>JAPDPK010000011.1:212500-6172500 GCA_031772115.1 Heritiera littoralis
AAAAGACATTTTGAATGCTGTGATAAAACTATTGACATTCATGTAGTTAACAAATTACAATAAGACGAGCCGTTTATCATTAAGATAGGTGTCAAGTGGAAGTGCAGTGATGTATGCAGCTGAGGCATCCTAACAGACCGGTAGACTTGAACCTTGTTCCTACATGACCCGATCAATTCGATCAGGCACTCGCCATCTATTTTCATTGTTCAACTCTTTGACAACACGAAAAACCCATTGTTCAACTCTTTGACAACATGAAAAAACCAAAAGCTCTGCCCTCCCTCTCTATCTATCCATGGGATGGAAGGGCGGAGGCCTTTGGTGTCCCCTCCAGTCAAGAATTGGGGCCTTCAATAGATTTATGACAACCTTTGAAATGTTTTCTACATACGAACTCCTCAAGAAAATATATATCTAGCTTGGATTGATGTTTGACTATCTTTTTTTTTTGCAAGAAAATTGATGTTTGTCTATAACCTTAAATTCAAGTTATTTCTTAGAATGATCGTGCAAAATCCATAATAATCATGTGCCAAATATAAAAATAGATTCATATAAATAACATCATAATATAAAATATAAATATGATTCATCACTCGCTTAGTATAGATAATTAAATTGCGATCTTCCTCCATTAAATTTGACAACAAGCTTTTTGAGCCATTTGCAACTGTCATCCCAAAGAGGCACACAATTTTTTTAATTAAATTGATCTAGTTTTATTACTTATTTATATTATTGGATATCTTGTTACTTGTTTCCCTAAAAAACTTTTACTCTAATTAAATATGTTTGAAACTTAATTATTGTTAAAGTAATATTATTGTTCTTTTATCTACAAACTGATTAGGTTGATGTCTAAACTAAAGCTAAGCTTTTTTGTTGCTGCTTACTGGTGATGAAGTTTAAAGGAAAATGTCTACATTACTTTTACACATTATATATATGTGTTCAAAAAATTGATGTTATGAAAATGTAATGTTTTATCAATTTATCTTACTGTTTTAAGAGTTGTTTAATGACATATGATTCATGAAATTTGATTTTTGAGGATTATTTTGAATACTTTTTTTAAAAAATTTTTGCTTTGAATAATTTGTGTAATGAAATTTAATATGTGAATAACAGATTAATATTTTCATAAATAAATATTTTCTAACTATTGACATATAATAAAAAATATGGTTATAAGTTAGAAATATAGTCTAATTAACAGATGAATCATGAAAGGTTTAAGATTCTCTCTAATCGCAGTCTAATATTAAATATTATACCATAGTCATATTCTTTGTCTAGTATCTGTTAAATAATTAAGCCACGTTTTTTTTATGTTAACTAAGTCTGTTATTTACTTGCTTTGTTATCCTAGTCTTTAGGAATTAATTTGAAAGTGGAATAGTATAGTAGTTGTTTATTTTTTTAATTGGTAACAAACATAGCAATAGGAGTTAGTGTGTCCAGTAGTGGTTCTACTTTTTAATTGTTGTATTGCTTATTTAAAGGCTACAAGAGGAATGAAATATGTGTGTGTCGAATTTTGTTATTACTTTTGTCCTTCTATTGTATCATTGTTATCAGTGGTATCAGAGCTTGGTTAAAGAGTGAGTGAAAGAGTTGTTTGTTTCAGCTTTTATTTTTTTCAGCAACAGCAGTAGACGATGGCCCCCAAAAACTTTGTTCAACTAATTATTCCCCGCTTTGATGGTCACTATGATTATTGGAGCATGTTGATGAAGAATTTCTTGAGGTTTAAGGAGTATTGGCAAGTTATTTCGATGGAATTGCGGAACTAATGGCTGGCACGACAATGACGGATGCACAAAAAACAGAACTAGAAGGGCAGTGTTTGAAGGATCTCAAAGCGAAGAATTATCTTTTCCAAGCAATTGATCGCTCAGTCTTGGAAACCATTCTTTGCAAGGGTACGTCCAAGCACATTTAGGATTCCATGAAGAAGAAATACCAAGGCTTTGAAAGAGCAAAGAGGCAGCAGCTTCAAGCACTTTGTTTGGAGTTTGAAACGCTAAGAATGAAATCGAGTGAGTTGGTCACAAATTATTTTTCACGGACGATGGCAATTGTTAACAAGATGCAAATCCATGGTGACAAGATAGAGGATGTTGCTATCGTTGAGAAGATTCTTCGATCCATGACTCTAAAATTCAATTTCGCTGTCTGCTCAATTGAGGACATTGAGGAACTTTCAATTGACGAATTGCACAGTTCCTTGCTAATTCATGAAAAAAAATTAACTAGCAAGACAAAGAGGAGCAAGCTTTGAAGGCTTCCACCAATTTGAATTCAGGCAAAGGAGATAGAGGAAGAGGTAGGGGTCACTAGAACAAGGATCGCAGAAATTCGCGGCAAAATTCTGAAGATAGTGAATCTTGAGGGAGAGGTGAATCACTCGGTGGAGGAAGAGATCGAGGTTATAACCACACATCATCCACCAACACAAAGTTAGCAGATAAGTCCCAAGTTAAATGCTTCAGATGCCATAAGTATGGTCACTATCGAATAGAATGTCACACAAACTTGTCTAAACAATGCAATGAATAGTCTCATTATGCATAGAAGGAAGAAGAAATTTCTCTGTTGATGGCTTGCTATGCTAATGAAGAAAGCAATCAAAATTTGTGGTACTTAGACATAGGTTACGACAATCATATGTGTGCGACAAATCTGCATTCTTGGAGTTAGATGAGTTTTTTCATGACACTGTGAAGTTTGAAGATAACTCTAAAGTCAATGTTATAGGGAAAGGAAAGGTAACAATCTGAACAAAAGAAAATTCCTTTTGGAATATTACTGATGTGTTGTTTGTTCCAGATTTGAAAACAAAGCTCCTTAGTATTGACCAGTTACAAGAGAAGGGATATGAAGTCTCTATTAAAAGAGGTATTTGTAGCATATTAGATGAACAACCAGGTTTAATTGCTTAAGTCAGAATGACTCACTGTATCTCAACAACACTTCTCATTCTTGCTTCTCAACAAAGCTAAAGGATGAAGCATGGCTGTGGCATTTTCGCTATGGTTATTTGAGCTTTGGTGGGTTGAAAACTCTACAACAAGAGATATGGTGGAGGGACTGCCGCAAATTGTTGCATCTCTCAAGTTTGCGAAAACTGTGTTGTTAGCAAGCAACATCCGATCTGTTTTTAAAAAGAAAATCTTAGAGGGCTAGGAAGGTGTTGGAACTTGTGCATTCTGATTGTGTGGGCCAATCACTCTAATGTCAAATGGAGGTCAATAATATTTCATATTGTTCATTGATGATTTCAATAGAAAAATGGGTTTTATTATTTGCATGAAAAATCTAAAGCTCTCACAACTTTTAAAAGTTTCAAAGCACTAGTTGAAAAGGAAGCAGGTGCCCCAATAAAAGTATTGGGCACTGATCGTGGTGGAGAGTACAACTCAGATGAATTTGATGAATTTTGTAACAAGTAAGGAATACGAAGGCAACTAACTGCACATACATGCCACAGCAAAATGGTATTTGTGAGAGGAAAAATCGCACAATTCTGAATATGTGTGAAGTCTTTTGACAAGGAGTAGTGTTCCGAGAAGTTTTTGGTCAGAAGTAGTAAATTGGAGCAGTCATATATTGAATAGAAGTCCTACTCTTGCTGTTCAAAATATGACACCAGAAGAAGCATGGTGCAAGCGTATACCAGCAGTCGATCACTTCAGAATTTTTGGGTGTATTGCTTATTCCCATATTCCAGGCGTGAAAAGGAGAAAGCTTGATGACAAAGGAGAAAAATGTATCTTTAAGGAGAAAAATGTATATTTCTTTGTGTTAGTGATCAATCAAAGGCTTATAAATTGTATAATTTTATCATCAAAAAAATTGTAATCAGTCGCGATGTAGTTTTTGATGAAGAAAACACTTAGTCATGGAGTAGTCATACAGTTGGATAGCAAATTTTAGCAGATTTTGATGGCACGACTGAAGGAGAAAGGCAGTAGTCCCCACATTAGCAAATTTCATCAAATGAAGCTTTTACAACTGCTGAAAATTCACCATTAGGAGCAAAATCTGATGAACATATTGATGCAACAATAAGCTCACATCCTCAATGTGTTAGAAAAAGGCCTGCATGGATGCAAGACTATGAGGTGACCGGTATTGATATGTCTGAAAATTCTCTTACATATTATGCTATCTTTTCAGACTGTGATCCAACAACATATGAAGTTGTTGAGAAAGAGTCATAGTGGTGCAAGGCCATGGATGAGCAGATTGTAGCCATAGAAAGGAACAACACTTGGGTGCTGACAGATCTTCCGAAAAGGCAGAAAGCCATTAGTGTCAAATGGGCTTACAAGACTAAACGGAAAGAGAATGGTGAAGTTGATAAGTATAAGACTCGTCTGGTAGCTAAAGGGTACAAGCAAGAGTTTGATGTGGATTATAAAGAAATTTTTGCTCCTATTGAAGGTATGATACAATCAGAATGGTGATTGCATTGGCAACCCAAAATTCATGGCCTATCTTCCAATTAGATGTTGAATCAGCATTCCTGCATGGTGATTTGGAAGAACAAGTATTTATCAATCAACCTCCTAATTATATTAAGTCTGGAAGTGAGCATAAAGTATATAAATTAAGAAAGGCAATATATGGACTAAAACAAGCTCCACGGGCTTGGTATAGTTGCATAGATGGTTATTTCTTGAAGAACGGTTTTGAGAAGTGTTTGTACAAACATACACTTTATGTTAAAATTGGTGGAGGAAAAATGATCATTGTTTACTTATATGTAGATGATCTTATATTTACTGGAAATGATAGTGTCATGTTTGATGATTTCAAGAGATCTATGATGGTAGAATTTGATATGTCTGATTTGGGTTTGATGCATTATTTTCTTGGCATTAAAGTTGAGCAATTTGCTAGTGGTATTTTTATCTCTCAAAAGAAATATGTGCAAGAGATTTTAGACAAGTTTGGGATGAATAATTGTAATTCTATGAATATACCAGTAGAATGTGGTTTGAAGTTAACCAAAGATCATGAAGGGAAAAATGTTGACAGTACTCTCTACAAGCAAATTGTTGGGAGTTTAATATACTTGATAGCAACCAGGTCTAACATAATGTATTATGTGAGTCTCATTAGTAGATACATTGAGAATCCAAAGGAGGTGTATTTACTAGCTACCAAAAGGATACTTTGTTATTTGTAAGGAACTATTGAGTTTGGTTTGTTCTACAAAAAGAGAAAATTAATGGACTTGGTAACCTATTCTAACAGTGATTTTGCAGGGGACAAAGATGACAAGAAGATCACATCATGATATGCTTTTATATTGGGTTTAGGGGTTATTTCATGGTCTTCCAAGAAGCAGCCAATAATTACATTATCAACTACTGAAGCTGAATTTGTTGCTGCTACCTCTTGCGCATGTCAAGCTATTTGGTTGAGAAAAATTCTTAAAGCTTTGCATTTCAAGCAGGAGGGATCTAATACAATTTATTGTGATAACAGTTCAACCATAAAGCTCTCCAAAAATCCTATGCTACATGGGCGAAGCAAGCATATAGATGTGAAATATCAGTATTTGAGGGTTCTCACAAATGATGGAGTCATTAATTTGATTTACCGAAGGAGTGAAGACCAGAGAACTGACATTTTAACCAAGCCTCTTAAGTTGGTTGCATTTCAGAAGCTGAGAAAGCTACTTGGCATTGACAAGCTGAATTAAACTGATTGTTTGCAAACTTTCAGTTTAAAGGAGAGATTGTTAAATAATTAAGCCACGTTTTTTTTATGTTAACTACATATTTTTTTGGTGTAAACCACAGGTATTCTTATCCGTTTTAACGGTATGAGACTAATCTTGCTTGAGGTTTCATCACAGTTAAGGCTCCTCACCCCTCCTTAAAGATGTGTTTAGTGGGAATCGAACCTGAGAGCTCTTCTCACAAACTCAATTTGCTTTGTCAACTAAGCCATAACCCATGGGTATGTTATTTACTTGCTTTGTTATCCTAGTCTTCAGGAATTAATTTGATAGTGGAATAGTAGAGTAGTGGTTTATTCTTTTAGTTGGTAACAAACATGGTAATAGGAGTTTGTGGGTGAAGTAGTGGTTCTATTTTCTAGTTGTTGTATTGCCTATTTAAAGGCTACCAGAGTAATGAAATCTGTGTGTATCGAATTTTGCTATTACTTTTGTCCTTCTATTGTGTCATTATTATCAGTATCATGTATTAAATTTGGTAAGAAAACCCCAAACTCTATGTTACTTGAAAAAAGATTGTGCTAGAATTGGTCACAGTTAGAAAAGTAAGGTAACTTGCATAGTGTATCCACCAGCAACTGTTGGTGTTGAAATCAATGACATGTTAACAAAACCATGCCAAAAAACTATGGATGACAACAAGGTGTTCTTTGAGCGTTAAGAGGAAGATGATCTGTGGGAAAGAATTGAGGGAGGTTAGGAAATCCCTACTCTAGACATGAGGGAGCAAAAGGGATGACTTGGATCGGAAGGGGAAATGGATTGAGGGGGAAAGAAATTAGATGAAATGGCAAATTGAGATGTTAAGGTTGGAGGAATTTTTTCAAAATTTATCTTATTCAATTCATGAGTAATATATCTATGATATATATATTTATATGACTTTTTGTTTTTGGTGAATTAGGTACTGCATAACATAAAAACAAACCAAATGTCTTACAAAGCACTACTTAAACTGTTGTGCTGTCCATAACACAAAACAAAGTTCTGGGAAAAGTAATTCCCATATTATCAGCAAAATACATGGCTCTAGCTTCGTCAGAAGGATCATAATAAACTTCAAAGTTACTTTCCAATCCTACTCCCATCCTTGCTAGTTGATCTACAGTGGTGTTCACTTCCTTCAGAATATGTTCCAGCTTTGCATTTTGAATTTTCTCTAACAAGGATTTGCAATCGAAAACAATAGGAAAGTAAGGATGAGATCTATTAACTCCTTGTTTAATGAAACTTACCACAATCATGGAGTCAACTTCCACCACCATATTATTGATCCCTTTCTTAATGGTCAATTTCAACCCATTTCTAAGGCCCCAAAGTTTAGCACAAACACTTGTGGTTTGTCCTATTTCGAGCAAAACCAACAATCAATTTTCCTTCATGATTCCTAATTAATCCTCCTGCACCAGCTTTCTCTGGATTTCTCTTTAAGGAACCATCGGTGTTGAGTTTAAAAAATTGCTCTAGCAAAAGTTGCCACCCTATATTGATGCATACACTACTTCTTCCCTTTGGATGTTTGCTTGCAATAGCCCGGTACTCCTTAACCCTTTTCTCGAGCATGAAGAGTCATTTTTCTGGACTGTCCATAACCTCCTTGAAAATGATCTTATTTCTATCTAGTCAAATGTGTCGAACAACAAAAGCAAAAATCACTTTCCACGGAATATAAGAAAAACTAGAAGTTTCATTGCTTTTACAGTTTTTCTCGATCCACTAAGACATATCTTGAGTGAAAGAGCTTGCCATTTCTGAAGGAATTTGGACTAATCCCATAGTTTCCTAACTTCCGAACAGTCCTTCAAGCAATGCAATGGAGTTTTAATATCAATGTTACATCTCAGACAAAAGGCCAGAGTGTTAACTCCACGTTTCTAAAGAATTTCTTTAGTGGCAATTTTTTTATGATAACAAAGCCAAAGAAATTGTCTAATTTTTGGCAAACTAGGGATCTTCCAAATAAATTTCCAATCTTTCTCTTTGTTTCCATTAGCTTGTTTTGCTAAACAATAACCAAAGTTAAGCTAAAGTTGTCCTGATTCAGTATATTTCCCGGAAATAACATCTTCTCCCTATCCTTCATTTTGGGTAGGAATTGCTTGAACTTGTTCTATAATTTCTAAGGCAAAAAATTGATCAAGTAATTCAATATTCCAATTTCCATCATTTGTAACAAAATTTTTAACAAAAAAACTTTCATCACGTAGCTGCCAAGGACCAAAAACAATATTCTCTAGTGGTCCATGTCCAGACCAGTGATTTTTCCAAAAGTGAGTATGTTCTCCTGAATGTATAACCGATTTTAAGCCTCTTTAAAGGATGGGTATCCTTCTCTTGAGGCCAGACCAAGTAGGAGAGCCTCCCTTAACAGTCATTTCTCCATTTTTTACATACTTTGCCTTAAGAATATTAGTCCAAAGAGTATATTTTTCCTTCATAAATCTCTAACCTAACTTTTCCATATTGGCTTCATTGAGTTTTTTCATTTCTTTAATTCCCAAACCTCCTTAGTCTTTATGGAGGGTAGCCGTGTCCCATTTAACCATGTGAATGTTCCTATGTTCATCTGATGACCCTAGAGGAAATCCCTACTAAGCCAGTCAATATCCTCACAAGTCTTTGCCGGCAAAGGAGTTCCTTGCATGTAATACATAGGAATTACATTAATTACAGAGTTGACAAGGGTAGTTCTACTGGCAAAAGATAAAAATTTCGATTCCCATCCAGAAAGTTTTTTCTTAACTTTTTCTATAATGAAATCAAATCTCTTGTTTCTTCATTTCCTTTCGACTAGGAAATCCAAATATTTACCTAATTCTTCGATATATGCAATTCCCATGCTATTGCTCGAAAAGTTTCTTCTTTCAATGTCCACATTCTTTGAGAAATAAATACTAGATTTTTCAATGTTAATAACTTGTCCTGAGATAGAGCAGAAATGATTAAGGACTCTAAACATAGCTCTACCTATTTTTTCCGTTACCTTCCCCATTAGAAGGAGATCATCAACAAAAAATAGATGAGATAACAAAAGACCTCCTCTAGAAATCCTAAATGCTCCCATCTTATTTCCTTACACTCTCCCAGAATTTTTCGGGATAGATATTCCATACACAATATGAATATATAAGGTGACATAGGGTCCCATTGTCTAATACCCTTAGTTGGTTGAAACTCTGTGCATTTCTATCCATTGACAAGAATCGTCATGTTAACAGAGGAGATACAAGACATGATAAGTTGAATCCATGTGGTTAGAAACTTAAAAAATTCAAGTACTTCATCAATGAAGCTCCATTCCAACCTATCATAGGCATTCTCCACATCTACTTTAACCTCCATGAGACCTTGTTTACCCTTTTTTTTTATTAAAACTATGAACAATTTCTTGGGCTATAATAGCATTATCTTGTGCCCTTCTTCCTTTGATAAAACTAGATTGAGTGGGGTTAATCCAATTAGAAAGGAAAGATCTAATTCTGTTCACTAGAATTTTTGTAATGATCTTATAAACAGTATTGCATAATCCAATTGGCTTGAACTGGCTAATAGTTTCAGGATTCTCCTTCTTTGGAATAAGTCAGATAAAACTAGCATTAATCTCTATAGGAATCCTACTCTCTTCAAATACTTGTTCGACAAATTGAAAAATAGATTTCCTAACAATATCCCACCATCTTTGGAAGAAGATAGGGTGGAGACCATCAGGATCGGGAGCTTTAAGAGGTTTCATACTAAAGAGAGCTTTATGAACTTCTCCCATCGAAACTTGTTTTGTAATTAATTCCCTTTCTTCTTCATCCAAAAAGAACCAAATCGACTATTAAGTGAGGATACTCGATTGTCACTCACACATGAAGAAGTATATATTGCTACAAAATGATTCTTAATCAACTTCTTGATACTCCTTTCCTCATTAATCCAATTCCCTGTTGCATCTTTAAGCATCACAATTTTACTATGTCGTCTATGTTGGATGGTGGTTAAATGATAAAATCTAGTTTTCCTATCTCCATCCTCTATCCAATTAACTCTAGCTTTTAAAGCCCTTATCTCTTCTTCAAGTTTAAGAATTTGTTGATATTCTTCAAGTAAAGATTCTTCAAGTTGCTGAAGCCACAAATTAACCGAGTAATCTTGAGCTCTTTGGATTCCCTCCAATTGTGCCCGAAGTCTTTTCTTTTTCCATATCACATTACCAAATACGTTTTTGTTCCATAGCACAATAACTTCCTTAAATGTTTTTATTGTTGGAAGCAAACAATCTTGGGATTCATTCCAAGTACTTCTTACCAAATTGTTAAAATCAAGATGATAAAACCAGATTATTTCAAACCTAAAAGGTCTCTTACCAAATCTTGGGGGTTTTAGGATTAGTATCTAAAAGAATAGGGTTATTATCCGATTGTATCCTAACCAAATGAAAAACCATGGAATTTGGGAACTTTTCTTTCCAATCTCCATTAGCCTAAAACCGATATAATCTTTCTCTAATAATATGCCCATAATAGTTCTTGTTTGTCCATGTAAACCTATGGCCAACAAATCCCATGTCCATTAATCCACATTCATTCATACAATCATTATATAACTGAGCTTTGTGTCAATTGATGGGCCTTCCTCCCATTTTCTCTAACTCATTAATCATGTCATTGAAGTCGCCAACCGAGAGCCATGGCAAGTTATGAGAATTTACAAAAGAATTAAGTTCTTCCCATAATTTTTTTCCTAATAGCAAATCTAGGACAAACATAAACAGATGACAAAATCCAAATAAGAGGAGAAGAGTCGGGGTTTGGAAAATGGTGAATAAGGTTAGAATTAAGAACTTGGACAGTGGTGTGAATACACTGAGATGACCATTAAAGAATTTCCATCTTCACCTCTCTTGATTGCCAAAAGAGCCAAATGCCACCTAAGAAACCTTTGGCATCAACTCTAAAGACATTGTCAAATCTAAGAGACTAGCTCACTTGCTTTGCCCTATCCCCAGATATTCTTGTCTCCATAACAATTGCAACACTTGGATTATTAATCCGAATGAGCTCCATGAAGTTGCATTTGAGTTCGAGATTTCTTGCTTCTCTTGCATTCCAAAATAAAACTCTCACTAGCAAAGAATCAAAGGGGGTTTGATTAAGAAGCCACTTAGCTAGTTCTAGAGATGTCCCTATCTCCCCCATTGTCTTAATAAAGATCATGTTTGGTCATTGGTGATGATGCGGAATGTAGACCATTAAGTGATTCCCCCTATTCACCATCTCTTTATGTGCTGGCTATAGCACAATCCTGATTGGGTTGATCATTGGCGGTGTCGGATAAAAAAAGCCTTCAAGTTGTCCCTCTCTAGTAATAACTTCCTTACTCTATCCAACCGAATATGTGATAGCGATATCCCTGCCAATGAAGGAAGTGAAATTTCCTGACTCAATTGTGGAACTTGGAGCTGATTTGCTACTGCTGGAGATATCAGGAGATTGTTCCATGCTTCCATTATTTCTCTTTCGGTCTAATCCTCTCCCTGGGCTTTCCCCTTGATTAGTATCTCTAAGGCCTTTGTTATCCTTATCAGTTTCCCTTCCTTCACCAGAAACATCATTTCCAAATTTTGGAAATCTCCTTGCATTTCCGCTATTCTTTGAAACAGAAAGTAGAGTTGTAGTTCTCGCAATGCTTTTCTTGTGAGTGACTCTTGTTGCTTTGTTAACTTTCGCTTGCTTCAAACCAGAGCTAAAGGTGAAAGTATTTTTATCTTTATTCAATTTAAATTGAACTAGAATTTTTTCTTTATTTGCTTGCGTACTTCTCTGCATGTCTTGATTTTTCATTCCGGAGGTACCTGCATTCATCACGTGACTCTTTTTTGAACACTGACCTTGAAAAGTTGAAATCTATTTTTCTGTTCGTTGTTTCCCTGTCATGTCGTTCACTTTAGTCAGTTTCTCTTATCCTTTTCTAACTGAGTTAGATTTTGGTTCGGACTTCGGGTCTTCTTTACTCACAGCCTTGTTTTGATTTTGTTTGTTCCTTCATTGATTAACCACTATCCAGGGGCCAAATTTCTCCTCGATAACTTCTTGGGCTTTGCTTGGTTCTTCTACAGCTTCAGTATTTTTAGTTGTCATTTCCTCCATAGCACACATAGCATTTTGAGGACATTTCTCTTTTCTGTGGCCTATCATTCCACAATCAAAACACAAATTAACACCCTCATATAGGACTGTTTGCACAATCTTGCCTATCCTTATCTTTGGTATAAGTGGCTTATCTGCATCAATTTGAATGTAGATACGTGTGTATCTTCCCCTTAAGTTCGTTTCAGTGCAAGTATCTTCCTTTAGTAAAATTCCCAATTGGTTTCCAATTCTACAAAGAACATTCCTGTCATAGAATTCAAGCGGCAAACTAGGTAATCTAACCCAGACTACAGTGGTTGAGCTTTTTGGATATGTTTTCAAGTTAAAACTAGGTTCCCAAAGTCTCTTCGTCAAATAATAATGTCCTGCAAACCAAAGACCTCCATGAATGACTTTGTGATAGTCATCCAAGTTTAGAAATCTAAACACAAAAAAGTCATTCCCCAGATCAATGCATTCAAATTTTCCTTTTGGTTTCCCTTGAGCCTTCAATCTGGGATATAAAAAGTTATATCCAACCGTTTTCCTGAACGTTTTAACAATAATAGCATGTTTTCCATAGGGCTCAGATTCTTTCCTTTTTTTGTTTTGAAAGGAAAATTATAGGGATATCATCGCTATCCTCCTCTTCAGCATTAGATTCAACATTTGCAAAATTCGATTGTGAAATGAAGGACAAGTTAGGATCCTCAAATTCCTCCATTAATGAGTCTCTGTAAGACAGACTTGCTTCTTGCTTTTTATAGGTCATGGTATGATCTGGGGTTTTAAATTTCCTATTTTTTGTTCGCTTAACACTTCTTCCCTTCAGGTCCTCCTCCTTTACGTAGCAATTGGGAGAAGGATTATTAAATCTCATAAGCAGAAACGCTCAGAATGAGAAAAACCAGAACGAAACAAAGAGAGAAGTTTTTTTTTTTTGGTGAATCAAGGTGCATTAGAAAATAAAGTAAAACAAAGTCCCCACAGGGAACAACAAAACACGTCAGTCTGCTTCCAATATGGAAGAATTAACATTCCTAAGGAACAAGATTCCCATCGAGTCAGCAAGTAAAGAAATAAAAACACATTTCAGTGGATGTTCAAAACAAACAAAAGGAACATCCAAGGTAGATCCCAGCTTAGCCAAAGCGTCTGCTGTAGAATTCGCTTCCCTGAAACTGTGCGCAATCCTAGCACCTGGAATTCTCCTCAGCAAGGCCCTGCAATCATTAACAATAGTAGAAAAAGGATGTGAAGATTGGACTCTATCAATAACATACCTTAAAGCCACTTGTGAGTTAACATCCATTAGCAGATTTCAGAAGTTACGGTTGATTGCAATTCACAGCCCATCTCTTATTCCTCATAACTCAGCACATAAGCTAGTAGTGGTACCAATATTTCTTGAGTATCCAAGAAGCCAATTGCCCGTGTGATCCCTAAAAACTCCCCCCACTCCAGGATTATTTATGGCAGATCCATCAATGTTTAGTTTAATAAAGGCTCTTGGATGAGGAATCCATCCAATAGAGATCTGACTTTATTTCTTTTGAGGTTTTTCTTTGGTGTAGAGTCCCCAAAATTCCTTAACTCTATTTGATAAACCTCTCTTCCAAGAATCCCTATCTTCACATTCTCCTTGAAAGATAAGCTTGTTCCTGTCAAGCCAAATAGCCCAAATAGCAAAAACAAAAACAACCTTCCAAGGAATATGAGATAGCATAGAATCAGAGTTGCTTTGGCAATTGAAATCCAACCAACTATCAAAATCAAGAGAGAAAGAAGAAATAACATCTGTTGGGATATGGACATTGTCCTAAAGAAAGGTAACTTTTTCACAATCTCTAAGACAATGAACTGGAGTCTCAGGGGCTTCATTGCATCGTGGACAAAGCACATTAATTTGAATACCTCTATTAAAAAGAACACTTCTGGTAGCAAATTTGTTGTGTTTGCAGAGCCAAAGAAAGTGTTGTATTTTAGGTAAGGAAGGGATCTTCCAAATAAATTTCCAATTTTGATCTCCACCTCCTATATTCTGAGATAGTGAAAGCTCATAAGCAGATTGGACTGTGAACTTCCCTGATTGTGAACAACCCCAAGAAAGGCTATCCTCCTCAGTGCATTCGATTTGAAGTGGAGTAGCCCTTATGTTTTCTTGTATCTCCGGCGGCAAGGGAGTGCTAAGTAAACTAAAATTCCAACTACCATCAGCAGAAATAAAATCCTTAACTTTCAGAGAAGTATCCCCAGGCAGCCAATGTCTCGAGATACACTTATAGAGAGGTCCAACATTTGTCTAGTTATCATTTAGAAAATTTACCTGAGCACCAAATTTAATAATCCATTTGGTGCCCTTAGATAAAAGAGAAGATCTTTTATGAATACCTGACCAAACCACATAACCATTCTTGCTAGCTTTGCCATTATTTTTAATGTATTTCTATTTGAGGATTTTGGTCCACATACTATCTTCCTCAATCATAAGTTTCTAGCCTAATCTAGCCATGTTGGCTTCATTAAGTCTGCACATGTCACGAACCGCAAGTCCCCTTTGTCCTTTGGTAGAGTAACTGTTTCCCAATTGACCAAGTGCATCTTTTTTTGAGTTTCTATTGAACCCCATAGAAAGTTCCGACTCAACCGATCAATTTCTTTACAAGTGCTAGAAGGAAGGGGGATCCCTTGCATGTAATACATTGGAATGGCTCCAATCACAGATTTAAGCAGAGTGGTTCTTCCAGCAAAGGACAACAATTTAGATTTCCACCCAGTGAGCTTATTCTTAATCTTGTCAATAATGAATTTATAAGTTGAAGCTTTATTGCTTTTCAAAAGAGGAAATTCTAAGTATTTGCCAATGTCATTTGAAGAGGCAATACCCAAACAGTTGCTAAGATTATCTTTGACTGAAGGAGAAACATTGTTAGAGAACAAAATGCTTGACTTATTGACATTAATGGATTGTCCCTGTCATAACGTCTAGGTCCGTGAACCTAACCGCTAGACTTTAAAATCCTAGGAGTCGCCACCAACCATTCAAACCTAAGGTGTGATTGGTCACCTATTCTTGTCTAAAGATAAGGCTTGGTCTACGTTCAAAGATTCTTAGACTCGGGAGTACGGTTACGTGTGGGGAAGGATTAGCACCCCCACAACGCCCATCCTAAAATGGTACCACTTAGTCTTAGGTTATCTTCTAAATTTGCTTAGGTTAATCTTTAATTTCGATATCCTTAATATTGAAAGATATTTCTAAGTATCCTCCATTAAGCTGGTGGGATAACTTAAAAATCCTTCTCACCTCAAGAGTATTCAAGTAGTACTATGCGACTTGCTTGAAGAGGCTCCGTCGTCGGATGAATTTTAGTATTTTATGGAAATTTCCTAACTTGACTCCTCTACCTAAATTATCTTATTTTATTTTTATCATTTATTATTTTCTATTATGTTCTTGACTAATATTTTTTTTTGTTATTTATTGTCATATTTATTTGTGAATATAAATTATTTTTATTTTTAGAAAATGAATATAAATCATTCTTATCAAAATTCCTTTAAAATTCTCCATTAAGCTGGTAGAATTTAAAAGAAATTCTCTTACCTAAAGATTTTCAAAGCATTACTTAAGCGTAACCTTCTTCGGAATCTTATCATCGGAATAATCGATACTCACTTTCATGAATTATTGTTATCTGACTCTTATCATTATTATATTTTTATTTATCATATTCTTTTATTATTATTTATTATATTTTTACAAAATGTACATGAATTATTTTTTATTGAAAATTCCCTTTAGCTCTTTCCATTAAGCTGGTCAGACCATGAAGGAAATCCTCTTACCTAGAGATTCCAAAGTATTACTTAAGCGTAACCCTCTTTAGAATCTCATCATCAGAATAAATCATGTTCACCACTAATATTTTTTATTTACTGAATCTTATCATTATTTTATTATTTTAACTTTGTGTTTTGTATTTATATCTATATATTTTTAATTACAATTTCCTGATACCTTACCCAATAAATCGAGCATACAACATTAATTACATCCTAATTACTCATGCAAATCATACAAGTTAATTATATCAATCATTAACATGCAAAATCAGTATTTTATAACTAATTTATTTAACCAAGTTACCATACAAAGTCATATTAATTAAATTTTATTGTTAAGTCAAATTATTAAATTAAACTATTTAAACTATTAAGTCAAATTTATTATTAAATCATTAACATATTATTAAACTACAAAATTAGTTAAAGTGGAGAACAAATGACTAACATAAACTTACCTGTTCCACGTGCTTCCAATCTTTCTTTGTTTTCCTTGGGACGTGAGTGGAGGCAAGCGATGGAGGTGTGCAATGATGTTCGGAAATCAACCAAACGAGAGAAGTCTGCTGCTGTAACCGGTTCTATAAGCTTATAACAGCAACCAATGGCTTGCAGCACAAAAATCGGGTGGAATGGATGATGACGGTGCTGAAGCGAGGATAGAAGTGCAGCAACTGTTCAAGGCGACAGGAATAATTTTGGTTGCAGAGGCAATGGTGCAGTGCACAATCGGGAAAGAACCAGTAGTTGATGGTTTGTGGTGCGGCTCGGCAAGGTGATAATGGCAGTGCAGCAAGGTTAACGGTAATGATGGTTAACAAAGATGATGATTCACGATAGAGGCAGGGTCGGTTTGTAAGTTAGGTGGAGGATGGCTAATGACGCAGGCAGAAACAATGGAAGTAGTGGACGATGGGGATAGTGTCTGGATTAATTTGAAGATGAAAACAGAGGCTGTAGCTTAAAGACAAGGGCTGGTTTTCGATGAAGATGCAAGGTATGTGGGTAGGACGAGGTAATGGGGCGGTGACGATGTGCAGAGGTTGAAATGAAGATGTTAATGGTCAGGCTCGGTGATAAGGCTGTGATCGGTGCAAGCTTGAACGGTGGCAAACAAGGTTTGATGGCTGTATAAGTGATGGTGCAAGGCGAAGAAGATAGAAGCTTGGTGATGATGATGGCTTAGTGATCCCCCCTACAGTCAAGAGTGCTCCCTTTTTTATAATAAAAAATTTATTTGAGTCCTAATACAACTCTACTTATTTTATCAATTATCTCCTATTTTTCAACATTTTATCTATTTCTTATATTAATCCTAATCTAACTCTATCAAATTTAATATTAATCCATATAATTATCCTAAAAAATCTAATTATCCTAATTATCTAATCCTAAAATTAATTTTATTTTTATTTCTTTTTATCTTTTCTCCCTCTTTTTTTTTAAGTCCTATTTTAATTTCCTAATTAATGTTAATTCTAAATCTAAAAATTCTAATTTAATTCTAGCCTAATTCTAAATTGTTAAATTAAAATACAAATGTCACCCAACCCAATTAATTATTTATACAAATTAAGACCCCGGACAAAATAGGGTGTCTACAGCTGCCCCTTTTTGTGCATTTGCTGTAAAACAGTAATTGCACAAAGACATAGACACCTATTTTGTCTGACTTCTTTTTTTTTTTAATTTTTTTTTCAAAAAGCTCCCTCTAAACAGAAAGGCAGTCAAACTTTAAAATCTTGTCTAAAAGGCTCCCCTCCAAAACTTCTTTTCTTATCAAATTTTGAATTTTAGGAAACCCCTCTAAAATTCTTTTCTTATCAAACTTTGGAATTTTAGGAAACCCCTCTAAAACTCCTTTTCTTGTCTAATTTTGAATTTTAGGAAGCCCCTCTAAAATTCTTTTTCATGTCAAATTTTGAAATTTTGGGAAATCCCTCCAAAACTCTTTTTCTTGTCAAAATATGAAATCTTGGGAAACCCCTTAAGACTTCTTTCCTGTCCAATTTTAGAGATTTTATGCAATTTATCCTATTCATGCAATGTCATTCATGTGTTCTAGTCTATCCGTACAATGTTTTCATGCAAACTATTCTATTCATGAAATGTTTTATTTGAAAAATATTTCAACCTCAATTGTGGCAACAAGGTTTTTCTTCATCAATCTATCTTCATGCATTCTCCATCTTTCATCTGTCATTCTGTCCTTATATTTCTTTTCTCATTTTCCTTCTTCCATTTTTCTTTCCCAATGAAGCTCTTGTCTTTGTGCCCTCTTTATCTTATCTTATCTTATCCCATGTTTCTTCTCTTTACTATTCTCTTTATCTGGTCATTCATTTGCTTATTAAAATCTTTACTGAGACTTCATCATTCATTCTTTCTTATTCATTGGTTTTTCTTGATTTCCAATTTTCATTCATTCACAAGTTTCCTTTTCTTTCATTTTGCTAAATAATATAGGAGTCTTTCACATATTTTGCCAAGCAAACATTCATTATCATTCCAATTTCAAAATCAATGCAATACAATTTCTCAATCCCTCAAGGTAAAGAAATAATAGGTGAAAATGAAAGGAATTGTATTATTCATTATCTGAAAAGATTTAACAAGAAATTGTCAGGCTTAAAAGGAAAGTAGGCTTGAATGAAAAGTGAGAATTTTTAGGATTAGGTAATAGTATCCAAATAATAACAATTCAAACAATTTTGATCAATGAATACAAAATCTCTTTCAAAAGTCCATTAATCTGATCATGTTGAGTTCATTAAAATATTCTCTTGCCCCTGCATCATTGACATTTAGTTTTTTTGGTATCTAAGCCGCCTTTTCAGGTTTTCAACTTAGGTGTACTCCATTGATCCAAACCGCCCTTTTTGGGCTTTCAATCTGAATCCTCCTTTCATTTTTTCTTTTCTTTTTTTTTCTTTTTTTCTTTTTTCTTTTTTTTCTTTTTTTTTCTTCTTTTTCATTTTCTTTTCTTTCTTTTTTTTTTATTCATTTCTCTTCATTTTCAACTTCATTGTCCTTGATGAAACTTCTCTTGTCTGTTCTCCATTCTGATTCATGCCCCAACATCAGATATTTCTTCACCCAATTTAATGCTCACGTGGATCCAAGAGAGTCTTTGGAATCCCACTTCTTCCATCTAGATGAAATTTTTTTGCTTATCTTGATCTGCTTATCCTAATTCCATCCAAGGGATCATCATCTCATAGTGTAAGTATGCCTTTATTCAACATATGATTCTTCAATAGGAGTACTCATATTTGATCAAAATAGACTTTTAAGGCACGTAACGTAGGCTCAGGTGAGGGTTCATGAAAGAAAAGATAATATAGGCCCAAAAAAGTGTTTCATGGTTCATCAAACCAAGAATCATTTTTTGAATCATTTAGGCATTTTGCCTTTTGCCCCATTCTAATTTGCTTTCTCTCTCCTTTTTTATTCAAATGTGACTAGGGTTTTCACTTTTTTGATTCAAACCCTCTTTCCTTCTTCATTCTCTTTTTCTTTTTTTTCACAAAAGGTTTTTTTTTCTTTGCCCCACTGATCTTTCATCTTCTATTCTCTTTGCCCCCTAGTGTGGAGGGTGATTCTTAGTAGGTTATATCAAAAAGAATATAATAGGCTCAAAAGGGGTAATCAATGGATAATTTTACTCATGCTTGAAAGGTAGTGAAAGAAGGCCATTTCTCATCTCATTACAAGTACTCTCATTAAAGGTCATCTATTGAACAAAGACAAACTCATTAGAATTTCATGTAGAGATTCACCATTACTCGTAACATTCTATAGGTGAAGATTTTAGACAAATATCTTCTATTCTCTTCTTACTTGAACAATCTTGGCAAACTGGGAACCCATCCAACCAAACAAAGTAGTTCTTTCAAAATTGAGTTTTATATTCATTGTCATCATCATTATCATGTTCATTATTTAGATACTTTTAAGCTTGGTAACAAAGTAGAGATAATGGGTATTGGTTTTTTGCACTAAAGAACAAGATTGGAATGAGGAATTAAGAAATATGCATCACACTAATTCTTTATTGAAAATGAAAATGAATGAAAGTTGGCCCAATACATAAAAGAAAATCTTAGTGCTTTTGGGCACAAGCACTCCTACATTATCTAAGAAATGTCCTAATATGAATGAAATTAGACACAAAGAAACAACCATTATCTTCAAATTCAGTGAATCAATCAATATCATCCACTTTCTTCCATAGCATCAACCGCTACCCTTTGTGTGATCTGGTGGAGGATTATTATTCACATTTGGATCATTCTTTGCCCCAAAACTCAAAATTCCAGCGTTGACAAGTGCTTGGACTTTCTTATTCAAGCCCATACAACTCTCAATAGAGTGACCAACATTGTCATTATGATAAGCACACTTTGCATTAGGATCATACCACTTTGGGTAGGGAGGCTTCAAGGGCTATACATAAACAGGAGCAATAAGGTGACCCCTTACCAACTGCGGGAACAGCTCCGAGTATGTCATTGGTATAGGGTCTATGGTGACATTTCAGCTAGCTCGAGTATTCTTTTGGTCATTAGGTGAAAAAGTAGGGGCTTGTGAATGGGAAATGGGTTGGTAAGCATTTTGATGATGAGTTTGTGGGTAGGGTTGAGAATAAGCGTAATTCACTGAAGGTGAATAAGGGGTATAGGAGCGACGTGAGTTATTAGAGACAGCTTGTGCATCTTCTTCCTTCTTCTTTGAAAACCCATTCCTCTTGTTATCAGATATAGGTGCTTCAATCTTACCACTCTTGAAGGCATTTTCAATAGCTTCACCTGTTAGCACCATGTCTGCAAAATTCTTGGTCACACTGCTAAGCATATGCTCATAGTAGGGAGCCTTGAGAGTGTTCAAAAAGAACATGGTGACCTCTTTCTCAGTCAAAGGAGGTTGAACTTGTGATGCCACGTCTCTCCACCGTTGGGCATATTCTTTGAAGCTCTCATCTTTCTTCTTTTCCATACCTTGGAGAGATAAGCGATCAGGAGCTACGTCGGAGACATGTCTATATTGAGTTATGAAAGCTTTGGCCAACTTAGACCAAGAGGTAACTCGGCTCCTTTCCAGTTGGTTATACCATTTAGCGGCTGACCCAGTCAAGCTATCTTGAAAAACATGAATTAATAACTTGTCATCCCATGCATATGCCGCCATCTTTCTACAGTACATGGTGAGATGATCTTTTGGGCATGATGTTCCATTGAACTTTTCAAATTCGGGCACCTTGAATTTTGATGGAAGCACGACACCAGGTACCAAACACAACCTTTCAGCATCAACGGGTCCAAAATAGTCAACTCCTTCTACAGCACTTAGTCTTTCCTCTATCAAGCTCAGCTGAGCTTTAGTACCATTATATTCTTCTTTATGCTTCAACTTTTCTAACTCAGTGGGATCATCTAAATTTGGTACTTCAATTGGATTTTGAGCTTGTATATGTAGAGGTGTTGGAGCTTTGACAGTACTCCCTTCAGGGACGAAGACGGGATTGTCTCGCATGTTTTGTTGAGTCTCTTGGACAGACTCGTCTTGATTACTCATCTTTTCCTTTCCTTTAATCATGGCTTTTAGCAACTGAGTAATTTCGCCTAATTGCCCCCTTATCTCTGCATTTTCCCTTTCCAACTTCTCTATCCTACTATTTTGATCCTCTTCCATCATGCGTGCTTGATACCTTGTATGATATTTATGGAGAGCGGACTGTCTAGTAGATTCAATTTTGACACCTTGAATGCCACAATTAAGTCGAAATTATTTTTCATGTGATGATATGTTTATGCACATACAAATGAATGAACTACATGGGATGCACTAAAGTCTTGCAGTCTCTCCTAACAATTAAAAGAATGTTCCATGATAAGACCAATGTAAAGAACATGTTATGCAATGCAAAATCAAATGTAAAGATGCATGACTTAATAACATAAACAAATTTTTTTTTTTGAAAACTGTAAAGGAAAATAAAAAAACTATATTTTTTTTTGAAATTTTTTTTTAAAAACAATGTACAAAAGAGGAAGTAAAACTTATTCCTTCATGTGTCCTATCTTGGGTCTGAGTCTATATTTCAATCTAGTATGGTTCCACCCTAAGGCTGAGTCTTATGTTTTATTACATGCTAGGCTTGGGTAGTTTAAAGTTCTAAAGGTCCCCAAATTGCTCTTTATGGTCGTCCACACAAGACTAGTAAGGCACCCAATCCTCACCCATGATAGGCTACAAACGGAAAGGTTCAATTTGAGCGAGAGTATTTCATAGCCATTGCGGAGGTATTTACCTCATGAGGGCGTAGGTACTTTACTCTCTCCTAAGAAGGACGGAGCCCGGGTCGGGGGCTTATGCATGCAAGTGATGTGTGTGTTGAAGGAACAATGTTTCATTAAAATTTTCCAAATTATGATTTCCCAAGCAAATTCCAAGATAACCTAAACCAAGTATTGGCCTGACTCTCTATAGTCCCCAGCGGAGTCGCCAAGCTGTCATAACGTCTAGGTCCGTGAACCTAACCGCTAGACTTTAAAATCCTAGGAGTCGCCACCAACCATTCAAACCTAAGGTGTGATTGGTCACCTATTCTTGTCTAAAGATAAGGCTTGGTCTACGTTCAAAGATTCTTAGACTCGGGAGTACGGTTACGTGTGGGGAAGGATTAGCACCCCCACAACGCCCATCCTAAAATGGTACCACTTAGTCTTAGGTTATCTTCTAAATTTGCTTAGGTTAATCTTTAATTTCGATATCCTTAATATTGAAAGATATTTCTAAGTATCCTCCATTAAGCTGGTGGGATAACTTAAAAATCCTTCTCACCTCAAGAGTATTCAAGTAGTACTATGCGACTTGCTTGAAGAGGCTCCGTCGTCGGATGAATTTTAGTATTTTATGGAAATTTCTAACTTGACTCCTCTACCTAAATTATCTTATTTTATTTTTATCATTTATTATTTTCTATTATGTTCTTGACTAATATTTTTTTTTGTTATTTATTGTCATATTTATTTGTGAATATAAATTATTTTTATTTTTAGAAAATGAATATAAATCATTCTTATCAAAATTCCTTTAAAATTCTCCATTAAGCTGGTAGAATTTAAAAGAAATTCTCTTACCTAAAGATTTTCAAAGCATTACTTAAGCGTAACCTTCTTCGGAATCTTATCATCGGAATAATCGATACTCACTTTCATGAATTATTGTTATCTCTGACTCTTATCATTATTATATTTTTATTTATCATATTCTTTTATTATTATTTATTATATTTTTACAAAATGTACATGAATTATTTTTTATTGAAAATTCCCTTTAGCTCTTTCCATTAAGCTGGTCAGACCATGAAGGAAATCCTCTTACCTAGAGATTCCAAAGTATTACTTAAGCGTAACCCTCTTTAGAATCTCATCATCAGAATAAATCATGTTCACCACTAATATTTTTTATTACTGAATCTTATCATCATTATTTTATTATTTTAACTTTGTGTTTTGTATTTATATCTATATATTTTTAATTACAATTTCCTGATACCTTACCCAATAAATCGAGCATACAACATTAATTACATCCTAATTACTCATGCAAATCATACAAGTTAATTATATCATCATTAACATGCAAAATCAGTATTTTATAACTAATTTATTTAACCAAGTTACCATACAAAGTCATATTAATTAAATTTTATTGTTAAGTCAAATTATTAAATTAAACTATTTAAACTATTAAGTCAAATTTATTATTAAATCATTAACATATTATTAAACTACAAAATTAGTTAAAGTGGAGAACAAATGACTAACATAAACTTACCTGTTCCACGTGCTTCCAATCTTTCTTTGTTTTCCTTGGGACGTGAGTGGAGGCAAGCGATGGAGGTGTGCAATGATGTTCGGAAATCAACCAAACGAGAGAAGTCTGCTGCTGTAACCGGTTCTATAAGCTTATAACAGCAACCAATGGCTTGCAGCACAAAAATCGGGTGGAATGGATGATGACGGTGCTGAAGCGAGGATAGAAGTGCAGCAACTGTTCAAGGCGACAGAATAATTTTGGTTGCAGAGGCAATGGTGCAGTGCACAATCGGGAAAGAACCAGTAGTTGATGGTTTGTGGTGCGGCTCGGCAAGGTGATAATGGCAGTGCAGCAAGGTTAACGGTAATGATGGTTAACAAAGATGATGATTCACGATAGAGGCAGGGTCGGTTTGTAAGTTAGGTGGAGGATGGCTAATGACGCAGGCAGAAACAATGGAAGTAGTGGACGATGGGGATAGTGTCTGGATTAATTTGAAGATGAAAACAGAGGCTGTAGCTTAAAGACAAGGGCTGGTTTTCGATGAAGATGCAAGGTACGTGGGTAGGACGAGGTAATGGGGCGGTGACGATGTGCAGAGGGTGCAAATGAAGATGTTGATGGTCAGGCTCGGTGATAAGGCTGTGATCGGTGCAAGCTTGAACGGTGGCAAACAAGGTTTAATGGCTGTATAAGTGATGGTGCAAGGCGAAGAAGATAGAAGCTTGGTGATGATGATGGCTTAGTGATCCCCCCCTACAGTCAAGAGTGCTCCCCTTTTTATAATAAAAAATTTATTTGAGTCCTAATACAACTCTACTTATTTTATCAATTATCTCCTATTTTTCAACATTTTATCTATTTCTTATATTAATCCTAATCTAACTCTATCAAATTTAATATTAATCCATATAATTATCCTAAAAAAATCTAATTATCCTAATTATCTAATCCTAAAATTAATTTTATTTTTATTTCTTTTTATCTTTTCTCTCTCTTTTTTTTTTATTCCTAAGTCCTATTTTAATTTCCTAATTAATGTTAATTCTAAATCTAAAAATTCTAATTTAATTCTAGCCTAATTCTAAATTGTTAAATTAAAATACAAATGTCACCCAACCCAATTAATTATTTATACAAATTAAGACCCCGGACAAAATAAGGTGTCTACAGTCCCGATAAATGGCAAAATTCTCACATCACCTTTCTCATTGCTCTACTAGTTTTTTCCGTGGCTTTCCCAATAAGGATAAGGTCATCAACAAAAAAGAGATGTGATAAGTAAGGACCCTTTCTTGATAGTTTGATGGTTTCCCAGTTTTGGGATTCACATTCTTCTAAAATCTTGATAGATAAGTACTCCATACATAAAATAAAGATATAAGGCAAGAGAGGATCGCCTTGTCTTATTCTCCTAGAAGGAATAATTTTTGCACTTTTCTCTCCATTAATAAGGATGTTCATGGAAAACGAAGAAATGTATGACATGATCAAGTTAGTACAATTAGTAGGGAAACTAAAGAAGAGAAGAACCTCTCGTATAAAGAAGAGAGAAGTTATATTTATATAACTTTCGAAATCTTTTTTTTTTTTTACAAATGTCTTTATATTTATACCATATGTGATTACATTTATTGAGTACAATATGACCATATGCTAATAAAATATAGAATTACAACGTGACATGATATATTTTCAATTATTTTATCACAAAAATTAATCTACAGCTTTTACTTATTTAAAAATATTATCACAAACAGTATTTTTAACTCTCATATTTTATGAGACTTGAATTTAAGATCTTTTTACTCATTAGGAGTCTCAAGATCTTTTCTTTACCATTAAACCAATGTCTAATTGGCAACAATATTATTTATTTCACAATGAGATCTTGTCTCAATAGTGAATAAAAATCTTTGAAATTTTAAATCTCAAGTTCAAACCTCACAAAATGTGAATTTTAACTAATTACATATTTATTTATCGGTTTTCAATTTGGTTAGTTGTTGGTTTTTCTTCTTGATATAAGTTAAGCATTACTTAATTATTAATTAATTATGACTGAAATTTTTATTGATACATAATGGATTATAATAAGAAATTATTTATTCTTGTATATAAACAAATCATATTTTTCAAAGCAAGAAAAATAATAACAAAATAAGAATGAAATAAAAGCAAATTTGACTTTATAAAATTCGTGGATGATTATATTATAAACATAAAATAATAATTCATTGTTTATTAAATTAACTTTTTAATGAAGTGATGAGATAATATACTTTATATTTTATAGACTTAAAACTTTTGGATCTGATACAGAAATTTATTAATAATATGATGTATAATATAATTCCACTAAAAACATGTTTTTGGCCATGGCACTTTGTAGTTTGTATGGTTGTCGGTTTCTTATCTGGAAAGAAGGGTTCTAAATACACTTATTTTTTCGTCTTTACACACCCACTTTTATTTGTGATATAAACAGTAAAATAATAAAGAAAATAAGATATAATAAGTAGAAAATTGAGTTTGTATACAAATTCTCATCTTGAAATGCGACTCTTATGACATTTCATACTATTATCCACGAGCTTCATTGAAAGATATTTGCTACAGAGAATTTCTTCCCAGTATGTGACGAATACGCATAATCGTGCCTCCGGTTTTAAAAGCTTTTTATGCATAATAATAATAATAATAATAATAATAATAATAATAATAATAATAATATTCATGAATGATTTAAGATTAATAAGAAAGGCCAATGGCTATCAGCAAATTTTGCATCAAAACAATTCCAGAAAGAGGGTTTAGGAGGAAAATGGGTGCTAAACACACCCATTTTTTTCCTTCTCACATCTTATTCTACACAATAAATTACTGTTTATTTAGGAAGAAAATGAGTTTGAGAAGAAAAAAATAAGGGGCATTTAGCAGCTCTCTTCCAGAAAAGACATCCCCACCTAATTCCTCAATCATCTATTGTTCTTTGATAATGTATTATATCATCTTAAGTAACAAGTGATTGAAGAAAGTAAAATAAGATTTTCTTGTCGAAATCTTTACTGTTGAAAGAACTTTACCATTTACTATTCTCGAACCAAACAAGATTAATCTCAAACCACAAAATGAAAAAGAATACTTATGTTTATACCAAAAAAATATTATATCATCTTAATATACCAAAAAAAAATTCATATAATCTCTGCAATGCAGCACTCCTTTCTTCTTAACTCCCGCCGTTCAAGAAACATGACTTCCAGCCATGGAAGGCACACCAGAAGCAAGCAGTCTAAAATATTAAGATTACAACAACAAACCAGGAGAATATCAAATAGAATGAAGTAGTAACAAGTAACAAACCCAGACATTTATAAATGGAAGGTCCAAAATTAACATAACCCATGGAAAGTTCAATACCACAACACAAGCAATAAACTAAAAATGAGTTCAGGCATTATTTAAAGCCAAATGGCCAACAAACACTAACAATTCCATAAAGGACCAAACGCCATCAACTGCTTAACCAGATTCGAGGATTTGAAGCTTAGAAACCACCGCGAAGGCGAAGGACAAGATGCAGAGTAGACTCCTTCTGAATGTTATAATCTGCAAGAGTTCTCCCATCCTCCAGCTGCTTCCCAGCGAAAATCAACCTCTGCTGGTCTGGTGGGATCCCCTCCTTGTCCTGAATTTTCGCCTTCACATTGTCAATGGTGTCCGAACTTTCAACCTCCAGAGTGATAGTCTTCCCAGTCAGAGTCTTCACAAATATCTGCATACCACCGCGAAGGCGGAGAACCAAATGAAGAGTTGACTCCTTCTGAATATTATAATCAGCAAGAGTCCTTCCATCTTCAAGCTGTTTTCCTGCAAAAATCAATCTCTGCTGGTCTGGCGGGATACCTTCTTTGTCCTGAATTTTGGCTTTAACATTATCAATGGTATCGGAACTCTCAACCTCCAAGGTAATTGTTTTTCCAGTGAGAGTCTTGACAAAGATCTGCATACCACCTCGAAGACGAAGCACCAGGTGGAGGGTGGACTCCTTCTGGATGTTGTAGTCAGCTAGGGTGCGGCCATCTTCAAGTTGCTTTCCAGCAAAGATAAGCCTTTGCTGATCTGGTGGGATCCCCTCCTTGTCTTGTATCTTTGCCTTCACATTGTCAATGGTATCAGAACTCTCAACCTCGAGGGTAATGGTCTTGCCAGTGAGGGTTTTGACAAAGATTTGCATGCCACCTCGAAGACGAAGCACCAGGTGGAGGGTGGACTCCTTCTGGATGTTGTAGTCAGCAAGTGTACGACCATCTTCAAGCTGTTTTCCAGCAAAGATAAGCCTCTGCTGGTCTGGGGGAATTCCTTCCTTGTCTTGGATCTTAGCCTTGACATTATCAATAGTGTCAGAGCTTTCGACCTCCAAGGTTATTGTCTTTCCAGTGAGAGTCTTGACGAATATTTGCATGCCACCACGAAGACGAAGAACCAAGTGCAGGGTGGACTCCTTCTGGATGTTGTAGTCAGCAAGTGTGCGACCATCTTCAAGTTGTTTGCCAGCAAAGATAAGCCTCTGCTGGTCTGGGGGAATTCCTTCCTTGTCTTGGATCTTAGCCTTGACATTATCAATAGTGTCAGAGCTTTCGACCTCCAAGGTTATCGTCTTTCCTGTGAGAGTCTTGACGAATATTTGCATACCACCACGAAGACGAAGAACCAAGTGCAAGGTGGACTCCTTCTGGATGTTGTAGTCAGCAAGTGTGCGACCATCTTCAAGTTGTTTCCCAGCAAAGATAAGCCTCTGTTGGTCTAGGGGAATTCCTTCCTTGTCTTGGATCTTAGCCTTGACATTATCAATAGTGTCAGAGCTTTCGACCTCCAAGGTTATTGTCTTCCCAGTGAGAGTCTTGACGAATATTTGCATACCACCACGAAGTCGAAGAACCAAGTGGAGGGTGGACTCCTTCTGGATGTTGTAGTCAGCAAGTGTGCGACCATCTTCAAGTTGTTTGCCAGCAAATATAAGCCTCTGCTGGTCTGGTGGAATCCCTTCCTTGTCCTGGATTTTGGCCTTCACATTGTCGATGGTGTCAGAACTCTCCACCTCAAGGGTGATGGTCTTGCCAGTGAGGGTTTTCACAAAGATTTGCATCTATTAAATAAAAGGATCAACAACATATCAGAATCTCAAGATTTCAAAAAATTAGCTAAAAATCAAACAAAGTCGTAACCCATAGGTTTTCAAGAATATTTGCATCTATTAAATGGAAGGATCAACAATATATTAGAATCCAAAAGGTTCAAAAAGTTAGCTGAAAAATCAATCAGAGGAGTAACCCATAAATAATTGATTATTGTCCGACAATAGATTAGTAAATAACTAGGACTTTTATCTTTGGGAAGACAAAAGGCATTAAATATTCAAAGAAAGATGAAACAGAAGAACAAAAAACAGCCTAGACAAAATCAAAGTCTGTGAATTTATAAATATTATCCATTATATTTTAACAAATTCGATTAAAAAACCGAAAAGAAAACAAATTATCTTTTCCAATTGAAAAAATAAAACCAAGAAAATTCAAAAGCATCAAATCAATCAGAAAGAGTGGATCAAAAGTCTAAACAAATATAACGTGCACAGATACAGAATATATCACTTAAAATTAAGAATTTTCAAGAACCCACAGCGACAGATCTAAAAATTTTAGATATTTACAACTGAATTTCGATAAAAATGATGATCTATTAAAAGCTTCCAACAATAATTTAAAACTATCCTTCCTTTCAGGTAATAGATTCAAGTTAACTCGACTAACAAACAAGATTCGATTAATTAAAAAATTAAAAAAAAAGTGCTTCACAATACATAAAAACAAACAAAACCTTGATTGCTACGCCAAGATCATTCAAACTTCAAAGTAATTAAGATAGAAAATTGAAACGTAAAAAAAATTATTATGATTACCTTAAAAGAGAATTTGGAAAAAACTTCGAAGTGTTGAAAACAGACTCGTTTGCAGAAGTAGAGATAAGGAGATAGAAAGCAGATCTAAGCTTTTTTATAGATGGATTTGCCGACTCTAGGACGATACTGCCGATAAGATAACCAATCAGATCATGCCATGTAAATTTCGATTCCGTGTAACACTGCAACGTATATGCGGGATGGTTTTTTTTTTCCTTATAAAATTTATAAAATAAAGGTGTCAAACGGCCTACTACGATCTAATTAAATTTTATTAGCATGTTACTCGATTGTGTTGAGCTTATTTTTTAGTGGGTCGTTTTGATATAATATATGAAAATTAAAGGTATAGCCCTCGTAACACTAATGGATTGTTTTTGAGCCAAGCACGGTATTATTTTTTTATGTCATGTTGTGTCAAGCAAGATTTATTAATAAGTTTTTAGTTTTTTATTATTTTAAAGTTTTTTATTTATTAATTTAAAAATAACATACAAGATAAATAAAAAAAATAAAATAAAAATACATAATTATTTTGGCAAAATACTTATATTCATAAAAAACATAATAAAATTTACTAAATAAAAATATCAAAATTTATAATCTTTATATTTAAAAAACTCACACATTAAAAAAAAGATTACAAGATACAAAAGATTATTATTTTATTTTTTATTCTCTTCATATAATGATTAAGTGATATAATGTTATTTGTCTTGTACTTGAGATTATTCATCTAATGAATCTTTAATAATTCATGAGCAAAAAAAAAAATCTTTAATAATTTATCTTTTGATGAGCTTTTATTAGTAGTGTATTTAATAAAAAAAATTATATGTATAGAATGTGACATATCATAAATTTTTACTCAAAATGAAAAAACTATAAATTTATATATCAATAATTCAAATTTTTTTACAATTAGATTTATTAAATAAATTTTATTTTTATAAATAGAACAATACAACATAGCACATGGCTTGAGTGCCATCTCATGTTAGCCCGCGTGTCACGAGAGACTTTGCCCAAAGAAAAAGCTTTAAAATTATGTTTTAAATAACTAAAAATTTTTATATCTTGTTAAATTTTATCTGATTTATGAAACTTTTGATGTTGAATTTAAAAAATTTCTCATAGATGTGCATTCTAATATTAAATTTTTAGAGTTAAAAAATTAATTTTTTTTCCTATAATAATGGTTGAAACTAAAAAAGATAATGTATCCATTAATTTATTTGTTGATGAAATTACTACTTATTCTATTGAATAAAAAGAAAATTTTCATTAATGAATATTTTGAAAAGTCATTTGCGCAATCAAATGAGAGATAAATGGTTAACTGATAATTTAATTATATGCATTGAAAAAAGTGTGTTAAAAAGTATTGATAACGAAATTATTGTTTAACGTTTCAAAATGTGAATCATCGTAGAGAACAATTAAATTTTTATAATAATTATGACTTGATTTGAAATTTTTTTAATATATTATTATAATTACTATTATTCTATTTTTTTTTGTAATTTTATATACTTAATTAAGCCCTCACTAAACAAAATCTCTAGCTTCGCCACTGCGTGTCATGTGTTAGCACTGGCTATTTATAGATCGTGTCGTGCCAATCTATGTGCCTAAAAACTTTTAGCTCAACACAGCACGCGTATATATATCGTGCTTGGCTCAGTCCACTTATTTAAGTGCAGGTCATGCCGAGCACAGCTCATATTTCGTTGAATTGTGTCGTGTTATGAATCATCTAGCCCCGTTTGATACCTCTACAATAAAATAAGATAAAATAGAGGAAATAAAATGGCAAAGCTAAAACTAGACTTGTTTATGGATTAGATTATCCATTAGAGCCCAAAGACTTACCCATTTTTTGGTGAATTTGAATAAAAATATTAAAATATTAAACTCGTTAAATGAGTATAGATTAATAAATAAGGTCCGATTATAAAAAGGTCAAGGCTTGGTCTTACTTTTAAAAGCTCAGGCTTGGCTTTTTTTTTGTTAGTAACCTTTAAAGAAAAAAACTTTTTTTTGGTACAAAAGAAAAAAAACTTTTATGTTTTATAAATTATTTATTAAGTTAATTCATTTCAAATGTTATGAATAAATAATTTTATAATTGTAATTCTATAAAATATGACATATTTACCTTATCATGAAAAATAATATATTTAAAAATTTTAAGTATTAGTTCAAGTAATATATTTAAACTTTGCTATACAAGAGTTCTAAAGAACAAAAATTTTACAACATAAAAATTAAATTTTTTTTTGAAAAAATGGCCTAACGTGAATAGGTTTAGGTTTTCTTGTTGTTTGTAAAAACAAACTTGAACAAACTATCAAGCCCAAAATTCGGGCCGATTCGGGCCTAAACTTACATGAAGTCTAGTGATATAATATTTAGGCCTAACCCGACCTCGTCCATAAATAGGTTTAGCTAAAAGGTAGACATTTTTAAAGGACTAAAATTAGGAACTTTTAATTTATAAACAATTTTTTTGATAATAAGTAAATAAAAAGTAATGTAATAATGCTAACTTAATAAAAATGAAAAGCATAGAAATCTCATTGCATAGTACCATATCAATTAGATCTTTTGTTTTCATTTACGTCATTATTCAAATTCTATTGCATATTTTATTTATTTATATATTATGGGATTATTGAAAACTTTTACTAATTTACTTAATAAAAATATCTTTATTTTTCTCAATAATGAAATTTGTGTCAAAATACAAGTAGTAAATTACATAAAACAATCATAGGGCTAGTGATAAAATAGATTTATGTCAATACTTAATTAGCTTATAATATTGTGTTCTCATTTTTAGCTCTTTTCTCTAAGTAGTTTTTTTTTTTTTTGTGAAAAAGGTACTTCAAATTAAACTGAATGAAAATTCCCCATTGGGGTGCAAACATAATGCCTAAGGCATTAGCAAAAAGCGACAAAGATAAACAATTAGGAGGGGTGTCAAGGACCCTGAGAATCGAGTCATCAAAAGCTCCCATCCTCACGAGTTGATCCACTGTAGAGTTTGTTTCTCTAAACTTATGTGTGATCTTGGCATTAGGAAGAAGCCCCAGGAATGCCCTACAATCATCAACCAAAAAACTACAAGGATGAGAAGGAGAAACACCAATAGAAACATACCTAATGGTAATTTGAGAATTGACATCTACCATAAAGTCGTGAAAGCCTTTAGCAACCGCTAGCCAAAGGCCCCCTCTTAGCCTTGATAGTTCAGCACAAATGGCTATAGAATGACCAACATGATGTTTGAAACCACAAATCCATTTGCCTATGTGGTCTTTAAAAACCCCACCAGCCCCTGCCGGACATGGGTTGCCCAATGAAGAGCGATCTGTATTAAGTTTAATAAACCCTTCCTTTGGAGGTTGCCAATTAATGTTGATTTCAAAGGCAGTCTTTTAGGAGAGGGAGGAATATTAAGAACTCAGAATTCTTTGGCCATGTTAATGGCTTTGTTCATGTAAACTCCAACAGTGGTACGAATACCATTGAAAGAGATGTCATTCCTGCTCAGCCAAATGACCCAAATTAAGAAAGAGAAGAGAATATTCCAAGGGATATAGGAAAAAGAGGAAATAAACTCCTCCTTACAATTCAGATTGAGCCATCCAATAAAATCAAGATCAAATGAAGGGCTAATAGTTAGAGGTAATTAAAACATTTCCCATAAAGGTTTAAGATCTTCACAATCACGCAAATAGTGACTGGGGGATTCTTCTTCTCTGTTGCAATGAGGACAAATAACATAAACATTCATGCCATGTTTAGCAAGATTGTCCTGTGTGGCAATTCTTTGATGACGACGCAACCAAATGAATGATTTAATTTCCGGCAATGTGGGTAACTTCCAAATGAAAGACCAATTCTCACTAGATGGGACTGAATTAGAAAAAGCGTTGAGGTAAGTTAGATCTATTAGAAAAAAACCTCGGTGTTGGAGTATTTCCAGCTAAGAGAATTGCAAACATTCAAATCTAGGTTAAAAGGAATGGCCAAAATATTTTCTTTGATATACTCAGGGATAGCAATCTATGCATAATTGGAGTTAAGATTAGCTTCTGAAGCTAAAACCTCTCTGAAGAGTAGTTTTGATCATTTGGTCGCCAAGGGCTGAAGATGATCGAATTGAGTGAACCTAGCCCAATCCAATCTTCTGACCAGAATTTAGCTTGCTTTCTAGATTTTATGATCCATGGAATACATTTTTGAAGAATGGGAAAACTTTCCTTGATTTCGGTCAAAAAAGGGGAACCTGAACCTTTAGAAATTTCCTTATTTCTGATGCACTTTGATTTGATTAATTTAATCCTAAGGGTTTCATTGTTTGTAAGCATTTGCTATCCCAGTTTGGCCAAGAATATGGATTTAAGAAGGTTCAAGTCCCTGACACCTAATCCTACTTGGCACTTATCACGGGTCACTGTATCCTAATTGAACCAATGAATTTTCTTGGAACCTTCCGAGGACCCCCCAAAGGAACTCTCGACTAATTTTCTCAATTTCATTAATGAGAGAAGTTAGAATTGTAGTGTAAAAACTACAAATTTTGCATCATATTAGTGAATAAATATGAGACATAGAATAAGTTAAGCACTATGATGCTCTTTGTAATTTTCATTATTTCAAGTAATGAGAATGAAATTTGCAAATTTGGTGAATTTAACAACAAATGATCCTTGAGATAATTTAGAAATCTAATATAAGTTCAAAAATTATATGAAAACAAATAAGTGCTTGTATTCCACAATATAGAAGTGTATTTGTTTTAAGTAAAATAAGGACACACGTATACTAAAAGAAATGTAGTATACTTGAATATTAAAATAGTCAAACTAAAATACACAAGGAATACCTATATATGTGTATATTGAGTGTTAAATATGTATACATATATATATATATAAATATATATATATACACATACCTACACCAAAAGTATATTGGACATGAAAACATATATTATATATATATATGGACATGTGTATGTATATATTTTATAATTAAAATTGGAAGTTATGTATATATATGTATTACATGTAGAGAATATGATAAAAATAAGTAAATACATATTTCATGTAATCAATAAAACAAATAAATAAATATATATATATATATATATATTAGTTACATATATTTATATATGTATATGAGTATATGGATATATATGTTAATGTTTAAAATATAAGTACAAATATATATTACATGTAAGTAACATAACAAATAAATAAATAAATATATATTAGACATATACATGTATAAATATATATTATTATTATATAAAGATAATTATAATTATTATGAATATAGATAAATGAAATAAAAATAAAAGAACATAAAACAAAAATAAAATAGAATTTAAGCAAATATGAAATAGAGTTAGTGGAGTTTGATGGGACTTTCTCCCATCAAATTCCACTAACCATCCACGGGTAAAAACAAAAGAAAGACAAAGCTTCTTGAAGAAGCTTGAAAAAAAAAAAGACCAAAGGAAAGAGAAGGGCTCGGGTAGAACCAAGAAAGAGGAAAAGAGAGCTGTAGCCGAGAGAAAAGAAAAAGAAGAAAAGAAAGAGCAGCCGAAGGAAAAATGAAAGAGAATAAAGGAAAAGGAAAGAAGAGAAGAGAAAGAAGAGGATGAAGTGTACAGCTGCTGCCTCCATCGTGAATAGTCATCGGAAAGGAAGGAAGAGCTGTTGGATTTGAGTAAATGAGATATTTTCTAACCTTACAATGTTTATTTATAGTATGAAAATGAAATTATGATAAACTGAATCAAATGAGCACTCTATAGATGAAGGATTGATTTAATTCCAACTTGATATTCAAATTTGAAATCTATGTTTTGTTTTGGGGTGTAATTAAAATATTCAGTTTAATTGTTATACAAGGAGAAAAATTCTGAAAAAATTATGGTGGATAGCCTTTTAAGTTAGGAGAAAGTCAGTTTTGGAATTGCTTGATTTGGAATTCTATAACTTGAGATATGTACAAATGAGTACAGAGTACTCTGTCAGAAAAACGTGAATTCCAGTCTTAACTTTGAAAAATTGTAGAAAATAGCTTAAATTGAGTTAGGTTTCAAGCCTTACATTTCTAGAAAGGTAGTGGAGTTAGGATTATTATGGTTTTAAGTTTGCACTAATTGGATATGCTGATAATTAAATATGGAATATTTTGTGCAAGTAGGTCAGTGTAACACTGTGGCTAAATACTGTTGGAAGATAGTGCAACTTTGGAAAATTGCTAATGTTGATCTAGGAAGAATTAAATCATGAACCTTACATTTCTAGATAGGGAAATGAGTTAGCTTTCATATAGTTTTGGAATTTGTGGATTTGGAATTATGTATCTTAAGCTATGTACATATGAATGCAGGATACTCACTGCAAGGTACAAACAGCCTAGTGTCAACTTCAAAAATTCCTAGAAAATAAATCAGATGGAGTTTGATTTCAAACTTTACATTTTCAGAAAGATAAATGAGTCAGGATTGATATGGTTTTGGGTTTGTACAAATTACATATCCCTATAATTAGTAATATAAATTTTAATGAACAGAGCTCAGGAAACTATCCTACCTAATGTGCCAGATTTGGACCAAAGTTTGGAAAATTATTGGAAATGGCACAAGATGAATTAAGAAGTAAGCCTTATACTTCCGAATAGGGAACTGAGTTAGAAGTAAAGTAAAATTTATGGCTTGATGATTAGATTCTAAAATTTTTACAAAAGGCTAACAAGGATGCTTTAAAGGGTTTTCAAGGTAAAGTAAGGCTTTGTAATGTTTTGTTTAAAGTCTAAGTACATATATATATATATATATATATATATGTCTAAATGCATATGCTCATGCATAATGTATATTTGTACGAAGAAAGAAAAAATGGGATGAGCATAGATAAACAAATATATATCTATAATATATATATTGGAATATACATATAGATATAAACACAAATATGCTTAAAACAATATATATATATATATATATGTATATAAGGACTTGTACCATGGGTACGTCATAATTGACGATAAGAAGGTAGTTTTAGATTAATAGTTACTCGAAATTAATAGCGTTTGAGGTCTTTATTTTAAGTACGTGATTAAGCACGATGATGTAAACTTATCAAAATGTTAATGGATTATGTGTAGCGAAGCGGAACGGTGTAGAGGTTTGAGTACAGACTCGGAATCGAGAGGAGGATAATTACTAAGCCTCGAGGTAAGTGGGTTAAATAAGCTTTGCTAGTATCATCTTGTAAGAGATGAATAAATACTTATTAAAATACTTATCTAAATTTACCTCAAGTTGGCGGAATACTATGGGTAAGACTATAAGAGTAAGTACGGTAAAATACAAGTTGGAAATAATGTGATCGTGAATAGTAGTTGTTAGAAAGGAAATCTTGCTTATGACTTGCATGTTATGTGTTATAGTTTGATTGTGGTTATTGAATGTATAAATTGTATACTTTTGGTGCTTGCATTTTGAGGAATGCATATGAATTAATTAAGTCGCACCGATGGAGCATGTTAGTATATTGTGATACTTTGAGAATGCATATGTGATTTGTGTGCGGTATGTACAGCTCCTAATGTTGAGTTCATGGACCTAAATTAGTACCTAGTCGTGTTTGTCGAAAGCTAGGAAAAAGGCCAACTCGAGTAAAGACTCGATCTTTGTACCGTATGAGCCACCTCTAGAGAACTCAAGGGACCTACGTGCTACATAGATTCTTTGGAAACTATGGGAGTCACCTCTAGAATCCTTTGAGAGCTAAGTGCTACACGAGTTCCGATGAGATAGTAGAAAGTATGTGTCATAAAGGCCAACTTGAGTAAAGACTCGATCTTTGTATCGTGTGAGCTACCTCTAGAGAACTCAAGGGACCTACGTGCTACATAGATTCTTCGGAAACTATGGGAGCCACCTCTAGAATCCTTTGAGAGCTAAGTGCTACACGAGTTCCGATGAGATAGTAGAAAGTATGTGTCATATCTTTGTACCGTGTGAGCCACCTCTAGAGAACTCAAGGGACCTACGTGCTACATAGATTCTTCAGAAATTATGGGAGCCACCTCTAGAATCCTTTGAGAGCTAAGTGCTACACGAGTTCCGATAAGATAGTAGAAAATATGTGTCATAAAGGCCAACCCGAGTAAAGACTCGATCTTTGTACCGTGTGAGCCACCTCTAGAGAACTCAAGGGACCTACGTGCTGCATAGATTCTTCGGAAACTATGGGAGCCACCTCTAGAATCCTTTGAGAGCTAGGTGCTACACGTGTCTTGATGAAATATGAGGAATCATAGGTTATTGTGACAATAAATAAATGATTGTGATTTGTGAATGTGATGAATATCAGTAAATGAAATAGATCTTATACATAAGACAAAGAATGTGTATAATCATTGAATATACTTATATATGCCATAGAAACATGTGCTATTTGAATGTATGTCTTCTTTCACACTTAACCATATTGATAAAAAGAATGATACTTTGTGAATTTAAGAATGGAAGAAAAGCATGAATAAGCTTATAAAATCTGTGTACATACGAATTGGTAGCAAATCTTGATATAATTCATACATGCTATTTTATAGAATTCATGCATGTATGATCGTGTTTTACGATATGAGCCTAGTATGTACTTATTTAAACTACTTACTGAGTCGTGGATTTGCTCACCCCTTAAATTTAACATCTGCAGATCACACAAGTTGATAGCCGACTCAGGCTTCGTATAGGCTCCCGGGGACAGTACCTAGTAGTGGTACTCGTTTACGTTCTCCGGGCCTAGCTTTTGCATTTTTGAGGTATACTACTTGTATATCATTTTGATAATTATATGTATTTTAATTTCACAGTACTAGGAAAGAATATGGGATGTAGTTTGGATCGCACTAGATTATTATGTGAGTCTAGGTGATTATCGAGTTCGATCCGGGTTATGATGTATATTTTGAATGATGTATATTTTGAATGATGTATAAATTGCTAGATGTGGACTTATTAATGGTTAAACCCTTGAGAAGCATGAGATGCTTGATTGTGTGAACTGTGGGGAAACAACAGCTGGCTGTATTGTGTAGTTTAAAATGTGTTTTAATGTAGGTGATTTTACTTGGGAAATTGATAAAATACAAAGGGGAGGTTTTCGACCCGTTTCTTTTGGAATAGTAAAAATAAGGCTAAAATCATAAAAATCACCTTGAGAAGTGTGACATAGCTCGTGAAACAATATTAGTAAGATAAGATTTGAATTAGATACTACAATAACACCAAATATAAACTGTAAGTAGAAAAAGAAAAATTTGGTTCGTAATTTTTCAAAAGAAATAAAGTGTCAAGTGGACGTCATTGGCCTTCGGGTCGTGACATGTAGCCCTTTGCATATGGAAAGAAGGAATAAAGCTAATGACAAATTTAAGCAAAACTATCCTTCTCGCAAAGGAGAGTAACTTAGCTTTCCAGTCAGCAAGTTTACCATTGATTTTGTCAATGCTAAATCTAAATTTTGAAGTGGAACGACCTTTACGGATAAGGAAACCCAAGTATTTGCCAAGATATTCCACAGTAGGCATGTACAAATGATTGCAAATATTCGAGATGATATTAGCTTGGGTGTTGCTAGAGAAAAAGATGCCAGACTTATTGAGGCTGACAGATTGCCCCGAGCAATGACAGAAACAGTTAAGCACTCTTTGCATAGTAAGACAGGTCTTCTCCAAAGCCTTTCCTAGGAAAATAAGATCATTAGCATACAAAATGTGAGAGAATTTCAGTTTGCCCCTCAAAATAGAGAGAGTCTCCTAGTTACCAAACTCGCATTCATCTTGAATTTTAAGAGAAAGATATTTAAGACAAAGAATAAAAATGTATGGGGAAAGAGTGGCCCCTTGCTAGATCCTTCTGGAAGGGGAGATCTTACCACTTCATTCTCCATTAATTAACACAATCATAGACATAGAAGATATACATGACATGATTAGTTTTATCCAAGAGGGAGGAAAGTTAAAAATGAAGGACCTCCCGAATGAAACTCCGTTTAAATGGTCATATGCCTTTTCAAGATCAACTTTTACAAGCATATAACCTTGTGATCCTTTCTTCTTATTAAGAGAGTGAATGATCTCTTAAACGATGATAACATTGTCTTGAGCTTTTCTTATGGGGATAAAACTTGCCTGAAGAGGGTTGATCAGATCATTAAGGAAAGGTCGTAACTTGTTAACAATGACTTTAGTGATAACTTTGTAAATGGTATTGCAAAGACCAATTGGCTTATATTGAGATATTGTCTCGAGATTGACAACCTTTGGGACCAAAACAAAAAGACATTCATTAACAGTTTTTGGAATACCTCCTGAATCAAAAGCCATCTCGACCAACTAACAGATAGAAGATCCCACTGTGGCACAACATTTTTGAAAGAATACTAGGTGTAAACCACTTGGGCTCGAAGCTTTTAGAGGTTTCATTCTAAAAAGGGATCTGAAGACCTCGAAACATGAAATGGGTTTTGTAAGCTTATTCAAATCATTATCCGAAAGTCAAAATCCTAATCTACAGTTAAGAGTTGGGTAACAATTATTGAAAGAGGAGGAAGACGTGAAAACAAAAGAGAAATGATTGAAAATATGTGACTTTATCTCATTTCCCCCCATCAACCATTCACCAACATCATTTATGAGAGCCAAGATTTTATTATTTTTTTTTGTGCTATAATGTTGTCTTGTGGTAGAAACTAGTATTCCTGTCTCTATCATAGATCCAGTCAACTTTGAATTTAAAAGCCCACATTTCTTCCTCAAGTTTGAGGATATTTTGGTATTCTCTTGAAAGACTATCTTCAAGTTGTTGTAGCCAAGGATTAGAAGAGTTTTCAAGAGCCTTCTGAATACCATTGAGTTTGGCACAAATTCTCTTTTTCTTGTGGAAGATGTTTTTGAAAGAGTTAACATTCCAATATGAGGTATTCTCTCTACATTTTTGAACAGCATCCAAGATACTTTGGTTAGACTAGGCCCAAGAACTTTCCACAACTGACATGAAATCCAGATGACAGAACCAAATAGTTTCAAACCTGAATGGTCTTTGTTCATAGCAAGGCATACTAGGGTTAATATCTAAAAGAATAGGGATGTGGTCCAAATGAATTTTGGTAAGGTGAAACATGGTAGCATTTGGGAAGGTAGTTTTCCATGTGTTGTTCACCCAAGCTCTATCAATCCTGCTTCTAATAATTTGTCCGAAATGACTTTTATTGGTCCATGTGAATTTAGGACCAACGAAACCAAGAACGGAAATATCACAACTATTCATACAGTTACTATAAAGATGAGCCTTGGAAAGATAAATAGGTCTGCCTTCAAACTTTTCCAAATCAAGGATCAGTTAGTTAAAATCTCCTATAGTGAGTGAGAGGTAGCAAAAATCGACAACTTTTCCCAAAGCTTTTTACATGCAGCAAATCTTGGGCTAACATAAATAGTTGATAAGAGCCAGGTAATGTTTGGCGAAAGGGGATGAAGATTAGTAGAAGAATTAGAAGAAAGAGATGAACAAACCTGAATAGAGGCATGGATGACTTGAGGAGAGTATTGCATCATGTTAAGGTTGACTTTCGCAGAGTTCTAGAGAAGGCAAATTCCGTCAACAAAGCCCTCTAATTAACTTTGAACGAATGATCAAAACCTAAAGAGGAATAAACACTCTATGCTCTTTCACTTGAAATTCTAGTTTTAACAATAACCACAATGCTAGGATGATTAATGCGAATTAGTGCCATGAAGCTGCTTTGAAAGTTTGGGTTACTCACCCCCTAGCATTCTACATAAGACACCTCATCGAGAAAAAAATGAAGAGAAGAGGAGTTGAGAATCCAGTCAGCCAGCTTAGGTACAGTCGATACCCACCCCACCAAGTTCTTGCAAAGTACGTTCACTGCTTGGTGGTGATGCGGGATGCACAACATTGTCGTCTCCCTCATGGCCTCTTGCACTCTCCATCTCGATCTCATTACAAGTCTCATCAGGTTGATCGAGGGTAATGTATGGAGAATGAACGCTGTGTTGTTTTCCTGTAGAAGACTTAGTCTTCTTACTGTGTCCAATGGTACCTATCCTAGAGAGATCCCCAGTGGAGGAGGAAGCATTGTTTCGCGACTGATGGTGATTGTCGGTGTCGATTTTGCTAGCAGTTGTGTTTTTATCCCTGGGGTGACGACAAGTCCACCATGATTACTAGGTTGTTCCATGAGCTCATTATGTCGTTTAGAGACCACTCTTGATCTTGTTGGTTGGGATCTATTAGTGTTTTTAGTGCTTTTGTCACCCTTAGAAACCTTTCACCCATTACTACGAACATCGACTCTAGATGGTAGAATAAGTTTAGAAGGTTTGCCATTTCTTTCCTTTTTTGAACTTGAAGCAAGAGAAGATGGTTTTGAAGAAAAAAGGAAAGGTTCAGGAGAAACTTTTTATTGGTCTCCGGTAGGTGAGTTCTTTGGTTTCTCTAATTGGGCACTCATTTTATTCTTAAGGTTGTCATTCATTTTTAGTTCAGAGAATTGACATAAAGGTTGCTTGCTATTGTTGTAATGCCCCGATTTTTGAAAATTGAGACTGACGTTTTCACATTTTCACACAAATGGTTGGGTAGTGCATAGGATCCTCACTCAAATTTTATGACAAGATTTACTAAATAAAGTTGCATTCAATTATTTACATAGGTCCCAGAATACATAATTCGAGTACGGATCGTTTTTCTCACATAAATACTTTATAACAAATACAACGATTTAATTACACTTCTTTATAATTTACTGTTTACATTCCTTTTTGCATATTAAAGTACTGTACTGTAAATGTCTGAATACCATACCTGCAAAATGCGGCACTGAAATCCCATAGGCATCTCATCAAGAATCTCTCTCAACAGACTACTATCTCTGCAAATAAATCTGGAAGGTAGAGGAAGGGTAAGCTTTGTGAACAGCTTAGCAAGAAACGTACATAAAGGAACTGGTATCATTTAACTATATGCAAGTATCATTTTAAATCCCATGCCAAGGATGCTAAAATCAATAACAAAAATCAGTATCAAAGTCAAAAATTTGTTTAAAGTTATATAGTCGCAAAGTTTGATAAACACTAGAAATTAGCTTTCATTTAAACCAATAAAATAATTATTTTCAAAAACAATATAGAGATTAGAAATATATTTAACCAAATACTGAAATCAAATATTTATAAAGTCCGAGAGTGCCTGGATCTAAGTTAGCCAGAGATTTACCACCCCAGTATAAAGAAAACATTGGAGACTAAGCTTCACCAGTAGACTCATGCTGGTGGACATATGGCCAATAGTCCAAGGGGCCACAAATGTGTATACTAGCCAGGTAACACCTGTGGGAGCTAGATGACTGGGTTAGAGTCAACAACATTCGGAATGGAATGAAAAGCATGTACCTGTAGGTAGTTACGGGGCCAACAGTCACCACACATTCACTTGATTCCCAAAAGAAAACAAAATAGTTCAATAAGTCTTCAAAACCAAATAGAGTGATATAAATGCACATTTTATTTTTAGAATCTGGGAGTGCCTGGATCTAAGTTAACCAAGGATTTACCATCCTAGAAATCAAAATATACGTTTTGGGAACCAAGTTTCATTTCAAAACGTATTATTTGGAAAATAAATATTTCATTCAATATATTCATATAAATCCAATAATTAAAAATATTAATTCAACTGACATTCAAAAACAATAAATAATACATTTCATAAACCAAAAAGTATACGATGGCATTGGACCTATTTTAAAATAATCAAATACAAATTATTATTGTAAATAGTAATAAATTAGAGATCATGCATATTCAAAAACTGACATGTATATAAAACTATGCTTTATGCATAAAATCAAATAACAAAATATATGATTTTATTCACCTTCAATTCATACCTCATTATAAAGGATCGGTATCAGATTTTTCGATACAATTCATAATTTATCAAATCGATCTACAAAAATCAGTCACATACTTTCAGATATTAATTTATCCCATCAAAATTCAATCATATGCTTCCTGATATCAAATTTGATATGAGTCAATTGTCTCCAAATATTTTCAATAGTTCAGTCCTATACTCTTTAAACGCATATCTCATTAATATGAATCAATTCTAGTACCTTCAAAATATGTCCTTAAAATCAACACTAAACTTATTGTTGAAATAATTTATCTAAAAATCATGACATTTCCACCTCAAACCATTTATAAAAGTTTCAGCAGCATAACAATTTTATAATCGAAACCTCCTGTAAGTTCAATTAGTGCAAATCCATATATTCACAATCCAATTCATTATCCAGAAATCCACAACAGTAAGCATTTCTTAGATCCATTAATCAAATCATAATCATTCAAAAATAATTATCTTTATAACCCATCAATTGCTAAATTTCCTTCCGTTTACAAAACCCGTCACTAACTAAAATATTAACCCTATATTCTAGATATCGAAATAAAAATAATAAACATTTACAGAAAATTTGGATAGGATAATCTTTATAGCGAGTTAGGAAGTTGGATGAGTTTGGAAGGATGCTTTAGAACACCTCACTTGTCCCGGTTCCCTAACTCCTTATCTATAAAGAGTTTTGAATGAACGAACAGAGAAGGAATTCATGAGTATTAAATCAAAGTCAAACCGTTCAATAATTCTAAATTCATATCAATCAATATCAAAACTAATATCGGATTCAAAATCATATTCAATATCAAAACCATTTTAAAATTTTCAAGGTTCAAATATCAAAGATTCAAAAGTCGTTCAAATCCAAATCAACCAAAATCATTTCAGAATTTAAAGTTCAGATGTTAAAGTTTCAGAAATCAAATCATGATGCAAAACATGAGATCTTTATGTCTCTTATATATATCCCTTACCTATACAGTGTTCATGTTAGTCGTATAGTCCATTTTGTAGCTTGAAGCTGTAGGCATGCATATATTTACCTACTTTTCTATTTTACTCTTCTAACTTCAAGGCTGCACAAAATCAGTCATACAAGTTTAGTTTCAAAATTTATATATAAAATATTTTTATAATTCATTCTCATTAGCAGTTTGGTTATCTTATCCAACCATGCATACTAAGGCTTCACCATTTCACTATATGCGTAGCTCACTCCTTGTAGAAATTTTCTAACCTATCGACGCCTTTCTGTTCATAACCAAAATTATCGTATTCCAATTAATGTGCTATCAATTTTGTATGGAACCTAACTTAATTTCTTATTTAGAAGTGTAAGGCTCACTCCCTAATTCATTTTGTGTTATTTTCACCAAATTTCCAAATTTCAGCCCCATTTTGTCCATTTGACAGGATGGTTTCCTGACCTTTGCACATTAAAAATCACATTACTAATTATAGAGATGTCCAAAAATTATGAATCCAAAACCATGTGATTCTTAATTCAATTCTCTATGCATAAAGGTAAGTTTCATAATTTTATCATTTCTAAGTCATTTTTAATAATTCCTCAAATTTACTCTATTTTCTGGTGCATTCTGGCAGATTTGTGTACTGACCTTTATGCACAAATTAATTCATATCTCAGTGCAGGGTTGTCCAAATTGTGCAAACCAAAAACAATTTATTCCCAACCCATTGATATTTCTAGAAATGTATGGTTTGAATCTAAATTCAATCTGGTCTATTTTCTAAAACTTTTCAAAGTCAGCCATTTGGATCACGTTTTCTGAGCAGAGTGCCCTGCATTCATTTGCACATATCTTAAGCTACAGAACTCCAAATCAAGTGATTCCAAAACTGAATTTCTCCTAACTCATAAGGATATCTACCATAATTTTTACAGAATTTATCTCATTACAAAACCCCCAAAATGAATATTTAAACATGGGGTTGGAATAGGACAATGTAGCAGAATTACAACATCAGCACGTACACACACTTTACACTTGTTTTCTTGCAACCTTACAACATTTTAAGCATGAGATCAACATTTTTCCCTTAGGAAACCTTCATGACAGAAGCCCTAACATGTCCATGCAATTTGATTTGCTTCAATTTCAACCATAGACATGTTATTCATGCTTAGAACAATCCAAAACCATAATTGAATTGATGAAAACATTAACACCTATGAACCTCACCTTGAACAGAAACTTCTAGCAGCAAAATCAGCTTTCAAATGCCAGAATTAATTCACCAAACTCCAAGTTTAGAGAGCTCTTGAGGTGAGAAATAATTTTATTAAGAAGGCTAGTTGATTTGGTGAAGGTTAGATGATGTTTTATAAGGTGAAAGGTTGGTGACATGAAGAACAATGGACAAAAGAAAGAAAATTGTAGGGAATGGCTGGCCAAGTATGAGAAATAACCAGAATTTTCTGGTTTTCCTTTGATATTTTAGAGATATTTTCAGCCCCGTGTGTAAAATGACCAACTTGCCCTTTTATACTTAAGAAATATTTTCATTTTACCCTTTACAGTTTGACTTTATTGAAAACAGTCTATCCAACCTTCAAAATATTTCATTTAATCATAAAACACATCTATTTAACTTGCTCTAATGCTTGGTGAAGCTTTTGTTGAGGTTTGGTTACTGATTTGGGTGAAATTACCGAAATACCACTAACTGTAAAATCACATAAATTTTGCGTTTGCGCTTGATTTCTTCTATCAGTCCACATGGTCTAAAACCTTCTCACATGAAAAATTATTTACCATTGATAATTCATCAAAAGGCATCTCGGTTTGACTGTAATTTATGAAAATTCTTGCAGTTATGTCCTTAATCGTTACTTTTGAATTTGTTTCACACTTTTCAAAATATACCCAACGAGATAATTTTGAGGTGCAGATTCTTGCTATATTCATATTTCACCTCAAATATCATCATTCTATGGTCTTTCTTCGATATGGACAGAGAAAGTCCTGGTAGGGCCCACACCGAGTACTTCTTTGAGCCTTATCAAACAGATCCTTCATTTAAATATCTTAATCCTAATAATCAATATTTTCTTTTAAATTCCTACACTCTGTAACTTATATCGGATATGAGGAAAATGAGGTTTTAACAACTGTTCCCTTGAAATACAGGTTGGCTAGTTTCTGACCATCAGACTGACCAAAGATACTACCAGATATGCTAGCTAGACGTTGACTAGTTTCTTTTTTATGCCTATTATGACCGTTTTCCCTTACCTTTGTCAGCTCTGCCATTTCTCCAGTCAACAGCGTTAGCTTTCGAGTTCCCATTCGGCTCAGTATTTTGGGTAATATTCAACTGTGATTTACTCGCTTTGGTTGGGTTGTTTTGTTTGTTTTTTCTTCGTGTAACTACCATCCAAGGTCCAAAGCCTTCTTTCGTGTGTGCATCATCATTGTTTTGTGTAGATGAGACCTCAACCTAAGTTTCTTCATTTATTTTTTCATCTGTATACTTAACCTCCAAATTCATTTGCTTTGAAAAAGGAAAATTGTCTTTTTTATGTCCAATAATGCCACAACTGAAACATAAGTTGACTTTTTCATAAAAAACTGGTTGATAATTTTACCAATTCGAATTTTAGGGATCAGAGGTTTCTCAAGGTCAACTTGGATGCAAATACAGGCATATCTACCCTTTGAGTTTTGTTTAGTGAAGGTGTCATCTTTAATAGTGTACCAAGTTGATTACCTATTCTTTGAATAATACACTTGTCAAAAATATTTTATTGGAAGATTGGGTAGACAAGCCCAAACCACCGTGGTAGTGTATTTGAGGTTAGCGTCCAGTATGAAGCTTGGTTCCCGCAGTCTCATACTTAAATAATAGGGGCCAATGAACCAAAGACCTCTATAGATCACATTCTGGAAATCTTCAACATTTGCAAAATGGAATAAGAAAAAAAATCAAGTCAAAGGTCGATGCATTCCATGCCTCCTTTTGATTTCATTGGCCTTTAACCCTAAGGAAAAGTTTGTTGTATCTAGACCTGGCAATTCATGTCAAAAATTTGTTTTCGTGTCATGTAAAACCGTGTTCGTGTCGTGTATTCGTGTAAAAAATTCGTGTCGACACAGAAAACTCAAAATGTTATTTTTAGCTTTTACCACATTCATATATTAATTTTACTTAATTTTAACCCCGTGTCATCTCGTGTCACCTCGTGTCATTTATTCGTGTCGTGTTCATGTCGTGTCTAAGATTGCCAGGTCTAGTTGTATCTGACTGTCTTGGCGATAATAACATTTCTCCATGGTGTTCTAATCCTTCTTTTCTCTTCTTTAGATAATAGAATGGTTGGGATAACATCATTAAAATCAATTTTTTGATCTGAATCATCATCTAAGAAGATGGCTTGGTTTATTATAGAAGAAGCGGAATGGCCTATAGCACTGAGTAGGGAATCACGGTAAGAAAGACTAAGAGGTTGACTCATATTAGATGAATGTTCGGAGGGTTTGAAGACTCCATTCTTAGTACGCTTAATACTCTTGCCTTTGAGATCTTCCTCTTGGGCACAACCTTTATGTAGTTTAGTGTTGACTTCCATGGAAAAGAGAGAGCTTTTCAGAGGTTTTTACGTGCATTTTAAAACACCATTGAAAGAGGCAGAGAGTCACTTTTTTCTCTAAGTTGTTAGGTAGGTTTTATCTCCCTAAAGCTTGGTTTTTATTCTCTATAGGGTTTTATATACATATCCAAAAAAAAAAAAAGAATCAATGGAATGAAATTAATATGTTATATTAAATTATGTTAGTAATTTAGTTTAGTTTATTGTTTTATAATAGTTTAGCTTAAATAGTATAATTAGGTTAGAGGCTACAATAATTTAATTTATGTTTTAGTTAACTTTATTTTAATTTTGTTTTTATTATTATTATTTTTATGCATTTTAAATTTATTTTTGTCTTTTAAATTTTATATTCCTTAATTTTCTTACAATTTAATTTTCATGTTCTTTAATTTAATTTCATAATTTATTTTAAATGTTTCATTTTTATTATTTTAGCAATTAATTTGATTGATGAAAATTCATTTATTTGGATAAATTTAGGATGACTAATTTTAGTATTTAGCTTAACAAATTTAAATAATCTTGTGGGAGTGGTATCTATACTTCACTAATATCTTACTTGTTACGACCTGTACACTTGTGGTATAGGTTTAAACGCAACAAAAGCACCATTGGATCAACTGAGAACCACTTAGAGCTAACAACCCAACAGAGGGGATGAGGCTGCATCAACAAGACACAAAAATCAAGGACACCAAACTTTAGTGTCAGTACACCCCTAACTGTTTCTCCAACTTTTCCTCTTCTACCCTTACAGTGCAAGACCAAACAGGATTGACTTGTATAAAACCAAATGTTCCGAGGTCAAGAGTGCAACCCGAATAGTTAAACTCGAGGCGCGTGAAGACATTGGTTGACAAGGAACCCGACATTGGGGACAATTAGAAATAGACAAATCAGTCCAGGCCTGCAGACTAACCTGACAATGTAATAAACCCTGGGCTGACCTTTAGATAATAAAGCCTAACACCGCAAGTAGACTTGATAATTCGTATTTATAATTCGTGTTCGTGTCATGTAGAACACAAAAATTTCGTGTCAATACGAAAAACACAAAATCTTATTTTTAGATTTACCATATTCATATACAATTTTTATTTAATTTAACTCGTGTCACATTTGTATCTTTTATTTGTGTCTTTTATTTGTGTCTGTCACGACCCGAAGGCTATAACGTGCACTTACTTAACACTTATTCTATTTACCCAAATTTATGAACTAAATTTTTTCTTTTGATTTAAGGTTTGTATTCGATGTCAGTGTAATCACTAAACTAATTTCACTGATCCTTTCTTTATACTTTAGCCTTGATAACTTAAACATTAATTTATGAGCATATTTACTCAACTGTCTAGGTGAATTATAGTCATTTCACTTAAATATTAAACTAGCAAAGAAACGAGTCGAAAAACTCCCCTTTATATTTTATCACTTTCCCCAGTTCATTACCTATAAGAAATCCACAATCCACAATTCATATACCTCATGTACTAAACACAATCTCAGAATCCTCTCAATTACATTTACATATTCCACAAAACATACGGTCAACCAAACATAATCACATCCCAGATAGCATTCGATGATTATATGAACCTATATAATAATTTAACATAGTCCTAAGTTACATCCCGACTCATTAAACAAAATATGTACTATGCATCAATTAAAGTCTGTACATGTAAACAAGTGATTTACAAAGAGTGTATACCTCAAAAGTAGCAAAGTAGGTTCGGAGGACAAGGGCCAGTACCAAGCCTAGATACCGTCTCCGAAGGCCCACTCAAAAGCTCTCATGGCGAAGTTTTAACTCAAATAGTCTGAAAAGAGGTGAAATTAAAGGGTGAGCAAATCCATGGCTCAGTAAGATACTAATATAATAATTGAATTAGGATTATATCGTCCTTAATGCAATGCATGAAATCCTGCAAGTGTATCTCCCAGTATCATTTAGAAGTCAATATTCTTTGAGCATTTATTTGATCATGCCCTAATGATACTCAGTATCCTTGTATCATTGCAAATCATGCATTAATGCAACATGTACTGTCATGAAAGGATTTCAATATGTAATGTATGAAAATTTTTCTTTTTAAAACATCCATTTCAAATCATATTTCAAGTAGTACATAATCATGTACAAAACTCATGTAGTTCAGAATCATTCAACATATCTTTAAAAGACATGTCAAAACATATGCAATCTCAAATCAAACCATGTGTAGTATAAAACCATGTATAAATCATATTCAATCTCAAGCATATCAAATATACTGTAAAAACATATCATGTCTAGAGTTCGCATATAGTAAATCATACTCTAGACAACATTTAACATTTAGTGAGAGACTAGGCATGAATCCCTATTCTATTATCATATCATCTCTAACCCATTGTAGGTATCAATGGGATAGTTTCCCTTGAGGGGCATCTATCAATGATCATAGATCATCCCAGTCCCACTGATCAGCTGGAAACTGAAGAATGTGTCCACGACTATTGTCGGACAGCCTGGAATGGTCTCATTAGACAGCATTTACATGTACATATACGTATGTATAAATGGGGTTCCATGCCACACAAGCAGAACCACACAATCTATATATACTATGTGCCACAAAGGCATATGCCACACAGCATTCCATAGGGCACCTGTTGTCACTAAATCGAAATCTTTGCTTCAAATTTTTTTGCAAATCTTTTAAGACAGTCCATATAATAAAACATTTAAAACTGAATCATTTCTCAAATCAATGCATAATTAAATCTTATGCTCAATCTATTCATGTCATAAGTGATGTCAATCGAGTGTTAAACATTAAGGTCTGTGGCTGTCTAATCATTTCAAACATTTAATTTCACTTAAAAGATTTCAATGCATCTCTTTTAAAACAACACGAGATCACATGCTATGCATGAATGAATTCCTAAGTACACCAAGATATAAATCAATAATTATTCAATCCGATATTGTGTATATTAGGTAATTAGACTATGGTATATCTGTAGTAGCCTTAATTTCTCATTCATACACGATCACGTCACATATATCATCCATCATTAATTATGCAGTTGCACCCATCTACCAAGCCCCCAATGGCATCAATAACATCTATGATATATTTGTATAAATGTACATTTAAATATATTCTAATAACTTTTATAGGTTACTAAGATCGTACTTCTCTTATTGAGGTCGCAATATCGCGTAAGTACGAATTTTCACATCCAAATATCAACCACACAATTTAAATCTCAATTCACTTTCCAATTCTCCAACAGCTGTCTCACAATCCATAAATCACTATGAATATCCATATATGTTCATGTGTATATAAATATAATACAGATAATATCTCAGAACACTAATATCACATATCTTTTACCAAGGTTACAGAGTCACATCAACATACGGTATCTATATTTCAATATCATCCACAATATCACACATTACCATAAAATGATTTACTATAGTCTCATTCACCATGTCACACATAATTGCTAATTTATTTAATTCATTTATCAATAGATATTAAAACTGTCTCATCATGAGCTAACAATGCCTTCGCATACAATAGCTATATTTCAGCCACAACACATTATTTCCCATTATAATAGCATTGCACAATCATAAAAAATACATTTTTATCCCATAACACTAATTATACAACCTTTATCGTCCATTTCACTTCCACAAGGTATCGTAAGTCATATTTCATAATCATCTTATTAAACCAAATTTGAAATTATGACTCCAAGAATAATATCCATTTTCATCGTGAGACAATTATCCCAATTCACATATACATAATCCCAACGTTATGCTAATACCATTGTCTCATAATTGCCTTATTTGTCTCTATAGCATAGATTCAAATTCAACCATGTACTTTAAAATCTTTCTCAATAAATCATTTTAATCGTTCTTTCTAAATCTCTATTTACGTGGGAATCAGTAATTTTTACATAGGATAATTTTATCTAAAATTCGGCAGCATAACGTTTAAGAAATCGGAAACTCCTGCAAGTGAAATTCAAAATTTTCAACCAATCCAAACCATTCCAAAAACTCAAAATTTCTAAGGCAATTCATTTCAATATAACAATAACTCAAGTGTTTTTTATTCAACACTATCCAATACTTTCTCCCACAATTCATTTATCAAAGGAAATCAAAATAAACTCAATAAAACCATACTTCAACTTTTACAATCTATTCATTTTTCGAGCAATCAATTCAATACATTTCTAGACTCTACTTTCGATTAAAACCGATCAATTCTATATTAAACTAAGTTGTTAAATATTTCAAAATCTTAATCAAAATCGAACCCTTGTAGTTTACTCAGGATATCAACTTACAGCTCTCTTTTTTTTTTTGATAAGTCTCTTACTTATTTCAATGCTTGATCATATATTAATACTATTATCGAGATGCTCCGTCATAACTCAACTTTATATTCCAACACAATTCCAAAATGTATCATTTGTCCTAGCATCATTCCACAATTTCCATAACCCCTTATCCTTACCTTAACGTCATTTTTTTTGTTCTATCAAAAATCATCGTAGTACTAAACACATATCCCAATAACTCCATGTTCATGTCCTAACACCAATAATCAACATTTTATAATTCCTTAACGATATCCCAATATCAAACAATCATATAATCATATACAAAATATAATACTAACGCAATCTTATAAAAGTATCTTACCGAACGTCAAAGCTTAGGGCTTTGATGAAACACCAAGCTTCAACGAATTCCAAATCGCGCCTTTTGCGCTTACTCTACAAATTCAAATACATGTTTACACTTAAAATTTTACAAAATTACTCAACATAATAATAATAATAATAATAATAATAATAATAATAATAATAATAATAATAATTATTATTATTATTATTATTATTATTATTATTATTATTATTATTATTTTCTTACCATATTTTTTTTATTTGTTTGGTTCATATTTTTTTTATCATTTTTTTTGGGCTGAATCGGTTCAGCCTTGTTCTTTATGAACGGCAGCAGCTGGCGTCGACGGCACCACCGGCGTGGGGAGAGCAAGGCGGTGCCAGATCTGTGATGATACCAGTGGTGTCTCTCTCCCTTTCTCCTTTTCTCTTTTTTTTTTCTTTTATTTTCTTCTTCCTTTTTCTTTCTTTTTCGATCTACTGTTTCTCCTTTCCTTTTCTTGTAGTTGCCGGTCAGCCTTTTCCTTTTCTTGGTCGGCGACGTCTCTAGCCCCTTCCGATCGGCTCCTCCGATCTACTCCTCCGATTTGCTCTCCCTCATTCTTTCTTTTTGTTTTTTTTAATAAGGTTCTTCAACAAACGCGGGTCTTTGCTACCTGCTGAAGCAAATTTTTTTCAAATAATTAATTTTTTTTAATTTAATATATATTTTTTATGGTTTAGGTCTGCTTCAGCAGACTTTTCAGTCTGCCCAATAGACCATTAGTCTGCTGAGCAGACTATCACATGGGCAAGCTTCCTTTGGAAGCTTGTCCCATGTATATTATTTTAAGTAATATATATAATAATTTTATAATATATATATATATATATATAAATATATATATCATATATTTTTTCTAGTAATTATACATTTTTATAGCATGTATCAAATATATATAAAATTTATACTTGATAAATAGCTAATTTTTATTCAAATATATTTATCTATAATACACACACACACATCTTCATATGTTCATATCTTCATTTAATCTTCATATAAATATATATATTCAATATATTTTATACCTGTATTTTCCTTTATTTACCTGTTTACATACACGTATAAATATACATGCACATGAAATATACTTACTTGATATATGTATGTATATATATATATACATATATATTTCAAATATACTCATTTCTTATTTAATTAATGTACAATATGTTTTATACATCAATTCTATTTATTTTCCATGTATACATTTTCATGTATACTTGTTATATACACAAAAATTAATTCATTAATTTCCTCATGACATATCCATTTAATTTATTACTTTATAGTTCTCTTAATTCCTCTAAAAATCCCTAAAAATCCATTTACTCCAAATTACTATATTGATTTATATTTACTGTGAGTCAAAATTTGCGGTTATCACATCGCGCGTTTTAGTGTAAGGACCCGCGTGGCACTTTGTTCCCGTAGGATTCAAGAGGTGGCCCCGCGGCGACCTTATAATTGTGAGGTGGTGATCGCCCACACTCACTCACATATTGTCCACTTTGGGTGCTCACTGCCCTCACGGTTTTATTCCCTACTGGGACGCGTCCTTTCACGTTCGAACCCAAGATCCCTCAAGTACATGGGTTCTACAATTATCTTACCATTTGGAAAAAGCGCTTGAGGGGTCTTGGGTTCGAACGTGAAAGGACGCATCCTAGTGGGGAATAAAACGGTGAAGGCGGCGAGCCCCCAAAGCGGATAATACGTGAGTGAGTGTAGGCGATCACCACCTCACGATTGTAAGGTCATCGCGGGGGCCACCTCTTGAATTTTACAAGAGCAAAGTGCCACGCGGATACTTACAGTGTCATAGTATTGTGTATAGAATTATCGGATCTAATAGTAAAATACGACATTCGACCTCCTGAAAATAAACAAAATGTCCAAAAAGGAAAGCTAAAGTTAAGTACCATGCTTTAAGACTAACTTTAGAGGTAATAGAATGATGGTAGACAAGTCAATCAAAGGGTAATTTAATCTTTTACTTTGGATAATGACCTAACTAAAGGGCGCACACATCATTCAGTAGAACGTGTGCTCAGGTTAGCATGGCTCTTGTCATCTGCCACTGCGCATGGCTAGGTCCGCGTGTCAAGTGCTAACTTGCCTTCTTATAAGCAACCACCTCTAGAGTAGAAGCCCTTTTTGGAACTAAGCTGGTCACGAGTGAACGCGTGATGACCTACTCTGACTTGGAGCAACGCCTTACATGTCTGCCAGATTAGCCAGTCAGCCAATCATCACCCGTTCACATAGGATCCACATGGATAGAAGACCATGTGGACCCGACTTGCCACGTCATACTAGTTCCTCTTTGTAAGGCCCTGTTGGCTTTAGCTGGGGGACCCTGGGAAAACAACCTAAAACTTTCTCACTTTCTTCTCATCTGGTCATCATCTCCGTTCCTCCGAGTCCTTTGGCATTTCCCGAAACCCTCCCGTGGGTCATTCTCGGCACGTACAACTCACATAATTATTGTAAAAAAGAAAAAAAAAATAGTAAAACCGACGACAGCATAATCAAAAAAGATATAAAATTCACAGTAGCGTTCGTAATTGGCATAGGTCGGCTACTCCTTAATAGCATTCAATCTTCTCAACACCCCTTTCCTCCCAAGTTTGAATGCCTTGGCTGTCTTTAGCGTCAAAGTAATAAACAGAATTTCTACCATATCCACCAACCACAAATAAAACTCCTTTATGATTCAACCACATCAAATCACGCAGCTTAATTTGGCCTTTAAAGCCTCGCTTTGTACGCAAGTTGTACATGTCACATGTGCAAACAAAAAACAACTGTATACTATTATAAACCTTCTATCATAGTCAAGTCGGGAATAGACTATAGATATGGTTGTGTGAACAGTAATTAAAAATTATCAAATAATTTTTTTTCAAAAAAATAGAAAATTTTATCAATTTGATTGCCATATATTTCACTTTCGGGCTTTTCATTAATCTGGCTTGACAAATTATTTAGAAAAATAATAAAGGGAGTCCATATAGATGCCACTTAAAATGACTTTTATAAAAAAAATTGTAATTGATATATTTTGTGGTCTTGAACTTAATGTTCCAAAGAGTGCATTAAATAAAAGGATTATATATTTATTTATTTCTTGAATTATGTTATTTCTTGTCACTTTAGTATTTAGAGAACAAAAATTTTCAATCAAGTGTCTGACATTTATCTTGTTAGGTAAATTGCACTATTAATAACACTATTAATCAAAGTCAAAATACTGACGCAACAAATTCAATCAATAAAATACACTATATCATGTAATTATATTTTAAATCTTTTAAACATTTATAAAGTTCAAATATTTTAACTTATTTTTTGGAAAAAAAATTTAAATACACATATATTTTTAAAATTTTTATTTTTGGAACTTAAAATAAAAAATAAAAAATATAAAAATAAAATATTTTGATAAATAAAATTATAAATACAACAAATAACAGTCTTGCTTTTTTTATCTTTTATTTTTATAATAAAAATGAAAAGTTTTATATATTGTTTTAATATTAAAAATAAACTTTCATTTAACAAAAAACTGACGTGGTATTTTTGGTCATTATCATAATTTTTTTTTGTTACAATCATTATCATGATTTTATTGATTATTTTTATGCCACACCTTTCTCTCTCTCTCTTTTTAAATTTTATTTAATATTTTAGTTTTAAAAATAAAAATTTATATATATTTTTTAAATTGATGTGGTATGATAGTCTTAAGCCACATTAGCTCCCCCTTAGTAGAGTTATTACTTATTGGCATGTGGGGTGGAGTGGGATGCCTAACGGAATTAAATTGCAGGTACCTCATCCCTGGTTTTTATTTTCTAAATAGCAAAGTGACAAAAAAAGGTAATATATAATTTAAAGGATAAATAAGTATTTAAACCTAAATAAAAAGCTGTAGTAATTTTTTTCAAAATAAAGTTTTAACTCATTGAAATAAGTGTATATAAAATCAATTAATCGGATTATTATTATTAATTGATGAAAATCATTAATTTATAAACAAATATTTTATTTGTATAATTTGTAATTATATGAAAATCATCAATTCATCTAACTAAATTAATAGATAACTAAATTGAATAATTAAACTCAAATTCACACACGATAAAATTTGAACTAGAGATATCAAAATATCAAAATTTTCTTTGATGTTGAACCAAAAAACATTGATATACTAAATTCCGCTAGTATTGCATATATGCACCCAACTAAGTTATCCACGTAGAATATCCAAATGGCAATTAGTATCATTTAACAGATCTGGAGTTAATTGCATAGTTTTAAAAAGTAGAGGGTTTATTTACAGTAAAAATAAAAGTTTATGTACTGATTTTTATGCGATAAAACGTTGAAGGCTTAATTACATTTTATGCAAAATGTTGAAGGAACATTTGGCTATTAAGCCATTATTATTATTTTACCTTTGATATTAAATTTTTATTATTTTATTAAGAAGTTATATATTTTTAATAATCTTTTTATTATTTTCAATCTCACCAAAATTAATCTCATTGTTCATTCAAATTAGCCCTAGACCTAAAACTAATGTGGCTTTACGGGCGCTTGGAGACAGGCATATGACCTTATCTTTTTTTTTTTGTTAATTATGAGATGTTCTTATATCACATTGGATATGAGATATCCCCACTCGCTGCGTGACTGGTGTTGGCCCAAGAGAATTTTACTTGGTGAAGATTCGAACACAAGACTTCTTGTTATGGATCGTCCTTATTCAGAAATTCAGTGAGACCCTGTACCATTGAACCAACCTTTTTGGTTGAACAAAACATATCCTTATCAAGTAGTCGAAGCTTGTACGAAAACCTCTGCAGCTTGATTCATGCTTGGATTAATCACACCCATTTTGTTGATTTTCTAATACTAGAAAGGTATCACCCTGCGTCCCTGCTGTATTGCCTCTATATATATATATATAAACACACACACACACACTTTTTAACTGTTAATTATCTATCATATTGTAATTGATTAGACCAAGGAGTAATGTGGTCCGAAGGAAGTAGGATGGACTATATAATATGCATTGATTTCTCCATAAATACTTGGTTTTCTTGCATAAACAACAGAAGTCATAATTGTGGCCTTATTGGTGCTTGAAGAAAGGCACATGGCCACATCCAGAAGTCAAAGCTTGTACGAAAACCTGTACAGCTTGATTCATACTTGCATTAATCACACCCATTTTGTTGATTTTCTAATGCAAGATAGTTATCACTCTGCCATATTGCCATATGTTGACCATCACATGTGCTTGGAAATGTGACCTCTCGTGTGTAAACAAACACGATCTTGATCTTGAATCCTTGAATTACCCAAATTGAGAAATTGAAAATATTATTGGAGCAAATTACGGGAAACAATGGAGTATATTAAAATGGGTCCAACGCGTGCATGTAGAAATGTGTAGAAAACTTGAACAGAGATTTTGAAAATACAGAGACAAAGCGACACATCTCGCGGCTAATTTGGTGCCACTTTAACTTTGGCGTATAAAATTAAGTCTCGGCAACCTTCTTCAATGCCTACTTTCCCTTTTGCTTTCTCTATATTTACACCCATAGGAAGCTGCTGTTTCCAACAATGGCTTGGCTACTCTCTCTTTGCTTTACTCTCATTTTCTCTGTTTGCACTGGTTCTCGTACTCCAGTCATTTCCCCACCCCTTGATGGTAAAGAATCAACTTTGTTTTTTTTGCTTTATTTCGAGACATTCTACTATGTGATTGTAATTGACCATTTCATGTGTATTTCTCGTTTTTGTTCAGGATTTTTAGACAATGGTGACTTTGAGCAAGCACCCAAGAAAGAGAACCTCAACAAAACAGTGATCCTAGGAAAACACTCACTTCCAGGATGGGAAATCGATGGCCTGGTGGAGTTTGTCTCCGGGGGGCCACAACCTGGGGGGTTTTACTTTCCCATCCCTCGTGGAGCCCATGCCGTGAGGCTTGGCAACGAGGCTTCCATCTCTCAGAATGTGAATGCGAAGGCAGGATACATTTACTCTCTCACCTTTGGTGCCACAAGGACTTGCGCGCAAGATGAGGTGCTGAGGATCTCAGTCCCTGGTCAGACGACAGACTTATCCATTCAGACCCTGTATAGCACCGATGGTGGCGACACCATTGCTTTGGCTTTCAAGGCAACAGCTAAAGTAGTGAGGGTCACATTTCATAACCCTGGGGTTCAAGAAGATCCAACTTGTGGACCTCTCTTGGATGCCATCGCAATCAAAGAAATGCCTCCCTTAAGATATACCAAAGGTAATTAAGTTCTTACACGATTTGTTGGTCTTAATTTAGATCAGTTTACTTGCTTTGTGGCATAAAATCCGTAAAATTACAGTATTTGGATAGCTTTAACAGCTTGGACAAAACAAAAGAAAACATAAATTTTACTGCAAGGCATGTAATTGAATGCAGTTCCCTTTTATAAATGCTATTTGTTAGGGGTAGAGATGTAAACGAGTTAAGCTACTCTTAAACTATTTGAATTCAATTTGATGATTATTGAGTTTGATTTGTTTATTTTCGAGCCAAGTTCAAACTCAGCTACTCGAGTAACAAGTCTAGTCGAGTTTGAGTTTTTTAATATTCGACTCAAGTGGCTCATGAGTTTTATTAAATTTTTTTAATATATATTTTTAATATTTTATTATTAATTTATCATTTTACCTTCAAAATATGTAGTTAAATTGACAAATCGAACTCGAGCTTTAAAAATCAAGCTCAATTGAGATCGAGCTTGAGCCAAGCTTTGAATTTTTAAGTCGAGTTGAACTCGAGCCTAATATTAGATAATCTTGACTAAACTAGATTACATTCCTAATTAGGTGCAGTTTTGAAAGAGTCCTTCACAAAAGGCAGATGAGTTTGAATAAACGTGTTCCGTTCAAATCATAGATTGCAAAGTAGCTAGGCGCTTATTTTATACACTAACATATGCCTTTCCATTTCAGTTTATGGTCTTGGATTCTGGAAATTTTGACCAAGGCATTAGCTGTGATCTAGAATAATTTAGTTTTATGTCTCCCAAAGCAGGTAACCTCGTCAAAAATAATGGCTTTGAGACTGGTCCACATACATTCAAGAACTTCTCAACAGGCGTCCTCTTGCCTCCACAAATGCAAGACAATATCTCACCACTCCCTGGCTGGATCATAGAATCCCTAAAACCCGTAAAATACATCGACAAGAAGCACTTCTCGGTTCCCTCAGGACTCTTTGCCATCGAAATGGTTGCCGGAAGAGAGAGTGCGATTGCCCAACTCATCAGAACGGTTCCTAACAAATTCTACACCCTCACATTCACTGTCGGAGATGCCAAGAACGGCTGCCATGGATCAATGATGGTTGAAGCATTCGCTGGGAAGGAAACTCTCAAGGTTCCGTACGTTTCTCAAGGAAAGGGTGGATCCAAGACAGCCAGTTTCAAATTCCAAGCAATCTCAGCCAGGACAAGGATTACGTTTTACAGTGCCTATTACCACACCAAGTTGCATGATTTTGGCCATATGTGCGGCCCTGTCTTGGATGATGTGAGGGTTCTCCCTGTCTCTTAGTCAAAAGTTTGTTTGCCACATGATACACATCTTTGATTTGGCTTTTCTTTTTGGAGTCTGGAGGTTTCTAACGGGAATATTGCTGTTAGTTAGACCTTTTATTGTAAAACAAGGTCATTGGACATTATTGGAGTCGTATCTTTCGATGTTTTGATGACTGATTTTGTACTTGCTTAAGTTGCTATACTGTGAACGTGTGAAATTAATGATAATTTAGAATAAAATATCATTGCAAAGTTTATTCATAATTGAGGGCTTCAAATTTTAATCTTATAAAGTTTTCGAATTATTATTCTTTCCATCCTATCTCATATATATTGTCTTGCTTTGGTTTTGTACCAAATTTAAAAAAACTTGGGTCGAATTTTGGTTTTTATTTTTTACAATTTTTTTTTCAATTTACCTATTATCTTAATATATGAGAAGAAAGTGGATAGTTATAATTGGAAGAAATTAAAGGAAAGTGAATATATAATAAATATAGTGGGGGATTCACTTGTAATTGTCTAAAACTAATTGCTTTTACACACTTTCGTATTTTTATATAATTTATATACTTTTAATTTGACTGTTGAATTTTATGTTTTATTGACCTAGATCATATATATATATATATATATCATATTTCAAGTTAATTGAAAATATCTAGTTATTTGTTTTATGATAATAAAATTTTAATCGTTAATATATTAAAAAAATGCTATTTTCGGTTATAATAATAAAAATATCATATTGAGTCAAAAATTTACGTGCAATATATATATATATATATATATATATATATTCACTTTTTAAACCCAACATTGTTTTTAAATAACTCAAGTGTGCAAATAAAAGATTATTTGTGGACCGAGGGAATATCCTTTGGTTTTGTTTTTTCGGTTACAAGGGTATCCTTTGGTTGAGAACTCATTATTAGTATGGTAAAAATTAGATGATATTTAAGATTAGTTTTAAATTCATGGTTTTTTATTTTTTTATTTAATTATTATAAATTTAGAATATGTATTTTTGAATCCAAAATTCGTTTCTTACTTTTTCAAACACATAGATTCGTACAAAGATCTGACTGTTATATTTAATAAGGAATGCTGAGTATAGCTCTTTTGTACTTATTCGATTTGGACAAAGGTCCAACTACAAAACTGGTAATTAAGTTAACAAGCCTATTCAATTCTGAGTGAACGAATAGCAAATATATCTACTATCTCATTGTTCTGTTTCTTTTTTTTTTTTTAAGATATTCTAATTCTCTAGTGTAATTATTTGTTATGCAAATTTTTACTGCAATGACTTATCAAAGTTTTGATTTGGAGATTTGGAGTCGTATCTTTTGATATCTCGTTGTCTGATTTTTTACCTGTTTAAGTTGCACTAGTTTCAAGTGTGAACGTTCACAAATTATACTTTAGAATAAATTATCATTGCCAAGTTTATTTCATTGAGTCTTTTCGGATTACAATTTTTTCTTTGAAATTTCGAACAAGTAAAGGGAGGGAAAATTTTTTGATCAAATTAAAGGTGACACATAATTTTTTAGAAAATTTTTAATTATATTTAGTGATCAATTAAATTTTTATGTGTTGTTAAATAAATAAATTATTTTTAATTCATATAGAGGTATAAGTGAAAGGAAGGATTGGAACTTTGGATCTAATCCCTGTTAAAAAAGGATAATAACAAATAGGCCTAGGTTGGTTGTTAATTAATTAAAAATTTATCAGTCGCTTGGCAAGCAGAAAAAATACAATTGGTTTCCTTAATCAAAATTTAACCAATTTATCTCTTAATTGAATTAAAATAAAATCACAATCAATTAAAATTTCAAGGATTTTTAGGTCATTCAATTAAATTCTATCCATGAGTCATTAGTTTTATCTCTAATTAAATTAAAATTATTTAGAGATAAAATCAAGGAAATTAAGTACTTTTAGAATTGAGAAGTAAGTTCTTCAAAAACTCTCCCCTTGCATTTACAATTACCCTTTTAACCCTTTTTTACATAGGTTTTGTTTTTTTTTTTTTGGTTAAATTTTATTTATTTATGTTAACTTTTAAAAATATTTTATTTTTCGAAACAATAAAATATTTTTAATTTTTAAATATTTAATACTGAAAATATTAATTGATATAAAATAATTTTATTAATAATATAAATATAAAATATATATAATAAATTTTATTATATATAAATTTTAATCTAATGTCCTTAATAGTTACTTTCTTTTTTCATTACACATGCTCCACTTTAGTTATTTTTTATTATTTTAATAATCTTTAAAGAGTATGTATCATCATTCTAATCCCACTTGTTCAATTACTTAAGTTTTGATTATTATACTTTTTAAACTATTAATAGTTTAGTACTAACTGTTGATACTGAGTATAATTGTATAATAGTTGTAATTTCCTTAACTTTCAAAAGTTAAACGGCCCAGGCTGGGCCTACAAAAAATTGAATAATCGAGCTCGGGATTAAAATGAGGCACGTATGATTGGGACTGGCCGGGTCAGGCTCAGGCATACTCACAAACTATCAACATCTTGCATTAACCCAGCTTGAACCCAGTTTGACTCGGCCCATGGACACCTCTAGTTTGTAACAAGAGCAAGAAACCTAAGATTGATGTTGATGCAAGAATGTCATGATAGCCCTTGAGCGTGTCATCTAAGTTGGCAATGCACTCTTGCTATGCTAAAACAGGGCTTTATTGGTCGCATATGAGAAAAAATGTGATGGTCTATACCAAAACGTGCCTCATTTTCTACTAGGACAAAATTGGAAAAGAGAAGCAGGCTGGCTTGCTTGAACCTTTACTGGTGCCAACCAGACCTTCGAAAAGTATCTCTTTTGACTTCATAATTGGCCTTCCTAGAGTTGGTGACCTTGGGTTAATTTTGATCGTGATTGATATCTTTTCAAGGTATGCCACATTTATTTCAACTCAAAAGTACTGTATGACAGAAGACACATAGCTCGTTTAATCTTCAAGAATGTAGTCAAGTATTGGGGTATTCCACAAAGATTACCTAAGCTTACTTGAAAAAGACATCGAAACGCATGAAGAGGTAAGCTAATAATGGCCGAGGCTAGTGCCTGAGTAGCTTAGATTCCGACGAAAGCGGGATCGTAGGTTGGTGTGCAAGTATGAGTGTCTAGTGACGATTATTGACAAGGTGGGATAGGCCTCCTATAAAATCGATCTCCCAAAATGGATAAAAGTACATGTCGTGTTTAAGTAAGCAACCTCAAGCCATATAATGCAAATCCAACAAATGTAAGTTGAAGTAGATCAACCAAAGCTGCCATTAGCATGAAACCACCTTCAGAGCGTCGAGTCAAAGAAATCTTAGCTAATAGATGAACCATAGTATTAAAATAAAGTCACAACCAATTAAAATTTCAAGGTTTTTTTGGTCATTCAATTAAATTCTATCCATGAGTCATTAGTTTTATCGCTAATTAAATTAAAATTATTTAGAGATAAAATCAAGGACATTAAGTACTTTTAGAATTGAGAAATAAGTTCTTCAAAAACTCTTCCCTTGCATTTACAATTACCCTCTTAACCCTTTTTTACATAGGTTTTTTTTTTTTTGGTTAATTTTGTTAAATTTTATTTATTTGTATTAACTTTTAAAAATATTTTATTTTTTGAAACAATAAAATATTTTTAATTTTTTAAATATTTAATAATAAAAAAATTAATTGATATAAAATAATTTTATTAATTTTCAATTACTTTATTAATAATATAAATATAAAATATATATAATAAATTTTGTTATATAAAAATTTTAATCTACTGTACTTAATAGTTACTTTCTTTTTTCATTACGCATACTCCACTTTGTTTAATTTTTTTATTATTTTAATAATCTTTAAAGAGTATGTATCATCATTTTAATTCAATTTGATCAATTACCCAGGTTTTGATTATTATACTTTTTAAACTATTCATAGTTAGTATTGACTGTTGATATTGAGTATAATTGTATAATTAATTTCCTTAATTTTCAAAAGTTAAACAGGCAAGGTTAGGCCTACAAAAAAATTGAATAATCGGGCTTGGGATTAAAATGAGGCACGTATGATCAGGCTGAGCTCAGGTCTACTCACAAACTATCAACATCTTGCATAAGCCCGGCTCGAACTCGGTCTGACTTAGCCTATGGACACCTCTAGTTTGTACCAAGAGCAAGAAACCTAAGATTGATGCTAATGCAGGAATGTCATGATAGCCCTTGAGCAGGTCATCTAAGTTGGCAATGCACTCTTGCTCTGTTAAAATAGGGCTTTATTGGTCGCATATGAGAAAAGATGTGATGGACTACACTAAGACGTGCCTCATTTTCTACCAAGACAAAGTTGAAAGAGAGAAACAGGCTGGCTTGCTTGAACCTTTACCAGTGCCAAGCATACCTTGGAAAAGTATCTCTTTTGACTTCATAGCTGGCCTTCCTAGAGTTAATCATGGGTTAACTTTGATCTTGACTGATCTCTTTTCAAAGTATGCCACATTTATTCCAACTCAAAAGTACTGTATGATGGAAGGCACACATCTTATTTAATCTTCAAGAATGTAGTCAAGTATTGGGTATTCTACAAAGATTGCCTGAGCTTACTTGAAAAAGACATCAAAACACATGAAGAAGTAAGCTAACAATGGCCGAAAAGTACGATAGTTTAGGATTGGTGGTCTTGTATTGGTTAGGCTAGTACCTGATTAGCTTAGATTCTGACAAGAGCAGGATCATAGGTTGGTGTGCAAGTATGAGTGTCTAGTGATGATATTGACAAGGTGGGATAGGCCTCCTATAAAATCGATCTCCCAAAATGGATAAAAGTACATACTGTGTTTCATGTAACAACCTCAAGCCATATCATGCAAATATAATAGATGTAAGTTGAAGTAGATCAACCAAGGTTGCCATTAGCATGAAACCACTTTCAGAGCATTGAGTCGAAGAAATCTTAGCTAATAGATGAACCATAGTATCAAAAGACCATTCCAGTAATACCTTGTAAGGTAAGTGGGCCTTCGATCAAAAGAAGTTAGTTGGGAGCGAGACCATGACCTTAGAGCCTTCAACTAGAAGATCGAACAATTTTAGGTGACCAAGTTGACGAAGGCATTGATAGATTGAGTGGGAGAAGATGTCATGAGCCAACCTTATATAGAGCCATGACTGTATAAGGGTGCCATAGGGGGTAAATGTGACGTCCCCGCCACTTCATCTTATCACTTAAACTTTTTCTTATTATCTTATCTGACATTAGTTGATTTAGTTCGTCAGTGCCAATCATTCCTTACCCTTAAGCTAATTATTTAATAGCTCATACAAATTTATTTACTTTCCATAGACATAAAATGATATATATAAATATCATTCCATTCCACAGGATCTTACACATCGTCTTAACTTACATCCCCGACATCTTATAAACATAATTGCTACTTGTACTGTACTGTAGCTGAATTACAATTAACTATACATAAACATATAAGTATACCTTCTATGCTAACCGGGAAGCGTATCAAGAAGGTACACTACGATCTTTCAAAATCAGGCTCCTCTAATCGGAGCGAGGCTCACTTCATGTAATTTATAGGAAAAATGGTCGTAAAAGGGTGAGTTTACGCTCAGTAAGAAAAATATGTAAAAGAGCGTACTATGCCTCTATATGCATTTTTCCTACTTGGCTCTATAATGTCATGTAAAATCATTATAAAGCATATTCATGTACTTTCATCAAATATAGAAAGTTCATAATAGCATATGCTTATAAATCAAGTAAATCATGTGCTTTTTTAAAGTAGCATATGCAAACACCCATCGTATACTTCTTTTAAATCATCATGGAAAACATACGTCATAGAATTCATTCAAAACATATTTCAAGTACTTCTTTCAAATATCATTTACATACATACGTACATACTTCTCTTAAAACATCTTATACTTTCTTGAAATCATACATCATATACTTCTTTTAAAACTTCTTATACAAGTAAACCAAGTACTTTCGATTTCTTTATTCTTAGAAATCGCATATACATATAGTTTTTGATAACATAAAAACTATTTGTACTTTTATGGAGTTATGCACTGCATCATCATCATCATTGGCGTACCCCGTAGGGCCAGGAATCCTCCCTTAGACGAACATGTAATATAGACAAAATTGGCCAACTGTCGGGTGCTACAGTAACACTAGTCAGGTGTCCTTCTGTAGCGACTGAGGCCTGACTTATGGTTCCTCAGCCAAACATTCATCATTTCGGGACTTGATCAGAGCCCCTACTATAAACATAAAAGTGCATAATCTCAAAACATATGCCATATAGCTTTTTGCCATGACATTTTATACTTTCTTGAAATAGGTTTGAAATTCTCTTTTCAAAACAAGGCAGTCGACTGGCCTCATAGGGCAGTCGGCTGCTGCTTCATAACTTCATTTATCGAAATTCTTTTTATTTAAAATTCTGATATTTTTCATTTTGAAAACACATGAGGGCAGTCGACTGGTCCATATAGCAGTCGACTGGTTTTCAAACAGAATGCTTCTTAAGAAATAGCAGTCGACTGGTACATATAGCAGTTGACTGTTTTTGAAACAGAATGCATTTTACCAAATAGCAGTCGACTGGTTTGAAACAGAATGCTTCTGGGTAAATAGCAGTCGACTGGCTTACATAGCCTCGACTGGTTTGAATCAGTTTTCAAAAAACGGCGTTTTGGTTGTCTCTAGGCAGTCGGCTGCTACTTAAGGCAGTCGGCTGCTCCTAACCTAATTGGCATTAGGAGACAAGTCCGAAAATGTCATTTTTCCTGCATGAAATCAGCTGGTGTTTCTTTCCAAACCACACACAAACATCATAAAACATGCGGACATAGCCGCCTTACGTCCGTTACATAAATTTCTTACCTCGATTACTTCGAGAACATGAAATCACTTGGTTCACCAACCCTAACCTTTTTCTTCTTCAAATCTGAAATCATCATATCAAAGCAAACCTTTAAGAATTTGCCATAAACATGTTATACTAATTCAGTACAACACCATACCATGAACATAATTGAACAATCATCTTCTTTTCTTACCTTTTGCTAGTGACCAAAATCTCAAACTTCGAGATCTCCTCCAATACTTGGATTCAATCTATTAAACTTCAGACATAACTTCATCTAGTGACTATGATCGTTTTTCGTCTAATAAGCTTAACGATTTGGTTACTAAACAAGAGTGTTTGTCAAGGGAGTAGGAATGGAAGCTTATGGAAACTTGGAGAAATGGAGAGAACGAGAGGGAGAGGGCTGGAAAGAGGGTTGCTGCCGTGGGGGATGGCTGGAGGTGATGACTCATGCAGCCTCATTTAATGCATGCAAATCATCTTTATCCCAATCATCTCATCTCAGCCATGTTTCCTTTTGACCATGCTTTTTGACCCTTCTTTGATAATTAATTCTCTTCTTCCCTTTTCATATCAGCCACATCTCATTACACCAATTAAAATCTGATATAAATTTTATCATCATCAAATTAAATCATTTCATCTTAACCTTTGACCATCATTATTTGACCATTCCCTTAATTGGTCCCCCCTTCCTTCCATATAACACTTGTCTTTACTTACACTCAATTTCTGATATTTAATTGTACAAAATCTTACATTTATTTTGCCATACTATAAGCATTCTCATAATATCATAATTTACTTCTTTGACTATTTGACCTTCCATTTCATTACTTCTTCCATGTTCCATACATCCTTCATACTTCATAATTCTCATATCTACTTATTTTCATTTAAGCTAACATACTTTATAATTATGGAGGAATTTCCTGAAATTGGGGATTTCACAGTGAAACTCATGTGCTTAGGTAAATTGTCCTCATTTCAAACATTATGATGGTTCTTCGTAACATTTTTTTAAAAAAATTTTTGCTATTATAAGAGGGTGAGCGGTCAACAGATGTTGGGTTATCCCATTGGTTAAGGTATATGCTAGAACACTCATTTAGGCTACCACTTTGGCCTCGACGATGGTGTGTAAAACGCATACTCTTTTGTAATCTTATTTATATCAATAAAATATTTTTTTCTTCAGGGACACCAAGGGGTCAACCTAATGTGCACCCTTTATGACTCGTTATATAGTCGTGTGCCCCATATTTACTTGCGAATTGCTTGTTGCTTCATTAGATAATTGAGAGTTTTTGATTAGCTTGTTTGGACGAAACCATTCAAGTGCTGCACAACCTATTTCTTAAATGTGAGAAAGCTTAGTCTGTGACACTTGGTGCATTTTTGGCATCGTATCCTTTAGAGAGAGTGCCCTTGCTGGTTAAGAAGCTTTGCTAACCGAGTATTTTTGTTGGTGAAGGACTTTTAAGTGCTTTCATGGGTGAAAGATTTTTGCTTGTAGGTGCCCTCATTGGCGAGGGACTTTGTGAATCTTTGTTGACGAATGACATTCGTAAGTGCCTTCGTTGACGAGAGGCTACATGTGTTTTCATTGGCAAAAAGCTTTCGCTTGTAGGTGCCATTATTGGCAAAGAGCCTTCGTTATACAGTTTTTGCAAACAAATATAAAAATGTGTGCGCGCATAGAAATGAATACTCACGGATATAAAGAAATTTTTCTGAATTTATTCATACTTTGATAGCACTGCTACGAAACAAGTAATCTACCACAAAGTAGCACCAGAACTAAAGGAAAGGAACAAAAAATACAGAACACTACACAGGAACGAGAACAGGACCAGAACGTTGCAAATCCTAATGCTGGGAAAGTGCTTATTTTGTAGAAGCAAATTCGATCTCGTAAACTTACCATCCAATCAATAAGTGTCTTAAACTAGATAATTTTGAGCCAAGTCACCTCTTTGACTATTTTTTCCAAGCACTAACAACCTTAAGAGTACCAAGAGCAATACGTGGCTACTTGCTTCAACTTGACTGCCCCAAAATATAAAAAACAAATTAACAATTTGAAATCTATTGGATTAATGAATGAAAGTAATAAGAATGTAGGCGCACTTATTACCTTATATTCAAGGCAAGATTTTTTTTCACTTTATCGTGAGCAATCTTCTCCTGCTTCTTCCAGATACAAGGGCAGCACATTCGGTTGATACCAACGATACCAATGTATGTCTTCGCTGGTTGGCCTGATTGTTCCATCCTCTATTCCTTGAATTGCAGTAGCATTTTTCATCGCATCATTCTCAACAAGTTGGGATGTCTTTACAACCAATTAATTAAAATGTCACTATGAGAACAAGTCTATTAATTCGATGCTACTAATCTCTAAGGGAAATTAAAGATGTGAAAGTAACGAACTTTCGTTTAACTTTGAGGCACCAAATTGGTTGTTTATTTTTTGGTGTAACTACAGATATCCTCATCCGTTTTATAGTTTAAAACTAATTCTGTTCGGATTAAGAGTGATAAACGGTAAAGCTTTCCTAGCATTGGTGATTCCAGGATTCGAACCATATTCAAAAGCAGGGAAAAGAAGTCTATTTCCACTTCTTCCGAACACTTATTGGTGGTTATGTCCATTTTTATACTAGTCTTTCTATGATCATATTTTGTGTAACTCTGAAGCTGTCACACCTTTTGTTATTTAGATAGTTAAGAATTTAAAAAAAAAAAAACCATAGCAATAGGATAAGAGTGTTGATGGATACCTTTGTTTTGGCATGAATAAAAGAATTTGAGTCTACTGTAAAAGCAGTAGTTATCTGGGGACATCCTTCTACCGTTAAAGACCGCAAAGATTCGAATATAAAATGATAACCCTCGGGGATGGAGCTCAGAAGGCTTGGCAAATTTCCAAGGAATAGAACTTCTAAACGAGGGAGGAACACCCTATGGCCTTCTTCGAGCCTTTCTTCATCCCCAAACAAATGCTTCAATTGAAAGGCCTCTTCAATTATGAGATATCTGAGATTTGAAAGATAACCAACAAAACTAGCAGGGAATAGGCTTCTCAAGTTTCTGCACTTTCCAATTCGCATCTTGGTCAACTTGGGGAAGCATACTTGGAGATGAGCTTGTGACGATGAAATTTGATCCGCGGCGACAATCTGCTCCAATGCTTCGCATTCCCATATCTTTAAATGTTTCAAGTGCAACAAGTTCTGAGCAATCGTAGGTGTAAAAACATGTCTCAAGATCTTGCAATGAATGACCTTCAATGTAATAAGATTCCCAAGGGTTATATGCTGGACAGGATCCTTCCATATAATGCATAATTCAGGTAGAGTCTCCAATCGCAATTCCCTTAAACTTGAAAGAGTACATCTACCAGTAGCCTGTAATGCCCTCTCATCACTTTGAGCAGTCGAACATTTCAAATTTGTTGACTTTTGTGTCAAATCAGGAACAATGGTGTCACACTGCTGCTTGTTATTTCTCATATTAAAGAGGCAAAACTCCTGAGAACACATAAATAACCCAATTTTATATTTTTATTCTTACCAAAATAAAATTTAAATAAGGCTAATATTGTAAAAGAATACTCATTGGATACCTTCGTTTGGGAATGCATAGAACATGCTGAATCTGAATGAACAAGAAAACTTGTTGTTATCTTCGAACATTCTTTTACTTCCAAACATTCCAATGTCGGGAAAACAAAATGATAACACTCCGGGATGAACCTTGTGAGGTTAGGTAGCCTTCTAAGGAATAATCGTTTCAACTGAGGAAGTACCATCTCTTTCTCATCTTTGAGGTCTGTTTCATGATCATGTCCAAATATTTGCTCTAACTGGGAAGCTCCTTCTACTTTGAATTCTTCGAGATCAAGGAGACTATGAGCGACACTGATTGGGAAGAGAATTTTCAATTTGTTGCAACCTATTATCCATAGTTTTCTTAAACTAGGGAAGCTTATTGTAGGCTGAAGTTGAACATTTGATGATGAAGTTGAAGCTTGGTCCTGATCAATTATTTGCTCCAATTCCTCACATCCTTTTATACACAGGAAGCTCAAATGCGACAAATGTTGGGCAAGCATCGGTGGGAAGACATATCTCAAACTCTTGCAGTCAATCAACATCAATTTTTCAAGATTTTGAAGGGTTTCCACTTGAGTGGGACCTTTCCATATAACCTGCAACTCGGATAAGTCCTCCAAGTGTAGAGTCTTGAGACTGAAAAGGAGGTGTCCACCTTGAAGCTGAAATATCTCTCGACAATTCCCAATTGTTAAATATTCTGAATCTGATGTTGACCTCTGTCTCAATTGGGGGCCAACTCTGTTGTACATTTGGCTATTGTTCCCAACCTTAAACAGGCGTAGCTCCTGTAAAAGCATGCTCTTATTAGATTAGACTGTGAATGTTGAACATAAATAAATACATAAGAAGAAAGTACTGGACTTGAGTATGAATAGGTTTTAGCACTTAATTAAGCAAGTGTTTCAAACATCAATTTCCTGAGCTAGTGATGACTTTAATCTATCTCAATGTGATTGTTTGCCTTTGATAAGCATGCAAATTTTGAGGTTATATATGTTTATTGACTGGAGGAGAATGATTGAGAGCTTTTAATTTGAACTTTAACCAAATAATCATTGATGCATCAAATCATCATCGAAGAACTTTTAAAAATGAATATTGCAAGATCATAATTAGAATCTGATATTATTCAGTAATTATGAGAGAAAGAGAGAGAAAAGGAAGTACCTTCAGTTGAGCCCAAGCCCTAGCTGGTAGTTGACCAATAAAATGAGTTAACTGGGGACATCTATACACTTTCAACTCTACCAAAGATGGCAAATTGGTAAAACAATTTTCTGGACAGAAACTCTTCAAATTCCTTAAATTTTGAAGCATTAATGATTGCAACTGTGAGAGCACAATATCCTTTTCATCCTTCTCCTTTGCAGTGCTGAAAACTTGTTCTAACTGAGAGGAATCAGTTATGCAAAGGCTTTTCAACTGTGGAAGACCTTCAGCCACTGAAATTGGGAAGACATATTTCAGTCTAGAACAATCAATTATCTTTATAGTTGTTAATTTAGGCAAACACAAAGGATCAGGAAAGAAGTCTGGCGATATTTCATCACCATCTTCAGATTCAGTGATGATTTGCTTCAATTCAGGGCAATGGAGTATCTCGAGTTCTTCAAGTTGAACCAAGCTTTGTGCAAGGGGAGGCGAGAATAAAGATGTGATTCTGTCGCAATGTTGTACTCTTACAACCTTAAGACTTTGGAGCCTTACATGACTAGTTGGTCCTTTCCATATGCACCGCAACTCTGGTAATAACTCCAAGTCCAAGTCTGTTAATTTTGAGAGCAATTGCGGCTCATTTTCGCGTTTGGAATGAAGAAGAGTTTCCATTTCAAATACCACCTGCAACCGACAACAATCTTTAATTGTTACCCTTCTTAGATTTTGTACCCCTGAAGCTGCAGAGATCATGTCCATACAATTTCTGATTGTCAACTCTTCTAAGTTTTGCAAAAACTCTGGGGGAGGCAGACCATTGCATAACCGTTTTAAAGAAACCATTTTACTCATGGTCAATTTCTCCAAATTAGAGAAAGCAGGGATTGGAGATTGGTGCTGAGTCGCATCCATCAGACATTCAATATCTTTGCAGTCTTGAAGTTCAAGAAAAGTTAATTTCTGGAGGCCTCGTCGATCCAAGACTGGAACAAGATTTTTGTAACCTGTTATGCTATCCAAAGAAAGATCTTCCACATTGAGAAGCAACTTTGTAAATGCATTCAACGAGGATTCCTTGATTTTCAGGGTTTTGGAGGTTGGATAGTGATCATGTTGCCATTTATTTACCATTATCGCATACCTCTCTAAGTTTGGGAACACAAAATATCTTGAAAGGCATATAGAACGCACGCACAATGTAAGTGCATTTAAATGGGGCAACAGATTTAGCTCTGATAGGCTTGCATTGCTTCCCTCAGCACTTTTTTCTTCAGTTGTCCATTGTTCAAAGCTAGGATAATCAATGTACAGCTCTTCCAGGGACAACAGACTAGAAAACCACAAAATAATCAGAGCAATCAGATAAATAGCATTTCAAGCTAACAAGTAATTAGAGGAAGATAAATTGAGTACATAATTTTATCAAAACAATACAAAGACGTAGTGGCATGAGGTAATAATGAAAAATTGCAAATGATAGTACGAAACTGATCAAAACATATCGGTAATTAGCATATATAGGAATCTACTAACAGCCTCTCTGGTTAATTTAGGTACTCGTGTTATTCATTTCAAAACGATAAATTAAAGTTAGTCTTAGAAAAGCATGTTAGCCTTGCTGAAAATCAAAGTAATAAATAAGAAAGGAGAAATGGAAAACAAACATCTGATTAATGATACCTTGGAAGCAAGTTGAGGGGAATCCTCTGAAGCATTCCACATGCTGACAGATCCAGCAATCTTAGCCCACTCAATTCCCTTAGCTCAAGTGGCAGCTCGTAGATATGAGAACCGCGAAGGTCTAGAATCTCGAGTTTCTTCAATTTCGCAATTGATGAAACATTCTCGAGCTTGCACTTTTCCAAGCGCAGAGTGTGAAGATTTGTCAAGCCTTGAAGTTCTTCGAGTGACAACAGAACGCTTTCAAGGTTTAAAACTTTGAGGGCTTTCATTCCTTGGAAAAATGCAACAGAAACCTTGGTTGAACCATCTCCACCCAGTAACAGGGTTTCAAGCTTTGGGCATTCTAGTCCATCCGGAAGCCTCTCTATTTTGTTGTTCATCAAGGAGATTGCTGTCAAACATTCAAAACTTTCACTCCTAGGCCACTCCTTCAGACCATGACCAGCTTTCACCATGAATACTTTCTCTCCTTTACGAGTTATCCAGTGAGCAAAATCACGAACCACATCATGCATCTTCACACATTTATCTTTACGACTATCTAGCAACAAACCTGAGTTTCGGAGATCTTCTAGCTTAGCACGCATCTCCGTCCTTGCATCATCAATTGAGCCAGCATCACGGAACAATCCTTGTCCAACACCGAATCTGGTCAAATCTTCAATACTGATATCATAATCTTCCGGGAAAAGCGAACACAATAAGAAACAAGATTTGACCTTTTCTCTCGTTAAACAATCATAACTGATCTTGAGACGTGTATAGATGACTTCATAGAAATCAAGATCGTCCGAATGTTTGCAGTCTTTGAGTTGCCTGTGGGCTACCGTCCATGTATCACGAGTTTTATGTTTTAGGGCCCTTCCAATGGTTACAATTGCAAGAGGCAAACACTTGCATTCCTTGGCAACATCCCTAGCTACATCACGCAAGCGGATACCTTCAGAGTCATTTTCTAGATCTGCCTCTTTTTGAAACAAATCCCATGCTTCTTCCTCTTCTAAAAATCCCAGGTCAATCACCGATCGGCAACTCATAGAAGAGCATACTGGTCGCTTACGCGTTGTCAAAAGAATTTTACAACCAGTATGATATTGACCGATGGGAATTCCAATATCATTCAAATCGATGTAATCCCAAATATCATCAAGGATTATGAGAATTCTCTCCACACTTTTCAATCTCAGCCATAACTGTCTTGCTTTTCCTTGTTCGCTTTTCTTATCAAACTCCAAATCCAACGAATCTGCAATTTCGTCTTGAATTTTGACGATGTTTGGATTTTGAGACACGGTAGCCATCACAACTTCATCAAAAAGCTTCAATTCTTTAGCTTTACTTCCGACTTCTTTGACTAATGTCGTTTTACCCACGCCCCCCATCCCAACCACTCCGATCATACAAGTAGGATCATTCTTCAGCTCCTTCCAAATCTGATTCAAAACCAATTTTGAAGATTTAGAAGGCACAAAATTCTTAGATGGGAGGAAGTTGGTAAGAGGAGCACGATGGCCTATGCGTTTGGGATCAAAATTTGAAGTCCCCACCAGTTTAGCAATCCTCGTCGTCTTCTTTGCTAATTTCTTACCAAGCCTGTAACGACAGCTCCAATTAGGACAACAAGTGAGACATGTCTTATTTTCGCGCATTTCGTTTTCCAGGCTTTCTACTTCTTTCAAAACCTTATCTGCCTCTTCTAGCCAGTCCTTTACGTCCTGCTCAATTTCTTGAGTTTGTTTTATGGCCTCTTTAACATCGTTCTGCAGCCGACTTTGTGCCGATGAAAATTTTTTCTTCTGCTCCTTAAATTCTTCAACAATGTTCTGAAAACAAAAAACGTAACGAAGATTACTTAATGCTGGGTTCACCAGGTACCGCAGCACCAGGTTTTCCGCGATGCTGGTCGCAACCGATGTAGCAACTTCAGCAGCCATTAATTCCTCGAAATGATCTGAGTTTAAGAACAATTCTACTAAGTAAAATTATTGAGAGCGAGAGAGAAAGCAACAGGAATGGAATAAGAAAAATTATGAGAAGTTCTTCGATCGTCAAGTACCTGATTTTGGGTGGGAATTGACTTGGCGAAACGTGAAGCACAACGAAATCAAATTCAGCCAACCAAACCAACAAAAAGCTAGTCACTAACAAGTACAGCTGCAATGCATAAAACTAAGACAACATCAATCTGACAAAATTTATGAATAATTTCATCCAAATTAACAGAAATTTAAAGGAGTTAATTTTGACATAAACAGAAACCTCATTAAAGTCATGCGACATCTGCGAGTTACGAGAGTATCTCAGCTGCAATAATTGCGATACGTTTTTTTTTAGGTCAATGCAATATGTTCTAAACGATTGTACTTTCCCTTGGCATGAGCAGGCTGGCAACTAATAAAACCAACAGCAAGATGTACTAATAAATAAATAAATAAATAAAACCAACAGCAAGATCCAAAAAATTTTGTACAGTACCACCCTCCAGCGATATTGGACCATGTCTATGTTGGAGATGAGTGGATAAGATTATTCTTTTATGGTTTAATAGTCAAAAAGATCTTCAATCTTTAGTATTAAATGAAATTAAATTTTTAATATTTTATCGTGTGAAAATCAGTCCATAAATTTTTATTTCATTATAATAAACTCTAAACCTTTTAAAATTATGCAATTAAGTCCAAATCTGTTAAATGATACTAACTGCCGTTTGGATATCTAACGTGAAAGCTAACGTGAATAGCTTAGTTGGCTGCCATGTGGCATGCCACGTGTGCAATACTAACGGAAGTTAGTGTCATTTAACAGATTTGGACTTAATTGCATAATTTTAAAAGGTTGAGGGTTTATTTACAATGAAATAAAAATTTAAGGACTGATTTCCACGCAATAAAACGTTGAGGGCTTAATTCCATTTTGTGCTAAAGGTTGAGGGTCTTTTTAGCTATTAAGCTTTCTTTTATTTATGTTGAAATGTATACCCAATTGGTGACAAAAAAAATATGTACAGCCAGATACGTTGGATTAATTACTTTTATTTTAATAGCCCATTTAGCCAACATTTTTGCTAGACTTTTTTTTTTCAGCCAAATTGATAAGTCCATTGTAAAGTTAGGTTTTGTATACCCAATTGCCGACAAAAAAAAATGTACATCCAGATACATTGGATTAGTTACTTTTATTTTAATAGCCCATTTAGCTAACATTTTTGCTAGACTTTTTTCTTTTGCCAAATTGATAAGTCCATTGTAGAGTTAAGTTTCTAATGAAAAGAACAAAAAGACACTATGTCTCTGTTGGAACTTTAGTATATAAAAACAAAATACAAAGAGTCAGAAAAATGTAGAGCAGAATTCGCGGGGTTAATAATGGAAAATGGTTCTTTTTCTTGGTGAGAAAAGATGTAAATTTTTTCTTAATCTACTTATGTGAATATATTTTGATGCATTTTGAAGTAAAGAAATTGTCATTTTGTTATAGTTTACATGTTTGAATATGGGTTATGCTTAACGTTGGTTGTGTGAGTATTTTGAAACTTAAGATTAATTGATTGGAGTAGATTTTTTGTGTGAAATTAGTGCTAGAAATATGTGTGATTTGTGTTATTTGGTGGTTCATTAAAACTTATGTAAGTTTGTTTTAAGAAGCTTTATGGAGTGTGCATGCCAAGTGTTTTTGTAAATGCCTCTTAGACCTCTCCTCCTAATAAAAGTGACATCAAAGCTTCAAGTTTGTTTGTGTTGGTTTCTTGGTGAAGTTTATTTAACTTAGGTATTCCATTTGGGGTTTTTTTATTGGTGTGGTAATTTGTTGTGGGTTTTGGTGAAGTTGATATAGTGATGGCTAAAAATTTTGTGCAACCCCAAATTCCTAAGTTAGGTAAGAATAATTTCAATAATTGAAGTAGACAAATAAAGGTATTGTTGGAGTCTCAAGACTTATGAGAGATTATTCACAAGGGGTTTGAAGAACCTAGTGTAGAAGATGTGGAAAGACTAATAGAAGCTCTAAGGGCTACTCTTAATGAGGCAAGAAGGAAAGATAAGAAGGCTTTGTTTGTGCTTTACCAAGCAATTGATGTGTCAAACTTTGAGATGATTTCTATGGTCACAACTTCTAAGAAGTCATGGGATATTCTCATGAGTTCACATAGAAGAATTAATGAAGCTGTAAAGATTTGTCTACAAGTGCTAAAGGGTGAGTTTGAAGCCATCTCTATGAATGAAAATGAGACCATTTTGGAGTACTTTGGAAGAGTGTTGACTATTTTGAATGAGATGATTTGGAATGGTGAGAAGCTTGGTGATGTCCCAATAATGGAAAAGATTCTTCGATCCTTAACTCGAAATTTGAGCAAACAACGGTGATTGTTGAAAAAGTGAAGGACTCGGAGGATATAACGGTTGATCAATTGACGTGAACATTGCAAGTCTATGAACAAAGGTTAAGCAACAAAATGACTAGCTTTGTTGATCAAGCTCTTTACACTAAGCTTGCTATGGATAAAGATAGAAAGGAAGTTAGTATTCCAGGTGCTCAAAGTGAAAGAGGTGGAGTTTGTAGAGGCCATGGTTGAAGTAATGCAATTTGTGGTCGTCATTATGAAGTTGGGGTTAGAGATTTTGATGACCAAGTAAGACACTTTGTAAGTAGAGGTAAAGGAGGTAGAACAAGAGGTGGACGACATCAATCATGGTATGCTCCAAAAGGAAGAGAACGAGGTAGAAAAGATGACAACTTCAATAACTTGCCAAATCGGCAAGGTTATGACGAAAGAAATATTCAATATTATAATTGTCATAAATATGGGCATTATAGCAATAAATGTTAAGAAAAACAGATAGTGAGGTCAATGAGCAAGTAAACTATCTTGAGAAAGACTATGGTGAGGTGGACTCTACTTTGTTGTTTACTTCTAATAGGACTATTACGGATGAAATCAACACTAGGTATCTGAATAATGCGGTTAGCAACCACGCGACCGAGAACAAGAAAGTCTTTATTGAGTTGAATGAAGTGGCAAAGAGAAATTCCACTTTTAGAGATGATTCCAAAGTTCGAAGGGAAGGCAAAGGTAACATTCTTATAAAACTTAAAGAGTGGTTCTCATAATTTCATTTTTGATATTAATTATATTCCTTCTTTGAAAAAGAACAATTTGATTTTGGAACAACTTTTGGAGAAAGGCTATGTGATACATGTGGAGAACAATCTTCTTACTATCAAAAATACAAATGGAAAGTTGATTACTTTTGTAAAGATGTCAAATAGAATGTTTCACTTGAATTTGCAATATGATAAAGTTCATTGTTTGAGTTCTATTGTGCAAGATGAGCATTAGTTGTGACACTTGAGGTTTGGGCATCTTAGCTTTGATGGCTTAAGAGCTTTGGCAATGAAATATATGGTAAAGGGGTTGCCTCATATTAATCATTCATCAAATTTGTGAAGGGGGTTATCTCATATCTTAATCAAATTTGTGAAAGGTGCATTCTTGAAAAACAACATAGGCTAAGCTTTGCCAAGAAGGTTAGGTGGAGAGCATTTAGACCTTTGGAGCTTGTTCATATCGACATTTATGGTCCTTTGAAACCAATTTCAAATGGAAAGAATAGATATTTTGCGAGTTTCATTGATGACTTTAGTTGAAAGACTTGGGTATATTTCTTAAATAGGAAGTCTGATTTGCTGGAAACATTTAAAGAATTCAAAGCTTTTGTGGATAATCAAAGTGGTTATTATTTAAAGATTCTAAGGTCCGATCAAAGTGGAGAGTACCCTTTGGAACAGTTCCAACACTTATGCAAGGCGTATGAAATTATATATCAAGTCACTCCATCCTACACTCCATAACTCAATGGTGTTGACGAAAAAAAGAATAGGATAATCTTGGACATGGAAAAGAGTATGATGAAAGGAAAGGTGTTGAAAGAGTTTTGGGCAAAAGCTGTAGCATGCACCGTGTATTATTGAATCAGTGTCCTACTAAAAGTGTTTAATTGAAGACCTTGGAGGAAGCTTGGAGTGGTTTAAAACCAAGCGTAGATCATCTCAAAGTATTTGGGTGTAATGCTTATGCCAAAGTCCTGGAAGCTAGAAGAACAAAGCTTAATGACAAACGAGAGAAATGAGTTTTTCTTGGCTATGAAGCACCAGCCATGGGTTACAAGTTGTATAATCCACTCTCCGAAAGAGTTTTGATGAGTCGAGATGTGATCTTTGAAGAGAATGACTTGTGGGATTAGAATCTTGATGAAGTTAGTATTGTGGAATTTCAACTTGAGCATGGAGAAAAAGAACCTTGAGTGTTATAAGGTGTAGATTCATAAACACCTCTACACACTTCCCTTTCAACATCATCTCCATCATCTTCTTCATCATCTGGAGAAAGTTCTAGTAAAAGGCCTCGTAAAACAAAAAGTTTGATGAAAATATATAGAGCCACCAAATGCATCGAAGATATGAATATTTATTGTTTCTATATGAATTGTGATCTTTTTTTTTAGGAAGCCATTCAAGAAGAGAAATGGGAGAAAGCCATGGATGAAGAAATGAAGGCAATTGAAAATAATGATACTTAGTCATTAACATCTTTATCAAAAGGTAAAAAGGCTATTGATGTTAAATGGGTGTACAAGACTAAGAAGAATACAAAGAGAGAAGTTCAATGATGTGAGAGCCCAAAATTTTCTATTCTCCTTAGACCTATTGAAGGTGACGAGTTAGAATATTGAGCTAAGTTATGGAGACTAATCCTCATACATTGTGGAATTATCAAGATAATTACCACGTGGGCCCACAAGACAATCCGTAATTCGGATGGCCTCTAAAGTGGCAAATTGTGAAAATTGGGCTCGAAATATCTAAGGGTCAAAAAGACCTTTTTTTTTCAAATTCTTTAAGATGGACACATCTAGGTTTACGTGCAACAAATTCAAAAATGACAATCATGTCCATACCTCGGAAGAACTTTTCTGAATAACAATGAAACCAAATTGACTTTGAACCTACAGACTAACATAGGAAAGTCATCGCATAAAGAAGTTTCATGTAAATCCAGCCCTTGAACTAAATTACGCGAAAGTGATAAAAATAATACGAACAAAGTTAAAAGCATTCGTTTAAGGGTAGCTTGGTAATTTCATTACCCTTACTTGGTCAAACCACCTTAAGAGTCAATATTTGACCATGATTGACCTAAATATATAGAAAATAAAAAAAATAAAATATTAAAATAACGTTAGGACATAAACAGAAATAATAAAATTGTATAAGGGCATTATGGTCATTTAACATTGGGCTGGTCAAATTGGTCAATGTTTGACTAGAATTGACTAACATAAATAAAATATAATAAAAATAAAATTTAAATCTGAAATGAAAATTTATAGGATATTTGTTATGGCATAACTATAATTACTAGAATTTTTCAGGGGCAAATAAGACCTTTTGCACATGCGCTGATTATATAATATTAAAATATGAATAAACAACCAGAAAATTCTGGTTTTCTTTCCAACAGAACCGACATACACTAGCCCTCTTCTTCTCCTTCACATCTTCTTCTTTTACTTGGTGAATTCATCACCTTCCTTCAACCAAATCACTTAGCTTCCTTAACAAAAATTATTTCCCATCCCAAGAGCTCCCTAACTATCCCAATTTCACAACCAAAACTGAACAAAAACCAGTTGTCTTGCTGCTGGCAGTGGTGGTTCAAGGTGAGAAATCATGGTGTTGATGTTTTCCTTTAGTTCTAGTTATGTTATTGGATGGTATCATGCATGGGAAATATATTTTCAACTTTAGTTTGAATGAAAATTAATTGTAGAATAAGAAAGGATGTTCGGCCATAAGAGAAGAATGAAGAAACCATAGTGTTTACAACATATGGTAGGCATAGAGTGATGGTAAATGGTAAGATGGATATAGCTATGGTGATAATTTAGCAAAGTTGTGAGTGTATGAATGCTTAGGAAATTCGACCATGATGAAAGGATTTAATATGGGTATGATCTTGATATATGACGAGTATAGAAATAATATTTTGGATGAATAAAGACTAGTTATGAAGTTGAATTTGAAGAAATAATAAGTGTTGTGAAAAAGGAGAGACATTCGGCCATGAGAGGGAGTGATAGTGGGAATGAATTTTTAAGAATAAGAAATGTTTGATAAAATGCCTAGTGAAGTGAGAAATATTCTAAGCTAGAATAAGTGAAAAAAATTAATGAAAGCCAATAAAAATAAGGCTATAGAGAAAGTAGATTCGGCCATAAAAAGGAAGAAGTGTTGATGTAATTTCTAATATAGGGTGATTATAAAATTAATATAATGATGAATAAAGAATATTTATAAAATAAAAATTGAGAAAAGAATAAATTTTGAGTAATTGGCAAATTTGGCCAAGTTTAAGAATGGGATTACTATGTTAAATTTTATGATTCAATGGATAAAAAAAATAAATTAGAATTTATAGGATTATTGGTGAGATTGGAATTGAAAAAGAATACAAATTAATTGAAATTATATTGTTGTTTTTAATAGAAAATGAAATAAAATTAACCATTGGAATTAATACCTAGAAAATAGAAATTAGTGAAAGATTTATTGTAGTTAATAAATGTAATTTTAAATATTATTTGGAATTATTGGTGAAATTAAAATTTGGAAAAAACTATAATTTAAGTGTAGTTGTGTGATAGAATTGGTAGGAAATAAAATAAATTAATTATAGAAATGGACAAAGGGAAAGATAGAAATTAATAGAATATTTATTGTAATTATAATATGGAATTTTGAATATAATATCGAATTATTGTGCAGTATTAAATTCAGGAAATAGAGAGACATAGAAGTGCCATCGAAAATTTTATATTGCATGGAATAGAGGTGAGGAATCTTATATAGAAGTTGCATAGGAAAGTTATGCTTGCATGGATTTAAACCAAAAAAGAGCTATTTGTATTGTTAGAAAATAAATTTTAGTGATCTCATTATCCAATTACCCCAAATTTCTTTCAAAAAAAATAAGAATTTATTTTAAATTCCATATGAAATTTTTTATATGATTTAAATTGCATGAGAATTATTTTATTACATTATTATTTTACATGGAATGATTTATCGTTTTTGTACAAATTTGTTATGGAATATTTAAAATGTTGCTCCTTAGTGAATTATGCATACCGTTATGACTGCGAGACCCTAATCAAGTCCGTAGGTTTATGACTATGAGACTCTGATTACATCCGTAGGTTTATGACTGCGAGACCTTAATCAAGTTCGCAGGTTTATTGTTTATGATTGTGAGACTCTAGTCAAACTCACAAGTATCCACAATGAGCACCTGACTAGTGCAAATTGTGACTGATCAACGATGGCCATTCGTTAGTGTTTATTGCTGTGCATGATTCTACTAAATGGCGACTATTTCTACTGATTTGATTAATGAATTATTTATATATCGATTTGACTGAATTGAAAAGAAAGAAATGTTTATAGTGAATGACGGTAAATGATGATTTTAAATGAAATGATTTTACTGTATTATTGCACTATATTGCTTACATGTAATATGGTTTGGATGGTGATTATAGATGATTTTTAAAAGAATTGCTTCTACAGTACAATTGCATTTTAAATGTGTTTATTAATAGATTTGCATCATTGGCAAATAAAGAATTTTAGTAAATGATTTTATCTGCATATAATAACATAGTTCAGCTATTTTGTATAGATTTTCTTACTGAGCGTAAACCCACTCCCCTATTTTGTATAGGTTTCCTTACTAAGTGAAAACTCATTCCCCTGTTTTTCCACCTAGACTATTTGCAGTAAATTCCACATACAGTATTCCTTCGGGAGACGTGTGTGGTCTACTGAAGGTATATTGTATTTTATTATATATTTCAAACATTTGTACAGTACTTTCTAATTTGTGAATGCTTATGGGGATGTAAATTAATAGGACTAGTACCATGACAATAAATAGAAATGATGGACTTATATATGCATATTGATATGAAAATAAATATTTTGTATTAAATGGCATGAAATTCTATTACTGTTAATATTAAATTTATTGTTGAGGAAATGAAGTTATTGAAAAGACTAACATGCATGCAAGAAGAAAAAGAAATGATACCGACAAACAACCTAACCATTATAAGAAAAAGGAAAAAGTTAATAGGTATTTTAGGGAAATCCAGACGTTATAGAAGTAATATAGAGCAAGGTTAGTATGATGTTTGTCTGTGTCGCTAGATTAGAAATAATTTACATCCTCAAGTATTGTACTTGTCTGAATATATATTAATGGTATAACTGATTAAAGTTATACTAAAGTGCGTGAAATTGTTGTTGTCTTGGTAGAATGAGTCATCGTAGAAGGAGTATTGTTCGAGGATGAGGTAGGGGACGAGCGGAACCTTCTCCTGCACATTCCCCTCCTCTATCTCCACCGGGTAGCCCAAATACCCAGCTATCAAAAATTGAGTGGAGCTTAGAAACGATGGTCACATTGTTTACGTAGTTTATAGCGAACTTCCCAAATGTGGCCACGAGTGCATCACCCGCTTCACCTGCAGTGCCACCCACTCAGTGGGAAATGCTCCTCCCACACCTCCTACTCCTCTAATGCAGCCTCCATCAGCACAGTTAGAGTTACCCCCACCAGTCCAAGCTCTAGAGAAACGAGGTTTAAACGCTTATTGTTGTGTTAGTTCGATAAAAGAGTTTAAGAAGTTGGATTTGCCTAAATTCAAGGGAGACAAAGATCAACTAGCAGCAGAAAATTGGGTAAAGGCGATGACTAACTTATTTAGGTACATGACCTGTTCAGAGAGGGAAAAAGTGGGCCTAGCAACATATCTGTTAGTGGATGAAGCAGAGCATTGGTGGCAGTCTACTCAAACTATATTGGAGGCTTAATATTCTGAAATTACATGGGATAGATTCTTGGAGGCATTCAATAAACAATACATCCCATGCACTGCTCAGGGGAAATTGAAGATATAATTTTTGAATTTGACTCAGGGTGACATGTCCATTGATCAATATGAGTCTAAGTTCACGACTTTGAGTGGATTCGTTCAAGAGGTCCTCCGGAGCGAGGAACATAAAATATACTGATTCATGAAGGGACTAAAGCCATTTATAAGGTCTAAGTTGTATCTGATGGACATAGCTACCCATGATGAAGCAGTCCATAAGGCTCAGTTATGTGAGCAGGACTACGAATTCCATTGTGCTGATTTTCAGTCTAAAGGTAAAAGGAAGGATAAGATGAAACAGATAGCAGATGATGAAGCTTCGGGTGATGGATCATCCAAAAAGGTAAACAGGGAGGGGGTAATTCCAAAGGCTACAGGGATAAGGATAGTGGATGATAAATCCCAATCATCGATGGGTAGTACTATTGGTTCACAGCAGGGTATATAGAAGCAGTGTGAGTATTATGGTAAACTTCATGGTACACAGCCATGTTGCTTTTTAACTGGAGCATGTTTGAGATGTGGTCAAATGGGACATCAGATAAAAGATTGTCCAGTGACTAGATCGAAGGTACCAAAGGAATTGGAAAAGACCACCCAGCAGACTAAACAACCACAGCGCAGGGTTATAGAGGCAGAGAAAGGAAAGAAACCTGTGACGTAAGGTCGGGTCTTTGCAATAGACATGGAGTCCGATGATACCCCTTCCTCAAATATGATTAAAGGTAAGATTCATCACTTCTAAATATATCAGTTACTGTATTGTTTAATTTAGGATTAAATTTAATGCAAGTAAATTCTCTACAGTGGAATTGGATGTTGGAACACAAAAGGTACTTTGAAGTCCTCCCATGCTCTATCTGGTTATCCAACCCACTATAGTATCCTTTCCAATAGATCGTGCCTAAGCTATTTTATTCGGTTTATCTAAACTACATATAAGACATGTTGAATTTGCATTTGTGTGTGTGTTTGTCAGAATTGCTAAGAAATTTTCTTGCTGTGATAACGTAAAAAAAAAAAAGACCTTAAATGATTGATATAGCATACTATAATTGAAGTCTACTAGTAGAAGGGAGAAAATTGATAAACGATACTAATAGGTTAAAACTGTTAAAGCAGTAGTTAGATTTAAATTTAGAGGACCAAATTTCTAAAAAGAGAGGATGTGAGAACCCAAATTTCTCTATTCTCCCTATACCTATTGAAGGTGACAAGTTAGAATATTGAGCTAAGTTATGGAGACTAATCTTCATACGTTGTGGAAATATCAAGAATATTGCCAAGTGGGCCCTACAGGGTAATTCTTAATTCGAATGGCCTCCGAAGTGGCAAATTATGAAAATTGGGCCCGAAATATCTAAAGGTCAAGAAGACCATTTTTTTTGAATTCTTTAAGATGGGCACGTCTATGTTTACGGGCAACAAATTCAAAAATGACGATCGTGTCCATACCTCGGAAGAACTTTTCTGAATAACAGTCAAACTAAATTGACTTTGAATCCACAGACTAACATAAGAAAGTTCTTGCATAAAGAAGTTTCACGTGAATCCAGCTCATGAATTGAATTACGCGAAAGTGCTAAAAATAATGCGAACAAAGTCAAAAGCATTCGTTTAAGGGTAGTTTGGTAATTTCATTACCCCTACATGGTCAAACCATCTTAAAAGTCAATATTTGACCATGTTGACCTAAATATATAGAAAATAATAAAAATAAAATATTAATTCTGAATTTAAAAATATAAAAATAATGAAATTGTATAAGGGCATTATGGTCATTTAACGTGAGGACTGGTCAAATTGGTCCATGTTTGATCAGAATTGACTAAAATAAATAAAATATAATAAAATAAAATTTAAAATCTGAAATGAAAATTTATAAGATATTTGTTATGGCATAGTTGTAATTACTTGAATTTTTAAAGAGCAAATACGACCTTTTGCACATGGGTTGATTATATAATATTAGAATATGAATAAACAACCAGAAAATTCTGGTTTTCTTCCTAGCAAAACTGACATACACCAGCCCTCTTCTTCTCCTTCACGTCTTCTTCTTTTCCCTTGTGAATTCATCACCTTTCTTCAACCAAATCACTTAGCTTCCTTAACAAAAATTATTTCCCATCCCAAGAGCTCCCTAACTATCCCAATTTCACAGCCAAAACTAAACAGAAACCAACTGTCCTGATGCTGGCAGTGGCGGTTCAAGGTGAGAAATCATGGTGTTGATGTTTTCCTTTAGTTCTAGTTATGTTATTGGATGGTATCATGCATGGGAAATATATTTACACCTTAGTTTGAATGAAAATTAATTGTAGAATAAGAAAGGACGTTCGGCCATAAGAGAAGAATGAAGAAACCATAGTGTTTTCAACATATGGTAGGCATAGAGTGATGGTAAATGGTAAGATGGATATAGCTATGGTGATAATTTAGCAAAGTTGTGAGTATGAATGCTTAGGAAATTTGGCCATGATGAAAGTATTTAATATTGGTATGATCTTGATATATGATGAGTATAGAAATAATATTTAGGATGAATAAAGACTAGTTATGAAGTTAAATTTGAAGAAATAATAAGTGTTGTGAAAAAGGGAAGACATTCGGCCATGAGAGGGAGTGATAGTGGGAATGAATTTTTAAGAATAGGAACTGTTCGATAAAATGCCTAAGTGAAGTGAGAAATATTCATAAGCTAGAACGAGTGAAAAAAAATTAATGAAAGCCAATAAAAATAAAGCTATAGAGAAAATAGATTCGGCTATAAAAAGGAAGGAGAAGTGTTAATGTAATTTCTAATATAAGGTGATTATAAAATTATATAATGATGAATAAAGAATATTTATAAAATAAAAATTGAGAAAAGAATAAATTTTGAGTAATTGGCAAATTTGGCTAAGTTTAAGAATGGGATTACTATGTTAAATTTTATGATTCAATGGATAAAGAAAAATAAATTAGAATTTATAGGATTATTGGTGAGATTGGAATTGAAATAGAATACAAATTAATTGAAATTATATTTTTGTATTTAATAGAAAATGAAATAAAATTAACCATTGGAATTAATACCTAGAAAATAGAAATTACTAAAAGATTTGTTGTAGTTAATAAATGTAAATTTAAATATAATTTGGAATTATTAGTGAAATTAAAATTTGGAAAAAACTATATTTTAAGTGTAGTTGTGTAATAGAATTGGTAGAAAATAAAATAAATTAATTATAGAAATGGACAAAGGGAAAGATAGAAATTAATAGAATATTTATCATAATTATAATATAAAATTTTGAATATAATATTGAATTATTGTGCAGTGTTAAATTCAGGAAATAGAGAGACGTAGAAGTGCCATCGGAAATTTTATATTGCGTGGAATAGAGGTAAGGAATCTTATACAGAAGTTGCATAGGAAATCTATGCTTGCATGGATTTAAACCAAAAAAGAGCTATTTGTATTTTTAGAAAATAAATTTTATTGAACTAATTATCCAATTACTCCAAATTTCTTTCCAAAAAAAAAAAGAATTTATTTTAAATTCTATATGAAATTTTTTATATGATTTAAATTTCATGAGAATTATTTTATTACATTATTATTTTCCATGGAATGATTTATCGTTTTTGTACAAATGTGTTATGGAATATTGAAAATGTGGTATTGAGTTTCTAATTGATTTTATTACTACCAATTGAATAATTATTCTTTTACATGATTATGGACTGATTGAAGATAATATTACTGAAATGAATTCCTATCGTGATTTTATGAATTTGTGAAAATGAACTTGAGACGGTTGCTCCTTAGTAAATTATGCATACTTTTATGACTGCGAGACTCTAATCAAATCTGTAGGTTTATGACTAGGAGACCCTAATTACATCTATAAGTTTATGACTGCGGGACCTTAATCAAGTCGCAGGTTTATTGTTTATGCCTGTGAAACTCTAGGCAAGCTCACAGGTATCCATAGTGAGCACCTGACTAGTGCAAACTGTGACTAATTGACGATGGCCATTCGTTACTGTTAACTGTTGTGCAGGATTCTACTGAATTGTGACTGTCTCTACTTATTTGATTAATGAATTATTTAAATATCGATTTGACTGAATTGAAAAGAAAGAAATGTTTACAACGAATTACGGTAAACAATGATTTTAAATGAAATGATTTTACTGTATTGTTGCACTCTACTGCTTACATGTAATATGGTTTGGATGATGATTATAGATGATTTTTAAAAGAATTGCTTCTACTGTACAATTGCATTTTAAATGTGTTTATTAATAGATTTGCATCATTGGTAAATAATGAATTTTAATAAATGATTTTATCTGCCTATAGTAACATAGTTAAGCTCTTTTGTATAGGTTTCCTTACTGAGTGTCAACTCGCTCTCTTATTTTTCTACCCAGACTATTTGCAGTAAATTTCGCTTATCGTAGAGGAGCTTACTTTTTGGGACATACAGTATTCCTTCGGGAGATGTGCGTGGTCCACTAAAGGTATATTGTATTTTATTATATATTTCAGACATTTGTACAGTACTTTCTAATTTGTGAATGCTTATGAGGATGTAAATTAATAGGACTAGTACCATGACAGTAAATAGAAATGATGGACTTGTATATGCATATTGATATGAAAATAATTTTGTATTAAATGGCATGAAATTTTATTACTGTTAATATTAAATTTATTGTTAAGGAAAAGAAGTTATTGAAAAGACTAACATGAAAATAAATATTTTGTATTAAATGGCATGGAATTTTATTACTGTTAATATTAAATTTATTGTTAAGGAAAAGAAGTTATTGAAAAGACTAACATGACATGTAAGAAGAAAAAGAAATGATATTGACAAACAGCCTAACCATTATAAGAAAAAGGAAAAAGTTAATTAGTATTTTAGGGAAAATCGGACGTTACAAAAGATACAAGGCAAGATTGGTTACGAAAGGATACAAGCAAAAGCCTGGTATTGATTATGGTGAAGTATTTGCTCCAGTTGCTTTGTTAGAGAATATTATATTGATGAGTTCATTGGTTGCCCAAAATGGTTGGAAACTCTATCAATTGGATGTTAAGTCGCATTTTTAAATGGTTTTCTTGAAGAGGAGATATATATGGAACAACCCTTGGGGTATGTGATACAGGTTATGAAAGCAAGGTATACAAGTTGAGAAAAGCACTTTATGGGATTAAACAAGCACCACAAGCATGGAATGCTAAGATCACTTGTGGAGATGTGTTATTTGTGTGTTTTTATGTCAATGACTTGATCTTCACTAGAAACAATGCAATTGTGTTTGATGAATTTATGAAAGGTACGATTCAAGAGTTTAGCTTGATGGCACACTTTCATGGCATTGAGCAATGCATAAAGATGATGGAATCTTTATTTCTTAAAGTGCATACGCAAAGAAGGTTTTTAAAAGATTCAAAATAGAGTCTTGTATGAAGTGAACACCCTCTTTGATTGTGGCTTAGAGTTGAGGAAGAGTTCCTGTGGTGACAATGTGGATTGTACATACTTCAAGAGTTTAGTTGGATCTCACTTGCACTAAACCCAACATTCTTTATGGAGTTGGTTTGATTAGTAGATGCATGCAAAAACCGGATTAATCATAGCTTAATGAGGGAAAAAGGATTCTAAGGTATGTCGAATGAACTATCAGTGATAGCTTGTTTTACTCCTATTGCAATGATGTGAAATTGTTGGTTATTCAAATAGTGTTTGGGGTAGAGATTTGGATGAAAGGAAGAGTACTTTTGGTTTTGCTTTCTTTGTTGGTGGTTATGCATTCACTTGGTCGTCGGAGACTTATTATGACTTTGTCAACTTACGAATGTAGCTACAATTTCTACTGTGTGTCATGATATTTGGTTGAGAAATGTGTTGAATTATTTGGGGTTTGTGTAAGAAAGTCTTATAAGGATTTTTGTCGACAATCGCGGCTATTACTTTAGCCAATAATCTAGTGTTTCATGATTGGAGCAAACACATTGAAACTCGCCATCACTTTATTCGAGAACATGTAGAGAAGAAAGAAGTTGAGTTGGTGCATTATGAGTCTCAAGATCAAGTTGTAGATATTTTTACCAAGCTAGTGAAGACTGATGTATATAAGAGGATAAAGGTGAGGTCGGGAATGAGAAGTGGTAATTAGGTTTAAGGGGGTGTTGAAATGTAAACCCAATTACATTAGATTAGTAACTTTTATTTTAGTAGCCCATTTAGCCTACATTTTTGTTGGACTTTTTTTTTGTCAAATTGATAGGCTCATTGTAGAGTTAAGTTTTTAATGTAAAGAACAAAAAGACAAATTGTGTGTGCTAGAACTTTAGTACAGAAAAACAAAATACAAAGTGCAAGAAAAACGTAGAGCAGAAAATGTGGGGTTAATAAAGGAAAATGGGTTCTTTTACTTGGTGAGAAAAGATGTAAACTTTCTTATAAGCATATCTTATTCTACTTATGTGAATAAATTCTTATGCATTTTGAAGTGACAAGAAAGGTTTCCTTTCACCATCTTAGTTGATTATATTGACACATAATGACTTAAGGATGAAGTGAAGCCTATGGAATAACAAAAGCTTTGCAATAAATGTGTAGCCTGGTTACAAGTATAAAAATCCTTGTGCATCAAAGCTTAGTTTTTAAAAACTGTTCTTGGTTATCATACTGTCTAGACAAGGCAATGATAGTGCTCAAAGATCGGTACATGCTAAGCCTCTTTACTTATAAAATAAACAATTGTTCTCATAGATTAAAATATAGAGATATTTGAGGATAGCATGTAGGTGCTTATTTGATAAAAAGCTTATTGAACTTAACTTGAAGTGGGAGTTTCATTTGGTGTATCACTTGAGTGTCTATGGAATGCACTCACATGTGTCAATAATGTAAGTAATCTTCTGACTTGAGTTGCCAGGTCATCTTATATGTATTTCGTCAAGCTTTCGTTTCATCCTTATGGTTTTGGAAGTGCCTAAATGCTTAAAACAGATGTTTCTGGGTATGGCCTGAAGTAGATGAAGGTAGATGAGTAGTCAAGATAAGGATTCATCACCTTGAGTGACTTTAAGGGGATAATATCTCATGTATCTTAACCTGTATGAGCTCATAAAGTCTTTGGCCAAAACACTAATTGAGAAAAGTTAATATTTGAAACTTGAGGATAAATATGGAAACATGCTTAAAGCAGACACTTAGCTAAACTGTAGTTATTTCTGAGATATTGTTGATGAAATGATTAAATTGCGCTGAGATACTACAAATTGAAAGGTTGGTTAAACCATCTTGACCTTTCTAATATTTAGGTAGTGATTATCTATTGCTAGATACCACCTATGATCTATGAATTTAAATAAAAATTTTAATTCATTGCTAACATATTGGAAAACTATTTGGTCACACAAAAAGCAATATATGAATCAAAAGGAATCGTAGATTGGAAAATTTGGAATTTTCCTTTTAGACTTAATAAGAAAGAACTATAATTATATGGACTTAATTAAATGTGTTTAACTAAGTTGATTTAATCAAATAGTTTAATTAAATAATAAAAGCCCATATTTAATTATAATGGATTTAATTTAGGGGTTTAATTAAATTCACTAGTCCAATTATTAATTAAAAGAATTAACGAGCTTGGCCAAAATAGGTTTAGTTAAGGAAATTTAATTAAAAGTTTTAATTAAATTATAAAGGCCCATCTTTTAATTAATAGAGCTTATATTGGGCTAATCCAATTAAAAGGAATTTAATTGGGCAAATTAATTAAATGGTTTAATGATAACTCAACCTTTAAGTAAAATAGTTATAATTTAAGTCCAAAGTCTACCAGGATTAAAATTAGAAATCCATAGTCTATATAATCCTTATTATCGTCGGCCACTTGGAACTCTTGGCAACATTGTAGTTGGCAGCATGCGCACTCCCATTCCTTGAGGAGGTGTGGTAAAGAGGAAAGAGATACCCTGTAGGGTGTGACAACTACTCTAGCAAAATCCCTGTGGTTTGCAACAAACAAAGCAAGAGGAAGGTCCTCTAGTATTTCGATACCTTGTAGGCTTTGATTGTAGCTTTTAATATATTTGATATTAGAGTAATTAGGTTTCGATGATGCCCTACAAAAGTGTTTGATAGAAACCCTCCAGGAAACCCCTTAGTTGTCGTCTTTTACTCTCTCTATGCAAATCAACCACCATTCTTGGTATGCCCTAGTGGTGAGTTTCAAGAAACACAAGCTACTAGGATAGCTATGACCATAACCCAATACTACCTTTGCAAAGGATCATGTATTGCTTGTGTGGATCACCGTTAAAGGCTAAGCACTTAAATGAGTTTGGTTTGAAAAAACTAAGAAGTGTGTGGAATCATTGTCGTAACATGTCAAGTCCTAAAACCTAACATGCTAGACTTAAATTCAAGGAATCACTACCAACCATTCAAACCTAAGGTGTGATTGGTCACCTATTCATATCTAAAGATAAGGCTTGTACTACATTAAAAGATTTTTAGATTCGGGTGCAAGGCTATGTATAGAGAAGGATTAGCACCCCTACAACGCCCATCCTAAAATGGTATCAACTATTCTAGGTCATTCTAAATTTACCTTAATTTGACTTAATTTTGATATGCTTAATATATTGAAAATTTACTTAAAATCCTTCCATCAATCTGGTTCAGACTATAAGTAATTCTTCTCACCTCATAAATATTCAAGTAATATCATTTGACTTGCTTGAAGAGGTTCCGTCGTCGAATTATTTAAATACATTATGAAATCCCTAATATTGACTCTATATCCAATTCTTACTAATTTTCTATCTTTTTGATTTATCTTTATTTTTCTATCATATTTATTTTTATTTTAATTTCAGTTATTTTCATATCTTATCTCTATTTTGTATTCTAATTATCTTATTACCATATTTTAGCTATATTTATTTTTTGAAAATATTTGTTTTAATTATTTTATTGAAGATTTACTTTGAACCTTCTATCAATCTGGTTCAGTCTAAAACAAACTCTTCACCTCGAAATTTTCAAAGAGTATCATTTGATTTTCTTGGAATTTCATCATCGAATAATTTGCATTCATATTCTAAATTTAATTTATTTTATTCTTATCTAATTTTTATTCTCTTTTATCCTTATTTGTATTTCTATCTAATTTTATTTTTACTTATCTTATTTATCTATTTTCTATAAAATACCTATCTTACTCAATTGCAAATTATTCACTATAAGTCCTAGACTAAATTAACTAATTATGTTCTAAAATATATAAACTATATTACACATATCACATAATTTAAACTAAACAAATCACATTACATACAAATTATTTATTCAATATATATTAATCAAACAAATTATCAATTTAATTAAGTCATGCAAAATCAATCCAATTAGAAAAGTCATGCAAATAAACCCACAATTAATTAATTCATATTAAATTATTAAATTAACTCATGTTATATTAATTATGTTATTAAATCATGTTAATCCGATTAATTAATCCTAATACAAAAAATATCTACTTACAAATAAAATCCAATTATTAGATCATGTTAATTTAAATCTTGATTTATTTAATTATTTATTACCATTTAAACATTTTCCTAATTTATTAATTATAACTTAATTAATTAACAAACTAAAATACCTTTTATTTCTTACCTTTCTTTCCCTTTTATTTCTTGATCCTTTTCTCTTTTTTCTTTCTCTTTTACAAATGCAACTCACGATAAGTTTAAATGATGATGATGATCGGAGCAGGAAGGCTTGCGAACTTGTTGAAGATGATGGTCACGGCTTGGGAGCAACGATGGTAACGAAGATGTCAGAGCAAGAATGCAGTATATAGTGAGGAGGAAGGGTTCGTAACAGGCCAGCGGTGCAGGTGCTGATGAAGACACAGTAGCAGGTCAGGCTTTGGAGAAGACGTTGCTTGGTGGTGCCAGCCTTGAACGGTGCAGCGATGGCAACATTGGAGCGAACGTAGTAGCTGCTTGGATGTGATACGGTGAAGGTGATGGCGTCTCGGGTAGAAAAGCAGCAGTGTAACGATGATGAAGACAAGATGAAGATACAAGCTTAGTCGATGGCTGGGTTTGAAGGCTTATGGCTGTCAGGCCGAATGAAGATGATAAGGCCGAGCCAGGTGGCTGTGAAGGTAGAAAAGTAGGGGCAATGCTAATGGGATCGGTTTTTCTTTTGAAGATGATGGTGTTTTGGAGGTGGCCTGTATGTCTAAGAAAGATGGTGATGAATGGAGGTGATCGAATGGGGGGTAGTCAGAGGATTGAGCCGATTTGGTATTTGGTGGAGGTGAGTCGAGCAAGGTTAGTGAACGGAGATGACCTGGTGAAGGTGGCTAGGTAGGGCTTACAAGCAAGATAACGAATTGGCTATGTGCTATTCAGGTGATCCCCTCCTCAAACCGTGGCGTTTTAACCTAGTAAAAAATTACTTAACTGTGGCAAAACCTTGAGCAAAATTAGTTTCACATCGTTAAAATAGATTAGGATACCTGTTGTACAAAAAAAAAGTAAAAAAATTAGAATTTAAATACAATTAAATTACTTATAGTCTTTATTTTATCTTTTTTTTTTATTTTATTTTTATGCTTAATTATCTATCAAATTCCTATTCTAATATAACTCTACTAAGTCTAATATTAATCAAATAATAACTCTAACTTAAAAATCTAAAAAATATCCTAATAAATTAATAAATCTTAATTTATATAATTATCCTATTCGAAAATTAATTACTCATGTTAACAATTTATTTTCTTTTCTTTTTTATTTTTTTTAATAATCCTAATTATCAAACTCTAACTAAGTTGTTTTTTTTGTTCATAGGAGGTACAAGGGGGGAGTAGAGAATCGAACCTTAGACCTAATCTCTCCTAAGAAGAGATAACAACCACTAGACCAAGCCTTAGTTGTTCTAGCTAAGTTCTAAAACTATATATCTACTTAAATAATTGTCCTAACCTTAATGTTAATTTTAATACAAGACCACCTAATTAATCGAGTTAGTTATTTTTATTAGTATCCGGACAAAATAGGGTGTCTATAATCATCTTAGATCAAAATTCTTAGATTATGAAATTCAAGAATCAATGTATGAAATTATGAACTCCATGATTGCAATGATTAATTATGACAATAGGATTTCTATTTGGTTATTAAGAATGATCTTGTGGATGGTTTTGGGCATTGTATGTTTAATTTATTTTTCTGTTGCGCAATACATTTGATGTATGTTATGTTATTGATGGAGCATAAACCCGAAATCTTGGCCAGCGGTAACCAACAACTAGTATTAGAGCCATGATTAACACGATAAAAATCAGTAAATTAAGTTTTATGATGTTACCATGATGCATTTATGTTAGGTGTTTGATATAATTCTTGAATATTCGAAATCTTTTAAATTATGTTTTAATAATGATTTTAATTTTGAAATTTGTTTAATTGATTGATAAACATGTTTATATAATGATTTAAACATGAAGAAATATCATGTGCAAGTTTAGAAGATATTTTAGGAATATATGAACATGCATGATTCATTGAATGTGATAGATTAATGTTAATTAAGAATTGAGTTACTAGTTGCTGATTTTGGTTAATCTTAAGTATTAGAAGTATGTTAAATTAGTTTACATGCATGTCAGGAAGATTCTGAGATGGTAAGTTAGTGAATTTTTCATGAAAAGTCATGAAAACAAAACCCTATAATCCAGAGACTATAAGTCGACAAGGTGTATATTTCATTGTGCTTGTCCTATTTTGCACTTCTCAGTATCTATGACCTTGTACTACTATTCTCTACGTGTGATGAAAGTGGTGGCTTGATTAACCATAAGAAGACTGAAACCGAAAACTCGGTGAAGCATGCAATGTAAGAGACGACAAGGTCTATAAGTCTCCGACTAGTTTCGATTTTGTCATGTAAGATATTTTTGATCTTGTACTTCGTCCCTCTATAAGTAGTGAAAGTAATAGTTCAGAATGATCATGGAAGGTTTAATAGCCAAATAAATTTTTAATTTTTAGCCCAAAATAAAATTCAACCTTCAACTTTTTAAGTCCAATAATTTTTATTTCGATAGAAATAGACCAAATCTGTTAAATGAACTAACTGCCGTTAGTTTTGCATATGTGGTATGCTACGTGGCAGCTAACTAAGCTATCCACGTCAGCTGTCACGAATGCAAAACTAACAGCAGTTAGTATCATTTAACAGATTTTAACTTAATTGCATAATTGTAAAAGGTTGAGGGTTTATTTCCACTGAAATAAAAATTTATGAACTGAATTTCATGCGATAAAATGTTGAGTGTTGAATTTTATTTTGAGCTAAAAATTAAAGACTTATTTAGTTATTAAACCATAATGAAATGATATTCTACCATAATAAATTTTAGAGATATTTTTGTCTTCAAATAAAAAAAAATTTAGGATATGTGAAAAATTTTATGAGATGTATTTAGTCTTCGCCGTCGTCTCTACACGTTAAAGGCCAAGGGTTTTTTTTTTTTTTTTTTTTTTTAAGTGATGAGAAATGTCATTATATTGGTCCCAGGAAGAGATTCGATAAGATTCGTTTTCTATAAATAATGTTGCTCCTCTCTTTCCACTTTTCAGCTTTTTCCAAAAGCACTTTTGACTTTGTTGCTTGGCTTTACTCAGTCATATGCATGATTGCTACGTTCTGCATGAGATTGATGCCTTTTCGGGTGAAATGATAGGTGCCCTCTCGATTACTTATTGCTTTAGTTTTATTTTATCCCCTTCTCCTTATCCTTATCCTTATTGTCGTGTTTTTATTTTGGCTGAATATTTTATCCCGTGATCCTTATCCTTATCCTTATCCTTATTGCCATGTTTTTTAAGCCATATCTGCAAGCAACGTTGTCTCCGCTCAATAATTTACTTTGGCTGCCTTCCATAACTCCAAAATTGGTTGATTAAAATCAAAGTGCTTGCCTCTTAGGCGGATCCAAAGTTAAATAAAATTTAATTTAATATTGTCACGGAGATTGAAAAAATTTTGGATTAAAGAAAATGTGTTTAAATGTGTGATTAAAAAAATAACTTAACAGTATGATTGAACGACAAATTTTAAATTTAAAGAACTTCAAAATGCAAGTATTTTAAAATTTATTAATTCAAAATACTAGTATTTTTAATTTTATTATATGGATAAATATTTTTTAGAGAAAAAATTTTGATTATTAAAATTTGATAAAATAAAAATAATGATATTAAATATAAGAAAAAAATATAAAATAAAATATGTAATATGTATATCATTAGATTTGTAAAAATATATAGATATTATTAATAATATAAAAAATAAAATATATGTTATTTATTTCTTTTTTTTAGTTTTTATATTTAATTGAGAGTTATATGTAATATTATATGAGTAGTTTTGGAAAAAAAATTAAAAAATCACATATTTAGATGGATTTTCAAATAGGAATTTCAAATATTTAAATTCCCTCTCGATATTCTTCTAAATTTTAAAATTCTTCAAAAATTTTTGGTGAACAAGAAAATTGAATTTTGGATTTTTGGAAATCCTAATTGGAATGATTTTCTCTCTTTAAATCCCTCATCCAAACACACCTTTAGAGTTTTATATTTTGATATTGTTGTAAAAAATTATTGTGAATTATAGTAACCATAAAAATTTATTGTGAATTTAAAATGTCCAAAAAATATGTGTAAAATAATAAAAGATTAGAAATATGAGTGTAACAAAATTATTTTACCTAAGAAACACAGTTGAACGGTAAAATCACTTTTTTTTTGAAAAAATTTATTTGAGTCTGCAAATTACTTTTTTAGATCATAAAGGAATATATTTTTTCAGTTTGAAATTGAAATTAGATTAAAAATGGTTTTTAACACAAAAATCAATTTAACCTCAATTTAAATAAGTAGATACGTAGCACTGTCAAAATTGGTCAAAGCTCATTGGGCAGGCCCAACTTGGCCCATTTATTCAGGGCTCAGACTTCATTTTTATATCTCATTTAAGAAAGATGGCTTTTTAGCCCGGTTCGTTTAGGTCCAAGCCTAAATGAATTTAACCCGAGCTTAAATGGGTCAACCCCTTTAACTTTTTAATATTTTTAACTATATTAAAATTTTATTTTTATTTTATTTATTTATATGTTTAACATTTTAATCAAAGTAAAATATATAAAATTAATTTTATTTAGTATTACTAAATTACTTCAAGCCAACCTAATTACTCACAACCTCTTACACATACTAGTTGGAAAGGAAAAAGTACATTTGCTTTGAGTGATGTAAGTTCATTTTTTTTAAGTATATACTTTATTTTAAATTCTCTTTTGTAATGACAATTAATTTGTTTTGAAATGTCCAATTATATAGGCTTTCAAAAGATTTGAAACTATTCAAGTGGAAGAACCAAAATCTCAATTAGATCTTTATTTGGAATAGCTAAAGATTATGAGTCGCATGGTTGAAGATTTAAATGTGCTGTAATGATGGAAAGATCATAAGCCAAGATTTCCAGATAACCGTAAATTTTTCATTTATTGGAAATTATCAACATTGAAAATAAATATTGGAGAAAATAAATCAGAGGAAATAAATAAAATTTGCGAGAACGGGATATTGGTGAAAATCCCGAGAATTGAGGAAGTGAAAGAATCGGGAAATTCGTGTAAAGGAAAATAAATTGGAAGTGAAAATAAAAATAATAGAGAGAGGAAAAATTAATTTGGATAAATTCAAATTCAAATTAAATAAGAAAAATGAGAAATGAAAATAAAGTATGTCTATATAATTACAAATTATATAAATGTATTTTATACAAATACATATGTATTTAAAATACTATACAGTATATTTTAATATACGTTGATATATATATGGAAATATATACTATTTCATAATTTAAAATAATACATATGTATATAAACATAATATTTTATGTGTATATATAATTATATAAATACATATAGAAGAAAGGTAAATGTGGTTTTATATTAAAGTTTATACGTATATATATATATATTGTATTATAACAATTATATAATTTGTATATGTAAATGTTATATATTTTAAAGTATATAAATATACATATATATACTAGATATATATTTTGTAATATACAATATATATAATTTATATATAATATATATTGTATTACATTATATATGAAAAAAAATACATGTATGATATATAGTATATATTATATGTATAAAATATAATTTATAGTGTATAATATATAGTATATTATATACTAAAAAGGGAAAGAAAATAAACCAAAAAGAGAAAAGAAACAAAATAAAAGAAAAACAAAAGACCAGAATCGGGAAGACTCCCGATTCTGTCTCCCGAAAAGGTCGCCCCCGTCAGCGGCCGCCGGAGAAGGAAAGGAGAAGAGGGAAGAGAAGCGTCGTCGCCGGCAAAGGAAGAGGAAGCCGACGCCAACGCCGGCGAAGCGAAATGGAGAAGGAATCTGCGTGAAACGGAAGCAAAAGCCGGAAGAGAAAAGAAATAGGAGACGGCGGTGCCGACCGATCCAGGCACCGCCACTGCCACCGAAGCACCGCCAGAGAAAGAGGAAGAGGATGGATGCCACCGGAGGCACGGTGAATGGCGGAGGAAGGCCGGCGAAGAGGAAGAAGAAACCGAACCTATTCTGCCTCGATCCGCCGTCGTGCTGCTGATCCAAACTGAACGGAGGGCACCAGTGGCTTCGCCGTGCCGTCGGCCAGTTGAAGGGCACCTAAACCGCCGGAGAACCGGCCGCCGGTCAGGAACCGGCGAGGAAGGAGGCAGACTGGTCTGAACCGGTCTGACGGGAAAAGAGAGGAAAAAAAGGAAAAGAAAAAGAAAAGAAAAAGAAAAAGAAAAGAAAAGAGAAAAAGGAAGAAAGAAAAGAGGAAAAGAAGAAAGAGAGAGAAAAAGGAGAATTTCGAGAATTCAGAAGATTCTCGAAAATTCGACAACCCGGAAATTTACGAAAATTCGGTAAGAAATTTTCGAAAATTAAATTTCAGAAAAATTTAAGAAATTATGAAAAAATTTTAAAATTTAGAATTTTTATTTCCAGAAATTATTCTTAGCGATCGGGATGAGGAATCGGGAGAGATTGAGTGCGGGCGTGACCGATAAGAGGAAGTCGCCGACCCGGAAAAGGTAAGGGATGCATGTGCAGCACTGTAAAGATATTCAGTCTGCATATTTTAATTTTGAAATATTTTATGGAAATATTTTTTATGAATATTATTATGATGCATGATTGGCTGAAAATTTTGGGATGAAGTACTGGTTGGAAATTATAAACTGTATTTTTTCGTGCAGGAGGTTAGTCAATCGGCAGCCGTTATGCTGCCGAAAATTTTAGAAAAATTTAATAAAATCATATTAAATGATTTTATTTTCGAAAATCGATAAATGAGGAAATTACTAAATTTCATAAAACATGAATATAATGAGATGGAATTTTAAAATATTCATGTTTTCGAGAATGGTGATAATAAAATCACCGAAAATTCTCGGAATAGATAAATTACACGTAATACGAGACGAAAGATAAAGTGAAATACAGTGAATATTTTTATAAATATTCACTAAATGATTTTTAACCTTTATGGTTTTAAATTATGAAATTATATATTTTTATAAATTCCATAAAGGTTTATTTTATGATGAAAAATACGGTTTTGAGATTAGTTGGCATCCTATCATGCTGATGTGTGATATGTGATACGTTTAGTTCCGGTCGACACCTAATCAGTGATCCACCGAGGACAATATAGATTATGGTCATAGATTTGACATGTTTAATTCTTTACCCTCCGGGGTCTATAGTATGATAAGATTGATGATTATCTTAGACTCCATAAATGATAGGTGACATGTTAAAAAGGAAAGTGTTTTACATGATATGGGATTTGTCAAAAGGAAAATGTGTTATATGATGCGTGACATGTGAAAAGAATATGTTTTATATGATATGAGAAGAAAATCAATTGAGTTATAGCATTTTTACAAAATGCTCATTTCGGTACTGATTATAGTATTGTGAGATGATTTTCATAAGACATGTGATATGAACATGTACTATGTTTTCAAAAAGGAAGAATTGATAAATCTAATATTCTTACCATGATTTTAAATGGAATATTAGATTTTAAGTACTACACGAGTTCTAATGAGATAGTAGGAAGTATATGGCATAAAGGCCAACCTGAGTAAAGACTCGATCTTTTGGACCGTGGGAGCCACCTCTAGAATCCCAAGGGACCTACGTGCTACACGGATACCAGTTGGACCGTGGGAGCCACCTCTAAAATCCCGAAGGACCTACGTGCTACTTAGATACTGTTTGGATCGTGGGAGCCACCTCTAGAATCCCAAGGGACCTACGTGCTACACGGATACCAGTTGGACCGTGGGAGCCACCTCTAGAATCTCGAAGGACCTACGTGCTACACGGATACTGTTAGGATCGTGGGAGCCACCTCTAGAATCCCAAGGGACCTACGTGCTACACGGATACCAGTTGGACCGTAAGAGCCACCTCTAGAATCCCGAAGGACCTACATGCTACACGGATCCTGTTTGGATCGTGGGAGCCACCCCTAGAATCCCAAGGGACCTACGTGCTACACGGATACCAGTTGGACCGTGGGAGCCACCTCTAGAATCCTGAAGGACCTACGTGCTACACGGTTATTGTTTGGATCGTGGGAGCCACCTCTACAATCCCAAGGGGCCTACGTGCTACACGGATACCAGTTGGACCGTGGGAGCCACCTCTAGAATCCCAAAGGACCTACGTGCTACACGAGTTCCTCGATATGACACTTAACTCCATTCCTAGTTAGGATGGATGTCGTAACTGAATCAGTGAACTGGGGCTTACGCCTAAAGTGATTAAGTGATCGGTTATTTGGAACTGTTTTCAGTGAGTTAAGCTATATGCTTAAAGTTTATTGATTTTCGTCTTGTGAATGGATTGATTTATTAACTATCGAATTGCTTGCTGCTTTGCTAATGTGATAAGTGGAATAGATTTTAAATAGCTTACTTTGCTATTTAAAGTACTGTACTAATTATGAGAGTACAGTAAAACATGAAATGAGTTTTAAAAAAAAAGAATGATGGTTTAACTAATATTCTTTTCAAAGAATATATGAATATTAGTTATTTTATTTAAATGCTTTATTTCATAAAAGCATTAGTTTGAAAAGAATATGAAAAGGTTATGGAATGAAAAGGAAAAGGATTTATTAATTCAAAACGAAATGAAAATTTCTCCCTACAGTTGCTTCTAGGTTCCGGAACAAGTATGGTATTCTAAAATACCTACCTTACTCCATCCGGATCCCTAGTGACTGTAGTATCCTTCCTACATGCGAGCCTAGAGCCCATAGGAAAAATAAAAAAAAAGATTTTCAGCATATAGATAGCTGAGTATCAAGTGAGGCATATAATTCCCTTACTGAGCCGTGGTTTTGCTCACCCCTTAATTTTAAATATTTCAGGTTTTTGATGATTGTGAGATCAGTTGATTGTGGATCACGGCTGTACATAAAGGACAATGTGATAGACCGATTGATTTATTTGAGGTATGATCATTTATTTTCTGTATTTAGACATGTCTACAGTACTACTTATCTAATTAATTAAGATAGGGGATGTGTATAATATAAACAATGTTATGTAAAATTGTTTAACAGTTAGTACAGGTGAAGTATCACAGACAGCCCAACCGGTTAAGTTGTGTAAAATAAGGTGAAAAATATGGTAACGGGTCGTGACAGATTTAATGGTATCAGAGCAATGGTTGGCCTAATGTCTGTGGATACTTTTGGAAGGAAAAGTGTTAAACATCCCCGGTAGTACTGTGTCGTCTGAATACATAGAGAAAATAAATGATTATAAATTGAGTAAAATGATTTAAAGGGAGTAAGAAAGTATAAATTGAGAATATTAAAGAGAAATAATAGGCTCAGAAATTATCGAAAAATTGGTGATTCCTATAATCTAAATGAAGGCCTGTTCGGTAAGGAACTGAAAGGACTCGGTGAGGGCCCCACCAGTACTTTCTGTCCGAATCGAACTAAGACCTGAAAGTGATGGTATAAAGGAGGGGAATGAAATATCATCATTAAATAAACTTTAAGATCACCAATTGAGGGTAATTTGAAGAGAGAGAAAATTTTTGACCAAAAATGACCAAAATACCCTAACTCTAATATTTTACAAGGAGTTAAAATAAACCAACAGAGGTTGGAATTGATTGATCTGATAGAGAAATTGAAGATATAAAGCTGAATTACAAGCAAAATAATCCAATTGTAGATTTTAGTGAACTTCTCTATCGAAATCGAATGAGATCTAAATTGCTGGTATAAGTATCAGAAAGGATACTATCAACATATAGATGATCAGTTCATTGATTTGAATGTATATTGAGGAGGTAGAAATAAATGTCGAAATGACGAAAATGCCCCTATATTGGGTGATGTTCGGAATAGTGTTAAAACCGAGCTGAATTGGAATCCATTGATAGAAATGGAGTTATTAATGGCACAGAGGATGTCATATGGATATAGCGATCCCTATTATTGATTCCACTGACACTTAGATTTCAAACGCGACTATGAGTGACCTAGTGAACAGGCTAGGCCTCATGATAAAACCTTAAGAGGTAACCCAGTGAACGGGCTGGGCGTTCTCAAAAAGTACTGTACGCATATGTAAAGGCGGACGGCGGACGGGTCGAGGCCTTATATGATACGATCCAAAGAGTGTGGTGGAATGTCATCAAATGATTGGCCCGGTTATTGACTGTAAGGGCAGAAAATTAAGAGTGTATTGAACGGGATCGTTGAATACTATGAAAAGTGAAATGATTACAGGAATTGACTGATGAGGTGAATAGTACAGATAATGAAATACATACTAGTGTGGTTACTTATGGTTCTATACATTTTTACTACTTTGAGGTATCAAACAGATAATCTTATATAGAACCGACATATCTTGAAATATGTGCTACAGAATGAGGTACTGTGTGGAGTACTGCGAATTGGAGAATAATTATAAGAACAATGAAGTGATAAAAAGAAGTGATAGCTAACCTAAGTTCTTCAGGACCCTTGAGACAGAACTGTGATGGGCGACCCAATGATGGGCGACTCATAGTGGATCATGTGTTGTGAGATATAGGCGAACTATGTTATCGCCGACTCACTAGTAAGGGTAAACCTACGGCGAAAGGATCGCCTAGGGGATGCTTGCCGACGGCCGATACGAACGGGCGGGGCTCTTACAATTATCTCAATGGTAACACGAGTGTAAGAAACTAGGTACGTAACGGTGCCAAGGTTCAAACCTCGTGGATAATATGCTCAAGGGGGTTAAACCTGAATTTATTAAATGAACTTTATTCCAAAGTAAATTACAATGGTAATAAATTGGTTAGGTGTAACATGTGTTGATAACCATTGTACTTGATACAGCTTACTGGAATGAGATTCGTAAGGCTGTAAAGTATGAGTAAACAATGAAATCAAGGTAGAGTATGTATCAAAATGATTTGAATATCGAATGTCTCTGCCTTGAGAATACACAGTGTAAATGACAGGACATGAGGATGAAATGTCCAAGATGATAAGAGATGTGTGATTAAAGAAAGTATCGAAGGTGATTCCCGATAAATTCTTCCAGAGTTATATAGATTGGAGAAATCGAGCTAACATTGACTAGGTTGATGATATGAAATTTAAATCCAAGCTTATATCGGAGAATATAGAAAGAATCCAAAAAGCTTAAGAAAATAACTCTGAAAACCGAGTGAATAATGAAATTCACGTGTAAAGGTGTGATTGATGAAATTACGGATAACATAAATTTGATGATAATGAAGTTGTCTGTATAAGTGTAAATGAGAGAAGTACAAATGATATTAAGACGTAGATGAATTAAAAAGGATGTGTTAATTTCCTATCATTAATAAAGTTCTGGTGAAGAACAAAGTATTCATCTACATGAAAATAGACGCTTTACTGATCTGATTAGAGATATGTGAGGAGTTAATAAGACTAGCCTCAGTATAAAGCGTCCTTAGATAAAAGATTGAAGATTGGTGTCCATAAGATGATGATTTGAACTTGGAGTGAATTTTACGAGTTCCTATTGAGATTTACAAGGTTAATGAAATACCATGTGAGGTATGTAAGCCCAATGAATGAGGTTTTTAGACCCTACATGGATAAAATGATGAGAGTGAAAAGATGAAAATGTAATAAGAAGATAAAATTACACGAGGATAAGGGAACATCAATATGAAACAGTTCCCGAAGGTAAGACTGAGGGTGATTTGTGTTGGTTATCACATAACTGTGGCAAGATGAAAAAAAATCAAGCCGACTTTGATAAGCGCAATTAATGATACTCAAAGGAGTAAGCTAATTGATATGTTTACTGCCAGTATATAAATAGGAAATGTTTGCACATATAACCACCTCGTCATGATAGAAATGGTGGAACTGTATAGATAATGTGATGACTAAATGGATGATTGGAGGATTCAATTGGAGAATCTAAATTATGAAAAGAGATTTAAAGACCATACTACATGAAGAGAATATGATAGTCTCATGAATTATGATTGTAAGAGATGATCTATAGTAAAGTCGGCAAATGAGATGCAGCCTTGGTGGAATAAGTGTGAAAATGAATATTGTGGACAATAAAAAGTCCAAAAGAGAAATGATGATATGGAAGTGATTAAAGACTGATGATCTAAATAGAATCACTTTCCATTATCAGACTTCTAGATTCTCTAGTGCCTTAGTCGAAGTATAAGTGTTAAACGATGTGAATGTGTATGTACAGTTCCAGTGAGCCTTACATGTGATGGGAGTCTCTGAGTTGCCATATGCTAATGAGAGATGGCAAAAAGCTTTGAGATCCCAAGTGTGTTGATAGCATCGCTCCATACTGATATATATATACATATATATATATATATATATGAGCGTGAGATGTAAACGCTCCATGATATTGAGAGAGCGTGTGCATGAGATGTGAAAGCTACTGGGACACTTACATATAATTGATCGACATGAGTACATGATAGTACCAAATTATGTCGACTCGGCACTAAGTGAGAAGAATGGATGATGAACAGCATAGATCAGCTGTAATATTAAAAATATTGTGTATGGCTCTTATATGAAAAGAGTAAAAGTGAAAAACTCCCGATTTGAGAAATGAACTTACAGGAGTATAGACATATATGATGAAAGACAACATGTAGTGGTCTAAAGTACTCTTGATGTTGAAAGTGTACCGGTAGTATTACTTGGAGGATGAACTAGAGGTTAGAAGTCGTAAGTATACGGCATGTACCACCTTTGGACTTAAGTTAAATTCGGAGGACCGAATTTCTTAAGGTGGGGAGGATGTGATAACCCGTAAATTTTCCATTTATTGGAAATTATCAACATTGAAAATAAATATTGGAAAAAATAAATCAGAGGAAATAAATAAAATTTGCGAGAACGGGATATTGGTGAAAATCCCGAGAATTGAGGAAGTGAAAAAATCGGGAAATTCGTGTAAAGGAAATTAAATTGGAAGTGAAAATAAAAATAATAGAGAGAGGAAAAATTAATTTGGATAAATTAAAATTCAAATTAAATAAGAAAAATGAGAAATGAAAATAAAATATGTCTATATAATTACAAATTATATAAATGTATTTTATACAAATACATATGTATTTAAAATACTATACAGTATATTTTAATATACGTTGATATATAAATGGAAATATATACTATTTCATAATTTAAAATAATACATATGTATATAAACATAATATTTTATGTGTATATATAATTATATAAATACATATAGAAGAAAGGTAAATGTGGTTTTATATTAAAGTTTATATGTATATATATATTGTATTATAACAATTATATAATTAGTATATGTAAATGTTATTTATTTTAAAGTATATAAATATACATATATATACTAGATATATATTTTGTAATATACAATATATATAATTTATATATAATATATATTGTATTACATTATATATGAAAAAAAATATATGTATGATATATAGTATATATTATATGTATAAAATATAATTTATAGTGTATAATATATAGTATATTATATACTAAAAAGGGAAAGAAAATAAACCAAAAAGAGAAAAGAAACAAAATAAAAGGAAAACAAAAGACCAGAATCGGGAAGACTCTCGATTCTGTCTCCCGAAAAGGCCGCCCCCGTCAGCGGCCGCCGGAGAAGGAAAGGAGAAGAGGGAAGAGAAGCGTCGTCGCCGGCAAAGGAAGAGGAAGCCGACGCCAACGCCGGCGAAGTGAAATGGAGAAGGAATCGGCGTGAAACGGAAGCAAAAGCCGGAAGAGAAAAGAAAATAAGAGACGGCGATGCCGGCCGATCCAGGCACCGCCACTACCACTGAAGCATCGCCAGAGAAAGAGGAAGAGGATGGATGCCACCGGAGGCGCGGTGAACGGCGGGGGAGGGCCGGCGAAGAGGAAGAAGAAACCGAACCTATTCCGCCTCGATCTGCCGTCGTGCTGTCGATCCAGACTGAACGGAGGGCACCGGTAGCTTCGCCGTGCCGTCAGCCAGCTAAAGGGCGCCTTAACCGCCGGAGAACCGGCCACCGGTGAGGAACCGGCGAGGAAGGAGGCAGACCGGTCTCAATCGGTCTGACGGGAAAAGAGAGGAAAAAAAGGAAAAGAAAAAGAAAAGAAAAAGAAAAAGAAAAGAAAAGAGAAAAAGGAAGAAAGAAAAGAGGAAAAGAAGAAAGAGAGAGAAAAAGGAGAATTTTGAGAATTCAGAAGATTCATGGAAATTCGACAACCTGGAAATTTACTGAAATTTGGTAAGAAATTCCCGGAAATTAAATTTCAGAAAAATTTAATAAATTATGAAAAAAATTCTAAAATTTAGAATTTTTATTTCCAGAAATTATTCTTAGCGATCGGGATGAGGAATCGGGAGAGATGGAGTGCGGGCGTGACCGATAAGAGGAAGTTGCCGACTCGAAAAAGGTAAGGGATGCATGTGCAGCACTGTAAGAATATTCAGTCTGCATATTTTAATTTTGAAATATTTTATGGAAATATTTTATGAATATTATTATGATGCATGATTGGCTGAAAATTTTGGGATGAAGTACTGGTTGGAAATTATAAATTGTATTTTTTCGTGCAGGAGGTAAGTTAATCGGCAGCCGTTATGCTGCCAAAAATTTTAGAAAAATTTAATAAAATCATATTAAATGATTTTATTTCCGAAAATCGATATTAAATCATGAAAAATGAGGAAATTACTAAATTTCATAAAACATGAATATAATGAGATGGAATTTTAAAATATTCATGTTTTCGAGAATGGTGATAATAAAATCACTGAAAATTCTCGGAATAGATAAATTACACTTAATACGAGACGAAAGATGAAGTGAAATACAGTGAATATTTTTATGAATAATTTTATAAATATTCACTAAATGATTTTAACCTTTATGGTTTTAAATTATGAAATTATATATTTTTATAAATTACATAAAGGTTTATTTTATGATGAAAAATACGGTTTTGAGATTAGTTGGCATCATATCATGCTGATGTGTGATATGTGATATGTTTAGTCCCGGCCGACACCTGATCAGTGATCCACCGAGGACAATATAGATTATGGTCATAGATTTGACATGTTTAATTCTTTTCCCTCCGGGGTCTATAGTATGATAAGATTGATGATTATCTTAGACTCCATAAATGATAGGTGACATGTTAAAAGGAAAGTGTTTTACATGATATGGGATTTGTTAAAAGGAAAATGTGTTATATGATGCGTAACATGTGAAAAGAATATGTTTTATATGATATGAGAAGAAAATCAATTGAGTTATAGCATTTTTACAAAATGCTCATTTCGGTACTGATTATAGTACTGTGAGATGATTTTCATAAGACATGTGATACGAACATGTAATATGTTTTCAAAAAGGAAGAATTGATAAATCTAATATTCTTACCATGATTTTAAATGGAATATTAGATTTTAAGTACTACACGAGTTCTGATGAGATAGTAGGAAGTATATGGCATAAAGGCCAACTTGAGTAAAGACTCGATCTTTTGGACCGTGGGAGCCACCTCTAGAATCTCAAGGGACTTACGTGTTACACGGATACTAGTTGGACCGTGGGAGCCACCTCTAGAATCCTGAAGGACCTACATGCTACACAGATACTGTTTGGATCGTAGGAGCCACTTCTAGAATCCCAAGGGACCTACGTGCTACACGGATACCAGTTGGACCGTGGGAGCCACTTCTAGAATCCCGAAGGACCTACGTGCTACACCGATACTGTTTGGATCGTGGGAGCCTCCTCTAGAATCCCAAGGGACCTACGTGCTGCACGGATACCAGTTGGACTGTGGGAGCCACCTCTAGAATCTCGAAGGACCTACGTGCTGCATGGATCCTGTTTGGATCGTAGGAGCCACCCCTAGAATCCCAAGGGACCTACGTGCTACACGGATACCAGTTGGACCGTGGGAGCCACCTCTAGAATCCTGAAGGACCTACGTGCTACACGGTTATTGTTTGGATCGTGGGAGCCACCTCTACAATCCCAAGGGGCCTACGTGCTACACGGATACCAGTTGGACCGAAGGACCTACGTGCTACACGAGTTCCTCGATATGACACTTAACTCCATTGCTAGTTAGGATGGATGTCGTAACTGAATCAGTGAACTGGGGCTTACGCCTAAAGTGATTACGTGATCGGTTATTTGAAACTATTTTCAGTGAGTTAAGCTATATGCTTAAAGTTTATTGATTTTCGTCTTGTGAATGGATTGATTATTAACTACCGAAGTGCTTGCTGCTTTGCTAATGTGATAAGTGGAATAGATTTTAAATAGCTTACTTTGCTATTTAAAGTACTGTACTAATTATGAGAGTACAGTAAAACATGAAATGAGTTTTAAAAAAAAAAAGATGATGATTTAACTAATATTCTTTTCAAAGAATATATGAATATTAGTTATTTTATTTAAATGCTTTATTTCATAAAAGCATTAGTTTGAAAAGAATATGAAAAGGTTATGGAATGAAAAGGAAAAGGAATTATTAATTCAAATCGAAATGAAAATTTCTCCCTACAGTTGCTTCTAGGTTCCGGAACAAGTATGGTATTCTAAAATACCTACCTTACTCCATCCGGATCCCTAGCCGACTGTAGTATCCTTCTTACATGTGAGCCTAGAGCCCATAGGAAAAATAAAAAAAAAAGATTTTCAGCATATAGATAGCTGAGTATCAAGTGAGGCATATAATTCCCTTACTGAGCCGTGGTTTTGCTCACCCTTTAATTTTAAATATTTCAGGTTTTTGATGATTGTGAGATCAGTTGATTGTGGATCACGGCTGTACATAAAGGACAATGTGACAGACCGACTGATTTATTTGAGGTACGATCATTTATTCTCTGTATTTAGACATGTCTACAGTACTACTTATCTAATTAATTAAGATAGGGGATGTGTATAATATAAACAATGTTATGTAAAATTGTTTAACAGTTAGTACAAGTGAGGTATCACAGACAGACCAACCGGTTAAGTTGTGTAAAATAAAGTGAAAAATGTGGTAACGAGTTGTGACATCCAGAGCTTGCAAGTATAGCTTGTGATATATTGCGCATTCTAATAACAACGGTAGCATCGGAGAGTTTTTTTTTTATATTGGTTCTCGTGTTTTAAATAAATATCGAAGTTCTCTAAATCATGAGAACGTGGAAACTCTCATTTACACTTGAAATTAGATTATTGGTTTTGAAGGTAATGTTATTAATTAGTTGACAATTTTTAATCAATTCATAAGTTTAATTCTTGTGAGTTTTTATATTGTTCTTTATTTATGTTTGTAAATAGCGAAGTTGAAAAAGAATTGATTGAATGTGATTGACACTATGGAGGAGATGGATGGACATGGATCTATTTATCATGTTTTTTATTTTTAATATTGTTAAGACATGTTTTTCAGTATCTAGGTTTGTTAAAATAATTTATATTATGCTTGTTAGACTATTAACATGTAATGTTCAAATGACGTTAAAGACTTGATGTCACATATCGAAATATCAAATATTTTACTAATTTTACATAAATCAAACCACTTTCGATTAAGCTGTCTGCATTGTCAACTTAAATTCAAAATAAAATTTATTATATTAACACAAACCCAAGATTCAAATTTCCAACATTTATGCACAACTACCATTAGTCTCAAAAACTAGTATACAAAATAATTTTACATCCTAAGTATTAAATACATAAGATGGCATTGTACAAATAAGTCTGAAACATAAAAAGGAAATTTAGTATACCTCGACCAAACAGGATAGTTGCCTGAGGAATATCAAAATCAGATCTTCCAGATGCATACCTAAATTACTGAAATAATCTGGGAGGGGAAAAAATAAATGCGTGAGTTAATTGCTCAGTAAGAAATACATGTACGAATGTTGATACAACGAATCCTATAAGCAGTTCAAATAAACGAAATTTCGTATGAAAACCATAAATTTATAATTTAAAATCACTTGGGCATGATCTATCGAAAAGGATACTATAGTGGATTAGATAACCAGGTGAGTATGGAAGGATGCTTTGGAGCACCTCACGTGTCCCGGCATCCAAGTATATTATAGGGAATTTAATGGCATTTAATTAAATCACAAATTCAGTAAATATCCAACAGCTTAAGTCAAACATTACTTAAATCAATTAGAAATCATATATACTCCGTAAACAATATAAATCACATTTATATCATTTTTCTGATAGATATTTCAAATAATTATAATTCACAAAACATTTTATTTAAATCACAAAATACAAAAATCATATAAATCAAAATCAAAATAAATCAAATCTGGGAGTGCTTGGATCTATCTTAACTTGGGATTTACCACCCCAGTATAAGTTTAGTGAAGACTAGGCATTACCCAATAGACAGATGCACTATAGTAGACATATGAACATAGTCAGGGGGCCACAGTGTGTACACTAGTCAGGTGACACCTGTGGGAGCTAAAGATTGGGCTAGAGTCAATAGCATCAGAATGGAATGGAAATGCATGTACTAGCAGGTAACTATGGGGTCAACAGTCTCAAAACATTTCATAAATATTTTCAGAGTTGTTTACGGAGATAAATTTAATAAATCATGTCTTAAATAAATTCAAAAGAATTTAATTCATAAATTCAATATTTTTAAATATGAAAATATACAACATAATTTCAAAACAATATTTAGCATACAGAATATTTTATTCAAATAACACAGAGATAAAAAAAAAATATTCAAGCTATTGGAAAAACATATAATTCTCATAAAAATCTAATCAGAAACCTAATTTATGATTTAATTTACTTAAAGACATATTTAAGAACTTAAATATTTAAATTCCTAAAATTTATTTCTTTTATCTTAAATATCATGTTAAATAATATTTTAAAGGGCTTTAGGCTAATTACAGAGAAATTTTGGCAGCATAACGGTTTGTTCTATAGCCTAACCCTCCTGCACAAAAACATAACTTCAAACCACAATTTTCAGTTTCCAATTTAAATCCATAACATCAATTCCAATTTCCAAAAAAGCAAATTTTACCAAAATCATGCAATGAGGTATCCCTACTCTTCATACATATATCCCTTACCTCTTAATTTCCCGGTATCCAGCTCGTCAGCACTGGTAGTACCTTCTGACCTCGAGGCTGCAAATTTACCATTCAAACTCAATGAATTCACCATACTTTAATTAAAAGAATATTTAACTAATTTAAATACTAATGCATTATCTATTGTAGCACTAAATTTAGTCTAATTTCTACCGTGCTCAAACTATAACTTGCGCTAAACACCTCTATTTTTGATTCCGATCGTGCCTACAATCTCAGAATAATTTGTACATTATTTTAGGACCTAAAATACATTGAAATCAGCTTGAATTCTTCCTCCTCTTAGGTTGGCCAAATTGCATTCTTTCTCTCCCACTTGTGATTTCTTCAATTTAAGCTTATTTTCATACATTTCATTAAGTTTACATTATTTCTCCACTAATTCCTCGTCAAAACACAACCTATTCATGCACCATGAATGTTGATCAAAACCCTTGAAGATCCAATTTCATAATTCTAATTTAATTCAAGCTAAAAGAACCATGGAAACATCTTAAACACATGGTAATTAACTAGAAAACCATGAAAAGTTTAAGTTTCTCAACTTTCTCACCTTGACCAAATTTAATGGAGGGCTCTACACTCTGATTTTTGTTGTTTTGGCACTTGATTTTGGCACCAAAATGTTGAGGAGGTTGAGGAGAGCAAGGTTGGTGAAGACAACTTTTGATTTTATAGTGATTTTGATTAAGTTTTTCTCACTTTCTCTCTCTTCCTTAAGCTCACGTTAATGGTGGATGTGTGCCTGCTGATTGCTGTTGAAAATGAACAAGGAAGATGATGGAAATTGTAAAAAAAATTATTTTTTATTGGCTAATTTACCATTTTGCCCTTATACTTGAAGAAACTTTTCAATTTTGCCCCTAAAGTTTGACTTAGTTGAAAATAGTCTATTAAATCTTCAAAATATTTCATTTAATCATAAAACACCTCTATTCAACTTGCTCTAATCATTGGTGGTGCTTTTTTTAAAGTTCAGGTACTTATTTGGGTGAAAGTACCGAAATGTCCTTAACCGTAAAATCACGTAAATTTTTGCTTTTACACCCAACCTATTCCATCAGTCTACATAGTCTAAAACCTTATTTCATGAGGAATTATTTATTATTGATAGTTTATCAAAGTCCATTTGGTTTGACCGTTATTTACCAAAATTCTAACGGCATATGGACTTAACCGTCATTTCTCAAATTGTTGCACATTTTTCGAAACATGCACAAATAATTGAGTTCGAGGTTAAAATTCTTACCATCAGAATTTCTAGCCCTGAATATCGAATCCATCAAGTTTCACCTCCATCGAAACTTTAGAGGATCAGTAGGGCCCACTGCTATTTTGTCCTTTATGCCTAAAATATAATTAGCATTTTATTAATTATAAAAAATTCAATATTCTTAGTTAAATAATAAAAGTAAATAGTAATTAAATATACATGGTCTCATATCCTTCCCACCTTCAATAATTTGGTCCTCTAAATTTGATCAGACCTGTCCGACGAACAACTCTAGGTATTTCTCTTTCATCAAGCTCTCTAGCGCCCAAGTAGCTTCCTTTTTTGTGTGCAACTGCCAGAGAACCTTAACCAGAGGTATCATCTTAGACTGTAGCACTTTTCCTTTCGATCCAAGATTCGTATCGGCTTTTCCACGTAACTCATATATTCCCTGATTTCCAGTGGTTCATATTGAATTACGTGAGATGGATCTAGATGGTATTTCTGGAGCATGACACATGAAAGATATTGAGTACACCAGACAGCTCTAGTGGCAACGCCAACCGATATGTCACGTCTCCCACTCAGTTTAATATCTTGAAAGGTTCGATATATCGAAGACTCAATTTACCCTTCTTACCAAATCTCATAATCCCTTTAGAAGGTGAAACTTTTAGGAATACCGAGTCACCCACAACAAACTCTAAGGTTGTGTTTGGATGAGGAATTTCAAGGAGGGAATTCATTTCAATTAAGATATTTAAAAGTCCAAAATGCAAATTTTTTGTTTGGAAAAAAATTTTGAAGAATTTGAAATTTTAGGAGGGATTTCAAAAGGGAATTTAAAATGCTCAAATTCCCTTTTGAAAATCCACCTAATGAGAAAGTTTTTCAGAAAATTTTCCTACTTTATTAAACATGACCTACTATTAAATATAAAGTTAAAAACAAAAAACATATTATTTTTTTTAAATTTAATACATATCTCTATTTTTTATATTATTGATAATATTTATACATTTTTACAAATCTAATGATACCCATTTTACATATTTTATTTGATATTTTTCTTTTTCTAATATATAATATTATTAATTTTCTTTTATAATTATTTTTTATTTAATCAAATTCTAGTATTCAAAAATTCTTTCTAAAATTTTTTTATCCAAACAAGTCAATTATAAATGCGAACATTTTAAAATGATGAATATTGAAATATCTTCATTTTAAAATGCCTCAAAATTTTAAAATTCTCTATCCAAACGCACTATAAAGGTCAACATCTAACATTTGCATAACTTTTCTGCCAACTATGAGCAGTGTTCAATCTGTTACATATTAACTAAACATCTTTAGAAGCCTACTCGACTAAATTGAGAGCTAAAATTTTCGTATCGCCCACTTCTTCCCATGCAGTAGGAGACCGACATCTCCGACCATACAAAGCTTCATATGGTGCCATGCCGATGTTGGAATGATAAGTGTTATTATAGGCGAATTTTGCCAGTGGAAGATGATCGTCCCAAGAGCCTTTAAAGTCTAATGCGCAAGCTCTCACCATATCCTCGAGCATCTGGATGGTGCGCTTGGACTGTCTATTAGTTTGTAGATGGAAAGCTATGCTGAAATTCAAACGAGATCCCATAGCCTCTTGAAATCTCTCCCATAAATGAGAAGTAAATCAGGAATCTCTATCGAAAGTAATGCTCACTAAAACTCCATGTAGTCTCACAATCTCCAACATAAAGATTGGCTAGGAACACTTAAAGAATCTGTGGACTTAATAGCCAGAATGTGGGTAGACTTCGTCAATTTATCAACAATCACCCAGATCGCATCATGATTCCAATTGGTCCTCGGTAAACCTATGGTGAAATCTATGGTGATATGCTCCTACTTCACATCAGAATTTGTAGAGGTTGAAGTAATCTAGCTATTTTCTGATGCTCTATTGTTACTTGTTGACATGTGAGACATCTTACAACAAACTCGACTATGTCTCTCTTCATGTTAGGCCACCAGTACACCTTACACAGATTTTGATACATCTTGTTACTGCCAGGATGCAAGGTGTACTTAGAACTATGAGCCTACTAAGATCAACACCCGTAATTGTTTTTCCTTGAGAATATAAATTCGGTTCTAGAACCTCAGAATGCCATCTGTGCCAATCATATATTCTGATTGAATCGCCAACTACAACTGACTGGCAATTTCAATACAAATCAGATCCTCCTTTTAAGCATTCCTGATTTGATCCATCAAATCCAGTTCTATTCGAAAATTGGCCACAAACCCATATCTCTCAAAAAGAGTAACATCCAAACTGAGGCTCGCAAACTGCTCTAACAACTCATATTTTCGAACCATCATGTAAGAAACCATACCTAGATGTTTTCTGCTCAAAGCATCCGCCACTACATTTGCCTTCCTCGAGTGATATAATATCTCGCTGTCATAATCTTTCAGCAGCTCCATGCATCTAAGCTACCTCATGTTTAATTCATGCTACAAGAATAGATATTTCAAGCTTTTATGGTTAGTATATACCAGGAATTTCCAGTCATATAGATAATGCCGCCATATCTTTAGAGCAAACACCATGGTAGCAAGTTCTAGGTCATGTGCGGGATAATTCTTCTTGTGATCCTTTAATTAATGGGACCCATAGGCGACCACTTCCCCATGCTGCATCAGTACGCAATCCAAACCCAGTGAGGAGGTGTCACTGTACATTGAAAATACTTCGGAACCACTTAGAATGGTAAGGATCGGTGCTGTAGTCAACCTCCGCTTTAACTCTTGGAAGTTGCACTCACAAGCATCAGTCTACTCAAATTTTATACCCTTATGTGTGAGACGCGTTAAAGGAGCAGCTAGTCTGGAGAAACCCTTGACAAATCTGTGATAATATCTAGCCAGACCTAGAAAACTCCAAATCTCCATCACTGTCTTCGATATTTCCCACTTCATTATAGCTTTGATTTTAGACGGATCAACGACACCCTGTCTTTAGATACTACATGTCCTAAAAAAGTGATCTGATTTAGCTAGAATTCACATTTACTAAACGTAGCATACAACTTTCTATCTCTGAGGGTCTGCAGAACAATATACAGATGCTGCTTATGCTCCTTCCAAGACTTAGAATATACCAAAATGTCATCGATAAATACGATGACAAACTTATCTAGATAAGGCTTGAAAACCATATTCATCAGATTCATGAATGCTATAGTGGCATTTGTAAGCCCAAATGGCATAACCAAAAACTCGTAATGGCAATAACAAGTTTTGAAGGCAGTTTTATGGACATCACTCTTCCGAATCTTCAACTGATGATATTTCGATCTGAGATCAATCTTAGAAAATACCTGGGCACCCCTGAGCTGATCAAACAAATCATCTATCTAGGAAAGAGGATGTTTATTCTTGATAGTAGCCTTATTGAGCAATCGGTAATCGATACAGAGTCATAGGCTACCGTCTTTCTTTTATATGAATAAGACTTATGTACCCCAAGGAGAGATACTAGGACAGATAAAATCGTTGTCTAATAACTCTTGGAGCTGCTTCTTGAGCTCGACTAGTGCCATACGGTAAGGGGGTTTCAAAATAGGCTTAGCACCAGTTACTAAATCAATAGTGAATTCAATCTCCTGATCAGGTGGAAGTCCCTATAATTCATCTGGAAACACATATGGAAAATCTTTGACCATAGAAATCTCGTGTAACTCTATACGTTTCTTCTCAACATCCTCTTCATATGCAATAAGCCCTTCAACAATCAAACATATATTTAAGTTCTTAAATTCAGATCGAACGGATTTTAACCAAATACTTAATTTCATTCCTATGTAGAAAGCTTTACAATATATTTTTCAGGTTGAGAGAAAACTATATACTTACTATAGCAATCTACACTAACATAATTTGTAGCTAACCAATCCATCCCTAAAATTACATCAAAGTCGTACATATTTAACAAAACTAGGTTAGCTACGGTTTCTTTTTCTCCTATCTTTAATTTACAACTTCGATACATAATATCAGTCATTTTTTATTCTGTAAAAGGAGTCGTAATCTATAGTAAATATCCTAATGCTTTAGGTTTTACAGGCATCTTAGCAGCACATGCAAGAGAAATTAATGAATGCATGGAACCCAAATCTATCAATGCAATTACAGTTATATCAAAAATAGAAACCTTACCCCGTATAATGTCAGATGAAGCATTTGCAGACTCCTTATTGAGGGTGTACACCTTACCCTGACTCACCATTTGCTTTCCCTTCTCAGCCACTGTAGCTCTCCGCAGTGCAGGTGGTGTTGCCTTCTTCGATTCTTTAACTATTGGTGCTGCTGTTGTGGCTGTTGGCACTAACTCCTTGTCCTTAAGGCAATCTCTGATTAGATGACCCCTCTGACCACACTTAAAATAGGCTCTCATAACCTAGTAGCAGGGTCTGTCACCATGCGACCTCCCACGCTGCTTACACTTGGTCACAGCACCCCTTTGAGGAGTAGTAGATCTCCTAGTGCCAGTGAATCTCATAGATCTATCTCCGGCAGCCTTCTCCCTGATCATAATACCCTTAGGCCTCTTAACTGGCCTTGTGTCTCTTCTGTCATTAAAACCCCATCGAACCTTCTCTTTTCCCTTTCTGTTAACTCAGAAACCAAGCTCCACTCGCTAAGCCTCGTAATTCTCCTCACACAACTGGGCTCGGTAGACTGCTTCATCAAAAGTAGAAATATCGAACGGGGCCAGACTGTTCTTGATAGATATCTTTAACCCATATACAAACTACTCGATCTTATGCTTTTCACTCTTAGCTTCCTTTGGATCGAAATGGCTTAGAGCAATGAATTTGTACTCATACTGGTCCACAGTCATATTCCCCTGTTTCAAATTATAAACTCTGACTTTAATTTCGTCTATGATGGGCTGGGGATGTACTGCTTATAAAAAGCCTCAAGGAAAAACCTCCTATGTCACTATTGGGCATCTAGCTGACAAAATTGTCTTGGTGGACTTCCACCAATACTTTGCATCACCAACCAATAAAAAAATAGCCAAGCCTACTTTCTCAGTCTCAGAACAAGTCATATAATCAAACAGCTTTTCCACCTCGTTAACCCACTTTTTAGCGGCCATCAAATCCTTCTCCCTTCTGAACTTCGGCAGATCCAACTTTTTAAACTACCGAATCAACGTGGCATCACAACCCCTAATAGGTACCTACCTCGACTACTCTAGAATCTATGGCTAAGGCTGCGATGAGGGCTGTACCGGCTAAGGCTGCGGTCTGAAGCGAGTAGGGTGAACATTTACTAGAAGAGGTGGGGGCAACCTACTTCTAGTGCTAATGCTCTATTAAAGCTAGCTCTAAAGTTTGTTACAACTCTTTCCAGCGTGGATATCCTCGTATTCGGACTCTCAAGCTATGGATGGAGAGCTGGCTCTGGCATCAACTCTGAAGTAGGCTTAGGGTAGGTTGAATACGCCTGGGGCATCCCTTACCCAGTCCGGTACCCCTTCGCATTTCGGACATACTGCACCATAACGAAGTGCACAAAACAGATTTTTAGTCACACGATTCGATTATAAATTCAGACAAGTATAGTACTACTTGGGATGTATATCATTGCTAATCATAAGACACTGACAGACATCAGGCTAACCTTGCTCTGATACCAATTTAACTGTCACGTACCGAAATATAAAATATTTTACTAATTTTATATAAATCAAACCACTTTCAGTTGGACTGTCTACAGTGTCAATTAAATTCAAAATAAAATTTATTATATTTACACAAACCTAAGATTTAAATTTCCAACATTTATGCACAACTACCATTAGTCTCAAAAACCAGTATACAAAAATAATTTTACATCCTAAGTATTAAATACATAAGATAGCACTGTACAAACAAGTCTGAATACATAAAAAGGAAATTTAGTATATCTTGACGAAACAAGATAGTTGCCTGAGGAATACCGAAATTAAGTCCTCAAATGCAGACCCAAATTATTGTAAATAAACTAGGAAGGGAAAATAAAGGGGTGAGCTAATTGCTCAGTAAGAAATACATGTACGAATGCTGATACAATGTATCTTATATGCAGTTCAAATAAACGGAATTTCGTACAAAAACCATAAATTTATAATTTAAAATGTGAGATCCCAAATTTCTCTATTCTCCCTATACCTATTGAAGGTGTTGAATTAGAACATTCAGTCAAGTTATGAAAACTAATTTTCATACATTGTGAAATTATCGGGAAAAATATCAAGTGGGCCCCACAAAAAAATCTATAACTCGGATGACCTCTGAAGTGGCAAAATGTGAAATTTGGGCTCAAAATACCTAAGGGGTAAAAAGACCACTTCCTGAAATTCTTTTATTTAAACACACCTCGGTTTAAGTGCAACAAATTCAAAAACGATGATTTAGTCCATAGCTTGGAAGAACTTTTTTGAATAATGATCAAACTAAATTGACTTTGAACCCATAGACTGTCATAGGAAAATCTTCATGTAAAAAAATTTCACGTGGATTTGGCCCATGAATTGAATTATGGGAAAGTGCTAAAAACAACGCGAACGAAGCCAAAAGCCTTCGTTTAAGGGTAGTTTGGTAATTTCACTACCCATAGTTGGTCAAACCACCTTGAGAGTCAATCTTTGACCATGTTTGACTTGAATATATGAAAAATAATAAATATAAAATATAAAATCTGAAATTATAAATATTAAAATAATGCTATGACGGATTTGGAAATAATGAATTTGTACAAGTGTATTCTGGTCATTTGGCAAGGGGCTGGTCAAATTGGTCAATGTTTGACCAGAGTTGACCTAAATAAATATAATTTCATAAAAAATAAAAATTAAAATCTGGGATTAAAATAATGAAACATTGTTTAGTGGCAGCATTGTAAATATGAGAATTTTAAAAAGGTAAATTGGTCTTTTTCCACGTGGGCTGATAAAATATCCATAAATATCAGCCAAAAAAACCCAAAAAATTTCAAGCCTTCTTCAAGCTTCAGCCGACTACCTCCATAGCTGCAAGTTTTTCTAAGTTTCCTCTTATTTCACCTAGTGAAACCCCTCTTTTCACTCATCAAATCAACAAGCTTCCTTCATAAAACTTATTCTCCATCATTAGTGCTTTCTAACCATCCTATTTGCTGAACTAGAAACCAACAATTAAGGGTTGTTCTGTTATTGGATAGATTCGGTCTTGGTGGAAGGTAAGAGATGGTGATGTATTCTTTAATCCCAACTATGATTTTAGATTGTGCTAGGCATGGTAAGCCTGTTTATGGCCTTGAATTGTACTGAAATTGGGTGTATGAATGGATGAGAGTTTTTTTCATTCTTTTTCTTTAAAACCGATTTTAATTTGCTTAGTTAGAGGGACTTTTTAATTTCTTATTTGATAATTTATATGCTTAATCAATTTCTTTATTATTTTTAATTCTGATTTTGTTTTCTTTATTTAATTTAATATTGTTTGTGTGTTCTTACTTGCTAATTTATAATCTTGATTATAGATTTTTTAATTTGATATTGTTAAAGATTGATAGTTTGATTATTTCTTGCATGATAATTATATTCTTTTTAATATTAAATCTTATTCTTGAGTTCTTGAATATGACTAGTGAGTAAATCTTTAATTCAATTATGAGGTAAAATGATTTTTATTGGAATAAATATTGTTGTGAGATTCTTGAACATATTTAATAATTGTTGATTAAGTATATGAGATTCTCTGAACATACTAATATGATTGTTTGTTTGATTAGATAGGTAGCCAATTATTTAGTTAAACTAAATAATATACAGCTAGATTAAAAACATAAGTCCGTAAGTGCTTGTAAATTTAATCAGTAGGGATCTAGGAGAATTAAAGTTTAAGTTAAATAAACTGCGCTAAATGAGTTTTTTACTTAATGTTGACTTAAATCTTTCTAGATGTTAATGCTGCCATTAAAATTTTTATCTATAGCGTTGTTCTTAGGTAATTTTTGATAGTTAGGGATTAATTAAAATGCTGACTCTTTAATTAATGACACAATAAGGAAAGATAAGTGTAATTAGACATTAAGTTGTTACACTACGGTTGACTACTTAATTGACAACAGTATTTTGTAATCAATGATCAACATCTGAATCCAATCCAAGAATAATTAATTACAACTGAAGTATTTTGATATTGATATTTTCTAGTTTATTATTAATTATTTATTTCCTTTCTATTATTTTACAATCATCTTTCTGTTCCAGCTCCTACCTGAAATTAGTTGAAACCCCCTATTCTTTTCTCTTGCCCTAAACAATAGTTAGGTATTTAGTTTTAATAATTAACTTGAATAAAACAATCTCCATGGGATTGACATTTGCTTGCCCTAGTTGTAGGTTAAAGTAAAAAATTTTAGTATTGGTACCTACAGCAATATCAATTTTTGGCGCCGTTGCCAGAGATTGTTATTTATTTGAGTTATTTATTATAATATAAGATGCAATTATTTTCTTTTCTTTCTTCTTTATAGGGTTTGTATGTCTGCCAAGGACTCTAGTCACAAACCTCAAAAGATTAAAGACTACATTCAAGCAACCCAAAGCATGGTGCTAAAAACACCACAACCACCACCATCCACTTCCAACAATCCACCTTCTACCGAGCCCACGTTCAATCCTATTTTGAATTCTCTAGTGATTCAAAAGAGAAGACTGTGGCTCAAAATGCGAATAGGACTTTGAAGGATCTGGCAGCTTCTACCATGAACCAACAACCTCTTTGCATAACTATCCTACTTTAGATGTTGCTTTTGAATTAAAGTCTAGTTTGATACATCTCTTACCAACTTTTCATGGTGTTGCAGGTGAAGATCCTTATAAACATCTAAAGGAATTCCATGTTGTTTGCTTAACCATGAAGCTTGTTGGGGTTAGTGAAAAGCAAATCAAGCTATGAGCCTTTCCATTCTCTTTGGCAAACTCAACCAAGAATTGGCTCTACTACTTATCTTCTGGGACCATCAACACCTAGGATGAGATGAGAAAACTCTTCCTAAAAAGGTATTTTTCTGCTTCTAAGGCAGCCAACATTTGCAAAAAAAAAATTGTGGAATTAGGCAATTTAATGGTGAGTTATTGTATGAATATTGGGAAAGGTGTAAAATGCTTTATGCTAGTTGCCCAGATTATCAGATTCACGAGCAACCATTAATCCAATACTTCTACGAAAGACTAATGCCCTATGATAGAAGTATGATAGATGCAGCTAGTGGAGGAGCTTTGGTGGACAAGACTCCTTAAGAAGCTCAAAACTTGATAGCAAATATAGCTACCAATTCTTAACAATTTAATACAAGGCATGATCCACCACCACCACCACCTAAGCAAGCACACGAGGTAACATGCAACAAGCTAAGGCTTGTGAAATTTGCTCTAATGTGGGATACCTTACTGAAATGTGTCCAACTCTTCAAGAAGATCCTATAGAGCAAGTTAATACAATTGGAGGATTTTTTGAGTTACCGCAACAAAGGTATGATCCTTGTGCTAATACTTATAATCAAGGATGGAGGGATCATCCTAACTTGCAATATGGGAATAGGCCACCTCCTTATGTCCTACCCCAAAAAATTTCTCACCACCCAAACCCCAATACCAAGAAAGGCCACCACCTTAAGTTTAAAACCAAAGTGCCACATTATCTCTTGAAGAAATTGTAAAGAACGTAGCTACCACCACTGCGCAAAATCAACAAGAAAATAACTAAAGATTTGCACACCTTGAGCACCAAATGAGTTAAATGGCTATTGCCATAAACAACATTGAAGCCTAATTGTCAAGTAAGTTGCCCCCTAAACCTGTAGTAAATCCAAAGCAGAATGTAAGTGCCATATTTTTAAGAAGTGGTAAGGAAATTGGTCCAAAAGAACCTTTAAATATGGATATGGATAATAGCCCTTTATATTATAAAGAAATCGAAAATTCAAAGCCAATACAAGTGGATATCAACGTCTATGAAAACTGAGACCAAAAGATTGACTCAAATTCTAGGCTTGAGGAAATCAATAAGGACAATCTCAAAGGGAAGTAAAAAGTCAACCTCGCTCCTCTTCTTAGCGATTTTGACAAGGTAAGTGAAAAACGTGTTCCTTTTAAGCTCTGTTTGGTTCACTGAAAATGACTTCTGAAAATGATTTCGGTAAAATGATTTCTAAAAATTGATTTTTTTGGAAAAATTGATAATTTTTATTGTTTGGTTGATATTCTAAAAAATATTTTCTGTTGTTTGATTATTTTTCGAAAAATCTACATTTTTTTATAACAGTATTATTCACTTAATTAACTACTAAAATCAATAATAATAATAATAATAATAATAATAATAATAATAATAATAATAATAATAATAATAATAATTCTCTTTTATTAATTTTCTCATCAAACCCAAAGCTTTTTGTTTCTTCTTCTCCAAAATCGATGGTGCTTGACCTCTCCACCACTATTTTTTCAATTGTTGGCCAAACACCCTTTTCGTTTCCTTGGGAAACTCTTATGTTCATCCCAAGCTCTAAATCCATCAAGCTCCTCCAAATTTCCTACTGCCTTTGTTGTTTACATACATACATACATACATATAAGTAATTGTGATTTTTCTTATGTGTAGGCTGTGATGAGGTTAAATGGAGGATATGTTGTGTGTGTATCTTTCCGTGAAAACTCTAGGTAGAATCTAGATTGATAATTTTTTAGGTAATTAAAGGTTCTCCTGGTATGATGTGTTAGGTGTGAAGACCGACTGTTGGGTTTCATCTTTGGGACAATTTTGTTTCAACGGGTGGCTGCTACTTGGAGGTCTATAAAACATCTTCCCCTTCTTAAAAGGGGAAGAAAATTTCTGAAATTTACTCCCCTTTTTCGTTGACTTGTAACTTGTTTTTTGTTGACTTTAGGATTTTCAGTGAACTAAACACTGAAAAATAAGGAAAATATTTTCTGGAAAATGAATTCAACCAAGCAAATGGACCCTTAATGTTGGTACTTACCCCTCTTTTTCCTAGTAGGTTGGCAAGACCAAAGAAAGAAGAGCATGTTAACAATACTATAGAAGCAAAAAGAGAAATTGACAAGCAACCTTCAAAGCCTAAGGTAAGTGATAATAGATTTCCATTTCATACAGGCTCTTACCCTCCTCTTTTTCATAGCATGTTAGCCAACAATAAAAAGGAAGAGCAAGACAAAGAGATCTTGGAGACCTTCAGGAAAGTGGAGGTAAACATTCCTTTTCTTGATGCTATCAAGCAAGTGTCGAGGCACACAAAATTTTTAAGAGAATTATGCACTAACAAGAAGAAATTGAAAGGAGATGAAAAGGTAAGTGTGGGAGAGAATGTGTCTGGCATCATTCAAAGAAAGCTTCCCCCAATGTGTGAAGATCCTAGCATGTTTAGTATTCCTTGTAAGATAGGTAACACCATAGTTGATAAGTCCATGATAGATTTAAGAGCTTCTATAAATGTCATGCTTTTGTCAATTTATAAGTCTTTAAATCTTGGATTTTGAAAGAGACAGATGTTATTTTACAATTGGCTGATAGATTTAATGCCTACCCTAATGGGATATTAGAGGATGTTCTTATGCAGGTTGACAATTTATCTTCCTAGTGGACTTTTACATTCTTGATATGGAGGATGACCATTCTCCTAATCCAACACCAATGCTACTAGGGAGACCATTTTTGAAGATATACAAAGCTAAGATAGATTTGGACAAGGAGACTCTCACCATGGAGTTTGATGATGAAATTGTGCAGTTTAACATATTTGGAGAGACAACTATGAGCCAACATCCTAAAAAATCAAACAAAAAAAATTTTCTTTTGAAATTGGATGATGAAAGGTGGCAATGTTAAGCCAATAACATTAAACAAAAGCGCTACTTGGGAGGCAACCTAGGGATGTAAAACGAGGGAGTATTTCTTTCCTTATCTTGTATTACAATTTATTTTTGAGTATATATTGTTCTTCTTTGAATGCTAGATTTACTTTGAGGATAAAGTAAGATTTAAGCATGGGGGAGGGATAATTGAACAAAATTTTTGCAAAATTTGAGTAATTAGGAGTAAATGTCAACTTCTTTATGAATTTTTAAGGGTCTTTGTCGATTTCTTAGATATGTATTATAGGGGTAATGATTTCTTTTTATATATTATATGGATATCGGTTTGGCTTTTAAAATTTATGGACTTGTCAAAATTTAGAGGTTTTTATATGAGAATGTCGACAATGGTCTAATTCTTTATAATGCTATCGGTTTTTGGGTGCTATTTTTAGGAAGAAGTCAATTTTATATAGAGAACATGCATGTGTCGATTTCTTATGTTATAAAAGGGTGGAAACCGATTTCTTTAAAAGGCATATATCTTTGTCGACTTTGGTTGTTAATATTAGGTGTAATTGTTGAAATTTAGGGTCTATAAAATATAAAAAGTCAAGTTTTTTTAAGAGTATTAAAAGATCATGATATGTTTTCTATTTTTGGTTAATCGATTCTAAACTAAAACATGGTTTTATAAGAGAGTTGAGAGTATTTTAATTGTTATTATTGTTGAAGTGAACGCTTTCTAAAGAGTTTATGTGAATTCATGATTAAATATGATTGTTCATGTGATATTGTTAATGTGATTTATTCATTGATATTAGTACTAGCATAAGTTAAATAAACAAGAACCTAGGAAAATAAAGAAAAAAATAGATAAATAAAATAGAGGTTGAAAGCTTTAAATTCCACTCTAATGTTTTAAGTTGCTTGATCTTTGTTGATTAAATTATTGAAGTGACTTGAAATATGAGCATGCAAAGCACTCTAAAAGAAAGTTTACTTGTTGAGTAACCGGGTGTTGGTATCATGAACATTAACATTCGCATAAAAAGACAAGTAAGTACTTAGAGAAACCATTGTTGAAACATCCAAAGAAAAAAGGAAAAAAAAAGAGAAAAAAGAAAAAAATTCTTGATTTACTGCTTTTGTCTGTAGTAATGGAGATGGATAAATTGCAAAGTTGATATTATATGTTTCAATTGCGTTGATTGTGAATTTAGCATAAATTTATTTAAAAGTATGCATGAATATGAGAAGTAATTATTGGAATATAATTGACTTGATTATTTAACTTTTGCTAATGTTATGAATTAAGAATTGAAAGATTTAACTACTCAAAAAAAAGAATTGAAAGATTTAAAAATATATCCATGATCTTAGTCTTGTTTTTGAGTCTTAATTTTTAAATTTTTTAGTCTTTATTTTAAAAGTTTTTTTTTAGGAAGATAGAGTCAAAATAAAAGATTTTGTGAGTATATATTCTGAAAGTCCTCACTAGACACAACTCTTCCACTAGGGGTTTAAGGTCTTGTTGTGTATGCTAAATATAATCGTGATTTTTATGAAAGTGAGTTAAAGTTTAGGATTTAGAATTTAAGATTTAGTTATTCTCTTTAGGTATTTGATCATTGCTTTTTGCAAGAAAAAAACTCAACACGTTTTTTGTGTAATCTGAGACCAAAAATAACATTAAAGGTTTTTCGTTGTAGATATTGTGCAGCTAGACTACAAGATAAAATCTCAAAAAAAAAAAGTAATTTTATTGATTGCTTAATTGTTATACAAGCATTATTTAATTTAATATTTTTTTATGTGTCAATTTATTTAAATTAATTTTTAAAACTGAATATTATCGCAAATTTACACATCTTCGAACTAAGTATTTATACAGAGACTCCGTCGCCTATGTAAACCAGACAAATTTGGGAAATAGTACATTAGTTTATCAAAATGAAAATAAATTTTTTCAAGTGATCTCAGATATTAAAAAAATATTTTTTAATCACATATATTTTTATTTATTTTATAAATATTAATTTTATTTATACCAAAAAATAATAAAAAATAAAATTTTTTAATAATTACAAATAAGATTCGAATAATATGTCCACTACTTCTACCCCGTTGTCGATAATTAACAGAGTTTTAGTTAAAGAAAGGTCATCCTCTACTCTATTATTGGTGATAGCCTTTATTAAAGGTCTATTTACGCTTCTCAAATTATTGAAAATCTACTCTCCTTTTGTATCTTTCGAGCAACGAAAAAGAAGAAGAAAATTGCTCTTTCCCTGTCTACCGAACTGAAAAATGTCTATTGAGACAGAAGACGAGGAGATAGTAAAGCCTCGAACAGACAAGAGAACGTATAGGAGGATCGTCCTCGGAAACTCACTCCAAGTTCTCCTCATCAGTGATCGCGACACAGAAAAGGCAAGGCGATCCCCATGTCAACTTTCTTCTCTTTGTTTTTTCTCTCCAATTTAGCCCAAAAATTCTGGTTTTGATGTTACAGTCTGCTGCATGTATGTCTGTCGGCGTTGGCTTCCACTCTGAGCCCGATGGCCTCGAGGGCGTTGCCCATTTACTCAGTACGTATATCATCTTTGTTTATCTTTGTTTTGTTCGATAGAAATTGAAATTAATATGGTCGGATCAAAATTATGCATTTCTTATGATTTTATATTTAGCAGTCTATTCTATTGTTTAGTTCGCTGGTAAATTCTTCACACTACGCTGTGATTGCGTTGCGGAAAATTGAAGGAAAAACAATTTTTTATTTTTTAGATTTAATTATTAAATTATTAAAAATCTTATATTTTGATAATAATATTAATGAATTATTATTATTGTTGTTGTTGTTGAAATAAATTGTAAAAACTTTTTTACACTTAAATAAAATTGATTATATGATTCTTCAACTTAAAAAATATTTTGAAATTGTTATTACAAATTTCAAAATAATTTCATCATTTCACCAAAAAAATAATATCATTTTTGATTTTCCAAATGACCATTTTTATTATTACTCTTATCTCTTTTACCATTTAAATTAAAAGTAAGAAAAAATTATCTTAGCAAAAATATGTTTGTAAAAAAATTGAATAAAATTAACATACTTATGCAAAAGTCTAATCACCATAAATGTGGTACTAAAAGATCTTTCGAGGGATTCGTTTTAATTTATTAAAATAAAATCCCACCTTATTGATCTCTTCAAAATCAAATTTAACAATCAAATTTAACAGATAAAATTTCAACTGATAAGTAAGATGCACTTTTAGTCCCAAACTTTTTATGTAAGTTTTATTTTGATCTCTAATTTTTAAATTATTTCATGATATTCTTAAATATTTTAAAAAATATGTCAATGTAATCCTATCCTCAATGTTTGAATAAAAATAAGACAGAATTACAAGTTAAGATAATAAATTTAAAATTATTACTCATTTCTATTATAATAAAATTTATTTATTAGAAAGAAAATAACATTTTTGAAATTTCTTATAAGAAAACAAAAGTATATCTTTGCTTCTAATTTGAACAATTCAACTTAAAATTAAAGAAAAAAATGTACTTTATTTTTTTCTTGATAATTTTAAATTTTTTATTTCCTTTCCAATAAATATATTTTCGTATGATAATAAAGAATAATAATTTTAGATCCATTCTCTGATTTTATCTTCTTTCTTTATTTTTATTTTCTGAATATTTACTAATTTTGATAAAAATGCATAATTAAATCTTATTAAAAATAAAACTATTTTTCACAAAAATATAAAATACTTAAATAGTTTTGATTTTCGAGTGACTGATATTTATTTTGTTAAAAAAATAAAAATAAAAAGCTTGTTTACAATAAAGAACTTAATTAATAATATTTATATCTGGCTTAGACCCATTCAAAAGGTGAGGCTACTCATCCAAGTTCGAAGGTTTACCCAATTTTTGGGCAGGTTTGGATAAAAATATTAGGTCTATTAAACGGGCTTAGGCTTGAATATTAGGACCCAATAAAAATAGTGTTGGACTTAAGTTCTCCTTTAATGTTCAAACTTGACTCGACTCAACATAATAATTATAATTTTTTAGTATTTTTATACTAATAAATTTTTAATGACTTTAGATTTTTTGTATGATTTAATTTGAGTTTTTAGTTTTATTTTTAGACTTAAATTTTAAATTTTCATTTTTTTCGTAGTCTTTTTGTAAGAATTTATTTAAACTTATTGTGTTATACTTGTTAAATATTATGTGTTTTAATATTTTATATTTTATTATATATATTTTAAAAAATTAATTTTATTTCGACGGGTTGGGTCTATACATTGTGAGTAAAACCGGCTTTGATAAAAAGTTAGGTTCAAAAAATATGATAGGGTCAGGTTTATGTTGATTCCCTTAATACCTTACCTAGGTTCGGCCCAAACTTGACTGACTTGGCCCATGAACATCTTTAATCTGACTATAGTCTTAAACATAAATGGAGAAGGAATTGAGCTCATTTGATAGTATTTTTAATAGATTACTTCTAATAAATTATTTTCTCAAGATATTATAGTTGTAATTAAATTAGTTGTCACGTTGACATAAATTTAAAAAGTTTCAAATTACATTAGTAATAATTTACAAAAAACACTTTTTAAATAATATTTATTTCTATTTAGTTAAGTGTTAAATATTTATTTGAGTATTTTTTTTGTTAAAAAAATTTTATCTTTAGTTTCAATAAGATTTAATTTATATTTTTTATCAAAATTTATAAATATAAGTTTTATTAATCAGAAGGAAACCAAAGTGTTATGTTTTCTCTTAATTTTAATAGAATTTTTAAAAATTAAGGACAAAATGATACTTATATTTTTTTTAAAAAATGTTAAAAGTTTTACTTTCTATTTAATAAAGACATTTTAATATAATAAAAAAGAGTAATAATTCTAAACCCATTACCTTAATTTGTAATTCTCTCTTTATTTTTAAGTAAAAAAAAATGATAGGACTATATTGACACTATTTTAAAAAAATTTTGGACATAATGAAACAATTTAAAGATTAAGGGTCAAAATGAAACCTATATAAAAAGTTTAGGATTATATATGCAAATTACCTCTCAACTCATATTTTTATAAAAGATTTGTTTTTTATACACGGACAATGAAAATTTTTAATTCATAAGCGGGGTTAAAAAAATACCTAATGTTCCACTTTTTTAGTTACATTTTCTTTAATAATCTTTAAAGGTGGGTGTCACCTTGTTAGCTTCGATTGTAGATGCAAAAACTCCATTGATGAAGTATTAAATTTATAAGAATCTAGTCAAAATGGGGTATCTATACTTTTATTGCCTAATTTCATTAAATTTTGAGATTTTTTTTTTTTACGAAAGGAAGTACTGTGATTTCCCTAGAGCAATTCAGCATACTTTATTCTTATCCAATATGTTTCTTTCTGTTCTGTTTTACTGTTTGTAGTGCGCGTGCTGGATTTTCATTCTGCTAAGGGAAAATATACTTCGGAGGATACTTACTCAAAGTATATAAGTGAGGTATTGTTCATAATCCATAAATGTACTATTCTCTGTCTAAAGAGGCGGTAAATGGACAGGTTTAAGTTCAAACATTTTGAGATAGAAGTTATTTTGGGTTAAAACTTTAAACTTTAAACTATTTTGAATTTGAGTTTTTTTTTTTTTAATTTATGGCCTTTTTGTGTTTGACCCACTTCGGCTCATTTATTAAAGATTTGGGTAGTTCAAGTAATTTTTAGATTTTATGTAAGGTTTATTATCTAATATATTGCTAGTAAAGTTTTTAGACTTTACAAGTAATATTAAGATGATAATACATACTTTTTTCATCTTACTTGTGAAATTTAAAAACTTAACTAACAATATATTAAATAATAATCTTTTATGTAAATGTAATTATTTTAGCAATTTTTTCGAGATCGAAGTTTTTTAGACTTGAGTCATTTCATATTTGCTTTTATAATTATTTTGATTTTGGAGCATTTTAGATTTAAGTTTTCTCAAGTTTGGATTTTCAATTTTTTTTTAATCAAATCAGATTTAAGTTCAAATTTTTCAAGATGACTTTTCAAGTTCAAGTTCATTTTGTCACCTCTATATATTGTTGTATGAGTTTAGTTACAAATGTATAAGGAGTAATATCTAAATAAGTCCTCAAATTTCATTAAAAAATAAAAATAAATTATTGATCTTTTATTGTATGGAATTAAAGTTATAATAAATTTTATTTTTATCATAAGAACCTTTATGGAATATTTATTTTTGGTTAGTAGATGCAATCTATATAAAGTGCATTCCTAGAATCATTTGGACGAAGGATACAAGATAAATGTTCGAAAAAATGCTATTTTAATAATTATCACAATTGAATATTTATTCACTCACAAGGTGGGAACCTGTTAAAGGGTGGATGGGGCAGACTGCACCCCAGAGTTTCTAAATTCTAAATGCTTTTTTTACGTATACGAAATTTTTACAAGTTTTTACATTTATAGGAATTTGAATTTTAGCAAGTTGAAAATTTATAATCTCGCCCTTTAAAGGTTAAATATTTTATTATTAAATTAAAAACGTTTTTTGCCAATCAAAATACCTCTTTTATTACTTCACAAATTTATAACAGAAAGTCATAACAAAAAAAAATCTATAAAAGAAAGAATATTCAGTGTACATGTACATCCTATGAACCAAACATACTAAGTACCACACATGAGAAATCATATATATCAGATCTCATAATACGTCGTTCTGAAAAACTATCATAAAGGTGGAGCTGGCAATCCATCTTAATTCAAAATGTACACCAAGGAAGATGGGGGCATCATAACCCTATTTGACATGCATATCTCCCTTTTGAATTGATTTGCAACCCAATCCAAAGCACAATTTCCTTCTCTATTTATCCAATTCATCCTATACTCTTCAATATTTCTGCATGATAGTCCTATATCTCTAATTATAGGATCAATCTCCCAGTCTACTTTTGCTTCATTGCACCAAACCTTCTACAACTATTTTAGAATCAGTCTTTATCACCACTTTCGATAGCCTCATATCAGAAGCCAATTTCACTCCTTTGATAGCAAGTGCCTCGGCTTCAATACTGGAATTAACATCAATCTTCCTTGTAGCACCACCAATTAGGAAACCACCACTATTCCTTATAACAACTCCTATACTAGCAATCTTATCATCTTCATAAAAAGCCCCATCATAATTCATTTTACACCACCCCTCATCAGGTTTTACCCAATTCTATTTAAACCTTTTCTTTCAATCATTTTTTTTTTTGTGTAACCATAAGTATACTCATCTGTTTTACAGCTCAAGACTAATCCTGTTCAGGCTGGGAGTGGTAAACGATAAAGTCCTTCCAACAATGACAACCCCAAGATTCGAACAATGTCCAAATGCTTGGGAAAAAAGTCCACTTCCACTTCTTCCAACCACTTGTTGTCCATCCTTGTTATTCACCCTTTCCAACATACTAAGAATTTCATTAACAACTTTATTAATTCTAAAGATAACTTCCATAGGTTTTGGTTCATGTCTATGGTAGTTAGCATTACACCTTTCCTTCCAAATTCCCTAACAGGCAAAAGCAATTAGAACCAATAACCGCCAACTACTTCTTGGCCTAGTAGTTAAGGATGAGTTGTGACATATTGTAAGTCTTGTGTTCAAATCCAAGCACCCCCATCCACAGTTATTTAATATTCCTCTTGTAACAAAAAAAATTAGAACCAATAACCTATTTCTGTCTAATCCACTTCATTGATAGTTATTTAACATCTTCAAAAACCACTCATCAAAAGTTCGAATTTCTTCTCTACATACCCTATACCTTAAGCCAAACCAAACAACATTAGTCCATTTACACAACAGTAACACATGCTCAATTGTCTCCTCTTCTTTTTTACATATTCTACAAATAGGACATTCTACTATTTTCCTCTTCTAGATATTGGTATAAGCAGCAACATCATTTTTACATATCTTCCAAAGAAAAAATTTGAATCTTCGTGTGGACAAGAATTCTCCAAATACTCTTCCATACTACCTAATTAATGATATAAGAAGTAGAAGGATTAAGAGAACCTTCCTTCTTCACATCCTTGTTTAGTACAGGGTATCTTGTTTTAATAGGATAAACCTCATGCTCCTTATATGGCCATATAAATCTATCTTTACATGTAGCTTGACATACAAGAATACCTTTAATCACCTAAACAATTTCTTGGGATAAAACTCCTTCAATAGCATTCAGCTTCCAACAGTCAGCTCCTTATCAATTAAATCACTCACTTTTGTAGGCATTCCCCTTTCTCTAATAATCTTCTGTCACATCTAGAATATCGGATATTCACATTAATTTCTTATATTTTTCACATATTTGGTTTGGGATGTCTGTAGTGTCACACAAACACTCTTATAATATTTAAGTATTTAATTTTACTGATCCCAGGAACTGCACTATACAAATTCGTACATACTAAATAGATATATGAAATCTTTAACTGTTCTACATTTAATTTACATCCCAAGGTCTAATTACATCTAGTACTATACATATACATAGTCTGAATATATAAAACAAAATAGTATACCTCAATAGACGGTGATAATTGCTTGGGGGATATCGTACAAAATCCTCTTAAGCTGATTAATTATTTACTGTAGATAATTTGGAAAGGGAGAAAGTGGGGGTGAGCTGATGCTCAGTAAGAAAAATATATAAAGAACTGATACTATACATAACTATATGCAAGTATCATGAAAACATGCATTTTATTCGAAAGACAGAAGTCAGAGTATCTAAAGATATGTGAGCCAGAAAGTATACTATAGTTGGTTAGATAGCCAGGCTGAGTACAGAAGGATGCTTTAAAGTACCTCACTTGTCCTAGCATCTAATTCCAACTATAGGGAGTTCATAGAATTCAATAATCAAATCGGATAATTATTAGCAAATTATGCATAAATCATTCGGATAATCATCGAAAAGGTCACTTCAGAACAGTTCATAAATTCAAAATCAAAACTTAACAAACGTGCTCAAAAAAGGATATGAAAATCAGAACAAAACTTATTATACATTTCGATAAATCAAAAAAGCAATAATCATCTGGGAGTGCCTGGATTGGCCAGGGATTTACCATCCCAGTAATGAAACATCGTGGAGACTAAGCATCACCCAATAGACTAATGCAATATGATAAAGACTTATGGCCATAGTTGAAAGTCCACAGAGTGCACTAATTAGGTGAGAACTATGGGTGCTGGTGACGTGATTAGTGTAAAACAGCATTAGAATAGAATGGAACAGATGTGCTTGTACTCGTAGGTAGCTATGGGAACTACAGTTTCAAAACAATTCATAAATCAAATTGAATTTATTTTACGAAGTCAAATCATAGCTCAAATCTTTAGTTAATCCATAAAGAAATTCAAAACAAAATTTAATACCATTGAATTATAAAAATTCACCAAATTTCCCAGTTCAAAATTCAAAGTCCAAATATTTTATTTATGCATAGCAGAGATACAAAAACATGCAGATATCATGAATTGAGTGAAAACTAATCAATTGCCTTTGGAAATTGAGTTTCAAAATCGGAGTGCACTTAAGGTATTCTTAGCAATGCATATCCAAACCTAATTCTAATTTCATTCCTAATCTTCAGAATCATATCAAAATATAATTCTAAAAATTTTAAGAAATTTCGATAGCATAGCATAACGGTACTATCTACTTTGGCTTCCCTACATGAAAACACAATTTATAATCACATTCCAGTTTCACCATCTTCAACCCAAAATCTCAAATCAAATTCATTTCAACATCAAATCAATCATTTTAAATGCAACACAGTATCCCTACACTTTTATATACATCCCTTACCTTTTGGATTACGAAATATCGCTACTTAGCACCAGTGTTTATTTCTGCCTCCCAAGCTACAAAACACAAGACAAATGCAATCAAATCACCACACTTCAGTTACAAAGATTATTCAACATCACTAGACCTACTACAGAGCCTATTGTAGTTGTCAAGCCGGTCTACTTCATACTGGTGCCAACACTACAACTACAAGCAAATCACTTCCATTTTCAATTCTGATTGTGCCTATAATCTCATATTAATTTGTACAGTATACTAGGACCCAAAACACATTAAATTGAACACTCTTTCAGGTCCCCTTCACCTTGGCCGAATTCATTCTCTCTCTTACATTTCTCATTTCAACATTCAAGCTTAAATTCATGTTCTATGATTATTTTACATCAATTCTACATCATTTTTACATGAGACAACACCATAATCATGGAGATATATGCTTGGTCGAAACCCTAGGAGAGAGATTGACATGGTTTTGATTCAATTCAAGGATAGATACAAGCTTAAACACCTTAAACACATAGCTTAAAACCATAAAACCATGAAAAACAGAAGCTTTCTCTCACCTTTAGTGTTGGCCGAATATGAAGGGACCCTTTACACCTTGATTTTGGCCACTTTGGCACTTGATTTTGATGTCAAGAGATAGAGTACTGAAAATTGACAGGATTGGTGAAGACTATTTTTAGTTTAGAGGTTGTTTGATTAAGGTTTTTTAAGCTTTCTCTCTCTTCAAATGGTCAACAATGGTGGAAATGAGAAGGAGGATGATGGCTACTGAAATTGGGAGAAGGATGGGCTGGAATTTTCTAAAATAATAATATCTTATTGTACAAATTACCATTTTACCCTTAAAACATTAAAATTTGATCACATTGCCCTTAGCAATTTGACTTCGTTGAAAACAATCAATCTAATCTTCAAAATATTCCATTCCATCATGAAACATCTCTATTTAACATGCTCGAATCATTGGTTGAGATTTTGTTAAGGTTTGACTAATCGTTTGAACGAAATTACCAAAATAACCCTAACCGTTGAATCGCATAAATTTCTACTTTTACGCCTGATTTAATCCATCAGTTCACATGGCCTAAAACTTTATTACATGAGGATTTACCTATGACTATTAGTTGGTCAAAAGTCAACTTAGATTGATTATTATTTACAGTTGTTTTCGGACTTATTGACTTAATCGTCATTTTTGAAATTGTTTCACGTTTTTCGAAACATTTATTTGACTCCAAATATCATATCTGTCGAGTTTCACCACCATCCGAGCACTCAAAATCTAGTAGGGCCCACCAATCGATTCCTCGTTATGCCTACAAAACACATGGCATTTAAATTGTCATTAGACACCCTATGCTCTTAACTTTATAAACAGTAAAGTAACAAAAATGTGAAGTAGGAATCTCACATCTCCTTATTGATAGACTTTAAACTCAAACCAGGAACTCGATTGTCATCCCAAATCTTGATTTCATCTTAAGTCATTACATGTCAAAGGTATTTTTCCTTAATAACATCCCTTCTTCAAGAAGACTAGATCATATCTTTCTAATTTTTTGAAGCAGTACATTTAGGAAAACAAACTCATTTTAAGATTTTTGCCCACAATGCATCAAAATTAGAAAGGAATCTTTAATATTGTTTTGCCAATAAAGCCTTATTCATAATTCTCACATCTTTAAACCCAATTCCCCCTTTATCTTTAATCGTATCATATGGTTCTAACCTAGCCAATGAACTCTCCTCTTCTTCTTTAACTACCCCCACCAAAAATTGGACATGATGACATTAATCTCTTCACATATCTTAATAGGAACTCTAAAACACTGCATGGTGTAGATGGGAATAGCACTGGCCACTATTTTTATTAAAACTTCTCTCACATCTTGTGAAAGTAATCCCTGCTTACATGTCTTCATTTTGCCCACAATCTTGTCTTTGATAAATCTCATTGTTTCCACCTTAGCTTTTCCCTAACATGAAGGAATTCGAAGGTAATTACCAGGAGTCCTTGATTCTACAGTTTGCTTACTCATTCTTGTAGCTAAGATGTTCTTTACATCTTCTGGCACATTAAAACTAAAGATGATACTTGATTTGTTGAAATTTATCTTCTACCACGAGGCTCTGCAATATATCTCCAAAATTTTGGACATTCCATCATTATTTTTTTCAGTAGAATCAAGGAAGAACAATAAATGTCATCAGGCCCAATAGTTTTCCCAATCTTCATCCTTCTTAGTACTTTACTTATCTCTTTGATTTTATGCATAAAGCACTGATTCAGATGCTTGAGAGGCACCGAAATACTTTCCAAATTTTGATTTTATCCGTCATTAAATAATTTGTTAAAATAATCATACCATCTTTTTCTTAATATCATTATCCTTAACAAGAGTTCTTTGATGCTCATCATTGATACATTTCATGACTCCTAGATCGCGACTCGTCCTTTCTATTGCTCATACCAATCTGTATATCTTTTTTTCCCTCTCCTTTGTATCTAACTTATAATAAATCTCTTTAAATAACTTTCGCTTTAACTTCTACCACCACTTTATTTGCCTCCTTTCTACCTAACTTATATTCTGTAAAACTCTCTTCTATGTTGTTCTTCTTCAAAGCCTTATAACACTCTTGTTTAGTCTTTATAGCTTCTTTAATTGCTGTAGACCGCCATGTTGCATCCTTTCTAGTTGACACTTTTCTGTTTGATACTCATAGTATCTCCTTACCTACCTCCGAAATGCATTTTACCATCTTATTCCACGATACACTTGAGTTCTCTTCTGTAGTCCAATCCTATTTCTGGATCCATCTATCTTTGCAGACTACATAACAATCTTCTTTTAGCTTCCACCATTGAATCCTTTCAATTTCTTTTTGTTAGTTCCTTCGATACCGTCGATGAATCCTCATATCTAATACTAAGAGTCTATGTTATGTGGTAATGCTCTTACCTGAGATTAGACCTGGCAATCTTAGACACGACACGAATATACGACACGAACACGACACGAGGTGACACGGGGTTAAAATTAAGTAAAATTAATATATGAATGTGGTAAAAGCTAAAAATAACATTTTGAGTTTTCCGTGTCGACACGAATTTTTGACACGAATACACGACACGAACACGGTTTTACATGACACGAAAACGAATTTTTGACACGAATTGTCAAGTCTACCTGAGATAACCTTAAAATCTAGATATTTATGTCTATCTCTCATCCTAATCAAATAGAAATCTATCTGACTTAGTCTCGATACCTTTCTGAAGGACATTAGAATCTTTTGTACCTCTTTATGAAAAAAAAAAAAAGATCAATTCATTCCCTCTCATTGTGATTGTTAGTCTACAATTAACAAGTTTTAACATAAAAGAGAGGAAATGTATCTATCTATCTCTCTCTCTCTCTCTCTCTCTCTCTCTCTATATATATATATATATATATATATATATCCATTAGATAAATGCTTTTGGTTTTTGTCTTTAGTTTTGTTTTTATTTTCTAAAAAAATAATAAATAAAAATATTAGGAAATAAATAAATAAATAAATAAATATCTAAAAAAATAAAATTTTCTAATTCTTTTACACGTTAATGTTCGTTTTATACTTGTAAGGCAAAAGGGGATTGCACCGAATTAGATTAATCTTACAATATGTTTACTGATACTTAGCATGGAGGGCACAAAAATGGCAGTTCAAATCCGGAAGAGACCAGGTATTATTTTGACATTAACAATGACTGCTTCGAAGAAGCTTTGGAACGGTAAGCGTTGTCTTAATTTCAGTTTTGCTCTAATGTGCTTGTTTCATCAAATGTTTATGTAAAGTTTGTGAATTTCGTTATTTTCCTGCAATTATTTCTCTTCAGCTTTTCCCAGATCTTTGTCAAACCACAGATGCCAACTGATGCTACCACGAGGGAAATTAATACTGTTGAGTCTGGTGAGCTCTTTCCGTCTTGATTTTTTAGTTTACGTACTATTCGTGGACCACTATTCAACAGTTTCATCTTTTCTCTCTGTCTCCCCAGTGCATCAAAGTTACTTAATGTCTGACGATCGGAGAATGGGCCAGGTATTAGTCTTTCTATGTTTTCGAATCCTTAATTCCTTGGCAACCAACTAAACAATTGCCAAATGTCAATAAACTAATTCAAAATCAACGCTGTCACTGCCACATTCCATTTAATTATACATTCACTATCTATATTTATCAAAAAACAAATTCTTTATATATAGCGACACTAATTATAAAATCTTTATTGAATTAGTATCACTAATCAAATTACATCATTTCCGTTGAAAAATTAATATAAAAAAAACTCATAATATGATAATAAAACATAAATTAATTACAACATTTTTGTCTTTCACTTGCTCTAAAAATTTGACTTAAATCCAGTTTTTTAAACTTGCATTTCTATTTGTTCTTTTTATTGCTCACACATAATGAATGTGTCAAAAACTTGTATAACTGCCAATTTTTTGATTGAGTGGTTGAAAATAAGTTATGGCATGTTATAAGGTTTGAGTTTGAATCAAGCAACCTCACCTCCATCTTTTGTTTATTAAGCATGTCCCTCGTAAAAAAAAAACTTGTATAATTTAATTGAAAATTATCACTGACAGTGGATAGGATAATAATCTTAATTTAATATACCATTTTTCATTTGGCTTACTGGAATCTGACGTGTGAAAATTTTTTTAAAATCAAATCTCAAAAGTAGATCTAAAAGTTTAAAAGTATCTCCAAAAAAAATTTCAAATCTGAATTTTCTTTTTGAAAATGCCTAAAATAAAAAACACAGATCTAAACTTTCTAATAGTGCATTTGGATATGAAATTTTAAAATTTGAAGAATTTTAAAATGCAAGTTTTTCAAAATTCATCAATTCCAAATACTAGTATTTGTAACTATATTGTTTGGATAAATATTTTTTTTTAAAAAATTGACTATTAGAATTTGATAAAATAAAAAATAATTATAAAATAAAAATAATGATATTAAATATAAGAAAAAGAAAAATATAAAATAAAATATGCAATATGGGTAGCATTAGATTTATAAAATGTATAAATATTATTAATAATATAAAAATAATATATATTGTATTTAAATAAAATAATTGTTTTTAGTTTTTGTATTTAATAGGGGGTTATATGTAATATTGTAATAGTTTTAGAGAAATTTTGAAAAGTCATCTATTTAGGTAGATTTTTAATAAGGAATTTAAGATACTCAAATTTCTTCTTAAAATTCTTCTGAAATTTTAAAAAATTTGAAAAATTTTGACAATTAAAGAAATTAAATTTTAGATTTTTAAATATTTTGATTGAAATAAATTCACTTATTGAAATCTCTCATCTAAACACACCATTCAAATGTTTTTCTCAAATTCCAAAAAGCATTGATCTAATATAAAAAATAAATAAAAATAAAAAATCAACAACATTAACAATAAAGAACACAAATATGAACCTTTCAAAAATTTCAATGTTTTTATTTAAATTTTTCCGAAATTTAGAAAAGGCCAAAAAATAATTTTCGTTGATAATAAAGCAAAAGTAAAATCAGAAAGATATGGACTTTTTTTTGTTGAAAAAAGTTTCAATATGCTTTTCTCTTTTTTAATTTTGATTTTTTTGAAGTTGCAAAAACAATTATGCATTAAAAAAAAAACCAACAATTTATACACAGAGCTCTACCATTTTTTTTTAAAAGTTACATGTTTTCCTACAACCAGAAATGAACACAAATACAAGAAAACCGAAAAATAAAAAACACTACAAAAAACCAGATTATTTGCTTTTTCATTTTTTATGGAGCAAAGAAACAAGAATGGTAAAGCTGTAAAGGAGACATAAAGGCATCGCTTAGTGGCAACGATAATGTTCGAGTGATTTTAAGCACTTCATTTTTTTCTCTTTACATTTCAAAATTTTCTAAAACAAAAACTCTTCATAGATAAAGACAACTTTAACCATATAAGAATTTTATCAGATCAACTCATCATCTTCTTTTCTCTTTCACGTTTTCTTTTTTTCTCTAAAACCCATCATTCTCCACCCAAAACTCCATCTTTTTTTTTCGGTTAAACCCTAACATTTTATTCCTCTTGTTTTACTCTTAAATATTTTGATTTTGTTATCAAAATTCAAAACCGCTTTTTTGTTGTAACAAAACAGATTCAATACTTTACTATGAGAATTTACCTTGTGCAGTGTCAAAGCTGATTCAATAAAGCCGACTTGGTTTATTTGTTAGCTTTTGCTTGTGCATTTTAACAAAGTCGCAGAAGAGAACTACTTTATTTTAGACAGCATCCCAATCTTTCAAACTTGGAAGTTCATTTTTAAATTAATATATCAAAATACATCTTAGTTTTTTGGGGATTTTTTGTGATTTGGGTTAAATGAATTGAGAGTTTAGAGATGAAAACGAAAAAATTGAGGAAGAGGATGAAAAACAGACGAAGAAAGAGAAACGGAATGTGAGTTGTAGAGTAGGATAAATTTGTAATTTTAAGAAGTAAAATTAAATTTTTTTAAAGTGTATTTAGAATTGTGGTATAATGAAAAATTGTGATGTATTTAGAAATTCTCATAATGTTATGAGATGGAGAAGAGAGATGAGGAAAAAAAGAAAGAAAAAGGGCTAAAGGATAAAAAAAAATTTTGAAAAAAATGATTTTACCAATTGAATCCTTAATTTTTTTTACAATCAATTAAACTCTTATATTTTAATTTTCACTCAATTGAGTAATTTCGTGATGCAAAATGTTAAATTCGTACCCAAAAACATAGCATATCTAACAGTTTCCGTCCACAAAAGGGCTCAATTGGTTGAAAATTAAAATTAAGCAATTAATTGATTGCCAAAAAAAGATAGGGGCTTAATTGCTAAAATCATTTTTTTTGAGGGTTTTTTGACTCTTCTGCCAAGAAAATAAGAAAAAATATATTTGTTTGGTTGTTAGAAAGGATGAAATAAGAAGAGGGGAAAGAAAATGGAAAATAAAGTGCGTGGGATCTGTCCTAAGAAAAACTTGGATTTGTTTTGGTCCCTTTGATTAATTTAGATAGGCATTGAAATTGATTTCAATGATATTGAAAATGATTGTGGTTGTGAAATTAGTCACTGCAGTGATAATATTAGGTATTATAGCAGTAAAATTAGGTATTATAATATGGATTATTATCCTATTTACTGTCAATGGAGTCTTTTAACTCCACAAACGAGATTAGAATAATGACATGTATTTTTTAAAAATATTAAGAAAATAAAAAATAAATAAAATGGGATACATGTCATCATCTTAACCCCGCTTGTGGAGTTAAAAAACTCTATTGACAATGTATAGGATAATTTTCTTTATAATAATAGGATTGTAATATGTTTAGATGCAAATGTAATGTCTCAATGAAGTAAAATGTAGTAAAATGAAAAAAAATTAATATTAAAGATATTAGATTAAAATTTATATAAAACAAATAAAAAATTGCAAAAAAAAAAGTAAAACTTATATTAAATATTTTTATAATCAATAAATAATTATAAATTACTAATTTTTTTTGTCAAATAATGCCTTTGTTATTACATCTGAAAATTACTTTAATATTATTTGACATTTAAAATTTTTTAAAAAATCGTTTAATTAAGCAGTGGCACATTATTTTATATTAAAATAACATATTTAAGGATAAAAGAGGAAAGAAAAAAAATAAATAATATGAGTATAATTGACATGTATTTTTTTACTTTAAAAGATATAGTTTAGTAAAATTTTATAAAATTAAATTTATAATTGAAAAGAAAATTTCAGAGGTAAAATAAGTTTATAGAAGAGTCCAGTGATCCATCGGATTCAGACCCTTCCGGTCAATGGAAAAAATCTCCTCCAATGGGAAATAAATGGTTCAATCCCATATTATGATATCATCAATACTCATTTGCATTACAGACAAAGCAAAATGCCAAACCGCACTAAACTGAACACCAAAAAAAAAAAAAAACCCGCACTAAGCTGAGGGTGCTTTTAAATCCAAATGTACCCTTGGGTTGAGCCCAAGAGGTCCTTTACTTGTTTATTTTGGTATTATGTTCTATTTTTTAATTAATAAAATTTCCTAATATCATTAAATGAAAGTATGGTTAAATAAACTAAATAATGATAATTGTAATTTTAAAAATCATTAAAAAGTAAATTTTTTTAAAAAGTTGTAAATAGATCTATTCATAGGCTTGATCAGATCGGGTTAGGCCTAAGTAAGATATTACAGATTTTTATGTCTGTCTAGGTTCGATTCAATTTGAAATTCGAACCTATATTTCTTTTGTCCAAACTTATTTTTTAAAATAACAAAAAAATTTCGACTAGTCCAAATAATGCAATTTTTTTCAAATAAAAAGATTAATATAACAAAACATTATTTATTGAGCTGCATTAGAATTAGGTTAAAAAAATCAGACCAAAGCACTTTGGTCTTTGAGTCGCATTAGAATCGGGTCTGTGTGGGTTTGTTAGCAAACTTTGAGGTGAATTTGACTATTGGGCAGGGTGAAAAAGAAATTGTCTCAAATGAGTATTGGGCTTGACGGATGAAATGGGTATAGGGAATTGGGAAAGTTGGAAAATGTCAGAGCCACGGGCCAGGTTTGGTAACTTTTAGAGTGAGATTAAGACTCGATTGGAGTTTTGATTGGTTTTTGTTTACTAACTTAAGCTTATTTAACGAATTTATTATTTTTTTTAAATTTATCCAAAAATACGAATGGTTCTTTGAATTTAAACAGATAGCTTAGTTCATAAACATGTCTAATTATAAATGATATATTCTATAAAAATTCTTAATAAATATATCATATTGGACACTTCAAAGGACTTGTCAATGCATTGACCGCACATTAGAAGAAATCTCTTTATCCTAAGAGTACTCAAACAAAGTCACTACTTATTTGTAAAAGCTTTGTTGTCAGATTAATTAGATGTTTTTATCAAAATGGTCTTCCCTGATTTTTACTTAGATTTCACTATTTATTTTTTTAATTTTTATTTTTCCTTTATGAAAATTATTTTTATTGTTGTATGAGTTGTAATAGAAAGTATCCAAGTTTCTTATTTATTTATTATCATTTAATAGCAAATGAAAATGTTTCCTGTTGAAAAATTTCCCAAATTCTCTCATTTTGGCATAATTTTAGAAATATTTCCTCACCTAATAATTTTCCAAGAAATATGTCATCTAAACTTTTTTTTTTTAAATTTATCATAGGATATTTTCACTTGCATATTAAAAAAAGGTGATGCAAACAAATATACAGTGATACAAATAATTATGCAATTTTACAATTTATTATAAATTCCAATTACCATTATTTCTTTATATTTATTATCTTTTTTATTATATTTTTTAAATTATGTGAAAATAGAATTTGAAATTCCCAACACTTTTGGTCGGTCCTCAAAACTATTTAAGATTGTGAGAAAATTTAAGAAAATTGTCACTTGTAAGTTTACTGAAATTAATTTTTAATTTTTTTAAAAGATAAACAATTTCATTAACTGCTTTGACAAAATTAGATGTTTACACTAATTTCTCTCAATATTAATTTTCTTTCACTATTATCTATATCCAAAGATCATATCAGCAGGGACTATTGAGAGATTTTGTTTTCTCTATCAATCTCTCCTAGACGAAACTGTCATACAATAATTTTGTCAAGTCCTCCTTGTCGTGTATAATTTTCTAGCAAACTAATATTGCACTTCACATTATTTAGAACATGTTATAGCATCCAAAATTTGTTTACTACTCACCAATAGTAAAATTATAATATCATAATGTACCAAAAAAAAATTATAATATCGTAAGAAAAGTGTCAATCTCTATTGAGTAAGGAGAAATATCTAAGATATTTGACGTGCTCCATTCCTCATAACAAGACATGCACCTACTACCTTCATATATTCTAACTCACGTAGATCTACATACTCATTGGAGCATCATTAAAACATTGAAAATTACTTCACCTACAACTAACACCGTATTGAAGTAAATTTTCTCTCACATCTCATTTAAACTCACAAATAAAATTTGCAATAACAAATCCTCTCAAGTTGAATCACTATATCACTACTTATGCTTCATAATGATCAGATTATGATAATTTTCCAACTTGGCTATGATATTGCTTCTTGAGATTTTCAAGTAGAAATATATTTAACAATGAGATCAAAATACAAAATAAATCACAAAGAGACAATATTTAATATGGTTCGACACATATTTCTTTCATCCACAGACGAAAAATTAAATCTCTACTATAAACAGAGAAATCACAAAAAGTACAAGACACCAATAATCAAACACTAAACTCTAGCCTTGGAACAAATCTAACTTCCATGTTCACTACTGTTGAAACACATGGAATATCTTTTATTCCATGTAAGCCAATGTTTTTCCCACTCTTTCTCACATGTTTACAAATTTGTGAAAAACTTTCACAAAAACCTATCTCTCATATATGGGTTAACTAAAGATTACATCTATCGGATAATTATATATAATGACTTAGGCCCGCTCCATACTTACAGAACCTTGTTACTTGATCAAAACAAATTTTTATTCACTAACACTCGTTAAATATATTTATTCCTGAATTTATAATAATCAAATAACCTTCCAACTAGTAAAATTTTATCGATTCAAAATTATTTTAAATTAAAATTTTGAGTCAAATAACTAACATAATAATTATAAGACAAAAAGCATAATGAGATGAAGTTTAAATCTATCCATATCTATTTTTGATTGCAACTTCTTTTTCTCTATGCAGCTTGAGAGACATTTCAGTATGGAAAGCCATCCTTATCATAGATTCGCATGTGGTAAAACCATTTATAATTTTATCGCATGTGGTAAAACCATTTATAATTTTATCTTTTAGTTGGCCCCATTGGCCCCTATCTTCCCTCTCTCTTCCTTTTCTGAAAATATATATGCTCTCGTAATTGAAATCTAGTATATGATTAGTAATCATATAGTTGTGCTTGTAACCTGAGTAATTAATTTTTTACATATTAATAAGGAAAAAAGTGGAGTTTGGTTGGATAGTTTTGATTAAAAATAGGTGATGGCTTTAACTTGTTAGAAGAAAATAAGTTTAGAGGTTATGGCTCCAGAGGTATTCTCTGTGTTCGTTGATTTTTCACCAGAAATGGTTAGAAAGGATTTTTCAAAGATTTGGAAGAGCTGTAGATGTATTCATCCCACCAAAAAGAAGAAAGGGAAAGAAAATAGGATTTGTGTGGTTTATCATGATAGAAGAAGCTAAGAGAGCGTTACGGAATCTAAATGGTGTCTGGTTATTAGATTACAATATCGGAGTTAGTATGGTAAGGTTGTCTCCCAGGAAGGAGTTTTGGAAGAGAAAAAGAATAGAAGAAAAATCTAAGGAAATTGGAAATGAGGATGAAAATAAGGGAAAGGCTGTACAATGTAAGATAGACGAGATGATGTGATATTATAGTGATCAAAGTAAGTCAAAGTCAAATTTTCATGGAGGCCAGAAGTCATTTACAAGAGCTTGTCGATGGTGGTAATAAACAAGGTGTAAATTGTTGGGACAAAAAATATCTCTCATTCCAAACATCAATAGAAACTGAAGAAAGCAAAAACGAACACAACAAATTTTAACGTGGTTTGGTCCAACCAATTTGGCCTATAACCTTTCAACCAAATTAATAACCAATCAAATATTACAACTATGCAATTTTTAGAAAAAAAAATTACAAACTCCTTACAAGCCCAATGCCCAACTACATAAAGAATCCAACTACATTCTTTATAATAGCTCAAACCCTAGTTATTCTATTAGTGTTTACAACTCTTTGGATACTTCACAAATCAAGCTTGACACATCATTTTTAAGTGAAGAGCCCTTATAACTTCTCTTTTACTTTCGATGTGGGATTTAAGGCAACCCCTAACAAATCCTCCCTTAACTTGAACCCCCCAAACTCCCCAAATTGCTTAACAACATCTGAAAAACTAATATACCTTTGAGTCTTCATATTCTTAGAAACAACTCTATCCTTTGCTTTTACTAAAGCATCATCAAACAAATGTAGTTATTTCTCATTCCTCTTTCCTTGCAAAACTTAATCACCATTCTTGTGTACTTTGCAGCAATCATCATTACTAATATATGTATACCCACATGACGCTAACTCATTTAAAGAAATTAAATTGTAGCTAAAACTGGGCACATACCTCACATTACGAAGAGTCCTCATTATGAAACTTGAGTTGAACACTCATAATGCCTTCAATCTTCATTCTATTACCATTCCTAACCGTAATATTGCCAAAGCTTTCATCCTTTTTCAAATCATCAAAGTGATATTTATCATTGTAAATATTCATAGATGTAGCTGAATTCAAAACCTAACCTTTTTCATAAGTATAGGACTCATTTGAACAAGTTGCCAAAAAACAATCCATCATCATCTGAATTAGTTACAACAACACGTCTCATTCTTCTTTAAATCATCACTTTTTTTGCTAAGCCTTCTTGAATACAGCCATATACTCCCTTAATGTCAAGCTACGTGATTTGATATAACCTTTCTCTCCACAATAATAATATTCCACCTCATTATAATCTCTGAATCTTGATTTTGATCTCTCTTTTGATCCACCATGTCTCTCAGTGGTCCTCCCTTGATTAGGACCTTCTATAGCAGCTAGCACCCCTCTCGCAGATGAAGAGTCTTCTTTGCCCATAAATCTTTTATTTTCATGCAACACAACAATCACATTATCCAACATTAAAGTAGTTTTTCCCACTAACAAAGTTTGAACTAAAGGTTTATAGGACTTGGGCAAAGATGACAACAATAGCAATGCCTTCTTTTCTTCTTTCAACTCTTTAGAATCAATAGCCAATAAATGTGAAACTGGGTTATTAAATTCATTTAGGTGATCATGGAGACTTTTACCTTCATCCATCTTCAAAGAATATAGATCCATCTTTAAAGAATATAGATCCATCTTCAAACACAATTTATTTCTCAGTGATTTTGACACATAGATGTCTCCTAACTTTTTCCACAATCTGATTGGTGTCATCTCAGTTAACACATTGTACTTAATTTCTGGAGTAAGTGCCAATCTAATTATGCTTACAGCCCTCTTTTGAAGTCTATCCCAATCTTTATCAGATATTTCATTTGGCTTATTTTTTTCTAATGCCAAATCTAAACTTTGTTGCACTAGAAGACCCTGAATCGTAGTTTGCCATAACATAAAATTACTCTTACCATCAAATAAAGGAATCTCAAACTTGGACACACTTTTAGATATAACTTTCCTCCTTTTGTAAGATCATGAACCTTCAGCTCTAATACCACTTGTTGGGACAAAAAAATCCCTTAATCTAAACACGCACAAAAATCAAAGAAAGCAAAAATAAACACAACAACTTTTAATGTGGTTTGGCCAACCAAATTAGCCTATAGCTACACAACCAAACTAATAACCAATCAAATATTACAACTGTGCAATTTTTAGAAGAGAAAAATTGCAAACTCCTTACAAGCTCAAAGCCCAACTACCCAAAGAATTCAACTACACCCTTATAATAGCCCAAACCTTAGCTATTCTATTAGTGTTTACAAGCTTGACATATCATTTATAAGGGAAGAGCCTTTATAACTTTTCTTACACTTTCGATGTAGAATTCAAGGCAAACCCTAACATAAATTTAGATATAAAAGATAAGTGAAAGGGATATGTTGATTCAGAAAAGATGCACTGGTTGGGAAAAGTGTGATATGAATTTGTTATGGTTTTACTAAGTATAAATTATCCGTGAACATATTAGAAGGGAGAGACTAAGCAGATGTGATCAGAAGAATATCAGGGAAGCTATTTCTTGTAACATTTCGGGATCATGATTTGTTTGAAGGAATGAAGGAAGAACATTGGATTTGGCTTAGTAGGTGGTTTCATGATATTCAAACATGGTCAAAAGACATCGATGTTAGTAGCCAAGGACATGGGTTGCTTGCTATGGAATTTCACTTCATAGATGAAATCTAACCACGTTTAAGAATTTAGTGAGTTTGCTCGAGGAGTTTATTTTCATGGATGGCGAATCTTTCAAGTTAAAATCATTCAGTAGAGAAGCTATGCAAATTGTTACCAACTCTTTTGTAAAGATTGATGAATTAATTAACTTGCAAGTAGGAGAAAGAAGTTATCTTGTGAGAATACATGAAGTAGAACCAAAATTTGTATCATTGTTCCCATGTTGCTTTAAAAATCAACAAGGAAATGAATCCAAGTTTTATGAAGGCACTAGTTCAAGCTGAACTCATGACAATGGCGATGAGGAAGGGGAAAAGCTGAATCAGGAAGAAGATGTTTAACACTAGAAATTGTAGACCAGAACGAGAAAAGTAATGATGATGAGGTGAGATAAGAGAAGATGAAATTGCTTCCAATGTGTATGTTGAGGAGATAAAGGAAGATTATAATGGTAATGATGGGTCCAAGAAGAGTAAAGGAGGCTGGTGTTAGAAGAAATGTTTAAATGGCCAGAATGTAAAAGAATGTTTAGAAGATGACTAATAAATGAAAAAAAGATGGTTAGCAAGAAAGTGAACTTCAAGTAGAGGAAAGTCCAAGGAGTGAGGGGTTATTTAATGGGCTGAGAGAGATGGGTAGTTTAAGTAGTAAGTTAAGAAGGCCTACCTTATTTGAGTTTGAGTATCATGTATCAAAGACAAAGGATATTGGAGGTAGGATTTCAAATTCCCGTATTATAATAGAGATGAAGAAGTGGAAGTTTTATGCTGACATTACAGAAAAAATGAGTGGGAATGTGAGGAAAAAAGGAAAAAAAAAGGAAAGAAAAAAGGAAAAAAGAATATGAAGAGATCAATTGTTATTAGAGGGGAAGGAAAGGATTGATTGTTAATGCATCACTTTTGGATGGAGACTTTGGGAATAAGAATAATGTTCTGATGAAGGAAGCATAAGAAATATGGAGTTTGGAAAGAAGGCTAGGGCTAGCACCACATTGTGATGGAAAATACTGTCTTAGAAAAATTGAAGGAAATGGAGATAATGGATTTTAATAGGTGAGAACTAACATGATGGCCTGGGGTAAGGGTAGGATTTATTTTATAGTTGTTGTTAAAGCTAGTGTAGCTCGTATTGGTATAACAAAGATGGAATATTTTGATGATAAAAAGATTGATAAAATATGGCTTCTAAGCAATTTTGACTGGGTGTATAGAAATGCAATTGGAAATATGGGAAGTGGGTTGCGATCATTGTCTATGCAGCTTTTGGTTTGGCTGATAAGAAGAAATTTAGGAGGATTTGATGGCATTGACAGTTGGAAGTGTTACATATTGGTGTATAACAGGGGACTTCTACACAGTAGGAGAATTAGAGGAAGAAGGGTGCTTTTTTTGAAGTAATGGTGTTAGAGAATTCAATGAATTCATTTATAATTACGAGTTAATTGATTTTCCTCTAAATGGTAAGAAGTATTTTTGGTTTGGGAGTGGATCAAAATAAAGCAGGTTTTATAGGTTTTTATTATCATTGAAGTGGTTGATTTACTTTCAAAATATATTTCTAAGAGCCTTGATTAGATCAATCTCGGACCTTTAAATTTATGGATGTATGGTTGACAAATAAGAAGATTGGAGAAGAGGTTAGCAATGATTGAATTCTTTAACAGTTTTGGGACAACAAGATTCAAACTCAAGATCAAGTAACTGAAGATTTTCTTGAAGCAATGGTATAGAAATGTGTTTTGCCACAGTGAATGACAATATAGCTAATCTTGAAGCCAAAAGTGGATGAGTTGAATAAATTGGAAATTGTTTAGATCTTACACAGGAAGAAGTAGAGCAGAGGAAGAATGTAGTGCACGAATTGTGGGCTGCAAATTGATACAATGAGTTTATATGGAAGCAAAAATCTATAATACAATCGATCGGAGAGGGAATAGAGATTCTATTCATTTTTCAGAGTAATGCTAAAATGAGAGTTGGAAAATAAATGGGTGAAACACATAAACCCCTCTGTGTTTATACTAAGAGGACACTAACCTCTTTAATTTCCAAATACCAAATTTTCTCCCTTGTACTATCATTAAATCAAAAAATCATAAACATTAAACCTTAGATTCTGAACCCGAAAAAAAATAAACCACAAATTATAACCCTTTAATTCTAAACCTCAAACCAAAAAACCTTAAATTTTAAATTTTAAACCTTGTTAAAGGGAAAAATTAGTATTTTGAAACTAGAGGGGTTAGTGTCTTTTTAGCATAGGTATAGGATGTTTATGTATTTCACCCAAAAATATATAGGAGTTGGTCATCTGATCTAAGAAGAATTAGAGTAGATGTTGTCGATTGTTTTAAAAGCCTATTCAATGAGGATAGTTAGACGCAACATTACTGAATATATTCATTTTAAAAAGTTGAAGGAGAAAGTCATTTTGAGACTTGAGGCCACTTTTGTGTTCGATGAGTTAAAGAGAGAAATATGGAAGTGTGAAGGTTCACAAGCACCAAGGTCTAATGGGTTCACATGGGTGTAGATATATTTTGTTTTCCTCTTAATATGATGTGTTATGATGTCTTGATTAGGTTTAGTTAAAATTTGTTCAAAACCTTGTTAGCTTCCTCTGTACTCAGAATTCAGTTAATAAATCAATTTTCTTGGCTGAGAAAAAAATAAGTTTTAACCAAAAGTATTCAAAAAGGAATTATAAAACTATATTCTAGAAAATAAACTTAATTGTTAAATGAAAATTGATTTTAGAACATAATATATAATGATGTTCTTTTTTCATTTAACAAAAGCTTTGCATGCATCCCATGGATACATCAATACATTTCTTAATAATTATTTAATTATAGTTCTTGATTGCGTGGGATCTATCGTGGGCTAGCTAGCTAGCTTGAATAAGAAATTTAGTGGATCACCAAATAATTTATAATTATAGTTTGCAAAATTGTAAAGAACTAGAATTTTATCAATCACTATGTGTGTGTTTTGGGAACGGAAAGTGTTTTTAAGGAAAGGAAAGGTTAGCATGTAAAAATGTTATAGTTTTTAAAAAATGGATAGTTTTTCTTATCTGTTTTATAAAAAAAGAAAAAACATGAGAACTCTTAATTTTATTTTAAATTTTTTAATTAAATTGGTGTGACTTGAGTTGTGACATCAAACTCGTCAGGGCAATTATTTTTTTTTTTGAGGGACTCGTCAGGGCAATTATAACTAACAGAGATGTAGCCAAAAAGAATTTTGGTAGATATATGCCTCCATATTATGTTTAATTTCCTCTATTTTAACCTGCTAAAATCTAGGGAACTGGTATACATTGGATGATAGACCAACAGCGAAAGGGCTGGATATACGACATGAGCTCTTCAAGTTCTATGAAGAAAATTACTCAGCTCACCTCATGCGTTTGGCTGTATACACAAAAGGTCAGTAAGGTTGTCAGATCTGTTTTTTTTTTTTTCCTGTTAATGAATAATTTGCCCACTCCATAGATTGAATTTGAAGGGATAATGTGTGAATCATCTTATTACTGATTATCGAATCTTTTTTAGTTTCGCCCAATTCATATATTTCTCTCAACCTAAAAAATGGAATTGGATTTCTTTTTGAAAGTTCTTTTATTATGCCCTTTAGAAATAGAATACTTTGAGTGATCCATTTTTTTTTTTGAGACTTTTCGAAACAATTTTGTTTTTTCTTTTAAAATTGTTAAAGCTATAAAACAGTTAGTTTTCAATTTTTGAAATTTTTTTAGTTCTTTAAAAATAGGCTCAAAAAACGAACGCCGTTTTCGAGGAGAACCGAAAGGTAGTTCAGTTTCCATTCCCCAAACTTATTGCTACTTATTTTTTACCACCGTGAAAAAAGCTTTCCCTTTTTTTACATGTAAAAGTACAACCTACCCCGTTAATTTTTTTAATACAAATATCATGTCAAATATTTTTATATCAAAGTCAAATTAATAATTATCCAAAGCATCTCATATTTAGAAGAAAAGTTTCAAAATTCTTATATATCCTATCTCAATTATTTCGGTACTTAGAAATAATGTTAAAAATAATGAAGATAAATTATTTTAAAAATTTTGTTTTAGGTATTACTCCGTTCCCAGTTAAATTTATGTTTGACCAATAAAGTGAAAAATAAAAATAGAAATAAAATGACACATATATTGAGATAAAATGAGTAATTTACATGTCATAAGGAACATTGATTTCTTATTGTTAAGAATAAAATATGACATAATTTATTGGCCTGTTTTTTTTTTTGTAAGACAAAATTGTTGGCTTCCTACTAAATCAAGAGGGGTGAATTAGTTTCTAACTCTTTTTTGCCTAAAGCTTCTTATCTGAAGTTCTCCCTACACTATCTACATAATATGCACACAAACAGTAGATTAAATATTGAAGCAATAAGTAAACAAGAGTGTAATGGAAGAGAAGCTATATACAAATGATTTGTAGAGGTCCGGCTCCCAGCCTATGTCTTCTACCTTGAGTCCCTTCAAAGGATTTTTACTAAAGTTACTATCGGAAAATGGATTACAACTTTTCTCCTTTTTGCATGTTCAACAACCTTTCTTTTTTCAAAGGCTCAAGAATAACCTTAACCACTTCCTTTTAAGAAGCTCAAAGAGTAAACTTACATTTCCCTTTTCCAAGCCAAGGGAAGCAATCTACAAGTATTTCTTTTTTTTTTTTTGGCTAAAGGAGCAAACGTTACAACAACTTCTTTCTTTGATTCAAGAAACAAACTCCTAGTTTATCCAAACCTCACTTACAAGTTAAGCACTCAAGGGAACTTTCCCCTTTACAAATGATGGAGTGGGTTAACAACTTGGTTTTCTAATGCCTTTACAAAGGCTTCTTTGGCTTTTGAAGGAAATTACTTTGAGACAGTGGATGTTGAGATAAAATATTTGTCTCTTCTCTTCTCTTTTCTCTTTTGAAGCTTTGGATATGAGAATAACTCTTGATATGAAATTTTGGCTTTCACTTGTTTAGGTCTAAGCTTTTTCTTTATATAGGTTCTTCAAGTCTGTAGGTACTGAGGTTGATTTCCTAATGTTCTTCTCATTAGCAGACATAAAAATCTAACCAATTGGATTTGCTAGACTTTAAGCATATCGATACTTCCTTTTGTGCATCAATACCTTAAAGAGAAATCCTACATAGTTAGAAGCAACTGGATCGACACTTATCTTAATCGTATTGGTGCCTGAATAGAGTATGAAGCTTTTAGTTCATGGTCATGATAAGGTATTGATACACTGTTAGTCCTGCTAATATTTAAAACACACTGTATTGATACACATTCAAATCATATCGATATTGTTATGAATTACTCACGATATCGGCCTAAATAGCAGGATTAAGACTTATTCAAATATGAAAACATAAGTTTTAGCTTCAAGATCATGCATATATGACTTATCACATATTAAGCTTGAGTGTATAAGATTCAATCAATTAACTCTTTCATGCTTATTAAAATTAGATTCTTCTTATATTCTTTATGAAGTCATATCGAAATCCTAAAATATTTCAAAGTTAACAATCTCTTCCTTTTGGATATAACAAAACTTAAGATAAATTAATTTTAATTACTCCCTCTCAAGTTAAGATAATTCTTTATAAAATTTTGCAAAATCATGTCTTTCTAGGTACAAACATAATTGTGATTTTGCATGATGGTTAGCTTAAAGTCATATTATTGCTTCTTACTAAATACCTTAATAACCCTAACCACTTGTCCCTTTTTTTGTCTTATTAAAAATGATTGGTATTTCAAAGTCTTATGATAGGGTTTTTTTGGAAGTAAATTTGTGGGGAAAAATATGAATGAAACATAAATGCATGATATACAATATCAAACTTGTAAAGCACATAAGAACTCTAATGCATTATTTTAGGTCTGATAATGCAGATTAAGATCGATGATATAGGACTAGTACACAAATGAAGAAACATAACTAATGATGTAGGACTACGCACACATATGTAGACTCATGTAAGCAAACACATATACATAAACACCTGTATGATGCTAATCAAGCAAATTAAGCTCAAACAAATCAAGCAAACTAGTTTTAAACAAATCAAGCTTAAATTAAGCACACATTCCAACCTACTCAAATTCCAAACAAGTTTTAAGTCCCATAAGAGACTGACCACACAAGTTCAAACAATTAATCAAGTATCATGCAAGTTCAATCATTCAATATAAGACATACAATTTCAAGTACTAAGACAGGCATTCAATTTAAAGTCCTGAAAAAGCCTTGATAACCATAAAGAGGCATAGTAAGATGCTTGCTATTTCATTTTTTACCAAAATACTATTTAAGGTACAAAAAGGTTCAAAAGGTTACATGCATGATCATGAACCTATTTTTATGCTTTCATTCTTAATTGCTTTTTACATGTCCTACTTTATCTACTTGAAACTCTCCTTGAGTGAAGTTGAAGGTAAATCCATATCGCTTAAAGGTTTTAGGAGTCAAGTAAGCACTGATAGGTGGGTTAATAAGAGTTTTACCTCCTAGATTAAAACCTAGATAATGAACAAGATGGTCTAATGAGATATAAAAAGTAATGGAAAGACTTGTTCTTGAAATGACTTGGACTATATCCTTAAAAAGAATATGAATAAGATTAGTTATTTGTCCCTTTTTTTTATCTTGTTGATTTACCAATAGTCAATACTTCTAATTGTGTCCTTGTCTTCTTTATATGGTTTGAGAGAATGTAGTATAATGAGATAAAGGACCTTGTCATAGAACGGAAGAAATTTAGGATAATCATTAGGAACTCTCTCTTCATCCATTGGTCTGTCATGTTTGGAAATAATTCCTTCATCAAGCACTCCAAAAGCTCTTGATAATGCATCCCTTGTAACAACTACTTCTTTTCCTAATAAAAATGACTTGATGGCCACAATTGTTCCTCTATTAGTTGGAGAGAAGATATAAGAGGCGATGCAGAAGAATGCTTGGAATAAATTGGTTGGAACTTTTTGCTTAAGTTATAGGAAGAACATCTATCTAAAGAAAATATTTTATTGTAAAGGAATTTGATTTATGAGATAGTAGAGTAGGTCAAAATCATTCTTAACTCTACATGGTACCAACTATACCACTTGATAACTTTTCCTTACTTTCTAAGTCAGGAGGACTAGTGTTAAGATATTTTGGTATCTATTTGTGGCCATTTTTGAGGAAGAAGAAGATGCTGTTTTTGAAGGATATTTCCTTTGAGGATTCTAATAAGTATATCAATCTAGGATTTTAGAAGGTTTTTTTGTTTGAAAAAAGGTTTTCTTGTTTGAAAAAATGTTTTCTTTATGAGTAGAGAGATGGCTAGATGACTTTTCATAAAGGAAGTTAGAATCCAACAGGAGATGTCTATTTGTACTTTCTTTTATAATTCAATCACATCATGTAGTGGTAGATATTTATTTAGTATCGGTACTACATGAATGTATATCGATACTCAATAGATTCTTAATTTCTTATGTTCTAAAAGTATTGATATCGTGCTAAAAGTATTGACTCAGTCATCGACTCAAACAAACAATTTTATCTTAATTCTAATCACAAAAGATTCAAACAATCAAACAAACACAATAAAACAAACAATAAATTGAAACATCGATATTCAAACAATCAAAGAAACATAAAAAAAAATTCTAAGTACACACACAAAAAAGATAAATGTGCACACACACAAACAAAAATTTTTAATGCTAACTAATCTAATCCTAGAATTTATCCTATTTCTATGTCATAGATATTGTTCTATTTCTATCTTATTTCCTATCAAGAAGGCATTAACAATGTGTTATATAAACAGTTGCAACAATTTGAAACATCATGTCATTCTTGTCACATGAAGTACAAACCAGTAAATACATCAATTATTAATTGCTCTTACACTTGGTTTTCATTTTATCACTTATGAGGATTAAATAAGTCAAAGTATAAGGTGCAGAGAATTTCTCAAAATACTCCTATGCACTAGAGTCGATCATTCCTCATAATATTCTTGATGAAGGCAGAAAGTTATAGCGTATTCCTCAAGCTTTTCTTTTTTATGCCTTTCCTTCTTTATGCCTTGTGATGTAAGCGCTTTCTATTAAGTTTTTCTTCTTTTGTCCTCTAGCTTCATCACACTAGCAACACACAAACTTATATGCATTTTAGTGCCCAGATCTTTTTAGGTCCTTACAGGTCAGTGCCAGTAATTTTGATTCCTTTAGGAAAGCAAGTCAACATCAGATTTAAGAACATACCTAGGAATCCAAATTTTCCTAATTGTTTTCTTCCTAAATGTAGTTTTGCTAAACTTACAACTAGACTCACTATGTCCAATCCTATAGCAGTGACTACACTTAGAAGAAGTGCTATAAGATTCTTTCTCTTTATTAAGGAAGTTTTTCAATTGTGATTTCTTCTCAACATGATTGTAACCAAGGCCATCCTTATCAAAAAAAGCTTTTTGAGATTCTAACATTTGATCTAATTTCTATTGTGCCATATAAAATCTCGAGAAAGAATTGTGTAGATTTACATTTTTCTTTTTCACTGTTCCTTTTCTAATCTAAGACTTTCCAATATTCCTTCTAGTTCTACCTTATCTTTAGCCAAGACCTCTTTCTCACTAATAAACTTGGTAATGGTCTTCCTAAAGTTTCTCCTATTTTGATATACTCATTTGCCAATTCATCAAAAGCATCTTTCAATTCCTCAAATGATTAATCATTGATTTCACAAAAATTAGAAGAATCATGAGATTCTTCATCAGCTATAAAACACAAGTTTGCAATCTCGTTTTCATCTTCATCTTCATCATCATCATCATTGTTCTAGGATGGATCACTATCACTTTAAGTTGCAAACATGGCTTTTCTCCTAGGTTTTTTTTTTTTTCTAATTTCTTCCTAAAAGTGGGACATTTTTGCTTAATATGTCCCGACCTATTACATTGAAAGCAAATTATGGGACTTTTATCCCTTGCACTAGGTTTCCCCTAGATGTTTCTTTTCTAAACTATTTTCTTTTTAACCCCTTAGCTCTATTATTCATTGATTTATTCAATTTCCTAGATGCATAGTTAAGTCTAACTCATCATTCCTAGAGCTATCTTTCTCTAACCTAGTATCCTCAGCAGTTGAGGATTTTAGAGCTATTCCTAAGTTCTTACCTGAAGGCTCTTCACTCCTTTTCAACTTTATCTCATAGATGAGAAGTGATTCTATCAATTCATTTATAGATAGGGTTTTGGGATCCTTCAATTCATCTATTGCTGCCACCTTTGCTTCCCATGACTTGGGGACGTTGTTTAAAATGTTTTTGACCATTTCCATGTTCAAATAGGTCTTGCCTCACTCCTTGAGATTGTCGTAACGATTTTTGTCCGGGGATCTAATCGCTAGACATAAAGTTATGGAGTCGCCACCAATCAATTATAACTTAGGTGTGATTGGCCACCTATTCAAAACTAAGAATAAGTACACTGATCTACGTTCCAAAATTTGGGTTCGGGAGTACGGTTACGTGTGAGGAAGGTATTAGCACCCTCACAATGCCTGTCCAATGGACGGTACCAATTAATCATGTTTTATCTTGAGCAATCTTAATTTAAATGGTCTTTTATACTTAATTAAAATTTTCTTTTTATTATTTATATTGTCATTTTCCTTAGGATATTCTCCAACACTTTGATCGAATTCCCAAGGAAATTTTGTTACCTCAAGAGTATTCACGGGACACACTCATCCTTGTGAAGAGGCTCCGTCGTCGGTTTAATATATTATGTTTTTAATTCTCTTGTGAAATTTATCAAAATTATAATTTTATTTACTCTTGAACTTGGAATGAAAATCTTTAATATTGAAATTATTTTCCTTAAATTTTTCAACACTTTGGTCAAATTTAGAAGAAATATCTTCTCACCTAAGAATTTTCTAAATATCGCACACTCGCGAAATTCTAAAATTTTATCATCGGTTAAGTTTTCATTTACTACTATTATCTAATATACATTTTTAGTAAAAAGATTATTCATTATTATTATTTTCTTAAAAATAATTTATTTTTGAATTAGGCTGATTCATCGATATTTAACCAATTATAAGTTTTTGTGAAAATTTTCTCTACATCCTTTAACACTTTGATCAAATGTAGAGAATTGAAATTATTAATTTTGTTCCAAATTTTCCAACACTTTGGTGAAATTTGAAAAATTATTTATAATTATAGATTTATTTTCAATTTACTAGCTCGCCCGCCTCATACAAAATAACTTATGTACGAGAGCTCGCCCCTTAACAGCTCGCCACTAGTAAGCCGACTTAGCATGAGAGCTCGCCCCTTAACAGCTTGCTACGTACAGATCAATTTGCGAACTAGAGGTCGCCCCTTTACAGCTCGCCATGCCAAGTCAACTTGCTTGCGAGAGCTCTATTGGGAAATTTGGAAAATTATTTTTATTATTATTTTTATTATTAAAGATTTATTTTTAATCTACTCGCCCGCCCGAACTAACTCTCTTTTTTTATCTTTTTTTTCATTAAAGATTTATTTTTGATCTACTCGCCTGCCTGAACCAACTCTCTTTCTAATAGCTCGCATGTGAAACAGCTCGCCATACACGAGTTACTTGAGGTGAGAACCATGCAAGAGCTCGCCGTACAAGTGAACTAAAGCATAGCGAGTTCGCCCGCCCATTATAGATCACCCATACAAGTGAACTGGCACGTATTGAGCTCGCCAAGTCACTAGAGTTTGCCCATATAAAAGTGAACTAACTCTTAGCAAGATCGCCTGACCACTATAGATCGCCCATACAAGTGAACTGGCAAGTAGTGAGTCCGCCCATACAATTGAACTAGTATAGCGAGCTCGCCCGGCGAATAAGATTTAACACTGTTTTGTAATTATTTGGGCGAGGTAGGTTTAGCTAAACACGGGATTTATTTAAAATTTCTTAAATGAAGAAGGCAGAGTATACTTACGGTATTCGGCTCGTGTAAGCTTTATCGAGCTCGCCTTTCAATTTTGTTAGCTCAAGCTCGCCCACTACCGCTTGCTGCTTCTGGTGTTGGCTCTTGCTCGCCTGCTCCTAATGTTGGTTTAGCTCACCATACCCCTTTGCAATCTCGAGCTTGCCTGCTTTTGTTTTGGCTCGAGCTCGCCTACTCCTTTACTGTCTTGGCTTGCTGGCCTTTATGACTCGCCTGCTCCAAGTAACAGAAGGAAAAAGCCTCACAGTTCAAGATCACCTACTCTTGGTTGGCAAAACACAATTCTCTTTGGATTTCTATCAAACTCTCTTTCTTCTGCGTATATTTTTTCTCCTCCCCCCTTCCCCGATTTCCTTCAAGCTATTTATAGACATTTTTAGATAGGAAAACCGGATGAAATCGTTGAATCCAGGGATTGTAATCTATGGTTCTACTGATTTTCTTTGACATTTCTTAAATGCTTGCTTGAAAATCTTGGTTTTTCCATGTGGGTGTAGAGCTGTAGAGGATCTTGGAACCGATCTCTTTTTCTGAGCAACTTTTAGTCAACAAAATCGGAGCAAATTAATTTTCAGAAGTCTTTTGCTCCAAATGAAGTTTGTTTAGAGGTAGGCAAAGATGGTAGAGCTAAGCTTAGGGTGGTTGTCTGACAGCCTTCACGCCGGTGTTGTTGACATTGTTCTTTCTTTCTTTTTTTCTTTTCCTCGAGCAGCTTTTATGTATTCTTTAGTCAACAAAAGCGGATCTAAGATAAAGAGATTATGATTACTTTGCACAATCGGTTTTAGTGAAGTTGGTGAGACAGCAGGGATCCGGTGACCTCAAGGCTGGCGAACACCAATTGACGACCTCAGTTTTTTTTTAATACTTTTTTTTTATTTTAAATTTTTATTTATTGATTTTTTTATTTTTTTGTTATTATTTTTTAAATACTGATTTTCTTTTCCTTTTTTTTTAATTTACAAATTCAAACATATGATTAAATCAAATTTATTACTAAGATTGAAACAAGACTCGATCTAAATAAATTTATTGTTCCGGACAAAATTAGGTGTCTACAGAGATCATTTACAACGTTAGTGAATCTATTTGCCATTCCTACCATTGACTCATTGGGTTTCATTCTAAATATCTCATAGTCTTGAGTAAGCATCTCGATTTTGGTCTCCTTAACTTAATTTGTTCCCTATTATTGCTAATTTGTCCCAAATTTCTTTTGCACTATCATATAAGAAAACTCTACTGTACTCATTTGATCCTAATGCATAAGACAAAATATGCATAGCCTTTTCATCCTATTCTTTTTATGTTTTATTATTTCTTTATTTCCTACTAGTTTCTTTGGGATGTAAGGACATCTAGTTATCACTTTCCATACTTCAAAGTCATTTTCTTTTATGAAAAGAATCATTCTAGTCTTCCAATAGGAGTAATTCTCTCTATTAAACAACGAGGTGGTAGAATTGCCTTCTAAGGTTAAAGGGTTTCCTATGTTATAAGGATCATTTGTATTTAAGGTGATTGAATCTAATCTCTAAAGCTCTGGTCTGATGCTAATTTTTGGCTCACTACTAAACTGAGAGGGGGATGAATCAGTTTCTAACTCTTTTTTTCTTAAGTTCTTCGTACACTGTCTACACTATATGCAAACAAATAATAGATAAAATAGTAAAACAATAAGTAAAACAAAAGTGTAGGGAAGAGAAGCTACACATAAATGACTTATAGAGGTTCAACTTGCAGCCTATAACCTCTACCTCCAGATCATGACAAGGATTTTCACCAAATCACTGTCGAAAAATAGATTACTATTTTTCTCCCTTTTATAGGTTTAAAGAGATAACCTTCTTTTTTCCCCAAAGGCTCAAGGATAACCTTAACCTCTCCCTTTTCGCAAGCTCAAAGAGTAAACCTATACCTTCCCTTTTCTAGGTTGAAGGAGCAAATCTTACAATAGCTTCTTTTTCTGGTTCAAGAAGCAAACCTTTAGTTTATCCAAACCTTACTTTTAAGTTAAGCACTCAAGGGAACTCTCTCCTTTACAATTGATGGAGTTGGTTAACAACTTTGTTTTCTAATGCCCCTACAAATGTTGAATAACTCTCTTTGGCTTTTTGAAGGAAACTAATTTGAGACAATGAATATTGAGATGAAATCTTTGTCTCCTCTTTCTCTTTTTTCTTGCGAAGCTTTGGATATGAGAACAACTCTTGATACGGAATTTTGGCTATTACCTTTCTAGCTCTAAGCTTTAAGATCATGCATATTTGACTTATCACATATTAAGCATGAGTGTATAAGAATCATACATTTAACTCTTTTATGCTTATTAAAGTTAAATTCTTGTTAATTTCTTTGTGAAGTCATATCAAAATCCTAAAGTATTTCAAAGTCAACAAAAATAAATATTTATAAGAAATTCTCTCAACAACTCCTAGTGAAGTTTAAATTTTCACTAACAAAACTAAAAGATGATCACATATCATATAAGGTTATATCTTATCTGGTAAATTTTGCATGTACGGTAGTTTCGAATGTAACAGTTTTGTATAAGAAATAAAGTCATACCTGTTTCATATAAAACAATGTTATACCTTTTATTTGTTTCTTTCTCTTTTTTTTAAGGAAAAAACTAAAAGATGATCACATAACAAAACTAAAAGATGATCACATATCATAATAGGTTATATCTTGTTTGATTAAAAAATTTAGCATGTACGGTAGTTTCAATACTTGATCGTATTAAAAAAAATAATGTTATACCTTTTCTTACATTTCTTTTTTTTTTTTTTCTGATAAAAGCTTTCTAGCTATAAAAATTTAATGTAATAAAGTTCTTGAAAAACATTCCTCCAAATGCACTTTTAATTTGTTTCTTTCAAAGTAAACTAATTGTATTAAGAAAAGTAACGATTTTATTTAGCTACTCTTTGACCAGAAAATACAGAAAAGTTTATAGTTTGAAAGTTTGATTTGCTAAAATTTTTAATTAACATCATTGGTTTGTTGTGGACTTGTAGAAAGCGTTGATAAAATTCAAAGCTTGGTAGAGAACAAGTTCCAAGACATTCGTAGCTCCAGCCAATGTGATTTCTCTAATACCGCCTTGCCTTTTGCATCAGAACATCTAATGGTACGACAAAAATCAATATGTTGTTGCTTAATTAGGGGATTATTATTTTTTTTATAAATAACATCTTCACCAAGGTTTTTGATCAATTAGAAAAAGGATTTCATTAGTCAAAAATCAAAATATCATGATTACAAATGGGAGGTAAACTATTTTTCCGATACTCATTGCTAATTTAAATCACAAATCACTTTTGTAATATTATAAGCTAGAAAATTAACCTATCTTTTGGTATAACAAATTGACAATTGGTGCAAAGAGATGATAAGTCCAAAATGTCTAAAACAATCTCTGTTCCTTTTCAATTTGAAATACAAAATTTTCAGACTTTCTTCAAGGCAAGTTGAGAATCGCTATCCAGTATGATAATTGTATAATGTTTAGTGATTAGGTTCCTTCAACTTTGATATGATGATTTTTTTTAAAGGACTAGTAATAATGTCCAAATTTGTACAGCTTTCATCGTAATAATTCACTTGGCATCTTACTACCCAGGAGTTACAAAAATCAATACAATACCTCCTAAAAGCTAACATAGCAGTATACATCCTGGGACATGGTTAATAAAGAACAATATAGAACTGCGTTAAAAGGGGTGGCATTACAACAAACATCTGGTCAGCATAAAATGCATTTTCTGAGTGAACTTGGTTTGGGTTTTGAAGATCCCCGAAACTGAAACAAAAACAGCGTTCTGAAGAACCAGCATCTAAGGACCAACAAGAACATAAAATCAACACCAATACAAATTAGCATTTAGGTTGATTTCCTCCACCACTTGCACAGAAGAAACCAAAACGCAGCACATCGCAAAACAGAGGAGCTATGCAATGCCATGGAAGCGAAACCCAGCTTGTCATTTGCTATCTATTCCAGCATTTCTCTCACGCTTTCTGCTTCCCTAATATTCAAAACATCAGCCACAAATTGTATCTGTACAACTATAATGCTCAGCATTCAGAACAAAAACGACCAGCAGTGCTGTTAACAGCCAATTCTACAAAATGATACTCCGGATGTTCAGTTGAATTCAACCTCCACTCCTATTGGATGTTCTGAATCTTTACTTGATTCACCAGAAGAACAGTTAGTTGGTTTAACCTATAAACTTAGTTACATATACAACCTAAAAAAGAGACTAGAAAATAATATCTCCCAACTTCAGAGCCAAGTATCTATTCAGCTCCTAATTAGTCAAAAGATGGATTATATCTTGTCAATTGCTGATTCCATAATACAAAGCCATATTTCAATTCATAGCTCATTAAATCATCAACTAAGACATCCCTTTGAAGACCAAAAGCCATTCCCATCATTCATTTATTGTTCTCGACAGATACTTCTCGCCATGTCTTCTATTACTGCTTCCATCAAACTTCTTATAATGTCTTCTTCATCTGTTGTCGTTGAAAGACCCAATAGTTTAGCCACCTCCAGAGTAGCTTGTGCCTCTCTTCTTAGCGTCCTATTTCTGTTTCTGATATCCTCATATGAGATTTCTTCTTCAATGTAGCTCGGTGTGTTTGAATAGTAATCCAGCAGTTTGTTTTCTTTTTTCCTTGAGAAACTTGTCTTTTTTCTATTCTTTGGACCTTTCTTTTTAACTGAGATTGAATTTTTCTTCCCCAATTTATCTTCGACAGATTGGAGAGCTGAAATAGAGATGAATCATTTACTCTTTTTGGTGTTCACTACTGTGGCTTGAGTGGTTTCTTCTTGGGTATCTTCAGGTTGTTGAGTCAATTGATCTTCGGTTTGAGCAGTTGTTGTATTGCCATATTGAACCAAACACAAGGCTCTATTTCCTTCACTTGGCATGTCAGAGTCTGAAGCTGAATTCTTTCCTGCCATCGGATTTGGATCATTCAATGGAAAAGCCAACTCCTTTGCAGTAATCATTGTTACCTCAGAACTCAATATTGCATCAACGTATTTTAGTTCAAAATTCCCTCATTTTCTTTATCTCTGTTCAAGGTAGCCACCATTTCATCGTACACTTGCTGACAACTCTTCTCGGAAGTAGAATCCTCATCACTTTCTGAGGGCGACTCATTATCATTTTCATCTTGCAAGATTTGAACTTCCTTCTCAACAGATTCCTTTGCTTGAACAGTAACCACAACTGGGTTTGAATCAGTTGCAGAAGCGGGAAGATTTGAGTTTCTTCCTTGAACAGTGAATGGAAGCTGGTTCAATCTGAATTTAGGATTATTTTCTACCTCTAAATTTATACTAAATTTGGCATCATTCACCCTGAGTTCCATTGTATTTCTAACTGATAATTTTTTGTTTAAAACGACTAGAATTCTTGTAAAGTCTAAACACTGTTTATTAACAGAGCAGTCATAAGCTAGAATGTACTTACCTACGTAGTTACCGATTTGTTTGAAGACTTCTTCGTTCCAGGCATACAGAGGTATTCTGCTTATTCTAATCCAGGTAAACCTTTCATCACTGATTAGATCCTTGGACCATGGTTTTATCCAATAAAACCATTCTTCGATCCATGAGTATCCATCTGCTAGCAAGTTCAGCATTGATTCTTTTCCTTCAAAGCTAATCAAAAACCAGCTGCCACCCATCGAAGAGATTGAAAAAGGTGAATACCCTTCCATGTGCAGACGTTGCTAGAGTGCCTGGATCTCAAGAGGGGAACGAACTAATGCCACCACCGAAGCTTCAAGCCATTTCAGATCTTGAATAGAGATTTATATTACATCCTGTTCACCATCTGAAACAGATTTGTTGCAATTGGTTTTTGTTGGCTCTATGTAGTTTCTTTTATCGGTTTTAGTGAAGTATCTATTCTTGAAGTCATTCACAGCATTTCTTTTGAGAGTCGCTTCTCTTGAGGGAGGTCGATCATCACTCCTTATCTGGGAAACATCATTTGATGAAGAGTCAACTCGTCTCCAGTATATTGAGTTTTCATTGAATCTAGCAAAGTTGACATCTAGCTGATGATCAAGGAGCCAAGCGCCATTGAGCTTCTCTACTGCATTGTTGGCTTCACTCCAAGTTGAAAATCTTACAAATCCATACTTCCTTCCTGATCTGCTTCTCTTCTGTGGAATAAAAACATCTATTACACTTCCATGATGTTGGAAAATCTGTTTAAGCCATCTCTCATGGATGTTAGGTGGGATATTATTAACAAAAACACAGAAGGTTTGGAAAGCCATCAGGGAAAAAGCTCAACTCGTGAAAGACCCTCTTGTAGTAATCTTGCATCTATTAATTATTAACTTTGTTGTGATGATAATAATGTCAAAGCCAAAATCTCATACAATCCCAAGTTTGAAAAGTATTACTTTTACTTTAATATGAAGAGGAGATGTGGCATGGCTAATACAAGTAAATGTATTACAAGCACTTCTCCCTTCCAATTCCTAATCACCATACTCAGACTAGCAGCTCCCTCTTTAATATCAAATAAAGCATCTGTGATCACCTTCATTTTCTGACCTAAATCACCTCTCACTTTCGCAATATTATGAGTTAGATTATTAACCTTTCTTTTGGTATGAACAAATTGACAACTGATATAAATAGATTCTAAGTCCAAAATGTCTAAAACAATTTTTGTTCCTTCTCAATTTGAGATACTAGATTTTCAGATTTTTTCAAGGCAAGTTTAGAATCTCTTTGTAGACTTATAGTTGTCATAACATCTAGTGATTAGGTTCTTTCAACTTAGGTGTCCTGATAATAATCTCAAAAGTCAAAATCTCACGCAATCCGAAGTTCGAAAAGTTTACTTCAATATGAAGAGTAGATGTGACATGGCTAATACGGGTAACTGCACTCAAAAGCACTTTTCTCTTCCAACACTAATCACCATACTTAGACTAGTAGCTCCCTTCTTAATATCAAATGAAGCATCTTTGATCACCTTCACTTTCTAGCCTGAAGGTGGTAACCAATTTTGCTCGCTTTCAATCCTATCAGCTACATCAAGTATATCCCTACTCTCACTATATAAACGAGATATTATAGAAGCGAAAGACATGGGAGAACTACACTTAAATTCATGTAGACATTTATTTTTGTTAGACCAAAGCAACCAAAAAATATTGGGAAAAAACTGACTAAGCATACATTCAGCCAAAATCTGAGTCACCCCCATTATCTAAAAAGAAACCCAACCATGGACAAGCTAAACTCGATATCAATTTACTAAAGGCACAAAATAAAAAAAAATATAATAAATGAACTCACCTTTAACCCCACAAATAAAACAAACTGAATCAATTTGGACTCCCCTCGATCTATGCTTTCTTTAGTTTGTAAAATACCGTTTAACAATTCCCACATGCATAAAGTACTTTATCTTTGGTAGAACACTAGCTTGCCATATAATTTTTCCAAACAACTGATCACATTTTTGGATAGGAACTTCCTTACCCAACATCCTTCTTGCCACAAAATAGGCTGACTTAATAGAGTAGTCCCTCAACATACGTTTAGTCCATATTAACTTACCATAAAAAATAAATGAAGAATACATTTTGCATCATCTAAGCCAAAAAAACTCAAAAGCAACCTCACACTTCCATTGTCTTGTATTCTAGTCAATTAACTCTCCCACGAACCTCACACTCATTAATTGGCTGTCTAGGTTGAAAAATAGGCGATTTATCAGTCTATCTACTATTCTAGACACCAAACAACATATCATCTCTAATCATCCACCATGACCCTACTAAGAAAACCTCCCTTACTGCAATTAAGCTTCTCCAAATGAGATATGGCTTAGCTCCTAGGCTAGCATTAAAGAAATGTGAATTAGGGAAATACTTGCCTTGAAGAATTTGTTGACAAATGGATGATCATTATGAACCAAATGCCAACATTATTTAGCAAGAAGTGCTATATTGAGAGCTTCAAAATCTTAAAAGCCGAACTTTTCATCTAATTTAGCTAAATATAAGTCATCCTATCATTTCTAGTGAAGTATTCTTCTACCATTATTATATCCCCACCAAAAACTTGCCAGGATCATGTTTAGCTCATGTAGAAAGATTTGGGGTAGTTAGAAGTGGTTCATTTAGTACATAGGGATTGCTTGGGCTATTGCTTGGATTAGCACAGCTTTACCTACATAAGAAAGTAACTTACCTCTCTATTCCCTTTTGAGTTTCCATATGCTATCTTTATTCTCTGAAATTCAATTTTACGAGACTTGCCAATAATAATTGGTAGCCAAAAGTATCGATATGATTACAAGTGTTTATCTACCCAAATAACTCTCAAATCGTAGCTTGTAATGTAACCAAAGTATTGTACCTAAAGAAAATCGTAGATTTTTACACACTACCTAGTTGCCTTGAAGCTCTCTCATACTAATGTAATCTGTAAATCCTTTTGGCACTCATCTATATATTAGCTTAGAAGAAAATGATACTATTATCCATAAAAGGAAAGTGGGTTAACCATAGTGCTCTTCTAGAAATGGCAGCCCTTATACCCTCCTCTTATATCAGCCTCCTTTAAAAGACATGAAAGTCACTCCACACATAAAGATTAAGATAAGGCGATAATAGGTGTCCCTATCTGCGTCCTCTAGTTGGCATTGCCTACCATTAAAAATAACTAAAAATGTCACCCAATGGTCAAAAAACCCTTTCAATCGCATAACTCCTCCAAGATAACTCCACTTAACTCCACCATGTCATAAGCCTTTCTCATATCTTCCTTTAATGTTATATGACCCTTCTTCCTGCTTCTCTTGTTCTTTATGAAATGAACTGTCTCATATGTAGCCACAACATTCAAAAATCATTATGTTCAGTACTAATTCCTTTGATTTGAAATGATTTTATAATTGACATTGCAAAGGCTAATCAGTCTAAATTCCATAATTGTACTGGGTTTGGTTACTTTAGTGTGGCTTATGCTTGATAGAAACTTTTGATAATTTAAGAAGCTAAGAGCTGCACTTGCAATTCTTTCCCCTTAATACATGTCAATACTTGTAGTAAAAAACACGTTCGTACCATCTAGCTTGATGCTTTAATTAGGTTTATTTGATCCAGGGCTTTCTTAACCTCAATTACAGCAAACTCTTTATCCAGTCCCAATCATATCTCTAGAAACTCGAACCTCTAATTTATTAAGGATACCATCAATCTTCGATGGTTGAGAAGTAGAAAAATACCATGAAAATAATCTAAATTCACTTTCACCACCTCCACCTCACCAAATTGGTAACTACCTTCTGTATCTTTAATCTGACTAATAGCATTATTTATCCAATGTCTAGAAGCTGTGACTTGAAAAACGTTCGTATTGAGATCCCCTCCTATACCTATAAAACCAATGATCCTTGCCTTTGTAGGTTTCTAAACTCCTGCAATAGCATATCAATACATAAATTTCAGAATTATACAACAGAATTTTAAGCAAAGAAACACAAAAAAATTGAAAGTTAGGATTTCTTTGATCAAGATTTACTAATCATGCAACATAACATGAGAGAATCACACATAAAAAGTTTAAAATACACATCTAAAACTTAGATTTTGTAATCTAGTGTTTACTCTCTCTGTTGATGCTTCAAGATATCTTCTCTTACTTAAGATTCACGAACCACCCAAATGTGAAGGTCTTTAGTGGTGATCCATACAAGAACAATTTTGAAAACTTCTCTAACATGGGATCAAACTTGTGCTACCATGTCTCGCTTTAAAGGTCAACTTGGCTAAGCTTTTCTTGGCCTTAGGAGTAATCAAGAACTCTTCTTTTCTAGAAATGGCTGGAAGAAGGGCTAGGTGTTTGATGAAGTGTTTGCAAAACTAAGAGAACATTAGAATTTTGGAGTAGGGTGGCAAGGAAGAAAGTTTTTCTTCAAACCCTATAGCTTGCTGCAACTAAGGTCTTCTTATGCAAAGAATTTTTTTTTCTTCCCAACATTCCCTTATTTGGCAACTAGGCATGCATTTGTATCATTTGCAATGAGGTCCCTAAGACTTAATAATTTAAACCATAAAGCTTTTAGAAATATCAATTAAGTCTTAATTGAAAATCCCAATTTTTGAATTTGATATGTTGTCTTATTTATGTGACCCATTAGGCTCTTAATAATTTTGCAATGATTATAAATTATAATTATAATTTTGTTTACATTATGATTCTAATTTACATTTATAGGTTATACGGGAGATCTAGCAAGAAATCATGAGCACCCAATTATTAGAGAGTTAAAATTCTAATTCTAGACTAAGCCTTTGAGTGACTAGTTTCTCAGTTTAATTGAATTCTTTTATCAAAATTATTAGAAAGAATAAACAAGCATGGTGCAGTGTCACTTATTAATTCTTCATTTTAGCTATTGTAACTATAGGTTTGACTTTAATAAATTTAAGCAAAGTCATTTTTCTTAATTCATTATACCATGGCCATGGCTTTTATTAAGTTAAATCCACGCCAAGAAAAGTAAGATGTGTCTCCTTAAGTCATTCGGGTTGATTAATTGTCTCTAGACTACTCATTCATTTTTGTATGCTTCAAACCATACCCAAAGACATCTTTTATAGGTATTTAGGGTACAAACCCGCTTAATTTTTGGTTCATTTTCACAAATATCTTTTATAGGCATTTAGTTCATAAGTCGAGTCATATTCAATGAACTTGTTCTCTAGCAAGCATCCACATGTTATCCTCAAATATCTTCATACTTCAATTCATGAGATGAATTGCTTATGTCACAAGTAAACATGTGTCAATCTTTGGCAATTGTCAATGCCTTATCTTGACAAAACACTAACCATGAACATTTTTAGGAACAAAATTTTGATGCATAAGGATCCCACAATTACAAAACATTATAATTCCTTTGCAAGGCCATTACGTTTCATGAGCTTCACCCAATTTAGACCAAATGGTAAAGGGAAACATTTTTGTCACTTACCATAAGTGATCATATGTGGTTATAGCATTATGCTTCATGCTAAGTGAGTTGTCTATAGCACAAACGTAACAACCTCCACGTTGGTTTTTCTCTATGCAACAATTCTGCAAAGTCACTCTTACACTACTTCACATGTTCCAATCAATCACCCAAAAATCTTTGTAAATAAGTGCTTTAGCTTAGTTTATTTTAGCTTGATTTGATAAAAAAATGTAGCCAAAAGTATTCTTATTTCAAAAGTTAAATCTCTTTGCATAAAAACCTTAGGATCACAAATGCCCTTTGAGTTTATAGCTTGCCCCTCACCCCAAATTTCTTTAATAACCCCTTCACAGGTCTCTTGTTAGGCCCGCATGTTCTTAAATCTAAAAGACTTTATATGCCTTGTGCTCCGGAGAACATGGTTACCTTTAGCATGAACCAACAAAGGTAAATGATCATTGGTAGTAGACATTAAATGTTCTTTATAAAAGAAAGGAAAACAAGCCCACCAATCATTACTCACAAGACATCTATCCAACCTCTCTACAGCTAAGCTTGAAGTAGACCCCTTACTGCATGTGAATAAAGGCCTTGAATAAGTACATCTTGTAACCAACAATCATTTACTACTTCTATAAACTTTGATATTTGCCATGCAGATTGTAGTGTGCCCCTTACTTTTTCATACCCAGACAAATTTTATTAAGTTTCCCCTACAAAATCAGGGCAAATTAGAGAAATCACTTAGGATGTGTAATAAATGCCAATAATCATTCCTCAAGTGAGTTTCAACTTTTTGTAAAAATCTGTTCCAAGGTTCACTACTTCTAGTTTATACCTCAATATCAATGTGCCGTAGAAAAAAATGATAAAATTGAGGCATCTATTCCCTTATTCCAAAGCAATTCCAACTTGCTACTTTTGCCTAAACAATCAATCACAAAACAATAACCAAAACTCTTATTTTGCTCTTAACCACGCCATTTCCCTTCTCTTTCTCCATGTGTCACTTAAAAAGAGAAGTTAAGGCTTATTTATTTTGACCACTTTAGTTAACTCATGAATTGCTTGAAGAACCCCCAATCATCAATAGTTCTAAAATAAGAAAATCATTGTTCCTGATGAGGTAGGTTACCCTTTGCCGCTTTAATATGCATCTCATTATCCCTCTCCCCACACTCCAATTTCTCCTTTTCCTTTTTGAGAGAACTAACACAATGATCCCCCTCGTGTAATTCATTAATTTGTCTACGTTTCTTAACAAAGCAACTGCAGTCATCATGCATGAATCGGGTCAAGACGATTCGATTCACACCTTAAAAATTTAAGGTCACATTTGGTTAGAATATTGCTTATTTTATCCCCCATTCATTCCATGACGAAAAGTAGCACATTAATTTGGTTCATGGAATCACCATTACTCGTAATAGTCATTACACACCCTTGATCCTAAGTCTTGTAATATCTGTTTAGACTCCCACCAAAAAATAGCTATTTCGATTTTACGAAATAGAGATTCACTTTTGTCATTATAGCATTCCATATTTATTGAAATTTAAAATCAGAATTGGAGAGAATGAATAAACTCTTCTTCTTCCTAAAACCGGCAGTAGTAGTACAATATATATACAAAAAATAAAAGAGCTAACTATTATCTCTAAAACAGGAAACAATCTTATCTTAAACTATATCTCTATAAAACAGGAAATAATCCTAGAAACAGAATAAGAGATAAACTCCTAGAAATCTAAAATAGTCAACTTTCCCAAACTGTTTCAATCCATTTAATTATTCCATAAATTCCAACACTCCCCCTCGAGCTGGAAAGTGTATGTTGATCATTCCCAGCTTGCTTACTAACACGTCAAAGCTTGGCTTGTGAAGTCCTTAAGTCAAAATATCTGGAGCTTGCTGTTTGGTAGGAATGTAAGTCATACAGATAATCTCTTTGTCTATTTTTTCCTTGATGAAGTGTCGATCAACTTCTACATGTTTTGTACGATCGTGGTGAACCGGATTATGAGCTATACTCACAGCAACCTTGTTGTCACACTACAACCTCATTGGATGACTTCTTGATACCTTCAATTCATCCATTAATCGTTTTAGTGACATCCCTTCACATATACCATGAGCTAGAGAACGACATTCTGCCTTTGCACTGCTGTGAGTAATTACGGGCTGTTTTTTACTTCTCCAAGTCACTAAATTACCCCCAAACAAAGCTACAATAGCCTAAGGTAGATCTTTTGTCAATAGCCAAGCTAGCCCAATCTACTTCAGTATAAATCTGAACCAATCTATGGTCATTTTTTCTGAAAAATAAACCCTTCCTAAGTGTACTCTTTAAGTACCTTGGATTTTGAATACCGCTTCAAGATGTTTCTCCTTAGGAGAATGCATAACTTGACTTACTAGGCTTACTGCAAAGGTAATGTCTTGTCTTGTGTGTGACAAATAAATCAAATTTCCCACTAAGCATTGATATCTTTCTCGATCAACCTCATTATCGTCTTTCCCTATTCCAAATGTCTTGGCGAGTTTGCACAATCATCCTAGTTTCTTGTAGAAGGTCAAGGATGTATTTTCTTTGTGAAACAGAGATCCCAGCTTTGCTCCTTGCTACCTCCATTCCCAAAAAATATCTAAAAGCTCTAAGATCTTTGAGTTCAAATTTCCCGGCTAAGTATTTTCTCAAAGCATCAAGTTCTACATGATCATTTCCTGTAATAATGATATCATCCACATATACTATTAGGACATCTCTAGAATGCTTGAAGAAGAGACTATGATTAGATTGGGCTTGGGCATATCCACAACTTTTGACTGCTAGTGTAAATTTGTCAAACCATTTCGTGGAGATTGTTTTAGACCATAAAGAGATTTTCTCAGCTTGCACACCTTATGTTTCCTTTTGCAAAACCTGGAGGAAAGTCTATATAAACTTCTTCATGCAAGTTACCATTCAAGAATGCATTTTTAACATCTAGTTGTCGTAGAGGCCAGTCAAGGTTAATTGCTAGAGACAGGAGAACTCTAACAGTGTTAAGTTTGGCAATCGGTGCAAATGTCTCCTGGTAGTCTATGCCATAAGTTTGAGTAAATCCCTTGGCAACAAGTCTTGCCTTATATCAACTTATACTTCCATCAGCATTATGGTTCACTGTAAAGACCCATTTGCACCCAATAGTTTTCTTCCCCTTTGGTAGGTCTGTTACTTCCCCTTTGGTAGGTTTGTTACTTCCCAAGTCCCTTTTTTCTTTAAAGCATCCATTTCCTCTTGAACCGCTAGTTTCCACTCAGGACTAGCAAGAGCTTCTTGAATGTTCTTGTGAATTTTTGTATTGGATAATGAGACTGTGAAGGCACGAAAACTAAGAGACAATTTTTCATAGGAGACAAACCTAGAGATAAGATGTTGAGTGCATGATCGAGTTCCTTTTTTGAAAGCTATTAGAAGGTCTAATTGGTTTATGGAGTCTTCTACTTGAACTTGACTGGGAAGGTTATTGGGGTTTTCAGTATTGGAACTTGGCCTCAGCTCTGAATCTTGGGAAAGCTGAGGTTCAGGTTTTTCACTACCTCGTAGAAGCCTTCTTTGTGAATAGACAAGTAGATCCGGAGGATTTAGTTGAGAGTTAGCTCCCTCTGTTTCCAAAATCCTTTCATGTTCAATAGGTGGCACAATAGGATTGATAATCCTTTCATATTCAATGAGTGGCATAATAGGATCAACATTAGCTTTGCCTATTTCCAAAATCCTTTCATGTTCAATGGGTGGCATAATAGGATCAACATTAGAGGTGATATTAGTTAGAGGGATTAATGGTGGTGAGTTCAAAGGATCTGAGGTTAAGTCCCAAGACTCATCTTCACTCAATTTCTCCCGCTGAAGAGAAGACCTAGGAAAATAAGGTTGAGACTCAAGAAATGTAACATCCATGGAAACAAAGACATGATGAAGGGTTGGAAAGTAGCACTTATAACCTTTTTGAGTTAGGGAATATCCAATAAACACACATTTGTTTACCCTGGGATAAAGTTTGGACCGATTTTGACTATGAACATTGACAAAGGCAATACACCCAAAGAATTTAAGAGGCATAGAAGAAGCAAACCGAAACAAGGGAAACGTTTTGAGAAGTATGGATATTGGAGAATTGTATTGTAGGACTTTAGAAGGTATTTTGTTTAAGAGATATGTTGCTATTAAGACTGCTTTACCCCATAAGTATTTTGGTACATTCATTGTAAACATGAGTGCTCTAGCAACCTCAAAGATGTGTCGATTTTTCTTTTAGATACGCCATTTTGTTATGGGGTATCTGTACATGAGCTTTGATGAATAATTCCTTGGGTTACTAAATACTCCCTTAGAATAAAGTGAAAATATTCTCTTCCATTATCTGTTCTCAAAGTTTGGATGGTGGTGTGGAATTGATTTTTTATCATGGAATTGAATGTTTGAAAAGTTTGGGTAGCCTCGAATTTTTCTTTGAGCAAATAAACCCAACACACTCTACTATGATCATCTTTGAATGTGAGTAACCATCTTGTACTCGAGATGTTTTTTATTCGAGATTGCCCCCAAATATCACTATGGATTAACGAAAAAGGTCAAGATTCTTTGTATGGTTTGATGGGATATGAAGTATGGGTATGTTTTGCTAATTGACACATTTCACAAGAAAAGAACCTTGGACTTTTATTGATGGACAATGTTGGAAACAAATGTTTTAAGTAATGGAAATTCGGATGGCCTAACCTTTGGTGCCACAACATTATTTGATTATCATTAGAAACAAGGGAAAAATCTCTTTCGCCCTTTGAAACTTGTCTTTCCACGTGAAAAGTATCCACAAAGTAATAGAGTCCACCTTGTTTTCTAGCACTACCAATCGTCTTCCCTGAGACTTGCTCCTGAAGTTCACAGCAAATGGCAGAAAAATTAGCAACACAACTCAACTCCTTGGTTAATTTCCTAATGGATATAAGGTTACGAGATAAATTTGGAACATGGAGGACTCAATATATTGCAAGGGACTTGACAACCAAATTGAACCTTTACTAGCAATGGGAGAAAATGAGCCATCAGCTATTTTAACTTGAGAGTTACTAGGGCAGGGATAATATGAGTAGAATACTGATGGGTTACCTGTCATGTGATTTGACGCCCTTGAATAAAAAATCTAGGGATGCGTCAATTTATTTTGGGCATGAAAAACATTACCTTTATGAGCAAAGGTGTAGACCGGAGAAACCTATTTTGAAAAGATTGTAGAGGAGGCTTCCCTATCTGATCCCGAAGTCTCTTTTCTGGAACTCATCATTGTGTATCTTCGGTGACTGAAAGAAAATGAAATATGTGTGGCTCTTGATACCATAAAATTAAAATTGGAGAGAATGAATAAACTCTTCTTCTTCCTAAAACCAGCAATAGTAGTACAATATATATATATATATATACACAAAAAAAAATAAACAAGCTAACTATTATCACTAAAACAGGAAACAATCTTATCTTAAACTATATCCCTATAAAACAGGAAATAATCGTGTAAACAGAATAAGAGATAAACTCCTAGAAATTTGAAATAGTCAACTTTCCCAGACTATTTCAATCCATCTAATTATTCCATAGATTCCAACAAAATTTCATTACTGTTTAGATGTGACGGAAAGAGAATCTATTAAAAGTGTTTCTACTACATTATTTTTGAAGATGGAAAAGTCATCAATGACAATAATCAACATTTAATCTAACTAAACTATATTTATAGGCATCCAAAAGGCCTTAAATTGATTTACTAAAATAAGAAAAAATCATTATTAGAGCCTTTATCTCAATAGACTGCGATAAGCTACATGACCCAATATATAAGCTCAAACTAAGTAGTCAATATGAATTTTTCTCCTCCACTCATTCCTATCAACGGCAATGTGTTCTTCTAAGTCTTCTGCCTCCATGTATTTTTGAATAACTCCCCCATTCTTTTACTTGTTGGAATTCATATATCTCCTTCTCTTGATCCTTTGTGCTTAACTTGTCATACATCTTTTTCGCAACCTTTGTTTTAGCTTCTACCACCTCTTTCTTTGCATTCTTTCTAGCTAGCCTATATTTTGTGAAGCTCTCTTCAGTCTTTTTTTTTTGTCAACATCTTGTAACAATCTTTCTTAGTGTTTATAGCATCCTTAACAAATACCTTCCACCATGTTGCATCATTCCAAGTAGGTGTTCTTCCAATTTATACACCTAAGGTCTCCTTGCCCACTTCTTGAATTCATTTTTTCCATCTTGTGCTATAGTACATTTGGGTTCTCTTTTACTGTCCAATCCTCTTTCAGATCCAAATATCTCTACATTGTGGTGATTATCTTCTTTTAGCTTCTACCATCAAACCCTTGTCACTATTTTTGTTAGTTCTTTCGATGCCACTTGTGGATCCTTTTGTCTAGTACTAGAAATCTATATTGTGTGGAAACACTCTCACCTAGGATAACCTTGCAGTCTATGTAGCTGTTTTTATCCTTCCTTCTTGTAAAAAAAAAAATCTATTTGACTTGCTTTCGAACCACTTTTAATGGTTATAAGGTGAGATTCTCTCTTCTTAAACAGTGTGTTCACTAAGGTTAAATTGTAAGATAAAGCAAAATCTAAGATAGCATCTCTGCCCTTGTTTCTTACACTATAACTAAAACTCCATATACGCACTCAAAACCCTCTACTAGCACCTACATGTCCATTAAGATTAGGGCCAATAAAAAGGTTTTCTCCTTCAAGTACTTCTTACACTACTTTATTTAAATCCTCCCAAAACTGTTTTTAATTTTACTAGTCTTATCAAGCTCTATCAGTGGTGCATGCGCACTAATAATATTCAAAACCTCCCTTACAAGAACTGGTTTAACCAAAATAATCCTATCTTATTGTCTCCTAACATGTACAACATCCTCTTAGTACTTTTTGTCTATGGTTATACCAACACCATTACGTTCTTAATATTTTCTTGTATACCAAAACTTATATTGTCAAGGTGTTATCTCCCTAGCCTTCTCCCCAACATATTTGGTCTTTTGGAGAAACAATGTTAACCTTTCTTCTACATATAACCTTATAAATCTCAACTAACTTATTGTTAAGCATACATATATTCTAAGATCCTAACCTAAATTTATGGTAATTGGATAACTTTTTTTATCTACCTCAGTCAATTGTGGTGTAGGAATCTTTGCCCTTTCAACACCACATCCAAGCGTCGATATGACACGTCACTTCCAGGTGACGACTTAACAATCGTTACAGACATTTCACTACACTTGGGCTCTGATGTAACACATTGTTATGGAGGTGACGTCCCAACGAAGTTTTCATATTGGTTCATTTTATTAGAATTGGATGAGGTTTAACTGGCTGATTGTTTGAATCTATCGTCAATCCTCTTCCTTTATCCAAATTTGGAGCCGACTACATTTTCGTATAACACTCAACATAAGCGAAGTTACTAAAAAAAAAAAGCAATTATATAAAAGCTTTATCAAAATAAATTTCAGTAAAAAAAAAAAACCTAACATTATAATCTATTTTCAAAACTTGACTTTTGAATAAACCTAATCATGGGGCTGATCCGAGTTGGGTTAAGGCCAGGCTATATAATAATAGCTTACATACAAGCTCAAGCTCAGCTTGGCTTGCAAATTTGGGCTTTACTTTTAGTCTAGATCCATTTTTTAGTTTATACTACAAGCCCAAACCCAAATATTATTTTTATTTAACTTTTTGTTTATTTTTTTCTCTTTTAGTATCTTTGAAGTTTAATTTGATTTGTCAAAATTTACGTACCAATTTTCATATTAAATATATGATCATGTTTATTAATCAATAATATTTTATATACATAAAATTACAGTATACTTAGTAAGTATATTAAAAAAATTTTCAATTTTAATTATGTTCGAGCCAGGCTGGGCTTCGAAAGGTCAATTTCGGGCTTGACATGATCAAAAATTTTGCCCAATTCCATTAATTGCATCCAATATTTTTGTCCAAGTACGACCAAATATCAGACGAACCTTCTAGTTTACGCAAATAGCTCGGTTCTTAAGCAAGTCTAGTTGTGAACCTAACACATAAACTGATCTGTGAATATTTTGTAAGAAGAGTGCTAAGGGAATACGCATCTACCACTTTTTTTCAGCACTTGCATTTATAGCAAGCCACGTCAACTTTTTCTTTTTTTTTTAGATCAAAACTTACAACTGAACCCAAAAGTAACAAAACACTCTTCCCTAAAACCTAGCTGTCCCATCCAAAAAACTTGTAATAGCAAGTTACCAGTTTTTGGTTGAAAAGATTAGATGATGTGGCTTGCTATAAATGCAAGTGTTGAAAAAAAAGGGCAGCACTCCTATTTCTAACTTAGCAAAACATTATATATTAAATCAATGGAGCACTTTTCTTAAATTAAAAAATACCTTATTGATCGTTGAAACTTGTAAGGTTAGGTTAATTTCATGTTGCTTTCTAATATGAAATTTAATTTTAATTTGATTTTAGATTCTTGTCAGGGTTGTCCCAATAACTGAAGGGAATTATCTGAATGTTGCATGGCCAATAAGTCCAAGCGAACGGCAACATTACAAGGAAGGGCCATGCGTGTATCTTGCTCATGTCATTGGCCATAAGGGAGAAGGATCGGTTTATTACATCTTGAAAAGACTAGGTAAGTTTGCGCATCTTTAAAAAATAAAAATAAATAAAAAAAAGCAGGCTAAGTTGTAGCGCATGTTGTTTTTTTTTTTTTTTAATTTCTTATTCCATAATCAAGTTATGAAACATTTTAATATGCTTCCGCTTATAGTACTCCAGATTTGAAAATTGGGTTTCTAAAAATCAATTGACGATCAGTTCTAAAAGTTTTGATTTGAAAAGTTGAAAAAAAAATGAGAAAGTGAAAAATATAATCTTGTAAATCATGTTATCAAAATTTTTGCATGATTTTTCCCAATAGTCACATTGCATTGCTTAAATTTGCGATAAGAAAATAAAGGTTTAGACTTTAAAGAAAAGAATATTTAACTTATCAAATCTTTGTTGAAGAAAATGTTTCAAACATAATGTTTTGATCTCCAGATGAGGAAAATTTTAAATATAAGATTTTCATCTTCAATTGAAGAAAAATGGGACTTCGACTCATTTAGAAAATTTTAAGATATTAAACTTTAAGTGAGAAAAGTACTTTTAGATGTTGAGGAAGACTTTCGCGAAACTCTAACTTAATTTTTTTCCCCGAAATGTGTATTTTTTTCATGATGCAAATCTCTTTAAGATTAAATCTCCTTTTTTTTAATATGAATTTTTTTTTAAAGATGTAAATCACATATGTTACTGTAACTACTTTTTGTTTATAACTAATAAAAGTTTGTTATTCAAATGTCACTTATGAGTAGAGGTGTCAAATGATCTGAGCGGCTCATGACATAACATGATCCGGCATGATTTGGGTTGTGCTTGGCACAATGTGGGTCGTGCTTGGCATGATTCAACTTAAATTAGTAGATCGAATCAAGCACAATATATATATATATATATATATATGTGTGTGTGTGTGTGTGTGTGTGTGTACTATGTTGGGCTAGAGATTTTTAGGCAGATGGATCAGTACAGCATGACCCATGATGGGCAAATACTAGCATGTGACATAGCATGTGGCATGTGTCTAGCATGGCACAACACACAAGCCCATGTGCCATGTTGTATTGGTCCATTTATGGAAATAAAATTATATTTAATAAATCTAGTTATGAAATATTTGAATTATTGATGCATAAATTTAAAATATTTTCATTTTGAATACAAAATGTATGATATATTTCATTATGTATATGTGTGTGTGTGTGTGTGTGTGTATATATATATATAAAATTTTTTATTAAATACACTGCTAATAAAAACTCATTAAAAAATAAATTATTAAAGATTATTTTACTTAAAGATTGGTTAGATGGAGAAGCTTGAGCATAAGACAAATCACATTCCATAAGTGAATGATTAGATGAAGCTAATGAAAAATAAAATAATAATCTTTTGTGTCTTATGGTCTTTTATTTTTGTGTGTGTTTTTGTTTTTAAATGTTAGAGTTTAAATTTTGATTTTTTAATAGATTTTATTGTGTTTTCCTATAGATATAAGCATTTTGCCGAAATAAATTATTTGTCTTTTTATTTTATTTTTATTTATCTTGCATGTTACTTAAATTAATAAATAAAGAATTTTAAAATAATAAAAAATCTAAAAAATTATTAATGGACCATGCTTAGCACGACACAGCATGAAAAAAATTTGCTGTGCTTGGCTCAGCATGACCCATTTATGTTATGGACCATGTGCTATGCTGAGCCCTACCTTTAATTTTCATAGATTGTGTTAGCACAGTCCATTAAAAATAGTACTGTACTAGCACAATCCATTAATACATAGACTAATATTTAAATGGGCTATATCAACCTAATACAATTCATTTGACACCTCTACTTGTGAGTGTGTGTGTACATACATACATACATACATACATACATACATACATACATACATACATACATACATACATACATATATGCACACACACATATATATATACATTTATATGCATGTGCATAGCTATGTATATGCAGTTATAAAGACATGCTTGTTTCCATAGTTTTTTTTGTTCTAAGATTAGAAGATCCTAAATGTGTAATTTAGCATAGTGCTGATAGTCGTGTATTTGTTCCGAAAACTTGAAAATAAATCTTATCTTATTAGGGAAGAAAAGCTCTAATGAGAAACACCGGATCTAAGAACTAGTTACCATTTATTTTGTCGCTTAATTATTGAAAACAAAACCCCACTAAATTATGTGTATGTCCAAAAAATTTGCAGGATGGGCTACGGCATTGTCTGCTAGTGCATTCAGGAGTACATCAGAGTTTTCTATCTTCAAAGTAAAAATTTGCCTTACTGATGCAGGTCATGGTTAGTATGTTAATATTAGGCCAAAATCCCTGAAGCCCTTGAATTATCTTAAAATTTTTAAAAAGTTCATATGTTTTTATTGTATCTAAAACAAGTATTAGATACATACATACATATATATATATATATATATATATATATATATACATTGCTACCTTACGACTTGTTAAGGAAAAAACTACTTATACTTTGTCTTTCAATGAATAAATTAATAAATGCTATCTTTTTTGATAAAAAAGAAAAAATCATCCATCTAAGCATCAATGTTAACAAAAATGTGTCACATGACATATTTGACCTTAACTATTGTTAGGGTTATGATCCAATATCCTTCGCACTCATGGATTCTTTGACGTAGGTAGCGAAACTGATTCGACTGAATGATCATGTCTTGAGTGGGATATTTTTGCACTCAAGTAATTAATCCATGTTGACTTAAAAAAAAAAATAACAATCCACGTTTGAAACACCACATCAACTCCCATGTTTTCAGAAGATGTCACATGTAATATGTATGGTATTTTTTCGTCATTAAAAGAGTTTATCTGAGTATATATCATGGGATAAGGCTTATTTAGATGAAATAGATGAATAAGAATTTATTTAGTTAAAAAGGAAAGAGGTCAATGGCTTATTACTATTGGTATTATTTTATCCTTAACTTTATCTGTACTAATGATGACGATTATTACTATTTTTACTTTAGGAATTATTAAAAAATTTGATAATATACTTATTTAATTGAAGAAAAATAAAACTTAAGAAAAATATATACATGTACAATTTATGTGTGTATGAAATGTTTGTATGTAGCATTGTCATTATTATTGTTGTTGTTAAAATGGTAAGTGTAACAATTAGGAATCCACTATATGTCTTTTAACCTTGATTTGTGGAGTTTCATTGATAATATTGATTTTCCTTGATTGAATTTCAGAGCAGGTGCAGAATATTATAGGGCTGCTATTTAAATACATTCAACACATGAATGAGCCTAGTCATGTTTGCAGACGGGTATTTGACGAGGTATGTTACCATGTATGCTTGAAAGTACCAAAAAATAAGATTTATATGTTTAAGCACTAAGAATGTGGTAGCCGTAAGAAAAAGCAAAACTTAATTAATTAGGTGATATTTATAGTTAGGGTTTTTATTTGATGCATTGATAATGTATAAACTCTATACTTTGTAAGTGAATCATAACATTCACATCCTTAATTTAAAAAATTTTAGAACAAAGAATTTTTAAAAATAAATATTTTTAAATTTATTAATTAATAAGGTGTCATGATATAATTTACTAACAACATATAAGATTTATGCATTGATAGCGTATCAAATATAAACTCTTATAGCTAATGATGATCTTGCTGATTATCATGTTAATTTTAATATTTGAGTAATTTTTAATTTAATCTCTATATACTACATGAAATTATTGGATTTAATTATTCTATTGTTATATGCAAAAACTGAATAATGTACTTTAAAGAATTGTTAATTTTAATTCAATCCTGCTAGGATTTTTTTTTCACTAAAAACAATAACGTGGTATTGACGATGTTAATTGACGGTAACATAGTTGTTGACGCTATGTTTATCATGCGGACATATGAGACCAAAAATTTTTTTTTATTTTTCAAACATTATGAAAGATTAAAAGTAATTTTTATAAGACATGCATTTTTATTTTGTGTATGAAGCTTTCAGCTATTTATGAGACAAAATTTCACTATCAAGACCAAATCGCACCTATTCAATATGTTGAGAAAATCGCATCAAAGATGCAGGTAATTTCTTTGATATTCCCTTATTTTATAATTGGTTTTTACTAAATATAAGTCATTCTCTTGTCCAAAAAAAATGACATTCTGATGTAATTTGCTCCTGAAACTTCTATATTTAAATCTATCCTTAGATAATGTTTGGTATGGATCCCCATCAGGTAATCTAAAGTGATATACGCTTGTGGAAACAAAGCATATGTTTATGAATAATTATTTAATATACTGTTATTGAAATTTTTAGACATGTTACCTTAAAAAAATATACAAGTTTCACAGAAAATAGAATAAAATGTAGGAACATATCACATCGTTGTAGCTTGTTGTTAGCATTTATCAGAATTCATATATACTTTAAGACATAGGAGTGTATGTTTTATATAGAGAGAAATGTACGAGTAAGTAGTTATTTGTCTATTTTTGTAACAATGAAGTTCTCTAGGAAGAAAAAAAAAAGGAAAAGACTCTTCTTGCCCATTGTGCAAAGTAAACTTCTATAAATCCTTACTAGGTCAAATTCTTTTGTGTCAACGCCAACTATAAAGCACAAGCGGGAATTAGTCTCATACCCAATGTGGTACTTAGATACCTTCTGGTTTACACACACAAAAAAAAAAACTTCTATAATAAAATAGAAAAAATTCCAAATGCAATCACCTTTTTTATTTTTTTTTATTTTATACACCCATATAATTTATGTAACAATATTTTTTCTTTTTCTTTAATGTGGTTTATAGAGTAAAACGTGATTGCATTTAGAAATTCTCTAAAATGTAGGCTTAATACTCAAATATGTCCACAACCTTTTGTACAAAATGAATACAAGCCCTTCATCTTTTCTTGCATGTAAATTAGTCTACAAACTTTTATTTTACTGTAAATTAAACTACAAACTTTCCAAATCATGTAGTTAAATCTAAATTTATTAAATGACACTAATAGATGTTTGTTTGCATAGGTAGAATCTTACGTGGCATGCTGAGGTGTAAAATGATGTCCACGTGGTCTGACATGTTAGCTTTTTATTTTTTTAAAAAAAATAAAACAAAGAAAAGAATCACAAAAGGGAGAGGGAGAGAGGGTAGTAAAGAGAGGGGAGGGAAAGAGGGAATGGGAGGTTTCCCGGTTTTAGGCCTATGAGGCTTCCCTTCCGCTCCTCCCTGTCCTTCCTTCTACCCCTTTTCCTTTCCACCTCTTTTCCCTCCTTTCTCTCAAAACCAATTTGCTTGAGCCGAGGCAGATCGTTCCTTCCCTAACTCCCTCCCCTTTTCCCCCCTCTCCTTTTCCTCCCTTCTCTCTCTCTTCCCTTTCCCAATTTTTTTATTTTTTATATTTTTTTAATTTTCGATTCTTTGATTTATTTTTCCTTCAAAAAATTAAAAAAATTTAAAAGTTGACATGTCAGGTCATATGGCATCATTTTACATCTTAGCATGCTATGTAGGACGCCACCTATGCAAACAAACGTGTATTATTGTCATATAACATATTTATACATAATTACATGATTTTGAAAGTTTGTGATTAAGTTATAGTAAAATAGAAGTTTGTAGGCTCATATACATATAATAAAATGTGGACGACTTATATCATTTATACAAAAAGTTAAGATTATATTTGGCTATTAAGCTTAAAAAATAAAAACCAATATCTATTAATTAATTAGTCGTTTTGTGTCGCATCCCAAATTCCAGGGTTTAGGATGTAACAAGACTCACGTATATATGAGATGAATCTTATAAGGGTGTAAGGCAACATATATCATCTTAAACAAAAAATAAAAATCCCAAAATTTCTGTAAGATTACACTCTAGAAAACCTCAAGTCTCGAAAACAATAATTTACAAAATCTAAGTGTCCAAAATCCAAATGATACAACTTAATTGAACGTTACAAAATATTTTTTTTAACAAATCAATCTTCTAAAAAATATCGATATCGAAAATACTCATGTTCAAGTAACACAAAACTAAAGACAGATTCTAAGCATGCCAACAGTACTCTTATAAAAAATAATTCGTGAAGAAGTAAATATCAAAATTTGAAAAATAAGAAATATTAAAAGAATATATACAACAACTCAACAAGTCATCCCTTCAGTTAGATCAAGCATACTAAAAAACATTTAGAATTCAAAATTATCAAACATAATATCAATTCAAAATCATAGTTGTGTATTCTCATATTCATAATCATAAATTTTTCAAAATCATAAACTCATATTCAAGAACTAAACATAATTTCTTAAAATCATAATTTTGGTAAGTCTTCTGTAACTTGTCATAACCACATTTAACCTTTGTGCCTGACGTCAAAATCAGAATTGCAGCCATAATTAACTCCAGTCACAGTGAGTCAAAAGTTTACTACTCGCAACTTGATTGATGTACTTAAAGTAACAAAAATCACTACTTCGAAATCGGTGGCACGGTGAAAAAGCACTATTTTAAAACTGGTGGCACGATATGAAATTAATTTTTATGTACAATCAGGGGCGGAGCCCCATGGGGGTCCCTGAGAAAAAAAAAAAACAGTGTATTATATAAATATAATTATATATTTTATTAAATTTTATTCTTTTTTTAAGAAAAACATCTAGTAGATAAAGTTTAAGTTTATGTATACTCGTATTGAGTTTTTAGTGTTAAAAAAAATTTATGATTTTACTGTAAGAATAGTAGAAATTGAAAAAAAAAATTGTATTCGATAGTTTATTTGTTGTAGATACTAACAATGATTTTATCAATTATTATAACAAGACATAATGTATTTTTAACAAAAAAAATATATTGAAAATTTGTTCGTGTAACGAAATGAGAGATTAATGATTGAATGGTAAATTAATTGTGTACATTAAAAAAATGTGTTCTAAAAAATTGATGATGAAATTATTATACATAATTTTCAAAATATAAAATCGTATAAAAAACAATTAAAATTTTTTTCACAATTATGACTACTTCAAAACCTTTAATTTTTTAATTATTACTATTATTATTATTGTTATTTTTTTTGTACTTTAATATATATATATATATATATATATGAATGAAGCCCCAATTAAATAAATTTTTTTGCTCCGCCACTGTGTACAATGTATATATCGACACGGTTAACATTTAAATTTTTATTGATAGGGTTATAGCATAGTCATATAAAGAGATAAAAACAAAATATATTTCCAAATTACTCAAAAATTGCAGAAACGTTAATTATTTGTTTTCACAAAACACATGTTGTGCAAAGTAATTTTCCTATATCATTCCAAAGTATCTTATGCATTAAATCATTGTTCATAAGATATATATATATATATATATATATATATATATATGCACACACTAGAGAAAGTCATATTTAAAGTTCAAATAGAAGAATTAATATATTGCGAAAAGCAAACATCAGATTCAAAATAAAAATATCATTTATATATATATATATATTTATGTTTTGCTTGCTTAATCGGGTTTCTAAATCAAAGGACAAAATACTGTACATAACGTACAAAATTAAACTCATATTGAGATTGAATTTTTAGGGTGTGAAAACATCGAAAGTATATTCACTTGCTTGAACTTGCTAAAACCCAATTTGACAAATAAAAAATTCAAATACCCTCAAAACCTATTAACCTAAACAATATTCAAAACTAGAAACCAAAATTATTAATTTATGAAAAAGAAAAACGTTCAAGACATTTCGCTAATCATTAGGGTGTGGTAACCTCATTGACTAAATGAAACTGATTTCGGAGTTTTTTTGAAAGCAAAATGATTTATTATTCTGAATTTTAAATATAGAAATTATTTGAATTTGCGCAATTATAAACAAAACACAAAATTGATAATAAACAGGATCTTCGATGAAAATTTCTTCGTTTTTTTTTTTAGCCATAATTAGATAAATCCATTAATGACAGAAACAATACAATTGATAAATCCCATAAAAACCAGGGTCAATACTCAGAATTTCTATCTATACTAAACATTAACTAAGTCCAACCCAGACATAAGTATATCCAACACTGAACACCTTAATGGGCTGCATAAAAGAAATCTGGTCTATCCACGCCCTATTTTAGCAAGCTTATTTGCAAAAGCATTTGCTTCCCTGAAAATATGGACCAACTCCACCCTTCCAATTACTCTTATCAGCATATCAATCTCTTTAAATAATCTCTATATTTTCCAAGGTCTCAAGAGTTTGTCATAAACCTATGTAACTGCCACCTTTGAATCTAATTCAATGGTAAGTGAATTAATTCTCGCCCATTCTGTAGCAGCAAAAAATTGTAGAGCCATTTTGATAGCATAAACTTCTACAACTTAGATTTGGATCCTAAAGTCCATGGAATAACCCACATATCACCCCATTTGAATCTCTAAGGGCACATCCACACCCTGCAGACCTTGGCTCCCTCCCGCAGTTAGAATTCAGAATGTTTATTGATTCAAATTCATAATGAATTACAAGGAGAAATCTCGCTTATATAGAGCTGAGTAACTAAAGTCAGTTGAGTATCAAACTTGACTAACTGACTATACTAACAACTTAACAAACTAACAACTTAACAACTCAGCAACTAACAGCTAAGCAACAAACTAACTAGGCTAGCCAAGCATCTAAAACTAACTATAAATCTAGCTAATAGAGAGTGTTGAGAACTCTGTTAGCCCCCATCAAGCTGGAGTGCATAGATTATGGAAAGTAAATCAAGCCACCAAAGGTTTAAACACAATAGGAAGATGAGACTTTGTAAAAATATCAACTAGCTGAGCAGAAGAGGACACATGGAATAAGCTGAGCATGTCAGCTTTAATCTTTTCACAAACAAGGTGACAGTCGGGCTCAATGTGCTTAGTGCGTTCATGGAATACAAGATTCTCAGCAATGGCTGATTGATTATCACAGAAGATTAAGGCAAGAGTGGAATGAGGGATCTGCAGATCATGCAACAAGTACAAAAGCCACTGATCTTCACATGTCAAAGAAGTAAGAGCTCTATGCTCAGCTTTAGAAGAAGAACAAGAGATAGTTTTTGTTTCTTGAAGTGCCAAGAAATCAAAGCTTCTCCAAGGAACACATAATAGCTAGTAATTGAACGCCTTGTATCAGGGCAAGTGGCCCAGTCAGAATCATTACAACCTTTCAAAAGAAGATCAGATTGAGAAGGAAAAAGTAAGCCTTGGCCAAGATTGAACTTGACATAGTGTTACATTCTGTGTAAAGCCTTTAAATGTAGATCAGTGTACTTCTCCATGAATTGAGAAAAATGAACTACAAACGAGAGATCAGGCCTTGTTGTGTGACGTCCCGCCACTTCATCTTATCATCTCACATATTTCTCATTATCTTATCCGATCTTATTTTGATTTAGTTCATCAATGCCAACCCTTCCTTACTCTTAAGCTAATTATCAAATAGCTCACATAAATTTATTTCCTTTAAGAAATCACTAATGATATATATAAATACCATTCCATTTCCACAGGACCTCATACATCAACTTATCTTACATCCCCGACATCTTATATACATGAATTTCTACTTGTACTGTACTGTAGCTGAATTACAATTTATCGTACATAAACATATAAGTATACCTTCTATGTTAACTGGGAAGCGTATCTGGAAGGTACACTTTGCTTCTTCAAAAACAAGCTCCTCTAGGCGGAGCGAGGTTTACTTCAAGTAATCTGTAGGAAAAATGGTCGTAAAAGGGTGAATTTACGCTCAGTAAGAAAACTACATAAAAGAGCGTGCTATGCCTCTATATGCCTTTTTCCTACTTGGCTCTATAATGTCGTGTAAAGCATTATAAAGCATGCATCATAACATTTTTCATGCATTGTTTGCAATCATACATGTTTATTTCAAATGACATAGCAAACATACTTTGTATGCTTCATTTAAAATGTAGCATACATATAAAACATGCATCATACTTCTTTCTTAGAAACTTCATACTTCATAGCATACTTTAAAACATACTTCATATACTTCTTCATGCATACATCATATACTTCTTCATGCATACATCATATATCCTTTGAAATAGGATGGAGACTATGTACGATATTTTAAGCGATTGAATCGTCATATGAACCGTTCATTCCCATTCATATGACTCTAATCATGCATTGGTACAGTAGTGCACTCCGTATAGGTCATGGATTCTCTCCTGCCTTTATCTTTCCACAGTGAACACTAGTCAGGTGTCACATGTGGGATTGAGGACCGGACTAGGGTTCCTCGCTCAACATACATATTACTGAGGACTTGATCAGAGTCACCTAGCCATCAGAAATGCATAATCATTACGCAGTCCATAGTCTCAAAACATTTATAATATACTTCTTTCTTTCAGAAAACACTTTGGTGTTTAAAACATTTTGGCTTTGAAATTCTCTTTTCATACAGGGCAATCGACTGGCCTCGTAAGGCAGTCGGCTGCTGCTTCATAACTTCATTTCTCGAAATCATTTTCATTTCGAAAAATACATGGGGGCAGTCGACTGGTTCATATAGCGGTCGACTGGTTTTCAAACAGAATGCTTCTTAGCAAATAGCAGTCGACTGGTCATATAGCAGTCGACTGTCTTTTTGAAACGGAATGCTTCTGGAAAATTAGCAGTCGACTGGTCTCATAGGGCAGTCGGCTGGTTTTCAAACAGAATGCAATTTGACAAATAGCAGTCGACTGTCCCATATAGCAGTCGACTGGTTTGAAACAGAATGCTTCTGGGTAAAAAGCAGTCGACTGGCTTACATAGCAGTCGACTGGTTTGCATCGATTTTCGAAAACGATGTTTTGGTTGTCTCTAGGCAGTCGACTTCCATTTAAGGCAGTCGGCTGCCCCTAGCCTAATTGGTACTAGGAGACAAGTCCGAAAATGCATCTTTTCCTGCAAAGAAACAACTAGTACTTCCCTCCAAATCATGCACAAGTATCATAAAACATGCGGACATAGCCGCCTTACGTCCGTTACATAATTTCCTTACCTTGATTCCTTCGGAAACGCGAAATCACTTGGCGCGTAACCCTAGCTTTTCCACTTCTTTAACCTGAAATCATCACATCAATTTAAACCTCTAACTTATCACCATACACATAATATACTAACTCAAACAACCCCAAATCATGAACGAAATTGCAAGAATCCTCTTCTTCTCTTACCTTCACTAGAGACCAAAATTTCAATTGTTAAGATCTCCTTCAATACTTGGATTTACTTTATCAAACTTTGGATATCACCTAGTCTAACGACAAGGATTATTTTTCGTTAAATGAACTTAGTGAATTGGTGAGGGAGTAAGGTGGTTTAGCAAGGAGCTTGGAATGGAAAACTTGGAAGCTTGGAGATGGCACGAGAGGGAGAGGGCTGGAGGCAGGGGCTGACGTTGGGGATAGCTGATGGAGATGGTGAGTCATGCACTTGCATTAATTGCATGCTCATCCCTTTAATCATCTCAGCCAATCCATTTGACTCAAGACCATTTGACCATCAATTAATTCCTCCTCCATATGACTCATCCATTTAATCTCCAATTAGATTTCTGATTTTATTTCTTGTCTCATTCTCCATTTATTTTCCTGATATCATTTTCTTTACCCTCTACTCATTTCCATAATAACAAAATAAGCTCTTTGCCTAATTGGTTATCAACTTTCTTATTTCTTTTATATCCCATACATCATGCATACATCATTCATACATCAATTACACATCAACTTCATATTCGTTTCATCATATTAGATTGAAATGCTTTACATACATGGAAATTGGGGATCTCACATGTTGTGGTCAAGAACAGCAGTTTGCCAATGAGTTGTCTATATTCGAGAGGATTAGACAAAGCAATACTAGAAGCTTTGTCAAGTTTGAGAGAAGCAAGCAGAGGAGTAGGGGCAGGCTTGCAACTAAGAAAACCAGAATCCTGAAGCAATTCCAATGTATATTTTCTTTGAGATAGATTGATACTAGATGAAGATCTAGCCACCTCAAGCCCCAGGAAATATTAGGAAATATTTCAAAGTACCAATGTCCTTGATTTCAAAAGTAGCATCAGGGAAGGTCTTAATCTCTTGGATAAGAAAAGGATCATTGTTGGCTAAAACAATGTCATCAACATAGACTAAGAGTGCAATGAAAGAGCTGGTAGAACCTTTGAAGAGGAAATTAAGATCTGAAGAAGTTCGATGAAAACCTTTACTAAGAAGAGTGATGGTAAGCTTGGAGTACCATTGCCTACTGTCTTCCTTTAAACCACAAAGAGACTTTAAAAGTTTGCAAACTTGGCGTAGTTTAACTTGTGTATAACCAGAAGGCAGCTACATATTTACCTCTACATATAAATCCCCATGCAAAAAGGCATTCTTTATGTTTAAGTAGTGAAGATGCCAACCCTTAGCAGCTGAAACAATAAGTAAAGCTTGAATGGTAGCCATCTTTGCTACTAGAGAGAATGTTTCAATGTTGTCAAGAACATTTTGCTGAGTATAGCCTTTAGCAACAAGCCTTGCTTTGAACCTCTCAATGTTGCCATCGGCTTTGTGCTTGACTTTGTAAATCCATTTACATCCAATTGCATCCTCGAAGGGACGTAAGTCAAATTGGCTCTAAAGCAACCAACTCATCTTGCATAGCTTGTCTTCAACAGACATGTTGAATAGCTTGACTATAAGTTTTAGGCTCAACTGTATTAGTAATTCTTATTGAGAATTCCTTATGAGAAGATAAACATAGATCATATGAGAGAACTTAGAATAAATGGTGATATATAGAAGAATTTGTATTAATAGAAGGAACATGTGAAGAAACATCATATGCAGCCAAAGCACAATGGTAGTCCAGTCGGTAAATAGGACGTTCTAAGTCTATGAGATCTTCTAACAAGAGTAGACTGGGAAAGAATGGAAGCTGAGCAAGGAGAATGAGCAGTGGGAGACGAATATTGAAAATTCTCTTTGTTTCAACTCAAATTTCAAGTTAAAGGACAAAGAAAACTTTTTTTCTCAAAATCAGTTATATTAAGTCCAAGAAAAATAAGGTTTTTTATGACTATTAATTGGACTTATATTTTCAAATAAAACTTATATAAATAATCATTTAAATCAATCTATTGGTTTGCTAAATAGTTAAATATCAAAAGCAAATTCAGTTTGAAAAACACTTTCGAACACACTTAAAATTTTAAGGCTTAATAGCCAAATGTATCTTCAACTTTTAACACAAAATGGATATAAGCCCTCGTTCTTTAATTTTATTGTAAAATTCATAAATTTTTATTTTACTATAAATAGGCCATTTGCCTTTCAAAATAATGCAATAAAAGTAAAATAAATAAGATATTAAGGTTATGTTTGGTGCATAGGATGATAGATAGGATAGGATGATAATTATCTTATCTTATGTTTGATGCACACAATAAGTGGAGGATTGGATTACAAAAGGGATTAGTCATCTCAAGACCCAGCCCGTATCACCAGGCCATTGGCTGGCATCCCCTAGACCCTTTGGCCCCAAGTTTACCTTGACTTAACCGTACTGTCCTCTTTAGCAAGCCCACTGGCCCCCTCAAGGTTTTATCGAAGAATAACACCTCAATTCGCGTCTGCATGTCTCGAACCCTTGACCTCTTGTAAGTGTTGAGACATGCTAACCAACATGCTGACCAAGCCTAATGGTTAGCATGTCTCAACACTTGCAAGAGGTCAAGGGTTCGAGATATGCGACATGTGTTGGGGTGTTATTCCCCAATAAAACCTTGAGGGGGCCAATGAGCTTGCCAAAAAGGACAGTACGCTTGAGTCAAGGTAAACCTGGGGCCAGAGGGCCTAGGGGATGTTAGCCGACGGCCTGGTGATACTGGCTGGGCCTTGACAATAAAACCCTAGGCCTAATGGTTAGCATGTCTCAACACTTGCAAGAGGTCAAGGGTTCGAGACATGCGGACGTGAATTGGGGTGTTATTCCTCGATAAAGTCATGAGGGGCCTGTGGGGCTTCCAAAGCAAACAATACAGTTGACTCGAGGTAAACCTAGGGCTAGAAGGCCAAAGGGATGCTAGCCAACGGCCTAGTGATACAGGCTGGGCCTTGACAATAAAACACGCGTTTCATTGTCAAGGCCCAACTTGTTCACCAGGCCATCAGCTGGCATCCCTTAGGCCGCTTGGCCCCAGGTTTACCTTGACTCAATCGTACTATCTGCTTTGGAAGCCCCACTGGCCCTTCACGGTTTTATTAGGGAATAACACCCCAATTCGTGTCTGCATGTCTCGAACCTTTGACCTCTTGCAAGTGTTAAGACATGCTAACCATTATCGATAGTATCTATCGAAGAACAGATGCTATGAATCAATTAATCGAGCTCATTTTTCAAAAACATCATCGGAAAAAGTGATCTATTTGTTGTCATTTATACGAACAAAATATTATGATCCTTAAGAATTCAACGGGACCCCTCCTCGCGAATCAGACAAAGAAAGAGGAGGCGGGCCCCGTTGAGTTCTTACACTTTCATGCCTATAACTTAGTTCATCCCATTATTACATATTACAGGGACGAACCCAATCCAGAATATGAACCATAAAAGAAAATACCTATTAAACCGATCACAAGAATACCAGTTACCGTACCTATTATCCAAAGAGGAATCCTTCCAGTAGTATCGGCCATTTATCCCGCTTCCCTCCACATTTCATCAAGTGGTCATGCTAAAGACAGAAACAGTCATAGATAATTATGAGATGCAATCCTTCCGAATGGGATAAGTGTGACGTCCCCGTCACTTCATCTTATCTCTTATCTTTTTTTCCTTCTTTATTTAGATTTAGTTCATCCAGTGTCGTTCTTTCCTTATTCTTAAGCTAATTATCTAATAGCTTATAAATATTTTATTCAATTTTCATAAGCATAAAAATGATATATATAAATATCATTCCATTTCCACAGGATCTCATACACCATCTTAACTTACATCCCCGACGTCTTATATACATAAATTTCTACTTGTACTGTACCGTAGCTGAATTAAAATTTGCTATACATAAACGTATGAGTATACCTTCTATACTAACTGGGAAGCATATCGAGAAGGTACACTTCGATTCTTCAAAAACAAGCTCCTCTATTCGGGGCGGGGTTCACTTCAGGTAATCTGTAGGAAAAATGGTCGTAAAAGGGTGAGTTTACGCTCAGTAAGAAAAATACGTAAAAGAGCGTGCTATGCCTCTATATGCATTTTTCCTACTTAGCTCTATAATGTCATGTAAAGCATTATAAAGCATGCATCATAAACATCTTTCATGCATTGTTTGCAACCATGCATATTTATTTCAAATGACATGGCAAACATACTTTGTATGCTTCTTTTAAAATATAGCATACATATAAAACGTGCATCATACTTCATAACATACTTTAAAAACATACGTCATACGTTTCTTCATACATACGTCTTGTGCTTTGAAATAGATGGAGACTATGTACAGTATTTAAGCGATTGAGTCGTCATATAAATCCTTTATACCCATGTATATGACTCTAATCATGCATTAGTACATTGGTATACCATGTAGAGGTCAGGGATTCTCTCCTGCCTTAATAATACCACAGTGAGCACTAGTCAGGTGTCACTTATGGCCTTGAGGACCGGACTAGGGTTCCTCGCTTAACATACATATTACTGAGGACTTGATCAGAGTCTCTCAGCCATCAGAAATGCATAATTATCACGCAGTCCATAGTCTCAAAACATTTATAATATACTTGTTCAGAAAACACTTTTGTGTTTAAATCAAATAAGCTTTGAAAGCTCTTTTCATACATGGCGGTCGACTGGTCTTATAGGGCAGTCGACTGCTCCTTCATAACTTCTTTTATCGAAATTAATTTCATTTAAAATTTTGATATTTTCATCTTTGAAAATACATGAGGGCAGTCGACTGGTCCATATAGCAGTCGACTGTTTTTGAAACAGAATGCTTCTGGAAAATTAGCAGTCGACTGGTCATATAGGCAGTCGGCTGGTTTTGAAACGGAATGCAATTTGGCAAATAGCAGTCGACTGGTCCATATAGCAGTCGACTGGTTTTAAACAGAATGCTTCTGGGTAAATAGCAGTCGACTGGCTTACATAGCAGTCGACTGGTTTGCATCGGTTTTCGGAAAACGACGTTTTGGTTGTCTCTAGGCAGTCGACTTCCCTTTAGGGCAGTCGGCTGCTCCTAGCCTAATTGGTACTAGGAGACAAGTCCGAAAATGCATCTTTTCCTGCACAAAACAGCTAGTACATCTCTCCAAATCACATCAAAACGTCATAAAACATGCGGACATAGCCGCCTTACGTCCGTTACATAAATTTCTTACCTTAATTCCTTCGGAAACGCGAAATCACTTAGCGCGTAACCCTAGCTTTCACTCCTTCAAAGCTGTAACATCAAATCAATTTAAACCTTTAAACGATCATCATACATACATCATATCAACTTAGTACAACTCCAATTCATGAACGAAATTGATTAAATCATTTTCTTCTCTTACCTTCACTAGAGACCAAAATCTCAAAACTTGAGATCTCTTCCAATACTTGGAATCAACCTACCAAACTTCGGATATCACCTAGTCTAGTGACAAGGATCGTTTTTTATTCAACCAACTAAGTGAATCGATGGATGGATGAGGGGGTTTGTCAAGGTGGCTTTGAATGGAAACTTGGAAGATTGGAGGTGGAACGATGGAGAGGGCTGGAAGAGTTGCTGCCGTGGGGTGATGGGAGGGATGATGAGTCATGCACTTGCATTAAATGTCTCTTTATCTCATTATCAATCTCAGCCAAGTCTTTCCTTGACCTTTTGACCCATTTGACCATCATTTAATTCCTCTTCCATAGGACTCATCCATTTAATCACCAATCATGTTTTCTGATTTTCTTCTTTCTCCTATTCCATTTATTTTCCTGATATCAACATAATTTATTTGACTATTTTACTTCCCATTCTATTTATTCCTTACATGTTCCATACATCAATCATACATTATTTATACCTCAATTACACATCAACTTCATATTTATTTAATCATATTAGATTGAAATGCTTTACATACATGGAGGAATACATGGAAATTGGGGATCTCACAATAAGAGAACTGCTAATGGTTAGCGTGTCTCAACACTTGCAAGAGGTCAAGGGTTCGAGACATGCTGACACGAATTAGGGTGTTATTCCTTGATAAAACCATGAGGGGCCTGTAAGGCTTTCAAAGCAGATAGTACGATTGAGTCAAGGTAAACCCGGGGCCAGGGGGCCTAGGGGATGCCAGCCGATGGCCTGGTGAATGGGCTGGGCCTTGACAAGTCATCCTCCTAGTATAGGATGATTCAATCCTATCCAAAAAGTAAGGATTGTTTCTAATCTCATGGGATTAGAAATAAATACTCATATTTTATTTATTTCATCCTTAAACTTTATATTTAAAAATTAACTTAAACATTAAATAAAATAATAAGGATATTTGTTTAATTAATTAATTAATCTCAAATTTTTCCTTCTTTTCATTTTTTACTTTTTTCTTTCTTGTTTTTATTCAAGAAAAACTATAATTTTGATAAAATAATATTTTCTTGAACAATTTTTTTAAAATTATTTTTTGGAAATAATTAAAATTTTTAAATAATTTTTAGGAAATAAATTCTCAAACATAAAAATTATTATAAAATATAATTTTTAACTAGTTTTTTCTTACGTTTAAATTTTTATTTTTTCTTTCTTAATTTTTTTTCTTTTTTACTGTCAAAAAAAAGAAAAATAACTATTAACAATAAAATTATTAGAAATTATATTTTTTAATTAATAAAATTTAAATAATTAAATTTAACTTGTATTTTCTTTCTTTTTTTTTTGTTTTCTATATTTCCTTCTAATTGACTCCAATCTCCTGAGATAAGGGCTCTAATGATAATGATGATTTCCTTCTAATTGACAAAAAAGAAAAAAGACAAAGAAACCATAAAAATAAAGAAAAATATTTAAGAACTATCTTTTCGAAAATTTAATGTAATTAAAAAAAATAAACCTATTTCCTAGAAAAAGTCAATTTTCTAAAAATAAATATATTTAATTTACAATCAAAAAAATTATTTCAAATTTAAATCATATAAAAGAAATGAAAAAAAGGAAAGAAAAGAAAAAAGTGAAAAAGTACAGAAAATTCTTTTATAAAAGTTCATTTTCTAACAAAATAATTTTTTGAAAATGTAATATATATTTTTAAAAGTAATTTTTTATTAAAAAATCAACTAATAAATTTGACTATTAATTATAATATTATAAATAATTTTTAAATTTTTATTTATATTTATAACAAAAAATTTATAAATTTAAATTATGTTACTTTAAAAAAGAGTACTAAAAAATAATTTTATATTACTTTTAATTTTATACATAACAAATATGGTAGAAAACATAAAAAAATCATCTTATCTTATTCTTAATCCTTGTACACACCAAACATAAGATAGGATAATATAATCTAATCTTATCCTATCATAATCTTATATTATCCTATTCAATTATTATCCTATGCACCAAACACGATCTAAGGTCTTATAAGCCCTCAATTTTTTTTTTATTTTACTTTAAAAATTTATGACTGATTTGGATTTAATTACATTATTTTGATAGGATAGGGATTTATATAGTAAAATTAAGGTTCAGGGTTTATGTCTATTTTGCGCTAGGTATACTTTGCTATTAAGCCAAATTTCAGTCATTTCAAATTATTAATTAGTTTAAGACTAACATTTAAAAATCCTGTGTTATAAAAAGCTCTAATGGTTTGATTACTTTGAAATTGATTCTCAGTTATATCCTCCGAAATATTGGTTGGTAGGCTCGTCTTTGCCTTCAAATTTCAATCCTGACCTCGTGCAAATGTTTCTGAGACAGCTTTCCATAGAAAATGTCCGGTATGTACTTGAATAAGTTTTAATTTAACATCCGAAGCAATATTCACTTCCTTTTACTTGTATTATTATTTCGTTTTGACCGTTTATTTCCCGTTATAAATATTTGATATTTTATTTATTATTTTTGTGGAATTTGAATGAGGCGCCCTTTTTTATCCTTTTTCTAGTATGACACTGCTACAATAAAATGAAAAGATTAGGGTTAACAAACGTAGTTTTTGATAAAAGACTACAATTTTATGACCGTAGTCCATACAAAATAATATTTTCTTGAAGATCTTAGGCTATTTTTTTCAATCGTAATCTAATATGCCTTTTTGACTACTTTTTTTTAGAAGTCGTAGTGTTTTTTATATATTAAGACTAAACTTTTTATGACTAACCGTAGCTTTTTTTATATGTTAGGCTACAATTTCATTATTGATACCTCTTTATAAGAACAAGAGAGATATTCAAAGTAAAACTAATGAGTCTCACAATGAAACTATGGGACAATGTGATAGAATAGAGATTAAGGAAGACTATAGAGATATCGAAGAATCAATTTGGTTTTATGCTAGGTTGATCAACTATGGAAGCAATACCATTGCTTAGAAAACTTGTGCAGTGTTCTCAAGTATTGGGCAAAAATCTTAATATGGCCTTCATAGACCTGAAGAAAGCATATGATAAATTACCTAGGGAGGTGCTATGGACGTACTTAATGAAGAAAAGAATTCCTATAAAATATCTTGAACTAATTAAGGATATGTGTGGAGATGCAAGGACACATGTGAGAACATATGGAGGGTAAACAAGTTAATTTTCTATCATAGTTGGATTACTTTAAGGGTCGAGGCTAAGTCCATTTTTGTTTACTATAGTAATGGACGAATTGGCTAAATCCATTTGGGATAAGGTGCTTTGGTGTATGATGTTTGCAAATATTATTGTCTTGTGTGTTGAGACTAGAGCAAAAATCAATGCAAAGTTAGAACTATGGCGATAAACGCTAGAATGAAGTGGGTTCAGACTAAGCATAGTAAAAACTAAATACATGGAATGTAAACTCAATTCAAACAAAGAGGAAGAAAAAAAAACATAATGACATTAGATGAGGTGGTGATACCTAAGTGGGGTTATTTTCGACATTTGGAATTGATCATATAGATGGATTTAGAGATTGATGGCGATATGACTCATAGGATCTAGATTGGCTAGAGCAAGTGGAGAAGTGCTATAGGTGTGCTATGTGATAAAAAAAATTCTTATACGGTTGAAAGGTAAGTTTTACAAGATATATGTTAGACCAATATTACTATATGATAATTGTTATAACGTCTAAGTCCGTGAACCTAACCGCTAGACACAAATTCTAGGAGTCGCCACCAACCATTCAACTTAGGTGTGATTGGTTACCTATTCAAACTATGGACAAAGCTTGGTCTAGTTCAAAAATCCTAAGGTTTGGGTGTATAGTTACATGTGAAAAAGGATTAGCACCACACAATGCCCATTTTAGATGGTACCATTGTAGCATTAAATTATCCTAACTTTGTTTTAAAATTTTATTTTTACCCTTTCTTACCCCCTTTTAAATTTTATTTCGTAATTTTATTTTATTTATTTAATTTTATTTTGTTTTATTAATTTATCTTTATTTTATTTGGAAAATGAATATTGATTGTTTTTTATTGAAATCACCTTTAGATCCCCATTACTCTGGCAATAATCTAAAGGAAATTCTCACCTATAAAATTTTTAAGTGTTGCTTACTTGCAGTCACCCTAAGACTTCCATCATCAGAACAATCATTACCCATATTCATTATTTAATCTTTTTATTTTATCTTATTTTATTTATTATCTCTTAAATTATTTTTATTTATTTGTTATTATTTTCTTTTACACTATTTCAGATAAATGCTAATTATTTCTCAAAATTTTCAATTAAACCTCGGATAATCACCATTCATTTTATTTTTATTTATTAAATTAATGATTTTATTATTATTTTTATCTTTGAAACAAGTGTTGATTATTTTCTAAAATATCTAATTAAACCATCAATTACTATGGAAAAATTTAACAGGATGTTTATAGCTAGAAAATCCGTAAGTATTGCTTACTTGTAGTCACCTTAAAGTTTTTATTATCGGATATCATCACTTATATTTTATTTACTATTTATTTTTATATTATGTTTATTTGTTCTTGTGTAATTTATATTATATTAATTTTTATTATATTTTAAATTTGCAAGAAAATTTAATATTGATTTGGATTTTTCCTAATCTTATTTAATTCTTTTAATTCATATTTCAATACTGATCCTAATAACACAAATAAGTAAATAATACAAATTAATAATAACATAAAAAATAAATAAACAATGCATTAAATTAAATTAAACAATTAAATCAATAGTTAAGCAATTTATGCAAATAAAAACAATTAAGCATTTAAAACTTTTTTTTTTGGTTCGTCATGGTATTGGTACAAAGTATCTTCCGCTGAAAGCAGTAAATAATCTCCGTCGGGGACTCTGAGCGCACATAAGGTGGATAGTCCCCTCCCAACATGATCTGCTCCATACCCAACGCCAGGAGTTAAGCATTTAAAACTAGTGTATATTAAAAGACACGTAAATCATTAATTAGGAAGAGCTTAAAACAATGCTTGCCTTAGAAACAGAAATGTGATATGAAGCAAACTTATTTTTGACCTTCTGTCAGAGCGCGTTCTCTTTTCAAGCCCGAATTAAAGTACCTTAATTTCCTTCTCACTCTTTCTTCGACACGCGGTACTCTCTTTATTTCTTTATTTTCCTCTAAATCCTTTTCCACTCTAATTTCAAAACCCAAAACCAACACCTCCACTCAATTCGAGTCACTACTACTGTCAGTGGTCCTCTGTCTTTCACTACTTCGAGCGTGGCTGTTGCAAGGATTTCAGCCTCGTTACAGAGAAGGATGACTAGGAACGGTGATGATGATGCTAAATAGTCGACGCAGCGAAGGAGCGGTAATGAGCGAGACACGGGGCAGCCATGTATCCAGTAAGCAGTGGCGAGGATGAGCACAGGGGTGATGATGAGGCGCGCGATCAGCAAACAGGGAAGCTCGAACAGCTTGTGCAGGACTGGACGGCAGAGCAAGCGATGATGCAATCAGGCTGTAATGGCGACACAGTAGCGGACAGAACTGCTGTAGGCACAGCAGGGTAGGGTGGCGATGGTTTTCTGGTTTAGATAATGAAGATGATGACTGTTTTGGCTGTGTTGAAGGTGTTGGGGAGCTAGGCTTCGGTGGTGATGAAGTCTCAATAATCCAAGCTAGGTTGGGCTAAGGATGGAGAAGATGGTGTTCAAAGTGGGATGGTGGACAATGAAGATGGTGGTGGCTAGGTTTAAAGAATAGGTTTTATGTTGAAGACGCAAGACTGGGTTCAAGAACTCAGCTTCGATTGTTATTCTCTGTGTGTTTGCTAGGCCTTTCATGTCTATTGTGTTGGAAAAAAATATCCCTTCAAAACAAGCACCCACAAAAACAGAGGAAAACAAAAAACAAACACAATAATTTTAATGTGGTTTGACCCAACCAATTTGGCCTACAACCACCCAACCAATCTAACAATCAAACAACTACAACTGTACAATTTTTAGAAGAGAAAAATTACAAACTCCTTACAAACCCAACCCAACTACTCAAAGAGCCCAACTACACCCTTTTATAAGAGCCCAAACTCTATAACTCTCTGAGATATTTTACAAACCAAGTCTAACACTTTATTTATAAGGGAATAGCCCTTATAACTTCTCCTATACTTTCGATGTGAGATTCAAGGCAAATTCCAACAAATCCTCCCTTGACTTGAATCCCCAAACTCCCCAAACTGTTCAACAACATCTGAAAAACTAACATGCCTCTGAATCTTCTTACTCTTGGAAACAACTCTATCCTTTGCATCATTAAGCAAATATAGTTGTTTCTCATTCCTCTTTCCTTGCAAAACTAAACCACCATTCTTGTATACTTTGCAACAATCATTATTACCAATATATGTGTACCCACGTGAAGCTAACTCACCCAAAGAAATCAAATTATAGCTAAAACTAGGTACATACCTCACATTACGAAGAGTCTTGACACCACCATCATGAAGCTTGAGTTGAACACTTCCAATACCTTCAATCTTCACTTGATTACCATTCCCAACCGCAATATTGCCTAAACTTTCAACCTCTTTCAATTCATCAAACCGATCTTTATCATTGCAAATATGCATCGATGCAGCTGAATCCAAAACCCAACTTTCCTCATAAGTATGAGGCCCATCTAAACAAGTTGCCAATACATCATCATCCGAATCAATCAAAACAACACATGTCTCATTCTTCTTTCCATCATCACTCTTTTGTTGAGCCTTCTTGAATGCAGCCATATCCTCTCTTAATGTCTTGCAACGTGCTTGAATATGACCCTTCTCTCCACAATAATAGCATTCCACCTCACTATAATCTCTGAATCTTGATCTTGATCTCCCTCTTGATCCACCATGTCTCTCATTAGTCCTCCCTCGAGTAGAACCTTCCACAGTAGCTAGTACACCTCTTGCAGATGAAGAATCTTCTTTGCCCATAAATCTTCTTTCTCAAGCAGCACAGCAATCACATCATCCAACGTCAAAGTAGTTCTACCTACCAATAAAGTCTAAACTAAAGGTTTATAGGACTTGGGCAAAGATGACAACAACAGTAATGCCTTCTCTTCTTCTTTCAACTCTTTAGAATCAATAGCTAATAATTGTGAAACTAATCTATTAAATTCATTTAAGTGATCATGGAGACTCTTACCTTCATCCATCTTCAGAGAATACAAATCCATCTTCAAACACAATCTATTCGTCAGCGATTTTGACGAATAGATGTCTCCCAGCTTCTTCCACAATCCAGTTGGTGTCATCTCAGTCAATACGTTATACTTAATCTCTGGAGCAAGCGCCAATCTAATTGTGCTCACAGCCCTCTTCTAAATTCCAACCCAATCCTTATTAGACATTCCATCTGGCTTATCTTCTTCCAATGCCAAATCTAGACCTTGTTGCATTAGAAGATCCTGAATCGTACTTTGCCATAACATAAAATTACTTTTACCATCAAATAAAGGAATCTCAAACTTAGGCATAGCTCTAGACATAGCTTCAGCCATAGCTTCCTTTTATCGCAGGATCACGAACTTTTAGCTCTGATACCACTTGTTGGGAAAAAATATCCCTTCAAACCAAGCACCCACAAAAACAGAAGAAAGCAAAAAACAAACACAATAATTTTAATGTGGTTTGGCCCAACCAATTTGGCCTACAACCACCCAACCAATCTAACAATCAAACAACTACAACTGTGCAATTTTTAGAAGAGAAAAATTGTAAACTCTTTACAAACCCAACCCAACTACTTAAAGAGCCCAACTACACCCTTTTATAAGAGCCCAAACTCTATAACTCTCTGGGATATTTTACAAACCAAGCCTAACACTTTATTTATAAGGGAATAGCCCATATAACTTCTCATATACTTTCGATGTGGGATTCAAGGCAAACCCCAACATATTGCTCTATGCTCCCTATGTTTTTATACTGCCATATTGTATCCTATTCAAACTATATCTCTTTCTTTTGATAATCACTTATAATTTCATTTTCAACTACAGCCAAATTTCAAATTGTAAATTTCTGTTATTTTTATTATTTTTATTTTTATCCTATAACTCATCTTAATAAAATAATCCTAATTTTCATAATAATTTACAAATATTCTGATTAATTATAAAATTTATCTGATAACTTAATAATATCCTATCCTAATAAACATTCTAATTTAATAATTATCTAATAAATCTTAGTCCTATTAAACTAAATCTATCCTACTTTATTATTTATCTTAAATTTAAACAATCAATCTAAATTTAAATTTCCAATAAATCTTATTATCTACATTTCCTAAAAATTAATTATATCCTATCCTATTAAATAATTGTAATAACTGCAAATTGATTATTTTGATGGATTAAACAATGTGATTTGGAGACAAATTTGTATATTGAAAATTTAACTTGGAGTTATGATGATTAAGAAGGACCTTGAGAAATTAAATTAAATTAAGAACTTTAAGATTAAAGTGACAATATAAAATATAAATTAATATATTTAGAAACTATGAAATATTGGTGGAACAAGCATTATATAGTATAGGATTAAGACTATTTAGAAATATAGTTTTGCTAAATATCAAATGGAGTAAATAATAAAGAATAAATATATAACTATATAAAAATGTTAGTGGAAATAAAATATTATATATGGATATGGCTTCTCGAGGAAGCCTCATCAAAACCAATCCCACAAACTTAATTTTTGTACATCAGCCACTACAACTCTACTCCCCACCGTCCATCATCATCATCTTTCTAACACAAATGCCATTTCATATTTTCTAAATTTATTAATTTATATTTTATATTGTCACTTTAATCCAAAGTTCTTAATTTAATTTAATTTCTCAAGGTCCTTAATGATCATAACTCCAAGTTAAATTTTCAATATACAAATTTGTCTCCAAATCACATTATTTAATCCATCAAAATAATCAATTTGCAGTTATTACATCAAAGAACGTCGTCGACGATAGGATTCGAACGTGCGCGGGCAGAGTCTACAAGATTTCCAGTCATGCCCGATTACCACTCCGGCACGTCTAACTGCAAATTGATTATTTTGATGGATTAAACAATGTGATTTGGAAACAAATTTGTATATTGAAAATTTAACTTGGAGTTATGATGATTAAGAAGGACCTTGAGAAATTAAATTAAATTAAGAACTTTAGGATTAAAGTGACAATATAAAATATAAATTAATAAATTTAGAAAATATGAAATATTGGTGGAATAAGCATTATATAGTATAGGATTAAGACTATTTAGAAATATAGTTTTACTAAATATCAAATGGAGTAAATAATAAAGAATAAATATATAACTATATAAAAATGTTAGTGGAAATAAAATATTATATATGGATATGGCTTCTCAAGGAAGCCTCATCAAAACCAATCCCTTAACTTAATTTTTGTACATCAGCCACTACAACTCTACTTCCCACTGTCCATCATCATCATCCTTCTAACACAAATGCCATTTCAATTTTTATCGGATGTTCAACTTTTGTAACGACTCTTTTTACCGAAAATATGAACTAAATTTTTTCTTCTTTTTCACTTACTTGGTTGGGCTGTACATAGTGTCACTAATCAATTCTTAAGCTAATATTATATTAGCTAAGTCAATGTCTCTTAGGTCCCAGTCAAACTCTCTAACTAAGCATGCATTTACAATTTCAAATCATTATACTTGACTAAATATATCTCCACCCATGTTGCATGCATTGTTATAAACCATAAATATATCCTATAATTCCTTTAATTACATCCCCATACTTTAAAAGTACTGAAAATACAAGTCTGAATATAAATGAGAATAATGTACATCACATACCTTCAAGGGTAGTACAAAAGCCTCGAAGGATTTGCTTAAACCCCACGTACAAAGCACCTACTGCAATTAATCTGGAAGGTGGAAAGGGGGTGAGCTTTTTGGAAAGCCCAGTAAGAAATATATATAAAAAACAGATATCGAATTTCTACATGCAAGTTTCCAAAATATTTATTAAAGTTCAAAATCAAAATTTATACATTTTGGAAACCAAAACATGCTTATGCAATGCATCAAAAAGTAATTCATTCAAAACCATAGATAAGCATTATCATTCGAAACATAAACATTCAGAAACCATAATCGGCATAAGTACGAAAAAGGAACATATACATATCATAAGTTGGAGACATAATGACTAAGCAATAATCAAGCAGTTCAAATTGACATATGACCATAGTCTAGATGGGGTCCACAGTAAGCACTGATCAGGTGTCAACTGAGCCCGCTATAGACTGGATCAAGGTCACGGCAATAGAAACTCTACTGTAGACTGGATCAGGATCATACAGTAGCCCAAAACATTACCTACTGTGAATTGGAACAGGGTCACGCAGTAGTCCAAAACATTACTGCAGCGATTGTTAGTCATGTCTCAAAACATTTCCATACATATATTTCCTACTGCAGACTGATTCAAGGCCACACACAGTAGTCCGAATATAAATACCTACTGCGGGCAGAATCAAGATCACACAATAGTTTCAAAACAATACTATACTAACTTTAGTTAGTCATGTCTCAAAACATTTTATACATATATCTTTCGAAATCCGAAATAGTATTTTTCGAGCTTTAGGAAAGTTCATAACAAAAGTCGTATACATTTCTTTCAAAAGCATATAAATCATTCATACTCATAATATCTTCAAAACAATACCATAGGTTGATAATTTCCTTGAGATTAATATCTCGACTGAAAGTCTTATAAACAGATCAAATTCGTAAGATTTAACCGTTTTCAAAATAAACTTGTCGGATAACTTGTCATTTTCAAATGGTTGCTTAAGTTAAGCTTAAATCATAAAACCATTATTTTCATAAAAATCTGACAGCATAACGGCTTATATTTTCTTAAAATCCCCTGTAAAAAAATATAGTTCAAATATCCACAAGGCAGTTGATTTTAAATAGCATTCAGTATCTCTTACGTTCTGATATATATCTCTTACCTTTGTACTGAGTTTCGATGCTTAGAACACCATGCTTAAACCAAATTCACAACTTGTCTTTCTTGCCAAACTTAGCACCAAACTTGAGTTCACTTGCTAATTTCCTTGGTGTTGTTTCATTCCTATACCATTTACGCAATCACATCACACAATGTCAAATGTATACTCTTATATATATTTACATATACATATGTAAACCCACATACTCATACAATATATTCTCAATCTAGTAATTATCTATCGTTCCTTACTCATTTTCCTCATTCTTAGCCATGATTAATCCTCCTTGCTACTTATATACACGCACACTTTAATTCCCTGTACATGTATATATATATATATATTAATCACCATTCTAATACGTATATTTTTCTTTTTCCTCAATGTGTAGCATGAGTATAGCTACAGCACCCTTGTTCTTCTTGATTGTCTTTCTATCACCCTTTGATTCCTTTTCCTTTAGTCTTTAATTTAGGTTACTAAGTATCTCTTACTTTGTATCATTTCTTCCTACATTAAAGCATAAAATTCAATAATTTATATTTTTGAATCACCTTAAGGAAATTTGTATTTTAAATTCTTCCTTAAGTGCATTACCTTGTAACTTTATCTTGGCTGCCACTTACTCCTTACTTCCTTATATGTTCTTTCCTTACTCATACCTAGGTTAAAGATTATATTTTAACCTTCTTGCTTCACTTTACATTCATCATTTAAAAATCTATAACAAAATCAAGTTCTTACCTTTCGTTATTAGCCAAAATCGATAGCCTCTAATGCAGCTTAATCTTTTCTGTTTTGGAAGCTGTTATGGACTTCATAAAATTACAACCACTTTCTCAGTTAAAGCCTTACAATTGGTGCTTCCAAAGAGCCTCTACACATATATAAAATCAATCTTAAATCATCATCATTCATTTCCTTAAATATACTTGCTAATTTAAACTTAATTTAATTCTAACTTTGACCACCTTACCTTTCGGTCAGAACATCATCTGCCCCTTGATCAGCTTCTGAGTGAATATAGTAGTCCCAAAACATAGAAATCTGCCATGATTTAGCATTAGCTACCATCATTTGTTTTCCTTAAATAAATTCCTTAATTTAACTCACTTAACTCTAATATTACCTCTCGGTCAGACCATCGTTTGCCTTAGTTGACTTCCACGTGAATAGAAAAATTTCGAGTAGAAAATGCCCCACGTTTCTAACTACCTTTTCAACCCCAAGACAGCCGTTGTTTGTGTGTTCAAATAACAGCTATAATAGACCTGGACATTGTCCAGTTTACTACTCTTCCACTCACCAAATACACAGCCACCTACAGCCTTCCTTCCCATGTAAATACAGCAGCCTAGTTGAAAGAGCTTTTCACGTCAGTACACTCCCTCGGTAGGAAGCATTCACACCTCGAATAGCTATTCCACCCGAGACAGCCCTTATCTCACGATCTCATTTAAATCTTTGCTGCCCCCGTTTCGTTTAGTAAATGAAAACCCTTTGTACAGAGTATCATCTTCTCTTTTCTCCACTGTTTTTACTTCTTTCAGCTACGTCCTTTTTCTGTTCCGAACCACCAAACTGAAAGCCTCAACCTTTGTCAAGAGGAAATGCAGCAACTTCTTTTTGCTCTTTTGTTCTAAACTAAGCCAAAGGAAAATCCTCTGTACAGCCCCCCCTTTTTTTTTCTCGCCTGAAACACAGCCTAGACAACCTTAAATTTTAGTCTTCATTCACACCTTACCTCTACCATCATTCAACCCTCTTTTTTTTTTTTCTCAAGTTGGGTCTCCACACTCACATTACTCTCCTTCAACACAACTCTGTTTTTAACACCCAAAATACCATTTGAACCTCTTTTTCTCCTCTGTGTTTTGCTCCCAAACCTGAGTTTTTCTCTGCCTTAAGTAGTCTTTCCTTTAACCTTGATTGCCGACACAATTTGGATGGCCAAAATGATAACGCAAGAGTGGAGGATGAGAGTCTCGGTTCAGCAGATAAGGAAAGGAAAAATTGAAATGGCATTTGTGTTAGAAGGATGATGATGATGGACGGTGGGGAGTAGAGTTGTAGTGGCTGATGTACAAAAATTAAGTTAGTGGGATTGGTTTTGATGAGGCTTCCTCGAGAAGCCGTATCCATATATAATATTTTATTTCCACTAACATTTTTATATAGTTATATATTTATTCTTTATTATTTACTCCATTTGATATTTAGCAAAACTATATTTCTAAATAGTCTTAATCCTATACTATATAATGCTTATTCCACCAATATTTCATATTTTCTAAATTTATTAATTTATATTTTATATTGTCACTTTAATCCTAAAGTTCTTAATTTAATTTAATTTCTCAAGGTCCTTCTTAATCATCATAACTCCAAGTTAAATTTTCAATATACAAATTTGTCTTCAAATCACATTGTTTAATCCATCAAAATAATCAATTTGCAGTTATTACATCCTCCCCACCTTAGAAAATTTGGTCCTCCAAATTGATCATGGTTATCTCAAACTTGTGAGGATGCTTTCCTTCTTTCATCTTCTCTATACTCAAAATGATCCAAGGTCTGATGATTCTTCAAATTCTAATTTCCTAAATCAAGCTTGTCTTGAAGATCATATCTAATTCACATGAACTTCGAAATTAAACGATTCAAGCATTCAACAAATCAAAAGTACCTCCTTATCTCACACTTTGCAACAGACAATCTCCTATAAATCAGAAACCTTCAACTAAGGTAAAGTCAATGTTATGATAAGATGATCTCGAATGTCTTATCTCCTACAATCTTAACTTTCAAGTCAATTGTTATCTTGCATAACGCTTCCAAATAATTCTTTAATATTCACTCCAGGATTCACTCTTCATAACATGTCGAGCTCAAGCTCGACTCTACCAATTGGGAGTTTGAAGAGTCCTTTGGTTCTCAAAATTCCACATGTTTTTAAGTCTCATAGTTAAAGACCGTATATTTTATATTGTCACTTTAATCCTAAAGTTCTTAATTTAATTTAATTTCTCAAGGTCCTTCTTAATCATCAGAACTCCAAGTTAAATTTTCAATATACAAATTCGTCTCCAAATCACATTGTTTAATCCATCAAAATAATCAATTTGTAGTTATTACAATAATTCTAATTATATAATTCTAATGTTAATTCTAATTCTAAATGTTAATTCAAAATTTACAAATTATTATTTTTACAAAAATATAAAAATACATCCCGAACAAAATGGGGTGTCTACAATAGTGAATGTTGGCTGACTAAGAGACAACATACACAAAAGATGAGTGTAGTAGAATTGGGAATGTTGTGGTGGATATGTGAACATACAAAAAAGGATAAAATGATAAGTAAAGACATTTGTAAGAAGGTTGGAGTAATACATTTCAAAGACAATATAATGAAAGTTGTTTATGTTAGTTTGGATACATACGACATAGACTTGTAGATACTCCAATTCAAAGAGTAAAGGCTATGAATGATAAAAAAAAGGATCAAAACTAAATTAAGGCAAAAAAAAAAAACTTAGAAAGAAGTCATTCAGAAAGATATGATGTACTAAAGTTAGAAGAACATATTGCCTTGGATATAAATGACGGAGGAAACTTCATGTTGATGACTTAACATGGTTTGCTTCACGTAGCTTATCCCAATCTATTGAGATAAAAACTCTAATAATGATGATGATAATAAGACTACTATTTCATCATTGGACTACTGTATATGGATTATGGCTTTATGGAAAACCATAGTCCTATATTAGATCACACTTTTTATGAAAATCATAGTTTTTTTTTTTTATCAAACTACAATTTATGAAAAATCATAATCCTTTTGTATATTAGATTGTATGAAAAACTAGCCTTTTTGTGTATTAGACTATATTTTTTTGAAAACCGTAGTTTTTTTTTTGCATAGTAGACGACACTTCTATAAAAACCGTAGTCTTTTGTACATTAGATTATGGTTTTATATAAAAAAAAGTCTTTTTGTACATTATATTACATGTTTATGAAAAACCAATCTTTTTATATATTTTTTGTTGAAAAAATCAAAGTCGCTAATGCTCACTCTATCGCAAAAAACTTAATTTTCATTGTTAATTCCTTCGCTAATTAGCAATAGAATTTTTTAACATCAGCAACGGATTTTATGTCATTAGCGACGAAAAATTCCACTGCTAAAAACATAATTTCATCTTTTAACTTACATAAAAACTCCGTCGCTAAAGAAAATTAGTGACAGAATAGTTTATTTGTTTTTTATTTTATTAAAAAAATCAGTTGCTAAAGAGCATCAGCGACAGAATTCGTTGCTGATAGTTTATTTATCTTTTATTTTATAAAAAATCCATCGCTAAAGGGCATTAGCAACAGAATTTTTGTCGCTGAGAGTTTATTATTTTTGTTAATTCAATAAATATTTCGTTGCTCAAGGGCATCAGCGATGGAAATTTTGTCGCTAATGTGATGAATTCTATTGCCAATGTGATGAATTCTATCGCTAGTGTTATGATTCCGTCGAAAATTTGATGAATTTTTTGACTAATTTGACAGATTTTGTTGCCAATCCTATGAATTTTGCCAAAAAAAATGTATTCTCAAATTTCTGGAACAAATTATATATATTTATATAAAGAGAGAGAGAAAAATACTTAAAACATTCAAATCCATTAATATAAAACATTTAAAATAAATACAATATTTATACATAAATACATAAAACATACGTAATAAAATAAAATCTACCAATATCCATGAAAGTAATTACATTATTAAAGATACAAAAACATTATCATTAAAATAAATTAACTGAAAGGCCTCCTCCTCAGCACCATCATCACCACCACCAGCACATCATCATCATCATCATCTGTAAGTAAAAAAATAATTATTTAAGTTTGTCATATAAAAAAAATACTTAACAGCATAAACATAAAAGAACAATAAACATAGTAAATAAACAAAAAAGAGAAAAAAAAATAAGAGAGAGGGATAAAGAAGAAAATGAATAGACAGACAAGCAAAGAAGATAGGGAGGACTGAAGAAGAGAAAAATGGAGAATAGGAGAATATATAAAAGATTTGGCATGCATAACGGAAAATTTTCAGACAGAATTACCGTAGGATTAGCGACAAAAATTTCTTTGCAAATATTATTTCGATTTCTAGCTATTTCGAAGGTGAGAAAAATTCAAAAATATTGGAATTAACGACAGAAATTTTCTTCAGTAGTTCCAAATTTTTCTTTGTATGAAACAATCAATAACAGAATTTTCCATCGTTGAAAAGCATCAGTGACAGAATTAGGGACAAAAAATTTCATCGTTGATGCCTTAAATTATGAAAAAAAACACATAGATAAATAAATTTTCTTCATTAAGCATCGACAATAGAATTTTCTATCTTTAAAAAGCATCAAGTGACAAAATTAGCGATAGAAAATTCCTTTGCTAATGCTTAATGAAGAAAATTTATTTATTTAAAAAATACATAAATAAATAAATAAATTTTCTTCATTAAGCATCAGCAATGGAATTTTCTGTGACGTCCTAGTCACTATCCAAATAACAACTAACAATTAACATTAAATAGACTAGTTTATCGATGTCAAACTTACTTCTTATTATGCTTTAGGCATTATTATCAAAATATGATATCAAATTCTCATGAATATAATTTTCATATATACACATGAGTCAACTACAATAGGATCTCAAATACTTACATAACCTAATTCCCCAAAATATACATAAAGGTAATGTCGTACTGTACAATAGCCGAAGTACACGGCCAACTGCTTATACCTTCAAGGAAATGGTGGGAAGCGTGTCTCGAAGGTATATCAAAAGAACCTCAAAAGGTGCTCCTCTTTCCGGAGCAGAACTTACTTCAAGTAGTCCGTATGAAAAATGTTTGTAAAAGAGTAAGTTTATGCTCAGTAAGAAATATATGTAAAAGAGCGTACTATGTCACTATATGCAGTTTTCCTGCTTAGCTCTATATTGTCATGTAAAACCATTATAAAGCATATGCCATATATATTTCCCACAAATATCAAATACAATTAAAATCATCTCTTTCAAATACCTTCACGGATCTCAAATCACATGAAATCACATGTGTAAATACAAATAACATCAAATACTTTTACATACTTTCAAATAGATGGGAGACAATTTATTTCCAATTAGGTTCATGCACCAAGTAACTCTCATAAGGATACAGGAAATATATCCCGTAAGGGATAATTCATGAGAGATCCCATAAGGATACCACAAATATATCCCGTAAGGGATAATCTTGAGAGATATCAAATAAATGGCATACTCACGTATGGGCCAGGGATCCTCCCCAAAGTCGAAACAAGTAAAAGACGTATGGTCATTGTCTATAGCCCACAGTGCTCACTAGTCAGGTGCCTTATTGTGGGTCTGAGGACCGAACTAGGGCTCCTCAACCAAGTACAAATACAAATAATGTGCATGATCATTAAAGGTGTTCATAGTCTCCAAAACATTATTCACATAACCTTGAGCAATTACAAATATTCTTCCTTGAAATAGGTTTTCAAAACCTTCTTTTCAAATGGGCAGTCGACTGGTCATATAGGGTAGTCAGCTGCTATCACATATTTTGCTTTATTGAATTTCTTTTCCTTTTTGAAATCCAAATATTTCATTTTTTGAAATATACATAGGGCAGTCGACTGGTCCCAAATAGCAGTCGACTAGTTTTGAAACAGAATGTTTCCCGAGAAATGACAGTCGACTGGCCCCCTGGGCAATCGGCCGTTTTTGAAACAGAAAGCTTCTGGAAACAGGGCAGTCGACTGGCTCCCCAGGCAATTGGCTGGTTTTGAAACAGAATGCTTCTAGGAGAAAAGCAGTCGACTAGCATCCTTAGCAGTCGACTGGTTTGAAACAGAATGTTTTCTGGGAAAATAGCAGTCGACTGGCTTATATAGTAGTCGACTGGTTTGTCTCGATTTTGGAAATTTACGCTTTGGTTGTCTTTAGGTAGTTGGCTACTACTTAAGGCAATCGGCTGCTCCTAGCCTAATTGGTATTAGGAGTAGGACCTGAAAATTCAACCTTTCCTGCATTTAAACTAACATGTACTTCTCTCCAAGACATTTAAAACATATAAAACATGTGGACATAGCCACCCTACGTCTATTACATAAATTCCTTACCTCAAATAGCAAAATCCAATAGCTTGGTTGCACCAACACTTTTCCTTTTTCTTCAGTTCTTCAAGGCTGCATAATTCATAAAATCAAACCTTAATAAATACACTCTACCAACTTTACACAACTCCAAACCATAGCCAAAATCAGTTAAAACCATCTAAATCCCTTACCTTTGCAAATCACCAAAATTTCAGGATTTTAGATCTCCTTAATCACTTTGATTTAGCCTTTCTTATTAAAGGCTTAGCTTGAGCTAGCGACAAGGATCATTTTTCGTTTAAGGAACTTGTTGATTCGATGGAGGAACAAGATAGCTTGTCAAAGTACATAGGAAGGAAACTTAAGGAAATGGAGGGAACGAGAGGGGCTGGGGTAGCTGCCGATTTCTTGATGGTGAAGGAAGATGATCACTATGCTCACTTCATTTAATGCATGCTCATCCCACATCATCTCAGCCATTAATACTTTGACCCATTTAATTCCTCTTCCATGCATATGCCACATGGATTTTACACCATAGAAAATCTGATATTAATTTTCTTCATGCTTTAATTATTTTCCTAATATCAAAATTTATTTCTTGACTAATTGACTATGAATTTCATTTATTCCTCATATATCCCATACATCTTTTCTATATCAGAATTTCACCTTTATTCAATTAATCCAAGTTGGAAAACTATATAATTATAGGAAAATTACAGGAAATTGAAGTTTCACATTCTCCCCTCCTTAAGAAATTTGGTCCTCCAAATTTGAATAAGGTTACATCTCAAATAATTCTGGATACCTTTCTTTCATTAAGCTCTCTAGCTCCCATGTAGCTTCTTTCATCATATGATATTGCCAGAGAACTTTGACCAATGGAATCGTCTTAGACCTTAACACTTTCTCTTTTCTATCCAAAATCTGAATCGGCTTTTCCACATAACTCAAGTCTTCCCGAATCTCCAAGGGTTCATATTCAATGACATGAGATGGATTCGGATTATATTTCTGAAGCATCGACACATGGAAGACATTGTGTACTCCCGATAGCTCCAGTGGTAGTGTCAACCTGTAGGCAACATCTCCCACACGATCTAAGACTTCAAATAGCCTGATGTAGCAAGGGCTAAGCTTACCTCGTCAGCCAAATCTCATGATCCCTTTGGATGGAGAAACTTTCAGAAACAAATAGTCTCTAACCAAAAATTCAAGTGGTCTCCGTCGAGCATCCACATAACTCTTTTGTCAAGTCTGAGCTGCCTTGAGTCTTTGACAAATCATCTTAACATCCTCAGAGGCTTGCTCGACCAAATCTGGAGCCAACAACTTGCGCTCACCCACTTCTTCCCACCCAATCGGAGATCAACACTTTCTACCATATAAAGCTTCATATGGTGCCGTCCCGACACTTGCATGATAGCTATTATTATAAGCAAACTCAGCCAATGGCAGACGGTCATCCCAGGAGCCTTTAAAATCCAAAGCACAAGCTCTCAACATATCCTCGAGCGTCTGAATGGTGCGCTCGGACTGCCCATCAGTCTGCGGATGAAAAGCCATGCTGAAATTCAATTGAGATCCCATGGCTTCTTGAAAATGTTCCCAAAAATGAGAAGTAAACCTGGAATCTCTATCAGAAGTAATGCTCACTGGAACTCCGTGTAGTCTAACGACTTCTCTCACATACAAGTCTGCCAAAGCGCTAAGTGTATTGTAGATTTCATGGTAGGAAGTGAGCTGACTTGGTTAATCGATCCATAACTACCCAGACACTATCATGATTCCTCTTGGTCCGTGGTAGTCCCATGACAAAATCCATCGTAATGTGTTCCCATTTCCACATGGGCATAGGTAAAGGATGCAACAAACCTACGGGTCTTTGGTGCTCTACCTTAACCTGTTGGCACGTGAGACACTTCATCACAAACTCTGCTATGTCTCTTTTCATGCCAATCCACCAATACATCTTGCGAAGATTGTGATACATCTTCGTATTTCTCGGATGTAACGTGTATCTAGTGGCATGTGCTTCTGTCAAAATCAGTTTCCTCAACTCATTATCCTTAGGAACACATATACGGTTATTAAATCTCAAAATTCCATCATTACCAATATTGAATTCCGAGATTATACCTGATTGGATTCCATCCATAGCCTCAATACACTGATCATCTTCCCTCTGGGCAACCCGAATTCTATCCATCAACTCTGGCTCAATCATCAAACTTGTTATCATCCCAAAATACTCATGAGGGGTAACATTTAAACTGAGGCTTGCAAACTGTTCAAGTAATTCATATTCTCTTACAATCATGTAAGACACCATACTTACATGCTTTCGGCTCAAAGCATCCGCCACCACATTGGCATTTCCCGGGTGGTACAAGATCTCACAATCATAATCTTTCAGAAGCTCAAGCCATCTTCTTTGTCTCGTATTCAACTCTCTTTGAGAGAACAAGTATTTCAGACTTTTATGATCCGTGAAAATCTGAAATTTTTCACCATATAAGTAATGCCTCCAAGTCTTTAGAGCAAATACCACTGCAGCTAACTCCAAATCATGAGTTGGGTAGTTCTTCTCATGGTCCTTCAATTGTCAAGAACCGTATGCAACTACCTTACCATGTTGCATTAGTACACAACCCAAACCTTGCCTTGAGGCATCACTATACGCCGAAAATCCTCCAAAACCACTAGGAATGGTGAGGATAGGTGCAGTAGTCAGTCTACGCTTCAACTCTTGAAAGCTATTATCGCAGGCCTCATTCCATTCAAACTTCACCTCTTTGCATGTTAAGCGCGTCAAGAGAGCAGCTAACTTCGAGAAACCCTCTACAAATCTTCGATAGTAGCCAGCTAGACCCAAGAAACTCCTTATCTCCGTCACTGTCGTCGGTCTCTGCCATTGAACCACCGCTTCAATTTTTGATGGATTGACTAAAACTCCATCTTTACTAATTATGTGACCCAAAAAGGAGATATGATCTAGCTAGAAATCACGCTTACTTAGCTTGGCATACAATCCTCGATCTCTAAGGGTTTCCAAAACTATCTTCAATTGCTGCTCATGCTCTTCCCTTGATCTTGAATACACCAATATGTCATCGATAAAGACAATGAAAAATTGGTCCAAGTACGACTTGAACACTTCATTCATCAAGTTCATAAAAGCCGCGGGTGCATTGGTCAAACCAAACAGTATCACTAGAAATTCATAGTGACCATATCGTGTCCTGAATACTGTTTTAGGGATATCTTCACTCCGGATCTTCAATTGATGATATCCCAACCTCAAGTCTATCTTAGAAAAGAATTGTGTACCCTTGAGCTGATCAAAAAGATCATCAATCCTGGGAAGAGGATACTTGTTCTTGATTGTCACCTTATTCAACCATCGGTAGTCTATGCACAGTCTCATGCTGCCATCCTTTTTTTGGACAAATAGCACAGGAGCACCCCAAGGGGATACGTTGGGTCGTATGAATCCCTTGTCTAGTAACTCCTGAAGCTGCTTCTTCAATTCTTCCAATTCCACTAACGCCATCCGATAGGGTGATCTCGAAATGGGCTCAGTTTCTGACACCAAATCGATAGTAAACTCCACTTCCCTATCCGGAGGAAGTCCAGGAAGATCGTCTGGAAACACTTCAGGAAAATCCCTTACGACCGGAATCTCATGGAGTTCGGGACGTTTCGGATCTACGTCCACCACATATGCTATAAACCCTTCACATACAATTATATTCTATCAATTTAATCTCAAATAAATCAAACAAGCAATTATGCTTTTGCATTAAGTACTTCCAAAATTTACAACATAGCTAACGGGAGAAGAGAAGATCACACTCTTAGCATGACAATCTAGCATCACATGATTCTTAGCTAACCAATCCATTCCTAAAATAACATCAAATCCATACATATTCAGTAGGATTAGGTCAGCTATTGATTCTCTCTCTCCTACCCGTAGCTTACAACTACGATACACTATGTCCGTCATTTGAGATTCCCTAAATGGAGTACTTATTTGTAGTAGTTGTCCTAAAGGTTTAGGCTCAACAAGTAATTCCATAGCAATTTTAGGTGACACAAAAGAGTGCGTAGAGCCTGGATCAAACAATGTCAGGACACATGTATCATTAAGGTAAATCTTACCTTGAATCATCTTAGACGAAGCATCAGCAGACTCCTTGTCAATGGCGAATACCCGACCTTGAGTCATGGTTGCCTTTCCTTTCTCTGCCGCTGTGGCCTTACGCTGAGGCTGGTTGGTCTTAGGCTGTGGTTGAGGGGTCTTCTCTGATTCTTCGGACACCCTCTGATTAATCTTGGGGCAATCCTCAATACGACGTCCCTGCTCACCACACTAATAACAAGCCCCACTCGCAAACCGACAAGGCTGTGCTCCATGAAATTTCCCGCAATGCTCGCACCTTGGCATTGTACTCCTCGGTGAGCTAGCAGTTCTACCAGCTGGATGTCAGGATCTCTCATCACTTATCTTGATCCCTGTAGGTCAGGAGTTCCTGTACCATAATCATCATAACTCTTATTTTAGCATAATTCCATATAACCATTTAATCACATTAGACAATCATTTTCTTATAATTTATTTGCTTACCTATCGAAGCTCTGTCATAAGGCCTACTTCTCCTAGATGGATATCTATCACTCGAGGCTCTCTCGTCTGACTTCCATTTCATCAGCTCTTTACCTCTACTCTTAGCTCGGAAGTCGGCTGATGAAACTCATAGTCCTACTCACACAGTTGAGCTTTACGGACTGCCTCTCCATATGTAGTGATATCCATAGGATATAACTTAGACTTGATGGAAGGTCTCAATCCCTCCATAAACCTATAGGTTTTATGCTACTCCCTCCTCAACACTTCCGGATCAAACCTGCTCAAAGTAGTGAACTTAGACTCGTATTGCCTAACCGTCATATTCCCCTGAGTCAAATTCAAAAATTCAAAAATTCAACTTGTAATCTCCTTTGAGTAGTGCGTGGGACGTATTGTTCATTGAATGCTTCTATAAATCTATCCCACGTTACCTCTGAATGTCTAGCCTCTAACACCGTCTGGGTGGCCTGCCACCAGGGTTCTGCCTCATCTACTAACAAATAGGCAGCCAATCCTACCTTTTCTCTCTTGGTACTTGTCATATACCTAAATGATTTAGTGACCGCCTTCATCCAATTCTCTGCGACCAATGGTTCACTGTCCCTCTTAAACTTAGGCGGATCCAGCTTCTTAAACTCTTTAATCAAAGTCACACTACGATAAGCTGTAGGATCCCACCTCTCAGTAGTTGGGACTGGTGGGGGTTGTACCGTAGGAGTAGGAGGAACAGTAGGGGTAGCTGTTGGTATGCTTGTGGCCACATTTGGGAAGTTTGACATAAACTGTGTGAACATCGCGGCCATGTTCTCCATGTGTTTCTCCATTTTCGATAGCCTAGTGTTCAGGCTATGCGGTGGAGATGGAGGAGAAGACTTTGTTGAGGGCGGTTCCTCACGACCCCGTCCTCGTCTCGTCTAGTACCCCTCTTTCGAGCACTCATTCTGTTAATGTCACCATCAATTAACACGATTTAGTATAACTTTAAACAGTTATACTACACATAATTATGTAGACAAGTACAGTACATTGGGGATATACTCTAATTCTAGCTTATTGATATTGACAAACTTCAGTCAAACTGCTCTGATACTAATCTGTGACGTCCTAGTCACTATCCAAATAACAACTAACAATTAACATTAAATAGACTAGTTTGTCGATGTCAACCTTACTTTTTATTATGCTTTAGGCATTATTATCAAAATATGATATCAAATTCTCATGAATATAATTTTCATATATACACATGAGTTAACTACACCAGGATCTCAAATACTTACATAACCTAATTCCCTAAAATATACATAAAGGTAATGTCGTACTGTACAATAGCTGAAGTACACGGCCAACTACTTATTCCTTCAAGGAAATGGTGGGAAGTGTGTCTCGAAGGTATATCAAAAGAACCTGAAAAGGTGCTCCTCTTTCCAAAGCGAAATTTACTTCAAGTAGTCTGTATGAAAAATGTTTGTAAAGGAGTGAGTTTACGCTCAGTAAGAAACATATGTAAAAGAGCGTACTATGTCACTATATGTAGTTTTCCTGCTTAGCTCTATAATGTCATGTAAAACCATTATAAACCATATGCCATATATATTTCCCACAAATATCAAATACAATTAAAATCATCTCTTTCAAATACCTTCACGGATCTCAAATCACATGAAATCACATGTGTAAATACAAATAACATCAAATACTTTTACATACTTTCAAATAGATGGGAGACAATTTATTTCCAGTTAGGTTCATGCACCGAGTAACTCTCATAAGGATACAACAAATATATCCTGTAAGGGATAATCCATGAGAGATCTCATAAGGATACCACAAATATATCCCGTAAGGGATAATCTTGAGAGATATCAAATAAATGGTGTATCGACGTATGGGCCAGGGATCTTCCCCAAAGCCGAAACAAGTAAAAGACGTATGGCCATTATCTATAGCCCACAGTGCTCACTAGTCAGGTGCCTTACTGTGGGTCTGAGGACCGGACTAGGGCTCCTCAACCAAGTACAAATACAAATAATGTGCATGATCATTAAAGGTGTTCATAGTCTCCAAAACATTATTCACATAACCTTTAGCAATTACAAATATTCTTCCTTGAAATAGGTTCCAAAACATTATTCACATAACCTTTAGCAATTACAAATATTCTTCCTTGAAATAGGTTTTCAAAACCTTCTTTTCAAATGGGCAGTCAACTGGTCATATAGGGCAGTCGACTGTTATCACATATTTTGCTTTATTGAATTTCTTTTCCTTTTTGAAATCCAAATATTTCATTTTTCGAAATATACATAGGGAGTCGACTGGTTTTGAAACAGAATGTTTCCCGAGAAATGGCAGTCGATTGGCCCCCTGGGCAGTCGATCGTTTTTGAAACAGAAAGCTTCTGGAAACAGGGCAGTCGACTGGCTCCCCAGGTAGTCGGTTGGTTTTGAAACATATTGCTTCTGGGAGAAAAGCAGTCGACTGGTTTGAAATAGAATGTTTTCTAGGAAAATAGTAGTCGACTGGCTTATATAACAGTCGACTGGTTTGTCTCAGTTTTCAAAAAATTTACGCTTTGGTTGTCTCTAGGCAATCGGCTGCTCCTAGCCTAATGGTACTAGGAGTAGGACCCGAAAATTCAACCTTTCCTGCATTTAAACCAACATGTACTTCTCTCCAAGACATTTAAAACATATAAAACATGCGGACATAGCCACCCTACGTCTGTTACATAAATTCCTTGCCTCAAATAGCAAAATCCAATAGCTTGGTTGCACCAACACTTTTCCTTTTTCTTCACTTCTTCAAGGCTGCATAATTCATAAAATCAAACCTTAATAAATACACTCTACCAACTTTACACAACTCCAAACCATAGCCAAAATCAGTTAAAACCATCTAAATCCCTTACCTTTGCAAATCACCAAAATTTTAGGATTTTAGATCTCCTTAATCACTTTGATTCAGCCTTTCATATTAAAGGCTTAGCTTGAGCTAGCCACAAGGATCATTTTTCGTTTAAGGAACTTGCTGATTCGATGGAGGAACAAGGTAGCTTGTCAAAGTAAATAGGAAGGAAACTTAAGGAAATGGAGGGAACGAGAGGGGCTGGGGTAGCTACCGATTTCTTGATGGTGAAGGAAGATGATCACTATGCTCACTTCATTTAATGCATGCTCATCCCACATCATCTCAGCCATTAATACTTTGACCCTCTTTGACCCATTTAATTCCTCTTCCATGCATATGCCACATGGATTTTTCACCATAGAAAATCTGATATTAATTTTCTTCATGCTTTAATTATTTTCCTGATATCAAAATTTATTTCTTGACTAATTGACTATGAATTTCATTTATTCCTCATATATCCCATACATCTTTTCTATATCAGAATTTCACCTTTATTCAATTAATCCAAGTTGGAAAACTATATAATTATAGGAAAATTACAGGAAATTGGGGTTTCACATTTTCTGTCGCTAATTCCATTGCTGATGTGTTTTTAGCGATGGAAATTTCCATCACTAATGCTTCAAATTTTAAAAAATAAAAACTAAATAAATTTCTATCGGTTGGAATCAGCGACTGAATTTTTCGTTGCTTATTCCATCAATAAAAGCTCATTAACGGTAGAATCAACAATGGAAAAATCCGTCACTGATGCTTCAAATTATAAAAAATAAATAAATTTGCATCATTTGGAATCAACGACTGATTTTTCGTCGCTGAAACTCATCAGCGATGGAATTAGCAACGAAAAAATCCGTTATTGATTATAAACCATAAATTTCTTACATATAGGTTTTAGCGATAGAAATTTCCATTGCTAATTAAGGCATCAAATGTATAATAGCTTCCCGTCACATTTAGTGACCAAATTAGACACGGAAAACACTCTATCGCAAATTATTGACGAAATTTTGTCACTAATTCCATCGCCAAGTATAAAACTGTTTCAGTTATTAATTTGTTGATGATGCTAGCTTTTAGTGACGAAATTTTTCCGTCACTAAAATTTCGTCACTGAAGGTCATTTTTCTAGTAGTGATAAACAGCCATAATCTTTTGTATATTAGAATATGGTTTTAATATATAGTTACAATTTAACTTTAAAAAAGAAGGCAAAAATAGAAGAAAAACTACACTTTTTTCTTTTACAAAGCGTAATGTTTAAGATATACAACTATACGTTTTCCTATAGAAAGCGTAGTCATTATTATTGTTTAGGACTGCGGCTTTCAAAGTTTGTTAGACTACGTTTATTAATAGAAACCGTCATCTTTGATTATGTTTGAATTTTGATTATAGTAATAGATTACACTTTTTTAAAACCATAGTGTTTAACATATGTAGACTATATTTCCTTCAAGAAAGTGTATTTTTTTAAGATAAATCTGCTACTTCATTCATTCATTAATGAAATTTGCCTCGTCTAATACAATACCAACTATAAAATCTTGGCATTCTTCAATTCAAATTAAATCTTCTTTAGATTTTAAGCCTTTCCTAGCTAACTGATGAGCAGCCATGTTTACTTCTCTGAATGTGTGCATGATTCGATAGGAATGAGAATTGGAGAGTACTTTTGGCTTCCTCTAGTATGTTTCCTATGAGAGAAAGATCTTGGACATTTCCTTGTAGAAACGTTACTACAGCTGAAGCATCTCCTTCCAACTCAATATCGTCCATCCCAATTTCCTGCGCAAATTCGACAAACCTTAATGCTGCCATTGCCTCTACAACCTTTGGATCTGTCACCCATTTCACATTTGCAACCAAAGCCCACATAACCTCTGCTTTTCCATTTCTGATTAAAAATACTTATCCACCCTCTTTAGCTTCTCTGTTCAAAGCGCCTATCAAAATTGACCTTGTATGATATTCCCCATGGAGCCTTCCATCTTACTTGCCTTCTATTTATGACTCTGTCCTCCCTTTCATTTGCTTTATTAAACTCTTCAATATATCCTTTAATGAAGTGATCATGTGCATTACCTGGCCTATTGTCATCATCATGTATTTTCGAATTGCATCCATTCCATATGCCCCATAAAGCAAATGTGAATTGTTGAAGTTGATCTGGTTCCCAACGCTCAAACTATTCACTGAAGTTCATAAGACCTGTATCTTGTATCCCTTTTGCCCACGTGTAGTATAATTGTTCCCATATCTCCACTGCCTTGGGCAGAAGACAAGAGCATGATCTATGGTTTCCTCTTCTACTCCAAATCAGTCACAATCGCTATTCACTGGCACACCTATTTAAGCTAAGTTCAGCTTGAATTGTAGAATCCCTTGTAGTGCTTTCTAGAGAAAATATTTCATTTTTGGGGGAACTTTGATGTTCCATGGTTTCTTTTCACATGTTATTCTGCCCCCTAACAGATCCTTGTCCTCCACTTATAACTCTATAGCCACTTCTTACACTGTAAATGCCATTTGAGTTAAAATGCCAAACTAGAACATCGAGATTACCTTGTCTGCTAATTGGAATCGAGCAAATACTCTCTACCTCTGCTTGTGGAAAGACTTCTTGAACTAACGACTACTTCCATTGCCGCCGTTGTTGATTGATGAAATCACATGCTCTACTATCTTCATTAAAAGATTCTAGCTGACAATGAGCTGGAAAATCATCATTGCACAGCATCTATTTATCTTTCCACGTCCTAATAGACTACTTATTTCTAACTCTCCATTGTAATCCCTTCTCCAAAATAGGTTATACCTCTAAAATGCCTCTCCATGTGAGTCACGGATTCCACCCCCATCTTGCTTCAACGAAAGAGATGTTAGGGAAGTATCTACTTTTAAGCACTTTATACACCAGTGTTTTGGTGTTATGAAGCGATCTCCAACCTTGTTTAGCCAACATAGCACTATTAAAACATTCCATATCTCTAAAACCATTCCTCCTTCATACTTTGACTTGCACATATCAGCCCATCGCACCCAGTGAATCCCCCACTTTTCCTTGGAATGTCTCCACCAAAAATTACTAAGCATATCATTAATTTCACTACACAAGGAGCTAGGAAGCATGAAACAATTCATGGTATAAGTAGGAATAACTGTAACACTGCTTTTAAAATAACTTCCTTACCCCCTTGTGAGAGTGTCCTGTTTCCCTAAGCCATCATCTGAGAGCTGATTTTATCTTTAAGCTCCATAAAGGCTCTTCTCCTTTCTTTAGCCCACATGGTTGGTAAGCATAGATATTTCTCAAGATTTGAGGTATTTTGATACCAAGCATGTCTTTAACTAGCCTCCTTTTTTCCTCATTTGTGTTTCTACTAAAAAATAAGGCAGACTTGTCAAAGTTAATTTGATGGCTCGAGCCTTCTTCGTAACGCTTTAGTGCATACTTCACCCTTTCGCTTTTGTCTTTATCTGCTTCTGTAAAAAGAAGACTATCATCAGCAAAGAAAAGATGATTAACTCTAGAGCCATTCCAGCTAACTCTGACTCCTTGGATAGTGCCTCCCTGTTGGTGTTTTTTGAGCATGGCTGCTAAACCTTCAGTACAAATAAAAAAAAAAAGATAAAGAGAAAAAGGGTCTCCCTGACAAAGGCCTTTATCTAGACAAAAAGTTTCCAAGGCAGAGCCATTTATAAATAAAGAATAAGATATTGTGGTAATGCATTTCATCACAAGTGAAATCCAAACTAAATCATAGCCTCCGCATCATTACTTCTAGGAACACCCATTCTACCCTGTCATGGGCATTGCTCACGTTTAATTTTAAAGCAAAGTAACCCAATTTACGTGTTGTTCTTCTCTTCAGAAAATGCATTAATTTATAGGCAACTAATACATTATTCGAAATTAATCTACCTGGTACAAAAGCACATTGAGTCTCACTAATACATGCTAGAGGAATGCATTTCAACCTATTAACTAGCACCTTTGAAATTATTTTATAAATAACAATGCACAAGCTAATAGGCTTATATTGCATAATTTTTCTAGGTTCTTTCACTTTTGGAATGAGGACAATTTGAGTATGGTTTACCTTTCCTATATTTTGCTCACCTTTGAGACATTGTAAACAGAATTTAACAACATCATATTTAATAATAGGCCAGTATTTTTGATAAAAGAGTGAAGACATACCATCTGGTCCAGGAGATTTGTTTTGGTGCATTTGCTTGAGGGCTAGGTAAATTTCCTCCTTGAAATCTGCCAGAAGATGATTATTCATTTCATTAGTTATGCAAGGATCTACAGTCTCAAGAGTATCTTTAAAGGAGTTCGGCATCTGAGATTCAAAGAGATGTTCAAAATATTGAGTGGCTATTTTTTGAATGTCACTCTCCTCCTTCTACTCTCCTTCATCATTTTCCAGTCCCCTTATATTGTTTTTGTTCCTTCTCTATGTGGCTTGAGCATGAAAGAACTTGTGACGTCCTCGTCACTAACCAAATAACAACTAACTTTCAACTCAAATAACAAATAAATCGACTAGTTTGTCCGATGTCAACCTACTTTACTGTTATGCTTAGGCATCTTTATCAGAGTATAATATCTAATTTCACATGCATAAAATTTTTCATTTATAAACATGTGCCATATACAACAGGATCTCAAATATTCATACACCCTAATCCCCAACATATACAAAACTGTAGCATTGTACTGTACATTAGCCTAAGTAACAGCCGACTACATATACCTTCAAAGGATAAATAGGAAGCGTGCCTCGAAGGTACCTCAAAAATCCCAAAAGATGCTCCTCTATCCGGAGCGGAATTACTTCAAGTAATCTGTATGAAAATAATTGTAAAGGAGTGAGTTTACGCTCAGTAAGAAACTTATGTAAAAGAGCGTACTATATCACTATATGCAGTTTTCCTGCTTGGCTCTATAAAGTCATGTAAAATCATTATAAAGCATAGTGCTTATATTTCTTTCGCAAATGTCAAATACAAGTAAATCATACTTTCCAATATTTCCACGGATCTCAAATCACGTGAAATCAAGTAGGCAAATACAAATATTTTCAAATAGATGGGAGACAATTTATATCCAACAGATTCATGCACCAAGTAATTCTCATCATGGATACAGCAAATATATCCCGTAAGGGATAATCCAGAGAGATAATGGATACAGCAAATATATCCCGTAAGGGACAATCCAATATAAAAATCTCAAGAGGATACCGCAAATATATCCCGTAAGGGATAATCCTGAGAGATATCAAATAAATGGCGTACCCACGTATGGGCCAGGGATCCTCCCCAAAGCCGAATCAAATAAGAGACTCATGGCCATTGTCTATAGCCCACAGTTTCACTAGTCAGGTGCCGTACCGTGGGTCTGAGGGCTGGACTAGAGCTCCTCAGTCAAATACAAGTAACAAATAATGTGCATGCTCTTTTGAGAGATTCATAGTCTCCAAAACCTTGTTCATATAGGTTTTAAACAAGTATAATATTCTTTCTTAAAACAGGTTCTCAAAACCTTTCTTTCAAATATGCAGTCGACTGGTCATATATGGCAGTCGACTGCTACCCCATGTTATGCCTTATTGAATTTCTTTCCCTTTTTGAAATTCAATTATTATATTTTTCAAAATATAAATAGGGCAGTCGACTGGCCCCAAATGGCAGTTGACTGGTTTTGAAACAGAATGCTTCCCGAGAAAAGGCAGTCGACTGGCCCCCTGGGCAGTCGGCTGGTTTTGAAACAGAATGCTTCTGGACAATTAGCAGTCGACTGGCTCCCCCTGGCAGTCGACTGGTTTGAAACAGAATGGTTCTGAAAAATGGCAGTCGACTGGCTCCCATGGCAGTCGACTGGTTTGCATCGATTTTCGAAAAACGGCATTTTTGATGTCTCTAGGCAGTCGACTTCCCTTTATGGCAGTCGGCTACCCCTAGCCTAATTGGTACTAGGAGACAAGTCCGAAAATGTCATTTTCCTACAAAGAAACAGCTGGTACTTCTCTCCAAATCACATCCAAACATGATAAAATATGCGGACATAGTCACCCTACGTCCGTTACATAAATTCCTTACCTCGATTAGTAATTGATCCACAAGTTGGTTGCACCAACACTTGTCCTTTTTCTTTACTCTTCAAGCTGTAAACATCATAACAATTAAAAACTCAATAAATCTACTCTACCAACTCCATACAATACCAAACCCTCAAAATTATCAACATAAACCATTTCTTCTCTTACCTTTGCTATTCACCAACTTTTAAGATTTTGAGATCTACTTAACCACTTGGATTCACTCTCTCATATTAAAGGCATAGGTTAAGCTATTGACAAGGATCGTTTTTCTTAGAGGAAAATGGAAGCAACGAGAGGGAGAGAAAGATGGCTGTGTCGTGGGGTGCAAGAGATGATGATGATGAGTCATGTTGGTTCATTTAATGCCCATTAATGCATCCCAATCCCCTCATCATCCTATCTCAGCCATTGACCATCCATTGACTCTTTGACCTTTGATTATTTGACCATCAATTGCCTTAACTCCCTTTATGTCCCATGCATCATATATAATTTCAGAAATTCCCATTTATTCCATTAATCCATGTTGGAAAACTGTACAAGTATGGGAAAATTACAGAAAATTGGGGATTTCACAGAACTTGGTATCTTTGTCTTCTTCCCTTAACCAAGTGATCGATGATCTTTGCAACCAATAAAGCTCTTCCTTCTCCAATAGTACATTAAGCTTCTTTTTGACTTGCCTTTGCTTATCTGCTTATCTACTACCAAGCAGTTTTAATTTCGATTGGAGAGCTTTCATCCTCTTCTTGCCAATATTGAAGTAAGTCCCATGCCAATTAGATAGAGCATGTCCAACTCTCCCCAACTTGCTTTGTAATCGGTCCTGCTCATCTACTCCCTACGCATTTTCAACTATTCCTCGACAGTTCTCCTTAGCACATATGGCTTCGAGCCAAACTTTTATGTTTAGTCTTTGTCCTGCTTTAAAATTCTCCCTCTTGGTTTTCATAATTATTGGTCTATGGTCTGAAACAAGAGCTAACAGATGGATTACTTCATAGGATGGAAAGTTATCACTCCAACTTGTATTCACCAAACATCTATCTAATCTATCTTGGATGCAATTCACCTGTGACCTGCCCTTTTTCCACCTGTACCGCTCCCCTTTAAACCCCAAGTCATAAAGTTCACATTCCTCTAATGCTCTATGGAATGCTTGCATCTGATTTTCTCTTCTTAGTTCACCTCTCTCTTTCTCATAACTCCATAGTATCTCGTTGTAATCTCCCATACACAACCAAGGTTTGTCATTTTTAGCTCCAAGTTGGCATAGCAAAATCCACGAGTGTTCCCTATTGTTGGTGTTAGGATCCCCGTAGAAGCCTGTCAAACACCACGGTTAAACCTCTTGTCCTTCTTCAACTTCTATGTCAATGTGTCTATTAGAATAAGTCCTTGGTTTAAGTTGAAGCTCTCCTCTCCAAAGCATTACTAGCCCCCACTACTGCCATCAGAGCTCACTGCAAAGCATGATAGCATCCTGCATTATTTCTTTATTCTGTCTAACTTCTCTTCATGTAGTTTCATTTCTTTAATGAAAACTACATGAGGATCTTCTAGTTTGATTAGCTCTTTCAGAGCTCTAACTACTCGTGGGTACCTAAGCCCATAGTAGTTCCATGTAATACATCTCATGGCTGTCGGTGGGACTGATAAAGAGTCCCCACCATTTCCTCATTGTTGAACCCGTTAGTATTATCCTCCTTTGTGCACTGCTTCTTCCTGGTCTGTTAAGTGTCTTCCTCAGAGTTCTGCTTCCTTTTTTTGGTTTCACTTTTTGTGCATTCCTCTTCTTTTCCGACTAGTCAAGCTTTCCTTTTCCACCTTGACTGTTTTGGTTTAGTGTGGACCTCAGTCTCCACCTCATTATTTAAATATGTTATTTTGTAATTCAGGGCCTCTCTCCATTGAACAGCTTCCTTTCTGGGCCTCACTCCATTAAACAGCTTCCTTTCTCTGCATGTCCTATTAATTCTGTATGTTCATGTAAATTGCTCTCCATTCCTGCACCGACTCTTTATGGGGATTCTGGATTCTCAGGACATAACTCGTGGGACTCTTCCTGATGCCCTTAATCTTCTATCAATCCAATCTTATCTCCTAGTGATTGATTTTTGACATTTTGAAACTTATCCCAAGAATCATGTTGGTTGTGATCATCCAGATGTTGCTCTCTTGAATTTTTGTCAACTCCCAAACCAGCCCCTGGTTTGCCAGCCGTCTACTTTCTGCCACCGATCACTGGCTGTCTTTGTTGTCATTACCATCATCACCTTGTTGTTTCGTTTGGCTCCATCCTTTTGATGACTCCTCTACCCAAGCCGAAGAGCTCTTCTTTTCCCAATATTTCGCTTGATATGAAGCCTTACGATTTGGTGGAGAAGCCCTCAACCAGTTCCCCTACTGTCTCCTATTACCTGTTTGACCCAATCTGCCGCATACGTAACAAAAATTGGAAAGTCTTTCATAACTCAATTTACACCATAAGTCTCCATTCATTTCACCTTTTGAGAACTTAATAAATCTTCTTAATGGTTTATTGGTATCGATCTCGACCCTGATGCACGTGTACCTCCCTTCTCCTATTCTTGTGGTATGCCTATCAACCCCAATAAAAGTGCCTATTTTACTGCCTATCCTTTCAGCCACCTCTAGACACATGAGTTTCAATTGTACTCCTTGCACTCTGACCCAGAAATTCACCTTATCAAAGACATAGTCTAAAGGCCTAAGATTCCCATCATATTCCTCGAACAGGATGATATGCTTATCAAATGCCCAGGGTTCCCCTTCCAATACAAGCTACTTATTTCAAACAGATGCAAATTGGAACAGGAATATATTGGAATCCAGGACCTTGACTTCTGCTTCTCTAGACAGCCACCACACCACCTTTAACATTGAAAGCACTGCTTCCTTGTTAAAAGGTCTTTTTTGTGAACAAACTTCCCATTAGCCATTTCTTTTCTTCTTCAACTGTAGCCATATTTCCAACACCATCAATTCTGACGCTATCTTGCTCTTCCTTCGTTAAGTTCAGGTTGCACCAAACGTCTTCTAAACCCTCTGCCATGATCTTTTCCTCCCTGTGGTACACAAGAACTCCACTTTGATCTCAAAGAAACTATAAAAAACCTTGAGACTAAAATGCCTTGCAAACTGACAAGACTGATGACTGATCTAATCACTTCCTACAGATCCCTAGGTCCAGAGGAGACTGTTATTAATATTCTTAAATACTACTTAAGTGTAAAGATTATTATGCTAGAGAACAATGGTCTTCAAGGATTATTAAACTGTTTTTATTTACATAAACCGTAATCTTTAATTGTGTTTGAATTTTGATTATAGTGAATAGACTATGGTTGTATTAGCAATCATGATTTAATAAATATGTATAAGATAAAAGTACCAAACAATTTGGTTAGTTTAAAGACTACGCTTTCCTAAAGAAACCATAATGTTTAACATATATAGACAACGTTAATTAATAATAGAAATTATAGCCATTTTTATCCTAGAGGATTATGGTTTTCAAAGATATTACACTACATTAGTTTATTTCTAAAAAGCCATAATAGTTACAAGAACAAAAAACAATTCAAGGTTTCTCCTAGAGTTTAGAGCTAAATTGCAGAAACCGACCCTAGTATTTCAATATCATCATGAATAATACAATTTTGATTAAACAGGATCCTAATATTCTGTTAAGCACAAAACACCAGTAATCCAAAAACTTCAAATTTTCATTCCATTAACTCTGGTATAGTTACACATTTGTATTACAAAGTTTTATCAATCTTCCTATCTTCTTCTTTTCATCTTTCTTCTGCTTTTGTTTTGTAAATGGTCATTCATGCTCGAGAGTTGTTCTTCTTAAACACCAAGTTTCCTACAAGTGACCACTCCCTATTCTTGCTAAAAACACCTGCAACGTTGAAGCTGTCGTGGATCTAGGAAACATATATCTAGTCAATAATGATGAAAAGAGTGTCTAATTCCAAACACATAGTTAAGGCTAAATCATTTAAAATCGACGACTCTAGCTATTTTAAACAACCAAGTCTTAACTATGAGTATATGAAATTGGCCATGCTTTTCATCATCATGAAAAGCTTTATCTAGCAATTATCGGCCAATTTTTGTTTAGATTGTTTTATTTTTGAAAATTTGGGTCTGCATTATCCTTGATGCTTTAGTTATCCTTTTCATCCTTTTGAAAAGATGTGACCATGCTTCGGTATAAGATATATGCTCTTGGAAGCCAATTTGTAACTATTGAAGCAACAAGATATTGTGCTCTATTAGAATTGATCTTCTTTAATGATCATACCCAAATTGATTAACAAAAGGTTGTTTCGTCAAATCTCTATTATATTGATGCTTCAGTATTACAAATGGGCTTTCAAAGCATTTTTTAATAGAGCATGGTCATATTCTTTCAAAAAATAGAAGGGGCAAAGAGAGAGTAAAAATATAGAAAGATCACTACGTCGAAATTTAAAGACAAAAAGAGAGGGAATTTAGCAAGTGACTTTCGGAAAACGAAACATCTAATCACAAAAGATTATGATTCAATTAAAAATCATAGTCTGTTTTCATATAATACTACTGTAATCAAGAAATGTGTTCTTTCTAGATTTCTATATCATTAATAATTGAGAATAACTTATGTTAGAATGATTATGAAAAGTGAGTGTTTTAAGCACCAATGAAATAATAACACTATTTTTTTAAATACATGTAATAATTAGTTTACACTCATTCTCACCAAATCAACTCTAATTAAATTAATTTACTCAAAGTCAACTCTCATTCAATATATTTACTTATCTATCTAACTCAAATTAATGGAACAAAATTAAAAAATTTGCTTAACTAACAAATAGCAATTGACATTTAACAAAAACTTAATTTAAAAAGTAACAAAAAAAATTATAGAATGTAAAAAAGAATTGTATTTGACAGAATACTTTTGGAAGTAATTTCAAATATAATAATATAATTTAGTTGGTCCTTTAAAATATGAACCCTCTCCTAATAATCTATAGGAAGATTCTATTTACGAAGAATAAAGTATCTATATTTGAAAATATCATATGAGAAGTCTTAACATCTTTTAATTCATCAAGTGTATTCATATGCTCGTTATCTAATTCAACTTCCAATTCATCAAATTTAATTTTTGTTATTTTTTAAACTAATTTTTTTGTTAGATGTTAATAACTCTTTTCTTTTAGAAAGGTAAAAATTTTAATAAAGAAAAGAGATTACATCCAAGCAACTAAATTAGAATGTCTAAAGACTCTAGATTTGGCTAGGTAATCTGCAAGAAGTTTGCTTCTCTAAAACATGAACAAAAGTGATCTCTCCTAATCAAGGTAAAGATTCAAAAATTTGTTGGACAAGTTGTTGTATCTCCAAGGACTCTTCTTAATGTTGTTAAGCCATGAAATCACCATCTTGGAATCACTTTCAATGATGATACGAGGAATAGGTGAAACTTCAAAATGCACCATGATTGACAGAACTTCTATGACAGCCATCAACTCAGCCAAGTTTGAATCAGCTACTCCAATGTTCTTTGAAAAGATGAGGATTATGTGACCATGGCAATTGCAAATGACCTCGCCAATGCTCGTCGGACCAGGTTTTCCAATAGCTGATCCATTCACATTAGCTTTCAAATTCCAAGCGAAGGAGGAGACTAGAAAATATTGCTTCTAATGACTTTGTGTCGTGATGGAATTGTGATTTCTGGAAGGTTAGTATCCAAGTTAAGCTTGGGAAACTTGGCTTTTAACCACCAGCCATCTCTTAAGGAAACTAATTGATATATTTGATCTGCAGTAATATCTTTGTTGTTGAAAGCTTTGTCATTTCGTGATAGCCAGATGGACCAAATGACTACATAGAACAAAACATTCCAAACAAACCTCTAATTACTGTTGTCATTGAGGGTATTCCAGGATTGAAACAAAGAGAAGATACTTCTTGCAGCAACCCAAGAGATGTTCCACCAGTTACAGCATTTACTCCAAATCTTCCAGGCATACACACATTGAATAAAAAGATGATCAATGGTTTCCCTTTCATTGTAGAAGACACACTTCTTTGGAATATTGTTCAAATATCCTCTATTGTGTAGAACTTCAATGGTAGGAACAGAGTTGTGCAGAATATTCCAGCAGAAAAGATCCACTTTGGGAGGAGCAAAACCTTTCCAAACAAGCTCTCGATAGCAAAGTCTGAGTGATAAGAATTCTCAACCTCATTTATGAAGGATTTAGTGTTGAAGTTACCATTTGTTGTGTGAGTCCAAGTAAGCCTATCTGATGAGTGTGGAGAGATGATAATTGACTTCAGAAGATTTAAGAAGTTGCTCCAAGTCTTACGTTCCCAATCAAATAGGTCCCTTTTCAAAGTAATATTCGATTCCCACTTTGAGCCATTCAATCTTCCATAGTCTTTAATAAGGCCATTTTTGTTAATTGCCAGAGCAAAGATTCTTCCCAAAGCATTTTTAAGGGAAATGCCTTGGACCCAATTATCTCTCCAAAAGTTGATCCTTTCATCGTTACCTGCACAAAAGACTAAAGTAGAAATAATCATGTTAGCGTTTTCACTTTTAAGCCAGTTATTTTGTAGGTCACTCCACATTATAGAGGTAGAAACTGAATGATAAGGATGCACCTACAGATCAAAGACAGAGATGCGGTATTTCTCACAGATAACTTTTCTTCATAAAGCCGAATTATCTTTGCTGAATCTCCATGCCCATTTGAGAAGCAATGCTTGGTTATAAGTTTGGAGGTTAATATTGCCCTAACCTCCATTCTTCTTACTTTTACAAATGGTGTTCTAGTGAACGAGTCTGATCTTTCTCTTATCTTCAGTATCCCCCCACAAAAACTGTCTTTGAAGCTTTTCCACTTGAAGTCTGACTCCCATTGGCATTTTAAGAAGAAACATAAAATAGATTTGGAGGTTGGACAATGTAAACTTGATAAGAGTCATCCTACCCACCATTGACAAAAGCTTACTCTTCCAGAGGCTGAGCTTGCATTTAATCGAGTTAATAACTGGCTGCCAAGTTGATAGAGCCCTTAGGTTAGCTCTTAGAGGGAGGCCAAGATAAGTACAAAGGAGCGTGCCCAACTTATAATTTATTTTTGCTGCCCATTTGGAGATTCTTTCTTGCTCTACTTTAATTCCAAAAAGTGCCAATTTTGTGAAATTAACCTTCAAGCCTGAATAAGCCTGAAAGCATTTGAGAACTCTTTTGATGACCAGTAATTGATTTATATCTAGTTGATAGAAAATCAGGGTATCATCTGCAAACTGAAGGTGTGAAATCTGAAAATTGCCCTGCCCAATACAATTTTCTTCAAAGAAGCCTATGGAGGTAGCTTTTCAAAGTAGTAAACTCAATGTGACGTCCCGCCACTTCATCTTATCATCTCACATATTTCTCATTATCTTATCCGATCTCATTTTGATTTAGTTCATCAATGCCAACCCTTCCTTACTCTTAAGCTAATTATCAAATAGCTCACATAAATTTATTTCTTTTAAAGAATCACCAATGATATATATAAATACCATTCCATTTCCACAGGACCTCATACATCATCTTATCTTACATCCCTGACATCTTATATACATAAATTTCTACTTGTACTGTACTGTAGCTGAATTACAATTTACCGTACATAAACATACAAGTATACCTTCTATGCTAACTGGGAAGCGTATCGGGAAGGTACACTTTGCTTCTTCAAAAACAAGCTCCTCTAGGCGGAGCGAGGTTTACTTCAGGTAATCTGTAGGAAAAATGGTCGTAAAAGGGTGAGTTTACGCTCAGTAAGAAAACTACATAAAAGAGCGTGCTATGCCTCTATATGCCTTTTTCCTACTTGGCTCTATAATGTCGTGTAAAGCATTATAAAGCATGCATCATAACATTTTTCATGCATTGTTTGCAATCATGCATATTTATTTCAAATGACATAGCAAACATACTTTGTATGCTTCATTTAAATGTAGCATACATATAAAACATGCATCATACTTCTTTCTTAGAAACTTCATACTTCATAGCATACTTTAAAACATACTTCATATACTTCTTCATGCATACATCATATACTTCTTCATGCATACATCATATATCCTTTGAAATAGGATGGAGACTATGTACGATATTTTAAGCGATTGAATCGTCATATGAACCGTTCATTCCCATTCATATGACTCTAATCATGCATTGGTACAGTAGTGCACTCCGTATAGGTCAGGGATTCTCTCCTGCCTTTATCTTTCCACAGTGAACACTAGTCAGGTGTCACATGTGGGATTGAGGACCGGACTAGGGTTCCTCGCTCAACATACATATTACTGAGGACTTGATCAGAGTCACCCAGCCATCAGAAATGCATAATCATTACGCAGTCCATAGTTTCAAAACATTTATAATATACTTCTTTCTTTCAGAAAACACTTTGGTGTTTAAAACATTTTGGCTTTGAAATTCTCTTTTCATACAGGGCAGTCGGCTGCTGCTTCATAACTTCATTTCTCGAAATCATTTTCATTTCGGAAAATACATGAGGGCAGTCGACTGGTTCATATAGCGGTCGACTGGTTTTCAAACAGAATGCTTCTTAGCAAATAGCAGTCAACTGGTCATATAGCAGTCGACTGTCTTTTTGAAACGGAATGCTTCTGGAAAATTAGCAGTCGACTGGTCTCATAGGACAGTCGGCTGGTTTTCAAACAGAATGCAATTTGACAAATAGCAGTCGACTGTCCATATAGCAGTCGACTGGTTTGAAACAGAATGCTTCTGGGTAAAAAGCAGTCGACTGGCTTACATAGCAGTCGGCTGGTTTGCATCGGTTTTTGAAAACGGCGTTTTGGTTGTCTCTAGGCAGTCGACTTCCATTTAAGGCAGTCGGCTGCCCCTAGCCTAATTGGTACTAGGAGACAAGTTCGGAAATGCATCTTTTCCTGCACAAAACCAGCTGATGTTTCTTTCCAAATCACATACACATATCACAAAACATGCGGACATAGCCGCCTTACGTCCGTTACATAATTTCCTTACCTTAATTCCTTCGGAAACGCGAAATCACTTGGCGCGTAACCCTAGCTTTCACTTCTTCAAATCTGAAATCATCATAGCATATCAAACTTCAAATTAAACCACATACACATGTTATACTAACTTAAAACAACTCCACATCAAGAGCGAAATTGCAAGAATCATCTTCTTCTCTTACCTTCACTAGAGATCAAAATCTCAAACGTTGAGATCTCCTCCAATACTTGAAATTAATTCACCAAACTTTGGATATCATCTAGTCTAGTGACAAGGATCATTTTTCATTCCATAATCTAAATGAATCGGTGGATGGATGAAGGGGTTCGTCAAGGTGACTATGGAAGGAACTTGGAAGATTGGATGAAACGAGAGGGAGAGCTGGAAGAGGGAGCTGGCGTAGGGTGATGATGGTGAGGGTGATGAGTCATGCAAAATGCATTAATTGCATGCTCATCCATTAATTCATCTCAGCCCTTGACTTATCCCTTTGACCATTTAATTCTTCTTTTCCTTTCTTCCACAACCACATGTTAAAACACAATTTCTGATTTTATTTTCTTTCCTACTCCAATTATTTTCCTGATATCATTTTCTTTATCCTCTACTCATTTCCATAATAACAAGATAAGCTCTTTAATTAATTGGTTATCAACTTTCTTATTTCTTCTATATTCCATTCATCATGCATACATTATTCATACATCAATTACACATCAATCTTCATATTCATTTAATCATATTAACTTAGAATACTTTACATACATGGAGGAATACATGGAAATTGAGGACCTCACACTCAAGCACTTAGCCACCTAAATGAAAAGGAAGGGAGAGAAAGGATCTCCTTGATGAAAGCCTCTATGCATCTTAATGAGCTTCGATAAAGAACCATTAACTAGGATTGAAAAAGAGGCTGAAGAAACACAACTAAAGGTCCATTTGATCTATTTTTTATCGAAACCCATGAGGCTCATGACATCGAGAAGGAAAGACAAGTTAACATTGTCAAAAGCTTGCTCATGTGATTCAGCTGGCCAATATCTCCCACATTCCAAGAGAAGCAAACTCTGTAGCTAACATTTAGCTAAGGCAGGGGTCAACAGACGTGGCATTCTTTATGCTCACCTTTAATCTATTACTTTTGAGTTATTCCTTCTGATTTTGTTTCTCTGTTTCTAGCTTGTTGCTGATCCTGTCTTGTCTCTTTCTCATGTTCGCACTTTTTTATCTAATAATACTTTTCAAAAAAAAAAAAAAACATTGTCAAAAGCTGTTTCAAAATCCAATTTAAATGCCATTCCTCCCGTTCTAGATTTTTTCATTAAATCTATAATCTCGTTGGCTATCAAGCTACTATCCATAATTTGTCTACCCTCAACAAATGCTGATTGAGAAGAGTTAATTAAAGATCCTGTTGGCTCTATAGGCTTAACCGAGAGGGGGGGTGAATCGGTTTGGTGCTACCGTTATGCTCACTTTTCGATTCTTTTAAATTCTCTAGCCTATGTTGATGTTTTCTAAGTTCTCTAGGCTATGTAAGCATGCAATCCAAATTCAGTACAATAAGCACAATATAAATGCAAGTAAATAAAGATAAAAGGGAAAGAGAAATGTACGCAAGTGATTTATAGAGATTCGACAACTTGCCTACGTCCTCTACCTTGAGACACTCTCAAGGATTTTCTCCAAATTCACTATTCTTGAATTTGTGTTACACTCCCTCTTTTTGCAGGCTCAAGAGAAACCTCCCTCTTTTTCTAGGCTTAAGAGAAACCTCTTCTCCTTCTTTTTCTAGGCTAAAGAGAAACCTCCCCTTTTATAAGGTGTGTTTGTGTTTACAAGAGATGTAATCAAAGAAGACCTCTAGATAGGCAAGTGATTACAATGTTTAAGCATAAGAGAAATCCTATACAATGATTTGTGCTATTCTATACAAGGAATGTGAGTATGATGGAAGATGAAGACTTTGTAGCTCTTGAAATATTGTTGAGGCTTGAGGATTTGAGGAAAATGAAGAATAGAATTGCTAAGTAGTTCCTCCTTTTTTTTCTTTAGCTTCTAAGCCTCTATTTATAGTCCCTTGGATGGATTCTTGACGTTGGGTGGAGCCAAAACTCGAATATGATTGTTGTCTCTCACAAAACTAGCCGTTAGGGCCTTTTCTCGAGTAAAAGGATCGATCCTTTTCCATAGGGGATCAATCCCTTCATTCCAAAATGCTTATTCTGGGTTGAGGGACCTTTTTGGCCGCCAAAATGCTTACTGCCACTAAGGGATCGATCCCATGCTTCCAGAGAGCCATTTTCCTGTACTTTTTGGGTTAGAAATGATGTAGACTTGAATTAATTTAACCCAAAATGTTTATAAGCTTTAAGGGAGTTTTTCTTGACTTTCTCAAATGAAAATATTGTCCAAAAACTTATAAGTAATTTTCTAAACTTATATTCAATAATTCTTGAGAAAATTACTTAATATTCAAAACCATTTTATAAAGTAGTAAGACCAATAAGAATGTATCATTAAATCATGGTCTTAATGTTTGATATGAACACTTAAAATGGATTGAGAAAATCATATGTGGTAAAGCAAATTTACAATATGAATTAAAACATAAAAGCTTACTTAAGTTTTTGTCCTTTCAATATATATATATGTCAATTTAAAGCTAACAATCTCCCTTTTTTTAATATGACAAAACTTAAGGTAAATTTGCTTTGAAAATTTTTTGATAAAATACTCCCCCTCAAATAAAGCAGGATTTTATAAAGCTCCCCCTTAATATAAGCATGGATTTTCAAAAGAATTTTCAAACTATTTCTCCCCTATTATCTCTCTCCCTTAATATCCTAATATCTCTCCCCCTTTTTGTCATAGCAAAAAGAAGGAAAAACAAAAAGTATGCTCCCCCTAAAATTATGGCTATGTGAGAAAGAGAAAATGTGCTCAATCCAACTAGAAATAGGTTAGTACATGGGACTCATAGCACAAATAAATAAGTCAATATCCACAAAGAGTATGAAAAATATATGCAAAGAATATGACTTATGATCCTATACCAATTGTTTGTGAATAATTTTGCAAGAAGTTTCCAATTGGTAAATAATGAAGCAAGTGGTTTATAAATTTTCTACTATGATCTATAACTCGCTTATTTCAATTCTATTAAGCACCTAAGTACATCAATTGTTCTTTAAAGTCCAACTCAGGTGCATGACAAAGCATCATGATTATGAGCTGAAATTAGATGACCTATCATATGCATGAGCTCATAAATCACTTTCAAGAAAGAATGTGCTTAGAATTAATGCATATATCAATTATCCATAAATTCTAGCACACAAGAGTTTTCATGCAAAAATATCCTAAATGAATTCTTCTCTATTTGTTATTTCAAACTAAAGAGCACAAGAAGAATTGTCAATTTAAAGCTCATACCAATTGTCAATTTAGTTTTGGCTTACCAATTGTTGAAAATATGGTTACCAATGATACCAATTGTTATTTCAATCTAAATACCAATTGTTACTAATGGTTGACTTAGACATTTTGCATGAATCTAATATTTATGTGTAGTGTGTTCATGTCAAGAAAATAATCATTCTAAATATGCAAGAACACAATCACACACCATCAAACATGCAAGTTTAACATCAAAACAATCAAGATTCAATGCATGGATATCAATTTTTATGCAATTGAACATTTAAGACCTATTTATCATCACAAATTGTAGGCCAAGGACAATTATGACTTTATATTTGAAATGCCTAACAGTTTATCTAGAGTCATAATTAGAGTTAAACATTAAGGTCAAGTTTTGATCATTTTATCATTCAAGTATATGTATTGACCTTTATTTATTTATATTCCACTAGATGTTTAGTTACCATGAAACCTAGTGTGGAATAGTTGTGTCAAGCTAAGAGACATAATTCTATAAGCATGCTTGACTAAGATGAATTAAAGTATGAACGATATTCATTATGCACAAGTTCATCAAATTCTCAACTATATACACAAATCAATGAAATAATTCTTAAAATGATGTTTGAGCATTCATTGAAAATATATTTCAAGATTATTTCAAGATTTATGCAATTCATGAATGTCTTCAATAAGAAAACTGATTTTGCACTTGTGAGCTCAATGAAAAATGATATTGATTGTTGAAAGTGATACAAATTGTTGGAAATAATACAAATTGATGGAGTTGAGGCATGATATCAATGAAAAATGAATTTTCATATTGTAAAGATCATAAAAAAGAAGTTAAAATACTGGATTTTAAGTTGAGAAGAAACAAGATATCAAGAAAGTGAAAAATCCTTCTCAAATTCGGCTCAAAACATGCAGAAAAGCCATTTTGGCTTGGGGGATCGATCCCAAGAGGAAGGGGATAGATTCCTTAGTTTCAGAATGCACAAATTCTGCATTTTGCTCAAGGGGGATTGATCCTGCATGTTGAGGGATCGATCCCTCATCCAGTTTTTGCAGATTTTTGATAGAAAATCCAACATTTGAGGTGCTAAAACTTTGTTTTTGAGTATTTTAAGTCCAAGTGAAGGTTTAAACATTTGTGTAACATGATGTTGGACTTCTATGAATGAAAAACATGAATGAAAAACCATTTAACAATAGATTTTACAATTTTGGAAGGATTTTCACTAATAAAATGCATTTTTTGTCTCAAAGAAGGTCATTTTGAAAGTTATGCATATTTTTGCTAAACCAATGCATTGGAAAACACAAATATGTCAAAACAAACATGTTCACATAGAATTTAAGCACATATACCATCAAGTCATACAACTTGTGAACATTATGCCATAGTTTCAAATATGCAAGTTTCTCATTGATGCTCATGACAAGGCATTTTGCATGTATGACATATTTGACATTTTAGAGCAAGAGAATATATTATCATTACATTGCAAACTTGCTCAAATTACAGAAATCATTTCAAAATCATTTAAACATGTTTTTCATTCAAATCATTCAATGCCTCAAGAACTATCTATCAAACAATTAAAAATCATTTATCATGCCTATTATTGATTCATTCAACTCATAAAGTATCAAAGATCATCAACAGCCATACCATCAAAGCACAAATAATCAAATAAAAAGTTTAAGGAGTAAGGAATTAAGCTTACAAAACTCCTTTGCTTGAGAGTGCTTTGCCATGATTTGTTGGATCCACCATTTGCCATTCCTTGAGAAATTGTTGTCACCTTGCTAAGAATGGATCTCCAATCTCTTTCTCTTTCTTATTGGCATAAGCAAACTCCATGAGGATGTGTTGAGCATTTAAACGCCATTGTTCCATTGTATTCCCATGCTCTAACACTCCTACAATAAACAAATTTATGCATGCTTTGGTACCCAAATTTTCTTGGGTCCATGAGAGTTAGTGCAAATAATTTTTGATCCTTTTGGGATCCATTTCAAACTCAAATCATCATTATTTATTGCATGCATTGGCACCCATATTTTTCTAACTACTCTTCCTCTAAATGTAGTTTTTCTATAAGTGCATGCTTGTGAAGAGTGTCTTATTCTATTGCAAAGTGAGCATGTAAGAGATAAATCATGTATAGTACTTTTGCTCACAAGGAAATTATTTAGATGAGTTTCTTTATGTATTGCATTATATCCTAACCCATCTTTGTCAAAGAAAGCTCTTTGGGTCTCTAACATATGATCTAGCTTTTGTTGACCCATATAGAATCTAGAAAACGAGTTTTGCAAATTTATGTTCTTTTTCTTAACTTCATCAATTTCTAAATTTGCTTCTTTTAATTTCCTTTCAAATTCTAGCTTAGCATTTGTCAAGGCTTCATTTTCTATTTTTAATTTAGCAATCATTTTCTTATATTTGGAGTTCATGCATTGAAAATCATTTGCTAATTCATTAAAAGCATTTTGTAGTTCATCAAATGTATAATCATTATCTTTATTAGAACTACAACTAGCCTCATCATCACTAATAGCCATAAAGGATGCGTAAGCTATCTCATTATCAATGTTTTCCTCATCGGAGCTATCACTATCGCTCCATGCAGCCACAAAAGCTTTCTTCCTAGGTTTCCTATCCTTTTCTTTCCTAGGTAAGGGGCAATCTAGCTTGGTGTGACCTGGGTCATTACATTCATAGCACAATAAGAGGTCTTTTTCTTTCTTACTTGACTCTCCTCTTATTACCCCTCTTCTTTGATGTCTCCTATCATTCTCTTTCTCCTTCATTCCCATAAATCTATGAAATCTTTTGGCAAACATTGCCAATTCCTTTTCTTCCTCATTTCCACTCTCATCACTATTCTCTTCAATGATCTCATGAGTGGAAGACTTAAATGCTACCCCTACTTTCTTTGAAGGCTCTTCATTTCTTTTTAATTTCATTTCATATGTAAGTAGGGAGCCCATAAGTTCATCTAGAGACAAGGTATTTGTATCCTTAGACTCTTCTATTGCAGTTACCTTTGCCTCCCAAGATTTTGGCAAGCTATTCAAAATTTTCTTAACCATTTCTGCATTGGAATAGCTCTTGCCTAATGCCTTAAGTCCATTGATTATGTCATTAAACCTAGTGTACATTTCATTAATGGACTCATTTTCTTTCATTCTAAAAAGCTCATAATCATGTGTGAGCATTCCTACTTTGGTTTCTCTAACTTGATTGGTCCCTTCATGTGTGATGGCTAGTTTGTCCCATATTTGTTTAGCATTCTCACATAAGGAGACTCTATTATACTCGTTGGGACCTAAAGTGTGACATCCTCATTTCCACTAATAAACATATAAATCTTTACTTTACATTTGTGTAGTTAGGCTGTTCGTCAATGCTATCCTTTCTTCTTCTTATACTTAATCCATTATCATTATTTAGAATGATATAATTTTTTTCTCATGAAATGTATTTTTCATATACATATACTTCAATTACATCAGGATCTCATATACTTACATAACCTATATCCCCCAATGATCAGATATACATTAATGTACTGTACTATACTATTGTCTGAGTTACGTTACAAAAGGTATATATATATATATATATACTTTCAAGGAATCGGAAACGAGCCTCGAAAGAGTACCGTATATTCCAAAATCTACGCTCCTCTACCAAGGGCAGACTTCACTGCAAATAATCTGAATGAAAAATGATTGTAAAGGGGTGAGTTTACGCTCAGTAAGAAACGTATGTAAAAGAGCGTACTATGCCTCTATATGCAGTTTTCCTGCTTGGCTCTATAATGTCATGTAAAACCATTATAAAGCATAGCCATATACTTCTTTTATCAAATGCATAAAAGTTCTTCAAATGGCATATACATATAACTCAAGTAAATCATATACTTTCATACTTTACTTCAAATATTTTCATATACAAATAACTTCACATGCTTCAAATACATCAAATAAATGGGAAACATATAATTCCAACAGAATCATGCATCCTACCAATCTCATATGGGGAAGTCCAGTAAAGGATGCCAAGTATCCCCTATAAGAAGTATGACAATTAAATGGCGTACCCATAAGTGGGCCATGAATCCTCCTCAAGCCAAACAAGTAATATAGACAAATTGGCTAATGTCGGTGGCTACAGTGAACACTAGTCAGGTGACATCTGTAGCACTGAGGACCGGACTTAGGCTCTTCAGCCAAGTAAACATATACAAGTAATATGCATGATCACCATAGGTGTCCATAGTCTCCAAAACGTTGCTCATTTACTTCCTTGGAAATACAATTGAGCTTATTTAAATTAAGCTTTAAAACTTCATTTTCAAACATGGCTGTCGACTGGTCTTTAGGGGCAGTCGGCTGCTAATGCATATATTAATTTATCGAAATTATTTCCTTTAAAAATTTCGATATTTAAAAATCTGAAAACACATGGGGCAGTCGACTGGTCCCACATAGCAGTCGACTAGTTTTGAAACAGAATACTTTTCAAGAAATGGAAGTCGACTGGTCATATAGCAGTCGATTGTTTTTAAAACAGAATGCTTTTGAAAACAAGGCAGTCGACTGGTTTTGAAACAGAATGTATTTTGGCAAATAGCAGTCGACTGTCCCATATAGCAGTCGAATGGTCTAAAACATAATGCATACTGGAAAAATAGTTGTCGACTGGCTTACATAGCAGTCGACTGGTTTGATTCGGTTTTCAGGAAACTACACTTTGGTTGTCTCTAGGCAGTCGGCTGCTACTTAAGGCAGTCGACGCCTCTGCTCTTAGCATTTTGGTAACTAGGAGTAAAAACCGAAATTTACCATTTCCTGCATAAAACCAACTTGTACTTCATCTCCAAGTATTTAAAACACAATAAAACATGCAGACATAGCCACCCTACGTCCGTTACATAAATTCCTTACCTCAATTAACCTCGAAACACGAAATCGCTTGATCGCGCCAATTGCTTTCTTTCACTTCTTCAAAGCTGTAAACATCATAAAATTAAACTTTTAACTTGCATTCATTTTAACACCACAGGTAGACTATACCAACTCTATACAACTCCACACCATCAATAAAATCAACTAAAGCTACCTCCATCCCTTACCTTTACAATTTACCAAAATAACAGCACTTAGATCTCTTCAACCACTTGGATTCAACTCTTCATATTATAGACCTAGCTAGAGCTAGTGACAAGGGTCATTTTCCATCAAGTGAGCTTAACAATTTGGTGACGTGAGATGGTGGTTTGTCAAGGTGGGTGAAATGGAGACTTAGAGGAAAATTGGAGGAAACGAGAAGGGGCTGGAAAAAGGGGCTGCCAGTTGGTGATGGCTGATGAAGATGATGACTATGCTCACTTCATTTAATGCATGCTCATCCCACATCATCTCAGCCATTAATACTTTGACCCTCTTTGACCCATTTAATTCCTCTTCCATACATATGCCACATGTATTTTACACCATAGAAAATCTGATATTAATTTCTTCATGCTTTAATTATTTTCCTGATATCAAAATTTACTTCTTGACTAATGGACTATCCATCTCATTATTTCTTCTATGTTCCATACATCATTCATACTTCATAATTTCATATTTATTTCATTCTTTTCAGCTTATAATACTTTATAATTATGAGGGCTTTACATAAATTTGGGGATTTCACATAAAGCACAAAAGAGGGTGTGCATAGCCTTGGCATTCAATTGTGCCAATCTCATGTCATTTGTGTCCCACTCATCCTCATTCTTAGGGACATCTTTTCCATCTACTTTCTTCATAGGAGTTCTAGGACCATTCACTATAATTCTCCACACTTCATAATCATTTGATTGTACAAATAACATCATTCTAGTTTTTCAATATGAATAGTTTTCTCCATTGAACAGTGGAGGTCTAACTAATAAGTGTCCTTCTTCTCCTAGGGGTGTACCTATATTCAAATGAGCCATTTTGATCGTTTTACTCGATGGATGTTAATCCAAATCAATCTCGAGCCCAAGCTCTGATACCAATTGTTGGCTCTATAAGCTTAACCGAGAGGGGGGTGAATCGGTTTAGTGCTACCATTATGCTCATTTTCGATTCTTCTAAATTCTCTAGCCTATGTTGATGTTTTCTAAGTTTTTTAGGCTATGTAAGCATGCAATCTAAATTCAGTACAATAAGCACAATATAAATGCAAGTAAATAAAGAGAGAAGGGAAAGAGAAATGTACACAAGTGATTTATAGAGGTTTGGCAACTTGCCTACGTCCTCTACCTTGAGACACTCTCAAGGATTTTCCCCAAATTCACTATTCTTGAATTTGTATTACACTCTCTCTTTCAAGAGAAACCTCCCTCTTTTTGCAGGCTCAAGAGAAACCTCCCTCTTTTTCTAGGCTTAAGAGAAACGTCTTTTCCCTCTTTTTCTAGGCTAAAGAGAAACCTCCCCTTTTACAAGGTGTGTTTGTATTTACAAGAGATGTAATCAAAGAAGACCTCAGATAGGCAAGTGATTACAATTTTTAAGCACAAGAGAAATCTTATACAATGATTTGTGCTATTCTATACAAGGAATGTGAGTATGATGGAAGATGAAGACTTTGTAGCTCTTGAAATATTGTTGAGGCTTGAGGATTTGAGGAAAATGAAGAATAGAATTGCTGAGTAGTTCCTCTTTTTTTTTCTTTAGCTTCTAAGCCTCTATTTATAGTCCCTTGGATGGATTCTTGACGTTGGGTGGAGCCAAAACTCGAATATGACTGTTGTCTCTCACAAAACTAGCCGATCGATCCTTTTCTTGGGTAAAGGGATCGATCCTTTTCCATAGGGGATCGATCCCTTCATTCCAAAATGCTTATTCTGGGTTGAGGGACCTTTTTGGCCGCCAAAATGCTTACTGCCACTAAGGGATCGATCCCTTACCTTATGGGATCGATCCCATGCTTCCAGAGAGCCATTTTCCTGTACTTTTAGGTTAGAAATGATGTAGACTTGAATTTAATTTAACCCAAAGTGTTTATAAGCTTTAAGAGAGTTTTTCTTTACTTTCTCAAATGAAAATATTGTCCAAAAACTTATAAGTAATTTTCTAAACTTATATTCAATAATTCTTGAGAAAATTACTTAATATTCAAAACCATTTTATAAAGTATTAAGACCAATAAGAATGTATCATTAAATCATGGTCTTAATGTTTGATATGAACATTTAAAATGGATTGAGAAAATCATATGTGGTAAAGCAAATTTACAATATGAATTAAAACATAAAAGCTTACTTAAGTTTTTGTCATTTCAAAATATATATATATGTCAATTTAAAGCTAACAGATCCAATAACCTTTTCCAATATGTTTGCAAGGACCTTGGCGAGAATCTTATAAATCTAGCCAATGAGGGAAGTAGGTTTGAAGTCCTTAAGTGATTCAGCACTAGACCTGGCAATTCATGTTTATAATTTATTTTTATGTCATGTAAAATCATGTTCATGTCATGTAAAACACGAAAATTTCGTGTCAAAATTCGCGTCAACACGAAAAATTCAAAACATTATTTTTAGCTTTTACTATATTCATATACTAGTTTTACTTAATTTTTAGCCTGTGTCATCTCGTGTCATTTATTCGTATTGTGTTCGTGTCGTGTCTAAGATTGCCAGGTCTATTCGACACATTGTTTTTTGGCGATCAAAGCAATCAATGAACTGCTCACTTCTTTCGGAATCTTGCTGTTTATGTGAAAATCCTGGAAGAATTCAAAATTTTCATATTCGAATATATGCCATTTCTTTTTGGTAAAGAAGAAGTTAAAACCATTAGGCCCTGGTGATTTGTCCCCATCGCAACCACAAATCGCCTCCCAGATTTCATGCTTCGTGAAAGGAGACTCAAGGTCACATGCTTGGATATCATTAAGTCTTTTGAAATTTAATGAGTGGAAGTTGAAAATAGGTTTATTGTCCACACTAAATTGATCCCTGAAGAAAGTCTCCACTGTTTGTCTTACCTCCTTGGGGGTATTAAGTTATTTTCCCTTGAAACAAATGTGACTTAAAAAATTGTTACACCATCTACTGTTGCTTATGCAGTGAAAGTACCTAGAGTTCTTGTACCCATTTCAAGTTAGCTTTTTGCCTCAATGTACTTTCTTTAATTAACTAAAGCTTCCACATGCTCTTTTTCTTTTTTTATAAAAGAGCAAAAATTGATTCGTCGCCAAGATTGCTCTCAAGGTCTTTTTCTAACTACGAAATTTCTTTGTTCAAAGATTCCATGTTAGTTGTCACAGCTCCTTTTTGATATCCCTTCCATAATCTAATATCTAACTTCAATAACTTCATCTTTTGATAGAGACAGTAACCAGCAAAGCCTTTCACCTGATAAGTTTTTCAATTATTATCAACCATCTCATTGAAGTCCTTTTCCTCAAGCTAATGGTTGAAAACCTTAAATGGTTTGGGACCCTAATCATACTTGTCAAGACCTAAACAAATGGTAGCATGGTCTGAGAGACTGCTTTCTAGACACCATTAGTTAATTGTTGAAAAAGCTAGTGCCCAATATGAAGAGATCAAAAACCTATTCAATCTACTAAAGGATCCTTTGGAATGCCAAGTAAATTTCCTTCCTATAAGCGGGAGATCAATAAGCTCAGAACTATGAATAAAATTTGAAAAATCCTATTGAGATCTTGCATTGTCCGAAGTACTGATTCTTTCATCATCATTCAAGACAACGTTAAAGTCTCCAACAAAGCACCATAACCCATTACTATTATCTTTCAACTTAGACATCTCAACCTAGAACATTTGCTGGTCCTTAACATCGTTTAGGGCAGAAACATTCACTAGATTCACCTCGAAAGAGTGGTCAAGAAATTTACCCTTTAACCAAATAAATCCATCAGAAGAAACATAAGAAGAAAGACTAAAGTCATCTTTAGGCCACATACAGATCAGACCCCCTGCAGAGCCAATAGCATCACTGTGAATATAGGTCAACTACTTAAATCCCCAAGCTGCTTGATGATTCTTTCAAAAACACCTAATAGTTTTGATTCTTGGATGAAGACCATACTTGGTTTCTCTTTGTTCATGAGTTTCTTGAAAGCATGCTTCTTTCCCCAAGCTCCTAGACCTTTAATATTATACAACATAATCTTCATTTTTAAATTAGAAAAAACCTAAAAAATAAATCAAGATCCAATGCCTTAAATTAAAGAGTGCCATCAACACACCTTTCCTCCCTTTCGAACTCCTCCAGCCTTCCCATGACCTCTTCTTCTACCACAGAGTGTGATAATCCCAATAGATGAGCTACTTCTAAGGTTTCTTTTGCTTTAAACCTAATTGCTCTGTTTCGACTTTTAATGTCTTCATCAGATAATTCAGCCTCTGGAAGAATTTGAAGCTAAAGTGAGTCTCCCTTCTTTGACTTGTGATTTGATTTTCTAGCATATCTATTCTTTTGTTTGGAGCGTTCTTGAACCAGTAAAGTCACTGCATTTACTGCCAAAGATAAATATCTTCTACTCCTTCTAGTGGTTCCTTCCCCTTTTATTCTTTGCTTAGGAGCCATTTTCTCCACTTGAGCTGATTAGGCTTCATTGTCATGCTCTTGTGTAACATTAGGGTCATGGCTAAGTCCAATTTGGGGTGACTAAGCTTCTAAATTGGGCTCCATACTTGAAATTAGGGCAAGGTTAGACTCAAAGCTCTCATCTGCAACTTCTTTCAAGGCTATTGGGCTTATTGATTTAGCAGGCAGAACTTTTTGCAAGCCCATTTGAGAGAAACATTTCACTTCAGCCCTTAAAACTTTTTCTGATAGAGAGTTTAATTCTTCTGTATGAAACTCCTCATTGTCTTTATTTATGAAAAAGTCAACCTCAGCCAATTTTTTATGGGAACAATGACCTTTTGACAATAGCAGTTGTAACTCCTCGTTTGCCACTGGAATATCGGAGTCCAATGACGGTGCATTAACACCTTGTCTGCTCATGCATCCAGACTCAGGAGAAAACCTTTCATCTCCTTCTTCATCATCATTAGCTGCCAGCAAATGTTCATCTTCTTCTTTGATCTCTTTGGAATGGTTAGAGTGAGGAACTTCGAAAGATGATGAAAAGATTAGACTCGATGGAATAGGACTAGCTTTGTTAACTATCTTGACATATTGATTCCAAAAGAAATCCGAACCATTTTTGACTAACAAGTTAATCAAAAAAGTTCTACCATTTAACTCAATTGAAACAGAGCTCAGGATTGAAGTGTCTTTCTTTATCAGCAACAGAACTCTTATTGAATCGAGATGCTTCTTCCTCCTTGTGCTGTCATCCACTAATATGAACTCCCCCAATAGTCACCAAGTTTTTTGAAAACCACGTGATTCCATGCATCGAGGGGAAGGTTGTCAATCTTGATCCACACAAATTTATCATCACTGATAAGATTGGGGCTCCAGGGCTTAACCCAGTGAAACCATTCACTAAGCCAAGTTTGTCCTTCAACAATCATGCTTTCCATGTCCTTCGTTGAACTAAAAGAAAGCAGGACCCAACTTCCTCCCATTAAAGTGATTGAGAAATCTAAAATACCTTAAGAAACCTGTGATGGAGACTCTAAATAGAGTGTGGATTTTTAACACTAGCAATAGTCGATTTTTCTAGCCATTGAACATCCATGTCCTTGTTCTCCATTGTGATTATCAATTTGTCAGCTATGGAAACTTCCTTTCCAACAGCAGTTACTTTAACTCTTAAAACATTCTCCTAAGGCGATGAAATATTCCTTCTACCACTTCAGCAAAAGACTGTTTATCGTCGTCTTTGAACTTTCCATACACTTTACCAGGAGCAGTCTTTTCAATCTTCAAATACCCGATGGTACTGAGATTTTCCATTGAGTTTTTTTCCCTAACACCTTTCCTTTCATGAAAGTCTTTTATGTCCTTTTCATACTTTGCTAAGTTGGCATTAAGTTTCCAGCCGTTCCAAAGGACACCGTCCAGAGCTCTAATGACTGACAATCCCTCCCGAAGATCCTTAAATCTAAAGAATCCAAACTTCCGGTTTCTGTTCCTCCAGTTTAATGGAATATAAAAATCAACAACCCTTCCATATTGCAAGATTATATCTCTGAGATTAGCCTCTTTTTCAGCAGGGTTAATGTTTCCAACAAACACAGTAATGAGTTTCCTTCTCCATTGATCGATCTCACCTCTCCATTGTGAAGAGAAACACTTCCTTTGCCTGACTGTCGATCGAAATCCCTGTGTTGTCGATTTCTCTCTCTACTCTCATTATCATTCTCTCTCTCTCTCTCTCTCTCTCTCTCTCTCTCTCTCACTTGTGCACTATGTTAATGCATACGATGTTAATAACTCTTTGTTAATTATGAGTTTTTAAGTTAAATAGGTGAATAAATTGATTCAATAAAAAACTTTTGAATAAATTATTTTTGTTAGAATTGATTTAGTGAGAATGAGTCCAAGATAGATTTTACATATCTTTAAAAATATATGAAGTGTTATTATTTTATTGGTACATAAAATTTTCACTTTTTAGCATCATCCTAATATAAGTTGTTGTCTTAATAATTATATAAGATTACGTAAGATTGCTTTTTTTTTAATTACCTTAATTTTAAGCTACACTTTTTTTAAGGATTTACATATTCGCATCTACAATATACAGTTTCTATACATTGTCAATGCACAAGAAGTTGACACTTCATTCACAAGGCCTTGTGAGCAAAATGAAAAATAAAAAATTATTTGTATTTATTTTTAAGGGTTTGACATATTTTTGATTTACATATTGATAAGGTGTCAACTTCTGATGTATTAACAATATATAGAAACTATACACTATCAGTGCATAATATATAAATCCTTTTTTAATATTCATAATTTTATAATCCTTTTAAGGGTTTATATGCTATGCACTAACAGTGTATAATCTTTATATACTGTCTTCTATAAAAAAAAATCTTTATATACTGTCAATGCATCAGAGATTGATATATTATCCACAAGCAAATTAAAAAAAATGTCAAGCCTTTAAAAAATAAATACAAATAATTTTTTTCAATTTGCTTATAAAGGCTTATTAATGAGATGTCTAGTCCATTAATAGTGTATAGAATATATACATTATCAATGCATATGTATAAATTGTAATTTGAAACTATAGTTTTATTTCGTGTAATCTTAAAATTAAAAATTTTTTGTAACCAAAAAAATTTTAAAATATCTTTTAGTCTTACAATCAAGTGTTCACAGCACCTTCGACATTCGCTTGGTGCATATAAGAAAATTAATTTTTAGGTATCGATCCCAAAAATTAACCCTGAACCTAGGTTACAAGACAATATTTGCATATCAATAGATCAAACCTTTGGATCCACTACAGTCTAAAACTTTTATGGAACTTAATTAAAAACAATAATGATTATGATTTTTCAACTATAGTCTCTTTTTCTATTTTTTTTAGCAATGTTCTTAGCTAATAAAATTTGGCATCGGTTTATAGTGCTTAGTCAATCTTAACTCCTCTCAGACATATACTTGACCATTAATATTTCCTCTCTCTCTTCTCTTTCTTCGTTTATGTCTCCATTGATTATATACGCTCATCTAATGTAAGTGCATCATTTGCATGCAACATTTTAATACATCTAATGTATATATTTTTCCGTAATAATTCTTCTGTTTGACAGAATCTTCTGGGAGTCAAAGAAATTTGAAGGAGAGACTGATAAGGTTGAACCGTGGCTTGGTACTGCATATTCTGTTGAAAAAGTCACTACTTCCGTGATTCAGGTTGCTGTTGATCTTACATGTTATATTGTTACATAACAAGTTTTTAGAATTGCATTTGCTTGCAACCCTCTCTATTTTATATTTGGGTTTCAAATAACGGCTGCAAAACAAAATAGCAGCCGCTATCTCACAGTAGCAGCGGTGGCCGCCACCACTATTGAGGGAATAACGGATGTAATTACAAATCAGATCCATAACGGTCGCTATTGGCCATTATGAAACGCCGTAAGACAATAACGGTCCGTTATCACCGCTATCCACCTTTCTGTCTTAAATTAGAGTTTAAAAAAAAAACCAAATCAGAACACAACAAACACAGAAACAGAACCAACACACAACTCAGGTAAGCGAGTATTATATAAAAGCAAATATAAAATTTTTACTTTTAAAACTTAGATCTAGATCAGAGAAAGGGGGGACCTGTGGACTGAAGGGCGAGTGTGATGGTGGTGAGGGCAACCTTGAGGTAGAGTGGGCGGCATGGGTGGCTGTGGTTGTCCGCTATCGCAGAATTGGTAGGCGGTGGCAGTGGCACTTGACTGAGAAATGTGAGTCGTGACTCATGAGGCTGAGACGGCTGAAGGCTGAGGCAGTGAGGTATTGAGGAATCAAAGGATGAGGAGTGAGGGCTCGGACTAAGGGCCGGTGGGTGGTGGGGGATATGCATGCTTAGCAATTTGTCTTGGATCATCTCAAATCTGAGTTCCTATTTCCTTTGCCAACTGATTCTAGTCGTTTGGGAGTGAGAGGAGGAGGCTTCGTTTGGGTGAGGGGGGAAGGCTTGCTTTGGCCGCTTGGGTAACTTGGGTTAATTTATTTACTTTTGATTTTTTAAATATATATTCTTTTAATATATATGCTGTAATTTGTGATAGGTTTTAAATATTTAAGAATTTTTTTGTAACATTCAATGTTTAAAAATTAATATTAGTGAATCTCATAAATTATGATAAAAAATATTAGGTAATTTGAATTTAAAAAAAGATAATGTTGAATTTAGATTATTAATTTAATTTTTTAATGTAAAATTTGTAGTGAAATTAGATATATGGTATTAAATATTTTATGGGTTACATATGGTATTAAATATTTTTATAACTTAAGAAAAAAATTAATATTGAAAATTTGATATTGACTTATAAATGTGATTGTTTAAGTTAATTGATTGTGGCAAATTAATATAAATTTTTAAATTTTTTATATTCTTTTAATTGTAATTGTAATTATATTCTTTTAATTTTTTAAATATGAATGTTTTATTATAGTCCAAAAAATTATGAATAACTTTTTTTTCGTGTAAATAATAGACTTAATGTATTATAAATTACTTTAAAAATTATGAAATAAGACTTTACATAATTATAATTATAATTACTACACTTTATATAAAATTGTGTAAAATTAAAAAAAAAATTCACGATCACGATAACCGCAATAATAGCAATAGTCTCCGCTATGTCCGCAACCACAATAAACACAATGCTATTGAAAACGCGGTCGCGACCACAATTTAAATCTATGTTTTATAAGTCTCTGGCAATTAATTTAATTTCAGCAGGAGAAAAAATTCTTTGATGGAACTTTTTTGTTTGATTGCAGAAATGGATGTCATCAGCCCCAAATGATAATTTGCAGCTACCAGCACCTAATATGTTCATGCCCACAAACTTGTCTCTTAAGGAACTGCGTGATAAGGTTCAGTTTCAAGAATCTTTGAATCAAAGTTTGTTGTGATTGTCTTTAATTATCGATTCCAACTATGGTATAATAAATGAACCTTTGAATCCGATGAAGCAGGTCAAATTTCCAGTTTTGTTAAGAAAGTCATCCTATTCAAAACTATGGTACAAGCCTGACACGATGTTCTCCATTCCCAAGGCATTTGTCAAGATAGAATTCAACTGTCCCAGTATTAGAAACTCCCCTCAAGCAGAAGTTCTTGCCAACATTTTTGTACGGTTGTTGCGGGATTACCTGAATGAACGCGGTAAATTAAATAGTCCTAGCAGTTTTCGTTTTCAATGCGCAATTTCGTCCCTTTTTCTTGCTCTGTTTTGTCCTTCAGTCAAAACTCAAAAGCCCCTTGATTTATCTTCTATGCTTCAGCTTACTACGCTGATGTTGCTGGCCTTCATTATTCTGCTGCGTGCACAGCTAGAGGTTTTGAGGTAATGCTCCTCTCATTAATTTTCATTTGTCATTAGTATACAAAATCGCAGTAGCTACTAGCATTTCATAGAGATATCGATTTACCTTTAGGATAGGTATATATCGAAAAAAAAATGTTAAATTGACTCGGAATATGATATCAGATAACACACGTTATAAACTCTCTTAATTTTGAGGATCAAAATATCGTACCCATATATATATATACACACACACACATTTGCACAAACAACAGGATTATGATTTTTTTTTTAGTTAAAACTGACGAGTACAAGTACATTAGATTTTGTAACTCTTTAACTGCCACTATTATAAAAGTAAAAGTACAAGGTGAGAGATAATCTAATGCTTGGGTATACATCTCCATTTATTGACTTGAAGCAGCTCTCGCGGCAAGGCAATTTGCTAATTGATTAGTTTCACGGTACACAAAAGATAAGCTCAGCTTTTGGAATCTTGTCAATAACCTGAGGCAATCACTAATGATGATGTCTTGTCTCGGGTGCAAATCCTGGAACTTGTGAAATAGTTTAACAGAAAAGAGGGAGTTGGTCACCAATTGTAAGTTCCTTACACCATGACAGAGATTGAATCTTTAGGAAATTAAAGCTTCATTGGTTTATGAATGTTGTGTTTACAAAGAATAGCTACTGGTTCTTATACAAATCTGATCTTAACTAATCTTAGCTAATTGGAGAATAACTAATTGACTAACTTTAACTAAGTAACTAACTTAAATACATCAGCTGTTATCTACTACCTTGCTGGAGCTGAGTTGCTTGCTGAGCTGTTTGCTTTACTTGTGTGTTGCTTTCAACTGTTTGAGCTATGGTATCATATCTTAGCCCCCCACAAACTGAAGTATACAAGTCTTATAAGCCCAGTTTAGAAATAAAATGAGTTAAGGAGGTAAAGGTATGGGGTTTGGTGAATAGATCTGCAAGTTGGTCATGAGAAGAGACATGAAGCAAACGAAGTAAACCAGATTTGATCTTATGGCAAACAACATGAAAATCTATTTCGATATACTTTGTCCTCTCAAGAAAGACTGGGTTCTTAGCAATGTAGATAGTAGATTTGCTATCACAAAACAAAGTAGCAGGTTTAGGATGAAGAACTTGAAGATCTTCTAAAAGGTAGTGCAACCATTATAGTTCAAAAGTGGCAGAGGCAATGGCTCAATACTCTGCTTTAGAGGATGATTTTGATACAGTGGCTTGCTTCTTGGACTTCTATGACACGAGAGCTAAACCAAGGAAGATACAAAATCCAGTGATGGACCTTTGAGATATTGGACAAGCAGCCCAATCAAAATCTGGGAATGCTTACAGGTGAAGATCAAAGGTAGCAGAGAAGATGAGACATTTTCCTAGGGTAGACTTAAGATATCTAAGAATTCGATGAGCTACTTGGATATGATGAGCTATTGTTTTATCAAGGTATTGGGACAACTGCTAGACAGCAAATGTTGTAAAAATGATACCTGTCACCTATTTATAAGAGTTATTATAAACGTAATTACTGTTAAGACTCATAGTTTAAATGATCACCCAATGAGTCTTTCATAGCCCTTCTAAGTCCTCTTTCCTCAGGGTTTAGACTACCTTTAGGCCCAATGTTCTTTAGTCTAACTCATATCAAGGCATAATGACCATTAGTATGACTCTCATCTGTTTGAGAAATCGAAAGCATATTCAAGGTTGTGTCCAAATATCTCATACTATGTTTTTATAATCTTCTCTATACTGCCGCTAGTTTTCATATCTAAATCTAAATTTATGTATACATCGTGTAGGTGTAGTATCTAGAAGGAGTGGTGTGTGATTGGAACCTACAGAGGGAATTATATTAAAAGTACTATTTGGATATTGTTGAAACTAGGATAGCTTGGCTACTGCTCTACCTAGCCTTTTCCTTATATGACTTGGCCCTAAGTGTTTGTTTGTCTAAGTGTATTTAGGTCTTGTCTATCCTAAGTCAAAAAGATTGCATGCATGTAGCCAAGAATTAAATTTAGACATGGTTCTAAAGTTAGGAACATGCATAGTAAATTGCTCATTACTTTCTTATTACAATCCAAGGCAAGTTTATAGTGAAGGATAATTCAGTCATATGGTCCTATACATGTTGATACAAGTGGGATTGAGGGTACTAGTAGAGAGCTGTGAAGTAAAAAGGGTGTTGTGGAGGTGACGAATGACTTGGGCAGTGATCTCCCTTAAGGTGTTGTTGTGTGTCTGTATTGTCACATGTCCAAGTGGTGTAGCAACTATGTGTCCATAGTAAAGGATATATGCTCTAATGAGGTTGGCTCGAATAGGGTATTATAATCAGTATATAAGGATTAAAAAGGTTTATTAAGATTAGTAGCTTAGGGAGAAATTCATCCTGCCGTTGTGAAATCCCCCAATTTCATGTGAATTCTCTATGATTGTAAAGTAACTCGGCTTAAATGAAGTAAATAGATATGAGAATTATGAAAGGAAAATGATGCATGGAACATGGGAGAAGTAATGAGATGGAAGATTTAATAGTCAAGGAAATTAAATTGATGTTATAAGAATAATTGAGGTATGAGCAAAGAATTAATATCAGAAAATTAAGTGTAACTAAAGACAAGTGTTATATGGAAGAAAGGGGACCAATTAAATGAATGGTCAAATAATAATGGTTAAAAGTTAAGATGAATTGATTTAATTGGATGATGATAAAACCATATCAGATTTTCATAATTAAGTGATATGTGTGGCTGATATGAGAATGGAATAAGAGAATTAAAAAGGGTCAAAGAGTCAAATGGTCAAGGGAAGTATGGCTGAGATTGGATGAGATGATTAAATGATAAAGAAGCATTAAATGAACTTGATGAGTCATCCCCCAGCCATCACCCCTACGGCAGCCACTCTTTCCAGCCCTCTCCCTCTCGTTCTCTCCATTTCTCCAAGTTTCTATAAGCTTCCAAGTCTCCTTCCATAGCTACCTTGACAAGCTACCTTATTCCTCCATCAATCCCTTTAGCTAGTTGAACGAAAATTGATCCTTGTCACTAGACTAAGTGATATCCGAAGTTTGGTAGATTGAATCCAAGTATTGGAGGAGATCTCAAAGTTTGAGATTTTGGTCACTAGCAAAAGGTAAGAGAAGAAGATGGTTTGTTCAATTATGTTCATGGTATGGTGTTGTACTGAATTAGTATAACATGTTTATGGAAAATTCTTAAAGGTTTGCTTTGATATGATGATTTCAGATTTGAAGAAGAAAAAGGTTAGGGTTGGCGAACCAAGTGATTTCATGTTCTCGAAGTAATCGAGGTAAGAAATTTATGTAACGGACGTAAGGCGGCTATGTCCGCATGTTTTATGATGTTTATATGTGGTTTGGAAAGAAACACCAGCTGATTTCATGCAGGAAAAATGACATTTTCGGACTTGTCTCCTAGTACCAATTAGGCTAGGGGCAGTCGACTGCCTTAAATGGAAGTCGACTGCCTAGAGACAACCAAAACGCCGTTTTTCGAAAATCGACTCAAACCAGTCGACTGCTATGTAGGCCAGTTGACTGCTATTTACCCAGAAGCATTCTGTTTCAAACCATTCGACTGCTATATGGGACAGTCGACTGCTATTTGCAAAAAATTGCATTCTGTCTGAAAACCAGTCGACTGCTATATGACCAGTCGACTGCTATTTGCTAAGAAGCATTCTGTTTGGAAACCAGTCGACTGCTATTTGCCAAAAATGCATTCTGTTTGAAAACCAGTCGACTACTATATGGACCAGTCAACTGCCCTTATATGTTTTCAAAGATGAAAATATCGAAATTTTAAATGAAAATAATTTCGATAAATGAAAGTATGAAGCAGCAGCCGACTGCCCTATGAGGCCAGTCGACTGCCCTGTTTTGAAAAGAGGTTTTCAAACCTATTTTCAGAAAGTATGAAATGTCATGGCAAGAAGCTATATGGCATATGTTTTAAGATTATGCACTATCATGTTTCTAGTAGGGGCTCTGATCAAGTCCTGAAATAATGTATGTTATGGGCTGAGGAACCATAAGTCAGGCCTCAGTCGCTACAGAAGGACACCTGACTAGTGTTAACTGTAGCCACCAACAGTTGGCCAATCTGTCTATATTATATGTTCGGCTAAGGGAGGATTCCTGGCCCTACGGGGTACGCCACATGATGATGATGATGATGATGATGATGAGTGCATAGCTCCATAAAAGTACAAATAGTTTTTATGTTATCAAAAACTAATGTATATGCGATTTCAAAGAATAAAGAAATCGAAAGTACTTGGTTTACTTGTACAAGAAGTTTTAAAAGAAGTATATGATGTACGATTTCAAGAAAGTATAAGATGTTTTAAGAAAAGTAAGTATATATGACAATGATATTTCAAAGAAGTACTTGAAATATGTTTTAAAGAAGTATACGAAACATGCTATGCTATAAAAGCATGTAAAGTATGTTTTAAAGATAGAAGATGATGCATGTTTTAAAGAAAGTATGTTTGTTTAAACCGTTGAAAGAAATATGCATGGTTGCAAACAATGCATGAAAGGAATATACGACGTATGCATGCTTTATAATGCTTTACATGACATTATAGAGCCAAGTAGGAAAAACTGCATATAGAGAGGTATAGTACGCTCTTTTACATAATTTTCTTACTGAGCGTAAACTCACCCTTTTACGAACATTTTTCCTACAGATTACATGAAGTGAGCCTCGCTCCGATTAGAGGAGCCTGATTTTGAAATATCGCAGTGTACCTTCTTGATACGCTTCCCGGTTAGCATAGAAGGTATACTTATATGTTTATGTATAGTTAATTGTAATTCAGCTACAGTACAGTACAAGTAGCAATTATGTTTATAAGATGTCGAGGAGGTAAGTTAAGACGATGTGTAAGATCCTGTGGAATGGAATGATATTTATATATATCATTTTATGTTTATGGAAAGTAAATAAATTTGTATGAGCTATTAAATAATTAGCTTAAGGGTAAGGAATGATTGGCACTGATGAACTAAATCAATTAATGTTGGATAAGATAATAAGAAAAAGTTAAGTGATAAGATGAAGTGGCGGGGGCGTCATAGAGTGGTATCAGAACGAGTTGATTGGTAGTTGTCAGTGTCAAGAAGATAGAAGTAGAGTATAGAAGTAGAGTAGCTCGTGAGCTTAATCGAGCTATTAATAATTTAATATATATATTATTTTAATATGAAATTACATATTTGTCCTAATTTGTCTTAAAATTACATGTTTATCCTAATGCTTAAAAAACCCTAATAGATTTCCCTACTTCCTCTTTACCTCTATTTTGACTTCTCCTCAACTCACCCACCACACGCCCACACCCTCGGCTTTTGCTTCAATCTCCAACGGCTAACCCCATCCGGTGACACTCAGAATCCTCACCGATGTGAACCTATTGTTAGACTCCTTCTTCTTCAGTCCTCACGTTCGCATCTCACGGTCTCACCTCCTGTTCAAGTATTCCTCAGTAGTTAGCAAAATAAGTTCCTACTGTCGGATGTCCTTACCGGCGTCATCTTTCAATATTCCTCAGCAACCCGTGACAATCCAGATCTACAAGTCCAACCCAGATCCGGTGACAACCTATATCCAACCCAGATCCGGCAAGGCGATGACAACCTAGATCAAACTCAGATCTGCAATTCCAACCCAGATTCGACGACAACCCAGATTCGACGACCCTTGGAAATCCTCACCGGTGTGAACAGTAGAAGTCTGAATGCCCTCTTCAAGTCTTCATCATCCATTTCCTCAAAGCTCCAACAACTGGAGTCGTGGCTATTCTGTTGTTTTTTATTTGGAGTATGCATTCTATTTCTGAATTTTGAGATTTTGTTTGAAGCTTGTTGTTGTTTGGTTTTGTTGTTTTTTAACTCGATGTTTAGATCTTTGTTTGGTTTTTTTTTGCTATTTCATTCTTTGGACGATGTCTCTGTATCTGATTTGGAGTATGCGTTGTATTTCTGAATTTTTTGGTTGAAGCTGGTTGTTATTTGGTTCTATTGATGTTTGGATTTTTGTTTGGTTTGTTCCGCGATTTCAGTCGAGCTCAAATAATCGAGCCTAATTGAGCGAGCTCGAGTAGTTCGATCTCGAACCAAGCTCGAGCTCAAAAATTAAGGTTCGACCGAGCTCGAGCCGAGTACCAAGCACCGAGTTTTTGAGTCGAGCTCGAGCTCAAGCACCTCACTGTATCGGCTCGGCTCGACTCAACTCGATTACACCCCTAGCTGTTGTAGTGTCTACTATCAAGGATGATGATATGGGATGCTTTGGCTGCTTGTTTTCTACTATGTGGATCTTTAAGTAATACATGTATTCCTTTAGTGGAAGAAAAAAATCTCAAAAGGCTTCAACATCTACGATTGGAGAGGTTATGAAAACATGAGGCTAAAAATGCCTCGTTTAAGACAAATATTCCCTTACCCTTGGGTTGGGTAACATGTCCCTTTCGTTTATGACCTCTAGTTATTGAGGCAGAGGATGTTTTGGTTTTGATTTAAGAGGTGTAACAAGCCCTTTGGTTGAGAATTTAAAGTAATGTTCAAATCTAGGAGGAGTTATAGGTGAATCTGGGGTAGAAGTTGTCTGCTGTCCATATGTTTTGGTGGAATAGAAATGAACATAGGAAACTATTCATGGTAGGGTAAGGTATCTAGGATGGTGGTTGGTTGAATGAGTTTCCTAGTATTAGTTCATTTGTGCTAGATGAACATTCATTTGGTTATTGTGGTGAATTGGTATGTTGTTCAAAGGCTTGTGGCTGTTATCAAATTGCTAGAAGAGGGAGTTTGATAGAAATTGTTTCATTTTCTATGGTAGATGTAACGACCCGTTACCACATTTTTCACCTTATTTTACGCAACTTATCCGGTTGGGCTGTCTGTGATACTTCACTTTCTACTTAATGTTAAACAATTTCATCTAATAATTAATATTATATACATCCCCTATCTTAATCTATAAGTAAGTAGTATTGTACACATGTCTAAATACAGAAAATAATTGATCATATCTCATAAATCTCAGTCGGTAGTCGTAATCCACAAATGTCGGATCTCACAATCATCAAAACCTGAAATGTTAATATTGGGGAGTGAGCAAACCACGGCTCAGTAAGAGAGTTATATGTCACACTTGATATTCAGCTATCTATATGCTGAAAATATTTTTTTTTTATTCATTTTCTTTAAAATCTTCCTAACCAGCTCTAGGCTAACATGTAGGAAGGATACTACAGTCGGCTAAGGATCCAAATAGAATAAGGTAGGTATTTTAGAATACCATACTTGTTCCGGAACCTAGAAGCGACTGTAGAGAATATTAATTTCGTTGTTTTCAAAACGATATAATTTTCGTTTTTCCACAGAGTAAACCACTTATTTCTTTTCACTTCAGTCTACTTTAAAACACGTGGCGGTTCAGAAATAAAAACAATGGTTTACTTCTCTTCTCTTCTCTTCAGTACAGTAAAAACAGTACAGTACAGTGATTTGTAAATATCCAATCATAGGATAATTTCTTCTTCGATTATCTCTATCTTAGAAATAATTCTTATGTTATTCTTTTAGAATAAACATTTATTTCTCTTTTCAAATCAGTAACCATATCATACTAAAACCCCGTAAGAAATGCATTTAAAATAGTCATAGTATCGATATATGCAGAAAACAAATGCCATAATAATGCATTTCATACTTTAAATCATTGTATGAATTCTTTAATACATATATCAAAAATTCATACTTGTTTCAAACATGCATCATACTTTAGAAACTTAACATCATAATTAACAAAACTTATCATACAGTTCATGGAGACTAGGCAGAATCATATAGCCAGTATGCGGGTCATGACACTTACTTCATCCTCCGAAGAGGGAACAGAACATCATCCTCCGAAGAGGGAACAGAATACCTATGGCCATGGTATAGGCTGTAGACCTGATCAGGGTCGTACAGCGAACATTGCACCACGAAGGACCAACATACCCACAATAGATGAAAACATGCACAATGTGGGCTAGAACATGCACGACGTGGGCTAAACATATGCCACAAGGGATGGAAACATGCACAATGTGGCAAGCATGACAAGCAATAACATAAACTATAGGAAGGCCTTAGTCTCAAATCTTACTTACTTATGTAACTTCTTAAAGTATACATTTGGTATAAAATAGTAAGGACCGGACGTGCCTGGGTTTAAGTTAGCCAGGGGTTTGCCACTCCGATCACTGTTTCGGAAAACATACTTATTTACTTTCATACATAAAAAGTTTATTGAAAAAATATGCATAGAAATCATAAGGTTCGTTTAGCTAATTATCAAAAGACTATGGGAACTAATTTCGGAACGAAATTCATGCTTCAAATATTTCTTTATAAATTGCGATGAAGACAGTTTGCAAAATCATCACTGAAAATATAGAAGGGCAAAACTGTCCTTTTTTCACCATAAAACACATATGTATGCTTTTCCGTGCATTTAATCGAAAACATGGTTTTATAATTATCGGAATTCAAATAGATTATTTTATAATTTATGAAAATAAAATATTTATTTTCTAACTTTAAATTTCCATCACCATGTTTTCTTCTAAAAACACGTGTAGAGACCTCTAGTCTCGAAAACATAATTGTTCATCATTTCTTAACCTTTATGGAATTTTCATAATTAATTATTTCCATAATTAAAACTATAAAGATTTTATATGAAATCTAGTGAATATTTAAGAATATTTATAAAAATATTCACTTCAGTCTCTTTTTCATTTTCTTCTCATTTCACGTGAAATATCACCTACAGGATGAAATTTCGGTGATTTCCTTTTTACCATTCACGAAAAACATGAATATTTTAAAATCAATTATCATTATATTCATGTTTTATGAAATTTACTTAATTTCTCGATTTTCGTACATAAAAATTGTTTTACGTGAAATCAAATTATTTATTATGATTTTCGGTGATTTTCGGTAAATTTTAGTAATTATTCGATAATTTTTCGGCAGTATAACGGCTGCCGATTTGGCTAGCCTCCTGCACGGAAAATACAGTTTATATTTCTCAACTGGTATTTTACCACAATTTGAAACTGATAAATCACCACAAATTTCAAAACTAATCATTGTCCATTGCATTTATAAATCAAATGCATAATTTAAAACATGTGGCCGAATATCCTTATAGGCGGCACATGTCTCCCTTACCTGTTTCGGGTCGGTGACTGCCTCTCGAAGGTCGCGCCCGTGTTCACCTCGCCCGATTCCATCGGCTCGGTCATCAAGAAATTTTTTGGAAATTAAATTCTAAAATTTAGAATTTTTTCATAATTATTTAAATAAATAAATTATTTAAATAATTTAACACTTTTCGGAATTTCTTACCGGTTCCCGTAATTTCCGGGATTTCCCGTAATTTCTGAAATTCTCGAATGCTAAAAATTTCTCTTTTTTCTCTTTTCTTTTCTTTTCTTTCTTTTTCTCTTCTTTTCTTTCTTTTCTTTTTCTTTTTCCTTTTTCTTTTCTCTTTTCCCTCTTTTCCTTTTCCTGGCCGGACCGGTTCAGACCAGTCAAATCCCCTCATCGCCGGTTCTTCTCCGGTGGCCGGTTCTTCGGCGGTTCGGCGACTCCTCAGCTGGCCGATGGCATGGTAAACCTGCTGGTGGTCTCCGTTCAGCCTTGATCGGCGGCACGGCGGCGGATCTACTCGGTTTAGGTCGGCGTCTTCTCCTCCTCCGTTCGTCCTTCCTTCGCTGTTTTCCTTCACCGCCGGTGGCTTCTCCACCTTCCTCTTGCCTCCGCCGAGGTCGACGTTAGGGTGGCGGTGCCTGGACTGGCCGGCACCGCCGTTTCCTTCCTCTTTTCTCTTCGCTTTTTCCGCCGGTTTCTGTTTCGTTTTCTTTCTCCTTTCCGCCGCCGGTCGATTTCTTCCTCTTCTTCCCTCGCCGGCGATGGTCTCGACTCCCTCGTTTCACCCTCGGTAGGCCGACGGTGGCCGGCTTCCACGCGGGAGGCAGAATCGGGAGTTCCCGATTCTGTTTCTTCTTCTTTTTTTTTTCTATTTTAATTTTATTATATACATATTATACTATATATATTATACTATATATAATTTTATATGTAGTATAGTACTATATATATGTATTATATACAAAAATATGTATATATATTATATATTACAAATATATATATCTAATATATATTATGTATACATATATACTTTAAAATAGAATAACATTTATATATATTTATATAATGAAATAATACAATATATATTGTATGTACAATATATATATTTTCTTCCTCATTTTTTTATTTAATTTGGATTTCCATTTATCCAAATTAAATTTCCTCTATTCCTTATTTTATTTCCAACTTAATTTCTTTTACTCGAATTTCCCAATTCCGTCACTTCCTCCATTTTCGGAATTTCCACAATATTCCGTCTTGTAAATAATTCCTTTATTTACTTTAATTTATCTTTCGCATTAAAAATTAAATTCTCGAATAAGTAATATAAAGATTCAAAAATTTGCGGTTATCACAGTAGAGAAGTTAGGTAGAATGGTAATTCTTATACCAATATAGGCCTGGTTTCTATTATAAGTGCTAAAGGTGAGTATGGTTTGCATGGTAGTGTGGTAGCCATGTCTATTTGACATGTAATAGTGCTATGTGTTGTTAGATTGGATATAACTAAAGGAAGATGTAATGATTCATTATCCACAATGGTTTGGGTGTTAATGTAGGGTCATTGGATAGAGATTTTGTAATCTACTTATGGGATGATGTGAGGATCCTTGAAGGATTATCTAAGTGGATATTGAATGAAGAATCTTTTTTTCAAGATGTAAGGATTTCTAAAGATGTGGTTCTAAAATAGGATTTATGGATTTTAGTTGTTTAGTTTGATCAATGTTAGATGTAATGGAATAACAATAAAAATATTCTACTGAATATGTAATGCAATAAATATCAAATTTTCTCTCTCATGTGAACCTAGCAGGAATTAATCAAATAAAATGATCTCAAAAATATTTATATCAAGGGAAGCAAATCAAATCACTAAACCACAAGCACAGGGATACAACCAATTTAATGTAAAAAACCTCCTCAAATTGAGGAGTGAAAACCATGGCCTTACAGGCACTAACAAAATCTCCTCTATTGATAATAATGGTAATACAAAGTTCTTTCTAGCTAAAGCTAGAGGTATACAAACACAATATCTCAAGAACAACTATTTTTGGCTAAAATTAACTTACAAGAAAGTATTGGAGAATTCACACCAAATTGGTGACTTAAAAAACACCTTGTGAAATTTGTAGGGAGTAAGCCCCAAACTCAATCTCCACTGCTTAAGAAGAACTTTGAAACATAGTTACAAAATTTCAGCTCAATAAGTGTGTAGCAAGAGGAAAACTATTCACTTCAGCTTGAACCATATTGAACCTTTCAAGCACCATTGTTTAAACACATCTAACACTTGGTCTTTGTTTTCAAGGTGTAAACCTATATCTTCCTTAAATGATCATATATGAAGTTACAAAATAAAGAGAACTGTCAAGTTTTTTTACTTTCATAGGTCTATAAACATCAAGATATATCAAATCAAGAATACATGGCTTTCCTATAAGAATGGATGTTTTGAGAAGACTCTGGTTTGCTTCCTTTCTAAATAATGAGCACACTTCTTCATTCCAAGATGAAGATTTTTCTTAACAAAAACCATTAAAATTTTCTCACTCATATGATTAAGTGGATTATACCACGACTCAATTGTACCATCACTATCTACAACATTGATAGCAAAATCACATAGTTTGGCTTACATATAATGATAAGCACCTAAATCCCCTAGTCACAACCATAGAACCTTTAGTGAGCTTCCACTTATCATCACAGAAGATGCTGCAAAACCCTTCATCATCAAGCTTTCCCATAGAAATCAAATTCATATAGATATTAGGAATATGTTTAACATTTTAAAAGATGTACTATTATTGGTCTTCTAGCTCTCATCTCTCATACCAATGGCTTTAGCAAAGCCATAATTACTTGTCCTAACACTGCCAAAATCATCGGTTGTGTAAGAGACAAATTAATCTCTTCAAGATGTAGCATAAATTAGGCACCATTGTCAATCACCCAACTAGTCTCATGGCATGCAATATTAGCAACATCATTATCACATAGAAAGGGAAGTCATCTGGGACATAGGCAACTTTATCAACATCACTGTTATCACAAGTTGTCTTTTCCTTACCCTTGGCTCTTTTTGCTATCTCTTTCAACTGTTGACAGTATTTCTTTGTATGCCTTATTAGACCACAGTTATAACACTCAATATTAGCAAACTTGTTGAATTTACTCTTGCTTCTACTTCTATTCCTTGGAGCTTTACATTTACTCTTCTTTTATTTATTATGACTAAGATTTCTGACTGTGAAGAAAAACCTTGTGATTTTCTTCTCATCTCTTCATTCAAAATACCGTTCTTAGCCATCTATAGTGATGAGATCGTCTGGGATTGAGTTAGATAATGACACTTCAAATGTCTCGTAAGAGTCCGACGATGTACCAAAAATCTATAAGCCATGCACTTTATCTTCAAACTTGATATTCATACCAGCTAACTAATTATTAATGCTCTAATATGAGTTCAAATAATCTGTAATAGAAGTCCCTTCTTGATACTTCAAGCTCATTAATTGCTTAATTAAGAATAATTTATTGTTTCCATTTTTACAAGGTTACAATTGCTTATGCTTGTTCCATAAACTGTGTGCATATGTTTCTTCAATAATATAGTTCAAAACATTATCATCCACCGAGTGTCTAATATACCCACATGCTTGTCTATGACATAGATTCTATTCTTTATCAATTTTTTTTTTTTGGCTTTTTAGTAGACTTAACAATTTGCGTTCATGTCATGTAAAAACATGTTTGTTCGATGTAAAACACAAAAATTTCATTTCAATACACCAAACACAAAATCATTTTTTTTAGCTTTTATTATATTCATATAAATTTTTTATTAAATTTTAGCCCGTGTCACTTTGGCATTTTTTTTCGTGTCGTGTTATCATGTCTGTCGAGGATTGCTAGGTTTTCTTTTCAGTACTAAATACGAGTAAATAATAATCCTTCGTATACAACAAATCTTCCATTTTACCTCTCCATATGTGATAAAATGAATAACTCAAATTAATCATTCTACTTATATTAACTTGCATGTTCAACACAATACTTAAATAAATAACAAACGCAGCTCTGATGCCACTTTCATGGGGATAAACACAAAAATAACAATATTCTAGTGAATATGTAGCGCAACAAAATATCAAGTTGATCTTTTCTTATGTGAACCTAACAGGAATTAATCAAATAAACCAATCTCAATAATATATATATATATATATATATATATATATATATATATCAAGAGAGGAAAATCAAATCATTAAATCATAAACATAAGGACAAAAGAAATTTAATGTGAAAAACCTCCTTAATTTGAGGAGTATAAACCACGACCCTACGAGCATCAAACAAAATCTCCACAACAATAATGGGAATGCAAAGTTCTCTCTTGCTAAAACTAGAGAAATACAACCATAATATCTCGAGAGTAACTATTTTTGGCTAAAACAGTCTTACAAAAAAAGAATGGAAAAATCTCACCAAATTAGTGGCTCAACAAATACCTTATGAAATCTGTAGGTAAAAAGCTCCGAACCCAATATCCAATGCTTAGGATCAAGAAAAAGAACTTTGAGTCATGAACATATTGACAAAATTTTAGTTCAATTGGACCATAAATTGACCTCATCAAATAGCTTCCTTGAGCTTTCTCTCTTTTTCTCTTCTTTTTCTTTCTCTCATGGTTGGCCACTTTTTCACTTTGAAAAGTTGCTGCCACCTACCATGTTCCTTAAAGAAATTAGAATCCTTAGAATCTTGTTTGACAAGATAATGTTGTCTTTAATAAATGGCTTTGGGTCATGAGCCTCAACTTAGAGGAAACCCAAACCTAAAAGATGTAGGTTGATTTTCAGGATCATGGAGAGCTACATACCTATTAGTTCATTTGAGAATCCAAGTGGCAATTGTCATTTGGTGTGGTCATGAGGAATAAGTGTGAATAGGGTTATATCGAGGAGAGCCCTTCTGATGGAGACCATGCATGGTTGGCATCAACCACCATGTTTCTAACTTCTTTCCTGCAATACTGTTGGAGCTGGAGAATTGTTAGCTTGATTTCTTGGTGTTCCTCTTATCATTGTCCATTGTTGTTGATTTCGTGGTCCGTCATGATCAGATGGATAGGAACTCTATTCTGCTGTTGTTGGTATACTAGGGGACCCCTTTTTCCATAATACATACAGAACGCATAGGAGATTTCATAATGAATTTCTTGTTTATAGTTTTCCTATTACTAAGAACATAGGCAGGGTGTTGTTGTTGGCAATCTCAAGGCATATTCTAGCATAGTGTTCTCAAGGTGTTGTACCTGTATAAGCCTCTAGTTTGATCGATTTCCCAATAGGATGTCATAATATTCAATAAGATGTTCAGGTAACTGAATCCAGATTGCTAATGTTTTAAAATGTGCTTTTGAGGGCATGAAATCTGGTCTCTAACATTGTATCATGAGATTACAATTGAACAAGAACCAAGGGCCTCCTACTATAATAGAGAAGTAGTCCTCTATGGCTGTAAAACGTATTAGAAAGCATCCTTCTCCAAGGTCTGTGATTTGAAATGGCAACCCTAATCAGGGTTTTAAACAGTGGAAGGATAGTGGTATAACGGCCACTATTTAGCGATAATGTTGCCTTCCACCACCGTTATTTACAAAAAAATCAAAGGTGATCTTGAATCACAACAGTAGTGGTGTGTTGTGGCTGCAAAAATCGCTCATAACAATGAATAGTGGTAGTAACAGTCCGTTATTACTTCTATTCCCATTTTTCATCCAAAACTGATAGTAAAAAAAGGGAAAAAAATCGTTTGGATGTCGTAGCAATTGACATTGTCAAGCATCAATTCACCTAGAAAAAGCACAAAACATAATAATCGATCTTAGACAGCCACTACCAAACATCAATTCACATGAAATCACCAGCAGATTTAGCCTCAATACCTCAACTTGCAAGATGGGAATTGATTGAATTGGTGTTGTGCTGTTACCACTACTGCTAGCGGCTAGGGGTTGTAGAGCTGGGTGGTTAGGCAACTAGGCAGCTGGGTAGGTTGAAGGAAGAGACCAGAGGCATGGGCATGGTTGCATGGATGGGTTGAAGGTAAGGCAAAAATCGTGAGAGATGCTGGGGACTTTGGGGAGATCGGTAGGCAGAAAAGTGAGAGTGAGGAGAGAGGAAAGGGAATTGAATTGTTTTTTTTTTCTTTCGATACTAGAATTAGTTTTTAACTCTTCTTATTATTTTTAATTAAATCACAATTGAAAATATATTTATTATATAATATAAATTAAAAAGTAGTTTATGATAAAAATGTTAAATCAATTAAACAAAATGTCATAAAATATCATAAAAACATAAACTACTTAAAATATCATTAAAAGACTTGAGATATTAAATAATTAATATATTAAATTTAGTATCGACCTCCAAATAAGTATTATTTATTTCAATGTTTGTAATTTCTTAATTATCATAAATAATTTTTTAAATATAAATATTTTACTATAATCTAAAAAAGCCATAATTTTTTTCAAGTAAATAAAAAGCATAAAAGGTCATAAACTACTTTTAAAAATCATAAAATAAAAGTTATTATTTTTAGAATTATAACTATTACATTTTTTTTTGGTTATATGGGAAGAATTAAAGATCATTACAATAGGAACCCTCGTGGGAAAGACACACCCCACGTGTCAGCTTCAATCAACCCGTGGAGACATGGTGGAGGCTCTTCTAGCTTTAAAAATCAATTTGAAGATGACAAGCTGCTTTAGCCAGGTTATCAGCACAGAAATTGCTCTCTCGAAAAGCATGACAGAGCTTAATCGTCCATGTTCTTTGAAGCAACAACTTGATGTCCTCAATAAGGCAACCGTGCGGATTTAGTTGCGTATCTGCCGAATTAATTAAGTCTAACACCACTTGGGCATCAAGTTCAATGACAACTTGTCTGTGACCTTCGCTCCATGCAAGAAGCAAACCCAGCTTTACTGCTTGCAATTTCGCAACAATATTTGTACAGATACCCAAGTGAGCCTGAAACCCAGACAACCATTGACCAGTGGGGGATCGTAAAAGTCCACCTGCCCCTGCTTATAACTATTACATTTTACAACAAGATGTGCAAAATTAAAGAAAATTCACGACCACGACTACCGCAATGATCATAATTGACTCCATTATGTCTGCAACCGCAATAAATGAAACACGACTAAAAATGCGACCACAACTGCTTTAAAACCCTAACCCTAATATCCATAGCTGCTGTGATTTTGGAGCCAACCTATTGTATGATAGAGGATGTCCTACAGTCCTAGTAACTTGATTATAATAGTGTTTTTACATGGCTATATAATTCTACTTCTTTCCTCTGGTGATATTTTAGAATTGGAGTCCAAAATGGGGTAACTCTTGTGGGATGGATACCTAGTTTTCCATTGGGAAGTCATCCAATAGAGATTTGAAGTAAATTTGGTTGGAATCAACAGCTTTTGTTTATAGGAAACTTGTGGTGTATATAATTAAATGTATTGTGAATATTTAAAAAGGTATCGAATACTAAAAAAGTAAGATGTAGTAAAATGTGCAAAATTAATATCAGAATATAGGATACTCGAAAGTCAAAACACTTCCATATTTGAAAATAATCATCATCGAAGACTTTTGTTATTAAAAATTAGTAAACTTTTGTTAATAAAAGTTAGCTAGCATGCATCATTTTTTTATACTCTTTATGTATTGTGTTCCTAACTTACTGGTTTTCTTCTACAGGTAACAGTGTTTGGTTATAATGACAAGTTGAACAATCTGCTAGAAACCGTAATTCATAAGATAGCAGATTTTGAAGTGAAACCCAACAGGTTTTCTATAATCAAGGTAATGTTTGAAATTTTAGGCATACTTTTACGACTTCACTCCTTTTCTTCATCGTTCTACTTTAATTTAATTTAATTCCCTGATAAATTCTATGAATATTATCCAATTATTAGTTTCGTAAACTGAGCCTAATATCAACGTGTTATACATACATACATACATATATATAAGAGATTGAAAGTAGGGATCTGGTTATACATGTGTAAAACAAATTTAGTTTTACACACTACCATAACTTTTTATATGACTTGTAATTTTTTAATCCAACTATTGAATTTTATGTTCTATTCATGTAGATCATGCATACTATATTTCAAGTTAATCGAAGATTTTTAACTATTTGCTTCATAAAATACAATTTCAACTGTTAATATATATTAAAAAAAATGTTACTCTCGATTAAAATGATAGAAATATTGATTCAAAAATTTACATGCATAATAAATGCAAGTAGATTGCTAAATCCAATTGTTAGTTTGTAAAAATATTAATCCTATATAAAGATATGAAAGACGATAAAACAATTTTGTTTTACACATCTAAACTAGTCTTCCTCCACAGTTAGTTCTCAATGGATAGATATCAAACAATTAGAAGTGAAGAGGGGACTTAACTTTATATTTATATTAACCTTTATTAAAACCCTAATTCCCCCTAAAGGGCTTATAGAGTTTTAAAACCTACAAAATAATCTTGTCACATTGATCCAAAAGGATGTGTAAAACCCTTATTGAATATGATCACAATAGCCTGTATTGGGTTCACTTGCATGTTTCATATTAGGACTAAACTATCAGCCTATTTTATTAAAACATAAAATTTTCAATTATATTAATTAGTCCAATATAAAATTTTCCAACATCGTAGATCCCTCCTCATATATATATATATTTATATATATATATATAAAAGATTATTATCTTATCCACCGCCAGTGGAGTTTTTTAACTCCAAAAGCGGGGTTAGAATGATAATATGTATTTCATTTTATTTACTTTTTACTTTATTAATATTTTTAAAGAATACATGTCATTATCCTAATCTTGCTTGTAGAGTTAAAATACTCCACTAACAGTGGATAGAATAATAATCCATATATATATATATAAATGATTTTTTTTATTCAATAAATCTTAGAAGTCGAGATCACTGTCAGCTTATTAGGAGACATAGCTCACCTTCCAAGCTAACAATCCTTAATTTGGAGAAATTTTTTACCTAACATTACAATCAAATATAAATAAATAAATAAATATATAGTTACATTAATCAGTTAATTTTTTTCTAGGTTTTATTTTATTTAAACCAAAGAAAGTTGTATTTAGTACACTGTAATAGTCTTTATTATCTGAACATTTAAAAAATAAAATTAAAATATATCTTCACTACAGCAAAATGTACTTTTAGTGACGTTTTTTTCCTTATTTAGCGGCGTTTATAAATGTTGCTAAACTGTAGTGACACTAGCAATAAACGCCGCAAAATGCACCGACTTTGCAAGCGTAGGGAAATATAGCGGCTTTTTCTATGAAAAACGCCGCTAACTTTGCGGCAATTTTACACCGATTAGCGGCGTTTATATTTGCCACAAGTTAGCGGCGTTTTCTATTAAAATGCCACGAATTTAACGGCGTTTCTTTTGTAAAACGCCGCTAAGTTAAGCTTTCAAATTTCCCACCATTTGGCTTGTCTGCATTGCATTTACTTTTATATTTCATTTTTCCCGCTATTTCATTTTTACATTCCCTTCCCGCTATTTCACTTTTACGTTCCTTTCGCGCTCTTTCATTTTTTTACGTTTACTTTTTTATGACTTTTTTATGGCTGTGCAAGATAACACAACGCTTTAATTTGCAATGAAGGGTCAGAGCCTAGAATTACAACAATTGCTTGTTAAAGCATTCCATTCCAAGCTGTCCCATAAGCCAATATAAATAAGTCTTTTCAAGTGAAACATGTTCCATGATTTTCAGTGTTTTCTACCACTTGGATTACGTAACTTAATTCAAATGCCTTTATGCTAGAGTTGTAACAGAGACAAACATTGAATCAAACTATAGGTTTGCACCTTAAAATACAAGGAAACAAATGAAGTCACCATTCTGAGATTGCTCACTTAGTTGTTATAAGGAAGATTCAAATAAAAAATGAGTTTAAGACAACAGCTATATTTTAAACATGCTTATGCCAGTATTATACATAAAAGAACATCAGTGCACAATAAATATAATTTTGAGATTCCTAGCAGCGACCACAGCAGAGAAAGGTTGAGCCGAAAATCTCATCTTTACATCCATCCTAAGGAATTCCTCTATGTAACAAAATGTATCTTATGCATTAAGGACACACCCAAATTTACTAAGAAGCTCAAAATAAAGTACAATAAGGAAGCAAAAATTATCAATAAAATAAAAAAACCAATTTTCAAACCAAAAATATGTTGTACCATTATGATGAGAGATAGTAATAGAAGGCCTGATCCAATAAGGGCAACGATGAAGCCGGAATCCTCTAAGCATGCATCTGCATAAAATGTGGCGTCAGCACTAATAAGAAGAGCCAAGATGCTATATAAACATTGCATGGCCAAGAGAATTACCTGCGCCCAGGCTTATTTTCACCATTGAAGTATGTTAAGGTGCATTCAAAGTATTTGACATATCTCTACAGAACATAACAAGGAAACATATGGCAATAAGATAAGATATAAACAGATTGCCATCCAGAAATGACAACTCACAATGCACAACCACAACATCTTACAATGCACAACCACAACATTTCACCCTGTCCTTGAGATCATTGAATGTAGGTAGTCATTTTAGCTGTCCTTGACCACAACATTTCACCTATTTTTGCTCTTAAGAAACAATAGAAAATGGAAGAAAAGGAGAGAATAAAAGATAAAAGTACAAGAACAAAGAGCTGAAAAGCAAAAGTAACAATCAAGAAAGGAATAGAATTAATACTTAAAATTGCTAAATCATAGAGAAAAGAACAAGCATAAAGATCTAAAACTTCATGATAAATGAATGAATGAATTCCTTTACCTGAAGAGTCTCTCTGACACTTGTCTGTACAATCATCGCTATCATTTGTAGCTTCATAAACACTCTGACTACAGTTGTTTTGCCCAATATAAGACACAGTAGATATATTTTTATCAGTCTCATCAGAAGAATTACTTGACCCTGTTGGTATAGAAGCATTAGTAAATTGTGTTTTGCAAGAGAACTGAGTTGAAGTTTTATAAGCAACATCTTTAGATTCATTAGCACCAAAATCAGCACTATATTCTACCTGGGGATTGGAGGCACGTTCTATTTATCTAGAACAAACTTTGGTGAAGAATCAGAAATACCGATGTCTGCACAAGGCTTTTGCATTATTGCCTTTGAAAACCAAGGTATACCCACCCTAGCATAGAAAAAAATGTAGGCTTCCTGAGAAAGCACAGCTTCTTCTTCAACACTAAAAACCTACAAAAGATAAAACATGACAATCATGCAATATTATGCAAGCTCTATTAAAATATTAGTAGCATGCAATCACATAAAAAATTTGGAATTCTTCATATCTATAATCTATAATGGCATTTAAGTTCGACCCTTCAGAGGAAAAGTTTACAATTTCAGTGAATTTATCAAATTCAATATGCTTGAAGAACAAGCAAATTTTTTAAAAACATTAAGGGCCTTACCAAGCAAGAAGAGCTTCATCAAGAAACATATATTGTAACCAGTTCACAACCATGGTATCTATCCTTAGAAAAAAATAGAAATGTAAGTTATACTTGGAACAAATTTGTCAATCATTACCCATGAATCATTTAATTCATGCCGTGTATCTGAAGACAACTGAATGTAGCAAACATAATGTCCAGAAGTAGGTTTGAATCCATAATGCTTCACAACTGCATACAGTTGATGCTTTAGTTCTTCCTATTGCAAAAGAAGAGATGAAAGAAGCTTAATAATTTTGTGAAGCATTATGGATTAAATCTCATTATAAAAAAATATATAAAACAATTGAAAAATAAACATGATTAAAATAATGAACTAGAACAAAGAGAATGGAACACAAACACCACAGTACATTGTCAACGCCAAAGAAATATTCAAGCTAAACAATTAGGAACCTCAAGAAACGACAATGTAGAAATCTCGAACAGACCAGAATTCAATGATTACCTTTAAGCTTTACCAGATCCAAAAACCCTAACTCAATCAAAACTAAAAGCAAATGAAGTATAAAATCAGATAATAAATTAGCTACCCCATCAAAAATAGAAGCAAATGAAAGTATTAAAATGCAAATTTTTTAAACCTTGAATCGACAAGAATAGAAGGTTTATTTTCATAAACAGCTAACCATTGGGCATTTGAAGAGAATGCCAAACTATAAATTTCAGCTGTATCCGCACCCCTCTTTACCTATATTTATATAAAAGAAAACTTTCAGATTGTCAGAAAATTTGCAGCATATATGTAAGATATAATCTTACATCCACTTGTATAAAGGAAATGCAAACAAACATATCCTAGCACTCATAATGCATCAGATGATTTTCCATTTAAATTTGTATCTAGATATAACTATTCTATAAACTAAAGTGGTTGAAAGTAATAAATGGATATCAAAACTTTTGCTGGGAGGGAGGGACCCTGACAATGGACAAATGCTTATTGTTGCTGTTTCTGCTGGGACCACAGTTCAGACAGACGTAAATAATAATGAATTAATTTCCTAAAAAAAATGCTAAAAGGGATTGAATTCCCGGAATTTCATTTTCCTACCAATGGAATGAGTGTACAACTATAGGTACTGTAGAAAAAATTCCCTCCTTCATTATTTCTGGTTCAGACTCAATTTGCATGTTGCTTCCGTTTCCATTTCCAGTTCAGTCTGTGTTAACAGTCGTCCATTTCCATTTCCAAGCCTGGAAAACTCTCGATCAGAACGACGGTAGCTAGTTGCTATATACAGACGAAAAGTTAAGAATTTCTTTCTTTTCATCTGTAGTTTCTTGCAATGGTAAAAAATAAGTTATTTTATAAGTACACCACTCAAACAACTTGGGACATTTGAATTTCTTATTTAATACTAGGATGAATCATCCCTAAAGAAGATTTTCTATACAACTTAATTTATTTTCCTACTTAATTCAGTCCACCTGAATGAAGATGAAATGGTAATACAATCTTAATTATTAACAGTAACTAAAAAATAAATTAGAGAATTAAACAAACATCTCATGAATCCATTTAAACATATTCTTAGATATTCTTAAGGCAATGCAATATGAAGATAGGAAAGCAAACAGAAAGGTTGTTGGCAAAGGAATTTCTCACCAAATTGTTAAACAAAGTTTCTTTAAGAGAGAAAACTTGCCTTATGTGCTGAGTAAAACCTCGGATTAATTTGATGACCTTTGGTCACGCCACTAGACAATTGTACTACTGATATAGCTTGGCCGTGAAGCCGAGGACTGTAGCTATTTCTGCAAGCTACTATTGCTTCTGCAAAAAGATAGAATAGTTATATCTAGATACAAATTTTAGCAATTCCAAAATTAGCATCTATGCTAGGGATTTCCACTTAAATCATCAAATTATAAGTCCAATTTGCCTAATTCAATTACACAATCAGTAAATAGAAAGTAACAAAATAGCGTAAATAGTACTGAACCAAATACCTCTTGCAGCAAGCTACCATCAACAGTATCAAAAATGTGAACCAGCGTCCCTTGCGTGCTTGAGGTAGCAAGCAACTGCCCATCCTGGGAGAGTGAAAAGCAAGCAATTCTTGAATCATGAGCCATAATAAACTTAGTCCTCTTTGAGGCGTAATGCTCCACCCTAACCTGCCCCTTTTGCAATCCGGGACAAACCAAAACCAAAGATCCGGCCTCCTGAGACACCACGCAGAGTCCCTTTGGATTTGCTATTGTCTCAATCTGGTGCAGCGGCTTCAAATCCTCAAAATTGTAAACGAAAATTTTTTGCTCCAAAACGACCACGATTCGATCTCTCTGAAGCCGAACCGATCTTACTTTGGAACGAAACGAAAGCTATCGACAACGCCGATGCCACCACCACAATCAAAATCGCGGCGAAAGATCTCGTAAAATGGATCGCAATTGTAGAGAGAGAGACGTGAGCTTGAGAATCAGAGAGAGAATTTGGGATTGGTGACCGAAAAGGAGAAAATGTTTAATTTTATTTCCGTTTTTCCACAAAAAAACCATTAAACTAGATGGTTTTTTTTTTTCACATAGTGGCGTTTTTTATTGAAAAACACCGTTAAGTGTAAAACTTAGCGACGTTTTATAATACGCCGCTAGCTTATTTGTATTTTTTTAAAAAATTATTTAAAATATTTATTACATAACAGCGTTTTTAAAAAATAAACGTCGTTATTTGTTAAATTTTAAAGCGTTTTATCATAAAAACGTCGTAATCAGTCAAAATATTTTTAATTAAACGGCATTTTTTGGATAAAACGCTGCAATTTGATTAAAAACACGAAATTTTGCGGCGTTTTTGTTAAAAATGCTGCTAAATATATGTCGCTAAAAGTTAATTTTGCTGTATTGCTTCCATATGAAAAATATTAGAGTGCTTTGGTAATATGCATAAATACATAAATACATGAATATATATATATATATATAAAAATATATATATACACATAAATACATAAATATATATATATAAAAATATAAAGTAATGTAATATTTTTCATTTTAAGCAAAAACGTTAATTATTCCCGACTAGACCCACTCTATGTATTTTTCTCACATTAATTTGAAATCTAATAAAAATTAAAATATACTTTGGTCCAGTTGGAATAATTTTTAAATTTTCATATTGTGAATGTAAATCAAATAGAATCAAATCGGCATTTTTGTTCGAAAACAATAAAATCTGAACTGAAATTGATTGGAAGTAATACTATTGTTCAAATCGGTCTTCATTTTTCTAGCCCTACCTAACATTATTGGAAAGAAATGACAGAAGCTTATTATACGTAGAGATCAAATCTTTAACCAGTTAAATTTCTTTAACTAATCTCTCCACTTTGGAAGGGAAAGATAAGAAATCTGAAAATTCATTGGCTATGTGGCTTACTAGCTAATAAAACATCTAATGTGAAAATTTATTTTATTTTTTGGTGGCAATCTGAAAATTTATTCATAATTATGTCTAGCGTTACTTGTATGCGTTAATTAAAAACCATGTGTCATTTTTTCTCTTTATCAGGAAATGATAACAAAACAGTTGAACAACTTCAAATTTAAACAAGCCCATTATCTGGCTGATGTGTATTCCTCATTGATATTGACGGATATAGAATGGCCTTGGAAGGACAAACTCGAGGTTTCACCTCATTTAAGAGTACAAGACCTTGTAAAATTTACTCCCACGATTTTATCAAGGGCATTTTTGGAGTGTTTCATAGCAGGTTCGTCTCACCTTTCTTCCTTCTTTTGGAGTACTATAACTAATATATATATATATATATATATATGAGTTTATATATGATGCACTGACAGTGTATAGTTTCTATACACTGTCAATGCATCAGAGGTTGACACCTCATCAATAGGCCCTTATGGGCAAATAAAAAAAATTTATTTATATTTGCATATAAGGGCCTAATGATGAGGTGTCAACCTCTGATGCATTGACAGTGTATAGAAACTATACACTGTCAGTGCATCATATATAAATCCTATATATATATATATTAGGAGTTAGGATTTATTTATATCAAAAGTTTATATATGATGTGCTGACAGTGTATCAATCAATCATAATTTGATGTCTCATTAATGAATAAATTTAAAACATATGTAGGTTCTTAAAAATAAATATTAATAAAGTTTTTACATTTATTTTTAAGGGCTTATGCACCTTTAAACTTTGTTCATTAATGAAGTGGCATCAAGTAATTAACTGATAATATATAAAGATTATATATTATCACTGCATCATATATAAACTCTTATATCAATATAAAATTAAGTTTTATAATTAAATTGTTCATCTCTTAGTAACAAAATAGAAAAAGCTTTACAAACATTCTATTGACCGAATGGCTAAGAAAGAGTTGTGGCTTATTACAAAGTTTGGATTCGAATCCAAATAGCCAACCTCATCCCCAATTCTCAAATTTCCCTTGTAAGAAAAAAAATTATAAAAAAATAGGGTTAGAAACATAGAATGGGATTTGAGAAAAAAAATGAGGGGTGTTCATATATTGAGTTTGCATTTGATTGAACTTTTCATTATTAATTATTTTTTTGTTTTTAGAATTAAAAAAAAGTGAAATGTGTGTTTGGATACAAAGCAAAAACTTGTTTGAAAGTTTTTCACACAAAATATGTATTTGTTTTAGATGAAGAAAATATATGATTGTATTTTTATATAAAAATTAACCATTTTTAGATCTAGTTTATCATTATTAGTACGGTTGTATGAAGGTCAATTTGAGAAAAAAAAATGTTTGAAAAAGAATATGAAAATTGTTGTAGAAAAGCCTGATTTAAAATTTTTTATGGTATTTTGTGAAAAAACATTGTAAAAAGTTAAAATATCTGAAAAAGGACAATGGTTTTTTTTATTTTAATCATGATTTTATTATTGGATTCATAGTTAGGTTTACATTTGTATCTCAACATAACTATGGGATTTTAAACAGCCATCATGCACAACAAATATTAAAGTCGAAGTTCCGCTCAATAGAAACAAGAAAACATGCTTAAGAGAAACTCCAATCTTTCCTATAGAAATTTAAGTGAAGACCATCTATCCAGGAGCTTCAGGGCCCTCACCATTCCAAATGGCAGCTTTTGATTCTTCGACAGAGAAAGGCTCCTCCAAAAACGCAGCTTCATGTTCAGTCAATTTTTAAATTCAAAATCAGTGATCATCTGCTTGTCCCACTGATCAGCAGCACAATATTTTTACAGAATTCAAAAACCATCCTTTTGTAACCACCAAAAAAAAACCCATCCTTTTAATACATTTTGGCTTTGAGACACACACCGTTATCATTTAATCAAAAAAGGGCATTTCTTCATTGACTCCTGCAATGGTCTTGTCCCCCTTCTCTCAACCACAGAGCTCTTGATTCATTGCCATTAGAGATTCTTTGGTTTTAAGTATATGTCATAATGCGATGATAACGATCTTCCTGTCTTAAATCTAGTTAGTGCTTAAGTATCTCTAGCAACTAATGTCATCAAAATTCTCCACTTTTTGTCCTAATTTCACTATTTTCTCATCAACGTTGCCATAACACTTTGTTGTTCCATTTTCAAAGCTGTATTTATCTTACTCAATTTGACTCGTAACCTATGCCCAGCTCCTGCTCACGCGTCGACAGATAAATGCTCCAAGTTTACCCGGACATCCTTGAATATTCCAAGAATCAGCAATCTAGATTTCTACTAATGACTTTAAAATAAAAAATACTCGAATCATTATGCAGACATTCTTTTCTCTTGGTTGTAACTATGTTGAAATTAATTAGGGTGTAAACAAATCAAGCATAAAAGCAATTTTATCATGTTTGTATTGGTTTGTTTAATTTTAATATTGTTGGTGTTTATTCATATTCAATAAAAATTTTGTGTTATGTTTGTGTTTGCGAACATTCACAAACAGATTTTTTTAAGCTAAATGAGCTCATTCATAAATATTAAACTGACATGTTCACAAACGCATGTTTGTGAAAATTAAATGAACATGTTCATAAATATATAAATCAACATGTTTATAAATACACATTCCCAAACACTAAATAAAGCATAAAATAAATTTAATAAAACCCATCATCATTCTTGCATGAGACAAAAACACTTAAGATATGTATTTAATTTTTTTTGTTCATATATTTAATTATTTTATTATTACTGAATAGCAAGCAAACATTAAACGAATGAATTTTAAACAAACCTTAAACAAGCTTGTTCGTGAACATAAATAAATAAACACACATTTATTCATGTTCAGTTCATTTAGGGGTAGTTTAGATGGGCAGTAAGATTGGCTTCGGTGAGATTGAAAGTAATAAAAAGACCATTAAAGATATCTATTTTTAAATAAAATAATAATAATAATTTAAATTCAAGGGCAAAAGAGTAATTTTATCCTTCCCCTTTCGGTCTTCTAGTGAAAGATTCCCCAAATAACAGAATCTAATCACCATTTATCACATCCAACATAGTTTCTCAAAATATAACCATTTCAACACAGTATGACAGTAACGATTTCTTCAATATCCAAATTTTTGAACAGTTACCCAATCGTATAATATTTCAACAAAGAATCCTTATTTCTCTCAAACAAAATATAGAAGAACCCCTCTAAATTAATCTCTTTTAAATTAATATCCTATCTAAATTAATAAAAAATTAAGGTCCCAACTTAGGCCACTATAAAAAATTAATAAGTCTACCGTAATAATTAATAATTTTGTTTTAAAACTTAGTGTAAAATTTTGGTCTGATTGTTGCATAAATTAATAATTTGACAAAAATACAAAATATATTACATAATGTTCAAGAATTAGAAAAGCACTTGAAGATGCTAATAATAATAATAATAATAATAATAATAATAATAATAATAATAATAATAATAATAATAATAAAAGCTACCATATTTGAGGATTTTTTTTTCAAGAAATAGAAAAATACAAAATATATTATATAACATATATTTGTAAGGAGATATTTAAGGTATTTATCAACCAAAATGAGATTTTAATGAAATTAAGTTCTATAGAGTTATTGGAGGAGTTTTTAATGAATGTGAAAACTAAATAGACATTTCTTTAAGATAAAAAACAATTTGGAAGGTTGACTCTTTAAATTAAGGGTTATTATCCAATACACTGTCAATTGAGTTTTTAGAATTCATAAGCAGAGTTATGATGATAACACATACCATTTAGGAGATATTAAAAAAATAAATATAAGGGAAAACATATGTCATCATCTTAACCCTATGCGGTCTAAAAGTTCTATTGATAGTGTATTGGGTAATAGTCATTAACTTAATTATTAGATTTTAAACTGATATATATTTTGAAATGACAAAAAAATTTTAATTTTGTTTAAACGAGATCTTATAAAGTAAAATTGCTTTTGATAATCAAGTATTTTTCAAACCTAAAGATTCATTTGATGGTTATCTTATAGCTTAATTTGAAATATAACTCCAATTATTCTAAATAAAAATCATTTTGCTTGGACTTAAAACAAATGGTTTTTGAGAAAAAAAGAAATTTTACAAAAATGATTGTCTCAAATATGCATGTTCTTGACTGGGAAATATTGTTAATGCATGTTTGTAGGACTTAGAATTGCCTTGGTGAAGCAATTTCATGCTTAAAATTGACAAAATTGCATCGATACTCTTGGTAAAGATTTTGATATCCTTGGTAAAGGTATTGACACTCATAAGGCATGTTACAATGCCCCTATAATTACTTTAAAACGGCAACTCCTCCTTTGTTGAAGTATTGATACCTGTATCAATGTTCGTATCAATATCTTCAGTAAAAGTATCGATGCCCCTATTGAGGTATCAACACTAAATCAATAACCTTTGTGCCAGACTTCTTCCAACAATAATAGTTTTTTGTCTTACAACGGATTGTTCTTCTCCAACTTGCCTCCAACAACTTCAAGCTACTATCAACTTATAAATAAAGTCTTCTAACACATCAAATAAATGGAGAGGCGTGGAATTTCATCCCTAAAAGCATAGAGTCAAAGTCTCCTACTAAATTCAAAGAGTGTTCAAAGGTGTAGAGTCAATTTTTCCAATCTTGTAACCATTGATTATATTCATTCTCCATTGTTGTGATTCTTGAGCTTAATCTTTTAATCACTTACCTTGTTAGAGGTTTCTTTAGATTACACAAACATATACCTATAATCAAATCTTGTAAAAGGGGAGACTAACCCTTGAGTACTTAGTTGTAAGTGAGATTTAGATACAGGTTGTAAAGGTTTCTCTTTGAGCCTTAGAAAAAGGAGGTTGTAAAAGTTTCTCCTTATTAAGCCTTAGAAAAAAGTGGGTTGTGACGGTTAATCTTGAACCTTGAAAAAGAGTAGTGTAAACAAATTTTATAGTGAATTTTGGAACTCCTTGATGAGAATGCTAAAGGAAATGATATATGCATGGTTGTCCAAACCACCATAAATTGTTGTGTTAATTTTCTCTATCCTTAGACTTTTAACAATTCAATCATGCATTAAGTCTTATTTTTTACATTGAATTGTCATTTCCTCATAAACTCTATTGAAAATCATCATTAAGAAAATTAAGAATCAATCCTATTCATCTTCCTCTAGGATTGCCATAATCAGATGAACTTTCATTAATAACCATTTTAAATTAATACTCAATATAATGGGTCCCTGACTCAAAAAGTTGGATTAGTAACCAAGTCAAATTCCCTTTGCCAATGCCAGCCATGAAGCCTGAGTGGGGATTAATCTCAAACCCAATGTAGTATAGGGACACCTCATGGCTCACACAAAAAATGGGTCCCACTAGTATTAATTTAGAGGAGTTTTACTGTAACACCCTTCCCTTGTAATTGCTCATTTAAACATGTCTACCCTCCCTTTTTTATAACCATTATAGTCTCTTCCTTATCAAATTTGTTTAGAAATTGCCTCCTAGATATTTTCTTAACACGAATATAAAAAACTCCTTGCATCCTAAAATTTTCCTATAATTGGTTAGCTTGGTACTAACTCTTGGCAGTGCATATAGCACATTTATGCAATTTATGCATCACGTCAACATCAATATCTACACTACGATTTGCTTGGTAAGAAGAAACAAAAAAAAAAGGTGAGAAAAGAAAATTTGTTAATTTAATGGTTAAACGATAAAGTAAGAAAGTTATTATGAAATCTATGTCACATACCAAAATATCACATATTTTACTAATTTCACATAATCTAATCATTTACGGTTGGGCTGTTTGCAGTGTCGACTTATATTCAAAATAAAATTTATTATTTTTATATAACCCAAGATTCAAATTCTTAAACTCTTACACATAATATAATTAATCTCAAAAATTTAGTATAAAAACTAATTTACATCCCAAGTACGATATACATAAAAGTAGCACTGTACACAAAAGTCTGAATATATAAAATAACTTATATACCTCGACGAAAATAAGATGATCACCTGAGGGATACAAAAATCATGTCTTCCATATGTAGACCCAAGCTACTGCAAATAATCTAGGAGAAAAAATGAAGGGATGAGCTTATGCCCAGTAAAAAATATATATACAAAAACTGATACAAAGTATCCTATATGCAATTCAAATCATACACTTTTCTCACGAAAATAAGAAATTCATAATGTAATTTTTTTTGGCATGATTTTTGGGAAGGATACTATAATGGATTAGATAACCAAGTTAAGTACAAAAGGATACTTTGGAGCACCTCACTTGTCCCAGCATCCAAGTCCACTATAAGGATTTTGTAATATTTAATTTGGTCATAAGAAATACCTTTAATAGCTTATATCAAACCACATTAGTAAACATTTAGAAAACTTATTTCTAAAATGCTCCGTAAACAATATAAATCACAATTTGGATAAACAATTCAGGTATATAAATAAATCACAAAACACATTATTAATCATAAAAACATGTTTAGCACATAAACATAATCAGAAACAAATCAAATTTGGAAGTTCCAGGATCTATGCTAACCAGGGATTTACTACCCCAGTATAAGTACAGTGGAAACTAGACTACACCCAATAGACTCATGCACTATAGCAGACGTATGGCCATAGTCAGGGACCACAGTTTACACTAGCCAGATAACAACTGTGGGAATTGAAGATTAGGCTAGATTCAACAACATTGGAATAGAATGGAAATACATGTATCTGCAAGTAGCTACAAGCTCAACAATCTCAAAATATTTCATAAATCATTTCAGATTTATTTACAAAGATAAATTAAATAAATCATACAGTAAAAAAATTTATAGGAATCAAGTCCAGAATTCAATATACATCAATATAAAAATTCACAAATTATTCTCAAAATTAATATTTAGCATTTAGAATATCATATTTAGGTGCCACATAATATATAAAAATATGCATAATTTGGCAAACATGTAAAAATCTAGTAAAATCCATCCAAAACTAAATTTCGATTTAAATTGCATAAATTCATATCTAGGAACTTAAATTGCAAATACTTAAAACCATTTCTTTCATTTTTTTACAATATATCATGCCAAGTGGTAAATTTAAGGGTTTAGGTTAACTTAGAAAAATTTCGACAATATAACAGTTCTTTCTTTCCTAACCTCCTACACAAAAACACAAGTACAAACCACAAGTTCCATTTTCCAAATTTCCAACCAAACTATCATTTCCAATTTCATAAAAGGCAAAATTTATCAAAATTATGCAACGAGGTATCCTTATGCTTCATACATATATCCCTTACCTCTTACATGTTCATTATCCAGCTTGTTAGCACCAGTCTCACCTTATGACTTCTGAGCTGCAATTTACCATACAAACTTGGTAAATTTACCACACTTCAATTAAAAGAATTTTTAACTCATTAAATGCTAGTACATTGTGACATCCCAGTCACTACACATTAACTTATAACTTATTCTTTCACTTGGACTTGATTAGACTCGTTCGTCAATGTCATTCATTCTTCTTCTTCTCAAACTTGATATTTAATAACTCAATATTAATATGTTAATTTCAAACAAAGCAGAATACTGATGTATATATATATATACATATCATTCCTTCCCACAAGATCTTACACATCTTACATACTTAAATCCCTAGAACTCTTATAAACATTAATGTTAGCTTGTACTGTACAATAGCTAAATTACATGTTACTTAAGTATACCTTCAACAATTATTCAGAAGCTTATCTCGAAGGTATACTAGGATACCTCAAAAGCGAGCTCCTCTATTTGGAGCGGAATTCAGTTCAGGTAATCTGTATGAAAAATGTTCATAAAAGGGTGAGTTTACGCTCAGTAAGAAAAATATGTAAAAGAGCATACTACGCCTCTATATGCAGTTTTCTTGCTTGGCTCTATAATGTCATGTAAAATCATTACAAAGCATGTATCTTGTACTTCTTTCAAATCGTCGTATGAAAACATACATCATATACTTCTTTCAAATATCATTTGCAAACATACATACTTCTTTCAAAACATCTTATACAAGTAAATCAAATACTTTCGATTTCTTTATTCTTTTGAAATCGCATATACATATATCTTTCAAATAACATAAAGACCATTTGCATTTTAACGGAATTATGCACTGAATCATCAAGTGGCGTACCTCGTAGGGCCAGGAATCCTCCCACAGCCAAACATATACATAGACAAATTGGCCAAATGTCGGTGGCTACAGCAAACACTAGTCAGGTGTCATTCTATAGCGACTGAGGCCTGACTTATGGTTCCTCAGCCAAACATAAATCATACCGGGGACTTGATCAGAGCCCCTCAAACAAGTACAGAAGTGCATAATCTCAAAACATCTGTCATATAGCTTCTTTTTGCCATGACAATCATACTTTCTTGAAATAGGTTTTAAAACCTCTTTTCAAACAAGGCAGTCAGTTGGCCTTATAGGGCAGTCGGCTGCTATCTCATATTTTTATTTATCGAAATTATTTTCTTTTAAAATTTCGATATTTAAAATCTGAAAACACATATGGCAGTCGACTGGTCTAATATAGCAGTCTACCGGTTTTATCAATTAAGCTTCGAAATTCTTATTTTCAAAAGAGGGCAGTCGACTGGTCTTCATGGCAGTCGGCTGCTATTACATAAATCTTTTTATCGAAATTTTTTTCTTTTAAACTTTTGATATTTAAAATCTGAAACCACATAAGGTAGTCGACTGGTCCATATCGCAGTCAACCAGTTTTGAAACAGAATACTTTTTCAAGAAAAGGCAGTCGACTAGTCATATAGCAGTCGGCTGTTTTCGCAAATAGAATACTTCTAAAAATAGGGCAGTCGACTCGCTCTATAAGCAGTCGGCTGGCTTTGAAACAAAATGCTTTTTAGCAAATAGCAGTCGACTGTCTCATATAGCAGTCGACTGATTTTGAAACAGAATGCTTTCTAGAAAATAGCAGTTGACTGGTTTGTCTCGGTTTTCGAAAGTCTACGTTTTGGTTGTCTCTAGGCAGTCAGCTGCTACTTAAGGCAGTCGACTGCTCCTAGCCTAATTGGTACTAGGAGTAAAACCCAAAAATCACATTTCCTGCACTTCAAATCCAGCTTTTGTTTCATCGCAAAGACATTTAAAATATATCAAAACGTGCGGACATAGCCACCCTACGTCCGTTATATAAATTCCTTACCTCAATCACCAATGATCCATTAGCTTGGTTGCATCAACCTTAGCCTTTCACTTCCTCAAAGCTGCATAATTCATAACTCAAACCTTTATGAAAACTTTATAAACCTACTCACCAATTCAACTTAACACCAAACCATAGATAGAAGTAGGTAAATCAACTTCTTCTCTTACCTTGGTTATTCATCAAAATTTCAGAAATTGAGATCTCTTCAATTCCTTTGATTCAGCCTTTCAAACTACAGGTTTAGCTTAGGTTAGTGATGAGGAACGTTTTTCGTTAAGTGAGCTCAATGAATCGATGACAGGAAATGGTGGTTTGTCAAGGCAACTATGGAGGAAACTTGGAGAATTTTAGAAGGAACGAGAGGTAACAAGAGGGAGCTGGAAAGTCTGCTGCCGACTTGGATGATGGCTGAAGAGGGTGACTCATGGCTTTATTTAATGCATGCAAATCCTCTTCATAAATCAGTCATTGACTCCTTTGACCAATTGACTATTTGACCATCTTAATTGGCCTTCTTTCTTCCATTTGTCAGCCACATCTCATTTAACTACATAAAAATTCTAATATTAATTCTTTTCACACCCCAATATTCTTACAATATCCGAATAAATCCTTTGACTATTTGAATATCAATTCAATTATTCTTCTATGTCCCATATATCATTTATACATCAAAATTTACTGTTTATTTAATTATTCCAAGTTGGAAACTATAAAAATATGGGAATTTACATGAAATTGGGGGATTTTACATTCTCCCCACCTTTAGAAATTTGGTCCTCCAAATTTAAATCGGGTTATCTCTCAAATAGATCAAGATACTTCTCTTTCATCAAGCTCTCTAGCTCCCATGTAGCTTCTTCCATAGTGTGATATTGTCAGAGAACTTTAACTAAAGGAATCGTCTTAGACTTCAACACTTTATCTTTTCTATCAAAAATCCGAACCGGCTTCTCCACATAACTCATGTCTTCCCAAATCTCCCAGGGTTCATATTCTATGACATGAGACGGATCCGAAAAATACTTCCGAAGCATTGACATATGAAAAACATTATGTATCCAATAGCTCCGAAGGTAGTGCCAAATTTGTAGACAACATCACCCATTCAGTCTAAAACCTCAAATGGCCCAATGTAACAAGGATTAAGCTTACCTCTTTGGCCGAATCTCATAATTCCTTTGGATGGAGAAACTTTCAAAATACCAAGTCTCCAACCAAAAACATCAAGTGTTCTCCGTCGAGCATCTATATAACTCTTTTGTTGACTCTAAGCTGTCTTATGCCTTTGACAAATCAACTTAACATCCTCATAGGCTTGCTCGACTAAATCTGGAGCTAATAATTTATGCTCGTCCACTTCTTCCCACCCAATTGGAGATTGACACTTTCTATCATATAATGCTTCATATGGTGCCATCTCGATACTTGTATGATAACCATTATTATAAGCAAAATCAGCCAATGGCAGATGGTCGTCCCATGTGCCTTTAAAATCCATAGCACCAGCTCTTAACATATCTTCGAGCGTCTGAATAGTGCGCTCGGACTGACCACTAGTCTGCGGATGAAAAGCTGTGCAAAAAATTCAACTAAGATCCCATGGCTTCTTGAAAATCTTCCCAAAGTGAGAAGTGAACCTAGAATCTCTATCAAATGAAATGCTCACTGGAACTCCATGTAGTTTAACAACTTCTTTTACATACAATTCTGCCAAAGCACTAAGTTTATCTGTAGACTTCGTAGGTAAGAAGTGAGCTGACTTAGTTAATCTGTCCATCCATTCTGGCTCAATCATTATACTAGCCGTCATTCCAAATTTACTTTAAAGGCATAACATTTAGATTAAGGCTTGTAATTTGCTCAAGCGATTCATACTTTCTTATCATCATATAAACCACTATTTCTTCATGCTTCAGACTCAGAGCATTTGCCACCACAATGGCTTTCCTTGGGAGGTATAAAATCTCACCTTCATAATCCTTCAAAAGCTCGAGCCATCTCTTCTGTCTCATATTCAATTCTCTTTGAGAGAATTAGTACTTCAGACTTTTATGGTCCATAAAAATCTGAAATTTTTCATCATACAATTAATGCCTCTATATCTCTAGAGCAATTTCCATTGTAGCTAACTCCAAGTCATGAGTTGGGTAGTTCTTCTCATGATCCTTTAATTGTCGAGAATCATATACAACTACCTTACCATGCTGCATTAACATATATCTCAAACTTTGTCATGAGGCATTACTACACATCGAAAATCCACCAAAACCACTAGGAATGGTGAGGATAGGTGTAGTCGTCAGCCTACGCTTCAACTCTTGAAACTTCGTTCACAAGCATCATTCCATTCATACTTTATCTCTTTACGCCTTAAGCGCGTCAATGGAGCAACTAACCTTGAGAAACCCTCTACAAATCTTCTGTAATAGCCTGCTAAACCCAAGAAATTCCTAATCTCCGTTATTGTTTTCGGTCTCTCCCATTGCACTACCTCTTTAATCTTCGATGGATCGACCAAAACTCCATCTTTACTGATTATATTACCCACAAAAAGAGATATGATCTAACTAACAATCACATTCACTTAGCTTGGCATACAATCCTCGATCATTGAGGGTTTGTAGAACTATCCTTAATTGTTGCTCATGCTCTTCCCGAGACCTCGAATACACTGATATGTAATCGATAGTCGATACAAAGCCTTTAACTTCCATCTTTCTTCTTGACAAATAGTGCAGGAGTACCTCAAGGGTATACACTTGGTCGTATTAACCCTTTGTCTAATAATTCCCAAAGTTGCTTCTTAAGTTCTTCAAATTTTACTAGTGTCATTTGATAGGGTGATCTTGAAATGGGCTCAGTCCTTGGCACCAAATTGATAGTAACCTCAATTTCCCTAACCGGAGGGAGTCCTGGAAGATCATTCGAAAATACATCAAAATTTTCCATGATTATCGTAATTTCATTAAGTTCAGGACTTATCTTTTCTATGTCCACAATATAAGTTAAAAATCCTTCACGTAGCCATACATACTTTCTATTAACTTCATTTACAAATAAGTCAGATAATACAACATACTTTCGCATTAGACATCTTCAACATTTACATCATAGTTAATAGGTGTCTTTCCCTTCTCTGCAGCTATGGCCTTACGCTGGGGCTGGGTGGCCTCTTCCAATTCCTCGGGTACCCTTTGATTCATCTCAGAACAATCCTTAATCATATGTCCTTGTTTACCACACCAATAACAAGCCCCAGTAATCCTAAGGCATGCGTGGGACCCATGAAACTTCCCGCAATGTTCACACCTTTGTCCTATACACTTAGGTGAGCTAGCAGTACTACCAGCTGAATGTCGGGATCTCTCATCATTTATCTTGATCCCGGTGGGTCTAGGAGTCCCTTTTCATAACCATCATAACTCCGAAATTCAATATATTTCCATATAACCATGTAATTAATTAATAATCATTTTCTTATAATTTACTTGCTTACTTATCGAGGCTCTTTTATATGGCCTACTTCTCCTAGATGGATATCTATCACTAGAGATTTTCTCTTCTGATTTTCGCTTCATCGGTTCTTTGCCTTTACCTTTGGCTCGAAAATCATCATGATGAAGCTCATAGTCCTGCTCACACAACTGAGCCTTACGGACTGTCTCATTATAAGTAGTGATATCCATAGTATACAACTTGGATCTGATAGGAGACTTCAGTCCTTCTATAAATTTGTAAATCTTATGTCCTTCACTCCTGAGGGTCTCTAGATCGAATCTGCTTAAAGAAACGAACTTCGACTCATATTAATTAACTGACATTGTCCCTTGAGTCAAGTTTAGAAACTCCATCTTCAACCTAGTCTAATCAGGGTGTGGGATGTATTGTTCATTAAAGGCTTCTAAAAATCTATCCCACGTAATCTCAGCATGTCGAGCCTCTAAAATGGCCCGAGTGGACTGCCACCAATACTCTGCATCGTCCACTAACAGATAAGCAGCCAAACCCACCTTTTCCTTTTCGGAGCATAGCACACACTCAAATGATCTAGTGACCGCCTTCACCCAGTTCTCTGCGGCCAACGTGTCCTTATCCCCCTTAAACTTAGGTGGATCCAGTTTCTTAAATTCCTTAATCAAGGTCATACTGCAATCAGTTGTGAGATCCCGCCTTTCAGTAGTTGGGACTGGCGAGGGTAACTCTGTCTGTGCTAGTGGGGGCTATACTGTAGGAATAGCTGATGGTACACTTGTGGCCACGTTTGGAAAGTTTACCATAAATTGCGTGAACAGAGTGGCCATATTCTCCATATGCTTCTCCATTTTAGATAGCCTAGTATTCGAACTATGCGGTGGAGATGGAGGAGGAGACTATACTAGGGGCTGTTCTACATGACCCCTTCCTCTTCCTCTACTAGTACCCCTTCTACCTGAGCTCATTCCGTCAATAAAACCATAAAATTGAGCTATTTAGTATAACTTCAACCAGTTATACTATGCATATCTATTCAGACAAGTACAGTACATTGGGGATATATACGATTTCCAACTTAATAACACCGACAAACATCAGTCTAATCGACTCTGATACCAATCTGTGACATCCCGGTCACTACACATTAACTTATAACTTTTTCTTTAACTTATACTTGATTAGACTCGTTCGTCAATGTCATTCATTCTTCTTCTTCTTCTCAAACTTGATATTTAATAACTCAATATGAATATGTTAATTTCAAACAAAGCAGAACAATGATATATATATATATATATATATATATATATATACATATCATTCCTTCCCACATGATCTTACACATCTTACATACCTAAATCCCCAAAACTCTTATAAACATTAATGTTAGCTTGTACTGTACAATAGCTAAATTACATGTTACTTAAGTATACCTTCAACCATTATTCGGAAGCGTATCTCGAAGGTACACTAGGATACCTCAAAAGTGAGCTCCTCTATGTGGAGCGGAATTCACTTTAGGTAATCTGTATAAAAAATATTCGTAAAAGGGTGAGTTTACGCTCAGTAAGAAAAATATGTAAAAGAGCGTACTATGCCTCTATATGCAATTTTCCTGCTTGGCTCTATAATGTCATGTAAAATCATTATAAAGCATGTATCTTGTACTTCTTTCAAATCGTCGTATGAAAACATACATCATATACTTCTTTCAAATATCATTTGCAAACATACATACTTCTTTCAAAACAGCTTATACAAGTAAATCAAATACTTTCAATTTCTTCATTCTTTTGAAGTCGCATATACATATATCTTTCAAATAACATAAAGACCGTTTGCATTTTAACGAAATTATGCACAAATCATCAAGTGGCGTACCCCGTGGGGCCAAGAATCCTCCCACAGCCAAACATATATATCTGTCATATAGCTTCTTTTTTCCATGACAATCATACTTTCTTGAAATAGGTTTTCAAACCTCTTTTCAAACAAGGCAGTCGACTGCTATCTCATATTTTTATTTATCGAAATTATTTTCTTTTAAAATTTTGATATTTAAAATCTGAAAACACATAAGGCAGTTGACTGGTCCAATATAGCAGTCGACCGGTTTTATCAATTAAGCTTCGAAATCCTCATTTTCAAAAGAGGGCAGTCGACTGGTCTTCATGACAATCGGCTGCTATTACATAAATCTTTTTATCGAAATTATTTTCTTTTAAAATTTCGATATTTAAAATCTGAAACCCAATAAGGCAGTCGACTGGTCCATATAGCAGTCGACCGGTTTTGAAACAGAATACTTTTTCGAGAAAAGGCAGTTGACTGGTCATATAGTAGTCGGCTGTTTTCGCAAACAGAATACTTCTAAAAACAGGGCAGTCGACTGGCTCTATAGGCAGTCGGCTGGCTCTATAGGCAGTCGGCTGGTTTTGAAACAGAATGCTTTTCAGCAAATAGCAGTCGACTGTCTCATATAGCAGTCGACTAGTTTTGAAACAAAATGCTTTCTGGAAAATAGCAGTCGACTGTCTTGTATAGCAGTCGACTAGTTTTTCTCAGTTTTCGAAAATCTACGCTTTGGTTGTCTCTAGGCAGTCGGCTGGTACTTAAGGTAGTCGGCTGCTTCTAGCCTAATTGGTACTAGGAGTAAAACCCAAAAATCACATTTCTTGCACTTCAATTCCAGCTTTTGTTTCATCCTAAAGACATTTAAAATATATCAAAACATGCGGACATAGCCACCCTACGTCTGTTACATAAATTCCTTACCTTGATCACCAATGATCCACTAGCTTGGTTGCATCAACCTTAGCCTTTCACTTCCTCAAAGCTGCATAATTCATAACTCAAACCTTTAAGAAAACTTTATAAACCTACTCTACCAATTCAACTTAACTCCAAACTATAAATAGAAGTAGGTAAATCAACTTTTTCTCTTACCTTAGTTATTCATCAAAATTTCAGAAATTGAGATCTCTTCAATTCCTTTGACTCAGCCTTTCAAACTACAGGTATAGCTTAGGTTATTGATGAGGAACGTTTTTCGTTAAGTGAGCTCAACGAATTGATGACAGGAAATGGTGGTTTGTCAAGGTAACTATGGAGGAAACTTGGAGAATTTTGGAAGGAACGAGAGGCAACGAGAGGGAGCTAGAAAGTCTGCTGTCGACTTGGATGATGGCTGAAAAGGGTGACTCATGGCTTCATTTAATGCATGCAAATCCTCTTCATAAATCAACCATTGACTCCTTTGACCAATTGTCTATTTGACCATCTTAATTGGTCTTCTTTCTTCCATTTGCCAGCCACATCTCATTTAACTACATAAAAATTCTGATATTAATTCTTTTCACACCCCAATATTCTTACAATATCAGAATAAATCCTTTGACTATTTGGCTATCAATTCCATTATTCTTCTATGTCCCATATATCATTTATACATCAAAATTTAGTGTTTATTTAATTATTCCAAGTTGGAAACTATACAAATATGAGAATTTACATGAAATTAGGGGATTTCACATACATTGTCTATTACAGTTCTAAAATTCAATCTAATTTCTACCGTGCTAATACTGCACTCACATCAAAACACCACCATTTTTATTCGATCGCACCTACAATCTCGTTTGAATTTATACGGTATCATGGAACCCAAAACACATTGAAATGAGCACAATTTCACCTTCCCCTTCTCTTAGCTGAATCACCCACACTATGCTACACATCTCATTTCAACAAATTAAGCTTAATTTCGTGCTTTAACCTAATTCTACGTAATTTCTACATTATTTCCATATGAAAAAGCATCATGTTCATGCCTCTCTACCCATGACCGAAACCCTAAGGTAGCCAATTTAATGATTTCAACTTGATTCAAGCTTAAAGAAACATGTAAACATCTTAAACACATGCCATTTAATTATAAAACCATGAAAAAGTTTAAGCTTTCGAGCATTCTCACCTTGGCCGAATAGCTTGGATGACCCTTCACTATGCAAATGGCCACTTTAGACTTTGATTTGGGTACCAAGATGTAGAGCATAGAAAATTATACAGGGTTCGTTAAGAAATTTTTCGGTTTCGATATATTTTTCACTAGGTTTCAAAGCTTTTCTCTCTCTTGGAAGCTTGGCTATGGTGGAAATGGAGAAAGGTTGAAGATGATGGCTGGCCATGGTGTAGAAATATGTGAAAATTTCTAATTTTAAATGTCTTCCTTGTGAAATTACCAATATGACCTTTAATGAAATATTACAAATTTACCCTTAACGTTTGACTTAGTTGAAAACAATCTATCCAATCTCCAAAATATTTCATTTAATCATGAAACACATCTATTTAACTTGCTCTAATCATTGGTGGAGCTTTTGCTTAGGTTTGGTTGCTTATTTGGGTGAAATTACCAAAATACCCTAACAATAAAATCACACAAATTCCTACTTTTACACTTGATTTATTTCATCAGTCCACATGTATTATTGATAGTTGCTCAAAAATCTACTTAGTTTGACCAATATTCATAAAAATTTCGAGGCCTATGGACTTAACTGTTATTTCTCAAATTGTTTCACATTTTTCAAAACATGTATAAATAATTGAGTTTGAGGCGTAGATTCTTACCATAATATTATTTGGCTCTAAATGTTGCCAAGTTTTAACACCATCAGGATACTAGAAAGTTAATGGGGCCCACCTCCTAATTTCATTCTACACCTACAATATAATTAACGTTTAAATAATTATAAAATATCCCATATTCTTAACTATATAAATAATAATTTATAGTGATTAAGAATACCGGATCTCACAACCTAACCATTGGATTTATAATTTTTCCATTCTTACCTCTTTCCATCCTTCTTACCAAGAAAAGTCTACAAGATTTGAGTCACAATGTTCCATTCTTTTCATTGTTCTAAGCCAAATCTTTTGTATGAGTTACTTCTGTGATAATCGCCTTTTTTTTTTTGGTGGAACATGCTTATAAGTTTTTCAAAAACCCACTTGTATCTACACTTTCAATCTCTTTTCTCGAACACTTTCTAGAAACAGCTTGTTGATTAATTTCCTCTTCAATTCCCCTTTCATTTTTTTTGTTCTTCACCATATGAGCCTACTTCACCTCCAGGTTCACCTTCCTCCAGAAATTGGATCTACCTTGGAACCTAGCAAAATTAACCCAACCGTTTCTATCATCCAAGAGCCAAACACCATTCAATCTTTCAATTTCTCTCTTAGCCCCCCATAATCATCAAATTGAATAAGTCCTTATTTTCTCCCTTTTAAACTCCTCTTTTGTGGAATGAAAGACATCCACCACTCTGCTAAAAAATTCTCTGATGAAGCCACCTCTAATGCTTTTTCGGAGGGATGTTATTGACAAAACAGAGAACACTTCCATAACTATCCTATCCAACTAACAATTATCTCCTCTTACTGCCCTAGCAAAATTCAGCCAAATAGATCCTCAAGGTAAACTGGAACTTGTTACTCAAGCAACTAGCAAACAAACACAATACACTTGGACGAATATTAAATTATTTCTGTTAATTAAATTTTAGCTGAATGATCATGATAAAAATAAAAAAAAAAAGACATAATGTTAAAAAAGTGAAGAATGATAAGTCATTAAAAGAAATATATAAGTGGAGTTTTTTTTTATTTCACATATAAAAAGTGTGTTTGCCAATTGCAAATACATATCTTGAAGGGCTTTGCTGTTAACTCAAAAAATGCGGTGCAAACACACTTTTTGGGCCAAATGCAATACCAAAGGGTTCTTATTATCCCCAATAATTTCTTGACCAAGTGGTTAAAAACAAATTGTGACATATAGTAAGTTTTAGGTTCAAATCCAAGCAATCCCATCTTATCCCCAATTATTTAATATTTCTATTATAACAAAAAAAAAAATTCTTATTATCTTTTGCTCTTGTTTTTTAGAAATTATCAAAAATTATAAAACATAAAAACTAGTAAAAACTTCAACCAAACGGATATAATCAAATTGCTGTTTTCACAGTCATTTTTTTTTAATTCAGGAAACATGGAACCTGAGGAAGCAATTTCAATTATTGTACATGTTGAAGACATTTTCTTTAAGGGTTCAAACCCTATATGCCAACCATTCCTTCCATCCTTACATCTCACAACTGGAGTTGTTAAATTCGAAAGAGGCGTGAATTATTTATACTCTGAGGAGGGCCCGAATCCAAGAAATGAAAATTCTGCCCTACTGCATCACATTCAGGTAAATTATATATGTATATTTGGAGAAAAAATGTTTGAGTTTGTCATGAAATTTTGAGTGTCCCCTTTGAAATGCATTCTTTTGAAGTTGTGGTTCAAAAACAAATATTTTGAAAGAATCCCGCCTGATACTGCCTCAAAATGCAACACCTTAATAGTAAAGTAGAGTTCAAACTTCAAAGTGAACTACCGTTATTTTGCTACTGAAATACAACCAAAGTTTAACATTTCCTATATACCATTATCCTTCATTTTTAAATTTTATCTTGTTATCTTATTTTATTAATATTATAATAGTAAAATATATATTTTTATTTTTATTTTATTTTTGTTTTTGTTTTTGTTTTACAACTATATTAAGCAAATGCATGAAAAGAAAATTATATTTTCTTTTAACTTTTCGATATTTTTCTACTAAGCACATCAATAAAATAAAAAAATATATTTCTTTTCACTTTTTTCCCTCCAATTTTCTATTTATTTTTAAAATTTTTCTAGTCATTCTAACAAGTAAAGTCATAGAATTGAATACTTGGTTATACTCCAACTTTGTTAATTAAGATCACATATTATATTTATAAGTACGTGATGATTTCTTCATTGAGTAATGCATTTTGTCCGATTTTCTATTGCTTTACAGCTCACACATAATAAATATCAACTTGAAGAAATAGATCATTATTTTATAAGATTTTGCTAACAAGTTTTTTTAAGACATTCTTTTTTAATATTTTATTTATAGTAATAATTAAACTTGTTTTGAACGTAATAATTGGCAAGTTTATTGATGATCTTCGAGACATTGGATGAAAATATTATTTAATAAGGAACTTTTATTAATCGCTTTCTGCTTTCAAAATCAAAAATGAAAAAAATTAGTGTGTTTAGAACATACACAATTAAATAAAAATGGACTAAAAGAATAAGTGATTTTACTTTTATATGGTTAGTATCGCATTTTAACCATCATTTTCATTTTGTCTCCCGTGAAAATCCATAGTAGTTGAATCTTATGCTTAGAGACAATATTTAGGCTTTTGAATGGTAGAGAAAGCATTATGAGTTAAAATGAAAGAGAATTGTTGTTGTTGTTGTTATTATTATTATTATTATTATTTGAGGTGTGCATCGACTTCATACACATAAATGTACTAAGAAAACCATCTTAACTACCTGATTAGCTAATAAATCTGATTTTCCTTTTCTATCACTGTTTAATTTTTTTTTTTGAAACGTAATACTTTTAATATTAATAAAAGGCCTAATTACAATCAGTTTGCACTATGTCCAGATTAACATCTGGGCAAGTTTCAACCCAATACATGTCCCCTTCATTGAGGTAGGCTAATGATGCAAGACCATGGGCAACTTTGTTAGCATCTCGTCGGGTATTACTGTACCGCATGAGCCAAAGTGATTAGCTTTCAGCTTAGCTTCTACGATCAAGGCTCCTATTGAAGATAGATCAATGCTCCTACTTTGTAATTTGTTAAGAGCTTCTTGTGTTTTTGCTGGCCATAATCACCTTCCTACTCCTTGGTCTTTTTTAGTGGAAAATAGACCAACATGAAATCTTCATCTTCTCTGACTTGCTGTTTTCGTTTCCTGGCCTGTAAAGAAATTTCACCTCTGGTACTGGGCCCTTGTCGTATGATTTTCTACCATTTTTACTAGCCATGCCAGCTCCACTAGTTGGACCACTTTGTTGTAGAATGTTGGCTTGCATACATTGTACGTCTTATGATGTTGCATGTAAACCAACATTACTCCAGCCCACCTCTCCACCAACCGCCAGACTCCTTGCTATCCGATCCTCTATTGCCACCTTAGCATTCTTTTCTACATTCTTTTCCACATCAACAATGGGCTGTCCATTTGAATGAGGACAATTGATGACTTATTTAAATTGCCCTCCAAATCAGGCCTTTCCTCTAAGATCCCATAATTTATGCCTAGTTGATTAGGTGATGTATCTCCTTGATTTCCTCTATTACAACAAAATAATCAAAGAAGAAAAGAAAGGAAGAAGGAGGAGAAAGAACAAGAACGAAGAAGGAGAAGAAGCGAGCCAAAATAGAGCGGGAAATTTGATTTATTCAAAAGTGTGTAAAAAGAGTGGAATGTGCCAGCTTATATACCAGCTATGCCAAGTATACAACTACCCGATGTACACGCACCTATGTAACCAATTATATAACAAACATTTAAAAACAACAAATACAATCCGTTGACTTAATACTTCCCCTCAAGATGGAGTGTGTATATCATAAACACCCATCTTGCTAAGTAGAATCTGAAACTGTGCTAGGAACAGAGGCTTGGTGAGTAGATCTACTACTTGATGCTGTGATGAAACATACAAAGTCTTCAAAACACCTGCTTGGATCTTTTCTCTGACCAAATGACAGTCAATCTCTATATGCTTGGTCTTTTCATGATAAATTGAATTTGCAGCGATGTGTAAAGCTGCCTTATTATCACAAAACAGAATAGTTGGTTTGGGATGAGTTATGTGCAGATCGTTCAAGAGATGCAACAACCAAATGATTTCACAAGTGGCATTTGCTATTGATCTGTATTCAGCTTCAGTAGAGGACTTGGATACAGTTTGCTGCTTCTTTGATTTCCATGAAACAAGTGAATCACCAATAAACACACAAAAACCACTTATCGATCTTCTGCTATCTGGACAGGCTGCCTAATCTAAGTCTGCAAAGGCCTTTAATTTTGGTTGAGAGGATGAAGAGAACAATAGACCCTGCCTTGTTGAGCCTTTAATATACTGAAGAACCTGATACACAGCTTGCAAGTGTGGTACTCTTGGTTCAACAAGAAATTAACTGAGATAGTTTACTGAATAACATATGTCAAGCCTTGAAATTGTAAGATACAACAAACGTCCAATCATTCTTTTATATGTTGTAGGATCATCAAGCAAATCACCTTGATCCCTTGCAAGCTTATTGTTTGGATCCATGCAAGTCTTTCTTGGTTTACAACCAAGATAACCAGCATCTGACAAGAGTTGTAAAGCATACGGCCTTTGTGAAAGGAAAATGCCTTTGCCTGATCTTGCTATCTCCAAGCCAAGAAAATACTTCAAATCACCAAGATCCTTCAACTTGAAACAATCATTAAGATACCTCTTTAAATCATCTACTTTAGTGAGATTGTTACTAGCAATAACTATATCATCGACATACACCAATAAAGCAACAAAAGAATCATCCTTGATCTTGGTAAAAACAAAAGAATCAGCCATGAACTACTTGAGACCAATCTGTAGCAAGGATGAGGAAAACTTGGAAAACCATTGGCGAAAAGCTTGCTTCAAGCCATACAAGGATTTGTGTAGTTTACATACTGCATTGTGTGGCCAATTCCCCCCCCCCCTGTCGATGATAACCTGGAGGAAGAGACATATAAACATCCTCATCAAGCTCCCCATGTAAGAAAGCATTATTAACATCAAGTTGAGTGAGACTCCAGCCATGAATAAAAGCTAAGGCCAATAAAACTTTGACAGTAACTAGCTTAGCAACTGGGGAAAATGTGTCAACATAATCAACACCCTTTTGTTGTGTGTATCTTTTCACAACCAAGCGAGCTTTATACCTTTCCAAAGTACCATTAGCTCGATATTTAATCTTGTATACCTATCAACAACCAACAAGATGTTTTCCAGGGGGTAAAGACATGACAGTCCAAGTGCCATTTGCTTCCAAAGCCTGCAACTCAGCATGCATAGCCTCATGTCATTCAGGGATCTCAGTAGCTTGAGCAAAAGTGCTTGGTTCAATATTAGAAGAAATAGCATGAACAAGAGCTTTATGAGTGGAGGAAAGCCTGTGATAACTAAGTACAGAAGACTAAGGATACTTAGTAGAACAAGCAGAAGAAACATATGAATAACAATGATAATCATGAAGATATGCAGGAGGTTTGCGAACTCTAGAAGAATGAGAGTCAGTAGATGAAGAAAGTGGCAAAGAGGTTGATGAAGAAGGAAGGGGATCAGAAGGTAAAGCCTTGGTGGAAGATTTAGCAGGCAGAACACGATTGGAGAAGAAATTTGAAGAAGGGCTGGATGCAAGAGAAGAATTATCTTGAAAAAGAAATATGTGTTCATGAAAAACAACATTTCGAGAAATGTAGACAGTATTGATTTCGAGATCCAACAGTTTATAACCCTTGAAACTAGAAGGATAACCAAGGAACACAACAGGAGATGCACGGGGTGAAAATTTAGAACGATATCTAGGAAGAGTAGAGCCATAACAAAGACACCCAAACACTTTAAGATGCATATATGCTAGTTTCTTTTGTCATAACAACTCATAAAGACACTTGTTGTTTAGAACAGGTAAAGGAAGACGATTGATAAGATAAACAGAGGTAAGTATACAATCACTCCAATACAATAAAGGAACATTAGACTGAAATAAGAGGGCTCTAGCAACATTTAAAAGGTGTTGATGTTTCCTTTCTACAATAGAATTTTGCTGAGGGGTATCAACATAAGAATGATAAGACATGATGCCATGTTTGCGAAAGAAATCAATAAAAGCTAATTTCGGAGCATTATCAGAACGTACAGATTTTATAAACACATCAAACTGAGTTTTAATGAGTGTAAAAGTTCGAAAAGACAGTAAGCACATCAGCTTTGGATTTAAGCAGATAAACCTAAGTAAAACGTGTACAATCATCAACAATAGTTAAGAAAAACTTGTAACCTTCCACAGATATAGGAGTAAAAAGCCCCCAAACATCAATATGTATTAAGTGAAAAGGTTGTAGTAGAAAGATTATTAACGGAAGGAAAAGGAAATCTTCTTTGTTTAGCTAAAGGACAAACATCACAACGAAGAAAATTACTTCTATTTGAATTACAAGAAATATCCAACTCTTCTTTGAGCATTTGAAGTTTTACAAAGGAAGGGTTCCCCAAACGAAAATGCCAAAGCTCTCTCTGGTTCATTGAAGGACTACTACAAACAAATTAACACACTGATTTTCAAAAGAACTACTGCTGGTGCTCAAGACTTAAAGATTGCCAACTCTTCTACCCATCCCAATCATCTTGCCCTGTGTAGGGTCTTGAATGACACAAGAGTCAAAGGAGAAATTAACAAAATAGTGATGTTTTGGCGTCAAAGAACTGATGGAAATCAAATTGAAGTGAAAATCGGGAGCAAACAAAACATCTTCCAATACCAAATTATTCAAAACTTTAACAGATCCGACAAGTGTTATGGCAATAGAATGACCATTGGGTAAAGTGACATGAGATGTAGTGATAGAGGAATAAGAGGCAAAGAGAGGCAAAGAACAACAATTGTGATGAGTTGCTCTTGTGTCTAAGATCCAAAAAGACAATGAAAAAGAATTAGATGAAGCTGATGAAGAGAAAGAAAAAATACCATTGAAGCAAGAAACTGTAGGCTCAGGCTGTTGCTATTTCGAAATGGTACGAGCTCCATCCTGTAATTGTGAGCTAAGAAGAGCAATGAGTTGCTTGTACTGAGCAGAACTTAGCTCCTTTGAAGTAGAATCAGAATCATTAGTCACAACAAAGCTAGTGTGATTTGCCTTGGATGCAATACTCCTCCCTTTAACCTTATAGCCTGGTGGATAGCCTACCAATTTGTAACACTTTTCAGCAGTATGACCAAGCATATGATAGTGTGTACAAAATGGCCAATCCTTTTTCCCTCGAAACACTTGCTTACCAGAAGTGGCAGCAATAGTCATTTCAGCAGAAGAAGTATCTAACAAAGAGAAGGTATTATGGCTAATCACACGCTGACGTTCTTCTTGTATAACAAGAGAAAAGACCTTGCTAATGGATGGAAGAGGATCCATCATAAGAATTTGAGCACGGATCTGAGCAAAAGAATCATTTAGCCCCATCAAAAATTGTAGTACACACTCCTGTTGCTGATACTCTGTCCACGGTCGCATACCACCACAATGACAAAGAGGAACTGGCTGATATTCTTTAAGCTCATCCCAAAGAATTTTCAAATGTGTATAATAAGTATTGACATCCAAGGAACCTTGATACAAGCCAAGAAGGCTCTTTTTGATCTGGAATATCCGAGGAGCATTGCTCTATTGAAAACGATCTTTAAGATCAGTCCAGATCTCATGAGTAGTAGAATAGTAAACCAAGCTATCGGAAATTTCTCGAGCAATAGCATTAAGAATCCAGGAAATGACCATGCTGTTACAACGCATCCAAGCACCATGAAGGAGATCATCATTTTCTGATTTAAGAATGCTTCCATCAACACAACAGAGTTTATTTTTGGCTGTCAGCGCCGTCACCATGGCTCGACTCCAAGTATTATAATTCGAACCAATCAACTGATATGAGACAAGGATGAGTCCAGAATAATCTCCATTATGAAGATAGAAAGGACTACTGGAGTCTTCCTGAGTAGCTAAAGAACCAACAACAATCTGGTTATTGGTATTACTGGCATTGTTACCATGAGCCATGGCAACCAAAGTAAAAAAGAGCTCAACGAAACCTAGCTCTGATACCAGATTACAACTAAAGAATCAAATAATAAAAGAAAGGAAGAATGAGAAGAAAGAAGAAGAACGAAGAAGGAGAAGAAGCTGTGAGATCCCTAATTTTCATGTAATTCCTCCATGTTTGTAAAGTATTTCAATCTAATAAGATTAAATGAATATGAAGTTGATATGAAATTGAAGTATGAATAATGTATGAATGATGTATGCATGATGTATGGAACATGTAAGAAATAAAGAGGATTGAAATTAAATTATTTAGGAATGTATGCAATATCAGGAAAATAAATTGAGTAGGAGAAAAGAAATAAAATCAGATTTTTTGTTGATCATTAAATGGATGAGTCATAGAAGAGAAGGAAGAGAGGAATTAAATGGTCAAAGGGTCAAAGGGAAAAGTGCATGGCTGAGATTGATGATGGATAGGGAAGCATTTAATGTAAACATGCATAGTCATCACCCTCATCATCATCACCCTACGCCAGCTCCTTCTTCCCAGCTCTCCCTCTCGTTTCCTCCATTCTTCCATAGTTTTCCACTCCAAGCTCCTTGCTAAACCACCTCATCCTTCCACCAATTCACTAAGTTTATTTAATGAGAAATGATCCTTGTCGCTAGACTAGATGATATCCAAAGTTTGGTGAATTGATTTCAAGTATTGGAGGAGATCTCAACATTTGAAATTTTGGTCTCCAGTGAAGGTAAGAGAAGAGGATGATTCTTACAATTTGGTTCATGATAAGGAGTTGTACTGAGTTAGTAGGACTTGTGTATATTGTTTAATTTGAGGTTTGAAATGGTATGATGATTTCAGGTTGAAGAAGTGAAAAGCTAGGGTTAAAGCACCAAGTGATTTCGCGTTCTCGAAGGAATCGAGGTAAGGAATTTATGTAACGGACGTAAGGCGGCTATGTCCGCATGTTTTATAAAGTTTTTATGTGGTTGGAAGGAAGCACTAGTTGATTTTGTATAGGAAAGGATGCATTTTCGGACTTGTCTCCTAGTACCAATTAGGCTAGGGGCAGCCGACTGCCTTAAAGGGGAAGTCGACTGCCTAGAGACAACAAAAACGTCGTTTTTCGAAACCCGAAGCAAACCAGTCGACTGCTATGTAAGCCAGTCGACTGCTATTTTCCCAGAAGCATTCTGTTTCAAACCAGTCGACTGCTATATGGTACAGTCGACTGTTATTTTTCAAGATGCATTCTGTTTCAAAACCAGCCGACTGCCTATAGAACCAGTCGACTGCTATTTTCCGAGATGCATTCTGTTTCAAAAACAGTCGACCGCTATATGGGCCAGTCGACTGCTATTTCTTAAGAAGCATTCTGTTTGAAAACCAGTCGACTGCTATATGGACCAGTCGACTGCCCCCATGTATTTTCAAAAAATGAAATTATCGAAATTTTAAATGAAATTGATTTCGATAAAAGGAATTATGAAGCAGCAGTCGACTGCCATATAAAACCAGTCGACTGCCATCTATGAAAAGATGTTTCAAAGCTTATTCAATGTAAACACAAAGGTGTTTTCTGGAAAGTACATTGTAAATGTTTTGAGGCTATGGACTGCGTAATGATTATGCATTTCTGATGGCTGAGAGACTCTGATCAAGTCCTCAGTAATATGTATGTTAAGTGAGGAACCCTAGTCCGGTCCTCAAGACCATAAGTGACACATGACTAGTGTTCACTATGGTATTAGTAAGGCAGGAGAGAATCCCTGACCTCTACATGGTATACCAATGTACTAATGCATGATTAGAGTCATACGAGTCATATGAATGGGAATGAACGGTTCATATGACGACTTAATCGCTTAAACATTGTACATAGTCTCCATCTATTTCAAAGTACAAGATGTATGTACGAAGAAGTATATGATGTATGTTTTAAAGTATGTATGAAGTATGATGTTTTAAAGAAGAAGTATGATGCATGTTTGTATACGTATGCTATGTTTTAAAGAAAGCATACGAAGTATGTTTGCCATGGCATTTGAAATAAATATGCATGGTTGCAAACAATGCATGAAAAATGTTGATGATACATGCTTTATAATGTTTTACATGACATTACAGAGCCAAGTAGGAAAAATGCATATAGAGGCATAGCACGCTCTTTTACATACTTTTCTTACTGAGCGTAAACTCACTCTTTTACGACCATTTTTCCTACAGATTATCTGAAGTGAAATCCGCTCCGACTAGAGGAGCTTGTTTTTGAAGAATCAAGGTGTACCTTCTTGATACACTTCCCAGTTAGCGTAGAAGGTATACTCATATGTTCATGTATATAGTAAATTGTAATTCAGCTACAGTACAGTACAAGTAGCAAATTTTGTATATAGGATATCGGGGATGTAAGATAAGATATGTATGAGATCCTGTGGAAAATGGAATGATATGTATATATATCATTTCTATGTTTATGGTAATTGAGTAAAAAATTTTATAAGCTATTAAATAATTAGCTTAAGGATAAGAAGAGAAGGACACTGCATGAACTAAATCTAAATAAAGAAGGAAAGAAGATAAGTGATAAGATGAAGTGACGGGGACGTCACAGAGTGGTATCAGAGCAGTTTAGATTGAGGTTTGTCAGTGTCAAGAAGCTAGAAATAGAGTATATTCTCCAATTGTACTGTACTTGTCTGAATACAAATGTATAGTATAGCTATTTCTAGTTATACTAAAGAGCTCAATGATAACTATATTTACAGTATGAGCTCACAAAGGAGAGGTACAAGAAGAGGAAGAGGACGGGGTCGCGAAGAACAGCCCCCAGTTCCGTCTCCTCATCCATCTCCACCGCATAGCCCGAATACGAGGCTAGCTAAGATGGAAAAGCACATGGAAAATATGGCCACGATGTTCACACAGTTCATGTCGAACTTCCCAAATGTGGCCACAAGTACCCAAGCAGCTACACCTGCTGTTGCTCCTGTAGAAGTAACACCACCAACTCCGACTACGGAAAGGCGGGATCCTAGAGCCTATTGCAGTGTGGCCTTGATAAAAGAATTTAAGAAGTTGGATCCGCCCAAGTTCAAGGGGGAAAGAGATCTATTGACCGCAGAGAATTGGATGAAAGCGGTCTTAAAGTCTTTTGAATATATGCCCTGCTCAGAAAGGGAGAAAGTAGGATTAGCTGCCTACCTGTTAGTGGATGATGCTGAATATTGGTGGCAAGCCACTCGGACCGTATTAGAGGCCCGATATGATGAGGTTACGTGGGATAGATTTGTAGAAGCTTTTTATGAGCAGTACATCCCACGCACTGATCGGAATAGATTGAAGATTGAGTTTCTCAGCTTGACTCAAGGTACGATGACGGTGAATCAGTATGAATCGAAGTTTATTACCTTGAGTAGATTTGATCCAGAGGTCCTCAGAGATGAAGGGCATAAGATCTACAGGTTTATCGAGGGATTGAAGTCCCCGATTAGATCTAAACTATATCCGATGGATATCACCACCTATGGAGAAGCTGTCCGTAAGGCTCAGTTGTGTGAGCAGGACTATGATTTGCATCATGCTGATTTTCGAACCAAGGGTAAAGGCAAAGAACCGGTGAAACGGAAGTCGGATGAGAAAACTCAGAGTGATAGGTATCCACATCGGAGAAGTAAACGATCCGAAGGAGTTTCTATAGGTACTCCTAAGGCTACCGGGATCAAGATAAGTGATGAGCGGTCCCGATATCCAGCTGGAAGTACCGCTAGCTCACCGAAGAGTACGATGCAAAGATGTGAGCAGTGCGGGAAATTTCACGGATCACAGCCATGTCGCTTGGCGAGTGGCGCTTGCTTTAGATGTGGGGAGAAAGGGCACATGATTAAGGATTGCCCTCAAAGAGATCCGAAGATGCCTGATGAACCTGATAAGACCCCTAAACCGCAACCTAAGGCCACTGCTGCTGAAAAGGGAAAGAAAGCTGTAACCCAAGGACGAGTGTTTGCCATCGATGAAGAGTCTGCTGATGCCTCGTCCAAAGTGATTAAAGGTACAATTTACCTATTTGATACGAATGTCATGGCATTGTTTGATCCAGGCTCCACGCATTCTTTTGTGTCTCCTAAGTTTGCTATGAAAATACCTTTTGAGCCTGAGATTTTAGAACATTTATTAAGGATAAGCACACCCCTTAAGGAATCACAAATGACGGAGTTAGTGTATAGAAATTGTAAGCTACGGGTAGGAGAAAGAGAATCTAAGGCTGACCTAATCCTACTGAATATGTATGGGTTTGATGTTATTTTGGGTATGGATTGGTTAGCTAATAATCATGTTGTAGTGGACTGTTATGCTAAGAGTGTAACATTTTCTTCACCCGATAGCTATGTTGTAAAATTTGCAAGTAATTAATATGAAAGTATGTTTGATCTTAATTGGTTGCAAATGAAAGTAATGGATAATATGTATGATGATGTGAAGGGTTTATTGCTTATGTGGAGGACGTAGATCAGAAACGTCCCGGACTCAATGATATTCCTGAAGTCCGAGATTTTCCTGAGGTGTTCCCGGATGATCTTCCAGGACTTCCTCCGGATAGGGAAGTGGAGTTCACCATTGATTTGGTGCCGGGGACTGAGCCTATATCAAGAGCTCCTTACCGGATGGCTTTGGTAGAATTGGAAGAACTTAAGAAACAGCTTCAGGAGTTGCTAGACAAGGGATTTATACGACCCAGCGTATCCCCTTGGGGTGCTCCTGTGCTTTTTGTCAAGAAGAAGGACGGTAGTATGAGGTTATGCATTGACTACCGGTGGTTGAATAAAGTGACAATCAAGAACAAGTATCCTCTTCCAAGGATAGATGACCTCTTTGATCAGCTAAAGGGTGCACAAGTCTTTTCCAAGATAGACTTGAGATCAGGATATCACCAGTTGAAGATCTGAGATGAAGATATCCCTAAGACTGCATTCAGGACACGGTATGGTCACTATGAATTCCTAGTGATGCCGTTTGGTCTGACCAATGCACCTGCAGCCTTCATGAACTTGATGAATGATGTATTTAAGCAGTACCTGGACCAGTTTGTCATTGTCTTCATCGATGACATTTTGGTGTACTCGAGGTCATGGGAAGAGCATGAGCAGCATTTGAGGATTGTTTTGGAGACCCTCAGAGATCGAGGACTGTATGCCAAGCTAAGTAAGTGTGAGTTTTGGCTCAATTACATCTCCTTTTTAGGTCATGTGATCAGTAAAGATGGAGTTTCAGTTGATCCATCGAAGATTGAAGCGGTGGTTCAATGGGAAAGACCGAAGACTGTGACGGAGATTAGGAGTTTCTTGGGTTTAGCTGGCTACTATAGAAGGTTTGTAGAGGGTTTCTCGAAGCTAGCTGCTCCACTGACGCGCTTGACGCGCAAGGAAGTGAAGTATGAGTGGAATGGAGCTTGTGAGAGTAGCTTCCAAGAGTTGAAGCGCAGGCTAACAACTGCACCGATCCTTACCATCCCTAGTGGTTCAGGAGGATTTGCAATGTATAGTGATGCCTCAGGGCAAGGATTGGGATGTGTGTTAATGCAGCATGGTAAGGTAATGGCATATGGTTCTAGACAATTGAAGGACCATGAAAAGAACTACCCCACTCATGATTTGGAGTTAGCTGCAGTAGTGTTTGCCCTGAAGATATGGAGGCATTACTTGTATGGTGAGAGATTTCAGATTTTTACGGATCACAAAAGTCTGAAATACTTGTTCTCTCAGAAGGAATTGAACATGAGGCAAAGAAGATGGCTCGAGTTACTAAAAGATTATGATTGTGAGATCATGTACCACCCAGGGAAAGCTAATGTGGTGGCGGATGCTCTGAGCCGGAAGTATGTAAGTATGGTGTCATATATGATGATAAAAGAACACGAATTGATTGAACAGTTTACAAGCCTCAACCTTAATGTCATGACTTATGACCAAATTGGAATGATGGCTAGTTTAAGGATTGAGCCAGAGCAAATGGACCGAATCCGAAGTGCTCAAAAAGAAGATGATAGATGCATAAAGGCTATGAAACAGATGCAGTCAGGTATGACCTCAGAATTTGATGTTAGTAATGATGGAATTTTGAGGTTTAGGAGTCGTATATGTGTCCCACATGATGATGAATTGAAGAAGTTGATCTTGACTGAAGCACACGCCACTAAGTACACGTTACATCCAGGAAATACGAAGATGTATCACAATCTTCGCAAGGTGTACTGGTGGAAGGGCATGAAGAGAGACATAGCAGATTTTGTAGCAAAATGTCTCACATGTCAACAGGTCAAGGTAGAGCACCAAAAGCCAGCAGGATTACTGCACTCTCTGCCTATACCTATGTGGAAGTGGGAACACATTACGATGGACTTTATTATGGGGCTGCCCAGAACCAAGAAGAATCATGATGGTATTTGGGTGATTGTCGATAGATTGACAAAGTCAGCTCACTTCCTACCTATGAAGTCAACTGATACACTCAATACTTTGGCAGATATGTATGTAAAAGATGTTGTAAGACTACACGGTGTTCCAGTGAGCATCACTTCTGATAGAGATTCCAGGTTTACTTCCCATTTCTGGGAGCATTTTCAAGAAGCCATGGGATCTAAGTTGAGTTTTAGCACAGCTTTTCATCCGCAGACTGATGGACAGTCCGAGCGCACGATTCAGACGCTCGAGGATATGTTGAGAGCTTGTGCTATGGACTTTAAAGGCTCCTGGGATGACCATCTGCCATTGGCTGAGTTTGCATACAATAATAGTTATCATGCAAGCCTCGGGATGGCACCATATGAAGCTTTGTATGGAAGAAGGTGTCGATCTCCGATTGGGTGGGAAGAAGTGGGTGAACGTAAGTTATTGGCTCCAGATTTAGTCGAGCAAGCCTCAGAAGATGTTAAGTTGATTTGTCAGAGGCTTAAGACAGCTCAAAGTAGACAAAAGAGCTATGCAGATGCTCGACGGAGGCCACTTGAGTTCATGGTTGGAGATTATGTATTTCTGAAAGTTTCTCCATCCAAAGGAATTATGAGATTTGGTCGGCGAGGTAAGCTGAGTCCTCGTTACATCGGCCCATTTGAGGTCTTAGATCGAGTAGGCGATGTTGCCTATAGATTGGCATTACCTCCGGAGCTATCGGGAGTGCATAATGTGTTTCATGTGTCGATGCTTCGGAGATATAATCCGGATCCGTCTCATGTTATTGAATATGAACCCTTAGAGATAAGAGAAGATATGAGTTACGTAGAGAAGCCGATTCGGATTTTGGACAGAAAAGAGAAAGTTTTGAGGTCTAAGACGATCCCATTAGTGAAAGTTCTCTGGCAATACCATACAATGGAAGAAGCTACATGGGAGCTAGAGAGCTTAATGAAGGAAAGGTATCCAGAATTGTTTACATGACAAGCTAAGGCAAATTTGGAGGACCAAATTTTCTAAGGTGGGGAGGATGTGAGATCCCTAATTTTCATGTAATTCCTCCATGTTTGTAAAGTATTTCAATCTAATAAGATTAAATGAATATGAAGTTGATATGAAATTGAAGTATGAATAATGTATGAATGATGTATGCATGATGTATGGAACATGTAAGAAATAAAGAGGATTGAAATTAAATTATTTAGGAATGTATGCAATATCAGGAAAATAAATTAAGTAGGAGAAAAGAAATAAAATCAGATTTTTTGTTGATCATTAAATGGATGAGTCATAGAAGAGAAGGAAGAGAGGAATTAAATGGTCAAAGGGTCAAAGGGAAAAGTGCATGGCTGAGATTGATGATGGATAGGGAAGCATTTAATGTAAACATGCATAGTCATCACCCTCATCATCATCACCCTACGCCAGCTCCTTCTTCCCAGCTCTCCCTCTCGTTTCCTCCATTCTTCCATAGTTTTCCACTCCAAGCTCCTTGCTAAACCACCTCATCCTTCCACCAATTCACTAAGTTTATTTAATGAGAAATGATCCTTGTCGCTAGACTAGATGATATCCAAAGTTTGGTGAATTGATTTCAAGTATTGGAGGAGATCTCAACATTTGAAATTTTGGTCTCCAGTGAAGGTAAGAGAAGAGGATGATTCTTACAATTTGGTTCATGATAAGGAGTTGTACTGAGTTAGTAGGACTTGTGTATATTGTTTAATTTGAGGTTTGAAATGGTATGATGATTTCAGGTTGAAGAAGTGAAAAGCTAGGGTTAAAGCACCAAGTGATTTCGCGTTCTCGAAGGAATCGAGGTAAGGAATTTATGTAACGGACGTAAGGCGGCTATGTCCGCATGTTTTATAAAGTTTTTATGTGGTTGGAAGGAAGCACTAGTTGATTTTGTATAGGAAAGGATGCATTTTCGGACTTGTCTCCTAGTACCAATTAGGCTAGGGGCAGCCGACTGCCTTAAAGGGGAAGTCGACTGCCTAGAGACAACAAAAACGTCGTTTTTCGAAACCCGAAGCAAACCAGTCGACTGCTATGTAAGCCAGTCGACTGCTATTTTCCCAGAAGCATTCTGTTTCAAACCAGTCGACTGCTATATGGTACAGTCGACTGTTATTTTTCAAGATGCATTCTGTTTCAAAACCAGCCGACTGCCTATAGAACCAGTCGACTGCTATTTTCCGAGATGCATTCTGTTTCAAAAACAGTCGACCGCTATATGGGCCAGTCGACTGCTATTTCTTAAGAAGCATTCTGTTTGAAAACCAGTCGACTGCTATATGGACCAGTCGACTGCCCCCATGTATTTTCAAAAAATGAAATTATCGAAATTTTAAATGAAATTGATTTCGATAAAAGGAATTATGAAGCAGCAGTCGACTGCCATATAAAACCAGTCGACTGCCATCTATGAAAAGATGTTTCAAAGCTTATTCAATGTAAACACAAAGGTGTTTTCTGGAAAGTACATTGTAAATGTTTTGAGGCTATGGACTGCGTAATGATTATGCATTTCTGATGGCTGAGAGACTCTGATCAAGTCCTCAGTAATATGTATGTTAAGTGAGGAACCCTAGTCCGGTCCTCAAGACCATAAGTGACACATGACTAGTGTTCACTATGGTATTAGTAAGGCAGGAGAGAATCCCTGACCTCTACATGGTATACCAATGTACTAATGCATGATTAGAGTCATACGAGTCATATGAATGGGAATGAACGGTTCATATGACGACTCAATCGCTTAAACATTGTACATAGTCTCCATCTATTTCAAAGTACAAGATGTATGTACGAAGAAGTATATGATGTATGTTTTAAAGTATGTATGAAGTATGATGTTTTAAAGAAGAAGTATGATGCATGTTTGTATACGTATGCTATGTTTTAAAGAAAGCATACGAAGTATGTTTGCCATGGCATTTGAAATAAATATGCATGGTTGCAAACAATGCATGAAAAATGTTGATGATACATGCTTTATAATGTTTTACATGACATTACAGAGCCAAGTAGGAAAAATGCATATAGAGGCATATCACGCTCTTTTACATACTTTTCTTACTGAGCGTAAACTCACTCTTTTACGACCATTTTTCCTACAGATTATCTGAAGTGAAATCCGCTCCGACTAGAGGAGCTTGTTTTTGAAGAATCAAGGTGTACCTTCTTGATACACTTCCCGGTTAGCATAGAAGGTATACTCATATGTTCATGTATATAGTAAATTGTAATTCAGCTACAGTACAGTACAAGTAGCAAATTTTGTATATAGGATATCGGGGATGTAAGATAAGATATGTATGAGATCCTGTGGAAAATGGAATGATATGTATATATATCATTTCTATGTTTATGGTAATTGAGTAAAAAATTTTATAAGCTATTAAATAATTAGCTTAGGGATAAGAAGAGAAGGACACTGCATGAACTAAATCTAAATAAAGAAGGAAAGAAGATAAGTGATAAGATGAAGTGACGGGGACGTCACAGAAGCGAGCCAAAATAAAGCAGGAAATTTGATTGATTCAAAAGTGTGTAAAAAAGTGAAATGTGCCAACTTATATACCAACTGTGCCAAGTATACAACTACCCGATGTACACTCACTTATGTAACCAATTATATAACAAACATTTAAAAACAACAAATACAATCTGTTGACTTAATATCTTCCTGCTGTTTTGGTCATTTGCTTCAAAGCATTTCCATTATTATCAGCAGTTTGCAAAATTAACTTCCTTGCTACCGTTCCACCACCGGTTGCCAGAGTCACATTCTGGTACTCTTCGTCTAATTGCACATGCTGTATTTCTCCATTGAAGTTCCTACTCTTTAGAGGCAACGCCCTGAGCCATTGACCATGCTACCTTTTTTTGCTGCTCCATCCCCTTCCATAGGAATCTCCTCGCATTCTACGTCTCTGAGTCCAAGCCATCCACACCTATAGCAGAACATTGGTAGTCGCTCGTAGGCTAATCTTCCTCACATCAGTGCTTCATTTCTTACTCCTTCAATAAAGATTGCCCATCTTAACGGTATTGAAACATCCATATCAACCGAAACTCTCAAAAACCTAGACCACCTGCCTTTTTCAAGGCTAACGTTAATAGTTTTTAACGACCCCAAATTCCTTCGTATTTTATCTTCATGTTGCTGGGTCCTCACCCCAAGAGGAAGATCATAAATTTTTATCTAGAAAGGGGCTTGGTGAAAAGCACATTCATTTGGCCCTCAACTTCTCGTCATAATCTAATTACATTAACTACTGTTGATCAAACAGCCATAGAGCTCCCTCACAAACCCTATTTTTATCAATTTGAAGAAAACTTGAAGAGAAGCATATTTTCTTCAAGTTGAATTATGTCTACAGGCTTCGCTAGTCTCCAAACCAATTTTAATGTCCTCATCATTATTTCTCCATTAAAAGGCCTATTTGTTAATAGCTTTCCCACAATCAAGAAATCTTCCTCATTGTGTTGTTCTACACGGTGTTGTCCTTCAACAACAAGGCCCTTATGCTCTTCCTCTATTAGTGTCAAGTTCTTCCATAACTCCTCAATCTCATCCGCTATTGTTTTCGTGTGTACTACTAGATACTGAGAACTGCAACTAGAACTATGAATCCCCAAAGATATCAATAGACATCCTAGAGATGAAACTCACTTGTTACTGGTCAAGACTAAGACATTCTCACAAGAAACCTGGGCTCATAGAGAAACTAATAATTATCACTGTTTATTTTTATTTTATAACAACTTTTGAAGAAGAATAACAAAGAACAAGCACAAACCAATAGTCATAATCTAACAAAATATATGTCGATTTGTTTTAGCCGAAAAAACTATTTAACATATTCATGCTTATATAATATATCAGTTCTTGGATTATATAACACTTGCAACTCCACGATTTGGTTAAAATTTATTTACCATTAGATCATTATCTTCACCCAATCAATGGCCTCATTACCCTTATTCAATCTCTCCCATATTATTTGTGCTTTGTTCTAAGAAAGTTACATTTTTGTCTTTTTTTCCATGCAATTCTAAAGTGAATAATGTTTGAATATTAGGTACATCGAGATGATTTTGCATTGAATGTAAAACTTCATCTTTTTCACCGCATTGCAAAGGAACCAGCCCATCATCAGCTTAGTTCCATTGAGCAACTTGGGTACATTAATTCCTTCAGATTGAGGTATAAGAACACAGTTATTATACGTGAAGGAATGTCATATTGCCAATTTGAGTTCAGTGATTTTTATTTTACTACATTAAAGCTTTATAATTTTTTCTTATGCTTCTAATTTTTTTAATTATATTACCATTTTCAAAACAAAAACAATTAGCGTAAATTACGAAAAAAAAAACCCTTCATTGAGTGATAAAATAAATTTGTCTAGTTAGGTTTAAAAACTGAAACTTTATTGACTTTTGATTTCTTTCCTTAACTTGCTGGTCACCACTGTTAAAGGCAAAATTGAATGTATGACATTGTTAAGGAGAGATTGGTTGAAAATTCAAGAAGAACGAGAGGATTAAAAAAAAACGAAGAAATTAATAAACTATTTTAATTTCCAAATTTATGAAAAAAGGTTTCAGGGATTAAGTGTCATTTTTTAAATCACAGGAGGCATATTTATTTTGCTTTTAGCTAAAAGGTCGATCTTTGTAATTTACCCAAACAATAAATAGTTCAACTAGAATAACAAGGTAAGAGCTATCTAAAAGCAAGGAGTGTATCTGTCTGTCTCTCTCTCTCTCTCTCTCTCTCTCTTCTCTCTCTCTCTCTCTCTCTCTCTCTATATATATATATATATATATATTGTGCATAACAAGGAATATATCTTCTGTTTTACTAATCTTCTTTCATTAGGAGTAAATTTGGAATTCATGGGGTGGAATTCTTGATTCAGTCCGCAACGAAGGTAAGTACACTGGTTTAGTTTTCTTTTAAGTTTGATTTTCCATATATATGATTTGGGTACATAATATGAAAGTAGCTCCTCTTTCAATATCCAATAATCTCTATTATCTCTCTTAAATTTGTTCATGGCTCAAGATTGGGATGTGTTTAGTTAGGCATGATATTAGCATTTTATATGCTTACTAGGGATGCTAATGGGCCAGACTAGATTGGTTTTGGACTGGATTATTCTAGTTATGGTCCCTTAGTCAAGGTAACTGGATTGGTCAAGTTAATTACCAGGTTGGTTTTGGTTTCAATCCCCCAATGATATAGGTGGAGCCGATTTGATCCATAGAACGGATCAGACTAGGTTAGTTTTGGTTCACTTTTATTTTACTTATTATTTTAATTTATTTATTTATTTGATTTCAGACAAATTATTTTAATATTTCAAATACAAAATGATAACTTTAAAATTCTAAACTAGATGTCTTTTTTAAAATGATAAGTTTAAAAATTTATTAACTAGATCGTTTTACTTTATCTAATGAAGTTACAAATTTTAAAGTAAATTAGTAAGTAAATAAATAACAAAAAATCTCTTTTCGTGAATTAGATATGTTTTTTTTTTGGGGGTGGGGTGGGGGGGGGGGGGGGGGGGGTGGGGGGTAAGCCAAAGGATTTATGTTATTAACTGCTGAGAATATCATCCAAACCCCAGAGGAATGAGATAAAAATATAGAGATCTACCAATCCACTAGGGAATGTAAACAAAACAGAAAGCAAAAATTAAAGCCATATATAGAAACAATTTAGGAACACCAAACAAAAACACTACCACCATGTAAAACTGAAATTATTTCTACCAACTCCTGACTTAGCAAGGGAATCAGCCATTCCATTTGCTTCCCTAAAAATGTTGGAGAATCGAACTACCTTAAAAGAGAGGAGAGGTTTGTTAATTTCACAAAAATACTCCATAATTTCTAAGATTTGAGGGATTTATTTATACACTAGCTGATAACAGCAGTACAATCAGATTCGATGATGAGATTTTTACTGTCCTTTCAACAAAACTATACAATGGGTGTATATATAATGCATTGATAGTATATAAAGATTATGCGCTGTCAGTGGATCATATATAAATCCTTATATAATATATATTATATAATTGTTGAATTGGATAGAATTACTTACGAACTTTGAATTTTGAAGCCAATACCTAGTCTATTTTTTAAATGGGTTTTATATTTTTGTTCAATTCCATCGAACACACTTAATATTTTTAAATCTTCTCAAATATTGGATGAGTCTTCGAGTTTGAATAAATAATCCGATCTTTGAACAGATTTAAATTTTCTATCATCTAAAGTACTGTCGCACTGAAGATTAGAGAATTTGTGTATCCGCATGGATACAAACGAAAGGGGATCCTTGTAATTAACTTATTGTCTAACTATATTGCTTTACTCTTCTAAAGAGTTTGGGCATTTTGAAACAGAGTCCAAGGGATATCGATTTGAGAGTTGAGGAATTCCTCAAGATGCTTGAGAATAAAATTTATCAAATGACCAACAATGAATTTCAGGTAAGATTTGAAAATTCAATGGCATATTATGATTCGTCTCATTAGTTTCTCTTTTTAATGAAGCCAACATAATATATATATATATATATATATATATATATATATATATATATAAAGGTCAAAGGTACAATTAAGTATATAACCAACATCATAGAAGTCTAATTAAGGTAATATTTTGTGAATATGGTATCTTTAACCGGAAAAGGAGAACAAGTTTTTCTTTAGTTTTCGGCCAATATCTAGTCTAGTTAATCTTCTCATGATATAAATATGAAACATATCTTGTAAAATGGCAAGTATATATCAGGCCAAAAATTGTAAATAGATACTTTTAAATTAGAAAAAGGAAAATTATAATAACTAAGGCTTAGTCTAGTGGATGTTGTCCTTCCTTACGAGGAATTAGATCTAAGGTTTGATTCCATATTCCTCTCTTTGTATCTCCTATGAACCGAAAAAGAAAAAGGTAAAAAAGGAAAATTATAATAACTAAGGCTTAGTCTAGTAGTTGTTATCATTCTTTACGAGGAATTAGGTCTAAGGTTTGATTCCACACTCCTCTTCTTGTACCTCCTATGAACCAAAAAAGAAAAAGGAAAAAAAGGAAAATTATGAGCTGTCCAAATGTATATATGAAAAATCATGAGAAGTCAAACACTTTGTTTTCCATTAATCATGAGACAGCAAAATCAAGTAGGAAAAAAAATGGAAGGAAATGTAACCTTGATAAGTGCATCAATTGATTCTCTCAAAATTTGATGATTGCTTAGATTAGTTTACTGAACCTGTTTGACTTGTTGTATAGAGTCATGTAAAGGCATTGATTGATGCGAAACTGGAGAAGCACAAGAACTTACGGGCCGAATCTGAATTTTACTGGCAAGAGATTACCGATGGCACCCTCAAGTTTGATAGGAAAGAAGCCGAGGTATGTAAGATTTTTTGTAAGTATTATTAGTAAAAGAAAAATAAATGAACAGTGTCAAAATGGTCCTATCTGATCATATTGCTATTGATAAAATATTAAATAATTAATTTCCATAATCAAAGTAAAATCTCTCGTGATTTCAATTATTTTGCCTGCTTAAGAAAAACAATTTATATCTTACCCTGTTTTTGTATTTGAGCTGCAGGTTGCAATGTTAAGACAACTTACGCAGCAGGAATTCACAGATTTTTTCAATGAATATATAAAAGTTGGCTCACCCCGAAAGAAGACGCTAAGTGTGCGAGTCTACGGGAAGAGACATCTGCCTGAATACAGATCAGAGAAAAGTGAACCACTTGACCTGGACACCGTCCGGATCTATGATATATTGAGTTTTAGAAGATCACAAACTCGTTATGGTGTTTCGTTTAAGGGAAGCTTTAGTGATATGAAGCTGTAAGTAAATTAAGAAGGGATGATGAAGAGATGGATTTCGGGGCCAACCCCACTTCTAATCAATAAGCAACTCGTTGGAGAGAAATATGTAATGAACTTTCACATGCTTGTTCTATAAATTAATAAGAACAATGTTCAAGACGCCACTAATAAAGCTTTTATATATTTGTAGGAAATTCCCTCTCTTATTTTCTTTTCTTTTTATTTTTCTGTTTTGCTAAGTCAAAATTTTATTAATGATTCAAATAAGAAATGCACCTCAATCAACACTGGCATTTCATGGGAAGCAATGAATGGAGACACGGTCAAGTTGAATACTGATGGAGCACCTTTGGGCAATCCAAGTATCTTTCGGGCGAGTGGACTAATAAAATATTCTCATACGAGACGACCGATTACGAGATTTAGAACAAACTTGGGAGTTTTCTCTAATATTGTGGCGGAACTTCGGGCTGTACGCTTTGGCCTCATGTTAGCATGGCTGCAAAGGCTTCAAAAAGATAATTTGTTAACTGGATGCCATGATGGTGATAAAATTTTTGAGAAAGCTCATACGGCTAGAGGTGGTTACGGGCCGGACCGGGCCGGTTCCGGGCCGGTTTTCACCGGTTCCGGCCCTAACCACAAGAGAACCGGTTCGGACCGGTTCTATATATTATAAGAGACGAACCGGCCCGGTTCGTTGGACCGATTCGCCCCAAAACCGGACCGAACCGGTTTAAACCGGTTCGGTCCATTTTTTTTTTAAATTTTTATTTTTAAAAAAATTATATTAATTTATTTTAATATATATTAATATATTTTAATAATTTAATGTAGTAAATTTATTTTTATAATAAATAATGTTAATAGTTTAATTTAACAATAATTTATTATAAGAATATAAGTTATATTATAATTTATTTAATTAATGTAACAATAATGTAAAAACAAACTATTATAAAATTATCTAATAAAATTATTGTTATAATAAATTAAAGTTATATTATGAATATAATATTATGATAAAATGATATTTGATTCAAAATACAAATAATGATTTTATGAATATTATTATTATATTCATTTTGCATATCTTTATTTATATTCATTTTGCATTTAAAATAATTTATTATATTTGAAATATCATTTACTTAATATTTATTCATTTATTTAATATGTTTTTAAAATATTAATTCATTCTTTATTTTAAATATTTATTTATTTTAAACATATATAAGTATAACATTAATTAATTTGGTATGTAATAATAATAATAATAATAACAACAACAACAAAGGAGAAAAAGGAGAGAGTAGGAGACCAAAGATTTTTTACGTGGAAAACCCCTTCAAAAGTTAGAAGGGTAAAAACCACGGGACCGTAGTCCATAAAAATATTCACTATGACTAAACTTATTTACAATTTTACATACAATTTACAAAAAAAAAATTATTCTCTACTCTTCATAATTTATACGGATTGCCTTGGAAATTTCTTCCTCCTCTTCTGAATTATTATCAGCAAATTCATTGGCCATTCCAAGTTCGAAATTGCGCGATTCCGCATCAAACCAATCTTTAAGGCATGTTAACATGCACAATGAATCCGGATTAAGAGTGGTTCGATGGTCTCCAATAATTCTTCCACACGTCGAGAATGCGGATTCCGAAGCAACAGAAGAAACTTGCACCGCAAAAACATCTCGGGCCATGGAAGCTAAAACTGGAAATTGTTTTTGGTTTTCTTTCCACCATTGGAGAAGATCAAAGTTATCATCTACAGAAAAATCTTGACTTAAGAAAAATCCTAGCTCATTGAAGCTAGAACTCCGTCGAGTTGTTGATCCCGATCCCGATCCGCTCGCTTTTCCTTTTAGCTTCATTCTCTTCTTTGCTGCTTCCTTAATTGCGTTTAAAATTCCTTTTCCTTTTTTGCTACTTTCGGTTTCTTCGTATGAATCTTCTTCTTCTCGATTAAAGTTGAATTGCTCCCTTTCTGTTTCATAAACATTAAACAATTCTCGAAAAAGATTGTTAATTGAGGACTTTTGATCCTCAATAGAATCAAGACCAAGAAATTCTTTATAACAATCAAAAAAAATTTCTATATTTACCTCACCTTGACTAGGATCTAGTAAAGTTGCAATACAATAAATAGGAGGAATTATTTCCCAATATTTTTTAAATTTTTCCTCCATATCATATACAAAAGAACTTAAAGTTTCATGATTCCTAAATTTTACAAATTTGTCAAACATTGTGTAGATAATAGGAACAAAATACGGTGTAGTTGGATAAAATTGAGTTAAAAATCTTTCGGTTGCATCTTTAAAAGTAGATAATAAATCAACACAATATTCAATAAAAGTCCAATCTTCTTCAAAAAGTACTAAATGTGTGCTACTTGTATAATTGTTATAAAAAGGAGTAACAAGTTCTTTATAAGGTAAAATAGAAGAAAGCAAACGATGAAGTGAATTCCATCTTGTTTCCACGGGAAGTGGAAATGCTTTAACAGGTATATTATTTGTTATACAAATTTGCTTCCATTCACGTTTATTACTTGGTGTGCGAATCCATTTTGCTAAAATTTTAATTTTATCAATTGGACCTATGCCAGTACCAGTACCACTAGAACTAAAACCACTTTGAACACATAAATTTATAATATGACATGCACATCTTGCATGAAAAAATATGCCTTGCATAACAGGGTTTAAACTTTTAATTAAATGAGGAATAGCTGCAGTATTACTTGAAGCATTATCAAAAGTAATAGCAAAAACTTTATTATTTTCTAGTCCATATAATTTACAAACTTTAGTAATATATTTATGAATAGTATATGAATTATGTGCTTCTTCTATTACATCTAAAGATAAAATTCGTTTTTGCATAGACCAATCTTCATCTATCCAATGACAAGTTATAACAAGATAACTTATACCATTAGTACTAGTCCATATATCACTAGTTAAACTAACCCTAGATGAAATATTACTAAGTTTATCAATTAAAGCTTGTCTATATTCTTTAAACATATCCATGCAATCTCTTTTTAATGTATGTCTAGAAACAGATTTATATGCGGGTTGTAAATATTTACAAACAAATTCTAAATATCCTGTTTTTTCACAAATTGTGAATGGTTATTCAGTTCTAACTACAAATCTAACTAAACCACGTCTAGCTTGAACATTATCAAAATTAAAATTTTTTCCACTATCATGCGTATTAATTTGAGATTGTTTACCTTCTAAAATTTCATTTTCTTCGGCATCAGGATTAATTTTATGTATAGTAACTAAATGCCTTTTATACGTACCTGTACCGCCACCACCTCCACCGGAGTTATAAGAGTAAACACCTTTGCACAATTTACAGATGGCACAATATTTATTCGTCTCACCTTCTTTTGCTACAATGTCGAAATACTCCCATACCCTGCTTGTTTTTTTTCGACTAAATTTCGGTCTTGATGATGTAGCAGCAGTGGTGGCAGCTGATGATTGTGTTTGAGCATGACTTCCTCCACGACCACGACCAAACGATGGTGCCAAAGGAAGCTCCTCCTCCGGATGAATATCGGGTTCGATTTCATTAAATGATTCGTCACCCAAATTAGGAATTTCAGTGGAACCAAAAGGTCGAGAAACAGAGCATGAACGACGAAAGAAATTTGACATTTTTATATTTTTTTTGAAAATAAATATATGTTAAAAATTTAAAAAAAAGATGTATGATAATATATTGAAATTTAAAAATTGAAACTTGAAAATTAAAAGTAAAATTTGCAAAATTATAAATAAAAAGAAAAATGAAATTTATAAAGAAAATGATGATATTATAAATTTGTAATAAGGAATATATATAATATATTAGAATTTGAAAAATTAAAAGTAAAATTATAAAATAAAAAGAAAAATGAAATTTATAAAGAAAATGATGATATTATAAATTTGGAATAAGGAATATATATAATATATTAGAATTTGAAAATTAAAAGAAAAATTTGTAAAATTATAAAATAAAAAGAAAAATGAAATTTAGAAAGGAAATGATGATATTATAAATTTGGAATAAGGGAATTTAAGTGAATTTGAGAGAGTTTGAGTGAATATTGAGAGAGTATGTGAGTGAAGAGAATAAGAGTAGATGAATATAGATAGTAGATTTGAGAGAAAATATAGAAGAAATGTAAATGAAAATAGAAGATTATAGAGGTATTTATAAGAAAAAATTAGAATAAAAAATAAAAAAAAAATTAAAAAAAAAAGATTGATGGGCAACGGCCAAAATGGCCGTTGCCCATCAAACACAGAGCAGAGGCAAGCCTCTGCTCTGCATATTACAGTTGCACTGCACTACTGCAGTGCAACTGCAACTCTGCAAGGGCTAGGCTGCCACTGCGTGCGCAGTGGCAGCCTAGCCCCTTTTTATTTTTTTTTAATATAATTAAAATAAAAAAAAAAGGAAAAGAAAGATTGATGGGTTAAAACCGGCCCAGCCCGTTAACATGACGGGCCGGGCCGGTTCCGAACCGGTACTGTACCGGTTCGGATTTTGGGCCGGATTGACCCGATCTGGTTACGAACCGGGTCGGGTCAACCCGGCCCAATAAGCATCTCTACATACGGCTACTCACCCTCTTGCAGTACGGTAGCTAGAAAAATTATTTTATTCAATAAGGTCAAAAAATAATAACATTTCTTTCCTTATATCTTATTTATTTTTTTAAATATCTTCAAACCATTTGGTCTTTCTTTTATTAAAAAAAATTAATATTTTTATATCTTTTTCAAACATCTATAATTATGATTTATGTATTTCTTCATCTAAGAAAATAAAAAAGTAATATTTTTTAAATAAAAAATAAATGAATTATAAATTTTTTTCATATATAAAAAACATTTAAATAATTACAATATCATTACAAAAGTTAGGTATAAATATTAAAAGAAAAAGGATAATTATTTTATATGTCAAAAAAATTTTAAATTTCACAAATTAGATTGAAGAGTTCACAAATATCAATTGAAAATATATTTAAAAAATAAATTATTCAATTATTAAATAAACATATAGCAGATAATCTTTGGACTTTAAAAACTCAATTATCTATATAGAGAATAATAATCTAAAAACAATCTTCAATATAAAATTATCCTTTTACAATTGTCATGAAAAGTTTTCATATTTTAAGAATAATCATAAATATATCTAATACATTTATTCAATATATGAAATCAAATTTCTCTTATTGATCTATGTAACAAAATTTTCAATATTTTCGTTGTTGAAAAAATAATTTGTTTACTGGCTATATTGACTTATCAATGATGAGATCTTGGAATCTTGAAATTTCATATTTAAGTCTATCAAATGTGAATTTGATTCAACTTTATGTATTGGATTTATCCAACTTATAGATGTTGGTTTGTTGTTTGATTAGTTTGTTTATATGATGTAATTCATTGATGATTTCTTATGTGTAATACTAAAATATAATCGTAATTTATATGGTACTCATAATTTCATAAAAAAAAAATTTGCTTTTTTGTAGTCACAATTGATAAAATCAAAACTAGTTTTAGTATACACAGTGCATAAATAATACTAATATTTTCATTGTCTTTACTTTTTTTTTTTTGTGTGTGATCTCTATTTTTCACCAATTAAGTTTACATTGACTCCAAATTATTTTATTATATTATAGATATTAATTCATCAATTTTTGTTTCAATAGAGTTAATTTATTTAAAATTTTATTTTCCGAGGATCAATTTATAATTTATCCTATATATGCATGCATGTATTATAAAAATATACCAAATTTCAATGGGGTCTTACTCTTTTTAATGCAATTAATCTTCGTCTTCGTCGGTTTTGATGATGTAGCAGCAGTGGTGATAGTTGATGGTTATGTTTGACTACTATCTCCACAACGACTAGTATTACAATGTATCGATAATATCAAAGAAAGCTCCTCTTTCTAATGAACATTCGATTCAAATTCATTGAATGATTTGTCACCTAAATTGAGGATTTAAGAAAACCAAAAGGACGAGAACCGAAACATGAACAATGAAACAATTTTGACATTTTTATATTTTTTTAAATAAATAAATTTGAAATTTTGAAAGAAATAGATGTAGGAATATATATATATATATATATATATATATATATATATGGGAAGTTGAAACTAAAATTTGTAAAATTGTAAAATGAAAAGGAAAATGAATTTTAAAGAGAAAAATAATAATATTATAAATTTAAAATTTGAGAATTTGAGTGAATTTGATAGAGTTGAGTGAGTATTGAGAAAGTATGAGTATTGAGATTTAAGAGTGTATAAGTATTGAGAAAAAATGAATGAAATTAATAAGTATTTATAAAAAGAAAATTGAATTTAAAAAAATTAAAAATTTAAAAAAAATAAAAATGGAAGAAGAAAGTGCCCCCACTATATTAGCAGGCTTAAAAAAATTTAACCGAACCGATTTTGGTCTGAATCGGTCTGACAAAGGGCCAAGACAGCCAATCCCAATCTCTTAACAGGTCGAAATCTTAATGGGCCAGATCCATTTTTTTCGAATCGATTTAACAGGTTTTGGTTTAAGAGCCCAATTGATCTAGTTCGATTCTTTGCTGGACTAGATCAATCCAGCCCGTTAAAGCAGATCTAGATTAAAACTCCTTAAATTTAAAAAGTTAAGGATTTGTTTATTATTTTATTTTTATTTATCTTCAACTTATTTATTATTATTTTATCTGTTTATATTTATTATAATTATCTTCCTATTTTTTTTCATTTCAAATGACTAAATAAATAATAAAAGTAAATTAAAAAAATAATATGAGAGAAAGAGCAAATCAACTAAAGTTTAATATGATAAATCAAGATTCAAATATTAAAACAAAATCGGATTAACGCAATCTAAAGCTAATAAATGGAGAAGCGAAGTACAGAAGAAGGAAAAAGCAAAGGGGGCTCAGAAAAAAAAATGAGCACAAAAAAAATAAACAGAAAAAAATCTGATAGTGAAAAAAGGAACAAGGATTACACCGTGAGCACTGCAATTAAAGAGCAAATATAAGAAAGCAGTAAAGATTTCTGATCGGTGAAGGAAAGCTAGTCACCGCGTGCAGCAATAACCGACCATCACAAGAATAAGGCAATACTGTCTGACGACTGATGGAACGACAATAGATGGTGTGTACAACGCCGTCTAGCTTGTCCCGTAGCTTCTTTTTTTTTGGTGGAAACTTGTCCCGTAGCTTTGAAGGGCTTCTCCAGATTTTTTTTTTGAACTAGCGTGTTTCATTTACGAAGGAATAGTGGCAAATCATCAGCTCAAGCAATAGTTATAAAATTTTATTGGACTCTCCAAAAGCTTTTGGCCCATAGCCCTGATCCAAAGTCCAAGTCATTGTCGATGATTAAATATTAGTTTCCGCAGCTCATAGCCGGCCCACTTTCATCAACAGCTTGAAAACTTGAAATAGTCTTTAAAACTAGTTTATGACCCGTACGATACACGAAAATTTTGTATACTTAAAAGTAATTGTTAATAAAAATAAATTTTATTTACAATTTAGTTATTTAGATGATAAAATTAAATATACAATTAACATAATTTAATCGAAGTAAGTAATTAGAAATTAATTTATTAATATAAAATCATTTAAGAAAAAAAAAAGAAATGATGATGAATGGAAAATATAAATAATGCTTTTTAATTAATTTTTGCACAAAAATATATATATTAGATATTGTTAAACAATCAAATGACCTAAAATGCTAGGAAATTTAAAACGCATGATAATTCAATTCAAGAAACGAAAATAAGTTATTCATTTTATTAAAATAAGTAAACAAACTGAGTAGTCAAATAGCTTACCAAGATTTCTTGTCGAATGATAAAATAGAACCACTGTAGACAAAGCTGAAAAAGAATATAATTAAAAAAATTTTAAATGTGTATTCCTATAAAATTTACAATTATAAATAAATCATTTAGTTAAATATAAATTATGTGTGAAAATTTTTTTTAAATGTGAAGTTATTATACTTATGGTTTATTCCTCTGCAGAATATAATAACAATAAAACATTAATATAATAACAGTAGTTAACATAAGATTAATTGCGTAAAAAAATAATTTTTTTCATTAATTAGATAAAAAAGATATTTTACTTGTAATTAAAACTTTCTGTGTTATTATATAATAACAGTAAAATAAAATTTTCTATTAAGTTAAAAAATTTAATAACAGTACTAAACATGAGATTAATAAGGTAAAAAAGATAATTTTTTCATTAATTAGGTAAAAAGATAATTTACTAATAGGTTTGGTTTGGACCAGATATATTTGATTTGCACGAAAATGATCCTTACGGTTTTTGGCGTTAAGGCAACTTTGATTGGGTCAAAATATTTTTGTATATACTTGGCTGAACAGCAAAGCAAATTACACTTCTTGAAATATAATATATGAGGGTTAACATTGTCTCTAAGTACACTTCTTTGTCTCTGGTCAGTTAATTGTATATTCAGCTTACTACTTGTAATCTTTATGGTATATTCAGCCTACAAATTGTAATCTTACATATGAATCCAGTGCCTGCTTTCAATAGAGACCAATACAATGGAAACACAAACACAAGCAAAGTAAAATCCATCAGTCATTAATGATTTTTGTGCAAAAATTTATGTTTTTATAATTTTAAAATTAATTTTTTAATTCAAAGTTTTATTTCCCTGCAGAATATAATAACAGTAATACATTAATATAATAACAGTAGTTAACAAAAAATTAATTACGTAAAAAAGATAATTTACTTGTTATTAAAAGTTTCTGTGTTATTATATAAGAGATCAACAAATTTGTAAATCTACAATTTACAAAGAAAAGAAAAAGCTTTTTAATTCATTTTTTTCTTCCATCCAATTGCTTTTAATAAGCAGAGGAAAAGTAATGTTAACCAAGTTTTAGTCTACCGATCTAATCATGTCACTTACAAATCATTGTGAAATTTTGGGCAAGTTTTCAAATTAAAAAACTGAAGTAGACGCATAATTTGATCAAAAGTGCAGATTGTTTATATTAGAAACATTATTAAAATATTCAAAATATGTATTATTTTAATATTTTAAAATTTATTTAAAATTAAAATATATTTTATTAATAAAATAACATTTTATATCAATTATCAAGTCTTGTTTGAGATTGAACAGACCTATCACGAACAAATCTATTTGTTAAAATTAAATTAACAATATTATTTCGAATAAGGAAATAAAAAGCTAAATCAATGCGAAATGGAAAAGTTCATGTGTTATTATAATAATAGTAAATATCATAACAGCAAAAAAATTTGGTGTTAGGTAAAAAAATTTAATAACAGTAGTTAACAGAAGATTATTTAGGTAAAAAAGATAATTTTTTGGATTAATTTGATATTTAAAAGATAAGTTACAAGTTATTAAAAGTTCCTTTGTAATTAGATATCAAACTCACAACAGTCAAGAGTATAAAAGAAGAAATCAAACATAAACGATCAAACTATTACGTGAATTTGTCCATTTAAAAAATAATATTAATAATAACAACAAAAGTATGATAAAAGGAGAAAACAGTATATCATGAAAATGAATAATTAAAAGAAGAAAGGAAAAAAAGTGAAAAAAGAAAAAACCCAATGGTATGGAATTAAAACAAAGAATAAGCCCTAAACACAGCCACTAATATGCACTGATCGCCATAAAAGTGTTCAAAGAAAGCGCTCAAGAGGAAATTAGAATAACACAAATTCATGACTTAACAAAAAAAAAAACCTACATTTAAAAAAACCTACTTGCTCAGGGAGTCCTGTGTTCAAGGTAGCAGATCAAACCTACAGCAAGAGTGTTACATCCCATGATCACATTTTTCACATTTTTTTATACATTTTATATGGTTGGGCTGTCTGTGATACTTTACTTTTCATATTCATTTAACTATTAACTATAAAATTAGTAATATCAATTACATCCCCTATCTTAATTCTTAAGAAAGTAGTACTGAAAGTAAGTCTAAATACAGAAAATAAATGATCATTCCTTATATTATAAATCAAGCTGTCGCAATGTCTTCAAATGCGCAGCTCGAAATGCTCGGATGTCAGATCTCATAGTTACCGAAAATCTGAAATGTTAAAATTGGGGAGTGAGCAAACCACGGCTCAGTAAGAGAGTTATATGCAACACTTGATATTCAGCTATCTATATGCTAAAAATAATTTTTCACTTTCTTTAAATCTTCCTAGAGGCTCTAGGCTCACATGTAGGAAGGATACTACAGTCGGCTAGGGATCCGGATGGAGTAAGGCAAGTATTTTAGAATACCTGTCTTGTCCCGAAACCTAGAAGCAACTGTAGAGAGTAATCATTTTCTTTTGATATTCAAATCCCAGTAAAACATTAAATATTCACGTGATAAAACACTTAAATAAATAAATAAGGAATTAATGTTCCTTTCACAAATACTCATTTCCACACTTGTAAAACACCGTATAATATTTAGTTTAACACGTAATATATCAAAAACTCAGTAGCTGTAGATAATTTAGTACCAGCAAAAGTTCAGTGAAAAGTACAATCATCAGTACAATATCATGGAGACTAGGCAACACCCTAAATATATCATGCTATAATATCATCCCAAATAGGGGAAACACATGAGATCTATGGTCATAGTCTATGGGGTCCACAGTGTGCACTGATCAGGTGTCCACTGGGACGCTGATAATAGGATCAGTATCTATCAGCACTAACACATGACACGTGAGCATGATATGGGGCCTAACAGTCTCAAAACAGTAAACACGTGATATAAACCCCATTTATGAAATCAATTTCACTGAATATAAGTTCAATCAATCCATAAATATTCATAAGGAAAATATTTTCATCTTATGAATAACAATTTATAAAATATTCATATTGGGCTAATCGCTCCCGAAAATGTTCTGAATATTATAGAACAGTATAAATCATATTTTCCATACGGTGAAAACAGTTTATAAAATAATCACACTGTAAAATAAATCTCATGACTGTTTCTTTTTCACCGTAAAACTTGTACGCACGCTTTTCCGTGCTTTCTATCCAAAATATGGTTTTCAAAGTTATCAGAATTCAAATCAATTATTTTTGTGATTTATGGAAAAATAAAATATTTATTTTCCAAATTCAATAATCCCGTCACCATGTTTTCCTCTATAAACACGTGTAGAGACCTTCTAGTCTCAAAATACTATTTTTCATCTTTAATTAACCTTTATGGGATTTCTATAAATAATTCTTTTCATAATTAAAACCATAAAAGGTTATTTATGAAATCAAGTGAATATTTAAGAAATATTTATAAAATATTCACTTCAGTCCTTTTCATTTTTCATCTCGTTTCACGTGAAATATCACATATCGGGGGATTTTCGGTGATCTCATTTTTACCATTCTCGAAAACATGAATATTTTAAAATTAAATATCAGTATATTCATGTTTTATGAAAACTAATCGATTTCTCGATTTTCGTGGTTAGAAATCGTTCCTCGTGATATAAAATCATTTATTTTGATTTTTGGTAATTTTCTAAGATTTTTCGGCAGTATAACAGTTACCGATTGGCTAGCCTCCTGCACGGAAAATACAGTTTATATTTTCAACTGATAAATCACCACAAATTTCCAACCAATCATTATCAACAGCATTTATAAAATTAAATGCATATTTAAAACATGCATACTGAATATCCTTACAGGCTACACATGCCTCCCTTACCTGTCTCGGGTCGACGACTGTCTCATTACATCGCGCCTGTGTTCACCTCTCCCGATTCCATCGTTTCGGTAATCGAGGATGATTTTTCTGGAAATAAAATTCTAAACTTTAGAATTTTTTCATAATTTATTAAAAAATCACTCGAAATTAATTTTTCGAAATTCTTACCGAATTTTCGTAATTTCTGAGTTTCCGAGTTTCCCGGGATTTCCCGTAATTTCTGAAATTTTTGAATTCCAAAAATTTCCTTTTTCTTCCTCTTCTTTCTTTTCTTCTTTCTTTCTTTTTCTTTTTTTTTCTTTCTTTCCTTTTTCTCTTTTCTTTTTCTTTTCTTTTCTCCTTTTCTTAGTCTGAACCGGTCCAGACCAGTTCAGACCGGTTCAGCTTTGGCCGACCGGTTCAGCCATCCCTGACCGGTTCGACCACTGTCGATCCTCCTTTCTGCCGGTTCATGCATCACACAGCTGGCCGACGTTGCGAGGACGCCGGATATGGCCTCCGTTTCTCCACACCGACAGCGACAGTGCCGGATCTGGAGGGTGGGTTTTTGGCTACTTTCTCCTCCCCTTTCCGTTTTGCCCCTCACCGACAGCCACCTTTCCTCTCCACTTACCTTCGCCGACGTCGGGGTTGCGGTGGCGGTGCCTGGATCGGCCGGCACCGCCGTTCCCTTTTCTCTTTTCCTTTCTGGTTTCCGCTTCGCTTCCTCCTCTCTTCCTTTTTCCTTCCGTCGTCGATCGATTTCCTTCCCTTCTTTCTCCTTCGTCGGCGACGGCCTCGCCTCTCTCTTTCTTTTTCACCGCCGACTACGGCGGCTTCCGATCGGGAAGGGGAATCGGGTTTCCTAATTCTCCTTTCTTCTCTCTTTTATTATTATATCTATATAATATATAATTATATTACTATAATTATATATATATATATATATATATATATATAATCACCATAGACAATATATATATCCATACAATTTAATATACAATAATATACAAATATATATCTCATATATACATATATATATTTATATATATATACTTTTATTAGAAATATACTATATATATATATGCCATATACATATATACTTACATATATGTATTTATTTATATATACATAAGATATTATATTTGTATACATATGTACTATTTAAATTTGTACAATAGTATATATACATATATATACCAATGTATAATAATATATACTATACAGCATTTAAATACATATGTATTTGTATAAAATACATTTATATAATATATAATTATATAAATATATATCATATTTATTACTCATTTTCTTATTTAATATGGATGTCCATTTATCCAAATTAAATTTTCTCCTTCCATTATTTTCCATAATTTCAACCTTATTCTTATTTCCAAATTTAATTTTCCTTCACACCATTTTCCTAATCCGTCACTTCCTCAATTCTCAGAATTTCCACAATATTTCGATCTCATAATTATATTTATTTATTTCACCAAATTTTCAATATTAATAATTTTCAATAAATGAAATATTTACGGTTATCACAAAGAGCCATTAAGATGCAAACATACATTTGGTAAAAAATATAATAATAGTAGTTAACAAAAACAGCATGACATCAAACCAAATTGTAAAGGAAAATATAACATAGGTGTGAAATCCCCAATTTCATGTAATTTAATATTGTTTGTAAAGTATTACAATCAGAAATGATTAAATAACTATGAGAAGTTTGATGTATGAATGATGTCTGGAACATGAGAAGAGATAAAGAGAATTGAAAGTAAATTAATCAAAGAATTTATGTAATATCAGGAAACTATTGGAGTATGAGAAAAGAAAAAAAAATCAGATATTGGTAAGTAAATAGATGAGTCATATGGAAGAGGAAGTAAATTAAGTGGTCAAATAGTCAATTAAATGATTTATGGTTGAGATAATAGAGGATAAAGCATGCATTTAATGCATGTAGCATGAGTCATCATTTTTTCCCTCCATCACCCCACGACAGCTTCCTTTCCAGCCCTCTCTATCGTTTTCTCCAAGTTTTGATTCCAAGCTACCTTGACAAGCTACCTCATTTAGCCATCGATTCGTTAAGCTTGTCGAATGAAAATCGATCCTAGTCACTAGACTAGACCATATCCAAAGTTTGGTAGATTGAATCCAAGTATTGGAGGAGATCTCAAAATCTGAAGTTTTGGTTATTGACAAAGGTAAGAGAAGAAATGGATTCTTTCAATTTCGTCCATGGTATGGAGTTGTACTGAGTTGGTATAACATGTGTATGATGATTATTTAAAGATTTAAATTGTATGATGTTTACAGATTTGAAGGAGTGAAAAGCTAGGGTTGACACACCAAGTGATTTCGTGTTCTCGAAGGAATCGAGGTAAGGAATTTATGTAACGGACGTAAGGCGGCTATGTCCGCATGTTTTCATATGATTTTGATTGGTTTTGGAGAGAAGTACCAGCTGATTTCTATGCAGGAAAAGTGCATATTCGGTTTTTATTCCTAGTGCTAATTAGGCTAGGAGCAGCCGACTGCCTTAAGTAGCAGCCGACTGCCTAAAGACAACCAAAATGTCATTTTTCGAAAACCAAGATAAACCAGTCGACTGCTATGTAAGCCAGTCAACTGTTATTTACCCAGAAAACATTCTGTTTCAAACCAGTCAATTGCTATAAGGGAGAGTCGACTGCTTTTACAAGAAAAACATTCTGTTTCAAAACCAACCGACTGCCTATAAGGCCAGTCGACTGCTAACTTTCCAGAAGCATTCTGTTTCAAAAACAGCGACTGCTATATGACCAGTCGATTGCTATTTGCTAAGAAGCATTCTGTTTGAAAACCAGTCGACTGCTATATGGACCAGTCGACTGCCCATATATGTTTTCAAAGACAAAAATATCTGAGTTTTAAATGAAGTTATGAAGCAGCAGCCGACTGCCCTGTATGAAAAGAGAATTCAAAGCCTATTTGGTTTAAACACAAAAGTGTTTTCTAAAGAAGTATATAATAAATGTTTTGGGACTATGGACTGCGTGATGATCATGCATCCTTGATGGCTGAGAGACTCTGATCAAGTCCTCAGTATTATGTATGTTAAGCGAGGAACCCTAGTCCGGTCCTCAAAACCACAAGTGACACCTGACTAGTGTTCACTGTGGATCACTAAAGGCAGGAGAGAATCCCTGACCTCTACATGGTGCACCACTGTATTAATGCATGATTAGAAATCATATAAATGGGTATAAATGATTTATATGATGATGCAATCACTTGAATAAATGTACATAGTCTCTATCTATTCTAAAGTATAAGATGTATGTTCTGAAGAAGTATATGATGTATGTTTTAAAGTAAGTTATGAAGTATGTTTTAAAGTAAGTTATGAAGTATGATGTTTTAAAGAAAGAAGTATGATGTATGTTTCAAGAATATGATGCAAGTTTTAAAGCAAGTTTATGAAGTATGCCTATATATGATGTTTTGAAGAAACTATATGACGTATGCTATGTTAAAGAAGCATACAAAGTATGTTTACCATGCCATTTGAAAGAAATATGCATGTTTGCAAATGATGTTTATGCATGTTTTATAATGGTTTACATGACATTATAGAGCCAAGTAGGAAAAATGCATATAGAGGCATAGTACGCTCTTTTACATATTTTTCTTACTGAGCGTAAACTCACCATTTTACAAACATTTTTCCTATAGATTACTTGAAGTAAACTTTGCTCCGAATAGAGGAGCTTGCTTTTGAAAGATTAGAGTGTACCTTCGAAAGACGCTTCCTAGTTAGCATAGAAGGTATACTTATATGCTTATGTAAAATAAATTGTAATTCAGCTATGGTACAGTACAAGTAGCAATTATGTATATAAGATGTCGGGGATGTAAGTTAAGAATGATGTGTAAGATCCTGTGGAATGGAATGATATATATATATCATTATTATGTTTATTGGAAGTAATTTATGCATATCGAGCTATTAGATACTTAGCTTAAGAGTAAGGATGAATGACATTGATAAACCAAATCGAATCATGTCAGATAAGAAAATAAGGAAAAGGTTAGATGATAAGACGTAGTGGCGGGGACGTCACAGATTAGTATCAGAGCGATTTGATTGGTGTTTGTCAGTGTCAAGAAGCTAGAAATAGAGTATATCCCCAATTATACTGTACTTGTCTGAATACATATGCATAGTATAACTGTTTATAGTTATACTAAAAAGCTCAATGGTGATTATATTTGCAATATGAGTTCACGTAGAAGGGGTACCAGTAGAGGAAGAGGATGGGGTCGTGAAGAAGAGCCCCCAGCTCCTCCATCTCCATCGCATAGCCCGAATACTAGGCTGGAGAAAATGGAGAAGCATATGGAGAATATGGCCACCATGTTCACACAGTTCATGTCAAACTTTTCGAATGTGGCCACAAGTACCCTAGCAGCTACACCTGTTGTTCCTTCTACTAAATTACCCCCACCAGTCCCAGCTATGGGAAGGCGGGATCCCAAGGCCTACTGTAGTGTGTCCTTGATAAAAGAATTCAAGAAGTTGGATCCGCCCAAGTTTAAGGGGGAAAGAGATCTGTTGACCGTAGGGAACTGGATGAAGGCAGTCTTGAAGTCTTTTGAATATATGACCTGCTTCGAAAGGGAGAAGGTGGGCCTAGCAGCTTATCTATTGATTGATGATGCCGAGTATTGGTGGCAAGCCACTCGGACTGTATTAGAGGCCTGATATGATGAGGTTACGTGAGAAAGATTTGTGGAAGCCTTTAATGAGCAGTACATCCCATGCACTGATCAAAATAGACTAAAGATCGAGTTTTTGAGTTTGACTCAAGGTGCGATTACGGTAAACCAGTATGAATCTAAGTTCATTACCTTGAGTAGATTCGATCCAGAGGTCCGAAGAGATGAAGGACATAAGATCTATCGGTTCGTAGAGGGATTGAAGTCCCTTATTAGATCGAAGCTATACCCTATGGATATCACTACTTAAGGAGAGGCGGTCCGTAAGGCTCAGTTGTGTGAGTAGGACTATGACCTTCATCACGCTGACTTTCGAGCTAAGGGTAAAGGCAAGGAGCCGATAAAGAGGAAGTCGGATGAGAAAGCCTCGAGTGATAGATATCCATTTAGAAGAAGTAGACAATCTGAAGGAGTTTCGATAGGTAAGTAAAGTATAAGAAGATGATTTCAAAATTTAATTAAATGTCTCTATGGAAATATGTTAAACTTGGAGTTATGATGATGATGATATAGGTACTCCTAGAGCGACCAGGATCAAGATAAGTGATGAGAGATCCCGATACCCAGTTGGAAGTACCACTAGCTCATCGAAGAGTACGATGCAAAGATGTGAGCAATGCGAGAAGTTACATGGATCACAGCCATGTCGCTTGGCGAGTGGCGCATGTTTTAGATGTGGTGAACAGGGACACATGATCAGAGATTGTCCCAAGAGGAATTTGAGGACATCTGAGGAATCAGAGAAGACCTCTCAAGTGCTGCAGAAAAGAGAAAGAAAGCGTTGATCCAAGGACGAGTGTTTGCCATCGATGAAGAGTCTGCCGATGCCTCGTCCAAAGTGATTAAAGGTAAGATTTACGTCTTTGATGTGAGTGTTATAGCATTGTTTGATCCAGGCTCTACGCATTCATTTATGTCTCCCATGATTGCTATGAAAGTACCTGTGGAGCCTGAGCCTTTAGGACACTTGTTGCAAATAAGCACACCATTTAAGGAATCACAAATGACGGAACTAGTGTATAGAAATTGTAAGCTATGGGTAGGAGAAAGAGAATCAATAGTTGACCTAATCCTACTGAATATGTATGGGTTTGATGTTATCTTGGGTATGGATTGGTTAGCTAAGAGTCATGTCATATTAGACTGTTATGCTAAGAGTGTAACCTTTTCTTCACCCGTTAGCTATGTTGTAAATTTTGCAAGTGATTAATGTTAAAGTATGTTTATTTCTTGATTTGATTGCAAATGAAAGTAATAAGAAGTATGCATGGTTGTGCGAAGGATTCATAGCTTATGTGGAAGATGTAGAAAGGAAACGTCCCGAACTTCATGAAATTCCTGTGGTCAAGGATTTTCCTGAAGTGTTTCTAGATGATCTTCCAGGACTTCTTCCGGATAGAGAAGTAGAGTTCAATATCGATTTGGTGCCAGGGATTGAGCCCATTTCGAGAGCTCCCTATCGGATGGCCTTAGTGGAATTGGAAGAACTGAAGAAGCAGCTTCAGGAGTTGCTAGACAAGGGATTCATACGACCCAGCGTATCCCCTTGGGGTGCTCCTGTGCTATTTGTCCGGAAGAAGGATGGTAGTATGAGGTTGTGTATATATTACAGATGGTTGAATAAGGTGACCATCAAGAATAAGTATCCTCTTCCCAGGATTGATGACCTCTTTGATCAGCTCAAAGGTGCACAAGTCTTTTCTAAGATAGACTTGAGGTCGGGATATCATCAGTTGAAGATTCGAAGTGAAGATATCCCTAAGACTGCATTTAGGACCCGGTATGGCCACTATGAGTTTCTAGTGATGCCATTTGGTTTGACCAATGCACCCGCAGCCTTCATGAACCTGATGAATGATGTGTTCAAACAATACTTGGACCAGTTTGTCATTGTTTTCATCGATGACATATTGGTGTACTCGAGGTCTCGGGAAGAGCATGAGTAGCATTTGAAGATAGTTCTGCAAACCATCAAAGATCGAGGATTGTATGCCAAGCTAAGTAAATGTGAATTCTGGCTAGATCATATCTCCTTTTTAGGTCATCTTATTAGTAAAGATAGAGTTTCGGTCGATCCATCGAAGATTGAAGCGGTGGTTCAATGGGAAAGACCAAAGATAGTGACCGAGATAAGGAGTTTCTTGGGTCTAGCTGGCTACTATCGAAGATTTGTGGAGGCTTTCTCGAAGTTAGCTGCTCCATTGACGCGCCTAACGCGCAAAGAGGTGAAATTTGAATGAAATGATGCCTGTGAGTGTAGCTTCCAAGAGTTGAAGCACAGGCTGACGACTGCACCTATCCTCACCATTCTTAGTGGTTCTGGAGGATTCGCGGTGTATAGTGATGTCTCAGGGCAAGGTTTGGGATGTGTGCTAATGCAGCATGGTAAGGTAGTTGCATATGGTTCTAGACAGTTAAAGGACCCTGAGAAGAACTACCCAACTCATGATTTAGAGTTAGCTGCAGTAGTATTTGCTCTGAAGACATGGAGGCATTACTTATATGGTGAGAGATTTCAGATTTTTATGGATCATAAGAGTCTGAAATACTTTTTCTCTCAAAGAGAATTGAACATGAGGCAAAGGAGATGGCTCGAGCTCCTGAAGGACTATGATTGTGAGATCTTGTACCACTCGGGGAAGGCTAATGTGGTGGCGGATGCTCTGAGCCGGAAGCATGTAGGAATGGTATCTTATATGATGATAAAAGAGCATGAGTTGCTTAAGCAGTTTGCAAGCCTCAACCTTAATGTTATGCCTTATGAGTAATTTGGAATGATGGCTAGTTTGATGATGGAGCCAGACTTGATAAAAAGAATTCGGATTGCTCAAAAGGAAGATGATCAATGCATTGAGGCTATAAATCAGATTCAGTCAGGTATGACCTCAAAATTTGATGTTAGTAGTGATGGAATTTTAAGGATTAGAAGTCGTATATGTGTTCCTAATGATGATGAATTGAAGAAGTTAATTTTGACTGAGGCACATGCCACTAAGTACACGTTACACCCAGGAAATACGAAGATGTATCATAATCTTCGCACGGTGTATTGGTGGACTGGCATGAAGACAGACATAGCTGATTTTGTAGCAAAATGTCTGACGTGTCAACAGGTTAAGGTAGAGCATCAAAAGCCAGCAGGATTGCTACATCCTCTGCCTATACCTATGTGGAAATGGGAACACATTACGATGGATTTTGTTATGGGATTGCTCAGGACCAAGAGGAATCATGATGGTGTTTGGGTGATCATGGATAGACTAACCAAGTCAGCTCACTTCCTACCTATGAAGTTTACGGATACACTTAGTGCTTTGGCAGACTTGTATGTAAGAGAAGTCGTAAGACTACATGGAGTTCCAATGAGCATCACATCTGATAGAGATTCCAGGTTTACTTCCCATTTCTGGGAACATTTTCAAGAAGCCATGGAATCTAAGTTGAATTTCAGCACAGCTTTTCATCCGTAGATTGATAGACAGTCCGAGCGCACTATTCAGACGCTCGAGGATATGTTAAGAGCTTGTGTTATGGATTTTAAAGGCTCCTGGAATGACCATCTGCCATTGGCTGAGTTTGCATATAATAATAGCTATCACTCAAGCATCGGGATGGCACCATATGAAGCTTTGTATGGTAGAAGGTGTCGATCTCTGATTGGGTGGGAAGAAGTGGGCGAGCGCAAGTTGTTGGCTCCAGATTTAGTCGAGCAAGCCTCAGAAGATGTTAAGTTGATTTGTTAAAGGCTTAAGACGGCTCAAAATCGACAAAAGAGCTATGCGGATGCTTGACGGAGACCACTTGAGTTTATGGTTAGAGATTTTGTGTTCTTGAAAGTTTCTCCATCCAAAGGGATTATGAGATTCGGCCGATGAGGTAAGTTGAGTCCTCGCAACATCGGTCCATTTGAGGTCTTAGATCGAGTTAGTGATGTTGCCTATAGATTGGCATTGCCTCCGGAGCTATTGGGAGTGCATAATGTGTTTCATGTATTGATGCTTCGGAAGTATAATCCGGATCCGTCTTATGTTATAGAGTATGAGCCCTTGGAGATAAAGGAAGATATGAGTTATGTGGAAAAGCCGGTTCGAATTTTGGATAGAAAAGAGAAAGTTTTGAGGTCTAAGACGATCTCTTTAGTAAAAGTTCTCTGGCAATACCATACGACGGAAGAAGCTACATGTGAGTTAGAGAGCTTGATGAAAGAAAAGTATCCAGACTTATTTAATACATAACCCGATTTGAATTTGGAGGACCAAATTCTCTAAGGTGGGGAGAATGTGAAATCTCCAATTTTATGTAATTTAATTTTGTTTGTAAAGTATTACAATAAAAAATGATTAAATAAATATGAGAAGTTTGATGTATGAATGATGTATGGAACATAAGAAGAGATAAAGAGAATTGAAAGTAAATTAATCAAAGAACTTATGTAATATCAGGAAAATATTGGAGTATGAGAAAAGAAAAAAAATCAGATATTGGTAAGTAAATAGATGAGTCATATGGAAGAGGAAGTAAATTAAGTGGTCAAATAGTCAATTAAATTATTTATGGCTGAGATAATGGAGGATAAAGCATGCATTTAATGCATATAGCATGAGTCATCATCTCTTCCCTCCATCACCCCACGGCAACTTCCTTTCCAGCCCTCTCCATCGTTTTCTCCAAGTTTCCATTCCAAGCTACCTTGACAAGCTACCTCATTTAGCCATCGATTCGTTAAGCTTGTCGAAAGAAAATCGATCCTTGTCATTAGACTAGAGTCACTAGACTAGACCATATCCGAAGTTTGGTAGATTGAATCAAGTATTGGAGGAGATCTCAAAATCTGAAGTTTTGGTTATTGACAAAGGTAAGAGAAGAAATGGATTCTTTCAATTTCATCCATGGTATGGAGTTGTACTGAGTTGGTATAGCATGTGTATGATGATTATTTAAAGATTTAAATTGTATGATGTTTACAGATTTGAAGGAGTGAAAAGCTAGGGTTGACACACCAAGTGATTTTCGTGTTCTCGAAGGAATCGAGGTAAGGAATTTATATAACGGACGTAAGGCGGCTATGTCCGCATGTTTTCATATGATTTTGATTGGTTTTGGAGAGAAGTATCAGCTGATTTCTATGCAGAAAAAGTGCATATTCGGTTTCTACTCTTAGTGCCAATTAGGATAGGAGCAGCCGACTGCCTTAAGTAGCAACTGACTGCCTAGAGATAACTAAAACGCTGTTTTTTGAAAATCGAGATAAACCAGTCGACTGCTATTTACCCAGAAAACATTCTGTTTCAAACCAGTTGATTGCTATAAGGGACAGTAGACTGCTTTTACAAGAAAAGCATTCTGTTTCAAAACCAACCGACTGCCTATAAGGCCAGTCAACTGCTAATTTTCTACAAGCATTCTGTTTCAAAAACAGTAGACTGCTATATGACCAGTCGATTGCTATTTGCTAAGAAGCATTCTGTTTGAAAACCAGTCGACTGCTACATGGACCAGTCGACTGCCCATATATGTTTTCAAAGACGAAAATATCTGAGTTTTAAATGAAGTTATGAAGCAGCAGCCGACTGCCCTGTATGAAAAGAGAATTCAAAGCCTATTTGGTTTAAACACAAAAGTGTTTTCTAAAGAAGTATATAACAAATGTTTTGAGACTATGGACTGCGTGATGATCATGCATCCCTGATGGCTGAGAGACTCTGATCAAGTCCTCAGTATTATGTATGTTAAGCGAGGAACCCTAGTCCGGTCCTCAAGACCACAAGTGACACCTGACTAGTGTTCACTGTGGATCACTAAAGGCAAGAGAGAATCCCTGACCTCTACATGGTGCACCACTGTATTAATGCATGATTAGAAATCATATAAATGGGTATAAATGATTTATATGATGATGCAATCACTTGAATAAATGTACATAGTCTCCATCTATTCTAAAGTATAAGATGTATGTTCTGAAGAAGTATATGATGTATGTTTTAAAGTAAGTTATGAAGTATGATGTTTTAAAGAAAGAAGTATGATGTATGTTTCAAGAATATGATGCAAGTTTTAAAGCAAGTTTATGAAGTATGCCTATATATGATGTTTTGAAGAAAATATATGACGTATGCTATGTTAAAGAAGCATACAAAGTATGTTTACCATGCCATTTGAAAGAAATATGCATGTTTGCAAATGATGTTTGAAAGAAGTACATGATGCATGCTTTATAATGGTTTACATGACATTATAGAGCCAAGTAGGAAAAGTGCATATAGAGGCATAGTACGCTATTTTACATATTTTTCTTACTGAGCGTAAACTTACCCTTTTACGAACATTTTTCCTACAGATTACCTGACGTAAACTTTGCTCCGAATAGAGGAGCTTGCTTTTGAAAGATTAGAGTGTACCTTCGAAAGACGCTTCCTAGTTAGCATAGAAGGTATACTTATATGCTTATGTAAAATAAATTGTAATTCAGCTATGGTACAGTACAAGTAGCAATTATGTATATAAGATGTCGGGGATGTAAGTTAAGAATGATGTGTAAGATCCTGTGGAATGGAATGATATATATATCATTATTATGTTTATTGGAAGTAATTTATGCATATCGAGCTATTAGATACTTAGCTTAAGAGTAAGGATGAATGACATTGATAAACCAAATCGAATCATGTCGGATAAGATAACAAGGAAAAGGTTAGATGATAAGATGTAGTGGCGGGGACGTCACAATAGGAAAATGAAAGGAACATTTGGAGGGTAAGATGAAAGGCAAATTTACCTTTTTGATGTTTCTGCTATGACAATGTGCAAACTTGTATCAGGAGAAACAAAACTGGAGCAGATGGTTGAATTGTTTTGGAGTAAGGATTGCAAAGGGTTATTAGATTGTGGATGATAGAGGGTTATTAGAACGTGGTTTAAGAATGAGGATGGTAGAGGGATATTAAAACATTGAAGGTTTTAATAATTAGATTTGATAATAATTTTAAAATAGATAATAAATAATTTAAAATAGATTTGATAATAATTTTAAAATAGATAATAATTAGATATATAAAAGATTTAATTAGATATTTAATATCATGAAAAATTTGATAAATATGTGAAAATTAAATATTTAATAAATTAATTAATTATTTTATGTTTTAAAAATAGATATTAGTAGATAATTTGATAGCATAAATAAATAATGTTTAAAATTTGAATAATAAATATTTAAAAGGGATAAATAGATAATTCTAAAAAAATTAATTAGTTTTAAAATATAGGTTAAAAGAAAACATAAAAAATGAATATTAAAATTGTTTCCTTTTTTACTCCACTATCTCTGCCATCAATGCCTACTGTGCCCTCTTTTACTCCACTATCTCTGCCACCAATGCTTATTGTTCCTTCTTTTACTCCATTATCTTTGCCATCAATGCCTCAAATATTAATTTTTAAAGTAAACTAATGTTCCACTAATTTTCAGTTTTTTTTAATAAATTTGAAATTATCAATTTGAATATTATTTAAATAAATCTTATTAGTTGTCAGTTAACTTATCAAACAAATCTTAAACTGTAAAAGATAATTTAAAACGAAATAAAAATTTGAGATTAAAGAAAATAAAAAAAATGAGGTTAATGAGGTACGTTCCACTAATTTTCAGTTTTTTTGTAATAAATTTGAAATTATCAATTTGAATTATTTAAGAAAATCTTATTAGTTGTCAGTTAACTTATCAACCAAATCTTAAACTGTAAAAAATTAAATTGTAAAAGATAATTTAGATGGAAAAAAAATTTGAGATTAAAGAAAATTAAAAAATAAGATTAATGAGATTGTGACACGTGTCAGTCTTGTTTTCTGAAAAATAATAATATATATATATATATATTGGTACATCTATATCCATTTATTTTATTATTTTTTTATATGTTATTAGTTTTTTTTATTGATTGTTTAATCTACATGCTTTAGCTTATTTTAGAGAAAATAGGACAATAGAAATAAGTAATTACAAGTAATGAAAATATTCTATAATAAGAATAAAATGATAAGAAATCAAAGAGTAAAATAAATATTAGAAACGGCAAAAGAAAAATACTAACAGAAATAGATTAAGTAAACTCTAAACAATAGTAATAGAGTTGATAGAATGTAAAAAAAAACTGCAAAGTTAAGATAAACAAGTAAACAATGATAAGAGTATATTATATTAAATTCTGTAGATAAGAATAAAATAATATATAAGAAGTTTTAAAACAATAATCATATAATAAATTTTGAAAATAAGTGAAATTATTCTGATGGTGGAATCTTTGATGATGGAAAATACTCCAAACAAATAGTTTACCTTTTGGATCCCGGGAAAGCTTGAAGAGAAATTCAATCTTTAAATGCAATTAATTTGCAGATTACCTAGGAGCCAAAGTCTATCTTGAAATGCAGCCAAATTCCTTGAAACGATGTAACCAAAAAAAAATAAATTCCTTGAAACGAAGAGAATATGAGATAAGGAGAAGAGAATCTTGTTCTTTTTGATAGGGGAAAAAAGTTTCTGAAAATTGACAGTGAGGATAATTGGAGAATCATTGAAGATCAGCAGAGCTGAAAAGTTCAAGTCTTCAAGAGAATATGTGCTGGAGAAGCCCACACGGTGCGTATTCGTTCAATTTATAACTAAATTCAATTTTTGTTTAAATCGTGCGTATGAAGTGAAAGTGAAAGTGCACTTAAATATTACGGTGACATTTGGCTCGTGAAATGAAATAGAAAAAGAGTGAAAAAAAATTTTCTGTGGAGTAAAAAAGACGAAAAATAAAATAGAATAGAATTAAATATGAATTTTGAAATTTGATTAATAATAATAATAATAATAATAATAATATGTTTGGTTAGTTTAAAAAATATTTTTCGAAGAACTATAAAAGATTAATTATTTTTCCCTTTTATTAAAATAATTATAATTTATTGTAAGAAATAATATTAATCATAATTAATTAATAAAAAATAATTATTTATAAATAGCTATTATTTATTATTAATAATTACTTAATTATTAGTTATGAATATTATTTTATCATTAATTTATTATTAATATGCTTATAATTATTAACTAATTATTCTATTTAATAATTATTCATAAATAATTAATTAATCATTAATTAATTATTAATTAATAAACTAATTAATTAAAGTTATGATTAATGTTTTTATCAATAAATAATTACTACTTACTAATTAATTAGTTAATTAATTTAAAAAATTAATTCATAATTATTAATAATTATTTAACATTAACTATTAAATTTTTAATAATTATTATTAATTACTAATTACTTCTAATTACTAATTTATTAATTATTAAAAAAATTTTCATAATTAATTTATTAATAAGAAATTTAAGAGCCATAATTAAGGCCAAAAGCCCAAAACTCGCTATAAATATATAATAAGAAATTATATTCATTATCCATTTTCTAAACACTAACCGCCTCCACAACTACACATTTACAGAGTCTCCAACTCCCTTGTTCTGCAAAAACTTTCAAAACCTTCCTCCTGCTAAAATTTTCCCTTCCAAAAGAATCTTACAATGGGCAAATAAAGAACTGTGATTAGAAGAAGAGAGACTTAATTGTGATCGTAAAAAAGATTTATTACAAAAAAAAAAAAAGAAAAACTTGAAGATGCCGCCTTCTGTTCAAGTTTTGGTGTCTCAAATTTTATTATGTTCTCTTCTTTTTTCTTCCTATTTTCTAATTGGGTTTTTTCCAGACTTAAAAATCCAATCTTTGCACTTGATATGAGCCCTTATATTCTTTTTTCTTTATTTGGGTTTTTGAAAATATTTGCACATGATGCATTCTTACCAACGATTCTTTAACAAGAGTGCACAAATTAAAAGCTTGATTTTGTTTCTTTGAAAACTGATTTTGCTATTTAAAAATATAGAATCGGAATTTAGCAACAACCAGAAGAGCTTTGTCGGTTTGGTATATTTGTAATTTGGAAAATATCATAAGGGCACGTTTGAGAAAAAATTTATTTAAGGCTTTCCTCCCTAGTCAGATTTAGAATCCAAGCTCTTTCCAAATAATTGAAAATCGGCTGTTCCCTTGAAATGTTATTATGAAGGAATGCAAAATCTGCATTTAAGTAACCAAAACAAAGAATAAGTAGGGCTCACCGAAAACATAAGGAATTGATTCTTTGTTCCTTCGAACCAACGGCTCATAAGAAAAACTATGAAATGAAAGTACCTTAAATATTATACAATTACGACTTTAAATTTATGCCACTAAAACTTAGTAACTGTGAATAAATACCGGCCCTTTTTATAGCCCTCAGAATCAAATTGTCTGGAAAAGTATTTTTTTTAGTGCTACAAGGAATTGGTTCTCTATTCCTTTGAGTCAAGTGGCTCATAAGGAAAACTATAGAGTGAAAGTAACATTACATATTATACAATTACGACTTTAAATTTGCGCCACTAAAAACTTAATAACTGTGAATAAATACCGACCCTTTTTATAGCCCTTAGAATCAAATTGTTGGGAAAAGCAATTTTTTAGTGCCATAAGGAATTGGTTCTCTATTCTTTTGAACCAAACGGCTCATAAGGAAAACTATAAAGTGAAAGTACCATTAAATATTATACAATTACAACTTCACATTTACGCCACTAGAAGCTTAATAACTGTGAATAAATACCGGGGAAATTCTATAATAAGGTCACAAAATATCGACCTTATTGTAAGGTCATGATATCTTATGAGATATTCAATATCTCATGAGATATTGAATAAAATTTAAAATTATTTAAATATGTTAATAATGGCTTAACAGGTTAACAGGTAAACCAAAATTTAATTAAAAAGATTTAAATTACATTTTTATCTTTTTAAAAGGTAAGAAAATATTTATATTTACATCTTTAACCATTAATCAAAATTAAATTACGATATTACCCATTAATATTAAAAAAAATATAAGGTAATTGCCTGGAAAAGTTTGGGAAGTCGACTGCCCGTGTATAGAAGTCGACTTCCCCAGTTATTTTACTCTACAGATTGATTCTAGCATATTGGCAGTCGACTGAGTCCACTGCCATATTTAATAAGGGATTAATTTTACTGTTAATTATCATTTATTTGAACTCTTAGTATTTTTATAATTAATTACTTAAAATTTATCCCGAGTTACATTAATTTTTTTGCTAATTATTATAGATTTTATTAATATAATAAAATTTAAGATGTCATATATATTTATGATAAATGTTATAAATTTTATGATCAATTAGATAAATTTTACGATATATTACGATGAATGTAATAAATTTTACGATAAATCTAATAAATTTTACGTGAATCACATGAATTTACGATGAATCTAATAAATTTTACGATGAATTTCATTGAATTTACGATGAATATCATAAAATTTACGATGAATATCATAAAATTTACGATGAATATAATAAATTTTACGATAAATATAATAAATTTTTAGGGATTTTTGTGTAAATGGAAGAAATTTGGATTTAGAATAGGATTATGTTGATGAGAATATGTTTGGGATTTGCAAGATTGAATTAGAGAGAAAGATGAAGGAGGAGGAGAGTCTAAGAGAGAAGGTTTGGTTTAGGGATTTTCTGCCTAAAAAATCCCGTATAAAGTCCAAATTTTCGTGGAGAGTCAACTTCCAGAGAAAGGAAGTCGACTCCCCATGTGAATTCTGTTTCCAGAATGCTTCTGGCGATGCAGCAGTCGACTGCTACTAATTAGCAGTCGACTGCTTTATTGCTAGAAGCATTCTGGAAACAGAATGCACATGAGGAGTCGACTTCCTTTCTCGAGAAGTCGACTCCCCATGATTTTTTTTTTTGTTATTATATATTTTTTATTTATTAATATTGTTATGATTTTTTTATTGTTATATTATTATTAATAAATATTTATTATTTTTTGGTTGAAATTATTAGTATTATGATGAATCTTATAATTTTTTTGATTATCTTTTTTAAAATTACGAACAATCTACTTAAATTAGCTTTGAATCCCATTATTTTTACAATTATCCTTATTTAATTTTCAAACAATATATCCAAATTTAGGATGAATCTCATCATTTTTACGATTATCCTTTTTAAATTTACGAACAATCTACTGAAATTTACGATGAATTTCATCATTTTTATGATTATCCTTATTAAATTTACGATGAATCTTATCATTTTTACGATTAGCCTTATTAAATTTATGAACAATCTACCGAAATTTACGATGAATCTCATAATTTTTACGATTATCCTTATTAAATTTACGAACAATCTACTTAAATTTACGACAAATCTCATCATTTTTACGATGAACATTATTAAAGCTACGAACATCTTCTATTAATTTATGATGATCCTTAGCTAAATTTACATTTAATTTATTTAGTTTTACGATAATTTTAATCTAATTTATGCTAGTGATGTTAGAATTACATTTAAAATACATGGAATGTTGAATTTTCAATAATAAAAGTCGACTTATAAGAACAGCGGGCTTAAAAAAATTAGAAAATCGACTGCCCGAGAAAGGTAGTCGACTGCCCAGATGCATTCTGGAAACAGAATGCATTTGGGCAGTCGACTATCTTTCTCGGGAAGTCGACTCCCAGTATGAAACTTTTTTTTATTTTGTTATTATATATTTTTTTATTTATTAATGTTGTTATGATATTTTTTATTATTATATTATTATTAATAAGTATTTATTATTTTTTTGGTTGTATTTATCATTATTATTATTACGATAAATCCAATTAAATTTACAATGAATGTCAAAATTTTACGATTATCTTTATTAAATTTACGAAAAATCTATCCAAATTTACGATTTTCCTTTTTAAATTTACGAATAATCTACTCAAATTTACGATGACCCTTTTCAATTTACGATAATCTTTTATTAATTTACGATGATCCTTGACAAATTTACGTTTAATCTATTTACTTTTACGATGAATACAATCCAATTTACACAAGTGTTGTGAAAATTATGTTCAAAATACATAGGAAGTCGAATTTTTAATAATAAAAGTCGACATTCTATAAATAAATTAAGAATAGCATGCTTAAAAAATTTGGGAATTCGACTGCCCGAAATATCAGTCGACTTCCCATATGCATTCTGGAAACAGAATGCTTCTGGCTATTTAGCAGTCGACTGCCTTATGCATTCTAATGTTCTGCGATAATTTTCTCTTAGGAAGTCGACTGCTTCAATTGAGCAGTCGACTTCTCCGATAAATTTTATTATCGAAACACTTATAAAACCAAGCAATCAACTGCCTGAAAACATGTCAAGAATTAAAAATCTTATTGGTAAAAAATATAATGATTCCTTGGTCGCTTGGGAGGACATTCTTTGTAAATCATTGGTTCTTCGCACTTTTCATTGCAATTTCCGTTGTTTATGCAATTCTCTTCCACAAACTTACCCATTGTTAAAAATATAAGAGGGGAATAAAGAAGAACAACTATTTGATTGAGGTTAGGCTTAAAGTTTAGGATTTATAAAATATTGAGACAGCTACAAACTGGATTAAAGGTGAAACAGACAAAAATTGGAATAAAAAGGTTTATGATTTAGGAATTAGAGTTTATGATTTAGGAATTAGGGTTTAAAAACAATAAAAAGGTTTATATAAGAAGAAGAATAGTACTACAATTATAACAAGGGTATATTAGTAATATAATAGTATAATTTTAATAATATTTAGTAAATAATGTTAATTTTAATAATTGGTTTAGCAGGTTACCAGGTTAAAGAGTTTTTTAATTTTTAAAATTTCATCAATGGTTTATATTAGATTTGACTAATCCAATGGTTCTAATTCAATGACCTTAAAATAAGGCCAATTTTTGTGACCTTACTGTAGAATTTGCCATAAATACCGACCCTTTTTATAGCCCTCACAATAAAATTGTCGGGAAAAGGTTTTTTTCTTTAGCGCCATAAGGAATCGGTTCTCTATTCCTTTGAACCAAACAGCTCATAAGGAAAACTATAGAGTGAAAGTACCCTTAAATATTATACAATTACGACTTTAAATTTATGCCACTGACCCTTTTTATAGCCCTCAGAATAAAATTGTCCGGAAAAGTTTTTTTTTAAGTGCCATAAGGAATTGGTTCTCTATTTCTTTGAACTAAACGGCTCATAAAGAATATTATGGAGTGAAAGTACCATTTATGCCACTAAAAACTTAATAACTATGAATAAATACGAACGTTTTTATAGCCCTCAGAATCAAATTATCGGGAAAAGCATTTTTTTAGTGCCATAAGGAATTGGTTCTCTATTCCTTTGAACCAAACGGCTCATAAAAACTGTAGAGTGAAAGTATCATTAAATATTATACAATTACAACTTTAATTTTATGCCACTAGAAACTTAATAATTGTGAATAAATACCGACCCTTTTTATGGCCCTTAGAATAAAATTGCCGGGAAAAGTTTTTTTAGTGCCCTAAGGAATTGGTGCTCGTTTTCTTTGAACCAAACAGCTCATAAGGAAAACTATAGAGTGAAAGTACCCTTAAATATTATCCAATTACGACTTTAAATTTATGTCATTGACCCTTTTTATAGTCCTTAGAATAAAATTGTCGGAAAAATTTTTTTTTTTTAAGTACCAAAAGGAATCGGTTCTCTATTTCTTTGAACTAAACGGCTCATAAAGAAAATTATAAAGTGAAAGTACTCTTAAATATTATACAATTACAACTTTAAATTTATGCCACTAAAAGCTTAATAACTGTGAATAAATACCGACTTTTTTATAGCCCTCAGAATTCGTTGGGGGGTGGGATTGTACAAGATATTTTGGATCTTGATGTTGGTTTTATTAGTTGCCGGCCTATTCATTCGGAGAGAGAGTACAATCATTTAGAACATATCGCAATTATTGCAGGTGAGATACTCTCCAAAGTCGCAGATATTGTATGATTTTAATGAAGTTTCTATTTCTATCAAAATAAATAAATAACTCCTTTAAATTTCTGTTAATTTGGATAAAATAATTCATAAATTTTATCAGCTTGATGTTGTCTTAATTTTATGCAGCTGTGCTTGTTAGTGACTAGCTTATTGTTCGGTTTGGTGGGCTGAATTGGATTTCCTTGTGCTTCACATTTCGTCAAGTCCATTCCCCCCGTACCCCACCCCCCCCCCCCCCCCCCCCCCCCCTTCTGAAATCAGGTACTTGACGAAGAACTTCTCATAATTTTTCTTATTCTATTCTTGTTGCTTTCTTTCTCTCGCTCTCAATAAATTTTACTTAATAGAATTGTTCTTAAACTCAGATAATTTCGAAGGATTAATGGCTTTTGAATTTGCTACATCGGTTGCGACCAGCGTCGGGGAAAACCTGGTGCAGCAGTACGTGGTGAACCCAGCATTAAGTAATTTTCGTTACGTTTTTTGTTTTCAAAACATTGTTGAAGAATTTAAGGAGCAGAGACAAAAATTTTCATCGGCACAAACTCGACTGCAGAATGATGTTAAAGAGGCCATAAAACAAACTCAAGAAATTGAGCAGGACGTAAAGGACTGGCTAGAAGAGGCAGATAAGGTTTTGAAAGAAGTAGAAAGCCTGGAAAACGAAATGCGCGAAAATAAGACATGTCTCACTTGTTGTCCTAATTGGAGCTGTCGTTACGGACTTGGTAGGAAATTAGCAAAGAAGACGATGAGGATTGCTAAACTGGTAGAGACTTCAAAATTTGATCCCAATCACATAGGCCATCGTGCTCCTCTTCCAAACTTCCTTCCATCTAAGAATTTTGTGCCTTCTAAATCTTCAAAAATTGTTTTGAATCGGATTTGGGAGGAGCTGAAGAATGATACTGTTTATAAGATCGCAGTGCTTGGGATGGGAGGCATCGGTAAAACGACGTTGGTCAAAGAAGTCGGAAAGAAAGCTGAACAATTGAAGCTTTTTGATGAAGTTGTGATTGCTACCGTGACCCAAAATCCGAACATCGTCAAAATTCAAGACGAAATTGCAGATTCCTTGGATTTAAAGTTCGAGAAGAAAAGCGAACAAGGAAGAGCAAGACAGTTATGGCTGAGATTGAAAAGTGTGGAGAGAATTCTCATAATCCTTGATGATATTTGGGATTACATCGATTTGAATGATATTGGAATTCCCATCGGTCAAGATCATGTTGGTTGTAAAATTCTTTTGACAACGCGTAATCGACATGTATGCTCTTCTATGAGTTGCCGACCGGTGTTTGACCTGGGATTTTTAGAAGAGGATGAAGCATGGGATTTGTTTAAAAAAGAGGCAGATCTAAAAAATGACTCTGACGGTCTCCACTTGCATGATGTAGCTATGGAAGTTGCCAGGGAATGCAGGGGTTTGCCTCTGGCAATTGTAACCATTGGAAGGGCCCTAAAAGGTAGATCTCGTGATGCATGGATGGTAGCCCATAAGCGACTCAAAGACTGCCGACATTCTGGCAATTTTGGTTATGAAGACATCCATGGACGTCTGAAGATCAGTTATGATTGTTTAACGGGAGAAAAGATCCAATCTTGTTTCTTATTGTGTTCGCTTTTCCCGGAAGATTATGATATCAGTATTGAAGATTTGACCAGATTTGGTGTTGGACAAGGATTGTTCCATGATGCTGGCTCAATTCATGATGCAAGGAGGGAGATGCGTGCTGAGCTAGAATATCTCCAAAACTCAGGGTTGTTGCTAGATAGTCGTAAATATAACTGTGTGAAAATGCATGATGTTGTTCGTGATTTTGCTCACTGGATAACGTGTCAGGGAAAGAAAGTAGTCATGGTAAAAGCTGGTCATGGGTTGAAGGAGTGGCCTAGGAGCAGTGAAAGTTTTGAATGTTTGACAGCAATCTCCTTGATGAACAACAAGATAGAGAGGCTTCCGGATGGACTAGAATGCCCAAAGCTTGAAACCCTGTTACTGGGTGGTGATGGTTCAACCAAAGTTTGTGGTGCGTTTTTCCAAGGAATGAAAGCCCTCAAAGTTTTAACCCTTGAAAGCGTTCTGTTGTCACTCGAAGAACTTCAAGGCTTGACAAATCTTCACACTCTGCGCTTGGAAAAGTGCAAGCTAGAGAATGTTTCATCAATTGCGAAAGTGAAGAAACTCGAGATTCTAGACCTTCGCAGTTCTCATATCTACGAGCTGCCGCTTGAGCTAGGGGAATTGAGTGGGCTAAAATTGCTGGATCTGTCAGCATGTGGAATGCTTCAGAGGATTCCCCTCAACTTGCTTCCAAGGTATCATTAATCAAATGTTTATTTTCAATTTCTCCTTTCCTATTTATTACTTTGATTTTCAGCAAGTCTATCAAGCATTTCTAATAAAATCTTTATTTATCATTTTGAAATGAATAACACGAGTAGCTTAAAATAACCAGAGATTTGTTGGTAGATTTCAATGTTTTGGAATAATTGAGTGTGGTTGGCTGAAGCAATCAGTGGAGAAATCACTTTGAAACTTTGTAGGCAAGACACTTCCAGAACGATATCTTAAGAACTAGAGTTTTCTCACACGGTACAAATGGTTTAGGAAACATTATTTCCAATATATAATACCTACTTCAAAGAAGAATTAGATTTTACTTGTAGTTCCTCTTGAACTAACTTGAACCAAAACAAAAAAGAAAAAAGAGTGCAAGAAGATAATTTGATTTTAAAGTCAAATAATGTAAAGATGTGTGAAAACAAATGTTATAGGAAGTATTTATAACCTTCAATAGGTGTAATAAACACCCCTTGATAATGAGATATGTCTTTGATGAGAAATCACAAATCTTCATGTCCAACATACTTATTTTTTAACTTTTCAGAAGAGGTATTTGAATGCCTACTTAAGGAATTCGAATGCCTTAGCAATTTCTCAAACAGAAGCTAAAATCTACGGGGCATTCAAATGTCTTATGGCAAAACCCAAACTGAATTTAAAATTTTTAGAGCATTCGAATTTCTACCTTAAGGCATTCTTGCTAAAAACTCATTCCAAATCTTATTTAACATATTCAACACATCATTTTCGTTACACATATGTAACTATATGATTTATCAACATTTTTTTAATAATCAAACACTTTATAATTACTTTGAAAAGCAGATGAGTTTGTAAAGATATACAACATTCTATATATGCTAATTACTGATATGTTTTGATCAGTTTCATACTTACATTTGCAATTTTTCATTCTTACCTCATGCCTCTACATCTTTGTATTGTTTTGAAAAAATTATGTACTTAATTTTATCTTCCTCTAGTTACTTTTAGTTTGAAATGCTGTTTATCTGATCGCTTTGATTATTTTGCGCTTTTCTAGTCTGTTGTCCCTGGAAGAGCTGTACATTGATTATCCTAGCTTTGAACAATGGACAACTGAAGAAAAAAGTGCTGAGGGAAGCAATGCAAGCCTATCAGAGCTAAATCTGTTGCCCCATTTAAATGCACTTACATTGTGCGTGCGTTCTATATGCCTTTCAAGATATTTTGTATTCCCAAACCTAGAGAGATATGCGATAGTGGTAAATAAATGGCAACATGATCACTATCGAACCTCTAAAACCCTGAAAATCAAGGAATCCTCATTGGATGCATTTAAGAGGTTGCTTCTAAATGTGGAAGATCTTTCTTTGGATAGCATAACAGGTTACAAAAACCTTGTTCCAGTCTTGGATCCAAAAGCCCTCCAGAAATTAATTTTTCTTGAACTTCAAGGCTGCAAAGATATTGAATGTCTGATGGATGCGACTCAGCACCGAGCTTCAATCCCTGCTTTCTCTAATTTGGAGAAATTGACCATGAGTAAAATGGTTTCTTTAAAACGGTTATGCAATGGTCTGCCTCCCCCAGAGTTTTTGCAAAACTTAGAAGAGTTGACAATCAGAAATTGTATGGACATGATCTCTGCAGTTTCAGGGGTACAAAATCTAGGAAGGGTAACAATTAAAGATTGCCGTCAGTTGCAAGTGGTATTTGAAATGGGAAATCTTCTTCATTCCGAAGAAGGAAATGAGGCGCAAGTGCTCTCAAAATTAACATACTTGGAGTTAGAGTCATTACCAGAGTTGCGGTGCATATGGAAAGGACCAACTCGTCATGTAAGGCTCCAAAGTCTTAAGGTTGTAAGAGTACAACATTGTGAGAGAATGACATCTTTATTCTCGCCTTCCCTTGCACAAAGTCTGGTTCAGATTGAAGAACTCGAGATACTCCATTGCCCTGAATTAAAGCAAATCATCACTGAATTTGAAGATGATGAAATATCCCCAGTCTCCTCTCTTGATCCTTTGTGTTTGCCGAAATTGACAACTATTAAGATAATTGATTGTTCTAGACTGGAATATGTCTTCCCAATGGCAGTGGCTGAAGGTCTTCCACAGTTGAAAAGCCTTTGCATAATTGATTCCCCTCGGTTAGAACAAATTTTCAGAATTGCAAAGGAGAAGGATGAAAAGGATATTGTGCTCTCACAGTTGCAATCATTAGTGCTTCAAAATTTAATGAATTTGAAGATTTTCTGTCCAGAAAATTGTTTTATCAATTTGCCATCTTTGGTAGGGTTGAAAGTGTATAGATGTCCCCAATTGACTCGTTTTACTGGTCAACTACCAGCTAGGGCTGCGGGTCAACTAAAGGTACTTCCTTTTCTCTCTCTTTCTCTCATATTTACTGAATAATTCTAATTATGAAACTTGCAATATTAATTTTTACAGTTGTTCGATGTCAATTTGATGCATCTATGATTATTTGGTTAAAGTTCAAATTAAATGCTCTCAACCGTTAACAATCAAGATTTGATTTAACCAGTGTTACTTTTCTTTAATAAGAATCAAGATTAAAGTTCAATTCTCCTTTTTTCTTAATATCTTTATATGAGCCAAAAGAAAAAAAATAACTTAGCAATTGTTATTTCTTCTTAGGATGAACTCAATTTTTTATTTCTTATTGTACCTTCCTGTGAAAAAAAAAGCTCTCAACCATTTTAAACCGGTCGCTTGTGTCACAACTTTCAATAAACATATATAACCTCAAAATTTGCATGCTTATCAAATGCAAACAATCATATTGAGATAGATTAAAGTCATCACTAGCTCAGGAAATTGATGTTTGAAACACTTGCTTAATTAAATGCTAAAACCTATTCTTATTCAAGTCCAAGGCTTTTTTGCGTATTTATTTATGTTCAACATTCACAATCTATTCTAATAAGAGCATGCTTTTACAGAAGCTACGCCTGTTTAAGGTTGGGAACAATAGCCAAATTTACAACAGAGTTGGCCCACAATGGAGACAGATGTCATCGTCAGATTCAGAATATTTGACAATTGGTTATTGTCAAGAGATATTTCAGGTTCAAGGTGGACGCCTCCTTTCCAATCTCAAGACACTACACTTGGAGGACTTATCTGAGTTGCAGGTTATATGGAAAGGTCCCATTCAAGTGGAAACTCTTCAAAATCTCAAAAAATTGAAGTTGATTGACTGCAAGAGTTTGAGATACGTCTTCCCACCGATGCTTGCCCAACATTTGTCGCATTTGAGCTTCCTGTGTGTAAAGGGATGTGAGGAACTGGAGCAAATAATTGATCAGAACCAAGCTTCAACATCATCATCAAATGTTCAACTTCAGCCTACAACAAGCTTCCCTAGATTAAGAAAACTATGGATAATAGGTTGCAACAAATTGAAAATTCTCTTCCCAACCAGTGTTGCTCATTGTCTTTTAGATCTCGAAGAATTCAAAGTAGAAGGAGCTTCCCAATTACAGCAAATATTTGGACATGACCATGAAACAGACTTCAAAGATGAGAAAGAGATGGTGCTTCCTCGATTGAAAGGATTATTCCTTAGAAGGCTACCTAACCTCGCAAGTTTCATCCCAGAGTGTTATCATTTTGTGTTCCCAACATTGGAATGTTTGGAAGTCAAAGAATGTTCGAAGATAACAACAAGCTTTCTTGTTCATTCAGATTCAGCATGTTCAATGCGTTCCCAAACGAAGGTATCCAATGAGTATTCTCTCTTTATCTCTTACAATATTAGCCTTACTAAAATTTTATTTTGGTAAGAATACATATATAAAATTGGTTTATTTATGTGTTCACAGGAGTTTTGCCTCTTTAATATGAGAAATAAGCAGCAGCAGTGTGACACCATTGTTCCTGATTTGACACAAAAGTCAACAAATTTGAAATATATGACTGCTCAAAGTGATGAGAGGGTATTCCAGGCTGCTGGTAGATGTCCTCTTTCAAGTTTAAGGGAATTGCAATTGGAGACTCTACCTGAATTGTGCATTATATGGAAGGATCCCGTCCGGCATGTAACCCTTGGGAATCTTATTACATTGAAGGTCATTCATTGCAAGATCCTGAGACATGTATTTACACCGACGATTGCTCAGAATTTGTTGCATTTGAAATATCTAAAGATATGGGGATGCGAAGCATTGGAGCAAATTGTTGCCGTTGATCAAATTTCATCATCACAAGCTCATCTCCAAGTACGCTTCCCCAATTTGACTAGGATGCAAATTGGAAAGTGCAAAAACTTGAAAAGCCTGTTCCCTGCTAGTTTTGTTGGTTATCTTTCAAAACTCAGACATCTCATAATTAAAGAGGCCTTTCAGTTGGAGCATTTGTTTGGGGATGAAGAAAAATCGAGCACCGAAGATGGACAAAGGGTGTTCCTCCCTCGTTTAGAAGTTCTATTCCTTGGGAATTTGCCATGCCTCTTGAACTCAATCCCCGAGGGTTATCATTTTATATTCCAATCTTTGCGGTCTTTAACGGTGGAAGGATGTCCCAAGATAACTACAGTATTTACAGTTGATTCAAATCTTCATATTCATGCCGAAACAAAGGTATCCACCAACACTCTTATCCTATTGCTATTTTCCTTTTAATTCTTAATTATCTGAATAACAAAATGCGTGATAGCTTCAGACTTACACAGAACTTAATCATAAAAAGAGACAACCAAGTCCAAATGTTCAACAAAAAGTTCATTATTTTCTCATCTTTAATTTTTCTTAGAGATTAGTAGAATTGAATTAATAGACTTGTTCTCTTAATGACATTTTAATTAATTGGTTGTAAAGACATACCAACTTGTTGAGGAGGAAACGGTGCAAAATGCTACTACGATTCAAGCATTGGAGGATGGAACAAACAGGTCAACCAGCAAAGACATATATTGGTATCGTTGGTATCTACCGAATGTATTACCTCCATTTATGGACGAAACAGGAGAAAATTTCTCACAATAAAGTGAAAATAATCTTGCCTTGAACATAAGGTAATAAATGTGCCTACTTATTACTTTCATTCATTAATCTAATAGATTTCAAATTGTTAATGTGTTCTTTTTCTTTTTGGATAGTCCAGTTGAAGGCAAGTAGCCAAGCACTGCTTTTGGTACTTTTACGATTGCAAGCGCTAGGCAAAAACAGTCAAAGAGGTGACTTGGCTCAAAATTATCCGGTTTAAGACACTCAATCATTGCTTGGACGACGATTTGTGACATCGGCTTTACTACTCCTTTGAAAAATGAAACATTCTGCTAGCATTGGCGTTTGCAACATTTTGTTCCTGTTCCTGTTTGCTGTTCTGTATTCTGTTGTTGTTCCTGTGTGAAAACCACAAATTTGCATACGAAAATTGTGAAATAAAAGAAAGAATTTAAATGAATTAAGTATCGAGATGTATTTCGAAATTATTTTAGTAATGACATCGGAGATGTGAGTTAATACATTTGACTATAAACGATTAATATATATATATTTTAGATTTTATATATATATATATATATATATATAGGTTTGAGAGATATATATATTAATTTGATAAAGAAGATAAATGGTATTTTTATATAAGAATGAAATACTTTAATGATTACGTAAGTGTGGTTATAAACCTATGTACAAGTATGTGAGTGATTAAATAATTAAAAGAATAAATATATATATATGTGTATATAATTATTTAATTAAATAAAAAGACATATGTATATTAAATTAAATGTGGTATACATGTGAGTAATATAAATAAAATATATAACTATATAAATGTCTATATATATATTAAGTATAATATTTATAGGTTTCAAACTAAAAATAAAGAAAAACATATATATATTTGAAATATATATAAATGAATATATATTAAAAAAAAGAGGGAAAGTCGGATTTGGCTTCCTTGGGAAGCCACCCACTTCCCTCAACTATAGTGGAATCCACAGATTGAAGGAAAACCGGACAGAGGCTCTGCCTCTTTAAACAAAACAAAACCCAACGAAAATAAAATAGAAAAGAAAGAAAAGAGAGAAAAAGAGAGAAAAGAAGGAAGAAACGTGAAACAGAGTTGGTAGAAGCAACAAGAGAAAGAGAGCCTCGAGAGAAAGAGAAACTGCAGTGGCAGAAGAAGGGAGAGGCTGGAACGTGGCTTTTAAAGGCTGACTGTGCGTGCGAAATGAAGGCGGAAGGTTGTTAAAGGGAGGAGCTGCAGTCATTTGGTAAAGAAGAGAAAAGAGAGAAAATGCAGCAAAGGGTTGAAACGAGAAAGAAAGAATGAACTGCAGTGAAACGAAAAAGAGTAAACTGAAGAGAGACACGTGAGAGAGATAAGAAAACTGAAAAGAAAGGAAATAAAGAAAAGAAGAAAACTAGAGGTAAGGTGAGGCTCGGTTTTGGAGAGAGTAAATCTTGTCAAGGAAGAGTGAACTGAGAAAGCTAAGATGTGAGTGAAGTGGGCTGGAACAGCAGCGAGGTCGCATGAAGGAGAGGCAGAACAGAGACAAGTTGAGGGCTATCTCCGAGCTGCTGTAAACCAAAACGACGATAAGGTAATTCGGCTAGCATTTTTACAAGATTTTTAAGGCTAAGTTATGTAACAATTAAAACCTAGAACTAATGGTTTTGGTTTCGGTTTCGGTTATCAACATGAAGCAGTGGTGAAGCGTAGGGGAGAGGTGAAACGAGGCTGCCAAGCAAGGGAGGAAGGGCGTGACAAGAAACAAAGGCAGCGGCTAGCGTTCGGGGAGGTTGGAGGCAGTGTTTACGGGGCAAAAATAAAAGATGTACGTGGCTGTGTTGACTTTGATCTAAGATTGATTATGAGCTGAGTTTGGAAGTTTGTTTCGGGTGGCCAATACAAAGCAGCTTTGCTGCTGTAACAGGGGAGGTGTGCGTGATACTTGGTGGTTTAAAACAGTTGAAGTTGACAAAATTTAGGTGGTACACAGGAACCGTAAGGAAAGAGGAAGCTTGGGAAATTTTATTCAATTTAGAGTATAAAGGAAAAAGAGGGTAAGGAAAATAATAAATTGAGTTGATAAATTTTAATATATTTTAGATTACCTTCTAATTGTATAAGTGTATGTGTTTGAGTTGTAGAGTACAGAAAGTGGTAATTTGAGGCTCGAGCAAGCTTGGGAGGCCAAGATGCTAGCCTTGAAACACTAGGTAAGAATACTTATATAAGGTAGTTGTAGACTTATATTGTGTTAGTTGATTATTGAGAATCAAAAACAAAAATTGAAATTGAAAATGTGATTAAATGTGTTTATGGACTATGGATGTGATAATTTATTTGATTTAAATTTTATAAGAGGTAATGGGGTAAATTAAGTGTGATTATAGTATTGGATTGTAAGAGATCTTCAAAAGAGAAAGGCTTAAGATTTATATATATATATATATATATATATATATATATATATTTGGATTCAAAGGGTCAATAGTGTACCTAAATGTCGTTTGGTGTTAATTGTTATATATTGGAAATTTTGTGAAAATTAATAATGTCGTTACTGGAATTTTGGATTTGAGAATATTTAAATCAATAATGAGATGACTTGATAGTAGATGTAGTTTTAGCACTAATTAAGAAATAGATCGAATTGACATTTGTATGATGAATTTTAAGAGATCTTTAAGATTTATGATATTATGGGAAAATAATTTCGGAAATTTAAAATATTTAAATGACTTTCTGCAGTTCGGGAATAAGTTGGTGACGAGATTATACAAGCTCGATTGTTGAATATCAACTACAAGACTACTTTACTTGATTACGGATAAGTTGCTTTGCGATTATTAGGTAAGGGATATGTATAAGGAATGTAGGAGATACTAGAATGATTTTAAGATCAATTGCATTGTATTTTATGAACTGCGTATGCTTTGCAAGAGATTTTAGAAATTTGATACCGTCATGCTATCGAATTTTCGTAAGAATATTGATTTCTGCGATTTCAGCTAAAAGCCTAAGAAACTTTTTAAGAATAGAACTTTTTTAAAGAATTCAGTCTTAAAAATATTAAATTGCATGATTTTAGCATATTAATGAATTTTTAAATTAAATTTTATTTTATGGAAATTACCAAACGTTAGTGTTTTAGAAATATTTATGAAAAGTTATGAAGTTTTCGGATTTTTGGAATTCCTTGCATTTTAATTGGTTTCGGAACCTCTATGAGTTTTGAAAATGCTCTTTCGAATTTGGATTTATGAAACTCTGCATTAGCATGAATTTTCTAAAGAATTCTGTTTTTGTTGAAAGCTTATTAAATTGCATGATTTTAAAGACTTGTGACTTTTCTATCTTAAATTTTGTTTTATGGATTTATTATAAATCATGGCACTAAAACCTATTTTCTTTATATATATTTTGGAAATTATTAAGTTTTTAAATATTTGGAAAATAATTCTGATTTTATGCTATAATCTGCTTTATGAACTTTTATAAATATCTGTATGATTTGACTTACTGATTTGAACTTTGAACTATGAAACTTTTGTTTTGAGACATTGGCTAACCGTCATCTTGCGGTATCTGGACTGCTGTATATTTTGGATCCAGCAGTATTTGGCTGCAGTGTGACCTTCAAGGCCTACAGTATCTGGCTATAACGTTACCTTCGGGGCCTATAATATTTGGCTGTAGTGTGACTTCGAGGCCTACAGTATCTGTATTTGATATGTATTTTGCGCGCTATGTTGCTGTGTGATTTGATCCAGTCCGCAGCGGTCACGAATGACACCTGATCAGTGTTCATTGTAGACCACTTGAACTATGGCCATACGTCTATCTGTTATTATCCTTATGAGATATCTTTGCTACTTGATGTATATCGAGTTACTGCCATGTCTCCTCTTTTTGTTATTTTTTGATTTCTGAAAGATTTTTGAATATCTAATTTTCGAACTCTGAATCTGAAAATGATATGATATGGATTAATATGATTGGATTCTGAAATCTGAAAATGATTTGGTACGGATTTTTATGATTTGATTTGAAATATGATATGATTTCTGAAGATGACTGTTTACATATTTGCGTGACATGGCTTTGTTAAGTGATCTGTTATAATGATTTGATTTACATATGATTTTCAGAATACATGAATTTCTTGCTGGATAAGATTCCATATTTTAGAAATATCCCTTATGATTTAGAACTTGTTAATCGTTCCAGAATACATGCATATAGCTTACGGTATCTGTCTCTTTATATATATTTCTTATTGGGCTTTCCAAAAAGCTCATCCCCCTTCTCCACCTTCCATATTATTTGCAATAGGCGATCTGTACGAGAGGTTCTGACACGTCCTTCGAGGTTTTTGTATTGCCCTTAAAGGTATATGATGTACAGATATCTATTTTATATTCAGACTTGCTTTTCAGTACTTTTATAGTAAGGGGATGTAATTGAAGGAAACACTTAATACATTATGGTAAGCAATGATGCATGCAACTTTGGTGGACATGAACTTTGTTAAGTAGTATAATTTTAATATGTGACTGCATGCTTGCATGCTTAGTCAGAAAATTTGAACTGGGACCAAAGTGATTATAGGATATTGATTTAGCTAATGTACATTTAGCTTAAGAATAAATCTGAGACAATAAGCACAGCCCAACCAAGTAAGTGAAAAAGGAAAAATTTGGTTCATAATTTTGGTATAAAGGGTCGTTACATTCTATCCTCTGGTTTCGGTGCTCTTTCTTAGTAGATTGTTTGTTTTGTGGTAGGAGTTCTGCTTTCTTTGGATGAATAAAGTTAGGTTTTTTTTTTCTTTGAAAAACAAAAATGTCGAAGATAAGTAGTTCATTTTATTTTTTTTCTTTGCTCATATGGCAGATTCTGTTTTCGTAGGGCCTTGTCTGTAAGCATTTGCCCAAGATCAATATGATAAAGTTAAAACACCAAGTAATTAAATAAATTGAATGACATAAATGTTTGGACAGATATAGTTGGAAGCCAAAGTAAAATTATCAAATTTAGTAAAATCTTTGTTTTTAATTTTTATTTTTTAGTGTGGCTGTCAATATGTAGATAATATGTGTTGAGAAGTGAAGTGGGACTTAGTCATATACTTTTACAAGAACATTTATAGTAAGTTTACAAATTTTGATCTTACTATAAGATTAGTGATTAATAACCTTTATAAGGATAATTAATCTAAACCATTTATTAAATTTTAGGGCGTGTTTAGTAAGGTGGAAAAGAGGAAGGATTGTGACATCCTAGTCATTACACATTAATATAACTTTTTCCTTTCGTTTGATTAGACTCGTTCGTCAATGTCATTCATTCTTTCTTCTGATGATTGGTATTAATTAGCTCATCAATTTCAAGTGAAATATAATCATTATATTTATATATATACATCATTCCAAACCATAGGATCTTACACATCTTACATAACCTAAATCCCCAAAAATCTTATAAACATCATTGTACTGTAGTACTGTCTGACTTACATAGTTACATAAGTATACCTTCAAGAAGTCGAGGAAGCGTGCCTTGAAGGAATACAGATCCAATAAGCTTTTCTATCGAGAGCGAGGGATCACTTCAAATAGTCTGAAAAATAGTTGTAAAGGAGTGAGTTTACGCTCAGTAAGAAATACATGTCAAAGAGCGTACTATGCCTCTATATGCAGTTTTTCCTGCTTGGCTCTATAATGTCATGTAAAACCATTATAAAGCATATATCATGTACTTTCTTCAAATATCATATACAAGTAAAATCAAGTAACGTAAATACTTTTGATTTCTTTATTATTTTGAAATCACATATTCAAATACTTTCAAGTAATTCAAATGCTTCAGATACTGTCAGATAACATGGAGACTAATTGCATTTCAACAGAATTATGCACTAGATAAGTGGCGTACCTCCGTAGGGGCTAGGAATCCTCCCCTAGCCAAACATATAACATAGACAATTGGTCAAATGTCGATGGGCCACGATGAACACTAGTCAGGTGACATCTGTGGTACTGAGGGCTGGACTAGAGCTCCTCAGTCAAGTACATATATAGATAGTGCATAATCATCAAGTAGTTTATAGTCTCAAAACATTTGTCATATAGCTTTTTGCAATGACAATTATACTTTTCTGAAATAGGCTTTAAAACCTTTTTTTCAAATAGGGCAGTCGACTGGTTTTGTAAGGCAGTCGGCTGCTATCACATATCTTGAATTATCGAAATTATTTTCTTTTAAAATTTTGATATTTCGAAATTTTGGAAACACATGGGGCAGTTGACTGGTCCCATATAGCAGTCGACTGGTTTTGAAGTAGAATACTTCTGAACATAGGGCAGTCGACTTGCTCCATAGGCAGTCGGCTAGTTTCTCAAACAGAGTGCTTTTCAAGTAAATAGTAGTCGACTGGTGATAACTTTATGAAAATAGAGTTATTTTAGTACTTTATTGATTAATAATTATTTAATTCCCCCATTATTTTATTAATTATTCCCCTAATTTTATTAAATTCCTCATGTTTTGCAGAAAAATAAATTCTAAATGAATTTCAGTCTTTTCGGTAGCAAATAGAGTGAACATGGGCAAGAAATGAGATTGGACCACTACAAGACAAGGGAGCATGACTCTTCATTTTCTCTCTCATCTTTTGACATCTTGCATGCCACATGTCATCATCCTACTCACTCTTAGTAGATAAAAACAAAAGACACATGCCAACACATGGAGGACACATGCCCTTGCCACCTTGCATGCTTATATGGACTAAAAGACAAAGAGGAAGGTGCTAGAAAGAGAGAGGTGTCCATGGCTGATGTGGGCACTTAAATGATATGAAAATATCTACTTTGAAGTGCCAAGGACATGAAGACAAGTGGCAATTAATGCCAACTCATCTAGGATAGGAAATTACCATTGTATCCCTAGGTTAAGTGACTATATAAGTAACTTTATGAGACCTAACCTAGGGGGCTGCCTAGGGTTTAATTTTATTTGCTTTCCAGCATTTCTTTTATGTCTTAAGAAATTTAGAAGCAGCCACCATCTTTCACGTTTTTCAAGTTCTTTCCTTTTTTATGCAAGTTACTTACTTTGTTCACATTTCCTTTAAGTTTAGTAAAGTTTCTTTCAAGTTCTCTTTTAATCTTAGTTTTCATTTATATTTCTTGCAATGATATCTTCTTCTACTCTTTCCTTTTATTTTATTTTGGTTATTGATGAGGTTCTATGAGGATGGGGATTCAAAAGGTTGAAACAATACCTCCATAGTTCTTGTTCTTGAACTTTGTCTATATTTTTCTTTAGTGATTTTTTTTATTGTTTTCCAGTTCTTTTTTTTAGTTTATAATTTTTTCTTTACTATTTCATATGTCTATTTTAATGTCATTTTTTTAGTTTTAAGTATTTCTCATAAACAGAAAATATAAAAAATTCGTACAGTGGAGTAGTTCAGTGAAGTGGCGTTAATGACATGTCTTGATGCAATTTTGGGATTCATTTTTTTCAGCCTCTTTTAGTTTAGCTTAGTGAGAGTTGTGGCTACTATTTTGCATGATCATGATTTCTTATGTGTCCATTAGTATAGCATTTATTTCATCAATTTAGAGAGCATGTTTATTAAGTGTTTGTTGAATGTCGTAGGTTAGCACCATTAATGTCATGCATTTGGTTTTTTCTGCTCAGTGTTTGGCGTAACTGGTAGGATATTTTAGGGTCTGTTTTTAAGTTGTTTTCAGTGCATTTCTAGTAGCTTTTTGTCATATTAGGGTCATATTATTTTTAGGAAAATTTTAGAATTTAATTGGCATAGTATACTGAGTCATTTCTTCCCATGTATTCATGTTATTTGCAATTTCCTTATCAGTTTTGTGAAATCTGATTGGTCAGTTTCCATGGCTGTTTTGGACTAGATTAGGCTACATTTTATTAAGGTTAAGTTAGGTTTAGGTCATATAAATTAGGGATAATTTTGGAGGATTGTTTAGATAGCATTAGATAGCATTTTTCCTAAATTTCTTTAGCATTTTACTGCATTATTTTAGGCCACTTAGGCTCTGGGGTAGACTAGCTGTTGTTTTGGGCTTAGTTTAGGTCCATTTAGGTAAGTTTAGATCATATTAAGTTCATTTACATGTTAGGTAATTTTTAAGGCCCATTTAGGTTAGCTCACATTATATTAACGTAGCATTTTAAGATTTTATTGTTAGTTAGATATCATGTTTTTAGTTGCTATTCATTCTTAGCTTAGTTACTGTTTGAGCATTTCAGGAATTTAATTTACTTAAATTTAGTTCATCTTAGATGCATATAAACATAGTTTAGAGTGTAGGTTATATTAGATTAGGTTACATTATTATTTAGATGCATGTTTAGGGCCATTTAGCTAGCATTTTTAAATTCTGTTCATTATTTAATTTAGGGACTAGTTACAACTAGTTTAGGTGCTGTTTAGAGTTGAATTTAATATTAGATTAGAGTTATATTAATGTATTAGAGTTTGTTTAGGGTTAGGATTTCAATTAGAGTTTTATTAGGATTTTTTTTAGCATCTCTCATGCATTAGTTCATTTTCTTCTCATTTGCACTAGTTTTAATTTAGTCTTTTCATACATCATTAATTTTATTTTAGGATTTTTTTTGACTTAGTTTTATTAATTTTTTTGTTTCCTTTCTTTTGCAGTTATTTTATTTTGATCATTTTCACTGTAAGTATTTCTTATTTTCTTTTTAATTTCCTTTTCTTTTATCTTATTTATTTTATCTTATTTTATTTTATTAGCCTTTGTAGATCACATAATTAATTAAATTCATAATTTGCTAAGATAGGCTTAAGGTAATAGTATCTAGTACTTAACTAGGCTACATAACACCAGTCTCTGTGGGATGATAATTTGGGACTCAAATCCTATATTACTTGTATGACCGCATGCACTTGCGTGTAGATACCTTATAGGGTTGACAAGTTTTTGGCGCCGTTACCGGGGACTGGGCGTAGATTTAGTTAATATTGGAGAACTTATGCTTAGGTATAGTCTTAGCTTGTACATGCATAGTTTGTAAATATTTAGAGCCTTAGGTTAGATTAGTAAAACCCTTAGTTAGATTTTCTCTTTTTTTTTCTTTTTATTTTTTATTTTCTTTCTAGAGACACACCATTAGGACTCTGTTGATATTTGCATACGTAGAGTCAAGAGCTGTGAATTTTTTCCCTTAGACCTTGAAATTGAGAAAACTCTTTGGAAAATTAGAAGGAAATCCAAAAAACAAATTGCTTCATTGCAATATCCGATGGTTGATAACAGAGAGCTTAGGACAATCGGGGATTACGTTATCCCAACCATAGGGGGATATTACACTGGTATTAGGAGGCCAGCAATTCCTGCGAATAACTTTGAGATCAAGCTAGCCATCATTCAGATGATCCAGACATAGGTGCAGTTCAATGGGTTGCCACATGAAGATCCACATGCACACTTGGGCAATTTCCTTGAGATATGTGACACCTTCAAGCACAATGGAGTCTCTAAAGATGCGATTAGGCTTAGGTTATTTCCCTTCTCTCTTAGGGATAGAGCGAAGAGTTGGTTAACCTCCTTACCCCCAGGATCTATCAGTACATGGGATGAGCTAGCCCATCAGTTCTTAGCCAAATTCTTCCCTCCCTCCAAAATGGCGAAGCTAAGAAATGATATCTCTTCCTTCACCCAGTTTGATAGTAAGTCCTTATATGAAGCTTGGGAGAGATACATAGACCTACTTAGGAAGTGTCCTCATCATGGCCTACCCCTATGGCTTTAGGTGCAAACTTTTTACAATGGTCTAACTAGCCAAAATAGAACGATCATCGATGCTGCTGCAGGAGGAGCACTTATGTGCAAGACAGAGGAGGAAGCTTATAATCTGTTGGACAAGATGGCCACTAATAATTATCAGTGGTCAGCTGAGCGACATGCACCTAGGAAGGTAGCTGGTATCTACGAGCTTGATGCTCTTTCTACCTTGACTTCACAAATTGACACATTAACAAAGAAGGTAGATTCCCTTAGTACCCAGTCCTCTCCTAACCTTAATCCTGTCCTTTCAGTACAGAGTCCTTTCAAATTGTGTAATTTGTGTGGTGGCACACACTCGATAGATAGGTGCCCATTGAAGTTAGAGTCGGTTCAGTATGTTGTTCCACCCCAGAGGCAGCAGAACAACTCTTTTTTGAGCACCTACAATCCAAGGTGGAGGAATCACCCTAATTTCTCTTAGAGTCAAAATCAGGGGCAGTCATCCACTTCCAGACCTTTAGGACCTCCAGGTTTTCAGCCTCCACCCACTCATGTACAACCACACCAGCATCAATTATCACCTCATTTTTCTCATCCACCCTATCAGCACCCACCTCAGCAGTTTCATCACCCACCACTTGTTCAGCCTCACCCTGCACCCAAAAAGAAGCCTTCGCTTGAAGAGATGTTCGCTCAAATCATTCAGAATCAAGCAAGTTCCATTAAGAACTTAGAGATTCAAATGGGGCAAATAGCTCAGTCACTTAGTAAACGCCCTCAGGGATCCTTACCTAGTAACACCGAGACTAATCCTGTTAAGAAACTAGGTCAGGAGCATTGCAATGTAGTTCAGAAAGATGGAAAGTTAGGAGATGTTGAGGAGCAGTTGATTGAGGAGGTGGAGTTAGGCCAGGAGGTGGAGCCTAGTGCATCTGATGTGGTGAGTTCAGTTGAGCTTAGCTCCTGCTCACCCAATATTTTTGATATTTTGGGCTTAGCCCCTGTGATAGCTCTAGAGCCCATTCCTATTGATCCAGTGAAGATAGTGGAGCCTAGCTCCTGTCAACCTATCACTTATAAGCCTCACATACTCTTTCCTCAAAGATTTGTAAAGCCTACTTTTAATGAGCCTCTTCCTACACCTGAGCTTGTAGCACTACCTGAGAAGTGCAAAGCTATCATAGAAAATCAGGTCATACCTAAGATAGAGGATCCAGGTAGCTTCACTATCCTTTGCAGTATCACTGATTATTTCTTTCATAATGCCTTTTGTGACCTAGGATCTAGTGTCAACCTTATGCCTTATGTGGTATATAAGAGGCTAGGATTAGAGGAAGTTAAGCCAACTAAGACCACACTTCAAATAGCAGATAGGTCTATTAGGTACCCTAGAGGAGTGGTAGAGGATGTTCCTATCCAGATAGATAGTTTTGTCATTCCAGCAGACTTTCTGATATTGGATATGAAGGAGGACACTAATGTCCCATTTATTTTAGGAAGACCATTCCTAACTTCAGGGAAAGCACTTATAGATGTAGATAATAGAGAGCTTACTCTTAAGCTTTAGGGTAAGAAAGTTAGGTTTAGGATGGGTAGGAGAGTTGATGTAGAGGGTTACTATAAAGGATTTCAAAAGGACTTGGTAGCAGAGAAGGATGTTAATGAGAGATTTTTAAAGGATGATAATGCCAAGTCCTACAAGGTGACCTTTATTGATTTTGTGATACCTGATAATTAGAGTAAGAGGCTTTTGAAGGCTAAAGGCGATGGTTTTTTCCCAGATGTATCTAATGAGAAGGACGTTAATAGGAGATTTTGTAGAGATCGTCTTGAAAATGATATGTCACCGTTTGAGGCACTGTTGGAAAGATTACCATCCATGATGAAGAGTTCCCTGCTAAAGAGGGATTGTGCTAATCCCATCGAGCCTGAGCCTGATTGATGTTTCTGCTGTACAGCTTCATAAGAGTCTTGCTGAGGACTATAAACTTAGCCTAGCTTCATGACTTCATTGTTATGTTCTTTTCTTTTCTTTTCATTCTTGTATAGTTCTTTTTTCTGTGTGATGCTTGTTTTTCTTTGTTTGCTTTTGTAGGTACTCTCTATAGCAGCACCCTTCTTTGAGCTTCACAGTGATCATCCATAGGATATTAAGTGAGTTTCCTTTTCTGTGCTTCATTTCTTTATTTTATCTACACACTGAGGACGTTGTGCACTTTAAGTTTGGGGGAGGGGATTAACTTGAGCATTTTCAAAAAAAAAATTTGTGCAAAATTGAAAAAAATATTTCAAAAGTTTTGAAAATTTGGGCTTAAATGGACTGTTTTGAGATGATTTGAGTACTTAGCATGTTATTTTCTCATAATCCTATGATATTACCCCTTGATTTGGTCTGATTCTGATTGACTAAGAAGCATGATTGTGGTGAAAGCATAAAATTAAATTCTTTGAATTTGTCTTGATTCTAATTGCGATATCCTCATCTTTATACATATGTCATGATCATGGATTAGTATGCACATTTAGAGAAGGCTTATGTGGACATAGGATTGCATTGGTTCATTTGACTTTGCGTATCATATTCTAGAATTTGCTTGATCTTCTCTTGAGGCGAAATTATCAGATCACACTTGATTAGGAAAGTGATTTAGGCCACCTTTCCAACTAACCTTGTGTAGACACCTAAATTGGTCTGGAACTATAAATGTATTTGGATTGGATCCTGTTTCAGTCATAGCGATTTGAGATTGAAATTTGCTTGTTAATTATTCGATTTAATCGTGCGCTTGAATTAATTTGTCAAAGACAAATTTTGAGTAATTTGGTTTTCGAGATGAATTTAAAGCTTAAATTAGTTCAAGTATCATAAATATCAAATTCTGTTTTTCAAGATCGATTCCAAATTTGTTGCAAACAATTGGGCTTTCTTTGATTTGTTAAAATTAAACTAAAGCCCAAATTAAATGAAATTGGGCTGTTGAAGCTAAAAATTTAAGCCCACTTAAACCCATCTTTTAAGTTTAGGATTATAAAAGCAAAAAAAAAAATATTGATAATAAAAAATAAAAAAAAAGAAAAGAACAAAATTAAAAAAAAAGGAGAAAAATGACAATGTCGGTGCCAATACCAACTTGGGACGGGGAGACTGCCAGCCATATTCAAACTGACAGCCACCCTAAGCCGCTCTGCCATCTCCACCAACTCCATTGACAAACACCATTTGAGCCTAAAAGTCATCTGCAAAATCGATTATGATCCTGGATTTGAGGGATTTGATTCATTTTGTTTGACTAAAAATGCCTATTAAATGGCTTGCAAGAGAACACAGGGGGGGAGATCGGTTCAAGAGAAAAATCATAATCCCATTTGCTATCAGAAAACCCAACAACGTAAACACAGAAAGAAAAAGAAAGTGCAAACATTCAACATCAGTTCAAAGTTCCCAAACATCCAAATTGAAATTTGAACCACAAATCATAAAGCCTATTCAAAGAAAAATAGAAAATTTACAAAACAAAAAAAAAAGAAATCAGTGGTTGTATTTGGAGTATAACAGAATCAGTGGCTAGCTGGCACGGGAGGACAACGTTCGTTCCAGCTGAAAGTAGGAGGGCATCTGATTGATTACAGAAACAGTGGAAAAGCCCAAACGAGGTGACACGCGATGGCGGCAGTTGGACCAGAGAGTGGTGCGTGGCGCCCACAACCGTGGATCTAGTGCTGCTCGGAAGAAGGCTATGCAGCGGTAAGAAGAGGTGCTATCCGATTGGTGGTTATCTTGCAAAGAGAGAAGGATTCGGGAACAAAAAAACAAAAGGGAAGAAACGGAAAAGCTGAAGAAAGAGCTTGAACGGATTTTTGTGAGATTTATCCCTTTAGCTTCTGTTTTGTTTTATCTGCTATATAATGCTTTGTAGGGCTTAAATCACGTAAAAGGAAAAGCAAAACATAATGGTTATGGCTTGGGCTAACTACATTGGGCTCGTTAACTTAAAAAAAAAAAAATATATATATATATATAATGAATATATGTACAATCCTTGGGCTGTTTGCACGTATGAATTTAGATGTTTTGGTTGTATTTGTATGATGTCTTAGATTTCTTGGTTTTATATACATGCATAAATTTATTTGGGCTTATAGATTGTCAAACATCATTTTTGAATAAACAAACTTAATAATAATAATAATAATAATAATAATAAAATAATAATAATAATAATAATAATAATAATAATAATAATAATAATTCGCTAGTATACAATGTTTTAAAGTTTTAAAGTGAAAGATGAGCATGTTTCAAATTTGATCAAAGTGTTGGAAAACTTGGAACAACATTAATAACTCTAGAACTAAGAGTATCTACTCATCTTAAAATAATAAATAAAAGAAAATATCCGATCAAAGTGTTGAAGGGTGTAGAAATATTTTCACTATATTCCCACTTATAAATATTAGATAAAACATTAGTAAATTAGTCTAATTAAAATAAAAAATTAATAGGACAATAATGATGAATAATCCTAAAAAAAAAATTTGCTTTGGACATAATTTGCTTTGCAATTAAATCTATAAACCTAAAAATGAAAGAGGTTCATGTACAGTAGATTAAATCTTTAATTGAAAAAAATGATTTTCCAAATTTGACCAAAGTGTTGGAAAATTTGGAACAAAATTAATGACTTCAATCTTCTACATTTGATCGAAGTATTGAAGGATGTAGAAAAATTTTCGCTAAAACTAATAAAGATTAAATAAAAATATAGTGAAAATTAAAGAAAGTGACAATAATGAATAATCCTTAAATCAAAAATGTAAATTTTCTCAGTAGATGAAACTCCAACTAGAATAAAATTTCGCAAGTGTGTGATATTCAGAAAATTCTAGGCATGAAGATGTTCTTTCTAAATTTGACCAAAGCGTTGGAAAATTAGGAGGAACAATTTTAATATAAAAAATAACAATAAAAAATGAAATTTAATAGTAAATTTTAATTAAATCCTTTAATAAAATATTTAATTAATCCGACGACGGAGCCTCTTTAGGGAAATGAGTGTGTTTCCTTAAATACTCTTGAGGTAAAGAAATTTCCTTAGGCATTCAATCAAAGTGTTGGAGGGTACTTTATGGAATTTTTCAATATTTAAATAATTAAAAAACTACAAAACAAATTAGCTAGAAATTATGAAGATAAATTTTAATAAAATAAAAATCCGACAACAAAGCCTCTTCATGAGGACGAGTGTGTCCAGTGAATACTCTTGAGGTGCAAAATTTTCTTGGGAATTCGATCAAAGTGTTGGAGAATATCCTTAGAAAAATGCCAATATTTAAATAATTGAATATTAAATAATAAAAAGAAAATTTTAATTAAGCATAAAAGACCATTTAAATTAAGATCGCTTAAGATAAAACATTATTAATTGGTACCGTCCGTCGGACGGGTGTTGTGGGGGTGCTAATACCTTCCTTACACGTAACCGTACTCCCGAACCCAAATTTTAAAACATAGATCAATGTACTTATCCTTAGTTTTGAATAGGTGGCCAATCACACCTAAGTTAAAATTGATTGGTGGCGACTCCATAACTTTACGTCTAACGATTAGATCCTCAGATAAAAATCGTTACGACAGCTTGGCGACTCCACTGGGGATGTTGAGATTCAAACCATTAATTAATCATGTGATATTTTAAGCCTTAGTTTAATGGTCTTAATTGATGTTTAAATTCTTTAAGTTTGAAATAAGTTTTGTTTGCTTTTGAATTTTATTAATTGTGTTAATGCATTTAGGATAAGGGTTATGTGTTGGTATGTTCCTTCACACACACAACACGGGCATTTGCATGCATAAGCTCTAAGTCCCGAGCTCTGTCCTCTGTAGGAGGGAGTGAGTAGCTATATTCTCGTGAGATAGTAACCTCCACATGGACTAGCGAATAACTCCCACTCAAATTGAACCCTTTCCGTTTGAGCCTAATAGGCGAGGATCGGGGTGCCTTACTAGTCCATGTAGACATTAGTAAGGAACAATTTGGGAACTTGTTAGCCTAATGATAAAACCTGAACCCAGCATATAGTGAACTTAAGGGACTAACCATAAAATAAAGCCTTACTCAACCTATTTTGTAGAAAACCTAAAGTTAGGGCCACATGAAGGAATACTTTGATATAGCACCTTTTTGTGAAAATAATAAAGTGAAAATGGTGAAAATTAGAAACAAAAATATATAAAAATTGAAATTAAAAATGATTTTTCAAATAAAAACATCCTTTACTAAATTTAATTTTGTTTCTTTTTCTCTCATCTAAAATTCAAAAAAAAGAAACACATCATTTGTCATCTGCATTTGAACATTGCATCATACATAACATGGGAAGTAAATGTCTTATTTCTGGGCTAGAGGAGTCGAGGACATGGGAGATCAATTAGAAGCTCGAATAATTGCTTTGGAGAATAATTAAGAAGAATTTGGAGTTGAGATGCGAGAGATGAAGGAACAGCTTGCAAAAATAATGAAGATGGTAGAAAGTCTAGGAGAGGCTAAAATGGTTCATCCTCAGGGATCTTTGTCATTTCCAACTCAGTCGCATGTTGAATCATCGACATATAAAGACCAATTGAATATTCATGAGACTGCCTGTCGGGATGATATTGACATTGTTAACAGTCCAAGTGAAGATCCAGCTATTAAAGAGGCATGGAAAAAGATAGAAAAGTGGATGGATTATCTTGATGGCCTTACGTCTAAAACAGAACCTTATATTCCCTCAGAACCTACACCAATACAGGCACAACCTAATTCTCACTCTCACCCTAATCTCTTTTGGCCACCCACAATAGGGTTTCCTAATTTTACACAACCTCCATATTTTAGTCCTTATTTTAATCAATACCCTCGTCCTGTTCACATTCAACCATTTTCTCAGCCAGCCCCTAAAGTCCATACATCTACAATGCCATCAAATGCCTCAGTTAAAAATCAAGTTGTCCAAAAACAATCCAAGAAGAAAAAACGCACTGAGATCATCCCTATTCCTATCATATATGGAGAGCTTTACCCTCACTTACTTCAAATGCGTCTTGTTGCTCCTGTATTTTTGAACCCTTTAGTGCCTCCGTACTCGGAATGGTATGATCTGAATGCAAGATGTGACTATCATGCAGAAAATATTGGGCATTCTATTGAAAATTGTAATGCTTTCAAGTATAAGGTGCAATCACTCATGGATGCAAAGCTGTTCAATATAGAAAAGATCGTTGGTTAGAAAATCTGAGAAGATCGATGAGGGTTTAGAGGATGAGAAATGTGGATTTTGCTGGGTAGTTTTCTTTTCAAGTGGATTTCAAGTGATTAAAGCATTAGGATGATACACAAGTACTTTTTGAATCTTGTAAACATTTTTCGTATAAATGTTACAAGATGTTATTGGAGTTTAATTGATCTTACATGCATGTCATATTCCATATATGCACTGTCTTTCATAAATAAACAACAAAAAAATAATAAAAACAAAAAATAAAAACAAATACAAAAATGTTTTCATTTCTCATGACATAGTAAGCATGGCATCTAATTTGGGGTTATAACAGAGATAGCTTGGATACCAAAGGGTTTTGAGACAATCTATTCGAGATTTGGATGATGGAAGAAGTGGAAGCAGTTCAAATAGAAAGGACGGAAAAGACCCATAATGAGATGAAAGAACAGTTGGCACAAATGACAGATTTATTGAATAGGCTAGACAATGGAAAAAGAATAATAGGAATAATGGGAGACGTGGCCACCCAAGATGGGCACCCATCACAAAACAAACCCATTTTTTAGGCTCAAACATCTCAAAAGACATAAACACTGCCCCCCGAAGGCTATGTAAGCCATAATATGCCAACTGCAGTTGGTTATGGTCAAGTCCAGGGGCATGTAGTGCATACTACATAGACAGCAAGTGGAAGAGGACTTGGGTTCCCAACAGAAGATAGATCTATGAAATCCCCTAATTTCATGTAATTTCCTCATACTTGTAAAGTATTATAAACTGAAATGATTAAGTAAATATGAGAAGTTTGATGTATGAATGATGTATGAAACATGAGAAGAAATAAAGAAATTGATAGTCTCATTATGATGTTAAAATGAAATAAAGTTGAAGTTTGGAATTACGATAATGTTTACAGATTTGAAGAGTTGAAAAGGACAAATATTAGTGCAACAAAGCTCGAGGATTTTGGCAATCGAGGTAAGGAATTTATGTAACGGACGTAGGGTGACTATGTCCGCATGTTTTAAGATATTTTAAATGTCATTTGGAAAGAAGTACCAGCTGTTTGAAGTGTAGGAAATAAGATTTTTGGGTTTTACTCCTAGTACCAATTAGGCTAGAAGCAGCCTACTGCCTAGAGACAACCAAAGCATGAAAATTTCTGAAACCAACTCAAACCAGTCGATTGCTATGTAAGCTAGTTGACTGTTATTTTCCAGTATGCATTCTGTTTCAAACCAGTTGACTGCTTTTGCTTAAAAAGCATTCTGTTTTAAAACCAGCCGACTGCCTATAAAACCAGTCGACTGCCCTATTTTTAAAAGTATTCTATTTCGAAAATAGTTGACTGCTATATGATCAATCGATTGCCATTTCTCGAAAAGCATTCTGTTTCAAAACCAGTCGACTGCTCTATGGACCAGTTGACTGCCTCATGTGTTTTCAGAAATGAGAATTATCAAAATTTAAAAAAAAAAATAATTTCGATAAATGAAAATATGAAGCAATAGCCAACTGCCCTATGAGGCTAGTTGACTGCCCTGTTTGAAAAGAGGTTTCAAAACCCATTTCAAGAAAGTATGAATGTCATATCAAATAGCTATATGACAAATGTTTTGAGACTATGAAGTACTTAATGATTATGCACTTCTGTATATGCCCATGGCTGAGGAGCTCTAGTCCAGCCCTTAGTGCTACAGATGTCACCTAACTAGTGTTCACTGTAGCCACTGACGTTTGGCCAAATTGTCTCTATTATATATATATATATATTGGCTAGGGGAGGATTCCTGGCTCCTAAGGGAGTACGGCACATGATTCAGTGCATAATTCTGTTAAAATGCGAATAGTCTCTCTGTTATTTGAAATGCTATATGATGTATGTTTTGAAGAAGTACACGATGCATGTTTTGAAAAAAGAATATGATGCATGATTTGAAAGAAAGTATATGAAGTATGCTTGCATATGATGTTTTAAAAGAAGTATATGATGTATGTTTTGATGAAAGTATATGAATATGCTTTATAATGATTTTACATGACATTACAGAGCCAAGCAGGAAAACTGCATATAGAGGCATAGTACGCTCTTTTACATATATTTCTTACTGAGCGTAAACTCATCCTTTTACGAATATTTTTCCTACAGATTATTTGAAGTGATCCCTCGCTCTCGATAGAAGAGCCTACTAGTGGATTTTGAAAGTTACCTTCGAGATACGCTTCCCAGTTAGTATTGAAGGTATACTTATTTAATTATTTAAAGGAAATTGTGATCCAGCTATGGTACAGTACAAGTTAACATTGATGTATATACAATGTCGGTGATTTAAGTTAGGAATGATGTGTAAAATCCTGTGACAAGGAATGATATGTATATATATCATTATTATGTTTTAGTTGAAATTAAATTCATTTTGATGAACTATTAATATCAAGTTTAAAGAAGAAGAATGAATGACATTGACGGACGAGTCTAATCAAGTCGCATAAGATAAGGAAAAAGTTAGATGGTAAAATGTAGTGACGAGGACGTCACAGATTGGTATCAGAGCGATTAGACTGATGTTTGTCAGTGTCAATAAGCTAGAATTAGTGTATATCCCCAATGTACTGTACTTGTCTAAATCCATAAGCATAGTATAACTGTTTGTAGTTATACTAAATAACTCAATTTTGTGATTATATTGACAGAATGAGCTCACGTAGAAGAGGTACTGGTAGAGGAAGAGGAAGGGGTCAAGTAGAACAGCCCCCAGTACAGTCTCCTTCTCCATCTCCACCATATAGCTTGAACACTAGGCTAGCCAAAATGGAGAAGCACATGGAGAATATGGCCACGATGTTCACCCAATTCATGTTGAACTTTCCGAATGTGGCCACAAGTGCACCATCAGTTACTCCTACCGTATAGCCCCCACCAGCACGAACAGAGTTACCCCATCAGCTCCAGCTACTGAAAGGCGGGATCCTAAGGCGTATTGCAGTGTGACTCTGATTAAAGAATTTAAGAAGCTGGATCCGCCTAAGTTTAGGAGGGAAAGAGATCTTTTGGCAGCAGAAAATTGGATGAAGGCGGTCATGAAATCTTTCGAGTATATGACATGCTCCGAAAGGGAGAAAGTGGGCTTGGTTGTTTACTTATTAGTAGATGATGCCGAGTATTAGTGGCAGGCCACTCGGACCATTTTGGAGGCCCGCTATACTGAGGTTATGTGGGATAGATTCGTAGAAGCCTTTAATGAACAGTACATCCCACGTACTGATCAGAATAAATTGAAGATAGAGTTTCTGAGTTTGACTCAAGGGACGATGACAGTAAATCAATATGAATCGAAGTTCATTACCTTGAGCAGATTTGATCCAGAGGTCCTCAGGAATGAAGGACATAAGATTTATAAGTTTATAGAAGGATTGAAGTCCCCTATTGTAATACCCGATTTTATAATACTGTACACCATAATTTGGTGAATTTTGATAGTGGAAATTAAATAAATAATGAATGTTGATTTCCACTTTGGTGAAAAGCTCCTTAACTGAGGATGTAAATGGAGCAATTTCTGTGAAACACTCTATGGGCGAGTATTATGATGAAACGGCTCGCCCAAGATGATTAGGATGATCACCAATGGATGATGGCGAGTTTGATGATGGCAAGTTTGATTTAACAGCCATATCGGGAATAGTTAAGTTCGTTAAGTTAGTTAATTAAGATGATTGCCCGAATGAGGCTAGGTCTATGATCGCCCAAATGAACCTAGTAATGATCGCCCAAAGAGCTAGTATGGCGAGTAACGTGATCTCCCATATAAAGGCGCAAATGATAGCCTAGTAGGCAAGTAAGGCAATAAGGTACTCGCCAAATTAAAATGCTAAATGTGATTGCCAACTTGCTGCATGAATCATAGCAAAGTAGGCGAGTATAGCAACACCCGGTGATCGCCAACAACTTAACTATGAAAGTGATCGCCAATTCTCAATGTGATTGCCTAAGGGAAAGAAATCAGCTCATAATCGTCAATTCTCAAGATGGCATCAAGACAATGTGACGATGCCAATAATCAAGTAAATGCAAATGTGGATGCTCGAATTGGCAAGTTAAGGACTATTGGTGAGCTGAGAAGCTGGCGATCTGGATTAAAGAGGGCGAGCTGACACATTACATAGCGTTGGCGAGCCGGAAACAATAAATCAGAACCGTGTAGCCAAATTTGACTTCTGTTGCTATTGTGATACAAGGCTGAAGAAAAATCTGACAGAGGATGAATTCTATTGGCTGAAGTAGCCATCAAAAGTAGGCAAACCAAGTCAATAAAGTGTAGGAAGAAAAGAGTTCCAACCGATTTCTTTTGCTGCAATGTTCTTCATGAGTTAATGCAACATATGATGCTTAGAGGAGAAGGAGAATGGAAGTCAACAAAGGTGCAACAAAAGTGGACTTCCATGCCAATTTGCTGCTGCTACACGTTATTTTCTTCAATCTGTTAAAGACTGATTAAATCTGCTTGTTAAGTGTAAATTAGACAAGAAATTAATTAAAGGTTGACATGGCTGGAATTTTAGTTGTTGAAATAAGAAACAAAGCCAATAGAAGAAGCAAATGATGTGTGGAAGGGAGACTTCCTCGCCACCTTGAGTAGCAGTTTTTCTTCATGCATTAAATGAATTCTAATGCAACAAATGATGAAGGAAAACGGGATAAGGAACAGGTGGTAGGTTCGATTAGATTAGCATGGCTATATAAGAAGAAACACTTGAGGAAAACCAACTGAAGCAAACTTCATCCTTTAGTTAGCTAAACTTTTCTCCATCGTTGAAGAGCTAAGGAATAAGCAAAGTAAAGCTAAGTGAGGCAGAAAGCACTCTGTTTCTGGAAGTGCAACTCAATCAAGGTGAGTTCCATATTGCTATGGTTCTTTTGATATTCAATGGTAGATTTCTATGTTTTATACCGTAAGAAACATAGATATAGCCTTGTTTTAGTTAAATCTTGTTAGAATATATAAGAAACTAGAACAAGATGTGGTCTGAAAAAATAATCGAGAATAAACAAGGAAAGTGCTGGAAATGGTGCAAAAGCGATGATAAAAATAGGCGAGCTTAGCTATCATGGGCGAGCTAAATAATATGGAGCGTGGTGTAGTGGGCGAGGTCGCCACATGCTAGTTTAATTCATAGGTGAGCCCACCCCTGAATAAAAAAGCCGTGTATGGCGAACTCACATGCATAGGCATGGCGAGTTGAATAGTGGGCGAGCTCTTATGCATATGCATGGCGAGCTGATTTGTGGGCGAGTTCCCATGTGTAAGCCAATTAATAAATGGCGAACTCTGTTGGGCGAGCTAGTTAGTCTCAAGTCTGGCCAAAATGCTGAAAATATTCGAAAAGAAAATATTAATAGTATTAATAAATTATTTTGCAGCCGAGAATTAAGGACTCGAAAAAAGCGATCGGGAAAGCAATTGGGAAGCAAGGCTTCGTAAGACCAGGTAAGGGAGTAGTATGTGAAGTAAAATGCATGTCCTGTGGAGTAAAATATTATGAAAATATTGAGAAAATGTTTTGGTTTATGACATGCATTAGTTTGATAAATTGTTTTGATTTGGGCGAGCTACAAAGCTGACCCCTTTGTGATGTTTTGGGCGAGCCAAAGATAGGCGACCCCTTTTATGATGTTTTGGGCTGGCGACCCCTGTTTTAATAGAAATCTGGGCAAGCCATAGATAGGCGACCCCTGTTTTAACAAAATTTCGGGTGAGCCAAAGAAAAATGACCCATGTTTTAATAAAAATGGGCGAGCTGACCATGGACTTGCCGCATTGGGCGAGTTGACCATGGAAGTGCCGCATTGGGCGAGTTGACCATGGGCAATGCCATAATGGGTGAACTGATCATTAGCGAGCCGCAATGGGCGAGTTGACCATGGGCAACGCCATAATGGGCAAACTGACCATGGGCAATGCCAGAATGGGCGAACTGACCATGGGCGAGCTGCTATGGGCGAGCCAATTTAACCGTATTTTCTCACACGAAAAATGGTGAGATTTTGGGCTGTTTTACTATCTTTTGTAAACAGAAAATATAAAACCTTTTTGGAAAATAAATCATTTTGAGAAAAATGATGAAATTGGTGAAATAATTCCTTAAAGGTGCTTTATAAGATATAAAGTGATTTTTGAGACTTTAGGTCCCGAGTTTCATGCGTTACTTTTCACGTGGCTGATTTGTGCCACAGAGCTAGCTATATCCCGGTGGGGATACGAATGGGAGTTTTGGCCTAAGGGCATACTCCAAGGAAGCCGTGCGGGGCGATGGCCTACGGGTGCACCCTAAAAGCGAACAACTTGTGTTCTTGGGGGAACGATGATAGCATGATTTATTTGTAGGGTGATGCCTAGTCTCAACTTACTAATTTCTGTTTACTGAAAGGATTTACTGAATCCTGTTTGCTGTTTACTACATTATATTGTAAACTGTTTAACCAGTGATTTGAATGGTGTATTGAGGATACTGTTTACTATATCCACTGTTATCCTACTTGGTATGATTTTAAGAAAAATAAATACTTTGTGGCATATAGTTTTGCTTTATTTAAAGCAGCATACGTCTCCTTTACTGAGCGCGTGGTTCGCTCACCCCTTTGTTTTAACTCTACAGATAAAAGACACGGGGTTAGAGAATTATCTCCCAGATGAGTATAGCTACATATAAAGCGCTGGGGCAAACTATGGTAAGTATGACAGGTACAGTCACTTCTCTCTTACATTTCAGACATATGTATACAGTACTACTTTATTGAACAAGGACAATAGGGGATGTCAGATGTAAGGAATAGTGAAAAAATTTCATATTCCGTATTTGTTAAATAAATGTTTATCATTTATTACTATCACTGTTGAATGTTAATGGCATCACAGACAGCCCAACCGTGGATTATGTGTAAAAATACGTGATTTACAGTATGTGTGGACTGTTACACCTATTCGATCTAAGCTGTATCCTATGGATATCACCATTTATGGAGAGGCGGTCCGTAAGGCTCAGTTGTGTGAGCAGGACTATGAGCTTCATCATGCCGATTTTCGAGCTAAGGGTAAAGGCAAAGAACCGATGAAGCGAAAGTCAGATGAGATGAAAGCCTCTAGTGATAGATGTCCACCTAGGAGAAATAGACGATATGAAGGAGTTTCGATAGGTAAGCACATAAATCATGAGAACATGATCTCTGTTTTAATTTAATGGTTATATGGAATTATTGTGACGTCCGCCACTTCATCTTATCATCTCACATATTTCTCATTATCTTATCCGATCTTATTTTGATTTAGTTCATCAATGCCAACCCTTCCTTATTTTTAAGCTAATTATTAAATAGCTCACATAAATTTATTTCTTTTAAAGAATCACCAATGATATATATAAATACCATTCCATTTCCACAGGACCTCATACATCATCTTATCTTACATCCCCGACATCTTATATACATGAATTTCTACTTGTACTGTACTGTAGCTGAATTACAATTTACCGTACATAAATATACAAGTATACCTTCTATGCTAACTGGGAAGCGTATCGGGAAGGTACACTTTGCTTCTTCAAAAACAAGCTCCTCTAGGCGGAGCGAGGTTTACTTCAGGTAATCTGTAGGAAAAATGGTCGTAAAAGGGTGAGTTTACGCTCAGTAAGAAAACTACATAAAAGAGCGTGCTATGCCTCTATATGCCTTTTTCCTACTTGGCTCTATAATGTCGTGTAAAGCATTATAAAGCATGCATCATAACATTTTTCATGCATTGTTTGCAATCATGCATGTTTATTTCAAATGACATAGCAAACATACTTTGTATGCTTCATTTAAAATGTAGCATACATATAAAACATGCATCATACTTCTTTCTTAGAAACTTCATACTTCATAGCATACTTTAAAACATACTTCATGCTTCTTTACTTCAAAACCTACATCGTATACTTAAAACATACATCATATATCCTTTGAAATAGGATGGAGACTATGTACAATATTTTAAGCGATTGAATCGTCATATGAACCGTTCATTCCCATTCATATGACTCTAATCATGCATTGGTACAGTAGTGCACTTCGTATAGGTCAGGGATTCTCTCCCGCCTTTATCTTTCCACAGTGAACACTAGTCAGGTGTCACATGTGGGATTGAGGACCGGACTAGGGTTCCTCGCTCAACATACATATTACTGAGGACTTGATCAGAGTCACCCAGCCATCAGAAATGCATAATCATTACGCAGTCCATAGTCTCAAAACATTTATAATATACTTCCTTCTTTCAGAAAACACTTTGGTGTTTAAAACATTTTGGCTTTGAAATTCTCTTTTCATACAGGGCAGTCGACTGGCCTCATAGGGCAGTCGGCTGCTGCTTCATAACTTCATTTCTCGAAATTATTTTCATTTTGGAAAATACATGGTGGCAGTCGATTGGTTCATATAGCGGTCGACTGGCTTTCAAACAGAATGCAATTTGACAAATAGCAGTCGACTGTCCATATAGCAGTCGACTGGTTTGAAAAGAATGCTTCTGGGTAAAAAGCAGTCGACTGGCTTACATAGCAGTCGACTAGTTTGCATCGATTTTCGAAAACGGCGTTTTGGTTGTCTCTAGGCAGTCGACTTCCATTTAAGGCAGCCGGCTGCCCCTAGCCTAATTGGTACTAGGAGACAAGTCCGAAAATGCATCTTTTCCTGCAAAGAAACAACTAGTACTTCCCTCCAAATCATGCACAAGTATCGTAAAACATGCGGACATAGCCGCCTTACGTCCGTTACATAATTTCCTTACCTTAATTCCTTCGGAACGCGAAATCACTTGGCGCGTAACCCTAGCTTTCACTCCTTCAAATCTGAAATCATCATAGCATATCAAACTTCAAATTAAACCACATACACATGTTATACTAACTTAAAACAACTCCACATCAAGAGCGAAATTGCAAGAATCCTCTTCTTCTCTTACCTTCACTAGAGACCAAAATTTTAATTGTTAAGATCTCCTTCAATACTTGGATTTACTTTATCAAACTTTGGATATCACCTAGTCTAACGACAAGGATTATTTTTCGTTCAATGAACTTAGTGAATTGGTGAGGGAGTAAGGTGTTTTAGCAAGAAGCTTGGAATGGAAAACTTGGGAGCTTGGAGATGGCACGAGAGGGAGAGCTGGAAGAGGGAGCTGGCGTAAGGTGATGATGGTGAGGGTGATGAGTCATGAACTCCATTAATTGCATGCTTATCTCATCATCTATCTCACCCATGCTTTATCCCTTGACTCATTTGACCCATTAATTTCCTCTTTTCCTCCTTCTCATCTCAGCCATTCATTAAACCACTAATCAAAATTTCTGATTTTATTTCTTTTCTCATACCTTAATTAAATTTCTGATATCGACATGCTTCATTTGACTTATTGACATTCAACTTTATTATTTCTTCTATATTCCATTCATCATGCATACATTATTCATACATCAATTACACATCAACTTCATATTCATTTTATCATATTTACTTAGAATACTTTACATACATGGAGGAATACATGGAAATTGGGGATCTCACATCCTCCCCACCTTAGAAAATTTGGTCCTCCAAATTTGCCTTAGCTTATCATGTAAACAACTCTGGATATCTTTCCTTCATTAAGCTCTCTAGTTCCCATGTAGCTTCTTCCGTCGTGTGGTATTGCCAGAGAACTTTCACTAATGGGATCGTCTTGGACCTCAATACCTTCTCTTTCCTGTCCAAAATCCGAACCGGCTTTTCTACATAGCTCATATCTTCTCTTATCTTCAAGGGTTCATACTCAATAACATGAGACAGATCCGGATTATATTTCCGAAGCATCGACACATGAAACACATTATGTACTCCCGATAGCTCCGGAGGTAATGCCAATCTATAGGCAACATCACCTATCCGATCTAAGACCTCAAATGGACCGATATAGCGAGGACTCAACTTACCTCGTCGGCCAAATCTCATGATCCCTTTGGATGGAGAAACTTTCAAGAACACAAAATCTCCAACCATGAACTCAAGTGGCCTCCGTCGAGCATCTGCGTAGCTCTTTTGTCTACTTTGAGCGGTCTTAAGCCTCTGACAAATCAACTTAACATCTTCTGATGCTTGCTCGACTAGATCTGGAGCCAATAACTTACGTTCGCCCACTTCTTCCCACCCAATCGGAGATCGGCACCTTCTTCCATACAAAGCTTCATATGGTGCCATCCCGATACTTGCATGATAACTATTATTGTATGCGAACTCAGCCAATGGCAGATGGTCATCCCAGGAGCCTTTAAAGTCCATAGCACAAGCCCTCAACATATCCTCGAGCGTCTGAATCGTGCGCTCGGACTGTCCATCAGTCTGCGGATGAAAAGCTGTGCTGAGATTCAGCTTAGATCCCATGGCTTCTTGAAAATGCTCCCAGAAATGGGAAGTAAACCTGGAATCTCTATCAGAAGTGATGCTCACTGGAACACCGTGTAGTCTTACAACATCCTTTACATACATATCTGCCAAAGTATTGAGTGTATCTGTTGACTTCATAGGCAGGAAGTGAGCTGACTTCGTCAATCTATCGACGATCACCCAAATACCATCATGATTCCTCTTGGTCCTGGGTAATCCCATAATAAAGTCCATCGTAATGTGTTCCCACTTCCACGTAGGTATAGGCAGAGGGTGCAATAATCCTGCTGGCTTTTGATGCTCTACCTTAACCTGTTGACATGTGAGACATTTCGCTACAAACTCAGCTATGTCTTTCTTCATGCCATTCCACCAATACACCTTGCGAAGATTATGATACATCTTCGTGTTTCCTGGGTGCAACGTGTACTTAGTGGCATGAGCTTCAGTCAAGATCAATTTCTTCAATTCGTCATCATTAGGAACACATATACGACTCTTAAACCTCAAAATTCCATCACTACCAAGATTGAACTCTGAGATCATACCTGGCTGCATTTGATTCATAGCCTCAATGCATCTATCATCTTCCTTTTGAGCACTTCGGATTCTTTCTATCAAATCTGGCTCAATCCTGAAACTAGCCATTATTCCAAACTGCTCGTTAGGTCTTACATCAAGGCTGAGGCTTGCGAATTGCTCCATTAGCTCATATTCTTTTATCATCATATAAGACATCATACCTACATGCTTCCGGCTCAGAGCATTCGCCACCACATTAGCTTTCCCTGGGTGGTACAAGATCTCACAATCATAATCTTTTAGTAGCTCGAGCCATCTTCTTTGCCTCATGTTCAATTCCTTCTGAGAGAACAAGTATTTCAGACTTTTGTGATCCGTAAAAATCTGAAATCTCTCACCATACAAATAATGCCTCCATATCTTCAGGGCAAACACTACTGCTGCTAACTCCAAATCATGAGTGGGGTAGTTCTTTTCATGGTCCTTCAATTGTCTAGAACCATATGCCACTACCTTACCATGCTGCATTAACACACATCCCAACCCTTGCCCTGAGGCATCACTATACACTGCAAATCCTCCTGAACCACTAGGGATGGTAAGGATCGGTGCAGTCGTTAGCCTGCGCTTCAACTCTTGGAAGCTACTCTCACAAGCTTCATTCCACTCATACTTCACTTCCTTGCGCGTCAAGCGCGTCAATGGAGCAGCTAACTTCGAGAAACCCTCTACAAATCTTCTATAGTAGCCAGCTAAACCCAAGAAACTCCTAATCTCCGTCACGGTCTTCGGTCTTTCCCATTGGACCACCGCTTCGATCTTTGATGGATCAACTGAAACTCCATCTTTACTGATCACATGACCTAAAAAGGAGATATAATTGAGCCAAAACTCACATTTACTTAGCTTGGCATACAGTCCTCGATCTCTGAGGGTCTCCAAAACAATCCTCAAATGCTGCTCGTGCTCTTCCCGTGACCTCGAGTACACCAAGATGTCATCGATAAAGACAATGACAAACTGGTCCAAGTACTGTTTAAACACGTCATTCATCAGATTCATGAAGGCTGCAGGTGCATTGGTCAGACCAAACGGCATCACCAAGAATTCATAGTGACCATACCGTGTCCTGAATGCAGTCTTAGGGATATCTTCATCTCTAATCTTCAACTGATGATATCCCGACCTCAAGTCTATCTTGGAAAAGACTTGTGCACCCTTTAGCTGATCAAAGAGGTCATCTATCCTTGGAAGAGGATACTTGTTCTTGATTGTCACCTTGTTCAACCACCGATAGTCAATGCACAATCTCATACTATCGTCCTTCTTCTTGACAAAAAGCACAGGAGCACCCCAAGGGGATACGCTGGGTCGTATGAATCCCTTGTCTAGCAACTCCTGAAGCTGCTTCTTCAATTCTTCCAATTCTACCAAGGCCATCCGGTAGGGAGCTCTGGATATGGGCTCAGTCCCCGACACCAATTCAATCGTAAACTCCACTTCCCTATCCGAAGGAAGTCCTGGAAGATCATCCGGGAACACCTCGGGAAAATCTCGGACTATAGGAATATCATTGAGTCCGGGACGTTTCTGATCTACGTCCTCCACATAAGCAATAAACCCTTCACATCATCATACATATTATCCATTACTTTCATTTGCAAACAATTAAGATCAAACATACTTTCATATTAATTACTTACAAATTTTACAACATAGCTATCGGGTGAAGAAAATGTTACACTCTTAGCATAACAGTCTACTACAACATGATTATTAGCTAACCAATCCATACCCAAGATAACATCAAACCCATACATATTCAGTAGGATTAGGTCAGCCTTAGATTCTCTTTCTCCTACCCGTAGCTTACAATTTTTATACACTAACTCCGTCATTTGTGATTCCTTAAGGGGTGTGCTTATCCTTAATAAATGTTCTAAAATCTCAGGCTCAACAGGTATTTTCATAGCAAACTTAGGAGACACAAAAGAATGCATGGAGCCTGGATCAAACAATGCCATGACATTCATATCAAATAGGTAAATTGTACCTTTAATCACTTTGGACGAGGCATCGGCAGACTCTTCATCGATGGCAAACACTCGTCCTTGGGTCACAGCTTTCTTTCCCTTCTCAGCAGCAGTGGCCTTAGGTTGCGGTTTAAGGGTCTTATCAGGTTCATCAGGCATCCTCGGATCTCTCTGAGGGCAATCCCTGATCATATGCCCTTTCTCTCCACATCTAAAGCAAGCGCCACTCGCCAAGCGACATGGCTGTGATCCGTGAAATTTCCCGCACTGCTCACATCTTTGCATCGTACTCTTCGGTGAGCTAGCGGTACTTCCAGCTGGATTTCGGGATCGCTCATCACTTATCTTGATCCCGGTAGCTCTAGGAGTACCTACATCATTGTCATCATCATACTCTAATTCCAATATAATTCCATATAACCATTTAATTAATTTAAAGATTATCTTTCTATACTTTACTTACATATAGAAACTCCTTCAGATCTCCTACTTCTCCGATATGGATACCTATCACTCTGAGTTTTCTCATCCGACTTCCGCTTCATCGGTTCCTTGCCTTTACCCTTGGCTCGGAGGTCAGCATGATGCAAATCATAATCCTGCTCACACAATTGAGCCTTACGGACAGCTTCTCCATAGGTGGTAATATCCATCGGATACAGTTTAGATCTAATCGGGGACTTCAATCCCTCGATGAACCTGTAGATCTTATGCCCTTCATCTCTAAGGACCTCTGGATCAAATCTACTCAAGGTAGTGAACTTAGATTCATACTGATTCACCGTCATTGTACCTTGAGTCAAACTCAGAAATTCAATCTTCAGTCTATTCCGATCAGTGCGTGGGATGTATTGCTCATTGAAAGCTTCCACAAATCTATCCCACGTAACCTCATCATGCCGGGCCTCTAACACGGTCCGAGTGGCTTGCCACCAATATTCAGCATCATCTACTAATAGGTAGGCAGCCAATCCTACTTTCTCTCTTTCAGAACAGGGCATATACTCAAAGGATTTTAGGACAGCTTTCATCCAGTTCTCAGCTGTCAGCAAATCTCTTTCCCCCTTGAACTTGGGCGGATCCAACTTCTTGAATTCCTTAATCAATGCCACACTGCAATAAACTCCAGGATCCCGCCTTCCAGTAACTGGGACTGGTGGGGTTACTTCCGTAGGAGGAACTGCAGGGGTAGCCGCTTGGGTACTTGTGGCCACATTCGGGAAATTAGACATAAACTGTGTAAACATCGTGGCCATATTCTCCATGTGCTTCTCCATCTTAGCTAGCCTTGTATTCGGGCTATGTGGTGGAGATGGATGAGGAGACGGAACTGGGGGCTCTTCAGTACGACCCCGTCCTCTTCCTCTACTTGTACCTCTTCTTCGTGAGCTCATACTGTAAAGATAATCATCATTGAGCTCTTTAGTATAACTACAAACAGTTATACTATACGTTTGCATTCAGACAAGTACAGTACAATTGAGGATATACTCTATTTCTAACTTTTTGACACTGACAACTACCAATCAAATTGCGCTGATACCACTCTGTGACGTCCGCCACTTCATCTTATCATCTCACATATTTCTCATTATCTTATCCGATCTTATTTTGATTTAGTTCATCAATGCCAACCCTTCCTTATTTTTAAGCTAATTATTAAATAGCTCACATAAATTTATTTCTTTTAAAGAATCACCAATGATATATATAAATACCATTCCATTTCCACAGGACCTCATACATCATCTTATCTTACATCCCCGACATCTTATATACATGAATTTCTACTTGTACTGTACTGTAGCTGAATTACAATTTACCGTACATAAATATACAAGTATACCTTCTATGCTAACTGGGAAGCGTATCGGGAAGGTACACTTTGCTTCTTCAAAAACAAGCTCCTCTAGGCGGAGCGAGGTTTACTTCAGGTAATCTGTAGGAAAAATGGTCGTAAAAGGGTGAGTTTACGCTCAGTAAGAAAACTACATAAAAGAGCGTGCTATGCCTCTATATGCCTTTTTCCTACTTGGCTCTATAATGTCGTGTAAAGCATTATAAAGCATGCATCATAACATTTTTCATGCATTGTTTGCAATCATGCATGTTTATTTCAAATGACATAGCAAACATACTTTGTATGCTTCATTTAAAATGTAGCATACATATAAAACATGCATCATACTTCTTTCTTAGAAACTTCATACTTCATAGCATACTTTAAAACATACTTCATGCTTCTTTACTTCAAAACCTACATCGTATACTTAAAACATACATCATATATCCTTTGAAATAGGATGGAGACTATGTACAATATTTTAAGCGATTGAATCGTCATATGAACCGTTCATTCCCATTCATATGACTCTAATCATGCATTGGTTCAGTAGTGCACTTCGTATAGGTCAGGGATTCTCTCCCGCCTTTATCTTTCCACAGTGAACACTAGTCAGGTGTCACATGTGGGATTGAGGACCGGACTAGGGTTCCTCGCTCAACATACATATTACTGAGGACTTGATCAGAGTCACCCAGCCATCAGAAATGCATAATCATTACGCAGTCCATAGTCTCAAAACATTTATAATATACTTCCTTCTTTCAGAAAACACTTTGGTGTTTAAAACATTTTGGCTTTGAAATTCTCTTTTCATACAGGGCAGTCGACTGGCCTCATAGGGTAGTCGGCTGCTGCTTCATAACTTCATTTCTCGAAATTATTTTCATTTCGGAAAATACATGGTGGCAGTCGACTGGTTCATATAGCGGTCGACTGGTTTTCAAACAGAATGCAATTTGACAAATAGCAGTCGACTGTCCATATAGCAGTCGACTGGTTTGAAAAGAATGCTTCTGGGTAAAAAGCAGTCGACTGGCTTACATAGCAGTCGACTGGTTTGCATCGATTTTTGAAAACGGCGTTTTGGTTGTCTCTAGGCAGTCGACTTCCATTTGAGGCAGCCGGCTGCCCCTAGCCTAATTGGTACTAGGAGACAAGTCCGAAAATGCATCTTTTCCTGCAAAGAAACAACTAGTACTTCCCTCCAAATCATGCACAAGTATCGTAAAACATGCGGACATAGCCGCCTTACGTCCGTTACATAATTTCCTTACCTTAATTCCTTCGGAACGCGAAATCACTTGGCGCGTAACCCTAGCTTTCACTCCTTCAAATCTGAAATCATCATAGCATATCAAACTTCAAATTAAACCACATACACATGTTATACTAACTTAAAACAACTCCACATCAAGAGCGAAATTGCAAGAATCCTCTTCTTCTCTTACCTTCACTAGAGACCAAAATTTTAATTGTTAAGATCTCCTTCAATACTTGGATTTACTTTATCAAACTTTGGATATCACCTAGTCTAACGACAAGGATTATTTTTCGTTCAATGAACTTAGTGAATTGGTGAGGGAGTAAGGTGTTTTAGCAAGAAGCTTGGAATGGAAAACTTGGGAGCTTGGAGATGGCACGAGAGGGAGAGCTGGAAGAGGGAGCTGGCGTAGGGTGATGATGGTGAGGGTGATGAGTCATGAACTCCATTAATTGCATGCTTATCTCATCATCTATCTCAGCCATGCTTTATCCCTTGACTCATTTGACCCATTAATTTCCTCTTTTCCTCCTTCTCATCTCAGCCATTCATTAAACCACTAATCAAAATTTCTGATTTTATTTCTTTTCTCATACCTTAATTAAATTTCTGATATCGACATGCTTCATTTGACTTATTGACATTCAACTTTATTATTTCTTCTATATTCCATTCATCATGCATACATTATTCATACATCAATTACACATCAACTTCATATTCATTTTATCATATTTACTTAGAATACTTTACATACATGGAGGAATACATGGAAATTGGGGATCTCACAATTATATTAAAATTGGAGTTATGATGATGATGGTACAGGGACTCCTAGACCTATCGGGATCAAGATAGGTGATGAGAGATCCCGATATCCGACAGACAGTACCGCTAGCTCACCAAAGAGTACGATGCAAAGATGTGAGCAGTGCGGGAAGTTTCATGGATCATAGCCATGCCGATTAGCTAGTGGTGCTTGTTTTAGGTGTGGTGAGCAAGAACATGTGATTAGAGATTGTCCCAAGATGAATTTGAGGCCGTCTGAGGAATCAGAGAAAACCCCTCAAACACAGCCTAAAGCCACAATTGCTGAGAAAGGAAAGAAAGCTGTGACCCAAGGACGAGTGTTTGCCATCGATGAAAAGTCTGTCGATGCCTCGTCTAAAGTGATTAAAGGTAAGATTTATCTGTTCGATATAAGTGTGATTGCATTATTTGATCCAGGCTCCACTCACTCTTTTGTGTCTCCTATGGTTGCTATGAGAATACCGAGTGAGCCTGAGCCTTTAGGACATTATTGCAAATAAGTACTCCATTTATGGAATCTCAAATGACGGATATAATGTACCGTGGTTGTAAGCTACGGGTAGGAGAAAGAGAATCAATAGCTGACCCAATCCTACTAAATATGTATGGATTTGATGTTATTTTGGGTATGGATTGGTTAGCTAAGAATCATGTGATATTACATTGCCATGCTAAGGATGTGATCTTCTCTTCTCCCGTCAGCTATGTTGTAAATTTTGAAAATGCTTAATGCTAAAGTATGTTTATTACTTGATGTTATTGCAAATGAAAGTAATGAGAAGTATGTATTGTCATGTGAAGGATTTATAGCCTATGTGGAGGATGTAGAAAAGAAACGTCTCGAACTTAATGAGATTTCAGTAGTCAAGGATTTTCCCGAGGTGTTTCCGGACAACCTTCCAGGACTTCCTCCAGATAGGGAAGAAGAGTTCACTATCGATTTGGTGCCAGGGACTGAGCCCATTTCGAGATCTCCCTATCGGATGGCATTAGTGGAATTGGAAGAACTTAAGAAGCAGCTTCAGGAGTTATTAGACAAGGGATTCATACGACCCAGTGTATCCCCTTGGGGTGCTCTTGTGCTATTTGTCCGGAAGAAAGATGGTAGCATGAGGTTATGCATCGACTACCGATGGTTGAATAAGGTGACAATTAAGAATAAGTACCCTCTTCCCAGGATTGATGACCTATTTGATCAGCTTAAGGGTGCACAAGTCTTTTCCAAGATAGACTTGAGGTCGGGATATCATCAATTGAAGATCCGAAGTGAAGATATCCCTAAGACTGCATTCAGGACACAGTATGGCCATTATGAATTTTTGGTGATGCCGTTTGGTTTAACCAATGCACCCGCAGCTTTAATGAACTTGATGAATGACGTGTTCAAACAGTACTTAGACCAATTTATCATTGTCTTTATTGATGGCATATTGGTATACTCGAGGTCTCGGGAAGCGCATGAGCAGGATTTGAAAATAGTCTTGCAAACCCTCAGAGATCGAGGATTGTATGCCAAGCTGAGTAAGTGTGATTTCTGGCTGGATCATATCTCCTTTTGGGTCATATCATCAGTAAAGATGGAGTTTTGGTCGATCCATCGAAGATTGAAGCAATGGTTCAATGGGAAAGACCGAAAACAGTGACGGAGATTCGGAGTTTCTTAGGTCTAGCTGGCTACTATCGAAGATTTGTAGAGGGTTTCTCGAAGTTAGTTGCTCCCTTAACGCGCTTAACGCGTAAAGAGGTGAAGTTTGAATGGAATGATGCCTGCAAGAGTAGCTTTCAAGAGTTGAAGCGCAAGTTGACAACTTCACCTATCCTCACCATTCCTAGTGGTTTTGGTGGATTTGCAGTATATAGTGATGCCTCAGGACAAGGTTTAGGATGTGTACTAATGCAGCATGGTAAGGTAGTTGCATATGGTTCTAGACAATTAAAGGACCATGAGAAGAACTACCCATCTCATGACTTGGAGTTAGCTGTAGTGGTATTTGCTCTGAAGATATGGAGGCATTATTTATATGGTGAAAAATTTTAGATTTTTACAGATCATAAAAGTCTGAAATATTTGTTCTCTCAAAAGGAGTTGAATATGAGACAAAGAAGATGGCTCGAGCTATTGAAGGACTATGATTGTGAGATCTTATACCACTCGGGAAAGGCCAATGTGGTGGCGGATGCTCTGAGCTGCAAACATGTGGGTATGGTATCTTATATGATGATGAGGGAGTATGGATTGCTTGAGCAGTTTGCAAGCCTCAGCCTCAATGTTATGCATTATGAGCAATTTGAAATAATGGCAAGTTTGAGGATTGAGCCAGAATTGGTAGACAGAATTCAAATTGCTCAAAAGGGAGATGATTAGTGTATTGAGGCTATGAATGGAATTTAGTCAAGTATACCCTCAGACTTTGATATTGGTAGTGATGGCATTCTGAAGTTTAGGAATCGTATATGTGTTCCTCATGATAAAGAGTTAAGAAAGTTAATTTTAACAGAAGCACATGCCACTAGATACACATTGCATCCTGAAAATACGAAGATGTATCACAATCTTCGCAAGGTGTATTGGTGGACTGGCATGAAGAGAGACATAGCAGAATTTGTAGCAAAGTGTCTCACGTGTCAACAGGTTAAGGTAGAGCACCAAAGACCGGTAGGATTGCTACATCCTCTGCCTATACCTATGTGGAAGTGGGAACACATTACGATGGATTTTGTTATGGGATTGCCTAAGACCAAGAGGAATCATGACGGTATTTGGGTGATCGTGGATAGACTAACTAAGTCTGCACACTTCCTGCCTATGAAGTCTACGGACGCACTTAGTGCTTTGGCAAACTTGTATATAAGAGAAGTTGTAAGACTACACGGTGTTCCAGTGAGCATTACATCTGATAGAGATTCCAAGTTTACCTCTCACTTTTGGGAGCATTTTCAAGAAGCCATGGGATCTAAGTTGAATTTTAGCATAGCTTTTCATCCGCAGACTGATGGACAGTCCGAGCGCACTATTCAGACGCTCGAGGATATGTTGAGAGCTTGTGCTATGCATTTTAAAGGCTCCGGGACGACCATCTACCATTGGCTGAGTTTGCATACAATAATAGCTATCATGCAAGCATCGGTATGGCACCATATGAAGTTTTGTATGGTAGAAGGTGTCGATCTCCAATTGGGTGGGAAGAAGTGGGCGAGCGGAAGTTATAAGCTCCAGATTTAGTCGAGCAAGCCTCTGAGGATGTTAAGTTGATTTGTCAAAGACTTAAGACAGCTCAGAGTCGACAAAAGAGTTATGCGGATGCTCGACGGAGACCACTTGAGTTCTTGGTTGGAGATTTTGTGTTTTTGAAAGTCTCTCCATCTAAAGGGATTATGAGATTCGACCGAAGAGGTAAGCTATGTCCCCGTTATATTAGTCCATTTGAAGTCTTAGATCGAGTTGGAGATGTCGCCTATAGGTTGGCATTGCCTCCGGAACTATCGGGAGTGCATAATGTATTTCATGTATCTATGCTTCATAAGTATAATCTGGATCCGTCCCATGTCATAGAGTATGAGCCCTCGGAGATACAAGAAGAAATGAGTTATGTGGAAAAGCCGATTCGGATTTTAGATAGAAAAGAGAAAGTATTAAGGTCTAAGACGATCCCATTAGTGAAAGTTCTCTGGCAATACCACACTATGGAAGAAGCTACATGGGAGCTAGAGAGCTTGATGAAAGAGAAGTATCCGGAACTATTTAAGACATGACCTGATTTGAATTTGGAGGACCAAATTCTCTAAGGTAAGGAGAATGTGAAATCCCCTAATTTCATGTAATTTCCTCATACTTGTAAAGTATTATAAACTGAAATGATTAAGTAAATATGAGAAGTTTGATGTATGAATGATGTATGGAACATGAGAAGAAATAAAGAAATTGATAGTCTCATTATGATGTTAAAATGAAATAAAGTTGAAGTTTGGAATTATGATAATGTTTATAGATTTGAAGAGTTGAAAAGGACAAATATTGGGGCAACTAAGCTCGAGGATTTTGGCAATCGAGGTAAGGAATTTATGTAACGGATGTAGGGTGACTATGTCCACATGTTTTAAGATATTTTAAATGTCATTTGGAAAGAAGTACTAGCTGTTTGAAGTGCAGGAAATAAGATTTTCGGGTTTTACTCCTAGTACCAATTAGGCTAGGAGCAGCAGACTGCCTTAAGTAGCAGTTGACTGCCTAGAGACAACCAAAGCGTGAAAATTTTCGAAACCAACTCAAACCAGTCGACTGCTATGTAAGCCAGTCGACTGTTATTTTCCAGTATGCATTCTGTTTTAAACCAGTCGACTGCTATATGAGACAGTCGATTGCTTTTGCTTAAAAAGCATTCTGTTTCAAAACCAGTCGACTGCCCTGTTTTCAAAAGTATTCTGTTTCGAAAACAGTCGACTGCTATATGATCAGTCGACTGCCATTTCTGGGAAAGCATTCTGTTTCAAAACCAGTCGACTGCTATATGGACCAGTCGACTACCTCATGTGTTTTTCAAAAATGAGAATTATCAGAATTTTAAAAGAAAATAATTTCAATAAATGAAAATATGAAGCAGCAGCCAACTGCCCTATTTTGAAAAAGGTTTTAAAACCCATTTCAAGAAAGTATGAATGTCATAGCAAATAGCTATATGACAAATGTTTTGAGACTATGAAGTACTTAATGATTATGCACTTCTGTATATGCCCATGGCTGAGGAGCTCTAGTCTAGCCCTTAGTGCTATAGATGTCACCTGACTAGTGTTCACTGTAGCCACCGACGTTTGGCCAAATTGTCTCTATTATATATATATATTGGCTAGGGGAGGATTCCTGGCTCCTAAGGGAGTACACCACATGATTCAGTGCATAATTCTGTTAAAATGCGAATAGTCTCTCTGTTATTTGAAATGCTATATGATGTATGTTTTGAAGAAGTACACGATGCATGTTTTGAAGAAAGAATATGATGCATGATTTGAAAGAAAGTATATGAAGTATGCTTGCATATGATGTTTTAACAGAAGTATATGATGTATGTTTTGATGAAAGTATACGAATATGCTTTATAATGATTTTACATGACATTACAGAGCCAAGTAGGAAAATTACATATAGAGGCATAGTGCGCTCTTTTACATATATTTCTTACTGAGCGTAAACTCATCTTTTTACGAATATTTTTCCTACAGATTATCTGAAGTGATCCCTCGCTCTCGATAGAAGAGCCTACTAGTGAATTTTGAAAGTTACCTTCGAGATACGCTTCCCAGTTAGTATTGAAGGTATACTTATTTAATTATGTAAAGTAAATTGTGATCCAGCTATGGTATAGTACAACATTGATGTATATACAATGTCGGGGATTTAAGTTAGGAATGATGTGTAAGATCTTGTGGCAAGGAATGATATGTATATATATCATTATTATGTTTTAGTTGAAATTAAATTCATTGTGATGAACTATTAAATATCAAGTTTAAAGAAGAAAAATGAATGACATTGACGGATGAGTCTATTCAAGTCGCATAAGATAAGGAAAAAGTTAGATGGTAAAATGTAGTGACGAGGACGTCACAAGATCTCATAGAAGAAAGGCTTCGAGTCATTGAGGGAATAGATTTTCGAGGATCGTTAGATGCAAATGGTCTTTGCTTAATACCAGACATAGTAATTCCACCTAATTTCAAGGCACCAAAATTTGAAAAGTATGATGGGACTACGTGCCCTAGAACTCATGTTATCATGTACTGTATGAAGATGGCTGCCTACACGTGTGATGACAATCTGCTAATTCAAGTCTTCCAAGATAGCCTCAAAGGTTCTGCTACAAGATGGTATACTTAACTAGAGAGGGACCATATTCATTCATGGGAAGAATTGGCAAGGGCGTTTGTCATCCAATATAGGTATCTTGTGGATCTAGCCCCTGATCGATTATCTTTGCAAGGCATGAAAAAGAACGCTACTGAAAGTTTTAAGGAATATGCTCAAAGGTGGAAAGATATTGCTATTCAAGTCCAGCTACCCTTCACAGAAAAAGAGACTGCTACTTTGTTTCTTAGCACTCTTGCGGCACCATATTATGACAAGATGATTGGGAATGCTACAAAGAGTTTTGCTGACATGGTGACTTAGAGAAATGATTGAGAGAGCAATTGAGAGTGGCAAAATTAATGTTGATGGTGTCATGCAAGATGAAATGCAAGTTGTGTCATTTGAGGGGCAATTACCTAAAAGCTTCACCTCATGCCCATCTCACTTACCTCACACACGATACCATCCAACCATAAACACTATCTCCCAAAATCCCTATTTTTGTGAGCTAACCCTACCATTTAGCTTTCAGGCTAATTCCTATACCCCAATAACTGCACATGCTCCTGTCTTTAAGAGTGAGTCTATAGTTCAACCAATCAATCAACTTATAAGCAACAGAAAAAGGCCAAGAAACAATCAAGAGATGATTTCGATTTCAATCTCCAATCTTTTGCCATTTTTGGTAAAAAACCAATATCTGACCCTTGTACCTTTGAGAACAACCCCAAATCCATTGGCTAGGAGCTATGATCCATATAGCAAATGTGAGTATCACATGGGGGCAATTGGCCACTCTACAGAAAAATGTAGGTAGTTGAAGGAAAGGGTTGATGAGCTTATCAATAGGGGAATCTTGACTTTAAAACTTATGGACCATTGGAAGTCTACTTTGATATAGAGTTAGGTCATTTCAGAGGATCAATCTAGAGGAAAATGGAGATGTTAAGATTTTGAAGTCTATATTTTGTGGAAAAATGCTTTTCAGTTTCATTAATGATAGTTGTTTGAGCATAAGTCCTCACACACTTTATTTTCCAGTTGCATATGAAAAGAATGTTTTTTGTTTTCACATTAATGATAAAAATGATCATAAGAAAATTGGTGATTACTGTCAAAGATGAATGCCTTAGGTCGTTCTAGAATCGTATCATGCTCCAATAAAGCCCAAATCACTCAAGATCCAAACAGCTAAAATGGGGCATGAGATTTTTTTTAAAAAAAAGATCAATTTTGTTTTCAATTTGGGTCATGACAAGACTTCATAGTTGATGATTTTCAAGGAAATGACTAACTTGCAAAACCTTTTGAAAATAAATTAGTGACAGTCTTAAAGATTCCGGATATTGGTAGTTTAATATTTGACAAGATCATTTTGAAATAACTTTCCGCCCAGATTCTTGTACAAATCTCAAATGCTTCAAGCCCATACTCCCTAGATTTTTCTTTTTGCCCATGTTTTGGGGCAAGATTGGGCAAAAGAAACAAAATTGATTTTCCCATCAATATTCTCCTGTACAACACATTGACTTGTGCGGCACCCTTTTTCCTTTTTTTTTCCTTGAATAGATGAATTGTGAAAAATGAGTTATATCATATTAAGATGTTACATCTCTAAAACAAAAAAAGAAAAAAATGATGAAAAATATTGATTGTGACACCATGCAATTGTGATATTCAGATGATTTCAAATGCCAAAAGAAAATTTACCCTAAGAATTGCTTTTTGATGAAGCATCTTAATTTGAAATGACGAATGGCCATCTTTCATCATCCCTTCACAAATATGAAAATAATCTATTTGCTACCCCTTTGAGCCTGATAATTTCTTTCTAAATAAACCTTAACTAAGGATCACTCTTCACACTGAGGGGCATGTGTAGAAAGGATTCCTCCAAAGAACATGAATGATTTAACTCTTCTGTTTTGGTCAAATAAGGTTTACTGTGTTGTGAGAAAATATGGGGCAAATTAGATATGAAATCTGGGATGAGAATAAAAAACAAAAAAAAACACAAAAAAAGAAAGAAGAAGGAATACAAGGAAAAGTACAAAAAGAAATGTGCTTCGAAGAATGAAAAGGATAGATATTCACATGAGAAGAAATGATCCTTGGTTTGATTAACCTTTGAGCACATGTTTTAGGCCTACTTATCCATTCTTTCAAACCCTGAACCATGGCCTATATTACGTACTTAAAAGTCCATTTTGATCAAATAGGGGTGCTTGTATCAAAGAGCTCTTCTTTGGAAAATTCTCACCATTATCTGGTTTGAATGAAATCTGAATTCTTAAATGCATGGTAGAACAAAAAAAAAAGAGAAATCAAAACAAAAGAAAGAGTGGAGTTATAGGGTGAAAACCCGAAAAGGGTAGTCTAAAGCAAAATAAAACTTTCAATGCAACCGAGTCAAGTAGTAACACAAATCGAAAATATGGAAAAAGAACCAATAATCCCTGGGAAACCCTCAAAATGCTTAAAGATTCTTATGTCACTTGATTGCCCAACATGATTTTGAAAAGTTTGAACCTTTTTTCTTGTACATAGTCTTCCTAAACATAAAAGACTCTAGTCATTCATATCTGATCTTGGCATTTATAGTATGCTATTATTCAAGAATTTCAGAGTGTCAAACCAAATTGTAATTTTTTTTTCAAATCAAAAAACTTTTGTTTGAAAAAAAAAAAGAAAAAAAGAAAGGGGATGGTATTTTAAGAAAATTATTTTGAACTAAAAAAGGAACTATTGGTTTTTGGATAAATGGCGAAAGTATTCTCCAAACAAAACATTCTGTTGTGCCAAACTTTCAATTGTCCAGTTGAAAAGATCCGGATAGGATTTATGTCACTCATCTTGAAAAGTAATCACCAATTTTTCAAAAAGATCAAATATCACTTGTGAAATTTGGATTCATTTCTCTCCTAGAAAATAGTTATGAGGAAAATTTTTAGTACTTTTCGTCAAAAGGCTATGATGAGAGCACAAGAACTCTACAGAAATGGAAAATAGAAAGGAATTTTCATGATCATGCTGGGGCAAAGAAGATAAAAAAGGACAAATGATGTGCCTCTTTGATAAGATAGGAAGGAATTTCAAAGTTAGAGAATGTATAGGATTGAGTGCCATGCATACATACACAATATCATACAACATCAACATCAGAAGTTTTGGTGTAAAATTTGAGGTTAAAACATGTTTCTCAAGTTGAAGGCTCGACACCATCCAATCAAGATTTTGAAGGTTATGCAACCTTTTTCAAAATAAGAAAGTTTTTCAAAACAGGAAAGTCAAGTTTATTCATGATAAAGAAATTTTCAAATTCAATTTGATTAGTGCTATGTTTGATTAAGATTTAAGAATGATTTTCAAAGATAAGCAAATTCAAGTCCTCCGGGCACGAATTTCAAGACCTCCGGGCATAAATGTCAAATCTTTCAAATCAATGCTAAGTCCTCCGGGCACAATTCTAAGTCTTCCGAGCATAATTTTCAAGTCCTCCAGGCACAATTCTAAGTCTTCCGAGCATAATCCCAAGACCTCCGGGCACAAATTTCAAGACCTCCGGGCATAAATTTTAAAACCTCCGGGCACAAATTTCAAATTCTTTGAACAAATTTCAAGTCTTTCGAGCACAATTTTAAGTCCTTCGGGTAAAATTTTCAAGTCCTCTGGGCACAAAGTATAAGACCTCTGGGCAAAATTTCCAAGTCCTCCGGGCACAAATTTAAATTTCTAAGTCCTCTAAGCATCAATTTCAAGACCTCCGGGCACAAAGTATAAGACGGTAAAATTTTCAAGTCCTCTGGGCACAAATTTAAATTTCTAAGTCCTCTGGGCATCAATTTCAAGACGCACAAATTTAAATTTTTAAGTCCTCCGGGCATCAATTTCAAGACCTCCGGGCACAATTTTAAGTTCTATGGGCAAAATTTTCAAATCCTCCAAGCACAAAGTATAAGACCTCTGGGAAAAATTTCCAAGTCCTCCGGAAACAAATTTAAATTTCTAAGTCCTTCGGGCATCAATTTCAAGACCTCCGGGCACAATTTGAAGTCCTCCGGGCATTAAATCTAAGACCTCCTGGCACAAACTTTAAGACCTCAGGGCATAATCTCAAGATATCCAATTTATTTTTTTCAAAGTCGTGTGCCTCCTAAGGGAGGAGCCAAAGTTTTTTTCAAAGTCTGTGCCTCTTAAAAAGAGGAGCCAAATTTATTTTTTCAAAGTCGTGTGCCTCTTAAAAAGAGGAGCCTAATTTATTTTTCAAAGTTATATGCCTCTTGAGAGAGGAGCCAAATTAAATTGAAGAGCTTTTGGTAGGAAGAAAACTGTTAAATTTAAATATTTTTGTTAAAAACAAAAAAAAGGAAAAAAATTAAAAAAAGCAAAAAAAGTAGGTCATGAGCCGGACAAAATTGTTGTCTATTATCTTTGCCCTATTCCTGAATCTCAACAATGGGCAAAGAGGGGCAACTGTAGACACCTAATTTGGTCCGGAACTATAAATGTATTTGGATTAGATCCTGTTTCAGTCATAGTGATTTGAGATTGAAATTTACTTGTTAATTAATTCGATTTAATCGTGCGCTTAAATTAATTTGTAAAAGACAAATTTCGAGTAATTTGGTTTTTGAGATGAATTTAAAGCTTAAATTAGTTCAAGTATCATAAATACCGAATTCTGTTTTTCAAGATCGATTCCAAATTTGTTGCAAATAATTGGGCTTTCTTTGATTTGTTAAAATTAAACTAAAGCCCAAATTAAAAAAATTGGGCTGTTGAAGCTAAAAATTTAAGCCCACTTAAAGCCCATCTTTTAAGTTGAGGATTATAAAAGCAAAAAAAAATTATTGATAATAAAAAATAAAAAAATAAGAAAAGAACAAAATAAAAAAAAAAAAGAGAAAAATGTAAGTGCCGGTGCCGACACCAACTTGGGACGGGGAGACTACCAGCCATATTCAAACTGACAGCAACCCTAAGCCGCTCTGCCATCTCCACCAACTCCATTGACAAACACCATTTGAGCCTGAAAGTCATCTGCAAAATCGATTATGATCCTGGATTTGAGGGATTTGATCTATTTTGTTTGACTAAAAATGCCTATTAAATGGCTTGCAAGAGAACACAGGAGGGGAGATCGGTTCAAGAGAAAAATCGAAATCCCATTTGCTATCAGAAAACCCAACAACGTAAACACAGAAAGAAAAAGAAAGAGCAAACATTCAACATCAGTTCAAAGTTCCCAAACATCCAAATTGAAATTTGAACCACAAAGCATAAAGCCTATTCAAAGAAAAATAGAAAATATACAAAACAAAAAAAAAGAAATCAGTGGCTGTATTTGGAGTATAACAGAATCAGTGGCCAGCTGGCACGGGAGTATGTCGTTCGTCGTAGCTGAAAGTAGGAAGGCATCTGATCGGTGACAGAAACAGTGGAAAAGCCCAAATGAGGTGACACGCGATAGCGGCAGCTGGACCAGAGAGTGGTGCGTGGCGCCCACAACTGTGGATCTAGTGCTGCTCGGAAGAAGGCTACGCAGCGGCAAGAAGAGGTGCTATCCGATTAGTGGTTATCTTGCAAAGAGAGAAGGATTCGGGGACAAAAAAACAAAAGGGAAGAAACGGAAAAGCTGAAGAAAGAGCTTGAACCGATTTTTGTGAGATTTATCCCTTTAGTTTCTATTTTGTTTTATCTGCTATATAATGCTTTGTAGGGCTTAAATCAAGTAAAAGGAAAAGCAAAACATAATGGGTATGGCTTGGGCTGACTACATTGGGCTCGTTAACTTAAAAAATATATATATAATGAATATATATACAATCCTTGGGCTGTTTGCACGTATGAATTTAGATGCTTTGGTTGTATTTGTATGATGTCTTAGATTTCTTGGTTTTATATACATGCATAAATTTATTTGGGCTTATAGATTGTCAAACATCATTCCTGAATAAACAAACTTAATAATAATAATAATAATAATAATAATAATAATAATAATAATAATTCGCTAGTATACAATGTTTTAAAGCTTTAAAGTGAAAGATGAGCATGTTTCAAATTTGATCAAAGTGTTGAAAAATTTGGAACAAAATTAATAACTCTAGAACTAAGTGTCTCTACTCATCTTAAAATAATAAATAAAAGAAAACATCCAATCAAAGTGTTGAAGGATGTAAAAATATTTTCACTATATTCCCACTTATAAATATTAGATAAAATGTTGGTAAATTAGTCCAATTAAAATAAAAAATTAATAGGACAATAATGATGAATAATCCTAAAAAAAAATTTTGCTTTGGACATAATTTGCTTTGCAATTAAATCTATAAACCTAAAAATGAAAGAGGTTCATGTACAGTAGATTAAATCTTTAATTGAAAAAAATGATTTTCCAAATTTGACCAAAGTGTTGGAAAATTTGGAACAAAATTAATGACTTCAATCTTCTACATTCGATCGAAGTGTTGAAGGATGTTGAAAAATTTTCGCTAAAACTAATAAAGATTAAATAAAAATATAGTGAAAATTAAAGAAAGTGACAATAATGAATAATCCTTAAATCAAAAATGTAAATTTTCTCAATAGATGGAACTCCAACTAGAATAAAATTTCGCAAGTGTGTGATATTCAGAAAATTATAGGCATGAAGATTTTCTTTCTAAATTTGACCAAAGCGTTAGAAAATTAGGAGGAATAATTTTAATATAAAAAATAACAATAAAAAATTAAATTTAATAGTAAATTTTAATTAAATCCTTTAATAAAATATTTAATTAATCCAACGACGGAGCCTCTTTAGGGAAATGAGTGTGTTTCCTTAAATACTCTTAAGGTGAAGAAATTTCCTTAGGCACTCAATCAAAGTGTTGGAGGGTACTTTATGGAATTTTTCAATATTTAAATAATTAAAAAAATACAAAACAAATTAGCTAGAAATTATGAAGATAAATTTTAATAAAATAAAAATCCGACAACAGAGCCTCTTCACAAGGACGAGTGTGTCCAGTGAATACTCTTGAGGTGCAAATTTGCTTAGGAATTCGATCAAAGTGTTGGAGAATATCCTAAGAAAAATGCCAATATTTAAATAATTGAATATTAAATAATAAAAATAAAATTTTAATTAAGCATAAAAGACCATTTAAATTAAGATCGCTTAAGATAAAACATTATTAATTGGTACCGTCCATCGGACGAGCAATGTGGGGGTGCTAATACCTTCCTCACACGTAACCGCACTCCCGAACCCAAATTTTAAAACATAGATCAATGTACTTATCCTTAGTTTTGAATAGGTGGCCAATCACACCTAAGTTAAAATTAATTGGTGGCGACTCCATAACTTTACGTCTAACGATTAGATCCCCAGACAAAAATCGTTACGACACCTTGTACATATTTTTTCCTTAGTCACCCCTTTAAGCCAAATTAGCTTTTCTCTGTTTATACACCTACAAGTTAATTTCCTTTAGCCAAATAAATACACTTTCCTATCCCTTACCCTAAACGCATGTGTTTTACTGGGATATATCATGAGCTATGTACATATTTAGGTAGATAGATAGGATATAAAAAAAAATTTGAAAAAAAAAAGAAAAAAATTCAAAAAAATTCAAAAAAAAGGTGAAAAAAAAGAAGAAAAAGAAAAAGAAAATAAAGTTTATAGCAAAAGAACTAAGTTTAGGGGGGGTTGGTTAGAGCTCTAAACATCATAGATCCTAGTGAGTAATGCATGATTAGGGGTTGAGCCTAAATTTCCTTTATCATCCTTAGCCCTAGCCTTACATTACAAGCTTAATAAAGACCTATTGATTCTTGGTTAAGTGTGACTACATTAGTGGAGAGAGAAGTGAAAGACAAATATATGGAAGTGATCACTTGTCATTGACTTTGCATCTTCATGTTTGCATAATATGATTTGGATTGTGTACTTTGAAGTGAGATTGACATTACACACACACACATATGAGGATTCCAATTTGGGTTAAGACTTATGAATCAATGATACTTGGTGTTTGATCTATGATTGTGAGTCTTTGAGATTGGAATTTGTACTTTATCTTTAAGGATGATTGAGAAAATAAAATATGCTTCGTACTTGTCATTTCCTACTTATGTTTTGTTTTGCTTGAGGACAACCAAAAGCTCAAGTTTGGGGGTGTGATAACTCTATGAAAATAGAGTTATTTTAGTACTTTATTGATTCATAATTATTTAATTCTCCCATTATTTTATTAATTATTCCCAAAATTTTATTAAATTCCTCATGTTTTGCAAAAAAATAAATTCTAGATGAATTTCAGTCTTTTCGGTAGAAAATAGAGTGAAAATAGGCAAGAAATGAGACTGGACTACTACAAGACAAGGGAGCATGACTCTTTATTTTCTCTCTCATATTTTGACATCTTGCATGCCACATGTCATCATCCTACTCACTCTTAGTGGATAAAAACAAAAGACACATGACAACACATGGAGGACACATGCCCTTGCCACCTTGCATGCTTATATGGACTAGAAGACAAAGAGGAAGGTGATAGAAAGAGAGAGGTGTCGATGGCTGATGTGAGCACTTAAATGACATGAAAATATCTATTTTGAAGTGCCAAGGACATGAAGAAAAGTGGTAATTAATGCCAACTCATCTAGGATAGGAAATTACCATTGTATCCCTAGGTTAAGTGACTATATAAGTAACTTTATGAGACCTAACCTAGGGGGGCTGCCTAGGGTTTAATTTTATTTGCTTTCCAGTATTTCTTTTATGTCTTAAGAAATTTAGAAGCAGCCACCATCTTTCACGTTTTTCAAGTTCTTTCTTTTTTTATGCAAGTTACTTACTTTGTTCACATTTCCTTTAAGTTTAGTAAAGTTTCTTTCAAGTTCTCTTTTAATCTTAGTTTTCGTTCATATTTCTTGCAATGATATCTTCTTCTACACTTTCCTTTATTTTATTTTGGTTATTGATGAGGTTCTATGAGAATGGGGATTCAAAAGGTTGAAACAATACCTCCATAGTTCTTGTTCTTTGAACTTTGTCTATATTTTTCTTTAGTGATTTTTTTTTACTGTTTTCTAGTTCTTTTTTTTTAGTTTATAATTTTTTATTTACTGTTTCATATGTCTATTTTAATGTCATATTTTTAGTTTTAAGTATTTCTCATAAACAGAAAATATCAAAAATTCGTACAGTGGAGTAGTGCAGTGAAGTGGCGTTAATGGCATGTCTTGATGCAATTTCAGGATTCATTTTTTTCAGCCTCTTTTAGTTTAGCTTAGTGATAGTTGTGGCTACTATTTTGCATGATCATGATTTCTTATGTGTCCATTAGTATAGCATTTATTTCATCAATTTAGAGAGCATGTTTATTAAGTGTTTGTTGAATGTCGTAGGTTAGCACCATTAATGTCATGCATTTGGTTTTTTCCGCTCAGTGTTTGGCGTAACTGGTAGGATATTTTAGGGTCTGTTTTTAAGTTGTTTTCAGTGCATTTCTAGTAGCTTTTTGTCATATTAGGGTCATATTATTTTTAGGGAAATTTTAGAATTTAATTGGCATAGTATACTGAGTCATTTCTTCCCATATATTCATGTTATTTGCAATTTCTTGATCAGTTTTGTGAAATCTGATTGGTCAGTTTCCATGGCTTTTTTGGACTAGATTAGGCTACATTTTATTAAGGTTAAGTTAGGTTTAGGTCATATAAATTAGGGATAATTTTGGGGGATTGTTTAGATAGCATTAGATAGCATTTTTTAAAATTTCTTTAGCATTTTACTGAATTATTTTAGGCCACTTAGGCTCTGGGGTAGACTAGCTGCTGTTTTGGGCTTAGTTTAGGTCCATTTAGGTAAGTTTAGATCATATTAAGTTCATTTACATGTTAGGTAATTTTTAAGGCCCATTTAGGTTAGCTCACATTATATTTACATAGCATTTTAAGATTTTATTGTTTGTTAGATATCATGCTTTTAGTTGCTATTCATTCTTAGCTTAGTTACTGTTTGAGCATTTCAGGAATTTAATTTACTTAAATTTAGTTCATCTTAGATGCATATAAACATAGTTTAGAGTGTAGGTTATATTAGATTAGGTTACATTATTATTTAGATGCATGTTTGAGCCATTTAGCTAGCATTTTTAAATTCTGTCCATTATTTAATTTAGGGGCTGGTTACAACTAGTTTAGGTGCTGTTTAGAGTTTAATTTAATATTAGATTAGAGTTATATTAATGTATTAGAGTTTGTTTAGGGTTAGGATTTCAATTAGAGTTTTATTAGGATTTTTTTTAGCATCTCTCATGCATTAGTTCATTTTCTTCTCATTTGCACTAGTTTTAATTTAGTCTTTTCATGCATCATTAATTTTATTTTAGGATTTTTTTTTGACTTAGTTTTATTAATTTTTTTTTGTTTCCTTTCTTTTGCAGTTATTTTTTTTGATCATTTTCACTGTAAGTATTTCTTATTTTCTTTTTAATTTCGTTTTCTTTTATCTTATTTATTTTATTTTATTTTATTTTATTTTATTAGCCTTTGTAGATCACACAATTAATTAAATTCATAATTTGCTAAGATAGACTTAAGGTAATAGTATCTAGTACTTAACTAGGCTACATAACACCAGTCTCTGTGGGACGATAATTCGGGACTCAAATCCTATATTACTTTTATGACCGCATGCAGTTGCGTGTAGATACCTTATAGGGTCGACAACTGGCCCATATAGCAGTCGACTGGTTTGAAACAGCATGCTTTCTGGAAAATAGCAATCCACTTTCTTATATAGCAGTCGACTGGTTTGAGTCAGTTTCAAAAATTTTCACGCTTTGGTTGTCTCTAGACAGTCGGCTGCTACTTAAGGCAGTCGGCTGGTCTTAGCATTTTGGTAACTAGGAGTAAAACTCGAAATCTAGACTTCCTACTCTTCAATCAGCTCTTGTTTCATACCAAAACTTTTAAAACATGCGGTCATAGCCACCCTACGTCCGTTACACATATTCCTTACCTTAATTTCACCAAAACATGTAATCGCTCGATTGCACCTCAACCCTAGCCTTTACTTCTTTAAGCTGCACAAAAACCATAACCATTCCAGCCTTCAAGAAATCTTTACAAATATGCTATACCAACTCCACATAACTCCAAACCATAGATAGAATTGAAAGAATCAACTTCTATCCTTACCTTTGTAAATGACCAACATAACAGCAACAAGATCTCCGTAAATACTTGGATTCAGCCTTTCATATTACATCTATGGCTTTAGCTAGTGACAAGGAACGATTTTCATTTAAGGAGCTCGTTGATTCGATGGAGGAACAAGGTAGTTTGTCAAGGAAGTTAGAATGGAAAACTTAGAGGAATTTTGGAGGAAACGAGAGAAAGAGAGAAATGGGGCTGCCGACTTGGAGATGGGAGAAGATAATGACTCATGAAATTTCATTTAATGCCTCTTTATCTCCTAATCACCTCAGCCCTTGATCCCTTTTAACCTCTTGACAATTTGACTATTCACTTAATTGATCTTCTTTCTTCCATATGACACATGTCCATTTAATTACACTAAATTTCTGATATTACTTCTTTTCTCATACTCCAATATTCTTACAATATCAATTTTATTCCTTGACCATTTAACTATCAATTCCATTCATTCCACATATGTCCCCTATATCATTCATACATCAAATATGGGAAAATTTTAGGAAATTGGGGATTTCACAAGGATGGATAGGGGTGTGTGGAAAAGTGAAAAGAACCTAAGGTATAGATTTGTGGAAGGTAGAAGAATGCCACAAAAAAGACTTTGATAAGTTCAAGAGTTCTTAAGAGAACCATAGAGAAAAGTCTCTCAATATTATAACTTAAATCAATTGTGTTTTGCCCAAAGGGTTATATGCCTATTTATGTGAAATCCCCAATTTCCATATATTCCCCCATGTTTGTAAAGTATTTCAATCTAATATGCTTAAATGAATATGAAGTTGATGTGAAATTGATGTATGAATAATGTATGATTGATGAATGGAATATAGAAGAAATAATAAAATTGAATGTTAATTTATCCAAAGACTTAATGTTAATATCAGGAAATATTAAGAGTAGGAGAAAAGAAATTAAATCAGAAATTTTATTGGTAGTTAAATAGATGAGTCATAGGAGAAAGGGAGGAAGAGAAATTAAATGGTCAAGAGTCAAGGGAAGGGTCAAAGGCTGAGATTAACTAAGGGGATGAGTATGCATTTAATGCATGTTGCATGACTCACCACCCTCATCATCATCACCCACAGCAGCCCCTTTTTCCAGCCTTCATTCACGTTTTCTCCAAGTTTCCACAAGTTTCCATCCATAGCTACCTTGACAAACCCTTTCATCCATCCACCAATTCATTTAGTTTATTGAATGAAAAACGATTCTTGCCACTAGACTAAGTGATATCTAGAGTTTGGTGGATTGATTTCAAGTATTGGAAGAGATCTCAAAGTTTGAGATTTTGGTCTCTAGTGAAGGTAAGAGAAGAAGATGATTCTTACAACTTTGTTTATGATTTGGAGTTGTTTTGAGTTAGTATGATATATGTATGATGATGGTTTAAAGATTTGAATTGATATGATGATTTTAGGTTGAAGAAGTGAAAAGCTAAGGTTGACGCATCAAGTGATCTTGCGTTCTCGAAGGAATTGAGGTAAGGAATTTATGTAACGGACGTAAGGCGGCTATGTCTGCATGTTTTATGATATTCTTATGTGGTTTGGAAAGAAACATCAGCTGATTTCATGCAGGAAAAATGACAATTTCAGACTTGTCTCCTAGTACCAATTAGGTTAGGAGCAGCCGACTGCCTAGAGACAACCAAAACGCCGTTTTTCGAAAACCAACTCAAACCAGTCGACTGCTATGTAAGCCAGTCGACTGCTATTTACCCAGAAGCATTCTGTTTCAAACCAGTCGACTGCTATATGGGACAGTCGACTACTATTTGCCAAAATGCATTCTGTTTCAAAAACAGTCGACTGCTATATGACCAGTCGACTGCTATTTGCTAAGAAGCATTTTGTTTGAAAACCAGTCGACTGCTATATGGACCAGTCGACTGCCCCCATGTATTTTCGAAATGAAAATGATTTTGAGAAATGAAGTTATGAAGCAGCAGCCGACTGCCATGTATGAAAAAGAGCTTTCAAAGCTTAGTTGGTTTAAACACAAAAGTGTTTTCCGAAAAAGTATATTATAAATGTTTTGAGACTATGGACTGCGTAATGATTATGCATTTCTGATGGCTGAGAGACTCTGATCAAGTCCTCAGTAATATGTATGTTGAGCGAGGAACCCTAGTCAGGTCCTCAATCCCACATGTGACACCTGACTAGTGTTCACTGTGGATTTCTAAAGGCAGGAGAGAATCCCTGACCTATACGGAGTGCACTACTGTACTAATGCATAATTAGAGTCATATAAATGGGAATGAACGGTTTATATGACGATGAAATCGCTTAAATAATTGTACATAGTCTCCATCTATTTCAAAGTACAAGATGTATGTAAGAAGAAGTATACGAAGTATGTTTTAAAGTATGTACGAAGTATGATGTTTTAAAGAAAGAAGTTTATGCATGATGTTTTAAAGAAAGTATAAGAAGAAGAAGTATGTGATGCATGTTTTATACGTATGCTATATTTTAAAAGAAGCATACAAAGTATGTTTGCCATGTCATTTGAAATAAATATGCATGGTTGCAAACAATGCATGAAAGATGTTTATGATGCATGCTTTATAATGCTTTACATGACATTATAGAGCCAAGTAGGAAAAATGCATATATAGGCATAGCATGCTCTTTTACATAATTTTCTTACTGAGCGTAAACTCACCCTTTTACGACCATTTTTCCTACAGATTATCTGAAGTGAGCCTCACTCCGATTAGAGGAGCTTAATTTTGAAAGATTACAGTGTACCTTCTCGATACACTTCCCAGTTAGCATAGAAGGTATACTTATATATTTATGTACAGTAAATTGTAATTCAGCTACAGTACAGTACAAGTAGTCTTTATGTATATAAGATGTCGGGGATGTAAGTTAAGACGATGTATGAGATCCTGTGGAAATGGAATGATATTTATATATATCATTTTGTTATGCTTATGGAAAGTGAATAAATTTTATGAGCTATTAGAAAATTAGCTTAAGGGCAAAGAATGGATGGCACTGATGAACTAAATCAAATAATGTCGGATAAGATAATAAGAAAACGTTAGATTATAAGATGGAGTGACGGGGACGTCACAATTTATAGACAAATAACAAACTTGCGGAATAAGAACTAGGAATCTTACCTAGCTATCTTACAGAATGAGAAATAGGAATCCTTTTCTAATAACCTATTAAAAAGGGATTGAGCTTAAATTAAATTAAGACAATATTTAGCCTAACAAGACATAACTGAATAACATAAGTATAACATTCAGCTCAATTGCACTAGGCCCAAGTTATGTATCCAACCTAATTGCATTTCAATACAACTCCTCGGATGAACTACTCTTGCACTTGAATGCAATTTAGTAAGTTTTGATGTTCCTCCATGCTTTGACTCCCTTTGTGGTGCATTAACTTTAGTCCAACTATCTTTAATAAGTCCATGTAAAGCTTCATGCATCCTCTTAGTTTTAACTCTTGTCATTGGACCTTTATGGATGCTCATAGGATCACAATCATCACGAATATGAATTGGGTTTGGTGAGCTTAGCGGACTTGATGAGCCTTTATCATTAGTTGTCCAATTTTGAGGGCAAAGAGAGATTTATAAACTACGTGAATTTCAAAAGATGAAACTTCAAACCTCACAAGACTATGTTTCTACTAAAAACCATAAAAATAAAAAACTATGTTTCTAATAGAAACCATAGTCTATTTAAGATTAAATGTGATAACCGTAAATTTTTCCCTTTATTGGAAATTAGAAATATTGAAAATAAATATTGGAGAAATTAAATCAGAGGAAATAAATAAAATTTTGCGAGAATGGGATATGGGTGAAAATCCCGAGAAGTGAGGAAGTGATGAATAAGGAAATTCGTGTGAAGGAAATTAAATGGAAATAAAAAAATAAAGTCGGAGTTATGAAAAATAAGGAAAGGAGGAATTTAAATTGGATTAATAGAAATCCAAAATTTATAAAATAAAAATGCGTATATTATATATTTATATAATTAAATTATATAAATATATTTACACATGTTTTTATATAAATACATATGTATGTATATGAATGTTAGTATATATTATGAAATAAAATATATACTATTTTGTCTTAAATAAAGACATGTGTATATTATAAAATGTAGTTATATAATTATAAATATATATGTACAGATATATATATATATATGAAATATATATATTATTATTTTAAATAAAAGTATATGAATATATAAGAAAAGTAAATGTTATTTTGTATTAAAGTTTATATGTATAAATATTTTATTATAGCATTTATATAATTTGTATATATAAATGTTATTTAAGTATATGAATATACATACACATATATATATATACTAGACATGTATTTTGTAATGTACAAGATATATTTTATATATAATAAATATTGTATAACATTATGTATGAAATAATGTATGTATAACATATAATATATATTATATGTATAAAATATATGGTATAATGTATAGTATATAGTATACTAAAAATGGAAAGAAGACAAAAACTAAAAGAGGAAATAAAACTAAAACAGAAAAGAAAGGAAGGATCGGGGGGAGAAATCCCGACCCTCCCCGGGCGTACCGCCGGTGGCGGAGGTGCCACCGCCGGCCGAGTGAGGGAAGAGAGGAGGAAGGAGTGGCGTCGCCGGTGAGAGGAGAAGCAAACGACGGTGGCCGACGACGGAAAGAAGAAAAGAAAACGAAACAGAAACGGTGGGAAAAAGCGAAGAGGAAAGAGGAGGGAAACGGCGGTGCCGGCCAGTCCAGGCACCGCCACCCCAACCCGAACCTCGGCGGAGGTGAGGGGAAGATGAAGGAGGCCACCGGCGAGACCAACGGCGGCCGAGGAAGGACGAACGAAGGAAGAAAAGAGCCGAAACCCACCCTCCTAAGTCCGGCGCCGTCGCCGGCAATGGGGAGAAACGGAGACCAGATCCGGCGTCCCCGCAACTCCGGCAAGCTGAGGGAGGCGTGAACCGGCGGAAAGGAGGACCGCCGGAGACCGAACCGGCCGAACCGGCGGGATGAGGCACAAACCGGTCTGAACCGGTCCGGCCAGAGAAAGGAGAAAAGAAAAGAAAAAGGAAAAAAGAAAAAGAAAAAGAAAAGAAAGAAAGAAAAGAAAAAGAGGAAAAAGGAAGAAAAAGGAAGAAAAAGAGGAAAAAAGGAAAATTTCGGGAATTCGGAAAATTCCCGGAAATTCGACAATCCGGGATTTTACAAATTCGGTAAGAAATTTCCCGAGAATTTAATTTCAGAAAAAAATTAAATAAATTATGAAAAAATTCAAAAAAATTAGAATTTTAATTCCAGAAATTATTTTCAGCAATCGAGATAAGGAATCGGGAGAAATGGAGTGCGGGCGCGATCGATAAGCGGAAGTCGCCGACCCGGAAAAAGGTAAGGGATGCATGTGCAGCACTGTAAGGATACTCAGTCTGCATATTTTAAATTGAAATATTTTATGCAATTATTTTATGAAAATTATTATGATGCATGATTTGCTGAAAATAATTTGGGAAGAAGTACTGGCTGAAAGATTTTAAACTGTATTTTTCGTGCAGGAGGTTAGTGAATCGGCAGCCGTTATGCTGCCGAAAATTTTAGAAAAACTTTATAAAATCATATTAAATGATTTATTTCTGAATTTCGATAGTAAATCACGAAACATGAGGAAATTTCTAAATTTCATAAAACTTGAATATAATGAGATGGAACTTTAGAATATTCATGTATTCGAGAATGGTGACAACGAAATCACCGAAAATTCTTGAAACAGATAAATTACACGTAATACGAGACAGAAGATGAAGTGAAATACAGTGAATATTTTTATGAATATTTTTACAAATATTCACTAAAGGAATTTTAACCCTTATGGGTTTAAATCATGGAATTATATATTTATATAAATTTCATAAAGGTGTATTTTATGATGAGAATTACGGTTTTGAGACTGGTTGGTATTCTTATCATGCTGATGCATGATATGTGATATGTTTAGTCCCGGTGGACATCTAATCAGTGATCCACTGAGGACAATATAGGTTATGGTCATAGATTTGACCGGTGTACTTTCTTACCCTCCGAGGTATACAGTATGATAAGATTGATGTCTATCTTAGACTCCATAAATGATAGGTAATATGTTTTCAAAAGGAAGAAATAATAATTCTAATATTCTTTCTATGGTCTCAAATGAAATATTAGATCATAAGTACTACATGAGATCTGATAAGACAGTGGAAAATACATATGGCATAAAGGCCAATCCGAGCAGAGACTTGATGATTGAACCGTGGGAGCCACCTCTAGAGTCCTTCGGGAACTAAGTGCTACACGTGTTCTGATATTTAAGTACAGGCCATACCGAGCAGAGACTCGATGATTGAACCGTGGGAGCCACCTCTAGAGTCCTTCGGGAACTAAGTGCTACACGTGTTCTGATATTTCAGTACAGGCCATACCGAGCAGAGACTCGATGATTGAACCGTGGGAGCCACCTCTAGAGTCCTTCGGGAACTAAGTGCTACACGTGTTCTAATATGTTAGTAAGAAATTTCTGTACCGTGTGAGCCACCTCTAGAGTCCTTCGGGAACTAAGTGCTACACGAGTTTTGATGTGTTAGTAATCAGTCTAAGTTCTGATGGGGATGCGACGAATGTCGAAGGATTAAATAGATCTTAGGCATATGACACATGATGTATATGATTATTGGATGATGTATATGATTATTGGATGATGTCTATATATGCCATTTGAACATGTGCTACTTGAATGTTTGTTTTCTTTCGATTATTGAGTTATGCCTATATATGCCATGTGAATATGTGCTACTTGAATGTTTGTTTCTTTCGAGTATTGAGTTATGTCTATATATGTCATTTGAACATGTGCTACTTGAATGTTTGTTTTCTTTCGAATATTGAGTTATGCCTATATATGCCATGTGAATATGTGCTACTTGAATGTTTGTTTCTTTCGATTATTGAGTTATGTCTATATATGCCATTGAACATGTACTACTTGAATGTTTGTGTTTCCACACATAATTATACTTTTAATAAGAACGATGCCTTGTGTAACTAAGGACGAAAAGTAAGTATGAGTAGTTATGACATGTGTGCACTTACGAAATGGTAATAAACCTTAGTATAATCCATACATACTAATTTACAATAACTCAAGCATGTATGATACGAATATTAATTTTTTTATTTAAATACTCTATTTCGCAGAAGCATATATATATATGAAAAGAATATGAAAAAGATTATGAAAGATTGAAAAGGATTTATTTATTCATAACAAAAAGAAAAATTTTTCTCTACAGTTGCTTCTAGGTTCCGTAACAAGTATGGTATTCTAAAATACCTACCTTACTCTATTCGGATTCCTAGCCGACTGTAGTATCCTTCCTACATGCGAGCCTAGAGCCCATAGGAAAAATGAAAAAGATTTTCAGCATATAGGAAGCTGAGTATCAAGTGAGGCATATAATTCTCTTACTGAGCCGTGGTTTTGCTCACCCCTTAATTTTCAACATCTCAGGTTTTGATGAATGTGAGTTCAGTGGATTGTGGATCCTGGCTGTACACGAAGGACAATGTGTCAGACCGACAGTTTATTTGAGGTATGATCATTTATTCTCTGTATTTAGACATGTCAACAGTACTACTTATCTGATAAATTACAATAGGGGATGTGTATAATATAAACATTATTATGTAAAATTGTTTAACAGTCAGTACAAGTGAAGTATCACAGACAGCCCAACCGGTTAAGATGTGTATAAGAAGATGGAAAAATGTGATCACGGGTCGTGACAGATTTAATGGTATCAGAGCATTGGTTGGCCTGATGTCTGTGGATACTTTGGAAAGAAAAGAGTTAAACATCCCCGGTAGTACTGTGTCGTCTGAATACATAGAGAAAATAAATGATTGTAATGGAGTAAAATGATTTAAAGGGAGTGAGAAAGTATAAATTGAGAATGTTAAAAGAAGAAAATAGGCTCAGAAATTACCGAAAAATTGGTGATTCTTCTAATCTATATGAAGGCCTGTTCGGTAAGGAACAGAAATGGACTCGGTGAGGGCCCCACCAGTACTTTTCTGTCCGAACCGAACTGAGACCTGAAAGTGATGGTATAAAATAGGGGAATAAAATATCATCATTAAATAGACTTTAAGATCACCGATTGAGGGTAATTTGAAGAGAGAATTTTTAGCCAAAAATGACCAAAATACCCCTACCCCAAAAATTTCACTGGGAGTCAAAATAGATCACCAGAAGTTGGAATTGATCGATTTGACAGAGAAATTAATGATATGAAGCTGAATTACAAGTAAATTAATCCCATTGTGGATTTTAGTGAACTTCTCTGTCGAAAATCGAATGAGATCTAACTTGCTATTATAAGTATTAGAAAGGATACTATCAACACATAGATGATCAGTTCATTGATTTGAATGTATATTGAGGAGATAGAAATAAATGTCGAAATGACGAAAATGCCCCTATATTGGGCGATGTGCGGAATAGTGTTAAAACCGAGCTGAATTGGAATCCATTGATAGTAATGGAATTATTAATGGCATAGAAGATGTCATATGAATCTAACGATCCCTGTTACTGATTCCACTAACACTTAGATTATGGACGCGAAAAAAAAAAAAAAAACCCCGAGTGGACTGTGGGCCATAGGGGATAACAGTACGGTTGAGTGGTGCGGCTCGGGCCCCTCCGGCTTGAGACCGGGAAATCCGAGGCATCACAATAAAACGTGTACAGGCGGACGGCGGACGGGCCGGAGGCCTTATATGATGCGATCCAAAGAGTGTAGTGGAATGTCATCAGATGATTGACCCGATTATTGACTGAAAGGGTCGAAAAAAAAAAATTTAAGAGTGTACTGAACGGGATCGTTGAATATTATGAAAAAGTGAAATGATTACAGGAATTGACTGATAAGGTGAATAGTATCAATAATGAAATACATACTGGTGTGGTTACTTATGGTTCTATACATTTTCACTACTTTGAGGTGTCAAACAGATAATCTTATATAGAACCGACATATCTTGAAATATGTGCTACAGAATGAGGTACTGTGTTGAGTACTGTAAATTAGAGAATAATTATAAGAACAATGAAGTGATAAAAAGAAGATCACAGCTAACCTAGGTTCTTCAAGAACCTTGAGACAGAACTGTGATGGGCGACCCAATGATGGGCGACCTGTAGTGGATCATGTGTTATGAGACACAGACGAACTATGTCATCGCCGACTCACTAGTAAGGGTAAACCTGGGGCGAAAGGAATCGCCTAGGAAATGCTCGCCAACGGTCGATACGAACGGGCGGGGCTCTTACAATTATCTCATTGGTAACACGAGAGTAAGGAACTAGGTACGTAAGGGTGCCAAGGTTCGAACCTCGTAGATAATATACTCAAGGAAAATTAAGCCTGAATTCAGTAAATGGAAATGGTTTTAAAGTGAATAACTGAATTGAAACGAGTAGCTGTAAAGTGTGTTGATAACCATTATACTTGATACAGCTTACCAGAATGAGATTCGTAACGTTGTAAAGCACGACTAGGTGATGAAATCAAGGTAGAATATGTAGCAAAATGATTTGAGTATTGAATGTCTCTGCCTTGAAACTACATTGTGAAATGATGGGACACAATGATAAAGGTCCAACATGATAAAAGAAGGGTGGTTAAAGAAACTATCGGATCAGAATCCCGATAAATTCCAGAGTAACATAGATTGAGAAATCAGGTGAATGTTGACTCGATTGCGGATATGAAATTTATTCTTAAGCTTGTATTGAAGAATATAGAAGAAATCCAACAAGCTCAAGAAAATAATTTTTGGAAAATATTATGGATGACGAAATTCACAAGTATCGATGTAAAGGAAGGAAATACAAATGATATTGAGATGTAGATGAATTAAAAATGATGTATTAGTTTCCTACCATTGATAAAGTTCTGGTGAAGAACAAGTATTCATCTACATGAAAATAGACGCTTTCTTGATCTGATTTGAGATATGTGAGGAATTAATAAGACTAGCCTCAGTATAAAGCGTCATTAGATAAAAGATTGAAGATTTATGTCCATAAGATAATGATTCGAACTCGGAGTGAATTTTACGAATTCCTATTGAAGTTACAAGGGTAATGAGTTGCCTTGTAAAGTATATAAATCTAAAGAATGAGCCATTCTTACATGAGTAAATTGATGAAATACTGATAGAGTCTAAAGTATAAATGGAACATGAGCAGCATTGTGATATGATCCTTAAACTCTTAAAGACTGTGGAATTGTGCTAAGATTTGCAACTAAAGATTTGGCTAGACAGTATCTCCTCTTGAGATATATGATCTTGAGACGACAGGGTGACAGTGAACTTGTCTATGATATAGAGATAATGATTGAGATACGAAAGTAATGAGTCTAGCTAAATACTATTGTCAGCTTACAAAAGAGTGATGAGACTAGCTGCTCTATAGACAAGATCTAATTAAAGAAATTAAAGTCGGCAGATGGATAAGTGTAAAGAATAGATGGTATGCGAGATTTTAAAAGATCTTAGCTGTATAGTACCATACCAATCGAGAAAACCGACAAAAAGGATAAGAGTAAAAATATGAAAAACGAAACTGAAAGTGGAATAAGGAAATAAATTGCATGATGAGAAGGGAACATCAATATGAAACAGTTCCCGCAGTTAAGACTGAAAGTGAATGGTGTTGGTTATCACATAACTGTGGCAAGATGTAAAATCAAAGCCAGAACTGATAAGTGAAAGTAATGATACTCCAAGGAGTAAGATAATTATGTTTACTGCCAGTAAAATGTTTGTACATATAACCACCTCGAAACGATAGAGATGGTGGAATTGTATAGATAATGTGGTGCTTAAATGGATAATTCGAGGATTCAATCACAGAATTTAAATTTTGAAAAGAGATTTAAAGACCATACTACATGAAGAGAATATGATTGTCTCATGAATTATGATTGTGAGAGATGATCTATAGTAAAATCGGCAAATGAGATGCAGCATTGATGGAATAAGTGTGAAAATGAACATTGTGGACAATAAAGAGTCCAAAAGAGGAATGATGATATGGAAGTGATTAAAGACTGATGATCTAAATAGAATCACTTTCCATTATCAGACATCTACATTCTCTAGTGCCTTAGTCGAAGTATAAGTGTTAAACGGTGTGAATGTGTATGTACAGTTCCAGTGAGCCTTACATGTGATGGGAGTCTCTGTGTTGCCATATGCTAATGAGAGATAGCAAAAGGCTTTGAGATCCCAAGTGTATTGATAGCACCGCTCCATACTGATATATATTTATATATATGAGCGTGAGATGTAACCGCTCCATGATATTGAGAGAGCGTGTGCACGAGATGTGAAAGCTACTGGGACACTTACATATAATTGATTGACACGAGTACATGATAGTACCAAATTATGTCGACTCGGCACTAAGTGAGAAGAATGGATGATGAACAGCATAAATCAGCTGTAATATTAAAATATTATGTATGGCTCTTATATGAAAAGAGTAAAAGTGAATAACTCTCGATTTGAGAAAAGAAATTACTTGAGCATAGACATATATGATGAAAGACAGCATGTAGTGGTCTAAAGTACTCTTGATGTTGGAAGTGTACTGGCAGTATTACTTGGAGGATGAAATAAAGGTCAGAAGTCGTAAGTATACGGCATGTACCACCTTTGGACTTAAGTTAAATTCGGAGGACCAAATTTCTTAAGGTGGGGAGGATGTGATAACCGTAAATTTTTCCCTTTATTGGAAATTAGAAATATTGAAAATAAATATTGGAGAAATTAAATCAGAGGAAATAAATAAAATTTTGCGAGAATGGGATATGGGTGAAAATCCCGAGAAGTGAGGAAGTGATGAATAAGGAAATTCGTGTGAAGGAAATTAAATGGAAATAAAAAAATAAAGTCGGAGTTATGGAAAATAAGGAAAGGAGGAATTTAAATTGGATTAATAGAAATCCAAAATTTATAAAATAAAAATGCGTATATTATATATTTATATAATTAAATTATATAAATATATTTACACATGTTTTTATATAAATACATATGTATGTATATGAATGTTAGTATATATTATGAATAAAAATATATACTATTTTGTCTTAAATAAAGACATGTGTATATTATAAAATGTAGTTATATAATTATAAATATATATGTACAGATATATATAATATATGAAATATATATATTATTATTTTAAATAAAAGTATATGAATATATAAGAAAAGTAAATGTTATTTTGTATTAAAGTTTATATGTATAAATATTTTATTATAGCATTTATATAATTTGTATATATAAATGTTATTTAAGTATATGAATATACATACACATATAATATATATATACTAGACATGTATTTTGTAATGTACAAGATATATTTTATATATAATAAATATTGTATAACATTATGTATGAAATAATGTATGTATAACATATAATATATATTATATGTATAAAATATATGGTATAATGTATAGTATATAGTATACTAAAAATGGAAAGAAGACAAAAACTAAAAGAGGAAATAAAACTAAAACAGAAAAGAAAGGAAGGATCGGGGGGAGAAATCCCGACCCTCCCCGGGCGTACCGCCGGTGGCGGAGGTGCCACCGCCGGCCGAGTGAGGGAAGAGAGGAGGAAGGAGTGGCGTCGCCGGTGAGAGGAGAAGCGAACGACGGTGGCCGACGACGGAAAGAAGAAAAGAAAACGAAACAGAAACGGTGGGAAAAAGCGAAGAGGAAAGAGGAGGGAAACGGCGGTGCCGGCCAGTCCAGGCACAGCCACCCCAACCCGAACCTCGGCGGAGGTGAGGGGAAGATGAAGGAGGCCATCGGCGAGACCAACGGCGGCCGAGGAAGGACGAACGAAGGAAGAAAGGAGCCGAAACCCACCCTCCTAAGTCCGGCGCCGTCGCCGGCAATGGGGAGAAACGGAGACCAGATCCGGCGTCCCCGCAACTCCGGCAAGCTGAGGGAGGCGTGAACCGGCGGAAAGGAGGACCGCCGGAGACCGAACCGGCCGAACCGGCGGGATGAGGCACAAACCGGTCTGAACCGGTCAGGCCAGAGAAAGGAGAAAGAAAAGAAAAAAAAAGAAAAAGAAAAAGAAAAGAAAAAAAGAGAAAAAAGAAAAAGAAAAAGAAAAGAAAGGAAAGAAAAAGAAAAAAGGAGGAAAAAGGAAGAAAAAAGGAAGAAAAAGAAGAAAAAGAGGAAAAAAAGGAAATTTCGGGAATTCGGAAAATTCCCGGAAAATTCGACAATCCGGGATTGGATTTTACAAATTCGGTAAGAAATTTCCCGAGAATTTAATTTCAAAAAAATTAAATAAATTATGAAAAAATTCAAAAAAATTAGAATTTTAATTCCAGAAATTATTTTCAGCAATCGAGATAAGGAATCGGGAGAAATGGAGTGCGGGCGCGATCGATAAGCGGAAGTCGCCGACCCGGAAAAAGGTAAGGGATGCATGTGCAGCACTGTAAGGATACTCAGTCTGCATATGTTAAATTGAAATATTTTATGCAATTATTTTATGAAAATTATTATGATGCATGATTTGCTGAAAATAATTTGGGAAGAAGTACTGGCTGAAAGATTTTAAACTGTATTTTCCGTGCAGGAGGTTAGTGAATCGGCAGCCGTTATGCTGCCGAAAATTTTAGAAAAACTTTATAAAATCATATTAAATGATTTATTTCCGAATTTCGATAGTAAATCACGAAACATGAGGAAATTTCTAAATTTCATAAAACATGAATATAATGAGATGGAACTTTAGAATATTCATGTATTCGAGAATGGTGACAACGAAATCACCGAAAATTCTTGAAACAGATAAATTACACGTAATACGAGACAGAAGATGAAGTGAAATACAGTGAATATTTTTATGAATATTTTTATAAATATTCACTAAAGGAATTTTAACCCTTATGGGTTTAAATCATGGAATTATATATTTATATAAATTTCATAAAGGTGTATTTTATGATGAGAATTACGGTTTTGAGACTGGTTGGTATTCTTATCATGCTGATGCATGATATGTGATATGTTTAGTCCCGGTGGACATCTAATCAGTGATCCACTGAGGACAATATAGGTTATGGTCATAGATTTGACCGGTGTACTTTCTTACCCTCCGAGGTATACAGTATGATAAGATTGATGTCTATCTTAGACTCTATAAATGATAGGTAATATGTTTTCAAAAGGAAGAAATAATAATTCTAATATTCTTTCTATGGTCTCAAATGAAATATTAGATCATAAGTACTACATGAGATCTGATAAGACAGTGGAAAATACATATGGCATAAAGGCCAATCCGAGCAGAGACTCGATGATTGAACCGTGGGAGCCACCTCTAGAGTCCTTCGGGAACTAAGTGCTACACATGTTCTGATATTTCAGTACAGGCCATACCGAGTAGAGACTCGATGATTGAACCGTGGGAGCCACCTCTAGAGTCCTTCGGGAACTAAGTGCTACACGTGTTCTGATATTTCAGTACAGGCCATACCGAGTAGAGATTCGATGATTGAACCGTGGGAGCCACCTCTAGAGTCCTTCGGGAACTAAGTGCTACACGTGTTCTGATATTTCAGTACAGGCCATACCGAGCAGAGACTCGATGATTGAACCGTGGGAGCCACCTCTAGAGTCCTTCGGGAACTAAGTGCTACACGTGTTCTGATATTTCAGTACAGGCCATACCGAGCAGAGACTCGATGATTGAACCGTGGGAGCCACCTCTAGAGTCCTTCGGGAACTAAGTGCTACACGTGTTCTGATATTTCAGTACAGGCCATACCGAGCAGAGACTCGATGATTGAACCGTGGGAGCCACCTCTAGAGTCCTTCGGGAACTAAGTGCTACACGTGTTCTAATATGTTAGTAAGAAATTTCTGTACCGTGTGAGCCACCTCTAGAGTCCTTCGGGAACTAAGTGCTACACGAGTTTTGATGTGTTAGTAATCAGTCTAAGTTCTGATGGGGATGCGACGAATGTCGAAGGATTAAATAGATCTTAGGCATATGACACATGATGTATATGATTATTGGATGATGTATATGATTATTGGATGATGTCTATATATGCCATTTGAACATGTGCTACTTGAATGTTTGTTTTCTTTCGATTATTGAGTTATGCCTATATATGCCATGTGAATATGTGCTACTTGAATGTTTGTTTCTTTCGAGTATTGAGTTATGTCTATATATGTCATTTGAACATGTGCTACTTGAATGTTTGTTTTCTTTCGAATATTGAGTTATGCCTATATATGCCATGTGAATATGTGCTACTTGAATGTTTGTTTCTTTCGATTATTGAGTTATGTCTATATATGCCATTGAACATGTACTGCTTGAATGTTTGTGTTTCCACACATAATTATACTTTTAATAAGAACGATGCCTTGTGTAACTAAGGACGAAAAGTAAGTATGAGTAGTTATGACATGTGTGCACTTACGAAATGGTAATAAACCTTAGTATAATCCATACATGCTAATTTACAATAACTCAAGCATGTATGATACGAATATTAATTATTTTATTTAAATACTCTATTTCGCAGAAGCATATATATATATATGAAAAGAATATGAAAAAGATTATGAAAGATTGAAAAGGATTTATTTATTCATAACAAAAAGAAAAATTTTTCTCTACAGTTGCTTCTAGGTTCCGTAACAAGTATGGTATTCTAAAATACCTACCTTACTCTATTCGGATTCTTAGCCGACTGTAGTATCCTTCCTACATGCGAGCCTAGAGCCCATAGGAAAAATGAAAAAGATTTTCAGCATATAGGAAGCTGAGTATCAAGTGAGGCATATAATTCTCTTACTGAGCCGTGGTTTTGCTCACCCCTTAATTTTCAACATCTCAGGTTTTGATGAATGTGAGTTCAGTGGATTGTGGATCCTGGCTGTACACGAAGGACAATGTGTCAGACCGACAGTTTATTTGAGGTATGATCATTTATTCTCTGTATTTAGACATGTCAACAGTACTACTTATCTGATAAATTACAATAGGGGATGTGTATAATATAAACATTATTATGTAAAATTGTTTAACAGTCAGTACAAGTGAAGTATCACAGACAGCCCAACCGGTTAAGATGTGTATAAGAAGATGGAAAAATGTGGTCACGGGTCGTGACATTAAATGATCTTATCAAATCTCTATATAATTGATAACACAATATTTCAATTAAAAACCGCAGTCTTTTACTATATATGACCTTTAACAGGGAAAAGAAGTGTTTCAATCTTTTATAAGAGATAACGTTTTCCAATTAAACTGTATCTATAAAATTAACAATATTAACTACAGTCATCAATAAAATCATAGTTTTTGTTTAATTAAGTTTAAGTAACATGTGATATTTTAGTATCTCACACTACGCTTACAAAATAAATGTACATAAAGCGATTGCACCCAAAATCTAAAAAGTTATCAAATTTAAAAAATTGTAATTAAAGTTATTATACTATGAACACGTTCAGTAACCATAGTCCCCATGCTTTTTTTCTAGAAGTACGCACACGTTAAAAAAAAAAAAAACTATACACTATGGAATACACGCCTGGAATTAGAAATCGCACTAAAAGTTAACTTTCTTCAGAAATTTGATGGGTTCAATGGAATTGGGACTCTGTTAAGCAATGACTGTGCTCTCGCAACGAAGTGCGGGCACCTGTCTAGTTTAGGTAACCATTAGTGTTTGTTATAGTTGCAATGTAACTGAGAATACTTTTAAAAGTATTTGCTCATTTAGACTTAATTTAGCATTTTGGTTAAAATGATTTTTACGTTTAAAAATTATTCTTTACCTAATTTCAGACCCCAAAAAAAAAAAACAGTTTTTCCATTTAAAAGATCGATTTGTAGACTCAAATAAAAAAAATTTTTAAAAAGTGAATTTACTGTTCAATCTAGGCTTATTCAAGGGTCGGTCTATTTATTCAAACTTGAAAACCCATTTAATTTTTAGACGAATTTAGACAAAAAGAGACCATTAAATAGAGCAAAATTTGGAATTAAGGCCCAACAAAAATTTAGATCGAGTTAGGATTCGACCCAATTCCATGTGGCAAGATAATTATAATTTTTTTATTATTTTTTATACAAATACATTTTTGTATTACTTTTTTTTTGTGCAATTTAGTTTGAACTTATTTTATTTTTTAGACTTTAATTTACAATTTATATGTTTCTTCCAGTCTTTTTGTAAAAGTTTTTTTGAACTTATTATATAATACTTATTAACATTTATGTGTTTTAATATTTTTGACATTTTTAGTATAATTTTTATAAAAATTTAATAGTATGTTAATGAGTTTGGGATTATTCATTATATGTAAAAATGAGGTTAGACAGCAAATTATATTCAAAAAATTAGACCAGACCAAGCATGAGCTCACTTTCAATCTCTTACTAGCTTACTTAGCTCTGGTTTGACCTGATCTATGAAAATCTCTAAACCAGTCGCACTTTTTTAGATAAAATAACTTTATTATATTCATATTTCTAATCTTTTATTATTTTATACATATATTTTTGGACATTTTAATTTCAAAATACTTTTCTATAACAATACCAAAATATTTTTTTTTGGCCAAACAATACCAAAATATTTAAAGTTCTTAAATTATATATATATATATATATATATATTTATCACACTTCAAAACACATTTGCTTTAAACCAACTTTTTTCCAACCACATCAACAATATTAAGTTAAAATTTATTTAGCTTCGGATCCGCAAAAGGCAGGCTCTTTGATTTTAATTATGAAACACACAATTGATGGTCCCATTGTTGGAAAAAATAAAATAAATTAAAATTGATGGTCCCGTAGAGTAAATCTCAGCGGAGACAACGTACCTTGTACAGTTAGACGGCATCAAAAAGAAAAAACCAGAACAACTTTTGAAGGCAAAGAGCAATAAAGTTATCGAAAGAGCATAATATGTAAAACATAGCGATCATGCATGCATGAATAAAGCTAAGTAACTGTAACATCTTGAATTTACAGTAAATCACATATTTTACTCTTATTCACACATTTTTACCGGTTGGGCTCTCTGTGATACTTAACATTCTATTAACCCTTTAAGAAATAAATGGTACTTTCATTTCAGTACCAAAACAGAAATATGAATACCTCATAATTCGTGAGATCACCTACATTCCCTTTTTACTCAAAGTAGTACTGTACAATTTTACTGAATAAATAAAAGAATATAATGTACCTTCGATATCATATATCTGCTGACTATAGCAGCCGATAACTCTGGAAGGTAAACCTTTTAATCCAAATCAATAACCTGTGGAGTGGAAATAAGGGGGTGAGCGACAACATGCTCAGTAATGGAGTTGTATGCTACTTTATAAAACCAAAACTATATACCACAAAATGTTTATTTTTCCTAACAGCATACCCAGTAGGAAAACAGTGGATATAGTGAACAGTCTTTAATATTCAAATCATTGGCTAAATAGTTTACGATATAGTATAGTAAACAGTAAACAAGATTCAATAAATCCTTTCAGTAAACAGAAATCAGTAAGTTGAGACTAAGCATCACCCTACAGTTAAATCATGTTATCATCGTTCCCGAAGGAACCCAGTAATCATCCCCACTGGGACACAGCTAGATCTATTGTGACGTCCCCGCCACTTCATCTTTTCACTTAATTCTTTCTTATTATCTTATCCGACATTATTTGATTTAGTTTATCCAGTGTCATTCTTTCCTTATTCTTAAGCTAATTATCTAATAGCTCATAAAATTTTATTCACTTTCCATAAGCATAAAAATGATATATATAAATACCATTCCATTCCCACAGGATCTCATACATCATCTTATCTTACATCCCCAGACATCCTATATACATATTGGCTACTTGTACTGTACTGTAGCTGAATTACAATTTAGCTTTACATAAATATATATGAACATATAAGTATACCTTCTATGCTAACTGGGAAGCGTATCGAGAAGGTACACTGCAATCTTTCCAAAACAAGCTCCTCTAATCGGAGCGAGGTTCACTTCAGGTAATCTGTAGGAAAAATGGTCGTAAAAGGGTGAGTTTACGCTCAGTAAGAAAAGTATGTAAAAGAGCGTACTATGCCTCTATATGCATTTTTCCTACTTGGCTCTATAATGTCATGTAAAGCATTATAAAGCATGCATCATAAACATCTTTCATGCATTGTTTGCAATCATGCATATTTATTTTCAATGACATGGCAAACATACTTTGTACGCTTCTTTAAACTAGCATACGTATAAAACATGCATCACATACTTCTTCTTCTTATACTTTCTTTAAAACATCATGCGTAAACTTCTTTCTTTAAAACATCATACTTCGTGCATACTTTAAAACATACATCATATATCCTTTGAAATAGGATGGAGACTATGTACAATTATTTAAGCGATTGTATCGTCATATAAATCCTGTACACCCATTTATATGACTCTAATCATGTATTAGTACATTGGTATACCATGTAGAGGTCAGGGATTCTCTCCTGCCTTAATAATACCACAGTGAGCACTAGTCAGGTGTCACTTATGGTCTTGAGGACCGGACTAGGGTTCCTCGCTTAACTTACATATTACTGAGGACTTGATCAGAGTCTCTCAGCCATCAGAAATGCATAATTATCACGCAGTCCATAGTCTCAAAACATTTATAATATACTTTTTCAGGAAACACTTTTTGTGTTTAAATCAAATAAGCTTTGAAAGTTCTTTTCATTCATGGCAGTCGACTGGCCCCATAGGGCAGTCGGCTGCTGCTTCATAACTTCTTTTACCGAAATTAATTTCATTTAAAATTTCGATATTTTCATCTTTGAAAATACATGGGGGCAGTCGACTGGTCCATATAGCAGTCGACTGGTTTTCAAACAGAATGCTTCTTAGCAAATAGCAGTCGACTGGTCATATAGCAGTCGACTGGTTTTCAGACAAAATGCATTTTTTGGCAAATAGCAGTCGACTGTCCCATATAGCAGTCGACTGGCTTGAAACAGAATGCTTATGGGTAAATAGCAGTCGACTGGCTTACATAGCAGTTGACTGGTTTGAGTCGGTTTTCGAAAAACGGCGTTTTGGTTGTCTCTAGGCAGCTGCCCCTAGCCTAATTGGTACTAGGAGACAAGTCCGAAAATGTCATTTTTCCTGCACAAAACAGCTAGTACATCTCTCCAAACCACATGAAAACATCATAAAACATGCGGACATAGCCGCCTTACGTCCGTTACATAAGTTTCTTACCTCAATTCCTTCGGAAACGCGAAATCACTTGGCGCATCAACCTTCGCTTTTCACCTCTTCGAATATGAAATTATCGTATCAAGTTAGACCTTTAATTAATCACCATATACATCTTGTACTAACTCAATACAACTCCTTATCATGAACGAAATTGACTAAATCATCTTCTTCTCTTACCTTTGCTAGAAACCAAAAATCTCAAACTTTGAGATCTCTTCCAATACTTGAAATCAATCCACCAAACTTTGGATATCTCTTAGTCTAACGACAAGGATCGTTTTTCATTCAATAAACTAAATGAATTGGTGGATGGATGAGGGGGTTTGTCAAGGTAGCTTGGGATGGAAAACTTGGAAACTTGAATGGAACGAGAGGGAGAGCTGGAAGAGGCTGCCGTGGGTGATGATGATGAGGGTGGTGAGTCATGCAACATGTATTAATTGCATGCTTTATCCTCTCATCTCAGCCATTAATCCTCTAATTGACTATTTGACCCATTTAATTTCTCTTTTCCTCCTTCTCATCTCAGCCATTCATCCATTTAATTACTAAATAAAATCTGATTTTATTTTCTTTCCTACTTCAATTATTTTCCCAATATTGACATAATTTATTTGACTTATTGACATTAAGTTTTATTATTTCTTCTATATTCCATACATCATTCATACATCATTTATGCCTCAATTACACATCAACTTCATGTTTATTTAATCATATGGAACTAAAATACTTTACAAACATGGAGGAATACATGGAAATCGGGGATTTCACATCCTCCCCACCTTAGAAAATTTGGTCCTCCAAATTAGCTTAGCTTATCAAGTGAATAATTCTGGATACCTTTCTTTCATTAAGCTCTCTAGCTCCCATGTAGCTTCTTCCATCGTATGGTATTGCTAGAGAACTTTCACTAATGGGATCGTCTTAGACCTCAAAACTTTTTCTTTTCTGTCCAAAATCCGAATCGGCTTCTCTATATAGCTCATATCTTCCCTTATCTCCAAGGGTTCATACTCAATGACATGAGACAGATCTGGATTATATTTTCGAAGCATCGATACATGAAACACATTATGCACTCCCGATAGCTCCGGAGGTAATGCCAATCTATAGGCAACATCGCCTACTCGATCTAAGACCTCAAATGGACCGATGTAACAAGGACTTAACTTACCTCGTCGGCCAAATCTCATGATCCCTTTGGATGGAGAAACTTTCAAGAACATAAAATCTCCAACCATGAACTCAAGTGGTCTCCGTCGAGCATCTGCATAGCTCTTTTGTCTACTCTGAGCTGTCTTAAGCCTTTGACAAATCAACTTAACATCTTCTAAGGCTTGCTCGACTAAATCTGGAGCCAACAACTTGCGCTCGCCCACTTCTTCCCACCCAATCGAAGATCGACACCTTCTTCCATACAGAGCTTCATATGGTGCCATCCCGATACTTGCATGATAGCTATTATTATATGCAAACTCAGCCAATGGCAAATGGTCATCCCAGGAGCCTTTAAAGTCCATAGCACAAGCTCTCAACATATCCTCGAGCATCTGAATCGTGCGCTCGGACTGTCCATCAGTCTGTGGATGAAAAGCTGTGCTGAAATTCAACTTAGATCCCATGGCTTCTTGAAAATGTTCCCAGAAATGGGAAGTAAACCTGGAATCTCTATCAGAAGTGATGCTCACTGGAACACCATGTAGTCTTACAACATCTCTCACATACATATCTGCCAAGGCATGGAGTGTATCTGTTGACTTCATAGGCAGGAAGTGAGCTGACTTTGTCAATCTATCAACGATCACCCAAATACCGTCATGATTTGTCTTGGTCCTGGGCAATCCCATAATAAAGTCCATCGTAATGTATTCCCACTTCCACATAGGTATAGGCAGAGGATGCAGTAATCCTGCTGGCTTTTGATGTTCTACCTTAACCTGTTGACATGTGAGACACTTTGCCACAAAATCAGCTATGTCTTTCTTCATGCCATTCCACCAATACACCTTGCGAAGATTGTGATACATCTTCGTATTTCCTGGATGCAACGTGTACTTAGTGGCATGTGCTTCAGTCAAGATCAATTTCTTCAATTCATCATCATCAGGAACACATATACGACTCTTAAACCTCAAAATTCCATCACTACTAACATCAAATTCTGAGGTCTTACCTGACTGCGTCTGATTCATAGCCTCAATGCATTTATCATCTTCCTTTTGAGCACTTCGGATTCTGTCCATTAACTCTGGCTCAATCCTCAAACTAGCAATCATTCCAAATTGCTCATTAGGCCTAACATCAAGGTTGAGGCTTGCAAACTGTTCGATTAGCTCATATCTTTTATCATCATATAAGACACCATACTTACATGCTTCTGGCTCAGAGCATCCGCCACCACATTAGCTTTCCCCGGGTGGTACAAGATCTCACAATCATAATCCTTTAGAAGCTCGAGCCATCTTCTTTGCCTCATGTTCAATTCCTTCTGGGAAAACAAGTATTTCAGACTTTTGTGATCCGTAAAAATCTGAAATTTCTCACCATACAAGTAATGCCTCCATATTTTCAGAGCAAATACTACTGCAGCTAACTCCAAATCGTGAGTCGGGTAGTTCTTCTCATGGTCCTTTAGCTGTCGAGAACCATAGGCTATTACCTTATCATGCTGCATTAACACACATCCCAAACCTTGCCCTGAGGCATCACTATACACCGCAAATCCACCTAAACCACTAGGGATGGTGAGGATTGGTGCAGTTGTTAGCCTATGCTTCAACTCTTGGAAGCTACACTCACAGCCTTCATTCCACTCGTACTTCACTTCCTTGCGCGTTAAGCGCGTCAATGGAGCAGCTAGCTTCGAGAAACCCTCCACAAACCTTCTATAGTAGCCAGCTAAACCCACGAAACTCCTAATCTCTGTCACTGTCTTTGGTCTTTCCCATTGGACCACCGCTTCAATCTTCGATGGATCAACTGAGACACCATCTTTACTGATAATATGACCTAAGAAGGAGATTTGGTTCAACCAGAAATCACACTTACTTAGCTTGGCATACAATCCTCTATCCTTGAGGGTTTGCAGAACTATCTTCAAATGCTGCTCATCCTCTTCCTGAGACCTCGAGTAGACCAAGATGTCATCGATGAAGACAATGACAAACTGGTCCAAATACTGTTTGAACACGTCATTCATCAAGTTCATGAAGGCTGCGGGTGCATTGGTCAGACCAAACGGCATCACTAGGAACTCGTAGTGAGCATACCGTGTCCTGAATGCAGTTTTAGGGATATCTTTATTTCGGATCTTCAACTGGTGATATCCCGACCTCAAGTCTATCTTAGAAAAGACTCGTGCACCCTTTAGCTGCTCAAAGAGGTCGTCTATCCTGGGAAGAGGGTACTTATTCTTGATCGTCACCTTGTTTAACCACCGGTAGTCAATGCACAACCTCATACTACCGTCCTTTTTCTTGACAAAAAGCACAGGAGCACCCCAAGGGGATACGCTGGGTCGTATGAATCCCTTGTCTAGCAACTCCTGAAGCTGCTTCTTCAGTTCTTCCAATTCTACCAAAGCCATCAGGTAGGTAGCTCTTGAAATGGGCTCAGTCCCCCGCACCAAATCAATTGTAAACTCCACTTCCCTATCCGGAGGAAGTCCTGGAAGATCGTTCGGAAATACCTCGGGAAAGTCTTGGACTACAGGAATATCATTGAGTCCGGGACGTTTCTGATCTACGTCCTCCACATAAGCAATAAATCCTTCATACAACCATACATGCTTCTCATTACTTTCATATGAACTCAAATCAAGAACCAAACAAACTTCATATTAATCATTTGCAAAATTTACAACATAGCTAACGAGTGAAGAGAAGGTTATACTCTTAGCATAACAGTCTACTATAACATGATTATTAGCTAACCAATCCATACCCAAAATAACATCAAACCTATACATATTCAGTAGGATTAGGTCAGCCTTAGATTCTCTTTCTCCTACCTGTAGCTTACAATTTCTATACACTAACTCTGTCATCTGTGATTCCTTAAGAGGTGTGCTTATCTTTAATAAGTGTTCTAAAGTCTCAGGCTCAACAGGTATTTTCATAGCAATCCTAGGAGACACAAAAGAATGCGTAGAGCCTGGATCAAACAATGCTATGACACTTATATCAAACAAGTAAATTGTACCTTTAATCACTTTGGACGAGGCATCGGCAGATTCTTCATCGATGGCAAACACTCATCCTTGGGTCACAGCTTTCTTTCCCTTCTCGGCAGCAGTGGCCTTAGGTTGTGGTTTAGGGGTCTTATCAGATTCATCAGGTATCCTCGGATCTCTCTGAGGGCAATCCCTAATCATGTGCCCCTTCTCCCCACATCTAAAGCAAGCGCCACTCGCCAAGCGACATGGCTGTGATCCGTGAAACTTCCCGCATTGCTCACATCTTTGCATCGTACTCTTCGGTGAGCTAGTGGTACTTCCAGTTGGGTATCGGGATCGCTCATCACTTATCTTGATCCCGGTAGCTTTAGGAGTACCTATATCATTATCATCATCATCATAACTCCAATTTCAATATAATTCCATATAACCATTAAATTAATTTAAAGATCATCTTTCTATACTTTACTTACCTACAGAAACTCCTTCAGATCGTCTACTTCTCCGGAATGGATACCTATCACTCGGAGCTTTCTCATCTGACTTCCGCTTCATCGGTTCCTTGCCTTTACCCTTGACTCGAAAATCAGCATGATGCAAATCATAGTCCTGCTCACACAAATGAGCCTTACGGACAGCTTCTCCATAGGTGGTGATATCCATCAGATACAGTTTAGATCTAATCGGGGACTTCAATCCCTCGATGAACCTGTAGATCTTATGCCCTTCATCTCTTCATACCTCTGGATTGAATCTACTCAAGGTGGTGAACTTAGATTCATACTGATTCACCGTCATCGTACCTTGAGTCAAACTTAAGAACTCGATCTTCAGTCTATTCTGATCCGTGCGTGGGATGTATTGTTCATTAAAAGCCTCCACAAATCTATCCCACGTGACTTCATCATATCGGGCCTTTAACACGGTCCGAGTGGCTTGCCACCAATATTCCGCATCATCAATCAATAAATAGGCAGCCAAGCCTACTTTCTCCTTTTCGAAGCAGGGCATGTATTCAAAAGACTTTAGGACCGCTTTCATCCAATTTTCTGCGGTCAGCAGATCTCTTTCCCCCTTGAATTTGGGCAGATCCAACTTCTTAAATTCTTTTATTAGGGCCACACTGCAATAGGTTCTAGGATCCCGCCTTTCCGTAGTTGGGGCTGGGGGTGTTACTTCTGTAGAAGGAACGGTAGGTGCAGTTGCTTGGGTACTTGTGGCCACACTTGGGAAGTTCGACATAAACTGGGTGAACATCGTGGCCATGTTCTCCATGTGCTTTTCCATTTTAGCTAGCCTTGTATTCGGGCTATGGGGTAGAGATGAATGAGGAGACGGAACTGGGGGCTGTTCTTCACGACCCCGTCCTCTTCCTCTTATTGTACCTCTTCTTTGTGAGCTCATGCTGTAATTATAATCATCATTGAGCCCTTTAGTATAACCCTAAACAGTTATGCTATGCATTTGTATTCAGACAAGTACAGTACAATTGGGGATATACTCTATTTCTAGCTTCTTGACACTGACAAACTACCAATCAAATCGCTCTGATACCACTCTGTGACGTCCCCGCCACTTCATCTTTTCACTTAATTCTTTCTTATTATCTTATCCGACATTATTTGATTTAGTTTATCCAGTGTCATTCTTTCCTTATTCTTAAGCTAATTATCTAATAGCTCATAAAATTTTATTCACTTTCCATAAGCATAAAAATGATATATATAAATACCATTCCATTCCCACAGGATCTCATACATCATCTTATCTTACATCCCCAGACATCCTATATACATATTGGCTACTTGTACTGTACTGTAGCTGAATTACAATTTAGCTTTACATAAATATATATGAACATATAAGTATACCTTCTATGCTAACTGGGAAGCGTATCGAGAAGGTACACTGCAATCTTTCCAAAACAAGCTCCTCTAATCGGAGCGAGGTTCACTTCAGGTAATCTGTAGGAAAAATGGTCGTAAAAGGGTGAGTTTACGCTCAGTAAGAAAAGTATGTAAAAGAGCGTACTATGCCTCTATATGCATTTTTCCTACTTGGCTCTATAATGTCATGTAAAGCATTATAAAGCATGCATCATAAACATCTTTCATGCATTGTTTGCAATCATGCATATTTATTTTCAATGACATGGCAAACATACTTTGTACGCTTCTTTAAACTAGCATACGTATAAAACATGCATCACATACTTCTTCTTCTTATACTTTCTTTAAAACATCATGCGTAAACTTCTTTCTTTAAAACATCATACTTCGTGCATACTTTAAAACATACATCATATATCCTTTGAAATAGGATGGAGACTATGTACAATTATTTAAGCGATTGTATCGTCATATAAATCCTGTACACCCATTTATATGACTCTAATTATGCATTAGTACATTGGTATACCATGTAGAGGTCAAGGATTCTCTCCTGCCTTAATAATACCACAGTGAGCACTAGTCAGGTGTCACTTATGGTCTTGAGGACCGAACTAGGGTTCCTTGCTTAACTTACATATTACTAAGGACTTGATCAGAGTCTCTCAGCCATCAGAAATGCATAATTATCACGCAGTCCATAGTCTCAAAACATTTATAATATACTTTTTCAGGAAACACTTTTTGTGTTTAAATCAAATAAGCTTTGAAAGTTCTTTTCATTCATGGCAGTCGACTGGCCTCATACGGCATCGGCTGCTGCTTCATAACTTCTTTTACCGAAATTAATTTCATTTAAAATTTCGATATTTTCATCTTTGAAAATACATGGGGGCAGTCAACTGGTCTATATAGCAGTCGACTGGTTTTCAAACAGAATGCTTCTTAGCAAATAGCAGTCGACTGGTCATATAGCAGTCGACTAGTTTTCAGACAGAATGCATTTTTTGGCAAATAGCAGTTGACTGTCCCATATAACAGTCGACTGGTTTGAAACAGAATGCTTCTGGGTAAATAGCAGTCGACTGGCTTACATAGCAGTCGACTGGTTTGAGTCGATTTTCGAAAAACGGCGTTTTGATTGTCTCTAGGCAGTCGACTTCCCTTTAAGGCAGTCAGCTGCCCCTAGCCTAATTGGTACTAGGAGACAAGTCCGAAAATGTCATTTTTCCTGCATAAAACAGCTAGTACATCTCTCCAAACCACATCAAAACATCATAAAACATGCGGACATAGCCGCCTTACGTCCATTACATAAGTTTCTTACCTCAATTCCTTCGGAAACGCGAAATCACTTGGTGCATCAACCTTCGCTTTTCACCTCTTCGAATCTGAAATTATCGTATCAAGTTAGACCTTTAATTAATCACCATATACATCTTGTACTAACTCAATACAACTCCTTATCATGAACGAAAATTGACTAATCTTTTCTTCTCTTACCTTTGCTAGAAACCAAAAATCTCAAACTTTGAGATCTCTTCCAATACTTGAAATCAATCCACCAAACTTTGGATATCTCTTAGTCTAACGACAAGGATCGTTTTTCATTCAATAAACTAAATGAATTGGTGGATGGATGAGGGGGTTTGTCAAGGTAGCATGGGATGGAAAACTTGGAAACTTGAATGGAACGAGAGGGAGAGCTGGAAAAGGCTGCCGTGGGTGATGATGATGAGGGTGGTGAGTCATGCAACATGCATTAATTGCATGCTTTATCCTCTCATCTCAGCCATTAATCCTCTAATTGACTATTTGACCCATTTAATTTCTCTTTTCCTCATTCTCATCTCAGCCATTCATCCATTTAATTACTAAATAAAATCTGATTTTATTTTCTTTCCTACTTCAATTATTTTCCTAATATTGACATAATTTATTTGACTTATTGACATTAAGTTTTATTATTTCTTCTATATTCCATACATCATTCATACATCATTTATGCATCAATTACACATCAACTTCATGTTTATTTAATCATATGGAACTGAAATACTTTACAAACATGGAGGAATACATGGAAATTAGGGATTTCACATCTATGGCCATAATCTATAGGTGGTCCTTAGGTACACTTGCCAGGTGACCTCGAGATCTCTGATGACTTGGCGAGTCAATCAGTCACGTGAATAGTAGCGCATGAAACTCGGGGCCTGAAGTCTCAAAAATCAATTTATATCTCAAAAAGAACCTTTAAGGAATATTTCACATACTTCATCATTTCTTTAAAATGATTGTTTTCCAAAAAAGTAGTATATTTTCTGTTTAAAAACACAGTAAAAATAGCCAGTAATTTCACCATTTTTCGAGTGATAAAAACATAAGTTCCACGGCTCGCCCATGGTCGGCTCGCCCATCACGGCTTGCCCATGGTCAGCTCGCCCATCACTTTGAACCAACGTTCGCCCACTAACATTCATAATTAAGCTTGACTAGTGCTCGCCTGCTATAATGGATTACACGACAGAGCTGACTAGGGAATCACCCATAAAAATATTCGCCCGAAGGCTGAAATATAAATCAATGGTTCGGGGTCACCTATAAGATTATTAGGGATCGCCCATAAACACTAGTCTTTCAAAACCAAGGGGTCGCCTATCTTTGGCTCGCCTGGATTTTATTAAAACAAGGGTCACCTTTCTTTGGCTCGCCCAGAAAACAACATAGGGGTCGGCTTTATAACTCGCCCAAATCATGGTCTGTGAAAACAGTTTATCAAACCAATGCATGTTTCAAACCAAATCATTTTCTCAATATTTCCATAAATTTTAACTCCACAGAACATGCATTCACTTCACACACATTTCCCTTACCTGGTCTTATGAAGCCTAGCTTCCTGATCGCCTTTACCGAATCCTCAATTCCCGGCTGCAAAATAAATTATCAAGACCATCAACATATATTCTGTTCGAATGTTTCCAACACTTTGGCGAAACTTGAGACTAATCCACTGGCTCGTCCAATATAACTCGCCATTCATAGATTGGCTTATACGTGGGAGCTCGCCCACAAATCAGCTCGCCATGCTTTATGCATGAGAGCTCGCCATACCTAGCTTTTCATTCAGAGGTGGGTTCGCCTATGAATTAAACTAGCATATGGCGATCTCGCCCACTATACCACGCTCGATATTATTTAGCTCGCCCATAATAGCTGAGCTCACCTATTTCTTATCACTTTTACACTGTTTCCAGCACTTTCCTTGTTTATTCTTGATTATTTTCTAGATCATATCATGTTCTAGTTTCTTATATCCTAACAGGATTTAACTAAAACAAGGCTATATCTATGTTTCTTACGGTGTAAATCATAGAAATATACCAATAAATATCAAGAGAACCAACGGAATATGGAACTCACCTTAACTGAGTTGCACTTCCAGAACAGATTGTTTTCTGTCTCACGTTAGCTTTACTTTGCTTATTTCTTAGCTAACTAAAGGATGAAATTTCATGACTCACGTATGAAAGGAACGGAAGTGACAAGACCTGAACTTGCAGTAAAACAGAATGAGTGAGAAGCAGTAGAGTGGTTTTTCGAAGAAGAAGGTTGCATAAGTCGATTTTCCCACGTATTCCTTCTTATGTAGCCATGCAAATCCAATAAAAATTTACCACCTGTTCACCTATCCCTTCACATTTCATCCCTTCAAGTCTTACATGCATTAAATTGACGGAGAAAAATGGTAACAAGGAACGGTGAAGAAGCTTTCCTACTGCAGTCCGTTTTGACTTTATTTCCCCCTCCTTACTATAGTCTCAGCTATACAGTACGAGGGCTATAAAAGAGACGGACGAGCATGTCAACTTTCACGGCACATTTATTATTCCATTCTCTTCTTGTTTCTTATCCTTAAATGCATTCACATGAAACCATCATACAAGACTACCTCTTGTTTTCTGCTACATGTTTCTTCTTTTTGACCCATTTCAGCCAATAGAAATTTAGCTTCATATTACGCCTAGATTCCTCTTCCAATTTATCTCATTATACTGCATTTTATTTTTCCTTTTTAGTCATACAGTTCACGACAGCAGGGGTGGCATGCAGTCCACCATTTTCGGCTGCTGTTTCATGTCTTCATTTAGCCTTTCTTAAGGCATACTTCCTTTAAGGTATATTTCAACCAATACATGTACATTAAATAATTTTCTTTTCAATTCATATACACCATATTATAAATTATAGTTCCAATAAATTCCATAATGGAAAGTGGAAATTCACATTCAATATTTATTTAATCTCACTAAAAGAATTTATTTCCACTATCAATCATGTACAAATATGGTGTACAGTGTAATAAAATGAGGTCTTACAGTAACAAAGTCCAAAACACTTTTAGAAAAAGTTGAAAACTGCAGAGCATAATAGAAATTATGAGAACTTTTATGGTAAATTTATAATTTTTGATCTTATTGTAAAATTATTTAACAATAATTTTTAGATTAGAAATAACTAATATAAAGGATTGATTTTTTTTTTTGTGCTAAGCCATAGAATTATTATAGAGAAATTAGTTAGCCCAGAGTTGGAAGATTCCAAGAGGACAACGTATAGCTTAAAACATAATCTGAATACCATTGAAAACAGAACCGAATAACACTAAAAACATGCAGCAGCAGGAAAAGCAACGTTGAATTTTGATTTAAAGATGCTTCATAGCTGATGTGAAGATACAGCCACCTTAAAGATGCTTCATGCTCTTGTGAAGATTACCAGTGTTTACCGTTAAAATTAAGTGTAAACTTGTGTCAATTGACGTAAAATGAGTTTAAAATATCACAATTAAATATTGTTTATATATAATGTACTGACAGTGTATAATTTATATACATTGTCAGTCAACTATAGGATGACACCTCATATGCAGATCCTTAAAAATAACTATTAATAAAGTTTTTAAATTTATTTTTAAGAACTTGTTGTGAAAACCATGAATTCTCCCATTTTTGGAATTATGGACTGTGTTAATTCAATTTCTTATATTAACAGATAACGTAAGAATAAGCAAATAAATTTATTATGAGATCGAAATATTTGAATTAGGGTACTTGATTTATTGATAAATTGGAGAAGTAATAATTTAAAAATTATTTTGGTATTAAGGAATAAAAAATTTAATGAAATAAAAATAGGTGTTATATATATATGTATGTATGTACAAATATATATAAACAATAAATATTATTTTGAATTAGACTATATCTATATAAATATATGTATTAATAAATAATAAAATGGATAAAGATATGTTTTAAGGATTATATATATAATATAAATTATATATATAAATATGTTTTTAATATATATTAGCTATATTTTAAATATGAATTTTAATGTAAAAAAATATATATGTATATATAATATAGGTTAAGAATTTACATATTGTTAATATAAAGTATATTTAAAAGGTATTAATAGAAAATATGTTTATAATATATTTGTATTAAATATAAATACATTTATAAATATAATAATTTAAAAAAAAGAAAAGAAAAGAGGCTTTAGCAAGCTTCCTTACTACTATGCAGACCCGACTAAAAGCAAAAGAAAAAAAATTGAAAAAAGAAAAGAAAAGAATGAAAAGGGGAGAGACAAGGAGAGCGACAGCCGCTAGCCAAGGGAGGAAAGGCTGGCCGACGACGATGAAAGGAGAGAAGAGAGGCAATTGGGGCTGAGCCAAAGAGGAAGAAAAGGAAGAAAAGAAAATAAGGAAAAGAGAAGAAGGAAAGAAATGGAAAAAGAAAGGAGAGCCGCCTGATCTTTGCCCCACCGCCCTTTTAGTTGGCACCGACGATGGTAGATCTAGAGGTGGAAGTGCGACGTCGGTGAAGCCGCTGATACTGTAATAAAAAAAAGAAAGAAAAGAAAAAAAAAGAGGAAGAGACCTATCGGTGCCATCCCCTCCTCTTGGTGTCGTCGTCACCGTCGCCATCTCTTCGGTTAGCGGCAACAAGGGTAGATCTAGCCGAATGAAGGAGCACAGTCATCGCCGACACCCTCTGTCGCTGTCGGGGGATGCCGAACTGGAAGAAAATGGCTGAACCGGTTTGAACTGGTTCAGCAGAAAACCAAAGAAAAAAGACTAGTATAAGAAAAAAAGAAGAAATTATACAAAAGTGGTTGAAGTTTGACTGAGCTTGGGAGAAATTAAGTCGCCAGCATTAATGCTAGATAAGATATTTGTATAAATTAGTTGTAAATTGATATGGTGTTAGTTTGAGTGTTTTGAGATTTTAAATATTAAATTTGGAATTTTGAAGACAGGATTAAAATAAGATTATGGGTTGAGATTAAAATATTATTACTGTATTAAATTAATTGGTTTTGGGATGTTTGATGATTTAATTTAGTAAGTGGATAACGAAATGGGAAGTATATAAGTGTTTGAAATGAACTGTGAATTGTGCTGGGAATTATGATTGATTGGAGATATATATACTGTGTTTTCATGCAGGAGGTTTAGGACAATTATAGTCATTATGCCGTCAAAATTTTTATAAAGTTTTGAGTAAGGAAAGTTATTGGTTTAAAAAGTAATATATTTTGAGGACATTGATATGATTTGTGCTATTGAGTAATTTATCAAAAACGATTGAATAAGTTTTGAAGATTTGAGAGTTCCTTGAATACCGAAGGAGCATTCGATTAGTTAAGAGCATTGATGAATTGGGACGTAAATAAAAATTTGATGATTGTAAATATGTTAGAAAAGAATGTTGAAAGTTCTAGTGTAGTTGAAATTAAAAGAATAATTCATAAAGATTGGTTTGATTTTTGGTGAAATTAGAATTGGGAGAAAAGAATATAAATTTAATTGTAATTATGTTTTGGTATTTAATAGGGATATAAGAATAATTCAAGAATGAATACTTGGCCATATTGCGGAGTATGTGATATAAGTGAAATTTTGATGTATGCAAAAGAGGTAAAATGAAAATAGAGCACGAATGAATATTAGGTATGAAACAAGAATTGAAACATGACAAATATTGGGCAAAAGAAGTAATTCGGCTAAGGCATTGCTCATAAGGTTTTCATGTAAATTTTAGGACTCAATGGTTAAAGAAAAATAATAAAGAAAAATTGTGTGCATGAAGAGGTGTATGGTTTAGGTATGAAAATGAGATTTCAATGTGAATTTTTATGGTTTGAGAATTAATGGATATAGCACGAAAGTTAATAAAATATTGGTGAAATTAAATTGGGAAAAAGTATGAGTTATGAGTTAATGGGAAAATTTGAAAATTTCATGATTTATTGAATATGGAACAATGAATTAAGGCTAATGAAATTATTGGTGTTATTGGAGTTGGAAAAGGATATGATTTAATTGTAATTATGTGGTGGAATTTAGTAGAAAATAAAATAAATCAATTGTTGAGAATGATAAATAGAAATAGAAATTTATGCAATGTTCATTATTATTATAATGTGAAATTTTGATTATAAGTTGATATTATTGTGCAATGTAAAATTCGAAAAATAGAGTCATGCAAGTGGTGCTGTGAACGTTGATATAATGTGTGTAATAGAGGCAAGGAACATGTATAGGAATTGCATAGGAAATGTTTTACTTACATTTGAAAATTTTTAGGAAACCAAATCCTACCCATTTAATTGTTTAAACTTTCCTAAATGAAAATAGAAATTTATCTTAAATTCTTACAAGTTTAAATATTGCCTTGCATGAAAAGATTTACTTGAATCGAATTAAATAAAATGATTTACATGAATTGTATTACATGAAATGATTTACATGAATTTATTTACACGAAATAATTTACATGAATTGATTTATTTGAATTGAATTACATGAAGTGATTTATATGAATTGATTTACATGGAATGAATTACATGGAATGATTTACATGAAATGAACTACATGACATAAATTACATGAAATGGTTTACATGAATTAAGTTAATTGCATAAATGATATTTTATTTATTTTTACACGAATGATTTATTAATTTTATGCTAATGAGTTATTGGTATGTTTAAAGTTTTCATTGAGTTTTTAATGAATTTATGGCTACCAAATTTAATAATTATTCTTTTATATGATTTTGGTTTGACTGAAGATAATTGCTATTTGAAATGATAAATACTTCAAATTGATATTTGAAATGAATTAAGTAAATTGCATAAATGATATTTTATTTATTTTTACACAAATGATTTATTAATTATATGCTAATGAGTTATTGGTATGTTTAAAGTTTTCGATGAGTTTTTAATGAATTTTATGGCTACCAAATTTGATAATTATTCTTTTATATGATTTTGGTTTGACCGAAGATAATTGCTATTTGAAATGATAAATACTTCAAATTGATATTTGAAATGAATTAAGTAAATTGCATAAATGATATTTTATTTATTTTTACACAAATGAATTATTAATTATATGCTAATGAGTTATTGGTATGTTTAAAGTTTTCGATGAGTTTTTAATGAATTTTATGGCTACCAAATTTAATAATTATTCTTTTATATGATTTTGGTTTGACCGAAGATAATTGCTATTTGAAATGATAAATACTTCAAATTGATATTTGAAATGATTTCTACTGTTAATTACTATTTGCAAATGATTTTTACAGTTGAATTATATGATTTATGGAAATGTTTTGAAACGGTCATTCTTTAGTGATCATGCATACTATTATCGACTGCGAGACCTTAATCAAGTCCGCAGGTTATCGATATAGTATTGATGAACAAAAAGTTATATTCTCGCAAGTGCACGAATCAGGATAGTATAGCGTGTAAGTACAAGAGTCGATCCCACAGAGATTTGCTAAATTTATTCAATTAAAATTCAACTACTTATGCTCTAAAAATTATAAAAGCCAATAAAAAAAAATTATCTAAGTATCTAATTAACTAATGGAATTAATTAATCTAATAAAACAAATAAATTCACCAATAGAGAAAAGCCTAGGAATTTGATTTCACCAATACATTGCAATTTTATGTCTTCAATCCTAAAAATCTCAATTCAATTCTAGGGTTCATTCTTCCTAATATTTGATTACTCTGTTTGATGGCAGCTATAATCAAGTATTTTTAATCATTAATTACCTATGATGTGTAGCATAATCAATGACTAAAAACCCATTAAGAATAGAAGAACATATAACAAGAACCAAATAAATATTCTAGCTTGATGTATGCATCAAATATTTATTCAATCATTCAAGAGAGCTATACATGGCTTAGCATATGATGTGTACCTTTACCATGTCTCAAACAATCAATTAATTTATATTAAAGGTGGCCAATCAATAACACAAATCAAACGATTGAATTAATGACAATGAATGATACTAGAATTTAAGAATTAAGCAATTAATCATAAAGACATAAAATATGCAAGTAGGCTTGATCAAATTCCTAGTAAAAGAATTAGTTCATGTTTAATTTAGCACCCAACATCAAATTAACTTGAGAATTCATGCTTCAAATAAACAGTAAACCAATTCAAATGTAATTTAATAATGCAAAATATAAATAAACAAAGGATGGCTGCAATTAAAGCTTGAGTCTCAATTTAATGAAATTTGCAACTAAGGCACGTGACAGCAGCAAATCAAGGTTTCAACTGCAGCTAGCACTTCACGGTTTGGACTACTTCAACTCAGCGTACAACTCTGCCGTAGATTACGGTTTGGACTACTTCAAGCGGTTCTGCCTAATAGCTCACGGTTCCAGTGCTTCGACAACCCGAATCTCACGCACCAAATGTTGTTCTGCTTTAAAGATCAGCACCCTCTTCTCTTTTATCTCCTGCTCCCTAACTCTTCTTTTTTTTTTCTGTCTGTGTAGCTGCTACTGCCCCTCTGTATCCTCCCCCTATGCTTTCTCCCCGTGTCCTTTTATAATTTGTTTTCTATCATTAAAAATTTCTAGGGTTTCTTTTTAATCAAGCAATAAATCTCAACTCTTTATTTTATTTTAATCCTATGGTCCAAAAGTCTTTAAAACAAATCAGAATTTAATATAACTTCAAACAATATATTTTCCAAAATTTATTCAAATTACATAAATTATTGTTTGATTTCACTCAATAACTTCCAAAATTAATTCCAAATCACTTTCTCTAAATTAATTCACAAGATACATTAAACAATTAATTTTACACAAGAATATAGCAATAAATGTGGTAATAAATAATAAAATAATATAACAAATATATTATTATCAAGTATTTATTGATTGTGGGAATTATGGTCAAACTCATAGGTTTACACAGTGAGCAATTGACCAATGCGATCTGTGACCGTTCAACGATGGCCATTCGTTACCAATCGTTCCTACGGTTATACCGATACCGATCGTCCTTTTGGGGATATCGATACAGTTTCGTGCATGATTCTATTGATGTGACTGTCTCCATTGAACTGTATCTGAATGATTTGAATACCGAATGATTTCAATACTGAATGATTTGAATACCGAATGATTTGAGTATGGAATAATTTGAATACTAAGTTACTGATTTGACAGAAAGAAAGAAATGTTTAAATTGAATGATTGATAATGGCAGTTTTTAAATGAATTGCTGTACCGTATTAGATGAAAATATTGCTTATGTTGAAATTTTGAAAATGTTACGGTACTGTTTACTGAAATTGCATATTGAAATTGCATTGTATAAGTTATTAAATGTTTTATGCTGATTAAGGATTTCATTGTCAATTGAATTTTCTCCCTATAGTGCGCATCTAGGGACTAGAGCACGACAGGTACTCTAAAGTACCTCTCATACTCTACCTGATTACCTAGCTGACTATAGTATCCTTCTTATACTATTCCCTAGTGAACCATTAGGAAATAAATATTTTATGTATTTTAAAATTATATTTAATATGTTTTTTATAAATAGTAAAATAAGTTATTTTTACTTAACTGTATATAGTACGCATTTTTATATATGTTTCTTACTAGGCTTTCCCCAAAGCTCACCCCCTTACTCACCATCCCAGATAGCTTATTAGTAAGTGTGCCAACCGCCATGACAAGTTAGTTGGAGAAAATTTCTAGAAGTTTAAAGTACTCCATGACTAGGTATATGTAGAACTGTATATTTATGTTCAGACTACTATATGCATAGCAGTTATAAACAACAATCGGGATGTAAATAGTGCAGTGACTGATTAAAGAATATATATAAGTTTTGTTCCATATAAATATATTGAACTACTATAAATAGAATTGTTAATATTATGCTATAGATTTTATACTAGTAATTTCTTATTTATTATTTATGGATTAATTAATTTAATGGTATAGAGATTTAATCGTAATGGAAATTGTAAATTGAACTTACATCGACATCAAATGCAAACCAACTGATACTGAGTGATTGAATAAGAAAGATAGTACTGAAAAGGAAAAAGTTAGTTCGGAATTTTCTAATTCCGGACATTACACTTATACTTTTTTAGGCTTTGCTTATTAATGATGCATCATCTATGGCTGATTGAAAGCGTATAGCTGATAGTTTATGGAGACTATATAATTTCAGTACATCATATAAATATTAAAAGAAAGGGGTTTAGGGTTTAATTAAAATTTTTTTATGAAAAGTGAAAATAAACATAATAATATATTAATGTAACGTAAATAACTATTGGTAACATAAAAATCAAATTATATTTGATGAATTTTCCTGTAAATAATTACATCCAATTATTAAAAATTAATAGCGTAAACAAGTGAGATTAAACATAAAATTCATTTTAATTTACGTAAAATAAATTAGAGGTGTCATAAATCACTAAAAAAGTTAGAAAATTTCATACTTAATAAAAAGCAACAATAAGCGTAGTAATAAATTGAGAAAGGATTGTATGCTTTAATGTATATTAATGAAGTGTAATAATTAAAAAAGTAAAACAAAGAACAAATTATATTTGATTATTTTTCTCAAAAATGATATGCTCAATGATTAAAAACATAAATATCGGAAACTACTAAAACCAAAGTTTCAACCCCAGTTCAAAATGAGTTATTAATCGTTAAAAACAATTTTGGTTCCTATTTAAACTATTACAAGTTTGATTTTACTGCAGAATAGAAAATTCGAAGCACTCACAAGGGGTCTTTTGTGTTCTGTGGTGCAGGAAGAAAAACCAGTAGGGTATTTGAAGACAAAGTGAAACCTTCTAATCAGATTTATGATCTACATTTATCAGACTGTTTATACACTTCAATTCATGTATTAACATCATACTGCTCGAAACCTGTTCAGAGAAACATGTATAATGCTTTCATCTATGAAAATTATAATGATCATTGTTCTCCCATGCTCACTTTTTCTTGGAATGTGGACATTGCTATTACATAAATATCAACGACTTCCCAATAGTACTTCTTACAATTTGAAGAAAATTCTGGATTTGGACCTAAAAATGCTTCAAGCTATGAGAATTATAATGATCTCCAAATTACAATGTTAAACCTTGGGTATAATTGGTCAGTTTATTGCCATAACTAATATAATTTGATCTTTATGTCACTTATTTAATTATTTACGTTACATTGATATATTATTATGTTTAATCTTGTTTTTTTTATTACGTTTAAAACTTTCTAATATTTTTTTAGTGTTTTATGACACTTCTTACTCATTTAACGTCACTTTTTTTTTTGAAAAATAAAGAAAATTATTATTGATAAAAAGGAGCATTACAATCAAGCAACGAAATCAATGTTGCGTTGAACACCCGATTTTGCAAGAGAATCCACAAAACAATTTGCTTCCCTGAAAGCATGAAGAAAAGAGATATCACCTAAGCAAGATAAGAAATTGAACATCTTGTTAATCAAGTTGTTGTATCTCCAAGGCTTCCCAGTTCCCACCCGAATTGTTAAGCCAAGAAACAACAATCTTTGAATCACTCTCGATAATGAGAGGAGGAACGGGCAGAACCTTTGCATTGACAACAATAGAAAGCACTTCAACAATGGCAGATAACTCACCAAAAATCGCATCAGCAATACCAATACTCATTTAACGTCAATTGTGTAAACTTTATGTTTAATCTCACTTGTTTACATTATTAATTTTTAATCGAATATAATTTGATTTTTACATTATCAACGTGATTATTTACATTACCTATATTATTGTATTATTCTTATTTTCGATTATATATGTTAAGAAATTTTAACTTCCTTTTTAGTGTTTAATTATGATACTTTTAACTCATTTATTTCCAACTGATAAGAATTTTATACTTTATCTTAATCGTTTACTAACTGTTTAGGTTACTATTTTTTAACCATTGCTATCTTATCTGTAGGCATGCAATGGAGTTTGCGTATGATTTCCGTTTCTTCCTAAAAAAAAACACCAAGAATCTTCAAGAGCATGAAGCATCTTTAAAATTGTGGTATCTTCACAAGTGCATGAAGCATCTTTAAATTAAGCTTTAATAGCTTAAAGCATAATCCTAAAGAAACACCACTAACGTTGATTTTCCAGTTCCATGTTTATAGTGTTAATTTGGTTTATGCTGTATGTTTCCAGTGTCATTCAGATTATGCTTCAAGCTATACTTTTTTCTTCAGGATTCCTCCAGTTCCGTGCTGACTAAATTTTCTATAATATTTCTGTGGCCTAGAAAAAAAAATCAATGATTTATATATATATATATATATATTTATATATAAATATATATATATATATATATAAAGAATAATTATTTCATATATCGTCGGTGAAATTTTTTTACTTCATAAATAGAGTTAGGATCATGACACATATCTTATTTTATTTATTTTTATTTTTTAAATATTTTAAAAAGACATGTGTCATGATCCTAATACTGCTTGTGGAATAAAAAAATTTCATTGATGGTGTATGTAATAAATATCTATATATATATAAAATAATTAGGGATAAGGGTGAAAATATTTGAATTAAAATCCAAAATTTACAATATATCACAACTTGTTTTTAGTTAATTTGTTAAGAGATTGTTGACAATTAATGATTTGTATTAAATTATTATTTAATGGTTTTCTTGTTACTTACTTAATGGTTATTACTGAATGATCTTGTAATAAAGCCCAAGTATAAACTCACTCTAGACATTACTGCTTATCAAATCTCCAATGCTTCCAAAAAAGTTGAAAAATCTAAATTATTGCTTATGAAATCTCCAATGCTTTTAAAAAGTCTAAAAATCGAAGCTGGGATCAAAATAACGACATTTCTCATCAAATCAGATGAGTTTAGATCGGATTCTTTTTGAATTTGGATTATTTTTTATTTGAGTATATTTTAGATTTGGATTATTTGTAGTTTGAATATTTTTATTTAAATAATTTTAGGTTCAAATTTTTACGAATTGGAATAATTTTAAATTCGAATTATCTTGGATACAGGTTATTTCAAATTCAAAATATTTTGAATTTGATTCGTTTTGAGCTCTAGAGGATAGATTGAAATAATTTTAAAATTTTATAAGATATATAAATTTTTTAAAACTTCGAATATAATAATTAATTTAACTTTTACATAGTTAAATAAAAATGAAAAAAAAAGTTCAAGTTTTAAAAATTAAAATATTTATATAAACATAAATTATATAATAATTTTGATTTTAAATATTGTCCATTAATTTTTAAATAATTATTTCATACACTGTCAATGGAATATTTTTATTTTACAAACGGTATTAGGATCGTGACACGTGTCTTATTTTATTTATTTTTTAAATATTTTTATAAGACGCGTGTCACGATCTTAATACCGTTTGTGGAATAAAAATATTTTACTGACAGTGTAGGAATAATTATCCTTAATTTTTTAGTCTATCTTGTAAATTTAAATAAAAAGCTAGATAAATATATAAGTTCAGTAAATCTACTCTTAAGTATGAATATAAAATTTGTAAATTTTTAACTTTTTTTTTTATTATTTGGTAATTAACGATTACATACTTATCTATTTTTTTTTTAATTTTTTAATGATATTTGATATTCAATATATAACTATAATGAGTGATCATATAAGAATTTTGTTTTTTAACTTCTTTTTTTTGTGTTTAATTATGATACTTTTAACTCATTTATTTCAATTGATAGGAATTTTGTACTTAATCTTAATTGTTTACTAACTGTTTAGGTTATTTTTTTTTAACCATTGCTATTTTATCTGTAGGCATGCAATAGAGTTTGTGTATGATTTGCGTTTCTTCCAGAAAAAACACCAAAAATCTTGAAGAGCATGAAGCATCTTTAAAGTGGTGGTGTATTCGCAAGTGCATGAAGCATCTTTAAAATTGCGGTATCTTAACGAGTGCATGAAGCATCTTTAAATCAAGCTTTAACAGTTTAAAGCATAATCCTAAACAAACACCACTAACGTTACTTTTCCAGTTGCATTTTTATAGTGTTATTTGGTTTATGCTGTATGTTTCCAGTGTCATTCAGATTATTCTTCAATCTATACTTTGTTCTTAAGGATTCCTCCAATTCCGAGCTGACTAAATTTTCTATAATAATGTGGCTTATTGTAGAGATGATACAAACTTTTTCTATTATCTTGTTTGTTGAAATAAAAAATTATACACACAAAATTTTACAAGCCAATTGTAATAAATTTTATAGTTTTTTTTTTAATCCTGTTAAATTCTAATGTCTTTTACACTTATTGTCATAAATTTATGATTAATTAAAATAGATTTATGCTTTTTATAGTATTTTTACATTTATTCCTATCAAATTTACGATGAATCACATTAATTTACGGTTAATTATCATATTTATATATTTTTTATAGTGTTCTTACGTTTATTCTCATCAATTTTACGATGAATCACATTAATTTACTGTTAATTATCATAGCTTTATACTGTTTATAGTGTTCTTACATTTATTCTCATCAATTTTACGATAAATCACATTAATTTTAAGGTTAATTATTACTATTATGTGTTTTCTAATGTTTTACACTTACTCTCATTAATTTTACAATGAGCCTAATATATTTTACGATTAGTTACCAGATTTTTATGCTTTTTCTAGTGTTTTTACATTTACTCTCATCAATTTTACAATAATTCTTATAAGTTTTACAATTAATTATCAAAGTTATTTTTTTAAAATATTTTTATGCTTGCTCTAATCAATTTTATGTCTCATAAATTTCAAAATGAATCTAATAAATTTTATAATAAATGTCATAAATTTCACGAGGAACCTCATAAATTTTACAATGAAAATTTATAACATTCATAGTAAAATTTATGAGGTTCATAGTAAAATTTATGTGTAAGAATCACAATTTCAGAAGTATACAATTGAATATGGTTCAAGTGAACAGTGACAAGAGGCTCAATTGAAATTTTCCATTTTAGTTGCCTACAATTTGAACTTTCGTAGGGCAAGCTTGTGGGTCCAACGGAAGTGCACACCTAACTAGAAGCATTTGAATCATCATATATTGATGATCTATGACCTCAAGTAAGTCAATTTAGCGCTTTTACAGTGATTTGAACTCAATTCAAAATTTTTGTGAAAATCGAAAACAAATGAAAAAAATGACAAGTTTGTCCATAAGTTGCTAGAACTAGTGGTTAAAACCAACATTATAATTTGACTTTAGGAGTCATATTAAAGTATGTCTGTATGTCAAATCAAGATGTGTAACACCTTCAGGGCCTAGAATTTTGGGTTAACTTTTTCTTTACTTACGTGATTTGTCACTGTGCAGTGTAGATTGTAACTATCAAGTGTGATTTACTTGATTTATCTTAAGGCCATTTACCTAGGGTCCCCACCTAAATACCTCATGATATGTGCCATCGTCATTTTAAATTCATGATGTACATATTTGTATAACACTTCCTAACCACATGCGACACCTCACGTTTGCCATATAATTATAAAAAAATCTAGGTATAAAATAACTTAATATACAAATATACATTCAAGTTTCTTAAATTACATTCCTAACGTACATCCTGACTCACATTACTGCATACATATGTGTCCGAAATTATAAACAACTATAGACATGAGGTTATACCTCCAAAATACTTATGTGAGCTTTGGAGGATGTTAAACTCTAATCAGTCCTCGAGCTTAGCTCGAACCTATTCGAGATAATCTGTAATGAGGGCGAGCTAACACCTAGTAAGCAATACACATAAATCCTAGTTAGGTTCCCTTGTACCAATGTATATCATTAAGGTTTCTTTACCTTAATTTCCTTCCATGAGATTCACTACATATCCATCACATAACACAATTTAGAATGTTTGCATGTATGTGACATGCATATGATCCAATATATAAATCATGACCTCAATTCCCAGTTTCAAGAACTAAAGTATAAACATTATGCAACAGAAATAATTATGCAATTGTATAAATCAACATGATAGCCTTGTTCAACTAAATTCATTATTCTTAAAACACATAACTATCTGAGATTGCTTATCTATAAATATTAGTACAAAGCACATATTTATAAACATATACACATTCTTAGCTTAAAGCATGTGCACTAATCATTTCCCTTTGGAGACTAGGCATGTATCCTTGTAATTTCGGCAACATAACCAAACAAAACCATGGTAGCTTGCCATGGTGCTAAGTTCTTTTTTTTAGGCCACAAATATCTATGATCATAGGTCTTCCTAGCGCCACTAATCAGTTGGCCACTGGTGTACTTGTCTTGATTGGTTTTTGTCAGACAATAGCTTTGCCATAAGGCAATTACTTTATCATCTCTGAATCATTACTCATGTATATATATATGGGTTCTGTCTCTCTGGCAACCATCTAACTATATAAATATATACATACAAGTCCTACCATACTGGCAGCCATCCAACTATATATATATATATATACACACACACACACACACACACATACTTGCTTTAAATGTTATTCAAACATTTAAGAACCCGATGCCATAAGTCTCAAAACAAAATCCTTTAAAACAGAACAAATTGAAACAAAATCACTTTCAAAGTTGCGCTGAATGTATTAATAACCAAATCAAGTGATTTGCAAATCCAAGAACCTCATGCTTAACACAAAACATGTAGCAAACACATTTGTTTATAGCTATCCAAGCATTTAACTAATCACATATATTGAAAGGATTTCGAAACATCATTTGTAACACAATGTTATGAATAAAATCACATACTGATCTCAGATATAATAAATACATGTTTTGCATGATAACGACAATATATGATGAGGACTTAGAATAACCTTACAAGATGTGCCTAAAGTGATATCCAACCTAAAATTCAACATGGTAACTGCATAATTATAATTATCCCTAGTATCAAAATCATATGGCCTTTTAACCTGCATCATTCTTCAATATATCTCTATAATTATATACCACAAGATACTTATATCATTTCAATCACATTCACATCCAAGAATTGATATGTAGACCTCTACCACCAGTATGGGTCCTCATAGTATCCCAGGAATACTTAAATAACATTTTAGCAATATCTCACAATAATTTACAAAATTATCCCAATATTGGCATAATTTTCAAGATCTATTCCAAAGATTTATCCATAATCATAATACCATTACCGTGTATTCATTTCAAATTGACAAACTAATCCATGCTTAAGGAACTATCATATACATTACTCAAATTATCAATTTTCATCATTAATACCTTAGCGTCAAAAGTACATCCATACATGATCACCATATAATCTCTTTAATTTCCTCAAGGATGATCCATACCATCATAGCAAGATGAAAACATTTAATATTTGAACACGATCATCCACTTATAAACTTCCTTTATAAATCATTATCATCATGCTTACGTTAGCATAAATTATTGTCAATATTCTGGTAACATAATCCTTATATACGTTACCAAGGTTGTTAATAATAATCTTTAATTACAAACATTATTCATACAATACAACAAAAGATACTCGCAACATTTATATATATATATATATATCACTTATAATATATTCTTATATCCTTTATAACCATAATAAATTGTAATTATTAGATTGAGCTCTTAATATTGGTACTTAACAATATAATGCCAATCCACATCTTTATATTTTACTATATAATAACCTTGCACTTCAAAGCTTCATAACATAGTTCATTTGTTCTCCATATTACACATATCATTCTCTGCAAGCATTTCTTGTTTTAGCACCTTCAATAGACAAGTATTGATAACGAATAAAATAACAAATTTATATCTATATTTCCTTTGACAAAAAATACAATACTAGTATCTTATATATTGTTTTATTGAATACTCCTTTAACTACTTCCCAATCAATAATCACAATCACTCACTACAATCATCAATTTCTTAAAGTCCCTTCAAGCATATCACGGTAATTAATTCCCATCATAGTAACATTTAAACTTGAATTACAAAAATAACCCATGTCATTTGGCAATAAGACACCAACATTATTCACATTTGTTACTTATCGATTCTTCTTTTACATGAAAGTGAATTATATATGTATAATCCTTAATGAATAAGTTAATATACTTCTTATAGGCCATTCTCTGAGTAATGATATCATTAAACTTCAATACCAACTAAATTATTCATGTACATATTTAGAAAAATACCAATAAACATTTATGTATAAATGTTTATCATGCTTTTTAACAAGATGGAGCCAATAAGCTTATACCTCATCACATTTACTTTATCATGCTTTTTAACATAATGGAACCAACCAACATCTATGTAAATCACTTACCTTTGAATCACTATTTTTTATAAAAATCTCAACCTTCCTTCCATGAAGATTTCCTACAATTTGATACCATAATCATATTTAATATGCTTAAATATATCACATAGATTCTATTCAAGCAAAAAAAATGCTCTTACGTCTTGAATCCATGTTGATCGAACCTTAACTTCCTTTTTCCTTTATATGTTTTATTGCGTTAAACCTCTCAATCAGTAGCCAAATTCCAAGATTTGAGCAAGCTATTATAATATAAAATCTTAGTATTTATCCTTAACACATATGTATTAACCTCAAGTAAAATGGATAAGCCTTACTTTTTCCTAATGGATAAGCCTTACCTTTTTCCTTCCTCAATTTCTTTCTTTTTCTTCTTTTAGTTTCATCTTCTTTCTTGCACCAATGTAACCTTTAAAAATCAACACCAATATACCGTTGCACTTGCACCGTTCGATCAACTTCCACTAGCCCAAAAACAACCTATTGCTTCAGCCTTTAGATGCCTCCAAGTCCCCTATTCTTTGGCTTACACAAAAGCTTTCATCAGTTGTTGTTCCATATGTAAGACCAACCCTAAACCACTCTATTTTGAGCACCAAAACTTAGCATCCAACCTCCTTTGTTATAGCAGTAACACAATCCCAAACAGCCACAGTTTGCACTCCTCAAACCCCTTTGTTTCCAAGCTATTTTCTAGCTTTAGTTGGTCCTTGTCTTAGCCTCCAAAACTCAGCTTGATGGCTCCATCTTCCTCATTTCAGGTTGTCACACTCTAATTACTGAAATTTAAAACTAACTTTTTTCATTTTCACTCAGTCGATTGGGCTATGCTCAATGTCCTCACTCTAAAATTAAGCTAAAAGTTACCTAGCTAAATCACTATCTAACTATCCAGATTGGTCCCAGTACAGCCAATTACAATATGCATTACTTTTATTTACATTCCCATTTCAAACTTTATAAATGTCAAATATCAAAAGACTATTATTGACACTCAGATTCTTTTTCGTTTACTATTTACATCCTTTTACACACTAAAGTACTATACAATAAATGTCTGAATACAGTAGAGTAACTGTGTAGTTATACTTGCAAGGTACGATATCGAAGCCTTGTAGGAATTCAATCAAAATGCTTTCTTAACAATGATAGCTACTACTGCAATCAATCTATAAGGTGGAAGGGGGTGAGCTTACGCCCAATAAGAAATATATATATAAAAGAACTGATACTATGCACAACTATATACATGTATAGAAAGCATGTTCATAAACTTACAGTCAATATCAAAACAATGTTTGGGCACTTTATTAGAAAGGATACTATAATCGGTTAGGAGTACTAGGTTGAGTATAGAAGGATGCTTTAGAGCACCTCATTTGTTTCAATCCTTAAATCCGATTATAGAGATTTATGAAAACTTACAGAGAAGGAATTCATGTGTATCAAATCAATGTCAAAACCTGTCAATCCTTTAATGGTCATACTATATGGTAAACGATCGTTATCAAATAGTTTATAATTTTAATTCGGTAGAAAACAATGATATATACGTGTATACATTCAGTAAGTGCTCAGTAAATAGTTCAGTGTATAGTTTCAATAATTAGTTCAGTAAAACATTCAGTAAAATCACTTAGTAAAAGATTTGGTAAAACGTTCAGTAAACCATTTAGTATACAGTTTGGTAAAACATTTAGTAAATCACTCAATGTTCAGTAAAACATTTAGTCAATTACTCAGTAAACAATTCAGTAAATGGTAAAGACATCAATTCAGTAACTCAGTAAACAATTCAGTAAATGGTAAAGACATCAATTCAGTAAATGGTACAAAAACAGTTCAATAATAGTTCAGTAAATCAATCCATAAATGTTTAGTAAACAGTATAGAAATTTGCTCAGTAGATCACTCAATAAACATTTTAGAAAACGATTAGTGAACAGTTTGGTAAACAGATAGGTGAATAGTCAGTAAACGATTCAATAAATAGTTCAGACAATTGGTAAACGTTTCAATAAGCAATTCAGTAAAATAGTTCAGTAGACACTCAATAAATGATTTAGTAAATAGTTCAGTAGAAAATTAATAAATGGTTTAATAGGTAGTTTAAACAGTCAACAGATGATTCAATAAATGATCGATAATGATTTAATAAATAGTTCAATGATCAGTTCAAAAAATAGTCGATAAACTATTCAGTAACTGATCAATAAACAGTCACTAACACTCAGTAAACAGTTCAATAAACGATCAATAAATAGTTCAATAAATAGTACTATAACAGTTCAGAAATCAGTTTAGTAAATAGTTTGATAAACAGTTTTGTGCACTTGTAAACAATAAGTAAAATAGTACTGTAATAGTTCAGTAAACAGTTTAATAACCAGTTTAGTAAATTGTTTAGCAAAAATTCGATAAATAGTAAACAGTTCAATGGAGACCTGGTAATATCCCAATAGAATCATGCGGTTTCAGTATGCCAAGAAGGGAGTAAACAGTAATAGTAAGAGATATGGCCATGGTTATAGTGATGCCCATCCAGTGTCACAAAGCCAGTGACAATCCTGAAGACCGCTGAAGACTTGCTCATGGTCAACAGCTAACAGTGCACCCCACAGTACCATTGAGTAGGTGATACAGAGATGACTATAGACTTGCTCAAGGTCTAACAGCATGTGAAGACCGAGAATTTTCTAAATAAATATTAAATATTCGGAAAGTTTAATTTGGATAAATTGAAATCCAAACTAAATAAGAGATGAAAATGGAGAAATTAAATTGGATATTAAGAAATTCAAAAATTTAAAGAAATAAAAAGGTGTATATTTATATAATTATAAAATTATATTAGATAAATATATTTTAAATGTTAAAGAAATAAAAATGTGAATAAAAATATAATTATATAAATAGATTATATAATATATTTTTACTCGTTTTTAAATAAGTATATATATATGAAATATATATACTATTTAGATCAAAGTGTATATATATACATATATTTTAAGATGAAGTATGTATATATGTATATATATTAAAATTTAATAGTATATGATATATATATAAAAATCTAATTTTATATATATATATAAAATAAAAAAAAAAGAAGAAAGAGGCGGGAATCGGGATAACCCGATTCCTAGCCATAATTCTCCTCTGTTTCAAAACAGAGGAGAAAAACAAAAGAGACAAAGGGAGAATCGGCCGGCGCCGGGAGGAAGAAGAGGCCGCGCTGCCGCCGGTGAGCGAGGAGAGGAAGATGACGCCGGCGCCAACGGCGGGAGAAAAAAAAGAGGGAGAAGAGAAAGCAAAGGGAAACCGAAGAGGAAAAGAGAGGAAGAAAGGAGAAAGGAAATGGGGGCGGTGTCGCCCGATCTGGGCACCGCCACCGCTACTATCGGTGCCGGTGAAGTCAGTTCAAGCAAGATGAACGACCGACGGTGAGAGAAAAGAGAGAAACAGGAGAGAAGAAGGGCGAAAAAGGAGGCCGAGACCCACTCCAGATCCACCGCCGTCCACGCCGCCAATCGTGAAACGGAGACCAGATCCGGCTTCATGGCCACCGCGGGACGCTTTGGGGTAGTCGAACTGCTGTAGATGGTGGTCACTAGAGGGTGAACCGGCCGGCAAGGGGTGAACCGGCCGAACCAGTCTGAACCAGTTCGGCCAGAAAAAAAAAACAGAACAGAAAAGAAAAAGGAAAGAAAAAGAAAAAAAAAAGAAAAGAAAAGGAGAAAGAAAAGAAGGAAGAAGAAAAGAAAGAAATAGGTAAGAAAAAAAAATGAATGAGAAGATTTCGATATATTTTATGGAATTTATTAGAAATTTTCGGATTATTTTCTAAATGAAAATATATGTCAATTTTTGAAATTGTAGCAAAACAGAAATGAGACGAATGGTAGAGTTCGGCAAGGCTCGAAAATCGGAAAGTACGCTAAGCTTGGCGAATAGGTAAGATACTCTTATAAAGCCTTAGTAGCATTATATTGTATGTGAGATTTATGATGTTATATGATGCATTGATGGAATGATTTTTAATGGAATTGTAATTTTTTTATATGATGCTTCGATTTAAATTGATTTGCTAAAAATGCTAAGAGGACCCACAACTGATGGTGGGGGTCTTAGTAAGAGGTAAAAATTGGTGAGAATCAACGGTTGCAAGTATAAATTGTGTTTCCTTGCAGGAGGTTTAGAGAAAATTAAGCCGTTATGCTGCCGAAATTTTCACGAAAATATTTAAAGAAAAATATTAAGTTATCATCTAAATGGAATCCTGAAAGAATTATCGAAGATAAGCTTGAAAGGATCTTACTGTGTCATAGGAAAAATTGATTTTTAAATGGTTGAGAAGGTTAATGGATGAGCACGATAATGTGAGGAATTTTGTTGTGAATCTTATAGAGTCGATAATTCGAGTTATTTAACATTACAAGTTGACTATCGAGCAGAAATTGAGGTGGAATCTCGATAGTTGGAGTATTGATGGATGTAACGATGATTATATGATATTGATTTGAAGAGAAGATCATAGTTGAAAATTGATGATTAAATGATTGGATTGTGAAGTTATTAACGGAGTAATGATTTTCAGAATTTACTGAGTCCGGTTTCTTGATTTTGAAATAATTCCAAAACGTGATAATATGGACAAATTCGAAAGATCAAAATGGAGACGATTTCACCGTCCTACATTATACTGTCAGATATACGTGAGATAATAAACGGACATACCCTAGTAATATGGGTCTTAGTATCGATACGATGGTACACAATGAATAGTTATGATATTGAATCATAATGAATGTACGAATTGTGCATGCAGAAAATTGATTGAAATTGAGATTGAATTACGGCACAATCCGATCAATTATGGGTTCAAAGAAATGAGTGATAAATATGTGAAAAGGTGGTTGTGCTTATGACCTTAGAATAGATCTCAAATAATAAGATTGACAATTGCATAAGTTCGGATTAAGTCATAAAGGCCGCATAAAAGTGGATTTAAGGATTTAGATATGATTTTGTGATCGTAAATGAAATTGAACCTCAAATCGGAAATGATAAACATGTATCAATAGATCAAATCATAGATGGATTTGATAAGTGACTATCGATGTGGTGATTCTGTTATCCTCGGTGTCGATTCTGGAATAGATATTGAGTGATGATATTATTATTTGCATAATTTCGGTACCTTGATGACTATTTAGAAACATGATGTTTAAAAGCTCATAGAAACTTAGAGGATTCATACTAATGATGCGATCCTAATATTGATGGTGAAGTGCATAAATGATTATAATAGTCGATGACGATCGAGAAAGGATATTGAATACTGAATGGTCTGAATACCAAGTGATTCGATTTCCAAATGAATTGAGTACTGAGCAAATTGAATATCGAACTAAATGAATAGTGAATGAATTGCATAGTGATTTACTGACTTGACAGAAAGAAAGTCTTGAAATCGAATAATTGATGGTGATAAAGTTAAAGGAATCGTTTCACTGTATTGATGAAAATATTACTGAAGTTGCATACTGAAATGTTTTATATCATCGCATTTAAGCATGTTTTCTTGCAACTTGAAACATTTTAATAATGTTTATATGAATACTGAAAAGTATTGATTTGTTTTGAAATGAAAGTATATGGTAGATATATATATTTTGATATATGAAGTCTCATATAGAATTTTGCCATATGCTTTACATGATATTGAAAAGAAAGCTATAGATTTAAATGTTTTATGAGACTGTAGGCACCCTAAAAGAATGAAATTCAATAAAGCATAGTGGAAACCGCTTAATTGAAGCTTTGCTCATTAGGCAGAGAGATGCTTGTCCGACAATAGTCGTAGACAGGTCTCAGTCACGCCTGATCAGTGGGGATGAGAGAGATGAGGTCTATGGCCATAGATAGCGCCCTAGTTGGTTTCCAGGGGACGATGATATGATTTCACTGCTAGCTACAGTGATTTAAGTCTTTATTGATAGAGATGATAGGGATCTAGCCTAGTCTCTAATCGATATGATATGAAGTCTAGAGTATGATTTTATTGATATGAACTCTAGACTTGACATGATTTATACTGTACATGAAACAAGTTTGAAATGAAATATGTTTTGAAACAGTACATGTTTTAAACATGTTTTAAAAGTCCATGAGATATGATTTCGACAGTTATATGATTTATATGTGATTTTGTGTCGAACATGGCATGATATGCGGTCTAGAGTATAGTTTGATTTGATATGAACTCTAGACCTGATATGATTTACAGTATATGTTTTAAAAGTACATGATAAATGATTTCGACACTCATATGATTTTTATACGATTTTGTGTCGAATTTAAAATGATATGCGGTCTAGAGTATAGATTGATTTGATATGAACTCTAGACTTGATATGACTTATAATATATGAAAAATGTTTTAAAACCGTACATGTTTTAGACATGCTCTGAAAACGAATACATGAATTGAAATTGAACATGTTTCTATCATGCCTTAAAGGCAAATTTGAAATGAATTGAAAATTCATATGTTGAGCATGTTCTAAAGTATATATGATATGATTTGAAATGATAGCGGTTTATACAGTAAAATTTCATAAATTGCATATTAAACCCTGACATGATAATATGCTTCGTACATGAGAGTTCCATGAGGAATGTCATGGCTCGACATTAATGATATTTCATCTAGACGATGACATGATATGATACATGAACATAAGATTGATATGAAGAGAATCGTGAACTTACACTATTGTGATCATGATTTCTCTATATGGAAAGTGATATGAGATGATAGATTACAGGAGTACGATTATGAAACATAAAGTGAATTGATATGATACTTCAATTGGACATGATGTACTCCGAGATAGAGGAAAATATAGACTAATAGTATATGACATTCAATTTGGACACGACAGATTATTGTGCGATGCACTATAGTGTAAGGATGAGAAGACTGAAAAAGTGATTATGATGATTTATTTAAAAGTATAAGTGATAGACAGATGACAAGAAATGAGATAATGATATGTTATCGATGAGAAAGGATTAACTGTAATTGCAAACCTGCAAGTTTTAAGCATTGCAGTTTAAGACAGTATAATCCTACTCTTGTATTTATATTAGTATCTTTCTGAGCCGTGGTTTTGCTCACCCCACTAAATTTCATTTTTTTCAGATAATTGAGTTAAACTCTGCCATGAGGGCTTCTGAGTGGCCCCGGATACGGTTTACAGCTTCGGTACTAAACATCATCTTGCGAATCCACTACGCTATTTTTGAGGTATACATTCCTTGTAAATCTCTTGTTTACATGTATAAACTTTAATTGATACACAGTACGTATGTTGTTCAGTGAGTCGGGATGTAACTTAGAAATGTGATAAAGTATTGTATAGAGAATAAGTGAAATTAAAGTAGTAACTAAACTGACACCGAATACAAACCTTAAAATGAAAAAGAAAAAAATTTAGTCCATAAATTTGTAGACTAAGAAAAGTATAAGAATCAAGTGAAAGTCGCGGTCTTTGGGTCGTGACACAGCAAATAGTATGGTACAGTATAGACAGTAAGCATGATATGGGAGCCAACAGTCTCAAAACATTTACTCGGTTCCCCTAAAAACAATAAAACCATAATTTGTGTTTTCAAAACATAAAATAGTAATACAAACATACATTTTATTATTAAAGCCTGGGAGTGGTTGGATGGGCTAGTGATTTGCCACCCTAGTAGTCAAAATATAAGTTTTAGGAACCAAGTTTTATTTTAAAATCAAACAGTTCGAAAATCAAAACATTTCATTCAATATGTTGTCATATCTAGTAATGCACAGTATTTATCCACTTTTACACACACAGTAGGATGGTTAGGCTATCTGCGATGTCTTTACCGCACACCTTTTAAACAGTAGTCTCTATTTAATCGAAAACAAACCAATAGCTGATATAAATATTTACAACAAAATATTATTAAAAGTATATTCAAACTGTTCTACATCTCCTGTACATAAAATATATAATCGTAGTATTGTACACAATCAAGTCTAAACATATAAAGGAAACTAAATATACTTCCGGGATCCACTTAAAGCTGCCTTGAGGAACGAGCGTAGCTGAAATCTGTGGAACGGTATCACTGTAAGTAATCTATGGAGTGAAAAAATAAGAAGTGAACTAACATGCTCAGTAAGAGAATCATATGTAAATATTGATACTATGAAATCTATATGCCAAAACTTTTAGTTCCTAATAGTTCACTAAGACACAATTAGGAAGGATACTATAGTGTAACGCCCCGTTACCACATTTTTCACCTTATTTTACACAATTTATCCGGTTGGGCTGTCTATGATACTTTACTTTACACTTGACGTTAAACAATTTAATAAAATATTGTTAACATTATACACATCCCCTATCTTAATTACAAATATGTAGTACTGTAGACATGTCTAAATACAGAAAATAAATGATCGTACCGATATATCTTAGTCGGTCTGTCACATTGTCTATTATATGCAGCCGTAATCCACAAATATTGGATCTCACCATCATCAAAACCTGAAATGTTAAAATTGGGGAGTGAGCAAACCACGGCTCAGTAAGAGAGTTATATGTCACACTTGATATCCAGCTATCTATATGCTGAAAATAATTTTTTTCATTTTCTTTAAAATCTTCCTAGCTGGCTCTAGGCACACATGTAGGAAGGATACTACAGTCGGCTAGGGATCCAGATAGAGTAAGAGAGGTATTTTGAAATACCTGACTTGTTCCGGAACCTAGAAGCAACTGTAGAGAGTACTATTTCCGTTGTTTTCAAAACGATATAATTTTCGTTTTTTCACGGAGTAAACCACTATTTCTTTTCACATCCAGTATACTTTAAAACACGTGGCAGTTCAGTAATAAAAATGTGGTTTACTTCTCTTCTCTTCAGTACAGTAAAACACGTGACAGTATAGTGGTTCGCAAATATCCAATCATTGGATTAGTACTTTTGTGATTATTTTTATCTTAGAAATGTGAAATCCCCAATTTCCATGTATTCCTCCAGTATGTAAAGTATTCTAAGTTAATATGATTAAATGAATATGAAGATTGATGTGTAATTGATGTATGAATAATGTATGCATGATGAATGGAATGTAGAAGAAATAAGAAGGTTGATAACCAATTAATCAAAGAGCTTATCTTGTTATTATGGAAATGAGTAGAGGATAAAGAAAATGATATCAGGAAAATAATTTGGAGTAGGAAAGAAAATAAAATCAGAAATTTTGTTTTAACATGTGGTTGTGGAAGAAAGGAAAAGAAGAATTAAATGGTCAAAGGGATAAGTCAAGGGCTGAGATGAATTAATGGATGAGCATGCAATTAATGCATTTTGCATGACTCATCACCCTCACCATCATCACCCTACGCCAGCTCCCTCTTCTAGCTCTCCCTCTCGTTCCATCCAATCTTCCAAGTTCCTTCCATAGTCACCTTGACGAACCCCTTCATCCATCCACCGATTCATTTAGTTTATGGAATGAAAAATGATCCTTGTCACTAGACTAGATGATATCCAAAGTTTGGTGAATTAATTCCAAGTATTGGAGGAGATCTCAACATTTGAGATTTTGATCTCTAGTGAAGGTAAGAGAAGAAGATGATTCTTGCAATTTCGCTCTTGATGTGGAGTTGTTTTAAGTTAGTATAACATGTGTATGTGGTTTAATTTGAAGTTTGATATGCTATGATGATTTCAGATTTGAAGAAGTGAAAAGTTAAGGTTACGCGCCAAGTGATTTCGCGTTTCCGAAGGAATTAAGGTAAGGAAATTATGTAACGGACGTAAGGCGGCTATGTCCGCATGTTTTGTGATATGTGTACGTGATTTGGAAAGAAACATCAGCTGGTTTTGTGCAGGAAAAGATGCATTTTTGGACTTGTCTCCTAGTACCAGTTAGGCTAGGGGCAGCCGACTGCCTTAAATGGAAGTCGACTGCCTAGAGACAACCAAAACGCCGTTTTCGAAAATCGATGCAAACCAGTCGACTGCTATGTAAGCCAGTCGACTGCTTTTTTTCCCAGAAGCATTCTGTTTCAAACCAGTCGACTGCTATATGGACAGTCGACTGCTATTTGTCAAATTGCATTCTGTTTGAAAACCAGCCGACTGCCCTATGAGACCAGTCAACTACTAATTTTCTAGAAGCATTCCGTTTCAAAAAGACAGTCGACTGCTATATGACCAGTCTTCTGCTATTTGCTAAGAAGCATTCTGTTTGAAAACCAGTCGACCGCTATATGAACCAGTCGACTGCCCCCATGTATTTTCCGAAATGAAAATGATTTCGAGAAATGAAGTTATGAAGCAGCAGCCGACTGCCCTATGAGGCCAGTCGACTGCCCTGTATGAAAAGAGAATTTCAAAGCCAAAATGTTTTAAACACCAAAGTGTTTTCTGAAAGAAAGAAGTATATTATAAACGTTTTGAGACTATGGACTGCGTAATGATTATGCATTTCTGATGGCTGGGTGACTCTGATCAAGTCCTCAGTAATATGTATGTTGAGTGAGGAACCCTAGTCCGGTCCTCAATCCCAGATGTGACACCTGACTAGTGTTCACTGTGGAAAGATAAAGGCAGGAGAGAATCCCTGACCTATACGGAGTGCACTACTGTACCAATGCATGATTAGAGTCATATGAATGGGAATGAACGGTTCATATGACGATTCAATCGCTTAAAATATTGTACATAGTCTCCATCCTATTTCAAAGGATATATGATGTATGTTTTAAGTATGTATGTTTTAAGTATACGATGTATGTTTTGAAGTAAAGAAGCACGATGTATGTTTTAAGTATATGAAGTATGTTTTAAAGTATGCTATGAAATATGAAGTTTCCAAGAAAGAAGTATGATGCATGTTTTATATGTATGCTATATTTTAAATGAAGCATACAAAGTAAGTTTGCCATGTCATTTGAAATAAATATGCATGATTGCAAACAATGCACGAAAAATGTTATGATGCATGCTTTATAATGCTTTACATGACATTATAGAGCCAAGTAGGAAAAAGGCATATAGAGGCATAGCACGCTCTTTTATGTAGTTTTCTTACTGAGCGTAAACTCACCCCTTTTACGACTATTTTTCCTACAGATTACCTGAAGTAGACCTCGCTCCAACTAGAGGAGCTTGTTTTTGAAGAAGCAAAGTGTACCTTCTCGATACGCTTCCCAGTTAGCATAGAAGGTATACTTGTACATCTATGAATAGCAAATTGTAATTCAGTTACAGTACAATACAAGTAGCTAATGTGTATATAAGATGTCTGGGGATGTAAGATAAGATGATGTATGAGGTCCTGTGGAAATGGAATGGTATTTATATATATCATTGGTGATTCTTTAAAAGAAATAAATTTATGTGAGCTATTTAATAATTAGCTTAAAAACTAAGGAAGGGTTGGCATTGATGAACTAAATCAAAATAAGATCGGATAAGATAATGAGAAATATGTGAGATGATAAGATGAAGTGACGGGACGTCACAGAGTGGTATCAGAGCAGTTTGATTGGTAGTTGTCAGTGTCAAAAAGTTAGAAATAGAGTATATCCCCAATTGTACCGTACTTGTCTGAATGCAAATGTATAGTATAACTGTTTGTAGTTATACTAAAGAGCTCAATGATGATTATCTTTACAGTATGAGCTCACGAAGAAGAGGTACAAGTAGAGGAAGAGGACGGGGTCGCACTGAAGAGCCCCCAGTTCCGTCTGCTCATCCATCTCCACCACATAGCCCGAATACAAGGCTAGCTAAGATGGAGAAGCACATGGAGAATATGGCCACGATGTTTACACAGTTTATGTCTAATTTCCCGAATGTGGCCACAAGTACTCAAGCAGCTACCCCTGTAGTTCCTCCTACGGAAGTAACCCCACCAGTCCCAGTTACTGGAAGGCGGGATCCTAGAGCTTATTGCAGTGTGGCATTGATTAAGGAATTCAAGAAGTTGGATCCGCCCAAGTTCAGGGGGGAAAGAGATTTGCTGACAGCTGAGAACTGGATGAAAGCTGTCCTAAAATCCTTTGAGTATATGCCCTGTTCTGAAAGAGAGAAAGTAGGATTGGCTGCCTACCTATTAGTGGATGATGCTGAATATTGGTGGCAAGCCACTCGGACCGTGTTAGAGGCCCGATATGATGAGGTTACGTGGGATAGATTTGTGGAAGCTTTCAATGAGCAATACATCCCACGTACTGATCGGAATAGACTGAAGATTGAATTTCTGAGTTTAACTCAAGGTACAATGACGGTGAATCAGTATGAATCTAAGTTCACTACCTTGAGTAGATTTGATCCAGAGGTCCTTAGAGATGAAGGGCATAAGATCTATAGGTTTATCGAGGGATTGAAGTCCCCGATTAGATCTAAACTGTATCCGATGGATATCACCACCTATGGAGAAGCTGTCCGTAAGGCTCAGTTGTGTGAGCAGGATTATGATTTGCATCATGCTGACTTCCGAGCCAAGGGTAAGGGCAAAGAACCGATGAAGCGGAAGTCGGATGAGAAAGCTCCGAGTGATAGGTATCCATTTCGGAGAAGTAGGAGATCTGAAGGAGTTTCTATAGGTAAGTAAAGTATAGAAAGATAATCTTTAAATTAATCAAATGGTTATATGGAATTATATTGGAATTAGAGTATGATGATGACAATGATGTAGGTACTCCTAGAGCTACCGGGATCAAGATAAGTGATGAGCGATCCCGAAATCCAGCTGGAAGTACCGCTAGCTCACCGAAGAGTACGATGCAAAGATGTGAGTAGTGCGGGAAATTTCACGGATCACAGCCATGTCGCTTGGCGAGTGGCGCTTGCTTTAGATGTGGGGAGAAAGGGCACATGATCAGGGATTGCCCTCAGAGAGATCCGAGGATGCCTGATGAATCTGATAAGACCCCTAAACCGCAACCTAAGGCCACTGTTGCTGAGAAGGGAAAGAAAGCTATGACCCAAGGACGAGTGTTTGCCATCGATGAAGAGTCTGCCGATGCCTCGTCCAAAGTGATTAAAGGTACAATTTACCTATTTGATATGAATGTCATGGCATTGTTTGATCCAGGCTCCACGCATTCTTTTGTGTCTCCTAAGTTTGCTATGAAAATACCTGTTGAGCCTAAGATTTTAGAACCTTTATTAAGGATAAGCACACCCCTTAAGGAATCAAAAATGACAGAGTTAGTGTATAGAAATTGTAAGCTACGGGTAGGAGAAAGAGAATCTAAGGCTGACCTAATCCTACTGAATATGCATGGGTTTGATGTTATTTTGGGTATGGATTGGTTAGCTAATAATCATGTTGTAGTAGACTGTTATGCTAAGAGTGTAACATTTTCTTCACCCGATAGCTATGTTGTAAATTTTGCAAGTAATTAATATGAAAGTATGTTTGATCTTAATTGTTTGCAAATGAAAGTAATGGATAATATGTATGATGATGTGAAGGGTTTATTGCTTATGTGGAGGACGTAGATCAGAAACGTCCCGGACTCAATGATATTCCTGTAGTCCGAGATTTTCCCGAGGTGTTCCCGGATGATCTTCCAGGACTTCCTCCGGATAGAGAAGTGGAGTTTACGATTGATTTGGTGCCGGGGACTGAGCCCATATCCAGAGCTCCCTACCGGATGGCCTTAGTAGAATTGGGAGAACTGAAGAAGCAGCTTTAGGAGTTGCTAGACAAGGGATTCATACGACCCAGCGTATCCCCTTGGGGTGCTCCTGTGCTTTTTGTCAAGAAGAAGGACGGTAGTATGAGATTGTGCATCGACTACCGGTGGTTGAACAAGGTGACAATCAAGAACAAGTATCCTCTTCCAAGGATAGATGACCTCTTTGATCAGCTAAAGGGTGCACAAGTCTTTTCCAAGATAGACTTGAGGTCGGGATATCATCAGTTGAAGATTAGAGATGAAGATATCCCTAAGACTGCATTCAGGACACGGTATGGTCACTATGAATTTTTGGTGATGCCGTTTGGTCTGACCAATGCACCTGCAGCCTTCATGAATCTGATGAATGATGTGTTTAAACAGTACTTGGACCAGTTTGTCATTGTCTTCATCGATGACATCTTGGTGTACTCGAGGTCACGGGAAGAGCATGAGCAGCATTTGAGGATTGTTTCGGAGACCCTCAGAGATCGAGGACTGTATGCCAAGCTAAGTAAATGTGAGTTTTGGCTCAATTATATCTCCTTTTTAGGTCATGTGATCAGTAAACATGGAGTTTCAGTTGATCCATCAAAGATCAAAGCGGTGGTCCAATGGGAAAGACCAAAGACTGTGACGGAGATTAGGAGTTTCTTAGGTTTAGCTGGCTACTATAGAAGATTTGTGGAGGGTTTCTCGAAGCTAGCTGCTCCATTGACGCGCTTGACGCGCAAGGAAGTGAAGTATGAGTGGAATGAAGCCTGTGAGAGTAGCTTCCAAGAGTTAAAGCGCAGGCTAACGACTGCACCGATCCTTACCATCCCTAGTGGTTCAGGAGGATTTGCAGTGTATAGTGATGCCTCAGGGCAAGGGTTGGGATGTGTGTTAATGCAGCATGGTAAGGTAGTGGCATATGGTTCTAGACAATTGAAGGACCATGAAAAGAACTACCCCACTCATGATTTGGAGTTAGCTGCAGTAGTGTTTGCCCTGAAGATATGGAGGCATTATTTGTATGGTGAGAGATTTCAGATTTTTACGGATCACAAAAGTCTGAAATACTTGTTCTCTCAGAAGGAATTGAACATGAGGCAAAGAAGATGGCTCGAGCTACTAAAGGATTATGATTGTGAGATCTTGTACCACCCAGGGAAAGCTAATGTGGTGGCGGATGCTCTGAGCCGGAAGCATGTAGGTATGATGTCTTATATGATGATAAAAGAATATGAGCTAATGGAGCAATTCGCAAGCCTCAACCTTGATGTAAGGCCTAATGAGCAGTTTGGAATGATGGCTAGTTTGAGGATTGAGCCAAACTTGATAGAAAGAATCCGAAGTGCTCAAAAGGAAGATGATAGATGCATTGAGGCCATGAATCAGATGCAGTCAGGTATGACCTCAGAATTTGATATTGGTAGTAATGGAATTTTGAGGTTTAAGAGACGTATATGTGTTCCTAATGATGACGAATTGAAGAAGTTGATCTTGACTGAAGCACATGCCACTAAGTACACGTTGCATCCAGGAAATACGAAGATATATCATAATCTTCGCAAGGTGTATTGGTGGAGTGGCATGAAGAAAGACATAGCTGAGTTTGTGGCGAAATGTCTTACATGTCAACAGGTTAAGGTAGAGCATCAAAAGCCAGCAGGATTATTGCACCCTCTGCCTATACCTACGTGGAAGTGGGAACACATTACGATGGACTTTATTATGGGATTGCCCAGAACCAAGAGGAATCATGATGGTATTTGGGTGATCGTCGATAGATTGACGAAGTCAGCTCACTTCCTGCCTATGAAGTCAACAGATACACTCAATACTCTGGTAGATATGTATGTAAAAGATGTTGTAAGACTACATGGAATTCCAGTGAGCATCACTTCTGACAGAGATTCCAGGTTTACTTCCCATTTCTGGGAGCATTTTCAAGAAGCCATGGGATCTAAGCTGAATTTCAGCACAGCTTTTCATCCGCAGACTGATGGACAGTCCGAGCGCACGATTCAGACGCTCGAGGATATGTTGAGGGCTTGTGCTATGGACTTTAAAGGCTCCTGGGATGACCATCTGCCATTGGCTGAGTTCGCATACAATAATAGTTATCATGCAAGCATCGAGATGGCACCATATGAAGCTTTGTATGGAAGAAGGTGTCGATCTCCGATTGGGTGGGAAGAAGTGGGCGAACGTAAGTTATTGGCTCCAGATCTAGTCGAGCAGGCCTCAGAAGATGTCAAGTTGATTTGTCAAAGGCTTAAAACAGCTCAGAGTAGACAAAAGAGCTATGCAGATGCTCGACAGAGACCACTTGAGTTCATGGTTGGAGATTTTGTGTTCTTGAAAGTTTCTCCGTCCAAAGGAATCATGAGATTTGGCCGACGAGGTAAGTTGAGTCCTCGCTATATCGGTCCATTTGAGGTCTTAGATCGAGTAGGTGATGTTGCCTATAGATTGGCATTACCTCCGGAGCTATCGGGAGTACATAATGTGTTTCATGTGTCGATGCTTCGGAAGTATAATCCGGATCCGTCGCATGTCATTGAGTATGAACCCTTGGAGATAAGGGAAGATATGAGCTATGTAGAGAAGCCGATTCGGATTTTGGACAGAAAAGAGAAAGTTTTGAGGTTTAAGACGATCTCGTTAGTGAAGGTTCTCTGGCAATACCACACAATGGAAGAAGCTACATGGGAGCTAGAGAGCCTAATGAAAGAAAAGTATCCGGAGTTGTTTACATGATAAGCTAAGGCAAATTTGGAGGACCAAATTTTCTAAGATGGGGAGGATGTGAAATCCCCAATTTCCATGTATTCCTCCATGTATGTAAAGTATTCTAAGTTAATATGATTAAATGAATATGAAGATTGATGTGTAATTGATGTATGAATAATGTATGCATGATGAATGGAATGTAGAAGAAATAAGAAGGTTGATAACCAATTAATCAAAGAGCTTATCTTGTTATTATGGAAATGAGTAGAGGATAAAGAAAATGATATCAGGAAAATAATTTGGAGTAGGAAAGAAAATAAAATCAGAAATTTTGTTTTAACATGTGGTTGTGGAAGAAAGGAAAAGAAGAATTAAATGGTCAAAGGGATAAGTCAAGGGCTGAGATGAATTAATGGATGAGCATGCAATTAATGCATTTTGCATGACTCATCACCCTCACCATCATCACCCTACGCCAGCTCCCTCTTCTAGCTCTCCCTCTCGTTCCATCCAATCTTCCAAGTTCCTTCCATAGTCACCTTGACGAACCCCTTCATCCATCCACCGATTCATTTAGTTTATGGAATGAAAAATGATCCTTGTCACTAGACTAGATGATATCCAAAGTTTGGTGAATTAATTCCAAGTATTGGAGGAGATCTCAACATTTGAGATTTTGATCTCTAGTGAAGGTAAGAGAAGAAGATGATTCTTGCAATTTCGCTCTTGATGTGGAGTTGTTTTAAGTTAGTATAACATGTGTATGTGGTTTAATTTGAAGTTTGATATGCTATGATGATTTCAGATTTGAAGAAGTGAAAAGTTAGGGTTACGCGCCAAGTGATTTCACGTTTCCGAAGGAATTAAGGTAAGGAAATTATGTAACGGACGTAAGGCGGCTATGTCCGCATGTTTTGTGATATGTGTACGTGATTTGGAAAGAAACATCAGCTGGTTTTGTGCAGGAAAAGATGCATTTTTGGACTTGTCTCCTAGTACCAGTTAGGCTAGGGGCAGTCGACTGCCTTAAATGGAAGTCGACTGCCTAGAGACAACCAAAACGCTGTTTTCGAAAATCGATGCAGACCAGTCGACTGCTATGTAAGCCAGTCGACTGCTTTTTTTCCTAGAAGCATTCTGTTTCAAACCAGTCGACTGCTATATGGACAGTCGACTGCTATTTGTCAAATTGCATTCTGTTTGAAAACCAGCCGACTGCCCTATGAGACCAGTCAACTGCTAATTTTCTAGAAGCATTCCGTTTCAAAAAGACAGTCGACTGCTATATGACCAGTCTTCTGCTATTTGCTAAGAAGCATTCTGTTTGAAAACCAGTCGACCGCTATATGAACCAGTCGACTGCCCCCATGTATTTTCCGAAATGAAAATGATTTCGAGAAATGAAGTTATGAAGCAGCAGCCGACTGCCCTATGAGGCCAGTCGACTGCCCTATATGAAAAGAGAATTTCAAAGCCAAAATGTTTTAAACACCAAAGTGTTTTCTGAAAGAAAGAAGTATATTATAAATGTTTTGAGACTATGGACTGCGTAATGATTATGCATTTCTGATGGCTGGGTGACTCTGATCAAGTCCTCAGTAATATGTATGTTGAGCGAGGAACCCTAGTCCGGTCCTTAATCCCACATGTGACACCTGACTAGTGTTCACTGTGGAAAGATAAAGGCAGGAGAGAATCCCTGACCTATACGGAGTGCACTACTGTACCAATGCATGATTAGAGTCATATGAATGGGAATGAACGGTTCATATGACGATTCAATCGCTTAAAATATTGTACATAGTCTCCATCCTATTTCAAAGGATATATGATGTATGTTTTAAGTATGTATGTTTTAAGTATACGATGTATGTTTTGAAGTAAAGAAGCACGATGTATGTTTTAAGTATATGAAGTATGTTTTAAAGTATGCTATGAAATATGAAGTTTCCAAGAAAGAAGTATGATGCATGTTTTATATGTATGCTATATTTTAAATGAAGCATACAAAGTAAGTTTGCCATGTCATTTGAAATAAATATGCATGATTGCAAACAATGCACGAAAAATGTTATGATGCATGCTTTATAATGCTTTACATGACATTATAGAGCCAAGTAGGAAAAAGGCATATAGAGGCATAGCACGCTCTTTTATGTAGTTTTCTTACTGAGCGTAAACTCACCCCTTTTACGACTATTTTTCCTACAAATTACCTGAAGTAGACCTCGCTCCAACTAGAGGAGCTTGTTTTTGAAGAAGCAAAGTGTACCTTTTCGATACGCTTCCCAGTTAGCATAGAAGGTATACTTGTACATCTATGAATAGCAAATTGTAATTCAGTTACAGTACAGTACAAGTAGCTAATGTGTATATAAGATGTCTGGGGATGTAACATAAGATGATGTATGAGGTCCTGTGGAAATGGAATGGTATTTATATATATCATTGGTGATTCTTTAAAAGAAATAAATTTATGTGAGCTATTTAATAATTAGCTTAAAAACTAAGGAAGGGTTGGCATTGATGAACTAAATCAAAATAAGATCGGATAAGATAATGAGAAATATGTGAGATGATAAGATGAAGTGACGGGACGTCACAAGAAATAATTCTTATGTTATTCTTTTAGAATAAACATTTATTTCTCTTTTCAAATCAGTAACCGTATCGTACAGTTCAGTAAAACAGTGTCTCGATACGGTTTAATCAGTAACAGTAAGCAGTAGCTACCCATTCAGTAAATAGTAACGGTAGCTTTCAGTTCAGTAAACAGTAAATGGTAGCTTTTTCTTCAGTAAAACAGTAATCAGTGGCTACCATTTCAGTAAACAGTACAGTTCAGTAAACAATGTTTTGGTACAGTTTTTCATCAGTAACAGTAAACAGTAGTTCAGAACAGTAAATAGTACAGTACAGTACAATAAATAGGATTCTGTAAATCCTTTCAGTAAACAGTAACAGTATGTGAGACTAGGCATCACTTTACAATTAAATCATGCTATCATCGTCCAATAATGGACCAGTAATCATCATCCCCGAAGGGACACAGTAACAGTATAACAGTGAGATCTATGGCCATGATCTATATGGTGTCCTCGGTGTAACTTGCCAGGTGACATCCGGGATGCTGATGACTGGCAGGTCTATCACCCACGTGACAGTAACAGTATAAGTGTGATGCATGAAACTCGGGGCCTAAGTCTCAAAACAGTATAAACCGTACCATAGCCTTTATGGATTTTAAATACAGTAAATCAAAATATTTCACAAATATCCATAAGGCTCACATGTAATAAAATCATCACCTTTATGAAATTTATAATTTAAATAATATTTCTCAAAATATTTCATAAAGGTATAAATCGTGTTTTCCTCACGGTGAAACAGTTTGCAAAATCATCAATGTAACATATAAAAGGGCAAAACTGTCCTTTCTCCACCGTAAAACACGTATGCACGTTTTTCCGTGCTTTCACTTGAAAACATGATTTTTCAATAATTTATGAAAAATAAAATATTTATTTTTCCAAATTCATAAATCCCGTAACCATGTTTCTAAAAACACGTGTAGAGACCTTTAGTCTCGAAATCATAGTTTTCCATCATTTCTTAACCTTTATGGAATTTATATAATTATTTATTTCACAATTAAAACCATAAAGGTTTTATATTAAATCAAGTAAATATTTAAGAATATTTATAAAAATATTCACTTTGGTCTCTTTTTCATTTTCATCTCGTTTCACGTGAAATATCACCTACCGGTGGATTTTCAGTGATTTCCTTTTCACCATACTTGAAAACATGAATATTTTAAAATTAAATATCACTATATTCATGTTTTATGAAATTTACTTAATTTCTCGATTTTCGTACTCAAAAATCGATTCACGTTAAATCAAATCTTTTATTTTGGTTTTCGGTGATTTTCAGTAAATTTCAGTAATTTCTCGATAATTTTTCGGCAGTATAACGGCTGCCGATTTGGTTAGCCTTCTGCACGAAAAATACAGTTTATATTTCTCAACCGATATTTCACCAAAATTTAAACCCGATAAATCACCACAAATTTCAAAACCAATCATTATAAATTGCATTTATAAATTAAATGCGTAATTTAAAACATGGTCGAATATCCTTACAGACAGCACATGTCTCCCTTGCCTGTTTTGAGTCGATGACTGACTCTCGAAGGTCGCGCCTAAGTTCACCTCGCCCGATTCCATCAGCTCGGTCATCGAGGGAATTTTTTGGAATTTAAATTCTAAAATTTAGAATTTTTTCATAATTATTTAAATAAATAAATTATTTAAATAATTTAATACTTTTCTGGATTTCTTACCGATTCTCGTAATTCTCGGGATTTTTCATAATTTTTGAAATTCTCCTTTTTTCCTCTCGTTTTCTTCTTTTCCTCTTTTCTTCCTTTTTCTCTTTTCTTTCCATTCTCTTTCTTTTCTTTTTCTTTTTCTTTTTCTTTTTCCCTTTTCTTTTCTTTTTCTTTTCCTTTTTCCTTTCCCGTCAGACCGGTTTAGCTTCCTTCCTCGCCGAATACTTGTCGGCGGCCGGTTCTCCGGTGGCTCGATGGCTCAACAGCTGGCCGGTGTTGAGACGAACTTGCCGGTGGCCTCAGCTCGCCCTGGATCGACGGCATGGCGGCGGATCTACTCGGTTTTTTCTCCTCCTCCGTCGGCCTTCCTCCGCCGTTCCCTGCCTCACCGGTGGCTTCCCACGTCTTCCTCTTCCTCCGACGAAGCTTCGGTTGCAGTGGCAGTCACCGATTTGGCCGGCGCTGTCCGTTTCTCTTTTTCCTCTCTCTCGGCTTTCGTCGCGTTTTCTGCCTCGTTTCTTTCTTTTCTTCCGCCGCCGGTGGTTTCCTTCCTTTCCTCTTTGGCCGGCGACGACATCCTTTCCTTTTTCCCTCGTCGGCGGTGGCAGCTCCGCCACCGTCGGTCTCGCCTGGGAAGATCGGGATCCTTCCCCGATCTTTCCTTTGTTTTTGTTTCTTTTTGTTTTTTTATTTTTATTCATTTAATTTAATTATATATCCATATATATATATACATATATTATATATATACATAATACATATAATATTACTATTATATATATTATATTACTATATAACTATATATTATATATGTATATAAAGATATATATATTATGTATTATCAAAATACATATTTAGTATATATATTTGTTTAATTTAAATTGCTTAACATTTATATATTTCTTTATATATAAATGTAGAAAATTTCATATATATTGCATTTACAATATATATATTTTCCAACTTTAATATAATTTAATATTTGCCTTTCTCAAATATGTATATACTTATATATATACATACAATGTTATATTTAATACATATGTATTATTTCAATTTATACCATAGTATATATATCTATATATTCCTCTGTATTTTAATATATACTATGTAATTGTTTCAATACATATGTATTAATATAAAAATACATTTATATAATTTATAATTATATAAATATATTTCTCTTCATTTTATCATTTTCTCATTTAATTTGGATTTCCATTTATTCAAATTAAATTTCCTTCTCTTCATTATTTTCCATAATTTCCAATTTATCTATTTTCTTCTATATTTATTTCTAATATTTGTAATTTCCAATAAATGAAAAATTTACGGTTATCACATATAGTCAGCTAGGAAACCAGATAGAGTATGGGATGTATTTTAGAATACCTGTCGTGTCTCGTCTCCTAAAAGCGGCTATAGGCAGTAATTAATTTAATTTGACATCAAAACAATATAAAACGCTCTTAAATTGATATAGCAAAATAATTTAATAAATCAATAAATATTTCTTTCCAATAATAATATTCGCTTCAATATTGATAAACACAATATAATAAACTATTCAGTAAACAGTATTTATAAATCTCACTATCAATAAATAAATCAGTACCAACAACGAATTCAGTGAAACAATACAATAATCAGTAATCAGTATAGTGGAGATCAAGCAACACCCAATGTATATCATGCTATAATAATGGCCTAAAAAGGGAAAAATAATAACACATGAGACATATGGCCATAATTTATGAGGTCTACAGTGTGCACTGATCAGGTGACAACTAGGACGCTGATAATGAGATTAGTATCTATCAGCAACAGTACAGTAACAGTAACACGTTATACGTGTCACGACTCAAAGAACAATGACGTCCACTTAACACTTACTTTATTGCTTTTGAAAAATTACGAACCAAATTTTTTTCTTTTCTACTTACGGTTTGTATTCGGTGTTAGTGTAGTATCTAAATCAAATCCTATCTTACTAATATTATTTCTCGAGCTATGTCACCCTTCTCAAGGTGATTTTTATGATTTTAGCCTTATTTTTACTATTCCAAAAGAAACGGGTCGAAAACCTTCCCTTTGTATTTTATCAATTTCTCCAGTAAAATCACTTGCATTAAAACACATTTTAAACTTCACAATACAGCCAGCTGTTGTTTCCCACAATTCACACAATCATGCATCCACTTCTCAAGGACTTAACCATTAATAAATCCACATCTTGCAATTTATACATAATTCAAAATATACATCTTAACTCGGATCGAACTTGATAATCACCTAGACTCACATAATAATCTAGTGCGATCCAAAGCTACATCCCATATTCCTTCCTAGTACTGTGAAATTAAAGTTTGCATAACTATCAAAATGATATACAAGTAGTATACCTCAAAAGCACAAAAGCTAGGCCCGGAGAACGTAGACGAGTACCACTACTAGGTACAGTTCCTGGGAGCCTATACGAAGCCTGAGCCGGATATCAACTCGTATGATCTGCAGATGTTAAATTTAAGGGGTGAGCAAATCCACGGCTCAGTAAGTAGCTTAAATAAGTACATACTAGGCTTATGTCGTAAAACACGATCATACATGCATGAATTCTATAAAATAGCATGTATGCATTATATCAAGATTAGCTACTAATTTGTATGTACACAGATTGCATAAGCTCATTCATACTTTTCTTCCATTCTTAAACTCACAAAATATCATTCTTTTTATCCCTTTTTATCGGTATGGTTAAATGTGAAGAAAAACAAACATCCAATTAGCACATGCTTCTATAGCATAATATAATTATAATTCAACAATTATACACATTCTCTGTCTTATGTATAAGATCTATTTCATCTAATAATATTCATCACATTCACATATCACAATCGTTTATCCATTATCTCATTGGCATAGAATTTCTCATGATTCATCAGTACACGTGTAGCACTTAGCTCTCAAAGGATTTTAGAGGTGGCTCCCACAGTTCCGAAGAATCTATGTAGCACGTAAGTCCTTTGAGTTCTCTAGAGGTGGCTCACACGGTACAACAGATTGAGTGTTACTTGGCTTTGCCTCTGTGGCTTATGTTTTCAAATAGTTCATCGATACACGTGTAGCACTTAGCTCTCAAAGGATTCTAGAGGTGGCTCCCACAGATCCCGAAGAATCTACATAGCACGTAGGTCCCTTGAGTTCTCTAGAGGTGGCTCACACGGTACAAAAGATTGAGTCTTTACTCGGGTTGGCCTTTATGACACATACTTTCTAGTGATTCATCAGAACTCGTGTAGCACTTAGCTCTCAAAGGACTCTAGAGGTGGCTCCCACAGTTTCCGAAGAACCTATGTAGCACGTAGTTCCTTTGAGTTCTCTAAAGGTGGCTCACACGGTACAAAAGGTTGAGTTTTACACGGTTGCTTGTTATTTAGTTTTTGACAAACACGACTAGGTACTAATCGAGGTCCATAAATTCAACATTGGGAGCTGTATATACCTTACAAAAATCACATATACATTCTCAAAGTATCACAATATGTTAACATGCTCACTCGATGCGACTTAATTATTTCATATGCATTCCTCATAACGCAAGCACCAAAATTTATACAATTTACATACTCAGTAACCACAAACAAACCATAACGCATAACACACAAGTCACAAGCAAGATTCTTTCCAAACAACTACTATTCACAATCACATTATGTCCAATTTGTGTCTTACCATACTTACTGTATTAGTCTTATCCGTAATGTCCTACCAAGCTCGATATGAATTTAAATAATTATTAAATAAGAATTCTTTCATCTCTTACGAGATGATAATAGTAAGGCTTACTTAATCCACTTACTTCGAGGCTTAGTAATTATCCTCCTCGCGCTTCTGAGTTTGTACTCAAACCTCTACACCGTCCGCTTCGCTACACATAATCCATTAACATTTCGATGAGTTTACATCATCGTGCTTAATCACGTACTTAAAATAAAGACCATAGAAAAACGTTATTAATTTCGAGTAACTATCAATCTACAGCTACTTCCTTATCGTCAATTATGACGTACCCATGATACGAGTCCTTATATACGTATATATATGTTTAAGCATCTATGTGTTTATATCCATATGTATATTCCAATATATATACATATATTATAGATGTATATATTTATTTACCTACGCTCATCTTTTTTTTCTTCCTCCGTACAAATATACATTATGTACACAAAATGTATGTCTAAATATCCATGTATAATTACATGATCATATTTAATTCTTTATCATTATGTCCAAGGAAATCTTTATCTAATATATATATATATATATATATATATACATATCAAAATATATCTATATGTGTGTGTATATATATATCTATATATATATATATATACGTGTATATATATATCTCTTTTCTTTCTAATCCTTTTTCCTTTCTTTGTATTTCTTTTCTTTACTCTTCTTTGTCTCTTATCTAGTTTTCAAGTAAGTAGCATATATATTTATATATATATATATATTCATATATGTATGTATTTAACACTAACATAATATAATTTCTAAAATCTACTATATATTTTTATATATGCACTACACATACATATATTTATCTATTTCTTCGTTTTTAAGTAAGTAATATATATACATATATATATATATATATATACAAGTAATATATATATTTACATATTTAACATCAACATAATATAAATTTCTAAATTCAATTTCCTCACTTTCCTACATCTTTATATATATATATATATATACCTATATATATATGTATATATGTATTACATATATATATCGTTTAATCCTTTTCCTTTTCTTTTATTTCTTTTCTTTTTATTTCTTTTCTTTTTTTTCTTTTATTTCTTTTCTCACCTGGCTTGTGGTTTTTCTTTTTCTTTCAGTAACCTTGCATGGAGACTACGGTAGCCCTTGTATACCGGCTGCAACCACCACAAATGCCGCCTGGTCTAGCCTTTGAAAGCCCTTCGTTTGGGGCTGGAAATGCCCAGCTCAGCCACCACAAAGCCCTTCTACGTTCAGCCTCCTTAAACCCTAACCTATCTTTCAAAAACCATAGCCTACTCCTTCCATTTTCAGTTCACAACATCACCTAGCACAACCCTCATTACTGTCCAATAGTGTGCGACACGAGGAAGAAGAGAAAGGAACACGATGGAAAGTAGAAAATCTTAAAGAGTGAACAGAGGATACGGGTGGAGGAAAAGAAAACAAAAGAGGCTGAGTTGCTTTTGTTCTTCTTTCTTTTCTTCTCGGCTTCACCCATCTTTTCTTCCTTCCCTTCTCGATTTCAGTTTTTTTTCTTTCCTTCTCTTCTCTTCACCGAACGGTCCAAGCTTCAGCCCTCTCCCTCGTTTCACTTCTTTCTTTTCTGTTTTTGTTACAAAGCTTCTTTGAGAAGCTTGGTTGATGCATTCCAGTGGAGTTAGTGGAATTTGATGGGAGAAAGTCCCATCAAACTCCACTAACACATTTTTAAATCTATCTCTTATTTTATAATTCAATTCTATTTTTATTTTATATTTTTATTCCTATTTCATATATCTATATTCATATAAATTATAATTTTCTTTATATAATAATATATATTTATACTTATATATATCTAATATATATATATATTCTTATATATTTATTTATTTGTTATATTACTTACATGTAATATGTATTTGTACTTAATTTTAAACATTAATACATAATGTCTACATACACATATATATACATATACATATTTTCACATTTTTATGTCTAATGCATTTTTAATGTAGGTAAGTGTATATATATATATATATATTTGTATATATATATATATATATTCCTCCTTCATATTAAAATATATATATATATATATATACATTTTTTTTTACTCAATATGTGTATATATATATATATATATATGTATTCCTTTTTATTTTTATTTTAACTATTTTAATTATCCAAGTATACTACACTTCCTTTAGTATACTTGTGTCCTTGTTTTATTAAAACAAATATACTTATATATTGTGGAATACATGTATCTCTTTGCTCTTATAAAATTCTTGAACTCATTATAAGATTTCTAAATTATTTCAAGGATGATCTATTACTAAATTTGCTAGACTTGCAACTTCATTCTCATTACTTGAATTAATGCTAATTACAAAGTGCAATCATAGTACCAAGCTTATTCTATGTCTCTTATTTATTCACTAATATGGTACAAAGTTTGTAGTTTTTACAACATGTGAGCATGATATGGGGCCTAACAATCTTAAAATAGTGAATACACAGTAGAAACACCATTTATGAAATCACTTACACTGATAATTTCTTCGATCAATCCATAAATAAATATACTGAAAAATATATTCAGTTTATGAATAACAATTTATAAATATTCACACTTCAACATTCTTTCTTGAAAATGCTCTATTTATCTATAGAATAATAACAAGTATATGTGGTACTTTCATGTAATTAAAATTCATTAACACGAATATTTAAATATTGTTTTTCGGTAAATAATAATATAATGCAATTTCAAACAATCACCTGAAAATCACTTAGAAATCTATTTATTTCTATCGTTTAAAATTTCTATAATTAATTTCTTCAAATTTCTATAAATTTTGGCAGAATAACAACTATTTCTAACTTAGCCTTCTTGCACTGAAAACACAATTTATAATCCAACCAGTCACCACAATTTTGCCAATTCCAAAGCAATTAATTTCCAAATCACTTCATAAAAATAATTTGACCCAAATCATGCATTCATAGTATCCTTATGGTTCACACACTCATGGATCTAAAATTGTTTGCACTAACTCTCATAGACCCAAGAAAATTTGGGTACCAAAGCATGCTTGAATTTGTTTATTGTAGGAGTGTTAGAGCATGGGAATACAATGAAACAATGGAGTTCAATTGCTCTACACACCTCTATGGAGTGTGCTTGTGCCAATGAGAGAGAGAAAGAGCTTGAGGATCCACCCTTGGCAAGGTCACAAAAATTCTTCAAAGGATAGCTCAAGGTGGACTCAACACTTCAAGGCAAAGCACTCTCAAGCAAAGGAGTTTTGTAAGCTTAATTCCTTACTCCTTAAAACTATTATTTGATTATTTGTGCTTTGATGAGAAATTTGGTTAATGATTATTGGTGCATTGTGAGGCATGTTGATTGGTTAATGGTTAGTTCTTGAGGCATTGGATGATTGAATGAAAGGCATGATTTATGATTTTGAAAAGATTATTGAATTTCTATAGTTTGAGCAAGTTTGATATGTTTAGATAATATATTTAGTAGCTCAAAAGTTGTTAAATATGTCATATATGCAAAATTCCATGTCATGAGCCTTAATGAAGAATATGCATATTAGAAATCATGGCATGTTGTTCACAAGATGTATGTTTTAATGATATTTGTGCTTAAAACCTATGTGAACAAGTTTGTTTTGACATATTTAAGTAATTCAATGCATTGGTTTTGCCAAAACATGCATAACTTTCAAAATGACCCCCTTTGAGGCCAAAAATGCATTTTATGGTGAAAATCCTTCCAAAATTGCAAAATCTTTTGTAAAATGGTTTTTCATTCTTGTTTTTCATTCATACAAGTCCAAAATCATGTTTGACAAGTGTTTAAACCTTTACTTGGACTTAAATTACTCAAAAACGGAGTTTTGGTACCTCACAAGTTGAATTTTCTGTCAAAACTACTGCAGAATCTGCAGGAAACTATGAGGGATCGATCCCCCTCCTAAAGGGATCGATCCCCCAGGCCAGAAAAGGCTCTCCTGCATGTTTAAACTGAAAATTAGGAGGATCTTTTGTTAGTTTCACTCTATCTTTTGTATAAGCATAAAATTCATTGTTTTAACTTCTTTTTTGATGATCTTTAATGTATGAAAATTCATTTATCATTAATATCATGCCTCAACTTCATCAATTAATATCATTTCCAACAAATGGTATCACTTTCAACAATCAATATCATTTTTATTGAACTCACAAGTGCAAAATCATTCTTCTTATTGAAAATGATCATGAATTGCATAAATCTTGAAATAATCTTGAAATATATTTTCAATGAATGCTTAAACATAATTTTGAGATTTATTTCAATGATTTATGGATATATTTGAGAATTTGATGAACTTGTGCATAATGAATATTCTTCATTCCTTTTGTTCATCTTAGTCAAGCATGCTTATAGGATTTAATCTCTTAGCTTGACTTATCAATTCCACACTAGGTTTCATGATAATTATACATCTAGTGGATTAATTTCAAATATAAATTCAACAATTGGTAATGGTGGCCTATAATTAGTGATGATAAATGAATCATAAATGTTGAGTTACATGAAAATTTATCATCCATGAAATTAATTCTTTATAGCCAAATTATTATGGAACTTGAGCATTAATGACAACACCAACTATTGATATACATGCATTGTATCTTGATTGTTTTGATGTTTGCTTAAGTTGAATCAATAATCATGCCTATGAGATGAGATTAGTTGCTTTCATGATATTTTGTACTTAACCTCACTCATAGATTATGAATTTTATTGTTAAAATATACTTAAGCATGATATTGATTTCTTTAGACAAATCCATTTTAGTTAAAATAGCATATACCCTCTAGAACATTAAATGATGATAACAACTAGGGATATGGCTATTAATTGATTAAAATGGTAATGTTGAATCATTCCTTGCTCATAATTGGTTAAAAACTTGAATTAGAAAATGAGCATAGGATTTTTGTGCTTAAAACCATGGAAGAAAATGTGTTTGCTTAAATACCTTGACTTTTTGAATCTTCCATATGGTATAATTTTGGTGAATATGGATTAATACTTTATGATAGTGTGCTAATATTCAATTAATCCATATGGATATTTGATGATATGTGATTGTGTTCTTGCATATTTAGAATGACTATTTTCTTGACATGAACACACTACACATAGATATTGGATTCATGCAAAATGCATAAGTCAACCATTAGTAACAATTAGTATTTAGATTGAAATAACAATTAGTATCATTGGCAACCATATTTTCAATACTTGGTAAGCCACATCTATATTGCCAATTGGTAGGAGCTTTAAATTGACAATTCTTCTCATACTCTTTAGTTTGAAATGACAAATAGAGAAGAATTATCTTAGGATATTTTTGCATGAAACTCTCGTGTGCTAGAATTTGAAGTTAATTGATATATGTCTTGATTCTATGCACACTCTTGCTTGAGCGTGATTTATGAGCACATGCATATGATATGTTATATAATTTCAGCTCATAATCATGATGTATTGCCATGCACCTTAGTTGGACCTTAGAGAACAATTGATATACTTAGGTGCTTGCTTAACTTCTTACCAATTGGAACCTCCTTGCAAAATTACTTATCAACAATTGGTATAGGAAAATAAGCCTTGTCCTTTGCATGCCTAAACATTTCATACTCTTTATGGACATTGTCTTATGAATTTGTGCTATGAGTCCCATGCACTAACATGTTTCTTGTTGTTGTTGAATGAAGCATATTTATCTTTTCTCACATAAGCCATATTTTTAGGGAGAGCATATTTTTTATTATTTTTCCTTCTTTTTGCTATGACAAAAAGGGGGAGAAATAGATATTAAAAAGGGAGAGATATTAAGGGGGAGAGATAATGGGGGAGAAATAGTTTGAAAATTTATTTTCAAAACCCATGCTTATATTAAGGGGGAGCTTGATAAAATCCTGCTTTATTTGAGGGGGAGTATTTTATGAAAAAATTTTCGAAACAAATTTACATTAAGTTTTGTCATATCAAAAAGGGGGAGATTGTTAGCTTTAAATTGCAATATATATTTTGAAATGACAAAAACTTAAGTAAGCTTTAATGTTTTAATACATATTGTAAATTTGCCTTATCACAAATGATTTTCAATATTAAGTAATTTTCTCAAGAATTTTTGAACATAAGTTTAGAAAATTACTTATAAGTTTTTGGACAAAATTTTCATTTGAGAAAGTCAAGAAAAACTCCCTTAAAGCTTATAAATGTTTTGGATTGAATTAGGATCAAAGGTCATATCATTTCTAACCCAAAAGTGCAGGAAAAATGCCCTCTGGAAGAAAAGGATCGATCCCCACTATAGCAGGATCGATCCCTTTTTGGCCGAAAGTCTTCCCAAGGTCCCTGAAGCCCAGAATCAAGATTCTGGACAAAAGGGATCGATCCCCTATGGGAAGGGATCAATCCCTTTGCCCGAAAATAGCCTGTAACGGCTAGTTTTGTGAGATACAACGGTAATATTCAATCTTGGCTCCCCCAATGGCTAGAATACATCCAAGGGACTATAAATAGAGGCTTGGAAGCTGAAGAAACAAGAGAGAGCACCCAAGACATATCATTCTTCAATTTCTTCATCTCTTCAAGCAAATCAAAGAGTTCAAGAGCTAGAATTCAATAACTTCTATCACTCTCTTATTCCTTGTAGTGCTTAGCACAAATCTTGTATAGGCTTTTATTTGTGCTTAATCTTTGTAATCACTTGCCTATCTAGAGGCCTTCTTTGATTACTTCTCTTGTATACACATTCAATCCTTGTAAAAGGGGAGGTTTCTCTTTAGCCTAAGAAAAAGAGGGAGGTTTCTCTTGAGCCTAGAAAAAGAGAGAGGTTTCTCTTGAGCCTTTAAAAAGAGAGATTGTAAAGACAAATTCAAGTGTAGTGAATTTGGGGAAAATCTTTGGGAGCGTCTCAAGGTAGAGGACGTAGGCAAGGTTGCCGAACCTCTATAAATCGCTTGCGTACATTTCTCTATCCTTACTCTCTTTACTTATTTGCAATTATATTTGTGTTTATTGCTTTGAATATATATTGCATAATTGAGTAGCCTAGAGAACTTAGAAAATATCAATATACGCTAGAGAATTTAGAGAAACCGAAAAATGAACCTAAGGTTAGTGAAAAACCGATTCACCCCCCCTCTCGGTATAGCCTATAGAGCCAACATATTTTACTGCAAGTTTGAGTCTCGTTTCTTCCGTTTACTCCATACATTATCTACGAAACTTCATTCTTAGTTATCTAAACATCGAAACCAGCTTGCTAAACCTTTCCTTCATTGTTTGAAGAGCTAAGGAATAAGTAAAGTGAGACAGAAAGCATTCGGATCTGGAAGTGCAGTTCAGTTAAGGTGAGCTTCCATATTTCTATGGTTATATTGATATTTGATGGTATATTTCTATGTTTTACAACGTAATAAATATAGATATAGCCTCGTTTTAGTTAAATCCTTTAGGATATAAAAACTAGAACAAGATGAAGTCTTGGAAATAGACGAGAATGAACAAGGAAAATACTGGAAGTGGTGTAAAAAGTGATGAGAAAGAGGCGAGCTCAGCTATTGTAGGCAAGCTTAGTATTTCAAGCGAGTTTCGCTATATAGGTGACCTAAATTATACCGAGTGTGATAAAGTGGGCGAGGTCACCATAAGTTAGTTCATTTCTATAGGCGAGCCCACCTCTGAATTAAAAGCCGTGTATAGCGAACTCTCATGCATAGGTATAGCGAGCTGATTTGTGGGCGATCTCCCATGTACAAGCCAATATATGAATGACGAGTTGTATCGAGCGAGCTAGAGGATTAGTCTCAAGTCTCGCCAAAGTGTTGGAATCATTTGAACAGAATATAATGATGGTCTTGATAATTTATTTTGCAGTCGGGGATTGAGGACTTGGTAAAGGCGATCGGGAAGCTAGGCTTCGTAAGACCAGGTAAGGGAGATGTGTGTGAAGTGAATGCATGTTCTGTGGAGTTAAATTTTATGGAAATATTGAGAAAATGATTTGGTTTGAAACATGCATTAGTTCGATAAACTGTTTTCACAGACCACGATTTAGGCGACTTATAAAGCTGACCCCTATGTTGTTTTCTGGGTGAGCCAAAGAAAGGCGACCCTTGTTTTAATAAAATTCGGGCGAGCCAAAAGTGGGCGACCCCTTGGTTTTGAAAGACGATTATTTATGGGCAATCCCTAATAATGTTATAGGCGACCCCAAACCATTGATTTATATTTCAGCCTTCTGGCAAATATTTTTATGGGTGATTCCCTAGTCAGCTCTGTCGTGTAATCCATTATAGCAGGCGAGCACTAATCAAGCTCAAATGCGAATGTTAGTGGGCGAACGTTGGTTCATCACGATGGGCAAGCTAACCATGGGCATGCCGTAATGGGCGAGCTGACCATGGGCAAGTCGTAATGGGCGAGCTAACCATGGGCAAGCCGTAATAGGCAAGCTGACCAGGGGCGAGCCGGTTTAACTTGTGTTTTTCTTACAAAAGAAAATGGTGAAATAACTAGCTGTTTTTACTGTATTTTGTAAACATAAAACATAATACCTTTTTGGAAAACAATCATTTTAAAGAAATGATGAAATATGTGAAATATTCCTTAAAGGTTTCATGCATTACTATTTACATGGCTGATTGACCCGTCAAGTCATCAGAGGTCTCGAGGTCACCTGGCAAGTGTACCCGAGGACCACCTATATATTATGGCCATAGATCTATTGTGTCCCAGTGGGGACGTTTACTATGTTCCTGGGGGAACGATGATAGCATGATTTAATTGTAGGGTGATGCCTAGTCTCAACTTACTGATTTTTGTTTACTGAAAGGATTTACTGAATCCTGTTTACTGTTTACTATACTATATTGTAAACGTTTAGCCAGTGATTTGAATATTAAAGAATATTCACTATATCCACTGTTTCCTACTGGGTATGCTGTTAGGGAAAATAAACATTTTGTGGTATATAGTTTTAGTTTTATAAAGCAGCATACAACTCCTTTACTGAGCACGTTGTCGCTCACCCCTTATTTTCCACTCCATAGGGTGTTGATTTTAGATTAAGAGAATTACCTTCCAAAGATTTGCGACTGCTAGAGTCAACAGATATTCGATATCGAAGGTATATGATTTTCTTTTATATATTCAACAAATTTGTACAGTACTACTTTGTGTAGAAGGGAATGTATATATATCTTAAGGAAATAATGTAACAATTCATATTTCCATATTGGTACGATGAATAAGAGTGCTAATTATTACGAAAAGTGATTAACGAGTTTTTAAGCATCACAGACAGCCCAACCGGTAAAAATATGTGAATAAGAGTAAAGAATGTGATTTATTGTAGATTCGAGATGGGACAGACACAACGCAAGTCGAGTGAGGAAACGTCACTATATACGAAAAATCCTCCAGAACCACATGAAATAGTAAGGATCGGTGTTGTAGTCAATCTTCACTTCAGTTCATGAAAACTGTGCTTACAAGCATCAATCCATTCAAACTTCACATCCTTGCAAGCAAGACGTGTTAGAAGAGCAACTAATCGAGAGAAACTATCAACAAATCGACAATAATAACTAGCTAAACCCAGAAAACTACAAATCTTTGTTATCATCTTCGACCTCTCTCACTGGACAATAACTTTTACCTTAGACGGATCAACTGATACCCCGTCTTTCGATACCACGTGTCCCAAAAGAGTAACTTTATCTAGCTAGAATTCACACTTACTAAACTTAGCATACAGCTTCCAATATTTGAAGGTCTGTAGTATGATATAGAGGTGTTGCTCATGCTCTTCTCGGGACTTAGAATATACTAGAATATCATCGATAAATACAATAACAAATTTATCCAGGCAAGGCTTCAAAACTTCATTCATTAAATTCAAAAATGCTACAAAGGCATTGGTAAGTCCAAATGGCATAACCATAAACTCTTAGTGGTTGTACCAAGTTTTGAAAGCAGTTTTAGGAACATATCTTTCTCGAATTTTCAATTGGTGATATCAGAATCTGAAGTCAATCTTAGAGAATACCTGGGCACCCCTTGAGCTGATCAAATAAATCATTTATTCGAGGAAGAGGATATTTATTCTTAATAGTAGCCTTGTTGAGCAACAGATAATCAATATCGAGTCGCAGGCTACCATCTCTCTTTCGAACGATATGGATTGGTGCACCTCAAGGGGAGACATTAAGATAGATGAAACTCTTGTCTAATAACTCCTGGAGTTGTTTCTTGAGCTTTTCAAGCTCAACTAGTGCCATTCGATAAGGGGTTTTGAATTAAGTTCAGTACCAGGCACTAAATTGATAGTGAATTTAATTTCTTGATCAGGAGGAAGTCTCGATAATTCATCCAAAAACACGTATGGAAAATCCTTAACCACAGGGATCTCGTGTAACTCCAGACATTTCTTTTCCACATCCACCACATAAGCAATAAACCTTTCAATAACAAACATATTCTTAAGTTTTTAAATTCAAACATATCTCAACAAAATGTTTCAATTTCATTACTAAATAGAAAGTTTTACAATATATTTTTCAGGGTAAGAGAAAGTTATGTACTTAGTATAATAATCTATAGTAATATGGTTTGTAGCTAACCAGTTCATCCCCAAAATCACATCAAAATCATACATATTCAATAAAATTCGGTTAGCTACGGTTTCTCTTTCTCCTATTCTTAATTTACAATTACAATACATAACATCAATCATTTGAGATTCCTTAAAAAGTGTACTAATTTGTAGTGAATATTTTAAAGATTCAGGTTCTATGGGTATCTTAGCAACACATACAGGAGATATAAATGAATGCGTAGATCCCAGATCAATTAATACGAACACAGTTATATCAAAAATAGAAATCTTACCCTTGATAATATCTGATGAAGTATCAGCAGTCTTTTTATCAATGGCATATACCTTGCCTTACGTCACAGCTTTCTTCCTTTTTTCTTTGGCTATCGCTATTCTTGGTGCAAATGGCATTCCTTTTCTGATTCCTTAGCTGCTAGTGTTGCTGGTACTACTGCAGGTGGCACTATTTCCTTATCATGAGGGTAATCCTCAATCAAATGCCCCTTCTATCCAAGCACTCTTCTTATCAATGGCATACACCCTACTTTGCGTCACAGCCTTTTTCCCTTTTTCTTTGGCTATCGCTCTTCTCGCTGCAGATGGCGTAGCCTTTTCTGATTCGTTAGCTGCTGGTGTTATTGGTACTACTACTGGGGCACTGTTTCCTTATCATGAGGGTAATCCTTAATCAGATGCCCCTTCTATCCACACTTAAAGCAAACTCCCATAGTCCAATAATAGGGTCTATCACTATGTGACCTCCCACACTGCTTACACTTGGTCGCATAACCCCTCTGAGGAGTAGTAGATCTCTTAGTGCCAATTGGCCTCACAAATTTATCTCCAGCAACCTTTTCCTTAATCACTATACCTGTAGGCTATTTTGCTGGCCTCGTATCTCCTCTATCATCAAAACCTTATCTAACCTTTTCCTTTCCCTTGCTTTTTGCTTGGAAACTAAACTTTGCTTGCTGGGCCTCATAATTCTACTCAGATAACTGTACCTGATAGATAGCCTTATCATATGTGGAGATATCAAATAGGGCCAAGGTATTCCTAATAGAATATCTTAAACTAGACACAAACAACTTGATCTTGTGTTTTTCGCTTTTGATTGTCTCCGGATTGAACCTGCTAAGTGTCGTGAACTTGGATTCATACTGATCCATTATCATACTCCCTTGATGTAAATTTAGAAACTTTGATTTCAATCTCATCTGAGCTGTGCAGGGAATATACTGCCCATTAAAACCTCTAAGAATACGCCCCATATCACTGCTAGGTGCTTGGCTGTCAAAACTATTTTGGTGGACTTCCATGGTTGCTCTGCATCACCCACCAAAAAAAAAGTAGCCAACCCTACTTTTTCAATTTTTTTACATGTCATATAAGCAAACAGCTTATACACCTCATTTATCTAGTTCTCTGTAGCCATCGGATCCTTTTCACCTCTACTTGGATGGATTTGATTTCTTGAACTATCGGAATAGTGTCACATACAACCCCTTTTTAGGACCGGCCTTGACTATTGTAGAATCTGAGGCTGAGGCTATGGTGGGGTTATACCGACTATGGCTATGGTATGGGCTGAACATTTATTGGAGGTGGTGGAGGTTGTGCTACCTCAAGTATTGTGCTCGGGCATTAAAGCTAGCGATAAAGTTTGCTACTACTCTTTCCAGCCAGAGATTCATGTATTAGGGCTCCAGCATTAGCTTCGGAGATGGCTCTAGGGAGGACTGTATACGCTTAATGTGTCCCTTACCCCGCCCAGTACCCTTGTGCTTATCGCTCATCTATAACAAAACAAAAGACACAAAATCTTTTTCAATTACACGGATAAAATATATATTTAGACAAGTACAATACTACTTGGGATGTACACCATTTTTGACCCTAAAACACTAATAGAAATTAGACCAACCTTGCTCTGATACTAATTATTACTGTCATATCCTGCAATATCTAATTTATTACCATTTCACATAACTTAATCACTTACGATTGGGCTATATGTAGTGTCAACATAAATTCAAGATAAATTTTATCATTTTCATACGAACCCAAGATTCAGATTCTTGTGCAATAAAAGAGGGATAAATTGATCTGAAAATTTCATTTAATAAACTAATTTAAAATTTACATGCCAAGTCTTATTTACATATAAGTAGCACTGTACATACAAGTCTGAATACATAAGAATACTAGTATACCTCAACGAAATTGAAAACCCGCCTGAGGAATACCAAGATTAGGTCCTCCTGAGCAGACCAAACCTATTGTAGATAATCTAGAAGGAAAATAGGAGGGGGTAAGCTTACGTTCAATAAGAAATATATATACGAAAATTGATACATACATATAACCGTATGCAGTATAAAATCATGCTCTTATACTTAGAAAACATGTATCATTGGCATGAGTTTCGGAGAGAATACTATAATGGATTAGATAACCAAGCTGAGTACAGAAGGATACTTTGAAGCGCTTCACTTGTGTCGGTATCCAAGTCCAACTATAAGGAATTCAATGATATAATTCAATCGCTAAATCTCACTGGTATTTCTGATAGCTTCCATTATGCAAAATCATAAAACATTTAGGGAAGTCATTTTAAAACACTTCGTAAACATCATAAATCACTTCAAATGGATAATTCAAAACTATAATTCATAAAGCATGATTCACATGTAAATAACATTCATAATAAATTAAATCTGGGAGTGCCTGGATCTAAGTTACTAGGGATTTACCACCCCAATAAAACTAAAATAGTGGAGACTAAGCTTTACTCAATAGACTCGTGCTATAGACTTATGGTCATCGTCAAGGGTACTACAGTGTGCACCAGCTAGGTAACACTTGTTGGAGCTGTAGACTGGGCTAGGGTCAATAGCAATTGGAATAGAACGAAAAGGAAAAGCATGTACTTGGAGGTAGCTACAGGGCCAACAGTCTCAACACATTTCATAAATCAATTCTAAATGTGTTTACGAAGATCATTCAAAAATTTATATCTTCAGTCAATCCATAAACATCAAATTAAAAACTATTCATACTTGAAGTATAAAATTCATTAAGCATTCTCAGTTCGATAACCATCATTCAAAATTTTTTTTGCATGCTGTAATATCAAATAAACATAAATACATCATGTAGCAGATAAAAAAGTAGTGAAAATCCTTTTGAAAATTGAGTTCCAAATTAGTATGCATATGTAGCATTTGGAAGCTTAACCCCAAAATAAGTACCTACATTGTTTTCACTTCTAAAACCACAAGTCCAATTTCATCGTTTCAAATCAAGCCTACACTTTCAATTCCACCAAAAGGCATAGTTTATCAAAGTAATGCAATGTAGTATCCTTACGCTTCATATATATATATATATATATATATATATATATAAATATATATATATATATATCTATATCTATTGCCTCTTAAATTTCCATGAAGTTGCTCGTTAGCACCAATTTCACTTCCCGACTCCTAAACTGCAATTTCATTAATCGAATACCGTCAATCTCAATACTTCGCTTATGAAAATTGTACTATTTTTATGATAGACTAATTCTAGCATTTCTTCTTTCTAAACTGTCCATGTTATAGGCAATCGACTGGTTACTTTAGGTAGTCAACTTGTTTTCAGACTGAATGCTTATGAGAAAATACTAGTCGATTGGTACGAATGGCAGACGACTAACTTAAGTCGGTTATGATGAAAATATCTAAATTCTATGTCTTGGTAGTCGGTTGCTACACAGAACAGTCGACCGTAATTAGACAGAATGTTATTTAAGCTTTTGAAATTCACCTTTCAATTTCATCATCTACCTCATTTCTTCAACTTCTAAGCCTAAATTCATGCTTTACCTTTACTTTGTATTAACTCTACATCATTTTCACATTAAACCATATCATACTCATGCTTGGAAAACATTGAACCAAAACACTAAGAGATGATTCTACTTCAATTCAAGCTCAAGCACAAGTTTTAACACCTTTATCAACTAGTACACAATCATGAAAACATGAGAAGATTTAAGCTTTCTTCCTTTCTCACCTTGGCCGAATTCATTGAGGAGTCTCTCACTGTGCAAATGGCCACTTTAGATTTTGATTTAGGCACCAAGATGTTGAGCTTTGAATTATGTACAGGTTTGGTGAAGACGGTTTTGGATTTCAAGGTGGTTAAGGTGGGGTTTTGATAGCTTTCTCTCTCTTCAAGCTCTCAACAATGGAGGAAAGTAAGAGTGAAAGAGGGGTTGCCGAAAATGGTGAGGAAAAAGGTTGGAAAATTCCATAAATTTTGGCTTTTTATGGTGTAAATGACCTAAATGCCCTTATACTTAAGAAATCTCCTAACTTTTCCCTTCACAGTTGACTTCAGTGAAAACAATCTATCAAACCTACAAAATATTCCATTTACTCATAAACACCTCTATTTAACTTGCTCAAATCAGTGGTTAAGCTTTTATTGAGATTTGACTATCATTTGGGTGAAATTACTAAAACACCCTTAATTGTTAAATCGTGTAAATTTCTACCTTTACACCTAATTTATTCAATCAGTCCATATGGCCTAAAACCTTATTACATAGAAAATATTCATCACTGATAATTGGTCAAAAGTCATCTCAGTTTGACTGTTATTCACGAAGATTCCGATGGCTTATGGACTTAACCGTCATTTCTTAAATTGTTTCACATTTTTTGAAACATGACTAAATAATTAAGTTTAAGGTACAGATTCTTACCATCACGTTATTTAGCTCTAAAATTCCCTTTTACCAAGTGTCATCTTCATTTGAACATCAAAGATCTTGTGGGTCCCACTACTTAATTCCCTTTATTAAGCCTACAAAGAAGTCAACAACCAAATAGATTTAAGATATCCAATATTCATAACTTTATGATTAGGGGATTAACATTAATGGAAAAGGTGGATCTCATAGTTCCTTGCTTCTTTGTTGTTTTATTTCCAGCTTCAGTTTTTCAAAAATGCAATGTCCCTTACAGCCTAGTTTCATCCTTCTTCTCAACCTAAATTGCAACCTTGAAATCCCCTTGATCATCACCTTTTATAGCAGTTAAACCCTTGTTTTAAACCTTGAAATCAACCCCTATTCAGGCCATCTAAAACCGTCCATATCGCCCCTTTAAATCCCTTACTCCAGATCTGCTCTAATAGCATTTAAATAACCTCACTTCCAAGGTCTAACAGCCACCACTCCTTGCCGTTCTAGCCTCCTTTTCTGTGATAACCGTAAATTTTTTCATTTATTGGAAATTAGAAATATTGAAAATAAATATCGGAGAAATTAAATAAGAGGAAATAAATAAAATTTGCGAGAATGGGATATTGGTGAAAATCCCGAGAATCGAGGAAGTGAAAGAATCGAAAAATTCGTATAAAGGAAACTAAATTGGAAGTGAAATTAAAAATAATAGAGAGAGGAAAAAGAATTAATTTGGATAAATTAAAATCCAAATTTATTAAGGAAAATGAAAAAAATAAAATAAATAAAATAAAGTATGTTTAAATAATTATAAAATTTATAAATGTATATTATACAAATACATATGTATTTAAAATACTATATAGTATATATTAAATCTACGTTGGTATATATAAATATATATACTATTTGATAAATTTAAATAGTACATATGCATTATTTACAAACTTGTACGTATATATATAAGTATATACCTATTTGAGAAAATATAAATATTAAATTAGTTAATATTTGAATGTATATATATTGTAAATACTATATATATATATATATGTGTGTGTGTGAAATTATTACACTTATATAAATATTTCTATTAATGTTATTTAATTTTAAGTATGTAAATATACATATATATATATACTAGACATAAAATTTGTAAGATACAATATATGTATGTTATATGATACATATTGTATTGCATTATGTATGAAATAATGTATGTATAACATATAATATATATTATAAAATTCATTGTATAATATATAGTATATTATATGCTAAATATGGAAGGGGAATAAACCAAAAAGGAAACAAAACAGAAAACAAAAGAAAGGCAAAATCGGTAAGGGCCCGATCCTTCCCCAGGCGGACCGCCGGTGGCGGAGCTGCCACCGTCGGCGAGGGGAAAACGAAGGCGAGACGCCACCGGCCAGAGAAAGGGAAGAAGCCGCCGGCTGCGTGAAGAAAACAGAAACGGAATCGACAGTAACGAAGGAAAGCCGGAAGAGGAAAGGAAAATGGCCGACGGCGGTGCCGGTCGAATCGGTGGCCGCCACTGCCAACGAAGCTTCACCGGAGGAAGAGGAAGCTGATGGAGGCCACCGGAGGCGCAATGGACGGCGAAGGAGGGCCGACGAAGAGGAAGAAGAAACCGAGGCAAAACCGCCTAGATCCGCCGCCGTGCCGTCGATCCGGGATGAACGGAGGTCAGATCCAAGCTTGCCGTGGCGTCGGCCAGCTGCTGAGCCATCGAGCCACCGGAGAACCGGCCGCCGGCGAGGAAACGGCGAGGAAAGGCTCTGAACCGGTCTGACCGGGAAAGGAAGAAGAAAAAAGAAAAGAAAAAGAAGAAAAAAGGAAAAAGAAAAAAAAAAAAAAGAAAAAGAAAAAGAAAAAGAAAAAGAAAAAGAAAAGAAAGAAAGAAAAGAAAAAGAGGAAAAAGGAAGAAAAAGGAAGAAAAAGAGGAAAAAGGAGAATTTCAGGAATTCGGAAAATTCCCGGAAATTCGACAACCCGAGATTTTTCAAAGTTCGGTAAGAAATCTTCCTGAGATTTAATTTTCAGAAAAAAAAATTAAATAAATTATGAAAAATTCTAAGAAATTAGAATTTTAATTCCAGAAATTATTTTCAGCAATCGAGATAAGGAATCGGGAGAAATGGAGCGCGGGCGTGATCGATAAGCGGAAGTCACCGACCCGGAAAAGGTAAGGGATGCATGTGCAGCACTGTAAGGATACTCAGTCTGCATAATTTACTTTGAAATATTTTATGCAATTATTTTATGAAAATTATTATGATGCATGATTTGCTGAAAATAATTTGGGAAGAAGTACTGGCTGAAAGATTTTAAACTGTATTTTCCGTGCAGGAGGTTAGTAAATCGGCAGCCGTTATGCTGCCGAAAATTTTAGAAAAACTTTATAAAATCATATTAAATGATTTTATTTCCGAATTTCGATAGTAAATCACAAAACATGAGGAAATTACTAAATTTCATAAAACATGAATATAATGAGATGAAATTTTAAGATATTCATGTATTCGAGAATGGTGATAATGAAACCACTGAAAATTCTCGGAATAGATAAATTACACGAATTACGAGACGAAAGATGAAGTGAAATATAGTGCGTATTCTTATGAATATTTTTGTAAATATTCACTAAAGGATTTTAACCCTTATGGTTTTAAATCATGGAATTATATATTTATATAAATTCCATAAAGGTGTATTTTATGATGAGAATTACGGTTTTGAGATTGGTTGGTATTCTTATCATGCTGATGCATGATATGTGATATGTTTAGTCCCGGTGGACATCTAATCAGTGATCCACCGAGGACAATATAGGTTATGATCATAGATTTGACCGGTGTATTTCCTTACCCTCCGAGGTATACAGTATGATAAGTTGATGTCTATCTTAGACTCCATAAATGATAGGTAATATGTTTTCAAAAGGAAGAAATGATAATTCTAATATTCTTTCTATGGTCTCAAATGAAATATTAGATCATAAGTACTACATGAGACCTGATAAGACAGTGGAAAGTACATATGGCATAAAGGCCATACCGAGCAGAGACTCAATGATTGAACCGTGGGAGCCACCTCTAGAGTCCTTCGGGAACTAAGTGCTACACGTGTTCTGATGTTTCAGTACAGGCCATACCGAGCAGAGACTCGATGATTGAACCGTGGGAGCCACCTCTAGAGTCCTTCGGGAACTAAGTGCTACACGTGTTCTGATGTTTCAGTACAGGCCATACCGAGCAGAGACTCAATGATTGAACCGTGGGAGCCACCTCTAGAGTCCTTCGGGAACTAAGTGCTACACGTGTTCTGATGTTTCAGTACAGGCCATACCCAGCAGAGACTCGATGAATGAACCGTGGGAGCCACCTCTAGAGTCCTTCAGGAACTAAGTGCTACACGTGTTCCGATGTTAGTATGAGAAATCGTAGGATATTGTGACGATAAGTAAGTGATTGTGATTCGTGAATTCGACAAATGTCAAAGAATGGAATAGATTTTAATAGCTTATTTTGCTTTTTAAAGGACGGAACTAATTAAGAGAGTACATTAAAACATGAAATAAGTTTTAAAGAAATAAGATGATAATTTAACTAATATTCTTTTCAAGGAATATATGAATATTAATTATTTTATTTAATTGCTTTGTTTCGTAGAAGCATTATTTTGAAAAGCATACGAAAAAGGTTATGAAAGTTTGAAAGAGAAAGGATTTATTAATTCAAAACGAAATGAAATTTTCTCTACAGTTGCTTCTAGGTTCCGTAACAAGTATGGTATTCTAAAATACCTACCTTACTCTATTCGGATCCCTAGCCGACTGTAGTATCTTTCCTACATGCGAGCCTAGAGCCCATAGGAAAAATGAAAAAGATTTTCAGCATATAGGAAGCTGAGTATCAAGTGAGGCATATAATTCTCTACTGAGCCGTGGTTTTGCTCACCCCTTAATTTTCAACATCTCAGGTTTTGATGAATGTGAGATCAGTGGATTGTGGTCTGGCTGTACACGAAGGACAATGTGTCAGAACGAAGATTATTTGAGGTATGATCATTTAATTCTCTGTATTTAGACACGTCAGCAGTACTACTTATCTGATTTATTACGATAGGGGATGTGTATAATATAAACAATATTATGTAAAATTGATTAACAGTCAGTATAAGTGAAGTATCGCAGACAGCCCAACCGGTTAAGTTGTGTATAAGAAGATGAAAAATGTGGTCACGGGTCGTGACAGATTTAATGGTATCAGAGCAATGGTTGGCCTGATGTCTGTGGATACTTTGGAAAGAAAAGAGTTAAACATCCCCGGTAGTACTGTGTCGTCTGAATACATAGAGAAAATAAATGATTGTAAATGGAGTAAAATGATTTAAAGGGAGTGAGAAAGTATAAACTGAGAATGTTAAAGAAGAAAATAGGCTCAGAAATTACCGAAAAATTGGTGATTCTTCTAATCTATATGAAGGCCGTTCGGTAAGGAACAGAAATGGACTCGGTAAGGGCCCCACCAGTACTTTTTTGTCCGAACCGAACTGAGACCTGAAAGTGATGGTATAAAATAGGGGAATAAAATATCATCATTAAATAGACTTAAGATCACGATTGAGGGTAATTTGAGAGAGAGAAAATTTTTAGCCAAAAATGACCAAAATACCCCTACCCCCAAAATTTTACTGGGAGTCAAAATAGATCACCAGAAGTTGGAATTGATCGATTTGACAGAGAAATTAAGGATATAAAGTTGAAGTACAAGCAAAATAATCCAATTATGGATTTTAGTGAATTTCTCTATCGAAATCGAATGAGATCTAAATTGCCAGTATAAGTATCAGAAAGGATACTATTAACTTATAGATGATCAGTTCATTGATTTGAATGTATATTGAGGAGATAGAAATAAATGTCGAAATGACGAAAATGCCCCTATATTGGGCGATGTGCGGAATAGTGTTAAAACCGAGCTGAATTGGAATCCATTGATAGTAATGGAATTATTAATGGCATAGAAGATGTCATATGAATCTAACGATCCCTGTTACTGATTCCACTAACACTTAGATTATGGACGCGAAAGAAAAACCCCGAGTGGACTGTGGGCCATAGGGGATAGCAGTACGGTTGAGTGAGGCGGCCAGGGCCCCCCACGAGTTGACTTTGGGCCATAGTGGTAAATCCTGGGCTTTACAATAAAACAATCCGTGAGGGACTAAGTGCCACGTCTGTGTGACGGGGGCCACCTCTAGAACCCAGAGCGGACAGTACGGATGAGTGGTGCGGCTCGGGCCCCTCCGACTTGAGACCGGCAAATCCGAGGCATCACAATAAAACGTGTACAGGTGGACGGCGGACGGGCCGGGGCCTTATATGATGCGATCCAAAGAGTGTAGTGGAATGTCATCAGATGATTGACCGGTTATTGGCTGTAAGGGTCGAAAAATTAAGAGTGTGCTGAACGGGATCGTTGAATACTATGAAAAAAAAAATGAAATGGTTTTAAGATCAATTGCATTGTGTTTTATGAACTACAAATGATTTGCAAGAGACTTTAGAAATTTGATATCGTTATGCTATCGAATTTTCGTAAGAATATTGATTTTTGTGATTTCAGCTAAAAAGGTAAGAAACTTCTTAAGGATAGAACTTTCTTAAGGAATTCAGTCTTGAAATGTTAAGTTGCCTGATTTTAACATAATCATGAATATTTAAATTAAATTTTATCTTATGGAAATTACCAAACTTTAGTGTTTTAGAAATATTTATAAAAAAGTTGTGAAATTTCAGATTTCTGAAATTCCTTGCATTTTAATTGGTTTCGGAACCTTTATGAGTTTTGAAAATACTCTTTCGAACTAAGACTTATGAAACTCTGCATTAGCATGAATTATCTAAAGAATTCAGTTTTTATTGAAAGCTTATTAAATTTCATGATTTTAAAGTCTTGTGATTTTTCCGTCTTGAATTTGGTTTTACGAATTTATTATAAATCATGGCGCTAAAAATCTATTTTTTTCTTTATTATATATATATTGTTGAAAATTACTAAGTTTTTAAATATTTGGAAAATAATTATGATTTTCTACGATGATCTGCTTTATGAACTTTTATCAATATCTGTATGATTTGACTTACGGATTTGAACTCCAAACTATTAAACTTTTGTTTTGAGACATTGGCTAACCATCATCCAGCAGTGTCTGGCTGCAGCGTGACCTTCGGGGCCTATAGTATCTGGCTGTAGTGTGACCTTCGGGGCCTACAATATTTGTATCTGATATGAATTTTGTGCACTATGTTGCTGTGTGATTTGATCCAGTCCGCAGCGGCCACAGATGACACCTGATCAGTGTTCACTGTAGACCATTTGGACTATGGCCACACGCCTATCTGTTATTATCCTTATAGGATATCTTTGCTGCTTGATGTATACTGAGTTACTGCCATGTCTCCACTTTCTGTTATTTCTGATTTCTGAATTATTTGATTTTCGAACTCTGAAATATGTGCTACAGAATGAAGTACTGTGTGGAGTACTGTAAGCTAGAGAATAATTATAAGAACAGTGAAGTGATAAAAAGAAGATGACAGCGAACCTAAAATTCTTCAGGACCCTTGAGACAGAACTGTGAAATGATGGGACACAATGATGAAGGTCCAAAATGATAAAAGAAGTGTGGTTAAAGAAACTGTCGGTTGAGAATCCCAATAAATTCCAAAGTAACATAGACTGAGAAATCAGGTTAATGTTGATTCGATCGTGGATATGAAATTTATTCTTAAGCTTGTATCGAAGAATATGGAAGAAATCCAACAAGCTTAAGAAAAGAATTTTTGGAAAATATTGTGGATGATGAAATTCACATTTATCGATGTAGAGGATGGAAATACAAATGACACGATTTAAGGATGAATTAAATGATATATTAACATTTTTATTATACACTAAAGTTCGTATGAAGAACAAATAAATATCTATATGGAAGTGATGCCTTAAATATGATTTAATCGGAGATGTACAAGGAGCTTATAAGAGCAATCCTTGTAAAAGGCATCATCAGATGAAAAGTTAAAGAACGATGGTCACAAGATGATAAGAAAGGTACGATTAAAGAAAGTATCAGATTTGATTTCCGATAAAACTTCCAAAGTTATATAAATTAGAGGAATCGAGATAACACTGATTTGATTTTAAATATGAAGTTAAATTCTAAGCTTATATCGGAAGATGTAGAAAGAATCTGAAAAGCTTAAGAAAATAACTCTGGAAAATGTGTGAATAATGAAATTCACGTGTAGAAGTCTGGATGACGAAAATACTGATAATGAAAAAAAAATTGAGAATAAAGGAGTTATCTGTATAGGTGTAAATGAGAGAAATGCAAATGATGTTGAGTTGTAGACAAATCAAAAAGGATATATTAAATTTCTATCATTGATGAAGTTCTGGTGAAGAACAAGTATTAATCTACGTGAAAATAGACGCTTTATTGATCTGATTAGAGATACGTGAGGAGTAAATAAGACTAGCTGCTGTATAAAGCGTCCTTAGATAAAAGATTGAAGGTTGGTGTCCATAAGATGATGATTTGAACTCGAAGTGAATTTTACGAGTTCCTATTGAAGTTACAAGGGTAATGAGTTGCCTTGTAAAGTATATAAGCCTGAAGAATGAGGCATTCTTGCATGAGTAAATGGATGAAATACTGATTGAGTCCAAAGTATAAATGGAACATGAGCAGTATTGTGTTATGATCCTTAAACTCTTAAAGGCTATGGGATTGTGCTAAGATTTGCAACTAAGAAATTTGGCTAGACAGTATCTCCTCTTGAAATATATGATCTTGAGACGACAGGATGTCAGTGAACCTGTCTATGACATAAAGATAATGATTGAGATACGAAAGTAATGAGTCTAGCTAAATACTACTGCCAGCCTATAAAAGAGTGATAAGACTGGCTGCTCTATAGACGAGATCTAATTAAAGAAATTAAAGTCGGCAGATGGATAAGTGTAAAGAATAGATGGTAAGCGAGATTTTAAAAGATCTTAGCTGTATAGTACCATACCAATCGAGAAAACCGACAAAAAGGATAAGAGTAAAAATATGAAAACGAAACTGAAAGTGGAATAAGGAAATAAATTGCATGATGAGAAGGGAACATCAATATGAAACAGTTCCCGCAGTTAAGACTGAAAGTGAATGGTGTTGGTTATCACATAACTGTGGCAAGATGTAAAAATCAAAGCCAGAACTGATAAGTGAAAGTAATGATACTCCAAGGAGTAAGATAATTGATATGTTTACTGCCAGTAAAATGTTTGTACATATAACCACCTCGAAACGATAGAGATGGTGGAATTGTATAGATAATGTGGTGCTTAAATGGATAATTCGAGGATTCAATCACAGAATTTAAATTTTGAAAAGAGATTTAAAGACCATATTACATGAAGAGAATATGATTGTCTCATGAATTATGATTGCGAGAGATGATCTATAGTAAAATCGGCAAATGAGATGCAGCCTTGATGGAATAAGTGTGAAAATGAATATTGTGGACAATAAAGAGTCCAAAAGAGAAATGATGATATGGAAGTGATTAAAGATTGAGGATCTAAATAGAATCACTTTCCATTATCAGACTTCTAGATTCTCTAGTGCCTTAGTCGAAGTATAAGTGTTAAACGGTGTGAATGTGTATGTACAGTTCCAGTGAGCCTTACATGTGATGGGAGTCTCTGTGTTGCCATATGCTAATGAGAGATAGCAAAAAGCTTTGAGATCCCAAGTGTATTGATAGCACCGCTCCATACTGATATATATTTATATATATGAGCGTGAGATGTAACTGCTCCATGATATTGAGAGAGCGTGTGCACGAGATGTGAAAGCTACTGGGACACTTACATATAATTGATTGACACGAGTACATGATAGTACCAAATTTTGTCGACTCGGCACTAAGTGAGAAGAATGGATGATGAACAGCATAAATCAGCTGTAATATTAAAATATTATGTATGGCTCTTATATGAAAAGAGTAAAAGTGAATAACTCTCGATTTGAGAAAAGAAATTACTTGAGCATAGACATATATGATGAAAGACAGCATGTAGTGGTCTAAAGTACTCTTGATGTTGGAAGTGTACTGGCAGTATTACTTGGAGGATGAACTAGAGGTCAGAAGTCATAAGTATACGGCGTATACCCCTTTGGACTTAAGTTAAATTCGGAGGACCGAATTTCTTAAGGTGGGGAGGATGTGATAACCGTAAATTTTTCCATTTATTGGAAATTAGAAATATTGAAAATAAATATCGGAGAAATTAAATAAGAGGAAATAAATAAATTTGCGAGAACGGGATATTGGTGAAAATCCCGAGAATCGAGGAAGTGAAAGAATCGGAAAATTCGTATAAAGGAAACTAAATTGGAAGTGAAATTAAAAATAATAGAGAGAGGAAAAAGAATTAATTTGGATAAATTAAAATCCAAATTTATTAAGGAAAATGAAAAAAAATAAAATAAATAAAATAAAGTATGTTTAAATAATTATAAAATTTATAAATGTATATTATACAAATACATATGTATTTAAAATACTATATAGTATATATTAAATCTACGTTGGTATATATAAATATATATACTATTTGATAAATTTAAATAGTACATATGCATTATTTACAAACTTGTACGTATATATATAAGTATATACCTATTTGAGAAAATATAAATATTAAATTAGTTAATATTTGAATGTATATATATTGTAAATACTATATATATATATATATATGTGTGTGTGTGTGTGTGAAATTATTACACTTATATAAATATTTCTATTAATGTTATTTAATTTTAAGTATGTAAATATACATATATATATATATACTAGACATATAATTTGTAAGATACAATATATGTATGTTATATTGTGAGATCCCCAATTTCCATGTATTCCTCCATGTATGTAAAGTATTCTAAGTAAATATGATAAAATGAATATGAAGTTGATGTGCAATTGATGTATGAATAATGTATGCATGATGAATGGAATATAGAAGAAATAATAAAGTTGAATGTCAATAAGTCAAATGAAGCATGTCGATATCAGAAATTTAATTAAGGTATGAGAAAAGAAATAAAATCAGAAATTTTGATTAGTGGTTTAATGAATGGCTGAGATGAGAAGGAGGAAAAGAGGAAATTAATGGGTCAAATGAGTCAAGGGATAAAGCATGGCTGAGATAGATGATGAGATAAGCATGCAATTAATGGAGTTCATGACTCATCACCCTCACCATCATCACCCTACGCCAGCTCCCTCTTCCAGCTCTCCCTCTCGTGCCATCTCCAAGCTCCCAAGTTTTCCATTCCAAGCTTCTTGCTAAACCACCTTACTCCCTCACCAATTCACTAAGTTCATTGAACGAAAAATAATCCTTGTTGTTAGACTAGGTGATATCCAAAGTTTGATAAAGTAAATCCAAGTATTGAAGGAGATCTTAACAATTAAAATTTTGGTCTCTAGTGAAGGTAAGAGAAGAAGAGGATTCTTGCAATTTCGCTCTTGATGTGGAGTTGTTTTAAGTTAGTATAACATGTGTATGTGGTTTAATTTGAAGTTTGATATGCTATGATGATTTCAGATTTGAAGGAGTGAAAGCTAGGGTTACGCGCCAAGTGATTTCGCGTTCCGAAGGAATTAAGGTAAGGAAATTATGTAACGGACGTAAGGCGGCTATGTCCGCATGTTTTACGATACTTGTGCATGATTTGGAGGGAAGTACTAGTTGTTTCTTTGCAGGAAAAGATGCATTTTCGGACTTGTCTCCTAGTACCAATTAGGCTAGGGGCAGCCAGCTGCCTTAAATGGAAGTCGACTGCCTAGAGACAACCAAAACGCCGTTTTCGAAAACCGATGCAAACCAGTCGACTGCTATGTAAGCCAGTCGACTGCTTTTTACCCAGAAGCATTCTTTTCAAACCAGTCGACTGCTATATGGACAGTCGACTGCTATTTGTCAAATTGCATTCTGTTTGAAAACCAGCCGACTGCCCTATGAGACCAGTCGACTGCTAATTTTCCAGAAGCATTCCGTTTCAAAAAGACAGTCGACTGCTATATGACCAGTCGACTGCTATTTGCTAAGAAGCATTCTGTTTGAAAACCAGTCGACCGCTATATGAACCAATCGACTGCCACCATGTATTTTTCGAAATGAAAATAATTTCGAGAAATGAAGTTATGAAGCAGCAGCCGACTGCCCTGTATGAAAAGAGAATTTCAAAGCCAAAATGTTTTAAACACCAAAGTGTTTTCTGAAAGAAGGAAGTATATTATAAATGTTTTGAGACTATGGACTGCGTAATGATTATGCATTTCTGATGGCTGGGTGACTCTGATCAAGTCCTCAGTAATATGTATGTTGAGCGAGGAACCCTAGTCCGGTCCTCAATCCCACATGTGACACCTGACTAGTGTTCACTGTGGAAAGATAAAGGCGGGAGAGAATCCCTGACCTATACGGAGTGCACTACTGTACTAATGCATGATTAGAGTCATATGAATGGGAATGAACGGTTCATATGACGATTCAATCGCTTAAAATATTGTACATAGTCTCCATCCTATTTCAAAGGATATATGATGTATGTTTTAAGTATACGATGTAGGTTTTGAAGTAAAGAAGCATGAAGTATGTTTTAAAGTATGCTATGAAGTATGAAGTTTCTAAGAAAGAAGTATGATGCATGTTTTATATGTATGCTACATTTTAAATGAAGCATACAAAGTATGTTTGCTATGTCATTTGAAATAAACATGCATGATTGCAAACAATGCATGGAAAAATGTTATGATGCATGCTTTATAATGCTTTACACGACATTATAGAGCCAAGTAGGAAAAAGGCATATAGAGGCATAGCACGCTCTTTTATCTAGTTTTCTTACTGAGCGTAAACTCACCCTTTTACGACCATTTTTCCTACAGATTACCTGAAGTAAACCTCGCTCCGCCTAGAGGAGCTTGTTTTTGAAGAAGCAAAGTGTACCTTCCCGATACGCTTCCCAGTTAGCAGAGAAGGTATACTTGTATATTTATGTACGGTAAATTGTAATTCAGCTACAGTACAGTACAAGTAGAAATTCATGTATATAAGATGTCGGGGATGTAAGATAAGATGATGTATGAGGTCTTGTGGAAATGGAATGGTATTTATATATATCATTGGTGATTCTTTAAAAGAAATAAATTTATGTGAGCTATTTAATAATTAGCTTAAAAATAAGGAAGGGTTGGCATTGATGAACTAAATCAAAATAAGATCGGATAAGATAATGAGAAATATGTGAGATGATAAGATGAAGTGGCGGACGTCACAAAGTGGTATCAGAGCAATTTGATTGGTAGTTGTCAGTGTCAAAAAGTTAGAAATAGAGTATATCCCCAATTGTACTGTACTTGTCTGAATGCAAACGTATAGTATAACTGTTTGTAGTTATACTAAAGAGCTCAATGATGATTATCTTTACAGTATGAGCTCACGAAGAAGAGGTACAAGTAGAGGAAGAGGACGGGGTCGTACTGAAGAGCCCCCAGTTCCGTCTCCTCATCCATCTCCACCACATAGCCCGAATACAAGGCTAGCTAAGATAGAGAAGCACATGGAGAATATGGCCACGATGTTTACACAGTTTATGTCTAATTTCCCGAATGTGGCCACAAGTACCCAAGCGGCTACCCCTGCAGTTCCTCCTACGGAAGTAACCCCACCAGTCCCAGTTACTGGAAGGCGGGATCCTAGAGTTTATTGCAGTGTGGCATTGATTAAGGAATTCAAGAAGTTGGATCCGCCCAAGTTCAAGGGGGAAAGAGATTTGCTGACAGCTGAGAACTGGATGAAAGCTGTCCTAAAATCCTTTGAGTATATGCCCTATTCTGAAAGAGAGAAAGTAGGATTGGCTGCCTACCTATTAGTAGATGATGCTGAATATTGGTGGCAAGCCACTCGGACCGTGTTAGAGGCCTGGCATGATGAGGTTACGTGGGATAGATTCGTGGAAGCTTTCAATGAGCAATACATCCCACGCACTGATCGGAATAGACTGAAGATTGAATTTCTGAGTTTGATTCAAGGTACAATGACGGTGAATCAGTATGAATCTAAGTTCACTACCTTGAGTAGATTTGATCCAGAGGTCCTTAGAGATGAAGGGCATAAGATCTACAGGTTCATCGAGGGATTGAAGTCCCCGATTAGATCTAAACTGTATCCGATGGATATTACCACCTATGGAGAAGCTGTCCGTAAGGCTCAATTGTGTGAGCAGGATTATGATTTGCATCATGCTGACCTCCAAGCCAAGGGTAAAGGCAAGGAACCGATGAAGCGGAAGTCGGATGAGAAAACTCAGAGTGATAGGCATCCATATCGGAGAAGTAGGAGATCTGAAGGAGTTTCTATAGGTAAGTAAAGTATAGAAAGATAATCTTTAAATTAATTAAATGGTTATATGGAATTATATTGGATAATATGTATGATGATGTGAAGGGTTTATTGCTTATGTGGAGGACGTAGATCAGAAACATCCCGGACTCAATGATATTCCTATAGTCCGAGATTTTCCCGAGGTGTTCCCGGATGATCTTTCAGGAATTCCTCCGGATAGGGAAGTGGAGTTTACGATTGAATTGGTGCCGGGGACTGAGCCCATATCCAGAGCTCCCTACCGGATGGCCTTGGTAGAATTGGAAGAATTGAAGAAGCAGCTTCAGGAGTTGCTAGACAAGGGATTCATACGACCCAGCGTATCCCCTTGGGGTGCTCCTGTGCTTTTTGTCAAGAAGAAGGACGGTAGTATGAGATTGTGCATTGACTACCGGTGGTTGAACAAGGTGACAATCAAGAACAAGTATCCTCTTCCAAGGATAGATGACCTCTTTGATCAGCTAAAGGGTGCACAAGTCTTTTCCAAGATAGACTTGAGGTCGGGATATCATCAGTTGAAGATTAGAGATGAAGATATCCCTAAGACTGCATTCAGGACACGGTATGGTCACTATGAATTCTTGGTGATGCCGTTTGGTCTGACCAATGCACCTGCAGCCTTCATGAATCTGATGAATGACGTGTTTAAACAGTACTTGGACCAGTTTGTCATTGTCTTTATCGATGACATCTTGGTGTACTCGAGGTCACGGGAAGAGCACGAGCAGCATTTGAGGATTGTTTTGGAGACCCTCAGAGATCGAGGACTGTATGCCAAGCTAAGTAAATGTGAGTTTTGGCTCAATTATATCTCCTTTTTAGGTCATGTGATCAGTAAAGATGGAGTTTCAGTTGATCCATCAAAGATCGAAGCGGTGGTCCAATGGGAAAGATCGAAGACCGTGACGGAGATTAGGAGTTTCTTGGGTTTAGCTGGCTACTATAGAAGATTTGTAGAGGGTTTCTCGAAGTTAGCTGCTCCATTGATGCGCTTGACGCGCAAGGAAGTGAAGTATGAGTGGAATGAAGCTTGTGAGAGTAGCTTCCAAGAGTTGAAGCGCAGGCTAACGACTGCACCGATCCTTACCATCCCTAGTGGTTCAGGAGGATTTGCAGTGTATAGTGATGCCTCAGGGCAAGGGTTGGGATGTGTGTTAATGCAGCATGGTAAGGTAGTGGCATATGGTTCTAGACAATTGAAGGACCATGAAAAGAACTACCCCACTCATGATTTGGAGTTAGCTACAGTAGTGTTTGCCCTGAAGATATGGAGGCATTATTTGTATGGTGAGAGATTTCAGATTTTTACGGATCACAAAAGTCTGAAATACTTGTTCTCTCAGAAGGAATTGAACATGAGGCAAAGAAGATGGCTCGAGCTACTAAAAGATTATGATTGTGAGATCTTGTACCACCCAGGGAAAGCTAATGTGGTGGCGGATGCTCTAAGCCGGAAGCATGTAGGTATGATGTCTTATATGATGATAAAAGAATATGAGCTAATGGAGCAATTCGCAAGCCTCAACCTTGATGTAAGACCTAACGAGCAGTTTGGAATAATGGCTAGTTTCAGGATTGAGCCATATTTGATAGAAAGAATCTGAAGTGCTCAAAAGGAAGATGATAGATGCATTGAGGCTATGAATCAAATGCAGCCAGGTATGATCTCAGAGTTCAATCTTGGTAGTGATGGAATTTTGAGGTTTAAGAGTCGTATATGTGTTCCTAATGATGACGAATTGAAGAAATTGATCTTGACTGAAGCTCATGCCACTAAGTACACGTTGCACCCAGGAAACACGAAGATGTATCATAATCTTCGTAAGGTGTATTGGTGGAATGGCATGAAGAAAGACATAGCTGAGTTTGTAGCGAAATGTCTCACATGTCAACAGGTTAAGGTAGAGCATCAAAAGCCAGCAGGATTATTGCACCCTCTGCCTATACCTACGTGGAAGTGGGAACACATTACGATGGACTTTATTATGGGATTACCCAGGACCAAGAGGAATCATGATGGTATTTGGGTGATCGTCGATAGATTGACGAAGTCAGCTCACTTCCTGCCTATGAAGTCAACAGATACACTCAATACTTTGGCAGATATGTATGTAAAGGATGTTGTAAGACTACACGGTGTTCCAGTGAGCATCACTTCTGATAGAGATTCCAGGTTTACTTCCCATTTCTGGGAGCATTTTCAAGAAGCCATGGGATCTAAGCTGAATCTCAGCACAGCTTTTCATCCGCAAACTGATGGACAGTCCGAGCGCACGATTCAGACGCTCGAGGATATGTTGAGGGCTTGTGCTATGGACTTTAAAGGCTCCTGGGATGACCATCTGCCATTGGCTGAGTTCGCATACAATAATAGTTATCATGCAAGTATCGGGATGGCACCATATGAAGCTTTGTATGGAAGAAGGTGCCGATCTCCGATTGGGTAGGAAGAAGTGGGCGAACGTAAGTTATTGGCTCCAGATCTAGTCGAGCAAGCATCAGAAGATGTTAAGTTGATTTGTCAGAGGCTTAAGACCGCTCAAAGTAGACAAAAGAGCTACGCAGATGCTCGACGGAGGCCACTTGAGTTCATGGTTGGAGATTTTGTGTTCTTGAAAGTTTCTCCATCCAAAGAGATCATGAGATTTGGCCGACGAGGTAAGTTGAGTCCTCGCTATATCGGTCCATTTGAGGTCTTAGATCGGATAGGTGATGTTGCCTATAGATTGGCATTACCTCCGGAGCTATCGGGAGTACATAATGTGTTTCATTTGTCGATGCTTCGGAAATATAATCCGGATCCGTCTCATGTTATTGAGTATGAACCCTTGAAGATAAGAGAAGATATGAGCTATGTAGAAAAGCCGGTTCGGATTTTGGACAGGAAAGAGAAGGTATTGAGGTCCAAGACGATCCCATTAGTGAAAGTTCTCTGGCAATACCACACGACGGAAGAAGCTACATGGGAACTAGAGAGCTTAATGAAGGAAAGATATCCAGAGTTGTTTACATGATAAGCTAAGGCAAATTTGGAGGACCAAATTTTCTAAGGTGGGGAGGATGTGAGATCCCCAATTTCCATGTATTCCTCCATGTATGTAAAGTATTCTAAGTAAATATGATAAAATGAATATGAAGTTGATGTGTAATTGATGTATGAATAATGTATGCATGATGAATGGAATATAGAAAAAATAATAAAGTTGAATGTCAATAAGTCAAATGAAGCATGTCGATATCAGAAATTTAATTAAGGTATGAGAAAAGAAATAAAATCAGAAATTTTGATTAGTGGTTTAATGAATGGCTGAGATGAGAAGGAGGAAAAGAGGAAATTAATGGGTCAAATGAGTCAAGGGATAAAGCATGGCTGAGATAGATGATGAGATAAGCATACAATTAATGGAGTTCATGACTCATCACCCTCACCATCATCACCCTACGCCAGCTCCCTCTTCCAGCTCTCCCTCTCGTGCCATCTCCAAGCTCCCAAGTTTTCCATTCCAAGCTTCTTACTAAACCACCTTACTCCCTCACCAATTCACTAAGTTCATTGAACGAAAAATAATCCTTGTCGTTAGACTAGGTGATATCCAAAGTTTGATAAAGTAAATCCAAGTATTGAAGGAGATCTTAACAATTAAAATTTTGGTCTCTAGTGAAGGTAAGAGAAGAAGAGGATTCTTGCAATTTCGCTCTTGATGTGGAGTTGTTTTAAGTTAGTATAACATGTGTATGTGGTTTAATTTGAAGTTTGATATGCTATGATGATTTCAGATTTGAAGGAGTGAAAGCCAGGGTTACGCGCCAAGTGATTTCGCGTTCCGAAGGAATTAAGGTAAGGAAATTATGTAACGGACGTAAGGCGGCTATGTCCGCATGTTTTACGATACTTGTGCATGATTTGGAGGGAAGTACCAGTTGTTTCTTTGCAGGAAAAGATGCATTTTCGGACTTGTCTCCTAGTACCAATTTGGCTAGGGGCAGCCGGCTGCCTTAAATGGAAGTCGACTGCCTAGAGACAACCAAAACGTCGTTTTCGAAAACCGATGCAAACCAGTCGACTGCTATGTAAGCCAGTCGACTGCTTTTTACCCAGAAGCATTCTTTTCAAACCAGTCGACTGCTATATGGACAGTCGACTGCTATTTGTCAAATTGCATTCTGTTTGAAAACCAGCCGACTGCCCTATGAGACCAGTCGACTGCTAATTTTCCAGAAGCATTCCGTTTCAAAAAGACAGTCGACTGCTATATGACCAGTCGACTGCTATTTGCTAAGAAGCATTCTGTTTGAAAACCAGTCGACCGCTATATGAACCAGTCGACTGCCACCATGTATTTTTCGAAATGAAAATAATTTCGAGAAATGAAGTTATGAAGCAGCAGCCGACTGCCCTGTATGAAAAGAGAATTTCAAAGCCAAAATGTTTTAAACACCAAAGTGTTTTCTGAAAGAAGGAAGTATATTATAAATGTTTTGAGACTATGGACTGCGTAATGATTATGCATTTCTGATGGCTGGGTGACTCTGATCAAGTCCTCAGTAATATGTATGTTGAGCGAGGAACCCTAGTCCGGTCCTCAATCCCACATGTGACACCTGACTAGTGTTCACTGTGGAAAGATAAAGGCGGGAGAGAATCCCTGACCTATACGGAGTGCACTACTGTACCAATGCATGATTAGAGTCATATGAATGGGAATGAACGGTTCATATGACGATTCAATCGCTTAAAATATTGTACATAGTCTCCATCCTATTTCAAAGGATATATGATGTATGTTTTAAGTATACGATGTAGGTTTTGAAGTAAAGAAGCATGAAGTATGTTTTAAAGTATGCTATGAAGTATGAAGTTTCTAAGAAAGAAGTATGATGCATGTTTTATATGTATGCTACATTTTAAATGAAGCATACAAAGTATGTTTGCTATGTCATTTGAAATAAATATGCATGATTGCAAACAATGCATGGAAAAATGTTATGATGCATGCTTTATAATGCTTTACACGACATTATAGAGCCAAGTAGGAAAAAGGCATATAGAGGCATAGCACGCTCTTTTATGTAGTTTTCTTACTGAGCGTAAACTCACCCTTTTACGACCATTTTTCCTACAGATTACCTGAAGTAAACCTCGCTCCGCCTAGAGGAGCTTGTTTTTGAAGAAGCAAAGTGTACCTTCCCGATACGCTTCCCAGTTAGCATAGAAGGTATACTTGTATATTTATGTACGGTAAATTGTAATTCAGCTACAGTACAGTACAAGTAGAAATTCATGTATATAAGATGTCGGGGATGTAAGATAAGATGATGTATGAGGTCCTGTGGAAATGGAATGGTATTTATATATATCATTGGTGATTCTTTAAAAGAAATAAATTTATGTGAGCTATTTAATAATTAGCTTAAAAATAAGGAAGGGTTGGCATTGATGAACTAAATCAAAATAAGATCGGATAAGATAATGAGAAATATGTGAGATGATAAGATGAAGTGGCGGACGTCACATATATGATACATATTGTATTGCATTATGTATGAAATAATGTATGTATAACATATAATATATATTATATGTATAAAAATTCATTGTATAATATATAGTATATTATATGCTAAATATGGAAGGGGAATAAACCAAAAAAGAAACAAAATAGAAAACAAAAGAAAGGCAAAATCGGTAAGGGCCCGATCCTTCCCCAGGCGGACCACCGGTGGCGGAGCTGCCACCGCCGGCGAGGGGAAAATGAAGGCGAGACGCCACCGACCAGAGAAAGGGAAGAAGCCACCGGCAGCGTGAAGAAAACAGAAACGGAATCGATGGAAACGAAGGAAAGCCGGAAGAGGAAAGGAAAATGGCCGACGGCGGTGCCGGTCGAATCGGTGGCCGCCACTGCCAACGAAGCTTCACCGGAGGAAGAGGAAGCTGATGGAGGCCACCGGAGGCGCAATGGACGGCGGAGGAGGGCCGACGAAGAGGAAGAAGAAACCGAGGCAAAACCGCCTCGATCCGCCGCCGTGCCGTCGATCCGGGATGAACGGAGGTCAGATCCAAGCTTGCCGTGGCGCCGGCCAGCTGCTGAGCCATCGAGCCACCGGAGAACCGGCCGCCGGCGAGGAACCGGCTAGAAAAGGCTCTGAACCGGTCTGACCGGGAAAGGAAGAAGAAAAAAGAAAAGAAAAAGAAAAGAAAAAGGAAAAAGAAAAAGAAAAAGAAAAAGAAAAGAAAGAAAGAAAAGAAAAAGAGGAAAAAGGAAGAAAAAGGAAGAAAAAGAGGAAAAAGGAGAATTTCGGGAATTCGAAAAATTCCCGGAAATTCGACAACCCGGGATTTTTCAAAGTTCGGTAAGAAATCTTCCTGAGATTTAATTTTCAGAAAAAAAAATTAAATAAATTATGAAAAATTCTAAGAAATTAGAATTTTAATTCCAGAAATTATTTTCAGCAATCGAGATAAGGAATCGGGAGATGGAGCGCGGGCGTGATCGATAAGCGGAAGTCGCCGACCCGGAAAAGGTAAGGGATGCATGTGCAGCACTGTAAGGATACTCAGTCTGCATAATTTACTTTGAAATATTTTATGCAATTATTTTATGAAAATTATTATGATGCATGATTTGCTGAAAATAATTTGGGAAGAAGTACTGGCTGAAAGATTTTAAACTGTATTTTCCGTGCAGGAGGTTAGTAAATCGGCAGCCATTATGCTGCCGAAAATTTTAGAAAAACTTTATAAAATCATATTAAATGATTTTATTTCCGAATTTCGATAGTAAATCACAAAACATGAGGAAATTACTAAATTTCATAAAACATGAATATAATGAGATGAAATTTTAAGATATTCATGTATTCGAGAATGGTGATAATGAAACCACTGAAAATTCTCGGAATAGATAAATTACACGAATTACGAGACGAAAGATGAAGTGAAATATAGTGCGTATTCTTATGAATATTTTTATAAATATTCACTAAAGGATTTTAACCCTTATGGTTTTAAATCATGGAATTATATATTTATATAAATTCCATAAAGGTGTATTTTATGATGAGAATTACGGTTTTGAGATTGGTTGGTATTCTTATCATGCTGATGCATGATATGTGATATGTCTAGTCCCGGTAGACATCTAATCAGTGATCCACCGAGGACAATATAGGTTATGATCATAGATTTGACCGGTGTATTTCCTTACCCTCCGAGGTATACAGTATGATAAGATTGATGTCTATCTTAGACTCCATAAATGATAGGTAATATGTTTTCAAAAGGAAGAAATGATAATTCTAATATTCTTTCTATGGTCTCAAATGAAATATTAGATCATAAGTACTACATGAGACCTGATAAGACAGTGGAAAGTACATATGGCATAAAGGCCATACCGAGCAGAGACTCGATGATTGAACCGTGGGAGCCACCTCTAGAGTCCTTCGGGAACTAAGTGCTACACGTGTTCTGATGTTTCAGTACAGGCCATACCGAGCAGAGACTCGATGATTGAACCGTGGCAGCCACCTCTAGAGTCCTTCGGGAACTAAGTGCTACACGTGTTCTGATGTTTCAGTACAGGCCATACCGAGCAGAGACTCGATGAATGAACCGTGGGAGCCACCTCTAGAGTCCTTCGAGAACTAAGTGCTACACGTGTTCCGATGTTAGTATGAGAAATCGTAGGATATTGTGACGATAAGTAAGTGATTGTGATTCGTGAATTCGACAAATGTCAAAGAATGGAATAGATTTTAATAGCTTATTTTGCTTTTTAAAGGACGGAACTAATTAAGAGAGTACATTAAAACATGAAATAAGTTTTAAAGAAATAAGATGATAATTTAACTAATATTCTTTTCAAGGAATATATGAATATTAATTATTTTATTTAAATGCTTTGTTTCGTAGAAGCATTATTTTGAAAAGCATACGAAAAAGGTTATGAAAGTTTGAAAGAGAAAAGGATTTATTAATTCAAAACGAAATGAAAATTTTCTCTACAGTTGCTTCTAGGTTCCGTAACAAGTATGGTATTCTAAAATACCTACCTTACTCTATTCGGATCCCTAGCCGACTGTAGTATCTTTCCTACATGCGAGCCTAGAGCCCATAGGAAAAATGAAAAAGATTTTCAGCATATAGGAAGCTGAGTATCAAGTGAGGCATATAATTCTCTTACTGAGCCGTGGTTTTGCTCACCCCTTAATTTTCAACATCTCAGGTTTTGATGAATGTGAGATCAGTGGATTGTGGATCCTGGCTGTACACGAAGGACAATGTGTCAGACCGACTGATTATTTGAGGTATGATCATTTAATTCTCTGTATTTAGACACGTCAACAGTACTACTTATCTGATTTATTACGATAGGGGATGTGTATAATATAAACAATATTATGTAAAATTGATTAACAGTCAGTATAAGTGAAGTATCGCAGACAGCCCAACCGGTTAAGTTGTGTATAAGAAGATGAAAAATGTGGTCACGGGTCGTGACATTTTCACCTAGCTCCACTATCAGTTTGGCTTCCCCTACTAGTCCCTATTTCCCAAAAGTGAGGGCTGTTGTTTTGTGTCGAGAATGGTTCCTAATATTAAGTGAGGTTAGGTGACTAGGATTGCTTCTTCAAGACGCCCCTTGTTTTTGTTTAATTTATATATTTTAATTACAATTTATTTGTTTCATTTTATAGTGTAATTGTTGTGGAAAAATAGAGGTTATTTTATGATTATCTTCATATTAGTTTATTTGTTGTAAAGTTAATCTATACTATTAGTAATTATTTATTTACATGGCTAAATACCTTACTATAATTTAAATTAATGCTCTTTTTTTTTTCTAAAATTAACAACATAAGGCAATTGTCCATATCACATCCTCAATTTGTTTTCCTTGTCTTAATCTTACTTTTTAAATTGATTCACTCTACCTATAACCCAAATTTAAAATTTAATCGAGATTAATCGACAATAAATAAAAATATGAGACATATATGGTTGGAAAGGTCTTCAAGTTAACTTTCCAATGAATTTTGAATCACTATTATTGGGGTTCCCTGTCAAAATTTATACTCGACTCTTCACTAATTGCTCATTTTCCAAAATTCTCAATACATAGAGCAACTCACAAAATTTACCGGTATTGATCCAAAAGGAATTAAAATGTGAGTCTTGTATGGTTGGGAAGATATTTAAGTTAGTTTTCCAATAGATTTCACAGTATCTCATTTGGATTCTCCGATTAAAAATTATAAATAAAACAATATGGATTGGTCATGAACTTTCTGGCCAAAGTATACCATGTATGACTTAAATCCATTAAATTCATATCAAATTATAATTCTTAAAATCTTTAATCCATATTATTCGTCAAACTCTCATGACTTTCATGATCTTCATAATTAAAATATTTATAATAACATATTGATAACTTTTCCAAGAGTGGGTAAAATTCTCAGTTATCACATTCTCCTCACCTTAAAGAATTTAGATCTCTAAATTTGATAAAAGTACTTCAAAATTTAGAGAGCAAATAAGCCTTACCTTTTTCCTTCCATATATTCTTTCTTTTTCTTCTTTTGGTTTCATTTTCTTTCCTACACCAATGTAACCCCAAAAATAAGCACTAATACACCTTTGCTGTGAGACCCGATTTTATTACACTATACACTATACTTGTGAATTATTGATAGTGAAATTTAATTCTTTAGTGAAATTTAAATAAAGATGGAATGAATTTCCATTCTCAATTTGGAATTTTTGGATTCATGAATTGTAGTATAGTGTATAAAGTTGAAACAAATATGAGAAGAAAAAGAATCAGAAAAATTATGCATGGAAGAGTTATTCCATGACATAAAATATCAACAAAAATATTAATAAGAGAAAAGAGAATTTTATATTATATGTGATGTATTTTGGATGTATGGAATATACATAGAAAAAGAGGAACAAACTTGAATCATGTAGCAAAAAGGAGGTAGTTTCCATGCCATTTACATGGCTTCTGCATGTACACGGTTTGCTATTGATTGTGATACAATTTTTGTGGAAAAAAAATGCGATAAGAATAGAGATGAAGAAGAGGTTATTGATAAGCTAAAAGGCTGGAATTTTATTGGCTTAAATAACTACCAAGGGAACAAAGGAAAGTCAAGAAACATGGATTACACGCCAAACAAAATTCTTTTGTTGCATGTAGTGTTCGGTTAGTCATCAAAGAAGTGTGAACAAAGTTAAAAAAATGGTGCAGCCAAAATTGAGGACTTCACCTCTGCCATGTGCGTGCTCAGCTAGAAAATTTGGCTGAGTTTGTAGCCATATCTTTATAAAATAAAATGCTAAATTGATAATAAGAGGAAGAGGTAATTAATGTTAACATGGAGCCAAGTGTGGACGGCAAGTTATTTTTCTTCTGCCTTCATGCGTGACCAGAGTATGAATTTTATACAATAAAAATGCCAAGTTAAAAATATACAATAAAGAGATGTGAAAACATAAAATAAGGAAAAAGAATTTTATTGGATGAACTATGAAATGGGAAGTGATGGAAGTCAATTCTAAAGAAAAATTGAGATACAATATTATGGTATAAAATATACAAATAAATGATACTTAAAGGAAGAGAATTTCAATATTCAACGTAGGAATTAATTTTATTGGCTGAAGTATACATCAAGAGAGACAAAATAAGTCAACAAACGTGCAGCAAAGGTCCTCTCAGCCGTTCCTTTTGCTGCAGTTTTCTTTATGTTTTAATGCATTATAGGACATGAAATGATGAAGAAATGGGATAGGAAATAAGTGGCAAACTCTTATTGGATGGTATGCTAAATAGAAGACAATTTGAAAACAAAAAACTTCAGCAAATTTATCTCATCTTTGCCGACTTACTCTGTAACAAATCGATTTTTTGTTCTAGCTTTACGTTTTGTTCTGTCTTGTTCCCGTTTCTTCCAAGGTTACATAGCAAATATCTCATCTCCCTACTAGCTAATCCCTTAACCTTTCTTAACAAACCTTTCTTCCACCTTAAGGTCATTTAAGAATCAAAAGAGGGGTGGTTGACGTGAAGAAAATTTATGGGTTGAAAGGCTGTATTGCACGACAGATCAAGGTAAGGTGGTCTGATGAGGTTTTACATGAATCTAGCTATGGTATTTATTGATTTCATGCATAAAAAATAGGATTTTTGTTTTAAATTGAATCAAATTGAAATGAAGAGCTGCAGGGCAGTTTCGGTTGTTGAAGAAGAAATAAAGAATTTGTTGTGAGCTGATTAAGTGTTGAGTTGGAATTAATAAAGCTTAAAAAAATGGAGTAAGAGACATGGAAACAATAAAACATGGAAAAAGATTTAAAATCAAGAGTGTAGCCATAATGAGAGGTTCATCCATGACTTAATTGGGCATGATTAAGTGCTGAATTTTATAGCTTCATTGTAGAAAATTAATGTAGAAATCAAAAGAGGTTGGTGAAATCGAAACTGAAAAAGGTGTTAAAACGAGCAAGTTTAGTTTTAGCACCAGTGTAATTTATACTGGTTATACATACACTGTATAATTAGTGGCTGCATTTTATGAAAGTTAGTGGCTTAAAATTAAGGGAAAAATTATTGATAATTTTTAATAAAATTATTTTACAGCCAGGAATTACGGATTTCGGTTGGTGCTATCGAAAAGCTCGGTATCACTAAACAGGTAAAGGGGAAGTGTGTAAGTTGTAGAGGTATAATGAATAGCATGTTTTATCAAGCCTAATTTTATGGAAATATTGGAAGCATGATTTGGTTTGAAAACATGCAAAATTGTGGTTGAAAAGCTAGTTTATATACTGTGTGTTTTGTGCAAGAGGTTAGAAATCCACAGTTGTTGTGCTGTCGGAAAATTTATTAAAAATATTCTAAAATATCATGAATATTTGAGATGCATAAATTGAGTTAAATAGTGAATTTGGAAATCATTTCCATAAACTTTCCACAAATGGGAAATTATGAGAAAAATATTAAATTAAATATTCATGTTTTAAAATTGATTTGAAGCGAGAATATAATATATTTTTATACTATTAAATATTCAAAAAAGAATAGTTATGAGATTTCTCACTAAATACATGAATATTTATCGACTATTTTTCCTGTATTTTGGAATGAGAAATAAATACCTTTATGGAAATAATTATTTAAATAAAAGATTTAATTCATTAGATTTCCGTAAAGGTATTTTATGGGAAATGAAATGGTTTTATACCTTTATGGAACTAAACAATGATCTTGTTTATTTTATAAAATTCCATAAAGGTGATGAGATGATGAATAAAATGTGTTGAGATGATTTTGGGAAAAATGTGAAATGATGGAAATTCATGAAAAGAGGAAGTATATGAACTTGTGAGCCTTTATGGATTAACATGAAATATATAAAATTATTTTTGAATAAAACCCATAAAGGCTATGATACAAATTTTTACTATTTTGAGACTTAGGCCCCAATTTCATGCTTACTGATTATTGTTACTGCCACGTGGCTGATTGACTCGCCAAGTCATCAGCGGTCCCGGAGTTACCTAGCAAGTGTACACCGAGGACCCCTTGTAGACTATGGCCATAGATCTAACTGTATACTGTTATTGTGTCCCTTCGGGGATGATTATCGTGTTCTTTTGGGCACGATTATAGCATGATATGATTTAAGGTGATGCCTAGTCTCAACCTACTGAGTACTGTTTACTGAATGGGTTTACTGAACCAAAGGAAATTACTGTTTATCAAGAAAGCATATTCGAAAATTATTTCTAAAATAGAAATAATTATTGAACTGGTTATCCAGCGATTTGGATATTTATAAGCTACTGTACTGAAAAGACTGTTTACCATTTCTACAATTTTATAGCTATTATTTATTGTACTGTTTTACCACTGTACTGTCACATATTTTGAATTGTTACTGAAGTGAAGAGAAATAAATGGTTTAGTCCATTTATAATTATGGAAATTGAGTATAAAATTGTTTTATCAAAACAATTTATAAATTACTCCCTATAGTCGCTCTGGGTTTCCGGGACAAGACAGGTATTTCAAAATACCTTCCATGCTCCATTTGAATTTCCCGACCGACTATAGTATCCTTTCTTACTGTACTTAGTACATTGTTAGGAGAATAAATGTTTTATGGCATATAGATTTCATTATATCAAGCAACATACAACGCCTTTACTGAGCACGTGGTTCGCTCACCCCTTTATTTTTCAACTCCCCAGATGAAATGCAAGGATTATTTGAGGTCTTCCTCGGATAAATATAGCTGCAAGTAACACGCTGGGACAACGTGCATTGAATTTTAAAGGTATAGTCACTTCTCTTATATATTCAGACACATGTATACAATACTACTTTATTGAAAAATGAAAACAGGGGATGTAAAGTGTAAGGGATATTGTAAAATTTTATATTCTGAATTATTAAATAAATAAATGTTTAACATTTATTACTGTTAATGATCAAATGTTAAAGGCATCATAGACAATCCAACCGTAAATTATGTATAAAATGTGTTATTTACTGTAATATAGACTGCTATAGATTTAATGGTATCAGAGCAAGGTTGGCTTGATGTCTGTTGATTTGTTTAGAATAGAAAATGTTGAAAACGGTTAACATCCCTTGTAGTACTGTATAGTCTGAACATTTAAAGGAATCAAGTGACTATAAATTGAGTTAAGTGTTTAAAATAGTGTGGAAGTTTACGAATCAAGGGTTATTAAAAGGGATTGTGATTCGAGAATTTCCCATGAAATAGGTGATCTTATAGTCTTAATGGAGGTCTATTCGATAAGGTAAAGAGAGGAACTCGATGAGGGCCCCACTAGGACTTCTCTATCCAAATCAAACTAAGATCTTGAAAGGATGATATTAGAGTGGAGTGAGATATCATCGATACATAGATCTTAAGGTCGCCTGTTTGAATGTATCTTGAAGAGAGAAATAAATGGGGAAAAGATGAATATGCCCCTATATTGAAATAATTCTTCTAAATCATAGTTGACTAAATTGATTTGGAATTGATTGATGATGATAAAGTAACTAATGGTGTAAAGAATTGTTTGCATGTCTAATGGTCCCTACTACTAACCTCACTTATACTCTGATGAGTAATGCGACCCTCAGTATACATTATGGGAGGTTGCAAGATAGGCAGCCTTGTTATGGATTCTTAGGGCCTGTATTAAGTGTGAAAAGATGGGGTTTTTTGTTAGGGATTATTAGATATTATGCAAAGTGATACACTTACTAAGTGTGACTGAAAAGGTGAATTGTGAATTAAATTTTAAATGTTCAATAGTGTTATTATTGAAAATGGACATTCACTTGTTTAGGATTAATGTTTTATTTGATCCATTTAATGACATATATATATGGAGTTTTAAGACCAATCTCTAAACAAGATTTTATCGAATAAGAAGCTTATAGACAGGTGTTTATAAGGTGATGTTCAGAACTCGGTATAACTCCTACGAGTCCTTTGTGGTACTTAAGAGATTTATGAAATAACCTGTGAAGTATATGAGTTTAATGAATGAAATATTTCAATCACACACAGATAAATTATAATGGCATGAAACCATGAGATGTGAATATGTATATTTATTTGAAGAATATAAGCGGCATCCTTGAATAATTCCTCAAACTTTTGGAAACTGAAAATTTTATTGTTAAGCTCAATAAATATGAGTTCTAACTGAATCAGAATGCTATCAGAGACGTACGGTCTTGAATATTAAAGTGAACAATGATTTGTTTAAATAGAGGTTATTGCTGAGTAAGATTAAAATAGAGTTATTGGGGTACGAAAATTACGAGGTATACCCGTATAATATAAATGATTTGTTGAAGAGTTTGTGGAATCAGCTACTTTACTGATATGGTACATACATGTGAGAAAATTAAATGGGAGTGGATGAATATGTGGGAGTATAGTATTCAAAATGTTAAAAGATTTTAACGATGGAGTACTATACTAATTGGAAAGCAATTGACGTGATAATTATGAAAGGATGAAAATGTATTAAGAAGATAAGTCATATGATGATTCGGGAACATGAATTATGAAGTAGTTCCCAAATCTAAGATTGCATGTGATTTCCTCTGACTATCATATGGTTATGGCTAGATTTAAGAATCGAGTCAAACTTAACAGATGAAATTAGTTATACTCAGAGGAGTAAATACATGAAGTACTGCCAGTCATGTAAATGGATATATATATATATATATATATATATTGGAATTGTGAAATTGCATAAGTAATGAGGAGATGGAATTGGTATTTTGATAATTTCAATTTCAGAATTTGATTGTGAAAGGATTACATCCTCAGGTACATCCTACAATTAAGTGATATTACATGTACTATAAGAATAAGGGATGTAATGGTAATACTATATGAAAAGAGATGTTAGGGAAAATCATTATCTAATGTCTCATTCATTGTAATTGATGGTTAATATTAAAGTCTGCAAGTGAAGCACAACCTTATCTAAATTTTGAAATGATTATTGTGGGATAATAAAGAAGCCAAAAGAACCATGATGTTATAGAAGTGACTATAGATTGATTAACCAAATTGATTCACTTCTTCATCATCAGGTTTCTTGATCTCTTGAGTGCCATAGTCGATATATATATATCTGTAAAACGATGAGAATGTATGTGAAGTTCCAGTGAGTGTTGTATGTGATAGGGATCCCTGAATTGCCACATACTTTTAAAAGAATAGCAAAAGGCTTTGGGATTCCAAATTTACTGTAGCACCGCTTTTTACTGATATAAATATACGAGCGCATTATGTAGACACTCAATGATATATTAAGAGCGAGTGCACTGGACTTAAAAAGCTACTGGGACAACTACATACTATTGATTAAAATTGTTTAAAAGATAATTACCAAAAATAGCATCGACTTGGCACCTAATGAGATAATAATTAAGAGATAGTGTGAATCATCTACTGTATAAAAAGGAAGTGAAAATCGTTAACTCCCAAAGGTAATAAATAATTTCAAGGAGTATAAATTTATTTTGAAAGAGGAAATGTCTGATTTAAAGGAAATTCAGATTATAAAAGGATACTGGCAGCGTCATCTCAAAGATAAGGTTAACCGAGAGTTAGAAATTATATAAGGAAGGAAAGTACCTATATTGATTGTACTTCCTAAATTAAGCGAAATTCAGAGGACCCACAAAGGATAGGATTGCTATCCGGGTAATTGTGGATAGATTGACTAAGTCTGCATATTTTCTAGCTATTAAATCCATGGATCCAGTGAGTGCCTTAGCCGATTTATATGTCAAGGAGATAGTGAGGTTACATGGTGTTCCATCGAGCATCACATCTGATTAGGATTCCCGCTTCACATCTCGTGTTTGAGAGAGATTTCAGGAAGCCATGGGATCCAAAATGAGTTTTAGCATCGCGTTTTATCGACAAACTGATGGACAGTCCGAGCGTACGATACAAACAATTGAGGATATGTTGTGAGCGTGTGCACTTGATTTTAGAGGCTTTTGGGACGATCATCTACCCTAGCCGAGTTTACTTATAATAATAGCTTACAGGCGAGTATCGGCATGGTACCTTACGAAGTTATATATGGCAGACGATATAGATCCATAATAGCATAGAAAGAAGTGGGAAACCATCTTGAGATGTACAAGTGATTTGCAAGAGGTTAAAGACGGCTCAGAGTCGATAGAAGAGCTACGCAGATACTAAACGCCGACCACTAGAGTTTTCGACGGGTGATTTAGCATTTTGAAGGTCTCACCGTCCAAAGGCATAATGAGATTTGGAAAGAGAGGAAAGCTGAGTCCTTGATACATTGGACCTTTTGAAATCTTAGATAGCGTGGGAGATGTGGCATATCGGTTAGCACTACCACCAGAACTTTTTCAGTGATAGGTCCAAGTAAAATTTGGAGGACCAAATTTCCTAAGGTGGGGAGAAAATGTAAGACCCGATTTTGCAATACTGTACACCATATTTTTGTAAATCTTTGATAGTGGAAATAAATTATTTAGTGAAATTAAATAAATAATGAATGTGGATTTCCACTTTGGTGAAAAGCCCCTTAATTTAGAATGGAAACAAAGCTAAAAATGGGCGAGTGTTATGATCCAAACTGCTCGCCAAATAAGCGAGCAAGGCAATTAAGATGCTTGCCAAAGGATGATGGTGAGTTTTGATGAAACGCCCGAATCAGTGATAGATATGTTCGCCAAATTGATAAATTATGATGATCGCCTGAATGGGGCGAGGGCTTATGATCACCCAAATGGACTAAGGTGATGATCGCCCAAAGGATGAGTAATATGGTCACCCAAAGTATGAGTAATATGGTCGCCCAAAGGATGAGTAATATGGTCACCCAAAGTATGAGTAATATGGTCGCCCAAAGGATGAGTAATATGTCGCCTAAAGGATGAGTATATATGGTCACCCATATAGATGCGTAAATGCTCGCTAAATAGGCGAGCAAGGAAATTAAGGTGATCGTCGAATCAAAAAATGCTCACCTAAGTAGGCGTGGATTTCACTTTGGATATATGGTAATTTGGACTACACGCCATTTCTTTTGTTGCTGTTGTGCCGCACGATTCCTCCATCTAAAGAAAAATTGAGTTGCAATTTTATGGTATAAAATATACAAATAAATGATACTTAAAGGAAGAGAATTTCAATATTCAACGTGGGAATTAATTTTATTGCCTGAAGTATACGTCAAGGAGACAAAATAAGTCAACAAATGTGCAGCAAAAGTCCTCTCAACCGTTCCTTTTGCTGCAGTTTTTCTTCATGTTTTAATGCACTACAGGACATGAAATGATGAAGAAATGAAATAGGAAATAAGTGGCAAACTCTTATTGGATGGTATGCTAAATAGAAGACAATTTGAAAACAAAAACTTCAGCAAATTTATCTCATCTTTGCCGACTTACTCTGCAGCAAATCGATTTTCTGTTCTGGCTTTACGTTTTGTTCTGTCTTGTTCCCATTTCTTCCAAGGTTACATAGCAAATATCTCATCTCCGTGCTAGCTAATCCCTTAACCTTTCTTAACAAACCTTTCTTCCACCTTAAGTCATCTAAGAATCAAAAGAGGGGTGGCAACGTGAAGAAAATTTATGAGTTGAGAGGTTGTGTTGCACGACAGATCAAGGTAAGGTGGTCTAATGAGGTTTTACATGAATCTAGCTATGGTATTTATTGATTTCATGCATAAATAATAGGATTTTTGTTTTAAATTGAATCAAATTGACATGAAGAGTTTAGGGCAGTTTCGGTTGTTGAAGAAGAAATAAAGAACTTGTTGTGAGCTGATTAAGTGTTGAGTTGGAATTAATAAAGCTTAAAAAAATGGAGTAAGAGACATGGAAACAATAAAACATGGAAAAAGATTTAAAATCAAAAGTGTAGCCATAATGGGAGGTTCGGCCATGACTTAATTGGGCATGATTAAGTGCTGAATTTTATAGCTTGATAATAGAAAATTAATATAGAAATCAAAAGAGGAAGGTTGGTGAAATCGAAACCGAAAAAGGTGCAAAATGAGCAAGTTTAGTTTTAGCACCAGTGTAATTTATATTGGTTATACATATGCTGTATAATTAGTGGCTGCATTTTATGAAAGTTAGTGGCTTAAAATTAAGAGGAAAATTATTGATAATTTTTAATAAAATTATTTTGCAGCCAGGAATTACGGATTTCGGTTGATGCTACCGAAAAGCTCGGTATCGCAAAACAGGTAAGGGGGAAATGTGTGAGTTGTAGAGATATAATGAATAGCATGTTTTGTCAATCTTAATTTTATGGAAATATTGGATGCATGATTTGGTTTGAAAACATGCAAAATTATGGTTGAAAAGCTAGTTTATATACTGTGGGTTTTGTGCAAGAGGTTAGAAATCCACAGCTGTTGTGCTATTGGAAAATTTAGTGAAAATATTCTAAAATATCATGAATATTTGAGATGCATAAATTTGAGTTAAATAGTGAATTTGGAAATCATTTCCATAAACTTTCCATAAATGGGAAATTATGAGAAAAATATTAAATTAAATATTCATGTTTTAAAATTGATTTAAAGTGAGAATATAATATATTCTTTATACTATTAAATATTCAAAAAAGAATATTTATGAGATTTCTCACTAAATACATGAATATTTATCGACTGTTTTCCCTGTATTTAGGAATGAGAAATAAATACCTTTTTGGAAATAACTATTTAAATAAAAGATTTAATTAATTAGATTTCCTTAAAGGTATTTTATGGGAAAATAAATGGTTTTATATCTTTATAGAACTAAACAATGATCTTTTAGAATAAAAGTGGTCCACTTATCTTTAATGCAATCAGTTGGTTTCAAGTCGGTCATTGAAATAGGCAGTTGATTACTATTCAAGGCAGTCGACTGGTTTAAGTTGGTTTAGGAAATAAGTATGTCGTGTTTGTGTCTAAGCAGTTAGCTACCTTGTAAAGCAATTGGTTGCTCTTAAACAGAATCGATACTAGGAGTTAAACTGAATTTCAAACTTTTTGTATTTATAAAATAGTTCCATTTTGCATCCAACCAATAAACCACAATGTAGGCATAGCACCCCTATGCCCTTTTATGTACAGCTCTTACCTCAAATGCCACAGAAACACAACCAAACGATCCTTCTTAGTTTCCAAAAGCTAATGCTGTTAAACAATAACACTTTAATCAAACCACATTCTCTTTTAAACCTAACTCTACCAATCATCTTCCTAACACTTAAACATCATCCTAAAACCTTTAAGGCATCAAACTCAACACCAATATTTCTCTCTTATCAAACCTAGTGTACCCTAAGTGCTGAACTCAACTTCTTTCAATACTAACACCATAGTCATTTTTCCCTTACTCATCACTTTCATTCCATACCATCCATACGTGTAAATAATTCAACTTCTCTATGAACCCTCTTATGACCAAAATCCTCAAGAGTTTCCACACTTGGTTTTGCTTTATTTCAAAGCTATATACATGTTATACAATCTTAAAACAACCAAGAACAATAGCTAGCATCAAATAGAGCTTCACCTTTCCTCACCTTCAATAATAACTAAATTTACAGCAGCCAAATCAACCCTCCAATGGTTGATTCAAGCTTCCAAACTCCAGGTATGTAAGGCCCCGGCCCGTCCGCTGTCCACCTTTACAAGTGAGTCGGTGACCACATAGTTCGCCCACACCTCATAACATATTGTCCGCTGTTGGTCGCCCATGACTGGGTAGCCCACCACGGCTTTGTCCCAAGGGCCCTGAAGAACTTAGGTTTAATTCCCTTGGACGCGTTTCATGAGACGTTCGAACCCTGGCATCCTTAGATACCTCAAGCCTTACACTCATGTAACCATTGAGTCGGCGACTACATAATTCGCCCACGCGTTTTTATTGTAAGGCCCCGGCCCGTCTGCCGTCCGCCTTTACGAGTGAGTCGACGACCACATAGTTCGCCCACACCTCACAACGTATTGTCCGTTGTTGGTTGCCCATGACTGGGTCACCCATCACGGCTTTGTCCCAAGTCTCAATGGTAACATGAGTGTAAGGCTCGAGGTATCTAAGGATGCCAGGGTTCGAGCGTCTCATGAAACGCGTCCAAGGGAATTAAACCTGAGTTCTTCAGGGCCCTTGGGACAAAGCCGTGATGGGCGACCCAGTCATGGGTGACCAACAGCGGAAAATACGTTGTGAGGTGTGGGCGAACTATGTGGTCACCGACTCACTCGTAAAGGCGGACGGGCCGAGGCCTTACAATAAAAATGCGTGGGCGAACTATGTAGTCGTCGACTCACTCGTAAAGGCGGACGGGCTGGGGCCTTACAATAAAAACGCACATTTTTATTGTAAGGCCCCGACCCGTCCGCCGTCCGCCTTTACAAGTGAGTCGGCGACCACATAGTTCGCCCACACCTCACAAGGTATTGTCCGCTGTTGGTCACCCATGACTGGGTTGCCCATCACGGCTTTGTCCCAAAGGCCTTGAAGAACTCAAGTTTAATTCCCTTGGATGCGTTTCATGAGACGCTCGAACCCTGGCATCCTTAGATACCTAGAGCCTTACACTCATGATACCATTGAGACAGAGTTCTTCAGGGCCCTTGGGACAAAGCCGTGATGGGCGACCCAGTCATGGGCGACCAACAGCGAACAATACGTTGTGAGGTATGGGCGAACTATGTGATCACCGACTCACTTGTAAAGGCGGACGATGGACGGGCCAGGGCCTTACAAGTTATAACTAGAGCTAAGCAAGCAGAACAATTTTCCTTTACGGTGCAAGTTGATTGGATGAAGTTTGGGAGATGTTTCTCAAGGTTTCTCACTCAACACTTAGTAGAATTTTGAGAGAAAATGGATGGAAATGGTGATGGCCGTCCCTTATGATGAAGATGATGAAAAAATGCATTTCTTTATTCATTTATATCATTAAAATATCCCCTTTTACGATTTGATCATTTTGCCCCTCTAAAATTCTAATAATTCCACTTCTATCCCTAGCAATATAATATCCGTTTACCCATTCTATTTCATTTTCTATTTATTTTCATTTTCCATAATTATAGTCTTCTAATAATAGAAGAAGTCAAATCTTTGACCTTAAGGGTACATGTTGAGAGGCAATAGGGGTAAAATTACCAAAATACCCCTTGTGATACAATCACATAATTTTTGACATTTTCGAGTGATTCAGTTTATGGTTTGGAATAGCCTAAGACATATTCATACGAAGGTTTGACTATGATAGTCTGTGGGTCAAAAGTCAAACTAAGTTGACCATTATTCACTGAACTTTTCTAGTCTATGGACAAAATCGTCATTTTTTAATTTGTTACACGTAAACCTAAGTATGCTCAAACAAAGAAATTTTGAAAAGTGATCTTCTTACCAATTATATATTTTGAGCCCAGATTTAAGAATTTACCACTTCTGTGTCCATCCGAATTACACACAAAGTAGTGGGGCCCACATAATAGTTTCTCTTTTACCTATAAGACATGGTGCAACTTCTTATCGCAATTTATCCAATCATTCTAATTTAAAATACTATGTACGTAAGGAAGGAATTAAGAAAATTAGGAGTCTCACATACAGTATGTGAATTGACAAGCTTGAACGAGCTAGCTTAATCCTTTATTTTTAGTTACTATGCAAGTGACAAGGATTTGTTTGTAGGGAAAGTTTCCTACATAAGCTATAAGTAATGATATACAGAGTAAGTGTAAGGCATATGAAGTAAATGAAATGATATTGATGTGAATAAGTATGTTAAAAGTGAGTCTGCTAATGTTAGGCATATTTACTTACCTGCAATTATGAGACTCGAGTGTAACCGTAGTGATATGTGATTGTGTATAAGACTGTTGACATGATATGAGAGCGAGTATATGATATGACATGAGAAGTAATTGACTGTGATTGTGATGTGAACTTGATATGTGCAACTAGTGGGGACATATATTGTTTCTCTTTATAGGCTGGGTACGAACATATCCTTACCTCGCCTTATTGCAAAAGTTCAAAAAATTAGTGAAAAGTCATATATAGGTCTTTATGTCTGCATTATTTCTGTTGCATCTTTATCCACATTGTGATTTATGAGATTTAAGCTTATAAGAGATTTATACTAAATGTATAAAAGCGTCTACATCTCACTTGCATCATATTTTGAAGTATGTGAATGATATTACTTTATGGCATACTCATATTAGTGTTATAGATGGAGCACGCATTGCTTTTACATCCCACCGACATGAGATTTCAAAACATGAGTTGACTACTAGTTTACAGTTTTATGGCATTTTACTATACTATGAGACTAATAGAGCACTAAGGGAACATACCCGAGTAGTTGATACTCTTACATGGGCAATATGAGGCTTGTCTGACATTGTCATTGATAGGTTTCAATTTTAGCTGATCACTAGGATTGGAGATGAGAAGGATCTATGGCCATAGGTAACACCCTCGTTCTGAGATAACAAGAATTGCTTACCGATAGCTATAATAGGCTAATACTTTATTAGTTGATTATTGGGTTTTTCTAACGAGAAACTTTTATGAACATTACATATAAATTTATATTATATGTGATTGAACTATATGAAGCATTGTTTATACGAGTACTACATTGTTTGATAAAACCAACTTTGCATCAATTTACGTGTATAACATCGGTTTTACCGTAAATGCATTGTGATGAGACATTGCACATATATATGTGATTGTGACTAGGATTGTAGTTGTGATGTCAAGCTCTCAAGGAAATGAGGTACTTCAAAATATCTTCCCATTCAATGCCTCGAAAACCCATGATAGCGTCACTAGAGTCCTAGACAAGAAATACGAGATTGTGATATTAAGTTACATGAGATATGAAATTATAAACGAGTTAATGATTTGTGATATGACGAGACATGTTGCACGCATTAATTGTATCCTATTTATTACAATCTTTGCACTTGTGTAGTGGCTTGTTGAGCTCCCTAAGTTCACTCTTTCATTTTCCCCTCGCAAGTTAAGCCGAGATAGCGACATTTCATAAGACCGATATCTCACCATGATAGTTCAAGCTAACCGTCAAACTATAATTCATTACTTAATATAAGATTTTACTATTCATATGCGCTCGAAATTTGATGGTTTTGTACAGTATTGTGTGAGATGTAACATGTATGAATATATGATTACTTTTGAAAACTGGATTAAATCGAGATGTAAACAAATATTTGACAGGTTTTGACACGAATAATGCCAAAAATATTATAATATTTGGTTGAGATTATTTTTAACGACCTTTGTTATCTCTGAAAATTATGAAACTTTTTCGAATATTCTATTGGACTGTATGAGAGTGCGATGGGCCATCAGGATTGCTGTCTGAAATGTGATATAGTGCGTTCTTCATAGTTAAGCGGAAATGTATTTTAAGTGATTTGAAGTTACAAATTGAATTGTGACATAAGGAAATCAACTTTAAAGCAAGATCGGGTGAATAGTAATCTGAAATTGAATAATTCAGACTATTCGCTACACAAACCATAGTTAAAGAAAAAGGAAAAAGTTAACCCCAAAATCCTACTTTCGCTTTTTCGTTGCCAAGAACTTCTTGTCCTTTAAAGCTTGATGTTATTACATTCATCGTAAAATTTATTAGATTTATTGTAAAATTTATGAGATTAATCATAAAATTGATAAGAGTAAGTATAAAAATACTAAACCTATAATAACTAACCTTAAAATTTATGAAATTCATCGTAAAATTGATGAGAGTAAGCGTGAAAACACTACAAAAAGCATAAAAATATGACAACTAATTGTAGAATTTAGGAGATTCAACGTTAAATTTATAAAGGTAAGCATAAAAACAATAGAGAAAGCATAAATATATAATAATTAATCGTAAAACTAATGTGATTAATAGTAAAATTGATCAGAATAAGCATAAAAACATTATAAAAGCATAAATCTATGATAATTAACTGTAAAATTGATGAGAATTCGTGTAAAAACACTATAATAGGTATAAATATATTATAATTAACCATAAAATTTGTGATAATATGTGTAAAAGACATTAAAATTTAATATAATTATAAGAAAAACTATAAAATTTATGACAATTGGCTAGGAAAATTTCGTGTGTATAATTTTTCATTGCAGTAAACAAGATTATAAAAAAAGTCTATATCATCTCTACAATATTCTCTTACGGTCTGCTCAATCAACTATTGATCACCAACTTTACAAAACATGAGCAAAGGAATTGAATAGAAAATTATTATAATCAAATTGTTAGAATTATGAGGAGGTGATGAAAATATTGAATACTCTATCTCTTACTTAGGTCCCAAAGCAAGCAATGGTAATTGTATTAATTTTAGAGTGATAGAATTCAATAGTGAGCACTGATTCTTTTTCAATAAGAACAACCAACCATGTATAAGGGCAGTCGACTGTCCTGATGTCAAAAGTGTTCTGGCATTAATATTTAATAGGGCAATCAAATGCCATACACAGGTATTCGACTGCCCTAAGGTATTTGGGCTATAAATGCCCCTTTTTTAGGCTGATAAACCCTAAATAATCTCTTTAAAAACATTCTTTTTTTAATCTTTTCTCTAAATTAGCATAGATGGTCTTTATTATAATGTATAATCGAAGGTAAAAAAATTTATGAAATTTAATATATTAGATAATTTGCTCTCATTTTTTGAAGGGAAAAAAGTGTAGTTTTGGTTGTTTTATGAATAGATAAAATGCAATTTAAATATCTTGTTGCTTTTTTAAAGGATTAAAAATGTAATTCTATTATACTCATTAAATTAAAGTTATTTATTGACTTGTTAAATCTTTATTTACATATTTTTAACTTTTATATTTATTCAATTTCTCATGAGATATTAAAAATCTTATGTGATCTTTTGAGCTTACAATATGGTTTATATTTTGTGACCCTACTATAAACAAACTCGACATGACATTATTACTTACCGAATCTTGAATGCTTCTAAAAAAGTTGAAAAATCTAAATTATTGCTTATCAAATCTCAAGATGGATCAAAATAATGACATTTCTCATCATAGAAAAAAAAAAAACCTTGTCTTCATTTAATGGGAAAATATAGTGCCTTTTTCTCACAACAGATCAGGTGAGTTGTGAGGTCCTCAATTTCCATGTATTCCTCCATGTATGTAAAGTATTCTAAGTTAATATGATTAAATGAATATGAAGATTTATGTGTAATTGATGTTTGAATAAGGTATGCATGATGAATGGAATATAGAAGAAATAAGAAAGTTGATAACCAATTAATTAAAGAGCTTATCTTGTTATTATGGAAATGAGTAGAGGATAAAGAAAATGATATCAGGAAAATAATTGGAGTAGGAAAGAAAATAAAATCAGAAATTGTGTTTTAACATGTGGTTGTGGAAGAAAGGAAAAGAAGAATTAAATGGTCAAAGGGATAAGTCAAGGGCTGAGATGAATTAATGGATGAGCATGCAATTAATGCATTTTTCATGACTCATCACCCTCACCATCATCACCCTACACCAGCTCCCTCTTCCAGCTCTCCCTCTCGTTCTATCCAATCTTCCAAGTTCCTTCCATAGTCACCTTGACGAACCCCTTCATCCATCCACCGATTCATTTAGTTTATGGAATGAAAAATGATCCTTGTCACTAGACTAGATGATATCCAAAGTTTGGTGAATTAATTCCAAGTATTGGAGGAGATCTCAACATTTGAGATTTTGATCTCTAGTGAAGGTAAGAGAAGAAGATGATTCTTGCAATTTCTCTCTTGATGTGGAGTTGTTTTAAGTTAGTATAACATGTGTATGTGGTTTAATTTGAAGTTTGATATGCTATGATGATTTCAGATTTGAAGAAGTGAAAAGTTAGGGTTACGCGCCAAGTGATTTCGCGTTTCCGAAGGAATTAAGGTAAGGAAATTATGTAACGGACGTAAGACGGCTATGTCCGCATGTTTTGTGATATGTGTATGTGATTTGGAAAGAAACATCAGCTGGTTTTGTGCAGGAAAAGATGCATTTTCGGACTTGTCTCCTAGTACCAATTAGGCTAGGGGCAGCCGACTGCCTTAAATGGAAGTCGACTGCCTAGAGACAACCAAAACGCCGTTTTCGAAAACCGATGCAAACCAGTCGACTGCTATGTAAGCCAGTCGACTGCTTTTTTTCCCAGAAGCATTCTGTTTCAAACCAGTCGACTGCTATATGGACAGTCGACTGTTATTTGTCAAATTGCATTCTGTTTGAAAACCAGCCGACTGCCCTATGAGACCAGTCGACTGCTAATTTTCCAGAAGCATTTCGTTTCAAAAAGACAGTCGACTGTTATATGACCAGTCGACTGCTATTTGCTAAGAAGCATTCTGTTTGAAAACCAGTCGACCGCTATATGAACCAGTCGACTGCCTCCATGTATTTTTCGAAATGAAAATGATTTCGAGAAATGAAGTTATGAAGCAGCAGCCGACTGCCCTATGAGGCCAGTCGACTGCCCTGTATGAAAAGAGAATTTCAAAGCCAAAATGTTTTAAACACCAAAGTGTTTTCTGAAAGAAAGAAGTATATTATAAATGTTTTGAGACTATGGACTGCGTAATGATTATGCATTTCTGATGGCTGGGTGACTCTGATCAAGTCCTCAGTAATATGTATGTTGAGCGAGGAACCCTAGTCCGATCCTCAATCTCACATGTGACACCTGACTAGTGTTCACTGTGGAAAGATAAAGGCAGGAGAGAATCCCTGACCTATACGGAGTGCACTACTGTACCAATGCATGATTAGAGTCATATGAATGGGAATGAACGGTTCATATGACGATTCAATCGCTTAAAATATTGTACATAGTCTCCATCCTATTTCAAAGGATATATGATGTATGTTTTAAGTATACGATGTATGTTTTGAAGTAAAGAAGCATGAAGTATGTTTTAAAGTATGCTATGAAGTATGAAGTTTCTAAGAAAGAAGTATGATGCATGTTTTATATGTATGCTACATTTTAAATGAAGCATACAAAGTATGTTTGCTATGTCATTTGAAATAAACATGCATGATTGCAAACAATGCATGAAAAATGTTATGATGCATGCTTTATAATGCTTTATATGACATTATAGAGCCAAGTAGGAAAAAGGCATATAGAGGCATAGCACGCTCTTTTATGTAGTTTTCTTACTGAGCGTAAACTCACCCTTTTACGACCATTTTTCCTACAGATTACCTGAAGTAAACCTCGCTCCGCCTAGAGGAGCTTGTTTTTGAAGAAGCAAAGTGTACCTTCCCGATACGCTTCCCAGTTAGCATAGAAGGTATACTTGTATGTCTATGTACGGTAAATTGTAATTCAGCTACAGTACAGTACAAGTAGAAATTTATGTATATAAGATGTCGGGGATGTAAGATAAGATGATGTATGAGGTCCTGTGGAAATGGAATGGTATTTATATATATCATTGGTGATTCTTTAAAAGAAATAAATTTGTGTGAGCTATTTGATAATTAGCTTAAGAGTAAGGAAGGGTTGGCATTGATGAACTAAATCAAAATAAGATCGGATAAGAAAATGAGAAAGATGTGAGATGATAAGATGAAGTGGCGGGACGTCACAGAGTGGTATCAGAGCAATTTGATTGGTAGTTGTCAGTGTCAAAAAGTTAGAAATAGAGTATATCCCCAATTGTACGGTACTTGTCTGAATGCAAACGTATAGTATAACTGTTTGTAGTTATACTAAAGAGCTCAATGATGATTATCTTTACAGTATGAGCTCACGAAGAAGAGGTGCAAGTAGAGGAAGAGGACGGGGTCGCACTGAAGAGCCCCTAGTTCCGTCTCCTCATCCATCTCCACCACATAGCCCGAATACAAGGCTAGCTAAGATGGAGAAGCACATGGAGAATATGGCCACGATGTTTACACAGTTTATGTCTAATTTCCCGAATGTGGCCACAAGTACCCAAGCGGCTACCCCTACAGTTCCTCCTACGGAAGTAACCCCATCAGTCCCAGTCACTGGAAGGTGGGATCCTAGAGCTTATTGCAATGTGGCATTGATTAAGGAATTCAAGAAATTGGATCCGCCCAAGTTCAAGGGGGAAAGAGATTTGCTGACAGCTGAGAACTGGATGAAAGCTGTCCTAAAATCCTTTGAGTATATGCCCTGTTCTGAAAGAGAGAAAGTAGGATTGGCTGCCTACCTATTAGTGGATGATGCTGAATATTGGTGGCAAGCCACTCGGACCGTGTTAGAGGCCCGATATGATGAGGTTACGTGGGATAGATTTGTGGAAGCTTCAATGAGCAATACATCCCACGCACTGATCGGAATAGACTGAAGATTGAATTTCTGAGTTTGACTCAAGGTACAATGACGGTGAATCAGTATGAATCTAAGTTCACTACCTTAAGTAGATTTGATCCAGAGGTCCTTAGAGATGAAGGGCATAAGATCTACAGGTTCATCGAGGGATTGAAGTCCCCGATTAGATCTAAACTGTATCCGATGGATATCACCACCTATGGAGAAGCTGTCCGTAAGGCTCAATTGTGTGAGCAGGATTATGATTTGCATCATGCTGACCTCCGAGCCAAGGGTAAAGGGAAGGAACCGATGAAGCGGAAGTCGGATGAGAAAACTCAGAGTGATAGGTATCCATATCGGAGAAGTAGGAGATCTGAAGGAGTTTCTATAGGTAAGTAAAGTATAGAAAGATAATCTTTAAATAAATTAAATGGTTATATGGGATTATATTGGAATTAGAGTATGATGATGACAATGATGTAGGTACTCCTAGAGCTACCGGGATCAAGATAAGTGATGAGCGATCCCGAAATCCAGCTGGAAGTATCGCTAGCTCACCGAAGATTACGATGCAAAGATGTGAGCAGTGCGGGAAATTTCACGGATCACAGCCATGTCGCTTGGCGAGTGGCGCTTGCTTTAGATGTGGGGAGAAAGGGCACATGATCAGGGATTGCCCTCAGAGAGATCCGAGGATGCCTGATGAACCTGATAAGACCCCTAAACCGCAACCTAAAGCCACTGCTGCTGAGAAGGGCAAGAAAGCTGTGACCCAAGGACGAGTGTTTGCCATCGATGAAGAGTCTGCCGATGCCTCGTCCAAAGTGATTAAAGGTACAATTTACCTATTTGATATGAATGTCATGGCATTGTTTGATCCAGGCTCCACGCATTCTTTTGTGTCTCCTAAGTTTGCTATGAAAATACCTGTTGAGCCTGAGATTTTAGAACATTTATTAAGGATAAGCACACCCCTTAAGGAATCACAAACGACAGAGTTAGTGTATAGAAATTGTAAGCTACGGGTAGGAGAAAGAGAATCTAAGGCGGACCTAATCCTACTGAATATGTATGGGTTTGATGTTATTTTGGGTATGGATTGGTTAGCTAATAATCATGTTGTAGTAGACTGTTATGCTAAGAGTGTAACATTTTCTTCACCCGATAGCTATGTTGTAAACTTTGCAAGTAATTAATATGAAAGTATGTTTGATCTTAATTGTTTGCAAATGAAAGTAATGGATAATATGTATGATGATGTGAAGGGTTTATTGCTTATGTGGAGGACGTAGATCAGAAACGTCCCGGACTCAATGGTATTCCTGTAGTCCGAGATTTTCCCGAGGTGTTCCCGGATGATCTTCCAGGACTTCCTCCGGATAGGGAAGTGGAGTTTACGATTGATTTGGTGCCGGGGACTGAGCCCATATCCAGAGCTCCCTACCGGATGGCCTTGGTAAAATTGGAAGAATTGAAGAAGCAGCTTCAAGAGTTGCTAGACAAGGGATTCATACGACCCAGCGTATCCCCTTGGGGTGCTCCTGTGCTTTTTGTCAAGAAGAAGGACGATAGTATGAGATTGTGCATCGACTATCGGTGGTTGAACAAGGTGACAATCAAGAACAAGTATCCTCTTCCAAGGATAGATGACCTCTTTGATCAGCTAAAGGGTGCACAAGTCTTTTCCAAGATAGACTTGAGGTCGGGATATCATCAGTTGAAGATTAGAGATGAAGATATCCCTAAGACTGCATTCAGGACACGGTATGGCCACTATGAATTCTTGGTGATGCCGTTTGGTCTGACCAATGCACCTGCAGCCTTCATGAATCTGATGAATGATGTGTTTAAACAATACTTGGACCAGTTTGTCATTGTCTTCATCGATGACATCTTGGTGTACTCGAGGTCACGGGAAGAGCATGAGCAGCATTTGAGGATTGTTTTGGAGACCCTCAGAGATCGAGGACTGTATGCCAAGCTAAGTAAATGTGAGTTTTGGCTCAATTATATCTCCTTTTTAGGTCATGTGATCAGTAGAGATGGAGTTTCAGTTGATCCATCAAAAATCAAAGCGGTGGTCCAATGGGAAAGACCGAAGACCGTGACGGAGATTAGGAGTTTCTTGGGTTTAGCTGGCTACTATAGAAGATTTGTAGAGGGTTTCTCGAAGCTAGCTGCTCCATTGACGCGCTTGACGCGCAAGGAAGTGAAGTATGAGTGGAATGAAGCTTGTGAGAGTAGCTTCCAAGAGTTGAAGCGCAGGCTAACGACTGCACCGATCCTTACCATCCCTAGTGGTTCATGAGGATTTGCAGTGTATAGTGATGCCTCAGGGCAAGGGTTGGGATGTGTGTTAATGCAGCATGGTAAGGTAGTGGCATATGGTTCTAGACAATTGAAGGACCATGAAAAGAACTACCCCACTCATGATTTGGAGTTAGCTGCAGTAGTGTTTGCCCTGAAGATATGGAGGCATTATTTGTATGGTGAGAGATTTCAGATTTTTACGGATCACAAAAGTCTGAAATACTTGTTCTCTCAGAAGGAATTGAACATGAGGCAAAGAAGATGGCTCGAGCTACTAAAGGATTATGATTGTGAGATCTTGTACCACCCAGGGAAAGCTAATGTGGTGGCGGATACTCTGAGCCGGAAGCATGTAGGTATGATGTCTTATATGATGATAAAAGAATATGAGCTAATGGAGCAATTCGCAAGCCTCAACCTTGATGTAGGGCCTAATGAGCAGTTTGGAATGATGGCTAGTTTGAGGATTGAGCCAAACTTGATAGAAAGAATCCGAAGTGCTCAAAAGGAAGATGATAGATGCATTGAGGCTATGAATCAGATGCAGTCAGGTATGACCTCAGAATTTGATATTGGTAATAATGGAATTTTGAGGTTTAAGAGTCGTATATGTGTCCCACATGATGATGAATTGAAGAAGTTGATCTTGACTGAAGCACATGCCACTAAGTACACGTTGCATCCAGGAAATACGAAGATGTATCACAATCTTCGCAAGGTGTACTGGTGGAAAGGCATGAAGAGAGACATAGCAGATTTTGTAGCAAAATGTCTCACATGTCAACAGGTTAAGGTAGAGTATCAAAAGCCAGCAGGACTACTACATCCTCTGCCTATACCTATGTGGAAGTGGGAACACATTACGATGGATTTTATTATGGGGTTGCCCAGAACCAAGAGAAATCATGATGGTATCTGGGTGATCGTGGATAGATTGACGAAGTCAGCTCACTTCCTGCCTATGAAGTCAATAGATACACTCAATGCTTTGGCAGATATGTATGTAAAGGATGTTGTAAGACTACACGGTGTTCCAGTGAGCATCACTTCTGATAGAGATTCCAGGTTTACCTCTCATTTTTGGGAGCATTTTCAAGAAGCCATGGGATCTAAGCTGAATTTCAGCACAGCTTTTCATCCGCAGACTGATGGACAGTCTGAGCGCACGATTCAGACGCTCGAGGATATGTTGAGGGCTTGTGCTATGGACTTTAAAGGCTCCTGGGATGACCATCTGCCATTGGCTGAGTTTGCATACAATAATAGCTATCATGCAAGTATCGGGATGGCACCATATGAAGCTTTGTATGGAAGAAGGTGTCGATCTCCGATTGGGTGGGAAGAAGTGGGCGAACGTAAGTTATTGGCTCCAGATTTAGTCGAGCAAGCCTCAGAAGATGTTAAGTTGATTTGTCAGAGGCTTAAGACAGCTCAAAGTAGACAAAAGAGCTATGCAGATGCTCGACGGAGGCCACTTGAGTTCATGGTTGGAGATTTTGTGTTCTTGAAAGTTTCTCCATCCAAAGGAATCATGAGATTTGGCCGACGAGGTAAGTTAAGTCCTCGTTATATCGGTCCATTTGAGGTCTTAGATCGGATAGGTGAGGTTGCCTATAGATTGGCATTACCTCCGGAGCTATCAGGAGTACATAATGTGTTTTATATGTCGATGCTTCGGAAGTATAATCCGGATCCGTCTCATGTTATTGAGTATGAACCCTTGGAAATAAGGGAAGATATGAGCTATATAGAAAGACCGGTGCGGATATTGGACAGGAAAGACAAAGTATTGAGGTCTAAGACAATTCCATTAGTGAAAGTTCTCTGGCAATACCACACAACGGAAGAAGCTACATGGGAGCTAGAGAGCCTAATGAAAGAAAAGTATCCGGAGTTGTTTACATGATAAGCTAAGGCAAATTTGGAGGACCAAATTTTCTAAGATGGGGAGGATGTGAGGTCCTCAATTTCCATGTATTCCTCCATGTATGTAAAGTATTCTAAGTTAATATGATTAAATGAATATGAAGATTTATGTGTAATTGATGTATGAATAAGGTATGCATGATGAATGGAATATAGAAGAAACAAGAAAATTGATAACCAATTAATTAAAGAGCTTATCTTGTTATTATGGAAATGAGTAGAGGATAAAGAAAATGATATCAGGAAAATAATTGGAGTAGGAAAGAAAATAAAATCAGAAATTGTGTTTTAACATGTGGTTGTGGAAGAAAGGAAAAGAAGAATTAAATGGTCAAAGGGATAAGTCAAGGGCTGAGATGAATTAATGGATGAGCATGCAATTAATGCATTTTTCATGACTCATCACCCTCACCATCATCACCCTACGCCAGCTCCCTCTTCCAGCTCTCCCTCTCGTTCCATCCAATCTTCCAAGTTCCTTCCATAGTCACCTTGACGAACCCCTTCATCCATCCACCGATTCATTTAGTTTATGGAATGAAAAATGATCCTTGTCACTAGACTAGATGATATCCAAAGTTTGGTGAATTAATTCCAAGTATTGGAGGAGATCTCAACATTTGAGATTTTGATCTCTAGTGAAGGTAAGAGAAGAAGATGATTCTTGCAATTTCGCTCTTGATGTGGAGTTGTTTTAAGTTAGTATAACATGTGTATGTGGTTTAATTTGAAGTTTGATATGCTATGATGATTTCAGATTTGAAGAAGTGAAAAGTTAGGGTTACGCGCCAAGTGATTTCGCGTTTCCGAAGGAATTAAGGTAAGGAAATTATGTAACGGACGTAAGGCGGCTATGTCCGCATGTTTTGTGATATGTGTATGTGATTTGGAAAGAAACATCAGCTGGTTTTGTGCAGGAAAAGATGCATTTTCGGACTTGTCTCCTAGTACCAATTAGGCTAGGGGCAGCCGACTGCCTTAAATGGAAGTCGACTGCCTAGAGACAACCAAAACGCCGTTTTCGAAAACCGATGCAAACTAGTCGACTGCTATGTAAGCCAGTCGACTGCTTTTTTCCCAGAAGCATTCTGTTTCAAACCAGTCGACTGCTATATGAACAGTCGACTGTTATTTGTCAAATTGCATTCTGTTTGAAAACCAGCCGACTGCCCTATGAGACCAGTCGACTGCTAATTTTCCAGAAGCATTCCGTTTCAAAAAGACAGTCGACTGCTATATGACCAGTCGACTGCTATTTGCTAAGAAGCATTCTGTTTGAAAACCAGTCGACCGCTATATGAACCAGTCGACTGCCCCCATGTATTTTCCGAAATGAAAATGATTTCGAGAAATGAAGTTATGAAGCAGCAGCCGACTGCCCTATGAGGCCAGCCGACTGCCCTGTATGAAAAGAGAATTTCAAAGCCAAAATGTTTTAAACACCAAAGTGTTTTCTGAAAGAAAGAAGTATATTATAAATGTTTTGAGACTATGGACTGCGTAATGATTATGCATTTCTGATGGCTGGGTGACTCTGATCAAGTCCTCAGTAATATGTATGTTGAGTGAGGAACCCTAGTCCGGTCCTTAATCCCACATGTGACACCTGACTAGTGTTCACTGTGGAAAGATAAAGGCAGGAGAGAATCCCTGACCTATACGGAGTGCACTACTGTACCAATGCATGATTAGAGTCATATGAATGGGAATGAACGGTTCATATGACGATTCAATCGCTTAAAATATTGTACATAGTCTCCATCCTATTTCAAAGGATATATGATGTATGTTTTAAGTATACGATGTATGTTTTGAAGTAAAGAAGCATGAAGTATGTTTTAAAGTATGCTATGAAGTATGAAGTTTCTAAGAAAGAAGTATGATGCATGTTTTATATGTATGCTACATTTTAAATGAAGCATACAAAGTATGTTTGCTATGTCATTTGAAATAAACATGCATGATTGCAAACAATGCATGAAAAATGTTATGATGCATGCTTTATAATGCTTTATACGACATTATAGAGCCAAGTAGGAAAAAGGCATATAGAGGCATAGCACGCTCTTTTATGTAGTTTTCTTACTGAGCGTAAACTCACCCTTTTACGACCATTTTTCCTACAGATTACCTGAAGTAAACCTCGCTCCGCCTAGAGGAGCTTGTTTTTGAAGAAGCAAAGTGTACCTTCCCGATACGCTTCCCAGTTAGCATAGAAGGTATACTTGTATGTCTATGTACGGTAAATTGTAATTCAGCTACAGTACAGTACAAGTAGAAATTTATGTATATAAGATGTCGGGGATGTAAGATAAGATGATGTATGAGGTCCTGTGGAAATGGAATGGTATTTATATATATCATTGGTGATTCTTTAAAAGAAATAAATTTGTGTGAGCTATTTGATAATTAGCTTAAGAGTAAGGAAGGGTTGGCATTGATGAACTAAATCAAAATAAGATCGGATAAGAAAATGAGAAAGATGTGAGATGAGAAGATGAAGTGGCGGGACGTCACATGAGTTTAGATCGGATTTTTTTGAATTTTGATTATTTTTATTTGATTATATTTTGGATTCAGATTATTTGGAGTTTGAATTTTTTTTATTTAAACAATTTTGGTTTCAAATTTTTAAGAATTCAAATAATTTCAAATTCGAATAATCTTGGATGTTTTGAGTTCTAGCAAATTGAAATGGATTCAAATAATTTTAAAATATTGTAAGATATATACTTTTTTTTATAATTTCGAATGTAATAATTAATTTAACTTTTACATAGTTAAATAAATATAAAATAAATACTAATGTGAAGCCTCAGTGTACACCTATAGGTTACTGACCCAGGCCACGTCACTGAGTGGTTCACTCAATCATTTTGTTTGCTACGGAGTGCATCCCGTAGGGCCACCGCTTCGTACGTGTTTGTCAGAGTGTGCCGATTGGCCACAACTCCAATTTGTGTTCGGAGGAATTTGAACCCATTTCTAAACCTCCTTACTGAATGGAACGATGGAGCTAGATGATTTGAAGAAACAGCTCCAAGAGTTATGGACAAGGGTTTCATTTGTCCCAGTGTATCTCATTGTGGTGCACCAATCCTTTTTGTCAGAAAGAAGGATGGTAGCCTACGACTTTACATATATTATCGATTGCTCAATAAGGGTACTATCAAGAATAAGTATCCTCTGCCCAAGTCGATGATCTCTTTGATTAGTTTAAAGGTGCTCAAGTGTTCTCTAAAATTGATCTCAGATCTGGGTACCATCAGTTGAAGATCTGAGAGTCTAATGTCCTTAAGACAACATTTAAAACTTGATATGGACATTATGAGTTTCTAGTTATGCCTTTCGGACTTACTAATGCCCTTGTAGCATTCATGAATTTGATTAATGAGGTGTTCAATCCCTGCCTGGATAAATTCGTTATCGTGTTTATCGATGACATTCTAGTGTACTCTAAATCTCGAGAGGAACACAAGCAGTATTTGTATATAGTTCTGCAGACCCTTAGGGATCGAAAACTTTATGCTAAATTCAGTAAGTGTGAGTTCTGGCAAGATCAAATTACTTTTCTGGGTCATGTGGTATCTAAGGATGAGGTGTGTGTTGATTTGTCCGAATACAAGCTATTGTGCAGTGGGAAAGGCCTAAAACAGTGGCAGAGATTCAAATCTTTCTAGGTCTAGTCAGGTATTACTGTCAATTTGTTGAGGGTTTCTCCAAACTGGCTACTCCTTTGATGCATGCAAGGATGTGAAGCTCAAATGAACAAATGCTTGTGAGCATAGTTTCTAGGAACTGAAACATCGACTGACCACGACACCAATTCTAACGATTCCCAATTGTTTAGGAGGATTCTCAGTATACAGTGACGCTTGCTTACAGGGATTAGGTTGTGTACTAATGCAGCATGGTAAAGTGGTAGCTTATGGTTCTTGTCAGATAAAGGACCATGAGAAGAACTATCCTACACACATCTGGAACTAGATGCCATGATGTTTGCACTGAAGATATGGCGGCATTATCTATATGGTGAAAAGTTCTAGGTATTCACTGATCATAAGAGCCTCAAATATTTATTCTTACAACACGAATTGAATATGAGGCAGCGTGGATGGATAGAACTACTAAAGAATTATGGCTGTGAGATACTGTACCACGCAAGAAAAGCAAATGTGTTGGCAGATGCTTTGAGCAAGAAACACATCAGCACGGTTTCTTATATGATGATACGGGAATATGAACTATTGGAACAATTTGCCAGCTTCAGTCTGAATGTCACTCCTTTTGAGAGATACGGTTTGACAGCTAGTTTGCGGATTGAGTTGGATTTGATAGATAGGATTAGAAATTCTTAGAGGGGGATTCTGATTGTATTGAGATTGCCAATCAGGTACAAATGAGTACACAATCTAATTATGGCATTGGCTCTTATGGCATTCTAAGATTTAGAGGCAGGATTTGTATTGCCGCAAATAAGCAGTTAAGGGAATTGATTTTGACAAAAGCACATACCTTCAAGTACACTCTACATTCAGGTAGTAATAAAATGTATCATAATCTACGTAAGGTGTATTGGAGGCCTAAAATGAAATGGGACATCGTTGAATTTGTTACAAGATGTCTCACGTGCCAGTAGGTAAAGGTAAAGCATTAGAAACTAGTAGGAGTGCTTCAGCCTCTACTTATACCAAAGTGGAAATGGGAGCACATTACTATGGATTTCATCATAAGATTGCCGAAAACCAAGAGGAACCATGATGCTATCTGGGTGATCGTTGACAGATTAACTAAGTCAGCTCACTTCCTTGCCATGAAGTCTACAGATTCTCTTAATGCCTTGACCAATCTATATGTCAGAGAGATTGTCAAGTTGCATGGAATCCCAATTAGTATCACTTCTAACAGAGGCTCCAAGTTCACATCTCATTTCTGGGAACATTTTCAAGATTCCGTGGGATCTTGATTGAATTTTAGCACAACTTTCCATCCGTAGACTGATGGTTATCCAAGCGTACCATTTAGATGCTTGAGGATATGTTGAGATCTTGTGCGCTAGATTTTAAAGGCTCATAGGATGATCATCTTCCATTGGCAGAATTTGTTTATAATAATAGCTACCATTCTAGTATTGGCATGGCATCGTATGAGGCTCTCTATGGCAGGAGATGTTAATCTCGTGTTGGTTGGGAAGAAGGGGTGATAGAAAGATTCTAGCTCCTGATCTTGTTAAGCAAGCTTCAGCAGATGTTCAGATTATCTCTAAAACGCTGAAGGCTATTCAAAGTCGGTAGAAAAGCTATGCAGATGTCAGACATTGACCCTTAAAGTTCTTAGTCGGGAATTTCTATATTTTTGAAGGTTTCACCGTCCAAAGGAATCATGGGATTTGGTAAGAAGGGAAAATTAAGTCCTCGATATATTAGGCCTTTCGAGATCTTAGATCGAGTGGGAGACATAGCATACCGGTTACCACTACCACCGGAGCTATCTGGAGTTCATAATATCTTCCACGTGTCTATGCTACGGAAATACCATCTAGATCCGTCACACATGATTCAACATAAACCACTGGAAATCAGAGAAGACATGAGTTATGATGAGAAGCCGATTCGGATCTTGGATAGGAAGGACAAGGTACTATGGTCTAAGGCTATTCCATTAGTTAAGGTTCTCTGGCAACACTATTCTAAAGAAGAAGCTACGCAGAAGTTAGAGAGTCTAATGAAGTAAAAGTATCCAGAGCTTTTCCATTGATAGGCCTACTCAAATTTGGAAGACCATATTTCCTAAGGTGGGGAGGATGTGAGATTCAAAATTCCTAATATTGTACTATATACCACTAAATTAAGGTGTCTCATAACCATTTCTGTTTATTGGGTTTTGTAGGTATAATTGAGAATTTAAGTTGTGGACCCCACTAAGACTTGCATAGTTCAGATGGACATGAAACTCCACAGTGTTGATATTTGGAGCAAAACAATATGATGGTAAGTTTTTGTAACTCAAAATCATCTGTTTTGGTCATTTTTGGAAAATGTGCAACAAATTTAAAATGATGATTAAGGACATATATCAGAAGAATTTTCATGAATAATGGTTGAATTGAGTGGACTTTAGATCAACTGAAAAAAGTATAAAAATCTACATGTGATAGAGTTCTATGTCATGCCATTAGATAGACTAAATCACACGCGAAGAATAAAATCTACATGATTGGCCCAATAAGGGTATTTTCATAATTTTGCCGTTACGGTCAGTCAAACCTTAATAAAACCACATCCAATGATTAGAATATGTTTAATACTCATATTTTATGATAAAATAAAATGTTTTCAAGTTAAATAGATGGATTAATAATGTTATTTAAGTTTACAGGCAAAATTATCCAAAATCATTAAGTATAAGGGCATTTTGGGAATTTACCCATTAAAATATTTTTTAAAAGAAGTTTCCGGTTATTTCTCCATGTGAGCCAGCGATCTTCTTCTTCCTCCATATTTCCTCTGTGAAGTCCCTAAATTCCTGTAATTTTCCCATACATGTATAGTTTTCCAACTTGGAATAAATGGAATAAATGAATTTGATGGTCAAATGGCTGAGATGAATTAATGAAATTAATGAGCATTTAATGAAATAACATGACTCACCATCATCTTTACCAGCCAAGGTCGGCAGCTTTCCTTGTTCTCCCTCTCGTTCCACTCCAATTCCTCTAAGTTTCCATTTTTATCACCCTGACAAGCTACCTTGCTCCTCCCTCAAATCAACAAGTTTCTTAAACGAAAAACAACCCTTGTCGCTAGCTCAAGCTAAGCCTTTAATATGAAAGGCTGAAATAAAGTCTTTGAGGAGATCTAAAATTCTGTCATATTGGTGATTTGCAAAGGTAAGAGAGTTAGATGGTTTTAGTTGATTTTATTGATGGTTTGGAGTTGTATAGAGTTGGTAGAGTGAGTTTATTAAGGTTTAATTGTATGAAATATGCAGCTTTGAAGAAGTGAAAAAGGCCAAGTGTTGGTGCAACCAAGCTTGTGGATTAATTGCAATTGAAGTAAGGAATTTATGTAACGGACGTAGGGTGGCTATGTTCGCATGTTTTAATATATTTGAAATGCCTTTGGGAAGAAACAAATGCTAGTTTAAGTGCAGGAAAAGTTACATTTCAGGTCTTACTGTTAGTACCAATTAGGCTAGGAGCAGCCGACTGCCCTAATAGCAGCTGACTGCCTAGAGACAACCAAAGCGTAAAAATTTTCGAAACCGACTCAAACCAGTCGACTGCTATGTAAGCCAGTCAACTGCTATTTTCCAGTATACATTCTGTTTCAAACCAGTCGACTGCTAGGTATGCCAGTCGACTATTTTTTTTCCAGAAGCATTCTGTTTCAAAAACAACTGACTACCCAGGAAGCCAGTCGACTGCTTTTTTTCAAGAAACATTCTATTTCAAAATCGGTCGACTGCTAATTAGGACTAGTCGACTGCCCTATGTGTTTTGGGAAAAATAAAATATTTGAATTTCAGAAAGGAAAAGAAATTCAATAAAGCAAAATGTGGTAGAGCAGCCGATTGCCCTAAAGACGAGTCGACTGCCCATTTGAAAAAGGGGTTTGAAAACCTATTTCAAGAAAGTATATTTGTATTTGCCAAATGTTATATGAATAATGTTTTGGAGACTATGAATACCTTTAATGATCATGCATATTATTTGTATTTGTTCTTGGCTGAGGAGCCCTAGTCCAGTCCTCAGACCCACAGTAAGGCACCTGACTAGTGAGCACTGTGGGCTATAGACAATGGCCATACGTCTTTTACTTGTTCGGCTTTGGGGAGGATCCCTAGCCCATAAGTGGGTACGCCAATTTTATGATGTCTCATGGGATTATCCTTTACGGATATATTTGTGGTATCTTATGAGATTTCTCTCAGGATTATCCCTTACGGGATATATTTGTGGTATCCTCATGAGATCTCTTATGGATTATCCCTTACGGGATATATTTGCTATATCCTTATGAGAATTACTTGGTGTATGAATCTAATTGGAAAGTAATTGTCTCCCAGCTATTTGAAAGTATTTGAAAGTATTTGAAGTTAATTGTATTTGATATTTGTGAGAAATATATATAGTGTATGCTTTATAATGGTTTTACATGACATTATAGAGCCAAGCAGGAAAAACAGCATATAGTGATATAGTACGCTCTTTTACATAAGTTTCTTACTGAGCGTAAACTCACTCTTTTACAAACATTTTTCATACAGATTATTTGAAGTAAATCCCGCTCCGGATAGAGGAGCACCTTGTGAGGTTCTTTTGATATACCTTCGAGACACGCTTCCTACTTATTCCTTGAAGGTATACTTAGTTGGCCGTGTACTTCGGCTATTGTACAGTACAATATCACATTAGTGTATATTTGGAGAAATAGGTTATGTAAATATTTGAGATCCTGATGTATGTGACACATGTTTATATATGAAAATTATATTTATGTGAAAATGGATATTATACTTTGATAATAATGCCTAAAGCATTGAAGAAGAAGGAAGATTGACATTGATAAACTAGTCTATTTATTTGTTATTTGAAGAAAAAAGTTAGTTGTTATTTGGATAGTGATGAGGATGTCACATCCTCCATTGTTAAATCTTGAGAAATAGAAAAGCTTACAAAACCCTAAGCAAAACACACCAAAATCGAAAAACACCTTCACCTAACCTGTGCAAAACTTAGTGCTCTTCAATTTCGTACCAATTTCTCATCCAAAAAAGGCCAAAATCAAGAGGAAACCAGACCTGCAAGTTTCGATCACCACCTAGAAGTGAGAGAAAGAATGGTTTTTCATGGTTTTATGGCATTATCCTTTGTGCTTTACATGTTTAGTTATATGTTTAAGCTTAATTTGAATTAAAATCATGTCAATCACACCATAAAGGTTTTGACCATCATGCTCCCGATAAGAATGAGTGGTTTTTTGATGAATAATGGGTATAGAAATGATGTATAACATGTGTAGAGCATGAATATAAGCTTAATTTATTGAAATGAATTGTGTAAGGCTAAGAGTACCATTTGGCCAAGTGAAGGGCAGCTGTGAATTGTGCTTAATTCAATGTGTTTTGGGTACTAAGAGAATGTATAAATTAATAGAAGATTATCGATGAAATTGGAATCGAAAACAGGGTAGGTTTGACGCTAATTGCAATGTTAGCATTGATATGAAATAGACCGACTTTGCAGCTATAGTAGGCAATATGATAGTTCTTAGGATAGTAAATATTCTTTTATAGAAGTGAGATGATTTAATTGTATCTGTGTGGTATTTTGCAACTCAAAAGTGAGTGGTGCAATTTGGGTCCTATCGAGCGAATCAGTAGAAACCGAGTGGTAAGGAATATGTGTAGAAGACGTAAGGATACTATGATTGCATATTAGTCTTGAAAATGAAATTATGGAATTGTAAGACCTGATTCTATACTACTGTAGACCCAAATTTCATAAAATTTGATAATATAAATGAAGTAAATAATGAATATTGATTTTCATTTGGGTGAAAAGCTCTTTAACGTAGGATGTGAATTGAGCAATTTTGTGAAATACTCTATGGGCGAGTATTACAATGGAATAGCTCGCCAATGGGCAAGCAAGGTGGAACGATTGCCAATGGGAATGGCGAGTTTGAGGATGGCAAGTTGACTTAGTTTCCTTTATGGCGAATAGGTGAGTTCGCCAAGTTGTTGGTAAGGTGATCGCCCGAATGGGGCGAGGACTTGTGATCGCCCATATGGATTGAGTGAGTTAAATGACAGCAAGTGGGCGAGTAGATCAAACCTGGTGATCGCCAACAATGTAATTATAGCAGTGATCGCCAAATCTTAAGATGGCATCAAGATAATGTGACGATGCCAATAATCAAGTAAAGGCCAATGTTGATGCTCGAATGGGAAAGTTAAGGACTATTGGCGAGCTGTGAAGCTGGCGATCTAGATTAGAGATGGCGGGCTGAGACATTGCTCAGTGTTGGCGAGCTGGAAACAATAAATCAAAACCGTGCAGCCAAATTTGACTTCTGTTGCTATTGTGATACAAGGCTGAAGAAAAATCTAACAGAGGATGAATTCTATTGGCTGAAGCAGCCCTCAAAGGTTGGCAAACAAAGTCAATAATGTGTAGGAAGAAAAGAGTTCCAGTTGATTTCTTTTGCTGCAATGGTCTTCATGAATTAATGCAACAAATGACGCTTAGAAGAGAAGGAGAATGGAAGTCAACAGAGGTGCAACAAAAGTGGACTTTCATGACACTTTGCTACTGCTGCACGTTATTTTCTTCAATCTGCAAAGGCTGACCAAGTCTGCTTGTTAAGTGGAAATGAGACAAGAAATTAATTAAAGGTTGACATGGCTGGAAAGTTATTGGTGGAAATATAAAACAAAACTAATAGAAGAAGCAAAAGGCGTGTGGAAGGGAGACTTTCCGCCACCTTGAGTTGCAGTTTTCTTCACGCATTAAAGGAATGATTGACCTATAAAATGATGAAGAAATATGATAAGGTGCTATGTGGATTGGTTAATATGGATAAAGAGAAGAACAAATAAGCAAGAAGGCTGCAACAAAGTTGCTCTCTTCACTACCGAATATGCCATCTACGAGAGCCAAACTTTGTCTTTATTTCTATCCTGGTTCTTTACTTCAGTTCAGCTAAGAAATGATTTGAGAGAAATTCCATGGCGAGATTCAACCTTCCTTGCTTACTCAACCTCTATTCAATTGAAGAATCAAATAAGAATTCAAGCTAGAGAGCTGACATGGAAGAGGAACAAAACAGAAAACAAATTCTGTTTTAGAAACATAAATTAATCAAGGTGAGATTTAATGGTTTCTTGAGAGATTGAATGATGTATTTCTATGATTGTGAGCATAGGGAACATGATTATAGTCTTGCTTTTAAATTTATTCTTGTTAGATCATAGAAATAGAATAAATTCATATCTTGAAGTAGATGAAGAATAAAATGAAACTGGGTTGAGATTGTAGTAGGATGATGGAAAATCATTAAAAAGAAACTAGAAAACAATCAAGAATAAACATGAAAAGTGCTGGAAATGGTGTAAGAGTGATGAGAATGACTATGGTGATCGCCCATGTTGAATGTTAGCAATCGCCAATGAGGCGAGTAGCAAATAAAGAACTCGCCAAGTAAAAGTTCTTGTTGAAATGGATGAGGTCGCCCAAAGCTAGTTTAATTCATAGGCGAGCCTATCTCCGAATAGAAAGCAGTAAATGGCGAACTCACATGCATTAGGCATTGGGCGAGTTGAATTGTGGGCGAACTCCCACATTTAAGCCAATGTGGCATGGCGTGTTGATTGTGGGCGAGCTCCTACTAATTAGCCAATATACGAATGGCGAGAATGTTAGGCGAGCTCCTACGTGTAAGCCATAGGATGAATGGCAAGCTCGGTTGAGCACGCTAGTGAGAGCTCTGTTGGGCGAGCTAGAAGGATCTTTGTGGGCGAGCTAGTTGATTTATCCCAATCTCGCCAAAGTGCCGGAAATATATAAAAGGGAAAATATTAATAGTTTTTAAATAAATTATTTTGCAGTCGGGAATTATGGACTCGGTAAAAGCGATCGGGAAGGCGATCGGGAAGCAAGGCTTCGTAAGACCAGGTGAGGGAGATGTGTGTGAAGTGAATGCATGTCCTATGGAGTAAATTTCATGGAAATTATTAAGAAATTGTTTTGTTTTATGACATGCATTGTTTTGATAATTGTTTTGATTTGGGCGAGCTAAAAGCCGACCCCTATGTTATGATTGGGCGAACTGGAACAGGGCGGGCGAGCCCTTCTTTTCTGATGTTTGGGCGAACAACCTCTTTTACGTTGTTTTGGGGCGAACGACCCCTGTTTTCCTAAAATTTTGGCGAGCCAATGTGGGCGAACTCTTTATGATACCTTGGGCGAGTGACCCTGTTTTAATAGAACTTCGGGTGAGCCACAGGTGGGCGAACCCTTTTCTAATGTTTTGGGGCGGGCTACCCCTCTGTTAAGAAAGTTATGGGTGAGCCACTGAGGGCGAGCCAGTTGTACTTGTTGCTTTTAAAAGCAAGGGTTGGCGGGCTAACACTTGTTCACCCCACTTTAGAGTTGACCATGGGCGAGCTGACCATGGCGAACGGATTTCAATTTGCATTTTCTCAACGAAAAATGAGAAAATTTTAATATCTTTGTAAAAATAAACTAGGTTTTTAATAAAAGGCGAGTTGACCTCATTGGGCGAGTTGACCATGGTAGTGCCTCATTGGGCGAGTTGACTATGGGAACCTCCTAATGAGCGAACTGACTGTGGCAATGCCAAAATGGGCGAGCCAATTTGAATTGTTTAAAAGCTAAGATTGGCAGGCGAATGCTAGTTCACCGTGTTGGGCGAGCTGGCCATGGGCGAGCCATGATGGGCGAGCTGACCATGGGCGAGCAGGTTTTAAATGTGCTTTACGAAAACCAAAGAGAAGATTTTGGAAATCAAATCATTTTAAGAAAATGATAATATGGGTGAAATAATTCCATAAAGATTTTCATGAGATATAAAAGTGATTTTTGAGACTTTAGGCCCTGAGTTCATGCATTATTATTCATGTAATTGCGTGACTCACTTGGGGCGGTGGCTCGGGTCGATGGACCAACGGGTGCACCTTAGGGCATCACAAGGCTGATGGACCCGCCAAGTCATCAACGGTCTCAAGGTCACTTGGCAAGTGGACCCAAGGACCACCTATAGATTATGGCCATAGATCGAGCAGAGATAGCCGTAAAGGGCGATGGCCTACGGGTGCACCCCAAAAGCGAACGATTTGTGATCCCGGAAAGGGGTAGGGAACGATGAGAGCATGAGTTATTCGTAGGGTGATGCCTAGTCTCAACTTGTTGATTTCTGATTAATGAGAGGATTTGTTAAATCCTAATTTCTGTTTAATCACATGATATTGTAAACTGTTGAGCAAATGATTTGAATGGTGTATTGAGAGTACTGTTTACTATATCCACTGTTTTCCTATTTGATATGCTTTTAGGAAAAACAAATATTTTGTGGTATATAGTTTTGGTTTTATAAAGCAGCATACGTTTCCTTTACTGAGCGCGTAGTTCGCTCACCCCTTTATTTTAACTCCACAGATAAAAGACACAGAGTTAGAGAATTAGCTCCAAGATGGATATAGCTACATATAAAGCACTGGGGCAAAGTATGTTAAACATGACAGGTACAGTCTCTTCTCTTTTACATTTCAGACATAGGTATACAGTACTACTTTATTAAAATAAAGACAATAGGGGATGTTAGATGTAAGGAAATATGAAAAGAAGTTCATACTTTATTAAAATAAAGACAATAGGGGATGTCAGATGTAAGGAAATATGAAAAGAATTTCATATTCCATATTTGTTAAATAAATGTTATCATTTATCACTATCACTGTAGAATGCTAATGGCATCGCAGACAGCCTAACCGAAAAAATTGTATAGAAGTACATGAAAAATGTGGTAACGGGCTGTTACAGGAATGATTTTGGAATGATCTTGGATTGGATTTGTCAAATTGGCTTTAGATTTGTATTTTCTTATAGGAAGGTTAAGGTAAACTTAGCCGTTATATTGTTGAAATTTCTTAAAAAGTACTTCGAATCTTATATTCTCAGAAATGGATCTTTGAATTACTTTGAATGGATTTTGGAAAAACTTCCAGGCTTAAAATCTCATATAGTTAGCTAAGAGCATAAAATTTACAATTCAGTTTTTTGTCTAATTTTGTGTTTTATACGAGTGGTAGTATTGATTTTATATGAAAATAAAATATTTTGAACTCTGAAATCTAAATTTAGAATAATTTATGAATTTTTATCCTTGAACTGCTACTATTCTGATTTTGATAACTTTATGATTCGTTTGAAAATTCTGTTTTATCGTTCTAAATATGGAAATATGTTTATTCTGAATTATAAACTGTTTTGAGACGTTAACCCCATAGTAACCTTCAGGCTTAATCATGCATTCTGAGTGAGTGATCATATGCTGTTAGACTTGCCAAGTCTTTAGCTCCTGCAGATGTCACCTGGCAAGTGTACCCTTTTGACAATGGCCATATGTTGTTACTAATCCCTTTGGGATCTTTTTTCTATGCATGATACTATTGGGTGTAGCCTAGTCTCTCTATCCTACTAGTGAACTGTTTTATATTTGTTTACTAAATTTGATTATACTTATGAAATCTGATCGAGTGTTTGATTTTTGAATATGAATAACTAAATTTGATTTGCTTACTGATTTTTTTTAATGTGATCGATTGATTTGACTTACCGATAATTTTGATCGTTTAAATTTGATTTTTTTCTAATTTAAATTCTGTATAATTTTCTAAGTGAATTATAATATTTTCTAAATGGTATATGAAATGTTAGATCAAAAAATGTACCTTTAAACTACTTATTTTACTAGCAATAAATTTATTCCCTATAGTCAGATTTAGGGATCGGGACACATGAGGTGCTCCAAAGCATCCTTTATTTACCTAATCGATTATAGTATCCATCCTTATATCAAACCCGAACTCTGGTTTTAGCACTACATGTTATTTTAAATATGTTTTTATTATGCATGTAGTCATGCATAGTATCAGTACTTTTATACGTATTTCTTATTGGGCTTTCTGCTAGCTCACCCCCTTTTTCCATCTCCAAATAATTTATAGTAGAGCTTTTAGGTGCTTCAGAGGTCACTTTTGCCATATCCCTCAGACGGTTCATCGATCACCATAGAGGTATACATTTTACTTTTTATATGTTTAGACTTTGAATTATAGTACTACGATATATAAATAATGTACAGGGGATGTAAACATATTTTGTAGACCGATTGTAAATTTTCATATATGTATATATGAATAATTTCTGGATTTCGGGGTTTTGGTTGTAAATAAATTCTAAGTGTGTACTTGACAGACAGCCCAACCAAGTGTAATTTTGTGAAATGTGTGATATGTAGATCGTGACATTAATGGTGGGAATTTGGCAGAGTTTTAAACGTGGCATTTTCCCTCCATTTTGCTGCTATGAAGAGGTTGTTTAAAGGGTAAGATTTGTTTTCTGGGTTAAGCTAAATATATATTTAATATATATCAATATGAAGGGGAACGTGTTATTGTATAAGGTCAAGGTATATATCCTTATGTATATATATACACAATATATATATATATAGATACAGATATATATATATAGATATAAATAAATATCCTTGATATGATGAGGACAGTTAACATACACTCATATATGTATATACATACACACACACATACCATTAGTATGATAATGAAGGATAAATTCTTGGTGTAGGAGTTGATTTGGAAATTTAAGGACAATAGATGATACGAAACTTGGCTTAGGAAGCTTTTTTTTTTTTTTCAAAGGTAAGAAACCATATGATTGGTTGAAGATTGATGTGTATATATATAAATATATACATATATATAGATATATAGATATAAATATATATAGATATATATACATACATACATATCTATATATATATATATATCATTAGTATATAATAAGTTAATTCTTAGCGTATAAATGAACTTGATTTATTTTGGTTTTAAGATATATGTCTCATCATGTAATAGTGAATGATGTGTGAATATGTGATTAAAATGGATTGTAGTGCCTTGGATGGGTGTGGAAGATTTAATTTCAATTTAGAGGCTTGAGGAAGACAATTGCTAAGCATTGAGGTAAGTGGATTAAGTAAAACTTTATTAGTACCATCTCATAAGAGATGTTAATTTTTATAAACAAATTACCTAGCTTTCGAATTTAAGCATCGTGATGCTATTACTTGGGCTATTAAGGTAAGATATAAGGTATGACTAAACTGTGAATCTGGATTATGCTTGGGCTGGGTTTCAGAGTTGTATTTTATGATTTGTGTGTTGTGGCCAGCCAAGCTTTCTGTTGTGTGAAATAAAATGTTTAGGCTTTAAGTTATTACATGTATCTTGTCTGTCTAATTTGTTTAGGCTAAGTGTACAGATGCATAGTCTACATTGAAATCTCCCTATATAACCACACAAAGTATGTAGAGGTACTTTATAGATGCATTAAATGAATTCACTCATAGCATGTTTGACTCAAACTATTTTATGCATAAACTGTATAACACTTGGCATTACACTTTAACTTGAAAAGCATAGTTTGAACTAACTCTATAACAAAGGGCTTTTATGCATATTTGGAAACCCAAAATTGTTTGATCTGTGCTTTGAAAATGTAACGACTCGTTACCACATTTTTCCCTTTATTTTACACAACTTATCCGATTGGGTTGTCTGTGATACTTCACTTGTACTTAATGTTAAACAATTTTACATAACATTGTTTATATTATACACATCCCCTATCTAATTAATTAGACAAGTAGTACTGTAGACATGTCTAAATACAGAAAATAAATGATCGTACCTCATATAAATCAGTCGGTCTGTCACATTGTTCTTTGTGTACAGCCGTGATCCAAAATCAACTGATCTCACAATCATTAAAACCTGAAATGTTTAAAATTAAGGGGTGAGCAAACCACGGCTCAGTAAGAGAGTTATATGTCACACTTGATATTCAGCTATCTATATGCTGAAAATATTTTTCATTCTCTTTAAAATCTTCCTAGCTGGCTCTAGGCTCACATGTAGGAAGGATACTACAGTCGGCTAGGGATCCAGATAGAGTAAGGCAGGTATTTTAAAATACCTGACTTGTTCCGGAACCTAGAAGCAACTGTAGAGAGTATTAAATCCATTTTTCTCAAAACGATATGATCTTCGTTTTTTTTTTCCACAGAGTAAACCACTTATTTCTTTTCACTTCAGTACCCTTTAAAACACGTGACAGTACAGTGATTTGTAAATATCCAATCATTGGATAATCACTTCTTTGATTATTTCTATCTTAGAAATAATTCTTATATTATTCTTTTAGAATAAACATCTATTTCTCTTTTCAAATCAGTAACTGTATCGTACAGTTCAGTAAAATAGTATATTCAGTATTCAGTAAAACAATATCTTGATACGGTTTAGTCAGTAACAGTAAACCGTAGCTACCAATTCAGTAAATAGTATACGGTAGCTTTTCGTTCAATAAACAGTAAATGGTAGCTTTCCGTTTAGTAAAACAGTAATCAGTGGCTACCACTTCAGTGCACAATACAGTTCTGTAAACACAATATTTTGGTACGATTTTTCATCAGTAAACAGTGACCAGTGCTCAGTACAATAAACAGTACAGTAAATAGGATTCCGTAAATCCTTTCAGTAAACAGTAATCAGTGTATGAGACTAGGCATCAAATAAATCATGCTCTCATTGTTCCCTCAGGAACACAAGTCGTCCGCTTTTGGGGTGCACCCGTAGGCCATCGCCCCTCACGGCTATCTCGGCTAGATCTATGGCCATAATCTATAGGTGGTCCTCGGGTCCACTTGCCAGGTGACCGCGAGACCTTTGAAGACTTGGCAGGTCCATCAGTCTTGTGACGCCCTGAGGTACGCCCGTAGGTCCATCAACCTGAGCCACCGCCCCAGGTAGGTCACGCAATTACACGAATAATAATGCATGAACTCAGGGCCTATAGTCTCAGAACAGTATAAACCGTACCATAACCTTTATAGATTTTAAACACCATAAATCAAATATCCATAAGGCTCACATGTAAACATAATCACCTTTATGAAATTTATAAAATAAATAACATTTTTCAAATTATTTCATAAAGGTATATATATCATGTTTTCATACGATGAAGACAGTTTGCAAAATCATCACTGAATGTATAGAAGGGCAAAACTGTCTTTTTCCACAGTAAAACACATATGCACGCTTTTCCGTGCATTCAATAGAAAACATGGTTTTATAATTATCGAAATTTCAAACAAATCATTTTTATAATTTATGAAAATAAATTATTTATTTTTTAACTTTAAACTCCCATTACCATGTTTTCTTCTAAAAACACGTGTAGAGACCTCTAGTCTCGAAATCGTAGTTTTTCTTCATTTCTTAACCTTTATGGAATTTATATAATTATTTATCTCACAATTAAAACCATAAAGGTTTTATATTAAATCAAGTGAATATTTAAGAATATTTATAAAAATATTCACTTCGGTCTCTTTTTTCATTTTCATCTCGTTTCACGTGAAATATCACCTACCGGTGAATTTTCGGTGATTTCCTTTTCACCATACTCGAAAACATAAATATTTTAAAATTATATATCACTATATTCATGTTTAATGAAATTTACTTGATTTCTCGATTTTCGTACTCGAAAATCGATTCACGTGAAATCAAATCATTTATTCTGATTTTCGGTGATTTTCGATAAATTTCAGTAATTTTTTTTTGATAATTTTTCGATAGTATAACGGCTGCCGATTTGGCTAGCCTCCTGCACAAAAATACAGTTTATATTTCTCAACCGGTATTTCACCACAATTTAAAACCGATAAATCACCACAAATTTCAAAATCAATCATTATAAATTGCATTTATAAATTAAATGCATAATTTAAAACATGTGGCCGAATATCCTTACAGGCGGCACATGTCTCCCTTACCTGTCCCGGGTCGGCGATTGCCTCTTGAAGGTCGCGCCCGTATTCACCTCACCCGATTCCATCGGCTCGGTTATCGAGAAAATTTTCTGAAATTTAAATTCTAAAATTTAGAATTTTTTCCATAATTATTTAAATAAATAAATTATTTAAATAATTTAATACTTTCCGGGATTTCTTACCGATTCCCGTAATTCCCGGGTTTTCGAATTCTCGGGATTTTCCGTAATTCTTGAAATTTTCGAAGTCCGAAAATTTCCTTTTTCTCTCTCCTTTTTTTTTCTTTTCTTTTTTTTTCTTTTTCCTTTTTCTTTTCTTTTTCTTTTTCTTTTTCTTCCAGCCGGACTGGTTAGACCAGTCAACCTTCCTCCACGGCCGGTTCTCCTCCGGCGGTTCGACGGCTCCACAGCTGGTCGGCACCACGGCGAAGTCGGATCTGGCCTCCGTTCGGTCTGGATCGGCGGCGGATCTACTCGGTTTACCTTCGGTTTCTTCTCCTCCTCCATCGGCCTTCCTCCGCCGTTCTCCGCCTCACTGGTGGCCTCCCACGTCTTCCTCTTCCTCCGGCGATGGTGTGGCTGCAGTGGCGGTGGCCAATTTGGCCAGCACCGCCGGTTCCTATTTTTCTTCTTTTCTCGGTTTTTCGCCGGATTTTTCTCTGTTTTCTTTCCGATTTCCTTCCTTTCGACGCCGGCAACCGCTTTCCTCTTCTGGCCGGTGTCGTTCTCTACCTCCCTCAGACATCCTCTCTTTCTTTCTCGCCGTCGACGGTGGTCGGTCGGCTGGTCTGGGGAGGATCGGGTTTGGTCCCCCCAATTCCTTTTCTTTCCTCTTTTGTTTCATTTCCTTTCCCTTTTTTAGTATATAATATACTATATATTATATACTATAAATTATATTTTATACATATAATATATATCATATATTATACATATATTATTTCATATATATTTTCAAACTTTAATGTAAATTAATATTTACATTTCTCAATTATATGTATATATATTTATATATACATAAGAGATTATACTGAAATACATATGTATTATTTAATTCCCTCAAATAGTATATATATATATATACACATGTATACCAATGTATAATTATATATATATACCATATAGTATTTTAAATACATATGTATTTATATAAAAATACATTTATATAATTTATAATTATATAAATGTATTTATATTTTATTTCTTATTTTCTTATTTAATTTGGATTTCTATTTATCCAAATTAATTTTCATCCTTTCATTAATTTCCATAATTCCTCATCTTATTTTTCCTTCACTCGAATTTCTCGATCCTTCACTTCCTCAATTCTCGTTCTCACAATTTTATTAATTTATTTCCACTGATTTATTTCCTTCAATATTTATTTCTAATAAATGAAAAATTTACGGTTATCACGTTCTCCCCACCTTAAGAAATTCGGTCCTCCGAATTTAACTTAAGTCCAAAGGTGGTATATGCCATAAAATTACGACCTCTGACTTTTAGGTCATCCTCCAAGTAATACTGCCAGTACACTTTCAACATTCAAGATTACTTTAGACCACTACATGTTGTCTTTTATCATATGTGTCTATACTCCCGTAAGTTTATTTCTCAAATCGAGAGTTATTCATTTCCACTCTTTTCACATAAGAGTCCATGCACAGTATTTTTCCTATCACAGCTTATCTATGCTATTCATCATCCATTTTTCTCACTTAGTGTCAAGTCGATATAGTTTAAAACTATCAATTACATATGTCAGTCAGTTATATGTAATTGTCCCAGTAGCTTAGACATCTTATGCACACGCTTATAAATGTATACATCAGTATGGAGCGGTGTCATCAGTACACTTGGGATCTCAAAGCCTTTTGCTATCTCTCATTAGCATATGGCAACTCAGAGACTCCCATCACATGTCATGCTCACTAGAACTATACATATACATTTCCACTGTTTCACACTCATACTTCGACTACGGCACTAGAGAATTTAAGAGTCGGATAATGGAAAGTGATTCTATTTAGATCATCAGTCTTTAATCACTTCCATATCATTATTTCTCTTTTGGACTCTTTCTTGTCCACAATATTCATTTTCTCTTTTATTTCATTAAGGCTGCATCTCACTTGCAACTTTAATATTGATCATCTTTTACAGTCATAGATCATGACACAATTATGTTCTGTTCATGTAGTATGGTCTTTAAATCTCTTTTCATAATTTAGATTCCACAATTGAATCCTCAATTTATATATTTAATCACCACATCATCTATATACTTCCACCATTTCTATCATTTCAAAGTGGTTATGTGTATCATCATTTTCCATTTATATACTGGCAGTAAATAATACTTGTCATTTATCTTACTCCTTGGAGTATCATTAATTTCGCTTATCAAATTTGGCTTGATTTTACATCTTGCCACTGTCATGTGATAACCAACACAAATCACTTTCAGTTTTACCTTCGGGAACTGTTTCATATTGATGTTCCCTTCTCATCATGCAGCTTATTTCCTTATTCCACTTTCATTTTCGTTTTCATGTTTCCACTTTTATATTTTCATATATTTTTTTTACTCTCATCCTTTTTGTCGGTTTTCTCAATTGGTATGGTACTATACTGCTAAGATCTTTTAAAATCTTGTATACCATCTTTTCTTTCCACTTATTCATTTACCGACTTTAACTTCTTTCTTTAATTAGGTCTCATCTATAGAGCAGCTAGTCTCATCACTCTTTTACAGACTGGTAATAGTATCTAGCTAGACTCATTACTTTCGTATCTCAATCATTATCTCTATCTCATAGACAGGTTCACCGTCATCCTGTCGTCTCGAGATCATATATCTCAAGAGGAGATACTGTCTAGCCAAATCTCTTAGTTGCCAATCTTAGCATAATTCCACAGTCTTTAAGAGTTTAAGGATCATACCACAATGCTGCTCATGTTCCATTTATACTGTAGACTCTATCAGTATTTCATCAATTTACTCATGTAAGGATGCCTTATTCATTAGGCTCATATACCTCCACAGGAACTCGTAATTATTTATCAAGTTCTAATCATTATCTTATGACATCAGTCTCCGACTTTTATTTAAAGACGCTTTATACAAAGGTAAATCTTATGAACTCCTCATGCATCTCAAATCAGATCAGTGAAGCGTCCATTTTCGTGTAAATGAATACTTGTTCTTCACAAGAACTTTATTAATGATAGGAAATTATTACATCCTTTTTAATTCATCTATGTCTCAATATCATCAATGCTTCTCTCATTTACACTTACACAGATAACTTCATTATCCTCAAATTTATGTTATCTGTATTTTTATCGTTCACACCTTTACATGAGAATTCCATTATCCACACATTTTTTAGAGTTATTTCTTAAGCCTTTCGGATTCTTTCTATATTCTTCGATATAAGCTTATAAGTAGATTTCATATCCACAATCGAGTCAATGTTAGCTCGATTTCTCCAGTCTATATAACTCTGAAAATCTTATTAGGAATCACATCCGATACTTTCTTTAATCACACATATCTTATCATTTCGGACATCTCATCCTTATGTCCTGTCATTTTCACTGTGTATTCTCAAGGCAGAGACATTTATTATTCAAATCATTTTGACACACACTCTACCTTGATTTCATTATTCACTCATTTACAATACTCCATACAGTACATCAAGTTGCAATGCATATCTCAAATGGTCCGGTTCTATAATTAAATATTCATTTAATACCTCAGAAACAGTATAAATGTATAGAACCTCCATCAACCGTACTGCTATGGATTTCATCAATTTGTTTTCTGATCACTTTCTCAGTCATTTTCTATATTCATTTCACTTTTCATAATATCCACAATCCTGTAATAATTATCCGAGTTGATACACTCATAATTCAGGCCCTCATAATCAATAATCGGGCCAATCATCCTGCAACATCCCACTACACTCTTATCGGATCGCATCATATAAGGCCTCGGCCCGTCCACCGTCTGCCTGTACATATCTGTACCATCCTCTTTTAGCGAGCACACTAGCCCCCTCAAGGATCTATCGTGAGGCCCAGTCCGTTCACAAGGTCACTCACCATTCGCGTCCATAATCTACGTGTAAGTGGAATCAGTAATAGGGAACGTTATATTCATATCATCTCCTCTATGCCATTAATAACTCCATTACTATCAATGGATTCCAATTCAGCTCGGTTTTATCACTGTTCCGAACATCGCCCAACATAGGGGCATTTTCGTCATTTCGACATTTATTTCTTTCTCCTCAGTATACATTTAAACCAGTGATCTTAATATCTATGTGCTGATAGTACCTCTTCTCGTACTAATATCAGCAATTTAAGATCTTATTTGATTTCGACAGAGAAGTTTACTAAAATCCACAATTGGATTATTTTGCTATAAAAATTCAGCTTTATATCATCAATTTCTCTGTCATATCAATCAATTCCAACCTCTGTTGGTTTATTTTGACTCCCTGTAAAATTTCAGAGGCAGGGGTATTTTGGTCATTTTTGGTCAAAAATTTTCTCTCTCTTTAAATTACCCCCAATCGATGATCTTAAAGTCTATTTAATGATGATATTTCATTCCCCTCCTTTATATCATCACTTTCAGGTCTCAGTTCGATTCGGACAGAAAAGTACTGGTGGGCCCTCACCGAGTCCTTTACTGATCCTTACCGAACCGGCCTTCATTTAGATTATAAGATCACCACTTTCTGGTAATTCTGAGCCTATTTATTTCTTTAACATTCTTAATTCACAAAGTCTCACTCCCTTTATATTATTTTACTCAGTTTGCAATCATTTATTTTCTCTATGTATTAAGACTACACAGTACTACAGGGGATGTTAACATTTTCGACACGTTTTCTCTCCAAAAGTATCAACAGACATCAGGCCAACCCTGCTCTGATACCATTAAATCTGTAACGACCCGTTACCACATTTTTCCCTTTATTTTACACAACTTATCCGGTTGGGCTGTCTGTGATACTTCACTTGTACTTAATGTTAAACAATTTTACATAACATTGTTTATATTATACACATCCCCTATCTTAATTAATTAGACAAGTAGTACTGTAGACATGTCTAAATACAGAAAATAAATGATCGTACCTCATATAAATCAGTCGGTCTGTCACATTGTTCTTTGTGTACAGCCGTGATCCAAAATCAACTGATCTCACAATCATTAAAACCTGAAATGTTTAAAATTAAGGGGTGAGCAAACCACGGCTCAGTAAGAGAGTTATATGTCACACTTGATATTCAGCTATCTATATGCTGAAAATATTTTTCATTCTCTTTAAAATCTTCCTAGCTGGCTCTAGGCTCACATGTAGGAAGGATACTACAGTCGGCTAGGGATCCAGATAGAGTAAGGCAGGTATTTTAAAATACCTGACTTGTTCCGGAACCTAAAAGCAACTGTAGAGAGTATTAAATCCATTTTTCTCAAAACGATATGATCTTCGTTTTTTTTTTCCACAGAGTAAACCACTTATTTCTTTTCACTTCAGTACCCTTTAAAACACGTGACAGTACAGTGATTTATAAATATCCAATCATTAGATAATCACTTCTTTGATTATTTCTATCTTAGAAATAATTCTTATATTATTCTTTTAGAATAAACATCTATTTCTCTTTTCAAATCAGTAACCGTATCGTACAGTTCAGTAAAATAGTATATTCAGTATTCAGTAAAACAATATCTTGATACGGTTTAGTCAGTAACAGTAAACCGTAGCTACCAATTCAGTAAATAGTATACGGTAGCTTTTCGTTCAATAAACAGTAAATGGTAGCTTTCCGTTTAGTAAAACAGTAATCAGTGGCTACCACTTCAGTGCACAATACAGTTCTGTAAACACAGTATTTTGGTACGGTTTTTCATCAGTAAACAGTGACCAGTGCTCAGTATAATAAACAGTACAGTAAATAGGATTCCGTAAATCCTTTCAGTAAACAGTAATCAGTGTGTGAGACTAGGCATCAAATAAATCATGCTCTCATTGTTCCCTCAGGAACACAAGTCGTCCGCTTTTGGGGTGCACCCGTAGGCCATCGCCCCTTACGGCTATCGCGGCTAGATCTATGGCCATAATCTATAGGTGGTCCTCAGGTCCACTTGCCAGGTGACCGCGAGACCTCTGATGACTTGGCGGGTCCATCAGCCTTGTGACGCCCTGAGGTGGGCCTATAGGTCCATCGACCCGAGCCACCGCCCCAGGTAGGTCACGCAATTGCACGAATAATAATGCATGAACTCAGGGCCTATAGCCTCAAAACAGTATAAACCGTACCATAACCTTTATAGATTTTAAACACCATAAATCAAATATCCATAAGGCTCACATGTAAACATAATCACCTTTATGAAATTTATAAAATAAATAACATTTTTCAAATTATTTCATAAAGGTATATATATCATATTTTCATACGATGAAGACAGTTTGCAAAATCATCATTGAATGTATAGAAGGGTAAAACTGTCTTTTTCCACAGTAAAACACATATGCACGCTTTTCCGTGCATTCAATAGAAAACATGGTTTTATAATTATCGAAATTTCAAACAAATCATTTTTATAATTTATGAAAATAAATTATTTATTTTCTAACTTTAAACTCCCATTACCATATTTTCTTCTAAAAACACGTGTAGAGACCTCTAGTCTCGAAATCGTAGTTTTTCTTCATTTCTTAACCTTTATGGAATTTATATAATTATTTATCTCACAATTAAAACCATAAAGGTTTTATATTAAATCAAGTGAATATTTAAGAATATTTATAAAAATATTCACTTCGGTCTCTTTTTTCATTTTCATCTCGTTTCACGTGAAATATCACCTACCGGTGAATTTCGGTGATTTCCTTTTCAACATGCTCGAAAACATGAATATTTTAAAATTATATATCACTATATTCATGTTTAATGAAATTTACTTGATTTCTCGATTTTCGTACTCGAAAATCGATTCACGTGAAATCAAATCATTTATTCTGATTTTCGGTGATTTTCGATAAATTTCAGTAATTTTTTTTTGATAATTTTTCGACAGTATAACGGCTGCCGATTTGGCTAGCCTCCTGCACAAAAATACAGTTTATATTTCTCAACCGGTATTTCACCACAATTTAAAACCGATAAATCACCACAAATTTCAAAATCAATCATTATAAATTGCATTTATAAATTAAATGCATAATTTAAAACATGTGGCCGAATATCCTTGCAGGCGGCACATGTCTCCCTTACCTGTCCCGGGTCGACGACTGCCTCTTGAAGGTCGCGCCCGTATTCACCTCACCCGATTCCATCGGCTCGGTTATCGAGGAAATTTTCTGAAATTTAAATTCTAAAATTTAGAATTTTTTCCATAATTATTTAAATAAATAAATTATTTAAATAATTTAATACTTTCCGGGATTTCTTACCGATTCCCGTAATTCCCGGGTTTTCGAATTCTCAGGATTTTCCGTAATTCTCGAAATTTTCGAAGTCCGAAAATTTCCTTTTTCTCTCTCCTTTTTTTTTCTTTTCTTTTTTTTTTCTTTTTCTTTTTTTTTTTTTTCTTTTTCTTCCAGCCGGACCGGTTAGACCAGTCAACCTTCCTCCAGGGCCGTTTTCCTCCGGCAGCCGGTTCGACGGCTCTACAACTGGCCGGCACCACGGCGAAGCCGGATTTGGCCTCCGTTCGGTCTGGATCGGCGGCACGGCGGCGGATCTACTCGGTTTACCTTTGGTTTCTTCTCCTCCTCCGTCGGCCTTCCTCCGCCGTTCTCCGCCTCACCGGTGGCCTCCCACGTCTTCCTCTTCCTCCGGCGATGGTGTGGCTGCAGTGGCGGTGGCCAATTTGGCCAGCACCGCTGGTTCCTATTTTTCTTCTTTTCTCGGTTTTTCGCCGGATTTTTCTCTGTTTTCTTTCCGATTTCCTTCCTTTCGACGCCGGCAACCGCTTTCCTCTTCTGGCCGGTGTCGTTCTCTACCTCCCTCAGACCTCCTCTCTTTCTTTCTCGTCGCCGACGGTGGTCGGTCGGTTGGTCTGGGGAGGATCGGGTTTGCTCCCCCCAATTCCTTTTCTTTCCTCTTTTGTGTCATTTTCTTTCCCTTTTTTAGTATATAATATACTATATATTACATACTATAAATTATATTTTATACATATAATATATATCATATATTATACATATATTATTTCATACATATTTTCAAACTTTAATGTAAATTAATATTTACATTTCTCAATTATATGTATCAATATATTTATATATACATAAGAGATTATACTGAAATACATATGTATTATTTAATTCCCTCAAATAGTATATATATATATACACATGTATACCAATGTATAATTATATATATATACCATATAGTATTTTAAATACATATGTATTTATATAAAAATACATTTATATAATTTATAATTATATAAATGTATTTATATTTTATTTCTTATTTTCTTATTTAATTTGGATTTCTATTTATCCAAATTAATTTTCATCCTTTCATTAATTTCCATAATTCCTCATCTTATTTTTCCTTCACTCGAATTTCTCGATCCTTCACTTCCTCAATTCTCGTTCTCACAATTTTATTAATTTATTTCCACTGATTTATTTCCTTCAATATTTATTTCCAATAAATGGAAAATTTACGGTTATCACAGAAAACCGTGCGCTCAATAACCATAGTGGGATACCTTTGAATTTTGATAGCACAATCTGTCTTACTAAGTTAAGTTTTGATCAAAAACCCTTTTTTGAACTCAAAGATTTCGATCAGTACTCAGTAATTTGTTTTCTAAAACTAAAGGATTTCAATTAGTGCTCAGCAATCCTTTTTTGAACTAAAAGATTTTAATCAAAGCACTATAATCCATTCTCCAAACTAATGTATTTCGATAAGCACTCAGTAATCCATTTTTTGAACTAAAGCATTTTGAACAGTAAACAATAATCTGTTTTTTGAACTAAAAGATTTCGATCGGTACTCGATTTTTCATTTTGTATTTGATTTTAGGTAGATCTATTGACCTTCGGGTTACCGGGACTATCGAGCATTGCTTTAGGTTCTATTACCTATCTATCAAGCTTTGTGCTCTAGACTTTCATTATCAATATCTATGCCTTACATGCCTCGTGCTCTAGGCATTATCAGGCTTGTTTGAAAAACCAACAAAGAAGTTCTAGTTCTCGATTATTCAGTGGGACTGGAATAAATCTTTGGCCATAGGTATTATGTTTCTTGCAACACTCCTCCATCACTAGCTAGGATAGACATCAGTATCACTATTATTTATCAGGGGTCTTTGCCTATCAATATCAGTTTTCAGTTATTTGAGGCTTTATGCCTAGACTTTATCAGTATATGTTTTGATTTCAGTTTCAATTCAGTGATTCGAGGCTTTATGCCTAAACTTTATCAGTATATGTTTTGATTTCAATTTCAGCTCAATGATTCGAGGCTTTATGCTTAAATGTTAATAGTATATGTTGTGATTTAGTTTTAGCTCAGTGATTCAAGGCTTTATGCCTAAACTTTATCAGTATATGTTTTGATTTGCGTTTTAGCTTAGAGATTCGAGGCTTTATGCTTAAACTTTATTAGTATATGTTTTGATTTCAGTTTCAACTCAGTGATTTGAGGCTTTATGCCTAAACTTTATCAATACACGTTTTCATTTCAATTTTAGTTCAGTGATTCAAGGCATTTTGCCTAACTCTATCTAGTATCTATTTTTATAAGATTATTGGTTTTGAACTCAGTGCATAGTGATCATGTTTTGAACTCATGTGCATAGTGACCATGTTTTCATCTCATGTGCATAATGACCATGTTTTGAGCTTATGTTCATAATGTTCGTGTTTAAACTCGACGCATAGTGATTGTATTTTAAACTAAGTGTATTAAATATCTATTTTGTTATTTGTATCAGTTTCCAGTGTTTTCAGACTTTATACCTAACTTTATTGATTTTTCAATTTTAGTATGATTATCGATTTTGAACTAAATGCATCACAAAATCTATTTTGTTCTTAGTATAGGCTTTAGTATTTTGAGGCTTTATACCTAATTTTATCAATTATCAGTTTCATATGTTATCTATTTTGAATCATGTGTTTAAGAAGTTGTTTGATATCAGCATTGATTTTAGTATTTCAAGGCTTACACCTAAAGTGGTCAGTAATTTGTTTTGAACAAGTGCATTGTGAATCTATTTTGAACTATGTGCATAAGAATCAGTTTTGAACAAGCATATAGCCCACTGTAGTGCTATGCATTCTGTTGACAATGTAGTATTATGACGGGTGACCATGTCTTTAAGTATCGTGTTAAGGCTTAGAGAAATAAGGTAACTAAGGTATCCTTCCTACTAATGCCCTGTACAACCTCTGTCACATTCCAATTTCTTTAATTTCACAATAATTTTTCACATTTCATTCATTCGGTTGGACTGTACTCAGTGTTGCCAATTCAATATTAAGCTAAAACATAATTAGCCAAATTAATATCCATAATCCGGATTTGGTCGCAATTCAGTCATTTAACACACTTAAATATATATTCTTATTGCTTCCATTTCCACTTACCGTACTCAAAACCATTCATTACAAAATCAAATTATATAAACAACCTCTGACATATCAACATATATATATATATATATATGAAAATCTACAACACTGTTAACCATACTTCTCTCATCCATCATACAGTAATCTGTATTCATTTTTCATTATGGTTGTATCCCTTTCTTATACACTACAGTATTGTACAATAAAGTCTGAATATAAAAATATTTGTAGTAGATATACCTTCAAGGTACGCTCTGACTGCCTCAAAGGAATCCAACAAAAAAACCTTTTTCCAAAAACCAAAACTACTGCAAATAATCTAAAAATGGGGAAAATAGGGGGTAAGCTTTATGCCCAGTAAGAAATATATATAAAGATACAGATACTGTAAGCTATATGCAAAGTATCTTAAAACAGATTGCTATGTATCAAAGTTCAAACAATAGCTCTAAACAAAGATTTGGAGGAAGAAATCTCTATAGCTCGTTAGGGGTTAGGGATGAGTATAGAAGGATGCTTTAGAACACCTCACTTGTCCCCTTTTCCTAACACTTTAGCTATAGAACAAATTGAAAAATATATCAGAGAACAAATTCATAAGTTTCTAATCAAAGATGCATCTCAAATTAATGTCAAAACAGTTTAATATTCAAAAGTTCATTTCAAAACTATACAATATAGATATCTAAAATTAGTCAAAACCATGCAGATTCTAGAATTTAAATGACATCCATATCCTAGTATCAAAACCATTTTAGATTTCATAGTGCAAATTTCAGAGGTTCAAAAATCATTCAAAGTCTAGATAGATCATACTCATTTCAGAATTCATAGTTTAGATATCAACTGTTCAGAAACCATATAAATTCAGATAAATCAAAATCCGTGGAGACATGGCAATATCCTAATAAAAATCATGTAGACCAAATCCCATAAAGGGAGAAATGTAGACATATAGCCATAGTCATAAGGGGTCCACAGTATGCACTAGTCAAGTGACAGCTGTGGGTGTTGAAGACATGACTAAGTCAATCAGCAGTTTAGAATCAGATTTAGAGCTAGAATATTGCAAGATTACCTAAAGGCAACTACGGGGAGCTGAAGTCTCAAAACAATTCATATAACATTTAGAAATACTTACAGAAACCGATTTCAAATAAAATATATCTTCAGTCAGTTCATAAATATCAAAATAGCTAATAAATTCATTTCAAGTATAAAAATTCAACAAATATTCTCGATGTGATAACCAGTGTTCAAAATATTTTATTTATGTATAAACACATGTCTAAAACATGTAGGTAACTTAAAACGTGAGAAAACGACTAAAAACCCTATCAAAAACCAAGTTACAAAATCGTATGTCTTTAGTATCAACTACCCAAAACCATAACTAAATCAAAACATCATTTAAACTTCAACGCAATAAAATCACATTTTCCAAGAACCAAAGCCTATGACAATTTCCACTTCATGTACATTTTCGATTCAAAGTTTAATTCGTGCTAATTTAACATTTTACAAAATCTCAACAGCATAACGGAATGATAGTTCTAAACATCCTACAATGTAATCACAATGTATATTCCCAAATCAATTGATTTTAAAACTATATTCAGTATCTCCTATGTTCTTTATACATATTCCTTATCACATAAATTACACTATATTGCTCGTAGCACCAGTGTCTCATACCTCAGTCCCGAGCTGCAAAACACCACAGAAACACAATCAATTCATCACACTTCAGTTATAAAATTATTTAACTCCTTGAGACCTAATATATTGCCTACAGTAGCTGCAATTTCGGTCTACTTCATACTAGTGCTAACACTGCAACTATCGTCAAAACACCTTTGTTTTCGGTTTTTACTTCACCAACAGTCTTGTATTAATTTATACAATATTCTAGGACCCAAATTACATTGAATTGAGCATGGATTCACCATGCTCTTCACTTGGTTAAATTGGGTTCTCTTTCCTACCTACCTTATTTCTTCAATTTAAGCTTAAATTCATGTTCTACACTTTGTCTACATTAATTCTACATCATTTTCACATTCTACAAGAAATTATACTTTCAGTGACGGAATTTTTAAGACAAAAATTTCCATCACAAGTTCATGCGGATTTACAACAGATTTGCAACGGATTAGTGACGGAACAAAGAAAAGTTTTAGCGACAAATTTAGCTACGGATTTTCTACAGAAAATCGTTGCAAATTTGCAACGGAATAAATTCCGTTACAAATTTCGAAGCTAAAAAGGCGCGTACAAATAGTGTTTAATCCCGCCAAATTTTTGACGGATTTTGAGACGGAATTTTCGTTGCAAATTCCGTCTCTAAAGTTTGGGACGGAATTTTGCAACGGAAAATTCCGTCTCAAAACCACTATATTGCTTTTTCTATTTTGCTGAGGTATTTTGAGAGGGAATTTGAGACGGAAAATTCCGTCTCAAAACGTTTATATTCATTGAGAAAGGTTTGAGACGGAAAATTCCGTCTCAAAACCTTTATATTCCTTTTTATTTCTTGAAAATGGTTTGAGACGGAATTTTTCGTCTCAAATTCCGTCTCTAATATTTGAGACGGATTTTGAGACGGAAAATTTCGTCTCAAAACCCTTCTATCCTTTTTATTTCTTGAAAAGGGTTTGAGACGGAATTTTCCTTCTCAAAATCCATCTCAAATATTAGAGACGAAATTTGAGACGGAAAATTTCGTCTCAAAACCTTTCTATTCCTTTAGTTATTTTTGGAAAGGGTTTGAGACGGAATTTTCCGTCTCAAATTCCGTCTCTAATATTTGAGACGGAAAATTCCGTCTCAAAACCCTATGTATTTTCTTTTCTATTTTTCAAGGGTTTTGAGAGAATTTGCAACGGAAAATTTCGTTTCAAAACCCTATTTCTTTTCTATTTTTCAAGGGTTTTGAGATGAAATTTGCAACAGAAAATTCCGTTTCAAAACCCTATTTCTTTTTTATTTTTCAAGGGTTTTGAGACGGAATTTGCAATGGAAAATTCCGTCTCAAAACCCTATTTATTTTTTTCCATTTTTCAAGGGGTTTGTAAAGTTTGAGACGGAATTTGCAACGGAAAATTCCGTCTCAAAACCCTATTTATTTTTTTCTATTTTTCAAGGGATTTGAGATGTAATTTTCCGTTGCAAAATCCGTCTCTAAAGTTTGAGACGGAATTTGCAACGGAAAATTCCGTCTCAAAACCCTATTTATTTCTTTTCTATTTTTAAGGGGTTTGAGACGGAATTTTCCGTTGCAAATTCTGTCTAAAAAATTAGAGACGGAATTTTGTAACGGAAATTCCGTCTCAAAATCTTCCAATAAATAAAAAAATAAATATCTAAAGTTTTGAGACAATATTTTCGTTACAAAATTTGTCTCAAAATTTAAAGACCGAATATAAACTAATATAGTAATATAAAATATAATATAATATTATTTTTTAGTTTAATGTTGTATAATAATTTTTAGAATATATAAATTATAAATAATATCATTTAAATATAAAATAAGTATAATAAAATTTTTACAATTAACTGAAATAATATTATTAAATTTATATAAAAAGTATACTAAAATTTTGAGACGGATTTTGCTACCGCAAATCCGTCTCAAAATTATTTATCAATTCCCGCCCTAAATAACCATTCTACTTGGACAAAAAATTTACTTTACCTTACCGCCCTTTTCACGTCTGGCTTAGCTAAAAAAAGAAAGAAACACTAAAGGAACGCCCGATCCTCACCCACCTCTCCTTCACCCCGACTCCTCCCTTCAGCCTCACCCACCCAAATCCGGCACCGACGTCTAGCCCAGTTGCCTTGCGTGCCTCGCCTCTCCTCTCCGCTGTGAGCTCTTGGCCTCGCCTCTCCTCTCCTCCCCCTACGCGCCCTTCTCCTCTCCCCTGTCTACCTCTCTACTGCTAAGTTGTCGCCAGCCGTCCCTTGCGCCTCTCTTGACCAAGCTGCTGCTGCTAGTACCCCTACTAACCAGATCCGACACCCGAAGTCTACCCGCTTCCCCAATCCTCATTTGGGTATAAATGTTTTTTATTTATTTTGTATATTAATTGTTTTTTGTATAAATGGATTTAGTTTTGACCTGCTTTATGTCCTATTTCCGAATAGGTGTCTAAAGGAAACATACTAGGAGCAAATAAAAAGGAAAATAGTTTAAGCCTACAAAATATAATAATGGAAGTAGGAATTCTGTCGGTCTCTGCAAGGAAAATTTATTTTTTTTTCCAGATTTTTTAAAAAAAAATTCTGAATCTAGATTTTAAATTAGGGTTTTTAATTATATCTTCTTGAAATTGGGCTTCATTGTCGAATTTGTGCTTTAGTTTTGTATATTTAGTATCATTCCATTTTCTTTGGACTTGAAAATTGGGGTTTATTTTCCCTTGAAACTTTGATACCATTTTTCAAAGTTCAGATTTTTTGTGAAATATTAATATTTTAATTTCTAAAATCGAAACCTCCTCAAAAGGCTCAAGTGCTCGCACTTTAGATACATGTGCAGGTTTGCTTAATTTTGACTTACTATTGAGTTTGTTTGCTTTGCTTAATTTTGGCATTTTTTCAGATGCTTTTGTAGGTTTGCTTAATTTCTGAAAAAAGAAAACACCTGTTAGCGATCACATCTAGGTTCAATTAATATAAAATTAAATCTAATGTAATGTTGGTTAAACGAGAGAAACTTTGGCATCCCTTTACAAGAAAAATAAAACATGTTAGCTGATATTTTCTGGAATATGAAAATCTTAGGACTAAAACAATATAACTATGAAAATAAGACATTGATTAGAGTACAAATGAATAATTTAGAATCTCTGTTCTGTTTCCACAATTATCTGGCATGTTCATTTTATGATTAGTTAATATGTTCTTCTCTTTCTTTAATAACTTGATATCTTTTTCTTATTCAAGCATTAGAAATCTGGACATATTCTTTGGGTTAAGGTTTTTTTTTTCTTTTGACATCTCAAGATTGTGAATGACTTTAACCTAAATCTTTAATTTATTGTCTTCCTGAAAGCTTCATATAGATTAAGTTAAATATGCTTATTAATTATAGACTGAAGATGTTGCAAGAGATTTTGGGGTAAAGTTTAGAATGTCATTGGAGTTGAATTTATTACATGTTTCAAGTAATGTACTTTGGCTTGTTTTGCAAAATTATTTATTTATTTATTTATTTTTGCATGTTGGCAGAGCAATTGATACGGGGAATCAACCATTTCTTATACAATCAATTATGATCAGCCACAAAGGATTTTCGTTCAAGCAATTAAAGAGGAATTGGAGGTTTTAGAACCATTTACAAGGTGATTTTATTTTACCTGCTCTTCATTTTGCTAATCAAATTAAGTACAAGTAATTTGAAGTTTGAATTTAATTAGTGAAAAGTTGAACATTTGATGCTGGAATGTTTGAAGCAACTGTTTCGACGATTAAGAACATTTGATGCTGAAATGTTTGACAGAAATGATATTGGAAGCATCATCAAACAGGTAATTAGCATTTTTGTGATTTGCCATTTCTATTTCACTTATCTATTAATATCATTAAGCTCATAGTAAAGTTTAAGGTAAGCTAGGATTTTTTATTTTTTTATTTTTGCATTTCATTTTTTTACTGCGTCAGTCTTTACTTTGTAACTATTATTGAGTTAATTCTTTTTTTAACATTTATCAAAAGCATTGCCCTTGGGTTATTTAGCAAAGAAGGGTGCCTATTGCAAGCCCTTTATAGGTAAATATGTTGAAACCTTAAACTTTTTTAAGGAATATGGAAGAGAAAAATAGAATTATTCTTATTAATTCAATAGTGGCTAAGTGCATCTTTTAAGCTATTTCTGTTTCTATTTTGTTTTGATGTAAGAGAAATTAGGAAGATGTTTATTTATTGATTTGCATCAGTCATGATCTTAGAAGATATGATTATTCACTGATTTAATATATATATATATATATCATAGGAAATGATAGTGCAACTGCTATGTGCTTTATTAGAGAGTTTTATGACTTGCTTAACATATTAGATGAATCAATTGGTTTCCTTTCTTGAAAACAGATTCAATCCAGTATAGCTCCACCATCGGCAGATGCACATGGTTATTAGCATGATTGCAGATTGAACCATACTTTTCTGGTATCTTTCGAAATTCCTGGTGATTAATGGGTTTCTTTCAAAATTCTCGTGTGGGTTATATTTTTAATCTGTCTAATTTTTTTGGGTTTTTATATTTGAAGTTATTGTGAATTTTATTTCATATGTGAGAAATTTGTGAACTTGTATCTGAAATATTTTACTAGATGTTGCTTATAAGAAACTGTTTGCTTTTTTCTTTTCTTTTTTTAAATTACATACGTGGTTGAATTTTGTGAAATTGTAAGTTTCCCAATATGTATTTGCTGGTTGGGTGTTGCAAATGAAATATAAAAGTAGCTGAAACAAATGAGTTGATGAGTCATTTTCTTGCTTAGAAGTATGGTTGGCTTTATTAAATTACACCAGCAGCTGGTGACAGCAGCTGAAGGATCAAATTGCTTAGTTTTTAATGTTTATCAAGAGCAAAAAAATATTATTCAGAACTTTTTATGTTTTTCAAAAAATCTAAATTTTTATTTTCTTCTTTTTAATAAAATGACATGGCATCTAGTTGGCTAAAATACCTTGATTATAGAAATAAGTTTAAAAGTACCTTATTTTAAGAATAAAGATTTTAAACTATCTTACTTAAGTAAAAAACTCCTTCAATTTGACTTCAATTTTGGTTCTACTGCCTTGAATTCAATAGGCCACTACTAAATTGGTTTCAGGACCTTGAATAGTCCTCCATTATTTGAACAATTAGGATTCAGTTTTGGATACCATTTAGATCTGAGATATCTGCTTTAATTCTTGTCTTGTTGCTAAAAAATAAGACTACATATTCTATGCTTCTGGTATCAATATCATATGGTTGTGTGAATTTAGCTGAAACAAATGAGTTGATGATTCATTTTCTTGCCTAGTAGTATGGTTGGCTTTATTTTATTGCACCAGCAGCTGGTGGTGCACCAGCAGCTGCTGCAGCAATTTCTTTTAAAAATTCTTTTAAAATGAGTTATTTTGGTGTTTGTTTGTTAGCTTTGAAAATGACAAAAGAAAAAATATGAAAGAGCAAGAAAGAGGAAGAGAAGCTACCTGGTTTGCTTATTCTGAATCATCAACCTTTGGCATTTGCCAGTCTCCTCTATCTTATCTCTGTCCCTCAACAGCCTTGCCTCTCCAAGCTACTCTTCTTTGCTCTCAGTCGCTTCCATAAGGTCCGTTCCTTTTGTTTATGTCTTTGCGTTCTTAATTTTTTTTATTTTATATTTTTTTTGAGCTTGAATCATGTTGTTTCTGAATGAAAAGCAGCTTGAGCTTCTTCACGTTGATGCGATATATATATCAGAGGCAATTGCAAGGAGTGGTGATCGGTAATTACTGTTTTTTTGTTGTTGCTGTGCTAGCGCTTCTTGCGATCGAAGAGGAAGTGTTTTATATCGATAAGTATCTCAAATCTTTGGTAATTAATTTTCTTTTTAAATTAAATTTTCATGTTGAAACATTGATTATATTGTTAAAAATTCATACTTTTTTTATGTTCAGGTCTTCGAAAGGATTCAGCATTTTGCTCTTCTTCTAGCTACTTTAGTTCTTCGACATGCTTTATAACACTGTGAGCTTCACTTTGCTTCTCTTTTCGCTTGCATATTTGTAAGTTTCACTTTTCTTTATTTCGACTCTTTTCGATTTCACTCTTTCTCAAAATTTCAAGCCTTTTTTGCCTCCAAGGATTAATGCTTTCTTCTCTGATATGGGCATTCATTGTTAATCCAAGCAAATAAAAAACCATTATGCTTTTTCTTTTAAAAACATTATCTAAATCTGGCTTGAGAATTTATAGATGCAGCATTTAGTAAACATATTAATAGCCAGTTTGATGTTCTAGTATCGAATTCTTAATAGTTATAAATGGTCTTTTTCTACTATCATGGCCTTAAAACAAATACAAGAAGCTACTTTCCAGACTTTTCCTTAAATATTGTGATGTTAGTAGATGCCATTGAACCAGACCTTTACTTCTGTTCTCCTTCTCAACTGAATTGCTAACATCAATCAAAGATAGCAAACTATCATCTCTTATACTAATATACAGATAAAGGCACTCCAGTCAACTAAAAAGAAACATTCACACAAAACATGAAGCCTAAAAGCAGTTAATATAGATATCTAAACCTTAGATTAAAATAATAAATAACAATACTAAACATTTCAGCTTAGGATCAGTAAATACTATTTCATGCATCCAAGGAAAGTCTAAGCATGAGAACATTCTTTTGCTAATAGAAGTGATAGGTGATCTGCAAATCAATAGTACAACATTGTTAACTAGCCACATAGAAGTGCACTATGAAGGTAAGGAATACGACCAAACAAATGCATAAAAGAGTTAATAAATTAGGTCGCCTGGCCTCAAGTCTTCTACTAAAGAGGCATGAACATGGATTGCATTTAAACCTGAACTGGTTAAATCCTCTTGCTGTGGTGCACCACCAGCTCCTGTCCTGTGGCAACAAGTGCACCACCAGCTGCTGGACCTGCTGCTGCAGGGTAGCAATTGTTGGTGCACCACCTGCAGGACAGCACTCAAGTGCACCACCAGCTGGTGGTGCACCAGCTGCTGTCTTGTGGCAGCAGGTGCACCACCAGCTGCAGCAGGACAGCAGCTGGTGGTGCACCAGCTGTAGGACAGCACTATTTTTTATTTGCATATTTTATTTCACTTAATGAATTTGAAGGTTTTGGTTTAAGGTTTGTTTTGATAAATCATTGAATATACTTAGGTTTAATTATGCATTTTATCATTTATTGATTTTTGGTAAAATATCTTTTAATTAACTTTGATTTCTTGAAGCTCTTCAATTGTCAGAGATGCATCATATTTCATTTGTCTTTTTTTTATCAAATTTTAAAATTTTTGTTTTGATTTTAGCTACTGTTTTTACTGCTTTAGGACTATGTGTTTGATTAATATTTTGGGGGTTTTTGGTGTACCTGGCGTTGTTGAAATATTTTGTTGGAAGAGAAACATATTCAAAATTTTGATCTCATTTTGAGTCAAACCAGGAAAAAATATTGAAATTCAAAGAAGGTAATATACTTGGCTAATGTAAATTTTTTGTTAGAATTTTTTGTTCCTTTCTTCACAAGGTCTTTGTATTGGCTTTCACTGATCTATATACTGATTTTCTCAGTATAAAGTCACCTAGAATCTCACTACTCTATCTGTTTTTGCAAATTCATATGAGAACCAAAGATAATGATTTGCCTGAATGCATGACGGTATGACTATTAAACAATGGAAAATTGTATTATGAAATAATCTTCTTTTGCATCATTATTTTCCTTCTAATGCCTAATAGTGCTGCTAATTCATAACAATTTGCCACATGATCTTCCTACTCTGTTCATGTTAACTTACCCTTTGAAATTATGCTCTATTATTAGTTTATAGCGGATTTAGTTTGAACATTATGCACATTAATTAATTTTTGATCTGTTATGTAAATTTTGTATTCTAATGAACTTAATGTTTTGGAAGTCTAGATGTTTTTTGTTTTACATTGCCATAGCAAGAAATGACTTATGGTTTAGTCATTAACTTTATGGTTTGACATTAAAGTTGCTCTTGGATGTCTTGCTAATAAAGAATCAGGGGAAATGTGAAAACTAATAAAAATTATTTGGCAATGTTTTTAAATTCTTTTCTCGAAATGAAAGCATGTTATTTAAGTTTGGCACAAATTGTTCATGTTCCATTAGGGGCAATAAGGTTTCATTTAGATAACTTGAAAAGCTTAACAACTACAAACTGAAGAAATAATCACAAGCCAAGCAAATGCGCAGTTGTATAGTTTAGCAAGCAACCATGTGAGAAGATACTTTAATATCCTATAGCCAAACTTGATATATTATCACTCTCTGATGTACATATCTTATATGCATTTGATTTTTCTTCATTTACATTGCTTTTGTAGTCTTGATAACTATTCTTTCTTTTAACAAGGTTATTTATATGATGTCTATATATATTTTTATTATATATTCGAGTTTTTTAATTAAAAAAATTATTTTCTTTAATGCTTTCAGGTGTTATTCAGATGTTTTATTTCTGTTCCAAATGGTTTATTGGCTGGATGTGTAAAATTTTGATTATGTTTCTATTGTGCTGTTGAGTTGATTCGTAAAAGCTGAGTGATTGGTGTACTTTTGATATGAATAGTTAATTGAACAAGGATAATTTCAATTATTGTTTTAATTCATTCATTTCTTTTTTATTTTTCATTTTTTCCCATATAATAATTCAATGCATATATGGTGATCATGTATGTTTGGAAACCAATCTTTGATTTGCGGTTTTCCTTTTGTTTTTATTTTCTATTGTTTTTGTAATTTTTTATTTGATTCCTATTTTAATTTGTTTGTAGATTGTTGTTGTCTTTAGGTTAATATTCGAATTGTTTCTGATCTTTTGTAAGTGTAGAATTGGGTTTTCAATATAAAATTTCGGGTACTTTATAAACTTTTTTTGTAATCTTGGATATAAGATTATTAAAAAATGATGTTTTGAGTTTGGTGTGATGAGATTAGTTTGTCCAAAGTACATTATAGTTATGTTAGATTTTTTTGTTTTAATTTTAATATATAAATTTTAATTGATTATTATTGTTTTTATTTCCTCCATTGTAGAGATCCTTTATTTCTTGAAATTAAATTTGCCAATGCCATATCCTCCCCAGTTCTTGAATTCGTTGAAACTAGAGCTTGCATCTTCCAATACATGTAGCTATTTGACATGATCGGCTTGCTCAGACATGACTGCCTTTGGCTTCTGCCATTCTTTTCCCTCAACTCACGTGGTTTGCTTAAATTGACTATTACAGATTGCTTTTTCCTCTTTTGCATTTCCTGTGGGCTCCTTCAATTACATGCTACTACACCTGAACATTTTCTTTGCCTTTTTAACTCATACAAATGCTATGTTGCTTATCTCAATGTCAATCTTTTTGATTTAACTACCCATACCAACGGATGGGTGTTATCTAGTATATATTAATTGTATGAATTTTTGTTAAATCGTATTTAACAAAACAATTTATTTTGTTATAGGTGTTCGATCGCTTTTTGAAGCAAAGACCATCTTCATGAAGCGCTACGATGTTATACGACTTCATGCTTTTGCATTTCAATATAGTATATATTTCCGAATTTAATATAATGTTTATGGATGTCGGTACATATTTTGTGAATATTAGATGTATATATATTTAAGGTTTTTGTTTAATTATGTATATATTAAATGTATATCTTTTTGTTAAACTATATTTATTGTAAATTAATTAGATTCAATTTTAGGTGTACTTGGAAATTAGATTTTAGCTTATAAAATTAATTGTTTTTTAATGAAATTCAACAATTTCAATAGCTATGAAATAATAATTTAAATGTTGATTTTTTTTGTCATAGTTTTCTGACGGAATTTGTGACAGAATTTTGTCACATTATAATTTTAATTTTTATAGTGTTTTAATAATATATTTGTTGTGACAAAAAAAATGGAATTACAGACGGAAAATTTAGTTACTAATTCCGTTGTAACTTATTTTGAGACGAAATTTTCTACCAAAATTTTGTCACAAACTATAGAATTTGATTTTTTTTAATTTAAATAAATTAACTCTTTGTGATGGAAATTGTATCGGAATTTCCGTCACAAAATTTTGTAACGGAAAAAACTAGTTGCAAAATTCGATGCAAAAGTTGTAGAAAAAACTAATTTTTTTTTTGTTTCATTACAATTTTTGTGACGGAAAAAATAGTTTTAGAAACGGATTTTAGTAGCAAATATCCGTCTCAAATTTGTAACGGATTTTGCAACGGAAAAATTTTTTTTGTGACAAATAGACTTTTAGCCACCTCAAATTTAGAGACAGAATTTGAGACGGAATATTCCGTCTCAAATTCATCACTAATTACAATTAGTGACGGAAATTGAAAATTTGTGACGGAAATTCAGTCACAAATTTCGTCTCTAATGCTTTATTTTTTTGTAGTAACATTGAACAGCATCATATTCATGCATAAGGAGTGTTGGCCAAAATCGTAAGGGAGTGCTTCTCATGGTTTTAATGCAATTCAAGCCTAAATACTGCATTCAAGCCTAAATACATGCTTAAACATCTTAAATAGCTAGCTTAAAGTCATTATATAATGAAAAATTCAAGCTTTCTCTCACCTTCTTCTTGGCCGAATTTGATGGAGGATGATTCACCATGAAGATGGCCACTTTAACACTTAGTTTTGGTAGCATGTTGTAGAGCTCTAAGAGCTAATCAAGTTTCGTGAAGATAGTTTTTGATTTCAGAGTGTTTAAGCCAGGGTTTTGATGGCTTTCTCTCACTAACTTAAGTTTTTAGAGTGAAAAGGAAATGGTGGAAGATGATGGACAGCAAGCATGAAGGAGAAGCTAGAAATATCCATTTAAAATAATATCTTTAATGGCAATTTATGAAAGTGCCTTATACAACTTCAAAAATTCTTAACATGTCCCCTTTTTCTTAATTTCTGTTTAAAGGTCCAGCTAAACTTCCAATCATTTTATTCACTCGTAAAATATATGTATTTAACACATTCTAATCATTGGTTAGCCTTTTTTCGGGGTTTGACAGGTAAAAAGGGTGAAATTACTAAAATACCCCTAACACTGCAATTACATAGTTTTTGGCTTTCTCGTGTGATTCAATCTTCAAGTTAACATGGCATGAGACTCCTTCACATGTAGATTTATCTATGACTGTCAGTTGATCTTAAGTCAAATTAGATTTATCATTATTTATGAAAATTTCTCGGGCCTATGGACGTAACTATCATATTTGAATTTGTTGCATGCTTTTTGAAACATGCACAAATGAAGGAATTTCAAGATGCAAATTCCTCCCACCTCAGTATTTCACTCCAAATATCATGACTCTAGAGCTTCACCCCAATCTGGATTGTAGAGGTCCCGTGGGGCCCACATGATAATTTCCTTCAATAATCTAGTTATTCAATTTCTTAATAATTAATTATTTGTCTTTCCATTTCCATAACCTTTAACTTATGGAATTTATTGGAAAAATGTGATCCTCATAGCCTCAACCTTGAACTATTAGTTTGATAGATAGATAGATCTAATATCAGGACATAATATCACTCATACATATTACTTTATTTTCTATTCATGCATAAACGTGTATGTAGATCGACATAAGCCTAGCATGCATTTACTTAAACTACTTACTAAGCTACCGATTACTCACCCCATTTTTCACCCCTTGCAAACTATCTGAGCTAGGCTACAATGTTGAGCCTTTATGTGAGCCAACGGGGATCGTACCTAGCCTAAGTACATAACGGTGTCCTTCGAGCCCTGCTTCTGCTATTTTCAAGGTATATAAATAGTGTATTAATTAGTTTACGTGTATACACTATATAGATTACATGGTACACGTGTTTATGTCATGGGATGTAACTTAGGATGATCTAAGACTATTAGATACGCAACATGATTATCAGCTGTGATCTTAGATACGATATGTATTTGATGATTAATTGTGGATAGTAGGTTGTGTGATATGATATCTATTTGGTAATTAGTTACGGATAGTAGGGTTATTTGATATGATATGTATTCCATAATTAGTTGTGAATATCAAGATTGTTGATATTATGCAAATGTTATCGATATGATTAGTGATTTCATTAGTACGTTGTGGACTATGTGAATGATTGGTATGATTGAGTTATAATAAATGAAATTGACTTGTAGGTAATTTTCTGGGGAAAATCTTAAAATATGATGGGGAATTTTCAATTTGTTTTCTAGACAAGAATATGTTACGGATTAAAAACGATCAGTTCATGTCTTAGAAATTATTTAATTCACCTTTGGATGAGATAATTAAGTGAGTAAACTTGAACTAAAATGAAAAGGATAAGTAAAAATCATTTAGCGACTACACTGACACCAAATACAAACTATAAAGTGAAAAGAAAAATTTAGTTCATAAAATTATTAAGTGGAATAAGTGTAAGTGTTAAGTGTACATCACGACCTTCTGGTCATAACAATACAAATATAAGTTATATAATAATTTTGATTTTAAATATTGTCCATTAATTTTTTAGTCTATCTTGTAAATTTAATAAAAAGCTAGATAAATATATATATATATATATATATATAAGTTCAGTAAATCTACTTATAAGTATGAATAAAAAATTTTTAAATTTTGACTTTTTTATTATTTGGTAATTAATGATTATATACTTATATATTTTTAAATTTTTAATGATATACATTCAGTACATAACTATAATGAATGATCATATAAGAATTTTGTTTTTAAGTGAGTGCCTACATACTGACAAAAAAAGATGAAAACACCTAAAAGGAACAAAAGTCTAAAAAGTCTAAAACTATTAAATTATATAAAAAATTGTAAGCTCAATATAAATCGAGAAGGGGGTGAATTGGTTTTTTATGCTAATTCAAGTTTTCTAACTTAACTTCACACTTGTCACTAAAACTTAACACAATTTTAATCCAATCAAATAAATAAGGACATAGTAAACAATAAGTAAAGAGTAAGGATCGAGAAATGTACACATGATTTTTATAGAGGTTCAATCTTCCTTGCTTATGTCCTACGTCCTCTCTCTTGAGCTTCTTTTTAAGGAGTTATCAAATCCATTATAAATATTGGACTTAGACCATTGTTTTTTAAGGCTTAAGAGTAACTTTTACACACATGCCCTCTCTAGGCTTAAGGAGAAACCTTACCCTTTATTTTTTTTCAAGGCTCAAGGAAAAAACTTTTACTACCTCCTTTTTTAAAGGCTTAAGGAGAAAACTTTATATCTACTAAAATCTTACTTTAAAATAAAGCTCTCAATGGTTTCTCTCCCTTTTCTCAAATGATAGGATTATGGGTACAAGTTTGTGTAATCTAGAGTACTAAAAAGGTTAGATGATTACAAATTATTAGACACAAGATATTACAATATTTGGGAATGATGGATATACAATCTCTTTTTGGTTATACAAGGAAGGAATACATGAATATGTGATTGATGGAAGATATTACATTGAAGCTCATAAGTCTTGAAGCCTTTGCACCTTCCTTTTATGTCTTCTCTATGAAATATGGCCATTGGTATTCTTAATTTGAATTTCTTCCCTTTGCAAATAGAACAAATTAATCATTAGAACCTACCATTGCGAGGAGTATCGATACCTTAAGAAGGATTTTTGTAAAATAGACAAAAGGTATCGATATCATAACCTTACGGTATCATTACCTAAACCAAGCATTTAGCTTTTGCCCAATGATAATAATAGGGATATCGATACCATGCATCAAACCCGCTAAAATGTAAATAAACAGTTTCAATACCTTTACCAAGGATGTTGATACCTTTAACATACAAGGCATATTTTTGGAAAGTTAAACATGGATTCACTTCATTAAGGCAATCACTCAAACATCAAATATGCATTCATAAAATTAATCATTTGGAATATGTACATTTGAGTCCTAATGAATTTCTTACTCACTTAGCATTATGTCTAACAATAATTTCATATTCATATTCAAGTTAGAAATATGCTATTGTGATTAAAATCTAATTTTCTTAAGTTTTCCTAGGTCATATCAAAATCTTAGATATTTGGCATTTTGATTCACATGTTGAAGCACACATCAAGCAATTCCTAGCATGTCAATCAAGTCTATTTGGCATTTTGATATAAGAACACATGTTTGAAGCAAGTTAATACATAATCATTGCATCCTGATTTTGCTTAAACATCTTTCACTCAAATATGATCTAAGATTAACATTCATTCATTTAAGCATTCATAATCTAATAACCAAACAATGTCAATCACATCATAATATTCAAGAAAACAAGCACAATAAGGTTTAAAGTTAGAAATCATTCTTACGAAACTCTTTTGCCTAAGAGCACTCATAATTCCATATGTCTTTGAATCCAACTTAAGCCATTTTTTGAAGTAATTTAAACTTTATGATGATGTTCAACCCTTGCTAAATGATGCCTTACATTTAATACTTTCCATTTTCTATCTAGCAAAGGCTTACTAGATTTCTCAAAAATAACATTAATAGCAATAAAGATATATGTAATCAACAATTTCAAAATTCATGCACTACCTAATCATGTTAATAACTAAATCATATTTTGCAAATTCATTTTTCAAAAATGTTTTCCAAAAGAAAAACATTTACTTAAGTCATAGGCTATAGTTAAAACTCAATTAAATCAAGATTGGCACTAAAGCTACCTTTAAAACTGTAGTGTATATTCTTAATCGAATTCCAAGGAAATCAGTAGCTAAAGACCTGTATGAGTTATGGACAGGAAAGAAGCCTAGTATTAGCATTTATATATTTGGGGTTGTCTAGTTGAAGCTAGGCTACATAAGCCTAATGAAAGGAAATTGGACTTAAGAACAATAAGCTGCTACTTTGTTGGATACTCAAAAAGATCGAAGGGTTTCAAGTTTCCTTTTTTTCGAAATGGGAAATGCTAAGTTCATTGAGCATGTTGAATATGATGAAAGTACCAAACTCAAGAAATTTGTCTTTGAGGAAGAACATGTTACAGTTCCTACAGTTGCAATTGAAAATGATTAGACAATTATGTCTGACATTGTTCAAGATACAAATTTGGATTATCAAGACGTTCTTGGGTTACCTCCTATACATATTAGAGAACTTGCTCCTATTTAATTGCAAGAGCAACAACAATCTCAATAGGAAGTGCCATTAAGAAAATCCTTTAGAAAGAGGAGATCAACAATTCTAAATGATTATATCATATATTTCCAAGAACATGAGTTTGATATAGGACTGGAAGATGATCCAAAATCTTTTAGTCAAGCTAAACAAAGTGTTCACTCTCAGAAATAGATAGAGGTTATGAAAGATGAGATGAAATCAATGGAGAACAATGACGTTTGGGAACTTGTCGAATTGCTTAAAGAAGCGAAACTGATTGGTTGTAAATGGATTTTCAAAACTAAGCAAGATTCGAAAGAAAATGTCGAAAGATATAAAGCACGGCTAGTTGCCAAAGGTTTCACTCAAAAGGAAGGCATTGATTATCAAGAGACTTTCTTTCCAATTTCATCAAAAGACTTTTTTAGAATCATTTTGCCACTTGTAGCTCATTATGATTTGAAGTTACATCAAATGGATGTAAAGACGATGTTTCTTAATGGTGACATTGAAGAAACAATTTGTATGGTGCAACTAGAAAATTTTGTGTCAGATGAATCGAAACATTTGGTATACAAATCAAAAAAAATCCATTTATGGTTTAAAGCAAGCATCCCATTAATGGTATCAAAAATTTGATCAACTAATCACCTCTTTTGGTTTTAAGGAGAACACTGTTGATCAAAGTATTTATCACAAGATCAGTGTGAGCACGTTTATTCTTCTGGTGTTATATGTCGATGATATCCTGTTGGCAAGCAACGATATAGGCCTATTACATGAAACCAAGAGATTTCTCTCGAATAATTTTGAAATGAAAGATCTTGGGAATGTATCCTTTATGCTGGGTATACAGATTCATAGAGATCAATCTTGTGATTTACTTGGCTTATCACAAAAAGCATATATCGATAAGGTGCTGAGCAGATTTGGCATGAAGAATTGTGCATCAGGAGACACGCCTATTGCTAAAGGTGATAAATTTAGTTTGCTTCATTGCTCAAGAAATGGGATTGAAAAGGAAGAGACACAGAAGATTCTTTATGCTTCAGCAGTAGGGAGTTTTATGTTTGCTCAAGTTTATACATGTTTGGATATTGCATACATAGTTGGAATGCTTGGCAGATATTTACGTAACCCTAGAATAGATCATTGGAAAGCAGTAAAGAGGGTTATGTGGTATCTACAAAGAATTAAAGATTATACGCTCACATATCGGACGTTAGATCATTTAGAGATCATTAGATATCCAGACTTTGATTTTACTGGTTACCTTGATAGCAAAAGATCCACTTCTGGTTATGTTTCATGTTAGCTAGATGTGAGAACCCCACTTTCCCAATACCCAATTTAAGTTAAAGAGTGTAGAAATCGAAAAGCGAGAGTTAGTTGTTAAGATTTCTAAATAAAGGGTCTGATTAATGAAGATTGGGGAAGTACTTAATGTGGGCCCCATAAGGACTTTTACTGTCCAGATCAAAATGAGACCCTAGAATAATGATATTTGAAGTAAAACATTAAGATAGCAAGAATTTGCATCTCAAAATTCTCTTGTTTGAGCATGTTTTGAGAAGCGTGCAGTAATTTCAAAAATAACGATTACGTCCATAGACTGAAAAAAACTTTCGTAAATAACGGTCAATCTAAATTGATTTATGACTAACTGACAGTCATAGGTGAATCTGCATGTGAAGAAGTCTCATGCTATTCCAATTCGTAGACTGAATCACACGAAAACGATAAAAATAACGCGAATGAGCAATCAAGGGTATTTTGGTAATTTCACCAAAATGACAGTCAAACCCCAATAAAAGTCAATTTTTAAACTAAATTATGTCAAATAGATATATTTGGCATTGAAATGGAAATACTTAATCAAATATTGAAGTAGTTAGGACATAACAGGAATTTTGAAAAATTGTTAAAGGGCAAAATGGTAATTAGCTTAAAAGATATTATTTAATCACAAAAAAAATATCATGTTCTTCATATTATGGCTGGCCACCATTTTTAGAGGAGACAAAAAGCTTGGTTTTAGAGAGAAAAAGTCATAAAAACCCTAGTGTATAAGCCTCAAATCGAAAAATACCATAAAGGAAAGTTGTTCTACTCGATAAGCTGTACTACATACCTTAAAATCAGCCATGGGAATGGCCATTTGATGGGTGAAATCTTCTCTTGAAGTTTCGGTCAAGAGAAAGAGGTGAGGAAAGCTTAAATTTTTGTGTTTTAATGGCTTATTACTATATGTTTAAGGTGTTTAAGCATGTATTTAAGCTTAAATTAAAGCAAAACCCTATGAATCTACCCCTTAAAGTTACAGCCAACATGGGTTTATGATATAATCATGCTCAATTTGATAGATTAATGATCTTAGAGTATTGTATAAATTAATTCTAGACTGCTGGTGAAGTTAGAACTGAAAAAAATGTTTTAACTGTACTTACAGTTTCGTATCTGGTTTGAAGTAGACTACATTTATTATTGTATTAATGGAAGACCCTATAGTCTAGAATATTCATTGTAAAAGGAATATTAAAATTTGACTGTGTTTTGATATTTTTTTGCAGCTTTGAAGTAAGTGGCATTAAGGAAAACGATAAGCGATTATTTGCTTGCTTATCTACAATTGCTTACAGGAGCTGATACTATACTACATTGTGATTGGAATAGGTAAGGGATATATATAAGAGATAGGGATACTATGACTACATCAGCATGATTGAAGTCCTGCATTACTGAACATTGAAACAATTTTAAGATTGATTGACTGGACTGAATGATTTAAATTGATTTACTAAATTGAGTGATTGATATTGTGATTGATTAACATTGAGAAATTAGAACTGTGGCTTTTAAACTATGTTTTAAGTGTAGAAGGATTAGGGTAAATAATATTGCTATACTGCCGAAATTTCGTAAAATGGCCCTAAAACCTTGAACTGTGTATAAGAAACTTTGTTATTGATTTCATAGATGTAAGACATGACTACAATTATGTTTTGATTTAAAAACTGTTAGAAGTGAAATGTGTTTTAACGAGTTTACGGAATGTTTTATTGAATGTTTTAAACGACTAACTAAAGTGAATGTTTTAGATTGATTGACTCTGTTTTACTAAAAATCCTAATTGTATTACTAAAGTAAATGTTTTGAGTGACTGACTGAAATAAATGCTTTAAATGTTTTGAACTAACTGACACTGTTTTACTAAAATAGTCCATTTTCCATCTGAAGTTAAATGTTTTGAATTTAACTAAACGTATTGAATGAAATATATTGACTTTTGGACTGTATGATTTTAAAATGAAACTTGGTTCCCAAAAGTTATATTTTGACCGTAGGGGTCGCAAATCCCTGGCCAATCTAGGCACTCCCAAACCTTGACAATAAAATGTATAGTTATATTACTGTATTATGTTTTGAAAACACAGAGTATGGTTTTATTGTTTTCATGGGAATCGAGTAAATGTTTTGAGAATGTTGGCTCCCGTATCATGCTTACTGTCTACACTATACTATATTATTCGCTATTAGACCTTGAGCAAGTCTACAGCCATCTCTGTATCACTTGCTCAGTGGTATTGTGGGGTTCACTGTTAGCTGTCAACCATGAGCAAGTCTTTAGTGGTCCTCAAGATTGTCATTGGCTCTGTGACATTGGATGGACATTACTATGATTGTGGCTATATGTCTTATTGTTAACGTTTACTCTCTTCTTGGGATGCTGAAACCGCATGGTTCTTTTGAGATATTGTCAATTCTCCACTGAACTGTGACAGTACTATTTACTAAATTATTTACTGAATTATTTACTGGACTATTTACTAAACCGTTTATTGAACTGTTTACTAAGTGTTTACTGACAGTTTATTGATAGGTCATTGAATTGTTACTAAATAGTTTACTGAATAGATCATTGAATTGTTTATTTAATTATTATCTATCGTTTATTGAATCGTCTATTGACTGTTTAAATTACTTATTGAATCGTTTATCGATTTTCTATTAAATTGCTTTTACTGAATTGCTAACTGAATCATTTACTAACTGTATACTAAACTGTTTTATTAAATTGCTTACTGAAATGTTTACTGACTAGATGAATTGATTACTGAATCACTTACCGACTATTCACTGATTTGTTTACCGAACTGTTCACTGATCATTTTCTGAAATGTTTACTGAGTGATTTACCGAACTGATTTTTGTACTGTTTACTAAATCATTTATGGATTGATTTACTGAACTGTTTATTGAACCGTTTACTAATTGGTTTACTGAATCAACCATTGTATTGTTTTCTAAATCGTGTATGGAGTGATTTATTAAACTGTTTACTAAATGACTTCTGAATTATTTACTAAATGATTTACTAAAAATTTTATTGAACTATTTACTAAATGATTTACCAAAGGTTTTAATGAACTATTTACTGAATGTTTTATCGAGTAAATTACTGAGTGTTTTATTGAAGGTTTTACTGAATGATTTATTGACCATTTTATTGAACTGTTTATTGAAAGCTTATTAAATGTTTACACATATATATATATCATCGTTTCTACCAATTTTAAATTATAAATGATTTGATAATGATCATTTACTGTATAGTATTATCACTAAAGGATTGACGAGTTTTGACACTAATTTGATACACTTGAATTTCTTCTTTGTAAAGTTTTTATAAATTCCCTATAATCGAACTTAGGGACCGAGACAAGCGATGTGCTCTGAAGCATCCTTCCATATTCAACCAGGTACTCCTAACCGATTATAGTATTCTTTCCGATAAAGTACCTAAACACTATTTTGATACTGATTGGAAGTTAGCTTTGAACGTGTTTTCGATAAACGCATATAGGTATGCATAGTATCAATTCTTTTATATATATTTTTTACTAGGCGTAAGCTCACCCCCTTCTACCTTACAGATCATTTGCAGTATAGTTAATTAATAAGGAAAGGTTCTGATCGGATTCCTACGAGATTTCGATATAATACCTTACAGGTATAATTGTATGGTTACTTTCTTGTATTCAGATATTTATTGTACAATACTTTAGCGTGTAAATGGGGATGTAAACGTAAAGAATCTGATGTCAAAGGTAGTAGTTGATATTAGATATTTATATAGTTAAGATGGGACTGTAAATACAAGTAATACATACTATAACTGACTGTACTAAGACTAATTTGAGTAGTTAGACATTGTTTTGGCTAAGTAAATTTTGGCTTACTGTATGAGTGGGGACATTAAGCACAGTCCAACTGACTAAGTGAAAAAGAAAAATGTTGGTTTTGATTTTCAGGAATCGGAGCGTGACATTGGAAAAGCTGTATCTTGGAAGAGTGTAAAGTAGTCACTCATAGTTTCTACAACCATGGAAGTAGAGTTTATAGTTTGCTATAAGGCATCGAACCAGGTAATATGGTTGCAAAATTTTAGCACTGGGTTATGCATTGTCGATGGTATTGAAAGACCACTGAAGATTTATAAAGCTATAGAGTTATATTCTAAGAACAACAAAAGCTCGTCGAGGTCAAAGCATATTGACATTAAGTTTCTTATTGTTAAGGAGAAAGTTCAGACTTTTCAGATGTACATTGAATATATCTATACGACCAAGATTACAGATCCACTTACTAAGAGTGTGCCACCTAAGATGTTTCATGAGCATGTAGCTCATATGGGAGTAGTTTATCTTGATGATATGCTTGTTTAGTGGGAGTTTGTTTTATTTATATTCATTTGTTATTGATACATTATTCTGATCAAACTTAAGTATTGTTGATATTACTGAAACGCTAAAATAAAGTTTTATTCTTTCAATTGCAGTTAAGCATAAAGTTTTGAAAGTATGTTGTTTAACTCTTTGAGTTATAAAGTAGGACCAATTGGAAATAAGTATGTTTAAGGGATCATGTTGCATGTAATTTTCGTGCTACACATCCATACTTGTTCTGTGTCGTTGGTTATATTAATGTATATGACCATTGATGGGCTTAGTTACAAAATATATGTAACGAAGATCGCTTTGATTCTATATTGGTATAATTGATGAACTAGATTATTTAAAGATGTTACTCTGTGAATATAGCAAGTTTAGAGCTCTTAAAGCCATTTGACATGTACAATTGTCAGGTGACATATGTGGCCTAAGTGGGAGATTGTTGGGAAATTCTTTCAATGGGCCTACATATATCAATTAATTGTACATTAGAGGCTATCTAATTTGTCTAGTCCATTTAAAAGTGATCATATAAATTTTGAGTTATTGGACTTTAGGGCATCTCATTTAGTATAGGCTTTGCAATATGTAGAGAGCCAATATTTTATTTTATTTTTATGATGGATCAAAATAAAATAAACTATATTTCAAGTATAAATAGGTTATGGTTGCCAATCAAAATATAACATAATTCTCATTCTCATATCTCTTTAATGAGTTAGATATAGATTCTCTCAAATGGTTTAGATATGGAAGACTGCTAACTCTAAGAGATCAATTCCAATGGATACAAGTTTGCTTCCATATTAATTTTCTTGATGATTAAACATGAGATCATGTGTATATTTATCTGTATGATTTTCCTACAATGTCGACAAATCAGAAAATTTGAAATGAAATATCAAAGAACAAATGTGAAAAAAAAAAGTGAGGAAAAATATTCATTTTGAGACTTTAATTTCACATAATTGAAAATTATTCCCTTTTGACATTACTTAATTAATAAATTATTTTCTTTAGGCATTTGATCTTTGCTCTTTGCAAGGAAAAAAAAAACTCACGTTTTTTCTATAACTTGAGATTGAAAATAACAAAGTGTGTTTGGATGGAGAATTTTAAAATTTTGAAGCATTTCAAAATGAAGGCATTTTAAAATTCATCATTTGAAAATGCTGGCATTTATAATTTTATTGTTTGGATAAAGATTTTTTAAAAGGAATTTTGAATTCTAGAATTTGATAAAATAAAAAAATAATTATAAAAGAAAAATAATAATATGATATATTAGAAAAAGAAAAATATCAAATAAAAAATGTAATATGGATATCATTAGATTTGTAAAAATGTAAAGATATTATTAATAATATGAAAAACAAAAATATATATTATATTAAACAAAATAATATGTTTCTGTTTTTAATTTTATATTCAATATTGAAGCATGTTTAATAAAGTAAGAAAGATTGTGAGGAATTTTGAAAAACCACCTTTGTCGTAACGGTTTCGCGCTCGACGATTTTGAAAACATTTAAAAACAAAAGAGTCGCCACCAATCTTTTTTAACTAGGTGTGACTGGTCACCTAAAAATATTTATCTTTTTAACAAAATCTCTAAATTAATTAAGTTTCATTAAAAGGACAATTTTTGGTCTGCGAAAACAAAATCAGGTTCGGGAGTACAGTTACGCGTGGGGAAGGATTAGCACCCCCACAACGCCCGTTTAAAAACGGTACCATCTTAATCAAGTGTTATCCTTTAATTTCAATAAAATGGTCTTAATTTAAGTTTAATTCATTTATTATATAAAAAAAAATCCGTGCATTTGCTTAAAAAATTACTATTATATATGTTAAAAAATTTCATTATGAAAATCAACATGAACACCATTTATTGAAAAATTAAATCAAATATCCCAAAACTCTAGTAACATTTGAAATAATTTTCCTCACCTAGAGATTTCTTAAGAATCAATACTTGTGAGTTCTATAGAATCTTATCTTCGGTGGGGCTCACGCTATTTTATAATTGATCGTGTACACATGTAGATGCATATGAAACTTAAAAGAAATTTTATTTATTTTGATTTTATTAATGAAACTCTTGATATTTAAAAATTTAGCTAAATATCTCAATATTCTGGTAACGTTTAGCTAATTCCTCTCACTTAGGTATCAGTCAAGAAATCACTTTTGTGAGTTTCATGACATCCCATCGTTGGACATTGTTTAATTATTAAATTTCATTATTTATTTTTCTTTTTTTTTATAAAAAAAATAAATTATTTATTTTCCTTTTTAATAAAAATTTAAATTATTGAAAAATCATACTAAATACCCTAATATTCTGGTAACATTTAGTAGACTCTTCTCACCTAGGGATCAGTTAAGAAGTCACTACTGTGAGTTTCATGACATCCCATCATCGGACAAATTATTTACTTAAATTTTAATTTTTATAAATATGATGCAAATATATTAAAAATACATAAAATAAATTATTTAACAGAATAAATAAATAAATAAATACTAAATGAATAAATAAATGAAAGAAAAAAATATATACCCACGGATTAGGCTTAGAACCTAAAGAGATCTGTCCACAAAGGCCCAAGTCGGACAGCCCAAGGTGAAGAGCCCAAAGAGGTCCCACGGACTGGGCTCAGTTGGATCGGCCCACCAGAACCAGGCGCGGGTCGGGTCGGCAATAGGGTGACGCATGGATCCTGATCGGTTGCAGGTCGGGCACGCGGATCGGGTCGGTCGGCTGGCATGCGGATCTTTCCCTCCTCGACGGGCCGAGTGCGCGGATCCCGGGTTGGATCCGGGTCCACGCGCGGGTCGCCTCGTTTCTTTCTTTTTCTTTTTTTTTTTAGCTATAAAAACCAACACTTTTTTTTTCATTCTTCATTTTCAACTTTTTTCTTAAAAAACTTTCAGAGCTCTCAAAGCCCTCGACCAGGAGATTTTTGGCCACCGCCGGACCGCCATGCGCCGCGGTAAAAATCGAAAAGGAAGCTTCTTTCCGAAGCTTCCAAGCTTTCTCTTTCCGTTTATAGCCTTCTTTTTCGCAAAAAATAGCTCTATCCTTGTAGATCTGAAGGTGAAACCCTCGGCCTCTCTACCTTTAACGGCCTCTCTCCATCGCTCGAATGGCTATCTCTTTCCGTTATGTACTTGGCCTCCTCCGTAACCCCTTCCTCATCAAATCTCGAAACCCAAACCCTTTAAAAACCCTTGAAGCGAAATTCCCTCCCCCTTTTTTTGATTCTGCTGTTGTTGAAGCTTGTGTGTGGTTGTTTGCTACTTGTTGTTTTTTTTTTGTAGGTATGATGAGTGATGGGTTTAGTTTGGGATCGGCTTAGGGGTAGTGGCATTTAGGATGGTGCATGATGGTTGCTGGTGAGGGGACCGTTGGTTGAATAGGGGGCTGTCACAATGTTGGTTTTCAGGTTTTGGGTTTTTTGTAAGGGCTGTGTCTTGGGTTTAGGCAATGAGAGGTTCTCGTTTTTTTGGTGGTTGTGTGTGTTGGGGCTGTGAAGGATGGCCAAAAATGGTGGCATCACGGTGGTGAAGGGAAGGTGTCTGGTGGTTGTGGTGAAGGTGGCAAGGGTTGAAGGTTCACCGTTGGCTGGTAGGGGCTTCGGGGTAGTGAGACGTGCGATTTTTGGGGGTTAAAATGGCAGTGGTGTTTTTGTGGGTTCAAAAGGAAGTGGATGATGCTGTCGTTGTCTTTTTTTGGCTAAATGGGATTGGTCTAGGGTTTTTGTTGGTAATGGGATGGAGTAGGCAGAGGCTGACTAGTGTGACAGGTACGGGGCAAAGGACACTGCGGTGGTGGCTAAGTAGACAGAGGCAGCTTGTTCCGGCCTGCAAAAGGGGCTAAGGGTGGCTGGCGGCTATGGGGTTATGTACCCCACTAAATGCACTGATATAATAATAATAATAATAATAATAATAATAATAATAATAATAATAATAAAAACAAATAATATATAATAATAATAATAATAATAATAATAATAATAATAATAATAATAATAATAATAATAATAGAGTAACAATAATAATAATAATAATAGGACAAAATTATGTGTCTATAGCTGCCCCTCTTTGCTTATTGCTGAGAATCAAGAATAGAGCGAAGATAATAGACAATAATTTTGTCCGGTTTATGACTTAATCTTTTTTTTTTTGAAATGTGCTCTTCTTGCAGCAGAGGCAATGAAACTTTAAATTTTTTTTTTAAATGTGCTCCTCTTGCAGCAGAGGTAATGAAACTTTAAAATTTTTTTCGAAAAGTGCTCCTCTTGCAGCAGAGGCGATGAAACTTTAAAACTTTTCTGAAATGTGCTCCTCTTGCAACATAGGCAATGAAACTTTAATTAATTTATTTTTTTTGTTTTTATTTTTTTTTTCTAAAATGTGCTCCTCTTGCAGCAGAGGCGATGAAACTTTAATTAATTTAATTTAATTTTTTTCTGAAAAAGCTCCTCTTATAGCAGAGGCAATGAAACTTTAGATTTTTTCCTGGAACGTGCTCCTCTTGCAACAGAGGCAATGAAACTTTAAATTCTTTTCTTTTTTGAAATGTGCTCATTTTGCAGCAGAGGCAATGAAACTTTAAATTTTTTGTGAAATGGGCTCTTCTTGTAGTAGAGGCAGTGAAACTTAAAATTTTTTCCTGAAATGTGCTCCTCTTGCAGCAGAGGCAATGAAACTTTAAAATACTTAAAATTTTGCCCAGAAGACTTGGAATTGCCCGGAGGACTTATCACTTATGCCCGGAGGTCTTAAACTTTATGCCCGGAGGTCTTAAATTTGTGCCTAGAGGACTTGAGATTTTTAAATTTGTGCCCGAAGGTCTTAAAATTCATGCCCGGAGGACTTACAATTTTGAAATTTGTGCCCGGAGGACTTGAATTTGCTTATCTTTGAAAATCATTCTTAAATCTTAATCAAACATAGCATTAATCAAACTGGATTTGAAAATTTCTTTATCTTGAATAAACTTGACTTTCTTGTTTTGAAAAAAGTTACATAACCTTTAAAATCTTGATTGGATGGTGTCGAGCTTTTAGCTTGAGAAACATGTTTTAATATCAAAATTTTACACAAAAACTTTCAATGTTGATGTTGTATGATATTGTATATGTATGCATGTATGCATGGCACTCAATCCTGTACATTCTCTAACTTTAAAACTCTTTCCTATCTTGTCAAAGAGGCACATCATTTGTCTTTTTTATCTTCTTTGCCCTCCAACATGATCATGAAAACTCCTTTCTATTTTCCCTTGCTACAGAGTTCTTGTGCTCTCATTATAGCCTTTTGACGAAAAGCACTAAAAATTTTCCTCATAACTATTTTCCAAGAGGGAATTGAATCTAAATTTCACAAGTGATATTTGATCTTTTCGAAAAATTGGTGATTACTTTTCAAGATGAGTGGCATAAATCCTATTCGGATCTCTTCAACTGGACAATTGAAAGTTTGGTGACCAGGATGTTCTGTTTGGGGAATACTTTGCCACTTATCCAAAAACAATGGTTCCTTTCTTGGCTCAAAATAGTTTTCTTAAAACACCATCGCTTTTCTTTCTTTTTTCTTTCCTTTTTTTTGAACAAAATTTTGAATGAGAAAAGAAACAAAATATTTACAACTTGGTTTGACAATCTCTTAAATTCTCGAATAATGGCGTTCTACAAATGCCAAGATCAGACATGAATGACTAAGGTCTTTTCTATTTAGGAAGAGTATATACAAGAAGAAAGGTTCAAACTTTTTCAAAAAAAATGTTGGACAATCAAGTGACATCCAAATCTTTAGGCATCTCAAGGGTTTCTCAGGGCTTGATGATTCTTTTTCCATATTTTCAGTTCATGACACTACTTGATTTGGTTGCAATAAGAGTTCATCATTTGCTTTAGACTGCCCTTTTCGGGTTTTCACCCCAGAGCTCTACTCTTTCTTTTGTTTTCTTTTCTCTTTTTTTTTTTCAATTGTTCCACCATGCATTTGAGAATTCAGATTTCATTCAAACAGAAAATGGTGAGAATGTTCCAAAGAAGAGCTCACCTTTCTTTTTCTACTTTTCCATGTATCTCTTCTTTTTCTTCCTCTTCTTCTCCTTTTTTTTTCAAAATTCTTCTCATTCTTTGAAGCACCTTTCTTTGTATACTTTCACATGTATCCTTTCTTCTTTCTTCTTTCTTCTTTCTTCTTTCTTTTCCTTTTTCTTTTCTTTTTTCTTTTTTCATTGATTCATGTCCAAGATTTCAAATCTAATTTGCCTCAAATTGCCCCACAACATAGTAAATCTTATTTGATCGAAAACAAAAGTTTAATCATTCATTTTCTTTGAAGAGATATTTTCTGAACATGCCCCCCGGTGTGGAGGGTGATCCTTGGAAGAGGTTTATTGTGAAAGAAATTATCTGGCTCAAAAGGGGTAGCAACAGGATAATGTTTATATTTGTGAATGGGATGTGAAAGATGGCCATTCATCATTTCAAATTAAGATGCTTCCATTGAAGAGAAATTCTTAGACTAAATTTTTCCTTTGGCTTTTGAAATTATCTGAATCTCACGCCTACATAGTGTCACAATCAATCTTTTTCATTATCATTTTTTTTTTACTTTTTTTTTGATGGTGTAACATCCCAATATGACAGAACTCAATTCACGATTCAATTATTTATGCAACATATGTCAAAGGGAAAGGAAAAGGGCATTGTACAAGTCAAGGTGTTGAAAAGAGGGACATTGATGCAAAATCAATAACTTTGGGTCTTTCTGCTGAACTTGCCCAAAACATGAGCAAAGAATAACCTCTGGAATGTGAGATTGAAGAGTTTGAGATTTGTACAAGAATCTAGGTGGCTAGGTATCTCAAAATGATCTTGTCAAATATAGAATTACCAATATCAAGAATATTTAAGAGATTGTCATTGAGTTCCAAATGATTCTCAAAAGGTTTTGCAAGTTGTTTGTTTCTGAAAACCATTGACAATAAAGTCTCGTCATGTTCAAATGGGAAACAAATCGGACTTTCAAAATCTTATGCCCCAAATAGGTTTTATTGAGATACGATCCTGGAACAATTTACGACATTCATCTTTGATAGTAATCACCGATTTTCTTAAAATCATGTTTATCATTAATGTGAAGAAAAGAAACATTCTTGTTATAGGCCACTGGAAAATAAATTATGCAAAAAGTTGTGCTCATACAATTGTCACCTAGGCCAACGGAAATGACAAGCATTTTACAACAAAATACAAACTTTGAAATCTTGACATTTCAGTTTCCTCCTGATTAGTCTGCCAAAATGCCCTAACTCTACACCAAAGTGGACTTCCACTGTTCCATAAGTTCCAAAGTTAAGATTCCATCGTTCACGAGCTCCTCAATCCTTTCCTTCAACTGCCTACATTTTTCAGTTGAATGCCCAATTGCCCTCATGTGATAGTCACATTTGCTATTCGGATCATAGCTCTTGCCCAATGGGTTTGGAGCTGTTCTCAAAGGAACAGGAGTCAGATATTGGTTTTTTACTAAAAAGGGCAAGAGATCAGAAATTGAGATAGGAATTTTTCCTCAATTGGTTCTTGGTCTCTTTTTGTTGTTCATTGGTTGTTGAGGAGGTTGAGCTATAGGATTAGTCACAAAGGTAGGTGATTGAGCAATTACTGGGGAGTAAGAGTTTGCTTGGATTCCTGGTTGTGGAATTGGTGAATAAAGATAAGGATCGCAGGAAACATTATTCAAGGTTGGATGGTACGATGAGTGAGGCAAATAAGGATGAGGTGGAATGGAATTTCTAGGAAATTGCCCCTCAAATGTCGCAGCTTGCACTTCTTCTTCCATTCTTTCAAGTCTGTTATCAATCATATCACCTATCTTGATCTTACCTCTCTTGATTGCATTCTCAATCATCTCTCCGAAGGCCACCATGTCAGAAAAATTCTTAGTAACATTCCCAATCATTCTATCATAATATAGTGCCTGGAGGGTACTAAGAAACAGAGCGCAGTCTCTTTTTCCATGAGGGGAGGCTGGACCTGGGTGGCAACATTCTTCCATCTCTGGGCATGTTCTCTAAAGCCTTTAGTAGCTTTCTCATCCATGGTTTGCAAAGATAAACAATCCGAAGCTAGATCCACAATATGTTTATATTGGGCGACAAATGCCCTTGCCAAATCTTCCCATGAGTGAACATCACCTCTGCCCAATTGAGTATACCACCTAGCAGCAGATCCTTTAAGGCTGTCTTGGAAAACATGGATCAACAACTTGTCATCATGCACATGTGCTGCCATCTTTCTGCAGTACATAGTGATATGGGCTTTTGGACACGTAGTCCCATCATACTTCTCAAATTCTGGAGCTTTAAACTTTAGAGGAATCACCACATCAGGTACTAAGCATAATCTGACTGCATCTAAAGATCCATGAAAATCCATTCCTTCAACAATCTGAAGCCTTTCTTCTATGAGCTCTATCTTTTGTCGAGAACATGAGCCTTCTTTCACTTGTGGCATCCCTTGCTCTTTGTGACTATGCAAATCGACAATATGACTTGGTTCGAGGGGGTTCATTGTAGGAGTTGCATGCCCCTGAAATAGACTAGGGTCGACTGAAGATGGCACATTAGGGCATACATAATCTTTGGTGGGCATTGCTTGTGGCTCTTGAGGTGTTTGGGTTTCTCGCGAGCCAATGTTAATTGGATGAAAAGAAACCTCAGCATTTCGCAACTGATGCCCCTCTTGAGTAGCTAGTTCTCTCGTCATTTCTCTTCCATTATTCAACTTTTCCAACAAACCTACCATCGATGATAATTGCTCTCTTATCTCTTGCTGAGCTTTTTCCATCTTTTCCATTCGACTCGTTTCTGTCTCTTCCATGTCCCAAAACTATCTCCAAAATTTCAATGTTCAAGCTATCTTTACACCAAATCTACCATAACTTTGGATTAGATGTCATGCTTGCCATGTTAATATGAAGCATTTATTGTATTGAAATTGTATATCTACATGTAAAAGAAATTTCAACCTTGTCATTATTTTATAATATCACAAGTTACAAACCAAAAGAAAAAATTATAAACTAAATTTTTTTTTTTACCATTTATTTACTTTGATCATCTGTTTTTTTTTTATTTTAGGAAACAATTATTGTTAGCCTTATTATTCTTCTAACAAAATCGTATTATGCACATATGAATGAAGTGAATGGGAACTTATATAAAATCTTGTAACCTTCATATTCATATAGGAATTGTTTATAAGATTCAAAAATTCCTTATTAACTCTCCACTATTCTAGTGCCCTCAACATTCAAAGTCTTTGAAAAACAAATTTTACAACAACAGCCACCTTTTTTACTCTCTAAACTTTTATCAAGCATGGCAGACTCCTGGCTAAACACCTCCCCTATATCAAGCAACTTTGCATCAATCAGTCCTTTCACCTTATACTTGAAAGCCATTTCATCGTCTACCACGGGATCATCGTCTGGATAGTTGAAAGCATTGGAGTGTCCCTGGCAAGCCATTCATGAAAAGTCGATTGGTCTCCACTTGCTGATGATTCAACGTGTAGTTGTCTTGGAAATGACGATGACCCTTGAGGATGAACCACTTTAGTCTCTCCAAAGCTTTCAAGCATCTTCATTATCTTATCTAGCTTCCCCTTTATCTCCCGTATATCATGTCCAAACTCCTCTTGATTATTCTCCAAGGCAGTAAGTCTAGCTTCTAATTGATCTCCCATGTCTTTGACCTCCTTTAACTCAAAAAGATAAATACCCTCCTTATTATGTGATGTGAATGCATTAATGTAATGAAATATGTCATGCTAAAATTCAAGAATAAAAGAATGAAGACTTTTTCTTATTTAAGTTCAATGAGTGAATTCTTTTTTTTTTATTTTTTAATTTTAGAGAATGATGATTCTTTCTTTTTCCTTTTTTTTTCTTTTTTCTTTTTGAAAAGAATGGATTTTTTCTCTTCTTTTATTAAAAAAAATTTCTTATTTTCACACCATAATTCATTCTCTTTAACCTCCCCTATTTATGTGACAATGTACTCACCTCTTATTTTCTCATCAAAATTCCCCTTTCTTTTTAATGTCTATGCATTAGTTTAAAAAAATAAAAAACATTATTGTTATTTTTCAAATATTATTAAAGAATGAATGGATGTTTTCATGTTATTTTTGACAAAGAAGAAAGACCGAATAAATCTTTTTTTTTATTCTCTGAAATTGTAAAATTATAAAAATATGAAATTTTATTTGAAAACAAATATCTGTTGATTTTATGAGAGCATGAATTTGAAAAATTATTAGAGTCATGATATAAAAAGAGTAGTAAAAACGTTCCCTCATGTGTCCTAATTTCGGGATAATTTCTACAAAAATCGGACATGACTCTAGCTAGGATTGGCTTCTTAGGGCCTTTGCATGCTAGGTGTAGATTTCTAAAAGGTCAAAAAGGTTCCCAAATTATTCCTCACTGGCATCCACACTGGACTAGTAAGGCAATAACTTGAGTGTGAGTATTTCGCTTGCCATTGCGGAGGTTATTACCTCACGAGAGCAAAGGTACTCTACTCCCTCCTAAGAAGGATGAAGCCCGGGTATAGAGCTCATGTTATGCAAATGCAAGTGCAAGTGTGTGTATGAGGGAACATTTATCAAACCATAACCCTTATTCCACAATGCCCCAACAATTTATTAAGAATAATATATAAAAAATAAAGAATGCCATTAAATAAACATAATAATTAAAACACAAATACAATAAATTATTTAAAATTAAAGAAATTAAATTTAAATATTAGTTAAGCCCATTAAATTAAAACTTAGGATAACACATGATTAATAAATGGCTCGACTCTAAAAAAAAACTCCCTAGCGGAGTCGCCAAGCTGTCGTAACGATTTCACGCTCGACGATTTTGAAAACATTTGAAAACATTTAAAAACAAAGGAGTCGCCACCAATCTTTTTTGACTAGGTGTGATTGGTCACCTAAAAATAATTATCTTTTTAAAAAAATCTCAAAATTAATTAATTTTCATTAAAAAGATAATTTTTGGTTTGCGAAAACAAAATCAGGTTTGAGAGTACGGTTACGCGTGGGGAAGGATTAGCACCCCCACAACGCCCGTTTAAAAACGGTACCATCTTAATCAAGTGTTATCCTTTAATTTCAATAAAATGGTCTTAATTTAAGTTTAATTCATTTATTATATAAAAAAAATTCGTGCATTTGCTTAAAAAATTACTATTATATATGTTAAAAAATTTCATTATGAAAATTAACATGAACACCATTTATTGAAAATTAAATCAAATATCCCAATACTCTGGTAACATTTGAAATAATTTTCCTCACCTATAGATTTTTTAAGAATCACTACTTCTGAGTTCTATAGAATCCTATCTTCGGTGGGGCTCACGCTATTTTATAATTGATCGTGTACACATGTAGTATTGATAAAACCGTATGATGCATATGAAACTTAAAAGAAATTTTATTTATTTTGATTTTTTATTAATGAAACTCTTGATATTGAAAAATTTAGCTAAATATCCCAATACTCTGGTAACGTTTAGCTAATTCCTTTCACCTAGGGATCAGTCAAGAAATCACTACTTGTGAGTTTCATGACATCCCATCATTGGACATTGTTTAATTATTAAATTTCATTATTTATTTTTCTTTGTTTTTTTATAAAAAAATAAATTATTTATTTTCCTTTTTAATAAAAATTTAAATTATTGAAAAATCATACTAAATATCCTAATACTCTAGTAACATTTAGTAGACTCTTCTTACTTAGGGATCAGTCAAGAAATCACTACTTGTGAGTTTCATGACATCCCATCATCAGACGAATTATTTACTTAAATTTTAATTTTTATAAATATGATGCAAATATATTAAAAATACATAAAATAAATTATTTAACAGAATAAATAAATAAATAAATACTAAATGAATAAATAAATGAAAGAAAAAAATATATACCCACGAATTGGGCTTAGAACCCAAAGAGATTTGTCCACAAAGGCCCAAGTCAGACAGCCCAAGGTGAAGGGCCCAAGTCAGACAGCCCAAGGTGAAGGGCCCAAAGAGGTCCCACGGACTAGGCTCAGTTGGATCGGCCCACCAGAACCAGGTGCGGGTCGGGTCGGCAATGGGGCGACGTACGGATCCTGATAGGCTGCGGGTCGGGCACGCGGATCGGGTTGGTCAGCTGGCACGCGGATCTTTCCCTCCTCGACTGGCCGGGCACGCGGATCCCGGGTTGGATCCGGGTCCACGCACAACTCGTCTCGTTTCTTTCTTTTTCTTTTTTTTTTAGCTATAAAAACCAACACTTTTTTTTTCATTCTTCATTTTCAACCTTATTCTTAAAAAAATTTCAGAGCAATCAAAGCTCTCGACCAGGCGATTTCTGGCCACCTCCGGACCGCCGTGCGCTGCTGCCGGCCGCTACTTGCCGACGGCAAAAATCGAAAAGGAAGCTGCTTTTCGAAGCTTCCAAGCTTTCTCTTTCCGTTTGTAGCCCTCTTTTTCTCAAAAAATACCTCTATCCTTGTAGATCTGAAGGTGAAACCCTCGGCCTCTCCACCTTTAACGGCCTCTCTCCACCGCTCGAATGGCCGTCTCTTTCCGTTATGTACTCGGCCTCCTCCTTAACCCCTTCCTCATCAAATCTTGAAACCCAAACCCCTTAAAAACCCTTGAATCGAAACTCCCTCCCCCTTTTTTGATTCTGCTGTTGTTGAAGCTTATGTGTGGTTGTTTGCTACTTGTTTTTTTTTTCTTTTTGCAGGTATGGTGAGTGATGGGTTTGGTTTGGGATCGGTTTAGGGGTAGTGGCGTTTAGGATGGTGCATGTGGTTGCTGGTGAGGGGACCGTTGGTCGAATAGGGGGCTGTCACGATGGTGGTTTTCAGGTTTTGGGTTTTTTGTGAGGGCTGTGTCTTGGGTTTAGGCAGTAAGAGGTTCTTGTTTTTTTGGTGGTTGTGTGTGTTGGGGCTGTGAAGGATGGCCGAAAATGGTGGCGTCACGATGGTGAAGGGAAGGTGACTAGTGGTTATGGTGAAGGTGGCAAGGGTTGAAGGTTCATCGTTGGCTGGTAGGGGCTTCGAGGTAGTGAGATGTGCGATTTTAGGGGGTCAAAATGGCAGTGGTGTTTTTGTGGGTTCAAAGGGCAGTGGATGATGCTATTGTTGTCTTTTTTTGGCTAAATGGGACTGGTCTGGGGTTTTTGCTGGTAATGGGATGGAGTAGGCAGAGGTTGACTGGTGTGATAGGTACGGGGCAAAGGACACTGCGGTGGTGGCTAAGTAGACAGAGGCAGCTTGTTCCGGCCTACAAAAGGGGCTAAGGGTGGCTGGCGGCTACGGGGTTATGTACCCCATTAAATGCACTGATAGATAATAATAATAATAATAATAATAATAATAATAATAATAATAATAATAATAATAATAATAATAATAATAATAATAATAATAATAATAATAATAATAATAGAGTAACAACAACAACAACAATAATAATAATAATAATAGGACAAAATTATGTGTCTACAACCTCTTTAGGTGGATTTTCAAGAAAAAATTTGAGTATATCAAATTTTCGCTTCAGATTCCTCCAAAATTTTGAAATTATTCAAATTTTTTGACAAACAAGAAAATTGGATTTTGTACTACTGAACATCCTAATTCAAATGAAATTCTCTTTGAAATCCCTCATCCAAACACATTTTGAAAATTTTTCGCTGGAAATATTGCATGGCTAGACTCAAATAAAATCTAAAAAAAAAGTAAATTTATTGATTGCTTCATTGTTATGCAAGTAATATTATTTAATTTAATATTTTCTTATTTGTTAATTTCTTTAAATTGATTTTTACCTGAATATTATCACAAATTTGCACATTTTCGAACTAAATATCCTTACACTTACTCGGTCGTCTATGTAAAAAAGGCAAATTTGGGAAATTGTATATTAGTTTATCAAAATGATAATAATTTTTTTCAAGTAATCTCAGATATTTAAGAGAGCTTTTTTTGTTAACCACATATATTCTCATTCATTTTATAAATATTAATTCTGTTCAGGTTGAGAGTGATAAAAGATAAAACCCTTCCAACATTAATAACTCTAAAATTCGAACTATGTCCTAATATTTGAGAATAAACCTATCTCTACCTCTTCTAACCAGTTGTTAATAATTAAAAGAACTTTGTTGTTGAAAATTAAAAGAACTTTTGTAAAAGAAATGTCATCCGCTATTATTGGTGATAACCTTTATTAAAGTTATATATACCCTTCTCAAAGTATTGAAAATCTACTCTCTCCTTTTGTATCTTTCGAGCAACGAAAAAGAAGAAGAAAATTGCTCTTTCCCTGTGGACCGAGCTGAAAAATGTCTATTGAGACAGAAGACGAGGAGATAGTAAAGCCTCTAAGAGACAAGAGAACGTATAGGAGGATCGTCCTCGGAAACTCACTCCAAGTTCTCCTCATCAATGATCGCGATACCGAAAAGGCAAGGCGATCCCCATGTCAACTTTCTGCTCATTGTTTTTTCTCTCCAATTTAGCCCAAAAATTCTGGTTTTGATTTTACAGTCTGCTGCATGTATGTCTGTCGGCGTTGGCTTCTATTCTGATCCCGATGGCCTCGAGGGCGTTGCCCATTTACTCAGTACGTATATCATCATTATTTATCTTTGTTTTGTTCGATAGAAATTGAAATTAATATGGTCAGATCAAAATTATACATTTCTTATGATTTTATATTTAGCAATCTATTCGTACTGTTTAGTTCGCTGGTAAATTCTTCACACTACGGTACGCTGTGATTGCGTTGCGGAAAATTAAAGCAAAAACAATTTTTTATTTTTTAGATTTAATTATTAAATTACTAAAAATCTTAATTATTTTGATAATAATATTAATGGATTATTATTATTATTATTATTATTATTATTATTATTATTATTGAAATAAATTGTAAAAACTTTCTTCCACTTTAGTAAAATTTATTATATGATTCTTCAACTTAAAAAAATATTTTAAAATTTATTATTACGAATTTCAAAGTAATTTCATCATTTCACCAAAAAACTAATATCATATTTGATTTTTCAAATGACCATTTTTATTATTACTCTTATCTCTTTTACCATTTAAATTAAAAGTTAAAAAAATTTATCTTAGTAAAAAACTTGATTGTAAAAAGAAAAAAGAATAAAATTAACATACTTATGCATAAGTCTAAGCACCATAAATGTGATACTAAAGGACCATTCGAGGGATTTGTTTTAATTTATTAAAATAAAATCTCACCTCATTGATCTCTCCAGAACAAAATCTAACAAACAAATTCTCAACTCATATTTTTATAAAAGGTTAGTTTTTTGGCTAAAATACTAAATAAGCCCTTGTACTTTCATGATTTATTTAAATAAGTCCCCGTACTTTGATTGTACCTAAATAAATCTCTATACTTCAATTTATATTTATTTAAGCCTTATTTCTAACAGAAAATTAACACCGTTAACTTATTTGCCGTATAATATTGAATGACAATGTAGATGATTGTATGGCATAATGACATGGCTAATTGAAATTAAGTTGGACTTAAATAATTTACTAAAGGAAACTTTAACATTTAATTACAAATTTAAACCCAAATAAACCACATCTTATTTCCCAAAAAAAGAAAAACAACGGCAGTTCTTAAAAGAGCTGCTGTCACCGGTCGACTACCAGCAAACCTTAATTCTCTTTATATTTATTCTCGCCTCCTCCTTATTTGCACCCATCTAGTCATCAAAATCTATACTTTTATTGCCTAATTTCATTAAATTTTGAGATTTTTTTTTTGGTACGAAACGAAGTACTGTGATTTCACTTGAGATATTCAGTATATCTTTTTTTTTTTGTTCATTAATTCAGTATATCTTATTCTTATCCAATTTGTTTTTTTCTGTTTTGTTTTATTGTTTGCAGTGCGCGTGCTGGATTGTGCTAGTGAAAAATATCCTTCGAAGTACATAAGTGAGGTATTGTTCACAATCCATAAATGTACTATTCTCTGTCTAAAGAGGCGCTAAATAGACAGGTTTAAGTTCAAAGATTTTGAGTTCAGACCATGTTTGATTGAAGTTATTTTGGGTTTAAACTTTAAACTACTTTGAATTCGAGTTTTTAAAATTTATGGTCTTTTGTGTTTGACTCACTTCGGCTCATTTACTTTAGATTTCAGTAGTTTAGGTAATTTTTTAGATTTTATGTAAACGTAATTATTTTAGCAAGTTTTTTGAGTTTGAGTTTTTTTAGACTTGAGTTTTTTCAAATTTAACTTTTATAATTATTTTGATTTTGGAACATTTTAGATTTGAGTTTTCTCTAGTTCTGATTTTTTACTTTTTCTTAATCAAATCAAATTTAGATTTAATATTTTCAAGAAGACTTTTCAAGTTTAAGTTCATTTTGTCACCTCTATATATTGTTGTATGAGTTTAGTTATAAATGTATAAGGAGTAATATCTAAATAAGTCCTCAAATTTCATTTAAAAATAAAAATAAATTATTGATCTTTATTGTATGGAATTAAAGTTATAATAAATTTTATTTTTATCGTAAGAACCTTTATGGAATATTCTATATTTCATCAAAATATTTTTGGTTGGTAGATGCAATCTATATAAAGTGCATTCCTATGTAACCAAAAATAAATAAATAAAGTGCATTCCTAGATTCATTTGGACGAAGGATACAAGACAAATGTTTGAAAGAATGCTATTTTAATAATTCTAACAATTGAATATTTATTCATGCACAAGGTACCTGTTAAGGGTGGATGGGCCCACCCCACCTGCTGCCAGATTTTCTAAATTCTAAGTGCTTTTTTTACGAATACGAAATTTTTTACAAGTTTTTATATTTATTGGAATTTGATTTTGAACAAGTTGAAAATTTATAATCTCGCCCTCCAAAGGTTAAATATTTTATATTTGATATTTTATTATTAAATTAAAAAAGTTTTTTGCCAATCAAAATACCTCTTTTATTACTTCACAAATATATAACAGAAAGAATGTTCAGTGTACATGTACATCCTTTCATCCAAACATACTAAGTACTATATATGAGAAATCATATACAATAGATCTCATAATACCTAGTATCAGAGAACTATCATAAAGATGGAGCTGGCAATCCATCTTAATTCAAAATGTACACCAAGAAAGATGAGGGCATCATAACCCAATTTGACGTGCACATCTCCTTTTGGAATCGGTTTGCAACTCAACCCAGAACACAATTTGCTTCTCTATTAATCCTATTCACTTTATGCTCTTCAAAATTTCTGCATAATAATCCTATATCTCTAATTATAGGATCAATCTTCCAGTCTACTTTTGCTTCCTTGCACCAAACCTTCTGCAACCACTTTAGAATCAATCTTTATCACCACTTTCGATAGCCTCATATAAGAAGCAAATTTCACTCCTTTGACAGTAAGTGGCTCAGCTTCAATATTGGAATTAACATCAATCTTCCTTCCATCACTATTCCTTATAGCAACTCCTATACCAGCAATCGTATTATCTTCATTGAAAGCCCCATCACAATTTATTTTACACCACCCGTCATCAGGCTTTACCCATCTCTGTTTAAACATTTTTCTTTTATCATCTTTTTTTTTTGTGTAATCTTAAGTATTCTTATCTGATTTATGGTCTGAGACTAATCCTATTTAGGTTAGGAGTAGTAAATGATAAAGTCCTCCCAACAATGGTGACTCTAAGATTTGAACCATGTCTAACTGCTTAGGAAAGTAGTCTACTTCTACTTCTTTTAACCACTTGATGACCATCTTTATTATTCACCCTTTCCAACATACTAAGAATTTCATTAACAGGTCTATTAATTTTGAAGACAACTTCCGTAGGTTTTGGTTCATGTCTATGGTAGTTAGCATTACACCTTTCCTTCCAAATCTCCCAATAGGCGAAAGCAATTAGAACCAATAACCTATTTCTGTCTAATCCACTTCATTGGCAGTTATTTAACATCTTCAAAAACCACTCATCAAAAGTTCGAGTTTCTTCTCTACATACTCTATACCCCAAGCCAAACCAAACAACATTAGTCCATTCACACGAGTAACACATGCTCAATCGTCTCCTCTTCCTTTTTACAAATTCTACAAATAGGACTTTCTTCTATTTTCTTCTTCTAGATATTTGTACAAGCAGCAACAACATTTTTACATATTTTCCGAAGAAAAAATTTGAATCTTTGTGTGGACAGGAATCCTCCAAACACTCTTCCATACTGCCTAATTATTGATATGAGAAGTAGAAGGATTAAGAGAACCTTCCTTCTTCACATCCTCCTTTAGTATATGATATCCTGTTTTAATAGAATAAACCTCATCCTCCTTATATGGCCATATAAATCTATCTCTGCCTGTAGCTTGGCATACAAGAAGACCTTTAATCACCTAAATAATTTCTTGGGATAAACTCCTTCAATAGCATTTAGCCTCCAACAGCTCAACTCTCTATCAATTAAATCACTCGCTTTTGTAGGCATTCCCCTTTCTGTAATAATCTCCTTGTTGATAGACTTTAAACTCAAACCAGGAACCCGATTATCATCCCAGATCTTGATTTCATCTCCAGTCATTACCTACCAAAAGGTATTTTCCTTAATAAAATCCCTTCCTTCAAGACAACAAGACCATATCCATGAAGCTCTAGACCCCTTTTTAGTATCCCAAGCTGTACATTTTGGAAAATAAACTTCTCGTAAGATTTTTGCCCACAGTGCATCAAAATTAGAAAGTAATCTCCAATATTGTTTTGCTAACAAAGCCTTATTCATAATTCTCAGATCTTTAAACCCCATTCCCCCTTTATCTTTCATCCTAATCATCTGTTTTCAGCCTATCCAATGAACTCTCCTCCTCTTCTTTAATTGCCCCCACCAGATATTGGACATGACGGCTTTAATCTCTTCAAATATCTTAATAGGAACTCTGAAACACTGTATGGTGTAGATGGGAATAGCATTGGCCACTGCTTTTATTAAAACTTCTTTCGCAGCTTGTCAAAATAGTCCCTGCATCCATGTCTTCATTTTGCCCACAATCTTATTTGTGATAAATCTCATTGTTTCCACCTTAGTTTTTCCCCAACATGAAGGAATTCGAAGGTAATTACCAGGAATCCTTGATTCCGTAGTTTGCATACTCATTCTAGTAGCTAAGACATTCCTTACATCTTCTAGCACATTAGAACTTAAGATGACACTTGATTTGTTGAAATTTATCTTCTGCCACGAGGCTCTGCAATATATCTCCAAGATTTTGGACATTTCATAATTATTTTTTTCATTAGCATCAAGGAAGAACAATGAATGTCGTCAAACCCAATAGTTTTTCCAATCTTCATCCCCTTTTGTGCTTTACTTATCTATCTAATTTTGCGCATAAAGCATCAATTTAGATGCTCGCGAGGCACTAAGATACTATTTTGATTTTGATTTTGTCCATTATTAAATAATTTGTTAAAATAATCATGTCAACTTTTCTTATCGTCATTGTCCTTGACTAGAGTTCTTTGATGCTCATCATTGATACATTTCACAACTCCTAGGTCACAACTCGTCCTTTCTCTTGCTCACGCCAATTTGTTTATCTTTTTCTCCCTCTCCTTTTTGTCCAACTTGTCGTAGATCTCTTTAAACAACTTTTACTTTTAACTTCTACCACCACCTTCTTTGCCTCCTTTCTAGCTAACTTCTATTATGTAAAAATCTCTTATGTATTGTTCCTCTTTAAAGTCTTGTAACACTCTTGTTTAGTCTTTATGGTTTCTTTAACTACTACAATCCACCATGTTGCATCCTTTTTAATCAATGCTCTTCCGTTTGATACTCTTAGTGTCTCCTTGCCTACCTCCCAAATGCATTTCGCCATCTTTATTCCACGGTACACTTAAATTCTTTTCTGTGGTCTAATCCTCTTTCTAGATCCAACTATCTCTGCATACTGCATGATAATCTTCTTTTAACTTCTACTATCGAATCTTTTCAATTTCTTTTTATTAGTTCCTTCAATATCGTCAATGAATCCTCATATCTAAAACTATGAGTCTTTGTTGCATGGTAATACTTTTGCCCAAGATAACTTTATAGTCTAGACATTTATGTCTTTCTCTCCTCCTAATCAAAAGGAAATCTATCTGATTTATTCTCGGTCCACTTCTTAAGAACATTAGAATCCCTTGTACCTCCTTATGAAAAAAAGGATCAATTCATTCCCTCCCATTGTAATAGTTATTCTACAATAAACTAGCTTTAACGTAAAAGAGTGTGTGTGTATATATATACATATCCATTCGATAAATGCTTTTGGTTTTTGTCTTTACTTTTGTTTTTATTTTCTACAAAAATAATAAACAAAAATATTAGGAAATAAATAAATGGATAAATATCTAAAAAAAAAAAAAACCTTTCTATTTCTTTTACTCGTTCATGTTCCTTTTATACTTGTAAGGCAAAAGAGGATTGCACCGAATTAGATTAATCTTACCATATGTTTACTGATACTTAGCATGGAGGGCACACAAATAGCACTTTATCTCCGGAAGAGACCAGCTATTATTTTGACATTAACAATGACTGTTTCGAAGAAGCTTTGGAACGGTAAGCGTTGTCTTAATTTCAATTTTGTTCTAATGTGCTAGTTTCATCAAATGTTTATGTAAAGTCTGTGACTTTTGTCATTTTCCTGCAATTATTTCTCTTCAGCTTTTCCCAGATCTTTATCAGGCAATTGATGCCAACTGAAGCTACCATGAGGGAAATTAAAACTGTTGAGTCTGGTGAGCTCTTTGGGTCTTCGTTTTTAAGTTTACCTACTATTCGTGGACCACAATTCAATAGTTTCATCTTTTCTCTCTGTCTCCCCAGCACATCAAAGTGACTTAATGTCTGATGGTTGGAGAATGGCCCAGGTATTAGTCCTTCTTTGTTTTCGAATCATTAATTCCTTGGCAACCAACTAAACAATTGCCAAATGTCAATAAACTAATTCAAAATCAATGCTGTCACTGTTTAATTATACATTCCCTATCTATATTTATCAAAAAACCAATTCTTTATATATAGCGGCACTAATTATAAAATCTTGGTTGAATTAGTATCACTAATCAAATTACATCAATTCCGTTGAAAAATTAACGTAAAAAACTCATAATGTGATAAGAAAACATAAATTAATTAAAACATTTTTGTCTTCACTTGCTCTAAAAATTGACTTAAATCCAGTTTTTTAAACTTACATTTCTATTTGTTCTTTTTATTGCTCTCATGTAGTGAATGTGTCAAAAATTTGTATAATTGACAATTTTTTGATTGAGTGATTGAAGATAAATTGTGGCATGTTGTAAGGTTTGAATTCGAATCAAGCAATCTCACCTCCATCTCCTGTTTATTAAGCATGTCCCTCGTAACCAAAAAAACAAACTTGTATAATTTAGTATTCTATTTTTCATTTGGCTTACTAGAATCTGATGCGTGCTAATTTTTTTAAAATCAAATCTCAAAAGTAGATCTAAAAACTTAAAAGTATCTCCAAAAAAAAGTTCAAAATCTGAATTTTCTTTTTGAAAATACCTAAAATAAAAAACACAGATCTAAACTTTCTAATAGTGCATTTGAACGAGAAATTTTAAAATTTGAAGAATTTTAAAATGCAAGTATTTCAAAATTCATCAATTCTAATCTAGTATTTGTAACTATATTGTTTGGATAAATGATTTTTTTTAAAAATTTGACTATTAGAATTTGATAAAATAAAAAATAATTATAAAATAAAAATAATGATATTAAATATAAGAAAAAGAAAAATATAAAATAAAATATGCAATATGGGTATCATTAGATTTATAAAATGTATAAATATTATTAATAATATAAAATTAATATATATTATATTTAAATAAAATAATTTTTTTTTTAGTTTTTGTATTTAATTGTGGGCTATATGAAATATTGTAGAAGTATCTTTAGAGAAATTTTGAAAAGTCATCTATCTAGGTGGATTTTTAATAAAGACTTTAAGATACTCAAATTTCTTCTTAAAATTCTTCTGAAATTTTAAAATATTTCAAAATTTTTGGCAATTAAAGAAATTAAATTTTAGATTTTTGAATATTTTGATTGAAATAAATTCACTTATTGAAATCCCTCATCTAAACACACCATTCAAATGTTTTTCTCAAATTCCAAAAGCATTGATCTAATATCAAAAAATAAATAAAAATAAAAAATCAACAACATTATCAATAAAGAACACAAATATGAACCTTTTAAAAATTTAAATGTTTTTGTTTAATTTTTCCTGAAATTTAGAAAAGGCCAAAAAATTATATTCGTCGATAATAAAGCAAAAGTAAAATCAGAAAGATATGGACCTTTTTTTGTTGAAAAAAATTTCAATATGCTTTCTCTTGTTTAATTTTGAGTTTTTTTAAGTTCCAAAAACAACAATTTATTCACAGAGCTCTACCATTTTTTTTAAATAAGCTTTATGTTTTCCTACAACCAGAAATGAGCACAAAAACAAGAAAACCGAAAAATAAAAAACACTACAAAAAACCAGATTATTTGCTTTTTCATTCTTTATGGAGCAAAGAGACAAGAGTGGTAATGCTGTAAAGAAGACATAAAGGCATCGCTTGGTGGCAACGATAATGTTCGAGTGCTTCTAAGCACTTCATTTTTTTCTCTTTACATATCAAAATTTTCTAAAACAAAAAAACTCTTTATAGAAAGACAACTTTAACCATATAAGAATTTTATCAGATCAACTCATCATCTTCTTTTCCCATTCACGTTTTTCTTTTTTCTCTAAAACCCATCTTTCTCCACCCAAAACTCCATTTTTTTTTTAAACCCTAACATTTTATTCCTCTTGTTTTACTCCTAAATATTTTGAGTTTGTTATCAAAATTCAAAACCGCTTTTTTGTTGTAACAAAACAGATTCAGTACTTTACTATGAGAATTTAGCTTTTGCAGTGTCAAAGCCGATTCAATAAAGCCGACTTGGTTTATTTGTTAGTTTTTGCTTGAAACTTGGAAGTTCATTTTTAAATTAATATATCAAAATACATCTTAGTTTTTTGGGGAATTTTGTGATTTGGGTTAAATGAATTGAGAGTTTAGAGATGAAAACGAAAAATGAAAAACAGACAAAGAAATAGAAACGAAATGTGAGTTTTGGAGTAGGATAAATTTGTAATTTTAAGAAGTAAAATTAATTTTTTTTAAAGTGTATTTAGAATTGTGGTATATAAATGAAAAAGTGTGATGTATTTAGGAATTCTCATAATGTTCTGAGGTGGAGAAGAGAGATGAGGAAATAAAGAAAGAAAAAGGGCTAAAGGATAAAAAAATATTTCGAAAAAATGATTTTAACAATTGAATCCCTAATTTTGTTTCGCAATCAATTAAACTCTTACATTTTAATTTGCACTCAATTGAGCCATTTCATGACGGAAACTATTAAATCCATATAGTAGGCGTGCTCAAAAACATAACGTATCTAACAATTTCCATTCACGAAATGACTCAATTGATTGAAAATTAAAATGTAAGTAATTAATTGATTGCAAAATAAAAATAGGGCTTAATTGCTAAAATCATTTTTTTCAAAGGTTTTTTTTACCCTTCCTCCAAGAAAATAAGAAAAAATATTTGTTTGATTGTTAGAAAGAATGAAATACGAAGAGGGGAAAGTAAATGGAAAATAGAGTGCGTGGGATCTATCCTAAGAAAAAATTGGATTTGTTTTGGTCCTTTTGATTAATTTAGATGGACATTGAAATTGATTTCAATGATATTGAAAATGATTGTGGTTGTGAAATTAGTCATTGCAGTGATAAGATTAGGTATTATAGCAGTACAATTAGGTATTATAATAATGGGATTGAAATCAATAATGTGTTTAGATGCAAATGTAACATAACGATGAAGTAAAATGTAGTAAAAAGAAAAAAAATAAATATTAAAGATATTAAATTAAAATTTGTATAAAATAAATAAAAAATTGTAGAAAATAAAACTTATAGTATATATTAATTTTTTATAATTAATAAATAATTATAAATTACTAATTTTTTTTGTCAAATAATGCTTTTGTTATTACATCTGAAAATTATTTTTATGTATACTTTAATATTATTTAACATTTAAAATTTTTTAAAAACTCGTTTAATTAAGCAATGGCACATTATTTTATATTAAAATAACATATTTAAGGATAAAAGAGGAAAGAAAATAAATAAATAATATGAGTATAATTGACATGTAATTTTTTACTTCAAAAGATATAGTTTAGTAAAATTTTATAAAATTAAATTTATAATTGAAAAGAAAATTTCAGAGGTAAAATATGTTTATAGAGGAGTCTAGTGATCCATCGGATTCAGCCCCTCCCCATCAGCGGAAAAAATCTCGTCCAGTGGGAATTAAACGGTTCAATCCCATATTATGGTATTATCAATAGTCATTTGCAATACAGACATAACAAAATGCCAAACCGCACTAAACTAAGGGCTCTTTTAAATCCAAATGCACCCTTGGGTTAAGCCCAAGAGGTCCTTTACTTGTTTATTTTGGTATTATGTTCTATTTTTTATTAATAAAATTTCCTAATATTATTAAAGGAAAATATGATTAAATAAACTAAATAATGATAATTTCAATTTAAAAACTATTAAAAAATAATTTTTTTAAAAAGTTGTAAATAGTTGTGTTCATAGGCTAGACCCGATCGAGTTTGGCTTAAGTAAGATATTTTAAATTTTTATGTCTATCCAGGTTCGATTCAATTTGAAATTCAAACCTATATTTTTTTGTCCAAACTTATTTTTTGAAATAACAAAAAAATTTTCACTAGTCCAAATAATGCAATTTTTTTTCAAATAAAAAAATTAATATAACAAAACATTAATTATTGAGTTGCATTAGAATTAGGTTAAAAAATCAGACCAAAGCATGGTCTTTGAGTTGCATTAGAATTAGGTTAAAAAATCAGACCAAAGCATGGTCTTTGAGTTGCATTAGAATCGGGTTTGGGTGGGTTTGTTAGCAAACTTTGAGGTGAATTTGAGTATTGGGCAGGGTGAAAAAGAAATTGTCTCAAATGAGTATTGGGCTTGAGAGATGGAATGGGTATGGCGAATTAGGAAAGTTGGAAAATATAAGAGCAACAGGCCAGGTTTGGTCCTTTTAGAGTGAGATAAAAACTCGGCTCGAGTTTTGATTGGATTTTGTTTACTAACTCAAGCTTATTTAATGAATTTAGTATTTTTCTTTAAATATATCCAAAAACACGAATGGCTCTTTGAGTTTAAATAGATAGCTTAATTCATGAACATGTCTAATTATAAATGACAAATTCTATAAAAATTCTTAAAAGATATATCATATTAGGCACTTCAAAAGACTTGTCAATGCATTGACCGCATATTATAAGAAATCTCTTTATCCTAAGAGTACTCAAACAAAGTCACTACTTATTTGTAAAAGCTTTATTGTCAGCTTAATTAGATGTTTTATCAAATTGGTGTTCCCTTATTTTTACTTAGATTTCACTATTTTTTTTTAATTTTTTATTTTTTCTTTATGAAAATTATTTTTATTGTTGTATGACTTGTGATACATAGTATCTAAGTTTCTTATTAGTTTATTATCACTTAATAGCAAATGAAAATGTTTCCTATTGAAAATTTTCCTATATTCTCTTACTTTGGTGTAATTTTAGAAATATTTCCTCACCTAATAATTTTCCAAGAAATATGTCACCTAGATTTTTTTTTTGAAAATTTATCATAGGATATTTTTACTTGCATATTTAAAAAAAAAGGTGATGCAAACATATATACAGTGATACAAATAATTATGCAATTTTACAATTTAAAATAAATTCCAATTACCATTATTTCTTTATATCTATTATCTTTTTTATTATATTTTTTTAAATTATGTGAAAATAGAATTTGAAATTCCCAACACTTTTGGTCGGTCCTCAAAACTATTTAACATTATAAGAAAATTTAAGAAAATTGTCACTTGTAAGTTTACTGAAATTAATTTTTAAATTTTTTTAAAAATAGATAAACAATTTCATTAACTGCTTTGACAAAATGAGATGTTTACACTAATTTCTCTCAATATTGATTTTCTTTCACTATTATCTATATCCAAAGATCATATCAGCAGGGACTATTGAGAGATTTTGTTTTCTCTATCAATCTCTCCTAGACGAAACTGTCATACAATAATTTTGTCCGAGTCCTCCTTGTCGTGTATAATTCTCTAGCAAACCAATATTGCACTTCACATTATTTGGAACATGTTATAGCATCCAAAAACTGTTTACTACTCACCATTAGTAAAATTATAATGTCGTAATGTACCAAAAAAAATTATAATACCATAAGAAAAGTGTCAATCTCTATCTAGTAAGGAGAAATATCTAAGGTATTTGACGTGTTCCATTCCTCATAACAAGACATGCACCTACTACCTTCATATATTCAAAAAACATCAATCCTCGCATAGATCTACAAATTCATTGGAGCATCATTAAAACATTGAAAATTACTTCACCTACAACTAACAACGTATTGAAGTAAAATTTCTCTCTCATCTCAAACTCACAAATAAAATTTACAATAACAAGTCCTCTCAAGTCAAATCATAATCTCTATATCACTACTTATGCTTCATGATGATGAGATTATGATAATTTTCCAACTTGGCTATGATATTGCTTCTTGAGATTTTCAGATAGAAATATATTTAACAACGAGATCAAAATACAAAATAAATCACAAAGAGACAATATTTAATATGGTTCGACACATATTTCTTTAATCCCCAGACAAAAAAGTAAATCTCTACTATAAACAGAGAAATCACAAAAAGTACAAGACACCAATAATCAAACACTAAACTCTAGCCTTGCAATAAATCTAACTTCCATGTTCACTACTGTTGAAACACATGGAATATCTTTTATTCCATGTAAGCCAATGTTTTTCCAACTCTTTCTCACGTGTTTACAACTTTGTGAAAAACTTTCACAAAAACCTATCTCTCATTTATGGGTTACCTAAAGATTACATCCATGGGATAATTATATATAGTGATTTAGACCCGCTCCATACTCACAGATCCTTGTTACTTGATCAACACAAATTTTTATTCACTAATACTCATTAAATATATTTATTCCTAAATTTATAATAATCAAATAACCCTCCAACTTATAAAATTTTATCGATTCAAAATTATTATAAATTAAAATTTTGAGTCAAATATCTAACATAATAATTATAAGAAAAAAAACCATAATGAGATGAAGTTTAAATCTATCCATATCTATTTTTTGATTGCAACTTCTTTTTCTCTATGCAGCTTGAGAGACATTTCAGTATGGAAAGTCATCCTTATCATAGATTCGGATTTGGTAAAACCATTTATAATTTTATCTTTTAGTTGGCCCCATTGGCCCTTATCTTCCCTCTCTCTTCCTTTTCTGAAACTATATATGCTCTCGTAATTGAAATCGAGTATATGATTAGTGGTCATATAGTTGTGCTTATAATCTGAGTAATTAATTTTTTACATGTTAATAAGGAAAAAAGTGGAGTTTGGTAGGATAGTTTTGATTAAAAATAGGTGATGGCTTTAACTTGTTAGAAGAAAATGAGTTTGGAGGTGATGGCTCCAGAGGTATTCTCTATGTTCGTTGATTTTTCACCAGAACTGGTTAGAAAGGATTTTTCAAAGATTTGGAAGAGCTGTAGATGTATTCATTTGACCAAAAAGAAGAAATGGAAAGAGAATAGGATTTATGTGGTTTATCATAATAGAAAAAGCTAGGAGAGCGTTATGGAATCTAAATGGTGTCTGGTTATTAGATTACAATATCGGTGTTAGTATGGTAAGGTTGTCTCCCATGAAGGAGTTTTGGAAGAGAAAAAGTATAGAAGAAAAATCTAAGGAAATTGGAAATGAGGATGAAAATATGGGAAAGGCTGTGCAACGTAAGAAGGACGAGATGACGTGAGATTATAGCGATCAAAGTAAGTCAAAGTCAAATTTTCATGGAGGCATGAAGTCATATTTACAAAAGCTTGTCAATGGTGGTAATAAACAAGGCGTAAATTTTTGGGACAAAAAATATCCCTCAATCCAAATATCAATAGAAATTGAAGAAAGCAAAAACGAACACAACAACTTTTAATATGGTTTGACCCAACCAAATTGGCCTATAACCATCCAACCAAATTAATAACCAATCAAATATTACAACTCTGCAATTTTTAGAAAAGCAAAAATTGCAAACTTCTTACAAGCCCAACTACCTAAAGAACCCAATTACACCCTTTATAATAGCCCAAGCCCTAGCTATTCTATTGGTGTTTACAACTCTTTCGATAATTTACAAATTAAGTCTGACACATCATTTATAAGTGAAAAGCCCTTCTACTTCTCTTTCACTTTTGATGTGGGATTCAAGGCAATCCCCAACAAATTTTTCCTTGACTTGAACCCCCCAAACTCCCCAAATTGCTTAACAATATCTAAAAAACTAACATGCCTCTGAGTCTTCTCATTCTTAAAAACAACTCTATTCTTTGCTTTTACTATATCATTATTAAACAAATATGGTTATTTCTCATTCCTCTTTCCTTGCAAAACTAAATCACCATTCTTGTATATTTTGCAGCAATCACCATTACCAATATATGTATACCCACGTAAAGCTAACTCACCTAAAAAAATCAAATTATAGCTAAAACTGGGCACATACCTTACATTACGAAGAGTCCTGACACCACCATTATGAAGCTTGAGTTGAACACTCCCAAAACCTTCAATCTTCATTCTATTATCATTTCTAGCCGCAATATTGCCTGAACTTTCATCTTGTTTCAAATCATCAAAGCGATCTTTATCATTGTAAATATTCATAGATGTAGCCGAATCCAAAACCCAACCTTTTTCATAAGTATGGGACTCATTTGAACAAGTTGCCAAAAAACAATCCATCATCATCCGAATTAGTTACAATAACACATCTATTCTTCTTTTCATCATCGCTCTTTTGCTAAGCCTTCTTGAATGCAGCCATATTCTCCTCTAACGTTTAGCAACGTGCTTAGATATGACCCTTCTCTCCACAATAATAACATTCTGCCTCACTATAATTTTTGACTCTTGATTTTGATCTTCCTCTTGATCCACCATGTCTCTTTGTAATCCTCCCTCGATTATGACCTTCTACAACAGTTAGCACCCCTTCCATAGATGAAGAATCTTCTTAGGCCATAAATCTTTCATTTTCAGGCAACACATCAATCACATTATCCAACATCAAAGTAGTTTTTCTTACCAACAAAGTTTGAACTAAAGGTCTATAGGACTTGGGCAAAAATGACAACAATAGAAATGCCTTCTCTTTTTTCAACTCTTTAAAATCAATAGCCAATAAATGTGAAACTAGCTTATTAAATTCATTTAGATGATCATGGAAACTCTTACCTTCATCCATCTTCAGAGAACATAGATCCATCTCGAACACAATTTATTTCTCAGTGATTTTGATGCATAGATGTCTCCCAACTTTTTCCATAATCCGGTTGGTGTCATCTCAGTTAACGCATTGTACTTAATCTCTGGAGCAAATGCCAATCTAATTATGCTTACAGCCCTCTTCTGAAGTCTATCCCAATCTTTATAAGATATTTCATCTGGCTTATTTTTTTCTAATGCCAAATCTAAACTTTATACAACTAGAAGATCTTGAATCATAGTTTGCCATAACGTAAAATTACTTTTACCATCAAACAGAGGAATACCAAACTTAGACATACTTCCAGACATAGCTTTCCTCTTTTTGCAAGATCACTAACCTTCAGCTCTTGTTGGGACAAAAAATATCTCTCGGTCCAAACACTCATAGAAACCAAAGAAAGTAAAAACAAACACAACAACTTTTAATGTGGTTTGACCCAACCAAATTGGTCTATAACCACCCAACCAAACTAATAACCAATTAAATATTAAAATTTTGAATTTTTAGAATAGAAAAATTATAAACTCCTTGCAAAGCCAAAGCCCAAATGCACAAAGAACCCAACTACACCCTTTGTACTAGCCCAAACCTTAGCTATTCTATTGGTGTTTACAACTCTTTGGATACTTTATAGCTTAAGCCTGACATATCATTTATAAGGGAAGAGCCCTTATAACTTCTCTTACACTTTCATTATAGAATTCAAAGCAAACCCTAACATAAATTTAGATACAAAAGATTAGCAAAAGGGATATGTTGATTCAAAAAAGATGCACTGGTTGGGAAAAGTGTGATATGAATTTGTTATGGTTTCACTAAGTAGAAATTATCTGTGAACAAATTAGAAGGGACGGAATAAGTATATGGACGATCAGAAGAATATCAGGGAAGCTATTTCTTGTAACATTTCGGGATCATGATTTGTTTGAAGGAATGAAGGAAGAACATTGGATTTGGCTTAGTATGTGGTTTCATGATATTCAAACATGGTCAAAAGACATCAATGTTAGTAGCCAAGGACATAGGTTACTTGCTATGGAATTTCACTTCATACATGAAATCTAACCATGTTTAAGAATTAGTGAGTTTTTGGAGGAGTTTATTTTCATGGATGAAAAATCTTTCAAGTTAAAATCATTCAATAGAGAAGCTATGCAAATTGTTGCCAACTTTTTTGTAAAGATTGATGAATTAATTAACTTGCATGTAGGAGAAAGAAGTTATCTTGTGAGAATACATGAAGCAGAATCAAAATTTGTATCATTGTTCCCTTGTTTCTTGAAAAATCAACAAGGAAATGAGTCCAAGTTTTATGAAGGCACTAGTTTAAGGGGGAGTTCAAGCTGAACTCATGACAATGGCAATGAGGAAAGGGAAAAGCTGAATTAGAAAGAAGATGTTTAACACTAGAAATTGGAGACCAGAATGAGAAAAATAATAATGATGAGGTGAGATAAGAGAAGATGAAATTGCTTTCAGTGTGTATGTTAAGGAGATAAAGGAAGATTATAATGGTGATGATGGGTCCAAGAAGAGTAAAGGAGGTGGGTGTTAGAAGAAATGTTTAAATGGTGAGAATGTAGAAGAGTGTTTATAAGGTGACTAACAAATGACAAAAAAAGATGGTCAGCAAGAAAGTGAACTTCAAGTAGAGGAAAGTCCAAAGAGTGAGGGGTTGTTTATTGGGCTAAGAGAGATGGGTAGTTTAAGCAATAAGTTAAGAAGGCCTACCTTATTTGGGTTTGAGTATCATGTATCAAAGACAAAGGATATTGGAGGTAAGATTTCAAATTCCTGTATTATAATAGAGACGAAGAAGTGGAAGTTTTATGCTGACATTAAAGAAAAAATGAGTAGGAATGTGAGGAAAAAAGGAAAAAAATAGGATAAAAGAATATGAAGAGATTAATGGTCATTAGAGGGGAAGGAAAGGATCGATTTTTAATGCATCACTTTTGGATGGAGACTTTTGGAATAAGAATAATGTTTTGATGAATGAAGCAGAAGAGATATGGAGTTTGGAAAAGAGGTTGGGGCTAGCACCACATTGTGATGGAAGAGACTATCTTAGAAAAATTGAAGGAAATAAAGATAATGGATTTTAATAGGTGAGAACTAAAATGATGGGTATGGGGTGAGGGTAGGATCTATTTTATAGTTGTTGTTAAAGCTAGTGTAGCTTGTATTGGTATAACAAAGATGGAATATTTTGATGATAAAAAGATTGACAAAATATGGCTTTTAAGCAATTTTGTCTGGGTGTATAGAAATGCAGTTGGAAATATGGGAAGTGGGTTGTGATCATTGTCTATACAGCTTTTGGTTTGGCTAATAAGAAGAAATTTGGGAGGATTTGATGGGATTGAAAGTTGGAAGTGTTACATACTGGTGTACAATAGTGGACTTCTACACAGTAGGAGAATTAGAGAAAGAAGGGATGCTTTTTTGAAGTTAATGGTGTTAGAGAATTTGATGAATTCATTCATTGATGTATGGTAAGTAGTATTTTTGGTTTGGAAGTAGATCAAAATAAAGCAGGGTTTTATAGGTTTTTATTATCATTGAAGTGGTTGATTTACTTTCAAAATATATGTCTAAGAGCCTTGAGGAGATCAATCTTGGACCTTTAAATTTATGGATGTATGGTTGACAAATAAGGAGATCGGAAGAAGAGGTTAGCAATGATTGAATTCTTTAACAGTTTTGGGACAACAAGATTCAAACTCAAGATTAAGTAAACTGAAGATTTTCTTGAAATGTGTTTTTGGCATAGTGAATGACAATATAGCTAATCTTGAAGCTAAAGTGGATGAGTTGGATAAACTAGAAGTTGTCTAGATCTTACATAGGAAGAAGTAGAGCAGAGGAAGAATGCAGTGCAAGGATTATGGGCTGCAAATTGATACAATGAGTTTACAAGGAAGCAAAAATCTATAATATAATGGACCGAAGAGGGAATAGAGACTATTCATTTTTCAAAGTAATGCTAAAACGAGAGTTGGAAGGAATTATATAGTTGGGCTGAAAATAAATGTGTGAAATACATAAACCCCCTGTGTTTATACTAAGAGGACACTAACCCCTTTAGTTTCAAAATACCAAAATTTCTCCCTTTTACTATCATTAAATCAAAAAAATCATAAACATTAAACCCAAGATTCTAAACCCGAAAAACCATAAACCATAAACTTTAACCTTTAAATTCTAAACTTCAAACCAAAAACCCCTAAATTTTAAATCTTAAATCTTATTAAGGGGAAAATTGGTATTTTGAAACTAGAGCGGGTTAGTGTCCTTTTAGTATAAGTATAGAGGGTTTATGTATTTTGCCTGAAAATATATGGGAGTTGGTCATCTGATCTAAGAAGAATTAGAGTAGATGTTGTCGATTGTTTTAAAAGCCTTTTCCATGAGGATAGTTGGACGCACCATTACTGAATAGATTCATTTTTAAAAGTTGAAGGAGAGTCATTTTGAGACTTGAGGCCACTTTTGTGTTCGATGAGTTAAAGAGAGAAAAAGGGGAGTGTGAAGGTTCACAAGCACCAGGGACTAATGGGTTCACATGGGTGTAGATTTTGTTTTCCTCTTAATATGATGTGTTATGATGTCTTGATTAGGCTTAGTTAAAATTTGTTCAAAACCTTGTTAGCCTCCTCTGTACTCAGAATTCAGTTGATAAATCAATTTTCTTGGCCGAGAAAAAAAAGTTTTAACCAAAAGTATTCAAAAAGGAATTATAAAATTGTATTCTAGAAAAAAACTTAACTGTTAAATGACAATTGATTTTAGAACACAATATATAATGAATGTTTTTTTTTTCCATTTAACAAAAGTTATGCATGAATCCCATGGATACATCAATACATTTCTTAATAATTAATCTAATTATAGTTCTCGATTGCGTGGGATCTATCGTGGGCTAGCTAGCTAGCTTGAATAAGAAATTTAGTGGATCACCAGGTAATTTATAATTATTGTTTGCAAAATTGTAAAGAGCTAGAATTTAATCAATCACTTTGTGAGTGTTTTGAAAAAAAAAGTGTTTTTAAGGAAAGGAAAGGTTAGATGCGTAAAAATGTTATAGTTTTTTAAAAAAATGAATAATTTTTCTCATCTGTTTTATAAAAAAGAAAAAATATGAGAACTCTTAATTTTATTTTAAATTTTTTAATTAAATTGGTGTGACTTGAGTTGTGACATCAAACTCGTCAGGGCTTTTATAACTAGCAGAGATATAGACAAAAAGAATTTTGGTAGATATATGCCTCCATATTATGTTTAATTTCCTCTATTTTAACTTGCTAAAATCTAGGGAACTGGTATACATTGGATGATAGACCAAAAGCGAAAGGGCTGGATATAAGAAATGAGCTCTCAAAGTTCTATGAAGAAAATTACTCAGCCCACCTCATGCGTTTGGTTGTATACACAAAAGGTCAGTAAGGTATTCAGTTCTTTTTTTTTTTTTTCTGTTAATGAACAATTTGTCCACTTCGTCCATTGAGTTTGAAGGGATGATGTGTGAATTTTATTATTATTAAGAAATCTTTTTTAGTTTCTTCCAATTCATATATTTCTCTCAACAAACAAAAGGAAATTGACTTTTTTTTTAATTCTTCTATTATTCCCTTTAGAATTAGATTGCTTGGAGTGATTTTTTTTAATTGAGACTTTTTAAAATAAATTTGTTATTTCTTTTAAAATTCTTAAAGGTATAAAACATTTAGTTTTCATTTTAAAGTTTTTTTAATGCTTTAAAAAGAAGTTAAAAAGACCAAAGTCATTTTAGTGAGAACCAAAAGGTTCAGTGTCCTTTCCAGATCCACAAACTTGTTGCTACTTATTTTTTACCATCGTCCAAAAAGCTTTCCCTTTTTTTATATGTAAAAGTACAACCTACCACATTAATTTTTTCAATAAAAATATCATGGCAAATATTGTTATATATAAAGTCAAATTAATAATTATCCAAAGCATCTTATATTTAGAAGAAAATTTTCAAATTCTTATATATCCTATCTCAATTATTTCGTACTTAGAAATAATGTTAAAAATAATGAAGATAAATTAGTTTAAAATTTTTGTTTTAGGTATTACTCCGTTCCCAGTTAAATTTATGTTTGACCAATAAAGTGAAAAAAAAAAAAAAATAAAATATGACACATTTATTGAGAAAAAAATGAGTGGTTTACATGTTATAAGGAACATTGATTTCTTATTGTTAAGAATAAAATATGACATAATTTATTGGCTTTTATTTTAAGACAATTGTTGGCTCACTACTAAACTAAGAGAGGTGAATCAGATGCAAACAAGCAGTAGATTAAATATTGAAGCAATAAGTAAACAAGAGTGTTATGGAAGAGAAGCTATATACAAATGATTTGTAGAGGTCCAGCTCCCAACCTAGATCTTTTACCTTGAGTCCCTCCAAAGGATTTTCACTAAATTTATTATCGAAAAATGGATTACAACTTTTCTCCCTTTTGCATGTTCAAAATGACAACCTTTTTTTTTCAAAGACTCAAGAATAACCTTAACCACTCCCTTTTCATAAATTCAAAGAGTAAACTTACATCTTCCTTTTTCCAAGCCAACGGAAGTAATCTACAAATATTTTTTTTTTAATTTTTGCTAAAGGAGCAAACTTTACAACAACTTCTTTTTCTGATTCAAGAAGTAAACCCCTAGTTTATCCAAACCTCACTTACAAGTTAAGCACTCAAGAGAACTCTCCCCTTTACAAATTATGAAGCAGGTTAACAACTTGGTTTTCTTTGGCTTTTGAAGGTAACTACATTGAGACAATGGACGTTGAGATGAAATATTTGTCTCTTGTCTTCACTTTTCTCTTTTGAAGCTTTGGATATGAGAATAACTCTTGATATGAAATTTTGGCTTTCACCTGTTTAGCTCCAAGCTTTTTTTTATATAGGCTTTTCAAGTCTTTAGCTGCTGAGGTTGATTTTCTAATGTTCTTCTTGTTGGTAGATATAAAAATCTAACCAATTGGATTTGCTTAACTTTAAGCATATCAATACTTCTTTCTGTGCATCGATACCTTAAAAAGAAATCCTGCACAATTAGAAGCAATGTATTGATACTTATTTTAACCGTATTGGTACCTGAACAAAGTATGAAGCTTTTATTTCATGGTCATGATAAGGTATTAATACACTGTTAGTCTCGCCAATATTTAAAACACACTGTATCGATACACATTCAAATCATATTGATATTGTTATGAATTACTCACAATATCGGCCTAAATAGCAAGATTAAGACTTATTAAAATATGAAAACATAAGTTTTAGCTTCAAGATCATGCATATCTGACTTATCACATATTAAGCTTGAGTGTATAAGATTCAATCAATTAACTCTTTCATGGTTATTAAAATTAGATTCTTCTTATATTCTTTGTGAAGTCATATCAAAATCCTAAAATATTTCAAAGTTAACAATCTCCTCCTTTTTTATATGAAAAACTTAAGATAAATTAATTTTAATTACCCCCTCTCAAGTTAAGATGATTCCTTATAAAATTTTGCAAAATCATGTGTCTTTCTAGGTACAAGCATAGTTGTGATTTTGCATGATGGTTAGCTCAAAGTCATATTATTGCTTCTTACTAAATGCCTTAATATCCCTAACCACTTCTCCTTTTTTTTGTCATTTTAAAAATGATTGGTATTTCAAAGTCTTATGACAAGGTTTTGTGGAAGTAAATTTGAGGGAAAACTATGAATGAAACATAAATGCATGATATACAATATCAGACTTGTAAAGCACATATGAACTCTAATGCATTATTTGAGCTTTGATTGTGACGTCCCCGTCACTACATCTTACCATTTAACTTTTTTCTTATCTTATGCGACTTGATTTGATTTATTCATCAATGTCAATCATTTTTTTTCTTTCTTAGGCTTAATATTTAATAGCTCAATATAACTAATTTACTCTCAATAAACAGAATAATGATATGTATATATAGCATTCTGTACCACAGGATCTTACACATCATTCCTACTTAAATCCCCAACATCTTGTATACAAATTGTTAACTTGTACTGTACCATAGCTGAATTACAATTTACTTTACATAAGTACATAAGTATACCTTCTATACTAACTGGGAAGCGTATCAGGAGGTACACTTCGATATTTCAAAAGCGAGCTCCTCTATTCGGAGCGAAGTTCACTTTAAATAATCTATAAGAAAAATATTTGTAAAAGGGTGAGTTTACGCTCAGTAAGAAATATATGTAAAAGAGCGCACTATGCCTCTATATGCAGTTTTCCTGCTTGGCTCTATAATGTCATGTAAATCATTATAAAGCATGCTTCATGTACTTCTTTCAAACATCATTTGCAAACATGCATACTTCTTTCAATGGTATAAACAAGCATACTTTACATGCTTCTTTAAAACATACATCATATACTTCTTTAAAACATACATCTTATTCTTACTTCAAAACATACATCATATGACTTTTAGATAACAGAGAGACTATTCACATTCATCAGAATTATGCACTGAATCATGTGGCGTACTCCCGTATGAGCCAGGAATCCTCCCTTAGCCAAATACATAACAGGGACAATTGGCCAAATGTTAGTTTGCCACAGTGAACACTAGTGAGGTGACATCTGCGGCGACTGAGGACCGGACTGAGGCTCCTCAGCCAATTTAATGTCATACTTGGGACTCGATCAGAGTCCTTGAAATTTTAGAAGTGCATAATCATTAAGCATTTCATAGTCCCAAAACATTTGTCATATAGCTATTTGCTATGACATTTATACTTTCTTGAAAAAGGGTTTAAAACCTCTTTTCAAACATGGCAGTCGACTGACCTCATAGGGCAGTCCGCTGCTGTCTCATATTTTCATTTATCGAAATTATTTTCTTTTAAAATTCCGATATTCTTATTTTCTGAAAACACATGGAGGCAATCGGTTGGTCCATATAGCAGTCGACTGGTTTTGAAACAGAATGCTTCTTAAGAAATGGCAGTCGACTGGTCATATAGTAGTCGACTGTTTTTGAAACAGAATACTTCTGGAAACATGGCAGTCGACTGGCCTTATAGGCAATTGGCTGGTTTTGAAACAGAATGCTTTTCTTTGTAAAAGCAGTCGACTGGTTTGAAACAGAATGCATATTGGAAAATAGCAGTTGACTGGCTTGTATAGCATTCGACTGGTTTCAGTCGATTTCCGGAAAAATCTACGCTTTGGTTGTCTCCAGGCAGTCGGCTGCTCCTAGCCTAATTGGTACTAGGAGTAGGGTCCGAAACCTAACTTTTCCTGCACTTCAAAATAGCTGGTACTTCTTTCCAAATGACATTTAAAACATCTTAAAACATGCGGACATAGTCACCCTACGTCCGTTACATAAATTCCTTACCTCGATTGCTTCGAGAACACGAAATCACTTGGTGGTATCGAATCCTTTCCTTCACTTCTTCAAATCTGAAATCATCATCACCATTCAAACTTTTAAACAATTACTATACACATGCTATACCAACTTAGTACAACTCCAAACTATCACTAAAATCAACTAAAACCATCTAATTCTCTTACCTTTGCCAATAGCCAAATTTTCAAACTTTGAGATCTCCTCCAATACTTGGATTCAATCTACCAAACTTCAGGTATAGCTTAGTCTAATGACTAGGATCGTTTTTCGTTCAACTAGCTAATTGAATTGATGGAGGAACAAGGTAGCTTGTCAAGGTGATTGGGAATGGAGACTTAAGGAAAAATGGAGTGAACGAGAGTGAGGGTTGGAATGTTGCTACCGTAGGGGTGATGGGAGATGAAGATGACTCATGCACTTGCATTAAATGCCTTCCTATCTCTTTAATCATCTTAGCCATGCTTTGACCCTTTGACCATTTAATTATCCTTCTTCCATTTATTTGCCATATGTAATTAACTACACTAATTTTCGATATAAATTTCTTCATACTTTAACTATTTTCTAATCCTTCTCATAACATCAGAATTTATTCATTGACTAATGGACTTTCAATTTCTTTATTTCTTCCATGTTCCATACATCATTCATACATCAAAATTTTCATATTTACTTAATCATTTCAGTTTATAATACTTTACAATTATGGAGGAATTACATGAATTTAGGGGATTTCACATTCTCCCCACCTTAGAGAATTTGGTCCTCCAAATTCAAATCGGGTCATGTCTTAAACAGTTCTGGGTACTTTTCCTTCATTAAGCTCTCTAGCTCCCATGTAGCTTCTTCCATAGTGTGGTGTTGCCAGAGAACTTTAACTAAAGGGATCGTCTTAGACCTTAGCACTTTATCTTTTCTATCCAAAATCTGAACTGGCTTCTCTACATAACTCATATCTTCCCGAATCTCCAAGAGCTAATATTCTATGACATGAGATAGGTCCAGATAGTACTTCCGAAGCATCAATACATGAAATACATTATGCACTCCCGATAGCTCCGGAGGTAATGCCAACCTATAGGCGACATCTCCTACTCGGTCTAAGACCTCAAATGGACCGATGTAGCGAGGACTAAGCTTACCTCGTCGACCAAATCTCATGATCCCTTTGGATGAAGAAACTTTCAAAAACACAAAGTCTCCAACCAAGAACTCTAGTGGTCTCCGTCGAGCATCCGCATAACTTTTTTGTCGACTCTGAGCTGTCTTCAGTCTTTGACAGATCATCTTAACATCCTCAGAGGCTTGCTCGACTAAATCTAGAGCCAATAACTTTCGCTCGCCCACTTCTTCCCACCCAATCAGAGATCGACACCTTCTACCATATAAAGCTTTATATGGTGCCATCCCAATACTTGTATGATAGCTATTATTATAAGCAAACTCAGCCAATGGCAGATGGTCATCCCAGGAGCCTTTAAAATCCATAGCACACGCTCTCAACATATCCTCAAGTGTCTAAATAGTGCGCTCAGACTGTCTATCAGTCTGTGGATGAAAAGTGGTGCTAAAATTCAACTTAGATCCCATGGCTTCTTGAAAATGCTCCCAAAAGTGAGAGGTCAACCTAGAATCTCTATCAGATGTAATGCTCACTGGAACTCCATGTAGCCTTACAACTTCTCTTACATACAAGTCTGCCAAAGCACTAAGTGTATCCGTAGACTTCATAGGTAGGAAGTGAGCTGACTTAGTTAGCCTGTCTACTATTACCCAAATACCATCATGACTTTTTCTAGTTCGGGGCAATCCCATCACAAAATCCATCGTAACGTGCTCCCATTTCCACATAGGTATAGGTAGAGGATGTAACAGTCTTGCTGGTCTTTGGTGCTCTACCTTAACCTGTTGGCATGTTAGACACTTTGCCACAAACTCAGATATGTCTCTCTTCATGCCAATCCACCAATACACCTTGCGAAGATTATGATACATCTTTGTATTTCCTGGATGCAACGTGTATCTAGTGGCATGTTCTTCTACCAAAATCAACTTCTTCAACTCTTTATCATTAGGAACACATATACGATTCTTAAACCTCAAGATTCCATTGCTGCCAATATCAAACTCTGATGGCACATTCGATTGAATCCGATTCATAGCCTCAATGCACTGATTACCTTCCCTTTGAGCATTTCGAATTCTATCCATCAACTCTGGCTCAATCCTCAAACTAGCCATCATTCCAAATTGCTCATAAGACATAACATTTAAGCTGAGGTTTGCAAACTGTTCAATCAGTTCATGCTCTTTTATCATCATATAAGCCACTAAACTTACATGTTTACGGCTCAAAGCATCCGTTATCACATTGGCTTTCCTCGGGTGGTACAAGATCTCACAATCATAGTCCTTCAGAAGCTCGAGCCATCTGCTTTGTCTCATATTCAATTCTCTTTGAGAGAACAAGTATTTCAGACTTTTATGATCCGTAAAAATCTGAAATCTCTCACCATACAAGTAATGCCTCCATATCTTCAGAGCAAATACTACTGTAGCTAACTCCAAATCATGAGTTAGGTAGTTCTTCTCATGGTCCTTTAATTGTCTAGAACCATATGCTACTACCTTACCATGCTGCATTAGTACACATCCCAAGCCTTGCCCTGAGGCATCACTATACACCGTAAATCCTCCAGAACCACTAAGAATGGTGAGGATAGGTGCCGTCGTCAACCTACGCTTCAACTCTTGGAAGCTACTCTCGCAGGCATCATTCCATTCATACTTCACTTCTTTACGCATTAAGCGCGTCAGTAGAGCAGCTAAATTTGAGAAACCCTCTACAAATCTTCGATAGCAGCCAGCTAGACCCAAGAAACTCCTAATCTCCGTCACCGTTTTTAGTCTCTCCCATTGCATTACAGCTTCAATCTTTGATGGATCAACCGAAACTCCGTATTTACTGATAACATGACCTAAAAAGGAGATTTGATCTAGCCAAAAGTCACAATTACTTAGCTTGGCATACAATCCTCGATCTCTGAGGGTTTGCAAAACTATCTTCAAGTGCTGCTCATGCTCTTCCCGAGACCTCGAGTACACCAATATGTCATCGATAAAGACAACGACAAACAGGTCCAAGTACTATTTGAACACATCATTCATCAGGTTCATAAAAGCCGTGGGTGCATTGGTTAAACCGTCGACTGGTTTGAAATAGAATGCATATTGGAAAATAGCAGTCGACTAGTTTCAGTTGGTTTTTAGAAAAATCTACGCTTTGGTTGTCTCCAGGCAGTCGACTGCTACTTAAGGCAGTCGACTGCTCCTAGCCTAATTGGTACTAAAAGTAGGGTCCGAAACCTAACTTTTCTGCACTTCAAAATAGCTGGTACTTCTTTCCAAATGACATTTAAAACATCTTAAAACATGCGGACATAGTCACCCTACGTCTGTTACGTAAATTCTTTACCTTGATTGCTTCGAGAACACGAAATCACTTGGTGGTATCGAATCCTTTCCTTCACTTCTTCAAATATGGAATCATCATCACCATTCAAACTTTTAAACAATTACTATACACATGCTATACCAACTTAGTGCAACTCCAAACTATCATTAAAATCAACTAAAACCATCTAATTCTCTTACCTTTGCCAATAGCGACATTTTCAGACTTTGAGATCTCCTTGAATACTTAGATTCAATCTACCAAACTTTGGGTATAGCTTAGTCTAATGACTATGATCGTTTTTCGTTCAACTAGCTAATTGAATCGATGGAGGAACGAGGTAGCTTGCCAAGGTGATTGGGAATGGAGACTTAAGGAAAAATGGAGTGAACGAGAGTGAGGGCTGGAATGTTGCTGCCGTAGGGGCGATGGGACATGAAGATGACTCATGCATTTGCATTAAATGCCTTCCTATCTCTTTAATCATCTCAGCCATGCTTTGACCCTTTGACCATTTAATTATCCTTTTTCCATTTATTTGCCACATGTAATTAACTACACTAATTTCTGATATAATTTCTTCATACTTTAACTATTTTATAATCCTTCTCATAACATCAGAATTTATTCATTGACTAATGGACTTTCAATTTCTTTATTTCTTGCATGTTCCATACATCATTCATACATCAAACTTCTCATATTTACTTAATCATTTCAGTTTATAATACTTTACAATTATGGAGGAATTACATGAATTTAGGGGATTTCACACAGATAATGCAAATTAAGACTGATGATATAGGACTAGCACATAGATGAAGAAAAATAACTAATGATGTAGGACTACACACACGTATGTAGACTCATGTCGGCAAACACATATATGTAAACACATGTATAATGCTAATCAAGCAAACTAGTTTTAAACAAATCAAGCTTAAATTAAGCATACATTCATCAAGCTTAAATTAAGCATACATTCTAGTCTACTCAAATTCCAAAGAAGTTTTAAGTCCCATAAGAGACTAACCACACAAGTTCAAACAATTAATCAAGTATCATGCAAGTTCAACCATTCAATATAAGACATAAAATTTCAAGCACTAAGACAAGCATTCAATTTAAAGTCCTGAAAAAGCCTTGATAACCATAAAGAGGTATAGTAAGATACTTGCTGTTTCATTTTTTTACCAAAATACTATTTAGGGTACAAAAAGGTTTTGAAGGTTACATACATGATCATGTACCTATTTCTATGCTTCCATTCTTAATTGCTTTTTACATGTCCTGTTTATCTACTTGAAACTCTCCTTGAGTGAAGTCGAAGGTAAATCCATATCGCTTAAAGGTTTCAAGACTGAAGTAAGCATTGATAGGTGGGTTAATAAGAGCCTTACTTCCTAGATTAAAACTTAGATAATGAAAAAGATGGGCTAATGAGATCTAGAAAGTAATGGAAAGACTTGTTCTTGAAATGACTTAGACCATATCCTCAAAAAGAATGTGAATAAGATTAGTTATTTGTCCACTTTTTTATCTTATTAATCTACCAATAGTCAATACTTCTAATTGTGTCCTTGTCTCTTTTATATGGTTTGAGAGAATGTAGTATAATGAGATAAAGGACCTTGTCTTAGAATGGAAGAAATTTAGGATAATCATTAGGAACTCTCTCTTCATCAATTGTCTTTCATGTTTGGAAATAATTTCTTCATCAAGCACTCTATAAGCTCTTGATAATGCAGCCCTTGTAACAACCACTTCTTTTCCTAATAAAAATGACTTGATTGCCACAATTGTTCCTTTGTTAGTTGGAGAGAAGATATAAGAGGCTGTAACATCCTGAACCTACAATATAACACAATATTTACTTATAAATCTCGCTTACTCACCGGTGGGGCTGTCTGTGATGCTTAACAACTCGTTAGCCCTTTCAGAATTACATAGTACTTCCATTTACAATACTATAACAAAATTATGAATATTACATTCAATTTATTTAAAGATTATTTACATTCCCTCTTACTCAAAGTAGTACTGTACAAATTTGCTGAATATATAAAAGAAAATTTTATACCTCCGATATCGAATATCTGCTGACCCAAGTAGTCGATAACTCTGGAGGGTAAGTCTTTTAATCCAAATAACCTGTGGAGTGGAAATCGAAGGGGTGAGCGACAACGTGCTCAGTAAAGGAGTTGTATGCTGCTTTATAAATCAAAAACTATATACCACAAAAATTTTATTTTCCCTAACTGCATACCCAATAGGAAAACAGTGGATATAATGAACTGTCTTTAATATTCAAATCACTGGCTAAACAGTTTACAATATAATGTAGTAAACAGTAAACAAGATTCAGTAAATCCTCTCAGTAAACAGAAATCAGTAAGTTGAGACTAGGCATCACCCTACAATTAAATCATGTTATCATCGTTCCCACAGGAACACAAGTCGTCCGCTTTGGGGTGCACTCGTAGGCCATCGCCCCTCACGACTTTCTCGGAGTGTGCCCTTAGGCCAAAACTCCAATTCGCATCCCCACTGGGACACAACTAGATCTATGGCCATAATCTATAGGTGGTCCTCGGGTACACTTGCCAGGTGACCTCGAGACCTCTGATGACTTGGCGGGTCAATTAGCCACGTGAATAGTAACGAATGAAAGTCGGGGCCTTAAGTCTCAAAAATCAATTTATATCTCATAAAGAACCTTTAAGGAATATTTCACACATTTCATCATTTCTTTAAAATGATCGTTTTCCAAAAAGGTATTATATTTTCTGTTTACAAAACACAATAAAAACAGCCAGTAATTTCACCAATTTTCTTGTGAGAAAAACACAAGTTAAACTGGCTTGCCCCTTATTAGCTCGCCCATTACAGCTCGCCCATCGCAGTGGATTGAGCTTGCGTATTTTCATTCGCCCATGGGGCGAACTAACATCACCCACTGTGGCTCTCACACCGAGCTGAATTGGGGGGTTGCCCACAAAATATTTCTTTTTAAAAACAAGGGATCGCCTATCTAGCTTTCCCAAATTAAAAATAGTTAATCAAACTAATGCATGTCACAAACCAAATTATTTTCTCAATATTTATATAACATTTTTCTCCACAGGACATGCATTTCACTTCACATACTACTCCCTTACCTGGTCTTACGAAATCGAGCTTCCCGGTTGTGTCTGTCGAAATCGTATTTCTCGGCTGCAAAATAATTTTACCAACTCATTAGCTTAATTTTCCTTTTATTTTAAGCTATGATTTATATTAAAATATAAATATGGGTAAGTCTCCTAGCTAAAAATGGCTATTCTTCCTGCCATTTTCTCACAACTTCATTTTCTATGGCCGAATGGCCTTTATTGAATTAAAGATCATGGTTTCATTTTTTTTTCAATATAAAATATAAATGTGCTATCTTCTTCCTTGACATTTTCCATCATTTAAGAAATAAAATTTAATATTTTATTTCCTTTATTTCTTCCACAATCGGTAGCACAATACTTACCTTGTGTATAAATATTTTCTAGTCAAGTTTATAGTTATATTTCTTTTCTTTTCTCTAGCCCTCATATTTGACTTTCTTTACCTTGACTAACACACACAATTTCAGCCTTTATTCCTCCCTCTTTCACGCCACACTTAGCTATTTTCTTTCTCATTTTATGCCTCACTCATCCATTTCATTTTTCTCTCTTACTTTCACGCCAACTTAGCCATTATTATTGACTTTTGGTTCCTTAGATTATTTCCTCATAATTTAGTCTTTCTTCTTTCTTTCTTCTTCCTTTCCATGCCATTTTCCAACCAACTTTTATTGACTTTATCTCATCTTCTCTTCATTCGGCTAGCAGCAATTACTCCTTTCACACCTTCCATTCGGTTTTTCTTTCACCCTTTCTTTTCTTTGTTTCGGTTCCAGCCACTACCTATTCAGTTTTCCATGCTTTATTTTATGTTTTCACACCATTAACACTATGTTCACACCTTAATTTATCAAGATCAAATCCCATATATTTCTATATTTTCCTTATGTTAATTTTGCTTCTTATCCTTCACCGCACACACTCATAGCAGCAGAATTTTCTGCTTGTTTTATTCACCCCATTAACATCACCAACAACATAGAAATTCAACCATAGTAAATTGCTACATGTTCTTATGCCCAGCAATATGCACACACATCACCTAATTAAACATATCATCATTATAAACCAAGAATTAAATACATGATCATTGGCTGAAACTTTATTTACCTTGTTTGATTGAACCAACACAGCTCAAAGTTTGTATTGTTTCCTCCCACGTCAGTCCTATTTTCTTGGCTCTTAGAGGATTTTAAGGTAAAAGGAAGGTTTTTGAGGAAAGTGTAAATGCTTAGCTAGTAAAGGATGAAATGTTTGATGAATGAGAAGGAAGAAACGTGAATAAATAGAGCAAGAGTGGACTGAAAAACATAAATTTATAGAGTAGTAGAGTAGCATCGGTAGAGGAAGAAATTTGGCTGGAGTTTGATCCACTTTAGTCTTCTATTTCTCCATATCAACCAATAAGATTTGTCACCTAACTAATTATTCCATTTTCTCATTAATTCCTTGTCTTTTAGAGCATTAGTTCATGAAGAATTTACAACACAAGAAATCGGCTGGACTCTTTTTGTTTTTACACGTTATTGACTTGTTTGGCTTACTTTTTTTTTATGGCTATTCAGCCAATAAAATTTTCTTGCATGGTGACTTTGAATGCTTATCTTTTAAGCATCATTTCCATTACATTTTATACTATAACCATTTGCATTTCAACAGCCTTTAAATGGCTGGACAGATTCGGCAAGAAGGCAGCAGAAAGTGGCGTGAAAGTCCACCTTGGCTGCATGGTTTCTTAACTTCCTTCTCTTCTTCTTATAAGCTTCATCCAATAAGGTTTTTAGCTCATGTAAAATGCTAACTCTTCCCCCTTTTTATACTATTTATTCAGCATTTTATTGTATAAACTATGGAAGATTTTCAACCAACTTTTTCCAATTGAAAATCGATTTATGGCAGCCATGAAGAGTGGTGTACCATCCACACTTTGGTTGCACTTCTTGACTTAAATTCCTCTCTTTCATGTGTATTCCAAAAATGTCAAATGTCTATTTATATCCCAATAATAAAATTCTCCTTTTTATAAATACATTTGCTTGTATTTCATGCCATGAAATATCACTTTCATACTAAAATTTCAGATTTGTTTTCTTCCTTTATACACCATACTATAAATTATAAATCCAATAATTAAAATGGAGAGTGGAAATCCACATTCACTATTTATTTAATTCCATTAAATAATTTATTTCCACTATCAATAATTTACAAATTATAATGTACAGTGTAATAAAATCAGGTCTCACAGAGGCATTGCAGAAGAATGCTTGGATTAAATTGGTTGGAACTAGTTGCTTAAGTTGTAGGAAGAACATCTATCTAAAGCAAATGTTTCAGTGTAAAGGAATTCGATTTGTGAGATAGTAGATAGGTCAGAATCATTCTTAACTCTACTTGGTACCAACTATACCACTAGATAAACTTTTCCTTACTTTCTAAGTCAGGAGGACTTGTGTTTAGATATTGTGGTATCTATTTTGTGGCCATTTTCGAGTAAGTGGAAGGTGCTATTTTTGAAGGATATTTTCTTTGAGGATTCTAATGAGAGTATCAATCTAGGAATTTAGGCTTTCTTGTCTGAAAGAAAGTTTTCTTTATGAGTAGAGAGATGGCTAGATGACTTTTCATAAAGGAAGTTAGAATACAATAGGACAAGTCTATTTGTACTTTCTTTTATAATTCAATCACATCATGTAGTGGTAGATATTTAGTATCGGTACTACATGAATGTATATCGATACTTAATAAATTCTTAATTTCTTACGTTCTAAAATTATTGATACCGTGCTAAAAGTGTGACATCCCAGTCACTACACATTCACCTATAACTTTTTCCTTTTCCATATAACTTGATTAGACTCGTCCGTCAATGTCATTCCTTCTTCTTTTTAAGCTTGATATTTAATAGTTCACTATAACAATTTTAATTTCAAATAAAACATAATAATGATATATATACATATCATTTCATACCACAGGATCTTACACATCTTACATAACCTAATCCCCAAACACTTATAAACATTACTGAAGCATTGTACTATACAATAGCTGGAATGCATGCCATTAAGTATACCTTCAACAATTATTCGGAAGCGTATCTCAAAGGTACACTAGGATACCTCAAAAGCAAGCTCCTCTATTTGGAGCGAAATTCACTTGAAGTAATCTGTATGAAAAATAGTTGTAAAGGGATGAGTTTATGCTCAGTAAGAAATATATGTAAAAGAGCATACTATGCCTCTATATGCAGTTTTCCTGCTTGGCTCTATAATGTCATGTAAAACCATTATAAAGCATATATCATATACTTCATTCAAATGTCATATGCAAGCATACATCATATACTTTCTTTAAAACATCATATACTTCTTTTAAAGTAATTGTAGATACTTTTGATTTCTTTATTCTTTTGAAATCATATATTCAAATACTTTCAAGAAATTCACATACTTCAAATAATAGGGAGACTATTTGCATTTCAACAGAATTATGCATTGAATAAGTGGCGTACCCCCGTAGGGGCTAGGAATCCTCCCCTAGCCAAACATATAGCAAAGACAAATGGCCAAGTGTCGGTAGGCCACGATGAACACTAGTCAGGTGACATCTGTGGCACTGAAGGCTTGGCTAAGGCTCCTCAGCCAAGTACATATACAGAAGTGCATAATCATCAAGTACTTCATAGTCTCAAAACATTTGTCATATAGCTTTTGAAATGACAATCCTACTTTTCTGAAATAAGTTTTAAAACCTCTTTTTCAAAGGGGGCACTCGACTGGTCTCATAGGGCAGTCAGTTGCTATTACATATCTTGCTTTATCGAAATTATTTTCTTTTAAAAATTTCGATATTTAAAATCTAAAAACACATGAGGCAGTCGACTAGTCACATAGGGCAGTCGACTGGTTTTGAAACAGAATACTTTTCGAGAAAATGCAGTCGACTGGTCATATAGTAGTCGACTGGTTTCGCAAACAAAATACTTCTGAAAACAGGGCAGTCGACTGGTCATATAGCAGTAGGCTGGTTTCTTAAACAGAATGCTTTTCGATTAAATAGCAGTTGACTGGTCTTTATAGCAATCGACTGGTTTGAAACAGAATGCTTTCTGGAAAATAGCAGTCGACTGGTTTGAGTCGGTTTTCGAAAATTTTACGCTTTAGTTGTCTTTAGACAGTCGGCTGCTACTTAAAGCAGTCGGCTGCTCCTAGTATTTTGGTAACTAGGAGTAAAACCTAAAATTTACATTTCCTGCACTTAAACCAACTTGTACTTCTTCCCAAAACATTTAAAACATGCAGACATAGTCCCTCTACATCCGTTACATAAATTCCTTGCCTCAATAGCCAATATTCCACAAGCTTGGTTGCAAATCAATCCTTTTCCTTGCAACTTTTCTAAACTGTAAACATCATCATAATTCAAACCTTTAGCTTTCTTTCATTGTAACACAATAGGCATACCATACCATACCAATATCACATGACTCCAAATCATAAATGAAATCGAAAGAATCAACTTCGATCCTTACCTTTGTCAATAACCAATTTTAACAGCATATTTGATCTCCTTAATTACTTGGATTCAACCTCTCATATTACAGGCATGAGTAGAGCTAGTGATGAGGATCGTTTTTCGTTAAGGGAACTTAACGAATCGATGACAGGAAATGGTGGTTTGTCAAGGTGAGTATGGAAAGAAACTTGGAGAAATTGGGGGAACGAGAGGGAGGGCTAAGTTGCTACCGACTTGGTGAGGGAGATGATGACAAGGTTCCTTGCATTTAATGCTCCTTTATCTCTTAACCATCTCAGCCATTACCTCCCTTTAACCCTCTTAATTACTCTTCTCCCATGCATAGGCCACATGTCTTTAATTACAAAATCTAATATTAATTTCTCATACTCTAAATATTCTTACAATATCAGAATTTAGCTTCTTGACCATTTGTCTATCAATTACTTTCATTCCATATATGTCCCATATATCATTCATACATCAAAATTTCATATTTATTTACTTCTTTTCAGCTGGAATACTATACAATCATAAGGAATTTATGAAAATTTGGGGATTTCACAAAAAGTATCGATTCAGCTATCGACTCAAACAAACAATTCTATCCTAATTCTAATCACAAAAGATTCAAACAATCAAACAAACAGAATAAAACAAACAATAAATCGAAATGTCGATATTCAAATAATCAAAGAAACATAAAAAAAATTCTAAGTACACACACAAAAAAGATAAGAGCGCACACACACAAACAAAAATTTTTAACGCTAACTAATCTAATCCTAGAATTTATCCTATTTCTATGTCCTAGATATTGTTCTATTTCTATCTTATTTCCTATCAAGAAGGCATTCACAATGTGTTATGCAAACAGTTGCAATAATTTAAAACATAATGTCATTCTTGTCACATGAAGTACAAACCAGTAAATACATCAATTATTAATTGCTCTTGCACTTGGTTTTCATTTTATCACTTATGAGGATTAAATAAGTCAAAGTATAAAGTGTAGAGAATTTCTCAAAATACTCCTATGCATGAGAGTCGATCATTCCTCATAATATTCTTGATGAAGGCAGAAAGTTATAGCGTATTCCTTAAGCTTTTCTTTTTTATGCCTTTCCTTCTTCATGCCTTGTGATGTAAGCACTTTCTATTAAGTTTTTCTTCTTTTGTCCTTGAGCTTCATCACGCCTGCAGCATGTAAACTTATATGTATTTTAGTACCTAGATCTTTTTATGTCCTTATTAGTTAATGCTAGCAATTTTGATTCCTTTAGGAAACCAAGAAGATAAGTCAACGTCAGATTTAAGAACATACCTAAGAATCCAAATTTTCCTAATTGTTTTCTTCTTAAATGTAGTTTTGCTAAACTTACAACTAGACTCACTATGTCCAATCCTATAACAGTGACTACACTTAGAAGAAGTGTTATAAGGTTCTTTCTCTTTATTAAGGAAGTTTTTAATTGTGATTTCTTTTCAATATGATTGCAATCAAGGCCATCCTTATCAAAGAATGCTCTTTGAGATTCTAACAGTTGATCTAATTTCTGTTGTGCCATATAGAATCTCGAGAAAGAGTTGTGTAAACTTACATTTTTCTTTTCACTCTTCCTTTTCTAATATAAGACTTTCTAATATTCCTTCTAGTTTTACCTTATCTTTAGCCAAGACCTCTTTCTCACTAATAAACTCAGAAATGGTCTTCCTAAAGTTTTCTTCTATTTTGATGTACTCATTTGCCAATTCATCAAAAGCATCTTTCAATTCCTCAAATGATTAATCATTGATTTCACAAAAATTAGAAGAATCATGAGATTCTTCATCAGCTATAAAACACAAGTAATCTTGTTTTCATCATCATTATCATCATTCTAGGATGGATCACTATCACTTTAAGTTGCAAACATGGCTTTTCTCTTAGGTCTCTTTTCTAATTTCTTCCTAAAAGTGGGATATTCCTGCTTAATATGTCCCGACCTATTGCATTCAAAGGAAATTACGGGATTTTCATCCCTTGCATTAGGTTTCCCCTAGATGTTTCTTTTCTATTAGCTTTATTATTCATTGACTTATTTAATTTCCTAGATGTATAGCTAAGTTTAACTCATCATTCCTAGAGCTATCTTTCTGTAACCTAGTATCCTTACTAGTTGAGGATTTTAAAGCTATTCCTAAATTCTTACTTGAAGGCTCTTCACTCCTTTTCAACTTCATCTCATAAATGAGAAGTGATCCTATCAATTCATTTATAGATAGGGTTTCGGGATCCTTGGATTCATCTATTGCTGTCACCTTTGCTTCCCATGACTTGGGGAGGCTATTTAAAATGTTTTTGACCATTTCCATGTTCAAATAGGTCTCGCCTCACTCCTTAAGACCATTTACAATGTCAGTGAATCTGTTTGCCATTCTTGCCATTTGACTCATTAGGTTTCATTCTAAATATCTCATAGTCTTGAGTAAGCATCTTAATTTTGGTCTTCTTAACTTGATTTGTTCCCTTATGGGTTACTACTAGTTTGTCCCAATTTCTTTTGCATTATCACATAGGAAAACACTATTGTACTCATTTAATCCTAATGCATAAAACAAAATATGCATAGCCTTTGCTTTAAATTATGCTAAATATCTTTTTCATCTCATTCTTTTTATGTTTTTATTATTTCTTTATTTCCTACTAATTTCTTTGGGATGTAAGGACCTCTAGTTATCACTTTCCATGCATCATAGTCATTTTCTTATATGAAAAGAATCATTCTACTCTTCCAATAGGAGTAATTCTCTCTATTAAACAATGAGGTGGTAGAAATGCCTTCTAAAGTTAAGGGGTTTCCTGTGTTATAAGGATCATTTGTGGTTAAGGTGATTGAATCTAATCTCTAAAGCTCTGGTCTGATGCTAATTATTAGCTCACTACTAAACCGAGAGGGAGATGAATTAGTTTCTAACTCTTTTTGTCTTAAGTTCGTCGTTGTACACTAATCTACACTATATGCAAATAAGCAGTGGATAAAATAATAAAACAATAAGTAAAACAAGAGTGTAGGGAAGAGAAGCTACACACGAATGACTTATAGAGGTTTAACTTGTAGCTTATGACCTCTACCTTGAGATCATAACAAGGATTTTGCCAAAATCATTGTCGAAAAATAGATTACTATTTTTCCCCCGTTTATAGGTTTAAAGAGATAACCTTATTTTTTCCCAAAGGCTCAAGGATAACTTTAACCTCTCCCTTTTCGTAAGCTCAAGGAGTAAACCTACACCTTCCCTTTTCCAAGCTGAAGGAGCAACCCTTACAATAGCTTCTTTTTCTAGTTCAAGAAGCAAACCTTTAGTCTACCCAAACCTCACTTATAAGTTAAGCAATCAAGGGAACTTTCTCCTTTACAACTAATGGAGTGGCTTAACAACTTTGTTTTCTAATGCCTCTACAAAGGTTGAATAACTCTCTTTGGCTCTTTGAAGGAAACTAATTTGAGACAATGAATATTGAGATGAAATCTTTCTCTCCTCTTTCTCATTTTTCTTGCAAAGCTTTGGATATGAGAATAACCTTTAATATAGAATTTTGGCTCTTACCTTTATAGATCTAAGCTTTAAGATCATGCATATTTGACTTATCACATATTAAGCATGAGTGTATAAGATTCATACAATTAACTCTTCTATGCTTATTAAACTTAAATTCTTCTTAAGTTCTTTGTGAAGTCATATCAAAACTTAAAGTATTTCAAAGTCAACAAAAATAAATATTTATAAGAAATTGTCTCAATAACTCCTAGTGGAGTTTAACTTTTCGCTAACAAAACTAAAAGCTAATCACATATCATATAAGGTTATTGTAGACACTTAATTTTGTCCGAAACAATAAATCTATTTAATCATATGTTTGAATTTGTTAAAAAAAAGAAGAAAAAGAAAATCAGTATTAAAATAAATAAATAAAAAATAAATAAAAAAATTAATTAAAAAAAGTATTAAAAAAAAATGAGTGTTCGCCAGCCTTGAGGTCGCCGGATCCCTACAGTCTCGCCAGCTTCACTGACAAATGTTGCCTGCATTTAAAACCAATTGTGCAAAGTAATCATAATCTCTTCATCTTAGAGATTTGATCCGCTTTTGTTGACTAAAGAATACATAAAAGCTGCTCGAGGAAAAGAAAAAAAGAAAGAAGGAACAAATGTCAACAACATCGGCGTGAAGGCTGTCAGACAGCCACCCTAAGCTTAGCTCTGCCATCTTCACCGATCTCTAGACAAACCTCATTTGGAGTGAAAGTCTTCTGAAAATTAATTTGCTCCGATTTTATTGACTAAAAGTTGCTCGAAAAAGATGAAGAAGAAAGGGAGATCGGTTCCAAGATCCTCTACAACTCTACACCCACACAGAAAAACCAAGATTTTCAAGCAAGCATTTAAGGATGCTTAGAAAAAACCAGCGGAACAATAGATTATAATCCCTGGTTTCAAAGATTTCGTCTGATTTTCTTGACTAAAAATGTCTATAAATAAGCCTAAAGAAGATCAGAGAAAGACAAAGAGAAGAACACAGAAAAACGAAGAGACAGAGAGAAACGAAAGAAAGATATACAAAGATAAGAAAATATTGAGAGAGACAGAGAGAAAGAGAGAACTCAACAGCAAAAATCTCAATTTCAGTTCTGGTGTGATTAGGATGATGACTAGAGCAGTGAAGAGGATGCGTGGACGACGGTGAACAGTACCCACGTTTGTTACTGGGAAGAAGAAAGTGTGGTAGCGAGAGGCGACCTTTGTTGGACTAGTGGCGACCAATACGAGAAGAGGAGAGCCTAAGTAAAGAAAATTGAAAGGCGAGCTCGATAAAACTTACATGAGCCGAACACTCTAAGTATACTCTACCTTCTTCATTTAAGAAATTTTAAATAAATCCCGTGTCTAGCTAAATATACCTCGCCCAAATCTTATTCGCCATCCTTGCGGGCGAGCTCACTACACTAGTTTAATTGTATGGGCGAACTCACTACGCACCAGTTCACGTGTATGGGCGACCTATAGTGGTCAGGCAATCCTGTTAGGAGCTAGTTCAATTTTGTATGTGGGAGTTATAATGGGCGGGCGATCTCACTACGCGCTAGTTTACTTTTATGGGCGAGCTATAGTGGTTGGCGATCTCACTACGCGTTAGTCCACGTGTATGGTGAACTAAGTGGTAGGCGATCTTGCTACGCGCTGGTTCAATTGTATGGCGCAAGCTCTACTGAGTAGGTGAGCTCTCCATAGGGCGAGCTTTTGTAGATAACTCGTGCATGGCGAGCTGTTTCATGGGCGAGCTATTAGGAAGAGAGTTGTTTCGGGCAAGCTAGTAGATTAAAAATAAATCTTTAATAAAAAAAATAATTTTCCAAATTTCCCGATAGAGTTCTCACGAGCAAGTTGACTTGTGCATGGCAAGCTGTAAAGGGGCGACCTCTAGTTCGCAAATTGATCTGTACGTAGCAAGTTGTTCCGGGGCGAGCTCTCATGCATAAGTCGGCTTATTAGTGGCGAGCTGTTAAGGGGTGAGCTCTAGTACATAAGTTATTTTTATGCGAGGCGAACTGTTTCAGGAGAGCTAGTAAATTGAAAATAAATCTATAATTATAAAAAATAAAATAATTTTTCAAATTTCACCAAAGTGTTGAAAAATTTGGAACAAAATTAATAATTTACATTCGATCAAAGTGTTGAAGGATGTTGAGAAAATCTTCACAAAAACTAACTTTTTAGGGGCGAGCTGTTAAGTTACAAAATTTGATTTTTTTTAAAACCGATTTGTTAAAGGGCGAGCTCTTATGTATAAATTTGTGGTTGGCGAGCTATAAGAGGGCGAGCTCTTGCCAGCAAGTTGATGCGTGGCGAGTGGCGGCATCTCGTACATGGCGAGTTGTTCTGGGCGATTTAGGGGATTAAAAAATAAATCTATGTACAAAATGATTTGTGTTTGGCGAGCTATAAGAGGGCGAGCTCTTGCCAGCAAGTTGAGGCGTGGCAAGTTAGAAAAGGGTGACATCTCGTGCATGGCGAGCTGTTCTGGGCGAATTAGTGTATTAAAAATAAATCTTTAATTAAAAATGATTTTTTTCAAATTTCAGCAAAATGTTGGAAAATTTGGAACAAAAATTAATAATTTCGATTCTCTATATTCGATCAAAGTGTTGAAGGATGTAGGGAAATTTTTCACAAAAACTTATAAAAGGAATTTGTCTAATTCAAAAATAAATTATTTTTTTAAGAAAATGATAATAATGAATAATCTTTTAATAAAAATGTATATTTTCTTAGATAATAGTAATAAATGAAAACTTAACTGATGCTGAAATTTTAGAATTTTGCGAGTGTGCGATATTTAGAAAATTCTTAGGTAAGAAGATATTTCTTCTAAATTTGACCAAAGTGTTGGAAAATTTAGGGAAAATAATTTCAATATTAAAGATTTTCATTATAATTTTGATAAATTTCACAAGATAATTAAAAACATAATATATTAAACCGACGACGGAGCCTCTTCACAAGGATGAGTGTGTCCTGTGAATACTCTTAAGGCAACAAATTTACCTTGGGAATTCGATCAAAGCGTTGGAGAATATCCTAAAGAAAATGACAAATTAAATAATAAAAAGAAAATTTTAGCTAAGAATAAAAGACCATTTAAATTAAGATTGCTAAAGATAAAACATGATTAATTGGTACAGTCCATTGGACGGGCGCTGTGGGGGTGCTAATACCTTCCTCACACGTAACCATACTCCCGAACCCAAATTTTGTCATAGATCAGTGTACTTATTCTTAGTTTTGAATAGGTGGCCAATCACACCTAAGTTAAAATTGATTGGTGGCGACTCCATAACGTTATGTCTAGCGATTAGATCCCCGGACAAAAATTGTTACGACAGTTATATCTTATTTGGTTAAAAATTTAGCATATACGGTAGTTTCAAATGTAATAGTTTTGTAAAAAAAATAAGGTTATACCTGTTTCGTATAAAACAATGTTATACCTTTTATTTCGTTTCTTTTTTTTTTAGGCAAAAACTAAAAGAGGATCACATAACAAAACTAAAAGATGATCACATATCATAATAGTTATATCTTGTTTGATTAAAAATTTAGCATGTACGGTAGTTTCAAATGTAACAGTTTTGGATAAAATAAATAAAGTTATACCTGATCGTATTAAAAAAATAATGTTATACTTCATCTTACATTTCTTTTTTTTTTGTTGATAAAAACGTTCTAGCTATAAAAATTTAATGTAATAAAGTTCTTGAAAAGCACTCATCCAAATGCACTTTTAATTTGTTTCTTGAAAAGTAAACTAATTGTATTAGGAAAAGTAACGATTTTATTTAGCTACTCTCTGACCAGAAAAAACAGAAAAGTTATAGTTTGAAAGTTTGATTTGCTTAAATTTTTAATTAACATCATTTGTTTGTTGTGGGCTTGTAGAAAGCATTAATAAAATTCAAAGCTTGGTAGAGGACAAGTTCCAATACATTTGCAACTCTGGCCAGCGTGATTTCTCTAATACTCCTCGGCCTTTCACATCAGAACATCTAATGGTATGATGAAAATCAATATGTCGTTGCTTAATTAGGGGATTATTAATTTTTTTTTTTATAAATATCATCTTCATTAGGGTTTTTTGATCAATTAGAAAAAGAATTTCATTAGTCAAAAATCAAAATATCATGATTACAAATAGGAGGTAAACTATTCTTCCCATACTCATTGCAAATTTAAATCACAAATCATTTTCGCAATATTATAAGCTAGAAAATTGACCTTTCTTTTGGTATGAACAAATTGACAATTGGTGCAAAGAGATGTTAAGTCCAAAATGTCTAAAACAATCTCCGTTCCTTTTCAATTTGAAATACAAAATTTTTAGACTTCTTCAAGGCAAGTTGAGAATCGCTCTCCAGTATGATAATTGTCATAATGTTTAGCGATTAGGTTCCTTCAACTTTGATGTGAAGATAATAATGTCAAAGCCAAAATCTCATACAATCCTAAGTTTGAAAAGTATTGCTTTTACTTTAATATGAAGAGGAGATGTGGCATGGCTAATGTGACGTCCCCGCCACTTCATCTTTTCACTTAATTCTTTCTTATTATCTTATCCGACATTATTTGATTTAGTTTATCCAGTGTCATTCTTTCCTTATTCTTAAGCTAATTATCTAATAGCTCATAAAATTTTATTCACTTTCCATAAGCATAAAAATGATATATATAAATACCATTCCATTCCCACAGGATCTCATACATCATCTTATCTTACATCCCCAGACATCCTATATACATATTGGCTACTTGTACTGTACTGTAGCTGAATTACAATTTAGCTTTACATAAATATATATGAACATATAAGTATACCTTCTATACTAACTGGGAAGCGTATCGAGAAGGTACACTGCAATCTTTCCAAAACAAGCTCCTCTAATCGGAGCGAGGTTCACTTCAGGTAATCTGTAGAAAAAATGGTCGTAAAAGGGTGAGTTTATGCTCAGTAAGAAAAGTATGTAAAAGAGCGTACTATGCCTCTATATGCATTTTTCCTACTTGGCTCTATAATGTCATGTAAAGCATTATAAAGCATGCATCATAAACATCTTTCATGCATTGTTTGCAATCATGCATATTTATTTCAAATGACATGGCAAACATACTTTGTACGCTTCTTTAAAATAGCATACGTATAAAACATGCATCACATACTTCTTCTTCTTATACTTTCTTTAAAACATCATGCATAAACTTCGTTCTTTAAAACATCATACTTCGTACATACTTTAAAGCATACATCGTATATCCTTTGAAATAGGATGGAGACTATGTACAATTATTTAAGCGATTGTATCATCATATAAATCCTGTACACCTATTTATATGACTCTAATCATGCATTAGTACATTGGTATACCATGTAGAGGTCAGGGATTCTCTCCTGCCTTAATAATACCACAGTGAGCACTAGTCAGGTGTCACTTATGGTCTTGAGGACCGGACTAGGGTTCCTCGCTTAACATACATATTACTGAGGACTTGATCAGAGTCTCTCAACCATCAGAAATGCATAATCATTACGCAGTCCATAGTCTCAAAACATTTATAATATACTTTTTCAGAAAACACTTTTGTGTTTAAATCAAATAAGCTTTGAAAGCTCTTTCCATACATGGCAGTCAACTGGTCTCATTGGGCAGTCGGCTGCTGCTTCATAACTTCATTTCTCAAAATCATTTTCATCTCGAAAAATACATGGGGGCAGTCGACTGGTCAATATAGCAGTCGACTGGTTTTCAAACAGAATGCTTCTTAAGAAATAGCAGTCGACTGGTCATATAGCAGTCGACTGGTTTTGAAACAGAATGCATTTTTGGCAAATAGTAGTCGACTGTCCCATATAGCAGTCAACTGGTTTGAAACAGAATGCTTCTGGGTAAATAGCAGTCAACTGGCTTACATAGCAGTCGACTGGTTTGAGTCGATTTTCGAAAAACGGCGTTTTGGTTGTCTCTAGGCAGTCGACTTCCCTTTAAAGCAGTCGGCTGCCCCTAGCCTAATTGGTACTAGGAGACAAGTCCGAAAATGTCATTTTTCCTGCATGATTAAACCACATACACATATCATATCAGCTCAGTACAACTCCAATCCATGAACAAAATTGACTAAATCATTTTCTTCTCTTACCTTCACTAGAGACCAGAATTTCAGATGTTAAGATCTCCTCCAATACTTGGATTCAATCTATCAAACTTTGGATATCACTTAGTCTAGTGACAAGGGTCGTTTTTCATTCAATAAGCCAAATGAATCGATGGATGGATGAGGGGGTTTGTCAAGGTAGCTTGGAATGGAAACTTGGAAGCTTGAATGGAATGATGGAGAGGGCTGGAGTTGGGGCTGACGTTGGGTGATGGGATGATGAGGGTGGTGAGTCATGCAACATGCATTAATTGCATGCTTTATCCTCTCATCTCAGCCATTAATCCTCTAATTGACTATTTGACCCATTTAATTTCTCTTTTCCTCCTTCTCATCTCAGCCATTCATCCATTTAATTACCAAATAAAATCTGATTTTATTTTCTTTCCTACTTCAATTATTTTCCTGATATCAACATAATTTATTTGACTTATTGACATTCAACTTTATTATTTCTCCTATATTCCATTCATCACTCATACATTATTTATACATCAATTTCACATCAACTTCATATTCATTTAATCATATTAGATTGAAATACTTTACAAACATGGAGGAATACATGGAAATTGGGGATTTCACATCCTCCCCACCTTAGAAAATTTGGTCCTCCAAATTAGCTTAGCTCATCAAGTGAATAATTTTGGATACCTTTCTTTCATTAAGCTCTCTAGCTCCCATGTAGCTTCTTCCATCGTATGGTATTGCCAGAGAACTTTCACTAATGGAATCGTCTTAGACCTTAATACTTTGTCTTTTCTGTCCAAAATCCGAATCGGCTTCTCTACATAGCTCATATCTTCCCTTATCTCCAAGGGTTCATACTCAATGACATGAGACGGATCTGGATTATATTTCCGAAGCATCGATACATGAAACACATTATGCACTCCCGATAGCTCCGGAGGTAATGCCAATCTATAGGCAACATCGCCTACTCGATCTAAGACCTCAAATGGACCGATGTAACGAGGACTTAACTTACCTCGTCGGCCAAATCTCATGATCCCTTTGGATGGAGAAACTTTCAAGAACACAAAATCTCCAACCATGAACTCAAGTGGTCTCCGTCGAGCATCCGCATAGCTCTTTTGTCTACTCTGAGCTGTCTTAAGCCTTTGACAAATCAACTTAACATCTTCTGAGGCTTGCTTGACTAAATCTGGAGCCAACAACTTGCGCTCGCCCACTTCTTCCCACCCAATCGGTGATCGGCACCTCTTACCATACAGAGCTTCATATGGTGCCATCCCGATACTTGCATGATAACTATTATTATATGCAAACTCAGCCAATGGCAGATGGTCATCCCAGGAGCCTTTAAAGTCCATAGTACAAGCCCTCAACATATCCTCGAGTGTCTGAATCGTGCGCTCGGACTGTCCATCAGTCTACGGATGAAAAGTTGTGCTGAAATTTAACTTAGATCCCATGGCTTCCTGAAAATGTTCCCAGAAATGGGAAGTAAACCTGGAATCTCTATCAGAAGTGATGCTCACTGGAACACCGTGTAGCCTTACAACATCTCTTACATACATATCTACCAAAGCATTGAGTGTATCTGTTGACTTCATAGGCAGGAAGTGAGCTGACTTGGTCAATCTATCAACGATCACCCAAATACCATCATGATTCCTCTTGGTTCTGGGCAATCCCATAACGAAATCCAACGTAATGTGTTCCCACTTCCACATAGGTATAGGCAGAGGATGCAGTAATCCTGCTGGCTTTTGGTGCTCTACCTTAACCTGTTGACATGTGAGACACTTTGCCACAAAATCAGCTATGTCTCTCTTCATGCCATTCCACCAATACACCTTGCGAAGATTATGATACATCTTTGTGCTTCCTGGATGCAACGTGTACTTAGTGGCATGTGCTTCAGTCAAGATCAACTTCTTCAGTTCATCATCATTAGGAACACATATACGACTCTTAAACCTCAAAATTCCATCACTACTAACATCAAATTCTGAGGTCATACCTGACTGCATCTGATTAATAGCCTCAATGCATTTATCATCTTCCTTTTGAGCACTTTGATTCTGTCCATCAACTCTGGCTCAATCCTCAAACTAGCCATCATTCCAAATTGCTCATTAGGCCTAACATCAAGGTTGAGGCTTGTAAACTGCTCGATTAGCTCATACTCTTTTATCATCATATAAGACACCATACTTACATGCTTCCGGCTCAGAGCATCCGCCACCACATTAGCTTTCCCCGGGTGGTACAAGATCTCACAATCATAATCCTTTAGAAGCTCGAGCCATCTTCTTTGCCTCATGTTCAATTCCTTCTAGGAAAACAAGTATTTCAGACTTTTGTGATCCGTAAAAATCTGAAATTTCTCACCATACAAGTAATGCCTCCATATCTTCAGGGCAAATACTACAACAGCTAATTCCAAATCGTGAGTCGGGTAGTTCTTCTCATGGTCCTTTAGCTGTCGAGAACCATAGGCTATTACCTTACCATGCTGCATTAACACACATCCCAAACCTTGCCCTGAGGCATCACTATACACCGCAAATCCACCTGAACCACTAGGAATGGTGAGGATCGATGCAGTCGTTAGCCTGTGCTTCAACTCTTGGAAGCTACTCTTACAGGCTTCATTCCACTCGTACTTCACTTCCTTGCGCGTTAAGCGCGTCAATGGAGCAGCTAGCTTCGAGAAACCCTCCACAAACCTTCTATAGTAGCCAGCTAAACCCAAGAAACTCCTAATCTCCGTCACTGTCTTTGGTCTTTCCATTGGACCACCACTTCAATCTTCGATGGATCAACTGAGACACCATCTTTACTGATAATATGACCTAAGAAGGAGATTTGCTTCAACCAGAAATCACACTTACTTAGCTTGGCATACAATCCTCTATCCTTGAGGGTTTGCAGAACTATCTTCAAATGCTGCTCATGCTCTTCCCAAGACCTCGAGTAGACCAAGATGTCATCGATGAAGACAATGACAAACTGGTCCAAATACTATTTGAACACGTCATTCATCAAGTTCATGAAGGCTGCGGGTGCATTGGTCAGACCAAACGGCATCACTAGGAACTCGTAGTGACCATACCGTGTCCTGAATGCAGTCTTAGGGATATCTTCATTTTGGATCTTCAACTGGTATATCCCGACCTTAAGTCTATCTTGGAGAAGACTTGTGCACCTTTTAACTGATCAAAGAGGTCATCTATCCTGGGAAGAGGGTACTTGTTCTTGATCGTCACTTTGTTCAACCACCGGTAGTCAATGCACAACCTCATACTACCGTCCTTTTTCCTGACAAAAAGCACAGGAGCACCCCAAGGGGATACGCTGGGTCGTATGAATCCCTTGTCTAGCAACTCCTAAAGCTGCTTCTTAAGTTCTTCCAATTCTACCAAAGCCATCCGGTAAGGAGCTCTCGAAATGGGCTCAGTCCCCGGCACCAAATCGATCGTAAACTCCACTTCCCTATCCGGAGGAAGTCCTGTAAGATCATCCGCAAACACCTCGGGAAAATCTTGGACTACAGGAATATCCTTGAGTCCGGGACGTCCCTGATCTATGTCCTCCACATAAGCAATAAATCCTTCATACAACCATACATGCTTCTCATTACTTTCATATGAACTCAAATCAAGAACCAAACAGACTTCATATTAATTACTTGCAAAATTTACAATACAGCTAACGGGTGAAAAGAAGGTTATACTCTTAGCATAACAGTCTACTATAACATGATTATTAGCTAACCAATCCATACCCAAAATAACATCAAACCCATACATATTCAGTAGGATTAGGTCAGCCTTAGATTCTCTTTCTCCTACCTGTAGCTTACAATTTCTATATACTAACTCTGTCATTTGTGATTCCTTAAGAGGTGTGCTTATCTTTAATAAGTGTTCTAAAGTCTCAGGCTCAATTGGTATTTTCATAGCAAACTTAGGAGACACAAAAGAATGTGTAGCGCCTGGATCAAACAATGCTATGACATTCACATCAAACAAGTAAATTGTACCTTTAATCACTTTGGACGAGGCATCGGCAGATTCTTCATCGATGGCAAACACTCGTCCTTGGGTCACAGCTTTCTTTCCCTTCTCGGCAGCAGTGGCCTTAGGTTGTGGTTTAGGGGTCTTATCAGATTCATCAGGCATCCTCGGATCTCTCTGAGGGTAATCCCTAATCATGTGCCTTTTCTCCCCACATCTAAAGCAAGCGTCACTCGCCAAGCGACATGGCTGTGATCCGTGAAACTTCCCGCATTGCTCACATCTTTGCATCGTACTCTTCGGTGAGCTAGCGGTACTTCCAGTTGGGTATCGAAATCGCTCATCACTTATCTTGATCCCGGTAGCTTTAGGAGTACCTATATCATTATCATCATCATCATAACTCCAATTTCAATATAATTCCATAGAACCATTAAATTAATTTAAAGATCATCTTTCTATACTTTACTTACCTACAGAAACTCCTTCAGATCGTCTACTTCTCCGGAATGGATACCTATCACTCGGAGCTTTCTCATCTGACTTCTGCTTCATCGGTTCCTTGCCTTTACCCTTGGCTCGGAAGTCGGCTTGATGCAAATCATAGTCTTGCTCACACAACTGAGCCTTACGGATAGCTTCTCCATAGGTGGTGATATCCATCGGATACAGTTTAGATCTAATCGGGGACTTCAATCCCTCGATGAACCTGTAAATCTTATTGTGACATCCCCGTCACTTCATCTTATCACTTATCTTCTTTCCTTCTTTATTTAGATTTAGTTCATGCAGTGTCCTTCTCTTCTTATCCTTAAGCTAATTATTTAATAGCTTATAAAATTTTTTACTCAATTACCATAAACATAGAAATGACATATATACATATCATTCCATTTTCCACAGGATCTCATACATATCTTATCTTACATCCCCGATATCCTATATACAAAATTTGCTACTTGTACTGTACTGTAGCTGAATTACAATTTACTATATACATGAACATATGAGTATACCTTCTACGCTAACCGGGAAGTGTATCAAGAAGGTACACCTTGATTCTTCAAAAACAAGCTCCTCTAGTCGGAGCGGATTTCACTTCAGATAATCTGTAGGAAAAATGGTCGTAAAAGAGTGAGTTTACGCTCAGTAAGAAAAGTATGTAAAAGAGCGTGCTATGCCTCTATATGCATTTTTCCTACTTGGCTCTGTAATGTCATGTAAAACATTATAAAGCATGTATCATCAACATTTTTCATGCATTGTTTGCAACCATGCATATTTATTTCAAATGCCATGGCAAACATACTTCGTATGCTTTCTTTAAAACATAGCATACGTATACAAACATGCATCATACTTCTTCTTTAAAACATCATACTTCATACATACTTTAAAACATACATCATATACTTCTTCGTACATACATCTTGTACTTTGAAATAGATGGAGACTATGTACAATGTTTAAGCGATTGAGTCGTCATATGAACCGTTCATTCCCATTCATATGACTCGTATGACTCTAATCATGCATTAGTACATTGGTATACCATGTAGAGGTCAGGGATTCTCTCCTGCCTTACTAATACCATAGTGAACACTAGTCATGTGTCACTTATGGTCTTGAGGACCGGACTAGGGTTCCTCACTTAACATACATATTACTGAGGACTTGATCAGAGTCTCTCAGCCATCAGAAATGCATAATCATTACGCAGTCCATAGCCTCAAAACATTTACAATGTACTTTCCAGAAAACACCTTTGTGTTTACATTGAATAAGCTTTGAAACATCTTTTCATAGATGGCAGTCGACTGGTTTTATATGGCAGTCGACTGCTGCTTCATAATTCCTTTTATCGAAATCAATTTCATTTAAAATTTCGATAATTTCATTTTTTGAAAATACATGGGGGCAGTCGACTGGTCCATATAGCAGTCGACTGGTTTTCAAACAGAATGCTTCTTAAGAAATAGCAGTCGACTGGCCCATATAGCGGTCGACTGTTTTTGAAACAGAATGCATCTCGGAAAATAGCAGTCGACTGGTTCTATAGGCAGTCGGCTGGTTTTGAAACAGAATGCATCTTGAAAAATAACAGTCGACTGTACCATATAGCAGTCGACTGGTTTGAAACAGAATGCTTCTGGGAAAATAGCAGTCGACTGGCTTACATAGCAGTCGACTGGTTTGCTTCGGGTTTCGAAAAACGACGTTTTTGTTGTCTCTAGGCAGTCGACTTCCCCTTTAAGGCAGTCGGCTGCCCCTAGCCTAATTGGTACTAGGAGACAAGTCCGAAATGCATCCTTTCCTATACAAAATCAACTAGTGCTTCCTTCCAACCACATAAAAACTTTATAAAACATGCGGACATAGCCGCCTTACGTCCGTTACATAAATTCCTTACCTCGATTCCTTCGAGAACGCGAAATCACTTGGTGCTTTAACCCTAGCTTTTCACTTCTTCAACCTGAAATCATCATACCATTTCAAACCTCAAATTAAACAATATACACAAGTCCTACTAACTCAGTACAACTCCTTATCATGAACCAAATTGTAAGAATCATCCTCTTCTCTTACCTTCACTAGAGACCAAAATTTCAAATGTTGAGATCTCCTCCAATACTTGAAATCAATTCACCAAACTTTGGATATCATCTAGTCTAGCGACAAGGATCATTTCTCATTAAATAAACTTAGTGAATTGGTGGAAGGATGAGGTGGTTTAGCAAGGAGCCTGGAGTGGAAAACTATGGAAGAATGGAGGAAACGAGAGGGAGAGCTGGGAAGAAGGAGCTGGCGTAGGGTGATGATGATGAGGGTGATGACTATGCATGTTTACATTAAATGCTTCCCTATCCATCATCAATCTCAGCCATGCACTTTTCCCTTTGACCCTTTGACCATTTAATTCCTCTCTTCCTTCTCTTCTATGACTCATCCATTTAATGATCAACAAAAAATCTGATTTTATTTCTTTTCTCCTACTCAATTTATTTTCCTGATATTGCATACATTCCTAAATAATTTAATTTCAATCCTCTTTATTTCTTACATGTTCCATACATCATGCATACATCATTCATACATTATTCATACTTCAATTTCATATCAACTTCATATTCATTTAATCTTATTAGATTGAAATACTTTACAAACATGGAGGAATTACATGAAAATTAGGGATCTCACATCCTCTCCACCTTAGAAAATTTGGTCCTCCAAATTTGCCTTAGCTTGTCATGTAAACAATTCTGGATACCTTTCCTTCATTAAGCTCTCTAGCTCCCATGTAGCTTCTTCCATTGTATGGTATTGCCAGAGAACTTTCACTAATGGGATCGTCTTAGACCTCAAAACTTTCTCTTTTCTGTCCAAAATCCGAATCGGCTTCTCTACGTAACTCATATCTTCTCTTATCTCTAAGGGTTCATATTCAATAACATGAGACGGATCCGGATTATATCTCCGAAGCATCGACACATGAAACACATTATGCACTCCCGATAGCTCCGGAGGTAATGCCAATCTATAGGCAACATCGCCTACTCGATCTAAGACCTCAAATGGGCCGATGTAACGAGGACTCAGCTTACCTCGCCGACCAAATCTCATAATTCCTTTGGATGGAGAAACTTTCAGAAATACATAATCTCCAACCATGAACTCAAGTGGCCTCCGTCGAGCATCTGCATAGCTCTTTTGTCTACTTTGAGCTGTCTTAAGCCTCTGACAAATCAACTTAACATCTTCTGAGGCTTGCTCGACTAAATCTGGAGCCAATAACTTACGTTCACCCACTTCTTCCCACCCAATCGGAGATCGACACCTTCTTCCATACAAAGCTTCATATGGTGCCATCCCGAGGCTTGCATGATAACTATTATTGTATGCAAACTCAGCCAATGGCAGATGGTCATCCCAGGAGCCTTTAAAGTCCATAGCACAAGCTCTCAACATATCCTCGAGCGTCTGAATCGTGCGCTCGGACTGTCCATCAGTCTGCGGATGAAAAGCTGTGCTAAAACTCAACTTAGATCCCATGGCTTCTTGAAAATGCTCCCAGAAATGGGAAGTAAACTTGGAATCTCTATCAGAAGTGATGCTCACTGGAACACCGTGTAGTCTTACAACATCTTTTACATACATATCTGCCAAAGTATTGAGTGTATCAGTTGACTTCATAGGTAGGAAGTGAGCTGACTTTGTCAATCTATCGACAATCACCCAAATACCATCATGATTCTTCTTGGTTCTGGGCAGCCCCATAATAAAGTCCATCGTAATGTGTTCCCACTTCCACATAGGTATAGGCAGAGAGTGCAGTAATCCTGCTGGCTTTTGGTGCTCTACCTTGACCTGTTGACATGTGAGACATTTTGCTACAAAATCTGCTATGTCTCTCTTCATGCCCTTCCACCAGTACACCTTGCGAAGATTGTGATACATCTTCATATTTCCTGGATGTAACGTGTACTTAGTGGCGTGTGCTTCAGTCAAGATCAACTTCTTCAATTCATCATCATGTGGGACACATATACGACTCCTAAACCTCAAAATTCCATCATTACTAACATCAAATTCTGAGGTCATACCTGACTGCATCTGTTTCATAGCCTCTATGCATCTATCATCTTCTTTTTGAGCACTTCGGATTCGGTCCATTTGCTCTGGCTCAATCCTTAAACTAGCCATCATTCCAATTTGGTCATAAGTCATGACATTAAGGTTGAGGCTTGCAAACTGTTCAATCAATTCGTGTTCTTTTATCATCATATATGACACCATACTTACATACTTCCGGCTCAGAGCATCCGCCACCACATTAGCTTTCCCTGGGTGGTACAAGATCTCACAATCATAATCTTTTACTAACTCGAGCCATCTTCTTTGCCTCATGTTCAATTCCTTCTGAGAGAACAAGTATTTCAGACTTTTGTGATCCGTAAAAATCTGAAATCTCTCACCATACAAGTAATGCCTCCATATCTTCAGGGCAAACACTACTGCAGCTAACTCCAAATCATGAGTGGGGTAGTTCTTTTCATGGTCCTTCAATTGTCTAGAACCATATGCCACTACCTTACCATGCTGCATTAACACACATCCCAATCCTTGCCCTGAGGCATCACTATACACTGCAAATCCTCCTGAACCACTAGGGATGGTAAGGATCGGTGCAGTTGTTAGCCTGCGCTTCAACTCTTGGAAGCTACTCTCACAAGCTCCATTCCACTCATACTTCACTTCCTTGCGCGTCAAGCGCGTCAGTGGAGCAGCTAGCTTCGAGAAACCCTCTACAAACCTTCTATAGTAGCCAGCTAAACCCAAGAAACTCCTAATCTCCGTCACAGTCTTCGGTCTTTCCCATTGAACCACCGCTTCAATCTTCGATGGATCAACTGAAACTCCATCTTTACTGATCACATGACCTAAAAAGGAGATGTAATTGAGCCAAAACTCACACTTACTTAGCTTGGCATACAGTCCTCGATCTCTGAGGGTCTCCAAAACAATCCTCAAATGCTGCTCATGCTCTTCCCATGACCTTGAGTACACCAAAATGTCATCGATGAAGACAATGACAAACTGGTCCAGGTACTGCTTAAATACATCATTCATCAAGTTCATGAAGGCTGCAGGTGCATTGGTCAGACCAAACGGCATCACTAGGAATTCATAGTGACCATACCGTGTCCTGAATGCAGTCTTAGGGATATCTTCATCTCGGATCTTCAACTGGTGATATCCTGATCTCAAGTCTATCTTGGAAAAGACTTGTGCACCCTTTAGCTGATCAAAGAGGTCATCTATCCTTGGAAGAGGATACTTGTTCTTGATTGTCACTTTATTCAACCACCGGTAGTCAATGCATAACCTCATACTACCGTCCTTCTTCTTGACAAAAAGCACAGGAGCACCCCAAGGGGATACGCTGGGTCGTATAAATCCCTTGTCTAGCAACTCCTGAAGCTGTTTCTTAAGTTCTTCCAATTCTACCAAAGCCATCCGGTAAGGAGCTCTTGATATAGGCTCAGTCCCCGGCACCAAATCAATGGTGAACTCCACTTCCCTATCCGGAGGAAGTCCTGGAAGATCATCCGGGAACACCTCAGGAAAATCTCGGACTTCAGGAATATCATTGAGTCCGGGACGTTTCTGATCTACGTCCTCCACATAAGCAATAAACCCTTCACATCATCATACATATTATCCATTACTTTCATTTGCAACCAATTAAGATCAAACATACTTTCATATTAATTACTTGCAAATTTTACAACATAGCTATCGGGTGAAGAAAATGTTACACTCTTAGCATAACAGTCCACTACAACATGATTATTAGCTAACCAATCCATACCCAAAATAACATCAAACCCATACATATTCAGTAGGATTAGGTCAGCCTTAGATTCTCTTTCTCCTACCCGTAGCTTACAATTTCTATACACTAACTCCGTCATTTGTGATTCCTTAAGGGGTGTGCTTATCCTTAATAAATGTTCTAAAATCTCAGGCTCAAAAGGTATTTTCATAGCAAACTTAGGAGACACAAAAGAATGCGTGGAGCCTGGATCAAACAATGCCATGACATTCGTATCAAATAGGTAAATTGTACCTTTAATCACTTTGGACGAGGCATCAGCAGACTCTTCATCGATGGCAAACACTCGTCCTTGGGTTACAGCTTTCTTTCCCTTTTCAGCAGCAGTGGCCTTAGGTTGCGGCTTAGGGGTCTTATCAGGTTCATCAGGCATCTTCGGATCTCTTTGAGGGCAATCCTTAATCATGTGCCCTTTCTCCCCACATCTAAAGCAAGCGCCACTCGCCAAGCGACATGGCTGTGATCCGTGAAATTTCCCGCACTGCTCACATCTTTGCATCGTACTCTTCGGTGAGCTAGCGGTACTTCCAGCTGGATATCGGGACCGCTCATCACTTATCTTGATCCCGGTAGCCTTAGGAGTACCTATATCATTATCATTATCATCATAACTCTAATTTCGATATATAATTCCATATAACCATTAAATTAATTTAAAGATCATCTTTCTATACTTTACTTACCTATAGAAACTCCTTCGGATCGTTTACTTCTCCGATGTGGATACCTATCACTCTGAGTTTTCTCATCCGACTTCCGTTTCACCGGTTCTTTGCCTTTACCCTTGGTTCGAAAATCAGCATGATGCAAATCATAGTCCTGCTCACACAACTGAGCCTTACGGACAGCTTCTCCATAGGTGGTGATATCCATCGGATATAGTTTAGATCTAATCGGGGACTTCAATCCCTCGATAAACCTGTAGATCTTATGCCCTTCATCTCTGAGGACCTCTGGATCAAATCTACTCAAGGTAATAAACTTCGATTCATACTGATTCACCGTCATCGTACCTTGAGTCAAGCTGAGAAACTCAATCTTCAATCTATTCCGATCAGTGCGTGGGATGTACTGCTCATAAAAAGCTTCTACAAATCTATCCCACGTAACCTCATCATATCGGGCCTCTAATACGGTCCGAGTGGCTTGCCACCAATATTCAGCATCATCCACTAACAGGTAGGCAGCTAATCCTACTTTCTCCCTTTCTGAGCAGGGCATATATTCAAAAGACTTTAAGACCGCTTTCATCCAATTCTCTGCGGTCAATAGATCTCTTTCCCCCTTGAACTTGGGCGGATCCAACTTCTTAAATTCTTTTATCAAGGCCACACTGCAATAGGCTCTAGGATCCCGCCTTTCCGTAGTCGGAGCTGGTGGTGTTACTTCTACAGGAGCAACAGCAGGTGTAGCTGCTTGGGTACTTGTGGCCACATTTGGGAAGTTCGACATGAACTGTGTGAACATCGTGGCCATATTTTCCATGTGCTTTTCCATCTTAGCTAGCCTCGTATTCGGGCTATGCGGTGGAGATGGATGAGGAGACGGAACTGGGGGCTGTTCTTCGCGACCCCGTCCTCTTCCTCTTCTTGTACCTCTCCTTTGTGAGCTCATACTGTAAATATAGTTATCATTGAGCTCTTTAGTATAACTAGAAATAGCTATACTATACATTTGTATTCAGACAAGTACAGTACAATTGGGGAATATACTCTATTTCTAGCTTCTTGACACTGACAAACCTCAATCTAAACTGCTCTGATACCACTCTGTGACGTCCCCGTCACTTCATCTTATCACTTATCTTCTTTCCTTCTTTATTTAGATTTAGTTCATGCAGTGTCCTTCTCTTCTTATCCTTAAGCTAATTATTTAATAGCTTATAAAATTTTTTACTCAATTACCATAAACATAGAAATGATATATATACATATCATTCCATTTTCCACAGGATCTCATACATATCTTATCTTACATCCCCGATATCCTATATACAAAATTTGCTACTTGTACTGTACTGTAGCTGAATTACAATTTACTATATACATGAACATATGAGTATACCTTCTACGCTAACCGGGAAGTGTATTAAGAAGGTACACCTTGATTCTTCAAAAACAAGCTCCTCTAGTCGGAGCGGATTTCACTTCAGATAATCTGTAGGAAAAATGGTCGTAAAAGAGTGAGTTTACGCTCAGTAAGAAAAGTATGTAAAAGAGCGTGCTATGCCTCTATATGCATTTTTCCTACTTGGCTCTGTAATGTCATGTAAAACATTATAAAGCATGTATCATCAACATTTTTCATGCATTGTTTGCAACCATGCATATTTATTTCAAATGCCATGGCAAACATACTTCGTATGCTTTCTTTAAAACATAGCATACGTATACAAACATGCATCATACTTCTTCTTTAAAACATCATACTTCATACATACTTTAAAACATACATCATATACTTCTTCGTACATACATCTTGTACTTTGAAATAGATGGAGACTATGTACAATGTTTAAGCGATTGAGTCGTCATATGAACCGTTCATTCCCATTCATATGACTCGTATGACTCTAATCATGCATTAGTACATTGGTATACCATGTAGAGGTCAGGGATTCTCTCCTGCCTTACTAATACCATAGTGAACACTAGTCATGTGTCACTTATGGTCTTGAGGACCGGACTAGGGTTCCTCACTTAACATACATATTACTGAGGACTTGATCAGAGTCTCTCAGCCATCAGAAATGCATAATCATTACGCAGTCCATAGCCTCAAAACATTTACAATGTACTTTCCAGAAAACACCTTTGTGTTTACATTGAATAAGCTTTGAAACATCTTTTCATAGATGGCAGTCGACTGGTTTTATATGGCAGTCGACTGCTGCTTCATAATTCCTTTTATCGAAATCAATTTCATTTAAAATTTCGATAATTTCATTTTTTGAAAATACATGGGGGCAGTCGACTGGTCCATATAGCAGTCGACTGGTTTTCAAACAGAATGCTTCTTAAGAAATAGCAGTCGACTGGCCCATATAGCGGTCGACTGTTTTTGAAACAGAATGCATCTCGGAAAATAGCAGTCGACTGGTTCTATAGGCAGTCGGCTGGTTTTGAAACAGAATGCATCTTGAAAAATAACAGTCGACTGTACCATATAGCAGTCGACTGGTTTGAAACAGAATGCTTCTGGGAAAATAGCAGTCGACTGGCTTACATAGCAGTCGACTGGTTTGCTTCGGGTTTCGAAAAACGACGTTTTTGTTGTCTCTAGGCAGTCGACTTCCCCTTTAAGGCAGTCGGCTGCCCCTAGCCTAATTGGTACTAGGAGACAAGTCCGAAAATGCATCCTTTCCTATACAAAATCAACTAGTGCTTCCTTCCAACCACATAAAAACTTTATAAAACATGCGGACATAGCCGCCTTACGTCCGTTACATAAATTCCTTACCTCGATTCCTTCGAGAACGCGAAATCACTTGGTGCTTTAACCCTAGCTTTTCACTTCTTCAACCTGAAATCATCATACCATTTCAAACCTCAAATTAAACAATATACACAAGTCCTACTAACTCAGTACAACTCCTTATCATGAACCAAATTGTAAGAATCATCCTCTTCTCTTACCTTCACTAGAGACCAAAATTTCAAATGTTGAGATCTCCTCCAATACTTGAAATCAATTCACCAAACTTTGGATATCATCTAGTCTAGCGACAAGGATCATTTCTCATTAAATAAACTTAGTGAATTGGTGGAAGGATGAGGTGGTTTAGCAAGGAGCTTGGAGTGGAAAACTATGGAAGAATGGAGGAAACGAGAGGGAGAGCTGGGAAGAAGGAGCTGGCGTAGGGTGATGATGATGAGGGTGATGACTATGCATGTTTACATTAAATGCTTCCCTATCCATCATCAATCTCAGCCATGCACTTTTCCCTTTGACCCTTTGACCATTTAATTCCTCTCTTCCTTCTCTTCTATGACTCATCCATTTAATGATCAACAAAAAATCTGATTTTATTTCTTTTCTCCTACTCAATTTATTTTCCTGATATTGCATACATTCCTAAATAATTTAATTTCAATCCTCTTTATTTCTTACATGTTCCATACATCATGCATACATCATTCATACATTATTCATACTTCAATTTCATATCAACTTCATATTCATTTAATCTTATTAGATTGAAATACTTTACAAACATGGAGGAATTACATGAAAATTAGGGATCTCACACTTATGCCCTTCATCTCTTCGGACCTCTGGATCGAATCTACTCAAGGTGGTGAACTTAGATTCATACTGATTCACCGTCATCGTACCTTGAGTCAAACTTAGGAACTCGATCTTCAGTCTATTCTGATCCGTGCGTGGGATGTATTGTTCATTAAAAGCCTCCACAAATCTATCCCACGTGACTTCATCATATCGGGCCTCTAACACGGTCCGAGTGGCTTGCCACCAATATTCCACATCATCAATCAATAAATAGGCAGCCAAGCCTACTTTCTCCCTTTCGGAGCAGGGCATATACTCGAAGGATTTCAAGACTGCTTTCATCCAATTTTCTGTAGTCAGTAGATCTCTTTCCCCCTTAAACTTGGGCGGATCCAACTTCTTGAATTCTTTTATTAGGGTCCCACTGCAATAGGTTCTAGGATCCCGCCTTTCCGTAGTTGGGGCTGGTGGTGTTACTTCTGTAGAAGGAACGGTAGGTGCAGTTGCTTGGGTACTTGTGGCCACATTTGGAAAGTTTGACATAAACTGGGTGAACATCGTGGCCATGTTCTCCATGTGCTTTTCCATTTTAGCTAGCCTTGTATTCGGGCTATGGGGTGGAGATGGATGAGGAGACGGAACTGGGGCTGTTCTTCACGACCCCGTCCTCTTCCTCTTCTTGTACCTCTTCTTTGTGAGCTCATGCTGTAATTATAATCATCATTGAGCTCTTTAGTATAACTATAAACAGCTATACTATACATTTGTATTCAGACAAGTACAGTACAATTAGGGATATACTCTATTCCTAACTTCTTGACACTGACAAACTACCAATCAAATCGCTCTGATACCACTCTGTGACATCCCCGCCACTTCATCTTTTCACTTAATTCTTTCTTATTATCTTATCCGACATTATTTGATTTAGTTTATCCAGTGTCATTCTTTCCTTATTCTTAAGCTAATTATCTAATATCTCATAAAATTTTATTCACTTTCCATAAGCATAAAAATGATATATATAAATACCATTCCATTCCCACAGGATCTCATACATCATCTTATCTTACATCCTCAGACATCCTATATACATATTGGCTACTTGTACTGTACTCTAGCTGAATTACAATTTAGCTTTACATAAATATATATGAACATATAAGTATACCTTCTATACTAACTGGGAAGCGTATCGAGAAGGTACACTGCAATCTTTCCAAAACAAGCTCCTCTAATCGGAGCGAGGTTCACTTCAGGTAATCTGTAGGAAAAATGGTCGTAAAAGGGTGAGTTTATGCTCAGTAAGAAAAGTATGTAAAAGAGCGTACTATGCCTCTATATGCATTTTTCCTACTTGGCTCTATAATGTCATGTAAAGCATTATAAAGCATGCATCATAAACATCTTTCATGCATTGTTTGCAATCATGCATATTTATTTCAAATGACATGGCAAACATACTTTGTACGCTTCTTTAAAATAGCATACGTATAAAACATGCATCACATACTTCTTCTTCTTATACTTTCTTTAAAACATCATGCATAAACTTCGTTCTTTAAAACATCATACTTCGTACATACTTTAAAGCATACATCCTATATCCTTTGAAATAGGATGGAGACTTTGTACAATTATTTAAGCGATTGTATCGTCATATAAATCCTGTACACCCATTTATATGACTCTAATCATGCATTAGTACATTGGTATACCATGTAGAGGTCAGGGATTCTCTCCTGCCTTAATAATACCACAGTGAGCACTAGTCAGGTGTCACTTATGGTCTTGAGGATCGGACTAGGGTTCCTCGCTTAACATACATATTACTGAGGACTTGATCAGAGTCTCTCAGCCATCAGAAATGCATAATCATTACGCAGTCCATAGTCTCAAAACATTTATAATATACTTTTTCAGAAAACACTTTTGTGTTTAAATCAAATAAGCTTTGAAAGCTCTTTCCATACATGGCAGTCGACTGGTCTCATTAGGCAGTCGGCTGCTGCTTCATAACTTCATTTCTCAAAATCATTTTCATTTCGGAAAATACATGGGGGCAGTCGACTGATCAATATAGCAGTCGACTGGTTTTCAAACAAAATGCTTCTTAAGAAATAGCAGTCGACTGGTCATATAGCAGTCGATTGGTTTTGAAACAGAATGCATTTTTGGCAAATAGCAGTCGACTGGTTTGAAACAAAATGCTTCTGGGTAAATAGCAGTCGACTGGCTTACATAGCAGTCGACTGGTTTGAGTCGGTTTTCGAAAAACGGCGTTTTGGTTGTCTCTAGGCATTCGACTTCCCTTTAAAGCAATCGGCTGCCCCTAGCCTAATTGGTACTAGGAGACAAGTCCAAAAATGTCATTTTTCCTGCATGAAATCAGCTGATGTTTCTTTCCAAACCACACACATATATCATAAAACATGCGGACATAGCCGCCTTACGTCCGTTACATAAATTTCTTACCTCGATTCCTTCGAGAACGCAAGATCACTTGATGCGTCACCTTAGCTTTTCACTCCTCCAAATCTGAAATCATCATACCACATCAAACCTTAAATTAAACCACATACACATATCATATCAGCTCAGTACAACTCCAATCCATGAACAAAATTGACTAAATCATTTTCTTCTCTTACCTTCACTAGAGACCAGAATTTCAGATGTTAAGATCTCCTCCAATACTTGGATTCAATCTATCAAACTTTAGATATCACTTAGTCTAGTGACAAGGGTCGTTTTTCATTCAATAAGCCAAATGAATCGATGGATGGATGATGGGGTTTGTCAAGGTAGCTTGGAATGGAAACTTGGAAGCTTGAATGGAACGATGGAGAGGGCTGGAGTTGGGGCTGACGTTGGGTGATGGGATGATGAGGGTGGTGAGTCATGCAACATGCATTAATTGCATGCTTTATCCTCTCATCTCAGCCATTAATCCTCTAATTGACTATTTGACCCATTTAATTTCTCTTTTCCTCCTTCTCATCTCAGCCATTCATCCATTTAATAACCAAATAAAATCTGATTTTATTTTCTTTTCTACTTCAATTATTTTCCTGATATCAACATAATTTATTTGACTTATTGACATTCAACTTTATTATTTCTCCTATATTCCATTCATCACTCATACATTATTTATACATCAATTTCACATCAACTTCATATTCATTTAATCATATTAGATTGAAATACTTTACAAACATGGAGGAATACATGGAAATTGGGGATTTCACAGCTAATACAGGTAAATGCATTAAAAGCACTTCTCCCTTCCAATCGCTAATCACCATACTCAGACTAGTAGCTTCCTCTTTAACATCAAATAAAGCATCTGTGATCACCTTCATTTTCTGACCTAAATCACCTATCACTTTCGCAATATTATGAGTTAGATTATTGACCTTTCTTTTGGTATGAACAAATTCACAATTGGTATAAATAGATGCTAAGTCCAAAATGTCTAAAACAATTTTTTTTTTCCTTCTCAATTTGAAATATTAGATTTTCAAACTTTTTTCAAAGCAAGTTGAGAATCTCTCTCTAAAACTATAGTTGTCATAACATCTAGCAATTAGGTTCTTTCAACTTAGGTGTCATGATAGTAATCTCAAAATCAAAATCTCATGCGATCTCAATCTGAAATGTATCGATTTTACTTCAATATGAAGAGTAGATGTGACATGGCTAATAGGGGTAACTGCACTCAAAAGCACTTTTCTCTTCTAATCACTAATCACCATACTTAGACTTGTAGCTCTCTCCTTAACCTCAAATGAAGCATCTATGATCACCTCTACCTTCTAGCCAAAAGGTGGTAACCAATTTTATTTGCTTTCAATCCTATCAGCTACATTAGGTATATCCCTGCTCTTACTACATAAACGAGATGTTATAGAAGCGAACGAAATGGAAGAACTAAACTTTAATTCATGTAAACATTTATTTTTGTAAGACCAAAGCAACCAAAAAATATTGAGAAAAAACTCAACCTTATCCAGTTGTGTAGCTCTAAGCAAAAATTCAGTCAAAAATCTAACTTACCTCTATTATCTAAAAAGGGATGTAACTATGGACAAGCTACCTGAATGTCTATTTTTTTAGTTAACACCTCAATGTATCAAATTGCTAAAAAATTTGCCAAAAAATAAAATCGTTATTTGTACAAAATATATACTTAGCAAATATTTTCAATATTTTATCGGTAAGGACAAATTAAGCAGAAATAATTTATTTACATCCCAAACTCGATATATTTTGTAATGCAAGGGTTTATTAACCTAATACATATCCCGAAGAATAGTACTGCAGGAAAATTTCTTGAAATAAAAATTGTTTATCATTCAAACTATACACCAAACATTAACTGCAACTGCCTCATAGATCAAAATTATGAAGCTTTATACTATATCTAGAAACCATTCAACTTAGCTCAATCTGAAATGGAAAACAGTGGGGGAGTGAGATAAAGCTCAAAAAGTTAACTATATAGGTGCATAGTAGAATCATGATGTTGTATATGCATACATACAGTTAACTTGCATAGGTTCACTACAATAAATAGGGTTTTTAATGGAGAAAAAATTGGTCACTAAAAGCTTAAATTGTTGTGACGAAATTGCTCATGGTCACAACAAAATCATCTCTGAAAACATTACTTGTTGTAGTGGTTCCACAGTTGTACTGTCACATACATTATCATTTAATACTTTCATTTTGAATACATTATTACTTCGCTAATTTCACATAAACACTAGGACCACATGACACTGTCAAGGTCTTTTAGGGGTATTAGTTGGAAGGATACTTTGAAGTATCTTATTTTTCCGTTGACCTAACATCTAGACAAGGCAGTCCTAACTAAACAATTTCTACTATAACTATATAACAAGAAGATATATTCTATATGTAAGAATGTATGATCATGTCATAGTGCTTAATACTTTAAAACAATACACTATTTGATAAAAACAATGCCCTTTACGTTAACATTGCACTATTCAATAAAATGATACACTTTTCAATAAACACAGTTTGATCAACCAATACGATAAACATTGTTCGATAGAACGATACACTTACAATAAACACTATTCGACAAAAAGATTACACTTATAATAAACACTGTTTGATAAACTTTGTTGAGATCAAGCATGACTCCTCACTTCACTATACCAAAAAAGGCTTATCCCTCTATAGCTATTAGTAAGCCACTCAATACCCCGAAAAAAAAAGAGCTATACCTATGGTTATAGATCCTTTCTCTCCAGTCCTATCGATCAGGTGAAGACTAAACCTTGTTAATGATTCTTGACTTATCCCACTATAGTTAGCAGTAAGCCATTCAATACCCCGAAAAAAAAAGAGCTATAGCTATGGCTATAGATCCTTTCTCTCCAATCCTACCAATCAGGTAAAGATTGAAACTTGTCAATGACTCCTGGTAGGACAAGCCACTATGCCTATATAGGATAATTTATACTCAACCTATTTCGATTTTGCTTTATCAATTTTATTTATACACTTGGAGTGCCTTAGTCTCTAAAATCATTTAATCACATGTTTTGAAATTCACTAACATTGTGGATATAAAAGCTAATATGTGCCTTCTTAGAACTACATACATGCAATGTTGCCATATGTCCACTATCTTTCAAAACATGTATCATATAAGATTTCAAAAGTTTTTACACATGTATATATAAATCAATGCAAGCTTTGTAATCTCATTAGTACCATGTTATGCATAAGTATGTTGAATGCTAGGCATGGTTCAATGTACACTTTAAAATCTTATGAAATCATGTCATATGTACAACATGTCAAACTATCACAATTACTATCCATGCCATTTAAACCGAATGCATAAGGCTAGATTATAATATTTCAATTTCCAATTCTGCAATATAATGGTATAAACACTATTCATTTACTACTCTTAGCATCATTCACTCACATACATACATATATATGACATGAACCACATAGGCTACTAAGCCTTATCTGGCAATATTGACACACCACTTATATATATGTATCATACACTATCATTTCACAATTCCATCCATCCATGCTTACACCATATTATGCCACTTACATCTTACATAATTAACTTACCAATACAATATACACTTAGGCACTTTAATTACCTTGGCTGATTGCATAACCACCACTATGGTTCACTTCTCTACAATTTCCACACCAAAAAAACTTACTAACAAGCTTATAACATGTCATAAACATATTAGGAATGAAATGGCATAACCTTAAATCTCACTTACTAAAGGACTTACCAAAAGAACCTCTTTTGGTCGAATGTGGAAGTCACTATACTAGGTGACTTTTCTACGTTTAAAACATACCAACTTTTAGTTTATGACATGTAATTAACCACCAATCAATAAAACACTACATATTACACTAACTTACCCTTAGGCCACACTTAGTGTTAAGTGAGAAAATGCCTCCTCTTCAAGGTTTATCTACAAACCAAATTCACCATTCAATTTAACATCATGACAACACTAACATATGTTAAAACCAACGCAAGATCACACCATTTCACCTATCCCCTTCACCTTGGCCAAATGTATGCATGAATTTTACACTATGTTTCACTTTATATTGATACCATATATCATCACCACATCACCATACAACCCACATATATCAAGCTTGAAGCATGAAACAAAGCTTACCTTTTAAATCTAAATGGTTGATACTTCCTCTTCAATAAAGGAATATTTTTGCTAAAAAGAAAACATGTAAATCATCTTAAAGACACTCCATAATGAACATATAACAAGCTTGAATCAAAAAGAGAAACTCAAACTCCTTACATAGCTCAAACCTATGAGTTTTCTCTCTCCTCGCAATAATGGTGTTTCATGCAAACTCTTAAGAAAACAAAGTTAATGCAATGCTTATTTGCTTAAAGGAAGGTAAGAAATCAAGTTAGTATGATAGAATTTGCTTATATCTTCTCCCTTTTTCTTTCTTCACAGTTCAAGGTTTCTTTTCTTTTCCTTTTAGTTTTCTTTTGGTTTCGGTTTACACTAGGTTTCTTAGTGTTGGCCAATTCTCCATGCTTCACTTAGACATATTGTCAAGACCCAGCTCGTTCCTTGGCCGTCGACGAGCGCCCCCTAGGTAACCCTCGCCCCAAGTTTATCTTGACATGTGAGATAGGTGATAAAGCTGTGAGGTGGGCGACCACCAAAGTGGACAATACATAAGTGAGAGTGGGCTATCGCCTATCTCGCGTGTCAAGATAAACCTGGGGCGAGGGTCGCCTATGGGATGCTCGTCGACGGCCAGGGAACGGACGCTTGACACATATTTAGCTTCTTTAAATTTCTAATTCAAAGTCAAACAAGAGCATAAGGCTTCTTCACGAAGCCAAGATATTTTAAGTGATATTTATCTTATAAATTTTCTATCTTCTTTAATTCATGAATTTACATGGTTACTATTCCATTGAACATGCATGGCTCACATTAATTGATATAATCCCATACATATCCATTGTAATAAGTCAAACATGTTAACATTTTAAAAGTGTGGCTGGTCATGCAAGGTTTCATTAGGGTTTTTACATGTTTTGCCACATTTCAGTATAATTTCGATTTGTTTCAATTCTAACTTGGTCAATCTTGATTCAGGTCTTGACCTATCACTTTTAAGGTCTGGCCACACTCAGTTAAAATCCTAAAGTCAAATCACATTGTCCATTTTGACCGCTTAGTTTAGTAGCCTATGGACACAGATGTAATTTTTTTGTTTGTGGCACTAATTCCCATATAACCCAAAATCGTAATTATTTGAGTTCAATTTGATTAACTAAGACCATACATGATCATAATATGATCATTCATGATTACAAGGCAGGTGCGTGCCTCTAGAAAGGTTTGCGTACTAGAGCGTACTAAAGCTTGCATCCCCAAATAATGCCAATTGTTATGATTTAATTATCGATGGCATTTCTGACATTAAGTAGCTTATGTAAATGATGAAATATGCAGTTCTCATAGACTACTATAGCACTTCCCTAGGCACTTTATCATATGTTTTCTCCAACTCTATAAGGACTATATGCAGATCCTTACCTTGTAGTTCAAAACGCTCTACAAGTTGTCCAAGCAAGTGTATTATTTCTATAGTTGATTGGCAAGGCATAAAACCAAATTGATCCTCTAATCTCTTTATAGTCTTCTGTCATCTTCATTTTACCACTCTCTCCAATAGTTTCATCAAGTGACTCATAAGTTTTATGCCTCAGTAGTTGGAGAAACTTTGAATATTTCCTTTATCCTTATAGCAATGTATCAAGACACTTTTCCTCCATTCCTTAGGCATCTTGTTAGTGTGCCAAATCTTGTTAAAAAGAATTGTCAACCACCTAACTCCTACCTCTTCAAGGTATTTCCAAACTTCAATTGGAATGTCTTTGGGCCTAATAGCTTTATTCCTTGTCTTAATCTTTTTTAGTGCCTTATTTACCTTTATCTTCTATGTATAAAACATCGATTCAAATCCTGAAGGAAACTAAGGTATTGTCTAAAATTTGATGTTTTCCATCAATGAATAATTTGTCGAAATAATCAAGCCTTTTTAATGTCATTGTCATTAACAAAAGTTATTTAGTACTCATTGTTGATACATTTCTCGACTCTTAGGTCACGACTCCCTCTTTGTTTTGCTCATTGGAATCCGTATATATCTTTCTCTTAATCCTTTATGCTTAATTTGTCAAACATCTTTTTTGCAATGTTTGTTTTAACTTCTACCCTTTCTTTCTTTACATCCTTTCTAGCTAGCCTATATTTTGTGAAGCTCTCTTCGGTCTTTTTTTTTTCCACATCTTGTAACAATCTTGCTTAGTCTTTATATCATTCTTAACAAATGCATTCCAGCATGTGGCATCATTCCAAGTTGGTGTTCTTCCATTTTATACACCTAATATCTCCTTACCCACTTCTTGAATTCATTTTTCCATCTTGCTCTATAGTACATTTGGTTTCTCCTTTATTGTCTAATCCTCTTTTTGATCCAAATATCTCTACAGAGTGGTGATAATCTTCTTTTAACTTCTATCATCAAACCCTCGTTGCTTCTATTTGTTGGCTCTTTCACTACCACTTATGAATCCTTTTGTGTAATACTAGAAATCTATATTATATGGAAACATTCTGACCTAGGATAACCTTGCAGTTCGTACAACTATTTTATTCTTCCTTCTAGTAAAATAGGAATCTATTTGACTTGCTTCCGAACTACTTTTCTAGGTTATAAGGTGAGATTCTTTCTTTCAAAATAGTGTGTTCACTAAGGTTAAATTGTAAGATAAAGTAAAATCTAAGATAGCATCTCTGCCTTTGTTTCTTACACTATAACTAAAACTCCATATATGCACTCAAAACCCCTCTATTAGCACCTACATGTCCATTAAGGATAGGGCCAATAAAAAAGTTTTCTCCTACTGGCACTTCTTATACTACTTTATTTAAACCCTCCCAAAACTATTTTTAATTTTACTAGTCTCATCAAGTTCTATCTGTGTTGCATACATACTAATAATATTCAAAACCTCCCAAACTAGAACAAGTTTAACAAAATAATCCTATTTCATTGTCTCCTAACCTGTACAACATCCTCTTAGTACTTTTTGTCTATGGTTATACCTACACCATTACGATCTTTATATTTCCCTCTATACCAAAGCTTATATTGCTAAGGTGTTATCTCCCTAACCTTCTCCCCAACCCAATCTTTTAGAGACTCGATGTTAACCTTTCTTCTACATATAACCTCATAAATCTCAGCTTTATCGTTATGCATATCAATATTCTAAGATCCTAACCTAATTTTATGGTTATTGGATAACTTCTTTATCTACCTCAGTTAATTGTGGTGTGGGAATCTTTGCCTTTTCAACACGACATCCAAGTGTCGATATGATACGACGCTTCTAGGTTATGACCTAGCAACCACTGCAAACTTTTCATTACACCTGGACTTCAATGTAACACATTGTTGTGTAAGGGATGTCCCAACAAAGTTTTCAAATTGGTTCATTTTATTAGAATTGGATGAGTTTTAACTGGCTAATTGTTTGAATCTACCGTCAATCCTCTTCCTCTATCCAAATTTGGAATTGGCTTCATTTTTGTATAACACTCAACATAATTTTCATATAACACTCAACATAAGTGAAGTTACTAAAATTAAAAAAGAAGAAGCAATTATCAAAAAATTTATCAAAATAAATTTGAGTTAAAAAAAACTAACATTGTAATTTATTTCCAAAACTTGACATTTGAATAAACCTAATCATGGCTCGAGCTGGATTGGGTCTTATGTTTTTTTTTTTGAAAAGTAAAGATTTTATTGAATGGACTATCTACAGAGTCCAAAATTTACAACACGGATGTCCTCTTACTGCTAACTTGGCAGCTATCAACCCGATATTAAGGGACTAAGGAGTATTACAGCAAACAAAAGTCAAAGAATCAACAACTGAAGACATACAAGATTGAAATAAAACCTGCCATAAAATTAATTCACCAAACAAAACTGATCAAAGATGAGCCACCGTGTAAGCTTCGAGGTTGGAATACCATTATAGCAACCCAATGACAGAGGACTGAAAGGCATTTCTTTAAGAGGCATAATAGTAGGCACTTGAAGAGCGTAATAACCATTGATTGGAGGATCTTGATTTGGAGATCGAGGCCATCCCGGTTTGTGACAGATCAATCACCATCCAACAACTCAACCATCATAGCAACTCATAGCAATTCGTCCACGAAAATCACGCAGAAAAAAACAGAAAGCATGCCAAAAAAGAATTGCTCACATCTTCCAGATAGATCAAGACCTCCATTTGCCCTTGAGTTGAAACATACATCCCGAGATAATTGACGACAAAGACATTTTTTAAGTGGCATAGCAACAATCGTCAAGTGTTAAAACAACCAAAGAGGGCACACTCACAAAATAAAGGGTGTATATGCTATGGCATCCGAATTGATCTCCTCCAGAAATACAAACCAGGGTTGAGCATCCATTGGAATAACGATACCGTTTTGACAACTCTATAGCAGAGGTGAAATTTTGTACTCTTATTCCCAACTTTTCAACCGTAAATTCTGCTTTTCTTCTAATCCTTCATCAGACTTGATTTCTCTCAGTTATTGTGGTCCAAAATCTTTAGTCAGAAAACCTTTACTCTCTGTTGGCCGACACCCACTGTTTTCAAAGTGATCTGTTTGGTCCCATTCCCCGAATCCTTGGATCCCTCAGCAGACTTAATATCAACTTTGTTAGTAACAGGATTCTATAAAAGACTCTTGTTACTTGACAAAGCCAAGTTAAACTAATTACAAGACATTCTAAATGGGATATTCCAATTTCTGACTTCCTTTGGCGAGACAAAAAATGTCATTCAGGGATTTATGTCTATTTGAACTTTTGTCCTACTTCAGTCAAAAACTAAATATCTCTATTTGCCAGAAAAAACAACTCCAAAAAAAAAACGACTCCAAAAAAACACAAAATCTGTATCGTTAGTTAGGTCTTATAATAATAGCTTATATACAAGTCCAACCTAGCTTGGCCTGCAAATTCGGACTTAACTTTCAGTCCAGATCCATTTTTTATTTTATACTACAAGCTCAAATTCAAATAATTTTTATTTTTTATTTTATTTTTTTATTTTTTTCTTTTAGTCCCTTTAAAATTTAATTCCATTTGTCAAAATTTGTATATCAATTTTCATATTAAATATATTATCATGTTTATTAATCAATAATGTTTTATATATATATATATATAATTACAATATACTTAGTAAATATATTAAGAAAACTTTTATTTTTAATTATGTTTGGGTCAAGCCGGGCTTCAAAAGGTCAATCGGGTCTAAAAATTTTGCCTAAGCCTGTTAATCACATCCGATATTTTTGTCTATGCCCGATCAAATATCAGGCAGACCTTCGAGTTTGCCGGAGTAGCCTGGCCCTTAAACAGGTCTACCTATGAACTTGACACAAAAATTGATCTGTGAATATTTCTAATTTGACAAAAACATTATATATTAAATCAAAGAAGCACTTTTCTTAAATTAAAAAGTACCTTATTAATCGTTGAAACTTGAGAGGTTAGGTTAATTTCATGTTGCTCTCTAATATGAAATTTAATTTTGATTTGATTTCAGATTCTTGTCAAGGTTGTTCCAATAACTGAAGGGAATTATCTGTATGTTGCATGGCCAATATGTCCAAGCGAACGGCATCATTACAAGGAAGGGCCATACGAATATCTTGCTCATGTCATTGGCCATAAGGGTGAAGGATCTATTTATTACATCTTGAAAAGACTAGGTAAGTTTGCGCATCTAAAAGAAAAAGTGGGGTAAGTTGTGGCGCATTTTTTTTTTTAATTTCTTATTCCATAATCGAGTTATGAAACATTTTAATATGCTTACGCTTATAGTACTCGAGATTTGAAAATTGGGTTTATAAAAATCAATTGACGATCAGTTTTAAAAGTTTTGATTTGATTGAAAAAAAATGAGAAAGTAAAAAATATAATCTTGTAAATCTTGTTATCAAAATTTTTGCATGATTTTTCTCATTATTCGCGTTGCATTGCTCATATTTGGGATAAGAAAATAAAGGTTTAGACTTATAGAGAAAAGAAAATTTAACTTATCAAATCTTTGTTGAAGAAAATGTTTCAAACATAATAATTTGATCTCCGGTGAGGAAAATTTTAAATAAAAGATTTTCTTCTTCAATTGAAGAAGAATGGGACTTCGACTTACTTAGAAAAATTTAAGATATTAAACTTTAAGTGAGAAAAGTTCTTTTAGAGGTGGAGGAAGACTTTTGCGAAACTCTATGTTATTTTTTTTCCTGCAATGTGTATTTCTTTCAAGATGCAAATCTCTCTCTCTCTCTCTCTCTCTTTTTAAGATGCAAATCACATATGTTACTGTACCTACCTTTTGTTTATAACTAATAAAAAGTTATTATTCCAATATAGCTTGTGAGTAAAAGCGTTAAATGGGCTGCGTGGCACATGACATGATTCGGCATAATGTGGGTCATGTTTGACATGATTAATACTTAAATAAACGGATAGGACCAAGCACGCTACATATGTGTGCTATGTTGAGCTATAAGTTTTTAGATGGATGGATCAACACAGCACGACCCATGAAGGGCCAATACTAACATGTGACATGTGGGCTAGCATTGCACAACATACAAGCCCATGTGCCATGTTGTATTGGTTCATTTATGAAAATAAAATTATATTTAATAAATAAAGATTGGTTAGATGGAGGAGCTTGAGCACAAGACAAATCACATTATATAAGTGAATGATTAAATGAAGATAATGAAAAGTAAAATATAATAATATTTTGTGTCTTATAGTCTTTTATTTTTGTCTGTGTGTTTTTGTTTTAAATATTAGGATAGTAAATTTTAATTTTTAATAGATTTTATTATGTTTCTCCGTGGATATAGGCATTGTTTCGAAATAAATCATTTGTCTTTTTATTTTATTTTTATTTATCTTGCATGTTATTTAAATTAATATATAAAAAATTTAAGAAAATAAAAAACTAAAAAATTATTAATGGACTGTGCTTAGCATGACACGGCACAAAAAAAAATGTGCTGTGCTTGGCCCAACACAATCCATTAATGCAATGGACCATGTGCTGTATTAGGTCATACCTTTAATTTTCATAAACTATGTCAGCACTCCCCATTAAAAAATAATACCATGCTAGCATGATCCAGACTAATATTTAAATGGACTATACCATACAACATGATCTGTTTGACACCTCTAATTGTAAGCACATATGCATGTAACATTTCCATGCATGCCTATGTATATGTAGTTATACAGAAACATGCCTGTTTTTATCTTTTTGCTTGTTCTAAGATTAGAAGATCCTAAATGTGTAATTTAGCATAGTGCTGATAGTCTTATATTTGTACCAAAAACTTGAAAATAAATCTTATCTTATTAGGGAAGAAAAGCTCTAAAAAGAAACACCGGATTTAAGAACTAGTTACCATTTATTTTGCAGCTTAATTATTGAAAACAAAATGCCACTAAATTATGTGTATGTACGAAAAATTTGCAGGATGGGCTACGACATTGTCTGCCGGTGCATTCGAGGGTACATCAGAGTTTTCTACCTTCAAAGTAATAATTTGTCTTACTGATGCTGGTCATGGTTAGTATTTTAATATTAGGCCAAAATCCCTGAAGCCCTTGAATTATCTTAGAAATTTTAAAAAGTTTATATCTTTTTATTGTATCCAAAATAAGGTACTATAACTATTAGATTCATACATACATATATATATAAAATAAGGATAATTATTTCATATACCGTTAGTGAAGTTTATTTCACTCTACAAGCGGAGTTAGATTCATGACACATATTATTTTTTAATATTTTTATAGGATATATATCATGATATTAATATCGCTTGTAAAATAAAAAAAGTCCACTGATGATATATGAAATAATTATGGATTTATATATGATGCACTGATAGTGTATAATTTCTATACACTATCAATACACCAGAGGTTGACACTTCATCAATAGGCCCTTATATGCAAATATAAATAATTTTTTTTAATTTACCCATAAAAGCCTATTGATGATGTGTCAACCTCTATTGTATTAACAGTGTATAGAAACTATACATTATCAGTGCATCATATTCAAACTCAATAATTATTTATATAAAAATGCTACGTTACAACTTGTTAAGGAAAAAACTACATATATAATCTCTTTCTATGAATAAATAAATGCTATCGTTTTTTATAAAAAAAAAAAAAAATCATCCATATAAGCTTCAATGTTAACAAAAATGTGTCACATGACATATTTGATCTTAACTATAGTTAGGGTCATTATCCAATATCCTTCGCACTCATGGATTCTTTGACGTAGGTTGCGAAACTGATTCCATTGAATGATCATGTCTTGAGTGGGATATTTTTGCACTCAACTAATTAATCCAAGTTGACTTAAAAAAATAATAATAACAATCCATGTTTGAAACACCACATTAGCATCCATGTTTTCAGAAGATGTCACATGTGATATGTATGGTATTTTTTTCGTCACTAAAAGAGTTTATCTGAGCATATATCATAGGATAAGGCTTATTTAGATGAGATAGATGAATAAGAATTTATTTAGTTAAAAGGAAAAAAGTCAATGGCTTATTACTATTATTTTATCCTTAACCTTATTTGTACTAATGATAGACGATTATTATATGTGGCTATTTTTACTTTAGAAATTATTATTATTATTATTATTATTATTATTATTTTATTATTATTATTATTATTATTGTTACAGAAATGTCATCCATAAAAAATATGATAATACACTGCATTAATTGAAGAAAAATAAAACATAAGAAAAACATGTATGTGTACAATTTATGGGCATATGAAATGTTTGTATGTAGCATTGTCATTATTATTATTGTTAAAATGGTAAGTGTAACAATTACGAATCCACTGTATGTCTTTTAACATTGATTTGTAAAGTTTCATTGCTAATATTTATTTTCCTTGATTGAATTTCAGAGCAAGTGCAGAATATTATAGGGTTGCTATTTAAATACATTCAACACTTGAATGAGCCTAGTCATGTTTGCAAACGGGTATTTGATGAGGTATGTTACCACGTATGCTTGAAAGTACGAGAAATAAGCACTAAGAATGTGGTAGCTGTAAGAAAAAGCAAAAATTAATTAATTAGGTGATATTTATCGTTAGGGTTTTTATTTAATGTACTGATACTGTATAAATTCTATACTTTGTAAGTGAATTATAACATTCACATCGTTACCTAATAAATTTTAAAACAAAGAATTTTTAAAAATAAATATTTTTAAATTTATTAATTAGATGTCATGATATAATTTACTAACAACATATAAGATTTATGCATTGATAGCATATTAAATATAAACTCTTATCGTTAATGATGATCTTACCGGCTATCATGGTTAATTTTAATATCGAATAAATTCTTAATTGAATCTCTATATACTGCATGAAATTATTGGATTTAATTATTCTATTGTTACATGCAAAAATTGAATCAATGTACTTTAAAGAATTGTTAATTTTAATTCAATCCTGTTAGGATTTTATTTTTCACTAAAAACAATAATGTGGTATTGACGATGTTAATTGATGGTAACATAGTTGTTGACGCTATGTTTATCATTTGGACATATGAGTCAAAAAATATCTTTTTATGTTTCAAACATTATGAAAGATTGAACTAATTTTTATAAGACATGCATTTTTATTTTGTGTATGAAGCTTTCAGCTGTTTATGAGACAAGATTTCACTATCAAGACCAAATCCCACCTATTCAATATGTTAAGCAAATCGCATCAAATATGCAGGTAATTCCTTTGATATTCCCTTATTTTCTAATTGGTTTTTACCAAATATAAGACATTCTCTTGTTCAAAAAAATGACATTCTGACGTAAGTTTCTCCTGAAACTTCTATATTTAAATCTATCCTTATGTTTGGTATGGATCCCCGTCAGATAATCTAAAGTGATATATTCTTGTAGAAACAAAGCATATGTTTATGGATAATTATTCAATATACTGTCACTGAAATTTTTAGAATGTAGCCTTAAAAAAATATATACAAGTTTCACGGAAAATAGAATAAAATGTAGGAACATATCACACCGGTGTAGCTTGTTGATAGTATGCATCAGAATTCATAAATACTTTAAGACGCAGGTGTGAATGTTTTATATAGAGAGAAATGTATAAGTAGTATTTTGTCTATTTTTGTAACAATAAAGTTCTCTAGGAAAAAAAAAGAAAAGAAAAGACTCTTCTTGCCCATTGTGCAAAGTAAACTTCTATATATCCTTACTAGCTCAAATTCTCATATGTCAATGCCAGCCATAAAGCACAAGCGAGAATTAATTTCATATCTAATATGATATGTAGACACCTTATGGTTTACATTAAAAAAAAAGTAAACTTCTATAATAAAATAGAAAAATTCTAAATGCATTCACTTCTTTTATATTATACACCCATTTTTTTGTGATTGCATTTAGAAATTCTTTAAAATGTAAGCTTAACACTCAATTATACTCTTGACTTTTTGTACAAAATGGATACAAGCTCTTCATCTTTAATTGCATATAAATTAGTCTGCAAATTTTTATTTTATTATAAATTAAATTGCAAGCTTTCAAAGTAACATAGTTTAGTCTAAATTTGTTAAATGGCACTAATGGACATTTGTTAGCATAGGTGGAATCTACATAGCATGCTGTGGTGTAAAATGATGTCCACCTGGGCTGACATGTCAGCTGTTTATTTTTTATTTTTGAAAAAATTTTAAAAAAATAAAACAAAGAAAAGAATCAGAAAGGGGAGAGGGAGAGAGGGGAGGCAAAGAGGCAATGGGGGATTGGTCGGTTTCAAGCTTACGAGCCTTCCCTTCCTCTTCTCCCTTTCCTCCCTTCTATCCCTTTGCCTTTCCACCTATTTTCCCTCCCCTCTCTCGATACCAATTTGCTTGAGTCAAGGTAGATTGCCCCTTCCCTAAATCCCTCTCCTTTTCCCCCCTCTCCTTTAATTTAAAATGGCTTATCTGAGACTAAATATCATCAATTTATGATGATTCGGGTGTATCCCGATCGGTGCACGATTTCATGAGGCTCACAGACTTATTCGTATAGAAGTTCACATTTTTGGGCCAAAACTATTTTATCAACTATTTCAATTTATTTGGCCACAAAATCATTCAATATTTTAAAAAATATGGGCTCTCATAGGAGATCAAGTTACATTAATGTAAAATAAATTGTTTTACATGATTTTTTAGAACTTCATATAAAATTTAAAATTTTGCAAACAACAATTAGATTTAACAACTTATTCGTATCCATCCTGCATGTAAAGTGAGACATCCCAGTCACTACATCTTTCCATCTAACCTTTTTTTTTCTTATCTTATGCGACTTGATTAGACTCGTCTATCAACGTCATTCTTTCTTCTTCTTCTTAAACTTAGTATTTAGTAGATCATCATAAATAATTTGGCTTCACTTAAAACATAATAATGATATATATATATATATACACATATCATTCCTTTCCACAGGATCTTACACATCTTACATACCTAAATCCTCAAACATCTTATAAACATTATTGTATGCTTGCACTGTACAATAGTTGAATTACATGTCACTTAAATATACCTTCGATAGTTATTGGGAAGCGTATCTCGAAGGTACACTAGGATGCTTCAAAGGCAAGCTCTTCTATTTGGAGCAGGGTTCACTTTAGATAATCTGTAGGAAAAATATTCGTAAAAGGTGAGTTTACGCTAAGAATTATATGTAAAAGAGCGTACTATGCCTCTATATGCAGCTTTCCTGCTGGGCTCTATAATGTCATGTAAAATCATTATAAAGCGTAATTCATATACTTCTTTCAAATCATCATATGAAAACATACATCATATTTCAAATCATCATATGAAAACATACATCATATACTTCTTTCAAATCATCATAGGAAATCATACATCATATACTTTTTTTTTTATAACAGAGAGACTATTTACATTTACCGAAATTATGCACTGAATAACATGTGGCATACTCCCGTAGGAGCCAGGAATCCTCCCCTAGCCGGTATATATACAACAGAGACAATTTGGCCAAACGTCGGTGGCTACAATGAACACTAGTCAGGTTACATCTGAAGCACTGAGGGCTGGACTAGAGCTCCTCGGCCATGAACATATACAGAAGTGCATAATCATTAAGTACTTCATAGTCTCAAAACATTTGTCATATAGCTATTTGCTATGATATTTATACTTTCTTGAAAATGGCTTTAAAACCTCTTTTCAAACATAGAAGTTGATTGGCCTCATAGGGCAGTCGGCTGCTGCCTCATATTTTCATTTACCGAAATTATTTTCTTTTAAAATTCTGATATTTTTCATTTCTGAAAACACATAGGGCAGTCGACTAGTCCAACATAACAGTCGACTAGTTTTGAAACAGAATGCTTTCTAAGAAATGGCAGTCGATTGGTCGTATAGCAGTCGACTGTTTTTTAAATAGAATACTTCTAAAAACAGGGCAGTCGACTGGTCTTATAGGCAGTCGGCTGGTTTTGAAACAGAATGCTTTTTAGTAAAAGCAGTCGACTGTCCCATATAGCAGTCGACTGGTTTGAAAACAGAATGCATATTGGAAAATAGTAGTCGACTAGCTTACATAGCAGTCTACTGGTTTGTCTCAATTTTCGAAAATCTACGCTTTGGTTTTCTTTAGGCAGTCGAGTGCTACTTAAGGCAATCTTCTGCTCCTAGCCTAATTGGTATTAGGAGTAAAACTCGAAACTTAATTTCCTGCACTTCAAGATCAGCTTTTGTTTCATCCCAAAGACATTTAAAATATAACAAAACATGCGGACATAGCCACCCTAGGTCTATTACATAAATTCCTTACCTCGATTGCCAATAATCCACAAGCTTGCTTGCATCAACCCTAGCCTTTCACTTCTTCAAAGCTGTAACATCATCACAATTCACACCTTTAAGAAACCTTTATAAATATATTATACCAACTCCATGTGACTCCAAACCATGCACGAAATTGAAAGAGTCAATTTCTACTCTTACCTTGGTTAGTTACCAAATTTCAGAAGTTGAGATCTCTTCAATTACTTGGATCCAATCCTCCAAACTTCAGATATAGCTTAAGCTAGTGATGAGGATCGATTTCGGTCAAGTGAGCTTAACGATTTGTGTCACGATCCGTGATCACATTTTTCATCTTCTTATACACAACTTAACCGGTTGGGCTGTCTGCGATACTTCACTTGTACTGACTGTTAAACAATTTTACATAATATTGTTTATATTATACACATCCCCTGTCGTAATTAATCAGATAAGTAGTACTGTTGACGTGTCTAAATACAGAGAATAAATGATCATACCTCAAATAATCAGTCGGTCTGACACATTGTCCTTCGTGTACAGCCAGGATCCACAATCCACTGAACTCCCATTCATCAAAACCTGAAATGTTGAAAATTAAGGGGTGAGCAAAACCACGGCTCAGTAAGAGAATTATATGCCTCACTTGATACTCAGCTTCCTATATGCTGAAAATCTTTTTCATTTTTCCTATGGGCTCTAGGCTCGCATGTAGGAAGGATACTACAGTCGGCTAGGGATCCGAATGGAGTAAGGTAGGTATTTTAGAATACCATACTTGTTACGGAACCTAGAAGCAACTGTAGAGAGAAATTTTCATTTCGTTTGAATTAATAAATCCTTTTCCTTTTTAATTTTCATAACCTTTTCATATTCTTTTCAATATGATGCTTTTATGAAATAAAGCATTTAAATAAAATGATTAGTATTCGTATATTCCTTGAAAAGAATATTAGTTAAATCATCATCTTATTTCTTTAAAACTCATTTCATGTTTTAGTGTACTCTCTTAATTAGTACCGTACTTTAAAGAGCAAAATAAGCTATTAAAATCTGTTCCAATATAACCGATTACTTAATCACTTTAGGCGTAAGCCCCAATTCACTGATTCAGTTACGACATCCATTCTAACTAATAATGGAGTTAAGTGTCATATCGAAACTCGTGTAGCACTTAGTTCTCGAAGGACTCTAGAGGTGGCTCCCACAGTACAGAAATTTCTTACTAACACATCGAAAACTCGTGTAGCACTTAGTTCCCGAAGGACTCTAGAGGTGGCTCCCACGGTACAGAAATTTCTTATTAACACATCGAAACTCTTGTAGCACTTAGTTCCCGAAGGACTCTAGAGGTGGCTTCCACGGTACAGAAATTTCTTATTAACACATCGAAACTCGTGTAGCACTTAGTTCCCGAAGGACTCTAGAGGTGGCTCCCACAGTACAGAAATTTCTTATTAACACATCGAAACTCGTGTAGCACTTAGTTCCCGAAGGACTCTAGAGGTGGCTCCCACGGTTCAAAAATCGAGTCTTTGCTCGGTTTGGCCTTTACTAACACATCGAAACTCGTGTAGCACTTAGTTCCCGAAGGACTCTAGAGGTGGCTCCCACGGTTCGGAACTCGAGTCTTTGCTAGGTTTGGCCTTTACTAACACATCGAAACTCGTGTAGCACTTAGTTCCCGAAGGACTCTAGAGGTGGCTCCCACGGTTCGGAACTCGAGTCTTTGCTCGGTTACACTTAGTTCCCGAAGGACTCTAGAGGTGGCTCCCACGGTTCGGAACTCGAGTCTTTGCTCGGTTTGGCCTTTACTAACACATCGAAACTCGTGTAGCACTTAGCTCACGAAGGACTCTAGAGGTGGCTCCCACGGTTCGAAACTCGAGTCTTTGCTCGGTTTGGCCTTTACTAACACATCGAAACTCGTGTAGCACTTAGTTCCCGAAGGACTCTAGAGGTGGCTCCCACGGTACAGAAATTTCTTATTAACACATCGAAACTCGTGTAGCACTTAGTTCTCGAAGGACTCTAGAGGTGGCTCCCACGGTACAGAAATTTCTTATTAACACATCGAAACTCGTGTAGCACTTAGTTCCCGAAGGACTCTAGAGGTGGCTCCCATGGTACAAAAATTTCTTATTAACACATCGAAACTCGTGTAGCACTTAGTTCCCGAAGGACTCTAAAGGTGGCTCCCACGGTTCGGAACTCGAGTCTTTGCTCGGTTTGGCCTTTAGTTTTCCTAGCTTTCGACAAATATAACTAGGTGCTGATTAGGGTCCATTGACTCAACATCGGGAGCGATATGTATATTTAGTACTCAAATCACATGTCTTAGGAAAGTCATCCCACAGTACTATAATCAGTACCGAAACGAGCATTTGTAAAAATGCTATAAATCAATTGATTTTCTCCTCATATCATATAAACATATTCTTTTCACATGTCACGCATCATATTTCACATTTTCCATTTGACATATTCCACATCATGTAAAACGCTTTCCTTTTTAACATGTCACCTATCATTTATGGAGTCTAAGATAGACATCAATCTTATCATACTATAACCCCGGAGAGTAAAGAAATAAACCGGTCAAATCTATGACCATAATCTATATTGTCCTCGGTGGGTCACTGATCAAGTGTCGACCGGGACTAAACTTATCACATATCATGCATCAGCATGATAAGATGCTGACGAGTCTCAAAACCGTATTTTTGATCATAACATAAACCTTTATGGAATTTATATAAATATATAATTCCATAATTTAAATCCATAAGGGTTAAAATTATTTTAGTGAATATTTATAAAAATATTCATAAAAATATTCACTGTATTTCACTTCATCTTTCGTCTCGTATTACGTGTAATTTATTTATTCCGAGAATTTTCAGTGGTTTCATTATCACCATTCCCGAATACATGAATATTTTAAAATTCTATCTCCTTATATTCATGTTTTATGAGATTTAATAAATCGACTTTCGGAAATAAAATCATTTAATTTGATTTTATAAAGTTTTTCTAAAATTTTCGGCAGCATAACGGCTGCCGATTTACTAACCTCCTGCACGGAAAAATACAGTTTTAAATCTTTCAGCCAGTACTTCTTCCCAAATTATTTTCAGCAAATCATGCATCATAATAATTTTCATAAAATATTTGCATAAAATATTTCAATTTAAAATATGCAGACTGAGTATCCTTACAGTGCTGCACATGCATCCCTTACCTTTTTTCGGGTCGGTGACTTCCTCTTATCGATCGCGCCCGCACTCCATTTCTCCCGATTCCTTATCCCGATCGCTGAAATTAATTTCTGGAAACAAAAATTCTAATTTTTAGAATTTTTCATAATTTATTTAATTTTTCTGAAATTAAATTCCCGGGAAATTTCTTACCGAATTTTCGTAATTTTCGGGTTGTCGAATTTTCGGGAATCTCCGAATTCCCGAAATTCTCCTTTTTCCTCTTTTTCTTTCTTTTTTCTTTTCTTTCTCTTTCTTTTTCTTTTTCCTTTTTCTTTTCTTTTTTTTTTTCCTTTCTCTGGCCGGACCGGTTCAGACCGGTTTGTGCCTCATCCGGCCGGTTCGGCCGGTTCGACCGCCGGCGGTCCTCCTTTCCACTGGTTCGCTCCTCCCACAACTGGCCGACGTTGCAGGGATGCCGGATTTGGCCTCCGTTTCACCCCATCACCGGCGACGGCGCCGGATCTGGGTCCGTAGGTTTCGGCCTCTTTCTCCCCTGTTTCCTCCTTCCTCCGCCGTTTCCTTCACCGCCGGTGGTCTCCTTCACCTTCGTTGGTCCTTGCCGGTGGTGTTGGTGGCGGTGGCGGTGCCCGGATCGGCCGGCACCGCCGATCTTCCTTCTCCTTTTTCCTTTCGGTTTTTCCCCCTTCGCTTCGCGTCGTTTTCTTTTCTTTCCGCCTCGAGCCACCATCGTTCGCTTCTCCTCTCACCGGCGACGCCACTCGTTCCTCCTCTCTTCCCTCACTCGGCCGGCGGTGCAGCTGTTGCTACCGCCGGTCTCTGCTGGAAGGCCCGATCCTTCCTTTCCCTTTTTTCTTTTGTTTAGTTTCCTTTTTTTTTGGTTTATTTTCTATTTTTAGTATGTAGTATACTATATATTATACACAATATAATATATTGTATGCATATAATATATACTATATATTATACATATATTACTTCATACCTAATATAATATAATATATATTATATATAAATTATATATATTTTATATTATAAACATATCTCTAGTATATATATATGTATTTTTATATATTTTAAAATAAATAACCTTTACATGTACAATTTATATAGATATTATAATACAATATTTATACATATAAACTTTAATGTAAAATCACATTTACCTTTCTTCTATATGTATGTATATATATGTATATATTTATATACACATGAAATATTATGTTTATATACATATGTATTATTTAAATTCATGAAATAGTATATATTTCTATATATATACCAACGTATATTAAAATATACTATATAGTATTTTTTAAATACATATGTATTTATATAAAATACATTTATATAATTTGTAATTATATAAATATATTTCATTTTATTCTCTTATTTTCTTAATTAGATTTGGATTTTAATTTATCCAATTTAATTCTTTTCCTCTCTATTATTTTTATCTTTACTTCCAATTTAATTTCCTTTATACGAATTTCCCTATTCTTTCACTTCCTCACTTCTCGGGATTTTCACCCATATCCCATTCTCGCAAAATTTTATTTATTTCCTCTGATTTAATTTCTCCAATATTTATTTTCAATATTTCTAATTTCCAATAAAGGGAAAAATTTACGGTTATCACAATTTGAGAACTGAACAGAGGTGTTTGTCAAGGTGAGTATGGAAGGGAACTTGGGAAAAATAGAGGGAACGAGAGAGAGAGGGCTGGGAGTGTTGCTGCCGATTTATGATGGGAGAAGATGATGACTCATGCTTCATTAATTGCACCTCTATCCATTAATCATCTCAGCCATTAATCCCTTTGACCTCTTGACAATTTGACCATTTAATTTTCTTCTTCTCTTTTTCATACCAGCCACTTGTCCTTTTAATTACATTAAAATTCTGATATTAGTTCTTTTCATACTCCAATTATTCTCATAACATCAAAATTACTTCTTTGACTAATTGACTATCAATCTCATTATTCCTTCTATGTTCCATACATCATACTTTAATATTTATTTGATCATTTCAGCTCACAACACTTTACAATTATGGAGGAATTACATGAAATTGGGGGATTTCACATAAAGTTTTGAGTTGATCCAACATCCTTGTCATATAGATCAAATATAGTACCTTTTAGAATATTACCTTTTGAAATTTTATTATTATCTAACAAATAGTTTCACATTTTCGATTAACTTAAAATTTAACATCTATGATCTACATAAATAGAATATAAAATTTAACAGTTGAATTAAAAAAATTGCAAAAAAGATATGAAATAGTGTAAACCTAAATTTGTTTTGCATTCGTGTAAGTGGATTCCTCCTTATATATACATATGTTAATGTTAGCTCAATTGTGTGTATTAATATTAATATTAACTCAAGTGTAGATAAGCAATACAAGAGGGGGGGGGGGGGGGGATTTGATTTACTCCAAATTTTACCAAAATTGATTTTTGATAAATATGTGAGAAATAGTAATTCAATTTGTGTGTGTGATGTTTCCTCCTTTTTCTTCTAATAATATTCCTTGCCCATTACAAGGGATAGAGAAATCAAACACAATGATTCATAGAGTTTTGGTCCTTCTACAAGGACACTTACACCCTCTCCCTTAGCTTCCATCGACAAAGAGTTTAATCCACTATGATTCCAAATACCATTAAAGGTTAAGGTATAACCCTTACAATCACTACATTTCAAGGCTTAGGTATTAACAAGTCAATCCCCCAAATGAATTTTTAACAAAACTTACAAAACCACTCAAGAAGATATCTCACTTCTTGGTCCTAATAGGTTTTATGCTTTGCAAACGATTTGCAAACTAGAATCACTTCTTAAAGGTTGTGTTTTTGCCAAATGAGTACAAAGAGATAGCAAATGAAGACTGGATATAGTATAGGTACAAGAATTGAAAAAAGTAAAACACAAAACACTTTAATGCTCATGATTTTCTTTAAAAAAAATTAATTTAATACTCTTAAGATATAGTGTCTCTTAACTTCAATGGTGTTAGAGAAGCTCTATTTTATAGTAGTTAAGACCTTTGGAGCCATTAGGATTGAATTAGAGAAGGAAATAATAGTTGGTTGCAACAACAACTAGTAATCTAAAGTATTCTGCGCATAAGAAATCGATCACATTCTGCAAACTGAAAAAGAATCTGTTACAGCTCTATAGGATAGGTCTTCCCTAAGAGGGTATCGATCCTTTTGGTTTTGCAACCAAAGGAACATGCGTAGTAATGTTTGCACTCTAACTACTAAATTGACTTACCAAAAAAAAATTACTAAATTGACTATATCTTGAGTTACAAAATTCAAAGTCATGATCTATTTGAAAATATTGAAACTAGACTTAATTATGGTTTCATACATATAAAAGATCCAAATGGTAATTACTATAGAAAAATACAGTAAAATTTCAAATCTACCCCTTATGTAGATTTTCATGTAGCCCCACATAGTCTTTAGCAAAAATTCAATATATTTTCTTAGTAAACTCATATTTCAATTTCATTTTATCAATTTGAAAGTAGTCTATAACATCTTTCCAACTGTATATGATTTTAATATTAAACTTGATAAATTGGTAGAGATAAATAAAACCAAGTCACAATTAAAGCTTAATATATTTTTCTTTTAAAAAACAAAAGTTCTTTTTTTTTTTGAAAGTTAAAAAATTTTATTTAATTGTACTAGTAAAAGTGTCCAAATTGAACAGCTTACATCCAAAAAGTAACTTGGTGGTATACTACCCAGGAGTTGCAAGACAAAAGGACGAAACAATGCCTCCTAAAAGCTAACATGACATTATACAGCTCGGGAATGGATAACAAAAAAGCAAACAAAATAGCATTATAAGGATTGGCATTACAACAAACATCTGGGCGGCAAAAATGAATATCCTGAATGATCTTTGGTTTGGCTTTTGAAGCCCCCCGGAAATGAATGGAAACAGCAACGTTATGAATAACCAACAACTGAGGGCCACCAAGAACACAAAAAACAGCACCAACAGATATTAGCATTAAAATTGGTTTCTTCCATCTTTTGCAGAAGAGCAGTTGAAACATAGCACAACCCAAAAACAGAGGATCTTGTAAATACCAGGGAGGAGAAACTCAGCTTGTCACTTGCTATCTAATCCCAACTAATCGTCCACGCTTTCTGCTTCCCTAATGTTCAAAGCATCCACCACAGATAAAGCTATTCAACTGTAATGCCCAGCATCGGAACAGATACCACCGTCATTGTTGTTATCAGCCAAAACTAATACATGAAACACCAGATAAACAGTCGAATTCAACCTCATCTCCCACTGAATGTTCGTTCATTTGAGGCGTCAGCATCTTAAAGCTGATACACCAGAAGAGCAAAGAAAGACAGCCTGTACCTAAGTTATATAGACATCCCAAAAAACAAAAGTTCTAATAATTCATATTGAAAATTTCTTTGTTTCAACTCAAATTTCAAGTTAAAGGACAAAGAAAACTTTTTTTTTTCTAAAAATCAATCATATTAAGTCCAAGAAAAATAAGTTTTCTATGAAAATCAATTGGACTTATATTTTCGAATAAAACTTATATAAAGTAACCTTTTAAATCAATCTCTAGGTTTGATAATTAGTTAAACATCAAAAGCAAATTTAGTTTGAAAAACACTTTCAAACACACTTAAAATTTTAAGGCTTAATAACTAAATGTACCCCAACTTTTAGCACAAAATGGATATAAACCCTCATCATTTTTATTATAAAATTTCATAAACTTTTATTTTACCATAAATAAGCCATCAACCTTTCAAAATAAAACAATTAAGTAAAATAAATAAGATATTAAGGCCTTATAAGCCCTCAACTTGTTTCTTTTACTATAAAATTTATGACTAATTTGAATTTAATTATATTATTTTAATAGGTTAGGGTTTATACAGTAAATTTAAAGATTGAGCGCTTATTTCTATTCTATGCAAGGTATATTTGGCTATTAAGCCAAAATCTAATCATTTTAAAATATTGATTAGTTTAAGACTAACAATTAAGAATCTCTTGTTATAACAAGCTCTAATGATTTGATTCCTTTGAAATTGATTCAGTTATATCCTCCGAAATATTGGTTAGTAGGCTCATCTTTGCCTTCAAATTTCAATCCTGACCTTGTGCGAATGTTTCTGAGACAGTTATGCCCAGACAATGTCCGGTATGTACTTGAATAAGTTTTAATTTAACATATGAAGCAATACGCACTCCCTTTTACTTTTATTATTATTTCGTTTTTACCGCTTATTTCCTTAACTTAAAGCTACACTTTTTTTTAATATTCATAATTTTATAATACTTTTGGGTTTATATATAGGATCATTAATCCATACATCATCGGTGGAGTTTTTTTACTATACAAGTAGGGTTAAGATCATGAAACATGTTTTATTTTATTTATTTATTTTTAATATTTTTATAAGATATGTGTCTTGATACTAACTCCGCTTGTAGAGTAAAAAAACTCTATCGGTAGTGTATGTAATAACTATTCTTATAATATATATATATATATGATGTATTGACAGTTTATAATCTTTATACACAATCAATGCACCAAAATTTGATACCTCATTAATAAGCAAACTAAAAAAATGTCAGGTCTTAAAAATAAATACAAGTAATATTTTTTAAATTTTCTCATAAATACTTATTGATGAAGTGTTAATCTCTCGTACATTGACAGTGTATAGGTTTCTATACACAGTCAATGCATCATAAATAAATCCTACTTCCAAACTAAATTTTTTTTTGGAGTAGTGTAATCTTAAAATTTAAAATTTATTTTTGTCTTACAATTAAGTGTTCCTGGCACCTTCCACATGGACCTAATGCATATAAGGAAATTAATTTTTAGGTGCTGACCCTAATACTTGAACCCTAAACTTGGACTATAAGACAATACTTGCTTACATGTGGATCCAACCTTTCAATCCACTACAGTCAAAATTTTATGGAACACATTTAAAAACAATAATGATTATGAATTTTCAACTATAGTCTATTTCTATTTTTTTTAGCAGTGTTCTTAGCTAATAAAATTTTGGCATCGGTTTACAGTGCTTAAGTCAATCTTAACTCCCGCCAAACATATACTTGACCATTAATATTTCCTCTCTCTCTACTCTTTCTTCATTTATGTCTCCATTGATTATATATGCTCATTTAATATATGTGCATCATTTGAATGCAATATTTTAATGCATGTAACACTGTCCCCATATATATATAATGTATATTTTTCCGCAATAATTCTTTAATAATTATTCTGTTTGACAGAATCTTCTGGAAGTCAAAGAAATTTGAAGAAAACACTGATAGGGTTGAACCCTGGTATGATACTGCATATTCTGTTGAAAAAGTCACTACTTCCATGATTCAGGTTGCTGTTGATCTTACCTATTATATTGTTACATAACAAGATTTTAGAATTCCATTTGTTTGCAACCCTCTCTATTTTATAAGTCTCTGGTAATTAATTTGATTTCAGTAAGAGAATTTTGTTTTATGGAACCATTTTGTTTGATTGCAGAAATGGATGTCATCAGCCCCAAATGATAATTTGCAGCTACCAGCACCTAATATGTTCATACCCAAAAACTTGTTTATTAAGGAACTGCGAGATAAGGTTTAATTTGAAGAATCTTTGAATCAAAGATTGTTGTGATTGTCTTTAATTATCGACTCTAACTCTGGTATAATAAATGAACCTTTGAATCCGATGAAGCAGGTCAAATTTCCAGTTTTGTTAAGAAAGTCATCCTATTCAAAACTATGGTACAAGCCTGACACGACGTTCTCCGTACCCAAGGCATTTGTTAAGATAGAATTCAACTGTCCCAGTGCTAGAAGCTCCCCAGAAGCAGAAGTTCTTGCCAACATTTTTATACGGTTGTTGTGGGATTACCTGAATGAACACGGTAAATTAAATGGTCCTACCAGTTTTCGTTTTCAATGAGCAATTTCGTCCCTTTTTCTTGCTCTTTTTTATCCTTCAGTCAAAACTCAGAAGCCCCTTGATTTATCTTCTATGCTTCAGCTTACTACGCTGCTGTTGCTGGCCTTGATTATTCTGTTGCGTGCACAGCTAGAGGTTTTGAGGTAATGCCCCTCTCATTAATTTTCATCGGGCATTAGTATACATAATCGGAGTACCTACTGGCATTTCGTAGAGACATCGATTTACCTTTAGGATATGTATACATCGGAAAACAAATGTTACATTGACTCGGAATATGATATCATATAAGGATGATATATATATACACGCACACACATGTTATAAACTCTCTTAATTTTTTTTTGTCAAAAAACTCTCTTAATTTTGAGGATTAAAATATCGTATCCATATATATATTTGCACAAACAACGGGATATAATTTTATTTGGTTAAAACTGATAAGTACAAGCACATTAGATTTTGTAAGTCTATAACTGCCACTATTATTAAAGTAAAGATACAAGTAGGGTGAGAGATAATCTGGTGCATGGATATACATCTCCATTTATTGACTTGAAGCAGCTTGTAGACACCAAATTTTGTCCGGACCATTAGATGTCTAATTTTGAAAAATAAAATGATTCTATTTTATTAAATTACTCGATTTAGAATTTTGAGTTGTGGATCAAAATCCACTCTAAAAGTAGAATCATGTTGCAAGAAATCATTTGTTAAAATCTTATTTTTATTAGGCTAATTTTGTTTTCATATGGGTTTGAAAGTCCATTTAAAATCCAACCAGGGCTATCTTTTAGAAGGCCCAAGTTTTGGCTTTGGGCTTAAACTCTTGTTGGGCTTATTATTATTATTATTATTATTATTATTATTATTATTATTATTGCTTTATTTTATTATTTTCTTCTTTTTAGTAAAAATAAAAAAATAAAAAAAGAAAGACTACAATGCAATAGGTTGGTGCCGTGCACGGCACCACCGACATAAGGTGGCTGGCAGCCAAAATCATGCTGCCAGCCCACCCTTGTTGACTTGAGTTCTTCAATAGCGGCTAGAAAGTAGTTGCCAGACAATTGTTTCCGCTGAATATCCAGGATCTGCTCAGTATTAACTTAAACTAAAATTAAATTTTTTCTTCTTAAAAGTACAGAGATCAGACTATGCAAAGGAGGGGAACGATTCAAACAAGGGGATTCAATAAGACAGCCAAAAAAATAACCAGCAATCGACAGCAAAATCGTCAGCATTTCCCAATCCCAGTGGACCCCTTCATCATTCTCAAAACATCTTCCATTCACCGCCGTGAGCCACCATTTCATCGCCCCTCCACCACCTACCATTCACCACTGCCTGCACCACCCGAGGAAACTAAAACCGAAACCCATTACTGCCAATCTCCTTATCTAAACCCTCTCCTCTCCACCGAAAGCCCTTATTAACCCAACTCTCATCATCACCCTTACTAAACTCAAAACCCAGAAGCTAAGCCCCAATCTACGCAACCCAGAACCCAGAACTAGCAAAGATCCAAATCCAAGTAACATCATCACAACCGATCACCACACAGCATACAAACCAAGCCCTGAACCCTATTACCAAAACCACAGAAAATCAAAAAAAAAATCATCATTATTCCTCACCACAATGGCGAAGAAGCCAAAGAAACATAAAAAAAAAAAACTTTTTAGAACCGTAAGGATTGGGCTTCGGTTTTAATAGTTCCGTTGTGATTTGGAGTTTCAAGTCAGAGATTTAGGTAGCTTAGGCCGTGGCTAAGACCATATTAAAAGAAAGAAGTTTAGACCGACGGCGAAAGGGGTTTTGGGTCTTTGGAATCCGAGTAGAAATCCTAGATCTAGGAAAAGGAAAGGGGCTTTGAAAGAAATGGTTTAGGGAAAGAGAAAGAGGAGATTGAATGCTTTCAGAAAGTGGAAAGCTTTCCCCTTTTCGACCTCCGACGGTGGCGGAGGTAGCAGTGCCAGCAAACCTCACGGTGGCCAGATTCTGGAAATCAGAGAAAGGGAAAGTACTTGAGAATGTTTTGTAATTTTTGGCAAAAATAGAAGAAAATTGAGTAAAAAAAAAAATTAGAAGCTTTTATATGGGTGCAAAATGCACTGTTTTAGGCAAAGGAAAAAATCCAACCTTCCTGCAACGACCTGATCCAGGCACCTAGGAGACCCAACCCGCATTCGGCCAACTTGGTCCGAGTTGGGCCCAACATCCAGCAGGCTTCTATTGCTTTGGGCCTTTGTTTAGGCACATCCAATCAGCAATCTTCAAGCCTACCTCTACTTGGACTTTGGTCCAATTTGTGGTATATTTTTGTTATTAATTTTAATTAATTATTTATTTCCATACTATTCATTATTCCTCATGCATATTTATTAAAGAAATTTATATTTTTGTTGTTGATTTGTTTTTATCTATTTAAATAGTAAGGAATAATATAACTTTAATTGCTTAAATTTTTTTTATGAGCATGAATGTCCGATGATGGGATTTCTTAGAATTCACAAGTAGTGATTTTTTGATAATCTCTAGGATCGAATTAAATTTCTTAAATATTACCAATGTATTGGAATATTTAAGTAATTTTAGTTTTTTTTGGAAGGTAAACTTTATTGAAAATAGAGAAAGATTACAACCATGCCAAAAAGTCAAAGTTACGAGAAATTCCACTTTTGGCAAGATGATCAGCAAAATTATTTGCTTCTCTAAGAATATGACAAAATTCAACTTGACCAATACTCTAAAGCATATTATAAAGCTTGTTGATGAGGTTGTTGTACTTCCACGGTTTCTCCTGGGAATTGTTGAGCCAAGAAATCACTATCTTTAAGTCACTTTCAATGATAAGTTTTGGAATAGAGTTGATGTTGGCTTTAACTACAATTACAAGAACTTCAACAATCGCAAGAAGTTCGGCGAGGTTTGAATCTGCTGTTCCGATATTTTTAGAGAAAACCATCAAAACAGTTCCTTTGAAGTCACGAATCACTCCACCAATGCCAGAAGGTCCGAGTTTTCCAATTGAAGAGCTATCTACATTTATTTTCCACATTCCAAAAGGTGGTGGTGTCCAATTGATGTTCCTCCTACTCTGTTTTTTCTTCAATGGTAGAGAAGAATCGATGGGGTTAATAGTGAAAGAGGACATGTCAAAACTAAGGAACTTTGCATGTAACCACTAGCCAAGTCTGTGTTTGATCAGGAAGCAAACTTGCTCCCAAAGAAGAACCTTTTGATTGAATAATTTTTCGTTCCTGCTAAGACAAAATGACCAAATTACAACATAAAATAGAGTGTTCCATATGATACTCTGTTTTGAATTTGAGTTGAGTTCCATCCAGCCTTGATAATGAGCTTTCAAATCACATGGTTGTGTCCAACAGATTTTCCACCAGTTGATGCAGTAATTCCAGATTTTCTAAGTGAGGTTGTAAGAAAGAAAAAGATGATCTATCGTTTCATTTTCAAAACAGAAGATGCATTGGTTGACATGATTGAATGGGATACCTCTTCTTTGTAGAACGTCACCAATAAGAAGAGAGCCTCTGATTGCATTCCAACAAAAGAGTTCGACCTTTGGAGGAGCGATGCCTTTCCAAACGAAGCTTTCAATGGGTCTTTCATTTGTATTTCGATTCTCTAATTGCAGCCTGAATGATTTAGGACTATAGATACCATTTGTCGAAGGAGTCCAAACTAATCTGTCTTGTGTTTGTTAAGAGATGGTGATAGTGTTCAGGAGTCCAATCAAACTATTCCACTAATCTAATTCCCAGTCAAACAAAGTTCTTCTAAGAGAAATATTCCATTCCTAATCAGAGTTTGTCCATTTACCAAATTCTGATATCACTCCATTTTTGTTGGTGGCAAGGATAAAGATACGCCTAAAAGATTCTTCAAGAGTAATGTTTTGAATCCATCTATCTTTCCAAAATCTAATTCGTGAACCGTTACCTGTACAAAAGAAAAAGAAATCGTTTATAAGGTTAGAATTGTTCGCTCTCTCCCAATTAAATTGAATATCTCTCCAAACAGGAGAGAGAGTTCTTGAATGACAGGGAAAAGGCCACAAGTCTTTGGCATAGAAATGGTATTTCGAACAAAAGACATTCTTCCAAAGAGCATGTTCTTCTCTCACGAATCTCCAAGGCCACTTTAAAAGAAGGGCTCGGTTGCTTGATCCCAGATTAACAATTCCCAAGCCTCCATTTCTTTTGCTTTTACAAATAATATCCCAACTAACAAGTCTCATTTTCCTCTTTTGATCTGTGTCACCCCACAAAAACTGTTTTTGAATCAACTCTAGTTGCTCTTTCACCTTTTTAAGAATTTTGAACAAAGACATGTAGAAGATGGGAAGGTTGGAGAGAGTTGATTTGATTAAAGTGATCCTTCCCGCTTTTGAGAGTAGTTTACTCTTCCACAAACTCAGCTTATTTCTGAAGGAATTGATAATAGGCTGCCAGGTGGAGATAAGCCTAGGATTGGCACCAAGTGGAAGATCGAGATATTTGCATGGTAGTATATCTGCCCTACAATTTATTTTTGAAGCCCATTCAGTGATGACTTGTTGCTCAACTTTGACTCCGTAAAGTGCAGTTTTTCAGAAGTTAACATTCAGGCCTGAGATAAGATGGAAGCATTTTAGGATTCTCTTAATAGATAAGATTTGGTTCAGCTCCGGTTCACTGAAGATGATTGTATCGTCTGTAAATTACAGATGAGTAATATGGAAATTATTTCTGCCCATTTTAACATTAAAAAAAGAGACCCAGGAAAGTAGCTTTTTGGATGAGAATACTCAAAATCTCAGTCACCATGATGAAGAGGAAAGGGGATAAAGGATCCCTTTGACGAAGGCCTCTCAACATTTTAATAAGCTTGGAGGAGGATCCATTAACAAGAACAAATATAGAGGCTGTAGTGATGCAACAAGCAATCCAAGATATCCATTTATCTCCAAAACCCATAACTTTCATTGTTTGAAATAAACAGCTCCAATTCACCTTGTCAAAAGCTTTGGCGAAATCAAGTTTAAGAAGGAAACCACCCTTAACCGACTTTTTCATAGAGTCTAAAACTTCATTAGCAATAAGATTACTGTCCATTATTTGTCTACCTTCGACAAAAGCTGATTGAGTGGGGCTGATAAGAGAATTCAACACCTTTTTGAGTCTGTTGGCTAGAACTTTGGCAAGGATTTTGTAGATACTTCCTACTAAAGAGATTGGTTGAAAATCTCCAAGGGATTCAGAGCATTGTTTCTTTGCTATCAAAGCAATAAAGGAATTGTTTAGTTCTTTGGGGAACTTGCAACTGCCATGGAACTCTTGGATAAACTCGAAAATTTCATCTTTGATCAAATCCCATTTCTTCTTTATAAAATGGAAATTGAAACCATCTGGACCTAGAGATTTATCACCATCACATTCAAGGACAGCCTCATGAATTTCCTCTTTAGTAAAAGGCACCTCCAAATCTAAAGCTTGAGAGGTTGACAATTTTTTAAAATCATTTACATCACACTGCAAGAGAGGATCAAGTTCAGCTTTGAAAAGATTACTGAAATGTAATTCAACAGCTTGTTCAACTTGCTTTGGTGTATGAAGTTGTTTTCCTCTAAATGAAATATGTCCCAAGAAATTATACCTCCATCGGCTGTTAGCAATGCAATGAAAAAATTTAGAGTTTTTATCACCTTTTTGTATCCATCTCATCCTTGATTTTTGTCTCCAAGACTGTTCCTCTATCCTCTGCATTCTCCACATCTCCTTCTTTTTTGATCCGATAAGAGAGGCAATGGCTTCCTCAGTAGGACAATTTTCTTAGTCTTTTTCCAGGTTACAAATGTCTCTATTTAGTGCTTCAATTTTATCAGAAATGCCCCCTTTGTTGTATCCACTCCATTGTCTAATATTATTTTTCAACATTTTCAGTTTCTGAAAACTCTAAAACCAGCATACACCTGCACCTTATATCCCTTCCAAGTACTATCTACCATGTCATTGAAAGTTTTATCATCCAGCCAATGGTTGAAGACTTTGAATGGTTTTAGCCCCCAATCGTAGACATCAATGCCCAGGCAAATGGCTACATGATCTGAAATAGAGTGATCCAAACTCCATTGGTTGATAGTTGAGAAAGAAGAGAACCAATTAGAAGTGATGAGGAATCTGTCGAGCCTACTCATTGCATTTCTCCCCGTGCCAAGTGAATTTCCTTCCAGTTAAAGGTAAATCCATGAGCTCCAGACTATTCACAAAATCATTAAAATCTTGATTTGATCTTGGTGATGAGCTTAACCCAATCCTCTCTTCATCATTAAGAACTGCATTAAAGTCACCTGCAAAGCACCATAACTCATTGTTATTGTCCTTTAAGCCAATTAGCTCCTCCCAGAGAATTTTCCTGTCATTCACATCAATTAGTGCGTATACATTGATCAAGTTTATTGATGGATACTGTCTGTCAAAAGAACCTTTAAGCCAAATGTATCTATCTTTGATTTCCATAGAAATAATATTGAAATCCCCTTCTAACCACAAAAAGATTAAGCCACCGGCAGACCCATTAGATTCTTTGAAAACAAAGTTGGAGCCCTTAATTCCCCACAATTGCTTAATAATTCTGTCTGTGACTGTAGATAATTTAGTTTCTTAAATGAAGACAATGTTGGGTTTTTCTTTATTGAGAAGTTTCTTAAGAGAGTTCCTTTTCTCCTTTAAACCAAGACCTCTAACATTAATTGAAATAATCTTCATCGAAAAAGATCAAGCAGCCTTAGAGGAAAAGCCTTCAAAGAAATGAATCACCCAATCTTTTCTCTTCTTCTAGTTCAATCAATCTATTAATTACCTATTCTTCAGCCACTGTGGTTGTTAATCCCAGCAGTTTTGCAACTTCCATTGTCTGTTGAGCTTCTTTTCTGATAAACCCATTGCGTCTTCTGATATCTTCGTCTGATAAGTCAGCTTCTTGTAAAGGTTATGATTTCTTTGATTGCTTGCTATTTTTCTTCCTTGAGTTCCTTCTTGCAGCTTTTTTACCCTTTGAAGAAGAGTGATTATTTTTTTGGGGATGAATAAGACCCGAACTCATTTCCATGAACTTCTTTTGCTTTTTTGACTTGCCTGTGAACTTTGTTACAACTTCATTTAAGTTCTCCTATTCTATTTCTGATGGTGGTATCGAGCTATCCTCCAAGTTCTTGTATATGAAGAAGTCTGATTCATAATTGTTGGTCCAGAGCTCCTTTGGGTTTGGGTTGATCGTGCTTCTGTCATAATATGGAACAATAGCTAAGTGGGCTTCATTCAGATCGTTTTGAAAGTCCTGGAATTAGGTGTGGCCCATTATGTTGGATTGTGCTGGAAAAGGATTATCAGCCCATAAAATGTCTTTAGTGAAAGTTCTAATCATCTCATCTGTTGCCTCCAAATCTTCTCTATTTAAAACGAAACCCATATCTGCTGAATTGTCCTGACAGTAATTGATATCCAGTCTTTTCAGCGTCATATTCCCAACATCCATAGCCGTTTGATTCTCCTCTTTCGCTGACTGCTCATTAAAAACCTGTCTAACTTTCACTTCTGAAAGAAGACTTGACACTTCATTTCCCAAGAGAACATCAACATCATCCAGCTGTTCATTCTCTATGGGAACTGCAACATCGTCCTTGTTCTGAAGGAGAGGAGTGTCAATGGCCACACAGTCCCTAGGATCTTTATTTACTTCCAACTGCTTGACCTGAACATCCATGGAGTCTTCTGAACTCAATGAGTCAGATGAGCACGAAGGAGTTAGAGATCTCTTGTTGATGGACTTAACATATGGATTCCAGAAAAAATCTGGGCCTGCTTCTACAAACAAATTGATCAAGAAAGATGATCCGTTGATGGTGACTGGGATTGACTTTGGAATTTCAATATCTTTTTTGATCAGGGAGAGAACTCTGGCTGTGTCCAGACTTTTTTCCTCAATGTACTATCATCAACTGAGATAAAAGTACCCCATAAATCACCTATTTGCTTGAAAAAAGAATGGTTCCATGCGTGCAGTGGAAAGTTTTCAATCTTCAACCAAATGAATTTGTCTTTGGAAATGAGCTCTGGTTTCCATGGTTTAACCCAGCAAAACCATTCACCGAGCCAAACTTTTCCGTTTTCTAGCATTCCGATCATATCTTCTTTTGATTCAAAAGTTAATAACACCCAGCTTCCTCCCATTAACAAAACTGAAAAATCTATCACTCCATCTTGGATGATGCGATGTTGTAAGGACTGAATAGAATGTGGGTTCTTCACCTTGGCAACTGCAGAACGTTCAAGCCACTTCAAATCCAAATCTTCGTTTTTCAGAACAACTGAGGGTGCGTTATCATGGAAGATAGCTTTTCTTTGGTCGTAATCCTTCACCTTCTTCCATATAGCTAGGTGGTTATTTTTAACAACATCCGCATAAGATGGTCTTCCTTTTTTCTCCATTTGCTTCCCTGTTTCAACATAAGCTTGTGTCTTAGTGAAAGTAATAAAATTCTTTTCAGGGATGACTTCCTTTCTTTTCGTGTTTACTCTGTCTTCCTTTTCATATTTTGCTATATTTGCTTTAAGTTTCCAGCCATTCCAATAGAAACCATCGAGAGCTCTAGTGACTGACAAAGCCTCACAAAGGTCCTTGAACATGAAAAAACCATATTTGCTTCTTCTTCTACTCCTCCAGTTAAGAGGAATGTAGAAATCCAGCACTCTCCCATGCTTCATGATCAGGTCTCTGAGTTCTGCTTCTCTCCCGTAAGGACTGATGTTTCCGATAAAGACTGTTATCAGCTTTCTCCTCCATTGATTGATGTCTCTATTCAAGAAACCATATTCTCTGCTTCGATTGTGTACATTTCCCTGCATTCGAAAGAAACTCTCTCTACCTCTCTCTCTCATGTTTTCGTTAAGTAATTTTAGTTCAATGTTAAATTTTTCTTATATAGTTGATTTTATGAAATATATCAATACTTTTGGGAAAAAAAAAAAAATAAGTAACTAATAAAATTTAAACTTAATGAAATATAATCCAATGATGGGATGTTACGAAATTCACAAGTAGTGATTTCTTAACTAATCCTTAGGTGAGAAAAGTCCATTAAATATTACCAACGTATTGGAATACTTAATGCGATTTTTCAATAATTTAATTATTTGTTAAAAATAAAAATAATAAGTTTTAAAAAAAAAAGAAAAAAAAGGAATTAATAACAAAGTTTAAATTTAATTAAAATGAATTTCCAATGATGGGATGTTACGGAAATCACAAGTAGTGATTCCTAACTGATCCTTTGGTGAGAGGAGTCCATTAAATATTATCAGAGTATTGAAGTATTTAGTGTGACTTTTCAATAATTTAAATTCTTATAAAAAATATAAATGAATAAATTTTTTTTTTAAAAAAGGAAAAACAAAATGAAGAAAATTTAAATGGTGAAATTTAAACTTAATTAAATATATTTTCGATGATGGGATGTTATGAAATTCACAAGTAGTGATTTCTTAACTGATCCCTAGTTAAGAGAAGTTCACTAAATATTACTAGCGTATTGGAGTATTTAGTGTGATTTTTAATAATTTGAATTTTTGTTAAAAATAAAAGTGAATTTTTTTTTAAATCAAAACAAATAAAAGTTAATGATAACGCTTTAATAATTAAATATTTATTCCGATGATGAGATGTTATGAAATTCACAAGTAGTGATTTCTAACTAATTTCTAGGTGAGAAGAGCCACTAAATATTACTAAAGTATTGGAATACTTAGTGTGATTCTTCAATAATATTGATTTTTTATTTAAAATAAATAAATAAAATTTTATAAAAAATTATTATAAAAAAAATTCACGTGCATCATTCATTATCTGTTTGCATCATATGCATTCATGATAATTTTCGAAGCAAATGTGAATCTTCTGATGATAAGATTCTATAGAAATCGCAAGTAGCGATTCTTAAGAAATCTCTAGGTGAGAATATTATTTCAAATATTACCAAAAGTATTGGAGTATTTGATTTAATTTTTCAATACAAAAAAGGTTCACATTTACTTTTGAAAAATAAAATTTAACTTTTTAAAATAAGAAAAAATGATTTTTACAAATAAAAAATGACTTTAAAGAATAAAATTGATTGCAATAAAAATAGAAATTATCTTTAAATATTAAATTAAAACTATTTTATTAAAACAAAAAGGATAACACTTGATTAAGATGGTATTGTTTTTTAACGGGCGTTGTGAAGGTGCTAATCCTTTCCCATGCGTAACCGTACTCCCGAGCCCAAATCTTGTTTTCGTGGACCAAAATTATCTTTCTAATAAAACTTAAATATTTTTAAGATTTAGTTGAAAAAGATAAGATTTTTAGGTGGCCAATCACACCCAAAAAAAAGATTGGTGGCGACTCCCTGTTTTTCATGTTTTCAAAATCGTCGAGTGGTCAAGTCCTCGAACAAAATCCTTATGACACAGCTCTCGCGGCAAGGCAATCTGCTAATTGATTAGTTAATTTAGTTTTACGGTACACAAAAGATGAGCTCAGCTTTTGGAATTGTATAGGGTGCATGTCACATCTCGATTTCCACTTAATCCTTACGGAAGCCTAAATTTGCGGGCTAAAATTTTTTTTTTATATCCCTTTACTTCACACATTCATTTGTAGGTGACTGTATTTTAAAACATACAGAATAGCATCTCAAATCATATAATGCATAATATAAACCATGTTTAAATCATTCAATTTCAATCAGTTCACATATACTGTAAAAACATGTCACGTCTAGAGTTTCAAATAAATAAACTATACTCTAGACAACGTTTAACATTTAATGAGAGACTAGGTATGTGTGACATCCTCGTCACTACCAATTAACCTATACTTCTTTGTTACACATAGGGGTGGTTAGGCTGTTCGTCAGAATCATTCTTTTCTTCTTTTTATACTTTCTACTTTATTACTTATGGCATAATATCAAATTTCACATGAATTGTATTTTTCATATACACATGCATCTAATACATCAGGATCTCACATATCTTACAAAACCTATATCCCCAAACAACTAATATACATTACTGTAGTACTGTACTGTACAATAACTGAAATACAAATAATTGAGTATACCTTCAGGAATTATAGGAAAGCGTATCTCGAAGGTACACTATAATATCCCAAAAGTAAGTTCCTCTATCTGGAGCGGAATTCACTTCAAGTAATCTGTATGAAAAACGATTGTAAAAGGGTGAGTTTACGCTCAGTAAGAAATATATATAAAAGAGCGTACTATTTCAATATATGCTGGTTTCCTACTTGGCTCTATAATGTCATGGGGAAACCCTTGAAATCAAATATCAAGTAGATGATTAATCAAATCTCATAAATCATTTTCATATAGTCAAGTAACTTACAAAACAGACATTCAAGTAAAGCAGATAAGGGTATATGCATCATCATATAATTCTTTTACATATATTCAAGAAATTCAAATACTTGCATATGCCTTAAATCACTTGAAATCATACATATACAGATATCTTTCAAATCAAGTGGAGACTATTAACATTTTAATAGAATCATGCATTAGATATTATCCCGTGAGGGCATGTGGCGTACCCATGTAAGGGCCAGGAATCATCCCTTAGCCAAACATATAACAGAGACAATTGGCCAATGTCAATAGACCACAGTGAACACTAGTCAGGTGACATCTGTGGCTCTGAGGACCGAACTAGGGTTCCTCAATCAAGTACAAATACATATACTGAGGACTTGATCAGAGTCTCTCAAACAGATACAGAAATGCATGATCATCAAGTAGTCCATAGTCTCAAAACATTTGTTATATACTTCTTTGTTAATACAATTGTACTTATTTAAAATAGGACTTAAAACCTCATTTACAAATATGGCAGTCGACTGGTCTTCAGGGGCAGTTAGTTGCTAAGGCATATCTTAATTTATCGAAATTATTTTCTTTTAAAATTTCGATATTTAAAATATGAAAACACATGAGGCAGTCGACTGGTCATATAGGGTAGTTGACTGGTTTTGAAACAGAATGCTTTCCGAGAAAATGCAGTTGACTGGTTATATAGCAGTCGACTCGTTTCGCAAATAGAATGCATCTAAAAACAGGGCAGTCGACTGGTCCATATAGCAGTCAACTGGTTTGAAATAGAATGCTTTTTGAAAAATAGCAGTCGACTGGTTTATATAGCAATCGACTGGTTTGCATCAGTTTTTCGAAAAATCTACGCTTTGGTTGTCTCTAAGCAGTCGGCTGCTCCTAGCAATTTGGTAACTAGGAGTAAAACTCGAATTTTGAACTTCCTGCATTTAAATCAACTTGTACTTCATCCCAAAACGTTCAAAACATGCGGACATAGCCACCCTACGTCCGTTACATATATTCCTTACCTCAAATACACCAAAACACGTAATCGCTTGGATTCACCACGATTTCCTCTTCACTTCTTGAAAGCTGTAAACATTATAATGGATCAAACTTTAAGAAATCTTTATAAATATATTATACCAACTCAACTTAACTCTAAACCATAGATAGAAGTAGGTAAATCAACTTCCTCTCTTACCTTGGTTAGTCACCAAAATTTCAGCAATTTAGATCTCCTCAATTCCTTTGATTCAGCCTTTCAAATTATAGGTATAGCTTAGGCTAGCGATAAGGAACGTTTTTCGTTACAAAAGCTTAATCAGTTGATGACAGGAAAGGGTTGTTCTACAAGGTGAATGTTGAAGAAAACTTAGAGAAAATGAAAGAAAGAGCACTTATGGTTGACGGCCCTTAATGAGAATGATGACAAATCCAATTTCTCATTAAATGTGTATTTATCCCTTAAATCATTTCAGCCATTAATCTTTTGACCCTCTGACCATCTTAAATTTCTCTTCTTCCATTCCTATGCAACATGTCCCTTAAGTATCAAAATCTTATATTTAATTTTTTTTTCATACTCCAATTACTCTTACAATATCAATTTAATTCCTTAACTATTTGACTTTCAATTTCATTATTCTTTCCATGTCCCATATATCATTTATACATCAAAATTTCATATTTATTTAATCTTTTCAGCTTGAAATACTTTACAATATGGGAAAAATTACAGTAAATTGCAGATTTCACAATATGAATCCAATTTTGGTATCATATCATCTCTAACCCATTGTAGCTATCAATGGGATAGTTTCCCTCGAGGGGCATCTATCTATGATCATAGATTGTCCCAGTCCCACTGATCAGCTAGAAACTGAGGAAAGTGTCCACGACTATTGTCGGACAGCCTGGAATGGCCTCATCAGGCAATATGTACATATCACGTATATATATATATATATATATATACGGGGTTCCATGCCACACAGGCAGAACCACTCGATATGTATATATACTCTGTGCCACGAAGGCATATGCCACGCAGGCATTTCTATAGGGTACCTATCATCTTTAAATCAAAATCTCTTTTCCAATTTCTTTTTAAATCCTTTAAGACAAAGCCACACGATAAAGCATTTCAAACAGCATTGAAAATCATATTGTCCAATCGATAAAATAGATCATAGTACCAAGAGATAAGGCATAGCATCATCAAGATACTTAGAGCTAACATAATAACGATCTACGATAGCCAACCGTAGCAATCTACCAAAAAGGGACGCTGCCTACACATAGACCAGTCAACCCCGGTTCATTGATCAGATGACATCGAGACCTGTCCAAACGTAATATACGGGACAAGCCAATCATTCTCGAGAGCTAGTCATCGAGACACAATGCTCTAAGTCAATTAAGAATGCCTACACAATTCTCAAGGTACGGTGCCCTAAGGTCTTAATACCCCGGGTCTAAAACAGTATCTAATATCAATCTTATCAAATCAGCCTTCCAAGACTTCGTATCAAAATCATAGTGCATAAATATACAACTAACAATCAAGGACTCGCTAAGCTTTTAAAGCATTTTAAGTTATTAAACAAAATCGGAAAACCATATCAAACCAAAAGCTTAGTTTAATTTGGAAACTCAAAGTGTCATCATATTAAAGCAATAATACATGAAACCAAACATAGATTTGACGAGCCTTTAGCATGCTTATATAACATTTCAGAAAAACTAAATCAATTAGTCAAAGATAGGCTCAATGTGCAGCATTTTCAATACATGTCAAAACAAATCTCATTTGCAGCGTTTCATTTCGTTTCAATACCAAATCAGAATTTAAAACCATACAATTTGGATGCAAGGTAGTTGCTTAGGGTTACTTACAGTACTTCCTTAGATTACAGATTCAATCCTCGCTGGCCTATCAAGTTCCACACCAACTATGTGACTCTTAGTCAACTTCAGTCCTTAGCATTACTCTCTACACAACACATGGCAGATCGGGTTACTCATTACCCCCAATGACATGCTAGGATTAAGAGTTATACAATTTAATAAGAAATGACATCAAGGAGTAATTCTGTTCTGACCTTAGTGCACAAACTGTCTCATACTTCAACATAGGGATTTTCAATTTGTACAAACCCAAAACCATATTAATCCTGACTCATTTACCTTTCTGGAAATGTAAAGTTTGCAATCAAAGTCAATCTGGACTATTTTCTAGGCATTTTTTTTTGAAGTTGACACTAGGCTGTTCATCCACTACAGTGAGTATCCTGCATTCATATCTACATATCTTAAGCTACATAATTTCAAATCCAAAAATTCCAGAACTGGATAAAAGCTAACTCATTTCCCTATCCAGAAATGTAAGGTTCGTAATTTAATTCTTTCTAGATCAACATCAGCAAATTTCCAAAGTTGCACCATGTTCCAGCAGTTTTCAGGCACAGTGTTACACTGACCTACTTGCACAAAATATTTCATATTTAATTATCGGCATATCCAATTGGTACAAACACAGAACCATAATAATCTTAACTTAATTACATTTTTGGAGATGTAAGGCTTGCAACCTAATTCAAATTAGGCTATTTTCTACAAGTTTTCAAAGTCAGAATCATGATTCACGTTTCTAGACAGAGTATCCTGCACTCATTTGTACATATCCCAAGTTATAGAACTCCAAATCAAGAAATTCCAAAACCAACTTTCTCCTAACTTAAAAGGCTATCTACCATAAGTTTTTCAGAATTTATCTCAATGTAGAACCATTAAACTGAGCGTTTAAACACGAGATCTAGAATAGGATACTCAAACAGATTCTCACATTATCATCAATTCATCCCTACCCTATTTAGTCATGCACATTATCATAGATTAATTCTCATATTCCACATTCATACTCAATATTCAAGCAATACAAAGGTAAAGTCTTAGCCCACTTACCCAATTTCTAGCAACAACTTTTACCCAAACAGAAACTGCTTCCAGCCTTAGGATTTCTCAATCCAGCAGCTTTCCTTCACAAATTTCCTTCACTTATCAGTTAGCTGCAAGGTTATCATTTAACTATAAATTTTGGTTTCCCTTCAGTAATTAAACTTTTGCAATGAAAAGTATTTCATCACTCACCAAAGCCTTCATAACCAAGAGCCAAATTCCCTTCTCCTCTCTTCCTTTCCTTACGTCCCCTTTTCCTTCGCTTCTTTCCTTGATCGGTTTTCCTCAGCCCTGTCTTCCTCTCGATTTCAGCCTTTCTATCACTTTAAAATACCTGACAAAGGCCACTGTGTTGCAGCTCAAACCATAGCCCTTTTCTAATCGAGAGAAACCTGCCTCTTGATGCTTTCACTCTTTCCTTTTTATCCTTCAGGAACTGTAGTGTCGACTACTTCTTTCTATCTGTACCGAATGTTATTTCCCTTAGTGGGATTAGGTGGAGTCTTGGCTTCTTCAAGAAGCCAATTCACATATATTTAATTTGTGTGTGTATATATATATATATATATTTATTTATTTATTTATTTGTTTATTTATTAGTCTAATGTATGTGATATTTAATTCATGTACTTCTCACTTGTTAAATTTTTTTTTCTATTTGGGCACTTACGTTTAATTAAATTTATATTAATAGTTATTGATTATTTTTCATGGTTAAATTTCATGTTATAACTTAAATGAGGTACTAATCACCTCTCTACTAATTAATAACATGTGGTAATTATCCATGATAACCCTTTAGCTTATTTTCAATAACTTTAACTCACTTTTCCAATTGATTTACTATACTTGTAATTGAACTTTAAAAATTCACTGGTATGGATTCCCAATGAATTAGGAAGTGGGATTTATATGGTTGGAAAGCTTTTCGAGTTAGCTTCCCAAAGAATTTTACAATCAATCATTTGGATTCTCCGATCATAAGCTATGATCAAAACGTCATGAAGTTTCTTGCAAGATATTCAACGTAGGAAATTTAATACTTTATATCCTCATCTAAATTAAATTTCTTAATATCCAAATCCATATTATTCATTTAACTTCATGTTTTCTTGATCCTCATAATTCTCAATCTTTATTTTACTTTAATTAGTATGAAATTCAAGGTTATCATAGTGCAAATCCTCGAACTTGTGAAATTGTTTAACAGAACAGAGGGAGTTGGTCTCCACTTGTAAGTTCCTTATACCATGATAGATATTGAATCTTCAGGAAATGAAAGCTTCATTGATTTATGGATGAAGTATGTGTTTACAAAGATTAGCTACTGGCTCTTATACAAATCTGATCTTAACAAATCTTAGCTAACTGGAGAATAACTAATTGACTAACTTTAACTAACTAAGTAACTAACTTATACATTAGCTATTATTTACTACCTTGTTGGAGATGAGCTGCTCGCTAAGCTATTTGCTTTACTTGTGTGCTATTGTCAACTGTTGGAGCTATGGTATCAGCTGTTAACCCCCCACAAATTGGAGTATACAAGTCCTATATGCCTAGTTTGGAAATAAAATGAGTTAAAGAGGTAAAGGTATGGGGTTTGGTGAACAGATCTGTAAGTTGATCATGAGAAGAGACATGAAGCAAACGAAGTAAACTAGATTTGATCTTTTGGCAAACAACATGACAATCTATTTCGATATGCTTTGTCCTTTCAAGAAAGATTGGGTTCCTAGCAATGTGGATAGCAGATTTGCTGTCACAAAACAAAGCAGCAAGTCTATGATGAAGAACTTGAAGATCTTGTAGAAGGTAGTGCAACCATTGTATTTCAGAAGTGGCAGAGGCAATGGCTCAACACTCTGCTTGAGAGGATGATTTTGATACAGTGGCTTGTTTCTCAGACTTCTATGAGAGGAGAGCTGAACCAAGGGAGATACAAAATCTAATGATGGACTTTCGAGACATTGGACAAGCAGCCCAATCAAAATCTGAGAATGCTTATAGGTGAAGATCAGAGGTGGCAGAAAAGAAGAGACGTTTTCCTGGGGAAGACTTAAGATATCTAAGAATTTTATGAGCTACTTGGATATGATAAGTTGTTGGTTTATCAAGGTATTAGAACAACTACTAGACGGTAAATGTTGTAAAGATGATACCTGTCATCTATTTATAAAAGTTATTATACATGTAATTACTATTAAGACCCATTGTTTAAATGATCACCTAGTCAATCTTTCATGACCCTTTTAAGTCTTCTTTCCTCTGAGGCTCAAACAACCTTTAGGCCCAATGTTCTTTAGCCAAACTCATATCAAGGCCCAATGACCATTAGTATGACTCTCATCTATTTGAGAAATTGAAAGCATATGTCCTATTCAAGGTTTGTGCAAATTTCTCATACTATGTTTTTTATAATCTTCTCTATACTGCCACTAGTTTTCATATCTAAATCTAAATTTATATATATATATAGTGTAGGTGTAGTATCTAAAAGGAGTAATGTGTGATTGGAACCTGTAGAGGGAATTATATTAACAGTACTACTTGGATATTGTTGAAACTAGGATGGCTTGGCTATTGCTCTATCTAGCCTTTTCTTTATATGACTTGGCCCTAAGTATTTATTTGTCTATATGTATTTAGGTCTAGTGTATCCTAAGTCAAAAAGATTGCATGCATGTAGGCAAGAATTAAATTTAGACATGGTTCTAAAGTTGGGAACATGCATAGTAAATTGCTCATGTGCTTCTAGTATATAGTTAAAGTTTCTTATTACAATCCAAGGCAAGTTTATAGTTAAGGATAATTCAGTCATATGGTCCTATACCTATTTATATAAATGGGATTCAGACTACTAGTAGAGAGCTGTGAAGTAGAAAGGGTGTTGTAGAGGTGACGAATGACCTGGGCAATGATATCCCTTGAGGTGTTGTTGTGTGTCTATACTGTCACATGTCCAAGTGGTGCAGCAACTATGTTTCCATAGTAGAGAATATTTGCTCTAATGAGTTGGCTCAAATAGGGTGGACTTTTGTTTCCATTATAATCAGTAAATGAGGATTAAAACAGTTTATTAAGTTTAGCTACTTAGGTAGAAATTCATCCTGCCATGCTCCTCTACAATTATAGGCAAGTATTTTTGTTAGTAGGTTCAGTTGTAGTTGGTGGCACTATACTGGAGGAGGTTGCATGTTTGTCCACATTGCTATTGCAATGTCTACTATCAAGGATGATGATATGGGATGCTTTAGCTACTTGTTTTCTACAATGTGGACCTCAAGTAACACATATATTCCTTCAATGGAAGAAAAAGATCTCAAAAAGCCCCAACATCTATAAGTACTTGGCTTAAGGTTGGAGAGGTTATGAAAACATGAGGCTAAAAATACCTTATTTGAAATAAATATTTTTGGAGAGGTTATGAAAACATGAGGCTAAAAATACCGCATTTGAAATAAATATTTCCTTACCCTTGGTTTGGGTAACATGTCCCTTCCATTTTGACTTTTAGTTGTTGAGGTAGAGGAATGTTTTGGTTTTGATTTAAGAGGTGTAACAAGCCCTTTGGTTGAGAATTTGAAGCAATGTTCAAATCTAGGAGGAGCTATGAGTGAATCTGGGGTAGAAGTTGCTCTGCTGTCCATATGTTCTGGTGGAACAGAAATGGAGGTAGGAAACTGTTCGTGGTAGGGTGAGGTGTCTATGATGGTGGTTGGTTGAATGAGTTTCCTAGTATTGGTTCATTTGTGCTGGATGAGCGTTCATTTGGTTATTGGGGTGAATTGGTATGTTGTTCAAAGGGTTGTGGCTGTTGTCAAATTGTCTGGTGTTGAAGAGGGAGTTTGATAGAAACTGTTTCATTTTCTAAGGTAGAGAAGTTAGGTAGAACGGTAATTCTTATGCGAATACAGGCTTGGTTTCTATTATAAGTGCTAAAGGTGAGTATGGTTTCCATGTTAGTGTCGTAGGCATGTCTATTTGACATGTAATAGTGCTACATGTTGTTAGATTGGATGTAACTAAAGGAAGATGTAATGATTCATTATCCATATATGGTTTGGGTGTTAATGTAGGGTCATTGGATAGACATTTTGTAATCTACTTATGGGATGATGTAAGGATCCTTGATAAGATTATCTGAATGGATATTGAATGAAGAATCTCTTTTTTTTTTTGCAAGATGTAATGATTTCCAATGAAGTGTTTTTAGAATAAGGTTTATGGATTTTAGTTGTCTAGCTTTATCTATGTCAAATGTAATGGAATAACAATAACAATATTCTACTGAGTATGTAACACAATAAATATCAAATTATCCCTCTCTTGTATGAACCTAGCAGGAATTAATCGAATAAAGCAATCTCAAAAATATTTATATCAAGGGAGGTAAATCAAATCACCAAACCAAAAGCATAAGGATACAAGCAATTAATGTAAAAAACCTCCTCAAATTGACGAGTGAAAACCACGGTCTTACAGGCACTAACAAAGTCTCCTCTATCAATAACAATGATAATACAAAGTTCTCTCTAGCTAAAACTAGAGGTATACAAACACAATATCTCAAGAAACAACTATTTTTGGCTAAAATAATCTTACAAGAAAGTAATAGAGAAATCTCACCAAATTGGCGACTCAACAAACACACTATATAATCTATAGGTAGTAAGCACCAAACTCGATCTCCACTGCTTAAGAAGAAGAACTCTGAAATATGCTCACAAAATTTCAGCTCAATAAGTGTGTAGCAAGAGGAAAACTATCCACTTTAACTTGAACCATATTGAATCTTTCAAGTACCATTTCAATATATTGTTTTGTAACAAGCATAACTTCTTAGTTGCTCTATCTCGATAAATTTGAATTCCAACTATATGTTTTGTGGGCCTTAAGTCCTTCACAACAAAGGATCTACTCAATTGCTTATTCAATATATCAATCCTTGAAGCATTCTTCCAAACAATCAACATATCCTTATTATAAAGCAATAATATGATAAAATAACCATCAAAGAATTTTTGTACAAAAACAAAATGGTTAGAAATATATTTCTAGAAACCATGTTTCTCCATAACTTACTCAAACTTTTTGTACCACTACCTGGGTACTTGCTTCAACCTATAAAAGCTTTTGTTCAACTTACACACATAATCCTCTTTGCCTTTGACTTTGAAATCTTTTGGTTGCTCCATGTAAATTTCCTTATCCACGTCATTACGGAGAAAAACAATTTTGACATCTATTTACTCAACCTCCAAATCAAGACTAGCTACGTAATCGAAAACCATATGAATAGATGACATTTTAACAACTGGAGAAAAAATTTCATCTAAATCAATACCTTTCTTCTTTCTAAATCTCTTGACAATTAATCTAGCTTTGTAACGTGGCTGTGAAGTGTATTCTTCTTGCTTCACTTTTATACTCTTCTATTCTTCAAAGCTCTTTTCTTTACCAGCTCAAAAGTATTATTCTCATGCACTGATTTCATCTCATCATGCATGGCATCAAGCCACATTTTCTTATGTTCATCTTCTATGGCCTCTGCAAAGGATTTGGGTTTCCTCCATCAATCAGTAACACATATCTATTAATAGAACACCTCATTGAAGGCTGTCTATCCCTCATAGACATCCTAAGTGGAACATCTTATAAACCTTTGGCAGAACCTTTGAAATTGGTGTCTACTCATTAGTATCATTACCTATTTCAACGTGTGTAGAACTAGTACCAACATCATTTGTAGTATGTTGGTCATCTTGGACATCTTCAACTCATGTCTACACGTGTTAGAGGAATTGGATCCAATTCAATTAAGCAATAACTACTTTGAGGAATTGTTGTCTCAATCTTCTGAATACCTTCTATGTTCTAGTTTTCCATAAAAATAACATCTCAGCTTTTTATAAGTTCTTTTTTTAACATCGGATCATAGAACTTATAGTCAAACTTATCCTAGCCATAACCAAGGAACACACACTATCTTATCTTAACATCAAGCTTAGACCTTTGATTTTTGGGAACATGCACAAAGGAATTACATCCAAAAGTATGCAAATAATCATAGGAGACAACTTTGCCAAACCAAACTTTATTAGAATTATCAAAATCTAAGTGAACACATGGTGTGAGATTTAAAACATGAACAATCGTACTCAACAATCATCCCAAAAAGACTTTGGCAACTTTGCTTGTGAAAGCAAACATCTCATCCTTTCTACCAGTGTTCTATTCATCCTCTCAGCCAACTCATTCAACTGAGGAGTTTTAAGAAGTTTCCTTTGATGCCTAATACCATATTGTTGGCAATACTCATAAAAGGATCAAAACATTCATCTCCATTATCAGTCCTAATGTATTTAAATTTCAAACCAGTTTACCTTTCAACTAAAGAAGAAATTGTTTAAACACATCTAACACTTGGTTTTTGTTTTCAAGGTGTAAACTTATATCTTCCTCGAATGATCATATATGAAGTTACAAAATAAAAAGAACCATCAAGTGTTTTTACTTTCTTAGGTCCATAAACATCAGGATAAATCAAATCAAGAATACTTGGCTTTCTTGTAGGAAGGGATGTTGTGAGAAGACTTTGGTTTACTTCCTTGCTAAATAATGAGCACACTTCTTCAAGGATACATTCTTCATTCCAGGATGAAGATTTTTCTTAACAAAAACAATTAAAATTTTGTCACTGATATGACTAAGTTGATTATGCCACAACTTAGTTGTACTGCCACTATCTATAACATTGATAGCAAAATCGCATAGTTCGACTTACATATAATGATAAGCACTTAAAGCCCTTGGTTGCAACCATAGAACCTTTAGTGAGCTTCCACTTATCATCGATGAAGATACTATAAAACCCTTCATCATCAAGCTTTCCTACAGAAATCAAATTTACACATATATTAGGAATATGTTTAACAATTTAAAAACCAATGTGCCATTATTGGTCATCTAACACTCATCTTCCATACCAATGGCTTTAGCAAAGCCATAATTACTCATCCTAACATTGCCAAAATCATTGGATGTGTAAGATGCAAAGTAATCTCTTCAAGACGTAGCATAAATTGAGGCACCATTGTCAATCACCCTACTGGTCTCATAGCATGCAAGATTAACAACATCATTATCACATAGAAAAAGCAAGTCAACTATAATAGAGGCAACTTTCAACATCACTATTATCACAAGTTGTCTTTTCCTTACCTTTGTCTCTTTTTGCTATCTCTTTTCAACTGTCAACCGTATCTCTTTATATGCCTTATTAGACCACAGTTATAACACTCAATATTAGAAAACTTATTGGACTTACTCTTGCTTTTACTTCTATTCTTCGGACCTTTACATTTACTCTTCTTTTATTTATTATGACTAAGATTTCTAACTGTGAAGAAAAACCCTATGATTTTCTTCTCATTTCTTCAATAAAAATACTTTTCTTAGCCAAATTTATAGTGATGACACTGTCTGGGGTTGAGTTAGATAACGGTGCTTTAGATGTCTCCCAAGAGTAGTAATGTACCAAAAAGCCATAAGACCTGCACCTTAGCTTCAAACTTGATATTCATACCAGCCAACTGATTATTAATGCCCTAATATGAGTTCAAATAATCTGTCATAGAAGTCCCTTCCTGATATTTCAATCTCATTAATTGCTTAATTAAGAATAATTTGTTGTTCCTATTTTTACAAGCTTACAATTGCTCATGCTTGTTCCATGAAATGTGTGCATATGTTTCTCAAATAATATAGTTCAAAACATTATCATCCATCGAGTGTCTAATATACCCACATACTTGTACATGGCATAAATTCTATTCTTCATCAATTTTATTTTTTGGCTTTTTAGTAGACCTAACAATTTGTGTTTATGTCATGTAAAACCAGGTTTGTTCCATGTAAAACACAAAAAATTTCATTTCAATACACCAAACACAAAATCACTCTTTTAGCTTTTATTATATTCATATTAAATTTTTATCAAATTTTAACCCGTGTCACTTTTGCATATTTTATTTGTGTCATGTCACCATGTTTGTCTAAGATTGCTAGGTCTAGTTTCAGTACTACATACGAGTAAATAATAATCCTTTATGTATGACAAATCTTCCATTTTACCTCTCCATATGTGATAAATTGAATAACTCAAATTAATCATTCTACTTATATTAACTTCCATGTTCAATACAAGACTTAAATAAATAACAAATGTTGCTCAAATACCACTTTCATAGGATAAACGCAAAAATAACAATATTTTAGTGAATATGTAGCGCAGCAAAATGTCAAATTGATCTTTTCTTGTGTGAACCTAGCAGGAATTAATCAAATAAAACAATCTCAATAAGATATATATATATATATATATAAGATATATATATATATATATATGTATATCAAGAGAGGAAAATCAAATCATTAAATCATAAGCACAAGGACAAAAGAAATTTAATGTGAAAAACCTCCTCAATATGAGGAGTATAAACCACGGCCCTACGAGCATCAAACAAAATCTCCACTATCAACAATAATGGAAATGCAAAGTTCTCTCTTGCTAAAACTAGAGATATACAACCACAATATCTCAAGAGTAACTATTTTTGGCTACAACAATCTTACAAAAAAAGAATGGAGAAATCTTACCAAATTAGTGGCTAAACAAATACCTTATGAAATTTGTAGGTAAGAAGCTCCGAACCCAATATCCAATGCTCAAGATCAAGACGAAGAACTCTGAGTAATGAATGTGCTGACAAAATTTCAGTTCAATTGGACCACAAATTGACCTCATCAAACTTTTTAGCTTCCTTGAGCTTTCTCTCTTTTTCTTTTCTTTTTCTTTCTTTTATGGCTAGCCACTTTTTCACCTTGAAAAATTGCTGCCACCTATCATGTTCCTTAAAGAAATCGGAATCCTTAAAATCTTGTTTGATAGGATAATGTTGTCTTTAATGAATGGCTTTGGGTCATGAGCCTCAACCTAGAGGAAACCCAAACCTAACAAGATGTAGATTGATTTTCAGGATCATGGAGAGCTGCATACCTATTAGTTCCTTTGGGAATCCAGGTGGCAATTTTCATTTGGTGTGGTCATGAGGAATAAGTGTGTGAATAGGGTTATATCGAGGAGTGCCCTTCTGATAGAGACCATGCATGGTTGGCATCAACCGCCATGTTTCTAACTTCTTTCCTGCTATACTGTTGGAGCTGGAGAATTATTAGCTTGATTTCTTGGTGTTCCTTTTATCATTGTGCATTGTTGTTGATTTCGTGGTTCGTCATGATTGGATGGATGGGAACTCTATTCTGCTGTTGTTGATATAGGGGAAAGGCATTGAAATACTATGTGACCCATTTTTCCATAGTGCATACAGAACGTAGAGGAGATTTCATAATGAATTCATAATTTTCCTATTACCAAGAACATAGGTAGGGTGTTGTTGCTAGTAATCTCAAGGCATATTCTAGTGTAGCATTCTCAAGATGTTGTACCTGTCTGTATGAGCCTCCAATTTGATCGATTTCCCAATAGGATGTCATAATATTCAATAGGATGTTCAGGTAACTGAATCCAGATTGCCAATGTTTTAAAATGAGCTTTTGAGGGTTCGAAATCCGGTCTCTAACATTGTGTCATGAGATAGTTATTAAACAAGAACCAAGGGCCTCCTACCATAATAGAGAAGTAGTTCTCCATGGCTGTAAAACGTATTAGAAAGCATCCTTCTCCAAGGTCTGTGATTTGAAACGGCGACCCTAATATCCATAGCTGCTGTGATTTTGGAGCCAACCTATGGTATGATAGAGGATGTCTTACAGTCCTAGCAGCTTGATTATAGTAGTGTTTTTACATGGCTGTATAATTCTATTTCTTTCCTCTGGTGATATTTTAGAATTGGAGTCCGAATGGGGTAACTCTTGCGAGATGGATAGCTGGTTTTCCATTGGGAAGTCATCCAACAAAGATTTGAAGTAAATTTGGTTGGAATTAGACAACAGTTTTTGTTTATAGGAAACTTGTGGTGTATATAATTAAATGTATAGTGAATATTTAAAAAGGTATGGAATACTGAAATAGTAAGATGTATGTAAAATGTGCAAAATTAAGATCAGAAATATATAGGATGCTCCAAAAGTCGAAACACTTCCATGTTTGAAAATAATCATCGTCGAAGACTTTTTGTTTTTAAAAATTAGTAAACTTTTGTTATTAAAAGTTAGCTAGCATGCATCCTTTTTTTATACTCTTTATGAATTGTGTTCCTAACTTACTGGTTTTCTTCTATAGGTAACAGTGTTTGGTTATGATGACAAGTTGAACGATCTGCTGGAAACTGTAATTCGTAAGATTGCAGATTTTGAAGTGAAAGCCGACAGGTTTTTAATAATCAAGGTAATGATTATAATTTTAGGCATACTTTTACGACTTCTCACCCTGTTCTCATCATTCTATTTTAATTTAATTTAATTCTCTGATAAGTCCAATGAATATTATCCAATTATTAGTTCCGAATATTGAGCCTACTATCAACGTGTTACATCTATATATATATATATATATATATATATATATGAAGAGGGATCCACTTACACATGTGTAAAACAAATTTAGTTTTACACACTTTCATATCTTTTTATATGATTTATAATTTTTTAATCCAACCGTTGAATTTTATATTCTATTAACATATATCATGCATGCCAAATTTCAAATTAATCGAATATGTCTAACTATATATTTCGTAAAATAAAATTTCAACCGTTGATATATATTGAAAAAAATATTATTTTCGATTAAAATGATAGAAATAGCAGATTAATTCAAAAATTTACATACATAATAAATATGAGTAGGTTGTTAAATCCAACGGTTGGTTTGCAAAAATATTAATTCTATATGAAGATATAAAATTGTGTAAAACAAATTTGCTTTACATATGTGTAAGTGGATCCCTACTCTATATATATATATATATATATATATATATATATTCAATTAATCTTAGAAGTCGGGATCACAGTCGGCTTATTAGGGGACATAGCTCACCCTCCAAGCTAACAATCCTTAATTTGGTGAAATTTTTTACCTAACATCACAATCAAATATAAATATATTTATATTTATATTTATATTAATATTAATCAGTTAATTTTAATGAAGACATGGTATCCACGATATTTACTAGAATGTACTTTTAATAAATTTCAATATTTTTTTGGTTCATAGGGAGGTATAAGAAAAGAATGGAGAATTAAACCTTAGATTTAATCTCTTTTAAAGAAGGGTAACAATCACTAGGTCAAACCTTATTTGTTAATAAATTTCAATATTTTAATGAATTATATTTAGAGTCAATTTCAGATATAGAAATCCGAATTTAGCATGTTTTCGCTAGTTTGTGAATTTAAATTGATGCTGATTGAGGTACTAAATTTACATAAAAGGAAATTAAAGGTAAGATTGAAGAAATGGAACATTTCATTGCACTGAATGAAACTTTATATCATAAAATATTTCCTTCTTCTGCTAATTCTGAATTTTCTCCTTTTGTGACCATTTTATTTTTTTTATTTTCTATGTTTAATTTTATTTAAACAAAAGAAAGTTGTTGCATTTAGTATACTTTAACAGTCTTTATCATCTGAACATTTAAAAAATAAAAGATTTATATAAGATACACTTACAGTGTATAATCTCTATACATTATCAATACATAAGAAATTGATACCACATCAATAAATCCTTATGAGTAAATTGAAAAAAAAATATTTACATTTATTTTTAAGAGCTTAACATATTTTTTAGTTTGCATATTAATAAGATGTCAACCTCTAGTGCATTGACAATGTATGAAAATTATACACTATCAATGTATCATATATATTAAAATATATCTTTCATATGAAAAATATTAGAGTGCTTTGGTAATATATATATAAAGTAATGTAATATTTTCATATTAAGCAAAAACGTTAATTATTCCCGACTAGACCCACTCTATGTATTTTTCTCACATTAATTTGAAATCTAATAAAAAAATACACTTTGGTCCAGTTGGAATAATTTTTAAATTTTCATATTCTGAATGTAAATCAAACAGAATCAAATTGGCATTTTTTATGATTTAAAAAAATCGAATACAATAAAATCTGAACTGAAATTGATTGAAAGTAATATTATTGTTCAAATCGGTCTCCATTTTTCTAGCCCTACCCAATATTATTGGAAGAAATGAAAGAAGCTTATTATACGTAGAGATCAAATCTAACCGATTAAATTTCTTTAACTAATCTCTCCACTTTGGAAGCGAAAGATAAAAATCTGAAAACTTATTGGCTTTGTGGCTTACTAGCTAATAAAACATCTAATGTGAAAATTTATTCATAACTAGTTTACCACCCGTACAATGCACGGTTTAATTTTATTTAAATATGTATATATGAATAAAAATTTTTAACTTTCATGCACTTTATTTTTTTAGAAAATTATGCTTAATTATTTTAATTGTTTTAACTGTAATAGAGAATTAGATTTATTTTTTAAATGGATCAGATATCATATAATATATTAATTATTTTTAAGTTGGATAATATTTTAATTATTTTAAAGTCTTTAAGATAATACATAGATTATTTTAATAGTTTTAAAGATATTTATATAATATTTTAATTGTTTTATTTTATTAATGTCTTTCAATTTTTAAATCTATGTCCTTCAAGTACATATTTAAATCTTATTATGTGTGAATTTTGATCTAATTTCATGTTAAATTTGTTTAATTATATGTCAATTATTTTATAATCTCGATTCAAATTTGTTTAATTTGAAAACATAACTCTTTTATAATCTCAATCCAAATTCCAACCTAATTAGCAAATTAATTTGGGCTATAAAATTGAGGCTTCCTAATTTGTCTTTCAAAGAGTACAATTAGGTTCATAAAATGTAAACAATAAAATTTATCCCACCCCATGTTTGTCCGCTAACGATAAACAAAAAAAATGAAGTATAACTCTTGGCATTATTTTATTAGTATCTCATTTAATTCGATTTTCAAAGCAAAAAATGAAATAGAAGGCTAGAAAATTGGCATTGTGAAAAAATGGAATAGAAGTATCGGTTTCAATGAATGAATATAAAATTTTAATAAAATGAATAGTATTGCTAGTATTTGAATAAGATAAGAAACTATTTAAAAACTGAATTAGATAGTACTGGTGATTGAAAGAGATAAGGTACTGTTTAAAAACTAAATTTTGAAACGATGGTAGAGTGTCGAATAATTTTTAAAATTGATATAAATGGATAGATTATTGTCGGTAATATAATGAATTTTCTTTTTGAAAATAATTATTTTGTTTTTTCTAATATATATATATATATATATAGGAAGAGATTTTTATTTTTTTGAAATTTTGAAAAAGATAATTATTATTTTATTAAAATAATTACACATGTCAGATATATAAACAATCTACATAAAATATTTTATTTTGAGTCAATTACTTAAACTTATATATATATATATATATATATATATATTAGATTATGTCTAACGTTACTTGTACACGTTAATTAAAAACCATGTGTCATTTTTTCTCTTTGTCAGGAAATGATAACAAAACAGTTGTACAACTTCAAATTTCAACAACCCTATTCTCTGGCTAATGAGTATTCCTCATTAATATTGACGGATACAAACTGGCCTTGGAAGGACAAGCTCGAGGTTTTACCTCATTTAACAGTACAGGACCTTGTCAAATTTACTCCCACAATGTTATCAAAGGCATTTTTGGAGTGTTTCATAGCAGGTTCGTCTTACCTTTCTTCCTTCTTTTGAATTAATATATATATATATATATATATGTGTGTATACATACATATATATATGTGTGTATATATATATATATATGTATGTATATGTGTATATGAAAAGTTAGGATCTATTTAAATCAATAGTTTATACATAATGCGTTGACAATGTATCAGTCAATCATAATAGTACCTCATTAATGAATAAATTTAAAACATATATATGTCCCTAAAAACAAATATTAATAAAGTTTTTAAATTTATTTTTAAGCATATATGCACTTTTGAGTTTTGCTCATTAATGAGGTAGCATCATGTAGTTAATGATAATGTATAGAGAATATATATTATCAATGCATCATTTATAAACTCTTATATCAAAATAAAATTAAGTTTTATAATTAAATTGTTCATCTCTTGGTAACAAAATAGAAAAAGCTTTATAAACATTATAAACAACTTCTTGACATTTTTTCAACCAAATAAAATAGTAACTTATTAAAAATAAAGTCAATCCTCTACTGACTGAATGGTTAAGAAAAAATTGTGACATATTGTAGTATTTAGATTTGAATCCAAAAACCCACCCTCATTCCCAATTATCAAATTTCCCTTGTAACAAAAAAAAAAGCCTTATTAAAAATAGGATTAGAAACACAGCATGGGATTTGAGAGAAAAAATGGGGGATGTTTGTATATTGAGTTTGCATTTGATTGAACTTTTCATTATTATTAATTTTTTTTTTTTAGTTTTAGAATAAAAACAGTGAAATGTGTGTTTGGATACCAAACCAAAAAGCTTTTTTGAATGTAATTTTTCACACAAAATATGTATTTGTTTTAGATGAAAAAATATATGATTGTATTTTTATATAAAACTTAACCATATTTAGACCTAGTTTAACATTATTATTACGGTTGTATGAAGGTCAATTTGAGAAAAATATGTTTGAAATATATTATGAAAATTGTTGTGGGAAAGCATGATTTAAAAATTTTTTTATGGTATTTTGTGAAAAAACATTGTAAAAAGTTAAAATATCTGAGAAAGGACAATTTTTTTTTTTAAATCATGATTTTGTTATTGGATTCATGGTTGGGTTTACATTTGTATATCAACATAACTATGGGACTTTAAACAACCATCGTGCACAACAGATATTAAAGTCGAAGTTCCAGTCAACAGAAACAAGAAAACATGCTTTAGAGAAACTCCAGTGTTAACTATAGAAATTCGAATGAAGACCATCTATCCAGGAGCTTCACGGCCCTCACCATTCCAAATGTCAGCTTCTAATTCTTCAATAGAGAAAGGCTCCTCGAAAAACTCAGCTTCATGTTCAGCCAAGTTTTAAATTCAAAATCACTAATCACCTGCTTGTCCCACTGATCAGCAGCAGAATATTTTCACAGAATTCAAAAACCATCCTTTTGTAACCAAAAAAAAAAATATCATTTTAATACATTTCGGCTTTGAGACTCACACACCGTTACCATTTAATCAAAAAAGGCATTTCTTCATTGACTCTTGCAATGGTCCTGTCCCCCTTCTCTCAACCTGAGAGCTCTTGATTCATTGCCATAAAGATTCTTTGGTTTTAAGAATATTTCATAATTCGTTGATAACCATCTTCCTGTCTTGAATCTAGATAGTCCTTGTTGATAACCATCTTCCTGTCTTCATTCTAGTTTGTGCTTACGTATCTCTAGCAACTAATCTCATCAAAATACTCCACTTTCTGTTCTAATTGCACTATTTTCTCATCAACATCGCCAAAACACTTTGTTGTTCCATTTTCAAATCTGTGTTTATCTTTCAATTTAACTCGTAACCTATGCCAGCTCCTGCTCATGCGTCAACAGATAAATGCTCCCACTTTGCCCGAACATCCTTGCATATTCCAAGAATCAGCAGTCTAGATTTCTACTAATGACATTAAAAAAAAAAAAACTCGAATCATTATGCAGACATGCATTCTTTTCTCTCTATTGTAACTATGTTGAAATTAGTCAAGAGCGTAGACGGATCCAACATGAGCGAATTTTAGTATGTTTGTATTTGTTCATTTAATTTTAATTTATTTGTGTTTAGTTCATATTCGGTAAAAATTTTGTATTATGTTTGTGTTCGCGAACGTTCACGAATAGATTTGTTTAAGCTAAATGAGCTCATTCATAAATATTAAATAAACATATTCATAAACACATATTCATGTATATTAAACAAACATGTTTATAAATACACCTTCACAATCACTAAACAAAGCATAAAATAAATTTAATATAACCCATCATCATTCTTGCATGAGACAATAACAAACTTAAAATATGTATTTAAATTTTTTTGGTACATATTTTTAATTATTTTATTATTACTGAATAGCAAAAAAACATTAAACGAAGAAATTTTAAACAAAGCCTAAATAAGCTTATTCGCGAACATAAATGAACAAACACACATTTGTTGGTATTTGGTTCATTTAGTATTAGTTTGGATAAGCAATGATATTGGCTCTAGTGATATTAAAAATGATGAAATGACCATTAAAGATTTCTATTTTTAAATAAAATAATAATAAATTAAATTCAACAGCGGAAGGGTAATTTTACCCTTCCTTTTTTTGTCTTCTAATGAAAGATAATTTTACATTTACCCTTTTTGTCTTCTAGTGAAAGATTCTCTAAATATTCCAAATCTAATCACCATTTATCACTTCCGACATAGTTTCCCAAAATAGAACCATTTCAACACAATAAGACGAGAACAATTTCTTCCGGATCCAAATTTTTTAAAAGTTACCCAATCCCCTAATATTTCAACAAAGAATCTTTATTTCTCTAACACAAAATACTGAAGAACCCTTCTAAATTAATTTCTTTTAAATTAATAAAAAATTATGGTCCCAACTTAGACCACTATAAAAAAAATTAATAAGCCTATCATAATAATTAAATAATTTCATTTTAAAACTTAGTGTAAAACTTTAATTCAATTGTCGCATAAATTAATAATTTGATAAAAATAAAAAATATATTACATAATGTTCAAGAATTAGAAAAGCCCTTGAAGGTGCTATTTTGGGGAAAAAAAGCTGCCATATTTGAGTTTTTTCTTCAATAACTAGAAAATTACAAAATATATTATACAACATATATTTGCAAGGAGATATTTAAGGTATTTATCAAACAAAATGAGATTTTTAAGGAAATTAAATTCTATTGAGTTATTGGAGGAGTTTAATGAATGTGAAAACTAAATAGACAATTTTTTAAGACAAAATACAATTTACAAAGTAAACTCTTTAAATAAAGGGTTATTATCCAATAAATTGTCAGTGGAGCTTTTAGAATTCACGAGCATAGTTAAGATGGTAACACATACCCTTTAGGGGATATTAAAAAAAATAAAATAAAGTAGAATATGTGTCACTATCTTAACATACTTGTGGAGTTAAAAAATTTTATTGATAGTGTATTGGGTAATAATCCTTAAATTAATTATTAGCTTTAAATTGAGATATATTTTGAAATAACAAAAAATCTTAATTGTGTTTAAATGAGATCTTATAAAATAAAATTGCTTTTGATAATCAAGTACTTCTCAAACCAAAAGATTCGTTTGATGGTTATCTTATATGCTTAATTTGAAATATAACTCCAATTGTTCTTAATAAAAATCATTCTACTTGGACTTAAAACAAATAGTTTTGAGGAAAAAAAAAAGAAATTTTAGAGAAATGGTTAAGTCTCAAATATGCAAGTTCTTGAATGTGAAATATTGTCAACGCATGTTTGTAGGACTTAGAATTGCCTTGGTGAAGCAATTTCATGCTTAAAATTGACAAAACCGCAAGAATTATGACCAAAGTATTGATACTCTTGGTAAAAAATTTTGATATCCTTGGTAAAGGTATCGATACTCATAAGGCATGTTACAATACCCCTATCATTACCCTAAAACAGCAACTCCTCCCTTGTTGAAGTATTGATACCCATATCGATATCTGTATCAATATCTTTGGTAAAAGTATCAATACCCCTATTGAGGTATCAATACTGTATCGATAACCTTTGTTCCAGACTTCTTCTAATGATCATACTTTTTTGGTCTTACAACGGATTGTTCTTCTCCAACTTGTCTGCAACGACTTCAAGCTACTATCAACATATATATAAAGTCTTCTAACACATTAAATAAATGGAGAGGCATGGAATTTAATCCCCAAAAGCTTAGAATCAATTCTCCTACTAAATTCAAGAGTATTAAAGGGTGGAGAGTCAATTTTTTCAATCTTGTACCCATTGATTGTATTCATTCTCCATTATTGTAATTCTTGAGTTAAATCATGTAATCACCAGCTACCTTGTTAGAGGTTTCCTTAGATTACACAAATACATACCTATAATCAAATCTTGTAAAATGGGGGACTAACCCTTAAGTGCTTGTTGTAAGTGAGATTTAGATACAGTTTGTAAAGGTTTCCCTTGGAGTCTTAGAAAAAGAAGGTTGCAAAAGTTTCTCCTTAAGCCTTAAAAAAGAGGGTTATGATGGTTACTCTTGAACCTTGAAAAGAGTGGTGTTAACAAATTCTATAGTGAATTTAGGAACTCCTTAGTAGGAATGCTAAGGGAGAGGATATAGGCATGGTTAGTCAAACCACTATAAATTGTTGTGTTAATTTTCTCTATCCTTAATCTTTTAACAATTCAATCATGCTTTAAGTCTTATTTTTTACATTGAATTGTTATTTACTCACATTCTCTATTGAAAATCATTATTAGGAAAATTAAGAGTCAATCCTAGTCATCTTCCCCTAAGATTGCCATAATCACATGAGATTTCATTAATAACCATTTTAAATTAATACTCAATAGTGGGTCCCTAACTCAAAGGATTGGATTAGTGATGTAAAGCCTCGCTGAGTTCCTAAGTAAGGACGATCCATAACGAAAAGTCTTGTGTTCGGATCCTCACCAGGTAAAATTCTCTTAGGCTAATGCTAGTCGTGAAGGACAAGTGAGGATTAATGTCTTATCCAATATTATATGGGGATACCTTATAGTTTACAACAAATGGATCCCATAAGTGTTAATATAAAGGAGTTATACTGTAACACCCTCTCCTTGTAACAACCAACTCCTTACATTACTGATTTAAACATGTCCACCCGTCCCATTTTATAACCACTATTGTCTTCTCATTATCAAATTCGATTAAAAATTACCTCCCAGATTTTTTTCTTAACATGAATATCAAAAACTCCTTGCATCCTAAAATTTTCCTATACTTGACTAGCTTTGTACTAACTCTTTGCAGTGTATATAGCACATTATGCAATTTATGCATGACTTCAACATCAATCTCTGCACTATGGTTTTGCTTGGTAGGAAGAAACGAAAAAGAAGTGAAAAAAGAAAATTTGTTAATTTTATGATTAAGCGATAAAGAAATAAAGTTATTATGAAACCTAATAGTTGGATTTGTAAATTGAAAGACATCCACCACTGCTGAAAAATCCTCTGATGAAGCCACCTCTAATGCTCTTTTGGAGGGATGTTATTGACAAAACAGAGAACACTTTCATAAATATCCTATCCAACTAACAATTATCTCCTCTTACTGCCCTAGCAAAATTCAGCCAAATAGATCCTCAAGGTAGACTGGAACTTGTCACTCAAGCAACTAGCAAACAAACACATTAAACTTGGACGAATATTAAATTATGTCTGTTAATTAAAATTTTAGTTGATTGATCATGATTAAAAAAAGGGACATAATGTTAAGCAAGTGAAGAATGATGAGTCATCAAAAGAAATATATCTCTTGAGGGCTTTGCTGTTAACTCAAGAAATGTGGTGCAAACACATTTTTTGGGCCAAACGCAAGACCAAAGTGTTCTTATTATCTTTGGCTCTTGTTTTATAGAAACTATCAAAAATTATAAAACAGATAACAAAAAACTAGTAAAAACTTCAACCAAACGGATATAATCAAATTATTGTTTTTACAATCATTTTCTTTTTAAATCAGGAAACATGGAACGTGAGGAAGCGATTTCAATTATTGTACATGTTGAAGACATTTTCTTTAAGGGTTCAAACCCTATATGCCAACCACTCCTTCCATCCTCACATCTCATAAATGGAGTTGTCAAATTTGAAAAAGGCGTGAATTATTTATACTCTGAGGAGGGCCCAAATCCAAGAAATGAAAATTCTGCCCTACTGCATCACATTCAGGTAAATTATATATGTATATTTGGAGAAAAAAATGCTTGAGTTTGTCATGAAATTTTGGGTGATCCCCTTTGAAATGCATCCTTTTGAAGTTATGGTTCAAAAACAAATATTTTGAAAGAATCCCGCTGATACTGCTTCTAAATGCAATACCTTAATAAAAGAGTAAAGTTCAGACTTTAAAGTGATCTACTCCTGTTATTTTGCTACTGAAAAACTACCAAAGTTTAACATTTCCTACATACAATTATCCTTCATTTTTTAAATTTTATCTTGTTATCCTATTTTATTAATATTATAATAGTAAAATAAATTTTTTATTTTTTACTTTTCTTTTTCAACTATATTAAGCAAATGCATGAAAAGAAAATTATATTTTCTTTTAACTTTTTCATATTTTTCTACTAAGCACATCAATAAAATAAAAAATATATATTTTTCTTTCACTTTTTTCCCTCCAATTCCCTTTTTTTTTTTGATTTCTCTAGTCATTCTATCAAGTAAAGTCATAGAGCTGAATACTTGCTAATACTCTAACTTTATTAATTAAGATCACATATTGCTTATAGGTACGTGATGATTTCTTCATTGAGTAATGCATTTTTTCTGATTTTCTATTGCCTTACAGTGCACACATAATAAATATCGACTCGAAGAAATATATAATTACTTTATAAGATTTTGCTAACAAGTGTTTTAAGACATTCTTTTTTTAATGTTTTGTTTATAGTAATAATTAAACTTGTTTTCAATGTAATAGTTGCGATTTTATTGATGATCTCCGAGACGTTGGATGAAAATATTATTTTATAAGTAACTTTATTAACCGCTTTTTGTTTTCAAAATCAAAAATGAAAAAAATTAGTGTGCTTGGAACATATACAATTAAAAAAAATAGACTAAAAGAATAAGTGATTTTACTTTTATATGGTTAGTATCGCATTTTAACCATCTTTTTTCATTGTCTCCGATGTTTAAGCTTATACTTAGAGACAATGTTCAAGCTTTTGAATGGTAGAGAAAGCATTACAAGTTAAAAATGAAAGAGAATTGTTGTTGTTGTTGTTGTTGTTGATTTGAGGTGTGCATCGACTCCATACACATATATGTACCAAGAAAACCATCTAAATCACCTAATTAGCTAATAAATCTGATTTTCCTTTTCTATCAATGTTTACATTTTTTTTTTGGAAACGTAGTACTTATATTATTAACAAAAGGCCTGATTACAATCAGTCTGCACTATGTCCATGATAACATCTGGGCAAGTTTCAACCTAATACATCTCCCTTTCACTGAGCTAGGCTAATGATGCAAGACCATGGGTAGCTTTGTTAGCATCTCGTCCGGTATTATAGTATCTTTATTATTTTTTTTTTTGCTAAGCCGAATACATTTCATTAAAAATCCGCAAGAATAGAACTAGCAACAAAGCTAGCAAAACATAGTTCTGTTACAACTTTGTAAACACATCTAATGATGAAAAAAAATCCACCCTAAATCCCACCTTACAACCCGGAACCAAAAAATTTACCCACACTTCACATCTTGCAAAGGCACTCAGCAAGGCCACTAAATAAACAAGTTAGAAACGTTTAACCCATCTGAAATGTGAGACAAAAAGTTGGAAGATAAGAGAACCAAAACCATCAACAAAGCAAAATGGTTACCCCCAAAGCTAAAAACTCCCTCCAACAAATTTTGATGAATCAAACTTCCTTCTTCGATTCCCCATACGAGAACTGCCCCTGTTTCTCCTGACAGAAACTATTTCCACAAACTCAGAAAATATTAAAGCCTCACTTGACAAATTCTACATCGCCCTTTCCATGGTCTAAGTGATGTGAAAGATTTGTGCCAGTTTTTGAATTTGAAATCCCTTAAAAATTACAAAGGAAAGCTCAACTATATATAGTGCTGAGGAGCCGAACCTTCCAACATAGGCTGGATTAACTAACTACCTAACAACCCTTTGTACAACTCAACATTGACAACTAAGCACCTATATCTAATGAAGTAATGCCAACTAAGCAAGTATACAAGGCCAACTAAGCAGCTATGCAGTGGACAAGTAAAGCTCTGTAAATCTCTGTTAGCCCCCTTCAAGATGGAGTGTAGAGATTATGGAATCCAAATTGAGCTACGAGGGGTGGAAACACAAATGGAGGATGAGACTTGGTAAATAAATCAGCTAGTGAAGATGAAGAAGTAACATGAAATAATCGAAGCATGCTAGCTTGAATTTCTCACAAACAAGATGGCAATCTAGCTCGATATGTTTAGTTCTTTCGTGAAAAACAAGATTCTTAGCAATAGAAATGGCTTATTGATTATCACAGTATACTAAGGCAGGTGTAGAGTGAGGAACATGAGAGTCATGTAACAAATATAGAAGCCATTGCATTTCATGTGACATCCTAGTCACTACACATTAATATATAACTTTTTTCCTTTCACATACAACTTGATTAGACTCGTTTGTCAATGTCATTCCTTCTTTCTTCTGATGATTGGTATTAATTAGCTCATCAATTTCAAGTGAAATATAATCCTTATATTTATATATATATATCATTCCAAACCATAGGATCTTACATATCTTACATAACCTATGTTGGCTCTATAGGCTATACCGAGAGGGGGGGGGGTGAATCGGTTTTTAACTACTCTTAAGCTCGTTTTGCGATTCTTCTAAATTCTCTAGCCTATTTGATTATTTTCTAAGTTCTCTAAGCTAGGCAAGCATGCAATTCAAGTTCAATGCAATAAACACAATATAATCGCAAGTAAATAAAGAGAGTAGGAAAAGAGAAATGTACGCAAGTGATTTATAGAGGTTCGGCAACCTTGCCTACGTCCTCTACCTTGAGACGCTCTCAAGGATTTTCCCCAAATTCACTATCCTTGAATTTGTTACACTCCCTCTTTTCAAGGCTCAAGAGAAACCTCTCTCTTTTTCTAGGCTCAAGAGAAACCTCCCTCTTTTTCTTAGGCTAAAGAGTAACCTCCCTCTTTTTCTTAGGCTAAAGAGAAACCTCCCCTTTTACAAGGATTAAATGTGTATACAAGAGAAGTAATCAAAGAAGGCCTCTAGATAGGCAAATGATTACAGAAATTAAGCACAATGAAAAGCCTATACAATATTTGTGCTTTTCTATACAAGGAATATGAGAGTGATAGAAGATATTGAATTCTAGCTCTTGAATTGTTGTTGAGGCTTGAGGATTTGAGGAAAATGAGTATTGGAGTTGATTGAGTAGTTCCTCTTACTTCCTTTAGCTTCTAAGCCTCTATTTATAGTCCCTTGGATGGTTTGTGGACGTTGGTTGGAGCCAAAACCGAAACTAGCCGTTATGTCTCACAGAAACTAGCCGTTGGGGACTTTCTGGTGTAAAGGGATCGATCCTTTTTCTAAAGGGATCGATCCTTTTCTTCAATCTAGCCTTCCGGGGCATTCTGTCAAAAAGGGATCGATCCTTTTTCCTATGGGATCGATCCGTTTCTTCCAGAGAGCATTTTTCCTGCACTTTTGGGTTAGAAATGATATGTTCTTTGATCCTAATTCAACCCAAAACATTTATAAGCTTTAAGGGAGTTTTTCTTGACTTTCTCTAATGAAAACATGGTCCAAAAAGTCATTAAGTGATTTTTCTAAAATATTCAAAACATTTATAAAGTATTAAGACCAATAAGAGTATGCATCATTAAATCATGGTCTTAATGTTTGATATGATATCTTGACAATGGATTGAGAAAATCATATGAGATAAGGCAAATTTACAATATGAATTAATACATTGAAGCGTACTTAAGTTTTTGTCATTTCAAAATACATATGGCAATTTAAAGCTAACAATCTCCCCCTTTTTGATATGACAAAACTTAATGTAAATTTGCTTTGAAAATTCTTTGATAAAATACTCCCCCTCAAATAAAGCAGGATTTTATAAAGCTCCCCCTTAATATAAGCATGGGTTTTGAAAATGAATTTTCCCTCATTATCTCTCCCTTTATCTATCTCTCCCCCTTTTTGTCATAGCAAAAAGAAGGAAAAAATAATAAAAAATATGCTCCCCCTAAAATCATGGCAATGTGAGAACAAATAAAAATGCTCCATCCAACAAGAAACATGTTAGTACATGGGACTTATAGCACAAATAAATAAGACAATGTCCATAAAGAGTATGAAATGTTTAGGTATGCAAAGGACAAGGCTTATTTTCCTATACCAATTGTTTATAAATAATTTTGATACCAATTGTTGATAAGTAATTTTGCAAGAAGTTCCCAATTGGTAAATAATGAAGCAAGTTGTGTATAAATATCTACTAAGGTGTATGACTTGCTCATTTTAATCCTATCAAGCACCTAAGTATATCAATTGTTCTCTAAAGTCCAACTAAGGTGCATGACAATACATCATGATTATGAGCTGAATTAGATGACATATCATATGCATGAGCTCATAAATCATGTTCAAGCAAGAGTGTGCATAGATTCAAAACATATAGCAATTAACTTCAAATTCTAGCACACAAGAGTTTCATGCACAAATATCCTAAATGAATTCTTCTCTATTTGTCATTTCAACCTAAAGAGCACAAGAAGAATTGTCAATTTAAAGCTCATTCCAATTGGCAATTTAGATTTGGCTTACCAATTATTGAAAATATGGTTGCCAATGATACTAATTGTTATTTCAATCTAAATACCAGTTGTTACTAATGGTTGACTTAGGTATTTTGCATGAGTCTAATATCTATGTGTAGTGTGTTCATGTCAAGAAGATAATCATTCCAATTATGCAAGAACACAATTACACATCATCAAATATGCATATGGATCAATTAAACATTAGTACACTATCATAAAATATTAATCCATATTCATATTCACAAATTTATGCCATATGGAAGATTCATAAAATCAAGGTATTCAAGCAAACACATTTTCTTCCATGGTTTCAAACACCAAAATCCTATGCTCATTTTCTAATTCAAGTCCTTAACCAATTATGAGCAAGGGAAGATTACCATTTTAATCAATACAAAGCAATATCCCTAGTGAATTTTAACGTTTAAGGTTCCAAAGGGTATATGCTATTTTAACTAAAATGGTTTCACCTAAGTGAATCAATATTATCAAGCTAAAATATATTTTATCATTAAAGTTCATAAACTATGAGTGAGGTTAAGCCCATAATATCATGAAAACAACTATTCTCATCTCATAGGCATAATTATTGATTCAATGTAAGTAAACATGCATGTTCATCATCAAAATAATCAAGAGTCTATGCATGTGTATCAATTGTTGGTGTTGTCATTAAGTCCAAGTTCTTTAATAATTTGGCCACCATTACCAATTGTTGAATTTACATTTGAAATTAATCCACTAGATGTATAATTCTCATGAAACCTAGTGTGGAATAGATAAGTCAAGCTAAGAGATTCAAATTGTTGGAAATGATTCAAATTGTTGGAGTTGAGGCATGATATCAATGAAAAATGATTTTTCATACATTAAAGATCATCAAAAAGAAGTTAAAATAATGAATTTTAAGTTGAGAAGTAAGAAGATATCAAGAAAGTGAAAAATCCTTCTCAAATTCGGTTGAAAAGTGCAGAAAAGGCATAAATTGCCTAAAGGGATTGATCTTATGAGCAAAGGGATCGATCCTTAAACTCCAGAGTTCAATTTCCTGCATGTTTTTCCAAAGGGATCGATCCTGTATGTAGAGGGATTGATCCCTCATCCTGGTTCTGCAGATTTTTGACAGAAAATCCAACTTGTGAGGTGCCAAAACTTCGTTTTTGAGTATTTTAAGTCCAAGTAATGGTTTAAACATTTGTAAAACATGATTTTGGACTTGTATGAATGAAAAATATGAATGAAAAACCATTTTACAAAAGATTTTGCAATTTGGAAGAATTTTCACAATAAAAAGCATTTTTGGCCTCAAAGGAGGTCATTTTGAGATTTAAGCATGTTTTGACCAAACCAATGCATTGAATTACATAAATATGTCAAAACAAACTTGTTCACATAGATTTTAAGCACATATAACATCAAATCATCATACTTGTGAACATTATGCCATGATTTCTAATATGCATGTGCTTCATTAAGGCTCATGACATGGAATTTTGCATATATGACATATTTGGCAATTTGAGGCAAGTAAATATATTATCAACACATAGAAAACTTGCTCAAACTACAGAAATTCAATAATCATTTCAAAATCACAAAACATGCCTTTCATTCAATCATCAATATTGTTCATCCAACATTCAAAAATCATTTATCATGCCTTTTTGATCAATCATTCAACTCACAAAGCATCAAAAGTCATCAACCAAGTGCCTCATTAAATCAAACAAATAATTTTTAATACATATGAGTTTTGAAGAGATAGGATTTAAGCTTACAAAACTCCTTTGCTTGAGAATGCTTTGCCTTGAATTGTTGAATCCACCTTAGGCCTTTCTTGAAGGATTGTTGTGACCTTGCTAAGGGTGGATCCTCAAGCTCTTTCTCTCTCTCATTGGCACAAGCAAACTCCATGAGGATGTGTTGAGCATATAAACTTCATTGTTCTATTGTATTCTCATGCTCTAACACTCCTACAACAAACAAATTCAAGCATGCTTTGGTACCCAAATTTTCTTGGGTCCATGAGAGTTAGTACAAATAATTTTTAATCCTTTTGGGATCCATTTCAAGCACAATTCATCATTATTTACAGCATGCTTAGGCACCCATATTTTCTTAACTACTCTTCCTCTAAATGTGGTTTTTCTATAAGTGCATGCTTGTGAAGAGTGTCCTATTCTATTGCAAAGTGAGCATGTGAGAGATGTATCATGCATAGTATTTTTGCTCACTAAGAAATTCCTAAGATGAGTTTCTTTTTGTTTTTCATTATAGCCTAATCCATCTTTGTCAAAGAAAGCTCTTTGGGTCTCTAACATGTGATCTAGCTTTTGTTAACCCATATAAAACCTAGAAAATGAGTTATGCAAATTTGTGTTCTTTTTATTTAACTCATTTATTTCTAAGTTGGCCTCTTCTTGTTTCTTTTCAAGTTCTATCTTAGCACTTGTCAAGGCTTCATTTTCTATTTTTAATTTAGCAATGATTTTCTTATATTTAGAATTCATGCATTGAAATTCATTTGCTAAATCATCAAAGGCATTTTGTAGTTCACTAAAGGTATAATCATTATCTTCACTAGAACTACTACTAGCCTCATTATCACTAATGGCCATAAAGCATGAGTAGGCTACCTCATTATCTACATTTTCCTCATCGGAGCTATCACTATCGCTCCATGCAGCCACAAATGCTTTCTTCCTAGGTTTCCTATCCTTTTCTCTTCTAAGTAAGGGGCAATCTAACTTAGTGTGACCCGGTTCATTACATTCATAGCACACTAAGGGGTCTTTTTCTCTTCTACTTGACTCTCCCTTATGATGTCTCCTATTACTCTCTCTCTCTTTCATTCTCATAAATCTATTGAATCTTTTGACAAACATTGCCATTTCCTTTTCTTCCTCATTTCCACTCTCATCACTATCATCCTCATGAGTGGAAGACTTAAGTGCTACCCCTACTTTCTTTGAAGGCTCTTCATTTCTTTTCAATTTCATTTCATATGTAAGTAGAGAGCCCATAAGTTCATCTAGAGACAAAGTATTTGGATCTTTAGACTCTTCTATTGCGGTTACCTTTGCCTCCCATGATTGTGGCAAGCTATTCAAAATTTTCTTTACCATTTCTACATTGGAATAGGTCTTGCCTAATGCCTTAAGTCCATTGATTATGTCATTAAATCTAGTGTACATTTCACTCATGGACTCATTTTCTTTCATTCTAAAAAGCTCATAATCATGTGTGAGCATACCTACTTTGGTTTCTTTCACTTGATTGGTCCCTTCATGTGTGATGGCCAATTTGTCCCATATTTGCTTAGCATTTTCACATAGAGATACTCTATTATACTCATTGGGACCTAATGCACAAAAGAGGGTGTGCATAGCCTTGGCATTCAATTGTGCCAATCTCATGTCATTTGTGTCCCATTCATCTTCACCCTTAGGGACATCTTTTCCATCTACATTTTTCATTGGGATTCTAGGACCATTAACTATTACTCTCCACACTTCATAATCATTAGATTGTACAAAGAACATCATCCTAATTTTCCAATATGAATAATTCTCACCATTGAAGAGTGGAGGTCTAACTAATGATTGTCCCTCTTCTCCTAGGGGTGTGCCTACATTCAAGTGAGCCATTTATGATCGTTTTGCTCGATAGAGGTTAGTCTAAATCAATCTCGAGCCCAAGCTCTGATACCAATTGTTGGCTCTATAGGCTATACCGAGAGGGGGGGGTGAATCGGTTTTTAACTACCCTTAAGCTCGTTTTGCGATTCTTCTAAATTCTCTAGCCTATTTGATTATTTTCTAAGTTCTCTAAGCTAGGCAAGCATGCAATTCAAGTTCAATGCAATAAACACAATATAATCGCAAGTAAATAAAGAGAGTAGGAAAAGAGAAATGTACGCAAGTGATTTATAGAGGTTCGGCAACCTTGCCTACGTCCTCCACCTTGAGACGCTCCCAAGGATTTTCCCCAAATTCACTATCCTTGAATTTGTTACACTCCCTCTTTTCAAGGCTCAAGAGAAACCTCTCTCTTTTTCTAGGCTCAAGAGAAACCTCCCTCTTTTTCTTAGGCTAAAGAGTAACCTCCCTCTTTTTCTTAGGCTAAAGAGAAACCACCCCTTTTACAAGGATTGAATGTGTATACAAGAGAAGTAATCAAAGAAGGCCTCTAGATAGGCAAATGATTACAGAAATTAAGCACAATGAAAAGCCTATACAATATTTGTGCTTTTCTATACAAGGAATATGAGAGTGATAGAAGATATTGAATTCTAGCTCTTGAATTGTTGTTGAGGCTTGAGGATTTGAGGAAAATGAGTATTGGAGTTGATTGAGTAGTTCCTCTTACTTCCTTTAGCTTCTAAGCCTCTATTTATAGTCCCTTGGATGGTTTGTGGACGTTGGTTGGAGCCAAAACCGAAACTAGCCGTTATGTCTCACAGAAACTATCCGTTGGGGACTTTCTGGTGTAAAGGGATCGATCCTTTTTCTAAAGGGATCGATCCTTTTCTTCAATCTAGCCTTCCGGGGCATTCTGTCAAAAAGGGATCGATCCTTTTTCCTATGGGATCGATCCGTTTCTTCCAGAGAGTATTTTTCCTGCACTTTTGGGTTAGAAATGATATGTTCTTTGATCCTAATTCAACCCAAAACATTTATAAGCTTTAAGGGAGTTTTTCTTGACTTTCTCTAATGAAAACATGGTCCAAAAAGTCATGAAGTGATTTTTCTAAAATATTCAAAACATTTATAAAGTATTAAGACCAATAAGAGTATGCATCATTAAATCATGGTCTTAATGTTTGATATGATATCTTGACAATGGATTGAGAAAATCATATGAGATAAGGCAAATTTACAATATGAATTAATACATTGAAGCGTACTTAAGTTTTTGTCATTTCAAAATACATATGGCAATTTAAAGCTAACAACCTAAATCCCCAAAAATCTTATAAACATCACTGTACTGTAGCACTGTTTGATTTACATAGTTACATAAGTATACCTTCAAGAAGTCGAGGAAGCGTGCCTCGAAGGAATACAGATCCAATAAGCTCTTCTATCGAGAGCGAGGGATCACTTCAAATAGTCTGAAAAATAGTTGTAAAGGAGTGAGTTTACGCTCAGTAAGAAATACATGTAAAAGAGCGTACTATGCCTCTATATGTAATTTTTTTTCCTGCTTGGCTTTATAATGTCATGTAAAACCATTATAAAGCATATATCATGTACTTTCTTCAAATATCATATACAAGTAAAATCAAGTAACATAAATACTTTTGATTTCTTTATTCTTTTGAAATCACATATTCAAATACTTTCAAGTAATTCAAATACTTTAGATACTTTCAGATAACACAGAGACTAATTGCATTTCGACAGAATTATGCACTAGATAAGTGGCGTACCCCAGTAGGGGCTAGGAATCCTCCCCTAGCCAAACATATAACAGAGACAATTGGCCAAATGTCGATGGGTCACGATGAACACTAGTCAAGTGATATCTGTGGCACTGAGGGCCAGACTAGAGCTCCTCAGTCAAGTACATATACAAATAGTGCATAATCATTAAGTAGTTCATAGTCTCAAAACATTTGTCACATAGCTTTTTGCAATGACAATTATACTTTTTTGAATTAGGCTTTAAAACCTTTTTTTCAAATGGGGCAGTCGACTAGTTTTGTAGGGCAGTCGGCTTCTATCACATATCTTGATTTATCGAAATTATTTTCTTCTAAAATTCTTATATTTCAAAATTCTAGAAACACATGAGGCAGTCGACTGGTCCCATATAGCAGTCGACTGGTTTTGAAACAGAATACTTCTGAAAACAGGGCAGTCGACTAGCTCCATAGGCTGTCGGCTAGTTTCTCAAACAAAATGCTTTTCAAGTAAATAGCAGTCGACTGGTTTGAAACATAATGCTTTCTGAAAAATAGCAGTCGACTGTCTTATATAGCAGTCGACTGGTTTGAGTCGGTTTCGAAAATTTTCACGCTTTGGTTGTCTTTAGACAGTTGGCTACTACTTAAGGCAGTTGACTGCAACTAGCATTTTGGTAACTAAGAGTAAAACCCGAAATGTAAACTTCTTGCATAAAAACCAACTTATACTTCTCCCTAAAACAATTAAAACATGTGGACATAGCCACCCTACGTCCGTTACATACATTCCTTACCTCAAATACACCAAAACGCGTAATCGCTTGGTTGCACCACTTCTTTTCCTTTCAACTCTTCAAGCTGCAAACATCAGATTAACTTCAACCTTTAACTTTCTTTCATTTTAATACCATAAGCATACTATACCAACACAACCTAACTCCATATCATGGACAGAATTGAATGAATCAATTTCTTCTCTTACCTTTGTCAATCACCAAACTTGGCAGAAATCAGATCTCTTCAACTCCTTTGAATCAGCCTTTCATATTACATATATGGCTTGAGCTAGTGATGAGGATCATATTTTGTTTAAAGAGCTCGTTGATTCAATGGAGGAACAAGGTAGTTGGTCAAGGAAGTTAGAATGGAAAACTTAGAGGAATTTTTGGAGGAAACGAGAGGAAGAGAGAAACGGGGCTGCCGACTTGGAGATGGAGATGAAGATGACAAGGCCAAGTGCATTTAATGCTTCTTTATCCCCTAATCATCTTAGCCCTTAACCTTTTTTACTCAAGACCATTTGACCAATTTACTTCCTCTTCTCCTTCATGTGTCATTTGTCACTTAATTACCAAAATCTGATATTTAATTTTTCTCATACTCCAATATTCTTACAATATCAATTTAATTCCTTGACTATTTGACTTTCAATTTCATTATTCCTTCCATGTCCCATTCATCATTTATACTTCATAATTTCATATTTATTTACATCATTTAAGCTGGAAGACTATACAAATATGAGGGATTTACATGAATTTGGGGATTTCATATTCTCCCCACCTTAAGAAAATTGGTCCTCTAAATTTGGACCGGCTATCAAGTAAAAATTTCCGGATATTTTTCTTTCATCAAGCTCTCTAGCTCCCATGTGGCTTCTTCCATAGTATGGTATTGCCAGAGAACTTTAACTAATGGGATCGTCTTAGACTTTAATACTTTCTCTTTTCTATCCAGTATCTGAACAGGCTTTTCCACGTAGCTCATGTCTTCCTGAATCGCCAAGGGTTCATATTCTATGACATGAGATGGATCCGGATTATACTTCCAAAGCATAGACACATGAAATACATTATGCACTCCCGATAGCTCCGGAGGTAGCGCTAATCTGTATGCAACATCTCCAACTCGGTCTAAGACTTCAAATGGACCGATGTAGCGAGGACTAAGCTTACCTCTTCGGCCAAATCTCATAATCCCTTTGGATGGAGAAACTTTCAAAAACACCAAGTCTCCAACCAAAAACTCAAGTGGCCTTTGTCGAGCATTTGAAAACTCTTTTGTCGACTCTGAGCTGTCTTAATTCTTTGACAGATCAACTTAACATCCTCAGAGGCTTGCTTGACTAAATCTAGAGCTAATATCTTACGTTAACCTACTTCTTCCCACCTAATAGGGGATCGACACCTTTTACCATATAAAGCTTCACATGGTGCCATCCCAATACTTGCATGATGACCATTATTGAAGCAAATTCAGCCAATGGTAGATGGTCGTCCCATGAGCCTTTAAAATCCATAGCACATGCTCTCAACATATCCTCGAGCATCTGAATAATGCGCTCGGATTGACCATCAGTTTGTTGATGGAAAGCTGTGCTAAAATTTAACTGAGATCCCATGGCTTCTTAAAAGTGTTCCCGAAAATGAGAAGTAAACATGGAATCTCTATCAGATGTTATGCTCACTGAAACTCCATGAAATCAGACAATTTCTTTCACATACAAATCTGCCAAAGCATTAAATGTATCTGTAGACTTCATAGGTAAGAAGTGAGATGACTTAGTTAACTGATCCATTATTACCCAAATACCGTCATGATTCCTCTTGGTCCTCGGCAATCCTATAACAAAATCCATCGTAATGTGTTCCCACTTCCACATAGGTATAGCCAGAGGATGTAGTAAACTTGCTGGTCTTTGGTGTTCTACCTTCACCTACTGACATGTGAGACACTTCGCTACAAATTCTGCTATATCTCTTTTCATGCCAGTCCACCAATACACCTTGCAAAGATTATCATACATCTTCGTATTTCCCGGATGCTACGTGTATCTAGTGGCATGTGCTTTTGTCAAAATCAACTTCTTCAACTCCTTATCATTAGGAACACATATACGGTTATTAAACCTTAAAATTCCATCACTACCAATATCAAATTCTGAGGGTATGCCCGATTGAATTCAATTCATAGCCTCAATACACTGGGCATCTTCCTTCTGAGCAATCCGAATTCTATCCATCAATTCTGGCTCAATCATTATACTAGCCATTATTCCAAAATGCTCATGAGGCACAACATCGAGGCTGAGGCTTGCAAACTGCTCAAGCAACTCATACTCTTGGACCATCATATAAGACATTATACCCATATGTTTATAGCTCAGAGCATCCGCCACCACATTGGCCTTCCTCGGGTGGTACAAGATCTCACAATCATAATCCTTCAGAAGCTCTAGCCATCTCCTTTGTCTCATATTCAATTCCCTTTGAGAGAACAGGTACTTCAAACTTTTATGATCCGTAAAAATCTGAAATTTCTCACCATATAAGTAATGCATCCAAATCTTTAGAGCAAATATCACTGCAGCTAACTCCAAGTCATGAGCGTAATTTTTCTCATGGTCCTTTAATTAACGAGAACCATATGCAACTACGTTACCATGCTGCATTAGTACACAACCCAGACCTTGTCCTAAGGTATCACTATACATCGAAAATCCACCAAAACCACTAGGAATGGTGAGAATAGGTGCAATCGTCAGCCTACGCTTCAACTCTTGAAAGCTACTCTCGTAGGCATCATTCCATTCAAATTTCACTTCTTTGAGCGTTAAGCGCGTCAAGGGAGCAGCTAATCTTGAGAAACCCTTTACAAATCTTTGGTAGTAGCCAGCTAGACCCAAGAAATTCCTAATCTCCGTAACTGTTTTCAGTCTCTTCCATTGAACCACAGCTTTAATCTTCGATGGATCGACCGAAACTCCATCTTTACTGATTATATGACCTAAAAAGGAGATTTGATCTAGCCAGAATTCACACTTGCTTAGCTTGGCATACAATCCTCGATCTTTGAGGGTCTGCAGAACTATCTTTAAATGCTGCTCATGCTCTTCCTAGGATCTTGAATACACCAATATGTCATCTATAAAGACAATGACAAATTGGTCCAAATACTGTTTGAACACATCGTTCATCAAGTTCATAAATGCCGCGGGTGCATTCGTCAAACCAAACGGCATCACTAAGAATTCATAGTGATCATACCGTGTCTTGAATGCAATCTTAGGGATATCTTCACTCCGGATCTTCAATTGATGATATCCCGACCTAAGTCTATCTTGAAAAGACTTATGCACTTCACAGTTGATCAAAAAGATCGTCAATCCTAGGAAGAGGGTACTTGTTCTTGATCGTCACCTTATTCAACCATCGATAGTCAATGCACAGCCTCATGCTGCCATCCTTCTTCCAGACAAACAGTACAGAAGCACCCCAAAGGGATACGCTAGGTCGTATGAACCCCTTATCTAATAGCTCCTGAAGCTGCTTATTCAATTCTTCCAATTCCACTAATGCCATCTAATAGGGAGGTCTCGAAATGGGCTCTGTCCCCGGCATTAAATCGATAGTAAACTCGATTTCCCTATTCGGAGGAAGTCCTAGAAGATCGTCCGGAAACACCTCAGGAAATTCTATGACAATCGAAATTTCATGAAGTCCGGGATGTTTCTGTTCTATGTCCACCACATAAGCTATAAACCCTTCACATAACATTACATACTTTCTATCAATTCATTTACAATTAAGTCAAATAACAAACATACTTTTGCATTCAACGCTTTCAAAATTTACAACATAGCTAACAGAAGAAGAGAAGATCACACTTTTAGTATAACAGTCTAATATCACATGATTCTTAGCTAACCAATCCATACCCAAAATAACATCAAATCCATACATATTCAGTAGGATTAGGTCAGCTATTGATTCTCTCTCTCCTACCCGTAGCTTACAGTTACGATACACTATGTCCATCATTTGTGATTCCCTAAATGGACTACTTATTTGCAGTAATTGTCCTAGAGGCTCAGGCTCAAAAGGTAATTTCATAGCAATCACGGGTGAAACAAATGAATGTGTAGAGTTTAGATCAAACAATGCAGTAACGCTTATATCAAACAAGTAAATCTTACCCTTAATCACCTTGGATGAAGCATCGACAGACTCCTCATCGATAGCAAATACTCGTCCCTGGGTCATAGTTTTCTTTCCTTTCTCTGCCGCTGTGGCCTTAGGCTGTGGTTGCGGGGTCTTTTCTGATTCCTTGGACACCCTCTGGTTCCTCTTGGGATAATCTTTAATCATATGTCCCTCCTCACCATACCTAAAACAGGCACCACTCGCCAATCGGCAAGGCTATGATCAATGAAACTTCCCGCATTGCTCACACCTTTGTATTGTACTCTTTGGTGAGCTAGCGGTACTACCTGCCGAATATCGGGATCTCTCATCATTTATCTTGATCCCGGTAGGTCTAGGAGTCCCTGTACCATAATCATCATAACTCCCAAATTCAATATATTTTCATATAACCATTTAATGAAATTAATAATCATTTTCTTATAATTTATTTGCTTACCTATCGAAGCCCCTTCATAACGTCTATTTCTCCTAGAATGATATCTATCACTAGAGGTTCTCTCATCTGACTTTCGTTTCATCGGTTCCTTGCCTTTTCCTTTGGCTCGAAAATTAGCATGGTGAAGTTCATAGTCTTGCTCACACAACTGAGCCTTACGGACTGGCTCTCCATAAGTGGTGATATCCATAGGATACAACTTGGATTAGATGAGGGGTTTCAATCCCTCTATAAAATGGTAGATCTTGTGCCCTTCACTCCTAAGAATCTCTAGGTCGAATTTGCTCAAGGTAATGAACTTCGACTCATATTGATTAACCGACATCGTTCCCTAAGTCAAGTTTAAAAACTCGATCTTCAACCTAGTATGATCAGTGAGTGAGATGTACTGTTCATTAAAGGCTTCTAAAATCTATCCCACGTAACCTCAACATATCAAGCCTCCAAAATGGTCCGAGTGGACTTCCACCAATATTCTGCATCGTCCACTAGCAGATAAGCAACCAAACCCACCTTCTCCCTTTCGGAACATGTCATGTATTCGAAAAATTTAGTGACCGCCTTCACCCAGTTCTCTGCGGCCAATAAATCTCTACCCCTCTTAAACTTAGGTGGATCTAGCTTCTTAAATTCTTTAATCAAGGTAACAATGCAATAAGCCTTAGGATCTCGCCTTTCAGGAGCTTGAGCTGGTGGGGGCAATACTGTAGGTGTAGGAGGAACAGTAGAGGTAGCTGTTGGTGCACTAGTGGCCACATTTGGAAAGTTCGACATAAACTGCGTGAACATCGTGGCCATATTCTCCATATGCTTCTCCATTTTCGCTAGCCTAGTGTTCGGGCTATGCGGTGGAGATAGAGGAGGAGACTGTATTGGGGGCGGTTCTACACGACCCCTTCCTCGTCCTCTACCAGTACCCCTTCTACGTAAGCTCATTTTGTCGATAAAATCACAAAATCGAGCTATTTAGTATAACTATACACAGTTATACTATGCATATGTATTCAGACGAGTACAGTACATTGGGGATGTACACTAATTCTAACTTATTGACACTGACAAACATCAGTCAAATCTTACTCTGATACCAATCTGTGACATCCTAGTCACTACACATTAATATATAACTTTTTTCATTTCACATACAACTTGATTAGACTCGTTTGTCAATGTCATTCCTTCTTTCTTCTGATGATTGGTATTAATTAGCTCATCAATTTCAAGTGAAATATAATCCTTATATTTATATATATATACATCATTCCAAACCATAGGATCTTACACATCTTACATAACCTAAATCCCTAAAAATCTTATAAACATCACTGTACTGTAGCACTGTTTGATTTACATAATTACATAAGTATACCTTCAAGAAGTCGAGAAAGCATGCCTCGAAGGAATACAGATCCAATAAGCTCTTCTACCGAGAGCGAGGGATCACTTCAAATAGTCTGAAAAATAGTTGTAAATGAGTGAGTTTACGCTTAGTAAAAAATACATGTAAAAGAGCGTACTGTGCCTCTATATGCAGTTTTTTTCCTGCTTGGCTCTATAATGTCATGTAAAACCATTATAAAGCATATATCATGTACTTTCTTCAAATATCATATACAAGTAAAATCAAGTAACGTAAATACTTTTGATTTCTTTATTCTTTTGAAATCACATATTCAAATACTTTCAAGTAATTCAAGTACTTCAGATACTTTCAAATAACATGGAGACTAATTGCATTTCGACAGAATTATGCACTAGATAAGTGGCGTACCCCCGTAGGGGCAAGGAATCCTCCCCTAGCCAAACATATAACAGAGACAATTGGCCAAATGTCGATGGGCCACGATGAACACTAGTCAGGTGACATCTGTGGCACTGAGGGCCGGACTAGAGCTCCTCAGTCAAGTACATATACAGATAGTGCATAATCATCAAGTAGTTCATAGTCTCAAAACATTTGTCATATAGCTTTTTGTAATGACAATTATGCTTTTCTGAATTAGGCTTTAAAACCTCTTTTTCAAATGGTGCAGTCGACTAGTTTTGTAAGGCAGTCGGCAGCTATCACATAGCTTGATTTATCGAAATTCTTTCTTTTAAAATTTCGATATTCTGGAAACACATGGGGCAGTCGACTTGTCCCATATAGCAGTCGATTGGTTTTCAAACAGAATACTTCTAAAAACAAGGCAGTCGACCGGCTCCATAGGCAGTTGGCTGGTTTCTCAAACAAAATGCTTTTCAAGTAAATAGCAGTTAACTGGCCCATATAGCAGTCGACTGGTTTGAAACAGAATGCTTTCTGGAAAATAGCAGTTGACTGTCTTATATAGCAGTCGACTGGTTTGAGTCGATTTCGAAATTTTCATGCTTTGGTTGTCTCTAGGCAGTCGGCTGCTCCTAGCATTTTGGTAACTAGGAGTAAAACCCGAAATGTAAACTTCCTGCATAAAAACCAATTTATACTTCTCCCCAAAACAATTAAAACATGCGGACATAGCCATCCTACGTCCATTGCATACATTCCTTACCTCAAATACAAAAAAACGCGTAATCGCTTGGTTGCACCACTTCTTTTCCTTTCAACTCTTCAAGCTGCAAACATTAGATTAACTTCAACCTTTAACTTTCTTTCATTTTAATACCATAAGCATACTATACCAACACAACCTAACTCCATATCATGGACAGAATTGAATGAATCAATTTCTTCTTTTACCTTTGTCAATCACCAAACTTGGCAGAAATCAGATCTCTTCAACTCCTTTGAATCAACCTTTCATATTACATATATGGCTTGAGCTAGTGATGAGGATCATTTTTTGTTTAAAGAGCTCGTTAATTCAATGGAGGAACAAGGTAGTTGGTCAAGGAAGTTAGAGTGGAAAACTTAGAGGAATTTTTGGAGGAAACAAAAGGAAGAGAGAAACGCGGCTGTCGACTTGGAGATGGAGATGAAGATGACAAGGCCAAGTGCATTTAATGCTTCTTTATCCCCTAATCATCTCAACCCTTAACCTTTTTGACTCAAGACCATTTACCAATTTACTTCCTCTTCTCCTTCATGTGCCATTTGTCACTTAATTACCAAAATCTGATATTTAATTTTTCTCATACTCTAATATTCTTACATTATAAATTTAATTCCTTGACTATTTGACTTTCAATTTCATTATTCCTTTCATGTCCCATACATCATTTATACTTCATAATTTCATATTTATTTACATCATTTAAGCTGGAAGACTATACAAATATGAGGGATTTACATGAATTTGGGCATTTGACATTTCATAGGCCAAAGAAGCTAGTGCTCTGTACTCTACCTCTGAAGAAGATCTGGATATAATCGATTGTTTCTTTGATCACCACGAAACTAATGCATCACCAAGGAAAACACAGTAGCCAGTTACAGAACGTCTGCTATCTAGACAGGTAGCCTAGTTTGAGTCACTAAAACCCTTGAGAACTAGGTTTGACTTGGAAAGGAAAAATAACCCTTGTCCAGGTGAAGATTTAATAAACCGAAGTGCTCTATGAAGCATTCGGAGGTGAAGATCATTGGGTCTCTCCATGAACTGAGAAAGATAATGAACTGCAAATGAGATATCAGGCTTAGTTGTAGTAAAAGACATCAGTTTACCAAGTAATTGCCTGTACTGAAAAGGATCAGATAAAGCATTTCCAGAATCCTTTGAAAGTTTGGCTAAGGCAATCATAGGTGTAAAAGTGGGCTTGCAAGTAATGAAGCCATAATCTTGAGGTAATTCTAAAGCATACTTCCACTGAGAAAGGTTGATACCAGAAGAAGATCGAGCTACTTCAAGCCCTAAGAAATATTTTAAGTTGCCGAGATCCTTGATTTTGAAAGTCTAATCAAGAACATCCTTTACTTGCTGAATTAGAGATGTGTCATTGCTAGCCAAGACAATGTCATCCACATAAACTAGGAGTGCAAGGAAAGAATTACCAGAATTCTTAATGAACAGACTAGGGTTTAGGGTCTAACTGATGAAGAACCTATCCTTTAGCAGTTGCAAAAGCAAGTAAAGTCCAGATAATGGTCATTTTAGCTACGGGAGAGAAAGTTTCCACATAATCAAGTCTATGTTGCTGAGTATACCCTTTAGTAACTAGTCTTGCTTTTAATCTCTCAACATTGCCATCTGCCTTGTATTTAATTTTATAAACCCATTTGCACCCGATTGTAGCCAAGGAGGTAAATCAACAATCTCCCAGGTTTTGTTAGCTTTTAAGGCTTGCAATTCCTCTTGCATAGCTTGTCTCCAACAAACATGCTTAATAGCCTGATCATAAGTCTTAGGCTCAACAGTACTGGCAATGCTTATAGAGTAAGCTTTGTGAGAAGGTGAGCACATGTTGTAGGAAAGCACTGTAAACAAAGGATGATATATAAAAGGAGTTATGTTAGCAAGATGAATAAAAGAAAAAGCATCAGAAGCAGCCAGAGCATAATGGTAGTCTTGTAGGTAAGTGGGGGTAATTCTAGTTCTTTGAGATCTTCTAACTGGAGGTGATATGTTATTAGCTCTGGTCTATAGAAGCTCTTGGAGCACTAGGAGAAGGACTGGAAATGTGTCTAGGTGTATGAGAATTAGGAGAAATATCATAAGCATGTTCTGTAGAAAGTGAAGGACTATGTTCAGTATTATGAGAATCTAAACTAAGTGAAAGGTGAGTAGTGAGAGGCAACACTAGGAACTGCTGGAATATATCAATGTTTGGGACATCAGATAAAGATGAGTGATACGAGAATGGGAAGACATGTTCATAGAACATAACATCTCTAGAGATGAAGACAGAATCTGTAGCTAGATTATAAAGTTTATATCCTTTCTTCCCTATAAGATAGCCTAAAAAGATGCACTTATGGGCTCTAGGTTCAAATTTAGTCTGGCCATGAGGTAAAGTAGAGGCATAACACAATAAACCAAAAACTTTTAAGGAGGACAAATCTGGAAGGGAACCAAATAGGGTCTTATATGGACTTTCGCTGGTTAAAACTGGTGTTGGTAATCTGCTAATGAGAAACACTGCATGAGCAACACAATCACCCCAATATTGGTTAGGTAAGGAAGCCTGAAATTTTAATGCCCTAGCCACATTCAATATATGTTGGTGTTTTCGTTTTATAATGCTATTCTGTTGTGATGTTTGAGTACAAGAAGTTTGGTGTATGAGACCTTTAGAAGAAAAAAAATTAGGCATGTTAAACTCTTGGCCATTGTCTGTCCTGATGGTTTTTACTTTGGTTGCAAACTGAGTTTCAATGAAGGTACATAAATGTTAAATCAAAGATCTTGTTTGGGACTTGGATTTCATAAGATGTAACCATGTATATCGGCTATGGTCATCAACTATAGTAAGGAAATAATGGTCTCTATATAGGGAAGGAGTAGGATAAGGACCCCATATGTCTATATGTATGAGATCAAAGCATTTATCAGATTGCTAATTGGAAATGGAATTCTTTTTTGTTTGGCAAAATGACACACATCACAAAGGAAAGAATTATGTACTGGAATTGAGGAATCAAGTGAATGTAACATTTTATTTCTAGTATGAGATAGATGACCTTAACTGTAATGCCAAATATTGGCTAATACATGCTAGGAAACAAAACATGTAACAGATGTCTGGGATTTATATTGTACAAATGATAGTGATTAATCAAGGAAGTATAAACCACTAATTTGCTAAGCTGATCCAATCATCTTCAAACTCTGAGCATCCTGAATAATACAAATAGTAGGATAAAAGGTAAACACACAGTTAGCACTTTTGGTGAGTTTATTGACTGAGATCAAATTAAAAGAAAAAGTAGGAACAAATAACACATCATGTAAAACAAGGTTGGGGGAAATTTCAACTGTACCAATATGAGAAACAGGTGCATGATCACCATTAGGTAATATGACAAAAGTCTTAACAGAAGGTTCAAATGAGTCAAAATAAGCAAGGGAACAAATAATGTGATCGGAAGCTCCTTGTTTAAAACATATTTGACAGATTTAGAAGTACAACTATAAGCAGTAGCCAATATACCAGAGCTTGGATCATAACCCATCACTGTATTAGCATGAACTGTTGAGGAAGCTACTTCAGATGACTGAACCAAAGAAAGCAGTTTCTAGTATTGATCATTAGTGAATGATCTTGGAATGCTACTATCAGCTGAAGCAATAGATTGAGGAAACTGATTAGTAACATCAAATGACTTAGAAACATCCACACAATTAGCCTGCACCGATTTGTTCTTTGGTTTATAACCAGGTGGAAACCCATGCTTTTTGAAACACTTGTCCACTGTATGTCCTGAGTAACCACAATATGAACACAATGGCCTTCTAGTATGTGTCACAGATCTCTTGAATCCTCCTGGATTAGAACTAGTCACACCTTTATCTACAACAACTTTAGTAGCTAAAACACTAGTTTCCATCTGTTGAGCATTCAGCAAGGCATTGATCTGCCTCTCCTATTGGATAACAAGCAAGAAAGCCTTGTTGATGACAACAGCAGATCCATTAATAGAATGTGTTCTGACAGTAGCAAATGAATCATTCAGGCCTTTGAGAAATCTAATGACATAATCATTAGATTGATAAGTTTTTGCAATGTTTTCAGCTCCACATTTGCAATTACAAGGAATCGGCCTGTGTGTAAGTGGCTCATCCCAAAGCACCTTGAGCTTAGTGAAATAATCTATCATATACAATGAATTTTACTGGAATGTATAGATTTCTTCCTGGAATTCTGATATCGTAAGAGCATCACATTGAGAGAATTGATCTCTCAGATCATTCCAAGCATTTTTGGAGTTGTCAATCCACAAAATGCTTTGTACGATAGATGGTGAAACTGAATGTAAGATCCATGAGAGAACTAACATGTTGCATCTCTCCCAGGCTACAAACAGTGGATCTTCTTTGTCTAGAGCTGAGATTGCATCTGTAATAAATTGCAATTTGTTTTTCAATAATAATGCCATTTGCATCGCGTGTGCCCAGGGATGATAATTGGCACCTGTGAGAATTGTAGATACAAGAACCAACACAGGGCTTTCGCTTGCAGAAATGAAATATGGAACTGGCTTCATCAAGCTTTGCTAGTGTAATTGATTTTGCCATGGAAGAAACAATGTGCAATGTTTGGACAGAAGGAAAATAAATGACGATTAAGAAAAATTGACACGCTCTGATACCATGAAAGATTTGCACCAGCTTTTGAATTTGAAATCCCTCAAAAAATTACAAAGGAAAGCTCAACTATATATGGTGTTGAGGAGTCGAACCTTCCAGCATAGGCTGGATTAACTAACTACCTAACAACCCTTTGTATAACTCAGCATTGACAACTAAGCACCTTTATCTAATGAAGTAATGCCAACTAAGCAAGTATACAAGGCCAACTAAGCAGTAAATAAAATAAACTCTGTAAAGTAAAGCTCTGTAAATCTCTGTTATGATGAAGGAAATAAAACAAACTCTTTTGAACTGAAGATCAAGTTCCTTCACAATATCAAAATGGCCCCATAAAGAACTATCACTTTAAAGTGATACTTTGTTAGCTTTAAACTCTTTCCAACCAACAGATGTTGATAACCAGAGAACATACCACAATACATATACAACCTCAATAGTAATCCCGATAACTACAAAACATTACACAATAAAACTCTTTCTAACCACCTTTCCACCAAAATAGGACATAAGGCTTCATGAGCATCACTATTTGTCTGTATAATCTCTTGCTACAAGTACCTTCAATCTTTTCACCAGTATCTCATCATCACAATTTGCTGAAAAACCCAGCAACTTGCCCATTCCCCATGTTTCCTTTGCCAACTTGGTAATTTCCATATATTTATTCCTAAAGTCTCCATCAAAGAGGGACTCATTAGCAATTTTGCTGTCCTTTACAACTCTCTTTTTAATTTGTTTTTTCTTTCACTTTTTACCGTTTTTTTTGGAGAGCTTGAGATCTAAAGCATCTTCTATTTCTTCTAGATATTTGAATTTACGAATACCTTTTATTGAGGAATTTTTTGAAATTGACTATGTAACATCATCATTAACAACCTCAATGTTTCTTTGCCCAATATCTTTGTCATTTTGATCCAGTATTCTATCGGGCAAATTTGAAACCATCTTTGACTTTACACAAAAGTTCACCTTATTCTCATCCAATTTATTGCTCGGAAGAGGGTCAAGCATGTGAGAATCCATGTCATCCTCCCCCAACAACCTATCAATTGAAGCATTCACTCTCTCTAACTCATCCACCTCAAGCAACCTAGCTCTATTTTCCACCACCATGCATGTTTCCTTCGTATCAGCAACAATCTCCTTAACCACATCATTAATTATGTCATCCCTGTCCACTCTGATCGCCATATCCAGAGACTGTTCATCTTCCACCAATTGACGATGATCATCTGAACCTTCACCAGAGTTGGATTCAAAAACATGACATTCATTCTTGAACATTTGATTTACCTCTTTTTTCTAATACCAGCCAAGATACAATGAGACAAACTCTTTACCCACTTCAGATATTCTAATTGGAAAAATAAGTCCATTACATGAAAGTTCAATTGTTTCATCGATTGTCCCAAATTCATTTGTCATAATCAAAAAGTTCCTCTATTAAAGTCCTGAAGTTGTAATGTCATTTCATCTAAACTCATAAGTTCTCCCTAAATACAAGCTATATTCTTGAATGTTGCAAAGTTCCATGAATGCAAAGGAACTCCAAAAACAATAAGCCATGCAACTTGATAATCCAATTCAACATTTTTCGACCAAGGTTTAATCGCTAAGAACCACTCCATTTACCATGACAATCCAAGCTTCTTTATTTAGGTCATTGTTTCCAACTCTTCAAACTCAATAAGAAATTTCCTGCCAAATTTTTTTTTAACAGAAATCCCAGATCCTTCATTTAGTTTGAGTTCTCCATAAGAGTATTAACATCATAAAAACCCTTCGCGGTACCTACAAAACAATTTTTTATTCTATTTATCGCCCCCTCTTCAATCTCCTTATTACATTTTTTAACACTAAAGCTTCCATTAGCATGACTATGACAAACTCTCTTATCCATATTAATCTGATCTGCATCTTTTTCCTTCATCAGTACTTCAAGATAACTTTTGTTTCTTCCATCCTTCAAAATCCCGAATGCATCCTTTTCATTACTGTTCTTCATATGTTCCTTTTCACCCATTAAAATCCCAAATCCACATGTTGATCCTCCACTCCTATTCTTTTGAACTTTTCTCCAATACTCCACCTTACCGTTGAAGTGACCAATATTAACACCTATACGAGAGTCCAATAGCCATGCACCATTTAGCCTGTCAATAGCTCTAAGAGCTCCAACAAACTTGAAAATAAAACAAAACCAAATTTCCTCCTATGAACATTTTTCTTTTGATGAATGAAAACAGCAACAACTGGCCTATATCTTTGGAAGATTCTCCACAGCCATCTCCAATGAACTTTATCAAGAATATTGTTAACAAACACCATTGAAATCTCCTTCATGACTCTTCGGTTATCGCAACTCTTGCTTACCTTCTTGGGTAGAATCCACCTTTACATGGAAGCTTATCAAAAAGTACTATTTGGTTCCATGTTTTGAGAAGATTTTCGATTTTGCTGTTCAAACCCAGTTTTTCATCTCTTTCTCTCACTTGCAGATCTGAGAGTCTAGATGTTCCATGGTTTCACAAAATTGAAACACCGACGACCAAGAAACAATGATGGGAGAGAAACTAGACTCATAATCCAACGGGTATTATTGTATCTGCACGAGATAAAGATCAGCTTTCAGCTTAGCTTCTTTAATCAAGGCTCCTACTAAAGATAGATCAATGCTTCTACTTTGTAATTTGTTAATGATCGTCATCGCATCACCCTCGAATTGTATTTGTGTAAATCCCATCTCTTGGGCAAAGTCAAGAGCTTTGAGTGTAGCATGAGCTTCTACTTCTTCAGCTTCCAATGCTAGTGGAACTTTGAAGTGAAAAGCACCCATGAGTTCTCCCATACCATTCCTGGCAATCACCTTTATACTCCCAATGCTTTTTGCAGGTTTAAAATTGTCAACAAAATTTACTTTTATAAATCCTAGCCAAGGACGTTTCCAGGTTGATAGTATGATTGCAGAGTTCAAGGATTTCTACAATTGTGCTTGTTTGAACTCTTGCAGATATTCCTTCGTATAAATGGTCGTGTGAGACGCCAATCTGAGTATTCCCTCCTTTATCTTCTCCTTCCTACTCTTCCAAATAGCCCATAAAAGCATAAGGCTTTCTTCAAAATTTTGCTGGTCCAATGTTTACTAGCACCTATTACCCAATCCAGTGTCGATTGATCATCTATACCGTTCCACTTGTCTGCCAATCCTGTGAATCTCCATGCTTCATTTGCTTTCTCACAATTCTTAAGTCTATGTATGATTGACTTTGTTCCATTTCAACATCGCATACAAGTAGCATCTTTTAGCAAGTTCCTTTTTAAGAGATTCTCATTACGAGTCAAGGCTTTGTAACAAAGTCTCCATGTGAACAATTTGATTTTTTTCAGTATACCTACCAAATTGAATTCCATAAAGGTCCAATTTGATCAGCTTCACCAGCTGCCACATCTTGGCTAGACATTGAGCCTTCAACAAGTAGTCTGTGTGCACTTCGAACCTTATAATGACCGATTTTGTCCAAGTCGCACACCTGCACATCCTTTGTTCTACCATTACCCAACAAGATAGCAAGGATTTTTGGCAATCTCACGTTCTGTAAAGATCTCCTCTATACCTTCTGCCTTCCAAGTGATAGTGGTTATCAATCATCTGACTTACCTGAGATATTTGTAGAGTATCCACTGCTTGTGTTGTTACCTGAAAACCAACTAAACCTAGAACCCATTTATCCTTCCAAACGTTTACCGAGCATTTATCTCCAATCCTCCATTGCAGGGCATCCTCCAAGATCTCACGCCTTGTAAGGGTGTGTCTTCGCTTGCAAGAAGGGCACCAACCTACATTTACTTCTATGAAACTTGACCTAGGAAAATACCTGGCCTTGAGCACTTGATATAGCAAGGAATCAGTGTTATAAATCAGCTGCCAACCTTACTTCCTTAACAAAGCTAGGTTGAATTTTTCAAAATTTCTAAACCCTATGCCACCCTATGCCACCCTTGCTTTTTCAAGTACACATTTGCTTCTAACCTACCCAAGGAATTCCTCTTCCACTAGCTTTATTTCGCCACCACTAGCCTCTAATTGAGAAAGAAGAAGAATGTTCAAGAGGAGAGTCAATATTTGAAAGAGGAAAAGGCAAAACTCTATAAAAAAAAATTGTCAAAAACAGAATCAAATGTGGAAGAAGAATGAATTTTGAAAGGAAATATAGTTTCATGAAAAATGACATCTCTAGAAATATAGAAAATATTGGTTGTAAGATCCAATAATTTGTAACCTTTGACATGAGGTGGATAACCAAGAAAGACTACTAGAGTTGCTCTAGGTAAGAAGTTTGATCGATTTCTATTGAGTGTAGAAGCATAACACAAATAACAAAACACTTTAAGATACAAGTATAAGGGTTTCTTATGCCACAATAACTCAAAAGGACTATAGTTTTTCAAGACAGGTAAAGGAAGTTTATTGATAAGATAGACAGAGGTTAATATACAATCACTCCAATAAGGTAAAGGTATTTGAGATTGAAAGAAAAGGGTTCGAGCTACATTCAAAATGTGCTGGTGTTTGCGTTCTACTACTGAGTTTTGTTGTGGTGTATCATCATAGGAATGGTAATCTATAATGCCATGAGTTTTGAAGAAATCATGAAAGGCTAACCTAAGTGCATTATCTAATCAAACAAATTTGATTGTTTTCCTAAACTGGTTCTTAATAATGGCACAATAATTGGGAAAGAGTGTGAGTACATCAGACTTAGCTTTAAGTAAGAAAACCTAGGTAAAACAGGTACAATCATCAACTATAGTTAAAAAATACTTATATCCTTCAATTGACACAGGTGTAAAAGGACCCCCAAACATCAAATGTGAACTAGATTAAATGGTTCATTTGAAAGAGAGGTGGCAAAAATGAATGGCAATACTTTTTGCTTAGCTAGTCAACATACTACATTATGGAATTGATTCTATGAATGACAAGAAATATCTAATTCTCCTTTTAATGTCTAAAACTTTACAAAAGAAGGATGGCCTAAACTAAAATGCCAAAGCTCTTTCTACCTAAGAGAAACATTACTACAAACAGATGGTGTAGTTAAAGTTGGAAAAAGAATTAGTTACTGAAGCTCAAGGCATAAAGGTTTCCAATTCTCTTACCCGTCCCAATCATCTTGCCTTATGTAGGGTCCTGGATGACATAAGATTCAAAAGAAAATGTAGCTGAGTATTTGTGTGTATTAGTCAAAAATTTATAAAAATTAAATTTAACTTAAACTGAGGAACATATAAAACATTATCAAAAACAAGAGTGTTAGAAAGCTTTACTAAACCAGTAAATGAGATGGCAATTGAGTGTCGTAAAGTGACATATGAGTTATGAACTGGATAATTTGAATGAAAATGAGTTAAGGAACACCAAATATGACGAATAGCTCCAGTGTCAATGATCCATGAAACATTAGAAAAAGCAAAATTAGAATCAAGCAAGCAAAGGGATAATGTACCATTGAAATAAGAAATAGTGGGCTCAGAATGCTTCTGATCTGGAATGGAGGAAGAATTAATATTCAATTGAAAGTTCAAAAGCGCAATAAGTTGCTTGCACTAATTAGGACTTAACCTCATAAGAGATTGCTCTACATCATCATTCACTGTAGAGCTAGCCTGGTGAACTTGTGCCTTAGATCCTATGTTTTTGCCTTTAGTTTTACAACCTAGTGGATAACTAATAAGTTTGTAGCACTTCTTGATCATGTGACCAAGAACATTGCAGTGAGTACACAGAGGTCGATCACATTTATTCTTGATATTCTAAGATCCATGAGAGGCTACTGCAACATGTGTTGGGGAGGAAGAATCCGAGAAAGGCAGATAAGTGCGATTAATCACTCATTGACGTTCCTCTTGCACAACCGATAGAATACCTTAGTAATCATGGGAAGAGGATCCATCATGAGGATTTGTACTCGAAACCAAGCAAAAGAACCATTCAATCCCATTAGAAATTACATGACACACTCTCATTGTTGATACTTAGCCCAAGGCTGCATACCTCCACACTGACAAACAGGCATTGGTTGATACTCCTTCAGCCTATCCTAGAGAGTTTTGTGGCGTGTGTAATATGTATTGATATCTAAAGATCCCTAATGCAAAGCTATGAGGCTGCTTTTGATTTGAAAAATGCACGAGGCATTACTCTATTGAAAACAATTCTTCATCGCACCATATCTCATAAGCAGTAGAATAATACAATAAACTATTGGCAATCTCCCAAGCAGCAAAATTCAAGATCCAAGAGATCACCATGCTGTTACATCGCAACCAAGCTCCATGAAGAAGATCGTCAGCATCTGGCTTAGCTATAGTACCATAAACAAAACAGAGCTTATTCTTGGCTGTTAAAGCCACTGTCATAACATGATTCCATGTGATGTAATTGGATACTAAAATAAATCCTGAATGATCTCCATTATGGAGAAAGAAAGGACTATTGTAATTTTCAACAAAATGAGCAAATCCAACAATAAAACAATTGATGGCATTACCAGCATTAGCATTTAAGGAATTGCCACGAGCCATGGCAGCAAGAAAAGAACAAGCGCTCAAAGTCTTGATTACTCTGATACCATATTAGAATTTGTGTTTGAAAAAATGAGATTAGAGAAGAAGAAAATGGGGAGACTAAGCAAAAAGAATAGAGAAGAAAGGTGTATTCTCATTGCATTAGAAAGCTTTACAATACACGCTTATAAACTTGAGTTAGCTAAGTAACTAACTCTTACACTAATATGGAAGTAACAAAAAAATAGGTGGCAAAACTTTAATTTTGAAATACAACAAACTTTCAACCAAATTCTGTTTTCCTAATTCTAATAAATAGAAATTCTAGAGATGAAACTCACTTGTTACTAGATAAGACTAAGACATTCTCACAAAAACCCTAGGTTCATGGAGAAACTAATAATTATCACTGTTTACTTTTATTTTTATAACAACGTTTGAAGAAGAATAACAAAGAACAAGCAATACACAAACCAATAGTCATAATCTAACAAAATATATGTCTATTTTTTAGCCAAAAAAAAATATTTAACTTATTTATGCTTATATAATATATCAGTTCTTGGATAATATAATTTGGTTAAAATTTATTTACTAGTAGATCATTATCTTCACCCAATCAATGACCTCGTTACCCTTATTCAGTCTTTCCCATATTATTTGTGCTTTTGTTCAAAGAAAGTTACATTTTTGTCTATTTTATTCATGCAATTCTAATGTGAATAATGTTTGAATATTAGGTACATCGAGATGATTTTGCATTGAATGTAAAACTTCATCTTTTTGACTTTATTGCAAAGCAACCAGCCTATGATCAGCTTAGTTCCATTGAGCAACTTGGATACATTAATGAGTTCGAATTGAGGTATAAGAACACATTTATTATACGTGAAAGAATGCCATACTGCCAATTTGAGTTTAATGATTTTTATTTTACTACATTAAAGGTTTATAATTTTTCTTATGCTTCTAATTTTTTCAGTTATATTACCATTTTGAAAACAAAAACAATTAGCGCAAAATTAAAAAAAAAAAAAAACCCTTGTATATAGAGATAAAATAAATTTGTCTAGTTAGGTTTAAAAACTGACACTTCATCGCCTTTTGATTTCTTTCCTTAACTTTCTAGTCACCATTGTTAAAGGCAAAATTAAATATATGACATTGTTAAGGAGAGATTGGTTGACAATTCAAGAAGAACGAGTGGGTTAAAAAACGAAGAAATTAATAAACTATTTTAATTTCAAAATTAATAAAAAAAAGTTTCAAGGATTAAGTGTCATTTTTTAAATCACAGTAGGCATATTTATTTCGCTTTTAACTGAAAGGTCAATCTTCGTAATTTACCCAAACAATGAATAGTTCAAGTAGAATAAAAAAGTAAGAGCTATATGCGTACTTAAAAGGGAAAAAGAAAATAATTTTGCGCCATCTAAAAGCAAGGAGTGTATCTATATATATATATATATATATATATATATATATATATATTGTGCATAACAAGGAGTATATCTTCTGTTTTACTAATCTTCTCTCATTAGGAGCAATTTTGGAATTCATGGAGTGGAATTCCTGATTCAATCCGTAACGAAGGTACGTACACTAGTTTAATTTTCTTTTAAGTTTGATTTTCCATACTTATGATTTGGTTACATAATATGAAAGTAGCCCCTCTTTCAATATCCAGTAATCTCTATAATCTCTCTTAAATTTGTTCATAGATCAGTTTTGGGATGTGTTTAGTCAGGCATGATATTAGCACTTTATATGCTTATCTAGGGATGCTAACGGGCCTGACCGGATTGGTTTCGAACTAGATTATACTAGTTATGGTCCATTAGTCGAGGTAACCGGATTAGTCAAGTTAATTACCAAGTTGGTTTTGGTTTTGGTTTTAGTCCTCCAATAATATAGGTGGAGTCGAACTAATCCATGGAACTGAAAATGAGGCTTCGGATCGGAACGGATCAATTCTAGTTCACTCTTTTTTCACTTATTATTTTAATTTATTTATTTATTTTTTTGAGTTCAGGCAAATTATTTTAATATTTTAATATAAAATAATAAATTTAAAATTCTAAACTAGATGTTTTTTTTTGTTGAAAGTTAAAATTTATTGAATGAAAAAGATTACAACCAAGGCAATAAATCTGGATTGCGGTTAACACCATATTTGGCTAAAAAGTCTGCAAAAAAAATTAGCTTCTCTGAAAATGTAAACAAAAACAACCCTTCCCAAGTGCATGGTCAAATTACAAAGCTTGTTAATCAGATTATTATATTCCCATGGGCTTTCAGTGATTTTGTTGATCCATGAAGTGACCACCATTGAGTCGTTTTTGATAATGATATCTGGCTTTGGATTAATATCTGTACTTGCAACAATTGAGAGAGCTTCAACAATTGCAAGAAGTTCAGTTAGATTAGAATCTACCACTCCGATGTTCTTAGAGAAAATCATACGAACGTTCCCATTATGATCCCGAATCAGACCTTCGATGCCAGCCGGACCTGGTTTACCAAGTGATGAGCCGTTGACGTTGATTTTCTAGGAGCCAACCAGGGGAGGTGTCCACACAAGATTCCTTCTACTGGTTTTTTTCTTCAGCGAAATCCCAGCTTGATGTGGTTGCAGAGAAAATGAGAACAAATCAAATCCAGGAAATTTAGCCTTTAGCCACCAACTAAGTCTTGTTTTAATCAGAAAGCAAACTTGGTCCCAAAGGATATCTGTTTTGTTGAAGATTTTATCATTTCGACTGATCCAAATTGACCAAGAGATTGCCAGAAATAAAGTATCCCAAATAATCTTCTAGCTCTGTCTAACAATAAAACTTTACCAACTTTGAAATAATGATTTTAAGTCTTTAGGTTGAGCCCATGAAATTTCCCATAATCCAATACAGTGACTCCAAATCTTCCAAGAATAGTTACAAGTTAAGAGGAGATGATCAACCGATTCACCACTATTGCGAAAAGCGCACCTGTTATCTTGAATTTGCAGACATCCACGCCTTTGGAGAACTTCAGCAACTGGGAGTGATCCTTTCAAAACTTTCCAACAGAATAATTCCACTTTGGGAGGAGCGATACCTTTCTAGATCAAACCTTCAATTGGATAGTCTGTAGCATTCCATTTTTCAATTTCATGTCTAAAAGATTTGGTGTTGTAGACTCCACTCAAAAAAGGTCGCCAGATCAACCTATTGGCAACCAAGGGAGAGATGGTGATGCTGTAGAGAATATTGAGAAGATTGTTCCACAAATCCATTTCCCAATCAAAAAGTTGTCTTCTAAGAGTAATTGTCCATTCCCATTTATCATTGTCCTACCTGCCATAGTCTTTAATAAACCCTTCTTTGTTGACAGCAAGTGCATATATTTGACTGAAAGAATGCTTAAGTGTCAGATTATGGGTCCATTTGTCTTGCCAAAATTTGATTTTTGCTCCATCACCTACATAAAAGAAAAGATTAGTTTTTATAAAATTTGAGTTTTCCCCTTTATCCCAATTATTTTGTATATCCCTCCACACACATGAGAGAGTTTTCGAATTGCAAAGATTTGGCCAAAGATCAAAAGCAGAAAGATTGTATTTGTTGCAGAGAACTTTTTTCCACAAGGCACTATTCTCTTGTGCAAACCTCCAAGGCCATTTTAAGAGAAAAGCTTGGTTGCAGATAGAGATGTTTGTAATTCCCAAACCCCCATTCTTTTTACTTTTGCAAATTGTCGTCCAATCAACTATTCTCAGTTTTCTTTTCTGCTTTGAGTCACCCTAGAAGAATTGCCTTTGAATCTTCTCCAATTGATTTTTAACCCCTTTTGGGATTTGAAAAAAGGACATGTAGTAAATAGGGAGATTTGATAGAGTGGACTTGATCAAAGTTAACCTCCCTGCCTGTGATAACATTTTGCTTTTCCACAAAGAGAGTTTATTTCTAAAAGAGGTGATAACAGGTTGCCATGTTGAGATTGATTTGGGGTTGGCTCCAAATGGAAGACCAAGGTAAGTACAAGGGAAAGATTCAGATCGACATTTGATTTGGAGAGCCCAATCAGCAATGATAGACTGATCCACATTAACTCCATAGAGAGCTATCTTTGAGAAATTGACTTTTAGTCCAGACAAAAGATAAAAACATTTCAAGATCCTCTTGATCATATGAAGTTGGTTCTCATTGGATTCGCAGAAGATGATTGTATCGTTTGCAAATTGAAGATGAGTGATTTGCAAATTACTCTGACCAACTTTGATACCAGTGAAAAGGCCCACTGAAGAAGCTTTTAAAAGAAGGACACTTAAACATTCTGTCACAATAATAAAAAGAATGGGTGAGAGAGGATCCCCCTATTGAACACCCTTGTTCATCTTGATAGGTTTTGATGGTGATCCATTAATAAGAACCCAGATAGAAGCAGTTGAAATACAGCTCTTGTTCCAGGAAATCCATTTCTTGCTAAAACCCATATGCCCCATGGTGTCCAGAAGGCACTTCCAACTCAGTTTATCAAAAGCTTTTTCAAAGTCAAGTTTAAGAGTGAGACTACCTCTTTTAGATTTTTTCATTGAATCAATAACTTCATTAGTAATAAGACTACTGTCCAAAATTTGCCTTCCTTCCACAAAAGCTGATTGAGTTGGGCTAATAAGAGAGTTTATAACTTTTTTCAGTCTATTTGCAAGAGTCTTTGATAGTATTTTATAAATACTACCAATGAGGGAGATGGGGCAAAAATCACCTAATGATTCAACACATTGTTTTTTGGCAATTAAAGAAATGAATGAACAGTTGATTCCTTTTGGAAATCTACCACTCTTGTGGAATTCTTGAGCAAATGCTACCACTTCATTTTTTAAAAGCTCCCACTTGTTCTTGATAAAGTTGAAGTTAAAGCCATCTGGTCCTGGAGATTTATCTCATTCACAATCAAAAATAGCTTCTCGGATTTCTTCCTCAGAGAATGGCATTTCCGGATCAGCAACTTGATTCTTCGTCAACTTTTTGAAATCTATGTGGCAGCATTTGAAACCAGGGTCAGGATCGGCCTTGTAGAGGTTTTTGAAATGTTCTTCAACTGCTGATTTGACTTCTTTTAGAGTGTGAAGACTTTTTCCTTTAAAAGTGATGTGTCTTAGGTAGTTGTTTCTCCATCTACTGTTTGCTATACAATGAAAGAACTTGGAGTTCTTGTCTCCTTCTTGTATCCACCTCATTCTAGATTTTTGTTTCCAAGTTCGTTCCTCTATGCTTTGATATCTCCACAATTCCTTCTTTTTGGCTATGATGGATGAAGAAATCAAGTTATCTGATGGAAAGTCTTCTATTCTTTTTTCAAGATCAATTATATCTTTTTCCAAGAGGTCAAGTTTGGATTGGACTCCCCCACTTTGGTACCCTTTCCAAGATCTTATGTCATTCTTCAATAATTTGAATTTTTAAAGTAGTCTAAATCCGGCATGCCCTTCCACTTTGTAGTTTCTCCAATTATTGTCAACAAGATCATTAAAGGATTTTTCATCCAGCTAGTGATTGAAGACTTTGAATGGCTTTGGACCCCAATCATAAATGTTAACCCCCAAGCAGATAGCAAAGTGATCCGAGATAACACTATCCAAGCACCATTGATTAATTGTAACAAAAACAAAAACCAATTTGGTGAAAGAAGGAATCGATCAAGCTGGCTCATAGCATTTCTACCACGCCAAGTATATTTTTTACCAATCATTGGAATATCCATACGCTCTGAGTTATTAATAAATTCATTGAAGTCCTAATTTTATCTTTGTGAGTCGGAAATCCCATACCTTTCATTGTTGTTGAGAACTGCATTGAAGTCCCTTGCAAAGCACCAGAGTTCTCTGTTGTTGTCCTTCAGAGTAGAGAGGTGATCCCAAGTCCTTTTTCTTTCTCTGATCTCATTTGGAGCATGGAGATTTATCAAATTGATAATCTAATTGTTGCTTGTTAAGACTCCTTTCACCCAGATGAATCTATCTTCAATAACAATTGAGATAACCTTCAAGTCCCCTTCAATCCACAAACTTATAATTTCCCCTGCTGACCCAGTAGCTTCTTTAAAGGCAAAATTTACTCCATCATGTCTCCAAAGTTGAGAAATTATTTTATTCATGACTAAAGGTAATTTTGATTCTTGGATGAACACATTCGGTTTTTCTTTGTTGATGAGTTTCTTGACAGAATTTCTTTTCTCCTTAATTCCAAGCCCTCTGACATTATATGATATAATCTTCATGGGAGTAACTAAAAACCCTGATAAGCAAAAAATGAATCACAGTAAAGCTTCATTAATCTTATCTTCATTTTCCAAGCTAACCAACTTTTGTATTACCTGCTCCTCAGACACTGTAGCTTCAAGCCCTAAGAGCTTTACAACCTCCAAAGTCTCCATTGCTTCATTCCTAATGAATCTGTTGCGTCTTCGAATATCTTCATCAATTAACTCTACATCCAGCAGAATTTGAAGCTTTGTCTCATCTTTAGCTTTTGATTTTGTCATACCTTTCTTTGGCTTTCTACTTTTGCTTGTTGTGGTTTTTAGAGTTTTTTGCTGATTTGCCTGTGTTTGAATCTTACCCGATTCCACTATGAGGAATTTCTTGCTTTTAGTCTTCACACCATTCCCTCTTATTGTTTTAGCTGGTAGTAGCTCGAGATTATTGTCGAAGTCAACATCAGACATCAATTTGTCCTTTACCTCTCGGTCCTTATCCAGTGAAAAGCTTGCCTTCTCAGTAGATACCCATTCCTTAATTGGATCATAACTCAGGCCCATATTATTAAAAGGGATAATGGCCATGTGATTATTATCCTTTTCAACCTGTGCTTCAGAATTGTTAAAGAGCCATTATTCTTGGCCCAACAGTCTTCGGTATGGCCTTGCTTTGTCCAATTTTCCAACTGCTCGTTTTCAGCCAAAAGCATGTCTTCTGGAATTGATCTACAGATGTCCTTGAAAGATTCTGTAGATACTCTATTCAAAATCAAATCTACCTCCTCTGAGTTGTCAGAATTACCATGATATACTGGCTTTGGCGGCTGGTCATTTCCAACATCAGTAGCTGTTTGATACTCCAATTCCAAAGGGTGCGCATTAATTCCTTGTCTTGTTCCTTTCTCCGAGGATTCTCATAGCGTTTCATTGTCCGTTAAGTCATTTTCAACATTCCTCTTCAGAACATCATCTCTGACCATGCCTTCTTCCGAGGTATCATCAATTTTTTCATTAAGTAAAGGACCAGTTTCAGTATTGAAGCACTCAGTGAAGTCCAAAGCCTTGGAATCTGCAAATTCTGATGAAGAAGGAGAGTTTTGGGGAGTTTTATTGATTCTTTTAACGAACGGATTCCAAAAGAAATCTGGGCCTTTTTCCTCAGACAGGTTGATTCTGAATGATTCACCATTAATTAAAATACGAACTGATTTTGGGATCTCAATATCTTTTTTAATCAATGTGAGAACCCTTGCGTAGTCCAGTCGCTTTTTTCTGTGAGTACTATCATCCACTGATATGTCTTTTTTAAAATGATAAGTTTAGAAATCTAATAACAAAATCGTTTTCCTTTATCAAATGAAATTACAAATTTTAAAGTAAATTAGTAAGTAAATAAATAAATAACATAAAATCTCTTTTTGTGAATTAGAAATGTTTTCTTTTAAGCCAAAGGATATATATATTATTGACTGCTGAGATAATCATCCAAACCCCAGAGGAATGAGATAAAAACATAGAGATCAACCAATCCGCTAGGGAGATGTAGAACAAAACAGAAAGCAGAAATTAAAGCCATATATAGAAACAAATTAGGGACACCAAACAAAAACACTACCACCGTGTAAAAATGAAATTATTTCTACCAACTCTTGACATAGCAAGGGAATAAGCCATTCCATTTTCTTCCCTAAAAATGTTGAAGAATCCAACTACCTTAAAAGAGAGGAGAGGATTGTTAATTTCACAAAAATACTCCATAATTTCTAAGGTTTGAGGGGTTTATTTATACACTAGCTGATAACAACAGTACAATCAGATTCGATGATGAAATTTTTAGTGTCCTATCAGCAAAATTATATAATAGGTTTATATATGATGCATTCACAGTATATAAAGACTATGTATTATCAATGCATTATATATAAATCTTTATATAATATATTATATAATTGTCGAATTGGATAGGATTAATCACTAACTTTGAATATTGAAGCCAACACCTAGTCTGTTTTTTAAATGGGTTTTGTTTTTTTTTTTTCAATTCCATTGAACACATTTAATATTTTTAAATCTTCTTAAATATTGGACAAGTCTTTGAATTCGAACGAATAATCTGGTCTTTGAATAGATGTAAATTTTCTATCATCCAAAGTACTGTCGCACCGAAGATTAGAGAATTTGTGCATCCGCATGGATACAAACGAGACGGGATCCTTGTAATTAACTTATTGTCTAACCATATTGCTTTACTCTTCTAACGAGTTTGGGCATTTTGAAACAGAGTCCAAGAGATATTGATTTGAGAGTTAAGGAGTTCCTCAAGATGCTTGAGAATAAAATTTATAAAATGACCAACAATGAATTTCAGGTAAGATTTGAAAATTCAATCGCATATTATGATTCGTTTCATCAGTTTCTCTTTTTAGTGACTTATATTAGTGGATCTTTTTTAGCCAACATAATATAATATATATATATATATATATATAAAATAAACAAACGTCAAAGGTACAATTTAAGTATTTAACTAACATCATCGAAGTCGAATTAAGGTAATATTTTGTGAATATGCATGATATCTATAATCGGAAAAGCAGAACAAGTTTTTCTGTTGTTTTTGGACGATATCTAGTCTAGCTAATCTTCTCATGATGTAAAAATGAAACATATCTTGTAAGATGGCGAGTAAAAATCAGGCCAAAAATTGTAAATAGACAGTTTTAAATTAGAAAAAGGAAAATTATGAGCTGTCCAAATGCATATATGGAAAATTATGACAAGTCAAACACTTTGCTTTCCATTAATCATGAGATACCAATATCAAGTAGAAAAACAAATGGAAGTAAATGTAACCTTGATAAGTGCATCAATTGATTCTCTGAAAATTTGATGATTGCTTAGATTAATTTACTGAACCTGTTTGACCTGTTGCATAGAGTAATGTAAAAGCATTAATAGATGCAAAACTGGGGAAGCACGAGAACTTACAGGACGAATCTGAGTTTTACTGGGAAGAGATTATCAATGGCACCCTCAAGTTTGATAGGAAAGAAGCCGAGGTATGCAAGATTTTTTACAAGTGTTATTAGTAAAAGAAAAAAAAATGAGCACTGTCAACAATTGTAGTATCTGATCATATTGCTATTGATAAAATACTATATTTTAAGTTTCCATAATCAAAGTAAAATCTCCCATGATTTTATTTATTGTTAGAAAAATGAACGAACATTATTTTGACTGCTTAAAAAAAACAATTTATATCCTACCCTGTATTTGTGTATGAGCTGCAGGTTGCAATGTTAGGACAAGTTAAGCAGCAGGAATTCATAGATTTCTTCAATGAATATATAAAAGTTGGTTCACCCCGAAAGAAGACTCTAAGTGTACGAGTCTACGGCAGGAAACATCTATCTGATTACATATCAGAGAAAAGTGAACCACTTGGCCTGCACTCCGTCCGGATCGATGATATATTGAGTTTTAGAAAATCACAACCTCATTATGGTGTTTCGTTTAAAGGGAGCTTTAGTGATATGAAGCTGTGAGTAAATTAAGAAGGGAGGATGAAGAGATGGATTTCGGATCCAACCCCACTTCTAAACTTCTAATCAATAAGCAACTCGTTGGAGAGAAATATGTAATGAACTTTCACATGCTTGTCCTATAAATTAATAGGAAGAACAATGCTCAAGACGCCACTAATAAAGCTTTTATATATTTGTAGGAAATTCCCTCTCTTATTTTCTTTTCTTTTTATTTTTCTTTTTTGCTAAGTCAAAATTTTATTAATGATTCAAATAAGAAATGCACCTCAATCAACACAGCCATTTCAAGGGGAGCATCTTTGGGCAATCCAAGTATCTTTCGGGCGGGTGGACCGAGGAAATATTCTGATACGAGAAGACGGATTACGAGATTCAGAGCAAACTTGGGAGTTTGCTCTAATATTGTGGCGGAACTTCAGAGTATGGCTGCAAAGGCTTCAAATAGATAATTTGTGAATTGGATGCCATGATGGTGATAAAATTTATTGAAAAAGCTGATACTGCTACTCACCCTCTTGCAGTATGGTAGCTACAAAAATTATTTTATTCAATAAGGTCAAAAAATAATAACATTGTTTTCCTTATATCTTATTTATTTTTTTAAATATCTTCAAATCATATGGTCTTTCTTTTATTAAAAAGAATTGATATTTTTATATCTTTTTCAATCATCTATAATTATGATTTATGTATTTCTTCATCTTAGAAAATAAAAAAAAATAATATTTTTTAAATAAAAAAATGAATTATAAAATTTTTCATATATACAAAACATTTAAATAATTACAATATCATTACAAAAGTTAGGTATAAATATTAAAAGAAAAAGGATAATTAATTTATATGACAAAAAAATTTTAAATTTCACAAATGAGATTGAAGAGTTGACAAATATCAATTTAAAATATATTTAAAAAACAATAAATTATTCAATTATTAAATAAACATATAGCATATAATCTTTGGAGTTTAAAAACTCGATTATCTATATAGAGAATAATAATCTAAAAACAATTTTCAATATAAAATTATCTTTTTACAATTGTAATGAAAAGTTTTCATATTTTAAGAATAATCATAAATATATCTATTACACTGTGAGATCCCCAATTTCCATGTATTCCTCCATGTATGTGAAGTATTTCAATCAAGATGATTAAATAAATATGAAGTTTAATGTATGAATGATGTATGTAATATGGAAGAACTAATAAAGTGGATGTCAATAAATTAAATGATTTATTATGTTGATATCAGGAAAACAAATGGAATAGGAGAAAGAAGAAAATCAGAAACATGATTGGTGATTAAATGGATGAGTCCTATGGAAGAGGAATTAAATGATGGTCAAATGGGTCAAAAGGTCAAGGAAAGGCTTGGCTGAGATTGATAATGAGATAAAGAGACATTTAATGCATGAAGCATGACTCATCACCCTCATCATCCCATCACCCCACGCCAGCCCTCTTCCAGCCCTCTCCATCGTTCCACCTCCAATCTTCCAATTTTCCATTCAAAGCTACCTTGACAAACCACCTCATCCTTCCACCAATTCACTAAGTTCGTAGAACGAAAAATAATCCTTGTCGTTAGACTAAGTGATATCCGAAGTTTGGTGGATTGATTCCAAGTATTGGAAGAGATCTCAAAGTTTGAAATTGTGGTCTCTAGTGAAGGTAAGAGAAGAAGATGATTCTTGCAATTTCGTTCATGAATTGGAGTTGTACTAAGTTGATATACTGTATGTATGATGATTGTTTAAAGGTTTAAATTGATTTGATGTTACAGCTTTTAGGGTTACGCGCCAAGTGATTTCGCGTTTCCGAAGGAATCGAGGTAAGAAATTTATGTAACGGACGTAAGGCGGCTATGTCCGCATGTTTTATAATGTTTTGATGTGATTTGGAGAGATGTACTAGCTGTTTTGTGCAGGAAAAGATGCATTTTCGAACTTGTCTCCTAGTACCAATTAGGCTAGGGGCAGCCGACTGCCTTGAAAGGGAAGTCGACTGCCTAGAGACAACCAAAACGTCGTTTTTCGAAAACCGATGCAAACCAGTCGACTGCTATGTAAGCCAGTCGACTGCTAATTACCCAGAAGCATTCTGTTTCAAACCAGTCGACTGCTATATGGACCAGTCGACTGCTATTTGCCAAATTGCATTCTGTTTCAAAACCAGCCGACTGCCTATATGACCAGTCGACTGCTAAATTTCCAGAAGCATTTTGTTTTAAAAACAGTCGACTGCTATATGGACCAGTCGACTGCCATCATGTATTTTCAAAGATGAAATATCGAAATTTTAAATGAAATTAATTTCGATAAAAGAAGTTATGAAGGAGCAGTCGACTGCCCTATAAGACCAGTCGACTGCCATGCATGAAAGGAGCTTTCAAAGCTTATTTGATTTAAACACAAAAGTGTCTTCTGAAAAAGTATATTATAAATGTTTTGAGACTATGGACTGCGTAATAATTATGCATTTCTGATGGCTGAGAGACTCTGATCAAGTCCTCAGTAATATGTATGTTAAGCGAGGAACCCTAGTCCGGTCCTCAAGGCCATAAGTGACACCTGACTAGTGCTCACTGTGGTATTATTAAGGCAGGAGAGAATCCCTGACCTCTACATGGTATACCAATGTACTAATGGATGATTAGACTATTAGAGTCATATAAATGGGTATAAAGGATTTATATGACGACTCAATCGCTTAAATACTGTACATAGTCTCCATCTATTTCAAAGCGCAAGATGTATGTATGAAGAAACGTATGATGTATGTTTTTAAAGTATGTTATGAAGTATGATGTTCTAAAGAAAGAAGTATGATGCACGTTTTATATGTATGCTATATTTTAAAAGAAGCATACAAAGTATGTTTGCCATGTCATTTGAAATAAATATGCATGGTTGCAAACAATGCATGAAAGATGTTTATGATGCATGCTTTATAATGCTTTACATGACATTATAGAGCCAAGTAGGAAAAATGCATATAGAGGCATAGCACGCTCTTTTACGTATTTTTCTTACTGAGCGTAAACTCACCCTTTTACGACCATTTTTCCTACAGATTACCTGAAGTGAACCCCGCTCCGACTAGAGGAGCTTGTTTTTGAAGAATCGAAGTGTACCTTCTCGATACGCTTCCCAGTTAGTATAGAAGGTATACTCATATGTTTATGTATAGTAAATTTTAATTCAGTTACGGTACAGTACAAGTAAGAAATTTATGTATATAAGACGTCGGGGATGTAAGTTAAGATAATGTATGAGATCCTGTGGAAATGGAATGATAATTATATATATCATTTTTATGTTTATGGAAATTGAATATTATTTTATAAGCTATTAGATAATTAGCTTAAGAATAAGGAAAGAACGACACTGGATGAACTAAATCTAAATAAAGAAGGAAAAAGATAAGTGATAAGATGGAGTGACGGGGACGTCACATACACTTATTCAATATATGAAAACAAATTTTTCTTATCGGTCCATGTAATAAAATTTTCACTATTTTCATTGTTGAAAAAAATAATTTGTATATTGACAATAAAATGTTGGCTTAAAGACAATGATGAGATATCAAAACCTTGAAATCTTATATTTATGTCTATCAAATGTGATTTTGATTCAACTTTATACTAGATTTATCTTACTTGTATATATGTTGGTTTGTTGTTTGCTTAGTTTATTTACATGATGTATTTCATTGATGATTTCTTATGTCTAATACTAAAACATAATGGAAATTTATCTTGTACTCATAATTTCATAAAATTTTGCTTGTTTGCAATCGCAATTAATAAAATTAAAACTAGTTTTAGTATATGCTGTTCATAAATAATACTAATATTTTCATTGTTTTAACCACTTTTTTTGTGATCTGTATTTTTCACTAATTAATTATATATTGACTCCAAATTATTTTATTATATTATAGATATTAATTCATAAATTTTATTTAGTGGAGTTAATTTATTTAAAATTTTATTTTTCGAGGATCAATTTATAATTTATCCAATATATGCATGCATGTATTATAAAAATATACCAAATTTCAATGGAGTCATTTGACCTCTGTGACGTCCCCGCCACTTATCTTATCATCTAACTTTTTCCTTATTATCTTATCTGACATGATTCGATTTGGTTTATCAATGTCATTCATCCTTACTCTTAAGCTAAGTCATTCATCCTTACTCTTAAGCTAAGTATCTAATAGCTCGATATGCATAAATTACTTCCAATAAACATAATAATGATATATATATATCATTCCATTCCGCAGGATCTTACACATCATTCTTAACTTACATCCCCGATATCTTATATACATAATTGCTACTTGTACTGTACCATAGCTGAATTACAATTTATTTTACATAAGCATATAAGTATACCTTCTATGCTAACTGGGAAGCGTCTTTCGAAGGTACACTCTAATCTTTCAAAAGCAAGCTCCTTTATTCGGAGCAAAGTTCACTTCAGGTAATCTGTAGGAAAAAGTTCGTAAAAGGGTGAGTTTACGCTCAGTAAGAAAAATATGTAAAAGAGCGTACTATGCCTCTATATGCATTTTTCCTACTTGGCTCTATAATGTCATGTAAACCATTATAAAGTATGCATCATGTACTTCTTTCAAACATCATTTGCAAACATGCATATTTCTTTCAAATGGCATGGTAAACATACTTTGTATGCTTCTTTAACATAGCATACGTCCTATATTTTCATCAAAACATCATATATAGGCATACTTCATAAACTTGCTTTAAAACTTGCATCATATTCATGAAACATACATCATACTTCTTTCTTTAAAACAACATACTTCATAACTTACTTTAAAACATACATCATATACTTCTTCAGAACATACATCTTATACTTTAGAATAGATGGAGACTATGTACATTTATTCAAGTGATTGCATCATCATATAAATCATTTATACCTATTTATATGATTTCTAATCATGCATTAATACAGTGGTGCACCATGTAGAGGTCAGGGATTCTCTCCTGCCTTTAATGATCCACAGTGAACACTAGTCAGGTGTCACTTGTGGTCTTGAGGATCGGACTAGGGTTCCTCGGTTAACATACATAATACTAAGGACTTGATCAGAGTCTCTCAGCCATCAGGGATGCATGATCATCACGCAATCCATAGTCTCAAAACATTTATTATATACTTCTTTAGAAAACACTTTTGTGTTTAAACCAAATAGGCTTTGAATTCTCTTTTCATATAGGGCAGTCGATTGGCCTTATAGGACAGCCGGCTACTGCTTCATAACTTCATTTAAAACTCAAATATTTTCGTCTTTGAAAACATATATGGGCAGTCGACTGGTCCATATAGCAGTCGACTGGTTTTCAAACAGAATGCTTCTTAGCAAATAGCAGTCGATTGGTCATATAGCAGTCGACTGTTTTTGAAACAGAATGCTTCTGGAAAATTAGCAGTCGACTGGCCTTATAGGCAGTCGGCTGGTTTTGAAACAGAATGCTTTTCTTGTAAAAGAAGTCGACTGTCCCTTATAACAGTCGACTGGTTTGAAACAGAATGTTTTCTGGGTAAATAGCAATCGACTGGCTTACATAGCAGTCGACTGGTTTATCTCGATTTTTGGAAAACGGTGTTTTGGTTGTCTCTAGGCAGTCTGCTGCTATTTAAGGCAGTCGGCTGCTCCTAGCCTAATTGGCACTAGGAGTAGAAACCGAATATGCACTTTTCCTGCATAGAAATCGCTGGTACTTCTCTCCAAAACCAATCAAAATCATATGAAAACATACAGACATATCTGCCTTACGTCCGTTACATAAATTCCTTACCTTGATTCCTTCGAGAACACGAAATCACTTGGTGTATCAACCCTAGCTTTTCACTCCTTCAAATCTATAAACATCATACAATTTAAATCTTTAAATAATCATCATACACATGCTATACCAACTCAGTACAACTCCATACCGTGGACGAAATTGAAAGAATCCATTTCTTCTCTTACCTTTGTCAATAACCAAAACTTCAGATTTTGAGATCTCCTCCAATACTTGGATTCAATCTACCAAACTTCGAATATGGTCTAGTCTAGTGACAAGGATCGATTTTCGTTCGACAAGCTTAACGAATCGATGGCTAAATGAGGTAGCTTGTCAAGGTAGCTTGGAATGGAAACTTGGAGAAAACGATGGGGAGGGCTGGAAAGGAAGCTGCCATGCGGTGATGGAGGGAAGAGATGATGACTCCTGCTACATGCATTAAATGTATGCTTTATCCTCCATTATCTCAGCCATAAATCATTTAATTGACTATTAGACCACTTAATTTACTTCCTCCTCCATATGACTCATCTATTTACTTACCAATATCTGATTTATTTTTTCTTTTCTCATACTCCAATATTTTCCTAATATTGCATAAATTCTTTGATTAATTTACTTTCAATTCTCTTTATCTCTTCTCATGTTCCATACATCATTCATACATCAAACTTCTCATATTTATTTAATCATTTCTGATTGTAATACTTTACAAATAAAATTAAATTACATGAAACTGGGGATTTCACATTCTCCCCACCTTAGAGAATTTGGTCCTCCAAATTCAAATCGGGTTATGTATTAAATAAGTCTGGATACTTTTCTTTCATCAAGCTCTCTAGCTGACATGTAGCTTCTTCCGTCGTATGGTATTGCTAGAGAACTTTTACTAAAGGGATCGTCTTAGACCTCAAAACTTTCTCTTTTCTATCCAAAATCCGAACCGACTTTTCCACATAACTCATATCTTCCCTTATCTCCAAGGGCTCATACTCTATAACATGAGACGGATCCAGATTATGCTTCCGAAGCATTGATACGTGAAACACATTATGCACTCCCGATAGCTCCGGAGGCAATGCCAATCTATAGGCAACATCACCAACTCGATCTAAGACCTCAAATGGACCGATGTAGTGAGGACTCAGCTTACCTCGTCATCCAAATCTCATAATCCCTTTGGATGGAGAAACTTTCAAGAACACAAAATCTCTAACCATAAACTCAAGTGGCCTCCATCGAGCATCCGCATAGCTCTTTTGTCGATTCTAAGTCGTCTTAAGCCTTTGACAAATCAACTTAACATCTTCTAAGGCTTGCTCGACTAAATCTGGAGCCAACAACTTGCGCTCGCCCACTTCTTCCTACCCAATCAGACATCGACACCTTCTACCATACAAAGCTTCATATGGTGCCATCCCGATGCTTGAGTGATAGCTATTATTATATGCAAACTTAGCCAATGGCAAATGGTCATTCCAGGAGCCTTTAAAATCCATAGCACAAGCTCTCAACATATCCTCGAGCGTCTGAATAGTGCGCTCGGACTGTCCATCAGTCTACAGATGAAAAACTATGCTGAAATTCAACTTAGATCCCATGGCTTCTTGAAAATGTTCCCAGAAATGGGAAGTAAACCTAGAATCTCTATCAGATGTGATGCTCACTAGAACTCCATGTAGTCTTACGACTTCTCTTACATACAAGTCTGCCAAAGCACTAAGTGTATCCGTAGACTTCATAGGTAGGAAGTGAGCTGACTTGGTTAGTCTATCCATGATCACCCAAATACCATCATGATTCCTTTTGGTCCTGGGCAATCCCATAACAAAATCCATCGTAATGTGTTCCCATTTCCACATAGGTATAGGCAAGGATGTAGCAATCTTGCTGGCTTTTGATGCTCTACCTTAACTTGTTGACACGTCAGACATTTTACTACAAAATCAGCTATGTCTCTCTTCATGCCAGTCCACCAATACACCGTGAGAAGATTATGATACATCTTCGTATTTCCTGGGTGTAACGTGACTTAGTGGCATATGCCTCAGTCAAAATTAACTTCTTCAATTCATCATCATTAGGAACACATATACGACTTCTAAACCTCAAAATTCCATCACTACTAACATCAAATTCTGAGGTCATACCTGACTGAATCTGATTCATAGCCTCAATGCATTGATCATCTTCCTTTTGAGCAATCCGAATTCTTTCTATCAAGTCTGGCTCCATCATCAAACTAGCCATCATTCCAAATTGCTCATAAGGCATAACATTAAGGTTGAGGCTTGCAAACTGCTCAAGCAACTCATGCTCTTTTATCATCATATAAGATACCATTCCTACATGCTTCCGGCTCAGAGCATCCGCCACCACATTAGCCTTCCCCGGGTGGTACAAGATCTCACAATCATAGTCCTTCAGGAGCTTGAGCCATCTCCTTTGCCTCATGTTCAATTCTCTTTGAGAGAACAAGTATTTCAGACTCTTATGATCCATAAAAATCTAAAATCTCTCACCACATAAGTAATGCCTCCATATCTTCAGAGCAAATACTACTGCAACTAACTCTAAATCATGAGTTGGGTAGTTCTTCTCAGGGTCCTTTAACTATCTAGAACCATATGCAACTACCTTACCATACTGCATTAGCACACATCCTAAACCTTGCCCTGAGGCATCACTACACACCGCAAATCCTCCAGAACCACTAGGAATGGTGAGGATAGGTGCAGTCGTTAGCCTGCGCTTCAACTCTTGGAAGCTACACTCACAGGCATCATTCCATTCCAATTTCACCTCTTTGCGCGTTAAGCGCGTCAATAGAGCAGCTAACTTCGAGAAACCCTCCACAAATCTTCGATAGTAGCCAGCTAAACCCAAGAAACTCCTTATCTCCATCACTGTCTTCGGTCTTTCCCATTGAACCACCACTTCAATCTTCGATGGATCGACCGAAACTCCATCTTTACTAATAATATGACCTAAAAAGGAGATATGATCTAGCCAGAATTCACATTTACTTAGCTTGGCATACAATCCTGGATCTTTGAGGGTTTGCAGAACTATCTTCAAATGCTGCTCATGCTCTTTCCAAAACCTCAAGTACACCAATATGTCATCAATGAAAACAATGACAAACTGATCCAAGTACTGTTTGAACACATCATTCATCAGGTTCATGAAGGCTGCGGGTGCATTGGTCAAACCAAATGGCATCACTAGAAACTTATAGTGGCCATATCGGGTCCTAAATGCAGTCTTAAGGATATCTTCACTTCGAATCTTCAACTGATGATATCCTGACCTCAAGTCTATCTTGAAAAAGACTTGTGCACCCTTGAGCTGATCAAAGAGGTCGTCAATCCTGGGAAGAGGATACTTATTCTTGATGGTCACCTTATTCAACCATCTGTAATCTATACACAACCTCATACTACCATCCTTTTTCTGGACAAATAGCACAGGAGCACCCCAAGGGGATACACTGGGTCGTATGAATCCCTTGTCTAGCAACTCCTGAAGCTGCTTCTTCAGTTCTTCCAATTCCCCTAAGGCCATTCGATAAGGAGCTCTCGAAATGGGCTCAATCCCTGGCACCAAATCGATATTGAACTCTACTTCTCTATCCGGAGGAAGTCCTGGAAGATCATCCGGAAACACTTCAAGAAAATCCTTGACCACAGGAATTTCATGAAGTTCGGGATGTTTCCTTTCTACATCTTCCACAAAAGCTATGAATCCTTTGCACAACCATACATACTTCTTATTACTTTCATTTGCAATCAAATCAAGAAATAAACATACTTTAACATTAATCACTTGCAAAATTTACAACACAGCTAACGGGTGAAGAGAAGGTTACACTCTTAGCATAACAGTTTAATATGACATGATTCTTAGCTAACCAATCCATACCCAAGATAACATCAAACCCATACATATTCAGTAGGATTAGGTCAGCTATTGATTCTCTTTCTCCTACCCGTAGCTTACAATTTTTATACACTAGTTCCGTCATTTGTGATTCCTTAAATGGTGTGCTTATTTGCAACAAGTGTCCTAAAGGCTCAGGCTCCACAGGTACTTTCATAGCAATCATGGGAGACATAAATGAATGTGTAGAGCCTGGATCAAACAATGTTGTAACACTCACATCAAAGAGGTAAATCTTACGTTTAATCACTTTGGACGAGGCATCGGCAGACTCTTCATCGATGGTAAACACTCGTCCTTGGGTCACTGCTTTCTTTCCCTTTTCTGCAGCAGTGGCCTTAGATGGTGGTTGAGGGGTCTTCTCTGATTCCTCAGATGTCCTCAAATTCCTCTTGGGACAATATCTGATCATGTGTCCCTGTTCACCACATCTAAAACATGCGCCACTCGCCAAGCGACATGGCTGTGATCCATGTAACTTCCCGCATTGCTCACATCTTTGCATCGTACTCTTCGGTGAGCTAGCGGTACTTCCAACTGGGTATCGGGATCTCTCATCACTTATCTTGATCCCGGTCACTCTAGGAGTACCTATATCATCATCATCATAACTCCAAGTTTAACATATTTCCATAGAGACATTTAATTAAATTTTGAAATCATCTTCTTATACTTTACTTACCTATCGAAACTCCTTCAGATCGTCTACTTCTTCTAAATGGATATCTATCACTCGGGGCTTTCTCATCTGACTTCCTCTTCATCAGCTCCTTGCCTTTACCTTTAGCTCGGAAGTCAGCATGATGAAGGTCATAGTCCTGCTCACACATCTGAGCCTTACGGACCGCCTCTCCATAAGTAGTGATATCCATAGGGTATAGCTTCGATCTAATAAAGGACTTCAATCCCTTTACGAACCGATAGATCTTATGTCCTTCATCTCTTCGGACCTCTGGATCGAATCTACTCAAGGTAATGAACTTAGATTCATACTGGTTTACCGTCATCGCACCTTGAGTCAAACTCAAAAACTCGATCTTCAATCTATTCTGATCAGTGCGTGGGATGTACTGCTCATTAAAGGCTTCTACAAATCTTTCCCACGTGACCTCATCATATCGGGCCTCTAATACAGTACGAGTGGCTTGCCGCCAATACTCGGCATCATCAATCAATAGATAAGCTGCTAGGCCCACCTCCTCCCTTTTGGAGTAGGTCATCTATTCAAAAGACTTCAAGACCGCCTTCATCTAGTTCTCTGCAGTCAACAGATCTCTTTCCCCCTTAAACTTGGGCGGATCCAACTTCTTGAATTCTTTTATCAAGGACACACTACAGTAGGCCTTGGGATCCTGCCTTTCCGTAGCTGGGACTGGTGGGGGTAATTCAGTAGGAGGAATAACAGGTGTAACTGTTGGGGTACTTGTGGCCACATTCGGAAAGTTCAACATGAATTGTGTGAACATGGTGGCCATATTCTCCATGTGCTTTTCCATTTTCGCTAGCCTAGTATTCGGGCTATGCGATGGAGATGGAGGAGTTGGGGGCTCTTCTTCACGACCCCGTCCTCTTCCTCTACTGGTACCTCTTCTACGTGAGCTCATACTGTAAATATAATCACCATTGAGCTCTTTAATATAACTATAAACAGTTATACTATGCATATGTATTCAGACAAGTACAGTACAATTGGGGATATACTCTATTTCTAGCTTCTTGACACTGACAAACACCAATCAAATCGCTCTAATACCAATCTGTGACGTCGCCTCCACAACATCTTATCATCTAACCTTTTCCTTATTATCTTATCCGACATGATTCGATTTGGTTTATCAATGTCATTCATCCTTACTCTTAAGCTAAGTATCTAATAGCTTGATATGCATAAATTACTTCCAATAAACATAATAATGATATATATATCATTCCATTCCACAGGATCTTACACATCATTCTTAACTTACATCCCCGACATCTTATATACATAATTGCTACTTGTACTGTACCATAGCTGAATTACAATTTATTTTACATAAGCATATAAGTACACATTTTATGCTAATTGGGAAGCGTCTTTCGAAGGTACACTCTAATCTTTCAAAAGCAAGCTCCTTTATTCGGAGCAAAGTTTACTTCAGGTAATCTGTAGGAAAAATGTTCGTAAAAGGGTGAGTTTACGCTCAGTAAGAAAAATATATAAAAGAGCGTACTATGCCTCTATATGCATTTTTCCTACTTGGCTCTATAATGTCATGTAAACCATTATAAAGCATGCATCATTTACTTCTTCCAAACATCATTTGCAAAAATGCATGTTTCTTTCAAATGGCATGGTAAACATACTTTGTATGCTTCTTTAACATAGCATACGTCATATATTTTCTTCAAAACATCATATATAAGCATACTTCATAACCTTGCTTTAAAACTTGCATCATATTCTTGAAACATACATCATACTTCTTTCTTTAAAACATCATACTTCATAACTTACTTTAAAACATACATCATATACTTCTTCAGAACATACATCTTATACTGTAGAATAGATGGAGACTATGTATATTTATTCAAGTGATTGCATCATCATATAAATCATTTATACCCATTTATATGATTTCTAATTATGCATTAATACAGTGGTGCACCATGTAGAGGTTAGGGATTCTCTCCTGCCTTTAGTGATCCACAGTGAACACTAGTCAGGTGTCACTTGTGGTTTTGAGGACCGGACTAGGTTTCCTCACTTAACATACATAATACTGAGGACTTGATCAGAGTCTCTCAGCCATCAGGGATGCATGATCATCACGCAGTCCATAGTCTCAAAACATTTATTATATACTTCTTTAGAAAACACTTTTTTGTTTAAACCAAATAGGCTTTGAATTCTCTTTTCATACAGGGCAGTCGACTGGCCTCATAGGGCAGTCGGCTGCTGCTTCATAACTTCATTTAAAACTCAAATATTTTCGTCTTACCAGTCGACTGGTCCATATAGCAGTCGACTGGTTTTCAAACAGAATGCTTCTTAGCAAATAGCAGTCGACTGATCATATAGCAGTCGACTATTTTTGAAACAGATTGCTTCTGGAAAATTAGCAGTCGACTGGCCTTATAGGCAGTTGGTTGGTTTTGAAACAGAATGCTTTTCTTGTAAAAGCAGTCGACTGTCCCTTATAGCAGTCGACTAGTTTGAAACAGAATGTTTTCTAGGTAAATAGCGGTCGACTGGCTTACATAGCAGTCGACTGGTTTATCTCAGTTTTCAAAAAAATGGTGTTTTGGTTGTCTCTAGGCAGTCGGCTGCTACTTAAGGCAGTTGGCTGCTCGTAGCCTAATTGGCACTAGGAGTAGAAATCGAATATGCACTTTTCCTGCATAGAAATCAGCTGGTACTTCTCTCTAAAACCAATCAAAATCATATGAAAACATGCGAACATAGCTGTCTTACGTCCGTTACATAAATTCCTTACCTCGATTCCTTCAAGAACACGAAATCACTTGGTGTGTCAACCCTAGCTTTTCACTCCTTCAAATCTGTAAACATCATACAATTTAAATCTTTAAATAATCATCATACACATGCTATACCAACTCAGTACAACTCCATACCATGGACAAAATTGAAAGAATCCATTTCTTCTCTTACCTTTGTTAATAACCAAAACTTCAGATTTTGAGATTGAATCCAATACTTGGATTCAATCTACCAAACTTCGGATATGGTCTAGTCTAGTGACAAGGATCGATTTTCGTTCGACAAGCTTAACGAATCGATGGCTAAATGAGGTAGCTTGTTAAGGTAGCTTGGAATGGAAACTTGGAGAAAACGATGGAGAGGGCTAGAAAGGAAGCTGTCGTGGGGTGATAGAGGGAAGAGATGATGACTCATGGTACATGCATTAAATGCATGCTTTATCCTCCATTATCTCAGCCATAAATCATTTAATTGACTATTTAACCAGTTAATTTACTTCCTCTTCCATATGACTCATCTATTTACTTACCAATATCTGATTTTTTTTTCTTTTCTCATACTCCAATATTGTCCTGATATTACATAAATTCTTTGATTAATTTACTTTCAATTCTCTTTATCTCTTCTCATGTTCTATATATCATTCATACATCAAACTTCTCATATTTATTTAATCATTTCTAATTGTAATACTTTACAAACAAAATTAAATTACATGAAATTGGGGATTTCACAACCTCAATATTATAAAATGGCTATGCCGCTGTCCTCTTGGTGGTATAATAAGAGATATAAGAGAAATTCTTAGTAGACAATGGCGTGCTCATTCCAACATGTACTCAGAGAACAAGATTACATTGATAATTTTTTTTTGTTTATTTATGAATTTTAATTGTTGTAATATATTTTAAGATAAAGTCTTAAATGTGACTAAAACGGATGAGGATACCTATGGTCTACAAAAAAAAAAAAAGATAAATGTATTGTAAATGACTTAATAATGAATATATGTTTAAACAACTTAAGGAATATTATACTTTATGATTCAACCCACCATAATCTACAACCATCCAGGGCCAAAAACCTGGAAAGCATAAAATATAACCATCCAGACCAAAAAACATTAAAAGCCTTAAGGTTTAGGTATCTCCATTTCTAATTCAGAATCAATACTCAGGTCGATATCATTAAAACCTCCCTAAAACCTCTTACATTGCAAAATAAAATATAATTGCAAAAGACCATCAAAGTAATAATCGTGCATTCCATCCTTTCATGTAGCAGTTATAAGTTAATTGCCATCCCAATCCATAAACTTCACAATTGATTTTCTGCATTTAGATATCTGAACATACCAGATATTTTAAGGTAACAGTCTCTTCTTCTAGCACTAATAAACGCAAATGGCACATATGAGTTCTTCAACAGTGAAATGAGCTTCCAATAAAAGCATCATCCGAACATATCACTATAACATTTCGAAAATCGTTTTTCAAATTACAGAATAGTAAGACTTCCAGAGAAAATTTTCCACTTCCATATTATCATCAACAAATAAAGAACTTCACCACACTAACACATAACTTGATAGACCTAAGTTTTTTCATGAACATTATACCTCCAAAGAAAATAAAAACATACCCCAAATCAGGACAACTCTTCCTCTTTAAGAATATAATAGCACATAAATCATAATCCAATAATGAACAATCCTGATACACTCTTGAAATAGAGAAAACCAGAGTTCCATTTTGAAGTCTAGCCTTCAATCTTATAAACGAAAGAGACATTTTAGAGGGAGTAGAAATACCTTCTTCTATTTTCGTCAAAGATGATAAAGCAACACTTCTCAACTCTAGTGATAGGATTTTCCACCTCATTATCAATCATAAGTTGCATCCCTACGAGAGAAAATATGCTTATCTTTGGAGATTGGATTCTTGGTGGTTGCACGAAGAAAAAAAAGAAATATGTCAAACCTAGTTCATTTCTTCTTCCAAGACATGTTTCGGTGTATACAAGCGAAAGAAAGATATATGGTCTCTAGAAGTGCCTTGGCTCATCTTATTGAGTTTGTAGGAATCAACATACCAATAGAAAACCTCTTCATTCCTACCCTGTCTAGTAGATTAGATAAAGTGACTTTTAAAAAGGCTGGTTTTACTCAAAATGACCAAGGCAAATAGACTTGTCCATTTGAGCCTTCACCTCCTGAAGAAGGAGAGGAGCATGAGAATCAAGATGTATTACCAGCCTCCTCATCTAATGCCAGCAACATTGATGTTATTGTAAGGATGGATGTAATTCAAGCAACCTTGGAGGAACAGTTCGCTTCAATATTTGAAAACTTGAGGGATTTACATAGCAAGGTTGAACAAATTCAACGATCTCATAGTGCTCTATTTGATGAATTCCAAACAGTGTATCCACCCTTCAAGAGATACAAGACAATCTCCTTTAAATCATGAACTAATCCATACTCTTCATATCTAAACCTGTAAATTAGAAAAAAGATGTAATGAAAATTTTTAAAACTTTTTGAACTTAGGATGTTATTTTGTCTATGGATGAAACAATGGATATTTTGGTACACTTCATTGTTTGAATCAAGTCTTTTCAGGACTTTAAATTAAATGTTTATTTGAATTTGTAACGACCCTTTATATTGAAAATACGAATCAAATTTTTCCTTTTCCACTTACTTGGTTGGGCTATATGTAGTGTCACTAATCTATTCTTAAACTAACTTTACATTAGTTAAATCAATATCCTTTAATGATCTTGGTCCCAGTCCAAATTCTCTCTCTAAGCATGCATTCATAATTTTGAATCATTCTACTTGACAAAATATTTATCCACCAATGTTGCATGCATTGTTATAAACCATACATATATCATGTACTTCATTTAATTACATCCCCATACTAGAATAGTACTGAAAATATAAGTCTGAATACAAAATGGGCAACTATACATCATCTACTTTCAAGGAAAGAGCAAAAGATTCGAAGGATGCGATAAAACTCCTCGTGCAAGCTCCTACTGCAAGTAATCTGGAAGGTGGAGAGGGGAGTGAGCTTATGTGAAATCCCCAATTTCCTGAAATTTTCCCATATTTGTAAAGTATTTCAAGCTGAGATAATTAAATAAATATACGAATTTGATGTATGAATGATATAGGGGACATATGTGGAATGAATGGAATTGATAGTTAAATGGTCAAGGAATAAAATTGATACTGTAAGAATATTGGAGTATGAGAAAAGAAGTAATATCATAAATATAGTGTAACTAAATGGACATGTGTCATATGGAAGAAAGAAGACCAATTAAGTGAATGGTCAAATTGTCAAGAGGTCAAAGGGGTCAAGGGTTGAGGTGATTAGGAGATAAAGAGGCATTAAATGTAATTTCATGAGTCATCATCTTCTCCCATCTCCAAGTCGGCAGCCCCATTTCTCTCTTCCTCTCGTTTCCTCCAAATTTCCTCTAAGTTTTCCATTCTAACTTCCTTGACAAACTACCTTGTGCCTCCATCAAATCAACGAGCTCTTTAAACGAAAATCGTTCCTTGTCACTAGCTAAAGCCATATATGTAATATGAAAGGCTGAATCCAAGTATTTAAGGAGATCTTGTTGCTGTTATGCTGGTCATTTACAAAGGTAAGGATAGAAGTTGATTCTTTCAATTCTATCTATGGTTTGGAGTTATATGAAGTTGGTATAACATATTTGTAAAGATTTCTTAAAGGTTAGAATGATTATGGTTTTTGTGCAGCTTGAAGAAGTAAAGGCTAGGGTTGAGGTGCAATCGAGCGATTACGTGTTTTGGTGAAATTGAGGTAAGGAATATGTGTAACGGATGTAGGATGGCAATGTCCGCATGTTTTAAAGGTTTGGGTATGAAACAAGAGCTATTTGAAGAGTAAGAAGTCTAAATTTCGGGTTTTACTCCTAGTTACCAAATTGCTAGGAGCAGCCGACTGCCTAAAGACAACCAAAGCGTGAAAATTTCTGAAATCGACTCAAACCAGTCGACTGCAATCAACTGCTATTTTCTAGAAAGCATTCTATTTCAAACCAGTCGACTGCTATATGGGCCTGTCGACTTCTATTTACTTGAAAAGCATTCTGTTTGAGAAACCAGCCGACTGCCTATGGGGCCAGTTGACTGCCTTGTTTTCAGAAGTATTCTGTTTTAAAACCAGTCGACTGCTATATGGGACCAGTCGACTGGCCCATGTGTTTCCAAAATTTCGAAATATCAAAATTTTAAAAGAAAATAATTTCGATAAATCAAGATATGTGATAGCAGCTGACTGCCCTATAAAATCAGTCGACTACCCCATTTGAAAAAGAGGTTTTAAAGCCTATTTCAGAAAGTATAATTGTCATTGCAAAAAGCTATATGACAAATGGTTTGAGACTATAAACTACTTGATGATTATGCACTATCTGTATATGTACTTGACTGAGGAGCTCTAGTTTGGCCCTCAGTGCCACAAATGTCACCTGACTAGTGTTCATCGTGACCCTTCGACATTTGGCCAATTGTCTCTGTTATATGTTTGGCTAGGGGAGGATTCCTGGCCCCTACGGGGGTACGCCACTTATCTAGTGCATAATTCTGTTGAAATGCAATTAGTCTCTATGTTATCTGAAAGTATCTGAAGTATTTGAATTACTTGAAAGTATTTGAATATGTGATTTCAAAAGAATAAAGAAATCAAAAGTATTTACGTTTCTTGATTTTACTTGTATATGATATTTGAAGAAAGTACATGATATATGCTTTATAATGGTTTTACATGACATTATAGAGCCAAGCAGGAAAAACTGCATATAGAGGCATAGTACGCTCTTTTACATGTATTTCTTACTGAGCGTAAACTCACTCCTTTACAACTATTTTTCAGACTATTTGAAGTGATCCCTCGCTCTCAATAGAAGAGCTTATTGGATCTGTATTCCTTCGAGGCACGCTTCCTCGACTTCTTAAAGGTATACTTATGTAACTATGTAAATCAGACAGTGCTACAGTACAGTGATGTTTATAAGATTTTTGGGGATTTAGGTTATGTAAGATGTGTAAGATCCTGTGGTTTGGAATGATGTATATATATAAATAATGATTATATTTCACTTGAAATTGATGAGCTAATTAATACCAACCATCAGAAGAAAGAAGAAATGACATTGACGAACGAGTCTAATCAATTTGTATGCGAAAGGAAAAAGTTATATATTAATGTGTAGTGACTAGGATGTCACAGCTTATAAAGCCCAATAAGAAATATATATATATATATATATATAAGAGACAGATAGCAAATTTTATATGCAAGCTTCTAAAACATTTATAAAAGCTCAAAATCAGAATTTATACGTTTCGGAAACCAAATCATGCTTATGCAATGCATAAGAAAATAATTCATTCAAACTATAATAAAGCATTTTAATTTAAAAACATAAATCCAAACATGGGTGTATTTATCATATTCACTTTCCATATAAATCTTCGAAATAAACCATATCAGTTTTGAAATCCAAATATTAATGTTTAGAATTCATATATGGAAATACGTACGAAAAAGCATACACATATTAAGTTGAGACATATTAACGACTAAGTAATAATCATATAGTCCAAATATTCCCGTAAGGGAAAGTGCAAGTCAATTAGACATAGGGCCATAGTCCAGAGGGGGTCCACAGTGACCACTAATCAGGTATCAACTGGGCTCGCTGTGAACTGGATCAAGGTCACACAGCATCGGAAGTCAAATACCTACTATGGACTGGATCAGGGTCACACAATAGTCTAAAACTAATACCTACTGCGAACTAGATCAGGGTCACACAATAGTCCAAAACAATACTGTAGTGACTTTAGTTAGTCATGTCTCAAAACATATTTATATATATTTTCGAAATTCAAAATCGTGTTCTCAAAACTTCACAAATGAATATATATATATATATATATATTCTTTCAAAAGTAGACAGTTTCATAAATATTCATATGTTGGTAATTTCCATGAAAAATCAAAATTTCGAATAAAAATTTCATAAACATTCAAAATCATGCAATTTAACATTTTTCCAAAACAAGCTTGCTAGAAAATTTGCTATTTTCAAATGGATTCTTAAGTTCTAGCTTAATTCCCAAAACCAACATTTTTACAAAAATCCGGCAGCAAAACGACTTAATTTTCTTAAAACCTCCTGCAAGAAAAATACAGTTTATAAATCCAAGGTAGTTCATTTTAAAATTATTCAGTATCTCCTACGTTCCGATATATATCTCTTACCTGTACTTATCAAACCATCAAGCTTAAGGGTAGGTAATGCGTATATATCGCCTATTCCAATTCCTATCCAATTGTGAACTTAGCTGCAATGCAATATACAAAGACATCAATCATTAGTCACTCAATCCTATCACATTCCAAAACATATCAAACAATCTCTAAATTGATCAAATTCTATAACTTTCCTGAGTACCTGTTGTAACCGAAATGGTAACTTGGTGTTCCTTCCACTTCCTTTCAAATCTAATAATACCAATAAACTTAGTACTTCTCATAAATTAGTATATATTCATTTCATTAATAACCAATTATTACCCCTCAATCTTATAAATACAATGATTTCCTTTCTAATTTTTACTATGTACAATAATAAAACCTTGTATATCTAATTTAACTAAATTATTTTAATAGGATTCCAACTCTGCTTGTTTGAGTTAACAAAGCCGGTCCCAAGCCCGAGTAAAGGAAGAGGGTGGTAGTAGGTTTGGACAACCAGCCTTCAAAACTAGTCCAATCTCATGAAATGAACCAATATCAGAACATCATTGGGGGGTCTCCTACTCAACGACGCGCTGCATCGAAGTCCGGGTGTAGTGCAAAGTGGGCAAGGGTTGCTAGGTCGTTGCCTGGAAGCAATGCACCACATCGACGCCTGGATGTGGTGTTAAAGAGGCAAAGGTTCCCACACCATAATGGACGGGGGTGAGTAAAGAAGTTAGTCCATAACCATAAGCTTAGGTTAGGATCTTGGAATATAGGTACGCTTAGTGGTAAGTTAGCTGAGATTTATGAGGTTATGAGTAGGAGGAGGGTTAACATCTTGTGTCTTCAAAAGACCAAATGGGTTGGGGAAAAAGGCTAAAGAGATAGCACCTTGACAATATAAGCTTTAGTACACAGGGAAAGATAGAGACCGAAATGGAGTAGGTATCATTATAGATAAAGAGTACCATAAGGATGTTGTACAAATTAAGAGGCAAGGGGATAGGATTATTTTGGTTAAGCTAGTTCTAGGAGAAGAGGTGTTGAATGTCATTAGCATGTATGCACCCCAGATAAGACTTGATGAGGTTAGTAAACGACAGTTTTGGGAGGATTTAGATAAGGTAGTACAAGACATGGCCGTAGGAGAAAACCTTTTTATTGGCGGCGATCTTTATGGACATATAGGTACAAGTAGAAAGGGTTTTAAGAGCGTACATGAGGGTTTTAGTTATGGTGTAAGAAACAAAGGTGGGGATGCTATCTTAGATTTTGCTTTATCTTATGATCTAATCCTAGTAAACACATTGTTTAAGAAGAGAGATTCTCACTTATAACCTTTAGAAGTGGACCAAGAGCAAGTCAGATAGATTTCTTTTTAACTATGAGTAGGGATAGACATAGATGTTTGGATTGTAAGGTTATCCCAGGTGAAAGTGTTACTGCACAACATAGACTCCTAGTTCTAAATATGAAGATAAATAGGCGACATCGAAGGAACCAACAAAAAGGAATTGAAAGGATTCGATGGTGGAAGCTAAAAGAAGATTGTCATACAACATGTAGAGATAGTTAGATTCAAAAAGAGGATTGGACAACAGAAGAAAACCCAAATGTAATGTGGAATAAGATGGCAAAATGCATTCGGGAGGTGGGCAAAAAGACATTAGGAGTATCAAACAGAAGAGTGCCAACTGGAAAGGATGCAACATGGTGGACTGCAGCAGTAAAAGATGCTATAAAGACTAAGCGAGAGTGTTATAAGGCTTTGAAGAAGAACAATACAGAAGAGAGTTTTACGGAATATAAGTTAGCAAAAAAGGAGGCAAAGAAGGCTGTAGCAGAAGCTAAGATGAAGGTTACGAAAGAGATTTACGACAAGTTAAACAAGCAGAGGGAGAGAAAAAGATGTACAGATTAGCGCGAGCAAGAGAAAGGAGGAGTTGTCACCTAGGAGTTGTGAAATGTATTAAGGATGAGCATCAAAGAACTCTCATTAAAGACAATGACATTAAGGACAGATGGCGTAATTATTTTGACAAATTATTTAATGATGGACAAAATAAAGTTTTGGATAATATCTCAGTGCCTCTCAAGGATTTAAATTGGTGCTTTATGCGTAGAATCAAAGAGACAGAGGTAAAAGAGGCACTAAAGATGATGAAGAAAGGAAAAACTGTTGAACTTGATGACATCCCAATTGAAGTTTGGAAATGCCTTGGAGATGTAGGAGTTAGGTGGTTGACAAATCTATTTAATAAGATTTGGCACACTAACAAAATGCCAAAGAAATGGAGGAAGAGTTTCCTGATACCTCTATATAAGAACAAGGGAGATTCAAAGTTGTGCCAACTATCGAGGCATAAAATTGATGAATCACACGATGAAACTATGGGGGAGAGTGATAGAACAAAGATTAAGAAAGAATGTAGAGATATCAGAGAATCAATTTGGTTTTATGCTGGGTCGATCAACTATGGAGGCAATATATTTGCTTAGACAACTTATGGAGCGCTCTCAAGTAATGGGTAAAGATCTCCATATGGTCTTTATAGATTTGGAGAAAGCATATGATAAAGTGCCTAGGGAGGTACTATGCTAGTCCTTAATGAAGAAAATAGTTCCTTTGAAATATATTGAACTAATTAAGAACATGTAGAGAGATGCAAGGACACATGTGAGGACAGGTGGGGGGCAAACAAGTGAGTTTACTATCACGATGGAATTACACCAAGGGTCAACGTTGAGTCCATTTTTATTTGCGGTAGTTATGGACGAACTGACAAAATCCATCCAAGATAAGGTGCCTTGGTGTATGATGTTTGCAGATGATATTGTCCTATGTGCAGAAACTAGAGCAGAGATCAATGTAAAGTTGGAATTATGGAGACAAACGTAAGAATCAAAAGGATTTAAACTAAGCAGAGTGAAGACTGAATACATGGAGTGTAAATTCAGTTCTAACCGAGTGGAAGAGCATGATGTAGTGACGTTAGATGGAATGGCGATACCTAAGCGTGACCATTTTCAATATCTGGGATCGATAGTACAGATGGATGGAGAGATTGATGGTGATGTGACCTATAGGATCCAGCCTGGATGGAGTAAGTGCAGAAGTGCTACAAGTGTGTTGTGCGATAAAAGAATTCCTATATGGTTGAAAGGCGAGTTTTATAAGACAGTTGTTAGACCAACATTGTTATATGGTAGTGAATGTTGGGCGACTAAGAGGCTACATACACAAAAGATGAGTGTAACAGAAATGCGAATGTTGCGGTGGATATGTGGATATACAAGAAAGGATAGAATGAGAAATGATGATATTTGTAAGATGATTGGAATGGTACCTATTGAAGACAAGATGTGTAAAAATCGTTTACGTTGGTTTGGACACGTAAGACGTAGACCTATAGATGCTCCAGTTAGGATAATAGAGGCTATGGATGTTGAGAGACGGTTAAGACTAGAGGAAGATCGAAAAAGACTTGGAAGGAAGTAGTTTGGAAAGATATGGAGGTTTTAGAATTGGATGAGCAAATGGCCTTGGATAGGAATCTATGGAGGAGAAGAATACATATGGATGATCTAACGTGAATTCAGATATTGGTTCATATAGCCTACCCTAATCTTTTAGGATAAAGGCTCTGATGATGATGATTTTAATAGGGTTCCACACTAAGGCAACACCCTATCATCATCTTAACCTCCATATTTTCATGAATTAATATCAATTTTACACTTAAACACATCACATCACTCATATATGTCAAGATCAACTTAGGAGAAGTAGTTTACCCTTTGGAATTCTTTATTTTGAAATTCTTTACTCGAACAATCTCCTCCTCACTGTCCAGCCAAGATTTCTGCACTTTAACAACACAAATAAACTCATAATCCACCCTTTTTACACATATAATTTCCTTGAAATTAAAGGAAGAGGCCTATCTTTTGATCTCTCTCAAAACTGAAACCTTTTTACTAAGCCGTCACTATGCTTATATTAACCTAATACCATATACAATTTTAATATTAACATACACCTCATAGACAATTTATTCAACCTATAAGGGTTAGTTTCTCACCCTAACAAAAGCCACTTTATAATTATTTAACCTTTATTCCTTAATCTTTAAAGCATATTTATAATAAACTAGTAAGAGCCATTACCTTTTCGATTTCAGCCTCCTACTACCCATCTCGGCTGTTGACTTCTTCTTTATCTTGTCGGTTATTATCCCTTGCATTGGCTCTACCTAAGCCAAGAGTGAACAACCTTTTTCCTTGCCAAGAGAGGCAGTCAGCAACTCCCCTATTGTTGCTCTATTTTAGGGCCGAGAGAAGCCCTTATCTTGGTCTTGCTTAAGCCCTTATGTCTCTCCCTAGTCACTCACAATTTCAATCCTTGTTGTCGGTTCTAACTGCCAAGCATGAGAGGCCCCTAGCATCTATGTTTCCATTATTCATGGTTTTCCTACTCCTGCTGCACACCCCTGCTCTAGCACCAATAAATCAGCTTCATCATCCTCTTGTTAGCCCCTGCTTAGCACTACATTCTATCCCACTATAGCAACCTTATATGCCCCTATTACAACTCGTAATTGAACTTGCATTTTCAACCTTCAAGAATGACATTTCCAGCCTGTCTTGTGTCATTTTCTTTGACCAAAAAACCCTCCTTTCAGCTCTTAAACACTCACCTTCGAGCCTTTAAAAACCAGCACCCAAATGCCTCTTTAAACCCTCTATTTTCATGCCTTAGACCATGTATTTCCAGCCAACAACTTCCTTTGGTAGCAACTTCTTTCCCCTTCGAAATTCAGCTTCTTCAGGCAGCAACGAGAGTTGCCTCTCCTTTCTCTCAGCTACCTCTCTCTCTCGTTCCCTGCATACTACTTCATTTCCTTTCTTTCTTCTTATCTTTGTTTTGGTGGGTTTAAGGGGTTCTCTCTCTTGGTTTCTCTTGCCCAATCAATTATCCTCTACTGCAACACTTTCTTTTCTTCTTCTCGCACGATCAGCTTCCATTTTACTCCTCACTCTCCTTTTTCTTCCTCTCTTGATCCTTCATTCATTTCATTCTCACCTCTCTTTTGTCATTTCTCAGAGGCCAAAGGCCTCTGTTTTCTGCCTTTCAAGTTTGAATCTGCTCCCACGTTAGTGGGAGCAGTTGCTGCAGGAAGCCAACCAATAATAATAATAATAATAATAATAATAATAATATTATTATTATTATTATTATTATTATTATTATTATTATTATATTTATTATATATATTTTACAATGATATATATATCTTGTATTCTTATGTACTGAATTCACACACATATATATATCACTATACTTATATATATAGATATATTCTTGATTGTTACTTTTTTATTTATTTTATTCATTAGGTTATTTAATTTCTTCATTTACTTACAAACTAGGTATGAAAAATTTGCGATCTTCAAGAATTGCTCTATTGAATATTTGGATTTAAATTCAATGGCTTGATTTGTACTATTTGATTGAATGCTTGTGCTTGTGTGATCAGTCTCTCATGTGATTTAAAATTTGTCTATAATTCTTATGTGACTTGGATGTGATCAAATGTCTGATGCTTGCTTGACTAACAATAAATAGTCTATTGACTGAGCTTAGAAACATTGAATAAAATGCGTGCTTGAAGTGTATGTTTGTTTGAATGGTGAAACTTCACCATATACTTATTGACAAAAGAGAAATGATTGCCTTGATTAAGCTTGGAATAATAAGGATCTTGTGTTTCATTTAGCGTTGGTTTTTCTGCATCATTTCATATATGTGTCTGTATATGCATGTCTAGATACATGTCTCTTCATCAATGTACATGTTTTGCATTATTAGTCTTGACTTGCATTATTGCATCAAGAGCTCATTTGTCTATTTTCCATATAAGTTAGGTATACTTTCATATATTCATGCTTAGTCGTCTAATAATTATTCTTATCTTTTTCCCTCAAATTTACTTCCACTCAACCTTGTCATGAGATTTTGAAATACATATCCTTTTTAATATGACAAAAAAGGGAGAAGTGGATAGGTAAATAAGAGCATTGAATAATGGGAAGTAATAGAATTAGAGTTAGCCCTTATGCAAACTCACAATTATGTTTATATCTAGAAGGAGATATGATTTAGCAAAGTTTTAAAATTTTTATCATTAATCTAAGGGAGAGTAATTAAAATTAATTCATCTTAAGTTTTGTCATATCAAAAAAGAGATATTGTTGACTTTGAAATACTCTATGATTTTGACATGACTTCATGAAGAACTTTAAAGGAATTTAATTTTAATAAGTATGAAAAAAATTAATTGTTTGAATCTTATCTATTCATACTTAACAAATGACAAGTCAGATAAGCATGATCTCAAATCTATAATTTATGTTTGCATATTTAAATAAGACATAATCCTGCAATTTATGCCAATATCATGTGTTTAACTAATGAAAGTATCAATACACTCTGAACATGTATCGATACAATATGTTTTTACTATTAGCGAGACTAATGATGTGTCGATACCCTATCCTAACAATGAAACAGAAGTTTAATACTTTATTTTGGTACCGATATGGTTAAGTTAAGTTGTCACGGTCTGAAATACCATATATTTTACTAATATCATATATTCAAATCACATAAGTTGGGCTTGTCTGCAGTGTCAACTTGTATTCAAAATGGAATTTATTTATTTATTTTTTTATACAAACCCAGGATTCGGAATTTATAGAAATTCATATACAAAAATATATATACATCCCATGTATAACATACATAAAAAGTAGCACTGTACAAAAAATTTGAATACATAAAAGCAAAATCAATATACCTCGATGAATTGGAAAGGTCGCTTGAGGAATACCGAAATCAAGTCCTCCAGAGAAGCAGACCCGAACTCAATGCAAAAATAAAGGGGTGAAAAATAAAGGGGTGAGCTAACGTGCTCGATAAGGAATATCTATACGAAAGCTGATCCAGCGTATCCTATATGCAAATTTCACAAACGGATTTTCATACGAAAACCATGAAATTCAAAATATTAAATTTAAGTAAGTACGATCTAACAAGAAGGATAGTATAGTGAATTGGGTAGCCAGAGGAGTATGGGAGATACTTTAAAGTACCTTACGTGTTCCGGTATCCAAGTCTACTATAAGGAATTCATTGGATTTGATTAAATCACAAATTCAAATATAATCCAGTATTTTGAGAAAAAGACATGCTTACATCAAAGATTAAACAATTTCTCCGTAAACATTGTAAATCATATTTATAGCAATTTTTAACAGATAAATCAAATAAATAATTTCACAAAACATGTAATTCATATCAAGAAACATAAAATGTGGATAAATCAAAATCAGAAACATATCAAAACTGGGAGTGCCTGGATTTAAGTTAACCAGGGATTTATCATCCCAGTATAAATTTAGTGGAGACTAGGCTACACCCAATAGACATATGCACTGTGGTAGACGTATGGCTATAGTTAGGGGGCCACAGTGTGATCACTAGCCAAGTGTCACTTATGGGAGCTAAAGACTGGACTAGAGTTAGTAGCATCAGAACAGAATAAAAATACATGTACCTGCAGTAGCTACGGGGCCAATAGTCTCTAAAAACCATATAAAACATTTCATAGTGGTTTATAGAGATAAATTCAGAAATCTAAATCTTCAATATATCCCTAAATACATATTTCGAAATTATAAGCCGTTCAAAAATAAAAATTCATAAAATATTCTCAAATCAATTTTCAGTCCCAAAAATATTCTATTTATCTGTAAATAAGTTATAAAAAGAACTCTCACGTACGCAAAATTCGATAACATGAATTTTTAAATATTGAATTTGTGATTTAATTTATTTAAAACCATATTTAGGGATTTAAATATCCAAAGTTCTAGAATTTATTTCTTTCATCATATAAATCATGCGAGATAATATTTTAAAGGGATTTAGGCTAGTTTTAGTGTAAGAACCGATTTTATGGTACTGTACATGTGAAATTAATCAATTAATTTATTTTGGAATATAATTGTAAATTTTAAGTAAATAATCATGTGGACCCCACTTGGAATTTCAAGCCAGATGTACTTATGATTGAAGGAATAGTGTACGGATGATGTAATAAGGATATTATGAAAATTTGGAGGTCAAAATACCTTATTTGCACTGTTCTTGGAAATGTGGCAAATAAATTGGAAAATGACAGATACGTCCCGAGCGTATTTTTGTAAATTGTGCCCAAATTAGAATGACTTGGGATGAAGGAAAAATGTCATGATATTCTATATGAAAAGAAGAATAAGATAGTGTCATAAGATTTATCAAATTGGTAGTTTAATCGAAAAATTTCACTGGCAGTCCGTTAGGGATAAAATCGTAGTTTCATGCAATCGGTGAATTCCACGTCGATGAAACCACCATAATTCATCAAAATACACCCAATAAGAATTTTTGGAGTTCAACTGCATAGTTAAAAAATTTACAAAAGCTTAAGGGCACTTTTGTCTAAGATCTTTATAATCAAGGGCATAATGATCATTTAACATAGGAGAATAGTCAAATGGTCAATATTTGACCGTTATTGACTGAAATAAATCAAATTTAATTAAAATAAAAAGTTAAAATCTGAAAATTTAAAAATAATAAAATAAGTGATGGCAAAAGTGTAAATTTTGAAAAGTTAAAGAAAAAAATATATTAGTGGACCATGTGGCAATTTAATATTGGTTGAAACATAAATAAATTGGTCTTGAAACTCAGCCATTTGAGCTTTATTCCACCGACTTCCCTGTGCCAATTTCTGCTACACGATTTCCTTTTCTAATCCCCTGCAACTTCACGTTTCTCCTTCTTTTCCCCTCGTTTTTTCATCATCTCCATGCAAAATTAGCACTTTCCATATACCAAATCATGAGACTTCATACATAAAGTAATTCCTCACCGAATAAACTATTTAAAACCCAAAAATGGTGGCTAGAAACAGACGTGAGATGCTGCTGACCGAATGGGTTTTGGTGACTGGGTTGTTCGGATTTGGTTGGAGAGGTGAGGGGTGCTGATGTTTTTCTACTATTTAGCTATGTTCTATGGTTAATATATATATATATGAGAAACATGTATGAAACTTTAATTTGAAACAAAATGAATTACAATGATAGTAGAGCTGTTAGGCGATGACAAAACAGTAAAGGAAATTGTGGTAATTTTAATGTAATTTTTATGTAGTTTGGTAGGAAGTAGTAATAGAAGATGAAAGGAAATTGGTTTAAATCGTGGCTGCTGTGATGGGTTACAAGAAACAGCATAATGGTGGGAAAACAGGGGTGTGTGTGTGGCGTGGAAATGGTGATGCTTGATCATAACATGGGTTTCACGAGGATGATGTTGTTTTAATGAATGGAAATTGTTTGATAAAAACTCTAAGAGAGATAGAATATGTGTGGAAGCTAGATTAGGAAAAGAATAGATGGAAAACCAAGAGGATGAGCCAAGAGGAAGTTTTGGTCATGGCCATATGGGAAGCTGGGGTGTAAAACGGGCGGGGCGGGACGGGCTCGGGGCGGGCCGTAAAGATATGGCTGTTTTTAAACGAGCCAAGTTTGATATGGTCGGTCCGTTTTTAATGCGGACTGGGCTGGCCCGCGGGCCACATATTTTTAAATAAAAATAATAAAAATAAAATTTTAAAAATCATTAAAATTCATATATAAATACAATCTAAATATAATTACAATTCACTTATAATATTTTTAAAATAAATAATTATAATCTTGAAAAAACATAAATTTCTATTAAACATTAAACTTTTCCAACTTCTTTTTTTTTTTCACTATCATACATATAATGTCATGGTTTGAATTCAAAGTAAAATTACATGAATTTATTTTTTTGCTAGAATATAATAAAATCATGTCATGTATGTATTATTTTGTAAGAAATAAAAATACATTAATAATATAATTAAAAAACAAAATATATAAAAAAAAATAAAATGGGGCCTAAATGGGGCCAGCTCGCAGGCCGGCCATCGGGCTTATGAATCGGCCCGCGCGGATTGTCAGCCCGCGTGGGCCCCTAAACGGGCCTAAAAAAAAATAAGTCCGGCCCTTTAAAAGCCCGCGGGTTTGATGGATCGACCCGCGGGCTTCGACCCGTTTTACACCCCTAGCTGTCGACAGTGAACAGAAACGTGAACCAAAAAAAGGAAAGGAAAGAAAAGAAGACAGCAAAAGAAAAGAAAAGAGAAGAAAAATATAAATGCAATTTTTAATAAAATGGTAAATCTAAAATTTATATAATGATAAATTAAGAGTTATTGTAAAGTTAAAAGTGGGAGAAGAATGAATTAATTTTGAGATCAATTGGAGTACATTTCTTAATATGAAATGTTGAATTTGATGGTTGATCAGTAAGAAAATAATGTGGGAAAAAATTCTATATTGATCAATTGTGGAATTTTATATTAATAATTAGTAATGGTCATTTATAAAATTTGAATTGAAAATTGATATGAATAAATATAAGAATGAAATTTGGCCACAATATGGAATATGTGAATGAGAGTGAAAATTTTAGATGTGTGGTGGATGTTGGATGAATACATGAAATGAATGTATGAAGTGAATAAAGAGTGTTTATAATATTGGAAATAGAAAAGAAAAGGATTTGGAAAAATGGTACAATCGACCAAGGAGTCTGTCGGTATGCTCGGATTTAAAATTCAACACAAAATGAAGAAGTTACGTTATACTATCGGTAAAATTTATACTGTAAAAATAATTGCAGTGTCTAATATGGCTGCATAAAGACATAAGTAATAGCTTAAAAATAAGTATTTATTAAGCTAATAATTTTAGTAGAATTATCTGTAACCCGGGAATAACGAATTGCGAGTGGTGCATCCAAAGAGTTACGCTATATAGGTAAGGGATGTGTATGTAAGCTATAGCGATATTTCGAATGCATATTTATTATGCAAATAAATTATTGTGAATATTTTTTAAATGAATTGCATGAAAATATGTGGAATTGAGGCTGTATGCGAAAATTGGAACTGTGTTTAATTTGCAGGAGGGCTAGGGTAATAGCAGTTGTTATGCTGCTGAAAATTTCTAAGATATTTTCTAAAAATATTAGAAAATATTTAATTACATGATTTGATGATTTCCTAGCCTTGAAAATGAGAAATTTATTATTTTTCATAAAACATGAATATACCAAAAAATATTAATTAAATGTTCATGTTACCAATTTTACTGAGAATGAGAATACAAAATACTCGTCTTACATGTTTTACAGCATATGATATGGTTTATGAGATGAAAAGATAGAAAGTGAATATTTTATAAATTATTTCCATAAATATTCACTTTATAATTTGATAGAATCCTTTATGGATTGATTGAAGAATTACAACTTTTATTTATTTCCATAAAGGTGATATGATTATGAAAGCACGTTTTGAGACTGCTAGGTCCCATATCATGCCGATATGTGATATGTGATACGTGATATGTGACTTGTGATATGTATTCAATCCCAGTCAACACCTGATCAGTGTTTGACTAAGCACTACCATAAATTATGGCCATAGATCTGACATGATTATTAGTGCCCTACAGGGTACTGTCTCTCTAGCATGATATATTTTGGGTGATGCCTTAGTCTCCACTTTTATGAGATATGAAATGATATGTGATGTGGAAATAGTGTTTAAATGCAAAAGCATATGACTATGTTTTTACACAAAAAGGAAAAAAAATGATTTCAAACAGTTTACTGTACTACATATAGTACCGTACTATTTATGATTTATACAGTGACATGTGAAATGAGTTAAAGGAGAATTATGAGATATTTAAACTAATATTCTCTTTTAAAGAATATATAAATATTAGTTTATTTTATTTAAATGCTTTATTTTATAAAAGCATTATTTTGAAAAGGATATGAAATGATATGGAAAACAATTGATCTCAATAACAATATTTACTCCCTATAGTCGCTTCTAGGCTTTGGGACAATACAGGTATTTCAAAATACATTCTTTATTCCATCCGGATCCTTAGCCAACTATAGTATCCTTCTTATTTTGGTCCTTAGAGCACCTATAGGAAAATAAGGATTTTAATGCATATAGATTTTGGAGTATCTAGTTTTGCATACAATTCTCTTACTGAGCCGTGGTTTACTCACTCTTTTATTTTAACATCTACAAAGTACTTCCAGTAATTGTATGATTAGCATCCGGGGATTGTTGGCTGCGCATTTAGTGTCCTGAAGCAGCGAGCTTATATCCTAGAGGTATAATCACTTATTTTATATGTTCAGACATGTTTTATAGTACTACAGTGTTGTGAATTAAACAGAGGATGTAAATGATGAATAAATTCTCGATATGTAAATCTTTCCTTAATTATAAATTACGGTTTTTAAATGATTACAGTGTAAAGAAAAAGAAAAGTAAGGCATCGCAGACAACCTAACCATATAAAATGTGTGGAAAAATGTGAAATAATGTAGTCACGGGATGTGACATTTAGAAAATTTTCGACAGCATAAAGGTATATTTTAGCCTAACCCTCCTGCACAAAAAACAACTTCAAAACCACAATTTCCAGTTTCCAATTTCAATCTAAAATATCAAATCCACTTTCACCAACACATAATTTTATCAAAAACATGCAACGCTATTGACACCTAATTTTGTTCGGGTTTGATAAATTCGAAAAATTTAAGAATCAAATCCTACACAATGGAATTGACTTAATTAAATTTAGGCATATTTTCTTAATTCAAATTCTGAATAAATTCAGGTAAATTTTAGGTTATGAGGACTTTGTTGGGCTTACAAGCTTAAAAGCTCAATTTAGGTTGAATTATGTTCCATGGGCTTGAAGGCCCAAATTTCATTTATTTATTTTTAATTTTAATTTTATTTTATTTTCTAATTTAGTTCTTTTAATAAACTTAATTAGTGATAATTTCTAAAAAAAGGTAAAAAAAAGTGAAAAAAAAAAGAGAAAATCAAAAATGGAAAGAGTTGGTGCCGTGTTGCCCTTTTGAGAGTCCCTTTCTTTCACCAACTGTCCATCAACAACTGCCTATTGCTCTACCACTCAACCCATTCCCATGAAAGCCAGTCACTCAAACCCCATTCCAATGATCAAACACTTTAATGTCCAAACTTGGAATATTAAAATCTTATGGACAAAAATCAAGAATTGGACCAAGAGTGGGATCCTAATTTGACTAAAATGCACACTGGATTTACATGTAGGGGGCTCGGTACCAAATTTGGCAAAAAACTTTAAGAAATCAACATATACACCACCTCACAGAAGCCTTCGGGTGATCACCAAAGACATCACAAACCATTTCTAGCCCAGAATGAACACGGCTTAACCTCACACAGACCCATCTTCAACATTCGGCCACCATCCTCCACTCCACCATTCGAGTTCTCTTGGCTTCTAGAGGTGGCAAATGGGCGGGTTCGGGTGGGTTCGGTTCGGGTTATATTCGGTTACGGGTTATTTCGGTTACAGGTGTTTTCAGTTTCGGGTTTTTTCGATTTCGATTTTTCTCGGTTACCAGTTTTTCAGGTCTCGAGTTTTTTCGGTTTCAGGTACTTTCAGTTTCGGGTATTTTAGGGTTCGGTTATTTTCGATTTCGGTCCAGTTTCGAGTTCGGTCCGGTTTTAATCGGGCGGACTTGTCAAATTATTTTAAAATTTTATAAATTATAAGTATTTTTATAATTTTGAATGTAATAATTAATTTAATTTTATATAGTTAAATAAAAATATAATAGAAATGCTAAATTAAAGTTAAATTTAATAAATATTTATATAAATATAAATTTTTACATTTTAATGTTTTATTACTTGACAATTATTATTTATTCATGTGATATTCACATGTGTTATAAAATATAATTATATATTAATAATTATATAAAAATTTATTTTTTAAGTGAGCCAAATATATATAGTAAAACTAAAAGAAAGTAAAAATCCAAAAGTATTAGCTATACAAATAAACAATTAAAAAATTATAAATAAATCACACTAAATAATTAAACATTTATATAAATGGCTTTATGCTCTTAACAATAACTTATTGGGTTATTATATTTTTTTAGTTAAACATTGGGCCATTGGAATTTAGACACTCTTAGTTCAATAAATTTTTTTTTTTTACTTTTTTTTATTAGCTTTTTTAATAATTATATTATATTTTTAATAAAATTTTAAATTTTTAAGAATTTTTTTACATTTATTTTGTCTTTTAAATACCAACATAACTAATAATTAAATTAAATCTAACCGCATAACTAGTTAACTAATTGTTCATTATAATGTTGAATAAGATTATAGTGTACATTAAAAAATACTTAACATTATGAATAATTGGTTAATTAATTACCTCAATTTTATATTTATTTTGTTTTTGGTTTGTACATAAATCGTAATATAACATTATTATATTAAATATAATTGTACTCATACATATTAATTAATCAAATATCTCATTAAAAATTTAGAACGTCAAATTAAACAAGTTATATACACCAATTGACATTATATTATAAATAATAATATTTTATATAATCATATGATATACAGTTATACACCAATTGAGTACTAATTTTTTCATGTTCACATTAACATAATAATATTAGATATACACCAATTGATCGAATATCTAATTAAAATGTTAAATAGTAGATATTACTAAATTAATTAATATAATGCGACTTATTTAAATATAATTAATAATAATATTAATAAAGTATAAAAAACAAATTTTATTAAAATTACCACTTACACAGTAATACTACTCTAATATATTATTAAATTACACTTTAATTTACTATTAGAATTATTATTTTTATCCACACTTTAATTTTACATTTAATAGATAATAAATAAATTATTTTTAATAAATGCTTAATTCTATCAAAATAATACTTACACACTAAGAGATTACATAATTTATTCTTAAAAGATTATTATAATATAATATATAAATCATTATTATAAGATACCAAATTGGTTTATTCATGTATAAGATTATTATAATATAATAAATAATTAATTACCAATTGCTTGAATTATTAATGTCTTTTGTTTTAAGGCTAAAAATAAAATTACCACTAGCTTGATTTATAATTTTCTCTTTTAATGATGCCCAAGCTTATAAAAAAAATTGTACTTGTATTGTTTAATTTAATTACTTAACTTTTTCTAATCTTAAAAACTTGAATTTTAATTTTAAGATTAGGTTTTTTTTTATCTAAATTTAATATCTTTCTATACTTGAAACTTTAAGAAAATATAGTTTAAATTTAATTTTATTAAAAATATTTTTAATGTGTTGCACAAAATATCAAATTCAAAGTTTCAAACAAATATTGAAATTATATAAATTTTTTTATATATTTGATTTATTATTGTATTAAAATTAAAATTTTATTATAAAATAAAAATAATAAAATGTTAAAATAATTTTTATAATAAAATCAAATGTTAAATTAATAATATATTTATTACTATAAATGCAATAAGTATAATATTAAAGATTATTTGATATCATATATTATGGTGTTTATTTTGCTAGTAATACATAATTGATAAAATTGTATAACAAATAATAATTGTTTTCAAAATTTTAAACTTTTTAATTAAAAAAGTGTATCAATTATTTATTTATTTTTAAATAATAATTATATAATTATAATTCGGGTTTTCTCGGGTTATAAATTTGGTTTTTTACGGGTTTCGGATCGGATCGGTCTCGGATTGTATTGGGCTTGGGTTATGTCGGGTTCAGGTTGTGTTGGGTTGGGGTTTTTTCGGTTTCAAGCTTTTTCGGTTTCGGGTTTTTTCGATTTCGAGCTTTTTCGGTTACGGGCCTTTGACTTTTTTGGACAATTCGGGCTAGTCTCGGTTCAGTCTCGGGCGGATTCGGGAGGGTTTTTGAGCTCGAACCAGTTTTTGTCACCTCTATTGGCTTCCACAGCAAACACAAACCAAAACCAAAAATTAATCCCAAGACCCTATTCGACTACCAGGCCGCACCTCTTTAACCCCAGATCAATCTTCAGTTGGTCTGAAATCCCAAAACCTAAACACACCCAAGAGCACGCCTAGAACCGAGACACACGCGACTACCATTGTGCTGCCATCATCTTCATCTTTGCCACACATTGCTGCCCTTTGTCACCGTCTCTTTGTACTGCTTTCCTACATCAACACAGCACACACAAGCATAAGGCACTTGAAAAATACAAGAAAACGACAAGAATCGAAACAAGAAAAAGTGACGCGGTGTGCTGTGAGGCAGAGTCGACGAGAAGTAGTTCAAACCGTGAAGTTGTTGCTGAAATGGTGCTGTAACGTGAAACCGAGAAATAGAATAAAATTGAAGCTGGAAGTAGTAGCATGTAAAGCAACTACAAGAGCCTTGTGACAAGCTATTTCTAGTGCCTCGCCTTTCTGATCTTCCTAGCGTTGCTGTATCAACGCTGCTTCCTGCCACATTTTAGCCGTTCGCCTTGCTATACTGCTATTCCACTCTGCATTGTTGTGAAAAGCTCCTTTGTCCAAGGTTATCGCTGGAGGAGGTGTAGCAAGAGGAAGCCTGTGTTTGGCTAGAGTTACGGCTGCAAGTGTGAGTGGAAAGCTAATGAGGAAGTCATCGTTGGGGAAAGAAATAGCAGGTTGTCGTTGAAAGCCTGAAACAAAGGCCGCGATTTTTGCTGGGGAAAGGAAAAGGAAATATTGGTACCGACTTGTTTTTCTCCTATTCACTTATTACATAGATTATTTTGATTGGTTACCATTCTTGTTTTGATTAGTCAACCATGTGAATATGTTTGCTTTTATATTTATATGTCCATTTGTTTATATAAAATCCTTTTATTGACTATTCAATGATTGCTCACTAGTTTGTATACTTTTATATAGGTACATGTACATGTCTTCATGCTTTTATTTTCTGCAAATTTTAGGAATGTGTGCTTGATTGTTTGTCATTTTTTTTAGAGCAGGTTGAGTAAATTTGGTTGGTAATTATTCGACCCACAAAACAATTTTATAAAATTAAAAATTATAAAACTGAACTGTTATGAATTAAACAACTATAAAATCTTAATTTAAAATAAGTAAACTTGTCTGATAATGAGATGTTACGGAAATCACAAGTAGTGATTCCTAACTGATTCTTATGTGAGAAGAGTCTACTAAATATTACTAACGTATTTGGGTATTTAATATGATTTTTCAATAATTTAAATTTTGTTAAAAATTAAAATGAATAAGTTTTTTTAAAAAAATTAATAATAAAGTTTAAATTTAAGTAAATTAGTTCGATGATGAGACGTTACGAAATTCACAAGTAGTGATTTCTAACTGATCTCTAGGTGAGAAGAATCCACTAAATGTTACCAAAGTATTAGAATACTTAGTGTGATTTTTCAGTAACACATTTTGTTTTAATATAAATATATAATTTTTTAAAAGGGGGGAAATAATAATAATAATTACATATGCATCATGAATTCTCTGTTTGCATCATAAGCATGCATGTTTAATTAAAAAAGACAAATGTGATCATTTAAATGTTACCAAAAGTATTGGAATATTTAGTTTGATTTTTTTTCAATATACGAATTTTTATTTTTTTAAATAAAAAAAAACTATTTTAAAAAAATATATAAAATAAAAAATAGAAATCCATGTGCATCATATACTTAGATGTGGTTATTGGGCCGGGTTCGCCCGACTCGGTTTGCAATCGGATCGGGTTGATCTGACCCAATAATTGAACCGGTATATTACCGGTTTCGAATCAACCCAGCTCGGTATCGTACCGAGCTGGGCCTGTTCCCATTTATTGGAACAGGGCCCGTTAAGGGCTTGGCCCATTAAGGACCTGGACCGTCCGGTCACGAACTGGACCGGTTCCAGTTGAATCGGTCCGGTTAAATTTAAAAAAAAAAAAAGAAAAGATGAAGGCACCTTATGGCTTGGTCACAGCAACCTAGCTGCTGTGACCATTGCCATTTGATACCGTTGCCTATTAATCTTTCTTCTTTTTTTATTTTAAAAAATTCAATTTTTTCTCCTATAAATACCCTCATTCTTCCTTTTATTTTTCTTTCCATTTTCTTTTATATTTTCTCTCAAATCTACTTTCTATATTCATCCACTCTTATTCTCTTCACTCACATACTCTCTCAATATTCACTCAAACTCTCTCAAATTCACTTAAATTCCCTTATTCCAAATTCATAATATCATCATTTTCCTTTCTAAATTTTGTTTTTCCTTTTATTTTATAATTTTATAAATTTTACTTTTAATTTTCAAGTTTCAATTTCCAATTTCCAATATATTATATATATCTTACATCTATTTTTTTTTTAAATTTTAACATATATTTATTTTTAAAAAAATATAAAAATGTCAAATTTCTTTCATCGTTCATGCTCTGTTTCTCGACCTTTTGGTTCCACTGAAATTCCTAATTTGAGTGACGAATCATTTAATAAAATCGAACCGATATTAATCCGGAGGAGGAGGAGCTTCCTTTGGCACCATCGATTGATCGTGGTCGTGGAGGAGGTCGTGCTCAAACACAATCATCAGCTGCCACCACTGCTGCTACATCATCAAGATCGAAGTTTAGTCGAAAAAGAACAAGCAGGGTATGGGAGTATTTCGACATTGTAGTAAAAGAAGGTACGATGGATAAATATTGTGCTATCTGTAAATTGTGCAAAGGCATTTACTCTTATAACTCCAGTGGAGGTGGTGGCGATACAGGTACATATAAAAGACATTTAATTACTGCACATAAAATTAATCCTGATGCCGAAGAAAATGAAATTTTAAAAGGCAAACAATCTCAAATTAATACACATGATGGTGGAAAAAATTTTAATTTTGATAATGTTCAAGCTAGACGTGGTTTAGTTAGTTTGTAGTTAGGACTGAACAACCATTCACAATTTGTAAAAAAGTAGGATATTTAGAATTTGTTTGTAAATATTTACAACTCGCATGTAAATCTGTTTTTAGACATACATTAAAAAAAGATTGCATGGATATGTTTAAAGAATATAGACAAGCTTTAATTGATAAACTTAATAATATTTCATCTAGGGTTAGTTTAACTAGTGATATATGGACCAGTACTAACGGTATAAGTTATCTTGTTATAACTTGTCATTGGATAGATGAAGATTAATGCATGCAAAAACGAATTTTATCTTTAGATGTAATAGAAGAAGCACATAATTCATATACTATTCATAAATATATTACTAAAGTTTGTAAATTATATGGACTAGAAAACAATAGAGTTTTTGCTATTACTTTTGATAATGCTTCGAGTAATACTACAGCTATTCCTAATTTAATTAAAAGTTTAAACCCTATTATGCAAGGTATATTTTTTCATGCAAGATGTGCATGTCATATTATAAATTTATGTGTTCAAAGTGGTTTTAGTTCTAGTGGTACTGGTAATGGCATAGGTCCAAATGATAAAATTAAAATTTTAGCAAAATGGATTCGCATGCCAAATAATAAACGTGAATGGAAGCAAATTTGTATAGCAAATAATATACCTGTTAAAGCGTTTCCACTTCCCGTGGAAACAAGATGGAATTCACTTCATCGTTTGCTTTCTTCTATTTTACCTTATAAAGAACTTATTGCTCTTTTTTATAACAATTATATAAGTAGCACGCATTTAGCACTTTTTGAAGAAGATTGGACTTTTATTGAATATTGTGTTGATTTATTATCTACTTTTAAAGATGCAACCGAAAGATTTTCAACTCAATTTTATTTAACGACATTGTTTTTTGTTCTTATTATCTACACAATGTTTGAAAATTTTGTAAAATTTAGGAATCATGAAACTTTAAGTTCTTTTGTATATGATATGGAGGAAAAATTTTAAAATTTTAGGAAATAATTCCTCCTATTTATTGTATTGCAACTTTACTAGATCCTAGTCAAGGTGAGGTAAATATAGAGATTTTTTTTATTGTTATAAAGAATTTCTTGGTCTTGATTCTATTGAGGATCAAAAGTCCTCAATTAACAATTTTTTTCAAGAATTGTTTAATGTTTATGAAGCAGAAAGGGAGCAGTTCAACTTTAATCGAGAAGAAGAAGATTCATACAAAGAAATCGAGAGTAGCAAAAAAGGAAAAGGAATTTTAAACGCAATTAAGGAAGCAGCAAAGAAGAGAATGAAGCTAAAAGGAAAAGCCAGCGAATCTGGATCAACAACTCAACGAAGTTCTAGCTTCAATGAGATAAGATTTTTCTTTAGTCAGGATTTTTCTGTAGATGAAAACTTTGATCTTCTCCAATGGTGGAAAGGAAACCAAAAACAATTTCCAATTTTAGCTTCCATGACCTGAGATGTTTTTGCGGTGCAAGTTTCTTCTGTTACTTCGAAATCCGCATTCTCGACATGTAGAAGAATTATTAGAGACCATCGAACCACTCGTGTCCAATTCATTGTGCATGTTAACATGCCTTAAAGATTGGTTTGATGCGGAATCGCGCAATGTCAAACTTGGAATGGCCAATGAATTCGTTGATAATAATTCAGAGGAGGAGGAAGAAATTTTCAAGGCAATCCGTATAAATTATGAAGAATAGAGAATAATCTTTTTTTTTTGTAAATTGTATGTAAAATTGTAAATAAGTTTAGTCATAGTAAATATTTTTATGAACTACGATCTCGTGGTTTTTACCCTTCTAACTTTTGAAGGGGTTTTTCACGTAAAAAATCTTTGATCTCCTACTCTTTCCTTTTTCTCCTTTGTTGTTGTTGTTGTTGTTGTTATTATTATTATTATTATTATTATTACACACCAAATTAATTAATGTTATACTTATCTATGTTTAAAATAAATAAATATTTAAAATACAAAATGAATGAATATTTTAAAAACATATTAAATAAATGAATAAATAAATAAATGAATAAATATTAAGTAAATGATATTTCAAATATAATAAATTATTTTAAATGCAAAATGATATTGATACGCTTACAGCTTATTTATCATTTTAAATGCAAAATGAATATAATAAATGAATATAAATAATGATATGCAAAATGATATTGCAAAATGAATATAATAATAATGTTCATAATATCATTATTTATATTTTGAATCAAATATTACTTTATCATAATAACTTTATTATAATATTATATTCATAATATAACTTTATTTTATTGTAACAATAATTTTATAGTAATTTATTTTTACATTATTGTTACATTAATTAAATAAATTATAATAACTTTATAATAAATTATTGTTAAATTAAACTATTAGCATTATTTATAATAAAAATAAATTTATTAGATTAAATTGTAAAACTATATTAATATATCTTTATTTTTATTAAAATAAATTAATATAAATTTTAAAAAATAAATTTTTAAATTTATTAAAAAAACAGGCGAACCAGTCCTGTGAACCAGGCCGGTTCGCACTTAAATAAAACACGAACCGGTCTGGCTCGGACCAGTTCGCATACCGGTTCAAACCAGTTCCATTATTTCTGGGTCGGAACTGGTAAAAATAGGTCCGAAACCAATCTGAACCGGCCCACAACTAGCTTTACATATACTATATGCTTGCATCATACGTGTAAATTTTAATTTCAAAATAAATGAAATTATCTGATGATAAGATGTTACGGAAATCACAAGTAGTGATTCCTAATTGATCCTTAGGTGAGAAGAGTACATTAAATACTACCAGTGTATTGGAGTATTTAGTGTGATTTTTCAACAATTTGAATTTCTGTTAAGAAATAAAAATAAATAAGGTTTTTATGAAAGGAAATTAATGATAGAGTTTAGATCTAAGTAAACATTAGTTTGATGATGAGATGTTACGAAATTCACAAGTGTAATTTCTAGCTGATCTCTAGATGAGAAGAGCCACTAAATATTACCAGAGTATTGGAATGCTCAGTGTGATTCTTCAATAATATTGATTTTTATTAAATAAATAAAATTTTATAAAAAAAATTACTATAAAAAATACACGTGCATCATTCATTATTTGTTTGCATCATATGCATTCATGATAATTTTCGAAGCAAATTTGAATCTTCCAAGGATGAGAATATTTAGAAATCGCAAATAGGGATTCTTAAGAAATCTTTATGTGAGAATGTTGTTTCAAATATTACCAAAAGTATTGGAGTATTTAATTTAATTTTTCAATATAAAAAGGTTCACATTCACTTTCGAAAAATAAAATTTAACTTTTTAAAATAAAAAATGATTTTGACAAATAATAAAAATGACTTGAGAAAAAGTAGAATAAAAAGGAAATTATTTTTAAATATTAAATTAAGACCATTTTATTGAAACTAAAGGATAACACTTGGTTAAAATGGTACCGTTTTTAAATGGGCGTTGTGAGGGTACTAATCCTTCCCCACCCGTAAATGTACTCCAGAATCCGATTTTTTTTTTCGCAGACCCCAAACTTGTCTTTTTAATAAAACTTAATAAATTTAAGATTTTGTTAAAAAGATAAATATTTTTTAGGTGACCAATCACACCTAACAAAAAAGATTGGTGGCGATTCCTTGTTTTTCATGTTTTTAAAATCGTCGAGCGGTCGAGTCTCCGGACAAAATCGTTACGACAAACGCAATATCCCTATGCTCATACAAATATCCCTTACCTCTCAATTTATTGGTAGTTGCCTCATCAGCACTGGTAGCACCATCGGATTTCGAGGCTACAAATCATTATTCCAATTTGATAAATTCACTATATTTTAGTTAAAAAAATATTTAATTATTTAAATGCTAATGAATTTTGTCTGTAAAATTCTCTAAATGCAATCTAAATTCTACCGGTGCAAAATTACAACTTTTGCTACATAATTCCGTTTTCGATTTCGATCGTGCCTACATTCTCAAAATAATTTATACATTATTTTAGGACCTAAATTACATTGAAATGGACACAAATTTAGCCTCCCCTTCATTAGGCCAAAATGGTTCTTCCTTTCATACATTTTTATTTTCTTCAATTTAAGCTTCCATACCTATTCCAACCTTATTCTATTAATTTTCTACATCATTTTTATATGAATTTTGCATGAAATGGCATCATGTTCAAGTCTTCCTAGCCATGGCCGAACAGCATCATCCCTTCTTTGTGTTTTCTTACAATTAAGCTTAATTTCACATTTTTCTTATTTTCTACAATTTTTCTACATCAACTACTCATCAAATTACACCATACTCATGAACATGGGATGATGAACGAAACCCTTAAGGATCCCAATTTATGTTTCAAGCATGATTCAAATTGAAATCAACATGAAAACATCTTAATCATATAGTAAATAGGTAGAAAACCATGAAAATTTCCAAGGTTTCAAACAATCTCACCTTGGCTGAACCACTTAGGAGAGCTTAAGATCTGATTTTGGCCACTTTAGATGAAGATATTAATACCAAGAGGAAGAGCACTGAAAATTAGACTAGGTTTATTAAGAAAATTTTCAATTTCGGTATTTCTTTCGCCAAGTTTTAAAGGCTTTTTCTTTCTCTCAAGCTTTTGGCTATGGTGGTTTGGCAAAAGGTTGAAGATGGCCAGCTGCAAGGTGTAGAAATCTGCAGAGAATTCTGATTGTTATTGCCTTTCTTGAAAAATTACCAAAATGCCCTTCTTGTTAATGAAATTTTTCAATTTTGCCCCTAAAGTTTGACTTTGTCGAAAACAGTCTTTTTAACCTCTAAAATATTTTATTTAATCATAAATCAACTCTATTTAACTTGCTGTAATGTTTGGTGAAGCTTTTGTTAAGGTTCGGTTATCGATTTAGGTAAAATTACCGAAATACCCATAACCGTAAAATCACGTAAATTCCTGCTTTTACATTTAGTTTCTTCCATCTATCTAGATGTTCTAAAACAATATTTCATAAGGAATTATTTATTTTAGACAATGGGTCAAAAGTCCTTTTAGTTTGACTGTCATTTTCGAAAATTCTAACGGTCTATGGACTAAACCGTTATTTTTTAAATTGTTGCACATTTTTCAAAATATGCAAAAATAATTGAGTTTGAGGTTAAAATTCTTACCATAATATTTTTCAGCCCTAAACATCGAATCCTCCAAGTTCCACCCTCATTTGAACCTCTGGGAACAATGGGGCCCACTTACTGTTTAACCTTAAAATCTAAAATATATTCAAATTTATTAATTACAAAATATTCCATGATCTCAATTATATAAATATAATTAGACAGCACTCTAAATTACGAGGTCGCTCATAAGTATTGATACAAATATTTCTTATTGTGCATGATTTCTCTTTAAGGTGTCGTTACATAGAAGGAAGTATCAATACGCTTCAAGTCTAGTAAATCCCAACAGTTGGATTTTTGTGTCTGGCAATGGGAAAAACCTTGGGATTTCAACTTCAGCTATTAGAGACTTAAAGAACCTATATAAGAAAGAAGCTTAGGGATGAACAACAGATAGCCAAATTTCGAAATCAAGAGTTATACTCATATCTAAAACTTTATTTGAGGGAAAAAAAAGAGAATATACAAAGAATTCATCTCATCATCTATTATCTCAAAGAGGACTCCTTCAATCTAAAGAGAGTCAATCAGCCTTCGCAGTGGAATTAGAAAACCATTAGTGAACTCACTCCAATATTTATAAAGGAGAGAGTTCCCTTAAGTGCCCTTGAGTGCTAAACTTGTAAATGTGGTTCGGGTAGATTCGAGGTTTGCTTCTTACGCCAAAATAAAAAGTATTTGTAAGATTTGCTCCTTCGGCTTGAAAAAAGAGAACTTCTAATGGTTACTTCCCTAAGCTTGGAAAAAGAAATGTGTAGGTTGCCTCCTTTAGTTGATGAAAAAGGACATGTAAAGGTTATCCTTGGCCTTTGGGAAAAATGAAGGTGATCTCCTTGAGCTTGCCAAAGGGAGAAATTTTGTAATCCATTTTCTAGTAATGAATTTGGTGAAAATTCTTTGGAGGGTCTCAAAATAGAGAACATAACCTGGCTGTCGAGCCTCTATAAATTGACTGTGCCCAGCTTCACTTCCCTGCACTCTTATTTTGCCTATTGCTTTATTGTTTATCTATTGTTTATTTGCATATTGTATAGTTAGTGTAGTAAGAACTTATGTTAGGAAGACCTTAGATTGAAGAGGACTAGAAAACAATTGAGCTCCCCTCTCGGTTTGTTATGAGCCAACCTGTTCCCATTTTATCTTTCTTTGAAATTTTGTTCCAAATATCCTTTTCTACATCCTCCACAGATTTCACTCTTCTTTTTTTTCTTCTAGAGGTTGCCTTTTTAGTCAAAAGCTCCTCACTATTTTCCGATCTCAAAGGGTTGCTGTTGCGTCTAAAAAAACATCGCAAGTGCACAAATAACATACAAACAATATAGTGATGAAGTAGAGTGTTGACTCTATAGGCTATACCGAGAGGGGGGTGAATCGGTTCTTAGCTAACTTTATGGTCATTTTTCGATTCTTCTAAATTCTCTAGCCTATATTGAAATATTCTAAGTTCTCTAGGCTAGGCAAGCATGCAATCCAAATTCAATAAATAATCAAATATAATTGCAAATATGTAAAGAGAGTAAGGATAGAGAAATGTACGCAAGCGATTTATAGAGGTTCGGCAACCTTGCCTACGTCCTCTACCTTGAGACACTCCCAAGGATTTTCCCAAATTCATTATCCTTGAATTTGTGTTACACTCCCTTTTTTTCTAGCCTAAAGAGAAACCTCTCTCTTTTTCAAAGCTCAAGAGAAACCTCTCTCTTTTTCAAAGCTAAAGAGAAACCTCCCTCTTTTTCTAAGGCTAAAGAGAAACTTCCTTCTTTTTCTTAGGCTAAAGAGAAACCTCCCTTTTACAAGGAATGTGTGGGTTTACAATTTGTGTAATCAAAGAAGAGTCTCTAGATAGGCAAATGATTACTGAGATTAAGCACAAGAAAATCTTAAACAATATTTGTGCTATTCTATACAAGGACTGTGTGAATGATAGAAGATGAAGACTTTATAGCTCTTGAAATATTGTTGAGACTTGAGGATTTGAGGAAAAATGGGTATTGGAGTTGCTGAGTAGTTCCTCTTGGTTCCTTCAGCTTCTAAGCCTCTATTTATAGTCCCTTGGATGGTTTGTGGACGTTGGGTGGAGCCAAAACTCAAATATGACCATTGTCTCACAGAAACTAGCCGTTATAGCCTTTTCTTGGGTAAAGTGATCGATCCCTTTCCATAGGGGATCGATCCCTTCATTCTAGAATGCTTATTCTGGGCTGAGGAACCTTTTTTGCCTCCAAAATGCTTACTGCCACTAGGTGATCGATCCCTTCCCTTAGGGGATCTATCCCATGCTTCCAGAGGGTGATTTTCCTGCACGTTTGGGTTAGAAATGATATGGCTTTTGATCCTAATTCAACCCAAAACATTTTGGCATTTTTGTGGGAGTTTTTCTTGACTTTCTCTGATGAAAACATGGTCCAAAAATTCATCAAGTAATTTTTCAAAATATTCAAAACATTTTATAAAGTATTAAGACCAATAAGAATATGTAATTAAATCATGGTCTTAATGTTTGATATGAACACTTAAAATGGATTGAGAAAATCATGTGTGATAAGGCAAATTTACAATTATGAATTAAAAAATTAAAGCTTACTTAAGTTTTTCGTCATTTCAAAATATATATATATCAATTTAAAGCTAACAATCTCCCCCTTTTTGATATGACAAAACTTAATGTAAATTTGCTTTGAGAATTCTTTGATAAAATACTCCCCCTCAAATAAAGCAGGATTTTATAAAGCTCCCCCTTAATGTAAGCATGGTTTTCAAATCATTATTTCTCCCCCTTTAATATCTCTCTCTTTTAATACCTATCTCTCCCCTTTTTTGTCATAGCAAAAAGAAAGAAAAATAAAAAATATGCTCCCCTAAAATTATGGCTATGTGAGAAGAGATAAAAAAATATGCTCCATCCAACAAGAAACATGTTAGTACATGGGACTCATAGCACAAATAAGTCAATTGTTCATAAGGAGTATGAAATATTCATGCAAAGAACATGACTTATGATCCTATACCAGTTGTTTATAAATAGTTTTGCAAGAAATTCTCAATTGGTAAATAATGAAGCAAGTTGTTTACAAATATCTACTAAGGTCTATGACTTGCTCATTTCAATCCTATTAAGCACCTAAGTATATCAATTGTTCTCTAAAGTCCAACTAAGGTGCATGTCAATACATCATGATTATGAGCTAAAATTAGATGACATATCATGTGCAAGAGCTCATAAAATCATTTTCAAGCAAGATTGTGCATAGAATTAAATCATACATCAATTAATCACAAATTCTAGCACAAAAGTGTTGCATGCAAAAGTGGCTTATGTGAATTCTTCCCTATTTGTCGTTTCACTCTAAGGAGCATGAGAAGAATTGTCAATTTAAAGCTCATACCAATTGACAATTTAGTTTTGGCTTACCAATTGTTGAAAATATGGTTACCAATGATACCAATTGTTATTTCAATCTAAATACTAATTGTTACTAATGGTTGACTTAGACATTTTGCATGAATCCAATATTTATGTGTAGTGTGTTCATGTCAAGAAAAAAATCATTCTAAATATGGAAGAACACAACCACACATCATCAAATATGCATATGAATTATTTGAACCTTAGCACACTATCATAAAGTATTAATCCATATTCCTATTCACAAAATTATACCATATAGAAGATTCAAAAGGTCAAGGTATTCAATCAAACACATTTTCTTCCATGAAACTAAAGAATCCTATGCTCAATTTTCCATTCAAGATCTTAACCAATTATGAGCAAGGGAAGATTACTATTTTAATCAATTCAAAGCAATATCCCTAGTTAATTTTAACGTTTAAGGTTCCAAAGGGTATATGCTATTTTAACTAATATGGATTTGTCTAAATAAATCAATATCATGCTTAATTATATTTTAACAATAAAATCCATAATCTATGAGTGAGGTTAAGCACATAATATCATGAAAACAACTATTCTCATCTCATAGACATGATTATTGATTCCACTTAAGCAAACATGCATGTTCAACATCAAAACAATCAAGATTCAATGCATGTATATCAATTGTTGGTGTTGTCATTAAAACTCAAGTTCTTTAATAATTAGGCCATAAAGAATTAAGTTTATGGATGATAAATTTTCATGCATTTGAACATTTAAGATTCATTTACCATCACAAATTATAGGCCAATGACAATTATGATTTTATACAAATTGTTGAATTTATATTTGAAATCAATCCTTAAGGTCAAGTTTTAATCATTTTATCATTAAAGTATATGACCTTAACTAATCATCTTCCACTAGATGTATAATTATTATGAAACCTAGTGTGGAATAGATGAGTCAAGCTAAGAGATATAATCCTATAAGCATGCTTGACTAAGATGAACAAAAAAATATGAACAATATTCATTATGCACAAGTTCATCAAATTCTCAAATATATACACAAAACAATGAAATAATTCTCAAAATTGTGTTTAAGCATTCATTGAAAATATATTTCAAGATTTATTTCAAGATTTATGCAATTCATGACCATCTTCAATGAGAAAACTGATTTTGCACTTGTGAGTTCAATGAAAAATGATATTGATTGTTGAAAGTGATACCAATTGTTGGAAATAATAAAAATTGATAGAGTTGAGGCATGATATCAATGAAAAATGATTTTTTATATTGTAAAGATCATTAAAAAGAAGTTAAAATACTGGATTTTAAGTTGAGAAGAAAGAAGATATCAAGAAAGTGAAAAATCCTTCTCAAATTCGGTTGAAAAAGTGCAGGGAAGGCATTCTGCCTTGGGGGGATCGATCCCTAAAGGAAGGGGATCGATCCCTTAACTCCAGAATGCAGATTTTCTACATTCTGCTCAAAGGGGATCGATCCTGCATGTTGAGGGATCGATCCCTCATCCAGTTTCTGCAGATTTTTTACAGAAAATCCAACTTGTGAGGTACCAAAACTTCGTTTTTGAGTATTTTAAGTCCAAGTAAAGGTTTAAACATTTGTAAAACATGATTTTGGACTTGTATGAACGAAAAATATGATTGAAAAATCATTTAACAATAGATTTTACAATTTTGGAAGGATTTTCACCAATAAATGCAATTTTGGTCTCAAAGGATGTCATTTTGAGAGATAAGCATATTTTGACAAAACTAAAGCATTAGAAACCACAAATATGCCAAAACAAACTTGTTCACATATATAATCAAATCATCATACTTGTGAACATTATGCCATGATTTCCAACATATGAGTTCTTCATTAATGCTCATGACATGGCATTTTGCATAAATGACATATTTCGTAATTTGAGGCAAGTAAATACATTATCAACACATAGAAAACTTGCTCAAAATGCAGAAATCATTTCAAAATCATTTAAACATATTTTTCATTCAATGCCTCAAGAACTACCCATCAAACAATCAACAATCATTTATCATGCCTTTTGCTTAATCACAATTCATCATGAATCATTAACCAAATTTCTCATCAAAGCACAAATAATTTAATCAAATAAAAATTTTAAGGAGTAAGGAATTAAGCTTACAATACCCCTTTGCTAGAGAATGCTTTGCCTTGAATTGTTGAATCCACCTTGTGCCATTCTTTGAAGAAATGTTGTGACCTTGCCAATGGTGGATCCTCAAGCTCTTCCTTTTTCTCATTGACACAAGCAAACTCCAAGGGATGTGTAGAGCATTTGAACTCCATTGTTTCATTGTATTCCCATGCTCTAACACTCCTACACCAAACATTTTCAAGCGTGCTTTGGTACCCAATTTTCTTGGGTCCATGAGAGTTAGTGCAAACAATTTTTGATCCTTTAGGGATCCATTTCAAACTCAAGTGATCATTTTTTGTTGCATGCTTTGGCATCCACATTTTTCTAACTACTCTTCCTCTAAATGTGGTTTTTCTAAAAGGGCATGCTTGTGAAGAGTGGGCCCATCCTATTGCACAGTGAGCATGTGAGAGATGTATCATGCATAGTATTTTTGCTCACTAGGAAATTTTTAAGATGTGTTTCTTTTTGTTTTTCATTATAGCCTAACCCATCTTTGTCAAAGAAAGCTCTTTGGGTCTCAAGCATGTGATCTAGCTTTTGTTGACCCATGTAAAATCTAGAAAATGAATTATGCAAATTTAAGTTCTTTTTATTTACTTCATCTATTTCTAGATTTGCTTCTTCTAATTTCTTCTCAAATTCAAGTTTGGCATTTAATAGCATTTCATTTTCTATTTACAATCTAGCAATGATTTTCTCATATTTGGAGTTCATGCATTGAAATTCATTTGCTAAATCATTAAAGGCATTTTGTAGTTCATCAAAAGTATATTCATTATCTTCACTAGAACTACAACTAGCCTCATCATCACTAATAGCCATAAAGCATGAGTAGGCTATCTCATCATCAATATTTTCCTCATCGGAGCTATCACTATCGCTCCATGCAACCACAAATGCTTTTTTTCTAGGCTTCCTATCCTTATCCTTCTTAAGTAAGGGGCAATCTAGCTTAGTGTGACCCGGTTCATTACATTCATAACACACTAAGAGGTCCTTTTCTCTTCTACTTGACTCCCCTCTTTGATGTCTCCTATTATTTTCTTTTTCTTTCATTCTCATGAACCTATTAAATCTTTTGGCAAACATTGCCATTTCCTTTTCTTCCTCATTTCCACTCTCATCACTATCATCTTCAATGACCTCATGAGTGGAAGTCTTAAGTGCTACCCCTACTTCCTTTGAAGACTTTTCATTTCTTTTTAATTTCATTTCATATGTAAGTAGGGAGCCCATAAGTTCATCTAGAGACAAGGTGTTAGGATCCTTCGATTCTTCTATTGCAGTCACTTTTGCCTCCCAAGATTTTGGCAAGCTATTCAAGATTTTCTTAACCATTTCTACTTTAGAATAGCTCTTGCCTAATGCCTTAAGTCCATTGATTATATCATTAAACCTAGTGTACATTTCATTCATGAACTCATTATCTTTCATCCTAAAAAGCTCATAATCATGTGTGAGCATACCTACTTTGGTTTCTTTCACTTGATTGGTCCCTTCATGTGTGATGGCCAATTTGTCCCATATTTGCTTATCATTTTCACATAGAGACACTCTATTATAATCATTGGGACCTAATGCATAAAAGAGAGTGTGCATAGCCTTGGCATTCAATTGTGCCGATCTCATATCATTTGAGTCCCACTCATCCTCACTTTTAGGGACATCTTTTCCATCTACTTTCTTCATAGGAGTTTTAGGACCATTTACTATAATTCTCCACACCTCATAATCATTTGATTGTACAAAGAACATCATCCTAATTTTTCAATATGAGTAATTCTCTCCATTGAAGAGTAGAGGTCTAACTAATGATTGTCCCTCTTCTCCTAGGGGTGTGCCTACATTCAAGTGAGCCATTTATGATTGTTTTGCTCGATAGAGGTTAATCTAAATCAATCTCGAGTCCAAGCTCTGATATCAATTGTTGACTCTATAGGTTATACCGAGAGGGGGGTGAATCGGTTCTTAGCTAACCTTATGGTCATTTTTCGATTCTTCTAAATTCTCTAGCCTATATTGATATATTCTAAGTTCTCTAGGCTAGGCAAGCGTGCAATCCAAATTCAATACAATAATCAAATATAATTGCAAATATGTAAAAAGAGTAAGGATAGAGAAATGTACGCAAGCGATTTATAAAGGTTTGGCAACCTTGCCTACGTCTTTTACCTTAAGACACTCCCAAGGATTTTCCCAAATTCACTATCCTTGAATTTGTGTTACACTCCATCTTTTTCTAGGCTAAAAAGATACCTCTCTCTTTTTCTAGGCTCAAGAGAAACCTCTCTCTTTTTCAAGGCTAAAGAGAAACCTCCCTCTTTTTCTTAGGCTAAAAAGAAACCTCCCCTTTACAAGGAATGTGTGGGTTTACAATTTGTGTAATCAAAGAAGAGCCTCTAGATAGGCAAATGATTACTAAGATTAAGCACAAGAAAATCCTAAACAATATTTGTGCTATTCTATACAAGAAATGTGTGAATGATAGAAGATGAAGACTTTGTAGCTCTTGAAATATTGTTGAGACTTAAGGATTTGAGGAAAAATGAGTATTAGAGTTGCTGAGTAGTTCCTCTTGGTTCCTTCAGCTTCTAAACCTCTATTTATAGTCCCTTGGATAGTTTATGGACTTTGGGTGGAGCCAAAACTCGAATATGACCATTGTCTCATAGAAACTAGCCGTTACAGTCTTTTCTCGGGTAAAGGGATCAATCCCTTTTCATAGGGGATCGATCCCTTCATTCCAGAATGCTTATTTTGGGCTGAGGGACCTTTTTTGCCTCCAAAATGCTTACTGCCACTAGGGGATCGATCCCTTCCCTTAGGGGATCGATCCCATGCTTTCAGATGGTGATTTTCCTGCACGTTTGGGTTAGAAATGATATGGCCTTTGATCCTAATTCAACCAAAAACATTTTAGTATTTTTGTGGGAGTTTTTCTTGACTTTCTCTTATGAAAACATGGTCCAAAAGTTCATCAAGTAATTTTCCAAAATATTCAAAACATTTTATAAAGTATTAAAACCAATAAGAATATGTAATTAAATCATGGTCTTAATGTTTGATATGAACACTTAAAATGGATTGAGGAAATCATGTGTGATAAGGCAAATTTACAATTATGAATTAAAACATTAAAGCTTACTTAAGTTTTTTGTCATTTCAAAATATATATATCAATTTAAAGCTAACATAAAGTATTATTCCCATGAAGATTAATTAGATTTGTTTAAGTAACAAAATTGGTCATTGGTCACCTTAGGATTATTTAAACAACTGAAATTTCGTAAATTAAATTAACTACTAAAACAATTGAAATTAAAATTTTAAATAATTTTCAAATAAAATAAAAAATGAAAATTAAATTGCAATAATTTAAATGACAAGAAATAAAAATTAAACATGCTAATAAAATTAAATCTAAACTAAGATACTAAAACTATGAAAATTAATTATAATATTAATCTATTAACTAAATTAATTAAAGTCTAATATAAATTAAATTAACACTAAAAACTAAAACTATTAAACTATTACAATTAAAACTAATAAAGTAATAGTATAATTTATTAATTAATATACAAACCTACTCATTCTAATGTCATGTCCAAAATTACTAAATCTAATGTTAATTATCTTTCCAAATTATAAAGTATATAATAATTAAACACTAAAATCCATTAAAAATATAGCTTACATCGTCTAGTTTATTAGTAATAACTTTCTCAAAAGAAGCACTTCATGTTAGACAACGTGTAAATAATAATAATAATAATAATAATAATAATAATAATAATAATAATAATAATAAGTGTGTGTGTGTATATATATATATATATATATATATATATATATATCAAATGAACATATTGAATTTTTAACGTCAAATTAATGAAACCTAGATGTCAATACTAAGATTTCAATGGACCATGATTCATATGTGCCTTGTAATCTGTGTGGCAACGAAGCCATAGGCATGTAAATAGTCTTGAATAAGCTGTTGCTCGAATGCTCATTTTATACTTTGAAGGGATAAAAACATAATTTTAATTGTTTTATAAATGAGTAAGAATGTAATTTAATTATTTTTTTAAGATAAAAAAAAAATAATTCAAATCCGAATGAGGCATTGGCCAAGAAAGAAACCTTAAAATTTCTCACCAAATCATCATTGTATGTAATATTTTGATGATAATTTTAAATGAAAATGTATTGCTCGAAAAAAAATATAATTTACTTTATTAAATTAAAATTTACCTGATAAACTATTATATACATTTTTTTTAACTTTTATTATTTATTCAATTTTGCATGAGATTTTTCAATTTCTCTTCAAACATTGAAAATCATATGAATTCTCATAACTCTATAATAAAATCGATATTTTGCACCACAAACCCAATTGCCAAATGCCCGAAGGAACTACTACTTAAGCAAGAGCCTTTATCAAACCAATCATGTCTAAGGGAAAGGGGTGACCCCAACGGAACATAGTTATATTAGCAGCTTCTAAACCATCTGCCTCTGCCGTCAACATCAGCACCGCGAAGGGTTGGCGAAGGCTCACTCTTTTCGAAATTAAGTCTCGATCATAATAATAATAATAATAATAATAATAATAATAATAATAAGGCATCAAAATAAAACCTTAGAAAAAGAAAAAAAACAAAATAAATAATATTTCCAGAAGAAGACAGGACAACGACCCACCAAACTACTAGCTGTTGCGTTACATTTAAATAAGTCTAAGAAACCACCCCTCGCTTCGCTTCTACCTGTCGGCCTTGTACAAAACAGAAGAACAGAAACAAAAACAAAAAAAAAAATTCAATCAGAGCAAGCAATTGGCTGCATTTTTAGGAGAAAGAGAAAAAGAAAACATGCGAAGTCAAGTCAAGCTATGAGTCAAGCTGAGAGTGAGGAGCAAAAGTGAAGATCTGGCAAGAATTTAGCTTTGAAAGATAGCGAAAGATCAAATGTTGGTCCAAGAACGTTCAGTTCCCAAATCTCCCAAACCTCCCCAGATCAAAACCCTACCTACACTTCAACAAAACAGGTTCGCTGAACCCAAAAACCTCGATTTCTCCACCTGGGTATCCGACAATTTCTACAGAATCATCACAATATTCGTCCTAATAGTCACCATCACCGCCGTTTTCTTCCTCTACACCTCCACCAATTCGGCTTCCCTCTTCTGCCTCCAATCCCAAACCCAACGCGCAATGGATTCTATCTCTCTCCCTTCAATCAACTGGAATTCAATCAAAACCATTGCTGACAAGACGTCGCCGTACGCTAATTTCAGATCAGACCAATGGGTTGTTGTCTCCGTTTCGAGTTACCCGTCTGATGCGTTGAAAAAGATGGTGAAGATTAAAGGGTGGCAAGTTTTGGCAATTGGGAACTCAAGGACTCCCAGAGATTGGAGCTTAAAAGGTGCAATTTTTTTGTCTTTGGATATGCAAGCTAATTTGGGTTTTCGTGTTGTGGATCATTTGCCTTATGATTCTTATGTTAGAAAAAGTGTTGGTTATTTGTTTGCGATTCAACATGGGGCTAAAAAGATCTTTGATGCTGATGATCGGGGCGAAGTAATTGATAATGATTTAGGGAAACATTTTGATGTAGAATTAGTAGGGGAAGGAGCTAGGCAAGAAACTATATTGCAGTATAGTCATGATAATCCTAATAGGACTGTAGTCAATCCTTATATTCATTTTGGGCAACGGTCAATTTGGCCTAGGGGATTACCATTGGAAAATGTGGGTGAAATTGGACATGAGGAGTTTTACACTGAGGTTTTTGGTGGGAAACAGTTTATACAGCAAGGGATTTCAAATGGGTTACCGGATGTTGATTCTGTATTTTACTTTACCAGGAAAACGGGTTTGGAAGCCTTTGATATTAGATTTGATGAGCGTGCACCGAAAGTGGCATTGCCACAAGGTATGTTGGTGCCATTGAATTCATTTAATACGATATACCACTCGTCTGCATTTTGGGCCTTGATGCTCCCTGTTTCTGTTAGTACAATGGCTTCAGATGTATTGAGGGGTTACTGGGGACAGAGGCTTTTGTGGGAGATTGGTGGCTATGTTGCTGTGTATCCACCTACAGTTCATCGGTATGACAAAATTGAGGCATACCCCTTTTCAGAGGAGAAGGATCTTCATGTGAATGTAGGTCGTTTGATAAAATTCCTGGTGTCATGGAGATCAAATAAGCATAGGTTGTTTGAGAAGATATTGGAATTGAGTTATGCTATGGTGGAGGAGGGGTTTTGGACTGAGCAGGACCTCAAGTTTACAGCTGCTTGGCTTCAAGACTTGCTAGCAGTAGGTTATCAGCAACCAAGATTGATGTCATTGGAGCTGGACCGACCACATGCAAATATTGGTCATGGGGATCGAAAAGAATTTATCCCTCAGAAATTGCCATCTGTGCATCTAGCAGTGGAGGAAACAGGGACGGTTAGCTCTGAGATTGGGAATTTGATTCGTTGGAGGAAGAATTTTGGAAATGTCATGCTTGTCTTGTTTTGTAATGGTCCTGTGGGACGTACTGCCTTGGAGTGGAGATTGCTTTATGGGCGGATATTTAAAACTGTGGTGATTATGTCTCCGCAGAAGAATTCAGATCTTGCCATTGAAGAAGGTCAATTAGATCAAATATACAAGTAAGTTGCGACAAGAACCATAATACTTTTAATTGATCAATTTATTTGTCCCTGGTGCATCTTGCTTAAAATTGTGATTTTTGAATTTGTTTTACTTTCTTCACTTTCAAATTTTTGGGAGAATAACGTGATATTCTGGTTTTCTGTAAACATTTCCTTCTGCCGTTAGAGTGTTGATTTACCTGATTTTATTTCACCGTTAGCTGGGCCAGGATATTTTCCAATATAAGTCCAGATAAATTTTGTTTAAATCTTTGGACAAACTGAATCTGGTCATCAATTACTAATAGCAATATCATTAGTTGATAACAATTATTAGTTGTATTGAGACATCCCATTTTCATAAAAGAACTGAATCCATAGACAAATAATATGGAACTGTCTTCGTCTTTTTTCACGTGTTTTTTTTATAGAAAAATAATTAGTAGTAAATGTGTGCATGAGATAATAAAGAAAATGAAATTTTGTTGTGCTTAGATGAAGCATGCAAAAAACTGCTATATTTCATTTTATGCTTGGATTTCTTTCCATGTTGAAGATCTTAACTTCTGATTTTATGTTAATTTTGACCCCATAGACTATTATGTAATATTGGAGGTGCAGATGTAGTGCGGTTAAGAGACTAGTAAATAACAGACTAATATTTTGGGTAATGGAGGTTGATATTTGTTGTATAAAGCAACTTGCATATCTGAGAGTCATTTTATTTGAATTTGAAAATGAAAAAGGAGTCTCTTTGTGGTAAATGATTGATCCATAGCATACTATTCTTGAACATCAGTTAGGGGAAAGAATGATGCCCAGATGCTTTTACAAGAACCGCACGATGGAATCATTTGAACATAGGTTATAGATATTTGGAGTACTTCTGGAGTTGGGAGAATAAATTTGCCAATTGGACTCACCTCTAGTTTGATTAGCAGTTTCAATATCAAGGCATGGATTCTTCTTTTATATGACCACTAAATGAAAGCTATTAACTAAAAATCTGCTAGATGTACTTTGTAAGTTGGATTTTACTTGAAGTTATTTTTGTACTTTGAAAAGTCATTGCATAAAGTAGATGGAGAGTAGCATTTGAAATGGGGATTTGCCCCTTGTGATTAGTCTTTGCTGATTCCACATAGTATCATCAGATATTTAAAAATCTAAACATTGATCCTCTTTTCTGATTTTCTCCATCATCCTCGACAATCCATTCCTTTCTTGTTGAGCCATATCTCTTTTCTATTTGAAGTATCACCTCAGCTTTCGCTTGCTAATATCATACCTCGGCTCTCTCTTCTGCCTTCCATGAGGCATTGCCTGGTTGACAGGATTGAGTGGAAAACTTTTCATTTTCAATCTTAAGCCCAAGATTCACAACCACCTTCCTATTTTATAGCATAACCATTGGATTAAGAATTTTTTTCAAATCCTTATTTTCGTCCTCCCTACTAAGCAAAGCCTAAAAGGAAAAATTTATGCCCATCTGTATTATTTTCTGAATGAATTAGTTGTGTAAATAATTGAGGATTTCCTTGAAGAAATCGTCTTATACTGCAAATGGAGTTTTAATGATTCTATCTATAACCATAATTAACTTTTATTTTCCTATTTTGTCAACATGTTAGGTTTGGTATTAAAATCAATTAAGTTGTTGATGTGTTCCTTTCTTTTGAATTAAGTCTTCCTAAAGGCAGCAAACTGTTGTTAAATGGTAAATGTATGGTTGATAATCATAGAAACTGTTACCATTAAGTGAGATCATGCCTGTTTTCTTATCGAGTCATCCTGTAGTCATGTTAAATGAGAATTACTTGCACAGGGCATCTTTCATGTTTACTGATTATCTCTTATCATATTTGATAGGCATCTGCCCAAGATATTTGATCGATTCCCTAGTGTGGATGGCTTTTTATTCCTTGAAGATGATACCATTCTTAATTACTGGAATCTACTACAGGCAGACATGACTAAGTTATGGATTGCAGATAAGGTACCTAAGCGCTGCTTTTTCTCTTATCTTTTTTTTTTCTTCTGACTCTTTGACATGTTAGTTTAAAAATTTAAAACTTGTTGTCATTAATGATTTTTTGTTCATGTATGGGACTTTGGCTTTTATATATTTCTTTTAATCATTTTTAATGATTATAAGGTGTTCCGGTACTTTGTTTTTTGCAATAGATTCTCTTTTGCCATTCATTTGAAGGAAACCGTTTAAATTGTTAAAAATGTTTAGGCATATAATAACAATGTAATCTTACAAAACTTAATGCCTTGTGTTCCTAAAAGATGGAAATTTGTTTTTTTGTAACTATTAAGTCTTGCTCTTATTTTTCTCCTAACACTTGATGGGATTTAGGTATCCATGTCTTGGACTACCGCATCAACCAGTGGAAATTCAGATTGGTATTCAAAGCAAGCGGACATGGTAAAGAAAGTTGTTAGTACAATGCCAGTTCATTTCCAAGTGAACTATAGAGAAGTTGTGAGGAGTGACAAGAGCCTCACAATCTGCAGTTCTGAGATATTTTACATTCCTCGGCACTTTGTAGCGGACTTTGTTGATCTTGTTAATCTGGTTGGCCATCTAGAAATCCATCAAAAGGTTGCCATCCCCATGTTCTTTTTGTCAATGGATTCACCTCAGAATTTTGATTCAGTGCTTAGTAAAATGGTGTATAAGCAGGAACTACCTTCTGCTAATTCGTCCTCAACACATTATTCTGCACAAGCACCTGCGGTGCATCCGTGGAAGGTGTCAAGTGAACAAGAATTCATAAAGCTCATCAGAATAATGGGTGAAGGTGATCCTCTCCTAATGGAGTTAGTTTGAATTTGAAGAGATGTCAAGTGAACAGGAATTCATAAAGCTATTCAAAATAATGGGTGAAGGTGATCCTCCCTAATGGAGTTGGTTTGAAGGTGACAGAGCTCTTCGATGCACGAAAGAACTGCACTTGAGAGGAGGAAAGAAACGTGTACAACTTCTGTAACTGTAATACTGAATACTGTCTCTTTTTTTTCCTAAATATTTTTTCAGGGGGAAGGGGTGTTGTTTTTGTAAAATCTCTGTAGATTTACCTTTGTATGATTCATTTACTGACTGGAGACTTCCTCCAAAGAGGAAATGCGCTCATCTTGTTTTTTGGGACTCATGATATTATATATGACAAGCAAATGTTCATTGCCGATCTTGTTAGCTGATTTATGCTGCCATTTTGGCCGTGTTTGGTACATAAAATGAAGAAGAAAATAGGATATATGAGACTATAAGCAAGATTGGGTTAGATAATATCATTTTATGTTTGGTGTGTATAAATATCGAAAGTAAGAATGATTTTCATGCATTTTTTATCGTATTTGAATTATTCTAGTGTTAGGTAAGAAATAGAGTAAAGCTTAGCTTCTATTCATAACCATAATTTTCACATATTGAATTTATTATTTCCATACATGAAGGTAGAATGTCAAGTGTCGGAGATTAAGTCAGACAACTCGTCCAACTGGCGCTTCTAATCTCACTCCCCTTCCTTACATTATCATCATTGCTCAAATGGTTGGCAACGAGGTAGATGGGTATTATTCAGAAAGGTCATCCTCCGTAGTCTGTTGCGTGGCATGATTTTCAGAATGAAAAAAAAATTGATGGGGAGTGGAAGGCAATATGTAATTTTTGGAAGAGGAACTTGGTGGTTGTTCCTAAATTGGAACAAGTCATTTGCATGACAATTTATGAACTGGTATATTTCTTAACAGCAAATGGAGGACGACTGCTGAATTGACTAAATCACAAAGTAAAGCTTTTCTATGAACAAAATTGACATCCCATAAGCTCCTGAGAGTTGTTTCAGCTCATCGAAGAGGAAAGGGCTCAGGTAAATCATCAGTCTGAACAAATATTTCCGGTTTTAGAACCTATTTGTTTATAGTTCATCTAGCAATGCCTTCAATCCTGTCTTCAACTTCTGAATACAGCTGCCTCAACCTCTCAATATTGTCCTCTGAAGTTTCTGAATAACCACGTCCATTGGCCTCCAGGAATGTTTGCACCAACTTCCTGAATGAGTTTGGATTGGTGCTCATGAGCCTGTTCAACATATTCTCATCTTGAATGAAAGTCAAATTAGCCTCTTCGTATACCCAGTTATCGATTTGTCCCGAAGTTACAGTCCACCCAACGGTATTAATAAGGCACTTCCCAATCTCATGGACTCCTTCATAGCCACTGGACATCATTCCTTCGTACCACTTCGGGTTCAACAACGTGGTTTGTGCATCTAGTAGCACTGTTTCAGCCAGAGTATGAACCTAGGACTAATGAGACATGTATTACTGGTAATTGGAATTGTAGATTCAGCTTACAAAGTGGCAAGAGGAATATGTCATGGTGCACACCTGGGCATTTGAGGTGGTAGTATCCGCAATGTATGCACTCGGCTTCTTTCCATCCTTCTGTAGGTTCTGCACTAGATTTGTTGGATTAGAGTCAAAGTAGTGAGTCACATCAGTGAGTGAAATTTCTGAAGAATTAAGATTTTGTAATGTTGCATCTGCTGTGCTCAAAGCCATCTCAAAGACTTTTCTTTTCTCAGTCATACCTGCACCAAGGTCATCGCCGTTGAAAGCAAATGATTTCCGGCTCAAGCACATATCTTGGGGTTGCTTCTCATCATTCCATGAGGACTTCTCAATAGCAAGGTTGACATTGGAGGAATAGGAACACAGGGCATTGGAGAAGACCCTTGTTGCAGCATCTTTAACCTCAATCCCAAAGGCTTTGGCTTGCTCTAATGCATGCTTCCTTACATAGTTCTGCTCCACTGGTTCATCTAATTCAGCTATCATCTTCACCGTGCGATCAAGGAGATTCATCTGTCAACCAAAAATGAGAATTACGAACAAGAAATGGTAAGAAAAGACCGAGCATGATGAGTACAGAAATGCAACTGAAATGGCAAGATGCTAAAATAATTGAAATGCTACTGGTTTAAATAGTAGTTCAGCAGCAATAGCAATTCCCTAAGCTAAGCTTTCACTTCAAAAGATAATTCTGACTCACCAAAATGTGATCTCCATGCATGAAAATAATGTATGAAATAATCTAAAATGATTTTAAAAATGATAGGGTCAAAAATGATTATAAATAGATCCCTGAAAACTCCAGAGCAATTAACAACAACCTCAATCCTAGGCCTGCTGAGCTCTTCAAGACTAACTGGTTCCACCCTGTTGACTGCACCAAATGTATCAGCCACTGGCATCACTTCAATCATCCATAAGACCTGAGCAGTGACTCACCATAAGTTTTAATATTATCTGTTCCTCATAATACAAGCACAATGGTCTCTAGATACTTTCCGCCATTGTCAACCTTCTATCTTTCAATTAATCTATTCACGACAACTTTTGCAGTCTGCATTGCAACCATTGTTGGAATAGCTTATGGATCCAATGCATGAATGTTTTTCCTTTTGGCAAGACTTTCGGGTCTCCAATTGGATCACCAACTGGCCCGGGTTCAACATATTTCCCCACCAATGCTTGTCTAAATTGCCCAGCCCATTATCAGCAACCACCAGCTTCAAACACTCCCCTAAGAACTCGAACAATGCTTAAGCTTTTCTCTATCTACACGATAAAATTTTGTGTTTGACAAGTACTGAATCCAAGATTCATTGATACCAAACCCGAGGATAGAGCTCTCTTAACAGCTAGGAGAAATAAAATGATTTTTTTTATTTTTCATGTGTATCTAATAGAGTACACACATATCCTTTTAATAAGATAATTATATGGAAACAAATAATAGAAAGAATTTACAAATTAGGAAACTATAAATTAGGAATAAATCAAACCTATAATTACAGCAGATTTTTCTCTTTTAAATCAAGTAGATTTTTCTCTTTTAAATCAATCAGATTTTTCTCCTTTCAACACTCCCCCTCAAGCTGGCTTGAAGATATCTTCCATGGACAGCTTGCCTACTAACTTGTCAAATTGTTTCTTTTGTAAGCCCTTGGTGAGTATGTCTACAACCTGATCAGTAGTTGGAATATATGACATACAGATTATTCCACTATCAAGTTTTTCTTTGATGAAATATTTATCCACTTGTACATGTTTAGTCCTATCATGTAGAACTAGATTATGAGCAATTAAAATTGCTGCCTTATTATCACAATAAGTCTTCATAGGTAAAGCAGTGAAAATTTTTAAGTCTTCTAATAGTCTCTTAATCCACATTAACTCACAAACTCCATGAGCAACAAATCTGAATTCTGCTTTCGCACTGCTCCTAGCCACTACATTTTGCTTCTTGCTTCTCCATGTTTCCAAATTACCTCCAACAAAAGTACAATAGCCTGATGTTGACCTACGATTAGTAACACTTCCAACCCAATCTTGTCACAGCCCGTGACCACATTTTTCACTTTTTTTATACATCTTATTTGGTTGGGCTGTCTGCGATAGTTTACTTTTCTTTTACATATAAACAATTTCTTATAAAATTATAATATCATTTACATCACCTATCTTAATTCACAAGAAAATAGTATTGTAGATAAGTCTAAATACATAAAATAAATTATTGTACCTCATATTTCAGTTTAATTGTCACATCGTCCCCAAATGCACAGCCAAGATGCTCGGATGTCAGATCTCTCAGTCATAAAAATCTAAAATGCTTAAAAGTAGGGGAGTGAGCAAACCACGGCTCAGTAAAGGAATTATATGCAACACTTGATATCTAGATATCTATATGCTGTAAAATTTTTCATTTTTCTTATAGGTGCTCTAGGGACCAAATAGGAAGGTACTACAGTCGGCTAGGGATCCGGATGGAGTTCAGAAGGTATTTTGAAATACCTGTCTTGTCCCAAAACCTAGAAGTAACTGTAGAGAGTAATTTAGATCCTTTTTTTTTCCTTTTATTCCATATCGTATTCATATTCCTTTTAAAATAATGCTTTTATGAAATAAAGCATTTAAATAAAATAACTAATATTCAAATACTCTTTGAAAAGAATATTAGTTAATTCATCATCATTCTCATTTAAACTCATTTCATGTTTTACTGTACAATCATAATTAGTACAGTACTTTAAATAGCAAAATAAGCTATTAAAATCATTTCCTTATAACATTTTCATCTTTTAAATCTAATATTCAATTTAAAATTTAATAAGAATATTAGATTTATAATTTCCTCTTTTCTCTTTGAAAACATATTTAAATCTAATATTCAATTTAAAATCATAATATGAATATTAGATTCATAATCTCCTTTTTCCTTTTTAAAAACATATCACATGTTCATGTCACATATATTATAAAAATGATTATGTAGTACAGTACTCAGTATAATAATAAACATTGTAGAAAAGTACTGTAAATTATTTTTATTTTTTCACATATTGTATAAAACATTTCCTTTTTAACATATCACATATCATAGTGGAGACTGAGGCAATCATTCATCATATCATGCTATAGACCCCGGAGGGTAAAGAAGCAAACTTATAAGATCTATGGCCATAGTCTATCATTGTCCTCGGTGGTTCACTGATCAGGTATCAACCGGGACTACATATCACATATCACATATCACATATCAGCATGATACGATGCCAACTAGTCTCAAAACAATGTTTTTCATCATAAATTCACCTTTATGGAATTTATAGAAATAAATAATTTCATAATTAAAACCATAAAGGTTATATAATAAATCAAGTGAATATTTAAGAAATATTTATAAAATATTCACTTTATCCCTTTTTCATTTTTCATTTCATATCACATATAATTCATATATTGAGAAAAAATATTTAGAAAAACCTTTATAAAATATTCTCTTTATTCCTTTTTCATTTTCCATTTCATATCACATATAATTCATGTATCGGGAGAATTTTCGGTGTTCTCATTATCACCAATTTCGAAAGCATGAATATTTTAAAATCAAATTTCGATATATTCATATTTTATGAAAAATCATAATTTTCCTCATTTCCCGTGGTTGGAAATCATTTCTCATATAAGAAAATCATTTTTAATGATTTTTCATAATTTCTAAAAATTTTCAGCAGCATAACGGCTGCCTATTGACTAGCCTCCCTGCACAAAATAGACAGTTTATAATTTTCACAGCCAGCCAATTTTCACAATTTCCAACCAAATCAATTCACCAATTTTCATAAAATGATGCATACCTAGATATCCTTACAGGCTACATATGCATCCCTTACCTGTTTCAGGTTAGCGACTTCGAATTCCTCACTACATCACGCCCGTAGTCCACTTCTTCCGATTTCCATCTATCTCCAATCACTGAGTATGATTTACTACAAATTCAATTCCATACTCAATTTAGAATTTTATTAAATTATTCAATAAAATAATAATAATAAAATTCTAATAATTTTCCTACCTATTTTCTCTTTCTTTTTCCTCCTTTTTCCTTTTTCTTTTTCTTTCTTTTTCTTTTCTTTTCTTTTTCTTTTCTTCTTTTTCTGGTTTGAACCGGTTCGCCCTTCCTTGGTCGGTTCAGCCACCGTCGGCCACCTTCCCCGACGGTTCAGCCACTCCGAAGCTTGCTGGGGTGGCGGCGAGGCTGGATCAAGCCTCTTTTTCTCGATCAGCGGTGGTGTGACGACGGATCTGGAGGCAGTGGTTTGGCTCCTTTCTCCTCCTCTTTTCTCCCTCTTTTCTCCTCCCCCTTCACCGCCGGTTGTTCCTTTCACCTTGGTCTCCCTTTGCTGGCAACGCAGGTGGCGGTGGCGGTGCCCGAATCGGCCGGCACCACCGTTTTCCCTTTTCTCCTTTCTTTCCTTTTCTGCTTCGTTTCTTCCCTTTTTCCGCTTCGGGCCGTCGCCGGTCGCTTCTCCTCTTCTTCCTCGTCTCGCTGACGATGCCTCTCTCTCCTCTTCCTTCTCCTCTCTCGGCTGACGGGGTCAGCTTCCTCTTTAGGTTCTCCTCAGTTTCAACAGAGAAGAAACGGGGTCGGGTATCCCGACCCCGTTTCTGTTTCTTTTTTTTTATTTATTATTTATATATATTTATATTTATAAATATATATAAATCAAAATATAATTATATTTATCTATATTTATACATAAATATAAATATACTATATTAATGTATATAGATATATATTGTACATATAATTTTATATACATATCTATACACTTTAATTTAAAATAATATATATTTCATATATATTTATATATAAATGTATAATAATATACATATGTATTTATTTAAAATATATATATATAAATATATGTAAATATACCCATTTTTATTCCTTATTATTTTGGATCTCTTACTATCCAAAATAATTTCCTCCAATTCATCACTTCATCAATTTCGGGAATTCCAACAATATTCTCATTTCGTAAATAAATTTATTTATTTATTTTCACTTATCTATTTGCATTAAAATTAAATTCCCGAGTAATTAATACCAAAAATAGGAAAATTCCCAGTTATCACAAATCTGCATCTGTATAAACTTCTATCTACAGATGTTCACGCTTCTTGAACAATAGACCCTTTCTTGGTGTACCCTTTAAATACCTCATGATTCTATATACTGCTTCAAAGTGCTCCAGTCCTGGTGAGTGCATAAATTGACTCACCACACTAACAGCAAATGCTATGTCTGGTTGTGTATGGGACAAGTAAATTAATTTCCCAACCAGCCTTTGGTACTGCTCCCTCTTCACAACACTTTCAACCGTGGCAAGTTGAAGTTTCAGATTTGGCTCAATAAGTGTTTCAACAGCCTTACAACCTACCAAACCTGTCTCTCCCAATAGGTCAAGAACATATTTTCGCTGATTAATGAATATGCCCTCCTTGGATCTTGCAACCTCCATGCCAAGGAAGTACTTCAGTGAAACTAAGTCTTTGATCTCAAAGTCTTTAGCCAATTTTTTCTTCAGAAGTTGCAGCTCTATGTAGTCACTACCTGTCAAAATTATATCATCAATATGGCAACTTTCCCATCTTTTGAATGTTTGTAAAACATTGTATGGTCAGCTTGACTTCGATAGTAACCATGGCCTTTTACAACTTTCCCAAAATGTTCAAACCCAGCCCTTGGAGACTGCTTAAGGCCATATAAGGTTTTCTTCAACCTGCATACCTTCCCTTCACCAAGTCTCTCTTCAAATCCCGGTGGAAGACTCATAAAGACCTCTTCTTCGAAGTCTCCATTCAAAAAAGCATTTTTAACATCTAATTGGTATAAGGGCTAGTTTAGGTTCATAGCAAGTGACAATAAGACCCGTATGGAATTGATTTTTGCCACTTGAGTGAAGGTTTCTTGATAATCAATTCCATAAGTTTGAGTAAAACCTTTTGCCACCAACCATGCCTTGTATCGTTCTATACTTCCATCAGACTTGCATTTGACAGTAAACACCCACTTACAACCTACTATCTTCTTGTCCCTTGGCAAATCAACAACCTCCCAAGTGTTGTTTTTGTTAAGAGCATTCATCTCTTCCATAACTACTAATTTCCAATTCGGATCATCAATAGCTTCTTGAATGTTTCTTGGAATAAACAGATTAGATATCCTAGTGGTAAAAGCTCTATGTTTATCAAACAACCTTTGATATGAAACATATTTAGTAATAGGATGCTTAGTACAAGTTCGAACACCTTTCCTAATAGCAATGGGAAGATTTAATTCTGAATTTGTGGGTAATGTAGAGGAAGGAATAGAAATGGAATTACCTGGATTGTTGATAGGATCATCTCTCGGTGATGATTGGACTGGTGCTAGAGGAATTGATGAATTGTTACCATTGTTACGATTTCTCTTCTTGGTATAAACCTGAAACTCAGAATCAAGATTGTTTCTATCCTTAAGAAGTATTTCTCCATCTGTTTCTAAGACATCTATCTTTGGCATCAATTGAGTAGGGTTCTCTGTATTTTCAATATTTTGAACAATATGTTGATTTTTAGAGGAATTAGATGAAAAAACAGGAGTTGGTAAAACAGAAATATTCCAAAAATTATCTTCTTCTTCTTGTTTAATCTCCCCCTCAAGAGAATTTTTGCTAAAAAAGGTTGATTTTCCAAAAAGGTAACATCCATGCTAACATGCACCTTTTTAGTCTGAGGATTGAAACATTTATAACCCTTTTTGTTGGGGGTATAGCCAAGGAATATACATTTTTCAGCCCTAGGATCCAATTTGGAACGAAACATGCTAGGTATATGAACAAAGCAAGTGCAGCCAAAGACTTTTAAAGGTATATCAGCATATATTCTAGTCATTGGGAAAACATTTTTAAGACATTGCAAAGGTGTTTTGTATTTTAAAACTCTACTAAGCATCCGGTTGATTGGATAAGCAGCTATTAAAATTGCATCACCCCACAAATATTTTGGAACATTCATTGAGAACATAATGGCACGAGCTACTTCAAGTAAATGTCTATTTTTTTGCTCAACAATGCCATTTTGTTGAGGTGTATCACGACAAGTGGACTGATGTAAGATGCCTTTTCCCTTTAAAAAATTGCCTATGCATTCATTAATTAATTCTATTCCACTATCAAACCGAAATATGCTAATTTTTGTTTGAAATTGATTTTCAATCATGTGATAGAAGTCTTGAAACAATTATGCAAGATCAAATTTTTTTCTTAGTAAATATACCCAACATAAACGCGTATGATCATCTATAATAGTGACAAACCATTTTTTTCCAGATAAAGTAGGGATCTTGGAGGGTCCCCAAATATCACTATGAATTAAATAGAATGGTTTTGATGCACAATAAAATTGGGAATTGTAAATAGCACGATGGCTTTTTGATAAAAGACAACTTTCACATTGAAGTTTTGAACAATCCACATCCTTAAATAATGTAGGAAACAAATGTTTAAGATATTGAAAACTTGGATGGCCTAATCTAAGATGTCATAGCCTTATTTGTTCAGAAACAGAAATAGAACTAATGCTACTCAAGCCTTGAGCTTTTTTATTACCAAAGGAGTCATCATCAAAATAGTAAAGTCCATCGATCACCCTAGCACTGTCAATCATCTTCCCCGAACTTTGGTCCTGGAAAAGACAATGTGTATCAAAAAAGGTGACACAACAATTAGAATCCTTAGATAATTTACTAACAGATAAAAGATTACATTTCAATTTTAGGACATGGAGAACATATTTGAGATCTATATTCTTAGAGATTTTGACTATTCCTTTACCTGCAATAGGGGAAAAACTACCATCTGCAATACGAATTTTTTCATGACCAGAACATGGTGAATAGGTAGAAAATAAATGAGAAACACTGGTCATATGATCAGAGGCTCCTGAATTAATGATCCAAGGAGCAGAATTTACTAGACAGGATAAGGCTCTATAATTATTACCTGTTTGAGCAACAGAAGCATTAAGAATACCAGATGTTGAATTGGATTTTAGCAATTGAAGGAATTAATCCATTTGCTCTTCACTAAACACACCTGTGTCAGCCTGTTGATCTTTGATTAAGGTAGAAGACTGACCAGAGAGGGTCGACTAATCAAAGAAGACCGGTGACTGTCTTGCAGCGACTGTGTAGTGGTGGAAACCCTAAAAGCTGTTCACTAGCTCTGATGCCATCTTAACAGCTAGGAGAAATAAAGTGATATTTTTATTTCTCATGTGTATCTAATAGAGTACACACATATCCTTTTTATAGGATAATTACATGGAAACAAATAATAGAAAGAATCTACAAATTAGGAAACTATAAATCAAGAATAAATCAGACCTATAATTACAGCAGATTTTTCTCTTTTAAATCAACCAGATTTTTCTCCTTTCAATAAGCTCAATTTATTAGCCACATAAACAACTTGACCCTTCTTGTTCGTTGTTCTTTCCACAAAGGCAGAAATTGCCCCACGTAAGGCTTCTGTAATTTGGCCCAAAAGCTCTACATCCTTCAAGATTCCTTTGTCAGTTCCTCTGTTCACATCGTCCGTGTTTCTTCCAACAGCCTCAGCTAATATAGCTGGCAGCGACGAAATTCTATCTTCAAGACAGTCCAGTGCAACAATGTTGACCAATGTTGCAAGTACTTCAATGGCATATGGAGGCTCACCAATGACGTGAAGCCCGTAAGGCAAAAGGCAGGACTCAATCTCCATGATCTTGGAATATACTTTTCCAACAAAAAGATCTTGTTCTTTTGCTAAAATTTCCTCTCCCTCTTCAGGAAGTTTTACATCCTTTTGTCAAGAGTGCATTGTTTAACTAGGTTGATGATTGAATTAACTATTTGTTTCCCACAACCAAAGTCTTTAAGGGACGGGTTTGAGGAGATGAGTTCACTTAATTGCTTGAGTCCCTTATAAAGCCCAGCATTTTCAGCTGGAGGAGTCAAATAGCTAATAGTATTAACATAACTACAATGTTTGGTTATGGTAGCTTCAGAGGGGTTATTAGCTGCATGGTAGTAAACATTGGGAATATTCCCAGTAAGACTATCGGGGTAACAAACATCACTCATTCCCACCTGTTTTGCAGGCATAAATTCAAGTGATCCATGAGTACCAAAATGAAGAATAACATTAGCTTTGAAAATCTTCTCGACAAAGGAGTACTATGTTGCAAATCCATATGTGGGATATCTAGTTTAGAGAAAAGCAGCCGCATTGGATCACCCTCTTAACCAAAAGTAGGCTGGACTCTAATGAAGACATTACCATACTGCTTTCATTATGCCAAAAGATTCTCTCCATCAGAATTCAAATTTCCAGCAGGTTTACCCCAGTTTTCTTCCAAAGCAGTAGCATAGGGAGTGAGGTTTTGGCATTCATAAACACACATTTTATAAGCAACATTCAGATTTGGGCTATTAAATTGTGCCTCGTCATGAATTACATCTTCAATTAAAGCTTCTGCAGTCTCTGGAAGGCCTTCAACGTTGTAGCCATCTTTTTGAAGGTCTTTTAGAACTGAATGGATGAGGCTAAAACATTGAGGTATGCAACTGTGACGACATTACCTTTGTCAAGAGGGAAGCTGAAGACAGTGATCACCAAATTCATTTTAATCTAAACAGATATACATTTTCCGTCAGGGACTAATCAAAATAGCACATAAAAGTAAACCAGCAGCAACAGAAGATTCCAAAAAGCGCAACAAAGAAATCAACAATATCTTCTCAAGACTTATGAAGTTAATGGTTCATAGAATGCGAAGAAAGACAGAAAAGGGTATTTTAAACAAGTGATTGATCGATGACATATTGAAGATTTTGTTTGCATAAATACAATTCATTGAAAGTCCTTTTTAGGTAAATGAGACGAGAAATTACATTAAAGGTTTGCAAAAGTAGATTCAACTATAAGGTGAAAGTATCTTAAATAGATTACATATACATCATTTCATCATACACGTATGTGCTCTCTGGATTGAACTTTTTCGGTCAATTTAAACTGTTTTGATAATTATATGTATCTGTACTCTGTTGGAAGACAATGGAAGCCATATAACGTGCATAGATTGGAAGTTATGTAACGTAAAAGCAAATACCTTTGCTTTCCGTTTCAGTTCAGCCCACTTACTTGCTCGGGTGCAGAGCTGCTCCACCCTTTTGTGAAAAGCATGGGATTTCCCTGCAACAAAAAAATGATTTTAGTATTTTACTTAACTCTGAAAGCAGTTTTTACTTGATTCCAAAGTCGACATTTTAGACAGAAAACAACTATCAGTGTATTGTATAGGAGCAACACAAATTTTATGCACCAAATTCAAATAAGTTCTGACAATAAAAGAGGTAAAATAAATCTTTAAATATGTATGGTCACACTATAGAGGGAGGGTAACTTCACTTGCCTGTTCTAAGGTCACGGCCCTGAGAAAACTGATAGCCTCCATGCCTCCATCCAGCTCTGGAAGGGCCACTTGCAGAGCTACTTGAATAGGATGTAGCCCCAAAGTACTGTTTAGCCACTCCTCCGTCGTTTGAAAAACTACAGGCAGTGCAGTAATGTAAGGGACATCCAGCTTCCTCAATGCCTCAACAGCCTTTGGATGATCTTGCCTAGCAGGTCCCTCAACTAAAGCAAAGCCTGTTAATGACACCGCTGACTTCACTATTGGCTTCTTAGTGACTGGATCCATCAAGAACCTCTCAAATGGTCCATAAAATTCAAGTCTACCAGCAAAAAATTGGTATGACTTTTGCCCTCTAGACTCTAACTCTATAATCACAGCTACATAGCGGCTCTCATCACCAGTAACAATATGGCTTCTTTGCAAAACCAATCCAATTACTGGTGCATTAGCCCCCTAAGCTTCTCATTAACATCCCTCGTGGTACCATACCAATTCAAATACTCCATCACATAATCATACAAATAAGGAGCTAGCGGGTGCCAAATCCCACTGTCCATAACAAAACTGGATTTGAATAATCAACCTTTGTCCCTTTGAGTGCAAGAACATAAGAGCCAGATATCATTTTCAAGAAATTCTGAAGATTATCGGGTGAACACCAAGCCAAAACTGGAGACTCAATATGTAAAGCCTAGTATCTTGTGCCTTATCACTAGGCAACTATTTTAAAACCTTAGGCAATGTCCTTGCAAGCTTTAACAGAGTATCAGCACAACCTGCTCCTTGCTTCTTTCTCTTGAATAACTGAAAAAACGGATTGTTTGATTGACCGAGCTGTGACATACTGAAAGAACGCAACTTGTTTAGCCTCATTACCTCAAGCATTGAGGGGAACACCAAAACAGCATCAAGCCTATCCCTTTCTTTCTCCACTGCAGCTTTCACTTTCAATGAAACCCTTTCAACAAAAATCAAAGACCCAATAAATATATTCCAGTCTTCAAGATCTTTACAGAAGGTTTTATAAGTATTTTCATCTGTAAGCTCCTCAACCAAGTAACTGTTGGATTATGCCCTTAGAACCATTCATTAGATGATTGACTTTGGCATTTTTATGTATCATGACATTTTTATTTATAGTTCATTATTATATTTGTCTTATAACTGCGTAATATAATCTTATATGATAATGTCCTTAGAATAGTAATAACACACTATTCTTAAAATATCCCTAGTCAAGTATTATTGCGAACAAGGATAACAATGATACGATAAGACTAGTATGTGGTTGACTGATGACCATCGTCATGGATATAGGATATCAAGTCATCACATAGGTACATGTTAGAGAACTATGTACTGGATCGACCCTCCATGAGAACGCTACATGGATTGTTATATAAGTGTCATAAGCGATTCTCATAGTGATGATGGTGTATGTGATCCTTTGACTTGAGATCATCAGAGATCTCAACATAGAGAATTACATACTTTAATGCTGCTAGATGTCATTCGTAACAGGATGGACTATAAAGGTAGTAATTGGGTATGCCTTGATCTATGTAGAGCGATGTTGAGTGATCAAGATAGGATTTATCCCTCTTATATAACAAGAGTGATGTTTTGGGCCCTTTGATAGAGTGAGACTAAAATGCATGGCCGTGCTCAAATAAGTCAATATGAGATATTGATTTTATTTGTTTAATTAGTCTACTCAGGAATCAAGAAACGCTGATTAGACTATACAAGTGTGACACATTCCATGACTTGTGTCTAATCAAGACATCAAAGGATAAAGGGATTAGACTACACGGTAACATCTATCACGAGTAAGGTTATGTCGAGTCATTGACATTCTCGTTACATGGGTAGCAATGATGTGTTGCTAGATACCGCTCATTGCCTGTGACAATTTTGTCATTGCCATTGTTTTGAGAACCTATTGGGTCGCACACTTAGAACGGATCAATGAGGAGCTTAATTAATCCTATTCTGAATTGGATTAAGGATATAACTAATCCTATTCTAAGTAGGATTAGAGTTCTGTTTGGCAGTAAATTTTAGGTTAAAATTTACTGCCTATAAAAGGATGTTTTCTGAAACATAGCCGTAGAACAACAATTAGAAAACAGACAAGTATTCTTTTAATCGAAGCTAGCAGTTCGGTTAAAAGAATCAAAACGCTCCTTAAGGCATCTGATCGTGAGACGTTCAAGAGTCGTGAGATCCGTTCGTGTGGATACCATAGAGGCAGGAACGAAAGGTTGTTGCTTGTGACTCGACCAACGACAGAAATCAAAGAAAACTTTAGGTAAAATCTCGAAACCCTAATCAGGCAACTCTCCGAATCGATCCTGGTGGAGGCCGAATGTTTTATTTCCGCTGCGTGTTTGTTTCGGTTTCCATCAGTAACCAATGACTTCAAATGAAGCAAAGTTGAAATTTTGGTTCAAGGACTGGACTGCACTTGAAAGGGAAAAGGGAAGACCAGTACTAAGCTTCGAGGACAACATAGACAATTTTGACAGTAGGGAGATTATCCTTGTTTTCTGGCACAATTCTACAAACTTCAGGCGTTGTTTGAGTGAACAGGTCATTGCCAATTGCTGCACATTTTAAGGAAAGATATTGAGTTCGGGTGATCGTTAGTTTTATTAGGCAGAAATGAGTGAAGAAAGAAGTTTTCCTGAGAAAGAGAAGACAGTTGATCAGGCTTGGAAGATGGCAAAGTGAATGGTGAAGAAACAAGAGAAGCCATTGTTGGTGATATTCTGTAACAACGAAAATAGAGCACTCAATTCTAAAAAAAGAAGAAAAAGAAGAGGGAGAATAAGAGAGAAGAGATTACTGAAGTAAAAAAAGAACTTCATTGATTCTCTTTCTCTTCGTTTCTGTTGGGGTTTCTTAGGTGTTGCTTCGTCTTCGTCCTCTGGGGTACTAAAATTCGTGTGGACAGTGAAATTTTGCAAATTGAAATAGTTATAACAATTATTAGAGGTGGGGGGAAAAACACCTGGCAAATGGGTCTTACTGGGGTTGCAATTAGACCTATATTTTTTTTATCTAGACAAAGTGTATTATTGATAAAACAGTTGCAACAAAATCAAAAGTTCCCTAGGTGGACAAGCAAACCAATCTTGTGTGCATTCCCTTGATTTGGTTTTCCTAGCTACCCAGTCTATCACACAATTAGCTTTCCTGTTGACAAAAGTAAAATTACAAAATTCAAAGGAGTTTTTCAACTAAAAGGTATCATCTTCTACAGCTGAAGTTGCCCAACATTGAAAGTGGTGATTACCATTTAGTCTCTTGATGATCTCTTTACAATCAGACTCGATAATTACCTTCCTCCATTTCCTCTTCGTTGCAAGTAAACAACCAAGCCTCACTGCTAAAGCTTCAGCAACCATGACTGAGGATGAATTCACCACTGCATTAACTCCATCCACGATGTTTCCTTTGTCATCTCTTGCTACAGCAGCTATACCTACCCTATTAGAAGATCCATCCAAAGATGCATCACAGTTAACCTTTATAAACGAAACAGGAGGTTTTTGCCGGTTGGTGAAAATCAATTCTGGTTTATCCACAATCTAATCAGCTTCTCCCAAGCTTGATAAAATAAATTCTTGATAGTTTCGAGAGGCCTCCAACCATGAAGCAATTGGATTTCCTGAAATACCTTCAAACACAAAAAGGTTTCTGTCTTTCCAGATTCGCCAACATAAAACAACAGTTAAAGCTTTTGGACTAAAAGAGCTATAGTCCGGGATTAGCCTAATTGCTTCATTCCACCAATGAATGAACCCTCGAAAACCTTCCCTAGATGGGTAATAATTGAAGTTTGATTCTTTCCAAACTGCAGAAGCAAAAGGGCAAAAGAAGAGCACATGGTCTGTCGTTTTTGGCTCATTATCCCACCTTGGACAAGAAGTATATCCTCTTCTTCCTCTTTTTGCTAAGTTGACTGCTGTTGCTAAAGCTTCATGGCTGACCCTCCACAAAAAAATTTCACCCTTGGTTCAACCTTTAAGTTCCAAATACTACTCCAAAAAGATTGATCCCTCATTAAATAATTGCTAGACGAAGATGAAGAAATCAGAGTTTTCCTCTGAAAACATACCTTAAAGCCTGATTTAACACTATAAGTGCCATCTTTTGTGAAATGCCACACTAGACTATCCTCCTTATCCGGATTTCCAATCGGGATAAAAGAAATGGCCTTAGCTTCCTCTTTGTCAAAAAGAGACTTGAGGATATCAAAATTCCATTCTCTTCTTTCCTGATTTATGAGGTGTTTAACTAGAGTTAGGCCATCAACTGTTCTCCTAGTTGAAAAGACTTTGAAGGATTTTAAAGTTGGGATCCATCTATCCTCCTAGATAAATATATTTTTCCCACTAACCACATTCCATCTAGTCCCTAATTTCAGCACTTCAATCCCCTCACAGATGCTCTTCCAGGCCCACGAAGACTTCTTTGTTGCAATATCCCTTGATCACAGGTGACAAATCTGGCTATTACCATATAGAACTTGTGATAATCAATGCCAAATATATGGTCCATTATTTCATTGATTCTCTTACCATAAAAACATTGTTCTGTGATGGTTTGAACATGTGAGAGAGTTGGTCAGAATATTGAGGCTCCAAGTTCACGAAATAGAGAGTAAGAATCTGGCTCCCAAGCATCACCTGCTCTATTATACACCATCCAGTGAGCATTCGAGTGCTTGGAAGGCTCGTGATTGAATCGGAGTAGATTGTTCAACCAAGGAATCATTCAACAGCAAGTTACAGAGAGCAATGGCTGGAGGTTAGATCCTGTCGCTTCCGCTTTTGATTATTTCAACATGTTTCATATTGTGTAGAAGCACGTTAGGCTTGTATGATGTACTTTCATTTGGCATCAGAGCTGCTATTAACCTTTGTCTTGCATTAAGATATATACTCTGTAACTGGTTAATCTGCCAAAATTGTCTGCTTCTGTTTTTGTAAAGTTTTGGTTATAATGGATTCTGGGAAAATTAGAATTATGTTTTAAGATATTTTCAGCCAAAACCATTTTCAAGAAACCTATTTTCGTTTCCTCCTGATTGATTTGGGATCAAGAACCACTCAAATCGAAGTAGGGAAGGTTGTTTTTCAAACGGCTGGCAAATCGGGTTGAAAACCAGGCATTCGGGGCGAAGAAAATGGTGTTTTTCGTGAAGAAGGAAGCAGCAAACAATGTCAATCGCCGTTTGCCATAAAAGAAAAGGCGGGTGCATTCACCATCAAGTTTGCTCCTTTGATCGCCATTCACCACAAAGGAAACCGGCCACTGTTTGCCATAAAAGGAAAGGCAGGCACTGTTCACCATAATAGGAAGGCTTGTGTCCGTTCGCCATTCAACTAAGGAGAGAATGGCGAGTACTCAATTCGCCATTTTAGTTAGGCGAAAATGGGCTCGCTGTTCGCCATTCAGCTAATGGCTAATGTGACACACTCTTCGCCATTCAACTAAGGGGTGAATAGTGAGTGCTCAGTTCGCCATTTCAATTAGGCGAAAATGGGCTTGTCGTTCGCCATTCAGCTAATGGCGAATGGGACACGCAGCTCACCATTCGGCTAGGGTGAAACGGCTGATACTCAGTTCGCCATTCAACTAGGGCGAAAAATGGACTTCCCGTTCACCACTCTATCAAGAGGCAGAATGGCGGCACTCAGTTCGCCATTAAGTTAAGGCGGACTTGCTTTCCTCAATCGTCGTTTGCAATTAAAAAAGGTGGGCACAGTTTGCCATAAAAGAGCTGGCGAGCACTGTTCGTCTTAAGGGAATGGGCGATCATAACCGATTGTAATTAAGTCCTCGATAGCCGCTCGCCATTAAGCTAAGGTGAATGGCGGGCACACAGTTCGCCATTCGTTAAGGCGGAATGGAAGACACGCCGTTCGCCATCCGATTAAGGTGAAATGGCGGGCACATTCGTTTGCCTTAAGACTCGATCGCCATTCACCGTACAAACCCGCCTGGAAATTTCAAAAAAAAAAAATGGAAGGGCATTTTGGCATAATTTTTAATATTTAAAATTTTCATGAATTGTGTGAATTATCATTTATGAATTTCTATGTAATTTAGAATTTGACAAATAGTTCATTAATGAATTGTGAAAATTTATAGAATTTAAATTTGGATATTATGTGTGCTTATTATGGTTGTGTATAATTTTTGTTATTTATATACTGTGATTGATTTAAGCACATGTAACAAAGATTATTCATATTATTAGGAATTAAATTGCCTTGTGTTGATTGCAATTTTAAAATATGAATAAACTTAAAATTTTTGACAATATGTCTAAGTGATCCATAATTTGTTTAATTAGGGCTTAGCCACAGCAACCTTCATTAAATAAAATTATATTTGTCAGAATCACATAATGGTATTAGACATAAATTGTGATTAGTTATAAGGTTATGATAAATTTTATCACACAGGAATTTTTATTATAATTTTATAACTAATTAGGATAAAATATCAAATTAGTCTCTTAATTTACCCACAAGGATTAGGAAATGATATAATTTGATAGTTTTATCATTATGATATGAATCTATTAGAATTAGAACTTTAGCCCACAAGCAAGTTTTATGTCTGAGATTCATAATTGATTAATAAAATATGTTTACATTGGCAGACATAATTAAGTTTGCGTCAAAAATTCTAGATACATAAGCATGTGTTTTTCTATATGGAATGTTTCCTTATGCTAGTATTAACCTAGAAGTTCCCGAGCTAAATGGAAAGAACTACAAGGTTTGGAAGGAGAGAATTTTCCTCCAATTAGGGTGCATGGATATAGACTATGCTATAAGGAAAGACGAGCCCATATTGACTGAGACCAGTACTCCTACTCAAGTAGCTTTACATGAACACTGGGAGCAATCCAATCGCCTTAGTGTCATGTATATTAAGACGAAGATATCTACTGGGATACGTGGTTCTGTCGAACAGCATACCAACGTTAGGACCTTGCTGAAGACCATAGATGATCAGTTTGTCACTTCAAACAAAGCGTTGGCCAGCACCCTAATAATGAAGTTCTCATCAATGAGGCTCACTAGTGTGAAAGGAGTGCACGAGCACATAATGACCATGAGAGATATAGCGGCCCAACTCAAGAAGCTAGAAGTGGAGATGTCTGAATCTTTCCTTGTGCACTATGTATTGAACACTCTACCAAAGCAATACGGACCATTCAAGATATCCTATAACACATAATGATAAGTGGACCATCAATGAATTGATGACCATGTGTGTTCAAAAGAAAGCAAGACTGCTTATGGAATTAGGTGAAAGTACATTTTTTGCAAGTCAAGGAAAGAGCAAGGATCGAGCCAAGAACAAGGGAAAAGGGAAAATCCCTGCCCAAGCTGATATTAAGAAAGAGTCCAAGTGTTTCTTCTATAAAAAGAAGGGACACATGAAGAAGGACTATGCCAAACTTTAGCAATGGCTCATTAAAAAAGGTAATCCACTCTCATATGTTTGTTTTGAATCAAACATGGTTGAGGTTAATCATAACACATGGTGGATTGATTCTGGATCTACAATTCACATTTTGACTTCTTTACAGGGTATGACAAACCTAAGGAAGCTAATGGGAAATGAGGAGAGCATCTATTCAGGAAACAAGATGCGCTTGTGTGTTGAAGGTGTTGGAACATGCACTTTAGTTCTTAGGAGTGGTTTTGTTTTGTAATTGGAAAAAACCTTGTATATTCCTAGTTTCTCGAGAAATTTAATCTCTGTTTTTAGGCTGGTACCTTATGGATATTCCTTTTAATTTTCAAATAAATCAGTATTGATATATTTTAAGTCTGATATTGTTGGGAATGGTATCTTATGTGATGGTCTTTTCTCTATTGATTTGCAAAATAACACTGCTCATAATGCCTTGCATGTTCAAACAAGCACTAAAAGATGTGTTATGAATAAAGATCCCTCCACATTATGGCACTGTAGATTATGTCATATCACCATAAATAGAATTAAAAAATTAGTAAATGATTGAATACTTAGTACTCTAGACTTTACTGATTTCAACACTTGTGTGGATTGCGTTAAGGATAAGCAAACCAACAAGTCTAAGAAAGGTGTCAATAGGAGTTCAACCATATTAGAAATCATACATTTTGACATATACTGTCTAGACATTGATGCATATGGTCAGAAGTACTTAATTACCTTTATTGATGATTACTCGAGGTTTATGTATCTCTACATGCTTCATAACAAGAACTAAGCATTAGATGCCTTTAAAATCTTTAAGGCTGAAGTAGAGAAATAATGTGGAAAACCCATAAAGATAGTAAGAACTGATAGAAGTGAGGAGTATTACGATAGATACACTGAAGATGGACAAGCACCTAGACCATTTGCGAAGTTCCTTCAAGAAAATGGGATTGTTGCCCAATAAACCATGCTTGGTTCACCATATCAGAATGGTGTTACAGAATGAAGGAACCGAACTTTGATGGAAATGGTGCGTAGTATGCTTAGCAGCTCGAAGTTTCTTAAGTGTTTGTGGATTGAAGCTCTTAAAACAGCAACATATATATTGAACCGGGTTCCAACCAAGGCTGTTCCAAAGACACCTTTCGAATTATTCAAAAGTTGGAAACCGAGTTTGCATCATATGCGTATTTGGGGATGCTCTTCTGAGATAAGAGTTTACAACCCATAGGAAAAGAAACTAGATCCTAGGACCATAAGCGAGTATTTTATCAGATATGCCGAATGGTCCAAAGGCTACAGATTCTATTGTCCATCTCATAGCACTAGAATTGTGGAATCAAGGAACACCAAGTTTCTTGAAAATTACTTAGTTAGTGGGAGTGATCAATCTCAAGACCTAGTTTCTGTGAGAGATCAACCCTCTACCTCGAGTAAAAGATTATCATGAACAATGTCCCTTTAATACAACTAGACATTGAACAATCAATCATTGAAGATCCACAAGTAGTTGATAACTTACAAGTAGACGAGGCTCCTCTGGATACACTAGAATTGAATGAGCAATCAGTTGAACAACATGATCGTTCAGAGAATGCTAAACCAACATTAAGAAGGTCTACTAGGGAAAGGAAATCAGCTATTTATATTATGTATCTACAAGAACATGATTTCAACGTTGGGCCTGTTAATGATCCAGAGACATTTTCACAAGCCATGAACAACAAAGAATCAAAACTTTGGTTTGATGTTATAAAAGATGAGATGGATTCAATGGCATCTAATGGAGTATGGGATCTTGTCGAGTTGCCTAAGGGGGCTAGGGCTATAGGCTGTAAATGGGTCTTTAAGACCAAGACTGACTCATTAGGCAACATTAAGCATTACAAGGCAAGACTCTATCCAAAGGATTAACTTAAAAGGAGGGAATTGATTACAAGGAGACCTTCTCTCTTGTATCTAAGAAAGATTCTCTCCATATCATAATGGCGCTTGTGAAAATGGCATTTCTCAATGGTGATCTAGAGGAAGAGGTCTACATGAAACAACCTGAAGGTTTTTCCTTTAGTAATGGTGAGCATTTGGTCTATAAGCTTAAGAAATCCATATATGGGTTGAAATAAGCTTCCTGCCAATGGTATTTAAAATTCCATGAAGTCATCTCATCATTTGGTTTCGTTGAGAACATCATGGATCAGTGTATATACCAAAAGGTCAGTGGGAGCAAGATTTATTTCCTTTTGCTATATGTGAATGATATTCTACTTGCAACCACTGATAAAGGGGATGCTACGTGAGGTGAAATAATTTCTTTCTGAGAACTCTGATATGAAGGATATGGGCGATACATCTTATGTCATTGGTATTAAGATTCATAGAGACAAACATAGAGGTATATTAGGTCTATCACAAGAAGCCTATATCAATAAAGTCTTGGAAAGATTTAGAATGAAAGATTGTTCACCAAGCCCAACTCCCATTGTGAAGAGTGACAGGTTCAATTTGAACCAGTGCCGAAAAATAATCTTGAGCGGGAACAAATGAAGAACATTCCATATGCCTAAGCTGTTGGAAGTATTATGTATGCACAGGTCTGTACCAGCCTGATATTGCCTTTACTATGGGAATGTTGGGTAGATACCAAAGAGGCCCGGGGATGGACCACTGGAGAGCTACGAAGAAGGTGTTTAGATATCTTCAAGGCACTAAGGATTACATGCTTATGAATAGACAGACTGATGAGTTGGGGGTGATTGGCTATTCAGACTCAGACTTTGCTGGCTGTGTTGAGACCCAGAAATCAACATCCGATTACATCTTTATGCTTGCCAACGGAGTTGTTTCTTGGAAAAGTGCTAAGCAGACACTGACTGCCACTTCTACTATGGAGGCCGAGTTCGTTTCTTGTTTTGAGGCTGCCTCACATGGTGTATGGCTTAAGAGTTTCATTGGTGGGCTTAGAGTTGTTGACTCCATATCTAAGTCATTGAGGATATATTGTGACAATTCAGCTGCGATATTCATGGCTAGGAACAATAACAGTGGAAGTTGAAGTAAGCACATCGACATTAAGTACTTAGCCATTAGAAAACGTGTTAGAGATAAAAGAGTGGTCATTGAACACGTTAACACTGAATTAATGTTAACTGATCCTTTGACTAAGGGCATGCAACCATTTAAATTTAAGGATCATGTAGAGAGGATGGGACTTGGTCCCACATTGTGATTATAATTGAAACTCTTGTTAATGATATGATGTTTCTCATTTTGATTTGTGTACACTTTAGTTTTATTTGAGAAATATCCTTATTGTTTGGATCGAGAATAAACATAGGGTTTTCTAAACCCTTCAACTCAGAGATGGATGCTAGTACAGCAGGGATTGGAACTGTGTTGACTCAAGATGGCATACTTATAGCTTACCTTAGTAAGGCCTTAGGGCCTAGACTTGTAGATTTATCAATCTATGAGAAGGAGTATCTTGCTATATTGATGGCAATTGCTAATTGGAGACATTACCTAAAGGGTGGTTTATTCATTATCAAAACAAATCATGAGGCCTTAAAGTATTTGTTAGAACAAAAATTGACCACAATAATACAAAAAAAAGGGCTAACCAAATTGTTGGGATTGGATTACTCTATACAGTACAGAAAAGGCAAAACAAATAAAGTTGCTGATGCTTTATCAAGATAGTAAGAAGAAGGAAGGTGTCAGAGTTTAACCTCTACAACTATAGTTCCATCATAGGTTAAAGAGGTTGAGAATAGCTATCTACAAGATCAATTTGCCGAGGAGAAGATTACTATTTTAATAGTATCACCTAATGCTATTGTTAAATTTTCATTTGCTAATGGTATACTACGGTACAAGGGCCAAGTGTATACAAGAGCTAATGGTCAGTTGAGACAGCAACTACTTCAGGCACTTCATGATTCTCCACAAGGTGGTCACTCAGGTACTCAAGCCACTTACTACAGATTGAAGCTACACTTTTACTGGCCTGGAATGATGAAACAGATTAAGGAGCATGTACAGCAATGTGAGGTATGTCAAAGAAACAAGGATGAAAATGTGGCTTCTCTAAGGTTGTTACAACCATTCTAATTCCTATGCAAGGGTTAGAGATGATAACCATGGATTTTATTGAAGAATTACCTCAATCCCAGAAGTTCAATTTCATTTTGGTAATCATTGATAAATTTAAGAAATATGCACATTATATTCATCTCACTCACCCCTACATGACCTTGGATGTAGCTAAGGTGTATTTGAGCCAAGTTTATAAACTCCATGGTGCTCATAAGGTCATAATATCTGCTAGAGATAAGGTTTTCACAAGTGCAGTTCGTCGGGAACTAATGAAGCTAAGTGACACTACTGTTCAAATGAGTACAGCTTATCATCCTAAAACAGATGGCCAATCTAAAAGGTTGAACCAATGCTTAGAACAATACCTGCGTTGTATGTGTTTCTTGCAGCCTAACTCTTGCGGAAGGTGGTTAGCGATGGCAAAGTGGTGGCATAATACTAGCCACCATACAGTTTTAGGTATGTCTCTTTTCTAGGCACTATATGGTTACCCTCCACCTGGGTTTTCATGAAATGCAAATGATCAAGCAAAGGTTGCTATTGTAGCAAAGATGTAAAAAGAGAGAGAACAGTTAAGTAAGCTATCAATTGATCAGTTACAAAAAGCTCAACAGAGGATGAAGTGGTATGCTAATAAGAAAAGGAGCGAAAGAGAATTCCAAGTAGGAGAGCAAGTCTACTTGAAAATCCAACCTTACAGACAAACTACCTTGGCTCTTAAAAGGAAACTTAAGCTCTTTTCCAAGTATTATGGCCCTTATCCTATCATTGCTAAAATTAGCTCAGTTGCCTATAAACTACAGTTGCCTCCTACTGCCAAAATACATCCTTCTTTTTCATTTTAGCCTCTTGAAGAGAAAAATTGGTTCTAAGGTAGTACCCAGCATCAACCCACCTGTAATTTCAAATGATGGTCAACCCCTTGTTTACCCTACTACTGTGTTGGATAAGAGAATGGTGAAACTTAACAATTAGCCTATGACACAACTATTGGTTGAATGGATGAATTTGGGACCTAAAAATGCCACCTAGAGGATTACTCAATCCTCACCTCGTAGTTTTTTTCATTTGATCCTTGGGGACAAGGATATGCTATAGAGGGGGTAATGTCATGGAATTACAGAAATTGAATGGTGACAGCAAGGCAACTGACTGCAAATACACCTCAGTAGCTAGCATACTAACAAGTGGCAAAGGGAATACCAGCAAAGCACCTAATGTTATCAAGCTTCTAAAGGACGAAAAGGAGCTGCAAGTCGTTTAAGGGAGTGTGCTGCTGGCAGGGCAAGACATGTAGCACAACAATCCAAGGCTGTTGGGAATATTCCCGGTCTTTTACAATTTTTGTGATTAGCAGACTGTTGGGAATTAGTAAAAATATATACTGATCTTATGTAAAAGATTGGTGTCATAACGTATCAAGTTTTGAGAAAACCTAATAGCTAGACACAAAGACATGGAGTCGCCACCAACCATTCTAACCTAGGTGTGATTGGTCACCTATTCAAACTAAGGATAAGGCTTGATCTACATTCAAAGACACTAGGGTTCGGGAGTACGGTTACGTGTAGGGAAGGATTAGCACCCCTACAACGCCCATCCTAAAATGGTACCAACTAGTTTTAGGTTATCTTTACAATTTGCTTTGAGTTCATATTAATTTCGATATACTTATGTATTGGGAAAATTTCTAAGATTTTTCCATCAATTTAGCTCCAACCTTAGAAATTTCCATCACCTCAAGATATTCAAGGAGTCTCAATTGACTTTCTTGAATTCCATCGTCAGATCAATAAAATATTTTATGAAAATCTTATTCTTTCTAATTTTGGCTCTAATTTCGACTCCATATTAATCTCTATATTTTTTAATCTTATTTCATATTATATTTATCTATATATTTTATTTTTTTATTTTATTTATTTAGAGAATAAATATGAATCATGGTTTATTAAAGATTTTCTTAAAAGCGTCCCATCAATTTGGCTCGGCTTAAAAGAAATCTTTTCACCTAGAAATTTCCAAGGAGTCTCAATTAACTTTCTTGAAATTTCATCATCGGCATAATTCATACTTATTTTTTATTTTATTTTTATTGTACTCTTGTCTTCATGTCACATTTATTTATTTATTCATTCGTTTATTTATCTAATTTTTATTCATATTTATTTAAGCGTAATCTTTATCTAATTTATATTTTGTTCATTTTATTTATTTATATTTATTTTAATCTTAAAATAAATATGAATTATATTTTAGTGAAAATTCTCCAAAAAGTATTCCATCGATTTGGCTCAACTTAAGGAAGAATCCTCTCACCTAGAAATTTCAAGGAGTCTCGATTGACTTTCTTGAAATTTCATCATCGGTACAATTCACACTTATTCTATAAAATCTAATTCTCAATCTAATTCTTATTTCTAATTTATTATCCTTTTTATTTATCTATTATTTTTATTTATGCTCATTTAATTTTAGTCTTTACTAATTAATTTTTATTCGTTTCATTTATTTTATCTCTATTTAATCTTAAAATAAATATGAATTATATTTTATTGAAAATTCTCCCAAAAGTATCCCATCAATTTGGCTCAACTTAAGGAAGAATCCTCTCACCTAGAAATTTCAAGGAGTCTCGATTGACTTTCTTGAAATATCATCATCGGTACAATTCACACTTATTCTATAAAATCTAATTCTCAATCTAATTCTTATTTCTAATTTACTATCCTTTTTATTTATCTATTATTTTTATTTATGCTCATTTAATTTTAGTCTTTACTAATTAATTTTCATTCATTTCATTTATTTTATATCTATTTAATCTTAAAATAAATATGAATTATATTTTATTGAAAACTCTCCCAAAAGTATCCCATCAATTTGGCTCAACTTAAGGAAGAATCCTCTCACCTAGAAATTTCAAGGTGTCTCAATTGACTTTCTCGAGATGTCATCATCGGTATAATTCATATTTATCTTTGATAATTACTTAATCTTTTATTTACTAGGTCATATCATTATCCATCCTAACCTTGTATTCATAAACTTTTATTATTCATAATTTTATTTAATAATTAATTTCATAATTTTTAATAATTTATTAATTTTTCATCATTTTATTTATCTTATCTTATTTCCCTAAAAAAACTGTATTTGTCTAAGATTCTACTAAATTCTAAATCATGTTCTAATCATACATCTCAATATCCATGCAAATTAAGTTAAATACTACAAATAAAATATCCAAATAATCAACATGCAAAAACAATATTTTAATGATCCAAACTAACAACCATATGAACAAATTAAATTATATACACATCATGCAAAATCATCATTTCACAAATTTATATTTATATATCCTTTGATTAATCACAATGCAAGTTGACGCCAATACTTGAAATTTTAAATTATTGAACCAGGCCATTATTAAATTCATTAAATTATTAAATTACCCACCTATTAAATTATTAAATCAAGTTAATTAGTTATATCATTAAGTCAAATTATCATTAAATTATTAAGTTAGTCAATTAATTTAGAAGTAGCCTAACAACTAAATAATATAAAACTATAAAATAATAAATACAAATTGCACTTACCTCTTCAATTTTGCTGCTCATGTATAAAGATTTGTGGCAGTGCAATGAGGTTCATGATGATGATGACGTGAACATGCTCGCAGAACTGAGGTTGTAATTATAATGACCAGTAGCGACGATGATGGTGGTGAACTAAGCACTCGGCAAGGCATTAGGTTTCTTTTCTTTTTCCTTCTTTGTAAATTACCCGTGTGTTGCTTGTCCTCTCCCTATCTGCACACATGCCACGCACCAGCAGACTGCAGCAACGTTGAATAGCTGCAACCAGAACCAACAGAGTAGCAACGTTTTGCTTCTGTCTCACTTCAACGTAGCTGCACCCTATTTCACGTAGCCCTCAACTACACACGGTTCTGCTGTTTTAGCTTTGTTTCCTCCTTTTGGTTTTGACTTATCCCGATTTTGCTTCAGTTTATTGCTTCAATTCTCAGTTTCCATCAGCTTTGCACCACGTTTGGCTCTGATTTCTCACCACGTTACAAATAGCATCTCACTGGTTTTGGAAACTCTGAACACCAATTTCTTTCTTCACCACGTAGCAGACAGTTTAGTGATGGCAAGGACAGTAGCTGTTTGGATGGCATCGGCTGGCTCGGTTTTGAAATTCTAGACAGCAATAGGCAACGATGGCCAGCAGGCTGTAGTGCATGATGATAAAGATGATGACAAACAGTGCGGCAAGAAGCAAATGGCTTTCGGTTTTGACTGTTTTAATAGCCTGAACAAAGACAATGGCAGAGGGTGAAGATAGGCACGATGATGAAGGAAACTCGAGGTGCAGATACTCGGTTTGATGATGGTGATGCTGGTGCTAGGGGGTGGCGGTGAATGAATGAAGCAGTAGCAAATCGCAGGGTTCCGGCCAAAATGCTTAGTCTCCAGACCTTTTCTCTTCTTTTTCTTTTTTAATTGCCGCCTCCCCCCTTCAACCCTAGTTCTCCTTCCTTTATATATATATATATATAATGTGTGTTTGTCTCTTTTTATTTAATTTTCCTTCCTTTTTCTTGATACAGGTATTAAACCAATTTTATTTTCTTTCCATCCATACATAAATTTGAGTTTGACTTGTATCTTCATTGATTCTCACTTGATTCACTCATTGATTTTGATTTTCTTTCTAAAATTTTCAAATTTTTTACTTTACTTTTGTTTTAAGATTCTGATTTTTGATTTTTTTTTTCAAGTTTCCCTTCTTTGATCACTTTATTTTTGTTATTTTTTTTCTGTTCTTTTATTTTCTTTTCATTTTTATTTTTTTATTTTTTTTAATAATAGACAAGATAGTAATACAAAAATTAGATTCATCTTCTAATTATCAAACCCAATAGACCTAATAACATTAAAAGATCCCGGACAAAATGGGGTGTCTACAGTTGCCCCTCTTTGTACATTTACTATGAAATAGTAATTGTGCAAAGACATAGACATCCATTTTGTCCGCATCTATTTTATTATTTTCCTTTTTTTTATTTTTTTTTTGTTTTGTTCCCTTTTTTTGTGGATATTTACTCATTCTAAAAGAAATTGATTTTCATCATGAAAATGCTCCTCTAAACTTTAAATTTTCCCATTTTTTTTTTAATCTTTTACCTAAAGTGCTCCTTCAACTAGGAAGGCCCTGAGATTTTTTTTTTTTTAGAATTTTTCATCTCTCAAATGCTCCTTCGACTAGGAAGGCCCTGACACTTTAAATTTTCTAATCTCTTAAATGCTCCTTCGATTAGGAAGGCCCTGAAACTTTAAATTTTCTCATTCTTAAATGCTCCTTCGACTAGGAAGGCCCTGAAACTTTAAATTTCTCATCTCCAAAATGCTCCTTCGACTAGGAAGGCCCTAAAACTTTAAATTTTCTCATCTCTTAAATGCTCCTTCGACTAGGAAGGCCTTGAAACTTTAAATTTTCTCATCTCCAAAATGCTCCTTCGACTAGGAAGGCCCTGAAACTTTAAATTTCTCATCTCTTAAATGCTCCTTCGACTAGGAAGGCCCTGAAACTTTAAATTTTCTCATCTCCAAAATGCTCCTTCGACTAGGAAGGCCCTGAAACTTTAAATTTTCTCATCTCTTAAATGCTCCTTCGACTAGGAAGGCCCTAAAACTTTAAAATTTTCTCATCTCTAAAATGCTCCTTCGACTAGGAAGGCCCTGAAACTTTAAATTTGCTCATCTAAATGTGTTTAATTATGCTCGGAGGTTTTACGGATTGTACCCAGAGGATTTGATGAATCATGCCCAGAGGTCTTATAGATTGTACCCAGAGGTTCTAATGAATCATGCCCGGAGGTCTTACAGATTGTACCCGGAGGTTTTAATGAATCATGCTCGGAGGTCTTACAGATTGTACCTAGAGGTTCTAATGAATCATGCCCGGAGGTCTTATAGATTGTACCCAGGGGTTTTAATGAATCAAGCCCGGAGGTCTTACAGATTGTATCCGGAGGTTCTAATGAATCATGCCCGGAGGTTCTAATGAATCAAGCCCGGAGGTCTTACAGATTGTACCCGGAGGCTTTGATCTTATCTCATCATTTCAATTCTATCTTCTAGATCATCTTATCATTCCAGTTTCTTCTTTTTGTTATTTTCTATCACATTTTTCCATCTCATCACATCTTTCAATCCCTTTTTCATTATCCCATCATATCCATACCTTTTTAGTTTCCTCTTCCTTTCCAAATTTTTAACATTTTTGTTTCAAAACTTCATACCTTTTTCATCACATCTTATCCCTAATCCTTCTCACATTTTTTGATTTTCTTTTTCTTCTTTTTTTTTTATAAAATTTTTCAAAATTTTTGTCATCTAATCTTTCAAAACTTTTTACCCTCTTGTCTTAACAAACAGTTCAAATTTTTTTTTCTTTTTTGGTGTAAAAATGCATATAATGAAATGTCATGCATGTCATGAATGCAATGCAAATGATAAATAATGCCTTACCAAGTCACATCATCAATCTACCATATTCCTTTCTTCAAAAATTTGTCATCCTTTAATCTTCTCTCTACCTTATCATTCAATCTTTCAATGCCTCATCATTCTTCTTTCTTCAAATTTAGCAATCCTAAAATCATTTGCCCCATCATCATCGTTCATTCAGTCTTCTTCTTGCCCCACAATTCTTCTTTCTTTAAATTTAGCAATCATCACTCATTCAGTCTTCGCATTGCCCCATCATCATCATTCATTCAGTTTTTTTCTTACCCCACAATTCTTATCAAATTAAAATTCATCTATCCAAATTATAACAACAAAATCATCCCAAACTATTCACAAGAACACTCCACCACTTCTCATATCTTCAAGAAAATTCATGCTCTCAAATCAACCAAAGATTGCCCCAAGAATAGTCTTAAAAACACCATTACCACACTTGATTTCTTTAAAACAAGAGCTTGCCCCCATAAAATCACAAAACTCTCATTTTTCACTTCTTCAAGTTTCTTTTTTGGAAAATAGAAAATTGCCCCATATAATAATTTTCCAAGATAAAAACATTTGACATTAAATCTCTTAAAAATTGGTGATTACTATTGAGAACAAATAGAATGAGTCACAACTTGGTCTAGCTGAATAAGTGTACTGATTTGGTGCATCAAGGATGTTTGGTTATCAAGAAAAGGTTCTATTGATCAATGTCTCTTCATCTTGGCTCACAAATGAAACAAATTCCTTGAAAATCAAAATTCCTTTTGTAAAAACAACTTTCACAGAACACAATCCATTTTAGCACTCTCTTAATTTCTTGATACGTGGACTTTAACAAATGTCAAGACTAGCTGTGATGGCTCAAATTTCGGGGTAAGGAAACCAAAGATACAAATCTGAAGTCAAAATTTCAAGGTGATGGTTTTTGAATTTCTCAAAAGATCTTGACTGAAAGCATCACTCCTCTGGTTTTTCTTCTTTCTTGTTATTGCCTTAGCATCGTCACAAACAATGGCCTTGAGTTGTTTCAAATTTGCTCTAGACTGCCCTTTCATGGGTTTTCATCCTAAAGCTTCATTCTCTTTTTTTTTCTTCTTTTTTTTTTCTTTTTTTTTTTTTGATTATTCTACCATGCATTTGAGAATTCAAATTTCATTCCAAACAAAATAATGATGATGGTTTCTCAAAGAAAAGCTTTTCAATACAAGCATCTTTATTTGATCAAAATGGACTTTTAAGCACGTACCGTAGGCCAAGGTTTAGGGTTTTCAAAGAATGGATAAATAGGCCCAAAATAAGTGTTTTCAAGGTTTATCGAACCAAGGATCATTTCTTCGATTGTGAACATCTGTCCTTCCCACTCTTCGAAACATTTTTCTTTTCTTTTCTAACCTTTTATTCTCATTCATTTCCTTTTTCTTTTTTTTTTCACATCTACCTTTTTCATTTTTTTCAATTTCTTGTTTTTTTTTTCATATTGATTCCTATCTTCACATATCCTTCTTCTCACATTTGCCCCTTAATAAGGGCATCATTTTCTTATATTTGACATAAGACCAATCACTAATGCTTCTAAAACTCCTCTGATGTATTTGCCTATCCAATGTGGAGGGTGATCCTTGGTCAAGGTTCATTTAGAAAGAAATCAATAAGCTCAAAAGGAGTAACAAAGGGATGATTTCATTTCAGTAATAGGAATATGAAAGATGGCCATTTGTCATATCAGATATTGACACTTCTATTGAAAACCAATCCTCAAGATGAAAATTTGGCTTTTGAAATCATTTGAATATCCCTCGTGCATGGTTTCATAATCAATTTTTTCTTCTTTTCTTTTTTTTTTTTGACTTCTTTTTTCTTCACTTTTTTTTTCACAACTCATGCCCGGAATGTATCAACTCAACTTTATGAAGGCCATATGCAACAATTTTCATTATCATGGTTTAAAATAGGAAAAAGGATATCAATCAAATTAAGAATGGCCATTAAAAGATGTTGAGGTTATCAAAAGCTTGGCTCTTTCAATCATTTTGCCCCAAGGTGTAGCGAAGGATGATTCAAGTTATGAGAAAGAATTTTGGGTTGATGTATTTGGGACTCTTAGCTTGGCCTTAACATCTATCAAATTTCTGAATACAAAGTCCTTAAGAGAATGCTTCGTGAATTGGTCCTTCAAAACAGTTCAAAACGTTTTGCAAATTCATTAGTCATTTCATTAGTCATTACCTTAACGAAGATCATTGACTTCAAAAGTTTACCAGGGTAGGCAAAAATGAATGAATTTCAAGCTTGTGTTTCTTTATGGATTCCAAGTTTTCATTGAATTGGAAAGTATACTGGAAATGTAATGGCTAGGTTTATTCATTCTCAATAACAATCACCAATGTTTTCAAAATTATTTTATTTCGTCTACTTGGAAAGAAAAATATGGAAAGCTTTTCAAAACATCTTGATGCAAATTTCAAGAATCTTGAGAACGTCTCACATCCATAAATTACATATAGGAAACTTGGCCTATGGAGAAGCAGACTTCCATTGTTCAATAAGCTCTTGAGTCAAGGCACCACTACTGATGAGTTCTTCAACCTTTTCCTTCAACATACACTTTTCTGTTGAATGCCCAATTGTCCCCACGTGATATTCACATTTGCTATTTGGTTCATAACTCTTTGCTGTTGGGTTTGGAGTTGTTTTCAAAGGCATAGGCACCAGATACTGGTTCTTTATTAGAAAAGGCAATAGTTTAGAAATTGGAATTGGCAATCTCTTTACACCGTTTCTTGGCCTTCTTGGATTGTTTGGTAGGGTGGAGAGTGATTGAGGACAAAAGTTAGATTGAAAAACATTTTGAGGAATTGACTGATAAGGATATGGACAAAGGTGGTGGGCTTGTTGCATGGGGTATGGGTAATATGGGGTATAACTTTCATATTGCTTTTCATTAGTCACAACCTGAACATCTTGACTCTCGTTATTGAATGTTGCACCTCTCATTGTATTTGCCCATTCGATCTTCCCGCTTTTTTATAGCATATTCGATTATCTCACCAGAGAGTACCATATCTGTAAAGTTTTTGGCGACATTACCAATCATTCTCTCATAGTATGGAGCCTTAACAGAATTGTCATCTCTTTCTCCGTAATGGGAGGCTGAACCTGAGCGGCAGTGTCTTCATCAACTCCCTTCCCTTTTGCCAAGCTCATCATGATCTCTATCATCTTGGCCAGTTGTTCCTTAGACTCTTCTTGGGCCCCGACAATCTCTTGTTGCACCTTTTCTATTCCATCAATTCGTGCCAATTGCTTATTCTCCATTACTCTTTTTTGCAAACAAGTATCGTGTAGGTGACTGGCAATTTTGATGGCCGAGCTATCTTCTTACCTTTATTACCATAGTCTAAGTCCAGATGCCATGATATGCAATTACAAACCTATGCATGAGATGCATGCTCAATTTATGTATGACCAAAAATGTCTAGATGTATAGGTGCAATGTTCAAATTGACATGTTATGCATCGCAAAATCAAAAGAAAGCCTCATGCGATGAATAGACACATTTCATCTCTTTATTTTCTTTATTTTGATTTTTTATTATTATATTTCTTGAAAAGAACAAATTTTCCTTCATGTGTCCTGATCCTTGGTTATCTCTATAAGATGAGATGACATGGCTCTAACTTAAGTTGGCTTCTTAGGTTTCTCTATATACTTGGTTTGGATAAGTCAGAATTCTAAAGGTTCTCAAATTGTTCCTCACTACCGTCCATATGGGACTAGTAAGGCACCCAATCCTCACCCATCACAGGTTACAAACGGAAAGGTTCAATTTGAGTGGGAGTATTTCGCTAGCCACTGCGGAGGTATTACCTCACGAGAGCGTAGTTACTTTACTTCCTCCTAAAAGGATAGAGCCCGGGTAGAGGGCTGATGTATGCAAATGCACGTGAAGTGTGTGTTGAAGGAACATGTAATTATTAATGTCTTTTTTCTTTTATAAAATTTAACACTCTTAAAATGAATCTAAGATAACCTAAAACCAATTGTTGGCTTGACCCTCTAACATCCCCAGTGGAGTCGCCAAACTGTCATAACGTATCAAGTTTTGAGAAAACCTAATAGCTAGACACAAAGACATGGAGTCGCCACCAACCATTCTAACCTAGGTGTGATTGGTCACCTATTCAAACTAAGGATAAGGCTTGATCTACATTCAAAGACACTAGGGTTCGGGAGTACGGTTACGTGTAGGGAAGGATTAGCACCCCTACAACGCCCATCCTAAAATGGTACCAACTAGTTTTAGGTTATCTTTACAATTTGCTTTGAGTTCATATTAATTTCGATATACTTATGTATTGGGAAAATTTCTAAGATTTTTCCATCAATTTGGCTCCAATCTTAGAAATTTCCCTCACCTCAAGATATTCAAGGAGTCTCAATTGACTTTCTTGAATTCCATCGTCAGATCAATAAAATATTTTATGAAAATCTTATTCTTTCTAATTTTGGCTCTAATTTCGACTCCATATTAATCTCTATATTTTTTAATCTTATTTCATATTATATTTATCTATATATTTTATTTTTTTATTTTATTTATTTAGAGAATAAATATGAATCATGGTTTATTAAAGATTTTCTTAAAAGCGTCCCATCAATTTGGCTCGGCTTAAAAGAAATCTTTTCACCTAGAAATTTCCAAGGAGTCTCAATTGACTTTCTTGAAATTTCATCATCGGCATAATTCATACTTATTTCTTATTTTATTTTTATTGTACTCTTGTCTTCATGTCACATTTATTTATTTATTCATTCGTTTATTTATCTAATTTTTATTCATATTTATTTAAGCTTAGTCTTTATCTAATTTATATTTTGTTCATTTTATTTATTTATATTTATTTTAATCTTAAAATAAATATGAATTATATTTTATTGAAAATTCTCCAAAAAGTATTCCATCGATTTGGCTCAACTTAAGGAAGAATCCTCTCACCTAAAAATTTCAAGGAGTCTCGATTGACTTTCTTGAAATTTCATCATCGGTACAATTCACACTTATTCTATAAAATCTAATTCTCAATCTATTTCTTATTTCTAATTTATTATCCTTTTTATTTATCTATTATTTTTATTTATGCTCATTTAATTTTAGTCTTTACTAATTAATTTTTATTCATTTCATTTATTTTATCTCTATTTAATCTTAAAATAAATATGAATTATATTTTATTGAAAATTCTCCCAAAAGTATCCCATCAATTTGGCTCAACTTAAGGAAGAATCCTCTCACCTAGAAATTTCAAGGAGTCTCGATTGACTTTCTTGAAATATCATCATCGGTACAATTCACACTTATTCTATAAAATCTAATTCTCAATCTAATTCTTATTTCTAATTTACTATCCTTTTTATTTATCTATTATTTTTATTTATGCTCATTTAATTTTAGTCTTTACTAATTAATTTTCATTCATTTCATTTATTTTATATCTATTTAATCTTAAAATAAATATGAATTATATTTTATTGAAAACTCTCCCAAAAGTATCCCATCAATTTGGCTCAACTTAAGGAAGCATCCTCTCACCTAGAAATTTCAAGGTGTCTCAATTGACTTTCTCGAGATGTCATCATCGGTATAATTCATATTTATCTTTGATAATTACTTAATCTTTTATTTACTAGGTCATATCATTATCCATCCTAACCTTGTATTCATAAACTTTTATTATTCATAATTTTATTTAATAATTAATTTCATAATTTTTAATAATTTATTAATTTTTCATCATTTTATTTATCTTATCATATGTCCCTAAAAAAACTGTATTTGTCTAAGATTCTACTAAATTCTAAATCATGTTCTAATCATACATCTCAATATCCATGCAAATTAATTTAAATACTACAAATAAAATATCCAAATAATCAACATGCAAAAACAATATTTTAATGATCCAAACTAACAACCATATGAACAAATTAAATTATATACACATCATGCAAAATCATCATTTCACAAATTTATATTTATATATCCTTTGATTAATCACAATGCAAGTTGACGCCAATACTTAACTTGAAATTTTAAATTATTGAACCAGGCCATTATTAAATTCATTAAATTATTAAATTACCCACCTATTAAATTATTAAATCAAGTTAATTAGTTATATCATTAAGTCAAATTATCATTAAATTATTAAGTTAGTCAATTAATTTAGAAGTAGCCTAACAACTAAATAATATAAAACTATAAAATAATAAATACAAATTGCACTTACCTCTTCAATTTTGCTGCTCATGTATAAAGATTTGTGGCAGTGCAATGAGGTTCATGATGATGATGACGTGAACATGCTCGCAGAACTGAGGTTGTAATTATAATGACCAGTAGCGACGATGATGGTGGTGAACTAAGCACTCGGCAAGGCATTAGGTTTCTTTTCTTTTTCCTTCTTTGTAAATTACCCGTGTGTTGCTTGTCCTCTCCCTATCTGCACACATGCCACGCACCAGCAGACTGCAGCAACGTTGAATAGCTGCAACCAGAACCAACAGAGTAGCAACGTTTTGCTTCTGTCTCACTTCAACGTAGCTGCACCCTATTTCACGTAGCCCTCAACTACACACGGTTCTGCTGTTTTAGCTTTGTTTCCTCCTTTTGGTTTTGACTTATCCCGATTTTGCTTCAGTTTATTGCTTCAATTCTCAGTTTCCATCAGCTTTGCACCACGTTTGGCTCTGATTTCTCACCACGTTACAAATAGCATCTCACTGGTTTTGGAAACTCTGAACACCAATTTCTTTCTTCACCACGTAGCAGACAGTTTAGTGATGGCAAGGACAGTAGCTGTTTGGATGGCATCGGCTGGCTCGGTTTTGAAATTCTAGACAGCAATAGGCAACGATGGCCAGCAGGCTGTAGTGCATGATGATAAAGATGATGACAAACAGTGCGGCAAGAAGCAAATGGCTTTCGGTTTTGACTGTTTTAATAGCCTGAACAAAGACAATGGCAGAGGGTGAAGATAGGCACGATGATGAAGGAAACTCGAGGTGCAGATACTCGGTTTGATGATGGTGATGCTGGTGCTAGGGGGTGGCGGTGAATGAATGAAGCAGTAGCAAATCGCAGGGTTCCGGCCAAAATGCTTAGTCTCCAGACCTTTTCTCTTCTTTTTCTTTTTTAATTGCCGCCTCCCCCCTTCAACCCTAGTTCTCCTTCCTTTTTATATATGTGTTTGTCTCTTTTTATTTAATTTTCCTTCCTTTTTCTTGATATGGGTATTAAACCAATTTTATTTTCTTTCAATCCATGCACAAATTTGAGTTTGACTTATATCTTCATTGATTCTCACTTGATTCACTCATTGATTTTGATTTTCTTTCTAAAATTTTCAAATTTTTGACTTTGCTTTTGTTTTAAGATTCTGATTTTTGATTTTTTTTTCAAGTTTCCCTTCTTTGATCACTTTATTTTTGTTATTTTTTTTCTGTTTTTTTATTTTCTTTTCTTTTTTATTTTTTTATTTTTTTTTAATAATAGACAAGATAGTAATACAAAAATTAGATTCATCTTCTAATTATCAAACCCAATAGGCCTAATAACATTAAAAGACCCCGGACAAAATGAGATGTCTACAGGTTATGAAATGAAAATACCATCTTTTCTCTCTATTTTTCTTCTTCTCTTCTTCTGGTCTTCTTCTATTTTGTTCTTCTTCATTTAACCAATGCTACAGTAAGCCATTCTATAATAGGGTTGTGGGTATTTGCTAAGTTAGGTATTTTAGCTTAGGCTTTGGGTTTAGCAAGGAATGGGCTAAGTTGTTTATCAGTCTTGGGTTAAGGATAGGAGTCAGGTATGGATGATGATTAAAATCAAATTTCAAATGTGCTTGATCTATTTCAATTTGAATTGTTGCATTTGTATTGTAATATTAATGATTTTGGGTAGAATTTTGTTGAGTTTGGATGATGGTGAACTAATTTTGAGTGTTGATTAAGAAGCTTCTTCTTTAGGGTTAGGATCAAGATTGAATTGTTGGGAATTGGTTGTGGATGATTGATGGAAGGAATTTTCTAATAGGTTTCAAAGTGTTGTTTGGTGGAACCTAATTGATGAACTGTTTTTGGAACCAATCCTTCCTCCCCTCCATGAACATTTTGAATTTTATATTTGATATTTTTAAATATTTTTACATATTTCTATATATTTTATATTAATATTTTTAAATATTTGAAATATTTCTAGCTATTTTACATATTTTTTAAATGTTTCAGATTTTTTAAATATTGTTACATATTTAAGTTTTTTTAAATATTTTAAAGTATATTTAAATATTTTTAAATTTTTTTACGTAATTTTAAATGTTTTTTAAATATTTTTGAAATATTTTTTAAACAAAAATAAATAAAGCTGACATGGTATGCCACATGTTAAAATCTTGTTGGGTAGTCTAATAATGTCAGCTTTTTTTCAAATGATGTTAACCTCTAGGGTAAAGTGGCTGATAGAATTAAAGTTCATGTATGACAACAACAAAAAATTTTCTTTAATTACCAAAGTGAAAAAAGTGGTATAGTTTAAGGGCTAAATTACACGAGCTCTTTTTAATTTTAGAAATAAGATTAAGATAATAATACATAACCCTTTAAGAATAATAAAAAATCAATAAAAAATATTGTAGAGTATGTATCATCATCTTAAACTTTTTGGTTAGGGCTGAGAAAAAAAAATCCAAAAATCGCAAAACTAACTCATATCGAAGATTTTAGACTGATTCGATTTGGATTTAGATGGTAACATTATTAAACCGAATTAATTTGGTTCAATTCGAATATAAATCGATTTGAATACAAATTATATCCGAATATTTTGTTATTTAATATTTATGTCAGTATAGGTTGTATTTATAACGATATATATTCGATATTTGCAAATCGATTTTTGAGGTTGTTATCTTGTCTCGACTTGAAAGATATATTTACTTTATGAAATGGAAATAGTAAATGATTGTGCTAGACCGAAATGGTTTTATGGAAGTAAACTAATTAAGTTAAAGCAAAATCAAAAATTGTGATACGACAAACAGCTTAATCAAATGAGTCAGAACAAAAAATTTTAGCCTAATTTTAGTAAATCGGGACGACCCACAACTCTACGCCGGAACCAGATCTGTTTGGCCATTATCATGCCTATGGCTATTTGTAAGACCAGATCTGCTTGGGGTCCACAGTGTTACCAATTACAAAGTACAACCGCCTTATCTCGAAAATCATGTCAATCAACTGATATCAAAATGCAATAAACAAAATTTGCCACTTCCGTACTAGAGTTGAGTCGTTACACTCCTAAAATCTGTCCCTGAACTAGTAATGTCACTAAACAAACACAATGATTTAAAAAGAGAATTACTACTATTAACTGCACAAATTGACTGACAAACCCTTAAATGATAAGCAGCAACATTACTCAACCTCCATGCCAGAAATGGCTTCCTCTAGAATCTTCTGAAGTTCCTTCACTCTTTGCCTTGTTAATGCAATGCAATCCTTCAACCAGAGAAACAATTCCCATATCAGCTTTTAGACCAGTAATCATTAGCATTTTAATAAGACAGTCTGTACAGCAGACACATCATACAGAAAATGCTCAAGCACAACAATAATTTGATTTTTTTTTTTTGTTATGTTAGTTGCTCTCCAGGGCATGAAATACTGTCAGAAGTGTAAAACATTATTTCAACTGCGAACATTACAACCCAAATTCATAGACACTAATATCAGAGTCAAAGGCGGCTTCTAACATTACAGTGAAAAATATCCCCGGATAAGACCACAAACTTTAATGCATTCCGCTGCTAAAGCATCACAAATACTATTCATTTAATTAAACATTTATTGCCACCAAGACTCACCAAGGCTTAAAATTGAACTGACCTGAATTGCTGATGTATATGCAAGAACCGGTCCACCTGGTTTATAAAGTGACACAAGTTGACTAGATGAATCTAAAACAACAGTTACAAGTGTTTCCATGATAGATTCTTCCTCAGCAGTAGGATCTGCCAGTATGTAATTCTTGTGAAGTAAACATGTCAAAGAAAATGGAATGCTGCTCAGAGTAACTTTTCTCTTCTCCTTATTGACTGGCTCCCTGCCTGACATTCCTTCTTGTTCCTCAGACAAAAGAACTATTTTTCCATCATCATTGAGAGATACGACTGGGATTTCCACTGTAAGAAATTCAGAAAAATAAAGCAATAAACATATATTAATAGAATCTAAGCAATAAACATATATTAATAGAATCCAAAGTATATCACACTACAATTCAAAAACAGAATTTGCATTGCTCGAGTAACAAGTAACTACTATTTACAGAAATTGAGGGAAGAAAACACCAAAGCATTAGACACTCAAAAACAAATCAGTTCACCAACAGTGTGGTTGCAAAGGGGATATCTAGACCCTATTATACAGAAAGGCTTTGGGCAGGATTGATTTAAGTGCGAAATATTAGAACTTCTGATTCAAGCATGCCAATTTTGGTAAACGGATTAACGATTGCAGGCCTGCGTAACAGATAGTTGACCTCGCTTCATATTTTAAATCATGAAGTGTTAATTGTTCATGCTCTGCAGCAAGGTTTCCACGATCACCCTGCTGATGCACTTATTGGTGTGGCACATAAATTGTCAGCAAGCATGTTCTTTTTTCCCAGACTCTGCAAATGCATATTGATTCACCAAGTTTTGATTTAAAATGGCTAAGAAATGTAAAGATCATAGAGTGGAACTAATTCAATAGAAACATTTTTCAGACCTCCCTGTTTGTCTACACCAAAATTGAAACACACGGAAAAAAAAATAGAAAAGAAATTATAAATGAATTAATGATTAAGACATTGTCAAAATAATATGCAAACTATCACATGAAAGAGTTTTTTAGATGTGATAAATATGGCCTAATCTACACAACTGTAAAACATTTCATAGGAAGCCAACTTAATAATTTTCTACCGGTATTGACCAAAAATAATAATAATTTTCTACCAGTAAATTCAATGCATTTCAAATACATTTGATATATAAATTGCAAACAGCCTTTCCCAAGTCAAAACTATAGAAAGTAGTATGTGCAAAAGACACGAGGTCCTCAAACTCACTCTAGAAACAATGTATGATAAACCAAATGTCATCCTTGAAACAAAATCAAGCAAGATTTTATGGCTTTATGCAAATTTGTCAAGTGGATATGGGCTATTAGTAGTTTGTCACAAAATTCTTTAAAAGAACTGGCAGAAAGGAGCCTTCTGTTCCAAGAGTTCTCTGTAAGCCTGCAACCACTCACTCTTGATAAATAAAGGCCGATATGCTACTTTTATTTTGATTTACATTGGAGGAATTCCTCAGGGCTCAGATTATGCATAAGTTTTCTCTTAAAAATAATAAAGGCATTTCTCATGGAAGGGGTTCTTTGTTTTAGGAAGGTATTGTCATATTTAGAACCATCTGTCAGTTGCTATTGTGATATTTGACAGAAAAGAGCAAAACTCTTACAATGAGAGAAGGCAGCAACAGCTGAGAGTAATGCAGTGTCGAAAAGAGCACCATCAGCATCCAAACAGTATACATCCTGCAAAAGAAGAATACTATGTTACATTCTTATTCAAGGAGAACAAATGCACTATAATACCACCGGAATTTCCCTATTAACTTGCTTAAACGTCATATGGCCAGTGTCTGAACACTTAAAATGTTTTAATGACCTAAGATGGATAATGAACACATTTAAAACCACAACCACCTACCAAATATGCCATCCAAGCAGCTCGTCCACTAACCAAGGACAGTTCCTTCAGATTAATCATGCCAGAGCTGTAAGCACATAAGTTCCTTGAGAACATAAATATCAAACTTTGAAGCAAAGGGGAAAAGTTTTGAAACAGAACATGTATAAGAGTACAAAGCATCAGAAGAAATGAAAGCACCAACAACTTAAGATAAATATCTGAGCAGTGTGCTTCTGCAAGTAGAAAGAAGCAAAAAGGAGAACTCAAAGTTTCAATATTCTAGGCTGAAATACCCAGTTAACCAAATCCATAATCATACATAAATATGGATGTGAAGATGATGATAAGAATTGCGTCAACACAGAGAAAATAATAAATTTTAGCCTCTGCTTTTGAGATAATTTAAAGCACAAACGAAAAATCACAACTACATCTCAATTAAACGGACTTCAGTGGAGTGCATCTCAGTAGCAATAAAAAATCAAGGAAATAAATTGGCATGCCTTAAAATAGTGTCAGATAACTGCTTTGACACAACCGGTGCTGCCTCAGCCGGTCTGCCAGGCCTAACAATTGGAGAACAAGTTGGAGGCATGTGGAAATCAATAGCTGAAATTGAGAAAAAGCAATATTACAATAAAATGCGAAAGAAAAGAGATATGTTTTAAGAAAGAGAAAGAGAGACAGGAAAGCATGTAACTTATGGCAGCTAACCTATACAACCCTCATCTGGTGTTTCCATTGAAGGGGTCATGACCTCCATTTTGATAGCAGCCAGCATTGTCTATGCAATGCAAGGAACAATTTATTAAATTCCGGGATTTAACTGCTAGCCAATGCAAAATGGTATGTACCGAAAAAGTGAAAAACTTACAGTTGAACCAATTTTGGCGAGTGCTGAACCATTAGCAGATGCAACAGCCCCTAGAGATTAAAAGGAATCAGATTCAAGTATGAAGAAAAATAACGCTACTAAAAAGTTCTATGGCAGTATTTTCCTTGACTAACCCAGGGCAATGGTGGTATCTCTAGCACTTCCAAGTGGCCGAGCATCAGGGCGTATAGATTCTGAAAGATGTTTCTCATGGAAACGAAGAGGAAAGAGGCGCCTGAAAGCATCTACCTCCACTTCGGTCGACAAGTCCCCAGTGGCATTTGGTAATCCCATCCTCAATCTATGTGCTTTTGATCAAAAAAGAAAAGAAAAAGAACATTTAGCACGCATTCAAATCAGAAATTATTTTTCATTCTCCATTTTCAAATGTCGTTTCCCACAGTTTTCTATACAAAACGTGTTTTACTTTGTACAAAACTACAAGTGAAAAAAATGATTTCGGCAAACAGAGAAAATGAAAACACTAAAAATATATACTTCATATAATTTTAGTATAATTTTCTATATAAGCAATTCAAATTTCATATTAAATCATCATAATCCATAAAATGTAATGCTCAGATTCAACATTTGAAATACAAATGCATGCAAATGAGAATGAAAACAATAAACAAAGACCCAGTACACAAACAAGCAAAAGAAGAAATACCCAGTTAGAAGCCAAAGAAATTTGAGAAAATAGTCTCTAAACGGTGGATGGGATTAAAGAGTTGGGCGTTGTTTCGGCTGTGTTCTAGTCGGACTCATTCTTGATAAAACGATTAATAAACACTCTCAAACTTGAAACCAAAACAAGAAAATATATCGCCAAAAAGTAAAATAAGACACGAGAATGAAAATAAGGTAGCTTCCGGTACCTTAACAAAGCGGTGGCCGGCTACGACGGCGACACGTTCCACCTCAGAGGCAATAGTTTTCGTTCGAGAAGCTACCGTAGCAGAATAGCGAGGGCATAGTGTAAGTGTTTTTCGTTTTAATGAAGCAAGGGTAATTCGGTCATTAGAGCCAGCTGAAGGGAAAATTCTAAACCTACTACATTTTTTACTCTTTTCCCTCCAATTTAATTGCCTCAAAAATCAATACTACATATACTCCATTATTTTACCATCGTAACCCTACCACATTTTATAACTAATTTCAATTTCATCCCACTACAAACTCTCTCGTGACTACTTTTTCATCTTTATCGGTTAGTTGCTTGCTCAATTTTGGTATCATCCATTTTAGTGTTATGCATTTTTTATCTAAGCCACACTTAGAATATATAGAGAATGACTAAAACTCACTTTCTATTTGTGAAAAATGGAAGCTGAAGTCTTAGCAAAACTTGGTATCTCGCAAGTAAGTCTCCGCAAAACATGGTGTCTCGCGAAAGGTACCTTGCGCGAGACAGCAAGTGTCACACAAGATAACCTATGCAAGACACAGCCAATTTCAGCAATATATTTCAACTTCACACAGCCATAAGAAAGCAATGAACAAAACAGAAAGAGAACAATTGGCAGTCAAATTTTGACAAAAAATAATTCAAAAATAAAAATATTCCTGACACAGTTGCGATTGATGAATTTTGAGATTTTTTTTAAATGGGTTTAGGGTTTAGATGAAGAAATTGAGGAAAGTGATCGAAGAAAATGAAGAGAAAATGGGAAACAAATGAACAAGATGAAGAAACAGAAATGAGGAGGAAATGGGGAAGAAATGAAGAGCAGTGAAGAATCGAAGATGAAGCAGAAATTGGGAAAAATGAATCGAGGGATAAATTTCTAATTTTAAAGAATAAAAATAAAAGGTTAGCTGTAAGTGTAGTGTAAAAAGAAAAAACAGTAGTGGGATTAGAACTCCTCTAACTGAAGCTTGAAAGAATTGAGCCTCAACTTTAATAGAGCACTATTTACACCCTAAATATCTTTAAGCACACCCTATTTACTATCCACACCCTAACTCTCTCATTTCTCTCAACCTTTTTGCTAGACACGCCCTAAATCCTAATTTTCTCACCCGAATATACCTCTTCACCCATGGCAAACCCGCAACCCTCACACCACAAACCATACCCTAACCCTCATTCCCTCAAATCCTTGAGAATTTCAAGATAATAAGGTAAGTGTAGCTTTCTTGTTCTATGACATGTTAAATGTTCATTTTTTTCTCATTTAAATAATATAATTGTTGAATTTGAGAAAAATGGCTTTGTGGGCATTAATGGAGTCAGTTCCACAGCTCATGACAATGAATTGCCACGAGCTTCCTAAGGGTTGCAGTAAGGAATTGCAGCGACCTTCGAAAAGCTCGCTACAACTTATTGCCGCGAGCCTTTACCATTGCGCAACCCTAAAGTGCCACGTACGCTCTTGGATACACGACACTTTAGTGTCGCAATCTCAATTGATCTGACGACACCCTTATGCCACGAGTTCAAAGAAGATCACGGTACTTGGGTGCTGCGACATTCCTTAACTCATGGCACTTAAATGCCGCGACATGAAAAAAATAAAAAAAAATAACAATTTTAACTTTTTTTATTTTTAATTTAGGTTAAATTACTTTTTAAAGAAGTTTAATTGAATATGAATTGGTTATTTGATCTAAATTGGTTTTAAGAGATGTAAATTCGTTTAGGATGATTTGTTTCTTACATGTGAAATGGATTATTGAATTGAATTGGCATGTGAATTGGTTTCTTATATGTGAAATGGTTTTCTTGTGTGTTTATACAGATGCCGCTACGTCCACGAGGAGCGGGGTCACCTAGAGGTGAGAGGAAGAGATGCGTTGAAGCTTCAGTAGATACAAGGTAGGTTCCCATTGTGTCTGAGAGGAGGAGACGAGCTCTAGAGGTAGCAACTACTGAGCAAAGCATACATGCGACTACAGTTGATCACGCAAAGTACCCGATGACATGCAGCATGTTGAGGTTGTACCTAGGGAGGCGAGGTAGCAAGCCAGTGCATTTGCTGAGGCACAACTGCGATGAAGAGGCAGCAGCCAAGTATATCTGGCAAGGCACCAATTGCTAAGCAGGCCAGTATATCTACTCAGGCAGTCGCTTCTACTGGATCGTATCCTGATGATCCAATTAATACATCTTTTCTACTTAGTTATGGATCGCACATTGCTGCAGCTATTTGGCAACGAAAGGTATAATTGAACTTTATTACATATATTATTGTAATGTAAATTAAGCTTAATAATATTCTAATTATTTATTTAGTCTTGTTACAGGAGCGAGGAGGGTTAAAAGTTATTAATCACAGCCTTAAAGTTGGTACATGGCTGCTAGATCCAAGTCGTTCATGCATCCTTTCCAGGATCGCATGGTCAGGGCTGATTTCATTATTAAGATATAGTTATCTTCACGTGTAACAAGACTATTATTATTGCATTGACGGAGAGGTGGTAGCCAGAGATGAACACATTTCACATGCCTTTCAGAGTGATGACCATCACCCTAGATGATGTGTCTACGTTGCTTGGTATCCCAATGGTTGGGAGGACTATATCTTTCAATACTGTCTCCATTAACAAGGAAAATAAAATGCTAGTATGATTGCTTGGAGTGACTAAAGAAAAGGCAAAGGAAAAGAAGACTACCACTAGAGGACCACAAGTTAGGATGCAATGATTGAAAGATCCGTTCTGTAAGGTTACTGACTCTGATAGGGAGGAGTAGATAGAGTACGCGACTAGCGCATTCTTATTATTTCTAGTTGGTTGCACTCTTTTTGCTAATAAGAGTGCAACGCAAGTACCGATAGTGTACTTATCTTTTCTGGAGGATCTTAATACCCTCGTGAGACTGCATGAGGTGCAACTTACCTTGCTCAAATGTATAGATAGCTAGGTGAAGCCAGCAAAGCAAAGTGTCATTTGATAGCTAGTTATATGACATTGCTTTAGGTATTTAATATTTATTTAATAAGAATAATATTGATTTCTTTAATATTTATTAGCTTATAATTTGATTATAAATATCCCTTTTATTTTATGCAAGCGTGGATTTACAAGCATTTTTCATCACTAAATCCAACGCGAGATATGTCATACAGAGAGATGTAGCCGAGTGCTCGACAATGGAAGCCACTTAGCTGTAGCATCTCTTTATAGATACTAATGGAGCGACTTGATGACCTTCAATATCATCAAGTCTGCTGGGATCCATATGTAGACAGTAGAGAGAGACATTCATTGCCAGAGATTTCGTTTTTTTGCCAATGCATTAAGTTCAATGACATTATGGAGCCGTATCATCTGGATATCCTTCTTCGATAGTAAGGTTATGTGCTGAGCATTCCATGTCCACCTCTCACCCCATCTCGTGCAAGAAGAGGATCGAAGCCAGTTAATTATTACATGCAGTATAGCTTTCAACCTGGGTACTAGGATAGCTGTGACTATCATGTGATTAATGAGGAGAAGAGAGGTGCATAATGCAAGATCCCTAAAGAGTCCACAACGGATTACATAATTTGGTATATGACCATTTCACATCGTTATATCCAAAATCCTACATACAGATTGATAGAGCAACACAGAGTGATTGATTGGGAGGTTAGCTGTTCATTTCTTATTTAATGTTAATAATGTCTTTTTATCTCGAAATTGATGTATTTATATTTTCATTATTTCATAGCACATCGTGGGACAATATACGACAGACTTCACACAATGGAGGTAGGCGGAAACGATTAAGACTTTGATGTTTGGCGGCAGGCTGTGCATGATGTTTAGACCATGTTAGAAAGATTGGCTAGGCGTATTGCAGTGCCTCCACATCCTCCACAAACAACATCTTCATCGCAGCCACCACGTCCACCTCTATCCTCAGCTACTCCACCTTCTTCCTTAACTACTCCACCACGTTTACTAGCAGCATCAGCACCACCAGCTGCACCTTCAACTCTACTAGCAGCAGCTGCACCACCTTCAGCATAAGTTGCACCAGCAGCTTCACCACCACCAACACCATCACCATCATCACCTTCAGTACCAGCTGCACCAGCAGCATCTTCCTTACCACCTCCTACATCTCCATTCGTATATGTTAAACATAAGAGAAGAAAGAGATAGTAGATATTGTATTTTATAGTTTGACTTATTCTTTTGTAAAAAATGGTAGATATATTTATGTATATATTTAGGTTAATTTTGTCTCATTACTTCATCTATCATATTATATTTATCAAGTCATTTGAAACAACTATTTCCTTTTACTTAAAATAATAATTATAATAATAAATTATTATAGTATATTAATAATAAATTATTAAAAAATAAATATATTATTAATTATATTTTCATAAATTATTAAAATAAAAATTAGTATATTAATAATATTTATATATAACTAACACATAATCATAAATAACTGGTAAATTCGGTAAATCAATTAAATTTTAATGAATAAAATAGACTTAATCCAATAAAACATGATGATGTTTAAGTTGCATAATATAATAAACTATGCTTTTAACAATGCATTATATTTAGTTACTTAGTACATTATGGTTCATCTACATTGATTGTTCTTTGAGTTGAAACATTTGTGTTTGATGAGAATAATAATTTGAAATCTTCGATCCGAGAGACGTATGGAAGCTCTCACTCTCAAGCACATTTGTATCGATACCTACGGTAGTTGCATGCGATTGGAGGTATCGGTGCTCTTGGATCCAACTATACTTGCAACAATGCATTACATTTAATTAAATCTAAGTGAAAACAATAAACAATAATAAACTTTCACCATGATCTGTATCTGAACAAAATGACAGTTGCTCATAAATCAATAGTAATTAATCTATGTTGTAATAGGGGAGGTGCAATAGATCTGAGCGAAAGATATGTTAGGCATTGTCTCGAAGATAAATGGACAAGCACAACGAAAAACTGCGAGGATAGCAAATGACCCATGTTTGGTAAGGTCATTTTATTATCCTTATAAGCTATCTTGTTGAAACACAACAATGATTGCATCAATTCATCAACATGCTCTTGATATCCATAAAGACACACATAATCATTTCGGTGTCTACTTAATTTATCCATCAAATCTCGTCGCACTTATGGCCATGCATCTGCACTCATACCCAACAACCTTGCTATAGCTCTAAATCTGCAATGTCCATTAGACTCAACATCAACAACATCGTGAGTGAACGAACAAATCTCAACTGGAAAAGAATCCATATATTGAATCTTGGCACCTTTACGATACAGGGATAATTTTTTCCTCTTCTTCGCCAATTTCCCTAAACTTGTCATTATGGGTGAAATGGTATTGTCATGACCAGACTCAACAATCTCAAAATAGAAAGGTTCCCATCGAGTTGATGTGTCCATCTTTAATGCTCGAGTACGATCTTTTGTCTTAGCCTTTTCAACTAAAGGAAGTAGAAATGTTATTGCCAGATCACCTAGTTCTCTCGCCCTTTTTTTAAGTCTAGTTTTCTAGAAATATCACACACATCAAACCGTTTCACAATTATCTCCCACTCAGCATCCAATGTCAACTGCTATACATCATTTCTAGATTTCGTCAAATCTAATTTCAACCCATGTGAATGCAAGGCAAATAAGGGGATTGGTTGTCCAAACCGTGTATATTCAGCAATTTCATGAGCACACAAAAACCCATGTGTCATTTCATTATACAGCTACAAGAGTGAATATCAATATCTATATCCTTTACTCACTTTGCCTCCCTCAATATCATATGCAAAATCGTCCCTAACACCAACCCTTATAACTCCTTGAATAATGATAGCTTAAAGTTGTGTTCAATAACAATAAAGCTTGCCTCAAATGAGCCTTTATGTCCATATGCTGCAACTCAATCAAGGAGTTGATCACGTTCCAAGATGTTTCAAAATCACCTTGAGATGATCCAAGAAGTCGTTTCAACTTTGCATGTGCACTCTCCACTCTACAATATAAATTAGAACATATATTAATTATCTATTCAAAATATTATTGAAAATAAACGTAAACTTAAAAGATGATAATGAACATACCTATTAGTTGTCACATTCTTTGAATGCATTACTTTATCCGTTCAAGCCACAACAAATCACTCTTCATACTTATCCAACCAACTGTCCTTCACATATTGCAATGTTTTTGGATAACTATATTAATCCAAGTGCATTGAGCTTAAATGCTTATCATACTCCTCCTCCGTCAATGAGAACATAAGAATACTCTATGATGCCATGAATGCATCCCACCTCTCCTTACGCTCAGATAACTTTTTGCAGTTCGCAAGCATATTATTCAATATGTGCCATCTGCATAACGATTGGTTGTGGAGGGAAATACTGCTTTAACTGCATTCATCAATGACTAATCTAAATCTGTGACAATAACAAATGGTGATGCAACACCTGTCATTAAACTTTTTAACTTTTGCAACGCCCACGTGTAGTTCTCTTGACACTCGACCTCCATGTACACAAATGCAACCGAAAAAGTCAAATTTGTTGATGTGACACCAATGATCTCGAGGAGTGGCAACTGATATCTATTCGTTTTATATGTGCAATCCATAATCAATACATGTAGGAAAGCATGCAATAAATCTACAGAGGTAAGATGCACCCAAAACAAGTCTTTCACAACATCGGTTAACTCCTCTCTCCAATGCCACTCAACGTATTTACACTCATTCAACCATTTCATCAGTTGTTGCATTTATGTCCTACTAGCTTTCTCAATTAATTTGTAAGCTTGTCGTGCATTGTGAATGGTCTTCACAGTACTTACATTCTTCTTATTCTTGTTTTTCAACGTCATGAGAATATTTCGTGGTTTGACCGTGTTCTTGGTCATATCAACCACAACTTCCTTTTCCTCAACGGACTATCTTGCGGCAAATAGATGACCCTGAAAATGCCTCGTAGGCGCATGATTATGCATCCCATTTACTACTTGAACTTACCACTCATCATCTTTCTCTAATTTCACACCCAGTAGCTTAAATGGACAACCAAATTTCTTCGTTCCAACACCGTTACAAGTTGCTTTATCTATTTTTACTTTCTCATTTTTTGACTCTCCAAATCTTCCACTTCGTTTACAACAGAGTCCTAATCTTGGTTTTCTTGAAAAAATTACTGGTTCAAATCCTCTAATCACAACTATGAATCCTACATTTTTGCCCATCTCCCTTGCCCATGTGATTAACTCTTCTTGAGTAGATAAAACTTCGTTTGTCATAAATGACTTGGTGCAATCAAATTGAGAAGACTTTGCTTCTTGCTAGTAAAATACTAATCTTCTATCATCTTACAAATATTCAACATATTAGTTTTATTACATAACAATTAACTTAATAATTAAATAAATAACAAATTTCTAAATAATTAAATAAATTATTATCTTTAAAATGTCCTACTAAGCCTTTAATATGATGTTTTGACAAGAGACTGCCAAGTTCATAATATAAGGCTTGGTAGTCGGCTGTCAAGTGCCGAGACTTATAATAGGTCTCGGTGGGCATTTGTCAGAACCTTGTGAAGGGTCCTAGCAGCCACTTGTCTCGACCATAAAAAGGTCTCGGTCGAGACATATAACGTCTCCTGACAATGAATTGCCGGGAGATACATTGCACTCCCGGTAATTCACTGTTGGGAGTACATTGTGACTCGATAATTCACTGTTGGAAGTACATTGCAAGTCCCAGTAATTCAGTACCGGGAGCATCGAAATTCAATTTATCTAACACTAAACCGAAAAAATGAAAAAAATTTATCAAAATTTACTAATAAGAACGTAGCTCTTCAAGAATCTGACACATTTTATCTACATCTTCATCCATAAATGAATTTTTTCTTAAATCATCATCAAAATACTCCATGAATTAATTTTTTGAATGAGTTTTAATTGTTTAGAATGTGTGAAAGGAAGAAGAAGATGTGAGAGTTTAGGGTGTGCCGAGATTGGGAGTATAATAATAATGTTATCAAAGGTTAGTTTTGTAAACAAAAAATGTCGTTTGTTTAGGATGCACCAAGCACTCCGTGTGTTAGAAATTCTCCAACCTTAAACCCTACCTAGTCCAAAGATACTGTGAACTGACGAAGACAGGAAAGAACACAAAAGTGAATGATGGCATGTAGTTCGGCGACGTGCAACTCGTCCGGTTGCTACAAAGAGTACGAGGAACCGCATAAACCAACGACAAGTGCAGCATTAAATGGGAGCAACAGTCAGCGAAACCTGTGCATGAAGCGCAAGTCAAATGAAACTGTTTGCTGCGGCATTAGTGGGGATGATGCCAGATTTTGTAAGAAGGGTTTTTCTAGTCACACCCTATTTTCTACTCTCACCCTAGCCCCACACACATTTTACTACCCACACCCATTATCCTTACCGGTCACCCCATTCTACCCCTCTAAACCCACAGCACACCCAACTTTTCCCAAACCCACGACACAACACACCCAAGTTCTTTCTAAAATCATATTCCAAACTCTCTTATTTCCTCAAATCCTTCCCAAATTGTTGAGTTTTTGAAGCAAATAAGGTAAGTATGGCTTCTATTTTCAATTACAGATATTATATGCTTTATATTTTTTCATTTAAACGAATAGATGTTGAAATTTTGAGAAAAATCGATAGAGGCTTCGGGTGCGCAGCTCCGGCAATGAACTGCCGCGATGTTCTAGATGGCGCGGGACGGAGATGCCGTTCATGGGCTTTAACCTCGGCACTATAGTGTCGCGAGAATTGTAGTGTCCCGTAAAATAGTACCGGGAGGATAGAGGTATTGCGGCACCATGGGTACCGCAATATTTATGGTCTCGCAGACCAATGGTCCCGTTAGTTTTGTTTTCTCGCGGCACCATGGGTACCGCGAGTCTTGTGGGCTCTCGCCACCATGGTGCCGCGAGATTGCAAGGCTCTTGCCACCATGGTGCCGTGAGACTGAAAATGAAATAAATTTTTTTCAAATTTTTTTATTTAGATTAAATTTCAGTTATTTTTTATTTTTAATTTAGATTATACGTGAAATGGATTAAATTTAACTTATTTTCTGGTTTATAATAAATTTAACTTATTTGCTATTTTTTAGTTTAAATTATATGTAAATTGATTAATCGAAATTAAAATAGTTTTCTTCTGTGTTTATACAGATGCCACCACGTACACGAGGAGCAAGGTCATCTAGAGGTGAGAGGAGGAGACGTGCTGAAGCATTAGTGGATCCGAGATGGGTACCCACTGCGTCTGAGAGGAGGAGATGAGCTCTTGAGGCAGCAGATGTTGAGGAGAGACAGGAGTCGAGTACATCTAGTGATGCACCAGATGTGGCGCAGAGGCAGCCGCAGAGTACCTTTGGCGAGGCAACAGTTGCGACGCAGAGGCAGCAGCGGAGTACCTCTGGCGAGGCAGCAACTGCGGCGCAAAGGCAGCAGTGGACATCTGGCGAGACACCAACTGCGACACAAAGGCAGCTGCGGAGTACATCTAGCAATGCATCAACTGCAGCGCAAAGGGAGCAGCCAAGTACTTCTGGCGTGACACCAGCTGCTGAGCAAGCCAATACTTCTACTGGATCTTATCCTGGTGGTCCAGTTGATCCATCTCTGCTAGTTAATTATGGATCACATGTTGCTGCAGCTATTTGGCAGCAAAAGGTATAAGTGAACTTTATTATATATTTATTGTAATGTAAATTAGAATTTTCGGAGAGATGACCATTATTTTATTTGTTATTGTTTCAGGAGCGAGGGGAACTAAAAGTTATTAATCACGGTTCTAAAGCTGGTATATAGCTATTGGATCAGAGTCGGTCACGCATCCTTTCCACGATCGCATGGTCAGGGTTGTATCCATTGTTGCTGTGTAGTTATGTTACGTGCAACAAGACCACTATTACTGCATTTACCAAGAGGTGGCATCCAGAGACGAACACATTTCACATGCCTTTCGAAGAGATGACCATCACTTTAGATGACGTCTCTTCATTGCTTGGCATCCCCGTGGTAGGGAGGACTATATCTTTCAATTCCGTCTCTATTAACGATGCAAATAGAATGTTAGTGCGGTTGCTGAAAGTGAGTGAAGAAAAGGTAAAGGAAGAGACGACCGCCACTAAAGGACCACAGGTTAGGATGCAGTGGCTGAAGGATACGTTTGGGATGGTTTCTGACTCTGATAGCGAGGAGTAGATAGAGTACGCGACTCACGCATTGTTATTATTTTTACTTGGTTGCACTCTATTTGCTGATAAGAGTGCAACACGAGTACCAGTCGCGTACTTATCTTTTTTGAAGGATCTTACTACTGTGGGTGAGATTGCATGGGTTGCAGCTTGCCTGGCTTATATGTATAGACAGTTGGGCGAGGCCAGTAGAGTGGAGTGCCATTCGATAGCTAGTTATATGACATTGCTTCAGGTAAATAATGTTTATTTAATAATAATATTGATTTGTTTGATATTTATTAGCTTATGATTTGATTCTGAAAATCTATTTTGTTTTATGTAGGCGTGGATTTACGAGCATTTTCCATCGCTAAATCCAGCACGAGAGACGGCATATAGATCTGAGCAGTCGCGTGCTCAACGATGGAAGCCACTTAGCTGCAGTATTTCTCTAAAGATACTGAGGAAGCAGCTTGATGACCTTCACTGTCATCAAGTCTACTGGGAGCCATATGCAGACACTAGAGAGTGACATCCATTGCCAGAGATTTCATTTTTTTACGGATGCATCAAGTTTAATGACATCGTAGAGCCATACCATCTGGATAGAGTTCTCCGGCAATGGGGCTATGTGCAAAGCATTCCACGTCCACCTCTGACTCCATTTCACGCGAGACGAGGACCGAAGCCAGCTACTTATGTCGTGAAGTATAGCTTTCAGCCTGGGTACTAGGATAGCTGGGATTATCATGTGATTAATGAGGATAAGAGAGGTGCGCGATGCAAGACTCCTGGAGTGTCTACAGCGGATTACATGATTTGGTATGCGACCATTTCACTTCGTTATATCCAGGATCCTTCACATAGATCGACGGCCCAGCACATAGTGATTGACTGGGAGGTTAGTCATTTTGTATTTAATGTGATGAAAACTTACATATCTTGAAATTGATATATTTATTTTTTCATGATTTTGTAGCGTGTCGTGGGACACATATTTGATAGACTTTACACAGTGGAGGTGAGTGGAGATGATCAAGACTTGGATGTTTGGCGGCAGGCTATGCATGATGTTTATGCCATGGTAGCGAGATTCCCCAGGCGTACTACAGTGCCCCGACATCCTCCACAAACAGCATCTTCGTCACGACCTCCACGTCCCCCTCCATCGTCAGCTGATCCACCTTCCACAACACGATCACTACGTTTGCCACCAGCACCAGCACCAGCACCAGCAGTAGCTCCAACACCAGCACCAGTAGCAGCAACAGCTTCAGCACCAGCAACAGCTTCAGCACCAGCAACAGCACTAGCACTAGCACCAGCACAGCCAGCTTCAGCAGCAGCTGCACCACCTGCATCTTCCCTACTACCTCATACATCTCCTTCCGTATATGTTAGGTAAAAAAGGAGGAGATAGTAGATTTTGTATTTTATAGTTGATTTAAACTTATGTCAGAAATTGTGAAAATATTTATGTATATATTTAGATTTCTTTTGTCTCATTACTTCGATATGTGCCAGCTTTTATTTATCAAACCATTTGAGGCAATTATTTTTTTAACTTATAATAATATAAAATAATAATAAGGGGTTTTCTATTCACACCCTAAATTTGGCTAGACACATCCTAAAATTTTTTTTATTCCTTTATTGCCCTTATTGCACAACCTAAATGTAAAGACTGCGAAACTTTGTACCATGTTAGTGAATAAATAAAAGACATAAGATAAGCTAGTACTGAAATATATTTTTGTAATTATTATTCTTATGTCAAGTAATGAGAATGAAGTCTCAAAGTAGTGAAATTAGAAAATAAATAATTTATACCTTTGTGTAATTTAGAAATCCTATAACTAAGTTTAACAATTATATAAGAACAAATAGATGCATATATTCCACAAAATATATATGTATATTTGTTTTAATAAAATGAAAGACATAAGTATGCTAAAAGGAAGTGTAGTGTACTTGAACATTAAAACAATTAAAATATAAATAAGTGAGGAATACATAGATATATATATACATATACCATTGAATATTAAATATGTATATATATATATAGAAATATATGTAAATTTTAAAGTAAAGGAGGAATATATATATATACACATACCTACATTAAAAATGCATTAGACATGAATATATAAAATATATGTATATATATATGTGTGTGCGTATGTAGATATTATATATTTAATGTTTAAAATATAGGTACAAATACATATTACATATAAGTAATATAACAAGATAAATAAATATATAAAATAAAATAAATTTGAAATTTATAAAATAAAAATATAATTTAAAATATGTGCTTAGTGGTGTTTGATGGGACTTTCTCCCATCAAACCCCACGAAGCCACATTCTCGGCCTCACCATCCAAGACTTCTCAAAGAAGTCTTGGAAATAAAATAAGAAAATGAAAGTGTAAGAGAGGAGGAGAGACAAGGGAGAGAACAAGAAGAAAGAAAGAAAAGAAAGGTGAAGCCGAAAAGGAAAGGAAGAAAAGAAAGGTGAGGCCGAAAGAAAAAGGGAGAAGAGAAAGAGCAGCCGGAAGGAAAAAGAAAAAAAAAGAAGAAAGGCACAAGGAGAAAGAAGGCCAAGAAGATTTCAGTCAAGGTAAGATTTGTCCAAAAAATTTATGGCTTTGATTTGTTTTAAAGTTGTGTTCCTAGTGTATTCAAGTTGTAGAAAAAGATTATGGCATTGGATTTACCTAAAAACGGCTGAATAAAAATGTGTCATATTTATGGGCTTTGGCCAGCCATGGTTCATGATGAATGCATGCATTTTGTTGCATGAAATTGGTAGGAAATGAAAGCTAGAAAAGGTTTAAGTAACATAGAAACAATAGTTTGAAGAAAGGATTGAAAAATCAAGAAAAATGGTAAATGGGGGTTTCAGCCAAGGTTGGTTTGGGCATGATTTGATGCTGCATTTTAGTATTTGATGGATATACTAAGTGAATAAAAAATGTTTATAAGGTTAGAGTTGAGAAAAGAAGAGAAACAAAGTACCAAATGTAGATTTCAATTTTTGCTGGAACACTGTCTGTCCGAGCCACATATTTAAAAAATTCAGTTTGGGGGTTTTAGAATGAAATAAATTCTGGAAAATTTATTTCTTTTAGCTTAATGAGTTAGGCAAAATTTAGTTTTGGAATTACCTAATTTGGAGTTGTGTAGCCTGAGCTATAGGCAGTTGAACACAGGGCACTCAGTGCAGTAGGCGAGATGCTCTGTGTCAACTTTGAAAATTTGTAGAAATTAGCACAGATTGAATTTGGATGCAAACGTTATGTTTCTAGAAAGGTAAATGAGTTAAGAATAATATGGTTTTAAGTTTGCACAATTTGGACAATCCTATCTTGAGATATGGCTCAATTTGTACATAGAGGTCAGTAGACAAGCTGCCAGAATGCACCTGGAAACAGGGCAAATTTGAGGAATTATTAAAAATAATTTGGAAATAATAAAAATGTGAAACTTGCTATTCTGAATAGGGAATTGGATTAAGATTCATATGGTTTTGAGATTCATAATTTTGGATATCCCTATAATTAGTAATATAAAATTTAATGCACAAAGGTCAGAAAACCATCCTGTCATATGAGTCAGAATTGGGCTGAACTTTGGAAAATTGTGAGGACGATATGGAATGAACTAGAAAATGGGCTTTACACTTCTGGATAGGGAATTAAGTCAGATCACATATAAAATTGACGGTGCATTAATCAGATTTCAATATTTTCCATTATGAATAAAAAAGCATTGATAGGTTGGCAATTCTTAAAAAAAAATAATTCTACCTTAATGAGTAGGATTTCTAAGAATGCTTAGTGTATATGTATGTTTCGGAATTAAACTTGTATGACTCATCTTTTGCAGCTCCGAAACTAAATAAACGAATGGGAAATGAGACAAATAAGGACATAATCATTGGTTCAAGGCCACAAAGTGAACGGTTTGAATGAAATAACACCGTACAGGTAAGGGGGAAGTGTGTGAGTTGTAGAGATATAGGGAATGCATGTTTTATTGAGATAAATTTTATGGAAATGTTGAGAACATGATTTGGTTTGAAACATGCATGAATTATGGTTGAAAAGCTGGTTCTATATATGTAATCTCAACGCAAGAGGTTAGAAATCCGCAGCTGTTATGCTGCCGAAATTTACCAAAATTATTCTAAAATATTCTAAATATTTTCGATGCTTGAAATTAGGTCTAAGAACATAATTGAAGACCATTTACACAAATTTTTCCATAAAGTGGAAATTATGTGAAAATTATTTAATTTGAATATTCATGTTTTAATATTTTGATTTAGTCAGAAATTATTTATGATTTATGAAATATTAAATATTCAAAATGAATATGTATTTATTTATTTTCTCACTATATACATGGATATCAACCGACTGGTTTAATGTGTTGGAAAGGAAAATAAATACCTTTTGGAAATAATGAATTAAATAAATGAATTGATTTGTAGTGACTTGGAGCGGTGTAGGAGCTCGAATCTTAAATTTAGAAGACCGAGGAAGATGATTTCGAAGCATTGAGGTAAGTGGGTTAAAGAAACCATACTAGTATCATCTCGTAAGAGATGAAAGAAATCTTTATTCGATAATTATCTAATTTATATCAAGTTTGGTGAAATACGATGGAAAAGACTACGAGGGTAAGTCTTGGTAAGATACAAGTTGACTTGATGTGTTCATGAGTAGTATTCTTCTGGAATAAAACCTTATTTGTGACTGGTGCATTATGTGTATGACTTGTTTATGCTTACTGAGCATATAGAATTGTATAAATTGTCGGTGCCTGCATTATGAGAAATGCATGTGATTTATTAAGTTGCACCAAGTAAGCATGCTAATATATGGCAATACTTTAGGAATGAATATGTGAAGTAGTATACAGTATATATGCAGCTTACGATGTTTAAATTCATGGACCTCGAATAACACCTAGATGTATTCATTGAAACTAGGATAATGGAATTGTATGACAACTGATGTATATATGTGACTCGAGGATTTGAATGATTTTTAGAACATTACTACTAGAAATCATACGACAAAATGGCAAGCTCGAGTAAAACTCAATCTTTTGTACCGTGTGAGCCACCTCTAGAGAACTCAAATGACCCACGTGCTGCACGTGTACTGATGAACCAGTAGAAAACATACACCATAAAGGCCAATCCGAGAAAAACTCGTTCCTTTTGTACCGAGTGAGCCACCTCTAGAGAACTCAAAGGAATTACGTGCTACACAGATTCTTCGAAACTGTGGGAGCCACCTCTACAGTCCTTTGAGAGCTAAGTGCTACACGAGTTCCGATGAACCATTAGAAAGCATTCGCCATAGAGGCCAATCCGAGAAAAACTCATTCCTTTATACCGTGTGAGCCACCTCTAGAGAACTCAAAGGAACTACGTGCTACATAGATTCTTCGGAACTATGGGAGCCACCTCTAGAGTCCTTTGAGAGCTAAGTGCTACACGAGTTCCGATGAACCATTAGAAAGCATCCGCCATAGAGGCCAATCCGAGTAAAACTCATTCCTTTGTACCGTGTGAGCCACCTCTAGAGAACTCAAAGGAACTACATGCTACACAGATTCTTCGAAACTGTGGGAGCCACCTCTAGAATCCTTTGAGAGCTAAGTGCTACATGTGTACCGATGAATCATGGGAAATCTTATGCCAATGAGACAATGGATAAACGATTGTGATCTGTGATGTGACAACTATCATTAGTTAAGATAGATATTATACATATGACAGAGAATTGGAATAATCGTTGAACTTTACTTATATTATGCTATAGAATCATATACTATTTGAAATGGTTGTTTCTTTCACGCTTAACCGTATTGAAAAAAGGGATAAAAAGGATGATATTGTGCGAGTTAAAGAAATTAAGAAAAACATGAATGACCCTATGAAATCTGTTGTAAATTATAAGTTAGTAGCTAATCTTGACATAGTGCATACATGACATTTTAAAGAGTTCATGCATTTATGATCATATTTTACGATATGAGCCTAGTTTGTACTTATTTAAGCTACTTACTGAGCTGTGAATTTGTTCACCCCTTAATTTAACATCTACAGATCATACAAGTTGAAATCCAGCTTCAGGCTTCATAAAGGCTCTCTCGGGAACTGTACCTAGTTGTCGTACTCGTCTACATTCTCCGAGCCTAGCTTTTGTGCTTTTGAGGTATACAAATTGTATATCGTTTTGATAGTTATACAAACTTAAATTTCACAGTACTAGGAAGAAATATGGGATGTAACTTTGGATCGCACTAGATTTTTATGTAAGTCCATGTGATTATCGAGTACGATCCAGGATTGGATATAACTTTTGAAATACATATAAACTGAAAAATGTGGAATTATTACTGGTTTAGATTCTTGAGAAACATGTGATGTATGATGATGTGAATTCTGAGAATTAAAGTTGGCTGTGTTATGAAAGATTGAAATGTATTTTAATGCAGGTGATTTTACTAGGGAAAGTGATAAAATACAAGGGGGAGATTTTCGACCCGTTTCTTTTGGATAAGTGAAAATAGGGCTAAGATGATTAAAATCACTTTGAGAAGTATAACATAGCTAGAGAAATAATATTATTAAGGTAAGATTTGATTTAGTTACTACACTAACACCGAATACAAACCGTAAATAGAAAAAGAAAATTTTGGTTCGTAATATTCCAAAAGTAATAAGGTAAGTGTTAAGTGGACGTCATTGGCCCTCAGGTCGTGACAGATTTAATGGTATCAGAGTAGGATTTGTCTAGGTTGTGTTAGTGTAGTTAAGATTGTCTGTGGTGTTACATCCCATGTACTGTGAAATATATGTTTGGAAAATGATCTATTAATTGACTTATACCGAAATTGGTCTGCACTTGGTGTAAGTCTCTATTCTGATTTAATTTGAAAATGAGGGGGAACTGGGCATAGAATTAGACCCAGAAGATTAGCTGAAAGATAGCTGATTTCATTTCTAACCCCATCACTATTATCACCCCCATTACTATCATATTCGACTCGTTCCCACCCAGATAATAAGGTGTTGAGGATGGCTAGAATGTAGCAGGATCATGAGATAACGATAACCCTACTATAGTAGTTAGTGGTTAATCGAGCTGTGCAACAAGCTCAGCTCCTTATTATCACATGTGCTCTTACAAGTAGCCTGCATATAGAGTCAAAACTTCTAAGTTATTAGTTGTTGCTAGCATGCCTTTCAAAGAATCTCAAAAGAATATGTGTGTATCATAAGTATAAAGTGAAGGTGGGAGATAGAGACCTAATAGCAGATTTGCTAATGTTGCACAATTACAACCTTGGTGTCATCTTGGTTATGGACGGGATGGCCACCGATCGCACTAATGTACACTGCTATAGGAAAACCGTAACCTTCTCCCTACCTAATCCACATATAATATGTTTTGACAAATAACGAAGCAATAAGTGCTCATTTGTTTTGTTCTAAATATATTGGAGTAATACCAGTAAAGGCATAAGGGCCTACGTGGTCAGAGATTGACGTGATATACCTGTCAAGACTCATGAATGAGAAATGAGCTATGTGAGGAGTTGGAGTTTGAATGATGTAGAATTTTGAATATCATACTATTAAAAGTTTTACGATTTAGAAACTATATGGATATTAAGATCACTGGTTTAAATTTATATTGAAGAGAAAGAAATAAATTTTTAAATGTAAATGTGTCCTTATATTGGACTAATTTCTGAATAGTGGACCAAATTGATCTTGAATTCTATGATAGTGATGAAGCTACTGATGGCTTAAGAAATGTAATATGTGTATAACGGTTCCGATTATTAATCCCATCTACAATTAGATTACGGATGCTACCCAAAATGTTTATAGTGGGAAGTCACAAGATGATTTGGGCCTGCTATTGATTCTTGAAGGTCTGAATTAAAAGTGTATTAATGGGATGTTTATTAAGGGATCGTTAGATATTATGAATGATGAGATGATTACTGAAGATGATTGAGAAAGTGATATGTATAGTTGATTAAATTCATATCAATACTGTTAATTTTGGTTCTATACATTCAGTTTGCTTCCCAAGTATCAAACAGATATTTTTAGAACCAGAGCATTTTAAGATATGCTTTGCAAAATTGTATACTGATTGGAGTATTATAAATTCGAATGATATGTATAAGAACCATAAAGTAACTGTAAGAGCAGAAAAAGATGATAGCTAACCTGAATTGTTAAATGAAAATGACTTCAAAGTGAATTACAGTAATGAATCGGTTAGCTATGAAATGTGTTAGTTAAATGGTTATATTTAATACAGCATACTAATTAAGATGATTGATACGCTGTGAAGTATAAGTAAATAGATGAATTAAGGCGGAATATATGTTAAAATGAGTTAAATGTTAAATGTCTCTGCCTTGAGGATATACAGTGGAAATGATAGGACATAGAGACAAAATGTACAAAATGGTATGAGATTTATAATTAAAAAGTATCGGATGTTATTCCTGATAAATTTCAGAGTAAAATAGATTTGAAAGATTGGGTTAACATTGACTCGACTGTTGATGACGAATCTATATCTAAGCTTGTATCGGAGAACATTGGAAGAGTCTGAAAAGCTTAAGAAACAACTCTAGAAAATGTGTGGATAATGAAATTCACTTGTGTAGGTGTAAATGATGGAAATACAGATGACTTGAATTGAGGATTTATAATTGTGAATTAAATTCCTATTATTTAAAAGAGTTCTTACTAAGAACAAATATTCGTCTGTATGGAATTGATGCCTATTTGATCTAATCAGAGATGTATAAGGAATTCATAAGACCAGTCTCTGTACAAGGCGACATTAGCTAATAGTTGGAGACTGATACCCATAAGATAATATTTAGAACTTGACAAATTCTTACGAGTTCCTATTGAGGTTTACAAGATTAATAAAATACCATGTGAGGTATGTAAGCCTAATGAATAAGTTATTTAAACCATACATGGATAAAGTGATGAGATATCGAAATGTTTTAAGACATTAATGGAACATGAGCAGCATTGTTGTATGACCCTCCAGATTCTCAAAGACTGTGAACTATATGTTAAAGTTGGCAAACAGGAAATTTGGCTAGACAGTATCTCTTTCTGAGATATACGATCTCGAATGACATAACGACAGTGAATCTATCTATAATAGAAAGACAATGATTGAGATACGAAATTAATGAGTCTAGCTAGATCACACTGCCAGTCTATAGAAGAGTTATGGGCTAGCTGCTCTATTGATGTGACTTATAATTAAAGAAATTAAGATCGGTGGATGAATAAGTGTAAAGATGGTATTCAAAATGTTAAAAGAGTTGGATAGTGGAGTACTATACCACTTAGAAAAAAGGGATTAAAATAATGAGATTTGGTAAGAAAGAGAAGTTGAGCTCTCAATATATTGGTCTATTTGAAATACTGGAGAGGATTAGTGACGTAGCATAGTGACTAGCACTACCACTAGAGCTATCGGGTGTGCATAACGTTTTCCATGTTTCGATGCTAAGGAAGTATCATCCGGACCCAGCCCATGTTATTGAGTACGAACCTTTGGAAATCAGGGAAGACTTAAGTTATATCAAGAGGCCTATTCGGATCTTAGACAGAAAAGATAAGATATTGAGGTCTAAGACAATCCCTTTGGTCAAGGTGCTTTGGCAGCATCACATTTCAAAAGAAGCAACATGGGAGTTAGAGAGCTTAATGAAGGAGAAGTACCCTCACCTATTTCAGATGGACATGGAGAATTTGGAGGACCAAATTTCCTAAGGTGGGGAGGATGTAAAGATTGCGAAACTTTGTACCATGTTGTGAATAAATAAAAGACATAAGATAAGCTAGTACTGAAATACATTTTTGTAATTATTATTCTTATGTCAAGTAATGAGAATGAAGTCTCAAAGTAGTGAAATTAGAAAATAAATAATTTATACCTTTGTGTAATTTAGAAATCCTATAACGAAGTTCAAGAATTATATAAGAACAAATAGATGCATATATTCCACAAAATATATATATGTGTATTTGTTTTAATAAAACGAAGGACACAAGTATGCTAAAGGAAGTGTAGTGTACTTGAACATTAAAACAATTAAAATATAAATAAGTGAGGAATACATAGATATATATATATATATATATATATACACACACACACACACACACACACACACATATATACCATTGAATATTAAATATGTATATATATAAATATATGTAAATTTTAAAGTAAAGGAGGAATATATATATTTATAAATAATAAATAAATATATATATATATACACACACACACACACACATACACACATACCTACATTAAAAATGCATTAGACATGAACATATAAAATATATGTATATATATGTCTGTGTGTGTGTATATAGATATTATATATTTAATGTTTAAAATATAGGTACAAATACATATTACATGCAAGTAATATAACAAGATAAATAAATATATATATATGAATATATATTAGATATATATATATTATTATGTAAAGATAATTATAAATTATATGGATGTAGATGTGTGAAATAGGAATAAAAATATAAAATAAAATAAATTTGAAATTTATAAAATAAAAATATAATTTACAATATGTGCTTAGTGGTGTTTGATGGGACTTTCTCCCATCAAGCCCCACTAAGCCATATTCTCGGCATCACCATCCAAGACTTCTCAAAGAAGTCTTGGAAATAAAATAAGAAAATGAAAGTGTAAGAGAGGAGGACAGACACGAGAGAGAACCAGAAGAAAGAAAGAAAAGAAAGGTGAAGCCGAAAAGGAAAGGAAGAAAAGAAAGGTGAGGCCGAAAGAAAAAGGGAGAAGAGAAAGAGCAGCCGGAAGGAAAAAGAAAAAAAAAGAAGAAAGGCACAAGGAGAAAGAAGGCCAAGAAGATTTCGGTCAAGGTAAGATTTGTCCAAAAAATTTATTGCGTTGATTTGTTTTAAGGTTGTGTTCCTAGTGTATTCAAGTTGTAGAAAAAGATTATGGCATTGGATTTACCTAAAAATGGCTGAATAAAAATGTGCCATATTTATGGGTTTTGCCAGCCATGGTTCAAGATGAATGCATGCATTTTGTTGCATGAAATTGGTAGGAAATGAAAGCTAGAAAAGGTTTAAGTAACATAGAAACAATAGTTTGAAGAAAGGATTGAAAAATCAAGAAAAATGGTAAATGGGGGTTTCGGCCAAGGTTGGTTTGGGCATGATTTGATGCTGCATTTTAGTATTTGATGAATATACTAAGTGAATAGAATGTTTATAAGGTTAGAGTTGAGAAAAGAAGAGAAACAAAGTGCCAAATGTAGATTTCAATTTTTGCTGGAAAACTGTCTGTCCGAGCCACATATTTAAAAAATTTAGTTTTGGAGTTTTAGAGTGAAATAAATTCTGGAAAAATTATTTCTTGTAGCTTAATGAGTTAGGCGAAATTCAGTTTTGGAAGTACCTAATTTGGAGTTGTATAGCCTGAGATATAGGCAGTTCAACACGGGGCACTCAGTGCAGTAGGTGAGATGCTCTGTGTCAATTTTGAAAATTTGTAGAAATTAGCACAGATTGAATTGGCCCTAAAATTTATGTTTCTTGAAAGGTAAATGAGTTAAGAATAATATGGTTTTGAGGTTGCACAATTTGGACAATCCTATCTTGAGATATGGCTCAATTTGTACATAGAGGTCAGTAGACAATCTACCAAAATGCATCTGGAAACAGGGCAAATTTGAGGAATTATTAAAAATAATTTCGAAATGATAAAATTGTGAAACTTGCTATTCTGAATAGGGAATTGGATTAAGATTCATATGGTTTTGGGATTCATAATTTTGGATATCCCTATAATTAGTAATATAAAATTTAATGCACAAAGGTCAGAAAACCATCCTGTCATATGGGTCAGAATTGGGCTGAATTTTGGAAAATTGTGAGGAACGATATGGAATGAACTAGGAAATGGGCTTTATATTTCTGGATAGGGAATTAAGTTAGATCAGACATAAAATTGACGGTGCATTAATCAGAATTCAATATTTTCCGTTATGAATAAAAAGGCATTGATAGGTTGGAAATTCTTAAAAAAAAATAATTCTACTTTAATGAGTGGGATTTCTAAGAATGCTTAGTGTATATGTATGTTTCGAAATTAAACTTGTATAACTCATCTTCTGCAACTCCGAAGCCAAATAAACGAAATGGGAAAGGAGACAAATAAGGACATAATCATTGGTTCAAGACCACAAAGTGAACGGTTTGAATGAAATAACACCGTACAGGTAAGGGGGAAGTGTGTGAGTTATAGAGATATAAGGAATGCATGTTTTATTGAGATAAATTTTATGGAAATGTTGAGAACATGTTGAAACATGCATGAATTGTGGTTGAAAAGCTGGTTCTATAGACTGTAATCTTGATGCAGGAGGTTAGAAATCCGCAGCTGTTATGCTACCGAAATTTACCAAAATTATTCTAAAATATTATAAATATTTTAGATGCTTGAAATTAGGTCTAAGAACATAATCGAAGACCATTTACGCAAATTTTTCCATAAAGTGGAAATTATGAGAAAATTATTTAATTTAAATATTCATGTTTTAATATTTTGATTTAGTCAGAAATTATTTATGATTTATGAAATATTAAATATTCAAAATGAATATGTATTTATTTATTTTCTCACTATATACATGGATATCAACCGACTGGTTTAATGTGTTGGAAAGGAAAATAAATACCTTTTGGAAATAATGAATTAAATAAATGAATTGATTTGTAGTGACATGGAGCGATGTAGGAGCTCGAATCTTAAATTTGGAAGATCGAGGAAGATGATTTCGAAGCATTGAGGTAAGTGGGTTAAACAAACCATACTAGTATCATCTCGTAAGAGATGAAAGAAATCTCTATTCGATAATTATCTAATTTATATCAAGTTTGATGAAATATGATGGAAAAGACTACGAGGGTAAGTCTCGGTAAGATACAAGTTGACTTGATGTGTTTGTGAGTAGTATTCTTCCGAAATAAAACCTTATTTGTGACTTGTGCATTATGTGTATGACTTGTTTATGCGTACTGAGCATATAGAATCGTATAAATTGTTGGTGCCTGCATTATGAAAAATGCATGTGATTTATTAAGTTGCACCAAGTAAGCATGCTAATATATGGCGATACTTTAGGAATGAATATGTGAAGTAGTATACAATATATATGCAACTTACGATGTTTAAATTCATGGACCTCGAATAGCACGTAGATGTATTCATTGAAACTAGGATAATGGAATTGTATGACAACTGATGTATATATGTGACTCGAGGATTTGAATGATTTTTAGAACATTACTACTAGAAATCATACGCCAAAATGGCAAACTCGAGTAAAACTCAATCTTTTCTACCATGTGAGCCACCTCTAGAGAACTCAAAGGACCTACGTGCTACATAGATTCTTCGGAACTGTGGGAGCCACCTCTAGAATCCTTTGAGAGCTAAGTGCTGCACGTGTACCGATGAACCAATAGAAAACATACGCCATAGAGGCCAATCCGAGAAAAACTCGTTCCTTTGTACCGTGTGCGCCACCTCTAGAGAACTCAAAGGAACTAAGTGCTACACAGATTCTTCAGAACTGTGGGAGAGTCCTTTGAGAGCTAACTGCTACACGAGTTCCAATGAACTATTAGAAAGCATGCGCCATAGAGGCCAATCCGAGAAAAACTCGTTCCTTTATACCGTGTGAGCTACCTCTAGAGAACTCAAAGGAACTACGTACTACACATATTCTTCGGAACTATGGGAGCCACCTCTAGAGTCCTTTGAGAGCTAAGTACTACACGAGTTCCGATGAACCATTAGAAAGCATCCACCATAGAGGCCAATCCGAGTAAAACTCATTCCTTTGTACCGTGTGGCCACCTCTAGAGAACTCAAAGGAACTACGTGCTACACAGATTATTCGAAACTGTGGGAGCCACCTCTAGAGTCCTTTGAGAGCTAAGTGCTACACGTGTACCGATGAATCATGGGAAATCTTATGCCAATGAGACAATGGATAAACGACTGTGATCTGTGATGTGACATGACAACTATCATTAGTTAAGATAGATATTATACATATGACAGAGAAATGGAATAATCGTTGAACTTTACTTATGTTATGCTATAGAATCATGTACTATTTGAAATGGTTGTTTCTTTCACGCTTAACCATATCGAAAAAAGGGATAAAAAGGATGATATTGTGCGAGTTAAGGAAATGAAGAAAAACATGAATGAGCCTATGAAATCTGTTGTAAATTATAAGTTAGTAGCTAATCTTGACATAGTGCATACATGACATTTTAAAGAGTTCATGCATGTATGATCATATTTTACGATATGAGCCTAATTTGTACTTATTTAAGCTACTTACTGAGCTGTGAATTTGCTCACCCCTTAATTTAACATCTACAAATCATACGAGTTGAATCCAGCTTCCGGCTTCATATAGGCTGTCTCGGGAACTGTACCTAGTTGTCGTACTCGTCTACGTTCTCCGAGCCTAGCTTTTGTGCTTTTGAGGTGTACAAATTGTATATCGTTTTGATAGTTATACAAACTTAAATTTCACAGTACTAGGAAGAAATATGGGATGGAACTTTGGATCGCACTAGATTATTATGTAAGTCCATGTGATTATCGAGTACGATCCAGGATTAGATATATATTTTGAAATACATATAAACTGAAAAATGTGGAATTATTACTGGTTTAGATTCTTGAGAAACATGTGATGTATGATGATGTGAATTCTGGGAATTAAAGTTGGCTGTGTTATGAAAGGTTGAAATGTATTTTAATGCAGGTGATTTTATTGGGGAAGGTGATAAAATACAAGGGGGAGGTTTTCGACCCGTTTCTTTTGGATAAGTGAAAATAGGGCTAAGATGATTAAAATCACTTTGAGAAGTATAACATAGCTAGAGAAATAATATTATTAAGGTAAGATTTGATTTAGTTACTACACTAACACCGAATACTAATCATAAATAGAAAAAGAAAAATTTGGTTCTTAATTTTCCAAAAGTAATAAGGTAAATGTTAAGTGGACGTCATTGGCCCTCGGGTCGTGACACTAAATCTCTCTGTCATCAACATTTTTTTCCGGGGATCTGAGTTGCTGCCTGGCAGTACTTGAATGCTGCCTGGCAGCAGTTGTTTGCTGCTGCGAGCAGCATGCTGCTGCCAAAAGAATGCTGCTGCGAGCCGCATGTTGCTGCTACAGCAAGCTCCCAGAAATCACTTTCGGGAGCTTTTTTCCCCCTTTTTTTCCCCTATTATTATTATTATTATTATTATTATTATTATTATTATTATTATTATTATTATTATTATTACTATTAAAATAGTAAATATCATATGCAATTATCATCAAATGAAAAAAATAGACTTAATTCAAGAAAACATGATTATGTTGAATTACATAGCATAATAAACAAATGCTTACATTACAACAATGTATTATACTTAGTTAATACATCATAGTTCATCTAGATTGATTGTCTCTTGGGTTGCAACATCTGTGTTTGATGAAAATAATATTTTGAAATCCTCGATCCGAGAGACGTATGGAAGCTCCCAATCTCGAATGCATTCATATCGATACCTATGCCAGTTGCATGCGATCGGAGGTATTAGTGCGCTTGGATCCAATAATACCTGCAACAATGCATTATATTTAATTAAATCAAAGTGAAAACAATAAACAATAAACAATAATAAACTTTCACCGTGAGTTATACCTAAACAAAATGACAGTTGCTAACAAATCCAATAGTTGTTAACTTATGTTGCAGTGGAGGAGGTGCAATAGATCTAAGCGGAAGATATGTCAAGCATTGTCTTGAAGATAAATGGACAAGCACAACATCATACCGTGAGGATATAAAATGACCCATGTTTGGTAAGGTCATCCAATTATCATTATACGCCACCATGTTGAAACACACCAATGATTGCATCAATTCATCAACACGCTCCTAAGATCCATAGAGATATATATATTCATCTCTGTGTCTATTTAACTCATCCATCAAATCTCGTCGCACTTGTGGCCAAGCATCTGCAATCATACCCAACAACCCTACTATAGCTCTAAATCCGCAATGTCCATCAGACTCAACATCCACAACATCGTGAATGAATGGACAAATCTCGATGGGAAAAGAATCCATATATCGAATCTTGACACATTTACGATATACAGGTAATTTCTGCCTCTTCTTCGCCAATTTCACTGAACTTGCTGTTGTGGGTGAAATGGTACTGTCATGACCAGACTCGACAATCTCGAAATAAGAAGGTTCCCGTCGAGTTGATGTGTCCATCTTCGATGCTCGAGTATGACCCATTGTCTTAGCCTTTTCAACTGGAGGAATAAGGAATGTTGTTGCCGGATCACCTAGTTCTCTCAACTTTTTTTTCAAGGCTAGTTTTCCATCAATATTACATGCATCGAACCATTTCACAATTATCTCCCACTCAGCATCCAATGTCAACTGTTGCATGTCATCATATGTGGACTTCGTCAAATCTAATTTTGACCAATGTGGATGAAGAGCAGATAAGGGTACTGGTCGTCCAAACTATATATACTCAGCAATTTCATGCGCACATGGCAACCCATGTGTCAATCTCATTACACAGCCACAAGTGTGAATATCAATATATCCATTCTTTACTCTCTCAACCTCCATCAATATCATATGCAAAGCCGACCTCGACACCAACCCCCGTAACTCCTTGAATAAAGATGGCCTGAAGTTATGTTCAACAACGGTAAGGCTTACCTCAAATGAAGCCTTTATGTCTGTATGTTGCAGCTCAATCAAGGAGTTGATCACGTTCCAAGATGATTCAAAATCACCTTGCGACGATCCGAGATGTCATTTCAACCTTGCATGCGCACTCTCCGCTCTACAATAGAAATTAGGACATATATTACTTATCAATTCAAAAATTACTGAGGAAAATGAACGTAAACTTAAAAGCTGACAATAAACATACCTATTAGTTGTTACATTGCTGAAATGCATTACTCTATCTGTCCAAGTCACAACAAATCGCTCCTTATAATTATCCAACCAAGTCTCCTTCACATATTGCAGTGCTTTTAGATAACTATAGTAATCCAAGTGCATTGAGCTTAAATGCCTATCGCACTCTTCTTCTGTCATTGAGAATGTAAGAAGACTCCATGATGCCATGAATGCATCCCACCTCTCCTTGCGCTCAAATAACTTTTGCAGTTCGCAAGCACATTCTTCGATATGTGCCATCTACATAACAAGTTGGTTGCGGAGGGAAATACTGCTTGAACTGCATTCATCAATGCCAATTCTCGATCTATGAGAATAACAGATGGTGATGCAACACCTACCATTAAACTTTTTAACATTTGCAATGCCCACGTGTAATTCTCTTGACGCTCCACCTCCATGTACACAAATGCAACCGAAAAAGTCAAATTCGTTGATGTGACACTAACGATCTCGAGGAGTGGCATCTGATATCTATTTGTTTTATATGTACAATCCATAATCAACACATGTGGGAAAGCATGCAACAAGTCTACCGAGGTAAGATGTGCCCAAAACAAGTCTTTCACAACATCCATTGGCTCATCACTCTGATGCCACTCAATGTATCACACTCGTTCAACATTTTCATTAGTTGTTGCATTTGCGACCTACCAGCTTTCTCAATCAATTTGTAAGCTTGTCGTGCATTGTGAATGGTTTTCATAACACTTACATTCTTCTCATTCTTGTTTTTCAACATCATGAGAATATTCTGTGGTTTGACCATGTTCTTGGTCATATCAGTTACAACTTCCTTCTCCTCAACTGATAATCTTACGACAAATGGATGACCCTCAAAATGTCTCGCAGGCGTATGATTATGTATCCCATTTACTACTTGAACTTGCCACTCATCATCCTTTTCTAATTTCACACCCAGTAGCTCGAATGGACAGCCACATTTCTTTGTTCCAACACCCTTACGAGTTGGTTTATCAGTGCATTGAGCTTTTGTTTTTTTTTCAACTCTCTAAATCTTCCACTTCGTTCACAACAGAGCCGTAATCTAGGCTTTCTTAAAAAAATTGCTTGTTTCAATCCTTAATCACAACTACAAATCCTACATTTCTGCCCATCTCCCTTGCCCATGTTATTAACTCTTCTCGAGTAGAAAAAACCTTGTCCGTAGCAAATGACTTAGTGCAATCAAATTGAGAAGACTACACTGGATGCTGATAAACTATTAATCTTCTGTTATCCTACAAATATTCAACAAATTATTAGTTTTTTTACGTATCAGTTAACAAACTATTATTAAATAAAAAACTATTAAACATGGTCTCGAGAGTATATATGTGGTCTCGGTGGTCTCGACAGCCAAGAGACCATGGTCTTGGCAAGATGCTACCGAAATCACTAATGTGCTCTCGGCAAACCACATTAGTGGTCTTGGCAGACTTCTCGGCAGGATGCTGTCGAGACAACATAATTATCTCAGCAGGACCCAGTCGAGACAACTAACGCTTCTCGGTAGCACCCTATCGTGAATGCTATGTAGTTTCGGCAAGATGCTACCGCTAAAATGTTAATCCCTCAGCAATTTACTGCTGGGAGTGTTGAATTCCAATATTTTTTTGTCGAAAAATGAAAAAATTACATAGTTTTCAAGTATAATAACATACCTCTTCAGCATTATGATACATTTCTACTAAATCTTTATTCATGAATGATTCCTTGCTTGTATTATCATCAAAATACTCCATGGCTTCAATTTTTCAGTTGGTTTTGTTTGGTTTGAGAATGTTGAACGGAAGAGAAGATGAATTATGGCTAGGGTGTGCTGATTTAGTGTGTGCTGAGATAGGTTAGGTAGAATTGTAATATTACAAGTGATTAATTTTGGAAAAAAAAAAAAACTTTAACTTAGGGTGTGTCTAGTAAGAGATAGGGTGTGGTTAGACACCCCATGTAAGGATTGCTTTAAGACCAATCTCTATGGAAAGTTCAAGCAGGCTGTTAGTTATAACGCCATGATTACTCCTCCTGGTAAAGTTCTCGTTGCTTTCTCTGGTGGCCCTTCCTCCAGGTTTCTCCTTTTTTTTTTTTTTTCACATGCTAAGAATCTGGGATGATTTGCTAAGAATGTTTAATTTTGTTTTTTGTGATTTTAGGGTAGCTTTACAATTTGTACATGAGATGCAATTTAGATCACAGAAGAATTATGATGCTAGTAAAGACAAGTCATTGCCGATTTTTGGTGTTGGAGTTGCATTTATTGATGAAAGTTCTGTTCGCTCATTTACTTCTCAAGAAATTGAGAATGCAATTGAGGATATACGATCGTGTCGAATCTAGCCCCACTGTCCAAAGAATTTTATGTTGTTCCAATTGAGAATATTTCCTCTTCAGATAGTATTGATGGTAAGGTGAGATTGAAGAAGTTATTAGATGCTGTTAGTGATGATACGGGGAAAGAAGATCTTCTCATTCATTTACGAATGTTGTCCTTGCAAAAGGTTTGTCTCTAAATTTTATGTTTGTATTGTGAATATGCGGGAAAATATATTGAGAATTGATTAACGTTTCCGTTGTAGGTTGCTTCTAAAAATGGGTACACAAGAGTTGTGCTAGGATCGTGCACATCGAGGATAGCTTGCCATATCATTTCTGCCACAGAAAGGTGTGTCTTTGATTAACCTTTGATAGGAAAAGCTAGTTCGATTTTCCGTCGTGAACGCATCTAATTTTTCTGTTCAGCTAGTATTGATGGTAAGGAGCGGGTGAAGAAGTTATTAGATGCTGTTAGTGATGTTATGGATATTGTCATTTATCAATATGGTAATGCCTAGCTGTTGACGTTTAGCTCAAGTTGTCAAGGGGTTGTCCGTAGGAGTTTAGAATTTACTCCCTGGTCAATATCTTAAATTGGTAACATGTAGTGATATAGTGTGTACAAATTGCTAGACAGACTAGGGGAGTTGCTTTGAATTGGTGCAAACTCTAACAGGATAAGTGTAATTATTGATCTTCGAACGTATTCTGGGAATTTGAAGCTTTTGTGATTTTTTCCCATAGTCATTAGTTGCCAGTTCTAGTTTTATGAGTTTAAGGCAAGAAACATGTGTGAGATAGAGGTCATTGTGCTAGGAACTGCAAATAAGAATATAACCGTAAAGGGTCATTTTCTCTTCTTAATAAATTAATTTTATACTTTATGGTTAGTAACAAAGGTATATCTTAAGTGCAGTTCGCCAGGGGGTGAAATTGGCACACCGGGGAGCACTAGTCCCATAACCTCCTCCCCTCTCCTCTTCCTAACTTTTAACCTTGATATTTATTCACAATTTCTTGCTTTTTAAGTTCTTATTCTAATTCTCACTGCCCATCTAATTTGATCACCTTGGTCATTTCAGGGTCAGGGCAATTCTTTATCTGCAGGCATACAGTACATTGATTCTAGATGGGAGATCCCTGTTGTGCTTCCACTTCGTGATTGTTTTGTTCTGCACAAGAACTCAACACTATTTGCAGCCTTGATGGGTTTGTAACCTGACCTTGTAATTTCATATTTGAAATTCTTTTGTGCATTAACAAGATTTTATGTATTACTATTAGTTAAATGTTCTGTTTTAATCAGGTTTATCCTTTTTTTCTGCATAATGTGACAACTACAATGTGTCTTACCAATCATCCAATTTATAACTGAACGACTGGCCTGAACTCATCTTGGCAGGGCAGTCTGAAGTTAGTGGAGTTGCATAATGGTCCATGCTTCGGCATCAATGGCTTGGTATCATCATTTCTTAAAGTGCTGCAGGTAGAATTTGTTTTTCACATTCTTTTATTCTGCATTACTAGTTTTAGTGCCTTTTTTGGGCATATTATTTGCATAAAGAGTCTTGCTGCTGTCTTGGGGTTGAAAGAGCTTGTCAATAGGTGGAGTGCTGCGCTTCGTTGAGCAGTTAAATTTCACCTTTGTCCTTCTATTCCCAAAGGAGATTTTTTTTTAACCTTTTCAAGTTATATGCTATCCTGGAGCTTACTTATGTGGAAAAGAAAATTCCATTGGTAGTTGTTAGACCTAAAAAATGTGGCTAGCACCAGTTGCCCTTTCTTGGAGTTCCTTTTAACAGAACTAGAGCAGCGAGTCCCTAATTAAAATGCTGTCTTTCTGGAAGAAAATCTTCCTCGAGAATGCACAATTGTACAAACAGCTGGGAAGCTCATTCCATTTCACTTCAACAGGATTCCAGAAATCCATGACTTTAATGTTCCTCTGGCAACTCGTAGATGTCAAAAGAGACATAGTCTGAAGCCCAATGAATCTCTCTCTTCAGATTCATTTTGTCCTGTTTGCAATAGCCCACTCAATAAATCAAACATCTCATTAAGTTTGAGCAGCCTTGAAAGTCACCGAAATTCAGATATATTTGCTTCTGCTGCTTGTTCGAGTTGCCAGTTTCAGATACTTCCTAAATAGCCCTCATTAGTGGCGCAGTTTGTTTCCCTCCTACCCAAGCCATTGATTACTGGAGGAAATCATGGTGATCGAGGGGATTTCAGTTTGCTAAGGTGAGAAATTAAATTTTCATAAATACGTACTTTTTGTACAAATATAAGACTATGATTCATCAACCTCAATTAACGTAAGCATATTGTCCAATGTGTATGCAGATATTGTCTATTATGCACATGATATTTGTATCTTCTACTGCAAAAATTTCTGAAATAGTTGTTCAAGTCTGTTCTAGGTTCCTGTGCAAATAATGTGTACGCATAAATGTGGTCTTATAAATTCGCAAGTATGCTATTACCTCTTTAATAACTTTCTTTTTCGGGATTCCTGTTTCTAGGGAGCAAATACAAGTTTTGTTGCTCTTGGATGGCGAGGAAGAAATTTAGATCAAGCTTGCCCATTCAGAGGGTTGTAACCATCTTCTTTCAGCAGTCTTTTTTTACCGGTGTTTGTCTTACCGCTGCAATTTGCATCCTTAGGCAGTCCCTGGGGGATTTGGCTTTTGCTGGCAAAAACCACCGATGAAGGCTACTTGCTGCCTTGAGGTTCTTGGCTTATATATCTCATTTGTGCAATATGTATATGATGCCAGGACTGCTAGGCCTGCATAATTGTTTGATGCGATAAGAAGAATAATTATTACTCCAATATTCATTGTTTCAAGTGCTGACTAAATCAAAATGAACATCTCATGTATTGTAGATCGGAATGTTATAAATTATTTGATTGGCGAAGAGATTTAGAACATTTTAATTCTAACCCGTGCCTTCATCATCAAGATATTCCTTGAACTCTCTAAACTAATAACTGGAATCGTGGTTGTCAAAAGTTTGCTGGTGTGGTAAAATCTTTAGCGGTTTAGAAGGAAAGCATTGTAATATAAACCATTTAACCATATGTTATTGTCATAGGTTACGAGTTTGAGTTGAGCAATCATAAGACTTTAAAGCGGATTCTTCGTCTTACCATGCCTCAATCAGATTTCTAATGCCTTGGAATATTTTAAAACACTCAAGCAACCAAAAGCTTGGAGCACAACAAGACAAAAAAACAGAGAATGCAAAGAAAGCAGTAACTCTCTTGTATTACTCAAAAACTCTGTACAAAATTTAGGATGAATTTCATTACATTCTCTGACTATCTGCAAGACTCCAAAACCCAAAGGACTCTAGAACTGTGGCTGTAAAAGAATTTGATTGGATCTAGGCTCTCCTGCAGCAGAACACATGTCCAAGGTGCTTGTTCCCATGCTTGCACTCCACAAGCTGTCCAATGTTGCAAAAAAAATAGTAAAGCTGGAGATTGTAAAGTCTCCATTGCCATGGAGCAAGGAAAGATAGAAGAAAGCAGATCAGCCGGGAAAGAGCTCAAGGAAGAACAACTACTAAGAACAGCAAACAAAGAATTAAAACTGCACTTGTCAAAGGCTTGAAATTATTACATTCAAATGGAAAGAGACTATTTTATCTTCTATGTTATACTTTAACAATATTCCATTAAGTTTGCTTGCCTTCATTTCATGGCATGGCAAAGGACATAGACAACATTGAAAATAAATTTGTACAGTGGCTGCTTCAAGAAATCAAGATGATGCACCAAACATGCAAGTTCTAGGCTTCTAGCTAAAATTATCGACCACATCAAGATACTTGAGAAAAGAGTTCCTCAAGCTGTGCTTCACCAATAACCACCCCATGCTTCTGACTGGAAACAACAGTGGTCAAATCAGCTGGTAGATTTGTTAGCACATCTGCAGCATGGATCTCAATGTACTCATTTAAGGTGTGCACAGATCCATCTACACAAGCACACAAAAAGTGTTAAATAAAATCTAAAGTAAAAGCCTTATACAAATTGCTTTCGATAATTATATTCATCCAATACCTTAACGAGAGGGGATTAATCCTACACCAAAAAGTTAATGAACAGCGTAAAGTCTAACATCAACAATAGTAACAATACACGAGAAAGAAAGGCCTGCATAGAACATGGAGTCAACAAGATATGTGTCACAATAGGTGTGATCGAGCCAATCCATTCCCAGACTTGAGTTTGACTTTATTTGAAAACTCAAGACTCAAAGTTCAGCTTGAGCTCAATCAAGCTTTATTTTTCAAGCTCGAGCTTGGCTAGTAATTCATTCAAGCAACTTGAGCTCAACTCGATTAGGCTTGGTAAAATTCTTAATGTAAAAATAAACATTATATTTTCGAAATTTGCTTATGTATACATACTAAAAAAAAAGGGCAAACTCGATGTACAAGACTCCCATATTATGGGATCTAAGAAAGATCACATGTACGTAGCCTTCCCTCCGCATTAACTAAAAGGCTGTTTCCTTGACTTGAACTAATGACCTCCAGGTCACAAAAGAGCTACTTTTACCATTGCATACATACTAAACACATTAATATATATTTTAAAAATAAAAGCTTGATAAGACTCGTGAGTCCCTCGAGTTAGGTATTAAAATACTCAAACTCGGCTTGGCTTATTACTCAAGTAACTCAAGTTCGAGCTGGGCTCGATAAGGAATGAGTCAAACTCAAGTATTCATCGAGTTAAACTCAAGTAGCTTAAGAGTAACTTCACTCATTGACAACTAAGACTTGGCCTGGCGGTTGTTACTCCTTTAAGAGGAATTTGGTTCAAAGTTTGAATCTCTTTCCCCCCTTATACCTCCTTATGAAAAAATTTAAAATTTAAAAATTAAAAAAAACCTTGACTCGTTTACACCCCATGCACCAATAAACAGATTATAGGGATTTGTGAAATCTTTCTTCCTCCACTAATCCATAAAAAGAAGTGATTTGATTTTGGTCTGATCCAATGGAAAACTCTTCCAAAGATGCCTGAAAGCTCTTAACACACTCATTCTCATAGAAGATTCATCTTGTTAACTAAGAATGTTACAGTTTAAACAGTCTTTCCATTGTGCCCAACTAGCAGTTTATTATTATCTGTTAACATGTTAACATAGGGAAGTTATTCACAAATACCAGAACTAGAACAGCAGAGCTGCAGACAGAAAAATAGGAGGAGACTAAGGCAAATAAAAAAGTAAAGTATAGAAGATACAAGGCTCCAAAAGCAGCCAATCTCTTTGAGGTTCAGCTTGGGTAAAAAACTGATTAATCTCTGAGAAAAATTAATCTTCTACATGCCCCAAAACTAGATAGACATTTTGTACAAGATCTGAGCAATCATTATACAGTACTAACCCAATAGGAGTGAAACAGAAGTGTAACTGATGTTATATATTCGGTATAGCTGCCAGCATTGTACCTTCAGCAACTATGGGTTCATATGTAGGAGGCTGAGCAGTCCAGTTCCCTTCAGAATCTTTCATGTGTCTTCTATCAGATGCAAACTGACGAAGGAATAATGGAGCATGCACAACCCGGAAAAACCTAATAATATAAAAACAAAAGGGATAACATAAAAAGGAAGTTCCTCAAGAACTACATAAATTCATACTAAGACTACATACTACATTAATCAACACACGAGGCACCAATTTTATGTGCTTGTTGAGAATGACAGATTGGAAAAAGGCTAGAGATGAAATGTCTTTCAAATGATGTTGTAAAAGCTCCAATGTTGGGAAATTACACAATAAATGAAGAGTCTAAGGATTCAGCAGAACGCTTCTAGAGTTCAGTGCAAGACGCTCAAATGGTAAAGTTTTCATTTCAGATAGGACTATTAACTACCAATAATGACTTGCCTGATTCTTATACCATTAGAAGAGTATATAATTACCGAAAACACAAGATATTACAATACAGTTGCAAAGATGATGATATAATGAAAAAAAAGATTATCAAAATAAATATCAGTAAGAGCAACTAGAGGCATAAAAGCAAACTTAGAAAATTGACATTCTTAAAATTAATATCATATTTGAATTTTAATCTAATCTCTGTTTGGGATGACCAACAGCCTCCTTTAGTAAATTTCATATTTCTAAGTATTTACTATAAATAAACAATACTATAAAGCCTTCTTAAAAATTTCCTAAAATGGCATATGTGATAAGCTGCTGCAAATACTTTCTTAGCAATTTGTCCAAACACCAAAAATCTTTAAGAACGTACATACTCCAGGCAAAAAGACTTGGATTTAACAGTTTCATCATCAAATTAATTTTTGGCTAGAAGGTAAAAGAAGACAACAGGGAAAGATAGAGACCGAAATGGAGTAGGTATCATTATAGATAAAGAGTACCATAAGAATGTTGTACAGATTAAGAGACAAGGGGATAGGATTATTTTGGTTAAATTAGTTTTAGGAGAAGAGGTGTTGAATGTCATTAGCGTGTATGCACCCCAGATAGGACTTGATGAGGTTAGTAAACGACAGTTTTGGGAGGATTTAGATAAGGTAGTACAAGAAGTACCCATAGGAGAAAACCTTTTTATTGGCGGTGATCTTAATGGACATGTAGGTACAAGTAGAGAGGGTTTTGAGAGAGTACATGGGGGGTTTTAGTTATGGTGTAAGAAACGAGGGAGGAGATGCTATCTTAAATTTTGCTTTATCTTATGACCTAATCCTAGCAAATACATTGTTTAAGAAGAGAGATTCTCATCTTATAACCTTTAGAAGTGGACCAAGAGCAAGTCAGATAGATTTCTTTTTAACTAGGTGTAGGAATAGACATAGATGTTTGGATTGTAAGGTTATCCCAGGTGAGAGTGTTACCGCGCAACATAGACTCTTAGTTCTATATATGAAGATAGATAGACGACATCGAAGGAACCAACAAAAAGGAATTGAACGGATTCGATGGTGGAAGCTAAAAGAAGATTGTCATACAACATGTAGAGATAGTTGGATTCAAAAAGAGGCTTGGACAACAAAAGAGAACCCAAATGTAATGTGGAATAAGATGGCAAAATGCATTCGGGAGGTAGGCAAAGAGACATTAGGAGTATCAAACGGAAAAGTGCCGACTGGAAAGGACGCAACATGGTGGACTGCAGTAGTAAAAGATGCTATAAAGACTAAGCGAGAGCGTTACAAGGCTTTAAAGAAGAACAATACAGAAAAGAGTTTTTCGGAATATAAGGTAGCAAGAAAGGAGGCAAAGAAGGCTGTGGCAGAAGCTAAGACGAGGGTTGCGAAAGAGATTTACGACAAGTTGAACACAAAAGAGGGAGAGAAAAGGATATACAGATTGGCGCGAGCAAGAGAAAGGAGGAGTCGCGACCTAGGAGTCGTGAAATGTATTAAGGATGAGCATCAAAGAACTCTCGTTAAAGATAATGACATTAAGGACAGGTGGCGAGATTATTTTAACAAATTATTTAATGATGGACAAAATAAAGTTTTGGATAATATTTCGGTGCCTCTTAAGGATTTAAATCGGTGCTTTATGCGTAGAATCCAAGAGACAGAGGTAAAAGATGCACTAAAGATGATGAAGAATGGAAAAGCTGTTGGACCTGATGACATCCCAATTGAAGTTTGGAAATGCCTTGGAGATGTAGGAGTTAGGTGGTTGACAAATCTATTTAATAAGATTTGGAACACTAACAAAATGCCGGAGGAATGGAGGAAGAGTGTCTTAGTACCTATATATAAGAACAAGGGAGATATTCAAAGTTGCGCCAACTACCGAGGCATAAAATTGATGAGTCACACGATGAAACTATGGGAGAGAGTGATAGAACGGAGATTAAGAAAGAATGTAGAGATATCAGAGAATCAATTTGGTTTTATGCCGGGTCGATCAACTATGGAGGCAATATATTTGCTTAGACAACTTATGGAGCGCTTTCGAGTAATGGGTAAAGATCTTCATATGGTCTTTATAGATTTGGAGAAAGCATATGATAAAGTGCCTAGGGAGGTACTCTGGTGGTCCTTAATGAAGAAAAGAGTTCCTTTGAAATATATTAAACTAATTAAGGACATGTATAGAGGCGCAAGGACACATGTGAGGACAGGTGGGGGGCAAACAAGTGAGTTTCCTATCACGGTGGGATTACACCAAGAGTCAGCGTTGAGTCCATTCTTGTTTGCGGTAGTTATGGACGAACTGACAAAATCCATCCAGGATAAGGTGCCCTGGTGTATGATGTTTGCAGATGATATTGTCCTATGTGCGGAAACTAGAGCGGAGATCAATACAAAGTTGGAAGTATGGAGACAAATGTTGGAATCAAAAGGATTTAAACTAAGCAGAGTGAAGACTGAATACATGGAGTGTAAATTCAGTTCTAACCGACTGGAAGAGCATGATATAGTGAAGTTAGATGGGGTGGCGATACCTAAGCGGGATCATTTTCGATACTTGGGATCAATAATACAGATGGATGGAGAGATTGATGGTGATGTGACCTATAGAATCCAGGCTGGATGGAGTAAGTGGAAAAGTACTACAGGTGTGTTGTGCGATAAAGGAATTCCTACATGGTTGAAAGGCAAGTTTTATAGGACAGTTGTTAGACCAACATTGTTATATGGTAGTGAATGTTGGGCGACTAAGAGGCTACATACACAAAAGATGAGTGTAACAGAAATGAGAATGTTACGGTGGATATGTGGATATACAAGAAAGGATAGAATGAGAAATGATGATATTCGTAAGATGATTGGAGTGGTACCTATTGAAGACAAAATGTGTGAAAATCGTTTACGTTGGTTTGGACATGTAAGACGTAGATCTGTAGATGCTCCAGTTAGGAGAATAGAGGCTATGGATGTTGAAAGAAGGGTTAAGACTAGAGGAAGACCGAAAAAAACTTGGAAGGAAGTAGTTTGGAAAGACATGGAGGTTTTAGAATTAGATGAGCAAATGGCCTTGAATAGGAATCTATGGAGGCAGAGAATACATATGGACGATCTAACGTGATTTTAGATATTGGTTCATATAGCCTACCCCAATCTATTGGGATAAAGGCTCTGATGATGATGATGATGATGATGATGATGAAGGTAAAAGAAGACAACAGCGACAGGTATATGTTTACTCAAATACAATTATCAGCAAATGCATTTAAGTCAAATGTAGGCACGAAACAAGAATATGTATTTTATAAAAACATTACCTCTGAAACTCCGAAAAGAGCTGAAAAGATGGCCGAACAGTTTCAGACACGTAGGTAGCCAAAGGACAAGGAAAGGGAAGACTTGAATCCAAGTCCCATACTAAATGGGTGTCACCATCTTTTTTCCTCTAGAAGGACAAACATAAAAACAATCAATCATGAATTGCAATAAGCAAACTCATCAAATGATCCAAGAGCTCATATGAAAGAAAACTAATTTACCAGATTAAATCACAACACTGAAGATCCAGATCTCACCTGAACACAAATAACATGGTAATCCCACAGGATTACACCATCTGCTCTATTGCTAGCCTTTTGATGCCACAATGGTATCTACAAAGTTTTCTTCAGAAACATCAGAAAATATTTGCCAAAACCATAAACCTATAAAAGCAGCAGTTCACCATTCACAACTCCAAGGAAGGCCCCGAATTCACAAAGGAAGAATCAGTATTCTCTGGCAAAACTCAATCACAAAATGCATCGTTTACAATAACACACTTCATAGGTAGTTCAAAAATCATGCATTTTGTAAAGTATAGAAGATGGGTCTCCCTTCTCTCTTCAGATGAAAAAAATAAGTGAACTTCTAACAAGCTAAGACGTAAAATTTCGAGCTCCTTTAAAAGAAAAAGAAAAGCCCAATTCAGAAACAAGAATACAATTTACATTTTGCAAAGTATAAAAGATGGTTTCCATTCTTTCTTTAGAAAAAAAGAAAAAAAAAGTAGGAACTTTTAGCATGCTAAGATGTAAATATTGAGCTTTTCTAAAAGAAAAAGAAAAACCCAATATCTGAATTGGATAATCCATTCCAAGAAAGAGAAAAAAAAAAGCTAAAAAAATGAAAACGCAGAAAGGAAATGGAAAACATACGTGCCTGTTTATTGTCATTGGAAATGAAAACGACGAAAAGATCAGATCCTTGAGCATCTGCTATCCCATCAGAACAAAGTTTCTTGCAAAGAAAATACACGTTCTCCTCACTGCAAACACACCAGTTGAATTTTCAGGGATGAGTTACAAAATATTGAAAGAGTTCAGTAATGGAAGCCAGAAATAAAGAGACGGAAAAATAAACCAGTAGAAGGGAGTGTGACTGAAGTCAGAAGCGTCCAAGCTGTTTGGCGGCGACGGCTGCTTCTGCAATTCCAAATTCGTCATATCTCTTCGTTTATCAAATTCTTCTTTGTTTGATCAAAAATTGATTTTTAATAGGAGGAAAAACAATTTTGAAATATTCTTTTCAATAAATTTTGTAATATTTGATTTATGGTAACTGGTAAGCATAAGAAGGTCGATTCTGGTAGTGGTAAGTGACTATCAACCTTTTTTATATTACTATTACTAGAATTATCATAGAACATTTTTGGCAAATGAAGTACTAATTTTTTTTATTTCAATATATGAATACAGTTAAATTCCTCTAAAATTTTAAATTAATATTTTTAGAATTCATAATAGTTATAGAGTATTAATTTAGATTGTTATTAATTTGAGGGATTTTACTTTTTTTTTTTTGAAAAGGAATTGATGGGGAAGCACACACGCATAAGGGTATTTCAATCTATTTGTCTTTGACAATAGCCCAGCAGAGGTGATGCTCGTATCGCCTAACCTGACGTCTGGACTATCTCAGCATGATAAATGCTGACTCGCCGCGCATGGAAGTGACCACCTCGGGACCAAGGTATCACCTTAGGATTAAGCTTGTCACACGTCATCTCTTAGTTTCCTGCCTAAACAAATGGGTATCCAAGGTCTAACGTAGGAGCTGACAAGCAGAACCTCCTAATTGTCATTCACCACATAATGCTCACATGTCAATGATGGACCACGTGGGTCGATGTGTTAAGTGGACTTAAGCCCTCTATATAAGATCATCACAAATCACTGTGAGGAGATGGGGGGAGGGCGGAAACTCCATTCTCACACTCTCTCACCCTCTCCAGAGAAGTCTCCTTTCTTTCATTCTTCCTTCCTCTTCTCCCTACAATTCTCAAGACCATTCTTGGCACAAACATTTGGTGTGTCAAGTAGGGGGGCTTATTCACTGAGAATGGCACTTAGGAAGAAAGTAATGGAGGATGGAGAGCAAGCCACGACCACCGACTCAACCGACATCCAAGATGACCACTACTAGCCACAACCTTCTGCCACAATAAAATAGTTCAATTTTCTCATCAAACAACTCAAAAACCTCATGAGTTGGATTCAAATGCCCTCCCCACAACCTAAAAACAACCCTCAAAACTCAATACAAACCAACCTACATCCCAGAGATCCCAATCACCTGGTGAATATGCTAGCTCCTTGGGCGCAAATGGAGGATACAGAGAGGTAAATAAGGAACAAAGAGTTGGTGCACATAGATGAGCTAAAGTTGCTAGAAACCTCGCCTTGGGATGCCTACCGTTGAAACCTACAATGGTACTTCTAATCTTTTTGATCTTTTGAAACTTTTTGTGCTAACATTTTTATACTAGGAGCAGGTGACTTGCTAATATGCAAGGAATTATTTTATTGAGCTAAGAAATATGTCAATGCTGAATAAACAATGATCGTCAAGATGGATAAAAATGAAGAGAACTACTAATGAAGCTACAAAAAAGTGGATGAGCTCCACATTTAAATTCTTCCACTCATTTGAACCCCCTGAAACTTTCCTCTAGTTCTTTCACTAGGCTGAGAAATATATCAATATTGAGGAAACGACAACCACCAAGGTTGATAAAAAAGAAGAGAAAGAAGAGCTTTTAAGCTACAAAAAAAAGGGGGAAAGAGGTTAAGAACAATAAGTGGGCAAAAGAATTCAACAAAAAAAGTAGGTACTCTAAGGTGACAAGCCTTAAAAGAAATACGAATACTATGTTCATCGTAAGAAGAAGAACGAAACCCACAACTGAAATGGCTTAAGCCAACAAGACAAAATGCCCAAGGAGTAAAGCATAAGAGATGTGCCTTCTGCCGTGACCACAGTCACATGAAATCAAGAGCTGAAATGGCTTAAGCTAAGGAGACAAAATGCTCCAAGAGCAAAGCACAGAGATATGCCCTCCACCATGACCACGATCGCACGAAATCAAGAGCTTAAATGACCCACGCCAATAAGATAAAATGCTTTGAGGATAAAGAACAAGATATGTGGCTTTCACCAACAATAGTCATGTTATGCTAAGAAGTGAGCTGACCTAATTGATGATATTAAAAACCTCATTAGAAGAGGTCAACTAAAGAGCATTGTAGATAATGGCTAATGATACGAGCTCAACAAGGGAAGCTGCTGACGTAAATGTCACAACGACAACCTCACAATAATTGCATTGGTTACCACACTAAGATTGATTGAGCTGGTGAAAATCAAAGGTTAACTGACTTGAAAAATTAAAAAGGGAAGAGCTCCTCAAGTCAAAGCTTAAGGAAGAGGTTTCTAAGTTAAGGCTTAGGGAATAGCTCATTAAAGTTAAAGCTTAAGGAAGACCTCCCCAAGCTAAGGCTTATGGAAGAGCTCGCCATGTTAAGGCTTAGGGAAGAGCTCCTCAAGTTAAGGATTAGGGAAGAGCTCATTAAGTTAAAGAAGATCTCCCAAGCTAAGGCTTAGCGAAAGCTCGCTAAGGCTTAAGGAAGAGCACCACATGTTAAAACTTAAAAAATAACTCCCCGAGTTAAGGCTAAGGGAAAAGCTCCTCAAGTCAAAGCTTAAGGAGAAAGTCTCCAGGTTAAGGCTTAGGGAAGAGATCATTAAAGTCAAAGCTCAAGGAAGAGCTCCCTAAGCTAAGGCTTTGGGAAGAGCTCGGCATGTTAAGGCTTAGGGAAGAGCTCCCCAAGTTAAGGATTAGGGAAGAACTCATTAAGTTAAAGCAAAAGGAAGAGCTCCCCAAGCTAAAGCTTAAGGAAGAGCTCGCCAAGTTAAGGCTTAGGGAAGAGCATCACATGTTAAAACTTAAAAAAAAAAATCCTCGAGTTAAGGCTAAAGGAAGAGCTCTTTAAGTCAAAACTTAAGGAAAAGATCTCCAAGTTAAGGCTTAGGGAAGAGCTCATTAAAGTTAAAGCTCAAGGAAGAGCTTATTAAAGTTAAAGCTCAAGGAAGAGCTCCCAAAGCTAAGGCTTAAGGAAGAGCTCCCTAAGTTAGGGATTAGGGAAGAGCTCATTAAGTTAAAGCTTAAGGAAGACCTCCCCAAGCTAAGACTTAGGGAAAAGCTCGACAAGTTAAAGCTTAGGGAAGAGCTCCACAAGTTAAAACTTAAAGAACTCCCCAAGTTAAGTATAACATCCGGAATTAGAAAATTCCGAACTAAATTTTTCTTTTTTATTACTATCTTTCCTATTCAATTATTAGGTATCAATCGGTTTGCATTCATTGTCGATGTAAGTTCAATCTACAATTTCCATTTCAATTAAATTGTTATACTATTAAATTAATTAATCTATAAGTAATAAATAAGGAATCAAAATAAAATCCGTAACACAATATATCTAACTCTACTTATAACAATTCCATGTAATTTACATCCCACTAATTCATGTATATTTCTTTAAATTAACATTACATTATTTACATCTCATTATAAATACATTTGCTGTGCATTTACTAATCTGAATATAAATATAAAATTAATATATACTTGTCTACTCAATAATATAAACTTCTAATGATCTTCTTTAATTAATCTGGAAGCAGCGAGCGGCACGTATACTGATGGACTATATCTGGGATGGTGAGTAAGGGGTGAGCTTTGGGGAAACTTCAGTAAGAAACACATATAAAAGTGCGTACTATATGTAGTTAAATAAAAATAACTTATTTTACTAATTATGAAAAAGCATATTTAATATAATATTAAAATACATAAAAATATTTATTTCCTAACGGTGTACTAGGGAACAGTATAGGAAGGATACTATAGTCGGCTAGGTAACTGGGCAGAGTATGAGGGATACTTTGAAGTACCAGTCGTGTTCCTGTCCCTAGTTACGGCTATAAGGAGTAAGCAGTTGACTATGAATTCTTTAATCAGTATGAAACAATTAATTTATGTGATGCAATTTCAAATCATTAATCAATATAAAACATTTAATAATTTATGTTATGCAATTTCAAATTGATATCAGTATAAAACATTTAGTAATTTATGTAATGCGGCTTCAAATTATTAATCAATATAAAACATTTAATAATTTATGCGGTGCAATTTCAAATCAATATCAATATATATAAAACAATTTATTTAAACAATTCTATAAAGCAATTTTAGTGAAAATATCAGTAACTAGAACAGTAACATTTCAAATCACGATATAAATGATACTTTTCGTATTCTCATCTAGTACAGTAAAACAGTTCATTTAAAATTATCACTATCAATTATTCGATTTTAAATCATTCTTTCTTTCGGTCAAATCAATAAATCAGTATTCAAATAATTCATAATCAATTTAGTGGAGACAGTTAGCATCCAAGAGTCACATGCCGATAATCAATATAGAAATTAGCGTACCCGTTATTTAACAATACAATAACAATGACCGTTGTGCAATAAATCCACAGTGCTCACTAGTCAGGTGTCTTACTGTGGGTGCTACGGACTTAACTAGGATCTTGTAGCCGATACGATACAATACGATACGATAAGTGCATAACCCTCAGGGAGCAATAATCTCAAAACAATTTCATAAATCATATAATTTAACAATAGAAATAATTTCAAACAGCAATTATCTTCAATCAATTGAAAATCTTGTAAAACAATACTTATTTTATTTAACAGTAATAAAATTCATTAAACTATCAATGTAAATCCTTAATATTCAAATATCATATTTAAACATAAATAATAAATCATTTCATGTAAAACAATAATAAATTTCATTTTATGCAATTTAAATATTTCATGTAATTTATCTCATGTAAATTAATTCATGTAAATCAATTCATGTACGTAAATTCATATAAATCATTTCATGCAAATCATTTCATATAATACAATTCATGTAAATCATTTAATAATAATAATAATAATAATAATAATAATAATAATAATAATAATAATATACTTTCAATTAAATCCCATTCTTTTCTTTAAATTCCATGTCATCAATAATTCCAATTTATATTTAAAGCCCCATCTATCACTATAATAATTATTCTATAAATTCATACCTTTCATTTTGTAAATTTCAATAATTTATTTATTTAATTTCTTACTAAATATCTTAACTACACTTGCATTGAAATCTTTTTCCTAATTCTAATTTCCACCAATAATTCACATTTCAATCTCTAGTAATTATTTTATTAATTCTTATTTTCTAGTTATCATTTTCATGGTAATTTATTTTATTTCTTGTTAAATACCAAAATTTAGCTATAATTAAATTGATTTATTCTCCTAATTTAATTTTATTAAAATTCTATTATCTTTAATTTATTTAGTTTCCTATCAAATACCAAAATATAACCATACGTAAATTATAACCTCTTGCTAATTTAATTTCACTAATAGCTTCTTTAATCTTTAATTTAATTTTGTTTTCTTTTTCTTTAAACATTGAGTTTGTATATGATGCACTGATAGTGTATAGTTTTTATATACTGTCAATGTACCAGAGGTTGACACCTCATCAATAAGCCCTTATGGGTAAATTAAAAAAATTTATTTATATTTGCATATAAGGGCCTATTGATAAGGTGTCAACTTCTGGTGTATTAACAGTGTATAGAAACTATACACTGTCAATGCATCATATATAAATTCTTAAACATTAAGTCATAAAAATCAGCATCAAATTACATTCCCTGGCTTACCGAACACTTTATCATATACATTATTTATCCTCTTTCAATTTTATCTTTATCAATATTCCCTACTCATTTTTTACATTTAATTTACATCCTTAACATATTAAAATTATATCAACACCATTACACTTGACTTTAGCTAAATATTCATTATTAAATTTCACTTATTATTTTCCAATTTTAATTCATTAATAATTTCTTTTATGTTGTCACATTGTTTCTTACTCATTAGCTATCAAATTCAATATTCAATTGTTATGAAACATAGTTGACAAATTTCCTGTTTACCCCAAAAATTCGTTCTTTTTTTCAAATTCAATCTCATTAATAATTTAATTAACCTATATATATATATATGATCTTTAATTATTTTTCTCCAAGTCCAAGTTTTTACCAATACTTATATGATCTTTAATTATTTTTCTCCAAGTCCAAGTTTTTACCAGTACTTATCTTAATATTAATTTATTATTCTCTTTCTATTAAATTGTAAAAATTTCCACATAAAAACCCTTCTTTTAGGCTGGGTCAAATACTTCATTAATTATTTACATCTATTCCACACCATCAACCTATTAAAATTTTTTACCAGCACCATTCTATTTTGCCATAGCCGAATGCTTCATGTAATTCTATTCTCATCGTCTTTCATTTATTTTCTTCTCCATTTAACTTAGAAAATATTTTCTGCTTAATTAATTTATTCATCCTACACCTCTTCTATATTAAAAATCGCATCAATTTCATCTTCCCACGCCGTGACTGAAGCTCTCCTATGGCTTATTCTTATGGGTTTTCATCTATTCTTTTCTTAATCTAATTTATGCACATCTTCTATTTCACTTAGGATTTCCAGCAAACACCCTTAATTCATCAAATATCATCTCCATCGTTTAGCCCAATTTATGGCCGATTAGCACCCCTATTCACGCCACTTCATGTTTTGCAAAAATCATCACCATGATCAAGTTTAATTCATTATTTCCTATTAATCTCCAATTATTCCTACCCAATATACATTAAAATCACCAAAATTTTCTTCATTTTTCTGCCATAGCCGAACATGTCTTCTTCTCTTATTCTCAAATTTAATTCAATTCCTAGTCCTAAACACATCATTCATGCCTAAAACAATTAGATTCCATAACTAAGATTAAGCAAAACATCACCAATCAATCGTGGATTACCGAACTGTACAGTCCAAAAAACAACCCCAATTTCTTCAATTCTGCAATTCTAATTTCAGATTTATGGTGTTCTTGAGGTGATGGATAGATTTTGTGAAGATAGTTGGATAGATTGATGAAGAGAGGATGGAGTATTGCAAGAACAACGTGAGGGAAGCTTGGAAAATATGCAGCAGAAACACACAGCAAAGCAGGTCGGTGCAGGGAAGCTTGAAGATGATTCTCTTCTGTCTGATTTTAACATTCTAAAATTATTTTATTCCTATAAAAATCTGATATAAGAAAAAGGACAGATTGCCCCCTCAAGAATTCTGGTATTTACACCTCTACAATTAGTATTATTTTATTACTTTATAAATTTCAAAAATTAATTTCATTTCATTTTAATTAAATTTAATTTATTTAAGTTAATTTCTAGTCAATATTGACTAATTTGACCAATCTCCAGGTCAAATGACCATAATATCCTTGTATAATGTCATTATTTCCAATTGTGTCTTAGCTTTATTTTAATATTTTAATTTCAGAATTTATTTTTTTAGTTTTATTATTTTCCATATATTTAGGTCGAATATGATCAAATATTGACTTTTAAAGTGGTTTGACCAAGTATGGATAGTAAAATTACCAAACTACCCCTAAACGAATACTTTTTGTTTTGTTCGCGTTGTTTTTAGCACTTTCACGTAATTCAGTTCACGGGCTGGATCCACATGAAACTTCTTTACACGAGGATTATCTTATGACAGTCTGTAGGTTCAAAGTCAATTTGGTTTGACCATTATTCAGAAAAGTTCTTCCAGGGTATGGACACAATCGTTTTTTTCGAATGTGTTGTATGTAAACTGAGGTATACTCATCTTAAAGAATTTTGAAAAATGGCCTTCTTGGCCTTTAGGTATTTCAGCCCCAATTTTAATATTTTGCCACTTTAGAGGCCATCCAAGTTATGGATTGCCCTGTGGGGCTCACTTGGAAATTTTTCCAATAATTTCAGAACACTAGAGAATTAGTTTTCGAAATTTTACTTATTATTCCAATTCATCACCTTCAATAGGTATAGGAAGAATAGAGAAAATTCGAGCTCTCACATTAAGGCTAAGGGAAGAGCTTCTCAAGTCAAAGCTTAAGGAAGAGGGCCTTAAGTTAAGGCTAATGGAAAACCTACTTAGGTTAAGACTTTTGGAAGAGGTCCACAACTTAAAGCTCAAAGTATAGCTTTCCAAGCTAAGGCTTACGGAAGAGATCCTCAAGTTAATGCTTAGGGAAGAGCTCCAAAGTTAAATCTTAAGGAAGAGCTTCTCAAGTTAAAGTTTAGGAAATATCTCCCTAGGGTATGGCTTAGGGAAAAGCTCACTAAGTTAAGGCTTAAGGAAAAGTTCACCAAGTTAAGGCACATGGAAAAGCTAGTTAGTAAAGGTCGAAATAGCTCATGAGTAGAAGTTAGACTAACTCTTGCCTATAAATGAAAGCTAGAATAGTTCATGAACAACCATGGCCGACATGCCTAGGCTCTCGCATAAAGCTCACCTCGGTGCACCTCAGGTCGGCATGCCTAAGCTTTTGCATAAGAGCTCACCTTAGTGCACCTTAGGTTGGCACACCTAAGCTCACGCCTAAAGCTCACCTCGGTGCACCTCAGGTCAGCACGCCTAAGCTCACCTCGGTGCACCTCAGGTCAGCACGCCTAAGCTCTCACATAGAGCTCACCTCGGTGCACCATAAGTCGGCATGCCTAAGCTCTCACATAAGAGCTCAACTCAGTCCATCTCAGGTTGGCATGCCTTGTTCCACCCATAGGCAAATCCCACATTAACAAAGCACAAGAGAGATGCCAGGTATAAAGACTTAGCATGCCTCTAACCCTAGTGATAAGTTTTAAAACTGTGATGTAGCCCAATGGGTTGCACCAAAGCAAAGAATGTCACGAGTGGGTTAGGAGGTGATAGAAGTTGGTGTCAGAGCGGCTCCACGTGGCCTCTTAAGTGATGGTGAGGCAAAATTAATGAGGATGCTGAGTCCCAAAAAAAAGGTGCATGTTACACCCATGGGCAAATCCCACATTGACAAAGCATAGGAGAGATGATGGGTATAAAGACTTAGCATGCCTCTACCCCTTGTAACGCGTTTTAAAATCACTGGTGCCCCACTGGGTTGCATCAATGTAGACAATATCACAAGTGGGCTGGGCTGCTACACACCTAAGCTCACGCATAAAGCTCACATCGGTGTACCTCAAGTCGACACACCTAAGCTCATGCCTAAAGCTCACTTCGATGCACTTCAGGTCAACACGCCTAAGCTCACGCATAGAGTTCACTTTGATGCACCTCAAGTCAGCACATCTAAGCTCATGCATGAAGCTTACCTGATATACCTCAAATCGACATGACTAAGCTCACACATGGAGCTCACCTTGTTGTGCTTTAGGTTAGCACGACTTAGCTAACGTGTAAAGCTCACCTTTGTGTACCTTATGTCGACAAGTGCATGCAAGAAATGCACAACCCAAGTCGGGCACACGCTAGAGGATCGCCGGACCCAAGTCAGGTGTGCATGCTAGGTTGGGTACATGTTAAAGGAATGCACGACCCAGGTTAGGTGTGCAAGTGAAAAGTGTGCAACCCCTATTGGGTGTGCAAAGACGAACACACGACCAACGTTGAGCTCGCGCCCAATGAACAAGCAACAGAGGTCGACATACGCATAAAAGAAGCGCATGACTTAGGTCGAACGTGCTTGCTAGGTTAGGCTCACTCCTAATAAATAAGCAACCCAGATTGATTTCATCATCAAAAGACATGCGACCTTTAGCTGAAGGAGCAACCTTGATTTAAAAAAATAAACAATGATCAAAGACTTAAGACTAACTTAGGGGTGATAGAATGATAAGGGAGCACACACGCCTAGGGCATTTTAGTCTTTTCGTCTTTGACAATGACCCAGCAGAGGTAGTGCTCACGTCACATCGACCACTTTAGGACCAAGATACCACTTTGGGACTAAGCTTGTCACACGTCATCTCTTAGTTTCCCGCCTAAGTAGGTTGGTATCCAATGTCCGACGTGGGAGCTGACAAGCAGGACCTCCCAATTTCCATTCACCACATAATGCCCATGTGTCAATGATGGACTACGTGGGTCTAATGTGTCAAAAGGACTTAACCTCTCCGTATAAGGTCATCCTAAATCACTATCAAGGGACTGTGGGACGGAAACTCCATTCTCACAGTCTCTCTCCCTCTCCAGAGATGTCTCCTTTCTTCCATTCCTCCTTCCTCTTCTCCCTTATGGTCCTCAAGACCATTCTTAGCACAAACAGGAACATTCATAATCAGGATATAGGACTTATAGTCAATTAGGGCAAATTAATATATAATATTGAATACAAATTTATTAAATACATCAAAAAAACTATTTTATTTTTAAATGAAAAAACATGTTTCAATTATTTAGAACATTTAAAAAAAATTCATCCATAATCCAAAACAACACTATTAATGATTTCATTCACATCAGCAAAAAAATCTAAGAAGCTAAAAAAATATTTTGATTATGAAAACTCTCATTTTTATAACTACTATGAAATGTCAAACTTTAATATAAAAGAAAAAGGAATGTAATCAAGTGTTAAGGTTAATCGAAATCTTTTCATATTCAATCGAATTGCTTCGCAAAAGCACATTGTATATGTTACTTTTTCATTTAGCAAATCTTGATAACAGTTCTAAGCTCTCTTATGAGTTTTATTTGAACCTCCCCATGAATATAAATTTTTTTCTTTGTTTTAATTTGTAAATCCATCTAACACAATAACCATTATTGGCTAGTTTTCCAATATTCAATCTATAAAGATAACAACACAAGTAATAAGTAGCTTTCTTCTTTACACTATATTCCAACCAATTAAAATAATCTTTGAACAATGTAGGAACAAAATGAAATAGTGCCTTTCCAATATTTTTGGGGCAAAGTTATTTTCAAAAGGTTGACATGGATCCTTTTACAAATAAGCTCTTCAAACTGAATTTTTAATTTTTACAATGTTGTATACTACAAGTATTGATTACAAATAATTCCACCAAAATTAGATTCATCATAATAAGATATTTTGCCATAATTAATTAAATTAAGAAGTTTAATTGATGTAATTTATAAAGAATTCGATTACAATCATGCAAAAAAAATCATTATGCATACTTTATTATGTATTTTAAATTTTAATTAAATAAATTAGTTTTATATATGACAAATAATTGCAAAAAATTTCAAGAAATATATGATATTAATTATTTATTCTTAATCTATAAATAAATCATAAATTAACATGAAAATTATTACTTTGTCAAGGTACAAATTTCAAATAGTAAATAAATATTCTATCACATTAGCAAATATAAAAAATATAAAAAAATATAACTACTTACTTGAATATCTAATTGAAAGATGAAAATAGTTCAATCCTTTTTTTTTTTGTTTTAGCTTAACAACTTTCTTTTTTTTCATGGTTACCTTTTTAGTTTCTTTATATTTAATGAAAATTTTTGTAGATTTGGAAAGGTAGAAAGGAAAAGTTATGAGTGGGATAAAAGATAATCACATTTTTACTCTCATTTTTGTCTTTTTATGAATTTATGATGATACTCTAATAAAAACATTTTTATTGCAGCTATTGTTTTGCTATGTTCAATATTTATATATTTGTTATATATATTTTATTTTTTTCATTCTTAGTGGGGGCAAACATATAAAAAAAAACTGAATTTTAAACCCTTTTATACTATTACGTAATAAGATATAAGGATCCATTATGGATCCGTCCCTGTTCATAATAAAAACTTATCACCTATTAGGGTTGTAGATAATTGTCTTGAGCATACATAGCTGCATTAAATCATACTACATCCTAGACAAAACCTCACTTGCAGAGAAATCATAAAACACAAAAGAAGAGTCCATAATAATTTTCAAGTGGTGCTTTTAAGAGTTTTTATTCAACTCCTCTCTAGATCTTTCTCCTTCTTTAATTTATTTTCTACCATGCAAGTTGAAATGAATGAAATTTAAGAATGCTCACAAGTAGAGGATTTGAAGATTCGAAGTGTTAAAATGACGAAAAATGGTGACTTTAAGTCACAGGATTAAGAAATGCTGGAAAGTCAACCTCCAGCCATCTCTTACAGAGATTCCTTGATGGGTGCCATAAAAGATTCCCTCTTTTCCTTTGTTAGTCACCCTCCTTACATGGATAAGGACATACCTTGAGTTAGAAGAGGCTGATAAGATCCCTGCCTTCCTGCTCTCGAAGGAGGAAATGAATTGGATTAGAAAACCATAGAGAAGTGCTATCATAGTTAAGACATTTGGGAGAATAGTAGGTTACATTTTTTTATACCTTAGGGTAAAGGGATAATGGAAACCACTAGGGGAGATGGATTATGTGGATTTGGGATAAGATTTTTTTCCTAATTAAATTCAAATTGTATAGTGATTTTCAATTTTCCCTAGGAAGATGGTTATGGCCCCTTGATGGTGGTCACACGTAGGAAGCCTAAGCACAACAAAAACCCTAAACTGAGTAAAGATGACCTCGTGAAAGACCCGACACGTGGAAAAAAAGGAGAAGGGAAAGCCAAAACTGGTTGATCATGTGGAGAAGGAAATCCAAGGTCACTTCAATCAAGCTTTAAGAGATGTTGGGTAGTGCTCAAGTGATATTTTCAAACCCAACGACTCCAAAACAGTAAGCTTTGGAAACATGCAAGGCAAACTTGATCAACCTAACAATAGTCCAATTCTAACTGAACAAGTAACCAATCACTTGAATACCACTTTCCAGTTCTCTAGTCAATCTACATACAACATTAGGACAGAAAGGAAAAATCTAACACCTTAAATAGAAGGCCTAAAAAAGAAAGGAGAAAAATAATGGATTAATTCAAAAAGCTAGAGATAATGTTTCTCATACCGGGAGAAAAAGTGATCAATCTCAAAGAAGCACTGGAAATCCTTCTAAAGTACAAAATAAGGGAGACACAGTGGAGCGAAGAGGAATTAGCTCAGGCATGGAACAACATGCTGATGACCATAGATCTGCCACACCCTCGGCCTTTCCTACATTTATTGCCCAAACAAAAGGAATATTATGTTCTAAGAATAGTATAGGTTTTTCCCCCAATCCAAAATATTGCACTGAACCAGATCATAATGAACATGGTAAGGAGAATCAAAATAGTCTAAGAAGAATCAGTGGCCAACCTGATCACGTCTCCACCATTGGCAAATCTGACCATGCTGCTAATTAATAACAAGGAACAACTGATGGAGGTAATGAGATAGCACGATGTTTTGATTATTCCACAAAACCATCTAGTGCTGAACTTGTTATATAGGTAGTCAATAAGGGAGATTACGACTTCACCGAGCCTAGCAAATTGGTTGCTCAACAAGAAAAACTATGATTTGTTTCCAATGAAGGGTCTATTCTGGAATGCTAAAGGGGCAGCTAGCTCGGATTTTAAAAGGGTTTTCATGGATTTAGCACGGATCAATAGCCCAAGCTTTGCCATTATCACGAAGACAAGGTCTAAGGCAATAGAGCTGACAACATTGTCAGTCCCTGGGATTTGAAAAACAATTTTGGGTTGATGCAAAAGGTATTACGAGTGGCATTTGGCTTCTCTGGCATCTAAATAAGTTGATGTCACGATTATCCACTCCAACCAGTAGGTCGTCCATGCCAACGTTCAAGTAGCTCATAATCTTACTGGAATTTTATCTAATTCATCTGCTTCTTTTTTGTATCAAAATTGGATTTTATCCGTTATTTATGTGCATCCAAAGTTTGGGATGCGTCGCAAACTTTGGGAAGATCTTTCAGAGTTTGCCCTTAATCAAACTCTCACATGGCTTATTATAAGGGACTTCAATGAATTAATTGATGACTTTGAAAAACTTAGAGGTCGACCGATAAATAAGACAACGGTGATAATGTTCCAAGATTGTATGGATAATTGTAGGATGATGGATTTGGGGCTTGTTGGCCAAAAATTTACATGGACTAATAAAAATCACTATGGTACGATGATTAGAGAAAGACTCGACAAGGCATGGGCTAATTGTAGCTTTATTTCCACAAGTCATGGTCTTTTACCTTACAAAAGTGCATTATGATCATAATCTAGTGCTGTTAGACACTTACCCTAAGATGCCCCAATTTGGGCGGAGACCATTTAGGTTTGAACCTATGTGGTTTACACATATGGAGTTCAAACAGATTGTGAAAGGTTTGTGGGATCAGGCTAACTCTAATGTTCTTAAGGTGATTTCAATCTTTAAAGAGAATGTGTCGATTTGGAATAAGAACACATTTGGGAACATCTTTTATAAAAAAAGAAGAATTTATGCTTGATTAGATGGGATCCAATGAGCTCAGAATACAAATCCAAGTGAATGGCTCTAAAATTTAGAAGAAGAACTCTCTGAGGAATACAAAAACATCCTTAGACTCAAAGGGGAACTTTAGGCGATCAAAGCTAGGGTAGATTATATTAGTGATGGGGATCGTAACACAAGATACTACCATATGTGTACATTGCACCATTAGAAGAAATAATAAGATTTTAGGGCTTCAAGATTAGGTTGGTAACTAGTGCTCCGAGGAAGGGCTTTTAAGGGAGATGATCTCAACCATTTCATATCCTTATAGTCTTTGGAGAAAGAATTGAGCATCATTGCTTGTTTTCTTAATAGCTTCATTGGAAACTTTATTAATAGTGAGGAACAAACTTCTCTTACAAAACCGTTGTCACAAAAAGAAGTGACAAAAGCAGTGTTTGGTATGAAGCCTTTTAAGGCCCCGGGACCGAACAGTCTTCACTCAGTTTTCAATCAAAAATCTCGGTGATTGTTGGATCATCGATTTTTCAATTTTTTAACTTGGTTTTTAGAACAGGAAAAACCCCTAAAGAGACAAATAAATGCTTTATTTGTCTCATTCCAAAGATAAAAAGTCCTTTATGCATCAACTAATTAGGCCAATAAGTTTATGCAATACTGTCTACAACATTGTGTCTAAAGTTATTGTGAACAGAATTTGCCCTTGTCTGTCTTGCATCATTCATCCTCTCCAAGTTAGTTTCATAGCTGGGAGAAGGGCATAAGATAATCCAATTATTGCCCAAGAGATTATCCACTCTTTTAGTAGAAAGAAAGGCAAACAAAGTCTCATGTTAGCCAATATTGACCTTGAAAAGGCCTATGACAAAATGGAATGAAGCTTTATTAGGGATGTTATTATCTTCTTCGGATTTCTAGACACCTTAATTGGGTTGATTTTGTCATGCATTTCATCAATGTCCATGTCTATTCTTATAAATGGAAAACAAAATGCTAATGTCTTCTCTTTTAGAGGCAACCATCAGGGAAACCCTTTGTCTCCGTACCTATTCAGTTTGTGTATGGAATATCTATCTATTAAGATCTTAGAAGAGTGTGAAGGCAAGCAGTGGGATATTGTCCATATTGCTAAAAGAGGACCGTAACTCTCACATCTAATGAGAAAATATGTAGATCTATGCAAAGAGTTCTGAATAAATTTTGTGAGAAGTCAGGACAATCCATCAATCTCACTAAAATCTACACTGTGTTTTTCTTGCAACACGTATAACGCTAAGAAGGATTCCATTAACCATGTTCTTGGGATTTCTTACTCGGAGGACATAGGTAAATACCTAGGATTTCCTGTGTCAAATATGAGAAAAGGGGCAAGTTTTAATTTTATTATTGATAAAATTAAACAAAAGTTGTCTAGATGGAAGGAGAATCTCTTTTCTTTTGTTGGAAGATTTGTTCTTATCAAGTCTGTGATCAATGACGTTCCTATTTACTATATGCAAGGTACTAGTCTTACGACAATTACCTATAAAGAAATTGATAGAATAAGTAGGAACTTCCTTTGATTGTCTATGGAGAATAAGAAAAATCTATGTGGTTAATTGGGACATTGTTACCAGTGAAAAGCAGGATGGTAGATTGGGGTTAAAGATATGAGGCCAATATGGCCAAGCTGGGATGGCGCTTTTTAATTGAACCTGAGGCTTTGTGGACAAAAATCCTTAGGTGAAATATCTTCAAGAAGGAAGACTTCGCAGTAGGAATTATTCAAGTTTTTGGTTTGGATTAAAGAAAGGTGCTCCAATAATTGAGAAAGGATTGAGGTGGATTGTTAAGACAGAAAACTAGGTGAATTATTGGTGTGATGACTAGACAAGCTTAGGTCCTTAAGCAAGAAACTTATTGGTCTGTGGCTCCTTCAAGACTTTGGCACTACTGTGAGAGAGGTCTTAGATGATCAGGGGTAGTGAGATTTTGAAAAACTCAGCTACCCACTTCAGAGTGATATCCAAAGAAAAATTATGGCTATCCCTTTAGATCAAGAGAGCCAAGATCATGACTCATCAGTTGGAGGGGTTCTATTTTTGGAGGCTATTCAGTGGGCTCTGCTTATAGACTAATTAAAGTGGAATCTAATGGTAGGTAGGATAACTGGAAAGAAGTTTGGAAAACACCAACCTTACTGAGACTCCAATACTTCTTGTGGCAATTTAAACAACACAAAATTACTACTAAATAGATTCTTTATAGCAAAGGGATCCAAATTTCCTCTATTTGGCCGGTGTGCTATGAAGAGAGTGAAACTCTCGAACACTGCTTGAGCGATTGCCTTGTTGTAGAAAGTATTTGGATGCTCCTTGAAATTCCTCAAGAGGTCCTCTACACTTTCAGTATGGATTGTGGTTCTTAGATTTCCATTAATTGCAGTACTAAAGCTGTTTCTAGCTTTAAGAACATTCCTTGGAATGTTGTTTTCTTGTTTGCTATTTGGCTTATTTGGAAAAAATGAAACAAGCTAGTTTTTGAAGCTAAAGAAGAACTAAATAGGGTTTGTCTTAAAGAAATTCATAGAAATGTGATTGAGTTTTAGGCCATAATAGCCAAGGAAACTAAAAAGAAGAATATCATTCAAGTTTCCATTAAATAAAACCTGCCTACCTACAATTGTGTTAAACTAAATTATGATGGATCGACCTCAACTTGGGATGGTAAAGCTAGCGTTAATGGCATCTTTTGAGACCATCAAGATGGCGGCTATGTGGCTACTCACGGAACATTGATCCGACTTCTAGCTTATATGATGAGCTTGGGGTCTTAGGGACGGCCTAAGAACCGCAGTTAGCAAGGGATTTAACAATGTGTTAGTGGAAGTGGACTCTTAACTGGTGGTAAGCCATGTCCCTAGTGTTGTTTGTTCTTTACATACATATTGTGTGTTGGTTAATAATTATAGGGGGTGCTAAAAAGGTCAAGGAATGCCAAGGTAACCTGCATTCACCATCATGCTTATGGTTGCGCAGATATCCTGGCCAAGATGGGAGTTGCTCAAGTTGATGTTCTTAAACTTTTTGATGTGCCTCCTGAATGTTTGAGACTTGCTCTGTTTTCTGACTATGTGCGAACTAAGGTTCCCAGAAACCTCTGTAATTTGCATGTTGGTTAAATTTTAATGAAAGTACCTTTTCCATTAAAAAAAAAAGAGTTCATAATCATCCCCAACTTAACAAACACATCGGCACATGAATTAGCTTTCATAGGATATATGACAAATCTTGGTGTTTCACACATTTATAAATTATTATTTTGCCTTATGTATTTGATTAATTTTCACTTTTTTAAAACCTTTTTTAATGATTCTATAACATTTAATTTATTTGAAACCTCACTTGGATTGATTGATTGATTTATTTAAAAACATCTTTGCATATATCTTATGTTATATATTTTGCACTTTTCAAATTTTTGAAATTAAAAATCTCAAGCACGGTAACTTTCTACAAATTAATTTCTTGAATTACTTTTTTAATTTTTCAATATTATGTAATTATTTTGTATTTTTAACAAATTATTAATTTATACAATGGTCGAGATCGAATTTTTACACTAAGTCTGAGAACAAAACTAGATTTAAACTAGTGCGATGCATGATGATAATTTTAATTTATAATAATTTAATAAAATAAAAATTTGAAATATATGTTGAATAATATATTAAAAAAACTTGATACATATATAAAATACAAAATAATTTGAAATCAAATACTAATTAGAAAATTTGTAGAAGAAAATTATATATAACAAATCTTAAATATTAATTAAATAAATTAAATAGGTACAATTTTATTAAAAACAATTGTTGCTACATTAGTTACTAATAAATTATTGGTTATTGTTTCACATATGATTTATTTTTTAAATTTTGAATTTAAATGACTCTATGTTAATCTTGTAAAATTAATTAGAGCTGGAAACTCTATTTTTTAAGGTTTTCAAAAAAGCTTTATTTATAATACAATAGAACTCCTTTAAATTAAAATTCTTGGGACTCATCCTTAATATTAATTCATAGGGATTACTAATTTAAAAGATTTTACCTTGTAAATTGTTATTGTTTTAAAAAATATGTTTGTTTAATTTTTCACATTCTTTATACCTCTCTAATAACTTTATAGCATTTAATTTTCATAAAATTCTATTTGCAAATATATTTTTTAAATGTATTTTATACTTTTTTAGTTCTTAAAATAAAAAAAATCCTAAATATTGTTGTCTTTTACAATGTAACATCTTGAAGTGCTTTCTAGTTCTTAAATTTTATGTAATATATTTTGTATTTTTTATCAAAATATTATTTTATACGACAATCAAGACTAAATTTTACATTGGATTTTAAAACAAAATTATTAATTATTACGATGAAAGTGTTTACTAATTTTTTACATTAGTAGGGACCCTGAGTTTATATTAATTTAGAGAGGTTTTTAATTTAGAGGAGATTAATTTAGAAGGATTCTACTCTAGTCTTAAACATAGAAAGTAAGTAAAGTAAAAATGTAAATATAAATTAAAATAAAATAATTTATTATTTGATTTTTAAGATTTAAATCAACTCAAAATAATTAAATACAATATTTAGGATAACACGTTCAAAAAATAGATAATTCACATAGATATTTTCTTTTTCTTTTTTTTTTTGAAAAAAATGATTAAACAAATAAATAAACAAAATGATTGAACAAATAAATATAAAAAATGAATGGAATGAAAATTTAATTAAATGCTAAAATATAAATATATAATTTTTTGATAAAAGATTTATCAAAAAAATTCATCTTATCATACATGCAACATGTTTATATGAAATATGTATGTTTTTTCTTCAAAAAGTGCATCTAAATAAAAATTTTATATCAAAACTAATTATTGTGAGACCTCGTATTTTGAAGTATTGTTTAATTTTAATTATATAATTAAGAATATTGAATATTTTATAATTAACAAATTGTTAATTATATTTTAGGTATTAAGGCAATGTAGTAAGTGGGCCCCACTGATTCCCTAAGGTCCAGATGAAGGTGAAACTTGGAGGATTTGATATTCAAGGTCAGAAAATATGATGGTAAAAATCTTAGCCTTAAACTTAATTATTTTTGCATTATTGAAAAATGTGCAACAATTGAAGAAATGACGGTTCAGTCCATAGGCCGTTGGAATTTTTTAGAATAACGACCAAACTAAAGGGACTTTTGACCAACCTTCTATGATAGATGATTTCTCATGAAATATAGTTTTAGAATATGTAGACAGATGGAATGAACTAGGTGTAAAAGCATAAATTTACGCGATTTTACCGTTGGGGGTATTTCGATAATTTCACTCAAATTGGTAACCGAACCTCAACAAAAGCTCCACAAACCATTAAAACAAGTTAAATGGAGGTGTTTTATGATTAAACAAAATATTTTGGAGATTAGATAGACTGTTTTCAACTAAGTCAAACTTTAGGGGTAAAATTGGAAGAAATTTTTAAGTATAAGAGCAAAATGGTAAAATGGCCCATAAAATATCAATTTTTATGAAATTTCCAGCATATTCCCTGCTCATTTTTGGCTAGCAACCAGCAACAACAATTCCTCCATAGCCAAGCTTAATAGAAAAGAGAGAAAGTGAGAAAACCAAAATCACCTTAAAACTAAAAATTTTCTTCACCAAACTTATTTCCCTCAACTTCCTCTATCTTCCTACATCTAAATCATTAACTAAAATAGCCAAAAGAGAGGTGTGGGAATCCTTGAAGGTTTCAACCTGTGACACTTTGGGGTGCACCTGCAGGTCCTTGACCCAGGCCATTACCCCAGGCGAGTCACTCAACCGTATTGTCCGCTTTGGGGTGCACCTATTAGGCCACCGCCCCTCATGGATTTGTCGGAGTGCACCTCAAAAGGCCACCGCTCCAATTGGTGTCCAAGGTGACTTGAACCCTTAACTTCCTTAAGTGTCAAGTTACTCTTAACCAATTGGGGTGGTAGCTTGGGTCAAGGACCTACAGGTGCACCCTCGGACGTCACACAAGTCACTCCTAACCAATTGGAACAAATGGTGTCATGAGTGTAAGGCTTGGGTACCTAAGTATCCTAAGTTCGAACCTTTGGGGACGCAAGTTGGAGTTTTGGCCTAAATGCACACTCCGACAAAGTCATGAGGGGTAGTGGCCAATGGGTGCACCCTAAAGCGGACAATACGATTGAGTCAAGATAAACCTAGGGCCGAAGTGCTAAGGGAATGCCAGTTGATGGCCTACTAAAATGGGTTGGGCCTTGACACAACCAAGATGAGATGTTGGGGTGTGAGAATCGCTTATACTATTATTGTTAAACATGTCAAACTTCTCACTGTTGCTCAATTCCTGTGTATTTTGCATGTAATAGAGGAAACAGTGTAATGAGCCCCATCGATTCTATAGTTCTCGGCTGGACGTGAGACTGGCAAAATAGTGTACGGAGAGCCTAATAAGTCCAAGGTAAGAATTTTGAACCTAAAGTCCTTTATTTGGATTATTTTGAGAAGCGTACCAACAATTTAGAAAATGACGATTAGGGACATAACTCGATGGCATTTTTGTAAATTGTGGTCAAACTAAATTGACTCTTGATCAAGTGATTAAATAATGATAATCTGCATGAAATAAGTCCTAGGCTATGTCAATAGATAAATCAAATCGGTAGTTAAAACAAAAATTTACGCGATTAACCCAATAGGGGTAATTTTATAATTTCACCTTTATGGTAGATCAAACTTTGATGGAACCACCTTTATCATCAAAATATGTTTAATAATAATTTTTAGTGATGGAATATGAATTTTTGGAGTTTAACTGAATAGTTAAAAAATTACTGAATTTGGAGGGCATTTTTGTCAAAAAATCTAATAATCAAGGGCATTTTGGTAATTTTGCCCCAACCTAGAAGCTTCTAAATTTCTCAACCAAGTTGGCCAGCCACTAACTTCTCTTCTTCTTCCTTCTTCACGCCAACCTACATAGGTATACCTTAACCAAAAATAAAAATCTACTAAAATCACCACTAAATCAAGCTTAAATCAAGAAAATTTCTTCTACAAACTTGTCCTATTCATCATCCTCTCGTCACCCATACCAATATTTCATTGTAAAAGTAATAAAATCAAGAGGAAATGAGCACTATACCATTCGGCCAAGGAGAGGTAAAATTATACTTGGAATTTCTTTCAATTTTAATGATATTTAATGATAAATTCAAGTGTGTTAAGCATGATTTTGAGGTTGGTTTTAATTGAATCTCTCTAAATCTTTCCTTGGGGTTTTCAGCCAATGATGAAAGTGTGAGAATTCATGTTGTTTGATGCATGAAAATGAAGTTAGATGAATGTAGAAACATGTAAAAGCATGAAATTAAAAAACAATTGTTGAAATTTCATGAATTTGGCCACATGTCATTTTCGGCCATGGCTAAAGGGAGATGTTTTTGTGCTGCATTTGAGGGGTTTGAGATGCCAAAATACTGTATAAATTATGAGGAGTCCACCGGTGCAATCGAAATTAAAATCGGACTTAAATCGATGAAGTTATGTTTTAGCACGGGTAGAATTTACACTGGTTTAATATTTTTAGTGTGCAATGTGGCTGCAATTAGTAGTGAAAAATAGCTTAAAAATTTAAGTGAGGTGAATTAATAATGTTGGTGAAATGTTTTGCAGCCCAAGAAGAATAATTTACGCGTGGTGATATCGAGAAGGTCGTTAACACTGGACAAGTATGGGATGAGTGTGGAAGTCATAAGGATATTATGTATGCATGATTTTATTGAAATAATTTATAAAATAATTTTAGAACTCAATTGCTTTGGAATTGTGGAAATTGTGACTTCTAGCTGGTATATTGAATTATGTTTGAAGTGTAGGAAGGTTGGCAAATAGCAGCCGTTATGCTGCTGAAATTTCTTGAGAATTTTATAAAAATATCATGAAATATTTTAAGTGCATGATTTAAATGAATTTCATAACTTTTGGCATCTTATTTAATATTTTTCATAAAATAATGAGTTACCAAAAAAAATTATTAAAATATTAACATATTAAAATAAGCTACCTATATGTTCCTATAAGTGTTTTATAGTGTAATAGAAGGTTTATAAAAATTATCACTAAGATATGAATATTTTATAAATTGTTTTCATTGTATTGTTCATCGTGTTACTTAAATACATTTATGGACTGACTGAAGATTTTAATGGTATTTATTAAATTCCATAAGGTTGATTATACTGTTTATAAACAGTTTTGAAACTATTAGGCCCCGTATCATGTTCACGTGTTACTATACTGTTACTATTACTATAAAACTCGATTTTCTATACAATTTTACATATTCTTTACTGATATGCAATGGTGGTTAGGTTGTTTGTCAGTGTCAATATCTTTCTTTTCAATAGCTTAATTCATTTTCATTCACTTACATTTCATATAAATACCATTTACTACTCATATAAATAGAAACTAATAAATATATGAAGTGTATTTATTGATTTAATAAAATTTCATACATAAAAGTTTAGGTCTCTAGCGACATGTACAGAACCAATTCCTAGTTAATTTACATCCCCTTAGTTTCTATAATATAGTAAGTATTGTACCATACAAGTCTGAGATATATAGTAAATACAATATACATTCACTAGATTAGCAACCAACCTCGAAGGAATACTATAGGATCCCAAAATCGTGCTCCTCTCAAAAGAATAAAAGTGTCACTACAAATAATCTAGGAAAGAAAGAGGGGGTGAGTTTACACTCAGTAAGGAAACAATTATGAAAGAGTGGTACTATGCCATTATATGCAATAAAACCATTTATTTAAAACATTTATAAAAATTTAATACACTTGTCTTATATAAAACATTTCGTTTAAAATACGGTCATTTCAACCAAGAGTATTTCAAATTCATTTTAAACAATCATAAAAGCTATCTTTCCATTTAAAATAAATCAATTCATTAAGATATTTTCCTTGAAACATTAGGTGGAGAAAGCTATCATCCAAGATTCACATGCCAATAACACAATAGGAATTAGCGTACCTATGTATGAGCCATGTATCCATCCCTAAGCCATTCCTATTAAACACGACAATGGCCATTGTGAAATAAATCCACAGTGCTCACTAATCAGGTGTCTTACTATGGGTGCTACGAACTTGACTAGGGTCTCGTAGCTATTACACTCACTAGGTGCATGTTCCACAGGAAATAACAATCTCAAATCAATTCACTTATAATAAACAAAACATTTTGATAAGCAATTACCTTCAATAAGTTAATAACAATATAATCGATAAACAATATAAATAATTCAATAAAAATTTTCAATAATAATTCAAATCAATGCATGCAAAATATTTAAGGTTATGAGCTAGTAAATTAATTAATTAATTAAAATAATAAATTGAATAAAATTATAGGTAATTAAATCATAATTGAGTTTTATATAAATATATAGAATACAATATTATTTTAAAATCTCTAATTTAAATAAAAACTTGGGTTATTGGATTTAAAGCTAAATATGAAAATTTAAGTAGTCTATCGGTATTGTCTCTAACCTAAACCCCATATAAAGATCACATTTTTAATTCTTTCAGTTCGATTAATATCCCACATGCATACATAGTACTTTCCTCCACTACTTCCATAGTTGCTCCTTACCTTAGTCACAATGTGGAGTAGCACTCAAGATTTGCACCACTGAGCCACTTACGTCTCGAAATTTATGGTTGCACAATAATATTAAAACAATCAAAATTCATTGCTCTAATTTAGGAAATTCTCTTTTATTTCCTAAGCTTCCATTTAATCATTTTCATTTTAGAACCCAAATAAAGTTCCCATTAATTCTCCTTTAGCCGAATATTGCTTATTTATCTTCTTCCTCATTTAGTTGTATGAACAATCCTTTCACCCTCATCCAATATACCTCTACCATTAAATCAAACTCACTCTCTTCCCATAAAGTCTCGGTGTGGCCGAATATGTTAAATTGAAATTTAATCAATTTAAATGCATTGTCACATTTCCTTACTGTACTAATATTATCATTTTACCGTTAATTCATTAAAACCAATTTAATTCCACTCAGGAACAGCCATGGCTGAATATCTCATGGACTTTATGCCTTGTTATTTTTTCCAAGTTTAATTCTTTAAATATTTTTCATAAATACTTTATATTAATTTTACTACCATTACACACTAAGCCATGACACTTTCATCAGCCTTCATTATGGCCTAATGGCCTTGTACAAACTTATATAAATTTTCTTTTAATTATATTATAAATTTAATTAGATTTAATATATTATATGCTAATATTTTTATCACCCAAAAACAGCCAAATGCCTAATTTCCCTTTTCTTTTCTGTTTGGCCAGCTGCACAATTCCTCTGGCCAACGTCTTTGCTGTTTTAAGGTTTATAACTAACTCCACAATATGGCCAGCTTCATTTTCTTCCTTATTCATGTCAAGAACACCCTATTCATATGCTCAAAACTCACATGATTGAATATCAAACAACCCAACAACTCCCTGTTTTAATTGGTTTAAATTCAAAGCTATGTTCATCTCATCCTATACTAACAATTTTTCTGCTCTTTTACACGTTAAACCCAGCATCATCCTCTTCTTATACTGTGCAGCCGAATGCCCTAGTATGCTATCTAACAAGTTTTTGTTCAAATCATGATCTTGCCCATCATCTACTCATCCAATATGCACCTACACCAAGGCTAAAATTACATGAACCAAAATCATCTTCAAACCTAGGTAGAATCAGTCCTACCAGCAATAGAGCAAGCCTCGTTTGGTGATGTTTGGCTGGGCTATTTAGGTAGTTAGGAAGCTCTTGAAGTGAAGAATGATTTTTGTGAAGGAACCTAAGTGGATTAGTGAAGAAAAGAGGGGGTTACACAAGGGAGAACGTAAAGAACTTGGAGCAGAAACGTGAAGAATCGGGAGAAAATGGAGCAGCAGTGAGGTGCACGGTGAAGAAGATTGAAGAAAAGGGTGGAGGATAGTGGGTTGGCAAAATTTTATTGGTCATAAATTATATTTTTAATTAATAATTTCTTAAATAATTCCAAAAAACCTAAAATGCCCATTTAAATTTTCTTAAGTTCCATTTTGCCACTGCATAGTTTTTTTGGCCTTTTCCCATGTCAGAATTTCAATTTTTTATTTTTTTTTAATTTTATTATTTTCCAGGTCAACTTAAGTGAAAAGTTGACTATTTTGACCAACCCTTGAGAAAAAACTAATATACCCTTATACTTTCTTATTATTTCCCTTCCTTTCCCATTAATGTTTTATTATGTTTATTTTTCTGATTTCATACTTTATTTTTTTATTATTTTACACATATTTGGGTCAAACATGATCAAAGGTTGACTCTTTAGGCGGTTTGACCAAGTATTGGTAGTGAAATTACTAAACTACCCCCTAAACGATTGATTTTCATTTCATTCGTATTGTTTTTAGCATTCTCGTGTAATTTAATTCACGGGCTAGATTCATATGAAACTTCTTTAAGCGAGGGTTCTCTTATAACAGTCTAGGTGTCCAAAGTCAATTGAGTTTGACCGTTATTTAGAAAATTTCTTCCAGCCTATGGACACGATCGTCATTTTTGAATTGTTGTTCTTAAACTAAAATACACTAAGCAAAAGAATTTAGAAAAGTGAGCTTCTTACCAATTATGCATCTCAAGCCCACAATTCACAATTTGCCATTTTGGAACTCATTCGAGATATGGTTTATGTTATGGGACCCACTAGGCAAGTTTTTCGACTCCTGCAAAATTCATGAGAATTAATCTTTATAATTTAACTTAATATATTAACTTAACACACTAGATGGTTATAGGAAAAAATTAGAAAAATTAGGGATCTCACAGCTATAGTGCTGATTGATACTAATCATATCATCAACGTCTCAGTTGTCTCTTGATCAGTGCACACTTAGACTATGGCCATATGTCTCACGTGTTATTGTTACTGTTCCCTTCTGAGATTACTATTATAGCATGATATATTTTGGGTGTTGCCTAGTCTCCACTTACTATTTACTGTTCACTATATTAATTTACTGAACTATTAATACTACTGAAGTGTTTGTTGTTTATTGAATTGTTTACTATACTGTTTACTAAACTGTTTATTATACTATTTGCCATACTGTGTTTAGTGATATTGGTTATTTGTATTGAAAATTATTTTATAAATTGTTTATTAAATGAAATCGCATTTATATTATTTCATATCAAAATCAACAGCTACTCCCTATAGTTGCTACTAGGTTCCGAGACATGACAGGTATTTTAAAATACCTCCCATACTCCATCCGGATCCCTAGCCGACTATAGTATCTTTCTTTTACCATCCTTAGTGTACCAATAGGAAAATAAATGATTTTATGCATATAGATTTCATAATACCAGTCTTGCATACGATTCTCTTACTAAGCATGTTTCGCTCACCCCTTTATTTTCTAAAGAAATGAGTAATTATGAAAGCTGAACGATATGTTCGAGCTTATTCATTTTATTCCACTAAAGTATCTCTATTTAAAGAGATATTGGTTACATAGAATATCCTGAAACTCAGGAATACAAACAGAAGATAAGGTTGAATATTCTGATCCTAATCACTTGGATATTATCCTAAAATTTAAACAAAAACTATCCTAAACTTATCAGCATCTATTTAAAATAGAAAACAAAAAATAAAGTTGAAATTAAATAATCCTACACTCCCCCTCAAGTTGGGTATGTCAAGTTGGGTAGTAAATATTTAACATACCCAACTTGTTAACAAATTTTTCAAACAACCCCCTAAACAAAGCTTTGGTAAAAATATCTGCTACTTGATGACTTGTAGAGATATATGAAAGAGTAGCAATTCCTTCTTCGACTTTCTCCTTGATGAAGTGTCGATCGATCTCCACATGTTTTGTCCGATCATGGTGAACTAGATTCTTAGCAATACTGATAGCTGCCTTATTATCATAGAATAGTTTAACAGATTCATTTAAAGGAAACTTTAGTTCTACAAGAAGTCTTCTTAACCACATACCTTCACACACACCTAAAGCCATGGCTCTAAACTCTACCTCTTCGCCTACCACAGATTGCTTTTTACTTCTCCAAGTAACCAGATTTCCATATAGGAAAGTACAATAACCTGAAGTTGAGCGTCTATCAGTCACTGAGCCTGCCCAATCTGCATCTGTGAACACTTCGCTACTTCTACTATCACCCTTTTTAAAAAATAAACCCAAACCTGGAGTCATTTTTAGATACCGTAGGATACGATACACAGCTTCAAAATGTTCTTCATTTGGGTTGTTCATGAACTGATTGGCAACACTTACTGAAAAACTTATATTAGGCCGAGTATGAGACAGGTAGATAAGTCTTCCCACTAATCTTTGATACCTTCCCTTGTCAACAGGTGAACATCCTTCCTTTTTTCCAACTTTACAGGTTGCATCCATAGGCGTATCAGCTGGTTTACACCCTAGCATACCTGTTTCTTTAAGTAAATCAAGGGTATATTTTCTTTGAGACACCACAATGCCTTTTTCTGATCTTGCCACTTCCATTCCCAAGAAATATCTTAGTTGCCCCAAAGCTTTGATTTCAAATTCTTTTGCCAACATAGACTTTAATTTGATCATCTCTTCATTATAATTTCCAGTCAAAACAATATCATCAACATAAACAATAAGAATAGCAATGTCACCTGTAGGGGAATGTTTAGTGAAAAGGGTGTGGTCGGCTTGTCCCTGTTGATAGCCTTGATGCTTGAGTACTCTGGTGAATCTTTTGACCCATGCCCGTGGAGATTGCTTCAAACCATAGAGAGATTTTCATATTTGGCAAACCAAATTTGAATTATGCTCTCCCTTGAACCCAGGTGGAACCTCCATATATACCTCTTCCTCTAAGTCTCCATTGAGGAAGGCATTTTTCACATCTAGTTGTAACTCCCAATCCAGGTTTACTGCAATAGAGGTAAGTACTCGTATAGTATTTAGTTTAGCAATTGGAGCAAATGTCTCTTGATAATCAATGCCACAAGTTTAAGTGTAACCTTTGGCAACTAACCTAGCCTTATACCTTTCAATACTCCCATCAGCTTTGTATTTCACATTGAATATCCACCTGCATCCTACTGGGGTCTTTCCTTTTGGCAGCTTCACCATTTCCCAAGTACCATTTTTCCTCAAGGCTTGAATTTCCTCATTGACTGCTTGTTTCCATTTTGATTTCCTGAGAGCTTCTCCTATTGTTTATGGAATCTCAACATTGGACATTTTAGTGGTAAAAGCTCTAAATTTAGAGGATAACCTTTCATAGGATAAGAAGTTAGCTATAGGATGTTAAGTGCAAGTCCTAACTCCTTTCCTCTTTGCAATAGGAACATTAAGATCATCAAATTCAGATTCAATAAGGAGTACCTCGGTGTTACCTGATGTGAGTTCCTGGTTTTTGGAACCTGGTTCGGAATCATGGTGTTGACTAGGAGTAGAATCAGACTCTACCTTCTCACAAGTCCTTGGTCTTCGTGTGTATATTTGGATTTAAGGAGGAACAGTTTTGGTTGCAAAAGGCTTGGTCTGGGTTTCGAGTGCTATTGGACGCTCTATTTGGATTTTTGGCTCTGTTTCAAGTGCTGGCTGCTTTGTTTGGATTTCAGGCAATGTTTCAGGTGCTGTTTCAGGTTCAGGATAGTATGTGGGTGATTTAGGTGCTGTTTTAGGTTCAGGATAGTATGTGGGTGATTGGGTTATTGTGAACGGAAGTAAAAACTGATATTCTTATTGTTTGGTTATGTTATTCATTCTCCCCCTAAATATCAGTTTTTGTATAGTATGGCTGATGTTCAAGAAAGGTCACATCCATGGTATTATAAAAGCGATGGTTGGTTGGTGAGTAGCATTTATATCCTTTTTGGTTTGATGAGTAGCCAAGAAATATACATTTGGTAGCCTTAGGATCAAGTTTGCTACGATTTTGGGAGTGGATATGAACAAAGGTGGTGCAGCCAAAAATTTTAAGTGGGAGGGTAGTTAGGAATTTGAGTTGTGGGTAGGCATTTAAAAGTGATTGATATGGGGTTTTGAAATTGTAACACCCTGGAAGGCATTCGGTTAATTAGATATGTGGCGGTAAGAACAGCTTCCCCTAAAATATGTTTTGGAACATTATACGTAAATAGAAGGGATTGGGCAACCTCTAAAATATGACGGTTCTTTCTTTCAACTACCCCGTTTTGTTATAAGGTGTCAACACACGAGCTTTGATGGATAATTCCATTAGCTAAGAGATATTTGTTTAAGGTCAGGTTGAAATAGTCTTTGGCATTGTCAGTTCGAAGGACCTTTATTTTGGTTTGAAATTGATTTTGGATCATGTTATGAAAGTTTTCAAATATGGTGTAAGTTTCAGATTTATCTTTCATTAAAAAGACCCAAGTAATTCTAGTATGATCATCTATAAAAGAAATAAACCATCTAAAACCCGTAATGTTTTTAACCCTTGTCTGTCCCCAAATATCATTATGAACAACATTGAATGGCTGGGATGCTTTATATGGCTGGGTTGAAAAAGTAGCATGAGTATGTTTAGATAAATGGCAAATTTCACATTGGAAAGGAATTTGATTTTTATTAAACAAAGATGGAAACATCTTTTTCATATATTGAAAGGAAGGATGACCCATGCGATAATGCCATAAAGAAATAGTACTACTTTTATTGGGAATGGAAGAGGAAAAATACGGTGTAGGAAAGGCATTTCAGGCTGTTCGAATATAGGACTTGGAGATGTCAACTTGTAGAAGGTATAGCCCAGCCCTCTCTTTAGCACTGCCAATCATCTTCCCCGAGTCCAAATCTTGAAATTCACACCAAGTAGGATAAAATTTAGTAACACAATTCATGTCCTTTATGAGTTTATTAACTGAAAGTAAATTACACTTAAGACTAGGGATATAAAGAACAAAATTTAAGACTAGATTTCGAGAAACCACTATTGTCCCAACACCCTTTACATTTGACAAAGATCCATCTGCAATTTTAACTGATAAACCACTTGGGCACAAACGAAGCTCATGAAGAAAAATGGTATTACCAGTCATATGATCTGATGCTCCAAAGTTGACGGTCCATTCTTTCTCTTTATCCAGTTCAGCATTAAAGGCACTCAAAAAATTAGCTCTTGGGGTTGCAAAACCTGTGCTGACGTTGGGGTTGGATTGTACTTGTTTAATTAATTGTTGGAGGAGATCCATTTGTTCTTTTAAGAAGACAGAATTCTCAACATCAGGTTTTGTTGTGGTGGCTGGTTCAACCTCGACATTGTAGCTACGGCTTTCTTGAGATCCTTTGGATGGTTTCCAATCTGCAGGGTTCCCATGAAGCTTCCAGCATTTGTCCTTGACATGGCCTGGTTTTTTGCAGTGTTCACACTAAGGACGCTCATTTCTTCTCTCTGTTTGACTTTGAGAATTGTTGCCTCTAACAGCAAGGGCAGATCTATCCACTCCTTCGAAAGGAGTTTGGTGCAGCATAACCTTTTTCCTGCTTTCTTCTCTTCGTACCTCAGAAAATACTTCACGGATAAAGGGCAATGGCTTTAGACTTAGAATTCTTCCTTTGACTTCGTCTAAGTCTTTGTTGAGACCCAACAAAAACTTAAAAATCCTCTCTTTCTTTATAATTTTCTTGTATAAGATGCTATCATCCATGCATTGCCACTTGTATTCCTCAAAAGTGTCCAATTGATGCCAGTAACGTGTAAGGGAATTGAAATAAGTTGTGACAGAGTGTTCACCTTGCCTTAGATCATAGAGGAGCCCTTTGATCTCAAATAACTCAGCAGTATTATCTGTATCTGAGTACGTTACCTTTGCTGCATCCCAAATTTCTTTGGCTATTTTGTAGAACATAAAGTATTAGCCTATATCATTCTCCATGGTATTGATGACCCAGGACATCACCATATTATTCTCTGAACGCTAGATTTTAAACTTTGGATCTTCTGGTGAAGGAGCAGTAGCAGCTCCAATAAGGAAGTCATCTTTATCTTTTCCACAAATGAACATCATAACGGATTGAGACCACTGGATATAATTTTGACCATTGAGCTAATATCCAGTGATAGGCAAAGAAGTCTCAGATAGCCCATGATGAGAAGTTGTTTGCCCATGAAAAGGTGCTGTAACAGCAGGAGTTAAACCCGAGGAACCTGAGGTTACCTCAGCAAAAGTCTGTCTGTCTGATGTTGTTAGCTTTAAATTGCCATATGTATTTTGAAATGATAAAAACTTAAGTAAGCTTTAATGTTTTAATTCATATTGTACATTTGCCTTATCACACATGATTTTCTCAATCCATTTTCAAGTGATCATATCAAACATTAAGACCATGATTTAATTACATATTCTTATTGGTCTTAATACTTTATAAAATGTCTTGAATATTTTAGAAAATTACTTGATGAATTTTTGGACCATGTTCTCATTAGAGAAAGTCAAGAAAAACTCCCACAAAAATGTCAAAATGTTTTGGGTTAGATTAGGATCAAAGGTCACATCATTTCTAACCTAAAAGTGCAGGAAATAGGCTTTTTGGAGGCATGGGATCGATCCCCTAATGGAAAGGATCGATCCCCTTTTGGCAGTAAGCACCCCAACGCAAGAAAAGGTCCCTCAGCCCAAAAAATTCGAATCTGGAATGAAGGGATCAATCCCCTATGGGAAGTGATCGATCCCTTTGCCCGAAAATAGCTTGTAACGGCTAGTTTTTGTGAGACAACGGTCATATTCGAGTTTTGGCTCCACCCAACGGCTAGAATACATCCAAGGGACTATAAATAGAGGCTTAGAAGCTAAAGAAAGCAAGAGGAACTACTCAGCAACTCCAAAACACATATTCCTCAAATCCTCAAGCCTCAACAACAAATCAAGAGCTACAAAGTCTTCATCTTCCATCATTCTCATATCACTTGTATTGCTTAACACAAATCTTGTATAGGCTTTAACTTGTGCCTAATTTCTGTAATCATTTGCCTACTTAGAGGCCTTCTTTGATTACACAATTTGTAAACACACTCATTCCTTGTAAAAGGGGAGGTTTCTCTTTAGCCTAAGAAAAAGAGGGAGGTTACTCTTTAGCCTAAGAAAAAGAGGGAGGTTTCTCTTGAGCCTAGAAAAAGAGAGAGGTTTCTCTTTAGCCTAGAAAAAGAAGGAGTGTAACACAAATTCAAAGATAGTGAATTTAGGGAAAATCCTTGGGAGCGTCTCAAGGTAGAGGACGTAGGCAAGGTTGCCGAACCTCTATAAATCGCTTGCGTACATTTCTCTATCCTTACTCTCTTTATTTATTTGCAATTATATTTGTGTTTATTGTATTGAATTTATATTGTATAATTGCCTAGCTTAGAGAACTTAGAAAACACTCAAATAGGCTAGAGAATTTAGAAGAATCGAAAAATAGGCATAAGGTTAGCTAAGAACCGATTCACCCCCCCTCTCGGTATAGCCTATAGAGCCAACAGATGTCATGCAAGCTTTTGGCATTTTCAGATGATCAGGTCCACTTCTGATACCATAAAGAAATGAGTAATTATGAAAGTTGAACGATATGTTCGAGCTTATTCATTTTATTCCACTGAAGTATCTTTATTTAAAGAGATATTGGTTACATAGAATATCTTGAAAATCAGGAATACAGACAGAAGATAAGGTTGGATATTCTGATCCTAATCACTTGGATATTATCCTAAAATTTAAACAAAAAACTATCCTAGACTTATCAGCATCTATTTAAAATAGAAAACAAAAAAACAAAGCTGGAATTAAATAATCCTACATTTTTCACTCCACAGACTATTTGCAATGATTACTTGATAAACTGTTTCGAGAACTAGGCTGCATTTCGCTACCCCAAGGCAGCTTCCAATGGATCTTGGAGGTATATTGATTTACTTTTATATGTTCAGACTCATTTGTATAATACTATCGTTTTGTATGTTATAAGCAGGAGATGTAAATATTAAATGAATACTGATTTTGTAAATTAAATAAATTACTTTTGCAAATTGATTACTATTCAAATTATGTGTGAGATAAAGACATATCGATAGCCCAACCGCTATTGTATGTGTGAAAATGTGGTAAATACTATTATTATGGACTGTGACATGGGGAATCGTAGATTTTTTTCATGGTTTTCTTACTAATTCCCATGTGTTTAAGTTATTTCCATACTTCTTTAAGCTTGAATTAAATTCAAATGATGAATTAGGGTGTGCAAGGGTTTCGGTCATCATCCATGTGCATGAATAAGAGATGTTTTCATGAGAATTTGATGTAGGAAATTAAGTAGAAAACATGAAAAGCATGGAAATAAGCTTAGTTAAGCTTAATGTGAAGAAAAGCAACATGTAGCACGGAGAGGGAGGTTCAGCCATGACTAGGGGAGCATGATTTTGATGCTAATCAACGTGAATTTTATGTGGAAATGGTGTAGAAAATTAAAAGAACAAGTTTGGATTAAGTAAGGAAGCTATACTTGGAAAAATTCAATGTGTGGGGAAGAAAAGTGCATTCGACCTTGAGAAGGGGAGGCTGAATTTGTGCTCATTTCAATGCAAATTAGGTCATAAAATAATGTACAAATTATTCTGAGATGTAGGAGTATTCGGAATCGAAAACAGAATTGCGTAGCAAAAGTTGTGATTTTAGCACCAGTAGAATTTAGATTGCATTTAGAGCTACAACAGGCAATGCATTAGAAATTAATTAATTAAATATTCTTTTAATTAAAATATAATGAATTTATCGAGTTTGAATAATGAATCTACAACCTTGAAGTTTGGAGGTGCTACCGGTGTAGGAGAGTCAGATACCGACAGATTAAGAGGTAAGGGATATTTATATGAAGCATAGGGATACTTCGTTTGCATGATTTTGATAAAAACTATCTTCTGGTGGGATTGAAATTGATGTTTTGGATTGAAATTGAAATATGAAAATTGTGGTTTGAAGTTGTGTTTTCGTATAAGAGCGTTAGACTAGAATATACTGTTATACTATCGAAATTTTTCTAAAATAGCCTAAAACCCCTTTAAAATATTATTTAGACTGATTTTTAAAATAAAAGAAATAAATTTTAGAAATTTGAACATTTAAGTCCCTAAATATGCTTTAAGTAAATAAAATCACAATTTCACTCTTTGGATATATTTTCATGAAAATTACATGTTTTCCTAATTGTTTGAATATTTTTATGTCTCTGGATTATTTGAAATAAATTATTTTGCATATTATTGATGATTTTGAGATTTTGTGGTATATTTTCATATTTTAAATGTATGGAATTTTGAATTAAATTCTTATGAATTTATTTAAGGCATGATTTATTTAATTTATCTCCATAAACAACTTTGAAAATAATTATGAAATGTTTTGAGACTGTTGGCCCCGTAGCTACCTGTGGGTACATGCATTTCCATTCCGATGCTACTGACTTTAGCCCAGTCTTTAGCTCTCACAGGTAACACCTGGCTAGTGCTCACACTGTGGCCTCGTAACTATGGTCATACGTTTACTGTAGTGCATGTGTCTATTGGGTGTAACCTAGTCTCCCCAAAATTTATACTGGAGTGATAAATCCCTGGTTAACTTATATCTAGGCACTCCTAGATTTGATATATTTCTGATTTTGATTTATTTGTTTCTATATGTTATAAGTTGATTAATTTGTTTTATAGAATTACCTATTTGACATCTGTTAGAAAATGATTTAAATATGATTTATAATGTTTACAGAGAAATTGTCTTCTGATGTAAGTATATATTGTTTGAATTTGTGATTTAATTAAATCTATTGAATTCCCTATAGTAGATTTAGATACCGAACACGTAAGGTACTTCAAAGGATCTTCCCATACTCATCTGTTTATCTAATCCACTATAGTATCCTTCCTCTTAGATCGTGCCTATATGATTTTAATATTTTAAATTCATGGTTTTGTATGAAAACCTGTTTATTAAATTGCATGTAGTATACGGTATATCAGCTTTCGTATAAGTATTCATTACTGAGCATGTTAGCTTACCCCTTTATTTTTCACGCCCAGATTATTTGCAATAGGTTCAGGTCTGCTTTTCTGGAAGACCTGATTTCTAGTATTCCTCAAGCGACTTTCTCGATTTGTCGAGGCATACTAGCTTTACTTTATGTATTTAGACTTTTATATAGTATATGTTATGTAAATAATACTTGGGATGTAAATTACTTTTGTATATGAACTTCTGTAAATTTTGAATCCTGGGTTTTGTATAAAACTAATTAATTTTGTTTTGAATTTAAGTTAGACACGACAAATAGCCCAACTGCATGTGAATTGTTTATGTGAAATTAATAAAATATATGATATTTTGGACTATAACAATTATTTCTATAAATATGTTTTTAATGTATACACAAAGCAAGAGCACATATATATATATATATATATATATATTGAAAAAAATATCACAACCCAAAACCATATATGCATGCATATGCAGAAGACTTTTCTTTATTATTATGCACTTAACATTTGTCGCAGGTTAGACAGGTAGTAGTCTTTAATCCAAATTTATAAATTTAGTCATATTACATGGTATATGCAACTTGCTTTTGTGAAGATTATAGTTCTCTATAATGTTTCAATTAATATATCATGCATACTAAATCATGGTCTCCATCACAATTATCAAGCTATACAAAACCAAATCTTACACCACTATGCATGAACTCAAATTTGATCATCTCGTTTGACAAAACAAAAATAAAGCAATAATCCAAATTCGATCTGATCCGAAATCGAATTAATCTTAATTCAAATTAACCTAAAATCGATCTAACCTGAGCACGAATTCATCCAAATCTGAATAGATATAAAATCAAATTGATCAAACTTAACTTGATTTGAATTCAAATTGACTCCAATCTAATTTGACTCGATCCCATATTGATCCAAACTAAATTAATTTGAAGTCAAATTCTATTAAATTATTATTTATTGATAAGTGATAAATATAAAAATAATTAAAAATTTAAAGGTAGAAAATAATATTATATTTAATTATTTATTTGAATTATCTTTAAGTAAATTATATTTCAAAAAAATTCAAATAAGAACTATTTTTTTTATATATCCATCCGTGCATCCATATAATAAATTTTACGAAAAAAAATTGTTAAGCGGTGGTATCACAAGGCATATCCCCTTTCTTGCTTTTTTTTATTTTTTTATTTTTTTCTCTTTTTTTAGACTCTTTCTTTGTCAAAATAATTTTTTTGACAAACATTGATTGTCTTTACTCATTGGTCGGATAGAGTTTTTTTGTTACTTTTTCTAGGCTTTTCCTATTACTCTAGGTTTTTTTTTATTATCAAAACACTTTATTTTGATAAGTTTCTTTTCATTTTTTTTGTATAAATCATAAGTATTTTTATCTATTTTAACGGTCTAAGATTGATTTTACTCGAGACTTCGTCACAATTAAAGCTCATTGTAAAGCCCAATTAGCAAGTGCATGGTCCCAAAGACAAATATTAATACTCAATTAGCAAATTAAATACAAATTAAAAAAAAAAACTTAACAATTTCAAGAGTCCATTTTAATATAAGCTTGAATTAATACAGGTCCGAAATCATACAAATTAATTGGATTGACATTTGAACTTGCTTTAATTAGTATAGTTTTAGAAAACCTTTTTGAAAAACTCTAAACAAAATGATGTGTTTACATTGAATATGTATGATCTATTATCATGAACCTTTTTTTAATTAAAAAAATCAAAAAATTGACTAGCAGTTGATATAGTTGTGCATCTTCGAATATTTTTGCACTTTTTCACTTAAAAAGTTTACTCAAATGAAATATGTTGTGAATTCAGCTTTTTGCTTCATCGAAAGCGACGCGCAAGCAGCGCAACACATAAATACCCAAAGAGCACAGTCGATGTACTATCATGATGCAATTATTTTTTTGTAAATAAAAAAATATATATTCCTGTGGATGTTTAATGGTAGGTTTTGTTTAACGGTAGGTTTAGATTTTATAAACTTTAGCTATTAGACTCTAACCTATAATGGGTTCATGCAATTTTATATTGTAACCTTAGAACTGACAATCTATGTTATTGTGTTTTGTATATTTTTAACTATTTTTAGATTACTTTTTTTTTCACAATGAAATACAAAATAAAAGAGATTTCAACTTTCAACTTAATTTTCTTAAAAAAGTATAACAACCGTTGAGCTAAACCTTATTTATTTAAGTTCAATTCTTTTTAAGCACATATTGAGTCAGTTTTGCCAACATATTCATATTTTCATTCATTATTTTTTTTATTTCTTCATTCTTCACATAATTTTCAATTAATTGATGAAATGTTGCCAAATGATATTGACTTATTAGTACATGTTTGACCTAGCTTATGAAAGAGTTTATCTACTCTATAAGTAGAAATTAGGTGTTTGGCTTTTAAAATATTAAAAATTTTAACTTATGTAGAAAGCAGTGTTGAGCTTTTTGATAATGCTATAAATTGAAGCTTTTTCAAGAAGTGTTAATTTTTTTTTACATTTTCACTTTGTTTTTCAATAATTTACAAAATTATAAAATAAGATTCACATTATTTCACAATTATTTATTTATTTTGTGCCATTTTTATTTTTATTTCATTTTTTATTTTAGTTAGCAAAATTTTTATTTTGTTTTATTTATTTGTTTAGCTTAAAACTTGTAATTTAAATTAATAAAGTTTATTGTTTTATTTTTTCATTTATTAAAAATATACAAAAATTATATAAAATAGTTTTAACATTTTACAGTACTTTTATATTATGTTTGTCAAACTCTAATTTAATTTCTTTTAACAGTACTTTTTTAAAAGCTCTACTCAAATAACATATTTTATGACAGTTTCATCTAAGCCAAACAGATCCTTAATGTATTAATCTCTTTACCAGCTTATTTGAACCTTATTGATTAAAATCCCAATATGCTTACTAAGACTTTTCGATATATATCTTTGGAAAAAACAAATTGTTTGATTATAAAATAAATAATGGATCGCCCTAGCGGGGTATAAATCTATAAAAAAACAAATTGTATGTTTATAAAATAAATAATGGACAGCTATGAGAGCGCACTGTTTTCATTTTTGTTGCTATAACTACTAAAATATCGAAAATTATTTATTATTGAAATATTAAATTTATTATTAAAATTTATTACTATTTAAATTAGTTATATTTTTATGATAATATTTAATATTAAAATATTATATTAATATTAAACACTTAAAACAAAACTATTTATTATTAGTTATATTTATATTTTGAAATTTTATTATATTAAATAATATTAAATATGAAACTAATAAAAATATTACTTACTATATGAATAATTGATTATTTATTTTTAAAATAATAATAAAATGCCATTTTATTAAAATATTAAAATATTTTTTAATAATATAAAGAATAGAAACATTTAAAATATACAATACTCTCAATATTACTATTTAATATTTTAAATTAATTAAAATTATATAAAAATATTTTTATTAATATAATAATATTTCATATCTGATCAAATTAAGTTCGAGTTTAAGAAAATCATATTTATAATCTGGCTTAAGTAAAAGTGTAATAGTACACTCATAAGAGTTGATAATGAACACATCATCATTATAGCTTTTATTCCAACAAATAGAGAATAGATTATATGAACGAATTTATAAATTTATGTTAAATCGTTAATATGAATTTTCCTTTTCTATTCATTTCTATCCAAAATAATGTTTTCTTCTTTCATTAAAAAGAAGAGACAATTCCAATAAAAAAAGACATCATATCAGTTAGGTAAGGTTTTGACTTAATATCAAGAAAAAGACATGAAAACCTTGATATTTTATGTTCAAGTCTTAAAATGTGTGAATTTTAATTTTGATTTCTTATATAGATGTAATATTTGATTATGATTATTACTGTTCTTGTATTTAATAATTTTATCTATAAAAAAAAAAAGAAAAGAAAAATGATGCCACTAAATCATGTTCAATTTTTCACCCAAAAATACAAAAAATATTTTTTAAAAATAAGATTTTGCTAAACAAACGAAGTGATGAAAAGAAATTTAAGTTCATAATGATTTAAAAAAGAATTAATCTTTCTAATTTATTTTAATTCTAGTAAGTCGTATGAGTTTTAACATTTTTATTTAAATAAAACGGAGATTAAAAAAGAATGTAGAGATATCACAGAATCAATTTGATTTTATGCCTGAACGATCAACTATAGAGGCAATACATTTGCTTAGACAACTTATGGAGTGCTTTCGAGTACTAGGTAAAGATCTCTATGTGGTCTTTATAGATTTAGAGAAAGCATATGATAAAGTGCCTAATGAGCTACTATAGTGGTCCTTAATGAAGAAAAAAGTTCATTTGAAATATATTGAACTAATGAAGGACATGTATGGAGATGCAAGGACACATGTGAGGAGATGTGGAGAGCAAACAAGTGAGTTTATTGTCACAGTGAGATTACACCAAGGGTCAGCGTTAAGCCCATTCTTATTTGCGATAGTTATGGATGAACTGACAAAATTCATCCAAGATAAGGTGCCTTGGTGTATGATGTTTGAAGATAATATTGTCCTAAATGCTGAAACTAGAGTAGAGATCAATACAAAGTTGGAATTATGGAGACAGACGTTAGAATCAAGAGGGTTTAAACTAAGCAGAGTGAAGATTGAATACATGGAGTGTAAATTCAGTTCAAACCAAACGGAAGAGCATAATATAGCTACGTTAGGTGAGGTGGTGTTACCTAGGTGGGACCATTTTTGGTACCTGGGGTCGATAGTACAGATGAATGGAGAGATTGATAGTGATGTGACCCATAAGATCCAGGTTGAATGGAGTAAGTGAAGAAGTGCTAAGGTGTATTGTGTGATAAAGGAATTCCTATTTGGTTGAAAGACAAGTTTTATAGGACAGTTATTAGATCAACATTGCTATATGGTAGTGAATGTTGAACAATTAAGAGATTACATACACAAAAGATGAGTGTAGCAGAAATGCAAATGTTGTGGTGGATGTGTAGTGTCACAGCACGTGACCACATTTTTCACTGTATTTCTATACAACTTATTCGGTTGGGCTGTCTGTGATACTTCACTTTTCATATTTTTTTAACTATTAAATATAGAATTAGTAATATCAATTACATCCTCTATCTTAATTCTTAAGAAAGTAGTACTGAAAGTAAGTCTAAATACAGAAAATAAATGATCATACCTCATATTATAAATCAAGCTATCGCAATGTCTCCAAATGCGCAGCTCGAAATCCTCAGAAGTCAGATCTCACAGTCACCGAAAATCTGAAATGTTAAAAGGGAGTGAGCAAATCACGGCTCAGTAAGAAAGTTATATGCAACACTTGATATTCAGCTACCTATATGCTGAAAATAATTTTTCACTTTCTTTAAATCTTCCTAGATGCTGTAGGCTCACATGTAGGAAGGATACTACAGTCGGCTAGGGATTCGGATGGAGTAAGGCAGGTATTTTAGAATACCTGTATTGTCCCGGAACCTAGAAGCAACTGGAGAGAGTAATCGTTTTCTTTTGATATTCAAATCCCACCAAAACATTAAATATTCACGTGATAAAACACTTAAGTAAATAAATAAGGAATTAATGTTCCTTTCACATATACTCATTTCCACACTTGTAAAACACCGTATAATATTTAGTTCAACACGTACTATATCAAAAGCTCAGTAGCTGTAGATAATTTAGTACCAACAAAAGTTTAGTGAAAAGTACAATCATCAGTACAGTATCATGGAGACTAGGCAACACCCTAAATATATCATGCTATAATATCATCCCAAATAGGGGAAACACATGAGATCTATAGCCATAGTCTATGGGGTCCACAGTGTGTACTGATCAGGTGTCCACTGGGATGCTGATAATAGGATTAGTATCTATCAACACTAACACGTGACACGTGAGCATGATATGGGGCCTAACAGTCTCAAAACAGTAAACACGTGATATAAACCCCATTTATGAAATCAATTTCATTGAATATAAGTTTAATCAATCCATAAATATTCATAAGGAAAATATTTTCATCTTATGAATAACAATTTATAAAATATTCATACTAGGGTAATCACTCCCGAAAATGTTCTGAATATTATAGAACAGTATAAATCACATTTTCCATACGGTGAAAACAGTTTATAAAATAATCACACTATAAAATAAATCTCATGACTGTTTCTTTTTCACCGTAAAACATGTACGCACGCTTTTCTGTGCTTTCTATCCAAAACATGGTTTTGAAAGTTATCAGAATTCAAATCAATTATTTTTATGATTTATGGAAAAATAAAATATTTATTTTCCAAATTCAATAATCCCGTCACCATGTTTTCCTCTATAAACACGTGTAGAGACCTTCTAGTCTCAAAATACTATTTTTCATCTTTAATTAACCTTTATGGGATTTCTATAAATAATTAATTTTATAATTAAAACCATAAAGGTTATTTATGAAATCAAATGAATATTTGGAGAAATATTATTAAAATATTCACTTTGGTCCTTTTCATTTTTCACCTCGTTTCACGTGAAAATATCACCTATCGGGATAAATTTCGGTAATTTCATTTTTCACCATTCTAAAAAACATGAATATTTTAAAATTAATTATCAATATATTCATGTTTTATGAAAACTAATCGATTTCTCGATTTTCGTGTTAGAAATCGTTTCTCGTGATGAAAAATCATTTATTATGATTTTCGGTAATTTTTTCAATAATTTTCGGCAGCATAACGGCTGCCGATTGGCTAACCTCCTGCACGGAAAATACAATTTAAACCTCAACCGTTAAATCACCACAATTTTTCCAACCAATCATTATTAATAGCATTTATAAAAATTAAATACATAATTTAAAACATGTGTGCCAAATATCCCTACAGGCTGCACATGTCTCCCTTACCTGTCTCGGGTCGGTGACTGCCTCTCAAAGGTCGCACCCGTGTTCACCTCGCCCGATTCCATCGTCTTATTCACCGAGAACGATTCTGGAACCAAATTCTAAATTTTAGAATTTTTCTCAATTTATTTAAATAAATAAATTATTTAAATAATTTAACACTTTTCGGGGTTTCTTACTGATTCCCATAATTCTTGGGATTTCCCGTAATTTCCTAATTCTCGAGAATTTTCCAAATTCCTGGAATTCCTTTTCTCTTTCTCTTTCTTTTTTTTCTTTCTTCTTTCTTTTTCTCTTTTCTTTTCTTTTTCTTTTTCCTTTTTCTTTTCTTTTTCTTTTTCTTTTTCCCAGCCGAACCGGTCACCTCCCCTCACCGTCGGTTCTTCTCTAGTGGCCGGTTCTCCGGCGGTTCGGTGGCCCCTCAGCTGGCCGGCACCACGACGAAGTCGGATCTGGACTCCGTTCGGTCTGATCGACGGCACGACGGCGGGTCGACTCGGTTTTGGTCGGCCTCTTTCTTCCTCTTCGCCGGCCCTCCTCCGTCGTTCTCCACCTCACCGGTGGCCTCCTATCGTTTCCTCTTCCTTCGGTGAAGCTTCGGTGGCAGTGGCGGTGGCCAATTTGGCCGGCACCGCCAGATCCCTTTTTCCTCTTTTTCTTTCCTCGTCTTCCGTCGGCTTCCTCTGTTTCTTTCCTTTCTTCCGCCGCCAGCAGCTTCTTTTCTTTCTTTGGCCGGTGGTGTCTCACCCTTCTCCTTTCTCCCTCGCCGGCGATGGCAGCTCTGCCGCCGTCGGCCTCACCTAGGAGGATCGAGTTCCTCCCGATCTTTCCTTTCCTTCTGTTTTCTGTTTTCTTTCCTCTTTTGTTTTTTGTCTTATTTCCATATTTAATATATAATATACTATATACTATATATTATATATTATATAATATATTTTATACATATAATATATATTATATATTATACATATATTATTTCATATATAATATAGTACAATATATTTTATATATAAAATATATATTATATATAAAATATATATTGTATATTACAAAATATATATCTAGTAGTATATATATATATATATTTATATTTATATATTTTTAATTAAATAACCTTTATATATATTTTCTTAAACTTTAATGTAAATTAATATTTACATGTGATAACCATAAATTTTCCAATATTTGGAAATTATTACTATTGAAAAATTAATATTTAAGAAAATAAATATGTTGAAATACATAAATATAATTATGAGGAATATCAATGAAAATCTCGAGAATTGAGGAAGGGACAAATTGGGAAATTAGTGTGAAGGAAATTATGTTGGAAATAAAAATAAGGAGCGGAGGAAATTTAATTTGGATACGTTAAAATCCAAATTAAATAAGAAAAGGAAAAAAGAACATGAAATATATTTATATAATTAGATATTATATAAATGTATTTTTATACAATATATATGTATTGAAATATTATATAGTATATATTAATATACATTAGTATATATATGTACATATACTATTTAGTAAATTTAAATAATACATATGTATGCAAATATGACATTTTATGTATATATATAAATATATACATATATAAGAAAAGTAAATATAATTTACTTTAAAGTTGTGTATATATATATATATATATATAATTGTAAATACAATATATATTTTATTATTACATTTATATAGATATATATAAATGTTATTTAATTTAAAGTATATGAAAATATACATTTTTTATGTGTAAATATATATATTATTAATATATAATATATATTTATATAATATATAGTACAAAATACTGTATAATAAAATAAAATAATTATATTTATAATATAGTTATAAATATAATTATAATTAAAATATAATACAAAAAAAAGAAGAAGAGAAGAATCGGGAAAACCCGATTCTTCCCGATTTAGAGGCCGACGGTAGCAACAACTGCTACCGCCGGCGAGAAAAGAAAGGAAAGGGGTAGAGACGCCGTTGCCTGCCGAAGAGGAAAGGAAAGAAGCTACCGGTGGCGAAAGAAAGGAAAGAAACAGAGGCGAAACCGGCGAAAAAGCTGAAGGAAAAAGAGGAAGAGAAAACGGCGGTGCCGGCCAGTCCAGGCACCGCCACCACCACTTGAACCTCGGCGGAGGTGAGGGAAAGGAGAAGAGGGTCACTGGTGAGGCCACCGACTGCGGAGAAAGGCTTAACGGAGGAGGAGAAGAAACCGAGGCAAATCGAGTAGATCCGCCGTCGTGCCGCCGAACCAGGCCGAACGGAGACCATTAGCAGGTTCACCATGCCGTCGGCCAGCTGAGGAGCCGCTGAACCGCCGGAGAACCGGCCACGAGAGGAGAACCGACGGTGAACCAAATCTGACCGGTCTGAACCGATCTGAGCCAGAAAAAGAAAAAGAAAAAGAAAAGAAAAAGGAAAAAGAAAAAGAAAAGAAAAGAAAAGAGAAAAAGAAAGAAGAAAGAGAAAAAGAAAAGGAATTTCGAAAATTTGGAAAATTCTCGAGAATTCGAAAATTACGAAAAATCTCAGGAATTACGGGAATCGGTAAGAAATCCCGGAAAGTGTTAAATTATTTAAATAATTTATTTATTTAAATAATTATGAAAAAATTCTAAATTTTAGAATTTTAATTTCCAAAAAATTCCCTCGATAACCGAGCCGATGGAATCGGGCGAGCTAAACACGAGCACAACCTTCAAGAGGCAGTTATCGACCCGAGACAGGTAAGGGAGACATGTGCAGCCTGTAAGGATATTTGGCACACATGTTTTAAATTATGCATTTAATTTTATAAATGCTATTGATAATAATTGGTTGGAAAATTGTGGTGATTTACCGATTGAGATTTAAACTGTATTTTCCGTGCAGGAGGTTAGCCAATCGGCAGCCGTTATACTGCCGAAAATTATTGAAAAAAAATTACCGAAAATCATAATAAATGATTTTTCATTACGAGAAACGATTTCCAACCACGAAAATCGAGAAATCGATTAGTTTTCATAAAACATGAATATACTGATAATTAATTTAAAATTGTGAGGACTGCGTGGCACGCTGGTCCCCGAGGATTCAGTCCTCGCAGGATTCAGGAGGTGGCCCCCGCATCCCACTCAACCGTATTGTCCGCTCTGGGGTGCACCACACAGGCCACCGCCCCTCACGGATTTATCGGGAATAAATTCCCAATTCGCATCCGCCATGACTTGAACCCCTTACCACTTGTAAGTGTCAAGTCATGACTAACCATTGGACCTAGGTCCAATGGTTAGTCATGACTTGACACTTACAAGTGGTAAGGGGTTCAAGTCATGGCGGACGCGAATTGGGAATTTATTCCCGATAAATCCGTGAGGGGCGGTGGCCTGTGTGGTGCACCCCAGAGCGGACAATGGTTAGTCGTTACTCGACACTTACGGGAAGTAAGGGGTTCGAGTAGCGGCGGACGCGAAAGAAATCCGTGAGGACCTAAGTGCCACGTCAGCCGAACTGACGGGGGCCACCTCTAGAATCCAAAGCGGACAATACGGATGCGTGAGGTAGTCCGGGAAGCGGGCCTCACAATAAAACGCGCGTTTTTTTGTGAGGACTGCGTGGCACGCTGGTCCCCGAGGATTCAGTCCTCGCAGGATTCAGGAGGTGGCCCCCGCATCCCACTCAACCGTATTGTCCGCTCTGGGGTGCACCACACAGGCCACCGCCCCTCACGGATTTATCGGGAATAAATTCCCAATTCGCGTCCGCCATGACTTGAACCCCTTACCACTTGTAAGTGTCAAGTCATGACTAACCATTGGACTAGGTCCAATGGTTAGTCATGACTTGACACTTACAAGTGGTAAGGGGTTCAAGTCATGGCGGACGCGAATTGGGAATTTATTCCCGATAAATCCGTGAGGGGCGGTGGCCTGTGTGGTGCACCCCAGAGCGGACAATACGGTTGAGTGGGATGCGGGGGCCACCTCCTGAATCCTGCGAGGACTGAATCCTCGGGGACCAGCGTGCCACGCAGTCCTCACAAAAATATTCATGTTTTTGAGAATGGTGAAAAAGGAAATCACCTAAATTTATCTCGATATGTGATATTTCACGTGAAACGAGGTGAAAAAAATGAAAAGGGTCAAAGTGAATATTTTAATAATATTTCTCCAAATATTCACTTGATTTTATAAATAACCTTTATGGGTTCAATTGTGAAAATAAGTGTTTATAGAAAATTCCATAAAGGTAATTAAAGGTGGAAAACAGTGTTTTGAGACTAAAAGGTCTCTGCATGTGTTTACAGAGAAAACGCGGGACGGGAGTGTTGATTTGGAAAATAAATATTTTAATTTTCCATAAATTATAAACTTAATTGATTTGAATCCCGATAACTTTGAAAATCATGTTTTTGTTAGAAAGCAAGGAAAAGCGTGCGTTTATGTTTTACGGTGAAAAAGGACAGTTATGACCTTTTATATTTTACAGTGATTATTTTATAAACTATTTTCACCGTATGGAAAATGTGATTTATACTGTTCTATAATGTTTAGAACATTTTCGGGAATGATGACCCCAGTATGAATATTTTATAAATTGTTATTCATAAGATGAAAATATTTTCCTTATGAATATTTGTGGATTAATTGAACTTATATTCAATGAAATTGATTTCATAAATGGGGTTTATATCACATGTTTACTATTTTGAGACTGTTAGGCCCCATATCATGCTCAGGTGTCACGTGTTAGTGCTGATAGATACTGATCCTATTATCAGCGTCCCAGTGGACACCTGATCAGTGCACACTGAGGACCCTATAGACTATGGCCATAGATCTCATGTGTTTCCCCTATTAGGGATGATATTATTATAGCATGATATATTTAGGGTGTTGCCTGGTCTCCATGATACTGAACTGAAAGCTACCGTATACTGTTTATTGAATTTGTAACTGCTGTTTACTGTTTACTGACTGAACCGTATCAAGATATTGTTTTACTGATTTGCAAAATACTGTTTTACCGAATGGTACTGTATTGAATATTACTGTTTTACTGAACTGTAAGATACGGTTACTGTACTGATGAGAAAGAAAGTAAACTACAAGTTTTGCTACTATACTGTCATATGTTTTAACTGTACTGAAGGAAACCACTGTTTTATTACTGAACTGTCACGTGTTTTAAATTGTACGGAAGTGAAAAGAAATAAGTGGTTTACTCTGTGAAAACGAAAATTATATCGTTTTGAGAACAAGGAATATAGTACTCTCTACAGTTGCTTCTAGGTTCTGGGACAAGACAGGTATTTCAAAATACCTGCCTGACTCAATCCAGATCCCTAGTCGACTGTAGTATCCTTCCTACATGTGAGCCTAGAGCCTCTAGGAAGATTTAAAGAAAATGAAAAATTATTTTCAGCATATAGATAGCTGAATATCAAGTGTTGCATATAACTCTCTTACTGAGCCGTGGTTTGCTCACTCCCCAATTTTAACATTTCAGATTTTCAGTGACTGTGAGATCTGACATACGAGCATTTCGGCTGTGCATTTAGAGACATTGCGACAGCTTGATTTATAATATGAGGTATGATCATTTATTTTCTGTATTTAGACTTACTTTCAGTACTACTTTCTTGAGAATTAAGATAGGGGATGTAATTGATATTACGAATTTTATATTTAATAGTTAAGTGAATATGAAAAGTGAAGTATCATAGACAGCCCAACCGGATAAGTTGTATAGAAATACGTGAAAAATGTGGTCACGGGATGTGAAATTACATTTCTTATATATGTGTATATATATATACATAAAATATCATATTTATATGCATATGTATTATTTAAATTTACTAAATAGTATATATACATAAATATACTAATGTATATTAAAATATACTATATAGTATTTCAATACATATGTATTTGTATTAAAATACATTTATATAAATTATAAATTATATAAACGTATTTCTCTTTTATTTCTTATTTTCTTATTTAATTTGGATTTCCATTTGTCCAAATTAAATTTTCCTCTCTTCTTTATTTTCCATAATTCCAACCTTATTTTTTTGTATTTAATTTCCTTCACTCGGATTTTCACCATCCGTTCTTTTCTCAATTCTCGAGATTTTCACCAACATCCCATTCTCACAATTTTATTTATTTCCACTGATTTATTTTCTCCAATATTTATTTCCAAAAATTGAAAAATTTATGGTTATCACATGTAGATATACAAAAAATGATAGAATGAGAAATGAAGATATCCATAAGATGGTGGGAGTGGTACCTATCGAAGATAAGATGTGTGAAAATCGTTTATGTTGGTTTGGATATGTACGACGTAGACTTGTAGATACTACTGTTAGGAGAGTAGAGGCTATGAATGTTGAAAAAAGAGGTAAGACTAGAGAAAGATCGACAAGACTTGAAGTAATTCGGAAAAATATAGAGGCATTAGAGTTAGATGAACACATTGCCTTGGATAAGAATGTGTGGAGGAGGAGAATTCATATGGATGAGCTAGCATGAGTTCAAATATTGGTTTATGTAACCTACCCCAATCTCTTAGGATTAAGGCTCTGATGATGATTATGATATATATATATATATATAGACACACATACCGACACACACACACACAAAAAAATTAAGAAAAAGGATAAAACATAGAGCTGGCAAAAGTTGGTTCGAGCTTGAAAACCGACCTGAGACTGAACCTGGACTAACCCGAATTGATTAAAAAATTTAAAGGCCCGAACCCGAAAAAACCCGAAGCAGAAAAAACTCGAACCTGACACTACCCGAACCCTCCATAACGTGAACTGGATACAATCTGAACCCAAGACTAATTTGATCTGAAACTTGAAAAAAACTAACTTGAAAAAACCTGAATTATAATTATATGATTATTATTTAAAAATAAATAAATAATTTATACACTTTATTAATTAAAAAGTTTAAAATTTTGAAAACAATTATTATTTATTATACAATTATATCAATTATATATTATAAACAAAATAAATATTAAATCTTTTTAATTCAATTATTAAATAAAATTAATTTAAAACACCATAACATATGAATATCAAGCGATCTTTAATATTATGCTTATTGTATTTATAATAATATATTATTAATTTAACATTTGATTTTATGATAAAAAATCATTATCTAATTTCAACATTTTTTGGAAACATTGAATTTGATATTTTGTGCAACACATTGAGAAAATTAAGTTATATTTTCTTAAAGTTTCAAGTATAGAAAAATATTAAATTTAGATGAAAATAAAAACCTAATCTTAAAATTAAATTTCAGCTTTTTAAGATTGAAAAAACTCAAGTAATTAAATTATACGATACAAGTACAATTAATATTAGTTTTTTTTATATTTTATTAATATTATGATTAATTATATTTAAGTAACTAGCATTATATTAATTAATTTAATAATATCTACTATTTAACATTTTAATTAGAGATTCAATCAATTGATCTATATCTAATGTTATTATGTTAATGTGAACATGAAAAAATTAGTACTCAATTGGTGTATAACTGTATATGATATGATTATATCATATGTTATTATTTATTAATATAATGTCAATTGGTGTATATAACTTTTTTAATTCAACGTTCTAAATTTTTAATAGGATATTTGATTAGTTAGTATCTACGAGTACGATTATATTTGATGTAATAATGTTAATATTATGAATTCTGTACAAACCAAAAGCAAAATAAATATAATATTGAGTTAATTAGTTGAACAATTATTCATAATATTAAGTATTTTTTAATATATATTATAGTGTTAATCAACATTATAATTGAACAATTAGTTAACTAGCTATATGGTTATATTTAATGTAATTACTAATTATGTTGGTATTTAAAAAATAAAATAAATGTAAGAAAAATTCTTAAAATTTAAAAATTTTATTAAAAATATAATATAATTATTAAAAAAGCTAATAAAACAAAGTAAAAAAATAAAAATTTATTGGACTAAGAATGTCTAAATTTCAATGGTCCAACTTTGGAAAAAAAAAAAAACAATGACCCATGAGTTGTTGGTTTAACTTAAGATTATAAAACTATTTATATAATTGTTTAGTGTGATATATTTATAATTTGTTAGTTATTTATTTGAAATAATTATTTTTCTTTATGTATTATAGTTAATACTTCTAGGTTTTCACTTTCTTTTAGTTTTATTATATATATTGCTCACTTAAAAAATAAATTTTTATATAATTATTAATATATACTATATATTTTATAACAAATATGAATCTTGTAAGAAATTTAAAAAAAATAATCATTGTCAAGTAATAAAAACATTAAAATGTAAAAATTTATATTTATATAAATATTTATTAAAATTTAACTTTAGTTTACAATTTCTATTATAATTTTATTTAACTATATAAAAAATTAAATTAATTATTCCATTCAAAATGATAAAAAATAGGCTTAATACTACATATGCCCTCAACGTTTACAACAAAATGTAATTAAGCTCTCAACGTTTAATTACATAGAAATCAATCTATTAAGTTTTATTTTAAGTAATTAAAACCTAAATATTTTAAAATAACAGAATTAAGTACATTTTAGTTAAATCCTTTAACTGTCATTACCTTTACACAGTAATTAAAACTTAACAGCTGTTAGAGAGATTTAATGGAAATGTACTTAATTTTGTTATTTTAAAATGTTTAGGTTTTAATTACTTAAAATAAAACTTAATGGATTGAATTCTATACAATTAAACATAGATTGCTTAATTCTATTTTGTGGTTAATGTTGACGATATATTTGGGTATTAAGCCTAAAAATATTTATAACTTCTAAAATTTCAAAATAATTTGAATTAAACTTGCTAAACCCGCATGGTTAAAATCGAATGAACCCGAAACTGAATCGAACTCGAAAATACCTGAAATCGAAAAAATCTGAACATGAAAAATTTCGAATCCAAAATGATTGGAATTTGTAATAATCTAAATTCAAAATAATTTAAACCAAAGACAATTTGAACTAAACCAGCCCGAATGGACTCCTTTGCCACTTTTAATAAAACATACAAGTTTTTTTTAACTAAAAGCAATTAATGATCAAAAGAAAAAACAAGGGAAAGAAAGAGTTAAAGAAGAAAAGATTTTCAAATAACAAAAAAAATAAAAATAGAGAAAATTTAGAAGAACAGAGAATGACAAACAAAAATATCGATCTAAGCTGGAAAGAAAGGCCAAAATCTTTCATTTTCTTTCTTTTCCTTCCAAACATTAACCAAAAAAACTTTTCTCTTCTTCTCCCTTCACCATCAATCCATCATAATTCATTCGTTCATTTTTTCTGTCTCTCAATTGGCAAATCTCAAAATAGACTCAAAAATAAAGAGATAAAGTTGGAGAGAGAAACACGTACCCAACAGTCAACACATTCCACGGCAATAATTCACTTTTCTTTCCCAGTATCTTCTTCCCTTTTCTTTTCTATCTGTTAATTTGCCAGCTCTGCTTAGCCCTTTCCCCTTTCTTGTTCAACCTCACAGAGAGATCTCTCTCTTAAGGTATCCATTTTTCCTTCCTCTTTGATCATCTTATATTTCTGTTTTCCTCTCTCCTTTTTTTGATATGCTATGATAAAGGGAAATGCCATTGCTTTGATCATTTCTTTTGGGTTATAACTCATTTGATCTTCAGTTTTTTCGTGTTTGTTGATCTGGGTGTGCTTGATCTTGTTTTAGTTTTCATGGGTTTTTTTTTCTTTCTCTTTAATTCTTGTTTTGATCTGCTTGTCTGATGCTGATGTCAATTTTCAGATTGTTCTTTTGTTTTTGTCTTTAAGCTGCTTGATCATAGTGGTTTTTGTCTGTTCTCTGCTTGTTAAATCTTTCTTTTTTCAAAATATGCGGAATTTGTAGTGTTAAATTTAATGGCAGCAGCTATGGGAATGATTTTAGTATTATTATTATTATTATCATCATCGTAGCTTTGAGACCAAGTTTGAATGGTTGTTGGGTTCGTTATTCTGTTTTTTCTTGCCTTTTGATCCCGTGTTTGATCGTGTTAACTGCTGCTTGGAATCTTGATGAATGGCACTAGTGCTAAAAATCCTTTGCAGCCTTGCAACCCTTTGTTTATTTGTGTGATCAAATCAAACAGTACATTATGAGTGGTTTTTAGGATGCCGGGATTTGAAGAGCTTGGAACAACTGCAAGCAAACTTTTGAAACTTGGGCATTGTGTAATAAGGGGTCTTATGTTATATTAGTATGAAAATAATGGATGATTGGTTTAAAGAATAGGAGTTTATTAATTTCTCTCATGTGGAGTTGACAAATCTGTGCATATTGGGAAAGATGAGTTTTTTTACTTCAATGAAGAATGCTCAATTATATGAACTTCATCTTGATGTTTTCAATTCTGCAATGCAAGATGCATGGACAGAACACATTGTTCATGTTTATTCAGGCCCAAAAGTTGCTCCTAAGTCCTAATCCTTCATATAATGGTGCTTAATATGCAATTTGTAATCTGAGATCAACTTTATGGAAGAGTTCTCTTTTATACTATTTGCACTTGTTTTAAGACCAGAATACGCTAAGCATTGAGTCTTTAGATTGATAATTGTCATTAGGAACTGAAGTTGTAATTAGTACAGTAGCCTAAATAATGCATGGAACAATTTGAGTGGACAAGTAGGTCTGATTTAAAGAGCAGCATATAATGTGGCTTTGGTGAAATGAGGATATTAATTCTTAGCACATTAATTGTGAGGACTATTTGACTGAGGTTCCTTCTCATGTGGATCAACTTCCAATCATTAACGTAAAGAGGGGAAAGTTTTTATGTTCATCAGTTGTCTATGTGTTTAAGGATTCTTTTTAAGAAGATTATCATTCTCACAACCAATGCATGCTTTTGTGATACTTGGTTTCTCAACTTGTTATGAAATGATGCTGGGGCTTCACTTTTCAAATAATAATGTATTGAAATTGCAGTTTTTATGGGAAGTTGCCCATCATGCTGACCTTGAAAGAAAGACAGGATTGGGCTACTAAGATTAATAAGGTTATTGACAATTGTTTTAATTAGAAACAATACATGTTAAATGAGCTGGATTATTTGCTAGCACACAAAAAGACCAAACACGTTTTAGGAGATACTTGAATGATGAAAGAAATGATCCAAGTTGGCATGGATTAAGATGTCCTGTGAATGTCTTCCTTAGAGGAGAATAATCAAATGGCATTTGTTGATTTATAGTCTTATCCGTCAGCATGTTGATAGATCGGCTCAGCTATGTTAGATGACTTGGGTACAGGTGGTTGCATGCAGCGTGCTATTTTTTTTTTAATGTTTTTCAATCTTTTAGAGGGTCCAAAATACATAAAGTGGAGTTATTAGTCTGGAAAATATCTTATGCAAGTCATTCAAGTATACAATATATAAATTTGCTGGGCTACTTTTTTTTTTCCCTGGATAAACTGATCATTGTATGTGTGTGTGTGCGCGCGCGCACTCTCTTTTAATTTAATGGAACTTAGGAAAGTCCATCTTTCTTAATGCGGGACCTTGACAGTACTATTGCTGAAGATTGTGAAATACTGTGACTTCTTTCTTTTTGACTTGTTGCTGATATAGAAAGCAAAACTAATATTTGCTCTGCCCTGGTTATTAGACTTATTTTTTGTTTTCTGCTTATATGGTGCATTGGAAAATACGAACTTACTTTTAGTCAGCTTAAATTGTCATAGGCATTGGTTAAAAAGGTTTTATTCTTTTTTCAATGTTGTGTTGCACTGTAACTTAATTTTTCCTTGCATGATCTAATACTCATATTTTCTCTAATAAGTTTTATGCAACTTCCAGATTACCGAAGCTTGGGTTCTCAAGTTGAGCTATAGTATTTTTGCTTAAGAAAACAGTAACAAAGAAGAATTCAGGGAAATGTCTAGCTCTGCAAAACTTCTGGATCCTGCATTTCAAGGAGTGGGTCAGAAACCGTATCCTTAAAACGAAGGGCATTTAAGTTGTGAATTTATGGATTTATTTTTCTTTTTTGTTTAATATTGTTTTCTTTTCTTTTGATAAGAGATCTTGGAATCAATCACTAAGTTTTTTCCAATGCCAGCTGGAAAAAAAGAAGATAATGACAAATGCTGTTTTTCTTTTATGAGAAGTGTGCTTATGTTGCATATATGTCATGATTTTTTATGTTAAGGCTGTTGTACTTGACATCTTGTAGCGGGACTGAAATATGGCGTATTGAGAATTTTCAGCCGGTTCCAGTGCCAAAGTCTGACTATGGAAAATTCTACATGGGGGATTCTTACATTGTCTTACAGGTACAAACTCTCTCTCTTTCATGCTTGCTCTCTCGTGTGGATGCACACCCACACAACATACATTCCTGTCTCTTATTCTGAGCCTGGATAAATCATTTAAGATAAATCACTGCTCCTTTACTTTCATTTCTCATTCACTTTTTTTTTAATATGTTCTTTTGTAGACAACACCTAGTAAGAGTGGTTCATATCTGTATGACATACACTTCTGGATTGGGAAAGATACAAGTCAGGTATGCTTTTGCTGCATCTGCTTTTACTTTCTTAATTTGTTGAGCAGTTAATTGTTCTTTTGAATGAACTAAGGGTGTGTTTGGTAGGGTGGAAAAATGGAAGGATGGAAAGAGGAGTGTGGAAAAGTGGAAAGAAAATGGTTTTTGTTAGTGTTTGGTAGGAAGGAAAAGTGTGAGGAAAGAAAATAGGAAAGACTGCAATTTTCTTTCCTTATTAACAAAACCTAATCATTCCAAATTGGAAAGAATGGTGGAGAGAAAATGGGAAAGGTTAAGTCAAGTATGTATAATTACAAAATTATCTTTTTTTATTTTAATTTTATTTTGTTATCCTAGCTCATTAATGATATAATGGTAAATTAATATAATTTCATTTTCTTTCCTTCTATTTTTCAACTCTACCAAGCAATGGAAGGAAAGAAAATTATATTTCTTTCACATTTTCTTTCTTTCCTACCAAGCACACCTAAGGAAAAAAAATTAATGTTTTCCATCTTTTCATTTTTCACTCCCTCCAATTTTCCATCTTTCCATTTTTCTTTTCACCCTACCAAGCAAAGCCTAAAACATCATTTGAGATCATGTTGTCACATGCAGGATGAAGCTGGAACAGCTGCTATCAAAACTGTTGAGCTAGATGCAGTACTAGGAGGGCGTGCCGTGCAGCACAGGGAACTTCAAGGCCATGAGTCTGACAAATTTTTGTCATACTTTAAACCTTGCATTATACCACTGGATGGTGGTATTGCTTCTGGATTTAAAAAACCAGAAGAGGAGGAGTTTGAAACACGGTTGTATGTCTGCAGAGGAAAGCGAGTTGTCAGATTGAAGCAGGTAGCTGATGCTCTCTACATAAGTTTTATGAACTAATTATAAATATTTGTATTATGAGACTATTGTGGGTCAGTGAAATACCATTTTGTATTATGCTCTTGCAGGTTCCTTTTGCTCGTTCTTCACTGAATCATGATGATGTATTTATCCTGGACACTCAGAATAAGATTTATCAGTTCAACGGTGCAAACTCTAATATTCAGGAAAGGGCAAAGGCATTAGAAGTTATTCAGTTTTTAAAGGAAAAGTATCATGATGGAACATGCGATGTTGCAATTGTTGGTAAGGGTGGATTCATTTATGGTATAGACAATGTTGTTTTTCCGGTTTCTCTACATCTCTAAAAGTATTAATGGAATTGCATGCAAGGTTTATTTATTTTAGTCTGTCTAAAGCTGGCAAATTTTCAATCTTCACTTATATATGCATAAATGTAAACATCATACCAGATGATGGGAAATTGGACACCGAGTCCGATTCCGGTGAGTTCTGGGTCCTCTTTGGTGGTTTTGCTCCAATAGGCAAGAAGGTTACCAATGAAGAGGATGTTATTCTCGAGACTACTCCTGCCAAACTTTATAGGTAATTCTCTCTCTCTCTCTCTCGCTCTCTCTCTCTCTTTTCTTTACTAGTAGGGAAATGAAGACTCCAATGCGGCTAAAATTTTATTAGAGTTAGATACCAGGACTATGTATCCTATTTATATACTGGTAACATTACTTAAGTTTCTTAGTGATTGCAGCAACCAGATTAACAAGCTTGTAGCCCCAACCTCTTGCCCAATTGCAATCATCAGATAAAATTAAGCTACCATGCCAAGAAACTGTTCATGATTCTGGAAGACCGAAACAATACTCGTAACTTTTTTTTTTCTTTTCTTTGTTGGAAGTTCGCTTCAGAGGCTCTTTTTATGTACTTGAAATCCTTAAGCTTCCACATATTTCTCTATCAATTTTAATTTATTACCTTCAATATAGCAATCCTTAAATTGAAGCTGTCCTCTTCTGGCTTATATTTACTCTGAAATCTCAACCAGTGGAAGTATGAAATCTTGTCAGTTCAAAAGCAACCAACTCTAAAACTGTTATGTGTATTTCAAACTCTAAAACCTTTTCTTTTTAGCTTTATCCATTATGTTAAATGCCTTATGTTTCTCACATGTTCTTTTGGAATTCCTATTCATTATCTTTATGCTGCAAGAAATCTAAAATCAAGTTTTTTAATGTGTTATCAAGAATGTTACGACTAGTACTGAAGTCATGAGGCAGCATTAAAGATTAAGGTCTGAATTATTTAATTTGTACACTCTACGTTAATTGCTTTTTCTTTTTTAAATCAAAAAGAAAAAGGGGAAAAAGATATTTAGAGTGGACATTAAAAAGCCTTCCTTTGTATAGGAAATTTGCTGGACAGAATAGATGATCATATTATGCTTATTTTAAATTGTTTGCCAGACAGCTTTAAGAATGTTCTTATGTTCATTTTTATGGATAATATGGATGAACTGAACTTTCTTTGTTTAGATGCTTGTTTTCTTGTAGATTATCTCTTTAGGGGCAATTTTAAGTGAGTAGGAAACTCCTGATTGAAATCTTTTCTAGTTAATATTAGTTTATGTTACTATTGTTTTTGAAGGTATATGTCTTTGTTAACTGCTAATTTGTAATGACTGCTTCCTGTAGCATAACTGATGGTGAGGTGAAGCTTGTAGAAGGTGAACTATCGAAAGGCCTCTTGGAAAACAACAAATGCTATCTGCTAGACCGTGGTGCTGAGGTCTTTGTTTGGTTTGGACGGTTGACACAAGTAGAGGACAGAAAAGCCGCCAGTCAAGTTGCTGAGGTAGAGCTAGAGGCATGGCATTGATTTCTTTATGTATTTAAAGAATATCAATTCTCATTCCCAACCTTCTATTTCCAGGACTTTGTTGCTGGTGAGAATAGACCAAAAACAACACGCATAACCCGTGTCATCCAAGGGTATGAAACCAATTCATTCAAGTCGAACTTTGATTCTTGGCCAGCAGGGTCTACAGCTCCTGGTGGTGAGGAGGGAAGAGGAAAAGTAGCCGGTAGGATTACTCTTAGTAAAGTTCTAATGACACTGTTATATATTGTGGTAAGCATTGTTGAATGGTACTTTTCTACTGCTAGCATTGCTGAAGCAACAAGGAGTTGGTGTCAAGGGAATGAGCAAAAGTGCTCCTGTAAATGAAGAAGTTCCTCCTTTGCTTGAAGGCGGTGGAAAGATGGAGGTCAAGTTAATAGTCTGCTTTTAGTTGGTTTTTGGTATTTGACTTAAAAACACATTGTTTATGTGAGTATGGTGTTGCTTGTTTTTCAGGTATGGTGCATCAATGGCAGTGCCAAGACACCTTTACCAAAAGAGGATATTGGTAAATTCTATAGTGGAGACTGCTACATTGTGCTTTATACCTACCACTCAGGTGACAGGAAAGAAGATTACTTTCTGTGCTGTTGGATTGGAAAGGATAGCATTGAGGTAAAATACATGTTCTTAGTTGGGTTGGAAATAATTTAAACAATATGCCCTTTCAGTTATTTATCTTCAATTTTTTCTTCATGATAGAGCTGTCTTTCTGATAGCAACGTGAAACAGTGGATTTGATGGTAAATAATATGGACAAGAGTGTTGCCTAGATGAGCTCCTTATCATTACTGAAAAAATGATGGATATGCTTCATATATGAGTGCCTCCCCCCTAAGCTGGAATTAGAAGTTGCCTTCTGAATTTGTCCACATCATAAACTTGGACTGCTACCTAATCTGGATTATTAAGCTGCCTAATTCATTTCCTTTTCAGCAGGGTTACTCTATCTAGGCATTCATAGGTATCATTGACTTTGGTCTCTTGTCAATCTTGAACCACCTCCAGTTGAACCATTGATGGAGGTTAGAATTTTGATTGCACCTATTGGATTCTATAAATATTAGGCTATGAAGATAGTGAACCCACACATAAATACATATAACAGTTCTGCACTGCTTCATTTTAAGTCAATAATTATTTAGAGGGAAAATAATATGCGGTCAAAATCTAAGAATCTATAAAATTTTGGAATCCTATTCTAATTTGGATTGCAATAATTGATGTTGGAAACTGACCATGTTTTGACGAGTCCTTATCTGGATGCATCGACAATGGGTACGAACAGTATGGAAAGTTCTTCATTTCACAAAATAGAGCAGTAATTAAGATTACTTGACAAATTAAACAAATAAAAGAAGATAAATTGAAGAAAAGTAAGGTCCATAATCCTCACTTGTTCTAGGATCTGACAATATTACCACAGCCCCCATGGTATCGTGAACATATAAATTAAAAGGAAAAAGAAGAACCTGAAATCTTTGATACAAAATTGAAAATTAAAAAGGAATTTCAAAACTGCTATATTTGTTTCCCATTGATGATGATATATTAACCATCATTTGTATCTCTTCTGGTGACACCTAGTGAACCTCATAGATTTTGTTTCTAAGTATAATTTTACTTCTTGTTATTATTATTATTATTATTATTTTTTGCAACAAGTTCCACTTTTATTATCATTAATTATTTTTGAGAATTTTAACACATTCTTTATATATTGTTGTGCCTATTTTGTATAGTGAATTGGTTTCTTGTTCATTTAGTGGTGACAATATTTTTTACTTTCTGCATTGAATCTAAATCCCCCTCTTTTTACTTTTCCCATTCATAGCTTCCATCCTTCATGTTCTTTGCATAGAATAAAAAGGTGCTTACGTGTTAACTGAATGCATTTCATTCTGGTGATGGTCATTCTCACTACTTAAAAGTTTCTTTTTCTAAAGGTATATACATTTCTTAATTCAGGAGGACCAAAAGATGGCTGCTCAGTTGGCTAATACAATGTCTAACTCACTTAAAGGGAGGCCTGTTCAGGTATCATATTATCTTTGTCTGAGTACTATGATTCTACCAGTTGTGTTTCTAATAGATGCTTCTCGCAGGGTCGAGTATTTGAAGGTAAAGAGCCACCCCAGTTCATTGCACTTTTTCAACCTATGTTGGTTCTTAAGGTATTCACTTTGACCTCAAGGTTTTATATTCTCATTACCACTTGCTTGGGAGTTTTTGGTTTAGAACTGGAGGTTATCAATTAATTTTCCCTTGATTGATTTCCTATTTAGGGTGGTCTAAGCACTGGTTACAAAAAGAGTGTGGCAGACAAAGGCTCGACAGATGAAACCTACACAGCAGATTGTGTTGCTCTATTACGTATATCAGGAACCTCTGTGCACAATAATAAAGCATTGCAAGTTGATGCGGTATGCATCAGTTGGTTATTTTGTCACTTTGCCTTTTAATAATTATGTTTGGCTGGTTTTAGACTTCCAATGCATGAATGTGTTTTACCTTAAAACTTAAAAGCAAATGACTGGTTTAATTTTCCTGTTGCCACCATTAAGTGTGTAATCATGTTTTATGTAGCCCCTTTTTCAATTTGAACTGAGAAGTTGGTAGTTTAGTTTTTCTTTGATTTTGAGAAATTTGATTGAAAGTTTGGCAAGTAAATATGTAAACCATCAAATATTTATGTTCTTTTCTGAAGTTGTGGGGAATGGTCATTGTTTCATTGTCACAATTTATGCAGACAAAAAAAATCTCATTGCTTTAGCCTAACTTTAATGTCCTTTCTTATCTTAAATAATTTGACATATTCAGCAGTTTTTTTTTGTTCGAAATTGGTGAGAAAAATCTCTTCCTATCATACTTCCAAAAGCATTATTGTATTCATCTTGGGAATTGGTCATCATTCGGTGCTTGTGCAGAATTGTTTCTGACAATGGTAGTATTTGACAGTATCCTTTTACCATGAAATAGCTTGTCTAGTTGAAGGTCCCAGCCCTTCTGCTATTTTCTCAAAAGTTGAATAAGAGAACCTTTTGCTATCATGTTACTAAATTTCAAACTAATTATCATGTGACTTATTATTTATTTAGTCAAAGGAAGCTTTACTCATAGTTCCCTTGGCTTTTAGTTCTTTAATCTCATGAAAGAAATTTGGTTTCCCTTACTAAGGTGGTCTTATTTTCCAAACACATATGGTTGATTACTATGTGAAAATGAATTTGTGTGATAAATTTTTTTTTTGTGCTGGAAACTAAACTGGTTGCTGTCTTGCATTAGTTGAAATATTCAAATGGCAAGTCTTCTGAGGATTTGATTGTTTCTTAAAAGCAAAACTATACCTCTGGATTTTGTCGTTTGCTGATGCTGTATGTGAAACTAGATGATAAAACGTCTTGGACAAGATGTGACTTTTTTAATAACTGAACTGTGAAAAGAATATGTTCCTGCAATGCTACTTTGTTGGAGAACTGATGGCATAGAATACTGAAAATGGTAGATGAAGATTGTTTGATTTGAGAAGGTTTTAACTTCACGACTATGAGTACCAAACTAGTTGATGTCAAATTAATTACGATGTAATACAGAACAAAGACTCTTCTTCATCAAGGAAGCTCGATTTGGTTCAAAACTTCAAGGTCTTATACTTGAAAATGGCAGCGAAAAGAATACTTGGTTAACGCATGAGGAAGGAATATGAAAGATGGGGTTGAATTAAGTGTTCCTAACCTGATTATGGATGTCAAAAGACAGAAAAGTGGACCTAAAATGCAATTTTTATTGTCTCTCCATTATTTTACTGAAAGTGCGATGCAAGCTACTTTATTTCACATCAAACGTGTGATGATGACTGTATTCTTGCAGTTTGTTTTTATGATATATGCAGCATGATTACCTATTATTTTTGTATCCTAATAGCAATACCACCTTGTTTTTGTAACTATTGTGTAGGTGGCAACGTCATTGAACTCGACTGAGTGTTTCCTCCTGCAATCTGGATCTTCAGTTTTCAGTTGGCATGGAAACCAAAGCACCTATGAACAGCAGCAATTAGCTGCAAAAGTTGCTGAATTTTTGAAGGTATACTCTTTATAAAAAGTTGTTTACTTTCGGGATTTGTTGTGACACAAGATTAAAGCACATGGGTTTATTGGGAAACCTGGTAATAACCTGATATTGTTACAGTATAGCGCAAGTTGAGTTGATCAATTAATCAATATTTCGGGATATAAATGCCTATTCATCCTGTATCAATCAAATGGTAAGATTTAATTCTTATATAATGATTATATTTCTTGAGTGTAGACATGCTAACTAGGCCTACAACCGAGGCTTGGACTGCCGGTTGTTACCCATTAGGAGGAATTAGATCTAAGGTTTAAATCTCTTTCTCCCCCTTGTATCTCCTATTAACCAAAAAAAAAAGAGATGCTAACTGGGCTGTATCTGCCTGGAACCGGTATATAAAACGGATTTATGGTTTTTAAAAATGAAATTCGAAACCGGTACTAATCCAGTCCAGTAAGTAATCGGAACCGGTTCGGAATCTAGAACCAGTTTGTTGATCTTTTTTTTTTTAATTAAATTTTTATACATTCCTAATCCTATAAATACCCTTCCATTTCTATTTTTTCTACACCAGAATCTCTCAAATTCTCTTATTTACTCAAATTCTCTCAATTTCCTACAATCTCTAATATTTTCCAATTTCAATTTTTTTCAATATTGTTTATTTACCCCAATTCTTTCAGTTTCTTTTAATATTATATGTTTACTTACTAATTCTCGTAATTTCGTTTAATAATTACTTTAAATGGCAAGTTATCTTGAAAGTTCGTCATTTTTTAATAAAAGAAATTTAATAAAACTTAAAATTTTATATTGTATAAATTTTATTACTATTATAAATAAATAATTATAATTGAAAATCATAACTGATAAAAATGATTTAAAATGTTAAGTTTAGAAATCTAATAAATAAAGATGTCTTTTTTATTAATTAAATTTACTTATAATATATAAATGTATAGATATCATGTTTTTTCTAATTGTTTGTGTAGTATTTCTTTTTAGTGGAAGATTGAAAATTCTTTCACTCTATCGAATGAAATTACAAACTTTAAAATAACTAAATAAATAAAAAACTCTTTTGGTTAATTAGTTAAAAATAAATGAAAATAAATGAATAATAATAATAACAATAATAACAACAACAACGGATTGAACTGGAACAGATCCGATTTTATATGGAACCTCATTTTCGGTTCTGCGGACCAGATCGATACCACTTAATTCCTTGTGGAACTAGAACCAGTCTGGTAACTAACCAGACCTATCAGGTTCATGTGGCTAATGAGCCGGAACTAGTACAATCCAGTCTGGAATCGTTTTGGTTCGGCCCATGAGCATGTCTATGAGTGTTGCAGTTAAGTTTTCATTTGATCACAATTCTTCAATTGATTATACCTGTTTTCTGCTTTTTTAGACATAGTAATTTAGGTATTTGGATTTTTTCCCTTTGAATCTCTTCTGAATACATTGTGGGCCAAGATAAAATATACTCAAAATAAAACATTGAGTTGGCTGTATTTCATCTCTTGCATAATGTATCTTTCTGGCTTTAAGCTTGTGATTTGCTCCTCATTAATAATAGTCAATACTAGCACTGCCTGGTTCTTTCACACAACTTCCCCCATTTTAATCAATCATCTAATAATATTCTTTTTGCATTCAGCCTGGAGTTGCTCTTAAACATGCTAAAGAAGGAACAGAGAGCTCTGCCTTCTGGTTTGCACTTGGGGGGAAACAAAGTTATACCAGCAAAAAAGCATCTTTTGAGACTGTCAGGGATCCCCACTTGTTCACTTTCTCTCTCAACAAAGGTGTCTTTTCTTATTCATAAATGTAATTTTCTTTATTTTTAAATTAGTTCTGTAAGATTTCTTAGTCCTACCCTCAATTATTAATGAAGCTTATTACCATTCTAACTGTTCTTTCCATGATTTTGTCTGTTTCCATGTGGATGCCTTAGGAAAGTTTGAGGTGAGCTTTAATGTAATTGAAACTCATTCCTACCGTTATCCAGTGTCTTCTATATTTAAGTTTATATTCTGTTGTGCAGGTTGAGGAAGTTTACAATTTCTCTCAGGACGATCTCTTGACAGAAGATATTTTGATTCTTGACACACATGCTGAAGTGTTTGTTTGGGTTGGTCAGTCTGTAGACACCAAAGAAAAGCAAAATGTTTTTGAAATTGGCCTGGTAATAAATAAAACACCGATTCCTTCATCGTGTTATTCTTTCAGTATACTTGTTATTCATTTTTAGAAGTTGTTTGCAGAAATACATAGACAGGGCTGGACGTCTAGAGGGTTTGTCTCCAAATGTTCCACTGTACAAAGTTACTGAGGGAAACGAACCCTGCTTCTTCACAACATTCTTTTCATGGGATTCCACCCGAGCTACTGTATGTGTCCTTGACTGATTTTTCTACTTTATCCTTGAGTTACAGTTACTTAAATTAATGTTAGATCACTTTTGTCTTGATCAGCATGAAATTATCATAATCTCAGCTTTTCTATGCAAAATGGGACAATATTGAGAAATGTAATCCATATGGTTTTAATCAATGCAATTGTCTTATAGATGAGGAAATGTATGAATGTAAGTCTGATGGAGAGCCTGTTTAAGATTAAATGAACTTTTAACCACACCTTTAGCCATCAAATATAAGATTAAATGACCATTTAACCAGACCGACCTTTAACCATCATATATAGCCTGGATTTGGCAAATTTCTTGAAAACAAATAAGAAGAAAAAAGAAAACAAAGTTTAGAACAGGTGTGAGCTGCAGGAGATAAAAAGTCAAAGCACAAGGACTCTAAAATCTAAACTGAGATGAGAGAGGCCCAATTATGCAAAAGTAGGATAGTAAGCATTATGATGATGAATTGATGTTATATGGACCTGAGAGTGAGTTGCTTAGCATAAGCACTGTGTTTTAAGAAAGTACCATTCAATTCTTCCAAAAACTAAATTTTAAGATCAATACTATTGAGAGGTTCTTGTATCTTGAATAATATCAGCATTACCTATTGTTGTCACTCGCAGTTTACCCAAAATAAAAACAGTTCTGCTAATTCTACTTTGAAAAATTTATGAAACCTATGTTGTTTCTTTAAGGTTTAACAGCTCTTCAACTAATGTGGTTTATCCTTCCTTTCACGTGTTGCATTCAACTGTCTGTTGAAAAACTTATGCATAATGTTCTATGTGGAACACAGGTGCAAGGAAATTCATTCCAGAAGAAGGTGGCATTACTCTTTGGGGCTAGCCATGTTGTAGAGGTAAATTCTTTCTTTAATTTACATAAGTGAAAATTTTCTCAATATGAAATTTCTGTCTAGTACACGGGGAAACTTCATCATCATCATCATCATCAGAGCCTTTATCTCAATACTGGGGTAGGCTATACGAACCAATATATGACTTCACGCTAAGTTGTTAGCATGAATTCTCCTCCACTCATTTTTATCCAAAGCAAAGTTTTCTTCCAATTCCCATTCCACCATATCTTTTTGAATTACTTCTTTCCGAGTCGTCTTTGATCTTCCCCTAGCCTTGACTCTTTTTACATCATTCATAGCCTCCACTCTTCTGATGAGTGCGTTCATAGGTCTACGTCATACGTATACACAGAGAAACATGGATCATAAAAATTAAATAGTAGTTAATTTTCAAGGCTCCTTTTAAGGAATATAACTTATAAAAGTTTTGTCTGATGGATTGAAAGCATGGATAAGATTGTGTCATGATGTTAAATCCTTTGGTTGTTCAAATTGGCTTCTTTTTGACTTCCTGTTATAACCTTGATTTCTTCTTTAATGTGTCAAAAACTCTTAGTTGCTTATCTGTTTTGGACACTAAGAACCATTTTTCCGTTAAGCATTTTGTTGCTAATTTGATTTAGAAAGAGGAAATCTTTTGAGTGATACTTAAAGCAAACTTTTAAGATGAATTTATTTAATCCTGATCTTGTAGCATTTGTGGGTATTAATTTGTATTGGTAAATTAAGGACAGTGATATTGGATCTTATCTGAGGACAATCATGTTTCTCTTTCTCTTTCTCTTAAAACAAGGGTTCTCCTTTACTAATTCAGTTCCCTGACTGATGGATTCTATGCTGATGAGACAGGACAAGTCCAATGGGAACCAAGGGGGTTCCGCTCAAAGGGCTTCAGCTTTAGATCCATCTTCTTCCAAATCAATCCTTTCTGTAACAAACTGCTTATGCTACTAAACTTCTTCTGAACTCTTTTCCCTATACCTTTCTTAGTTCTGACTGCATCTACATTTGAGTCTCAAAAAATCTGAATAGGACTAGTAAGTTGAACCTGTCAGACTCTGTCTAAACATTAAGACTATTAGCTATTTCAGTCTGGAAAAAGCAATTTTGCTTTATGGCTGCATTTCATTCAAAATTTGAAATGTTGGCAGTTTGTTGCTTATGTTTAGTTCTTTCATTGGTGGTTTAACGTAGCGAGTAAGGGTGTAAACAAATAGAACATTCGATAAACAGTTTGTGAACATGTTTGATTTATGTTCATTTATTAAGTTTAACAAGATCACAAACAACATTTCAGTGTTTCTTTATTAAATGAACCGCACATAAACAGATATCTAGTTTGTTCGTTACGTTTATGAGCAAACTCATTTAAGGTTCATTTAAAACTTGTTCATTTAATGAATTGTTCAATGTTCAGTTGTTATTCATTAATATATAAATATGATTGAAATTACATATTTTCCTTTAAGTCATATTGCCCTAATTTCCTAAACACTTTTTTTTTTTTTCACTTTTCAACTTTCTCATTCTCCCCAATCTCATCCATACCATTTCCTTTTTTCATATGCTGTTTTCAAAATTCAACTTTCACCCACACTTTTTCTTTTAACTAACTCCCTATCCTTCCTCTTCTTCCACCCACTCAACACTCCTCCTTTTGCAACACCTTTGCCTCCAAAAAACCCCCCCACAACAGTCCTTTCTACATCCTTGAAGCCTGGATTACATGCTTCTTAACCCTTGATCACACCTTCAACTTGCCTTCCAAGATCCAAAGCTGCCTTAAAATCTTTGCCATGCACTTCCGATTCAGCTGACAAGAGGACACGCACGAGTTCTTGTAGTATGCTCATCATAACACTTATCTGCATTTAAAGAAGTTGCAGCAAAAGGAATGAGAAGAAGTGGTGAATGGCAATACCATAGTTAAGGAGATCTTCGGGAGTGCTTTGCATAACCAGGTCAGGTGTTTGGAGTGAGGTGGGGAGTCAAATAAAGTTGATGTTTTATTATGGCATTAAGGTTTACAAAATCATTTGTATTAGTGGTTATTTTACTAGGTTGAAATATACAATTTATATACTCATATAAGAAATAATTACATGAAAGTGAAAATTTATTTGCATAAGCACTTATAAAGGTGGGGTGGCGATACCTAAGCGGGATCATTTTCGATACTTGGGATCAATAGTACAGATGGATGGAGAGATTGATGGTGATGTGACCTATAGGATCCAGGCTGGATGGAGTAAGTGGAGAAGTGTTACAGGTGTGTTGTGCGATAAAGGAATTCCTACATGATTGAAAGGCAAGTTTTATAGGACAGTTGTTAGACCAACATTGTTATATGGTAGTGAATGTTGGGCGACTAAGAGGCTACATACACAAAAGATGAGTGTAACAGAAATGAGAATGTTATGGTGGATGTGTGGATATACAAGAAAGGATAGAATGAGAAATGATGATATTCGTAAGATGATTGGAGTGGTACCTATCGAAGACAAAATGTATGAAAATCGTTTACGTTGGTTTGGACATATAAGACGTAGACCTATAGATGCTTCAGTTAGGAGAATAGAGGCTATGGATGTTGAGAGAAGGGTTAAGACTAGAGGAAGACCGAAAAAGACTTGGAAGGAAGTAGTTTGGAAAGACATGGAGGTTTTAGAATTAGATGAGCAAATGGCCTTGAATAGGAATCTATGGAGGCAGAGAATACATATGGACGATCTAACGTGATTTTAGATATTGGTTTATATAGCCTACCCCAATCTATTGGGATAAAGGCTCTGATGATGATGATGATGATGAAGCACTTATAAAATTATTTGTTTGTTTAAGGTTCACTAACACGTTTGTTTTATGTTTATGAACGTGTGTTCATGAACATGTTTGTTTAATATTTACCAACATACTCGTGAACTTGTTTGTCTAATTTTCACGAATGAGCTCATTTAAGCCAAGCGAGCTTGTTCACGAAAACATATTGAACAATCTAGTAACTTAATGAACCGAGCTCGAACACAAAATCAATTTTTTTTATCGAACATGAACACGTCTAGAAAATAAACGAATAAATAGAGACATTGCTCAGTTCATTCATCTTCGGTTTGTTTATAGCCCTAGTAGTGAGGTGCTAACACTGCTGACAATCCATCTAATGAAGTTCCCTAAAAGTTCAAAAGGGGGTTTGTAAAACTGAAGATCAATGTTTCCACCCAAAAATAAAAAATAAAAATAAAATAAAAACTGGGGATCAATGCCTTGTAAGATTACATGTAGGATTTAATTTACCTAGAGATATCACCTACTGCACAAAAGGTAGTCTTTATCACAAGTTATCACAACTATGCTGTCCCTATTTCTGTCTCCTTGCTCTTCTGGTATGCTTTTGTCTCTGCTGATTGAACCTGTTCTGACATTAGGTTATCACTGCACAAAATAAACCATTTCAAGTCATCACTCATCCTAGTTACAGTGCTATTTTGATCATAGGGCAAAGCTTATATTGCATACATTTCTTTTCCTCTGTCCAAAATTTACTTGCTCATTGTATGGTCCAAAGGCTTATGGTCTTTTCAAGCGCATTAAATATCTTTTCTTTGACCTTTTATCTCGCATGCAATAGATGTTAAAATTTGACACATTGGGGAAATTCTGAAACTTCATATCTGCCTTGTCATCGGGAACTTGGGAGAAAATCATTTTACCATTTACTGTCGGGATGCAGAAAGAAAGTCTAAGGTTTGATTAACCTTACCACCTAAGCAAGATATTTACCCCGTACATAATTGGGGATGGACTGAATTTGATGCTATAATTGGTTGAAGTACAATAATCTTCCTGAGGCCTTTGAAAATAGTCAGTCTTACTTTAGCTAGACTTCTGATTGCCTTGGGTTTTGGTTCAACTACTTTGTTTCATCAATCAGCAAAGACCAAGTAGATCAAAGAAGAGTTCCAAGCATAGGTTACTAGTGTTAACGACAAGCATCTTCATGTTGTCTTTTGTCTACCGAAATTTTTGCATTCTGTCTCCTTGGATTAACGTTTGTCATCCATTAGTTCCATAGCTGGATCCCAAAAGGCAGAAACAAAAAAAAAATGATGCAAATGGAAAGAGGAGAATAATGAATTAGATTTTCAGTTTTAATCTTTAATTTTCCTTGTTTGCTATGTAATTTTTTTTTAAAATTTTTTTGCCACCTCTTTTTCCAGTTAATTAGCTTGATAATGCATTTCTTTCCCCTTTTTCAATTGGTTTGAATGCCACTTCTGCTTGTCTTCATTTAGTCATGTATGTTTTGACTTTAGATAGTTCATTTGATCCTTGTCTTTGTATGTTATTGAATGCGGCTTATGATTATTTCCTTTTTCTCTTGCAATCATTTCCCCATGATACATGCCATAATGTATTATTGTTTTCATATGTATGATTATGAACGAAGTTCTTTGTGCCTGTATTTTGAGAATTCAAAGCATTCATTCACTTTATCTAAGTATTTGATATGCGCCATTATTGCAGGCCCAGGATCGATCTAATGGAAATCAAGGTGGAACTACTCAAAGAGCTTCAGCTTTAGCTGCCTTATCATCTGCATTTAATCCATCATCAGCAAGCAAAGCCTCAGCCCAAAAGCCTTCCAGCACTAGCCAGGGATCACAAAGAGCAGCAGCTGTAGCTGCTCTTTCCTCTGTTCTTACTGCTGAAAAGAAGAAACAATCACCCGATGATGCATCACCTACCAAATCCACTAGCAGTACTCCTGCAATAACCAGCCCACCTCGTAAGACCATTGTACTCCTTGGACAATTTTTTTTTTTGCAAAAATTAAAGAACTATTATTGCATTAGGCTGATGCATAAGTTGCTAAATCTTCTTGATGTGGCAGCTGATAAGTAAATTTGACCTGTCATTCCATATAATTCTGAACCTGTATCTGATGCATTGAGATTGTACAGCTGAAGCAAAGAGTGAAGTGGATCCTTCTGAAGCAGAGGCTTCTCAAGACGTTGCTGAAGCTGAGACAGATGTAGTATCTGAAACCCATGGGGAGGATTTAGAACCAAAGCAAGAGATAAAGCTGGATGATAATGGGAGTGGAAGCATCCTAAGTACATTCAGTTATGAGCAACTGAAGGCTAAATCTGACAATCCTGTGACTGGAATTGATTTTAAACGGAGGGAGGTTTGTCCCACCATTGATGTTTTTAAGTTCGCTCATATCTTATTCTTAATATTCATATACTTACTCTTTGATTTTCCAGGCATATTTGTCAGATGAGGAGTTCCAAAGTGTATTTGGGATGGTGAAAGAAGCATTTTATAAATTGCCAAAGTGGAAGCAAGACATGCAGAAGAAGAAAGTTGATCTATTCTAGAGCATGAACACATAAACTGGTGATTTATGTGCTTTCTTTGCAATTTGCATTCTAATTAGCAATCCCTCATTTAATGATCTTCACTTCTGCCTGAAAACTGTGGTTTCGTTGGTGCATGGCCTTTTTGGTTAATGTAGTTGTGGTTAGTATCTGGACGGATTGTGATGTTGCCTTAACGAGTGATTTTTTTATTTTTTTCCCCATCCCCTCTTAGCGTCGCTGCCTTTGTAATGGTCGCATGTTGTAGTTAAGGAAAGCTGAGTCAACATTCTTTTATTTGGTTGGCATGTATCTATCATCTTTGTGGTTATTCAACTTTTCGTTTTTCTTTTACCATGTTTAAAAGTGGCTTATACGATTTGCATTTGTATTGAACTCCAACATTAGTAATGAAAATTCATGGTTTGAGAACATTATGATTCATATCGATATTTTTGATACAAAGGAAACCATAGCATGTTAAGATTTGGAATCCGGACTTGTTGGATATCATCTGTTAAGAATAACTGCATTAATCATTTAAATTAAGTTCTTGGTTCATATTGATCTTTGGTAGGCTCCACAATCTTTTCATCAAAAGCAGCAGCTGTTCTTCCTTTTAAGTAAAGAAGTAGGCATTTTAGTGTAAATTCTATGCTTTGGCTTTGTGGGATGGTTTAGTGTGGTTCTTCTGATGTACTTAAAAGGAATTTACTTGCGTTGCAACAGAGACTGTTTGCGGTGATTCTTCCTTGGTTTTCTTTCTATCAGGAGGGAAAATGGAATGGATGCATTTTGATCAAAACAGAATTGTTTAATTGAAAATGGCAAGTATCCTTAAGGTTTAATCACAAATTTTGTAAGCAAAATGGCTTGATGAGTTAGCTTTAACATTAAATGGCTTAATAAATTCTCTCATTTCCATCTCTTCTCAAAATTACATTTTCTTCTTTCCCCTCCTGACAAACACACCAAGGAACAACTGGAAGGATCTGTCTTTTTTTTCTTTAAATTATAAATATAATCCACAACCATGTATTTTTAATCAAGACTAAGCATTATTTTTTTTGTTACAATAAAAATATTTAATAATTGAGAATGAGGCGGATTGTTTAAATTCAAATTCAAATTTTATAATATGTCATAATTTTTTTTAACAACTAAACATTATTATTATTAGCATTTGGCTCGTGCGATGCCGCGGGATTAGAAGGAAAAGTGTAAGCAACATAAATATTTTGTTAAAAGGGAAAGAGTTAAACTATGTTAAAAAGTCTGAAAAGTGGCGGAAGTAGTAATAAAGATTCCGTAGTCGTTGCAAAAGCGGTGGAAGATATATTTCTAAATCGGTTAATGGTCAGTTCGAAGCTTACGAATAATCCCAAGTTGGATTCGGTTGTCAATAACAAAGAAGACTTTGTTGGATTTTTGATAATTGGATTTTAAATTGTTAATTAAAAGAATAAGTCGTCAATGTTAAAAAAATTAATTTAAATATATAAGTAAAATAATGTAAGGTAGATAATAATTATTATGATAATATGATTTAAGTAAAAAAATTAAATCTTCTAGAAACATTAAAACTTTCAGTATAAATGTTTTTTATATTTTTAATATTTTAGTATAACATTTTTTATTTCTTAGTTTTTGTTTTTTCCAGGCGTGAAGTGTTACACCAGTTTTTCTTCTATTTTTGTTTTTAGGGTTCATTAAACTGTAGTTAACATAGATGTTTAAACTTCTAAATTAATAATATTTTGCTGTGATAAGCTAATATTAGGAAAATAATGAACAGTACAATAATTCTTGTAAGTACCCTTGAGTTGGAAAACTTCAATACGAATATAAATATTTATAGAGAAGGGTTGAATGGTGTTTGGGAAAGTTGTCATTGGTCCACCCGGATCAGGAAAGACTACTTACTGTAATGGCATGCCTCAGTTCCTCAAACTTGTTCGAAGGTTGTTTGCTTCTTTGTTACTTTCTCTACATTTGTTTTTCAGGGTTGGCTTTGCAGATTTTGAAAAGAAGTCAAGAACATACTTTGGGATCTAACGGAGGTGCATTCTTTTTTTTTGTTGGCTACTGCTTTTTTGGTCTGCTACTGCATAAAGAATTCAGAAAGTCCAATTAGATAAATTGATAAGATGAGCAAATCAAGGCATGTGGCATCCATAAAAGAGTTTTCTGTATTTAACCAGTGCATGCTGTTGTCATCACTATTTTTTTCACTAATTTTTAGACATCATCATTATGATTCTATAACGCTATTGCTTGGTAAAAACAACAATTGAAGAGAATATGTACTTTTTCATATATAAGAGTAGACATAACTATTGAAAGTTCATTGTAGTAGCAGTAGTTTAAGCTTATGTACATAGAATTTTTTTTTTCGCTAGAAGATGTACATTGAAGTTAGATCTATTTCCATGTTGGAAAGGTATCCAACGAAGGTGAAAACGGAAAAGAAGTTAAGCCACTTGTACTTCTTCAATGTACGTAATAGATACATGGAATGGAGAAAAAAAGATCGACAAAAAGAAACATGATGACATGGCAAACACATCAGTAGGATGATGTGTTTGGCATTCCTCATACCCATGCTGCAAAGAAGATAGACAAAAGTAGTTTCAATCACCAAGATAGAGAAGTTAATCTCTTTTAATTTGTTCCCCCTTGCAAAATAAGAGAAAGGAAGCTTGATATGTCATGGGAACATAGATGAATTTGGGAATTGATAGGTATTCATGAATTGTGCATTTTATTTTCCATCCCTACGCAGAGCATAAAATGAAGAAGTTGAGATTCAATGTATATAGGGTCAATATAATAACATAGCATTATATTGGATATAAAATAAAATTACTTGGATTTATTGTGTTTCAATAGCATATCATCAGAGTCAGAATCTAAGGTGGAATCAGGAGGATGATTTGTGCATTGTGGTTCTTCACCAAAATGCTTACTGTGGCAGGCAATTGTTGATTTAAGTGTTAGATACAATGCATTAAGGTTGATGTTAAATGTCTAAATAGTTATCTAAGTTCAAATGTAATGGATGGCGCATGTAAGTGAATTAAGATTAAAAGAAAGGTTCATGAATGTTCATAGGGAAATAAGGTGAAGACCTGAATGCAATTTTCTTGCTAGGTGGCTGTTTGATTTGTGATGTTGGATCATCAAGTGCTTCAGAAGGTGGAGTAGAAATAGGGTCACTGATTTTGCAAAATTAAATATAATCAAGAGATTAGCTTAGTACATTTGATAATAGAAGTTATGTAGAACAGCAGATTGGTGCTCTATGGATTCATAATTGAATGCAATTATTAGCACTCTAATATGGAATTCTTTCTTCTCAATAATAGCCTAAGGAGATATGTTGATTGATGAGTATGAAGAATTTTCATCTCAATTAGACCATAAGAGAATTTTGACTCTTCATTAGCTTGTGGCACAACACACAAAATTTTACAACTATTTTTTTGCTATGTTTTCTATGCTACATATGATATTATATATATCTACCTTTACCAATGCCATTTCTATTGAATCTTACATATTTGACGAAAGTCAAAAAAGAAAATGATGATTCATGTTTGACTAATTTTTTTCAAAAAGATATGAAAATCATGGAATGCAAATGATAGCTTTATAGTTTTTTTTTTTATTTTAGATTTAGTTAGGTTGTATAAATATGTGTTGTGAACAATTTAGTCTCATTTCACTTAATGACTTTTAATTTTTTTTATTGTTTTATTTGAAAACTTTCAGTAGAGTTGTTTGGAGAGATGGGAGTACAAAACAATTTACAAATCCTAACCTTGAAGGGCATTACTCAGTAGAAGTTTTTGACTTCAGAAGTTTTGGCATTCTACTAATTATAATAAAAGTTTTGAATATTATTTTATAGTTACAAAGGGGAATATCCTATATAGAGAATTTTGGGAACTATATGTATATATACTTATACTAATTGATATCAATTTTGGTATCTAACAATGCAAGCTGCAGAGATCGTGAAACAAACCTGATGCCTATGATTTTTTTTTCAGCTAATAATGAATATGTTTTATGCAATTTTGAGAAATGAAAGTTATCTTTGGAAAAGAACAATTATTCATATTATAGATAAGCTATAATTATCAGAATGGCTATCTTTGGAAAAGAACAATCATAGTGATATAATAAACAGAGATCGTGAAACAAAATTGATGCCTTTTGGTTTCCCAAGTGACTGAGATGGGAGCAGATCAGGAAGCTCAAGTAGAGTTTGAGTCAACATTGAGGTATCAAGAGGTATGTTCAATATGGGTTGAAGGCTTTGCAAAGGATGGTCAACTCCATCAAAAGGTGAAGATCCACTACCAAGAGTTTGTTTTGGTTGCCGCTTGCTGGGGAAGAAAACTATTGACAACGAAAGAGGGAATGCCAGATTGATAAGCACTCCATATCAGGTTATCCTTGAAGATCCTTTCTTATAAATGAGTGCTTTAACAACCTTTGATAGGACAAGTTTTTCTATATCTTCTTTGCTTGCAATCTGGGCAATAGTTTGCCCAACCAACTGCTCAGCTACTCTTCCAAAAGGTATAAAATCAGCTTTCGCGATTGTATCTTTCACAATCATCAGTATTTTATAACTATAGGAAACAAAAGATAGGAAGGCAAAAAGTTAAGTTTAAGTAGAATTGATCATCTTTAGTAAAGGAAGCCGTTTATTCGTATAGAGATAAATAGTTGTTTTGATGTAAAAAAAAATAGAATGCAAATTAAAAGCCTTATGTGATTTTTGGTATTTGCTTTCCATGTTTTGGAGTTGAACATTCATATTTATCACCTTTGGGTTGTAAGCTCTTCATGCATCTATTACAACAGCTGTAAAACCACCCTTGACCAGGGTCAATCTCGATGATTTTACCTTGGCAAGTGAATGATTTGTCCTAAGGCAAGTGCAAAATGAAAGAAAATTGGAAAATTTAGTTTTTCATGTGAGGATAACATAGGAAATTAAAATTGTATGTGATTGAAAATAAGTGTATTAAAACCCTAGAGTTATGAATGTTAATTCTGAGTAGTTCTTGAATCGTCATTGGATTCTTATTTATATCATCAGATGCGATGCGACGCGCCTAAGGAGCTTTTGGTAAAGCTATAACAGTAATTGGTTGATCCTCAAACCTATGCAAAGTTATTAGGTTACATTGTTAGAAACCAAAAAAGTAGTAGAAAGATATAATTATAAGTGTGAATAGAAGCATCATCATAACCTGCGCTTGAGAAGTTTTGCTTTTGTAATTGGTGGATCAATGTAAATTTTTATTGTGGAAGAACTACAAACATTCAATTCACCTGAATGTGATCCCACATCAAGATCGCATTGAAGTAATAAATTAATTAATTGGGTCAACAACAATGGTTATTGAGTATCAAATGAGGTAACAAAGCATATTACCTAAGAACTCTCTTACGGTCGTGCCAGCAAGTGCAAGAATAAGATTCTGACGTTTTCCACCAATTGTTCATGGGTAAGAATCTTTGTATTCTTGCCCCATAATGTAACATTAAGAGAGTTTCCACTTTTTTTGGATGCCATAAAAGTTGCACAATAGAGAAAATGAACAAAAAAGGATTACATTTTGAATAACTTGTAAATAAAGAAAAATGAACACATTAAGAAAATGAAGGATCTGTTTCAACTCACTTCAGATCTTGCGGCTTGACATTTTGAATCAATAGGTTGACTTTTGCTTTTAGGAAAACCAATAAGAACACGACTAATCGCTATAACAACACCAATGATATCTAGTTGGACATTAAAAAAGACAAAAAAAAGGTCAAAATTAACTCCATCTGTTGTTTTTTGTTGTAAATGGAGTAAGAAAGAAAGGAAATCAGGAAGCACATCTAAATAATGAGCAGTTAACATTTGTTGTAAAACTTGAGAGGGGCTATGCATGTTATTTTGTAATTAAGATGCATGGTTCAGAAATAATGGAGCTAAATCAATTTACCTGTTAGCAATGTATTGATGTCCTTACGAAGCGAAAGCGAACGATAAGGCTGGAAATCAAAATAGTACTGAGGGAAATTTTTATTGGGATTGGGTACATGCATGACTTTACTTTGGCATCCAAGAGTGATTGCTAGTTAGGAATCCAAGGCAAAGAAAATTTTCTTTGGTTCACTACTGAACCTTCTTCTAGTATTGACTAAAAAATTATCAGTCTCTTTTTCTCACAAAGGCTTGCATAGCATTACCCTATATGAATGCAAGGTCAAAATCATGTAAGTAGAATTTATCATGTATATTATCAAGGAGAACTAGTGAAAATTTGTAAGGGCAGTAAACTAACCTTTGCATCAGCCAGCAGCATTTCCATGGGAGCAAATTTAGTATCATCTATAGGGATAACAGAATCCCAAAGTCTCACCAAGCGAACTTTTATTTTTTGTTCAGTTTCAAGACGATTCAATTGAGGCAGCAATTGGATATCCGTTGTGGATTGGAAGCAGCATAGAATGCAGGGAAAGTTAGATAGCTGCAAGACAAAATAAGCAGCGAATATCCAAAAGCAAGAGATGAAGCATTGATGTTATTGATTGTAGTTACAACTCGAATAGAATAGGATGACGAAGAAGCAATATCGGCCACTATTTGGTAGCTTGAAGAACCAACACTATGACCAGAAGCATCATTTTGAGCCGTTGATGGTGAAATTGCAATTTCAAAATCAATCTTAGGAGAAAAAGTAGATGAGATTGTCTTTAGCTCACCAAATTGGTTAACAGTTGAATGTTGTGTGAAATAGAAACTAACTTTACGATGTTTTGGTTGATTATGCAAGTCACTTTCTACATGAGCATGCCTAGCTCGTTTATCTCTTATGCGATTAACACGATTCAATTTATTTAGAGCAAATAATTTATGATTATTCGTAATGAGCTATTAGTAATGAACTGCCAATTGTGATATTTGAAAAAAATAGCAAAACATTCATAGGAGAAATGAAAGAACAAATCATGGCGACATAAAAGTAAATGAAATGGATGTTAGTAAAGTTTTCCATTAAAAAGAGTAGAAAAAAAAAACGAATAGTATTGAACAACAACAACATAGCAACATGACAATACATAACTACATTATTAAGAGTGTTAAACAATGAGCAAGAAACGAACCTTGGTGCAAATAAACTGCAAGACTAGATCAAATCAAATTGAGCTGAAAGCAAAGATGATAGAATAACAACGAGACTAGAAAGTTACTCAAGAGATAAAAATCTTCGAACATAAAAATAGGAACATTTTTTATTTGGAAATAACAATTAAAGTAAGCAAATAATAACACACAAAGTTCATGTTAGCTTTAAATTGACATATATATTTTGAAATGACAAAAACTTAAGTAAGCTTTAATGTTGTAATTCATATTGTAAATTTGCCTTATCACACATGATTTTCTCAATCCATTTTAAGTGTTCATATCAAACATTAAGACCATGATTCAATGATATATTCTTATCGGTCTTAATACTTTATAAAATGGTTGTCAATATTAAGTAATTTTCTCAAGAATTATTGAACATAAGTTTAGAAAATTACTTATAAGTTTTTGGACAATATTTTCATTTGAGAAAGTCAAGAAAAACTCCCTTAAAGCTTATAAATGTTTTGGGTTGATTTAGAATCAAAGGCTATATCATTTCTAACCCAAAAGTGCAGGAAAAATGTCCTCTGGAAGAAAAGGATCGATCCCTTTTTGGTAGAATGCCCTGGGAGCTTAAAATGAAGAAAAGGATCGATCCCTTTAAGTCAGAAAGTCCCCAACGGCTAGTTTCTGTGAGATATAACGGCTAGTTTCTGTTTTGGCTCCAACCAACGTCCACAAACCATCCAAAGGCCTATAAATAGAGGCTTAGAAGCTAAAGGAAGTAAGAGGAACTACTCAATCAACTCCAATACTCATTTTCCTCAAATCCTCAAGCCTCAACAACAAATCAAGAGCTACAAAGTCTTCATCTTCCATCATTCTCATATTCTTTGTATAGAGTAGCACAAATCTTGTATAGGTTTTTTCCTTGAACTTAAACATTGTAATCACTTGCCTATCTAGATGCCTTTCTTTGATTACATTATTTGTAAACCAAATCAATCCTTGTAAAAAGGAGAGGTTTCACTTTAGCCTAAGAAAATGAGGGAGGTTTCTCTTCAGCCTTGAAAAAGAGGGAGGTTTCTCTATAGCCTTAGAAAAAGAGGGAGGTTTCTCTTTAGCCTTAGAAAAAGAGAGAGGTTTCTCTTGAGCCTTGAAAAAGAGGGAGTGTAACAAATTCAAGGATAGTGAATTTGGGAAAATCTTTGGAAGCGTCTCAAGGTAGAGGACGTAGGCAAGGTAGCCGAACCTCTATAAATCGATTGTGTAAATCTCTCTCTCCCTACTCTTTATTTACTTGCGATTACATTATGTTTATTGCATTGAACTTGGATTGCATGCTTGCCTAGCTTAGAGAACTTAGAAAATAATCAAATAAGCCAGAGAATTTAGAAGAATCGCAAAACGAGCTTAAGGGTAGTTAAAAACCGATTCACCCCCCCTCTCGGTATAGCCTATAGAGCCAACAGTTCAAAAGAGAAGAAAGGGAATGGAAAGGAATAGTTATCATCTAGAACACAACATGTTACATAGAATGAATATGGCTTGCTCAGCCATACATTTTTGTCAAAGAATTCTTTAACAGTCAAATGAAGAAACACAATAAAGAACATAAACTAAATACCAAAACTTTAAAGCATTCCATGTTTATTATGCAAACACAATTTTTCCTAAAATATTTTTAGAAATTAAGATGTTTTCTCTTGATACCTATCTCTAACGATGATCTTTAAACTATTTACGAAAATACATCATCCATACATAAACAAAAGGCAATCATATTGGGAAACATAAGGAATTTTTAAAAATTGAAACAAATATAAGGAATAAAATGTAAAATAGAGAACTATTAAAATGTTCTTAATCTTCATTGTAACATTTTTTAAACTGGAAAATAAGTTAAGAGCTAATATCACGGTGCAATAAAAGGAGACTTGCGTTTTCATCTCTTAATGCTATTCTAGCCACTATATATGTTACCTAATGCACAAATAGAAAAAGAAATTTATTCGAGTTGAACTACACATGCATGGAAGATCTGATGCTAGGAAAACAAAGCAGAGATGATGATTCCAATGTAAAACCAAAAAAATGAAAGCATGAAACAAACAACTCTATGGATAAACAAAGAACCAAAAGTGAATCACAAAAAGAATTAGGTGGGAAATGCGAACATCATCATTACATTGTTCATTCTAATTGTACCTTTAGCTTTTTAGTAAAGAATCCTAAGAATTTAAGGACACACATACTGCAACTCTGATTATTATAATTTGTATATGTTCTATATCAATTAATGACCTTCATCTTAACTTGCAAATGATTGTAATAAAATTCATTCTTTAAATAGTACATAAGTTCATGTCAAGAAAAGAGAACATCTCATCATTTCCTTTATATCACATTTGACATTGAAGGCAACTATTACAAGGTTGTTTGATATAAATGAAAAATTAGAAGAACTATATCCAACAGCAAAAACATTGCATATAGAACTATATCCATACATTTGTCACTTTTTATTTCATTAAACATTAAAACTGAAGCTTCCTAGTACCGAGGTTGATCAATTTAGGTGCATGCCATGTACAAATTCACCGACACCTTAAAGTGTCAGTAAGGAAAAAACATATTTACTCAAGCTACACAGAATATATGCATGGAACATTGAAAACAAAAGAAAAAAAGCAATCATTCTGACTCCTATGTAAGAAGAAAAATGAGAAAGCACCACATTGATAGCTCTATTGACAAACAAAGAGGTAGAACTCAACCACAAATAGGATTTAATTCTCAAATGCAAACATCATCATTGAATTATTCATTGTAGAAGCTTCTACGTACTATAACTTTGCTTTATCATGTCATATTTTTGTATTTAATCATGATTATATCTTGCTATTTGTTTTCGATGAGAACATAATTGCTTTATTCATGAGATCAATAAATAGTGATGAGTCTCATGGACTTAGTCTTATGATCTTAGTCTTTAGATTTTGGTTATTATATATGATATGGCACCTTAATTAATATGAAATTATGGTTATTATATATGATATGGCACTGTAATTAATATGAAACTATGCGTGTGTTTGTGTGTGTGTCTGTATATATTTTATATATATATATATTCCATGTATAGTTATATTGCCAAGAAACAAAGAAAATAAATAATGTATTTAATTTTGACTATATCACCCATTAATTTTTTTTCGAGAACATGCACAAAAGGCAGGAGTAAATGCATCAAGGCAGCTAACAAACACATAAATGGTAGTGTAACTAAGATGAGCAACAGGGCAAACCAGTTAAAGGACCATATTTAATTATGAAACAAATAGAAGCTAAGCTTAAAAGCTCAAGAATATAACAAAGACCAAGCATTTCAAACAAAGTTTGATTATGTTATTTGCAACACCAGCCATCATGCAAAAGAGTAACAAAATTTAAATTTCATCTCTTTATCCAAAGAAAATACATACTTCATCAATTATAACCACTAGCACAGTATAAAAATTAAACAACACCTCCCAAACTCTAGTTTTTAGCATTTCCAAATTCATTAGTCACGAAACCATAATTAATTGTGACAAAGTTAGACTCCTTTTAGTTACTATCCCAAACTTCCAGCATAACACCTTAAACCCATTTCGTTAAATGTATTCCTAATTAAATATACATATACATACATAAATACCTAAATACATATATATATCATTAAAAAGAAAAATTAATTTGACACAAACATTAGTTAGGAAAAACCATTAAAAGTTAAAAAACAAATCATAGCTAAACAAACGAAATGATTCTTCAAATTTCTTATTTCTTAAAATTCCATATAATTTCCCCAACTTTGCATAGCATTAAAACATGAATATAAATACAAAGCTTGTAAAACCCCTCTTTCGACCATTTTGATATTTGAAGTGGAAAAAACTTGACTTCCTTAATTGTTCTGTATCTGCATAACAAATTGTAATATCCATATTCATGCTATAAAAAAGTTCTTTTAAGTTCAAAATCTTCAAGGATAGTGATTTAGATCTTTCTCTATGTGATTTAGGAGCAATTAGGCTCAAACCCAAATATGGTTGGTCTTAATTCATCTCTTTAAATGTTAAACATATCAAATACAACGTCTACTTTAATGGACCATTAAGCAAAGCTACATGATTTGTGATCTAACCAATCCCTAGCAGAAAATACTTTTTTCAAAGAAAATTTCTAGCTAACCTAAGAAATCCTTACAAAAATACTGTACATAGCCTGTAATGAACATTTTGAATTGGCTGCTTATCAAAGCTAAGAAAAAGGATTTTTGGTAACCGAGAAAATAAAAGCAAATGGAAGTTTTGTCCAAAGCTGTAAATGAAAAAAAAACTGAATTGCAAATGGAGAAAAAAACTTAAAAGAGTAAAAGCTATTAGCTTTTACCTAGAGAAAAGATTTGACTCTAGGATTTTTCCGTAATAATGGCCAACACCCTGAAACTTGAAAGCACAAAAAAAAACCCACAAAAGGTCAAAATTCAATGGGAAATCACAAAGGAAATTGAAAAAGAAGAAGGGAAAATCATTGATGATTACCTGGTAAGTAGAAGACGATTTGACACAAAAAAGAAGCACAACCTTTAGGAAACAATATCTTTTGATTTTTTATAAGAGGTTGGAATTGACATAGAAACACTGATGGATTGGGAATGAGATTTGGTACAGATCGAATAAGAGGCATAGTATAATGATTTGGAAACCTAAGACAATAGGAAGAATGACCCAACCACATAGCAGTAGTCGACTGGGTAGAGAGATCCAAAATGGCAGGAAATAACAAAGGAATGAACGGGTCAATTCCAGATCGAAGAAAGAAACCAACCTAATAAATACTATGCTAACAGGAAACACTGTGCATGATGAAAGCACAGACTGCAACCTAGCTTAAGGGAAGGAGGAGTATGGCATCGTTGAACAGAGACCCAGATTGGAGATGCGCTCAAAATCGAAGGAGACCAAAACCCCAGTTGAAATGACCGAGTTACCCATAATCAGATAATCAACATTACACAAAATGGAGAGTGAACAGTGGAAAGTGAAGGGAAGAAATACGTGGAGCGCGGTGAGCTCGTGTAGAACTAGAACTTATATATATATATATATATATGATTGAAACATAATATATAAAATTATCAAAATGATGATGGGTGGCATCAAGAAATTATATTATGGATATGAACATCTCATGTTAAGTTGTAGATTGATAGTATTAGCCGGATTTTATTTTTTTAGTGTAATTACAGGTATCTTCATTCGTTTTATAGTCTAAGACTAATTTTATTTGGGTCGAGAGTAGTAAATAGTAAAGCTCTCTTAATAGTAGCAACTTCAGAATTCGAACCATGTCCAAATGCTTAAAGAAAAAGTCCACTTTCACTTTATATAACCAATTTTTGATAGTATTAGTTGGATTTAAAACAGCTTTGGAGGATAGTGGCTTGGAAGATCTTAGATACACTAGGTCATGGTTCACTTGGAAGAGAAGACGCAGTACAACAAGCAGTATTTATGAAAGGTTAGATCGATTTGAAGCCAACAGCATGTGGAAAAGACAATTTCCTTGGTACTCTGTTCAGCACCTAACATCCTCGGTTTCGGATCATTCTCCTATCTTCATAAACACAATTGGTTCGAAGAATAGTAAATTGAATAGAAAGAAAAAAAGAAAACACTTCGAAGCAATGTGGGTGGAGGAAACACAGTGTGAAGAGATTATGTATAGTGTTGGGATTGGGAATCATGGGACAAATATTGGAGACAAAATCAATTGTGTGGAGAAAAAACTACACATGTGACATCAGGAAAATTTTTATGCAAACAGAGCCCATATAGACAAACTAAGAAAGGAGATAGAGCAGCTGCTCACACATGCAGCTGAAGACACGTTAATCAAAGAGCACCAACTGAAAGAAGAGATGAATGTACTGCTTGAAAAAGAAGAATTGTTTTGGCTACAACGATCCTGAGTCAACTAGATGCAACATGGGGACAAAAACATAAGTTTTTTTCATGGTCAAGCCATATATAGAAAAAGAAGGAATACAATTGGAGGACTTGAGGATGAGAATGGAAGATGGATTGAGGAGGAAGAGGAGAAACAGAAAATTATTGTCGAATACTTCCAAAATCTAGTCCAATCCCAAAAATTGATCAGTTTGATGAACTCCTTGGGGTTGTTAAACCATGTATCACAGATGAGATGAATAATCAACTTCTAATAGAGTTCAGAGTAGAGGAAATTCGGGAGGTGTAACGACCCGTTACCACATTTTCACCTTATTTTACACAATTCATCCGGTTGGGCTGTCTGTGATACTTCCCTTTAACTAACTGTTAAACAAATTTACATAACATTGTTTATATTATACACATCCCCTATCTTAATTAATCAGATAAGTAGTACTGCAAACATGTCTAAATACAGAAAATAAATGATCGTACCTCATATAAATCAGTCGGTCTGTCACATTGTCCTTTTGTGTACAACCGTGATTCACAATCAACTGATCTCACGACCTTTAAAACCTGAAATGTTTGAAATTAAGGGGTGAGCAAACCACGGCTCAGTAAGAGAGTTATATGTCACACTTGATATTCAGCTATCTATATGCTGAAAATAATTTTTTTCATTTTCTTTAAAATCTTCCTAGCTGGCTATAAGCATACATGTAGGAAGGATACTACAGTCGGCTAAGGATCCAGATAGAATAGGGTAGGTATTTTAGAATACCATACTTGTTCCGGAACCTAGAAGCAACTGTAGAGAATAGTAATTTCGTTGTTTTCAAAGCAATATAATTTTCATTTTTCCATAGAATAAACCACTTATTTCTTTTCACTTCAGTATACTTTAAAACACGTGGCAGTTCAGTAATAAAAATAGTGGTTTACTTCTTTTCTCTTCTCTTCTCTTCAGTACAGTAAAAGCAGTACAGTACAGTGATTTGTAAATATCCAATCGTTGGATAATTACTTCTTCGATTATCTCTATCTTAGAAATAATTCTTATGCTATTCTTTTAGAATAAACATTTATTTCTCTTTCCAAATCAATAACCGTATCGTACTAAAGCCCCGTAAGAAATGCATTTAAAATAGTCATAGTATTGATATATGTAGAAAACAAATGCCATAATAATGCATTTCATACTTTAAATCATTGTATGAATTCTTTAATACATATATCAAAAATTCATACTTGTTTCAAACATGCATCATACTTTAGAAACTTAACATCATAATTAACAAAACTTATCATACAGTTCATGGAGACTAGGCAGAATCATATAGCCAGTATGCGGGTCATGACACTTACTTCATCCTCCAAAGAGGGAACAGAACATCATCCTCCGAAGAGGGAACAGAATACCTATGGCCATGGTATGGGCTGTAGACCTGATCAGGGTCGTACAACGAACATGCACCACGAAGGACCAACATACCCACAAAGGATGGAAACATGCACAATGTGGGCGAGAACATGCATGACGTGGGCTAAACATATGCCACAAGGGATGGAAACATGCACAATGTGGCAAGCATGACAGGCAATAACATAAACTATAGAAAGGCCTTAATCTCAAATCTTACTTACTTTTGTAACTTCTTAAATCATACATTTGGTACAAAATAGTAAGGACCGGGCGTGCCTGGGTCTAAGTTAGCCAGGGGTTTGCCACTCCGATCACTGTTTCGAAAAACATACTTATTTACTTTCATACATAAAAAGCATATTGAAAAATATGCATAGAAATCATAAGGTTCATTTAGCTAATTATCAAAAGACTATGGGATTTAATTTCGGAACGAAATTCATGCTTCAAACATTTCTTTATAAATTGCGATGAAGACAGTTTGCAAAATCATCACTGAAAGTATAGAAGGGCAAAACTGTCCTTTTTCCACCATAAAACACATATGTATGCTTTTCCATGCATTTAATTGAAAACATGATTTTATAATTATCGGGATTCAAATAGATTATTTTTATCATTTATAAAAATAAAATATTTATTTTCTAACTTTAAATTCTCATCACCATGTTTTCTTCTAAAAACACGTGTAGAGACCTCTAGTCTTGAAAACATAGTTGTTCATCATTTCTTAACCTTTATGGAATTTTCATAATTAATTATTTCCATAATTAAAACTATAAAGATTTTATATGAAATCTAGTGAATATTTAAGAATATTTATAAAAATATTCACTTCAGTCTCTTTTTCATTTTCTTCTCGTTTCACGTGAAATATCACCTACAGGATGAAATTTCGGTGATTTCTTTTTTTTTTTACCATTCACGAAAATATGAATATTTTAAAATCAATTATCATTATATTCATGTTTTATGAAATTTACTTAATTTCTCGATTTTCATACATAAAAATCGTTTCACGTGAAATCAAATCATTTATTATGATTTTCGGTGATTTTCGGTAAATTTTAGTAATTATTCGATAATTTTTCGGCAGTTTAACGGTTGTCGATTTGGCTAGCCTCCTGCACGAAAAATACAGTTTACATTTTTCAACTGGTATTTCACCACAATTTGAAACCGATAAATCACCACAAATTTCAAAACTAATCATTGTCAATTGCATTTATAAATTAAATGCATAATTTAAAACATGTGGCCGAATATCCTTACAGTCGGCACATGTCTCCCTTACTTGTTTTGGGTCGGCAACTGCCTCTCGAAAGTCGCACCCGTGTTCACCTCGCCCGATTCCATCGGTTCGGTCATCAAGGGAATTTTCAATTTCCTGTAATTCTTAGGATTTCCCGTAATTTCCGAATTCTCGGGAATGAATTCCTATTTCTCATTCTCTTTCTCTTTCTCTTTCTTCTTTTCTTTTTTTCTTTTTTTTTCTTTTCTTTTTCTTTTTCTTTTTTTCCTTGGTCTGACCGGTTCAGACCAGTCAGACCGGCTCCACCCTCCTCACCGCCGGTTCTCCTCCAGTGGCCGGTTCTCCAGCGGTTCGATGGCTCAGCAGCTGGCCGGCGTTGAGACGAACTTGCCGGTGGCCTCAGCTCGGCCTGGATCGACGGCACGGCGGCGGATCTATTAGGTTTTGCCTCGGTTTCTTCTCCTCCTCTGTCGGCCTTCCTCCGTCGTTTCCCGCCTCTCCGGTGGCTTCCTTCCCTTTCCTCTCCTTCCACCGGTGCTTCGGCTGTAGTGGCGGCGACTGATTTGGCCGGCACCGCCAGATCTGGTTTTCTTCTCTTCTCGGCCTCCGCCGGTTTCTGTTTTTCTTTCCAATTTTCCTTCGATTTTTCCTCCCTTCCGACGGTCACCGGCCTCCCTCTCTTCGCCGAGGCCGTCTCTTCCTTTTTTCCTTGCCGGCGGCAGCACTGGTTGCTGCCGTCGGTCCCATCTATTTTTGGGAAGAATCGGGCCGATTCTTCTCTTTTTTTTTTAATTTATTTATCTTATATTATATTTATATTATATTATATTTATAACTATATTATAAATATAATATTAATATTATATTATATAGTATTCTACTATATAATATCATATAGATAGATATATATATATATATATGTATATTTATATACTTTAAATTTAAATACTATTTACATATATATATCATAACACAATATATATTGTATTTACAATATATATTTTCAAACTTTAATGTAAATTAGTATTTACATTTCTCATTTATGTATATATCTATATATATACATAAAATACTTTACTTAAATACATATGTATTATTTTATTTTGTACAATAGTATATATATCTATATATACCTATATGTATACTATATAATAACTTCAATACATATGTATTCATTTAAAATTACATTTATATAATTTATAATTATATAAATATATTTCTCTTTCATTTCTCATTTTCTTATTTAATTTGGATTTCCATTTATCCAAATTAAATTTCCTCTATTCCTTATTTTATTTCCAACTTAATTTCTTTCACTCGAATTTCTCAATTCCGTCACTTCCTCCATTTTCGAAATTTCCACAATATTCTGGTCTCATAATTAATTCGTTTATTTATTTCCACTGTTTATTTTCTCCAACATTTATTTCCAATATTTATAATTTCCAATTAAATGAAAAATTTACGGTTATCACAGGAGGCAATTCAACAAATGCATCTAACTAAAGAGCAAGACCTGACGGTATGGTTGCTTTATTTTACCAAAAGTATTGGCACATAGTGGATGAGGGAGTGACTATTTTTTGCTTAGAATGCTTAAATGAAAAAAGACTGATTGATGCTATCAATAATACTCATATTGTTTTAATTCCAAAAATAAAAGAACCAAGGAAAGTTACACAGTTTTGGCCTATAAGCCTATGTAATGTATTTTACAAAATCATTGCAAAAGTTCAATGAATAGGCTTAAGAATATCCTTCTTGTATGCATAAGTGAGTCTCAGAGTGTATTTGTACTGTGTAGATTAATGACAAACAATGTATTAGTGGCCTATGAATTGTTGCATGCGCAAAAAAATAAAAAGCTAGGACGGGAGGGATATTTTTCCTTGAAGTTAGACATGAGTAAGGCTTATGACCGAGTGGAGTGGAACTTCCTTGAACTAATGATGTATAGATTAGGATTTCATCCTAATTGGATTAAAACAATAATGAGTTGTGTTACTTCTATATCTTACTTAGTTGTGGTAAATGGGTCTATTATTGATCAACTTTATCTTAAGAAAGGACTTTGACAAAGAGATCCTCTATCACTATATTTATTCTTGATTTGTACTGAAACTCTTTCAGCACTGCTCAGCAAGTCCCATAAGGAAGGATTGATAAGTGGAGTGTAGGCTAATCAAAGAGGTCTTAGAGTCACACACCTTTTCTTTGCTGAAGATATATAGAGATGGCTCGGGCCACTTGGTTAATTTTGTCAAGTCAGCACTTTTTTTCAATAGTAACGTCAAAGAGGATCAAAAGTAGACAGTCCAGAGGATTTTCAAAATTCAAGATACAATCAATCTTGAAAAGTACTTGGGATTGCCAACCATGGTGGGAAAGAGTAAATATTGTGCATTCAGGGAGCTGAAAGACAAAATATGGTCTAAGATGAATCTATGGAGTTCAAGGACGTTATCTCAAGGGGCCAGGAAATATTCTTTAAAGCAGTAATCCAATCTATTCCCATATATGCCATGGGATGCTTTTTACTGCCCAAAACATTGTGTTATGAAATCAATGGTATACTTAGTAGCTACTGGTGGAAGCAGAATAAAAACAGCAAAGGTATGCATTGGCTTAGCTGGAATCACATGTGTAAGGTAAAGAAGAATGGTGGTATAGCCTTCAGGGAAATGTGACATTCCAATAAGGCACAATTGGCCAAACAAGGATGGAGACTACTGAACAATACTAGCAGCCTAGCTTACAGCGTGCTAAAGGCAAAATTCTTTCCAACCGAGGATTTCCTGAATTCAAAAATTGGATGGCAGCCTTCCCAAACATGTCGGAGCATTTGGTCTGCTAAAGACGTATTACAGCTAAGAGTTCGGTGGCGAGTCGGTAATGGGCGGTGCATGCAAATATAGCAAGACAGGTGGCTTCCTTTTAATTCCTCATTTTGGGTTCAATCAATGAGAGGACATTGGGATAAGAATAGCCATGTATTGGAAGTAATAAATGGTGAAACTATATATAGATATGGTTTCAACCATGTTTTCGATAGAGGAGGCTAAAAGAATTTTGACTTTGTCTATAAGTAAAATCAGTGGAGAGGATAAACTAGTCTTGCATTATACCAATGATGGTGTATATACAGTAAAGAGTGGCTACAGACAGTATTTTAGACTTGAGGAAGGGGTGCAATCTGATGGCGTGGATGTAGACAAGGCTACTTGGCAGAGAATATGGTCAGCTATGGTACCTAACAAAGTTAAAGTCTTCTTTTGGAAAGTCAAGAATGCAATTCTACTAGTTAAAGTGAATTTGTAGAAAAAGATAACTCAAGTCAACCGTTTTTGCCAAAAATGCGAGGACAGGGAAGGGACCATTTGCCATGCATTGAGAGCAGAGCATGTGTATGCTAATGCAGTCTAAAGAAGCATGAATCATGAATGGGACCGACAACTCATTATGGATGAAAGTGAATGGGACGATTGGCTAAACCAGAACCTGGATCCTACACAGTTTCAACAACTTGCTATGATACTTTAGGCTTTATGGAATGAAAGGAATTCTGAAATTCATAGCAATAAGAAGCGAGAACTAGCTAGAACAACCAGATTTATCCGTCAATACATAGATGATTTCAACAAAGCAAACACAAGGGAGATCAAGCGGCAAAATGATCTGAGATCAAATGGAAAAGGCCCAAGGTTAATAGTTACAAGATTAATTTCGATGGGGCCATTAATACACAGAGCAAAATAGGAGGCATAGGGATCATTATACATGATTGCAGAGGAGATGTTATAGGTGCCCTAGCCGCAGAATGGCTGAACTGCATGAACCCGAAAATTGTTGAGGCAATGGCAGCGCTTAAAGCATTGAATTTTGCAACTCAGATGGGACTGATGGATATAGAAATTGAAGGAGATTCAATTGTTGTCATAAAGAAACTGCTCAATGATGGTGAAGACCTATCTCCTATGGAACCAATCTTGGATGAAGATCGTATGTTACAGAAAAATTTCAGAACATGTGTAATCTGTCACACAATGAGGGAGGGGAATAAAGCAGCTTATTTGCTAGCTAAATACGGGATTAATTGTAAGGAAGAGGAAATATGGGTAGATGACACTGCTAAATATATATTAAGTTAATGAATGAATCACCTTTTCAAAAAAAAAATTCACAAGTAATCATTATTTCACATGCAAATTCTTCCCTCATTAATTACATTTTCTTATTTATTCATTTAGGTGATTCTACGTTATAAAGTCTAAAAGTTCTACTAGAAATATATTGAATAATAACCTTCTATGTATTTCAAAAATAATAATAATCCTTTATGTAATCTTCCACTTTACATCGAAAAATTGCAGAGTATTGCCTACAGACTCAAATCTGTCGAATTATAAACAATCTGAAATTAATTAATAAAATTTTATTTATTATGGGACTGCTCTCTGCAGCCAACACAAATATGGAAAAATGGAATGGCAGTGTCAAAGAAAATTACTACATCAACTTTATTATATACTTGCTAGTTCATTAAATCAAAGAACTAAGAAGTATAATGCTAACAAATTACATGGGCATGCAAGGCAGCATGCATGGCAAATCAAGTTTTAGAATTAGTATTAGAAGAATCATGAGATAAGTAAAATGGAATATTAGTGGAACTCTTATATTAACCTCAACAACATAAAATGCACCTAAATTAAATTTTGATACAAAATATCAAGAAAACAAATCTACCACTCAGATTAGAATAGAGATATGTAGGAACCCTAATAAACACATGAAGTCAATTTTCTTCAAGTGTAGTCGGTCCAAACAACAGCTAGAAACAAATGCAGGGAAGTTAGATAAAGAAGTAGCGGAATAAATCAACCAAATCATTCACAAAAATAAGCAGAGAGGTACCAGATTTTTACGTGGAAAAAACCCTTCAAAGAGAAGGAAAAAAAACCACGGGAAAAGCAATCCTCTAATAAATAAATAGGTACATAGTTTATGTCTCAAGTTGTTTGGATGAATAAACAACTCCTTGAAATTAAATCAACTCCTTGTTATGTGATGAGCTCCTGATCAATACCATGGCAAAAAGAACCATAAATAAAATCTGCTTGTCCTATTTTTTCTTGGGTGCCTTTAAGGGAGCTGGTACCGATCATAGTCTGCAGCTGTATGTTTTGTATCGGTAGTCCCTTGAGGCTTGATCGTTAGATGTTAAACTTTCTTAAGATATGGAACTGACGTATCTTCATTAACAACGACGAGGGTTCTACATTTCTTGTTCTGGGTATCTTCGTCTTCTTCATGATTTAAACCCACAGTAACATAGCTGATATTGGTCATTGTCCGCTGCAGCATGTTTGCATTCCATCTATTTGCATTTCTTTGGATTTCTTTTGGACTACGCTGATCTTCAACACAAACTTTCTTCAAAGATCAAGGGTTTTACGTTTCTTGTTCTTGGTATCTTCATCTTCTTGATTTAAACTCGCAGCAACAAAAGAATCTTTTTTTTAATCTTGCAAATAACATAATCACTCAAACCCTCAACGCTTAAAAAGTACTCATGCATGATCCAATGCCCATTGCCTTGGCTTGACTGATCTTTCTTGCAAGTAAAACTGAAGTATTTGTCGAACCCTATCAGCTGACCATGCACATTCTTTATTTCCTTGTTGCTTCTACCAAGCTAGCATCCATAACCTGCAATCCTATCAATTCTTAATCTGCTCTTCTTCTTCGACTTGGTGAAAACCTAGAAAGAATTGTTGGTAGCTTTGTCGAAAATATTCCAATGGTCTTTGCTTTCACCGTAAATATCAGCTTCCATCAAAACAGTAGAAGAAAATGGCTCTCCATAGGTGGTTGGTCAAAGAAGGTAGCGGAGAATCTCCTTTTTGGTGGGATTAAATCGATAGTCGAAAGACATCTTCGACTCAAGATTAGAAACAGTCAACATTCTTGCTATGCTATCTAATAGTTTTCTCTATAATGAATAGTGGTTAATCTTATATAAATATATAAAAGCCAAACGTTATATTTATATAAATATAAATAGTGAATAATCTTATATATATTTATATAAATATATAAATATCTAATAGTCCATATTGTGAGGTACTAATCGTGTTGTGAAGAATAGTGCTTTTTTAGGTTAATTAAAGGTGTGTTAGAATTAGATGTCCTTTAGAAAAAAAAAGTGTGTTAGATGTGATGACTTTCCAAAAGAGTCTGAGGGTAGTAGAATCACAAATGACATGATACATTGATTTTACTTTATAGAAAAGATAAAAATAAAAAAGTACATATTTTTATTGATTAATTTAATATTTTAAATTTTATATTCATCCTTAAATTTAATTTTAAGTAAGATCAATTATAATATTTATCTCTATATGTATATATAAAATATGAAAATTTAAAATTTCAGTTGGATCAACTGACCCCACATTTAAAACGTGATTACGTCACTTCATACACTAATAATTGCATCAAATATAAATCCTACTGTAGGAAAATTAATACAGATAAATACATCAGGATCTCATATTCAATCATCAAGAAAAGATTAATACGGAAGCATACCTGAATCCATTGGAATTGATTTCTTGAGGTTAGAGTCTTCCACGTCTAAACCTTTTGAGAGAATCTGTATCTCACTCAACGATGGGATATGTTGTGAGAATTAAGTTATGTTTAGACTGGAGACCATAACCTATTTATACTTGAAGTATATTTTATTTTATTTTGGCCCATCATGAAAATAAAATAAAATATTGGGTCTCTACACATTGCAAAGCCCATACTAATTTGAGATGTTCTAAAGTCCAATAACTTAAACTTTATTTGATCACTATTAAGTGGACTAAATAGATAGCCTGTAATGTACAATTAATTGATATATGTAGGCCCACTAAATAATTTCCCAACAATCTCCCACTTGGGCCACATATGTCACCTGATAATTGTACATTTTAAAATAACTTTAAGAGCTCTAAACTTGCTATCATCATAAGACAACATCTCTAAACAATCTGGTCCATCAATTATATTAACATAGGATCAAAGCGATCTTCGTTACATATATTCTGTAACTAGACCCACCAATGGTCACGTATATTAATATAATCAACGACATAGATCAAGTATGGATGTGTAGCATGGAAATTACATGCAATGTGATCTCTTAAACATGCCTATTTCCAACTAGTCCTACTTTCAAAACTTTAGGCTCAACTGCAATTTGAAAGAATAATACTTTATTTCAGAGTTTCAGTAATAACAACAATACTTTATTCTGATCAGAAAAATGTCTCAATAACAAATGAATATAAATGAAACAAACTCCCACTATAAAAGCATATCATCAAAGTGAACCACACCCATGCGAGCTACATGCTCATGAAACACCTTAGGTGGGACACCCTTAGTAAGTGGATCCGCAATCATGGAGTTCGTATTGATATATTCAATAGATATCTGAAGACTCTGAACTCTCTCCTTAACAACAAGAAACTTGATGTCAATATGCTTTGACTTCGACAAGCTTATGTTGTTCTTGGAGTATAATTCTGCGGCTTTATTATCACAATAAATATTCAATGGCTTCTCAATGCCATCGACAACGCATAGCCCAGTGATAAAATTTCGCAACCATATTGCCTGGTTTGATGCCTCATAGCAAGCTATAAACTCTGCTTCCATGGTGGAAGAAGCTACGAGTGACTGCTTTACACTCTTCCAAGACACAGCTCCTCCAGCTAACATGAAAACATAACCATATGGATCTTCTGCTATCAAGGCAACTAGCAAAATCGGAGTCTGAATACCCAACGATCTCTAAATGGCCTGACCTCCGATATGTGAGCATGTAATCTTTAGTTTTCTGTAAATACCTCATAACCCTCTTTACTGCTTTCCAATGATCCACTCCAGGGTTACTTAAATATCTGCCAAGCATACCAACTATGTACGCAACATCCGGACGCGTACAAACTTGAGCATACATAAGACTCCCTACTGCTGAAGCATAAGGAATCTTCTGCATCTCTTCCTTTTCAACATTATTTCTTGGGCATTGAAGCAAACTGAATTTATCACCCTTAGCAATGGGCGTGTCTCCTGATGCACAATTTTTCATGTCAAATCTGCTAAGCACCTTATCGATATAAGCCTTTTGTGATAAGCCAAGTATTCCTTGAGAACGATCTCGATTGATCTGTATGCCCAACACAAAAGATGCATGCCCAAGATCTTTCATCTCAAATTTATTTGAAAGAAATCTCTTGGTTTCATGCAATAAACCTATATCACTACTTACTAGCAGAATGTCATCGACATATAACACCAAAAGAATAAACTTGCTCCCATTGATCTTGTGATAAATACACTGATCAACAGTGTTCTCCTTAAAACCAAAAGAGGTGATCACTTGATCAAATTTCCGATACCATTGACGGGATGCTTGTTTTAAACCATAGATGGATTTCTTTAATTTGCATACCAGATGTTTCGATTCATCCGATACGAAATTTTCTGGTTGCTCCATATAAATTGTTTCTTCAATGTCACCATTGAGAAACGCTGTCTTTACATCCATCTGATGTAGCTCCAAATCATAATGAGCTACAAGTGCCATAATGATTCTAAAAGAGTCTTTCGATGAAACTGGAGAGAAAGTCTCTTTATAATCAATGCCTTCCTTTTGAGTGAAACCTTTGGCAACTAGACGTGCTTTATATCTTTCAATATTGCCTTTCGAATCCCTCTTGGTTTTGAAAATCCATTTACAACCAATCAGTTTCGCTCCTTTATGCAATTCGACAAGATCCCAAATGTCATTATCCTCCATTGATTTCATCTCATCTTTCATGGCCTCAATCCATTTATGAGAGTGAACACTTTGTTTGGCTTCACTAAAAGATTTTGGATCATCCTCTAGTCCTATATCAAACTCGTGTTCTTGGAGATAAACGATATAATCATCTAGAATCGCCGATCTCCTCTCTCTCGAGGATCTCCTTAATGGCACTTCCAATTGAGGTTGTTGTTGCTCTTCAATATGATACGGTGGTAACCCAGGAGTGTCTTGATAGTCTGGATTTGCATCTTGAATAATGTCAGACATAATTGTCTGATCATTCTCAATTGCAACTGTAGGAACTGTAACATGTTCTTCCTCAAAAACATAATTCCTGAGTTTAGCACCCTTATCATATTCAACATCCTCAATAAACTTAGCATTCCCTGTTTCGAAAAAGGATCTATTTGAGGGATCATAAAACTTGAAACCCCTCGATCTTTCTAAGTATCCAACAAAGTAGCAGCTTACTGTTCTTGAGTCCAATTTCCTTTCGTTAGGCTTGTATGGCTTAGCCTCAGCTGGACAACCCCAAATATGTAAGTGCCTAATACTAGGCTTCTTTCCTGTCCATAATTCATATGGGGTTTTAGCTACTACTTTGCTTGGAACTCGATTAAGAATGTACACTGCAGTCTTTAAGGCTTCTCCCCAAAGTGAGTCTGGCAAAGAAGAATGACTAATCATACTTCTAACCATGTCCTTTACGGTCCGATTTCGTATCTCAGCTACACCATTTTGACTTGGAGTCCCTGGCATGGTGTATTGAGGAACGATGCCATATTCTGCTAAATACTTTGCAAAAGGGCCTGGACGTTGTTCACCTGATCCGTCGTATCTACCGTAATATTCACCTCCACGGTCAGATTTAACGGCTTTAATTTTCCTACCTAGTTGATTTTCAACTTCAGCTTTATAGGTTTTGAAAACGTCCAATGCTTGAGACTTCTCATGAATCAAGTATAGGTACCCATAACGAGAATAATCGTCTATGAAAGTAATAAAATACTGTTGACCATTCCAAGAAGCTGTAGGGAATGGACCACAAATATCAGTATGAATTAAATCCAAGACGTTTAAACTCCTGTTAGCACCAGTTTTCTTGATATTTGTTTGTTTTCCCTTAATACATTCAACACAGATTTTGAAATCTGAAAAATCAAGGGAATCAAGAATTCCTTCTGACACAAGCCTCTTTATTCTTTGTTCAGAAATATGTGCTAAACGCTTGTGCCATAACATGGAAGAATTCTCATTAATTAATTTGCGCTTTGTACCACAATTATTTATATGCAAGGATTCATTAATGTGTGAGGCATGAATATCCAATTTATATAGATTATCAACTAAAAAACCTGTGCCAATAAGATTTGAATACTGGAAAAGACTAAATTTTCCATTTCCAAATGAACAAGAATATCCTGATTTGTCCAAAGAAGAAATAGAAATCAAATTCTGTCTAAATGACGGTACATAAAAAGTCTCTTTCAAATCTAAATAGCAACCAGATTCTAACTTTAATCTAAATAAACAAACAGCCTCAACAGGAGCTCTTTCGCCATTTCCTACGTAGATAAATCTTTCAGCATCAGTTGGCTTTCTGCTCTTTAGACAACCCTGCATAGCCACACTTATGTGAGTAGTTGCACCTGTATCTATCCACCAAGTGTGATTGGGTACTAAAGCCAAATTAACTTCAGAACAAACAAAGTTAAGAAGTTTACCCTTTTTGGCAAGCCATTTAGCATACTTGGAACAATCCTTCTTCACATGACCACCTTTACAGCAAAAGAAACAAGTGATCACCTTATCTTGTTTCTGTTGCCCCTTAGGCTGTGAAGTTTCAGTATTTGCAGTGCCTTTTCCTGTGTTCCTTTTTCTCTTTTTGTTGGTAGCAATGTCATTGGAAGAAGATGCTAAGTAAACACTTTCTATCTTTTCTTGTTTCAACCTCTCTTCCTCTTGCACACACTGAGTAATGAGCTCATTAAGAGTCCATTTCTCCTTTTGAGTGTTATAACTTATTTTAAAAGGACTGAATTGTGCAGGAAGAGATATTAAGACCAAGTGCACGAGAATGTCCTCAGACAACTCTAACTTTAGTGCCTTTAGTCTTGTAACAAGATTAGACATTTCCATAATATATTCCCTTATGTTTCCTTTACCGCTATACCGCATTGAAACAAGCTTAGACAGGATGGTACTTGTTTCGACTTTTTCATTTGCAGTGAACCTATTTGCAATTCGTTGTAGGAAACTCTTAGCATTTTCCTCCTCAGGCATTGCGCCTCTGATGGTATTCGGAATTGAGTGCTTCATGATCATCAGACTCATGCGGTTTGAACGCTCCCATTTTTCATAAAGTGCCCTTTCCGTAGCTGTACTATCATCAGCAGGGGCGGGAGGTTTGTCAGACCTGATCGCATAGTCTAGATCCATACACCCAAGCATAATAGTAACGTGCTCCTTCCATTTCTCGAAATTAGTGCCGTTAAGCACCGGAATATTGTTCAAATTGGCAGATATAGAAGAAACATTTACTGTAAACAGAAAAACAACAATAATCAGCTCACAATTAACAAACGATAATTTTGGGCCATATAAGATACCAAGCACAACATTAAAATTTAGTCTTTGGACAGAAATTTTAATTTGTAAGCGGTACTCTTAAACTTTATTAGTAAATATTGATAATCAAATCCTTGCCAACAACATACCTTCCTTTGGGCCGACATATTGCATGCATGGTAAAAAATAATTTTATCACATATTTACTACCTTATTGTGTTTGTAATCCGGCCAAAAAATAACCTTCCTTTGGGCCGATTATTTTCCGCAGGGATTAAAAAACACAGTCATTTAAATTATTAAATGACAACTTTAATTTTCAAAATAAATAAATTAACATAAAAGAGGTCACTTTGGTGGCATTGTATATTAATTCAATTTATTTTGAACTTTATTTTGCACCAAATATGCACAAGTGTATATACTAAGCGTACACAAATTTATCAACAATACTAAGGCTATAATCCCAAAAATAAGAATATCTTAAGATCCCCAAGAATATAACCCTAAATATTAAAGTAAAAAAATAATAAGTATTTCAGGGTATTCAATCCCAGCAGACATAAGCCCAATAAAAAACTAACAATAAAGATATGGGGTTTAATACAATATTCAAATAAAGTTTTAATACCCCAAATTTTAGGATTCCAACAATTGGATAAAACATGACACACCAAATATATTCCAATATCTTAGGCTTTTGCCTAAAGCTTAAGGTTCCAACAATTAGCCTAAAACAAAGTTTAACACTTTCAAAAGACTAATCATAAATACCCCAATTGTTGTACAAGCTTATCTTTGTAACCCAATTATGTTTTCTTAATTTCTTTCAACCAAAAAAAAATCCCTTTAATTTGTAAGTTAGATTCAACTATATAAGTTACAAAAAGCATTTATCCTTCATCAATCTGAATCAAAACATACAAAATATAATTGTTTTGGTTGAATATTTAATTCGGGATTTAAAAACTTTAAGAATAAAATTCATAAAACATGAAACAAAATTTCAGAAAATTGTTCACATGATTTTAATCCTTATTCCATAAGGAATAAAAGCCCTAGAGTTTTACACAAAAATTTTTAATTCTCAATGATCAAACATGATAGGCTCTTGATACCACTTGTAGGAAAATTAATACAGATAAATACATCAGGATCTCATGTTCAATCATCAAGAAAAGATTAATACGGAAGCATACCTGAATCCATTGGAATTGATTTCTTGAGGTTAGAGTCTTCCACGTCTAAACCTTTTGAGAGAATCTGTATCTCACTCAACGATGGGATATGTTGTGAGAATTAAGTTATGTTTAGACTGGGGACCATAACCTATTTATACTTGAAGTATATTTTATTTTATTTTGGCCCATCATGAAAATAAAATAAAATATTGGGTCTCTACACATTGCAAAGCCCATACTAATTTGAGATGTTCTAAAGTCCAATAACTTAAACTTTATTTGATCACTATTAAGTGGACTAAATAGATAGCCTGTAATGTACAATTAATTGATATATGTAGGCTCACTAAATAATTTCCCAACACCTACTTCTAATTAAAAATTGCTAATAGAAAATAAGACAACATGCACATGCTATATTACTTGATTATAAGATGTGAATGAAAGCACATAGTACATAAAAAAAGCACACATATAGTAATGGAAAGCAAAAACAAAAGTGAAATATAGCCCAAAATTAAGTACAATTAGGTGAAGTAGAGGCTTATAACATGCATAATTTTTTTCGTCATAATTCTTCTGGAAGCATAAAGTATTTATTTGGTCATAGATCAAAGATATTATCGATAGAGATTTAGTAGTTTGTGGGATAAGGAAGCTTGCACAAGCTGGGGAGGTGCATGGCAAGGTTTGGGTCAATACTAAGGGAAGGCAAGAGGGTGGAGTTCTTATAAGAGCAAAGGTAGCCAATATCAGCATGGAAAAGGGCGAAGTAGCAAGTGGATGTGGGCGGAGGAGGGTTTGGAGGGGTCATTACTGGCTTGCATGCCATCAAACTTGAAGCAAGCATGTTGCAAATGCTTTGAGCAACTGTTGTAGCAATGGCCAAAACTATTCCCACCACCGCTATAAATGTTAGTACTCTCTCCATTTTTGTGATCTCTGAAAAGATTTTTGAGTTGATAAGAGTTATGGAGGATTTCATAGTGAGAAGCTAAGCTAGGCAAAGATTGTTACTTAAAGGGAATGATTTGTGCAGTCTATGACTTTCCATCCACCCTATCGGTTGTGGAAATATTCTTCTCCCAAACTACGGAGTCACATTGTGTGAAGTGTGAAGTTGTGGCCAAGAAAAGTCTGTTTTTAGATGCTCTAATCCATTATGAACATCTCATCAAATGAAACGTCAAAATTAAATGAATTAAAAAACTAAGCTCAAATGCATCATGTCACTTTCAAATTTTATGTAGCTTTCAATGTCATGTTATATTTTTGTATAATGTTAGTGTATTGTGTTTAAAATATTGAATTATGTCGACCATTTTAACTATTACAATGGCTTGAAGATGATGAGAAATTTAAGAATTTCCATTATATTGCTCTATTTGTATTGTACAACTTATATACAAAGTAAAGAAAGGTAAAAAGAAGCTACTGCAGACTATCTATAGCTACTGGAAGAATACAAGATATTAACTAACTCTTAGAGATTAGCTAGCTAATTACATTTAAGTTAGCTAATTAGTTGATGGTTTAGCTCTCAAGGTAATGGAAGCTTCATGAGTTGAATAACTGCTAGGTTGTCACGACCCGGAGGTCGCGACGTACACTTATCAATCACACTTATACCGTTTTCTCAAATTTACAAACTAATTTTTTTTTTCACTTTAAGATTTGTATTCGGTGTCAGTGTCACTTCTAATCTAACTTCGCATTTCTTAATTTGATTTACATTCACCATTTAATTTCCTATCTCTTAAATAACTCAACTTGATTATATTTTAATTCAATGTTAAATTGGTAAAAGAAAGAGATCGAAAACTCCCACTTATATAAAATCGATTTTCCTCAGTTAATTAACCTGCAAAAATATATATTTTTCAATATCATATCTCCACTTCATAATCCACAGTTTACATTATTATACACTACACAATCTTAGAATCATCAATTAACATTTTTACCTTCCATAAAATTCGTAGTTATCATACCACAAGCACATATCAGATTGTACTTTATAATCATTCTAGTCTATAATAATCTAATGCGGTCCTAAGTTACATCCCAAAATGTTTCTAATAAACATGTACTGTGCATTGCATAATGTCTATACATGATAACCAACATAATGTATAAAATTTCATATACCTTAAAATAATAAAAGCAGCACTCGAAGGACTTAAACAAGTACCACTACTAGGTACAATCCCCAAGACCCACACAGAAACCCTGGGCGTGGACTTTAGCTTGTGTGATCTGCGATGATGTTAGAAAGGGATGAGCAAAACCACAGCTCAGTAAGTAGCTTAAGTAAATGCATGTTAGTCTCATGTCGATCTACATGCACATGTAGAAAACAATGTTGAAGTAACAAGTAAGTATGGTGTTTAAACATGGTCTTAAGACAAACACTTTCTTCGTGCACTTCAGTTTTAAAACGCTTTCAATTTGCACTTTATTTAAATCAAACTTACTATGCATTCCGATCAAATCGATTCATTATTCATTTCGCTTAAATTCAACACACCACGCATTTCGATAAAGCCAAAACATCATGCACTTTGATAAATCAATTACTTTGCATTTTAATAAATCGATTACTATGCATTCGTTTTAAAATCAATATTTATGCACTTTGAGAAATCAATTACTGTGCATTCGTTTGAAATCAATAACTATACATTTTCTATAAATAAATTAGTTCACAAAACGATAATCAACAAACATTAGGCGTATAGCCTTGATTCACTGAAAACGATTTCAAAAACGATCACCTATCACTTTAGGCGTAAGCCTTAATTCACTTAAAACGATTTCAAATAGATCATTTTCACTTTAGGCATAAGCCTCGATTCACTAAAATTGATATCAAATCGATCATTTGTCACTTTTAGGCATAAGCCTTAAATCTCTTAAAATGATTTCAAACCGATCATTTTTCACTTTAGGCGGAAGCCTCAATTCACTGAAATTGATATTAATAATAAAACAGTGGCATGTAGAGTTTAGGCAATAATCCTTAATCAATCAACCAGTCGATATCCATCCTAGCTAGCAATGGAATGGTATCGCAAGCAACACTAAATTTATGGTCATAAAACAATGTCCAGTCTCGCTGATCAGTCGAGAGCTAGAACTTGCCTGCTGGTTTTCCAGACAAGTAGTAATCTACCTAGAGCATTAGGCTCGATAGGTACAATACGATAGTCTAGAGCACAGAGCTCGATAGACGGGCAATAAGGCCTAGAGCTAAGCTCGATAGGCTAGAAATGACCCAAAGGTCGTAGGACATGCCTGCTCTCAAAAACAGTTTGAAACACTCAAAAACAGTTTGAAATCAACTTCCTTGTGTAGCACTTGGCTTCCATGGATTCCAAATCACTATTAAATCAGTTTTGAGTTCAAGATATAAAGAACTGTCAATTTATTTCAAATGTTGGTTCAAACCAAAACTTTGCAAATATAAAATATGATGCAAGTCATTAAAACATAAACATTAAGTAATTAAACTCAAAACATGCTATACGTAAATGCATATATGCATCGGTTCATTTCACTTAACATGCACACTTGGTTGGCCACAACACGCAAAGAAGAAAATAAGTTTCAGTCCAGTCCAAGCATAAACGAATTTATATAATTAAACCATTCCTACGAAATGGTGCTAACAAACTTTACTTAACCCACTTACTTTAATGCTTAGCAATTATCCTCTCCAATCGTCCAAACCAATATCAACCTCCAGTACTGCTCCAACCCACTACAAATAAATTCATCTCGTCTCAATAACATGTCCTCACAAGCTTAATCATGCATCAAAAACACATATTCTACAACCATGATTCCTTAAGTCATTCCTTTACTAGGAATTTTTTATTATTATTATTATTATTATCATTATCCTACGATTCCATATATATATAAATATATGGCGTGTATATTTATATATTTATACACACACATCAATTTTAGCCAAGTGTATATTTTCTTACTCTTGAAAATATTCTCTTAACTAAATTTCATATCGCCTGTACCCCTCGAATATCCAATTAAATTCTATACATCGAATTTATCCTTATAATTCGCAAGTGACCTATAGTCATACTGATATATGTACATTATATCCTAGTAACATCACACTAGCTACTTATATGTATATTAATTCACATTTCCCATGCTTATCATATCATTGATACTCATATATCTGTGTATGTGTGTGTGTGTGTATATATATATATCATTGAGTCTTAGTCTTTAATCATCACCATCATCACACAATCCTAACTACAATTATATAATATAATTCTAATTTTGAATTATATAAACATCTTACCAAAATTTTGCAAGTTTAGAACTTAGCAATCTCAAGCTTTGGCCCAAATTTCACAAGTCGCACCTTCTTGATGGAATTTCTACAATTAATCACAAAATAAAGCTTAGAACAATTTATAAGACTATATAAAATTTATTAAATTTACCGCAACTTCTTACCCCTTCCAGACTATGGCATAAGAAATTCACAAAATCTTTCATTTCTTCGTTTTCTTTTCCTTTTCTATTTTTACATTTTTTTTCTCTTTTCTTTCTTTCTTCCTTCCCTTCGGCTAGCACATCAGTGCAAGAACTGCCTCCACAAAGAGCCTTAGTTGGCTGAGTTTTGCACCCCTTCACGGCTTCTCTTGCCTCCCCTACAAAGCCTTTAAATTAGTTTATAATGCTACTATGTCCATCCCTTTTTGAACGCCCAGAACAGCTCACAAAACATCACCATTTTGGCTCACGATTCCAGCCTTTAATGGCTCCTATTTTAGCCTTTGATCCTCCTCTTTTTAGCTTTACATTCGGTCTACAATTCATGCTTGGTTCAGCCCCAAAAATTCATTGCTTTGGCTTAAAAATCTAGCTTTTCAAATGCCACCTCGACACCCCTGGCAACCTGCCTAACGTTTCACTGTCTCCAAGCAGCACAAAACAGACCATGAAAGCCTCCCTATTTAGCCTCTAACCGACTATCTTCAACCTTGCCAAGCAAACCTTACAACTCAACAACTTCAAGCCCTCACGAAATCCCCTGCTTTAGACTCGTTATGGCAGCTCCAGTACACACCCAGAACAGCCTCCACTCACCTCCAAAACACCCTTGCTCAGTTACCGAAGAAAACCCCAATCAGACAGCCTAAATCAATCGCCTACTGTAGCGTCTGAAATAGCCCACTTCAGCCCCTTTTTACGCCTCTGCTTCTGTCTCTTCAAAGCCAAAATGAGGCTTCTTTTCTCCTTCAATTTCTTGTACTCGAGAATGAAGCCCTCTATTCTCATTGAATGCAAACTCCTTAGTGGAGTTAGGTGAAATGGAAATGGCTTTTCCAAGAAGCCAGTGCCTATCTCTCATTCTCGTCGCCTCTCCCTTCTTTTTTTTTTTCTTTCTCTTTTTTTTTATTTTATTTTTTTGACAGAGGACGTGAGTCCTCTGCCATTTTTCATTTAATTTCCTGCGCCTGTTGGCTTCCTTTGGAAGCCAACGGGTACATTTTATTATTTATTTTTTTTGTTTTATATATATTTATACTTTATATATTATATTTCTCATACAATATATAATATATATTTACTATCCTATTTAAATGTGGATAGGATATAAATATATATATATATATATCTATTTTAAAGTCAATATATATATTAGTAGTACATATATTTTTATTTTATTCTTCTTTTATTTAAATTCATATATATATTATACTTATTATTTAAATTCATATATATATACTTAATACGTATATATTATACTTAACATGTGTATAAATATATATTCTTTATGTATTTTATATATATATATATTATACACTCATGTCTATCATGTCCAATTTAATATACTTGTATCTTTCATTTAATTGAATATATATTAATTTATTTTGTTTCTTTTACTATTTAATCACTTACAACATATACACTTAGATTTTGTAGGGCATTTATACATTCACTAACTTGTTTATTATTGTATAATTTATCTATTTATTTATTTTTTTATTAAATTAATATAAACTAATATAAATTAATATATCATGAACTTATTTATATAAATGCTATATATATTAATCATTTATTATTAAATGCACTAACTCCACCTTTTGATTTCATTACTTAAGATAATACAAAATTTCAGAACACTCTCAAAGCTTAGTTTATTTAATTTCTTCGTTTATATACAAACTCGATACGGAAAATTCGTAGTCTTCACATAGGTGGTTGTTGCTGAGTGCTTAGCTAAGCTGATAGTTGTTGGTACTGTGATGGTTGTTGATTGTTATTTAGTTATCATGATACTCCTCCCTCAGCAAGCTGGAGAGTATGAATTTTGTACTCCTAAGTTGGAAAGAAATGTGTGGGATGAGGAGCCTTAGTAAACATGTCAGCCAACTGATCTTCTGACTTGATAGGCATAAGATGAAGAACACCAGAAGTGAGTTTTTCTCACACTATGTGATAGTCAATATCAATGTGCTTAGTTCTTTCACCGAATACTGAATTTTTTGTGGTGTATGGCAGATTGGTTGTCACAAAATAACAAAGCAGTGGATGGATAAGGTATGTGAAGGTCTTGTAAAAGGCAAAGAAGCCATCATAGCTCACAAGTAGCTGTTGCCAATGCCCTGTACTCTGACTCAAAAGATAATCTAGAAACAATACTTTGTTTCTTAGATTTCCAACTAATAAGTGAGGGACCAAGGAATATGCAATAACCAGTAATGGACTTTCGAGAATCATGACATGATGCCTAATTTAAACTTGAGAAAGCTTTAAGTTTGAAATTTGATAAGGCTAAGAAAAAGAGACCTTGCCAAGTGTTGCCTTGAGATACCTAAGAACTCGATGGGCAACTACAAGATGTTGCTGAGTAGGCTTATTGAGAAACTATGATAGCTATTGTGTAGCATAAGTGAGATCAAGTTAAGTAAATGTTAAGTACAAAAGTTTACCAATCAATCTTCTGTAAGAAGTAACATCTGATAAAGGAGCACTATCTGCACTATGAAGCTTTTTCTTTGAGAAATATTAATACCAATACAGATCTTGCAACCTCCAACCCTAGAAAATACTTCAAGGGACCTAAATCTACGATCTTGAATAGATCATGTAGCAAAGTTTTAATGGAATTAATTTGGTTGATGTCATTTCCAACTAGGATAACATCATCCACATAGACAAGTAAAGTTATGAATGAAGAGTTGGAAGCTTTGACAAACAAAAAAGGGTTTGAAGTAGCTTAAGAAAACCCAGATTAAACTAGCACAGTAGTGATCTAGCATTTCATTGCCTGCTAGATTGTTTAAGTCCATACAAAGACTTAAGCAATCTGCAAACCTGGTTAGATTTAGAAGAAATGAACCATGGTGGAAGCTACATGTACACATCTTCATGTAGCTCAAGAAGGGTTTGAAGTAGCTTGAGAAAACCCAGATTAAAGTAGCACAGTAGTAATCTAGCATTCCATTGCCTACTAGATTGTTTAAGTCCATACAAAGACTTTAGCAATCTGCAAACCTGATTAGATTTAGAAGAAATGAACCATGGTGGAAGCTACATGTACACCTCTTCATGTAGCTCTCCATGGAGGAAGGCATTATTTATATCTAATTGTTCAAGGAACTAATTTTTGGTTATAGACAAGGCAAGAAGCATCTGAATGGAACTCATCTTAGCTAAAAGAGAGAAGGTATCCAGATAATCTATTCTTTCTTACCAAATGTAACCTTTTTGCTGCAAGCTTTGCCTTCTATCTGTCTAGAGTACCATCTACCTTTAATTTGACTTTGTACACCCATTTCAGCCTATGGTGTGCTTGCTAGGAGGAAGATCAGCAAGTGTCCGAGTGGAATTGTCCTGATAAGTGTGAGGACCACCTTTTCCCACATTTTCTTAAAGGACTCTATAAGTTAAAGGTTATAGAAATGGAAAGGTGAGGTAAATCGTTTAAAATAGTCAAATAGTGGTATGTTGGAGACAGATTGGACGCGGGGACCATGGGGTCCATAGAGACCCGAAATGACCCAGAAGGGGAAAAATATTGATATTTGGAGTTTAATATATCCATGATATAAATTTTGTCTCAATCGGAATTCGATTTGAGGTACCTAAGAAGTAAGGCCAGCAAATTGGAAAATGACGATTTTGTCTATTGTCGAAAATTTGATACTGAAATACAATCTAAGATGGGTTGAATTTTGACCATTGACTAAATACAGTTTGCATTTCTCATGGTGAAGTCTGACTCCAAATTGATCCGAGAATCGAAATTTCGAAAAATCATTGAAAACGAAGCACATAGATCAAATGGCTTTCGGTTGAAGCCAAATTTATTCCTAAAATTCCCAAGTGCCATACAACCCTGAGGGACATTGGGAAATTGAATTTTCAAGATGAAAAGTCAATGAACAAAAATAACTTAATTTTTTAGAATAATTGGCCAATTTAATTGAAGTGGTGTTGTGTGGAAACTGTGTTTGGAGAAACACCAAAAAATCAGTGAGAAATTATGGAAAAATTATAAAGATAATTATTAAACTAAATAATTATAAATTATTACAAGATATTTTTAAGTAATTGAGTATGGGAAAATGGTTAAGGCATTGTTTTGATTTTTAAGGAAAAATGGGTTATGGAAGATGAGAAAGTGTAGAGGAACCAAACCTAACTTAGTGAATATGATTGTTAATAAGGGTATTATGGTCTTTTGCCAATTAAATCTGGAGAACTTCTATTTCTACCCCATTTTTTGCTGTTTATACTTCAAAAATTAGTAAGACAGTAAAAACCTTTGTATAAAAAGACCAATATATCCCAATGAAAATTTAATAAACATGACTTTTTTTTTTCATCTTCACATTCTATTCTTTTTATTTTTTTTCTATTTTTCTACAACAAACAAAATCTCTCATATATTATTAATATTACATTTAATGATGAATATATAAATAATAATATTTAAAAATAAAAAAAATTACATAGGAACGATTCTTACTTTGTTCCTGCACAAAACTATTGTGTAGGAGAACAATTGCGCAGGATATTTGTTCTTGCGCAGGAACATTATTCCTTTGCGCGCAAAGCTCTTTGCATAGGAATGTTCCTGTGCAAAATTTTTGTGCAGGAACTATTATTTTTTATGTTTAATTATTATTTTTATATACATCATTAACAACAAAACATTAATAATATTTGAGATGTGGTATTTAGAGTAATAATTGGAGATGGGAAAATGATGAAAGTCAATGAAGATGGAAGATGAATATGGTGATGAAGAGAAAGGAGTCCATTAAAAGAGGATGGAGATGGTGATAAAGAGAGGGATGAATGAAAAGGAATAAGGTTAAAATTATAAATTTATGAAGAATGTTTAGTAGTTTTTGTAGTGTAACTAAAAGTGTAGTATAAAGGGCAAAATTTGTGGTAAAAATAGAATTTCTCCTTCGTTTTTTCTCTAATTTTTCTTCTCATTTTTCCTGTAAAGCCTAACAATTTCTTATGGTTCTTTTTCTTTTTGAGATGGCCGCAATGTGTTATGCAGCCAAACTATTGTTCTTGTGCAAAATTTTTTGCGCGCGAACATTTCTCTTGCTCAAAACTCCTTGTTCTCGGGCAAAATTCCTTGCGCAAAAATATTGTTCCTACTCAATATCAAAATTTTTTTTGGTCAAACATAAAATCCATTGCTACAACAACAAAGTAAATGAAGACTTGAGATCTGACACCAACTATGACTAATCATCCGATTCTACAGATTGTATTTCAATATCTAAGATCTTTTTTGATGGCAAATTGGAATAATATCCAGCAGGGTAATTTAAAAATTGGAGATCTTGAAAAAAAAATAATACTAGAGAATCAGATGGGTTAGGGTTTAAAAATTGAAATGGGTTAGGGTCTAGATGAAGAAATGGAGAAGAGTGATCGAATGGAAATGAAAAGAAAATGGAAAACAAATGAATAGGCTGAAGAAATAGAAATGAAAAGGAAATGGTGAAGAAATGAGGAGTGAAGAATCGGAGAAGAGGAATCGGGAAAAATGAATAGAGGGATAAATTTGTAATTTGAAGGGATAAAAATAAAGGTCAGTGGTAAGTGTAGTTAAGAGAGAAAAAATCATAGTGCATTTAGAACTCCTCTTAAATCTGATTTTATATTAGTTAAATAGTAAAAACACATGTTGAATTAGTTATTTAACCCCAAACAGCCGGCTATTTCACCCAAATACCACCTGAAAGCTTCATTTTTCCAGTTTAAAGCGTCAGTGAGAAAGAAAGATTGGGAGCCAGAAAACACCAACCAAACGACCTCAACTCCCTTCGGTCAAGAAGGATCGATTATAGCCCTATTTGTCCTCTATAACATATACAAAATTCAGCTTAAATGGAGTTCATTTGGTTAGTGAAAAGCTTGCTGGAAATTCTGCTTATCAAAACAACCCTGTTTTAGGCATTAGTGAGGGAAGCATTGTGTGAGGAAGAAACGACTAGGAAAATGGCCTCCTTTTAGTTTGGCCAAGAAGGATTGATGGTAGCTTAGGTTGTCCCCTAAAACAAATCCAATTTTCAGCCAAAATCGAGATTATTTGATGGGTGAAAACTAAGCTGGAAGTTTAGCTGTACAAAGGTAACTATGAGCTGGAAATTTTGGTTCTTTCTAAAATTGATATATATTGCATTTCTTATTTTTATAAGCCTAATTCTTGTGCTAGAATGCTGTAAAAACATCCCTAGGACGGTGAGGGAGGTTCAACAAAATGGGTTTCATAGTGAAAGTGTGTGGATTTTGTTTAAAGAGGAGATATGTTAGTTAAAAGGTGTTCAGTTTAGCCATGGTGTTTATCTTGACCAAATCTTAGAGGAAACCTAGGAGAGGCATTCGGCCATCAAGGGTTTTAAGGAGCTAGTGTGTTTTAATTTGGTTAAGTGTAATAAAAAACAATATTAAGAATAAAGGATGATACCAGGATAGTTAAAACCGAAGAAAGTGCCTTGAGTGCCAAAGGTGCATTTGATTTGGTGAAGGGCACTGATATATTGGGTACTGAATTGAAAATTTAACGATTGCAAATGAGTAAGGAAAGAATATTTAAAGAATCGGTATAGTTAAAATCGAAAAGAAACTGAAAAGGAAGTGTTTAAAGGCTAGTGGTAAATCTAGTCATAGTAGAAAGGAGATTGAAATTGTCATTGTATTAGGACATTAAGATAGTTATTAAGTACTTTAAATATTTAATAAAGGAAGTATTGCTTTTTAACTGTGTTTGAACATTGGTTGTAGTTAACGAGTCCGTTGGAGAAAACTTCAGCAAGGAAAAGATAACCACGATTGAGCTGCAATCGAAGGAATTGTCAAGCGGAATAGTAAGGAGTGGGGTAAGGGACTTATATTAAAGGAATTGTAAGATGATATCGTGTTCATGTCACTAGGGTTTGTTTTTTAAAAGGGTTTTTAAAACTCTTCGTAACTCTAGTTAGGTATCGAGTCGAATGATTTTAATTGAAAATAAAGTATTGAAACTTATCGAACTGAAAGTTAGAAAAATGTATTGATTTTTACTATTCACACTCTAAAATACCAAAATTCATTCCTAAGTATATCCTCAACCCCTCTTCAAACCCACCCTAATACCCAAACCTCTATCTTCATTCTTCCAAATTTTTGCAAAACCTGCAAATATTTAAGTTTTGCAATAATATAAGGTAAATCTAGCATTAATCTTCAATTAAATTTGTTTATTTTTCATTTTTTCGCATTGAAATGTTATGAATTGAGAAGTTTTTAGATGACTTTGGGTTAGGGTTCTCGGGTGAGGATATTGAGATTTTTTTGTTGCCATTTGATGCTTACATGGTGAAATCATCATGAGCCATTTTAGGCCTAGCAGCACAATGCTGCCAGAAGCCTTAAGGGCTCCTTTTGTTGCTCTTGGCAGTGGATTGCCTGGAGCAACAAGTAACCCCTGGCAGTGGATTGTCGGGAGTTTCGAAACCCAAGTTTATGTTATTGAATATCACTATAAGAAAAAGGGGCTTCAGCGATGAAATTAGCAACAAAATTTTCCGTCGCTAATTTAGTGATTCTGTCGTAGCTAAGATTTAGCAACGAAAATTCTGTCGCTGATTCCATTGCTAAATTTGAAGTCGGTAAAAGTATTTTGACACAGAACGAAAAATTTCATCAGTGTTTTCGTCAGTGTTTTTGTCGCTAAATTTTTCCGTAGCTGATGGTATTAACATCGAAATTTCGACGGTGAAACTTCTTTTTTAATTTTTTTAATTTTATCAATTTTTTTTGTCACTAAAAGCTTTTAGAGATGGAATTCTATCGCTAAAAGCATTGATATATTTTTAAATTATTACGTTGTTGACGGCTTTTAGAGACGGAATTTTGTCGCTAAAGGTTTTTTAAAATTTTTTTTATATATTTTTGAATTATTTTGTCACTGAAGGCTTTTAGAGACGAAATTCCGTCACTGAAAGTATTTTTATTTTTTATATATTTTGAATTATTTTGTTGCTGAAGGCTTTTAGAAACAGAAGAGATGGAATTTCGTTGCTATTACACTTTTAATATAAATATAGTTAGAGCCTTAGCGCTTGAAATTTGAAAAGTTATAAAATTTTAAAAATCGTAGTTAAAGATATTAGATTACGCATGTTATCAATAATCGTAATTAATATTTTTATGTAATCGTAATCTCTTTGCTTATTTTGGTAGCGCCCATTGAAGAATAGACACACATAAGCACTGCACACATCTATCAAACTTGTTTTAAGACAACAATAAGTTTTTTAATCACGAACATACAAAAAAATTAAAAAATTTAACAAACAGTGGCTCGACTAACATTTGGTTTTCTAAAATTTTCTTTAAAAGGAGTTTAAAAAATAGGTTTGTATATGATGTACTGACAGTGTATAGTTTTTATACATTGTCAATATACCCGAGAGTAACAACTTATCAATAAGTAAACTAAAAAAATCAAGTCCTTAAAAATAAATACAAATAACTTTTTTTCAATTTTCTTATAAAGACTTATTGATGAGGTGTCAACTTTTGGTATATTGACAGTGTATAAAAGTTATACATAGTCAGTGCATCATATATTATTCTTTAAAAAATATAAACTACTATCTAATCTTTCTATGAAATTTTCTCCAAAAGTAATTTTTTTTATTAGAAAGGAAATATTAAATAACTAAATAGGGGTTGCTTAGATTCGAACACAAACCTTACATGATGCCACAACACATCTTTAATCACTTAATTAAGAGAATGTTGGCCAATTTTTCTAACATATAAACTATTGCCCAATCTTTCTATTTTATTGCTCAATAAATAGAATTCCTTTAGTTAATTGAAGCTTTCTCCAACAGGAATTTTAATTTTGTAATGAAAGTGAGAAAAAGAGAATCAATAAGAAAAAAAATAGAATCATCGAAGAAGATGACGCTCCCAGAAAAGAGCATATCTGCCTTCTTCCCATGCTTCTTGATTGACGTCTTAGTCACTTATTTCTCATTTTCGTTATCTTCTTGATTAATTTTAGCTTACTTCATCTAATAAAAAAAAATTCTGGGGGGTTAGGTTTAGGATATTTGAGAAATTTGTTTTTTCATTATTGTTATTGCAAAAAATAAAATTTGTGATTTTTTCTTTAGGATTGACTAAAATAAATGCCAGCTTAACATATCTTTGGGTCGTAGGTGGGTTGCACAAAATGTTTTTGACCACGTGGCATATTATAAGTACAAGTAGTTGCCCTGTCAGTAACATGACTCAGCTCGACTCAAATCAACCAAATTATTACATATATCAATTAAGTTAATGTCTCATCAATAAAACCAATGTTACGTCAGTAAAATTAACACTTGCGTTGAAATATTTAGCAGAGGAAAAATATTAACAGTGCATTAAATTTGTAAATTGAAATAATAAAATAATTTAATTTTTATGAATTATATTAAAGGATCTAAAGTTCCAATTTTGTGTTAGACATGATTTAATTGTATAATTTGAACGCTAAAATTTGAATTTAATAAAAATACAAGCTGATTTCATAATTTACCGATGTGCTTCTAAAATTGAACAAATAATAGTAGCGTCCATGTTGGTCTTCTTGCTCAAGCCCAAAATCATCAGGTTTGAAGCTCAGATCAGTTCATCCGATTTCTTTTGGAAAAACTAGACCCAAACCAATTCTTAAACCCTTCTTCGCCACCTCCGCTCCTGTCTTAAACCCTAAACCCACCGCAGAATCTGAACGAAATCACCAGCATGAAGAAAAAACAAACCCCTAATTACCCGGAAGACTGTAAGAAAAACCCGAACGAAATCGACAATGAAAACGAATCCCCTTTGAAGGATGGGGCCGATATTTGCCAGCAGCTCATGGACCGTTATTCCAAATCATCCGCCCCACAGCACCGCCACCTCATTGCCACTGCCGCCGCCATGCGTTCCATCCTCTCCGCGGAGTCCCTCCCTCTCTCTCCCCCAGCTTACTTCGCTGCCGCCATTTCCGCCTTCGATGATGATTCAGGGAGCACCCTGGATTCGACGGCACTAGGTGCGCTTCTAACGTTCTTGTCGATTGTGGTTCTGGTAGTGCCAAAAGGAGAGATTTCCAGTGGGAAGGCGAAGGAGGCGGTGGAAGTTGTGGTGAGGGTGGTGGGGAAGGAGGGATTGGGAGTGGCGAGTTTGAGAAGTGGGGTGAAGTGTTTGGGGGTGTTGGTTGTTGGGTTTTCTGATTTGCAGGACTGGGACTCGGTTCGTTTGGGTTTAGAGTCATTGCTTGGATTCGCCATTGATAAACGACCCAAGGTATTTAGGCACTTTATACTTTGTGCCTTTTTTTTTTTTCATAGCTGATCTTTCGGAAACAAAAACCAAGAATATTTTTGTAACGACTAAAAGTTGCAAAATTTAATTTTAGAGATAGCAAAACGCTTGATTTTTACTTTTGTACTGGTCAATTGTGTTTAAACTTTTCTACTCAAAAAAAAAAAAACTTTATAACCATTTTCTCATTAGTAACCAAGAAGAATATTAATAATTTGATTTTTATCATTTGCTTTTTTACTTTCTTACCATGTTTGAAGAATTATATAGCTAAACACAAAATAGTGCCGCATTTAGTTTTTATTGCTCAGTCTCAATTTGTGATGAATGTTATGGTCTCTGTTTGCGTCATGTTCTGAATTTGTCCTCAGCATCACTTTGTTGTTTTTGGTCTTTTACGCATAATCATGCTTTAGAAAGAATGCTTTTAAATTCATACTTAAATTTGACTGCAGATAGTTACTGTCAATGAATGCTATGAACTAGGGTCCGAACAACTAGCATTTCCTTTTGTGTTGGAGCTTGTGCGCTCATGCAGTTGCGCATGGTGTTCTTGAATAGAGCTACATTGAGTGCTATGCACATCTCCGAACAAGTGTATCTGAGACTGTCCCTTAAGTTTAGATTGAAATTGAATAATGAATTAAAAGAATCATTATTTGTGGAATAAAACTGGCACCTTGCTAGGGAAATTGATTCATTTGGGGAAAAAACATAGTTTGATGTGTTGACTTAATATTGTATTGCAGGTCCGGAGATGTGCTCAAGAATATCTTGAGAAGCTTTTTAAGTCTTTCCAGTCCTCAATTGTTATCAAGGAGGCAAGTAAATTGGTACTTTCCTTGCTAAAAAAGCATATGCCTGTTGCACTTACCATAAGTACCATAAAGAGTGCAGATGATTCTAAGAGCGAAATATTGTTAAAACCTGAACATTTGGAGGTCCTTCATATGTTAAATGTGCTGAAGCTTACTGTTCCATATCTCTCTGCAAAAATTCGTTTAAAGATTTTATCAGAACTATGTAAGCTTACTAGTTCTGAGTTCTCCACACTTACGAGGAACATTCATAAAACTATTGAAGTATTCTTTGAAAATTCAAATAATGAAGCGATTATACCAGAGATGGAGAACATTGTAATTTCTTTTGCTTCCTATGTCTCTGGAGAGAAGAATCCTGTTGACACTCTCATCTCTGCAGCAACTTTGTTAAAATGTACCGTAGACAAACTTCATTCTGTAGAATCAAACTCGTGGATGAAGAATGTTCCTTTAGTTTGTGGTTCTTTAGCAGGTATGCTTTTTTTTATATATTTATTATGACACAATTATTTATTATTATTTTTTGATGAGAAGATATGACAATTTGTTGTTGTTATTATTATTATTATTATTTTTGTTGATAAGAAGATATGACATGCTTATTACTTTGTCTTCATAATTAGTAATGGACTTTGGCATTGTTACACTTTGATTTTGCTTGTCTTACAAGGAATGCTGGGTATTGAAGATTATCACCGTCTTCTGACTTTCGTGTAAATGGCAATGAGAATATAGTTTATTGAACATGTTTTTTTTGAAGGAGCAGTTGGTGCTTATATTTTTAGAGATTTGCCTATTTACACTGTCATATTAGTCCTTGAACTTATTAATGTTAAAGGTATTTTTGTAATATGTACAATTGTTCACCTTCAAACGATTCTAAAGTATTCAGACAGTTGAAACTTATTTTAGAGACGGAAGTTCGTGGACTTTGTAAAAGTTGCTCCTTTGTGACCTGGAGATCACGGGTTCAAGCATAAATAGCCTCTTTGTTAATGCAGAGGGAAGGCTGTGTGCACATAACCTTCTCCAGACCTCACAATGTGAGGGTTTTGTGCATTGGGTTGCCCTTTTTTTTAAAGCTTTGTAACATTCCTAGAAATCAACTGTGCCCATTTTCCCTCATGGTAGTACTTTTCTGCTACTTACTTAAATGTCTTTAAAATTCCAGAAAACTGTCTCGTTGTTCACTAGGTAGTCTTACGTTCCATATTGCCAATCTAATATAGCCAAGTTTTGATGAAAACATTAACACTTAGAAACATGGCATCTTTGGTTGATTGATCTCAGGGCCAATTAAAATATAAAAGGATTTCTAAGTTTCTTTCTGCGGATGTCCAGTTATGTTTCTCATGTGAGATGCAGAGTTAATCTCTACTCTTTAATCTAGTGGAATATGTATCATTACTGCTGCTGTTGATAGTTTTCTGAGGATGCTGTAATAGCAATGCTGAATTTAAAAATTTTTGTTCCTCTGATAATGTTGTCGTTGTCGATGTAGTTCTTTTGACTTTTGAGGCTAGCACGGCATCACAGGCAGCAGATATAATGAAGGAGTTGATTAGCCGCCATATAGATCTGAAGTCATTTTCAGCTGACAAAAATGGTCTTGGAAGTGAAGAAGCAGATGCGATAAAATCTATATGTTCAATCTTTGAGAATGCCCTTCATTTAAGCGATGGACTTCCAAATGAGCATGTTTTGGCTGTCTTGACTGTTTTGTTTCAGAAACTTGGTATGTTGGATTATTTCTTTATTTGCTGCATAAGAGCTACACAACTGTACTTTTCCCATGGCACCTGAATTGATACTCTCAATCATGTGAACTTTTTACATATGTCTAATAAATAGAAATGCGTATAATACAATAGGTCATGAGGTTCATGCTATATTTTCATTGTTTGTTATTGTTCTTAACCGCTGTAAGCAAGAGCTTGGCTGCATTGTGTCTAAACTATTATTGTTATTTCAGTTATCTCAAGAGTTTTTAGTTATTCATATTAAACATATATGTTACTCTTAAGAAGGAACCTTCTCTAGATAAATGTTTCGAGGGCATAATGGTACTGTGCATTTATGGGACTATTTTATTTGAGTGTTCTTCAACCTGGTTCTCATAACCTAATACGTAAAATTGACATGGCTTAAGTCCAATAACCTTTGTTACTAGAGTTGATGGGCTCAAAAGTAACAGTTGGATCTCTGTCAAAACAAGTTGTAGACATGGTTTTTTGAAATAGTTAAAAGAAGAAACAAAGATAAAAAAGGAGAGGAGAGGACAACAAATGTTTGGTTTCATTCAAATTTGGTGGTCTTTATTAAAGTTTTTGTATAAAGCCTAATGCTGGCTTATGTTGTGAACCTAAAGTAGGAACCCCTCAATCACAGTAAAAGCTAAAATTGCATAAATTAACTTCTAAATATTAGCCTAAATCTGTAAAATGATTTTTAGACTTCTTTGTACAATGATCAAAAATAAAAATAATGGAGTAGAAACATGACAAGTTGTTTGTCCTTAAAGGTACAATAAACTTAAAAATACATAGAGAACCTAGACTAAAGAACATGAAGAGTTGTTATTGGGACCTATATGTTGGTTAGGTTTGTTTTCTTCATGCTCAGATAAAAGTATGCTCATTTATTTTGCAACAAATTCTGCTTATTTTTGTGCTTGTATTGGTTGTAGGAGAATCCTCTTATATATTTATGAAGGGCATTCTACATAAACTTGCCAACTTGATGAATCTTGCTAGTGGGGACATGTCTAACATGAATCATGTAAGTCTAACCATTTCCACTTGTTCCCTTATTGATAAGTATTGTGGTTTTAAATTGCTAATAAAAATTGAGATTTACTTTACCAAGATTCTGTTTAGTGTTATGATGTTTTACTGAATTTAAGTTATTGTTCCTATAAGCTGTTCGTTTCTTCGCTAAAATTTACTCTTGCATGCTCTTGTTGACATGTTGTACTTTTGATTGCCATACTTTTTGTCTAACATGTCTCAAGTAGTTAGAATAAACTTGTAAATTACGGCAAAGTTTTAGCAAAATCAAGGGAATGCAAAATCTAGAAATACAGATGATAACTGTAAAGATCGAGTATTTGGTGTGCTTACCAGGAACTCTTTGTTGTTTTTCTTGTGTTTTATTTATATTCTGGGAAATTTATTCCGTTCAGTTGGCATGTTTGGCATTATATGACGGGCAGACAAGTTGAAGCCTACATCCTCTTTCTGCAGGGTGCATTTTAATACCCTTTTTTTTTTATTGAATTTAGTTTGAAAAATATGCTGTGTTTGCTATATGCCATGCCGATTTATATCCAAATAATTTATCTGATTAGAGGTTAACATTGATACAACAATATCTCACATTATGTTATGCTAATCCTATATTTAAGGTAGATTGAGTACTTCAGGTTGTGATTACAGAATCTTCCATGGTGACCACTGGAAAACTATTGATATCCTTTTCTGTTATAATTTGCAGCTTCACAATTGTATAGGATCAGCGGTTACTGTTATTGGGCCAGAGAGGATACTTACTCTTTTGCCTATAACCCATCATGCTGATGACTTAGTTTGTTCAAACATGTGGTTGGTACCCATATTGAAAGACTATATTGTTGGGGCATCTCTCAGTTATTATATGAAGCATATAGTGCCACTTGCAAAATCCTTTCAGCAAGCAAGTTGTAAAGGTATTTTCCTCACACTTGGAAATTTTCTTAACAGCATGATATGACTAGATTTGAAAATTGAAGGGTAAAGGTGCACATAAAAAGGCACTCAGGAAGGCTGTATGCTTAAATTGCTGTGAATCTACTGGATTATGATTTTTTGAGGCCAAGTATTCAATTAACTTTATGCTCCTGAGGATGGAGATCCCTATTTAGGACCTGTCATTCTGTTTGATTTAATAAACACTACAATTTTATGTCTTAAAATATCATTTCTATAGTCAGTAGTGGCAGAACTGTTGCTGTGAAAAGCGACTTGTATATTCTTTCACTTTGTTTGACTTATGCAAGCTGCTCTGTTGTTTTTACTTTTCGCAATTAGTTTACCTTAACATCCTTTTGACTGGTTTAAAATGGTTGGAATATGTTATGCTAAACTATCGTTTTTGAAATAGTTTTTCATTAGTATATGTCTAAAGTTTCTGTGGGAAACCATGTTATTTTAGGAAAATAAATATTTCCTAGAATCAAGTGTATATATTTAGTTGTAATTATGTATTTATTGAGATCCTGTAAGTTTAGGAATTTCAATTAGTATTAGGAGTAGTTTCCTGATTTAGTGCTAGAGCCCTTGTGTATATAAACAAACATATTATTCAATAAACTACAATTCAAACCCTAAACATTAACATGGCATCAGAGCAGTAAGATTTTTCTGGGAAATTAGGTGTTGTTTGGCCTGTCATAGTTTTTCTTTTCTGTTTTGCTCTGTTTTTCTACTGCCAAAACAGAGCATTTACAGTGGTTTACCAGCCTTCATTGCTGGAAATTTTTTATCAGCCTTTATTGCTGTTTTTTCCTTTCTTCTTCAAGTAATCTGTTAGTTTCTGCTCATTGGAGACCAAGGACGATGTCAGAGACCAAGGAGATTGGTACGGCTGCTGTAGTTCCATTGGATGAAGGAGGCAAAACTCAATCGCAGGGAGAATTGCAAGCCATTCAGGCTGCCTACAGATTGGATGGAAAGAATTACCTCAAGTGGTCCCAACTTGTTTGTACAATCTTGAAAGGAAAAGGGAAGATCGGCCATCTGTTAGGTACGGGACCGAAGTCGGGAGATTCAGGTTTTGGAGTATGGGATGAAGAGGATTCCATGATTATGGCGTGGCTATGGAATTCTATGGTGCCCGAGATAAGTGATACGGTTATGTTCATGGCTACAGCCAAGGACATTTGGGATGCGATCCAACAGACCTACTCAAAGGCCAGAGATGCAGCTCAAGTGTACGAGGTGAAGGTCAAGACTATGGCTGCGAAGCAAGGAAGCAAGACTGTGACCGAATATGCCAACCAATTGAAATCTCTATGGCAAGAACTTGACCACTATAGGGTGATTCAGACTAAATGCCCGGATGATGCAGCCATACTATAGGATTTAATTGAACGAGATAGAGTTTATGACTTTCTTGTTGGTTTAAACCCTGAGTTTGATCAAGTCAGGATCCAAATTCTCGGAAAGCAGGAAATTCCATGCTTCAATGAAGTGGTGGCTATTATTCGGAGTGAAGAAAGTAGAAGGAGCTTGATGCTTGATCCTCAAACTGTAGATGGTTCAGCTATGGTAGCTGAAAGTGTAAAAAATGGTTCGACAAGCATGGAAAAGAAGGCTGCCATTGAAGTAGGCAAGAGTGGTCAGCCCAAGGCTCAAGGCCGTGATGGATTATGGTGCACCTACTGCAAAAAGGGGCGCCACACTCGTGAGAAATGCTGGAAACTGCATGGGAAACCTCCCAGCCGTGAGTGGGGTCAAAGAGATAATCCGTCGAGGGGTAATGGGCAGGCCCATGTTGTTACCAACGCACCACATGGAGAAGCCAAGCAGGAACCAGCAAATCTTAACCAAGAGGAGGTGGAAAGGGTGAGATCATTCTTAAGTAACCTCGAGAAACCTACAGGTACTTGTACTTTGGCGTATTCAGGTAAGCGTCTATTTTCATTTGGATTAAATGCCTCAGAAACACCCTTTACTCAATCTTGGATCATGGATTCAGGAGCCACCGATCACATGACCCACTCATCCAAACATTTTTCCACATACCATGTTCAAGCAATAAGAAAATAGCCACAGCTGATGGATCCTTAGCAACCGTAGCTGGTATAGGAGATGTTCAAATAAACCCATGCATAACCTTGAAAAATGTCCTTCATGTTCCTAAGCTATCCACCAATCTTGTCTCTGTACAGAAACTCACACAAGACTTGCTTTGTAATGTGACTTTTCACAGTAGTTATTGTTTATTTTAGGACAAGGATTCGAGGAGGACGATTGGACGTGCTAGAGAACGGGATGGTCTTTACTACCTTGCGGAATCAATCAAGTCAAACATATTCGAGAGCAGATCACCCCACTCATTCATGTCCGAGTCTATGTTATCTAGTAAGGAGAAAGTTTTTCTTTACCATTGTCGGTTAGGACATCCATCATTTAGGGTTATTAAAATTCTGTTTCCTTCATTGTTTACGAAGTTGGGTATTGAGAGTCTTCATTGTGAGGTGTGTGAACTTGCCAAACACAAGCGTATACCTTTTCCAATAAGCAATAAAAGAAGCATTTTTCCTTTTTATCTTGTTCACACTGATATTTGGGGTCCCTCTACTATTGCTAATGTGTCAGGGGCACGATGGTTTGTGACTTTTATTGATGATTGTACCCGAGTTACCTAGGTTTTCTTGCTTAAACATAAGTCAGATGTTAGCACTGTGTTCCCTAATTTCTTCTCTATGGTAAAAAACCAGTTTGGTGTGAGTATTAAAAAACTTAGGTCAGACAATGCCAAGGATTATTTCAATCAAATTCTTACCCCTTTTTGTCAAAGAGAGGGAATAATTCACGAGTCTTCCTGTGTGAGAACACCACAACAAAATGGAGTCGCCGAAAGAAAAATGGGCACCTTCTAGACCAAACTCGAGCACTGTTGTATCAAAAAAGTGTGCCAAAAAGTTTCTGGGGAGAAGCAGTTCTCACAGCCACTTATCTCATCAATAGATTACCCTCTAGAGTTCTAGGATTCAAAAGCCCAATGGATGTGCTTTCTTCATTCTATCCAAATTTCTCTACCACAAACAATCTTACACCTCGCATTTTTGGGTGTCTCTCCTTTGTTCATATCCACAGTCAAGACAGGGGGAAGCTAGACCCTAGAGCTTTAGAGTGTGTTTTTATTGGGTATTCTTCAACTCAGAAAGGATATAAGTGTTACCATCCTCCGTCCAAGAAATTTTGTGTCACGAGATGTAACATTCAATGAACAAGAGGCCTATTTCACTCAACCTTATCTTCAGGGGGGGAGTCTTAGGGAAGATAAGGAAGGTATCTTCAGGGGGAGAGTCTTAGGGAAGATAAGGAAGGTTTTCTTGGGTTGCCTGATCTTTCACTTTTGTCTCAACCCAATCATATGCCGCAACTGTCTGTTGAGCCATCTGTTGAGTCTGAACCTGAGTTTAATGCCCCAGTTGGTGGTGAACCTGAACCTGAGTCAAATGAGACCACTCCTACTGCACCAAATGTGACTGAACCCGAACTAGTACCTAACCCCGAATATGCTCTTGGAGATGTGAGATTTGGTAAAAACTTGGTGTACTCAAGGCAGAAAAAGGCCAATCCAGGATCTATGCAAGTTCAAGAGTCCAACTCAAGTCCTTCAAATGAGGTAACAATTACTAACTTTCCAGCATTACAGAGTGAAACCAAAGCCCAAATCACTGAAGATGACCAGGACCTTCCAATTGCTATTAGAAAAGGGACCAGAAAGTGTACAAAACAGCCATTATATCCTCTTTCACACTACCTGTCATTTAAAAATTTCTCACCAACCTACAAAGCCTTCCTTGTAAGCCTAAAGAACACCACCATTCCTACTACCTTATCTGAGGCATTGTCTAATGAAAAATGGAAACAAGCCATGGATGTGGAGATGGAGGCTCTAGAGAAGAATAAAACTTGGGAGTTGGTGAAGTTACCAGCAGGAAAAAGGCCGGTGGGGTGCAAGTGGGTTTATACTATGAAATACAGGGCAGATGGGTCAACTGAGAGATACAAGGCGAGGTTGGTAGCTAAAGGGTATACACAGACTTATGGGATTGACTACCTAGAGACGTTTGCTCCAGTTGCTAAGATGAATACAGTCAGAGTAATCTTATCTCTAGCTGCCAATTTTGGTTGGGAACTACAGCAATTTGATGTGAAAAATGCCTGTTACACCGGGAGCTTAAGGAGGAGATTTATATGGAGATTCCACCAGGTTATGGAAGGAATGTGATTGCCAATACTGTATGTAAGTTGAACAAAGCTTTGTATGGCCTGAAGCAATCTCCTCGAGCTTGGTTTGGAAGATTTGCTAGAGTCATGTTGGCCATGGGATACAAACAAAGTCAGGGGGATCACACATTGTTTATCAAACATTCTGCTTCAGGGGGACTAACAGCACTGTTAGTATATGTGGATGACATTATATTAACTGGAGATGACAAAAGGGAGCAGCAAATATTGAGTCAATGCTTGGCTAAGGAGTTTAAAATTAAGACTTTGGGAAGATTGAAATATTTTCTGGGAATTGAAGTTGCGCACTCCAGAAAAGGGATTTTTATATCCCAACAGAAGTATGTTATGGATTTGCTCAAGGAAACGGGCAAAACTGCATGCAAACCTGCAAGTACTCCTATGGACCCAAATCTTAAGCTAGGAAAAGCAGAGGAAGATGCCACAGTGGACAAGGAAATGTATCAACGTCTCGTGGGAAGACTGATTTACTTATCACATACCAGACCAGATATAGCTTATGCGGTGAGCTTAATCAGTCAATTTATGCATAGTCCGAGAGAGGTTCATTTGCAGGCTGCCCACCGAATTTTGCAGTATCTTAAGGGAACACCAGGAAGAGGAATTCTGTTCAAGAGGAATGGGAGTACAACACTTGAAGCCTATACCGATGCTAACTATGCAGGATCGATCATTGATAGGAGATCAACCTCCGGGTACTGTACCTTTCTTGGAGGGAATCTTGTGACATGGAGAAGCAAGAAACAGAGTGTAGTAACACGTTCTAGTGCTGAGGCAAAATTTCGTGCAATGGCATAAGGCGTGTGTGAGCTACTTTGGCTGAAAATCATCCTAGAAGACTTAAAGATTAAATGGGAAGGGCCTATGAGGCTCTATTGTGACAATAAATCAGCAATCAGCATAGCTCATAATCCAGTATAGCATGATCGAACGAAGCATATCGAGGTGGATAGACATTTCATCAAGGAGAAGTTAGACAGTGGCTTGATATGTACTCCATATGTGTCAACACATGGGCAACTTGCTGATATCCTCACCAAAGGATTGAGTAGCACGACATTTGAGAGAATTGTATCCAAGCTGGGAATGGAAAATTCCTATTCACCAGCTTGAGGGGGAGTGTGGGAAATCATGTTATTTTAGGAAAATAAATATTTCCTAGAATCAAGTATTTATATTTAGTTGTAATTATGTATTTATTGAGATCCCGTAAGTTTAGGGATTTCAATTAGTATTAGGAGTAGTTTCCTGATTTAGTGCTAGAGCCCTTGTGTATATAAACAAACATATTATTCAATAAACTACAATTCAAACCCTAAACATTAACAGTTTCAATATAGGGATTCCTTTGTCAAGGTAAAGATGGTGAACCCCATTTTTTTGGGAGATTTAGTTGTTGCCATAGCTTTTATCTGTTTTGTTGTAGGTGTGTTTGTACCCTATATATGTCATTGGTCACTAATCACTGAGAACCCTAGTTACTCAATTTTGACCAGAAGCCTATCATCTCTTTTCTTGCTACATAGCCTATCAGTTCTTTACTGTGTATAACTATAAATCTATAACCTTTTCTTGCTACATAGCCTATCAGTTCTTTACCATGTATAACTATAAATCTATAACAGCTTAGGATGAGATTATCTACATCTGCCTGCGTGGGCATTTGGCGGGATTGTAATAATTTTGACAAATTGGATAATTGCAATGAGAATCTACTGCTTCACAGTGTCTCTTTAGTGTTTATTTCATTATAACTATATTACTTAGATAGCTATGTCTTGTGCTACTTAAATCTATATTTTTTGCTTTCCAGAGGTTCTGTTGAATCATAATTTATGATGGCAACAGTTTTTCCATTTTCTAATTTGCCTTTACTTTTTCCACTTTATTCAGTAAAAAAGTCTGTAATTCGTCAAGATCTGCAGGCTCATGCTCATAGCCTTTGGGGATTACTACCTGCCTTTTGTCGCTATCCTATTGATATGCACAAGAAGTTCAAAGCTTTGGTAGAACTTCTTATTGATGTTATTAGGGAGGACTCTCTTATGCATGAAAATATTGCTGTTGCTGTACAGGTAATTTTTGTTTTGTTTTTATCTTTATCGTTATTATTTTTGTAAGTTCTAGAACCTTATGTTAATCCTTTTCCCAAATAATATTTGTAGGTTTTCATTTGTATGCACTTGTATAATATCCTTATTCATATATGTGCGTGTGTGTGTGTGTTTTATTTTTTTTATAGATTCTTGTCAATCAAAACAGAAGTATACTTAGATCTGGAAAGGATGCTGATGAGTTGAGCAAGTTCATAGTGGGAGATTCTATATTAAAGCTCAGAAGTTCAGCCTCTTATACAAAGAAAGCTGCAGCCAAAAACATCAAGGCTTTGTCATCATGTGCTCCTGAGATGCTTGAGGCTCTGACTGGAATATTTTTTCATTCACTTCCAGAAAAGCGCTTATATCTCAAGGTTCACATTGTCATTCTTTCCTCTTATCATTAGGTTTAGAATTTGATAGACTTATGCAAATTATTTTACTCTGATGAAGTGAAAGGTTCTTTCTTAGGAAATCAAATTGTCCGACTTTGATATATATATCCCCTTTCTGGTGATTCAAAACACCAATTGGTGTCTTATTAATGTAAAACTCCACGTATCTTCTGTTCTCATTTTGTCAGGATGCCATTGGATGCTTGGCTTCTATCACAGACTCTTCTATTACTAAAAGGATTTTTGTCTCATTGGTTGAGAAACTGAAGTCTGTTGATTGTGAAGGTGAATTCGAAAAGCAGGCTGGTAGTGCTGATGAGTTCATGGAAAAAGCACAAAGCAACCTTAATAGTATGGGGAAAGACACAAGCAGGTATGTTCTAGACTTCACTTATGAAATTTAAAATTTTCCAGTCTAGTTAGTGGCTTCTTTCTTCTGCTTATGGTTTGCAAGTCGTTGACATTTTGTTAGTTAGCTTCTATTTCTGTATCATAGTGGTTTTATTATAAATATTGATTTTGTGCTAATGTAGTTCAATTCCTGTCAAGAATATTATTGGAAAGTCAACTGCTGTTTTAATTAATTTGTTATTTTAGGAAATTAGTATATATGTGTATCCCTAGCATTAAGGTTAGAGAATCACTCGATTATAGATTCTATTAATTAGAATAATATCTAGGATTATGGGTGATATACTTTCCTATTTAGTTAGAAGTTCTTTGTATATAAATAGGGTACCTATGTACAGTTTTATCTTAAGTCTTTCAATACAATACTTTGATTTCCTACATGGTATCAGAGCTTTAGTTTTTTTTTTCTTGGAAATCAGTCACTTTTTCAGCCTTCATTGCTGATTTTCTGCAGTTTCTTCTTCAGCCTTCATTGCTGATTTTTTTGCCTTACGCCTTCATAGCCATTTTCTCATCCAGCCTTCATCACGAAAATTTGTTTTTGTTCATCTCTATAGGTTCGGTTCTGGTTCTATTGTTCCAGCCTTCATCACTGTTGTCTTTGCTCTGTTTTCTAAAGACAAAACAGAGTATTTCATGTGTTTTTTTTTATCAGCCTTCATAGCTGAATTTTTTCTCTGTTCTTCATCATTGGTGGTTTCTCTTTGTTGCTTGGCCTTCATTGCCGATTTATCCCTGATTCTCACCTATCCTTCAGCAAGTTTTGATTTGTGAAAGATGTCAAAAGTTGCAGAAACAACCACTGCAGCACCAAAGGAGTTGGGCAGTCTCAACAAAGAAGAGATTGAAAAGCTGAGAAATATCCTAAGTATCCTCGAAAAACCTTCAGGTACCTATTCATTGATACATTCAGGTAAACTTCCAACCTCTCACACTTTAAATGCCTCAGATAGAACCTTTAAACATTTGTGGATTGTTGATTCAGGAACCACAGATCATATGACTCATTCCTTTCAAAACTTTAGTTCATATTCACCTTGTTCTAGTAGTAGGAAAATTGCTACTGCCGATGGCTCCTTGGCCACGGTAGCTGGGGTAGGAGAAATAAAAATCAGTCCTAACCTTACTTTGAAAAATGTCCTACATGTTCCCAAATTGTCCACCAATCTTTTATCAATATCCAAGCTTTCTCATGACATGAATTGCAAAGTAACTTTTTTTCCATCTTATTGTCTATTTCAAGACCAGGGCTCGGGAATGATGATTGGACGTGCTAAGGAGAAGGACGGATTATACTATCTTGAGGAATTAGAGAAATCGAAAGTTGGTAAGTGGAACCAGCCCCTAACCTACCTTTCTGGACAAAACCTCACCAATAAAGACACAATTTGGCTTCACCATTTTAGGCTCGGACATCCTTCTTTTTCAACCCTTGAAATTATGTTCCCTTCTTTGTTCAAAGGACTAGTTGATAAGCAGTTTCATTGTGATGCATGTGAACTTGCAAAACACAGACGTGCTACCTTTCCCACCAATAACAAAAGAAGCCTTTTTCCTTTTGAGTTGATTCATAGTGATATATGGGGTCCAACTACAATTCCAAATATTTTTGGGGTACGTTGGTTTGTTTCATTTATTGATGATTGTACAAGAGTTACCAGGATATTTCTGCTTAAATCAAAATCTGATGTGAGTGATATCCTCCCAAACTTCTTTTCCATGATAAAAAACCAATTTGGGGTCCAAATCAAAAGGTTTAGGTCAGATAATGCAAAAGATTATTTCAACCAAACACTTTCCCCATATTTTCAACAAAAAGGTATTATTCATGAGTCATCCTGTGTCTCTACTCCACAACAAAATGGAGTTGCAGAAAGGAAAAATGACCATCTCCTAAACACTATCCGAGCATTATTATTTCAGAAAATGTGCCAAAATACCTTTGGGAGGAAGCAGTTCTTACAGCCACACATGTCATAAACAGGTTACCATCCCGAGTGTTAAATTTCAAGAGTCCCATGGAGGTATTGTCTCACTTTTATCCAAGTCTCCGTACAACAAACCATCTTGTTCCTAGAGTATTTGGGTGTGTCTCATTTGTTCATGTCCATAGCCAAAATAGAGGAAAGTTAGACCCTAGAGCTATCAAGTGTGTCTTTGTGGGATACTCTTCAACACAGAAAGTATACAAGTGCTATCACCCACCTACTAAAAAACTCCTAATCTCAGCAGATGTTACCTTCATTGAAACAGAACCATATTTCACTCAGCCCTATCTTCAGAGGGAGACAACATTTGTGGAAGATAAGGATCAAGACTTCTTTCTCCTTGACTTGCCGTCATCATCTTCTAAATTCCAACCCGAGACCAAGACCTCCGCTGAAGTTACAATTAAGCAACCTGAGCCTCCTCCTTCACAAACCCAAAATGAGCCCTCCTTACAACCTAGTTCACAAGCAGATGGGGGAAAGGCCACTACTAACAATCGGTTCTCACAGGTTTACTCAAGAAGGAAAAGTCTAGCTCCTGAACCAAGGCCGGACCAATCATCAGACTCAAATCCTGGAAATGAGGTAATATCTTCTAGCTCTACTCCTCAAAGTGATTCCTTATCTAACATTGATTTACCTATAGCCCTTAGGAAAGGAACTAGAGAGTGCACAAAACATCCATTATACCCAATATCCCATTTTGTGTCCTTTGAAAAATGCTCTCCATCTCACCGAAGTTTCCTTACAAACATAAACACAATATCCATTCCCAAAACATTATCAGAGGCTTTAAATTGTGAAAATTGGAAGAATGCTATGAATGTTGAAATGCAGGCCCTGGAGAAGAACAATGCTTGGGAGATTGTGGAGCTACCAAGAGGAAAGAAAGCAGTGGGATGTAAGTGGGTCTTTACAGTTAAGTATAAAGCAGATGGAACACTTGAGAGGTACAAAGCTAGGTTGGTGGCTAAAGGATACACATAGACATATGGGATAGATTACCAAGAAACCTTTGCTCCGGTTGCTAAGATGAATACGGTGAGAATTCTTTTGTCCCTAGCAGTTAACTTTGATTGGCCTTTACAACAGTTTGATGTAAATGCATTTTTGCACGGAGATCTTGAAGAGGAAGTCTACATGGAAATACCCCCTGGATTCAATAGAAACATGGCTGCAAATAAGGTTTGCAAGCTCAAGAAGGCACTATATGGCCTAAAACAGTCACCAAGAGCTTGGTTTGGGAGATTTGCCAAGGTAATGCATTCCATGGGGTACAAGCAGAGCCAAGGGGATCACACCCTATTCATAAAACACTTAGGTTCAGAGGGAGTTACTGCTCTCATTGTCTATGTTGATGATATCATAGTGACGGGAAATAATGAAAAGGAAAGGCAGAACTTGGGAAGATGTTTGGCAAAGGAGTTCGAGATTAAGGAACTAGGAAACTTGAAATATTTTCTGGGCATTGAAGTGGCAAGGTCGAAACAAGGGATCTTTATATCCCAACAAAAGTATGTCCTTGATCTCTTGAAAGACACGGGAAAGTTGGCGTGCAAACCATCCAGCACACCAATTGATCCTAATCATAAACTTGGGGAAGTAGAGGGAGACAATGCTACAGACAAAGAATCATATCAGAGACTGGTTGGTAGACTAATCTACCTATCCCACACACGGCCTGATATTGCCTATGCAGTTAGTGTGGTGAGCCAATTTATGCACAACCCTAAGGAACTCCATTTGCATGCAGTTCATAGAATATTGCACTATCTCGAGGGAACTCCAGGAAAGGGAATTTTGTTCAAAAAAGGTGATAAGCTCACTTTGGAGGCCTACACCGACGCTGACTACGCAAGCTCAGTGGTTGATAGAAGATCCACCACGGGTTACTGCACCTTTTTGGGAGGAAACTTAGTTGCTTGGAGGAGCAAAAAGCAGAATGTTGTGGCAAGATCAAGTGCAGAATCAGAATTTCGGGCAATGGCGCAAGGTGTATGTGAGCTACTATGGTTGAAGATCATTTTGGAAGATCTAAGACTCAAGTGGGATGGTCCTATGAAGCTCTACTGTGATAACAAATCTGCAATTAGCATCGCACACAATCCTGTGCAGCATGACAGGACAAAACATATTGAAGTTGACAGACATTTCATTAAGGAGAAGCTTAACAGTGGTCTCATTTGCACACCCTATGTACCAAGCGAATCACAGCTAGCAGATGTTCTAACCAAGGGACTTAACAATCCACTCTTCCACAAGATTGTAACCAAGCTGGGAATGGACAATGTTTATTCACCAGCTTGAGAGGGAGTGTCAAGAATATTATTGGAAAGTCAACTGCTGTTTTAATTAATTTGTTATTTTAGGAAATTAGTAAATATGTGTATCCCTAGTATTAAGGTTAGAGAATCACTCGATTATAGATTCTATTAATTAGAATAATATCTAGGATTATGAGTGATATACTTTCCTATTTAGTTAGAAGTTCTTTGTATATAAATAGGGTACCTATGTACAGTTTTATCTTAAGTCTTTCAATACAATACTTTGATTTCCTACAATTCCCAAAATTGAGTTATTTATGTCAGGTTCTTTGGAATTCTATATTTACTATTTTCAATCCTCAAGCAATTTTAGACCTTGAGTGCAAGTGGTAGCATTATCCGATGGAAATTGGTTACATTACTTGCAAGTGGTGATGTGATATTGACATAATTTTACTCATAAAGTATTCAAATTCAATGTGAAGCTAATCATAATTGCTTTTGATTTAATATCATGGTTTTTCTAAGGTGCTTAATATAAGAGGCAGAGTTGATTGATTTGGGCAGTACCAACAAAAATGGAAGAGTTGATGATTTTTGGGATTCGTGTTTCTGAAACTTGTGTGGCTTCATGTTGCTACACACGATTGTTAGGATGGATTTCAGCTTCTGATTGACTTCCTGCTAGAATATACCATTCATTCAACAGCATTTTTTGGGGAGATATTACTTCTTAGTTCCAACAGTATCCAGTTATGGCCCTAAGTTGCACCAAACATTGATGCTTTAAAAAAAAAGAAGTTCCAACCCAAAATCTCATGATCTATTAAAGCAACTTGTGTTTCAGGGACCATACTCTTCTTATCTGACGTCATTTGGTTGTTTTTCTTAACAAATTATTTGAAACAGTATATAGAAGGCCTTTTTTAACAACCAAGGGACTACCAATCATATTGGTAGAAAGTAAGCATTAGATGGGTGCTGATGTTGCTTGACTCCCTGCAACATTCTTTTGGGGATGACTGTTCCATCTTTTATCTCTGCAGCAGGCAATTTCTGTATCGTTAGTAGGACCTTCACCTTCATAATGTGGAGCTTTTGACATAAAATGTGATCACTTACTTGGCTACTTTGTTTAATTTGCGGTATTGTTCAACTAATTACACTTCCTAGGTAGAACATACTATTTTGTAGTCACTTGTCCTCTTCTACTCGAGAGTGGTTTCTATCTACTCCATTTGCATTCAACAACATGCATATCTGCCTATAAACTGAAGAGTGAATGTCTTTGGGAACATTGAATGGTTGAATCTAGTTGACTTGCATTGGACTTGACAAAGATAATGAGAGCTGGTAATTTCTTTTTCTGTAATAGAGATTGACAATGCTGCTAAGAAAATTTATATTTTTGCAGGTGTGTCATAATGGAGCTGGCATCTTCTCTTATTGTAGGAGCTGAGGAGGATCTTATTGATTTTATCTATGACTTAGTAAAGCAAACTTTTCAGGTTCTTAAGATATCCATTTACCTCTGATATTGGTGTTTTTGTTATTTAATCTAGTCATAATATGTTTGCTAACCTGTGTCTTTAGGAAACCGATGAGATTGGTCATTATGAAGCGTATTATGCTTTGAGCAGAATTTTGGAGGTGTGTTTTCTCTTAGTAATTTTGGTTCATTGTTTTTATTTATCCTATGTTAGGAGATATAATTTTCCTGTTTATGTTGTGTTATGATGCAGGAACATGCTTGGTTTTGTTCTTCCAGATTGATGGAGTTGATTGATCTATTACTTGGATTAAAATCTCCTGCTGATATTGCAGCTCTTAGAAGCCGGCTTGATTGTTTCAACATGCTAATGGTTCACACCTTGAAGGTTAACTGTCATCTAAGCTCATCCTGCTTGAGAAACTGAGATTCCTGTTCTATTGTGCTTTCATGTATTTTATTCTTTGTGGGATATCTAGTCATCTGCTTGTGCATCAGAGCAGGATATATGTAACTGGCGTACTTTTCTCATGCCTCTTTTATTGTTTGTAATTCATGCTTTAAATTGTGGTAAAACGCATCACCATTTAATGTGGTCAAACAGAGATTTGGTATAATTGTGGATTTATCCCTCTGACAAACTTTTTTTAATTAACCAGTTACATCTTGGTTGTGTAGTTCTCTTATGACCTCCTGCCAGGAAGAAAGTAGTAAAACCTGTGGTTCCTTTGAAAATAAGAATGCCCATTAGTGGTGCTGTCGCTGTAATTGAGAATTGAGCCTAGGGAAAAAACATTGATGCCTAACACGATGAAAATTGCATCCATCACATCTGAACTCTACATAATATTGTTTTTTGCAAAGTCATGTAAATTTTCTCTTGTCGTCTAGCTTTTTTGAATACATTTGTTCTGGCAGCAAGTTGTTGGCTGGCTTTTGTTCGCATGCTTATGATACCATGCCCTCTCTGGAGAATTAGATGTAGCTGGCAGCTGCTTTCCAATTTTAACTTTCCAAATTCTTGCAGATGAGCTCATTGGAGGAAAATACAAAGCCTTTTCTCATTCTTAATGAGATTATTGTCACACTAAAAGATGTAAGAGCCACTAAAGAAGTTCTATTAGTTATTTATTTTTCTCCTTTTTACTTCACAGGGTAATGCAGCCCGTTGTGTTTTTAATTTATATATAATATGCAGGGGAAGGAAGAACCTAGGAAAGCAACTTATGATATACTCCTAAAGATGAGTTCTACCTTAAGAAACTCGTCAGATCTCAGATCTGATCCACCCTATCACAAACTGATTAGCATGGTGAGGGTCATTTTGTCTCTCTACATATGCATTCCTCTCGTAAAGAAATTGGCTGCTTTAATTCATATGTATTTGTGATTAATGTTTTTATATGTTAGACTTCATTGCCACGGCATTAAGTGTTGTGTATAAATATTCAAAAAAGTATTTAGTGAATGCTTTAAGATTAGCTAGAAGCTTGTTATGGTCTCAAAGCAGTAGCTGTTTCTGACAGTTGAGTTTTAGAGTGAAGCGGGAGATGATTCTGGTTTGATTTCCAAGATAAATGTAGCAAAGTTAGAAACTATCCCTAGAGGCCAAAATGTCTTTATCCATTAATGTGGCATGCTAAAAGTTGGACGTATTTATGCTGCTTTTAACTTATCCCAATTATCCTTATATAGTTGCATTTGTAAATTGTGTCTGTCAACTTGTTGCACCAAAGTATTATTAGTGATGCTGAATGCTACTCATAACATGTAATGACCTATGATGTTGCCTATTATTCAGATCATGGGATATCTTTCTGGTTCATCTCCTCACATTAAGAGTGGAGCAGTGGCTGCCCTATCTGTTCTTGTATATAATGATCCAGAGATATGTATTTCGGTGCCTGATCTTGTTTCCTCTATTTTATCCTTGCTGCAAACCAAAGCTGTGGAAGTTATAAAAGTGAGTTTCCCTTGTCCCAACTAAAGATTGCATTCGTTTTGATTGGTGAAAAATAATTTTGCTTCAGTAACAAGGTTTTGTACAATGTTAACAGGCTGTTTTGGGTTTTGTAAAAGTCTTGGTCTCCTCCTTGCAAGCTAAAGACCTGCAGAATTTTCTTCCCGACATTATCCATGGAGTTCTCCAGTGGTCATCTATTTCGAGAAATCATTTCAGATCCAAGGTAAATAGATATTCGCTTATATAAATATAGATAGAGATAAAGTTGGCGGATTTTTCATATTTGTGCATATTCATGTTTTCTGCAGGTCACTATAATATTGGAAATTGTGACAAGGAAGTGTGGTATTGCTGCTGTTCAATTGGTTACTCCAGAAAAGCATAGGGGTTTTCTCAATACTGTTATAGAGGTAATTCAATTGTTTCTTATTCTTACTCATACTAGTTTTATTTCAGTTAAAGAAAATTGAAACATACTGAGGAATATATTTAATTTTCCCCCAAGCCAAGAATTTGGGCTATAGGCGAACTCTGGTAGCAGGGAAAGTTAGGTTTGCTTTCATAGCAAGGCTTTGTATCCTTTTTCTTGCACTCCTTTCCCTCCCCCTGATATACACTTTGATGTCCAATGATATCGTTGATCTGAAGTTGTCAAATGTTTTTTTAACGAAGTTTGTTCCGGAACAAAGAAAAAGGCCTTCTTTCATACCAGCATAATGGATGCTGATTCCTTGTTCCTATATGGTATCTAATATCTATTTGCTCTTAAGAGTATGCAGCTAACTTGTGCCATTTTATTTTTTGTATAAATCACGAGGTATTCTTTTATCATATTGGGCATGAAACTAATCCCCACTTGCACTTTGTGGCTAGTGTGACCTAATGAAGATTCGAATATGTGACTTCTCGCTATGAATCGTTCTCACTCAAGAACTTAGTGAGGCCTTATACCACTGAGCCAACCCTTTGGATTATTAACTTTTGCAATTTAAAGACCCTTAGATGTACCTCATGAAGATATTATTACAATGTGCGACATGTGGTTATAAATAATGTCTATATTATTGCAGAACCGACGCAGCAAACCAACTTCCAAAGAAGCTGAAATTGAGGATGCAGACAAAGAACTTGTGGATTCATTAACTGAGGGGTCTGATCTCTTGATGCTGCTTGTATTTTACTACTTTTGTTTATTGGTTGTGTGAATTTGATTGTCTTATGCCTGTTGAATATTACTAGGTCTGGGAAGAGGAAACACAAGGGATTGGGTTCTTTCAAACGGAAAAATGACTTGGTAGAATGCAGAAAGAGAAAGAGAGACAAAAAAGATGGTGGGAAGCTTTCTGATTCAAGTGAACCTGGTACATCAACTGGTAGAGTGAAAATGGCTAAAAGAGCTAAGCGCTTCGACAAATCAGATGGAAATGGTGAAAAGAAGAATTTCAACGAAGGGTCCACCCAGGGCCAAGGCCAGAAGAGAAAGATAGATAAGGCGAGTGTGGGCAAAAAAGGCGAGGCAGCAGCAGTTGATAGAAAACATTCTTTCAAGGTAAGAAGACCCAAGAAGTTTAGGGGTAAATCACAAAACTAATAAATAATTAAATAATAAGTAAGTATACACTCGGAATAGCAGTTAGTTCAGCAGAGAAGAGTTGCACAAGATTTTGTTATAGTTTCTTCTCACCTATTATATGACGGTTGAGTGATTCCGCTAATGTATGCAAATTACTTAAAATTTCAGAGTCACTTGTATAGGCAATTTGTTTGTTACGTTGGTTGAGTTCGAGTCTCTTTGCTCCAAATTTTCGACTCTGTATCATTACTCGTTTTTCATGATCACATTATTTACATGGTTGTTGATATAAGCTGTTAGAATTTCGAGTGGAAATGGATTTATAATTAAAGATCAATATAAAAGAGTGAACTGTTTACTTCATTTTGTACTAGTTTACGCTGTAGATGGTAATCAAAAACGAGAAATTAAAAAACTTTGAAACCCTAGCCCTGCACATGCATGCTAAACGTATCGGATTGATTCAGAATCAAAACCCGTCAAATCCAAACATGGATTGAATTAGTTAAAAATAAAAATAAAATAAAAAGGAATTCGGAATCGTATCAAACCTAATCAGGTAAGAAATTAGAACTCGTGGATTGGGTTTCAGTTCAATTTCGAAATTTTTTCCAAGTTGGAATAAGACCAAAACCTGGTGATGGCCATATAATCCTTGCCTACTAGCTGTCGTCTTTTTGACATCAGCTAGTCGTTACTAATCTTGTATTATTATTATGAAAAATTATTCTATACACTGCCAGTGGAGTTTTTTAACTCCACAAGCGGGATTAGGATATTGATATGTGTCATTTAAAAATATTAAGAAAATAAAAAATAAATAAAATGGGACATATGTCATCATCCTAACCCCACTTGTGGAGTTAAAAAACTCCACTGACAGTGTATAGAATAATTTTCCTATTATTATTATTAGGATAATTATTACATACATTACTATTAGGATAATTATTACATACACTGACAGTAGAGTTTTTTTTACTCCACAAGCAATGTTAAGATCGTGACACATGTTCTATTTTATTTATTTTAATATTTTTATAGGACATGTGTAACGATCTTAACGTTGCTTGTGGAATAAAAAAATTTCACTGTCATAATAATTATCCTTATTATTATTATTATTTAAAACCTATAAATATCCTCATTTCATATTTTCAATTCACCGAATCTTTCAAATTCACTCTTAATTGCTCGCATTCTCTTAATTTCTTATAACACAAGCTCTAATATTTTTTTTTCAATTTCATCTTCTTTCAATATAATTTATGAATTCTTTTCAATATTTTATACTTATTTATTTACAAATTCTCTCTTATTTACATTTTTTTTTCATACTCCTTATCCTACATTCCAAAATCCTACGTTCTTACAATAATTTTTAATTATTTTCAATGGCAAGTTATCGTTGTGGAGGTTCATCATCTCGCGTGCTCATCATACCTACTCACATTCTCGAATTAGGAGAAGAATCTTTTAATGAATTTAAGTTCGACTTTCAACCCAAGGCCAACAAACACAATCATCTGATGTCACTACAGTTGTTGCTGCAGCAACTAATCGTGCAAAAAGGAGTAAGACATAAGATTACTTTGATATTTTACAAAAAGAAGGTTCATTTTTTGATTTTTCTGCGTGGCTTGCAAAATATGTAAACAAAGTTATAACTATAAATTGAGTGGATTACCGGGAGGTACAAATACCTTTAAAAAACATTTAGAATGCGTCTGGATGGAGAAGCACTTCAAAATGAAAACATTTCAATTTTCATCAATTTAAAATACTAACATTTATAATTATTTTATTTGAATAAATATTTTTTTAAAAAGAATTTTTGAATACTAAAAATTGATGAAATAAAAAATAAATATAAAAGAACAATAATGGTTTTATATATTAGAAAAAGAAAATATCAAATAAAATATGCAATATGGGTATTATTAAATTTGTAAATATATCTAGATATTATTAATAATATAAAAAATATTATATCTAAATAAAATAATATGTTTCTACTTTTAAATTTATATTCAGTAGTGGGTATTTCTAACAAAGTAAGGAAGGTTAGGAGGAATTTTTTTAAAAAAATCACCTTTCTAGGTGGATTTTCTTCTGAAATTCCTCCAAAATTTTGAAATTCTTTAATTTTTTTGACGGACAAAGAAATTGGATTTTAAACTTTTGAATATCCTGATTGAAATGAACTTACTTCTTAAAATCCCTCATCCAAACACATTCATAGTACAAAAACAATTTTGATTAGAAAACTTTATGTGATAACCGTAAATTTTTCATTTATTAGAAATTAATATTGAAGAAAATAGATAAATAGAAATAAGAATATGTAGAAATGCGGAAAATAAAGAAGAGAGGAAATTTAATTATCTTAAATTGAAATCTAAATTAAATAAGAAAATGAGAAAGGAATAGAAAATATATTTATATAATTATATATTATATAAATGTATTATATATAAATACATATGTATTTAAATACGGTATAGTGTATAGTATATATTAATATACATTGGTATGTATATGTGTATATATATACTATTTTATAAATTTAAATAATACATATGTATTCAATTATGACATTTTATGTATATATAAATATATACATATATGAGAAAAATGTAAATATTAATTTACATTAAAGTTTGAAAATGTATATATTGTAAATACAATATATATGGTATTATAACATATACATAAATAAAATATATATATGTAAAGGTTAATTAATTTTAAAGTATATAAATATACATACATATATATATATATATATACTAGATATATATTTTGTAATACATAATATATGTATCTTTATATATATATATATATATATATAAAATACTATATATAAATTAATATAATCATATTTAAAATATATAGTATAAATGTATAAAATATATCTATATATATTGATATATTATATTTATATACGTATTATATAAATATAATATATATTATATTATAGATAAAAATAGAAAGGAGATAAAAATGGAAAGAAAGAAGAGAAGGAATCGGGAGAAACCCAATCCTCCCAAGTGAGGCCGATGGCGGCGGAGCTGCCACTGCCGACGAGGGAGAAAGAAAAGAGAGAAACGCCACCAGCCAGAGGAAGGAAAGGGATCGCCGGCAGCAGGAAAGGGAAAGAAACAGAGGCGAAAATCGGCGGAAGCCGGGAAGAAAAAAAGGAAAATGGGAAAGTGGCGATGCCGGCCGATTCGGCCACCACCACTGCAACCGAAGCTTCGACGGAAGAAGAGGAAGAGGTAGGAGGCCACCAGAGAGGCGAAAAACGGCGGAAGAGGCAGGGCGAAGAGGGAGAAGAAACCGAACCTAAACCGAGTCGATCCACTGCCATGCCGCCGATTCGGGATGAACGGAGGCCAGATCCAGGTTCACCGTGGCACCGGCCAGCTGAGGGGCCACCGAACTGCCAGAGAACCAGCCGCCGAAGAAGAACCGACGGTGAAGGGAGGTGACCGGTTCGGCTGGGAAAGGAAAAAGAAAAAGAAAAAGAAAAGAAAAAGAAAAGAAAAAGAAAAGAAAAGAAAAGAAAAAGGAAAAAGAAAAAGAAAAGAAAAAGAAAGAGAAAGAAAAGAAGAAAAGAGAGAGAAAAGGTATTTTCGAGAATTCGGGAAATCCCGGGAAATTCAAAAACTCGAAAATTACGAAAATTCGGTAAGAATTTCGAAAATTAATTTCAAGTGATTTATTTTAATAAATTATGAAAAAATTCTAAATTTTAGAATTTAATTTTTAGAAAATTTCTTCGATGACCGAGACGATGGAATCGGGTGAGGTGAACACGGGCGCAACCTTTGAAAAGCAATCGCCGACTCGGGACAGGTAAGGGAGACATGTGCAGCCTGTAGGGATATTCGGCACACATGTTTTAAATTATGCATTTAATTTTTATAAATGCTATTAATAATGATTGGTTGGAAAAATTGTGGTGATATACCGGCTGAGATTTAAACTGTTTTTTTCATGCAGGAGGCTAGCCAATTGGCAGGAGTTATACTGCAGAAAATTATTGGAAAATTTACCGAAAATCATAATAAATGATTTTTCATCACGAGAAACGATTTTCAAAATGAAAATCGAGAAATCGATTAGTTTTCATAGAACATGAATATATTGATAATTAATTTTAAAATATTCATGTTTCTGAGAATGGTGAAAAAGGAAATCACTGAAATTTATCCCGATAGGTGATATTTTTATGTGAAACGAGGTGAAAAATGAAAAAGACCAAAGTGAATATTTTAATAATATTTCTCTAAATATTCACTTGATTTCATAAATAACATTTATGGTTTTAATTATGAAAATAATTATTTATAGAAATCCCATAAAGGTTAATTAAAGATGAAAAATAGTATTTTGAGACTAGAAGGTCTCTACACGTGTTTATAGAGGAAAACATGGTGACGGGATTATTAAATTTGGAAAATAAATATTTTATTCTTCCATAAATCATAAAAATAATTGATTTGAATTTTAATAACTTTGAAAACCATGTTTTGGATAGAAAGCATGGAAAAGCATGCATACATGTTTACGGTGAAAAAGAAACAGTCATGAGATTTATTTTACAGTGTGATTATTTTATAAACTGTTTTCACTGTATGAAAAATGTGATTTATACTGTTTTATAATATTCAGAACATTTTCGGGAGTGATTACCCCAGTATGAATATTTTATAAATTGTTATTCATAAGATGAAAATATTTTCCTTATGAATATTTATGGATTGATTGAACTTATATTCAATGAAATTGATTTCATAAATGGGGTTTATATCACGTGTTTACTGTTTTGAGACTATTAGGCCTCATATCATGCTCACGTGTCACGTGTTAGTGCTGATAGATACTGATCCTATTATCAGCGTCCCAGTGGACAGCTGATCAGTGCACACTGTGGACCCCATAGACTATGGCCAGAGATCTCACGTGTTTCCCTTATTTGGGATGATATTATAGCATGATATATTTAGGGTGTTGCCTAGTCTTCATGATATTGTACTGATGATTGTACTTTTCACTAAACTTTTTGCTGGTACTAAATTATTTACAGCTACTGAGCTTTTGATACATTACGTGTTGAACTAAATATTATACGGTGTTTTACAAGTGTGGAAATGAGTATTTGTGAAAGGAACATTAATTCCTTATTTCTTTACTTAAGTGTTTTATCACGTGAATATTTAATGTTTTACTGGTATTTGAATATCAAAAGAAAACGATTACTCTCTACAGTTGCTTCTAGGTTCCGGGACAAGACAGGTATTCTAAAATACCTGCCTTACTCCATCCGGATCCCTAGTCGACTGTAGTATCCTTCGTACATGTGAGCCTAGAGCCTTTAGGAAGATTTAAAGAAAGTGAAAAATTATTTTCAGCATATAGGTAGCTGAATATCAAGTGCTGCATATAACTCTCTGACTGAGCCGTGGTCTGCTCACTCCCTAATTTTAACATTTCAGATTTTCGGTGACAATGAGATTTGACATCTGAGGATTTCGAGCTGCGCATTTGGAGACATTACAACAACTTGATTTATAATATGAGGTATGATCATTTATTTTCTGTATTTAGACTTACTTTCAGTACTACTTTCTTAAGAATTAAGATAGGGGATGTAATTGATATTATTACTTTTATAGTTAATAGTTAAATGAATATGAAAAGTAAAGTATCACAGACAACCCAACCGTATAAAATGTATAGAAAAATGTGAAAAATGTGGTCATGAGATGTGACAGATTTAATGGTATTAGAGTAAGGTTGGCTTGATGTCTGTTGATACTTTTGGAGAGAAAACATGTCAAAAATGTTAACATCCCCTGTAGTACTGTGTAGTCTAAATACATAGAGAAAATAAATGATTGCAAATTGAGTAAAATAATTTGAAGGGAGTGAGAATTTATGAATTAATGATGGTAAAGAGAAATAATAAGCTCAAAATTTACCAAAAAATGGTGATATTATGATCTAAATGAAGGCCTGTTCGGTAAGGAACCAAAAGGACTCGGTGAGGGCCCCGCCAATACTTTCTGTCTAGATCGAACTGAGACCTGAAAGTGATGATATAAAGGAGGGGAATGAAATATCATCATTAAATAGATCTTAAGATCACCGACTAAAGATATTTTGAGGAGAGAGAAAATTTTTAGCCAAAAATGACCAAAATACCCCTGCCTCTAAAATTTTACTGGGAGTCAGAATAGATGACAAGATACTTGATTTAAATGTATACTGAGGAGAAAGAAATAAATGTCAAAATGATGAAAATGCCTTTATGTTGGGCTATATTCTGAATAGTGATAAAACCAAGTTAATCTTGAATACATTGATGGTGATGGAGTCATTAATGGCATATAGGATGTAATATGAATATAATGATCCCTATTATTGATTCCACTTACACGTAGATTATGGACGTGAATGGTGAGTGACCTAGTGAACGGGCTAGGCCTCACGACAGATCCTTGAGGGGGCCATTGTGCTCGCCAAAGAGGATAGTACAGATATGTACAGGCAGACGGCGGATGGGCCGAGGCCTTACATGATGCGATCCCATAAGTGTATAGTGGAATATCACAAGATGATTGGCCCGATTATTGATTGTAAAGGCCTGAATTAAGAGTGTATTGAATTAGATGTTTATTACGGGATCGTTGGATATCATGAAAAGTGAAATGACTGCAGAAAATAATTGAAAAGGTGAATAGTACAAATAATGAAATTAAGGTAGATAATATTTCAAAATGATTTGAATATTAACTTTCTCTGCCTTGTGGATACATAGTGGAAATGATAGGACATAGAGATAATCTATCCAAAATGGTACAAGTATAGTGATTTAAAACAGTATTGGATGTTATTCCCGATAAACTTTCAGAGTTATATAGATTGGCGAAATCGAGCTAAGATTGACTCGATTGGGTATGTGAAACCTAATTTTAAACTTATATCAGAAATATAGAAAGAATCCGAAAAGCTTAAGAAAATAACTCTGAAAAATGTATGAATAATGAAATTTACGTGTAAATGTGTGATTGATGAAAATACAGATAATGTAATTTGAGGTTAATGAAGTTATCTGTATAAGTGTAAATGAGAAAAACACAAATGATATTGAGACGCAGATGAATTAAAAGGATGTATTAAATTCCTATTATTAATAAAGTTCTTGTGAATAACAAGTATTCATGTACATGCAAAAGGACGCTTTATTGATCTAATAAAAAATATATGAGGAGTTCATAAGACTAGCCTCGGTATAAAGCGTCATTTGAGAAAAGTTGAAGACTAAGGTCCATGAAATAATGTTTAGAACTCGATGAAATTTTACGAGTTCCTATTAAGGTTTCAAAGTTAATGAATTACCTTGTGAGGTATATAAACCTAAGGAGTGAGATATCGAAATAGTTAAGGATACAAATGGAATAGGAGCAGCATTATGATATATAATCTTTTAAACTCTCAGAGACTGTGGACTTATGTTAAGATTGGCGAATAAGAGACTTGGCTAGACAGTATCTCTTTCTGGGATATATGATCTCGAGATGACAGAATGACAGTGAATCTGTCTATAATAGTGAGATAATGATTGAGATACGAAATTACTGTGTCTAGCTAGATATTGTTACCAATCTATAGAAGAGTGATGGGATTAGCTGCTCTACTAATGAGACATAATTAGAGAAATTAAAGTCGATAAATGGATAAGTGGAAAGGAAAGATGGTATGCAAAATGTTAAAAGATTTTAACAGTAGAGTACCATACCATTTGAGAAAACCGACTAAAATGATGAGAGCAAAAAGATGAAAATGAAATAAGAAGGTAAGTTACATGATGAGAAGGGAACACAAATATGAAACAGTTCCCGAAAGTAAGACTGAAAGTGATTCCATGTTGGTTATCACATAATGGTGGCCAGATGTAAAATCAAGCAAAACGTGACAAGTGAAATTAATGGTACTCAAAGGAGTAAGATAAAGGACATGTATTATTATACTGCCAGTTATGTAAATGGAACAAAAATGATATATACACATATCCACAATTTGAGAATGGTGGAATTGTGTAGATAAAGTGGTGATAAAAGTGATGATTAGTAAAGTCTGCAAGTGAGATACAGCCTTGGTAAATGAATGTGAACATGAGTATTGTGGACATTAAAGAGTTCAAAAGAGAAATGATGATATGGAAGTGATTAAAAACCGAAGATCTAAATAGAATCACTTTCCATTATCAGACTCTTAGATTCTCTAGTGTCTTAGTTGAAGTATGGGTATGAAACAGTGAGAATGTATATGTACAGTTCCAGTCAGCATTACATGTGATGGGAGTCTCTGAGTTGCCATATACTAATAGAAAATAGCAAAAGGCTTTGAGATCCCAAGTGTACTGATAGCGCCGCTCCGTACTGATGTAAATACACGAGTGTAATATGTGGACACTTGAAGATATATTGAGAGAGCGGATGCACGAGATGTAAAAGCTACTAGGACAATTACATACAACTGATTAACATGTGTAATGGATAGTTTTAAACTATACCGACTGGGCACTACGTGAGAAAAATGGATGATGAACAGCATAGATCAGCTGTGATATGAAATTACTGTGCATGGACTCTATGTAAAAAGAGTGGAAATGAATAGCTCCCGATTTGAGAAATGAACTTACGGGAGTATAGATATATGATGAAAGACCGCATGTAGTGGTCTAAAAGTGATCATGATGTTAAAAGTATGCTGACAGTATTATGTAAAAACTTGATCTAAAGGATAAAAACCGTAAGTATACGGAATGTACCACCTTTTGGACTTAAGTTAAATTCGGAAGACCGAATTTCTTAATGTGGAAAGAATGTGATAACCGCAAATTTTTCATTTATTGGAAAGTAGTAATATTGGAAATTAATATTGAAGAAAATAGATAAGTGGAAATAAGAATATGTAGAAATGCGGAAAAATAAAGAAGAGAGGAAATTTAATTTGGATAAATTGAAATCTAAATTAATTAAGAAAATGAGAAAGGAATGGAAAATATATTTATATAATTATATATTATATAAATGTATTATATATAAATACATATGTATTTAAATACTGTATAGTGTATAGTATATATTAATATACACCGGTATGTATATGTGTATATATATATATACTATTTTATAAATTTAAATAATACATATGTATTCAAGTATGGCATTTTATGTATATATAAATATATACATATATGAGAAAAATGTAAGTATTAATTTACATTAAAGTTTGAAAATGTATATATTGTAAATACAATATATATGGTATTCTAACATATACATAAATAAATATATATATATATGTAAATGTTAATTAATTTAAAAGTATATAAATATACATATATATACTAGATATATATTTTGTAATACATAATATATGTATCTTTATATATATATATATATATATATATTTTATATATATATATATCTAGTATAATACTATATATAAATTAATATAATCATATTTAAAATGTACAGTATAAATGTATAAAATATATCTATAAATATATTGATATATTATGTTTATATATGTATTATATAAATATAATATATATTATATTATAGATAAAAATAGAAAGGAGATAAAAATGGAAAGAAAGAAGAGAAGGAATCGGGAGAAACCCGATACTCCCAGGTAAGGCCAATGGTGGCGGAGCTGCCACCGCCGGCGAGGGAGAAAGAAAAGAGAGAAACGCCACTGGCCACAGGAAGGAAAGGGGTCGCCGGCAGCAGGAAAGGGAAAGAAACAGAGGCGAAAATCGGTGAAAGCCGGGAGGAAAATGGGAAAGTGGCGGTGCCAGCCGATTCGGCCACCGCCACTGCAACCGAAGCTTCGACGGAGGAAGATGAAGAGGTAGGAGGCCACCGGAGAGGCGGAGAACGGCGGAGGAGGAAGGGCAAAGAGGGAGAAGAAACCAGACCTAAACCGAGTCGATCCGCCGCCGTGCCGCCGATTCGAGATGAACGGAGGCCAGATCCAGGTTCGCCATGGCACCGGCTAGCTAAGGGGCCACCGAACCGCCGGAGAACCTGTAAGACCCAATTTTATTACACTATACACTATACTTTGTAAATTATGTAGTGGAATTAAATAAAGATTGAATGAAATTCCACTCTCAATTTGGAATTATTGGAATTGTAAATTATAGTATGGTGTATATGATTTGAAATGAATATAAATGGAGGAGTTAAGAAAGTTAACATGTGATAATTTTCAATTATTAGTGCCTAGAATAGAAGTCAACAATCATGCAGCCGAAGTGGACAATCATGCCACTTTTTCTTGCTGCTGATGTTACCTCACGATTTATGCATTGAAAAGCAATGGGAATGCAAATTTTCATGATGAATGATATTCAAGTGGAAGAAAAGTTATAGTTGAAAATAAGGCTAATTCTCATTGGTGGGAGCACAAAAAAAAAAGGGAATTGAATCACAAACCGTGCAGCCAAGAATTATGGGCAGCACGTCAATGTGGTTGCTGCCATGGTACTTGTTGCAGTGTGAAAATTGTGGCTGCGTTGGACGATAAGAAAAGAGAAATGTTAAAAATAACATGAGATTTGTTCTCATTGATTGAAGAATAAGACAAGGAGGAGATAAGTCAGCAAACGTGCAGAAAAAGTTAAGAACGTCGTTCTTTTGGCTATAGTTATCTTCAACATTTAATGAATGTAGAAATATTGCCCCTTGCCGTCTCCTTTTTGGCTGCCATTTTCTTCAGCATTTAAAGAGAGATCAGATAAGGAAAATGATAAGGAAATGGGATAGGAAATAGGAAGCAAAATATTATTGGATAGCATGAATATAAAGAAGACTAAGTCAGTAAAAATTTTAGTCGTTACCAGCTCCATCACTGACCCATCTTCTCTGTTTCTTCTACGGCACCCATCCTTGCTTTCATTCTCAAGTTCCTCACGTTTCTTTCTTTTCCTTCAACAGAAATTATCATTTACCTTTACTAAAACTCCAAGCTCTCTTCATTAACTTTAATCCCCTTCATAAGAGCTACTTAAAGCTGGGATACAAAGGACCGAAATCAACATGGGAAGAATGATGTACCACTGTACTGTTTGGCTGCTACAGGTAAAGGAATATATTGGTGTTCTCTTTACTTATAGCTATGGTATTTCTATTATTCATTTATGGAAATATTATTTGGAAAATTTAACTCAAAATAAAGATAGGTTTTAAATAGCCATGGATATTCAGTTATGAAGGGGAAAACAGTGAAGAATCATAGTAATTTTAATGTGTTTTGAGTTGAGTCTAATAGGAATGAGGGATGAAATTTGGTTGAAACTTGGATTAAATAAGGATTTTAAAAAAATAGCAAAGTGACGTGAGGATGAGAATTTAACAATGAAGACTGACTTTAACAAATAGAAAAATGGCGTGGACAAAGCTGTTATTTGGCCCAAATAGGGGCTAATAATAGTAGTGGATAATGAACTAAAATTAGTAATAGATATAATTTTTGAAATTTATAAGGAAAGCAAAGGAAAAGCCATTCTGCCATGCTTGAATATAAGCATAATGATGAGTTCTTCATGGATAGAATATTCGGCTGTGTGTATGGAAATTATAAGAAATGATCAAGGGAATATAAATAAATTAAATAGGAAGCTTGGAATCATAAAGAGGTTGAGAATCAAAATTGAGCTAGTGAAGGGGAGTTCGGTTGACATGAAAGAATAGAAAACTTTGTGATTCATACAGAAAAATGATAAAAAAAAAAAAAAGAAGACTCACGTGGACTAGCTCACCTGTTGAAAACAAGAAAATGAAAAGAAAAAGATGGGAAAGTCAATGATCATGGCCATTAAGGGATTCGGCCATGACACTTGGAGGCATAAATTTTGTTGAAAATTAGGGGTTTTGGTAAAGAATAACTATAAAAATTAAAAGAGGAGAATTGGTAAAATCAGAACCGAAAAGGAAACTAAAACGGAAAAGTTCAGTTTTAGCACCAGTATAATTTATACTGGTGGTGCATGTGCTGTGTCATTAGTGACTGCATTTTATGGAAGATAGTGGCTTAAAATTAAGAGAAAAATATTAATAAATTTTGATAAAATTGTTTTGCAGCCGGAAGTTACGAGTTTCGGTAAACGCAACCGGGAAGCTCGACTTCGTAAGACCAGGTAAGGGAGATGTGTGTGAAGTGAATGCATGTCCTATGGAGTTAAAATTTATGAAATTATTGAGAAATTGTTTTGTTTTTGACATGCATTGTTATGAATAATCGTGTGCTTGGGCGAACGGATAATGGCGGGCGAGCCATTTGGGCGAGCTCCTTTTATTGTATTTGATATCGTGGGCGAGTAGCCTTGTGTTCAATATAAATCCGGGCGAGCCAACTTGGCGAACCCCTTTTTATGTTGTTTTGGGTCGGGCGATCCCCATTTTTATGATATGGGCGAGTTGGCCATGCAATGCTATAATGGGCGAGCCAGTTTTACGTTTTGTGTTAAAAGCAAGGCTGATGGGCGAACACTAGTTCACCGTACCTGGCGAACTGCTCATGGGCAAACTGATTTATGAGTATTTTCTGAACGTAAATTAAATAAATAAATAAACTTTGAATTAATATTTTTGAAAAATAGAAAATGTGAAACTTTTTGGGTGAGTAGACCCTTGGGCAAGTTGACCATTGGGAAAGTTGACTATTGGCGAGCTGACTATGGCGAACTAGCCATGGGCGAGCCAGCTTAACCCGTGCCTTTCTCACACGGAATAGTTGAGATTGCGGGCTGTTTTACTATTTTATAAAACCTTTTGGAAATCAAATCATTTTGTGGAGACGATAACATGAGTGAAATAATCTCATAAAGTTTGTTCTTAAGTTATAAAAGTGATTTTTGAGACTTTAGGCCATGAGTTCATGCATTATTATTCCTGTATTTGCGTGACCCACCTGGGGCGGTGGCTCAGGTCAATAGACCAATGAGTGCACCTCAGGGCGTCACAGGGCTAATGGACCTGCCAAGTCATCAGCGGTCTCGAGGTCACTTGGCAAGTGGACTCGAGGGCCACCTGTAGATTATGGCCATAGATCTAGTTGGGATAGCCGTGAGGGGCGATAGCCTACGGGTGCACCCCAAAAGCGGACAACTTGTGTTCCTGAGGGAACAATGAGAGCATGATTTATTTGTTGCCTAGCCTTAACTTATTGATTTCTATTTACTGAAAGGATCTATTGAATCCTGTTTAAAGGTTAACTATATCCATTGTTTTCCTAATGGCGTTGGTTGTTGGGATAAATAAATTGCTTTTTGGGGATATAGCTTTTATTTTTATAAAGCAGCATACACCTTCCTTACTGAGCATGTTGTCGCTCACTCCTTATTTTTCCACTCCACAGGTTGTTGATTTTGGATTAAGAGAATTACCTTCCAGAGATTATCGACTGCTAGAGTCAGCAGATATTCGATATCGAAGGTATATGATTTTCTCTTATATATTCAGACACTTGTATACAGTACTACATTATTGTAAAATAGAGATAGGGGATGTAAAGTGTATAAAATATTAAAAAAAAATTTTATATTCCAAAATTATTGAATAAATGTTACCATTTATTACTGTTAGTGACCAAGTGTTAAAGGCATTGCAGACAGCCCAACCGATAAGAATGTGTAAAATATGAGTAAATACAGGGTAATACTGTACATTTAGACTGTTACAGAACCAGCCATCGGAGAAGAACCGGCGGTGAAGGGAGGTGACCGATTCAGCTGGGAAAGGAAAAACAAAAAGAAAAGAAAAATGAAAAAGAAAAAGAAAAGAAAAAGAAAGAGAAAGAAAAGAGGAAAAGAAGAAAAGAGAGAGACAAGGAATTTTCGGGAATTCGAGAAATCCTGGGAAATTCAAAAAACTCGAAAATTACGAAAATTCGGTAAGAATTTCGAAAATTAATTTCGAATGATTTATTTTAATAAATTATGAAAAAATTCTAAATTTTAGAATTTAATTTTCAAAAAATTTTCTCGATGACCAAGACAATGGAATCGGGCGAGGTGAACACGGACGCAACCTTTAAAAGGCAGTCGTCGACCCGGGACAAGTAAGGGAGACATGTACAGCCTGTAGGGATATTCGACACACATGTTTTAAATTATGCATTTAATTTTTATAAATGCTATTAATAATGATTGGTTGGAAAAATTGTGGTGATTTACCGGCTGAAATTTAAACTATATTTTCCGTGCAGGAAGCTAGCTAATCGACAGCCGTTACTGCCGAAAATTATTGGAAAAATTACCGAAAATCATAATAAATGATTTTTCATCACGAGAAACTATTTTCAAAACGCAAATCGAGAAATCGATTAGTTTTCATAAAACATGAATATATTGATAATTAATTTTAAAATATTCATGTTTTTGAGAATGGTGAAAAAGGAAATCATCGAAATTTGTCTCGATAGGTGATATTTTTACGTGCAACGAAGTGAAAAATGAAAAAGACCAAAGTGAATATTTTAATAATATTTATCTAAATATTCACTTGATTTCATAAATAACCTTTATGGTTTTAATTATGAAAATAATTATTTATAGAAATCCCATAAAGGTTAATTAAAGATGAAAAATAGTATTTTGAGACTAGAAGGTCTCTACAAGTGTTTATAGAGGAAAACATGGTGACGGGATTATTGAATTTGGAAAATAAATATTTTATTCTTCCATAAATCATAAAAATAATTGATTTGAATTTTAATAACTTTGAAAACCATGTTTTGGATAGAAAGCACGAAAAAGCGTGCGTACATGTGTACGGTGAAAAAGAAACAGTCATGAGATTTATTTTATAGTGTGATTATTTTATAAACTGTTTTCACTGTATGGAAAATGTCATTTATACTGTTCTATAATATTCAGAACATTTTCGGGAGTGATTACCCCAGTATGAATATTTTATAAATTGTTATTCATAAGATGAAAATATTTTCCTTATGAATATTTATGGATTGATTGAACTTATATTCAATGAAATTGATTTCATAAATGGGGTTTATATCACGTGTTTACTGTTTTGAGACTGTTAGGCCCCATATCATGCTCACATGTCACGTGTTAGTGCTGATAGATACTGATCCTATTATCAGCGTCCCAGTGGACACCTGATCGTGCACACTGTGGGCCCCATAGACTATTGCCATAGATCTCATGTGTTTCCCCTATTTGGGATGATATTATAGCATGATATATTTAGGGTGTTGCCTAGTCTCCATGATATTGTACTGATCATTGTACTTTTCACTGAACTTTTTGCTGGTACTAAATTATTTACAGCTATTGAGCTTTTGATATATTACGTGTTGAACTAATTATTATACGGTGTTTTATAAGTGTAGAAATGAGTATTTGTGAAAGGAACATTAATTCCTTATTTATTTACTTAAGTGTTTTATCACGTGAATATTTAATGTTTTACTGAGATTTGAATATCAAAAGAAAACGATTAGTCTCTACAGTTGCTTCTAGGTTCTGGGACAAGACAGGTATTTTAAAATACCTGCCTTACTCCATCCGAATCCCTAGCCGATTGTAGTATCCTTCCTACTTGTGAGCCATGAGCCTCTAGGAAGATTTAAAGAAAGTGAAAAATTATTTTCAGCATATAGGTAGCTGAATATCAAGTGTTGCATATAACTTTCTTACTGAGCCGTGGTTTGCTCACTCCCCAATTTTAACATTTCAGATTTTCGGTGACAATGAGATCTGACATCTGAGGATTTCGAGCTGTGCATTTGGAGACATTGCAACAGCTCGATTTATAATATGAGGTATGATCATTTATTTTCTGTATTTAGACTTACTTTCAGTACTACTTTCTTAAGAATTAAGATAGGTGATGTAATTGATATTACTAATTTTATAGTTAATAGTTAAATGAATATGAAAAGTAAAGTATCACAGATAGCCCAACCGTATAAAATGTATAGAAAAATGTGAAAAATGTGGTCACGGGATGTGACACTTTACAACCACAAACTAGAAAGGGTATACAAACATAAATAAATCCATAAAGTGGAAGCACTTGATAAAGATAAAAGAGGTTTAGTTAGTTTGTAATTAAATGCCAACAAACCTTTCACACTATGTGAAATGGAGGGATATTTAGAATATGTTTGTCCATATTTGTAATTTGTAATTAATATATTTATTGGCTCTATAGGCTATACCAAGAGGGGGTGAATCGGTTTTTAACTAACTTTAAGCTCGTTTTTTGATTTTTCTAAATTCTCTAGCCTATATAAATATTTTCTAAGTTCTCTAGGCTATTCAATCATGCAATCCAAATTCAATACAATAAGCACAAATATAATTGCAAGTAATTAAAGAGAGTAGGGAAAGAGAAATGTACGCAAGCGATTTATAGAGGTTCGGCAACCTTGCCTACGTCCTCTACCTTGAGATGCTCCCAAGGATTTTTCCCAAATTCACTAACTTGAATTTGTATTTACAATCCCTCTTTTTGCATGCTCAAGAGAAACCTCTCTTTTTCTAGGCTCAAGAAAAACCTCTTTCTTTTTCTAAGGTTAAAGAGAAACCTCCCTCTTTTTCTTAGGCTAAAGAGAAACCTCTCCTTTTACAAGGAATGAATTGGTTTACAAGAGATGTAATCAAAGAAGACCTTTAAGTAGGTAAATGATTACAGAAATTAGGCACAAAGAAAAGCCTATACAATATTTGTGCTAAACTATACAAGAGATATGTGAATGATGGAAGATGAAGACTTTGTAGCTCTTGATTTGTTGTTGAGGCTTGAGGTTTGAGGAAAATGAGTATTGGAGTTTCTGAGTTGTTCCCCTTGCTTCCTTTAGCTTCTAAGCCTCTATTTATAGTCCCTTGGATGGATTCTAACCGTTGGGTGGAGCCAAAACTCGAATATGACCGTTGTCTCACAGAAACTAGCCATTACAGGCTATTTTCGGGAAAATGGATCAATCCCTTTCCATAGGGGATCGATCCCTTCATTCCAGAATGCTTATTCTAGGCTGAGAGACCTTTCTTCCATAAAGGGATTGATCCCTTCCCTTAGGGGATCGATCCCATGCTTCCAGAGAGCCATTTTCCTGCACTTTTTGGGTTAGAAATGATGTAGACTTGAATTTAATTTAACCCAAAATGTTTATAAACTTTAAAAGAGTTTTTCTTGACTTTCAAATTACTTAATATTCAAAGCCATTTTATAAAGTATTAAGACCAATGAGAATGTATCATTAAATTATGGTCTTAATGTTTGATATGAACTCTTAAAATGGATTGAGAAAATCATATGTGGTAAAGCAAATTTACAATATGAATTAAAACATAAAAGCTTACTTAAGTTTTGTCATTTCAAAATACATATGGCAATTTAAAGCTAACAATCTCCCCCTTTTTGATATGACAAATTTGATACGACAAAACTCAATGTAAATTTTCTTTGAAAATTCTTTGATAAAATACTCCCCCTCAAATAAGGCATGATTTTATAAAGCTCCCCCTTAATGTAAGCATGGTTTGAAGAGAATTTTCCAAAAGAGATTTTCAAACTTTTTCTCCCTTATTATCTCTTCCCATTAATACCTTAATATCTCTCCCCCTTTTTGTCATAGCAAAAAGAAGGAACAATAAAAAGTATGCTCTCCCGAAAATTATGGCTATGTGAGAACAAAGAAATATGCTCCATCCAACAAGAAACATGTTAGTACATGGGACTCATAGCACAAATAAGTCAATATCTACAAAGAGTTGAAATATTCATGCAACGAATATGACTTATGATCCTATACCAATTGTTTATAAATAATTTTGCAAAAAGTTCTCAATTGGTAAATGATGAAGCAAGTTGTTTATAAATTATCTATTAAGTTTTATAACTTGCTTATTTCAATTCTATCAAGCACCTAAGTATATCAATTGTTTTCTAAGGTCCAACTAAGGTGCATGACAATACATCATGATTATGAGCTGAAATTAGATGACATATCATATGCATGAGCACATAAATCACGTTCAAGCAAGAGTGTGCATAGAATCAAGACATATAGCAATTAACTACAAGTTCTAGCACACAAGAGTTTCATGCAAAAATATCCTAAATGAATTCTTCTCTATTTGTCATTTCAAACTAAAGAGCACAAGAAGAATTGTCAATTTAAAGCTCATACCAATTGTCATTTTAAAGCTCATACCAATTGTCAATTTAGTTTGGTTTATCAATTGTTGAAAATATGGTTACCAATGATACCAATTGTTATTTCAATCTAAATACCAATTGTTATTAATGGTTGACTTAGATATTTTGCATGAATCCAATATTTATGTGTAGTGTGTTCATGTCAAGAAAATAATCATTCTAAATATGCAAGAACACAATCACACAAAATTATACCATATAGAAGATTCAAAAATAAAGGTATTCAAGCAAACACATTTTCTTCCATGATTTCAAGCACAAAAATCCTATGCTCATTTTCTGATTCAAGTCCTTAAGCAATTATGAGCAAGGAAAGATTCAAATAATAAATGCATGGATATTAATCAAGGTACATATGTTCAAGTCTGCATTTATCTTTGAATGTTGGTGTTGTCATTAAAGCCCAAGTTCTTTAATAATTTGGCCATAAAAAATTTAAGTACATGGATGATAAAGTTTCATGCATTTGAACATTTAGGATCCATTTACCATCACAAATTATAGGCCAATGATCATTACCAATTGTTGAATTTATATTTGAAATCAATCCACTAAATGTATAAATATCATGAAACTTAGTGTGGAATAGATAAGTCAAGCTAAGAGACATAATCCTATAAGCATGCTTGACTAAGATGAACAAAAGGAATGAAGAGTATTCATTATTCACAAATTCACCAAATTCTCAAATATATCCACAAATCATTGAAATAAATCTCAAAATTATGTTTAAGCATTCATTGAAAATATATTTCAAAATTATTTCAAGATTTATATAATTCATGACCATTTTTAATGAGAAAACTGGTTTTGCACTTGTGAGATCAATGAAGAATGATATTGATTGTTGAAAGTGATACCATTTGTTGGAAATAATATAAATTGATGGAGTTGAAGCATGACATCAATGAAAAATGAATTTTCATATTTTAAAGATCATCAAGAAGAAGTTAAAATAATGAATTTTAAGTTGAGAAGAAAGAAAATATCAAGAAAGTGAAAAATCCTTCTCAAATTCGGTTGAAAAAGTGCAAAAAAGCCATTTTGGCTTGGGGAGATCGATCCCTAGAGGAGGGGGATCGATCCCTTAACTCCAGAATGCAGATTTCCTGCATTCTGCTCAAGGGGGATCAATCCTGCATGTTGAGGGATCGATCCCTCATCCTGGTTCTGCATATTTTTGACAGAAAATCCAACTTGTGAGGTACCAAAACTTCATTTTTGAGTATTTTAAGTCCAAGTAAGGGTTTAAACATTTGTAAAACATGATTTTGGAATTTTATGAATGAAAAACATGAATGAAAAACCATTTAACAATAGATTTTGCAATTTTTGAAGGATTTTCACCAATAAATGCATTTTTTGCCTCAAAGGATGCCATTTTGAGAGTTAAGCATATTTTGACAAAACCAAAGCATTGGATACCACAAAATATGTCAAAACAAACTTGTTCAAATAGGTTTTAAGCACATATATCATTAAAGCATACATCTTGTGAACAACATGCCATGATTTCCAACATACAACTTCTTCATTGTTGCTCATGAGATGGCATTTTGCATAAATCACATGTTTGGTAATTTGAGGCAAGTAAATACATTATCAACACATAGAAAACTTGCTCAAAATGCAAAAATCCAATAATCATATCAAATCGTAAATCATGCCTTTCAATCATTCATCAAGAATTGTCCATCAAACACTTAACAATCATTTATCATGCCTTTTACTCAATCACAATGCATCATTAATCATTAACCAATTTTCTCATCAAAGCATAACTAATCAAATAAAAAGTTTAAAGAGTAAGGAATTAAGCTTACAAAACTCCTTTGCTTGAGAGTGCTTTGCCTTGATGTGTTGGATCCATCATTAGCCATTCTTTGAGAAATTGTTGTCACCTTGCTAAGGATGGATATCCAAGCTCTTCCTTTTTCTTATTAGCACAAGCAAACTCCATGAGGATGTGTTGAGCATTTAAACTCCATTGTTCCATTGTATTCCCATGCTCTAACACTCCTACAACAAACAAATTCAAACATGCTTTGGTACCCAAATTTTCTTGGGTCCATGAGAGTTAGTGAAAACAATTTCTGATCCTTTGGGGATTCATTTCAAACTCAAATCATCATTATTTATTGCATGCTTTGGCACCCACATTTTTCTAACCACTCTTCCTCTAAATGTGGTTTTTCTATTTGTGCATGCTTGTGAAAAATGGCCTATCCTATTGCATAGTGAGCATGTAAGAGATAAATCATGCATAGTATTTTTGCTCACTAGGAAATTCTTAAGATAAGTTTATTTTTGTTTAGCATTATAGCCTAACTCATTTTTGGCAAAGAAAGCTCTTTGGGTCTCTAACATATGATCTAGCTTTTGTTGACCCATATAAAACCTAGTAAATGAGTTATGCAAATTTGTATTCTTTTCATTCAACTCATTTATCTCTAAGTTAGCCTCTTCTAATTTCTTTTCAAATTTTAGCTTAGCATTTATCAAGGCTTCATTTTCTATTTTTAATTTAGCAATGATTTTCTTATATTTGGAGTTCATGCATTGAATTCATTTGCTAAATCATTAAAGGCATTTTGTAGCTCATCAAATGTAAAATCATTATTTTCACTAGAGCTACTACTAGCCTCATCATCACTAATGGCCATAAAGCATGAGTAGGCTATCTCTTTATCTACATTTTCCTCATCAGAGCTATCACTATCGCTCCATGCAGCCACAAATGCTTTCTTCTTAGGTTTCCTATCCTTTTCCTTCCTTAGTAAGGGACAATCTAACTTAGTATGACCCGGTTCATTGCACTCATAACACACTAAGGGGTCTTTTTCTCTTCTACTTGACTCTCCCCTATGATGTCTCCTATTCTTCTCTCTCATTCATTCTCATGAACCTATTGAATCTTTTGGCAAACATTGCCATTTCCTTTTCTTCCTCATTTCCACTCTCATCACTATTATCTTCAATGACCTCATGAGTGGAAGACTTAAGTTCTACCCCTACTTTCTTTGAAGGCTTTTCATTTCTTTTTAATTTCATTTCATATGTAATTAGGGAGCCCATAAGTTCATCTAGAAACAAGGTATTTGGATCCTTAGACTCTTCTATTACGGTTACCTTTGCCTCCCAAGATTTTGGCAAGCTATTCAAAATTTTCTTAACCATTTCTACATTGGAATAGCTCTTGCCTAATGCCTTAAATCCATTGATTATGTCATTAAACCTAGTGTACATTTCATTCATGGACTCATTTTCTTTCATTCTAAAAAGCTCATAATCATGTGTGAGCATTCCTACCTTGGTTTCTTTCACTTGATTGGTCCCTTCATGTCTGATGGCTAATTTGTCCCATATTTGCTTAGCATTTTCACATAGAGACACTCTATTATACTCATTGGGACCTAATGCACAAAATAGGGTGTGCATAGCTTTGGCATTCAATTGTGCCAATCTCATGTCATTGGTGTCCCACTCATCTTCACTCTTAGGGACATCTTTTCCATCTACTTTCTTCATTGGGGCCTTAGGACCATTAACTATCACTCTCTGCACTTCATAATCATTTGATTGCACAAACAACATCATTCTTATTTTCCAATAAGAGTAATTCTCTCTATAGGCTATACCGAGAGGGGGTGAATCGATTTTTAACTAACTTTAAGCTCGTTTTTCGATTCTTCTAAATTCTCTAGCCTATATAAATATTTTCTAAGTTCTCTAGGCTATTCAATCATGCAATCCAAATTCAATACAATAAGCACAAATATAATTGCAAGTAATTAAAGAGAGTAGGGAAAGAGAAATGTACGCAAGCGATTTATAGAGGTTCGGCAAGCTTGCCAATGTCCTCTACCTTGAAATGCTCTCAAGGATTTTCCCCAAATTCACTAACTTGAATTTGTCTTTACAATCCCTCTTTTTGCAGGCTCAAGAGAAACCTCTCTCTTTTTCTAGGCTCAAGAGAAACCTCCTTCTTTTTCTAAGGTTAAAGAGAAACCTCCCTCTTTTTCTTAGGCTAAAGAGAAACCTCTCCTTTTACAAGGAATGAATTGGTTTACAAGAGATGTAATCAAAGAAGACCTCTAAGTAGGTAAATGATTACAGAAATTAGGCATAAAGAAAAGCCTATACAATATTTGTGCTAAACTATACAAGAGATATGTGAATGATGGAAGATGAAGACTTTGTAGCTCTTGATTTGTTGTTGAGGCTTGAGGTTTGAGGAAAATGAGTATTGGAGTTTCTGAGTTGTTCCCCTTGCTTCCTTTAGCTTTTAAGCCTCTATTTATAGTCCCTTGGATGGATTCTAACCGTTGGGTGGAGCCAAAACTCGAATATGACCGTTGTCTCACAGAAACTAGCCATTACAGGCTATTTTCGGGAAAATGGATCAATCCCTTTCCATAGGGGATCGATCCCTTCATTCCAGAATGCTTATTCTAGGCTGAGGGACCTTTCTGCCATAAAGGGATCGATCCCTTCCCTTCAGGGATCGATCCCATGCTTTTAGAGAGCCATTTTCCTGCACTTTTTGGGTTAGAAATAATGTAGACTTGAATTTAATTTAACCCAAAATGTTTATAAACTTTAAGGGAGTTTTTCTTGACTTTCAAATTACTTAATATTCAAAGCCATTTTATAAAGTATTAAGACCAATGAGAATGTATCATTAAATTATGGTCTTAATGTTTGATATGAACTCTTAAAATGGATTGAGAAAATCATATGTGGTAAAGCAAATTTACAATATGAATTAAAACATAAAAGCATACTTAAGTTTTGTCATTTCAAAATACATATGGCAATTTAAAGCTAACAATATTTGTAGACATACTTTAATAAAATAATTGCATGAAAATATACGTAGAGAATAAGACATCTTTAATTGAACATCTAAAAAATGTTTCTTGTAGAGTTAGTGGAACTAGTGATATTTGGACTAGTATTAATGGTCTTAATTATCTTGTTATTACTTGTTATTTGATCGATAAATATTTGTGCATGCAAAAACTTATTTTATCTTTAGATTATTTCGATCAATCACATGCTGTAGTTATATTACTAATGTTTGTAAAGTTTTTTATATTGAAAATAAAACTTTTTCCATTACTTTAGACAACGCATCTAATAATAATAATGCCATTCCTATTTTAATTAATAATTTAAAACCCATTTTAAATGGATATTTTTTTCATGTTAGATGCAAGTCTTATTGAAAAAATAAATTTTTAGCAAAATAGATCTGCAATCCACATCATAACGTGAATAAAAGCGGATTTGTCAAACAAGTGAATTGCATCCCATTTTATTTCTACTCCGATCTTGGGGAAACAAGATGGAACTTACTCCAACACTTGCTTTCATTTGTTTTACCACTTAAAGAAATTATGACTCTAATTTTTAACAATTATGTTCTCATGCAATTTCAACTTTGGTTTTGTTAATTGAAAATTGTGTTGAACTATTAATCGCTTTTAAAACCATAATGGATAATTTTTTGGGCCAATATTATCCGACCACAACTTATTTTGTTCCTCTTGTTTTTTCAATGTTTGACATGTTTTTATAATTTAGAGGAAACATAGAATTAGCTAGTTTTGTGTTTGACGTGGAAGAAAAATTCAAAAAATATTGGGAAAAAATTCCTCTTAGAATTCTACTCAGAAATAGGAAAATACATAATTCTTTTTTAGTATTATACTAATTTTCTTGGGAGTGATAATTATATTAACGAATAAAAGTCGTCAATTTATAATCTTTTTTGAGAATAGTTTGATTTGTATAACAGTGAGAAGAATTAGTCCGACCAACATCAACATTCCAATAACGATGTTAATGGAGGAAGAGGTGTTTTGGATGAAATCAATGTAGCAATAAGGAAGAGATTGAAGAGAAAAGGTGTATCATCATCATCATCATCATCATCATCATCATCATCATCATCATCATCATGTCGATCTCGTCAAAGTCAAGGTAGCTCGAATGAGCTATAATTCTATTTGATTCAATATTTCTATTAAATTTGAAATATTAAGATTTGATATCATTTTAAGCAGCTTAAGTGGAATCTAATTTTAATTATAAGCATGATAGAATTTATTGTTTGAATGTTAAATAATCATTCCTAGTATATGAAAAATTAGATATGTATGTTGTTAGAGTTTTGAATTTATAATTGCATATGTGAACCAAAGAATAATCCTATTTCCTTAAGCCAATTATATGTATTTTATAGAGTATCGATACCAATTGAATGTGTATCGATACAAAATGATATTGAACGTTAGCAGACTGACATGTATTGATACACTATTGTGACTTTGAAACAGAAGCTCCTACTTTGTTCAAGTATCGATACAGTTGAAAGTAGTATTGATATAGTTGTTTTTGTTTATGCAGGATAGCATTTAAAGGAATTGATATACAGAAGGATGTATCTATACACTTCAAGCCTAGCAAACTCCAACGGTCAAATTTCTGTATCTACCAACAGCAAGATCGACCTTAAAGCCATGGTCTTGAAGTAAGTTATAAAAGCAAGAAGCTTGATGTAAGAATCATATATTCAGGTACTGTTGTACATGTAGGGACACTCACCACTGTTCATTTCCTGTGTATTTCGCAAGTATAAGCAAGTACCGTATGGTGAGCCCCACAGGCTCTATAGTGCCTGGATGGACGTGAGATCGAACCCATATTATTTGAGGAGTCCAATAAAATTACAGTAAGAATTTCAAACTTAAAATCCCTCATTTGGATTAATTTTGAAAAGCATGAAAACAAATTGAAAAATTACGATTAAGTACATAGCCATGTGGCATTTTCATAAATTGTGCCCAATCTAAAATGAATTTGAACCCAGTAAAAATAGCATGATGTTCTACATGAAAATAAGTCCTGGGCTGTGTTAACAGATAGATTAAATCGATAGTTAAATCAGAAATTTATGCAATTTACTCGATAGGGGTATTTTCATAATTTCACCTTCATGATGGTCCAAACCCAAACCAAACCACCACCATTCTTCAAAATATGTTTAATAATAATTTTTGGTGATGGAATATGAATTTTTGGAGTTTATTTACGTAGTTATAAAAATTACGGAAGCTTAAGGGCACTTTTGTCTGAAAAACTCATAACCAAGGGCAAAATGGTCATTTTGCCTATATCTAGAAGACACTAAATTCTTCTTCAAGTTGCAGCTGGAACTATTGCTCATCTTCTTCCCCTCTTTCATGTGTCCACCATAGAAAAAGAGAAGAAAAGAAAAGAAAACCTTCCAAAAGTCAAAAACCATTCAATTTTTTCAACAAAATCCAACTACTAAATTGTCGTACTCACTCTCCTCTCTTCACCTATACCTATAGCCCTTTGAATAAGTGACAAAATCAAGAGAAAAATAGCCCAAGGAATTCGGCCAAGCAAGGTACCATACCAATTTTTATGCTTTCTTTAATTCCAATAGTATAGATTCACTCCTTTAAGCATGATAAAACATGTGTTAGCCTTGATTTTATTTAAATGTTGAAAAATGAAAATTTTCCATGGGAGGAGTGTTCGTCCAACATGGGAGCATAGGGAATTCAGTTGGTTTCATGTATAAAAAGGGTGCCAAAATGAAGATTAAGCTTAGTAGAATAAGACTACAACATTAAATTGTTAAAATCTCATCAAAAATGGCTAAGGAAGATTAGGCCAAGGCAAAGGGGACCTTGAATCATGGCTGATTTTGATGAATCGATGGTAAAAATCGACTCCCACATTTAAGACAATATATGAGGGCGAGATGATTTGTGGGCAGTCTCCCACGTGTAAGCCATTTATTGAATGGCTAGCTCGGTTGGGCGAGCTACTAAGAGCTCTGTTAGGCGAGCTAGTAGGATATCTGGGCGAGCTGGTTGATTTATCTCAAGTCTCGCCCAAATGATGGAAAGATATATAAAGAAAATATTAATAGAATTTATAAATTATTTTGCAACCGGGAATTATGGACTCGGTGAATGCGATTAGGAAGGCGAGTAGGAAGCAAGGCTTCGTTGGACCAGGTAAGGGAGTTGTATGTGAAGTAAAATGCATGTCCTGTAGAGTAAAAATATTATGAAAATATTGAGAAACTATTTTGGTTTATGATATGCATTTATTTGATCAATTATTTTGACTTGGGCGAGCTACAAAGATAGCCGATCCCTATATTGTTTGTTGGGCGAACTAGTAAGGGCGGGCGAGCCAAACCTTTTATGATGTTTTGGCGAAGAACCCTTTTTATGATATCTTAGGCAAGTGACCCTGTTTTAAATGAAATCTGGGCGAGCCAAGGTGGGCGAACCCTTTTATGTTGTTTGGGCGGCCGACCCCTGTTTTAACGTAATTTTGGGCGAGCTAAGAACCCAACCTTTTGTCATGTTTTGGCGGGCGACCTGTGTTTTAACAAACTTCGGGCGAGCCAATTATTGGCACCGTTTTGATGTTTTGGATGGGCGAGCTAGGCTTTAATAAACTCGGGCGAGCTACAAAGCTGACCTATTTATGTGGTTTTGGGCGAATTGATAAAGGCGGGCAAGCCACAGATGGGCGAACCCTTTTATAATGTTTTGGGGGCGGGCGACCCCTTTTGTTGAGAAAATTATGGGCGAGTCAAAGAAAATAAACTATGTTTTTAATAAACTGGGCGAGTTGACTATGATAGTGCCGCATTGGGCGAGTTGACCATAGGAACAGCCTAATGGGCGAACTGACATGGGCGAGCCAGTTTGGGCGAGCCAGTTTAAATTGTTTTGTTAATGCTAAGGTTGGCGGGTGAACACTAGTTCACCACACTGGGCGAACTGCCATGGGCGAGCCGTACCGGCGAGCTGACCATGGGTGAACAGATTTCAATTCGCATTTTCTCAACGAAAAATGAGTTATTTTTAATATCTTTGAAGCTAGAAAATATGAAACCTTTTCGGGGGCGAGTTGAATATGGGCAAGTGACCATAGGCGAGCTGACCATGGCGAACTGAGTTACTTGGTATTTTTCTCATACGAAAAATGGGCTGTTTTAATTGCCATTTGTAAATAGAAAGCCTAAAACCTTTTTGGAAATCAAATCATTTTGAGGAAATGATAATATCGGTGAAATAATTCCATAAAGGTTTTCATGAGATATAAAGGTAATTTTTGAGACTTTAGGCCCTGAGTTCATGCATTATTATTCATGTAATTGCGTGACACACCTAGGGCGGTGGCTCGGGTCAATGGACCAACGGGTGCACCTCAGGGCGTCACAAGGCTGATGGACCCACCAAGTCATCAGCGGTCTCGAGGTCACTTGGCAAGTGGACCCGAGGACCACTTATAGATTATGGCCATAGATCTAGCAGAGATAACCGTGAGTGACGATGGCCTACGGGTGCACCCCAAAAGCAGACGACTTATGGTCCTGGGGGAACAATGAGAGCATGATTTATTTGTTTCGTAGTCTCAACTTACTGATTTCTGTTTACTGAGAGGATTTATTGAATCCTATTTACTGTTTACTTTATTTTATTGTAAACGGTTGAGCTAATGATTTGAAAGGTGAATTGAGAGTATTGTTTACTATATCCACTGTTTTTCTATTTGATATGATTTTAGGAAAAATAAATATTTAGTTGTATATAGTTTTGGTTTTATAAAACAGCATATGTCTCCTTTACTGAGCGTATGATTCGCTCACCCATTTGTTTTAACTCTACAGATAAAAGACATAGAGTTAGAGAATTAGCTCCAAGATGGATATAGCTACATATAAAGCATTGGGGCAACTTATGTTAAATATGACAGGTACAGTCTCTTCTCTTTTACATTTCAGACATAGGTATACAGTACTACTTTATTGAAATAAAGACAATAGGGGATGTCAGATGTAAGGAATAATGAAAAGAATTTCATATTCCTATTTGTTAAATAATTGCTTATCATTTATCACTATCACTATAGAATGTTAATGGCATCGCAAACAGCCCAACCGGTAAAGTTGTATAGAAATACGTGAAAAATATGGTAATGGGATGTTACAGATTTAATGGTATCAGAGCTGTGGTTGGTCTGATGTCTGTTGATGCCTTTAGCACGGAAAGTGTTGAGAAAGGTTGACATCCCCTGTAGTACTGTATAGTCTGAATATGTAGAGGAGTCAAGTGACTATGAATTGAGTTAAGTGCTGAAGTGCGATGAAAGTTAGTGAATTAAGGGTTACAAATAGAGATTGTAATTCGGGAATTTCACGTTAGATAGGCAATCTTATTATCGTAATGACAGGTCTAATCGGTAAGGTACAGTGAGGAACTCGGTGAGTGCCCCACCAGAACTTCTCTGTCCATATCGAACCAAGATCCTGAAATGATGAGATTGAAATAAAAAGGGATAATATTAGTGTATAAGTCCTAAAATCGCATGTTTGGAAGTATATCGAAGAGAGAATTAAAGGGGAATTTATGAACATACCCCTATATTGAAATGCTTTATCTGAGTATGAGTATATGATGGTGTAAAGGGCATATTATATGTCTGATGATCCCTACTGTAAGCCCCACTAATATTTTGATGAGTAATGCGACCCAGAGTATATGCTATGAGAGGTCGCGAGATAGTCAGCCTTGTTGTGGATGTTAGGGTCTGAATTAAAGTAAAAATATGAACTATATTGGTTAGGGATTTTTGAATATTATGAAAAGTGATGTATTTATAGAGTGTGAACTAAAAAGGTGACTGTGTGATCAATGATTTAAAATCGATGATAATACTGGTTCTATATACTCCTCATGTCTTAGGAGAATAAATATTAGTATTAACTTGACATTTGAGGAAGTCAAGTGTTCAAGTCATTGCGGACGCGAAAGAAAACCTTGAGGTGGGCGAACTCGAGCACGGTTGGAAGGACCGGGGCGTTGAGGCGTTCGCCAAGGAGAACAGTATGGATGAGTAGCGTTGTCACATCAATCGTTGTCGATGGGCCCAAAAGGGGTTGCCATGGCCGGTTGGGCTGGTCCATTACGATATCCATAGAATCGAAATATTATGAAATTAATGTGAAATGACTTGAAAATTTATATATATGTGTTTGGAGGATATATATATATATATATATATATATATATAGTGGATCTATTGGATGTAAATAACGAGATATTCAAGATAATATGAGTTTGTGAATTAGAATTTATGGGATGAAATTCTAAGTAAACTTTTGGAATAACGTGGATTCGAAAGATTGTTAACTCGATTCACAACATGGAATCTGTTTGTAAGCTCTTACCAGTGAATCAGAGAAGCTTGAGAAATTACTCAAGAGATTGATGAGTAGAGACATAAACTGTTTTGATATAACTGGTAAAAACAGATGTCGTAACGTATTAAGTTTCGGAAAACCTAATAGCTAGACACAAAACTATGGAGTCGCCACCAATCATTCTAACCTAGGTGTGATTGGTCACCTATTCAAACTAAGGATAAGGCCTGGTCTACGTTAAAAGTTCTAAGTTCGGGAGTACGGTTACGTGTGAGGAAGGATTAGCACCCTCACAACGCCCATCCTAAAATGGTACCAAGTGATCTAAGGTTATCTTAATTTTGCCTTTTACTTTAATTTCGATATAATTAAATATTGAAAAATCTTTTAAGTCTCCTCCATCAAGCTGGTTGGACAACTTAAAAGTTATTCTCACCTCAAGAGTATTCAAGTAGGACCAATCGCCTTTCTTGAAGAGGCTCCGTCGTCGGATTGTTTAAATATTTTATGCAAACCCTATTTTGACTTCTATCCAATTTATATTTATTATTTTATCCTATTTTATTCTATCGTTATTATTTCTTTATATAAATTATTATTTCATGTATTTTTATATCTTTAAATAAACATGAATTATTTGATATTGAATATTTTCTTAAAGACCTTCCATCAAGCTGGTAAGACCTTAAAGAAACTTTCTCACCTTAGGAATTTTTAAAGAAATTACTCAAGCGCAATTCCCTTTAAATTCCATCCTCGGAATAATTCACATTTATTAAAATATTTAATGTAATTTAATTTCTATTTATTTTAATTATTTTCTAATTTTAATTCCAATTTATTTATTTGATCTTTATTCTTTATTATAATAAACTTAATTTTAATTTACTATTTTTTAATCTAATCTAATTTAATTTTTATTTTTATAATTTAATTTATTAAATCTTGGAAATGTCCTATAAATCTTCCATCAAGCTGGCAAGATTTAAAAGAACTCTCCTCACCTCAAGACATCTAAAAGTACTACTCAAGCGCAGTCCCTTTAGAATTCCGTCGTCGGATTATTTATAATTATATTATTTTTACTTTATTTCATTTCTAAATATATTAGTTTTTTATGACTTTTAATTCTTAATTTGGTTATTAATTCTTTTAATTGTAATTAAGTTTAATTGATTCTTATTTCAATTTTTAATATTGGAAATATCTTTTTAAATCTTCCATCAAGCTGGTAAGATTTAAAAAGAATCTCCTTACCTCAAGATATCTAAAAGTACTACTCAAGCGCAGTACCTTTAAAATTCCATCATCGAAATTATTGATGTTCATATGCGTACCTCAAAACTTTTTAATAAAATTATTTTATATAAGTATTTTTAATTTAAATATTTAATTTAAATCTATTTTTCCTAATAATTCTAACCTTCATATAGTCCTAATGATAATTTACCAAAGGAGAAAAGTTAATTCTAATTTCCTAATCCATAATTTATTCCTTCATTTTCGTGTTAATATCTAATTCTAAAGTAGCAAACTTAAACATATTATTTAATGAAAAAAAAAACATTAACCTAAAAAAAAAAATTTCACAATTAATAAAACGTATAAATATTACAAAGAAAACAAACAAATTAGATAAGTTAAACTGATTTAAACAAACTAAGTAAATAAATAAAAATATCAGTATTTCAAATAACTTGCTAGCGAAAAGAAAAAATAAATGTGGGCTCAAAAGCATTAATCTTCATGAATATGTACCTTTCAATGGTTGCCGGCAACAAACTCTTTTTTCTTTCCTTTTTGACGTATGCCAATCCACATTATACTCCTTAGCTTTCTTTATTTTCTTTCCTTCAATGAACCGAGCCGTGTATAGCATGCACCAACCGCAAACTTTAAGCAGCAACGCAACAGAGTAGCAGGCGTAGCAAGCAAGCAGCAGCGTTATGCAGTAGTCGATGAAGATGACGATGGTGCAGCAACTTATAAGTTGGCCGGACAGCAGCAGACGCAATCAGGGAAGAGGCGAGGACGATGCAAACAAGTTGGAGCGCGGCAAGCAGCAGGACATCTAAGCAGCGACGACACAGCAGGACTCGAGATGGGGATGCAACAGGACAGGAACGGTTCAAGGGTTTTCAAGGTTTCTCCCCCCTGAATAGGTCAAATTTCTCTTTTGTTTTAATATTGTAAACAGCAGTAAGCAGCAATAAAGCATGGCGGTGGATGGCAAGGGTGCAATAGTTGTCGACAGCAAGAGGAATGGTGCAGTGCACGATCAGGAAAGAAACAGCAGTTGATGGTTTGTGATGCAACTTCAGTGATGAGTAGTGGTGCTTGGAGAATACAGTGATGGTGCAGTTATGGTGTTGGGAGAATGGTGATGTTGAGGCAAGGTTACAATGAGGATGATGAAGCGTGGCTGTCCCGAGTGGCTAGGAGCAGTAGCCAATTTTTTTTGGTTTCTTTTTCCTTCCCTGGTTTTCTAGGGTTCTTCTAGGGTTCTTTCTCTTTAGGGTTTTTTCTTAGGGTTTTTTTTTCTTTATTGTGCTCTCTCCTTTTATAGACCTAGGGTTTTTTCATTTTTTGTTTTTTTTTATTTTTTATTTTTTTATTTTTGGTAATATATATAAAATTCAAGAATCAATTTTCTAGGAAAAATATTTTTAGATTTCAAGAATCGGACTTGAATCCGATATTAATTTTGACTTTCCTTTTCACAAAATTTTGATTTTCAATCTTTAATAGTCTCATTTAATTTTACTTTCCTATCAAAATTAATTCTGATTTCCTTCTTCTTCTTTTTTATTTTCTTTATTTTATTCTATAAAAATCAAAATCAAAATCCAAAATTTATTTCTAAATCTTAAAAATAAAAATTAAAAATTAAAAATCAAATATAAAAACTAATTAATTAAAAATGTTTGAAAAAGAACCAGACAAAAATGGTGTCTAAGTTGCCCCTCTTTGCACTTTGCTGTGAAACAGTAATGGTGCAAAGACATAGACAACCATTTTGTCCAAATGCAAGACCTATCAATGATTTTTTTTTTGATATTTCCTAGCCATCTCTCTCATAAGGCCAAAGAATAAATGCAAAATGAAATTTCTTAATCTTCCTCTCGTATAAAGATTGAGGAATAAATGCAAAATTAAGTTTCCTAGCCTCTTCTGTCATAAGACTAAGGAAATGAATGTTAGATGAAGTTTTCCTAGTCTCTCCTATCATAAGACTAAGGAAATGAAAGTAGAATGGGATTTCCTAATCCTTTCTATCACAAGATTAAGGAATGCAAAATGAAATTCCTAGTCTCTCCTATCATAAGACTAAGGAATGCAAGATGAAGTTTTCCTGGTCTTTCCTATCATAAGACTAAGGAATGCAAAAATGAATGGGATTTCCTAATCTTTTCTATCACAAGATTAAGGAATGCAAAGTGAAATTCCTGGTCTCTCCTATCATAAGACTAAGGAATGCAAGATGATCATGAAATAAAAGCCCCTTTCACTAGAGGTTATGAGACTTTTGAAAACAAAAAGCTCCTCTCAACAGAGGCATCGAGACTTTTTGAAAAATAAAGAGCTCCTCTCAACAGAGTCATTGAGACTTTTTGAAAAATAACCTTGTGCTCCTCTCACCAGAGGCATTGGAACTTTGAAAAATAATCTTGTGCTCCTCTCACCAGAGGCATTGAGACTTTTGAAAAATAACCTTGTGCTCCTCTCACCAGAGGCATTGGAACTTTGAAAAATAATCTTGTGCTCCTCTCACCAGAGGCATTGGAACTTTGAAAAATAACCTTGTGCTCCTCTCACCAGAGGCATTGAGACTTTTGAAAAATAACCTTGTGCTCCTCTCACCAGAGGCATTGGAACTTTGAAAAATAGTCTTGTGCTCCTCTCACCAGAGGCATTGGAACTTTGAAAAATAATCTTGTGCTCCTCTCACCAGAGGCATTGAGACTTTTGAAAAATAACCTTGTGCTCCTCTCACCAAAGGCATTGGAACTTTGAAAAATAATCTTGTGAGAGGCATTGGAACTTTGAAAAATAGTCTTGTGCTCCTCTCACCAGAGGCATTGGAACTTTGAAAAATAATCTTGCGCTCCTCTCACCAGAGGCATTGAGACTTTTGAAAAATAACCTTGTGCTCCTTTCACCAGAGGCATTGGAACTTTGAAAAATAATCTTGCGCTCCTCTCACCAGAGGCATTGAGACTTTTGAAAAATAACCTTGTGCTCCTCTCACCAGAGGCATTGGAACTTTGAAAAATAATCTTGTGCTCCTCTCACCAGAGGCATTGAGACTTTTGAAAAATAAACTTGTGCTCCTCTCACCAGAGGCATTGGAACTTTGAAAAATAATCTTGTGCTCCTCTCACCAGAGGCATTGGAACTTTGAAAAATAAACTTGTGTTCCTCTCACCAGAGGCATTGGAACTTTTTGAAAAATAAAGAGCTCCTCTCAACAGAGGCAATGAAACTTTGAACATAAAAATTTCATTTCAGAATGCCAGTTAACATGGGTTTGACTGGGTTTAACTTTCATTTTGATACTAACAATATTGGACTTCATCCTCCTTTAAGGTGCCAGCTAAACTGGACTTTGCTCTCATCTAAGGTTTTTCAAAAAAAGTATTTTTCTCATCATCTTCTCATACCTCTTCATTTTTTCAAATTACCATCTCTTATATTTTCTTTTTTCCTCAAAATTTTAATCATTCAGAACTTCCTATCCTAATTCTTAACAAATAATTCAATGTCAAAATGCACTAATGAAATGTCATGCATGTCATGAATTTAATGAATGTCATGAAAACCATGGATGCTATGAATGTTATGCACATGTCAATGTCATGCCCCCTGAATCATTCCATGAATATATGAAAATGCAATCTCAATTGTAGCAACAAGATTCTCAAGCTCATCTCATTTTCCTCAAGTTTCACATATCTGCTGGATTCTTCTTATTTAAATCTTCTATCTTCACTTCTCATCCCATCTTCTAATGAGTCTTGGTCTCATTATGCTTAAAGACTTGCCATCATGCCTTCAAATTTAGGTTTTTGTCATTTTTTATTTTTGTCTCTTTCTCTCTCTTAGTAATACAAGATTTCTCAAAAAAACATTTTTTTTCAAAAATTTACCCAAAAAGGTTACCAACATTTATTTATTTTCCTTCCAACTCGACCACAAATGTAATGCACTCATACATCTTCTCAATTTATTATAGGGGTGGTATAAATTTAAAATTATCAAGAGAGATATAGATATTCATTCTTAGAAAAGGAACATGAAATCAAGAAAAATCAATGGGACAGTCTGTTTGGAATAAGGTTTTCAGTATCCATTTAATGAACATTCTGATAATTTCAATAAAGTCAATCTAAAATTCTTTTCCAAAAGCCTACTCTTATGTTGATATGTTCTTTCATGTAGTGTGCCAATCTTGCCCTCGTATCAAAACTTTTTGATGTTGATATTTTCCTAAGTCGCCTTTTTTCGGTTTTCAACTTAGGTGCCCCCCTCAACTGATTCAAACTGCCCTTTTCGAGTTTTCAACTTGAATCCCCCTTTTTCTTTTTCTTTTTCTTTTTCTTTTTCTTTTTCTTTTTCTTTTTTCTCTTTTTTTCATATTTTTTTCTTTTTTTTTCTTCTTCATCTTCAACTTCATTGGCTTTGACAAACTTCAACCTTCAGTGCTCAATCCAAATTCATGCCCCTAATAGGCGTTCTTGATTTCGATCCAAGATATCTTCTAAAGCTCATGTTTTCTTCATTCAACTTGATCTACTTCCTTCAAAGGATCATTATCTCATTGTACAAGTATGTTTTCATTCAACGCATTATTCTTCAATTCAAGCATTTACATTTGATCAAAATGGGCTTTTAAAGGCACGTAATGTAGGCTCGGGTGAGGGTTTATGAAAGAAAAGGATATAGTAGGCCCAAAATGTGTTTCAAGGTTTATAAACCAAGGGATCACTTTCTTTATCAAGTAAAACATTCAGGCATTTTGCACCTTCTTGCTTTTTTTTTTTGGTTTTCTTTTTGAATAGAAACCTTTTTTTTTCTCTTCTTCCTCTTTTTTTCACAAAATTGGGCTATTTTTCTTTTCTTTTTCTTTTTTTTTGCCCCTTGATTCATCATGAACACTTTCGTTTTTGCCCTTAAAATTTCTTTATCTCATCTTCCTTGCCCCTGATGTGGAGGGTGATCCTTGGTGGGTTATATTACAAAAATATAATAGGCTCAAAAGGGGTAATCAAAGGATAATTTTACTCATGCTTGAAGGATAGTGAAAGAAAGCCATTTATCATTTCAAATGTAAGTGCTCTCCTTAAAGATCATTTATCGAACAATGACAAACTTGTGAGAAGCTTTTGTAAGAGATTCACCTTTCTCGTACCGTCTATCAAGTGCGGATGGTGAGGAACCTTTCCTTCATTTTCTTGCTTTCGCAACATTGGCATACTATTAATTCATCAACAATAGTGGTTCTTTCAAAATTGAACCCTAGATTTATTGACATCATTATCATCATGTTCATTATTTGGATACTTGTGAGTGAAAGATATGGTGAGTATGTTGAGAAATGGAAAATGAATGGAATGAGAAATTGACAGTGCATCACACTAGTCGCTTTATTGAAAAGGAAATAAATAAAAGTTAACCCATACATAAAATTTATTTCGTGCTTATGGGCTTAAGCACTTTCAAAAACTATCTTGCATTACTTAAAGAAATAAAAGAAACCAAAAACAAAACCAGAATTTATAGATCTTCAAAATTGTCAGGCTCGAACCCTTCATGCCCCCACAAAACTCATCCCTCATTCGTATGGTCAAGTAATGGGTTTGCATCCGTAGCCGGTTCCCCTTTAGTCTCAAAACTCAACATGCCAGCTTTTATCAATCCTTGCACTCTATATTTTAGTGCCGTGCAGTTCTCTAGGGAATGACCCACGTTCCCAAGGTGATACTCGCATCGAGCATTCTCATCATACCACTTTGGATATGGAGGCTTGAGAGGTTCCATATATATGGGTGCAATGAGTTGTCCTTTGATCAATTTTGGGTACAATTCAGTGTAGGTCATGGGAATTGGGTCAATGGGAATCCTTTCTCTTTTTGGCCATGATGTATTATGATTGCCCTCTTGTTTATTGAATTGCTTAGCTGGTTGAATAGTTGGGGCAGGTGTCTGGGGACTAGGTTGAACATTAACCTTGGGGTAAGAATGATAAGGATTCTGAGCAGGATAGTAAGGTTGTGGCATGTGATAAGGGTGTTGTGGGACATAGCCTCCATATTGCCTCCCATATGCCACAGCATGGACTTCTTCTTCCTTCTTTTTGTTGGCTCCTCCTTTCTTCTCAATATTGTTGGGAGCTTCAATCTTTCCACTCTTGATTGATCATTCTCAATTATCTCACCAGACAATACCATATCAGCAAATTCTTAGTGGCATTACCGATCATCCTATCGTAATATGGAGCCTTCAAAGTATTAACGAACATAATGGTAAGCTCCTTCTCTGAAAGTGGAGGTTGCACCTCCGCAGCCATATCACGCCACCTTTGGGCATATTGCTTGAAACTCTCATTAGCCTTCTTTTCCATACTTTGGAGCGACAGACGATCAGGGGCCATATCAGCAACATGTCGATATTGAGCCATAAATGCTCTTGCCAAGTCATTCCAAGTGATGATTCGAGTTCCATCTAATTGATTATACCACTTGGCAGCAGATCTAGTGAGACTTTCTTGAAAGATATGAATAAGAAGTTTATCATCTTGAGCATAGGCAGCCATCTTTCGGCAATACATAATAAGATGAGACCTAGGGCAGGAAGTTCCATTGTACTTCTCAAACTCTGGGGCTTTAAACTTAGGTGGAATAACCAAGTCTGACACCAAACATAACCCAGTAGCATCCATGGAACCATAAAAGTCTAAGCCTTCAATAGCTCGAATCCTTTCCTCCAACATATTAATCTTTTGTTACGACTTCGCCTCATCTTTCTCTTCTGCTTGTTTGGCTTTCAACTTCTCAATTTCCCTTGGGTCATCTAAGTCGGGCACCTCAATGGGATCAGTAGATTTTGCGCCTTGGGAAGGATAGGCAGGTCCTTGGAATTGAGCTTGTCCAAACACTTGGGGTATAGCAGTGTAAGCAGGTGGATATCTTCCTTCTTGGGATGTTTGACTTGGAAATGGACCAAATCCAGGAGGATAGATAGGGTCTTCCATACTGCGTTGTTGAACCCCTTCTTGGACTGCAACTTCTTCTACAACTCCTTTGCCCTTGCTTAGATTTTTCAACAGCTCTGTAATTTGGGCCAATTGCCCCCTCATTTCCTCTTGAGCTTTTTCCATCTTCTCCATGCGCATGCTTGATTCTTCTTCCATGATCTTAGCTTGATAACGAGTGTTGTGTGAATGAACCTTTGGTCGAGCTATCTTCGAATCTTTTATTACCACAATTAAGAATTTATCATTTCACATGTGGTGATGCTTGAAAAATTTTGAAAATGTTTTGTTTAAAACAATGATTGAAGATGAACAAAACGAGATGATGCTACATGTGTATGAATGGAATGGTATGGTAAAAGGTTGCCATGTAACAAAAATGGATGAGTGATGCATGTAAATGTTTTGGTGAACTCATGGTACCCTCTTAGTGTCTCATGTATAAACTTGATCAAACATGTGTCCTAAGTAATGGGCATTTTCTATAGCATGGGTTGATATGGCTCTATCTTACAGTTGGTCTTCTTAATTTCACTATATGCATGGCTTTAGATAAAAGGGCTAAAGGTTCCCAAATTGTTCCTTACTGTTGTCCACCCAAAACTAGTAAGGCACCCAATCCTCACCCATTACAGGTTACAAACGGAAAGGTTCAATTTGAGTGGGAGTATTTCACTGGCCTGTGTGGAGGTTATCACCTCACGAAGGCAAAGGTACTATACTCCCTCTTATGAAGGATAAGCCCGGGTCGAGGGCTAATGCATGCACATGAATGTGAAGTGTGTGCATTAAATATTTTATGAAATTTAAAGTTTTAGGCAAAATCTTGATAACCTTAAACTACCTAAGGGCCTGACTCTCTAATATCCCCAGTGGAGTCGCCAAACTGTCATAGGGTATTAAGTTTCGGAAAACCTAATAGCTAGACACAAAACTATGGAGTCGCCACCAATCATTCTAACCTAGGTGTGATTGGTCACCTATTCAAACTAAGGATAAGGCCTGGTCTACGTTAAAAGTTCTAAGTTCGGGAGTACGGTTACGTGTGAGGAAGGATTAGCACCCTCACAACGCCCATCCTAAAATGGTACCAAGTGATCTAAGGTTATCTTAATTTTGCCTTTTACTTTAATTTCGATATAATTAAATATTGAAAAATCTTTTAAGTCTCCTCCATCAAGCTGGTTGGACAACTTAAAAGTTATTCTCACCTCAAGAGTATTCAAGTAGGACCAATCGCCTTTCTTGAAGAGGCTCCGTCGTCGGATTGTTTAAATATTTTATGCAAACCCTATTTTGACTTCTATCCAATTTATATTTATTATTTTATCCTATTTTATTCTATCGTTATTATTTCTTTATATAAATTATTATTTCATGTATTTTTATATCTTTAAATAAACATGAATTATTTGATATTGAATATTTTCTTAAAGACCTTCCATCAAGCTGGTAAGACCTTAAAGAAACTTTCTCACCTTAGGAATTTTTAAAGAAATTACTCAAGCGCAATTCCCTTTAAATTCCATCCTCGGAATAATTCACATTTATTAAAATATTTAATGTAATTTAATTTCTATTTATTTTAATTATTTTCTAATTTTAATTCCAATTTATTTATTTGATCTTTATTCTTTATTATAATAAACTTAATTTTAATTTACTATTTTTTAATCTAATCTAATTTAATTTTTATTTTTATAATTTAATTTATTAAATCTTGGAAATGTCCTATAAATCTTCCATCAAGCTGGCAAGATTTAAAAGAACTCTCCTCACCTCAAGACATCTAAAAGTACTACTCAAGCGCAGTCCCTTTAGAATTCCGTCGTCGGATTATTTATAATTATATTATTTTTACTTTATTTCATTTCTAAATATATTAGTTTTTTATGACTTTTAATTCTTAATTTGGTTATTAATTCTTTTAATTGTAATTAAGTTTAATTGATTCTTATTTCAATTTTTAATATTGGAAATATCTTTTTAAATCTTCCATCAAGCTGGTAAGATTTAAAAAGAATCTCCTTACCTCAAGATATCTAAAAGTACTACTCAAGCGCAGTACCTTTAAAATTCCATCATCGAAATTATTGATGTTCATATGCGTACCTCAAAACTTTTTAATAAAATTATTTTATATAAGTATTTTTAATTTAAATATTTAATTTAAATCTATTTTTCCTAATAATTCTAACCTTCATATAGTCCTAATGATAATTTACCAAAGGAGAAAAGTTAATTCTAATTTCCTAATCCATAATTTATTCCTTCATTTTCGTGTTAATATCTAATTCTAAAGTAGCAAACTTAAACATATTATTTAATGAAAAAAAAAACATTAACCTAAAAAAAAAAATTTCACAATTAATAAAACGTATAAATATTACAAAGAAAACAAACAAATTAGATAAGTTAAACTGATTTAAACAAACTAAGTAAATAAATAAAAATATCAGTATTTCAAATAACTTGCTAGCGAAAAGAAAAAATAAATGTGGGCTCAAAAGCATTAATCTTCATGAATATGTACCTTTCAATGGTTGCCGGCAACAAACTCTTTTTTCTTTCCTTTTTGACGTATGCCAATCCACATTATACTCCTTAGCTTTCTTTATTTTCTTTCCTTCAATGAACCGAGCCGTGTATAGCATGCACCAACCGCAAACTTTAAGCAGCAACGCAACAGAGTAGCAGGCGTAGCAAGCAAGCAGCAGCGTTATGCAGTAGTCGATGAAGATGACGATGGTGCAGCAACTTATAAGTTGGTCGGACAGCAGCAGACGCAATCAGGGAAGAGGCGAGGACGATGCAAACAAGTTGGAGCGCGGCAAGCAGCAGGACGTCTAAGTAGCGACGACACAGCAGGACTCGAGATGGGGATGCAACAGGACAGGAACGGTTCAAGGGTTTTCAAGGTTTCTCCCCCCTGAATAGGTCAACTTTCTCTTTAGTTTTAATATTGTAAACAGCAGTAAGCAGCAATAAAGCATGGCGGTGGATGGCAAGGGTGCAATAGTTGTCGACAGAAAGAGGAATGGTGCAGTGCACGATCAGGAAAGAAACAGCAGTTGATGGTTTGTGATGCAGCTTCAGTGATGAGTAGTGGTGCTTGGAGAATACAGTGATGGTGCAGTTATGGTGTTGGGAGAATGGTGATGTTGAGGCAAGGTTACAAAGAGGATGATGAAGCGTGGCTGTCCCGAGTGGCTAGGAGCAGTAGCCAATTTTTTTTGGTTTCTTTTTCCTTCCCTGGTTTTCTAGGGTTCTTCTAGGGTTCTTTCTCTTTAGGGTTTTTTCTTAGGGTTTTTTTTTCTTTATTGTGCTCTCTCCTTTTATAGACCTAGGGTTTTTTCATTTTTTGTTTTTTTTTATTTTTTTATTTTTTTATTTTTGGTAATATATATAAAATTCAAGAATCAATTTTCTAGGAAAAATATTTTTAGATTTCAAGAATCGGACTTGAATCCGATATTAATTTTGACTTTCCTTTTCACAAAATTTTGATTTTCAATCTTTAATAGTCTCATTTAATTTTACTTTCCTATCAAAATTAATTCTGATTTCCTTCTTCTTTTTTTTTATTTTCTTTATTTTATTCTATAAAAATCAAAATCAAAATCCAAAATTTATTTCTAAATCTAAAAAATAAAAATTAAAAATTAAAAATCAAATATAAAAACTAATTAATTAAAAATGTTTGAAAAAGAACCGGACAAAAATGGTGTCTACAACAGAAATTATATCGTTTTGAAAAACAACAGGATTTGTACTCTCTACAGTTGCTTTTAGGTTTCGGAACAAGTATGGTATTCTAAAATACCTATCTTACTCTATCTGGATTCCTAGCTGACTGTAGTATCCTTCCTCTATGTGTGCCTAGAGCGAACTAGGATGATTTTAAAGAAAATAAATTTGTATATTGATATAAGCAATATCGTTGAATAATGCCACAAACTTATAGGAATGGAAAACCTTACTATTAAGTCAATGAACATGAGTTCTAATTGAACTATGTACATTAGAGACGTGAGGTCTCGAATGATTAAGTAGACATTGAAATTGTCTGAGTAAAGGATCTCACTACTTAAGTGAGATTAAAGTGTGGTTATTGAGGTATAAAATTTATGAGGGTTACCTGTATGGCATAAATGATTTGTTGAGGAATTTATGGAATTCGTTACCTTACAGATGTGATATATACATGTGAGGAAGTAAAAGTGAATGGGTGTGTATGAGTATAGTATTCAAAATGGTTACAGGATGGTAACGGTAAAATATTATATTAAGTGAGAAAAACGACTGTGGTGATGAAGGTGAAAGAATGGAAATGTCTTAAAAGACAAGTCATATGATGACTAAGGAACATAAGTTATGAGGTAGTTCCCAAGTATATGAATAGAAGTGATTATGGATTGAGTAACCAAATTAATTCACTTCATTATCATGTTTTGGGATGTATTGAGTGCTCTAGTCGATAAATATCGGTGAAATAGTGAGAAGGCATGTGAAGTTCCAATAAGTGAGTACATGTGATAGGGATCCCTGAATTGCCATATGCTTTGAGAGAATAGCAAGAGGCATTGGGATTCCAAATTTTATTGTCAGCACCGCCTCTGATTGATATAGATATCCAAGCGCATTGGATGGACGCTCCGGGATATATTGAGAGCGAGTGTGTTGTATTTCAGGGACTACTAGGACAATTACATACGATTGATTAAAATTATCTAAACAATAGTCACCAAATTTATATCGACTTAGCACCGAATGAGATGATAAGTGATAAATAGTATGAATGAGTTACTGTGTAAAAAGAAGTGAAAATTTGCTAACTTTCAAGGATGATAAAAGATTTCAGAGAGTGTAAATTGACTTTGAGAGAGGAAGCTCGCGTTCTTCAAGACCTTGGAACAAAATTCGGAATGGTGACCCACTAGTTGGGCAATCGCCTAACAGCGGATAATATGTTGTGAGGTGTGGGCGAACTATGTGATCACCGACTCACTTGAAAGAGTAAACCTAGGGTGCGGGAAAGCGCCAAAGGGTTGACTGTTGATGGCTTGAAGAGACGGGCAGGACTCTTAAAGATAATATGGAGCATAAAGAGATACTCATGGTCTTATGTTAGAGACGAGATTAATTAAAAGTTAGAAATGTGATAAAGAATAAAAATACCTGTATTGATGGTATTTCCAAAAGTAAGTGGAAATAATTGAATTACCCACAAAATGGTATAATGCTATCTGGATAGTTGTGAATAAATTGATTGGGTCTGCTTATTCCTTGATTATGGAAATTATTGATATAATTAATGCCTTGGCCGAGTTATATGTCAGGAAAATGGTGAGGTTATACAGTGTTCCAGTGAGCATTACATTTGATAGGGAGTCCCGCTTCGTATCTCAATGTTGAGAGAGATTACAGGAAGCTACGGGATCCCGATTGAGTTTTGCACCGCAGTTCATCCGTAGACTGAGAGACAGTCCGAATGTATGATATGAACGCTCGAGGATATGGTGTGAGCGTGTGCAGTTGATTTTATAGGCTCCTGGGATAATCCTCTACCCTGGCAGAATTGCTTATGATAATGGCCAAAGGAGAGTATAGGCATAACACCTTAAAGTGTTTATTTAGCAGACGATATAATCCACGCTAGCATGAGAAAATAGGAGACCGAGAATTATTTCCGACTTGGTCGAACAGACTTCTTGAGATATACAAGAGAGTATGTATATAAGGTCTCACCATTTAGAGACATAATGAGAGGAAAATGGAATCTCTAACGCATTGGATCGAAGGAGATCTTAGATCGTGTGAGAGATGTGCACTACCTCTAGAGTTGTTAGGAGTGCATAACGTATTTCATGTCTCGATGATGAGAAAATACTATTCATATCCTTCTCACGTGATTCGACATGAGTCCTAGAGATTCGAGAGGACATGAGTTACGTTGAGCGATCGGTACGGATTTTGGATAGGAAGGATAAAGTGTTGTGATAAGGTGATGTGCTCTAAGATTAATCCTTTGATTGGATGCTCTAGCAGTAGGAGGCTACTTGAGAGTTAGATAGCCTTATACGTGAGAAGCCTCCAGAGCTCTTTCAAGTAATAGGTCCATATAAAATTTGGAGGACCAAATTTCTTAAGGTGGGGAGAAAATGTAAGACCTGATTCTACACTATTGTAGACCCTAATTTCATAAAATTGATAATGGAAATTAAATAAATAATGAATATTGATTTCCACTTGGGTGAAAAGCTCCTTAACTTGAGATGTAAACGGAGCAATTTTGGTGAAACTTTATGGGCGAGTACTATAATGGTACAGCTCGCCAATGGGCGAGCAAATCGCCAATGGACGATGGCGTGGGCGAATAGGTGAGTTCGCCAGCTAGTTATGTAAGGTGATCGCCCGAATGGGGTCAGGACTTGTGATCGCCCATGTGGATTGATTAAGTTATATGATAGCAAGTTGGCGAGTTGAGCAATACCTGTTGATCGCTCGAACGAGACAAGGGTTCTGATCGCCCAAGGAATGAGTATGGTGAGTAACGTATAGAGGGGCAAATGATAACCTAGCAGGAGAGTAAGGCAATAGGTACTCGCCAAATCAATGTGATCGCCAACTTGTGGCTTAAGTCACAGCAAATAGGCGAGTAGAACAATAAATGGTGATTGCCAAGTAAAGGAAATCAACTTGTAAATCACCAAATATTGTTGGCGAACTGAAATTGAAATAGAATGGGCGAGCTGACGTCTCTGGTTGAATAGGCGAACTGGAACTGGAATCAGCACGTGACCATTGCAGCCAAAATTGACTTTGTAAGTCATACGGTTGAAAACAATTAATAGAGAGGATGTTAAAGTAAATAAGGAACTTATCCTTATTGGTTGAGGAATAAAACAAAGTCAATAGCAGAAGAAAAAGGCGTGTGGAAGGTAGACTTTCACGCCACCTTGAGCTGCAGTTTTTCTTCATGCATTAAAGAAATGAAAGACGTGAAATGATGGAAGAAACAGGGTAAGGGACAGGTGGTAGATTTTGATTTGGAAAGCATGGCTATATATATATGAAGATTGAATGGAAAACCGATGCTATGTTGCTGCAAATTCATATTCTGTTCCTTCCATTTCCACCATGCTTGATCTACTAAACTTTACCCTTAACTTGGTTAAACAAGTAAACCATCTTGCAAAACCTTTCCTTCGTCATTGATGAGCTAAAGGAATAAGCAAAGTAAGGCCAACATGAGACAGAAAGTGTTCTGTTCTGGAGGTGCAGTTGGTTAAGGTGAGTTTCCATATTCTACGGTTATTTTGGTATTTGATGATATAGTTCGATGTTTTACAAAGTAATGAACATAGAAATAGCCTTGTTTTAGTTAAATCTTGCTAGAATATACCAGAAACTAGAACAAGGTATATTCTGGAAAATAATTGAGCATGAATAAAGAAAGAAATGGAAATAGTGTAGAAATGATTATTGTGGGCGAGGTCGCCACATGTTAAGTCATTGGCGAGCCCACCTCAGAATAAAAAGCCATGTTGGGCGAACTCCATGCACCGGCATGGCGAGTTGAAAAGTTGGGCGAACTCCACTTGTAAGGCCATTGGGCAATGGCGAACTGACTTGTTGGTGAGCTCCCACATATAAGCCAATATGAATGGCGAGTTGAGTTGTGGGTAGACTCCCACATTGAAGACAATATATGAGGGCGAGATGATTTGTGGGTAGTCTCCCACGTGTAAGCCATTTATTGAATGGCGAGCTCGATTGGGCGAGCTACTAAGAGCTTTGTTGGGCGAGCTAGTAGGATGTCTGGGCGAGCTGGTTGATTTATCTCAAGTCTCGCCCAAGTGATGGAAAGATATATAAAGAAAATATTAATAGAATTTATAAATTATTTTGCAGCCGGGAATTATGGACTCGGTGAATGCGATTAGGAAGGCGAGCAGGAAGCAAGGCTTCGTTGGACCAGGTAAGGGAGTTGTATTTGAAATAAAATGCATGTCTTGTGGAGTAAAAATATTATGAAAATATTGATAAACTATTTTGGTTTATGATATGCATTTATTTGATCAATTGTTTTGACTTGGGCGAGCTACAAAGATAGTTGATCCTTATATTGTTTGTTGGGTGAACTAGTAAGGGCAGGCGAGCAAAACCTTTTATGATGTTTTGGTGAAGAACCCTTTTTATGATATCTTGGGCGAGTGACCTTGTTTTAAATGAAATCCAGGCGAGCCAAGGTGGGCGAACCCTTTTATGTTGTTTGGGCGGGCGACCCCTGTTTTAACGTAATTTTGGGCGAGCTAAGAACCCGACCTTTTGTGATGTTTTGGCGGGCGACCTGTGTTTTAACAAACTTCGGGCGAGCCAATTATTGGCACCCTTTTGATGTTTTGGACGGGCGAACTATGCTTTAATAAACTCGGGCGAGCTACAAAGTTGACCCATTTATGTGGTTTTGGGCGAATTGATAAAGGCGGGCAAGCCACAGATGGGCGAACCCTTTTATAATGTTTTGGGGGCGGGCGACCCCTTTTGTTGAGAAAATTATGGGCGAGTCAAAGAAAATAAACTATGTTTTTAATAAACTGGGCGAGTTGACCTCATTGGGCGAGTTGACCATGGGAACAGCCTAATGGGCGAACTGACATGGGCAAGCCAGTTTGGGCGAGCCAGTTTAAATTGTTTTGTTAATGCTAAGGTTGGGGGGCGAACACTAGTTCACTGCACTGGGCGAACTGCCATGGGCTAGCCGTACCGGCAAGCTGACCATGGGTGAACAGATTTCAATTTGCATTTTCTCAACAAAAAATGAGTTATTTTTAATATCTTTGAAGCTAGAAAATATGAAACCTTTTCGGAGGCGAGTTGAATATGGGCAAGTGACCATGGGTGAGCTGACCATGGCGAACTGAGTTACTTGGTATTTTTCTCATACGAAAAATGGGCTGTTTTAATTGCCATTTGTAAACAGAAAGCCTAAAACCTTTTTGGAAATTAAATCATTTTGAGGAAATGATAATATAGGTGAAATAATTCCATAAAGGTTTTTCATGAGATATAAAGGTAATTTTTGAGACTTTAGGCCCTGAGTTCATGCATTATTATTCATGTAATTGCGTGACTCACCTGGGGCGGTGGCTCGGGTCAATGGACCAACGGGTGCACCTCAGGGCGTCACAAGGCTGATGGACCAGCCAAGTCATCAACGGTCTCGAGGTCACTTGGCAAGTGGACCCGAGGACCACCTATAGATTATGGCTATAGATCTAGCAGAGACAGCCGTAAGGGGCGATGGCCTACGGGTGCACCCTAAAAGCGGACAACTTATGTTCCTGGGGGAACAATGAGAGCATGATTTATTTGTTGCCTAGTCTCAACTTACTGATTTCTGTTTACTGAGAGGATTTATTGAATACTATTTATTGTTTACTTCATTTTATTGTAAACGGTTGAGCTAATGATTTGAAAGGTGAATTGAGAGTATTGTTTACTATATCCACTGTTTTCCTATTTGATATGATTTTAGGAAAAATAAATATTTAGTGGTATATAGTTTTGGTTTTATAAAACAGCATATGTCTCCTTTACTGAGCGTATGATTCGCTCACCCATTTGTTTTAACTCCACAGATAAAAGACTTGGAGTTAGAGAATTAGCTCCAATATCGATCTAGCTACATATAAAGCGTCGGGGCAACGTATGTTAAATATGACAGGTACAGTCTCTTCTCTTTTACATTTCAGACATAGGTATACAGTACTACTTTATTGAAATAAAGACAATAGGGGATGTCAGATGTAAGGAATAATGAAAAGAATTTCATATTCTGTATTTGTTAAATAATTGCTTATCATTTATCACTATCACTATGGAATGTTAATGGCATCGCAGACAGCCCAACCGGTAAAGTTGTATAGAAATACGTGAAAAATGTGGTAACGGGATGTTACAAGACAAGTACCATTAGTAGATACTATCCCCGAGGGCTCGCACAAAACTCCGAAGGTGGAGTCTAGCTCATATGGTCTGCAAGAATGTTATAAAGGAGTGAGCAAACCATAGCTCAGCAAGTAGTTTAAGTAAATGCATGTTAGACTTATGTCGATCTACATGTAAGTGTATGAAAAAGCAGTACTGAAGTAACGTGTATGCATGATATTATATCATGATACCAAATGATCCAATATGGACTTTGATCAAAACACTTTTCACTATACACTTCAATTTAAAACACTTTTAGTGTACACTCAATTAAATCAATTCACTATACACTTCAATTAAATCAAATCGCTATGCATTTCAATAAATCAAATCTCTATGCACTTCGACTAAATCAAATCATTATGCAATTCGATAATTCAAATCACTACATACTTCAATTAAATCAATTCACAATACATTTCGATAAACTCGATCACTGTGCACTTCGATAAATCGGATAAGTTCACAAAATGATAATCAATAAATGTTAGGCATATAGCCTCAATTCACTGAAATCAATACTGTTAGTAAAACTATAGTATGCAGAGTTTAGGCAAGAATCCCTAATCACTGATAACGATAACAATAACGATAACTATAAAAGCCTCGCCCGATCACCAGGTCGACGGCGAGCATCCCCTTGGCGATCCACGCCCCAGGTTTACTCTTACAACATCGTCGAGGCTTCGCCCATATCACCAGGCCGACAGCGAGCATCCCCTAGGCTCCTCGCCCCAGGTTTACCTTGACAGTGAGAGGCGGTTGCCCAGCACTCACCAACAACGTATTGTCCGCTCTGGGAGGTCGCCCACCCTCATGGCTTTGTCTCAAGGCTCCTGAAGAACTCAGGATAATGCCTTGAACGCGTTTTCTGAGGCTCAAACCCTGGCATCCTTAGATACCCGAGCCTTACACTCATGATACTTGGGGCGAGGAGCCTAGGGGATGCTCGTCGTCGGCCTAGTGATACGGGTGAGGCCTCGACGATGTTGTAAGAGTAAACCTGGGGCGTGGATCGCCAAGGGGATGCTCGCCGTCGGCCTGGTGATCGGGCGAGGCTCTTACAATAACGATGTCCATCCTAGCTAGAGATGGAATGATGTCGCAAGCAACACGAAATTTATGGCCATAGAACAATACTCCAATCTTGTTGATCAGTCGAGAATTGAAACTGTGAGATCCACAATTTCCTTTATTCTCTCCATACCTATACAGTATTTCAAGTTATAATGATTAGATGAATTGTGATGATAACTTGCATAATGTCTTATAAGTAAAGGAGAAATAGTAAGGTGGGCCCCATAGCATTATGTGTAATCGAGATGGATACGAAATTGGAAAATTCCTGATTTTGGACTCAAAATACATAACTGGTAAGAAGACCACTTTTCGAAATTCTTTTGTTTGTGCATACTTAGGTTTATGTGTAACAAATTTAAAAATGACGATTTTATCCGTAAGTCGAGAAAACTTAAGTGAATAATGGTCAACTTGGTTTGACTTTTGATCCACTAACTGTTATAGTCAAACCTTCGTGTGAGGATGTCTTAGGCCATTTCAAGCCATAGGCTAAATTACGCGAAAACGTTAAAAACAATGTGAATAAGCTTAAAGCTTATGTTTGAGGGTATTTTGGTCATTTTGCCCTTCATGACTGATCAAAGCTCACCTATAGTCAATATTTACCCTTATTAATATAAATGGATATAATTAAATAAAAATAATGATTAGATCTAATTTAATTAAGAACTAAAATATTAGTTAAGACATTAGTGGAATTATTGAAATTTTAGAAGGGTAAATTGGTCAACTAGTAAGGGATGATTTTTTTTATTAAAATAACAATTAAATATGGTATTTTATGGTCTTCTTCTCCAAGGCTAGCCACACCACCATTGAAGCTAACTTTCTCTCAAAATTTCACTAAGTGCTAGAGTGAGAAAGCTTGGAGAACACCCTCCAAAGTTCACCAAACCAACTTGCACCTTAAAGAGAAATTGTTCTTTTTTGTTTGCTCTAGCTAAACCTCAAATTTGGAAGCTGGAATCAACCATTTGCTTGGTGTTTTGGCTGGCACAATTTTGGTCACTATAAAATGTGAGAGAAGATGAAGTTTTATTTGATGTTAGCTATTGTTCTTGATTGTTCTAAGTTCATATAACATGTATATATGCTTAGAATGAAACAAAATTAAGTATAGAGACTCCTTAGGGTTTAAATCAAAAGAGGGTTTGCATGATATCATATGATTTTGTATGCATGGATGGTGTAGAATGAAAGTAGTGAGTAAGAGAAAGATAGCTATGGTGGAAAAAGATCAGTTAGCACTAAGGAGTGCATTTGGCCAAGTGAAGAAGAAGGGTTAGTATAACAAAGTTAATATTTTGAAGGTTAGAGAATAATGTTTAAGTGTTAGAAAGATTGTTAATGAAGTTAACTTTGTAAGAGAATGTGACTTAATTGTAATTGATATTGTTATGCAACATTAGCTTCAGAAGAGTAAGGAGGATTATTTGGTGCTACAAGTTACTACACTATTGTGGTATTTGAGGTAAGAGATGTATGTAAAATGATGTAAGGATACTATGCCTGCATTATGGTTTAATGGTTGGCTGTGAAATATGAACTGTTTTATAGTGCAGGAAGTTTGAAGTATGGTTTAACTCCTAGAGTGTATTCTGTCTAGGAGCAACCGACTATTATAAGGAGCAGTTGACTGCCCTGACACAAAAAATACGTATGTTTACAATAACTGACTTAAACCAACTGACTGCCATGAAGGCCAATCAATTGCTTTTTACCCAGTAGCATTTTGTTTGCAAACCAACCAACTGCCATGAAGGCCAGTCGACTGCATTTTATCCAAAAGCATTCTGTTTGAAAACAAGTCGACTACCCTTTTTACATTCAATTTTAAATATTCTAAAACTTAATTTAGAAAATAAATTAATTAAATCGATAAAATGCATGGCAGTCAACTGCCCAAAAAGAGCAATCAACTGCCCTAGTCTAAAATGGTGATTTGAAAGTCATGTTTAGTGGCAACGTGTTTTCGATTGCATTTATTGTATTTTACAAGGCTTTAATATGTATCGATTGTTCTGAAAGTATTGGTTTTAGATAATGAATGTTTTAAGATTATTCACTCCCGTAGTCGCCTTTAGGTAGTCACGCAATTGTATTGTATTGTTTGCTGTTTGACACTAATCACGTTATCAGCTCCCATAGTTGTCTCTTAATTAGTGTACTCTATGGACCTTTGACTATGACCATATATCTTATGTATTGTCCCTTTTGGGAACACTATTGTGCATAATTCTACAGGAATGTTGACCGTTTCCATTGAATTTGACTATTAGCCCTCATTATTTAGAATATTGTTTAATTATATTTATATAATTGAGATTATGGAATATTTATAATTAATAAATATTTGATTTTATCTTAGGTTTTAAGGTTAAATAGTAGGTGGGCCCCACTAATTTCGTACGCTTCAGATAAAGATGAAACTTTAGGGATTCGATATTCAGGGTTGAAAAATAGGATGGTAAGAGTTCTAGCCTTAATCTTAATTATTTTTGCATGTTTTGAAAAATGTGCAACAATTTGAGAAATAACGGTTTAATCCATAGGCCGTCAGAATTTTCAAAAATAACAATCAAACTAAAAGGACCTTTAACCCATTGTTTATACTAAATAATTTCTCATGGAATATGGTTTTAGATCATCTAGAAAGATGAAATAAACTAGATGTAATAACATAAATTTATGCGATTTTACGGTTAATGTATTTTAGTAATTTCACCCAAATCGGTAACCGAACCTCAACAAGAGCTTTACCAAACATTAGAGCAAGCTAAATAGAGTTGATTTATGATTAAATAAAATATTTTGGAGATTAGATAGATTGTTTTCAACAAAGTCAAACTTTAAGGGCAAAATTGAAAGAAATCTTTAAGTATAAGGGCAAAATGGTAAAATAGCTATTAAAATATCCTATTTCATAAATTTTCCATCCTCTTCCTTGCTGAATTTCGCCAGCAACCAACAGCAACCTTTCCTCCATTGCTAAGCTTGGGAGAAGACAGAGAAAGTGAGAAAAACTTACTAAAATCACATTAAAATCCAAAACTTCCTTCACCAAACTTGTTCTACTCAACTTTCTCTATCTTCCTAAATCAAAATCAATTGCCAAAACAGCCAAAAGTGAGGTGTGAGAATCCTTGAAGGTTCGGCCAATGTAAGGAAGTATGGAAACCTTAAGTTTGTCATGGTTTTCTAACTAATCATCATGTGATTAAGTTGTATCCATGCTTCCTTTAGCTTGAATCATGCATGAATCATGTAATTGAGCTAATGAGGGTTTCGGCCACCACCTATTCTTCATGTTTGTGATGTGTTTTGATGAGGAATTGTTATGGAAATAATGTAGGAATTATGAAAATGCATCAAAATAAGCTTACTTTAAGCTAAATAGAAGAAAATCTATATGTGGGGTGAAAGATGAGTTTCGGCCATGGTAAGAAGGGCTGGAATTTTATGCCATTCAATGTATAATTGATGTAGAAGTAGTGTAGGAAATTAATAGAATTAATTTAGAATTAAAAAGGAAGCTAAATTTGGAAGAATATAAATTGTGGAAAGGAAGAATGCTTTCAGCCTTGGGAAGGGGAGGCTAAATTTGTGACCATTTCAATGTAATTTAGTTCCTAAAATAATGTAAAAATTATTCTAAGAATGTAGGCGCGATCGGAATAAAAAACGAAGTTGTGTAGCAGAAGTTGTGTAGCAAAAGTTGTAATTTTACCACCAGTAGAATTTAGATTGCATTTAGAGCTACAATAGACAATTCATTAGCATTTAAATTATTAAATATTCTTTTAATTAAAGAATAAGGAATTTATTAAGTTTAAATGACAAATCTGCAGCCCCAAAGTTCGGAGGTGCTACCGATGCAGGAGAGTCAGATATTGACAAAATAAGAGGTAAGGGATATTTGTATGAAGCGTAGGGATATTGCGTTGCATGATTTTGGATAAAATTGTTGTTTGGTGAAACTTGATTTGATATGTTGGATTGAAATTGGAATATGGAAATCGTGGCTTTAAAGCTGTATTTTCGTGTAGGGGGTCAGGTTGAAACGAACCATTATGCTGCCAAACTTTTTCTAAGTTAACCTAAAACCCTTAAATTTATGAAATCCATCTTTTAGTATGATATTTTGAGATGTAAGGAAAATAATTCTAGGTATCCAAATTTTAAATATCTGAATATGGTTTAATAAATATTAAATCACAAATTCGGTAATTAAAATGATTTTTGTAATATTTTATCTATTTCTTTAATGCTTGGACGTTTTACACATTTTATGGAATTTAAATAAATAATTTTGAATATTAAATAGTGATTAAGATTATGTTGTGTATTTTTATGTTTGAATTTATTGATTTTATGAAATTAATTCTTATGAATATATTTATGGTATGATTTAATAAATTCGTCTCCGTAAACAGTTCTGAAAATATTTTCGAAATGTTTTGAGACTGTTGGCCCGGTAGCTACTTGCGGGTACATGCATTTCCGTTCCGTTCCAATGCTACTGACTCTAACCCAGTCTTTAGCTCTCACAAGTGACACCTTGCTGGTGATTACACTGCGGCCTCTTGACTATGGCCATATGTCTATTATAGTGCATGTGTCTATTGGGTGTAGCCTAGTATCCATTAAAATTTATACCGGGTTGGTAAATCCCTTGTAAACATAGATCCAGGCATAGATCTAGGTACTCGCAGATTTGATTTATTCCAGTTTTGATTTATATGATATTTACGTTCTATGATCTGAATAATATGTTTATATATTTGTGAATTGTATTTAATTGAAATATCTATTTGGTAATTGATACCAATTTAATTTAATAGCGTTTACGGAGAATATTATATTTTCTAAATGTTTTTAAGAAATGTTTGGCAAGCTATTAAATATTTACTGAATTTGTGATTAAATTAAATTTTTTTCGAATTGCCTATAATGAATTTGGATACCGGAACATGTAAGGTACTTTAAAGTACCTCTCATACTCATCTAGTTATCCAATCCATTATAGTATCTTTCCTATTAGATCGTGCCTATTTGATTTAAATCTTAAGCTTTTAATTCATAATTTTGTAAGAAATTTCATTTATTAAATCGCATATAGAATACGCAATATCAATTTTCATATAGGTATTCCTTACTGAGCACGTTAGCTCACTCCTTTATTTTTTACCCCTTTATTTTTTACTCCCAAAATATTTGCAATGAGTTCGGGTTTGCTTTTCTAGAGGACCTGATATCCGGTCTTCCTTAGGCGACCTTTTCGATTCATCGAGGTATACTAGATTTATTTTAGGTATTCAGACTTTTTGTACAGTGCTACTTTTATGTACGTTATATTTAGGATGTAAATTATCGAATCCTAGATTTGTATAAAAATAAATAAATCACATTTTGAATATAATTTGACACAGTAGACGAGCCCAACCTAAGTGATTTATATATGTGAAATTGTTGAATGTTCGGTATTTCGGGACGTTAGATTGACCATCTCCATTGAATGTTTTATTGAAATGAAATGAATGAATGATCTTAATTGTTCTTCAAAATAAAGTGAGATGTTTAATTGCAAATAAGTGTATTTTTAGCATGATTATATCGTTTATCTAAACAATTGCTTTGGATTGTCATTACAAAAATTTTAAGATTTTCGACTCGTCATCAAACGCATAATATTGCCATTGAAACTTTAGATTTATTGATCGTTCATGTACACGCATGAATTCCTTCTCTAAGAAATTAGTGAAATTCTCCTATAACCAAACTTAGGGACTGACACAAGTGAGGTGTGTTAAAGCATCCTTCCATACTTAACTTGGTATTCCTAGCCGATTATAGAAATTCCTTCTTGTACAACACTGTATCATTATTAGTAAATGTTCACTAGAATGTCCTACCATCATTAGGATACATGCATAGTAATTGCATAGTATTAGTTCTTTTATATATGTTTCTTACAAAGCATATACTCACCCCATTATTTTCCTCCCAGATTATCTATAGTAGGGTTGAAGCTGCTATTGAAACTGAATAGCTGTTGTAAACCGAAGGTAGCACCTGAGCTTTGAAAACCGAGAGCTTCTATTAGAGTTTTGGAAGCAAAATCGTGGACTGTTAAAGGCAAGGCAGAGCTGAAGTTGAATAGTTGAATCAGTGGAAGTCTCTTTTGCAGGTTAAAGAGGCATGAAATTGCAGAATGTTGAGGAAGACAAAATCATGAGCTATTGTTTAACCTTGCTACAGAAACTGCGACTTGAGGCTTGAACTACTACGATGTCCACCGGTTGTTTTGTCGTCCAACATTGCATGAAATCATGGTTTTAAGGGCTGCACTTATTACTTTAATTTCAATTGAATTGCATTATTATGTTTATATTTTTGAATTGCTTTATTGTTTAATGGCTTAATAGCCAAATAAGCCCTACCTTTAGCCCAAAATGAAATTTAGCCCTCAACATTTTATCGTGTGACATTCAATCCATAAATTTTTATCTCAGTGGAAATAAACTCTCAATCTTTTAAAATTATGCAATTAAGTCCAAATCTGTTAAATAACACTAAATACTGTTAGTATATCTAACGTGAAAGCTGACGTGGATAGCTTAGTTGGCTGCCACGTGGCATACCATGTGTGCAATACTAACGGCAGTTAGTGTCATTTAACAGATTTGGATTTAATTGCATAATTTTAAAAGGTTGAGGGTTTATTTCCACTAAAATAAAAGTTTATGGACTGAATTTCACGTGTTAAAAAGTTGAGAGTTGAATTTTATTTTGGTCTAAAGGTTGAGGGCTTATTTGGCTATTAAGCCTTGTTTAATTCAAGCATGAATTTTTATATTAATTTGTTGAGTTTTGCTAGATGAAACATGAACTAATCTTTTTACTAGGAATTTAATTAAGCCTACTTGCATATTTTATGTCTTATGATTTTAATTGATTAATTATTAAATTCTAGTTTCATTCATTGTGATTAATTCAATCTTCTGATCTGAGTTATTGATGGCTGTCTCTAATATGACAATTTTGATTGTTTGAAACATGATAAGGGTACACATCATATGCTAAGTCATGTATAGCTCTCTTGAATGAATGAATAAATGTTTGAAACATACATCAAGCTAGAATATTTATTTGGTTCTTTTATTTGTGCTTCTAATCTTAATGGGTTTTTAGTCATTGATTATGCTACACATCATAGGTGATTAAATAATTAAAAATACTTAATTATAGTTGCCATCAAACAGAATAATCATATATTAAGAAGAATTAATCCTAGAAATGAATTGAGATTTTTAGGATTGAAAACATAAAATTGCAATGTATTGCTGAAATCAAATTCCTAGGCTTTTCTTTATTGGTTAATTTATTTATTTTATTATGTTAATTAATTTAATTAGTTAAGTAGATGTTTAGATAATTCTTTTTATTGATTTTCATTATTTTTAGGGCATAAATAGTTAAATATAAATTGAATAAATTTGAAAAAAATTTTGTGGGATCAACTTTTGTATTTACACACTATACTATCTTGATTCGTGCATTTGCGAAATTACAACTTTTTATTCATCACCTACACCATGAATTATTCATTACTATTATATGTATGTATGTATGTATGTATGTATGTATGTATGTATGTATGTATGTACATCTCAATCTACCCTCATTTTATTCTCTTGGTATACACTTATATATGCATGTACACAGCGCGAGCATATATATATATATATATATATTGAACTCTACACTACATGATCCTTGTGCCTTCAACACCTTAAAATCCATCAAAACCACGTGTGGTATTATAGATCATTTCCTCATATTCTTCTCATGAAACTCTCTCTGTATAATATAAACATATCAAATGTATATAGATCATCAACTCAATTTTTAAAAGCTCTTACCCTCTTGTTTCAACCTTGCTTACAACCTCTAACTATCGCCTGAGACAATCCCAAAAATGCTGCAACTACCAGCCCTTGTTTAAGCCATGAAGTCAGCCCTCGAAGACTCTCAAGAACAGCACTTAGAGCTGCCATGAAAACCACCTTCTAGCTCCCTCTTGATCTGCACCATTTTAGCCAAAACATGCCCTGTTCACGCCTCGATAACGGCACCTTAATGCCCCTGTTTCACTCACACATTAGCCCCTCATCACTGATTCCAGTGCATCCTTGCATCACCACCGAGAGTGGACACAACCCAGCCTTACACAGCCACGATTAATTGCCCTAGGCTGCCATTGTCTAATTGAACACAGCCCCTGTTTTTGTCCCTGAACTAGTCCGTTTTCAGCCCTGCAGCAGCCTTTTAATCCACCAATTCCAGCGCCAACAAAACTCAAGTGTCTTGTTTCCTATCCCTTTTTGAAGTTCAGTTTTCTCTCTCGGCTCCAATCTTTTCTTCTTACTTCACTATCTTTTTCAGGCCATTAAACCACTAACCAACTCAGCTCAAAACTAGCGCCTGAACTAGCTAAATCCCTACTCGACGCCTTCTTCTTCTTCCTCAGCCTGCTTCTGTTCTTCTCCCAGCAATGGAGGCCCCTCACAGTTGCTGGTTTCTTCCCTCCATTGCACTTTCTCACTAGCTGCTCTTTTCTTCTTTCCACTCTCTCGGCTGCTGCTCTCTTTCCTTCTTCAGTCCGTTTACTTCTCTTCTCACACTGCAGCTTGCTCTTTCGGTTCTCCCTCATCATGCATGGCCTATTGTTTTCTCTTCTCCCTCGCTACTCTCTCTTCTTCTCTGGTCACTCTTTCTCTTCCAACTTCTCTTTTCTTTGTTTTTTTTTTTTCTTTTTTGGTTTTGGTTTGGCAGAGGCATGTCCTCTGCCTCTCTCAAAGTTCAAATCCTGCTCCTCCGTAGAATCAGATTGGCTTAAGCCAATCGATATATTTTTATTTATTTATTTATTATTTTATTATTTATTTTAATTTTTGTTTTTTTTTTGTATATATTATTATGTATGAATATCCTATTTTTATCTCTCTCTCTCTCTCTCTCTCTCTCTCTCTCTCTCTCTCTCTCTCTCTCTCTATATATATATATATATATATTTCTTATATTCTATACATTATATATATTTATCATCTTACTTATATAAATTTAGTTGATATATATATTTTTTTCATGCCTACTATATATTTAATAGTAGTGTGTGTCTATATATATTTATATATATATATATTATTTTATTATTTATTTTAATTTTTGTTTTTTTGTATATATTATTATGTATTAATATCCTATTTTTATCTCTCTCTCTCTATATATATATATTCTTCCTTTATTTTAAATTTTCATGCAAATATATATATTTCATACTTAATATGTATATATTTTCCTTATTTATTATTTTATATATATATTTATATATATTCATGTGTGTCACATTTGATTTTATATACCTGTGTCCTTTGTTTAGTTAAATAAATATATATATTTAAATATATATTTGTTTGCTCTTTTGATTACCTATTCACTTATATATACTTGTACATAAGTTTGTGAGTGTATTATATAATTATTAACTTATTTCATTCTTGTATAAAATTATCAATTATTTTCTTTATTTAATATATATCCCGAACCTATATATGTAATCTAAATTATATACATTTTAATCATTTATAGTTAAACTCATATCTCTGATTTCATTACTAAAAATAATAACTTTAGAATACATCTCGATACTTAGTTTATTTAAATTCTTTTATTTACTTTATAAATTCGAAAATAAAATTTGCAGTCTTCATAATAAAATAGTCAAAAGATCCCAACACATTGTTAATTAATGAATTAATGGAATTATTGCTTACTTATGAGATGAAATTGAAAAAGAGTGAGAGGCCTTTAAGACAATGTGGGATTTGTCTAAGGGTGTAACGTACACCCATTTTTGAAATTCAGTGTCCATAGTGAGGTGTGTCCCACCATCGTTCAAGAGGTGACACGGAGCCACTCTGATATCATAAATAATAGCACAACCCACTGTTAATATTGTCCGCTTTGACCCATTTGGCTCCTCAATTTTAAAAGGTCCATTATGAGTATAAAATATGTTAACTTATATACCAAGCATCTCTCCTGTTCTTTGTTGATTTCAGATTTGCTTAGGATTGTAACATATACGCCAGTTTCGAAACTCAGCGTCCTTGCTAATGTTTGTCTCACCATCATTCAAAATATCAAGTCGAGCTACTCTGATACCATAAATAACAACTCAACCCACTAGTGATATTGTTCGTTTTGGCCTATTGGCCTTTACGATTTTAAAAACTTCACTAGAGGTTTGGAGCATGATAACTTATATATCTAGTTTCACAATTGTGCTTTGTCGATGTAGGATTTGACTAGGATTATAACATACATCCCCTTTCAGGATCCAGCGTCCTTGCTTAAGTTTGCCCTACCATCTTTCAAAAGGTCACACAGAACCGCTCTAATATTATAAATAACAGGCCAATCACTAGTGATATTGTCCATGTTGACCCCTTAAGCCTCACAATTTTAAAAGGCCTCACTAAGGGTATGGAGCACGTTAACATATACACCCAACATCTTTCCCATACTTTGTCAATATGGAATTTGCCTAGGGGTATAACAAGAAAATCTATTGCAAATGCTAAATAAGTAAAATGTAAAAATAATTATCATAAGAATAAAAAAAATAAAAAAAATTAAGTGGATTTGCTACGGATTTTCTGTAGCGAAATTCGTAGCAAACTCTAAAAAAAGAAAAAAATATAAAAGGGCTTTGCTACATATTTTTTTAGCAAAACCCGCAGCTAAAGCATTTGATACGGATTTTCCAATAGAAAATCCATTGTAAATGCAAAATAAATAAAATTCTAAAAAAATATAAAAATTAATTATCAGAAGAATGAACGTTTTTTTATAAACTGGGTTTGCTACAAAAAATTCGTAGTAAACACTAAAAAAAGAGAAAAAAAATATATAAAGGGATTGCTATAGAAATCCGTGGTAAAATTTATAGTTAAAATATTTGAAATGGATTTTGCTACAAAAAAATCTGTCACAAGTGATAAATAAATAAAGTTTAAAAAATGTAAAATTAATTATCAAAATAACAAAAAAAAATATAAAGTGGATTTGCTACAGATTTTTCATAGCAAAATCCGTAGCTAAAGATTTAGCTACGTAAAATCTATAACAAATGCTAAAAATAGAAAGAAAAAATATAAAATAGGACTTTGATACGGATTTTGGGTAGCAAAATTCGTAGCTAAAGCATATGAGATAAATTTTGCTACAAAAAGTCCATTGCAAATGCTAAATAAATAAAATGTAAAGAATGTAAGATTAATTATCATAAGATAAAAAAACAAAAAATATAAAATATAAAATGGAATTGTTATAGATTTTCCATAACAAAATCCGTAGCAAATGCTAAATAAAGAAAAAAATATAAAAAGGGCCTTGCTATTAACTTTCTATAGCAAAATTCGTAGCTAAAGTATTTGTACGGATTTTGGTACAAAAAATTCATCGCAAATGCTAAATAAATAAAATTTTAAAAAATGTAAAAAATAATTATCATAAGAATAAAAAATATAAAAAAGAAAAAATACAATGTGTTTTCTGTATGGATTTTCCATGGCAAATAGGGTTTGATACGAATTTTCGACAGCAAAATCTGTAATTAAAGCATTTGTGACGATTTTGCTAGAAATCCATAGCAAAATCTAAATAAAGAAGAAAAAAAAATATAAAAAGTGCTTTGCAACAGATTTTATGGATTTTGATATTGAAAATCCATCGCAAAAGCTAAATAAATAAAATGTAAAAATTAATTATCATCAGAAAAAAATAAAAAAAAAGAAAAAAATATAAAATGGATTTGTTACTAATTTTCTGTAACAAAATCTGTAGCAAACACTAAAACAAGGAAAAAAAATATATAAAAAAGGCTTTGCTGCGAACTTTTTGTAAAAAAAATATATAAAAAAAAAAGAGGTTGTAACTCATTTCATTATTACACTAACTGATATTCGTTCAAAAAGTTCACCCATTTGCTAGCTATATTAAACGGAAAGTATAATAAAAATAATAATAAATAGTAAGAATGTATCACAAATCATGAAGCCTATAAATAAGAGCCAACAACTTCAACCAACTCACTACTTATTCTACTTACAATTTTCATGTTCATACAAATTTAGCCTATTCCGGTATTGAGATAAAAGCTCTAATAATTGTAATGACAATAATGATACAAATTCTCTAAAGTCTTGGGCAGAGAAAGATGTTTTGTTCTTGAGCTCTTTACCCTACCATTAATGCATGATTTTAGAGTTTACAGCGAAAAATTAGTTGGGCTATTGTATCCTAGAGGTTATATGCTTTGAGATACTGCTACACGTTGATACAATCTCGCAAAAGCTTGAATCATTTTAAAGAGCATAAGATATCCGTATCTCAATCTAATTCTTTGCACCATCAAAAAAATAATTTTAATTTCCCCTTTTTTATATTATTAGCCTTTCCTGTTAATTTTGTTTCTAGTTCCACCAAAACCAAATTTCATATTTCTCTCGAAGTTGCATATATATATATATAGTGTTTCTATAAAATTCAAAGTTTGGAATTCATTTGGTATGTATTAGCGTAAAAAAAATGATGTTTTGAAGTTGATTAATATAAAAGATATCGAAGTTCTTCTCTCTCTAGAATTTGCTTTGACTTCTCTCTAGATTTGTCCTTCTGATGCTTCCCTGAGTGCTTTTCTATAATGGATCTCAACTCCTTCCAGCTCCACTGAGTAGGAGGATCAAAAAGTGAGGAGTGTTAAGCGCATGAAAAATGGTGAATTCAAAACAGTTGGTCAAGTTACGGCAGAAAGCCAACAAACAAACTTGACCTACAAAGATTCACTAATGAGTTCCCAAAGTGATCCAGAGCTTTCTTTTATTATTTAGCCACAGTATGTGGATATTGAATCAGATAGTGAAGAGGAAGTGAAGGATGATATTCCTACGACTCTTCTTTTAAAGAAAGAAAAAGAAAGAATCAGGGCCTTGTGGAAGAATGCATTATCATGAAAATCTTCCGAAAAAATTGTTGGATATAACTTTCTATATCCTAGATTAAAATCTCAGTGGAAACCTAAAGGGAGTTTCGAGTGTATAGACTTGGGGAATGACTTTTTGGACTTCAGGTTTGCAAACTTGGAAGACTTCTATAGTGTTATTCATGGGGGCCCTTGGTTTGTGGAGCCATATGCCTAACAATGAGACTCTGGAAACCTGAATTCCTCCCAGAAGCAAACACAAGATGCTCAACCACTACCGTTTGGGTGAGGTTGCCAGGTTTACCGCTACGAGTATTTCGATACGCTCGAATCTGCATTCAGATTGACTTTGATAAACCCCTGATTCCCAAAACAAGGATTGGCAAACTTGTTCAAACTATTCTTTATGAAGGAGTCAATCTCTATTTTGACTGTGGGTTGAGCGGACATAGAAAAGCGAGATGTCTACAAAACACGACACGTGACATGGAAGCAAATATTGAGAATAATCACACTCAGGAAAGTGGAATCAAAGTAAGAACCATGTTAAGGCAGAAGACAGATATGGCTAGAGGTGGTAAAAATTGATCCGAGCTCGAAAATTTGTCCGAGTTCGAATCGGGATCAGTCCGATTTTATCAAAAAAGTCAAAAGTCCGTAACCGAAAAAGTTCGGAACCGAAAAAATCTGAAATCGAAAAAGCTCGAAACCGAAAAAATTCGAACCCGACATAATCCGAGCCCGACATGATCCGAAACCGAGATCGATCCAATCCAAAACCCGTAAAAATCGAATTTATAATAGAGAAAACCCGAATTATAATTATATAATTATTATTTAAAAATAAATAAATAATTGATACAATTTTTTAATTAAAAAGTTTAAAATTTTGAAAACAATTATTATTTATTATACAATTTTATCAATTATATATTACCAGCATAATAAATATTGAATCTTTTTAATTAAATTAATTTAAAACACCATAATATATAATATAATATATGATATCAAATAATCTTTAATATTATACTTATTGCATTTAAAATAATAAATATATTATTAATTCAATATTTGATTTTATTATAAAAATCATTTTAACATTTTATTATTTTTTTATCATAAAATTTTAATTTTAATACAATAGTAAATCAAATATATAAAAAATTATATAATTTCAATATTTGTTTGAAACTTTGAATTTGATATTTTGTGCAACACATTAAAAATATTTTTAATAAAATTAAATTTAAACTATATTTTCTTAAAGTTTCAAGTATAGAAAGATATTAAATTTAGATTAAAAAAACCTAATCTTAAAATTAAAATTCAAGTTTTTAAGATTAGAAAAAGTTAAGTAATTAAATTAAACAATACAAGTATAATTTTTTTATAAGCTTGGGCATCATTAAAAGAGAAAATTATAGTGGTAATTTTATTTTTAGCCTTAAAACAAAAGACATTAAAAAATCAAGCTAGTGGTCATTAATTATTTATTATATTATAATAATCTTATACATGAATAAACCAATTTGGTATCTTATAATAATGATTTGTATATTATATTATGATAATCTTTTAAGGATAAATTATGTAATCTCTTAGTGTGTAAGTATTATTTTGATAGAATTAAGTATTTATTAAAAATAATTTATTTATTATCTATTAAATGTAAAATTAAAGTGTGGATAAAAATAATAATCCTAATAGTAAATTAAAGTGTAATTTAATAATATATCAGAGTTGTATTACTATGTAAGTGGTAATTTTATAAAATTTGTTTTTTATACTTTATTAATATTATTATTAATTATATTTAAATAACTAATATTATATTAAATAATTTAGTAATATCTATTATTTAACATTTTCATTAGATATTCAATCAGTTGGTGTATATTTAATATTATTACGTTAATGTGAATATGAAAAAAATTAGTACTCAATTGGTATATAATTGTATATGATATGTTTATATCAAATGTTATTATTTATAATATAATATCAATTGGTGTATATAACTTGTTTAATTTAATATTCTAAATTTTTAATGAGATATTTGATTAATTAATGTATTTGAGTACGATTATATTTAACTTCAACAAAAAAAAACAAATAAATTGACAGTAGAAGACGTGAGAAAAATGACTACATAATAGAAAATGAAACTTACTAAGCGAGACGTGTTTACATAAAATCAAATGTTTACCAATTAGCGAAAAATTACAATATGGATAAATAATATATTAAATAAAACTTTATATTATGTAGTATAACATAATAGAAATTCATGAAATTCTATTTCCTCTCAAACTAGACGCAAGCCATGTCCCAATTCCTCACCCACCCTACCCAAAACGATGATAGTAATAATAAAATTAGTGCAAATGAAGGCAAAGCAATCTAATAGGCGACAGATGGCTATAAGTAGATAATAGACGACAAAAGCCCTAGCACAGAAAGAGGACCGTGGAACCGAAAAAGAAAAAAAAACAAGAGGAGCGACATTTTTTTTCACTTTCCATTTGGCACTAAAATATCAAATTCCAATTTCAAATTTCGATAATTGGCGGCATTTAGTCCGCCTCTTTTGGACGCTAATATCAGGTGTTTGTTTTTTTTGGTTATTTAATGAGTGTGTGTATATATATATATATATACATATATATATATATATGTCAATCGCTTATTGGTTTTAATTTATTATTAGTATCCAAATAATATTTTGAAATATTAACAAACAATAAAAATTATAAATTTTGTTCTTTGTTTTTTTTTTACCATAAATTTTGTTCTTTATAATCTATAAGACCATAACTACACCTATTATATAGAGGCATAGTCATATACAAAAATATTATAGTATTTACCATAATATTTTATTTAGATTTTTGCTTGAAAAATGATTAGAGATTAAAATTATAGATATTAGAATCAAATTGAATATAATGACTCGATTAAAGTTTTGGGTCTCAAGTTGTTAATTCAGTTATTAAATCTTTTTAGGTCAATGTCAAAATAATAAAAATATTTTAAATTGTTATATATTATATAAATATTTTTGCATAATTATATGAACTATCATTCATTATCATTTGAAAACATAAAAAAAAATTAGCTTTGATTTTTTATTTTTACTTTTCAGTATTTTGAGTCCTTGCCAATTGTGATAATTAGAAATCCATTTTTTGTATTATAACTTTTTTAATAATAATTTTTGTTTGTCTTTAAAATATTAAAATTATTTAATTATGTAAAATTTTTAAAAATTGTTACAAATAATAGAGATTTTGTTCTTGTATAAAATATCAAGACAATTACATTTTAACAAAATTTTAAAAATGTTAAAATGTTAAGAAAATTTTAATTTGATGACGACTATAAAGTCATAGCAAAGCTGATAAGATTTCGAAATAATTTTTTTTGTTGTTATGAATATAATATAGATACTGTAACAAATTACTTTGTTGTTATACAAAATATTAAGAAAATTTTATTTTGACAACGATTATGAAAAGTAATTGCTAATCTAATAAGATTTTGAAACAATCATTTTTTGTCGTTGTGAATATGATATAGATATTGTAGCAATTTTTTTCATTGTTGAATAAAATAGTTAATAAATTAATTAGGCAATGATAATAAAGAATTGTTGCAAAATAGAAAATGATATTGCAACGATGTGTTTATATCGTTGTCAATTTGATATGAATTCGAACAACAAAAGATATCATTGTGTAAAATATAGAAAATTTCAAATAAGCAACGACAATGAGAAGTAGTTGCAAATGTATTAAGATTTTGCAATGATATTGCCAGTCGTTGCAAACTGTGGTCGCTAAAAACCCATTTACTAGTAGTAATAATATTATGATTTATGTACAAACAAAAAACAAAATAAATATAAACTCAATACGAGTAATAAGAACACTACCCGAACCCTATAATTACCCGATTATAGGGTCGAGTAGTGTTGGATACCTGATTATATATTACCCATTTACATTCCAATATATGATTATATCAAATGTTATTATTTATAATATAATATCAATTGGTGTATATAAGTTGTTTAATTTAACGTTCTAAATTTTTAATGAGATATTTGATTAATTAATGTGTTTGAGTACAATTATATTTAATATAATAATGTTACATTATGATTTAGGTACAAACAAAAAACAAAATAAATATAAAATTGAGATAATTAATTGATCAATTATTCATAATATTAAGTATTTTTTTAATGTATACTATAATTTTATTCAACATTATAATTGAACAATTAGTTAACTAGTTATGCGGTTAGATTTAATTTAATTACTAATTATGTTGGTATTTAAAAGACAAAATAAATGTAAAAAAAATTCTTAAAAATTTAAAATTTTATTAAAAATATAATATAATTATTAAAAAAAGCTAATTAAACAAAGTTAAAAAAAAAGTAATTTATTGAACTAAGATTTAATTTAATTACTAATTATGTTGGTATTTAAAAGACAAAATAAATGTAAAAAAAATTCTTAAAAATTTAAAATTTTATTAAAAATATAATATAATTATTAAAAAAAGCTAATTAAACAAAGTTAAAAAAAAAAAGTAATTTATTGAACTAAGAGTGTCTAAATTCCAATGGCCCAATATTGACCCAAAAAAACACAATAACCCAATAAGTTATTGTTAAGAGTATAAAGACATTTATATAAATGTTTAATTGTTTAGTGTGATTTATTTATAATTTGTTAGTTATTTATTTGTATAGCTAATAATTTTGAATTTTCATTTTCTTTTAGTTTTACTATATATATTTGGCTTACTTAAAAAATAAATTTTTATATAATTATTAATATATAATTATATATTTTATAACAAATGTAAATATCACTAGAAATTAAAAAAATAAATAATAATTATCAAGTAATAAAAAATTAAAATGTAAAATTTATATTTATATAAATATTTATTAAATTTTAACTTTAATTTAGCATTTTCATTATATTTTAATTTAATTACATAAAATTAAATTAATTATTATATTCAAAATTATAAAAAAATTTATAGCTTGTAAAATTTCAAAATAATTTGACTAAACCCGTCGGATTAAAGCCGGACCGAAACTGAAAATAACCGAATCCAAAAATACCCGAAATCAAAAAAAACAGAGACTGAAAGTGGCCGAAACCGAAAAAACCCGAAACCAAAAAAATCCGTAACCAAAAAATTTCAAACCCGAATAAAACTCGAATCGAACCCGCTCGAATTAATCCGTTTGCTACCTCTAGATATGGCCTTGGATTGTAGTCAGTAGAAAAAGGAATAAACAGAGACCATGAGATGACCCGAAAGAGACCCGACTAGAAAGGGGAAATAGAAAGTGACTGAGGTGAATGATAGATTTGACCAGCAACTGGCATCTAGGCAGGAGTCTTACAACTTTGGGTAGTGCTCAGGAACCAGTCACCTGATCACCAAAGATATGTTAGAAAATAAACATGTGAACGCTTAAAAAGCATGCAACCGGTGATAACACCATTGGTTTAGTCAAATCCCAACCAAACAAGGACAGTAAACCTTTCACTTTTAAGTCAATAAACACTCGGGCTGGTGAGGGAAGAGTAACAAGAATTAACTCACAAGAAAAACATAGCCAGAATTCCACCATCTTAGTCTCAAGCTCAAGCTAACAATAGAGAATCAACAAGATTTGTTCCAAAACTTAAAGATGATTTTCCTGTTAAAGGAAGGAAAAATGATAAAATTAACAAAGGCCTTGGAAATGCTGTTCAAAGGAAAATCACATGAGGAGGACTGGTCAGAGATGGAGATAATGGAAGCATGGAACGATCCAGTGATATCTCCAGAATTCCAATTCCGCTACCGTTCATCCCCTTGCTAACCGAGCCACCACAAAGGTCAACCTTGAGTCAGGAAACGTATCTACCTCCCTTATTCGGCATTGCTCTAACGCAGGTTCAACTAAACACAGTGAGAAAGGTAAAGCTAAGGGAAGGCAACAAGATGACGGTTCTGCTCTAGTCGCTACCCATGATCAATCCAATCATGATTGTGTTATGGCTGGCACAGAGGAACGAGGAGAACAGGGAGAGTCACTCGTTGATATGCATCCCGCATTAGCATCAAAGTGCTACTATGATCCTCAGGAAGCCAACAGGGGAAGTCACAACCTCACCAGAGCTAGCTAATTGTCTTCTTAATCAATCCCCTTCTGATTGCTTTCCAATGCGGTTCATAATTTGGAATGCGAGGGGAGCTAGTAACCTCGACTTAAAATGCAACTTCATGGAACTTATAATCATTAATTATAATTATATTTAAAATCAAATATCGTAAAAGAAAATTGAAAAGTATAAGTATATTTCAAATATAATTATCAAATAATAAAAGATATGTAAAAAACAGAGCTAGACGAAATCTTCTCATCATACCAAAAATGGACTTGAAATCCTTCTGTTAAATATTATGGCTGAAATATGAATAATTATGGTCCAAAATTTGAATTCCAACCAATTATGTTTGAAATGAAAGAACAATAATTGATGGCGGGTTGCTCTAGAATTTTATTAACTAAAGATTGGATTTGAATCTTGTCTTGGACTAATCGTATTGGCCGAGTAACAACCTCCGTTAATTTAAACATTTGTATGAATAATTTCAATAGGCTTAGATTGAGAGTTTGCTCTTTCATTTGAACATAGAAGATAGACTAAAAAAAAAGTAATAGACAATATTCAAACACGAAATTACTATATTAAGTTATATTTATATAAATATTTACTTAATTTTTAAAGTTTTAACTTTAGTATTTATATAATATTTTATTTAATTATATAAAAATAAAATTAATTATTACATTCAAATAATAAAAAAATGTACATTTAGTTTTTTTTTTGAAAGAAATCATTCAGTGTAATATTATTAGAAGGCAACCATGTCTGGATTGTCAAAAGGATATGGCAGAATACCAGGCTAGTTTATAATTTTTTTAAATTATGTGAAATCTATCTAGATCTATCTGAATTCAAATCGAACCGAACTTAAAAATATCCAAAATCAGAAAAAATCCATCTCTAAAATAACTTAAATTTGATATTATCCAAACCTAAGATTATTCGAACTCTAAGAAAAAATCATCTAAATTATTCAAATTCAAAATATATGAACTTGAGACGATTTAAACATAAAATAATCTGAATCTAAAATTAACCTGATTCAAATCCATTTGGATAGGCTCGTTTGCCACCCTAGTTTATATTTTTTTTCTTAGTAGATAATATACTCTGTGTGTTTTTAAAGGAAGTAACCACTCACAATTCAAACATTAGTCAAAATGATGTAAAAAGAGTTTTTAGGTTCGACTCCCACTAAAAATATTTTTTGAGAGAGATGAAGAACCTTAACTGTGACTAAACTCCGAATAAAATTAGTCTTAAATCGTTAAAATAAATGAGAATACCTGTAATCTACATAAAAAAAATCACCAGCTTCGGCATTAACAAGGTTTTATACATATTATTATTATTTCAATTCCCGCGACAGTCAAAGAGACTGGGATTGAACAAGCAAAGATGCAATAATTTAGTCGCTCTCGCCTGCAGCTTAATTATTGGTTTACCCGACTAGGCAATGTCTTCGTGTTTTGACTGACAAATTATTACAAACAACAATTTAGATTTAAATTAAAGAATAATCTGAAGTTTTTTAAGGTATAAAAGGAAAAATTTTGAATTTTATATCTAAATTTTTTAAAGAAAAAATTAAAATAATTAAATCAAACTTTGATTGTTATTAAAGTTTTTCTTTGACTAGTTAATAAATGAATTTGAATTTTTTTTTTTGCTTTCTTCTCTTAAAGAAAAATATAAAATAGTAAAAAACAAATTATATTGCAGATGAATTTAAATGGAGATAAAAGAAGATTTTATTCTTACCATTGATGTTATTTATCACTTAGTAGTAGATTTGTTCAAGGGCTAAGTCGAGTCAGATTAGATAAAGTATTAAGGAAATGAGCGTAAGTTCAAGCTTTGTCTAACCCGTTTTATGGACTTAATTTTTGCTCAAGCTCATCCAAGTTCGTCCGAATATTATTAATTTTTTAAAATATTTATAATAAAATATGAAAAATATTTAAACATATAATATTTAATAAGTTTAACACAATAAATTTGAATAAATTTTTACAAAAAGAATACAAGAAACACAAAAGTTTAAATTAAAGTATAAAAAATAATACAAACTCAATATAAATTGTACAAAAAAAGCAAAAATAATTAAAAATACATTAATATAATAATAAATTATAATAAATGGGCTAGGTTAGGTCGGACTTGAGTTTGAAATGAATCCAAGACCAACTCATTTTTTTACCGAGCCTAATTTTCAAGCCCAAATCCATTTAACTGATTTAATATTTTGTCTAAACCCGCTAAAAATATAGATGAATCTCCAAAATTGGACGTATAGCCTAGCCTTTAAATAGATCTACTTAGTAGTTTATATCTTTGCTTTCATTTTCTTATTTTTGAATCGGATCTTTTTCAGATTATAAGCATTACCTTCTCTTAAATTCGATAGGTTTTTTTTTAGATATTTTAATGTTAAATCAATTTTTTAAACGTGTATAAATTTTATTTTTGATATGGTAATATTAGTTTTAGCATTTGTTTTACATTTTTGACATTAAGAACTATTACCTATCAATGTTAAAAAAATTAAAATACATTTAATAAATAAACTAAGTTATTTTCAGAAAAATATACCAAAAAGATTATTTTCATAAATTTTTAGATTTCTTGCCAAATCATACTTATCATTACCTCCTGAACCTTCAATCTAAATCAAAAGAATATTTAAAATGCCTCATCTTTTTATTTTAAAGAGTTTTTTTTTTTTGTAAAGATACACTTCAATTTAAAAAAAATACTAATCCTCCAACTTGTAATTGTATGATTAAAATTTCTTTTAGAAAGAGATAATTATAAGTTTTTTTTTACTTCACTCAATTTATTTTATTTAATGAAGTTTTACTTGGCATATCAATTTTATGCACAGTTCTTTATATAATTTGCTATTAGTAAAATTTGCTTTGACATGGTTTTTTATTTTGTGTAGATTTATTCATTTATTTATTTTTACATTTTGTAATGGGCAACTTCTCAACTGACAACTCACGTGAATTGTTGAGTAAGTGAAAAAATAAAAAAAAAAATTAAAAAAAGTGAATAGAATATTAAAATTAGTGTTAATTTTTAATTTATTTAAATTTTGAAAAAGTCTAAAAATTAGTTAAATAAAATGCATAGAATCTAATAAGTGATTGAAAAAAGTAGAAATAAATTTTTTTTTTGATTCGAATTTCGGAATCTTCATTTTTTTTTTGGTTAACCATGATATTGGTACGAAGTATCCACCGTCGATAACAGTGACTAATCTCCGTCGGGGATCCTGAGCGCACACAAAGTGGGTAGTCCACTCCCAGCATAGTTTGCTCCATACCCAAGATCAGGAATCGAATCTTAGACACTTGATTAAGGGGCGAGAGCCGCTACCACTCACGTCAACCAATGTTGGTAATTTTGGAATCTTCATTGTTAAAGTAAAATAAAAAAAAAAGCATAGAAATTTAATTTCATTTTATCTTTATATAATATTGAAATTCATAAAAATGTGCTGAATTATTCGAATTCATTTTTTTTTTTGGTAGAAGAAAAAGTTTTACAAGAGACAAAAAGAGAAAGAGGTAGTTTCTTATCTGGAAGGCATGAGGCTAGAGTTCAAGAACAGCCTTACCCAACCCAACCTAGCAGAAACTAGGTGCTAACCGTAAGTAATTAACTGACTTTGGCTTTTCTTTTCTTTCCTTTTTTCTTACAAATATTTTTGTATGGTCTGAAATCCAATGGCTGTCTCCCCGAAGATAGGAATCGGCAGCGGAATCCCAATCTCCCCCACTCCTTCCACTCCCCCTTTTCCTATGTCCACTCTCTCCTACCCCTACCCCTTCTTCTTCTTCTACTCTTCCCCTCCACGCGCCCTCCGTTTTAACTCTTCTTCCCCACGCCGTCGCCCTCTCTGTCTCCGTCCCAAGGCCTCCGTCGAAACTCCCGCCGCTTCAGGTCTCTTTCCCTCTCTCTCTCTCTCTCTTCCTCTATTTTACCATTTTATGTCAGTTAACTATGTTTTTGTTTTGTTTCATTTTCCTTTTCTTTTTCTTTTCGGATGGTGATTTCAAACTAAAATGAAAATACTGCGGATTTCTTTTCCTTTTAAATAAATTCTAAGAAGTAAGTAAAGTGCTTGTAAAATGGTAAGGAGCATTTGGCGGTTACCGATGAAAATGGATTGTATGAAATGAAACGGTTGCATGTGGGAAAAGTTGTATATATTTCATTACAAAAATCATAAATAAGTATACTCAAATAAATATTTATTATTAATTATAGCATGTAATGTGTAATAAATAATTGATTTTTTTATTTGAGGTTTATTTGTTATTTATTTAGTTTTTTGTTATCATTTGTATTTATCAATTTATCAAGTTACTGGTTCATGGAATGTAATATACTGATTGTGATTGTACCTTTGATGAGAATGTACTACTAAAAAAATTGATTTTTTTCCTTGAAAAAATAATTGACTTTAAAAAAAATATGATTACACGATATAATTTAAATGAAAGGAATATAAGTGGACTTGAAGACAGAGTAACTGTTTTATAGAATCTCTCTATGATGTTAATGATGCTATTATCATTATTTTTTTTATTTGGTTGATGCTTTTGCTATTTGCTATTTGCTTTTTGATAGGAAGTGGATTGTAAAAATGAAAATAAACTGAAACCTGAAAAACGAAAAGCAAAAATTGAAGCCTAAGAACCCAAAAAGCAATTAGTGGTACTAACAACCAAATGCAGCTTAAATCTACAAGAAGTCTAATTTCTCACTAGCATAAATGTTCTCAACTATTGGTTGATGAAGTACAAAAATTGTACTTCCTAATCTCAAAATGTTCATATCGATACGTATACTATATAACATTTACTGATGTCATTTTAACTTTTACTTTGAGCAAGACTATAGGCAGGTCCAGAGTTATGTTTCTCTTGCTGCTTGTAAAGAAACGAAACTTGAAGGCATTAGTAATGATTTTGTCTATCATCTTGCAGCTAAAACAGTCGAGAATCTGGTTATCATAGGTTCAGGTCCTGCTGGATATACAGCGGCAATATATGCAGCTCGTGCCAATTTGAAGCCCGTAGTGTTTGAGGGATATCAAATTGGTGGTGTTCCTGGTGGCCAGTTGATGACTACCACTGAAGTGGAAAACTTTCCTGGGTTTCCTGATGGAGTAACTGGTCCAGATTTGATGGATAGGTAGTTAAAAAGAAGGATGAAAGCCTGTCTTTCTTGTATGTTATTTTTAATCACATCTACTTTTTCAACTAGAATTATACAATAGAGTCTTGATCATGTTTTGACTAGGATGCGACAACAAGCTGAGCGCTGGGGAGCAGAGTTGTTCCAAGAAGATGTGGAATACATTGATGTTAAAAACAATCCTTTTACAGTACAGAGTAGTGAACGTGAGGTGATGTTAGTTTTGGCTATTTCCATTGTTATGTTGAAGCGGTTAAATGTTAGAATAATGGATTATCTGAACATATTTACAATTATTAGATACCATGATTTGAATTATGTCATCATGCTTATAATGACTCTTTGTGGGACTCGACTAATTACTTTTCTGGCTGACTGCCAAGTTACTTGATGTGATACCAGCTTTTTCTTTTGCCACACCATACTGGGTTGAAAACTTTTTCTTTCTTGTTATGGTGCCCATATCAGTCAGTTATTCAATTACATGATGCTACTGTCTCCAAAAGAGAGCACCATATTTAGTTGTTTACCTTTTTCTTTGTTCCATGTGAACTTTTAGGGACTCAGTATTTGTTGGTCCTCAAATAATTTTTTTATGGTGCTTATTCTTTATTCAAATTAGTTTGTTGCATCTGTATTTCAGGTTAAGTGTCACAGTGTGATTTTTGCTACTGGAGCTATAGCAAAAAGACTAAGGTTACCACGTGAAGATGAATTCTGGAGTAGAGGAATTAGTGCTTGTGCAATTTGTGATGGAGCATCGCCATTGTTTAAAGGACAAGTACTTGCTGTCATTGGAGGAGGTGATACAGCTACTGAAGAAGCATTATACTTAACTAAATATGCTCGTCATGTTCACTTGCTTGTTCGTAAGGATCAACTAAGAGCGTCAAAAGCAATGCAAGACAGGTGAATTTGACAAACTCTTATTTTGTGTAAAATTTTATGGCCGATATTTTACGTTGTGCTTTAAAGATTGGGCACTCAAATTGCTTGCATGCGTATGTAATGTTTATGGAAGGCAGTAACATTCCTGCTTGTGAGATAACTTTTGAAAAGTTCTGGACTCTTGTACTTAACTTTTTTCCTTTCATTTTATATCTTGGATGTCATTATTGAATCTTTTATACTTCTGGGTTTTCTTTTTTGTTCTGATTTCTCTTTTGGTCTGAAATTCAAATGCAATTTATGTCAATTGCTTAGCAGTAGCTGAAATTTCTGATGGTGATTCTAATTGCTACCTTGATTGTGGTGCATTGTGTACTAACGAGCAATTTGTATGTCGAGTTTTCAACTCCCTGAATGTTTGTTTAACAGGTTAATTATCGCGAATGTTTCAGAGTTTTCAACAATCCAAACATCACCTTGCACTTCAATACAGAGGCTGTGGACCTTGTTAGCAATACAAAAGGTCAAATGTCGGGCATATTAACCAGAAGAGTCAATACAGGGGAGGAATCTGTGCTCGAGGCAAGGGGCTTGTTTTATGGTATAGGACATTCACCAAATAGCCAGCTGTTGCAGGGTCAAGTCGAACTTGACAGCTCAGGATATGTGCTAGTTGAGGAGGGTACTGCTAAAACTTCTGTTGAAGGTGTATTTGCAGCGGGAGATGTGCAGGTAATCTTTCTCTATCTCATATTAGTTTGGAAAATGCAGCAAATAATGTGTCTCCCAAATACCTTGAATTTGTGTGTCAGCGTTTCCCCAATTCATGGAATGGATAGATTAGCCTTTCAAAATTATATTTATCAGACAATAAGAAACACTTTTCTTTAGAATTATTCATAATACCTTGGTACGAGCATCTAAAGAATCTAAGGATTGCTTGGGCATAAAAGGAAACATTAGAACAAGGAAAATGATAATGGAATATATCCACTTCAGTTTTTTAAAAAGCTAGTATTTTGGATTGTTGGTGGGCAAGAGTAACCCCAATTATAATAATGAGAGAGAATGAATCTTTGTCATCTTGTGCATCAGCATATGAGGAGAGTCAAACCAATTATGAACTCAAAAAGTCAGATTTTCTGTATACTTTACATTTCTCTCTCCTAATCCTGCAGTAGATGGTTAGTGTCTACAGTGTTATATTTTGCTAGACTATTGAATGGGATTTTTGCAGAAATGCCTATTTGAAATTGTAACAAGCTAATCTAGTAGTTCAAAATGATCAAACTAAATCTCGTGAATTTGGAAAAATTCTTAGATTACGGCTTTGTGAAAATAATAGCAACATAAAGTTGTTATTTGTTATAATAAAGAAGTTGTGACCAATTTGGATTTGATCATAGTCAAATAAGCTAGGTGAATAATTTTAGGATAAAGATCTGTTAAAGGGATTCCTTATACCAAAATATTAGTCTGACCAAAAGGTTTGACACACTTTAAATTTATTCCAAAATTCAGATAATTTGGTAATATTGCTCAACCGTTTTATCAGAATCATTTTAATGAGTATCCTTTTATCTTTCTTGGAGTATTTGGTTTCTGGAATTTGCCTCTTTCTGACAGGTATGCCAGAGTATAACAGTGTTATTATAAAAAAAAAAAAAGACAACCTATTGCACGGAGCTTCCACAGTGAAAAAATGTATATTTAGGAGTAGGATGGAGCTTCTGTTATTTTTGTTGTTGGAAAAATATTTGTTATCTACGTTTTTATTAGTTAGAATAAACGTTGGGCATGGGCATTTCTCCAACATAAGCATGTTCAAATTTTCCTAAGTTTTCCCTTGTATTTGGGTCATCCTGCATGCCATACTCACTTTGAGGTGTTGAATATGTGTACGGAACATGAACTTATTGAAAACAGATGCATCAAAGAAACATGGATGCAACCATGGAAGATGACATCTTTTCTTTTTACGGTTTCTAAATATGAAAGAGAAAATTAATCAGGTTGTTAGGGCTTAAGTGCATTCTCTTGTTACATGAAACACAATCATGTGGTGCATAATTTCAAACTATCATCTGGCTTCAAATCTTTGGAAAAGTTTGTATTATAATGAAGTTGTCTTGTAACTCCACTGGTCATTCCATTTAACAGGATCATGAGTGGAGACAAGCCATAACTGCTGCTGGATCTGGATGCATTGCAGCTTTATCTGTTGAACGATACCTAGTTAGAAATAATCTCCTTGTTGAGTTTCATCAGGTATTTGTTTTTCTTACAAATGCTAACACTGGCCATTCTTATTATATTTTTGTGAAATATTTTTTAATACATTTGGTGATCTTCCTTTTGGCTAAGCTGTTTATTTACTAAGCTCCTTTGGAATTTATATCACACATGCTTTATTAATCTTCTTCATGATCTTCTATCTTACAGCCTCAAACTGAAGAAGTTAAGAAGGAATTGACGGATAGAGATGTTCAAGAAGGTTTTGACATTACACTTACCAAACATAAGGGCCAGGTTTGTATCCATTTGACTTTGATGATTTTTTTTTAATTTGATGTATCAAATTGTCCTGCTTTGGTTCTTAGCTCTGAACTGTTTTTCTTATTTCTACTCTAGTATGCTCTACGAAAGTTGTACCATGAGAGTCCAAGGCTTATATGTGTATTATATACTTCACCAACTTGTGGTCCATGTCGGACTTTGAAGCCAATTCTTAGCAAGGTATGTTAGTTTTAATTGTTTCAATACTGCATGCTTTCTAGCTTCCAGAGTTCAATTAATATGATTTGGTTGGTGAAATCTTCAACTTGTGGCTTGGATGTGGTCTTATGTGTTTCAGGGTTACATAGATTAGACTATTAAGCTTGTGTGAATCTCGTTCTTTGAAGTCTTTTGATAGAGATAAAAAATTATATCATATTGCCTTACTAAGAGCTTGGCTTGCATCTGGCTGTTAAGGAAAATACCCTGCGAAACCTAAAATGGATATTGCGAGAACAAAGAATTACTTATGTAAGACATGGGATAGATCACTTAGTTTCAAATGAGCTTGAAGTTTTTTTATTAGCAAATTCACTTGTGTCATTGATCTAAACACCTTCTACATACCTTGAGGGTTCAGCTTAGATGCTCTAATGCATGAATACTCCTTATCAGTGCTTATGTCTCATATTGTTGCTTTATGAAGCTTTCATTTCGGAGAAGCATGCAGGTTTTAGGTAAGAACATTGTCAAATTAGCTATTCTGGAATTTGAAAAAGCTTTAACATTTGATTCATAAGTATTGTGCAAGTTGTATTGGAAAAAAAAAAGCACTAGATAGGAGAGAACTGGTTATTCAATTCTAAAACCATGAAGAACCGTTTTCTGTGAAATTAATACATATAGACCTAAAGCACCACAATACGAGCAAAATAGTTATTATTTCTTTTAACCATCAATCTTTGCAACGGTTGACATTATTGAGAGACAAGCAAGGTAACTGAATTTGCTATGCCTATAATTGGAATGCATAATAAGCAATATGGATAGCCAACTGATCTGATTAATGTCTGATCATTAATCAGATACATCTCTTCTCAAGATTTAGAGAAGTCCATGTATTCAAAACATCTCTAATTCTCTATAACCTATTCTTTTATAAGGTGGCTTTGAATAAATATGACATAGCTTCATCTGACTGATGTTTTTGCTTCTTGTTTCTTGTTATTTGCTTTTTTACTTTTTGAAGAATTGCTTTAAAGTGAAACTAAAAGATTAAAATCAATTATCATAATTGTTTTAAATAGACAAATAATTGAAATATGACACCAAATTTATCACAATTATTCTATGAAGAATCATGCAATTCCTCATTTAAAATGTATCACAATTTTATCAAAAAATTTATTTGCATTTGTATATTGCATTTTACTTTATGAAAATTTGCTATAAAGCAAAAGTAAAAGATTTAAGAGCAATATCATAATTGATTTTAAATAGACATAACTGAAATGTGACGCCAATTATGTGATAATTGTTCTATATAGAAGTAGAATCATGCATTTTGTCATCTAAAGTTTATCACAATTATGTCAATAATTTTGTTTGCTTTTGTATCCGGACATGTTTGCTTTTTTGCTTATGAAGTAAAAAGCAAATAGTAAAAATGCCAGCCAAATGGAGTTGTAATGCAATGTCAAAGTGGGGTGCATGCTTAATGTATATATTCGGTCACATTTAACGTATTATGGAACACGTCTTTACCATATTGTGATTAATGTTATATTAATGACTTTTGCTTTTGCTTATGCTTATCTTTTGCTAAATTTCTCTATTTACAGGTGATTGATGAATTTGATCAGAATGTACATTTTGTTGAAATTGATATTGAGGAAGATCCAGAAATTGCGGAAGCTGCTGAAATTATGGGTACCCCATGTGTGCAGTTTTTCAAAAATAAAGAGATGCTCAGGTTGACTAATCTTGCTCTTATCATACTTTTTTCTTTGCACCATGCCCATAAGCTATCTTTTCACATATGTGCAAGATGAACTTATCATGTAGTTCATTGATAATTAGACTTGTTGCAAAAGATAAGCAGTCACAAATAAAAGTTATAATGACCAAGGTTGTTAGTTCTTGCTTGCCACCAATTCTTTCTGCTGATTATGCAGGTCCGTATCAGGGGTCAAAATGAAGAGAGAGTACAGAGAATTCATTGAAGCAAATAAATGAGTATTCTTGTTCTTTCTTGGCTATCATCATGTAGTGATTCAATTTTGTTCCTTTCTGAAAATTTAGTTGAATAAATGCCTTCAATTTTAAAATAATATCTTGTATCGATTAACTACACTGTAGATTACTCATGCAGAGTTGCTGATGCATTGTTACGGTTTTTTGTTCCAATTTTGTGATCAATCCGTGTATTTGGCATTTCCGGTTATGTACTTTCTTTACAAGGTTGACCACATGCTGCTGACTAGAATGATTGGCAGCCATCTGTACTCAAATCTTTCAGTGAATATACATTCTTTTTGACAGACGTTCGTGCATTTGGTTATAGTCATGCAGTAGAATTTCAGAGATGGAAAATATCTGTTCCTTTGACAACTTGCATCACTCTTGAGAAAAATGGATTGATTTCTGATTTCATACAATCTGCTATGCTTTTTCTTTTCTTTTAAGCTTCCTCATATTGAGACCACAAATAGCTGTGTGAGGACTTTTCTTTATATATATATATATATATATATGATTAAGAACATGAAAATGATTAAATACATTGCATTCATGTCCACCATTATGAATTCTGATTGGCACTGATTTTTATATCTTTCTATAGGCTCAATAATCGCTCTTATTGCCATCAAATATAGAAGCAGATTTTCTATCTATGAGAATTTGATTTGTTTTAAGAAACAAGTCCGGAAGAATTCAGTGTCTCCTTCGAAGATGATTCACTTCCTTCTTAATAAGGTTGGCGTCTGTTCACCAAGAACCTATGCAATACTGACAATGTTTTCTCCTTGTACCTTAGAACCACGTAGAGGAGTATCCAGAAACCTGCTAATGTAGAGGCAAGTGCCGTCAAGTCCCACCACTTGGAATGACGAAGCTTAATTCCAAATGTATGCTGGAGGATCATCTCCCCCTTAAGCTTCGGCTCTCCGGCCACCGGAGGATCAAATTCAAGTCCGATCGTATCATTCTTGTATTGCCCCTGCATCAAACGTTGTTAGCCGAAACCAAACTTTTCCTAGGTTTATATTTGGTTGTTAAGGACTAAAAGCTAGTTTGGATGGACGGTGAAATTAGTTCTGATAAGATTGAAAATAATGAAAAAAATATAAAGGATATGTTTTGTCTTTATTTTCCTAATCCTGCCACACCGACATCCACCGGGCATCCAAACGAAGCATAAAGAGTCAAATTAATTTCCTACCTCTATTGCCCATGCTGCAAAACTGATGTAGTACATAGGGTAGTACCAAAAAATCCTAGGAAGATCAAGGGGCCTTCGAAAGATAAGAGATGGCATCATCAATATGACCTGCATCCACCCACAACTCCTTTTAGACGAAATGTGCCTTATTCTTCTAAAACCAGGTTAACTCAATTCTGGTGAGTAGTTTGAACTTACAACCAGACCAACTGAAGCTCCTATGGACATCAAGAGGTTCGGTACCAGCGACGAAACAATAAGCGTTGCCGTTTCTGTGATGGCAATGCAGCACAGGAGATTGATGCAGAAATACCAGTACTGAGAGAATCCTCGATGCAAGTTAACCATGTAGTACAGTATGGTTCCTGAACTCATAGAAATTGCAGCCACGTATGGTAATGACGAGAGGAAGTTTGACAGAACGTACACAGCCTCTCCGTAATGTCCAAATCTCTCGTGGCGGAACACCTTGTTTTCGAGGAGGAAAATTCAGTCAAAAAGCCCGATGATGAAAGAGATTCAGCAAATTCTTATTAATAGGGGTGTAGATGAATCAAACTACTCGTGAGCTACTAGAGTTCGACTTTATAATTATTCGAGTTTGACTTGTTTATTTTCAAGTCATGCTTGAGCTCGAGCCACTTGAGTAACGAGTTGAGTCGAGTCAAGTTTGAACTTCTAAATACTCGGTTCAAACGACTTGTAAGCTTTCTCGAAATTATTTTTTAATACATATTATAATATATTATTATTAATTTACTATTTTACTCTTATAATATAGAGTTAAAAATTGACAAATCAAGCCTATCGAGTCAAATTCGAATAGTTCGAGTATTTTATCAAATCAAACTTGAGCTTCAAAAATCAAAATCGATCGAGCTCAAACCAAGCTTTGAGTCTAGAGTTTTTAGAGTTGAGCCAAGCTCGATTTTGGTACTTAAATCATTTCAGTTCGGCTCAATTACACCCTTACTTATTAAGATGAAATTTACATTTATTTCCTCTGTGAAGAAAGGCAGCCCTCCGACACTTAAGACGATCATGAGGCCATAGATGAATCCGTCAAACTTTCCTCTCAAAAAGATGGCATAGTTGCTCGTTCCGATGTTGAAAAAGAAACTGCCAGAACTTACTGATACTAAAATATAGAACACAATTCTCAGCCAGTAGTATCCTATATCTCTACACATGTTTAGACTTGATCGACGAGTCAATATGCATAGCTGCTTCAACCAGCCAGGATTACTTGCACTTGATTCACTGCAATTTTCTTCGTCCTGCGAGGTTGTCAACTTGTCATCAGTCTCCGAAGTTAATGTTAACTGTGGAAGATTTGGATATTTAGTGAAATATTGTTGGAAAAAGTGCATACCGTGAGGCCGATTTTTTGAATCTTTTTTCTTGCAATTCTTGCATTGTCAGAGCTTTTATATTTCTCTATAAGCTTTGCTTTGATTTCTGCGGTTGTCATACTGGCTGAAGAAGCTGATGTCAATGGCACCATTTCCTGTAGAAGTAAATGAAATGTTATCATATCTCTCATATATTAGGAACAGTGTATTTCTGTGAACTCACAAAATTTTTCATAGTCTGCATTAAAATGGCTTTGATTTTGTCAAAATCTGAATTGATACATCTAAGGAAGTGATCTGGAGGGTTTCTTCTTGTTGGGTAAGGGAATGCAGCATCAGCAAAGAACTGCACAGACAAAAAAAAAAAGGAAAATTACGGCAATTTCACATCCAACAAAATCAAACAGGATGGTGCAATGCCTGAATGACCTCGTCATTGAATTCATTCTCACCTTGACAGCCTTTTGAGCTTCTCCAAAGTAAACAGTTCTCCACCAGAGAGGAGATAAAGATCATCAAAGAGGTTGAACACGTCGCTGCTTAGATGGTGAATGGAGCAAACAACAATCTTTCCATCATGAGCTATATTTCTCAGAACTTGAATCACAAAGAGAGCTGAAGCACTGTCAAGTCCACTGGTCGGTTCATCAAGAAACAGGACTTGGGGTTGTGTAAGAATCTCGACACTGATGCTTAGTCTTCTTTTTTCTCCACCACTTATGCCCCTCAAATGCCAGTTGCCAATCTTCCTGTAGGCACAGTCTTGAAGAATGAAGACCCATCTTGTCTATATTATCCTCAACGATATGATCCAGTTCTTGCCTCAGAGTTGTAGGAAGCCTCAAATGGGCTGAGTAAGTGAGGGTTTCTCTGACAGTTAAAGCTCCCAGGAAAACATCTTCTTGAGTCGCATAAGACTTGGAAAAATATGGCAGAAAAACACAGAATCAGATAACTATGAATTTTGTCCATTACATGCTTATATAATATGTATCTTCATCTTAATGGAGCAATATATAATTGAAGAACTAAAAGTTATATTAAACATTCATGGTTCAATTAATTAATTAACTTTGATGAATATATAAGAAGTTGTTCAATAAAATCATGTAATGTGTCAAAATTATTGATCGCTCGGCAATATTTTTATCTCAACTCTTTTGTTTTAGTTCCTAAAGTTGAGTAGGATAGAATTTAACACATGGCGTGATATATTTGCGAATTTTTCATGAGAAATTTCATGCAAGGGTTTTCACTAGGCAAAAATTATTAAAAAGGGTTGTTTCTTCATACTTACAATATCTCTGCATCCTATGCTTCTCCTTGTCCCACTGAATATTACATTTCCGCTCATTATAACATTTGATGAGAGTCTGCCTGCAAGGAATAAATGCAAAAATAAATAAAAAAGCAAAGATGAAAAACATCATGACATGTTCGAGGTTAATTTGAAGCATCTGTTAGTAATATAGCAATAGTATATGGCTTTGAGGTGTCTAGAGTTATTTTTTTTTAGTGTAATATTGCTTCACACAAAAGCAAGCTACCCCAATATATAACAAAGCCTCATAATTCTTTGTGACAAGTGAGAGCAGTTGAATAAGTATTTCTAGAAGTCATATCTCCTTCTATAGAATATGAGCAGTCACAAATAAATAGTTGTAATTATCTGTTAATTAACAACTATTTATTTTTCAAATATAACTATTCTAGACATAACTAAAAATATGTCTGATGGAATAGTTAAAAATATTTTAAACTTCAAAAATTGAATTTAAAGATATCTATAAAAAATAAAAATCAAACTAAGTCGAAGAGCCTAAAGCCCAAGTGCCTATATCTGGGCTTTTAAAATTATTTAAAAGACCTAAGCTAAGCCCATGATCAAAGCCCATAAGACCCTTAACTTCAAATTACACTTAAGAGTTGATTTTTCCTTATAAATAAATCACTTTACTCAGTTACAAGCAATGTGGGAAGTTGTTATCTTGTACTTATATTACAAGCTCTTCAACAATCTCCCACTAGCTTTTGTTATCCAGCTTGCATATGAAATAACCTTCTAAAACAACTAAAAATCTTATATAGCATAATCTTAATTTAACAGTTCTTTTTAAGGTAACCAAGTACTCTCTCAACTACCCTCAAATGAGCTATGCTAGGAATACATGCAAATATTGACAACTTAGATACAGTAAAGGCAATATTAGGTCTAGTACAATGCATAACATACATCAAGCTTCCTATAACACTAGCATACTTTTATTGCTCCATTGGTCTAGCATCATTCTTAACAAGTTTCACACTAAAATCATATGGAGTACGATATTTCTCTTATTTTAAGATATTGAGACCGTGAGAGTCACCTTTAGGATCCTGAGGGACCTAAGTACACACGAGAAACTTGTTTTAAGACCTATTTTTTAGTGTAGGCATACCTTATGACCTTCAGGTCACTTCGAGCCTATCGAGTTTCGCTCTTGGTTCTATTACTCGTCTATCGAGTTCTATGCTCTAGACTACCGGTGGAGTAGATTGGCAATCCTAGACATGACATGGTTACACGACATGAAAATGATACGAATATAAGACACAAAGGTAGCACGAGCTAAAATTAAGTAAAATTTGTATATGAAATGGTAAAACCTAAAAATGAGATTTTGTGTTCTCTGTGTCAACATGAATTTTGAAACGAAATTTTCGTATTTTACATGACATGAACACGATTTTGCATAATATGAAAACGAATTAAAAACACAAATTGCCAGGTCTACAGTGGAGTGTTGCACTTTGGCCTTCAGGTCACTTCGAGCCTATCGAGCTTCACTCTAGCTCTATTACCCATCTATTGAGCTCTGTGCTCTAGACTATTAGTGGAGTGTTACACTTTGACCTTTAGGTTCTTCATGCCTATTGAGCTTCGCTTTAGGTTCTATTACCTGTCTATCGAGTTTTGTGTTCTAGACTAATGCAGTATAGTGTATGTATCGAGCCTAGTGCTCTAGATAAATCATACTTATTAAGAAAATCAACAAACAAGTTCTATCTCTCGATTGCACAGCGAGATTGGAATAAATCTATGGCCACAATGTTGTGTCGCTTGTGACACTTCTTCATCAGTAAGTGTTTAAGTTATCGAAGTTATGCTTAGACTCTCGCAATCATCATTTTTAGTGAATTGAGGCTTATGCCTAAAGTGATAAATGATTAGTTTTGAAATCATTTTCAGTGATTTAAAGCTTTTACCTAAAGTGATAAGTGATAAGTTTTGAAATTGTTTTCAGTAAATTGAGGCTTGTGCCTAAAGTGATCAGTTTTGAAATCGTTTTCAGTGAATTGAGCTTATTCCTAAAGTAATAAGTGATTGGTTTTGAAATCGTTTTCAGTAATTTGAGGCTTGTGCCTAAAGTGATTAGTTACGTGTTTGAGGTCCATATTCGTTTTCAGTACTTTAAGGCATTTTGCCTAATTATATCGATTTTCAGTTTTCATGAGTTCATCCATTTTAAAATGAAGTGGATAAGGATCTGTTTGAACTAAATGTATAGTGATCATGTTTTGAATCAAGTACCTAGTGAATGTGTTTCGAACCAAGTGCATAGTGATTGTGTTTCGAACTAAGTGCATAGTGATTGTGCTTTGAATTAAGTGCACAATGTAACTGTTTTAAATGAGGTGTATAGTGAATCTATTTTGAATGAAATGCATAGTGAAGCTGTTTACAATAAAGTGCATAGTAATATGTTTTGAAATAAGCATATTGACCATCGTAGTATTGTGTATATTGTTGATAGTGTACTGTTGAGTCAAATGATTGTGTCTTTTGGGCATCATGTTGAGGCTCAGGGAAATGAGGTACCTAAGGTATCCTTCCGACTAATACCCTATATAGCCTCAACCTTTAAAGTGTGAGCCCGTATTGATACTTTCGATATCAGGACATAGTACTATGCATCTACGTCACCTTATTTACTGTTCATGTATACGCATGCATGTAGATTGATATGAGTCTAGCATGCATTTACTTAAACTATTTATTGAGTTGTGGATTGCTCACCCCTTATTTCCACTCCTTATAGATTGTTTGAGCTAGGCTCCAACTACCAGAGTATCCATGTGAGTTCTCAAGGATCATAACTAGTCTTGGTACTTATCAGTGTCCTTTGAGCCTTACTTTTGTTGCTTATGAGGTATACGAAAGTTGTATTTTCTTTTGTTTATGTGTATAGACATTATACAATGCACAATACATGTTTATTTGTATTGCATTGGGATGTAACTTAGGACTATTTTAGATTATTATAGGAATGTTATAGTGATCGAATGTGATTCTAGAACTAATTGATATTGCAATGTAATTTGATCTAATGAATGTAAAAATATGCGGATTATGATTTGTATATTGATGAATATTTGGATGTGAAATGAGTGCTGTGATCGAGGATATATTAAATGAGTGTATTTTGTAGGTTTTTTGATGTAGGGAAATCTCTTATTTAAGAGGGATATATTCAATTTGTTTTCTAAATAAGAAATTATTGTGGATTAAAATAATTATTACATGCCTCAAAAAGTTAATTAAATGCATTCATGGATTAAAGTCAAGTTATTAAGGTCGAAATATATTGGAAGGGTTAGTGAAAATTGTTTAGTAATTACATTGACATTGAATACAAATCTTAAAGTGAACAAAATAGTTTGTAAATATGTTAAGTGGAATAAATGTAAATGTTCAGTGCATGTCACGGCCTTTGGGTTGTGACACTATATGCCTTTGAATTTTGTGCATAACCAACAAAAACATATTTAATTCCTTTTGAATCTAATTTAGTCATTTGAAAATCAAGAAATCTATAATAAACAATACACCCCCACACTGTAAAATAACTCAAATTTGACTTCCTACCATTCCACACTTTATATGGTGAGACATGTGTCTTCTTTGAAGGAGCCCTATAATGTATGTGATAGGCAATAAGCAAAGCTTCACCCCATAAGTTGAAAGGTAATCCAATATTTTAAATCATTGCATTTATCATATCAACTAAGGTCTTGTTTTTTTTTTTTGCCAAACCATTTTGTTGGGATGTAAAAAGAGCTGATTTTTGGTGAATTATTTCATGATCTTCATAGAATTTATCAAATTCTGTTAAGAAGCATTCATCTCTTCTATCACTCCTTAAAATTTTTATTTTTCTTTTTTTTTGATTCTCTACTTTATATTTAAATTCCTTAAATTTATCAAAGGCCTCGTTCTTGTTTCTTAGTAAGTATGTATTAGTAAAACATGAACAATTATCTATAAAAGTTATAAAATATCTATTTCCTCCTCCACTCAATTTTCCATTTAATTCAGATTAACTAAAAAGGTCAAAAGACTAATATAAAACAATTCAAATCGAAACAATATGAAGTTGAAACATTCTAAACTTAGTGATTGAAATTTGAAATAAAACGAAATTGCATTGACTTAGCTTCATATCAATCCTATGCAAAACTAGTAGAAGTCAAAATTTTAATTCTAAAGAACCAAACCGTACTTCACTTGAGATTAATTTGGTGTAAAATGAATCAGATCTAAAATAATTAAAACTACTCCTAGAAAAACAATGGAACTTCAACGTAAAATAAGTCGAATTCAAAAAAAAATTACCTTAATCCAAAGATTACCTAAAACCTAAAATTATACGAACCCGAACATAAATACAAAGAATCCTTCTAATTTGTATATCAATTATGGGTCTTCAATCTGTCAAGGATTCTGCTCTGAACCTCGTGTTCAGTGTTCAGCATTGAATTGACAGTCATGTATGGGTCATATTTCATCATAAATGCTTTCGCCTTTGGACGATTGGACTGTCGTAATGAAATTCAAGTGGACGGTGGTGGTGGTGTTTTGGTTATGTTGTATTTTGAAATTTCTTTGATTACACAACAACTAAGTTAAAGGCTTGGTGTAAGCTAAATTTTAAATCTTAAAAGGAGGGACGGACCATTTTGGAATACATAATTTAATTTGGATTATTATCGTATACACTACTAATAAAATTTTTTAATTTCACAAACGAATTAAGATAATGACACGTAACTCATTTATTTTTATTTATTTTTTAAGATTTTTAAAAAAATTTAGTATCATCATCTTAACATTATTTGTAGAATTAAAAAACTGCAATAACAATATGTGAGATAATAATCTATTTAAATTTATGCACTGTAATTTAAGAGTAAAAATCATATTGTTATTTGTCTATTTATTATACCCACCAACAATCATGTGAATTCAAGAATAATCAAATAAACCTTTTATCTTTCTAAAAAATTCTTCAGATTTTCAATCAAGTACTGTATGTGTTTTTATTATTTTTTTGCTGGGGAGCTCAAAGTTTAGGACGAATAGGAGAGGCAAAATTTTTTCTTTTTCTTTCTAACTTATTAGAATTTCTCCTTTCCAAATTTTTTTTAATTTTACCACTTAGGTCTTTACAAGTATATTTATTTTTCTTGTTTCAATAAAAAATATACTGTTTAATAATTAATTTATTTTTATTTTTATTTTAAATTGTCTAAAAAATAAAAAAAAGTTTTCATAATTCATTGAAAAATTGTGTAATTAGTAATTCTACTATTAGTTTGAAAGTCTTAACATTCTTAAAAGTTTCATGTTATAATATAATTTTTATCTTGTAATTGTATGAGCTTTTTATTTTTTATTATTAATATATATATGATAGAATTTGTAGAATAAAAAAAATAAGATAAAACATAATATTAGATGACTCTTCTAAATCAAATGTCAAGATTTGTCACTCCTAAAAAGATAAATTTATTTGTTCTTAAGGGTAATTTAGTAATTTAATGATGTTTTTAATAAAATTGTGCATCTAGGAGGCCTTCAGGCATAAAAATTGATGATTCAAATATTAAAAAGTAATGAACCGACCAATGAGGTCTTAGCTTAGTATTAAGGAGGAGGTTATGAAATATTGAAGTTTTAGGTTGAAATCTCATCAAGTATGAGATAGAATTTAGTTTGTTATATTATTTGTTATTTGTATTTACCAGTTTATCAGGTTATTAGTTTATGAAATATAATATGTTGATTATGACTGTAACTTTGAATAAGAATGTATTATTAAAAAAAAGTAATGAACCTGAATCTAAGGGTGTAAATGAACAGAACGTTCGACGAACCGTTCGTGAACTCGTTCGGTTTTTGTTCGTTTATGTTCATTTATTAAGCTTAACAAACGAACACGAATAATATTTAGTGTTCGTTTGTTAAACGAACCGAACATGAACAGAGATATGGCTCGTTCGTTTTTGTTCGTGAACAGGCTCGTTTATTATTCATTTGTTTAAAGTGTCATTTATTGTTCGTTTGTTGTTCATTCATTTATGTTCATTTATTGTTCGTTCGTTTAAAGTGTCATTTGTTGTTCGTTCGTTTATTGTTTGTTTGTTATTTATTAAAATACTAAAATTACTTATATTATATAAGTTATATAATATATATACCCTATTTTTAAGACATTAACCTAAAAAATTAGTTCCTAATTTTTAAATATATTTATACAATATAACTTTGTTGGTTTAAAAAATTAATAAAATATAATTATAAAATTAAATTAGTTAATTATAATTAAAATAATTATTTTTTTAAAATTTTAAACATAATGTATTGAAATAAAATTAATAAAAGTCTCATAATAAATTAAGATTTCATTCATATGATTTTATCCGTTGACCATTTACATATATATATATGTTACACATATTTGTGTATACACACACATATATATGATACTTTAATATATGTATATGTGTATAATATAAATTGTACTTAAAATAGTAATTATCAATTTTAATAAAACATTATTGACTTAAGTTGTATTTAAGATTTTGTATTAGATGATTTCAATTTGCATGTGGAATTTAATCTTTATGTAAGGTTTTTAATATTTAATATTAGTTTGTTCTTATGAATACTTGTTCATGAACATGTGTTCGCGAACGCATTCGTTTACATATTCGCGAACGCGTTCGTTTACATGTTCATGAACGCATTCGTTTACATGTTCGCGAACATTAACAAACAATCTCTACCAAACAAACGAATGAATACGAACGCACTCCTTAACGAACATGAACAAACATGGATGATAATAAAAAACAAACGAATGAACACAAACATCAGTTCATTCGTTCGTGTTTAGTTCGTTTACAACCTTACAATCTAGCTTTTTTTGGGGGGTATAATTTGCACTTTTTTTCGGAAACCATTGAAGTGAAAAAATAATAATTAAAATAAGTGAAAGGATTAAGAATTTAGAAAAGGAATTGATATAATTTTGAGTTCTCAAAAAAAAAAAAAAAGGTAACAGGCCTTGTAGCTAAAAGTGAACTGAGTAGTATATATTGTCCCATGATCAAGTCACGGACTTGATCAATGGCATGCATTCAGGGATAATAGGGTGCAACTATGCTTATACTTCTATGCATGGCCACTACATATACTTGAGACTTGTCCATCCAAACCTATATCTATTCCTTTTATTCTCTTATTGGGTTTTCTAGAAATCTAAACAACTATATATGTTAGGCTAGCAAGCAGCAGGAATAAAATCACAGAGCTATGATTTCACATACCAGCCAATGCATCGAGTAAGGTGGACTTGCCAGATCCAGAAGGACCCATTATAGCCATAATTCTACCAGGTTGAGCAAAGCCACTTACATCATTTAACAGTTTCTTTGAAGTGCCGTTCCTTAAGTTTGTCGAGGAAACACTGAGATCTTCCCACGCCAAATACGCCGCCAGCTTCCCAATGCCTAACTCACACCCATCAGGACTTCCATTTCTTGCCAAACCATCCATTTTTCCTTTCTATCTTTTGGCCCCTAACCTCAGCATTGTATTCTGCTATTCTCTGCGATATTTATAAGCACAAACTTTTTTTTTGGTAGTAAACACATAAAATAATGGTCTATCATAATTGAGCACGTCATTAGGTGGCGGCGCAACTGCACAGCATGGTCTCTCATTATTCATCAGATATCGTGCATGGTATGGGCAATTTTTTTTCTTCTTTTATTTCCAACTGATTTTTTCAAACTTCTTAAATTTCCGAGGTGGAACTGGATGGGGTTTGACGACCTCCTGTATAACGCCTTTGTCTCCTTGTGAAGTTTAATGTAGGATCTTCAAGCTTATTTTTTTTTCTCTATTTGAATAATTCTTAACTCTTTTTTAAGAGGCTTAGTAGCCAAATATACCTTCAATCTTTCGTACAAAATGGATATGTGTCCTAAACATTTTATTACATTGAAATCAATACATAAACTTTTATTTTACTGTAAAAAATTCCTCAACCTTTCAAAATAATACAATTAAGTCCAAATCTATTAAATGACACTAATTTTTGTAAGTATTGCACACGTGACGTGTCACGTATCAACCAACTAGACTATCTATGTCAGCTTCCACATAAGACATCCAAATGACAATTAGTATCATTTAATGAATTTGGACTTAATGTTATGAATTGATTTTTATGCAATAAAATGTTGAGAGCTTATATTCATTTTATGCAAAAAGTTGATGATACATTTGACTATTAAGCGATATATATCTTATTAGTCAAAACATTAATTTTGTAGGCTTAATAGCCAAATGTGTCATCCACGTTTGCCACAAAATGGAATTAGGTCCTCAATGTTTAAATGCATGGAAATCAGTCCTAAACGTTACAAAATAATTGAATTAAGAACATTTCCGTTAAATCCTTTGATTTCCATTACCCTTACCAATAATAAAACTTAACAGAAATTAAAGGATTTAACAAAATGTCCTTAATTCAATTATTTTGTAACGTTTAGGACTGATTTTCATGCATTTAAACGTTGAGAACTTAATTCCATTTTGTAGCAAACGTGGAGGACACATTTGGCTATTAAGCCAATTTTATATCTAGATAAGTTGATGGTTATATTTTTCAATTTTTAAATTAATTAAAATTATTTAATTTTTTATAATAATAAACGTTTTAATATTGAAATATCATATTATTTTAAAAATTTACATGCAAAATATATATACACGAATAAATTGTTAAATTTTGATTTGTAATGATATAATTGTATATAAAATTATAAAATGATGTAAGAATTAATTTGTTTATATTTGAAACTTGATCTCTCTACTATACATTGTTGTTCGAATAAGTCATTTTGGGGTTTGATGAAAATAAATCAACTTAAACTTCAATTTGGACTTCAACACATTGATGAGACTTGAACTTCAAGCATGATTGAAACACTGAACAAATGCAAAAATTGGCTTCAGGGGGCGTTAAATGCCACATTCTTTCACTCTCACCAAGGATGGATCTAAGATTTATGTTTCCCCGCGAGCAAATTTTTATGTTATATTTTTTTACATTGTTTTTATTTCAAATATTTAAAACTTAAAATAAATTTCATTAAAGCATAATATCAAATATTTTACAAATATAAAATAATAAAAAACTTACATAAAAATAAAAAATAATAAAAATCATTTTAATATAACAATAATATTTTGAATAAATTCATTTATTGGATGTCATAACTAAGTAAATTCACTCTAAAAACAGTAATAAAATTTGTCACATAATTTTAAAAAAAAAAGTCGAAAGCTTCATAATATTAAATCTTTATATCATGCTATAAAAAATAATCTAATTTATAGCTTGCAATTAAAATTAATCTAAATCTAAGAATTTAAATAAAAGATTCAAATTATCAAATAAGACTTATTTAATCAAATTAAGATGGAAAAAATGTAAAAAAAAAATTGTATATTTAGGTTTTTGATTTGAAATTTTATTTTAGTGTTTACACTAAATGAATTTACATTTCCTTTTCTACAAGTTTGTTTTTTTTTTCTTTTACTTCGTTGTTTGATTCCTAATAAGCACTTCTCTTTCCTTTTTTTTTCGTTCTAATTTTCTTTTTATTTACAATCTTCTTAACTTTTTGAAAATTTTTGTGTTAATTTGAACAATGAGGAGTTTTATAGTAACTACCAATAATAATTTAGTGTATTTGCATTGTTAACCATTACTTTGCTTAATTATCATTTTTTTATGTTGTTAATACATCCTTATACCTTTTAATATTATTAAAGATCTATAGTTAAATATTTCTTTTACAATTTAGTCAGAGCAAAATACTAAAATCATTAAAATAATAATTTATTTATTATTTTTATTTTTATTAATTTTCAAAATTTTAGTGGGGGCCCCAGCTTAAATACGTCCCTAACTCTCACCAATTATGGGATGCAAGAAGGTTCACCCTAGTTGATCTCAAAAGAATTTGAATATAAATCTATGTCATGTCCGAAAACGTGAAATCCTGAATTAACTTTTTCTTTTAGATACCATTTTTCTCATTAAAATATTTGTTTCCATTCGATTTGCATTTGACATCAGTAGAAGCTCACTCTATAACTTTCAATTACATATCAATAATTTTACCATTAGATCATTAACTAATAAATATTAGTACGGAAAGTCAAAATATAAACTACGTTATCCCAATCATTATTTTCATTTACATCAATTCAATTCAAGTACATCCCACCAGTTCTTTTAACATTCTTTAGTACTATACTGTACGATTTACATCCCATACTACAATTACATTAACTGTGCATACATTGTCTAAATATAAAATATAACGCTCACATATACCTACTCGCTTAAGACTTTAACTTCTAGTAGTCTTCTTTGACTAATTTGAAGCAACGGTCACCATGCATATCGATGAACTATCTGAGATGGTAAGTAGGGGGAGAGCTATAAAGTCCAATAAGAAACATATATATAAGAACTGATACTATACATACGTACATGTATACGTCGAAAACATATTTTAAAATATATATATATACAGTCAATATTAAAACAGTATTGGGCACCCTAACGAAAAAGATACTATAATCGGTTAAGAGTATCAAGTTGATTATGGAAGGATGCTTTAGAGCACCTCACTTGTCCCGCTTCCTAATTCCCATTATAGGGAATTCATAGGGAAACACTTGATTACATGTCAAATAAACACATGTTAAACGGTTTTCAGTAATTCCATCAAATATCATTCATACAGTAAATTATTCGGAAAGTTGTTCATGAAGTCACACAGTAATTGATTTAGAAAATCGTTTAGATTTCACCTTGTAAATGGCTTGGAAATTGTTCAGTAACTCAATCAAAACACTCTTCAAGAACTGTACAAAAAACACATCCTCCAAAAAGTTCTTAAATCAATCAAAAATCATACTCAAAAGATTGTTCGGAAATCACACAATCACAAAAACTGTTCAGAAATCACATATTCAGAAAGCTATTTAGAAATCACATTTTCATAACATAGTTAAAGAATTTGGTCAAAAAATAACACACTTAGAAAAATTTAAACCTTTCAAAAGACTGATTAGAAATTACATGTTCAAAAAATTGTTCAAAAATCGATCACACTAAAAACCATTCAAATATAATTCAGAGATCAATTTTAGTAAACTTTCAGTAAATAGTTGGTAAATTGGCTTGGTAAATAGTTCAAATAATAAACGTTTATTAACCATTCTATAAAACAATTCAATGACAAGTTAGTAACAAATTCGAGGTTGGTCAGTAAATAGCATGATAATCCTTTCCTAACATTTCGGCTGTAGATCAAACTACAAAATAGATCAAAGAAAGAATTCACGTATTTCAAAGTCAGAGTCATAACGATGTAACTTTCATAATTTCATTTCAAAATCATACAATGCAAATGTCTTAAATCAATTAGAAAACTTGCAATTTTCCAATGTTCAACAGTCACTCGTATAATCTTAAATCAGTTAGGAAGCATACAGATTTCAGAGTTCAAATAATGTTCATACTATCAATACCAAAACATTTATGATTCCAAATTTCGGATATTAGAGGTTCAGAAATCCTTCAAAAAATCTAGATAAAACATAATTATTTCAGAATTCAAATATAAAAGCTTCAAAAATCATATAAATTCAAATAAATCGAAAACGGTGGAGACATGACAATATAAACCATTTCTAATAGCTTTCATCGTGTAATTTCATAAAACATTCAAAAAATTAGTTCTAAAACATTCCGAAAACAATATAAATCACTTTCAAACAAATAACGTAGGGGTTACAAATCATAAAGCATATTTAACGTATATAATGAAATCAGAAACTAATAAAATCTGGGAGTGCTTGGATCCATGTTAGCTAGGGATTTACCACCCCAGTATAAATAAAACAGTGGAGACTAGGCTTCACCCAATAGACTCAAGCTATAGACTTATGGCCATAGCCGAGGGTACCACAGTGTGTAATAGCCAGATAATACCTGTGGGAGCTAAATAACTGGGCTAGAGTCAACAGCAATCAGAACATAACGGAACGCATGGACCCGTAGGTAACTACAGGGCCACTAGTCTCAACACGTTTCACAAAAGATTTCAAAATGTTTACAGAGATCAATTCAGTAAAATATATCTTCAATTAGTTCATAAAGCATTAATATCACAAATTCATTTCATTTGAAATATAAAAAAAATTCACCAAATATTCTCAATTCAATAACAAATGTCCAAATCTTTTATTTGTGTATCACAATGATATGAAATCATGAATGCATCATGAAATATGTAAAATTAATAAAAATCTCATAAAAACTAAATTACAAAATTCATATGTAAATAAGTCCTTTGGAAGCTTTTAAACCAATTCACACTTTTCATCTCATTTCCTATTTCCAAAATAATGCCAATGATGATGTTAAAAGTTCAAAGCTCATTTTAGAAAATTTTGACAGCGTTGTAGACATCAAATTTTGTCCGAGTAAAAAAAAAATAATAATAATAATAATAAATAAAAATAATAATTAAAAAAAAAAACACAAAAAAAAAATAAATAAAATAAATATAAAAACAAGACAAAAAAAATACGTCAATGTTTTTATGCAAACCCTAAAACTCCATGCAAACCTTTAACCCCTTCCTATCTAAAAATTAATTGACAAATAAAAGAGTTGACCAAGAAGATTCATTTCAAAAAAAAAGAAGGAAAGAAATAAATTAAAAGTGTGAAACTAATAAGAAAGGAAAAATCAAGACTGAATCACCAAAAAAAAAAATCAATCTTGCATAATGGTAGCCATATTTTAAGGACATGAATGGCGGAATATTGTTTCTTTCCGTTACTCATGCTTAGGGATGGCTATAAAAGCATAAGGGAGGATTTTGACAGGGGAGGAGGAGATGAAGAAACCCTAGAGACCCTAGAAAGAAAAAAAAACCTAGTTGGAGAAGAAAAAAACTATCTAGGGCCACCTTCACCATCGTTCCCTGCCACCGGTGCGCCTCTCCATTGCTGCTGCGTTTCAATCCACTGCCCTGCGTGAACATCCTCACTGCTTTGCATCATCAGCCCTACCCTTGAGTTGCTGCAGCACCACTGAGCCAAACCATCTACTGCACCTTTCCCCAAGCCGTCCAACCACTGCTGCCTCCTGCTCTCCAGGCGTTGCTACTGCTGCCTTGTCTAGCCGAGGAGGATCACCAGCCTTACGCCCAACGCCTCTGCTCGTGGCACTCTCCATCGCCACCTTCAAGCGAAGCTGAATGCCCCTGCTACACCCCCTGTTGTGAGGCCCTGCTACAATTTGCTGCTTCACCGCCCCGTGGTCCCAAACGAACCACGCCATTGCCCAAAACTATATCTTCAGCATCCTCATCATCACTGCTTGTCGGTCTTGCCAGGAAGTCCTTGCCGCTCCCTTCTACCATTGCTGCCCATCACCGTTGCTGCTACTACACCACTGTCACCATAGCTATTTGCTGCAACGTGAAACAGAGACATAAAAAAAAAGGGGAAGGCACTATTCTTGCCCAACGGCTGGCCACCTTCATCACCCATCCCCGCACACACCTGCGCCTCTGAGTACAGCCATTGTTCGCCCGCCCGAGGAGGATATCTTAGCTCGCCTACCCCGTCAAAGAAAGAAGCTGTGAGCTCGCCCGACCGAAGAAGAGAGAAGACTTGTGAGATCGCCCGCCCTCCAATAGAGGCGCTCACCTCGCCAAAGAAAGAAGAATCCGCGAGTTCGCTCGCTCGTCCACGAGATCGCCCGCCCAAAGGGAAAAGACATCCAAGAGCTCGCCAGTTCAAGGAGTTCGCCCGCCCGAGGAGCTGCCCAAAGAGAAAGAACATCCAAGAGCTCGCCAGTTCAAGGAGTTCGCCCGCCCGAGGAAGGTATATTTCCCCTTTTTTGTCATTCATTTATTTAGGTGTTTTTTTAATGTATGGGTAGAAAATAATAAGTAAAATAAATAAAGGAAAATAAAATGGAATTCTTCCGATGATGGGATTTCTTAGAAATCGCAAGTAGCGATTCTTTGATAATCCTTAGGATCGAGATAAAATCCTTAAATGTTACCAGCGTATTGGAACATTTAATTGATTTCATCTCGATTTCAAAATTCTTTAAATAAATTAATATAAAAAATAAAAATAAAAATAAATTAATCAAATATAAAATTAAAAATGAACAAATAAATAAATATAAATATGAATTATAAATAAATAAATAAATTTAAAAGAATATCCTATGATGGGATTTCTAGAAATCACAAGTAGTGATTCTTTGATAATCCTTAGGGTCGAAATGAAATATTTGAATATTACCAGCGTATTGGGGTATTCAAGTAATTTTAGTTCGATGAAATAAATTAATATTAATAAACAAATAATAAATAAATAAAATTTTTTAAACAAATAAATAAGAGTACAAAATTGTTATAATTAACCTTCGGAAATAAATGATAATAAAACAATTAAAAATTAAATAAAAAGTATAAGTTTTAAAGATTTTCCGATGATGAGATGTTACGGAATTCACAAGTGGTGATTCCTAACTGATCTCTAGGTGAGAAAAATATGCTAAATGTTACCAGCGTATTGGAATATTTAGTATGATTTTTTAATAAAAACGAGATTTTATAAATATAAATAAATTCCAAAATAATAATATAAGTATAAATGAATTAAAAAATAATAAAATGGATTTCTCATGTGCATCATCTATATTTTGATTGCATCATTTGCATTCATGAAATTTCAAAATAAGTGTGAATCTCCCAAGGATGGGATTCTATAGAAATCGCAAGTAGCGATTCTTACGAAATCTCTAGGTGAGGAAATTATCCGAAATGCTACCAAAAGTATTGGGGTTCTTCGGAATAATTTTCAATACAAAAGATTCTCATTTATTTCAAATAAAAAATAAATTTAACATAAATAAAAATAAAATTTAATGTTTCAAATAATAAGCAAATAACAAATTGATTTCAAAATAAATGAATTTCTTTTTAAATGTTTAATTAAGACCATTTTATTAAGATCAAAAGATAATACATGATTAAGTGGTACCGTTTTCTAACGGGCGCTGTGGGGGTGCTAATCCTTCCCCACGCGTAACCGAACTCCCGAACCCAAATTTTGTTTTCGCAGACCAAAAATTATTTTTTTGATAAACCTTAATTAATTTTAAGATTTTATTGAAAAAAATAAATGATTTTAGGTGGCCAATCACACCTAGCCAAAAAAGATTGGTGGCGACTCCATTTTGTGTTTTTCCAAAATCGTCTAGCGATCGAGTCCCCGGACGAAAATCGTTACGACAGCTTTGGCGACTCCGCTGGGGACCTAAGAGAGTCGAACCATGATTAATCATGTTTTATCCAAAATCTTAGTTAATGGTCTTAATAAATATTTAATAAAACTTTTCATAAAAAAAAATTATTAATTAAAAAACAAAAAAAATACAAACAAAAAAAATGTGTGAATCATCTTTATCATTTGCATTTTGTTGGGATGCACTTTAAATTTTGTTCCTTTGCATACATGACATATTCATTGCATACATCAACCCTACACCCGGGTTTGTCCCTTTTAGGAGAGAGTATAGTACCTTTGCTCTCGTGAGGTGATAACCTCCGCAATGGCAAGCGAAATACTCTCACTCAAGTTGAACTCTTTCCGTTTGTAGCCTGTCATGGGTGAGGATTGGGGTGCCTTACTAGTCTAGCGTAGACGTCAGTAAGGAACAATTTGGGAACCTTTTGTCCTTTAGAGACTCAAACCAGGCATATAGCGAACCATAGAAAAAGTTAACCTTAGATAGAGCCTTACCCTTAGAAAGTAACCCTATATAAGACATTTGATGTTACTTTTTGTTTTTGTACTAATAAATGTTCTGTTTTTTCCTTTTTGCATGAATCATTTCTCATCATAAAGGTTACATAAGAGAGGTATTTTCTCCATGGCCTATTACAACCAAGAATCCTTCATGAAATCCAAAGAATGTTGGGCTTGTTCATCAACTGTGACTGTCATGTGTGATCCATATAATGAAGTGCAGTTTTGGTCAGAGAAGACCCAGCAAGAGAAAGGGAATTGCTTGATAGAAGGCTTCATATCATCATTACCTAGAGAAGTGAGCTTGGACCTTAAGCAGAATGACTTAACAGGTTTGGTTAACATATGGAAGCAAATCAGTAAGGAGAAGAAAGAAGACTTTTGTAGCAGGTATGGCCAAATAGCTTCGTTGATTTCAGTGGCGGTTGAAGAACCTTTGCTGAAAGCTGCTATCCAGTTTTGGGATCCATCCTACAGGTGTTTCACATTTAACGAAGTGGATTTGATGCCCACTATAGAAGAGTACTCTATTTTGATAGGGTTGGATTTAAAGAGCCCTGACAAGGTATATGTCAGAAAGCCGAAGTCTGGGTTTCGTAAGAAGTTGGCTGGGATTATGGGAGTGAAACCGGAAGAAATAGATCCTCATATGAAGCAAAAGGGAGAACACATTTGCCTACCTTGGGATTTTCTCCATGGATTTATTAAAGATCATTTGAATGATGAAGAGGGGTTAGCTGTTTTTGCCCTGGCAATTTACGGGTTGGTTATTTTTCCTAAGGTTTTGGGGCACATTGAGATAGCCGTGATAGACTTCTTTGAACAAGTTGTTAATAATGTAAATCCTTCGCCAGCAATCTTGGCTGAGACCTTTCGATCATTGAGTTATTGCCGACGAAAAGGAGAAGGGCGTTTCATGGGATGCGCACAACTCTTATACATATGGATCAAGAGCCATTTCAACTGTGAGGTGAAAGAATTCTCAAAGCCTTTTTATCGTGGAAATACCTCGATCAAAGAATTTTGTAGAAGTAAATGGCCAAAACCAAAACCTAAAGATGAATGGGTGTTTGTCCTTCAACAGCTTAGAGATGATCAAGTGACTTGGATGGTCCCGTGGATGTATCATGTCCCAGTACTATATAGATGCGGAGAAGAATCTTGGATACCACTATTGGGATTATGGGGGATAGCAAGTTGTGCCCCACTTATGGTGCAGAGACAGTTTTGGGCAAAACAGTTTACTCCGGCAACGCATGGGCTTAATTTGATGGAGTATTCCTATGGTGAACCAAAGGCAACGAAAAAGACAGAACAAGCCATTCGAGCATGGAAACAACCTCGAAGATTTGTGACAGGACCCTTATCTGATAAAGCTACCCCAAATTACCTGATGTGGAGAGCTAAACGGGTTAAAGATGTTGTATTCAGAGAGTCACTTGTGTATGTACAACCTGAGGCAGATACATCCGAAATCGAGATTGTTCGGCAACAATTCAAAGAGGAAGAAAAGAAGATGGAGCGAAGGAATCTAAAGCTTCAAGAAGAGGTAGAGAATTTAAAGGTCAAGTTTGAAGTACAAGAAGCTGCGCTCAAGAGGATGAGAACAGAGCGAGATGTTGCCCACAATGACCTTCAAGAACTGAATCAGGAAAATAAAAGGTTGAGAAGAGAAATGAGGATCGGAGGAATTGTTATGACTTCTAATGAGAGGAAGAAGGAAATAGAAGATCTTCGTGGGAAAGTGGAGCATTGGAGAAACAAGGCAAAGAAAAGTGAAGAGGGAACTGCCATTACTCTTCAAGAGCAGCGATATTGGAAACAAATGTATACAGTTAACACTGAAAAATTGATACAATGTCGAAAGGAAAATGAAGCTCTGAAAGTTGGACTGAAGGACGAAGACTATGTCAAACTTCAAGATGAAAGGAATCTATTACAACAAAAAGTCCAGATTTTGGAGGAACACTTGCAACATTACAAGAATGACATTGCTTTGATCATCCAAGAATGGAAACTTAGGGAGAATGATTGGAGGTATTCATACGACTTGGTCGTAGATGCAAGCATGAAATGGAGAGTAAGGAGTTTTGGAAGACAACAATATATAGAACATTTGGCTACACAAGTCTGCAAAGCTGTGCGCAAGGCGAGAGAGATGGTGGAAAAGGCGGAAGCTCTGAGGCAGGAAATTAACCCAACTGGAGAGATTGGACAGCGCTTGTTAGATTTTCTTGAGGAAGCTAAAGATCAATATCAGCAAGTTAGTCAGTTTTATGGGTATAATAGGAGAATGTTAGCTATGTAATTTTGGATTCAATAGTCATATAATAAAAGTTCCTTTGAATAAATGAAAGTTGAATTCAATAACCATGTAATAAAAGTTCTTTTGAATAAATGAAGGTTCTTTGGTTGAAATCGTTATGGATTAAATACCTCTTACTCCCATGCATGTCATGCATCCATTTCATACACATGCCTACCAATGAAAAGATATTGGTGATCATAAGTAATGACATCATATATCGTTGAGGTGAAAAGGAAAAGTCTTAATATCTCACCAAAAGTATTGGGATGATTTTATCTTTTCCTTCTTTATGGCAAAAACTAAAAAATAACATGTGATCCTAATTTGCGGGCTCATTTAGGTGTCAGAATAGCGAAGCCACCGAATCCTGAACGTCCAGCACAACATCGGTACAAAACTCGCTCCCAATCTAAGGTCATGGAGTCCGAACAACAAGCAAGAATGGAAAGAATGGAAAAAGTTCAGCAAGAACTTATCAAGTCCCAAGAAGAATCTCGGGAGCAAATGGCAAAAATGATGGAGATGATGATGAGCTTAATGAAAGGGAAAGGAGTTGCTGATGATTCAAGGGAGGAACCTCAACTTTCAAGAGAAGATCCAATATACCCGCCTGGGTTTACACCGCCCCAAGCTCAAGCTACTCAAGGAGCTTATCCCCAAGTTCCAATTTTCCTGAATAACCCACAAAATCAAGGAAAGTATCCCGGATCTAGCCCTGTGGATCCTATTTTTGTGCCTAACTTGGATGACCCAATAGAGCAAGAGAAGTTAAGGAAGGAGAATGAAGAAACAAGAGAAAAGTATGTTTTGCTAGAAGAACGGTTAAGGGCAATTGAAGGAATGGATTTCTTTGGGAGCGTAGATGCCAACGAGCTTAGCCTTGTCCCAGACTTGGTTATACCACCAAAATTTAAAGCCCCTGAATTCGAGAGGTATGATGGGACCACCTGCCCAGCTGCTCATATTACTATGTTTTGTCGGAAGATGTCTGGCTACACGAACAACGATAAGTTGCTCATCCATTGCTTCCAGGATAGCTTGATTGGACCTACTGTTAAATGGTATAATCAGTTGGATCGGAGTCGTATCCATACATGGAAGGATTTAGGAAAAGCCTTTATGGCACAATATAGGCATATGACCGATATGGCACCTGATAGGTTATCCTTGCAGAACCTAGAGATGAAATCTGGTGAAAGCTTTAAAGAGTATGCCCAAAGGTGGAGGAATTTGGCAGCTCAGGTGCAGCCTCCGTTGACTGAAAAAGAGACAACAACTTTGTTTGTTAGTACTTTGCGACCCCCTTATTATGATAAACTCGTGGGGAGTGCTACTAAAAATTTTGCTGATATGGTCATTTCGGGGGAGATGATTGAAAATGCCATTAAAAGTGGCAAGATTGAAGACACATCAGCCCCAAAAAGGAGTGGAATGAGTAGAAAGAAAGATGGGGAAGCGCAAGCTGTTACCACTGAAAGACGATCGAAGATGAATTCCGCACCCCATTTTCCTTACCCTTCATACCATCCCTATTATTCACCCGTGAACAATATCTCCCAAAACCCTTACTCATACCAGCCTCAACCAACCCACCCCATGAATTTACAAGCACCAATGAATATTGGTACCCCTTCCTCTGCACAAGCACCAAGACCTACTTATCAACCTAACAACCAAGGAAATAACCAAAGAGCTCCCAAGATTAATAAGGAGAGGCCCCAATTCGACCCAATACCAATATCCTATGCTGAACTATTCCCCCAATTATTGCAGAATCACTTTGTTGCCCCTGTTTTTCTACAACCCCTTAAACCCCCTTATCCAAAATGGTATGATGCAAATGCTCATTGCGATTATCATGCCGGGATCCAAGGCCACTCGATCGAAAATTGTACGGCATTTAAGTACAAAGTTCGAGATCTCATGAAAGCTGGAATCTTGGAATTTGGGAAGGATAATGAGCCAAGCGTAAATACGAATCCCCTTCCAAATCACACAGAGGCCAATGTAAACGCGATAATAGAGGATGATGGGTGTTGGATAAAAAGAAATGTCAGTGATGTGAAAACACCGATGAGGGTGGTGCTGGAAACAATGAGGAAGGCAAAGATTATTCAATCTAAGAAGGCAAAATTTGGGCTTGAAATGCAAGAAGAAGAGTATTGTGAGTTTCATGGAGAAATGATGGGGCATTCCGTCCAAAGTTGTGAGGAGTTTCGTCGTATAGTACAAAAGATGATGGACTTAGGAGAAATTGAGTTCTCTGAAGCTCTTGAAGGGAAAGTAGTGAATGTTATAGAGCCATCAATGTTTGGGAAGCCAATCAAACCATTGAAGGTCGTTTGTGGGGATAAGAGTAAAATGGAACCTAGCATAACTGCTGAAAATGCTAGGTCGAAACTAATTGTTAAAGTTCCAAGCCCATTCCCGTATAAGAGTGACCATGCAGTCCCGTGGAATTACAATTATAAGGTCACAGCTCAAGGTTCTCTCAATAATCCCTCTACTTATACTGCTGATACAATAGACATTGCGGGCCCGGGAGGAATGACGAGAAGTGGTAGGTGTTATACCCCAGATATGTTGAAGAAAACTCAGATGGGGAAGGCTAAAGAAGATGGAAAGGGCGAAAACAATAGAGATAGCCAAGCAAAAGAGGTCAGACCAATGGTTCCAGTAGATTCTGAAAGAAAGAAACCTGTAACGGAGAAAGAGGCTTGTGAGTTTTTGAAGTTTATCAAGCACAGTGAATACAACGTGGTGGAACAATTAAATCGCTTACCAGCAAGGATTTCCTTACTTTCGTTACTCTTGAATTCAGAGCCTCATCGAAATGCTTTGTTGAGAGTGCTCAATGAAGCTTATGTGGCCCACAATGCGTCGGTAGAGAACATAGATCGGCTGGTGGGAAATATTGCGGCAGATAACTTCATTTCATTCAATGATGATGAGATCCCACTCGACGGTAGAGGGAGTACTAAAGCCCTTCACATAACCACCACTTGCAAAGATCATATCCTTCCGAAAGTCCTCATTGATAATGGGTCATCCTTGAATGTTATGCCCATGATTACACTGTCTAGGTTGCCTGTAGACAAGTCAAATTTGAGGAGAAGTCACATTGTTGTGAGAGCTTTTGACGGTACTCGTCGAGAAGTGGTTGGGAATATAGAGGTGCCACTCCAGATTGGTCCATGTGTCTATAACATCGAATTTCAAGTTATGGATATCACTCCTTCTTATAATTGTTTACTTGGAAGGTTTTGGATCCATTCAGCGGGTGCAGTTCCTTCAACTCTGCATCAAAAGGTCAAATTCGTGGTTGATGGACATTTGGTGAGTATAGAAGGAGAAGAAGACATGATTGCGACCATTACTACAAGTGCCCCATACATAGAAGTTGCTGAAGATGCGGTGGAATGCTCTTTTAGATCTTTAGAACTTGTTAATGCTACATTTGTGGGAGAAGGGATGAAAATACCCGTACCACATTTGTCAAAAGCCACCAAGCTCGGGATCCAACAAACGATGGGAAAGGGATGTCATGCTGGAGCAGGTTTAGGAAAGGAGTTACAAGGAATGAAGAGAGCAGTGTCTGTTACTCCTAAGATGGATAGGTTTGGGTTAGGATATAAACCCACTGGACTTGAAAAGAAAAAGTTCATAGAAAGGAAGAAGAAAAGCAAGTTGGCTAATTTTATGGGGCACGAAATAGAGTTTGAACCAATGGGTTTCCCTCCTCTATATGAGTCTTTCTATTCGGGGGGATACATCTACAATAGCTCTGCAAAAGTTGAAGAAGGCGGGTCTATCCCAGCAATGGCTAGAGCTTTCACAGATCTCTCTATCAATATGGTGGGAATAGAGGAATTTCTAGAAGAGATGGATAGTTCCGGAATTCGTCCTTGTCCTCCCGACTACAAATTGGAGAATTGGCGTGTTGTTGAGCTCCCCGTCGTTTTCAAATCATGTTCCATGTAATGCAATAAACTTATCCAAGTGCTTTTGCCCAAAGGCATTAGGGTCTTTTATGTACGGGCTTTTATTTAGTCTTTATCATTCAATAAATGACAAGCATGATGCATTTTATTCATTCATCCGTGTTGTTTCTCTTCATTCATTTTTATACCTTCTCCATATCAATCCCATTTTAATTATCTCCAGGTATCCCAATAATGAAAATGAGGACCTTCTCAACAATAATCCAGAACTTAATTTTGAAAGAACTGTTTGTGTTGGTGAACTTAATGATGAAGGAGATGTGGATGATTATGCTTTACCTCAAGATTTGTTAAGACTAGTACAACAAGAAGAGAAACAAATTATGCCCAATCAAGAACCAATAGAAGTCATAAACTTGGGGAATGAAGAAATAAAGAAAGAAGTTAAAATTGGGACCTCTCTCTCCTTGCCAATTAAACAAAGATTAATGAGCTTGCTCCGCGAATATACAGATGTGTTTGCTTGGTCGTACCAGGACATGCCAGGTTTGAATACTGATATTGTAGTGCATAGATTACCTTTGAAGCCAGGTTGCAAACCGGTTCAGCAGAAATTGAGGAGGATGAAACCAGAAATGTTGTTGAAAATAAAAGAGGAGGTAAAAAAGCAATTCGACGCCGGATTCCTAGAAGTGGCAAAATACCCTAAATGGGTAGCAAATATAGTCCCAGTACCTAAGAAGGATGGAAAGGTGAGAATGTGTGTTGACTATCGGGATTTGAATAGAGCTAGCCCTAAAGACAATTTCCCGTTACCACATATTGATACTCTAGTTGATAATACGGCCAGGCATTCATTATTCTCTTTCATGGATGGTTTTTCGGGATATAACCAGATCAAGATGGCACCAGAGGACATGGAAAAGACCACGTTTGTGACAATGTGGGGAACTTTTTGTTACAAAGTAATGCCATTTGGTTTAAAAAATGCTGGGGCAACCTATCAAAGGGCCATGGTAACTCTATTCCATGATATGATGCATAAGGAGATTGAGGTTTATGTAGATGATATGATCGCTAAATCGAGGAGAGCGGAGGACCATGTCGACAATTTAAAAAAGCTCTTTGAAAGATTAAGAAAGTTTCAACTTAAACTCAACCCGGCTAAATGCACATTCGGGGCTACATCAGGAAAATTATTGGGTTTTGTTGTTAGTGAAAGAGGGATCGAGGTGGATCCGGATAAAATCAAGGCTATCCAAGACTTACCGCCACCGCGTACTCAGAAGGAAGTGAGGGGTTTCCTCGGACGATTGAATTATATCTCCCGTTTTATATCTCATCTCACTGCTAAGTGTGATCCAATTTTCAAGCTTCTACGAAAACATGACTCAGGAGAGTGGGATGAAAATTGTCAACTAGCATTTGATAGAGTCAAAGAATACCTTTCGAATCCACCAGTTTTAGTTCCTCCTATTCCAGGAAAGCCGCTTATTCTGTATCTTGTAGTTCATGAGCACTCGATGGGTTGCGTATTGGGGCAATACGACGAAGCAAGCAAGAAAGAGCGTGCAATCTACTACTTGAGCAAGAAATTCACGGATTATGAATCCAAATATTCCTCACTAGAAAAAATGTGTTGTGCACTAGCCTGGACTGCCCAGAGACTTCGGCATTATATGTTGTATCACACCACTTGGTTGATTGCGAAGTTGGATCCCATTAAGTACATTTTTGAAAAGCCTTCTTTGTCAGGGAGGTTAGCAAGATGGCAGGTATTACTCTCCGAATATGATATTGTCTATGTAAGTCAAAAAGCCATCAAAGGGAGTGCGATAGCTGAATTCTTGGCAGATCGAGTTGCAGAAGAATATGAGCCTATGAAGTTCGACTTCCCGGACGAGGATTTGATGACTATCCTCAAGATTGATGAAGAGTTAGTGGGAGATAAGGCATGGAAGTTGTACTTTGACGGAGCATCAAATATTCTGGGGCATGGTATTGGTGCAATCTTAATATCTCCAAAAGGGGATCATTATCCGTTCACTGCAAGATTGGATTTCAATTGTACCAATAACATGGCTGAATATGAAGCATGTATCATGGGACTACAAGCGGCCGTCGAAAAGAAAATTAAGGCGTTGGAAGTATACGGGGATTCTGCATTGGTAATTTACCAATTGCGAGGGGAGTGGGAGACAAGAGACTCAAAAATGGTCTTGTATCGTGAATTCGTCATCGACTTGATTAAACAATTTGAAAAGGTTTCTTTTGACCATTTACCTCGAGAAGAAAATCAAATGGCAGATGCTTTGGCAACATTGGCAGCCATGTTCAAAGTAAATGCAAATACTGAAGTTCAGCTCATTAAGATGAGTGTACGTGGTTCCCCAGCTCATTGCTTAAATGTGGAGGAAGAAATTGATGATAAGCCTTGGTTTCATGATATTCTACAATATGTTAAGAACCAACAATATCCTAAGCAAGCCAAGGAAAACGATAAGAGGACCATAAGAAGATTGGCGATGGGATTCTTTCTCGATGGTGATATCCTGTATAAGAAAGGGAGGGACCAGGTTTTGTTAAGGTGTGTGGATGCTATGCAAGCTAGAAAGATCCTTGAGGAGGTTCACGAAGGAAGTTGTGGGACTCATGCGAATGGGCATATGATGGCTAGAAAAATCATGAGAGCGGGCTATTATTGGATGACCATGGAGAGTGATTGCATTAAATATGCTCAAAGATGTCACAAGTGTCAAATATATGGGGATAAAATACACGTCCCTCCAACATCTTTGCACGTCATGACAGCTCCTTGGCCTTTCTCAATGTGGGGAATGGATGTAATTGGGCCGATCACTCCAAAAGCGTCGAATGGACATCGTTTTATCTTAGTAATGATTGATTACTTTACAAAATGGGTGGAAGCTGCAACATTTGCTAGTGTGACGAAGTCAGTGGTGTGCAAGTTCATTAAGAAAGAAGTCATATGCAGGTTTGGATTCCCTGAAAGGATTATTTCAGACAATGCTATGAATTTTAATAACAAGGTGATAGAGGAGGCTTGTGAGCAATTCAAAATCAAACATCATAATTCAGTGCCATATCGCCCGAAAATGAATGGGGCCGTAGAAGCTGCAAATAAGAATATCAAGAAGATTATTCAAAAAATGACAGACACCTATAAGGACTGGCATGAGAAACTTCCTTTTGCTTTGCATGCTTATCGGACTTCAATGCGTACATCCACCGGAGCCACTCCGTTCTCGTTGGTATATGGAATGGAAGCCGTTCTGCCTATTGAGGTTGAGATTCCTTCCTTGCGGGTATTGCTGGAGGTAGAATTGGAAGAAGCAGAATGGATCCGTACTCGATATGAACAGTTGAATTTGATTGAGGAAAAGAGGCTTAAAGCACTTTGTCATGGCCAATTATATCAAAGAAGAATGATGAGAGCATATGACAAAAAGGTCCGCCCTAGACAATTTCGGGAGGGGGAATTAGTTTTGAAAAGGATTCCATCTAATCAGCATGATCCTCGAGGAAAATGGGCACCAAATTGGGAAGGCCCGTATGTGGTAAAAAAGGCCTTTTCAGGGGGAGCATTGATTTTGACGGAGATGGATGGGTATGAGTTACCAAACCCGGTCAATGGTGATGTGGTAAAAAAATATTATGCTTGAAATTGGATCTAAGTTGAAAACCTGAAAAGGCGGCTTAGATTAAAAAAAAAAAAAAAAAAAAAAAAAAAGGGGGTCTAAGTCGAAAACCTGAAAAGGCGGCTTAGATTCAAAAAAAAAAAAAAAAAAAAAAAAGGGTTGGGGTTTAAGTTGAAAACCTGAAAAGGCGGCTTAAACCCATAGGAGGTATCTAAGTCGAAAACCTGAGAGGGCGGCCTAGATAAAAGGGGCATCAATGTTGCAAGTCTAAAGGGGTTAAAGATGATAGGAAACATTTCCCACACATTGGGGTCATCAATCAATGGTTCATACAAAAGGATTCTGGATTATTCGATAGAGAAAGTCCAAATTTTTCTTATAAGGGAACTTTTGCCACCATACAACTTTTTATTTTATTGTCCCTTTCTTCGTGAATTCTTAGATATTTTGAGACAAGCCAAATTGTTCTTCATTAAAATTACCTTGTACATTGACTTGTTTGCCGTACATTCATAATAAATGTATCTTGCTTGGCAATTGTGAATGATTTTGATTCAGTAAATAGTCCCAAATATAAAAGTAGTTTGCATTGCTATATGAATAATAAAATGGGAATACGAGGGTTTAAACCCAACTCTGCAAGTATATAGACCAGAAGTACAGAAATCGTATAAGGAGGAATTACTTTCAAAGAAAAAAGGGAGTACGATATCTTGTAAGCTCAAAGTTTGGTAATTTGATTCGAGCAGCCAGGGTGACGGTGAAATATGCGTTTACAGCCAAATGTGTACCTGCAAATTAGGTCACTTGTTATGATTTGCATTCACATTCATGAATATTGCATCTGCAATTATGCCCTCTGCACTTATATAATTTGATGCGTAACTCCTGATTCGGAAAATTTAAACTTTCGAGCCTTGGTGGAGTCAAGGTATTATGTGTCAAAGTCGAATTCACTTTTTCATAGTGGATCGATCCTTGGTAGGGAGTCAAGGTATCATGTGTTTCAAAATCGAATTCACTTTTTCACAGTGGATCGAGCCTTGGTAGGGAGTCAAGGTATTATGTGTCACTTTTTCACAGTGGATCGAGCCTTGGTAGGGAGTCAAGGTATTATGTGTCAAAATCGAATTCACTTTTTCACAGTGGATCGGTCCTTGGTAGGGAGTCAAGGTATCATGTGTTTCAAAATCAAATTCACTTTTTCACAGTGGATCAAGCCTTGGTAGGGAGTCAAGGTATTATGTGTCAAAATCGAATTCACTTTTTCATAGTGGATCGATCCTTGGTATGGAGTCAAGGTATCATGCGTTTCAAAATCGAATTCACTTTTTCACAGTGGATCGAGCCTTGGTAGGGAGTCAAGGTATTATGTGTCAAAATCGAATTCACTTTTTCATAGTGGATCGATCCTTGGTATGGAGTCAAGGTATCATGTGTTTCAAAATCGAATTCACTTTTTCACAGTGGATCGAGCCTTGGTAGGGAGTCAAGGTATTATGTGTCAAAATCGAATTCACTTTTTCATAGTGGATCGATCCTTGGTATGGACTCAAGGTATCATGTGTTTCAAAATCGAATTCACTTTTTCACAGTGGATCGAGCCTTGGTAGGGAGTCAAGGTATTATGTGTCAAAATCGAATTCACTTTTTCATAGTGGATCGATCCTTGGTATGGACTCAAGGTATCATGTGTTTCAAAATCGAATTCACTTTTTCACAGTGGAGTCAAGGTATTATGTGTCAAAGTCGAATTCACTTTTCCAAAGTGGATCGAGCCTTGGTAGGGAGTCAAGGTTTTAAAGTCAAATTCACTTTTTCATAGTGAATCGATCCTTTGTAGGGAGTCAAGTTATTATCTTCGAGGATCAAAATTTTCAAAAAAAATTGGACAAAGTTGTTGTCTAAAGTCTTTGCCCTATTCCTGATTCTCAGCAATGTGCAAAGAGGGGCAGCTGTAGACATCAAATTTTGTCCGAGTAAAAAAAAAATAATAATAATAATAATAAATAAAAATAATAATTAAAAAAAAAAACACAAAAAAAAAATAAATAAAATAAATATAAAAACAAGACAAAAAAAATACGTCAATGTTTTTATGCAAACCCTAAAACTCCATGCAAACCTTTAACCCCTTCCTATCTAAAAATTAATTGACAAATAAAAGAGTTGACCAAGAAGATTCATTTCAAAAAAAAAGAAGGAAAGAAATAAATTAAAAGTGTGAAACTAATAAGAAAGGAAAAATCAAGACTGAATCACCAAAAAAAAAAATCAATCTTGCATAATGGTAGCCATATTTTAAGGACATGAATGGCGGAATATTGTTTCTTTCCGTTACTCATGCTTAGGGATGGCTATAAAAGCATAAGGGAGGATTTTGACAGGGGAGGAGGAGATGAAGAAACCCTAGAGACCCTAGAAAGAAAAAAAAAACCTAGTTGGAGAAGAAAAAAACTATCTAGGGCCACCTTCACCATCGTTCCCTGCCACCGGTGCGCCTCTCCATTGCTGCTGCGTTTCAATCCACTGCCCTGCGTGAACATCCTCACTGCTTTGCATCATCAGCCCTACCCTTGAGTTGCTGCAGCACCACTGAGCCAAACCATCTACTGCACCTTTCCCCAAGCCGTCCAACCACTGCTGCCTCCTGCTCTCCAGGCGTTGCTACTGCTGCCTTGTCTAGCCGAGGAGGATCACCAGCCTTACGCCCAACGCCTCTGCTCGTGGCACTCTCCATCGCCACCTTCAAGCGAAGCTGAATGCCCCTGCTACACCCCCTGTTGTGAGGCCCTGCTACAATTTGCTGCTTCACCGCCCCGTGGTCCCAAACGAACCACGCCATTGCCCAAAACTATATCTTCAGCATCCTCATCATCACTGCTTGTCGGTCTTGCCAGGAAGTCCTTGCCGCTCCCTTCTACCATTGCTGCCCATCACCGTTGCTGCTACTACACCACTGTCACCATAGCTATTTGCTGCAACGTGAAACAGAGACATAAAAAAAAAGGGGAAGGCACTATTCTTGCCCAACGGCTGGCCACCTTCATCACCCATCCCCGCACACACCTGCGCCTCTGAGTACAGCCATTGTTCGCCCGCCCGAGGAGGATATCTTAGCTCGCCTACCCCGTCAAAGAAAGAAGCTGTGAGCTCGCCCGACCGAAGAAGAGAGAAGACTTGTGAGATCGCCCGCCCTCCAATAGAGGCGCTCACCTCGCCAAAGAAAGAAGAATCCGCGAGTTCGCTCGCTCGTCCACGAGATCGCCCGCCCAAAGGGAAAAGACATCCAAGAGCTCGCCAGTTCAAGGAGTTCGCCCGCCCGAGGAGCTGCCCAAAGAGAAAGAACATCCAAGAGCTCGCCAGTTCAAGGAGTTCGCCCGCCCGAGGAAGGTATATTTCCCCTTTTTTGTCATTCATTTATTTAGGTGTTTTTTTAATGTATGGGTAGAAAATAATAAGTAAAATAAATAAAGGAAAATAAAATGGAATTCTTCCGATGATGGGATTTCTTAGAAATCGCAAGTAGCGATTCTTTGATAATCCTTAGGATCGAGATAAAATCCTTAAATGTTACCAGCGTATTGGAACATTTAATTGATTTCATCTCGATTTCAAAATTCTTTAAATAAATTAATATAAAAAATAAAAATAAAAATAAATTAATCAAATATAAAATTAAAAATGAACAAATAAATAAATATAAATATGAATTATAAATAAATAAATAAATTTAAAAGAATATCCTATGATGGGATTTCTAGAAATCACAAGTAGTGATTCTTTGATAATCCTTAGGGTCGAAATGAAATATTTGAATATTACCAGCGTATTGGGGTATTCAAGTAATTTTAGTTCGATGAAATAAATTAATATTAATAAACAAATAATAAATAAATAAAATTTTTTAAACAAATAAATAAGAGTACAAAATTGTTATAATTAACCTTCGGAAATAAATGATAATAAAACAATTAAAAATTAAATAAAAAGTATAAGTTTTAAAGATTTTCCGATGATGAGATGTTACGGAATTCACAAGTGGTGATTCCTAACTGATCTCTAGGTGAGAAAAATATGCTAAATGTTACCAGCGTATTGGAATATTTAGTATGATTTTTTAATAAAAACGAGATTTTATAAATATAAATAAATTCCAAAATAATAATATAAGTATAAATGAATTAAAAAATAATAAAATGGATTTCTCATGTGCATCATCTATATTTTGATTGCATCATTTGCATTCATGAAATTTCAAAATAAGTGTGAATCTCCCAAGGATGGGATTCTATAGAAATCGCAAGTAGCGATTCTTACGAAATCTCTAGGTGAGGAAATTATCCGAAATGCTACCAAAAGTATTGGGGTTCTTCGGAATAATTTTCAATACAAAAGATTCTCATTTATTTCAAATAAAAAATAAATTTAACATAAATAAAAATAAAATTTAATGTTTCAAATAATAAGCAAATAACAAATTGATTTCAAAATAAATGAATTTCTTTTTAAATGTTTAATTAAGACCATTTTATTAAGATCAAAAGATAATACATGATTAAGTGGTACCGTTTTCTAACGGGCGCTGTGGGGGTGCTAATCCTTCCCCACGCGTAACCGAACTCCCGAACCCAAATTTTGTTTTCGCAGACCAAAAATTATTTTTTTGATAAACCTTAATTAATTTTAAGATTTTATTGAAAAAAATAAATGATTTTAGGTGGCCAATCACACCTAGCCAAAAAAGATTGGTGGCGACTCCATTTTGTGTTTTTCCAAAATCGTCTAGCGATCGAGTCCCCGGACGAAAATCGTTACGACAAGCGTAACGGTTATATTTATCCTAACTTCCCTGCACAAAACACAATTTATAATCCACAATTCTAGTTTCACATTCTTAACCATCCAATGAAAACCAATATCATAAAAAGTCATTTTATCAATCCATAGGTTTCATAGTATCCCTATATCTCATATATATGTATATATAATGTCAATATATATATATATATATGTGTGTGTGTGTGTGTGTGTGTGTGTGTGTGTGTATCATTTACCTATATAGTGTCCATGTTAGTCATACAGTCCATTTTGTAGCTTGAAGCTATAGGTAAGCATATATTTGCCTACTTTTCCGTTTCACTCTTCTAACTTTGGAAAAATTTATATACAAAATATTTTTATAATTCATACTCGCTAGTAGTTTGATTATCTTATCCAACCATGCACACCAAATTTCACCATTTCATTATATGAGTAGCTCACCATTTATTAGAACTCTCTAACCTATCAGTACCATTCTGTTCATATCCGAAAATATTGGATTTCAATTAATGCAACATCAATTTTTATGTAACCTAACTTAATTTCCTATTCAAAAGTGTTAGGGTTCATTTTTAATTCCTCTTGTGCTGCTCCTAGCAATTTTTCAAAATTCAGTCCAATTTTGGCACATTTTGCAGGATGGTTTCTTGACCTTTATTCATTAAAAATTAGGTTGCTAATTATAGGAATATCCAAAAATTATGAATATAAGACCATGTGAAACCTAATTCAATTCCCTATTCAGAAAGGCAAATTTCACAATTTTATAATTCTTGAATCATTTTTAATAATTCCTCAGATTTACTCTATTTTCAGGTACATTCTGGCGGACTGTCTACTGACCGCTATGCACAAATTGGTCCATATCTAAATGCAAGTTTTTCCAAATTGTGTAAACTAAAAACCATGCTATTTCTATCTCATTTACCTTTCTATAAATGTATGGCTTGCAAGCAAATTTATTCTGGTCTATTTTCTACAAATTTTCAAATTTAGACGTTGGGTTCACATTTTCTAGACACAGTGCCCTGTATTCATTTGCACATAGCTTAAGCTACAAAACTCCAAATTAGGTGATTCCAAAACTGAATTTCTCCTAACTCATAAGGATATCTATCAAAATTTTTCCAGAATTTATGTCATTGTAAAACCTCCAAATTGAACATTTTAACGCAACACCCAGAATAGGACAGCTCAACAAAATGAAAACACCCACACACTTCACTTTGTTTCTTACAATTTAATACCCTTTTTGCATGGAAACAATATTTTCTCATAATAAACCCTTAAGAACCCTTATGGCCAAAATCTTAATATGTCTCTACAATTAGATTTGTTTCAATTCACAACCATAAACATGTTAAACAAGCTCAAAACAATGGGATAGAACCATGGAAATTAAAATTCAACAACTCTTCTTCTCACCTTTACTATGGCAGCAACTTTGGAGGGCTGAATCACCAAATAAACAGCCAATTCAAAGCTCCAAATTCTGGGTTTAGAGAGGGCTAGTGATGAGGAACAATTTTCATTTAGGAAGCTAAGTGATTTGGTGAGAAGAAAGGGAAGTTTTACATGAGTTTCCTTCTTGAAACTTGAGAGAAAATGGAGAAGAAAGAAAAAAAGGGTGGCCGGCCATTAGGTAGAAGAAGACTCTCTTGATATATCTCATTTTATATTATTTTAATATTAAAAATATCAGCCTTTGTGAAATTATCATTTTACCATTTACTTTTCCACTTTATTACTAAGCTTTGTTTGTTTTTCACTCAAATCCATTACTACAAAAATCCATTTTCCTACCGAGATCCAAACATGGCCTTAATTACTTTTCCAAAGCTCATTATTACTCTTAAAAATATTTGCACTTGATAAATGACCTTTTCGCTCCTTTACAATCTCATTATTTATGTCTATGTCCTAAATGTTAATTTATTGTTTTAAATCTGATTTTCATTTTCATTTTTATTTAAATATATTCATTATAATAATATAGGTCAAATATTAGCTATTGGTGGGCTTTGACCAGCTTTATGGTGTGAAATTACTAAAATAGCCCTAAACAAAAGCTTTTTGGCTCATTCACGTTGTTTTTAGCATTTTCGTGTTATTCAGTTCACAGGCTGAATTCACATGAAACCTCTTCATGTGAGGACTTATCTGTGACAATCTGTGGGTCAAAGGTTAAAATGAGTTGACCGTTATTCAAGAAAGTTCTCTCAACCTATGGACAAAATCGTCATTTTTTAATTTGTTGCACGCAAACCTAGGTATGTTCAAACGAAGAAATTTCGAAAAGTGGCCTTCTTAAAAATTATGTATTTCGAGCCCAAATTTAACATTTTGCCACTTTCATCCTCATTCGAGTTAAAGATAATCCTGTGAGGCCCACTTTATAGTTTTTTACTATACCTATAAAGCATAGCATTAACTATAGCTTATTTCAATACTTCAAATTGAATCCCCAATTTGGACTTATTGTGCAATATGAATAAATCAATCCCCAAATACTTTCTAATCCACTCTCTTAGAACCATGTCCGATCATAACAATTCCTGTGTGGGTCCCACATCCCTTTCCTTCAACACTTCCACTATTCGAAAATCTGAGCCATTAACCTTCACTCATCCTTTCCCCTTATATCCTTAAGTTAGGGAGCTGTATGAGAATTGGGGTCCTCAGAATCTGACTCCTTCAAGTTAACCGATCGTCTAAAATAAGTGTTTTATGTTGAAGATTTAAGTGATGTGCAATGGTCAGTTGTCATATGCCCCCACAAACCGATGAGTCATTTAAACGATGAAAATCAAAATAAATATTTAAAAGAAATGGAACAGAGATACCATTAAGTTAAATATAAACTGTAATTTTTGCACAAAAATTGTAGTGTAATTCTCAAGAAAAAACACCAATATTAAGTTTCTAATATTATTTCAATTAAACAGATATTAATAACCTTATAGATTCTAAAAAAATTAGAACAAATATCAATAAAGTTAAATAAACAACGATTGAATATAAACTACAATATTATATGTAACTATAGTCTTTTAATATTTTTAAATTTTATTTGGATTAGAGCTCACTTTGCAAATCGAAGTCTCAATCTAATTAAAGCTTATCCCTTCCCTTATGCATTGTTTACTCCTTTCAAACCCTTTCAATCCTCCTCTTGTTTGAAAGATAACGAAAACTTTTTCAAACCTCATTTAGTATTTGGTGTTGAGAAAACCCTTCCAACCCATTTCTCTATGTGATTGTATCAAAACCTTATTTTTTCTAGGGTTTAATTTATGATTTTAATTTAGTTTTAGGGTTTGATAAAAAATATTATTTTGTTTACTTTGTCAAATTTTTTTGTAGGTTATTTAAATAAAATTTTTACTCGAAATCATTTGGCACTTTGCTTGCCAACATATTTGGCTTTTGGTGTCAAGAAAACCCTTTCAAACCATTTTCTCTTTGGATTTGTATCCGATGAGGGTCATACTAAGGGTCATTGGATCTTGATATAAGTCAAACTAAATGACATTAAGTTTTAAGGTAGTCTGAGCCAAAGAAGAAAAAGGACTCGGAAGGACCATGAAAAATTCACTAGGTTATCATTTAAGTTGTGGGACTTAACCGTAATTATGTGCCAAATAATTCTTATAAATAGATCACAGGTATTTTCTTTAAACGATAATCTCTATTTGCTTATTGAAACCCTACCAAAATCTATCTGACTTAAGTATTGGAACGCACACGACAAGCTAGCATGAAGATCGAGATTCCTACATCAAAGAAATTTATTGTTGTGAACAGACCACAACAGTATCAAAACATCTTTTCCTGATTTCTAGGGTTTAATTTTTACTATTTTGTAATTTTGGAGTTTGATAAAAAAAAAGTATATAATTTTGAACACTTTGTCACTTATTTATAGATTATTTTAAGGAGATTTTCATTTGGAGGTCATCTAGTACCAAACTTGGTACCAGACTACTATTCTGAAGTTAATTAGGTTTATTTTTCTAACTATTTCTTCTCATATACTATATTTATGTGATTTTCTATATTGTGCCTTTAACTAATATGAATTAATATGATCTTTTGAATTTATTAGTTTTTTCTACAAAGAGTAAGAACTCACTTGTGACTATCAAGATTATGTTGAGAATAATTAGAAAAGCATGTATAAAGTGAGTGTTCTGTCATTTGACTCCAAGATATGATCAGTTGTCTCATCTAAACATGTATAATTCAGATCTTATTTTGTAATTCATATCTTATTTTGCAATATTATTTTAATGATTTGTTATCGAAGATTTAAACGGATAACGCAGCTTATGAACAATTTTTTTTGAATAATTGAATTTAGAATTAACCAAATTAATCAAATAAATATCTCTAATTATAATAATTACACAAATTTGATTTCAATCTTGTTTAGATATAATAATGTATTACATATTTTACTTCATAATAAAGTACAACTAAATTATTAAATTAACAAATATAAAAACACATTTGATGATAAATAAATTAACTCTTATGAAATAAATTACGTAAAGAAATTTGAATTAGGTCAATTAAAATTATAATAAATGGAAAAATTAAAAAAATTGCATAGAAGAATAACTTATCTTCCAATTGAAAAAAAAAAAAAGATTTTCTCTATATCTTTATAGTAAATTTAAATACGAAATTAAAAAGCAAAATTTAAAAAGAAAATTAAACAAGTGTAACATTTCAAAATACAGAAACTATGTTTTCAGTTATTTTAAATAATTTTAATTGGACAATAACTAAAAAAAAACCTTCAACTTCATCAGCACTTTCTCACGTATGATTAGCTGCTCGGAATTAAGGAAAAAGCCAATCACCATAAAGACAAACCGAGCAATTATGTTTCTTCAGTTGCGTTTTAACAGAACAAACCTAGCAATATATAGCTACTAAAAACCAGTGAGGTCATACAAATACAGAATACACCACTAATTCATTTCCTTCCATTGCTGTGAATATTAAAGGACATATTTTATGATACAACGGGGACTTCATCAAGGACAAACGAACCCAGTTTACCTGCCCTAAACAAAGTCAGAAACTTCTTTGATACCATCAAACGAGCTTCCGATGACTTATGAGGTATCTTCAATGCTTTCTGCAGCACTTCAAATTGGTGTTCTATAAGGCACTCCAACTCATTCTCATCTTCGATGTTACCACTGAACTCGGATAGAGTTACATACAATGCACGCTGAACTTCTCTCGCAACCTCCTGACAATAGCAAGAATGTGTTAAAAAGCAGAGAAATAACAATAACAGAAGAAGATTCCGCACTTCATCCTAGTTATTCAAAATCCCTAAGATCTAAAACTTAAAACATCAAATAACCTCCCAGAAAGAACTGGAGTTCACTTTTCAAAGTACACTGAAATTCGAAGGTACACACACATATGAGGGCAATCTGACAGACTTAAAAGCAAAAGTATCATTAGCCAAATTTTGTAACTAAAATCTTTTCTTGAAAAAAAGGCACTTCGTCCTTGTAAATTTACAGCAAACCATAAGTACAGGTAATATTTTGTACATAATAATGAGAATTATATATACACACATATAATCGCAATGAAATGGATGTTGATTACATGAAACCTCTGCGATCTTTGGAATTTATAAACATCCATCCTGACTTGTTACTTTTTACTCTGTGCATGTAAATAAGAAAATGAATGGATTGTACTATACGAAAGCCACTAACAATTTCTCTAAAACTTTGCAAAATCTTCATATATCCAACTTCATAACACATAACTGAAACAACTTTGTAGCTCTTTAGCTCAGCATGCAAGAGAGTATGTGACTTGACCAAAGAATATAATTCAAACTTTTGCTTGGCATGAAAGAGACTGACAACTCCGAAAAGAAGCTAGTTCAAACTTTCCCCATGTTCTCAAATAAGGCAAAAGGACAGTGGCAGCTTCTGTTAAGACACACCAACTCTTATAGGCCTATTGCATTATAGTAACATTGGTACTTATGCAATCACTAAATCTAGGTTTTGTATAAATAACACTATTTCGCTGTCAAATTTTTGGACAAAATACAAAATACTCGCTTGGCACAGATTAATGACCCAACTCACCAAGCTTTTTTTTTCCTGTTCCCCTATCCTCTGAATCCTTCAAATTTGACTTTATCCAAAATAATTTAGATACTTATTAAGAAATCACCTGAGCTGAAGGCCTTGATGTAGGGCTAATCAGCCCTTAAAAGCTTTCAAGCGGGGTAAAGGCTTTGCTCTAATAGAGTAAAAGTAAAGCAGTCATGAGGAGCACCTCCTTGATTGTCGCCTACTAAGAACAACCTCCTTAAAACCCTTCATGATTAGAACTGTACTAGGGATTTTAATCTTTCATTTCAAGGTAATTTGAAGATGAATAATCCCAGCTATACTGCTCTAGAGTGTGGTTAGGTGCCATACTATGTGACTCTACAAGCTTCTAGTTAACTTAAAGTGTTTCTTTTTTTTTTAATTACTTTTTGAAGATTTATTACTCTAAATAGAGACTTCAAGTGTACGAACGAATCTAAGTATGCATGTGTATGAACTCCAACTAATATATGTTTAAGTTAGATCACACTATATCTTATGAATATCAACACTTAAGTCAGATGTTACAAACACAGCTCTGTATTGCCACTACTAAGCCTTGAGTATAATCCTCTCTGAGCCACATTCTACCGTGTACAAGTGTGAGGCCTTCTGTTATGAGATTTTTGTACAAAAGTTCCACACATAGATCTTGTGTGACTAGTGAGTCCATACCAACCCCAGATATGAGCATCCAAGATTCACATAAGTACAACTGCGCAATTCCATGGGTCTAATTATCAGACGTTCGTCACACCTATCTAAGAATTTTGTTTTAAGATTACTGAAAACTGGTGAAGGTCATACAGTCCATCACTAACATTTCTCTAGGAAACCTCATCCTCACCTCTACCCCAGACCCACAGACAAAGGGTCCTCTCTGAGCCACATTCTACCATGTACAAGTGTGAGGCCTTCTGTTAAGAGATTTTTGTACAAAAGTTCCACACATAGATCTTGTGTGACTAGTGAGTCCAGACCAACCCCAGATACGAGCATCCAAGATTCACATAAGTACAACTGCACAATTCCATGGGTCTAATTATCAGATATTCGTCACACCTATCTAAGAATTTTGTTTTAAGATTACTGAAAACTGGTGAGGGTCACATAGTCCATCACTAACATTTCGCTAGGAAACCTCATCCTCACCTCTACCCCAGACCCACAGACAAAGTGGTTCTGCTAAATAATCAGGCATAAGAACTCATAATAGTGAAATATCCAACAGATCAAATCTCCGCATCTTATGGTGGTAAAGTAGATAAATGTATAACTATTTCCACAAGAATCAACATCTTAGGAAACAGTGACAAACTAAAAATGATATCAAGTTTTAGGACTGTATATTTAAATTAAAATGACTAGAAATATTATAAAAATCTTCTCACAGCCTTGAGCATCTTAAATTAGAGAGAAAGAGAAAGCTCTGACTCTTATTACCTTAACATACAGCACATCAGATGTATTGAGCACCCTCTTTCTGTTTGGGCGATCTTTTGGATTGTAATCTGGTTTGTCCTCAGAAATTTGGGTAATCTCTTCCATTTCATTAGCTACCCGCTTCCAGTGAAGTGGAGCACCTCGAATATTTAGAACAGCCAGTAGGTATTGAACAATGCGATCCTCACCAACTACTGAATCCTTTACAGAACCTGCAAGTGCACTAAGGATAGTTGAGGTTCTTTCAATAGGTAGAGTGAGGTGCAGTGAACTGAAATTACAATTTTGATGGTTGCTAAAGATATTTAGACACAGATAATCACTGTCCAAAAGTAACTAGTAATAGGGGAATGCATGTCTTAGCTTCCTCAAAAGGGCATATGATGTGATATTATTGATAACCAGGGATGGATCTACATATAGAGTACTGGAGGCAGCAGCTTCCACAGAATTCATAAGTTTAATTTGAATTACTCCAACGTGTCAAAAGTTAAACTTTATTTGACCACTAAATAGAGGGGAAGAAGGTCTTTCAAGATGCTATAAAGTTTGAGGGTATACTAAAAAATGTAAAAATATTGTTCCATAAGTTAATATGGTTTAATAATGAAACTAAATGAAAGCAGGTTTATTGGGAATTTTTCTTTCTAAAAACATGTGCAATCATTCGATTGGAATTTCTAAGAAGCTTAAGAAAAATAAATCATATGAAACACAAGGAGTCATGCCATTTACAAACTAAATGTAAAATGCTTGCATCATTGGCAAAAGAATAGAGATGCTTAAAAAATTGGAAGTTTGTGTCCTTCTAAAAAGTAAACAAATAATACACACAGTAGAATCTTACCCACGTGTTATTGCTGGAGAAAACAAATTTATTACTTAATATTTTTTTAATTGATGATAATTAAAAATATACTTACATGGAAAAAGGAATCACAGATGTTTTTGCTTATTTGATTTTAGATATAATGATATACCTTATTTAAACTTTTTAAATTTTGTAACTATAACAATTTAATGAAATAAAATACCCATAATATTTTTTTTAAAAAAGATAATAAAAAAAATCTCAAAAGAATAATACAACATGTCGACACTATTCCTATTTATTTAAACAAAAATAATTTTTTGCATAATCAATTTTAGTAAATAATAATTGTAATCACAATCCACAACTGCAACAAAAATTTGATAAGTTAAGTCAAAACAATCCCTCTTTCTTGTAGTGTAATTTTTGTTGAAACCACTAAAAAACAAAAAAATCAACAAAACATAGAATTTTGCATATCTAAATGGCATTGCTACAAGAGCATTTCAAGTAGAGTTGACTTGGACAGTTATCCAACACATCAAGTGATACAGAGAATTAGAATCCAGCATCTTTCGCATGATCTTTATTTGTTTTGAATTAAAGAATTTTCTTTAGATATATATATATATACACACAGATATAAATATAAATATTTTAACCAATATTTTTCATACCAAGAAACCTTTAAAAATCAACTATTTTGATAATATAATTACTACAGGATTATACTATCATCTTGGTATAATTCAAGATGCTCCCTCACTTAAAAAATTTAGATTTGACAATGTAAAGAAATAATGGTGCAAAAAACAATTTATGATAACAACTTCCCACTTGCATAAAAGCAGCAACCATCTTAAAAGAACTTTCCAAATTTTGTTTCCTTCTCGCCACATGAAACATAAAACAACATAAATATTTAAGAAACTGAAGAAACACACTATTGATGATCAGAATTCAAACATTTGAATCCCCATTTGAGAAAAGATTACAACAAAATTTTAAAGTACAGATATTAAAATTTAAAAATGTACCTGCCAGGGCTAGCTTTAACCCCGTCTCTACGTTTGGGATGCTTGGGACTAATACTCCTGGTGTATCAAGCACATAAATGCTAGGTTGATGGGCAATCTGTAAGTTTACAGAGCACGAGGTTTATCAATCACAAGTCCGTTGTATTATGTTGAAGTTAAAATAAATATCATAAGAATGGAAGCTAAAACACTTTGCTGCAAGTAGCTAGAAAGAGAGAGAGAATGGAGGAAAAAAAGATGGAGATGATGATAACAGAAGTGACAAGAAACAAGGGAAGCACTTGACAGTTCTGTAGAGAAATCATCATGATTAACTGTGTCATATATAGAAATACATATATGATAAAATACCTAAGAAATTTTCTAAATAACGACCAAAAAGTAGACATTTGTAGACCTTTAATGCCCAAGAACATCACCAAATCAAATCAATAGCTAGAGCAAGGAGGCAATTGTGTTGGAAGGACATGTTTGTGCCATGTCAGTGGCCAAATATACAACTGGAATTGATGAAAGATTGACTTATTCATTAACCATGTTAAACCTCAACATGAGCACAACTCTTATGACAAAGTTCTAACTCGACCTCATTACCCATTTAATAAACATGTCCTAATCAGTTGATATGTATATGATTTAAGATTTTCATGCTTAATCAATTAGAACTTTTGCAACAGAAAATCTATTTATTCAACACAATAGTAGTGGCAATAATTATCATAACTTTCTAATATAATTAACAAAAACATCCTATGAATTCACAATTTATATATTTTACAAATGAAAGAATATAAAATTTGAACTTTTACTCGGTGGTTAAAAGGATCATATATAGGTTATACATAAAAACAAGTCAACTTGCCATCATTGTTTATTTGTTTCAACATGGAGTCAATTTCACGTCAACCCAAATGACAAGTTCATGAATTGTCTTCAATGGTCTAACCCGATTTTGACATGAAAAAATAACTAAATGAGCCAAAACTTACAAAGTATCCTGAGTTGGAGTCACATTTGCAGGCCATGTTGGGACTAAGACTCCAAGGTTGGGACTAAGACTCCAAGGCCAGACTTATTAGTTACAATCAGACTAGAAAACGAACATGATAAAATCGAGTTCGCTAAGATGACAAACAGAAGACATGGTATTTGTTTTCCATAATTTAGCCAACTCCAGGTTGTTTCTGGGTTTGTTGGGAAGGGCACGTTCCCCAGAGAGAGAGAGAGAGAGAGAAGAACACTTGACCTTGTAGCCAGCAATATCTTGAGTAACACCTGGCAATGGACCCACGGTGGCTCGTTTCATCTTCTCCTGCACTATGCATAAAAAGCCAAGCTATTATAACTCAAATCAATGGACTTGGATTAATCAATTTCCATGCTCACTGCAGTTGTATCTTATTATGACACCTAAAAGACAAAATCTTACCAGGAAAGCGAGTTGATGCAATTTGATGGATTGAATTAATCAAAGCTGATTTCCCCACATTAGGAACACCAACCACCATAACAAGGAGAGTGGGTTCTCTTGAAATGACTTCCTTCAGTTTGAACTCCACAAGCTCAAGAAGCTAGTAGAACCATAAAAGGGGTAAGAGAAGAATGATAAAGAATAACATATGTGATACCGGTGCATATACGAAACTGGAGATAGACGTCAAGAAATAATATTTTAAAGATTACTTAAATACTGCATGGATAACTACATATGCAACCAATCATGAAAGAGATACAAATCAAAACTTACTATAAATAGCAAGATTTATTGACCAACAAACATGATCAACTATATTATGCGTATTATTTCAAATTCGTTTAAATCAACCCAAATGGAAAGGGTAAAAGGTACTTGTGTTAGTTTAATAAACATATCGAAAAAGAAATTAACATATTTAACAATTAATTTGAGCTCATTAAGGCCATTATACTCAATTACCATCCATATCATAGCAGGGAAGAGCAAAAGTGTGAACTTAAAAACACAGTTGTGGCCATGTCTAATCAAATTAGTTACAATAGTTGGTCAATAGCATGCTAAATTTACTTGGAATGACATTATCAGAGAAACATAACATGCATAGAACCGTGTCTTTACAGTATAAACTTCAACCAGACAATCAACGTAAGTGATGAATACCCAACAACATAGATTTATATTTTCCTTTATTCAAATGAATAAGGCAGTTCAATTTACTACACAGCATCACAAAATTCCTCAATCTAAACAGATAGATTTGAAGCTTCATATCAAGATGCACATATTCATAACTTATTTTACAAGGCTTCTTCCCACAGAAACCTCTTTCTCCTATTGTTTCCTTCTCCAGCTCTCATTTGGAAAGGGAAAATTTTCTGAGCATGCAGCATGAGCCCCCCATGTCCAAAGCACAGATCTATCTGTTCTCTATTGTTCAAAATCTTTTCAAGTCTTGAAGCTCATAAAAAGATCATTTCACAAATTATAATGATATCAGTCGAGACAAAACCTACAGAAAATACAATGGAAGTTAAAGATCAACTAATTATGCTACCCTAAAAGATTAATGTTCAAGTTTTAGTCGGAACATTTTTTTGGTGTTCCTGGTTTTAGGTTAAACCATCACGAACATGCATGTAATCAAGTTTAGCAATGACTATAAGACTGCAAAAGAAAACAGGACACAAGTATTCAGTTAGTAATCACTAAATGATTTGTTACTCATTCTGAAGCAAATTCATGTCCAAGTTTTCTTTATCAACCAAGTTGGAAAAAAAATCACCTCTGAAATAAATCCACAAGGAATTAAAATTCAACAGACCCAAGCATCAACTAACCTTTCTAACAGAACTTCTGCTATGCGCATTTATAGGAAGGCAATCTTGCTTACACGAATCAAAATAACGGACCCATTTCTACAGAAAATAATAATAACCCAATAAGCATTATATTCATGACAACAAAAATAACATAGTTAATTAACAAAAGACACCTCATGATCAATAGTAAAGTTTTAATTTTACAGGAACTACAAAGAATTGGTAAAAACTCGTTTGATTGTTACTTCAGCTGTGCCTTTTTGGATGTTCGCTAAAAACCAAAAAATATTTTTTATTAAAAATAAGCAAAAAGCTAAAACATGATGCACATTCAAAAATAATCATTTCCAATGAATGCTTTTTCCTTTTTCCTTCTTACAAAAATAAGAGGAAAAATAGCAAAAGTAACAATCAAACGGAAGCGAAGAGTAAAAAAATACAGAATTGAAGGCATAAATATACAAACATTGAGGACATTGGAGTTGGCCAAATCTTTCTTGTTGAGAGCAATGATACGCCTTTTAGCAGAAAGCTGAGTCTGCAAGTCTTGATGAGCAGACGAAAATGGAATCTGCAAATAATTTTAGAAACGAAAAAAAAATAATATCAGAATTACTTTGAAATGAAATGATAAGTAAAAGTGGTAGCAGATGATATAAAACAATGAATACATATTGTACGGACACGGGCGTCGCGGACTTCGATGACGAGGTCGGAGACCTTAAGGCGGTTACGGATGGCACGGGTGGCGGCCGCCATGTGGCCTGGAAACCAGTTAATGGCTCCACCATCTTTGTTGAATCCCATCTCTCCCAGTTCCATTGCTTTCTTTACCATTCCTTTTATTCCCATTTTTCTCCCTCTCTTTTGTTAAATTTTTTTCCTTCAATATCAAAAGCAAAAATTAACACAATAGTGAAACACAGCAGAAAATTATCAAAAGTTAAATCTTAATATCAAATACCCCCAATTGGTAAAATTTCATCATGATTAAAGCATAGAAAATAAAATAAAACCAATGTCATATAAAACCCTTCCATATTCACAGAGCTTGACTATAGTCAAACAGTGATCAGATAAATTTATTGCAGAAAGAATGTGAAAACTAGGGTATGTAAAAGGGAATTATTAAGATGATTTGTTATTACTTTGTTTCAGGAATTTTTGAAGCAGAATTGCTTGGAAAATGAATTTCACAGAAAAGCATATAAAGACTCAATCTTTAGCCACAAACAAGAAAAGCAAACGCCTATTTTTGACAAAAGAACCTCTAACCCAAAGAATACATACAACTCATGAACTGAACATGAAATATGCCGGAGTGCCGTCGAGAGATACGAAAGAGTCGTGAAAGAAAAAGCTGAGGCGTCGGCGCGCTGGTGGCTGTCTTGGTGAATGAGAGAGTAGGTTTGTTCCAGAGTGAAGGTTGTCGGTGAGATGTCTAAACGGCCACTGAGATTGAGGCAGAGTTGCTGCCGCAGGGTCTAGGAGGCTGGGTGGGATGCGCCGTTGGGTAGGTGCGTGGTATTAGGGAAGAAATGTTTCAGAGCGGAGCTGAAGTCGCCGGACATGGGTTTGGTGGCACCGGGCTTGGTGACAGAGGCTGGGTTTGGGTTAGGGGAACAGGGACGCGGCGGCGGGTTAGGTTCTTAAAACAGTAGTACTTTATTATGAGAAAAACACGAGAGCTTCTATTTGCACCACACTTTTTGGGAAACTTCTAATTTCACTGCAATTTTTTCTATTTACACTACAGTCCCCACAAACTCATTAAACACATCCTATCAAATTACAAAACTATCCTTTCCTTCGACAGATCTCAACATCTTCCTTCCTCCATCTTCCTCCCTCCTTCTTCCTCCATCTCCGAGCGCTCCAAATCTTCCACACCCACGCTCACACCGACAATCAAGTAAATTTCTACTCTTTTTCATTTTCTGGCTCTACCAACTGGTGGCCTCACGCAAGCTCACGTTGGAATTTAAACCCAAACAGAATTCATCCGGACTGCAGAAGCAGCGCGTAAGCTCACTTGCGCGAGAATTGGGATACCGCGCAAGCTCTCTTGCGCAGGATCGCAAGACTCACGCAAGCGAGCTTGCGCGGGATCCCAGTTTCCGCGCAAACTCGCTTGCGCTAAGGGGCAGGGTCCGCGCAAGCCAGCTTGCGCGAAGGTGAGTTCCATTGCCAAAGTCAAATCCATTGCAGTCAAGAGCAAAAGGAGTGCAGCCAAAGGAAGCCCGCGTGGAAGCCAACTCTCGCTCAGGCGAGCTTGTGGGCTGGGCGAGCTCGCGTTTGGGCGAGCTCGTGCAATGGGCGAACTAGCGCACGTAGGTGAGCTTGCACGGCCAGGGGCTAGAGGGGAGGAGGAGATGGAGCGCGAAACGTAGCAGGATGTGTCGTGCGACCTTGCGCAAGAGAGGTTGAGGAAGGCTGAGGAAGGAGGCGTCTAGCAGGATGGGTCGGCTGAGGAAGGGGGAAATAGTTTATTGCATAGAGGTTAAAATTGTAATTTATTGGAGTGAATTTTTTTGGTGTAGTGTAAAAGGAAAAAAACGTAGTGCAAATAGAAGGCCTCCATTTTTGTTCTTTACACTACAAAAAAAAAAGAAAACCTAAATTTACTTCCTGAAATGACAAGTTTAACCTCCATTCAATAAATCATTTTTCTCCCTTAAACCCATCTGCTAGCTCCGACGGCCCTTCTTCTCCACCATTCCTCAGCCTTCTTCCTCCTTCTCACTGAATTCCAGTCATCACCAGGAGTTGATTCAATTCCAGTCATCCCCTCCATTATCTTTCCTCTTCTGTGATCTGGCGCGCAAGCTAGCTTGCGCGTTGACCAGCCCAACGCGCAAGATGGTTTGCGCGCTGGATCGCCCAGCGCGCAAACTAGGTTGCGCGGATGATCGCCTAGCGCGCAACCCAGTTTGCGCGCCGAGATCTCCCAGTGCTTTTTCACAGCCTTCAGTTCATTCTCAAATCCGAAAATAAATGTCACAATCTTACCTCTTCATCTTCTTTTTCGGTTCTTTCACTCTCATACTTTTCATAGCTATCATCATAATAGCTACTTTCATTTATTTTTTTTAATTTTTTGAAGAAAAATAAAATTGATTGAAGAAAAAATGCAAAGTGAACAGCGGCAGTAGCAGGGGAGGAAGACAACAGATGAGACGAGGGGATGAAATATTTGTTTTTATAGTAAGGTTAAATTTGTAATTTAATAGTGTAAGTTTAATTTGTTTTTTGAAGGTGTAGTGTAAAGAGTAAAAAATGTAGTGGGTTTAGAAGTCTCCGAAAAACACAAAAGAATCCTCTGTTCGCTACAGGCAATTTTTTATAAATGTAAAAATTCACTATAAATATAAAAAATTACGTCCCGCGGCAATGCGTAGGCATTTTACTAGTAATACATAATTTTTACTAAGAAGATGCCCGTGCTTCACTGCAAGGTAGTGTTTTTAGAGAAAGTTGAGTTTATAGCCTGATTGCATCAAATGTAAATAAACTAAAAAGTTAATGAAAACATATTACAAATTAGATGATGTAGATTATCTAACAGTAGCATTATATAAAATCAAAAGCGTAAAAGTTCATCAGTTCAGTGGAGATTATTATTACATCGAAAGAGAAATTTATATGAAGTTTGAAAGCGAGAATATCGCTATCGAGAAGGCAATGCTGTTCAAAAAATGTTTTCCATTCATCAGTGAAACGAACTTGCAGATTTTTCCATTCTAACTTAATGATGAAAGAACCTAATAAAGGGCTTTGAAGTAGACTTTGGCATGGATATCGTTGACCACTCATGTGCTTATATGTAAATTTTTTAGGCATAACCTCGCAGCAAGAAAAGAAGTTCCATCAGTGTTTTATGAATGAAAAAGACTAAAGAATATTTAAAGCTGGGGAAAAAATGAATATGAATGGAATAGATTTTGAAGAGTAAACGTAGGATTATTATTCAAAGTTGTAGAGAGGAATTTTTTTTTGTCTTACCAAAAAATTACTGTCTTTGTTTTTATCGGTGATGATCCGATAAAGACCTTGTGTTCATTGAGGATGGTGGAATTGCATTTTTTTTTGGGAATTAGAAGATAGAGTAATGGGTGAAGCAGAGCTCTGTTGTAGAAGAAGAAAATGGGGAAGATATGCTTTGGAGTAGTGAGCAGAGGAAATTGCCGGTTACAGTAGGCATTATGAGTTTCTAGGGAAAGTAAATAGTTGGATTTGGGAAGATTGGAAAGAGGGATGTGTATCTGATGGATTAGATTGCTTCTGAATTCTGATAACATTTCATTTTTGATAAAATGCCTACAACTATTTAACTGCTATCGTTAACCGAAGTTTCTATTTTTTAACTGTAGATTTATGATCTGAAGAACTTTATATCATATATTTATTATATGATATCAATAATATACGATCCAGAGAATATCATGATAGATAAAATATATGATGATATATTTATTATAGGATGTATATCTGTAAATAAAATATATGATATATATTAACATATCACATAATATCATAAATTTGATAGCTTTTAAATTATAAATTGAATTTACTATTAATTATTTATGGAAATTTTAAATAATGGATAAATAACAGCAGAATAAAGAGTAAGATTTATTTTATATAAGTTTGGGAATGGTTTTTGTTTGGGGATTGAATTTTTTTGTTATATAATTTGATATAAGTTTTATTTCATAATGGTTAAAAAGTTTATTTTACATAAGTTTTTGTTTGTACATGGAAAATTTTTGTATTATAATTTTATTTATCATTTGTTTATTTTTACATATATTAGAAAGTTTTTTTTGTTATAAATATATGTAATTTATTTGTTTTTTTTAATGTAGATTTATATCACAGCAGTATATACCAACTCGCCAAAACTCCAGCACTTCAACAGCTCGCCAAAGCTCCAGCAACACTCCAACAACTCGCCATTTTGTTTCATCTCACCAACATCGAGGCACCTTAACAGCTCAACATTCTGTTTCACCTCACCAACATCGAGGTAGTACTTCAACAGCTCAGCATTCCAAAATACCAGCATCACCTCCACTTAGCAGTTGTTAACATGATTTTCTAAAAGTTAGTTATCAATAGAACGTTATTCTAGATTTTTATGTATTCAGTAGCTTCTATAATCTTCCATGAGTTGCTATATATACTTTGTACATGTTTGAAAGCAAGTAATACAAATCCTTTTTTTTGCTCGATTCACACGTTTGTAATATGGTATCAGAGCCGGCGATCAACTTTTTATTTTGTTTTATTTTTGCAATTTTTCTTTCTTTTTTTCAGTAATCAAACACCATTTCTCAGATGGCACAACAAACATCAAGGTCTGAAGACAGTCCTGCTAGCCCTTACTGTCTCCACTCTAATGAGAATCTTTCTTCAAACTTAGTTTCTATACCTATTATTGGTCCAAATTACCATTCATGGGCTCGAGGCATGCGCATGACTTTACTTTTTAAAAACAAATTGAAGTTTGTTGATGGTTCTATCAAAGCTCCAGATCAGACTGATGCAATTTATCCTGCTTGGGAACGTTGTAATATAATAGTTTTATCTTGGGTACTTTGTTGATGCCAAAAAGGTTGCTAGGCTTGTTAATGATGGATTAACTCTTTCCTTTTTGGATCAACCTGCAAAACAGAAGGTCCACCAAGGTTGTTCCTGGTGGGACTTTCTCCAATGTTTAAGTCAATAGAGTATTCAAGAAAGAATATCAAAGTTGGAAGAGAGTGAAAGTGTGCTCGTACCTGCTTCCTGTATCTCTACACCTTTATATAGGTGTTTAAGTGTACGGTTATGCTCATTAAATGAGCCGTTACGGCGAGCAGTTACGACGATTACATAATTATGGACAGTTACACTCATAAATGTTCTTACGTTACATGGTGTAACTACATATGCGTGTCTTATAGGCCTAACTCAGTAAGATGGGACTATTGGGCTTTCTAACGGTGATACTAACATTATGCCCCCTGGCAAATGGCGATTACAAAGTGATTGGTATTCGCCATAGACCTTTTACTCCTTTCATATTCTTGAATTTTGTATCTTCTATCAAAGAGTTAGCATCAAGTTTGTGACTGCATATGAGTTTTTAAATTCTAGCGCTTAAGGTGATAAGAATCCAAGATCATGGGTGAGAAAGTCCTTGAAGAATGCTGCTTGGGCCAAGAGTGAGTGGAAACTCGAGAAACTGGAGCTAAGGCCATGGCGAGTAAAGGCCCCAAGAAATTGGCAACTAGGCCATAGGCGATCAAGCGAGATAATGGTGCGAAGACCATAGGCGAGTAAGTGCCCAAAATATTGGTGCTGAGACCATGGCGACCACGCAATTGAGATACTAGTGCTAAGGCTCAAGGCGAGCAAGTGCCCAAGATGCTGTCGCTAAAGCCCGGGGTGAGCTAGTGTCCAAGATATTGTTAATGAACAACAGGAGTAGTTGGTTGTGCCTCAGATGTAAATGGGCGACCATCAGGCGCAACTGGTCGATTTACAGTTACATTACGGCGAGCATTCAAAGATTCCACTATCTGGGTGTAGTATGCTATTTTAGCTTCTAAAACTTTATTTTTGGCTAGTAATTGATTTGATGTTTGTTGGTTCGCTTGGGAGCTCGACATGGCTTCTTCTTCAAGTTCCCACAGACGACGCGAAAATGTTGATGCCAAAAAGGTTGCTGGGCTTGTTGATGATAGATCAACTCTTTCCTCCTCAGATCAACCTACAAAATAGAAGGTCCATCGGGGTTGTTCCCGGTGGGACTTTCTCCGATGCTTAAGTCAATAGAGTATTCAAGAAAGAATATCAAAGTTGGAAGAGAGTGAAAGTGTGCTCGTACCTGCTTCTTGTGTCTCTACACCTTTATATAGGTGTTTAAGTGGACGGTTACGCTCATTAAGTGGGCGGTTACGTAATATAATTAAGAGAGCAGCAGTTACGGCGAGCAGTTACAGCGGTTACATAATTATGGACAGTTACACTCATAAATGTTCTTTTCAACATAGAATATTTTCATTAAGTGGGCGGTTACATAATATAATTAACAAAGCTTCCACAAATCTCATTAAATTCAACAAATTAAAAAAAAAAGACAACAAAGAAATAGAAGCCATAAAAAAAACCTTTGAAAAGAAGAATAGAAACAAAAAGAAAAAAAAAGAAAAGGAAGAACCACTCAATTCACAGTCATCTAAATCATTAATAAAAATAGGACTAATCCATAAATTTAATTCATGCACAACCTAACACCAATCGAAAAAAAAAATTTTGATATTGCTATCTGAAATCAACAGATAACAAAGCAAACATTCCAACAAAAAAATACAAATGAATAGGAAAAAATAAAAAAAAATAATAACAACATTTACATTACCTCTAAAACAAAAAAAAAAAACCGAAGCACCCACACATTGCAAAGGAACAAAACTCTATGAAATCCAAGAGATTGGAAAAAAAAAAAGAAATCAAGAAAAATTAATGACAAACCCATGCATGTCAAAACCCAAAAAAAAAAGAAAAACAACATCTGATGGTGTTAGATATGTCGATACATAACAAACCCGTGCATGACAATGTAGTCACCATTGAAGCAATTAAAAAAAAACCATACAGATCAACACATGATGCAAAGGGAAAAAAAAGCATAGCTCCTGCCAAATCAATCTCTGGCCAAACGTTTTTTCCCTCCCTACTCTGTGAGTTTACAAAACAGAAGACACTCCGTTTGGAAAAGAGAAGACATGAGTCAAACAAAATTTCAATGCATGTTTGACATCTGTCAGCAAAACAACATCAGCCATAAAAAGCAACAAACGCAACTGTCTATACGTGAGTCCTTTTGCCGCTACACATGCCATCTTCAGCTACTTCAATTCAACTCAAAATCAGACATACACGCGTCACCACCAATTGCTTTAATTTGACCAATCACTGTTCAAAGCTATCTTTAATAGTATGTTATTGATTGATATCCCATTTATTTCTCTATTTTATATCCCATTTATTTCTCCATGAGTCTATAATAATATTTCAAATTTTAAGAAGAAAAATACTAAGTTCAGGGCATCTATTGTCATCAAGTTTCATCATGTAAAATGCTTCCGAGTCACGACTCCCCACCACTCGTTCAAACATAGCCCTCAAATACAACAACTCACCTTCACTTCTGCCACCTTTCTCTACATCCTCCACCACCAGAATAACCCTAGCACCCACCGATATGCTTTGCACGGTGCTTAGCACATTCCAATCAGACTCAATGCACGTCTGTGTCACCGCATACCCACTCTTCCTCCCATTACAATACATAGTCCACATAGGCTCATGGAACAGCCACCCAGTTCGATTTGGTTGAACCGTCGATCGGCCCGGAACCTTCTCGCACTCTAGCGCAATCCGAACCAGACCGGATGACATTTCTTTGACTAAACTAGACGTTGACATGGCTAGTTCGAGTAGCAAAACTGGTTCGGACCGGGGATCATCTTGGATGTCGAAGCTGACGTGACAGCAGCGGTGATCGAAGAGGGTTCCGATTACTTTGTGACTAAAGGAAGGGGTTATAGAGAGATGGGTTGGGAGGGTGAGCCATTTGCAAGCGGCGGGGATTATACTGGGAAAAGCTATTATTTTAAGAAGGGAACAAAAGAGGGAAGCGAACCTGGAATTAACATTATGGAAATGCTTTAAGGAAGAACGTGGGGATGATGAGGAGTTTCTAGGAACGAGTTTGTGAGAGATTTCTTCGTTTTTCTGGGATTGAGAGTGAAGTCGATCTTGGAAAGTTTGATGGGGTGGTCTTATTTCTTGTACTAAATTTGTAGTGGTAATTGTTGTAGCTATTGCTCCATTGAAGGGGTTGCGACTTCTTGATATTGTTTCATGGTACACAGCAAATTTAAGAAAAAATGATCACTTAATTAGATCATAGAGTAGCAGAATGATATATTCAGAAAAGTGATGATAGCTAAGGGGAGGGGGAATTAATGTTAAGCTCTTGATGGAAATAAAGGAGAGAAAACGTTAGGGACGGCTTTGTTTTTATAGATTGATGATGGCTGTGGGAGAGAGGGGATATAGGCCGACAGAAGTGATGACGAGTGTCGGGAGGTGGCCAGCGTAAAGCGAGACGATGGAGGCTTGTGCGTGGGATGTGGTTTTGGCGATGATGATTTTATCTCTTATGCGCATGCCCACACAGCCTATTTATATATATATATACAGATTACCGACTACAATGTTTTTTTTTATCCAATGCTTTTGCATGTTCACGCTGAGTATCAAGGTAAGTTTGATTATTTGAATTCGATTTGTTTATTTTAGAGTTGAATTTGAAGTCAAACTATTCAAATAATAAGTTAAGTTGAGTTCAAATTTTTTAATATTTAATTTAAGTGACTCGCAAATTTAATCGAATTTTTTTAATATATATTTTTAATATTTTATCATCAATTTACTATTTTACCTCATATGTAGTTAATAAATGATAAATCGAGTTTAAGTCGAGTTCGAGCAAAGTTCGAGCCGCTCGAATATTTTATCGAGTCGAGCTCGAGCTTCAAAATCAAATTCGATTGAGTTCGAGCCTCGAATCGAGTTCAAACCTGATACTAAATCATCTCACTCGGCTCTATCACACCCCTAATCGTCATCATCACTACTATTCCGATCCACATCCATTCATCTCCACCGTTCATTTTCGAAGTTAATAGGAAAACATTGAACTATTGTGCTTTAATTTTAACATGCCTCATAAAAGTGGCAAACAGGAATCTGGGTTATATTCGGATTCGGGTTATTTCGGGTTCGGATTATATTGGTTTTGGGTTTTTTCGGTCTTAAGTTTTTTCGATCTCAGATACTTTCAGTTTCAGGTTTTTCGGACTCAGTTTCAATCTGATTTCGGATTCGGTCCAGTTTTAATCAAGCGGGCTTAGTCAAATTATTTTGAAATTTTTTAAGTTATAAATATATTTATAATTTTGAATGTAAAAATTAATTTAATTTTATATAGTTAAATAAAATATAATAGAAATGCTAAATTAAAGTTAAATTTTAATAAATATTTATATAAATATAAATTTTTACATTTTAATGCTTTTATTACTTGACAATTATTATTTATTTTTTAATTTCTTGCGATATTCACATTTGTTATAAAATATATAATTATATATTAATAATTACATAAAAAATTATTTTTTAAGTTAGCCAAATATAATATATATATATAGAGAGAGAGAGAGAGAGAGAGAGAGAGAGAGAGAGAGTAAAATTAAAGGAAAGTGAAAATCTAAAAGTATTAGCCATACAAATAAATAATTAACAAATTATAAATAAATCACATTAAACAATTAAACATGTATATAAATGGCATTATATTCTTAACAATAACTTACTGGGTCATTATATTTTTTCGGGTCAATGTTGGGCTATTGGAATTTGGACACTTTTAGTTCAATAAATTTCTTTTTTTTTTTTTACTTTGTTTTATTAGCTTTTTTTAATAATTATATTACATTTTTAATAAAATTTTAAATTTTTAAGAATTTTTTAACATTTCAATTCAAGCTTAAATACAAGCCTAAACATTCTAAACACATAGTGTATAATCATAAAACCATGAAAAAACACAAGCTTCCTCTTTCTCTCACCTTGGCCAAACCTTGAGGAAGATCCCACACTTGGATTTTGGCCACTTTAGCACTTGATTTTGGTGTCAAAAGATAGAGCACTGAAAACGAAACAAGGTTGGTGAAGACTATTTTCGGTTTGGAGGTTGTTTGATTAGGTTTTTGAAGCTTTCTCTCTCTTCAAATGGTTAACAATGGTAGAAATGAGAAGGAGGATGATGGCTACCGAGATTAGAAGAAGAAGGGGCTGGAATTTTCTAAAATAATAATGTCTTAATGTGCAAATTATCACTTTGCCCTTAAAACATTAAAATATAACCATTTTGCCCCTATCGATTTGATTTCGTTGAAACAATCAGTCTAATCTTCAAAATATTTCATTTAGTCATAAAATACATCTACTCAATATGTTCTTATGGTTGGATGAGCTTTTGTTGAGATTAGACTTGTCAAATGGGCGAAATTACCTAGATATCCCTAACCATTAAATCACGTAGTTTTTGTACTTTTTTGTGTGATTCAGTTGACCTCTTGACTTGGCATAGGACTTCTTCACACGGGGATTATTTTACATCTGTTTGTTGGTCAAAAGTCAACTTAAATTGATTGTTATTTATGGAAGTTTTTCGGACTTATGGACGTAATCTTCATTTTTAAATTTGTTTCACATTTTTCAAAAAATGAGATGAATTTGAGATGTAGATTCTTACCATCTCAGTATTTAGCTCCAAATATCATGTTAGTCGAGTTTCACCACCATCGAAACACTCGAAATCGGATGGGGCCCACCAACCGATTCCTCATTATACCTTCAAAACACATAGCATTCAAACTGTCATGAGACATACATTGATCTTAACTTCATAAATAGTAAAGTAATAGTAATGAGAAGTAGGAATCTCATAGCATGCAATTTATATGTAAGTGAATTAAGGATCCTGATTTCATATGAAATTCATTATACTATGAAATGCTTAAATGCATTATGTCATTTATAGTGGTTTTTTTATTAGGATAAATTTCTTTGTAATATATAGGAATACTATATATATATATATATATGTATAATACTGTCTATAGCATTTCATGGTAACAGTTGGATGAGGGTTTAAAGTGGTTGAAATCAAAGTTGATGCCGACGTAAACAGTGGGAAAATAGGAGGTAGAATTGTCCCACTCTCATTGGAACTGGTCCAATGCAAACTCCATCCATAAGCAGTTGTGAAGAGCCGTAAAACATGCATGCATGCCTAGCTTTACCATGTTTTCAATGGACAACACTGCCACAATTTAAGGGTGGAAAATTTTCCAGCGCGCTAGGGCCATTCTCTCCGCTTTGTCCTTTCCCAATTTGCATGGTCAATTCTTGTTGATTATTGTTGTATCATGTAGGCGTATAAGATGGAGAATTTCTAATTTTTTTTCAAAGTTCTAAGATTGTAATTTAAGAAATAATAGATAAATATATATATATATATATATATATATATCTATATATATCCAAATCCAAACCCCAAATCCTATGTTATGGAAAGTAGCGAAGAAACTTTTAGGCTTTGCTTGATAGGGTGGAAAGAAAAATAAAATGATAGAAAATTAGAAGGAGAGAAAAATGGAGAGATAGAAAATATTAATTTTTTTCTTAGGTGTGCTTGGTAAGAAAGATGGAAAAATGGATGGAAAGACTATTGCTTAGTAGAATGAAAAAGTGTGAGGAAAGAAGATTAAAATTAAAATGATTTTATCAACTTATCCCATATACAACTATTTATAAAATGCATTTTTTTTCAATTTTTATGATATTTATTGAGTTTTCATTTGCAATGAGATACTTTTTAGACATAAATTTTGTCAAAATAATAATTAATAAATAATTCATGATAATTAATTATTAATTGTCAATAAATAAATCACTAAATAATTAATTTATGATAATTAATTATTAATGAATTTAATTGTTATTTTTTTGGTAATAACTTTAATTGTTATTTAACTATTAGTTAATGATTAATTAATCATGGATCGTTATTTAATTAATAATTAATCTAGATAGTTAATTAAATTTTAAATAATTAATTATTATAATAAATTAATTAATATTAATTATTTAATGATTTATTATTTATAATTAATAATGATTTTACCATCCTACCTCTTATACAAATATTAAAGTTTAGCATATACCAAAAAAATTAAAGTTTAGCAAACATACAAATAATGTCACAATTCTCATGCATGCAAGAACATTTTGTACAAGTAATTTGATAATCTTAAATACAATATAAAAAAACAAATGATACAAATTAAAATCCAATAAAAATTTATAAATCGGCAAAATCTAAAAAATATTAAATATTTAACATGTCAACATGAATTTTAGCATTAATTTTCGTATTTTACATAATATGAACACGATATATACACAAAATTTGAAAAACTAATATTATTGATGTAAAAAACAAAACATTAACAATATCTAAATAATAAATATTTAACAATTAGGAGTAATTTAAATATTTTTTTAAAAAATGTAGTTGTTGAAATTTGGAATTTAAATTTATAAAATTTTTACACTTTAAAATAATAACATAACTATTTTAAACATTATCTTATTATATTGAATTTGATTTTTTTTGTGAAATTATATTGAATTGATGAAGTAATATAACGCACCTATAAACCAATAAATTATTCCTATAGAAATATTCATATATATTCCTTGTATATATAGGCATCATCTGCGGCTAATCAGGAAGTTTTTAACATATTCTGTTATGTTTTCTGTCCAATTTGGACAGATTCTCATTCGTGAAGAGGGGAGGAAAATGTCCATCCTCCTTACTTTCTTTCCTTCCCATTTTCTTTTGTACCAAGCAACTTAAATTTTGTTTTCCTTCCACTTTTCTTTTCACCATTTTCCATCCTTCCAATTTTTTATTGTACCAAGCACAACTTTACTGTGGACTGTGAACTGTCTGAAAAGTTTTGAAGCTATATTTTAGTGGATGTTGCACATGGGTGGTTTGGAGGACCAGTCATGCCTAATGGGGCGCAGAGTAGCTTATTTTATGAAAAATAAATGTAAAAAATTGATTAATTTGATTCTGAACTGATGGTCTTTTATGAAATTAATTTCCAATATATGTTATATTATTCCAAAAAACAATTGAGTACATGTAGTTAAAATATGAGATAATTTATTTATGTAAATATTAACCCTATTCATAATAGTCAATCAACATCGATAATAAAACATTAAAAAATTCAAAAAAAGAAAGGAAGACCTGATCCTTTAGCAGCTGAATGCCTAGCTATCTCAGAAGCACTCCAATTTACAGCAGATGTTGGAATGAGAACTATTGTGCTGGAGTCAGATTCAGAAGGAGCTGCTCGAGCAATAAAACAACCGTTATCGGATCTCTCGCCAGTGGGTTATATTGTTGTTTACATCAGACAACAATTACTCTGTTTTACTCAGTTCCATATCCAGCATACATACAGAGAAAGAGGGAAACAATGGCGCATGACTAGCACAATATGCGCAGGAGATAGAAGACATGCGAGTATGGCTAGATGATGTTCCTGATTTTCTATTTCCTTCGTATCTCGCAGACAAAACTACGATGTAGTCCTTTTATTAATGAATGCAATCCATCGCTTCAGATAAAAAAAAGAGGCTTTTGGACAGTTCCAAACGGAGCATGCACTCAAACCCACGACCAATCTGATTGGTGGCCGAACAGTTTGGACGAATCGGATTGCATATAGCCCATGCCACTGGCGAATAAGATCACCGCTGGAAAGATTAAGGACTTACTTTTTTATGTTTTATGTATATAATACGTCAGCATCAACCAGGAAATTTGCATCATCGTCATCATCTCCCTTTGTAATTTAATTATCATTGCAATTGAGTTTGTTTCATAATTAAGATTGTTTCGTAAATAATTTATGTATTGCGCTTAATATCTTTTTTATTTTAAATCAAAAAAGAAATTAAACAAAATTAATATAAAATTATGTTAAATTAACATACATAGAACTTGAATTTGGGTATGAAATTTAAAAATTTCTTTTTTGTATTGAAATAAAAATTTTATGGATAAATTAAATATTTTTTTTCTATTTCTTACAATTACAAATTAATGTCTCAAAAAAAAATTTTAACAATTGAAACCTAAACTTGAGTCTGAACTTAGATAAATGAAAAATAAAATTTAAGGATTATGTTAAAATTATACAATATGATATATATATATATGTATGTGTGTATATATAATTAAAAAATTTGAGAGTGGAGTGGAAGGGTAATTTTACCATTTCATTTTTTTGTCCTTTACTTAAGGTTAATTTAGATGAATAGTAAGGTTAAAAATAATGAAAATACATTTAAAAATATATCTTATTTAATAAAATAATAAAAAAATTAAAAGTAAGAACAAAAAGATAATTTTTCTTTGTATTTTTATCATTTAGTGGTTGGAAAGCTTCGTACTCTTGGTGCGATGGTTTCCAAATTAAGTCTTACCATTTATCCACGGGATTGGTGCGATGAGATGCAAATCTAACCTAATTGAGTAGTAGTATACAACATAATACGATGCTAAATTCTTTCTTTTTTTTTTTGAGATACGATGCACGTTGTTTAACATATAGTGAAGAAAAAACTATTTAGACATTTATCACTTACATTATATAGGAAGAGAAAATACGTAAGAATAAATAAAAATTAAAAAAAAAGTTAAAAAATTAATTTTTGTTGTGTTTGGTATGAATAGAAAAGTATGAAAAAGTAAAGATAAAATTATAAATAAAATAATTTACCTAAGAAGAAAAATTAATGCTCCTCTCTCATTTTTTTTAAGTAGATTTTAAAAAAAATGCAAATCCAATTATTTTTCTTCTTCCTCATCCTTACATTCTCTAAATGAAGAAAAAAAACTATTTTTTTTTCCCGTTCGCTTTTTTTCCCCTCCAAACCCAATCAAACATTTATAGTTAAGTATTGACGAAGCACAAATGGTGGGGGAAAAAAACATAAATGAAATTCATGAGAAATCCAACATTACACAGATATTAAATTACGTTACAGCAACAAATAAAAAGAAGGAAAATTAGTTGTTTTACAGAACTTTGCAATTGATTAAACACACATGCAGTGCTATATTTTATGCGAAAAATTCATCTACTTCATGTAGAAACTTTGATACAGGTTTTTTCTCGAAATAACTAACATCTTATATTATTGGTGAGTGAGGTTAAATAAAAATTTTAATTGAGTCCTAATACTCTCTCTTGTATAGTTATTCTTCCTCCTAATTACAGCTTAAGCGAAAATAAAGACAGCAATGAGAATAAGCAACGAAAATGAAAATTGAAAGCTAGGCACCTGTAACAGTTGATGGATATGTGATGTGGTTAAGACTATTTTCAACCATACAAAGTGAAGTGATCCCTTTTCCTTTCTTCCTGTTACTATATTGATCCAAACATCATATGCAAGGCATGGTCAGCAAATTGCATTAGACAGGCCTTCTTCAACTGCAAAATCGCTACCTTTCAACACCACATGAGACAAGTTGATTGCATTTTCATTTCATTTGCAGACACAAAGTGTATAGAGCACTAAGCAATCTAAGCATGAATTTTGCTTGATTGGTTAAAGCCTTGAGGCTCTTCCTGGCTTCTTGGCATTTTAAGTAAACCCTCACAAGCATATAGCTAGCTAGCTTATCATGATATTTCTTGTAACTGTTAAAATGACCAGCACATAAATATGAAATAAGACTAGGCATTCAGGAAAGAGAAAGAAAGGCCGGGATGAACCGGAAGACTCCATGTCCCTTCGGAGGTGGATTCCCGCAACGCTAATTGGCCTGGGCATTAGTCCCAGTTCTTGCAGTTCCCTCTTTCCCAATGTTGCAAATTAACAACCAAAAAGAGAGAAGAAAGAAAGGAGACAAATGTTAAAAGAAATGTGAATGACAAATCTCTAACATTTACATACCCAAAGTGCAAGGAAGTGTCCGAATGATCATTATCATCCTTGTCATCATCATCCCCCTCCAATGCACAATCATAATCAGCCTTTGAACTATTGGGAGAAAATCTTTTTTTGTAGCAGATTGAATTCAAGTAAACTTGAGCCTGTTTTTTTGTTGCAGTTCCTCAACCTTGGTACATTCAGTATCTGAGCAAATTAAAATATTAAGCAAAATAGAAAATTACAAATTTGAAAACCACAATACAAAACTGCCTTAATTTCTAGAATTGCCTTTTGCTCCTGAAAGTAATTATCACAGAAATTATTAGTTACAATTATTTAATTTCTAAAGATATAGGATTCCTACACAAGAGCATGGTTTTGAAGTTTTAATGTATTTTTTCTACCGTCATTAGCATGGGGCCTATGCAATGAGCTTTACAGAAACAAAATAAGGAAAAGATGAAAAGTTTGACTTGAAATTGAGCACTCGAAACCCTCTTAGAACCCTTAAAAGTAACATTTGAAAGTTTTTTTTTTCCCAGCAATTGATGGCTGAATAATCTAGTTTTCTCCTCTTCAAAAGTCAGTGGCTAAATTAAGAATCAGATTGACATGCTAACTTTTTAAACTATAGCCTTTATGTCAGATGTCGAGGCCAGCTGCTATAAAAGTGTACAATTTACCTGTAGTCTGGGGCTTTTAAGCTGCTCGACAATAATTTGCCCTAGCAAAAATAACACTCAATTTAAGAGGTCTAAATAAAGTACACCTTGGCAATCTCATTCAGTAATGAAAGGGTAATAGCTCACTATTTGGATTTCAAGTGAGTGCCAAATATTAGATAATTAATAGTTGTCGTAACGGTTTCGCATTCGACGATTTTGAAAACATTTAAAAACAGAGGAGTCGCTATCAATCTTTTTTGACAAGGTGTGATTGATCACCTTAAAATTTTTATCTTTTTAACAAAATCTCAAACTTAATTAAATTTTATTAAAAAGACAATTTTTGGGTCTGCGAAAATTAAGATCGGGTTAGGGAGTACGGTTACGCGTGGGGAAGGATTAGCACCCCTACAACGTCCGTTAAAAAACGGTACCATAGTAATCATGTGTTATCCTTTGATTTTAATGAAATGGTCTTGAATTAATATTTAAAATTAATTCCTATTTTATTCCATTTTTGAAGCATTTTATTATTTATTAAAATTATTTTTTCATTTTTTAAAAAAAGGTTAGATTTTGTTTATCGAAAGTGAGTGTGAACCCTTTTGTATTGAATAATTAAATCGAATACTCCAATACTTTTGGCAGCATTTGAAATAATTTTCCTCACCTAGAGATTTCTTAAGAACCAATACTTGTGACTTCTACAGAATCTCATCCTCGGTAGGGCTCACACCCATTTCGAAAATTATCATATATATTAAAATAAGTTTTACTTTGAAAATAAATATGAATCCCTTTTATTGAAAAATTAAATCAAATATTCCAATACTTTTGGCAACATTTGAAATAATTTTCCTCACCTAGAGATTTCTAAAGAATCACTACTTGTGACTTCTATAGAATCTCATCATCGGTAGATTCACGTTATTAAATTTGCGTGAATGCATGTGATGCAAATAGATAATAAATGATGCGCATGCATGTCTATTTAATGTATTTATTATTTCTTTATTATTTGTTTTTTTATTTTTGAAAAAAATGAAAATTCTTGTATTGAAAAGTCACATTAAATATTCCAATATTTTTGGCAACATTTAGTAGACTCTTCTCACCTAGGGATCAGTTAGGAACATCCTATCATCAGACGAACTCCATTTGTTTTAATATTAACATTTATGCATATGATGCAAGTATACAATATACGATGCACGTAGATTTTTACTTTCTTATTTAACATGTTCATTATTTATCATCACCTTGTTATTTTACATTATTTGTTTTGTTATTTTTGTTGATTTTATTTTTTTTATTTTTGTTATCATATATTTTTAAGATAAAAGCTTATGTATTGAAAAATCACACTAAATATTCCAATACTTTTGGCAACATTTAGTGAAATTTCTCTTACTTAAGAATCAGTTAGAAATCACTACTTGTAACTTCTGTAACATCCCATCATCGGACATTATCTTCTACCTTTTGTGAATAATTGGATTATTTCATCTCCACTAATTCTTATTTGGATTTGTTAACTTAATTCCTTTTATTGTTGTCTTTTATGAAAATCCTATTACCATTTATTTGGTTAATCTAATCACTACTCTTTAGCTTTCAAAACTTTATTATTCTTTATTGGCTTAACTATTTTATACTTGTATATCTCTAAAATCCATTTTTGTATTAATTCTTCACAACTATCTCCATTACCTCTTTTGTTTTTATTAATTTTCATTTAATTAGTATTTTTTCTAAATATTCATTTTTTTGTCATTGCAAAATATATTATTATATATACATATTTAAAATAAGCATGAATTTGAATATTGAGAAATTATATCAAGTATCCCAATACTTTTGGCGACATCCGATAGATTCCTCTCATCTAAAGCTTTTCGAAGAATCGCTACTTGCGACTTCTACGAAAACTTATCATCGGAATTCATGCTAACTTTATTTATTTTATTTTTGTATTTTTATTCTATTTTTTTAGCTTCTTAAAATATTCTTTTGTGGTAAATTGTTTAATAATAAAAAGAAAATTATATATAAAAAATATTATATAGTTATATTTTATATTTATTTACACATTTTATATATCCTATGTACATTTCAAAATTATATAGATTTCCTAACTTCCTAAAAATATTTTCATAGTAAATTGTTTAAGAAAATATTTATTGCATATATAAACAACTATATGGTTATATGTATTTTATATACCTATTTTATGTACTTTTATTTACATATGTAATATATATTTTATATTTATTTTGTTTACTTTATATATACATATTTATATATACATTTTAAACTATATATATTTTCTATAGTTATTTACATATTTTATATATATATATATATATATATATATATATATCAAGACTATGTATTTATTATTAAGAATAATTCTATAATTAAACTTAAAATTTTTAGATCTTAAAGAATTTTATATACAAATAAATATTCATTTTTTGTTAGGCAAATATATTAAAAATACACAAAATAACATATTTAACAGAATAAATAATTAAATAAACACAAAATAAATAAATAAATAAACAGAAAAAATATATACCAAACGGGTTGGGCTAGAAAACCCAAATGAACCTTCCAAAATGGCCCAAGATCAAGCACAAAACCAAGCCCAAACAGTAGGGTCTAAGCTGCCAATGGAAGCGGGTCGGATCGTGCGGGTCGGGCGTGTCTCATGGGTCACCAGGATAAGGTGGAACCGAGTAGCGGTCGGGTTGCGCAGATTCGGGTCGGGTCAGGGGCGGCACGCAGGTCTCAAGGGCTCAAAATGGTGCGTTTCGATGTTCTATAAATAGCCCATTTTTTTCTTCCTTCATTTCAATCGGCTTTTTCCAAAAAAAATCTCAAAAACCCTCTGAAAATTTCTCTCAACTCCTCAGCCTCGCCGAATGACTTCCGCCGCGTCAGCCACCGTGCGCCGCCGTACGCCGGTTGTCGGAGGTCTCCCCGAAGGCACTAAAACAGTCCACTCCTCCCTCTCTACTCCGATCTGAGCTTCGCTTCCCCTACAAACAACCCTAACCTCACAGATCTAGCCCTCCGAAAAACATTTCACCTTTATTTTTTTCTTTCCTTTTTTTTTTGTGTGTTTGATCTTTCTGGTTGATGGTTCGGTTTTGGTTGTGGTATTATATTGTTGTTTTTTTTTTCTTTTTTGCAGGTATTAGATCTAGGGTTTCCAGATATGAGATCCTAAGGGTCTTGGTTCTAGGGTTTTCAGATTAGGGGTTGTTGGGATCTGGGGGTTTCAGTGGTGGTGATGATATGGTGGTGGTGTTTGGTTGTTGGCGGTGGTAGGTGTTTTTTGGGTTTTTGGTTGTGTTTTTCCTCTTTTTGGTGTCTTTATGTCCCTCGAAGAAGAAAAAGAAATCCTCCTCTTGGGTCCTCTTAAACAGACTTCCGAATCCTTCTTGCCTAGCCTTTCAAGATGAATTGCCCCTGCTACTGACTCTGGGACGAGATTGATAACATGGGGAAGGGGTGATTCTGCTGGAACCCGGGTAATAGTATAAAGGTAGCAATAATAATAATAACAACAATAATAATAATAATAATAAAGATAAAAATATATTTAAAATAATAATAATAATAATAAAAACAACAACAAATAATAAACATAATGATAACAATAAAAATAATAACAAAAATAATAAAAATAACAAAAAAAACATTGGACTTTGAGAGTTCAATCGAATGTAGTCCCGTCGATTTGGACAAAATTTGATGTTTACAATAGCATTAGTTTATATAAAATAATGAGAAATGATGGTAGGAAACAATTACCACGTAATCATATTATTAAAAAAAATCTGGATTTATGAGTGCAAGGTCTGTGTTTGAGTTTGAACAAGGGCTCTGGATTTGCACACCGTGTTTCGTTTTCTGTCTGGTTTTTTCGCAAAGATTATTTTTTATCAACTGTTTTGCACAACAAGTTGATGATGAAAAAGGTTTTGCCCTAAAAGTTTTCAATTTTGCTTCTAAAAACCTAAAAAATCTTTCCCTTCCCAAATCATTTGCTGCCAAGAGTTTCTGCTAAATTCCTCTATGGTTCCTCCCTCCCTTTTTCAACTTTTATTAGGGTTTTTTTTTTTTAAAGCTCTTTCGATTTCAAATTTTGGATAGCTCTATTGAATCGTGAAGAATTAAATTTGTCAAAGCAAGCCAATGAGGCCTTGGTTTAGTGGTAAGGAGGAAGTTTTGAGACTTTGAGATCTCAGATTCGAGTCTCACCAAGTGTGAGTTTTAGTCTAGTTATTTATTAGTTTGTTTAGTTTGTTATAGTTATTTATTAGTTTACCTGATTTGAGTAATGTGATTTTTATGAAATGTAATATGCTGATTGTGATTTTAACTTCTAATGAAAATGTAATACTCAAAACAAAAAAATCTGTCAAGGCAAATATATTTTGATTTTTATTTTTTTGCAATTTCCAACTTTCATTTTATTCTTCACTTGATTCTCGATATAATCTGTAGACATTAATTTTTTTCTTTTGGATTTGATTAATTCGAAATTTTGGACCCTGGGCCCATTTTTTTATTTTTTTAAACAATGACAAATTAGACCTGTATTTAAATAAATGATAAATATTCGAAATTTTGGACCTTAGGCCCATTTTTTATTTTTTTCAACAATAACAAATTGACCTGTATTTAAATAAACGATAAATCTATTTTTAATTTTTATTTTCCTTTATTTTTAATTTCATCTTATTTCTATTTTTATTACTTATTTTTATTTTTATCTTCTTATTATTATTATTTTTATTCATTTTTTATTTTTTGTTTTTATTTTATTTTATTGTCATTTTCATTATTTATTGTTTATTAGTTTAGATTTTAATTTAATTTAATAATAATATAGAATAATAAAGGAAAAAGAAGTACAAAATACAAAACTAAAGAAGATGAGGGGTCTTGGGGAAACCCCAACCCTCGATTGACACTCTTTGCCCTAAATCGACCAAACCCCAATTTGGAACCCTTAGACCCCAAATCAACCTAATCACACGACACCCCCTACCATTCTAAAATAAGGAAAGATTGATTTGGTAAGTCAATAAGAAATCAAAAGCAAATCTGAGAAACATATCACAGCAATTAAAACCAACAGAAAATTGAGAGGAAAATCAACATGATGTTGTTTGGGTTAAGGTTTTGGAAACTCAAACAAACAAATCAATCCCAATATTGTGCAAAATAGAAAAATCAGCACTGAAATCATAGGACTTGATACACATCATTCAAGTGTTCTTTGCTACTTGGGCTACACTTGTCCACTTTATGTATACATATTTGTCAAATATTGACACAATGTTTCAATATTTTACAAGTTTTGAGGAATAATATCAATCATCATCATCATCATCGTTATTAGAGCTTTTATCTTAATATTAGAGCTAAAAGAAAAAAGAAATACTTTTCCTATTTTTGTATTTGCATATTCATACCTCTCGAGCACAAAATTATCGAGAAAATAAAATCATATATCACAAAATAGAAAAGTTCTAGTACTTATAATTCACTAATATTTATTTTTGGCATTATAATTTATACCCATTGAGTAAAAACAGTATTATATAAGTAAGTTATTGACATCTGATTTATTTACAAATTACGCTTTTATATTTAATTATTTAAACACAGTGTTAGACAAACATTATAAATATATGATAAATAAGTAGTGTTTACAATTTTTTTTAAATAAGACAGAAGTTATTAAACCATTAAAATGTAGGCTAATAATTTAATTTCAACACTTGCTAATAATTAGACTGCAAAATAGTACACTATTTTAATTTATGTGTCCTTATTTAATTTTTTTAGTCAAATAAACATAAATTTGAGTATTTTTTAAAATATATTGAATTAAGTTTGAAAAATTAAAACTTGAAATTTGCAAATTTTATTTTAATTCTTTAATTGTCTAGTTTTATTTAAAACAATAATCAAAATTAAACTAATTTGATTAAAAAATTTAATAAAAAATCAATTATTTTATAACAGACAAAATAGACATTTGAATTATTTACAAGCTATGTTATTATGTCTTCTTATTTAAGCATAATTTTAGGTAAACATTATAAATGTATGATAAATTAGTAGTGTTTAAAAAAAACTTTTATTTTTTGTTTTTAGATAAGACAGAAGATATTAAACCATTAAAACATAGGCTAATAATTTAATTTCATCACTTGCTAATAACTGGATAATAAATAGTACTCTATCTTAATTTATGTGTCCTAATTTAATTTTTTAATCAAATAAACATAAATTTGACTATTTTTTAAAATAATATATTGAATTAAGAGTGAAAACTAAAACTTAAAATTTACAATTTTCTTTTAATTTTTTAATGGGTTTATATATAATGCATTGACAGTGTATAGTTTGTATACATTGTCAATGTGTAAAAAATTGACACCTCATTAATGAACAAACTAAAAACATACTAAACTCTTTTGAGTAAATTGAAAAAAATATTTGTATTTACTTTTAAAGATTTAGCATGTTTTAATTTGCTCATTAATGAGGTATCAAACCTAATGCATTAACACTGTCAGTTCATTATATATCAACCTTCTTTTAATTGTCTAATTTTATTTAAAATAATAATCAAAACTAAACAATTTGATTGAAAAATTAATTAAAAAATAACTATTTTATTATGGAAGGTGTAATAATTTATTAAATGCCAAATTATTTTTTGATGCCGTTTCTAATAAATGCAAAATAATGCCATTTTAACTTTGTATAGGCCTTTACTTGAGTGATAGATTGGTACATTTTAAAAAGAAATTTTAAAAATAATCACTTTTGATAATTATTTTTTAACACTTTTCACTCTTATTGGATCAAATCACTTTATAGTTTTACATGAAAATGGGTTATCCATATGAGAAGTAAAAATCTAAATTATGCCAACAATCACTTAACCTAGTGACTAAGGATGAGTTGTGGCATATTGTAAATCTTGGATTCAATCCAAGTACCCCCCTTCCCAGTTATTTAATATTTCCTTGTAACCAAAAAAAAAAATCTAAATTATAGGATGCTAAAAAATACTTTTGCAAGTAATATGTAATTATAGGTAACCAGTCTTCGCATAAAACCAGAAAGTAATTTGGTTTAATAAGACTGAAAGTGTTAAAAGTGACTAAAAAAAATAACTGTCCCTAACATTCCTCCAATATTAAATCAAATAGACAAAAGTAAACAAAATGAATACATTTTTAATTCAACCATCTATAAAACAGTAGCATTTAATGATACCATTAACAATTCAAGTAGCGAAAAGAATTTAATTATTAAAATAAAGATCAATTTGTTACATTTTAAAATTTAGATTTAATAGCCAAATGTACCCTTAATTTTTAGTATGAAATGAAATTAAGTTTTCAACGTTTTATTGCGTAAAAATTAATACATAAACTTTTATTTTATCGTAGATGAACATCCAATCTTTCAAAATCATGTAATTAAGTCTAGATCTGTTAAATGACACTAACTACCGTTAAGATATATTGCGTGGAAGCTGATGTGGATAGTTTAGTTGGTTGCCACGTGACATACCACTTATGCAATACTAACTGAAGTTAGTGTTATTTAACAGATTTGGACTTAATTATATTATTTCGAATGATTGAGGGTTTATTTCGAATAAAATAAAAGTTCATAAATTAATTTTTATGTGATAAAACGTTTAAGAGTTTAATTCTACTTTATGTAAAAAATTAAGAGTACATTTGACTATTGAGTGTAAAATTTAAAAACTAAAATAATATAAGTACTATTACACCCAAAAAAAATAATATAAGTACTAAATTATAAAGGCCACATATGTAATTTCCTCGTGAAGCAATTACCCCAGAAAATCTGAAAAGCTGCTTGCCTATTAAGTGAATAATATCTAGACTATGAATATCCCTTCCAAAAAAAATCCCTAAATTTTTGTACTTCAAATGTACGTAAACACCATATTAACGTCACCCGCACATGGCGTTCCTGTCATATGCGAACATTAGTTCGTAAGGGAAGTGTCCTCCGCGCCCTTTAAAAATCGTCGCCAAACATTCCCGAAAACAAGGCAAAAATATAACCTAACAGCAGAAGCCCAAATTTCAAGCCCAACCCAAAACTTCAGACAATTTCCCTTCCACGATAAATCCTATCCGTTGATTCATATCTCCAACAAGATAATACTATCCGCGCCTGGACCTACTCATTTGAATTCAAATTGTGCCCACAAAGTTAACGTTACGATTTTGAAGACCTGAGCTTCGGATCCGAGCGGACACTCGAACCAAAGAACAAAAAACAAAGAGAAGATTGCAATATCAGTGCTGAGCCAAATACTGAAAGAGAGAGCCCACAAAAAAGAATTAAACAGCTTTTGATTTTGTTCGTACTTTGACTGTCGCGTGCAACATTTCTCTCCCTAAATCCTCTTCCTTTTCTGGGCTGTCTTTTTTTTTTCTTTCTCTTCATTTTTTTTTCTTAAAGAAAGATACCCGGAAAAGATTACCAAAGTATGTTCCTTTTCTCAATTTTTTGGTCCAATATTTCGTTTTTAGTGTATTGGGAGATGAATGGGATGATGGGTATTTATTGTTTTTCCATGAAATAATTTAAGCATTTGGGATTTTTTTAAAATTTTGTTCTGATGAGTTTATCTGATATTTGAAAGGAAGAGGAAGACAGAGGATTTTGAAATGGAGTGTGTTACAAGAACTGGGTTCCATGACCTCAACTTGGCTTCAAGAAAAGCAGAAGAAGCAGGTTGGTTTTATTTCCTGTTTTCTTTTTATGTTAGCAAAGGGAAGAAAAGAAACAAGAAAGTAAAGTCTCTGTTTCTTTTGTTGCAAATAAAGTTTTCTTTTCAAGCAAATGCAACTATTCAAGCTTTAGTTCTCCTTTCTTCTTTCTTTTTTATATCAAAGAATTTATTCAGCATTTCCATTTTGTGCATTGGTTTTTGTAGCTTTAAGAAGATATGTGGCTGTGGCTTGGTTAGAAAACTTAGTTGGTCCGCTGGGGATGTCAAGCCAGCCATCAGAGAAAGAGTTCATTTCTTGCTTGAGAAATGGTTTGATACTTTGCAATGTCATTAACAAGATCCACCCTGGTGCAGTCCCAAAGGTATCATCATAATTTACTATCTTGGTTTCATGTCTAGTTAAGCTTATTTCTATCTAGTGAAATTTACTTCTTTTTTTCATATGAATTTTAAGGTTGTGGAGAGTCATTCATATGGACAATCACTCACTCGGGAGTTTCAGCCACCACGAGCCTATCAATACTTTGAAAATGTCAGGAATTTTCTTGTTGCCATTGAAGAGCTAAAACTGCCAGCCTTTGAAGCTTGTGATCTCGAAAGAGTAAATTCCCAATACTACATTGAACAATTTTAGTAATTTTTTATTGCAACTTTTTGTGAAAATCAGTTTAAACCAAGTCAATTTTTGGCTTTTAATTTTTGAAGGATAACTTGGAAGCGGGATCTGCTGCTAAAGTTGTTGACTGCATATTAGCTCTGAAGTCATACCATGAATGTAAGCAGATTAATTGTGGGAATGCTAATGGATACTATAAGCTTACTAGGTCCCCCATGGTCATGCAACCTGCCACTAAGATTCAGTCTCGAGCCTTATCGGAATCTTGTAGGCGCTTGGACATGTCTGCTGCATGTGATAAACAACCACTCGCCAATGGCGAAGTCCATAAACCTGAAGGTTTTGATTTGTCTTCTATTAATGTATTTCTTTCCCCATTTTTATCTGATATATGAACTGCATTAGGAGCAGAGGTTTCTTTTTTTCTTTTTTCGGTAAATTTGTAACTTAAGATGAAATATGCATTAGACAAGAAATTAGTAGTACAATTTAATTTAATTTAATTAAATGCATTCTGGTTTCATTTGGATTTGAATTGTCATTAAAAACTTTCAAGCATTCTACAACAACTTTTCAAGCTGTTGGCAATTACAGAAGTCAAATCCCTTTAGGAAACGAGCGTGTAAAAGTTATTGGTCTATAGCCATATACACCTAATGTTTAACTACTAGCTACTTAGTACTTTGTTTCTTTTTACCTGAACATTTCCATTCTTCAGAGACAAATTGTATTTTGGAGAATGTTAATCAAATTCTTTATTAGATACCTTTACTGTCCCTAATGATCTTCACACTTTTGCTTGGCATTTTGCTTTTTTCCTCACTCTATATGATGCATGTGTTTGTAGATACAATTGTGAAGGTACTTGCTGACTACATGGTTGGCACAAAGGAAAACATTGATGACAACCTTTTGGGTTCTTTCCGAAAGCGAAATCCGGTAAAAATAATTGTTTTTGTATATTAACCTTGTTCTTATTCATTATCTGTCTAAAGAACTAAACGTTCTGTATAAACTTCTGTTTTTTTTTCTGAACTTCTCTCTTCTGCCACAGGATTTAGTGAAATTATTTGGCAAGATGATTTCAAGTTGTTTGGAGGAACAATTTGAGAATAAGTTCCCTGAGGTGAGTTCACTTCAGCCAAGAAAAAATTATCATTTTTTCTTGCAAATTCCATGTAATCCATATTCCTAAAAGATATTTCCTCCATAAGAATGGTTTATCTAGAGGAAATTCTAAAATTATCCTCCGGAGTAAGCAGCTGAGAAGCATTAGAAGGTGGATACTTTGAAACTTGTTTACACAAAACCAGCTGATTCCCCTTCTTTTATTTCTTTCTCTTTCTTTAGCAGCAGAGTGCAAAAAGTAGCTGTCACTCGTACGTTAATAACTTGCTTGAGGAAACACCAATTTAGTAATATGAATTATTAGCACAGATATTGTATTGTTTCACAATCAACTGAAAGTGAGCATCCTATATAGCACTAAGCTTTGGCCCGATCATTTTATCACCCTGGCCTAAAATATATATTCTACAGCCTAGATATCATGATTATATAGACCAATGTATCCTTACTTGAGAAGACTGAGATTTATGGATAAACTTTTAAACAAACTTTTCTCTATTTTTTTCTGCCAGTTCTTACTTTTTCAATAAAATGATCTTTAACTAATTATGGTCATGTCTTCTGCCCTCCAAAACAGCTGAAATCGGTGTTTAAAGATTTTCTGAAAGAAAGTAATGACCCAACTGTTAACTCTACACCTATGCCTCTGGAGGATGTATCTTCATTTGGACAATTTCAGGTATAAAATTTTTATTCTCACCATCTATTTACTCTTTTGAATTTTACCGGGCTTGCAAATTCTTAATGCTAGTCTGCTGGAAAAATAACATTACCCCAGGTATTTTTTACTAACATTTCCCCCAACTTAGCTATTAAGCAAGAAAAATGCTAACTCTTCCTGGTAAATGTAATTTTTTAAACCCTTTATTTGGATATTATGGCAAATAGTTTAACTTGTTTATAACTATTAGTAATTTTTCAAGGTAAATAACTTTTTACTTCAACTTTGTTTGAAAAATGAAAGTATTCATAGGTACATGAAATATTGATTAAAGTTTTGTTGGTAGATTTGCTCGAGTATGATTATGTGTATGTGACAATATAGATGTTTAGCTCTCCTTCACATGTTTGGTGTCAGTCTATATAACAACTTTTCTGTCCATAGATTTGCTTTTGTGCAACTTTGGCTGTAATTCCTATGTTTATTGTTGCAAAATATGATGAGTTCCACACCATATTTTTTACAGGAATCAAGAGCTCGTATGAAAAAGGCTAGTTGGAACCACAGGAATTTATTAAAAATGCAAGAAAAAGAACTTTCGGTATGCATTTCTTTTGCTTCACCTATATTTTACTGGTTGCAACAACACTATGAAAAATGTTATGTTCTACCGCTAGTTGGATTATTCTAATATATGAGATGCATTAAGTTGCAGCTACTGCTTTTGTTCAGAAAGTCCTTATCCTAGAATCTTATTCAATAAAAAGAATGATGTCTAACAGTGATGGAGATGGTCAAGTATACTGAATCATTTCTCTTTTTTAACTGAAAAGTGCTAATTAAAGTTATACTATTTTTCAAATTTATTTGAGATTAACTTGTGATAGAGCATAATGTAGCTGAATGATAACGTCCTCAGAAACATTTTCCTTTACTTCTATTGGTCTATAGCTAGTGTAAACAAAATTGAAAAAGAAAAAAAAAACAATTAAAGGGAAAGTGGAGGTTTCTTGCCAACTTCAGTCCAAGATAGCTATAGAATCAGTTTTGCATGGGTTTGGCTGCCCTTCATTTTGTTTCCATGGAGAATTCCAAGTATCCAATAAGCCAATAACTTCAGATAAGTGGACCGGAATTTTTGACAGTAGAGGTGTTTAAAATGAAAGAGAGAAACAAAGAGTTTGCTAGTTTCTTTAACCATCCTGATATCAAGAAATGTTCATACTGTTAATGAAGTGTTGTTTATTTTCAGGAACTCAAGGACTTGTTATCAACTACAAAGAGAGAGTTTGAAGGCTTACAGTCACAACTGCAAATGGATTTGAAAGATCTAGGTATGTTTCGTTAACCGTAATTATGTGGTCCATTTCATTATTTTACCTGCTTTGTTGTTTAGATTTTTTTTCCTCAACTTCTTAACTTCAAATACAATTTTTAAATGTGTCTGGGCTCAGGAAATCAAGTAGAAGAGATGTCCACTGCTGCACTTCAGTATCACAAGGTGGTTGAAGAGAACAGGAAGTTATATAATATGGTTCAGGATTTAAAAGGTATGTTTTAGTCCGTGTTATAGTTTTATTTGAAACTGGAATCTCTCGATCATGCTCTGATAAATTTTACCTTCAGGAAATATTCGAGTTTTCTGCAGAATTAGACCAGCTTTCTGTGCTGGAACAAGAAATGTAATAGATTTTATTGGGAAGGATGGTTCACTTGTGATTTTGGACCCATCAAAACCCCAAAAAGACGGAAGAAAAGTCTTCCAGTTTAATCGTGTGTTTGGTCCAAGTGCAATACAAGGTAAATTATAACAAAATTAAGTAAGTCTCTATTAATTGACTAAGCTGTCCAGTACATGGATTTGATTCCTTATACGTATGACTTGTTTCAGATGATGTGTTTAATGACACTCAACCTTTGATCCGATCTGTCATGGACGGTTATAATGTTTGCATCTTTGCATATGGCCAAACTGGATCAGGCAAAACGTATACTATGGTAAGTTAATTTGCTTCAAATTAAAAAAAAAGGGCAAAATTTAGGCACTTTAATCTGATTTATTTAGACTTGGAAGAACATTTGGTGGTCATTGCCTTATCCATAGAAAGTATTTATTTTCCATTACATATTATGCATACTTGGCAAGGATTACCTTTTCCTTAATATGACTTACATTTCTGGTGACAGAGTGGTCCATCAGGTGGATCAACTAAGGATTTGGGGATTAATTATCTAGCTCTCAATGATCTCTTTGAAATTTCTAATCAGAGGAAGGATACTATAAGTTATGAGATTCAAGTACAGATGGTCGAAATATATAATGAGCAAATCAGAGACCTTCTTTCAGAAGATTCGTCATCCACCAAATATCCTTTCTTATTGATTTTTGTCCTCACAGGATAATTTGCCTTGTTCAATGTTTTCAGTTCTCTTCTTGCAATTTTTAAGCAATCATATAAATGCTTTTGTAGCCTTAATGTGCACAAATTAGAGATTCGTAGCTGCACTAGTGATAGTGGCTTGAGCCTTCCAGATGCTACAATGCATACAGTGAAGTCCACAAGTGATGTGCTAAATCTAATGAAATTCGGAGAGGTGAATCGTGTTGTTTGTTCCACTGCAATCAACAATAGAAGTAGCCGCTCCCACAGGTCATTTTCTGAGGCCGGATTTTTTCTATATAAAATATTACCTTACATTTTCTAAATCATAGTGAAGAAGATTGGTTTCCATTTTGATAGAACAAGCAAAGGTATGGATTAAAGATTGTTCAAGTTGTTTTCAGATGTTGACTGCGTGAATTTAACTTTGCAGTATCCTAACAGTCCACGTCCATGGGGAAGATGCATCCGGCAACACTCTTCGTAGTTGCTTGCATTTGGTTGACCTGGCAGGAAGTGAGAGGGTGGATAAATCAGAAGTTACAGGAGATAGGCTAAAGGAGGCTCAACATATTAATAAGTCTCTTTCTTGCCTTGGAGACGTCATCACAGCTTTGGCTCAGAAGAATTCTCACATCCCTTACAGAAACAGCAAACTCACGCTTCTATTGCAGGACTCGTTAGGTTGTAATTTTATTATAACTCCTTTTTCCCAGAATCTATAGCTTATTTTATTCATAATGATACAACTGTTCTCTACTTAGATTTTTTTTTCCTTGTTTCAATTAGTACTGAGGTTTCCCAAGAGAAGGAATCATGTTATAATATTGCATTTCTTGCTTATTGTGATAGGAAATGTAATTTGTTTTCTGCAAACAGATTGTATGAGTTTTGTACTGATTTTTTTTTTTATGGAAATGTCAAGGTGGACATGCTAAGACATTGATGTTTGCTCATGTGAGTCCGGAAGGAGACTCTTTTGGAGAAACAATTAGTACTTTGAAGTTTGCTCAGAGAGTTTCAACAGTGGAACTTGGCGCTGCTCGTTTGAACAAAGAGAGCAGTGAGGTTATGCAACTCAAAGAGCAGGTAAACACATTCATTCAAGCTTTGGTTTTCATAATTTCTTTCTCACCTTAGATGTGTAAATAATTTAATTGCAGCGTTTACTTTAGCAGTTCAACACTGGACATTTTGGTTTCTCTTATACAAGTCTGCTACTACAATAGGCTTCATGTAAAATATGTGCAATTTAAATCATTAAGATGTTAGGTTGATCATCCAGATTTCTTGATTGCACTGTTAGGTACAAAAATTTTTTATCTTATGCTTCTCGAGGATACTTTTGTATTTAGAAATCATCCTGTAATTCATAAAAGCTTTCGAGTTTTCCTAATAAATAGGCATATCATTGCTTGAAAACAGCTCCGATCGAGTGTTTAGAAGCAGAGGAAACACTGTATCAATGAGTTGAGCTATTTTTCTTTTGAACTTAGCAGATAACTTATGTAACTATTGAAGAAATTTTTGTAGATTGAGTACCTCAAGAAGGCATTGGCAAACAAGGAAGCACAGAGCACAGTATCCTACAAAATAAAGGAACCAAAATCTCCATTTGACAAACAAAAGGCAACAATTGAGAAAACTCCCCCACGTGCTCGAAGGTTGAGCATTGAGAATGGTAGCACTATGAAATCTGAGAAAACAGTGAAGCTTGATGACAGGAGAGGACCAAAAACTCCATCAGCTCCAACTCGGGCAAGGAGGTTGAGCTTGGAAGGTCCAAGAAATGGTAAGAAGGACAACAGTCAGATAAAAGTATCTGAAGACGTTGGTAAGTCCTTGCATGCCAGCACAGTGTCCCTACAGAAATATAGTCAGTTCCACGATGCAGAAGCAGTTACAAAACAGTTTGGGAATCTCAGCAATGGCAGCTCTATGGTGGAGATTTATCATTCTAAAGCTCCTCGGAGTCCTACTAGTTCGTCCTTTCAAAAGCAAGCACTGAAGACAGATTGTCGAACACAAATTCCTAGACTTAAGCTACCAAATACACCTGAACCACAAGCACCGGCTAGAAATGACATTCATAATGCCATGCAAAGTTCTACTGAATCACGAACGGCAAATGGTAAAGGATCTCAAATAAGGAAATCCCTGAGAACAACCATCGGGAAACTGATTAGTGGCTCTGAGAAGAGGTAGGTTAAACTGAGTTCCCATTAGCTTTTATTTAACTTAATGATTAGATGCTGGCTTATATAACTGGAAACCACATACTATACATAGATCATAATGAGGAATGCAGGCATATTAGAACTGTTTTTTTTAGGCCATCCTTTTAGAAGTGTCGAATATTGTATGGCAGTTATGTCAATCCTTAAATTTAACAAGCATGATTTGATGATGTTACTAAATTATTAGCAAATGCACCTTCTGGAATGTGCTCCAATCTGAAGTTCTCTGCACAAAATTACAGGAACCTGCAGAACTCGTTGGAATTCAAGTCACCTATCAGGAAGGAGGGCACTGTCAGTGATTTGAAGTCACCAGTCACTGCTGATGCAAGAGCAGTGCGTAGGCAATCACTTACCAGTGTCCAAACATCAGGGTCAGACAGGTCACGCAGATCTTCTCTCGGAGGGAAGCCAATTGACTCGAGTAAGTAAACAAGTGTTAGCACTATTCTTGCCTGATTTTGAGTTGTCCACTTTTAGTTGCCATATTTATTTCAGCATGTACTTTCTGTGTCCGCTATCCAAGTTTCTTTCCATATTTTCTTATGTAGGTACAACTATGAACAACAAAAACAGGAATGCCAAGACACCACCACCTGTCCACCCATCAACGAAGACAACAAAGCAGTGGCTGTAATGTTCTAATTGTTGAATGAAAGGCTCCAGTGATGCTTTGACTCGAAGCACACATGACTTGTTGACATTTTAGAACGCCTCAAGAATAGTCAGAGCAAATTGGGCATGAGAGTGAGCTAACCTCTAGTTCATGTACATAGGAAATAATAGAATGCAATTGAGGCAGGTTGATGAAACAATGTCAACTGATTCACAGCTGATCATTGTTGCAGACACCAGTTTTGTCTGCAAGCTGAGACAAACTGTATTTCATATGCTCGCTTTGCTATTCTTCATCTATATCTCACATAAATTTTGGGTCCATTCAAAGATGTCAAAATTTCTTTGCTGTAACAAACATTATGTTTGCACTTCCCATAGGAAAAATAAAATAGTCTTCATTTCCCAAGGTCAGGCTTTATTTTGGCTTATTGCTTTCAATTTAATTCCCTGCCAATGCCTGTTGTAGAACTACTTCAGAAAGCAGAAATTCAAGCAAGCTTTTAACCACGATCTGTTAGCCTCAACTTGTTAAAATTTTTATGTAACAGTGCATATTTCTCATTCTCAGCAGATAATTTTGGCTTGAAGGCTGAGATACTGTGTCAATGTGTGCATTTCCTGATTTCCTCTCATGACCAGGCAACCTTTTTTTATTCGTTTTCGGGCTTAGAAGTTACTTCTCTAATTTAATATCATGACAGCAATTGGAGTAAGGCCAAGGTTTAAAGATTAACATTTGTAAGACTTTGGAAATAGAAAATTCAAAAGATTTATATATAATGCACTGACAGTGTATAAAGTCTATACGTTGTTAGTGTACAGAGGTTGACACCTCGTTAATGAGCAAACTAAAAAGAAATCAAGCTCAATTGAGCAAATTGAAAAAGATTTATTTGTATTTATTTTTAAGGATTTGACACCTTTTTAGTTTACTCATTAATGATGTGTAAACTTCTTATGCATTGATAGTGTATAGAGATTTTACACTGTCAGTGCATCATATATAATCCTAAATTCAAACCCCTCTCATTTTGATCTGCATTGTTGGACATGGGCTCCAAGTGTCCAGTCTATTGGCCCTAGGATTGGTTTTTAAATTATAAGAGATATACTTGGGGCAAGCAAAGGCCTAAGAAATCAAAGTCAACAAAGAGAATGTTTCTTTTAGTTTTCTTTGTAAAAGATGTTGCATAAACAATGGTCGGATTGTGAGAGAAGCTTTTGAGAGCTTGTTAGGAGCAGCAACCAAGGAAAAAAAAAAGAAAGCAGAAAAAATTTGAGCTTTGGGTATTTTTCTTGTTCCTTAAAGAGAGCAAGGGGAGAGATAAACTTGTACAACAATTGGGGTATATTGGGTATGCATGTTATGTTGTGTCCAATTGTAAGATTTGGGCAAAAAGCTTAGGTATTGAAACTATGTAATTTGTTTATTTCTCATAGTAGATTATTATCCGGTTTGCTCCATGGTTTTTCTTTCTACATTGGAGAGTTTTCCATGTTAAATTTTAGTGTCACTTTTAAGGTCATTAGCTACGGAATTCGCGACGGAAAAATTCCGTAACTAATTTCCCTTCATAATGCCTGAGAAAATAAGTGAATAAAGTTAGCGACAGAATTTTTCCGTCGCTAATTCCGTAGCTAAAGGTCATTAGCTACGGAATTAGCGACGGAAATAGGGATGGCAATGAGTACCCTATAAACGGGTACCTAGTGCTACCCGACCCGTTTAAGTAGGATTAGGGTAGGGTATAATCGAATTCGGGTAGGGTACGGGTAGTGAAATTACTACCCGTCACGGGTTAGGGTAGGGTTCGGGTAGTTATCTTAGGGTACCCGCTACCCGAACCCGATTATAAATAATAATTAATTAATAAAATACTTATATTGTTTATATATAAATTATTTATTATTAATGTTTTATTTAATTAAATTAAATCATTATATATTATAATTATGATTTTTAACTTTAATTTATTTTTATGAGTTAAATTAAATTTATTAATATAATGTTTTAATTAAGTTATTCTAAAATTAATTTTAATTTTAAACTTAAAAATCAAACTTTGACTTAATAAACGGATAATTAAACGGGTTCGGGTAGTTAAACGGGTATTTATATTTTATAGGGTTAGGGTTTGGGTAGCATAAATAAAAATAATCGGGTAGTTAATCGGGTTAGGGTTCGGGTATCCCAAATCTAGCGGGTACCCGACCCGTTTACATTCCTAGACGGAAAAATTCCGTCGCTAACTTTATTCACTTATTTTCTCAGGCATTATGAAGGGAAATTAGCGACGGAATTTTTCCGTCGCTAATTCCGTAGCTAATGACCTTTAGCTACGGAATTAGCGACGGAAAAATTCCGTCGCTAACTTTATTCACTTATTTTCTCAGATATATGAAGGGAAATTAGCGACGGAATTTTTCCATCCTTAATTCCTTCGCCAATGACCTTTAGCTACGGAATTAGCGACGAAAAAATTTCGTCGCTAATTTCTATACATGTTTTGGGTTTAGCGATAGAAATTTCTGTCGCTAATTTCGTCGGTAATATTTTGGCGCAATTGAACAGTATCTCCCGCCATAATTAGCGACGGAATTAGCAACGAAAAATATTCCTTCGCTAATTGCCGATGAATTTCCGTCGCTAATTCCGTCGCTAAGTTCGGTATAAATTTCGTCGTTAATCCGTCGCTAATACTACTTTTCAGCGACGAAAAAATTTCGTAGCTAAATTTTCGTCGCTGAAAATCAATTTTCTTGTAGTGTCATGAATTAAAATCTTAAAATTTAAATAAGATAAACACGATCTACCTTGATGAATTAGGTAACCAGAGGAGTATGGAAGATACTTTAAAGTACCTTACGTGTTTCGGTATCCAAGTCTACTATAGGGAATTCATTAGTTGTAATTAAATCACAAATTCAAATATAAATTCAATATTTTGAGAAATAAGACATACATCAGAAATTGGACAATTTCTCCGTAAACATTATAAATCATTTTTATAGCAATTTTTTAACAGATACTTCAAATAAATAATTTCACAAAACATATTATTCATATCATGAAACAAAAGAAACGGATAAAACAAAATCAGAAATATATCAAAACTGGGAGTGTCGAGATCTAAGTTAACCTAGGATTTACCACCCTAATATAATTTTAGCGGAGACTGGGCTACACCAATAGACACATGCACTATAGTAGATGTATGGCCATAGTCAAAGGGCCATAGCATGAGTACTAGCCAGGTGTCACCTGTGGGAGCTAAAGACTGGGCTAAAGTCAGTAGCATCGGAATGGAACGGAAATGCATGTACCCATAGATAGTTAGGGGGCCAACAGTCTCAAAACATTTTAAATATTTATTTCAGAGTTGTTTATGGAAATAAATTAAATAAAACATGCCTTTAATAAATTCATAAGAAATAAAATTCATAAAATCCCATAATCAAATATTAATTCACAAAACATATTATCAAAAAATTATTTAGCCTTTCAAATATTCAATATAAATTTTACAATGATAGAAAAATATTCGAGCACAGAAATGCAAAATAAAATCTCATAATTTATTAGAATATATACTGAATTTGTGATTTAATTATATAAATTCATATTTAAGAATTTAAATTCAACATATAAAATTATTTTTCTTATATTTCAAATATTATGCCAAAATGGTAGTTTTGAATAGCTTAGGCTAATTTAAAAAAATTTCGGCAGCATTACAGTTTATTTTATCCTAACCTTCCTGCACGAAACCCAGCTTAGAAACCAAAATTTTCAGTTTTCAATTTCAATCCAAAATTTCAAATCCAATTTCACCAAACAACAATTTTATCAAAATCATGCAATTCAATATCTCTACGTTCATACAAATATCCCATACCTCTTATTTTTTAGGTAGTTGCCTCGTCTGCACCGATAGCACCTTCGGATTTTGAGGCTGCAAATTCATTATTCCAACTCGATAACTTCATTATATTTTAATTAAAAGAATATTTAATAATTTAAATGCTAATGAATTGTCTGTAAAATTCTCTAAATGTAGTCTAATTTCTACTCGTACAAAATTACAACTTTTGCTCTATAACTCTATTTTCGATTCCGATCGCGCCAACAATCTCAAAATAATTCATACATTATTTTAGGACTTAAATTACATTGAAATGGACATGATTTCTTCCTCCCTTTCACAAGGCCGAATTGCCTCTCTCCATGCCATACATGAAATTCTTCCAAATTAAGCTTTCTATTTGACCTAAACTTGTCTATTTAATTTTTCTACATCATTCCCACTTGAAATTCACATTGAATGGCATGTTCATCTAGCCTAGGCCGAACCTCTCTCTACACCCTACATATTGGTTTTCTTCAAATCAAGCTCAATTACGCTTGTTTCCATGCTTTCCACAATTTCTAAAATTTTTCTACATTAATTTCTCATCAAAATACACCATGTCCATGTACCATGCATGTTGACCGAAACCCTCATGTGCTCATTTACATGGTTCTAACATGATTCAACCTTAAACAAACATGGAAACAACTTAATCATATAGTAATTAGTAAGAAAACCATGAAAGATTCTAAGTTTCCAAATTTCCTCACCTTGACCGAAACCAATGGGAGAGCTTGAGATCTGATTTTGGCCACTTTAGCAATAGATATGGGTACCAAGTTGTAAAGGAGATTGAGGAGAACAAGTTTGGTTAAGATAGTTTTTGGTTTCGGTGAGTTTTCAGTGAAATTTTCAAGCTTTCTCTTTCCTTTTAAGCTCACGTTAATGGTGGGAGTGTTTGCTGCTGGTTGCTGCTAAAATTAATGGAAGAAGAAGCTGGAAATCCTTTTTAAAATGATATTTTATAGGTAAATTTACCATTTTGCCCTAATACTTAAAGATTTCTTTCAAATTTGCCCCTAAAGTTTGACTTAGTTGAAAACAATCTGTCTAATCTCCAAAATATTTTATTTAATCATAAATCAACTTTATTTAACTTTTTCTAATGTTTGGTAAAGCTTTTGTTGAGGTTCGGTTACCGATTTGGGTGAAATTATCAAAATACTCATAACCGTAAAATCGTATAATTTCTACTTTTACATCTAATTTATTCTATCTGTCTAGATGTTCTAAAACTATATTTCATGAGAAATTATTTAGTATAGACAGTGGGTCAAAAGTCTTTTTGGTTTGACTATTATTTCCAAAAATTTCGACTAATTATGGACTAAATCGTCATTTTTCAAATTGTTGCACATTTTCCAAAATATGCAAAAATAATTGAGTTTGAGGCTAAGATTCTTACCATCAAATTTTTCAACCTTGAATATCGAATCCTCCAAGTTCCACCTTTATCGGGACTTTAAAAATCAGTAGGACCCACCTGCTGTTTTGCCTGTATACCTAAAGTATATTCCAAAATTTATTAATTATAAATTATTCAATATTTTTTATTAAATAAATTTGATTAAATAGAAATTAAATTTGCAGGGTATCATAGTAGCAAAACCTTGTGTGTATTTGAGAAAATCCTTAAATGGTGATTTTATTATTCTTTTGTTATATGTTAATGATATACGAATTGTAGGGCAAGATACTCATATGATTCACATGTTGAAATAGGCATTGTCTAAGTGCTTTTGAGGGTTTAGGTCTAGCTAAGCAGATTTTGTATATGGATATTATTCGTGATAGGAAAGTTGAAATGCTGTGGTTGTCACAAGAAAAGTATGTTGAACAGGTGCTAACGAGATTTAGCATAGCACATCTCTTGCTAACCATTTTCACTTAACTAAGAAATCTTGTCATGTGACTAAAAGAGAAAAGAATGCAATGTCTATTATTCTTTACCCTTCAACAGTTGGTTCTTTGATGTATCTTATGGCGTGCACACGGCCATATATTACTCATGTAGTTGGTGTAATGAGCAGATTTCTTTCCAATTTGGGAAAGGTTCACTAAGAATTAGTGAAGTGAATCTTCAGATATTTGAAGGGGTACTTCTAAAATGTGTTTGAGTTTTGGGGCTACAAAACTAGTTCTTATAAGGTTTACTAATGCAGACATGAGTGATCTTGATGGTAGGAAATCTACTTAAGGGTACTTATGTGAAATCCCCCAATTTCATGAAATTCCTCCATAATTGTAAAGCATTTTGGCTTAAATGAAGTAAATGGACATGAGAATTATGAAGTATGAAGGATGTATGGAACATGGAAGAAGTAAGGAGATGAAAGATTAAATAATCAAGTAGTCAATTAATATTGATGTCAGGAAAATAAATGGAATAGGAAGAAAGAAGACCAATTAAATGAATATGAAGCTTAATGTATGAATGATGTATGCATGATGTATGGAAGAAATATGAAAGTTGATGGTTAATAAGGCAAATGATTTATTAGGTTGATATCAGAAAAATATTAAGAGTATAAGACAAGAATTAAATCAGAAATATTATTGGAGATTAAATGGACAAATGGTCTTGAGTCAAAAGGGAAGAAGAGAATTAATGGTCAAAGATAGGTCAAAAAAGGAGTCAAGGAATAAGTGGCTGAGATGAGATGATATTGGATAGGGAAGCAATAAATGAAATGGCATGACTCACCCCCAGTCATCACCCTACGCCAGCCTCTGCCAGCCCTCTCCCTCTCGTTCTAGCCCTCTCCCTCGTGTTCTCCAAGTTTCCATAAGTTTTCTTCCATAGCTACCATGACAAACACCCTTGTTTAGTAACCAAATCGTTAAGTTTGTTAGACGAAAAATGATCGTAGTCACTAGACGAGGCTATATCTGAAGTTTGGTGGATTGATTTCAAGTATTGGAAGAGATCTCAAAGTTGAGATTTTGGTCACTAGCAAAAGGTAAGAGAAGAAGATGATTTGTTCAAGTATGTTTATGGTATGGTGTTGTACTGAATTAGTATAACATGTTTATGGCAAATTCTTAAAGGTTTGCTTTGATATGATGATTTCAGATTTGAAGGAGTGAAAGCTAGGGTTACGCGCCAAGTGATTACGCGTTTCCGAAGGAATCAAGGTAAGGAATTTATGTAACGGACGTAAGGCGGCTATGTCCGCATGTTTTTATGATGTTTTACATGTTTTGGAAAGATGTACAAGTTGTTTTATGTAGGAAAAGATACACTTTCGGACTTGTCTCCTAGTACCAATTAGGCTAGGAGCAGCCGACTGCCTTAAAAGGAGAAGTCGACTGCCTAGAGACAACCAAAACGTCGTTTTCCGAAAACTGATGCAAACCAGTCGACTGCTATGTATGCCAGTCGACTGCTATTTTCCAGAAAAGCATTCTGTTTCAAACCAGTCGACTGCTATATGAGACAGTCGACTGCTAATTATGAAAATGCATTCTGTTTCAAAACCAGCCGACTGTCTATAGGACCAGTCGACTGCTATATTTTTAAGATGCATTCTGTTTCAAAACCAGCCGACTGCCTATAGAACCAGTCGACTGCTATTTTCCGAATTGCATTCTGTTTCAAAAACAGTCGACTGCTATATGGGCCAGTCGACTGCTATTTCTGAAGAAGTATTCTGTCTGAAAACCAGTCGACTGCTATATGGACCAGTCGACTGCCCTCTTGTATTTTCAAATATGAAAATATCGAAAATTAAATGAAAATAATTTCGAAAAAGGAAGTTATGAAGTAGCAGCCGACTGCCCTATGGGACCAGTCGACTGCCATGCATGAAAAGAGCTTTTAAGCTTAATTGATTTAAACACAAAAGTATATTATAATGTTTTGAGACTATGGACTGCGTAATGATTATGCATTTCTGATGGCTGGGCGACTCTGATCAAGTCCTCAGTAATATGTATGTTGAGCGAGGAACCCTAGTCCGGTCCTCAATCCCACATGTGACACCTGACTAGTGTTCACGGTGGAATTATAAAGGCAGGAGAGAATCCCTGACCTATGCAGAGTGCACTACTGTACCAATGCATGATTAGAGTCATATGAGTCATATGAATGGGAATGAAAGGTTCATGTGACGACTCAACCGCTTAAACATTGTACCTAGTCTCCATCTATTTCAAAGTACAAGATGTATGTATAAAGAAGTAAGTTATGAAGTATGATGTTTTGAAGTATGTTTTGAAGTAAAGAAGCATGATGTATGTTTTAAGTATACAATGTATGTTTTAAAGTAAGTTTATGAAGTATGATGTTTTAAAGAAGAAGTATGATGCATGTTTTATACGTATGCTATGTTTTAAAGAAAGCATACAAAGTATGTTTGCCACGGCATTTGAAATAAATATGCATGATTGCAAACAATGCATGAAAGAGGTTTATGATGCACGCTTTATAATGCTTTACATTACATTATAGAGCCAAGTAGGAAAAATACATATAGAGGCATAGCACGCTCTTTTACATATTTTCTTACTGAGCGTAAACTCATCCTTTTACAAACATTTTTCATACAGACTATCCGAAGTAATCCCTCGCTCTAAATAGAAGAGCCTCTGAGTGGATTTTGAAAGTTTACCTTCAAGAGACGCTTCCCAAGTAATATAGAAGGTATACTTATGTAATTATGCAAAGTAAATTGTAATTCAGCTATGGTACAGTACAGCTAACATTTATGTATATAAGATGTCGGGGATTTAAGTTAAGATGATGTATGAGATCCTGTGGAAATGGATGGTACATATATACATGTATCATTAGTCTGTTTTATTGTGATTGAATTAAATATATTGAGCTCTTAGATAGTAAGCTTAAGAAATAAAGATATGATTGACATTGACAAGCAAATCTAACCAAGTTTAAGGGAAAAAGGATAAAAGATGAATAAGAAATGTATGGTGACCGGGATGTCACAGAGTGGTATCAGAGCAATTAGATTGAGGTTTGTCAGTGTCGATGAGTTAGAAGTAGAGTATATCCCCAATTGTACTGTACTTGTCTGAATACATATACGATGTATAACTGTTTGAAGTTATACTAAGTAGCTCAATTTTGTATTTTATCGACAGAATGAGCTCAGATAGAAGGGATGTTGGTGAAGGAAGAGGAAGGGATTATGTAGAACAGTCACCAACACAGTTTCCTTTTCCATCTCTACCTCATAGCCCAAACACTAGGTTAGCGAAGATGGAGAAGCAAGTGGAGAATATGACCACTATGTTTACGCAGTTATGGCGAATTTTCCCAACATGGTCACAAGTGTGCCATTCGCCATTCCTATGGTACAGCCACCACCAGTACAGACAGAGTTACCCCCACCATTCCCAGTTATTGAAAGGCGGGATCTCACAGCCTATTGCAGTATGACCTTGATTAAGAAATATAAGAAGCTGGATCCGCCTAAGTTTAAGGGGGATAAGAACCCATTGGCCGCAGTGAATTGGGTGAAGGCGGTCACTAGATCTTTCGAGTATATGTTATGTTCCGGAAGGGAAAAATTAGGTTTGGCTGTTTATCTGTTAGTGGATGATGCAAAGTATTGGTGGCAGTCCACTCAGGCCTTTTTGGAAGCCCAACATGTTGAGGTTACGTGGGATAAATTTTTAGAAGCCTTTACTGAGCAGTACATCCCACGCACTGATCAGACTAGATTGAAGATCGAATTTTTGAAATTGACTCAAGGTACAATGTCAGTTAATCAATATGAGTCAAGGTTTATTTCTTTAAGTGGATTCGATCGAGAGACCATTAGGAGTGAAGGATATAAGATATACAGATTTATAGAAGGACTGAAGTCTCCTATCAAATCCAAGTTGTATACTATAGGTGTCACTACTTATAATGAGACAGTCCGTAAGGCTCAGTTGTGTGAGCAGGACTATGAGTTTCATCATGATGATTTCCGAGCCCAAAGTAAAGGTAAGAAACCAATAAAGAGGAAGTCAGAAAGGAAGATCTCGAAAGATGGATGCTCATCTAGGAGATGTAGGCCATATGAAAGAGCCTCAATAGGTAAGCAAGTAAATTATAAGAAAATGATTATTAATTAAATTAAATGGTTATGTGGAATATATATTGAGTTGGGAGTATTATGATGATTATGGTACAGGGAATCCTAGAGCTACTGGGATCAAGATAAATGATGATAGATTCCGACATTCAGCTAGTTCACCTAAGAGTATAAGACAAAGGTGTGAATATTGCAAAAAGTTCCATAGATCACAGCCATGCCGGTTGGCAAGTGGCACATGTTTCAGATGTGGTGAACGAGGACATTTGATCAAAGATTGTCCCAAGAGAGACATGAAGACATTCGAGGAATCTGAGGGGACTCCTCAACCACAGCGCAAGGCTACTGCTGAAGAGAAAGGAAAGACACCTGCTAACTATGATGTAAATGTTAAAGATGTATAAGACAAAAGTATGTTGTATGATCTGACTAAGTTGTAAAGAAAGTCAATAGAGGTAATATGGTTATGTGAAGGATTTTAGTTTACGATGTGAAAAGAGTATAAAGGAGAATGATGATTGACTGTTATTAGTCGATTTTACTTAAATGTTTTATGCTATAAAAGCATTATTCTGAAAAGAATATGAAGTAATATGAGAGATGAGTTATCTCAATGACGGTAATTATTCTCTATAGTCGCATCTAGGAACCGGAACACGACAGGTATTCTAAAGTACCTTCCATACTCTACTCGGTTACCTAGCCGACTATAGTATCCTTCCTGATTGATCCCTAGAGTATCATAGGGAAATGAAGATGTTCATTCCTAAGCATGTTTGAGGCGACGAGAAGAGGACATTTTGGATACGAATTAAAAGAACTATGTTAATAGTTTAAAATGTGATTAGTATATGAGTATTAAAGGGACAAAAGAAAGAAATTATAGAAAGCCATTGTGATGGCAAATGCTATGAGTCAGAAGCATGAGAGAATAATGATTCATATGATGACAAGAAAGTAAGAAGTTACTTGAGAAATTCCCAAGCCTTAAGCTAAATATTATGCTTTCAAGGAAAAAAAAAATGGAAATGATGACTAGTATAATGATTAAGTCAGAATTAATGAATGGATTTGTTAAGTAAGCCCACTTCCTACTTAAGAAGTCTATGGACGCACTTAGTGCTTTGGCAGAAATGTAGATGAAAGAATGTCATTAGACTAAGTGGAGTTCCAATGAGCAATTTCATGTGATAGAGATTTCAGGTTCAATTCTCATTTAAGGAGATTAACAAGGAACCATGGAATCTCAGTTGAAAGTTTTGCACAGCTTTTCGTCCGCAGACTGATGAGCAGTCCGAGCGCATGATTTAGACGCTCGAGGACATGCGAAGAGCCGGTGCTATGTATTTTAAAGGCTCATGGGACGACCATCTGCCAATGACTGAGTTTATGGATGAAATGTTATAAGAATAGAAAGTGTCAATGCTTCGAAAGTGTAAGCCAGAATTCATCTTATGTCATAAAAGATGAAACCTTAGAAGTACAGAAAGATATAAGTCATGTGAAGAAGCCATTCGGGATTTTGAACAGAAAAGATATGATATAGAAGTCTATGATGATCCCATTGGTTAAGATTATTGACAATACCACACTATGGAAAAAGGTACATGAAGCTAAATAGCTTGATGAAAATGAAGAGTATCAAGAACTGTTTAAGACATAACCTGATTTAAATTTGGAGGACCAAATTCTCTAAGGTGGGGAGAATGTGAAATCCCCCAATTTCATGAAATTCCTCCATAATTGTAAAGCATTTTGGCTTAAATGAAGTAAATGGACATGAGAATTATGAAGTATGAAGGATGTATGGAACATGGAAGAAGTAAGGAGATGAAAGATTAAATAATCAAGTAGTCAATTAATATTGATGTCAGGAAAATAAATGGAATAGGAAGAAAGAAGACCAATTAAATGAATATGAAGCTTAATGTATGAATGATGTATGCATGATGTATGGAAGAAATATGAAAGTTGATGGTTAATAAGGCAAATGATTTATTAGGTTGATATCAGAAAAATATTAAGAGTATAAGACAAGAATTAAATCAGAAATATTATTGGAGATTAAATGGACAAATGGTCTTGAGTCAAAAGGGAAGAAGAGAATTAATGGTCAAAGATAGGTCAAAAAAGGAGTCAAGGAATAAGTGGCTGAGATGAGATGATATTGGATAGGGAAGCAATAAATGAAATGGCATGACTCACCCCCAGTCATCACCCTACGCCAGCCTCTGCCAGCCCTCTCCCTCTCGTTCTAGCCCTCTCCCTCGTGTTCTCCAAGTTTCCATAAGTTTTCTTCCATAGCTACCATGACAAACACCCTTGTTTAGTAACCAAATCGTTAAGTTTGTTAGACGAAAAATGATCGTAGTCACTAGACGAGGCTATATCTGAAGTTTGGTGGATTGATTTCAAGTATTGGAAGAGATCTCAAAGTTGAGATTTTGGTCACTAGCAAAAGGTAAGAGAAGAAGATGATTTGTTCAAGTATGTTTATGGTATGGTGTTGTACTGAATTAGTATAACATGTTTATGGCAAATTCTTAAAGGTTTGCTTTGATATGATGATTTCAGATTTGAAGGAGTGAAAGCTAGGGTTACGCGCCAAGTGATTACGCGTTTCCGAAGGAATCAAGGTAAGGAATTTATGTAACGGACGTAAGGCGGCTATGTCCGCATGTTTTTATGATGTTTTACATGTTTTGGAAAGATGTACAAGTTGTTTTATGTAGGAAAAGATACACTTTCGGACTTGTCTCCTAGTACCAATTAGGCTAGGAGCAGCCGACTGCCTTAAAAGGAGAAGTCGACTGCCTAGAGACAACCAAAACGTCGTTTTCCGAAAACTGATGCAAACCAGTCGACTGCTATGTATGCCAGTCGACTGCTATTTTCCAGAAAAGCATTCTGTTTCAAACCAGTCGACTGCTATATGAGACAGTCGACTGCTAATTATGAAAATGCATTCTGTTTCAAAACCAGCCGACTGTCTATAGGACCAGTCGACTGCTATATTTTTAAGATGCATTCTGTTTCAAAACCAGCCGACTGCCTATAGAACCAGTCGACTGCTATTTTCCGAATTGCATTCTGTTTCAAAAACAGTCGACTGCTATATGGGCCAGTCGACTGCTATTTCTGAAGAAGTATTCTGTCTGAAAACCAGTCGACTGCTATATGGACCAGTCGACTGCCCTCTTGTATTTTCAAATATGAAAATATCGAAAATTAAATGAAAATAATTTCGAAAAAGGAAGTTATGAAGTAGCAGCCGACTGCCCTATGGGACCAGTCGACTGCCATGCATGAAAAGAGCTTTTAAGCTTAATTGATTTAAACACAAAAGTATATTATAATGTTTTGAGACTATGGACTGCGTAATGATTATGCATTTCTGATGGCTGGGCGACTCTGATCAAGTCCTCAGTAATATGTATGTTGAGCGAGGAACCCTAGTCCGGTCCTCAATCCCACATGTGACACCTGACTAGTGTTCACGGTGGAATTATAAAGGCAGGAGAGAATCCCTGACCTATGCAGAGTGCACTACTGTACCAATGCATGATTAGAGTCATATGAGTCATATGAATGGGAATGAAAGGTTCATGTGACGACTCAATCGCTTAAACATTGTACCTAGTCTCCATCTATTTCAAAGTACAAGATGTATGTATAAAGAAGTAAGTTATGAAGTATGATGTTTTGAAGTATGTTTTGAAGTAAAGAAGCATGATGTATGTTTTAAGTATACAATGTATGTTTTAAAGTAAGTTTATGAAGTATGATGTTTTAAAGAAGAAGTATGATGCATGTTTTATACGTATGCTATGTTTTAAAGAAAGCATACAAAGTATGTTTGCCACGGCATTTGAAATAAATATGCATGATTGCAAACAATGCATGAAAGAGGTTTATGATGCACGCTTTATAATGCTTTACATTACATTATAGAGCCAAGTAGGAAAAATACATATAGAGGCATAGCACGCTCTTTTACATATTTTCTTACTGAGCGTAAACTCATCCTTTTACAAACATTTTTCATACAGACTATCCGAAGTAATCCCTCGCTCTAAATAGAAGAGCCTCTGAGTGGATTTTGAAAGTTTACCTTCAAGAGACGCTTCCCAAGTAATATAGAAGGTATACTTATGTAATTATGCAAAGTAAATTGTAATTCAGCTATGGTACAGTACAGCTAACATTTATGTATATAAGATGTCGGGGATTTAAGTTAAGATGATGTATGAGATCCTGTGGAAATGGATGGTACATATATACATGTATCATTAGTCTGTTTTATTGTGATTGAATTAAATATATTGAGCTCTTAGATAGTAAGCTTAAGAAATAAAGATATGATTGACATTGACAAGCAAATCTAACCAAGTTTAAGGGAAAAAGGATAAAAGATGAATAAGAAATGTATGGTGACCGGGATGTCACAGAGTGGTATCAGAGCAATTAGATTGAGGTTTGTCAGTGTCGATGAGTTAGAAGTAGAGTATATCCCCAATTGTACTGTACTTGTCTGAATACATATACGATGTATAACTGTTTGAAGTTATACTAAGTAGCTCAATTTTGTGATTTTATCGACAGAATGAGCTCAGATAGAAGGGATGTTGGTGAAGGAAGAGGAAGGGATTATGTAGAACAGTCACCAACACAGTTTCCTTTTCCATCTCTACCTCATAGCCCAAACACTAGGTTAGCGAAGATGGAGAAGCAAGTGGAGAATATGACCACTATGTTTACGCAGTTATGGCGAATTTTCCCAACATGGTCACAAGTGTGCCATTCGCCATTCCTATGGTACAGCCACCACCAGTACAGACAGAGTTACCCCCACCATTCCCAGTTATTGAAAGGCGGGATCTCACAGCCTATTGCAGTATGACCTTGATTAAGAAATATAAGAAGCTGGATCCGCCTAAGTTTAAGGGGGATAAGAACCCATTGGCCACAGTGAATTGGGTGAAGGCGGTCACTAGATCTTTCGAGTATATGTTATGTTCCGGAAGGGAAAAATTAGGTTTGGCTGTTTATCTGTTAGTGGATGATGCAAAGTATTGGTGGCAGTCCACTCAGGCCTTTTTGGAAGCCCAACATGTTGAGGTTACGTGGGATAAATTTTTAGAAGCCTTTACTGAGCAGTACATCCCACGCACTGATCAGACTAGATTGAAGATCGAATTTTTGAAATTGACTCAAGGTACAATGTCAGTTAATCAATATGAGTCAAGGTTTATTTCTTTAAGTGGATTCGATCGAGAGACCATTAGGAGTGAAGGATATAAGATATACAGATTTATAGAAGGACTGAAGTCTCCTATCAAATCCAAGTTGTATACTATAGGTGTCACTACTTATAATGAGACAGTCCGTAAGGCTCAGTTGTGTGAGCAGGACTATGAGTTTCATCATGATGATTTCCGAGCCCAAAGTAAAGGTAAGAAACCAATAAAGAGGAAGTCAGAAAGGAAGATCTCGAAAGATGGATGCTCATCTAGGAGATGTAGGCCATATGAAAGAGCCTCAATAGGTAAGCAAGTAAATTATAAGAAAATGATTATTAATTAAATTAAATGGTTATGTGGAATATATATTGAGTTGGGAGTATTATGATGATTATGGTACAGGGAATCCTAGAGCTACTGGGATCAAGATAAATGATGATAGATTCCGACATTCAGCTAGTTCACCTAAGAGTATAAGACAAAGGTGTGAATATTGCAAAAAGTTCCATAGATCACAGCCATGCCGGTTGGCAAGTGGCACATGTTTCAGATGTGGTGAACGAGGACATTTGATCAAAGATTGTCCCAAGAGAGACATGAAGACATTCGAGGAATCTGAGGGGACTCCTCAACCACAGCGCAAGGCTACTGCTGAAGAGAAAGGAAAGACACCTGCTAACTATGATGTAAATGTTAAAGATGTATAAGACAAAAGTATGTTGTATGATCTGACTAAGTTGTAAAGAAAGTCAATAGAGGTAATATGGTTATGTGAAGGATTTTAGTTTACGATGTGAAAAGAGTATAAAGGAGAATGATGATTGACTGTTATTAGTCGATTTTACTTAAATGTTTTATGCTATAAAAGCATTATTCTGAAAAGAATATGAAGTAATATGAGAGATGAGTTATCTCAATGACGGTAATTATTCTCTATAGTCGCATCTAGGAACCGGAACACGACAGGTATTCTAAAGTACCTTCCATACTCTACTCGGTTACCTAGCCGACTATAGTATCCTTCCTGATTGATCCCTAGAGTATCATAGGGAAATGAAGATGTTCATTCCTAAGCATGTTTGAGGCGACGAGAAGAGGACATTTTGGATACGAATTAAAAGAACTATGTTAATAGTTTAAAATGTGATTAGTATATGAGTATTAAAGGGACAAAAGAAAGAAATTATAGAAAGCCATTGTGATGGCAAATGCTATGAGTCAGAAGCATGAGAGAATAATGATTCATATGATGACAAGAAAGTAAGAAGTTACTTGAGAAATTCCCAAGCCTTAAGCTAAATATTATGCTTTCAAGGAAAAAAAAAATTGGAAATGATGACTAGTATAATGATTAAGTCAGAATTAATGAATGGATTTGTTAAGTAAGCCCACTTCCTACTTAAGAAGTCTATGGACGCACTTAGTGCTTTGGCAGAAATGTAGATGAAAGAATGTCATTAGACTAAGTGGAGTTCCAATGAGCAATTTCATGTGATAGAGATTTCAGGTTCAATTCTCATTTAAGGAGATTAACAAGGAACCATGGAATCTCAGTTGAAAGTTTTGCACAGCTTTTCGTCCGCAGACTGATGAGCAGTCCGAGCGCATGATTTAGACGCTCGAGGACATGCGAAGAGCCGGTGCTATGTATTTTAAAGGCTCATGGGACGACCATCTGCCAATGACTGAGTTTATGGATGAAATGTTATAAGAATAGAAAGTGTCAATGCTTCGAAAGTGTAAGCCAGAATTCATCTTATGTCATAAAAGATGAAACCTTAGAAGTACAGAAAGATATAAGTCATGTGAAGAAGCCATTCGGGATTTTGAACAGAAAAGATATGATATAGAAGTCTATGATGATCCCATTGGTTAAGATTATTGACAATACCACACTATGGAAAAAGGTACATGAAGCTAAATAGCTTGATGAAAATGAAGAGTATCAAGAACTGTTTAAGACATAACCTGATTTAAATTTGGAGGACCAAATTCTCTAAGGTGGGGAGAATGTGAAATCCCCCAATTTCATGAAATTCCTCCATAATTGTAAAGCATTTTGGCTTAAATGAAGTAAATGGACATGAGAATTATGAAGTATGAAGGATGTATGGAACATGGAAGAAGTAAGGAGATGAAAGATTAAATAATCAAGTAGTCAATTAATATTGATGTCAGGAAAATAAATGGAATAGGAAGAAAGAAGACCAATTAAATGAATATGAAGCTTAATGTATGAATGATGTATGCATGATGTATGGAAGAAATATGAAAGTTGATGGTTAATAAGGCAAATGATTTATTAGGTTGATATCAGAAAAATATTAAGAGTATAAGACAAGAATTAAATCAGAAATATTATTGGAGATTAAATGGACAAATGGTCTTGAGTCAAAAGGGAAGAAGAGAATTAATGGTCAAAGATAGGTCAAAAAAGGAGTCAAGGAATAAGTGGCTGAGATGAGATGATATTGGATAGGGAAGCAATAAATGAAATGGCATGACTCACCCCCAGTCATCACCCTACGCCAGCCTCTGCCAGCCCTCTCCCTCTCGTTCTAGCCCTCTCCCTCGTGTTCTCCAAGTTTCCATAAGTTTTCTTCCATAGCTACCATGACAAACACCCTTGTTTAGTAACCAAATCGTTAAGTTTGTTAGACGAAAAATGATCGTAGTCACTAGACGAGGCTATATCTGAAGTTTGGTGGATTGATTTCAAGTATTGGAAGAGATCTCAAAGTTGAGATTTTGGTCACTAGCAAAAGGTAAGAGAAGAAGATGATTTGTTCAAGTATGTTTATGGTATGGTGTTGTACTGAATTAGTATAACATGTTTATGGCAAATTCTTAAAGGTTTGCTTTGATATGATGATTTCAGATTTGAAGGAGTGAAAGCTAGGGTTACGCGCCAAGTGATTACGCGTTTCCGAAGGAATCAAGGTAAGGAATTTATGTAACGGACGTAAGGCGGCTATGTCCGCATGTTTTTATGATGTTTTACATGTTTTGGAAAGATGTACAAGTTGTTTTATGTAGGAAAAGATACACTTTCGGACTTGTCTCCTAGTACCAATTAGGCTAGGAGCAGCCGACTGCCTTAAAAGGAGAAGTCGACTGCCTAGAGACAACCAAAACGTCGTTTTCCGAAAACTGATGCAAACCAGTCGACTGCTATGTATGCCAGTCGACTGCTATTTTCCAGAAAAGCATTCTGTTTCAAACCAGTCGACTGCTATATGAGACAGTCGACTGCTAATTATGAAAATGCATTCTGTTTCAAAACCAGCCGACTGTCTATAGGACCAGTCGACTGCTATATTTTTAAGATGCATTCTGTTTCAAAACCAGCCGACTGCCTATAGAACCAGTCGACTGCTATTTTCCGAATTGCATTCTGTTTCAAAAACAGTCGACTGCTATATGGGCCAGTCGACTGCTATTTCTGAAGAAGTATTCTGTCTGAAAACCAGTCGACTGCTATATGGACCAGTCGACTGCCCTCTTGTATTTTCAAATATGAAAATATCGAAAATTAAATGAAAATAATTTCGAAAAAGGAAGTTATGAAGTAGCAGCCGACTGCCCTATGGGACCAGTCGACTGCCATGCATGAAAAGAGCTTTTAAGCTTAATTGATTTAAACACAAAAGTATATTATAATGTTTTGAGACTATGGACTGCGTAATGATTATGCATTTCTGATGGCTGGGCGACTCTGATCAAGTCCTCAGTAATATGTATGTTGAGCGAGGAACCCTAGTCCGGTCCTCAATCCCACATGTGACACCTGACTAGTGTTCACGGTGGAATTATAAAGGCAGGAGAGAATCCCTGACCTATGCAGAGTGCACTACTGTACCAATGCATGATTAGAGTCATATGAGTCATATGAATGGGAATGAAAGGTTCATGTGACGACTCAATCGCTTAAACATTGTACCTAGTCTCCATCTATTTCAAAGTACAAGATGTATGTATAAAGAAGTAAGTTATGAAGTATGATGTTTTGAAGTATGTTTTGAAGTAAAGAAGCATGATGTATGTTTTAAGTATACAATGTATGTTTTAAAGTAAGTTTATGAAGTATGATGTTTTAAAGAAGAAGTATGATGCATGTTTTATACGTATGCTATGTTTTAAAGAAAGCATACAAAGTATGTTTGCCACGGCATTTGAAATAAATATGCATGATTGCAAACAATGCATGAAAGAGGTTTATGATGCACGCTTTATAATGCTTTACATTACATTATAGAGCCAAGTAGGAAAAATACATATAGAGGCATAGCACGCTCTTTTACATATTTTCTTACTGAGCGTAAACTCATCCTTTTACAAACATTTTTCATACAGACTATCCGAAGTAATCCCTCGCTCTAAATAGAAGAGCCTCTGAGTGGATTTTGAAAGTTTACCTTCAAGAGACGCTTCCCAAGTAATATAGAAGGTATACTTATGTAATTATGCAAAGTAAATTGTAATTCAGCTATGGTACAGTACAGCTAACATTTATGTATATAAGATGTCGGGGATTTAAGTTAAGATGATGTATGAGATCCTGTGGAAATGGATGGTACATATATACATGTATCATTAGTCTGTTTTATTGTGATTGAATTAAATATATTGAGCTCTTAGATAGTAAGCTTAAGAAATAAAGATATGATTGACATTGACAAGCAAATCTAACCAAGTTTAAGGGAAAAAGGATAAAAGATGAATAAGAAATGTATGGTGACCGGGATGTCACAACTTATTTACTTTTACAGGGAGAGCTGTATCATAGTAGTCTAAGCTGCAAAGTGTGTTGCCTTATCTACTACAGAGGCTAAGTATGTTGCAATAATTAAAGCAAGCAAAGAATTGTTTTTGATGAAAAGATTTCTTCTTGAATTGAAATTGAGTCAAAATTAGTATATGGTGTTTTGTGACAGTCAAAGTGCCTTGGATTTGAGTAAGAATACCATGTACCATGCCAGGACAAAGCATATTGATGTTCAGTATTATTGGTTGCACTCAGTGATTGACAAGCAGTAGATACAATTGAAGAAGATATACACAAATAAGAATACAACTGATATGTTGACGAAGACACTTCCTAGAGATAAACTTGAGTTATGCAGAGCTTTAGCTAGGATGAACTCTTTAGTCAATGTGAACTCCAAGTGACAAGTTGTGGTGATAGATCCCTCCTAATGGGGCTACAGGGGGGAGATTGTTGGATGTGGGCTCCACGTGTCCAACCAATTAGACATGTGATTGGTTTTTAAATTATAAGAGACCTACTTGGAGTAGGTTAAAGCTTAAAGAAATCAAAGATAACAAGGAGAAGGTTTCTTTAGTTTTCTCTAAATAAGGTGTTGCATAAACAATTGTAGAATTGTGAGAGAAGCTTTTGAGAGCTTGTGAGGAGCGGCAGGCAAGGAAAAAAAAAGAAAAAGAAAAGCTTTGAGCTTCAAGTATTTTTCTTGTTCCTAAGAGAGAGCAATGGGAGAGATAAACTTGTCCAACAATTAGGGTATATTGGGGGTACGTTATGTTGTGTTTAATTGTTAGAACCCTAAACTTTGAGCAAGAAGACTAGAGCATTGAAACTTTGTAATTTGCTTATTTCTTATAATGGATTTTTATCTGATTTGGCCCATGATTTTTTTCTCTACATTAGAGAGTTTTCCACGTTAAATTTTAGTGTCGTTTTTATTTGTGTATTAGCTTGCGTGTTATTTGTTGATTTATCTTGAAACTTTGGTAGCTTGATTGATTATTATTATTATTGACTTGAGAAATTGCTGTCTTGTGTGGTGGGTATTGTGATTATGACATTATTTCCACGTATTTTTTTTATTTGAAGCCCAACACACATCTCAATGATTTATTTTAGTTCAAAAATCAGGTAGAACCATTTTGATTTAGAACCGTAGACATGGACATGGGATGGAAGAATCGAAGAATACGAAAGAATAATTGCTATTAAGAATATGGGAAGGTAATTATTTAACCAATTATGATGATCAATATTTTAAAGTAATCAAAGAGAAACTTTTAGACATTTATCTTTATTCTCCTATGATTCCGGGAACTTTTGTTTGATACAATAATTTTCATGTGCAAATCTTGACCTGAAAAATAACAATTTCTTCCCAAAGGCCATAGTTGGAGTAGGATCATTTGAGTTTCCCTTGAGATTTGAAAACTACAAAGATGAGCATGGGGCAATGGGCACCCACAACTTGTCTTACTAAGCCTAGACAATTTTGACTTACTAGGGCTCGTAATTTAAAGTAGAAAATTCTATAGATAAAAATAGTACCAGAGAAAGATAAACCTCCTCTACCCAAAAACTCCATGTTAGGCTAAGACGAAACTCATGGAAACCATGTGCCTTGAAAGCCAGGATTGCAGAAGAGAAGAGCCAAATACAGGAAATGAAACGCAAGCAAAATTTATGGTCATAAGCATGCCAACTGCCACAAATGCTACCTTGCTCGCCTCAGAAAAGCATAATTTTCCAATGCCAATTGGCAGCACCATGACTCAACGGCTATTCTTCCATTAAGCCAAGTAAATTAGAACTTGTAGAAGAAAAAAGAGAGTAGTCCATTATTTGATGGATGAAATCTCTACAAGTATCAGCAATTTGTAGACAAGGAATGAATCCCATGAAAAAAAAAAAGCAGAAATAGAAAACACATAGTTATGGTGGTGTGAAATGTTTTATTCAACTAGAAAGAATGCTATAGTATGAAGAACAAAAGAAATCCAATTAGCATTTATCAAAATGATGTTTATTTTTCATCGTTTTGGTCACCAACTGTACAAAACAAACAAGTATAAGAAGAATGATTCTCTAAAAGGAAGTCTACAAATTCTTAGTATCAAATAATAATCAAGTGCAAAGAATAAGTGATAATCACATTTCATTATGTTCCACAAAGAAAGTTACTGTGACTGGAGAAATGGTTGCGGGTGGATTCTGGTGATATGGTCATAAGCTCGAACCAGCCGCTTTCGAAATCTTCTGAGATCTAATCTCACAGTTTGGCCCTCAAGATAGATCTTCTTAGTGAATTGCCATCCCTTTTTGGTCAGATTCGAAGGATTTCTCAGGACAGGATCATCTTTGTCATATTCATCAAACAATGAGCTCTCTCTAGGCATGATTTTGTAGCCAATATACTTCAAGCCAAGCTTCCTTGCAGGCTCCCCATAATATGTCTCTGCTGCCCATCCTGTCCCTAAGGGAATAACTTGAATAAAAACCGAGCCCGGTTTCATGAACAGAAAATGAGTCATGGCAGCACCATGTACACCAATCATGACATCACTTGAATTAAGTTCCCTATAAATCTTGGCTAATTCTGTCGTTCGTTCCGGCCTCAGAACATGAACCTGAAATCCAATTTCCTCTGCTGCATTCACCAAAATTTTCTCGTTAGCTATAGCTCTTGAACCATTTCGAGACAAGATAACCAACTTTGGTCTCCTTGCTTTATATTGCACCTTTTTTCCAATATCTATTACGGTCTTCTCTTGAGCTTCTCGTTCCTCATCCTGAATCAAACCTCTAATTCTAGGCCAGTAAGTTCTATCGAGAAGATCACGAAAATCAACAATACTCTTGTTGTTTTTCATCAATGAAGAGTCCACAGTGAGCTCATCATGGATCCTCAGACCAACAATTGCCTCAGTGAAGCAATGGGTTCGATCGTCTCCACTAAAGTCTATTGTCGGATAATCCGAGAGTTGTGAAAGGATGTCACCATACTTCATAACCCACCAGTTATGATATTCAAGAATCACAAACACAACCTTCTTGTTAAAATGCTGCGAAGTGATGTACAAAGGTATAATCCCATCATTGAACTCATGGTAAACGTTTCCCGTATATCCTCCAGTTGAGAAGACAACTGCTGGAACATTATGAGTCACATCACAAGGATGGTGAACACCCAGATTTCCTCTCTTGGAGATAAGGTCCAGTTCATCAATGGTGTCCGTCACACTCGTTTCCCATTTTCGGGTATAAGGTTTGATCTTCTCGTGTTGAAGTTCATCTTCCTTTTCTTCTCCATCATCAACAATACTTGAAACATAATTAATGAAACCATTGCCGTTTTTTGATGAATAAAGGAATATTGTAGAGGATGGAGCGTGTGTTCTTACGTCACCCTTCATAAAGCAAATATCTGAACGAAAATGGCTTCTGTCACAGCAAATTGTGCCTGTATTTAGCCCAGGAAGAACCATAAGATTCATTAAATGAAAAAAAAAAGAATTCAACTAAAGCAAACCGATTTCCTGATATGAAAGCTACTGTTAGATTATTCCATGATGGTGCAAAAAACAATCCCAGAAAAAATACTACTAAGTACTAACCATTAGAGATTGAAGAACAAAGATGAGCATTTACATCCATATCAGGCACAAGGCCTTCATTACTTGCGCCAAATGAGTCTGCAAAAAGCATAAAAGAGAAATCAAAACGTAGACAGAGGAAAAACAGAGGAAATAGGCGAAACCCAGGAAGGAGAAGAGCTTACAGAGATGAAATATGGCAGAAGAAGAGCTAAAGAAGTGAGGAGCCAATATGAAGCTACAAGAGAGAAGAGAAAGCAAGAGGACCGAGTAAAGTTTAGGCCTTCTTCTCCTGTAGTAACCAGCGTTTGTCCAAACAAAAACGAGGCTCCCTGCCTCTTCATCTCCACCCTTTTTCAATTGATTATAACGCTGATAGTGCACCATTTCTTACGTTCAAAACCCAATTAAAAAACAAGGGAGGAGATGCCTGCTTTCTATGCACTGATCAGCTTTATGTGCTGGGCTTAGCTTTGTAGGTTGCACTACTCAACCCAACAACAAAGAGAAGAAAAGGAACTTGATTTCTAGTTAAGTATGGTGGCTAGTTGAGAACTGAAAACTCAGTTTGAAGGAAAAAAATTTTGTTTCTGAAAGAGGGAGAAGGACATGTGAGTACGCCAGAGTTTCTTTGCCTTGGGAAAGCTGTCCCTTTTTTTTCTTCTCTCGGAAAAGGAGAGAGAAGAGAAAAGAAAGTTATGGCAGCAAGTATAATAGAAAGATGGCAGAAAATGAGAGATATTTATATGAGCTGTCCTGTTACAAGCAAACAAGCTTTGTAGAATGCATAGCTAGGTAGAACTTAGAAGAACAAAGGGGTTTCTGGGGTGGTTTCTCTTGTTTTCTTTGATAATAATATACAATGGAGAAAAAAAAAGCTGTCAAAGTAGGCTAAATCAATTAGTACTTCAGAGACTTTCAAGAAAGGTTTTAATTTTTGGGTTTGGGCAGCCAAATAAGAATGGATTTATATAAAATTCAATGATATTGGATAGTTTTTATAGAAGGTTTATATATCAAAAATTGATATTTCATCGATAGATTTTTATACGTAAATATAAATAAATTTTTTTTAATTTGTCCATTAGAACCTATTGATTAGGTGTCAATTTTTTATGTATTGATAGTATATAGAAACTATAAATTATTAATGCATCATATATATAAATTCAATAAAAATTACGTGTAGAGTCTACGAACTAAAATATATGTGAAAGAGAAAGAGGAAGAAGAAGAAGAAAGAAGAGAAGTGAAAGGAAGAAAGACCAGTTCTTTCGTTTGGCTTCGTTCCCAGTTGGCTATACTGCTTGAGCTTTTGGCTCCTTTTTCCTTTTTTTTTTTCTGGGGGTTTCACATTTCAACTTTCAAAGCACCGTTTGGCTGCAAATTCACGCGCTTTTCAAGGCTGTCGTCTGTTGTGATTTGTCTCATCTGTCGAGCTTTGTTTCACAGCAAAAGCCAACAATTTTATTTATTTTTAATATCTAAAATCCTTTTATTATTCTTTTTTAATAAATAACAGAGTGTCTTGAGAGTGAAATCTGAACTTCTAACGGTGCAACATACAGATATGTCAAGTAACGGCGTTTTCTTGCACAGTTTGTAAATAAGTTATAGTTTTGTTCTTTTATATTTATTTTTTAAATTTAATAATCGATGACGAATAAGTATATGTTTTGTTTTATTATGTATACGGATAAACTCATTTAAAATTTATTCGTTAAATAAATTTTTTAATGTTTGTTCGTAATTCAATAATAATACAATATAAAAATTACATATTGATTCATAAGTCACTTTAATACATAATTTTTAAAATTACATATTCATATAAAATTGTCTAATTTGATATTAGGTTGTTCAAAAAAAATATTAGGTTTAATACAATTTGTTTGTTTAAACTTTTTGTTTAATGTTCATAAACATGATCTTTTAATATTTATGAATGTGTGTTTGTGAATATGTTCGTTTATATATTCACAGACATGTATTGTAAACATGTTTGTTTAATATTCACAAACACTTGTTCATAAATATGTTTGTTTAATGCTTATGAACGAATTTTTTCGAAAATGAATGACATTAAAAAAATGATCGAACGAATTCAAATACATTAAGGTTCGTTGATATTTGATTCTTTGATACCTTTAGCAACATATATCCTACTGGTTAGTTAAATTTAAAAATACATTTTGTTCCAAGTAATTATAATAGACTATTATTAGAACTCACCTTTGTTAAGCTTTTCACTCAAATTATTTGGATATAGTATAGACATAGAACTGTACCAATCAAATTATGCTTGAGAAAAAAAATTGAAAAATTGAATCAAGCCATTTTGTTCAATACTTCTATTTCGTTCAGATATTTATTATAAAAATTAAATTAATATAAACCAAGTCCAGTCATTATTAATTTAAAATTTATCATTCTATATAAATTTTATTTTGTTTTAGTCAAACTAGAATTTAAAAAGAAAAAATTACATGTTGAAGGAGAAAAACCTTGCATTATTGTCCTATAACTACTCAAAATTATATTCAAAAACTAACAAATTAACAAAGATTGTATATTATTGATTATGAGGTTTGTGGCCGTCTATTTATTTATTTAATTAGAAGTTAAAGTTGAAATTGTTTGAATTCAAATTCAACATTTAAAACATGCGACAATTCTTTTTTAATGGATAATATTTGATTCTTTTGGAAATCTAAGGATATTAGACCAATTCTTTTCTTAATCAAACAAGGAAAAACCTATAAGGAAATTTCTCGTTAAGTTATGTACTTACTTAAAAAACAAATAAACTTCTTGCTCAAAAAAATAAAAAATAAACTTCACTTCCAAAAAATCATATCTTCCACCAAGACATTAACTAAGGAAGCAGGAACACTTCTGAAATACGCTATTCAGGAACAAATGGAACATTTTCGAATTCAAGAAAAAGTATAAATATAAAATTCAAACTTACTTAAATTTAAATAGAAAATTTTAAGTGTAGGACCATTTTCTTATAACAAATTCTAATAAAATCCATTTGCTTTTGATTGGCCTGCAGGGAGTTCCATGTGACTTTGCTAAAAGCATACTCAATATTTATTAATTATAGTGAATTATATTTTCATAATCTCAAAATAATTACATGTTGAAAGGGGAAATAAAAATGATAGTATTATCAACCTAAGACAATTGAAAAAGTATTTGAATGCATAGCTTACACACATGAAACTACTGGATGAGAAGAGCTAGCAGAGTTTACTTTTGATACCTAGATTTGGCTAGTGATCATATTTTACTTGTAATCAGGCAAAAGAAAATTACAAAACCAATAACCATTTTCTTATACAACTTGATTGAGTTATTATAAGATTAATGTAACACTACACCAAAATGTACTTTTAGCGGCATTTATAAATGCTGCTAAACTGTAGCGGCAATAGCAAGAAACGCCGCAAAATGCACCGGCTTTACAAGCGTCAGGAAAAATAGCGACGTTTTCTATGAAAAACGCCGCTAACTTTGCGGCAATTTTACACCGACTAGCGGCGTTTATATTCGCCGCAAGTTAGCAACGTTCATTGTTAAAATGCCACGAATTTAGCAGCGTTTCTTTCGTAGAACGCCGCTAAGTTAGGTTTTCATTTCTCCTTGTAGAAAATGGCTTTTCTTGTTTGCATTGCATTTACTTTTATATTAATGGTTTTGTAACATTTCCTAATAGAGTGATTTGATCCCGTGCTTGGGGCCTCGATATGAAGCTTGGCTATTGTGCTAACTAACAAATGTATCATATTTGGGAACTAAGATCTTAGTTACCATTCAGATTTGGGGCCTCGATATGAAGCTTGCTACATAATGATTTGATCCATGCTCTTTGACTTACTATCCTGTCTGGAGAATTCAACACACAAAGTAGACCTCCATTTTGTAGAGGTGCAGTTCCCTGATGGTAATGATGAAACTAATAACTTTTCAAATCATATAACAATCCTTCCAACCACACAACTTATACCATGCTTCACACAGCCATTAATCATCCCTCCAGTCTCAGCAGCACAATACACATTAGTGGAAAAAAATTGTACAAACAATATTAATAGGTAATGATGAAATTATGAGCTTTTGCTTTCAATATTAAGAGTTGTCAAAATAAGTGTAATATAAAAATATATTTATCTATAAAATATGTCTCCTATTTTATATAAAAATAAATCTATCCTCTAAACATTTGGGTCTCTCAAAATCTAAATAAGGAAAACATATATAAGAAAAAAGAAAGAAAGAAAGAACAAATATTAAGGTTACAGAATACTTAAGCTTTTACATCCAAAAGTAGTCATTTCTTTCTTTAACAAGTTCCCATATAACAAAGACCACAACATCCAGTCTGCAACCACAAAACAATAAAGAAAGCACAATTATTAGAATTAGCATTATGTGTAAGGACAATTTTATATATGTATATGTTTAACTAAAGCACAATTTTATGTGTAAGGACAAGGATTTAGTAACATACTTGCACTTAAAAACCTTAAGAAACAACTCAAGATCTGTAACTTTTTATTAAAAGATCAAAAGCCAATAACAAATTTTCAAAGCCAAAAAACAAAGTCTTAGTAGAGCAATTCAAAGCACAAAGGTGTAAATATGCTAAAACTTTACAAGTATAGAGAATCCTAACCTTAAAATTCACTGAAAAAAAAGAGCATCCAAACAAAGTTCAAAGGCTGTCTGCCAAGCTCTGTAGTGCACATGCAGCAAAACATGCACATCATTATCAGAATAATGAATCATAGATACATACAAAGTCAGAATTAAATCATAAACCAAAACGGAAACATGCAGTAGATCTTAAATGCCTTTGTCATAAACTTCCTAAAGTCAGAATTAAATCATAAACCAAAACGGAAACATGCAGCTTCATCAACTAAAGTAGTTGTCATCTTCCAACCTTGCTTTCAATTGTAATGTTGCAAATTAAATCTCTTGAATTGCTTTGTGATTTCACAATAGGTTGCCTAAGTTATTGATTAACTAATGCTCCAACTGAGCAATATTCTAATAATTTGTAGTTTTATGTTATATCAATAAATTAAATTTCTATCTTGCCTAGTTTAAAATTGTAAGAGGAGCAAAACTACTTGACTAATGGAACATATGCATGTCAATTCACTGATTCATACAATATTTGTACACTTTTGTCTGTCGGAAAATGTAACAATTAATTATTATAATTTAAAAAAAAATTGAAAGTTTTGTTATAATTTATTACCAGATTAATTAATAAAAAAATGTTTGTTAATCTTTTTTGTCTTTAGAATTATTCAAATTTTTTGGTAATATAATTATTCAATTTTTTAAAAGAAGAAATAGAATGCTCCAAAAGGATTATTATCACATACGCTGATAGTAAATTTTTTTTAACTTCACAAGTGAAGTTAAGATGATGACACAAAACTCTTAAAAAATAAATGAAAAATAAAGTGGAGTATGTATCTACTCTACGTGTAGAGTTAAAAAACTCCATTGACAATGTATGTGATAATAATCTACCCCTTGTCTCACAAATTTGTCTTAATTGTCATTTTCATATATCCTTACACTTTTGGTGCCAATTTTTAAAAATGATAAATGCAATTTAATCCCGTGAAATTTGTTGATACAATAACCGCATATATGTGTGTGTGTGTGTGTGTGTGTGTGTGTGTATATATATATATATATATATAGAGAGAGAGAGAGAGAGAGAGAGAGAGAGATTACTCATAAAAAAACACATATTGCAATATATTAAAAGTGTTCAACATTGAACTGATTTGAATTCAAGAGTTAAGGTATGCTATTAAGCCTTTACGCTGTGTTTGGATAAGAGATTTCAATTTAGAATTTCATTTCAATTAGGATATTCAAAAGTCCAAAATCCAATTTCCCAATTTGTCAAATAAATGTGAAGAATTTCAAAATTTTTGATGAATTTCATGAGGGAATTTGATATACTTAAATTCCCTCTTTAAAATCTACCTAAAGATGTAGTTTTTCAAAATCCTCTCAATCTTCCTTCCTTTTTTAAACATAGCTCACTATTGAATATAAAATTAAAAATAAAAACATATTATTTTGTTTAAATATAATATATATTTTGTTTTTTTATTTTATCAATAATATCTACATATTTTTATGAATCTAATGATACCCATATTGCATATTTTATTTTATTTTTTCTTTTTCTAAAATATCATATCATTATTTTTCTTTTTACAATTAATTTTTTTATTTCATCAAATTCTAGTATTTAAAAATTCCTTCTTAAAAATATTTATCCAAACAAGACAATTATATATGCTAGCATTTTAATGAATTTTGAAATGCTTTATTTTTTAAATGTTTTGAAATTTCAAAATTCCCCATCCAAACGCACTCTTATTTTTAAAAGTCGAATCTGAATTCACGTCTAGATCTTTCAATTTAATTATTATTTTACATAGATATTTAAAAATATATTTTAGAATTATTAATAAACAAAATTAATCGAAATAAAGTGAATTATGATCAAACCTAGCAATTTATGTTCAAGCTTGAGTCAAGTTGGATCAACCTCACAAATTTGAACGTAATCTAACTATTTGGTGTTGAGATTGGATCCGATGGTAGACCTAAAATAGAAAAAAGATGTTAAGAGAGGTTGAAGGTGGCTCCGAGAGGCTTGTTCTTTAATGCTCAAATCAATAGGTGAAGGAAGGAGATGAAAATATGAGCAAAGCTTGGTAAAATATATAAGAGAATATGTGAGAAATGATGACTTAGCCTTACTTGGTGAGAGAGAGATTATCTTTTATATGAAGGTTGGTTTGACGTCACCAACCAGGATGACCTGGTCCCATAAGCCACAACTACCATACGTGGCAAGGCAAAATTGGTCAACTTATCTTACTAGTCACTTAGTTAGGTTGATGTGTCGACCTGACATGATGCGGCTTCTTTGGTTAACTCATGATAGCATGTTGCCTAAAATAGTTCCTCGATGCGTGCCCAAGGTGGTCATCTTTGACGAGGCAAGTCAACATGACATGTTGAGGCCACTACAAGTCAGGTTTAGGTGACATGATGTCATCTTGGCTTTCACCTTATCTTATGTGAAAGACTAAACGTTGTTGGGTCCTAACATACCCCTATCATTCTGTCCCCCTTAATTTAGTCTAATAGTTCGAACTAATAAGAGTTAAATTGAGGGCGTCATTTACAGGTATGGTTATGTCGACTTGAGTCATGGTGAGGTTGGCCATGTTCATAGGTCTAGCTAGATTGACCAAAGCCTTATCAAGTTAGGCTTTTTGAGTGGCTTGATTGTGCTAACTTGATCACCCTGATAGGTCCATGGTATTTGCAATTCCAACTAGGTCGACTTGAATATCACCAGGTCAAACCTTATTAGGTCGACTTGAGCTTGTCCTTTGTAAGCCTTCCATGTGAGCTTGGGAGGGCCACCTTAAGCCACATCATGGTGAGCTCCATGCATGAGTTTGGTCATGTTGAACTGAATTATGTCGAGATTGATTATAAGCATGAGATTAGGAAGGCTTACGTAAGCAATACCATGGCAAGCCCCATGTGTGAGCTTAGTCATGTTGACCTGAACCACGCTAAGTTGAGATTTATGTGTTAGCTTAGTTGTGTTGACCTAAGATACACTGAGATGAGCTTTATATGTGAGCTTAATCATGTCGACCTGAGCTATACTAGGGTGAGCTCTATGCGCAAGCTTAGTCGAGCCAATTTAAGGCACACTAAGGTAAGCTTTATGCATGAGCTTAGTCGTGCTGACTTGAGTTACATTGAGATAAGCTCTATACGTGAGCTTAGTTGTGCCATCCTAAGACATACCAAGGTAAGCTTTATCTTTGAGCTTATTTGTGTCGATTTGAGGCACATTGAGGTAAGCTCTATGTGTGAGCTTAGTCATGCTGATCTAAGGCATATCGAGGTGAACTCTATTCGTGAGCTTTGTCGTGCCGACCTATGGCATACCGATATGAGCTCTACGCCTGAGCTTTGTCATGTCGACTTGTGGCATACAAAGATGAGCTCTATGCATGAGCTTAGTTATGTTGAATTGAGGCACATCAAGGTGAATTCTATGCGTGAGCTTAGTTGTACCAACCTAAGGCAAACTGAGGTGGGCTCTATGTGTGAGCTTTATTGTGCTAACCTGAGGGACATCGAGGTGAACTCTATGCATGGGCTTAATCATGTCGACTTAAATCATGTCAGAGTGAGCTCATCCTTAAGCTATTCTAATTTTTTTTTAAACATAAGCTTGGTCATTTTTTCATTAGCAATAACAAGGTTTCACCTTGGTTGTTCATGAACTATTCTAGCCTTAATTCATAGGAATGAGTTATTCTAAATTTTACTTATGAGCTATTCCAACCTTTTGTCATGAGCTATTTTAACCTCTACACTTGAGCTATTCCTAAGCTTCACTCATGAGCCATTCCTTCCTCCACTCATTAGCTCTACCATAAGTCTTAACCTAGTAAGCTCTTCCATAAACATTAACTCAGTGAGCTCTTCTTTAAGCCTTGACTTAGCGATCTCTTCCTTAAACCTTAACTTGGGAAAATCTTCCACAAGCCTTAACTTAGGAAGCTCTTCCACAAGCCTTAACTTGGAGAGTTATTCCATAATCCTTAACTTAGTGAACTCTTCCTAAGCCTTAACTTGGTGAGCTCTTCCCTAAGACTTAACTTGAGGAGCTCTTCCATAAGCCTTAACTTCAGGAGCTCTTCCATAAGCCTCAAATTGGGGAGCTCTTTCTTAGCTCTTAGGTATTAACTTAGGGAGCTCTTCCTTATGTTTTAGCTTGAGGAGCTCTTCTATAAGCCTTAACTTGATTCCTTCTCTAAGACTTAACTTAGGGAGCTTCTTTATAAACCTTAACTTGGGGAGTTTTCCCCTAAACCTTAATTGGAGGGGCTCTTTCCTAAGCCTTAACTTGGACAGCTCTTCCATAAGCCTTAACTTTTAAAGCTTTTCTATAAGCCTTAACTTGTTAAGCTCTTCCTTAAGCCTTAAGCCTTAAGCCTTAACACGGTAAGCTCATCTTGAAGCCTTAACTTAGTTAACCCTTCCATTAACCTTAACTTTGAGAGCTCTTCCATAAGTCTTAACTTAGGGAGAATTCCCATAGGCCTTACCTTGGGGAACTTTTCCAAGTTTTAACTTAATTAGCCCTTTCCTAAACCTGAAGTTGGGGAGTTTTTCTATTAGACTTAACTTGAGGAGTTCTTCACAAATCCTTAAGTTAGGGAGCTTTTCCATAAACCTAACTTTGAGGGCTTTTACTTTAACTTTGGGAACTCTTCCTTAAGCCTTAACTTAGTGAGCCCTTCCATAAACCTTAACATAAGGAGCTATTACATAAATCTTAACTTGGATAGTTCAATAAGCCTTAACATGTGTAGATTTTCCATAAGCTTTAAGTTTGGGAGCTCTTCACTAATTCATAATTTAGGGAGCTCTTCCCTGAACTTTAACTTGGTGAGCTCTTCCCTAAACCTTAACTTAATTAGCTCTTCCTTAAGCCTTAACTTGGAAAGCACTTCAATAAGCCTTAACTTGGGGAGCTTTTCCATAAGCTTTAACTTGTGAGCTTTTCCCTAATTCTTAATTTGGTGAGCTCTTCTTGAAGTTTTAACTTGGTAAGCCCTTCCATTAACCTCAACTTGGGGAGGTCTTTCATAACCTCTACTATATATTTAGCGTTATAGTCTGATAGAATGAGTATAGGCGTGGACACCATAGCATTCTTTAGTTTCTCAAAAGCCTCTTGAGCTAAAGCAGTCCATTTAAACCCATTCATTTTCAGTAAATAGGTAAAGGTTTAGCAATTACCCCGTACCCTCTGATAAACCTTCTATAATATCCTATCGAGCCTAAGAAACCATTAAGTTCCCAACCCAACATACATTTCACCTTGTTTTCATCCATGGACTTTGTTCCTCTATTGATCACATGACCTAAATATTTTGTCCTTATGTCTCCATCTTAACCCCACCTATGAAACCTAAAAACTTGACTGATGGTGAATTGGATAATAATTAATATATATTTTATATTTTATTATTAATTTACTATTTTACCCTCATAATATTTGGTTGAAAAACAACAAATTGAACACATTAAATTGAATTCGAGCATATTGAGTCGAGTTCGAGCAACTCGAGTATTTTGTCTAGTCAAACTCGAACTTTGAAAACTAAACTCGATCTAGTTCAAACCAAATTTCGAACTTCAAATTTTCGAATTAAGCCGAACTTAAACTTGAACTTAGTAGTGAATCATTTCAACTATGCTCGACTATATTCTTTTACCTCAAGTAGTTAGGAATTATTTATTGAAAATACTTGAATAAGTTATATGCTCAAATTATGATACCTCTTGTTTTAATGAACATAAGATTATGACCACTTAAAAAAAATATTCACTTCCACTTTAAAGGCAAATTATGCTTTGATTTAACCAACTCTATGGTGTATAGTTGATGATGGGTTTATAACTTTATTAATGTGAAAGGTTGTTAAATAAAGGCACGCATTCATTAGCAAGAAAAATTTTGAAGGAGATATTAATTCAGTAGACGATCTGACCTTACATCATGCCTCTTTTGTTTTTTTTCAATGGCTGATCCTGCAACTTGATTGATGTGCCCATACAGTATAGAGTATATGCTGAAGATCATGTGTATTTATTTTTCTTCAAACAACTAAAAATGCCATGCTTCTGTTTTGAAGAAAAGAAAATATAACGGCATGGGCACATGTTATCCATGTGCTTGGTGTCAGAAGAATAGATCCACTGGAATTTTGGCCTACAATCTACATGTATTTGCTGTAACGTTAAACTCAAAGGCAAATGATTTCACCTAAAGCTAGTGCTGATAACGGGTCGGATCGGATCGGTTTTTTTTCAAAAACCCGATCCGATCCGAATTAAACGGTTTTTTTGTTTTGTGATCCGATCCGATCCGAATTAAAAAAACTATCCGATCCGATCCGATCCGAATTTATACGGATCGGATCGGTCATTCGGTTTTTTTTTAAATGTAATTTTAAATTTTATTTCAATTTTTTAAGGCGTTTTAAGCACTTTTGGACTTTATTTTAAATTTTCCTTATGATTTTTAATTAAATATAAAACTTGAGCTTTTAATTTAAATAGTAAAAATTACAAAATACCAAATAACAAAGTATTCGGATATTATCCATATCCGAATCCGATCCGAATCCGATCCGAACCGATTTTATTCGGTTCAATGATGTCATGATCCGAATCCGAACCGAAATTGTCTATTATCCGAACCGATCCGAAATCCCCGGTTCGAGTCGGTTTTTCGGTTTTATCGGTTTTTTTCTCAGCCCTACCTAAAGCCACAAAGAACCCAAATGAAGGGCTGGACTTTTTTTTTTTCAATTTTCGCTTTCAAATCCTATGAACGCGCTCCTTCCTTGCTGTCTACCTTTGACTTTGCCTCACTCTTGCTGAAATGGTTCAACAATTTTTATGAATGGGATATATAATATGGATTTATATATATATATATATATATATGTGATGCACTAACAATATATAGTCTCTATACACTATCAATGTATAGAAGGTTGACATTTCATCAACAAACTTTTATGAGTAAATTAAAAAAATTATTTGTATTTAATTTTAAAGGCTTGACGTATTTTTAGTTTACTTATTTATGAGATGTCAACTTCTGATATATTAACAATATATAAAAATCATATACTGTCAGTGCATCATTTATAATCGATAAAATATATATATATATATATATATATATATATTGCAAATTAACATAGTGAAGGGTTTATTCTTTTAATGCAAATTAACATAGTGAAGGGTTTATTCTTTTAATGTGTGCTTGGATTGCCCAATCCACTAGATCCATGAACTTAACATGATTTGGCAATTTTAGATATCTTTTTTAAGTTAATAAATATTCTTTTATATAATTTAATTTAAAATAATTTAAAATATTTTTAAATTATTAAAATAATTATTAATATATTTTTTATTTTAATAATTTTTGAGTTAGTACTTAACGGGTTTTAATGAGTGAACTCACTACAGCAAAACTGACTTTTTGCGGCATTTATTTAGCGGCATTTTCAAAAAAACGCCGCTAAAGCCCGTGTTTTTGACTAAATGGCAGCATTTCTGAATAAAATGCCGTAAATTTTGGCACATAGTGGCGTTTTTAAAGAAAAACGCCGCTATTCAAAAAAATATAAAAAAAAAAATTTGAAATTTTTTAAAAAGTATAAATAGCATAGCGGCGTTTTTTTGGCTTAAAACGCCGCTATCTCAAAATAAATATATAAAATTAAAAAAAGTAAAATTTAGTGGCGTGTGTCAATAAAACGCCGTTAAGTTTAATATATATCGGCGTTTTTTAGATTAAAACGCCGCTATGTTTTAAAAAAAATAAAATTATTGATTTAATTTTTTTTTCCTATTTTTTCCCCTCGTCCCCAATCCAATTTTCCCCACAAACAGTGATTCCTTCCCAGCCCCATTTTCCCCAAATTCTCTCTCACTCTGATTCTCTCCTTCTCTCAACCCGAAAATATCAACAACAAGTTTCTCTCTCGTCGATTCTCAATCACAAGCTCACGTCTCTCTCTGCGATTCTCTCGCTCGCTTGTTGATTCTCTCTGCGATTTAGTGCAGGTAAGCTCAATAGAAAAGAAGGATTTTTTTCAGCTAATCCAGTCGTGCTGCAATTAAGAAAAGTTACTTGATTAAATTTATTTAGATAAATTTTGCAATTGTCCGGAAATATTTTCATGAGATGAAGCACCTTTGAAAAGGAATTTTTTTTTTCTTTTGCCTTGGCATTAAGATTGTAGGGTTCTCGCTCTCTCGTTGATTCTCTCTCTCTCTACGATTCAGTGCAGGTAAGCTCAAGCTCAATAGAACAGAAGGATTTTTTTTCAACTAATCCAGTTGTGTTGCAATTAAGAAAAGTTATTTAATTAAGTTTAGTTAGATAAATTTTTTTATTTTTTCTTTTGCCTTGGTATTAAGATTGTAGGGTTCATTTTATTGTTTTTTAGGATATTAGAAAGGCCAAAATGCATTATAAAATTAATGGAAATTGTATGAGTTTTGTCAATAGCGATATATGTAAGTTTAGAAAGTAAACCTCATTAAAGACTGTTGCATAAAACTTAATTCTTTAAAATAATAGGATTCGAATTTCAAATTACTTTATTTTAAAAATTATGGAATTTAGAAGTTGTCTTGTGAAAGGAAATGGAACCTTTCTTAAAGTAAACAATTATTGTATTCTCCTATCACTGATCAAAAGGATGTGGGCATGTTTTTGGAAGGGAAACAGGTCATTAAGGTTTTTGCATAAAATAAGCAGCCTTGTACAATAAAATTATGAATTTCTACATTAGCAGTCTGTTCCTCTTAATGAACTACCCTTATAGATAAATAAATTTCTACATTAGCTCTCTCTTTGATGACTCTCACTTCTGCCTTTTCATTTAATGGATTAATTACCAAGTGGTTCTTTACCAAGCTTAGGTTTTGAGGGTTTTGTTGGATTTGTTATTTTTGAGGTAACAGAATGTCATTTTGAAATAGAAGTTTGAGCTTTATGTAGTGTCTTAAACATTTAGATTTAAGGTTGGATTTGAATCTGTTTCATTAAGATATTACTGGGTTTGTTTTGTTATTATATGATGGTATGTGATCTGCTAATTTCTGTTAGAACATTATGCTGTTGAACTTCTCCGAGTGCTTAAAAATTTATCATTTCTTTAGCCTTGGAGCTGTAGATTGATGGAAGCTGAGAATTGAATCTTTTTTAATGTTTGGCCATTTGTGTATTATCATTGTTGCTTTATTTGTTAGTGAGTTTTGATGCTAAATTGGAGCTATTTCCAGATTTTCCCAAATGGTAAGCATCATCTCGAGGTGCATTTTCTTGTTCCTGCTACATTTTGGATTTGATTGGGTGTGATTTTTCTTGTATTTTTAAGCATTATACTTTGCCATAGTTTAGAACAGAGTACAAATACAGAGCATGTAATTTTAGGAATGAAACATAGTAGTAATTTTGTTTATTGATAAATAATTTCACATTTTCATGTATAGTTTGCTCCACCTACTAATCATTTGGCTGGGAAAAATCTTTAATTTCAGACGTTAAATAATTGCAAAGTTTACATAGTTGTATTCTTTTCAATTGCAGAAGGAAAAGGAATACACCAAAGAAATGAAAAGGAAAGCTGAAGAGATAAAAGCAAAGATATACTCCCTTAGAAACCAAAAAATGGAGCTTGATCGTAGGCTCTTGGAAATGCAATCTACAATCGATTCCCTTAAAGATTATATGATTTACACATTACATAGGTTTGCTATGCTTGTTTGCAATTGCAAAAACCATTAGATTCTTATTTGAATTTGTGAGATTTTCTTTCCAATAGTTTAACTATGACAATATACTCGTGTTGTTATCTTTGGTTTTTAGTTTTACTCTTTTTGTTTTACTTTGCTTATATTGATGATAAACTTATTTTGGTAGGTGGGAGAAGTATGATGCTAAAGGCTGGACATAAAATGGGTCTTATAAGTTGGTAGACTAAATGAATAGTCATGGTGAGAGAAGTGGACATATCCATGTTTTTACTGCACACTTTGTTATGCTGAATGCATTTTGATAAATATTGGAGACTAAATGCATTTTTAGATTGTTTTAAGTTTGTTTTTGTAACGACCCGTTACCATATTTTTCATCTTATTTTACTCAACTTATCCGGTTGGGCTGTTTGTGATACTTCACTTTACACTTAATGTTAAACAATTTCATATAATAATTAAAATTATATACATCCCCTATCTCACTCTATAAGTAAGTAGTACTGTACACATGTCTAAATACAGAAAATAAATGATCATACCTCATAAATCTCAGTCGGTAGTCGTAATCCACAAATGTCGGATCTCACAATCATCAAAACCTGAAATGTTAATATTGGGGAGTGAGCAAACCACGACTCAGTAAGAGAGTTATATGTCACACTTGATATTCAGCTATCTATATGCTGAAAATATTTTTTCTTTTATTCATTTTCTTTAAAATCTTCCTAACTGGCTCTAGGCTCACATGTAGGAAGGATACTACAGTCGGCTAGGGATCCAGATAGAATAAGGTAGGTATTTTATAATACCATACTTGTTCCGGAACCTAGAAGCAACTGTAGAGAATACTAAATTCGTTGTTTTCAAAAACGATATAATTTTCGTTTTTCCACAGAGTAAACCACTTATTTCTTTTTACTTCAGTATACTTTAAAACACGTGGCAGTTCAGTAATAAAAACAGTGGTTTACTTCTCTTCTCTTCTCTTCAGTACAGTAAAAACAGTACAGTACAGTGATTTGTAAATATCCAATCACTGGATAATTACTTCTTCGATTATCTCTATCTTAGAAATAATTCTTATGTTATTCTTTTAGAATAAACATTTATTTCTCTTTTCAAATCAGTAACCGTATCATACTAAAACCCCGTAAGAAATGCATTTAAAATAGTCATAGTATCGATATATGCAGAAAACAAATGCCATAATAATGCAATTCATACTTTAAATCATTGTATGAATTCTTTAATACATATATCAAAAATTTATACTTGTTTCAAACATGCATCATACTTTAGAAACTTAACATCATAATTAACAAAACTTATCATACAGTTCATGGAGACTAGGCAGAATCATATAGCCAGTATGCGGGTCATGACACTTACTTCTTCCTCCGAAGAGGGAAACTTCATCCTCCGAAGAGGGAACAGAATACCTATGGCCATGGTATGGGCTGTAGACCTGATCAAGGTCGTACAGCGAACATTGCACCACGAAGGACCAACATACCCACAAGGGATGAAAACATGCACAATGTGGGCGAGAACATGCACGACGTGGGCTAAACATATGCCACAAAGTGGCAAGCATGACAGGCAATAACATAAAATATAGGAAGGCCTTAGTCTCAAAACTTACTTACTTATGTAACATCTTAAATCATACAATTGATATAAAATAGTAAGGACCGGACGTGCCAAGATCTAAGTTAGCCTAGGGTTTGCCACTCCGATACCTTTTTCGAAAAACATATTTATTTACTGTCATACTTAAAACATTATGGAAAAATATACATAGAAATCATAAAAGTTCGTTTAGCTAGTTATCAAAAGACTATGAAATTTAACTTCGGAACAAAATTCATGCTTCAAACATTTCTTTATAAATTGCAATGAAAACAGTTTGCAAAAATCATCACTGAAAATATAGAAGGGCAAAACTGTCCTTTTTCCACCATAAAACACATATGTATGCTTTTCCGTGCATTTAATCGAAAACATGGTTTTATAATTATCGGAATTCAAATAGATTATTTTTATAATTTATGAAAACAAAATATTTATTTTCTAACTTTAAATTCCCATCACCATGTTTTCTTCTAAAAACACGTGTAGAGACCTCTAGTCTCGAAAACATAGTTGTTCATCATTTCTTAACCTTTATGGAATTTTCATAATTAATTATTTCCATAATTAAAACTATAAAGATTTTATATGAAATCCAGTGAATATTTAAGAATATTTATAAAAATATTCACTTCAGTCTCTTTTTCATTTTCTTCTCGTTTCACGTGAAATATCACATACGGGATGAAATTTCGGTGATTTCCTTTTTACCATTCACGAAAACATGAATATTTTAAAATCAATTATCATTATATTCATGTTTTATGAAATTTACCTAATTTCTCGATTTTCGTACCCAAAAATCGTTTCACGTGAAATCAAATCATTTATTATGATTTTCGGTGATTTTCGGTAAATTTTAGTAATTATTCGATAATTTTTCGGCAGTATAACTGCTGCCGATTTGGCTAGCCTCCTGCACGGAAAATACAGTTTATTTTTCTCAACTGGTATTTCACCACAATTTGAAACCGATAAATCACCACAAATTTCAAAACTAATCATTGTCAATTGCATTTATAAATTAAATTCATAATTTAAAACATGTGGTCGAATATCCTTACAGGCGGCACATGTCTCCCTTACCTGTTTCGGGTCGGCGACTGCCTCTCGAAGGTCGCGCCCGTGTTCACCTCACCCGATTCCATCGGCTCGGTCATCGAGAAATTTTCTGGAAATTAAATTCTAAAATTTAGAATTTTTCCATAATTATTTAAATAAATAAATTATTTAAATAATTTAACACTTTTCGGGATTTCTTACCGGTTCCTGTAATTCCCAGGATTTCCCGTAATTTCCGAAATTCTCAAATGTCAAAAATTTCTCTTTTTTTTTTCTCTTTTCTTTTCTTTCTTTCTTTTCTTTTCTTTTCTTTTCTTTTCTTTCTTTTCTTTTTCTTTTTCCTTTTTCTTTTTTTTCTTTTTCCTCTTTTCCTTTTCCTGGCCGGACCGGTTCAGACCGGTCAGATCCCCTCATCGCCGGTTCTTCTCCGGTGGCCAGTTCTCCAACGGTTCGGTGGCTCCTTAGCTGGCCGACGGCACGGCGAACCTGCTGGTGGTCTCCGTTCAGCCTGGATCGGCGGCACGGCGGCGGATCTACTCGATTTAGGTCGGCGTCTTCTCCTCCTCCGTTCGTCCTTCCTCCGCCGTTTTCCTTCACCGCCGGTGGCTTCTCCACCTTCCTCTCGCCTCCGCCGAGGTCTACGTTAAGGTGGCGGTGCCTGGACTGGCCGGCACCGCTGTTTCCTTCCTCTTTTCTCTTCGCTTTTTCCCCCGGTTTCTGTTTCGTTTTCTTTCTCCTTTCCGCCGCCGGTTGATTTCTTCCTCTTCTTCCCTCTCCGGCGATGGTCTCGACTCCCTCGTTTCGCCATCGGTCGGCCGGCCGACGGTGACCAGCTTCCACGCAGGAAGCAGAATCGGGAACTCCCGATTCTGTTTCTTCTTTTTTTTTCTGTTTTAATTTTATTATATACATATTATACTATATATATACTATATATAATTTTATATATAGTATAGTACTATATATATGTATTATATACAAAAATATGTATATATATATTATATATTACAAATATATATCTAATATATATTATGTATACATATATACTTTAAAATAGAATAACATTTATATATATTTATATAATGAAATAATACAATATATATTGTAAGTACAATATATATATATATATATTTTCTTCCTCATTTTCTTATTTAATTTGGATTTCTATTTATCCAAATTAAATTTCCTCTATTCCTTATTTTATTTCCAACTTAATTTCTTTTACTCGAATTTCCCAATTCCGTCACTTCCTCCATTTTCGGAATTTCCACAATATTCCGTCTTGTAAATAATTCCTTTATTTACTTTAATTTATCTTTCGCATTAAAAATTAAATTTTCGAATAAGTAATATAAAGATTCAGGAATTTGCGGTTGTCACAGTTTTTGAGATCTTATATATAATTCTAAATTTGTTCTTGTCCTCCCTTTTGAATTATTTACATTCATCCCTTTGCATTGCAGTGATGCTTCTACACCAGGATTACTAAAAGTACGTGCCACTTATCTCAATTTTGAATCATATTGAGTTACTTCAATGCAAAATTTTCCTATTTCTTTCTCATATAGGGGTTATTTTCTGTTTCTTTAGAAATTAAAGTGTTGGTTTTTTTGTAGGAAATATATTTGTAACTAGAGAATGTTATGACCTTAAATAGACAAATTATTCTCTGGTAGGCTTTTAATTTGTAATTTAATATATTTTTTATATTTTATTATTTATTTATTTATTATTTTACTCTCATAGTATATTGTTACAAAATAACAAATCAAATTGATCGTATCAAAGCTCAAGCCTAAAAGTTGAATTCAAATTGTTCGAGTATTCTATCGAATTGAGCACGTTCAAAAATTTGAGCAAAATGACTTAATATTAATACCCAAATATTTTTTTAAAATTAATAGAAAATTTTAATTAAAATAATAAAAAATTAACTTTGATTATTTAATATTACTAATAAACATGAGAATTTTTTTATAGAATAATCTAAACATTGTTTAAATTAAATTTTTATAATTAATTTTGATTATAATAATAAAAACTAAAAAAAGTAATAACTTTATTTATATGTGATAAAAAATAATGAGTTTAATTCTAAAGAAATAATAAAAGAAGGCTTGTAAAAGAAAAAAAATAAGAGAAGATGGCTTTAATGTGGAAGTTGAACACATTCAATTAGCGGCGTTTTCCATCAGAACGTCGCTAATTGTAAACCTTTGTGGCGTTTTTCAACAAAAACGCCGTAATTATTGGCGACGCAAATATAGCCGGCATTTCTAACGGCGTTTTTATAAAGTGCCGTAAGTATTTAGTGGCATTTAAAAATGCCGTTAAAAGATAAAAAAAACGCTGCTATAACTCCATTTTCCTGTAGTGATTGGGTCAAATCTTGAGCAAGTTTTATAAGTTATTAACAAGCTTTGACAAGCATGCATGCATGATCATGGACACTTCTATTCTTTTTTATTTTTATTTTTGATAAACTATTTTTTTAACATATATAGTGTCAATGATCCTTAAATTTTGAAGCATATATCATTTGCATCCATATACGTTCATAAGTCACTTGTTAATCTTTATATTTTTAGCACTATAACGAAGTGATTCTTCTATCAGTATTTTCGTTAAATAAATTGTCATAACAAATCGTGTAACTTGTAACTTGAAGAGTACAAGACACGAATTTTCAAGTGTTAGCCGAAGAGAAGTGTATAACAAATCGTGTAACTTGATGAGTACTATATTGTTATTTATTTAAATTTTTAATTTTAAGATTATATATTATATATTGAAAAATTAATTAAAAATTTATTATTGAGTTGAACTTGATGCATGCATTTTTTTTTGTTTTCTTTTTTTTTTTTGGCCATAGAAAGGTTCCTTTTCTTTTCATCTCTGCTCTTCTCTCCATTCACCTATCGAACTTGAGAATGACATTAAAACATATTTTGAAAATATATACTAATTATTAAGCACTTTTTATAATAAAAATAAAAGGAATAAATTATTAATTTTTTAAATCAAAATAAGATGCGTTGTATCTCATTAAAATTATGTATTTTATATTAAAAGTGACAAAAAAAAACTATGAGTAAAATTGAAACTCAAGACCACTGATCCTCAGGAGGAACAAATTGGTGCAGGGTTACTCACTGTTAAACTCAAAACCTTTAGCAGGGAAATAATTAAATAAACAAACATATCATTTGACCAGCTTGTATGTTAATGTTGTAAATGTAATGCAATATTAATTAGGTTTTCTATTTTTTTGTAAAATAAAATCATTATTATTCAGTACTATTAAATATAGTGGAGTCAGTGATACTGGTACCTCAGCTAGAAAAGAAGACTCACGTGTCAATGACAGTAAAATCAGAGGTTTGGATCAGCTATAGATTGTAGTCCATACTCTATATCCTCTAGAATTCAACCGTTAAGAGGAAACATGAGATTTTGCAGTGGCACTGTTTCTGGCTCTGGCAGCAGGAATGACGGGCAAAAACATGTTATCATTTTCCTTCTTTGGGTGAGAGACTAGAGAGGACCACGACCACCAACAAGGACAAAGTCACGTGCTATTTCATGCTTCCCCCCAAACTTCACACGTCAAAATAGTACACTTATATATATATATATATATATATATATATAGATAGATAGATACTTTTTCCTCTAGGCTGTAGTCTTTTAGGAATGTTTGATGTGGTTGATTCGTTGATTATATGAAGCATTTGCTTTTTTTTTGTGTGAGTTTGTGTTTCGTCCCACATTATGTGTGTATAGATGTGGTGTGTGTTTATGTTTAACAAAATTATCATAGTTTTGTTAAGTGATGTGTTCTTTTTTAAATTAAAAAAAAATTTTAGAATTTTTTTTATAAAAAATTTTGGAAAGGGAAATTATCTTATTTTCAAAATTAGGATAAATCTTTAGACAAAAAAATAGGATAAATCATCAATACATTTTGAGATTTACAAATCTTCATCTTCCTAAAATTTCAGGTTAGGTTGGATTTAAGTTTTAAAGAATAACGCTCCGGTTTGTCCGAAATTTGATTGAATATTATTTTTTGCTCAAATCTAATTATTGAACTTAGTATTTTTATTCAAATTCACTAAAAATTGAGACAAGTCTCTGTGTTTGATTGAACAGGTCTAATAGCAACCCAAGCTAAGCTTGTAAAAAAAGAACTACTGAAAGACATTGCTGCTTTTTGTTCTTTCTATTGCAATCACAATGAAATGGTAAATCATCTTTTTTTTTCAATTGCTCTTTTTTTTTGAATATTTGGATGTTTTTATGCTATAATCTTTAGGGTGTACTAGATTGGGTTGCCTTTAGGGATGCCTTTACATTTTTCCTCTCTTGGCAATATGCTGCAGCCCTAAAGCGTAATGCTTAACTAACTTTGGAGGATGAGAATCCATAGAAACGATATTGCTATTTCCTTTTGGTGATAAAGATATTGCTTTCAAACATAAGAAGTTGGATAGCATGCATTTGATGGATGTTGTTAAAACTAAATTTGCTTTTTTTTTTATTCGGTTACAAAAACTAAATTTGCGTTTTGGAGCAAAGGAAAGTGGCCCCATGTGTTTACTTTTGTCACTGGCTTTCTGTATTTTCTTCAATTATAAGAAGCTTTGTCCGCGTCAGACCACTTTTTGGTCTCCTCCCCTTTTAGCTTCATGAAACTGAATGTTGAGGTGTTTTTCACGACTATTCAAGAGTTATTAAAGGTGTATTCTCTCTTCCTGCCAGCGTGAAGGACTAAAACTTCGCTAAGTAAATGGAAAGTGATTCTACCACTGCTCTTCATGAAGCACATTTCCAGTGACATCGAATGCCTCAAAAGCAACACCAAGAGAATTTATTTCAATAACATTTTGCGTTAGGCAATTCCATAATTGGCGGCGAACTAGCTAAATATGAGGTTTTTTGTTTGAGGCTTTTCATGTCTTGATTCTTATTGTATTGTAACTTTTTTTCTTTTTGTATCTCTTTTATTTGCTCTTATAACATCTTTTAAATGATTTTACCTTTATTTTCATAAAATCTTTTTCCTTTAAAATAATTTTTTTTTGTAATTAGTAGTATTTAAGAGTGTAATCAAATTAAGTTACTTATGAGATACTCGAACTCGATTTTATGATTATTTGAGTTTGAGTCATTTATTGTCGAGATGAGCTCGAGCTACTCAAATATTGACTTGAGTCAAATTTGAATATCTTAATACTTGACCAGAATGGCTTGCGAGCCTAATCAAACATTTTTAATATATATTTTATATTTTATTATTAATTTACCGTTAAACTCTCGTACTTTCATGATATATGATTGAAAAATGACAAATCAAACTTACCTAGTCAAATTTGAGAATTACTCAAAATATTTTATTAAATCAAGCTCGAATTTTAAAAATTAAACTCAATCTGAGTTTTGAATTCAATTTCAAGTATTGAGCTTTCAAATTAAATTGAATTTAAACTTGATATTGGATAATCTCAATCTACTAGGTTATATCTCTAATAATATTTAAGCTTAAAAAAAGTGTAGAAAGAATTTGTAAAGCAGGATAGGACTCCGCAAATCATGAGACACTACATTGGATCCAATCACCATTCATTGGCTCACTGCCAAGAACCCATCGAATTGGCAATCCTTATCCCACGATCTGGGCTTTTATTTTTCAAAATGAATGTCATTGGCTTATCAACATCTATATTCTAAAGAGGATCTCTTCCATAAAAAGGAAAAAATTTATAAAGATCCTCTTTTTCTGTCGATTTTTGACCATTTGGGTTTGTGCAAAATCCACGTATGATCAAATTTTATCGTTTTTCACGACTCGACTTAAAAAAATTAAATTTTATGAGTTCTTTCCTAGATGCAATGTGAGTAAGATTTTTTTTTATAAGAAAGGACTGCGTGTTTTTTTATCATTAAAATAATACGGACTTGAGTTGAGCCCAATGCTTATTGAAATCTTTTCTCCTAATGGCATAAAAAATATTGGACTCAACCCTAATTATAAGTATAAATCGATGAAGGACGTATAATTAAAAAAAAGGTTTTTTTTAAGTAAAAGAGAATTTATCATTATAGTCAAATATTATATTTATATAAAAATTATCAGATTACGTCAAACAAATTCTAAATCAAAAGTTAAAGCAAATAAATAAAACACATTATTTGATAAATCCAATATAAAGTTACAGCGCATGATAAAAGTCTCTCTCTCTCTCTCTCTCCTCTCTCTCTCTCTCTCTCTCTCTCTATATATATATATATATATATATCAACTTTCATATCTTGCCCTGCATACAGAGACTTTAATAAACACAAAACCTAAATTTAAAAAAAAAAGATGTCTTTTTGTTAGTCTAGTGATTCAAACCAGTATCTTTGGTAATCTTTAACATACATTAAATTTTTTTTAAAAGTATCATGTTTTCACTTTCTCCATTTTTTTTCAATTTTTTTTTGAAAATAAAAAATGATTGTGTTTTCATAAACTAAGCGTACTAGTTAGATTTCCTTGTATCGAACTAAAGAAGTGAGTACGTTTTGATAGATGTTCACTTAGCATAAAAATTTCTATTTTATGCACTGATAGTGAAAAAATTTTAATTTCACAAGCAAAATTATATCACAGGTAAATGTTTATATATTAATTATATTAGTGGATTTATAAGGGTTCCGAGTTGTAATCTTAATCCTCTAATTGTGATTTTAACATATTGGCGGATAAAATGATAATCGTATTCCTATATTAAAGTCCGCTGGGTTCCAATTAAATTTTCTAAATCGTATTCCTATATTAAAGTCCGCTGGGTTCCAATTCTAAATTTTCATCCCAGAGAGTTGAAATGCATTTGCCAACATTCAGTTAAGTGTTTGATTTTGACTTAATAGCTAAATATGACCTCAACGTTTGCCACAAAATAGAATTAAGTCATCAACGTTTAAATGCATAAAAATCAGTCCTTAACTTTACAAAATAATTGAATTAAAAATATTTCTGTTAAATCATTTAATTTCCGTTACCTCTACCAGTAATAAAACTTAACGGAAATTAAAGGATTTAACGGAAATGTCCTCAATTCAATTATTTTATAACGTTGAGGACTGATTTTCATCCATTTAAATGTTGAGAATTTAATTCTATTTTTGTGACAAATGTTAAAATCATATTTGGCTATTAAACCTTTGATTTAGTTGCAAAAGAAGTGAGAGAAACGAGTTACGAATCTTAGGCCTGTAACAAAAAAAAAAGAATCTTAGGCCCAAAACTAACAAGTTCCTCTAAAACTAGATAGGCTTTTGGCCACTGGCATTGATCAATTGGTCATGGTCCAAAACAAGAAGTTGCCGCGTAATCAAAGGTACCTTTTGGATAAAAAATTTTAATTTAAAATTTTAAAATAAAAACATTTCGAAGTACATTAATTAACTTTTCTATTTGTTTTAAAATTGTTTTGTCTGAATAAATATTTTTATAAAATTTTTAAAATAAAAAGTGTATTTGTATTGCATTCATCCCACAACCTACGCCAGAACCAGTGGCACTCATTGAGTTTGAAAAGTGCGAAGGTGAGAAAATTCTTATGACTAATGATCCTCAAAGCTAGTGTATAATAAGAGATTCACTTGCATTAGTGTATAACAAATATAAATAGTATTAAAAATATAAATTGTATAAAAGAATATAAAAGTGTATAAAACTAAATTAGTTTTGAGGAAGGATCCACTTGCATTAGTGCAAAACAAATGTTCTACGCACGTTTTATAACTTCATATAGAATTAATATTTTTGTAAGCCAACTGATAGATTTAACAACCTATTCGTATATATCATAAATGTAAACTTGTTAGTCAATCAGAAATTCCTATAATTTTAATTAAGAATAGCATTTTTTTAATATATATTAATAGTTAAAATTTTATTTTAATGGAATAAATAGTTTGACATCTTTGATTACCATGAAATTTGATGTGCATGATCTACATGAATAGAATATAAAATTCAATTCTCAGATTAAAAAAATATAAATCGTATAAAAAGATGTGAAAGTATGTAAAATACAATTTATTTTACACTATGTAACTGGATTCCTTATCTTTATATATATTTCATAATTATAATAAAATTTCAGCTGTTAGTATATATGGACAAAAATGTTACTCTCGATTGAAATGATAAGAATATCAGATTGACTCAAAAATTTATTTGCCTGATAGATATTAGTAAAGTGTTATAACTAATGATGGGTTTACAAAAATATTAATCTTACATAAGTTATAAACTGTATAAAATAATTTGTTTTGTATTTATTTATTTATATATATAGAAAAAAGATCTATTTACATCAGTGCAAAAAATTTTTTACATACTTTTATATCTTTTTATATGTTATATATATTTTTAATTCGACCATTGATTTTCATATTCTATTTATGTAAATCATGTATATAAAATTTGAATTTAATTGAAAATGACTAATTATTTTTTAGATAATAATCAAATTTAATTGTTAATATATTCAAAAAGATACTAGTCTCAATTAAAATGATAAGGATATCATATCAACTTGAAATTTTATATGCTTGACCTTTAACAGTTGGTTTGAAAAATATTAATACTATATAAAGTTATAAAAATCGTATAAAACAAAATTTATACAGTAGCGTACGTAGTAGATCTCTCCTTTTATACACACACACATATTTCAAAGCACATATAATTCGATGCTTCATTTGTCATTATGGTTACAGCTAAGTTTTGATGATACATATTAATTTAATAATCAATATAATATTCAGTATTAAATAAGATAAATTTATATAAAAAATTTTTGATTGCTTTAATTATAATCTTAAAATTCAATTTTTATTTAGTTTTGTTAATTACATGAGAAAATATATATTGTAACGCCATTGGAAGCTGGAAATTCGGGCTAACTTTTTTCCTTTACTTGTTATGTTTGTCACTCGCTTAGTGAATTCAACACCTAACAAGTAAATTGGTACTTGTTTAACTAGTTAAGACTAATTGTCTAAGGTCTCATTTAACTACCTCGTGATGCATGCCATTTACCTACTAAAAATTTCAAACTATATTATGTTCATTTTTATCCTTATATAACCTCATAATATTTCTTCAACCTAGTGCATAATTATTATCTCAATAAGAAGCTCAAAGAAATATATTTAAATTAGTGCTTCATATCGATTAAATTCCATCACGAGGTACTTGTACTAGTATTTATCAGTATAATCCTATTACTTACATCCCAATTTCTATACATGTGCTTATATATAGAATCTTAAAGTTTGGAATATAAACAAAGACAATAAGGAAGTTTATACCTTAACACAAAAGTAATGAGCTCTATCGCACCTGTATTGAGCTCTCAGTGCATCACACTTACATCTTAACCTATCAAAAGTAATCTGTGAGGAGGGAGGGGGTGAGCTAAAGCCTAGTAAGAAAATATATGCTAAGTGATGCTAGGCTCCTACTATGCTCAATGCATGTTTATGCATGAACAAATGCACAAAAGTCGATGTTTTGATGCGGTTTACTAAGAATACTACAGTTTTAATATACTTTTGTTTATAAGGTTTTAAAACCATTAAATTGATTAGTTCCAATTAAATTGGTGTCTACTCAGTTACAAAAATTGACATACAGTGGAAAATAAATAATAAACTCATTCTAGTTCATAAAAAACCAAAATACATATTCAAAAGCATTTACAAGAGACTAGCATCAATTTTTGAGATTTGGTAACGTAACTGGAATCTTAAGAAATATAACCAATGAGCTTTCCATGAAAGCATCCACTGTAGCTAGCAGTGGTCACAATCCCATACTAGGGTTCTGTTCATGATCATGAATCATCTCAGCACCAGTGATCATCTAGTAGCTAAGGTACATGTCATAACTAGTTGTCGGACAATATACGTAATTACTGCTATCCACTGCCACACAATCGGAATCCATGACACAATTACGTATACAGCGCCTAAATGCCACATAGGCTTAATAATTGCCACACAAGCTTACGAAATGCCATGCAGGCAAATTAAGTGCCACACAGGCATGATAATGACATAGAGTGCCATTTATGCAAGTTAAGTGCCACACAGGCATTATACAATGTCCCATGTCTCATATATCAAAACCCGTACAAAGATAGCTTTTAGAACATGATTGGTTACTGAAAACATGGTTCATTTAAAACCTTGTAGTTTGTAAACATCAATGTATGAAATCATGTCTGTTAAAACCTTTATCTCAATGAAAGACTTTATTCTGGCAAAGCTATTATGACAATAATAACTCTATTTATTTAACCACTTAACAACTTTATAAAATCATATACTACCTTGCCTTAAGCTTGTGAATCTCAAAGACGAGTAGCATTTTCTAAAATGCATGAGGTTAAAAAATTGATATATAAGTTTAAACCAATCCTAAAAACTCTATGTACATCAATTCCCAATGAAAATCCGACATTATGATGGCATAGGTAGGATATTACCCAGCGTCATTATCACAACCCAAAAAACTTGCATTAAAACACTAACAAGCAAGTACAGTTTGTATTCCAATCCAAAAATCTTTAAAAACTCAAACATGATCATTTTCACATATAAATTCCATACCTCATTCACTACGTTTTAAATTCTTCCTTCTTACTGCTCATAGAACTTACACATATAAATATATTTATATGAATATCCAAATATATAGAATCATATACTTGTTTTACCTTGAAATTGAAAACAAGTGTGTACATACATAAGCAAAGAAGAGCTAACACCTACCAAGCACAATTCCCTTACCTAATGTTGCATAATATCGCAATTAAGGACACCACACCCGTATGCTTTACACTTTAACACCTTTTTGAATTTTGTTCTTCACTTAACCTATACCAAACAACACCTACACAATTACAAACTTAGTATTTCTAGTAAGATTTAGACACTACCATACCACGTATCATTTGCAAATACGATATATATTTATATATATAAACATAACACCATTAAGGAACCTAGATAGGATCCATTACCTTTATGGCACCACAAACCACAATTTCACTCTTGCTTCTTTATTGTTTTCTTAGATTTTTTCTCATAAATTTCCTACATTCAAATTAAATTACTAACAACTTACATAATCCAAACAAAAACCTTTCTCGAAGAAAGCTTCTCAACTTTTAAACTCTTGTAAAACCAAGCACCCTTGCTTTTGTTCTCCTCACTTTTTCTTTGGTTGTTGTGTCTGTCCAAAACCAACATTCAAAACTTAACTTCTCAACTGTCCTAAGATAATACACACCTTTGGAATTAATTTGCTATTCACACACTTAATCCGAAACCAATAAAATTAACATTTCTTGTGAAAATCTTTAAATCGAATTAACTCACCTGCTTGCTGACTACACAGTGCTCTTACTGCTCTTCTTTAAAGCAGCTACTGTCTAAGGTTTAAGAGGCTTAAAATAGCAGCCCATGATTGCTTTTGTTCTAGCCAGCAGTGTGCCTTGTTTCCAACACCTAATGTCTAAGCTTCAACCCCTTTTGTCCATGCCTTTCTACCTCTGTTACCAACTGTTGTTTCTCCTGTTCTTGTACCATTTTCAACCATTGTATGCTGCCTCAAATAGCCACAAATCTTCAATCTAAAACCAAGACTAACGCCACCATTTCCAACCTAAACCACTTCTCCTACGAAATCGAAAAGGAAACCCAAAATGGCATGGAACTCCCGTGGTCTACCCCTTCTCAGCAATCTCTCACTCTTGAGGCTTACTCTTCCTTTTCTTTTTCCTTTCTTTCTTTCCATTCTTTTCTTTTCCTTTCTTTCCTCGCTTTTCAGTCTGGCCACTTGAACCACCCTTAACAGACTTGAACTACCATAAAAACCTCTACCAACTCAGCCCATTTCCATCCAAAACAGCCTCTCTAAGCAAACCAAAACTGGCACCATCACAACCCTTACAAGTCCTCCTGTCCACCATTTATTCAGCTCCAAAACAAACAAATCCCAAACACCATTTTTCATGCCTCATTTGGCTGTGTTTCACTATCCAAAATAGCCTTGTGTTTAATCCCAATTATAGCTCCTGTTCAGTCACGTTTTAGTAGCCAAAATCCCTTTATTTCCTCTATTTTCTAGCAGTCCTTGAAATAGCCTTCAAATCTGCCTTGATCACTCCATTCTCCAGCCTTCAATAGCCGAGAACCACCTTGATTTCCTCTTTCAGTTTAGCTTTAATACTCAGCACCAAAAGCCACCATCTCCTTTGTTTAACATCACTCCATTTCACCCTTCAATGAATGCCATACTAGCTTCAAACACAGTCCATTTGCAACTTTCAAAACACCTCCACAACTACCGCTAAAAACTTGCGAAAAGTCTCATGTTTCACGCTCAACCCATGCTTCTTCAAGCCTTTGTTCAGCTACTACAAAATAGTTCCCAAACTTAGCCCTAAAACCAGTCCCTGATTGGCTTAAATATAGCCACACTCAATCCTCTGCTCTGCCTTCATCACCCTATTCTAGCCTCATAAGGCGGCTCTCTTTCATGCTTAGCCATTACTTCAGCCTCCCTACACTCACATTCTTCCTTCTCACTCTTATCTTCACTTTTGGCTTTCCCCTTCTCATCAGCTGCAACTTCTTTCCTATTTCTTTCACTAGATTTTTTTTAGCCCTCTCTCCCATATATCCCTTCTCTGCTTTTGCCGAGAATTAACCTCCCCGATTCTCCTCTCTTTTTCTTTTCTGATTTTTTTTAACGATGGCAGCCTTGCCTTCATTTAATGTCGTCGGCGGTCACGCTTTCCTTTTTTTTATCTCTTACTTGCCGCCGGTCTCTCTCTTCTGCAATCACCTTTGATTTGTACCATTTTTTTTGTTGCTATCCTAGTCTACTTGAAGCAAACGAGTTGGTGGGAAATTCCCACCAACTAAACAACGCAAGCTTCCTTAAGAAGCCTATCCTTTTTTTTTATATTGTTATTTAATATATATTAAATCTTTAATTGTTTTATACATGTATATATATTTGTTTATTTCATATGTATATAAATATATAATATATGTATTTGTTTGTCTTATATATATTTCTTCATTTAATAATATATTTATATATGCTATATACATTTTTTTATTTATCATGTATATTTATCATGCAGTAAAAAATTTAATCCTTAATTTCTTGATGCTACTTAAAATTCCCATGTAAATAATCCACTAATAAATCCTTTATTTCACTACAATATGTCCCTTATCAGTCTTTAATTTAACTATCCTTAAGAACTAATATAAACCAAAAAGCTTCCATAATAGCTTATATACTCACTTGGTTTGAGGACCACATTTTCCCAATAAATTTCATAAGTTAAAGGTTATGAAAATGAAAAGATAAAGGATGAATTACTAGGAAAATGGAATAATTAGACTTATAGAAGGAAATTGCTATGTGGGCCCCCACAAGACTTTTATAGTCCGGATTAGGGTGAAACTTTAGAATCATGATATTTGGAGTAAAATACGAAGATGGGAGAAATCTGCACCTCGAAATTCCTTCGTTTGTGCATGTTTTAAAAAACATGTAATAATTTCAAAAATGATGATTAAGTTCATAGGTCGTTGAAATTTTTGTAAATAACGATCAAAGTGAGTTGACTTTTGACCAAGAATCTATGGTAGATAATTTTCCATGTAATAAACTACTAGGCCATGTGGACTGATAGATTGAATCACGCGAAATAATAGAAAATTTCATGATTTAACGGTTAGGAGTATTTTTGTAATTTTGCTCATTTGACCATTCAAACCCCAATAAAAGTTCAACCAGTGGTTAGAGAATGTTAAATAGAGGTGTTTTATGATTACATGAAATATTTTAGAGGTTGGATGGGCTGTTTTCAATGAAGTCAATCGCTAAGGGCAAAATTGGAAGATTTTCTTGAGTATAATGGCAAAATGGTAATTTGCAATATAAAATGTCAATATTTCAGAATTTTCCAGCAGCCTCCTTCATCTTCCTCATCAGCCGTCAACCTCCCTCATTTCCACCATAGCCAAGCTTGAACCAAGAGAGAGAAAGTGCTTAGAAACATTAGAAAAAGACACCGAAATTAAAAACTGTCTTCACCAACCGTATCTAGATTTAGTGCTCTATCTTTTGACACCAAAATCAAGTCCTAAGGTGGCCAAAATCCTGGTGAATCATGCCACATCAGATCTGGTCATGAAGGAAGGTGAGAGAAAGCTTGTGATTTTCATGGTTTCTTGATTCTTTATCTTGTGTTTTATGTGTTTAAGTATATATTTAAGCTTAGATCATATTAAAACCATGAAATTCATCCACCAAGGGTTTCGACACCACCTCTTGTACATGAACATGATGTTTGATTAGGAAATGATGTAGAAATTTAGTAAAATTAGTTTGAAACGAGATATGAAGCTTAAATTGAAGAAATACAATGTATACGAAGGAAGAACCCATCCGGCCAAGAGAAGGGAAGGAAGAAATCATGCTCATTTCAATGTTTTTTAGGTTTTAGAATAATGTATAAATTAATATGAGACTGTAGGAGCGATCAAAACCAGAAACAGAGGTGTTTAACACTAGTTGCAGTTTTAGCACGGTAGAAATTAGATTGAATTTAGAGTTGCAATAGACAATGCACTAGCATTTAATGAGTTAAACATTCTTTTAAGTGAAGTATGGAGAAGTTATTTAGTTTGTATGGTAAATTGCAGTTCCAAGGTTAGAAGGTGCTAATGAGCAAGATAGGGAGTGTTTACGAGGTAAGGGATATGTATGGAAGGTGTAAGGATACTGTGTTGCATGTTTGGATGAAATATGATTTTTATGAGATTGAATTGATGGTTTGATTTGGAAATGAGAATTGACATTTTGTCACATCCGGTCTTTCTTAATATCTTACGGAAGCCTAAATTTGCAAGCTAAATTTTTTTTTCCTTTACTTCACCATTCATTTGTAGGTGACTATGTAGGCAAATTTTCAATTTTATATAACTTTTGGATTAATAAGATCACTATCAACATATTAATTCGGTTAGTACCTAATTTCCCTTATCAAGATCATGTACATCAAACTTTTTAATATATTCAGACATATCTACCAACATACATAATGCCAACTCAAAAATATACTGGTTATAATATTCCAATAATAATATAACCTAGCTTACATCCCAAACTCGTCACGTAAGTATATGTATACAACCAAAAGATTTTCAATACACTGTGCCATCATCCATATATGTCTATACAATTTGCTGGGAGCCATATACCTTAAACTATGCAGGGAAGACCACTCTCAAGAAGCTTCCCAAGCCAAAATGAACAGTAGCGATATCGATCACTCTGAAGGGAAGGGGAAAGAAGAGGGGAGTGAGTCGCAACTCAGTAAGTAACAACAATAAGCAACTAAATCATACTAAGCATCCCTCATTTGTGAAAGCTAATTCAAATCACTTTCAAATACATCAAATCAATTATGCTGCATTAAACTTAAAACACAGTATGGAAACTCAATAACAGATCATAGTCAAATGTAGAGTTCCATCATTAGACTAGAAGTCTCAATATCAAATCATATATAAAGTATGCAGTGCAATCAATAAAACCAGTCATAGTACCAAGAGTGTTCGCATAGTAGCAATCCATGCTACTTAGAGCTAACACTTTAACGATTTACGGTAGCTAACCGTAGCAATCTCCCATAAATGGACGCTGCCTATGCATAGACCAATCCGCCCCGGCTCATTGCGCATATGACACCGGGACCTGTCCAAAAGTAATTATACGGGACAAGCCGATCGTTTCCAAGACTAATGCTCAAGAAACAGTGTTCTAAGTCAATCAAGAGTGTCTACAAAATTCTCAAGGTACAGTACCCTAGGGTTTCAATACCTCGGGTCTAAAATAGAAATCCAGTAATCTTAAAAAAAAATTTATTCCTCTATGACCTCATAGCAATCATCATAGTTCATAAAGAGGTAATTCCACAAAACAAGGCTCATAAGGTATTTAAAACATCAACAAGGTTACAACACAAAATATAAAATCATATTAAATTAGAATTTAATTTAAACCTTTAAAACGTTTAAAATATTTTTTGATTATATAATACGCGCAAACAGTACATTTCTTGTGAGCCCATCACCTGTTTACAAACCATTTCTAGTAAAGCAAAGTCAACAGTCAAGGGAAGACATCTCATATGCAGTATTCATTTTGTTTTAATTGCCAAATTCCAAGAATTTATAGTATTAAACAATTTGGATGCAAGTAGTCGCTTAGGGTTACTTACAGTACTTCCTTAGCTTTTGAATCAATTCTCCCTCGCCTAATAAGTCTTGCAGTGTCGATTGATTTCGGGTCAAGCTTAGTCCTTAGGACAACCCTTTACATAATACATAGTAGATTGAATCAATCTCGATACTTCCATCAATCTTAGTACTTCCAATTATAAGCTAACATTAAGCATTGTATAATTCAACAAGAAACAATACTTGGCAGTGTTTCTAGAATTATCCAAACATTACTAGCACTGTTTATTGTCTTTTCGTTCACTTGAACTACTTATAACCCACTTGGTCCATTTCTGCCCTTTAAGGTTTTGGACCTTACGGTGTTGTGCTAGGCTTAAGTATAAATTTCAGAACCTAATCGTCAAATTGTAAATTTTTATATTACTTCTAACTCAGATCCCTATTCGGACATATAAGTTTTATTTCCTAATTCATCCTGTGCCATTTCCTATCAATTTCTAAACTTTGGTCCAAATCTGGCACATTAGGCAGGATAGTTTCCTGACCTGTGTTCAGTAAAATATATATTACTAACTATAGGGATATGAAATTTGTACAAACCCAATACCATGTCAATCATGACTCATTTATCTTTCTGAAAATGTAAAGTTTGCAATTATAATTGATCTGGGCTATTTCCTATGAAATTTTGAAGTTGACACTAGGTAATCTGTCCCCAGTAGTGAGTGTCCTGCATGCATTTATACATATCTTAAGCCACCAAGTTCCAAATCTGGAATTTCTAAAACTAGATGAAAACTAACTCATTTCTCTATCTATAAGTGTAAGGTTTATAATTTAACTCTTCCTATATCAACACCAGAATTTTTTTCCAAAGTTTCAGTATGTTCAGCAATTTTCTGACATAGTATAACACTGACCTATTTGCACAAATTATCTCATATCTAGTTATAGGAATATCCAAATGATGCAAACCAGAACCATCACAATCCTAACTTAATTACCTTTCTAGAAATGTAAGGCTTGCAACCTAATTCAATTTAAGCTATTTGCCACAATTTTTCAAAGTCAGGACCATGATTCACGTTTCTAGACAGAACACCCTGCACTCATTTGCACATATCTCAAGTTACAGAAATCCAATTCAAGAAATTCCAGAACTGACTTTCTTTTAACTTAAAGGGCTATTAATCATAATTTTTCCAGATTTTTTCTCCATGTAGAACAATTAAATTGATCGTTTTAATTTCCACTTAGAACAGGACATCAATTTCCAGATTGAGCATCAAGTCAGAATTTCAGTTAATCCTTTATCTAACAATAGCCATTTGATTTAGTTCATCACAATTTAATTTTCATGCATAATAATCAAAAATTATAAGATTAGAGCCTTACCCCTTAATTCGATGCAAAACCCAAAATTTTGTTGAGCAACCCAGACCACTTCCTCACAGCTTGCTTTACTGTTATGCCTAGACACATAAATGCCAATCCAATGACATATTACTTTCTGTTTTTCATGGTTTAATTCCAGTAAAATACATTGACTCACCTTAATTTATTACCTTTTCTATCTTGGCCGGAAGTCCCAAAATCAGTTTGCTTCAGTTTAGGGTTTCAATCCTTCACTTTCCTTAGTCACCCATTGTGAGCAACCCTTCCTCATTTCTTCTACTACACTTCCGATGCCCTAATCTGGTTGAACCAAGGCTCCCTTGCACTTATGGCTCACGATTTCCCTTGGCCAGCTTATAACCAATAAGCAATGCCCTCCTTCATTTCGTTTTCTGCTTCCTTAACAATGGAAATCCCTCAATTAGTTATGCCTTTGGGTGAAATGGATGAGTGTTTAATGAGGGTTCTTAGTCTATGGCCGGATATGAGGGAGAAGGGAGAGGGGTTTTCCTAACTAGGGCTGTCGATATTTCTTTAGGGATTTTGCTCCTCTCTTATCTCGGTTTGGGTGGGGGAAACAGAAAGAAAACGTGGCCTTATTATTTTTCCAGCCCTTGACTTATGTTGCCAGCCCTTTACTCTTGTAACATCAGCTTCTTGTAGACACCTAATTTTGTCCGAACAATTTTTTTTAGATAAAAAAAATCAAAAAAATCAAAAATCAAAAAATAAATAATGATAAAAAGAAACAAGTCAATTTTGGTCAAATCTTTCAAATTTAAAAATCTCATGTGAAGCACATGCAAAATTTACACCCTCAATAGTTGACTTGGTTGATTTGTTGCCAAAAAATGAACATAATAATTTGCAAATTGATGGAAATAAATCATGAATGTGAATCCCATGATGGCAGCCATGGTTTAAGCATTAAAAGGGGGAAGTTTGTTTCCTTTCCTAAAGGTTTAGGGCTAGAAATGGCTATAAAAGCCAATGAAAAGGAGAAATAAAAGGGGAAAAAACCCTAAAAAAAAACCTAGGAGAAAAACCCGAGAAAAAAACCTAGGAGAAAAACCCTAGAAAAAAAACCTAGAGGAAAAACCCTAAAAAAACCCTAGAAAAAAACCTAGAGTAGAAAACCCTAGAAAAAAATCTTGGAGACGACACACAGCCACGGTACTTGTCTAGTTTTCGATTCCAACACAGCTAGACCATCTACACAGCCCAGCCATTCATGCCTTACACCGCCTACCTTACCCCGTGTCCTGCATTCATCATAACCTATTTCGGCCAAGCTGATCTGCTACACTAGCCTCCCACCATCGTAGTACACTGAACCACCACACTTACAGCTACCCCGATATTGCCATCACCTGCTTCTGCTGGTACCAGCCTGTGACACCATCACTGTACCCCTGTTCTGGTCATTGCCCATGCTAGTCTCGGTTCCGTCCTGCACCTCACTAACGACAGTAGTTTCTTTCTTGGCCTACTGCCCCAGCTACTCGATCGCTGTGCTCTCTTTCCTCGCGCCAAAGTCACCATTGTTGCTGCTTGCTGTCTGAGTTTGCCACTCCTCGCCTGCTACGTTTGTTCTGCTAATTGCCGGCTCATCACACAAGTCTGTCCAATCCCGTTTCTTGCTAACTTGCTACTGCTTGGAGACTCATCATAACACGCCACTGCTAGCTACAAATTTCTACTGCTGCATTGCTAGCCTGGAGTGTTGTCAATCTGTTGCTATTGTGGAGTTGCTATAGACTTTTCTTTGTTGAAAAGTACAAGCAGAAACGTGAACAAAATCCTATAAAAAGGAGCATTGTCAGTTGGGCTTTACAACTAAGTGCAATTTTCAAGTATGTATATTTTATTCATTTGTTTATTGTTTTATTTTAGACTTACAGTTGTTAAAAGTAGTGATTGGAAGTGACGAATTTCCACGAAAGAAAAGAAAACATGTTTAGGCACATGCTTATATTCATTATTCTTATAATAAAAGATTTTAAAGATATGTATATAATGAATAAAATATAAAAAGAAAATAAAACTTTATGGAATAATTTAAATTAAAGATTTTCCGATGATAGGATTTCTTAGAATAGCAAGTAGCAATTCTTTGATAATCCTTAGGATTGAAATAAAATCTTTGATGTCACCAGCGTATTGGGACATTTAAATGATTTTATTCCGATATAAAGAAAATATTAATAAGATTTCTTAGTATAAAAAAAATAAATATAAAATGGTAATAAGAATAATAATATAAAAAATAGGTTAATATGAGAAAATAGTAAGCGAATAAAAAAAAACTTTTAAATAGGTAAAAATTTAAGAGTTAAAATAAATAAATGTAAATATACATCTTAAATATAAAAGGATCCCCGATGATAGGATTTCTTAGAAATCACAAGTAGTGATTCTTTGATAATCCTTAGGGTCGAAATAAAATATTTGAATATTACCAGCGTATTGGGGTATTCAAATAATTTTAGTTCGATATTAAGATTTCTAATATAGTTAACTTGTATGAAATAAACTAACACTAAAAATAATAAATAAATAAAAATTTTAAACAAACAAATAAACAAGACTTCAAAATAAAGAGTAAAACAAATTAAAAATAAATAACATATAAATAATGTCCGATGATGAGATGTTATGGAATTCACAAGTAGTGATTCCTAACTGATCTCTAGGTGAGAGAAATCTGCTAAATGTTACCAGCGTATTGGGATATTTAGTATGATTTTTCAATAAAAATAAAATTTTATAAATCAATAAATTTCAAAAACAATAATATAAGTATAAAAGATAATAAAAATAAAATAAAATAAAATAATGGATTTCCCATATGCATTATTTATATTTTGATTGCATCATTTGCATCCATGAAATTTCAAAATAAGTATGAATCTCCGAAGGATGGGATTCTATAGAAATCGCAAGTAGCGATTCTTAAGAAATCTCTAGGTGAGGAAATTATCTGAAATGCTACCAAAAGTATTGGGGTATTTCGGAATAATTTTCAATACAAAAGATTTTCACTTATTTCAAATAAAAAATAAATCTTAAATACTTCAAAATAAAACAAATAACAAAAATGATTTCGAAATAAATGAAGTTCTTTTAAATATTTAATTAAGACCATTTTTATTAAGATTAAAAGATAATATATGATTAAGTGGTACCGTTTTTTAACGGGCGCTGTGGGGGTGTTAATCCTTCCCCACGCGTAACCGAACTCCCGAACCCAAACTTTGTTTTCGCAGACTAAAAATTATTTTTTTTATAAACCTTAATTAATTTTAAGATTTTATTGAAAAAATAAACAATTTTAGGTGGCCAATCACACCTAGCCAAAAAAGATTGGTGGCGACTCCAGTTAGTGTTTTTTTCAAAATCGTCTAGCGATCGAGTCTCCGGACGAAAATCGTTACGACAGCTTGGCGACTCCGCTGGGGACATTTGAGAGTCGAACCATAAATAATCATGTTTTATCCAAAAATTTTAGTTTAATGGTCTTAATAAATATTTAATAAGCTTTTCATAAAAATTAAAAAAAAACTTTTTGAACCATTCTAATTGATATCATTTGCATTTTTGTTGCAATGCATTTTAAATTTTGTTATTTTGCATACATGACATGTTCATTTGCATACATCAACCCTACACCCGGGTTTGTCCCTTTTAGGAGAGAGTATAGTACCTTTGCTCTCGTGAGGTAATAACCTCCGCAATGGCAAGTGAAATACTCTCACTCAAGTTGAACCCTTTCCGTTTGTAGCCTGTCATGGGTGAGGATTGGGGTGCCTTACTAGTCTAGTGTGGACGTCAGTAAGGAACAATTTGAGAACCTCCTGTCCTCTAGAACTCCAAACCAAACATACAGTAAACTTAAGAGAGCCAACTTGGGATAGAGTCATGTTAACCCTATTACTTAGGACATATCTTTGATCATGTATGTTTGCTTTTGTTTGACATGTGAGACACTAATAGGGAATCATAGGTTCTTTAGCAAAACATTTCCATGCATGATTTTTCCAAACACATGTAGCATTTTGTTCATTCATTCATCTTCATTCATTTTTTTTTCTTTTTCAAGCATCACCACATGTGAAATGATAAATTCTTAATTGTGGTAATAAAGATTTGAAGATAGCTCGACCAAAAGTTCATTCACACAACACTCGTTATCGAGCTAAGATCATGGAAGAAGAATCAAGCATGCGCATGGAGAAGATGGAAAAAGCTCAAGAGGAAATGAGAGGGCAACTGGCCCAAATTACAGAATTATTGAAAAATCTAAGCAAGGGCAAAGGAGTAGTAGAGGAAGTTACAGTCCAAGAAGGGGTTCAACAACACAGTATGGAAGATCCTATCTATCCTCCTGGATTCGGTCTATTTCCAAGTCAAACATCTCAAGAAAGAAGATATCCACCTGCTTACGCTACTATACCCCAAGTGTTTAGACAAGCTCAATTCCAAGGACCTGCCCATCCTTCCCAAGGCGCAAAGTCTACTGATCCCATTGAGGTGCCCGACTTAGATGACCCAAGGGAAATTGAGAAGTTGAAAGCCAAACAAGTAGAAGAGAAAGATGAGGCGAAGTCACAACAAAAGATTAATATGTTGGAGGAAAGGATTCGAGCTATTGAAGGCTTAGACTTTTATGGTTCCATGGATGCTACTGGGTTGTTCTTGGTGTCAGACCTGGTTATTCCACCCAAGTTCAAAGCACCAGAGTTTGAGAAGTACAATGGAACTTCTTGCCCTAGGTCTCATCTTATTATGTATTGTCGGAAAATGGCTGCTTTTTGCTCAAGATGATAAGCTCCTTATTCACATTTTTCAAGAAAGTCTCACTGGATCTGCTGCCAAGTGGTACAATCAATTAGACAAAACCCGGGTTACCACATGGAATGACTTGGCAAGGGCATTCACGGCCCAATACCGACATGTTGCTGATATGGCCCCTGACCGTTTATCAGTTCAAAACATGGAGATGAAAGCCAGTGAAAGCTTCAAGCAATATGCACAAAGGTGGCGCGATGTAGCTGCAGAAGTGCAACCTCCTCTTTCAGAAAAAGAGCTCACCACACCATCCTATTTGTGAACACTTTAAAGGCTCCATATTATGATAGGATGATAGGCAATGCCACCAAGAATTTTGCTGATATGGTGTTATCCGGGGAGATCATTGAGAATGCGATCAAGCGTGGCAAGATTGAAGTTCCTAACAATACTGAGAAGAAAGGAGGAGCCAACAGAAGGAGGGAAGAGGATGCCCATGCTGTTATAAATGGGGGGCAACACGGACGATACACTCCACGACACTCTTATCCCATGCCACAACCATATTATCCTGTTCAATACCCTTACTAGTCATATCCGCAAATTAATGCTCGACCTAACTTTCACCCTCAAACACCTGCACCAAATACCCAATCAGTTGCCCAATCCAACAAACAAGAAAGCAACCCTAAGGAGGCATGGCCAAAACGACAAAAAACTCTCATTGACCCAATTCCCATAACCTATACTGAGTTGTACCCAAAACTAATCAAAGAGCAACTCATTGCCCCAGTCTATATGGAACCTTTCAAGCCTCCATATCCAAAATGGTATAATGAGAATGCTCGATGTGAGTATCATTTTGGGAATCCAGGTCACTCCTTGGAGAATTGCACTGCTTTAAAGTATAGGGTGCAAGGTTTGATAAAAGCCGGCATATTGCACTTTGAAACAAAGGGGGAACCGACTGTGAATGCGAATCCATTGCCCAACCATGGAAATGAGGGATGATTCTTCTGAGGTGAAAGGAGTTTAAGCCATGCAAGTCTGGAGATTTATCAGAATTTTTTTTCCTTTAAGTAATGCAAGACAGTTTTTTTAAAAAAAGTGCTTAAGCCCATAAGCATGAAATAAAGTTTTATGTGTGGGCTAACTCTTATTTATTTCCCTTTCAATAAAGCGACTAGTGTGATGCACTGTCAATTTCTCATTCATTCTATTCATTTGCCATTTCTCACATACTCACCATATCTTTCATTCACAAGTATCCAAATAATGAACATGATGATAATGATGTCAATAAATCTGGGATTCAAATTTTAAAGAACCACTTTTGCTTATGGATTATCAATCTGCCAAGGTGTCCAAGTAAGAAAGAAGAAAATTTGTTCACAATTTTCACCCAAATTTGATGGTATAAGAAAAGGTGAATCTCTTATAGAAGTTTCTAACAAGTTTGTATTTGTTCAGTAAATGACCTTCAATGATAATATTTGCATTTGAAATGATAAATGGCCTTTTTTCACTATCCTTCAAGCGTAAGTGAAATTATCCTTTGATTACCCCTTTGAGCCTATTATGTTTTTTGTGATGTAACCCACCAAGGATCACCCTCCACAATGGGGGTAAGATAGATGAAAAATTATTCATGAGGGGCAAAAAGAAAGAAAAAGAAAGTGCCCATTTATGTGAAAAAAAAAAGAGGAAAAGGGTTTGAATACAAAGAACCCTTAAAGAACAAAAAAAAGAAGAAAAAAGAAAGAAAAAAGATATGAGTGAATTAGAATGAGGCAAAATGCTCAAATGATTTACTTCATAAAAAAGTGATCCTTTGATTTGTAAACCCTGAAACACATTTTGGGCCTATTTTATCCTTTTCTTGTAAACCCTCACTTGAGCCTACATTACATACCTTTAAAGCCCATTTTGATCAAATGTAAATGCTCAATTTGAAGGATCGTGTATTGAATGAAGGCATACTTGTACAATGAGATAATGTTCCTTTGAAGGAAGTAGATCAAGTTGAATGAAGAAACCCACGAGCTTTGGAAGATATCTTGGATCGAAATCAAGAACACCTATTAGGGGGCATGAATTTGGATTGAGCATTGAAGGTTAAAGTTTGTCAAAGCCAATGAAGTTGAAGATGAAAAGAAAAAAAAGGAAAAAAAATAAAAAAATATATATGAAAAAAGAGAAAGAAAAAAAAAAGAAGAAAAAAAAGAGAAAAAGAAAAAGGAGGATTCAAATTGAAAACTCGAAAAGGGCAGTTTGAATCAAATAAGGGGGCACCTAAGTTGAAAACCTGAAAGGGCGGCTTAGGAGGAAGGTCATCACCAACAGTTTTGATACAGAAGGCAAGATTGGTAGACACTACATGAAAGAGCATATCAATAGGAGTGGGCTTTTGGAGAAGAATTTTAGATTGACTTGATTGAAATTGTCAGAATGTTCATTAAATGGATACTAAAAACCATATTCCAAACAAACTGGCCCATTGATTTTTCTTGATTTCATGTTCCTTTTCTAAGAATGAATACCCATATCTCTCATGATTATTTTAAATTCATTCCATCCCTATAATAAATTGAGAAGATGTATGAGTGCATTACATTGGTGGTCGAATTGGAAGGAAAATAAATAAATGTTGGTAACCTTTTTGGGTAAATTTTTGAAAAAAATGTTCTTTTGAGAAATCTTGCATTACTAAAAGAGAGAAAAAAAAACAAAAATAAAAAAATGATGAAAACATAAATTTGAAAGCATGATGGCAAGTCTTTAAGCATAATGGAACCAAGACTCATTAGAAGGTGGGATGAAAAGTGGAGATAGAAGATTTGAATAAGAAGAAGAATCCAGCAAATATGTGGAACTTGAGGAAAATGAGATGAGCTTGAGAATCTTGTTACCACAATTGAGATTGCATTTGCATACATTCATGGAATAATTTAGGGGGCATGACATTGACAAGTGCATAACATTCATAGCATCCATGGTATTCATGGCATTCATTATATTCATGACATGCATGACATTTCATTAGTGCATTTTGACATTGAACTATTTGTTAAGACATTAGGATAAGAGGTTCTGAATGATTAAAATTTTGAGGAAAAGAGAAAATATAAGAGACAATAATTTGAAAAATGATGAGGTATGAGAAGATGATGAGGAAAATACCTTTTTGAAAAACTTTAGATGAGAGCAAAGTCCAGTTTAGCTGGCACCTTAAAGGAGGATGAAGCCCAATATTGTTGGCATCAAAATGAAAGTTAAGCCCAGTCAAACCCATGCTAACTGGCATTCTGAATGAAATCTTTATTTTTCAAAAAGTCTCATTGCCTCTCTTGAGAGGAGCTCTTTATTTTTCAAAAAGTTTCACTGCCTCTGTTGAGAGGAGCTCTTTGTTTTTCAGAAGTTTCATTGCCTCTGTTGAGAGGAGCTTTTTGTTTTCAAAAGTCTCAATGCCTCTGTTGAGAGGAGCTTTATTTTTCAAAACTCCCATTGCCTCTGTTGAGAGGAGCTTTATTTTTCAAAGTCTCATTGCCTCTGTTGAGAGGAGTTTTTGTTTCAAAAGTCTCATAACCTCTAGTGAGAGGAAAGACTAGGAAAATTTCATCTTGCATTCCTTAGTCTCATGATAGGAGAGACTAGGAATTTCACTTTGCATTCCTTAATCTTGTGATAGAAAAGATTAGGAAATCCCATTCTACATCCATTTCCTTAGTCTTATGGTAGGAGAGACTAGGAATTTCACTTTGCATTCCTTAATCTTGTGATAGAGAAGATTAGGAAAACTCATGTTTGCATTCCTTAGTCTCATGATAGGAGAGACTAGGAATTTCACTTTGCATTCCTTAATCTTGTGATAGAGAAGATTAGGAAAACTCATGTTTGCATTCCTTAGTCTTATGATAGGAGAGACTAGGAATTTCACTTTGCATTCCTTAATCTTATGATAGAAAAGATTTGGAAAATTCATGTTTGCATTCCTTAGTCTTATGATAGGAGAGACTAAAAAAGGAATTTCACTTTGCATTCCTTAATCTTGTGATAGAAAGGATTAGGAAATCTCATTCTATAGTCTTATGATAGGAAAGACTAGGAGAATTCATGTTGTTGCATTCCTTAATCTTAAGATTAGGAAATTTCATTCTTTAGTCTTATGATAGAAAAGACTAGAAAATTCCATTCTACATTCATTCCCTTAGTTTCATGATAGAAGAGGCTAGGAAACTTCATTCTTGCAATCATTCCTCAATCTTTATAGGAGAAGAAGATTAGGAAACTTCATTTGACATTTATTCATTAGTCTTATGAGAGAAGAGGCTAGGAAATATCATATTTTACAAAAAAAAAAATCATTGATAGGTCTTGCATTCGGACAAAATGGTTGTCTATGTCTTTGCACCATTACTGTTTCACAGCAAAGCGCAAAGAGGGGCAGCTGTAGACACCTAATTTTGTCCGAACAATTTTTTTTAGATAAAAAAATAAAAAAAATCAAAAATCAAAAAATAAATAATGATAAAAAGAAACAAGTCAATTTTGGTCAAATCTTTCAAATTTAAAAATCTCATGTGAAGCACATGCAAAATTTACACCCTCAATAGTTGACTTGGTTGATTTGTTGCCAAAAAATGAACATAATAATTTGCAAATTGATGGAAATAAATCATGAATGTGAATCCCATGATGGCAGCCAAGGTTTAAGCATGAAAAGGGGGAAGTTTGTTTCCTTTCCTAAAGGTTTAGGGCTAGAAATGGCTATAAAAGCCAATGAAAAGGAGAAATAAAAGGGGAAAAAACCCTAGAAAAAAACCTAGAGTAGAAAACCCTAGAAAAAAATCTTGGAGACGACACACAGCCACGGTACTTGTCTAGTTTTCGATTCCAACAGAGCTAGACCATCTACACAGCCCAGCCATTCATGCCTTACACCGCCTACCTTACCCCGTGTCCTGCATTCATCATAACCTATTTCGGCCAAGCTGATCTGCTACACTAGCCTCCCACCATCGTAGTACACTGAACCACCACACTTACAGCTACCCCGATATTGCCATCACCTGCTTCTGCTGGTACCAGCCCGTGACACCATCACTGTACCCCTGTTCTGGTCATTGCCCATGCTAGTCTCGGTTCCGTCCTGCACCTCACTAACGACAGTAGTTTCTTTCTTGGCCTACTGCCCCAGCTACTCGATCGCTGTGCTCTCTTTCCTCGCGCCAAAGTCACCATTGTTGCTGCTTGCTGTCTGAGTTTGCCACTCCTCGCCTGCTACGTTTGTTCTGCTAATTGCCGGCTCATCACACAAGTCTGTCCAATCCCGTTTCTTGCTAACTTGCTACTGCTTGGAGACTCATCATAACACGCCACTGCTAGCTACAAATTTCTACTGCTGCATTGCTAGCCTGGAGTGTTGTCAATCTGTTGCTATTGTGGAGTTGCTATAGACTTTTCTTTGTTGAAAAGTACAAGCAGAAACGTGAACAAAATCCTATAAAAAGGAGCATTGTCAGTTGAGCTTTACAACTAAGTGCAATTTTCAAGTATGTATATTTTATTCATTTGTTTATTGTTTTATTTTAGACTTACAGTTGTTAAAAGTAGTGATTGGAAGTGACGAATTTCCACGAAAGAAAAGAAAACATGTTTAGGCACATGCTTATATTCATTATTCTTATAATAAAAGATTTTAAAGATATGTATATAATGAATAAAATATAAAAAGAAAATAAAACTTTATGGAATAATTTAAATTAAAGATTTTCCGATGATAGGATTTCTTAGAAATAGCAAGTAGCAATTCTTTGATAATCCTTAGGATTGAAATAAAATCTTTGATGTCACCAGCGTATTGGGACATTTAAATGATTTTATTCCGATATAAAGAAAATATTAATAAGATTTCTTAGTATAAAAAAAATAAATATAAAATGGTAATAAGAATAATAATATAAAAAATAGGTTAATATGAGAAAATAGTAAGCGAATAAAAAAAAACTTTTAAATAGGTAAAAATTTAAGAGTTAAAATAAATAAATGTAAATATACATCTTAAATATAAAAGGATCCCCGATGATAGGATTTCTTAGAAATCACAAGTAGTGATTCTTTGATAATCCTTAGGGTCGAAATAAAATATTTGAATATTACCAGCGTATTGGGGTATTCAAATAATTTTAGTTCGATATTAAGATTTCTAATATAGTTAACTTGTATGAAATAAACTAACACTAAAAATAATAAATAAATAAAAATTTTAAACAAACAAATAAACAAGACTTCAAAATAAAGAGTAAAACAAATTAAAAATAAATAACATATAAATAATGTCCGATGATGAGATGTTATGGAATTCACAAGTAGTGATTCCTAACTGATCTCTAGGCGAGAGAAATCTGCTAAATGTTACCAGCGTATTGGGATATTTAGTATGATTTTTCAATAAAAATAAAATTTTATAAATCAATAAATTTCAAAAACAATAATATAAGTATAAAAGATAATAAAAATAAAATAAAATAAAATAATGGATTTCCCATATGCATTATTTATATTTTGATTACATCATTTGCATCCATGAAATTTCAAAATAAGTATGAATCTCCCAAGGATGGGATTCTATAGAAATCGCAAGTAGCGATTCTTAAGAAATCTCTAGATGAGGAAATTATCTGAAATGCTACCAAAAGTATTGGGGTATTTCGGAATAATTTTCAATACAAAAGATTTTCACTTATTTCAAATAAAAAATAAATCTTAAATACTTCAAAATAAAACAAATAACAAAAATGATTTCGAAATAAATGAAGTTCTTTTAAATATTTAATTAAGACCATTTTTATTAAGATTAAAAGATAATATATGATTAAGTGGTACCGTTTTTTAACGGGCGCTGTGGGGGTGCTAATCCTTCCCCACGCGTAACCGAACTCCCGAACCCAAACTTTGTTTTCGCAGACCAAAAATTATTTTTTTTATAAACCTTAATTAATTTTAAGATTTTATTGAAAAAATAAACAATTTTAGGTGGCCAATCACACCTAGCCAAAAAAGATTGGTGGCGACTCCAGTTAGTGTTTTTTTCAAAATCGTCTAGCGATCGAGTCCCCGGACGAAAATCATTACGACACTTCTAATAACCCAATTTAATATTAAAGGATTAGTAGATGCATAACTATTGTTTCCAGCAATTAATAATGTCTCTTAAACTAGCCTTTTTCTTTGAGACATAATTTAGACTATGTTTATATGTCTCCCACATTTTATTGTCTTTATAATTTTAATTTCCATATCTTATATATATACATATATATATATTTAATTCCCTTATAGTATATCTTAACTAATTAATTCATTTCCTACCTTATATCTTAATGCCTACATACTTACATATACATATCCACCGCTTCTTGACCAAGATGACCAGGACATTCTCAGCTTCAATAATCTGTCCATAATTCCAAAATATCCTTTAGTTAAAATTTACTCTAGTACACTTATGATTTATATCGCAAATAAGGGTTATCACACATTTTGGTTATAAACTGCGTTTTCGTGCAGGGAGATTAGGATAGAAAGTACCATTATACTACCTTAATTTTCTTAAATGAACTTATATTTCAAAATACATCACTTGGAATAATTTTTATGCATAAAAAGGGGGATATGATTATATGTTGGGAAATTAAAGTTCATAAACGTCATAATGCATAATAAATTTGTAAATCAGATTTCGAAGAGATTTTTAATAATTTTTGCATGTTTTATTTTTTATTTATGTTTTTATGTCTTTGTGATGTGCAAATAAAATAATTTGAACATTTATTATTGGATTGAGAATCTTTGAGGGATTTTTATATTTCAAGTGTAAAGATTTTATGATTTTAATACTTTAGAAACTAAATTTATGATATATTTTACTGAATTGAGCTCCGTAAACATTATGGAATATTTTGTGAAATGTGTTGAGATTGTTGGCCTCGTAGCTACCTGCGGATACACGCTTTCCATTCTGTTCTAATTTTTGTTGACTTTAGCCCAGTCATCTAGCTCCCACAGGCGTTACCTAACTAGTACACGCTGTGGTACCCTTGATCATACGTCTGTAGCATGAGTCTATTGGGTGAAGCCTAGTCTCCACTGTTTTATTTATACTGGGTTGGAAAATCCCCGGTTAACATAGATCTAGGCACTCCTGCACTTTATTAGTTATCGATTTCATATGCTTATGATTTGGAATCCTTACTTTATTTGTCTGAAAGTGATTTATATTGTTTACAGAGTGTTTTAGAACTAATTTTTCGTATGTTTTATGAAATTGCTCGATGGAAGCTATTAGAAATGTTTTATATCACCATGTCTCCACCACTTTCGATTTATTTGAATTTATATGATTTTTGAAGCTTTTATATCTGAACTCTGAAATCTGAAATGACTATGATTATTTGGATTTTGAACGATTTCTGAATCTTAAATATCTGAACTTTGAATTCTGAGTGAATATGATTTATTTGAATTTTCTTAATTATGATTTCAGACCTTTACATGAATTACTGAAATTGATGATGATTTTTTTACGGAGAGTTTTGGGAAATAATTATTTGAATTCTATATGATTTCTGAAGTTTTCATATCGAAATTCTGAATTTTTGCAATGATTATGATTTATATGGACTTTGGATGATTTTTGAAATTTGACATGTGAACTTGGGAATTTGAAAATGGTTTGATTTTGATGGTACGAGTGTTAATTGGACTTTAAAATCTGTATATTTTTCTGATCGGTTTAAGATTATCTAAATGTTAGTTGAACACCAATCTGCATGGTTTTTGGATTGATTTAAGACATTTTCATTTCATGATTTTGAAAAGAAGTTATGAAAGTTACATAGTTGGGACTCTGATTTGGAAATGCAAGACTTTATTCTCCGATATATTTTGTAGTTTACTCTATGACCGAAATGTTAGGTAAAGGGTTATTGTACTAATTACTGACCAACTTCTGATTTGTTATTAAATTATCATTGAATTGTTTTATTGAAAGGCTACGAATACATTTACTAACCGTCTGAACTGTTTATTGAACCAATCCACTAATGGATTATTGAATGTTTACTGAACTGTCTTTAGAATTAATTTTGAATGGTTTTCTATGTAATCGATCTTGGAACGACTTTCTACACATGCAATTGGTTTCTAAATGATTTGTTAAGTATGATTTTTGAAATGTTTATTGAACTGTTTTCTGAACGATGTTCTGAGTGAATGATTTATAGTCGATTTATCGAACGATTTTCTGAGTACATAATTTTCTGATAAACTCACTGAAGTGTTTTCTAAGTGTGTGATTCGTTTTGCTAAACGTATGATTTCTAAACAATTTTCTAAATATGTGATTTATGAATAGTTTTCCAAGTGTATGATTCCTGAAATGTCTACCGAATTATTTTCTGTGTGTGATCTTTGATTGATTTAAGAAACTGTTCTCGAAGGATGTATTTTCTATACTATTTCTGAAGAGTGTTTGAGTGATTTACTGACGATTTTCGAATCGTTTACAACGTGATATCTAAACTATATTCTAAATTGGTTATTGTGTGATTTACTAAACAATTACTGAAACGGTTTTCTATGTGATCAATTTCTGTAAACTTTCCAAACATGTGACATTTTGGGTAATCTTCTAAATTATGTCTTGGAGGTGTAATTTTTGAATGATTTTCTTGAACGATTTTTTGAGCGTATGATTTTCTAATTGATTTTCTGAACTGTATGCTAAATCGAGTGACTTTTGATCAATATGTTAAAAGGTTTGTTGAATGAGTGAGCTATTTAACTATTTGCTGAGTTGATTTCTGAATTGTCTATAACAGTTTATTAAATAGTGAACTTTATGATTTATAAGATATTTTACTGATCCATCTGATAACGATTGTTTATGGTTTGAGTACTGTCAATAAAGGATTAAAAAGTTTTTTATATTGATTTGATATGTATGAATTTCTTCGATGTAAAGTTTTCAAAAACTTTCTATAATTGAATTTAGGAACCAGGACAAGTGAGATGCTCTAAAGCATCTTTCCATACTCAGCTTGATACTCCTAATCGATTATAGTATTCCTTCTGATAAAGTCCCATTATATTACTTTAATGTTGACTGCATAATTATGAATTATGTTTTTGACATATGCATATAAGTATGCATAGTATCGTGTGAAGACCCTGGGAGTACTGCGCGCCTCCTAGCCCCAGCGATCTCACTCACTTGTATTGTCTGCTTTGAGATTCTAGAGGTGGTCCCCGTCCGCAGACGTGGCACTTAGTCCCGCACGGCTTTGTCCCAAGGGCCCTGAAGAACTCAGGTTTAATTCCCTTGAGCGCATCTGTAGTGACTCGAACACTTGACTTCCTCAAGATGTCAAGTCACTACTAACCATTAGGCCTAGACCTAATGGTTAGTAGTGACTTGACATCTTGACATAGTCAAGGGTTCGAGTCACTACGGACGCGCTCAAGGGAATTAAACCTGAGTTCTTCAGGGCCCTTGGGACAAAGCCGTGCAGGACTAAGTGCCACGTCTGCGGACGGGGGCCACCTCTAGAATCCCAAAGCGGACAATACAAGTGAGTGAGATCGCTGGGGCTAGGAGGCGTGCAGTACTCCTAGGGTCCTCACAAACTCAGGTTTAATTCTCTTGAGCGTGTCCGTAGTGACTCAAACCCTTGACTATGGTTAGTAGTGACTTGACATCTTGACATAGTCAAGGGTTCGAGTCACTACGGACGCACTAAAGGGAATTAAACCTGAATTCTTCAGGACCCTTGGGACAAAGCCGTGTGGGACTAAGTGCCACGTCTGCGGATGGGGGCCACCTCTAGAATCCCAAAGCGGACAATACGAGTGAGTGAGATCGCTGGGGCTAGGAGGCGCGCAGTACTCCCAGGGTCCTCACATATCGGTTCTTTTATATATATTTTTTACTGGGCGTAAGCTCACCCTCCTCTTTCCACTTCACAGATTATAGGCAGCATTAATTAATTATTAAGAGAAATTTCTAATGGGAAGCCTAGTAAGTTTCAATGTAGTACTTTACAGGTATGGTATTCAGACAGTTATTGTACAGTACTTTAGTGTGTAAAGGGATGTAAACAAGTTCAAATGTCAATCATAGTTTTGTTGTTAGATATTGTATAGAAAAACAAAATGCATATTGTAATTTAGTGTACTGGGTCCTATTTGTACGATTAAATGATGAATTAGCTAAGGAAGCTTTAGCTTGATATCAGAATGATGACACTGAGCACATCTCAATCAACTAAAAAGGAAAATTTTAGTCTAAATTTCTGTAAAAAGGGACGTTACACTCGGTGCCCAAAAGTTGCGGTTATCACATATATAAATCCACAAAGATTAATTTATTTTGGAAAGAATGAGGTTTTTTATTATCAATAAAGGTTTAATTTTTATGAAAACACTCAATAAATAAATTTTTTAAATTCATCAAGTGAGAGATACATCATACATTCTTAAAATTACAAATATATATATGTTGGCTCTACCGAGAGGGGGGGTGAATCGGTTTTTCTAGTTATTTCTAATTTTCCTAACTCTTAATGCACAATCAAAGTCAAATAAACAACAACGAAATAAAAGCAGTAAATAAGAGTAAGGGAAAGAGAAGCAAACACAAGTTTTATAGAGGTTCGGCCAATCTCTTGCCTACGTCCTCTCTCCTTGAACTCCTTGTCAAGGTTTTGATTCACCTCTTCCTTGAGAATGCTTACAAACCACTTGAAGGTGTGGCAAGACCTCTTACAATTTCTCTTGAGACTTTAGAAATCTCCTTCTAATCCTCTACCCTTGTAGTATTCCCACACTCTACAATATCAGACCTTACAAGGATAGCTCACCCCTTTGAATATCTGATTTTTCAGTGAATGGGTGAAGAACACAGAAAACAATCTCACAAAATGGAGTTACAATAAAGATTTTCAGATTTCAGTTTCTCTTTTGAAGCTTGAATACTTTGGAATGCTTGTTCTACTTCCAAACTTCATAAATACCTCTATTTATAACCCACCAAACGGATAGAACAGTTGGTGAAGCATTTAATACAAATCCTCCCGTTGAAACCCTCAAAAACTAGCCGTTACTGTCAGGTCTCGTGCAAAGGGATCGATCCCTTTACCAAAGGGATCGATCCTTTTTATCCAAAACCTATTCCAACTTATTCCTGAAGCTTTGTCCACTTTACTGCCAAAATGGGATCGATCCCTTTACCAAGGGGATCGATCCCTTTTAACCAGAATCCCTTCCTGCACGTCTTTAACTGCAATTTGAGATATTTTGTGGTTTTTATGATTCTAAGTCAGTTCAAAAACTTCTAACACTTTTCTTAAGAGTATTTACTGACTTTTTCAGTTGAAATCACAATCCAAAACTTGTTTAAAATATTTTCTATTATTGAGTTCATTCAGAGCAAATTTACTTAGAGAAAAATCATTTTTTAAGCTTACTTGAATTTTGTCATTTCAAAATACTTGTCAATTTAAAGCTAACAATCTCCCCCTTTTTGATATGACAAAACTTAAGGTAAATTTGCCTAGGAAATGAGATTACTTAAAATTTTGAAAGTAATGCTCCCAATGCTCCCCCTTAATATTTGCTCCCCCTCAAAGTTAGCTTCCCTTTTTAAGTACCAATATGAATTTATCACATTAATTCTCCCCCTTTTTGTCATAGCAAACAAAAAAGGATATACTCCCCCTCAACAATAATAAGAAACATGGAGAATTGGTTAGTCAATTTAAAGCAATAGGTCGATGAAAGATATTAAAGAACATAGACAAACCATGGCAGAATGATAAAATAACCAGAAATATATAACATGCCATATCACAGAGGTTCAAACATCTAACAAAGTTTACAAAGATAAAGACAAAATCTGACAGTGAAGTTCAACAAACATAGCACAGAGATTCAAACATCTAAGCAGAACAAGGTAAATGCACACCCTACACACAAAGAACAAAATCAACGCCTGGGAAATGTCTTATGATACTGATCCACGAAGTCCTCATGCTGCATGCGGATGTCTTGGACTTCATCAAATAAGGCAGCCTGTGTAGCCTCCATGGTGTCAAGGCGAGCGTCGACATGATCAAAGCGTTGAGTAACGGTGGCCTAGAGGTTTTGAAGCGATAGCATGATCTGGTCAAGAGAGACCGAGGTCGAGGCGGATGGGGCTGAAGATGTGGCTGCGGCAGGAGCTGCCTCTTCGTTGTCGCCTTCATCGCCTCCTTCTTCCGGATCATGGCTGGGAGATGTTGGAGCACCATGGGCCTTTTCCCAAACTATGGTATCACCTTGCTGACGAGAGTACCAGCCAAGATTATGCAAAGTGGCACGGTTGATGATGTGGCCTGCCTCGGGAAGGACACCAGGCTCACACGAACAGTCGATATCGTGGTCGAGTAGGTAGAAGGCAAGTGGTTGTGGGAAGACAGTTGTCTAAACTTTGCCAAGAACAATCTTGATCCAATCGTGGAGAATGAAATGGAGAAGATCCAGTCGATCGCCATCAGGGGAGTGAATGTGATGAAGCCAAAAACGATCAAGTCTCCGGAGTTGGGAATATTTGGTGCCAAGTGGGCGAAGATTCCAAGAGATGATGATGTGGAGAAGACGAGCAAAGACGGGAAGGTCACCCGCACGGTCATTGACGATATTGAATTCTAATGGGACATTGACATTTTCACGTGCAAGTCCATGCTCCGGAATTCGAAAGGCACAGGAGAGAGAATATTTGGTGATTTCAACATCCCGACCCATAACAAACGATTGAATTCCTACAGCCTTACATGGGTCATTAGGTGAATATATATCTTTGGCATTGGAAAAGAAAGCTCGAATGATGTTCAATGGAACCAGAGTGTTGATTTTGAGAAAATAAGTCCAAGAAAAAGAGTCAAATGTGGCCAAGTAGGGAAACTGAATTGATTCCAAGAAACCGAAATCAATGGGACGACAGTGCTTGACACGCATATGGGCAAAGAGGGCATGGTAACGGTTTTTCTCTTCCGCATTCCTAAAACAGCGATTGAAGGCGGTTGGAACAGAGGCGGAGGAAGAGGAGGGACGAGATATTTTTCGAGAGACAGCATGTTTGACTTTGGGAGCCATGTGGAGGAAAAATGATGAGGGAAATTTCTAAGAGGAGTTTTGTCGAACAGGTGATGGGCACAGGTTTGGGGAACTGTGGGTGAATGTGTGTGAGAAATATGATCTAACCAACAGCGGAGAGCGACAACCCAATATGCATTTAACAATGATGACAAGGAATTTCGGATGAATAATGACAGATAGGCTAAGTATAAACCCTAGAGAAATACAAGTGCCAAATGAAGTGAAAACCTAGATGAAGAAGAAATTAACGCAAGATAAGTAAATGGGCAGTCAAGACATGATGAAAAAGACTAGAAATGCAAGAAAAATTGAATGAAAAATGCAAGAAAAACTTACAATTGAAATGTTGGGTGAATAGTAACCATGGTGTGGAAGAAGAAGGAAGATAAGAAAAGAAGAGATTTTGTCAAGAAATGAGGAGGGGAAATGAAAGAGAGAAGGAAATGAGGAAGATTGGTGAAAGAATGAACTGATTCGGTGTAGAAATGAGTGAGATTGAGAAGTTTGGGATGAGAGAAAATGGGGAACGGCATGAGAAGGTGAAGAAGAAGGTGAATAGTTTGAAAGGAAGGAGGGCCCGACGTTTTAAAAGAAGCGCGAAGTAAGTTCTGTCACGAGGGGATCGATCCCCTCTAGGAAGGGATCGATCCCTTCCAGGCAGAATGGTTGCCAGGCTTACTTTGCCAATTTATGATGCTATGGGATCGATCCCATGGTGAAAGGGATCGATCCCTCATAGCAAGAACCCAGATTTTTTGGCCTGATGGACTAGAAAATCAATCCTATTTGGGAAGAATTGTCTCCTCAGTCACTTGCCTCATTTGTAATGCATAAAAATGATTTGAAATCAATGAAACTTATGCATTTTTACTATTTTAAGATCAGAATCTGGTTATTGCCACTTGGGATGCATGAGATGTTAGTTGACAAATCCAGAAAAAGTGCAGAAAAATGCAGAAAATTGCAGAAAAATGCTGAGAATATGCTAAACAACTTTGAAAACTAAGTGAACATGATTGTGAACCTGTCTTGAACATCAGAAGTTCAACAATTCAACCTCAAAAGCTAAGATCATGAACAGTAACATGGCAAATTAAAGTCATGAGTTGCAGGTGGTGAGTATATTTTCCAAATTTCGTTCCTGCAATCATAACAAACCAACTTAAGACATTCATGCAACATCAAATTACTTCAAGGAGCAGTCATTATGCCTAATTCATCTCTAAGAGTGCAAAATCTCTCCTTGTCCAAGGGTTTTGTGAAGATATCAGCTAATTGGTGTAAAGTGTCTACATACTCCAGAATTATGTCCCCTTTTTGCACATGATCTCGTATAAAATGATGTCTAATCTCAATGTGCTTGGTTCTAGAGTGTTGGATGGGATTTTTGGTAAGATTGATAGCACTAGTATTGTCACACTTAATGGGAACTTGGTTCATTTCTATTCCATAGTCTCTCATTTGTTGCTTAATCCACAAAACTTGAGCACAGCAACTACCGGAAGCTATATATTCAGCCTCGGTTGTGGATTGAGCTACGCTATTTTGTTTCTTAGAGAACCATGAAATAAGCCTACTTCCTAAGAATTGGCATGTTCCCGATGTGCTTTTCCTATCCACTTTGCATCCATCAAAATCCGCATCGGAATAGGCATGGAGATCAAGTGTAGAATCTTTAGGATACCAAAGTCCTAAGGAGGAAGTGTCTTTGAGGTATCTAAGGATTCTTTTTACTGCTTGTAGGTGTGATTCTTTAGGGGATGATTGAAATCTAGCACACAAGCATACACTAAACATTATATCGGGTCTACTAGCAGTTAAATATAGCAATGAGCCAATCATAGACCTATATAGTTTAGTGTCTACACATTTTCCTCCTTCATCCTTATCAAGCTTAATATTTGTGCTCATAGGTGTAGAGAAAGGTTTAGATTCATCCATTCCAAATCTTTTGAGCAAATCTTTAGTGTACTTAGCTTGATTTATGAAAATACCTTCTTTACATTGTTTAACTTGAAGTCCTAGAAAGAAGGTTAATTCTCCCATCATACTCATTTCAAATTCACCTTGCATTAGTTTAGAGAAATTTTTGCACAATGACTCATTTGTAGATCCAAAAATGATATCATCTACATAAATTTGAACTACTAATAAGTCATGATCCGTAGATTGAATAAACAAGGTTGTGTCTACCTTTCCTCTTGTAAAACCCTTTTCGATTAAAAACTTTGAAAGTCTTTCATACCAAGCTCTAGGAGCTTGTTTTAATCCATATAAGGCTTTTGAAAGTTTGAAAACATGGTTAGGAAATTTTGGATTTTCAAAACCGAGAGGTTGCTCAACATAAACCTCTTCATTTATATAACCATTTAAGAAAGCACTTTTCACATCCATTTGATATAACTTAAAGTCCTTATAGCATGCAAAAGCAAGTAGCATCCTAATGGCTTCTAATCTAGCTACCGGAGCATAGGTTTCATCATAGTCTATTCCTTCTTCTTGTCTATAACCTTGAGCCACTAACCTAGCCTTGTTTCTAACAATAATGCTATTTTCATCCATCTTATTCTTGAATATCCATTTGGTTCCAATGATGGGATAATCTTTAGGTCTTTCTACTAATGTCCACACTTTGCTTCTTTCAAATTGATTTAATTCTTCTTGTATGGCCATAATCTAATTTTCATCATTCAAAGCGTCATCCACTTTCTTTGGCTCAAATTGTGACACAAAGGCTACATGTTGACATATGTTTCTATAGGTTGACCTAGTCCTAACTCCAATGGTAGGATCTCCAACAATATCATTATCTTTCACATATCCAAGTTCTCTAGGACACCTAGATTCCTTCTCAATTATTTCTTGTTCCATGGACTCCTCATTTTTGTTAATAGCAAGATCTTCTAATTGTTATCTAACATTCTTATCTTGAGATGGATCAACTATAGGTTCATCAAAGATCTCTACTTCATCATCAAGATTGGTTCTACTAGTGATATTTGATTCATCAAAGATTACATGTATTGAATCTTCTACTACAAGTGTTCTTTTATTGAAAACTCTATAGGCCTTAGAATTTAGAGAATAGCTAAGAAAAATACCTTCATCACTTTTAGCATCAAATTTTCCTAAATTATCTTTACCATCGTTCAAAACAAAACATTTACATCCAAATGGGTGAAAATAACTTAAGTTAGGTCTTTTTCCTTTATAAAGCTCATAGGGGGTTTTCTTTAAAATAGGCCTTACCATAGCTCTATTTATAACATAGCAAGAAGTGTTTACTGCTTCAGCCCAAAAATATTTAGGTAAGTTATTTTCACAAAGCATGGTTCTAGCCATTTCTTCTAAGGTTCTATTTCTCCTTTCAACTACCCCATTTTGTTGAGGAGTTCTAGGAGCTGAAAAATTGTGGCTAATACCATTTTCATTGCAAAATATATCAAAACCAAGATTTTCAAATTCTTTTCCATGATCACTTCTAATACTTGAAATAGAGTAACCTTTTTCGTTTTGAACAAGTTTTGAGAAAACAGTGAATTTTTCTAAGGCCTCATTTTTAACACTTAAAAAGAACACCCAAGTAAACCTAGTGTAATCATCAACTATCACAAATCCATAGTGTTTACCTCCTAAACTAGTTGTCCTAGTTGGTCCAAAAAGATCTAAGTGAAGAAGTTGAAGTGATCTAGAGGTAGTGACACACTTCTTAGGTTTAAATGAAATTCTTTTGTGTTTTCCTCTTACACATGCCTCACAAACTTTGTCATTTTCAAATTGAAGCTTAGGCAATCCTACTACTAAGTCTCTTTTGGCTAACTTAGACAAAACATGCATGCTAGCATGGCCTAGTCTTCTATGCCATAACCAAGGTTCATCTTCTCTAGTAGCCATAAAGCATACATTTTTGCTATTAAGTTCATTTAAATCCACAATATAAATATTTCCTTGTCTATGTCCAATAAACACAATTTGATTAGATTTGGCATTAACAACATTGCAACACAAATCATCAAACATAACTTTAAATCCCTTATCACACAATTGACTAATACTAAGCAAGTTATGTTTCAAGCCTCTAACATACAAAACATTTTCAATGGTTGAGGAAGAGTTACCAATGGAGCCAATTCCTTCAATTTGTCCTTTGGAGTTGTCTCCAAACGTGACCTCTCTACCACTTTTATGCTTTAAGTACTTGAATTGGCTCTTGTCTCCCGTCATATGTCTAGAGCATCCACTATCAAGGTACCAATGCTCCTTGGACTTAGCCTTGTAGCAATACTCTTCCTCCTACAAACACATCAAGCTTTCATCTTAGGTACCCAAATTTTCTTGGGTCCTTGAGAGTTAGTATCAATAATTTTTGATCCTTTAGGGATCCGATCCATTTCAACTTTAAAGACTCATCATTTGAATTCAAAACATGTTTAGGCACCCAAATCTTGATAGCCATTTTTCCTTTAATTATGGTCTTCCTAGAGGTGCATGCTTGTGAAGAATGTCCTAGTTTGTTACATAATGGGCACAAAGCAAATTTTCTATCTTTAACTAGGAAGTTTTTAAGATGAATCTCTTTGTTAGATGCATTATAGCCCAACCCTTCTCTATCAAAGAATGCTCTTTGAGTTTCTAGCATTTGATCAAGTTTTTGTTGACCCATGTAAAATCTAGAAAGGAGTTATGTAAATTAGTGTTCTTTTTATTTAATTCTTCAATTTCTAGATTAGCATTTTCTAATTTCTTCTCACATTCTAACTTAACATTCACAAGCATTTCATTTTCCTTTTTCAACTTAGAGATCATTTTCTTATATTTCAAGTTCATGCATTCAAATTCATTTGCCAATTCATCAAATGTATCTTGTAATTCATCAAAAGTGTATTCATGAGTATCTAGCAAGTTAGAAGTTACCTTCTCATCTTCAAAAGCCATGAAGCAAAGGTTAGCTACTTCATCTTCCACATTCTCTTCATCGGAGGAGTCACTATCACTCCAAGTAGCCACTATTGCTTTCTTCTTTTGTTTTTTTTCATTTTGCTTCCTATACAAAGGACAATCAAATTTAATATGGCCAGGTTTTTTGCATTCATAACATATAATTTGGTCCTTATCTTTCCTACTAGTTTCACCTTTATTTAACTCTCCTAGGGGGTCTCCTAGAGTTTCCACTAGCTCTCATCCTCATGAATTTATTGAACCTCTTGGCGAACATGGCCATTTCTAAATCTTCTTCATCACCACTTACATCATGATCATCTTTTGATTCCTCACTTGTGGTGGATTTTAGTGCTACTCCAACTTTCTTTGGGGGATCTTGATTTCTCTTAATTTTCATCTCATAAGTGAGCAAGGATCCCATAAGTTCATCTAATGATAGTGTATGAGGGTCCTTGGATTCCTCAATAGCAGTGACTTTAGCTTCCCATGATTTGGGTAAGCTATTAAGAATCTTTTTCACCATCTCTACATTAGAGTACGTCTTCCCTAAAGCTTTAAGACCATTTATTATGTCCATAAACCTAGTAAACATGTCACTAATTGACTCATCATTCTTCATTCTAAATAGTTCATAGTCTTGTGTGAGCATGCCTACTTTGGTTTCTTTGACTTGTGTGGTTCCCTCATGTGTGATAGCTAGTTTATCCCAAACTTGTTTAGCATTCTCACATTGTGACACTCGATTATACTCATTTGGTCCTAATGCACAAAAGAGTGTGTGCATTGCTTTAGCATTAAGTTGTGCCATCCTAATATCATTAGTATCCCATTCGTCTTCTTTCTTAGGCACATCCGTCCCATCTACTTTCTTAATAGGGATAAGGGGACCTTTAACAATAACTCTCCATACTTCATAATCATTAGCTTGAATAAATAGCATCATTCTAGTCTTCCAATAAGCATAGTTTTCACCATTAAATAGTGGAGGTCTAACCATAGAGTGTCCCTCTCCTACCAAGGGTGTAGACAAACTAGTTTGAGCCATTAGTGATCGTTTATACTCGATAGATGTTAATCTAAGTCAATCCCGAGCCCAAGCTCTGATACCAATTGTTGGCTCTACCGAGAGGGGGGTGAATCGGTTTTTCTAGTTATTTCTAATTTTCCTAACTCTTAATGTACAATCAAAGTCAAATAAACAACAATGAAATAAATGCAGTAAATAAGAGTAAGGGAAAGAGAAGCAAACACAAGTTTTATAGAGGTTCGGCTAATCTCTTGCCTACGTCCTCTCTCCTTGAACTCCTTGTCAAGGTTTTGATTCACCTCTTCCTTGAGAATGCTTACAAACCACTTGAAGGTGTGGCAAGACCTCTTGCAATTTCTCTTGAGACTTTAGAAATCTCCTTCTAATCCTCTACCCTTGTAGTATTCCCACACTCTACAATATCAGACCTTACAAGGATAGCTCACCCCTTTGAATATCTGATTTTTCAGTGAATGGGTGAAGAACACAGAAAACAATCTCACAAAATGGAGTTACAATAAAGATTTTCAGATTTCAGTTTCTCTCTTGAAGCTTGAATACTTTGGAATGCTTGTTCTACTTCCAAACTTCATAAATACCTCTATTTATAACCCACCAAACGGATAGAACAGTTGGTGAAGCATTTAATGCAAATCCTCCCGTTGAAACCCTCAAAAACTAGCCGTTACTGTCAGGTCTCGTGCAAAGGGATCGATCCCTTTACCAAAGGGATCGATCCTTTTTATCCAAAACCTATTCCAACTTGTTCCTGAAGCTTTGTCCACCTTACTGCCAAAATGGGATCGATCCCTTTACCAAGGGGATCGATCCCTTTTAACCAGAATCCCTTCCTGCACGTCTTTAACTGCAATTTGAGATATTTTGTGGTTTTTTATGATTCTAAGTCAGTTCAAAAACTTCTAACACTTTTCTTAAGAGTATTTACTGACTTTTTCAGTTGAAATCACAATCCAAAACTTGTTTAAAATATTTTCTATTATTGAGTTCATTCAGAGCAAATTTACTTAGAGAAAAATCATTTTTTAAGCTTACTTGAATTTTGTCATTTCAAAATACTTGTCAATTTAAAGCTAACAATATATATATATATATATATATATAACATAAAACACTATATAGAATATATGTGATAGCATTATAAAAAAAAGACTAATATTTATTATTATATATTTTTATTTAGTTACATCATCGATTTTAGTTTTATTAGTAATATTTTTTATATGTAAAAACAAAAGAATTAAAATTAAAATTATTAATTAAAATAAATAATTATTAAATTAAATATTCAAATCTAAAAATTATTTATTTAATACACTGATAGTAAAATTTTTAGATTTTATTATAGAATTAAGAAAATAACATATACCCACTTTATAATCTAATAATTAACACAAAATATAATTAAACTAAATTCATATCTAAACAATCTTTCCCTCGAGGTGCTTAACAGGCCAGGTCAACTTAGAACTGACTCAGAACTAGCCCGATTTAACCCGACCTATAACCAAAATCAAGTCAATTAAGCCGGTTCATCGTTTTTAAGGTTGGGCAAAAATTGATCCGGTTAGCTTGCGCACTTTGTTGCTGCTATAGAGCAACGACTAATTTAGTCATTGCTTTATCTTAAGGGGGGAAGGGCGTAATGGCTCCTTCCCTCTCCCTTTTTTTCAACTTTTTTTTTTTAAATTTCCTCTATAAATACTACTATTGTTTATTAATTTTTTCTTTACTCTCCAAATTCTCTCATTCTAAATTCCTAATATTATTTTTTTTCTCTCTAAAATTCAAAATCCACTTACATTTGTATCTTTTATTCTCTAACATAAATCTAATTTTCTTCGAGATCCTTTCCTTTTTACAATTTTACAAATTTTAGTTCCAACTTCCAATATATATGCCTCCATTTATTTCTTTAAAATTTCAATTTTCCAAATATATTTATTTAAAAAAATATTAGATTTGTCTCATCATTCATATTCCGTTTCTTGTTCTTTCGGTTCCACTCAAATCCCTAATTTCGGTGACAAATCTTTCAATGAATTCAAACTTGATATCCATCCAGAAGAGAAGCTTCCTTCGGCACCAACTATACATCATGGTGGTCAAACACAATCATCAACTACCACTACTGTCGCTACAACATCAAGATCGAAGATGAAGACTTGCACTAAAAAAAAGTAAGGTCTGAGAGAATTTCGACATTATGAAAAAAGAAGGCATTGACGAATATTCTGCTATTTGTAAAATATATAAAATGGACTATGTTTATACCTTCAATAGAAGTGGTAGGGTTACAGGTACGTATAAAAGACATTTAATTAGTAAGCATAATTTTAATCTAGATATGATACAAGAAGAAATTAGGGAAGGTAAATAACCTCAAATTAATATACATGATGGTGGAAAAAAGATTACTTTTGGCAATATTAAAGCTAGGCATGGTTTAGTTAGTTTTGTAGTTAAGACTAAACAACCATTCACAATATGTGAAAAAGTTGGATATTAGAATTTGTTTGTCAATATTTACAACTTGCATATATATCCATTTCTACACATACATTGAAAAAAGATAGCATGGACATGTTTGAAGAATATAGGCAAGCTTTAATTCATAAACTTAATAATATTTCATCTTGGGTTAGTTTAACTATTGATATTTGCACTAGTATTAACGGTTTAAGTTATCTTGTTATAACTTGTCATTTGGTAGATGAAGATTGGTGCATACAAAAATGCATTTTATCTTTAGATGTAATAGAAAAATCGCATGATGTATATAATATTGTTAAATATATTAATTATGTGTGTAAATTATATGAAATTGAAAATAAAGTTTTTATTATTACTTTAAATAATGCTTCGAGTAATACCTAACTATTTCTAGATTAATTAAAAATTTAAACCCAATTATGCAAGGTGTATTTTTTTATGTTAGATGTGCATGTTATATTGCAAATATGTGTGTTTAAAGTGGTTTTACTGCTAGTAGCAATGGTACTGGCATTAGTACAATTGATAACATTAAAACTTTAGCAAAATGGATCTGCAGCCCAAATCACAAATGTGAAAAGGAAGTGAATTTTTTAAGCAAATAACATAGATGTTAAAGCGTTTCCATTGGAAGATGAAACTCACTCCATCATTTGCTTACTTTTATTTTACCTTATAAAGATATTATTACTCCTTTTTATAATAATTTTACAAATAGCCTAGTTTTACAAATTAATAATGATGATTGGATTTTTATTAAATATTGTGTTGATTTGTTATTTACTTTTATAGACGCAATCGAAAAATTTTCAACTCAATATTATCCAAATACACCTTATTTTGTTCCTATTGTTTTTACAATGTTTGATAATTTTTTAAAATTTACGGATCGTGAAACTTTATCTTTTATTGTAAATGACATGGAGGAAAAATTTAAAAAATATTAAGAAACAATTCCTCCTATTCATTGTATTGCAACTTTATTAGATCCTAGTTAAGGTGAGCTAAAAGTAAAGATTTTTTTATTGTTATAAAGATTTTCTTAGACTTGATTTTATTGAGGACCAGAAATCCTCAATTAATAATTATTTTCGAGAATCATTTAATTTTTATAAAGTTGAAAGGGAGCAGTCTAATCGAGGACAAGAAGAATCGAATGAAGAAATTGATAGTGGGGGCGGCAATAGCAAAGGAAAATGCATTTTCAGCGCAATTAAGGAAGCAAAAACGAAGAGAATGAAGATAAAAGAAAAAGCTAGTGGATTTGGATCAACAACTCAACGGAATGGTAGCTTCAATGAGATGGAATTTTTCTTAAGTCAAGATTTTCAAATAAACGATAACTTTGATATTCTCTAATGGTGGAAAGAAAACCAAAGACAATTTTCAGTTTATCTTTTATAGCCAAAGATGTTTTTCGGTGTAAGTATCATCCATTGCTTCAGAATTTACATTCTTGACACATGGAAGAATTATTGAGACCATCGAACTAGTCTTAATATGGCTTCATTATGCATGGTAACATACCTCAAAGATTGGTTTGAAGGGAAATCTTGCAATAAAGAACTTGAAATGACCAATGAGTTCGCCAATAATCTTTTGGAGGATAAGGAAGAAATTTCTAGGTCAATCCTTATAAATTATGAAGAATAGGAAATAGTTTTATTTTTTTTCTTTGTAAATTGTATGTAAAATTTTAAATAACTTTAGTCATAGTAAATTGTTTTTTAATGGACTACGCTCATGTCGTTTTTACTCTTCTAACTTTGAAAGGGTTTTCTACGTAAAAAATCTTTGGTCTCTTACTATCATTCTTCTCTTTTATTATTCTCATTTATTATTATTGTTAAATATCAAATAAATTAATGTTATAAGTTTAGAAAATAAATAAATATTTAAAATACAAAATGAATAATTATTTTTTTGGTGTAATTATAGGTATCCTCATCTGCTTTACGGTCTGAGACTAATCTTGTTCGGGTCGAGAGCGGTAAATGATATATTCCTCCAATAGTGACAACTTCATCAAATGAGCAAATATTTTAAAAACATACTCTTATATTTTAAATGACAAAGGATAAGTCTAATTATATTTCAAATGTAATAAATAAATTTAACTTTATCAAAAGAAATTAAAAAATTTTAAAAGTACTATAATTTTTTTAAACTAATAAATAAATTTATTAAATAAGTTATGGTAACTTTATTATAATATTATTATTTATTATTTTGTTATAATAATAACATTATTAGATAATATTATAATAACTTTATTTTTATTATAATTATTTTATAGAATAAATTATAATAAATTTATTTATTATAACAATAAATTTATTATAAAATTATAAAAATAGAGTATTAAATAACTATATAAGTCAATATTTATTTTGGTTAAAATTAATAAATAAATTTTAAAAATAATTTAAAAAATAAAAATAAAAAATAAAAAAGGGATAGCCCAACCCAACCCGATTGACCCTGTTAACCGACAAACTGGGCCTAGCCAGATTCCATAAGATTTTAATTATGACCTCGTCCGGCTGGCCTGTTGGTGAACCATTTCGCACTCATTCACTTTGTATTTGGACCGGAACTAGAATAGCCCGGCTCGAAACCGGTATAGTCTAACCCATTGCCATTATTTATTCTCCAGAACGGTTAAAAAATTATGCCCGATTGGCACAAAAAAAGCAACTTATAATAGCTTTGAGTTCGCCTCTGTTGAACTTTCGGGTTGTTCTCTTCATTTTGTCTTGAAAAGCACATTTTCCTGGAAACCAGAAAAGAATAAGGAAGAAGAAACAATCCGAATTGAAAATAAAATCCGACAAATTAAAAAAAAATAGCTTTTAACGTAGCAAACTTTTCTATATACCTCTTTTAAGTCTATTTGAAAAGCAGAATTTAAGACTAACCAAAAAAGAGAACGGTTAGCTTATACGGAAATGGGAGACGCTTTTTGTTCAGATTGCAAGCGGCAAACGGAGGTGGTTTTCGACCACTCGGCGGGCGACACGGTGTGTTCCGAGTGCGGGTTGGTGTTAGAGTCACACTCCATCGATGAGACATCGGAGTGGAGAACCTTTGCCAACGAGTCGGGCGACAACGATCCCGTCCGTGTTGGTGGTCCCACCAACCCACTTTTGGCCGATGGTGGTCTATCCACCGTTATCGCTAAGCCTAACGGTGCTTCTGGAGAGTTCCTGTCGTCTTCGTTGGGCCGGTGGCAGAATCGTGGGTCGAATCCAGATCGGGGATTGATTCTCGCTTTTAAGACTATTGCTACCATGTCTGATAGGTATTTAATTATTGTTGGTGTTTTGGATTTTTCGGAATTGGTTTTTTGTTGGTATTGTGGAGGTTGTTTGGATGGTCAGAAATTGTGGAGAAATAATGTAAAAATTTATGTTAGGGTTATGGATCTTGTCTGAAATTACGCAATTTTGTTTGATTGAGCTAAATGAGTTAGGTGAGTTCAGGATGTGCATCATTTCTGGGGACAAATTAATGGAAATGCCTAGAGTTGGAGGGATTTTGACTTGTTTTCTGATATGGGTTGGCAGTTGGGAAAGTAGGTTCTTCAGTTGGTAAAAACAATTTGTGATGCAATTATTGTTTGCTTGTCTACTTGTTTGTACTGGAGAAAATTGTGGAACAAAGTTTGAAGGCTGGTTCTAGGAAATTTAGAATTGATTGCCATTGATTGGAAAGTGCGATACTTTTGAATTTGAGTTTTCTTAGGCGGAATCAAACTATTACTGAATTGTATGAATTGGATAAATATGCTGCTCTTTGTTGAATCCAGCTTTATGCGATCCAACTGAATACTAAGATTGCATTTCTTAAAAGCATTGATGCTTCCAATCTATGTGATTACTGTATGGGCAGTTTTAATACTGGTTTTATTTTCTTAGGGAGAATCAAACTGGTTTTGAATTGTATGAATCAGATGTATATGCTGTTCTCTGTTGAATCCAGCTTTATGCAATCCAACTGAATATTAAGATTGAAATTCTTAAAAACATTGATGTTTCTAATCTATGATTACTATATAGACAGTTTTAATACTGGCTTTCAATTACTATTCAGTTCCCCTTAGGTGTAAAGATTTGCATATTTATTCGCTTCTTCCCTTTTTCCATGAAGTGAAGTTCTAGCTTGAGAAATAATAATTTCCTATGAAATGTCACTTAATTGGATAAGTTTGTGTTTCAGGTTGGGTCTTGTCGCAACCATCAAGGTATGTTACCGATTTCAGCGTAAATATATTTTGAACCAGATAGTGTTTCAGTGCATTATTATGGCTGGCAGCATGCACATATAAGCATAGACTTGGTCTACTCTATTATTGTAGTATTTCATGTGTACGTTTTATTTATACTAGTTGGCATTGCTGCCATAGACCAAAAAAGGGTTCATGATGTAATGGACTGTATCATGTGAGCGACAATGCTAAATTCAAACAAAGTTAAAAGTGTAGCATGACAAGCATTTTAAGATTGACTTGTTTGAAATATAATGTCTTTGGTGTAAATATTGACAAATTTGTGATAAACAAGCCAACTAGAAAGAAGGTATAAATATGAAATTCCAACCTTGTGCGTTAGTTGAAAGCCTTGAATACATACAAAGATTACCATAATTGCTGCTGCTGCATTTCCCAATCTGTGTATAAGCGGAAAAGAGTTATAAATTAAAACTCAAATCTTGTAAATGAGTTGAAAACATGAAATACATATAAACTTTAACATAACTGCTGGAGCTTCCTCTCAGAGTCCCAGTGTGCATGAACAAAAAGAAGCTATAATTTAAACCTCCTACACTGTGCACGAGTGGTAAGTAGCTTCCCCTGCTCTTATTCACCTTCCAATGGGGAAAAAGAATAGGGTTAGGGTTGGTGGCTGGGCAAGAAAGCATCTTGTTTATTACACGAAATTGTTGGTAAGTATGATTCTATAATAGCCTTAGAAGATGTAACTAGATCTTTATCATTAATATAGAAAAGTTACTAGAAAATCATAAACTATTGTTCGATTTATTTATTTATTATTTTACTTATTATTTGACTATCTTTATAATAGATAATAATGAAGTATTTCAGTTGTGTAAGAACTAGGAAATTATCCATAAAATGTACCAGCAACCAAAAAAACTTGACTAATTAAATAACCAAAGAAAGTTACTATTGCATAGAAGGCCTACAGTGCTCCATAAACTTTGAAATATTTTGAGTAACAAGGAGGAGAAAGAGGGGGAGGGAGAGACATCCAAGTGATAGTTTCTTTGCTATTCCTTTTAATGAGTGACTGAAAAATGTGCATTTAGCACTTGGAAAATGGATGAACATCCGATTCTCATTTTAACTTGTCCATTTTTTTCATAATTAGTTGTATGCAAAGTTTTTTAAAATAGCAAAGTAATCTTGTAAGAATGAACTCTGCCAGAAGTAATTCTTAGCAGTGGTTATGACTTGTGAATTGGAAATTCACTTTTTACCCAACTTTTTAAAGCTTTTCTTCTTTTATTTTGGAGGGGGTTTTTATTTTCTTAAGTTTTAAATTGAGTGTTTTTCCTATTCATGGCTGGAGCATCTTGTGCTTTACACCTTAAATTTTAGCTTGCTGAGCTTTTCATTCTTTATTATTTGTTTTCTTTTATCAATTTTCATATGCATGTGATTTATGAGGCTTTTTCCCTTGATTGAAGGATCGAGCCAATGAGATATATAAGAAGGTGGAAGACCAGAAGTCTAGTAGAGGAAGAAATCAGGATGCATTATTGGCTGCTTGCCTGTACATTGCTTGTCGACAAGAGGACAAGCCACGCACTGTCAAGGGTACAACCTAAGATTTTTTTAACATCTGGATGCTTCATGATTTGTCTTTCCTAATGTGTATGAGCTTCCCTGAACCTGTGGATTTCAAATAGAAATTTGCTCTGTTGCCAATGGAGCCACAAAGAAAGAAATTGGCCGAGCAAAAGAATACATAGTGAAACAACTGGGATTGGAGACTGGTCAGTCTGTGGAGATGGGAACCATACATGCTGGTGACTTCATGGTGAGTACCTTTTTTTTCCTTTAAAAAGTTATCTATTACAGTGCTTTCAGTAAATAACTGTTTTGTTGTTTGCCATATACTTGGAAGGCTGCACTTCATTTGTTGAATATTTTATTGTTCATTTGTGCTTACCATTTTATGGTAGCCACTGACATTAATTTCTTTAATTATCAGAGGCGTTTTTGTTCCAATCTTGGTATGAATAATCAAGCAGTTAAAGCTGCCCAAGAGGCAGTTCAGAAGTCAGAGGAGTTTGATATAAGGTAGTTATTATTCTATTTTCATCATGAAGCTGTGAACCTAAACTGATTTTTTTAAGCCTTTTTCCTTTTTCAAGCAAATTTTAATTCACGTTTCTCTATGACCTGGATAATTCTGTCTGGACCTCTCCAGTTAACAGAATGCTACATTAGGAAGGGGATTTTAAGTTGATTGCAGACATGATTAGGAAAGAAGTAGAATCTTTGAATTATTGTCTGAGTAACAACATAGAGAGAAAGAAGCTGATCGTCTCTATTATGGTTGAGATTCACGGACATGATTAGGAAAGATTTAGAATGTTTGAATTATTGTTTAAGTAACAACATAAAGAGAAAGAAGCTGGTCGTCTCAATTATTGTTGATATTTTGCTGTAATTGCTCTAAGTTTAAATACAAGTATTATGGAGGTGGATTTTGAGGTACTTGTGAGTGAGAAGCAAAACCTCACGGAAATATAGATGTTAATAAGGATCTTGGAGGTATTCAATTTTTAAAGTCACTCTTCAACTTCACTGACAGTTCCATATTTCATCTTCTTGCAGATTAGTTATATCCACATCACCAAATTGTTTATTCAATTTGGTTATTTAGCTTTGTCATGTATTGTACATTTTGATGATTCTGAAAGAACAAAAGAAAAAAAAAAGGAAAAAGGAAAAAGCATTTTGATGCTCCTTCCTGACATTATTCCATGATTTACTACATTCATGTTGCTTTGCTGCTGTTTTTCTCTTGCATAGTGTGTTTCAACACAATAGTTAACATCATGCTTGTTGAATTAACATGAACTTTCTTTATAACCACTTTAAAGAGCATTTTTGTCCTCAGTAAATTCTAAGCTTATAGAATTTTTTTTAGATTTCATTTTATTTTTATTTTGCTTTGAAGTTATGAAACCGAAAATATTCTCAATAAGTTAAGGATTCTTTGGCATCATCATCATTTTTTTTTTTATTTTAGTCTTTCTGAAAATAACAGTGAAAACATGTTTGGTAATGATTTTCTGTTTTCGAAAAACAAATCTAAAATTTTCAAAATTATTGGAAATAAGAATTCTTGTGTCCATTGTTTTCAAAAACATTTCTTATTTCTGGCATCTGAAAGTAAGCAATGCTTATGTATTAATATAATATTATATATATATTTGAATAATAAAAAATTCAAAATAAATAATTTAAAAATTAATATATTTACTTGAACATTGAAAATCTTAAAAATGTAAAAATTAATTAAAAATAAATTACATGAAAATAAAGTATTATTTAATTTAATTTTATATAATATTATTCAATATATAAGATATATTTTAAATAATAATTTAATATACTTTTAATATGTTAATAATGAATGTTATTAAGTTTTATTACTTAGTATAATTCATTATTATTTTACTAAACAATAATATTTAATATTATATTGTTTTCAATTAAATTTAAAATATCTCACCGTTACTATTAAATAATTTAATATTGTTAAATAAATGAATATTTAACATTAAATAATATTATTTTATATTAAATGTTGTATATTTTGATAATTAAATAATTTATTATAAATTAATTAGGTGAAAGTAGATGTTTTTATAATTTAATATCATCACAAGTAAATTAATTATTATTGAATATTACTTTTTATTATTAATTCGATTATTATTAAATTATAATTAAATTATTTTAATATTATATTTAATATAATATTATTTAAATTATATTAAATTTTAATATGAATAAATGGTGATATTAATATTACTATTAAATAGTATAAAATATTATTATTTACTATTATATAGATATTAATCAATATAAATTCATTTAATAAATACGTTATTCTTTTTATTTAATTTTTAAAGTAATATGTTATGAATTGAATTATTATATCTGAAACAGATTAAATATTTATGTTCAATATATATCAACACTAACCAAGTATGTTTTGTGCTTTTAGAATTTTGTAAATAAAACAAAATAAAAACATAAATTACTAAAACAGATCACAAAAGATTCCTTAGTTTTCTGTTTTTCCAAGACATTTGCAAACCTGTTATAAGTTGTTTCTGCAGACAGCTTTTGGGAAGATCAAATGGAAAACCACAAGTTTGTTCTGGTTTTTCTTTGGGCTTCTCCTCTCTCTCTTAGACACCTGTTCACACTCCTGCTTTCCCCCTTTCTTTTTCTCCTGTTCTTTTCATCATAATTTGCTTTTTGGGCTATGTTTTAGAAGAAATGAATTTCTAACTTTATCTTAGGGAGTTCTGCTTATTAGCTCTTGCAGATTTAATGAACTTAAAACTTGAGAGTGAAGATTGTTGTATTGGGACATTGAATTTCTCTTATTTATCAATATATATATATTCTTTAATGGTTTTGCTCACTTATAGTTTGTGTATAGGTATTTGCTAACAATTTGCTGAACTTTTTCAGGCGAAGCCCTATATCAATTGCAGCAGCAGTTATTTATATTATAACACAGCTTTCAGATGATAAGAAGCCTCTTAGAGGTTTGATATTTCTCATCTTATTAAGAAAAATGATTACAAGATGTTTATCAAGATACTGTTATGTGGCATATTATTCTACTTGATACCGTGCTGATTATTGCAGTTTAGGGTCCCTATAGATTTACCCAATAGGGGTGCTTAAGGATTGTGTTTGTCCGTTAAAAACAAAATGCAAAAATAGCATCTAATATTTGTGAGCTACTACTATCATTGATTTCTTTGAGAAAAAGCACACTTTTGATAGAAAATGTGTGAGATGCAGAAATTTCAGTTGCTACGGGAGTTGCAGAAGGGACAATCCGAAATTCATACAAGGATCTTTATCCCCATGTGTCAAAGATAATACCAAACTGGTATGCAAAGGAAGAAGATATCAAGAATCTAAGCAGTCCTTGAAGTGCGGAACAGATAACAATGGAAATGTGAAAAAAAAAGAGACCCTCAAATTGGCTGAGTTCTCTCTTGGATGTAGTGGAACGCTTGGAAAGTTCCCAGAAAGATGTTTTTTTCTTTTCTTCTTTCTCCTTTTCATTTTTCCTGCGTATTTCCACCCTTAAAATTTGGAGACACTAGGGGAAGGAAGGAATATGAAAAAGGAGCTCTATGGTGTTTAATGATCAATTTTAATTAATGTTTGAACTTGCAGAAAATTTTTTGAAAGAGTATTGATATAGAAGTGTAAGTTATACAGAAGTTGTTGCTGTAATCTGTAATTTATTCCACCAGTTCATGCACTTTGTCTCTCCATAAATCATGGAGTGGAAATTTTGGTTATAAGCTTTACGTGCTGTTTTGTTGGTATGAAAACTGGTTCTATTCCGCCTGTTTTCCAAAGACCCCCACATATTCATGTGATTGGTTCAAAAAATGTCGCTTAGAATTTGCGTTTGACAGAATTTGTATTCGACGCTTTGATGAATCCCAATTCTTTGGGATTTATCATTTTGCGTTTGACAGAATTTGTATTCGACGCTTTGATGAATCCCAATTCTTTGGGATTTATCATTATTTGATTTTCTGAGCGGCAAAGAAAGTTAAGTAATTTTATTATTTTCAAGCGTATCCTTGAACATTTTGCAAATTTACGTCTTATCATCTCGTCTTCTTCCTTTGTTCATTCTCTACTCTGCCTTTCAACTTCTACTGCTCATAACAGAAAAGTTTACACAAAATTGTGTGGTTTCTTCTTGTTTTCTTTCCATCGATCAGCCTAGGAACTATTACAATCTAGAAGCTAAGCAATTTTTAGGTATAAAGGTCACCTTAAGTTTCACATTTTTTGAGAATTTTTAAGGTTTTTGCTATGGATAGAAGGTAACAATAGTTTCACATTTGGTTTGTTTAATGTGTCTCAATTGGCCTTGCTCTAGGGATTGTGGGTTGTTCTTTGTGCTTTAAGAGGTCCTGTTGCCTAAAAAGTCCATGTTGGGTTTGAGTGGCTTGCCTGAAAGTCTCTTGACTGCGTTGTGTTCTGTTCCTTCTCTGTGCTGGGATTGTGTATTTGTTTCTGTTCATTCCAAGTAGGTGTTTTTAGGTGTTACACCGTTAGGTGTTTGAGTTTTGCTCCAAAGAGTTAGGATTGATGTTTGTAATTCTTACCAGGCTTTGCTTCATGGGACGGCGAACTCTCCTTTTTGGGGTGTCTGTTGCTTTGTTCTGAGCAAGTTTTTGGTTTTCTAATGAATTCATCTGCCTTAAAAAAAAAAGGGCTTCTACATGCCAGGCTTGGTGATATTGTTTATTTTTCTGTTTCTCAAATTAATTCTCATCTGTATTTTACAGCTGGTGAATACAAATGCTCAGCTTTGGTAGGCATAGTTCATGAGATATTTTTGGTGTTCTCCTTGGAACTTGTTTTTTACATTTGCTAAGAACTTGGAAACGGGAAATTTGAATTGATTCATTGTCAAATTTTATTTAGCATTAATTTTCCAGTTTAGAACTTCATCTTTCAAAGTGCATAAAGGACCTTGAGAATGCTAATGTGGTGGACAGGGAAATTGGAAGGTTTCCAAAAAGATTGACTCATTAGTATTAATAAATGATTAGCTGTGAGACTCGAATTTATAATATTGTACAATATAATTTTAGTAAATACTTGAAAGTGAAAATAAATTTTTTAGTGAAATTAAATAAATATTGAATGTGAACTTCCACTTTGAATTTTGGATTTATTGGATTTATGAATTATAATATGGTGTATAAGAGGTGAAATAAATATTAAATGATGAATTGGAAATATAGGACTAAGCAATAAAGTAAATCTGAAAATTTGGAATTGAAATGCAATTTCAATTTTAAAAAATAAAAATAAATGATTTTTTTGAGATGGAAATTAAAGAAGTGGACAAATGACAAATTGTGATTGGTTGAAGTATATAAAAGAGAAGAGGAAAATGAGACAAAACCGTGCAGCCAACAAGATGGATCTTCACGCCACTTCTTGTGTTGCACGGTTAATTCATTTAAAGGAGCTGGAAAAGCAAGCCTTTATTGAGTAAAATACAATATATATTATTTAAAAGAAGAGACAATTTAATATTTAACATGAGATCGCTTTTAATTGCTGAAGTATAAAACAAAAGAAAAGAGATCAAAGACGTGTAGGAACAAAGGATCCCACGCCACTTTTGTTGCTGCAACTTTCTTCAGCCATTTAATGCATTTTAAGGCAAGGAATGATGAGAAAAATAAGATAAAAAGCTATGTGGAAAAGTGCTATTGGTTACTATGAATAAATAGAAGAATAAAGAAACAAAACTTTAGCAAATGGCCATCTTCATCACCGATTCTGCCGTCTTACGAGAACCAGAAATTGTTTCAGTTTGTGCTCTATTTTGGCTATTTTCACCCAAGAAAAAAATTCAGTAAAAATCATATTTTGATAGCTAACCTCTTAACCATTACCATCCCTCTTCCCTCCATCAATTAAACCATCAAACAACCAAGAGAAGAGGCTGAAATTGAAACAGAAAACAATTCTGTCTTGGAAGAGTGTCATTCGGTCAAGGTAAGCAAATTAGATTTTCATGGTTTCCTTGATAATAAATGATGGATTCCTATGTTTCATCGTATGAGAAGCATGATTATAGTGTTGTTTTTAATTAAATCTTGTTAGAATATGGAAATTGAAACAAGAAGAGAATTTGGCATAGACGAGAACAATAAAGAAATTGGGCTAGAAATTGTAGGAAGATGACGTAAAATGGTTAAAGGAAATTAGATGAGATAAATAGGAAGCTTGAAAACTTGGAATAATGAAGAACCAAAACTTGGTTAGTGACAGGGGAGTTCTGTTTGGACATGGAAGAATGGAAAATTGGCATGTTCATGCAAGAATAGGTCAAGAGATGCTCACGTGGACAAGGTGGGATAGATTGAAAACAAGAAAGAAAGAAAAGGTTGAAAAATCATGAAATGGCTATAAGAAGGGGGTTCGGCCATGAAATGTTGGAAGCATGAAAATGTGCTGAAAATTAGGGCTTTTGGTAGAAAATAATTATAGAAATTAAAAGAGAAGGATTGTTGAAATTAAAACCGAAAAAGGAACTAAATTGAAGAAGTTGAGATTTGGCACCAGTATAAATTACATTGGTTGTGCTTATTTTATTACATTAGTGGCTACATTTTATGAATATTAGTGGCTTAAAATTAAAAGGAAAAATATTAATAATTTTTAATAAAATTGTTTTGCTGCCGGAGTTGACGAATTTCAGTTAGCGTAACCGGGAAGCTCAGCTTCATAAAACTGGTAAGGGATGCGTGTGTGAATTTGTAGGGATATCCGAATGCATGATTTTCATGCTATGAATTTTATAAGATTTATTGGATATTGAATTGCCTTGAAATGCAACGAAATTGTGGTTTCTGGCTGTTGAGATTGTGTTTGAAAGTGCAGGGAGACTAGGATTCTGGCAGTTGTTATCCTGTCGAAATTTACTAAAGATATTTCCAAAAATATTATTAAATATTTTAGTGCATTATTGGTATTTTTCCTAGCCTCAAAAGTGATAAATTAATTATTTTTCATAAATGGTGAATTTACCGAAAAGTATTTATTAAATATTCATGATACCGATTTCAGTAAAGATTAAACTACCGAAAATTCATTCCACGTGTTTTATAGGGAAATGTGTGATTGGTGAAGTGAAATGGTGAATAGTGAATATTTTATAAATAATTTTCAGTATAATATTCACTAATTTATTATGATTTTCCTTTATGGATTAAATAAATTTTATCACGTGTAATAATTTCCATAAAGGCTTATCACTTTATAACTATTGTTTTGAGACTAAAATGTCTCTGCACGTGTTTTATAGTGAAAAATGTGTTGGTGGAATTATTGTTAATTTTGGAAAATAAATATTTTTATTTTTTCATTAAGTATGAAAATATTGGAATTGATTTCCAATAACTTTGAATTTCAAGTTTTGGAAAGAAAGTATGGAAACATGTGTGTATGTATTCTACGGTGAAAAAGAACAGTCATGAAATTTTATTACTATTGTGTGATTATCTTATAAACTGTTTTTCACCACACGAAATATTATGATTTATACTTTTATGGATTTTCTGGAAAACATCGTTGATCTTACTAAATTCCATAAAGGTAATGAGATTTCTTATATACTGTTTTGAAACTGATAGGCCCCGTATCATGCTCACGTGTCACGTGTTTCATGTGTTACTCATGTGTGAAACTGTTGACACTGATCCTGTCTTCTGCATACTAGTTGACACCTGATCAGTGTACGACCGAGGACACCTATAGACTATGGCCATAGATCTCATGTGTTTATTATATTGTCCCTACAGGGATCTCACGTGTACCCTATTATTCCCTACGGGACTTATAGCATGATATCATTTGGGTGTTGCTTGGTCTCCATTATGATTTCACGTGTTATTATTGATTTTAGTGATATTTTCAGAAAACTATGATAATTTTCTGAAGTGTTTTATTACTAAACTGTTATTATAATTAAACAGTTATTTTATTGTTACACGTGTGAAAGTAATGATTTCAGTGGTGGAAACTTTGTAATTATCAAGTGTATGAAATATTTATATGCAGTAATTTGAAAGAAGTATATATGAAAAAAATAAATTTCTTCTCCCTATAGTCACTCTGAGTTTTCAAGACAAGGCAGGTATTTCAAAATACCTTCCTTACTCTATTTGGATTTCCCGGCCGACTATAGTATCATTTCCTTATAGTGTGCCTAGCATACCGATAGTAAACTAAAAGGTTTTACTGCATATAGTCTTCGTGATATCAAAATTTGCATACAATTCTCTTACTGAGCCGTGGTTTGCTCACTCCTTTACTTTCATCATAATAGATTTGATATAAAGAATAGTTGAAGTACCAAACCATGGATTAAATACGGTTGAGAAGCTCGAAGCGTCGTATATTGAATTTCCGAGGTATCACGTTTACATTTATATATTCAGACTCGTTTATACAGTACTACTAGTTGTAAATTTTATTTCAATGGGATGTAAACTAACTTTTACAGTTTGTGAATATTAATTTACAATAAAATAAATATTGTCTAATTTGTTTACTGTTCTAGATGAACAGTATGTAAAGGCATCACAGACAGTCCAACCATATAAAATGTGTGAAAAAACGTGAAATAATGTAGTAATGGGATGTGACATTAGCAGAACAAGGCATTCGAATGCCCATGGCTTTTCAACAATTTTGGGCATTCAAATGCCCAGATTCTCCACAACAAAATGAACAAATTTGTTTATTAATTTTTTATTTAATTTTTAGATTAATTTTATTAATTAAATATAAAAAAATCATGTTTTTATTAATTAATTATTAATTAATATTGACAATTAGAAAAATTAATAATTAATAATTAAATAGTTTTAAAGGATAATTAAGTAATAATAATTATTAATTATTAATTAAAATTAAAATAATAATTAATTAATACTGAACAATTAATAAAAATAATTTATAATAAAAAATTAATAGTTATTTAAAATTAATTTTTATTTAATTATAATTAATATTAAAATAATTTATAATTATTTAATAAAAAGGTAAAACGATCTTTTAAATTTATTCAACCATATTCTTTATTCTAAACCAAACATATTAATATTAATTCCTACTGTATTCCATTCCAATGAATTAAACATCATAATATGTTTTCTACTTTATTCTTTTCTTTTTCTATTCCCAAAGAATAATTTTTCTATTCTCTCTCTATTTCGTTCCGCGAACCAAACGCTACCTTAATCTTTATCTAGCTAGGTCCGAAACGGCTATGGCTCAAGGTAGTGAAGCTTCCATATATGAATGGCGTGCTGGCAGGCCCCAGAGAAAAATCAGGTGCAAAACTTAATTAGCATTTGACCCCTTGGGACCTTACCGTCTAACGATGAATCACGGTAAGCATGTAATGAAATTGATCGTTAGTGGCTGCAAAAATGCAAGCATGATGGAGCTGAATGGTGATGGCAAGAAGCTGAGTACCAAGAAATTGGAGCTGACATCTGAACCAAGGGAAGAAATGGGAGTCGAGGTAAAGTTAATAGCTGAACCAGAGGAGGAGCTGCAAGCTGAGATGAATTAAGGAGCTGATAGAGGAATCGAGAGAGAAGGAAAGGAATGAATAACAGACTGGTGATGTGTCATTTTGTCATTTGTTAACGTTGGTAAAATTCTATGATGGCAGCTATGCCTTTTTTTTTTTTTGCTATTTCTCTGTCATGGGTCACGTGAGTACTCTGCATATATGAGCAACCTGTACTCCTTGCGGAAATGAATAGAAAAATTATCAGACTTTTCTCCTTTTTTCTTATTCTCCATTTTCCTCCTCCTTTTCTGAGCCTCTCTATTTCTCTATTTCTCTATTTCTCTGCAACTCCTCACCATAATCGTGACAAAGCAATACCTTTAAATTAATGAATGAAATTTGAAAACCAAATTAATTTGGAGTTAAGATTGAATATATTAATATTTTTTAGATGTATATAAAAATAAATTTTAAAATTATAAATATTTATAAGCATTTTAAATTTACTACTAGATAAAGATTCAACAAATTTATAATTTACCCGAGCTTTATTAGGAATTTGTCATTAATTCATAGTTTCCGTGATTGTTATAAGAAATTTGTTTTATTGCTGGTGTAGTGTATTATGAGACTTGACTATTAAATTTTCAAATTCTAGTCAGAAAATAAAAGGATCTCGGACTAAGTAAAAAAGAAAAATAAGTATTAATTTCCCTATTTTTTAAAAATTTCTTTAATCTCAAAAATTTTCTTAAAATAATTTTAAATGCTGTCTAATCCAAAAATATTTTAAAAAATATAATTTTAGTATTTTCTATTTGAAAAAACTAAATATAATATTAATTGATAGCTATTTATACTATCGAATAAATAATTTTATTTTTAATTTATTAAAAATTTAATTAACTAAATTGAAATGTATAAAAATAAGCTATTAATATCATGTACATTATTTAAATATTTAAAATTATTATTCTCAACAAATGAAATTCATGTATGAAACATATAAATTTATTTAAATATATATGTTCCATACATATTTAAATATATAAAATTAATTTGTGCATTGCAAAGTTACTGTGCTTTAAGATGCATATACATATATGTGTGTGTACACATACATACATACATACATACATACATACATACATACATACATATATATATTAAAGAGGTGTAAAATTAAAGAGGGATCCACTTACACAGGTGTAAAATTAAAGAGTTTTACACACTTTTATAACCATTAGATCAAAATAAGGAACGGTGCAGATTAAAACTCCTTTTTTTATACTACATGACTACTTACCGTTCCTTTAACGTTTTCTTTCTGCCGTCTCTATTTCCCTCTCCAATTTCTCTTCGCGCTTCTCTGTTTCCTCTCCAGCGGCTTGAACCGATGCGCTTCTCTGTCTCCTCTCCAGCGGCTTGAACCGATACGTATACTCCAGTCTCCTCTCCAGTGGGTTGACACCTTGAGAGCTGGTAATTTCCACTTACAGAAGATTTGAACCCATACCCAAATCTGATAGTTTGGTCTTCACGCCAATTTCTGTAAGTTTCATCGCCTTTTTAATTTTGAAGAATATGGTCACTTGTTAATTTGAATTAAAGTTTGGATATTGTATTATATTTATTCTGCTTACAATTAATTCGTGTTTATTCTTCTTCATCTAACATGCCTCTTGTTTTATTCTTCTTTACAATTAGATGGCTATGGAATTTCAAAACAATCAAAATTAATTATCACCTTAATTAAAATTCTTGTGGATATTGCTTAATTGATTTTGTGTTGTATCAGTTTTGATGTGGCTTGTTCACTGGAAAATGTTGAGGGGCGATCTCTGAGAGTGATTTCTGTTTCGTTTGTCTAGATTTGCTGCACTCCATATGTTTGATGATTGGTTTTAGCGAGTGGCACTCAATTTGATAATTGAGTAGCTTTTAGGATGGTTAGAACAGGGGATGTTTGGGTCTTTGAGGATTGGTAGCAGGATGCTTGTATGTGTAACATGAGTGGGATTATGTTAAGATTGAATGATTAAACTATGCATTTTGTTGTATCAATTGTTTATAAAAAGAAAATTCTTGCTCTTCAATTTTTTTCACCTAGTGGGGACATGATTTTCGTCCAGACTACAGAGGACTGGGATGTCTTAAGCAGCATTTCCCCAATGTTCTAGTGATGGCATTGATTGCCACAGCCACCCACTCAGTTCGTGAGGTAATAAGACTTAAATTCGACTTCATTTTTTTCATTGTTGAATAATCAAAAAGTCTTTTCTTTTTTCTGTCTCAATTGGTGCTTTGCAGGATATTCTAAAAGCTTTGAGAATTCCCCGTGCTCTAGTCCTCAAGACAAGCTTTGATAGACCCAACTTGAAGTATGAAGTGATTGGGAAGGCTAAGGATTCATTAAAGCAACTTGGTCAGCTTTTGGAAAATCGTTTTAAGAATCAGTGTGGAATTGTATACTTCCTTTCAAAAAATGAATGTGTTGAGGTTTCAAATTTTCTGATTGAGAAATGCAAGATTAGAACAGTGTATTACCATGCTGGTTTTGGGTTTCGACAAAGAGTAACTGTTCAGAAGAAATGGTATGATGGTGAGGTTATTTGGACACTTGTATGTATCCATCATTGTAATCACAATAACGTTACTGATTTATAGTGGTTGAGATTAAACTATTTCCTTTTGTTCCATTACTTTTATAGAGCTTATTGTTTTTTCTTTTAAACCCTTGTCAGCCTTTTATTGTCCATAACACAATGTCCAAATCAATTGAAAGTTATTATCAAGAATCTGGAAGGGCTGGAAGAGATAATTGCCCTGCTATTTGCATTGCTTTATACCAAAAGAAGGATTTCAGTCAGGTTGCATGCATGCTACGAAATGGGCAAGGTTGTAAGAGCCAAAGCTTTAAAACAGCCCTGGCTCAAGCAAAGAAAAAAAAAACTTATTTCTTATGCTATAGGTCATCTTTTCCAGGATGAATGCCGGAGACAAATCTTACTTGAACACTTTGGAGAGTCTTTTGACAGAAAAGCCTGTAAATATGGTTCAAATCCATGTGATAATTGTCTTAAGACTTCCTGATGAGCATCGGCATGAATGTTTGTGTACATTGCAACTAAGCTTTATCCTGAATCAGAGTTTAATGTGATAAGTAGGCATGGTGGTTGAGAGTGGGGAGGATCTCAAGCTTTATATGTATCCTATCAATAATTAAAAGTAAGAGCTACAATAAAATCTATCCATATCACTGAAAGATAGACGATACTTGAAGCATCTCAAAGATATTATTACTACTTAAAAATAAATTGAGAAGTTATGTACCTAAAAAAGGATAAATATTGTTCATCAAATTGTACTATAATATCTTATGCATGGAAATAAAAACTTTGCACTTATCAACCAAAAAAAAAATTGTGCACTTTAATAAACTCCTTTTCAAAGCATTATTCTCCATTTACATTTCCACATGTTGCACTTCTGCAAGCAAAAGAAAACCTGAAAAGAAAAAATTCAACAAAATTTAATTAAAGAAGCATATTATACTATAAAAAAAGTATAAATAAACTAATCAAAAGCCATACCTTTCACTCTAAAATACTGGATGTTGTGATATTTGTAGATTTTCCTATTCCTTTACAGCTGCGCTTGTTATGGCCATGCCCTCCACAAATTTGACATGATCGTCTTTTCACAGTTGTATGAGCCAAAGCTATCTCAAGCTCGCTTTTGAGTCTTCCACTATGAGATTCATGACCACCCTTTTTTCGACCTTTAGTTTGTGAAATATGTGGATCACCAATATTTATCGACAAAGGAATTTGATTCAATTGATTCTTTGTTGCCTCATGGATCGCTTCACTCGTCAATTCAGTTGATTCTTTGTCTTTCTCTGTAACAACAAGCACTTGATTTTCCATCATGGAAACCTTTTGGATTATCTGGTCCAAATCTCCCACAATGACTTTATACATCTCTTCAGAATTTTCAGCAAAAATTGATAGTTGATTTATGAGTCGACAAACATGTAAAGTTCTTAAAGCTGCTGACTTCTCATGATTAACATAAAGGCTTCGCACACTTTCAAAAATTCCATAACCTTTATTTGCTTCCTTGGTCCAGCGTTTCAAAATGTAATGATTTGGAATCTCGACGATAATTTTAAAGTGAAAAATTGCCAACATATGTCTACACAAGACGCCTTTAAATTCAAACAAATTACAGCCACAAGTGCCAACTTTAGAACTCAAATCAAGACGAACAAGAAAGTTGTCATGAGAATCAAAACAACTAGAAACCTTATATTCATAAAAAAAGCCAGTTTTTGTTACCTTTTGCTTTATGAATTGATTACTCTTGACAAGCTCATCTTGAAAAATATTAAAAACATTCTTTGTATAGACCGATGCTCCATGATGCTCCATTTTAGAACCAATTTTCAAAATCTGAGACTTGTGCCTTGATTCAAAATCTTCTTTTTTCTCTTTGGCATAACGACTATCAACTGCCTTCTCGTATTTCACTACAAACTCTTGCAATGTGGTAGTGGAATCTAAAAAAGAATCAAAAAACGAATTTATACTCTCACTCCTTTGGGTAGTGTTTATTCCTGCAAAAAAGGTATTCTGATTATACACAGGAATCCATAAATTACGAATCTCATACAACCCTTGAAGCCATTCATTTTGTTCCAAATTGTTCTTCATAATCAGTTCATGCCACTCCTTCTCAAACTCCTCCACGAAAATGATTGACGAATGCATCTCTTGAGTTCACGTTTGAAATTAGAGTTTTTATGATATCTATGAGAAAGTTTCTCTGGGAATTTCTTCTTTATGTGCCAAAGGCATAAGCGGTGGTGAGATTCAGGAAACACTTTCATTACAGCAGCTCTTATAGCTAAATCTTGATCAGTAATTATAGATATCGGAGCTTTTCTATGCATCGCCTCAAGCCAAGTTTCGAATAACCAAATGAAACTTTGCTCAGATTCATCTTGCAATAAAGCACAACCAAATAAAATTGATTGGCAATGGTGATTTAATCCTACAAAAGGAGCAAATGGCATACTATACTTATTGGTTTTATACATGGTGTCAAACGTAATGGCATCACCAAAACGTTCATAAGCCAATCGAGATCGAGCATTAACCCAAAATAAATTTACCATACGAGCATCACCATCACACTAAATTGCATAAAAAAAATTAAGATTCTCAACTTGTTTTCTTCGAAAATAACATAGGACAGCTTGGGCATCTCCGACATCTAAGTTTTTCCTCCTTAAATTTCTAAGATGATTCCAACAATCTCTATCTAAAAATTGCTGCTCAACGTTACTAAACAATGCAGCTACTTTTCCTGTAGGAATTCCTTCTTCATTAAATTTTTCAACAAGGCTCTTAGCTGCAGAAGTCATTTTTTTATGGCATCTAAGATAAGACACACTCTTAGGACTAATCGTATCATGATTATGTTCATTTGAAAATAATTTGACAGTCCACTTCTTACTTTCCTTCACCCTTGCTACCTTAAATAATGCTCCACAACCAGTTCTTAAAGTCGAACACCTCTTTTTACTGATCTCAACATCATTTTTAGTATCATTATTCTCTATAACTCTATCTTTATACCAATCTTCATTACAACAAACATAGATGCGACTTACTATTTCAGTAGACCGAGAGCTTGTTCTACTTGATCGAATGCGAATACCAAAACCTTGTTCCCTAGCAAAGATTTTATAAAAGCTCTCTACCTCATCTAAAGAGTCAAATTGCATTCCAATAAATGGCTCGGATTCCTTGACAGTATTACCAGAAACTACTATGTTCTCAAAATTAGCTTGTAAGCTACTATATCCATTTACTACTACACTTTGCTGACTTACCTCAGTATTTTGAATATCACCAATGAGTTGGGTATCCTTCAGTGATGAATTCTCCATAGTATATTTAAAAGAAAATCCTGGAACATAAGTCAGAAAGCAATCTTTTAGATTTTAATTGAAATCAAATGCAAAATTTGTCCAAATGAGTAAAAATATAAGCTCATGCATATCAATTATCACTATTGAAAGTGTGCGATTTGTTGTTTGTACTAAAGAAAGTAGAAATTGTTTCCTCTCAGTCTTCTACTCTTGCCCAAATTGGAGTGATATCATATTTGATAATATAAAAAAAAAAACCCCAGCCCCCACATTTGATTTTTTTTTTCGGGATATAATTTTATTATTTATCCTTGACATTTGCCAGAGTAAGTTTACTAATTTGGGTAAGATTACTCTTTAAATTATATAAATCTCATCATTCAAAAAAGAACAAATGCTCTCCAACTTTAATTTATGAAATTTTTAAAATTTTAAAATTTAAGTCTAATTGTTTCAAATTATCGTAAAAAACAAAATTTTAATGTAATTTGAAAAAATTTACCGACGTCTAATCTTAAAAAAATGAAATGGTGAAAATTAAATAAATAGAAAAAAGATCAATATATTTCTTCCTCTTTTTTTTTTTGGGTGAAAAAAGGATCCATATATTTCTTCTTTTTTTTTTTTTTGAAATAAGGATCCATATATTTCAGAGTTAAAGCCAAGCTATTCTTAAAAAATTCATAAAGAATAATGAAAAAAAAACCTTTATATCGAAGCAAAAGTTGTGAAAAATATTAATATTGCTTTGACAACAAAGTAAGCATCACTTTTGTAAAGGTAGAGAGTGAACTTTACTAAAGATACTAAATATAAGCAGAGTTCTTAACTTCAATACAATGCAAAAATGTGTTGCATATTCACCTTATATTTTTGAAAAGTTATATCCTAACAATATCGTCTGTTTGTTTTTTAATTGTTCAATGACAACAATACACCAAACATTTATGGCAGCACATTGAACAGAAGCTTCAACCAGGACACACTTATAACAAGCATGCCAACAATACAACGCACAACATCCAATAGTGCCAACCCACCCCAAACATTCATCGTCAAATTGTGTTACACATACAAGCATCCTGCTACCAATCCTCAAAGACCCAAACATCCCCTGTTCTAACCATCCTAAAAGCTACTCAATTATCAAATTGAGTGCCAGTCGTTAAAACCAATCATCAAACATATGGAGTGCAGCAAATCTGGACAAACGAAACAGAAATCACTCTCAGAGATCGACCCTCAACATTTTCCAGTGAACAAGCCACATCAAAACCGATACAACACAAAATCAATTAAGCAATATCCACAGCAATTTTAATTAAGGTGATAATTATTTTTGATTGTTTTGAAATTCCATAGCCATATAATTGTAAAGAAGAATAAAACAAGAGGCATGTTAGATGAAGAAGAATAAACACGAATTAATTGTAAGCAGAATAAATATAATACAATATCCAAACTTTAATTCAAATTAACAAGACACCATATTCTTCAAAATTAAAAAGGTGATGAAACTTACAGAAATTGGCGTGAAGACCAAACTATCAGATTTGGGTATAAGAATTATCAGATTTGGGTATGGGTTCAAATCTTCTGCACGTGGAAATTACCAGCTCTCGAGGTGTCAAGCCACTGGAGAGGAGACTGGAGTATACGTATCGATTCAAGCCGCTGGAGAGGAGATAGAGAAGTGCATCGGTTCAAGCCACTGGAGAGGAAACAGAGAAGCGCGAAGAGAAATTGGAGAGGGAAATAAAGACGGCAGAAAGAAAACGTTAAAGGAACGGTAAGTAGTCAGGTAGTAAAAAAAAAGGCGTTTTAATCTGCACCGTTCCTTATTTTGATCTAATGGTTATAAAAGTGTGTAAAACTCTTTAATTTTACATCTTTGTAAGTGGATCCCTCCTCCTCATATATATATATATATATATATTATGTATGTAAAATGCATATTTATTATAATGATATTTAGGAAAAATAGATCTTAAAATGTTACTCTTAAGACTTGAAAATTATTAAAATATATTTTTAATTTCTATTTTAACATTTTATTGATGTGCTCAATAATATTATTTATAATATGTTTTTTTAATTCTTCCTAATATTTGTTTATTTTATATTTTGAATTTTATAATTTTTAATTAAATATTTAATTCTTTTATAATTGGATATCTTGATTATATTTTATGTATTTTATATATACTTTAAGTGAAAAAATTAAATAATATTATTTTATATTTACAAAATTAAATAGTTAAAATTAATTCGTGTATCACATGACTAAAGACTAGTATAAATAAATAATGTAAAAAAGGCAATAAACACAAATAATGTAAAAAAGGAAAAAAATTAACAAAATGAAAAGAAAAGTCAACTTCAGAAAATACTAGGAAACAATCCTGCACTTTGTTTTGGAACTTAGATAACCCGGTGCTAGTCTGCTAGACAAATAATAATATTAAATAAACGTAAATACATAATTTTATTATATAATCATACCACAACTTTGTTATATTCTTTGGCTATTAAAACAATCCAAATTTATTAAAAATAATTAAGAAAAAGAAGAAAAGCTTCAACTTGTTAAAAAAAAAAAGTTATTTGAATATATACGCTTTATGACATATATGCGTGAGCAATACAACAAAGTAGTAAAATACGAAAAAATAAAAGCTTACTTTCAAGTCTCAGTTTCCAAATCCCTTCAATTATGCTAAGTAACAAAATAGATGCTACGTGTAAGGACGCTAAACTCCAATAGTTATTTTACAATGACCAAGCGTATGGTTTGAAAGTCATGAATAAATTGATCATTTACATATCGTACGTGTAAATTCAAAATCAAATCTCAAATCCATGTATAAAATTTATATGAACAACACTATTGAATAAATTTACTTCAACTAAACTTCGATTAAATAAAAATTAATAATAAAACTAAAGAAGTAATTCCAATAAATCTAATCCAACGGATCATCATTAATACATGCATTTTCAAACAAATCTTATAAAATAAAAGATGTTTCATTATTAATAATATAGCTAAGTTCATATCTATCTTCAAAAAAAAGAAAAAATGTAATTAAAAACACAAACATATCACAAATAAAACCTAAAGAGAAAGTGAGCAAAACCAATTGAATTACCAAAACAAGTAAAAAACACGAAGTGATAAAAAAGAACTTTAGATGCATCCTTGGCAGGTAAGCTAAAAAGAAATCAACACCAAAACATAATAAAAACAAGCACAAAAACTTAACATGTCAAGCATAAAATGCAACATAAAACCCTTTTACATATTCATCTATTAAAAAAATGATAATGTGTTGATTTAAAAAAATGATCATGTGTTAATAAAAAAATCAAATATATGAGCATTTAATGAAACAATGTATTCAAGTCAAAATTAAAAGGCCTAGCCATAAATACTTGAAAAGGTTCACGTAGTATTCCGCATAGGTTAAGTAGTCTAGTTCAATGGCATAAGGCTTAGCCTAAGTATTCTAGTTCAATGGCTTAAGGCTTAGCCGTAGTGGTGGTGTGGTTCATAACCCGAGATAGAGACAAGGCTGGAATCGCTCGTTTTTATTGTAAGAGCCTCGCCCGTTCGAATCGGCCGTTGACGAGCATCCCCTGGGCTTCCTCATTGCCCCAGGTTTGCCTTTACAACATCATCAAGGCCTCGCCCGTTCCAGTAGGCCGTCGGCGAGCATCCCCTAAGAGTCCCACACTCCCCAGGTTTGCCTTGACAGCGAGAGTAGGCGGTCGCCCAACACTCACTAACAACGTATTGTCCGCTCTGGGCGGTCGCCCACCCTCACAGCTTTGTCCCAAGGCTCCTGAAGAACTCAAGATTAATGCCTTGAGCGCGTTTTCTGAGGCTCGAACCCTGGCATCTTTAGATACCCGAGCCTTACACTCATGTTACCATTGAGACAATGACCGCCTACTCTCGCTGTCAAGGCAAACCTGGGGAGTGTGAGACTCTTAGGGGATGCTCGCCGACGGCCCACTGGAACGGGCGAGGCCTTGACGATTGTAAGAGTAAACCTAGGGCGTGTGGATCGCCTAGGGGATGCTCGCCAACGGCCTGGTGAGACGGGCGAGGCTCTTACAGGATGGCCTCCGAAGTGGCAAAATGTGAAATTTGGGCTCGAAATACCTAAAGGGAAAGAAGACCACTTTTTAGAATTCTTTAAGATAAGCACACCTAGGTTTATGTGCAACACATTCAAAAATGATGATTTAGTCTATACCCTGGAAGAACTTTTTGAATAACGGTCAAACCAAATTGACTTTGGACCTACAGACTGTCATAGGAAGATCCTCGCGTAATGAAGTTTCATGTGGATCCAGCTTGTGAACTGAGTTACACGAAAATGCTAAAAACAACGCGAACGAAGCAAAAAGCATTCGTTTAAGAGTAGTTTGGTAATTTCACTACCCATAGCAGGTCAAACCACCTTAGGAGTCAACTTTTGACTATGTTTGACCTGAATATATGGAAAATAATAAAAATAAAATAAAATTTTGAATTTAAAAATATTAAAATAATGTTAGGACATAAATGAAAATAATGAGATTATATGAGGGTATTATGGTCTTTTAGTGTGGGGCTTGTCAAATTGGTCAATGTTTGACTAGAATTAACCAAAATAAACAAAATTTAATAAAAAATAAAAATAAAAATCTGACTTGGAAAATATCAAATACTATTTAGTGGCAGCCTTGTAATTATTAAAATTTTAAAGGGGTAAATGAGTCATTTCTCACATGGGTTGAATATTTTATATTAAAACAATATTAAAAATCAGAAAACTCCAGAATTTGTCATCTTCAATAGCCAGCCTACAACAACGTCTTCTTCCCCAATTCTCTAAGGTTTTCTTACTTCTCCCTAGTAAAACACCCTTTTTCCTCCAGTAATTCATCTAGCTTCCTTCGTAAAAGTTGTTCCCCATCTCAAGAGCTATCTACCCATCCCATTTGATCATCCAAAACTGAACAGAAGCAAGCTGTCTTGTTGCTGATAGTTTCTGTTCTTGAGGTAAGTGAGAGAAGAAATAGTTTCAACTAATTCTATCTATGGTTATTGATTGTATGAGATGAGTAGATGATGCTTGTGGCTTTAGTTTGAAGTAAAAATTAGTAGAGACCTTGTTGGTATGTTCAGCCATGAAGAAAGGGAAAAGAGATTATGGTGTTTTTAATGTATAAATGCTGGAAAATGATAAGATGAAGTGAATTAAATATAGCTATGCTCATAAACTAATGAGACAATGAGAATAATACTATGGGTGCTATTCGGCCATGGATGGAATTCAAGAATATGATATTGTTTTCAGTGTACAATAAAAGTAAACTGATAGCAAATGATGATATGAGTATGGATATGGTGATAATTTAGCAAAATCATGAGTGTAGGAATTCATGGAGGTTTTGGCCAAAGGGGTGCGTAAGTGAACTATGGTGATTTTAATGGATAGACGGTAAGGGATGATTATATGAAATGTGATAACTATAACCCTAATCATAAATTAGCAAAATAATAAATTGGACATTAATGTATATTTTCGGCCATGATGAAGGGGAATTAGGGTTGGCCTAATTTGGATATATGGTGAGTATAGAGATATTGAATAGGATGAATAAATATTGTTTATGAAGTTAAATTGAAAAAAAAAAGACTAATATTGGATTAGAATGGGAGCATTTGGTCATGATATGGGGTAGAAGATGATGGAGAATTTTGATGTATATTAGGTGTTTGATGAATGTACCTAGAAAATGAAGAGTGTTTATGAAATTAAAATTGGAAAAAGAGTGAGTTTGAGCAGTATGGTACATTTGGCCAAGGCATAATGTGAGGGTTGGCATATGAATTTTCATGGTTGATAGTCAAAGAGTAAATTATAAATGGTTAATGAAATTATTGATAAAATTGGATTTGGAGGAAAAGTACAATTTAATTGTTTTGATACTTAATAGGAAATAAAATAAATTAACTATAGGAAGTGATAAAACAAAAGATAGAAAGTACTACAATATTTATCATAATTATAAAATGAGATTTTGAATATAATTTTGAATTATGGTGTAGTGTGGATTCAGAAAAATGGAGAGATGTAAGTGGTGTTATCGAATTTTATACTGCACGGTAATTGAGGTAAAGAACATGTATGGAAGTTGCATAGGAATCAACCTTAACTGTTTACCCTTCCAAATTTTCTTAAACAAGAAATATATATTTATTTTAAGCCAAATTATAATTAAAATAAATGGTTTGACTAGTTTAATAAATATTTTCAGTATTTTTAATTATTTATATTATTATTGACATATAGTAAATATAGTTTTTATGTGCATTTAAATTATTTGGATACTTAAGCTATGCATTAAGAATTTTGTTGAATTTTCTACTGTTAAATATGATATTTATTCTTTTATATGATTATGGTTTGAATAAAGATAGTTTACATGAAAATGATTTTTACTATGATTTTATAGATATGTGGAAGTGATTTTATGAGAGTGATAACTCCTTGATGATCATGCATATGAGAGTGATATGTTAGGCTGGAAGACCTTGATCGAGTTCCCAAACCTTCCCCATACCACAGTTGTCACATGGTCAATGTATACTGTGGTCTTTTCAACGATGGCCATTGTTATGAGGTAGGAACGACTTAGGGTTGGATACCAAGCCCCATGTGGGTACGCTTCATTCCTATACGAGGTCCCTAAAATGATACGAGATTTGTGCATGAATCTCTTGGAGTTTTACTTTTTTTTTTACTGATATATGATATTTATCTAAAGATTTACTAGAATAATTTGATTTACGAGAGAAGTATATGATTAGACTAAAAAGTTATGAAAGAAATGAACGAGTTTTAAAATATATGTTTTCATGATACAAGTGCATATATCTTATTTTAATGATTTTAAATGAATTGCTTTACCGCACTAAGAATACTAAAAATATTGCTTTGTTTCGTGATATTAAAGTGTTATTGTACTGTTTACTGAAACTTCTTACTAAAATTGTTTTTATAAAATTGTTTTAAATAAATTGTTTTATATACTATTATCGATTGGAAATTGCATGAAATTATTAAATGTTTTATAATGCTTATCTATTTTATCGTCAATTGCTTACTACTTATAGTTGGAACTAAGGACCGGAACATGAAAGGTACTTCAAAGTACCTCCCATTGTTGGATTATGCCCTTAGAACCATTCATTAGATGATTGACTTTGGCATTTTTTTTATGTATCATGACATTTTATTTATTATAGTTCATTATTATATTTGTCTTATAGCCGCGTAATGTAATCTTATATGATAATGTCCTTAGAATAGTAATAACACACTATTCTTAAAAATATCCCTAGTCAAGTATTATTGTGAACAAGGATAACAATGATACGATAAGACTAGTATGTGGTTGATTGATGACCATTGTCATGGATATAGGATATCAAGTCATCACATAGGTACATGTTAGAGAACTATGTACTGAATCGACCCTCAATGAGAACACTACATGGATTGTTATATGAGTGTCATAAGCGATTCTCATAGTGATGATGGTGTATGTGATCCTTTGACTTGAGATCATCAGAGATCCCAACATAGAGAATTGCATACTTTAATGCTGCTAGATGTCATTCGTAACAGGATGGACTATAAAGGTAGTAATTGGGTATGCCTTCATCTATGTAGAGGGATGTTGAGTGATCAAGATAGGATTTATCCCTCTTATATAACAAGAGTGATGACTTGGGCCCTTTGATAGAGTGAGACTAAGAAATGCATGATCGTGCTCGAATAAGTCAATATGAGATATTGATTTTATTTGTTTAATTAGTCTACTCAGGAATCAAGAAACGCTGATTAGACTATACAAGTGTGACACATTCCATGACTTGTGTTTAATCAAGACATCAAAGGATAAAGGGATTAGACTACACGGTAACATCTATCACGAGTAAGGTTATGTCGAGTCATTGACATTCTCGTTACATGGGTAGCAATGATGTGTTGCTAGATACCGCTCATTGCCTATGACAATTTTGTCATTGCCATTGTTTTGAGAACCTATTGGGTTGCACACTTAGAACGGATCAATGAGGAGCTTAATTAATCCTATTCTGAATTGGATTAAGGATATAACTAATCATATTCTAAGTAGGATTAGAGCTCTGTTTGACAGTAAATTTTAGGGTAAAATTTACTGCCTATAAAAGGATGTTTTGTGTTTTCTAAAATAGAGCCGCACAATTAAATAGAAAACAAAAATATTCTTTTAATCGAAGCTAGCAATTCGGTTATAAGGAATGAAAAACGCTCTTTAAGGCTTCTGATCGTGAGATGTTCAAGAGTCGTGTGATCCGTTCGTGTGGATACCATAGAGGCAGGAACGAAAAGTTGTTGCTTGTGACTGGACCAACGACAGAAAATTAGAGAAAACGTTAGGTAAAATCTCGAAACCCTAATCAGGCAACTCTCCAAATCGATCCTGGTGGAGGCCGAATGATATAAATTCCACTGCGTGTTTGTTTCGGTTTCCTTCACCCATACTCTATCTGATTATCTAGCCGACTATAATATCCTTCCTCAAACGTACTTTAGTGCACCGTTAGGAAATAAGTGATTTTATGCATTTTAATATTCATATTTAATTTATTTTTAAACACGTAAAATAAGTTTATTTCAATTTTATTTATTTACTTATAGTAGCATAGTATGCACTTTTATATATGTTTCTTACTGGGCGTTCCTCAAAGCTCACTCCCTTACTCACCCCCTCAGATAGTTCATTAGTGTACGTGCTGATCGCTGCTTCCAGGTTAGTTGAAGAAGATCGTTAGAAGTTTAAAATATTGAGTAGACAGGTATATATTAAATTTTATATTCATATTCAGACAAATGTATGCACAACAGATGTAATTATAGAACGGGATGTAAATAGTGCAACATAAAATTAAAGAATGTTTATGGATTAGTGGAATGTATTTGAATTGAACTGTTATAAATAAAATTATAAATTTCCATATTATAGTTTATATGTTGATTTTTTGTTTATCATTTATAGATTGAATAGCTTAATGGTATAGAAATTAATTTGTAACCAAAGTTATGGAATTGAACTTACACTGACACTGAATGCAAATCGAATGGTAACGAATAATTGAATGAGAAAGATAGTATCGGAAAGAAAAAAATAGTTCAGAATTTTATATTTCCGGACTTTACAATGCATCCACAAGGATTTAGGTAAGGAGGAGTTACTTATCATGCTCTTAACCATATCCATTAACGTTCAATTTTGTCTTTCTACTACACTATTTTGTTGCGATGTACCTGACATATTATACTATGCACATATGCCATGTTTTTTCAAGGACTTTAGCAAATGGACTAAGACATTGTCTTCTTTCATCATATTTCTCATTATATTCACCACTTCAATCAAATCTTATGATTTTCACTTTTCTATATAATTGTCTATCGACCTTATTTAGAAAATTTTTCAAAACATCTATAGATTGAGATTTTTCCTTAAGTAGATAGATATATCCATAACGTGAATAATCATCAATGAAAGTGATGAAATACTTTTCTCCATTAAAGGATGGAACATCAAAAGGTCCACATATATCAATGTGTATTTCATGAAGCTGTGTGCTTCTTGTGGCTTTTTTTTAGTATGTTTGTTTTGCTTTCCCTTTATGCAATCCAAACAAATTCCAAGATCGGTAAAATCTAGATTTTGTAAAATCCCATTCTTTACCAATCTTTCTATCCTTTCTTTGGATATATAACCCAAACGTTTATGCCACAAATAAGCAGAATTTTCATTAAGCATGTTACATTTTGAACCAAAACTATTATGTGTGACGTGCAAAGATTTAGCGAAAACATTATCAAGTTTTATTCTATATAAACCATGTAGACACCGAATTTTGCCCAAATCGACAGAGCTACATTCGATTAGGCTTTCAAAGTCCGAATTGAAACGTTGGGTGTCCAAGCCCGGTAAAATGGGTCGGATTTAATTTTGTTGTATGTTATTATCGTTTTATTATTATGTGTTTTATTTTTATTTTTATTGTTATCATTATTTTATTATTTGTTTTTATTATTATTATTATTTTATATATTTTATTTGTTTTTATTATTATTATTATTTGTTTTATTTTTATTGTTATTTTTTATTATTATTATTATTATTATTATTATTATTATTATTATTATTATTATTATTATTATTATTATTATTATTATTATTATTATTATTATTATTATTATTATTATTATTATTATTATTATTATTATTATTATTGTTGTTGTTGTTGTTGTTATTATTATGGTTACTTTGATGTTATTATTGTTATTTTTATATATTATTATTATTATTATTATTATTATTATTATTATATATTATTATTATTATTATTATTATTATTGTGCTTACTTTTATGTTATTATTGTTATTTTTCATATATTATTTATTTTTTATCTTTATCTTTATTTTTACTTTTTATTATTATTTTTATATATTTTATTTGTTTTATTATTATTATTAACTGTTATTATTATTATTATTGTTATTTTTTATCTTATTATTATTATTATTATTATTATTATTATTATTATTATCATCATTATCAGTCCCATTTCCCATCACATTAAATGCTTTGGATATGCCAGATCTGCTGGCCAGACCCACTGTCTCAGTCGCTGGCGTCCAACTCTTCCCCCTATGTCTTGGGTTCCAGCAGAATCACCTCTTCCCGATGCTCTCCATCCTATCCCAGATCAGTGTCTAGGGTAGCTAGGAGACAGTAACAAGATCTGATGATCTTGTGGATTGATTCTAAACTGTTGGAGGGTTCCAAAATCGATTTAAGAAGACCCCAAGCAAAGATTTTTGGGACTTCTTCTTCTGGCAGAGAATAGAACCGAAACCCTAAGCCTCCGACACCACCGCAGCCATTACCCACCACCACCGAAGCCACTCACCACTATCATCACCGTCCACTCACCACCATCATCATCGTCACCACCATCACCAAGCTATCATCAGCATCATCAGCAGCCACTCATCACTATCATCATCGTCATCACCACCACAAACCCACCATCACAGAAACCTAAAAAAAAAGGGGACCTGAGACCCTTAAGATCTCAAATCTGGGAACCCTAGATCTAAAATCTAGATCTTAAACTTGCAAGAAAAACAAAAAAACAAACAACCACAATCGGACCATCAACCAGAAAAATCAAACACGAAAAAAAAAAGGGCTTCGGAGATAATCAGATCTGTGAGGTTGAGATTGTTTTTGGGTTAAACGAAGGCCGAATTTGAAGAGAGGGGGACAAGTAGAGTGGTTTAGGGCTGTCGGGGAAACCACTGGTGACCGGAGTACGGCGGCGTACGGCGGCCGACACAGTGGCAGTTGGTCGGAAGGTGGAGGGATCCCGAGAGGATTTTGGATGTTTTAGGAATTTTTTTGGGAAAAATCGGTGAAATGAAAGGCTAAAAAAAAGGGAGTTATTTATAGAAAGCAAAACGGTGCATTTTGGAGAGCTGAGATCCGCGTGCCACCCGCGACTCGACCCGAGATCCGCTCGACCCGCCTTTGCCACCCGCACGCCGACCCGGTTCTTGACCCATTCGCGACCCGCTCCGTTGGCAGTCTTGGGCCCAACTGTTTGGGCTTGATTTTTGAGCCCGTTTGGAAGGTTTTTTGGGCTTTCAAGTCCAACCCATTTGGTATATATTTTATTTATTTATTTATTTATTTATTCATTTAGTGTTTATTTAATTATTTATTCTGTTAAATATGATATTTTGTGTATTTTAATATATTTGCATAACACAAAAATAAATATTTATTTATAAAATTCTTAAAGATTTAATGACCTTAAGTTTAATTATGGAATTAATCTTAATAATAAATATATAGTTTTAAGATATACATATGAATAAATAAATAAACTATGTAAATAAAGGAAATGTATATAGTTTTAAATATATATATATATATATATAAAGTACACAAAATAAATATAAAATGTATATTACATATGTAAATAAAAGTACATAAAATAAGTATATAAAATACATATAATTATATAGTTTCTCTTGTACGTATAATAAATATTTCTTAAACAATTTACTATAAAAATCTTTTTAGAAAGCTAGGAAATATATATAATTTTGAGATGTACATAGGAAATAAAAAATGTGTAAATAAGTATAAAATATAACCATATAGTTTTTTTATAATTTTCTTTTTATTATTAAACAATTTACCATAAAAGAATATTTTAAGAAGCTAAAAAATAAAATAAATAAATAAAGTAAGCATGAATTCTGATGATAAGTTTTCGTAGAAGTCGCAAGTAGCGATTCTTCGAAAAACTTTAAGTAAGACGAATTTATCGGATGTCGCCAAAAGTATTGGGATACTCGATATAATTTTTCAATATTCAAATTCATGCTTATTTTAAATATGTATATATAATAATATATTTTGCAATGAAAAACAAAAAACGAATATTTAGAAAAAATACTAATTAAAAGAAAATTAATAAAAACAAAAGAAGTAATGGAGATAGCTAGAAAGGATTAATAAGAACGTAGATTTTAGGAGCATATAAATGCAAAACAACCAAACCAATAAAAATTGAGAATAATAAAATTTCAAAAGTAATTAAATTAACTAAATAAGTGGTAATAGAATTTCAATAAAAAAACCATAGTCAAAGGAATTAAGTTAATAAATTTAAATAAAAAATAAGAATCAATGAAGATGAAATATTCTAATTATTCACAAGAGGTAAAAGTTTGTCCGATGATGGGACGTTAGTGATTCCTAGCTGATCCCTAGGTGAGAAGAGTCGTATTAAATGTTGCTAAAAGTATTGGAATATTTAGTATGATTTTTCAATAATTCAATTTTTTATTAAAAATAAAAATAAATGAGTTTTTAAAAGAAAATAGAAGAAGGAAATTAATAATAAAATTTAAATTTGATTGAATAAAAGTCCGATGATGAGACGTTATGGAAGTCATAAGTAGTGATTCCTAGTTGATCCCTAGGTGAGAAGAGTCGTACTAAATATTGTCAAAAGTATTGAGGTATTTAGTATGATTTTTTAATAATTTAAATTTTTGAAAACAAAATTGAATTTTTAAAATTAATAATAAAATTTAAATTTAAATAAACAATTTTTCGATGCTGGGATGTTACGGAAGTCACAAGTAGTGATTCCTAGCTGATCTTTAGGTGAGAAGAGTCGTACTAATTGTTGCCAAAAGTATTGGAATATTTAGTACGATTTTTCAATAATTTAAATTTTTAATAAAAATGAAAATGAATAAGTTTTTTTTTAAAAAAACAAAGAAATATAAATAAATAAATAAATAATGAAATTTAAAATCAAAAATTCATTTGCATCATTTTTATTTGTTTGCATCATGTGCATTCATAATAATTTTCGAAGCAAGTGTGAATCTACCGAGGATGAGATTCTATAGAAGTCACAAGTAGTGATTCTTAAGAAATCTCTAGGTTAGGAAAATTATTTCGAATGCTGCCAAAAGTATTGGAGTATTCGATTTAAGTATTCAATACAAAAGGGTTCACACTCACTTTCGATAAACAAAATCTAACTTTTTTTAAAAAATAAAAAAAATTAATTTTGATAAATAATAAAATGCTTCAAAAATGGAATAAAAAGGAATTAATTTTAAATATTAAATCCAAGACCATTTTATTAAAATTAAAGGATAACACATGATTATTATGGTACCGTTTTTTAACGGGCGTCGTGGGGGTGCTAATCCTTCCCCACGCGTAACCGTACTCCCAGACCCAATTTTGTTTTCGCAGACCAAAATTATCTTTTTAATAAAATTTAATTAATTTTGAGATTTTGTTAAAAACATAAAAATTTTAGGTGGCCAATCATATCTAGTTAAAAAAGATTGGTGGCGACTCCCTTTTGTTTTTAAATGTTTTTTCAAAATCGTCGAGCGTGAAGCCGTTATGACAAACCATCAATAAGAACACCTTATCGATATAGCCCAGAGAACTTAGAAAACTTTAATATAGACTAGTGAATTTAGAAAAATCGTAAAACGACATTAAGGTTAGTTAAAAACCGATTCACCCCTCTCTCGGTATAGCCTATAGAGTCAACGCTTTTGATGCTTTTAAGGTATATGAAATTTTGTATATCATGTTAATTATCATGTATAGACATTATGTAATGCACAGTACATGTCATTGGAAATTGTTTTGGGATGTAACTTAGGATTGCTCTAGATTATTATAAGCTAGTATGATTATCGAGCGTGATCCGAGATATGATTGTTGTATGACAAATGTGGACTTCGTGGAATATTAATATGTTTAATTGATGATTTTGGATTGTGTGTAAAGTATGGTGATATAAACTGTGAAATTGTGGAATTGAGTTAGGTTGTTTTGAATAGTTGTTATTTTTCAGGTTATTTATTGGGGAAAATCGATTATATATAAGGGGGAGTTTTCGATCTTTTTCTTTTGCCAGGTTAAATCTTGAATTAAAATATTGAGGAAGTAAATTGATTTGCCTTAGGAGTTAACTATTTAAATGACAATGTTAAGTTAAATCGAAATTGAGGAACGTGGAAATTGTTTAGTGGTGACATTGACACCAAATACAAACCTTAAGTGAAAAGAAAAATTTAGTTCGTAAATTTGGAAAAACAGTATAAATGTGATTGTTAAGTGCACATCGCGACCTTCGAGTCATTACACACAAACACTCTGGAAACTCGTTCCATTAAGGAACACACAAAATAGTAATATGCATACTACGATGGGTCCCATATTCCTACACTAAGGTTAGGTATCCCACCACTTGCCGATGCCTTAATGTCACAGCCCGTGATCATATTTTTTTTCGTTTTTCTACACATCTTATACGATTGGGCTGTCTGTGATACTTTACTTTTCATTTTCATTTAAACTATTTTATATTACAATTATAATGTCGTTTACATCCTCTATTTTAATTCAAAATAAAGTAGTACTGTAGATAAGTCTAAATACAGAAAATAAATGATTGTACCTCATATTTCAATCGAGCTGTCACATTGTCCTTGATGCGCAGCTGAGATGCTCGGATGTCAGATCTCTTAGTCATAAAAATCTGAAATGTTTAAAAGTAGGGGAGTGAGCAAACCACGGCTCAGTAAAAGAATTGTATGTAAAACTGATACTATAAAATCTATATGCTAAAAACATTTGCATCCTAATAGCTCACTAAACTCAAAACAGGATGGATACTATAGTCTGCAAGGAATACCGGATAGAGTATGGAAGGTATTTTAGAATACCGTACATGTCCCAGCTCTTAGAAGTGACTATAGGGAGTAATCGTTTTCTCTTGATATTCAAATCCAAGTAAAACATTAAATGTTCACATGATAAAACATTTAAGTAAATAAATAAGGAATTAATATTCCTTTCAACAAAATATTCATTTTCACACTTGTAAAACACCGTATAATATCTAGTATCAACATGTAGTATATCAAAAGCTCAGTAGCTACAAATAATTTAGTACCAGCTAAAGATTCAGTGAAAGGTACAACCATCAGTACAGTATCATGGAGACCAGGCAACACCCTAAATATATCATGCTATAATAATATCCCAAATAGGGAAAATAATAACACATGAGATCTATGGCCATAGTCTATGGGGTCCACAGTATGCACTGATCAGGTGTCCACCGAGACGCTGATAATAGGATCAGTATCTATCAGCACTAACACGTGACAAGTGAGCTTGATATGGGGCCTAACAGTCTCAAAACAGTAAACACGTGCTATAAACACCATTTATGTAATCAATTTCACTGAATATATCTTCAAATCAATCCATAAATATTCATAAGGAAAATATTGTCATCTTATGAATAATAATTTATAAAATATTCATACTGTAATAATCGTTCTAGAAAATGTTCTAAATGTTTATAGAACATTATAAATCACATGCTGGTACTTTCACATAATTAAAATTTCCTTAACAGGAATCTTTAAATTTAGTTTTTCGGTAACTATAAAATTATGCAATTTAATGAATTTCATGGAAATTTCCCAAAATTCCACTTAGTTCCACTTTAGAAAAATACTAGAAATATTTACTAAATATTTCTATAATTTTCGGCAGAATGACGGCAATTTCTAATCTAGCATTCTTTCACGGAAATTACAGTTTATAAATTCAACAGCAGCCACAATTTCACCACTTTCAAAGGCAATTTATATCCAAATTATTTTATAAAAATAGTGTGAACCCAACTATGCATTTATAGTATCCCTACGGTTCACACACGCATCCCTTATCTGTTTCGGGTCAGCGACTTCCTCGCTATCGGTCGCGCCCATACTCCATCTTTTTCGATTCCATCATCTCGTTCACCGAGAATAATTTCTGGAATTAAAATTCTAAAATTTAGAATTTTTTCATAATTTATTTAATTAAATAATCGAAAATAATTTCCGTAATTCTTATCGAATTTTCGGGATTTCCGTAATTTTCGAAAATTTCCTTTTCTCTCTCCTTTTTTCTCTGTTCTTTTCTTTCTTCCTTTTTCTTTTTCTTTTGTTTTCTTTTCCTTTTTCTTTTTTGCTTTTTCCTTTTCTTTTTCTTTTTCCTTTTCTTTTCTGGCTAGACCAGTTCAGATTGGTTAGCCTCCCCTCATGGTCGGTTCTTCTCCGGCGGTCGGTTCTCCTGCAGTTCGGCGGCTCCACAACTGGCCGACTTCACGACGAACTTGCTGGTGGCCTCCGTTCAACCTAGATCGGCGGCACGGTGGCGGATCTGGCGGCGGAAGGTTTGACTTTTCTCTTCCTCTTTCCTCATTCCTCAGCCGCCGTCGCCCTCACCGGTGGCTTCCTTCTTCTTTTCCTCACCTCCGCCGAGGTCGAGGTTGCGGTGGCGGTGCCTAGACCGGCCGGCACTGCCACTTTCCCATTTTCCTTTTCCATCTCGGCTTCCGCCGATTTCTCTTGTGATAACCGCAAATTTATTTAAATTTAATAAGAATTATCCGAAATTTAAATTGAAAAGTAAATAAATGAAATTTAATTATGAGATTTAAATATTTTGAAATTCGAAAATTGATGAAAGGATAAAACTTGAGGAGTTTAATTTGGATATTGAGAAATTCAAATTAAACAAGAAATGGAAATGTATATAGATAAATGTATATAAAAGTATATGTGTGTATATATATATATATATATATATATACACACACAATTATGAAATAAATGTAATTTTCGTATATATATTTTCAAATATATAAACATGTCATTTTATATACTAATTAGTATATAAGTATATTATCATATATTTTGTATATATATAGAACATATATATACATACATGAAATATATGTGGATACTATAATATATATATCAATACATATTATGTACATTGATATATATTAATTTGTATTATTAAATAATTTCATATGCATATGAAAAATATAAATGTACTTTTAAATGGAAAATATAACGATATATATGTCGTAACGTATCGAGTTTCGGAAAACCTAATAGCTAGACACAAAACTATGGAGTCGCCACCAATCATTCTAACCTAGGTGTGATTGGTCACCTATTCAAACTAAGGATAAAGCTTGGTCTACGTTAAGAGTTCTAAGTTCGGGAGTACGGTTACGTGTGAGGAAGGATTAGCACCCTCACAACGCCCATCCTAAAATGGTACCAAGTGATCTAAGGTTATCTTAATTTTGCCTTTTACTTTAATTTCGATATAATTAAATATTGGAAAATCTTTTAAGTCTCCTCCATCAAGCTGGTTGGACAACTTAAAAGTTATTCTCACCTCAAGAGTATTCAAGTAGGACCAATCGCCTTTCTTGAAGAGACTCCGTCGTCGGATTGATTAAATATTTTATGCAAACCCTATTTTGACTCCTATCCAATTTCTATTTATTATCTTATCTTATTTTATTCTATTGTTATTGTTTTCTTATATGAATTATTATTTCATATATTTTTATATTTTTAAATAAACATGAATTATTTGATATTGAAGATTTTCTTAAAGACCTTCCATCAAGCTGATAAGACCTTAAAGAAACTTTCTCACCTTAGGAATTTTTAAAGAAACTACTCAAGCACAATTTCCTTTAAATTCCATCCTCGGAATAACTCACTTTTATTAAAATATTTAATTTAATTTCTATTTATTTTAATTCTTTTCTAATTTTAATTCTAATTTATTAATTTGATTTTATTCTTTATTATAATAGACTTAATTTTAATTTACTATTCTTTTATCTAATTTAATTTTTATTTTTACAATTAATTAAATCTCGGAAATGTCCTTTAAGTCTTCCATCAAGCTGGCAAGACTTAAAAGAATCCTCCTCACCTCAAGACATTTAAAAGTACTACTCAAGCGCAGTCCCTTTAGAATTCCGTCGTCGGAATATTCGTAGTTGTATTATTTTATTCTATCTAAAATATATTAAGATTTGTATGACTTTTAATTCCTAATTTGATTACTAATTCTTTTATTTGTAATTAATTTTAATTAATTCTTATTTCAATTTTTTTAATATCGGAAATGACTTTTTAAATCTTCCATCAAGCTGGTAAGACTTAAAAAGGACCTCCTCACCTCAAGATCTCCGAGAATATTACTCGATCGCAATCCTCTCGTAGTTCCATCATCGGGTTATCATATATTATATTTATATTTCTTATTCTAGTCTTATTTAATTCATTTTAATAATTCTAAATTTACTTACTATTATTATTATTATTATTATCCGAAGATCTAGACCTTTATCCTAACAAATTACACCAAAATATATTATACTACAAATCATGTTATCAAGAACAATTCACACAAAACAAAAAAAAAATGCAATTATGTTAGTCAAATGACAGATTACCAAGTTAGCTATCATCATGCAATAATATCACATAAGGTCGAAGTCAAATTAAATATCAAACAAATTATTTCATCATGCCAATTAACCTAAATCATATCACTTTAATCATTCAATCAAGCAAATTATGCCATGTTAAATTATTTTCATAAACTATGCAAATTTAATAAATTAAATCATGCAAATTAAATGTATGTACTTATTTATTTTTACTTTCTAAACAAATGAAACTTACAAGAATTATTTTATTATTACTGCACATAACTAAATTAACCAATCAATAATTTATTTTGATTTTATTCTTGCCTTAAAAAAAATTGAAGAGTTAATTAATTGATTTAGAACTAACAACGTAACAAAAAAAAAACCTAATTTTCCTTTACCTGTGTAAGAGGGAATAATAACTCTTTTTTGATCTTCTCTTTCACGTGCACCTCATCTCTCTCGTAGTCTTGTCTTCCTCTTTATTCACTATGTTTTTTGTCTTTCTCTCTTGGCATGGAAGGTAGAGCCGCGGCCTTACTTTCAGCTTGCCTTTTTAACAAATGCAGGTCACGTTTCTTCTTTTCCTTGGCTTTAGTCTCACGTGGCTTTCCCTTCCTCTTTAGTATTGCAACGGAAGCTGTTCAGCAGCAGCTAGCAGGGAGCGATGCTGCTTGGCTGGTAATGGGGTGATGATGCAGCGCTTGGCTCGGTTTGGGACAGTGCAGATGCAGCAACTCAGACGCAGGCAGCAGGAGATGGTGTGGTTGTGGTGAGGCAGATTTTGAAAGTGTACAGTAGTATACCAGCCCGTGTTTCACTCAGTTGCAAGCAGGGAGTGGTTTTTCGAAAACAGCAGGCATGTGTAGAAACAATACAAGGTAGCAGGCTTCGGTTTCAGGGAATACAAAAATCATGCAGGAAGTTGCGACGGGTGAGCTGCTTGATGGTGTAGGGCTGCAACGATGAGAGGATGATGCACTGGTTCCTGGAGGATGCAGTGATGGCACCGGTGGAAGAGTTGGAAAACCGTGGACCAAAAAAAAAACGGGTGCCAGAGGAGTAAGCACAGACAGTATTGGCGTTGGCCCCAGCGGACAGACCACCCCCCTTCTAGGTTTTTTTCTAGGGTTTTCTCCAAGGTTTCTCTAGGTTTTTTTCTAGCTTTTTTTTTTCTAGGGTTTCCGTGTGTTCTCTCCTCTCCTCCTTTTATACTTGTCAAAATTTCATGGAAAGAAATAAAAAATTTATAATTGATCCCATGATTATGGGATTTTTCATTTATTTTGTTTGACTTTCTCCTTTTTTTTAAATTTATTTCCTTTTTATATTTTTTTTGGCAATGAATTTTCAGATTTAATTTCAACCAATTTCCTTCCTTTTGTTGATTTATTCATTGATTTAATGGCTGATTATTTTTTCTTTTATTTTTGGCAACAATATCAACTTTAGTCAACTCTTGAAGATGTGAATTTTGCATGTGCTTCACATGAGATTTGACCAAAATTGACTTGTTTCTTTTTTATCATTATTTATTTTTTTGATTTTTGATTTTTGATTATATATATAAAAAAAAATTGTTCGGACAAAATTAGGTGTCTACAATATATATTGTAAATACAATATATATATTATATCTAATAGTACATTATAATACTATTTATTATTATTATTATTATATTTATAAAAAAGTATATAAATATAATATATGTATATGTAATAAGATATATATATATAAAGTAAAACAGAAACGGGATCGGGACCCCGTTTCTGTCAAAAATCTCGAAGCTAGCCGACCACTGTTGGCGGCCACCGAAAAGGAAGAGGAGAGAGAGGGGCGTCGCTGGCGAGATGGGAGGGAAGAGGAGAAGTGACCGGCGACAGCTCGAAGCGGAAAGAGAGGAAATCAAGCGAAAGAGGAGAAGCGGAATCGAAAAGAGAAAGGAAAATAGGAAATGGCGGTGCCGGCCGATTCAGCCACCGCCATTGCATCCTCGACCTCGACAGAGGTAAGAGGAAGTGATGAGGATGGCCAACGGTGAAGGAAAACGACGGAGGAGGGAAGAAATAGAAGAGAAAGGAGTTGAAACCCACTGTCCTAGACCCGGCGCCGTTGCCGTAGTTGGGAGGAAAGGGAGACCAGAAACAGCTTCGCTGTGACCTCAAGCAGCTGTGGAGGAGCTGAATCGGTGGCGATGCCAGCGGGATGAAGCTGAACCGGTCGAACCGGTTCAGACCAGAAAAGGAAAAAGGAAAAAAAAAGAAAAAGAAAAAGAAAAGAAAAGAAAAGAAAAGAAAAGAAAAAGAAAAAGAAAAAGGAAGAAAGAAAAGAAAAGAAAAAAGAAAGAGAGAGAAAAGAAAATCTTCAGGAATTTGAAAATTTCGAAAATCTCAAAAATTCGGTAAGAATTATGGAAATTATTTTTGATTATTTAATTAAATAAATTATGGAAAAAATTCTAAATTTTAAAATTTTATTTCCAGAAAAATTTCCTCAATGATGAGATGATGGAATCGGAAGAGATGGAGTATGGGCGCGACCGATAACAAGGACGTCGCCGACACGGAAAAAGGTAAGGGAGACATGTGCAGCCTGTAGGGATATTCGACACACATGTTTTAATTATACATTTAATTTTATAAATGCTGTTTATAATGATTGGTTGGAAATTTGTGATGATGTGCCGATTGAATTATAAAATGTATTTTCCGTGCAGGAGGCTAGCCAATCGGCTGCCATTATACTGTCGAAAATTACCGAAAATTACCGAAAATCATAATAAATGATTTGATTTCACGAGAAACGATTTCCAACCACGAAAATTGAAAAATCGATGATTTTTCATAAAACATGAATATATGAAAATTTAATTTTAAAATATTCATATTTTCGAGGAATTGGAAAATGAAATCACCAAAAATTCCTCTCGAGGTGTATATTTCACGTTAAACGAGATGGAAGATAAAAAGACACAAAGTGGATATTTATTAATAATTCTTCAAATATCCACTGATTTCATAAATAACCCTTATGGTTCTAATTATGAAAATAATTATTTATAGAAATTCCATAAAGGTTAACTAAAGATGAAAAATGACAATTTTGAGACGAAAAGGTCTCTACACGTGTTTACAAAGGAAAACATGGTGATGGGATTTTGAACTTTTCCTAAAAACAAGTGATTTGAAGTTCGATAATTTTGAAAACCATGTTTTCGATAGAAAGCACGGAAAAGCGTGCATATATGTTTTACGGTGAAAAAGGACGGTTATGACCTTTTATATTTTACAGTGTGATGATTTATAAACTGTTTTCACCGTATGGGAAATATGATTTATGCCTTTATGAAATATTTTGAAAAATGTTATTTATTTTATTTATTTCATAAAGGTGATCATATGACATGTGAGCCTTATGGATACTTGTGAAATATTTCAAATTACTCTGTTTAAAATCCATAAAGGCTATGGTACGGTTTTATACTGTTTTGAGACTTAGGCCCCGAGTTTCATGCATCACACTGATACTGTTACTGTCACGTAGCTGATTGACTCGCCAGTCATCAACGTCTCGGATGTCACCTGGCAAGTGTACACCGTCTCGGATGTCACCTGGCAAGTGTACACCGAAGACATATTATAAATCATGGCCATAGATCTCACTATTTACTGTGTCCCTTCGGGGATGATGATTACTGTGTCCCTTAGTGGACGATGATAGCATGATTTAATTGTAGGGTGTTGCCTAGTCTCACTTACTGTTTACTGTTTACTGAAAGGATTTACTAAATCCTGTTTACTGTACTACACTGTTTACTGTACTGAAATACTGTACTATTTACTGTTTATTGATGAAAAATCGTACCAAAACACTGTTTACTGAAATGGTAGCCACTAATTACTATTTACTGAACTGAAAGCTACCATTTACTGTTTATTGAACTGAAAGCTACCGTATATTGTTTACTGAATTGGTAGCTACTGTTTACTGTTTATTGACTGAACTGTATCAAGACACTGTTTTACTGTTCTATAAGATACTGTTTTACCGAATAGTACTGTACTGAATATTATTGTTTTACTGAACTGTAAGATACAGTTACTGAACTAAATAGAAATTAAAGTTTATTAAAAAAGAATAACATGAAAATTATTTCTAAGATAGAAATAAATACAGAATTGTTTATCCAATGATTTGGATATTTACAAACTACTGTACTGTCACGTGTTTTTAACTGTACTAAAGAGAACAGGTGTAAACCACTGTTTTACTACTGAACTGTCACGTGTTTTAAACCATACCGAAGTGAAGAGAAACAAAAAGTTTAATCTATGGAAAACGAAAATTTAATCGTTTTGAGAACAATTTATGAAATACTCTCTACAGTTGTTTCTAGATTCCGGGACAAGACAGGTATTTAAAATTACCTACCTTACTCCATCCAGATCCCTAGTCGACTGTAGTATCCTTCCTACATATGAGCCTAGAGCCTTCTAGGAAGATTTAAAGAAAGCGAAAAAGTTTTTCATCATATACATAGTTGAATATCAAGTGTTGCATATAACTCTTTTACTGAGCCCTGATTTGCTCACCCCTTAATTTTAACATTTCAGATTTTTGAAGACTGAGAGACTGATATCTAAGGATTTCGACTGTGCATTTGGGGATGATGCGACAGCTTGATTTATTACATGAGGTACGATTATTTATTTTTCGTATTTAGATTTATCTACAGTACTACTTTCCATGATATTAAGATAGGGGATGTAATTCATATTATAATTTTATAAGAAATTGTTTAAATATAACTGAAAAGTAAAGTATCGCAGACAGCCCAACCGTCAAAATTGTGTAATAATATGTGTATTACTGTGTAACTGGATTGTTACATCTCTCCTTCTCCGTTTCTGTTTCTTTCATTTTCCGTCGCTGGTCGTCTTCTCTTCCAATCCTCGGCTCGCCGGCGACGTCGCTCCTCTCTTCTCCCTCACTTGGCAGGCCGATGGTGGTCGGCTTCATTGGGGAAGAAAATTGGGATCCTTCCCGATTTGCCCTTCTGTTTTCTTTTTATTTTATTTTATTTTTATTTTTCCTCTATTATAATTATATATCTATTTTACTTATAATATATTTTATACTTATAAACTATGTATTATAAATATAATATTATTACTTTATATATATAGTATTATACTATATATATTTTCTATAAAGATACATATATATATTATGTATTAATACAATATATCTCTAATATATATATATATATGCATATTTATATACTTTAAATTAAATAACATTTATATATATATATATATATCTTTATATAAATGTAGGAAATACAATATATATTGTATTTACAATATATATATATATATATATATATATATATTCAAACTTTAATGAAACTTAATATTTACATTTCTTATATATGTATATATATATATTTATATATATACATAAGATGTTATATTTGTATACATATGTATTATTTAAATTTATGAAATAGTATATATACATATATATATACCAATGTATTTTAATATATACCACATTTTTATATAAATACATATGTATTTGTATAAAAATACATTTATATAATATATAATTATATAAATATATTTCATATTCCTTTCTCATTTTCTCATTTAATTTGGATTTCAATTTATCCAAATTAAATTTCCTCTCTTTATTATTTTCCATAATTCCAACCTTATTTTTATTTCCAATTTAATTTTCCTTCACACGAATTTCCTAATTCGTTCACTTCTTCAATTCATGGAATTTTCACAAATATTCCGTTCTCATAATTATATTTATTTATTTCCGCTTGTCTATTTTCTTTAATATTAATTTCCAATACTAATAATTTCCAAAAATTGGAAAATTTTGCGTTTATCACACTCAATCGGTCCTCATTTCTATGAGCGAAAACCATAAATCAACAAAACTTAGTAGACATTCGATCCTTATACCCTCGTGAGGTGTATCCCTGTCATAAGTGACAAACCCTACATAGTTCTAATATAATGCCCAAATCTCTGAATAAAGACATAATATCCCCAAAGAGACCCATAGTTTCACAAAACACAGGCACAAAAATACAACAAAAAACATCACACATACACAGTGAAATCATGTTTAAAGTATTTTTCAAAAATATATTACAATCTTAAAACACTTATAAAGTGAGTTTTATAAACATTTTACGTAAAAACGGTCATACACACTTTTGTCACAATTTCACAAAACACATGCTTTATGGTACTAATAGAAAACTAAAAATGCTTGATTAGAGAACTTACAATCTCCTAGCAAAATTTACTGAACTTATGCTTCCTATTCACAAGAAAGCACCTCGATCAACGTATGGTCAAAGTCAACTTTAATATGCAAGAGTAAAATCCAAATTTAATTATTTTGACCAAATCTATTTCACACTTCAAATTAATTTTCATCAATTTCTTAATCTCCTCCCTTGGTCAAACCACATTTGATGTTTTTGTCAAAGTCAACTCTTGATCAAAGTCAAACCCCAAAAGTTTATCCGATCAAACCTTATGTTGAGTTTTCCGAAAGCTTATCTAAACCTCGTTTTCATCATTGTGACATTCAAAGCTCACTCCAAACCCCAAATAACCTCAAGTCAACTTTTCTCATCTAAAGTCAAACCTTAAATCAAAAAGTAAACCTAATGACTTTCAAACCCGATCTTCTCTCTCTAGGTCCCAGATGATCACAAACCTTTAATTAAGTTTAATTATGATTTTTAGTTACAAAAATCAACATCCTAACCCAACTTTTAAGTATTGGCCAAACCTCTTGTTACAACCTGTGCCGATTTTGTTTCTAGCTTTTTAACCCCACATTGAACCCCTTATTATCTTAATAATCATACCATAGTAAGTTCTCCAACATATCAAACGACAATGACCACTTCATGTCACAATTTTCTTTACATTTTCAAAAATTAACCTAACCCTAAAATGTCAAAATATGTAAAATTCACCATTCAAACTTCAAGTTCAACATGCTATTTTCTACACAATGTCATAAGAGACCAAGCGTAAATGCACATTATACCTTATAGCTTCAAAGAAAGGCCGAACCCTGCTTCCACCACACTTGGCCGAATTTGTCACCTAGGTGGATTTTCCAAGTCTTGTTAATACTTCACAATACTATGTTCACATACATTACATTTCCACTTGAAATTCCAAATAGAAATTGAATTTTCGTACCTTAATCGCCCTTGGCCAAATGCTTCTCTAAGTACCTAATCCCAAACTTTTTTCAACAATTCATTAACACTACAAAAATCTCACACTACATTCACTTTTGAAAACATTAAAGTCAAAATTTCTCACCTATTTTCTTCTTGGCCAAATACTTAGACAAAACCCTTAATTTTTTTTTCTTTTCAAGGATGGCTTAGGAGAATGTTAGAAGTGAAGTTAGAAACATGGGAGCTAGTGGCCGGCCATGATAGGGATGATTGCCCTATGGGCACCACTTGTCAGGCCAGAATTGGCTGAATAAGAGGTGGGGACAATTCCAAAAATTATACTTGCAAATTAAAAATGACAAAGTAGGTAAATTCAATAATTCATGCTTTATACAATCTAGTCCCTTAATCATTTTTTTAGTTTGGTCCACATTCCACTTCTCTTAATTAAATTAATTAATCTCCAATTATACATTAAATTAAAAATCTCAACTTTAATAATTGACTCAAATTCCTATTTAATCCATTTAAACTCCAATAATTACAATTAAATCGTTAAAATCGAGCTTCAAGGAATTTCAAATCTCACAAACATAAACTTGATTTCCAAGTTTTTCACCTCTAATTGTGCAAGCTTGACAGTTTCATCTCATCAATCTTTCTGCTTCTGAGCAAGCTCCTCGTTGCCTTATTTCTCAAGGAAAAAATTAGCTCAAAACTCAAAAGCTCAAACATTAGAGCTCATCGAACTCTTAAATCCCAACTAAAATCCTTATAACCTAAAACGTTGTTTTGTGATTGTAAGAATGATAATGAGCAATTAATAACTTGCATTCCTTTATAAATGTTATCAAATTTATTATTTCTAAATAAAGAACAATGTCAGGAGAGGGGAAGAGGAAGATACTTCGCAATTGAAAATTGAAGAACAATCAAAGCTTAGCTTAGTGGTTGTTACCTCTCCTTAAGAGAGATTAGATTCAAGGTTCGATTCTCCCATTCACTCTTTGTACCTCTTATGGATAAAAAAAATGGTAGAACAATGTTAGAAAATGGTAAAAGAAAGATACTTTACAATTAATAATTGAAGAACAATGTTAGGAGAGCGGAAGAGCAAGATACTTCACAACTCAAAATAAAAGCTTTTAAGGGGGGCAACAAGCGGCTCGCTCAAATGAAAAAGGATTAATGGGAAAGGATTAGGTTTGCCTAATTGGAGGTGAAGAATTTTTAAATCATGTTTTTCTCAAACCATAGGTTAAGTTTAAGAGTTGTTTTTTCTTGTAAATCAGTTTTAGATTTTTATTTTTAAATTTGATAAAATTAATCATTAATTTTAATTAGATTAAGTAGAGTTAAATTGATCAGTTAATGAGTTGATCAAAATGTGTATAAGGTAATTATTATATGTATTTAAAAAATATTACATGGCATTATATTATTAGTGCCTAAAAAATAGATGTTTTAAAATCATCCTAATATAAGTTATAATAGAATGAGAATAATTTATATTAGAATGATCTTAAAACATCCACTTTTTTAGCACCAATAATATAATGCTATGTCATATATTTTTTAAATACATACAATAATTACTTTGTGTACTTCCTCACCAAATCAACTCATTAATTGATTACTCTAACTCTAATTAATCTAATTAAAATTAATGATTAATTTTATCAAACTAAAAAATAAAAATTTAAAGATGATTTATCGTAAAAAAAAAAAACAATTCTTAAACTTTTTTTTGCTCATAAAAAACAATTCTTAAACTTAATAGAGTTTAAGAGAAAAAAAATCATAATTTGATTTTCAAATTTTTCACCTCTAATTGCGCAACTCTTAACAGTTTTCATCCCATCAATCTTTTTGCTTCTGAGCAAGCCCCTTGGTTCCTTGTTTCTCTAAAAAAAATTGCCTCGAAAATCAAAAGCTCATCCATTAGAGCTAGTTGAGAGATCCCAGCTGAAATTCTTATATCCTAGAACGTTATTTGTCATTGCAAGAATGATAATAAGCAATTAATAATAACTTGCATGCCTTTGTCATTTATTGTTTCTAATTGAAGATCAATGTGAGGAGAGGAAAAGAGGAAGATTCTTCGTAATTGAAAATTGAAGAACAATGCTAGAAGGAATGGGAAAGATATTTCGCAATTGATAATTGAAGAAGAATATCAGGCAAGGGGATGAAGAAGATACACTGCGATTGAAAAGAAAAGCTTTTATGGGTGCAACAGGGGGACTCGCTCAAATGCAAAAAAGTTAATGGTATATATAAAATTTATTTTAATAATATATTTTCATTTAAATTTGATAAATCAGTAAATATAAATAATAATAATAATATTTCTTAATAGTACTTTCACATTCGCCGAATAAAAATCTACAAGGAAAGACCCAAAACAAAAGGACAGAGTTGGAGTGGAAGACGAACGCAAATGCCGAGGGCAACTCAAATCTTACGCAAAAGCCGCAAAGTTGTGGAGGATCTCAACTTGCTTAAAATCTTGCAATCTGAAATATCCCACGAAGTCAATTCCAACTCTTTCCAGGTTCTTTTATATTTCTTTTTCCTTTCTCATTAATATTCTTGGTTTTTACATCAATTTGATGGCCGATTCATTGATTAATCGATTTGGGACTTGTTTGTTCGATGGACCCAGTGGGAATGCAATGCTTAATCTTGAGTTTGTTTGTTGAAAAGGCGTTTAGTCCGCACCGAAGATTTCTGCTTCTTTGTTCATTGATTTTTACGCGGCAGTGTTTATGGCCAACATGGGTTTACTATGAAGTTCAAGATTATATGCTTGCAATTTCATTGACAAAGAAAACAAATGCTAATTTTTTTTATGAAATAAATAAAAAATAGTAATTATTTTGAAACACAGAATCATGTTTAGCTTTATGCAGAGTAATTTGTGATAGCTTAATGTATATTTTATTATATTGTATTCGTTCTCTTTCATTTTCAATCAATCGTGATCTTGCTTTCTTGCATTTCTTTTGCCTTATAGCAAGTCTTTTAGGAAGTAAATTGCAAATACCAAATAAATTCCTTGCAAAACCAACAACCCAGGGGAGCATTCCGTTCAAGTTCTTGGAAAAACAATTTCATTTTGCAGAATCTACTATTACCTCTTATATATTTTTTAGTTCTCAGTCAAGATGTTATAAGGAAGTGAACAAATAGAAATAAACACACTCAAATTGTTCAAACCTCATGCCCAGGAGTTCTAGCATTATTAATTTGGTGGAAATGAGTGTATTCTATGTTGATTCAGGATAAAGAAAGCCGTTCCCTTGGAGATTTTGTACTGGAGTGGAATTCATTGCAGTCACAGGATGTTGTTTTGCGGAGAAAAAGTGAGTCTGGTGAAGAGATTGCTGTTTCTGCTTTGTTGGGCAAGGAGACATATGATAGTGAGGGTAATTTTCCAAGGGAAGTTTTAATGAAGGTTTGTGTAAAAAAGCCTGGCTTGAGCTCCATGTTGCAGTTTGATTGTGGAGTTTCTGAGCAAGGTGTTCATAGATCTCACTTCAACATCCATGGTGCATATTATCTTCAATCGTCCACCATTCCTAGTTCTTCGGTCTATAGAGGTCCTTTCTTCAGGTGAATAATTTTGCTGTCAGTATTCCACGTATCAAATTCTACATTTTGCAAAGAATGCTTCTTATCATTCAATGATGATCGCTTATCTATGTTCATATATGAATTAGTTAATTTTACTAACAACTGGTTGGAAGAAGCGGAAGTAGACTTCTTCTCAAGCATTTAGACATGGTTTGAATCTTGAAATCGCCATTTTTTGGAGGGTTTTACCATTTACCACTCCCAGTCCGAATAAGATTAGTTTTAGACTGTAAAACGGATGAGGTTACTTGTGGTTGCACTAAAAAAAAAGAAAAGAAAAAAGAAATAGTTAATTTTATGATGCAAGTAACTAAACTAAATGGAAAAGAACACAGTCAGGCAGCTTGAGATTTACAAGAACAAGCTACGAGAATGAATTCTGAGTAAAACAGTAGAGTAGGGGGTTTAGAGGGAAGATTCTTGTATTACTTTAATCATGAATGGAAAGGGCAGTTATGATGTACTTATACAGGAATGACTGAATCAAATCAAGAAACTGGTTTTCCCGCCTGAACAACTAACTCAACTGTTGTAACTAATTTTGTTGACTAATCATGCCAACACAGCTAACTGACAATGCCAACTGGATAACTGACTCCTGAAGAGTTGCCACACTTCTGATCAGCTGAATGCAAGCTGAGTTGAGCTACCAGCTGAGCTACTTCTAGCTGATCACCCTCAATTCCATGTATCATTTTAAATGTACATCTTCTCTTGGTTTAATCGTTATTAAAGGAAGTTGATAAGCCAATGGGGTGTTTAGATTATTTTGGAATTTATACTCACATTCTCTCTGCTCTTTTATTGCCTTTACTTGGGATGTTATGCTGGTTAGAGTATGTGATTCAGAAGGGGATTGATATATAAATAAACCTGACTAATATTTTTGATTAAAACTAGTTAGAAGTTTTTGGTTAAATTAACCATAGAAAACAATTTTTTAGATTTCTTTAATTCTCTTTGGGTACAGTATGGTAATCATGATCATCAAAAAATAAATATCTATCTTACTTTCTCTTCAATTTTTTGTCTGCACTCTGCAGCTCTTTGGACCCTCAATTGCAAGATGCACTCAAGGAATATCTTATAGCCAGGGGAATTGGAGAAAACCTGACCAACTTCCTCCTCCTCGCCCTACATAAGAAAGAACAAGGTCAATATTTAGACTGGTTACGGAAACTTGAATCATTTGTGGCAACAGACAAGTGAGATAGATTATTAGCGGCAGCAGGTTGAAGTTATACATTGCTTCCACATTTTTGCAGTGCTGATGCTGTCCTATGTTTTAGTGGAAGAGGTATGTTGATCAACTAATTTGAATTGGACGATGTGATTTTAATACCTTTTGAACAGTTTTTGCATCATTTATCACCCTAACATTAGGCAATGGGTTTTGACTCCTCTCAACTGTTATGTACCATTCATCATTATGATATATGCATATTGCTTACGATTCATGATTAGGTATTACAAACAATTTGAATGGCACTGCTGGGTGTACGGTGTATAAAGCAATAGAAAATGTAACAGAGAGAATCTAAAACCCTTTGTGCCTTTTCTTTGGTTGCATTTTCGATTCTTTCCCCATGTGTAGTATATTGGTTGAAGTTTTCATCATTAGTTCAGAGTGTTTTGACTTTGCCATTGGTGATAATGTGCAAATTCCGTGGTCGATATGAAATGTTATGCATTGGGCCGAGGAGCCCATGGCCCTTGTTTATTCGGGACGAAGAACAACAAAATCTTGCTTTTTTCAGCCAATAATGTCCGGCTCAATTTGATCACAATTTTAATTTCTTAATAATAAATTATTATTCGAAGTTTTAAATTTCCACTCGTTTCATTTATAAATGGTTTCAAAATGTCATTAGAATTAATTATGTCTTCCTTATTCTTATTATTATTATTATTATTATTATTATTATTATTATTATTATTATTATTATTAATGTTAAAGACTGTCAACTTGGCATTTATAAGACTAACTCAAGTATGGAAGGGACCGGTGTCAATCCAAAAGATTGACTAAGTAGTATAAGATCGGATTGAGTTATTGAGTGAAAATAATTTATAATAGGAGATTTCGTATTTAAATTTTCATCAAATCAAATTTCTTTAGACTAGTGCCAATAAAAAAAAAAAAGACCGCATCCTCTTAATTCCATTTTGATCTCAAGCTTACAACAATGAAGTCTGTTAGTATTTTTACTAGGATTAATGCTATCTATACATGTTTGATACGGTGCATCGAAGTCTGTTGGTATTTTTATTAGGATTCATGCTATCTATAGATGTTTAGTATGGTGCAAAAGAACTATCACAAATTGAAATCAAAATAAATTAATTGAAAATCCATGACCATTAGCTAATGCTATTGCACATGGTAGTGTCCTGGCCTTGTTCCAATAAGCGGGCTGCATTACAGGGGTTTAATGAAAATGATTTGAGTCACTCTTTTAGGTTCCATCCACTTTTAATTCTTAATTTGGCTCAAATTAAATTGAATTTAATTATTCATATTCAAGTTTAACTCAACTATTAATATTCAAGTCTGACTCGTAAATTACTCTAGCACAAGCATTTCAAGTTCGGTTAGATTAGGCTCGATAAAAATATAAACATAAACATAAAACACTGTATATTTTATCATTTACTTGTATATATTAATTAAATTAAAATATATTTAGAAACCAAAGCCCATAAATCTTTCGAGTTTAATATTAAAGTATTGAATTCAATGTTACTAGTTTACTCTAATAAATTGAGTCTTGAATTCGATTGAAAATAAATAAGTCACACTCAAATATTTATTAAGTTAAATCCAAATAACTCACAAATAGTTTGAATTGTTTATATGCTATTGCAGCAATATCATAAATTAGCCAACAACCTCTTGACCTAGTGGTTAAAGATGAGTTGTGACATATTATAGATTTTAAGTTGGAATCCAAGCATCCTATCTTCAATTATTTAATATTTCCATTGTAAAAAAAAAATAATATCATAAATTATAAATATGATTGACAATAATTCCCTTGTTTTTAGCTAAGGAATTTTTTTTTTTAACTTTTTGAATCTTCCGTTAAGAGGATATATTTTTAGTTATTTGCACCCATAGTTATAGATTAAATCATGCTTCAATATTGGCAAATGGGCAAGTACCACTATTAATTAATTTACATAAATAGTAGTATTTTTATATGTAAAGAGTGAAAAAAACATTTGTAAATCAAACTATTAAATTATGACAGAGACATAGTAGTTCACAAAAGATATCAAAAAGGCTTTTTTCTTTCTCAAAATTTGTTTAAATAAACTCTTCGTGTCTTCCCTAAATATGTGTTTGGATGAGGGATTTTAAGAGAAAAATTCATTTCAATTGTGATTTTTAAAAATTTAAAATTATATTTCTTTGTTTGGCAGAAAATATGAAGAATTTCAAAATTTATAAGAAAATTCAATAGGAAATTTGATACGCTCAAATTCTCTATTAAAAATCGACTTTAAACTGTAGGATTTTCAAATTTTCTCAAAATCTTTCCTTATATTTTTAGATATGACTCACTATGAATGTAAAATAAAGAAGAAAGATAGTTTTTTAATTAAATATAATATATATTTTTACTTTTTATATTATTAAAAATATCTATACATTTTTACAAATATAATCATACCCATATTGCATATTTTTTATATTTTTTATAGTTATTTTTTGTTTCATTAAATTCTAATATTCAAAAATCTTTTATAAAAATATTTATCCAAACAAAAAAAATATAAATCCTACTATTTTAAATAGATGAATTTTGAAATGCTTCAAAATTTCAAAATTCCTCACTCAAACGTAAACTTGTTTAAGGGCCAGGTTACCCGCCCAAACCCGGAGACCTGCCCATTTTTTTGTGAGTTTGAAAAAAAATATTAAGCTTGTTAAATGGACTTGGTCTTGAAAAACTAAGCCTGTCAAAAAATTGGTCGAGCTTGGGTTCACTGTTTCTAGTCCAAGCTCAGCCCGTTTTACTATAATTTTTTCATTATTTTATATTAATATATTTCTAATTATTTTTGCTTTCTTTGTGCAATTTAATTTGAGTTTATATTATTTTTTACACTTTAATTTAAATTTTCACGTTTCTTATAACTTTTTTATAAAAATTTATTCAAACTTATTGTGTTACACTTATAAACTATTATATGTTTTAATATTTTCATATATTATTATAATTTTTTAAAAAAAATTAATAATATTTGAGCTAACTTGGACAGGTTTGAACTCAAACGTTATATATAAAAATGGGCTTGGGAAAAAAATTAGGCTTGAAAATCGCGTTGAGTCAGGCTTAAGCTCGTGCTTACTTCCTTAATACCTTGCCTAAGTCTGACCCAAATCTGGCCCAACTCGACCCATGAACAAGTCTACTCAAGCACACTGTAATTGAATCCTTAAAGCATTATTTTTATTTAATTGAATCCTTGTTTGAATGTAAATCATTTAAAATCCATTAACTTTTCTACATAAACGTCTAAGTGGTTATTGCTGTTGATGTCGAAAGGGATACTAAACTTCTTCTACAAGTGACAAACTTCCTCCTTGTAGTGTCCGAAAATATTAAATTCCGAACTAACGTTTTCTTTTCAACACCACTTTTCTTATTCAAATATCCGTTACCATTTGGTTTGCATTCGGTGTTAGTGTAAGTACATTTTATAACTTTCGCTACACTTTAATCTCTATACCATTCAACCATTTAGTCTAAAAATAATAAACAGAAAATCAATGTATAAACCATAATATGGAAATTTATAATTTTATTTATATCAGTTCAATTCAAATACATTCCACTAGTTTATGGACATTCTTTAACTTAACACTACAATATTTACATCTCATTCTATAAAGACATCTACTGTGCATGAACTGGTTTGAATTTAAATATAACATTCAACATATACCTATTTACTTGATACTTTAAACTTCTACTGATCTTCTTCAACTAACTTGAAATTAGTGGTTGCCACGTACATTGATGATATATCTGAGATGGTGAGTAAGGGGTGAGCTTTGGGAAGCTTAGTAAGAAACAAATATAAAAGAGCTATATTATACCACTATATGCAAATAAAATCATTAGGATTATAATTAAAGTAAAGCAAGGAATTTCTATAGTTGATTAGGATTGCCAGATTGAGTATGAAAGGATGCTTTAAAGCACCTCCCTTGTCCTAGCTCTTGAGTTCGGCTATAATGAAAAACGATAAAATATTCGTAACTATAAATCAATAAAATCAGATATATCATAAATAAGTAACACAAGATAATGATAAGAAATATCATGAAAATATGCATATAAAATCATGCTATTTCATCTCATAACAATTCAATTCGATCAATACTATTTCAAACCAAATTCATCAAATTAGAAAATTCTGCAGTTATTAAACAGTACAGTGGAGAAAGTCAACATCCATAGAATCATGCACGTGCAGTATCCCTGAAGGGATGAATAGTAACAATGGCCATCGTCGAACAGTCACAGTGGGCATTAGGCAAATGCCAACTGTGGTGCCGTGGACTTGCCTAAGGTCTCACAACCCGTAACATATTATATCAACTAGTATGCATGATCACTAAGGAGCTAACAATCTCCAAAATAGTCTTACTTCTTCATTAAATTAACAATAGAAATCATTTCAGTAAATTATCTTTAATCAGTCCATAAACATTTAAACAGTAAAATCTTATATTTAGTTTAAAAATTCAATTAATACTTTCAGTGCAAAAGCAAGCATATAAAATATTGTTTAACATTTAAAGCAACTATAAATATGAATTTAAAAAATAATAAATCATGCAGTTTTGAGAACAGTGATTGAGATACTTTTGGAATTGGAATTTATTTAGGACATAGGTTCAGGTTTCATTTTGACGAAATTTCTGTAGTATGACGACTGTAACTATCCTAACCCTTTTCATGAAAACCACAATTTATATTTTCAAAACTAGCCACAATTCCCACATGCAAGCATAGCATTCCTATGCTACTTCCATACACGTTCCTTACCTTTATGGTTGTCATTTCATTCTAACAATACCATTTGTGGCATCGAACCAGTAAGGAGGTCCTTATTCGCCTCCTTTCCAACTTCACTCATTTAGTTTCGGAGTTGCAGAAGATCATTTAAACAAGTTCAGTTTCAAGATTTCTATACAAAACATTCTTATAATTCATACTCATGAGCAGTTCAATTATCTTATCCAACCATAGTTATATAAATAGCCCACCATTGGTAAAACTTTCTAACCTATTGGCACTATTCTGCTCATAACTGGAAATATTGGATTCCAATTAATACACTACTAATTTTGTATGGAACCTAACTTAATTCCTTATTCAGAAGTGTAAGGCTCAATTTTATTTTTAACAATTTTCCAAAGTTCAGTCTAATTCTGTCAATTTAGCAGAATAGTTTTCTGACCTTTGCACATTAAAAATTACATTACTAATTATAGGGATGTCCAAAAATTATAAATATAAGACCATATGAATCGTAATTCAATTCCCTATTCAAAATGGTAAGTTTCACGATTTTATCATTTCTAAGTCATTGTTAATAATTTCACAAATTCACTCTGTTTTTAGGTGCATTCTGGTGGATCTATCTACTAACCTCTATGCACAAGTTGGTTCATATCTCAATGCAGGGTTGTCCAAATTGTGCAAACCAAACACCATAGTATTCCTAACTCATTTACCTTTTTGGAAATGTATATCTTGCGCCCCAATTCATTCTGGTCTATTTTCTATAATTTTTCAAATTCAACCATTTGGATCACTTTTTCTGGGTAAAGTGCCCCGCATTCATTTGCACATATCTTAAGTTACAGAACTTCAATTTAGGTGATTTCAAAACTGAGTTTCTCCTAACTCATAAGGATATCTACCATAATTTTTACAAAATTTATCTCATTACAAACTCCCAAACTAAACATTTAATCATGGGGCTTGGATAGGACAATTTCAGCAGAATTGGAATCTCAGCACATGCACACACTTAACACTTTGTTTCTTGCAACTTTACACCCCTTTAGGCATAAGAACAACATTTTCCCATTAGGAAACCCTCATGACAGAAACCTTAACATGTCCATACAGTTTGATTTGTTTCAAATTCCAACCATAAACATGTTAAACAAGCTTAAAACAATAGGATAAAACCATAAACATCAAAATTCAGCAACTCTTCTTCTCACTTTCACTATGGCAGCAACTTTAGAGGGTTGAATTATCAAGAAAATAGCCTCTTCAAGGCTCCAAATTCTGGGTTTAGACAACCCCTAAGATGAGGAATAATTTTTATTTAGGAAGCTTTGTGATTTGGTGGAAGGAGAGGGGTGTATTGCTAGGTGGAAATGGGAAGAACTTGAAGAAAAATTTGGGGTTGAAGATGAATATGGTGGTCGGCTAAAAATGCTAGAAAAGTGGAGAAAATTCTCCAAATATCTTGAATTTTTATAATATTTAATGTTAAAAATATTAGCCATGTGCAAAAAGACTATTTTGCCCCTTTTAAAATCCTATATTTACACCTATGCCATTAGTAATATTTTATTATTTTTAATTTTAATTTTATTTATTTAGGTCAATTCTGGTCAAACATTGACCAATTTGACCAGTCCCCTTGCGAAAAGACCATTATACCCTTATACAATTTCATTATTTCTAACTATGTCCTAACATTAATTTAATATTTTAAATTCAGAATATATATTTTATTTTTATTATTTTTTATATATTCAGGTCAAACATGGTCAAAAGTTGACTCCCAAGGTGGTTTGACCATCATGAGTGGTGAAATTACTAAACTGCCCCTAAACGAATGCTTTTTGTCTTGTTCGCATTGTTTTTAGCACTTTCATGTAATTCAGTTCACGGGTTGGATCCATGTGAAACTTCTTTATGCAAGGATTCTCCTATGATAGTTTGTGGGTCCCAAGTCAATTTGGTTTGACTGTTATTTCAAAAAGTTCTTCCAGGCTATGCATAAAATCATCATTTTCGAATTTGTTTTACACAAACCTAGGTGCACTCATCTTAAAGAATTCCAAAAAGTGGTCTTCTTGCCCCCAAAGTATTTCAAGCCAAATTTCACATTTTACCACTTCAGAGGCCATCCAAGTTATGAATTGCCCTGTGGGACCCACTTGACAGTGTTTCCGATAAGTCTATAACATATGGGAATTAATTTGTGTAACTTTAATTAATATTCTAATTCAGCACCTTCAATAGGTATAGGGAGAATAGAGAAATTAGGGCTCTTAAACTCCTCATTAGATCAACATGCAAACAAAGGACCACTAAGGTTGTTTTCATTGGCACTTTCTCCGATACTTAAGTCAGTAGAGTGTTTAAGAAGGTTTTAAGTACAAGTGTAGAAGAGAGTCAAAGCAAAATCGAACTTGTTTCTGGTGCTTCTCTATTCTTTATATAGGCTTTTGTATAGTACTCCTTATTATTCCTAACCATGTGGCCATGGGCGATTGTGGGTAGACTGGATGGTTGTGTTCAGTACGTAGGTAGTTATGACAAGACCTGAAGGTCGTCACGTATGCTTAAAGTTACACTTATTCTAGTTTACAAATTTACGAACTAAATTTTTTTCTTTTCGATTATGGTTTGTATTCGGTGCTAGTGTAGTCACTAAACTATTTTCACTTATCCTTTTTATTTCGATACAACTTTACTAACTTCTTTTTTGATCTAAAGGCAAGTTAAATAATTCTCTAGGGTATGTAATGATCAATTTTTAATCCATAACATAATCTTGCTTAGAAAACAGATTGAAAATATCCCCTTATATATATTCAACTTTCCCCAGATAAGTTACTTGCAAGTCATTTTTATTTATCATCACTCAATCATATCAATCAATTCTCACAGTCCACTATGTACTAATTAAGACACTAATCATATCGAAGACATTCACGTCGTATCACTAATCATTAAATGATATCATCTTAAAAGTCCTTATATCCACAACTAATATTAAATACAAATCATATCCATAGCATTTTACATTCATCGGATCAAATTATGTCACCACATAAATTACATCCTGGATTGCACTCAATAACTATAACACTTCTATAATGATCTAGAATGATCCTAAGTTACATCCCAATACATTGTAAATATACATGTACTTTGTATTGCATAATGTCTGTACATGATACCAACATCTATACAAGGTTCATATACCTCAAAAGTAGCGAAAGCAGCACTCGGAGGACTAGACAAGTACCACTAGTAGGTGCTGAACCCAAGGGCTCACACAGAAACTCCGAGAGTGGAGTCTAACTCGTATGATCTGGAAGAATGTTAGAAAGTGGTAAGCAAACTAGTTTAAGTAAAAGCATGCTGGACTAATGTCACTCTACATGCAAGTGTATGAAAAAGTAGTAACTGAAATGACGTGTATTCATGGTATTATGTCATGATACCAATGAATTAATATTGTCACATCCCAAGTACATAGTATTTTACAATTTTTACACGTTTTCACCACATATGAACAGGTTGGGCTGTCTGCGATATCTTAATTTTCACATTTAATTCACTAAAAACATGATTTCTGTAACTTTTTATATTGAGCGGAAATAAATATTTACAAATTGCATTTTAATCAACTCTTACATCCCCTAATTTAATATAAGCCGGTAGTATTGTAAATCAAAAGTCTGAACATATAAAATAAAATAAATATACCTCCGGGATCTATAAATGCTGCCTCGGGGTGCTTAGTATGCAGCCTCTAATCCTCGGATGATATACTCTACCGGTCAATGAACATAATCTAGAGAGATAATATATTGGAGTGATCAAACCACGGCTCAGTAAGAGATTTGCATGCAAATCTTGATACCTCGAAGACTATATGCAGTAAAATCTTTTAGTTATAAAATTATTAAAATATTTACTGTATATAAAATGTCATATTATTAAATAAACAATTTAGTAAATCATATGAACCACATTTGAAATTCAGTTTGATTTCCACCGTTGAAATCAATCACTTTAGACACATGTAGCAATAAAATACACTGTTCACATATTTCACAAATTAGTGATAAAACATCACAATAAACAATATAATTTCCATAGTTATCACCAAAACCAATAATAACACATAGAATAATAGTGGAGACCAGGCACACCCTAATAATATCATGCTATAAGTCTCGTAGGGAATAATAGGGTACACATGAGATCCCTATAGGGACAGTATAATAAACACATGAGATCTATGGCCATAGTCTATAAGTGTCCTCAGTCGTACATTGAGCTAGTGACGCCAGGACCGTTGAAGACGGCTCAATGTCAATAGCATAACACATGAGAAGGTACACATGAACATGTGAGCATGATATGGGGCCTAATAGTCTCAAAACAGTATATGTGAAATCTCGTTACCTTTATGGAATTAAGTAAAATCAATGACATCTTTCAAAAAATCCATAAAGGTATAAATCACAGTATCGTACAGTGAAAACAGTTTATAAAATAATTTCATTGTGAGATTAAATTCTCATAACTGTACCTTTTCACCGTAGTACACATATACACATGTTTCCACACTTTCCTTTTTTTTTTTAAAAAAAAAAATTTAAATTCAAGGTTATAGGAAATCATTTCCAGTAATTTCATACTTTTTGGAAAAATAGAAATATTTTTTTCCAAAATTAATAGTAATTTCACCAACACATTTCACGCTATAAAACACGTGCAGGGACATTTTAGTCTCACAACAATATTAACACAGTAATAAAGCTTTTATGGAAGTCCTTACATGTGATAAAATTTATTTATCCCATAAAGGAAAATCATAAATAAAATAGTGATATCATACTAAAATTAATTATAAAATATTCACTATTCACCATTTCATTTCACCAATCATACATTTCACTGTAAAACATATGGGATGAATTTTCAGTAATGACACCTTCACCAAAATCGGTGTCCAGAATATTCAATAAATATTTTTCGGTATAATAACCATTTATGAAAAATATTTAATTCATCCCTTTCGAGGCTAGGAAAAGTATCAATAATGCACCAAAATATTTTCTAACACTTTTAGAAATATTTTGAATAAAATTCAGCAATATAACGACTGTCTGAGTCCTAGCCCCCTGCTTGCAAACACAGTTCACCAACTAGAAAATCCCAGATTCCATGCAATTTGAGGCAAAACCAAAATTCCGTAATTAGTATAAAAGTCATAGCACATAAATCATGCATTCGGATATCCCTACAAATCTACACACGCATCTCTTACCTGTATCTCGAGATCGTGCTATTTCATGCTCCACACAAACGTCGAACTTCCGACTCAGTAGCATTGTAGAGATATGTTCTAAGTTGCACCATTATGCTTCTTATCTCATCGGATTAGAAACTGCAAATAACAGCTTAATAAAATCAATATTCGATATTAACATGTATAAAATTCCTTTACTTATTTGAATTCTTATTTGAATTCTCATTATATCGAATATTTAGAAATTTCTATGATTTCCTTATGGTAATGAATATTTCATTCATTTTCCTTTTCTGTTTTGGCATTATTTGCCATTTTACCTAGTCAACCTTTTCACCAAAATTGTATAGTCGAATATCATTTTCCATGCATAAGCCTTTTTGGCTTATGATCATGTCTTCTTGTTTTTTGTATATACACTCTTGTATATTTTCCAGCCACTTTAATTGACTAATTTTCTCCTCCTTTCCCCTTGTCCATTTGATAGGATGATATTTTGTGAATTTTTTATGTGCTAATATATTTGCTTTATTGATGTTTTATACCTAAAAGAGCTTACTAATGTTTATTTTATGTTTTAGGTATTAAATATCAAAGTTGGAATAAAAAGAAGCTAAAAAAGAGCAAAGTGCAGTATTTTCTGTCCAGCTTGAAAGATTGACGTTTTTGACCAATTTAACGACCTGATCTCAAGAAGTGGCCTTCATGGAAGTTGTAGAGGACTTCTCAAGGTTTCCAGAATGCACAAGATTGCAAAAATCAAAGTTCGTTTGGTGGGTCAAACATCTGGACGAAATCAGTACGAAATTCTGGGCAGAAATAACGAGATTGAGAAGAAATTCCAACAAAGCAAGTTCAAGACCAGATTTTGTTGAGACAAGATAATTACTTAATTTTATTATGTCTTAGATTTGTAATTAATTAATAAAAATAGGCCTTAGGAATTTTACTTAGAAAATAATTGTAAAAAGATGATGAGATAAAGGTAAGAGTTTGACTAGTCAAATTACTTGTTTCCCAAGTAAACTCTTATCTGAATCTCACATTGCTTAGGAAAGTCTTTTAAACTCTTCCTTAGGCCTATATAAAGAGCACAAGGCTCTCATAAATAGCATCCCTCACATCCCCTCTTATCCCTCTTCTCTCTTTTAGTCTTGTAGGATTTTCTTTAGGGTTTTTAATAAAATTTTATTTTTTCTTTATTTTTAATTAGTTGCTGATTTTTTTATTATTTTTAATTCTGATTTTGTTTTAATATTGTTTGTGTGTTTTTGTTTGCTAGTTTATAATCTTGATTAGTAATTCTGATTTTATATTATTAAAGATTGCTTCTTTGATTGTTTCTTGCATGATATTTGTAATCTTTATAATATATAACTTGAATTTTATGATCTTGAATATGTCTAGTGAGTAGATTTTTCGTTCAGTTATGAGGTAAATTAATTATTCTTGGAAAAAGTATGTTGTGAGATTTTAAACTTATAATATAATTGTTGATTAAGTATCTAAGATTTTCTGAGCACATTTGCATGATTGTTTGTTTGATTAGATAGGAGGCCTACTATTTAGTTAAATTAAATAATCTACAGCCAGATTAAAAACGTAAGTTCGTAATAGCTTGTGAATTTAATCACTAGGGATCTAGGAGAATTAAGGTTTAAGTTAAATAAACCGCGCTGAGTGAGTTTGTTACTTAATATTGACTCAAATCTTTCTAGATATTAATGTTGCTATTAAAACTTAATCTATAGCGCTGAGCATAGGTAAATTTTGATAGTTAGAGATTAATTAAGACGCTGAGCCTTTAATTAACAACACAGTAAGGAAAGATAGGTGTAATTGGACGTTGGGGAATTACACTACGTTTGACTACTTAATTGACAATGATCTTAAATAATCAATGATCAGCATCATATCCCAAGAATAATTAATTACCTTGTAACTGAAGTTCTGTGATATTTGATATTTTCTAATTTATTTACTTGTTTATTTTTCTGATTATTTTCTTAGTTATTGTAGTTTAATTGAACCCCCCCCCCAAAATCTCTTTTCTCTCTCTAAACAATAGTTAGGTATTTAATTTAAATAATTAACTTGAATAAAACAATCTCTGTGGGATCGACCTTTGCTTGCCCTATCTATAGGTTTAAGTAAAGTAATTTATTATTGGTACCTGCGACACTACCACCATTGCTATAGCCGAATATCCCTCTTCATTTACTAAGCCTATTTGGCTTATAGTTCCCATTTTCCATAGTATTACATTTGTTTTATCCTTATGTATTTTCTGCCTTCTAAGTTAGTCAATTTCTCCCCACTTTTCTTTACCATTCACGTCACTTCCTCTGTCTTTTATTTTGGCCGAATAGTCTTAGCTAAATATAAGTGGTTTATTTATTTTATATAGATATATATATATGTATATATATATATACCAATCATAGTTGACACATTTTTCTATCCATTTAGCTAAGCCAAATCTAACCTTTCTTTTCTTTTTCTTTTCTTTCCTGATGTCTATTGTTCAACTGAAACCTTCATTTCTTTTCTATTTTGCAGTCCATGTTGGTTTCTGTGACGCCCTGGATTTACCGGACTCCGCCGGGGGGGCCCAGGCCGCATCACTCATCCGTACTGTCCGCTCTGGGTTCTAGAGGTGGCCCCCGTCACGCAGACGTGGCACTTAGCCCCTCACGGATTTATCGGGAACAAATTCCCAATTCGCGTCCGCCATGACTTGAACCCCTTACCACTTGTAAGTGTCAAGTCATGACTAACCATTGGACCTAGGTCCAATGGTTAGTCATGACTTGACACTTACAAGTGGTAAGGGGTTCAAGTCATGGCGGACGCGAATTGGGAATTTGTTCCTGATAAATCCGTGAGGGGCTAAGTGCCACGTCTGCGTGACGGGGGCCACCTCTAGAACCCAGAGCGGACAGTACGGATGAGTGATGCGGCCTGGGCCCCCCCGGCGGAGTCCGGTAAATCCAGGGCGTCACAGTTTCAGTTTATGTCTCTATATTAAGGCTACACTTAGTACATTTTAGGCTGCCAAAACTTCAGCTTTCACACCTAAAAGTTAGCCAAAATCAACCATACCATTTGTCAATTTTCTTCCCATCTTGGCTGCATCATCCAGCCACACGTTTCCTCTCCATTTTCGGTTGTACAAACAACCCAATTTATTTTCCATTCAGCCACAATTGTTGACTATAATAAAAACATTTCTTCTCTTTTCCCCTGTTGCACATAAATCTTACCTATTACTCAGTCTCTCTTGACTGATCACATAACTCACGTTTCTAGTTCCTTTATTTTTCATGGCTGTTAGTGTTCCATGCTTAGCTTGGTTTCACGTTTATCATATCAGCAAAACACTATCTTTCTTCTTTCTAAACCCTTACAACCGAACCTAGGTTTAACTTATACTTGTTTTTCATTTCAAACCAAAGCTATACATAGCATATACTTGATCATTACAGCCAAAATTTAAGGACAAAAAGCTCAAAAACTACTGCTGAATCTTTACCTGTACAGAGGAGCAATCTGTCCACGTGAATCAGCTTCTGTTTAGAGGTTTTTGAGTTGTGTTCTTGGTGTTCTATAAAGCTTAATAAGCAAGGTTTATTTTCCCTCTAAAAAGAACTCATATGCTTAGATGATAAGCTGAAGAGAAAAAAGTTTTTACTATGGAAGCTGCTGGATGATGGAAGAACAGAGGAGGATTTTGGTGATAATAAATCTGAAATGCTTCCCACGATGTAGCTGGAAGATAAGGGAGAAAGTGGCGTGTGTTGGCTAATTCTTATTAGCCAACATTAAAGTTTAATTAATATAATTTTACTATAATTATTATAATTTATTTAGCCTACTTTTCTTGACTTAATTTCCTTTTTCATGCCACTATAATAAATTTTGATTTTCCCAAATCAGAATTTTCTTCAAGATATCAATATTTCCTCTAATTTATTTGGTTAATTTTGATCCCTTTTGATCAATTTAACCATCACTTGATTTTTGAAAAATTAATTTCATATTAAATCTCTAATTTTCCATTATGATTTTATTTCATCATTTATCTACTTTTTCCACACTTATACTTTCATTTAGCGTGGAACATTTTCATGTGGGAGCCACATTCCTTATATTTAATTTATGTAAAAATCTTATCAATAATTCCTTTATTGATAATTAACTGAATAAATGTACATATACGGTACAAAATAACGAGTTCTCACAAATATGAACTTTAATTAAAACACTTTCGCTATGTACTTCAATTTAAAACACTCTCACAATGCATTTTATTTAATTTACTTTCATTATGCATTGCGATTAAATCAAAACACTATGCACTTTGATAAATCAATCACTATGCACTTCAATAAATAAATTACTATGCATTTTGATTAAATCAAAATACTATGCATATTATTTCAAACAAATTCACTATCCATTTCATTCCAACAAATTCACTAACACTTCCTTTAGAACTAACACTTCCTTTAGAACAGTTACACTGTACACTTAATTCAAGCAAAATCACTATGCATTAAATTTGGGACACCATCATTATGTTCTTAATTCGAAATACAATCACAATGCTATTATTTTGAAACACAATCACGATGCACTTAGTTCGATAACCTATCACAATGCACTCAGTTCGATACACAATCACAATGCACTCAGTTCAATGTACAATCTCCATGCATTTAGTTCAAAATATATGCATTATACACCTTTAAAGCAAATGAACTTACGAAAATCGAAAATCAATATAGCTAGGTGAAATACCTCAAAGTATTGGAAACGGATTTCAAATCAATTATCACTTTTAGGAAAAAGCCTCAGTTCATTGAAAACGATTTCAAAACCAATCACTTATCACTTATCACTTTAGGTGTAAGTCTTAATTCACTGAAAATTATTTCAAATCGATCACTTGTCACTTTTGGGCGAAAGTCTTAATTCACTGAAAATGATTTCAAAACTGATTAGGCAGTTATCCTGATTCACTGATATACATTTAATATCCACCTTAGTTAGTGATGGATAAAATGTCACAGAGACATAACCATAGCACATAGTTCTTTCAGGACTCTGAGGTGGCTCCCACATTCCCGGAGGTATCTGTGTAGCACGTAGTTCCTTCGGAGTCTCTAAAGGTGGCTCCCACAGTCCTGAAGGTATTTGTGTAACATGTAGGTCCTTTGGGGTCTTTAGAGATGGCTGCTAGGTATGGTACCTATAGCCATAAAATACTTCAGTCTTGCTGATCAGTCAAGAACTGGACCTATCTGTTGGTTTTCCAGACAAGTATGATTTGCCTAGAGCACTAGGCTCGATAGGTATACTGCACTGATAGTTTAGAGCATGAAGCTTGATAGACGGATAATAGAACCTAAAGCAATCTCGATAGTCTCAAAGTGATCGAAGGTCAATGGGTCTGCCTGCATTTAGAAGCAAAAATAAAAACCAAGTACAAAATCGAAAGCTTATAGTTCACAAAAAGGAGCATTTATCAAAAATTTACAAAATGGGACGTGTCGTCAAGGTTTAGAGGTACCGTGAAGCACGTAGTTCCCTCAGGACTCTAGAGGTGGCTCCCATAATCTTGAAGGTATCTGTGTAGCACGTAGATCCTTTAGGGCCTCTAAAGGTGGCTCCCATAATCCGGAACTTGACAACCTTGGTTGTTTTGCCTGGTAGGCACTTGGTTTTCAAAACACATATTAGAAACAATTTTTTTTTTTTGGTTTTCAAATTGCACGGATGTTAATTATTACAAAATCGATTCAATACTATGATCTTCAAGTTAAAACATAGTATCTGATATTATAGAACTCTTGCATAAAAGAAATGTGAACTGAGTATGCTATGCGTGAATCGTTTATACATCAATAATATGCCACTATACACTTTGCATGGCTGCCTAATGTAATATTGCAAGATATGCACACGCACACTTGGATTTCGCATATAAAATAAGCAAGGTTTATAATTTCACTTATTCCTATTCAAATCACTAGAAATTTCAGCAGTATAATGGCTTATATTTTAGCCTAACCCAACCAACAGAAAATGCACTTCTAATGAATCTATAATAATAATTCCACAACCACAACTCAATAATCTCATTACAACAATTCATTTCTTTTTCTTTATATATATATTTACCTTCTCATCATAAAACAATCAATCACATAAGCATATGTATATATATATATATATATATATATATATATATATAGTTAACCAATATGTAGACTAATTTCTATTTTAACACATGCATAAATTACTTCATTCAGCATGCACAACCACAACTCAACAATCTCATTACAACAATTCATTTCTTTATATATATATATATATATATATATATATATATTTCTCATCACAAAACAATCAATCACATAAGCATATATATATATATATATATATATATATAGTTAACCAATATGTAGACTAATTTCTACTTTAACACATGCATAAATTACTTTATTCAACATGCAAGCTTAATTGGCCACAAAACATAAGGCAAAAACAACTTCTCAAATCTAACCCAAGCTTAATCCACAAACACAATTTATCTAAATCATCAAGCTTACCTCTGCTTACCTTAGTTGTTCAAGTAATAGCGTTTCATCACTTAATCTAGAAAAAAATTAATTATGTATATGAAAGAAACTTAATCATCTCCAAATGAGATGATCTTAGCAAGTTTTATTTAATCCACTTACCTCGATGCCTAGCGAACCTTCCTCCTTGAGCTTCCAAATCAAAGGCAAGCTTCCATATTGCTTCAATTCACTACAATTAAACTCATTCCCATCTCAATAACTTGACTTTATCATGCTTAGTCCATGTTAAAGCACACATCTTAAGATTACAATCACCTAAGTTTATTTTTATGCTCAAACTTAATTCGCCACTATCACATAATTTCGATATATATAATACACACACACACACACACACCATTTTTAACCAAAGTACCTTTTTGCTTCCACAATCACACATTTACATGATTTATATTTGATTTGGTATATTACCTTAATTCGGCTATAATGCCCTCACAATCATATCACCTTTTTATACTTTTGTATTTAATTCCAATACCATTGTAATACTATTTATTCCATAATCATGATGGTATACAAGCCTATAAATCCACAATTCCCATGGACATATTACCATAACCACAATACTCACTAAGCACACATAATTTATATGTATAAAGCTTAAAACAAAAAACCATTGCTTCAACTCATTCCAATAGTCTAACCTCCCACAAAGTCTCTTTAATAATTCTCGACAACCTATAATCATACACATTCTTGCATTGTCATACATATCTTAAACATCAACTATAAATCAAAGGAATTAATTCCTTACCTTTAAAATTTCTTAAACCTTCATTAACATGCTAATAATACACACACACATATATATAAATATATATAATTACACATTCATTCTAAAGTTAACATAACAACCTTTACCAATCAAAACATTTTCAAGGAACCTGAGAATGGAGGTAAACCACAGCCACTGCTGCTGCCTTATGCAGCAATTCTCTTGTTCAAGCAGCCTCACTTCTAGCTTCACGTTTCTATTTTCACTTCTCTCAGCATAGGGTTACACTTTTCACTTGCATCTCGTTTTCTAACTACCTTGGACTAGTCAACTTCGGTTTATTAACCTCAGTTTTCAGCTAGTATTCCCCTGTATTTCAGCCAAAGTTCCACCCTTAAAGCATAACCATACAAGGTAGAAAATGCAAAGGGTATAGACGTGAACAAATCTCCTCTTCCCTTCTTCATTTTCCCTTCTGGTTCAATGGGTTCACTCTTATTTCAGTTTTGTTTGCTACTAAAAGGAATAGGTCCTGTAGTGCTTTGTGCCGGCCCCTTATTTCTAACCAAAGAACCCTTTCCAAACTCTGTCTTTCAAGCTCAGTTTTGAGCCCTTGATCATCATTGCTCCAACCTCTTTTCCAGCACCTGTTTACCGCCTAATAACCCAACCTTAACACTCCTAAACGGCCTTAAACAGCAGCCCCAAAACTCAGCCTTTCAACCACCGGGAGTAGCCTTAAGCTGCTGCTATTCGAGGATGAATTGTAGGCCTATTTCTCTGCCTTCCTTTAGCCCTTGAAGAAGCCATTGACCGCAGCTTCAAAACAAATCCTTCAGCATTGATTTTTGCTGTCAACATCAACCTCCTACTCAACCTTGTGCAGCACACTAAATCTCTTGAAATGCCTCTATCTAGAGCCCCTATTTCATGCAACAAGGAAGATACTCAAGGCCCCTGATCAATTCGGTTCTTCTTCCCCAAAATAGCTTTCAAAACCAAGCCTTCAATCTTCTAAGAGAATCACATTCAGGCCTGGTTCTAGTCACGTTCCTCTTCCTCTCTTGTCCTTCTCCTCCAATCTCTCTTTTCTCTCTTAGTTCACTTTTTTTTTTGTTTGACCTTTAATTGAGCTCCATGTATTCCTCTTGTAAGAAATTCATATAGATAAACACACAAAATCTCATGTTCAATAATTAAGAAAAGAGTAATATGGAAGAATACTTGAATCCATTAGAATTGATTTCTTGGGGTTAGAGTCTTCCACGTCTAAACCTTTTGGGAGAATCTGTATCTTACTCAATAATGGGATTTGATTGAGAATTATTTTATGTTTAGACTGGGGACCATAACCTATTTATGCTTGAAGTATATTTTATTTTATTTTGGCCCATCATGAAAATAAAATAAAATATTAGGTCTCTACACATTCCAAAGCCCATACTAATTAAGATGCCCTAAAGTCCAATAACTTAACTTTATTTGATCACTTTTAAATGGACTAAACAAATTAGATAGCCTGTAATGTACAATTGATTAATATATGTAGGCCCACTTAAAAATTTTCCCAACAATCTCCCATTTAGGCCACATGTGTCACCTGACAATTATACATTTCAAAATAACTTTAAGAGCTCTAAACTTGCTATCTTCACAAGGTAACATCTCTAAACAATCCGATCCATTAATTATACTAACATAGGATCAAAGCGATCTTCGTTACATATATTCTGTAACTAGACCCATCAATGGTTACATATATAAATATAATCAACGACATAGATCAAGTATGAATGTGTAGCATGGAAATTACATGCAACGTGATCCCTTAAACATGCCTATTTCCAACTGGTCCTACTTTCAAAAACTTTATGCTCAACTACAATTTGAAAGAATAATACTTTATTTCAGAGTTTCAGTAATAACAACAACACTTTAGTTTGATAAAAAAATGTCTCAATAACAAATGAATATAAATGAAACAAACTCCCATTATACAAGCATATCCTCAAAGTGAACCACACCCATACGAGCTACATGCTCATCAAACACCTTAGGTGGTACACCCTTAGTAAATAGATCCTCAATCATGGAGTTTGTATTGATATATTCAATAGATATCTGAAGACTCTAAATTCTCTCCTTAACAACAAGAAACTTGATGTCAATATGCTTTGACTTCGATGAGCTTCTGTTGTTCTTAGAGTATAATTTTGCGGCTTTATTATCACAATAAATCTACAATAGCCTCTCAATACCATCGACAACACATATCCTTGTGATAAAATTTCGCAACCATATTGCCTGGTTCGATGCCTCATAGCAAGCTATAAACTCTGCTTCCATAGTGGAAAAAGCTATGAGTGACTACTTTACACTCTTCCAAGATACAGCTCCTCTAGCTAACATGAAAATGTAACCAAAAGTGGATCTTTTGCTATCAAGACAACTAGTAAAATCGAAGTATGAATACCCAACAATCTCTAAATGATCTAACCTTTGATATGTGAGCATGTAATCTTTAGTTCTCTGTAGATATCTCATAACCCTTTTTACTGCTTTCCAATGATCCATTCCAGGGTTACTTAAATATCTGCCAACCATCCCAATTATGTACGCAATATCTGGACGCATACAAACTTGAGCATATATGAGACTCCGTACCGCTGAAGCATAAGGAATCTTCTATATCTCTTCCTCTTCAATATTATTTCTTAGGCATTAAACAAACTGAATTTATCACCCTTCGCAATGGGCGTGTCTCCTGATGCATAATTTTCATGTCAAATCTGTTAAGCACCTTATCGATATATGCCTTTTGTGATAAGCCAAGTATTCCTCGAGAACGATCTCGATGGATCTGTATGCCTAACACAAAAGATGCATTCCCAAGATCTTTCATCTCAAATTTATTTGAAAGAAATCTCTTGGTTTCATACAATAGGCCTCTATCACTACTTGCCAGTAGGATATCATCGACATATAACACCAGAAGAATAAACTTGCTCCCACTGATCTTATGATAAATACATTGATCAACAGTGTTCTCCTTAAAACCACAAGAGGTGATCACTTGATAAATTTTCGATACCATTGACAAGATGCTTACTTTAAACCATAGATGAATTTCTTTAATTTGCACACCAGATGTTTCGATTCATCCGACGCGAAATTTTCTTGTTGCATCATATAAACTGTTTCTTCAATGTCACCATTGAGAAACGCTATCTTTACATCCATCTGATATAGCTCCAAGTCATAATGAGCTATAAGTGTCGTAATGATTCTAAAAGAGTTTTTAGATGAAACCGGAGAGAAAGTCTCTTTATAATCAATGCCTTCCTTTTGAGTGAAACTTTTGGCAACTAGATATGCTTTATATCTTTCGTTATTGCCTTTTGAATCCCGCTTGGATTTGAAAATCCATTTACAACCAATTGGTTTCGCTCATTTAGGCAATTTGACAAGATCCTAAACATCATTGTCCTGTATTGATTTCATCTCATCTTTCATGGCCTCAATCCATTTATGAGAGTGAACACTTTGTTTAGCTTCACTAAAAGATTTTGGATCATCTTCTAGTCCTATATCAAACTTGTGTTCTTGGAGATATAAGATATAATCATCTGGAATCATCGATCTCCTCTCTCTCGAGAATCTCCTTAATGGCACTTCCAATTGAGGTTGTTGTTGTTCTCCAATATGAGTGGGAGTTAACCCAGGAATGTCTTGATAGTTCGAATTTGCTTCTTGAACAATGTCAGACATAATTGTTTGATCATTTTCAATTGCAACTGTAAGAACAGTAACATGTTCTTCCTCAAAGACAAAGTTCTTGAGTTTGGCATCTCATCATATTTAACATCCTCAATAAACTTGGCATTCCTTGTTTCAAAAAAGGATTTATTTGAGGGATCATAAAATTTGAAACCCTTCGATCTTTCTGAGTATCCAACAAAGTAGCAGCTTATTGTTCTTTAGTTAATTTCCTTTCATTAGGCTTGTCTGGCCTAGCCTCAGCTGGACACCCCTAAATATGTAAATGCCTAATAATTGGCTTCTTCCCTAATAGCTACTACTTTGCTTGGAACTCGATTAAGAATATACACTGTTGTCTTTAAGGTTTCTCCCCAAAGTTACTATAGCAAAGAAGAATGACTAATCATACTTCTAACCATATCCTTTAGAGTCTGATTTTGTCTCTCAGCTACACCATTTTGACTTGGAGTCCCTGACTTGGTGTATTGAGTAACAATGCCACATTCTGCTAAATACTTTGCAAAAGGGCCGGGACGTTGTTCACCTAATTCGTCATATCTACCATAATATTCACCGCCACAGTCGAACTTAACGGCTTTAATTTTCCTACCAAGTTGATTTTCAACTTTAGCTTTATAGGTTTTAAAAAGATCCAATGCCTAAGACTTCTCATGAATCAAGTACCGGTACCTATAACGAGAATAATCATCTATGAAAGTAATAAAATACTGTTGACCATTCCAGGAAGCTGTAGGGAATGGACCACAAATATCGGTATGAATTAAATCGAAAACATTTAAACTCCTGTTAGCACCAGTTTTTTTGATATTTGTTTGTTTTCCCTTAATACACTCAACACAGATTTTGAAATTTGAAAAAATCAAGGGAATCGAGAATTCCTTCTAACACAAGCCTCTTTATTTTTTGTTCAAAAATATACGCTAAACGCTTGTGCCATAACATGGAAGAATTCTCATTAATTAATTTGTGCTTTGTACCATAATTAATTATATGCAAGGATTCATTAATGTTTGAGGCATGAAGATCTAATTTATATAGATTATCAACTAAAGAACCTGTGCCAATAAGATTTGAATACTGAAAAAGATTAAATTTTCCATTTCCAAATAAACAAGAATATCTTGATTTGTCCAAATAAGAAACAGAAATTAAATTTCGTCTAAATGACGATACATAAAAAGTCTCTTTCAAATCTAAATAGCAACTAGATTCTAACTTTAATCTAAATAGACAAATAGCCTCAACAGGAGCTATTTCGCTATTTCCTATGTAGATGAATCTTTCAGCATCAGTTGGCTTTCTACTCCTTAGACAACCCTGCATAGTCATACTTATATGAGTGGTTGCACCTGTATCTATCCACCAAGTGTGATTGGGTACTAAAGCCAAATTAACTTATAAACAAAGAAAGTTGAGAAGTTTACCCTTTTTGGCAAGCCATTCAGCATACTTAGAACAATCTTCTTTCACAGGACCACCTTTACGACAAAAGAAACAAGTGATCACCTTATCTTGTTTCTGTTGCCCCTTAGGCTATGAAGTTCTAGTATTTGCAATGTCTTTTCCTGTGTTCCTTTTTCTCTTTTTATTGGCAACATTGTCATTGGAAGAAGATGCTACGTGAGCACTTTCTATCTTTTCTTGTTTTAACCTCTCTTCCTCTTGCACACATTGAGCAATGAGCTCATTAAAAGTCCATTTCTCCTTTTGAATGTTATAACTTACCTTAAAAGGACTGACTTGTGTAGGAAGAGATATCAAGATCAAGTGCACGAGAATGTCTTCAAACGACTCTAACTTTAGTGCCTTTAGTCTTGTAACAAGATTAGACATTTCCATAATGTACTCCCTTATGTTTCCTTTGCCATTATACCACATTGAAACAAGATTAGACAGGATGGTGCTTGTTTTGACCTTTTCATTTGCAGTGAATCTGTCTGCAATTTGCTGTAGGAAACTCTTAGCATTTTCTTCTTGAGGCATTGCACCCCTGATGGTATCCGGAATTGAGTGCTTCATAATCATCAGACTTATGCGGTTTGAACGCTACTATGTTTTATAAAGTGCCCTTTCCGTAAATGTACTATTATTAGCAAGGGTAGGAGGTTTGTCAAACCTGATCGCAGAGTCTAAATCCATGCACCCAAGCACAATGGTAATATGCTCCTTCCACATCTCGAAGTTAGTGCCATTAAGCACCGGGGTATTATTCAAATCGGCAGATATAGAAGAAACATTTACTGTAAATAAAAAATAATAATAACAAGCTCACAATTAACAAATAATAATTTTTGGGCCAAATAAGATACCAAGCACAACATTAAAATTTAGTCTTTGGCCAGAAATTTTAATTTGTAAGCGGTACTCTTAAACTTTATTAGTAAATATTGATAACCAAATCCTACCAACAACATGCCTTCCTTTGGGCTGACATATTACATGTATGGTAAAAAATAATTTTATCACATATTTACTATCTTATTATGTTTGTAATCCAGCCGAAAAATAACTTTCCCTTGGGCCGATTATTTTTGCAGGGAATAAAAATACAGTCATTTAAATTCTTAAATGACAACCTTAATTTTCAAAATAAATAAATTAACATAAAAGAGGTCCCTTTGGTGGCATTTTATATTAATTCAATTTATTTTGAACTTTATTTATTTATTTTTTTAACAATTATGCACATATACAAAACATTGAGAATATACAAATTTATTCACATCAATAGGGAGAGTGAGTACTGTCAATCATCTCAAAATATCATGAAATAAAATTTCAGAAAAAATGTGCATAATACAACAAAAAACTGAAATTATCATGAATATTAAATAATAAATATTTAATAGTCTCAAAAAATTCCACAAAAATCACCGAAAGTTTTCCTCCAGCCAGGTCAATCCAACCCAGCTGGATCTTGAACAGACTTGATTGGGTCTATTCGATTTTTCCCTTCAATTTTAGCCTTTTTTGAATCAATTTTTACCAAATTAAACACATGATCATGTAATTAAGTCATTATTCTACAAAACCCAGGCTAAAAAGACATATCAAAACATCAAAAAATTATGATGAATCAGATCAAGAAGGATTCAAGAAAAACTCCATGAAAGAACTCAACCCCTTTGCTTGATTTCTTTTAACCAAAACTATTTACAGAAATTGTGACTTTGATTCAACTATAGAAGTCAAAAGAATCAATTTCCATTCATCAATTTGAATTAAAACATATTAAATATAATTGTTTTGGTTGAAATTTAATTTCGGGATTTAAAAATTTAAAGATAAAATTCATGAAACATGAAACAAAATTCCAGAAAATTGTTAACATGATTTTAATCCTTATTCCATGAGGAATAAAAGCCCCAAGGTTTTACATAAAAAATTTCAATTCTTAATGATCAAACATTAATAGCTCTTGATACCACTTGTAAGAAATTCATACAGATAAACACACAGGATCTCATGTTGAATCATCAAGAAAAGAGTAATATGAAAGCGTACTTGAATCCATTGGAATTGATTTCTTGGGGTTAGAGTCTTCCACGTCTAAACCTTTTGAGAGAATCTGTATCTCACTCAATGATGGGATTTGATTGAGAATTACGTTATGTTTAAACTGGGGACCATAAGCTATTTATACTTAAACTATATTTTATTTTATTTTGGCCCATCATAAAAATAAAATAAAATAAAATAAAATATTGGATCTCTACACATTGCAAAGCCCATACTAATTGAGATGCCCTAAAGTCCAATAACTTAACTTTATTTGATCACTTTTAAATGGACTAAACAAATTAGATAGCCTGTAATGTATAATTGATTGATATATGTAGGCCCACTTAAAGAATTTCCCAACACCTCTTCCTGTTCTGTCGATCCAATCGATGCCAACAGTTTCCAACACTGGTAGCTGCAATGGTGGGTTCCGACGGCCTCTCTTTCCTCCCTATTCTATCTTCTATATTTTCCTTTCTTTTCTCTTTCCATTTCCTTGGCTTCCCTTCTTTCTCCTCATTTTTTTCTCAACTAGTGACAGCCTTGGCTTCTCATGCTGTTGTTGGTGGCCACTCCTCTCCGTGTTGCTTGATCTACTCTCTTCCTTTATATTTATTTATTTATTGTTTTGTTTAAAGTTTGCATTAGTAGACCAAAAAGGGGGCACGACATCTTTTTTTAATATATATTATATATTTTATATAAACATATATATATACATATTATATTATATTATATTATATTATATTATATTATATTATATTATATTATATTATATTATATTATATATATAATCCTTATAGTAATTATATATTATTTATTTTATTTTTGTTATTGTTTATTTTTTATTTTATTTTATTTATTGTATATATATATATACACAAATGTATCTATACTTACTTCTTGATATATATATATATATATATTTATATATATATATTTCTTTAATTTTTAATTCCTTAGTACCGAAAATAAATTCCCAAATTTTAAATCTCCAATACACCATTTAATCATGTACCATAATTCGAAATATTCTAATCAATAAGTAAATTTATTTATTTACTGTAACTTGTCTATTAACATCCGAAATTAAATTTTCATAATTCCTAATTCCAAAAGTGAGAAATTCTTAGTTGTCACAAGTTATGCCCATTAACGACTATCATGGGTTAGATCATGAAGTAGTGGGCAGTTATGTCCTATTGTGTGGTTAAGTGGGTGGTTGACCCTTGATTGTATACTTGCATTAATATTCTTAAGTTAAAGGGTGCTATGGCCCAATTGTGAGATTGTGTGAGTATGACTCGTGGGCCGTCCATTATTGGGTTTGACAACAAGGGCCTATTGGGTCCTATTGTAGTAATACTAACATAATGCCCCCTTAGCGAGCACTAATTTCAAAGTGATTGGTGGTGGCCATAAGATAGCAAAGTCGCCCCCTTAAGTGCAAGCTTATTTTAGCCACCCAAAAATCACATTATAATTTTATGGGTATAGCATAATGTTAGCGGGAGTTTCAAAATTTGAAATTGCATTTATTAAAGGACCACAATCTATATCTCGAGCTGCAGCTGAAGTTAATTACATTTTACATCAGATTATGTATGTTGGCTCTATCGGCTATACCGAGAGGGGGGTGAATCGATTTTTAACTACCCTTAAGCTCGTTTTGCGATTCTTCTAAATTCTCTAGCCTATTTGATTATTTTCTAAGTTCTCTAAGCTAGGCAAGCATGCAATCCAAGTTCAATGCAATAAACCTAATATAATTGCAAGTAAATAAAGAGTAGGGATAGAGAGATTTACACAATAGATTTATAGAGGTTCGGCTACCTTTCCTACATCCTCTACCTTGAGATGCTCCCAAGGATTTTCTCCAAATCCACTATCTTGAATTTGTGATTACAATCCCTCTTTTTCTTAGGCTCAAGAGTAACCTCCCTCTTTTCTAGGCTCAAGAGAAACCTCCCTCTTTTTCTAAGGCTTAAGAGAAACTTCCCTCTTTTTCTAGGCTCAAGAGAAACCTCCCCTTCACAAGGAATGGTGGGTTACAAATAATGTAATCAAAAAAGGGCCTCTAGATAGGCAAGTGATTACAGAAATTAGGCACAAAGAAAAACCTATGCAATATTTGTGTTATTCTATACAAAGAATATGAGAATGATGGAAGATGAAGACTTTGTAGCTCTTGATTTGTTGTTGAGGCTTGAGGAAAATGAAGAAGATGATGAATAGAATTTCTGAGCAATTCCTCTTGCTTTCTTTAGCTTCTAAGCCTCTATTTATAGTCCCTTGGATGTATTCTAGCCGTTAGGTGGAGCCAAATCTCGAATATTACCGTTGTCTCACAAAAACTAGCCGTTACAGGCTATTTTCGGGCAAAGGGATTGATCCCTTCCCATAGGGGATCGATCCCATGCTTCATTCTAAGCCTTGGAGGTATTCTGCCATAAAGGGATCGATCCCTTCCCTTAGGGGATCGATCCCATGCTTCCAGAATGAGTTTTTCCTGTACTTTTGGGTTAGAAATGATATGGCTTTTGATTTTAATTCAATCCAAAACATTTATAAGCTTTAAGGGAGTTTTTCTTGACTTTCTCAAATGAAAATATTGTCCAAAAACTTATAAGTAATTTTCTAAACTTATGTTCAATAATTCTTGAGAAAATTACTTAATATTGAAAACCATTTTATAAAGTATTAAGACCAATAAGAATATATCATTAAATCATGGTCTTAATGTTTGATATGAACACTTAGAATGGATTGAGCAAATCATGCGTGATAAGGCAAATTTATAATATGAATTAAAACATTAAAGCTTACTTAAGTTTTTGTCATTTCAAAATATATATGTCAATTTAAAGCTAACAATCTCCCCCTTTTTGATATAACAAAACTTAATGTAAATTTGCTTTGAAAATTCTTTGATAAAATACTTCCCCTCAAATAAAGCAGGATTTTATAAAGCTCCCCCTTAATATAAGCTTGGGTTTTGAAAATGAATTTTCAAACTATTTCTCCCCCATTATCTCTCCCCCTTAATATCTCTCCCTTTTAATATCTATCTCTCCCCTTTTTTGTCATAGCAAAAAGAAAGAAAAATAATAAAACATGCTATGTGAGAAGAGATAAAAATATGCTCCATCCAACAAGAAACATGTTAGTACATGGGACTCATAGCACAAATAAATAAGTCAATTGTTTATAAAGAGTATGAAATATTCATGCAAAGAACATGACTTATGATCCTATACCAATTGTTTATAAATAATTTTGCAAGAAGTTCACAATTGGTAATTAATGGAGCAAGTTATGTATAAATATCTACTAAGGTCTATGACTTGCTCATTTCAATCCTATTAAGCACCTAAGCGTATCAATTGTTCTCTAAAGTCCAACTAAGGTGCATGGTAATACATCATGATTATGACCTGAAATTATATAACATATCATATGCATGTGCTCATAAATCATTCTCAAGAAATATTGTGTCTAGAATTAAATCATATATCAATTAATTACAAATTCTAGCACACGAGTTTTATGCAAAAATATCCTAAGAGAATTCTTCTCTATTTGTCATTTCAAACTAAAGAGCATGAGAAGAATTGTCAATTTAAAGCTCATACCAATTGGCAATTTAGATTTGGCTTACCAATTGTTGAAAATATGGTTGCCAATGATACTAATTGTTATTTCAATCTAAATACCAATTGTTACTAATGGTTGACTTAGGCATTTTGCATGAATCCAATATTTATGTGTAATGTGTTTATGTCAAGAAAATAGTCATTCTAAATATGCAAGAACACAACACACAACATCAAATATGCATATGGAATTAATCATTAGCACGTTATCATAAAGTATTAATCCATATTCATATTCACAAATTTATGCCATATGGAAGATTCAAAAAATCAAGGAATTGAAACAAACACATTTTCTTCCATGGTTTCAAGCATAAAAATCCTATGCTCATTTTCCAATTCAAGTCCTTAACCAATTATGAGCAAGGAAAGATTCAAAATTACCATTTTAATCAATTATGAGTCATATCCCTAGTTGTTATCATCATTTAATGTTCTAGAGGGTATATGCTATTTTAACTAAAATGGCTTTACCTAAGTAAATCAATATTACCAAGCTAAAATATATTTTATCATTAAAATCCATAAAGTATGAGTGAGGTTAAGCACATAATATCATGAAAACAACAATTCTCATCTCCTAAGCATGATTATTGATTCAACTTAAGTAAACTGATAAGATGATATTTTGTAAATTTTATATGTGCTAATATATTTGCTTTATTGATATTTTATGCCTAAAAGAGCTAACTAATGTTTATTTTATGTTTTAGGTATTAAATATCAAAGTTGGAATTAAAAGAAGCTAAAAAGAGCAAAGTGCAGTATTTTCTGTCCAGCTTGAAAGATTGACATTTTTGACCAATTTAACGACCTGATCTCAAGACGTGGCCTTCATGGAAGTTGTAGAGGACTTCTCAAGGTTTCCAGAATGCACAAGATCGCAAAAATTGGAGATCGTTTGGTTGGTCAAACGTCTGGACAAAATCAGTACGAAATTCTGGGCAGAAAAACGAGATTGAGAAGAAATTCCAACTAAGCAAGTTCAAGACAAGATTTTGTTGAGACAAGATAATTTCTTAATTTTATTATGTCTTAGATCTGTAATTAATTAATAAAAATAGGCCTTAGGAATTTTACTTAGAAAGTAATTGTAAAAAGATGATGAGATAAAGGTAAGAGTTTGACTAGTCAAATTACTTGTTTCCCAAGTAAACTCTTATCTGAATCCCACATTGCTTAGGAAAGTCTTTTAAACTCTTCCTTAGGCCTATATAAAGAGCACAAGGCTCTCATAAACAGCATCTCTCTTATCTCTCTTATCCCTCACATCCTTCTTATCCATCTTCCCTCTTTTAGTCTTGTAGGATTTTCTTTAGGGTTTTTAATAAAATTTTATTTTTTTTCTTTATTTTTAATTAGTTGCTGATTTCTTTATTATTTTTAATTCTGATTTTGTTTTCTTTATTTAAATTAATATTGTTTGTGTGTTCTTGCTTACTAGTTTATAATCTTGATTAGTAATTCTGATTTTATATTATTAAAGATTGCTTCTTTGATTGTTTCTTGCATGATATTTGTAATCTTTATAATATATAACTTGAATTTTATGATCTTGAATATGTCTAGTGAGTAGTTTTCTTATTCAGTTATGAGGTAAATTCATTGTTCTTGGGAAAAAGAATGTTGTGAGATTTTGAGCTTATAATATAATTGTTGATTAAGTATCCAAGATTCTCTGAGCACATTTGCATGATTATTTGCTTGATTAGATGGTAGGGCCCACTATTTAATTTAATTGAATAATCTACTGCCAGATTAAAAACATAAGTCCGTAATTGCTTATGGAGTTAATCACTAGGGATGGAGGAGAATTGAGGTTTAGATTAAATGAACCGAGCTTATGTGTTTGTTATCTAATGTCAACCCATATCTTTCTTGTTGTTAATGCTGCTACAACTTATATCTAGAGAGCTTGTTCTAGGTAGGTTAAGTAGTTAGAGATTAGTTAAAGAGCTTGTTTTAACTAACGAATCAGTAAGGGAAGATGGTGTAACAGAGCTTGTTGTTATGCTACGGTTGACTATTTAATTGACAATAATATTTTGTAATCAATGATCAACTTCTAAATCCAAGAATAATTAATTACCTTGTAACTGAAGCTTTTTCATATTTGTTTTTGATATTTAATAATCCTTGCTTTCTCTCTTTTAGGCATAGCTTACAAAACTCCAAAACCACAAAATTTCTTCTTTCCGTAAAACTTAAGATTAGATTTTTAATTTAATAATTAACTTAAATAATTCAGTCTCTGTAAGTTCGACCCTTACTCCGCTATCTACATAGTAGAGTTAGGAAGTTTTATTTTTGGTGACTGACGACACTCATCAAATTTTGGCGCCGTTGCCGGGGACTGTTATTTATTTAAGTTGTTTATTATAATTTAAAGATCTAATTATTTTCTTTTCTTTCTTCCTTGCAGGGTTTGCATGTCTGACGAGCACTCTAGTTACAAACTTCGAAAGATTAGAGATTACATTCAGGCAACCCAAAATGTGGTGCTACAAACCCCAAACCACCACTTCCGAAGATCCCTTCCCCGAGCCCAGTTCATCCACTTTGAATTCTCTAGTGATTCAGAAGAGGACACCATGGCTCAAAACGCTAACAGAACCTTGAAGGAGTTGGCAGCACCCCTTATGAACCAACAACCCCTTTGTATAACCTATCCTACTTTAGATGTTGCTTTTGAATTAAAATCTGGGTTGATACATCTTTTACCAACTTTTCATGGTCTTGCAGGTGAAGATCCACACAAACATCTAAAGGAGTTCCATGTTGTTTGCTCCACCATGAAGCCTGCTGGGGTTAGTGAAGAGCAAATCAAGCTAAGGGCCTTTCCATTCTCTTTAGCAGATGCAGCCAAGGATTGGCTTTACTACTTACCTTCTGGGACCATCAACACTTGGGATGATATGAAGAGACTCTTCTTGGAAAGATATTTTCCTGCTTCTAGGGCAGCCAACATCCGCAAAGAAATTTGTGGAATTAAGCAATTTAATGGTGAGTCACTCTATGAATATTGGGAAAGATTTAAACGATTATGTGCTAGTTGCCCACATCACCAAATTCATGAGCAACTATTGATCCAATATTTCTATGAGGGACTATTACCCCATGATAGAAGCATGATAGATGCTGCCAATGGAGGAGCTTTGGTGGATAAGACTCCTCAAGAAGCTCAAAACTTGATAGCAAACATGGCTGCCAATTCTCAACAATTTAACACAAGGAGAGATCCACCACCACCACTTAAGCAAGCACATGAGGTAAGTACTTCTTCTTTGGAAAAACAAATTGCTAATCTAACATCCCTTGTGCAACAATTGGCTGTAGGTAACATGCAACAAGCCAAGGCTTGTGGAGTTTGCTCCAACAACGGACACCCTACTGATATGTGTCCAACTTTACAAGAAGATTCCATGGAGCAAGCTAATGTTGTAGGAGGATTCCCAGGACCTTCCCAAGGTAAGTATGACCCTTACTCCAATTCTTACAACTCTGGTTGGAGGGACCACCCAAATTTGCAATATGGAAATAGGTCTACACCATATGTCCCACCACACAATAGGCCAAATAATTTCCAAGTCCCCAAACCTACATACCAAGAGAGGCCACCACACCAAACACAACACCAAAGTGGAAGCATGTCTCTTGAAGAAATTGTAAAGAATCTTGCTGCCTCTACTTTACAAAATCAACAAGAGAACAATCAAAGAATTGCACACCTTGAGCACCAAATGAGCCAAATGGCTACTTCATTAAGCAGACTGGAAGCTAGGGAATCCAACAAGTCGCCTTCTCAACCTATGGTGAATCCAAGGGAGAATATGAGTGCCATCTTTTTGAGGAGTGAGAAGGAAATTGGACCCAAAGAGAATGCATATGAAGAGGTCAACTTTAAGGCTCCACCACATAAAAATGTAGTCAAGCTCCCTCCTCTTTATAGAGATTTTGACAAGGTAAGCGAAAAACGTGTCCCTTTTAATGTTGGTACTTACCCTCCTCCTTTTCCTAGTAGGTTGGCAAAACCAAAGAAAGAAGAGCATGTTGACACTAACATGGAAGCAAAAGGAGAAGTTGACAACAATGCTTCAAAGTCTAAGGTAAGTGATAAAAGAGTCCCCTTTAATACTGGTACTTACCCTCCTCCTTTTCCTAGCAGGTTAGCCAACAATAAGAAAGAAGAGCAAGACAAAGAGATCTTGGAGACCTTTAGGAAAGTGGAGGTGAACATTCCTCTTCTTGATGCTATCAAGCAAGTACCCAGGTACGCAAAATTTTTAAAAGAATTGTGCACTAACAAGAACAAATTAAAAGGTGATGAAAAAGTAGTTGTGGGGGAGAATGTGTCTGCCATCATTCAAAGAAAACTTCCCCCAAAGTGTGGAGATCCTGACATGTTTAGTATTTCATGTAAGATAGGTAACACCATGATTGATAAGTCCATGATAGATTTAGGAGCTTCTATAAATGTCATGCCTTTGTCAATTTATAAATATTTAAATCTTGGACCTTTGAAAGAGACTGGTGTTATTATACAATTGGCTGATAGAACTAATGCCTATCCTGAAGGGATATTAGAGGATATTCTTGTGCAGGTTGATAAATTAGTCTTCCCAGCAGACTTCTATGTCCTTGATATGGAGGATGATAATTCTCCTTTTCCAACACCAATGCTGCTAGGGAGACCATTCTTGAAGACATCCAAAGCCAAAATAGATATGGATAAGGAAACACTCACCATGGAGTTTGATGATAACATAGTGGAGTTCAACATCTTTGGAGAAGTAATCATAAGTCAGAACCAACAGAAATCAAAGAAAAGGTTTGCATTTGGGATTGGATGATGGAAAGTGGAGCAGTCGAGCTAACGACATTAAACAAAAGCGCTACTTGGGAGGCAACCCAAGGATGTAAAATGTGGGAGTATTTCTTTCCTTACTTGTATTACCATTTAATTTTTGAGTTTTTATTGTTCTTCTTTGCATGCTAGACTTACTTTGAGGACAAAGTAAGATTTAAGTGTGGGGGGGGGAATATTGGTTTATGAGTCTATAGAGTTTTTTTTTTAGGAAGTGGAAATTAAAAAAAAAGGTCAAATTTTTAAGAGTTTTGAAGATCATGATATGTTTTCTTTCTTTTAAGGATTGATTCTAAACTAAAACAAAGTTTTATAAGAAAGTTGAGACTATTTTGATTGTTATTATTATTGAAGTGAGTACTTTCTAAAGAATTTATGTGAGTTCATGATTAAATATGATTGATCATATGATATTGATAATGTGATTAGTTCATTGAAGTTGGTATAAGCAAAGGATAAATAGACAAGAACAAAAGAAAAAAAATAAAAATAAACATAAAAGAGAAAAAATAGAGGTTGAAAGCTTTAAATTCTACTCCAATGTTTTGAGTTGCTTGATCTTGTTGATTAAATTCTTGAAGTGACTTGAAATATGAGTATGCAAAGCACTCTAAAAGAGGGCTAACTTGTTGAGTAACCGGGTGTTGGTATCACCAATATTAACATTCGCGTAAAAAGGCAAGTAAGTACTTAGGGAAACCATTGTTGAAACCTCAAAAGAAAAAAAAAAGTTTCTTGATCTATTGACTTTGTTTGTAGTAATGTAAAGTGGATAATTGCAAAGTTGATATTATATGTTTCAGTTGTGTTGATCGTAAATTTTGCATGAATTTATTTAGAAGTATGCATGAATATGAGAAGTAATGATTAGAATATGATTGACTTGATTATTTAACTCTTGTTGAAGTTACGAGTTAAGAATTGAAAGATTTGAAAATATGTCCATGATCTTAATCTTGTTTTGGAGATGGAGTCATAATTTTTAAAAATTGAGTCTTATTTTGAATTTTTAGGATTGAGTCTTAAGTAAAAGATTTTGTGGGTATCTCTTCTGAAAGCCCTCACGAGACACAACTCGTCCACTAGGGGTGACCTAGGGGTTTAAAGGCTTATTGCATATGCTAAATGCAATCGTGATTCCTACGAAAGTGAGTTAGGATTTTAGGATTTAGTTCTTTAGGAATTAGTTTAGCTAAGGTTTGCTAGAGGACTAGCAAAAGCTAAGTGTGGGGGAATTTGATAAGATGATATTTTGTAAATTTTATATGTGCTAATATATTTGCTTTATTGATATTTTATGCCTAAAAGAGCTAACTAATGTTTATTTTATGTTTTAGGTATTAAATATCAAAGTTGGAATTAAAAGAAGCTAAAAAGAGCAAAGTGCAGTATTTTCTGTCCAGCTTGAAAGATTGACATTTTTGACCAATTTAACGACCTGATCTCAAGATGTAGCCTTCATGGAAGTTGTAGAGGACTTCTCAAGGTTTCCAGAATGCACAAGATCGCAAAAATTGGAGATCGTTTGGTTGGTCAAACGTCTGGACAAAATCAGTACGAAATTCTGGGCAGAAAAACGAGATTGAGAAGAAATTCCAACTAAGCAAGTTCAAGACAAGATTTTGTTGAGACAAGATAATTTCTTAATTTTATTATGTCTTAGATCTGTAATTAATTAATAAAAATAGGCCTTAGGAATTTTACTTAGAAAGTAATTGTAAAAAGATGATGAGATAAAGGTAAGAGTTTGACTAGTCAAATTACTTGTTTCCCAAGTAAACTCTTATCTGAATCCCACATTGCTTAGGAAAGTCTTTTAAACTCTTCCTTAGGCCTATATAAAGAGCACAAGGCTCTCATAAACAGCATCTCTCTTATCTCTCTTATCCCTCACATCCTTCTTATCCATCTTCCCTCTTTTAGTCTTGTAGGATTTTCTTTAGGGTTTTTAATAAAATTTTATTTTTTTTCTTTATTTTTAATTAGTTGCTGATTTCTTTATTATTTTTAATTCTGATTTTGTTTTCTTTATTTAAATTAATATTGTTTGTGTGTTCTTGCTTACTAGTTTATAATCTTGATTAGTAATTCTGATTTTATATTATTAAAGATTGCTTCTTTGATTGTTTCTTGCATGATATTTGTAATCTTTATAATATATAACTTGAATTTTATGATCTTGAATATGTCTAGTGAGTAGTTTTCTTATTCAGTTATGAGGTAAATTCATTGTTCTTGGGAAAAAGAATGTTGTGAGATTTTGAGCTTATAATATAATTGTTGATTAAGTATCCAAGATTCTCTGAGCACATTTGCATGATTATTTGCTTGATTAGATGGTAGGGCCCACTATTTAATTTAATTGAATAATCTACTGCCAGATTAAAAACATAAGTCCGTAATTGCTTATGGAGTTAATCACTAGGGATGGAGGAGAATTGAGGTTTAGATTAAATGAACCGAGCTTATGTGTTTGTTATCTAATGTCAACCCATATCTTTCTTGTTGTTAATGCTGCTACAACTTATATCTAGAGAGCTTGTTCTAGGTAGGTTAAGTAGTTAGAGATTAGTTAAAGAGCTTGTTTTAACTAACGAATCAGTAAGGGAAGATGGTGTAACAGAGCTTGTTGTTATGCTACGGTTGACTATTTAATTGACAATAATATTTTGTAATCAATGATCAACTTCTAAATCCAAGAATAATTAATTACCTTGTAACTGAAGCTTTTTCATATTTGTTTTTGATATTTAATAATCCTTGCTTTCTCTCTTTTAGGCATAGCTTACAAAACTCCAAAACCACAAAATTTCTTCTTTCCGTAAAACTTAAGATTAGATTTTTAATTTAATAATTAACTTAAATAATTCAGTCTCTGTAAGTTCGACCCTTACTCCGCTATCTACATAGTAGAGTTAGGAAGTTTTATTTTTGGTGACTGACGACACTCATCAAATTTTGGCGCCGTTGCCGGGGACTGTTATTTATTTAAGTTGTTTATTATAATTTAAAGATCTAATTATTTTCTTTTCTTTCTTCCTTGCAGGGTTTGCATGTCTGACGAGCACTCTAGTTACAAACTTCGAAAGATTAGAGATTACATTCAGGCAACCCAAAATGTGGTGCTACAAACGCCCCAACCACCACCATCCACTTCCGAAGATCCACCTTCCCCCGAGCCCACGTTCAATCCCACTTTTGAATTCTCTAGTGATTCAGAAGAGGACACCATGGCTCAAAACGCTAACAGAACCTTGAAGGAGTTGGCAGCACCCCTTATGAACCAACAACCCCTTTGTATAACCTATCCTACTTTAGATGTTGCTTTTGAATTAAAATCTGGTTTGATACATCTTTTACCAACTTTTCATGGTCTTGCAGGTGAAGATCCACACAAACATCTAAAGGAGTTCCATGTTGTTTGCTCCACCATGAAGCCTGCTGGGGTTAGTGAAGAGCAAATCAAGCTAAGGGCCTTTCCATTCTCTTTAGCAGATGCAGCCAAGGATTGGCTTTACTACTTACCTTCTGGGACCATCAACACTTGGGATGATATGAAGAGACTCTTCTTGGAAAGATATTTTCCTGCTTCTAGGGCAGCCAACATCCGCAAAGAAATTTGTGGAATTAAGCAATTTAATGGTGAGTCACTCTATGAATATTGGGAAAGATTTAAACGATTATGTGCTAGTTGCCCACATCACCAAATTCATGAGCAACTATTGATCCAATATTTCTATGAGGGACTATTACCCCATGATAGAAGCATGATAGATGCTGCCAATGGAGGAGCTTTGGTGGATAAGACTCCTCAAGAAGCTCAAAACTTGATAGCAAACATGGCTGCCAATTCTCAACAATTTAACACAAGGAGAGATCCACCACCACCACTTAAGCAAGCACATGAGGTAAGTACTTCTTCTTTGGAAAAACAAATTGCTAATCTAACATCCCTTGTGCAACAATTGGCTGTAGGTAACATGCAACAAGCCAAGGCTTGTGGAGTTTGCTCCAACAACGGACACCCTACTGATATGTGTCCAACTTTACAAGAAGATTCCATGGAGCAAGCTAATGTTGTAGGAGGATTCCCAGGACCTTCCCAAGGTAAGTATGACCCTTACTCCAATTCTTACAACTCTGGTTGGAGGGACCACCCAAATTTGCAATATGGAAATAGGTCTACACCATATGTCCCACCACACAATAGGCCAAATAATTTCCAAGTCCCCAAACCTACATACCAAGAGAGGCCACCACACCAAACACAACACCAAAGTGGAAGCATGTCTCTTGAAGAAATTGTAAAGAATCTTGCTGCCTCTACTTTACAAAATCAACAAGAGAACAATCAAAGAATTGCACACCTTGAGCACCAAATGAGCCAAATGGCTACTTCATTAAGCAGACTGGAAGCTAGGGAATCCAACAAGTCGCCTTCTCAACCTATGGTGAATCCAAGGGAGAATATGAGTGCCATCTTTTTGAGGAGTGAGAAGGAAATTGGACCCAAAGAGAATGCATATGAAGAGGTCAACTTTAAGGCTCCACCACATAAAAATGTAGTCAAGCTCCCTCCTCTTTATAGAGATTTTGACAAGGTAAGTGAAAAACGTGTCCCTTTTAATGTTGGTACTTACCCTCCTCCTTTTCCTAGTAGGTTGGCAAAACCAAAGAAAGAAGAGCATGTTGACACTAACATGGAAGCAAAAGGAGAAGTTGACAACAATGCTTCAAAGTCTAAGGTAAGTGATAAAAGAGTCCCCTTTAATACTGGTACTTACCCTCCTCCTTTTCCTAGCAGGTTAGCCAACAATAAGAAAGAAGAGCAAGACAAAGAGATCTTGGAGACCTTTAGGAAAGTGGAGGTGAACATTCCTCTTCTTGATGCTATCAAGCAAGTACCCAGGTACGCAAAATTTTTAAAAGAATTGTGCACTAACAAGAACAAATTAAAAGGTGATGAAAAAGTAGTTGTGGGGGAGAATGTGTCTGCCATCATTCAAAGAAAACTTCCCCCAAAGTGTGGAGATCCTGACATGTTTAGTATTTCATGTAAGATAGGTAACACCATGATTGATAAGTCCATGATAGATTTAGGAGCTTCTATAAATGTCATGCCTTTGTCAATTTATAAATATTTAAATCTTGGACCTTTGAAAGAGACTGGTGTTATTATACAATTGGCTGATAGAACTAATGCCTATCCTGAAGGGATATTAGAGGATATTCTTGTGCAGGTTGATAAATTAGTCTTCCCAGCAGACTTCTATGTCCTTGATATGGAGGATGATAATTCTCCTTTTCCAACACCAATGCTGCTAGGGAGACCATTCTTGAAGACATCCAAAGCCAAAATAGATATGGATAAGGAAACACTCACCATGGAGTTTGATGATAACATAGTGGAGTTCAACATCTTTGGAGAAGTAATCATAAGTCAGAACCAACAGAAATCAAAGAAAAGGTTTGCATTTGGGATTGGATGATGGAAAGTGGAGCAGTCGAGCTAACGACATTAAACAAAAGCGCTACTTGGGAGGCAACCCAAGGATGTAAAATGTGGGAGTATTTCTTTCCTTACTTGTATTACCATTTAATTTTTGAGTTTTTATTGTTCTTCTTTGCATGCTAGACTTACTTTGAGGACAAAGTAAGATTTAAGTGTGGGGGGGGGGAATATTGGTTTATGAGTCTATAGAGTTTTTTTTTTAGGAAGTGGAAATTAAAAAAAAAGGTCAAATTTTTAAGAGTTTTGAAGATCATGATATGTTTTCTTTCTTTTAAGGATTGATTCTAAACTAAAACAAAGTTTTATAAGAAAGTTGAGACTATTTTGATTGTTATTATTATTGAAGTGAGTACTTTCTAAAGAATTTATGTGAGTTCATGATTAAATATGATTGATCATATGATATTGATAATGTGATTAGTTCATTGAAGTTGGTATAAGCAAAGGATAAATAGACAAGAACAAAAGAAAAAAAATAAAAATAAACATAAAAGAGAAAAAATAGAGGTTGAAAGCTTTAAATTCTACTCCAATGTTTTGAGTTGCTTGATCTTGTTGATTAAATTCTTGAAGTGACTTGAAATATGAGTATGCAAAGCACTCTAAAAGAGGGCTAACTTGTTGAGTAACCGGGTGTTGGTATCACCAATATTAACATTCGCGTAAAAAGGCAAGTAAGTACTTAGGGAAACCATTGTTGAAACCTCAAAAGAAAAAAAAAAGTTTCTTGATCTATTGACTTTGTTTGTAGTAATGTAAAGTGGATAATTGCAAAGTTGATATTATATGTTTCAGTTGTGTTGATCGTAAATTTTGCATGAATTTATTTAGAAGTATGCATGAATATGAGAAGTAATGATTAGAATATGATTGACTTGATTATTTAACTCTTGTTGAAGTTACGAGTTAAGAATTGAAAGATTTGAAAATATGTCCATGATCTTAATCTTGTTTTGGAGATGGAGTCATAATTTTTAAAAATTGAGTCTTATTTTGAATTTTTAGGATTGAGTCTTAAGTAAAAGATTTTGTGGGTATATCTTCTGAAAGCCCTCACGAGACACAACTCGTCCACTAGGGGTGACCTAGGGGTTTAAAGGCTTATTGCATATGCTAAATGCAATCGTGATTCCTACGAAAGTGAGTTAGGATTTTAGGATTTAGTTCTTTAGGAATTAGTTTAGCTAAGGTTTGCTAGAGGACTAGCAAAAGCTAAGTGTGGGGGAATTTGATAAGATGATATTTTGTAAATTTTATATGTGCTAATATATTTGCTTTATTGATATTTTATGCCTAAAAGAGCTAACTAATGTTTATTTTATGTTTTAGGTATTAAATATCAAAGTTGGAATTAAAAGAAGCTAAAAAGAGCAAAGTGCAGTATTTTCTGTCCAGCTTGAAAGATTGACATTTTTGACCAATTTAACGACCTGATCTCAAGATGTGGCCTTCATGGAAGTTGTAGAGGACTTCTCAAGGTTTCCAGAATGCACAAGATCGCAAAAATTGGAGATCGTTTGGTTGGTCAAACGTCTGGACAAAATCAGTACGAAATTCTGGGCAGAAAAACGAGATTGAGAAGAAATTCCAACTAAGCAAGTTCAAGACAAGATTTTGTTGAGACAAGATAATTTCTTAATTTTATTATGTCTTAGATCTGTAATTAATTAATAAAAATAGGCCTTAGGAATTTTACTTAGAAAGTAATTGTAAAAAGATGATGAGATAAAGGTAAGAGTTTGACTAGTCAAATTACTTGTTTCCCAAGTAAACTCTTATCTGAATCCCACATTGCTTAGGAAAGTCTTTTAAACTCTTCCTTAGGCCTATATAAAGAGCACAAGGCTCTCATAAACAGCATCTCTCTTATCTCTCTTATCCCTCACATCCTTCTTATCCATCTTCCCTCTTTTAGTCTTGTAGGATTTTCTTTAGGGTTTTTAATAAAATTTTATTTTTTTTCTTTATTTTTAATTAGTTGCTGATTTCTTTATTATTTTTAATTCTGATTTTGTTTTCTTTATTTAAATTAATATTGTTTGTGTGTTCTTGCTTACTAGTTTATAATCTTGATTAGTAATTCTGATTTTATATTATTAAAGATTGCTTCTTTGATTGTTTCTTGCATGATATTTGTAATCTTTATAATATATAACTTGAATTTTATGATCTTGAATATGTCTAGTGAGTAGTTTTCTTATTCAGTTATGAGGTAAATTCATTGTTCTTGGGAAAAAGAATGTTGTGAGATTTTGAGCTTATAATATAATTGTTGATTAAGTATCCAAGATTCTCTGAGCACATTTGCATGATTATTTGCTTGATTAGATGGTAGGGCCCACTATTTAATTTAATTGAATAATCTACTGCCAGATTAAAAACATAAGTCCGTAATTGCTTATGGAGTTAATCACTAGGGATGGAGGAGAATTGAGGTTTAGATTAAATGAACCGAGCTTATGTGTTTGTTATCTAATGTCAACCCATATCTTTCTTGTTGTTAATGCTGCTACAACTTATATCTAGAGAGCTTGTTCTAGGTAGGTTAAGTAGTTAGAGATTAGTTAAAGAGCTTGTTTTAACTAACGAATCAGTAAGGGAAGATGGTGTAACAGAGCTTGTTGTTATGCTACGGTTGACTATTTAATTGACAATAATATTTTGTAATCAATGATCAACTTCTAAATCCAAGAATAATTAATTACCTTGTAACTGAAGCTTTTTCATATTTGTTTTTGATATTTAATAATCCTTGCTTTCTCTCTTTTAGGCATAGCTTACAAAACTCCAAAACCACAAAATTTCTTCTTTCCGTAAAACTTAAGATTAGATTTTTAATTTAATAATTAACTTAAATAATTCAGTCTCTGTAAGTTCGACCCTTACTCCGCTATCTACATAGTAGAGTTAGGAAGTTTTATTTTTGGTGACTGACGACACTCATCAAATTTTGGCGCCGTTGCCGGGGACTGTTATTTATTTAAGTTGTTTATTATAATTTAAAGATCTAATTATTTTCTTTTCTTTCTTCCTTGCAGGGTTTGCATGTCTGACGAGCACTCTAGTTACAAACTTCGAAAGATTAGAGATTACATTCAGGCAACCCAAAATGTGGTGCTACAAACGCCCCAACCACCACCATCCACTTCCGAAGATCCACCTTCCCCCGAGCCCACGTTCAATCCCACTTTTGAATTCTCTAGTGATTCAGAAGAGGACACCATGGCTCAAAACGCTAACAGAACCTTGAAGGAGTTGGCAGCACCCCTTATGAACCAACAACCCCTTTGTATAACCTATCCTACTTTAGATGTTGCTTTTGAATTAAAATCTGGTTTGATACATCTTTTACCAACTTTTCATGGTCTTGCAGGTGAAGATCCACACAAACATCTAAAGGAGTTCCATGTTGTTTGCTCCACCATGAAGCCTGCTGGGGTTAGTGAAGAGCAAATCAAGCTAAGGGCCTTTCCATTCTCTTTAGCAGATGCAGCCAAGGATTGGCTTTACTACTTACCTTCTGGGACCATCAACACTTGGGATGATATGAAGAGACTCTTCTTGGAAAGATATTTTCCTGCTTCTAGGGCAGCCAACATCCGCAAAGAAATTTGTGGAATTAAGCAATTTAATGGTGAGTCACTCTATGAATATTGGGAAAGATTTAAACGATTATGTGCTAGTTGCCCACATCACCAAATTCATGAGCAACTATTGATCCAATATTTCTATGAGGGACTATTACCCCATGATAGAAGCATGATAGATGCTGCCAATGGAGGAGCTTTGGTGGATAAGACTCCTCAAGAAGCTCAAAACTTGATAGCAAACATGGCTGCCAATTCTCAACAATTTAACACAAGGAGAGATCCACCACCACCACTTAAGCAAGCACATGAGGTAAGTACTTCTTCTTTGGAAAAACAAATTGCTAATCTAACATCCCTTGTGCAACAATTGGCTGTAGGTAACATGCAACAAGCCAAGGCTTGTGGAGTTTGCTCCAACAACGGACACCCTACTGATATGTGTCCAACTTTACAAGAAGATTCCATGGAGCAAGCTAATGTTGTAGGAGGATTCCCAGGACCTTCCCAAGGTAAGTATGACCCTTACTCCAATTCTTACAACTCTGGTTGGAGGGACCACCCAAATTTGCAATATGGAAATAGGTCTACACCATATGTCCCACCACACAATAGGCCAAATAATTTCCAAGTCCCCAAACCTACATACCAAGAGAGGCCACCACACCAAACACAACACCAAAGTGGAAGCATGTCTCTTGAAGAAATTGTAAAGAATCTTGCTGCCTCTACTTTACAAAATCAACAAGAGAACAATCAAAGAATTGCACACCTTGAGCACCAAATGAGCCAAATGGCTACTTCATTAAGCAGACTGGAAGCTAGGGAATCCAACAAGTCGCCTTCTCAACCTATGGTGAATCCAAGGGAGAATATGAGTGCCATCTTTTTGAGGAGTGAGAAGGAAATTGGACCCAAAGAGAATGCATATGAAGAGGTCAACTTTAAGGCTCCACCACATAAAAATGTAGTCAAGCTCCCTCCTCTTTATAGAGATTTTGACAAGGTAAGTGAAAAACGTGTCCCTTTTAATGTTGGTACTTACCCTCCTCCTTTTCCTAGTAGGTTGGCAAAACCAAAGAAAGAAGAGCATGTTGACACTAACATGGAAGCAAAAGGAGAAGTTGACAACAATGCTTCAAAGTCTAAGGTAAGTGATAAAAGAGTCCCCTTTAATACTGGTACTTACCCTCCTCCTTTTCCTAGCAGGTTAGCCAACAATAAGAAAGAAGAGCAAGACAAAGAGATCTTGGAGACCTTTAGGAAAGTGGAGGTGAACATTCCTCTTCTTGATGCTATCAAGCAAGTACCCAGGTACGCAAAATTTTTAAAAGAATTGTGCACTAACAAGAACAAATTAAAAGGTGATGAAAAAGTAGTTGTGGGGGAGAATGTGTCTGCCATCATTCAAAGAAAACTTCCCCCAAAGTGTGGAGATCCTGACATGTTTAGTATTTCATGTAAGATAGGTAACACCATGATTGATAAGTCCATGATAGATTTAGGAGCTTCTATAAATGTCATGCCTTTGTCAATTTATAAATATTTAAATCTTGGACCTTTGAAAGAGACTGGTGTTATTATACAATTGGCTGATAGAACTAATGCCTATCCTGAAGGGATATTAGAGGATATTCTTGTGCAGGTTGATAAATTAGTCTTCCCAGCAGACTTCTATGTCCTTGATATGGAGGATGATAATTCTCCTTTTCCAACACCAATGCTGCTAGGGAGACCATTCTTGAAGACATCCAAAGCCAAAATAGATATGGATAAGGAAACACTCACCATGGAGTTTGATGATAACATAGTGGAGTTCAACATCTTTGGAGAAGTAATCATAAGTCAGAACCAACAGAAATCAAAGAAAAGGTTTGCATTTGGGATTGGATGATGGAAAGTGGAGCAGTCGAGCTAACGACATTAAACAAAAGCGCTACTTGGGAGGCAACCCAAGGATGTAAAATGTGGGAGTATTTCTTTCCTTACTTGTATTACCATTTAATTTTTGAGTTTTTATTGTTCTTCTTTGCATGCTAGACTTACTTTGAGGACAAAGTAAGATTTAAGTGTGGGGGGGGGGAATATTGGTTTATGAGTCTATAGAGTTTTTTTTTTAGGAAGTGGAAATTAAAAAAAAAGGTCAAATTTTTAAGAGTTTTGAAGATCATGATATGTTTTCTTTCTTTTAAGGATTGATTCTAAACTAAAACAAAGTTTTATAAGAAAGTTGAGACTATTTTGATTGTTATTATTATTGAAGTGAGTACTTTCTAAAGAATTTATGTGAGTTCATGATTAAATATGATTGATCATATGATATTGATAATGTGATTAGTTCATTGAAGTTGGTATAAGCAAAGGATAAATAGACAAGAACAAAAGAAAAAAAATAAAAATAAACATAAAAGAGAAAAAATAGAGGTTGAAAGCTTTAAATTCTACTCCAATGTTTTGAGTTGCTTGATCTTGTTGATTAAATTCTTGAAGTGACTTGAAATATGAGTATGCAAAGCACTCTAAAAGAGGGCTAACTTGTTGAGTAACCGGGTGTTGGTATCACCAATATTAACATTCGCGTAAAAAGGCAAGTAAGTACTTAGGGAAACCATTGTTGAAACCTCAAAAGAAAAAAAAAAGTTTCTTGATCTATTGACTTTGTTTGTAGTAATGTAAAGTGGATAATTGCAAAGTTGATATTATATGTTTCAGTTGTGTTGATCGTAAATTTTGCATGAATTTATTTAGAAGTATGCATGAATATGAGAAGTAATGATTAGAATATGATTGACTTGATTATTTAACTCTTGTTGAAGTTACGAGTTAAGAATTGAAAGATTTGAAAATATGTCCATGATCTTAATCTTGTTTTGGAGATGGAGTCATAATTTTTAAAAATTGAGTCTTATTTTGAATTTTTAGGATTGAGTCTTAAGTAAAAGATTTTGTGGGTATATCTTCTGAAAGCCCTCACGAGACACAACTCGTCCACTAGGGGTGACCTAGGGGTTTAAAGGCTTATTGCATATGCTAAATGCAATCGTGATTCCTACGAAAGTGAGTTAGGATTTTAGGATTTAGTTCTTTAGGAATTAGTTTAGCTAAGGTTTGCTAGAGGACTAGCAAAAGCTAAGTGTGGGGGAATTTGATAAGATGATATTTTGTAAATTTTATATGTGCTAATATATTTGCTTTATTGATATTTTATGCCTAAAAGAGCTAACTAATGTTTATTTTATGTTTTAGGTATTAAATATCAAAGTTGGAATTAAAAGAAGCTAAAAAGAGCAAAGTGCAGTATTTTCTGTCCAGCTTGAAAGATTGACATTTTTGACCAATTTAACGACCTGATCTCAAGATGTGGCCTTCATGGAAGTTGTAGAGGACTTCTCAAGGTTTCCAGAATGCACAAGATCGCAAAACTTGGAGATCGTTTGGTTGGTCAAACGTCTGGACAAAATCAGTACGAAATTCTGGGCAGAAAAACGAGATTGAGAAGAAATTCCAACTAAGCAAGTTCAAGACAAGATTTTGTTGAGACAAGATAATTTCTTAATTTTATTATGTCTTAGATCTGTAATTAATTAATAAAAATAGGCCTTAGGAATTTTACTTAGAAAGTAATTGTAAAAAGATGATGAGATAAAGGTAAGAGTTTGACTAGTCAAATTACTTGTTTCCCAAGTAAACTCTTATCTGAATCCCACATTGCTTAGGAAAGTCTTTTAAACTCTTCCTTAGGCCTATATAAAGAGCACAAGGCTCTCATAAACAGCATCTCTCTTATCTCTCTTATCCCTCACATCCTTCTTATCCATCTTCCCTCTTTTAGTCTTGTAGGATTTTCTTTAGGGTTTTTAATAAAATTTTATTTTTTTTCTTTATTTTTAATTAGTTGCTGATTTCTTTATTATTTTTAATTCTGATTTTGTTTTCTTTATTTAAATTAATATTGTTTGTGTGTTCTTGCTTACTAGTTTATAATCTTGATTAGTAATTCTGATTTTATATTATTAAAGATTGCTTCTTTGATTGTTTCTTGCATGATATTTGTAATCTTTATAATATATAACTTGAATTTTATGATCTTGAATATGTCTAGTGAGTAGTTTTCTTATTCAGTTATGAGGTAAATTCATTGTTCTTGGGAAAAAGAATGTTGTGAGATTTTGAGCTTATAATATAATTGTTGATTAAGTATCCAAGATTCTCTGAGCACATTTGCATGATTATTTGCTTGATTAGATGGTAGGGCCCACTATTTAATTTAATTGAATAATCTACTGCCAGATTAAAAACATAAGTCCGTAATTGCTTATGGAGTTAATCACTAGGGATGGAGGAGAATTGAGGTTTAGATTAAATGAACCGAGCTTATGTGTTTGTTATCTAATGTCAACCCATATCTTTCTTGTTGTTAATGCTGCTACAACTTATATCTAGAGAGCTTGTTCTAGGTAGGTTAAGTAGTTAGAGATTAGTTAAAGAGCTTGTTTTAACTAACGAATCAGTAAGGGAAGATGGTGTAACAGAGCTTGTTGTTATGCTACGGTTGACTATTTAATTGACAATAATATTTTGTAATCAATGATCAACTTCTAAATCCAAGAATAATTAATTACCTTGTAACTGAAGCTTTTTCATATTTGTTTTTGATATTTAATAATCCTTGCTTTCTCTCTTTTAGGCATAGCTTACAAAACTCCAAAACCACAAAATTTCTTCTTTCCGTAAAACTTAAGATTAGATTTTTAATTTAATAATTAACTTAAATAATTCAGTCTCTGTAAGTTCGACCCTTACTCCGCTATCTACATAGTAGAGTTAGGAAGTTTTATTTTTGGTGACTGACGACACTCATCATAAACATGCATGTTCAACATCAAAACAATCAAGATACAATGCATGTATATCAATTGTTGGTGTTGTCATTAAAGTCCAAGTTCTTTAATAATTTTGCCATAAGAAAAATTTAAGTACATGGATGATAAAGTTTCATGCATTTGAACATTTAGGATCCATTTACCATCACAAATTATAGGCCAATGACCATTACCAATTGTTGAATTTACATTTGAAATCAATCCACTAGATGTAAAATTATCATGAAACCTAGTGTGGAATTGATAAGTCAAGCCAAGAGACATAATCCTATAAGCATGCTTGACTAAGATGAACAAAAGGAATGAAGAATATTCATTATGGACAAATTCATTAAATTTTCAAATATATCCACAAATCATTGAAATAAATCTTAAAATTATGTCTAAGCATTCATTGAAAATATATTTCAAGATTATTTCAAGATTTATGCCATTCATGACCATTTTCAATGAGAAAACTGATTTTGCACTTTTGAGCTCAAGAAAAATGATATTGATTGTTGAAAGTGATACCATTTGTTGGATATGATATTAATTGATGAAGTTGAGGCATGATATCAATGAAAAATGATTGTTCATATTTTAAAGTTCATCAAAAAGGAGTTAAAACAATGAATTTTAAGTTGAGAAGAGAGAAAGTATCAAAACAATGAAAAGTTCTTCTCAATTTTGGTTGAAGAAGTGCAGAAAAGCCCTTTCTGGCTTGGGGGGATCGATCCTTATAGGAGGGGGATCGATCCCTTAACTCCAGAATGCAAATTTCCTGCATTCTGCTCAAAGGGGATCGATCCTGCTTATTGAGGGGTCGATCCCTCATCCTGTTTCTGCAGTTTTTGACAGAAAATCCAACCTTTGAGGTACCAAAACTCCGTTTTTGAGTGATTTAAGTCCAAGTAAAGGTTTAAACATTTGTAAAACATGATTTTGGACTTGTATGAATGAAAAATATGATTGAAAAACCATTTAACAAAAGATTTTGCAATTTTGGAAGAATTTACACAATAAAATACATTTTTAGCCTTAAGGGAGGCCATTTTGAGAGTTAAGCATATTTTGACAAAACCAAAGCATTAGAAACCACAAATATGCCAAAAATAAACTTGTTCACATAGATTTTAAGCACATATAACATCAAATCATCATACTTGTGAACATTATGCCATGATTTCCAACATACAAGTTCTTCATTAATGCACATAACATGGCATTTTGCATATATGACATATTTGGTAATTTGAGGCAAGTAAATACATTATCAACACATAGAAAGCTTGCTCAAAATGCAGAAATCTAATAATCATTTCAAAATCATAAATCATGCTTTTCATTCAATGCATCAAGAACTATTCATCAAGCACTCAAAAATCATTTATCATGCCTTTTGTTCAATCATTCAACTCACAAAGCATCAAAAATCATCAACAAACCATATCATCAAGGCATAAACAATTTAAATGTAACAAAAATTTTAAGGAATGAGAATTTAAGCTCACAATACTCCTTTGCTTGAGAGTGCTTGCCATGATGTGTTGGATCCACCATTAGCCATTCTTTGAGAGATTGTTGTCACCTTGCTAAAGATGGATTTCCAAGCTCTTCCTTTTTCTTATTGGCACAAGCAAACTCCATGAGGATGTGTTGAGCATTTAAACTCCATTATTCCATTGTATTCCCATGCTCTAACACTCCTACAACAAACAAATTCAAACATGCAGTGGTACCCAAATTTTCTTGGGTCCATGAGAGTTAGTGCAAACAATCTTTGATCCTTTAGGGATCCATTTTAAGCACAATTCAACATTATTTACAGCATGCTTTGGCACCCATATTTTCCTAACTACTCTTCCTCTAAATGTGGTTTTCCTATATGTGCATGCTTGTGAAGAGTGTCCTATTCTATTGCATAGTGAGCATGTAAAAGATAGATCATGCATAGTATTTTTGCTCACAAGGAAATTCTTTAGATGAGTTTCTTTTTGTATTGCATTATATCCTAACCCATCTTTGTCAAAGAAAGCTCTTTGGGTCTCTAACATGTGATCTAGCTTTTGTTGACCCATATAAAACCTAGAAAATGAGTTATGCAAATTTAAGTTCTTTTTATTCAACTCATTTATTTCTAAGTTAGCCTCTTCTAATTTCTTTTCAAATTCTAGCTTAGCATTTATCAAGGCTTCATTTTCTATTTTTAATTTAGCAATGATTTTCTTATATTTGGAGTTCATGCATTGAAATTCATTTGCTAAATCATTAAAAGCATTTTGTAGTTCACTAAAGGTATAATCCTTATCTTCACTAGAACTACTACTAGCCTCATCATCACTAATAGCCATAAAGCATGAGTAGGCTACCTCTTCATCTACATTTTCCTCATCGGAGCTATCACTATCGCTCCATGCAGCCACAAATGCTTTCTTCCTAGGCTTCCTATCCTTTTCTTTCCTAAGTAAGGGGCAATCTAATTTAGTATGACCCGATTCATTGCACTCATAACATACTAAGGGGTCCTTTTCTCTTCTACTTGACTCTCCCCTTTGATGTCTCCTATTACTCTCCATTTCTTTCATTCTCATAAATCTATTGAATCGTTTGGCAAACATTGCCATTTCCTTTTCTTCCTCATTTCCACTCTCATCACTATCATATTTATGAGTGGAAGACTTAAGTGCTACCCCTACTTTCTTTGAAGGCTCTTCATTTCTTTTTAATTTCATTTCATGAGTAAGTAGAGATCCCATAAGTTGATCTAGAGACAAGGTATTTGGATCTTTAGACTCTTCTATTGCGGTTACCTTTGCCTCCCAAGATTTTGGCAAGCTATTCAAAATTTTCTTAATCATTTCTACATTGGAATAGCTCTTGCCTAATGCCTTAAGTCCATTAATTATATCATTAAACCTAGTGAACATTTCGCTAATGGACTCATTTTCTTTCATCCTAAATAGCTCGTAATCATGTGTGAGCATTCCTACTTTGGTTTCTCTAACTTGATTTGTCCCTTCATGTGTGATGGCTAGTTTGTCCCATATTTGTTTAGCATTTTCACATAAGGAGACTCTATTATACTCATTGGGACCTAATGCACAAAAGAGGGTGTGCATAGCCTTGGCATTCAATTGTGCCAATCTCATGTCATGGGTGTCCCGCTCATCTTCACTCTTAGGGACATCTTTTCCATCTACTTTCTTTATTGGGATTCTAGGGCCATTAACTATTATTCTCCATAGTTCATAGTCATTGGATTGCACAAATAGCATCATCCTAATTTTTCAATAAAAGTAATTCTCACCATTAAAGAGTGGAGGTCTAACTAATGAGTGTCCCTCTTCTCCTAGGGGTGTGCCTACATTCAAGTGAGCCATTTAAGATCGTTTTGCTCGATAGAGGTTAGTCTAAATCAATCTCGAGCCCAAGCTCTGATACTAATTGTTGGCTCTATAGGCTATACCGAGAGGAGGGTGAATCGGTTTTTAACTACCCTTAAGCTCGTTTTGCGATTCTTCTAAATTCTCTAGCCTATTTGATTATTTTATAAGTTCTCTAAGCTAGGCAAGCATGCAATCCAAGTTCAATGCAATAAACCTAATATAATTGCAAGTAAATAAAGAGTAGGGAGAGAGAGATTTACAAAATCGATTTATAGAGGTTCGGCTACCTTGCCTACGTCCTCTACCTTGAGACGCTCCCAAGGATTTTCTCCAAATCCACTATCTTGAATTTGTGATTACAATCCCTCTTTTTCTTAAGCTCAAGAATAACCTCCCTCTTTTTCTAGGCTCAAGAGAAACCTCTCTCTTGTTCTAGGCTCAAGAGAAACCTCCCTCTTTTTCTAAGGCTTAAGAGAAACTTCCCTCTTTTTCTAGGCTCAAGAGAAACCTCCCCTTTACAAGGAATGGTGGGTTACAAATAATGTAATAAAAAAAGGGCCTCTAGATAGGCAAGTGACTATAGAAATTAGGCACAAAGAAAAAGCCTATACAATATTTGTGTTATTCTATACAAAGAATATGAGAATGATGGAAGATGAAGACTTTGTAGCTCTTGATTTGTTGTTGAGGCTTGAGGAAAATGAAGAAGATGATGAACAGAATTTCTGAGCAGTTCCTCTTGCTTTCTTTAGCTTCTAAGCCTCTATTTATAGTCCCTTGGATGTATTCTAGCCTTTGGGAGAAGCCAAATCTCGAATATTACCGTTGTCTCACAAAAACTAGTCGTTACAGGCTATTTTCGGGCAAAGGGATCGATCCCTTCCCATAGGGGATCGATCCCATGCTTCATTCTAAGCCTTGGAGGTATTATGCCATAAAGGGATCGATCCTTTCCCTTAGGGGATCGATCCTTTCCCTTAGGGGATCGATCCCATGCTTCCAGAATGAGTTTTTCCTGCACTTTTGGGTTAGAAATGATATGGCTTTTGATTTTAATTCAACCCAAAACATTTATAAGCTTTAAGGGAGTTTTTCTTGACTTTCTCAAATGAAAATATTGTCCAAAAACTTATAAGTAATTTTCTAAACTTATGTTCAATAATTCTTGAGAAAATTACTTAATATTGAAAACCATTTTATAAAGTATTAAGACCAATAAGAATATATCATTAAATCATGGTCTTAATGTTTGATATAAACACTTAGAATGGATTGAGAAAATCATGCGTGATAAGGTAAATTTACAATATGAATTAAAACATTAAAGCTTACTTAAGTTTTTGTCATTTCAAAATATATATGTCAATTTAAAGCTAACAATGTATATTAACGGTGGGCATCTACGTGTCGCCTTTTCATTAGTATGCTAGGTGTTTGCATTGTTAAACTTCTTGATCATCCAAGTGTCAAGCCCTAATTAGAGTGTTGGTTGGTTTTGTACGTAGTTTGTCCATGTGTTGATTGTACATTGGTTTGCCAGACAATCACGTCCTCTACTGTTCTTATTCTTCCCCCATATAAGCCGACTTTTTGGGGTCTTTTCTTTATAATCATTTCAAGGCAACAAAGTTTCAGAAAAATTTTGCGATTTTTCCTTAGCCGTTTCCTCCTCAGTTCCAGGCTCAGGATTCAAAGAGTAAGTGTCCATTTTTCGTTTGCTCATTATTCTTCACTTTACCAAGAATGTCTATGAAGAATTTGTCTTCAGTTAGGATTGGTGGTTGGTGGTTAGCCGACAATGATCTTATTAATGTGAAGCTGACCAAGATCAGGACTCACTATTTTTTTGATAGCATTGTCGTTAGGATTCTGGCTAAAGGCAGTAGGATTAGCATAGTCAGCAAAGTAGGCAGAGAACTGGAGGCACATTTCCATTGTGCCTCTTTGGATGATGGCTTAAGGCTTCCCTTAAAGCCATTTTTTATGGATGTCATTAACGAATATGATATCGCCCTTTCTCAATTGAGTCCGATCGCCTAGAGTGCTTTGATGGTGTTCTATATAACCTGTAGGGATAATAGCATAGACCCAACCTCTCGACTATTTAGGTCTTTTTATACGATCAGAACATCAGCATCCTTTGGCTTTTACCACTTTTAGGCGAGGACTGATCACCAAATACTATTAAGTTTACCTCTAATTTAAAGGGATGAAAGGACCGTTTTGTTTGTCTATGGAGGAGAGAATTTGATGTTAATGTGGAGTAGGGAGTGACGAATGCCGTAATGAACTATACCTTTGAATTAACTAGAGAAGAACAACTGCACAACACTAAACTAGAGGGAATTACTATTAATTAGTCAGTAGTTAGGGATAAGAAGCCACTAAAGTTGTAATGGCCAAGGCTTCTTAAGGTTCATGCCCCTAATTTGGCCATCTAGACTTTAGAGAATGTAAATAGGTGAGCTAGACCCCAAAGCACACATGGGGTGGTGGGTGAAGAGAGCTCTAATGATCTAGATCACAAGCTCTTAAGTACTAACATTGTGAATTGATTTGGTTAGAAAGTATTTCTAAAAATTTAGGTACATATGCAAAAGTACCTGTATTTTAGGTAGTAGAATGCAGAAAGTGAGTTTAGCTTGCCTGAGGGAAGTTGCTACCTACAGGGGTTCCCTATGTCCTCAACCATAAAGGTCTTCAGTTGTGGTGATTAAAGGTCATGGTTAGAGCTTAGTTGTTACTAGATCACCATCTCCTCTTGTTCAAAATGTTTCGCAAAGCTCCACTCCTCTAGCTCCAGCAACCGCTTCAATAGAACAACCATCCTTAGAGCCTCAAGAACCTTCACGAGACGAATTAGTTCACCGCAAACAAGCTGCTGTTCATCCCTCGAGTCAAGATAAGTCGAATACTTATAGACGGCGACTAGAGCAACTAAACAAGGATGACGGTGAAGGGTTTAACATTCCTCCCTTCAATTGAGGGGTGGACATAGAGCAAATCAGACATTTACCCATGCCAAGCTCTTCTTCAAACAACATCATTGCCAATAGCCAATATGCGTTGGATTTTTCCAAGGCATTCGTGCTTGTGATTGATCGATAGTATTTTTTAGGTCAAGGCCTCGTTAAAAATTTGGAAATTGCTCAAGTTGCTGCTGTCCGGGTAAGATAATGTCTTCTTTTGAACTGTGTAGTTATGATAAATATTTCCTAGGGAGTAATTTTATATATTGTTGGCTTTTAGCTCGTACCACTACTATTACCAACTACTTTGGCCATTACAAGCATGCCATTAGGTATACTGTGGGTGCGGTGAACAGGGATAAGGATAAGGCTATTTGGGCCATGGTGGTTGCCGAGGAGAAGCAAAACAAAGGCAGAAGAGGAGAAGGATGTGGCGTTTGAGGAACGAAATGAGGCTAAGGCCTAGTTGTTATCCTTAGGCAAAGAACATGAAAGAGCTCTATCAGCACAACGCTTAGATCTTTAAACCCAGCTCACCATTGAACAATCGAGGAGTACCATGTTGGAAAGCAAAGTGGCAGAGCTAGAGGCTCAACTAGCTGGGCAAAGTCATTGTATCAAACATAGCGATAGAGACGATAGAAAGGGCTCAAGCAAGTTTGGCAAATGATGCTCATCACTACGGAGTGATCTATCAACAATTTGCTTTCTTTATGATGAAGCAAAAGTACCCCAATTTGGATCTTGATGATATTAACTTCGACTTGCTTAAGGGGGTAGAAGATGATGAGAACGAATAAAAAGATACCTTAACCCCAACTGTCTACGAGCAGCCTACTACAGCAAAGCATGAACTCACTATAGGTTCCCCAATTAGAGAGGTCAAAGAAACATCCACCAATCATCCAACTATAGATCAGGGTACTACCGCTGACCAGCCAGTAGTTATTGATGATGGTGGTAATGAGTTTGGTGCAGAGACCAACTCTTAATTTGTGTTGCTATGCTTTTTCTTTTATTTTAATTGTAATTTTACTATTTCATTGAATGTTTAACCAAATGATTTTGTTTATAATTTATTATCTCGATGTCAATGCTTTTCTTAGCTATATGATAAAATTAGTTGTGAAACAGCTAGTACCTAACTTTCACTGCTAATGATAGATCCTTTATGCAAGCTAGCCGAGCTGCAACAACCTTTGTCTATTATTTCCTGTATTTAAGTTTTTGAGCTAGAAGTTACTAAGGAAATAAACTTAGTGCTTGCTTGGATCGAACCCAAATCATAAGGAAACTACATGTGCATAAGTTTGAGCTTAAGTAAAAAGCTCACAAGTGCTTTGCTGATTGCCTAACTCGTGAGGTTTTGAGAGATCTTAAAACTAACATGAATAAGAAATTAATTGATTGCCTAAACATGGGGTTACATTGATTGGCCTTGAATTAGGGGACTTAAGCAAACTATGATAAGGAACAATTATAATTAAATTAGTTTCTCATTAGTCGCCTAGACATGGGGTTACATTGATTAGCCCCGAATTGGAGGACTTAGACATAGTAAGTTTTCAGGTGTTAGGCGTTCCAAGCCCTACGAACCTTGCTTTCATCAAGGTGGGCAAGTTTGTATGCCTGCTTGCCAATTACTTTTGAGATCTGGTATGGGCCTTCCCAATTAGGAGATAACTTCTTTCTCTTGCCTATTGGGTTGCTCGCCTCACAGTTGCGTAAAACCAAATCCTTCACCTTATAGGCCTTGTTGTCAACTCTTTCGTTATAATATTGGGTGATTTGGTGTTATCTAGACACGACTCTAATCCTCGCCTCATCTTTGAGTTCTTCCAGCAAATCTAAATTTCCCTTGAGCTGTGTTTCATTTTCTCCAGTGATCTCATTAAACATTCTAAGTGTGTGGATGTTATTTTGACTGGGATTACTACTTCTGTTCTAAAAGTGAGACGAAATGGTGACTTTCCTATAGCTAAGTGGGTTGTAGTTCTGAGCACCCAAAGTATACCCGGCAATTCCTTTACCCATGCGTTAGCTGTGTCATCTAACTTTTTCTTAAGAACTGTTAAAATTTTATTGTTAGTAAACTCTACTTGGGCATTAGTCTGGAGATGGGCCACAGATCCAGGGCAAAGTTTGACATGTAAATTTTCACAAAAAGTAGAAACATTCTTACCGACCAATAGGGGACCATTGTCTGTGACTAGGGTTTGGGGAAGACTAAACCTGTAAATAATGTTCTACCAGATAAACTTTTCTATCACTGCCTGAGTTATGATAGCCACTGCTTTGGCCTTTATCCATTCGGTCAGATATTCACAGGCAACTACTACGAACCTCTTTCTAGCTTTGGTGATCGAGAAAGGTCCCAAGATGTCTAATCCCTATTGAGTGAATGGCCAAGGTGTAGTTATGTGGGTCAAGTTTTTCGGTGGATGTCTGCTTACTTGGGCAAACCTTTAGCATGCATCACATCTTCTTACCATGTCTACAACATCCTTTCCCCATGAAGGCCAGTAGATTTTGTATCTCAGTACTTTGCGGGCCAGAGCCCTGCCTATCAAGTATTTTCCACATATCCCTTCGTGGATTTCTTTAAGAGTATACTCTACCTCATATGGGCCTAAGCACTTCGAATAAAGTAAAGGAAAAAGATTTCTTGTATAGCTTACTGTTGATTATAACACACATGGAGGCTCTTTTCTTGATTTTTACTTCTTCTTCCCTACTCATGTTTGTTTGACCATTTGTGAGAATAGCATATTGTGGTACTGTTATGCGTGGTAGACTTCTCACCATTGTTCAATTCCTGTGTATTTAGCAGGTATAGAAGGAAACAATGTGGTGGGTCCCACAGACCCTACAGTGTCTGAATGGACAGGAGACTTGGTACACATAGTAAAGAGAGCTGAATAAGCCTATGGTAAGAATCTAGAAGCCAAAATCCTTTATTTAAGTTATTTTTAGGAAGTGTGCCAACAAATTAGAAAATGATGATTAAAGACATAGTCCGGTTGTACTTTCGTGAATAATGGTCAAACTAAATTAACTTTTGACCCACTGACTAAAGTATGATAATCTATGTATAAATAAGTTCTAAGCTATGTAAACAGATAGATTAAATCAGTGGTAAACTTATAAATTTACGCGATTGACCCGGTAAGGGTATTATTGTAATTCACCCTTACAGTCAATCAAACCTTAATAAAACCCCATCCTTTCATTAAAATATGTTCAATAATAATATTCAATGATGAAATAAAATATTTTAGAGTTAGATTGACTAGTTAAAAATATCATGGAAGTTTAAGGGCAAAATTGTACAAAATCGTTATAAGTGAGGCGATTTTGGTCATTTTACCTTTAAAAACAATCATCATCATCATTATCATTATCAGAGCCTTTATCCCAAGAGATTGGGATAGGCTATATGAACCAATATTTGAATTCACATTAGATCTTCCATATGTATTCTCCTCCTCCATAGATTCCTATCCAAGGCCATTTGCTCATCCAATTCTAAAACCTCCGTATCTTTCCAAACTACTTCCTTCCAAGTCTTTTTTGGTCTTCCTCTAGTCTTAACCCTTCTCTCAACATCCATAGCCTCTATTCTCCTAACTGGAGCATCTACAGGTTTAGGTCTTACGTGTCCAAACCAACGTAAACGATTTTCACACATCTTGTCTTCGATAGGTACCACTCCAAGCATCTTACGAATATCATCATTTCTCATTCTATCCTTTCTTGTATATCCAAATATCCACCGTAACATTCGCATTTCTATTACACCCATCTTTTGTGTATGTAGCTTCTTAGTCGCCCAACATTCACTACCATATAACAATGTTGGTCTAACAACTGTCCTATAAAACTTGCCTTTCAACCATATAGGAATTCTTTTATTGCACAACACACCTGTAGCACTTCTCCACTTACTCCATCTAGCTTGGATCCTATAGATCATATCACCATCAATCTCTCCATCCATCTGCACTATTGATCCCAGCTATCGAAAATGATCTTGCTTAGGTATCGCCACCCCATCTAATGTCACTACATCATGCTCTTCCACTCGGTTAGAACTAAATTTACACTCCATGTATTCAGTCTTCACTCTGCTTAGTTTAAATCCTTTTGATTCTAACATTTGTCTCCATAATTCCAACTTTGCATTGATCTCTGCTATAGTTTCCGCACATAGGACAATATCATCTGCAAACATCATACACCAAGGCACCTTATCCTGGATGGATTTTGTCAGTTCGTCCATAACTACCACAAACAAGAATGGACTCAACGCTGACCCTTGGTGTAGTCCCACCGTGATAGGAAACTCACTTGTTTGCCCCCCACCTGTTCTCACATGTGTCCTTGCATCTCAATACATGTCCTTAATTAATTTAATATATTTCAAAGGAACTCTTTTCTTCATTAAAGACCACCATAGTACCTCTCTAGGCACTTTATCATATGCTTTCTCCAAATCTATAAAGACCATATGAAGATCTTTACCCATTACTCGAGAGCGCTCTATAAGTTGTCTAAGCAAATATATGGCTTCCATAGTTGATCGACCTGGCATAAAACCAAATTGATTCTCCGATATCTCTATATTCTTTTTTAATCTCCATTCTATCACTCTCTCCCATAGCTTCATCGTGTGACTTATCAATTTTATGCCTCGGTGGTTGGAGCAACTTTGAATATTCTAAATATTTCTACACACTTAAAGGGCCCGACCATTTCAACATCTTCAACCTCAGGCCTTTCTACCATTAACAAACCTTGAAGAAAATAAGAACTCTTCCAAAAACACTAACTAAAACACCTTAAAACACCAAACTTCCTTCTACAATCTTGTTCCAAATTTAATCCTCTACAGGCCCTTCCAAAATCTTGTGGTAAAGTGGACAATATCAAAGTGCGAGACTCCCTCTTGAATTCAGCCAAGGTAAGATGTCACCATGCTTGAATTTCCTTTATGTTTTAATGATAGAAAGTCATGTAATTAAGTGAGTTAAGCATGAATTTGGCCTTGGATTGAATCAAAACTCACTCAAACACTCCCTTAGGGTTTCAACCATGGTAGGAAGTTCATGAATTATGATGTTTTGTTGCATGAAAGTGATGCCAAATGGATGAAGAACAATGATAGAACATGAAACTAAGCTTGAATTGTTGAAAAAGCTTGAGTAGTCTTCCATGTACCATTTGGCCATGACAAAGGGAGAGAGGTATTGTGCTCAATTGATGTGTTCTAGGTTCCATGATATTGTATAAATTAAGAGGAGATTGCCAGTGCGATTGGAATCGAAAATGGAGTTGATTTAAGCATAGTTGTATTTTAGCACTGATGTATATTACATTGGTTTAGTGACTACTGTAGACAATCTGATAGATTTTAAGGAAGAAGAAATTGTTATAAGTTAGAATATGGTGAAATAATGGTGTTGGCTTAATGTTTTGTGGCCCGGGAGTGAGAATTGTCGTGTACTGCTATTGGTAAGTTCGATAGGAATCGACAAGTAAGGGATGAGTATGGAAGACATAGGGATACTGTGAATGCATATTATGGTTGAAAATTATTTTATGAAATTGTTTTGAAGTCAATTGTTTTGAAATTAATGAAATTGTGGACTATGGTTGGTTTTATAAATTGTGTTTCCATTGCATAAAGGCTAAGTTAGAAACAGTTGTTATACTGCCGAAAATTCTAATAATTTTATGAAAGTATCTTTTAATATCCTTGAATATTAGAAATGAAGAATTTATTAAGTTAATTTTACCTTATTCATTAAAATTGCATGTTTTCATTAAATACCGAAAAACAATATTTAAAATGCATGTTATCGAATTTTACGTACGTGAGAGTACTAGCATGTTCTTATAACTTGTTTACAGATAAATAGAACATTTTTAGAAAAGAAGACTGAACTATGAATATTTTATGAATTTTTATTTTTGAATTGCTAATGTTTTCAAAACATATGTATTTATTGATTGACTGAAGATTTTATCACTGGAATTGATTCTTAAACAGTGTTTATATTGTTTATAAATAGTTTTAAGACTGTTAGGCCCCGTATCATGCCGACTGTTACTATTACTGTACTGTTGTTGATAGACCTGCCAAGTCTTCAACTTCCGCAGTTGTCACCTAGTAAGTAAACACTGTGGACCCCCGAACTATGGCCATATGTCTTATTGTTACTGTTCTCCCTTCTTGGGATACTGTTATGGCATGATATTTATTAAGTGTTGCCTGGTCTCTATTGTACTGTACTGTTTTATTGAACTAAATTTCTTATTGATACTGAAGTGAATTATTTATGTATCGACTGCACTGAAATTTCTAAAGTGTTTACTATACTATTTATTGGATTTTTATACTGAATTATTTAATGAACTGATTCAATTATACTGTCTAAATACTGAAATATTGCATGATATGATTTTAAAGTGATTTATACTGTTTATTCATATCATCTTTAATTGTTTACTCCCTATAGTCACGACTAGGGACTAGGACACAATAGGTACTTTAAAGTACCTCTCATACTCCATTTGGTTACCTAGCCGACTATAGTATCCTTCCTAAAATGTCCTTTAGTATACTGTTAGAAAATTTAAATAATTTAAGAATATAGATTTCATAGTATTAGTTCTTGCATACGAATTTCTTACCAGGCATTTAGCTCACCCCCTCTTTTCCCACCTCATAGATTATCTGCAATGATATACCTTTCCACAAATAGGCTACATTTTCGGTACCCTCAAGCAGCAGTTATTTAATCTTGAAGGTATATTTATTTTCTTTTATATATTTAGATATATATATATATATATATATACAGTACTACTTTTGTATAATTTATGTACAGGGGATGTAAAATTTGTGAAATGTATTAGAAATGATACTTTTGATGTAAATATTAATATTAGTTATAAATAGACTTTTATTTACAAATTGAGTACTGTAATAAGTGATTGTTATAAAGGCACTGCAGACAGCCCAACCAACTGACTGTATATGTGATTATTGATATTTATTGTATATACCGAGACATAACACCATTCTCTTGGTACCATAGGATTAGAACCCATTAGTCAGCATTAGTGAACTCTAGGACCTGTTGAGAACTCGGCGCTCTAAGGGTTTTGCCGATATTCTACCATTACTTCATCTGCTTCAAAACTCTCCTTGGCAACCATTCTTGACTATCTGCTCTAGAATTTGCATCTCTAGGGAGCTGTAGCAGTTATATATTTTCAAATTGTCCTCAAAGTTTAGTGACCAACCTATGGTACCAGATTAAAGAGGGATCCTTCACCTCATATTCTCTTGAAGCTTGCTTAGCAACTAGTTGTGAGTCAGTAAATACCCACAAATGTTGTACCTTTATTTTTTTGGGTGAGCTCCACTCCTCCTAATAGTGCCTCATATTCAGCAGCATTGTTAGTGATAGGGAATCCAAACTTGATACAGTATTGGATTTCTTCTTTTTGTGGTCCCACAAGAATTATCCCAGCTCTAACACCTTCTTTGCTTGATGAACCATTATCATAAAATGCCCATTGTTGGTTTGCCAAGCTATGTTTGTTTAGTTCCTTTTCATTAATCACTACATCAGCAGCAATAAATGTGCATTCTACGATGAAGCTTGCTAAAGCTTGGGCTTTTATGGTCTTCCGAGGCCTATATTCTAAGCTAAATTCAGTTAGCTCAATACTTGATTTCACCATTCTTTTGGATGTGCTCATTCTCTGCAAAATCACTATAAGGGGTGATTAGTTAGTACTACAATATGGTAACTTTGGAAGTATGGTCTTAGTTTCCAAGCAACAACAACCACTGCGTAAACTATCTTCTCTATATGACTATAGTTTGGCTCACCTCCTTTCAAGGTTCTACTAATATAGAATACCGATAGCTAGGTTCCTTCTTTATCTTTAACTAACCCTGCTTCGATAGTTTTTGTGGATACATTGACATACAGGAAGAGATTCTCTCCAGGTTCAAGATTGGCAGGTAGAGGTGGGGAGCTTAAATACTTCTTTAATTCTTCGAAAACCTTTCGACAATCTTCACCCATTTGAATCTAGCTACATATCTAAGAATTTTAAACAAATGTAAACATTTTTCAGCAGACTTTGAGACAAACTTGCCTAGTGCATTCACTCTTCCATTAAGAGTTTGAAAATCCTTTGGTAAGCATGGAGGTTTCATGTTTAAGATTGCCTTAATCTTTTTCGGATTCGCTTCTATCCCACTCTGAGAGACCATGTATCCATGGAATTTCCCTGCCTCTATAGCGAATATGCATTTTGTGGGATTCAACTTCAACTTGTACTCTCTTAGTGTGGAAAATGCTCTTTCTAGATTTCTGATGTGCTATTCTAAATTGAAACTTTTAACCAACATATCATATATATAAACCTCCATTGAATTCTCAATTTGATCGGCAAAAATTTTATTTACCAGTCTCTGGTATGTTGCTCCAACATTCTTTAACCCAAAAGACATCAATTTGTAATAGTAAATACTGTCCTCGGTTATGAACGCCATTTTTTCTTGATCGTCCGGGTTCATCATGATTTGGTTGTAAATTGAGAACGCATCCATAAAGCTTAGCACTTCATGCCTTGCAGATGCATATACCAATTTGTCAATTGCAGATAATGGAAAACTATCTTTTGGGCACGCCTTATTCAGATCGGTGAAATCTACACACATCATCCAGTTTCTATTGGCCTTCTTTACCATCACCACATTAGACAACCATTTAGGGTAGCTAACCTCCCTAATATAGCCTGCCTTTAATAGTTTCTGTGTCTCTTCTCGTGCTACCTCAATCCTATCAGTTGAGAACTTTCTTTTCCTTTGTCTGATTAGTCTAACTTTGGGATCTACATTTAAGCTATGGCAAATAGTAGAAAGGTCTATACCTAACATTTCAAAGGCTGATCAAGCAAAAATATCAACGTTCTTCTAAAGGAATAACTTTAGCAATCCTTCTGTTTGTTGGGTAGCTTCCTTCCAATTTGGGTTGTCCTATTTGGTTTACTACCAATAACAACCTCATCAATTTCCTCCATAGGCTAATATTGCTCTTGTTCTACTCTGGGATCAAGCCCTTCTAATGGTAATGGGTCATGACTTTGCTATTGTATTGCAAGAATATCTCCAGAAATGGATGCCTAACCTTTAGTGGTTAATTGAATGGAACAAAGGTGGCATTTTCTCATCATAACTTGATTGGCCTTCACATAACCTATTCCTGTTGGGGTAGGAAATTTAATAGTTAAACAGTAAACGCATGTTACCATACTAGTGTGTTTCATTATAAGTTGCTTGAAAATCACATCATAAGCTGATGGTTGATATTCTGAAAGTTCATCATTATATTCAGAATATGCTTTTCTTGCCCCAATGTTGCTGGTAGATTAATCACTCCTTTAACCCTTGTGGTTTGATTAGTAAACCCATACATAGGTCATGTTGGCTTCAGTTGGTCCTCGTCCAAACCCATCTTCTGAAAGGCACCCCAGGATAGAATCTCCACAGTGCTTCCGTCATTTATGAGATTTCTTTCTACCTGATAATTTCCAATCAATGTTGAGATCATAATAGGATCATTGCCATTGTCAATTAAGATATCCACATCCTTATCAAAAACTTAATCTGCCAATCACACTCAGATCTGGATTCTTTGGCAGTACATCAACAACCATTACACTTCTTAGATGAGCTCTTTTTTTGGTTCCTGAGGTCATCTATTCCTCCACTGCCCCTACTATTGTTGTGATCACCCTTGTAATTGGGCATTTCTCGGTTGCCCTTTCATCATTGTAGCGATTATTCCCTTTATCATTAACATAAGTTCTCAATTGCCTTTTCTTGTTCAAGAACTTAATTTCATCCTTTAGCTTTTGGCAATCCTCCATGGTGTTTCCGTGGTCCCTATGAAAGGTGCAATACTTGCACTCATCCTCATTAGGATTTGGTCGCCCTGGTTGTGGTCACCTAGCATATGGCTCATTTGCAATTGCATTTAGAATCGCATCTCTACTTGCCATTAGAAGGGTGTAAGACCAAAATCTTCTTTGAAGGGATTTAACCCTGACATCCAGTCTACTCCTCGGTCTGTCTCTTATTGATCATTGAAACTCCATCTGGTCACTTCTTTTCTTGAGTTTCAGATAGGCCCTCACTAGGTTCCTCTCCCTGATTTCCTCCTCTTCAGCTAATGTGTTAGCTTTTTGTAACACTTCATGTAAAGCTCCTAATTGCTCATCACATAGCGACTAGTGCACATGATCACTAATAACCCTAGCTTTGAACGCCTAAACGGTGAAGCTATCATTAGGAACCTCAACATCGGTATAAGTAATGGTAAACCTATGGATGTAATTCCTTAGCTTCTCTTTTGGCCTCTAAACTAATGACGTGAGACTCGTCGAAGTTCTTCTTTGCTTCTTATTAGCTAAGAAGTGTCCCATGAACAGCTTGCTAAGCTAATCAAAACATGTGATCAAATTGGGTGGTAATGAGTAAAACCAGGATCTAGCCATACCTTTGAGTGTAGTAGGGAAAATGAAGGAAACCGAAACAAACACGCAACGGAATTTAAATCATTCGGCCTCCACCAGGATCGATTCGGAGAGTTGCCTGATTAGGGTTTCAAGATTTTACCTAACGTTTTCTCTGATTTTTTTTTTGTCGTTGGTCGAGTCACAAGCAACAACTTTTCGTTCCTGCCTCTATGGTATCCACACGAACGGATCTCACGACTCTTGAACGTCTCACGATCAGTAGCCTTAAAGAGCGTTTTTATTTTAACCGAATTGCTAGCTTCGATTAAAAGAATATCTTGTTTTGTTTGAAAGAAGCTCTAAAACCACAGAGAACAGGTTTCTCTTTTCTGTTTAATTGTGCGGCTCTGTTTTAGAAAACACAAAACATTCTTTTATAGGCAGTAAATTTTACCTTAAAATTTACTGTCAAACAGAACTCTAATTCTACTTAGAATAGGATTAGTTATATCCTTAATCCAATTCAGAATAGGATTAGTTATATCCTCAATCCAATTCAGAATAGGATTAATTAAGCTCTTCATTGATCCGTTCTAAGTGTGCGACCCAATAGGTTCTCAAAACAATGGCAATGACAAAATTGTCACAGGCAATGAGTGGTATCTAGCAACACATCATTGCTACCCATGTAACGAGAATGTCAATGACTCGACATAACCTTACTCGTGATAGATGTTACTGTGTAGTCTAATCCCTTTATCCTTTGATGTCTTGATTAGACACAAGTCATGGAATGTGTCACACTTGTATAGTCTAATAAGCATTTCTTGATTCCTGAGTAGACTAATTAAACAAATAAAATCAATATCTCATATTGACTTATTCGAGCACGGCCATGCATTTCTTAGTCTCACTCTATCAAAGGGCCCAAGACATCACTCTTGTTATATAAGAGGGATAAATCCTATCTTGATCACTCAACATCCCTCTACATAGATCAAGGCATACCAAATTACTACCTTTATAGTCCATCCTGTTACGAATGACATCTAGCAGCATTAAAGTATGCAATTCTCTATGTTGGGATCTCTGATGATCTCAAGTCAAAGGATCACATACACCATCATCACTATGAGAATCGCTTATGACACTCATATAACAATCCATGTAGTGTTCTCATGGATGGTCGATCCAGTACATAGTTCTCTAACATGTACCTATGTGATGACTTGATATCCTATATCCATGACAATGGTCATCAGTCAACCACATACTAGTCTTATCGTATCATTGTTATCCTTGTTTACAATAATACTTGACTAGGGATATTTTGAGAATAGTGTGTTATTACTATTCTAAGGACATTATCATATAAGATTACATTACGCAGTTATAAGACAAATATAATAATGAACTATAATAAATAAAAATGTCATAATACATAAAAAATACCAAAGTCAATCATCTAATGAATGGTTCTAAGGGCATAATCCAATAGAAAATTCTACACTTTGCCACATCAATGGTTCCATAGAGATCCAAGGTCGCCTCATAACATAATATGTAATCATATGGGTCACCAATGCCATCATATCTTCTTTAGGGACTTTGAAGTTGTATGGAACTACCTCTCTTTGTATTTTTGTGGAGAAGGGACTATCAATTCGCCTAACACAATGTACATGTCATGTAAGCAAATAACTTCTCCACCTTATTTATCCACTCCCCTACAGCTATTGGATCTTTTTCACCTTTAAACTTTGATGGATCTAGCTTCTTAAACTGCCAAGGTCACATCACAACCCCTTTTTGGGACCCGTCTCGGTTATTCTAAAATCAAAGGCATTGGCTGTGGTGGGAGCTGTACTGGTTGTGGCAGTGGTGGGGGCTATACTGGCTGTGGCTACAGTATAGGCTAAACATTTACTAGAGGCAGTGGAGGTTGTGCTGCCTTAGGTACTGGTGCTCTGGCAATAAAGCTAGCGATGAAATCTACTACTTCTCTTTCTAGCCTGAAGATTTGTGTATTAGGGCTCTTAGGTTTTGGAGGGAGAGCTGGCTCCAACATCAGCTCTAGAGATGACTCTAGAGAAGGCTCTATAAGCCTAGGTCATCCCTTTTCTGGTTTAGTAGCCCTGCACCTATCATTCATTTTGTACCAAAACAAAAGACACAAAATTGTTTTCAGTTACACAGTTCAAATATGTATTTAGACAAGTACAATACTATTTGGGATGAATATTATTTCTAATATAAGATACTAATAGACATCAGACCAACCTTATTCTGATACCAACTTTAATTGTCACATCTTGAACTATAGGACATTCTACTATTTCACATAATTTAATCACATTCGGTTGGGCTGTCCCAATGTTGACATATGTGCAAAATAAATTTTATAATTTTCAAGTAAACCTAGGATTCAGATTCATGTGTAGCAATATAGGAATAAATTAAACTCAAGATTTTATTTAATAAACATATAAGTTACAGTATACCTCCCAAGTGTTATTTACATACAAATAGTACTATACAAAGAAAATATGAATACATAAGGTAAGCTCATATACCTCAATGGAATAAAAAACCTGCTTGAGGGATACCAAAATCAGGACCTCTTGAGCAGACCAAAGCTACTGTAGATAATCTAGAATGAAAATAAGGGTTGAGCTTACGCTCAGTAAGAATATATATACAAAAGCCGATACTACGTATACTATATGCAGAATAGATCAAATAATGTTCTTATACGTAGAAAACACTAATTGTCGGCATCAATTTCGAAAAAGATACTTTAGTGGATCAGATAAGCAAGCTGAGTATAGAAGGATACTTTGAAGTACCTCACTTGTACCGGCATCCAAGTCCAACTATAGAGAGTTCAATAATATTTTATCTAGTTACTAAATCTTATAAATATTTATTATAGCTTTCATCCTACAAAACATAAATAGTTCTAAAACATTCAATAAACATTATAAATCACTTCAACAAATAATTCAGAATTGTAAAGCATAAGATATAATTATCATATAAATCAATATTTAGAACAAAACAAATCTAGGAGTGCTTGGATCCATGTTAACCAGGGATTTACTACCTCAATATAAATAAAACATTGGAGACTAGGCTTCACCCAATAGACTAATGCTATAGACTTATGGCCATAATTAAGGGTATCATAATGTGTACTAGCCAGGTAACACCTATGGGAGTTAGATGACTGGGCTAGAGTCAACAGCAATTAGAACGGAACAAAAGCATGTTCCCACAGGTACTTTCAGGGCCAACAGTCTTAACACATTTTATGAATCATTCTAAATAAGCTTATAGAGAACCATTCAAAATTTTGTACTTTCAGTTAATTCATAAAGCAATAAATGTAGAAATTTTCACACATAAAATATAAAATTTCATCTAAAATTCTCAAGTCCAAATCTAATGCTCAAATACTTTACTCAGATATCATAGTTATACAAAACATGGATGTATCAAGAATCGTGTGAAATCATTAAGGATTTTCTCGAAAACAAAGTATCAATTATGATATGCATATGCAGCATTTTGGAAGCTTAATCCCAAGATAGATATTCTCACTTTTTTCCACTTCTAAAATCCACAATTTCACTTTCCTTGTTTCAAATCAAACCAACACTTCCCATTCTACGAAAAGGCATATTTTATCAAGTCAATGCAATGGAGTATCCTTATGCTTCATACATATATTCCTTAGCTCTTAAATTCCTACAAGGATGGTTGCTAGCACCAATATTGCTTCCCGACTCCTAAGTTGCAAATTCATTAATCGGATATTATCAATTTTAATACTTTAATTATGAAAATTGTTCTATTATTATAATCGTAAACTAATTCTAGCATTTCTTCTTCTTAAACTATCCCTGCCATAGGCAGTCAACTGGTTACTGGGGTAGTCGATTGGTTTTCTAATATAATGCTATTGAGTAAAAAGTAGTTGACTGGTACAGATGGTAGTTGACTGACTTTCAAATAGAATATTTTTGGGTAAAAAGCAGTTGGCTGGTGCTAATGGTAGTTGACTGACTTAAGTTGGTTACAGCGGCAGTCGGTTGCTATTCAGGGCGATCGACTAGTCTAAGGCGTTACGATGAAAATATCTAAATTTGGTGTTTGGTCAGTCAGTTGCTATTTAGAGTAGTCGGCCACTCCTAGACAAATTGCTATCACAACTTCGAATTTCAACTTCAAATTTCATCAACTACTTCATTTCTTCAACTAGCCTAGATTCATGTTTTATCCTTATCCTACATTAACTCTACATCACTTTTACATCAAACCACAATCATACATATGCTTAAAAAGCATTAACTCATAATACTAAAAAAGAAAATCTCAGGGTTTTTGACAAGTTCTAGCACCTTAATCACCACTATAAAATCATAAAAGCAATAAAAGAACCAAGCTTCCTTCCTTTCTCACCTTAGCCAAATTCTTTAAAAGAGTCTCTTACTATGCAAATAGTGACTTTAGGCCTTGGTTTAGGTAACAAGATGTAGAGCTCTGAAAACTAAATAGGTTTAGTGGAGATTGTTTTGAGTTTTGAAGTGGTTTGGGTGGTGTTTGGATAGCTTTCTCTCTTTAAGCTTTCAAAAATGGAGGAAAATAAAAATGAAAGATGGCTTCTGAAAATAAGGAAGTAGATGGGCTATAAAATTCCATAACATAGGCAATTTATGGTCCAAATGACCAAAATGCCCTTATACCTAAATTACCTTTCCACTTTCGCCCCTCACCCTTCGACTTCATTGAAAATAGTTTTTCCAACCTCCAAATATTTCATTTAATCATAAAACACCTCTACTTAACTTTCTCTAATCAGTGAATGAGCTTTCATCGAGGTTTTCTGTCATTTGGATGAAATTACTAAAATACCCCTAACCGTTAAATTGTGTAAATTTCTACTTTTACGCATTATTTATTCTATCAGTCCACATGGCCATAAACCTCGTTACATGGAAAATATTTTATCATTGATAATTGGTCAAAAGCCATCTTGATTCGAATGTTATTTACAAATATTCAGACGACTTATATACTTAACCGTTTTTTCCTAAATTGTTTTACATTTTCCAAAACGTACCAAATAATTGAGTTTAAGTTGCAGATTCTTACTATTACATTATTTAGCTCCGAAATTCACTTCCACCAGGTTCATTTTCATCCAGACATTAAAGATCATGTGGGTCCCTCTACTCCATTCTCTTTTTAAGCCTACAAAGAATCAACAATCAAATAGATATAAGATATTTAATCTCTCTAACTTTATAAATGGTGATTTAACAATACTGGAAAAAGTGGATCTCATAATATTAAGCCCGTTAAATGGGATCGGGCTTGAAAGTCTACGCCCGTTTAAAAATTGGTCGGGCTTGGGTTTACCGTTTCAAGCCCAAGCCCAACTCGGTCTAACTCGTTTTACTGTAATTTTTATATTATTATTTTATGTTAATATATTTTTAATTAGTTTTGCTTTCTTTGTGCAATTTTATTTTGAGTTTGTATTTTTTTATACTTTAATTTAAAATATCATGTTTCTTGTAATCATTTTATAAAAATTTATTCAAACTTATTACATTATACTTATAAACTATTATATGTTTTAATATTTTTATATTTTATTATAATGTTTTTAAAAAAATTAATAATATTTGGGCAAACTTGGATAGGCTTGGGCTTATACATTATATTTATTAAAGAAAATATCCTATATGGATAACTTGATTTTTTTTATACTTAGAATAATAAATTAATTTTTTTATAAAATGATCGTATTCAATTAATTATTTAATTTAAAAATATTTGAGATTTAAAAAATTTAGATTTCAATCTTTTTGTCTAGATTTAAATCAAATGAAAATTATCTTAAAATTTGGTTTTTCTTTTAACACATTATGTTATTTTTAAATTAAAAAATTGTCCATATGTTTTAATTGGAATCATCCTGAAGTTTTAAATTTTTTATCAAAACATTAAAATTGAGTATTTAAGTCTCTATATTTTAGCATTAACTTAAAGTTTCATGTCTATTTTTTTTTATTTTTCATTTCATTCATTTTTAAATTTATTTGTACAATTATGTTGGCTCTATAGGCTATACCGAGAGAGGGGTGAATTGCTTCTTAGCTAACCTTATGTCCGTTTTTCGATTCTTCTAAATTCTCTAGCCTATATTGAAGTTTTATAAGTTTTCTAAGTTCTCTAGGCTATACAAGCATGTAATCCAAATTCAATACAATAAAACACAAATATAATTTCAAGTAAATAAAGAGAGAAGGGAAAGAGAAATATACGCAAGCGATTTATAGAAGTTCGGCAACCTTCCCTACATCCTCTACCTTGAGATGCTCCCAAGGATTTTCTCCAAATTCACTATCTTGAATTTGTCTTTACAGTCCCTCTTTTTCGTAGGCTCAAGAGTAACTTCTCTTTTTTTCTATGCTCAAGAGTAACCTCTCTTTTTCTAGGCTCAAGAGAAACCTCCCTCTTTTTCTAAGGCTAAAGAGAAACCTCCCCTTTACAAGGAATGAATGAGTTTACAATAGGTGTAATCAAAGAAAGGCCTCTAGGTAGGTAAGTGATTACAATGTTTAAGCACAAGGAAAATCCTATATAATATTTGTGCTATGCTATACAAAGATGATGAATATGATAGAATATAAAGACTTTATAGCAATTGTGATTTTGATAGGCTTGAGAAAAATAAAGAAGACGAAGAAAGATGTTACTTAGTTGTTCCTCTTGCTTCCTTGAGCTTCCAAGCCTCTATTTATAGTCCCTTAGATGTATTATTGAAGTTGGTTGGAGCCAAAAACGAATGTAGCCATTGTATCTCACAAAAACTAGCCGTTGGGCACTGTTTTTGTGAAAAGGGATCGATCCTTCACCATAAGGGATCGATCTGAATTTTCCCGAATGCCTTCCAATGCATTCTGCCATAAAGGGATCGATCCCTTCTCTTAGGGGATCAATCCCATGCTTCCAGAGAGCATTTCCTACACTTTTCTAGACCATTTTGGGTTAGAAATGATGTAGACTTTGATTTTAATTCAACCCAAAACATTTTAGAATTTTGTGGGAGTTTTTCTTGACTTTCTCAAATGAAAACATAGTCCTAAAATTCATTAAGAAGTTTTCTAAGATTTTGTTTAAATATTGTTAGCTTTAAATTGCCATATATATTTTGAAATGACAAAAACTTAAGTAAGCTTTAATGTTTTAATTCATATTGTAAATTTGCCTTATCACATATGATTTTCTCAATCCATTTTCAAGTGATTATATCAAACATTAAGACCATGATTTAATTACATATTCTTATTAGTCTTAATACTTTATAAAATGGTTTTGAATATTAAGTGATTTTCTCAAGAATTATTGAATATAAGTTTAGAAAATTACTTATAAGTTTTTGGATAATGTTTTCATCAAAGAAAGTCAAGAAAAACTCCCACAAAAGTGCCAACATGTTTTGGGTTGAATCAGGATCAAAGACCACATCATTTCTAACCCAAAAAGTGCAAGAAATAGCTTTCTGGAGGCGTGGGATCGATCCCTTCAAGGCAGAATGATCCTCAAGCCTAGATTTAACATCCTGGAAGCTTGGGATCGATCCCCTATGGAAAGGGATCGATCCCTTTGCCCGAAAATAGCCTGTAACGGCTAGTTTTTGTGAGACAACGGTCATATTCAAGTTTTGGCTCCACCCAACGGCTAGATTACATCCAAGGGATTATAAATAGAGGCTTAGAAGCTAAAGAAAGCAAGAGGAACTACTCAGCAACTCCAAAAACACATATTCCTCAAATCCTCAAGCCTCAACAACAAATCAAGAGCTACAAAGTCTTCATCTTCCATCATTCTCATATTCTTTGTATAGAATAGCACAAATCTTATATAGGTTTTTTCCTTGTGTTTAAACATTGTAATCACTTGCCTATCTAGAGCCCTTCTTTGATTACACAACTTGTAAACTCACTCATTCCTTGTAAAAGGGGAGGTTTCTCTTGAGCCTAGAAAAAGAGGGAGGTTTCTCTTAAGCCTTAGAAAAAGAGGGAGGTTTCTCTTGAGCCTAGAAAAAGAGGGAGGTTTCTCTTGAGCCTAGAAAAAGAGGGAGGTTACTCTTGAGCCTAAGAAAAAAAGGGATTGTAATCACAAATTCAAGATAGTGGATTTGGAGAAAATCCTTGGGAGCGTCTCAAGGTAGAGGACGTAGGCAAGGTAGCCGAATCTCTATAAATCGATTGTGTAAATCTTTCTCTCCCTACTCTTGATTTACTTGCAATTATATTTATGTTTATTGTATTGAATTCATATTGTATAATTGCCTAGCTTAGAGAACTTAGAAAACACTCAAATAGGCTAGAGAATTTAGAAGAATCGAAAAACGGGCATAAGGTTAGCTAAGAATCGATTCACCCCCCTCTCGGTATAGCCTATAGAGCCAACAAATATATTCTTGAAAACATTACTTAATGAAATATTCAAAATCATTTTATAAAGTATTAAGACCAATAAGAATATCTCATTAAATCATGATCTTAGACTTAAAATGGTTTGAGAAAATCATGTGTGATAAAGCAAATTTACAATATGAATCAAAACATAAAAGATCACTTAAGTTTTTGTCATTTCAAAATACATATGTCAATTTAAAGCTAACAAATTATATTATTTATTTATTTGTTCAATCAATTTCATGTTTTAGCATTGACTTAAATTTATATATGTAAATTCATATAAATTATTATTTTTATATTTGCAATATATAATTATTAATTTTTTATTATTTAAAATCCTTAATGTAACGTGTTACTATTTATTAAATAAAATTTAAAAAATTTAAATGTTAAGTAACGTTAAAATATACACAAATAATTTTTTAAATATATAATAATAAAAGTAATATTTGATATCAAAATAAATTTTAATAATTTTTTAATTATATAATTTTACAAATATCATATATAAACACTATATATTTCATTATATATAATTGGCTTAATAGTCAAATGTGTCCTTCACGTTTGCCACAAAATGGAATTAAGTTCTCAACGTTTAAATGCATGGAAATCAGTCCTAAACATTACAAAATAATTGAATTAAGAACATTTTCGTTAAATTATTTAATTTTCGTTAAGTTTTATTACTAGTAGGAGTAACGAAAATTAAAGGATTTAACGAAAATGTCCTTAATTCAATTATTTTGTAACGTTTAGGACTGATTTCCATGCATTTAAACGTTGATGACTTAATTCCATTTTGTGGCAAACGGGAGGACACATTTGGCTATTAAGCCTATATAATTTTTTTATCTAATATCCTTAATAGTCATTTTATTTTTTCACTATGCTTAATCTCATCACTATCGTTGCATTTGCATCCAAACACATATGCTATCATTAATTTTAATCTCACCACTATTGTAATTAGACCTGCTCATTGGGTGGACCGGGCCGGGCCGAAGACACATAATAACATATTTTGGCTAAGCCCAAGCTCGACCCGACTCGTAAATTTGGGCCTGGACTAAAATCCAGGCCCGTTTTTTATTTTACTATATAAGCTCGGCCCGGCCCGGCCCGCCCGTATTTTATTTTTATATTTAATTTTTGTTTTTATTCTTTTATTCCCTTAAAAATTAATTTGATTTGTCAAAATTTTCATATTAAATATATATAATCATGTTTATTAATCAATAATATTTTATATACATATAATTATATTATACTTAATAGATATATTTTTTAAAAAAACTTAATTAACAATATCTTCGGGCAGGGTCGGGCTCGGGCTTTAGACGGTCAAGCTTGGGCCCGGGCCCATTTTTTGATCTGGCTTGAAAATTTTGTCCAGGCCCGATAAATGCGTATAATATTTTTGTCCAAGCCTGACCAAATTTTGAATGGGCCTTCGGGCTTGGGCGGATAGCCCAACCCTTGAGCAGGTGTAATTGTAATTAATCTCACCTTTACTATTATTTTTAATCTCATCAAAACTATTGCTCATCTAAACTAATCCTTTAGCTATAAGATTGGGCACTATAATGGTAATGCATGTATTTAGATGTAAATGCACTGGTAGCACTACGGTAAAATGTAGTGAGAAAAAAAGTGACTATTAAAGACAATAGATTAAAATTTTAAGATTATTGAATTGATAATATTTATTTGGTACTTGTAAAATTTATAAAGAATTATTTATATATGTATCTATTATTTTAAATATTTATTTATTAATTAATTTATTATATAAATATATAAATGATTATTATTTATTATAATAGTTATTTGAAAAACTTAAAAAATTAAAATGAAAAATTAATAAAATAAAACAATTATTATATTTTGTAGATATAAAATTAAAAAATAAAAAAAAGAATTGAGAAAAAGAAAAAACTAAAATTCTACCGGACTCCGTTGGAATGGAGATTTTAGCTGCAGCATGGTGAGAATAGCACCCATCGTGCCGCAGAGAGACACGCGCACCCATTTCGATTCCTTGTGAAATTGGGATGCAAATGCACTCCATCCATCAGATCGGGTAAAAAAAAAATGACGGTTACAAAATATGAGCGGCTGTATCCGAACATTTTTGAATTTCCCTTCTACAGCTTGTGGAACCCACGATATTGAGGCGCTTCGGTACCGTCCGATGTGCTTTTTGGAAGTCAACGAATCGACGGCCTACGGGCAGCCAATTATGCCAAATATGGTCATTAGAAACAAATGGGAAATCTCTTCGGTGGGCCCATAACCTCCTACGCATCCGCCGTGTGATCTGACACAAATGCCCTTTCCTTGCCACCTGTATTTATCATTCCAGGTTTGCCCTCCTTAAAAGTTATATTTCCAGATTAGTCCCTTTCAGTTGTCAGTGTTTCTCTCGGTAAACGTTCGTCACTTTCAGTCCCTGCATTTTCCCCCTCATTAACACGCACACACACAACTCTGCTCACTCTAAGCTCACACTCTCTCTCAATAAACGTTCATTTTCTCTCTCTAGAATTTTGAGATTTCGAAACCCTAGAAAATGCCAGATTATGGATTAAGGATCAATGAGGGAAGCTGAGTCGTTTCTTCTTCTTCTTGTTGTGATTCGTTGTTGCTAATTTAAGGTACTATTCGGCGTTCGAGTAAAAAGCATCATTTTCATCTTCTGGCGTTTTTGTCTCTAATTTTTTGTTTGGAGCTGATCCCTTGTTTTATACAGCATTTAGTTTTCTTATATTGTTTGAACCTTGAATTTCTATTCTAAATTTTATTTTGTTGGACCATTGAATATCTCTTCTGAATGGAAACATGAAGTTGTTTTATTTTGAATGTTGATGAATTTTGTCGTTAAATCAATGTGAGTGAACACAGTTTAAATGAATGTGATTTTTTTTTCTTAAAAAAAATGAAGCCGATTTTACAAGCTAGTTAAAGGTAATTAAAACTCAACCTTCTTTTTTCCTTTTTTTTTTCCTTTGGGTTTAAATGTTACTTTTCGTTAATAATTTCGCGTAGTTTGAAAATAAAAAAAAAATGTATGTATGTATGTATGTATGTATGTATGTATGTATGTATGTATGTATGTATGTTTTAACGTTCTGAATAGCTAATCATGCTTACTTTTCATTGATTTTATTTTTACCTTTTTTCTGGTGGGTTTTTTTTTTTTTCACCAGAAAATTAGTTCCTGATTTTATTGGTGGAAATTTAAGGAATGGTGTAACGGCTCCTGGATCCCTGTAAGTTTTAAAAAAAGGAAAACAATAAAGTAAAACGAGGATACTTGTAAACTGAATTATCAGCAGTTCAATTAGCGATAGAAGCAGTTGATACCATTTTCGTTTTTATCGTGTACTGAAACATTATTGTGCTGTCTTGTGCTCTGCAAGAATCATAATGTAGCATTGTTTGCATTTCAGGATACACATCAGAATTCATGGCTTGCGACCTCTGGGGCCCCTCATTCCCTGCAGGTACTTTGGTGTTTCTTGGATTAGCACTTTTGATGCATTGTTACTTTGATTATTTTGTTTGAGTATGATTTGACCGAATGTGGGTAATATGCAGAAGAAAGCAGCTGTTGCATACAACCAGAATGGCAATATGGCTTTTACTTCGGTTATGGCTTAGGTACAAGAATGCTCCTATCTTTGTTGTAATTCTGGTTGGTATAGTTTGTTTCTTTGCTTTTTGTTATTGCGTAATGATGCAGTTCTGTTTTCTTTTTCTTTAGATGTGATTGAAGAAAATACCTTGAACAAGAAATCTTGTGTTCAAGTGCTGAGGATATTGATTACAAAAGCAGATACTGAAATTGATGAACTTGAAAGAGATTTGGTATTGCTCCAAAGTAAACGGGTCTGGGCTGAACATGAAGAATGGTCTGACATCTGCTGCAATGCTTTGAAAGCAAAGATCAGTTCCCTTGATATCTCAAAAAGGAAATTGAGCAACAAGGATGAGAATGACATTGAGGTTTATTTACTGATGCCTACAAAACCCGCTGAGAAATTGCATGAAATAGTGAAGACTCTACTCAAAAGTTTCTGCCATGAGAAAAATGAGCAGGTTTCGCTCTATAATGTTTTTCCATTACTTTAACTAACTTGCCATGAACGTGATTCTACTCTAAACTTAGAGGCGGATAATACTAGGAGATTGTGAAGAGTTTTACAAGTTGTCTCTATTTACAATTTCAACTGAAATTGTGTAATATAGTATGTTTTTTTGCATCTGGATTTTAAGTTATTTTGACCAGACACTTCAGTCAATTGCTGGTACTAGTGTTGTTTCATATTTATTCTGAATGTAGGTTTAGCACTGTCTAGATGTCACTGAGTTGCAGTCATCTTGAATTTTTCTACTACCCTTCGTCACCTTGGAAAGAGAATGGAGAACCTTTAATAGACGGAAATAGAGGTGGAATATTGTTTAGTGTTTTATTTATTTGTTGTGCTTTTGCATCGTTGTGGACCTTGATAAGCATGGATGACTCCTCTTGTTGTCAGCAGATATGTTTCGTCATTGTATTTCTTTTAGTTTTCTATCATTTACTTATTTAAGTTTTCCTTCTAATATCTGGTTCTTTTATGCATTATTTCATGAACTAAGACAAAAGTTTCCTTCCTTTCCAGAATGAGCAATCTCAGAATGTTGTTGTCTTAGATTCAAGGTCTGGCTCTCCAGAGCAGTTGGTTGCCCTGCATAAGAGCCAAAAATCAAGCACTTCAAATTCAAGCTTCATTGCAAAGGAGGTAGACAATGGACCCAGTGTTACTCCAGAAGAAAACTGTACTTCCTCAAATCTGTCTTCAGAGCTTGAAGTGAAGAAAGCAAATAGTTCAGAAACGGTTAAGTTAAATGAAGCTTTATCCTTGCATGCTAAAAGGTCAAAGATCAAGTTACACATCCATATACATATAAGAAGAGAACTCCGCCTTTTTTCTTTCATTGCAGGTCACCTAGTTGGGCATTATTGCAATGCAGTCACTGAGGGCTGTATGAAGGGTAGTTGTTATATTAATATGACAACTTGCCATGTTTCCCTACTTTGATCCTGCTTTAGGCCTTTTTAAATGTTTCACATCTCTTTCTCTCTCTCTCTCTCTCTCTCTCTAACTGGATGATAGATGTAGGATCTGCCATAGCCCAATGTTGATTTTTTGTTTGAATTCTTTATGTGAACTCTTTAAGAGATAATTTTAGCACTAATTATTTGATAGCATAGGCTATTATTAGTTTGTGTTGCTGGCTTTAAATAAGATTTTTATGGGTGATTTTGTTGGTCTTCAAACATTTGCAGCTTTTGTTATGTAGAATATAGTGCATTCACCTGTATCTTTGGTTCTAGTTACCACAATTTTGGAGATTCATAGAAAATTTCATGCTTACAATTAGCTGAAATGGTAAAAATGTATCCAACCTTATCATACTTGGAAACTCAGAATCATCAAACAAGTTGGTGTATTAGCTGTGGTGCTAATGCTAAGGTTCTGTTATGATATTGGATGGAAGGTCCTTAGAGGGACAAGATTCGGAGGTTGACACATGCTGCATATACTTGCTATACTGATCTTTAGTGTTAGAAATATATTTAGTTGAGAAAATGGTTAAAATAAGGGGAGGTGTCTTGACTTTGATTTTAGCACTAAAACTAAAGTTATGGTACTGTCTATGCTTGATTGTCTTTCTGTCTTAGATACTAAACAATGGGACTCTGGCATGTAGAAAGCTGAAGAGAAATGATATGGTGCCTATGTTTTATTTGTTTAAAGAAAAAAAATTTGGACAAATAGCACCTATGGAGGCAGATAAACTTACCTGCAAGGTTGTAGACAGTATAGGCTGCTCAGGGTCATTTTAGGTGGTAAAAGACCTTTTTTGTATGCAAATTTCAAAATTATATTCAGCTAAGCATGTTTATAACCATGCATGCATTGCATCTTAATGCTGTGCTCTCTTCTTAGCTCAATTTCGTGTATAATTTAACTGCTCAGTAGTTTTGACCATAACCAAGCATGTGTGTAGCCTTGCACAGAGTTGTATCTTGATGCTATGCTCCATTCTTCGATGAGTGTTGGGTAAAACTTGATCATTCATAACCAATGGCCATTCAAATATGGAGTGCACACAGAAAACAGTAAAGAATAGAATATAAAGCAGAAAAAGGAGAGGAGAAGAAATATAAAAGAACGAAGCACTGAATTCCTTGCAGGCTAACATGTAACTTCCGTATAAGTTATTTTTGGCAGCTGCATCTTGATTTCTTTTTGTATACTAGCTCTACCTTGAGAATAATATTGACTGCTTTACTACCTCCTCTTGATATCCTAATGTATCATCAGCAGCTAGCAAATGCCGATACCAAGGATCTGATACCGCATTCCCTTCTGCCAGCAGCTGATCAATTTGATGAGAAGGAAGTTGTAACTATCAATGAATTAGAAACTACCAAGAAGCAGGGAGTCAAAGAATGTGGTCTTACTCTTAAAGGCAAAAATGTTATCCAGCATACATCTTCCAAACCTGCACTGAAGAGAATGCGTAACCTAGACAGGACTAAGATTATGGTAGTTCTCTCGCTCTCTTTTTGGTCAAATAATCCAATTCAAAATCATTAAGTTTGATTAAAAGGAGAAAAACTTGAGGAAAAATTGTTGAGAAGGTTTGATCGACGGGTGGTGATAGACATGTTATCCTGCAACAAGTAATTTTTTCATTGTAGCTGACCTAATAATTGAAATGCAAAATGTTAATGCACTTGAACCTTTGAAAGCACTTTTCATGGTTTAATTAACCTTTTACTTGATATAAAAATGGTACTTTTATTGAATATTAGTTCTCTTGTAGTTACTTCAGTTCAACAAGGTAAAGTTATTTGAACATAATTTTAGCCCTTAGTTTTGCATGACATATAAATGTAAATAATAAATGGTTTGTTTCTATGAACCAAAAAAGAAGTGAACCAAAAAATTGTTTGTTTATGTCTACACAGAAAGATAGGGTGAACTTATAAGTTCATCTCTCACATATTACAATTGACAGAATGAATTTGCATTGATGATTCCAGAGAGAAAAACTGAATTGATTGTGTGTATGTTGTATAGGTTTTGCAGCTTTCTACCCTTTTTAAATTTACTTATGCTAACATGTCAATATACACTTGCTCTTTCACTTATTTATACAATCATATGCTTTGTAGTATTGCAGCTCTCCTCTGGTGTTGCAAGTAAATTAAATCGAGTATGCTTCTCTTCAACAGGAACCGGCTGCACTGTTTGTGAATAAGTCAGACCTGGATGCTTCAAAATATTCTGCTGGCCACCCGAACAAAAAGAAAAAACTGAGTGCTTCTAGTATGAATATCTTGACGGAGGAAGCAACAGTGCAGACTTCTATATTTGCAGCAGATACGTTAATCCTAGATTCATCATCAAATCCAATGGGGAAGGGAGCAGATCTTAGCAAGAAAGTGAAGGTATGGCTAGCTACCTAGTTCATTTCAGTGCTGAAATGTGCTGCATCATCAGATTACCTTCATAATACCTAACATGCTGTGTCAAGCTGTAGGATCAGTTGATTCTGTTATGACTGCTTTCACTCGAGAGGCTGTTGCATTCTGTCCTAACTTATTCTTATCAGTTCACCTTTCAGGACGAGCAGCCTGCAAATATTATTGCCAAAGGTTTGGGTTCGATTGCTCATAAACAGACAACATGCCACTCCAATGAGATGAAAAATCTGTGCAAGCGTGAGCTGAAAGTTAATGGATATGAAGTGCAAGGATGTTATACAACTACGCTCGAAAAAAGTAAAATTTCAAATTCATGTTTGAATCCTGAACATATTGGAAATATTCTGAAAGCAGATAAGGTACAATAAGCTCTTTCTCTCTCATGGAATTCTAGTATTTTTGTAATTGTCAAATTTAGGAAATGAAACCTGACTTCAGAAAGAAGTTGTTTTCATAAGAATATTTCAATTGCTAATGTGAGTCACTTGTTTGAATCTAACTTAAACTTGTCTCTTCAATGAGCTTATAATGTCATTTTCTGCAAGCAGTCTGCAAATGCGGTGGTTAAAACTGTTAGTCCTGATACTTTGATACATGCAACTGGCCTCAACGGGAAGGAATATGATTCTGATACCAGGGTAGTTGTTTTTGGACGGGCAGAAAGTCTAAAATGTGATACGGAGCAAAAACTATGTGACTTTGCTGTGAAATCTGCACATAAACGTGGCATAAAAGAGCTAAAGGTTGCGTCAACTGACAAGAAAGGGACTTCAAATTCATTTTGTAAGGGAGAAAAGAAGAGAAAAGATTCTTTACAAGTTTCGGAATTCAACTGCATCTGCTTTCACCTTAAATCAACCTATACAAGAAGAAAACATCATATTGTCAAGTCACTCTTTTTTCGGATACGCATATTCTTGGACAAGATGGGCAATGCGATATTTGAGTTTTTCGTTTTCCAAAGCCAGCTTCTTATCCTACAGGTAACAATTCGGAACGCCATAAACTATTGTTATCCATAAAATATAAGACAAAGTTCAACTACCTTCTCTCGCTTCTAAATTGTCTCAGCATTTGTCTTCTATTTTTGCTTGTAGTTCACTTATTAATTTGGAAAAATCCTGATTTCCAGCATCTATATTGCCATAGGTAACTTCATTAGAATCTTAATCAATGTATAATAAATCAGTTGTCCAAGGAATACCTTGACCATTATCTTTCTTGTCACCTAGAACAACTTCTAGTATGGATAACCATTCCTTAAAAAAGAAAAAAAAAAACACCTAGTTGGCGAGACACAAGAAGCAATAATAATAATAATAATAATAAAGGTAAATTCCAATGAGGTCTTCAAAGTTTTACCATAATTTAATTTTAGTACATTAGTTTTGAAAAAGGACACTTTAGTCTAAAATCACAAATGATTTAACATATATCAGTCAATTACTAAAATTGAATTAATAATATCATATTCCCAAGTATCAACAATGAATTTTATTACTATTTATTATTTTTAAGTTATTTTTAAAAAATTATTATATGTAAGATTTTTATTTTTTAATACAAAAAAGGTATTAGGGATATTTCATGAGTAACAAATGTTTATGTTAATATATATAATTTTTTTTTCATAGTAACTTAATAGAAGAAATTTTTTGAAACGTCAAATTTATAATTTCGGACCAAAATATCCATTTTTCAAAATAATAAACTAGAGTTGAATTATAATAAAACTTTGAGGATTTCAGTAAATAATAATAATAATAATAATAATAATAATAATAATAATAAGCCAAATGCAATAATAGTAATAATAAGCCAAATGCTCATTGACTGACATCTAAAATCACAATACAACATGGTATAAGTCGGAAACTATTGACAAAACACCAGTTTGAGGTGCTTTCAAACCTCGAGCATGGACACTGCTAAATAAAGAGCTAGCCCAAAAGTCCAGTTTGCAGACAACTAGAAAGATATCCACAAAGCTACAACCTATAGACAAATAGCAACAGGCTCTAAAGCTTTGCTTGGTAAGGTGGAAAGAAAAATGAAAAGAAGGAAAATTGAAGGGAGGGAAAATTGGAAAGATGAAAAACTTTATTTTTTTTTCTTAGGTGTGCTTGATATAAAAGATGGAAAAATGAATAGAAAGTATATTTCTTTCCTCCTATTGCTTGGTAGAGTGAAAAAGTGAGAGGAAAGAAAATTAAAAATAAAATGATTTTACCATCCTACCCTTATATAAATATTTATCAAAAGTAATTGTTTTTGAATTATTTTTTTTGGCATTTATTGAGTTTTCATTTTTAATGAGATTTAAAAAAAACAAAATCTAGTCAAAATAATTCATTAATAATTAATTATTATAATTAATTATGTAATGACTAATAATTGTTAAATACTCAACTCAACCATGAATAATGTCAAAAAAAAATGTCTAATACTAATAGAGTTATTTTTATACAAGAAACTTGATATGCCATAAGTCAACCCTCAAGAAAATAAAAGAAAACATAGATGTTGATATATATTAATGCATCAAGTACTATAAAAAAGTCCATATTCAAAGTATTTCCATCCAAGAGTGTTTCCTATTTTTTCATTAGTAACGAAAATCAACCTATGTTCCGAGCAATACAAGTACTATAAAAAAAAAAACTCTTAATGCTAAGAGCTCTTTCATTTACTCATCATCTTCAAAAATAACTCTTTACGTTGTTGAGTCGGAATTCCAAAGAAAGCTCTCATCCTTTGTTGGCTTTGATTTAGAAATAAAAAGGTATTGAGTTGGAGATCTTCAAGTACTTCAATCTTCAACAACTCATCAAATACTTCAACTTTAGAATAACAGTGTGGCCTTTCTTTTTCAGTAATAGCCAGTCCCTTTTCAGCAATTTGTACAACTTTTTCTGCAATGGCATTGCCTTGTCTCATTATCTCCGCCACATTGCCAATTGCGTGGTCTAAAACATCAATTTGTTTTTCAAATAAATCTGCATGGTAAAATACAAAAGAATTCTATATTAAAGCTAACACTACTATAGAAAAATCATTCACAAGCTTAATTAATGGAGATACAACTAATTAAGAGTATAAAAATTGAAAAAAAAGAGCATCACCACTGACTAATTTTTGGGCTATGGCAAGATATTTAGGTAACAAAAAAAAAAAAATCTATCATTAGAATGAAGTGAAAGAATTGGAAAAACAAAGGAAGGGATCAAAAATCATTGAGAAATCAAAAGAAATTGAACATGGTAAAATAAAGATGGATCAAACGTACCTGATGTAATTAGAATGAAATGAAAGGGCCTGAAAATTGAAGGAGCTCTAATCACGCAACCCAAATGACGTTCTGAATGGCGGCTTAAATGGTGGTTTGAGAGACGATATCAGCGATGGAGAAGACAGAGAAGGAGAGATCGAAAGAGGTGGTGAGAGTGAGACCGAGAGGTTTGGAAGAAAAAAAAAGCAAAATAGATAATTTTGAATTTTATTAGGGTAATTTCGTATTTTTAATTAATTTATTCACATGCTTATATTTTTTCTCCCATTTTCCGTCCAATTTTGATAGATTGTGTTTCTTTGAAGGACAGAAAACATGTTTCCCTTGCCTTTTCTTTCCTTCTTCCTTTCTATTCTACCAAGCAGTGTAAAATTTTATTTTCTTTCTAGTTTTCCCTCCCTATTTTTCTTTCCTTCCACTTTTAGTTGTACCAAGCATAGCTTAAAAGCAGAGATTTATTTGTTTCACAAGGTTAAAATCAGCACAAGATAGTTTGTATGACTGCTCCAAAGACAACAATGTTAGAATCATCTGTAATAACCCACTAAGAAACTAATCAAGGATACATCCATGGAACATTCATTGTTACTGGAAATGATAAATTCATACATTTGACCAAAAAAAAAGTGTGAGAGAATTACCCAAAATTTTCCTAAACGGAATGGTTGTATGAGAACAAAATTTGGAGCATTACAAACCCAAGAAAAGCAGATTAAAAGAGAACCCTTTTTCCATATTTAGACAAAAAAATTAGTTATATTGGGACATTTCAGTTATTTTTACAAGATTAACCATTTAAGAAAATTTATAAAGCAACTAAATAGAGCTTTTTGTTTAAAAACAGCAAAAGGAAAATAATCAAAATCTCGGTTTGGATAGCTTTCTGGTAGAAGGGCTTGAAGAGCTCTTCACTCGCCATGTTTAGTTTTATTGAAACCCTAAAACCCTAAAATTGAAAACGAATTTAACGATTCTGCCTATAGCAGAGTCTATGTTACACAACCAAGCCCAATAGGTACCACAACAACCAGCCCATAAACCATTAGACCACCAACTCCAAAAGCAGCCCAACTACTAAGCCCAAAACACATCATCAAAGTCCTAGCTTGGACCAGGGATTTTGTTATGAACTAAGAACAAGATGAATAGACTAGAATAATTTTAGATGATAGATGTCTAGAGAATTTTAAGGAAACCGTTACTGAGATGCTCAGCTTATGCTAAAAGAGAGCTTGTATGAACATTCTAGAAATATGAAGAAAATTATTTTGCTCTATCTAAATCTTCTTCTTTATTCTTGGTCTTTATTTCTTTTTCTCTTTGATTGCATCCTCTATCATTTGGTGCTTTCATTATCCTTCTGCCTCCACTATGCCTTTTAAATCCCAATCAGCCATAGAGGATGCCATCAGTAGCCTGGCTAACACCTTTACCACTAAGATTTTAGACCTCAAGACAATCTTTGAATCCAAATTTGATACCAAGTATATATGCTAACTTGACGTCCATTATTCACGAGCAAAAATCTTCCATCTATAATCTACAACTCAAACATGCTCGCTTGGAGAAATCTTCCTCGCTCATTCACCAACCTAACCTTGCTCCATTATTGCCAAACCCACGATCTCTAGCTTTTAGTTCAACCATGGCACCTCTCTTACCACAACCTTCTCAAACATTTTCCCTAAAACCTCCCAAACTTCAAATCACCCTTTTTGATGGCTCTAAACCCTTGGGCCCGATCTTTCAAGCTAAGAAATATTTTGAGTTCTACAATATTCCACCTTTGCATCATTTGCCCATAGCTATGTTTCACATGACAGGTCAGGCACTGAGTTGGTATCAATGGATGCATTGAAATAACCAATTCCATGATTGGGACTCTTTTAATCAAGCTTTGGAACTGCGTTTTAGCCCCTCCACGTATATTAACAATCAAGCAACACTTTTCAAGCTCCGAGAATGAACAACTGTGTCCCAGTATCAGGTGAAATTTGAGAATATGTCTAATAGAGTCTCTACTTTCTCCAATGAGCATTTGCTTAACTGTTTCATTTTTGGTCTTCACCTAGACATTCAACGAGAGCTCATGATCTTAAAACCACACTCCTTATCACAAGCTTTTGGGCTTGCTAAGCTCATTGAATCCAAACTCTGGGATTCTCGAGCTACCTTACCTAAATTGTTGCCACTAATTCCACTTAAACCACCTAACATTTCATTGAATCTAACCATACGGTGTTTATCATCACCAAAAATGGAGGAATGTCAAGCCAAGGGCCTTTGTTTTAACTAAAATGAATAGCATAAACCTGGCAATCATTGCCGTACCACCCATTTCCTACTACTACAAATAGAGGATGATCAAAATTTACCAGAGACCACAGTTCCCTCACCTGACTTCCCACTAACTTTATCTTCCTTGCCATTACCACCATCGCCACACTCATTTTATTCGGATGATCCCTCTTATTTTCATATTTCTTTTAACACTTTAGTAAGCACTTCTTCACTAACAAGCATGAAACTCCATGGAACTTTGTTTGGGACACTTGTTTTTATTTTGGTGGACTCAATGAGTACCTATAACCTGATCCAGCCTCGAATAGTCAAGCATTTGGGCCTTTTAATCCATCTGGCACCTCCATTTTTAGTTACTGTGGATCATGGAGACTCCTTATCCCGTGGTGGACTTTATAAACAAATTCCAGTTCAGATTCAAGGTCATTCTTTCCTTTTAGATTTGTTCCTATTGGATATTTATGGTGCTGATATTATTTTGGGTATTCAGTGGCTTTTCCAACTTGGCTTAATCCTCTTTGATTTCAAAACTCTGTACATGACATTCTTCCATAACGGCATTCTTATTACTTTACATGGTGCGTAGCCAAACACACTTAACCCCCTCACTTACAGCTAACTCTGTCGCCTTATCCATACCAAAGCCATTGCTTCTTCACTTTTCTTCTCTATATCTTCCACTGACCATGCCAATACAAACCCTCCAAATATCGAACCAATAACCTAGATATCCAATGTTTACTCATCAAATTCCCCAAATTCTTTGATATACCTCATGGTTTTCCCCCACATAGATTACACTACCATCACATACACTTACTTCCCGGTTAATGTTTTGGTTAGAGGTTGTGCTGTTTTTTTTTTACTGAATACTAGAAAGAGTAAAAGGGATAATGGTACTAGTTATGATAAGCATTTCATTAGGCAATTGAATTTTAAAAGGATGGCATTTGATTCTAATTTCATGTATTGAAAATATTAGAATGGCTAGGTTCACTTTTTATAAACTGTGTAATATGCTCCAAATCGTTGGTAGATTTGTACCAACAAAAAACATGAATGTGGAGGAAATTGTTCCTATCTTCTTGTACATTATTTCTCATCATGTGAAAAATAGAATCCTTAAGAGAAAATTTGTTATAAGTGAAAAGACTATGAGTAGGCAATTTAGTGTGGTATTAAATTCTGTACTGATGTTACAGTTGGCTTTGTTAAAGAAGTAAGAGCCTATACTTGAGAATTCTAATGACCATAAGTGAAAATGGTTTAAGGTAAACTATTAATATTGAGAAGTTTTTACTTCCATTAAAGTATTTAGAAATGAAACTAATCCATAAAATGTTTGTGTAAATTTTCTATTTGAAACAATAAAACTGTTTAGCTGCTTTGGATGAGACTTATATTATTAAAGTCAATGCATTGGACATTGATATGCCTAGATATAGGACTAGATCTAATGAAATTGCTACAACTGTCTTAGGGGTCTATTCACAAGATATGTAGTTCATATATATCTTACTTGGTTGGAAAGGTTCCATCGCATACTCTAAGGTTCTTTGAGATGCAATCTTTAAATTAAATGGGATGAAAGTCCTTAAAGGTATGAAATTACAAACATTAGGGTGAATATTTATTTCAAATTATAAGGATTTACCTAAGAATCAAAATTTTTTTATCATAGGATTTTACTGATTATGTATGCTAGGTATATTAATGGAGAAGGTTTTTTAACACTATATAGAGGGCAAAGGTATCATTTGAATTATTGGAGACAAAATCACACCCTTTGCACAAAACAAGAGTTGTTTCATTATAAACACTCTAATGCCAAAAATGTTATTGAGAAATGTTTTGGTTTCCTCAAGATGAGATGGTTAATACTTACAGAGAGGTCTTTGTATCCAATGAAAACAAAATGTAGAATTATTTCTATTTGTGCTTTATTACATAACCATATAAGAAAGGAGATGTCAATTGATCCATTTGAGGCTAAAATCTCGAAGCGATTTATTAAATCTAATCAACATGTGGATACTATCGAATACATGGGGTCTTCTCTTGCATAAACAACTTGGTGAGATAACTTGGCACAAGAAATGTCAAATGATGGGCTTGTTTCCAGGAACCTTATTTGACCTAAGTAATATGCTTTTTATGTATTTGTTTGGAGTAATTGTTGTAATTTGTTGGAACCATGTATTAGTAATTGTTTGATTGCACTTATAAATGCTTGTACTTGTAATATTTGAGTTGTAACAATTGTAACATACATTTATTTGTTTTGAATAATTGTTGTAATGTGTTCGGAACTATATATTGGCATTAATTGTAGCATTTATTTGCTTTCAACTATTATCTGTTTTCAATTATTTGTTTTTTTAGTTTCTTATTGTAAAAGGTTAATAGGAGGTGAATCATCCCAAAAAGTTGCATTAAAAGATCCACTCACCAATGAACAACAACAAAAATTACCATATTAATTGACTATTGTATGGACTTAGCCAACCAAGGTTACTGGAATAAGATAATGGCACCTTTAAGGCTGAATACTTATAGTAAATTGAGAAATGGATGGTAGAAAAAATCCCTAACTACATTACTAAAGGAGTATCTCACATAAACTTGAGGATGAAAATGCTGAAGTCTCAGTATAGAGAGGTTGCAAATATATTAAGTAATACTGCCTCTGGCTTTGGTTGGGATGACGATAAAAAGTGTGTAACATGCAAGCTTGATATATTGGTTGATTGGGTAAAAGTATTAAAAATTTGAACTTAAATTCTATACATTTTTTGGGATGTTGATTGTTTAATTATAGATTATGACATGTTTGAGTTGGATTGCAAAACCACCCTACCACTGCGGGACTAAGGAACAAGCCTTTCCCACACTTTAACCAGCTTTGACAAGCTAGCCCTCATTTTCGGAAAGGATAGGGCAACTAGTGTAGCAGCAGAATCTCCTGCAAATGTAGTTAAAAATATCGATGCTGAAGAAGTAAGGCTTGATGATATAAATCCCGATACTAATGCAAGTGAAAATAATGGCTTTACACATACATGCCCTTTAGTGATCCTTCTATTGGCACTCAAAGACGTTTAATTCTTGACGAAGATAGTATGTTACTCACACAAGAAACAAGAGAAAGAGATCTAGAGAATAGGATGATGGTACTTGCAGAAGCGTTAATTAACAACATAACTGGCCTTCGTATGTGAAAAAGCAAACGAAGAGGTTGGTAAGTTGACTGATTATTTCTATACTATGGTTGATGATGCTTCTAAAAAGATGAAGCTATTGGATTTGTTACTAAAGCTTGATGATGTAGAAGGATTGATGGAAGATAAGACAGTTGGGATTGGAGAACTCATCGCGAGTGATATGTTCAATCCTAACTTTTCCTTTGCTTGTTTTGAAACCAGGAGAAAGATTATGTGAAGAATCATCTTGGTTAACATTGATATATGAGACAGTTGGATTTGTTATATGGATGTTTTTCTTATTAATTATGACTTAGTACAACTTAGATGGATACTTGGTATGTTTTAGATGGATTTTTATGATTTTATGGTTTATTATGATTTATTATGGATTATTATGTATGAAGATATGTCTTTAGGACTTAGATAAATTATTATGACTTGATGGATAATTATGACTTACAATAGGTTATTATGTATGAAGTTATCTTGTTAAGACTTAGATGAATTATCATGATATATTACGGGTTATTGTTACTTGTTAAGATAATGGTTATTACTCATGTTGTTAAAAGTTAGTTGCAAAATTTAACAAGAAAATAAATCCTAAGATTAAAAAAAATGAAAGCTAAAAAGTAATTTTTATAATTAATTAACATCTTGATAATTAATTATAATTTTATATATTACATTCTAAATTAATAATATTGTATCAAATTTTATATTACAAATCATTAACATCTTAATAATTATAACTTTATATTATTTACATTTTAATATAATAATTATATTTAAAATTAATAATAATGTGTCAAATTTGTTTTTATACTAATATAATTTTTAAAATTTGCCATTACATTACTAGGAAAATATTAATTTAATATTACCTTTACAATTTAAACGACATTTCACAATGCAAACCAACACTATAATATTATTTTTCCAACATTTTAATTCCAAGCAATCATTTTCCCTATAAAACACCAAATAACCTGCCTAAATTATTATTCAACAGCTTGGGAAAGGAACTGCTAAGATTATGCTAGAAGAGTTGATCCCGAAAGGATGCTGAAAAACTAAGATAGTTCCTCAAATATATATATATATATTGTTGAAATAGAGAGAAGAGTATTGAGAAACAATGGCTTGACCTTTTTCCATTGATTAAGAATGAATATATACACAAAAATTGGGCATTGCCGTGAGTTACCCAAAAGCACAAAACTAGGAAACTATCCTACAATTAGGGGATTACAATTAATTAGAAGGATATTACAACTAATTACAAGAATTTAAAATATGAAGAAAATCTGTTATAATTGATTCTCTAATATGCCCCTTCAAGATGGAGCTCCGAAAGAGACTCCAATCTTGACCCTTAGTTCTTGGAAGTGACCTCGTGGAAGCGGTTTGGTAAGAGTGTCTGCAAGTTGATCTGTGGAGGAAATATGAGTAACGCGAAGAGCACCTGATTGAACTTGATCCCGAATAAAGTGATAGTCGATTGCCACATGTTTCATGCGCTAATGAAGGACTGGATTAGAACAGAGATAAGTGGCACCAACATTGTCACAGTAGATAACAGGCGGTGTAGAAAGAGTAAAGCCAAGCTCTATGAGAAGGGAACAAATCCAAGTGATTTCTGAAGTAGTAGCAGCAACTGATTGATACTCAGCTTCTGTAGATGACCGCGCAACTGTACGTTGTTTCTTAGATGACCAAGAAATAGGATGATGACCAAGATAGATAATATAGGCACTTGTAGAGGTATAGTCATCTTTGTTGCCAGCCCAATCTGCATCTGAGAAGGCATGAAGAAAAAGTGGATTTTCCTTATGAAGAAATAATCCATGAGTCAGAGTGCCACATAGATATCGAAGCAGTCATTTGGCAGCATCCCAATGTGTAGATGTTGGGCGATGCATGAATTGAGAAAGCTTGTTAACGGCATATGCTATGTCTGGGCGAGTGAGGCAAAGATACTGTAGGCTGCCAACAACTATTCTATATTCTGTGTGATCAGTCAAAGCTGTACCTGAATGAAGTGTGAGAGTTCCATCTGTACCAAGTGGTGTAGCAACAGGTTTTGCACCAAACATTTTGGCCCGGCCAAGAAGAACAGTGATGTAGCGCCTTTGAGTAAGTAACAAACTAGATGGAGTGGTAAGAACCTCAATGCCAAGAAAATAAGACAAGTTACCAAGATCCTTGATTGAAAATCTTTGTGCTACGAGGTTAATGTAGCACTGATTAATATTGGTGTGGGTACCTGTGATAATAATGTCATCCACATAAACAAGTAGATATGTAGTAATGTCACCTGAGTGGAGAATGAATAGAAAGGTGTCGGCACGAGAGTTTGTGAATCCAAACTCAATGAGGAACTGGCGAAGTTCAAGGTACCAAGCCTGTGGGGCCTGCTTGAGTCCATATGTAGCTTTCTTTAATTTGCATACATGTGTTGGATTATCTCTATCAACAAATCCTGGAGGTTGGGCCATGTAGACATCTTCAGAAAGATGGCCTTGAAGAAAGGCATTATTGACATCCAACTGTCGCAACTGCCAACCTCTACTGACCGCCAGGCTGAGAACAAGGCGTATTGTTGTTGACTTGACAACAGGGCTAAAAGTGTCATGATAATCCATGCCAGGTCACTGATGACAACCTTTGGCAACTAATCGGGCTTTGTAACTGTCAACAGAACCATCAGGAAGCCGTTTAATACGAAAAACCCACTTACATCCAACAAGATTCTGCAAAGAAGTAGATGGAACAAGCTCCCAGGTTCCATTCCGAACAAGAGCATCAAATTCATCATTCATAGCTTGTCTCCATTTGGGATCTTTTAGGGCTTGGTTAATAGTAGAAGGCTCAATGTCTGACGGTTGAGAAAGGACAGCAGTGAGATTCATCTTAGTTAAGGGTTTGTGGATGTTGTTTTTCGCTCTAATGGTCATAGGGTGGGTATTTTAGTGGGTGGGTTGAGTTGTGGTTGAAGCAAAAGAGATCTCAGAATTGTGTGGTTTTGGTGGTAAACGGTCGACTGTGGTTTCTTGGTGATCAACTGAATTGGGTCTGAGTAAAGGGAGGTCCGTAGATAGAGGTTGACAGTCGATTGGTGAGGAGGGGCGGTCGACCATTTGGGCATTTTGTGATGGATGTTGACACGAGGAATCCCTTTGTGGAGGCGTATTGAGTGAGCCACTTGAAATGGGTAGAATTTGGACCAGAGGAAGCCATTTGGAAATGATTTCTGGGGTTGGATGAGATAGATAGGGTTGGTGTGTGGTAAAGGGAAAAGAGTTTTCAAGAAATTTGACATGACGAGAAACATATGTTTTAGAAGTGGATAGATCAAGACAGATATAGGCACTTTGTGTTAAAGAGTAACCAAGAAAAACACAAGGAGTGGAACGAGAGTCAAGTTTATGTTGAGAATAAGGACGAAGCCATGGATAACATAAGCAATCGAACACCGGAAGTTTAGAGTAGTTGGGTTGAGACGCAAAGAGTTTTTCAAAAGGAGATGAAAGATGTAGTGTGGGTGTGGGCATACGATTGATGAGATACACAGTAGTGGCAAAGGCGTAAGTCCAATAGGTTAGAGGCATCGATGCATGAGTGAGAAGAGATAGATCGGTTTCAACAATATGGTGATGACGTCGTTCGGAAAAACCATTGTGTTCTGGTGTATGGGGTGGTGTAGTAAGATAGGATATACCATTGGTGGAGAGAAAACTATCAAGGGCTTGATATTCGCCACCATTATTTGAATAGAGGGTAACAATTCGGTGTTTAAATTGGTTTTCGACTAATGCCTTGAAGCGCACAAAGACATCATACACATGGGATTTACATTTGAGTGGATAATACCAAATATACCGTGTATAATGATCAACAAAAATAACATAGTACTGAAAACTATCAACAGAATAAACAGGAGAGGTCCATACATCAGAAAAGATAAGTTCAAGCGGACGAGATGAGGTTAAGGTAGAGGAAGAAAATGGAATTTTATGACTTTTATTGCAGGAACAAGCATTACAATGTGTGGAAGAGAATAACGGAGTAGACAATGGTAAAGAAGACTTCGAAACAATATTTTTCATAATAGTAAATGATGGATGACCTAGTCTAGAGTGCCACTCGGACGAAGTGGTCTTGATACTGGAGAATGTAAGCAACGGTGAAGAGGTAACTGAAGGGGATGAGGTCGGCCACTCATATACGCCATCCTTAGGTTCACCCATCAAAAGGATTGCCCTCGTGCTCAGATCCTTCACCTGGAAAGTAGAAGGTCAGAATTCAACAGAAACATGGTTATTAGTGCAAAATTGATAAATTGAAATTAAGTTCTTTTTCATGGAAGGGACACAAAGGACATTTTGTAAAGTAAAAGAGAGAGAGGACGTAGGAATGGTGGTAGAACCAGTATGGGTGATGTGAAGGGCCGATCCATCACCGATCATGACATCATCATATCCTTGATATGGGCTATGAAGAGAGAGATTGCTCGAGTCAGATGTAACGTGGTGAGATGCTCCACTATCTAGCAGCCAAGTAGGAGTAGTGTTGGTGCCAAGAGCAGCATGATTGGCTCGTGGTTGCCAGGGTGTGGTGGGGCGATATCCTTGAAAGCCTTGAGGACGAGGTGTCAGGGATTGTTGATTACTGACAAGCCGAAACATTGGGCATCGTTTGGCAGTGTGTCCTTGAACGCCACATGCTTGACAACGACCCAAATAAGGTTTGGGCTGGCATTGATCATGAGGAGAAAACGCAGTGGTAGGGCCTAGTTGTTGTGGATTGGTGCTTGGTGGACGCCAATGTGGATGATTTCGGAAGGTTGTGGGATGTGCTGTTGCCGGTAGTGATAGAGAAGGTGGTTGCACGGTCTGAAGAGATGCTTCTTTGTTGAGAAGTTTCTCATGGAGCTCAGCAAAAGAAATTAGTGTGTCATGGGCATTAATTGCATCAATGACAGATTTGTACTCATCACCGAGTCCTTCAAGAACCCGATCAATAAGATCCTCATTATCAACTGGCTTCCCTAGAAGAGCAAGTTCATCTGCACGAGCCTTTATCACTTGCATATATTCACTGATTGATTTTGAGCCCTTGGTACACCGCTTTAATTGTTCCTTCAATTGTTTAATATGACCACGAGAGGGCTTAGCGTAGGTATTAGCTAAGGTTTGCCATGCATCAAGCGAAGTGGTGGTGTAGGCAATAAGCGGTTGCAATGAAACGGAGATAGCACCAAGGAGAGCGCTAAAGATGAGACGATCCTGACGCTTCCAGGTTGTGTATGCTGGATTTGGGGATGCAACACCATTGACGGTGATGGTGGCTAGTGGTGGAGTATGAGTGGCAGCAATGAAGCAATAAAGATCATAACTTTCAAGAAGAGATTGGATTTGAAGGCTCCATGTGAGATAATTTGTGGGTGACAATTTGGTGATATTGGAGAGATTGATTGAAAGGATGGGATGTTGAGGATCTTGGGAGTTTTGGATGGTGATAGGATCATTGGTGGAAGAGGAGGTCGCATCAGAAGCCATTGAAATAGAGAGGAATATTGATTAGGTTATTGATCGTGGCTTTTCTGAAAAAAAATAAATAAATACGCCCAAGAAGATTAGGTTCTTGATACCATGTTGAAATAGAGAGAAGAGTATTGAGAAACAATGGCTTGACCTTTTTCCATTGATTAAGAATGAATATATACACAAAAATTGGGCATTGCCGTGAGTTACCCAAAAGCACAAAACTAGGAAACTATCCTACAATTAGGGGATTACAATTAATTAGAAAGATATTACAACTAATTACAAGAATTTAAAATATGAAGAAAATCTGTTATAATTGATTGTCTAATATATATATATATATATATATATATATATATATATATATCCAGAAAGAGGTACTATTCATACAAAACCAACATGAATCTCTCTGAAAAATTGCTCCCATATGATTAGTCTCCTTCAAACTTAATTTGCTATGCAAACTTGTCAAGGTTGTCCAAGGAGTGAAGGTCTGTAGAATGCATGGGTCTGTGCAATCTCAATACGGTCTCGGGGATCATTCAAGGTTTCATCCGTCCATGCCTGAAGGATAGCTTGAGATGACTTCTCCCTAAAGATTCAAAATACAAAACAAGCTTAGCATTGGACTATTAATCATTGAAAACTATGCAAGTACAATTGGTCAAGGGTTAGAGAGATCTATAAGTTCGAGTGCTAGCAAGAGACGTGGGTTTTCAGGTTTCAGTGAGGTAGTAAAACAATAGCAAAGCATATTTGAAGGTACTTTTTTTCTTCTCTTTTTTTTTTTTCTTTTTTTTATCTTGTGTTTCCTATTATGGTAAGAATTAATTTAGAGACAATTAATTCCTGTAATCTGTGATTTTCAGGCTGAAAAGTAAATTTAGGTAACTATTGAAGTTCTTGTCTTGCATAAGCCTATAGATTAATAAAATATTACCTTGTTATTAGGATTTTGTATAGTGTCTTCAATATAGGGCACAACTCAACAGGAGCAACAGGCTTGTTTCCATCAGGATGCAATACGCTTAAGCTTGATTGACTAAGAAGTTCATAAAATGCTCCCACTGCAGAGACACCTGGAAAAGAATTAACATTGGTTAGATTTGTTGTCCAATAATCAAATGGAAACATGCAATTTCAGTTGTAGTTGAAACAACAAATGGTGGGTTATGCTAATTGGTTCGACCTTCATCAAGTTTTCTGCAATATCTACTTAGATAATCCACAACTATGATAGCAAAGCAGCCACAAGCATCATTCACCTTTCCTGGTTCTTCCTTTTCCAAAATTTTGACTTTGATTATCAAGTACAAACACTTTAAATTCCAACCTCAAAACCATAACTGCAGTGGTGAATTATGGAAATTTAAGCGAGGTTATTTGTTTATCATTTTCTATTAGTGTCTAGGTACCTATTTAAGCTACAACATTATACATGCGGGGCAATAAAACATCCTTCTCTTGATAATATGTTCTAAGAAGCAGTTAGCATAAGCTTAATGCAGAACCAGTTAATGTTTGGATGCATAAGAAAAATGGAGATAAATATTCAATTATCAGGTAAGGAAAAAAATCAGAAGCAGATTAAACAAAAGTGCTTCCATATCACTGCTATCGAAAAAGCATTCAAGTGAAGTGAAATTTAAGTGAAGTGATCCAAAGCAGTGACTTTTTCCTGTCCCCAAAGCAATGAAATTTAAGTGAAGTGATCCAAAGCAGTTAGACTTTCCTGCCCCAAAGCAGTGAAATTTAAGTGAAGTGATCCAAGTTAATATAGCAACTTGAATTATTACTGCCAAGAGTGAATAACTAAATAAAAGAATAAATAGTATGTTATGAACCCTGAAGTACTGCCACACTCTAAACAAGACACAATTTCAGACCACCAATTGCACTCACTAAATACAATTGTAAAATAAAATGTTCAAAAAACATTTGTTACCTGAATCATTCCTTTTCCACTGATGTTATTTCCCATATCTCGACTTAGTTCTCTTTTGGGTAGCATTGGGCCACAACACGCATTTAACAAAGTTACGTAAGTGTCAGCCAGCAAAGGGCCAGCGAGCTTCTTGGGTTCTTCAGCCAATAATAAAAATCATTTCTGATGTACAATGTGCAAAATATACCGTTTTGCTGGTATCACTCTCATTGGTCAAGGTAGCTATCATTCCTGAGAATATCAAACTTGAAAGCCATGTTGTTCCAAAATTTAAAACAGTATATCTTTTGAACTTATGATTAGATCATTTCCTTGCTGGATAGAATCTTAAATAGAAATTAAAGATTTGGCTTTGTCAAGGTTCTTCCTCATCATATAAATGGTGTCTAACGTATGTACATATCACTCAGGAAAACTCCCTTTCAAATTCTGCATTCATAATCTTCGTCTGTGTTATGGATGGAAGGATCATCAAGAATAACTTGCTGATTACTCAGTGATGTCTGATTGTTCATCCTTAACAGGATCATCAAGCAATAGGTTCCTTTTTCCATATGCAATATCAATCAGGAAAACTCCCTTACAAATTCTGCATTCATAATTTTTCATCTATGTGTTATGGATGGAAGGATCATTAAGAATAACTTGCCGATTACTCAGTGATGTCTGATTGTTCATCCTTAACAGGATCATCAATCAATAGGTTCTTTTTCCATGTGCAATATTGAGCAGTGTTGTCTTTTCAGTATTTAAAATCTTTGGAGAGAACCCTGTTTCCAAAGGACATATGACAAAATTTTCCCTCATCTATAATTTTTACACTGTCAATGCACCAGAGGTTGACATCTCATCAATAAGCCCTTATAAGCAAATTAAAAAAAATTATTTATATTTACTTTTAAGGGCTTGGCGTACTTTTTGATTTGTCAATTGATGAGGTGTCAACCTCTTATGTATTGATAGTGTATAAAAACTATACATTATCAATGCATCATATACAAACTCTAATTTTATAATTGAAAATTAAGATGCAAGTATTTCATGTAGTTACCTCCAGAAATCATGAAGATTAGTTCATTGGACAACTGAACAGTCTCCGAGTTTCGTAAACACAGAGCTCTAATATTGTTTTGGGTTATAGAATAAATGTTCCATGAAGTTAATATTGTTCGTAGATCCCTACAAATGCCAACATCCATATTCCCAGGATGCCTACATAAAGGGTATGGCATGCTTTCATCTTTACTCTAGAATGTTGTAGTTCAGTACAGGCAAAGATTACTCTATCAATTCTGATAAAAAAAAAAATTACTCTATCAACCTAAGAACCACACCTTGCTTTTTTTCTACAAAATTTAGCTAGCACAAGTTGAATGGTTTCATACCAATGAGGTGTTTCCTTGCAAAAAAAACAAAAGAAAACTTGAATTGATACCCATGTAAGATTATAGATAGAATAAGATTAGATAATATCATCTTATCTTATGTTTGGTATGTACAAGATTAAGAATAAGATAGAATGATTTTTTGTCTAACCATATATACTATGTGTAAAATTAAAAGTAGTATAAAATAATTTTTCTTTTGTAGTACTCTTTTTTAAAGTAACATAATTTAAATTTATTATTTTTTTGTTATAAATATAAATTAAAAAGTTAAATATTATTTATAATATTATTATTAATACTCAAATTTATTAGTTGATTTTTAATAAAAAATTTATATTACTTTTCAAAAAAATTTATTTAGCTAAAACATGAATTTTTATATACAAAATTCTCTGTATTTTTTCACTTTTTTCTTTTATTTCCTTTTTTTATTTTTTATATGATTTAAATTTAAATAATTTATTTGATTGTAAATTCAATATATTTTTAGTGAGTTTTTCTAGGAAATAAGTTTATTTTTTAATTACATTAATTTTTTCAAAGACAATTCTTAAATATTTTTCTTTATTTTATGGTTTCTTTATCTTCTTTCTTTTTTTATCAATTAGAAGGAAATATAGAAAACACAAAGAAAAAAGGAAAAATACGATTTAAATTTAATAATTCAAATTTTATAAACTAAAAAATAGATAATTCTCAATAATTTTATAGTTAAATTTTTCAGGCAAAAAGAAAAAAAATTAAGAAAGAAAAAATAAAAAAGAGAAGAAAAAATAAAATTTAATTGTATGAAAAAACTAGTTAAAAATATATTTTATAATAATTTTTATGTTTGGGAATTTATTTTCTAAAAAATGATTTAAAAATTTTAATTATTTCCAAAAAAATATTTTTAAAAAAATTTGTTCAAGAAAATATTATTTTATAAGAATTATAGTTTTTCTTTAATCAAAACAAGAAATAAAAAGAAATAAAAAAAATGAAAAAGTAGAAAGGTTTTGGATTAATTAATTAATCAATTAAACAAAGTTCCTTGTTTTTTATTAAATGTTTAAGTTACTGTTTAAATATAAATTTTAAAAATGAAATAAATAAAATATGAGTATTTATTTTTAATATCATGGAATTAGAAATAGTCTTTATCTTTTGGAGAAGATTGAATCATCCTATATTAAGAGGATGACTAATTCTCTTTGCAATCTAATCATTCCCTTAATGTGTACATCAAACGTAAAATAGGATGATAATCATCTTATTCTATCCATCATCTTATATATCAAACATGACCTAAGTGTGTTACTTATCTTTAAAAAAAAATGAGGTTAGGTTAAACTACAGAAGATGTTAGTTTTGAACCTTTTTTCCTAGCTCAAAACCATAAGTTTGAACCTTTTTTCTTACCTCAAAACCTTAAGTTTGAGAGAATCATTTTAGATTACTTGAATATAAGTTAATCTGCAAGTTAAATTTTACCTTCTTTGGGGGCAATGTTGCTAAAGCATAAAACAAATAACAGAGGCAACGCCAAAAATATTATCAGACATCATCATCAAACGGTTGAGAATGCTTACTTGCTCGATTAATCATTAGTGTTGGAGTAATGATTGAGGCACAGGTTCCAGAGCAGCCTCTATTCCTCTTGGCAAAGAGATAATGATACCCATAGTGATTCTTTCCTTCCAATAATTACTGATCTCTTCAAACACCTCGCGTGTTTCAGTTGAAGGCAAGCCATTTACCACAATATCAGCATCCCAAATGGCTTCTTGCAAATTAGTCACGACCTTCAAAGGACAAAGTGGTGTATCAATCATGTTCAAGCAAAACCCATCTTTCAAAATCTCATAAGCAAAAAGTGGTGTACAAATTGCATTATAGATTTTGTATGCTGCAAACTTCCCCAACAGTCATAAATATTGGATGACTTCGGTCGCCAACCCCTTATTTTCTGCTCTTTTCTCCACTGCATCTTGCACGCTTATTCTAGAATCCGGATTGTTTCAGGTTTGACAATAAACGTGTTTCAAATGAATTATGTACATAAATTTTGTTGGTTGAATTCAATTTTTATCACGAAACACGATTTTGTTTCATAATTGGAATAAGTGAATTCTGATTAACGTCGAGTTTATTAATAATTCGGGGTTTGGGAAAGTTCTAACACTTTCTGGCTGTCCTATCCTGTATATTATGGTGAATGAATTGATGGGAGGATGACTTACGTATCACTTGCTTAATGATTCCAGTATTCCCATCTCATAGATTAGACAACTCAACTATTATACATTTTGTCCAAATGGTATTAGTGTTGTAGAGCCCAGATACTTGAAGAGGTCCTGGATTCGAACGTGGAATGACATGTCCCAGTTGGGAATAAAGCCGTAAGGGTGGGCGACCACCCAAAGCGGACAATACGTTGAGTGGGTGAGTGTAAGGCGACAGCCTACCTCACACTGTAAGGTTACTGTCATAACATATTAAGTTTCGGAAAACTTAATAGCTAGACACTAAAATTACGGGAGTCGCCACCAACCATTCTACCTAGGTGTGATTAGTAACCTATTCAAACTAAGGATAAGGCTTAGTCTACGTTCAAAGACATTAGGGCTCGGGAGTACGGCTACGTGCAGGGAAGGATTAGCACCCTCACAACGCCCATCCTAAAATAGTACCAACTAGTTTAGGTTATCTTTATAATTTGCCTTGTATTTATATTAATTTCGATATACTTATATATTAGGAATATTTCTAAGATTTTTTCATCAATTTGGCTCAAATCTTAAAAATCTCCCTCACCTCAAGATTTTCAAGGAGTCTCAATTGACTTTCTTGAATTCCATCGTCAGATCAAGTAAATAACTTATGAAAATCTTATTCTTTCTAACTTTGGCTCTAATTTCGACTCCATATTAATCTCTATATTTTTTTAATCTTATTTTGTATTATATTTATCTATATATTTTATTTATTTACTTTATTTATTTAGAGAATAAATATGAATCATGGTTTATTGAAGATTTTCATAAAAGCATCCCATCAATTTGGCTCGGCTTAAAAGAAATCTTTTCACCTAAAAAATTCAATAAGTTCCAATTGACTTTCTTGAAATTTCATCATTAGCATAATTCATATTTTTTATTTCCTATAATTTTTATTCTAAGCTATTTAGTTCATTTATCTAATTTTATTAAAATTTCTTTAATCTTAATCTTGATCTGATTTATTTTTATTTTATTTATTTCATTTATTTATATTTATTTAATAAACATGAATTATATTTTTATTGAAAATTCTTTCAAAAGTATTCCATCAATTTGGCTCAACTTAAGAAAGAATCATCTCACCTAAAAATATCCAAGGAGTCTCGATTGACTTTCTTGGAATTTCGTTCTCGGTATAATTTATATTTATTTCATTATTATCTAATCTTATTAATTACTAATTATTTTCAATCTAAGCTATTTCATTCTATTTATTTACTTTCTCATCTAATTTATATTCTCGTATTTATATTTATTTATCTATATATATTTATATTTTATTCATATTTAATTTACTAAGAATAAATATGGATTATAATTTATTGAAAATTCTTTCAAAAGTATTCTATCGATTTGGCTCAACTTAAGAAAGAATTTCCTCACCTAGACATTTTTAAGATGTCTCAATTGACTTTCTCTAAATGTCATCATCGGTATAACTCATATTTATTTTATTTTAATTATTTATTTCCATTTAATTTTTAATTAATTTTTATGTAAGTTTAATGTACAAAGATTTATTTTTAGGCTAATTTGGTTTTTAATTTCTATTGGTTAACAAATCTAATTTAAACCTAAAATAAGAATAGGGATAAATAATACATAAATTAATAAAACAAAATAAATAAACTAACTATAATTACTAAGTTAATTAAATAAGACGAAATAATGAATTAATTAAGGAACCAAAAACATGATAAAAATTTCACAATACCACAATATATATATATATATATATATATATATATAGTCCATGCTTAAACTAAAACCAACACAAGATAATAAACGACAAAAAAAATAAAAAATAAAAAAAAGTGACAGCTTAATACACGTAAAGCATAAAGGAATAAAAACTTGAATAATCAGTATGGATAGAAGGAATTACCATCATTGAGCATTTATTACCTTTTGCAGTTTCTTTTCTCTTTATTTCTTTCCCTCTCCAGGTGCAACCATCTTTCAATTTCCTTTGCTATCTTTTCATTCTTTCCTTCTTTCACGTAGCTGTCTCCATTTGATTTTCTTACTCGTTGCAACACAGTGGTTCACGCGACTACGTGGGCAAGAGAATGGCAGGCAAGTTTTTACCAGTGAAGTGGACTAGTGAAGCGATGAAGAGGCAGCAGGAGCAAGCAGGTCTGCAGTAGTGGACAGGAGCGGGTGCTGCAAAGGATGAACGGGCCTGTGGTGTGAGATGAGAAGTGCTGGTGCAGTAGCAGCAAAGGTGGAGGCGCCAAGCAAGTGGCGGTGAGCTCGAGATAACAGCGGCGATGAGGATGCCAGAGGGTGGTGAAGAAATTGATTGGTTTTTGTGCAAATAGTGGCTGTGTTGTGTGAGGCGTGGGCAGCAGCAAAAACTGGGATGCAGCAGTGATGATGGTTGAGATGTAGAAGACGCAGACAATAAGGCTGATGTCGGCGGATGGCAGCTTTGGTCACTAAGAGCAGTAGAAAATTTTTTAGGGTTTTTCTTTTCCTCCCCCAGCGGCTAGCTCTCCGCCCTTTAACCAGGTTGGCTCTCGGCCTTTTTAAAGAAAAACCCTCCTCTTGTTTATTAAGTTAAATCTCAATCAATGAGAAGATTACGTCCAATATTCACATTACTCATTTGATTAACTTTCCATTTTCTTCAAATTTTGATATCTTTTCCAAAAGATTTAAACAAGCATTCAATTTTTAGGATTTCTTTCCAAAACCAAATTCCAGCTCAATCCAATTTTTAATTTTCATATTTTTTTTTATTGACTTTCAATGTTTCTCCAAAGCTTCCAAATCCAAATTTCCATTCCTTTTCAAAATTTATTTTTAAAGCTTAGTCAACTTGAAGACCAAAAACATTTATACAAAATATATTTTGAGGTCTAATATTTTAAAAGCTCAAATTAACTCTCGAAATCAAATTTTGAAATGCAATTATTCGAGAATTAATGTACCCGGACAAAAATGGTATCTACGGCTGCCCCTCTTTGCACTTTTGCTGTGAAACAGTAATGGTGCAAAGACATAGACAACCATTTTGTCCGAATGCAAGACCTATCAATGAACTCTTTGTAAAATATGATATTTCCTAGCCTTCTCTCTCATAAGGCTAAGGAATAAATGACACATGAAATTTCCTAATCTTCTTCTCTTATAAAGATTGAGGAATGAATGCAGAATGAAGTTTCCTAGCCTTTTCTATCATAAGACTAAGGAAATGAATGTAGAATGGGATTTCTTAATCCTTTCTATCACAAGATTAAGGAATGCAAAATGAAATTTCTAGTCTCTCCTATCATAAGACAAGAATGCAAAAAAATGAACTTTCCTAGTCTTTCCTATCATAAGAATAAGGAAATGAATGTAGAATGAGATTTCCTAATCCTTTCTATCACAAGATCAAGGAATGCAAAATGAAATTCCTAGTCTCTCCTATCATAAGACTAAGGAATGCAAGATGAAATTTCCTAGTCTCTCCTATCATAAGACTAAGGAATGCAAAAAATGAAGTTTTCCTAGTCTCTCCTATCATAAGACTAAGGAAATGAATGTAGAATGAGATTTCCTAATCCTTTCTATCACAAGATTGAGGAATGCAAAATGAAATTCCTAGTCTCTCCTATCATAAGACTAAGGAATGCAAGATGAAATTTCCTAGTCTCTCCTATCATAAGACTAAGGAATGCAAAAAATGAAGTTTCCTAGTCTCTCCTATCATAAGACTAAGAAATGCAAAAAAATGAAGTTTTCCTAGTCTCTCCTATCATAAGACTAAGGACTGTGAAATGAAATTCCTAGTCTTTCCTATCATAAGACTGAGGAATGCAAAATGATCATGAAATAAAAGCTCCTCTCACCAAAGGCTATGAGACCATTGAAAATGAAGAGCTCCTCTCAATAGAGGCATTGAGACTTTTTGAAAAATAAAGAGCTCCTTTCAATAGAGGCATTGAGACTTTTGAAAATAAAGAGCTCCTCTCAACAGAGGCTGTGAGACTTTTTGAAAAATAAAGAGCTCCTCTCAACAGAGGCATTGAGACTTTTGAAAAATAAAGAGCTCCTCTCAACAGAGGCATTGAGACTTTTTGAAAAATAAAGAGCTCCTCTCAATAGAGGCAATGAGACTTTTTGAAAAATAAAGAGCTCCTCTCAATAGAGGCAATGAGACTTTGAAAATAAAGCTCCTCTCAACAGAAGCATTGAGACTTTTTGAAAAATAAAGAGCTCCTCTCAACAGAGGCATTGAGACTTTTTGAAAAATAAAGAGCTCCTCTCAACAGAGGCAATGAGACTTTGAAAAATAAAGATTTCATTTCAGAATGCCAGTTAACATGGGTTCGAACTGGGCTTAACTTTCATTTTGATGCCAACAATATTAGGCTTCATCCTCCTTTAAGGTGCCAGCTAAACTGGACTTTGCTCTCATCTAAAGTATTTCAAAAAGGTATTTTTCTCATCATCTTCTCATACCTCATCATTTTTCAAATTACTATCTCTTATATTTTCTCTTTTCCTCAAAATTTTAATCATTCAGAACCTCTTATCCTAATGTCTTAACAAGTAGTTCAATGTCAAAATGCACTAATGAAATGTCATGCATGTCATGAATATAATGAATGCCATGAATGTTATGCACATGTCAATGTCATGCCCCTTGATTAATCCTTGAATGTATGCAAACGCAATCTCAATTGTGGTAACAAGATTCTTAAACTCATCTCATTTTCATTAAGTCCACTCTATCTGTTGGATTCTTCTTATTTAAATCTTCTATCTTTATTTCCTATCCCATCTTCTAATGAGTCTTGGTCCAGTTATGCCTGAAGACTTGCCATCATGCTTTCAAATTTATATTTTCATTATTTCTTATTTTTGTTTCTTTCTCTCTCTTAGTAATGCAAGATTTCTCAAAAAGTATTTTTTTTCAAAAATTTACCCAAAAAAGGGTTACCAACATTTATTTATTTTCCTTCTAACTCGACCATTAATGTAATGCACTCATACATCTTCTCAATTTATTATAGGGGTGGAATGAATTTAAAATAATCATGAGAGATATGGGTATTCATTCTTAGAAAAGGAACATGAGATCAAGAAAAATCAATGGGACAGTATGTTTGAAATAAGGTTTTTAGTATCCATTTAATGAACATTCTGACAATTTCAGTCAAATCAATCTAAAATTCTTTTCCAAAAGCCCACTCTTATATAGTGTCTGCCAATTTTGCCCTCATATCAAAACTTTTTGATGCTGATATTTTCCTAAGCTGCCTTTTTCCGTTTTCAACTTAGGTGGCCCCCTCATTTGATTCAAACTGCCCTTTTCGGGTTTTCAATTTGAATCCTCATTTTTCTCTCTTTTTTTTCTTTTTTTTCTTTTTTTTTCTTTCTCTTTTTTTTTCTTTTTTTTTCATTTTTATTTTCCTTCCTTTTTCAACTTCATTGACTTTGATAAATTTCAGCCTTCAGTGCTCAATCCAAATTAATACCCCCTAATAGGCATTCTTGATTTTGATACAAGATATTTTATGATGTTCATAGGTTTCTTCATTCAACTTGATCTACTTCTTTTGTCTCCATCAAACCTTCAAAGGATCATTATCTCATTCTACAAGTATGTCTTCATTCAATGCATGATTCTTTAATTTAAGCATTTACATTTGATCAAAATGGGCTTTTAAAGGTACGTAATGTAGGCTCGGGTGAGGGCTTATGAAAGAAAAGGATATAATAGGCCCAAAATGTGTTTCAGAGTTTATAAACCAAAGGATCACTTTTTATCAAGTAAAACATTCAGGCATTTTGCCCCTTTCTAATTCACTCATTTCTTTTCTTGCTTTTTTTCTTTTTGAATTCAAAGCCCTTTTTCTTTTCTTTTTTTTACAAAACTAGGCTTTTTTTTTGCCCCTCGATTCATCATGAACACTTTCATTTTTGCCTCCAAAATTTCTTTATTTCATCTTCCTTGCCCCCAATGTGGAGGGTGATCCTTAGTGGGTTATATTACAAAAACATAATAAGCTCAAAAGGGTTAATCAAAGGATAATTTTACTTATGCTTGAAGGATAGTGAAAGAAGGCTATTTATCATTTCAAATGTAAATACTCTCATTAAAAATCATTTATTAAACAATGACAAACTTTTTAGAAGCTTCTGTAAGAGATTCACCTTTCTTGTATTGCCTATCAAGTGAAGATGGTGAGTAACCTTTCCTTCGTTTCCATGCTTTGGCAATATTAGCAAACTAGTAATTCATCATCAGTAGTAGTTCTTTCAAAATTGAATCCCATATTTATTGACATCATCATCATCATGTTTATTATTTGGATACTTGTGAATAAAAGGTAAGGTGAGTATGTGGGAAATGGCAAATGAACAGAGAAAATGAGAAAATGACAATGCATCACATAAGTCGCTTTATTGAAAAGAAAATAAATAAAAGTTGGCCCATACATAAAATTTATTCCGTGCTTATGGGCTTAAACACTTTAGAAAATTGCCTTGCATTACTTAAAGAAATAAAAGAAAACAAAAACTAGAATTTATAAATCCTTAAAATCGCATGGCTAGAACCCTTCATGCCACCATAAGACAAATCTTTTTTTGAACTACAACTTATTCTATTACCCCCTTTCCCTTCCTCAAGTTTTTCAACAACTCAGTAATTTGGGCCAATTGCCCCCTTTTATCCTCTTGAGCTTTTTCCATCTTCTTTATGCGAAAGCTTTGTTCTTCTTCCATAATCCTAGCTTGATAACGAGTGTGATGTGAATGGACCCTTGGTCGAGCTATCTTTGAACCTTTATTACCACAATTAGAATTCATCATTTTTCGTGTGGTGATGCTTGAAGAAGTTTGAAAATGCTTTGCTTAAAAACAATGAATGAAGATAAATCAAAACAAGATGATGTGTATGAATGGAATGGTGTGGTAAAAAGTTGTCATGTAACAATAATGGATGAGTAATGCATGAAATGTTTGAGTAAAAGACTCATGGTACCCTCTTAATGTCTCATGTGTAAACCAAAATCAAACAAACTTGATCAAGCATGTGTCATGAGTAATGGGTATTTTCTAGAGCATGGGTTGATATGGCTCTATCTTACAGTTGGTCTTCTTAATTTCACTATATGCATGACTTTAGATAAAAGGGCTAAAGGTTCCCAAATTGTTCCTCACTGTCGTCCACACAAGACTAGTAAGGCACCCAATCCTCACCCATTACAGGTTACAAATGGAAAAGTTCAATTTGAGTGGGAGTATTTTGCTAGCCATTGTGGAGGTATTACCTCACGAGAGCGTAGTTACTTTACTTCCTCCTAAAAGGATAGAGCCCGGGTAGAGGGCTAATGCATGCACATGCACGTGAAGTGTGTGTCGAAGAAACATGTAGTTATTAATGTCTTATTATTTTATCAAAATTAACATACCTAAGGCAAACCTAAAATAACCTAAAACCAATCGTTGTCTTGACTCTCTAAAGTCCCCAATGGAGTCGCCAAACTGTCATAACGTATTAAGTTTCGGAAAACCTAATAGCTAAACACTAAAATTACGGAAGTCGCCACCAACCATTCTACCTAGGTGTGATTGGTCACCTATTCAAACTAAGGATAAGGCTTGGTCTACGTTCAAAGACATTAGGGCTCGGGAGTACGGTTACGTGCAAGGAAGGATTAGCACCCCCACAACGCCCATCCTAAAATGGTACCAACTAGTTTAGGTTATCTTTATAATTTGATTTGTATTTATATTAATTTCGATATACTTATATATTAGGAATATTTCTAAGATTGTTTCATCAATTTGACTCAAATCTTAAAATCTCCTTCACCTCAAGATTTTCAAGGAGTCTCAATTGACTTTCTTGAATTCCATCGTCGGATCAAGTAAATAACTTATGAAAATCTTATTCTTTCTAACTTTGGCTCTAATTTCGACTCCATATTAATCTCTATATTTTTTTAATCTTATTTCGTATTATATTTATCTATATATTTTATTTATTTACTTTATTTATTTAGAGAATAAATATGAATCATGGTTTATTGAAGATTTTCTTAAAAGCGTCCCATCAATTTGGCTCGGCTTAAAAGAAATCTTTTCACCTAGAAAATTCAAGGAGTCCCAATTGATTTTCTTGAAATTTCATCATTGGCATAATTCATATTTTTTATTTCCTATAATTTTTATTCTAAGCTATTTAGTTCATTTATCTAATTTTATTTAAATATCTTTAATCTTAATCTTGATCTGATTTATTTTTATTTTATTTATTTCATTTATTTATATTTATTTAATAAATATGAAATATATTTTTTTGAAAATTCTTTCAAAAGTATTCCATCAATTTGGCTCAACTTAAGAAAGAATCATCTCACCTAAAAATATCTAAGGAGTCTCGATTGATTTTCTTGGAATTTCATCCTCGGTATAATTCATATTTATTTCATTATTATCTAATCTTATTAATTACTAATTATTTTCAATCTAAGCTATTTCATTCTATTTATTTACTTTCTCATCTAATTTATATTCTCGTATTTATATTTATTTATCTATATATATTTATATTTTATTCATATTTAATTTACTAAGAATAAATATGGATTATAATTTATTGAAAATTCTTTCAAAAGTATTCTATCGATTTGGCTCAACTTAAGAAAGAATTTCCTCACCTAGACATTTTTAAGATGTCTCAATTGACTTTCTCTAAATGTCATCATCGGTATAACTCATATTTATTTTATTTTAATTATTTATTTCCATTTAATTTTTAATTAATTTTTATGTAAGTTTAATGTACAAAGATTTATTTTTAGGCTAATTTGGTTTTTAATTTCTATTGGTTAACAAATCTAATTTAAACCTAAAATAAGAATAGGGATAAATAATACATAAATTAATAAAACAAAATAAATAAACTAACTATAATTACTAAGTTAATTAAATAAGACGAAATAATGAATTAATTAAGGAACCAAAAACATGATAAAAATTTCACAATACCACAATATATATATATATATATATATATATATATATATAGTCCATGCTTAAACTAAAACCAACACAAGATAATAAACGACAAAAAAAATAAAAAATAAAAAAAAGTGACAGCTTAATACACGTAAAGCATAAAGGAATAAAAACTTGAATAATCAGTATGGATAGAAGGAATTACCATCATTGAGCATTTATTACCTTTTGCAGTTTCTTTTCTCTTTATTTCTTTCCCTCTCCAGGTGCAACCATCTTTCAATTTCCTTTGCTATCTTTTCATTCTTTCCTTCTTTCACGTAGCTGTCTCCATTTGATTTTCTTACTCGTTGCAACACAGTGGTTCACGCGACTATGTGGGCAAGAGAATGGCAGGCAAGTTTTTACTAGTGAAGTGGACTAGCGAAGCAATGAAGAGGAAGCAGGAGCAAGCATGTCTGCAGTAGTGGACAGGAGCGGGTGCTGCAAAGGATGAACGGGCCGGTGGTGTGAGATGAGAAGTGCCGGTGCAATAGCAGCAAAGGTGGAGGCGCCAAGCAAGTGGCGGTGAGCTCGGGATAACAGCGGCGATGAGGATGCCAGAGGGTGGTGAAGAAATTGATTGGTTTTTGTGCAAATAGTGGCTGTGTTGTGTGAGGCGTGGGCAGCAGCAAAAACCGGGATGCAACAGTGATGATTGTTGAGATGTAGAAGACGCAGACAATAAGGCTGATGTCGGCGGATGGCAACTTTGGTCACTAAGAGCAGTAGAAAATTTTTTAGGGTTTTTCTTTTCCTCCCCCAGCGGCTAGCTCTCCGCCCTTTAACCGAGTTGGCTCTCGGCCTTTTTAAAGAAAAACCCTCCTCTTGTTTATTAAGTTAAATCTCAATCAATGAGAAGATTACGTCCAATATTCACATTACTCATTTGATTAACTTTCCATTTTCTTCAAATTTTGATATCTTTTCCAAAAGATTTAAACAAGCATTCAATTTTTAGGATTTCTTTCCAAAACCAAATTCCAGTTCAATCCAATTTTTAATTTTCATATATTTTTTTTATTGACTTTCAATGTTTCTCCAAAGCTTCCAAATCCAAATTTCCATTCCTTTTCAAAATTTATTTTTAAAGCTTAGTCAACTTGAAGACCAAAAACATTTATACAAAATATATTTTGAGGTCCAATATTTTAAAAGCTCAAATTAACTCTCGAAATTAAATTTTGAAATTCAATTATTCGATAATTAATGTACCCGGACAAAAATGGTGTCTACAGTTACTGCAGAGGCCACCTCTTGAATCATAAGGGAACAAAGTGCCATGTGAGTCCTTACAATAAAAAGCGCATTTTATTGTAAGAACTCGCATGACACTTTGTTCCCGTAGGGTGCAAGAGGTGGCCCTGCGGTGACATTACAGTGTGAGGTAGGCAGTTGCCCAACACTCACGCACTCAACATATTGTTCGCTTTGGGCAGTTGCCCACTCTCACGGCTTTATGCCCAACTGGGATGCGTCATTCCACGTTTGAACCCAAGACCTCTTCAAGTATCTGGGCTCTGCAACACTCATACCATTTGGACAAAATACTATCACAGTCCAAGTACACAGTATTTTACACTTTTTCACACATTTTTACACATGTGATTCAATTGGGCTATCTGTGATGTCTTTACACATTGTTCATCTACAATAGTAAACACATTAGACAATAAATATTTATTGGAAATATTCACAGACAGTAAAAGTTAGTTTACATCCCCTGAAATATATTTACAATCAGTAGTACTGTATTAACAGGTCTGAATATTTAAATATAAACATAATACCTCGGGAATCCATTATATGGTACTTCGAGTTACTCAAAATGCAGCTAATCCATGGTTTTGTACTTCAGCTATTCTCTACGTCAAATCTGTGATGATAAAAGTAAGGAGTGAGCAAAACACGACTCAATAAGAGAATTGTATGCAAATTTTGATATCTTGAAGACTATATGCAATAAAACCTTTTAGTTTACTATCGGTATACTGGGCACACTAAAACGGAAAGAATACTATAGTCGGCCAGGAAATCCAGATAGAGTATGGAAGGTATTTTGAAATATCTGTCTTGTTCCGGAAACCTAGAGCGACTATAGGGAGTAGAAATTTATTTATTTTTATATAAAACTTAATTTAATTTTATTGCATATAAATACTTCATACACTTGAGTAAAACACTTTATCAAATCACTTAATTCAACATTTGAAAATCACAAAGCTTCCACCATTGAAACCATCACTTTTACACGTGTAACTGTAAAATAACTGTTCAATTATAACAACAGTTCAATAATGAAATCCTTCAGAAAATCATCACAGTTTCCAAAAATATCACTAAAATCAATGATAACACATGCAATCATAGTGGAGACCAAGCAACACCCAAATGATATCATGCTATAAGTCCCATAGAGGATAATAATGAACATGTGAGATCCTTATAGGGATAGTATAATAAACACATGAGATCTATGGCCATAGTCTATAGGTGTCCTCGGTCGTACACTGATCAGGTGTCAACCAAGACGCTGAAGACAAGATTAGTGTCAACAGCTTTACACATGAGTAACACATGAAACACGTGACACGTGAGCATGATACAGGGCCTATCAGTCTCAAAACAGTATATAAGAAATCTCATCACCTTTATGGAATTTAGTATGATCAATGATGTTTTTAAGACAATCCATAACATCTCATACGGTAAAAACAGTTTATAAGATAATCACACAATAATAATAAAATTTAATAACTGTTCTTTTTCACCGTAGAATACATACACACGTGTTTCCATGCTTTCTTTCCAAAACTTAAAATTTCAAAGTTTTTGGAAATCAATTCCAATATTTTCATACTTCATGGAAAACGTTTTATTGTAAGAACCCGAATGATACTTTGTTCCCGTAGGATTCAAGAGGTGGCCCCTGCGACAACCTTATAGTGTGATGCAGGCAGTTGCCCAACACTCACCCACTCAACGTATTATCTGCTTTGGGAGGTCGCCCACTCTCATGGCTTTATTCCCAACTGGGACGCGTCATTCCACGTTCGAACCTAGGACCTCTTCAAGTGTCCGGGCTCTACAACACTCAGTCCAAATGGCATGAGTGTTTTAGAGCCCAAATACTTGAAGAGGTCCTGGGTTCGAACGTGGAATGATGCGTCCCAGTTGGGAATAAAACCATGAGAGTGGGTGACCGCCCAAAGCGTTCAATACGTTAAGTGGGTAAGTGTTGGGCGACTGCCTACCTCACACTGTAAGGTCGTTGCAGGGGCCACCTCTTGAATCCTGCAGGAACAAAGTGCCATGTGGGTCCTTACAGGGGAAAGCCCTGTAAGAAACATATATAAAAGCACGTACTATATGTAGTTACGTAAAATAACTTATTTTACTAATTATGAAAACATATTAAATATAATATTAAAATGCGTAAAAATATTTATTTCCTAACGGTACACTAGGGAACAGTATAGGAAGGATACTATAGTCGGCTAGGTAACCAGGTAGAGTATGAGAGGTACTTTAAAGTACTTGTCGTGTTCCGATCCCTAGATGTGACTATAGGGAGTAAGCAATTGACGTTGAAATCATTAATTCATAAGGCATTTAATAACTTATGCAATGCAATTTCAAATCATTAATCAGTATAAAACATTTAATAATTTATGCAATACAATTTCAAATCGATATCAGTATATAAAACAATTTATTTAAACAGTTCTATAAAGCAATTTCAGTGAAAATTTTAGTAAATAAAATAGTAACCTCTCAAATCATGTTATAAGCAATACTCTTCGTATTTCCATCTAGTGCAGTAAAAATTCATTTAAAATATCACTTTCAATCATTCGATTTAAACATTTCTTTATTTCTGTCAAATCAGTAAGTCAGTATTCAAATCAATCGGTATTCAAATCATTCGGTAATCAAATCATTCGATAATCAAATCATTCAAATACAGTTCATGGAGACAGTCACATCCAATAGAATCATGCACGATCAATGTCAGTATCCTCGGAAGGATGATCAGTATCGATATCCCCGTAGGGACGATCGGTAACAAATGACCATCGTCGACGGTCATAGATTGCATTGGTCAAGTGCTCATTGTGGAAACATATTGGTTTGACCATAATAATCCCACAGTCGATAAACAATAAATCTATGGACTGGACCAGGTCTCGCAGTCGGTAATAATATGCATGATCATTAAAGAACGACTATCTCAACATTTTCATAAATCATTTCATTCAACAGTAGAAATCATTTCAAATAGCGATTAACAGTAGAAATCATTTCAAATAGCAATTTGTAGTAGAAACATCTCAAATAGCAATTAACAGTAGAAATCATTTCAAATAGCAGTTTATAGTATAAATCATTTCAAATAGCAATTATCTTTAGTCAATCCAAATCATTTTCATAAATCACATAATTTACAATAGAAATCATTTAAATAGCAATTATCTTCAATAAGTCCAAAATTATATAAAGAGTAATTATTGTAATTGAGCAATAATAAAATTCATTTAAAACTCAATGCAAAACATTAATTACACAATAACATATCTGAACATAAATGGTTAATCATGAGAAATTATATTTTATGTAATTTGAAACCTTTCATGTAAATCATTTCATATAAATCAATTCATGTAATGCAATTCATATAAATCATTTCATGTAATTCGACTCACGTAAATCATTTCATGTAATTCAATTCATGTAAATCATTCTTTTAAATCGATTTGTGTAAATTATTTCATGTAAGACAATATTTAAACTTGTAAGTATTTAAGATAAATTTCTATTTTCTTGTATAGGAGAATTGAGTGTAGAAATGGTTACGATTTGGTTTTTCGATAAATTTTCAATTGCAAGTAAAACATTTCCTATGCAACTCCAATAAATATTCCTTACCTCTATTTCGCGCTATAAAATTTCGATAATGCCCCTACTTCTGCGCAGTATAAAATCTTATTGCGCCATTTGCGCCTCTTTATCCTTCCATTTCTTAGCACTGCATAATAATCCTAAATTATATTTAAAATCCCATATTTTAATTTTAATAAATATTCTAGTAATTTTTGTCTCCTATTTTGTCACTTCCTATGATAAATTAAATTTATTTTATTTTCTATTAATTATCACAATTGTCATTATAGTTAACTATAGTTAAATTTTTATTCTTTCCTCTAAATCCAATTCCACCAATGTCATATATTTTCTATTATATATTTTATTAAGTTCAATAATTAATTTATTTTATTTTTATTTTTTACTAAATACTAAATATAATATAATTTCAATTAAATGTCATTCTTTCTCTAAATCCAATATTACCCATAATCCACATTTCAACTTTGATAATTATTCTATTAATTCTTATTTTCTATTTTGTCACTTTCTAAGGAAAATTTATTTTATTTCTTATTAAGTATCAAAACAATTAAATTGTACTTTCCTTACCTATGATTTTATAAAATATTCGCAACATAATATCTATAATTATCTTAACCCTTCTGCATGAAAAACACATTTTATATTCCCAAGGCAGTTGATTTTAAACCATTATAGTATCCAATTCATAAACCTCATTCAAATCAAATCAGAAACAATTCACAAATCATTCCAAAACCTTAATTAAATCAATCCATAAATAGTCTAAAATCTATCTCTAAAACCTTAATTTCATAAACATCATCTATTTTCACTCATAACCTTATTTAATCACATCCTTAAAATTTCAAATTTAATATTTAAAACCTCAAATAAATCAAACTAACTCCAATTAAATTTATGACTAATTTATACAATTATCTCACCTAGCATCAAACTTGCGATTTAATTTTTCCCAAGCTTTGTCAAGCTCCAATCACACTTGTGTAATTTCTACGAATTCAAACCCGTACTTAAACTTAGAATTTTTACAAAATTACTCAATAATTTAATATAAATAAAATTTCAATAAATGTTACCATTCTTTCTTTCTTCTCTGTTCTATCTCTTTTTCTTCTTCTTTCTTTCTTTCTTTCTGTTTTATTTTTTTCCTGGCTGAATCGGTTCAAACCAGTTCAGCCTTGCCCTGCTGGTTTAGCCTTGCCCATCGGTTCAGCCACTCCGACAGTACCTGAGGGTGTGGCGTGGTGTTCCCTTCACTTCCCTCCAAATCAACTAGCGGCGACGTGCAGATCTAAGGTAGCGGTGGGTGGTAGTGGCGGTAGCCGATTCTTCCTCCTTTTCTTCCTTTCTCTTCTCTCTCCTTCTTCCTCGTCAGCTAGCCTTTCCTCTCTCCCTTCTTTACGCTGGCGTCAGATCGGGCTTATCTACTCCAATCGGTTCGCCCCTTTTCTCTTTTCTTTTCTTTCTTTCCTTTTTTTCTCATCACTGCAGTAGGCATTTTCAGTGCCGGCGTCAGCTTCCTCTCTGATCGGTCTCTTCTCTCCCTGCTCTCAGTGCATCAGTTCCCCCTCTCTCTCTTTCTCCGGTAGGTGGCTCTACATGTTATCCTCTGTTTGTATACAAAGGAGAAAAGAAGGAAATCGGGTTATCCCGATTCCCTTTTCTATTTTATTTATTTCTTTTTCTTTTATTATTATTATTATTATTATTATTATTATTATTATTATTATTATCATCATCATCATCATCATCATCATTATCATCATAAATACATTTATATTTAATACAAATATATTATAAACATATTTTCTAGTAATACCCTATAAATATACTTTATATTAACAATTTTATATATATATATATATTCTTGACATATAGTGTGTGTGTGTGTATATATATATTTATTTAACATTTATACTTACAATATAGCTAATATATATGTATTAAAAACACATTTATATATAATTTAAATGTTATATATATATATAATCCTTAAAACATATATTTATCCATTTTATTATATATATATTGTAATCCAAAATAATATTTATTATTTATATATATACTTATATATATTTGTACATATATATATATATATATACAATAATATATATATATATATACACATTTTTATTTCTTTAATTTTAAATTTCTTAACAACCAAATTAAATTCCTAGCTATTGAATCTATAATTTCCAAGTGGATTAAATACCTCAAAGCCGAAGTATTCCCAATCCCAACAATAAATTTATTTATTTACTCTAACTTATCTATTAACATCATAAATTGAATTTATAGATCCTTAATTCCAAAATGAGAGAATTCACGTTATCACATCTCACCCTTCATTCTACTTTAATCCTATAGTCCAAAAGTCTTTAAAACAAATCAAAATTTAATTATAACTTCAAACAATATATCTTCCAAAATTTATTCAAATTACATAAATTTTTGTTTGAATTCATGCCATAACTTCCAGAATCACTTTCTCTAAATTAATTCATAAGATACATGTCATACCTCGAAAATACGAGACATTTTCAATAACGAAATAGCGGAATACTGGATTTTGGGGTTAACTTTTTCCTTTTACTTTAACTACGGTTTGTGTAGTAAGTAGTCTTACTCTTTCAATTTCAATTTACTATTCACCCGATCACGGTTCAAGGTTGATTTCCTTAGGTCCCAGTCCATTTCATAACTTAAAATCACTTAAGACTAAATTTCAGCAGCATTTTCGCTTAACTACAGAAAACCCCCTACAACACAATCGAAACAACAAAGCAAAATACTGTTCATTTCCTAATATCTTTGGCCTAAAATGGCCTATCGCACTCTTATACAATCTAATGGAATATTCGGGAAAGTTTCATAATTTTCAGATAACCCGAAGGTCGTTAAAAAAATTCTTAACCAAATATTGTTATATACTTGACACTATTCACATTAACAATCAACCAACACTCGTTTACATCCCATTTTAACACAATTTTTTGAAAGTAATCACATATTCATACTTATCACATCTCACAGTACATTACTGTACAAAATCATCAAATTCCAAGTACATATGAATAGTAAACTTATATACCGAGCTATGAACTGAGGTTGATGTTTAGCTTGAAACATCAAAATAAGGTATAGCTCTTATCAAACGTTGCTATCTCAACTTAACATGTGAAGGAGAATGAAGGGGTGAGCATTAGGTAAAGCTCAGTAAGCCATTACATAAGTGCAGAGAAAGTAACAAAGAAGATATAGCACCACTAATGCATACAACACGTGTTTCGTATAAAATCACATATCAATAACTCATTTAAACTTCATATCTCATGTAACTCAATATCACAATAATGCCTTTATGGTAAAACTGATGTCATGCACATAAAATGATGCAAAGTCGGTTTTGTCAAACCATGTAGTTATCATGGAAACAATGCTTTGTAAAGTTCAATCACATATCATGTAATCTCATATGCCATGTTCATAAAACATTTCTCGTTAGTCAAACCTAGTAATTCAACTAATAAAGTTTTAGCCTACTGTAGCTATCAGCTAGCAGTTCTCGTTACCCCGAAACTAGGGTGTTACCTATGGCCATAGATCCTTGTCATCTCTAATCCTAGTGATCAGCCAAAATTGGAACCTATCAACAACAATGTCGGACAAACCTCGTATTGCCCATATAAGAGTATCAACTACTCGGGCATGTTTCATATGCTCTATTAGTCTCATAGTACAATGGGATGTCGTAAAAGTCTTAAACTAGAAATCATCTTGTGTTTTGAAGTTTCATATCAATAGGATGTACAGGCAATGCATGCTCTATCCAAGAACTCATATGAATATGCCAGAAAGTCATATCATTCACATACTTCAAAACATGATGCAAACAAGATGTAAAAGCTTTCATATGTTTCGTATAAACTTCGTGTAAGCTTAAATCTCATAAAACTAATTATGTATAAGATGCAATAGCATGATGCAGACACAGAGATCTACATCCAACTCTTAACAATTTTTCAAAATTTTTGTAATAAGACGAGGTTAGGATATGTCATTACCCAGCCTGCAAGGAAAAACAATTTATATCTCCAATAGCAACACATCTCAAAATTCACATCCAAAATCAATTCATTTACTTCATAAACCTTTCATTTATTCTACAAATCATTACTTGTAGCTTATGTAGGGCACTTACCATGTAAGCTACTACTCGTAGCTTGCATAGTAAACTTACCAAAAGCAAAGATTAAGCTCATTCGTTCAAGCTTGGCAATCTATGTACTGTAAACCACCAAACTGTGTCGTTGACACTACAAGCATATATAGACAATGTCAATTACCACCTTACACTTACACATAGCCATTTAAAACTAACTACTTGTTACTCTTTCTCTGCTGCACTTTAGCTGTATTGTGACAAAAGTCACTAAATGATCTTTTTGATCGTTCCAATTGCACCATTCACATTAGTACTCATCTACTTCTCACTTACCAATGTCACTTCACCTTAAAGGTGAATTTACTACATTGCCCTTCCTTAGGCCTAAAGTTTATCTTGCTATATACAAGTCCAAATTTCACTTTAAAGCTTCCATTACATTTAACTCATATTCATTAATAAGAATTACACTATCAACAACAAAAGCCCCCTTTTCTCCTTACACTTTCCTTATGGAAACCCATTTGGCCAAGACTTAAAACACTACTTTAGGGTCTGTTTTACACCATTATAACACTAGAAATAGGCTTAGAAAAATCAGAAATGCAACCTATATCCAGTTTAGAAAGAACAAAAAATTCCAGCACTACTTACCCTATGCAGCAAAAATTTCCAAAACAGATTTTCCCTATCAAATGTGGTCCGTTTCAGCTTATTTTTGGATATGTGATAGAAAAGAGGTAGGGATTCAATTGGTCCTTCTTGGACCTTTTTAAAATAGGTCTTTTTCTTGGCCGTTTCTGCCTCAGAAGATGAATCTCTCAATCTCGCAAAAACAGGGCAGCTTGACAGATATGGCTTCCAGCAAATTTTGCACCAGCCAAATGAACTCTGTTTGAGCTGAAACTCAGATGTTATAGAGGAGCAAATTTGGAAGAACTTTCATGAAGGGAGGAAAGGCTAAAACTAACTGGAAGCAGGACAAAATTTGGCAACAAAATCTGGTTGCTGTTTGGGTAGCTCACGGTTTCCACCTTCTTTCCAAGCTCTCATGTTTTTTTTTTCTTCTGTTTTCTTTTTGTTTTGGCTTTCAAATGGCTGAAATATGTGGCTGAAATAATGAGTTGGCCAGTCACTTAAAGACGGAAGGAAATAAATAAAAAAAATTAAAGATGGTTGAAGCTTATTCCATAAGCTTTGCAACCAAAATATCTTATTTTACCATATTTCTTTCTTACATATCTTTCTTTTCTTTGACTTTGTTTCTTTTCTTGGTCTTTAAAGTGGTTGTCCGGTCACTTGAGAGGTGAAAATAAATAATATAATATTTCCCATGCTTATCTCTTATGGCTAAAGACTAAATGTCCTAATTATTTGACTTTTCCACTTAATTTCTCCTATTTCCTTAATTTCTCTATTTTCTCATTGGTGGCTTTTGGCTTGGTAAGTGAGAATTAAATTAATTCCACACATATTTAGGATAAATATTTTGATTGTCCATGATAAAGCTTTATAGGGTTTTCAGCCCAACATAGCCTTTTTCAGTCTTTTTCGCTAAAATTATGAATTAAGTTTAAATCGCTATAAAAGCTTTAAATTGACTTGCCTAAGACCATAGATCATCAACATATGATGATTTAGACTACTTTGGTTAGGTGCGCACTCCCGTGGGGCCTACCAGCTTGCCCGTACGAAAATTCAAACTATAGTCACCTGAATTCAAAATTTTTCGAGTAAGCGTCATTTCATTGTTTACTTAATACATATTATTCGTATACTTATAAAATTGTGATTCTTACATCACTCCCCACCTTAAGGAATTCTGTCCTTTGAATTCGACTTGGTCTGATCGAATAGCTGAGGGTACTTATTTCGCATCAGGCTCTCTAGTTCTCAAGTAGCTTCTTCTGAAGTGTGATGTTGCCACAGAACTTTAACTAAAGGAATAGACTTGGATCTGAGAGTCTTTTCCTTACAGTCCAATATCTGGATCAGTTTCTCAATATAACTCATATCCTCCTGTAACTCAAGTGGTTCGTATTGTATGATATGGGAGGGATCCGGTTGATATTTCCTCAGCATCGATACGTGGAAGACGTGCACACTTGCCAACTCTGGTGATAAGGCCAAATGATATGCTACATCACCCACTCTCTTTAGAATCTCAAATAGATAGATGAGTCAAGGACTCAGTTTCCCTTTCCGTCCAAATCTCATGATACCCTTGGATGGAGAGACTTTTAAAAATACCTTGTCCCCAACTTGGAACTCTAAGTGATGTCTCCAAATGTCAGCATAGCTCTTTTGACAACTTTGTACAGTCCTGAATCTATCACATATGATTCTGACCATTTAAGAAGCTTTCTTTACTAGTTCAGGAGCAAAAATCTTTCACTCACCTACTTCTTCCCATGCAATGGGGATCTACATCTCCGACCATACAATACCTCATATGGAGCCATGCCAATACTCGAGTGGAAGCTGTTATTATAAGCAAACTTTGCTAAAAGTAGGTGCTTGTCTTGGGAGCTTGAAAAGTCAATAGCACATGCTCTCAACATATCCTCTAAAGTCTGTATAGTCCACTGGGACTGACTGTCTGTCTAAGGATGAAAAGCTATGCTGAACTGCAATTTGGATCCTATGGCTTCTTGAAACTATTCCCAAAAGCAGGAAGTAAACCTGGAATCCCTGTCTGATACTATGCTCATTGGAACTCCATACAACTTGACTACCTCTCGTACATATAGCTTCGCTAAAGAACTCAAAGAATCTGTGGCTCTCATAGGCAGAAAGTGAGCAGACTTGGTCAATCTGTCAACTATGACCCATATTGAATCATGAACCCTTCGTGTCCTAGGGAGTCCAATAATGAAATCCATAGTAATATGCTCCCATTTCCATGTCAGTATTGATAAAGGTCTAAGCAACCCCGTAGGTATCTGATGCTCAACCTTAATCTGCTGACAAGTGAGACATTTCGACACATAATCTGCAATGTCTCTCTTTATCTTGGCCCACCAATAGACACCCTTCAAGTTTTGGTACATCTTAGTACTACCTGGGTGCATCGTGTATTTGGAACTGTGAGCCTCCTCTAAAATTTGTCTTCATAGGGTATCGTCTTTGGGTATGTATATCTGACCTCTATATCTTAATATCCTATCCTCATTGACCTTATGCTCGGGTTGGAGCCTTTGCTCAGTCTGACTAGCTAGCTCCACCAACTTTGGATCCTGTCTTTGTGCTTGTCGGATTGACTCTACAATATTCGGTTCAATTCTAAAGCTAGCTATCAGACAATCCACTGAAGGTTTTACTCTTAGACTCATCTCAGAGAACTTCTCCAGCAAACTGTACTTATGTACCATCATGTACGAAACTAGGCCAATGCTCTTTCTGCTCAAAGCATTGGTGACTACATTCACCTTCCCAGATGATACAAGATTTCGTAGTTCGTTTTTAAGAAGCTCTAACTATTTGAGCTGTCTCATTTTCAGTTCTTTCTATGAAAACAAATACTTGAGGCTCTTATGGTTAGTGAAGATCTGAAATTTTTCACCATACAGGTAATGGCACCATATCTTAAGTGTAAACACCACAATGGCTAGCTCGAGATCATGGGTGGGGCAGTTCTTCTCATGATCCTTTAGCTAACTATATCCATAGGCCACTACCTTGCCATGATGTATCAGCACACAACCCAAACCTTGGAGAAAAGCATCACTTACACTACAAGACCCCCAAAGCCGCTTGGTATGGTCAAAATCGATGCTGATGTCAACTTCCACTTTAGCTGCTCAAAACTGCTCTCACACTCGTCATCCACTCAAATTTGACGTTCCTATGTGTGAGACGTGTCTATGGTGCAGCTATCTTTGAAAAGCCTTCAATGAATCTACGATAATACCCAGCCAATCCTAGAAAACTACGGATCTAGGTAACTATCCTCGGCCTTTCCCATCTCAACACAGCCTCAACTTTGGACAGATCTACAGATACACCATCCTTAGTCATAACTTGACTTAGAAAAGAAATATGCTTTAACCAAAACTCACATTTACTAAGCTTGGTATAGAGCTATCTATCTCGAAGAGTTTGGAGAACTATTGTTAATTATTCCTCATGCTATTCTCGGGATTTAGAATGAACCAGGATATTATCGATAAACACAATCACAAACCGATCCAAATAAGGCTTAAATACCTCGTTCATAAGGCTCATGAATGCTACAGGTGTGTTGGTTAACCTGAATGGCATAACTAGAAACTCATAATGTCCATATCGGGTCCTGAATGTTGTTTTGGGTACATCTTCCCTTTTAATTCTCAACTGATGATACCCAGATCGTAGATCAATTTTAGAGAAGACCTGTGCACCTCACAACTGATCAAATAGGTCATCTATCCATGGTAAAGGATATTTTTTCTTCATTGTAGCTTAGTTCAGTAATCTATAGTCAATACACAACCGAAGACTTCCATCTTTCTTACGGACAAATAACACTAGAGCACCTCACTGTGATACACTTGGTCAATAAAACCCTTGTCGAGGAGATCTTGCAATTGTTTCAACTCCTCTAATTCCACTAATACCATTTTGTAAGGGGGCTTTGAGATAGGCTGAGTGCCAGGTAATAGCTGTCGTAACGATTTTCGTCCGGGGACTCGATCGCTAGACGATTTTAAAAAAAAACACAAAATGGAGTCGCCACCAATCTTTTTTGGATAGGTGTGATTGGCCACCTAAAATCATTTATTTTTTCAATAAAATCTTAAAATTAATTAAGGTTTATCAAAAAAAAATAATTTTTGGTCTGCGAAAACAAAGTTTGGGTTCGGGAGTTCGGTTACGCGTGGGGAAGGATTAGCACCCCCACAGCGCCCGTTAGAAAACGGTACCACTTAATCATGTATTATCTTTTGATCTTAATAAAATGGTCTTAATTAAACATTTAAAAAGAAATTCATTTATTTTGAAATCAATTTGTTATTTGCTTATTATTTGAAACATTAAATTTTATTTTTATTTATGTTAAATTTTTTTTTATTTGAAATAAATGTGAATCTTTTGTATTGAAAATTATTCCGAAGAACCCCAATACTTTTGGTAGCATTTCGGATAATTTCCTCACCTAGAGATTTCGTAAGAATCGCTACTTGCGATTTCTATAGAATCCCATCCTTGGGAGATTCACACTTATTTTGAAATTTCATGGATGCAAATGATGCAATCAAAATATAGATGATGCACATGAGAAATCCATTTTATTATTTTTTAATTCATTTATACTTATATTATTATTTTGTAATTTATTTATATTTATAAAATCTTGTTTTTATTGAAAAATCATACTAAATATTCCAATACGCTGGTAACATTTAGCATATTTCTCTCACCTAGAGATCAGTTAGGAATCACTACTTGTGAATTCCGTAACATCTCATCATCGGAAAATCTTTAAAACTTATACTTTTTATTTAATTTTTAATTGTTTTATTATCATTTATTTCCGAAGGTTAATTATAACAATTTTGTACTCTTATTTATTTGTTTAAAAATTTTATTTATTTATTATTTGTTTATTAATATTAATTTATTTCATCGAACTAAAATTACTTGAATACCCCAATACGCTGGTAATATTCAAATATTTCATTTCGACCCTAAGGATTATCAAAGAATCACTACTTGTGATTTCTAAGAAATCCTATCATAGGATATTCTTTTAAATTTATATTTTATTTATTTATTTATAATTCATATTTATATTTATTTATTTGTTCATTTTAAATTTTATATTTGATTAATTTATTTTTGTTTTTTTATATTAATTTATTTAAAGAATTTTGAAATCGAGATAGAACCAATTAAATGTTCCAATACACTGGTAACATCTAAGGGTTTTTCTCGATCCTAAAGATTATCGAAGAATCACTACTTGTGATTTCTTCGAAATCTTATCATCGGAAATTATTTATATCTTTAAGATGTATATTCTTATATTTTGTTTTAATACTTATATTTGCATTTATCAATGTATTTAGATTTATTTATTTATTTTTATTCCTAAATTTTTATTTCTATTCACTTACTATTTTCTCCGATTTACCTATTCTTTATATTATTATTTTTATTACCATTTTTTGTTTTATTTATTTTTATTTATATAAGGCAAGTTTCGATATCGAGATAAAGTCGATTAAGGGTCCCAATACGCTGGTGACATCTAAGGACTTCTTCTCGATCCTAAAGATTATCGGAGAATCACTACTTGTGATTTCTTCGGAATCTTATCATCGGAAATTCTCATTACTACTTTTTATTTTTATTTTTATTTTATTTTTACATTTATTAATCATCGTTTTATAAATATCATGTTATTTAATTTTTTTAGAATTCTTTTATTACTGTTTTCTATCTTATATTTTTTTGTATTTTAAAATATTTTATTTTTTAATTCATGTTGTTTTGAATCAATAGCTTAATCATAAATCAAACTTATTTGGAATGAAACAACTAATTAAATAACTAAATAGATATAAAAACAAATCATATATGTAATGTATTTCATACCTTAAACGCCTGGACCCTTCTTCCTTCTCCTTTTGCCTAGCCTTGACACATCCAATGGTCACTTGAAATGAATAAAAGGACGCCTGACACCAAGGTTCCAAGCACGACATCTTGCCAAGCCCAACGTTCTTTCTTTCTTTCACGTAAGTAATGGAGCAAGGCTTAAATATTTAGCAGTGCAGTGAGGTTTGGAGATGGGTGTTTCAGTGTAATGACCGAAGGCAGCAGCAAAGCGTAGCAACAGGGCTACGACAACAGCGAACAGAGATGACTCCAGGCAAGCAAGGGATGCTAGAAAAGTGGCCAGGAACGCAGCGGCAGTGACAGGCACGGTACAGCAGCAGCTGAAGACAGAGGCGACAACAAGGTGGTCGAAACAGGAACGATGGAAGCTGTGCTGGGCGATGCAAGAATGGGATACAGGCAAACGTGGGTTTCCAAGCTGTTTAGGAGCAGGGAAGTGCGGCAGTTTTGGTTGTAGGGGGGACAACAGGTGATGCAATGGTGATGACTTACGATGAAGCAAAGCAAGGGCAGGGGCTGGAGGAAACGAAACTTGGTGAAAGCAAGGTGAAGTGCTCAATAGTGTGGCGATAAGCGCAGCAAGTGAAGATGATGATGCTGGTGTGCGCAGGGAAGGGATCGGTGCTGGAGTGGTTCACATGCAGTGATGTGTTCGGCAATGGAAAGAGGCAACAGCTTGTGGCGCGAGATAAGCAAGGGCTTGACGAAGATGATGATGATGATGATGGCGATCAGCAGTGATAGTCACGATAATGCAGGCTATTTGGCAGCAACGATGGCAGCAAGAAACCCTGGTGCAGTGACCGTTGAAGCTTGCTCCGATGAAGATGTCAGTGAGCAGAGCAGCGATGATGGAGATAGTAAAAAAAACGGTGGTGCAATTGGTGCAGGAACTGCCGTAGAAGGTGGTAGCGAACCGGTGCAGGCAGGTGAAGCTAGTTGGGCATGATGCGATATGAGGCTGGTTTCGATGAAGCAGAGGTGGTTATGTTCAAGGATGATGGCAATACACAGTAGTGCTAGACAAACACGGCCACAAACTTCTAAACCGACAGGGTAATAGCAGAGTAAGGCAACGATAGCAGCGGCCAAGTGCACACAGCAACAGGGGAAAGGCCGAAATAGCAACGCTAGCGTGAGGATGATTGTGCAGGGAGTGGTGCAGTAGCTAGGCGGTGATAGATAGTGTGGAAGCTGGGATAGTGGTGATAAAAAGCAGGAAGGTGGCGGTACTAAGAGGCGGCCACAAGCTTCTCAAAGTCTTTGCAAAAAAACCTACGTAGGGTTTTTTTTCGTGTATCTTTTTTTCTCCCCCTTTGTTTTTGGTTTTTTTCCAGGTTTCTCCTTTTGTTCCGTCCCCCTTGTATTCTTTTTAGCCTCCATTTAAAACCACAAATCCTTCCTTTATTTTAAGAAAGAAAATTTTTGATTTTAATGTATTGATCCCAAAATCATGGGATATTTATTTTATCATTTATTTCTTGTTTGACCCTTTTAACTTATTTCCTTTTTATTATTTTTTTATTTTGGGCAATGAATTTTCAAATTTAATTTCACCCAATTTATTTCCTTCATTATTATTATTCTTTTTTTTATTTTTTATTTTATTATTTTTTTAAATTTTTAATTTTTTTAATTAAAGTTCTTCGGACAAAATTCAGTGTCTACAGCTGCCCCTCTTTGCACATTACTGAGAATCAGGAATAGGGCAAAGACTTTAGACAACAATTTTGTCTGAAATCATTTTTTTCTTTTTTTTTTTTTATTATTTTTCTTTTTTTTTGGGAAAATTCAATTTTGATTCTCAAAAATAATACCTTGACTCCATACCAAGGCTCTACCCATGAGAACAATGGATTCGATTTGAAACACATAATATCTTGACTCCCTATTAAGACTTGATCCACTTTGAAAAGCTGAATTCGATTTTGAAACACAATACCTTGACTTCCTACCAAGGCTCGATCTACTGTGAAAAAGTGAATTCGATTTTGAGACACATGATACCTTGACTCCCTACCAAGGCTCGACCCACTTCAAAAAAGTGAATTCGATTTTGAAACACATGATACCTTGACTCCCTACCAAGGCTCGATCCACTTCGAAAGAGTGAATTCGATTTTGAAACACATGATACCTCGACTCCCTACCAAGGCTCGATCCACTTCGAAAAAGTGAATTCGATTTTGAAACACATGATACCTCGACTCCCTACCAAGGCTCGATCCACTGTGAAAAAGTGAATTCGACTTTGAAACATAACACCTTGACTCCCTACCAAGGCTCGATCCACTTCGAAAAAGTGAATTCGATTTTGGCACATGAAACCTTGACTCCCTACCAAGGCTCAATCCACTGTGAAAAAGTGAATTCGATTTTGAAACACATGATACCTTGACTCCATACCAAGGCTCGACCCACCTTGAAAAGCTGAATTCAATTTTGAAACACATGATACCTTGACTCCCTACCAAGGCTCGATCCACTTTGAAAAAGTGAATTCGATTTTGAAACACATGATACCTTGACTCCCTACCAAGGCTCGATCCACTATGAAAAAGTGAATTCGACTTTAAAACATAATACCTTGACTCCCTACCAAGGCTTGATCCACTGTGAAAAAGTGAATTCAATTTTGAAACATGATACCTTGACTCCCTACCAAGGCTCAATCCACTTCGAAAAAGTGAATTCGATTTTGAAACACATGATACCTTGACTCCCTACCAAGGCTCGATCCACTTTGAAAAAGTGAATTCGATTTTGAAACACATGATACCTTGACTCCCTACCAAGGCTCGATCCACTATGAAAAAGTGAATTCGACTTTAAAACATAATACCTTGACTCCCTACCAAGGCTTGATCCACTGTGAAAAAGTGAATTCAATTTTGAAACATGATACCTTGACTCCCTACCAAGGCTCGATCCACTTTGAAAAAGTGAATTCGATTTTGAAACACATGATACCTTGACTCCCTACCAAGGCTCGATCCACTTCGAAAAAGTGAATTCGACTTTAAAACATAATACCTTGACTCCCTACCAAGGCTTGATCCACTGTGAAAAAGTGAATTCGATTTTGAAACACATGATACCTTGACTCCCTACCAAGGCTCGATCCACTATGAAAAAGTGAATTCGACTTTAAAACATAATACCTTGACTCCCTACCAAGGCTTGATCCACTGTGAAAAAGTGAATTCAATTTTGAAACATGATACCTTGACTCCCTACCAAGGCTCAATCCACTTCGAAAAAGTGAATTCGATTTTGAAACACATGATACCTTGACTCCCTACCAAGGCTCGATCCACTTTGAAAAAGTGAATTCGATTTTGAAACACATGATACCTTGACTCCCTACCAAGGCTCGATCCACTATGAAAAAGTGAATTCGACTTTAAAACATAATACCTTGACTCCCTACCAAGGCTTGATCCACTGTGAAAAAGTGAATTCAATTTTGAAACATGATACCTTGACTCCCTACCAAGGCTCGATCCACTTTGAAAAAGTGAATTCGATTTTGAAACACATGATACCTTGACTCCCTACCAAGGCTCGATCCACTTCGAAAAAGTGAATTCGACTTTAAAACATAATACCTTGACTCCCTACCAAGGCTTGATCCACTGTGAAAAAGTGAATTCAATTTTGAACATGATACCTTGACTCCCTACCAAGGCTCGATCCACTTTGAAAAAGTGAATTCGATTTTGAAACATGATACCTTGACTCCCTACCAAGGCTCGATCCACTTTGAAAAAGTGAATTCGATTTTGAGAAAAGTTTTTTTTTTTTTAGAGAAATTCACATATTTGGAACAAAGAAAATATTCCATGATTTACAAAAATTTTGAGATTCGCATCTAGAAAAACTCGAAGATTTACATCCTAAGAGATTCACATCTAAACTTGAAGATTCACATTGAGTTTTACATCTTGACTTGAAAGTTCACATTCTAAGAGTTTCTCATCTTGACTTGGAGATTCACATCCTAAGAGTTTCCCATCTGGACTCAAGGATTCACATCTCAAGATTTCACATTTTGACTCAAAGATTCGCATTCTAAGAAACTCACATCTTAAATGTAAGATTTGCATTATAAGAGATTCACATCTTGACTAGAAGATTCACATTCTAAGAGTTTCACATCTTGACTCGAACATTCATATCCTAAGAGTTTCGCATCTTGACTCAAACAATCACATCCTAAAAGTTTTGCGTCTTTAGAATTTCACATCTTGACTTGGAGTTTCCCATCTTAAGCGTTCATTGGTTTTGTAGGTTGCATTTAGAAGATCTAAGGTATAATCTTATCATGCATCAATCTCACCACGAAGCCAACTAAATCTCATTTACTCATGAGCTAATTTCATCGTCTTAAAAAAACGATGCCAGCAACATTAGATTTAAACTCTCATCATGATTGCAACCATTTTTCTTTAAACAAACATTTTCTTACTCTTTGAGGAACATTTAACCTCATTGCATTCCTTAATCATTCATTTTCTTTTTTCTTTTATTTTTTTTTTCAATGATGCAAATGCAAAATGCATGCCCCTAAAAAATGTCTATCACAATGATGGTAATGCAAATGCTTTCTTGAAATATGCCCCAATGTAATAGTTAAAAACCATGATGCATGCATCTTTTAGAATTATGTGAATGCCTGAATGACAGAAGTCTCCTTTTTCTCAAAATTTCTCTTTTTTTTTCAATGCTGACAATCCATGGCTTTCTTCATTAGGATCATTTCTTCTTCTCACAAAGATTCTCTTCTTTCTCTCCCATTTCGTTCGTAGAAGCACATATGTCAGCTACATTCAACATTCTTGTTCTCTTTTTGTTTTTGGCCCTTTGTCATCTTTAGAATCTTTTCCAAAGTAATGCCAAAGATTTTTATGTATAGTTGTCATTTATTTATTATCATTCCAATTCCATGAGAAATGCAGTTCAGTCACCAATTTCCTCGATCCATTTTGGGAAAGTAAAGACACTAGAAGGTTTGGCGAGAATATAGGAACAAACTTGTCAAAGTATAACAAGAAATTGGACAATTTGGGGTGAATAACAATGATATGTTCTCAATTAAGAAATTGGATAATTCAAAGCAAATGACAATGATAGATTCTCAATGAAAAACCAGACAATTTTGACAAACTAGTCAGGATTCTTTGAAAAATCTATTCAATTGAGATTCTCGATCAAATTGAGTTGCCCCCTACACCATGAGATTCTCAATGATGCTGGTTCTCCTTGTGTCAAACCATCTCCCCAAATCTTCAACTAGATTATCATTCTTTTAACTCAAACCGCCCTTTCGGGTTTTCAATTTGAGCCTCCCCCTTTTATCCTTCTTTTCTTTCTTTTCTTCTTTTTTGTCTTTTCTTTTTTTTTTTCATTTTCTCATTCATTCTCTTTTTTTTCAACATCACTAATATTCCCAACAAACTAATCGCAATCTTGTTGTTTCTTGATGGCATCATAAGTATGTCCAAGTTCAATACATGATTCTCCAATTTCAAGTATTCACATTTGATCAAAATGGACTTTTAAGGCACGTAATGTAGGCTCTGGTGATAGGTTATCAAAAAAATGGATATAATCAAGCTCAAAATTTGTTTCTTTAAGGGTCAAAAACCAAAGGATCATTTATCATCATGCAAAGCATGCTTGCCGCTTTGCCTCAATTGATTTTCATTTTCATCATTTTTTTTTCTTTTTTTCATTTTTTTTTAATTTTTCATTTTCACCCCTCTTTTTTTACAAGAGGACTCAAACACCAAAAGGTATTTTCTCTTGAGATTTTTCATAACTCATAACCTGAATTTCTTCATTTGTCGACTAGTTTTTTTTTTTTGCAAAATTTGCCCTTCAATGTGAAGGGTGATCCTTGGTGGGTTTGTTTTGAAAAAACATAATAGGCTCAATGGGGGTGGCAAATGGATAATTTTACTCATGCACGAAGGATAGATCAAAGACGGCCATTTCTCATCTCAAATGTAAATACTCTTATTGAAGAACATTTATTGAACAAAATGGATACAAGAGCTTCACTTCTTTCTCATTTCATGCGATTTTAACTTCTCTTGATAGGAGCTATCTCTTTATTGCTTCAACAATTTTAGCAATTTAAGGGACAAGAATGATCACTGATTTTGCCAATAGAAATAGAATTTTCAAAATAAAATCCCAGACTATCGTCATAATTGACTGCTCATTCATTTTTTGAAAGTTAAGTGTGGCTGAAATACAAAGAGATGAAAACAAAGATCTGTATGGAAGAGGATATGTAGTGCAAATACATTTGTCATTTTATTCAAATGATAATAGATAAACTAGCTCATGCATAAAATTTTCCCCAAAGCTTATAGACGTAAGCATTTAAGGAATTTCATTACTTTAGAATAAGAACTCAAAAGTGACAAAAACTTTGGCCTTTCCTCATAGAACACTTATCCTCCAAAATTTATGCCTTTTTGTAGCGACAGGTTCCCACCAACATTTTACTTTTCCTTCTCATCAAAATTTAACAATCCAGCATTGATCAAACTCTGCACCTTGTATTTAAAAGCAGGGCAAGTCTCTATGGAGTGGCCTACATTCCCACAATGATAGTCACATCGAGCAGTGGCATCATACCATTTAGGATATGGAGGTTTTAATGGTTCCAAATAAACAGGTGCAACAAGATTATCTCTCACCAATTGTGGAAATAACTCTGTATAGGTTATAGGAATCGAGTCTACAGAGATTCTCCCTTGATTGTTCATCGCCCCTTTTTTACTACCCACTGGTTTGTTTGATTGAGTTGAGACTTGAAAGTTTGATTGCCAACTTGGGCGATAAACAAAAGGACTATGGGTAGTGCTGTCTATAGTTGGATAATAAGGATATGAGTGATGTGTAATACAGGGTTCAAAAGGAATGAAACTCCTTGGTGGTTGATCTTCAATGGCAACAACTTGTGTTTCTCCGTCCTTCCTCTTATTTGTCCCAACTCTATTTGAAGCAGAAGCATCCTCAATTTTACCACTCTTAATAGCATTCTCTATCATTTCTCCAGAAATTACCAAGTCAGCAAAATTTTTTGTAGCATTCCCCACAAGCCTATCCTAATACAATGATGGCAAAGTATTAACAAACAACACTGTGGTTTCCTTCTCAGTAAGGGGAGGCTGCACTTGAGATGCGATGCCCCTCCACCTATTGGCATACTCCTTGAAACTTTCAGAAGGCTTCATTTCCATATTCTGCAAAGACAATCTATCTGGTGCCATGTCAATCATATGCTTATACTGGGACAAGAAGGCTTTTGCCAGGTCATTCCACTTGCGAACATGACTTTGATCTAGCTGATTGTACCACTTTGTTACTGTTCCAGTTAAGCTATCTTGGAAGCAATGAATGAGCAACTTATCATTATTCGTATACCCAGACATTTTTCGACAAAACATAGTGATGTGAGTTACTGGGCATGTGGTCCCATCGTATCTCTCAAATTCAGGTACTTTAAATTTCGGTGGAATTACTAGGTCTGGGACCAAACTAAGCTCATTAGCATCTATATTTCTAAAGAAATCCATTCCTTCGATTGCCCTTAACCTTTCATCCAACAGTTCATATTTTTGTTGTGACTCGCCACTTTCTTTCCTCAACTTTTCTTGCTCCATGGGATCATGTAAATTTGAAACAAAAATAAGATCAACAGGGCTAGATCTCGAGTGCTGTCCTCGATCTGGTTGTTGATTCACAAAAACATGAGCTGGGGGATAAGCTCTTTGGGAAGTTTGAGTTTGAGGTGCTATAAACTCCGATGGGTACAGTAGATTCTCTCTCATAGGTTGAGGCTCATTTCCTGATCCTTCCGTGACCTCTTTGCCTTCCATCAAAGTCATCATCATCTCCATCATCTTCGACATTTGCTTCTGAGATTCTTCTTGAGATTTAGCTAGCTCTTGTTGAATTCTTTCCATCTTTTCCATTCGCTCAACATGTTCATTTTCCATGGCTTTGGCCTTTGATTGAGTACTATAACGATGTCGAATAAGTGGTTCAGAATGCGGTGGCTTCTTTATTTTGGCACCTCTGACATTTGTTTACCGCAATTTAGAGCATATTATTGTTTGAAATTGTGCCATAATAGAAAAGACTATTAAAATCATCCCAATACGCTGGTGAGGATTTTAAAAATCTTAACTTTTTACTTCCAAGATTTGATGTCATTACTTATGATCACCAAAAATTTTCATAAGTGGGCACAAGATGAAATGTATGTATGCATGCTAAATGTATGTATGTGCATGAAATTCAATAGCTATTGTACATGTGATGAGATGCATATATCAAGTTTAAAATCTTACAAAAACACCCATTTTTTTTTAGAATATGCATACTATTGAAATCACAAATAAAATTGAATGAGAAGGTTTTTATTTTTTTCACAATTTCAATATTCACTTTATTATATTTCCCATGAAGGTGTTACATAAAAGTATTCATTCATGTGCCATAATTTAAGGTAACCCCCACAAAAGGTTGGTATGGCTCTAGCTAAGGTTAGTTTCTCTATGGCTCAGTACATGCTTGGTTTAAGTCTCTAAAGGGTAAAAAGTTCTCAAATTGTTCCTTACTGACGTCCACACTAGACTAGTAAGGCACCCCAATCCTCACCCATGACAGGCTACAAACGGAAAGGGTTCAACTTGAGTGAGAGTATTTCGCTTGCCATTGCGGAGGTTATCACCTCACGAGAGCAAAGGTACTATACTCTCTCCTAAAAGGGACAAACCCGGGTGTAGGGTTGATGTATGCAATGAATATGTCATGTATGCAAAGGAACAAAATTTAAAGTGCATCCCAGCAAAATGCAAATGATAACGATGATTCACACATTTTTTGTTCGTATTTTTTGTTTGTATTTTTTTGTTTTTTTTTAATTATTTTTTATGAAAAATTTTATTAAATATTTATTAAGACCATTAACTAAGATTTTGGATAAAACATGATTAATCATGGTTCGACTCTCTAATGTCCCCAGTGGAGTCGCCAAGCTGTCGTAACGATTTTCGTCCGGGGACTCGATCGCTAGACGATTTTAAAAAAAAACACAAAATGGAGTCGCCACCAATCTTTTTTGGATAGGTGTGATTGGCCACCTAAAATCATTTATTTTTTCAATAAAATCTTAAAATTAATTAAGGTTTATCAAAAAAAAATAATTTTTGGTCTGCGAAAACAAAGTTTGGGTTCGGGAGTTCGGTTACGCGTGGGGAAGGATTAGCACCCCCACAGCGCCCGTTAGAAAACGGTACCACTTAATCATGTATTATCTTTTGATCTTAATAAAATGGTCTTAATTAAACATTTAAAAAGAAATTCATTTATTTTGAAATCAATTTGTTATTTGCTTATTATTTGAAACATTAAATTTTATTTTTATTTATGTTAAATTTATTTTTTATTTGAAATAAATGTGAATCTTTTGTATTGAAAATTATTCCGAAGAACCCCAATACTTTTGGTAGCATTTCGGATAATTTCCTCACCTAGAGATTTCGTAAGAATCGCTACTTGCGATTTCTATAGAATCCCATCCTTGGGAGATTCACACTTATTTTGAAATTTCATGGATGCAAATGATGCAATCAAAATATAGATGATGCACATGAGAAATCCATTTTATTATTTTTTAATTCATTTATACTTATATTATTATTTTGTAATTTATTTATATTTATAAAATCTTGTTTTTATTGAAAAATCATACTAAATATTCCAATACGCTGGTAACATTTAGCATATTTCTCTCACCTAGAGATCAGTTAGGAATCACTACTTGTGAATTCCGTAACATCTCATCATCGGAAAATCTTTAAAACTTATACTTTTTATTTAATTTTTAATTGTTTTATTATCATTTATTTCCGAAGGTTAATTATAACAATTTTGTACTCTTATTTATTTGTTTAAAAATTTTATTTATTTATTATTTGTTTATTAATATTAATTTATTTCATCGAACTAAAATTACTTGAATACCCCAATACGCTGGTAATATTCAAATATTTCATTTCGACCCTAAGGATTATCAAAGAATCACTACTTGTGATTTCTAAGAAATCCTATCATAGGATATTCTTTTAAATTTATATTTTATTTATTTATTTATAATTCATATTTATATTTATTTATTTGTTCATTTTAAATTTTATATTTGATTAATTTATTTTTGTTTTTTTATATTAATTTATTTAAAGAATTTTGAAATCGAGATAGAACCAATTAAATGTTCCAATACACTGGTAACATCTAAGGGTTTTTCTCGATCCTAAAGATTATCGAAGAATCACTACTTGTGATTTCTTCGAAATCTTATCATCGGAAATTATTTATATCTTTAAGATGTATATTCTTATATTTTGTTTTAATACTTATATTTGCATTTATCAATGTATTTAGATTTATTTATTTATTTTTATTCCTAAATTTTTATTTCTATTCACTTACTATTTTCTCCGATTTACCTATTCTTTATATTATTATTTTTATTACCATTTTTTGTTTTATTTATTTTTATTTATATAAGGCAAGTTTCGATATCGAGATAAAGTCGATTAAGGGTCCCAATACGCTGGTGACATCTAAGGACTTCTTCTCGATCCTAAAGATTATCGGAGAATCACTACTTGTGATTTCTTCGGAATCTTATCATCGGAAATTCTCATTACTACTTTTTATTTTTATTTTTATTTTATTTTTACATTTATTAATCATCGTTTTATAAATATCATGTTATTTAATTTTTTTAGAATTCTTTTATTACTGTTTTCTATCTTATATTTTTTTGTATTTTAAAATATTTTATTTTTTAATTCATGTTGTTTTGAATCAATAGCTTAATCATAAATCAAACTTATTTGGAATGAAACAACTAATTAAATAACTAAATAGATATAAAAACAAATCATATATGTAATGTATTTCATACCTTAAACGCCTGGACCCTTCTTCCTTCTCCTTTTGCCTAGCCTTGACACATCCAATGGTCACTTGAAATGAATAAAAGGACGCCTGACACCAAGGTTCCAAGCACGACATCTTGCCAAGCCCAACGTTCTTTCTTTCTTTCACGTAAGTAATGGAGCAAGGCTTAAATATTTAGCAGTGCAGTGAGGTTTGGAGATGGGTGTTTCAGTGTAATGACCGAAGGCAGCAGCAAAGCGTAGCAACAGGGCTACGACAACAGCGAACAGAGATGACTCCAGGCAAGCAAGGGATGCTAGAAAAGTGGCCAGGAACGCAGCGGCAGTGACAGGCACGGTACAGCAGCAGCTGAAGACAGAGGCGACAACAAGGTGGTCGAAACAGGAACGATGGAAGCTGTGCTGGGCGATGCAAGAATGGGATACAGGCAAACGTGGGTTTCCAAGCTGTTTAGGAGCAGGGAAGTGCGGCAGTTTTGGTTGTAGGGGGGACAACAGGTGATGCAATGGTGATGACTTACGATGAAGCAAAGCAAGGGCAGGGGCTGGAGGAAACGAAACTTGGTGAAAGCAAGGTGAAGTGCTCAATAGTGTGGCGATAAGCGCAGCAAGTGAAGATGATGATGCTGGTGTGCGCAGGGAAGGGATCGGTGCTGGAGTGGTTCACATGCAGTGATGTGTTCGGCAATGGAAAGAGGCAACAGCTTGTGGCGCGAGATAAGCAAGGGCTTGACGAAGATGATGATGATGATGATGGCGATCAGCAGTGATAGTCACGATAATGCAGGCTATTTGGCAGCAACGATGGCAGCAAGAAACCCTGGTGCAGTGACCGTTGAAGCTTGCTCCGATGAAGATGTCAGTGAGCAGAGCAGCGATGATGGAGATAGTAAAAAAAACGGTGGTGCAATTGGTGCAGGAACTGCCGTAGAAGGTGGTAGCGAACCGGTGCAGGCAGGTGAAGCTAGTTGGGCATGATGCGATATGAGGCTGGTTTCGATGAAGCAGAGGTGGTTATGTTCAAGGATGATGGCAATACACAGTAGTGCTAGACAAACACGGCCACAAACTTCTAAACCGACAGGGTAATAGCAGAGTAAGGCAACGATAGCAGCGGCCAAGTGCACACAGCAACAGGGGAAAGGCCGAAATAGCAACGCTAGCGTGAGGATGATTGTGCAGGGAGTGGTGCAGTAGCTAGGCGGTGATAGATAGTGTGGAAGCTGGGATAGTGGTGATAAAAAGCAGGAAGGTGGCGGTACTAAGAGGCGGCCACAAGCTTCTCAAAGTCTTTGCAAAAAAACCTACGTAGGGTTTTTTTTCGTGTATCTTTTTTTCTCCCCCTTTGTTTTTGGTTTTTTTCCAGGTTTCTCCTTTTGTTCCGTCCCCCCTTGTATTCTTTTTAGCCTCCATTTAAAACCACAAATCCTTCCTTTATTTTAAGAAAGAAAATTTTTGATTTTAATGTATTGATCCCAAAATCATGGGATATTTATTTTATCATTTATTTCTTGTTTGACCCTTTTAACTTATTTCCTTTTTATTATTTTTTTATTTTGGGCAATGAATTTTCAAATTTAATTTCACCCAATTTATTTCCTTCATTATTATTATTCTTTTTTTTATTTTTTATTTTATTATTTTTTTAAATTTTTAATTTTTTTAATTAAAGTTCTTCGGACAAAATTCAGTGTCTACAGCCATTGCGGAGGTTATCACCTCACGAGAGCAAAGGTACTATACTCTCTCCTAAAAGGGACAAACCCGGGTGTAGGGTTGATGTATGCAATGAATATGTCATGTATGCAAAGGAATGAAATTTAAGATGCATCCCAACAAAACACAAATGATGAAAATGATTCACACATTTTTTTTGTTTGTATTATTTTTTGCTTTTTTTTTTATGAAGAGTTTTATTAAATATTTATTAAGACCATTAATTAAGATTTTGGATAAGACATGATTAATTATGGTTCGACTCTCTAACGTCCCCAGCGGAGTCGCCAAGGCTGTCGTAACGATTTTCGTCCGGGGACTCGATCGCTAGACGATTTTAAAAAAAAACACAAAATGGAGTCGCCACCAATCTTTTTTGGATAGGTGTGATTGGCCACCTAAAATCATTTATTTTTTCAATAAAATCTTAAAATTAATTAAGGTTTATCAAAAAAAAATAATTTTTGGTCTGCGAAAACAAAGTTTGGGTTCGGGAGTTCGGTTACGCGTGGGGAAGGATTAGCACCCCCACAGCGCCCGTTAGAAAACGGTACCACTTAATCATGTATTATCTTTTGATCTTAATAAAATGGTCTTAATTAAACATTTAAAAAGAAATTCATTTATTTTGAAATCAATTTGTTATTTGCTTATTATTTGAAACATTAAATTTTATTTTTATTTATGTTAAATTTATTTTTTATTTGAAATAAATGTGAATCTTTTGTATTGAAAATTATTCCGAAGAACCCCAATACTTTTGGTAGCATTTCGGATAATTTCCTCACCTAGAGATTTCGTAAGAATCGCTACTTGCGATTTCTATAGAATCCCATCCTTGGGAGATTCACACTTATTTTGAAATTTCATGGATGCAAATGATGCAATCAAAATATAGATGATGCACATGAGAAATCCATTTTATTATTTTTTAATTCATTTATACTTATATTATTATTTTGTAATTTATTTATATTTATAAAATCTTGTTTTTATTGAAAAATCATACTAAATATTCCAATACGCTGGTAACATTTAGCATATTTCTCTCACCTAGAGATCAGTTAGGAATCACTACTTGTGAATTCCGTAACATCTCATCATCGGAAAATCTTTAAAACTTATACTTTTTATTTAATTTTTAATTGTTTTATTATCATTTATTTCCGAAGGTTAATTATAACAATTTTGTACTCTTATTTATTTGTTTAAAAATTTTATTTATTTATTATTTGTTTATTAATATTAATTTATTTCATCGAACTAAAATTACTTGAATACCCCAATACGCTGGTAATATTCAAATATTTCATTTCGACCCTAAGGATTATCAAAGAATCACTACTTGTGATTTCTAAGAAATCCTATCATAGGATATTCTTTTAAATTTATATTTTATTTATTTATTTATAATTCATATTTATATTTATTTATTTGTTCATTTTAAATTTTATATTTGATTAATTTATTTTTGTTTTTTTATATTAATTTATTTAAAGAATTTTGAAATCGAGATAGAACCAATTAAATGTTCCAATACACTGGTAACATCTAAGGGTTTTTCTCGATCCTAAAGATTATCGAAGAATCACTACTTGTGATTTCTTCGAAATCTTATCATCGGAAATTATTTATATCTTTAAGATGTATATTCTTATATTTTGTTTTAATACTTATATTTGCATTTATCAATGTATTTAGATTTATTTATTTATTTTTATTCCTAAATTTTTATTTCTATTCACTTACTATTTTCTCCGATTTACCTATTCTTTATATTATTATTTTTATTACCATTTTTTGTTTTATTTATTTTTATTTATATAAGGCAAGTTTCGATATCGAGATAAAGTCGATTAAGGGTCCCAATACGCTGGTGACATCTAAGGACTTCTTCTCGATCCTAAAGATTATCGGAGAATCACTACTTGTGATTTCTTCGGAATCTTATCATCGGAAATTCTCATTACTACTTTTTATTTTTATTTTTATTTTATTTTTACATTTATTAATCATCGTTTTATAAATATCATGTTATTTAATTTTTTTAGAATTCTTTTATTACTGTTTTCTATCTTATATTTTTTTGTATTTTAAAATATTTTATTTTTTAATTCATGTTGTTTTGAATCAATAGCTTAATCATAAATCAAACTTATTTGGAATGAAACAACTAATTAAATAACTAAATAGATATAAAAACAAATCATATATGTAATGTATTTCATACCTTAAACGCCTGGACCCTTCTTCCTTCTCCTTTTGCCTAGCCTTGACACATCCAATGGTCACTTGAAATGAATAAAAGGACGCCTGACACCAAGGTTCCAAGCACGACATCTTGCCAAGCCCAACGTTCTTTCTTTCTTTCACGTAAGTAATGGAGCAAGGCTTAAATATTTAGCAGTGCAGTGAGGTTTGGAGATGGGTGTTTCAGTGTAATGACCGAAGGCAGCAGCAAAGCGTAGCAACAGGGCTACGACAACAGCGAACAGAGATGACTCCAGGCAAGCAAGGGATGCTAGAAAAGTGGCCAGGAACGCAGCGGCAGTGACAGGCACGGTACAGCAGCAGCTGAAGACAGAGGCGACAACAAGGTGGTCGAAACAGGAACGATGGAAGCTGTGCTGGGCGATGCAAGAATGGGATACAGGCAAACGTGGGTTTCCAAGCTGTTTAGGAGCAGGGAAGTGCGGCAGTTTTGGTTGTAGGGGGGACAACAGGTGATGCAATGGTGATGACTTACGATGAAGCAAAGCAAGGGCAGGGGCTGGAGGAAACGAAACTTGGTGAAAGCAAGGTGAAGTGCTCAATAGTGTGGCGATAAGCGCAGCAAGTGAAGATGATGATGCTGGTGTGCGCAGGGAAGGGATCGGTGCTGGAGTGGTTCACATGCAGTGATGTGTTCGGCAATGGAAAGAGGCAACAGCTTGTGGCGCGAGATAAGCAAGGGCTTGACGAAGATGATGATGATGATGATGGCGATCAGCAGTGATAGTCACGATTAATGCAGGCTATTTGGCAGCAACGATGGCAGCAAGAAACCCTGGTGCAGTGACCGTTGAAGCTTGCTCCGATGAAGATGTCAGTGAGCAGAGCAGCGATGATGGAGATAGTAAAAAAAACGGTGGTGCAATTGGTGCAGGAACTGCCGTAGAAGGTGGTAGCGAACCGGTGCAGGCAGGTGAAGCTAGTTGGGCATGATGCGATATGAGGCTGGTTTCGATGAAGCAGAGGTGGTTATGTTCAAGGATGATGGCAATACACAGTAGTGCTAGACAAACACGGCCACAAACTTCTAAACCGACGGGTAATAGAGAGTAAGGCAACGATAGCAGCGGCCAAGTGCACACAAGCAACAGGGGAAAGGCCCGAAATAGCAACGCTAGCGTGAGGATGATTGTGCAGGGAGTGGTGCAGTAGCTAGGCGGTGATAGATAGTGTGGAAGTGGGATAGTGGTGATAAAAAGCAGGAAGGTGGCGGTACTAAGAGGCGGCCACAAGCTTCTCAAAGTCTTTGCAAAAAAACCTACGTAGGGTTTTTTTTCGTGTATCTTTTTTTCTCCCCCTTTGTTTTTTGGTTTTTTTCCAGGTTTCTCCTTTTGTTCCGTCCCCCTTGTATTCTTTTTAGCCTCCATTTAAAACCACAAATCCTTCCTTTATTTTAAGAAAGAAAATTTTTGATTTTAATGTATTGATCCCAAAATCATGGGATATTTATTTTATCATTTATTTCTTGTTTGACCCTTTTAACTTATTTCCTTTTTATTATTTTTTTATTTTGGGCAATGAATTTTCAAATTTAATTTCACCCAATTTATTTCCTTCATTATTATTATTCTTTTTTTTATTTTTTATTTTATTATTTTTTTAAATTTTTAATTTTTTTAATTAAAGTTCTTCGGACAAAATTCAGTGTCTACAGCCATTGCGGAGGTTATCACCTCACGAGAGCAAAGGTACTATACTCTCTCCTAAAAGGGACAAACCCGGGTGTAGGGTTGATGTATGCAATGAATATGTCATGTATGCAAAGGAATGAAATTTAAGATGCATCCCAACAAAACACAAATGATGAAAATGATTCACACATTTTTTTTGTTTGTATTATTTTTTGCTTTTTTTTTTATGAAGAGTTTTATTAAATATTTATTAAGACCATTAATTAAGATTTTGGATAAGACATGATTAATTATGGTTCGACTCTCTAACGTCCCCAGCGGAGTCGCCAAGGCTGTCGTAACGATTTTCGTCCGGGGACTCGATCGCTAGACGATTTTAAAAAAAAACACAAAATGGAGTCGCCACCAATCTTTTTTGGATAGGTGTGATTGGCCACCTAAAATCATTTATTTTTTCAATAAAATCTTAAAATTAATTAAGGTTTATCAAAAAAAAATAATTTTTGGTCTGCGAAAACAAAGTTTGGGTTCGGGAGTTCGGTTACGCGTGGGGAAGGATTAGCACCCCCACAGCGCCCGTTAGAAAACGGTACCACTTAATCATGTATTATCTTTTGATCTTAATAAAATGGTCTTAATTAAACATTTAAAAAGAAATTCATTTATTTTGAAATCAATTTGTTATTTGCTTATTATTTGAAACATTAAATTTTATTTTTATTTATGTTAAATTTATTTTTTATTTGAAATAAATGTGAATCTTTTGTATTGAAAATTATTCCGAAGAACCCCAATACTTTTGGTAGCATTTCGGATAATTTCCTCACCTAGAGATTTCGTAAGAATCGCTACTTGCGATTTCTATAGAATCCCATCCTTGGGAGATTCACACTTATTTTGAAATTTCATGGATGCAAATGATGCAATCAAAATATAGATGATGCACATGAGAAATCCATTTTATTATTTTTTAATTCATTTATACTTATATTATTATTTTGTAATTTATTTATATTTATAAAATCTTGTTTTTATTGAAAAATCATACTAAATATTCCAATACGCTGGTAACATTTAGCATATTTCTCTCACCTAGAGATCAGTTAGGAATCACTACTTGTGAATTCCGTAACATCTCATCATCGGAAAATCTTTAAAACTTATACTTTTTATTTAATTTTTAATTGTTTTATTATCATTTATTTCCGAAGGTTAATTATAACAATTTTGTACTCTTATTTATTTGTTTAAAAATTTTATTTATTTATTATTTGTTTATTAATATTAATTTATTTCATCGAACTAAAATTACTTGAATACCCCAATACGCTGGTAATATTCAAATATTTCATTTCGACCCTAAGGATTATCAAAGAATCACTACTTGTGATTTCTAAGAAATCCTATCATAGGATATTCTTTTAAATTTATATTTTATTTATTTATTTATAATTCATATTTATATTTATTTATTTGTTCATTTTAAATTTTATATTTGATTAATTTATTTTTGTTTTTTTATATTAATTTATTTAAAGAATTTTGAAATCGAGATAGAACCAATTAAATGTTCCAATACACTGGTAACATCTAAGGGTTTTTCTCGATCCTAAAGATTATCGAAGAATCACTACTTGTGATTTCTTCGAAATCTTATCATCGGAAATTATTTATATCTTTAAGATGTATATTCTTATATTTTGTTTTAATACTTATATTTGCATTTATCAATGTATTTAGATTTATTTATTTATTTTTATTCCTAAATTTTTATTTCTATTCACTTACTATTTTCTCCGATTTACCTATTCTTTATATTATTATTTTTATTACCATTTTTTGTTTTATTTATTTTTATTTATATAAGGCAAGTTTCGATATCGAGATAAAGTCGATTAAGGGTCCCAATACGCTGGTGACATCTAAGGACTTCTTCTCGATCCTAAAGATTATCGGAGAATCACTACTTGTGATTTCTTCGGAATCTTATCATCGGAAATTCTCATTACTACTTTTTATTTTTATTTTTATTTTATTTTTACATTTATTAATCATCGTTTTATAAATATCATGTTATTTAATTTTTTTAGAATTCTTTTATTACTGTTTTCTATCTTATATTTTTTTGTATTTTAAAATATTTTATTTTTTAATTCATGTTGTTTTGAATCAATAGCTTAATCATAAATCAAACTTATTTGGAATGAAACAACTAATTAAATAACTAAATAGATATAAAAACAAATCATATATGTAATGTATTTCATACCTTAAACGCCTGGACCCTTCTTCCTTCTCCTTTTGCCTAGCCTTGACACATCCAATGGTCACTTGAAATGAATAAAAGGACGCCTGACACCAAGGTTCCAAGCACGACATCTTGCCAAGCCCAACGTTCTTTCTTTCTTTCACGTAAGTAATGGAGCAAGGCTTAAATATTTAGCAGTGCAGTGAGGTTTGGAGATGGGTGTTTCAGTGTAATGACCGAAGGCAGCAGCAAAGCGTAGCAACAGGGCTACGACAACAGCGAACAGAGATGACTCCAGGCAAGCAAGGGATGCTAGAAAAGTGGCCAGGAACGCAGCGGCAGTGACAGGCACGGTACAGCAGCAGCTGAAGACAGAGGCGACAACAAGGTGGTCGAAACAGGAACGATGGAAGCTGTGCTGGGCGATGCAAGAATGGGATACAGGCAAACGTGGGTTTCCAAGCTGTTTAGGAGCAGGGAAGTGCGGCAGTTTTGGTTGTAGGGGGGACAACAGGTGATGCAATGGTGATGACTTACGATGAAGCAAAGCAAGGGCAGGGGCTGGAGGAAACGAAACTTGGTGAAAGCAAGGTGAAGTGCTCAATAGTGTGGCGATAAGCGCAGCAAGTGAAGATGATGATGCTGGTGTGCGCAGGGAAGGGATCGGTGCTGGAGTGGTTCACATGCAGTGATGTGTTCGGCAATGGAAAGAGGCAACAGCTTGTGGCGCGAGATAAGCAAGGGCTTGACGAAGATGATGATGATGATGATGGCGATCAGCAGTGATAGTCACGATAATGCAGGCTATTTGGCAGCAACGATGGCAGCAAGAAACCCTGGTGCAGTGACCGTTGAAGCTTGCTCCGATGAAGATGTCAGTGAGCAGAGCAGCGATGATGGAGATAGTAAAAAAAACGGTGGTGCAATTGGTGCAGGAACTGCCGTAGAAGGTGGTAGCGAACCGGTGCAGGCAGGTGAAGCTAGTTGGGCATGATGCGATATGAGGCTGGTTTCGATGAAGCAGAGGTGGTTATGTTCAAGGATGATGGCAATACACAGTAGTGCTAGACAAACACGGCCACAAACTTCTAAACCGACAGGGTAATAGCAGAGTAAGGCAACGATAGCAGCGGCCAAGTGCACACAGCAACAGGGGAAAGGCCGAAATAGCAACGCTAGCGTGAGGATGATTGTGCAGGGAATGGTGCAGTAGCTAGGCGGTGATAGATAGTGTGGAAGCTGGGATAGTGGTGATAAAAAGCAGGAAGGTGGCGGTACTAAGAGGCGGCCACAAGCTTCTCAAAGTCTTTGCAAAAAAACCTACGTAGGGTTTTTTTTCGTGTATCTTTTTTTCTCCCCCTTTGTTTTTGGTTTTTTTCCAGGTTTCTCCTTTTGTTCCGTCCCCCTTGTATTCTTTTTAGCCTCCATTTAAAACCACAAATCCTTCCTTTATTTTAAGAAAGAAAATTTTTGATTTTAATGTATTGATCCCAAAATCATGGGATATTTATTTTATCATTTATTTCTTGTTTGACCCTTTTAACTTATTTCCTTTTTATTATTTTTTTATTTTGGGCAATGAATTTTCAAATTTAATTTCACCCAATTTATTTCCTTCATTATTATTATTCTTTTTTTTATTTTTTATTTTATTATTTTTTTAAATTTTTAATTTTTTTAATTAAAGTTCTTCGGACAAAATTCAGTGTCTACAATAGGTCGATGGCAAACTCAATCTCTCGCTCAAGTGGAAATCCAGGTAAGTCACTGGAAATATATCGCGAAAATCCCTGACTACTGGGATCTCTGATAACTCCAGATGTGCCATGTCGTTATCTTCCATAAAGGCTAGATAGCCTTTATTCAAAATAAAAATATTTCATATCAGATTTCATATACCAAAAACTTTCTCATTTCGTTTCACTTATCAAACTTTAATACAACTCATTCTGGGAGATTAAAGACTACACTTTTATCCCTAAAATTTACATTGGCATGGTTGGTTGCTAACCAATCCATACCCAAAATTACATCTATGTCATACATATTAAGCAAAACTAAATCTGCCTCTAGTTCTTTATCTCCCACTTTGACTTTACACTTTCTTACAACTGACTCAATCATCTGGGATTTTTTTAGTGGTGTGCTAATATGTAACATGCATCCCAAAGGTTTTCGCTCTACGTTCAGTTTGTTAACAAATAAAAAGGAAATGAATGAATGCATAGAGCCTAGGTCTATCAAACATAAAGCTTCATAATCAGATATTAGAAGCTTACGCTTAACCACTGAGTTTGAAGCGTCAACTGTCTCCTGATCTAGGGTGCACACTCTGCCCTGAGCTACCTGTCTCTTACACTCATATGTCGATGCCTTAGTTTTCTCTACCGCTGGTGTCTCAGTCCTAGTCTCAGGAGTCTTCCACTTTGAGCAATCTCTGATAAAGTGTCCTTTCTTACCACACTTAAAGCAAACACAAGTCTCGTAGCAACATGGTTTAGTGCCATGATTCTTGCCACATTTTTGACACTTCTGATCACCCTAGGCATATTAGCCTTCTCTTGAGGCTTATTTGTCTTCTGCCTCTTATCTTTTTTCTTACCCTTAAACTAATCGAATGGTGCCTTACTCTGAGCCTACCTCTTGCCCTAACCTTTACCCTTACCCTGGGTCTCATACTGTACTTTGCATTATTAAAGTCTTACTCAACCATCAAAGCTTTCTATACGGCATTGGAGTAGGTCATAATCTGTAAGACTGACAATTGACCCTTGATAGCTGGTTTCAAATCATCAAGAAACTTAATAGCTTTTCTTTCTCATCCTTAGCCATCAATGGATCATAACGGCTCAAAATAGTAAACCGAGACTCGTACTGTCCCACTATCATACTCCTTTGGGTCATGTTCAAAAACTCTAACTGCTTTATCTATTTCACACTGTAGGTGAAAAGCGACCAAAAACTTATCCTAAGAGAAAAACGTGTCTTGTCCCCTTAATGTCCCTTTCATTGATCTCCACCAATGCTCTGCCTCACCCTTAAATATATATGTGGCTAGAGCAACTCTCTCCTCATGTCCACAAGTCATGTACTCGAAGACCTTGTCTATCTCAAGTAGCTATACCTCAGCCTCCTCTGGATCCTGAACCCCCTTGAACGTAGGTATATTCATTTTCTGAATTGCTTAAGCCTGTCAGCACTAGGTATAAACATCAAAACTGCTACAGGCTGTGACTATGGAGGAGGAACTGTCTGAGGTGGAGATGGCTGTTGTGGAGGTACTAGTGGATCTTGGGAACTGGATGCCTGATGGATTGGTGGTCTAGCTGATGGTGGCAGTGTACTAGTACTTTTGAACTGTTGAGTCATTAGCGCTGTTAGATCACGCATACTCGCAGCCATATCAGATACATTACGCTCTAACTGTGTTAGACATGTCTGTGTATCGAAACTGTCTGGATGACGTGGTGGTGGAGGAGGAGCAGGTGGAGGTGTCTCAAGTGGCCTAAAAATCTCTAACCTCCCCTATGGGGGTCTACCTATACCAAGTCGCATCATTGTTACAATAACACATGCATGCATTAGTGTTATCATCCAAGTTTTAGTTTTTTTTATTTGTTCTTGAATAAGGACTGATTTTGTCCAGGCTGTTTCGATAGATACAGTAGTTTAAATTTCTGATTTTTAGGAGATTTTATTCTTTGTATTTATCATTTACTAATATTTAGGAGATATTTTAAGGATGTGCTATTTTATCTAGGCTATTTATATATCTATTCCATATCAATAAAATATAACAGAGAATAAGTTTATTTCTCTAATTTCTTTCTTCTCTGTTAACATGGCATCAGAGCAGAAAAGATTCTGAATCAGTTAACATGGCATCAGAGCAGAAAAGATTCTGAATCAGTTTGTTTTTTTATGGCAAAAATTGTTATGGCTGGAGCAACCAAAAGAGATGAGTCTTCAACTGTTTCTTCAAGCCAATCCCAACAAACACATCTTCCAATCATGACTTTACAAGGGGGAAGCGAGAATACTTCTTTGCAGATTATGGCTCACAAGTTAAACAACAAGAACTATCTTCAATAGGCACAATTCGTCAGGCTTGTAATTCGAGGCAGAGGAAAGATGGGTTATCTCACTGGTGCAACTACTGTTCCTAACACAGAAGGTTCTGCTTACCAAGTATAGGAGGCTGAAAACTCTATTATTATGGCTTGGCTTATAAATTCAGTGGAGACTAAAATTGGACAGACTTATCTATTCTTGCCCATGGCAAAAGCAATATGGAATGCTGTGAAGATGACTTACTCAGATCCTGGCAACTCTACTCAAGTGTTTGAGATAAAGTCAAAATTGAGAGAGACAAAACAGGGAGGCTAGAATGTGACAGATTATTTTTATGTTCTAAAAAATCTGTGGCAAGAATTGGATTTATTTTATGAATCCAGTTGGGATTGTATAACATGTAGCGTCAAGCAAAAAAAAATGGTGGAACAAGAACGAGTGTTCGAATTCTTAATAGGCCTAAACAAAGACCTTAATGAAGTCAGGGGTAGAGTTGTGAGACCCAGTTATTTTGTACTGTAGATGTATATTTATCTGATAAATTTATCAATAAAGGAATTATTGATAATATTTTTCTAAATACATAAGAAAAGAAATGGTGTCTCTCACATAGAAAATTTTAATCCTAGATGAAAAACATAAGTGTGGAAACTATATTACTATAGAAAAAAAAAATTATTAAAGACTCAAAAGGAAATATATTTAGTAAATTAAATAATTGACCAAAATCACTAATAATGAAATAAATAATTAAATAAGTAAATTAAAAGAAATAAATTAATAATTAAGGGCCTTAAATAAAGGCTGTTAAATGGCAGCCAACAGAGCTTCTTTTCTTTTAAGCCTCAGCTCATCGTGATCTTCAATTAGATCTATCACCACCGAAAAACCTTGCTCTGTCTTTACAAACCGTGTAGTCTTTTATTCATAGCAAAATCAACCATGATTTTTAGCTAATTTGTAAAGGTTCTTGAGGAGAAATAAACCCAGCCTTACAAGTTTCATAGAATACCAAAAACACAGCTCAAAAACCTTCATACAGAAACTGAATCACGTGGGAAAATCTGTCTCTTAACAGGTAAGGATTTAGCTGAAATTTGAGTTTTTACTCTTTGATTATGACTGTTATGAACAAGAGCATGTTGGTTATATTTTTTAATTTAAATAAAAATATGCATGAGTTAGAGTTAGGGTTCGGTTATGATGGCTAGGAAGAAGGAAATAGAGGTTGATGATGATGAATTACGTAGAAAGGAAAACTGAAACTTAAGAACCGAAAACAACCATGAAATATTTAAAAGAAATAAAACAAACATAAGTTTTAGTTTAAGTAAGATTCACGTGGAACAGGGGAAAGGAAAAGGATATGCTTATGGTCAAGATGATGATGAAAGAAAGAAAATATGATCGCTGGTTGAATAACCGAAAATGAAGAGGGAAAGTGTGGCTGATTATGGGATCGAAAATAGCCAGGAAACATTAAACGAAATAGAAACATGAAGTTGGTTGTAGGCAGGGGTCCACGTGAAATCTAAGGAAGAAGACAAGTAGATGGAAAAATTTGTAAAGCTTGTGTTTAGGTCAACAAAGGTGGCCGAATAGAAGAAAAATGAGATGGTACGTGGAAAAGGAAACCTTGGCTGATTTTGCAGCCGGAAATGAGGAAATTTTGGGTAGTTTGGCTGACCTTTTTGACTGACTTTAGGTGTGTGAATAAGTACAATTTTAATAACCGAGAATATATTATATATGGTAATATTATAGAGGCAAAATGGAAGCTGATATAGGCGGAAAAGAGGGAAGGAAATATAGATCTTGGCTGGACAGCAGGTACCGGCAAACAAAGGAAAAAGAAATGAAGGAAAGGAGTAAGTTGACTTGTCTACATGGTAGAATAAAGTCTTAAATTTAAGTGATATATATATATATATAATATATATATATAATTATATATATATATATATATATATATATATATAACCAATGTTAAACCAATGTGAGCAGAAAATAGAAAGAAAAGAGGCTCACGGATTGAACAAGAAACAATAAGAAGAAAAAGCAAAAATAAAAGAAAGGAAAGGATAAGTGGAAGTTAAGTTGACCTAGATGATGGGTAGAATAAAATATGAAGTGTGAAAGATATAAATATATGATTTAAAAGGGAGAAACACCTACAGCTACCCAAGGCCATTCGACCAAAACAAAGAAGAAAGAAGAATGATGTGAATGGGCTTGGACATGAGAAGAAAATAAGTCAACTAAAGTGGCTGGAAATATACATAAACAAATTATATATAATAATATGGGAATTAGAAATTATAAGCCAAATAGGCTTATAATGAAGAGGGACATTCGGCCACCAAGACTTGGAGAGGATGTTGATGTGATAAAATGGCAAATAATGCCAAAACAGAAAAGAGAAGTAAAGGGAAGATTTAATTATCATAAGAAATTATAGAAAGTTCTAAAGATTCTATAAAGGAGAATTCAATTAAGAGTTAAATAAGTATAAGAATCTTATACATTTTTTACCGAAAAATTAATTATAGTAAACTGTTATTTCTGCAGTTTATAATTTGGTGGAATAAAGGACACAGTGGTGCGAATTAAAGCCTTACTCTACAGCATACCGAGGTAAGGGAATACGTGTGTGAATTTATAATATTTCGAAAACTTAAATATTTTGCAAATTGTTCTATGAGAATATGTCTATGAAATGCATGGAGTTTATGGAAATTTAACATATATAATATTTTCTAGAATTACTAGAAAATATTTATTTCCATAATTTTACAAATTCATAACCTTGTAAAGAGGAATTTTATTTGTTCATGAAACATGAATATAAATACGATGAAAATATTATTCATGTTACAATTTCAATAGAAATGAATTTTATACAATTCCTCTTATATGTTTTACAAGAAGTGAAAGGGAAATTATGATGAAATGGTGTTAAGTGAATATTCCATAAATTATTTTCTAAATATTCACTATATGATTTACATGAAACCCTTTATGGTATGACTAGAGAATTTATTTCTTTTAATTATTTCCATAAAGGTTTTATGAGCATGATATATTGTTTTTGAGGCTATTAGGCACCATATCATGTCGATATGTGATATGTAACATGTAATATGTGACACGTGATATGTATATAGTCCTAGTTGACACCTGATCAGTGTCCAACTAAGGCTATTCTAGGATTATGGCCATAGATCCAATATGATTTCTATTACTCTACGGAGTAGTACTTCTTGCATGATATGAATGTTATTGGATGCCTTAGTCTTTGTTTTCATGATGATATGAAAATGATATGTATTATGAAAAGAGGTATAAAACGAAAAGTATATGCATATGGTTTACATGAAAATGGAAATGATTTTGAATGAATGGTTTTGCTTTATACCGTACTATACTTATTATGATTTGTACAGGAAATATATAAATTTTATAACATATAGATTTCGAAATATTTAATTTCATTCAATTCTCTTACTGAGCCGTGGTATGCTCACCCCTTAATTTCAACATCTACGGATTTCATATAGTGACTACTTGATTTGCATCCGAGGATAGTGGGTTGTGCATTGAGTGTCTCAAGACAACGAGCTCATATCCGGGAGGTATAATCATTAATTTTATATATTCGAACATATTTTTACAGTACTATTTTAGTGTAAAGTAAACAGGGGATGTAACTGATAATTATATTTTATTAACTGATAATTATATTTTATTATATAATTATTTTCTTTTATTATAGAATTAAATTTTAAATGCTCATTAAATAAAGGAAGAGAAAGGAATAAGGCATGACAGACAGCCCAACCATTGAAAATATATGGGAAAAGGTATTAAAAATGTGGTCACGAACTTACTTGTAATCTAGTGTCAGTTAGCAAATTAACATGTGATAATAATTGCTTTGCAAAATTCTCACCATTTTCTTATGAATTTCAGGAGATATCCTCGAGGAGGACGATTGGCAATGCTAGGGAACATGAAGGGCTCTACTTCTTTGAGGATGAAGATTTTAGGACTAAACAAGCTTTTGCATCAAGTAGTGAATCTTTTTCTGTTTCTAGTCAATAAGAAATAATGTTGTGGCATTATAGACTTAGCCACCCAAACTTTTCTTATCTTAAATGTTTGTTTCCTCAACTTTTCAAAAATAAAAATCTTCATTCTTTCCAATGTGAAGTTTGTCAATTAGCAAAGCTACACCGAAACCCTTTTCCTTCCTTACCTTATAGGTCTTCCTCACCTTTCTCATTAATTCACAGTGACATTTGGGGGCCATCCAAAGTTACCACTTCATCCGGTAAACGTTGGTTCATAACATTTATTGATGACCTTATAAGAGTCACTTGGGTTTACCTTTTGAAACAAAAATCTGAAACTTTTCAAATCTTTAAGAACTTCCATTCCATGATTCAAACACAGTTTCAGGAAAAAATTCATGTTTTACATATAGACAAAGGGCGAGAGTATTTTCATTTAGTGTTAGGTGAGTTTTTAGCCAACAATGGGATTATCCATCAGAGTTCATGTGTGGACACCCCACAACAAAATGGGGTATTTGAACGAAAGAATCGACATTTACTTGAAGTCACACGAGCTCTTACGTTCACCATGCATATTCCGAGGTACTTGTGGGGTGAAGCAGTTCTTACAGTGGCTTACCTTATAAATAGATTACCAAGTCAAACTATCCACTACCAAACACCTCTCTCCACCTTTACCAAATACTATCCTCATCTTCACACCTTGAATAATCTTCTCTTAAAAACCTTTGGGTGTACTGCCTTTGTACATATACATGCCTAATACCGCAGCAAATTAGACCCCAAAGCCATTAAAACTGTGTTTCTCGGTTACTCACCAACACAAAAAGGGTACCGTTGTTACTCACCTTCAGAAAACAAATTCTACATCTCTCGTGATGTTACCTTTTTTTAAGACTCAACCATTCTTTCCTACCACCTCTCTTCAAGGGTAGATTGAAACCAATGAAGATCGTTTTTGGGAAACGGTATCCATGCCTATTGATGATATGTCCAAGTCTACTCTACATCTTTCACCTGGGTTAAATCCAAGTCTATCTTCTCTAATAATGCCACAACAACAACAAAAAACAGATTTGGAAACAGGGGGAGGTTTCACGAGGCAAAAAAATCAAGAGCTACGTGTCTATACTAGAAGAAATCAACTTCAAGAAAGAAAGCAATTCATGGTCCCACAAAGCCAAGAGTCTGAACCAGAGGATGCTAATACCTTAGGTACTTATGAAACCGTTCCTTTTTCAAATAAACCTATTAAGTTACCTACTGCTCTTAGGAAAGGAGTCCGTTCTTGCACTTTGCATCCCATATCTCAGTTTGTATCATACAAAAATCTTTCACCATCATTTTGTGCTTTTACCACTAATGTTTCTAATATTGAGATTCCTAGGTCAATACAGGAGGCTTTTGCTAAACTTGAATGGAAAAAGGCTGTTTGGGAGGAAATGAATGCTCTTGAAAAAAATGGCACCTGGGAACTAGTGACTCTACCTAATGGGAAGACTATTGTTGGTTGTAAGTGGGTATTCACTGTAAAATCTAAAGCAGATAGCTCAATTGAGAGATACAAGGCTCGACTTGTGGCTAAAGGTTTCACACAAACCTATGGGGTTGATTACATGGAGACATTTGCACCGGTTGCTAAGCTAAATACCATAAGGGTCTTGTTATTTCTAGCAGCAAATTTGGATTGGCCATTACATCAACTAGATGTGAAGAATGCCTTCCTGAATGGAGACCTAGAAGAGGAGGTTTACATGGATATTCCACCAAGCTTTGAAGATAGTAAAAATACTAAGAAAGGTATGCACGCTAAAAAAATCCCTATATGGACTGAAGTAATCACCACGAGCATAGTTTGACCGTTTTTCAAGAGCAATAAGAATATATGGATACCATTAAGGCCAGAATGACCACACTTTGTTCTTCAAACACCTCCTGTTCGGAAAGGTTGCTATTCTAACAATGTACGTGGATGACATAATTCTCACAGGAGATGCTCTAGAGGAAATGGAGAAATTGAAGGGTTTACTAGCCATAGAATTTGAAATAAAGGATCTTGGCCCTTTAAAGTATTTTTTGGGAATAGAAGTAGCTAGAAGCAAGAGAGGCATATCTGTTGCTCAATGAAAATATACTTTGGACTTGTTAAAGGAAACAGGAATGTTGGGATGCAAACCCACTGATACACCAATGAAACAAAGCCACAAGACAGCCCAATGTAAGGGAGAAATTTCAGTTGACAAAGGAAGATATCAAAGGTTAGTAGGGAAACTGATTTATCTCTCTCATACGAGACTTGATATAGCCTTTGCTATCAGCTTTGTTAGTCAATTTATGCATGACCCAAAGGAAGAACACCTCAATGCAGTTTATAGAATTTTGAGGTATTTCAAGATGACTCCAAGGAAAGGATTATTTTTCAGGAAAACAGAAGAAAAAAGGTGGAAGCTTTTATTGATGCAGATTGGGTAGGTTCAGTTGGTGAAAGGAAGTCTACTTTTGGATATTGCACCATGGTTTGGGGAAATTTAGTAACTTGGAGAAGTAACAAACAATCAGTGGTTGCTAGAAGTAGTGCAGAGGCAGAGTTCTGGTTTATGGCTAATGGCATTTGTGAATTGATTTGGCTCAAAAGGCTTATGGAAGAATTAAAGATTAAACTGAACTATCCAATGCAATTATACTGCAACAACAAGGCTACCATTAGTATTGCACATAACCCAGTTTACCATGACAGAACTAAGCATGTGGAGGTTGATAGACATTTCATAAAAGAAAAAATTGAAAGTGGAATGATTTGTGTGACCTATGTTCCCACCAATCAGCAGGCTGCAGACATCCTAACCAAAGGATTACCACGACAAAATTTTGAAGTGCTCACAAACAAGCTTGGAATGATAAATATCTACTCAGCCTGAAGGGGAATGTTGTCATCTAAGTTTTAGTTTTTTTTATTTGTTCTTGAATAAGGACTAATTTTGTCCAGACTGTTTCGATAGATACAGTAGTTTAAATTTATGATTTTTAGGAGATTTTATTCTTTGTATTTATCATTTACTGATTTTTGGGAGATATTTTAGGGATGTGCTATTTTATCTAAGTTATTTATATATCTATTTAAGATCAATAAAATATAATAGAGAATAAGTTTAGTTCTCTAATTTCTTTCTTCTCCGTTAACAATTAGAATAGTATCCATTACTACTTTTTTAGTTCATAGTCGGACATGTACAGTACTATGAGATGTGACATGGGATGTAAATACTCTTTAGGACCTTTTTATAAACTGACTCGACTGGACAAACCCTACTCTGATACCAATCTGTCATAACCTAAAATAGAGACATTTTCAATAACAAAATAGCTTAAGAATGGATTTTGGGGTTAACTTTTTCCTTTTCCTTTAACTACGGTTTGTGTAGCGAGTAGTCTTACTCTTTCAATTTCGATTTACTATTCACCCAATCACGGTTCAAGGTTATTTTTTTAGGTCCTAGTTCATTTCATAACTTAAAATCACTTAAGACTAAATTTCGGTAGCATTTTCGATTAACTACGAAAAACCCCCTTCAACACAATCCAAGCAACAAAGCAAAATACTATTCATTTCCTAATATCTTTGGCCCAAAATGGCCTATCGCACTCTCATACAATCCAATGGAATATTTGGGAAAGTTTCATAATTTTCAGATAACTCGAAGGTTGTTAAAAAAAATTCTCAACCAAAAATTGTTATATACTTGATACTATTCACATCAACAATCAACCAATACTCGTTTACATCCCGTTTTAACCCGATTTTTTTGAAAGTAATCACATATTCATACTTATCACATCTCACACTACATTACTGTACAAAGTCATCAAATTCCAAGTATTTATGAATAGTAAATTTATATACCGAGCTATGAACTAAGGTCGATGTCTAGCTTGAAACGTCAAAATGAGGTACAGCTCTTATCAAACGTTGCTATCTCAGCTTAACCTATGGAGGAGAATGAAGGGGTAAGCTTTGGGGAAAGCTCAGTAAGCCCTTAAACAAGTGCAGAGATAGTAACAAATAAGATATAGCACCACTAATGCATGCAACACATGTTTCGTATAAAATCACATATCAATAACTCAATTAAACTTCATATCTCATGTAACTCAATATCACAATGCCTTTATGGTAAAATCGATGTCATGCACATAAAATGATGTAAAGTCGGTTTTGTCAAACCATGTAGTTATCATAAAAACAATGCTTCATAAAGTTCAATCACATATCATGTAATCTCATATGCCATGTTCATAAAACATTTCTCATTAGGCAAACCTAGTAATTCAACTAATAAAGTCTTAGCCTACTGTAGCTGTCAGCAAGCAGTTCTCGTTACCCCGAAACTAGGGTGTTACCTATGGCCATAGACCCTTGTCATCTCCAATCCTAGTGATCAGCTAGAATTGGAAGCTGTCAACAACAATGTCGGACAAGCTTCGTATTTCCTATATAAGAGTATCAACTACTTGGGCATGTTCCATATGCTCTATTAGTCTCATAGTATAATGGGATGCCGTAAAAGTTTGTAAACTAGAAATCATCTCATGTTTTGAAGTTTCATATCAATAGGATGTACAAGCAGTGCATGCTCAATCCAAGAACTCATATGAATATGCCAGAAAGTCATATCATTCACATACTTCAAAACATGATGCAAACGAGATGTAAAAGCTTTCGTACGTTTCGTATAAACTTCGTGTCAACTTAAATCTCATAAAACTAATTATGCATAAGATGCAATAGCATGATGCAAACTTAGAGATCTACATCCAAATTTTAACAATTTTTCAAAATTTATGCAATAAGACGGCGTTAAGATATGTCATTATCCAGCCTACAAGGAAAAACAATTTATATCCCCAATAGCAACACATCTCAAAATTCACATCCAAAATCAATTCATTTACTTCATAACCCTTTTATTTATTCTATAAATCATTACTTGTAGCTTATGTAGGGCACTTACCCTATAAGCTACTACTCGTAGCTTGCATGGTAAATTTACCGAAAGCAAAGATTAAGCTCGTTTGTTCAAGCTTGGCAATCTATGTACTGTACATCACCAAACTTCGTCGTTAACACTACAAGCATATATAGACAATGTCAATTACCACCTTACACTTACACATGGCCATTTAACACTAACTACTTGTTACTCTTTCTCAATTGCACTTTAGCTGTATTGTGACAAAAGTACTATACGATCTTTTTTATCGTTCCAATTACACCATTCACATTAGTACTCATCTACTTCTCACTTACCAATGTCACTTCACCTTAAAGGTGAATTTACTACATTGCGCTTCCTTAGGCCTAAAGTTTATCTTGCTATATACAAGTCCAAATTTCACTTTAAAACTTCCATTACATTTAACTCATATTCATTAACATGAATTACACTATCAACAACAAAAGCCTCCTTGTCTCCTTACACTTTCCTTATGGAAACCCATTTGGCCAAGACTTAAAACACTACTTTAGGGTCTGTTTTACACCATTATAACACTAGAAATAGGCTTAGAAAAATCAGAAATGTAACCTATATCCAGTTTAGAAAGAACAGAAAATTCCAGCACTACTTACCTTGTGCAGCAGAAATTTCCAAAACAGATTTCCCCTATCAAACATGGTCCGTTTGAGCTGATTTTTGGATGTGATTGGGTAGAGGTAGGGCTTCAATTGATCTTTCTTGGCCCTTTTTAAAAGAGGTCATTTTCTTGGCCATTTATGCCTCACAAGATGAATCTCTCAATCTCGCTGAAACAAGGCAGCTTGACAGATATGGCTTCTAGCAAATTTTTCACCGGCCAAATGAATTCTGTTTGAGCTGAAACTCGGATATGCTATAGAGGAGAGGATTTGGAACAACGGTCATGGGGGAGGAAACGCTAAAACTGACTGGAAGTAGGACGAAAATTGGTAACAAAATCTGGTTGCTGTTTGGGTAGCTCACGGTTTCCAACTTCTTTCCAAGCTCTCACGTATTTTTTTCTCTTTTCTTTCTATTTTGGCTTTCAAATGGCTGAAAAATGTGGTTGAAATAATAAGTTGGCCGGTCACTTAATGAGGGAAGGAAATAGATAAAAGAATTAAAGAAGGTTGAAGCTTATTCCATAAGCTTTGCAACCAAAATATCTTATTTTACCATATTTCTTTCTTACATATCTTTCTTTTCTTTGACTTTGTTTCTTTTCTTGGTCTTCAAAGTGGTTGGCTGGCCACTTGAGAGGTGAAAATAAATAATATAATATTTCCCATGCTTATCTCTTATGGCTAAAGACTAAATGTCCTAATTATCTGACTTTTCCACTTAATTTCTCATATTTCCTTTATTTCTCTATTTTCTCATTGGTAGCTTTGGCTTGGTAAGTGAGAATTAAATTAATTCCACACATATTTAGGATAAAATAAATATTTTGATTGACCATGATAAAGCTTTATAGGGTTTTCAGTCCAATTTAGCCTTTTTCAGTCTTTTTTGCAGAAATTACGAATTAAGCTTAAATCGTTGTGAAAGCTTTAAATTGACTTACCTAAGACCATAAATCATCAACGTATGATGATTCAGGCGTCTTTGGTTAGGTGCACACTCCCGTGAGGCCTATCAGCTTGTCCGTACGAAAATTCAAACTATAGTCATCTGAAATTGAAATTTTTCGATTAAGCGTCATTTCATTGTTTACTTAATCCATATCATTCGTATACTTATAAAATTGTAATTCTTACAATCCATTTAACAATTAATTTTACACAAGAATATAGCAATAAATGTGGTAATTAAAACATAAATATTATAGCAAATATATTATTATCAAATACCCCCAAACCTACATTTTTGCTAGTCCTCGAGCAAAAGTAAAAGAAAATGCACTTGTTTGTGACATTTAAGAACAAAAATGAAAACTCAAGGACACCCAAAATGTTTCACTGTAAATTCAATTCCACTTGATTTTCACAAATTGTCTCAAGTTTACCTCACATCTATAATTAAAGTAATTGTTCAAAATACAACTCAATAATCTCATAATTCAAATGTTAATTAACTCAAATTATGATATCAGAGGTGTGTGTGTGATTAGCCAACTCAAATTCCTTGTCAGTACTCAATTAAAATTATGCAACTCATGAATAAATTATGTGATCTTAACAAATTTTTTTTTATATATATCATGCACTCCATAGGCTTGGTCTTCTTACATCTCTCCACTAACGTAGACAATAAAATCAACTTAGATCAATAGGTCTTTATTAGCTTATAATATTTGGTCAAGGTATTGGTTAACAAAGAAAAGGAAGGTAAAAATCAAAACAAGAGAGCTAAGAATGCTTAGCACATACTAAATTTCTCTCTCTTTTTTTCACTTCCTTTTTCCTTTTTTTTGAACTCCATATATTTATCTCCATAAACCCCAAACCTATCTTTTTCATACATTTGTTAGTGGATGACAATTTCCATGCCACATTTTAAACTTTTTTTTTTTTTACATCACAATGGAGTCAAGGCATGATCCTCACAACTTCATTTTTTTTAACAACCTCTTCATTTATTTCTAGCTTGAAAATATTTCATGAATCATATCCCCTCAATAATGAGTATGTGCTTTAAAGCTCTCTTTAAGGGTACATTCATTGTTTTTCAAGCTAATTTAGGTAAGGTCAATGAGGTTACAAGAAAATTCAAATGGTGGTTATTCATATGCTTTTGCGTATGCCTTTCTTTCAATAAAGCTCAATGGGATAAACTAGTGAATAATATGTAACATGGTAGGCTTGAAAGGCTCAAATGTTCTAAGGAATGCCTAAATCATCTTTAAGTCAATCAATTGCCTATGATTTCACCTCAAGTGTAGTAAAACAAGTTCTAGAGTGTCATGCATGATCACCAATTTCACAAGTTCACATAATCATTTACTAAGTATCAACAATTCATAAGAGTATGACTTATGTGCTCAATTGTTCATCAATCATGAAGTGAATAAAATTAACACCAAATTATTTAATTACCTAAGTATGCATTTCTCACAATCACTTAGCCATAGTAAAATTCTCTCATATTCATCATAGGCTAGTGAAAAATCATAGTGAAAAAAAACAAAAATCGAATTATTTTTAAAAAAAATTTTTTTTTAAATTTTTTTAAAAAAATAGTAAACTAAACAGACACAAACTAAACCACACCCCCTAAAACCTAAATCAAACTTTGTTCTCAAAGTTGAAAAACAAAGATTAATAAAAGAGTAGGAATGTGCACACCAAAAAAAAAAAGTAAAAAGAATGAAAAATCATACCTAGTTGGGTTGCCTCCCAACAAGCGTTTTATTTAACGTCTAGGCAAGACGAAATGCTTGGTTTAAGGTTTCTCCAAGTCAACAAAATCCACTATTTGGCCTTTTGGAGTGCCTTCCAAGTAAGGCTTCAATATATGCCCATTCACTTTAAAACTAGCTCATGTTCTCATGTTCTCAATCTTAACTACACCATAAGGGAACACTTTCCACACCAAAAATGGTCCATACCACCTTGACTGCAACTTTCCTGGAAAGAGACACAAACGTGAATCATAAAGTAAAACTTTCATACCTTGTTTGAACTCTTTCTAAAGAAGGGATTTGTCATGGTAAAGCTTTGTTCTCTCCTTGTAAATCTTTGCATTCTCATAAGCTTCATTTCGAATCTCATCCAACTCATTCAATTGGAGTTTCCTAGCTTCACCAACTTTGTCCATATCAAAATTCAACTGCTTGATCACTCAATATGCCCGATGCTCCGATTCTACATGTAAATGGCATGCTTTTCCAAAAACAAGTCAATAAAGGGCTCCTTCCAATTGGAGTTTTGTAGTCTGCTCTGTAAGCCCATAGAGCATCATTTAACTTCACGGCCCAATCATTCCTTTTGGTGTTCACCACCCTTTCCAAGATTAACTTTATGTGCCTATTGCTCACTTCAACTTGTCTTGAAGTCTGCAGGTGATAAGACATAGCTACTCGATTGGTGATGTTGTACTTCTTCAATACTGCTGTAATTGTTTTATTACAAAAGTGAGTTCCCCTATCAATAATAATAGCCTTAGGGGTACCAAATCTTGTAAAAATCATATCTTTCGAAAAACTAAATACAATCTTACCATCATTAGTCCTCGTAACTATTGCCTTAATCCACTTAGAAACATAATCAACAGCAACAAGAATATAATTATATCCAAAAGATGTAGTAAAAGGTCCCATGAAATCAATACTCCACACATCAAAAAGTTCAATTACTAAGTTACTTGTGAGTGGCATGTCATTCCTCTTACTTATATTAACTGTTCATTGACATCTATCATACTTAGCACAAAATGAATTTGCATCCTTGAACAAAGTTGGCCAAAAGACTAAGGATTTCAACACTTTAAGTGCTGTTTTCTTACCACTATAATGTCTTCCACAATTCAATTTATGACAATGGTTCAAAATATTATGCTGCTCACCTTCAAGAACACAACGCCTAAGGATCTGATCAGGGCAATGCTTGAAAAGATATGGATCATCCCAAAAATAATGTATTACTGTGGACAAAAATCTCATCTTTTCCTCTGAAGTTAAACCAGGATTAAAAATACCACAAGCCAAATAATTCACAATATCAGCATACCAAGGCTCTTTTCTATGCACTGAGAATAACTATTTATCAGGAAAAGTTTCATTAATGAGAACAGCATCATCCCTATGACACTTTTCAAGCTCGGTCACTTCGACAAGCTAAGATAAGTGATCAACCACTACATTCTCACTTCCTTTTTTATCCCTAATGTCAAGTCAAACTCTTGCAAAAGTAACATCCACATGATCAATCTAAGTTTTGCATCCTTTTTTGTGAGCAAATATTTAAGAGCAACATGGTTAGAATAAACAATTACCGTAGAGCCAATCAATTACGAGCAGAACTTTTCTAAAGCAAAAACAATTGCTAAGAACTCATTTTTAGTAGTAGAATAATTTATTTGATCCTAAAACGACACTAATAGCATAATTTGAAACATCACACATCAATTCAAAAGGAAAAGACCAATTAGGTGCTACAAGAATGGGTGTAGATGTTAGTTTTTCTTTCAAAGTATTAAAAGCATCAAGGCAAGACTTGTCAAAATTAAACACATGATCTTTAGCCAACAAGTTACATAAAGGCCTACAAATCTTAGAAAAATCCTTAATAAAATGCCTATAGAAACTCGCATGACCAAGAAAACTCCGCACACCCTTGATAGAAGTAGGAGGCGGTAACTTAGCAATGATATCAATTTTAGCCTTATCTACTTCAATAACTCTACTAGAAATAACATGCCCTAAAACAGTTCCTTGCTTAACTAAGAAATGGCATTTTTTCCAACTCAATGTCAAATTTATTTCCACACATCTTTTAAGCACTAAGGTTAAATTATCAAGCAATTATAAAAATGAATCACCAAAAATAGAAAAATCATCCATAAATACCTCAATAAACCTTTCAATCATGTCAGAGAAAATTGACATCATGCACCACTAAAAAGTTGCTGTGGCATTGTAGAGCCCAAACAGCATTCTACGATAAGCAAAAGTACCAAATAGGCAAGTGAATGCTGTCTTTTCTTGATCCCCTGGTGCAATGGGGATTTGATTGTAACATGAAAAACCATCAAGAAAACAATATTAAGCATGGCCAGCTAATCGCTCAAACATTCGATCAATAAAAGGAAGAGGAAATGGTCCTTTTTAGTAGTAGCATTGAGCTTGCGGTAATCGATACACATTCTCCATCCTGTTGTTGTCCTTGTTGGCACTAACTCATCTTCGTCATTCTTGACAACTGTAATGCTTGATTTCTTTGGCACTACATGGACAGAACTCACCTGATATGATGATATTTTATTAATTTTATATGTGCTAATATAATTGCTTTATTGATGTTTTATGCCTAAAATAGTTCGCTACTATTTATTTTATGATTTAGGTATTAGATGTCAAAGTTGGAATTAAAAGGAGCTAAAAAGAGCAAAGTGCAGATTTTTCTATCCAGTTTAAAAGATTGACATTTTTGAGCAACTTAACAACCTGATCTCAAGAAGTGGCCTCCATGGAAGTTGTAGAGGACTTCTCAAGGTTTACGGAATATACAAGATCGTGAAAGTCAGAGTTCGTTTGATGGGTCAAACATCTGGACAAAATCACTACAAAATTCTAGGTAGAAATAACGAGATTAAGAAGAAATTCCAACAAAGCAAGTTCAAGACAAGATTTTGTTGAGGCAAGATAATTTTTACATCTGTAATTAATTAATAAAAATAGGCCTTAGGAATTTTATTTAGAAAATAATTGTAAAAAGATGATGAGATAAAGATAAGAGTTTGACTAGTCAAATTACTTGTTTCGCAAGTAAACTCTTATCTTAAAGAGCACAGGGCTCTCATATACAGCATCTCTCACATCCTTCATATCCCTCTTCCGTCTTAGTCTTTTGTAGGATTTTCTTTAGGGTTTTTAATAAAAAAATTATTTTTCTTTATTTTTAATTAGTTGCTAATTCTTATATTAAGTTTAGCCAAAATATTTTATTTTTCTTCTCTTTCCTATTCTTGTTGATTTCTTATTATTGTTTTATAAAATTATATTTTTTTCTCAACAATTTCTTTCTTGGATTTTTTTCAGACTTTGCGATTTCTTGTTTCGTTTTTAAGTATTGTTTGTTTGAATCTTATTAGATCATAATCTTGATTATAGATTTTTTTTTGTTTGATATTATTAAAAGATTGATAGTTTAATTGTTTATTCCATGATAATTGTCTTCTTTATAATATTAAACTTGAATTTTATTATCTTGAATATGACTAGTGAGTAGGTTTCTTGTTCAGTTATGAGGTAAATTGATTATTCTTAGGAAAAGCATGTTGTGAGATTCTTGAACCTATTATATAATTGTTGATTAAATATCCAAGATTCTCTGAGCACATTATAATGATTGTTTGTTTGATTAGATAGGGTGCACACTATTTAGTTAAATTAAATAATCTACCACCAGATTAAAAACATAAGTCCGTAATTGCTTGTGGAATTAATCACTAGGGATGGAGGAGAATTAAGGTTTAGATTAAATGAACCAAGCTTATGTGTTTGTTATCTAATGTCAACCCATATGTTTCTTGTTGTTAATGCTGCTACAACTTATATCTAAAGAGCTTGTTCTAGGTAGGTTAAGTAGTTAGAGATTAGTCAAAGAGCTTCTTTTAACTAATGACTCGATAAGGAAAGATGGTGTAATAGAGCTTGTTGTTATGCTACGGTTAACTATTTAATTGACAGTAATATTCTGTAATCAATGATCAACATCAAAATCCAAGAACAATTAATTGTCTTATAACTGAAGCTTTTTGATATTTGTTTTTGATATTTAATAATCCTTGCTTTCTCTATTTTAGACATAGCTTACAAAAACCCAAAATTTTCTAAAGCCCCAAATTTTCTTCTTCTTTCCCTAAACCCTAAAATTAGATTTTTAATTTAATAATTAACTTAAATAATTCATTTTCTATGGGTTTGACCCTTACTCCACTATCTAAATAATAGAGTTAGGAAGTTTTATTTTTGGTGACTGACGACACTCATCAAATTTTGGCGCCGTTGCCGGGGATTGAAGTTTTGTTTAAGTTAATTATTTTAATTTAAAGTTGATTTTTTTTCTTTTCTTTTTCAGGGATTGCATGTCTAATGAGGACTCTGGTCACAAACTTCAAAAGATTAGGGACTAAATACAAACAACCCAAAGCACGGTGCTACAAACACCACATCGATAACCACCACTAACGATCCACCTTCGACTGAGCCCACATTCAATCCCACTTTTGAGTTCTCTAGTGATTCAAAAGAGGAAGCTATGGCTCAAAATGTGAACAAGACCCTAAAGGAGTTGGCGACTCCCACCATGGGCCATCAACCCCTTTGCATTACTTACCCTACTTTAGATGTTGCTTTTGAATTAAAGTTTGGTTTGATACATTTCTTACCAACTTTTCATGGTCTTGTAGGTGAAGTTCCACACAAACATCTAAAGGAATTCCATGTGGTTTGCTCAACCATGAAGCTGGCTAGAATTAGTGAAGAGCAAATCAAGCTGATGGCTTTTCCATTCTCTCTTGCAGATGCAGGCAAGGATTGGCTCTAGTACTTACCTTCTGGGACCATTAACACCTGGGATGAGATGAGAAAACTCTTCTTGGAAAGGTATTTTCCTACTTCTAGGGTAGCCAACATCCACAATGAAATTTGTGGAATTAGGCAATTTAATGGTGAGTCACTTTATGAATATTGGGCAAGATTTAAAAGATTATATTCTAGTTGCCCACATCACCAAATTCAGGAGCAATTATTGATTCAATATTTTTATAAGGGACTATTGCCCCATGATAGAAGTATGATAAATGCAGCTAGTAGAGGAGCTTTATTGGATAAGACCCCTTAAGAAGCTCAAAACTTGATAGCTAACATGGCTGCTAATTCTTAACAATTAAACACAAGAAGAGATCCCCCACCATCACCTAAGCAAGCACACGAGGTAAGTACTTCTTCCTTGGAAAAACAAATTACTGATCTAACATCTCTTGTGCAACAATTAGCTGTAGGTAACATGCAACAAGCTAAGGCTTATGGAATTTGCTCTAACTGGGGACACCCCACTCATGTGTTCAACCATTCAAGAAGATCATATGGAGCAAGTTAATGCAATTGGAGGATTTCCTGAGCTACTACAACAATGGTATGATCCTTATGCTAATATTTATAATCAATGATGGAGGGATCATCCTAACTTACAGTATGGAAATAGGTCACCACCATATGTCCCACCACACAATAGGCCAAATAATTTCCAAGTTCCCAAACTTACATACCAAGAGAGGCCACCACCCCAAGCACAAAACCAAACTGCAACTATGTCTCTTGAAGAAATTGTAAAGAACCTTGTTACCTCTACTATGCAAAATTAACAAGAAAATAACTAAAGATTTGCACACTTGAGCACTAAATGAGTCAAATGGTTACTACTATAAGCAAACTTGAAGCTTAATGGTCAAACAAGTTGCCTTCTCAACCTGTGGTGAATCCAAAGGAAAATGTGAGTGCCATCTTTTTGAAGAGTGGGAAGGAAATTAGACCTAAGGAGAATGCATATGAAGAGGTCGACATTAAGGCTTCACCACATAAAAATGTTGTTAATCTCATCCCTCTTTATAGAGATTTTGACAAGGTAAGTGAAAATGTGTCGCTTTTAATGTTGGTACTTACCCCCTTCTTTTCCTAGTAGGTTGGCAAAACCAAAGAAAGAAGAGCATGTTGACATTATCATAGAAGCAAAAGGAGAAGTTGACAACAATGCTTTAAAGTCTAAGGTAAGTGATAAAAGAGTTCCCTTTAATAATAGCACTTACCCTCCTCCTTTTTCCTGCTAGGTTTGCAAAAACAAAGAAAGAAGAAGAAGACAAAGAGATCTTGGAGAACTTTAGGAAAGTAGAGGTGAACATTCCTCTTCTTGATGCTATTAAGCAAGTGCCCAGGTACGTAAAAGTTTTAAAAGAATTGTGCACTAACAAGAAGAAATTAAAAGGTAATGAAAAAGTAAGTGTATGGGAGAATGTGTCTGTAATCATTCAAAAGAAACTTCCCCCAAAGTGTGGAGATCCTGTCATGTTTAGTGTTCCATGTAAGATATGTAACACCATAATTGATAAGTCCATGATAGATTTAAGAGCTTCTATAAATGTTATGCCTTTGTCAATTTATAAATCTTTAAATCTTAGACCTTTGAAAGAGACTAGTGTTATTATACAATTGGCTGACAGAAACTAATGCCTATCCTGAAGGGATATTGGAGAATGTTCTTGTGCAAGTTGATAAATTAGTCTTCCTAGCAAACTTCTATGTTCTTGATATGGAGGATGACCAATCTCGGTTTCCAGCACCACTCTTGCTAGGAAGACCATTCTTGAAGACATCCAAAGCCAAAATAGATGTGGACAAGGAAACACTCACCATGGGGTTTGATGATAACATAGTGGAGTTCAACATCTTTGGAGAAGTAATCATGAGTTAGAACCAAAAAGAATTCAAAGAAATTGTTTGCATTTGGGATTGGATGATGGAAGGTGGAGTAGTCGAGCTAACGACATTAAACAAAAGCTCTACTTGGGAGGCAACCCAATGATGTAAAATAAGGGAGTATTTCTTTTCTTTACTTGTATTATCGTTTAATTTTAAGTTATTTAATATTCTTCTTTGCATGCTAGACTTACTTTAAGGATAAAGTAAGATTTAAGTGTGGGGGGGGAATATTGGTTCAAGAGTCTATAGAGGTTTTTTTTTTGGAAGTGGAAATTAAAAAAAAAGGTCAAATTTTTAAGAGTTTTAAAAGATCATGATATATTTTCTTTCTTTTAAGGATTGATTCTAAACTAAAACAAAGTTTTATAAGAAAGTTGAAAGTATTTTGATTGTTATTATTGTTAAAGTGAATACTTTCTAAAAAATTTATGTGAGTTCATGATTAAATATTATTGTTCGTATGATATTGATAATGTGATCAGTTCATCGAAGTTGGTATAAGCAAAAGATAAACAGGCAAGAACAAAAGAAAAAATAAAAAATAAACATAAACATAAAAAAAAAGAAAAGAAAAGAAAGAAAATAGAGGTTGAAAGTTTTAAATTCTACTCTAATGTTTTGAGTTGCTTGATCTTATTGATTAAATTCTTGAAGTGACTTGAAATATGAATATGCAAAGCACTCTAAAAGAGGGCTTACTTGTTGAGTAACCAAGTGTTGGTATCACCAATATTAACATTCGCGTAAAAAGACCAGTAAGTGCTTAGGGAAACCATTGTTGAGACCTCAAAAGAAAAGGAAAAAGAAAAGAAGGAAGAGAAAGAAAAAAGTTCTTGATCTATTGACTTTGTTTGTAGTAATGTAAAGTGGATAATTGCAAAGTTGATATTATATGTTTCAGTTGTGTTGATTGTGAATTTTGCATGAATTTATTTAGAAGTATGCATGAATATGAGAAGTAATGATTAGAATACGATTGACTTGATTATTTGACTCTTGTTGAAGTTATGAGTTAAGAATTGAAAGATTTGAAAATATGTCTATGATCTTAATCTTGTTTTGAGTATTAATTTTTAAATTTGAGTCTTATTTTGAATTTTTAATTTTTAGGATTGAGTCTTAAGTAAAAGATTTTGTGAGTATATCTTCTGAAAGCCTTCACAAGACACAACTAGTCCACTAAGGGTGACCTAGGGGTTTAAAGGCTAATTGCATACACTAAATGCAATCATGATTTCTATGAAAGTGAGTTAGGATTTAGGAATTGGATTTTAAGAATTAGTTCTTTAGGAAGTTAGTTTAGGTTTTGCCTCAGGATAAGCAAAAAGCTAAGTGTGGTCAGAATAAACAATTACCATAGAGCCAATCAAATACGAGCTAAACTTTTCTAAAGCAAAAACAATTACTAAGAACTCCTTTTCAGTAGTAGAATAATTTATTTGAGCATCATTTAAAGTTTTACTCGCATAATGAATAACATGAGGCAAATTTTTATTCTTTGTCCTAAAACGACACCAAGAGCATAATCTGAAGCATCACACACCAATTCAAAAGGAATGGACCGATCAGGTGCTACAAGAATGGGTGCATATGTTAGTTTTTCTTTCAAAGTATTAAAAGCATCAAGGCAAGATTTGTCAAAATTAAACACATGATCTTTAGCCAACAAGTTACATAAAGGCCTACAAATCTTAAAAAAATCCTTAATAAAATGCCAATAGAAACCTGCATGACCAAGAAAACCCCGCACACCCTTAACAGAAGTAGGAGGCTATAACTTAGCAATGATATCAATTTTTGCCTTATCTACTTCAATAACTCTACTAGAAATAACATGCCCTAAAACAGTTCTTTGCTTAACTAAGAAATGGCATTTTTCCCAACTCAATGTCAAATTTGTTTCCACACATTTTTTAAGCACTAAGGTTAAATTATCAAGGTAATTATCAAATGAATCACCAAAAACAAAAAAATCATTGATAACCTCAATAAACCTTTCAATTATGTCAGAGAAAATTGACATCATACACCGCTAGAAAGTTGCTGTGGCATTGCAGAGCCCAAACAGCATTCTACGATAAGCAAAAGTACCAAATGGGCAAGTGAATGTTGTCTTTCTTGATCCTCTGGTGCAATGGAGATTTGGTTGTAACCTAAAAAACCATCAAGAAAACAATAGTAAGCATGGCCAACCAATCGTTCAAGCATATATCAATACAAGGAATAGGAAAATGGTCTTTTTTAGTAGCAGCATTGAGCTTGTGGTAATCAATACACATTCTCCATCCTGTTGTTGTCCTTGTTGGCACTAACTTATCTTCATCATTCTTGACAACTTAATGCCTGATTTCTTTGGTACTGCATGGATAGGACTCTCCCATTTACTGTCAAATATCGGGTAAATAATGCTTGCATCATGTAACTTAAGCACCTCAGCCCTTACTACCTCTTTCATGTTAAGATTCAATCTTCTTTGGGTCTCCCTTGTAGGTTTTGCCTCATCTTCCAACAAAATCCTATGCATGCATATGGTTAGTCTAATCCCTCTAATATCAATTAAAGTCCATCCTTTGGTTGTTTTATGCTCTTTCAAAACACTCAACAATTTATTCTCTTCCATTGTAGTTAGGTCAGTAGTAATAATGACTAGAAGAGTTTGATTTTCCCCAAGGAAAGCATATTTAATGGTAGGTGGCAATTGTTTCAATTCTAGCTTGGGTGGGGAAATAATTGAAGGGGCTAGTTTTGGGTTAAAATACCCTAAAGACTCACTAGGACAATTTGTAGGGACTTTTGGCATTGCACTGTCTAATGCTACCGTGAGTTCCATCACCTCCTTATTATCCCTTCCATAATCTCTCCAATCAAGGCTAGCTCCAATTTGTCCTCTTTTTCATCATGCATAAAATTAGAAATAACAACTGAGTCTAAAACATCGACTGAGAAACAATCATTAGAATCTGTAGGCAATTTTAAAGAATTAAAAACCAAAAATTCCACAGTCTCATATAAGACTGTCATGGTTAATTTCCCATTCTGAACATCAATGATTATATTTGCTGTAGCCATGAATGGACGTCCAAGCAAAATGGGTAGCTCATGCTCATTAGTGGACTGTCTCTCCATGTCTAAAACTACAAAATCAACAAGAATGATTAGTTTATCAATTTGAACTAAAATATCCTCCACAGTGCCTCTAGGATATCTAAGTGAATGATCAGGAAGTTGTAGAGACATTTTGGTAGGTTTTAGCTCTTGTAAACCTAATTGCGCATAAACAGAATAAGGCATTAAATTAATGGTTGCATCCAAATCCAACATTGTCTTTTCCTTCTTTGAACCTCCTGCAGTAATGTTGATGTTAAAACTCCCAAGATCTTTTAATTTAGGTGGCAAATTCCTTTGACGCATAGCACTTACCGTTTCCGAAACCATTACCTTTTCATGAGGCTCATACTTACACTTGTGAGTGTTCAATTCCTTTAAGAACTTTGCATAAGATGGCATGTTCCTAATCATATAAAGCAAAGGTGAGTTCATATTAACCTTAGATAAAATATCATATTTAGAAAATGACTTATCTAGTTTGCTCTTCTTGAGTCGGTTTGGAAACGAAATAGGAAGGACATAGGGGTGTTAAGCCTTGTGTAACTTAGGAGTATCATAAGATGGATTGAACTCCTCACTTTGACTCGGTTCCTCAATATCTTTCTTTTTGCCACCACTTGGACTTTTCTCTTATTGCTTCTCTTTTGCAACCTCATCACCTACAAGTAAGATTAAACTTTCATCAGAATCATCATTTATTTTATTATCAAATACCTTACCGTTTCTTAGAATAGTAATTGCTTTGGCTTGCTCAAGCTAGTTTAGAAATTTTTTCAGGAACATGACCTTGTAATGTCTCAGCAATTTGTCCAACTTAGACCTCCAATTTCCATAAAGAAGCTTGTTGTTGTTGGAATCGCTGTTCATTTCTCTATTGGTTACTTTGAAAAACTTCAATAAAGTTTTGTAAAGTATCCTCTAAAGCTAGCTTCCACAATTGGAAAGAAGAACTTGCTTGATTCTGGTTTTGGTTGTTACTCCATGAAAAATTGGGATGACTTCTCCAACTCAGGTTGTAAATATTTAAAAAAGGATCATTCCTCACCCGTGGGTTATGAGAGTTCAGCATATTGGTTTGCTCAACAAAGTCTGGGAATTTCTAACTAGAAGGACAACATTACTAACATAACCATGAATCTCACAAATTCCACATACCTCATTAGAAACTAGCATTCTTTGACCCAACATCATAACATACGTGGACTTCATTTGCTTGGTTAATTCTGAAACCTACATAGCTAACTCAGTGTTAGTGTTAATCTCATAAAGACCTCTCGATTTACAGCTAACACTCTTTTGTTGCAAATTAACTCCAAGCATCTCGTAAAGCTTGTAGGTCTCTTGTGCAGTCTTTTCTCCCATGGCACCTCCAACAGCATTATCAACCATAGCTTGACAACCTTAAGTTAGTCCATCATAAAAAAAATTGATTTTGCAATTCTAATAGGTACACATTGAATCAAAAGCAATTTAGAAACGTTCTCAAGATTCATGGAATGCTTCACCATCTACTTATGTGAACGTTGCAATCTTACCCCTCAATTTAGTAGTTTTGGCATGCGAGTAGAACTTACCTATGAACTTATTGTACACTGCATCCCATGTGTTAAGTGAGGCTGGGGTTATAAACATGGACCATGTCTTTGTTGCATCCTTCAATGTGTAGGGAAAACATTTTATTCGCAATTGGTCCTCAGTTAATCCTTGCAAAGGAATAGTTTGAATAGTTGCATAAAAATCACGAATGAATATTAAAGGATCTTCAATATCAGCACCATGAAAAGGATGAAGCATATTAAAATGAATATTCTTAAGCTTATAGTTCCTGGCTGCATCATTGAGAATAATGTATGATGGTGATGTTCCAATAGTAGGACATGCAAACTCCTTCATAGGATGATTTGCAACTCGATTTTCAACATGATTCCTAACTTGTAACTCCATGTTGGTTTCAACTAATTCCTTTTTGTTAGCTTTAAATTGACATATATATTTTGAAATGACAAAAACTTAAGTAAGCTTTAATGTTTTAATTCATATTGTAAATTTGCCTTATCACACATGATTTTCTCAAAACATTTTAAGTGATCATATCAAACATTAAGACCATGATTTATTGATACATTCTTATTGGTCTTAATACTTTATAAAATGTTTTGAATATTTTAGAAAATTACTTAATGAACTTTTGGACCATGTTTTCATTAGAGAAAGTCAAGAAAAACTCCCACAAAATGCCAAAATGTTTTGGGTTGGATTAGGATCAAAGGTCACATCATTTCTAACTCAAAAAGTGCAGGAAATCACCTTCTGGAGGCATGGGATCGATCCCCTAAGGGAAGGGATCGATCCCTTCATGGCAGAATGGTCCTCAAGCCCAGAAAAAGCAATCTGGAAGCTTGGGATCGATCCCTTTACCCGAAAATAGCCTGTAACGGCTAGTTTCTGTGAGACAACGGTCATATTCGAGTTTTGGCTCCACCCAATGGCTAGAATACATCCAAGGGACTATAAATAGAGGCTTAGAAGCTGAAGGAACTAAGAGGAACTACTCAGCAACTCCAAAACTCATATTCCTCAAATCCTCAAGCCTCAACAACAAATCAAGAGCTACAAAGTCTTCATCTTCCATCATTCACATATCTCTTGTATTGCTTATCACAAATATTGTATAAGCTTTTCTTTGTGCTTAATCTCTGTAATCATTTACCTACCTAGAGGTCTTTCTTTGATTACATCTCTTGTAAACCAAATCATTCCTTGTAAAAGGGGAGGTTTCTCTTTAGCCTAAGAAAAAGAGGAGGTTTCTCTTTAGCTTAAGAAAAAGAGGGAGGTTTCTCTTAAGCTTAGAAAAAGAGGGAGGTTTCTCTTGAGCCTGCAAAAAGAGGGAGTGTAACACAAATTCAAGAATAGTGAATTTGGGGAAAATCCTTGGGAGCGTCTCAAGGTAGAGGACGTAGGCAAGGTTGCCAAACCTCTATAACCTTAATTTGGATTGTATGATTGAATAGCCTAGAGAACTTAGAAAATATTTATATAGGCTAGAGAATTTAGAAGAATAGAAAAACGAGCTTAAGGTTAGTTCAAAACCGATTCAGCCCCCCTCTCGGTATAACCTATAGAGCCAACACTTTTGTTGTGCCTTTGCTTTCCTACCGATTCTATCAATTTGATCGTTGATGGGCACTATCTCTTGACCAAGTGATTGTTGACCTTGCATCCACTACCTAAGGAAAAAAAGAAAAAACTTATTAAGCTAAAAACAAAAATAATAAAAGAAAAACACATGTAGTTAAATAAAATTGAATAAACTTTAAACAAATCCCTGGCAACGATGCCAAAAACTTGATGAACAAAAAGTTATATTCTTGCAAGTGCACAAATCAAGATAGTATGGAATGCAAATACACGTATCGATCCCACAAAGATTTGCTAAATTTATTCAATTAAAATTTAACTACTTATGCCCTAAAAATTATGAAAGTCAAGTAAAGAAATTACCCAAGTATCTAATTAATTACTAAATTAACTAATTAAATTAACTAACCTAATAAAATCAAGAAATTAACCAATAGAAAAAAAAGCCTAAGAATTTGATTTCACCAATACATTGTAATTTTATGATTTTAATCCTAAAAATCTCAATTTAATTCTAGGGTTCATTCTTCCTAATATACGATTACTCTGTTTGATGGCAACTATAATTAAGTATTATTAATCATTAAATTATCTATGATGTGTAGCATAATCAATAACTAAAAACCCATTAAGAATAAAAGAATATATAACAAGAACCAAATAAATATTCTAGCTTGATGTATGCCTCAAATATTTATTCAATTATTCAAGAGAGCTATACATGGCTTAGCATATGATATGTACCCTTACCATGTCTCAAACAATCAATTAATTTATAATAGAGATGGCCAAATAATAACACAAATCAAAAGATTGAATTAATCACAATGAATGATACTAGAATTTAAGAATTTATCAATTAATTCACAAAGACATAAAATATGCAAGTAGGCTTAATCAAATTCCAAGTAAATAAATTAGTTCATGCTTAATTTAGCAAAACAAAATATCAAATTAATGAAAGTCATGCTTAATCAAACAACAACTAATTAAATATATATATATATATATCTATATAACTTAAAAGAGTATTAAAATTAAAATAAAGTTAAAAACCCCTTTGTTGACCACTTCAAACATGTGCATATGGAATCAACAGCAAACGGCAGAGGAATGACTTAGCATGTGAACAACAACGCTTGCCTTGGTTCTACTCCTTCAGCTCATGTGCTCTTCAACTGCAGCAAACCAGCAACGGTTCAGCACTTCTTCCTTGCCTCCAGCAAATTTTGATCCCCTTCTTTAAATCAGTTCTGCAGTCTTCTCTCTTGATTTAGCAACTTTAGACACCAAACACAACAGGTCTTCACGATTTGATTAGCTTCCGATTCGTTTGGAAGCTCTAGCTACCTTGCCTCTCCTTATTTTTGTTCTTTTCTCCCCAATCAGCACACCACTTCAGTCCATCAAGCGGACTAGTCTTTGCTTTGATTTATGGTTCCTTACAAAAATAAAACAACACAGCAAAGGAAAAAGCCCTAAAATTGATCCTCTCCTCTTCTTACTGCCCTTGCTGTTTCTAGATTTGCTTTTGCCTCTAAACTGTCACCTCTTCCATTTCTTTTATAATTTGTTTCCTTTCCTAAAAAATTTCTAGGGTTTCTTTTTAATCAAGAAATAATCTCACCCCTTCATTCTATCTTAATCCTATGGTTTAAAAGTCTTTAAAACAAATTAAAATTTAATTATAACTTCAAACAATATATCTTCCAAAATTTATACAAATCACATAAATTATTGTTTGATTCCATGCCATAACTTCCAACATCACTTTCTCTTAATTAATTAACAAGATACATTTAACAATTAATTTTACACAAGGATATAGCAACAGATGTGGTAATTAAAACATAAATAATATAACAAATATATTATTATCAAATGTAATCCTTGACTATAAATGGTGTCGACGTCTTGAAGATAAGCATAATATTAGTGCTGTTAATACTGCTAATATCTAATTCACCATTTAGAAAGCCTAACACCAAACGTGTTATCTCAGGACATAAAATATGCCAATAAGCTTGATAGAAAGCCACAGTTATACCATCGGGACCCGGGGACTTACCGAGCCGCATTTGCTGCAAAGCCTTCGTCACCTCATCTTCAGTAAAAAAAGCTCCAAGTTGAGCGTTATCCTCCTTCGTAACCCTCAGGGCTAAACCAGAAATAATAATATCAGAAGCAAGAGTACCTTTTGTAGAGAAGAGATTAGAGAAATAATGAACAATCTCATGGTGAATAGCATCTATAGTTTCTAATGGAACACCATCAACAGATTGAAGATAAAGGATGGAATTATGTCTTGTTCTCTTGGACGCCATTGAATGGAAACACCATATGTTCCGATCCCCTTCACTGAGCCATAGCACCCAAAATCGTTGTCTCCACATTATCTCCTATAAGTGTAATAAGTGACTGAGTTGCAATTACCAACATCGAATTTCTGTCCAATCCTTATCAATCAAAGGTGCTCACAACATATGGTCAAGAGTAGCAATATGCTATCGAATATGCTAGCCCACATTCCTAAATTCACTATAATTTCACTTACGTAGTGTATACCAACATATAGTAATCTTCGATGCCATACCAGCAAAAGCTACTACATCATGAGCATTCCACATGGTAGAGACAATATCTACACAGCCACTATGCTTGAGCCAAATGTCCTCAAAATGAAAAGGTTTTCGTCCTCTCCGCTAGAAGTTATTGGCTTCAGTGTCTATCAGCACAAAGTAATGGTCAGATGTCGAAGAAAAGATATATTCCTCCAAAGTCGAAAGGAACAAGGGCCACCACGCCTAAGTACCAAATCCCTTATCTAGTCTCTCCTTAACTCTACCCCTCTTCCTCGACCCCAAGTATACCAATTCCCTTCAATAGGAAACTCCAAGAAACTACAATCATCAACCACCTGCTGAAACGTAGACATCTGCTAATAAGGTCGTGGCAGATCCCCTATTTTTCATCACAGCGTAACAACTCATTGAAATCTTTAGCATAACACCATGGCATGGATTTATATCGACTTAGTTGATGAAGGAAAGTCCATAACTCAAAGCGTTGGCTAGTAACTAGGTTACCATAGAAGTCTGTAAACCGAAATGAAGGGAAAGTAGTCGAACCAGTGATGAAAGTGTCAATATGAGATAAAGAATAAGATGATATAGTAACAGTAGCACTATCAGTCCACATCAGACACAAACCTCATACATGCCCACAACTATCCACCACAAAACAACATTGAATTCCCATACATACCATAACCATGACATCTCAGAGCTTTTCCTATTTATTATAGAAAGGGAAAGTAGTTGGGGCTACAGGTTTTGACCATTTTGGTTATTTCATGAAATGACCGAGGGGACCCTAACCCTCGACAATCCAACATAAAGTCCTCATGGTGTGTTGTAAGGTTGGCAATGGTGCCAATGTCTGCCAATGTCAATTCTTCCATAGTAGGAATCAAACTTCATCACTAACCTCCTTGGCCTTCTTACTGTCTAAAACCCCATCAGGAAAAGCATTCGCATCCAGTCCATGCTTCTTAAGATTACCTAAAGCACCTTGGAACTCATCCAGCATTTGACAACATTGCTTGCCAACCCTCTTGCCAGCCACAGATTTCTCAATTGACAAAGGATGAGATGAAAATGCCCCTGCATAGTCATATTCAGACTAGCAGCGCATGTTTCACCCCACAAACCAAATGAAGGACTAGAAAACATACCGTGGTCAACAACATCCATAGGTCGAGATGTAGGGGAGTTGTGAATGGAGAGTCCACCTGTAACAGAGGCAAAAGTGTAACGATCCGTTATATACAGTAAATATCAATAATCACATATTCAGTTAAATGGTTGGGCTGTATGCCATGCCTTTATAACCATTCACTTGTAACAGTAATCAATTTATAAAAAAAAGTCTGTCTATAACTGATATTAATATTTACACAAAAAGTATCATTTTCAGTACGTTTCGCTAGTTTACATCCCCTGTGTGTAAATTATACAAAAGTAGTACTGTATATAAACGTCTGAACATATCAAAAAGAAAATAAAATATACCTCCATGATCAAATTGCTACTACCTGAGGGTACCAGAAACACAGCCAATTTGTGGAACGATATATCACTGTTGATAATCTGTAAGGTGGAAAAGAGGGGGTAACCTAAATGCTCAATAAGAAATTCGTATGCAAGAAATGATACAATTAAATCTATATGCATAAAATCATTTGATTTCTAACAGTACACTAAAGGACATTTTTTTTAGGAAAGATACTATAGTCGACTAGGTAACCAGATAAAGTATGGGGGTACTTTGAATTACCTGTCATGTCCCAGTTCCTAATGTGATTATAGGGAATAAACAGTTGGAGATGATATGAATAAACAGTACAATCACTTTAAGATCATATCATGCAATATTTCAGTATATAAACAGTTTAACTTGATCACTTCAGTAAACAGCTCAGTATAGAAATTCAGTAAACAGTACAGTAAACACTTTAGAAATTTCAGTGCAGTCAATATATAAACAATTCAGTTTAATATCAGTAGGAAATTTAGTTGAGTAAAACAGAACAATACAGTGGAGACTAGGTAACAACCAACAGATATCATGCCATAACAGTATCCCAAGAAGGGAGAAACAGTAACAGTAAAACATATGGCCACAGTCAGTGAGTCCACAGTGTACATTTGCTAAGTGACAACTACGGAAGCTGAAGACTTGGCAAGTCTATCAGCAACAGTACAATAACAATAGGTCAACATGATCGGGGCCTAATAGTCTCAAAATAGTTTATAAATAGTGTAATCACCATTTAAGAAATCAATTCTAGTAATAAAATCTTTAGTTAGTCCATAAATGAACATATTGGAAAACATAAGCAGTTCAGTAATAAAAATATATAAAATATCACAGTTCAGTATTCATTTCTAAAAATATTCTATTTACTTGTAAACAAGTTATAAGAACATGCCAATACTCTCACGTACGTAAAATTCGATAACATGAATTTTTAAATATTGTTTTTTAGTGTTTAGTGAAAATATGAAATTTCAATGAATGAGGTGAAATTAACTAATTAAATCTTTCACTTCCAATACTGAAAGATGTTAAAAGATAATTCCATAAAATTATTAAAATTTTTGGTACAATAACGCTCTTTCTACCTTAGCCTTCCTGCAGTGAAAACATAATATATAAAACTAGCGAAAGTCTACAATTTCAATAATTCCAAAGCGATTGACTTCAAAACAATTTTATAAGATTATTTTCAACCACAATATGCATTCACAGTATCCCTACATCTTCCATACTTATCCATTACCTATCGAATTCTACCAAATAACCGATGGCACCATGCAACAATTCTTACACCTGGGCTACAACACATTATACCAATACCATTATTTCACTACACTTTAATTATAATGAATTCTTCTTCATTAAAATCTATCACATTGTTTACAGTAGTCACTAAACCAGTCTAATTTACACCGGTGCTAAAACTGCAACTATGCCTAAAGCAACTTCGTTTTCGATTCTGATCGCACCCACAGTCATCTCTCAATTTATACAGTATCATGGGACGTAGAGCACATCAAATTGAGCGCCATTTCCATGTCCCCTTCTCATGGCTGAAACTTACATGGTGACGATCACATTGTTTTTCAACTATTTAATCCTTCATTCACGCTTTATCATTATTTTCCACTTCTCTTACACAATTTTCGTGCATCTAAACACAATGATTCATGAACTTCCTATCATGGCCAAAACCCTAAGGGAGTGTTTGAGGTGGTTCTAGTTCAATCCATTTCCAAATTCATGCTTAACTACATTAATTTCATCATTTTCTAACATTAAAATATAAAGAAAATGCAAGCATGAATTTACCTTGACTTGGCCAAATTCTATGGGAGTTCCTTCACCTTGATTTTGTCCATTTTACCACAAGATATTGGTATGGGCTTGTAGAGCACTGAATTTGGGAAAGGTTTGTAGAAAAAAGTTTTCGATTTTAAGGTAGTTTGGTTGGTGGTTTGGAAGCTTTCTTATTTTTGCTTGAGGTTGGCTATGGTGGAAGAGATGAAAGGTTGAAGATGATGGCATGACCGGCCCCTTAAGAGAGTGTAGAAATTTCTTTTAAAATTATCTTGGTTGCTAAATGACCAAAATGACCTCACTTATAATGATTTTGGACAATTTTGACCATAAACTTCCATAACGTTTTTAACTATTCAATTTAACTCCAAAATATTTTATTCCACCACTAAATATTATTATTGAACATATTTTAATGAATGGATGGGGTTTTATTAAGGTTTAACTGATCGTAAGGGTAAACTTACCAAAATACCATTATCAGGTCAATCGTGTAGATCTATTATTTTACCTCCAATTCAGTCTATCTTTTGTCATAGCCTAGAACTTATTTACACATAGATTATCATACTTTAGTTGGTTGGTCAAAAGTCAATTTAGTTTGACCATTATTTACGAAAGTTCAATCAACCTATGTCCTTAATCGTCATTTTTTAATTTGTTGGCACACTTCCCAAAAATAACTTAAATAAAAGATTTTGGGTTCTAGATGCTTACCATAAGCTTATTCGACTCTCTTTACTCTGTGAACCAAGTCTCCTGTCCATCTGGGCACTGTAAGGTCGATAGGACCCACCATATTATTTCCTTTTATGCTTGCAAAATACACAGGAATTGAATAATGGTGAGAAGTCTTATACATGTAACAATATTAAAATATGCAATTCTCACATCCTTCCCACCTTAAGAAATTTGATCCTCCAAATTTGATTAAACCTATCACTGAAATAGCTCTTGGTACTTTTCTTTCATCAAGATTTTGATTCCCAAGTCGCCTCTTCCTCTGAATGGTGCTGCCAGAGCACTTTTACCAAAGGAATGGTCTTAGACCATAACACCTTATACTTCTGATCCAGGATCCGAATAGGCTTCTCTACGTAACTTATACCCTCCCTGATCTCCAGTGGTTTGTACTGAATTACGTGTGATGGATTTAGATGGTACTTTCTCAACATCGATATGTGGAAGACATTATGCACTCCTGATAGTTCTGGTGGTAGTGCTAATTGGTAAGCAACATCTCCCACGCAATCTAAGATCTCAAATAGCTCGGTATATTGAGGACTCAATTTCCCTTTCTTTTTGAATTACATGATGTCTTTAGAAGGTGAGACTTTCAGGAAAACTAAATCTCCAATAGAAAACTCCAAAGGTCGATGCTTGTTATCAGCGTAACTGTTTTGCCGACTCTGAGTTGTCTTTAGTCTCTCACAGATAATCTATACATCTCGGGCAACCTACTCTACCAAATCGGGAGCTAATATCTTCCGATCACCCACTTCTTCCAAAGCAATTGGGGATCTACATTGTCTGCCATAAAAAGCCTCGTAAGGTGCTATGCCAATACTAGAATGGTAACTATTATTATAGGCAAACTCGGCCAATAGCAAGTGATCATCCCAGGAGCCTTTAAAATCTAGTGCACATGCTCTTAACATATCCTCGAGTGTCTGGATGGTGCGCTCAGACTGTCTGTTAGTCTGAGGATGGTAAGCGGTGCTAAAATTCAATCAAGATCCCATAGCCTCTTGAAATCTCTCCCAAAAATGTGAAGTGAACCTGGAATCCCTGTTAGAAGTGGTGCTCACTGGAACTCCATTCAGTCTGAGAATTTTCCTGACATATAAATTGACTAAGGGTAGACTTCGTCAATCTATCAACAATCACCCAAATGGCATTATGATTCCTTCGGGTCTTTGGTAAACCCATAATAAAGTACATAGTTATGTGCTCCCATTTCCACATCAAAATCGATAGAGGCTGTAATAACCCTACAGGCTTCTGATGCTCTATCTTCACTTGCTGGCATGTGAGACATCTAGCAAGAAACTTCGTGATGTCCCGTTTCATCTTAGGCCCCAATACATCTTACACAAATTATGGTACATTTCATTACTGCTTAGATGCAAAGTGTTCTTGGATGTATAAGCCTCTATCAAAATCAAATCCCTTAGCTGCCGATCATCGAGAATACAAATTCTGCCCCTGAACCTCAGTATACCATTAGTGCCAATTCCATAATCAAACAAACACCCATCTGCACCTGATTGGCAATCTCTATGCAATTTGATCATCTTTCTGAGCCTTTATGATTCTATCCATTAAGTCCGGTTCAATTCGAAAACTAGCAATGAAACCATACCTCTTAGAGGAAACCACATGCAAACTGAGGTTCGAAAATTGCTCTATTAGATCATATTCTTGAAACATCATATATGATACCATACCGATGTGCTTCTTGCTCAAAGCATCTGCCACCACGTTTGCTTTCCCCGAGTGATATAAGATCTCGTAGTCATAATCTTTTAATAGCTCCATCTACCTACGTTATCTCATATTTAATTCTCACTACAAGAATAGATACTTAAACTCTTATGATCTGTATATACCTGGAATTTCTCTCCGTAAAGATGTGCCACCATATCTTCAATGTAAACACCATGGCAGCCTATTCCAAGTCATGTGTGGGATAATTCTTCTCATGCTCCTTGTGTGGAAACATAAGCAATGACTTTCCCATTTTGCATGAGGACACAACCTAATCCCAATGCAGAAGCATCACTATAAATTGAGAAACCTCCTGATCCACTGTGAATGGTGAGAATGGGAGCAATGGTCAACCTTCATTTCAACTCCTGAAAACTGTGCTCACATGCATCTGTGCACTCGAACTTAACATCCTTACGTGTGAGACGTGCTAGTGGAGCAGCTAATCTCGAGAATCCCTCGACAAATCGACAATAATATCCAACTAAACCAAAGAAACTCTGTATCTCTGTCACCGTCTTTGGTCTCTCCCATTGCACAATGTCTTCGATCTTAGACGGATCAACAAACACCTTATCTTTAAATACCACGTGCCCTAGAAATGTAATGTAATCTAGCTAGAACTCACACTTACTGAACCTAGCATAAAGCTTCTAGTCCCTGAGGGTCTATAAGACAATGCAGAGATGCTGCTTGTGCTTCTCCGGTGACTTGGAATATACCAAGATGTCATTGATAAATACAATGACAAACTTATCAAGTATGGCTTAAAGACTTCATTCATCAAGTTCATGAAAGCTGTAAGGGCATTAGTCAGTCCAAAAGGAATTACCAAGAATTCATAATGACCATACCGAGTCCTAAATGACGTCTTAGGTACATCAGCTTCCAGATCTTCAACTGATGATACGCTGATCTTGGAAAACACCTTTGTACCCCTGAGCTGATCAAAGAGATCATCAATCCTGGACAAGGGATATTTATTCTTAATGGTAGCTTTATTAAGCAACCGGTAATCTATGCAAAGTCGCAAGCTAGCATCCTTCTTCCAGATGAACAAATCTAGCGCTCCCCAAGGAGATACACTGGTGAATGAAGCCCTTATCCAATAACTCCTGGAGCTGCTTCTTCAGTTCATCCAGCTCTACTAGCGCCATCTTGTACAATGGTTTAGAAATAGGCTCTGTATCGGGTACCAAGTCAATAGTAAATTCAATCTCCCGATCTAGTGATAATCCCAGCGGTTCATCTAGAAACCCATCAGGGAAATCCCTGACCACAGGAATCTTGTGCAACTCTGAACGTTTCCTTTCTACATCCTCAACATATGCAATAAATCCTTCAATCACATCAACACAATACTCAAACAATTTAGTAATAATTATTTTACTTTCATTACTTATCTAACAACTTTACAGTAAAATGTTCAAGATGAGAGAAGGTTATAAACTTAATGTAATAGTCTAAGCTAACATAGTTTGCAGCTAACTAGTCCATTCCTAAAATTACATCAAAATTATACATCTTTAACAAAATTAGGTTAGCTATAGTTTCCTTCTTTCTTACTATCACTTTACAGTTTCTATATACAATATCAATCGTTTACGATTCTTTAAAGGGTGTATTTATCTGTAAGGTACACCCTAAGGGTTTAGGTTCTATTGGTATTTTACTAGCACATGCAGGTGACACAAAAGAGTGTGTAGAACTAGGATCAAATAGTGCAAGTATGGAAATATAAAAAATATAGATCTTACCCTTAATAACATCAGTAGAAGCACTAGTAGCCTCCTGATCAATTGCATACACCCTGCCTTGAGTCACAGCCTTCTTACCCTTCTCTACCGCTGTCGCTCTCCTAGGCTGTGATGGTGTAGCTTTCTCTGATTCCTTCGAAGGTGCTGAAGCTGTAGATGGTACTGTAGATGCATCTGTCTCTCTAACATCGAGCAATCTCTAACCATATGCCTCATCTGTCCACATAGAAAATAAGCCCTAGTAAGCAGATAACAGGGCCGGGTACCATAAGACTTCCTACAATGATCACACCTGGTTGCTGCACTTCTCTGTGTAGTGGTGGGGCTAGTAGTGAAGCAATAGAAGCAGACTTAGCTGTCTTATCATCAAAAATCCTTATACATGATGTCATAGCCTTCTTAGGTTGCCATCTCCCAGATCAATCCTCGGAACTCCACTTAGCTTTTTCTTTTCCCTTTCCTTTACCTCAAGACCCAATATCAACATGAAACTGCTTGTATTACTGCTTACAAAGCTGAACTCGTCGAACAGCCTCGTCATAAGTTCAGATATCAAAAGGAACTAACTGGGTCCAGATAGAAGGTCTCAAACCCGCCATAAATCTATCTATCTTATGCTCCTCACTCATCCAGGTCTGAGGATCAAAGTGGCTAAGTGTGGTGAATCTGGACTCATACTGATCTACAGTCAGACTCCCCTATGTTAGCTTGAGAAACTCCTACTATAATTTCTTCTGCACAGTCCAAAGAATATACTGTCTATAAAAAGCCTCAAAAAATATAGTCCATGTCACCACTGGATGTTATGCCAACAATACCATCTAGTGTGGACTTCCATCAATGCTTTGCATCATCAGTCAACTGAAAAATAGTCAAGCCCACTTTCTCGATCTCAGAACACCGTATGTACTTAAATAACTTCTCTATCGCATTAACCCAGTGCTCTGCCACCATCGGATCCTTATCTCTCTTAAACTTCGGAAGATCCAACTTCTTAAACTGCCATATTAAATTAACATCACAATAGGACCAATGTCTACAGGCTGCGGTTGGGCTGGTGGCTACGGTGCTACTTATGGCTAGGGCTCAAGCTGTGGAGATGGCTGTGGCTCGAGAGCTACCTGTGCAGGCTGAGGTAGTGGTGCCGCTACTTTTGGTGGTGCCGCTCTAGCTCTATTAGCATTATACATAGCTATAAAGTCAGCAAGCATCTGTTCCACTCTCGATATTCTTGTATTTGGACTTTCGAGCTGCGGAGAAAGAGCAAGTTCTAAGGCTGGTTCCAGTGCTGGCTCTGGAATCGGCTCCACCCTACCTTTACCTCTATTTCACAGGGTAACACTTCGCCCACTCATTCTGCAAAGCATAGACATTCAAATCGGTTTTCAATCACTTGAATCATTTATACATTCAGACAATACAGTACTACATGAGATGTAATCCTTTTTAGACATAAAGCCACCGACAGACATCAGATCAACCTAGCTCTGATACCAATTTAACTGTAATGATCCATTATAAATAGTAAATATCAATAATCATATATATTCAATTAGTTGGTTAGGCTATCTGCGATGCTTTTATAATCATTCATTTATAACAATAATCACTTTATAAAAAAAAAGTTTTTCTATAACTGATATTAATATTTACATAAAAAGGATCACTTTCAATACGTTTCATTAGTTTACATCTCTTGTATGTAAATTATACAAAAGTAGTACTGTATATAAACATCTGAACATATAAAAGAAAATAAAATATACCTCTATGATCAAATAGCTGCTGCCTAAGGGTACCAAAAATATAGCCAACCCTTAGAACGATATATCACTGCAGATAATCTGTGAGGTGAAAAAGAAGGGGTGAGCTAAATGCCCAATAAGAAATTTGTATGTAAGAACTGTTATGATAAAATCTATATGCATAAAATCATTTGATTTCTAATAGTACACTAAGGGACATTTTTTTTAGGAAAAATACTATAGTCGGCTAGGTAACTGAATAGAGTACAGGAGGTACTCTAAAGTACCCATCGTGTCACGGTTCCTAGTTGTGACAACAGGGAATAAACAGTTAGAGATTATATGAATAAACAATATAATCACTTTAAAATCATATCATGCAATATTTTAGTATATACATAGTATATAAACACTTTAATTGAATCACTGCAATAAATAGTTCAGTATAGAAATCCAATAAACAGTACAGTAAACACTTTAGAAATTTCAGTGCAGTCGATATATAAACAATTCAGTTCAGTATCAGTAGAAAATTCAATTCAATAAAACAATACAGTACAGTGGAGACTAGGCAACACTCAATAGATATCATGCCATAACAATATCCCAAGAAGAGAGAAACAGTAACAATGAGACATATGGCCATAGTCAGTGAATCTAGAGTGTACACTTGCCAGGTGACAACTGCGAAAGTTGAAGACTTGGCAAGTCTAACAGCAACAATACAGTAACAGTAATAGTAAGTTAGCATGATACAGGGCCTAAGAGTCTCAAAACAATTTATAAACAGTATAATTACCATTTAAGAAATCAATTCCAATAATAAAATCTTCATTCAGTCTATAAATAAACATGTTAGAAAACATATGCAGTTTAATAATAAAAATTTATAAAATATTCACAGTTCAATATTTATTTTTAAAAATGTTCTATTTATCTGTAAACAAGTTATAAAAACATGCTAATACTCTCACGTACGTAAAATTCGATAACATGAATTTTTAAATATTGTTTTTCGGTGTTTAGTGAAAATATGAAATTTCAATAAATGAGGTGAAATTAACTTATTAATCTTTCCCTTCCAATACTCAAAGATGTTAAAAGATAATTCCACAAAATTATTAGAATTTTCGGTAGTATAATGGCTGTTTCTACCCTACTAGCCTTCCTGTAGTGAAAACACAATATATAAAACCAGCCAAAGTCCACAATTTCAACAATTCCAAAACAATTAACTTCAAAACAATTTCATAAGATTATTTTCCACCACAATATGCATTTACAATATCCTTACGTCTTCCATACTCATCCCTTACCCATCAAATTCTACCGAACAACCGATGGCACTACGCAACAATTCTCACTCTCCGGTTGCAACACATTATGCCGATACCATTATTTCACTACAGTTTAATTATAATGAATTCTTCTTCATTAAAATCTATCACATTGTTTATAGTAGTCACTAAACCAGTCTAATTTACACCAATGCTAAAACTGCAACTATGCATAAATCAACTCCGTTTTCGATTCCGATCGCACCGAACATCTTCTCTCAATTTATACAGTATCATGGGACCTAGAACACATCAAATTGAGTGCCATTTCCATGTCCCCTTCTCATGGCCAAAACTTACATGGTGACAATCACATGGTTTTTCAACTATTGAAACCTTAATTCATGCTTTATCATTATTTTCCACTTCTCTTACACCATTTTCATGCTTCAAAACACAATCATTCATAAACTTCCTATCATGGCCGAAACCCTAAGGGAGTGTTTGAGGTGGTTGTAGTTCAATCTATGGCCAAATTCATGCTTAACTACCTTAATTTCATCATTTTCTAACATTAAAACATAAATAAAATGCAAACATGAATTTACCTTGTCTTGGCTGAATTCTATGGGAGTTCCTACACCTTGATTTTGTCCACTTTACCACAAGATATTGGTATGGGCTTGTAGAGCACTGAATTTGGGATAGGTTTGTAAAAGACAGTTTTTGGTTTTAAGGTAGTTTGGTAGGTGGTTTGGAAGCTTTCTTATCTTTGCCTAAGGTTGGCTATGGTGGCAGAGATGAAAGGTTGAAGATGATGGCATGGCCAGCCCCTTAAAATAGTGTAGAAATTTCTTTTAAAATTATCTTGGTTGCTAAATGACCAAAGTGCCCTCACTTATAATGATTTTGAACAATTTTGCCCTTAAACTTCCATAGTATTTTTAACTATTCAATTTAACTCCTAAATATTTAATTCCATAATTACATATTATTATTGAACATATTTTAATGAATGGATGGAGTTTTATTAAGGTTTGACTGATGTAATGGTAAAATTACCAAAATACCCCTATCGGGTCAATCACGTAGATTTATTATTTTACCTTCGATTCATTCTATCTTTTGACATGGCCTAGGACTTATTTACACATAGATTATCATACTTCTGTTGGTTGGTTAAAAGTCAATTTAGTTTGACCGTTATTTACAAAAGTTTAACTAGCCTATGTCCTTAATCATCATTTTCTAATTTGTTGGCACACTTCCCAAAATAGCCTAAATAAAGGATTTTGGGTTCTAGATTCTTACCATAAGCTTATTCGACTCTCTTTATTGTGTGTATCTGGGCACTGTAAGGTCTGTGGGACCCACCACACTCTTTCCTTTTATATCTAAACAATATTGAGAAGTCTTATACATGTAATAGTATCAAAATATGCAATTCTCACAAATACAGTCCATAGACTTGGCACGCAACCATGATCCATACCCATGTTGCACTACCCCCGTGTCCTTCTGTTGTCCAATAGCAATAGCACAGTCTATTTCCATGTGATCAAGACATCCACATACATAACAAAAATCCGAGAGCCTTTCATAATGGAAAAAGAGGAACTGTGAGCCACTATTATCAAGCAGTTGAATTCATGTGCCATGCTTCAGAGGTTTTCGAACATCCACCATAACCCTTATGCGTAACCATTTTCCCCAAGCCATAAATCCTCCTTACATGTCAACCTCCTCCACATCCCCTAGTGTTTCACCTAGAACAATGCCAACCTTCTGATTCATTAGGCAAAATGGCAAGCCATGAACTTGGACCCGAAAAGGATAGTAATGCAACGCGACTTGGTCCGGTATAGCATCGCCATCAAACTCATCCAATAACAGTAAGGACTTATTGAAAGGCCAGGGTTGTGACATGAACACCCGATCCTTATCCCCGAGCATCCCCAAACAAGAAAATAAACACCTGATCTCCAATCTAACAAATTGTAAGACCAATAGTAACTCTCCAGAGGCAGGTAAAAACTATTCGCATCGCCTTGAGATTGACCATGTGCCGAGAGAGTAATTATCCAATCAAACAATGCTCGCTACATTGATTTGCAGGGGACACCCATTCCTTCTCAATAATGAGATTGTGTTGCTCATCCTCGTTCAAGTACAAACGGGCCCAAACCTCCTCAAGACTCTCAGTCATTGTACAAATAGAAACAAGACATGAAAACAAAGTAAGCAAACAAAAAAAGCTTCGGAACACAATTACAAGGTGATCGAAACCTCGTTGAATTGACTAAAACTTGCAAGAAACAAGACACAAACTTCCCATAAGACTGTTACTTTTCATGTAATCGTCAAAGAGAAAAACACCAACTTTTTTACACTAAAGGAAAATTTACACAATGTCGAAATTCTTAAAATTTATGTACTTTGTTATGTGTAAAATTAAGAGAATGATAAAATATTTTTTGACAAAAGTATTTTTTAAATAAAAAATTTATAATTTTTTAATAAATATAATTAAAAATTTTAACTAAAAAAATATATTATTATAAGGATTTATATATGATACACTGACAAAGTATAGTCTCTATATATTGTCAATTTACCAGAGATTGATGCCTCATTAATAAGCCTTATTACCAAATTAAAAAATATATTTATATTTATTTTAAAGGTTTGATATTTTTTTAGTTTGCTTATTGATAAGGTGTCAACTTCTAGTACCTTAACAATGTATAAAAGCTATACACTGTCAATGTATCAAATACAAACTCTAGTTATAATTTCTATAGTTACGTTAAATTTATTTTTTAAAAAGTTAATTTTCAATAAATATTATTTTTCTTTTTTAAAAAAATGTTTTCAAAATATTATTTTGTTAAAAAAATTTCTTATTACAAATAATTCTCTGAATTTTTTTACAATTTTTTTCTTTTTTTATTTCATTTTATGATTTAAATTTTTTAAGTTAAATATATTTTTTGGAAATATAAAATTTTAAAATAAGATTATTTTTTAAAAAAATATCTTGATTTTTTAGTCAAAACATTATGTTTTTAATTTTATTACTAGAAAAAGAAATAAATAAAAGAGTCTAAAAAAGGAACAAAATAAAAGCGAACAAAAAAATTAAATTTAAAATTTTAAAATACTAAAAAAATAGTAGCTAAATTTAAAAGTTCAAATTTTATAAATTAAAAAAAGAATATAATTCATAATAATTTATATATTTAAGAATTAATTTAAAGAAATGGTTTTAAGAATGATTATTTAAAAGAATTAAAAACATAAAGTTTTAAAAAAATTATGATTTTGGCAAAATCTACACTTCAATAAATCACAACTTTAAAAGTGAAAGATTTTAGCACACATTAATAATATTTACTCTTTTTTTTTTGCTTAAAAATGCAAATCCCTTGCTTGTTTTGGATGTAAATGCACATAAAAGATAAAAGAGAATAAAGTTAAAGTAAAAAATAAATATTCCTTACTTCTTTGGTTTAAAGAGAATAAAGGAGGTTTTTTTTTTTAACTCAAAAGGAGGTTTTTGTTTGGTTATAAATATTCATCAACATTTCTTTCCTTCTTTCTATCTTTGTTTATTCAAACACTAATTTTGTCTTATTTCTTTACTACCTATCTCAATTTCTTTTATTCACTTATGGAGGTGAGGGAAAGCATTCAACACATTAGCCATCCACATTCATTGCAATTGCAATTGGTGTTGGATGAAGATCTGCAGAAGCAAAGGTGCGACGGATGTTTGGAACCATTGTCTGCTCCATATTTTAGTTGTGGAGAATGCCGGTTTCACCTTCATAAAATATATGCCCAAGCACCTTTACAAATTACTAACTCCCCTTTTCATCGTAAGCACCCTACTCTTAATCTTCAGTTAACTCGTCATGAAATGTTTTATTACTGTTGCTCTTCTTGCGATGTTATGCTTTATCTTCCTTGCCCTTCTTGTTATGCTTCCCTTGACATCAAATGTGCTTTCTTATTGCATAACATTAGTGAAAATTTTTGTGAGCTCAAACATGTTGACCATCAACATCCATTGATCTTTATTCAAAATCCCAATGACGAACTCAAAAGAGTCGATTGTTATTGGTGTCAAAAGCCATTGGTAAACTCCATTTATGTTTGTCTTGATTGCAAGTTTTACCTCCATAAGAAATGTGCTCAGTTACCTACTCAAATATGTCACCCTAATCATCACCAACACTCTCTTTATCTTGAACAAGATTACTCTTTTTGTAAGGCTAATGTTTTTAAACGTGATCTATGAGTTTTTTCCAATAGTGTGTAAGAATTAATTGTAATTGATGTGACTTTTGTGCTTGGCGATAAGTTGATCATTGCAGTAATTTTAGGTTAGCTCTTTCATAATTTCATTTCCAATTTGATGCCTATGAATGTATCATAGGAGTGAAAATTCATGTTTAACTAGATCAAAAAAATTTAGCTATCATATTATTGAAAAAAATTATTTTATTACAAAATAGAGTAATTTGACCATCAATCATGACATTTAAATAAGTATTTTCTATTAGGTATTCTTTAAGATGGGATCATTTAAGGTATAAGTTAAAGTGCTTCAAAATCAATTCAGATTTAAATTAATTAAAACTCGAATAGGTCAAGTTTAGGTCAATTTAAATTCGGATCAATTTAGATTTAAATCAATTCAAATTTTAGTCTAATTAGGTTTAGATCAATTTGAATTTAGATCAATTTTAACTTCATATTAATTCGTTCTAGGTCAATTCAAGTTTAAATTATTGACATTTTTATTCAAATTGAATCAATGGTATTTGGATTTGGGTCCGCCAAAATGGCTTTTTGAATCGGGTTAGCTTTTTATCAACTCTAATCCAAACCAATAAATAATATTTATCTATCTTTGTGAATTATAGCATTAATTAATTGAATTTTTCAATTTTGTGTACATTCACAAAATTAAATAAAATATTTTAATTTATAGTATTTATCTATAAATTAAAATGCATTGATTTCTTTTTAAGATGTATCCAACCCAGTAATTTATTGTGTAATTAAAACGCATCATTTCATTTTGAAAAGTATCCAATCCAGTAAGTCATAATGTAATTAATAAATTAATGCACTATTGTTTAGAATAGGATAACCTACCCAATAATTCATAGTATTTATCTATCTTTGTGAATAACGAAATTAATTAAATTGAATAATTCCTTAATTTTTTATACAACCACAAAATTAAATAAAATATTTTAATTTATAAAACCAAAACAACAAAGGCAAAATATTTAAATACCAATATATAATTTGAAAAAAAAAAGTGCACAGTATTTATCTATCTTTGTGAATAACGAAATTAATTAATCGAATAATTCCTTAATTATTGATACAACCACAAAATTAAATAAAATATTTTAATTTATAAAACCAAAAAACAAGGGCAAAATATTTAAATACCAGTATATAGTTTGAAGAAAAAAAAAAGTACACGGCAAGTAGTGATTAATTAGAATTAACATTTGATGGCAGGCTTGTTTTAATCCGCCGTAGGTTGTTTTGAGTCTGACAGTGTGCCCATCCATGGAGGTGGCAGCATCCCAGTTTGCTCATGAACCGTCTTAAACAACGGCGGCAACATCCGGTAAACACCAGCAACCTCCTTCATGGCATTACTACCATTACCATCCATTGCTTCTCCGCCGTTGGTCCAAATACTGATCTTAGGCTGCAGTCCCCGCACGGCTTCAGCATTGATCTTAGCAATCTCTTGAAACATTCCAGCATTGATCATCAAGTAATCCCTCAGGGCTGCATAATTGCCTCCCAATGCATCTAAAAGTGTTCGTAGATAAACACCTTGGGCTTGTGCAAGTGCCATAAGCCCTTCGGCCTCCTTTTGTTTTGCATACAGTTCTACATCAGCGACCCTTTGACGACCATAGAATGCTGCATCTGCAATTGCCTTTTGCGCTGCTGCCTCTTTTTCCTTCTCGTACAGAATGGCCTCTGCTTGTTTCTGTTTCTGATACAGCTCCCAATTTGCTTCTTGTACCTTTGGTTTGAATTCATGGAGTTAGATAAGGAAAATAGATTGCAAAATCAGTACCAATAAATACTCTCAGAGAACTAAATATTCTTCACCTTGGTATCGTATTCGACACTTGCTTGGCTAAGAAACTCAGCCTTGAGCTTCTCAGTCCTGGTTAGAGCGTTCATCCTCTCCACCTCCCTTTGCAACTCAGCTTCCCTCAATGCAACAGCCTTGGCAGCTTCCACCTCCGCCACTTGCGCTTCCATAGCCCAACCTGCCTTCTTCTTTGCCAAATCTGCATTTGCCTCGGCTAACTCAGCTTCTCTTTGGTTTTCATAAACCTTCACCTCAGTCTTTACCTTTATCTCCTCCTTCATCCCCTCTCCTTGCCGCTGTGTCGATATAATCTTCGTCTCTGCATCGATTCTTGCAGCGTTTTGAAGCGTTTGCCCATCTCTCAGCTTGGACCCAATCTCTCCCTTCATTTTGGCCTCTGCTACATCCACTTTGGCCTGATTAGCAGCTTCCATCTGAGTCTTCTGACCCAAGTAAGAAAAATACTCATGTCCAGGCACATCCACAAGTTGTTTAACATTAGCGTTGTAAATCAAGAGTCCAAACTGGTTGAGCTCCAGCTGAACTTTCTCAAAAACCTCGAGTTTGAAATCTTTGGTTCCTCTGAAAACCTCTTCCATGGTCATTGAAGCAGCGAGGACCCTTGTTTCCCCTTCAATGATACCTTGAACAAGCTCTTTAACATGGTGAGAGAGTTTGTCATGAGGAGAGATAAGCTTGGCATACTTGAGGAGGCTGGCCTCATCATCCACACGGGGGCCAATGGTGAAGACTGCCGGGAGGACGAAAGGGAGCTTCTCCGCACTCATGGCTTGGACTTCGAACGTGTAGTTTACCGGCGAGACATCGAAGATGGTGTAAGACTGACCAGGGAGTATCCATGCCTTCTTGGCAAGCTTTATGTCCGGAATACCGACGCCAGTGATCACCAGATATTCTGATGCATTTGCTACCTTGTACATGGTGCTTTCTCTTCACTCAACCAGAATTTTGGTATTTCAACAGCCAAGTCAGGACTATGGAGAGGAAGCAGAAGAAGATATTTATAGTAGAAAACACTTAAAAAGGGCGAAGAGAGAATTTTTTTAGATTACAAAAAAGAAAACGCTCAAACTAATTATACATGGATGGATTTGAAAGTCGATGTCATTGATGTAATGGTGTCTTTTTCTTATTCATTTTACCAATGACAATAAGAAGAGAATCAGGGAGCCGTAGCTAGTATACTTGCTCACAGTTTTCGCCGTCAATATAAATATGGTTTCAATTCAACTTGGAATTAAAATTATTGAACTTCAAAATCACAATCAATACAACTTTCCCTGATATTTCCATATGGGAATGGAAAAGTCATATTATACAGCTGCCAGCTAGCATTGATATGGTATAAATCTATATCCATAAAGCTCGTTTTCACTTTCCTTTGAAAATTCCATCATATAAATGTTGGCATTTATGTTGGAGTTGGAATGGACAAAAGAAAGGCAACTTGTTGACATTTTGTTTATGTTTATCGCTTAGGATGGCAAATGGCAACTGGCAAGTGGCAAGGCGCAGAAAAACAATTACAACAATGCTAATACATTTTCTTGGTTTAATTATTGTCATAACTAAATCTTAACATGCAAGACTTAAATTCAAAAACTCTTTACCAATCAATCTCATCTAAAGAGTGATTAAGCACCTATTATTTGAATAAGTTTTGGGAATATCAAATTTAAAATGATACCACTTAATTTTAAGTTTTTTAAATTTGCCTTTAAGTGTATTGAGTTTCTATATAATTATTATTGGAAAATTTTTCTAAGTATCTCCAATGTTCTAGCAAAATTCTTAGAAAGTTTTCCTCATAGTGACACTCGAGCCACTCGAAAATGCTATGTGTCTTATGAAATTTTCCTAACTTTTCATAAATTTCTAATATCTATTTACATATTTTCTATCTATTTTTATATCTTATTATTTATTTATCCTATTCATTCTCTTTTATCATTTATTTATTTCTTTGTTTTTCTATTTCAATTATTATTTAATATTTACTTAAAAAAAAGTTATGTATTTTTTATTGAAATTATTTCTATAAACTTGCCAACATTCTAGCAAACATTTACAAGAAATTTCACACCTAAAATTCTTTAGAAATTAGATATTTGTTTCCACTCTAAAAATTCATAATTGGAATAAATTTTAGTTTACTTTTAATTTTTAATTTCATATATTTTTTATTTTAATAATTCTTTACAAATATATTTCAGTTCTAAGTCTAAACAAATAATATATCAAAATAAATAAATACATAACTTTTATGAAAAATCCATCAACATTTCAAGCTAATTAAATTATTTCAAACTCAATCAGTTGATAAATTAATCAATTAATTGCATGCATCACTTTACCCCTTATTTAAATTTTAATCATGCATTAAAAATTAATTCAGAATCATGCCCAAATTAAACTATTACTAATCAATTAAATCAAACTAATTACTTATACTAATGATTAATTACATTAATTAATTAATTATTAAATTAATTACAATCAAAGTACAACCATAATACAGCTAAACAAAATATAAAAAGAAAAGCAATGGTATATGGTTCGGGTCGGGTCGGGTTACCTGGATTCGCTGGTGGATTCTCACAGCCAAACGGATCAAGCTAAATGGTGTCGGATCGGGTATAAGCGACTTTCTCAAAACGGTGCCGAAAGCTTGCACTTGACTATCTCGTTCTCTTTTCCTAGACAAATCCTTCAACAACCTTTTGCGACTTTTGAAAACCCAAATTCTGCCGCAACGAAAGCTTGCTTCAACAAATATGCTATTCTCCTCCACTGATTCTCTCTCTGTTCTTAACTTCAAACCCCAATTTCCTGGAAACAACCTAACCGAAACCCTTGAATTTTATTTTCTACGCTTTCTGATTCTGCGTGTATGAGTTTGCTGATGTTGTGTGGTATGTTGAAATTATGGGTTATAATCTGGGTACTTGGTTTTTGGTTTGGGGTTAAATTTTGAATTGGTTGAGCTGTGAATTTTTGGATTTTCCTTGATTCTGGGTAGTGGCTTCTTTATTTTTTGCTGCCGATTCTCTTATTTATACATTTGCAGAATATGAATCCCGACTGAATTACACTAACGATTTTTTTTTTTGAAGATTGCCCGATGATTCTCTTTTTCTATACATATGCACAATTTGAATCCCGATTGAATTATACTAATATTTTTTTTTGTGAAAATTGCCCAATGTAGAGATTAATTCTGGGCAGAAATCAATCGGTACAGAACTCTATTTTTTTTTCTTTTATTTTTATGTTTTTTTATATTTTTTCCTTGTTTACTGTTAATTACAAAATCTAATGGAACTAATAATAATTCAAAGCTAACTCTAGTCCCAATATTAATCTGAAACTATCCTGAACTTAGTAATCCTAATCTAATAATAATACAGTCAAATCTTTCTGACCCTAATGTATCGCTAAAATTAAATTTATTGTACCACCCAATTATTTTTTTGACATGAATCGTTGCCTAAGTTATGCAATACTTACCAAATGAATCTTAAACTAATAGTTAAAATATATTAAATAATTACCAAATTGATAACATATATTAAATATTAATGGTTGATTAAATTTATTAATATAAAATCTGACTTTAATATCGTACTTACTAAAATATTTTATGGCTTTGATTTGCTCCCCATAAATGGCACAACAAAATATAAATAAAGTTCTTTTTTGTTCGTTCCACAATAGATAAAGTTTTTTCTTGAAATCTTTTACATTTACATGTCTACAAAAAATTCTGTAGCAAGCAAAAATGTCAACAATTGAAGATTACTGTAATGAAACTTTTAAATTTTAATTCAATAATTTTATAAATATCTTGACTTGTGATTTAAAAAAAAAAACATTTGAATGAAATTATTTGTCTATTTTATTATTTATCGATTATTGTTTATCATACGTTAAAAAATATTCTAATATTATAAACGATTTTTTCTAATATTTTATATTATATCATATTTATTTTCTATTTATTTTCAATTAATAAAATTTTACGTTTTATGTTAAATCTTTGTATGATATCATGGCTGGGGATAAAAAGTGTGGTATTTTGCTTTGAAAGACTGCTCCATGTCAAAAATTAGCTCACTTTTTACTCTAGAGCGCGGCTAAATGTAAAAAGAATGTTTTAATTTGTAAGACATTGCTCCGGTTGTCACAGCAGTCATTCAAAGCAAAATGCTACACTTGTTTATCCCAAGCCATGATATCATACCATCTTAAAACAACAAATGAAGCAAGCAACGTGACATTTTAAACATGAATTCACGTCTCTTTTAGTGAAAATATTGCATCCATATGAGTTGTGAAGTGTGAAGGGTATTTTATGTCACTGTCCCACAGCACATGGAAACGATCAAGCACCTTCATGTGAGTTACTTTGCATACCACTTTTGAAGAAACTCTTACCATAACCACAAAAGTTGGATTGCAGCATTTCCATTGACCATCCCCTTCTTTAGACCCCACCTTTTTGCAGATTTCTCTTTCTCCTTCTTGCCGAAGAAAATTAAGAAATTGCTATTACCACTTTTTATGGGGGTTAGAACTTTGGGCTGGGATTACACCAGATAATTGTAGATACAACATGATTACACGACACGATAACATGATACGAAAATAATACAAATATAAGACATAACGGTGACACGGATTAAAATTAAATAAAAATTGTATATAAATATGATAAAAGTTAAAAATAAGATTTTATATTTTTTATGCCGACATGAATTTTGATTACACGACACGAATACGATTTTACAAAACTTGAATACAAATTAAAAGCACGAATTGCTAGTTCTAGCTAGGATGGTGTAGATTAGTTCTTTACTGTAGAGAGGAAACGTTGCAAACCAGTAGAATGGAGTGTGCTGGGAGGCGACGAAGAGGAAGACTAGAGTAGACCCTGAAGAATGAGTGCAGCGGCAGGTGGCGGTAGAAGGCTGAGCAAGACTGAAGAGAGGATTTGAGAGAGTTTCTGGATTAGCTGATTTACCAAAAGTCCTTTTCAAAGACAACAAGAATCCTATATATAGGTGTGGAGAATGGGAGTTACATGTCTTTGGTATTAATAACATAATAATGAGAATTGACAGTTACAAAGCATTAATGCTTTGTCTAATGGGAGTTATGCTTCGGGAAAAAGTGTATTGAAAGAAATAAGGAAGAGCATTCAGACTACAGAGAAAGGTTAAGAGAAGAACTCTTAACTATCTATATATCTGATCCACCAAGCCAAACTCTCCAGGACATCCACTAGTGAAGTTAACTCAAGAACCCTGCCCTATTCTGAACTTATCTTCACTTCTTGAAAATGCTGTTCTATAAATGAGTTGTTCTGTGAACAAGTTGTTCTGTGAAGAGTTGTTTTGTGAAGAGTTGTTCTGAGAAGAGCTATTTTGTGAATGAATTCTTCTAGAAGTAATGAGCTCTTCTGATAAGAGGTTGTTCTTGTGAAGAAGCTCTTCTGAAAAGAAGTTATTCTTGTGAAGTATTTATTCCAAAAAGAGGTTGTCTTTCACTATAGTATGAAATAAATATTAGTTTTCAAAATTAAGTATCTACATTTTGCCCTCGGCATGGGAATTCTGAGTATAAGAAGTTCTCATGCATTAGTATTATAAAAGGTTTTTGGAAAAATAATATTTTTATTAAAACTTATTGTCTTGTATTGAAATTGTTTAAATTAGACTTACTATTGCCCCTTGTATGAAATTTTAATGATGAATGAAATTTTCTTAGCATAATAATTGTTTGGCATAAAATTTTTAGCAAAATAGCAAAATAATTTTTGTTTGGCTGTACAGTTGCCTGATGGAACAGTTGCTTATGTTGTGTTGCCCCTTGCATAGAAGTTTCTTAAGAGAAGAAATATTCTATGCATAAATTATGACAAATGAGATGTTATTCTTAAAAAAATTGAGAACAAGTGAGAACAACTTAGAAGTGTTTCTTTAAAATTTTGGAAGTAAGAAAAACATTTTCTTAAAATTTTGGTAATAAGCATTTCTATAAAATTTTGAGAATGAGTAAGAAGAGCGTTTCTTGAAAGTTTTGGGAATAAGTAAGAAGAAGGAAACGTTTACTTAAAAATGTTTAAGAATAGGTAAGAATAGTGTTTTCCTAAAATTTTGGGAACAGGCAAGGAAAGTGTTTATTTAAAATTTTTGGAAACAGGCAAAAAGCGTTTCTTTAAAATTTTGGAAACATGTAGAAGTTTTTCCCTAAAATTTTGGAAACAGGTAAGGAGTGTTTCCCTAAAATTTTTAAATTTTGGGAACAAGTAAAAATTTTTTAAAAAAAATTTTGGGAATAACTAGAAGCTTTTCCCCAAAATTGTTGGAACAAGTGAGTAAAGTGTTTCCTAAAATTTTGGAAACAGGTGAGAAGCTTTTCCTTAAAATTTTGAAACAACTAGAACTTTTTTCCTAAAATTTTGGGAACAGGTGAGAGCGTTTTCTTAAAATTTTGAAAAGAGGTAGAAGCTTTTCTCTAAAAATTTAGGAACATGTGAGAAGCTTTTTCTCAAAATTTTAGAACAGCTAGAAACTTTTTCCTAAGATTTTGGGAATAGGTAAAGCATTTTTCTAAAATTTTGGAAACACGTAGGAGCACTTCCCTAATATTTTGGGGACATGTAGAAGCCTTTTCTAAAATTTTTTGGAACATGTAAGAAGTGTTTCTTTAAAATTTTGGGAATAGGTGAATGAAAACTATTCTTCAAAAATTTGGGAAGAAGTCTTTATTTAATTTAGACAATAATAGTAATAATAATAATAATAATAATAATATATTCTCAAAAAAGGAAAATTATAATATTATTTTGTGTGGCTCGCGGGAACAGTACCTGCAATTTACAAAAGTTATTGCAATATTTCTTTTAGGAAAACGTTATAATATTATTTGGTAAATATTCTTGTTGTTGTAGCTTCGTGAGTTACATTAGCTACTTATTATTGTAGCTATATTCGGTTTAGCTCACAGGTACTATTCCCGTGAGCTACTTTTTTTTTTTTTAGAATATATATTTTATATTTGATTCGTTATCCTTTTTTTCTTTATTTTTTTAAGGAAAATAAATATTTGTAATTAAGAGTATCTATGATTCAGAATATCCGTAATTAAAATCTTGATTCCTAAAGTCTTATAAATATTAAGGTTTCACTTCAAAGTTTTTTCACATCAAAAGACAAAAGTAGATAGTAACAGTATCGTTTCATTCTTTTGATTCTTTGAAGAAGCAAGTTTTCATTCTTTTGGTTTTTTTGAAGAAGTAAGTGTTATTATTATTATTATTATTATTATTATTATTATTATTATTATTATTATTATATATGTATATATAATTTGGAGATTGTTGAATGTAGATGTATAATGTTTTAATAATTCTGCAGTTATTGTTAATTTGTTAAGTTAAAATCTGTAAGAAGTTTTTAAATTGAAGTTTAGTTGGTCGTTAAATATATAACTTTTATATATATATATATATATATATATATATATATATATAGGACTATAATGATTACTTTGCATGTTTTAAAAGTAAATCGTTTGGATTATATAATTTTTTTTTAATAATAGTGTATGTAGTATATTCTTACATGCAAGATGTCTCGTGCATATATTTTGTAAAATATGTTTATCATGGTTTTGTTATAGCGTAGCAATAAAACTTGCTGTACAGTAAAAGTACTATTGTGTAGTGTCAGTGTTTGCTGCACAGCAAAGCTTCCTACGTAGGAACTTGCTGTGCAGGTCTACTGCGTGGAGCAATTTTTGCTGCGCAAATTTCTTGTGCGTAGTATTTTATTTTTAAAAAAAATAAATCTAAAATTTAATTGATAATTTATTTATAAACTATTATTATTTTATTTTTTATTTTATTTTTTTTAGAAAATAACTATTGTTAAATATTCATGAACAGATACTTATCTGACTTGTGTTGTTGATTTCTTGTAGATATTCTCCAATGACAAAGGTTCAATATGGCCAACCTTCTCTCGCTACTCAAGCTCCTGTAAAGAAAAGAAAAAATAGTACTTCTGAAGATTCTAATATTGAACCTCCCGTTGACAAGAAAATGCATCTTCGTATTGGAAAAGGCCGTGCGCTTCCTTCTGTTCCTGAAGATTGGTCAGATCAGATCATTAGAAAAGGAGGAGAAGATCATTTCTGGAAAGAGGTTCGTGGTAGACGAAATGCTTCTTATCCTAATCCTCCAGTTGGCCATTCTTGGCTAAGTATTAATCCTAAAGCATCAACTTTCAAAACTCATATTCCGGGCGAGTCTATTCTGAAATTTAGGTTTGAACGAGGAGAATTCCCATTGTCTTTAACTAAATTTGGTTCTAATTCTCAACCTGTTCAAGGTTGGGAAGATTAGGTGAATAAGGTAATGAAGAATCCTGCTCATGTAAAGGTTCTATCTTCAGCAAGAGTACTTGATGTTATATTGGTTTCCTTAAAACTTCGTATTCATAGAGAAGGAAGAATGGATGTATGGCGTGCTATTTTAGCACGGTGGAGTACTTTTTCTCATACTATGATTATTGCTTGGGGAGAATTCACTCTTACTCTTGAAGATGTACGTGTTCTTCTTGAACTTCCTTGTCTGAGGAGACATGATGTTTGTTCCATCACATTGTTTGAGGAAGAAAAGAAGACTCGTAGTTTCTTCTGTGATTTGCTCAAAAAGAGAAATCTAAGGCTACCTGTTTCTCTAATTGGATTGGATTACTTTTTCATAAATTCAAACCTAGAAAAGGCGAAAATAGTTCTCCTGATCTTCCAAATTCTGAGCATGAGTTAGAAGCACTACTGATAATGTGGTTAACCAGGCATGTCTTCCCAGGATGTCTAGATGATGGTATTAGTCCAGCTCTCGTTCCAATAGCTATTAAAATTGCTAAAGGTATGCGCTTTTCTCTAACCCCTTTCTATTTGGGTTCTCTTTATAAGAGATTGGATTTATATTCTTCTAAGACTGAAGAATCAGCTGGTCGGTATAGGATTCTTACGTACATCGATGTTTCTTTCATTCAAATGTGTTTGTGGGAGAGGTTTAGTACTTGTGCTCCTATACCTAATCAAAGTCCTCAGCCTGTGACTTCTTCTGGACCTCTCCCTAAGAATAATTATAGAGCTTGGGCATGGCATAATCAGAGTGCGAGGAGATGTGTTCTTGAGGTGTTGGATGTGATGAAGGAATTCACTTGGCATCTTTACTTGCGTAAGAAGAATGGGTATGGTAATCCAGATTCCTACTACGGTGTTCAGAATCAACCTCATTCTTCTTCATTAAGTAAGGAAAAGATTGAGTTTTACTTATGGACTAATCCTGTCATCTTACCCTCTATGATAGAAAGTACCTATGCAGGCTTGGATAGAGATTCTCGTTCTGTTCAAGTATACTCAATGTGTAGAGTTGCTCGTCAATTTGGATATGATCAAATGATTCCACGTGCCCCTTTTAGTCCTTTGGATGAAGACTTCTCTTCTTATATTTCTGATTTTCTTTTTGATAAGGTTTAAAAGAAGCATAAAGAGATCAAACTTTGGCTTGTACCAGTTTCTGACAGGCGCAGCTATAATAGTTCAGCATGGCTAGCTTATTAGGGTCAGTGTAGTTCTGATTGGAAAGCTTTTTGTATACCTCTTCTCGATCTTAGAAAATGCCTTCCTCTTGTCGATGTTACTCAAAGTGACATATCATTGCATTTGATCCCTTCATGTTCAAGAAGAAAGGGAAAAGAATGTGTTCATCAGATAGATGAGGAGTCTACTAATATCGTTGCTTCACGTACTAGACATGGAAAAGTAAGTTGTTCTTGTTCTCTTTTTTTTTCTTGTTCTTCTTTATTATCTCTTTTGATGTCATTTTCGCATATTCCCTTTTTTCTTTAGGGTAAATCAATTCGAAAGGAGCAATTTGTCATGATGATGGGACACCTTGTGATGATGACGATGAATCTGGTGACGAGCACTCTATGAATTCTGATGAGTCTAATGATGGTGCCTTTTCTAGAGCTGATGATGTTCAACTAGAGAATTCTACTTCTCTATTTGACATAAGTGCTGATGATTTCTTTAATGGAATTGAGGAAGATATTCAAAGTGATGAAGTTGTTATCTTGGAAGATGTTGTTCCAAATGCTCAACATGTTCCTAATATTGATCTTGTTCCAAGTGTTGAACCTGTTCAAACTGACATTGCAATTCCTATTCCAAATGTTGAACTTGTTCCAAATGCTCAACTTGTTCCAAGTGCTCAACCTGTTTAGACTGACACTGTTACTACTACAGTTGCTCTCGATGTTATTTCTTCCCCCCAGTGTCAGAGAACAAGGAAGCTACTAGTACCCTTGATACTTTTGGAACATATTTTGGAAATGTAATAGCTAGAGTTGATTTTCATGATTTCTCTGTTAAGTCTCAGTATGTGAAGCAGTTGGAGATCATTTATCAAAAAGAAGGTGAATTTTGGGATTCTTGTATCTTCCAAAGTGAAGATTTTATTTCTTATGCATTGGATGGGTTAGGAAAAGCTTTGTTGATTGCTGATGTTCCAATGTCTTCTATTTCTTCAAAAAAATTACAGTTGATGTTGCGACTTAAGGATGATGCAATAAAGGCTGGTTTTAGGCTTGATTGTATTGGCATTTGCATTTCCAAAGCCAAAGCTTTCCTTTCTATTGGTGTGGAAAAGAATAAAGTAGAAGAAGAGCTAAATGAAATAGAAGTGAAGATTACCTCACTGAAGAATCATCAAGCTAAGTTGCAGCAAAAGTTAGATTCTTTTTCAGAGTTTAGTAGCAATAATTCTTCTCTTTGGAGCTATCTAGCTAATTAGATATTTGTTTTCTTTTGTTGCATTTCTATTTCAATATTTCTTTGTTTTGGGATTTTTCTGATATTTTTGCAATACTATTGGTACTTTCATTTCTCTATTCATCAATAGCAAATCTTGCTTTTCCTTTCTTTCTTAAAGAAAATTGTATGTTCATGTATGCGACCAAGTAAAACCTTTCTATACTTTACATCAAGGAGAGACTATCTCTCGACTCGATATATAGGAGATTGATTCAATCCTTTTAGAAAAGCATATAGTTGCGGTCATTGTATACTAATTCTTAGCCAAGTATGAGCAATAAAGCTGAGGCTAGATTGTAAGTAATGAAATATAGCCAAAACATGAGCGATTAAGCTGCGGCTATTAGTGAAATACACTTCTATTATATTAAACTTCATTATAGAGAGAAGTAGAAGTAATGAACTTGACTTATTCTTGAATAACAAAAACATGACAAAAGTGTTGAAGTATGAGTCTCATACATGGAACTTTTTTATGTATTGAAAGTTGACGGGTGCTGTGATAGCATTGTTCCTTGGATTCATCAACTTACAATAGCCACTTTCATTCACTTCATGTACAATATATGGACCTTCCCATTTTGGACTGAACTTAGAGGCTGGAGTTCCTCTTTTGATGTGTTTTGCAGCATGAAGTACCAGATCACCTTCTTCAAAATTTCTTCTTTTCACTAATTTGTCATAAGCTCTACTCAATCTCCTTTGGTAAACTGATAAATTTTTCTTCGCCGTATCTCTCCTTTCTTCTAATGCTTCTAGTTTTAACATCCGCAAAGCATCATTATCCAGTTCAATGTCCAGAGCTAACCTTGTAGAAGGAACTAGTATTTCAGCTGGAAGAACAACTTCTATTCCCTACACCAGTGAAAACGGAGTTGCTTTCGTTGGCCCACGCTTTGAAGTTCTATATACCCATAATGCCACTGGAAGAGCTTCACACCTTAATTTTGGTTCTTCATGAACCATTCTACTAATTATCTTTAGTAAAGTCTTATTGGTGGCTTCAGCTTGACCATTTCCCTTTGGATAATAAAGAGAAGACTTCACATGATCAACATCATAAAGTGCAAGCAATTCTCTCACATTGGAATTGATAAATGGAGTTCCATTATTCGGGAGAATTCTTTTGGGTATCCCAAAACGGCAAATGATATTCTCTTTGATGAAGTTTGCCACCGCTGGTCCTGTTGCATTCTTCAAGGGAATAGCTTCTACCCATTTTTTGAAACATTCCGTTGCTGCCAATATCCATGTGTAGACTTTGGAAGGTGGATTTATAGGACCAATTATATCAAATGCCTAAGTATGAAAAGGCCATGGAGTTGTTATGCTATTTAGTTCCACCGCTGGAGCATGTATAGCATTGCCATGAACTTGGCAAGGGTAACACTTCTTCACGTGATCCATAGCATCTGCTTCCATAGTAGGCCAGTAGTACCCAATATCTAAGAGCTTCTGATAGAGCTTTTTACCTCCTTCATGTTCTCCACTACTCCCACCATGTACTTCTTCCAACAGAGGATGCATATCGACTGAAAAAACACATTTTAATGGTTTTCCTGAAAATGAGACCCAGAATAGATCAGCTCCATTCATAAAAAAACCTTTGAATTCTTCTTTTCAATTGTCTTGCATCATGATAATTTGTCGGAAGAAATCCATTCTTTAGATAATCAATATAAGGCCTACGCCAATCGCCAGCACTTCCAATAAAATTACATTCTTTGACATCTGGAGGTTCAGAACACTTACTGCAAGATTTTTGAATTTGCAAAGTATCCTTAGACATGGTTGGCCAAAAGTATCCAACTCTTTGAAGTAGGCGATGTAATAGAGGTCCCTTTTTACCACACCATTGCTCATGTGCTGCGCTCAATCTTTCTTGAGCTTCATGCTTAGAAATACATCTTGCTAATACTCCATTAGCACTTCTATGGTGTAGAACACCTTGGATTAATAGAAAGTGTTTCAGATTCGGAATACTAGCAGAAGTAGGCTTGACCAACTGCTCAATGATAGGTGAACGCCAATCATCATCTTCTTCATACTTAAGAGATTGAAATAATTCACTAGTTGTACATGGTAAAGTTCTTCTAACAATAGACATAGTGATACTTTCATTCTCTTCTGGAATCTGAATTTTGGAAGCCAAGGTAGCAAGTGCATCTGCATACCAATTTGTAGATCTTGGGCTATGCTCACATCTCACATTCTGAAACTTCTTCCACAAAGATTGAACAAGTGTTCTGTAAGAAGCTAACATCTGTTCTTCCAAAGCAAATTCACCATTAGCTTGCTTAATTATAAGATTACAATCTCCATGAATGCAAAGATTTTTAACTCCAATGGAGTCAGCTATGAACAAACCTAGAATAAGTGCTTCATACTCAGCTTGATTACTGGTGCATGGAAAATCCAATTTGAAGGCAAAGGAGATAGGTTCTCTACTTGATTCTAGGGAGTTTAACTCTAAACCAGGAATCAAGGAGTATCCTTCTCTTCTTGACTCTTTATCCAAGGAGATGTTGTTTCTACTCAAATGAGAAGAGGTTAGCTCTAAACTCTTTATCGAGGAATCAACTCCTCTACTTTGTGGAATCAAAACTATGCCAACACCTCCTCCAAAAGGTCTGGAAGAACCATCAAAATATAAATTCCATTCCCTTTCTTCTATGTTCACAAAACAAACTTCTTCATGAAATTCATTCAGAATAGAATAATGTATTTCTTCTTCATGTTGGGATGGAAAATGCGCTAGCAAATTGGAAAGCACTGCAGACTTGATAGCTTTTGGCTGAACAACTAATATATCAAACTCTCCAAGCAAAAGAAGCCACTTTGCTATTCTCCCTGATAAAGCTGGTCTAACGAGTAGATATTTGATAGGATCTGACTTAGTCACCACCACAACTTTATGAGCCAAGAAGTAGTGACGCAATTTCTGAGTAGCAAAAACCAATGCGAGATAATGTTTCTCCATCGGTGAATAATTTAACTCACTCCCATGTAAACATCTACTTAAGTAATACACAGGTCATTCTTGCTCTTCCACTTCTTGTACTAGCAAAGCACCAATAGACTGTGGAGTATAAGTGAGATATAATTTCATTAGCTGGTCTTTTAATGGCATAGTCATGGTTGCTGGAGAAGTCAAGATTCTTGTTATCTTGTCAATCGCTTCCTGCTGCCGTTCGCCCCATTCAAACGACACTCCTTTCTTCAACAAAGCTTGAAAGGGAACTATTATTTCTCCCAAGGCTAGAATGAATCTCTTGATATATGAAACTTTTCCAAACAAGCTCTTAAGTTGTTTCTGATTCACTGGAGGTGGGATAGACTGAATAGCACTTATCTTTGCAGGATCAACATCAATGCCTTTTCTATGAACCACAAAACCCAAGAACTTTCCACATGAAACACCAAATGCACATTTCAGAGGATTCATTCGCAACCTATACTTTCTACACCATTCAAACACTCTTCTCAAATCCTGAAAATGATCTAAGGCTTTTTTGGATTTCATAATTATATCATCTACATAATCTTCCATACAATCATGCATCATGTCATGGAAAATAGCTGTCATGGCATGCTAATAAGTCGCGCCCGAATTTTTCAATCTAAAAGGCATAACAGTATAATAGAAATTTCCAAATGGAGTTCGAAAAGCTGTCTTTTCTACATCACTTGGAGCCATCTTAATCTAATTATAGCCATTAAAGCCATCCATAAAAAAAAAACATTTCATGACCAGTTGTAGCATCAACCAGAGTATCAATATTTGGAAGAGGAAAATCATCTTTGGGACATGCTTTATTCAAATCTCTAAAATCTACACACACCTTAATTATACCATTCTTCTTCTTCACTGGAACAATATTGGCTAACCAAGTAGAATGGTGTATTGGCTTGATAAGCCCAACTTTGAGAAGCTTATTGATTTCCTCTTTAATCTGGTTTTCAATATCGTGACGAAACACACAAGCATGTTGCTTCACTGGTTTACTTCGAGGAGCAATATGCAATTCATGTATAACCAGATTCTCATCTAGCCCAGGCATCTGTTCATAAGTCCAAGCAAAAATATCTTGAAATTCTTTGAAGTGTTGAATAAATATGATTCTTTGTTCACCTGAAAGGTTTTTGCTGATGAAAAGTGGCTTTGCTATTTCTAATTCTTCCTTGGCTATATTAATCTCTTCTAACTCATCACCTTGTGGCTTAGGCTGATCTTGAAGTTGTTCTGGTGCAAGCTCAATCTCTTCTTTATCCTTTTCCTAGACCTCTACTTGAGAACAAGTTAATTGCTCATCAAGAGGTTTCCATTATATAGGGTCAAGAGAAGGTTTTTCTCCAGACCCCTCGTCCCATCATATACAATAGATAGTTTTTCCATCCTCACGAGTATAAGAACTCATTGCAGTAACTTGCCTTTTTTCTTTTTCATCTCTATTCTCAAAAGCATTTCCACGTCGTCTTTTTCCACCTCGACGTTTCTTCTTCTTCTCACTAATATTATTTTCCTTCGCAGAAATCTCTTCCCATCTTGGAAGTGGAACACCTATAGGTCTTATAATAGATGTTTCCCCATCCTCTACTGAATCTTCAAAGAAAGATGCCTCAGCATAATTCACTTCATTCCGCTCAAATGGAGTCTTTGTAGCTGAAATGAAAATTTCCTTCCCCTTCCAATGACCCTTAATGCATTGATGGCAAGAAGATGGGATGATGTTGTGAGTATGCAAGAATTTTCTTCCTATGAGAACATGGTAAGCTACATCAGCATCAATCACATGAAAGCAAGTTTGATCTTGAATTAGTCCCATCTTGAAATTCAATGTCACTTGTCCCAAAGTTGAAATCTATTTACTGTCAAAGGAAGAGATTGTTATGGGACGTCGTAAACTCTTCAAATCAATATTGACTACCTTCAAAGTAAATAAGGGCATGAGGTTCACAGAAGATCCGTCATCAATGAATGTTCTTTTGATAGGATATCCATTGATAACACTCTCCATAAAGTGCCTATTATGATAAGGATGAAAAGTACACATATCTGTCTCCGTAAAAACTATGGCATTCTCATATCCACTTGCCATTTTTCCCATAGGGCATCCTACCATGTTACATTCTCCGTATTGTTGCCCTCCTATTCTGACTAGAGCAATAGCAAGTTCTTTTTTCGATTCTTCTGAAAACCCAAGTAGATCAAAGAAATGTCTAAAATTTGGAGTTTTCATAAGTGAATTTGAAATTGAAGAAGTCACCATACTATCTGCTTGTGCTTCTTCAAATTGCATAGTTGAAGGAGAAGGATCATCATGATGAGCAATAGCATTCACATGTCTTCTAGGATTCTGATGAATTGGAAGTGGATTATTCTGAGCTCCATTGTTGCCAATCAACACTTCTCTTGCTTGTACTCTCTTATGAAATAACCTTCTCATATTCCTACATTCTGAGAGTGGATGGCCAACTGTTTGATGATAGTCACAATACCTTGGGTTGGACCTCTCTTCTGTTGTTGGTGGACGTGGAACATAAGGCAAGTTGATATTTCCATCTCTGATCCATTACTAAAGAAGTGCTTTCACTCTATCCAAAGGAACTAAGAATGGTGGAGAGTCAGCATCATCATCTTGCCTTCCTCTTGGATCTTCTCTTCTAGGGCGTATATTCGGATGAGGAGGCCCTCTTCTTTCTCTTCCTTAAATAGCATTTACTATAGGCGTATTTCTTCTAGTGAAATGATTAACTCCCTTTTGCCTAAGAACAGTGTTATTGGTTCTTCTTGTAGCTTCAACCAGAGTAGTAAAAGTTGGGAGTGGTAAATTCTCCAAATGCACCCTATATTCATCAAGCATCCCTTGAATACAGACTTTAACCAACTCTTTCTCTTTATGAGAGTCTTGAATATCTAATACTCTTTCCCTGAAACGCCAAATATACTCCATGAGATCTTCACGTGACTTTCGATGCTCTCTCCCCAGATCAATAAGAGTAACCTTCTCTTGAGTAGAGAAGAACTTCTCTCCAAACATTCTGCACATTTGGCTCCAGGATTCTACAGAACCAAGAGTCCATTGAATTGTTTAAACTTGGGACTAGTGTAGTCCTTAGGGTATGGCTTAGTAGCCACATTAACAGGGTAAAGTAACTTGAGATCAAATTCGAAAAAACTTAAACTCTTGTTCTTCTCTTCCAGCAACCTTTGAAGCTCTTCTTTTGTCAGAAAGCCTTGAGCTGTGGCTGAAGGAAGAGTCACAATAGAAGTTCCAGCAGCAGTGGTGTTATTCGTACCAATGTTTTCAACACCTCCAAGACCAGGTGCATCAGCTGAGTTTCCCCTATTGTTGTTTTCATTCCCAACAATGACAGGAGTGATAGATTGAACTTGAGAAGTTATGGCATTGGAAGATGTGAGTTGGGAGATAGTGACTTCCAACTTTTGCATTCTTTCTTGAGAAGCCTGGATCATCTTCATCAACTCTTGAATGTAGGCAGGGGCCTGAGCATCTTGATTTCTAGCAGAGCTCTCCATGTTTTCCAGCAAAGCGAAAGTTAAAGATGTTCTACTCAATGCAATCGCTCCTCCCTAGTGGAGTTGCCAAAATGTAGATGAGTTCTTTGCTGTAGAGAGGAAACGTTGCAAACCAGTAGAATGGGGTGTGTTGAGAGGCGACGGAGAGGAAGACTGGAGCAAACCCTGAATAATGAGTGCAGCGGCAGGTGGCGATAGAAGGCTAAGCAAGGCTGAGAACAAGGCTAAAGAAAGGATTTGAGAGAGTTTTTGGATTAGTTGATTTGCCAAAAGTCCTTTTCAAAGACAACAAGAATCCTATATATAGGTGTGGAGAATGGGAGTTACATGTCTTTGGTATTAATAACACAATAATGAGAATTGACAATTACAAAGCATTAATGCTTCTCTAATGGGAGTTATGCTTTGGGAGAAAATGTATTGAAAGAAATAGGGAAAAGCACTTAGACTTCAGAGAAAGGTTAAGAGAAGAACTCTTAACTATCTCCATATTTGATCTACCAAGCCAAACTCTCCAAGACATCCTAATAATGAAGTTAACTCAAGAACCCTGCCCTATTCCGGAGTTATCTTCACTTCTTCTTGAAAGTGCTGTCCTATAAATGAGTTGTTCTGTGAAGAGTTGTTCTAAGAAGACCTATTTTGTGAATGAGTTCTTCTAGAAGTAATGAGCTCTTCTGATAAAAGGTTATTCTTGTGAAGAAGCTCTTCTGAAAAGAAGTTATTCTTGTGAAGTATTTATTCTAAGAAGAGGTTGTCTTTCACTATAGTATAAAATAAATATTAGTTTCCAAAATTAAGTATTTACAGATGGCAACACAGCAAGCCTTTATGTAGGTTTGGGATTTGATCAGCAATTGAGAAATTGCTGCTAGGGCTGGGGCAATGGGAAGCTTTAGCTCTGATTTTCTTTTTTTTTTTTTGGGTTACAAGCTTTGGCTCTTTTTGTTTGAATGATGTTTTATCCCTCTACTAAAAAAACAATGCTTTATCCCTTGAAATTTGTTTCTATTATTATTTTTATTTATTTTTTCTCAAAAGAAAAACTGAAAATGTTCGTACCTTACAAATGTGTAAGTTAGATGATTAAGGAACAAAATTTGAGTTTTCATCCTACAAAATCATGATTTTTTTTAAAATAATGATTAAACTAAATATAGATTTTTAATTTTAATGATTCAAATTTAATATTTTATAAATTTTAATTGATTAATTTTATTAAATAAATTGATAGAATAATTATTCAATACACTATTAGTGGTGTCTTACCTAGGTTTATGGCTGCACTCCAATATTATAATCAAGGTACTATTGTGGAATGGTGTATAGAACGCTTATCAAATACAAATGAAGCTAGATTTCATCGTGTCTTTTGGGCCTTTGCTCCATCTTTTGAAGGATTTAAGCATTGTTGTCCAATTATGAGCATTGATGCCACCCATTTGTATGAAAAATATAAAGGTAAAATGATGATTGCAATGGGAATTGATGGGAATAATCAAATACTGCTAGTTGCATTTGCTATTGTGGAAGAAGAAAATTTTAGTTGTTGGTGTTGGTTTCTTCATCATGTAAAAAATCATATTGTACAAGAGCGCCAAGGTATTTGCTTGATATCAGATCGCCACAATGGTATCTTGAAAGCAATTAATGAGAGTGGATCACCATGGATAGAGCCATATGGTTTTCATCATTATTGTTCAAGGCACTTTATTAGTAACTTTTACACCAAATTTCGCGACTTGCATTTGAAAATATTAGCTTACTAAGCTGGTCGTCAGAATCAAGTTCGAAAATTTAATGCAATAATGGATGAGATTGGAAAAATCAATCCTAGAGCTCGTGAATGGTTGGAAAAGCATCATCTTGTTAGATGGGCACTTTCACATGATGGTGGCAGGCATTATGGAATAATGACCACAAATTTTGTCAGAGATTTTCAATAGTGTCTTAAAAGGAGCTCGATATCTACCTATTACTGCATGTGTTCAACTAACCTTTTATAGGTTAGTTCATTACTTTGATGTTAGATCCTCTTTGGGTATTGGTGCTCAGAAAAAAGGTGAATTGTACACACCGCATGTTATTTCAACACAAGCAGCTTTGATGTTGAAGGCAACTGCTCACACTCTCAAATCCTTTAATAGAGACAAGGGATTATTTGAAGTGGTGACACAGAAAGGTAAGAATGTTCAGATTGTTAATTTGGAGAAAGGTACTTGTTCATGCGGTAAATGGGAGATTAATAAATACCCATGTTCTCATGTTTTAAGCGTATGTAGTAAGCTTTCACTAGATAGTTGGCAACATGTTCAAAAGTATTATTCTATTGAAGAATATTGTATGACTTGGGCTTCTCAATTTTTCCCTCTCCATCATGAAGCATATTGGCCAGAGCCTACAATCAAGTTGATTCCAGATTATAGTCTTAAACGTTCAAAGAAAGGTCGACCACGTTCTACAAGACTTCGAAATGAGATGGATATAAAGGAAGGGCGTACATTGATTCGTTTTGGAATATGTAAAGCACAAGGTCATGATAGAATAAAATGCCCAACTAGGCTTTGAAAAGTTTCAGCTGAAGCTACAGGGTTAGATTCGTGCACTTTTTGCACTTTACTTTCTTCACATTTTGTTTACCTACATGGTTAAGTACCTTATTATGAATTTTTTCTAGTAAGTATAATAATACGTGTGTGTTTATTTATTTCTATTTTGTTTTAGAACATTTGAGCTGTGGGTGTAAGTGCTAAATTTGGCTATTATTTTGATTTATAGGTGAACCATGAAGATTGAAGATTCCATGAAGGGTCATTGTTAGTGGATTCCAACCAAATGCTTGTTTCCAAATAAAAAAGAAAATTTAAACAAAGGATATAAATCCAAACCTTTAATCAGAAGCATAATGTTGAACATGCGTGGCTTACTTTTAAGCAAGAATTACACTAGATTTCATGCAACCAATATAAACCCTGGGCTTGGACTGACGTCTAGCTAAAGTTGCTCTAAGTGTTGCTGCAAAAGCACATAGATAAACCAAATGTAAAAAAATATAAAGAAAAGGGAAATTACATTTGGTTACTATTAAAGAAGGTTTTGTGCTACTACCCACATCGTATATCCTTTGAAAGTAGAATCCCTTTTGGCTTGTTTTCAACTATCACAACTACATAGATTACTAGGTTTTTAGCAATTGAGAAAAAGTGTCAAAAAGAACAAAAACAAGGTTCTTAGTCATTACTTTGAAATTAAGTATCTCCTCCAGACTAAGCTCCTCAGTAATCAATCTTGTTGCTATGTCCTCGTCTGTGAAGATCCTACAAAGTATGCATTAAAGTCACTCAGCAATAAAGCATCAACCTTACGAGTAGCCATCCTACAACAAACCTCATAAATGGTTATGCAACATCTTGTACAGTCGGGGCCTTTAACAACCACAACCTCTTCACAATTCGCTTTCTCGCTTGTCCCATAGGACGAGAAGATGATAAGAGTTTTTGACCAATGCCGAAACCTCCATTCTCCAATTTTTTCCTCCCTGGTGACAAGTTTACCATTGATAAACTTCGCCTTAGAGAATCACTTTGACTTGCCATCTCTAATCCCGAAATTAGAAACTTCTTTGATTTCTGTCAAATCACGTAATCACGATCAAATTGCTAAAACCCCTTAAAACTACAGCTCCATTATTGATTAAACAAATTGAGAAAAAGTGATAGGGGAAAATGAAGCGAATGGGAAAACAAAAGAATTAAAGACTCTTAACTTTAAAAAAACGCTGTGAAGTTCTTCGAGCTTCAAGATTTGACGAGAGAGAAGGAACAATCTTTGGTCAAAATTCTATCAAAATATTTAGATATTTCCTGAAAATTCATTGATTGAAAAGAAGAGAGATCAAAAAACTTAAGACATCAAAAAGATAAAATTTCTATTATCAATACCTGGTCTAATCAAGTCTTTTATCTTCTTTGATTTTTTCATTCCTTCAAGTCCATTTTGTTTAAAACCATTCAAATAATACTAACAAAAAAAATGAAAAGTAAAAAAATTAGGTAGTTATGAAAAATAAAAGGTTATAGGTGACTAAAAGAGTAAAGTTGCTTTTTACATACCTGATGGCCGTGAACTATAAAACTAAAAAAGATAAAGTTCTGTTTACAACAAGACAAATGGCCACGTAGAGAAAGAAAGTAAAGTTCCTTTTACTTTTTAGGAAGGCAAGGTGTTATGACGTTTTCTTTTACAGGTGGTTTAACGTTTTAACGTCTTTTTAACAGGTGGTTTTACATTTATTATTTCAGTATGTATTTTTAAATTTAAATTATTATGTCATGTTGATGACATGGCAAAAATATTATACATTGGTAAATAAGTTTAGAAATATAGTATTTTGGAAAATATGATTTTAAGTAGTAATATTCAGGTAAAAAACTCTATGTTTTGGTGTTTGGTGAGAACAAAATTAAGTTTGAAGTAGTCTTGAACATATAGATTATAGTGTTTATGGAGTTGGGGTGGTGATTCGACATGGTCAGAGTGGCGTCATTTGGAGCTTCTTCAAGAGTAGTGGTGTGGAAAATGTTAACGATGCATTGATTGCAGAAGACTTTAGTAGCAGTTAAAGCTATTTCTTGAAGGCGGTTGTTACCCTAAAACTCTAAATCACATTAATGAAAGTTATGGGTTTGTCTAAAACAATGTAAGCATAAAAAGATCAAAACAAGCACAGCCTAGCTGTTTGAGCATTTAGGGAAAAAAAAAGTTGACTTTATTTCATTTATGAGTAAGTTATTATTTTATTAATGCATTATGAGATATAATGAAAACAGGATGAGGTGGAATTTCTCTTTCATTTCATTTTTTATATCTATCCAAGCAGAGCCACTCTTCATCCTTGGAGTATAGAACTTAACTGATCTTTCATCCAGTCGTAGAGTTGGCCTTGCATTTGCCTCAAATCCCTGAAAAATAAAATAGGTGAGATAAAGATTCAACCTTTAAAATGGACGGATAAAGCATTTTCTTATAAACATTTACATGGATAGCATAACATTTGATTAAGCAAGGAAAAGAAAACATTATATAGACAAAACTGAAAACTGAAAGATACAAGACAAGTGATACATGTCAATATTTTGTCTTGCTCTCATGATGTTTCCTAGGACACACACAGTCTCACGATGGCGATGGGTGTCACTGTCATGGACTTTAAAATTGTCATAGGACTGAGCAGTTGTCTCATTGCAGATGTGCATATATTCAAATATTCTCTACTTAAGGAGTAGGGTTTAAAAAACACTTACTTTTTTTATCTGAGTGTGGTTGCGAATGCAATCAATAATGAAGAATACTTGAAGAAGAATTTTGGTAGGCAAGGTCTGCCATAAAGTTATCTTAAAAATAATAGTTCTCTCACACTGGTATAAATGATTTAAGAAACATTGTTCCCGTGATATAACACATATTTTTAGAAGAATTCGATTGCATATTTAATTCCTATCTTGAACCAACTTGGATCAGAACCAAAACAGAGTGCAGAAAGAAAGTTCAAAAAAATTTCAGTGTATTTTAGAAATTATATAAAAGATTGTTATGAAAATGAATGTTTATAAAAATATTTATAGATCTTAATCGATGTTAGAAATACCCTTTAATGATTAGATATCTTTTTGATGAAGAATCATAGTTTTTGGAACGAGAAGACATTGCCAACAGACATGATTTTGGAACAAAGAGACGCGATTAATGGACATAGCTTTTAGAACGAAGAGGCATGACCAACCAACCTTTTATTTGAATTTCTAAAGTGGGCGACCGAATGCTCGAGCATGTGAGTTGACTACTCTATAAGGCAGTCAACTCGCCTTAGGTAGAGAATTTATCTTACCATTCGCCAATATCATTAGTCGCCCAATTATTGTCCACTGGATGTTCTCATATGTCGCTAGTCATTATTACTAACTCTACAACCCCAGCAATGCTTACCTGCACTAGCCGCTCATTGACCAGCCACCTGGCAGATCATCTACTTGCTAGCTACCTGACTAGTCGCAATTTGTAAGTTACTTGACTAATCACCATACAACTGATCGACATAAGACTAGTCTCCATAAAACTTAGATGCCAAAGGCTAGTCATCACAAAGCTTGTCGCCATAAGGCTGGTTGCCTCAAGACTGATCGCCATAAGACTTTGTCAAGTAACTAGTATGATTACCAAACCAAACAATTTCATTCCAGATTCAGCTTTATACTTGGTTTTATACCATTTATTTACTGTTGGATTAGGGGAACTTTGATAGTAAGTTTAAAGATTTTGACCTTTATTATAAGATTAGTGAATTTAAACCAGTGATTATATTTTTAAGTTTAAAAGAAGTATTAGCTTGGTGGCCTATTCGACTGGTTTTTCAAATTATTATTTGATAGTAAATATTAATAAAAAATAGAGAAGTGTATTACCATTATAAGTTTTAACCTTCCTAAAATCCCTACAACTTTTATTTCTATTTTTTTCTTTTTCTATAATAATCCTTGGACCCTTCAATATATAGTTTTTATTTTTTTTCCTATTTCTAAAGCCAAACCTCCTAGAAAGATCTTAAAATCAACCCTAAATCCCATATCCTTAACAAACCCTAATCAAATAGTTTTTCATCTCTCATGTTCTTGTACTTTTATATTTTTTTAGTAATGAGTAAAGATTGTGATAGAAAAGTAGCCTACATGAAGGACTTTGAGATGATAAGTGTGAAGAACTAGTGATTTATAAACCTTTTCATCTAAAGCAACCTACGGATGCTTATATATTTTAGTGGAAAGATCTTTAATTATCGATAATATCATTAAATCTATTGTGTATTCTGTTTTTTTTTAATAATTTACTAGCTAGTGATTTTTTTAATTTTAATAGGGTAGTCGATTACTGTTGATAGGCAGTCGAATGCCTTAACAACATATTGTTTCTCTTCGTTGAAGACATTAACGCAATTGTCTACATGCATTAGACAGTCGACTACCTCAATGTCTTCAATGTACACAAACAATATTACATTAAGTCAACTGACTGCTTTTACAGGGTACTCGACCACCCTAATATGATATTTATTCTATTCATTAGATACATTGAGGCAGTCAAATGCCTGTATCGAGCATTCGATTGCCTCAAGTTTTTTTAATGAACAGAAACTATATCACATTAAGGCAACCAACTGCTCCTCAATTTCTTTTATGAATAGAAACTATATCACATTAGGGCAACCAACTGCTTTTATAGGGCAGTTGACTACCCTAATGTTATAGTTTATGTTCATCAAAAACATTGAACTGAACATCCTGGGAGATTAGCAATTATTTATGGATTATTTAACTTTCTGCTTACAGTAAATCAATATATGCTGAGAAGAAAAATAAGAAGATGAAAACCCGAATGAGGTGGAAACTATTATCAATTTTCGTCCCTATTCATATTGTAAATCACATTATATAAATGTTTTTACAATGTTTTATTTAAAATTATAATTTTGCTTGGTTGCAAAAGCAGTTTTAACTCTTCCTGATAATATGAAACCAGTTTGTGAGGATTTGGTGCTTGTTGTGTGGGTTTCTTGAGTTATGCATAGATAGATTATACAAGAACAATCAGAGGTTAAGCACAGCGGAATTACATCAAGAATCAATCCTGATGGGTCACTTTGATCAAAAAAGATTCGAATCGTGCAAATTAAACATCAAGAATCATGAAAGGAGTTTCAATAAACATACCAAAACTTTAGATATCATAATCTAAGGCTTTATCATTGTCGACGATGCTCTATCTTCTTATATTGACTCACAGAACTGTAGGCATCTTAGGTCATGCATAGGTGAATCATACATAAGCAATCAAATGTTAAATGCAGCGAAAATAATAAATTTTACCTCAAGAAACCAATCCTAATGGATTTTTTGATCAAAAACATTCAAATCATGCAAATTAAACATCAAGAATCACAAAAGGGGTTTCTAGAAACATACCAAAACTTTAGATATCATATGTTTTATTTATTTATTCTTTAGTCTTTGTAGTTTATTCAACTTATCGCTGTGCCTAATTTGTTTAATTTATTTTATTATATTTTGTTGATTTGCTCATTCTAATAATATTATTTTTGGGATTGGGATCTTACATATTAAAAATTTTAAAAGTAAAAAAAATAAAATAAGTTAGAAAATAAAATGAAAAAGGTTTCTTTATAAATTATTTGTAAATATTAACTTCCATAAATGTTAAATTAATTATAAATAGATGAAGATTATTCTGATGATGAATCCTAAGAAAATTAATGGGTACCCCTAGGGAATATCTATGTGAGAGGTTCTTTTTAACTTGAGCCAGATTGGTGGGAGGCTTAAAGAGAATCTTCAATAACAAATAAGCTGTATTCATTTTCAAATAAAAAAATATATATAAAACTTGAATAAAAATTTCATAGAGATGAGTAGAGAGTCTAAACTTCACCACTCTTCATAAAGCACTTAACCAATCCGACGACTAAACCTCTTGAAGAAGGATGATCAGTCCTCCTTAAATACTCTAGGAGTGAGGGAAATTTCTTCAAACTGGGCCAGATTGATGGAAATATATTAGAAAATTTCCCAAAATTAAATGAAAGTAAATCATATTAAAGGTAATTCTAAGACAACTTGAAAACTAATTTGTACCAACATTTAAACGAATGTTGTAGAGTGCTAATCTTTTCCCACACGTAAACAAACTCTTGAACCCAAGTTCTTAAACAAAGACCAGTCTTTAGGAGTAATTAGGTGGCCAATCATACCTGGAAAAACGATTGGTGACAACTCCAATTTTAACTTTAGCGGTTAGGTCTTGGCCTTAGCACTTTAAGACATTATTACTTGTGGAAAGCATGATTATTTTATAAGCGTAAGTTGAGTTCATAAATTAATCATGTTCTAATTTTGATTTATCTATATATATGCACGAGTTATTATCATTGATTTGTATGCAAATTTAGAGAAAGCTTATGTAAACATAAGATAGCAAATGTCTTTTGAAGTAGTGTTCATATTTTAGAATTTGTTTTAACTTCTCTTGAGGCGAATTTTTTAGCTCACACTTGAATAGGAACATGGTTTAGGCCATCTTTGGCTTGGTTGAGCCTTTTAAGCTAACCTTCATATATATTTATCTTTAGTTACCCCATTTAAGCCAAACAAACCTTTCTTTATATACCTACAGAAATATCTAAATCTAGCCTATAAATGATTTCTTACCTTTTTGTCCCAAAAGAATGCAATGATCTAGGAATTTTTTTTGAGCTACGCATGTATTAAGGTATAAGAGAGGGGTGTCTATGTGTAAACAAAAATACAAACAGAAAAATAAAGTTGTAACATCATGATTACCAAAATTTCGAACTAAATTTTTCCTTTCCATTCAGTTGGTTGGATTGTGCTAAGTGTCTCAGATTCAGTTTAAGCTAACTTTATATTAGCTAAATCAATATCTATTAATCAGTTGGTCCCAGTTCAAATATTCCGATTCACAGTTACGGTGTCATTATGTTAACCTTATAAATAGATATCAAATAAAACTTCATACATGGTAAATATTTTATACATACATTTTAGTTTATATCCCCGTTTACATACTACTGTACTGTATGAATAAGTCTGAATACAAAAATAAACTGTACATAATATACCTTCAAGGAGCGTATCAAAAGCCTCGAAGGAAAAAATCAAAACCTCTCAAACTGCGGAATCTACTGCAAGTAATCTGGAAAGAAAAGTAAAGGGTGAGCTTACACCCAATAAGGAGTACATATAAAGATACAAATACTGTGAACTATGTGCAAGTATCTTAATCAAATAATAAACACTACGATCTCAAGGGATAATTCTGAAAAGAAAATCGAAAGGAATTTTTTCTATAGCTCTTTAAGGTTTTAGGGCTGAGTCAAGAAGGATGCTTTAAAGCACCTCACTTGTTCCTATTCCTAACACCTAAGCTATAAAGAAGTCTAGGAAATCTATCAGAGAAGGAATTCATGTATTCCAAAGTCAAAGGTAAAACAAATTAATACAACAAGAATTCACTTTGCGAAGTCATACCATACAGATATTATAAATCAATCAAAATCAAAATGTATATCATAGTTCAAATTAAAATCATATAATATCGTATCAATTCGAATTTCAAAATTCAAATATCAAAAGTTTAGAAAACATACAAAATACAGATAAATGATAGTAAGTGGAGACATACCAACAGCTCAGTAAACATCATGCAGTCCAAATATCCCGTAAGGGGAAAAAAATAACCAAATAGACATATGGCCAAAATCCAAAATGGTCCACAGTGAGCACTAATCAAATGACGACTGGGACCGTTATGGACTGGATCAAGGTCACATAGCAGTTCAGATACTGCAAGATTACCCACAGTCCAGAGTTCAGATTTCAAATGTCAGATACTGCAAGATTACAGTTAACCAGTGTCTTAAAACATAAAGTTTCATAATTCAAAGTTCAAAACAATATTTCAAATCATACAGATCTTCATAAACAATCACAATTCAAAGTCATAGATCAAATCTGAATTTCTTTACAAATATCTAAATTCCATAGTTTTCTAAAACTATAAAAGCAATTTCAAAATACCATATTTTTTTATGCATTCATAAAATTAATATTAAAACAGAAAATTCGTAAGTCTTTAAAATTATTTAATTTTAATAGGTTTCCTAAAACTGAATTCCTTAGAAAATCCCTGCTCTTGATGCGTTTCTTAAATTCCTAACATAAGTCGTAGTAACTATTGTTTTTTACGAAAATTCAACAGCATAATAGTATAAATTTTCTAAAAACCTCCTGCAAAGCAAACACAATTTATATACCTAAAACAGTCGATTTTAAAACTATTTTTAGTATCATCTACGTTCCTTATATATAATCCTTACCAATCAATCATAACGTACTAATACAAATCAATCCAGTAGTTGAAATATGGTAAATGAGCATATATCCTTCTTGGCACCAACTTACTCCTGGATTGCAAAAAATCATTAAAACATGTTCAGTTCCAAAACTTCCTTCACATAATATTTATAAGTCTTAGTAATCTTCCATATTTCCTAATACACCTGCAAATCCGGTCTACTTTCTACTGGACTATAACTGCAACTACCATCTAAACACTTCTTTGTTCGATTTTGACTTCACCAACAGTTTTATATTAATTTATATAGTATTTTGATACCAATTTTGTATCAAATTGGGCATGGTTTCCCACACCCCTTCACTTGGCTGAAACTATCTTCACACACTACATTATGTTTCATGTCATTCTAACACCATATTCTTACTTCTTAAGATTTATACATTATTCTTACACCAATTTAACACGAGAAACAAGACTTCCTCATAATAAACCCTTATGGTCGAAACCCTAAAAGCAAAATCCTAATGGTTTTTCATCAATCTAAGCCTATACATAAGCTAAACACATCAAAAACACTAACATATATTACAAGAAATCAAAACACAATTTTTAATCTCACACTTACCCTCTTGGCCGAAACTTAAGGAGGATTTTTCACCCACCAAATGGCCTCTCTCAAGGCTAATTCCAAGATATGTGATAGAGCTCTTGAAGGTGAACAACTTTGCTTCAGGAAGGTTTTGGATTTGATGATGTTTTAGGGGTGTTTCTTAAGGTTTCTCTCTCTAACTCAACACTTAGAAAATGAAATGGAAAATGGAGGAAGAGTGGCCAACCTAAGCTTGAAAATGATGAGAAATATCTTGATTTTTTAATTATTTAGATTTTAATGTAGTGGGGTAACTATACATGAATACTTACTTCCACTAACTTATAATTATATATATTTTTCATTATTTTTTATGATTTTTAATTACTTTATTATTTTTCTTCATCATTTTCATCATATTTTACATAAAATCTAGTCAAATGTTTACTTCAAAAAAAGTGGTCGGCCATGCTTAGGTAAATATACCAATTTGCCCCTTTAACTTCATTAATACCACTTATGTCCTGACATTTACAATATCATTTAAACTATTTAATTTAATTTAATTATACTATTTTTATTTTCCTACAAAATATACTTATTTAATATTATATAGTTCAAACTTTGACCTTCAATAGGGTTTGACCGGTCAAAATAGTAAAATTACCAAAATACCCCTAAATAGTGTTTTAAGAATTTTTGTGTGATTTAGTCTACAAGTTGAAACATGAGGGTTCAACTATAGTATTCTGTGGGTCTGAATCCAAACCATGTTGACCTACATTTAAAAGGACTTTTTCGATGTAGGGACGCAACCCTTATTTTCGAATTTGATTGCATGTTTCCGAAGACATGTACAAATGAAAGAATTTCAAGATACAGATTCTTACCATCACAGTATTTCACTCCAAGTATCAATATTACGAAGTCTAATGTCCATTCAGACAATAAAATTCTCGTGGCGCCTACTATATACTTTCCTCCTATAGGATAAAACACAAGGAAATCATACACTATCGTTAAATTCAATCATTCTAACTTCTAAATCAGTTTATATAAAAGGAAAGAATTTGGGAATCTCACAAAAGTGTAGGGAGAAGAAAGAAGAAAATGAGTTTAAGAAGGTACTTAAGGCTCTCAATAGCAAAATCCTTATGTGTAATGCATGATTAAGGGTATTGAGCCTTAATGTGAGATCCACATTTCTTATTATTGTTAAAATCTACTGTTCATGAAGTTAGGAATATTGGATGCCTTATATCTATTCAAATGTTGATTTCTTTGTAAGTATAAATAGGAAACCGAATAGTGGGCCCCACTAGATCCCTAGTGTCTTGATGAAGATGAAACTTGATAGAGTGAAATTTTGGAGCTAAATAATGTGATGGTAAGAATTTGCACCACAAACTCAATTATTTAGGCATGTTTCGAAAAACGTGAAACAATTTAAGAAATGACAATTAAGTCCATAGGTCGTCGAAATGACTTTTGACCAATTATCAGTAGTGAAAATTTTTTTCATGTAATAAAGTTTTAGGCCATGGGGGCAAATAGAATAAATTAGGCGAAACAACAACAATTTACGCAATTCAATGGTTAGGGGTATTTTAGTAATTTCACTCAAATGACAAGTCGAACCTCAACAAAAGCTCAACTAATGATTAGAGCAAGTTAAATAGATGTGTTTTATGATTAAATGATATATTTTAGAGGTTGGATAGACTATTTTCAACAAAGTCAAATTGTGAAGGGCAAAATGGGAAGATTTCTTAAGTATAAGAGCATTTTGGTAATTTGCTCTATAAGATATTAATTTATAGAATTACCAACCCATCTTCCTCCCACTTTCGGCTAACCATCATCTTCTCCATTTTCCTCCATAACCAAAGCTTTGAAGAGAGAGAAAGCCATCAAAACTTAAAGAAAAGACAGAAACTAAAAAATCTCTTCACCAACCTTGTCAATTTTCTTTGCTCTACATCTTGGTACCCAAATCAATGACTAAAGTGACCATTTGCATAGTGAGAGGCTTCCCAAGGAATTCGACCAAGGTGAGAAAGGACGAAAGCTTGAGTTTTCTTATGTTTTCATGATTGTATAATAAGTGTTTTAGGTGTTTAGGCATTTGTTTAAGTTTGAATTGAAGTAGAAACATGAGATTCTCTCTCTTAGTGTTTTGGCTAATATTCTTCATGCATGAATGTGCTGTGGTTTAGTGAGAGAATGATGTAAAATTAATGTAGAGCCAAGGTAAAGCATGAAGTTAAGCCTAAAATTGAAGAAATGAATTGTGTAAGGAAGTTTGAAGATGAATTTTGAAATTTAAATAGCATTCTATCTGGAAGCAACCAACTACCTGGGAAAGCAGTTGACTACCCAGACACATAATTTAAACATTTTTATCGTAACTGACTTCGACCAATCGATCACCTTGTATAGCAACTGTAACCGACTTAAGCTAGTCGACTGCCCTTCGTACCAGTCAACTGCTTTTTACTCAAAAACATTCTGTTTGAAAACCAATCGATTGCCCAAAGTAATCAGTCGACTGCCTACTATGCAAACAGCTTAGAAAAAAGAATGCTAAGATCATTTTATGATTATAAGAATAGTACAATTTTCGTAATTGGAGTATTGAGGTTGATTGTACTCGAATGTTGAATTGCTGCTCAAAAGTCAAAAAATGATACTCGTGTTAACGAGCGACATTGTGAAAATCTAAGTGGTAAAGGATATATGTATGAAACGTAAAGATACTGCGTTGAATTGATTTAATAATCCTACTTTTTATGAGAATTGGAATGGATGGTTTGATTTGAAATGATGAACTGGACTTGTGGTTTAAGCTGTGTTTTCGTGCAAGAAGGTTAGGATAGAAAGTACTATTATACTGTTGAAATTTTCTTAAACAAACCTAAATACCCAGATGAGTTACTTGGTATGATTTTTAGAAGTAAAAGAATGTGGTTACATATGTTGCGATTAAAGTTTCTAAATGTGGCATTATGCTTACTAAATTTGCAAATCAGTTTTTGAATAGATTTTCCCTAGTTTTTACACATTTCTTGCCATATTCACGTTTTCATGTTTCTGCAGTACGTAAATAAATATTTTGAATGTTGATTATCGAACTGAGAATATTTGGTGAATTTTTATACTTCAAGTATGATTATTTCTAAAATTGATACTTTATGGATTGACTGAAGATATTAATTACTGAATAAATCTCCGTAAACTAGCTCAGAAATGATTTGTGAACTGTTTTAAGACTGTTGGTCTCGTAGCCACCTGCAGGTACATGCATTTTCGTTCCATTTCAATGGTGCCGATCCTAGCACAATCTTCAGCTTCCACAATTGTCACCTGGCTAGTGCACACTATGGCCCCCTTGACTATGGCTATATGTCTACTTATAGTGTATGAGTTTATTGGGTGAAGCCTAGTCTCCACTGTACTATCTTTTAATGGGGTGGTAAATCCTTGATTAACATAGATCCAAGCACTCCTCGACTGGATTAGTTTTTTGATTTTGTTTTATATGTTAAATATGCTTTATGATTTATAATATCCTTTATGATTTATGATTTCTAAACTGTTCATTTGAAAGTGATTTATATTGTTTACAGAGTGTTTTAGAATTAAATTTCTAAATGCTTTATGAAATTGCATGATAGAAGCTATTAAAAATGCTTACCAAATTTGGTGATTGAATCAAATATTACTGAACTCCCTATAGTGAGATTTAGATGTCGGGATAAGTGAGGTGCTCTAAAGCATCCTTTTGTACTCAGCTTAGTTATCTAACCCATTATAGCATCTTTTCCGACTTCGTGCCAACAATTAATGTTTCTGTATATAGAAATGTGATTTTAATTACTGCATATAGCTATGCATTGTATCAGTTTTCATATATAGATATATATATATCTTACTGGGCGTACACTCACCCCCTTATATTCCTTCCAGATTACCCACAGTAGATTCTAGTCTGCTCAAAGGACCTGATTTTGGTATCCCTCAAGCGGTATTTCCATATCCGTTGAGGTAAACAATGTTATCTTTTATATATTTAGACTTTTATGTGCAGTGTTACTTATATGTAAATAATAATTGGATGTAAATTTAGAAGTAGAGTGTTGAATGAAATTTTAAGCTCAATTATATTCATATTTTAGTATTTCTGTGTTGGGATCCTGGGTAAGCTAGAGTTATATAAAAATAATAAATTTATTTTGAATACATGTTGACACTACGGACAGCCCAACCGAAAATGATTAACTGATATGTAAAATAGTGAGAATATTCGATATTTCAGTACGTGACACTTAAAGTATCCTTTATCCTACCTTAACCCTAACCTGACATTGCAATCTTAATAAAGTCATATTGATCTTTGTTAAGTGTAGCTACATGAGTGGAGAGAGTAGTGAAGAGAAAACTTATAGAAATTGAGCACTATTTATTAATTTGTATGCTTTTGTATGTGAATGACATTATATACACACGGAGAATTTAATTAGAAGTAAGACTATTCTTGAATGATTTCCGTGTTTATTCATTAGTTGTGATTTTTTGTGAGTTGGAATCTTTACTCTCTTTTTTTTAATGAGTTTTAGGGAAATTAATTATTTTGAGTACATATTACCTTTAGCATGTTTTAGTTCACATATTTGTTTTACTTGAGGACATGCAAAAGACTAAGTTTGGGGGTGTGATAACTCTATGAAAATAATATTTTTATTATGCTTAATCCTATTAATCTTTACTCAATTTTCATGCAAAAGTGTTATTATTGTGCTTAATCCTATTAATCTTTGTTACTTAGGCTTGAAAAACAAATATATGTGGTGTTAGTGTATGCCTTACAACCAACTCAATTGGCATGAGGCATGATACCATGGAAATATATTATCACTAAGGGTAAGTGACATAAAGGTTTCCCTTCACCATTTATTATTGACAAAAATAGATTCATTAGTCAATAAATAGATGAAGCCCATGGAACAACTTGGCTTTTTAAGCGAATTGTTAATGGTTACAACTATGAGATCCCTATGCATCAAAGCTGTAACATCCAAAATTTTGAAATTCGGACTAACTTTTTCCTTCTAATTACTATCCTTCCCATTCAATTAGTCAGTATCAATCGGTTTGCATTCAGTGTCAATGTAAGTTCATTTTACAATTTTCATTACAATTCATAAACATGCTTTAACTTAACATCACACTATTTACATCCCATCGCAAACACATCTGCTGTACATTTATAAATCTGAATATAAATATAAAATTCTAGACATATACCTGTTCACTTGATACCTTAAACTTCTAGTGCATTCTTCAACTAACCCGAAGGTAGCGGATATCCTACACACTGATGGCTATCTGGGATGGTGAGTAAGGGGGTGAGCTTTGGGGAAAGCCCAGTAAGAAACATATATAAAAGCGCATATAAAATGCAGTTAAATAAAAATCACTTATTTTACTAATTAAGAGAAAAGCATGTTAAATACAGGCTTAACATTTTATGCAACGCAATTTCAATTCATTTATCAATATAAAACAATTAATAATCCATGTGATGCTATTTCAAATCAATAATCCGTATAAAACATTTTATAATTTATGCGATGCACTTTTAAATCATTAATCAATATAAAAGCCATTTATGTAGGCGATGCTATAAAACAAATTTCAGTATGCAACTTCGGTAACAGTTTTAAATGTCAATATAAGCAAGATTTTCATCTTATACAGTAAAACTATTCATTTAAGTTTATCACCTTCAATCATTTAATTTCAAACCTTTCTTTCTTTCTATCAAATCAGTAAATCAGTATTCAAATAATTCAGTATCCAAATCATTTGGTATTTAAATTGTTCAGTATTCAAACCATTCAATATTCAAATCATTCGGTACTCAAAGTATTCGGTATTCATTGTGAGGGCCCGAAGTACCTTACGGGTCATTCATCACCTCACTCAATTCGGTATTCAAATCATTCAAATACAATTCAGTGGAGACAGTCACATCTAATAGAATCATGCATAAAACAATATCGGTATCCCCGAAGGGACGATCAGTAACGAATGGCCATCGTCTATCGGTCACAGTTCGCACTGGTCAGGTGCTAGCTGTGTAAATCTGTGGGTTTGACCATAATAATCCCACAGCCGGTAATCAATATGTCGGTAACCTGCGGACTTGATCAAGGTCTCGCAGTCGGTAATAGTATGCATGATCACTAAGGAACGACCGTCTCAAAACATTTCCTTAAATCATATAATTCAATAGCAGAAATCATTTTAAATAGCAATTATCTTTAGTCAATCCAAATCATTTTCATAAATCATAGAATTAACAATAGAAATCATTTAAATAGCAGTTATCTTCAATCAGTTCAAAATCATATAAAGAGTAATTATCGTAATTGAGCAATAATAAAATTCATTTAAAACTCAATGCAAAACTTTAATTACACAGTAACATCTGAACATAATTGGTAAATCATGAGAAATTACATTTTATGTAATTTGAAACCTTTCATGTAAATCAATTCATATAATGCTATTCATATAAATCATTCCATATAAATCATTTCATGCGATTAAATTCATGTATATCGTTTCATATAATTCGATTCATGTAAATCATTTCATGTAAGGCAATATTTAAATTGTAAGTATGTAAGATGAATTTCTATCTTTCATTTGGGAAGATTAAGCGAATAAACGGTTATGATTTGATATTCGAAAATTTCTAAATGCAAGTAAAGATTATTTTATGCAACTCCTATACATGTTTCTTACCTCTACTTCCGTGCAGTATAAAATCCTGTAACGCCATTTACGTCTCCTTTATCTTCCAATTTCCTAATACTGCACAATAGTTCTCAAATATATATTAAAATTCCCTATTCCAACTATACTATTTGTTTTATTAATTCTAGCTTCAAATTTAAAATCTCCAATAATTTATTTATTTTATTTTCTATCAATTACCAAAAAATAATTTCCATTAAATTCCATTCTCTCTCTAATTCTATTGTCACCAATAATTCCAAATTCTTATAATTAAAATCCCATACATAACTATAATAAACATTTTTGTGAATTTCTATTTTCCATTTCATTTTATACTTTCATCAAATACTACATCTACATTAAAATTCCACTATCACCATATATATATATATATATATATATGTATATATATATATATATATATATATATATATTTGTGGCCGAATGCTTCCCCTGCATACTAAACACATCCTCATCATCTCATTTGCATCTTGGCCGAATGGCCTATTTCATACCACTCACAATCTTAGAATTTCTATCATTATAATTTTGTTCACCTCATCCCATCTATTCAAGCCATAACTCATAACATCAAAATTACCCACGTTTTTCCCACTTTTCTTTACTGACCAAATCTGTCTTCTTTTTCTACTTTCTTATTTAATTCAATCTAGTGTTCTAATCACACCATCCAAGCTTAAAACATGTAAATATTATGGCTAAGACTAAACAAAACATCACCCAAACCATATTACCTTATTTAGCCGAGCAATACAGTCCAAAAACAGCTCCAGTTTTCTTTGATTCTGCTCTGCAATTATTCTAACTTTTGGGTTTGCTTGTCGTACAGAACAGATTTGTAGAAGGAATTTAGTGTCTTAATGAAGACAACTGATAGTTTGGCTAAAAGAAGGGAGGAGAACGTGAAAGATAGAAAGAACAGAAACTGCAGGAAACGAGACAGAACTGCAGAGGAAAATCGATGCTGCCAGCAGAAATTCCAGCCCTCATAAACTGAAATTCCGCCACCAATTTTTTTTTTTTGATTTCAAAGAGTCCTTGGAGTGATGAATGATTTTTTATTAAGGATGGTAGTTGATTCGATGAAGGTGGAATGGAGTTTCATGGAGAATTTTATGTCAGTGCAGCAGGGGAGGTCGGCTGGTGAAGATAATTTCGTTGGCCGACTGAAACAAGTTCCAGAAAGCCCCATTTGTCTTGTTTTATTATCATACCATCCAATGAAACTATGCCACATAATCCACTAATTTAATTTCTTCTATTTTCTCCCCCTCTTTCCTTTCTTTTCTTCTTCTTTTTTTTTTTCTTTTGTGCAAATCGGGTCTGCAGCAGCAAGCTTCCACGAGGTTGCTGCCTGTGATTTCCGCTTTTATTTATTTATAAATACATAATATCAATATATCATAATTATATTTTCTATTAACAATAATATCAATAATATACACTTTTATATTAACACTTTTATATATATAATTATATTCTTAACATATACTATATATATATATATATATATATATATATATATACACATATATTTCTATATATTAAACTTTATATTCTAAAATATAATTATTTTATATTAAAAACATAATTATATATAATTTATATATTATATATAAGCCTTAAAACATATACTTATCCATTTTATTATTTATTAATATATATTAATTCAAAATAATATTTATTATTTATATGTATATATACTTTTATATTTGTACATATATATATATAATCACATATATAAATATATACACACATTTTTTTTCTTAATACTCGAATTAAATTCCTAATTATTAAATTTTTAATTTATCAATTGATCAAGTATTATAATTTCGACATAGTCCAATCCTTCAATATATTTATTTATTTATTTTAACCAGTCTATCAACATCTGAAATTAAATTTACATATATCTAACTCCAAAAATAGGAGAATTTACGGTTATCACAAAAGCTATGTTCCTAAATTGTTCCTGGTCAATGTACTATCAAGACAGGGCATTAAAGTGCTCAAAGATTTGCACATGCTATGCCTCCATACTTATGAAGTAAGCAACTAATCCCATAGATTGAAATATATGTATATTTGAGAATAGTATGTGGGTGCTTATTAGAAAATAAATTCACTGAACATGACTATGAGAGCCCCATTGATCGTGTCACTTAAGTGTCTATGAAAATGCTCTCATGTGTCAATAGTGTAAATGGTCCTTTGACTTGAGATGTCAAGTCATCTTATGTGTGAATTGTCACACTTTGATTTTATCTCTTTGGGTTTAGATGCCAAATGCCTAAAAACGATGATTGAGGCACATGAAGATAGATGAGTAGTCAAGATGAGGATCCATCTCCCCAAGTGACTTTAGGAGATAATATCTTATTCATCCTGGCTTATATTAACTCATAAGTCTCTGGACAGAGCATTAAATGTTATAGAGTTAATATTGGTAGCTCTTGGATAAACATGGAAATGTTTATAAAGTAGACACTACTCCATGCTTTATACATTTCTGAGATATTTCCGATGGAAGGATCGAATTATACTAAGATGCTGCACACTAAATAGGTTTGTGAAATCATTTGACTTTTCTGAGATATAGGTGGTCATGATATATTGCTAAATACCTATCTTGATCTATGAATTTAAATTTTCATTTATATTCATTGTCATCATATATGAAACCTAAAAGGTCACACACATAAGAGTTATAGATGGATTAAATTGAGTTGATTATACTTAAAATATTTTGAATTTTTCATGAGACTTATTTTTGGGAAATATAATTTGGCTTAATTAAATATGTTTAATTAAGCAGACTTAATTAAAAATGTTTTAATTAATTAAAAATGTTTTAATTAAGTCATTGGGCCAAATTATAATTAATAAAGTATTATTAGAATTTAATTAAATGGTTTAATTAAATTATAATCCTTAGCACTGGCTAAATTTGAATAAGTGCCTTATAATTAAATTGTTTTATTAAGAGGAGTATCCAATTATAATTAATAATAAGTTCAACGACTAAAAGGTAATTGTGCTGTGTAATGAAACATAATTGATCTAGCCTATAAAAGCATCATTATAGCCGGCCACCCCTACAAAGTTGGAAACAACATTATGCAAAAATTCCAGAGCTTTTTTCCTTTCTATAGGTTGCCGCAAACTAGATTTTTTTCTTCCATGTGGAATTAAGATAACATTGGTGATTTTTCCCTATAGAAACGGGCAAGCTTTGTGCTTCTTGCCTAAGGATTTTAGCATATTCTTGATTCTCTTTGATTGAGAATTGCAAAAATTTACCAAATCCTATTGGGATTTGTTGAATTAAGAGCTCCATGTTTTCCAAGCTTGTAATTTCGACTAATAATCAAAATCTTGTCTGTTAAGAAAACCCATCTTGCAATTTAGGCATTCAACTTTGACTTAAAGCTTAAAACCTTGTGAAGTTTTGCCCTATAGAAATTAACTAGCACAAGGAATTGTGCTCTCCTTATGTCGATTTCCCTAATAGGTTTTCGGGATTGTTTTCTTGCTTTAGAAGAAAGAGTTCTTCCATGAGATTACGATTTCCAAGATAGTGAATCTTGGGCAGTGAATATAATTATACTCAAGCCACTAACATAGTAATGGTTATAATTCAACTCAACCTTTATGAAAGCATCATCCACAACTTGTGTGGATACCATTAAAGCTCGGACAATTGGATAATTTTGGTTTGCGACAATCTAACCTTGTTGTACAAGTCAATAAAGAGATCAAAGTCTTGAGATTGCAATATCTCTTAACAAGATAAAAATTTTGAACTCGATCATATGCTTTATATATAAATGATTTCTTGAATACTTATATCAAATGTGATCCTGTGGTTGTTTCAGTGTTTCTTTGTTTAATTTCCATCTTATTCCGTTGCACAATTCTGATTCTATGTTTAAGCATGAATCGAAACAACCTGTACATGGGATGATACTTGATCTTACTTCTATATTACTTGTTTGACTAGTTATACTTGTATGTGAGTGTTTTAGGTTAGTCAACAAGGTGGATACAATTGGGAAAGGTTCTATTTGCGACAAGGTGATATTGTTTTGTGGTTTAGACATAGCTTTCTATTGATCTTTCCCCCAAATGATGCTTAATTATTGATGATTTTTTCGAGATTAATCAACATGTATGAAATTAGTTATGGGTTTGGAATATTAAGCTTGTCAAGATAAAAAAAACAATAAGGATGACACCAAAGTTGGTATTTTCGAGTTCGCTCTGTACTTACCTTGGCCCTTTATATAGCTTGCCAAACTAGTTGTATTTGAGACTAATCATGATTTTGCATCCATGTAGCATTATGATTCTTTCTTGAAGATTCTATTAATTATAATTTCTCTTTATCTAATCTTTAACTTTCAATGTGAGATTGTCTTTCCATGAGTTGACTTTCACTATTTATGGCTTAATTAACCTATTTTAGGTTATCAAACCCTATTGTATCGTCATCATTTAAGCTTTCATGGGTTGGACTTATTCTGGGCACAAGTGCCTAGGTTGAATATGGTATAACAAACTCACTACCGACAACTTAAGAAGCAAGAAGCAAACATGTGTTTCTTTTCAAGAATAAGAAATGTCACTAACTCAAAAGAAAATGTCTACAGTTATCAAGAAATATTATAACCACACATCTAAAGTCTTCTATATGGAAACCATAAACATAGCGAGGCGAGAACCTCACTTAAGGTGCTTAGACACAACCGTTGATGGCCCATTACTGACAGCTAGCAAGGATAAGAAGCATAACTTTTTTTTGTTCAATGACAAAATGAACCATTATCATAAAATTGATTGATTTGAGTTAACACAAAATCTCATATAAACTACACACATACTAAACATGTCGTTTTTCATTTTGTTTCCTTTTTTTTCTAGTTTATCTCTCTTTTTTTTTTTTTACAACCAACAAGAAAGTGAAATCTAACTCACACTATAGGCACGAGGAGTTGATCCAACTTAAATGTCGATTCAATGCAAGAGCCAGATTGACTTTCATCTAAAACAATTTTTCTCTAGCTAGATTGACCTTTCATCAAAAAAATAAAATTCTTTTATTTCTCCTTTATTCATCCCCTCTCTCTCTCCTATGCCCTTTCCCTCTCCTAAAGCCATCCATTTCTTCCTCAATATGCCTCTCTTTTCTCTCCTCTCTTTTCTTCCTCTAGTCAAGATACTCTTTTTCACTACTTCGACAAAAATAAAAAAAAATGCGCTTAATATTTGAAAATTTCTCTAGAAGTCTTTCATAAATAACTATATAGGAAAATAGAAAATCTAATGATCTTTTTTTTTTGGCCAAAAATTTAATGATCCAATGAGAGTGAAAACCATTAAATAAAAAGCTTAATAGCCAAATGTGTCCTCTATGTTTGTCACAAAATGAAATTAAGTCCTCAACGTTTAAAAGCATGGAAATCAGTCCTAAACGTTATAAAATAATTGAATTAAGGACATTTTCATTAAATCTTTTAATTTCCGTTAAGTTTTATTACTGGTAGGAGTAACGGAAATTAAAGGATTTAACGGAAATGTCCTTAATTCAATTATTTTGTAACGTTTAGGACTGATTTTCATGCATTTAAACGTTGAGGACTTAATTTTATTTTGTGACAAACGTGGAGGACACATTTAGCTATTAAGCCTAAATAAAATAACTTCATGATGATTTTATTATATTATCTCTTTTTTATGGATTAGTAAAGTTAACATTGATCCTGATTATATTTATTAGTATAAAATTAATAAACATTTTAATGATACCAATAATAAAAATACTAAAGCTTCATTTGGTTCATTGAAAATGTTTTCCGAAAAATGATTTCTGCATTTTTTTGGTGTTTGGTTGGCAACAAATTGATTAGCCAATAGAAAATGATTTTATGGTCAACAAAAAAATTAGGCCATTTAGTTAGAAGTTATCATATGGTTTTGAAAAGGGAAAGACATTTTTCGAAAAATGACTGTGTAAAGTTATTTACCTTTTTATTTTAAGATATAATGCTTTTATATTTTATTTACAAATATTTTTATATTAAAATTTTAATAATAAATATAAATAAATAATACTTTTGTTATGAACTTAATAATACAAAATATAATTATATTATTAGTATAAATATTTTAATATTTCAAAAATAAATATTAATATATTACTAATATTATATATATTAAAATAGTAATTTTACTTCAAATTTTTAAAAATATTAATATAAGTAATAATAAATAATTTCCTTTTAAATGTTTAATAATATACCATATATTATTTTCAAAATACAATTATTTTTTAATATTAATAAATTAATTAATAACTAATAAATAATATATATTTTTTAATATTTTACTAGTTATTTTAATATCATTTTAAAAAAACAAATTTATTAGAAAACAATCAAACATCAAAAAATATTTTTCACTGATTCATCCAAACAACGAAAAATTTTAATTTCCTGAAACCCAAAAATCATTTTCAATAACCCAAATGGAACCTAAATAGGATATTACAAGTCTGATTAAATGTGATCCAAACATTATATTCTTATAATTTCATTCAAGAATAATATTTTTTCAATATATACTAACAATTAAAATTTTATTCTTAAAATATAAATAATTATAGATCTTCAATTAACTTGAAAGTTAACTTGCATAGCTTACATCCATGGATTGTAACTTAATTGATAATGTAGATTGAATCTGTGAAAAGAACTCTCAAGTTCGACTCTCATTAAACACATCTTTGAAAAGGAATGAAAAACTTTAACTATGACTAAACCTCAAACAAAATTAATTTCAAACTGTTAAAACAAATGAAAATACATATAATTTACACACAAAAAATGTGCATAGGCTACATAAATAAGACATAAAATTAAACAATTAGATTGAAAAAATATAAATAGTATAAAAAATTATTAAAGTACGCTAAACTAAATTTAGTGTATGGTTGTGCGAATCTAACTCATTAAACCTCAGAACTTCAATTAACAAAAAAATTAAAATAAAATATAACTTTCTTTTCCCTGTCGTATTCAGACACAGAAAAACCGTCAAATATTTTAGTGGCTCCAATGACTTCAATATCATGATATTGAACTCTTGCCCACATCCACATCAAATTTTATTACATCTTAAGCTTAATTTTGTGTTAATGACTTGATAAATCTTCAAATAATTTTAACAAATTCAGAAACTTGAAGAAAAGAAAACATAAACATTAAACTATTCCATCGCATTGACGACCAGTTGGATAAGAATTATAGCAATAATGGGAGCAAGGAACCCAAAATAGTGATTGTAGACGCTAAAGCTAAGCCAAGAGAGAATATCTATATATATACCATCCCGCCTATATTTACCCAGATTTTCTAATGTGATTAACCAACAATTCCCTCCACTGCCCCCAAAACAAATCATATATACATGCTATTATAACGTTCAACATGTCTATCTAGGCCTTCTATTCCAGCAACTTCAGTCAAAACAGGAAGACAATAAAACGACGACCAGGTGCCTGTCAATCTTTAGACGAAACCACCTCCACAACCATCCAACAAGTGTTGTGGCTGCATCAATTAAAACGAACCTTGCTTTGCTTTCAAGAAGGTATCATGACAATATATTTACTACTCAATCGAGTTGTTATGCTCCATTTCATTCCTAAAACTACCAGGTCCAAACTCATGTCCAGGTGGATACTGAACCTGCTCTGAAACTGATCTAGCCACATTAGGAATTGCCGGTTCTAGGTTTTCATTTACACTCTTCTTCGGCCTTTTAGGCCTCTTGGGTCTCTGTGCTTGCAAGTCATCATCTTGAAGGACATCATCTAACTCGTTGTCCAGAGGGCTAGATTCACTCATTTTCTGAGAACTCCTTTGCTTGGCAGAAGTCTGTCTATCAGATGCACTTTTCCTCTGCACATACATTTAGGTAAATAAAACAAACAGAAAGTCCTGCTTAAAGAGATTTATTCTCATCTTCTCATGGTCAGCAGCACCAAAATCAAATCGCAGGACACAACAGCCTTCAAAGGGGATACATATGGGGGAGTTTTTCTATGCCTTTCAATGGTCGGGAAAGGAGAGGGGGGGGGGGGGGCGGGGGCCAGAGCAAGGATCACCCAAAAATAACGAGGAAATAGTTCTTTCTAGCAACTAATATGACAAGACATAAACCAATAGGACTATGCAACATTTAAGCATAAAAAATATCTGAGACTATGTCAGAAGTATTAACATAGTTCTTTTGCATATTATTTTATTCAGAATATCCCAGAATTTCTCTTATACAAAGTCTTATTTCTTATAGAACAACATAACAGCTATTTCAATTATAATTGGATAGTACCTTTTTATTACTGGATTTTGCTTTTTCTGGATCTGGAGATGGCTCAGCCCCAGTTCCCTGAGCTCCAGTATTTGTTAAGTCTTCCAAAGATGCATCGCCTTCCGCATCTAGCCGTATGCCCTTCATTGATTGCTTTTTCTTTAGTCTATCCTTGGCCTTGGAGCAGCATAAAACGTAAAAATCAGTACAGATTATATGCATTTCTAAGACCTCTTTTGCTGCTCAGTAAAGAAGAGAACTTGAACCTTATCAGAGTTAAATCTTACCTGCAGTGGAACTTCTCTTAATTTCTGCTCCAGCTGTGCATCATCCAGAAGTAAAGATACAACATCCTCAGGAGCCAAGAGGTCTCCCTGAACATGGCCTCCGGTCATAACAAGCTGCTGGACAGTACTTTTCTGACTTGCTCTCTGCAGAATCTTCTCTTCAACTGTTTCCTTACAAATGAGTCTGTAGACGGTAACCTACGCATGCAAGATTGGTGTTAAAACTTTAAACTCACTATTACTTGCTAAAAAAATGTTTGAAAATTTAAAATAAACAAGTATATTCATACAAAAAAAAAGCCAAAAATTCTACACACAAATGCAATTGAGAATGTTATACCACATAACATATGCAAGGTTATCAAAAGAACCATTAAATAAATTTGGTGACATCAAGCCATTCACACACAATGAAACTAGAGAGTTAAGAAGCAAGAACCTACATCTTTTGTCTGCCCTAAACGGTGAGCTCTGTCCATGGCTTGCAAATCCAAGGTTGGATTCCAATCACTTTCATAAAAGATTACAGTGTCAGCAGCGGTCAAGTTAATACCCAGTCCACCAGCTCTGGTACTTAGCAAGAAGACAAAAATGTCACTCCTGCAATAAAAAACAAAAAAATATATATTTTTATTTTTATTGCTTCATAACAAGAGACAAAACAGAAAGACTGAAAACTGAAACCTATTTAGAATTGGTCAGTATGAATGAAATACATACCGCAGCTGAAAGTCTCTGACCATGTCTCGTCTATCCATAATCGTGGAAGACCCATCAAGCCTCAGGTACCTATATTTTCTATAGTTCATGTAGTCCTGCAAAAGCATACAGTGAGCCCCAACATTTTGTGAGCACAGTCGAGTGACAAAACAAAAGCAACCCATCAGTATTAAACAATCAATCAACAACACTAACTCTGTTATCAAAGACTGAGATGTTGTGATCTGAATTTTGTACGTATAGAATTAAAATACCCATTTTTAATTCCAAAGTACACAACATTGGATAACAGTTGCACTCTATTATGAATCACAAATAATACAGTGTACACCTTGCATCAGAGTTCTTTCAAGTGTTGATTTATTATATATCAAATCCTAATTTTTGACCCATCCACCTGAAGAACATGATTAAGAGCTCAATCCAAATCGTTTTGCATTATATCTACAAATCAAGTTTAAAATATAACGGACAAACCTAGGAAATAAGATAAAAGTTCAAAGAAACAGGCAAGTACCTCCAAAATATTCAACATTTTTGTCATTTGTGCAAACAGGAGAACACGGTGATTTTCCGCTCGGAGGCGTTTCAATAATATATCAAGTGTCTGAAGCTTGCCAGAATCCTAATGAGAAAATAATTAATCGTAATACCAAAAATATGCAAATAAATCAAAGCCCAAAAATGAAACTACAAAAAGAACAAGAAATTTTCTTACTGTTAGCAACTTTGCAGGGTCAAAACTTTGCATGGGTGGACAAGAACCAAATATCTTATATGTAAGCTGGAAGGCAGGTCGTGCAGAGGGTAGTTCAGAATCAATTTCTTGAATTAAACGATGAGGACCATCTGGCATTCTGGGCCCATTATACTCAGATGTGCGAGCAAACCCAATCAACAACCTCTTAATCCATGGATGATGTAGTTCTTCAGTAGTTCTGTAAGCAAAATTTCTATCCGAGCATTGAGCAGTAATCTATCAAGGAGAACATAATAACAGTAAATAACATATGAGATTCTAGTTTAAGTTGTCCCCCTTGACACTAAAAAGGTGACTACATACCGGAGGAGCTCTAGTTCGTGGGATGAACGTGTAGGTAGAATGAAGAAGTTTAGTGTTGGATAGCAACCTATCCTGATGAGAGACAACTAAAGCCTCAAATGGATCTTGTCCAGGACCTGTTGCAAATCTTCTTCTAAGCGAATTGGTCTCAGATCTTGATGGCATTAACAGCATCCTTGTAACAGCTCTGACTGTTCCCCTCCCAAGGTAACTGGAATTGAAGTCAACATCCAATACGTCCATTAGGGAGTCTAAATTTCCATCCAAAAATTGGTTGTCCCATCTTGAAATAGAAAACAGGAGTCTCTCCATGAAAGAACCAGTTCCAAGGAATGCAACCTCTGCCGGAGACAAATCCATCAACCGGGTAAATCCAAACGTCCCACTTCTCACAGACAACCCATTTGAGCTACTCTCTTGTTGGTAAATAGATTGAAAAATATTTTCAGTGGAGAATACATTGAAATATTTGTAAAACAATTCTTGGTAAACTCCACAAGCAACTGCTGAGCACAGTGTCTCAGAACTTTGCAGAACCTCTTGTTGGAGAAGTTTAGGCATCTGAAGAATGAAAAAATGTGGAGAAAGAAGTAGTATTGGTGGTAAAGCACTAAAATAAATAGGACTTTAACAATTAAGACTATATGCATCATGAACAGAAGTACCTTGTAGGTTATGGGGTTATGACCCCCTGCATAGTGTATATCCTCCAACTCTCCAAAGGGAGGAGGCAGAAGAGAATTCACAATCTCTCCAAAATAGAGGTATGTGCTTCCTTCATTTCTTTCAAATAACTCCGGATGGTTACAGACCTACCATTACATAAAAATATTCAAAATAATCTGAAACTTTTAAAACAGAGAAATAATTTCACACATAAAATGCACAAAGATCCAAGGTGAAGTCCACTTGTTAACCATAAAACGAGGGGATAACAAGAAACTAAAGGAATCAATAACTTACCTTTCTCAGCTGAATGACAATATTCATCAAATTCAGAATTTTCTTTTCATTAAGATGTCCACGATTGCCATCAAACAATTCAGCTAGAGATATCTTATTCTTAATAGCTTGATAGAAAGCTTGCTGCCGGGAACTCAACTTGCAGTGAACCGTAATCTCCATTTTCTTAGTCAGCTCTGAAATCACATCTTTTTTTACCCGTCTTAGCATAAAAGGCTTTAAAATTGCATGCTGCCAGCAAGAAAGTAAAGAAAAAAACATTATGAAATACAAACCCAATGGGGCCAAAAGACACGTATTCCTTTTTAAAAGGAAATGGAATGTCAGTCATCAGAAGCTAGATAAATCAATCTTAAACAAAAGAGAACCTTGCAGTTTTTATATGTCCGAAAATTTCCTAATTATCCTCATAGCAAAACTAGCAAGAAAAGAATACTCACCAATCTGTTAAGCTGGTGCTCATTCAAAGTACCTCCATGTTCAGCATGATTCTCAATTCTGATTATATAGAAAGAGACACAATTAATACAGAATAAACTTTTTTGGTTAAATACGTCCATGGTGAAGATTGGCCGGAAAAAGGAACACATACCCCTTAGAAAACCATTCATTGAACTGCTCATGGCTGTCAAATAAGGTTGGCATGATGAAATGCAGAAGGGCCCATAGTTCTGCCATGTTATTCTGGATAGGTGTTCCAGTCAGAAGCAAGCGGTTTCGACAGTTGAAACTGAGCAGCGTCTTCCACCTTATACTGCAAAATCAAAAACGAATCAGAATATCAGATAAACTGAGTATATGAGATTAAAATAGTAGAAAGAAAAAAAGGAAAACCAGAAATGCATCTTCGAGAGGACCAATACAACCATTTTATAGCATACAAAAAATGGTAAACAACTGGTGCAATTGAGATGATGTAACATATTCAGCAAGCTTTACATGTAAACAAACATATAAGATTCTCAAACCAGCAGTAGATAATCCACTGCATCAACAGACACAAATATAACCCCTAACGCTCTTCATCTAACGCTATGTTTGGATAAACATTAGTAAAGGAACGGAAAGAAAAGTAAATGATACATGCATCCCTTGTTTGAATTGTTAAATTTAATAAAATAAAAGAATTCTAGAAACCATTGTTTGGTTAAAGAGTGGGAAGTAAGGAAAGAATTCATTATAATAACTTTTTTTTCCAAATATAACCTTTTTATAAAACATATAATAAATTATATTGGTTATTTATTTGATTTAAAAAAGAACTTCAGTATGTACTAAGGTATTTGTCTTTAAATTGGTCCAAGTAATAATTGCTAAATTAGAATCAATGTACTTACACAACATTTAAGCAACAATAATAGAAAAAAATAAAATAAATCAAAATTTTGAAATAATAATAAAATGATAAAATCAAATTTTTTATCTAAGTAGAAATTAAAACAAAATAAGATGAATAAGCTATAAGATACAAATAATTATAATGATTATCTAAAAATTAAAAAAAAAAAAAAGTTATTTTACAATTAAATTTGCTGCCACTTGAAAGTGTATTCATCTTTTTGCAAATCCTTTCCTTTCTCATGTAATATATTCCTATGTAATCCATGCCTTTCAAACTTGCATTATAGAACACGTATATATGAATCCATGCATGCTTGAAATTCTTTTAATCAACTCACAAACATGCATCTGACACTTGGAAGCATGTAGACCTTATTTTTCATCCTTTCGCAAACATAAACCAATTTTCTGTTTCAAGACTCCCAATTTCATCAATCTAGACCATTTTCACATGAATTTTTTTAAGAACATTTTTCATGCTTTTCACAATTAGCTTATAATTTTTCATGCTTTTCACAATTAGCTTATATTCCAGAGCTGTTAAGCTTCTTGCAAGCATATTGCAGACGATGAATAAACATGTTAGAATCCACGCGTATATTACACAGGGTCCAAAGTAGCAAGAGTAAGCGGAAAAGTACTACAGACGTGCTGTGCAATAAAGGAATTCCTATATAGTTGAAAGGCAAATCCTACAAGACAGTTATTAGACTAACATTGCTTTATAGTAGTGAATGTTGGGCAACTAAAAGATTGCATACGCAGAAGATAAATGCAGCAGAAATGCAAATATTCCAATTGACATGCAGATACACAAGAAATGATAAAATGAAAACTGAATACATTCGCAAGAAAAGTGGAGTAGCCCCTATCCAAAACAAGATAAGTGAAAGTCGTTTACATTAATTTAAACATATGACACCTGTAGACACTCCAGTTATGGACGTTGAAAAAAGAATCAAGGCTAGGAAAAAATCGAAAAAGACTTGGAAGGAAATCATTAGAAAAGATATGGTGGAAAGAAAATTGGGAGAGCACATTGTCTTAGATGGGAATGAATGGAGGAGAATTAACGCTGACAGCTTAGCATGTGTTCATATATTGGTTCATGTAGCTTACCCCATTTTTAGCATAAAGCCTCCTTTCCCTATAATTTTTCCCAAATTGGGGTAAATGAAAAATTAAATGAAAAATGAGACATATGAGGGAAAATGAGGGATTCTCAACCCCCTCCCTTTATTATTTTTTAAATCTTGCTCAAACAAGGTAAAGGGAAAGATTTTCATGTTTCCCCTCCTTTCCTTTCCTTTCCCTTCCCTCAATCCAAACATAGTGCAAATGAAAAGCAAAGGAATAATAAGGAAGACAACAAAAAGTCTATTACATATGTGCGTAAGTTTGTATTCAAGTAGAACCATATTCGATTGTTCACCAGAGAAATACTTTTAACATCCATTTGAATAACATCAAAATATTGCATTCAAGAAAATAAAAAATTAGCATCAACATCACTATATGTAGGGATGCCAATCTTTCAAATGACAAACTGAAAGAGAAAAAATGTGGTACCCAATGGTGTGAGATTGCTAGCAATTAACAAGATATCTTATAAAGAGAAGAACTCACTCATCAAAGAAATATTTTGCTAAATAGGAAATAATTAATAAGGATTAAAGCTCTTAAATTTAAGGACCTAAACAAGTTTGAAGACAAAAGTAAAAACCTGCTTGAGCTCTTGATTGCCTGCGCTTCATCTAATACCATGTATTGCCATTTTACGCGTCGAAAGTACTTCTCATCAGACACCAGTAGTTGATAGCTGGTAATCAGAATATGAAATCCAGCCTCCCTGACAAAAAAGAAATAATTATCATATTTACATGAACAATTTAAGGCATGCAAGAGAAAGAGAGAAGAAAAAGAAGTAGCCATTTTGAAACAACTCCCAACTCCATAATTATCAAGAAAGTGGTTTGAGGTACAACTTAAAGGAACTAACTAGGTTTCAAAAGCTCTAAGTTACTTCCAGTCTTCATATACCACAAATGAGAATCTTTCATTCTATTGTTCATTGTTTCCCCTAAAACATGTTCATGTAACCCTATAATTAATAATCCAAAAGGAGATGCAAGAAAATTTTATAGGCAGTGGATGTTCCCCAGCCAAATGGCATGTAAATCCTCACTCCAACCAAGGTGCGTAAGTGGTAAAAGCCACATCACTCTAAAGTCCGGATGATATCTGACAACACCCAAAGACAAACTCGTGTATAATATATCAAATTCAGGAAACTTCTACAACCTAGAAGGACTAGGGACATCAAACTTCAGATTACAGCAAATAGTCATTAGCTCTTATGGCATCTAAGCACCAACTTACAATGTTTCTCATATTATTAAAGTAAATCAACACTGAAAACAAAAGTAGACTACCTTCGGTAAAGGCGCTTTGGATTGATGTTCTTTCTAAGAACCATCCGCTCCTGAAGTCCACCCCAGTATGGAAGCGTTTTGAGGTCAGGACAGAAACGACTGATCTCATCAGCCCAGTTATTCAAGACAGAAGCAGGTGCAACAATAAGAAAAGGCCCCCATATATTTTTCTCCTGTGTAAGGCAACCAATCCTAGTTAGAATAAGGACAATTTATGCACATGTAACACCAATTGTAGTAATTACCTCAGCCAAATGAGCCAAGAACGCCATTGCCTGAATAGTTTTTCCCAGACCCATTTCATCAGCAAGTATACCATTTAAACCCTGAAAGAGAATAAATGACCCTCCATCATACAATCACATAAAAAAAAAGTTATGAAAACTGTTTCATTCAATAATTATTAAAAGGCTATTCAGTTGGAGACTTCCTTAGAACCTGCTCATAACAATTAACAAGCCATTGAAGGCCCTTTAACTGATATTCCTTGAGGGAACCCTTAAACATCTCTGGTGTCTGAACTGTTGAGGTGACAGGCATAGTGGAGCTGCATATATTGGTATTCTCAAGTTCATAAATTGAGTAAAAAGGGGAGCAAAAATTTTAGAGGAAAAAAAATCACGTCCAGCTTTAGTTTTATCCCAAAGATGTAAACAATAAAACTTACGGATTATGCAGATCTATATTGCTGGACCCTGCAACTGAACTATCTTCTAAAAGCACCTCAATTTCAGCAGCTTGACGCAACTTGAAACATTCGGAATCAAAAGCACTAGTCAACTTTTTCTGTTTAGACACAGCATCTTGTGCAGCTTTTAGAGCCTCCTTTTTCAATTCAGCCTCCTCTGGATCTTCTTCTCCACCCGGCCCACCTTCACCTTCTTCTTCTTCATCATTTGATTCTTTATCCCCTGCAGGCAAGGCTTCAGAGGGCTGAGAATTTGCCTTGTTCTGCATAAAGTGACTATAAAGTTCTGTTTGTTGTATAAGAAAATTGAGCCTTTGCTGCTGCCTCTTCGCTTCTCGAAGCTCCTGCTCACGCCTTAATGCTTCTGCAGCTTCTCTTTCCTCCTTTTTCCTCACTTCTGCCTACAAGGATAGGAATATTCATAACAGCAGTTTCTACCAAAAATTTTGATATGCAAAGAACTCATACACTATTTGCCACAGTAATCAAGTAAAGCTTATCAATAATCCATAATATATAAAATAAATATGATATATAAGTACAGATGTTCAAACATTTCAGGATTGAAGAAAATGAACATTTTTTCTCATTATAACTCTAAATTGCCACTTAAATATTTTTTATTATAAATAGTAATAGAATTTATCCATTGCATCAAATGACTATCATTAAAATATTTTCATTAAATATTAATAAAATTTATCTAACTTGTAATTGAAAATTCTAATTACATTTAATGACAAAAAATATTTTTCTTAATTCTATTACAATTGAATAATTTATAGATTAATATAAAATTTCAATTATTTATAAGTCAAACTTTAAGCTCTAGTAATAATTTTATTTTATAGTATAAAACAAGTATTCACATGCAAGGAACAAATACTAGTATTACAAAATGTACAGCTAACAGTATCCAACCTAACCACCCTCATTAATCAATATTATCTGGTATATCAAAATGAACTATCCAATTAGCCATATCATATTTCCATTCCTAATACTTGGTGTACTCTTGGTCATCCTCTCAAATATCAATTCTACGCAAGCAACTAACAAAAAATCATGTCTATTTTGAAGTTGGCAGCACATTCACAGTGCACAGAACATGGCTACTTAGATAGATAGATAGATAGATAGAGAGAGAGAGAGAGAGAGAGAGAGAGAGAGAGAGAGAGAGAGATCACTTGATATTCCATGGATATGCCTTTGTGAGAGTATTTAGAATTCTCAAAAGGTTCAAACATATAATCAATGAACTTCAGAAAGGAAGAAAAAAGATACCATCTCCTTGTCAATCCGCTTCCATAACAACAGCATATCTCTAGCCAATTTCCTTGTGCGAAGTGCAGCACCCCTCACATATTTCAGTGACCTACTCACCTTCAATTTCACCTGGTGTAGAAATTTGATTGTCACTAAAGCTTCAAGAACATCACAAATGCCCTACAGTAATGTAGAGGTAACAGACCAACATATATACCTCTCTCTGACAGTTTTCTGCAAACCTCTTTGAATCAATTAGCTGCTTTCGGTGAAAAGTAGTGAAAACCCTATGATGCTTTGGAATGTCTCTTCTGACAATGTTAACCCAAACTTTTCCAATTTTCTCCATTTCCTCCCTCTCAATTAAAGAAGGGTCTTTCTTCAATTTAGGTTTCTTTGGTAAGCTACGTTCAATGATCTGCAGCAAGACACAATCAAAGAGGAAGTTTAAGAAAACTGTTATCACCAATAAAATAAAAAGAAGTCCATCATAATTTAAATTGTACTAACCTCATACGTGTCTCCTTTCTCCAAAACCTTAACATAGTAAACCTGTAATACACCACCTTCTGACAAAATAGACCGTTGTATATTTCCAGCAGCCCCCTCAGGAATGGAGGAATTCAATGCACTTTCAGATACCTTGAGACTGAAATTCTGAGTTGAGTTTGAAGCTGCCAAAGCCTTCAATCTGGCCTGAAGTGATTCATATTGGGGCTGAGGTTCTCCCATCCCTGCTCGGCTTCGAGGCCCAAACCTTTTATCATTAGCCATCATTGTTGCCAAGGAACCTAAATCTAAAGTACCCTTTAGGTAAAACTCCTCCACCCGGATATCTGAGAAGCTTGGCAAGTTTAGTGACACTGCCAGCTTATCATAAGTTGGAGGGATCTTATAAGTGATGCCCTCCCCAATATCCAAATAAGCAGGCTCATACATAATTCTGCAGATCATATGTGAAAAAGAATTGTTGATTATGCCAACAAGTTCCATGTATATGAAAACCTAAGATATAATTTAAAGTTGATGGATTCCAGTACTACATTGTGTATTAATCAGAAGAAAGAGAAATCAAACAATGCCATACTTGGGTACAAGATCTGCTTCGTGATAGTTTGCAAGCCTCGGAGGACTAACATCATTCATCCATTCAGATGTGGTATCCATATCATAGAACCCCGCTCGCTGATCATTCCCCAATTTTCTAATTTTTGAACTACTCAATTTGCTCTTTGAAGTTGGAATACTCATTCGAGGAGGTGCAGGACTCACAGAGGTATCCTTGAACCTCCTTTTGTACTTCAGAATGTGTTCTCCGAGCATTGATCGATATCGCTCCTCTGTAATACGTGTTCCTTGATAATCCTCGTCCTCCTCGTCACTATTGAAAGCCCCCCTCCGCTTTCGCTTCACCAAACTCAATTCCCTCTCAGACATATTTCCATTACCATGGTTCGCCATTGTTCCACCTATTGAAAACCCATTACAGAACAATGCACATCCACAAAGTCAAAAAATCTTTAAACCCAACTCTTTTAACCACCAATGTTCTAGACCTATAAACAAAACCAACGAAAAAAAAGTATATTCACAAGCATAATATCCAATGGAGCCCTTAACTTCGAGTTGAAAAACAAAAAGCCTACCTTGGCTACCTCTGCTCTCATCCTGACTACTATTCCCATAATAATCAAAATCATCATCAGGTTGTGGAACTTTGAAGTTCATCAAAGACTACAGCACAAACCAAAAATAAAAATAAAAAATAACATAAAATTTTTTTTAAAAAAAGAAAAAAATTTACTTAAAACCACAATTAAAAATTCAGGAAACCAAATTCACAGAAAATTGATACAAAATCCCAGAAACAACAAATCAAAACCAGTTAAAAATCAATTAAGAAAATAAATCGAAAAGCCAAGTGACAGACCTCAAGATTGAAGAGACTGGAGTAGGACAACGAATCCTTTGATTGGCGCCTTGATTCCATGAAGAAGAGAGTGTGAAGAGAGCTCGCAATAGCAAAACCCTAACTCCGCAACGAGCATGGAGGTAGAATATTGCAGAAATAAAAGATAAAAAAGCCAATCCCTAACCCTAGCAGAGGAGAAAAATCGAATGAGGAAAAAGAGAAGGATGAAGGTGCGTAGGATAAGTTGGGTCGACAAAGAAAGAGAAGCGACGTAGTAGACACAGACGGTGTAGGATTCGTCGGGAATTGCTAACTTGCGCCATAGGTAACATTTCCTAATGTGCGCACTTCTTTTTCAAGCTATTCGGGATGCAATAATTTTTCTTTTACATTTTTCAAGAAAATAATAACAATATATAAATATAAATAAATATATATAAAAATAACTCCTTAAAAATAAAAATACAATAATTATAATTGCAACAAAATTAGACAAAAAGTCAAAAATACAAACAGAATGAATTGAGGCCGAGTATCAAGTAACAAAAGCGCACCACCAACCTACTTCAATCAAACTTTCAAATGCTCAAACTTTGTCACACTAAAGTCCTAAAACTAAGAGCTTGAAGCAAGAACAAACTTGTGATATGAGCTACTGAAAACAAAGAGAGATATCTGAAGGAATATTTTTTATGTATTGATACACTTTTTTAAAATACTTTGCAGGCTTCCTTATTATAGAAAATACACAGCACACTTCTAGGAACTACATAATTACTGCAGCTAACCTACAAGGAAACTTTGCTAATTTACATAAGTTGACTAAATATTTTTATAGAAAAATTAGCTAGTAAGTTTCTAAGATTTTGGCAATATCTCAGCAGAATCTTCCACTTCCAACACTCTCCCTCAAGCTGGCTTGAAGATATCTTCCATTGCCAACTTGCTAATCAAACTGTCAAATTGCTTCTTATGTAGCCCCTTTGTAAGTATATCAGCAATCTGATCAGTAGTTGGAATGTACGGCATGCAAATCAATCCATTATTGAGCTTTTCTTTAATAAAATGCTTATCCACTTCCACATGCTTTGTTCTATCATGAAGGACTGGATTATGAGCAATAAAGATTGTTGCTTTATTGTCGCAATATACTTTCATCGGTGAAGGGTTAGAGATCCTCAAATCTTCTAACAACCTTTTAATCCACATTATTTCACAAATCCCATGAGCAACAGATCTAAACTCAACCTTTGTACTACTTCTAGCCACCACATTTTGTTTCTTTCTCCGCCAAGTAACAAGATTTCCTCCAACAAATGTACAGTAGCCTGAAGTTGATCTTCTGTCATTAATACTTCCAGCCCTATTTGCATCAGTATAGACTTCAATCTGTAGGTGTCCATGTTTCTTAAACAACAGACCCCTTCCAAGAGTCCCTTTCAAGTACCACAAAATCCTGTACACAGCATTAAAGTGTTCTAAACCTGGTGAATGCATAAATTGACTCACCATGGACGTGTATGGGACAAATAAATCAGTCTTCCAACAAGCCTTTGGTACTGGTCCCTATACACCACATCTTTGGTTTTGGCAGGATGTAGCTTTAAGTTGGGTTCAATCGATGTTTCAGCTGCTTTGGAACCAAGCAAACCTATCTCACCAAGCAAATCGAGTATGTACTTGCGTTGATTGACAAATATACCTTCCTTAGACCTAGCAAACTCCATCTCGAGGAAATATTTCAACGTACCCAACTCTTTGATTTCAAAGTCATTAGCAAGTCTCTTCTTCAATCTTTCTAGTTCAACATTATCATCACCTGTCAAGATTATATCATCCATATAAACGATCAAGATAGCAATTTTCCCGTCTCTTGAACGTTTATAAAACATAGTATGATCTGCTTGACTTTGACAATAACCATGACTTTTTACCACCTTCCCAAAGTGTTCAAACCAAGCTCTAGGAGATTATTTGAGGCCATACAACGACTTCTTTAATCTACAAACTTTATCTTTACCAAACCTCTCCTCAAAGCCAGGTGGTAGGTTCATAAACACTTCCTCTTCCAAATCTCCATTTAGGAATTCATTTTTTTACATCTAACTAATGTAGGGACCAATCGAGATTCACGGCCAAAGATAATAAAACCCAAATTGAGTTTATTTTGGCTATTGGAGCGAACGTTTCTTGGTAATCAATCCCGTAGGTCTGTGTAAATCCTTTTGCAACAAGCCTAGCCTTGTACCTTCCTACACTACCATCAGCCTTGCACTTTATAGTAAATACCCATTTGCACCCTACTGTTTTCTTGTCTCTTGGCAAGTCAACTACCTCCCAAGTACCACTTTTCTTAAGAGCATTCATCTGTTCTATAACTGCTAACTTCCAATTTGGATCATCTAGAGCTTCCTGAATGTTTCTCGGAACAAACAAGTGAGAAATATTTGAGGTAAATGCTCTATGGTGATTAGAAAGTCTCTGGTAAGATAAATATTTGGCAATAGGGTGATTGGTACATGTTCGAACTCCTTTCTTAATAGCTATGGGAACATTAAGATATGAGGACTCATTGTTAGAAGGCATAATAGAAGAAGGAATTGGAGTTGAAGATGAAATAGGAATAGAATTACCTTGAAGATCTGAAGGACCATCTGTCGGAGATTTTGATTTTGTGCTAAAGTGATATGTAGATCTTTACCATTTTTATGAGTTCTTCTAGTATAAACCAAAAGCTCAGAATTTGAATTGTTTTAATCCATTTGTAGTATTTCTCCCCCTGTTTGTGATACATCCATGCTTTGCAATGATTGATTAGAATTTCCTTTATTCTTAATATCTTGAACAGAGTTTTCTTGAATTTTTGTTTCAAAAAAATAGGAGAAGTGGTATCACAAATGATTGTATTAGGTAGAGAAATGTTCCAAAAATTGTCTTCTTCTCTTTCTTTCTCCCCCTGAAGATAGTTTTTGCTAAAATAAGGTTGATTTTCCAAAAAAGAGACATCCATACTGACATAGATTTTTCTGGTTTGAGGATTATAACACTTGTACCCCTTTTTATTTGGAGCATAACCTATGAAGCCCATTTTTTAGCTCTAGGATCAAGTTTAGATCTAAGTTTGCTGGGTATATGAACAAATACTGTGCAACCAAAAACTTTTAAAGGCAAATCAGATTGTATTCTAGATTTTGGAAAAGTTTTTTTGAGGCACTCTAAAGGTATGATGTAGTTTAAAACTCGGGTAGGCATCCTATTAATCAAATAGGATGCTGTTAAAACAGCTTCTCCCCATAAATACTTTGGAATATGCATAGAAAACATGATGGCACGAGCCACTTCAAGTAAATGTTTATTTTTTCTCTCAGCAATTCCATTTTGCTTAGGAGTATCACGACATGTAGATTGATGTTGGATACCTTTTTCTTTAAAAAAAAATTCCCAAACATTTATTAAAATATTTGGTTCCATTATCGGAGCGTAATATACTAATTTTTGTTTGAAATTGATTTTCAACCATATTGTAAAAATCTTTGAACAACTTTTCCACTACAGATTTGTCACTTATCAAATATACCTAACACAATCATGTGTGATCATCTATGAATGTCACAAACCATTTTTTTCCAGATAAAGTGGTAATCTTTGAAGGACCCCAAACATCAGTATGAATCAAATAAAATGGTTTGGAAGCATGATATGGTTTGAGATATAAGTAGCACGATGGCTTTTTGATAAATGACAACTCTCACATTGAAAAGATGAACAATCCAAATTTTAAATAAAGCAGGAAATAAATGTTTAAGATAAGGAAAACTAAGATGTTCTAGTCTAAGATGCCAAAGCATTATTTGTTTATGAACAGAAATTGAACTAATACTACCAAAACCTTGAGTTTTTTTATTATTAAAAAGGTTGTCGTCAAAATAGTAAAGGCTGTCTATCATTCTAGCACTGCCAATCATCCTCCCCGAGTTCAAGTCCTGGAATTCATAGCGAGAATTAAAGAAGGTAACACGATAGTTAGAATCTTTGGATAATTTACTCTCAGACAAAAGATTACAGGCAAGTTTAGGGACATGAAGAACATATTTAAGATCTATATTCTCTGAGATTTTTATTGATCCTTTTCCTGCAATAGGTGAGAAACTACCATCGACAATTCTAATTGTTTCATTACCAGAACAAGGTACATAAGAATTAAATAGATGAGACAAACTAGTCATGTGGTCAGATGCACTTGAATCAATGATCCACGGAGCAAAATTTGAACAACAAGATCAAGCATTAGGGTCACTACCTGTTTGAGCAAAGGAAACACTAGGAATACCGGATGATGAATTAGACTTTAGCAGTTTAAGAAGATGATCCATATGCTCTTTACTGAAGGGACTTGTCTCAACTTCATTAGCTGAAGGATATGCATGAGTGGGTCTATCACCTTGTTTGCTGCTTTTCCAATTTGCTGATTTGCCATGAATCTTCCAGCAAGTTTCTCGAGTATGGCAAGGCTTGTTACAATAGTCACACCAAACTCGAGGTCTTTCATCTGTCTTTCGCTAATTCATCTGTCTTGCATTAGAGGCAGCCAATGCTAAGTTTTCGATAGATACACTAGCACCTTTTTTTCCAAGCATTACATTCCTGCGACTCTTTTCTCTTCGTACTTCAGAAAATACTTCACCAATTAGGGGAAGAGGTTGTCTGCCTTTTATTCTCCCCCTCACTTCATCAAATTCAACAATGAGCCCAGCAAGGAACTTGAAGATGCGGTTGTCCTCCACCATTTTCTTGTTGTGTTTGCAATCTTCTGTAGATTTCCATTCATAACCATTGAATAGATCCAAGTCTTGCCACAACCGTTTCAAAGAGTTGAAGTACTTAGTGACACTATCTTCTCCTTATCGGATCTCACGAAGTTTTAGTGTCAATTCATAAACTTGAGACTCATTACCTCGACCTGAGTACATCTAGTTGATATTGTCCCAAAAATCCTTGGTTGTTGGATAGCACATATAGTTGGAACTGATTTCTTCATCCATAGAATTCACGAGCCATGTCATGACCATGGAATTTTCTGCATCCTAGGTAGCATGCATCAGGTCCTCCTTTGTTGGTTCCTTCGTATCTCCAGTTAAATACCCAATCTTCCCTCGCCCCCAAATATACATTCAAAAGGATTGAGACCATCGCAGAAAATGATCACCATTCAAACGGATAATGGTGATTTGGACAGAGTGTGAACTAGAGTTGGAGGCTTGGATTTGGGTTTCAGTGGTTTTCCTTGAGTTAGTAGGAGGACTGTATTGAATTGAAATATCAGACATAGTAAAAAACTATAGGTTGGCTAAGGTTTCTATGGAATAAGTCCTAGGGTTTTTTAGAAAGAGTCAATGATCAAAATCCAACTCTTGATACCATGAAAACAAAGAGAGATATCTGAAGGAATAATTTTTATGTATTGACGCACTTTTTTAAAATACTTTACAAGCTTCCTTCTTATAAAAAATACACAACACACTTCTAGGAACTACATAATTACTGCAGCTAACCTACAAGGAAACTTTCCTAATTTACATAAGTTGACTAATTATTTTTATAGAAAAATCAGCTAGCAAACCTCTAAGATTCTGGCAATATCTCAGTAGAATCTTCCATCTTCCAACAGCTGCCAAGGAAGGTAGACCTAACAATTTTAGACACAACACGAAAACGATACGAAAAAAAACACAAAGGTGACACAGGCTAAAATTAAGTAAAAATTATATATGAATAGGTTAAATACTAAAAATAAGGTTTTGATTTTCTATGTCGATACGAATTTTAACATGAAATTTTCGTATTTTACACAACACGAACACGAGTGTACATGACATGAAAACAAATTATAGACATGAATGGTCAAGTTTAAAAGAAGGTCATATCACAAGCTTTACAAATGAGGTTGATCAAGGTATCTTGCTGCTATTGATGATAACAAAAGGCAGTTACCTACACACAAACTGAAGGAAACCGAAACAAACATGCAGCGGAATTTAAATCATTCGGCCTCCACCAGGATCGATTCGAAGAGTTGCCTGATTAGGGTTTCGAGATTTTACCTAACGTTTTTCTCTGATTTCTGTCGTTGGTCGAGTCACAAGCAACAACCTTTCTTTCCTGCCTCTATGGTATCCACACGAACGGATCTCACGACTCTTGAACGTCTCACGATCAGAAGCCTTAAGGAGCGTTTTTAATTCTTTATAACCGAACTGCTAGCTTTGATTAAAAGAATACTTTTCTGTTTTCTAATTGTGCGGCTATGTTTTAGAAAAAAAAACATCCTTTTATAGTCAGTAAATTTTACCCTAAAATTTACTGACAAACAGAACTCTAATCCTACTTAGAATAGGATTAATTATATCCCTAATCCAATTCAGAATAGGATTAGTTATATCCTTAATCCAATTCAGAATAGGATTAATTAAGCTCCTCATTGATCCGTTCTAAGTATGCGACCCAATAGGTTCTCAAAACAATGGCAATGACAAAATTGTCACAGGCAATGAGCGGTATCTAGCAACACATCATTGCTACCCATGTAACGAGAATTTCAATGACTCGACATAACCTTACTCGTGATAGATGTTACCGTGTAGTCTAACCCTTTATCCTTTGATGTCTTGATTAGACACAAGTCATGGAATGTGTCACACTTGTATAGTCTAATCAGCGTTTCTTGATTCCTGAGTAGACTAATTAAACAAATAAAATCAATATCTCATATTGACTTATTCGAGCACGGCCATGCATTTCTTAGTCTCACTCTATCAAAGGCCCCAAGACATCACTCTTGTTATATAAGAGGGATAAATCCTATCTTGATCACTCAACATCCCTCTACATAGATCAAGGCATACCCAATTACTACCTTTACAGTCCATCCTATTACGAATGACATCTAGCAGCATTAAAGTATGCAATTCTCTATGTTGGGATCTCTGATGATCTCAAGTCAAAGGATCACATACACCATCATCACTATGAGAATCGCTTATGACACTCATATAACAATCCATGTAGCGTTCTCATGGAGGGTCGATCCAGTACATAGTTCTCTAACATGTACCTATGTGATGACTTGATATCCCATATCCATGACAATGGTCATCAGTCAACCACATACTAGTCTTATCGTACATTGTTATCCTTGTTCACAATAATACTTGACTAGGGATATTTTAAGAATAGTGTGTTATTACTATTCTAAGGACATTATCATATAAGATTACATTACGCAGTTATAAGACAAATATAATAATGAGCTATAATAAATAAAATGTCATGATACATAAAAAAATGCCAAAGTCAATCATCTAATGAATGGTTCTAAGGGCATAATCCAACAATCTCCCACTTGCACTAAGACCATTCACTCATGTATCTAATACCTAGTGACCTAGTGTGACGATCATGTCTTTGCTGCGTCAAAGGCTTCGTCAGTGGGTCGGCGATGTTATCGTCAGTTGGTACTTTGCATATCCTCACATCTCCTCTCTCGATGATATCTCGAATGAGATGGAAGCGCCGTAGTATATGTTTGGATCGTTGGTGAGATCTAGGCTCCTTAGCTTGTGCGATGGCTCCATTGTTGTCACAATAGAGCTCAATCGGATCTATAATGCTAGGAACAACTTCAAGCTCAGTAATGAACTTCTTGATCCAAACAGCCTCCTTAGCAGCTTCAGAAGCAGCTATATACTCAGCCTCTGTCGCAGAATCGGCCACTGTCGCCTGCTTTGAACTCTTCCAGCTCACAGCACCACCATTAAGGCAAAACACATAACCAGATTGCGATCTAAAGTCATCTTTATCAGTTTGGAAGCTAGCATCAGTGTAACCTGTTACAATGAGCTCTTCCTCACCTCCATATATCAAGAATGTATCCTTAGTCTTTCTCAAGTACTTAAGAATATTCTTGACAGTGATCCAGTGACGTTCACCAAGATCAACTTGATATCTACTCGTCATGCTCAAGGCATACGAGACATTGGGATGTGTGCATAACATGGCATACATAATGGATCCAATAGCAGATGCATATGGAACTTTACTCATACGTTCTCTCTCTTCTTGTGTTGTAGGACACTGTTCTTTTGAGAGAGTAATGCCATGTGTCATAGGCAAGAATCCTTTCTTGGAATCCTGCGTGCTAAACTTCTTTAGCACTTTATCTATGTATGCACTTTGACTTAGGCCAATTAATTTCCTTGATCTATCTCTATAGATCCTTATACCCAGTACATAGGTAGCTTCGCCCAAGTCCTTCATTGAAAAGCAATTCCCTAACCAAGTCTTTACAGACTGAAGGGTAGGGATGTCATTCCCAATGAGTAGTATGTCATCTACATACAACACCAGGAAGACAATAGTGCTCCCACTGACCTTCTTGTAGACACAAGGTTCATCTTCGTTCTTGATGAAACCAAACTCTTTGATTGCATCATCAAAACGAAGATTCCAACTTCGAGAAGCTTGCTTTAGTCCATAAATAGAACGTTGCAGCTTACAAACCTTTCCAGCATTTTTTGGATCAACAAAACCCTCAGGTTGTGTCATGTACACATCCTCGAGTAGCTTTCCATTAAGAAAAGCGGTCTTGACGTCCATTTGCCAGATTTCATAATCATGGTATGCAGCTATCGCAAGCAAGATCCTAATGGATTTGATCATCGCGACTGGTGAAAAAGTTTCATCATAGTCAGTACCATGAATTTGTTTAAAACCTTTAGCAACCAATCGCCCTTTATAGGTATGAACATTTCCTTCCATGTCAGTTTTCTTCTTAAAAACCCATTTACACCCTATAGGTTTTACCCTTTCGGGTAAGTCAACCAAGGTCCAAACTTGGTTGTCATACATGGATTCCATCTCAGATCTCATGGCTTCAAGCCATTTCTCAGAGTCTGGCCCTGTTATAGCCTCTTGATAGGTAGTAGGCTCATCTTGGTCCATGAGCAAAACATCACCGTTTTGAGTCATTAGAAATCCATATTTCTGTGGCTCACGATGTGTTCTAACTGATCTACGCAAGGCTTGTGTCTCTTGAGCAGGCGGTTGCTCCACAACAGCTTGTGGTTCTGGTTCCACAACAACTTGTGGTGCTTGCTCAGGCTCCATCTCAACATCGGGTGCGCTATCTTGTAGCTCTTGAATTTCTTCAAGTTCTACTTTTCTCCCACTAGTTCTTCTAGAAATGAATTCTCTTTCTAGAAAGACACCTGTTCGAGCTACAAACACTTTGCGCTCAGTGGGATTGTAAAAATAATATCCTTTAGTTAGTTTAGGATATCCCACAAAATAGCACTTATCAGATTTAGGTGCAAGTTTGTTAGAGACTTGACGTCTTACATAAGCCTCACAACCCCAAATCTTTATAAAAGACATACTGGGACGTTTACCAGTCCATATCTCATATGGTGTCTTTGGAACCGATTTATATGGAACACGGTTCAGTGTAAAAGCAGCTGTTTCTAATGCATGTCCCCAAAAGGATTCTGGAAGATCTGTATGACTCATCATTGATCGAACCATATCTAATAAAGTTCGGTTTCTCCTTTCAGATACACCATTCCATTGTGGTGTACCTGGAGGAGTGAGTTGTGAGACAATCCCACACTCTTTAAGATAGTCATAAAATTCTTGGCTTAAGTATTCACCACCTCGATCTGATCGAAGTGCCTTAATGCTCTTGCCAAGTTGGTTTTGTACTTCATTCTTGAATTCTTTGAACTTTTCAAAAGATTCTGACTTGTGTCTCATAAGATACACATAGCCATATCTACTGAAATCATCAGTAAATGTAATAAAGTACATAAACCCACCTCTGGCCTGTGTGTTTAAAGGTCCACATACATCTGTATGTACTAAGCCCAATAAATCACTTGCCCTTTCACTATGTCCTTTGAAAGGGGCTTTAGTCATCTTACCCATCAAACAAGATTCACATGTCTCATACGATTCAAAATCAAATGAGTCCAAAATTCCATCTTTATGGAGTTTGGAAATGCGATTCTCATTTATGTGTGCCAAGCGACAATGCCAGAGATATGTTGGATTTTGATCATTAGATTTAATCCTTTTAGCATTTATGTTATAAATAGGCATATCAAGATTTAGAATGTAAAGACCATTAATTAGTTGTGCACTACCATAAAAGATATCATTTAAATAAATGGAGCAACAGTTGTCCTTTATTATAAATGAAAAACCCTTTTTGTCCAAACAAGAAATAGAAATAATGTTTTTAGTGATGGAAGGCACATAATAACAATCATCTAATTCTAAAACAAGCCCTGTGGGCAATGTCAAAATATAAGTTCCTACAGCTAATGCAGCAACCCTTGCTCCATTTCCCACTCGTAGGTCGACCTCGCCCTTAGTCAACGATCTACTCCTTTTGAGTTCCTGCACATTTACACAAATGTGAGAACCACATCCAGTATCTAATACCCATGATGAAGAAGTAGATAGATTAACTTCTATAACATAAATACCTGAAGTGGTAGTCTCACTTCCTTTCTTCTTCTTTAGTTCTTCCAAGTATTTGTTGCAATTCCTCTTCCAATGTCCGGTCTCACCTCAATGGAAGCATTTCCCTTCTTTGGCAACCCCACCTTTAGGCTTCAGTGTAATATCATTGGGCTTGAACTTACCATTGGTTTTATTACCCTTTTTCTTGCCTTTTGCATTAGCCCTGCCCTTAGCTTTCTTAACTATTAAGACATCTTTGGGCTTGGCCTTTTTCATGTTGGATTCAGCTGTTTTCAACATGCTAAGTAACTGTGGCAGAGTCTTGTCAATTTCATTCATGTTGTAATTAACAACAAACTGACTATAGCTGTCTGGCAACGATTGCATAATCACATCAGTGGCCAACTCTTGGCCCAAAGGAAATCCCAATCTTTCAAGGTTTTCAATGTACCCAATCATCTTGAGCACATGAGTACCAACGGGAGTCCCCTCTGCCATCCTACACTGAAACAATGCCTTAGAGACATTGTACCTTTCTTGCCTAGCTTCCTCTTGATAGAGTTGCTTGAAATGCTCGATCATATCGAACGCATCCATTTCCTCATGTTGCTTTTGAAGCTCAGGATTCATGGAGGCAAGCATAAGGCAACTAACATCCAATGCATCATCTTGATGCTTCTTATAAGCATCTCTTTCTGCCCTTGGAGCATTAGAGGGTGGTTCCTCAGGTAAGGGAATCTCAAGGACATACAACTTCTTTTCTTGCTTGAGGACTATCCTCAGGTTCCTGTACCAATCCAGGAAGTTTGTCCCATTCAACTTGTCCTTCTCAAGGACAGATCGTAGTGAAAATGTGTTATTTGTGTTTGATGCCATGATAATCTACAACAGAAATATGCAAAATATAAGTATCATGAATGCATTCATTTAATTAAATATTTAATAAATGATGCTCCCACTATTTTTATCGAATCAACAACCCTCACTATTAATTCGGAAAAATTATCACATAATTTCTCTAGTGGGCCAAGATCCATATTTCACCTTATCTAGAGTTAGCTTTGGCTAATCGCCCAAGATTTGGCTATTTAGGTAGGCAACACTTACCAATTACATTTCATGTAACTCTTGGATAGTTGGGTGAACAACACTTGTTCTAATTCATCTCATGAATGGAAGCCCAGCTTTATGCCTCTAGATTCCCAATCCTATTGAGGAAATCTAGTTAAGTCAACCCAATTTATAGCCTTTGGATATCACTATTATCCCATCGCGTCTTACTAAGATAGATATGATATTTTGCTTTGGCAAACATAACAAAATCGATTCTAGTCTTGACGAGTGCTATTCATTGGTAGGCATCTATTATTGACTTAATTTAATTTGAGGGATTTTCTTAGTTTATTGAATAAGATCTCACCAATTTTGCTTTTAAAATTATCATATGATTTTCATATCATAAACGTACAAAATAAACCATGCATCTCATGCAATTAAGCAATAAAATAAACGTGACATAGTTATAGCCCAAACTAAATGGATTTCCCAAGCCAATGAGAAACCCTAAGGGTTAACCTAAGGGTAATAGCATCTTCTCCAAGTGCCTCTTTGGTCATCCTTTGCATGGTTGTCAGCTCCATTAGTGTTGATCACCATCAACTCATACTCAGCTAAATTCTAACCCTATACTACGTTACAATTACATAGTTTAAGAGAAACCTCGAGTTACATTCGAGGGGAGTAAGATGAGAAAAGAATGTACAACTGGAATTTCAAGAACAAGGCACGACACGCAGGTCGTATTTATTAAAATTTACAACCACCAAAATACAATCATATTGGGCTAGGGCTATAACTATGCACCATGCTCAAACAACAACCACCGTGTTATACAAAGAAGTGTAATGCAATTTCAACTTTTAGTTTTATTAATGAGGCACATTTGAAAAGAATTATGACCCGACTGAGGGGTTCCCAGGGGCAGCAGCCCCTGGGCGGAGGTCAACAGTATTGACATTGCCAACGCCCCTTATCCGGAAGTGTCCTAATCTTATCAGGATGTTCCAGCCAGTATCTCATACTGATTATAATTTTAGTCGCATCAAAACTCTTATCTAAAAGTGTTTCAATCTTATCAGGATCTTTATACACTTTCGACATTATTCTGTTTCTTCCATAACGTTTATGCAGAACAGAAACCGCCATTAATAATTCGCATCACAGATTATATCTCACATATAAGTTGAATCGAAATTGATATATAACATATATATAACTTCAACAATTCGATTTCTAGCCTCTGAATATATCATATACATTCTAATCCGTATTAATCTCATGAAAACGATTGCATGTAATCATAAACAGAAAGTAACCAGAGATCATGCTCTTATCAAAACTAATCAGGGACTCCGAATCTGGCTCGGATACCAGTGAAGGAAACCGAAACAAACATGCAGCGGAATTTAAATCATTTGGCCTCCACCAGGATCGATTCGGAGAGTTGCCTGATTAGGGTTTCGAGATTTTACCTAACGTTTTTCTCTGATTTCTGTCGTTGGTTGAGTCACAAGCAACAACCTTTCTTTCCTGCCTCTATGGTATCCACACGAACGGATCTCACGACTCTTGAACGTCTCACGATCAGAAGCCTTAAGGAGCGTTTTTAATTCTTTATAACCGAACTGCTAGCTTCGATTAAAAGAATACTTTTCTGTTTTCTAATTGTGCGGCTATGTTTTAGAAAAAAAAACATCCTTTTATAGTCAGTAAATTTTACCCTAAAATTTACTGCCAAACAGAACTCTAATCCTACTTAGAATAGGATTAGTTATATCCCTAATCCAATTCAGAATAGGATTAGTTATATCCTTAATCCAATTCAGAATAGGATTAATTAAGCTCCTCATTGATCCGTTCTAAGTATGCGACCCAATAGGTTCTCAAAACAATGGCAATGACAAAATTGTCACAGGCAATGAGCGGTATCTAGCAACACATCATTGCTACCCATGTAACGAGAATGTCAATGACTCGACATAACCTTACTCGTGATAGATGTTACCGTGTAGTCTAACCCTTTATCCTTTGATGTCTTGATTAGACACAAGTCATGGAATGTGTCACACTTGTATAGTCTAATCAGCGTTTCTTGATTCCTGAGTAGACTAATTAAACAAATAAAATCAATATCTCATATTGACTTATTCGAGCACGGCCATGCATTTCTTAGTCTCACTCTATCAAAGGCCCCAAGACATCACTCTTGTTATATAAGAGGGATAAATCCTATCTTGATCACTCAACATCCCTCTACATAGATCAAGGCATACCCAATTACTACCTTTACAGTCCATCCTATTACGAATGACATCTAGCAGCATTAAAGTATGCAATTCTCTATGTTGGGATCTCTGATGATCTCAAGTCAAAGGATCACATACACCATCATCACTATGAGAATCGCTTATGACACTCATATAACAATCCATGTAGCGTTCTCATGGAGGGTCGATCCAGTACATAATTCTCTAACATGTACCTATGTGATGACTTGATATCCCATATCCATGACAATGGTCATCAGTCAACCACATACTAGTCTTATCGTACATTGTTATCCTTGTTCACAATAATACTTGACTAGGGATATTTTAAGAATAGTGTGTTATTACTATTCTAAGGACATTATCATATAAGATTACATTACGCAGTTATAAGACAAATATAATAATGAGCTATAATAAATAAAATGTCATGATACATAAAAAAATGCCAAAGTCAATCATCTAATGAATGGTTCTAAGGGCATAATCCAACACAAACTACACACAAATAATATAAAAAAGAAGAATATAGGATAGGAGAGAGAAAAGAATTGAGAGAATATTCAAATTTTTCTAAAGTTGGTGAATTCTAAGATGATTCACTTATGCTGTTTATTTCTTTTTTATACAAAAAAAAATTGTTGTTAAGCCAGCGATCTCTCCCTTAAAAGCCTATTGGCTATTACATGCATGTAATAATATAGTCCTGAAACAAAATAAACTGATAAAACTAATTATCCCAACTAATTCCCATTTTTACTGTAACAATACCCCCTAAAGACAATCCTTATCCTCAAGGATTGAAGTTAGGACATTTTTGCTAAAGCTAAAAGAAGCCCTCCCATGTGGCATCCTACATAAAACTATTACTCCAATATTGGACTAAAACCTCAGTAATTGCACGACCTTTTCTTTGATTGATCCTTCTATCAAGTATAGATATTGGCTTCTTACTTAACATCCACCCGCATCCAGTAGAGGCAAGGTGGGTTGGACTGGTTCCCTTCCCACATGCTTTTTCAATTGAGTAACATGGAAGATCGAATGTACCTTGGGTTTCTCTAGTAGTTGCAGTTTATAAGCAACAATTCCCACCTTGGCTAAGGCTAGAAATGGGTCAAAATACTTCATTAAGAGTTTAAGAGAAGCTTTTATTTATGTCAACCCTAAATTATATCTATATACAAGTGCATATGGTCTTCAAGTAATATAGAGGTGAGTCCAAAAATATTGTTCGATAAAGACTGGTATTGCGAAACCTAGCTAAGTATTGAGCACTATTATCCTAAGTATATCCTAGAAAATTATGAAAGATTTTTAATGTGTGATCTATAAAGGCTAATAAAATAAAAGGAAATAATAAAATAAAATAAAATAAAATAAATGAAATTAAAAAAGGAATTAAAAAATACTTACAGTGTTAGCGATGAAAATAAAATAACTGCAAAAGAAAAGAAATAAAAATATAAATTAGTAAACTAAATGGTAAAATTGTAATTTCCTAAAATAATGGGCCTAAAATGTAATTAAAGAAAATATGCATGAAGTCCTAAAATGAATTTAAAAATATATGAACTAAATAAAAATTAAATTAAAACTAACTAAAACTGAAAAATAATGAATTAAATACGAAAACCCTAATAAACCCTAACAACCTCATATGAAACCCTAATAAAACCAAACCCTAAAATGCAACAAAATGTAACCCTAAAATAATCCCTAATCTAATGCAACCATAATTTAATTAAAGGTATAAAATCTTAATGCTAGCTACTCTAACTAACGCATGTAAGTAAATATGTTTTTGAAATTTTTAATTAAAGAACTAAAATGACTAATGGAATATTAACTTAACCTTAATACTAATTAACCCTAAAATGCATGTATTTAAGCCTAAACTAAACCCAATTTAAATCTAAAACAACCCCTAAATATACTTTAAACAACCCCTAAAAAAATAAGTGGAAATGCAAATTAAACTTAATCTAATGAGCGAAAAACTAAGGTAAATGCCATGAAACCTTAATCTAACCTATCCTAACTTAAACCCTCTAATTATATTAACTAATCCTAATGAAATTAACCTAAAACACTATCTAAATGAAAAAATAGTAGCTAAAATAAATCTGGACAGAACTTAAATTTGATGCAAATTTAATCTGAAAATATAACTATAAAACTTAACAAAAACTTACCATACACTTAAATCACTATGTATATGCACCTAAAATGACTTAAACTTAATGAAATGCACCTAAGAACCAAACCAAAATAGTGGCTAAAAAAATCTAGCCATAATACCTTAGAAGACACCTCAGCTAGGAATTTAAATGCAAGAATGGCAAGTAAATGGCATAGAAATGCAACCTAAGGTAATGTAAAATATTATCTAAAGAATGTATGGTCCTAATATGATCTAATTCTACCTAAATGCACCTTAAATGTCCTAGAACAGTAGCCAAATAAATACACACAGCCTACAGAATATGATAGAGGCCTATCCAGCTCACAAATCCCAAGTCATGTTCGTGATGATCGTGATCCTTTGAGCATCCATAGAGGTCCAACGACAAAAGCTAAAACAAAGATAATGCAACAAGTCTTGGCTGGTTTCCTTAATATTGCTAGAAAGAAAGCCAAACAAAGTTTGAGCATGAAGGATGACAAAGTCTTTTACAACATGATCCAAGCTTAAATTCAACCATCTTGAAAACTCAAAGTATTTGGCCGAAATGCAATTGGGCTGGTGCATAAATTGGGCTTGCTATACTTATTTTATTTAGTTATGTATTATTGGGCTGAACATTTTATCTTAATTTAATTTAAGCCCAATTCCTTTTTATTTAATAGGTATTGTAGGATTTCTATTTCTTATTTTGCAAGTTAGGAAAGTAGGATTCCTATTACTTGTGCTGCAAGTTTGCTATTTGCCTAGAAATAGCTATGTAACCCTTTGGGCATAACACAATTGATTTTAATAATAAAATTGAGAGACTTTTTCTCTTTGGCTCTCTTGAGAACTCTTGAACTTATCAAGGTCTTTTTTGTGATGTTCTTCTACCTTCCACCAATTTATATCATAGGTTCTTGCTTTTCTAAGCAATGGGTCTTCGTCCAATACCATAGGTTCTTATGTTTTTACACAACGGGTCTTGGTTTTACCTTTGATTTTTGTTCTACTTTGCTGTGTTTTTAACTTGTTTTTGTTTTATCTTCGAGTGTTCTTTGTGTTCTTTGTTGAACCTTATCTTCTTTCGATGAGATTCATATCATTTGGTATCAGAGCTTAGGTTCAATTCGTGGGAGTCTTATTTTGTTACGTTTTTGTGTTTTTTTCTCTTTATCTTCTTGTCTTGGACAAATCTTGATCTTGAATCCTCTTCCAAGCCACTACCAATATTGTTTGTCCCTCAAACCTATTGTCTTCGTTAAAATAACCAATCTTTACTTAGCCACCAAGTAAATCATTTCTTGTTCTCCAAGCAATCGAACCCAAAAACTTTTTCTTACTCACCAAGAAACCTTCAAAAGCTCTACTTTCACATAAAGACTACCTTGTTTCACAAGCCACCGTTCCATCTCGTTTCTTGCCACACAAGCTATTACCAAAACCTAGCTTGTTTTCTCAAAAGTTGCCTTGTTCTCCAAGTAAACCTCTTCTTGTCACTTAGACTTTTTGTTTTTCTTCATTGTTTGTTTACTTTAATTATAAAAAAAAAAGAAAAAGTAACAAAAAAAAAGAAAAAAAATCAATTTAAGATGTGATTCATTATATCGTATGTAATAAGTGCAACATCAAAAGTAATCTGTGGAGAGGTGCTTCATCAAAATCTTGAGGTAGTCATTCTTAAGCTTTGAGATTTCTTGTTTGCCTAAATCTGAAAATTCATTGTTACCTTTCCACCCTTATTGCCTAAAATAACCTTTTGACCCTACCACCTAAAAAGACCAAACTACCTCACCTTTGGCTGAACCTAACCCTAACCAAACATCCATATTTCCTTCAAGGTCGATATTCATTTGGGTCTTCTTGAGTCTTGCTAAGTCTTGTTGAGTCTTCATTATTTTGTTATTCCCTTGATTAAAATCTTGTGCTCATCTTATTTATTGTTGGTTGATAGTTGGATTCCATAAGCTAATTTTTGATTGAGTCTTAAGTTCAATATAGAACTTACAGAGAAAAGTTGTGTGAGGGAAAAAGGCAAGAGTGTGTGAGTAACATTAGTAGAGAAAAGCCATATTAAAATTGTGTGAAACATGAGTGTGAGTGTTACATTCTCGTGTGTATTGAGTGTAAACATGTGAGGTCATACTTGTGAGGTCCTTTTCTTTTACTAACGTTTCTTACAAGTTATAATCATGTCTTCTAATAGTGAAAAGCCTGATTTAAGTAAGATCGAGTTCATGTTCCAAACCATGCAACAACAATTTTCAAGAATTAAGTTTAGGTTTAATAATATTCATGATAAGTTGGAGGAACATGAAGCTACCCTAGCTAAGGTAAAGCAAGGTGATACTTCTCATGTGAATGGCAATGTTGTGAATAATGACTTTGATGATAAAGTTGATGATGAATTTGATAATGATGAGTTTAGTATGAATAGAAGTGTTAAAGGTAACTGTGGTAATAGAGGAGGTCGTGGAGATAGGTATAAAGGAGATAAGAATCATGATAGGATAGATGGAAATTTAGGAAGTATCAAATTGAAGATTCATTCCTTTCAAGGTAAGAATGAATGACCTTGAGGCTTACTTAGATTGGGAAAAGAAGGTGGAGATGGTCTTTGATTGCCATAACTATTCTGAAGAAAAAAAGGTGAAGCTTGCTACTGTAGAGTTCATGGATTATGCAATCATTTGGTGGGACCAACTCATGCTTGGTAGACGTAGGAATAGAAAGCCACTTATAGCTACATGGGATGAAATGAAACGTGTTCTAAGAAAAAAGTTTGTTCCTAATCATTACTATAGAGAGCTTTATCAAAGGTTACGAGGTCTCACTCAAGGTTCTAAGAGTGTTGAAGATTATCATAAAGAAATAGAAATTATCATGATTAGAGCTAATGTTGAAGATGATAGTGAAGCTACTATGGCTCGATTCTTACAAGGATTGAATCGTGAGATTGCTAATGTAGTGGAGTTACATCACTTTGTGGAGTTTGATGATATGTTGCATATGACTATAAAGGTTAAAAGGCAACTCAATAGGAAAGGTTCTTCATCTTGTTTTGTGCAAGGTTCTATTTCGTCTTCTTCTTGGAAACCTGTTGACTCTACCGAGAGGGGGGGGGGTGAATCGGTTTTTCTAGTTATTTCTAATTTTCCTAACTCTTAATGCACAATCCAAGTCAAATAAGCAACAATGAAATAAATGCAGTAAATAAGAGTAAGGGAAAGAGAAGCAAACACAAATTTTATAGAGGTTCGGCCAATCTCTTGCCTACGTCCTCTCTCCTTGAACTCTTTGTCAAGGTTTTGATTCACCTCTTCCTTAAGAATGCTTACAAACCACTTGAAGGTGTGGCAAGACCTCTTACAATTTCTCTTGAGATTGTAGAAATCTCCTTCTAGTCCTCTACCCTTGTAGTATTCCCACACTCAACAATATCAGGCCTTACAAGGATAGCTCACCCCTTTGAATATATGATTTTTCAGTGAATGGGTGAAGAACACAGAAAACAATCTCACAAAATGGAGTTGCAATAAAGATTTTCAGATTTCAGTTTCTCTCTTGAAGCTTGAATACTCTTGGATGCTTGTTCTACCTCCAAACTTCATAAATACCTCTATTTATAACCCACCAAACGGATAGAACAGTTGGTGAAGCATTTAATGCAAATCCTCCCGTTGAAACCCTCAAAAACTAGCCGTTACAGCAGGTCTCGTCCAAAAGGGATCGATCCCTTTACCAAAGGGATCGATCCCTTTACCAAAGGGATCGATCCTTTTTATCCAGAACCCTTTCCAACTTGTTGCTTGGAGCTTTGTCGACCTTACTGCCAAAATGGGATCGATCCCTTTACCAAAGGGATCGATCCCTTTTAACCAGAATCCCTTCCTGCATGTTTTTACTGCACTTTGAGATAATTTGTGGTTTTTGTGATTCTAAGTCAGTTCAAAAACTTCTAATACTTTTCTTAAGAGTATTTACTGACTTTTTCAGTTGAAATCACAATCCAAAACTTGTTTAAAATATTTTCTATTATTGAGTTTATTCAAAGCAAATTTACTTAGAGAAAAATCATTTTTTAAGCTTACTTGAATTTTGTCATTTCAAAATACTTGTCAATTTAAAGCTAACAATCTCCCCCTTTTTGATATGACAAAATTTAAGGTAAATTTGCTTAGGAAATGGGATTGCTTAAATTTTTGAAAATGATGCTCCCAATGCTCCCCCTTAATATTTGCTCCCCCTTAATATTTGCTCCCCCTCAATGTTAGCTTTCCTTTTTAAGTACCAAGATGAATTTATCACATTAATTCTCCCCCTTTTTGTCATAGCAAAAAAAATGAGATACGCCCCCTCAACAGTAATAAGAAATAAGGAGAATTGGTTAGTCAATTTAAAGTAATATGTCGATGAAAGATATTGAAGAACAGAGACAAACCATGGCAGAATGATAAGAGATATATAACATGCCACATCACAGAGGTTCAAACATCTAACAAGGTTTACAAAGATAAAAACAAAATCTGACAGTGAAGTTCAACAAACATGGCACAGAGGTTCAAACATCTAAGCAGAACAAAGAAAATGCACACCCTACACACAAGGAACAAAATCAACGCCTGGGAAATGTCCGATGATACTGATCCACGAAGTCCTCATGCTGCATGCGGATGTCTTGGACTTCATCAAATAAGGCAGCCTGTGTAGCCTCCATGGTGTCAAGGCGAGCGTCGACATGATCAAAGCGTTGAGTAACAGTGGCCTGGAGGTTTTGAAGCGATAGCATGATCTGGTCAAGAGAGACCGAGGTCGAGGCGGATGGGGCTGAGGATGTGGCTGCGGCAGGAGCTGCCTCTTCGTCGTCGCCTTCATCACCGCCTTCGTCCGGATCATGGCTGGGAGATGCTGGAGCACCATGGGCCTTTTCCCAAACGATGGTATCACCTTGCTCACGAGAGTACCAGCCAAGATTATGCAAAGTAGCAAGGTTGATGGTGTGGCCTGCCTCTGGAAGGACGCCAGGCTCACACGAACAGTCGATACCGTGGTCGAGTAGGTAGAAGGCAAGTTGTTGTGGGAAGACAATTGTCTGAACTTTGCCAAGAGCAATCTTGATCCAATCGTGGAGAATGAAATGGAGAAGATCCGGTCGATCGCCATCAGGTGAGTGAATGTGATGAAGCCAAAACCGATCAAGTCTCCGGAGTTGGGAATATTTGGTGCCAAGTGGGCGAAGATTCCAAGAGATGACGATGTGGAGAAGACGAGCAAAGACAGGAAGATCACCCACACGATCATTGACGATATTGAATTCTAAGGGGACGTTGACATTTTCACGTGCAAGTCCATGCTCCGGAATTCGAAAGGCATGGGAAAGGGAATCTTTAGTGATTTCAACATCCCGACCCATAACAAATGATTGAATTCCCACTGCCTTACATGGGTTATTAGGCGAATAGATAACTTTGGCATTGGAAAAGAAAGCTCGAATGATGCTCATAGGAACCGGAGTGTTGATTTGGAGAAAGTATGTCCAATGGAAGGCTTCAAATTTGGCCAAGTAGGGAAAGTTAATCGACTCCAAAAAACCGAAGTCAATTGGGCGGCAGTGCTTGACGCGCATATGGGCAAAGAGGGCATGGTAACGGTTTTTCTCTTCCGCATTCCGAAAGCAGCGATTAAAGGCGGTTGGAACGGAGGCGGAGGAAGAGGAGGGATGTGATCTTTTTCGAGAGGCAGCATGTTTGATTTTGGGAGCCATGTGAAGAAAGGATGATAAGGGAAAATTCAAAGAGGCATTTTGTCGAGCAGGTGATGGGCACAGGTTTGGGGAACTGTGGGGAATGTGTGTGAGCAATATGATCTAATCAATCAGGTGAGAGCCACAACCCAATAAGCAATTAACAATTAGGATAAGGAATTTCTTATGAATAACGACAACTAGGCTAAGGAAAATTCCTAGAAAAGACTAGTGCCAAATGAAGCGAAAACCTAGATGGAGAGGAAATTAATGTAAGATATGCAAATGGGTAGACAAGAAATGAACAAATAAACGTGAAATGCAAGAGAAATAAATAAAAATGAGTGAGAAACACTTACTATGAGATGTAGGGCATGAATAGTGACAAAGACAAGAGGGAAGAGAGGAAATCGAGGGTCTTGAGGATTTGGTGAGAAAAGATGATGAGAAGTGAAAGAGATGAAGAAAAGATGAAGAATGGTGAAGAAAAGAAGCGATTTGGTGAAGAAATGGAGTAGATCTTGAAGATTTTGTGAGGAGAAATGGAGAAGGGGGAAGGCTTGTGGACGATGGGGAAGAGGAATAGTGAAAATGAGTGAAAGCCCGACCTTTTAACAAGGGTACGCGGGAAGGTCGGATCGAAGGGATCGATCCCTTTTAGGATGGGATCGATCCGTTTTTGGCAGTGTGTATTCTGACCTATTCGGGGATAAACGGATCGATCCCATTTCAAAAGGGATCGATCCCTCATATCCAAAACCCAGAATTTTAGGCTTTAATGACCCGGGAATCAATCCAATTTGAAGAAGTATTGACTCTTTAGTCACTTGCCTCATTTGTGATGCATAAACATGATTTGAAACTAATGAAACTTATGCATTTGGACGATCTTAAACTCAAAATCTAATTGTTTCCATTTGAGATGCATGAATGAGTTTGAAACACTACAGAAAAAATGCAGGAAAATGCAAAAAATTTCAGAAAAATGTTGAGAATATGCTGAACATCTTTGAGAATCAAGTGAACATGATTGTGAACCTATCTTAAACATTAGAAAGTGGGTGTTGGCTAATGAAGAACATGTAACATGATCAAAACACACAATTTTCAACATTTTAACCCCAAAAACTAAGTTCATGAACAGTAACATGGCAAATTAAGGTCATGAGTTGCAAGTGATAAGTATATTTTCCAATTTCGTTCTTGCAATCAAACCAACTTAAGCCATTCATCAAATCAATTCAAGGAGCATTCATAATGCCTAATTCACCTCTAAGAGTGCAAAATCTTTCCTTGTCCAAGGGTTTTGTGAAGATATCAGCTAATTGGTGCAAGGTGTCCACATACTCTAGAATTATGTCCCCTTTTTGCACATGATCTCGTATAAAATGATGTCTAATCTCAATGTGCTTGGTTCTAGAGTGTTGGATAGGATTTTTTGTAAGATTGATGGCACTAGTGTTGTCACACCTAATGGGAACTTGGTTCATTTCTATTCCATAGTCTCTCATTTGTTGCTTAATCCATAACACTTGAGCACAGCAACTGCTAGAAGCTATATATTCAGCCTCGGTTGTGGATTGAGCTACGCTATTTTGTTTCTTAGAAAACCATGAAATGAGCTTACTTCCTAAGAATTGGCATGTTCCCGATGTGCTTTTCCTATCCACTTTGCATCCACCAAAATCCGCATCGGAATAAGCATGTAGATCAAGAGTAGTATCTTTAGGATACCAAAGTCCTAAGGAAGAAGTGTCTTTGAGGTATCTAAGGATTCTTTTGACTGCCTGTAGGTGTGATTCTCTAGGGGATGACTGAAATCTTGCACATAAGCATACACTAAACATTATATCGGGTCTACTAGCAGTTAAATATAGCAATGAGCCAATTATAGACCTATATAATTTAGTGTCTACACATTTTCCTCCTTCATCCTTATCAAGCTTAATATTTGTGCTCATAGGTGTAGAATAAGGTTTAGATTCATCCATTCCAAATCTTTTGAGCAAGTCTTTAGTGTACTTAGCTTGATTTATGAAAATACCTTCTTTACATTGTTTAATTTGAAGTCCTAGAAAGAAGGTTAATTCTCACATCATACTCATTTCAAATTCACCTTGCATTAGTTTAGAGAAATTTTTGCACAATGACTCATTTGTTGATCCAAAAATGATATCATCTACATAAATTTGTACTACCAATAAGTCATGACCCTTAGATTGAATAAACAAGGTTGTGTCTACCTTTCCTCTTGTAAAACCTTTTTCGATTAAAAACTTTGAAAGTCTTTCATACCAAGCTCTAGGAGCTTGTTTTAATCCATATAAGGCTTTTGAAAGTTTGAAAACATGATTAGGAAATTCTGGATTTTCAAAACCGGGAGGTTGCTCAACATAGACTTCTTCATTTATATAACCATTTAAAAATGCACTTTTCACATCCATTTGATATAACTTAAAATCCTTGTAGCATGCAAAGGCAAGTAGCATTCTAATGGCTTCTAATCTAGCTACCGGAGCATAGGTCTCATCATAGTCTATCCCTTCTTCTTGTCTATAACCTTGAGCCACTAACCTAGCCTTGTTTCTAATAATAATGCTATTTTCATCCATCTTATTCTTGAATATCCATTTAGTTCCAATGATGGGATAATCCTTAGGTCTTTCTACTAGGGTCCACACTTTGCTTCTCTCAAATTGATTTAGTTCTTCTTGCATGGCCATAATCCAATTTTCATCATTCAAGGCCTCATCCACTTTCTTTGGCTCAAATTGTGACACAAAGGCAACATGTTGACATATGTTTCTATAAGTTGACCTAGTCCTAACTCCAATGGTTGGATCTCCAACAATATCATTATCTTTCACATATCCTAGTTCTCTAGGACACCTAGATTCCTTCTCAATTATTTCTTGTTCCATGGACTCCTCATTTTTGTTAATAGTAAGATCTTCTAATTTTTCTCTAACATCCTTGTCTTGAGATGGATCAATTATAGGTTCATCAAAAATCTCTACTTCATCATCAAGATTGGATTTACTAGAAATATTTGATTCATCAAAGATTACATGTATTGACTCTTCTACAACAAGTGTTCTTTTATTAAAAACTCTATAAGCCTTAGAATTTAAAGAATAACCAAGAAAAATACCTTCATCACTTTTAGCATCAAATTTTCCTAGGTTATCTTTTCCATTGTTCAAAACAAAACATTTACATCCAAATGGGTGAAAATAACTTATGTTAGGCCTTTTTCCTTTATAAAGCTCATAGGGAGTTTTCTTTAAAATAGGCCTTACCATAGCTCTATTTATAATATAGCAAGAGGTGTTTATTGCTTCAGCCCAAAAATATTTAGGTAAGTTGTTTTCACAAAGCATGGTTCTAGCCATTTCTTCTAATGTTCTATTTCTCCTTTCAACTACCCCATTTTGTTGAGGAGTTCTAGGAGCTGAAAAATTATGGCTAATGCCATTTTCATTGCAAAATATATCAAAACCAATATTTTCAAATTCTTTTCCATGGTCACTCCTAATACTTGAAATAGAATAACCCTTTTCATTTTGAACAAGTTTTGAGAAAACAATGAATTTATCTAAGGCCTCATTTTTAACACTTAAAAAGAACACCCAAGTAAACCTAGTGTAGTCATCAACTATCACAAATCCATAGTGTTTACCTCCTAAACTAGTTGTCCTAGTTGGTCCAAAGAGATCTAAGTGAAGAAGTTGAAGTGATCTAGAGGTAGTGACACACTTCTTAGATTTAAATGAATTTCTTTTGTGTTTTCCTCTTACACATGCTTCACAAACTTTATCATTTTCAAATTGAAGCTTAGGTAATCCTACAACTAGGTCTCTTTTGGCTAACTTAGACAAAACATGCATGCTAGCATGGCCTAGTCTTCTATGCCATAACCAAGGTTCATCTTCTCTAGTAGCCATAAAGCATACATTTTTGCTATTAAGTTCATTTAAATTCACGATATAAATATTTCCTTGTCTATGTCCAATAAACACAATTTGATTAGATTTGGCATTAACAACATTGCAACACAAATCATCAAACATAACTTTAAATCCCTTATCACACAATTGACTAATACTAAGCAAGTTATGTTTCAAGCCTCTAACATACAAAACATTCTCAATAGTTGAGGAAGAGTTACCAATGGAGCCAATTCCTTCAATTTGTCCTTTGGAGTTGTCTCCAAATGTGACTTCTCCACCACTTTTATGCTTTAGGAACTTGAATTGACTCTTGTCACCCGTCATGTGTCTTGAGCATCCACTATCAAGGTACCAATGCTCCTTGGACTTAGCCTTGTAGCAATACTCTTCCTCCTACAAACACATCAAGCTTTTATCTTAGGTACCCAAATTTTCTTGGGTCCTTGAGAGTTAGTACTTATAATTTTAGATCCTTTAGGGATCCATTTCATCTTTAATGACTCATCACTTGAATTTAAAACATGTTTAGGTACCCAAATTTTGACAGCCATTTTTCCTCTTATCATGGTCTTCCTAGAGGTGCATGCTTGTGAAGAGTGTCCTAGTTTATTACACAATGTGCACAAAACAAATTTTCTATCTTTAACTAGGAAGTTTTTAAGATGAGTCTCTTTGTTAGATGCATTATAACCTAACCCTTCTCTATCAAAGAATGCTCTTTGAGTCTCTAGCATTTGATCAAGTTTTTGTTGACCCATGTAAAATCTAGAAAAGGAGTTTTGCAAATTAATGTTCTTTCTATTTAATTCTTCTATTTCTAGATTTGCATTCTCTAATTTCTTTTCACATTCTAATTTAACATTCACAAGCATTTCATTCTCCTTTTTCAACTTAGAAATCATTTTCTTATATTTTAAATTCATGCATTCAAATTCATTGGCTAACTCATCAAATGCATCTTGCAATTCATCAAAAGTATATTCATTAGTATCCAACAAGTTAGAAGTTACCTTCTCATCTTCAAAAGCCATGAAACAAAGGTTGGCTACTTCATCTTCCACATTCTCTTCATCGGAGCAATCACTATCACTCCAAGTAGCCACCATTGCCGTCTTCTTTTGTTTCTTCTCATTTTGCTTTCTATACAAAGGACAATCAAATTTAATATGACCAGGTTTTTTGCATTCATAACAAATAATTTGGTCCTTTTCTTTCCTACTAGTTTCTCCTCTATTAAAGTCTCTCCTAGGGGGTCTCCTAGAGTTACCACTAGTTCTCATCCTCATGAATTTATTAAACCTCTTAGCAAACATGGCCATTTCTAGGTCCTCATCATCACCACTCTCATCATGATCTTTTGATTCCTCAATAGTGGTGGATTTTAAAGCTACTCCAACTTTCTTAGGATGATCTTGATTTCTCTTGATTTTCATCTCATAGGTGAGTAGAGATCCCATAAGTTCATCTAATGAGAGTGTATGAGCATCCTTGGATTCCTCAATAGCAGTGACTTTAGCCTCCCATGTTTTAGGTAAGCTATTGAGTATCTTTTTCACCATTTCTACATTAGAATATGTCTTGCCTAAGGCTTTAAGACCATTTATGATGTCAGTAAACCTAGTAAACATGTCACTAATTGATTCATCATTCTTCATTCTAAATAATTCATAGTCTTGTGTGAGCATGCCTACTTTGGTTTCTTTGACTTGTGTGGTTCCCTCATGTGTGATAGCTAGTTTATCCCAAACTTGTTTAGCATTCTCACATTGTGACACTCGATTATACTCATTTGGTCCTAATGCACAAAAGAGTGTGTGCATTGCTTTAGCATTAAGTTGTGCCATCCTAATATCATTAGTATCCCATTCATCTTCTTTCTTAGGCACATCCGTCCCATCTACTTTCTTAATAGGGATAAGGGGACCTTTAACAATAATTCTCCATACTTCATAATCATTGGCTTGAATAAATAGCATCATTCTAGTCTTCCAATAAGCATAGTTTTCACCATTAAAGAGTGGAGGTCTAACCGTAGAGTGTCCCTCTCCTACCAAGGGTGTAGACAAACTAGTTTGAGCCATTAGTGATCGTTTATACTCGATAGATGTTAATCTAAGTTAATCTCGAGCCCAAGCTCTGATACCAATTGTTGACTCTACCGAGAGGGGGGGTGAATCGGTTTTTCTAGTTATTTCTAATTTTCCTAACTCTTAATGCACAATCCAAGTCAAATAAGCAACAATGAAATAAATGCAGTAAATAAGAGTAAGGGAAAGAGAAGCAAACACAAATTTTATAGAGGTTCGGCCAATCTCTTGCCTACGTCCTCTCTCCTTGAACTCCTTGTCAAGGTTTTGATTCACCTCTTCCTTGAGAATGCTTACAAACCACTTGAAGGTGTGGCAAGACCTCTTACAATTTCTCTTGAGATTGTAGAAATCTCCTTCTAATCCTCTACCCTTGTAGTATTCCCACACTCAACAATATCAGGCCTTACAAGAATAGCTCACCCCTTTGAATATATGATTTTTCAGTGAATGGGTGAAGAACACAGAAAACAATCTCACAAAATGGAGTTGCAATAAAGATTTTCAGATTTCAGTTTCTCTCTTGAAGCTTGAATACTCTTGGATGCTTGTTCTACCTCCAAACTTCATAAATACCTCTATTTATAACCCACCAAACGGATAGAACAGTTGGTGAAGCATTTAATGCAAATCCTCCCGTTGAAACCCTCAAAAACTAGCCGTTACAGCAGGTCTCGTCCAAAAGGGATCGATCCCTTTACCAAAGGGATCGATCCTTTTTATCCAGAACCCTTTCCAACTTGTTGCTTGGAGCTTTGTCGACCTTACTGCCAAAATGGGATCGATCCCTTTACCAAAGGGATCGATCCCTTTTAACCAGAATCCCTTCCTGCATGTTTTTACTGCACTTTGAGATAATTTGTGGTTTTTGTGATTCTAAGTCAGTTCAAAAACTTCTAACACTTTTCTTAAGAGTATTTACTGACTTTTTCAGTTGAAATCACAATCCAAAACTTGTTTAAAATATTTTCTATTATTGAGTTTATTCAAAGCAAATTTACTTAGAGAAAAATCATTTTTTAAGCTTACTTGAATTTTGTCATTTCAAAATACTTGTCAATTTAAAGCTAACAAAACCGATCACCTTTTGAAGGGATGATAGGACTACATTCAAGCTTAAGACTAAATCCTCATTCAAGCCTAAACCTGAGACATCCAAGCCTAAGGGTGAGAGAGTCCAAAAGCCCAAACCCGAGGCTGTCCAAGCATCCCAAGGTAAGAGTAGAGACATAAAGTGTCTTAGATGTTTGGGAAGAGGACACATTGCATCACAATGTCCAAACAAACGAGTCATGATTATGCGTGTGATGCTGACATTGTAAGTGAAGATTCTGATGTTGATGATGAGATGCCACCATTAGAGGACATTGATGAGGATGATGACTATGTTGAGTTTGTTGCCCATGGTGAAGCACTTGTAGCTCATCGTGCATTAAGTGCCCAAGTTAAGGTTGAAGATGAAGTGTAATGAGAAAATATTTTCCATACTAAATGCACCTTCAATAGTAAGGTATGCTCTTTGATTATTGATGGTGATAGTTGCACTAATGTTGTTAGCACTTATTTGGTTGACAAATTGAGTTTGCCCACTACAAAACATCCCAAACCATACAAACTTCGATGGCTCAAAAATTGTGGAGAAGTAAATGTGACAAAGTAAGTATTGGTACCATTTTCCATTGGAAGGTACAATGACAAAATGTTGTGTGATGTTGTGCCTATGCATGTTGGTCATTTACTTTTGGGAAGACCATGGCAATTTGATAAACGTATCATACATGATGGATTCACAAATCGTTATTCATTTACCATGGATAGTAAGAAATTCACACTTGCACACTTGAGTCCTAAGGAGATTTATGAGGACCAATTAAGGTTAAAAGAGCAAAATGATTCACAACAAATGTCAAAGAATCTAGATAAAGGCTAAGATATTGCGAAGAAAGTAAGAAAGGATGTGAGCTTCTATGCAAAGGAAAGTGATGTTAAGGCTACTTTTCTAGCTAAGTGCGCAATCCTTTTGTTTTTGTTTAAAGAATCTTGTTTTAGTTCTAAAGATCTTAATGCTACTTTGCCTATTGATGTTGTGTCTCTTTTGAAGGAATTTTGATAGGATGATGTTTTATTAATTTTAAATGTGCTAATATATTTTCTATATTGATGTTTTATGCCTAAAAGAGCTTACTAATGTTTATTTTATGTTTTAGGTATTAAATATCAAAGTTGGAATAAAAAGAAGCTAAAAAGAGCAAAGTGCAGATTTTTCTGTCCAACTTGAAAGATTAATGAATTTGATCAACTTATCGATATGAGCTCAAGAAGTGATCTTCATGGAAGTTGTAGAGGACTTCTCAAGGTTTCTAGAATGTTAAGATCATGAAAATCGAAGTTCGTTTGATAGGTCAAACATCTAGACAAAATCAGTACGAAATTCTGGGCAAAAAAACGAGATTGAGAAGAAATTTCAACAAAGCAAGTTCAAGACAAGATTTTGTTAAGACAAGATAATTTCTTAATTTTATTATGTCTTAAATCTGTAATTAATTGATAAAAATAGGTCTTAGGAATTTTATTTAGAAAATAATTGTAAAAAAGATGATGAGATAAAGAAAAGAGTTTGACTAGTCAAATTACTTATACCCCAAGTAAACTCTTATCTGAATCCCACATTGCTTAGGAAAGTCTTTTAAATTCTTCCTTAGGCCTATGTAAAGAGCACAAGGCTCTGATAAACAGCATCCCTCACATCCCTCTTTCTTCTTTTAGTCTTGTAGGATTTTCTTTAGGATTTTTAATAAAAATTTTTATTTTTCTTTATTTTAATTAGTTGCTGATTTCTATATTAAATTTAGCAAAAATATTTTATTTATACTTGCTGATTTCTTATTATTGTTTTATAAAATTATTTTCTTTTTATTTTTTTCTTAACGATTTCTTTCTTGGATATTTTTTTAGACTTTGCGACTTCTTGTTCTGTTTTTAAGTATTGTTTATTTGAATCTTATTAGATCATAATCTTGATTATAGATTTCTTGTTTGATATTATTAAAGATTGATAGTTTAATTGTTTATCGCATGATAATTTTCTTCTTTATAATATTAAACTTGAATTTTATGATCTTGAATATGATTAGTGAGTAGATTTCTTGTATAGTTATGAGATAAATTGATTATTTTTCCGAAAAGCATGTTGTGAGATTCTTGAACCTATTATATAATTGTTGATTAAATATCCAAGATTCTTTGAGCACATTATAATGATTGTTTGTTCGATTAGATATGGTGCATACTATTTAGTTAAATTAAATAATCTACAGCCAGATTAAAAACATAAGTCCGTAATTGCTTGTGGAGTTAATCACTAGGGATGGAGGAGAATAAAGGTTTAGATTAAATGAATCGAGCTTATGTGTTTGTTATCTAATGTCAACCCATATCTTTCTTGTTATTAATGCTGCTACAACTTATATCTAGAGAGCTTATTCTAGGTAGGTTATGTAGTTAGAGATTAGTTAAAGAGCTTGTTTTAACTAACGACTCAGTCAGGAAAGATGTTGTAACAAAGCTTGTTGTTATGCTACAGTTGACTTTTTAATTGACAATAATATCTTGTAATCAATGATCAATATCAAAATCCAAGAATAATTAATTGCCTTGTAACTAAAGCTTTTTGATATTTGTTTTTTATATTTAATAATCCTTGTTTTCTCTATTTTAGGTGTAGCTTACAAAACTCCAAAACCCCAAAATTTCTCTTTCCCTAAACCCTAAAATTAGATTTTTAATTTAATAATTAACTTAAATAATTCAGTCTTTGTGGGTTTGACCCTTACTCCACTATCTACATAGTAGAGTTAGGAAATTTTATTTTTGGTGATTGACGACACTCATCAAATTTCAAGATATATTCCCTGAGGAGATTCCAAATGGCTTGCCACCTATTAGGGGAATTGAGCATCAAATAGACCTTGTTCCTGAAGCTGCCATTCCCAACCGACCATCCTATAGAAGTAATCCCGAGGAGACAAAGGAGCTTCAAAGGCAAGTTGAATAGCTCATGAAGAAAGGCTATATCAGAGAGAGCATGAGTCCATGTGCTGTTCCTGTGTTACCTGTTCCTAAGAAGGATGGGACGTGTAGGATGTGTGTTGATTGTCATGCCATCAACAAAATCACTGTAAAGTATCGCTATCCCATTCCTAGATTAGATGATATGCTTGATGAGTTACTAGTTCGTGCATCTTTTCTAAAATTGATTTGAAAAGCCATCAAATTCACATGAGAGAAGGTGATGAGTGGAAAACTTGCATTTAAGACTAAGCATGGTTTGAATGAATGGTTGGTTATGCCTTTTGGATTAACTAATGCACCTAGCACTTTCATGAGATTAATGAACCATGTCTTACGTGCTTTCATTGGAAAATTTGTAGTTGTCTATTTTGATGATACCTTGATCTATAATAGAAGTTTGCATGAACATATTGAACATTTAAAGAATGTGCTTAATGTCTTAAGAAAGGAAAAGCTATATGCTAACCTTAAGAAATGTTCTTTCTGCACTGATAAGATCATATTTCTTGAATATGTAGTTTCTTCTAATGGTATAACAGTAGATGATGAAAAGGTTAAGGCAATTAAAGATTGGCCTATACCTAAGAATATCTCTAAGGTGTGCAGTTTTCATGGAGTAGCTAGTTTCTACCGTAGGTTTGTTAGAAACTTTAGCACTATAACTGCACCTTTGACTAAAGTTGTTAAAAAGAATGTTGGATTTAAATGGGGTCCTGAGCAAGATCATGCTTTTAACTTGCTTAAAGAGAAGCTTTATTCTGCACCTTTCTTATCCTTACTTGACTTTACTAAAACTCTTGAGATTGAGTGTGATGCTTCAATTATAAGTATTGGAGCTATTTTAATGCAGAAGAAGCGCCTCTTTACTTTCTTCAGTGAGAAGTTAAGTGGAGCTGCCCTTAACTATCCAACGTATGATAAAGAGATGTATGCATTAATGAGGGCCTTGGAAACATGGCAACATTATTTATGGCCCAAGGAATTCGTCATCCACACTGATCATGAGTCTTTGAAGCACTTGAAGGGACAAAGCATGTTGAACAAGCATCATGCCAAGTGGATGGAGTTCATTGAGACATTCCCAAATGTGATCAAATATAAACAAGGTAAAGAAAATGTCGTGGCTGATGCATTGTCTCGAAAGTATACTCTAATCACTACTCTTAATGTAAAACTATTTGGATTTAAGTATATTAAAGACTTGTATGCTACTGATGAGGATTTTGAAAATGTGTTCAATGCATGTGAGAAAATTGGTTTTGGAAAGTTTTATAGGCATGATGGATTCTTATTTAGAGAAAATAGATTATGTGTGCCTAGGAGTTTTTAGAGAGAATTACTAGTTAGAGAAGCCCATAGTGATGGATTAATGAGACATTTTGGACTAAAGAAAACTTTAGACATATTGCATGATCACTTCTTTTGGCCTAACATGAAAAGAGATGTTGAAAAGTTATGTGAAAGATGTGTCACTTGTAAACAAGTAAATCTAGAGTTATGAATCATGGTTTTTATACTCCTTTGCCTATTCCTACTACTCCTTGGACTGACATTTCTATGGACTTTGTATAGGGTTTACCAAGAACAAAGAGAGGTAGAGATTTTGTTTTCGTTGTTGTTGACAGGTTCTCTAAGATGGCTCACTTCATTTCTTGTCATAAGACTGATGATGCAAACAATATTACTGATTTATTCTTCAAAGAAATTGTTCATCTACATGGTGTTCCGAGGACCATTGTTTCTGATCGTGATGTGAAGTTCCTTAGCTACTTTTGGAAAACTTTGTGGGAAAAGTTAGGAACAAAGTTGTTGTTTTCAACTACTTGTCATCCACAAACTGATGGTCAAACTGAAGTAGTCAATCGTATTTTGTCTACTTTGTTGAGGTCCATTATTCAAAAGAACTTGAAGAATTAGGAAGATTGTTTGCCTCATATGGAGTTTGCTTACAATAGAAGTGTGCATTCTACTACTAGTTATTCCCCATTTGAAGTTGTTTATGGTTTTAATCCACTCACTCCGTTGGATCTTTTACCACTACCTATTGAGGAGAGAGCTAGTTTGGATGGGGAAAAGAAAGTTGAATTTCTTAAGCAACTGCATGAGAAGGTACGTCAAAACATTGAGAAGAGGACTGAGCAATATGCTACTCAAGCTAACAAACATCGCAAGAAAGTTATCTTTGAACATGGTGATTGGGCTTGGGTACATATGCGTAAAAAGAGATTTCCTGCTCAACTTTACTCCAAGTTGCAACCTCAAGGAGATGGACCATTCCAAGTGATTGAGAAGATCAATGACAATGCTTATAAGTTGGATCTTCCAAGTGAGTATAATGTTAGTGCTACATTTAATGTTTATAATCTTTCTCCCTTTGATATTGATATAGGTGATTCTGATTTGAGGACAAATCCTTTCGAGGGGAGGGGGAATTATGGAGGCCCATCTAGCTCACAAATCCCAAGTCATGTTCATGATGATCGTGATCCTTTGAGCGTCCATGGAGGTCCAATGACAAGAGCTAAAACAAAGATAATGCAACAAGTCTTGGCTGGTTTCATTAATATTACTAAAGAGAAAGCCCAACAAAGTTTAAGCATGGAGGATGACAAAGTCTTTTACAACATGATCCAAACTCAAGTTCAACCTTCTTGAAGACTCAAAGTATTAGGCCGAAATGCAATTGGGCCAATTGCTATACTTATTTTATTTAGTTATGTATTATTAGGCTGAACATTTTATCTTAATTTAATTTAAGCCCAATTCCTTTTTATTTAATAGGTATTATAGGATTTCTATTTCTTGTTCTGCAAGTTAGGAAAGTAGGATTCTTATTACTTGTGCTGCAAGTTTGCTATTTGTCTATGATGAGTGTCGTCAGTCACCAAAAATAAAATTTTCTGACTCTACTATGTAGATAGCGGAGCAAGGGTCAAACCCACAGAGACTGAATTTTTTTTAAGTTAATTATTAAATTAAAAATCTAATCTTAGGGTTCAGGGAAAGAAGAAGAAATTTTGGGGTTTTGTAAACTATTCTAAAATAAAGAAAACAAGAATTATTAAATATAAAAAAAAACAAATAGCAAAAAGCTTCAGTTACGAGGCAATCAGTCATTCTTGGATTTTGATGTTGATCATTAATTACAAAATATTATTGTCAATTAAATAGTCAACCGTAGCATAACAACAAGCTCTGTTACACCATCTTTCCTTACTGAGTCATTAGTTAAAACAAGCTCTTTAACTAATCTCTAACTACTTAACCTACCTAGAACAAGCTCTTTAGATATAAGTTGTAGTAGCATTAACAACAAGAAAGATATGGGTTGACATTAGATAACAAACACATAAGCTCGGTTTATTTAATCTAAACCTTAATTCTCTTCCATCCTTAGTGATTAACTCCACAAGCAATTACGGACTTATGTTTTTAATCTGGCGATAGATTATTTAATTTAACTAAATAGTGTGCACCCTATCTAATCAAACAAACAATCATTATAATGTGCTCAGAGAATCTTGGATATTTAATCAACAATTATATAATAGGTTCAAGAATCTCACAATATGCTTTTCCCAAGAATAATCAATTCACCTCATAACTGAATAAGAAAACTACTCACTAGACATATTCAAGATCATAAAATTCAAAATATTATAAAGAAGACAATTATCATGCAATAAACAATTAAACTATCAATCTTTAATAATATCAAACAAGAAATCTATAATCAAGATTATGATCTAATAAGATTTTAACAAAAAAAAAAGAAATCACAAGATCTAAAAAAATAAAAAGAAAATAATTTTATAAAACAATAATAAGAAATCAGCAACTAATTAAAAATAAAGAAAAATAAAATTTTTATTAAAAACCCTAAAGAAAATCCTATAAGACTAAAAGAGAAGAGGGAGGAGAGGGATTTGGGGGGTATTGTTTATGAGAGCCTTGTGCTCTTTATATAGGCCTAAGGAAGAGTTTAAAAGACTTTCCTAAGCAATATGGGATTCAGATAAGAGTTTACTTGGAAAACAAGTAATTTGACTAGTCAAACTCTTACCTTTATCTCATCATCTTTTTACAATTATTTTCTAAAAAAATTCCTAAGGCCTATTTTTATTAATTAATTACAGATCTAAGACATAATAAAATTGAGAAATTATCTTCTCTCAACAAAATCTGGTCTTGAACTTGCTTTGTTGGAATTTCTTCTCAATCTCGTTTTTCTGCCCAGAATTTCGTACTAATTTTGTCCAGACGTTTGACCCATCAAATGAACTCCGATTTTTATGATCTTGAACATTATAGAAACCTTGAGAAGTCCTCTACAACTTCCATGAAGGCCACTTCTTGAGATCAGGTCGTTAAATTGGTTAAAAACGTCAATCTTTCAAGCTGGACAGAAAATACTGCACTTTGCTCTTTTTAGTTTCTTTTTATTCCAACTTTGATATTTAATACCTAAAACATAAAATAAACATTAGTAAGCTCTTTTAGGCATAAAACATCAATAAAGCAAATATATTAGCACATATAAAATTCACAAAATATCATCCTATCAGTCTATAAATAGCTATGTAACCCTTTGGGCAGAACACAATTGATTTTAGTAATAAAATTGAGAGACTTCTTCTCTTTTGCTCTCTTGAGAACTCTTGAACTTATCAAGGCCTTCCTTGTGGTATTCTTCTACCTTCCACCAATTTATACCATAGGTTCTTGCTTTTCTAAGCAATGGGTCTTGGTCCAATACCATAGGTTCTTGTGTTTTTACACAACGGGTCTTGATTTTACCTTTGATTCTTTGTTCTATTTTGCTGTGTTTTTAACTTGTTTTTGTTTTATCTTCGAGTGTTCTTTGTTGAACCTCATCTTCTTTCGATGAGGTTTATATCAGAATATGATTAGGAAAAACAAGGAATTAATGCATGAATAGCTAGGAAATTACTATAAAACTTGATTTAAAAGAAGTCCGAAAATTCTCAAATTAAAATATAACCTAGATATGACCCTAAGAGGCTAGGAAACATAAATGGACCTTAAAATGAAGAAAATACAGACCAAAAATGATGTCACAAAGGACGCCACTTTACTGGACAAATTGAGTGAAATGCATGAAACACTAAATGCTAGCCTAAGACATGTAACAAACACCTAGTAAACCCTACCCTAAATGCATGAAATGAATAAGACTTAAAGAACAACTTAATGGCAAAGAAAAGGACTCAAAACAAGACCTAAAAGAACCCCAAAACAGAACCTAAAGCTACTTGAAATTTGAAGAACTAAGAACTACAAGAAGTCTATCAAAATCACACCAACTTTAAAATAAACCCTATCTTGCCTTTTTTTATATTTTTCTTTGATATAAAAATTTAAAAACTAACTTAAGACATTAAAATAGACATTCAAAATAGTAGATAAAAAATTTCAAAATTCTATTTAAGGGCCTCAAAATAGAAAATAAAAATTACTTAAGAAAGATGTGGATCAAGCTCCCTCACAAGAGCTATGGGGGTAGTTTTGCAACATCCTAAACTTCCATGAGCATGGAACTTGTTGACTCTATAGGCTAAACTGAGAGGGAGGGTGAATCAGTTCTTAGTTAACCTTATGTTCGTTTTTTGATTCTTCTAAATTCTCTAGCCTATATTGAAGTCTTCTAAGTTCTCTAGGCTACTCAAGTATGCAATATAAATTCAATTTAACAATCAAAATATAAATGCAAATCAGTAAAGAGAGTAGAGAAAGAGAAATGTACGCAAGCGATTTATAGAGGTTCGACAACCTTGCCAACATCCTCTACCTTGAGACGCTCTCATGGATTTTCTCCAAATCCACTAACTTGAATTTGTATTACAATCCCTCTTTTTCTAGGCTCAAGAGAAACCTCCCTCTCTTTCTAGGCTCAAGAGAAACCTCTCTCTTTTTCTAAGGCTAAAGAGAAACCTCCCTCTTTTTCTAAGGCTAAAAAGAAGCCTCCCATTTACAAGGTGTGAGTGAGTTTACAAAGAGTGTAATCAAAGAAGGCCTCTAGTTAGGCAAGTGATTGCAATAGTTAAGCATAAGGGAAACCTATACAATATTTGTGCTAGATCATACAAGCTAGGATGAGAATGATAGAAGATATTGAATTTTAGCTCATGTAATCTTGAGATGCTTGGAGAAGATGAAGAAATTGAAGAATGATATGTCTTGGCTGCTCTCTCTTCTTTCTTGAGCTTCCAAGCCTCTATTTATAGTCCCTTAGATGTATTCTTGACGTTAGTTGGAGCCAAAAACGAAAGTTACCATTGTATCCCACAAAAACTAGCCGTTGGAGGCTTTTCACGTGTTAAGGGATCGATCTTATGCCATAGGGGATCGATCCCATGCTTCATTCCACGCCTCCAAAGCATTCTGCCAATATGGGATCGATCCTTTATCTTAGGGGATCGATCCCTTATGTTTTTCCTGCACTTTTCTAAGCCATTTTGGGTTAAAAATGATGTACACTTTGATTTTAATTCATCTCAAAACATTTAGAATTTTATGGGAGTTTTTCTTGACTTTTTCAATTGAAAACATAGTCTAAAAACTCATTAAGTAATTTTCTAAGGTTGTGTTCAAATATATTCTTAAAAACATTACTTAATGAAAATATTCAAAACCATTTTATAAAGTATTAAGACCAATAAGAATATATCATTATATCATGATCTTAGACTTGAAATAGTTTGAGAAAATCATGTGTGATAAAGCAAATTTACAATATGAATCAAAACATAAAGGTTTACTTAAGTATTTGTCATTTCAAAATACATATGGCAATTTAAAGCTAACAGAACTGAATCATAAACAAAAATAAAGGAAAAAGAAAGAGTAGAAGCTTATTAAAGTGCTAGAAATTAGAGAAAACATAAAGCTCAAATGAAAAATTGCAAGGAAGTAGTAAAGATTGCAAGAAAATAATAACAAAACTTGTAAATTAAATTGAGAACTAGAAAGAACATAAGGAAATTAAAATGGTGGCTACTCTAAGACACTAAAAGCAAGTAAATGTGTTGGAAAATAAATCTAAGAAACCTTATACAGCCATCCTAGGTTAAGTTTCATAAAGTTGATTGTATGGTCACTTAACTTAGGGCCACAAGGGTAATTTCCTATCCTAGATGAGTTGACATTAATTGCCACTTATCTTCATGTCATTGGGTCTTCAAGGAGGATATTTCCATGTCATTTAAGTGCCTACATCAGCCATAGACACCTCACTCCCCTCAATCCTTTCTTTTTGTCTTCTTATCCATAAAAGCATGCAAGGTGACAAGGGCATCTGTTATGTTGGCCATATGTCCTTTGTTCTTATCCTCCAAGAGTGAGTAAGATGATGACATGTGCATGGTAGATGTCAAGGAGAGAAAGAAAAATGATGAGTCATGCGCCCTTTGTCTTTTAGTGGTCTAATCCCCTTTCTTGCTCATTTTCAATCCAATTTCTACCGAAATGACTGAAATTAATATGAAATCTATTATCTGTAAAAACACAAGGAAATTAACAAAATCAGGGGAATTAATTAATAAATTCATGGAGTAATTAAACAATAATTAAATAATTAAACATAAAAATATCCTTATTTTCATAGGGTTATTAGTTTGCCATTAACTTCCATCAATTAGGCCAATGTTTAACATACACCAATTCTCCTTCCTTAAACTCCCTCTCAGACCTACCCTTGTTTGCTTGTTGCTTCATTCGGTCTTGTTCTCACATCAAATAGAATTTCAGAAGTTTAATAGCAACTTCCTTGTCTTGTAAGCTACGATGCACTACCTCCACACTTGAGTCACCAGGTAAATAAGGCAAATGCCAGGGCCTGATTGTCCATATACAATTTGGTAATGAGTAAAGTTTACTATTGTGTGCTAGGTGGTATTATACCACCATTCAGCTAGGGAAATCTACTTGGACCAGTCCTTAGGACATTCTCCAGCCACACACTTGAGATAGGATTTTAGATACCTATTAACCACCTCTGTTTGCCTATTGGTTTGGGGGTGATCAGCTGTAGACATTTTCAATTGAGTGCCTAGAATTTTGAACAACTCCTTATAGAATAAATTAATAAAAATTTTGTCCTTATCAGACACAAAAGTAGCTGGCATACCATAGAGCTTATAGACATTGTCCATAAAGACTTAGGCTACCACCATAGCAGTAAAAAGGTGTATTAGTGTGATAATGGGCATACTTGCTAAGCCTATCAACAACTACCATAATAACATCCTTACCATTAGATTTAAGAAGTCCCTCGATAAAATCTAATGAGATGTCTGACCATATTCTATCTGGAATCGACAATGGGAAAACCTGGAGAAGCAACTGTATCATATATATTTGTTTTTTTGCCAGACTACACATTCTCTAATAAATTGCCTGATGGCTATTTTCATGCCCTTCCAATATACTAATGTTGCCATCCTCCTCATCGTAGCTTTTACGCCCACCTTCTGTAGAACTATGAAAGTAAGTCAATAGTTCTTGTTTCAAGTTTGGAACATCCCCAACCACAAGCTTGCCCTTTCTTCTTAGCTGGTCATCCTTCCATGTATATTTCACATATGTAGCTATGTTAGTCTTAGCCTTGTGTATAATTTTGACCATGTTAGCATCCTCAATCCATGAATGCTAAATCTTTTTGAGAAGGTTATTAGTGAAGGTTGGAATGGCTTCAAACTTAGCCATTTAACAAATGGTACTGTGAGTTTAAAGGCTTAGGTACCTAAGGGTCCTGAGTTTGAAACATGCGAGATGCGCTAAAGGTGTTAAATGTCCTGAGAGGTACTCCAGGCACCTTAGGACAAAGCTGTGAGTGCTGCAAGCACCCAAAGCGGACAATACGTTGAGTGAGGGATCAGGCGACCGCCGACCTCACATGTCAAGGCAAACCTGGGGCGAGGGCGCCAAGGAGATGCCAGCCGACAGCCTATGAATGGGCTAGGCCTTGACATAGCCCCTCTTCACTTTCACATAAGTGGTTTCTTAATTAAGAGTAATCCATATTACTTTGCTCAGATCTCTAATGCATAAGAACTATTAAAAGCATTGTTTATCCTTTACCTTACGACATCACTGTTTATTATAGGAATGGATAGGAGGATGTTCACCTTAGTGATCTAATTAAGTTTATGTAATTAGGTTGTCCTTTTGAACCTAGATATTGGGACTACAGTTAGTTAGGTTGAGTTTCCTTTGTATAAACTTGTTCTATCTTTGGGCTTTAGTCCTATTCCTCTTGATAATTTTTTTAACTAACTCTTTATTAGAGGTGGCAAGCAGGCGAGTTTAGCCTGGGTTGTCTTCGTTCAAGCTATTTAGGGTTCGAGCTATTTCTAGTTTGGGTTTTTTCGGGTTCAGGTTTTTTTGGATTCGAGTTTTTTCGGATTCGGGTTTTTTCATGTTTGGGTACTTTTGGTTTCAGGTTTTTTCAGTTTTGGGCATTTTTCAGGTTCGGTTATTTTCAAGTTCAGTTCTAACCAGATGGGTTTAGCGGGCTTGGTCAAATTATTTTAAAATTTTATAAGTTATAAATATTTTTTATAATTTCGAGTATAATAATTAATTTAATTTTTATATAGTTAAATAGAAATATAATAAAATTGTTAAAGTAAAGTTAAAATTTAATAAATATTCATATAAATATAAATTTTTGCATTTTAATGTTTTTATTACTTGATAATAATTATTTAGTTTTTTCTAATTTCCAGCAATATTCACATTTGTTATAAAATATATAATTATAAATTAATAATTATATAAATATTTATTTTTTAAGTGAGCCAAATATATATAGTAAAACTAAAGGAAAATGAAAATCCAAAAGTATTAACTATACAAATAAATAACTAACAAATTATAAATAAATTACACTAATCAATTAAACATTTATATTAATGGCTTCATACTCTTAGCAATAACTTTTTGGTCATTGCATTTTTTTTGTCAAAGTTGAGCCATTGAAATTTGGACACTCTTATTTCAATAATTTTTTTTTTACTTTGTTTTATTAACTTTTTTAATAATTATATTATATTTTTAATAAAATTTTAAATTTTTAAGAAATTTTCTTACACTTATTTTGTTTTTTAAATACCTACATAATTAGTAATTAAATTAAATTTAACCGTATAACTAGTTAACTAATTATTCAATACATTAAAAATACTTAATATTATTAATAATTGGTCAACTAATTACCTCAATTTTATATTTATTTTGTTTTTGGTTTGTTCACAAATCATAATATTAACATTATTACATTAAATATAATCATACTCGTACATACTAATTAATCAAATATCTTAATAAAAATTTAAAACATTGAATTAAAAAAGTTATATACACCAACTGACATTATATTAATAAATAATAATATTTGATATAATTATATCATACACATCCAAAGGTTGTGGCTCAGTTGACAACGCATGCTGAGTTTGTGGGAAGAGCACTCGGGTTCGACTTCCACTAAACACATCTTTGAGGAAGGGTAAAGAGCCTTAACTGTGACTAAACCCTAAACAGGATTGGTCTCAGACCATTAAAACGGATGAGAATACTTGTGGTCTATACCCAAAAAAATTATATCATACACAATTATACACCAATTGAGTACTAATTTTTTCATGTTCACATTAACATAATAACATTAGATATACATTAATTGATCGAATGTCTAATTAAAATGTTAAGTAGTAGATATTACTAAATTAATTAGTATAATGCTAATTATTTAGATATAATTAATATAATATTAATAAAGTATAAAAAACAAAATTTATTAAAATTAACGCTTACATAATAATACTACTATAGTATATTATTAAATTACACTTTAATTTACTATTAGAAATATTATTTTTATCTACACTTTAATTTTATATTTAATAGATAATAAATAAATTATTTTTAATAAATAATTAATTCTATCATAATAATACTTACGCATTAAGAGATTACATAATTTATTCTTAAAAGATTATTATAATGTAATATATAAATCATTGTTATAAGATACCAAATTGGAATCTTATTAATATAACAAGTAATTAATTACAAATAGCTTGATTTATTCATATATTTTATTAAAACTACCGCTTACACAATAATACTACTATAGTATATTTTTAAATTACACTTTACTATTAGAAATAAATATTTTTATTCATACTTTAATTTTATAATTAAAAAAGCATATCAATTATTTATATATATTTAATTAATAATCATATAATTATAATTCAAACTTTTTCGGGTTATAATTCGGTTTTTTACGGGTTTCAAATTGGATTGGTCTTGTGAGGACCCCAATTTTCTTATATTCGATATAAGCTACAGAGTGTAGGAATTTAAAAGAGAAAATTTATTTTTAAAATGTTTAATGAAGGGTCTATTCGATAAGGTTCAGAGAGGTATTCGGTGAAGGCCTCACCAGGACTTTCTCTGTCTAGATCAAAGTGAGACTCTAGAATGATGATATTAGATGATGAAATTAGTGTAATTTTAAGTACAAAATAAGTGTATCATAGATATATTATGTGAGTAGAAATAACTCCTAAGTTAAGTGGAGAAAAAAAAATAAATAATAAAAATATTGATGTAATTACTAGTATTTGTTAATTATGTGATTAAAGTAAATAATGAATAAAGATAGATTGTGAAATTAAAATTGAAAAAGAATACGATTTATTGTAATTATATTTTAGTAATATGTAAAAAAAATTAATTATAAGAATTAATAAAATAAAAGATAGGGAATTAAAAAGAAATTACTAAGATTATAATATAGAAATTAAAATATAAATCGGAAAAGAATAGACTTTCCTCCCCTGAATTTCTGGTCGTCTCTGCCTAAAAAAATTCCTAAGTCCCTAACGTTTTCACCTATTTTTCTTGGCAAATTCACTCTTTTCCTCTACCGAACCATCAAGCTAACTTTGTCCTTCATGTTAAGAGTTGATTATGGCTGGAACGGCGTGGACAAAATCCAGAAATGGAGGGGCTGACGTGAAGAAAATAAAATGGGTTTTGGGCTGTGATGCTCGGTTGAACAAGGTAAGGTGGTTGGGTGATGTTTTGCTTCATCCTAATCATGGTATATACTTGTTTATGCATAGATAACATGATTTAAACCTTGGATTGAATTAAATGATGGTGTAGATGTGCAGAACAGCTTCGGTTATGAAATGGTAATTAAGGAAATTTTAGTAATTCTAATTTGTTTTGGATAGAATTTAGTAGAAATAAATGAATGAAACTTGGTTGGAGCTTGGTTTGGATGATGATTTTGCTGAACAGGGGCAGTGGCGTGAATTATGGGATTTTTCTGTTAAAGCATGGCTGAACGATGGTGAGGAAAATTTGATTGAATTGAACATGTTTGATATAATTTCTAAGTGAGTAAATGATAGCTATAAAGATGGAATTGAATAAAGAGAGAAAACTATGAAGATAAATCTATATGGGCTGCCGACCATGGAAGGAAAATGGGAACCTGTCGACAGAGGAAGGGAAAACCAGGAAAAGAAAATTGAAAAGAAAACAGAAAAGAAAAGAAAGAATGGAAACATGAGAATAGGTTAGTGGAGGCTCACGGTTTGGATGGGAAATGAAACATAATCGAAGATTGAAAGAATAATTATGACGGTTAATAAGATAATTAGTGAAAATAGACTTAAAGAAGATTTATGGTTTAAAAGTAAATATATTGTAGCTTATGAAAGAAATCTAATAAACTAATTGTTGAGATTGATTAGAGTAACATAAGAAATTGTAGAAGATTCATTATAGCTAAAATACAAAAATCTTAAATATAATTTAGAAAATAATAAGTGAAATTTAAGAATGTTAAATTGGCTATAATAAGAATTACATAATATGGGTGGAATGAAATAGAAGAAAAGAATATAATTTAATTGTAGACATTATTTATGAAAATAATGGTATGGAATTAAATTAGAAAGGAATACAAATTAAATTATGGTCAGTTATTAATAGAATATTTATTAAATTGCAAAATGGGAACTTAAGGAATATTCATTTTAGTTATATACCGGATTTTAATATAAAGTAAAATTATTGATGACATGAGAATTAAAGAAAGAATGAAATTTAAATTGAAAATTATATGTTGGTAATTGACAGGAAATAAAATAGATTAATTATTGGAAAATTTAAATCAGAAGATAGAAAATTAATAACATAATTGTTATAATGGGAATATGGAATTTAGAAGATATATTTGGAATTTTTATGCAGTGTTAGGTTCGGGAAATAAAGAAACGTAGAGATGTCAGTGGATTTTTATACTACACAGAAATAGGTAAGAGAAATATATGGAAGTTGTATAGGAATGAATTACATGAATTTTATTATATGAATGATTCACATAGATTGATTTTACTAGAAATGGTTTATATGAATTGAAGTACATGAAATGATTTGCATGATTTGAACTACGTGAAATGTTTTACATGATTTGGAATTACATGAAATGTTTTACATGAATTGAATTTTATGAAACGATTTACATGAATTAATTTATATGAAATGATATATGAGTATATGAAGTTATGTTATGAGATTAATGTCTCCCTAATGATTGTGCATACAAGATAGTGATAATTAGGCTGGGAGACGTCCCAAACCTTCCCTTTACATGATATGATTGTGGGAGTTACGGTCAAACCCCACAGGTTTACGCAATGAGCACTTGACCAGTGCGGATGATAGGATGATATTTTGTGAATTTTATATGTGCTAATATATTTTCTTTATTGATGTTTTATGCCTAAAAGAGCTTACTAATGTTTATTTTATGTTTTAGGTATTAAATATCAAAGTTGGAATAAAAAGAAGTTAAAAAGAGCACAGTGCAGTATTTTCTGTCCAGTTTGAAAGATTGACATTTTTGACCAACATAACGACCTGATCTCAAGAAGTGGCCTTCATAGAAGTTGTAGAGGACTTCTCAAGGTTTCCAGAATGTCCAAGATCGCAAAAATCGGAGTTCATTTGATGGGTCAAACTTCTAGACAAAATCAGTACGAAATTCTGGGCAGAAAAACGAGATTGAGAAGAAATTCCAACAAAGCAAGTTCAAGACCAGATTTTGTTGAGAGAGAAGATAATTTTATTTTGTCTTAGATCTGTAATTAATTAATAAAAATATGCCTTAGGAATTTTACTTAGAAAATAATTGTAAAAGATGATGAGATAAAGATAAGAGTTTGACTAGTCAAATTACTTGTTTCCCAAGTAAACTCTTATCTAAATCCCACATTGCTTAGGAAAGTCTTTTAAACTCTTCCTTAGGCCTATATAAAGAGCACAAGGCTCTCATAAACAAAATCCCTCACATCCCTCTCCTCCCTTCTCTTTTAGTCTTGTAGGATTTTCTTTAGGGTTTTTAATAAAATTTTATTTTTTTTATTTTTAATTAGTTGCTGATTTTATTTATTATTTTTAATTCTGATTTTGTTTTCTTTATTTAAATTAATATTGTTTGTGTGTTCTTGCTTGCTACTTTATAATCTTGATTAGTAATTCTGATTTTATATTATTAAAGATTGATAGTTTAATTGTTTATTGCATGATAATTGTCTTCTTTATAATATATAACTTGAATTATATGATCTTGAATATGTCTAGTGAGTAGTTTTCTTATTCAGTTATGAGGTAAATTAATTATTCTTGGGAAAAGCATGTTGTGAGATTCTTGAACCTATTATATAATTGTTGATTAAGTATCCAAGATTCTCTGAGCACATTATAATGATTGTTTGTTTGATTAGATAGGGTGCACACTATTTAGTTAAATTAAATAATCTACCGCCAGATTAAAAACATAAGTCCGTAATTGCTTGTGGAGTTAATCACTAGGGATGGAGGAGAATTAAGGTTTAGATTAAATAAACCGAGCTTATGTGTTTGTTATCTAATGTCAACCCATATCTTTCTTGTTGTTAATGCTGCTACAACTTATATCTAGAGAGCTTGTTCTAGGTAGGTTAAGTAGTTAGAGATTAGTTAAAGAGCTTGTTTTAACTAACGACTCAGTAAGGAAAGATGGTGTAACAGAGCTTGTTGTTATGCTACGGTTGACTATTTAATTGACAGTGATATTTTGTAATCAATGATCAACATCAAAATCCAAGAATGATTGATTGCCTCGTAACTGAAGATTTTTGCTATTTGTTTTTTTTATATTTAATAATTCTTGTTTTCTTTATTTTAGAATAGTCTCCAAAACCCCCAGATTTTCTTCTTCTTTCCCCAAATCCTAAAATTAGATTTTTAATTTAATAATTAATTTAAATAATTCAGTCTCTATGGGTTCGACCCTTGCTCCGCTATCTACATAGTAGAGTTAGGAAATTTTATTTTTGGTGACTGACGACACTCATCAAATTTTGGCGCCGTTGCCGGGGACTGAAATTTGTTTAAGTTAATTATTTTAATTTTAAGTCTAATTTTTTTTCTTTTCTTTTTCAGGGATTGCTTGTCTGAGAAGGATTCTAGTCACAAACTTCAAAAGATTAGGGAGTACATACAAGCAACCCAAAGCGTGGTGCCACAAACACCACAACATCCATCACTACCACCTAAGACAAGAAGAGGACTCCATGGAGCAAGCTTATGAACCACATTATAATTATGACCCATACTATGATTATGAACCACACTACGATACCTACTATCAAGGATGGTGGGATCATTTTAATTTTAGTTATGGGAATCAATATGAGGTTTACAATATGCCATTCCAAGATACATATCAAGCTCCACCTCAAGACTCAGGTATGCCTCCACCTCAAGAATCAGGTATGTCTCTTGAAGATATTGTTAAGACTCTTGAGATTAAAACTTTACAATTGTCACAAGAGGCTGATGTTTATATTAAGAATATTGATCACCATGTGAGTCAAATAATGAATTCCATAAGTAACATTGAAGCTATGACCTCTCAACCTGTGGAGAATCCAAGAGATAATGTTACTAACATCACCTTGAAAAGTGAAAGGGAAATTGAATCCAAGGAAAGTGCACATGAAGATGTCGATGACTTTATAGAAAGGGAGGATGAAACCGATTTCAATATTAAAGGTGGAGTTGTTGACATGCACAATGTAAAAGGGAGAGAGAATTTTGACAACTTTATAAAGCACTATGAGGATGTTGAAATCAAAGAATTCAAAGCTGAGGTAAGTGAAAAACAAATTCCTTTTAATTCTTCTACTTACCCTCTTCCTTTTCCTGGTAGGTTTGCAAGAGCTACAAACGAAGAGCAAGACAAGGAGACATTGAAGACATTTAGGAAAATCGAAGTTAATATTCCTCTCCTTGATGAAATTAATGATCAAGTGCCTTGTGATGCCAAATTTTTAAGGGAACTATGCACTTCCAAGAGGAAATTAAAAGGTGATGAAAAGCAAGTTCTTAAAGATGAGCTAGAAATAGCCATGAGCAAAAATCTTGAGAATGAGGAACTCGAGAAACCGATAAAAAAGTTGAGGTCTGGGATTGGATGATGGAAGGTGGAGCAGTCGAGCTAACGACATTAAACAAAAGCGCTACTTGGGAGGCAACCCAAGGATGTAAAATGAGGGAGTATTTCTTTCCTTTACTTGTATTACCATTTAATTTTTGAGTTTTTATTGTTCTTCTTTGCATGCTAGACTTACTTTGAGGGCAAAGTAAGATTTAAGTGTGGGGGGGAATATTGGTTTATGAGTCTATAGAGTTTTTTTTTTAGGAAGTGAAAAAAAAAAGCTTAAAAAAAAAAGTCAAATTTTTAAGAGTTTTGAAGATCATGATATGTTTTCTTTCTTTTAAGGATTGATTCTAAACTAAAACAAAGTTTTATAAGAAAGTTGAGAGTATTTTGATTGTTATTATTGTTGAAGTGAATACTTTCTAAAGAATTTATGTGAGTTCATAATTAAATATGATTGCTCATATGATATTGATGATGTGATTAGTTCATTGAAGTTGGTATAAGCAAAGGATAAATAGACAAGAACAAAAGAAAAAAAAATAAAAATAAACATAAAAGAGAAAAAAAAAGAAGAAAAAAAAAATATAGAGGTTGAAAGCTTTAAATTCTACTCCAATGTTTTGAGTTGCTTGATCTTGTTGATTAAATTCTTTGAAGTGACTTGAAATATGAGTATGCAAAGCACTCTAAAAGAGGGCTTACTTGTTGAGTAACCGGGTGTTGGTATCACCAATATTAACATTCGCGTAAAAAGGCAAGTAAGTACTTAGGGAAACCATTGTTGAAACCTCAAAAGAAAAAGAAAAAAAATCTTGATCTATTGACTTTGTTTGTGGTAATGTAAAGTGGATAATTGCAAAGTTGATATTATATATTTCAGTTGTGTTGATTGTAAATTTTGCATGAATTTATTTAGAAGTATGCATGATTATGAGAAGTAATGATTAGAATATGATTGACTTGATTATTTAACTCTTGTTGAAGTGACGAGTTAAGAATTGAAAGATTTGAAAATATGTCCATGATCTTAATTTTTTTTTTGAGTCTTAATTTTTAATTTTTGAGTCTTATTTTGAATTTTTAAGATTGAGTCTTAAGTAAAAGATTTTGTGGGTATATCTTCTGAAAGCCCTCACGAGACACAACTCGTCCACTAGGGGTGACCTAGGGGTTTAAAGGCTTATTGCATATGCTAAATGCAATCGTGATTCCTACGAAAGTGAGTTAGGATTTTAGGATTTAGTTCTTTAGGAATTAGTTACCTAAGGTTTGCTAGAGGACTAGCAAAAGCTAAGTGTGGGGGAATTTGATAGGATGATATTTTGTGAATTTTATATGTGCTAATATATTTTCTTTATTGATGTTTTATGCCTAAAAGAGCTTACTAATGTTTATTTTATGTTTTAGGTATTAAATATCAAAGTTGGAATAAAAAGAAGTTAAAAAGAGCACAGTGCAGTATTTTCTGTCCAGTTTGAAAGATTGACATTTTTGACCAACATAACGACCTGATCTCAAGAAGTGGCCTTCATAGAAGTTGTAGAGGACTTCTCAAGGTTTCCAGAATGTCCAAGATCGCAAAAATCGGAGTTCATTTGATGGGTCAAACTTCTAGACAAAATCAGTACGAAATTCTGGGCAGAAAAACGAGATTGAGAAGAAATTCCAACAAAGCAAGTTCAAGACCAGATTTTGTTGAGAGAGAAGATAATTTTATTTTGTCTTAGATCTGTAATTAATTAATAAAAATATGCCTTAGGAATTTTACTTAGAAAATAATTGTAAAAGATGATGAGATAAAGATAAGAGTTTGACTAGTCAAATTACTTGTTTCCCAAGTAAACTCTTATCTGAATCCCACATTGCTTAGGAAAGTCTTTTAAACTCTTCCTTAGGCCTATATAAAGAGCACAAGGCTCTCATAAACAAAATCCCTCACATCCCTCTCCTCCCTCTTCTCTTTTAGTCTTGTAGGATTTTCTTTAGGGTTTTTAATAAAATTTTATTTTTTTTATTTTTAATTAGTTGCTGATTTTATTTATTATTTTTAATTCTGATTTTGTTTTCTTTATTTAAATTAATATTGTTTGTGTGTTCTTGCTTGCTACTTTATAATCTTGATTAGTAATTCTGATTTTATATTATTAAAGATTGATAGTTTAATTGTTTATTGCATGATAATTGTCTTCTTTATAATATATAACTTGAATTATATGATCTTGAATATGTCTAGTGAGTAGTTTTCTTATTCAGTTATGAGGTAAATTAATTATTCTTGGGAAAAGCATGTTGTGAGATTCTTGAACCTATTATATAATTGTTGATTAAGTATCCAAGATTCTCTGAGCACATTATAATGATTGTTTGTTTGATTAGATAGGGTGCACACTATTTAGTTAAATTAAATAATCTACCGCCAGATTAAAAACATAAGTCCGTAATTGCTTGTGGAGTTAATCACTAGGGATGGAGGAGAATTAAGGTTTAGATTAAATAAACCGAGCTTATGTGTTTGTTATCTAATGTCAACCCATATCTTTCTTGTTGTTAATGCTGCTACAACTTATATCTAGAGAGCTTGTTCTAGGTAGGTTAAGTAGTTAGAGATTAGTTAAAGAGCTTGTTTTAACTAACGACTCAGTAAGGAAAGATGGTGTAACAGAGCTTGTTGTTATGCTACGGTTGACTATTTAATTGACAGTGATATTTTGTAATCAATGATCAACATCAAAATCCAAGAATGATTGATTGCCTCGTAACTGAAGATTTTTGCTATTTGTTTTTTTTATATTTAATAATTCTTGTTTTCTTTATTTTAGAATAGTCTCCAAAACCCCCAGATTTTCTTCTTCTTTCCCCAAATCCTAAAATTAGATTTTTAATTTAATAATTAATTTAAATAATTCAGTCTCTATGGGTTCGACCCTTGCTCCGCTATCTACATAGTAGAGTTAGGAAATTTTATTTTTGGTGACTGACGACACTCATCAGCGGACTATGAGTGATCGACAGTGGCCATTGTTACGAGGTCCCTTCGGGGATACGAGATTGTGCATGAATCTCTAGGAGATTATTTTCTATTGATATGTGATATCTAACAGATGATTGATTTACTGAATGATTTGATTGAAAAGTGATGAAAGAAGCGATACGAGTTTTATAGTATATGTTTTCTTGATACAAATGCATTTATCATATTTTAATGATTTTACGAGTAATGTTTTATAGCATTAATTGAAATACGAAATGCATTTATTGCATTTTAATGATTTTAAAAGAATTGCTATACTGCATCAAACAAGAAATTCTCATGATTTGGAAAAAGTTTCATAGTATTTTATTAAAGGATAATACTGTTTCCATTTAATAAGTTTATTTTGTTTAACTGCATATAGTGTAACTTTTATATATGTTTCTTATTGGGCTTTCCCAAAGCTCACCCCCCTTATTGACCATACTTGATAGCTTATTAGAGGGGGCGTAACATCCGCTACAATAAGATAACTGAAGGAAATTACTAGAAGTTTGAGTTACCCATGAACAGGTATATGTAGAATTTTATATTTATATTCAGACATATATTTGCATAGTAGATGTAAGTATAGTATGTTTATAAACTGTGGGATGTAAATTACTTTGACTTGTTGTAAGCAGAAATTATAAATATTATGTTACAATTTTATTTACGATTTCTTTTTTATTATTTAGGTATATATATTAAATTAATGGTATAAATATTTAATTGAATTAGAAATGGCTCATTGAAAACTTACATCGACATCGAACGCAAACTGAATGATACCGAATAATTGAATATGAAAGATAAAAGTGAAAAGGAAAAATTTGGTTCGAAATTTTCTAATTCCGGACGTTATAGGTCTCGGTTTCGGATCGGATCAGGCTTATGTTTTGCAGGGTTTGAGTTTTTTCGGGTTTGGGCTTTTTTAAGTTCGGGTTTTTTCGGTTTCAGGCTTTTTTGGTCCCCAGTTTTTTTTTATTTCAGACCTTTGACTTTTTTGGTCAATTCGAGTTGGTCCGGGTTCAGTCTCAGGTGGGATTTCAGGCTTGGTTAAGCTTTTGCCACTTCTACTCTTTATTTAATTCTTTGGTTAGCAGATCTGCAATTTTTAGTTTGGCTTCACAAAATCAATAAAGATAACCCTAGTTGAGAGTAGTTGTCTAATGGTGTTATATCTACAATGTATGTCTCTAAAACTTACCATTATACCTATTGCTATATGCCATTCCAATAGCAAATTGACTGTCACAATGTATACAAACTATTGGCACAGGCTTTGGCCATCTTGGAATATCTTCTAAGAATTGACGAAGCCACTCGACCTCCTTTCCACATTTTTCTAAACTAATGAACTTAGATTCCATAGTAGATCTAGCTATTACTGTTTGTTTTAAGGATTTTCATGATACTACTACACCACTTAAAGTGAAAACATAGCCACTATTTGACTTCAAATATTTCATATCAAATATCTAAGTTGCATTATAGTACCCTTCTGGATATCTTGTATAATGTAGCCCAAAACTACAAGTAAAACGCACATGCCTTAGTACTCTTATTATTTCTTTCCATTTAGCCCTTAAATTACTTATGTATCTACTCAATTTGCTAACTGTGTAAGCTAAGTTAGGTCTCATACAATTCATTAAGTACAAAAAAACTTCCTATTTTTGTAGAGTACTCTACTTGAGAAATACTCTTACCTTTATTCTTGGGTAGATGTTGACTTATATATATTGGTGTTTTAACCATAATGGTATCATTCATATTAAAATTTTCATGAATTCTATTTACATAATGTGATTGACTTAGAATAAGACCTCTAGATGTTCTAAAGATTTTTATTTCTAGTGTAACATCTAATAGACCTACATCTTTCATGTCAAATTTAGAATTCAACATATTCTTGGTAGATTTGATCATCTTATCATCACTACCCACAATGAGCATGTCATCAACGTAAGGACACAATACGACATTGCCATTTTCAATGTCCTTGACATAAAACATTTCTCACTCTGGTTGATTTTAAAACCATTTACCATCATAATGTGATCAAAATTTTCATGCCACTGTTTTAGTGTCTGTGTAAATCCATATAAAGACTTTACCAATTTACAAACATTTTTTACTTGTCTTGGGCCAAAAAAACCTTGAGGTTGTTTCATATAGATTTCTTCATTTAAATCCCTATTTAGAAAAGCTGTCTTTATATCCATTTGACGTACTTCAAGATGCACAAGCTGCAATTGGAAGTATTATCCTAATGGAGTTTAATCTCATCACAGGAGAATACGTATTAAAATAATCAAGGCCTTCTCATTGCCTGTAACCTTTAATTACAAGTCTTGCCTTATACCTGTTAATTGATCCATCATTTTTCATTTTTCTTTTAAAAATCCACTTGGATCTTACAGGTTTACAGTTTGGAGAAAAATCCACTAACTCCCAATTATGATTTTGCATGATAGACTCAATTTCACTATCAATGGCCTCTTCCCACAAGAAGATTCTGAAGAATTTATAGCTTCTTTATAACTTTGAGGATTTCTAGCAAATAAGTCAAAAAATTTGGATCAAAAGATTTTTTTGTCCTAACTCTTTTCTACATCTTGGTTCAACCTCAACATCATCATTTTGTTCATGGTTATGGTCCTAACTATTCTTACAATAGCCTCATAAGTTTGTTTAAATGAATTTGATGCCTTTTTAAATCTACAGCGAAATTCATCTCCAAAGAATGATGCATTTCTAGAATTGACTATTGTGTTTTGTGTATGCCAGGTATTTTTGAATCATACGCAATAAATCATTAGGCACTATTATTATATACATATCCAATAAAGATGCAATCAACTATTTTTGGACCTATTTTCACCTCTTTTAGTAAAGTATAGCCACTTTGGCAAGATATCTGAACACTCGCAAATATTTGTAAGGTCTCTTGACTTTTCATAATTCATATGGAGTTTTTTATTCTTTCTTACGAGGTACCTTAGTTAAAAGATAATTAATTGACAAAATGATTTCTCCCCACAAGTTCTATGTTGTGCACATAGTTCAGCAAATGATGCATCATATTCAGTACCTCGATCACTTCTCAACATCTTAATCTTTTTGTTGAGTTGGTTATCAACTTCATTTTTTATAGAGAACAAATATCTCTAACCACAGGTATCCTCATCCATTTTAATGGTCTGAGACTAATCTTATTCAGGGTTTAGTCATAGTTAAGGCTCTTCACCCCTCTCCAAAGATGTGTTTAGTGGGAGTCGAACCTAAGAGCTTTTCCCACAAACTCAGCCTGCGTTGCCAACTGAGACACAACCTATGGGTTAAAATCTAATGGCAATTACAATGGATTAATTTTTCATTGACCTATATATCTTTTTGGTTTTTAACATATACATAAAATAGTATTTTGTGTTATCATCAACAAAAGTAAGAAAATATTTTTTGTTGTCCCTTGTTTGTATAATTTTAAATCACAAATATTGCTGTGAACTAAATTCACGGATTCAGTCTTCCTTTTATTTTCGTCCCTTGTTTATTGTGAATTAAATTCAAAGGTTTAGTCTTCCTTTCAATTGTTTGGAATGATGACCTTGTCAGTTTTGCATCAATACAAGTTTTACACTTTTGTTTAGAATTAATGTGAAAATAGGGTATATAATTCATGTTAATCAACTTACGCAAAGTATCATAATTAACTTGTTCTAATCTAGCATGCCATAGAGTAAAAGACTCAAGCAAATAAGTAAAAGAACTAACTTTATTAATGTTTATTTAATCATGGTTACATTTAGATTAAAATACCCATTGGATACCTAATCCTTCCCAACATACATTCCATTCTTAAACAACACAACTTTGTCTTATTCAAATACCGTACAAAATCCATATTTGTTAAATGGTGAACTTGATCTAAGGTTCTTATGAATTTCTGCACATACAATACATTATTTAGAGTTAACTTTTTCCCATATGTCATTTTTAGTGCCATTTTTCCTTAACCCTCGATCTTTGAGGTAGCAGAATTTTACATGAACAACTTATCCCTATTTGTAATTGGTTCAAAGGTAGTGAACAATGTTTTGATTGAACAAACAAGTCGGATTACACTAGTGTCAATCCATCATTCTCTTAGATTGGACCCAACAAGGTTCACTTCAAAAACAACAACGAAAAGGCTTTATGTCTGACACATCTTGAGTGATGTAGTTCACCATGTTTGCCTATTGTTTCTATTTTTCTTAGGTAGCCTGCAATAAGATGTTTGATGACTCAGTTTGTCACAATTAACATTTGCCTTGGAACTTTATGGGCTTCTTAGAGATTCCACCTCTTAGGCCCACTTAGATCCATTGTTATTAGACTTCTTATTCTATTTGGCTTTAGAGCCATGCTTCACCATATTTGCCTTAACCATAAGTGAGGTGACCCTTCCCTTTTCAAAACCTTTGTTGCTTTTCCAATTCAAAGTCTAACAATTAGTTCTTCAATATTCATCTCCTTTTGCTTATGCTTAAGGTAATTCTTGAAATCCTTACACGCAAAAGGCATCTTCTCAATAATAACACCATATGAAAGGTTTCACTCAAATTCATTACCTCAGCATGAATTGCATGTAAGATCACTTGGATTCCTTGAACTTAACTGATCACTGTATTAGAGACATCCATATTATAATCTAGGAAGGAACCAACTTCAAATGTCTTGGTCCCAACATCCTCTGTCTTATATTTATAGTCCAAAGACTCCCTCCAACTCTTTGGCTTTTTTCTTTGTACTATATACATTGAATAAAAAATCTGTTAACCCATTCATTAGATAATTTCGATATAAAAAGTCAGAATGTTTCCAAGCATCCACAACATTGATCATTTGGATATCATACTCACCCTCATTGAGTTTAAGAGCATCCTCGTCAATAATCTCACAAGATTGGAGGTGGTCAGATAAAACATTATTTTTGCTCTCATCTCTTGAAGTTTAAACCATTAAATTTCTCTAGTTTCTCTCCATGGTTCATAGTTACCGGTACAATAGGAATCGAAACTTGAACAGCCACAAAGGGGTCTTAACATTAGTTTCAATTGTCATTTCTAAAAATCACAATCAACTATCTCTTAATTTTCAAAATAACAATATATATATCAAATATATAAATATATCAAAATAACTACAATAATTTATTATTTTCTTTTCTTAACTAGGATCTTTATCAACTAAATACTACTCAATAGAATTTTCTCAAGAAAGGCTAGAGGGGTCACAAACGATCCCACTTAAAACCCAACCTCCTTAGATAGAACTAACTAAATGTAATAATTCGAAGTTCAACACCACACCTAGAAAATCAGTTTTAAGATTGTAAGAAAATAATAACAGCATATATATAAATAAATCTTTAAGAACAATAATACAATACTTATAATTGAAAAACAAAATAAGACAAATACAAACAAAGTGAACTGAGGCTTATTTATCACACAATTTCCTTAAAAAAGATTCGCCCTCTCATCATGGGTGTTTAAGTAACTTAGGCATCTGACTCCCAAGATACAATGGCAACCAAGTAGCAAAGGTACACCACCAATCTACTTCAACCGAACTTTCAAATGCCAAACTCTATCACACTAAGAGTCCTAAAACTAGGAGCTTGAAACAAAGAACAAACTTAAAAGAGAAATTAGAGAGAAGCTAGAGAATATGCTTTTGATTTTTTTTTTGGGTGTAAAACAAATGAGAAGAGGTGCCCTTTATAGCCTTCATCCAAGGGCATTTTGGCCCCTTCAAAATTTTTGAATTAATTCCAAGAATTAATTCAACCATTTATTCCATTAACAGTTACACATTTCAAATTTAAACCATTGGCAGTTACAAATCTAAAATTTAATTCAGACAATTTAATCCAATGACATTTACAAAGGATTAATTTTTCATTCACATATATATCTTTTTGAGTGTATAAAATTTTCATTAACACAAAGTGAATTCCCACCCAAATTATGTCATTAGGGATAAGGTTAAGGATGTTGTAAGCGATAAGTTTGATGATAGTTTAGGTACTAGTGAAGATCAGTTGGATATGAATTTAATGTTGGTTTAAGAGATGATAGTGAAGTGTTAGGTGATATGGTAAATTATGTCATTAGCGATGAGGTTAAGGATGATGTAAATGATGAGTTTAATGATAGCTTAGCTACTTGCGAGGATGTGGTCAGATATGAATTTAATGGTAGTTTAAGTGTTGTGAGGTGAGAGGTTGAAGAAAATGTTAATTATAAATATTTTAATATTATTGTTTCAATGATATTTTGTGCCTAAAAGAGCTTGCTAATATTTAGTTTCTATTTTAGGTAACAAATATCATGCTTTAGAGCAAAATGAGCAAAAAATAACAAGTTGCAAAATTTTCTAAACAGTCAAAGGTAAATTGGTAATTTGACCATCTTAACAACTTTGGATGAAGATGAAGCCTTTATCAAAGTTCTAGAGGACTTCTTAAGGTTTTTAAAATGTATAAGATTACAATGGGTCAGACGTTGGAAGAAAATCAACACAATTTTGATTACAATTCCTAATGGAAGTGGGATTTCGTAATTGGCTATTTAAAGGCTTCTCTTGCAAAGTAGTTTTGGAAAGTTTTATTGGAGATCAATTGCAAGTAGGAGAGCTCTTTAAGAGGTAGACTACTACTCCAAGATTTAGTCAATGGGCAGCCAAGAGTGTTTTATCAACATAGGAATTTTAATTAAAGAAGTTTACTTAGAATGGAAGTCATGTAATTAGAGTTTATCTTAAAGTAACTGATTAACCACTTAAGATTGTAATTGGCTTATATAAAGGCCTTTAAGCTCCTCATATCATTCATCCTTTACTCCTTTGTATATTTAACATTTTTTTTCTTAGTTTTCATATACAAAAACAATTTCTCCCTTTAATTTAATTAAGTTGCCGATTTTTCTTCTTTTATTTATCTTTATTGATTTCTTATATTTTCTTTTTAATTCTTTGTTGCTGATTTCTTATTTAATTTTATAAAAAAAACATTTTCTTCTTCATTTTAAAATATAAAACCGATTTCTAATTACTTTTATATGCTTAACGTTTTCTCTAGAATTTTAGGAATGGTTGTTGATTTTAATATGTGTAGTAGCTAATTTATAATTCAATTATAAGGTAGTTTAATCGCCCTTGGAAGCATGTTGTGAGATGTATGAACTTATTATATAATTATTGATTAAGTATATGAGATTCTCTGAGCATATTAACATGATTATTGGTTTGATTAGATAGGAGGCCTACTATTTAGATAAATTTAATAATCTACTAGTAGATTAAAAAACTTAAGTTTGTAATTGCTTAATGGGTTTAATCACAAGAGATAGAAGAGAATCAAAGTTTAAGTTAAATAAACTGAGCTTATGGTTTGTTGCTTAATTTCAATCAATATCTTTCTAGTTTCTAATGCTGTAACAAATTATATCTAGAGAATTTGTTCTAGGTAGTTTAGTAGTTAGAGATTAATTAAAGAGTATGTTTCAATTAACAACACCAAAAGGAAAGATGATGTAATAGAACTTGTTCTTATGCTACGATTGAATGCTTAATTGACAGTCTTACTTTCTGTTCTTTGATCATCATCAAAATTTAAGAATAATTAGATACCTTATAACCGAAGCATGTTTAAAAGTGTCAAAAACCAATCTTTCTCAATTAGCTTGTTTTTAAATTTTATTTTAATTAGATAATTACTTTAAAACCCCTCTCGCCTTTTCTTAAAATTAGACAGTTTTATAATTAATTCAATTGAAATCAATCTCTGTGAGATCGACCCTTACTCCACTAACTACAAATTAGTTGAAAAATGAAATTTATTTTTGGTGAACTTAACACTCATCATGAGGATAAGGACGAAGATGAATTTAATGATGGTTTAAAAGTCGCTTGTAATGTAGGAGATAATGAGCTAAATAAGGAACATGAACAAGATATTTTCCTAACCAAAATTTCCTTCTCTTATTATTCCTTTTTAGCTTTGGCAAACTTGCTTGGAAAATGAAAAGGGTACGTAGTAGTATTAAAAGGAGGATGATTCGAATTTACCATAGATGGGGTGTTTCCTTCTCAGGTTTCACTCTTTGCTCTCCAATATTGTTTTCAGATGCTATCTTTGGAGGCTCTTTAGTGGGTTTTCCCAATTCTTTCCCACTTCTCAAGACTATAGCATTAGCATTCTCCCTTGGGTTAACCATGGCTTAGGAAGGTAACTTACTTGAACCTTGAGCTTCCATTTACTTACAGACGTAGCCAATTGACTAACTTGGTTGTCCAAATTCTTAATGCTCATCCTTGTTTCTTGCATGTTCATCTTTGTTTGCTGTTGAATCTGTAAAGTATTAGTAGCAAAAGACTTGACAATTTCTTCAAGAGACATATTTGAATTATGATTTGGAACCTGTGGTCTTTCCTTTGTGTTTTAGCTTGTTTGAAGTTGTTTTGCCAATTGGGAGGCGCATTTAAATAGGTTGTCGATTCCCAAAAATTGAGATTAGGATGATGAGAGAGTCACATATTCCAGTACTATTACATATGTCAAACTTCTCACCACTGTTCAACTCCTATGTAATTCGCAGGTAACAAAGGAAATAGTGTGGTGGGTCCCACAGGCCCTACAATGCCCGGATGCATGTGAGACTGGACTGATACTGTACAGAGAGTCAAATAAGTCTATAGTAAGAATCTAGAATCTAAAATCATTTATTTAAGTTATTTTTGGGAACTGTGTCAACAAATTAGAAAATAACGATTAAGGACATAGCTCGGTTGAAATTTCGTGAATAATGGTCAAACTAAATTGAATTTTGACCAACTAACTGAAGTATGATAATCTATGTATAAAAAAGTTCCGAGCTATGTCAATAGATAGATTAAATCAATGGTAAAATCAGAAATTTACGCGATTGGCCTAATAGGTATTTTTGTAATTTCACCCTCACGGTTAGTCAAACTTTAATAAAACCCCATCCATTCATTAAAATATGTTCAATAATAATATTTAGTGATTCAATGAAATATTTTGGAGTTAAATAGATTAGTTAGAAATATTATGAAAATTTAAGGGAAAATTGTTTAAAATTATCATAACCAATGGCATTTTGGTCATTTTACTATTGAGAGAATATTCTAAATATTTCTACACACCAAGAGGGCCGGCCACACTCCATCATCTTCAACCTCATGCCATCACCACCATAGCCAACCTTAGAGAAAAATAAAAAACTTCCAAAAATACCATTAAATCAATCTTAAAACACAAAACTTACTTCTACAAACTTGTTCTAAATTTAATCATCTACAAGCCCATACCAAAATCTTGTTGTAAAGTGGACAAAATCAAGAGGAAAGAACTCCCATAGGTTTCATCCAAGATAAGATGTCACTATGCTTGAATTTCCTTTATGTTTTAATGATGGAAAATGAGGTAATTAAGTGTGTTAAGCATGATATTGGCCTTGGATTGAATCAAAAATCCCTTAATGGTGTCCCTAGGGTTTCGGCGATGATGAAGGACTCATGAATTATTGTGTTTTGATGTATGAAAATGGTGTACGAGAGATGGAAATTAATGATGAAACATGAATTAGTGGATAAATTGTTAAAAAATCATGTGAAGTCATCATGTACCATTTGGCCATTATAAGGGGAGAGGGATATTGTACTTAATTTGATGTGTTCTAGGTTCTATAATATTGTATAAATGAAGAGAAGACTGTTGATTTAATCAGAATTAAAATTGGAGTTGATTTAGGCATAGTTGTGTTTTAATACCGGTGTAAATTAGACTGGTTCACTCGTTACTGTAGACAATGTGGTGGATATTAATATAAGAAAATTTATTATAAATTAAGGATGGTAAAATGATGGTGTTGATATAATGATTTTGCAGCCCGGGAGTGAGATTTATCGAGCGGTGTAGTTGGCAAGTTCTGTAGGAAACAACACGTAAGGGATGAGTATGAAAGACGTAAGGATACTGTGAACACAGATTGTGATTGAAAATGATTTTATGAAATTGTTTTGAAGTCAATTGCTTTGGAATTGTTGAACTTGTGGACACTGGCTGGTTTATAAACTTTGTTTTTAATGCAGGAGCGCTAGGTTAGAAACAACCATTATACTGCCGAAAATTCTATGAATTTTATGAAATTATCTTTAATATCTTTGAATATTAAAAATAAAAAAATTATTTAGTTAAATTCATCGTGTATATTGAAATTGCATATTTTCTTTCAATACTAAAAAACAATAATTAAAGATTCATGTTAATGAATTACATACGTGAGGGTACCAGCATGTTCTTATAATTGTTCTACAGATGAATAGAACGTTTTCAGAAAAGAATAATGAACTGTGAATATTTTATGAATTTTTATTTCTAAACTGCTTATAGTTTTCAATATATTTATTTATAGACTGATTGAAGATTTTATCACTGAAATTGATTTCTAAATAGTGTTTCTACTGTTTATAAATTGTTTTAAGACTTTTAGGCCCCGCATCATGCTAATTGTTACTGTTGCTAATAGACCTACCAAGTCTTTAGCTTTCGTAGTTGTCGCTTGGCAAGTGTACATTGTTGATCCACTGTCACTATGGCCATATGCCTTACTGTTAGTGTGTCTCCCTTCTTAGGATACTGTTATAGCATGATATTTATTGGGTGTTGCCTAGTCTCCACTGTACTGTATTGTTTTACTGAATTGAATATCTTACTGATACTGAAGTGGATGGTTTATATATCGACTGTACTGTGGATTTCTAAGTGTTTACTGTACTGTTTACTACATCTCTTTAGACGAAACTGTTTACTAAAGTGTTCCATTTGCACTATTTATACACTGTTTATATATTGAAAACCGCATGAAATAGTTTTAAAGTAATTTAAATTGTTTATTCATATTGTCTTCATCTGCTTACTCTCTATAGTCGTAACTAGGGAGTGGGACATGAAAGGTACTTCAAAGTACCTCCTATACTCCATTCGATTTTCTAGCCGACTATAATATCCTTCCTAAAAATGTCCTTTAGCGTACTGTTAGAAATTAAATGTTTTTATGCATATAGATTTCTTAGTATCAGTTCTTGCATACGAATTTCTTGCTGAACATGTTAGCTCACCCCCTATTTTTCCACCTCATAAATTATCTGCAGTAGTATACCATTCCACGGATTGGCTGAGCTTTTGGTACCTTGAGGCAATAGTGAATTGATCTTGGAGGTATATTTTCTTTTCTTTATATGTTCAGACTTTCATGTACAGTACTACATTTCGTATAATAATGTACAGGAGATCTAGAATATGTGAATTATACTGGAAATGATGCTATTGATGTAAAAATTATTATCAACTTTATATGGAATTTTATTTAAAAGTGTGATTATTGTATAAATGAGTGTTATAAAGGCATCACAGACAGCCCAACCAACTGACTTGACATGTGAATTATGCATATTTACTATATTTTACGGTGTTACAGTTTAATTGGTATTAGAGCAAGGCTGGTCTGATGTCTGTTAGTGTCTTTATAACTAAATAGGAGTACATCCCTTGTAGTACTGTGTCGTTTAAATGTATAAATGATTCAAGTGACTAAAAAACCAATTTGAATGTCTGTATTGTGCAAAAATGAGTGGGCAAAGGGTTACCCGTCGAGGTAAAGGATGAGGTAAGGCGGAGCTGACCCTAGAGCCAGCACTAGAACCTGCCCCAAAACCTGCTCTCCCTCCGCAGCCCGAAAGTCCAGACACTAGAATTTAGAGGGTGGAAAGGATGTTGGCAGATTTTATAGCTATGTATAATGAGCATATAGCTGCTGACAGAACTAGAGCAGCAGCACCACTAGAAATAGCACCACCCCACCTCATCCTACATAAGCACCTACACAACTAGCTCTTGAGCCATAGCATGCTCCATAGCGTGAGCCCCAACCACAAGTAGCACCGCAACCACTAGCTCAGTCGCAGCATGCAAATATAGTCCTACTGTGACGTTAATTTTGTGCAGCAGTTTAAGAAGTTGGATCCTCCAAAGCATAAGGGTGATTAGGATCCGATGGTGGCAGAGCACTGCGTAAATGCGATCAAGAAATCATTTAAGTATATGCGGTGTTTCGAGACAGAGAAAGTGGGCTTAGCTGTATTTTAGTTGATAGATGATGGGAAACACTGGTGAAAATCCACTCAGACAGTACTATTAGCAGCATCCAGTGGTGACATGGACCATATTAATGGAGGCTTTTTACCGACAGTATATTCCCCGAACCGCGCAGAAGAAGTTATAGTAGGATTTTTTAGAGTTGACTCAGGGGAGTATGACTGTAGATTAGTACAAGTCTATATTCACCACACTGAGTCGTTTCGATTCTCAAACCCGGGCAAGTGAGGAGCATAAGATTGACAGATTCATGGCGGGTTTAAGACCTTCTATCAGGACCTGGTTAGTCCCGTTCGATATCTGGTCATATGATGAGGCAGTACGTCGAGCCTTACTTTGTGAGCGGGACTATGAGCAGTTCTATGTTGATATTGGTTCTAAGGGTAAAGGTAAAGGGAAAGAGAAGGTTAAGAGGGGTTTCGAGGATCGGATAGGGAGATGGCAGCCTAAGAAGGCTAAGACATCAGGCATTCGGATTTCAGAGGATAGGCAAGTTAAATCTGCTTCTGTTGCCCAACGGCTAAGTGTGCTCATTGTGGGAGGTCACATGGTACTCGACCTTACTATTTACTTACTAGGGACTGTTTTCAATGTAGACAGATAGGGCATCTGGCTAAGGATTGCCTGATGTTGAGAGAGGTAGATGCATTTATTGTTCCTGCTACAGTTCCACCTCCAACAGCACTAGTTCTGAGTGAGTCAAAGAAAGCAACACCTTCACAGCCTAAGCGAGCGACAGCAGCTGAGAATGATAAGAAGGTTGTGACACAAGGTAGGGTGTACACACTGGATTAGGAAGCTGCTGACACATCTACAGATATTGTTAAGGGTAAGACCTATATTTTTGATATTCCCGTACTTGCACTGTTTTATCCTGGTTCTACACATTCTTTTGTGTCGCCTACTTATGCTAGTAAAATACTTGTAGAACCTGAACCCTTAAGGTATACTTTACAGATAAATACGCCCTTTAAAGAATCACAAATGACTAATATTGTGTATAGAAATTGTAAAGTGACAGTAGGAGAGAAGGAAACGACAACTATCCTAATTTTGTTAAACAAGTATGATTTTGATGTAATCTTAGGAGTGGACTGGTTAGCTATAAACTATGTTAGTTTAGACTGTTACACTAAGTTTATTACCTTCTCTCATCCTGAATGTTACACTGTAAAATTGTTAAATAAGTAATGGAAGTGAAATAATTATTACTAAATTGTTTGAGTGTTATGTTGAGGACATAGAAAAGAGACGTTCGAAGTTGCATGAGATTTTTGTGCTTAGGGATTTCCCTGATGTGTTTTCGAATGAACTACCAAGGTTACCACCAGATCGAGAAATCGAGTTTACCATTGACTTGGTACTCCGTACTGAGCCCATTTCTAAGCCCCCGTAAAAAAATGGCATTGGTGGAGTTAGAGGAGTTTAAGAAGCAGTTCTAGGAATTATTGGATAAGGGCTTCATTCATCCCAGTGTGTCTCCATGGGGTGCACCAATACTGTTCGTCCGGAAGAAGGATAGTAGCTTGCGATTGTGCATAGATTACCGGTTGCTTAATAAAGTTACCATAAAAAATAAATATCTCTTGCCCAGGATCGATGATCTCTTTGATCAGCTCAAGGGTGCGCAGGTGTTTTTCAAGATTGATCTACGATCAGGGTATCATTAGTTGAAGATCTGAGAAGCTGATGTCCCTAAGACGGCATTCAAGACTCGATATGATTATTATGAGTTCTTAATAATGCCATTCGGATTGACTAATGCCCCTGTAGCTTTCATGAGCTTGATGAATGAAGTGTTTAAGCCATACCAGGATATGTTTGTCATTGTGTTTATTAATGACATCTTGGTATATTCCAAGTCATCAGAGGAGTAAAGCAGCATCTCTACATAGTTCTACAGACCCTCAGAGACCGGAAGCTCTATGCCAAGTTCAGTAAGTGCGAGTTCTGGCTAGATCATATGACATTTCTAGGACATGTTGTATCTAAAGAATGGGGTGTGTGTTGATCCGTCTAAAATCAAATCCATTGTGTAGTGGGAAAGGCCAAAGACGGTGACAAAGATACAGAGTTTTTTAGGTTTAGCCGGATACTCCTGCCTATTTGTCGAGGGATTCTCGAGATTAGCTTCTCCACTGACGCGTCTCACATGTAAGGATTAAGTTCAAGTGGACAGATGCGTGTGAGCGTAGTTTTCAGGAGTTGAAGAGGAGATTGACTACTGCTCCTATTCTTGTCCTTCCCAAAGGATTAAGGGGTTTCTCAGTCTACAGTGATGCTTCCGCATTGGGTTTGGGTTGTGTTCTCATGCAGAATGGAAGTGTGATTGCTTATGGTTCCAGATAGTTGAAAGAGCATGAAAAGAATTATCCCACACTGACTTAGAATTAGCTACCGTAGTGTTTGCATTAAAGATATGGCGGCACTATCTCTCGGAGAGAAATTCCAGGTATATACAGACCATAAGAGTCTCAAGTATCTGTTCTAGCAGCGATAGTTGAATATGGACAGTGCAGGTGGATGGAGCTGTTAAAGGATTACAACTGCAAGATCTTATACCACCCGGGGAAAGCAAACGTGGTGGCAGATGCTTTGAGCAGGAAGCATATTGGGATGGTATCATACATGGTGGTCCAAGAGTATGATCTATTAGAGCAATTCTTGAGCCTCAGTCTAAATGTAATTTCCTCTAAGAAGTATGGATTTATTGCCAGTTTTTGGATTGAACCAGATTTGGTAGATAGAATCAGAGATGCTCAGAGAAGTGATGCATATTGCATAGAGATTGCAAGTTAGGTACAAATGGGTGTTTAGTCAGATTATGCGATTGGCACTGATGGTATACTGAGGTTCAGAAGCAAAATCTGTATTCCTGAGAACTAGCAATTAAAGGATCTGATTTTGACTGAAGCCTATACATCTATGTACACTCTGCATCCGGGCAGTAATAAGATGTAACATAATCTGCGTAGGGTGTAATGGTGGCCTAAGATGAAACGAGACATCATGGAATTTGTTGCTAGATATCTCACATGTCAGCAGGTGAAGATAGAGCACTAGAAGCCTATAGGGTTGCTACATCTTCTACCGATTTCGATGTGGAAATGGAAGCACATAACTATAAACTTCATTATGCGTTTACCAAGGAACCGAAGGAGTCATGATGGTATATGGGTGATTATTGATAGATTGACGAAGTCTGCTCACTTTCTTGCCATTAGATCTACCGATTCTCTCAGTGCCTTAGCCTATTTATATGTTCGAGAGATTGTAAGACTGCATGGTGTTCCAGTGAGCATCACTGCTGATAGGGATTCCCGATTTACTTCACACTTTTGGGAGAGATATCAGGAAGCTATGGAATCTCGACTGAATTTTAGCACCGCTTTCTATCCGCAGACTAACGGTCAATTCGAGCGTACCATTCAGATGTTCGAGGATATGTTAAGAGCATGTGCATTAGATTTTAAAGGCTCCTGGGACAATCACTTGCCATTGGTGGAGTTTTCATATAATAATAGTTATCACTCTACTATTGGCATGGCACCATATGAAGCTCTATATGGCAGACGGTGTAGATCCCTAGTTGCTTAAGAAGACGTGGGTGATCAAAAGATATTAGCTTCCAATTTAGTAGAGCAAGCTTCTTGAGATTTGCAAATTATCTGTGAGAGATTAAAGAATGCACAGAGTCGGCAAAAGAGCTATGTTGATAATAGGCGCCGACCATTGGAGTTCACGGTTGGAGTTTCAGTCTTCCTAAAGGTCTCACCATCGAAAGGCATCATGCGATTTGGTAAGAAAGGGAAATTGAATCCTTGGTATATCGGGCCATTTGAGATCTTAGACCATGTGGGAGATGTTGCCTATCAGTTAACACTACCACCAGAACTATCCGGGGTGCATAATGTCTTCCACGTATCGATGTTGAGGAATTACCTGTGATAACCGTAAAATTTTCCATTTATTGGAAATTATTAATATTGGAAATTAATATTAAAGAAAATAGATAAGCGGAAATAAATAAATATAATTATGAGAACAGAATATTTGTGAAAATCCTGAGAATTGAAGAAGTGACAAATTGAGAAATTCGAGTAAAGGAAAATTAAATTGGAAATAAGGATAAGGTTGAAATTAGGGAAAATAATGAAGAGAAGAAATTTAATTTGGATAAATCGAAATCCAAATTAAATAAGAAATGAAAATGGAGAAATATAAATTCGGATATTGAGAAATCCAAATTATAAGAAATACAAATTTGAGTAATTATATATTTATATAATTTATTATATAAATATATTTTTAAATATATTATATATGTTTTATATCATTACATATGTGTGTGTGTGTGTGTGTGTGTATATATATATATATTTATATGAAATATAGTATATATATTATATATGGATATATATTATTTTATATCATTAAATAAATACATGTGTATATTATAAAATATATATTTATATATATTTATAAATATATATGTGTGTGTATATATATATATATATATATGAAATATACATATATACCTTATTATTTTAAATAAAAGTATATAAATATATATAAGAAATATATATTATTTTAGTTTAAAGTGATGTGTATAGATATATATATATAAATAATGGATGATATAAATATATATATATATATATATCTATAATTATATATATAATTAAAAGAAATAATTATATATAATATATATATATATATATAAAAAGCAAAAGAAAGAAACGGGATTGGGATATAACCTGATCCCTGTTTCCTTCTCTGTTAAAAAATAGAGAAGGAAAACCGCCGTAGTTGGCGGAAAGAAGAAAGAGAGGGAGGAGCCGTTGCCGGCGAGAGAGGAAGAGAGAGAGACAGCCCACGATGGGAAAGGAAAGGAAAGAAGAGAAACGGGGTGGAAGACGAAACGACAGAAGAGGCGAAACCGATGAGGAGAAGAGGGAGAGGAAAATGGCAGTGCCGGCCGATCCAGTCACCGCCACTGCATCCCCGACCTCGATGGAGGTAAGAGGAAGTGATGAGGACGGCCAACAGTGAAGGAAACCGACGAAGGAGGGAGAAAAAGAGAAGGAGGAGGACGAAACCCAAGCCTCCAGATTCGGGGTCGTCGTCAGTGATAGGGAGAAACGGAGGCCAGATCCGGCATCCTCGCAATGTTGGCCAACTATGGGAAGCATGAACCAACGAAAATGGTGGCCGTCGATGATCGAACCGGCAGGATGGGACGTAACCGGTCTGAACCGATCGAACCGGTTCAAACCAGAAAAGGAAAAAGGAAGAAAAGAAAAAGAAGAAAGAAAAGAAAAAAAGAAAAGAGAAGAAAAAGAAGAAGAAAAAAGGAAGAAAAAGAGAGTAAAGGAACTCGAAAATTTCGAAAATTCGAAAATCCTGGAAATTCGGTAGGAAATTACGAAAATTATTTCGATTATTTAATTAAATAAATTATTTGCGAAAATTCTAAAATATTAGAATTTGGTTTCTAGAATTATTCTCGACGAACGAAAGGATGGAATTGGAAGAGATGGAGTACGGGCACGACCTTTGAGAGGAAGTCACCGACCAGAAAAAGGTAAGGGATGCATGTGCAGCACTGTAAGGATATTCAGTTTGCATTGCTTTTCATCACGAAATATTTTTATGAAAATATTGTGGTGATTTATCAGTTGGAAATTTGTGATGATGTACTGGCTGGATTTCTAAACTGTATTTTCGTGCAGGAGGCTAGTCAATCGACAGCCGTTATGCTGCCGAAAATTTTTAGAAAATTTCATAAAATCATATTAAATGATTTTATTTCACGAAAATCGATATTCGATCACGAAAAACAAGAAAATCATTATTTTTCATAAAACATGAATATAATGAGATTTAATTTTAAAATATTCATGTTTTCGAGAATGGTGATAATGAAATCATCGAAAATTCTCGTGAAAGGTAAATTACACGAAATACGAGACAAAAAATGAAAAGAAATACAATGAATAATTTTATGAGTATTTTTATAAATATTTTTGAAATAATCACTAAATGATTTTTAACCTTAATGGTTTTAAATTATGAAATTATATATTTTATATATTCCATAAAGGTTATTTTATGAGAAAAACATGGTTTTGAGACTAGTTGGCCCCTCTATCATGCTGACATGTGATACGTGATATGTGATATGTGATATGTAGTCCCGACCGACACCTGATCAATGATCCGTCGAGGACAATTATAGACTATGGCCATAGATTTGACATGATTATTTTATACCTTCGGGTATTATTGCATTATAGGACTCGGTGGTTGCCACTGTCTCCATATATGATTTATTATATGTGAAATGAAAATGTTTTTATGATATGTGACATGTAAAATGAATATGTTTCATATGATATGAGAAGAAAATGAAATGATTTATAGCATTTTTCTAAAATGCTCATTTCGGTACTGTTTTTAGTACTACAAGATGATTTTCATATGACATGTAATATGAATAAGTGATATGTTTTCAAAAAGGAAAGAGGAGGAAAATAAATCTAATTTCTTATTTAAATTTTTAAATTGAATATTAGATTTAAACGATTTATATGTTATACGAAAAAGATTTAAATAACTTATTTTGCTATTTAAATTACTGTACTAATTACGATTGTATAGTAAAATATGAAACGAGTTTTAAATGAGAATGATGATGATTTGACTAATATTCTTTTTAAAGAATATATGAATATTAGTTATTTTATTTAAATGCTTTATTTTATAAAAGCATTACTTTGAAAAGAACACGAAAATGATATGGAATAAAAGAGAAAAAAGATTTAAATTCCAAACGAAAAGAAAATTTCTCTCTACAGTTGCTTCTAGGTTCCGGGACAAGACAGGTATTTCAAAATACCTGCCTTACTCCATTCGGATCCCTAGCCGACTGTAGTATCGTTCCTACATGTGTGCCAGAGTCACTATAGAAAAAAATGAAAAAGTTTTTCAGCATATAGATAGCTGAATATCAAGTGACGTATATAATTCTCTTACTGAGCCGTGGTTTGCTCACCCCTTAATTTTAACATCTCAGGTTTTCAAAGACTGAGAGTCTAACATCTAAAGGATTTCGGCTGTGCATTTAGGGACGATGCGATAGCTTGATGTCTTACATAAGGTAAGATCATTTATTTTCTGTATTTAGACTTATTTACATTACTACTTCCTTATGAATTAAGATAGGGGATGTAATCCATATTAAAATTTTATATGGAATTATTTATATGTAAAAGAAAAGTAAAGTATCGCAAACAGCCCAACCAAATAAGATGTATAGAATAAGATGAAAAATAAGGTCACGGGCTGTGACATTACCATCTAGATCCATCTCACGTAATTCAATACGAGCCACTCGAGATTAGGGAAGATATGAGTTATGTGGAGAGACCGATTCGGATCTTGGATAGAAAAGACAAGTTACTACGGTCTAAGACTATTCCATTGGTGAAAGTGCTCTGGCAGTACCATTCAGAAGAAGAGGCAACATGGGAATTAGAAAGTTTGATGTGAGAAAAGTACCCGGAGCTATTTCAGTGATTGATCTGATCAAATTTGGAAGACCAAATTTCCTAAGGTGGGGAGGATGTGAGAGTCACATATTTCGATACTATTACATATGTTAGACTTCTCACCACTGTTCAATTCCTGTGTAATTTGTAAGCAACAAAAGAAATAGTGTGGTAGGTCCCACAGGCCGTACAGTGCCCGGATGGATGTGAGACTGGACGGATACTGTACGGAGAGTCAAATAAGTCTATGGTCTAGAACCCAAAATCCTTTATTTAAGTTATTTTTGGGAAGTATGCCAACAAATTAGAAAATGACAATTAAGGACATAACCCTATTGAACTTTCGTGAATAATAGTCAAAACTAAATTGACTTTTGACCGACTGATTCAAGTATGATAATCTACGTATAAATAAGTTCTGGCCTATGCCAATAGATAGATTAAATCAGTGGTAAAATCAGAAATTTACGTGATTGGCCCGATAGGGGTATTTTTGTAATTTCAACCTTACGATAAGTCAAACCTTAATAAAACCCCATTTATTCATTAAAATATGTTCAATAATAATATTTAGTGATTAAATGAAATATTTTGGAGTTAAATATATTAGTTAGAAATATTATGAAAATTTAAGGGCAAAATTGTCTAAAATTATCATAACCAAGGGCATTTTGGTCATTTTACTATTAAGAGAATATTCTAATTATTACTACAAACCAAGAAGGCTGGCCACACTCCATCATCTTCAACCTCACGCCATCACCACCATAGCCAACCTTAGAGAAAAATAAAAAGCTTCTAAAAACACCATTAAATCAATCTTAAAACACAAAACTCTCTTCTACAAACTTGTTTTAAATTTAATCTTCCACAAGACCATACCAAAATCTTGTTGTAAAGTGGACAAAATCAAGAGGAAATAACTCCCATAGGTTTTGGGCAACGTAAGATGTCACTATGCTTGAATTTCCTTTATGTTTTAATGATGGAAAATAAGGTAATTAAGTGTGTTAAGCATGATATTGGCCTTGGATTGAACCAAAACTCCCTCAATGGTGTCCCTAGGGTTTCAGCCATGATGAAGGACTCATGAATTATTGTGTTTTGATGTATGAAAATAGTGTAGGGGAGATAGAAATTAATGATGAAACATGAATTAGTGGATAAATTGTTAAAAAATCATGTAAAGGTCATCATGTACCATTTGGCCATTGTAAGGGGAGAGGGATATTGTGCTTAATTTGATGTGCTCTAGGTTCTATAATATTGTATAAATTAAGAGAAGACTTTTGGTGCAATCGAAAATAAAATCGGAGTTGATTTAGGCATAGTTGTGTTTTTAATACCGGTGTAAATTAGATTGGTTTAATGGTTACTGTAGACAATGTGGTGGACTTTAATGTAGGAAATTTTATTATAAATTAAGGATGGTAAAATGCTGGTGTTGGTATAATGATTGTGCAGCCCTGGAGTGAGATTTATAGAGTGGTGCAATTGGCAAGTTCGATGGAAAACGATAGGTAAGGGATGAGTATGGAAGATGTAGGGATACTGTGAATGCATATTGTGGTTGAAAATGATTTTATGAAATTGTTTTGAATTCAATTGCTTTGGAATTGTTGAACTTTTGGACACTATAAACTGTGTTTGCAATGCAAGAGGGCTAGGTTAGAAATAGTCGTTATACTACAAAAAATTCTAAGAATTTTATGAAATTATCTTTTAATAACTTTGAATATTAAAAATAAAAAAATTATTTAGTTAAATTCATCGTATTTATTGAAATTGCATATTTTCTTTCAATACTAAAAAACAATATTTAAAAATTCATGTTAATAAATTTTACGTACGTGAGGGTACCAGCATGTTCTTATAATTGTTCTACAAATGAATAGAACATTTTTAGAAAAGAATACCGAACTGTGAATATTTTATGAATATTTATTTCTGAACTGCTTATATTTTTCAATATATTTATTTATGGACTGATTGAAGATTTTATCACTAAAATTGATTTCTAAATAGTGTTTCTACTGTTTATAAACTGTTTTGAGACTGTTAGGCCCCGTATCACGCTGACTGTTACTATTGTTTATAGACCAACCAAGTCTTTAGCTTCCGCAGTTGTCACCTGGCAAGTGTACACTGTGGACCCACTATGACAATGGCCATATGTCTTATTGTTACTATTTCTCCCTTCTTGGGATACTGTTACGGCATGATATTTTTTGGGTATTACCTGGTCTCTACTATATTGTACTGTTTCACTGAACTGAATCTCTTACTGATACTGAAGTTGATGGTTTATATATCGACCGTACCATGGATTTCTAAGTGTTTACTATACTGTTTACTACATCTCTTTAGACGAAATTGTTTATTAAAGTGTTCCATTTGCACTATTTATACACTGTTTATATATTGAAAAGTGCATGAAATAGTTTTAAAGTAATTTAAACTGTTTATTCATATCATCTTCATCTGTTTACTCCTTATAGTCACAACTAGGGATTGGGACATGAAAGGTACTTCAAGTACCTCTTATACTCCATTCAGTTTCCTAGCCGACTATAGTATCCTTCCTAAAAATGTCCTTTAGCTTACTGTTAGAAATTAAATGTTTTTATGCATATAGATTTCATAGTATCAGTTCTTGCGTACGAATTTCTTACTGAGCACGTTAGCTCACCCCCTATTTTTCCACCTCACAGATTATTTGCAGTAGTATACTGTTCCATGGATTGGTTACGCTTTTGGTACCCTGGGCCAGCAATGAATTGATCCTGGAGGTATATTTTATTTTCTTTATATGTTCAGACTTTCATGTACAGTACTACATTTTGTATAATTATGTATAGGAGATGTAGAATATGTGAATTATACTAGAAATGATACTATTGATGTAAATATTATTATCAACTTTACATGGAATTTTATTTAAAAGTGTGATTATTGTATAAATGAGTGTTATAAAGGCATCGCAGACAACCCAACCAACTGACTATACATGTGAATTATGGATATTTACTGTATTTTACAGACGTTACAGATGATCCCTTCATCCTTGATTATAAGTATTGGAATATGTGTCATACTTACGTTGTGGCTATTGCAGGAATCCGCCTACTGTGTTAGCTTGCTTTATGGTGTCCTCTTGGAGTGTTGGACACATGTCAGTGTAATGTCCTTGGATAGAGCAAATGCCATAATTCTTGTTGCTTATTTCCTACAATCAAGTCACGCATAAGGGAAGTTAGATTAGCAATTTGTTTCTAAAGGGAAGAAATACCTACCTCGTATACATGCTTCGATAATGGATTATGCCTAGTGCTAAATTGTTGAATTTGTAGCCCTGTTAGCTATCAAATTTTTTATCATCTTGAGGTGTTTTATCCACTAATGCTCTTCCACTTGCTGCATCAATCATGATTCTATCTATAGGCATAAGTCCTCCATAAAAATATTGAATTAAGAGTTACTTATGAATTTGGTGATGTGGGCAACTTGCATATAGCCTTTTAAAGCACTTCTAATACTTATGTAAGGACTCTTCATTATATTGATTGATTTCGTAAATTTCTTTGAGATTATTGGTAGCCCTTGAAGCTGAAGAGTATCTTTCTAAAAAGAGCCTCTTCATCTCGTCCCGTGTGGTAATGGTTCCTGAATGAAAGAAATACAGCTAATCCTTGGCTGAATAAGCCAGCAAGAATGGGAAAGCTCTTAATTTGATTTGTACCTCAGAACCCCGATAGCTTTCATACTTGAACAAACCACATGGAATTCTTTGAGATGCTTGTGTGGATCTTCACTTATAAGACCATGAAAAGTTGGTAAGAGATGTATCAAACCAAATTTTAATTCAAACCTAACATCTAAAGTAAAAAAAGCAATGCCAAATAAGTGTTCATTCAAATTTGCAGCTACCAACTCCTTGAGTATCCTATTGTTTGTGTTTGCTACCATTGTCTCTTCCTCTGAATCACTTGAAAATTCAAGAGTTAGAGTGAAGGTGATCTTGGTTGAAAGTGGATCACAAGAGGGTGGTGGTGGTGGCATCAGTTCTTTGGTTGTTTGAACGAATTTCTTTATCCTTTGTAGTCTTTGGCTAGAATCTTCGTTTTGAGATGCAAATTTGAAAAAGAAAACAAAAATAAACTAATGAGAACAATAATCAAGATAAATAAATCAATTATATAATCAATCCTTGGCAACAATGCCAAAATTTGATGCAAGTCGAATACACCAAAATAAATTACTCTAATTAACTATTTTGTAGATAGAAATGTAAAGGTTGATTCCATAAAGATTGGTGCAAATTGAATTTATTTACATAAATAAGTTCTTAATTAAAGGGGTGGTTTTTGCAATTAATATAATATAATTGAAATATAAGAAAACAACAATACTTGTAAATCACAATTTAATATATATAAAGAGGCTTTGTTATCAGAAATCTGTCCACTCTTTGAATTAAATATTGATTATCGACTATGGATTAAATTTACCTTTGAATATTCAATCCTAGCATAACAATAAGCATTGTTATACTAATTTTTCACTACTTAGTCGTTAATTGAAACAAGCTCTTGAAGTAATCTTAACTAGTAAACTACCTAGAACAAGCTCTCTAGACGTAATTTTGTAGCAGCCTTAAGAATTAGAAAGATTGATTGAAACAAAATAATGAACTCACAAGCTTGGTTCATTTAACTTAGACTTTGATACTCCTATTTACTACTAATTTGTAAGAATTATCAAGCAATTACGGACTTGAATTCTAATCTAGCATTAAACCATTAAGCTTAATTAAATAGTAGGCCTCCTATCAATTAAACTAACAATTATGTTAATATTTGTAGAAGAATTTCAGATATTCAACATGTAAAATCAATGTATTATAGCTCATACATATCTCAAAACATTCATCTAAGAGTATCAAGAATTTCTTCTAATCGAAAAAGAAAGAAACTAGAAAGATAGAAAAAGAAAAACGATAACTATACAATATTAAAAAATGTGTTAACTTTATAAAAACCATACAATATCGGTTATAATCTGCTCTAGCCCTTAAAGAAGTTATTTATAATCTTAAAATAACAAGAATTAACTTAAATAAAACTCTTATTTTTAATTTACAAGAATTTGTCTTCAAGTAGAACTCATGCCTTGAAACCGATTTCCTCTTTATCTCAGTCTCTCTTCTTGCCGCCACTTCTAAGAGTCTTCTAGTCTTCTTGTAGAATTTACCTCTTCTTGGACTCTTGTATTTTATCTCAGCTTAACTCCCCTCCAAACTAATTATACAAGTGGTCCTTATATAGCCATCTAGTAATCCGAATCCCACTAGGATTAGTATTCTAGAATTTTGAGTTGACTTTCCAATTACGTTTCACCAACCAAATCACTTGGATTCATGCGATCTCATGCATTCTGAAAAGCTCAAGAAGTCCTCTTCAACTTTCATGAAGACTTCATCTTCATCCAAGAACGTTATGGTGGTGAAATTACCATTTTACCCTTGACTTGTCAGAAAATAGCAAATATGCCATTTTAGCTCAAATTACTCCAGAAACTTAATTTTGCTGCCTAAAACATAAAATACACATTGGCATGCTCATTTAGGTAGAAACTATACTTAAAAGAATAATTATAGAATATTAAATAATGCATTCTTGCTTCCTATCAGAGCGTACCGTTATTATTTCTTTGTCTGCTTGATCCTCGCTATTTAGGAAGCTCTTAAATATCAAGGCCTCATCGCGAGGAAGAATTTTGAACCAGCTTAGATGAGAAGCAACCCCAGGGTCATCCATGAAGTCATTATCATTGACCCTTCGGTAGACTTTGAAGTCTTGCCCGTAAACAGGGTTGACCACACATACAAGCCCTCTAAGAAAGATCAAAGGCAATCACTCATGGAGTAGTCGATGAAAGACGTGCATGTGCTCTCCCATATCGCTCCACACAGTGATGGGTATTGAGAAGAGCGACCTGAGGGAGCACGGCCACGTCTTTCATTAGCTGCTTTACGAATAATTGCCTTCAATCTTTCCTACAGTGTTTGAATATGTTGCACTTGGCCCAGTTCTGCCTATGCAACTCTTCTAGGTCCTTTTGGTCATTAAGTTCCATCACTGGTGATTCACGAGCAAACGGTTTGCCCTTTTTGAGTTTAGGAAGAGGAGCTTGATCTGCCATGTTGGGTAGGAAGAAGAGTAGGATCTTAAGAGTGCTCTAGAACCGCTACCTCAGATTAAGGATGTTTTTAGGGACAAGAAATTTCAGCTAAGGATCCAAGGTACACTCAATATTCTTCCTCTTAGGGATGGCTTATCTGATGGAATCCATTTTTGTACAAGAAAATCGAAAAGTATAAGAAATAGTGATTAATAAAAAACAATTATAAGAGCTTAAAAATAAAAATTATGATTAGGAAACTCTAAGAATTCTTGAAGAAACTCGATGTTGGTTAATGATTCCTCTAAAGGAAAGGGAATGAATAGGGCTTCCGAATGCTTCTCCTAGGCCCCAATTAAGACCTCCATTGGACGTATCACTGTCAAAATGACCCTCCCTTTTCAAGGCCTCTTCTCCCTCACTGTGTGACCCTAGACTACTTGAGGAAAGAACTTTAGGCAATGGATTCTTATGTTCCAAGTTAGGATCCACAAAAGCTGGGCGAGGATTGGCGAGAACATCTACAATGCCTCAGCTATCAGCTAGGATGTTCTCTTGGGTAAGGAGAGTAAGTAAACTGTTTTCCCTCCACATCACAATAAGTCGATTTGCTGACTGTACAGTCTCCTAAAGACTAAGAGAGTCTGGTCCTTGGATGTTTTATGCCTATGTACACTCTATTGGGTAAGGATACCTAAACGCTTTGGAATTTCAATAATAAGCCAATCAAGCTGGTATTAATGAAAACTTGCTATTTTGAAATCTTTTTTTCAAAATCTCTTTGGATAGAATAGGGTATTGATGCGGAGAGTCCACAGACCCTTTAAAAAGTGCTAAATAAAGTAAGTGTGGGCACTACGCCACTCCTATTACATATAATGTTGAAGCCCACTAGTTGAGCATACGCATGAGGATAAAGGTGGGATGTGACAATTCTTTGGTCCTTAAGGAAATTAATCCCGAAGTTATGATGGGGGAAGAGGAATCCAAACTCTAAGGAAGCCTTATGAATCACTATCTCGCTAGTAACTAAAGAATGTGAATCACTATCTTGCTAGTAACTAAAGAATCTGACATTTTGTTGTTATTAGGTAGGCAATAAGCGTAACCCCTGAGAGGAGAATACACATTCCTAATTATTTCTGTGTTAGACAAGTTTAACTTAGAACTAATACTTACGTTTATTTATTTGTCAATACCCATGCGTGCCATTGAAAAAAAAATTAAGTTAAATAAGCCTAGAACTCACTGCACAAGGAAAACCTAAGCGTTAAGACACCATATGGCAGAGTTATGCTACAGGGTATAACTTACAGACTACAACGATAGGGTATGCATGACAAGGGTGTGCGGCAAACACTAGTGACAGGGGTGTGTGGGAGAGTAAGGGCAGAGAATTTCCTTATAACAACAAATAAGCACTCTCACACTTATGTACCTGCATTGAGGAAGCTGAAGAGTCCCACAAGCAAAATGTAAGGAGTCTCTCGAAAAAATTTCAAAAAAGGGAAGTTGTGAAAGAGAGCTTGAAGAGTCACTCGACCCAACGTATTCAGGAAAATATCAAAATGCCATATATACTCTTACCTGGTGTATATCCAGGAAAAGAGAGGCAAGCAATTGATATGATTTAGGCCAAAAGGCATTCGGCCCAAATACAGCCTGAGCCTAAGATGAAAAAGGACCTAGAAGGACCGTGAAGTCTCAACAAGAAGATGCCACATGGCACGTGATAGAGCCTCCTGTGCATGAAAGACCCCAGTGTGCGGGAGACCCTCATGCATGTAGGGATTCTCGCCCTTGCATGAGAGTCCTCTGCTTGTGTGGTAGAAGACCCTGCCGCACCCTATGAGAGATTTTCCTGCCAAGAGCGATAAGCTATAGTGATGAGGAGAGGACTCTCCCAGAGACCCACTTCTCATTCGTTGATGTGAGTGGGACCTAGATGCGTGCTTGGAACTACTTCCCTGGAGATATTTTCTCCCAATGAGATATGTACGAATTTGAACAGGTGGGGTCCTGCAAGGTTATTTAAACTATTTGATTAACCTTGAGTCTTAATAATAATTACGCATTAAATAGCTCATATAAATAGATAATAAGTATCATCATTACTAATTTAATCTCTATTTTGTTTACTGAAACTTGACCAAATTCTTTGTCTAACTTAAGGATCGGAGTACGTGCAGAGGGAAAAAATCCTGTGTCTCTTTGATCATTTTCTTTCTTGCATAGTACTTAGCAACACACTAACACAAAAATTAAGATTCCTACATCATCAAAAAATTATTGTTGTACCAGGCAACCGTAGATATTTTATTCTTTCTGATATTTATCTTATGTTTTGATATTGTTAATTTTTTTATCGAAATTTTTTATTTTATTATGGTTTGATATTTTTATTATATTATATGAATTACATATACTTTAAATTGGTAAAAATAATAATAATTTATATATATCCATTCACATTTAAATAAATTAAATTAATCTTCGCCTCTAGGGGTCAGAAGCTAGTAAATACTTAAAAGCCATAGCTTTTGGCTAAAATGAAAAATACATTACGTGAATAACTTAACATTTTAACACGTAAGATAGTGAATTAATTTTAATTTTTATAATATAAGCCTATTTAATTAATTATTTAAATTTAAAAAAATAGATTTCAATCATTCTATTTTCATTTAAATCAATTAAAATTTATCCTAGAATATGATTTTTCTTTTATCACTTATTATATCATTTTTAAATTAAAAAAATTATCCATACATTTTAATCTGATTTATGCTAAAGTTTTAAATATTTTCTGAAAAAATTAACACCGCACACTTAAGTATATATATTTTAACATTGAATTAAACTTCAATGTCTTCTTTTGTCAATTGTTCATTCCATTTCTTTTTCGGATTTTTGTTCTATTTAACAATTCGTTTCTTCCTTTCTGTTTATACAGACTTCATTTTGTTTCTTTGTTAAAATATCACACATGAAAAAATTCGTTTATTCGTATATCATTTTTGTTTATTTATATTTTTTATCAACTGCCATTAATTGTTTTACAAGTGATTAACTAATTTTTTCGTTAAATATATTATATTTTATATAAATATATGAAAGTCAAAGCTTTTGAAAAAGAAATGCTAAGATGGATGGTTTATCTTTTTTTATATAAGTATTATTCAAAATATTGTATATAATTATTTTTGAATTAATTTAAATTAAAAATATTTTATCTATCGTATTTTATTTAATCTTATATAAATATATAAAAGTTAAAATCTTTGACCAACGTTTGTTGAACCAAGTGGAAGGAATTGGTACTCCTTAAGTTAGGTCTCGAGTTCAAGCCTTATAAATGGATAAAACAATGTTGGGAGAACTCCTCCCATTCAGGATCTGACAGTAATTCGATTTCGAATTAACCAAAGGTTTCGACCAAACAAAATCTTTGATTAAAAAGAGAATACACCATATAGATTTAAAAAAAAAACGTGTATTATCTTAAATATTGTATTTAATTATTTTTATTTGATTTAAATTATAAAAAATTAAAATAATAGATATATTTTTATTTACATTTATACTTCACATACCTTTTATTTTCTAGACTATTATAAATAAAGTTTTTTCCAAAACCCTAGAAAATAGAGTTTTCAACTCTAATTAATTTTATAATTAGAGTATTTTAATTTTAATTTTAAAAATAAATCAAGTTCAACTATAAAACAACTAATGATCTATTAATAACTGATGTAATAAGAATTATTTTCATTAAGATTATAATTATTTAATTTATTTATTTAATAAGTAAGATTGGTTATAATTTTCATTTTATAATATAAAAAATATAATTATATTCTATTTTTAAAAAATTATAATAAATTAAAATCTCGTTTTAAAATCGGCTATGGACACTGAAGACAATAACAACGATCAATTAAAGTCAAAGAAATATTGGAGAACTAACAAGTGGTTGAAAGAAGTAGAAGTGAATTTTTTCCTCAAATATTTGGAGAATATTTGAATCTTGGAGTTGTCACTATTGAAAAAATTTTACTGTTTATCACTTCCTGTTCTAATAAAATTAATCTCAAATAGTAAAATGGATTAAGATACGTTTGATTAAACAACAACGCAAGAGAAAATACTGATGAAAATCCGGTAATATGGGCGCAATCTCCTACGCGTAAAGACATGTGAACTGCTAGAGCAAAAGATCCCGTATTGATTGTGTAAGCCAGATGGACGACGGCTACTGGTCAAAAAGGTTTGCTGTCACATTGAGAGTTGACTTTTCAAGGTCAACTAATTCGCTCGTTGCAATTTGTTGAGCAATAATTTGGCACATACTCTTTGATTCACTCAAGTCAAAGATCAAAGAATCGCACACGGTTTCCTTTCCAAGTTCCAACGAGAATGCGGGTGGGAAATGGGACGGCAATTGCACGTCAAACGTGTTCTACATTAAATATGTTACAAGCTTTAACTTTTTATCTTTAAAATTTAATTAATGATTTAAATTAATTATTTTTAATTTAAAAATTATTTTTTTGTAATCTTTAATTTTAAAATTATTAGTCACTAACTTATAATAAAATCAAAATTTATAAATTTATTTTAAAAATTTTTAAATTTAATAGTCAAATAGATCCTTAACCTTCTACGAAAAAAAATGAAGCATTCAATCTTTAATTTTATTATAAGTGTGCATAAATTTTTATTTTACTATAAATAAATTTTTAAATTTTCAAAATAATATAATTAAATAAAATAAATAAGAGATTAAAACTTTATAAGCTCTAGCATTTTTATTTTATTGTAAAAATTAATAACTGATTTGAATTCAATTATATTATTTTTAAAAACTTAAATATTTATATAATAAAATTAAAAATTAAAAACTTATTTCTTGCAAAAAGTTAAAAATATATTTTACTATTATTACGAGTGTTTATTTCAAATTTGAATGCCGTTTTAATTTTCTCCGTACTTTTGTCAACAGAGCCCATAATAATTGGCAACCTGTTTTTTTTTTTTTTTAATTGGCAACCTGTTGTTACCAAATCTTTAAATCCAATTTCAAAAGTACAGATTTGACGCTCCAAAACTAGAATTCAAAATTTATTTTAACCAGTAAGCTACCCACATTATGTTGCAATTGAAAAATTAAAAAATTAATTTTGTATGTTTATAATTTTTTGGTTGGTTGATAAAAAGATTAAGAAAATAATTTTTATGCTTACAATTTTTTGTCATATTTTTTTTTTAAAAAAGTTATGATATATTATAACACATAAGTTTTAATTTAAGTAATTTCACCTTTCATTATCAATTATAAAAAATATTTTTTTATATTTAATTATTAAATTATTTAAAATTTTTTAAAAGGGATATATTTGTCTCATTTTGAGAATTGGGACTCAAATTTTTTTAATAAAAAAATTATTTTACAAACTATCTATATTCCTTCGATTTTTCAATCATTTGAAATTATTATTTATTATATTTTATAATTATTAATATTTATTTTACTGAATGTCTATGTTCTTCATATGATTTTTATCAATATTCATTTATCTAACAAGCTGAAAAAACTTCTTAATTTTAATAATAATTAATTATTATTTTTAAGATATTTCGAAGTTATTCTTTATTGAAATAAATTATAAGAACTTCCTTAAATTTTAGTAAAGTTGATTATATGATTTCTCAATTTAAAAAATATTTTCAATTTGTTATTTTAAATTCTAAAATGATTTTCATTATTGGAGATTTTTTAAATAATGATTTACTTATATTTTTTTATTGCCTTTGTTTACTTAAAATGAATTATAGTAAATGTATGGGTATCGCAAACGTGATGCTCAAAAACTCATAAAGATTTATTTTAATTTATTAAAACAAAATTCTACATATTTATCTCTCCAAAATAAACTCTTAACACATATTTTAACAAAAAAAATTCAATCATTGCTCTCTTCCGTAAAATAGACATTAATTTGAAAGGAGATTTATTTAATGTGTAGGTATAATTTTTTTGTTAAATAATAAGTATATATATTATTTTTTTTATTTTTATCTCTTTATTTTAAAAAATACTTTCTTTTAAATTCATAAAAGAATCAAATTCATTAATATATTTTTCTTAAATTCATTTTAAATTATATTATTTTTAATGTAAAAATTTTAAAAAAATAAAATAAAAAATGAAATAAAAATTTAGAAAAAGAATATAAATATCACAAAACCAATAACATTTATAAAAAGAAAATAAATCTCCTTCCAAAAAAAAGAGATACGTGTCAAGTATTAACCGAAAGGAATTTTTTTTTATATATTGTGGTGTAGATACGAAAAAAATAAACAAAATCAAAACTTAACAACTTGTCCGTCAAACACAAAACGTTCTCCGACAAACACTAGATCTATAAATATTCCACAAACAAAACTCAACCAAAAATACAAAAACAAAGTAGAAACTTTTTTTTCTCTGAAAATAGTTTGAATCATGTCCGGTGGATACCCTCAACACCCTCCCGGTTACGGCTACGGCGCCCCGCCGGCTCAGCCCTACACAGCCGCTCCATACACCGCAGGTGCCCCGCCTCCACCTCAACCCTACGGTACCCCGTACGCCGCTGCTCCATACGGCGCACCTTCTGCTCCCTACTCTGCCCCCCCAGGGGAGAAGCCTCCAAAGGACAAGCACCAGGTACACGGCATTGGAGGCGCTCCTCCAGCTTACGGCGGAAGCTATCCACCTGCAGCAGGGTACGGTAGCCCGTTCGCGGCTCTGCTGCCGTCGGCGTTTCCACCTGGTACAGATCCCAGCGTCGTGGCTTGCTTTCAACTGGCTGATCAAGATGGAAGTGGGTTTATTGATGATAAGGAGTTGCAAAGAGCGCTTTCTTCGTATAATCAAAGCTTCAGTTTAAGAACCGTTCATTTGCTTATGTATCTCTTCACTAATACTAACACCAGAAAGATCGGTCAGTTTTTCTTTCATACTTCCATTATTATTCTAAATTAAAGCTTTAATTTCACTACTTTTAGGCCGCAATTTCAATTGAATTATTAGGTTAATTTTACATTGATTGAAAGTCAAGATAAAAGTATGTTTTAAAAAATGTGTCTTATGTACAGAAAATTACCTTTTTTTCATAAAATAGTGGTTGCGTCTGATGTACGCCCCCACGTATATGCTTCACTGACTTTCGCCGGAGTTCCACTGAGTCTTTGCTTAAGTCGCGGCATATATGCAGGGCTTGACTTAATTCGGGAAGTCATGGACGTGAATGATTTGGTCGAGAATTTTAAAGTTTTTAATTAAAAATTAATTTAAGAATATTTTTAAAATATTAAAATATAAAATTTTTTTAAAATTTTTAAATATTTTTTGTTGCATTTTAATATATTTCTCAAAAAATTTAAATCTTCTAAACCCGACTGGTCGGATCGGGGCTTGTGTATAAGTTTTAGAAAGCTGGTCGGGTTTGGTGAGGCCCGACTTGTTTATGATAAACTCTAGTCAAATGCAGGTTGCCACTTTCAGTATGCTATGTTGCAGAGATATTTTGGTTCATTTGAGCTGTGTTATGGCCCATGGGTATCACGTGGGCGCCTTTGAAAAGATCTTTTCGCAAGTGTCCATCTTTATCCATTGCCGCAGTTTAAAGATGATGCGACTTCAAAAAAAAAAAAAGATGATGCGACTTGTAGGGATATTTATATATTTATTTATCTTCTTTCTGGATTCAATGGACCGTTGCGTTGTTTTGATGTTGGAATTGTTGAACCAGCTCATATTTTATTATTACTGCCCAGTCAAATAAACCGTGTAGTGGGTGGGGTGATTTACGTCACATACCTCATTTTTCAAATTGAGTAATGGTATTTAATTTGTTTCTTTACTAAATTTGTGAACAGTCTGCCGAGCAAACTTTTACTGTCTTTCATTATTTACTTTTTTGAAATTTCTTAATGCAGGACCTAAGGAGTTCTGTGCGGTGTTCTATAGTCTTCAGAGCTGGAGGGTAATTTTCATGTTAAGATTTTTTCTTTTTTAAAATAGTTTTACTTCTTTCCTGATTGAATTTATGGGCTTATTCAATTTACAAAAATGGGTTTGGTGCAGGCCGACTTTGAGAAATTCGATAGGGACAGGAGTGGTAAAATTGATGCCAATGAACTGAGAGAGGCACTGTTGAGTCTAGGATTTGCAGTCTCTCCGGTTGTGTTGGATTTGCTTGTTTCCAAGTTTGATAAAACTGGAGGCAAAAACAAGGCCATTGAATATGACAACTTCATCGAGTACGATTGCTGTTAACCATGCATATTTTTTTGGTGCTCATTAACCATGCATATTTCATATATATTATTTGTAAATTACGGAACATTTGCATGAATTAGTCTCATCATATATAAGCAAAACCGGTCATTTATGTCTATCATCATTGTCATCATCAGTTTTTATTTCAATAAATTGAGATAGATTACATGAATTAAAATATGAAATCACATTAAATATAATATTTTTTTGATCATTTATGTCTATAATCTCAACTAATCTTTCTTTTCTTTTTGATGCAGATGCTGCCTTACAGTTAAAGTAAGCTCTTAGTTTCTAATAATTCGTCTCCATTTTTTGAGTTGATGAAATTTTGGTTTTGGATTAATGTTGATTTAATCTAAAACGATGTTTCTTTCTTTGTGTAGGGACTGACTGAGAAATTCAAGGAGAAGGACACCATGTACAGTGGTAGTGCGACGTTCACCTACGAAGCGTTCATGCTGACCGTTCTACCCTTCCTAGTTGCATAGGTTTTATCTTTATGAAAATGTTGTTTTTTGGTTGTGGGTTTGCGTTTTATGGAATAAACTTCCTTAGGTCTTTCAACTCTGCTGCTTTAACTTAAGTCTTTGTTGCTATATAGCAAAATAGAACTGAAAAAAGTTGTATTACCACTATTTTGAATTTAATGCCAAGTTTATGAGTTCTATTCTATTATTGCATTGGCCATCTGCTGTGAGTTTTGAAAGTATTCTAACGACATTGAGGAATTGCTTGATAGAGTGAAAAGAAAACCTAAAAAGATAGAAAGTTAAAAGATTGGAAAAATGAAAAGATAGAAAATATTAATTTTTTTTAGGTGTATTTTGTAAGATTGATGGAAAAATAAATGAAAAATATATATATATATTTTTTATTGTTTGATAGAATTGAAAAATTAGAGGGAAGAAAATTAAAAATAAAATGATTTTATAATCTTACCATTTATGCAAATATTTATTAAGTATAATTTTTTTTCTTTTTTGATGTTTATTGAGTTTTCATTTTTAAATAAATATTTTTTTAAATAAAAATCTGGTTAAAATAATTAATTAATAATTAATTTATGATAATTAATTATTAATTATAAATAAATAACTCACTAATTAATTAATTTATTATTGATTAATTATTATTTAGCTATTAGTTAATGATTAATTAATAATTAATGATTATTTAATTAATAATTAATCACAAATAATTAATTGATTTTTAAATAATTAATTTTAATAAATTAATTAGTATTAATTTATAATTAATGATTAATTAATTAATATTAATTATTTGATGATTTATTATTTATAATTAATAATGGTTTTGTTATCAATTTTTATCTTCCCACGTAAATAAGTACAAGTAAATAAAGAACCAAGTAATAATGCTAAAGGTTGGTTGAGTGTTCAACAACCTGCACTGTTTGGTAAAAAACTAGTTAGGGGTATTTAGGTATTTTTAACTTATTTACTCAATCAGTCACCATTTTCTTTTCTATTATCTGCTCAATTTGGACAGATTGTGATTTATGAAGAGGGAAGAAAAGTGTCCATCCTTCCCCTTTTCTCTTGTACCAAATAATTTAAAATTTGTTTTTCTTCCACTTTTTTTTCCACTACTTTCAATCCTACAAGTTTTCTCTTGTATCAAGCATAGCCTAAATGATTGTCATGTGCAATACATTATTATATCTTACTTCTCTGTTTTTATTTCTACATCTATCAACTCACTCTATGATAATAATATCCAAGTTGTTACTACCGACAAGCATGATTTAGACTTAATGCAGTCATTCTATTTCGTGACCGAGTTTGGTGGACAAAAAATTATATTTATATATATATATATATACATATACATACATACATATACATATTTCAAGCATAATGTATGAATTTATTTTAATTTTTGTAATACAACACTTTTTATATTATTATTTTATAATTTCAAAAAAAGAAATAAATTAAAGCATAATATACTTAATTAAATAATGCATTTGAAATATTTAGTTATTTGATAAGTAGTTTACTTAGTTTATAAAAAATAATATGATGCAAAAAAATTATGTAAATTATTAACTTTATTCTTTAAAATATAATTTTGAAAAGATTAAAATTCAAAGTTAACTCTTTAACAAAAACATCATCAAACCTTATTAGGTTTTTATGCATTTTATAATATTATATATATGATTGGATTGAAATATTTCTTTCTTTTTTTGGTTCTATGTATTTTATTATAATAATAATAATAATCATATATATATATATATATATATATATAAAAATGATTGAATTGAAAATTTTTTTCTTTTCTTTTTTTTTTTTAAATTTAGGAAGAACAAGAATTAAAATTCAATTTTTTGAGCCTGTTTTATTAAATCAAATAATGTATTTTGTTTTATAATTGAAGGTTTGGGAATAGGATTGCTTGAGTTCGAATTGGACCGGTTCAAATTTGCAGGCCGACTCATTTATCTGCTTATTTTCAAGGGTTAAGACCTCCACTACGAACTCTTACTTTTTTTTGCTAAATGTTATTAATGACTTATTACTGTTAATAAATCCAATTAAATAAAAATAAATCAAATCCAACTAAATTAAATAAATACAAACCTAATTAAAAGAAAAAATAACCCAAGAAAGACCCAACCTAATTAAGCCCAAAATAACTAAATTAACTAAACCCAAACCTATATTATTTTGCTAGGCACCATCCAGCCATCCCCAAACCCACTGCCCACTTGCTTTTTAAACCATGTTGTGCGCATTGTAAGCTCAGTATCATGTGTTTAAGATTATTGTAACTTTAGTATCATGTTTAATTTCGTTTATTAATGTTATTTTGTGGACTTTATGAATGCTTGTTGATCAAATTTAGAAGAGAATTTTAGACATAATACTTTAAATTTATTGAAATGATGTAAATTTGATTGTTGCATGTACAAAATATCATATGAAAGTTTTCTTATTTGTTTGGTTTGCGGGCAACCTGTTAGCCCATGGACGAAAAATATGTAGGTTAAGACCTTGATATTTTAGGCTCACAAAATATGTGAGTTGGCTCAATTAGGTCCATTTAATGCTAATCTGTGACGAGTTGATCTGCGGATTTGTCGAGCCAGTCTTTGTAATAGCTCTAGTTCGAGCCCAAATCTTACAACATGCCACAACTTATTTTTTACCACTCGGTCAAAAGGTTATTAGCTATTCCGCTGAAATCGTAAACCTTTTGCAATTGAATTTGTTGGCTTTATAGGCTATACCGAAAGGGGGGGTGATTCGATTCTTAGCTAACCTTATGCTCATTTTTTGATTCTTCTAAATTCTCTAGCCTATATTGAAGTTTTCTAAGTTCTCTAGGCTACTCAAGTATACAATATAAATTCAATTTAACAATCATAATATAAATGCAAATAAGTAAAGTGATTAGGGAAAGAGAAATATATGCAAGCGATTTATAGAGGTTCGGCAACCTTGCCTACGTCCTCTACCTTGAGACGCTCCTAAGGATTTTTCCCAAATCCACTAACTTGAATTTGTCTTTACAATCCCTCTTTTTGCATGCACAAGAGTCACCTCCCTCTTTTTCTAGGCTCAAGAGAAACCTCTCTCTTTTTCTAGGCTCAAGAGAAACCTCCTTCTTTTTCTAAGGCTAAAGAGAAACCTCCCCTTTACAAGGTGTGTTTGTGTTTACAATGGGTGTAACCAAAGAAGGCCTTTAGGTAGGCAAATGATTACAAAGATTAAGCACAAAGAAAAGCCTATACAATATTTGTGCTATGCTATACAAGAAATATGAGAATGATGGAAGATGAAGACTTTGTAGCACTTGAATTGTTGTTGAGGCTTGAGGAAGATGAATAAGATGATGAAAGATGTTGCTCAGCTATTCCTCTTACTTCCTTGAGCTTCCAAGTCTCTATTTATAGTCCTTTTGATGGTTTATGAACATTGGTAAGAGCCAAAATAGAAACTAGCCGTTGTATCTCACAAAAACTAGCCGTTGGAGGCTTTCTGCCATAAAAGGATCGATCCCTTCCCTTAGGGGATCATTCCCATGCTTCCTTTTCGCTTCCTGGGAGCATTCTGCCATTTTGGGATGGATCCCTCATGTTTTTCCTGCATATTTTTGGGCTATTTTGGGTTAGAAATGATGTAGACTTTGATTTTAATTCAACCCAAAATATTTATGAATTTTGTGGAAGTATTTCTTGACTAAAATCTTTGTCCAAAAACTCATTAAGTAATTTTCTAAACTTGTGTTCAATATTTTCTTGAGAAAATTACTTTCATGAAAATATTCAAATTCATTTTGTAAAGTATTAAGACCAATAGGAATATACAATTAAATCATGGTCTTAATGTTTGTTATGAACACTTAAAATGGTTTGAGAGAATCATGTGTGATAAAGCAAATTTACAATATGAATCAAAACATAAAAGATCACTTAAGTTTTTGTCATTTCAAAATACATATGGCAATTTAAAGCTAACAATCTCCCCCTTTTTGATATGACAAAACTTAAGGTAAATTTGCTTTGAAAATTCTTTGATAAAATACTCCCCCTCAAATAAAGCATGATTTTGTAAAGCTCCCCCTTAATATAAGCATGGTTTTCAAAACACATTTTCAATCCCCATTATTTCTCCCCCTTTTTGTCATAGCAAAAAGAAAGAAAAATAAAAATAGTGCTCCCCTAAAATCATGGCTATATGAGAACAAAGAAAATATGCTCCATCCAACAAGAAACATGTTAGTACATGGGACTTATAACACAAATAAATAAGTCAATGTCCTTAAAAAAATGAGATGTTTAGGCATGCAAAAGACATGGCTTATGTTCCTATACCAATTGTTTATATATAATTTTGCAAGAAGTTCCTAATTGGTAAATGATGAAGCAAGTTGTTTATAAATTATCTACTAAGTTCTATAACTTGCTTATTTCAATTTTATCAAGTACCTAAGTAGATCAATTGTTCTCTAAGGTCCAACTAAGGTGCATGACAATACATCATGATTATGAGCTAAAATTTGATAACATATCATATGCATGACCTCATAAATCATTTTCAAGAGATAGTGTGCATAGAATTAATACATATGTCAATGATCCACAATTTCTAGCGCATAAGTGTCTCATGCAAAAGTGTCCTAAATGAATTCTTCTCTATTTGTCATTTTAATCCAAAGAGCAAAAGAAAGAATTGTTAATTTAAAGCTTATACCAATTTTTACCAATGGTTGACTTAGACATTTTGCATGAATCCAATTTTTATTTGTAGTGTGTTCATGTTAAGAAAATAGTCATGCTAAATATGCAAGAACACAATCACACATAATCAAATACGCATATGGATTAATTAAACATTATCATATTATCATAAAGTATTAATCCATATTCATATTCACAAAATTATACAATATGGAAGATTTAAAAACTCAAGTTATTCAAGCAAACACATTTTCTTCCATAAAAGTACAAAATCCAATGCTCATTTTCCAATTCAAGATCTTCACCAATTATGAGCAAGGAAGAATTCAAGATTGCCATATTAATAGCCATATCCCTAGTTGTTTTTATCATTTAAGGTTTTAGAGGGTATATGCTAAAATGGCTTTACTCAAGTGAATCAATATTATCAAGTTAAAATGTCTTTTATTATTAAGATTTTGAATTTATGAGTGGAATCAAGTAGAATTTCATAAAATCAAATATTCACATCTTATAGACATCATCATTGATTCAACTTAAGCAAATATGCAAGTTCAACATCAAAACAATCAAGATTTAATGCATGTATATCAATCAAAGTGCATTTGTTCAAGTTTGCATTTATCTTTGAATGTTGATGTTGTCATTAGAGCCTAAGTTATTTAAAGATTTGGCCATAATAGAAATTTAAGTTCATGGATGATAAATTTTTATGAAATTAAACATTTAAGATCCATTGATCATAACAAATTATAGGCCAAGGACAATAATGACTTTAGGTAAAGCTTTTTGTATCTTAAATATTTCATTTACCTAAGTCATATATGAATTCTATCATTAAGGTCAAGTTTTGATCATTTTATCTTTCAAGCATATATCATGACCTTTAAATATTCATATTCCACTAGATATATAGTTATCATGAAGCTTAGTGTGGAATAGTTGTGTCAAGCTAAAAGACATAATCCTAAAAGCATGCTTGACTATGATGAACCAAAGAAATCATTATCTATCATGCACAAGTTCATTAAATTTTCAAATATATCCACAAATCATTGAAATAATTCTTAAAATCAATGTTGAAACATTTATTGAAAGTCTAATTTAAGATTATTTCAAGATTTATGCAACCCATGAATGTTTTCAACAAGAAAATGACTTTGTACTTGTGAGTTCAATAAAAAAGATATTGATTGTTGAAAATAATACCAATTTTTGAAGTTGAGGCATGATACCAATGAAAGGTGATTTTTCATATTAAAGAATCATAAAAAAAAAGTTAAAACAATGAATTTTATGCTTATACAAAAGATAGTGTGAAACTAACAAAAGATCCTCCCAAATTTTGGTTTAAACATGCAGGGAAGACTTTTCTGGCTTGGGGGGATCGATCCTTAGGGAAGGGGGATCAATCCTTTAAGTCCAAAATGCAAGTTTTCTACATTTTGCCAAGGGGGATCGATCCTGCATGTTGAGGGATCTATCCCTCATCCAATTTCTGCAGATTTTTGACAGAAAATTCAACTTTTAAGGCACCAAAACTTTGTTTTTGAGTAATTTAAGTCCAAGTAAAGGTTTAAACATTTGTGTAACATGATTTTGGACTTGTATGAATGAAAAAACATTTAACAATAGATTTTGCAATTTTGGAACAATTTTAACCATAAAACACTTTTTTGGTCTCAAAAGATGTCATTTTAAGAGTTATGCATATTTTGTCGAAACCAAAGCATTGAGAAAACAAATATGCCAAAACAAACATGTTCACATAGATTTTAAACACATATATCATTAAATCATTCAACTTGTGAACATTATGCCATAATCTCTAACATGCATATTTCTCATTGATACTCATGACATGACATTTTGCATGAATGACATATTTGACATTTTAGAGCAAATAAATTTATTACCAACATATCTCATACTTCCCCAATTCACGCAAGATCATTTCAAAATCATTTAAACATGTTTTCCATTCAATGCCTCAAGGACTATCCATCAAATAATCAAAATTCATTTATCATTCCTATTATTGATTCATTCAACTCATAAAGCATCAAAGATCATCAATAACCATATCATCAAGGTACAAATAATTTAATCAAATAAAAGTTTAAGAAATAAGGAATTAAGCTTACAAAACTCCTTTGCTTGATAGTGCTTTGCCATGATTTGTTGGATCCACCATTAGCCATTCTTTGAGAAATTGTTGTCACCTTGCTAAGAATGGATTCCCAAGCTCTTTCTCTTTCTTATTGGCACAAGCAAACTCCACGAGGATGTGTTGAGCATTCAAACTCCATTGTTCCATTGTAATTCCCATGCTCTAACACTTCTACATCAAACAAATTCAAGCATGCTTTGGTACCCAAATTTTTTTGGGTCCATGAGAGTTAGTGCAAATAATTTTTGATCCTTTAAGGATCCATTTCAAAAACAATTCATCATTATTTAAAGCATACTTTGGCACCCACATTTTTCTAACTACTTTCCTCTAAATGTGGTTTTCTATATGTGCATGCTTGAGAGGAGTGTCCTATTCTATTGCAAAGTGAGCATGTAAGAGATAAATCATGCATAGTATTTTTGCTCACCAGGAAATTCTTAAGATGAGTTTCTTTTTGTTTTGCATTATAGCCTAACCCATCTTTATCAAAGAAAGCTCTTTGGGTCTCAAGCATATGGTCTAATTTTTGTTGACCCATATAAAACCTAGAAAATGAGTTATGCAAATTTATATTCTTTTCATTCAACTCATTTATTTCTAAGCTTGCTTCTTCTAATTTCTTTTCTAATTCTAGCTTAGCACTTAATAACATTTCATTTTCTATTTTCAATTTAGCAATGATTTTCTTATATTTAGAATTCATGCATTGAAATTCATTTGCTAATTCATTAAAGGCATTTTGTAGTTCATCAAATGTATAATCATTATCTTCACTAGAACTATAACTAGCCTCATCATCACTAATGGCCATAAAACATGTGTAGGCTACCTCATCATCCATGTTATCCTCATCGGAGTTATCACTATCGCTCTATGTAGCCACAACTGCTTTCTTCCTAGGTTTCCTATCATTTTCTTTCCTAAGTAAGGGGCAATCTAGCTTAGTATGACCTGGTTCATTACATTCATAACACATTAAGGAGTCTTTTTCTTTCCTACTTGACTCTAATCTTATTACCCCTCTTCTTTGATGTCTCCTATCATTCTCTCTCTCTTTCATCCTCATAAATCGATTAAATCTTTTGGCAAACATTGCCATTTCCTTTTCTTCCTCATTTCCACTCTCATCACTATCATCTTCAATGATCTCATGTGTGGAAGACTTAAGTGCTACCCCTACTTTCTTTGTAGGCACTTCATTTCTTTTAATTTCATTTCATATGTGAGTAGGGAGCCCATAAGTTTATTCAGAGACAAGGTGTTAGGATCATTAGATTCTTCTATTGCGGTCACCTTTGCCTCCCAAGATTTTGGCAAGCTATTCAAAATTTTCTTAACCATTTCTATATTGGAATAAGTCTTGCCTAATGCCTTAAGTCCATTGATTATGTCATTAAACCTAGTAAACATATCACTCATTGACTCATCTTCTTTCATCCTAAAAAGTTCATAATCATGTGTGAGCATGCCTACTTTGTTTTCTTTAACTTGATTGGTCCCTTCATGTGTAATGGCTAATTTGTCCCATATTTGTTTGGCATTCTCACATAGAGAGACTCTATTGTATTCACTGGGACCTAATGCATAAAAGAGGGTATGCATAGCCTTGGCATTCAATTGTGCCAATCTCATATCATTTGAGTCCCACTCATCCTCATTCTTAAAGACATCCTTTTCATCCACTTTCTTCATTGGAATTTGGGACTATTAACTATTACTCTCCACACTTCATAGTCATTTAATTGAACAAACAACATCATCCTAATTTTTCAATATGAATAATTTTCTCCATTGAAAAGTGAAGGTCTAACTAACGAGTGTCCCTTTTCTCCTAAGGCTGTGCCTACATTCAAATGAGCCATTTATGATCGTTTTACTCGATAGATGTTAATCTAAATCAATCTCGAGCCCAAGCTATTGTACCAATTGTTGGCTCTATAGGCTATACCAAGAGGGGGGTGAATCGGTTCTTAGCTAACCTTATGTTCGTTTTTCGATTCTTCTAAATTCTCTAGCCTATATTGAAGTTTTCCAAGTTCTCTAGGCTACTCAAGTATACAATATAAATTCAATTTAACAATCATAATATAAATGCAAATAAGTAAAGTGAGTAGGGAAAGAAAAATATACGCAAGCGATTTATAGAGGTTTGGCAACCTTGTCTACGTCCTCTACCTTGAGACGCTCCCAAGGATTTTTCCCAAATTCACTAACTTGAATTTGTCTTTACAATCCCTCTTTTTGCATGCACAAGAGTAACCTCCATCTTTTTCTAAGCTCAAGAGAAACCTCTCTCTTTTTCTAGGCTAAAGAGAAACCTCCCTCTTTTTCTAAGGCTAAAGAGAAACCTCCCCTTTACAAGGTGTGTTTGTGTTTACAATGGGTGTAACCAAAGAAGGCCTCTAGGTAGGCAAATGATTACAAAGATTAAGCACAAAGAAAAGCTTATACAATATTTGTGCTATGCTATACAAGAAATATGAGAATGATGGAAGATGAAGACTTTGTAGCACTTGAATTGTTGTTGAGGCTTGAGGAAGATGAATAAGATGATGAAAGATGTTGCTCAGCTATTCCTCTTACTTCCTTGAGCTTCCAAGCCTTTATTTATAGTCCCTTGGATGGTTTATGAACGTTGGTAAGAGCCAAAATAGAAACTAGCCGTTGTATCTCACAGAAACTAGCCGTTGGAGGCTTTCTGCCATAAAGGATCGATCCCTTCCCTTAGGAGATCAATCCCATGCTTCCTTTTCACTTCCTGGGAGCATTCTGCCATTCTAGAATGGATCCCTCATCCTAGGGAATTGATCCCTCATGTTTTTCCTGCATATTTCTAGGCTATTTTGGGTTAGAAATGATGTAGACTTTGATTTTAATTCAACCCAAAACATTTATGAATTTTGTGGAAGTATTTCTTGACTAAAATCTTTGTCCAAAAACTTATTAAGTAATTTTCCAAACTTGTGTTCAATATTTTCTTGAGAAAATTACTTTCATGAAAATATTCAAACTCATTTTGTATAGTATTAAGACCAATAGGAATATACAATTAAATCATGGTCTTAATGTTTGTTATGAACACTTAAAATGGTTTAAGAGAATCATGTGTGATAAAACAAATTTACAATATGAATCAAAACATAAAAGATCACTTAAGTTTTTGTTATTTCAAAATACATATGGCAATTTAAAGCTAACAGAATTATATATATATATATATATATATATATATATCTAAGGACTTATTTAACTTTGATACAAGGTTAGTATAAATGTTATTATACTGTTTGTTTGGGTGATTGACAAAATTAAGTAATTTTATTAAGATTAAATTCAATTTGTTGCTTGCTAATTTACACGCATGGCTTCTATCAACATAAATAAATAGAGTGATCAATAGAAATTTAGAGTTGCTATGAGAAGTAGAAATCTTTACCACATATAGTCTTAGCTTGCTTTAATTCTCAGTTATTTGGGGTTCATCAATTTATTTAATTAAAGTAGGAACACGTGCAATAGCGGTCATGTTTTTAATTGCGTCCGTTTATCACGGTTCTAGATATAATGGAGATCATTGTGATCATGAACATCGTGAATTTTTTTCAATTCTTCAAACTTGTTATAAAATGTAAGAATCATATTTATAATCTTAAAAGCTTTATTTTATGTTTTTTAAAGTAATTTAATGGCATCTTATATCCTTATTGAATTAAGAAAAGAAATCATTTTTAATTTTTTAAAATCATAATAATAAATTGTTTTTATTTATAAAATTGATCATGATAATTAAAAATAATAAATATTGAAATAAAATAATACCTCTCTGAATGTAATTAGTAAAATCAATATATTAATTATTCCAAGTGAGACTCAAACTTGCCATAAAACAGACAGTAATATGTATAATGAACGAACCAAAAACCTAAGTATAGTTAACAGTTTTTGTTAAGCATAGAAATAATGATCACAATTTGTTGCGTCTTAAAATCTTAATTCACCTATTTTATTTTATAATAATAACTAGTTTGTATCTCGTGTGATGCATTGATTAATTTTATCTATTTTAATCTATGTAGATGATAAAATAATATTATTATCAAAATAAGGTAGGATAGCTTCCAGCTAACCACTTACATCTATTCAACCATCCACCTTCAACACCTTCTTCAATCTATGGTAGGAGCAAGAACCTAGCAAGAAGCATGCAGTCACAACATATATCCTATTTTATTTTATAATAATAACTAGTTTGTGTCCCGTGCGATGCATTGATTAATTTTATCTATTTTAATATATGTAGATGATAAAATAATATTATTATCAAAATAAGGTAGGATAGCTTCCAGCTAACCACTTTCATCTATTCAACCATCCACCTTCAACACCCTTCAATCTATGGTAGGAGCAAGAACCTAGCAAGAAGCATGCAATCACAGCATATATCCTATTTTATTTTATAATAATAACTAGTTTGTATCCCACGCGATATACTGATTAATTTTATTTATTTTAATATATGTAGACGATAAAATAATATTATTATCAAAATAAGGTAGAATAGCTTCCAGGTAACCACTTTCATCTATTCAACCATCCACCTTCAAACACCCTTCAATCTATGGTAGGAGAAAGAACCTAGCAAGAAGCATGCAGTCACAACATATATATAATAGCAACCTCTAGCTAAAACTCCTCTAGTCTAGCAATCCACATGAAAAGAAAAACATAAATAAAAAGACACAAAGCAATGGCAATACGAAAATCAATTATTTAAATCAACTAATGAAAAAAACTTGATTGTAAAACTGAACTACATTATTATTGTTCAAAATATAAGGTACTAAATCATTGAAATAAAATAGAAACTAAAGAAAACAATAAAAACTTGTCAAACCTAAAAATGAAAAAAGAAACAGAAAATGGGGAAGGGAAACTGTAGTGTAGGAACTGTGTCACTTAGCCTTTCTTAGAAGCAACAAAACACCTATAGAAACAACCAAGAATACCAACAGCGAAATCCAATCGAACCAAAGTAAAAACCAAAATAATGCGGAGATTCAAACCTTAAAATAGTTTAATGTAGAATAAGTAAAAATTGATTAAAAACTAAAATTTGAAATGGTGAATTGGTATGATAGAAAGAAAATCGTAGAATAACACGTTAAAGAGAAAATCATGGAGTTACCATAAAGAGAAAATTGTGAGGGTGTAAGTGACATAAAAAATTGAATTTTGAAATGGTGGATTGAATGTGATTAAGAGAAATCGTGGAATAAAACATAGGGCGATGTATCTGGAAAACTCCCATGTTTAGTATCTGAATAATTATAGTTTTTAATATGGTTAAATAATAATTTTCAATAGAATTAAAATTTAGAGATAATTGCAATTTTAAATTTGGATAGAAGAAAATTTATAGTTGGTTTTTTTAATAAGTTTCAAACCGTTGCACTACTTCCAATTATTTAGGATGTGGATAATGGGTAGTTATGCAATAATAAAAAACTAATTTAATTTCAGTTTTAATAAATCCTACATGTATCCTAATCATATGTGTCGTAAAAAGAACACGTTCACGTAGGTGCTTACATGGCTTGTTTATGGACTTTTTATGTTTTTTTGAAATATAATATATATGATTTATTAATTTGTTTAAAATAGATAATTAGTAGATAATTTGATAGGATAAGTAAATAATGTTTAAATTTTGAATAACAAATATTAGAAAAATATTAAATTATTTAAAATAGAATATTGAATAACAAATATTTGAAAAATATTAAGTTATTTAAAATAGACATTTTATTAAATATATAATTTGGTAAAGATTTGAATAACAAAATTTTAAAAATATTAATTTGTTTAAAATAGATAATTAGTAGATAATTTGATAGGATAAGTAAATGATGTTTAAAATTTAAATAACAAATATCTGAAAAATATTAAGTTATTTAAAATAGATATTTGATAAAAATTTTGAATAACAAATATTTAAAAAATATTAATTTGTTTAAACTAAATAATTGGATCATATTTAAAATTTGAATATTAATACCAGTTTAATGAAGATTTGAATTGACAGTTGTTATGAAATATTAAAAAACTGAAAATAGAAATTGTTATAAGTCATCAAAAAACTAAAATAAAGAGAATAAAGATAAAAAGTTAAGATGGTAATAACACTTTTTACTACCATTTTCTAAAATATAATATATATTAAATTAATAGTAAATAGTAAAAAATTGAAAAAATACAGACGTGTTGAAATTCCAGAGTCCTGGACTTTTTGTTCAAAAGTTCCATTCTTTTTCTTCTGGTTATCGTGATTTTCCATGGAGCCAAACTTAATCAACAAGCTTCACCATTTCTCCTTGTTATATTGAATTTGCTCTCTGCACTCCGAAACCCACAATTAATTCTCTCAATCTTCAACCTTCAATGGATTCTCTCCTCAACACTTCCGCCCTCTTAGAGTAGGATTTCAATCCAACTTGTCGATTATTGCATGTAGCTCCGTTGCCCAGTCTGAACCGAAACTTCTTTGTCGGCAGGTGAGAGCCCTTCTTCATCAACTCAGTTTATGTCTCCACTTGGTTTAATGAATTTCAATCATTTCACTTCAATTTTAGTATTTTTTTATTCAACTCTTAGTTTGATTTTGGAAAACGGAATAGTGGCAACAATGGAGCTTTATTGCCGCTATTTACTGTTACGCCGCTTTTAGCAGCCACCGCATTCCTTACAGTCGGGATCTGAATTCTCACTCGTTTTTTCTTGAATAACGGTGGCAAAAGGTGGTATTACCCTGAAATAGCGGTCGATACATAGCTGCATCACTGCTTTTTGAATCCCTATTGTATATATACAAGTATGAGAGAGTTTACCTAATCAATTTTCATGCACTAATATAGAAAAACTGCTCTTCTTTTCAGTCGTTGAGTTGGCCTTGAATTGTTCCTATTTCCTAATGAGACACAAAAAAGTATTAAAAAACATTTCGATACGGTTAGTAATGGTTCTAGTTGGCTGCTTTCAAGGTCTAGCTGCTTAATTTCTTCGAAAACAAAATTAAGCATTGCTATGATTGCTCAAACTAACTTTCAACATTTCCAAATTCATGACTCTTTCACTATAGGACAAATCACTTTTACCGACACTTATAAGTATCACTAAAAGCCAAATCAACCACTGGTAAAAACGTTATCGGCGGTCAACTAACCGTCGGTTAGGTGAATGCTAGTGAAGGTTTGCCGGCAGTGATGTGCTTCTGTGCCGGCAAATGCTTGATAAATTACGGCATGATTTTTCCCGATGCTTTTAAATGCCTTTAAAAATAAAAGACTTTTACCGACACTTTAAAGTATCGGAAAAAGTCCTATTTGAAATTTAAATTTTTTACATTTATTGAGTTTTATTTTAAATTTATAAGTTTTTACCGGCACTTTTAAGTGCCGGTAGAAGTCTTATTTAAAATTTAAAATTCTTATATTTATTAAATTTTATTTTAAATTTAAAAGTTTGATTACTTCTTTGTGTTAATGCCATTGTTCACTAAGAGTATAATAAAATGATTTTAATTCTTAATTCAATTTTTTTAAATGCAAGTTAAAAAATTGTTAATGCAATTTTTTGTTAATAAAATAATTGTTAATGCATGTTTAGTATATATGAAGGCATTGGCAGCATGCTTCATTATAATCCTTAAAGCAACAATTAACTTCACATGCATTAACAATTTTCGAAGAATTGTGAATTTCATTTGTTCAAAGTTCAATTCAAAGTGCTTATAACCAAAAAGTTATCAAAATACCAATTATCATCCTTAAAGCAATAGTTAACTTCATAAAGCAACCAATAATGTCCTCAAGAACCAATCACACTAGCCACAAAGTTTTCTAAACTTCTTAGAAGTCTAATACAAGCATAAAATTTCTAGCTGAATTGTCTACCGATTATCCTTGGAGCTTCCATTTTCACTTAAGTATTTGCACGTAGTGACTCAAACAAACTAGATGTGTCTGAAACCTACAATAAGAGAAAATGATACCTATTAACTGTTATCACCATCCTATAAACAAAGGCATGGGTACAGGTCAAAGCTATTTTGTATTCCCTTGCAGTAGACAATGAACATGATCCAAATAGAAAGGCAAGCAAACTGGTATTATGCTGATATAAAACAAACATATATAAACTAATGTGGTTTGTACCTATCTGCTACCAACTACAAGGGAAGCTGAGCTGATGTCCATGCTTGGCACATGTGGAAATCTCCTTTGCATGTCATTCACAAATTTAACTAGCTCAACATTAACCTTTTTAAGTGTTGCTAATGTCGCCTCAAGTTCATCCACCTTAGACACTTTTTCTTTTAGCTCAGAGACTCTAGTTGCCTTTTCCTCCAAGGTGGAAACTTTGTTAGTCATAGCGTCTAGCTTCTCTTGTAGCTTGAGAACTTCTTCATCTCTATCATTCTGTAAGGACCCACCAAGCAGCACTTTGCTCCCCTCAGGGACTCAAGAGGTGGCTCACTCGGCGCCCCTTACGTTTCCAGTGAGTGTTGGCGATCGCCCAACACCCACCTTTCTTTACGTATTGTCCTCTTTGGGCGATCCCCTCATGGCTTTGTTCCAAGGGTCTTGAAGAACTCAAGAATAATCCCTTGAACGCGTTTTCCTCATGAGACGCTCGAACCCTGGCATCCTTAGATATCCGAGCCTTACAACATGAGTGTAAGGCTCGGGTATCTAAGGATGCCAAGGTTCGAGCGTCTCATGAGGAAAATGCGTTCAAAGGATTATTCTTGAGTTCTTCAAGACCCTTGGAACAAAGCCGTGAGGGGATCGCCCAAGGATGGGGATCGCCCAAAGCGGACAATACGTAAAGAAAGGTGGGTGTTAGGCGATCGCCAACACTCACTGGAAACGTAAGGGGCATTGAGTGAGCCACCTCTTGAGTCCCTGAGGGGAGCAAAGTGCTGCGTGGTGGGTCCTTACACATTCATTGATTGGAAGTGACGGGAAGACAAACCCCATATCTTCGTGGGTGTAGGGCCTAATCCCAATCCCTGTGCATGACCAGAATGTTCTTTCCCCATCACTTCAACAAAAACCTCATCGACTGAAGAAGTTGACGCTCGTTATTACTCAAAGTTGCTAGAACGTTAGGATAGCACCTCCTTTAACTTCTCCTATAAAAAACTCAACCAAAACAACCATTAGGCAATACATAAATAAATAAAAGCAGAACAGTCATTGCCCAACTGCATTTCAGATTCACTCAAAAAAAACAACCACTGCATTCTGTATGCTTCATTTAGGTCAAATATCGAACATCTCTCGTGCAACAAGCCAACAACTCCAAAACTATCCACTTGACCATTTAAGATAACCAAAAATGCCAACATAGAGCAATCCAAATTAGCAATCATCAACAGAAATCCCAATGGCAAAATAAACAGAAAAAAAACCCAATAGTGCACGAGGTATTAAAAGAGTTGATGCAAGGCAAAACATTTCTAAGCGTAAGAAAAAAACAACATTGACTCAGGTAGCTCATTCCTTCGAAGCATAGGTAGATGAAAAAGATAAAACCTAGAAAGATAATTAAGGTGAAGGAGACTTTAAAATCTAAGGCACCTAAAAGTTCATATAAATATTTATTATTATCGTGCTATAGGTGGATGCTTCCCTAGCTGTGGCAATATCTTCCAGAAATAAAACAAACAGATAGTGAGTAAAAGTTTGGAATAAGGCAACACAAACACTTTGTACTGAACTTAGGCCTGAACGGTCACATATAAATGATAAGACAATGTTAATTGCTTGAAATTGAAAAAAGCTTAAGTTACACTATGTAACATTGTAATTAACTCATTCAAATTAATAACAGAATCTCTTATAACAATGTTTAATCCTTTCATAGGAATAAGGAACAAGCCTAGGCCTTAGGGTCTTTCAATTAAAGGAAAATCAATGTTATGTAAAATTACTTAGATTTTGAGTTTTAAAGGAAGTTAATTAGGTAAAGAGGACAGAACAACAATAGAGTTATGCCAAGCATAAGATACCTGGCAATCCATGAAAATAAATAAAGAAGCTAAAATCTCCTGAATGTGCTAGACAAATATGAAACAAAGTAGAGACACTTTCTAAGAAGATCCCTGAGATGAAAATCATGCTTTCATTAGTTCTCCTCATGCTAATCTTTAGTTGTATTAGATTCCATCATAATTAAAAGAGAAGAGAAGAATTGGAGAAAACCTACAGTGTAATGCAAGGCCTTTTAAAAGCTTGCTTCAGGACAAAAGTCTTCTTAATATCTACAAATGCTTTAAGATCATTGGATTCCTTGCTTTTAGCTTCATTTGCTATTCTCTGAAATTTGTTATTTTCTTTTGAAATTATGTCCATCTACATCATGCTTCTTATGTAAGCAAGACCCAGCGCAGAGAATATGATCAATTCTTGTACCATAATTAAATTGTTCAGCACCAGTATTTGATGGCCAGCATGTAAATGCATCTGTTCTACAGAGAAGTTAGAGATAGAAAAACAAGTAAAGAATAAGAACCTCGAACAATAAAAGCCTTCAAGGCCAAAACTCTTCAAAGACAGAATTAAACCTTACAGTTAATAATGATGAAAAGATGGCATAACTTCAAATAATATTATAGGAGGCATATTAATAAACTAAAATGAAATCGATTTCATAAGGAGAAAATTTATACCTGTTTGGATTTTTTTCCTGAAAACATAAAAAAAAATGACCCCCAGATTCCACTAGCATGGATCTAAACCATGTCTTGAACCTACAATGAATTTCAACTAAATTAATCGGCTTCGCCTATGATAAGTACTGTCTATAGAGTTGCAAACAATGGGTGTCAGATAAGTTACAGAAACCAAACAGGAGCTTACTCATTCTTCTCAAAATCTGGTCCGGCATCACATCGATCAATCGCAAAAGGAGCAATGTTGAGTTCACCAACAACAAAAATCCTCCTTCCAAGATGCAACAGAGTCTCCCATCTTTTCTACAATAAAGAAAGCCTGTTTTAACCCTTATTGCATCAAATTTTACATCTTACAAGTAAGATTTTCTTATTGAAACAAATTTCATTACCTCTAACATCTTGAAAAAATTGAGCTTAAATTGAATGCTCTCAGCATCATTACTTTCTGCTCGGGGTCCATACAAGCTGAAAAGAACTAACCAATATAATTAAGCAAATATTAAGAAGATAAGTGAGCGTTAATAAAAGGAGCTGATGAAATTAACAATCTTATGTTAAAACTAACCAAAATGAACATGATCCGTGGTAATGCACCGTCCCTCACTATCAACCTTGAGAAGCTCCTCTCTCGAGAACTCCTCAAGCCCTTTAGCTACTGAAGCCGCTTCGTCTTTCCTAGAACATCCTAGAAGGCCTGTGAAGCCTTCCTCCGCCACAATCGGCAATGCCACTTCTACGCTCGAGAATGTCGACTTAACACGACAAAATGTAGCCACACCTGCAAAAAAAAAAAAGAAAGAAAAAACGATTATTTCTCATTGAGGTAAATTATCAAACAGCTTACCAGAATATCTAGTTCGGCCTTTATCGGAAGTACGAGTGCAGGAAAAGAAGGATTCATAACCATCGGCTATTGCCAAATCCACTGTTAATTCTTGTCTTCTCAATTTCGTCTCCTAATTCAACCACAAAATTAGGATAAAATAAAATTTATGAAAGTAAATTAATATTAAGAAAAAAAAAGAAAAAATAGGACCTGGATGCATATGATATCAACATTGAAGGAATTAAGTAACTTAAGGAGAGAACTGAATTGTGAGATTCTCTACCTCAGTCCGTTTACAAGTGGTGAAGAGCTATCATTCATAGGCTCGTGAGAAGAGCTGTCAGCGAAGGCCCAAAATATGTGGAGATTGGTGAACAATGGAAACGATGGAGATCGCTGGTCCTCTTTAAAACGATGGAGATAGAGCTGAGTGCGAATGTGGAGAATGATGGAAATTAGGTTTGTTGTGGAAATTAGGTTTAATGTGGAGAATGATGGAAATGATGGAGAAAGATGACTGTGAATGAGTAATGAGTGAACGTGGTGTTACTATGCGTAATGGAGATGAAGAAAGGAGACAAAGCTTAGCAATGGAGATCGTGAATGTGGAGAGAAAAGTTGAGAAAATTAGGTTTTTTTGGGTAAAAGGAAATTAGGAAAGTTAAAAAATCAGAAGTTTTTTTCTATCTGAAAAATAAGAGATTTAATTAGAGAAGTGCAGTTAAATGATTTATTATTACCGGCTCATCAATTTGTGCCCTTAAATGCATACAAATAACGACACTTTTAATAACCGCCACTAACAAAGCGTCGGTAAAAGCTTAGATTTTTGTAGTGTTTGCTGGGCTAGTTAATCATTTGATAAGGTATTATCATGATGTAAGGAAATTTCAAGAAATAAAGCTACAACAATGAGGTAGCTTTGGATATGAAAGAAGAAGCCACAAGATGATTTCTCGAAAATGAATTATGAAGAACAACAGATAGATTGAGATTGAGAGATTGAGAGGAATGATTTATTGTATTATTAATCAAGATAAATTTATAAAATTGCCATCTTCTTATTTATTCAATGAATGCAATGATTAACAACTACGACTATTTTTTCCGCCTCTGTTAACTTATAATTGTGCCAACTAACTAGAAACTAATTGTTGCTAGCTAAAGCTCTAACTTCTAACTTATTGAAGCTTTGCCACTCAGCTTTGGCTCTGACTGATTAAGCTTGGATCAACACTTGAATCAAACCACGAAATTGAGTAATCTGCTATATTCATCAATTTTCCTTCCCTTTAAATGAGCCTTATCCTCAAGGCTGAATATTAGGGAATTTTTATTGTGAATCAAATAAGTATTTCCAAGTTGCGTCGTTTTAGAAAAAGTTTGCTCGGTGCACTAAAACTAGTGTGGCAAGTTTGCTTCCTCATTGTACCATCGTTTATCTATCTATCTATCTATTTATAAGTTGTAGAGATTCTTGCTCCCTCATTATGCCATGTTTTTTACAATTTTTTGTTGGTTATCGCCCTTCATCTTTTGTCCTCTTCCTTTCTTTTGTGTGTGCAACAGTCATTTTGTGCGTTGTTGCTCCTTTTCACCTAGATTATGCTTGCCTTTCTTCTTCATTCTTCCTTCTGTCTACTCTCTCTTCAGACAATTAGGACTTTTCATGCTACCAACCCTCATTTCAAATCAAACACTTTGCAGCCCTTCTTTGATTTTTGCTTCCTACCCATTCTTCTTGCTTCAGATGTTTCCATTTCTTCTTCTTCTTGATTTAGATATCTTGAGTTTGATTTCACTATTTTTTTTCCTTCCTATTTGTTCTTCTTCTTTCTCCTTCTGATCTTTACCAAGCCAAAGCAACCCGTCCATCCTTTGAAGGTAATTCAAAAAAAAAAAACTTAATGGACACAACAATGGGCATGAAGTTGGTGCCCCCTTCTTTTTATATATAGATTACTTCATGATGTTTGAGTAGAGATCAAGAGGGAGAAAATGCTTGAGATGGGTTTTTTCCTTTTTTGCAGTGCCTTGATTATGTGCTTGGTTGTTGGCTTCTTCTTAATAGCTTTAGAAGAGTGGATGGAACATAATCTCAGGTAGGAAAGTGGTATTATAGTTAATGGCATAGAATGGAGGTTTATCTTTATAACAACTGTTTGGAGACTTTGGTGTCGTAGGTGCAAGACTGTCTTCAATGTTGAGGAGGAGGTGCATTATAATGATGCTGGTTTTATGGAATGGATATTGATAGGAGCTATGGAGTTACAAGTAGCTTATGGGTAAAAAGGAGGATTCAAAAAGAGGGTGTAGTGGTTTGTTGGATGGCACCTTTGGAGGAGGAAGTGAAACTTAATACGGATGGTTCAGTTTATGGAAACCCAGGTGTTGCAGGAGTGAGGGGTTTAATCCAGTCAAGTTTAGTAAGATGGCCGGTAGGAGTCAGGGCACAATTAGGCCACTACTCAAATGTGGCTGTTGAATTATAGGCTATAAGTTATGGTCTTATGTTAGCTTGGGAAGAGGGTTATAGAAATATTGTTTGTGAAGTTGATGCTAAAACAGTGTTGGACTTAATAAATGGAGCTGACTTTGAAACTCATCCTATGGGTAGTATTGTAGAGGATATTAGGACACTTAAGAGAAGAAGATGGATTTGCAACTTTCAACATGTTTTGAGAGAAGGCAACTTTTATGTTGATGCCTTAGCCAAAAACGCTTGTGAAATTGATAAAGATTTTGAAGTATTGTAGGAGTCTATAAGCTTCTTGGTTTCTTTACTTGAGGCGGATAATAGGGGAGTTGCTTTCCCAAGGGTTTTAGTCTAATCTTTTTTTTGTTATTGTTATGTTAATGCTTTCTCTTTGTAAAAAAAAAAAAAAGCAAGAGCGGATGAGTAACTCCTTCTCAAATCTCCCAATCTAGAATGAATTTGGACTCTTCTAATATTGATAGGAGATTGCTATCGTCTAACGCTACAAATTATCTATTCTGGTTTAAGTGAGCCCCAATGCGATGGCCTCCTGCCTGATCCTTTTTGATAATTAAATTCATGCTTTATCCTACTGCAAGCCCCACACAATGGAAGAAAAATTCAATAATTTTGATGATTTCATGAATGATCAAAATCTAATAATATACGTGGCTAAAATTTTGGGATGTATGCCGAATGCACCAAAAATAAATTTTTTTTGTTCAACTATTTTGTAAATTACGAAGTAGAGATCGAGTCTACAGAAATTGAATATAATTGAATTATTTAAGAAAATCAAGTTCAGGAAGTAAAAAGAATTAGAAAGCCTAACTAAAGGTTAGAATATATTAAATAGATATATTTTATGATTAAATAAAATATTTTGAAGGTTAGACTGATTGTTTAAATCAACGTCAAATCGTGAAGGGCAAAATTGGAAGTTTTCTTAAGTATAAGGTTATTTTGGTCATTTGCCCCATAAGATATTATTTTTTTAAAGAATTTCCAGCCTCTTCCTCCTTCATTCTTGTCAGCCACCATTCTCTCTTCATCCACCATAACCAAGGCTTGGTGAAGAGAGAGAAAGTCCTTAAAACACCATCCAAAACACATTGAAACCAAAAATTGTCTTCACCAAACTTGTTCTACTCTCTTTCTTTACAATATACTACCAAAATCAAGTCCCAAAGTCGCCATTTGCAAGGTGTTTGGTACCCTACAACTTTCGGCATGGTGAAAGGTGAGAGAAAGATTGTGTTTTTCGTGGTTTTATTATTGTTTGCCACGTGATTAAGGTGTTTAAGCATGTGTTTAAGCATGTATTTAAGCTTAGATTGAATTGAGACCATAAGAACTCCCTCTCTAGGGTTTTAAAAAACATCCCTCGTGAATAAACCTGATGCTTCTCAATGTGAAAATGGTGTAGAATTAATGAAAAACAAGTGTAAAACATGAATTTAGGCTTAAATCGAAGAAAAGAAAGCTGTAGACAAGGAAACCCCATTTGGCCAAGTGAAGGGGAGATTGAAGTAGTACTTATTTCGATATGTTTTAGGTCGTAGAATAACGTATAAATAAATACAAGACTATAGGCGAAATCAAAACTAAAAATAGAGGTGTTTTTATGGTAGTTGCAATGTTAACATTGGTATGAAATAAACCAAAATGGCAAGTGTTGTATGCAATGTAGTAGGTCTTAAAGAGTTAACTATTCTTTATAACTAAAGTGGGAAGAAATGACAATGTTTGTATGATGTTTTGTAGTTCAAGAGTGAGGAAGTGATGCTGGTGCTAATGAGCAACATTTGGGAAATTAAGTGGTAAAGGATATATGTAAGAGTGTAGGGATACTATGTTGCATTATTTGATGAAATTGAGTTCTTATGATATTGAATATGGTGTTTTGGAAGGAAATTGAGACATTGAAATTGTGGTTTTAAACTGTGTTTTTCGCGCAGGAGGGTTTGGATAGGTAGTACCGTTATGTTATTAAAATTTTCTAAAAACAAAACAAAAGCTTCAAAATCCTCATTTAGCATGGATTTTACAAATGGAAATGAAATAGAAGTGTGATTTTGGTTAAGGTTCATATAGGTTATAAGTGCGCATAGATTTTGTAACTTAGTTTTTGAGGGGATTTTTAATGATTTTCCTACTTTTCAAGATATAAACATGTTTTCGCATTATTCTTATACGTAAATAAAATATTTTGAAATCTGTGTGTTGAACCAAGAATATTTGGTGAATTTTTATATTTCACCTATAGTTGTTACTGTTTTAAAGATTTATGAACTGACTAAAGATGTGTTTGATTGAACATCATTTAACACGAAATGTTTCTAATTGGTTAATGAAATGTATTACTAAAAGTTCTGACTGTTTGATTGAAGTTAATGTTTTGAATGTCTGATTGAAGTAAATGTTTTGAATATTGTGAACTAACCGAAAGGGGTTTTTCTGAAAGTTCAGTTTATCTAATAGAAGTTGATGCTTTGAATATTTTGAATTAACTGACTCTGTTTTACTGAAAGTGTCTACTTTTCGACTGAAGATAATGATAGGAATGTTCTGGATTTGATTGAACGAAATGCACTGATTTCTAAACATTATTTTAAAATGAAACTTGCTTCTTGAAAGTTCATACTATAACTGTATTACAGCTTTATGTTTTGGGAAACGAAATTCCTGGGGTGGCAAATCCCTGGCCAATCCAAGCTCTCTTAGGAATGATTTTATGGTTTTCATGGGAATCAGGTAGATGTTTTGAGATTGTTAGCTCCCCATAGTTACCTTCAGGTATTCATGCATTATTACTGAACTATTACTGATTACTAATTACTATTTGTTGATTGACCCTAATATAGTCATCAGCGTCTTAGATGTCACCTAATTAGTGAACATTGAGGACACCACTATGATTATGGCCATATGTCTTACTATTACTAATTACTAAAATCGCATGATTCTATTGGGTGTTGCCTCGTTTCCACTGAATTGTTTATTGAACTATTTACTGTACTATTTACCGAATTATGCACTGAACTGTTTACTAAACTAATTTTTGAACGATTTACTATACTAGTTACTGAATTTTGAATAGTTTACTGAATTGTTTACTGAATTACTTATTGAATTGTCTACTGAACTATTTCCTAAAGCATTTACTGAGTCGTTTGCTAAGGCTTACTGGCCTGTTTAATGAACTATTTATTGAACTGTTTGTTGATCTGCCTATTCATTGGTTTATCGAGCTGACAATTGAACTATCTATTGAGTTATTTTCTGATCGTTTATTGAACTGCTTACTGAATAGTTTACTGAATTGTCTACTTAACTGTTTATCAAAGTGTATATTAAATTATTTATTGAACTGTTTTTTGAACCATGTTCTGAGTGAGTGATTTATAATCGATTTACGAAATGGTTTTCTGAGTATATGATTTTTTGATAAACTCACTGAAGGGTTTTTTAAGAGTGTGATTAGTTTTGCTAAACATGTGATTTCTAAACAGCTTTCTGAATGCATGATTTCTGAACAGTTTTCTAATTGTGTGATCGATTTTGCTAAACGTATGATTTCTGAACAGCTTCTTGAATGTGTGATTTCTGACTAGTTTTTTGAGTTCGTGATTCCTGAAATGTCTACTGAACTGTTTTCTTAGTGTGATCTTTGATCAAATTAAGAAACTGTTTTCGGAGGATGTGTTTTCTGAACTATTTTTTGAAGAATGTTCTGAGTGATTTATTGATCAATTTATTGAAGTGTGTTATTGTGTGATCTATTGAACGAATTTTGAACCGTTTATAGTGTGATATCCGAACGATTTTCTAAAGTGGTTATTGTGTGATTTACTGAATGATTTTCTGAATAGTTTACTATATGAGGGATATTCTCACAAATTTATGGAAAACTGTTTACTAGGTGTTCATTAAACCATGTAATCAAGTAATTTTTTCAATGAACTCCTTATAGTCAGATTTAGGGATCGGGATAAGTGAGGTACTCTAAAGTATCCTTCTGTACTCTGCCTGGTTACCTAACCGATTATTGTATCTTTTCAATAGAAACCTCACATACTGTTTTTGATAATAATGGTAAGTGCATGAGCATGTTTTGATACACGCATATAGTTGTATATATAATATCAGTTCTTTTATATTTATTTTTTACTGGGCGTAAAGCTCACCCCCTTCCACCTTATAGATTTATGTGCAGTAATAATTTATTTTAGAGGAAGGTTTTAATCGAATTCCTACAAAATTTGATATAGCACTTTGTAGTTATGATTGTACAGTTACTTCAATATATTCAGACTTATATGATACAGTACTTTAGTGTGGGAAAGGGATGTAAATAGTAAATTGTTAAATATAGTTATTTGAAAATAATGTAATTGATTGTACTGGGACCAATCTGAGAGATTAAATATGGAATAGCTAAAGAAGTTTTAGCCTATTATCCAAATGAGGACATTGAGCACAGCTGAACCGATTGTGTGAAAATGAAAAAAATTAGTTCCGATTTTTAAAAATTGGAGGGTTACGTATGTATCAATACTAATCTTAACCATATCGGCATTAAAACAAAGCATGGAACTTTTTTTTCGTGGTTAGGATAAGGTATCGATACATCATCAGTCCTATCAATATTTAAACATATCGTATCTATACTTATTCAAAGTGTATCAGTACTAACACTAGTAAACACATATTATTGGCATTAGGTGTGTAGATGATACATTGGTGCTCGCAATCTACTCGAGCTTGACTCGAAGAAAACTCTGACTGACTAAATTTTTGTCGAACTGAACTTAAGTTAGAGCTACTTGAGCTATTGAGCAAGCTGAGTTCGAGTATTGAGTTATCCAACTCGAGTATCTTGTGAGATTTATCGAACTTTTATTATTTTAAAGTATAATTACTTATTTACCCTTCAGCCTTTCAGAAACCTTAGCTATTTTGTAGCATTTCACACTTTCTATTCCTAAACACCATCCACCGATTACCCAAACCCACTCTATAGCCCCTATCGCTAGTCCTACCAGTCCAAGCAGTTTGGCAACCGCACGACCTCATCTCCACTTCTCTAATGCCCTTGCACCAACAAACATTCTCTGTTCCCTACGTTCTCGCACTAGATTCAGTGAGTAAGCCTCAAACTTAATCGACAACCCCAATTGCCAGTCTAGCTAGTCCAATCAGTCCGACAACCACTCGACCTCAGCTCCACGGCTCTAGCACACCTATGTCGGCAGACTCCCTATGTTCCTCATGTTCTCACACCCCTCCCCCTGCACTAGATCCGACAATTTCTAGTTTCGCAAACAGGTTATTCATGATTATTCAAGTTTATGCAGTAAGGAAAAACTAATCTCATTTAGAAATGAAAAACAACAAGTGCTTAAAATGTGTTGTGCATGAAGAACATGTTGGAATTTATTAAAACCTCACCATGTCACTAGCACAAAATTATTACGAGTAAAAACTGACCTAAATGCGGGTAAGAGCTCAATCTCGCTATACTGTATTACCATGTTGTTGAAGCCTAAGCCGTATACTTCTCGTTGATTGCCTTCGGACTTGAAACAAAGAGAAAACGGGAGAGACTGAGATGGGGTAGTGAGAGAGAGGAGAGAGCTACTCTCATCCCTCTACCGAAAGATATGAAATCCAATGGGCCAACCTCATATATTTAGAGGATGAGAGTAGGGATCTCCCCTTATGGGATTCATGTATAAACCCATACCATTATAAGTTTAATGCATGTATACTATATATTTAATATAATTTAATATGGGTCACACTTTATACAAAATATACTACTAATTAAATAATTATACGATGTTAATTACACTTAACTAGTCCACATTAATAGGGATATTTCAACACTCCCAATTGGACAGTTAAGTTAATTAACGAAAACATCATATAAATATCAATATGTATTCATAAGACCTTCTGGATACATTGCACCAAAAGGGTACAAATGTGTAGTCTTATAAATACTTTAACAACAATAAGCCTTTACAAGCTTCAAAATGCATCATACTGACAGGGTACAAAATGCATAAACTCATAAAAACTTCAACAAAGTAGTAGTATAAAAGTGTGAAATGGAAATAATATGAAAACAAAATCAAATATCCATTTCCATTAGGTCTATGCATTTAAATCGAATGATGCATTGCTTCAACGGAAGCATATGAGAGTAATACGGAATGTCTCATCCAACAAATTGCCCTATTCATCAGAATGCGTGCAAACAGAATATGCATATATGGCAAGTAGGAATCCATTAATACAGTTATAACTGATTTCATTACATACAGCCAGGGGCGGCTTGTCATTGCCCCCCCTAAAATTTGTACAACCCTTATGTGTAAACATAAGAAGTTTATGCTCTAATATAGGTTTGGCCCCCTCAAAGTTTGGACAAGCTTAATTTTGCTTATTTATGTTTTGATCCAAAATTAAATTTTATATATTGCAATTTATGAGAGGTTAAAGTCATATTATTATTTGTCTATATATTATGCCTACCAGTAACTATTTATAAATTTTTAAAAATTAAAAATGTCACAATATTTAAATTACAGTAATTTTGACAAAAATCGCACTAACTTTTTATCATTCTTATAAGATTTTAAATTTCTTATCAAGTTCTAAATGTTTTTTTTTGTTCTTTTCTTTTATTTTTAGTAAAAAGGAGCTCAAACCCCATGAGAAATAAGAGAGACTAATTTTTTATTTTTTCTTTATAACTTATTATAATTTCTCCTCTCTGTATAATTTTTCATCTTATTCCATATCTTTATTTCATGTTATTTTGCAATCTTCTTTCAATAAAAAGTTAGATTGAAAGCACTTTATAAAAAGTTTAAAAAAATCATAAATTTTAATTTCAAAGTTTCAACTTTAGTTTTATAAAAAAATATATATCTATTTTTCTTGTTCAAATAAAAAATATAATTAAAAATTGATTTATTTATTAAATTATTCGAAAAAGTTTTCATAATTCATTGAAAGATTGTATAATTGGTAAATTTACTATTATATTAAAAGTTTTGACATTTTTAAAATTTTAATGTTGTCATTATAATACTTTTATTTTCTAATTTAATGACTTTATTTTTTTTATTATTAGTATATATTTTCATATAAATAAATATGGGGGGGTGTGCACACTCGAACATCATTGTGTTCATCTATGTGATGTGTTGATAGACTATGTCTTATAAAAGAATAAGAGAAATATAATATTAATTGGCCCCCCCAAAATCAATTCTCAAGATCCGCCACTGCATAGAGCTCTCACTAACTTAATACAGTAAAGGCTTCATATGCCTCAAACAAGTGTTGTCGTTAGAACACTTTAACAGCCAAACTCTTAGTTATTAGACACTAGAATGAGCTCTTTAATATTGTGCTCTACAATCCTATTAAATAATGGATTCCAACATTTTCTCTCTAACATACCGAATGATGATATCTAAATATTTAGAGTGTGAGGAACGCCTAGCATTTGAGAGAGAAAGTACTTGTTATAGCATTACCATAATACATCTCCGGGACTTCAGAATGGCAACCACAGAAACCATCCCTGAGACGAAATTTTGCAGCCTAAATGGCCCATCATGTAGCTTTACAACATGTTACATACTTAGCCTCCATAATCAAGGATGTTGTAAGTGTTTGTTTCACACTTTCCCAAAAACAGCTCATCTGTATCCATAAATATACAACTAAAGTTGGTTTCCATCATCTGGATAGCATGCAAAATAAATATTAGAATATCTGACCAAACCCAGAATGTCAGATTTGCAAATATCCAAATACTCTCTTTGTAGCTTCTAGCTCTTTATTACGGGATCGCTCAAGTATCTCTGAAATACACTTATAACATACACAATATCAAAATGCATACAGACTTGAGCATACAGTAATTACCCACTATAAGGCATACATAACATTCAGCATGAGCTCTTTCATTTTCTTTGAAGACTTTGAGATTTTCATAATATGTCACTTTTCATGGAAGGGAGCCTCAAATAGGAGAACAATATATATATCAAACCTACTTAACACACACAATGTAGGTTTCTTGAAACCAATAGAGTATGCCTATTAAAATGTCACGAAGAATCTCAATCCCTAAAACAAAATGGGGCCTCACTTAGATTCTTCATCCTAAAGTGACATGAAGACATGAAATTTGCCTCATACAACAGGTCAGTGCTATTGGCTACTATCTAATATCATCAATTTAGAGCACAATAAACACACAATTACTCCCACTGACCTTGCAATGGATCCAACTATCAAATGTGTTCTCTTTAAAGTGACAATCTCATCAAACTTTACATATTGCAATCGGGATGCCTTTTAATATTCACAAATGAACTATTGAGTTCACAAACTGTATGTTCCATCTTAGGAACTACTAAATTCTAAGTTGCTTCATTTAGACATTTTAATGTCCAAGATGTAGCTCCTAATCATAATAAGTTACCAACTACCATCATGATTCTAAAAGAATCTTAGGTTGAAATAGGAAAGAAGGTTTCCTTAAAACAATTCCTTTTCTTTATTTAAAGCCTTGGCTAAATTTGGCTTTAAATATTCTACTTGGTCTCTGGAGTCTCTTTTGGTTTATAATTATGTAACAACTCAAATAGATCCCATGCATCTCTATACAACATAGATGCTTACCCATCCTGTAGGCAAATATTCAACTCCAAGAGTTCAAATCAGTAAAGCCTTCTAACAAAACAGAATCAAAAGGCACATGAATCTTACATTCATGTTCTTTTATAAGGTCAGGTGCAGGTCCAAAATATGGTATTGGGATAAACCGTTGATCCTTTGGTTGTGGCCTTTTACCATAAAAATAACAGATATACGGGATTGGCAGAACATGTACTTCATTAATGACTTTGTGGAGTTCACAACTCCCACTCTTTAAGTCTGACAAAGTCATCCTCATATAGATTACATTGTTAGACTTAAAGATTCTAGTATTACATGATGAAAAACCAAAATCTAGAATCTTACTAATTGATACAATAACCAATAGAATTGCCACTGATAATTTTCTTGTTAAATTTTCTTAACTGTGGGTTCTAGGCCTTTTGCCTTACTTTATAACCCTAAACATAGAAAGTGGCACAAATTCGACTTCTTGTCTGACTACAACGTAGGATGAAATTGGGAACTGATTTTGCTTGGAGATTAACTTTGAATGTGAGTTGCAGTTTTAACTACTTCACTCTATCTGAATTTCAAAAAATTTGGAGTGAACAATGTAAATCGTACCATATCAAAATGTATGAATGATTATTACCGCAATCTCATTCTATTTCAGTCTTCCAAGCACAGTATACTAAGCATCAATACATAATCTTATAGTGCACTTAACCCAAAAATCGGTATATGATTTTGCCTAACTTTATTATACCGACCACAGCATTCATCATTTCTATCTGACCATTGACTTAAGCAGCTTACCTATTGTAAGTTATGTAGCAGAATTAATCAAAATGCTTAAGGCCTCTATAAGATCAGATCTTTCACTCCACATAACCTAAACCAGAATGGCCTGTCATAACGTGTCAAGTCCTAAGACCTAACCCACTAGACTTAATATCAAGGAGTCGCCACCAACCATTCAAACCTAAGGTGTGATTGGTCACCTATTCATGTCTAAAGATAAGGCATGGTCTACGTTCAAAGATTCTCAGGCTTGGGAGTACGGTTACGTGTGGGGAAGGATTAGCACCCCCACAACGCCCATCCTAAGATGGTACCAACTAGCTTTAGGTTATCTTTATAGTTTGCCTTGGGTTCATATTAATTTTGATATACTTATATATTGGAAAATTTCTAAGATTTTTCCATCAATTTGGCTCCAACCTTAGAAATTCCCCTTACCTCAAGATATTCAAGGAGTCTCAATTGACATTCTTGAACTCCATCGTCGGATAAATTTAAATATTTTATGAGATTCCTATTTTCCTAATTTTGTCTCTAATTTTGACTCCATATTCATTTTATAAATTTCTTGGATTTTCTAATTTATTTTTATTTTTTTATATTCTTATTTTTAAGAAATAAACATGAATTATGTTTTATTGAAAATTCACTTTTAAGCATCCCATCAATTTGGCTCAGCCCAAAAGGAACCTCCTCACCTAGAAATTTCCAAGGAGTCTCAATTGACTTTCTTGAAATTTCATCATCGGCATAACTCATATTTATTCTTTTTCATTTATGTTATTTATTATAATTCTATTTATGATTTATACTTTATCTTATCTCTATTTGTTTATTTGTCTTTATTTGCTCATTTTTATTTATCTATATCTAATCCATCTATCTTATATTACTTTTATTTTTATTATAAATAAATATGAATTAATTAAAAAAATTCTTTCAAAAGTATTCCATCAATTTGGCTCAACTTAAGAAAGACTCTTTCACCTAGAAATTTCCAAGGAGTCTCAATTGACTTTCTTGAAATTTCATCATTGGTATAATTCACATTTATTTATTTGATTTTAATTTTATATATATATATATTTATTGTTCATATATTTTTTATAACCTTAGAATACTCATCTAAATCATACAACATTGTTAAATCAAAATTATACGTGCAAACTAGATCAATGTACTATACTATAGTCATACAACTAATCAAATAACACAAATATACAAATTAATATTTTACAAGTAGTTATCAACTCAAATTAATTATCATGCAAATTCATACTAAAATATCATACAATTGATCATTAAATTAAACACAAATTAACATGCTTATCAAGAATATACTAATTAAGTCAAATTATTATATTATCAGATTAATTAATCATGCGAGTAACTATTAACATACAAAACCATTCATAGCATGCAAATTGCTAAAATTACTTATTTCTCTGATCCTATTGTCAGTTTTTTTGTTAAATTAATAAGGACTAATAAATTAGAATATATACATACCTGATATTAATAATTAATTCCTTTGCCTTCTTTCCTTTTTCAACGTCCTATTTCCTTCTCCTCTGCTTTCTTTTTTCTATTGGCACGTAACAACCTCTTTCTCTTTTTACTCACGTGGTTGTCCCAGCTTCAACATGCAGCAATTTAGCAAGAGCGGTAGCAGCAACAATACTTAAGCGATGGAAGGCTCACGGCAAAACAGGGAGATGCAGCTCGATGGTTTCCTGACTTCGAACAGGGTACTTCAAGTCTGTAATCAAAATAGGTGGCTGGTTCCAAGGTGATGGTGTCGATTTGGCAAGGATGCAATGATGTAGTCGGCTAAGGGAGTATGATGGTTGTAGCAAGGTGAATCGGTGTTGGAGGGAAAATTTAGAGATGATATGCTAGATTGTGAATGACCCAACTCATGAGGTTTAATCTCTTTTTATAGCCACTAATTAGTTAGAGTCCTAATACAACTATATTTATTCTACTAATTATCTCCTATTTTTAATATTTTATCTATTTAATTCTTATGTTAATCCTAATCTAACTCTATCAAATTTAATATTAATCTAAATAATTATCCTAAAAATCTAATTATCCTAATTATCTAATCCTAAAATTAATTTTATTTTTATTTCTTTTTATCTTTTTTCTCTCTCTCTTTTTTTATTCCTAAATCCTATTTTAATTTTAATTTCCTAATTAATGTTAATTCTAAATCTAGAAATTCTAATTTAATTCTAGTCTAATTCTAAATTGTTAAATTAAAATACAAATGTCACCCAACCCAATTAATTATTTATACAAATTAAGACCCCGGACAAAATAGGGTGTCTACAGCTGCCCCTCTTTGTGCATTTGCTGTGAAACAGTAATTGCACAAAGACATAGACACCTATTTTGTCTGACTTCTTTTTTTTTTAATTTTTTTTATTTTTTTCAAAAAGCTCCCTCTAAACAGAAAGGCAGTCAAACTTTAAAATCTTGTCTAAAAAGCTCCCCATAAACAGGCAGGCAGTCAAACTTTAAAAATCTTGTCCAAAATGCTCCTCCCAAACAGGCAGGCAGTCAAACTTTAAAAATCTTGTCCAAAATGCTACTCCTAAACAGGCAGGCAGTCAAACTTTAAAAATCTTGTCCAAAAAAGTTGATTTTTTAAAAAAAAAATTTAGGAAACCCTTCTAAAATTTTTCTTGTCAAAAATTTGGAATCTTAGGAAACTCCTCTAAAATTCCTTTTCTTATCCAATTTTGAAATTTTGGGAAACCCCTCCAAAACTTCTATTCTTGTCCAATTTTTGAAATTTTAGGAAACCCCTCTAAAATTTCTTTTTCTTATCAAATTTTGAAATCTTAGGAAATCCCTCCAAGACTTCTTTTCTTGTCTAATTTTTGAAATTTTGGGAAACCCATCCAAAATTTTTTCTTATCAAATTTTAAATTTTATGAAACCCCTCTAAAATTCTTTTTCTTGTCCAAAATTTGAAATCTTTGGAAACCTTTCCAAGACTTCTTTCATGTCCAATTTTTGAGATTTTATGCAATTTATCCCATTCATGCAATATCATTCATGCAATTTATCCCATTCATGCAATATCATTCATACAATTTATCTTATTCATGCAATCTATTCTATCCATGCAATGTTATTCATGCAATCTATTCTATCCATGGAATGTTTTCTTTGAAAAATATTTCAGCCTCAATTGTGGCAACAAGGTTTTTCTTCATCAATCTATCTTCATGCATTCTCCATCCTTCATCTGTCATCTTGACCTTATATTTCTTATTTCTTTTCTCATTTTGCTTCTTCCATTTTTCTTTCCCAATGAAGCTCTTGTCTTTGTATCCTCTATATCCCACTTTCCTTGTCATTCATTTTCTCATTGAAAACCCCATCAAAATCTCATCATTTACTTTTTCTTATTCATTGATTTTTCTTGATTTCCAATTTCTATTCATCCATGAGTTTCTTTTTCTTCTCTTTTCCTAAATAATATAGGAGTCTTTCACATATTTTGCCAAGCAAACATTCATTACCATTCTAATTTCAAGATCAATGCAACACAATTTCTCAATTCCTCAAGGTAAGGATATAGCAAAGAAATGATAGGTGAAAAGAAAAGAGTGGTATTTTTCAACATTTGGAAAGATTTAACAAGAATTTGCGAGGCTTAAAAGGAAAGTAAGCAAGAATTTTCAGGATTAAGTTTCAGGTAATAGTATCCAAATAACAACAATTCAATCAATTTTGATCAATGAATACATAATTGCCTTCAAAGGTCCACTTATCTCATCATGTTGAGTTTATCAAAATATCCTCTTGCCTCAGTATCATTGACATCCAGTATTTTTTGGTATCTAAGCCGCCTTTTCAGGTTTTCAACTTAGACGCACTCCATTGCTCCAAACCGCCCTTTTTGGGTTTTCGATTTGAATCCTCCTTTCATTTTTTCTCTCTTTTTTTTCTTTTTTTTTTATTTTTCTTTTCTTTTCTTTCTTTTTTTTATTCATTTCTCTTTATTTTCAACTTCGTTGTCCTTGATGAAGCTTCTCTTATTTATTCTCCATTCTGATTCATGCCCCAACATCAAATATTTCTTCACCCAATTTAATTCTCACATGGATCCAAGAGAGTCTTTGGAATCTCACTTCTTCCATCTAGACGACATCTTTTTGCTTATCTTGATCTGCTTGTCCTAATTCCATCCAAAGGATCATCATCTCATAGTGTAAGTATGCCTTTATTCAACACATGATTCTTTAATAGGAGTACTCATATTTGATCAAAATGGACTTTTAAGGCACGTAATGTAGGCTCAGGTGAGGGTTCATGAAAGAAAGGATAATATAGGCCCAAAATAAGTGTTTCGGGGTTCATCAAACCAAGAATCATTTTTCATGAATCATTTAGGCATTTTGCCTTTTGCACCATTTGCTTTTTCTCTCCTTTTTTATTCTTATGTGACTAGGGTTTTCACTTTCTTGATTCAAACCCTCTTTCCTTCTTCATTCTCTTTCCTTTTTTTTTCTTTTTTTTTTCACAAAAGGTTTTTTTTCTTTGCCCCACTGATCTTTCATCTTCTATTCTCTTTGCCCCTCAGTGTGAAGGGTGATTCTTGGTGGGTTATATCGAAAATAATATAATAGGCTCAAAAGAGGTAATCAATGGATAATTTTACTCATACTTGAAAGGTAGTGAAAGAAGGCCATTTCTCATCTCAATACAAGTACTCTCATTAAAGGTCATCTATTGAACAAGGACAAACTCATTAGAATTTCATGTAGAGATTCACCTTTACTCTTAACATTATATAGGTGAAGATTTTAGACAAATATCTTCTATTCTCTTCTTGCTGGAACAATCTTGGCAAACTGGAAATCCATCTAACCAAACAAAGTAGTTCTTTAAAAATTGAATTTTATATTCATTGCCATTACCATTATCATGTTCATTATTTGGATACTTTCAAGCTTGGTAACAATGTAAATCATGTAGGTATTGGTGTTTTGCTTAAAAGAACAAGGTAGGAATGAGGAATTAAGAAATATGCATCAGACTAATCCTTTATTGAAAATGAAAATAAATGAAAGTTGGCCAAATACATAAAAGAATTCTTAATGTCTTTTGGGCTTATGCACTCCTATATTACCTAAGAAATTGAAATGTCCTAAGATGAATGAAATTAGAAACAAAGAAATAACCATTATCTTCAAATTAGTGAATCAATCAATATCATCCACTTTCTTCCATAGCATTAACCGCTACCCCTTGTGTGATCTGGCAGAGGATTATCCTTCACATTTAGGTCATTCTTTGCCCAAAACTCAAAATTCCAGCGTTGACAAGTGCTTGGACTTTCCTCTTCAAGCCCATACAATTCTCAATAGAGTGACCAACATTGTCATTATGATAAGCACACTTTGCGTTAGGATCATACCACTTTGGGTAGGGAGGCTTCAAGGGCTCTACATAAACAGGGGCAATAAGGTGACCCCTTACCAATTGTGGGAACAACTTTGTGTATGTCATTGGTATAGGGTCTATCGTGACATTTCGGCTAGCTCGAGTATTCTTTTGGTCGTTAGGTGAAAAAGTGGGGTCTTGTGAATGAGAAATGGGTTGGCAAGTATTCTGATGATAAGTTTGTGGGTGGGGTTGAGAATAAGTGTAATTCATTGAAGGTGAATAAGAGGTATAGGAGCGACGTGAGTTATTGGAGACAGCTTGTGCATCTTCTTCCTTCTTCTTTGAAAACCCATTCCTCTTGCTATCAATCATAGATGCTTCAATCTTACCACTCTTAAAGGCATTTTCAATAGCTTCGCCTGTCAGCACCATGTCTGCAAAATTCTTGGTCACACTGCTAAGCATACGCTCATAGTAAGGAGCCTTGAGAGTATTCAAAAAGAACATGGTGATTTCCTTCTCAGTCAAGGGAGGTTGAACTAGTAATGCCACGTCTCTCCATCGTTGGGCATATTCTTTGAAGCTCTAATCTTTTTTCTTTTCCATACCTTGGAGAGATAAGCGGTCAGGAGCTACATCAGACACATGTTTGTATTGAGCTATAAAAGCTCTCGCCAATTCAGACCAAAAAGAAACTTTGCTCCTTTCTAATTGGTTGTACCACTTAGCGGCTGACCCAGTCAAACTGTCTTGAAAAACATGAATTAATAGCTTGTCATCCCATGCATATGCCGCCATCTTCCTACAGTACATGGTGAGATGATCTTTTGGGCACGATGTTCCGTTGAATTTTTCAAATTCGGGCACCTTGAATTTTGATGGAAAGACAACACCCGGTACTAAACACAACCTTTCAGCATCAATGGGTCCAAAATAGTCAAATCCTTCCATGACACTTAGTCTTTCCTCTATCAAGCTTAGCTGGGCTTTAGTACCACTATATTCTTCCTTATGCTTCAACTTTTCTAGCTTTGTGGGATCATCTAAATTTGGCACCTCTACTGGGTTTTGAGCTTCTGTTGATGAATTTCCTTGAAGACTTTCTCCTTGCACCTGTAAAGGCATTGGGGCTTTGACAGTACCTCCTTCGGGGACAAAAATGGGATTGTCTCACATGCTTTGTTGAGTCTCTTGGATGGACTCCTCTTGATTACCCATCTTCTCCTTTCCTCTAATCATGGCTTTTAGCAACTGGGTAATTTCACTAAATTGCCCCCTTATCTCTGCATTTTCCTTTTCCAACTTCTCTATCCTATTATTTGTCTTCTTCCATTATGCGAGCTTGATACCTTGTATGGTATTTATGGAGGGTGGACCGTCTACTAGATGCAATTTGATACCTTGAGTGCCACAATTAAGTTAAAATTATTTCATGTGGTGATATGTTTATGCACAAAAATGAATGCACATGGAATGCACTTAGGTCTAGCAATCTCTCCTAACAATCAAAAGTATGGTCATTCTCATGATAAGATAGGTGCAAACTTACATGAATGATATGTTATGCGACACAACTATGCATGACTTAATGATACAGACAAACTCTTTTTTTTTTTTGAAAAATGGAAGAAAGAAAAACTATTTTTTTTAAAGAAAAACTATATTTTTTTTATTTTTTATTTTTGTAAAAACAATGTAAAAAGGAGGAAGTAAAACTTATTCCTTCGTGTGTCCTATCTTGGGTTTGAGTCTACATTTCAATCTAGTATGGTTCCACCCTAAGGCTAGGTCTTATGTTTTATTACATGCTAGGCTTGGATAATTCAAGGTCTAAAGGTTCCCAAATTGTTCCTCACGTTGTCCACACAAGACTAGTAAGGCACCCAATCCTCACCCATCACAGGCTACAAACGGAAAGGTTCAATTTGAGTGGAAGTATTTTGCTAGCCATTGTGGAGGTATTACCTCACGAGAGTGTAGTTACTCTACTTCCTCCTAAAAGGATAAAGCCCGAGTAGAGGGCTAATGCATGCGCATGCACGTGAAGTGTGTGTTGAAGGAACAAACAATTATTTTATCAAAATTAACATTCCTATGGCAAACATAGAATAACATAAAACCAGTTATTGGCTCGACTCTCTAAATTCCCCAGTGGAGTCGCCGATCTGTCATAACGTTTCAAGTCTTAAGACCTAACCCGCTAGACTTAATATCAAGGAGTCGCCACCAACCATTCAAACCTAAGGTGTGATTGGTCACCTATTCATGTCTAAAGATAAGGCATGGTCTACGTTCAAAGATTCTCAGGCTCGGGAGAACGGTTACGTGTGGGGAAGGATTAGCATCCCCACAACGCCCATCCTAAGATGGTACCAACTAGCTTTAGGTTATCTTTATAGTTTTCCTTAGGTTCATATTAATTTCGATATACTTATATATTGGAAAATTTCTAAGATTTTTCCATCAATTTGGCTCCAACCTTAGAAATTCCCCTTACCTCAAGATATTCAAGGAGTCTCAATTGACATTCTTGAACTCCATCGTCGGATAAATTTAAATATTTTATGAGATTCCTATTTTCCTAATTTTGTCTCTAATTTTGACTCCATATTCATTTTATAAATTTCTTGGATTTTCTAATTTATTTTTATATTTTTATATTCTTATTTTTAAGAAATAAACATGAATTATGTTTTATTGAAAATTCACTTTTAAGCATCCCATCATTTTGGCTCAGCCCAAAAGGAACCTCCTCACCTAGAAATTTCCAAGGAGTCTCAATTGACTTTCTTGAAATTTCATCATCGGCATAACTCATATTTATTCTTTTTCATTTATGTTATTTATTATAATTCTATTTATGATTTATACTTTATCTTATCTCTATTTGTTTATTTGTCTTTATTTGCTCATTTTTATTTATCTATATCTAATCCATCTATCTTATATTACTTTTATTTTTATTATAAATAAATATGAATTAATTAAAAAAATTCTTTCAAAAGTATTCCATCAATTTGGCTCAACTTAAGAAAGACTCTTTCACCTAGAAATTTCCAAGGAGTCTTAATTGACTTTCTTGAAATTTCATCATCGGTATAATTCACATTTATTTATTTGATTTTAATTTTATATATATATATTTATTGTTCATATATTTTTTATAACCTTAGAATACTCATCTAAATCATACAACATTGTTAAATCAAAATTATACGTGCAAACTAGATCAATGTACTATACTATAGTCATACAACTAATCAAATAACACAAATATACAAATTAATATTTTACAAGTAGTTATCAACTCAAATTAATTATCATGCAAATTCATACTAAAATATCATACAATTGATCATTAAATTAAAACACAAATTAACATGCTTATCAAGAATATACTAATTAAGTCAAATTATTATATTATCAGATTAATTAATCATGCGAGTAACTATTAACATACAAAACCATTCATAGCATGCAAATTGCTAATATTACTTATTTCTCTGATCCTATTGTCAGTTTTTTGTTAAATTAATAAGGACTAATAAATTAGAATATATACATACCTGATATTAATAATTAATTCCTTTGCCTTCTTTCCTTTTTCAACGTCCTATTTCCTTCTCCTCTGCTTTCTTTTTTCTATTGGCACGTAACAACCTCTTTCTCTTTTTACTCACGTGGTTGTCCCAGCTTCAACATGCAGCAATTTAGTAAGAGCGGTAGCGGCAACAATACTTAAGCGATGGAAGGCTCACGGCAAAACAGGGAGATGCAGCTCGATGGTTTCCTGACTTCGAACAGGGTACTTCAAGTCTGTAATCAAAATAGGCGGCTGGTTCCAAGGTGATGGTGTCGATTTGGCAAGGATGCAATGATGCTTGCTAAGAATGATGTAGTCGGCTAAGGGAGTATGATGGTTGTAGCAAGGTGATTCGGTGTTGGAGGGAAAATTTAGAGATGATATGCTAGATTGTGAATGACCCAACTCATGAGGTTTAATCTCTTTTTATAGCCACTAATTAGTTAGAGTCCTAATACAACTATATTTATTCTACTAATTATCTCCTATTTTTAATATTTTATCTATTTAATTCTTATGTTAATCATAATCTAACTCTATCAAATTTAATATTAATCTAAATAATTATCCTAAAAATCTAATTATCCTAATTATCTAATCCTAAAATTAATTTTATTTTTATTTCTTTTTATCTTTTCTCTCTCTCTTTTTTTTATTCCTAAATCCTATTTTAATTTTAATTTCCTAATTAATGTTAATTCTAAATCTAGAAATTCTAATTTAATTCTAGCCTAATTCTAAATTGTTAAATTAAAATACAAATGTCACCCAATCCAATTAATTATTTATATAAATTAAGACCCCAGACAAAATAGGGTGTCTACATGGCCTTTAGTGAAAGTGATGAAATGCTTATATCTACTGAATACAATATGTGGAAATGATCTACAAATGTCGGTATATATCAGTTCCTAATCATCTCCATATTTGCTAATCATAGCCTTAATATTAGCAGTAAGATTTCCCTTAATGCAATCTTTACATGTGCCTCGAAATGTCCCTAACTTATGCCACAACTTGATAAATTTATTATCTATTCTATCATAATCAAAATCGATAGTCACATCATTCACAACTGAAGAAAATCTGCCCAATATTGGGGTACAAGTCTATTATACATCTAGTATGTAGAATGCTAAAATCAATACACATGTTGTTACTAAACAGAAATACTTTTCTGTTATTAGAATGAAAAGTATAAACTAACAGTGATTCCAAAACTGTCTGCAAAATGTAACAACAATTTGGTTGATTCTTATGTTTTCGATATGGATTTTAACGCCATAGCCCCAATTTGCAATTATTTTCTCTTATTTGGTCTCCGGTTGCTTATAACTTTATCGATAATGGCACCAGTATCCAACCACCAATAGTTAGAGAACATATCTCCTAGATTGGATCTAAAATAAAGGCTAATGAAATGCCTTTTCACACATCCCAATCTAGAAAACTCTTGCAATCTATGCTTTTGTGCCCAAGTTTATGACAAAAGTGGCACACATTGATATTTAGAGGTGTTAGTGGAACCAGAATGGGAAGTGGACTTGGCAGATTTTTTCTTTTAAAAATGACCTTTAATTGAGACTTCTTAATAATATTACTCTTGGTAGTAATATTGGCATATGTCATCATGAAATCCGAATGAAATCTATTAATCCAGAAGATCTCCTCCTCCTAGATGACAATATCATTCTTGATATTTAAAAGTCTTACTTCCTTCTGTCCATTGAAGTACATTGAATGAGATTTGTGAACCTAGGAGATCTCACACTCTTTACCCCAAAAGGAAGTGGTTTACAATGTGTCATACATGAATTAATCCTCTATTGCAACCTTCATCAATCTTTGCGAACCTTTTCTTAATGGCATCCATAAATACTTCTTGTTTATAACTAATTAGAACACTTTCTCTGATGTGTTCATTCATAGTATACCCTATATAATCAAAGAATGCTAACTTGAGTGTTCTCGAAATCCATAATAATACTTTGTCCTCAAAGAGCTCACACTATTGGGTATAGAAGATGGATAGACTCTCGAGGTTACTTCTTAGTTCAATATGCCCTTAACTGTAGAGAGCGATTCACTTTATCTTTCTAATTCGATCCTGCTAGAGACTTGATATGTGATAGTTGTACAGATAATCAAAATTAATGGAGGTTAATGGAACAACTCAAACAATATTAAATTTATTCTATAATATGTTACAGAGGATAAGACAAAACTGGTTGAATATAACCTAAATGATCGCCCACCGAGAGGGTAGGAAAATCATGTTATATCCCAACTAGAATCCTCTCAATCCCAAGCATCTTTCAAAACAACAAGTAATCCGATAGGGAGAGACTTGCCACTTCTAAAGATCTTAGTAAATTATGCAACTATCACTATGCATTGCCTTATTATTATGTCCTTAAAACTATCAAAATAATCATCAGAAAATTTTCATGAATATTCTTGTGATAGGCAAGTACTAGTCAATCCAATTAGTGATTTATAATTTTAATAATATCCACAAAATTTATTGACCAAAATTAACTACACTGAAAATATGCAATTCCTGAAGCATATATAGTAATTTTAGGTCTAATGTTAATTAATTTAATTAATTTCACTTAAATGTGAATATTCAGATGTAATATCCAAAATCCACAAAATACATAATATTCACTTACCAATTATACTCAATTACCGGTTGGGCTGTCTGTGATGCTTATCAACTCCTATCTCTTTCATAAGAATTAGTACTCTCAATTCCTTATGCTAATATGGAAGTACGAATTATTAAATTATTTCCTTAAGATGTATATACATTCTCTTCTATTTAAAGTAGTACTATACCATTTTACTGAATAAATAAAAGAATACAACATACCTTCGATATCAGATCTCTGGAAGGTAATTCGCTTAGCCCAAGTTCAATAATCTGTGGAGTGGAAAATATGGAGTGAGCGACAACGTGCTCAGTAAGGAAGGTGTATGCTACTTTATAAAATAAAAACTATATTGCCAAAACATCGTATTTATCCAATCACTCAAACCCATTATGAAAACAATAGATCCAGTTAACATTAAACAGGATTCAATAGATCCTTTCAGTAAACAGAAATCAATAAGTTGAGACTAGGCAACAATTACATCATGCTCTCATTGTTCCCTCAGGAACACAAGTAATCCGCTTTTGGGGTGCACCCGTAGGCCATCGCCCCTCACGGCTATCTCGACGAGATCTATGGCCATAATCTATAGATGGTCCTCGGGTCCACTTGCCAAGTGACCTCGAGACCGCTGATGACTTGGTGGGTCCATCAGCCTTGTGACGCCCTGAGGTGCACCCGTAGGTCCATCGACCCGAACCACCTCCCCAGGTGGGTCACGCAATTATATGAATGGTAATGCATGAACTCAGGGCCTAAAGTCTCAAAATCATATTTACAAATATATTAAAACAACTCATTTTCACCAATTTACGCATGAGAAAATATGGGTTAAATTGACTCGCCAGGGTCAGCTCAGTTATAGTGGCTCGCCCATAATCAGTTCGCCTGCCAACTGTAGCATTTAAAACCCATTGATACTAGCTCGCTCGTGGCGGCTCGCCATGGTCAATTCACCCACTATGGCATTGGCCATGGTCAACTCGCCCACTTCATAAAAATCTGGTTGCCCACCCAAAATTTATAAAAGGGTTCGCCCATATTGGTTCGCTCGGATTTCTATTAAAACAGGGGTCATTCACCCCAAAACATTATAATCGGGTTCGCCATTCGTTGGCTCGCCCGCCCTTTATCAGTTCGCCAAATCAACATTAGAATCTGTTTTATAACTCGCCCAAAGCAAAGCAATTTATCAGAATAATGCATGTCATAAACCAAAACAGTTTCTCAGTGATTTCATAAATTTAACTCCATAGGACATGCATTCTCTTTCACACATATCTCCCTTACTTGGTCTCTTCAAAGCTTAGCTTCCCACTCGCCTTTATCAACTCTCACTTCTCAGCTGCAAAGTAAATAGTAATATCATTAATATTTTCTTTTCGAGTTATTTCCTAAAATGATTACTATTTTTCCTTTCAACTATTTGCGACACTTAGGCGAGATTTGAGACAGATCTACAGCTCGCCATTAATTAATGGCTTATTCATGGAAGTTCGCCCAACTATCCAACTCACCATGCTCATGAATTTCAGTTCGCCATTCGTGGCTTTGATTCAGAAATGAACTCACCCATGAATTAGATTAACACTTGGCGACCTCTTTATTTCCTACTCGCCTCATTGGCGATCACTAATATTCCACATGGGCGATCACAATTAGTCGCCATTCTCGTCTTTTTGGGCGATCCTTGATTCTCGCCCTCTTCTTTAACTATCATCAATTACATTCAATTTGGGCAATCATCGCCCTTGCCCATTTGGGCGATCAGTTTGATTATCCACAATGTTGGCGAACAGGTATATTGCTGCTTCATGTGTCCATTGAACTCGTCTCATCTTTTGGGCAAGTACCCCTTGCTCGCCTATTTGGTAAGCTGTTGGATAATCCCTTCGCCCCTCTTGTTTCCTTACATATTCTAACCAAAATCAGCTAAAACAAGGCTATATCTATGTTTATTACGTTGTAAAACATAGACATCTACCATTGAACATCTAACAAACCATAAAAATATAAAACTTACCTTAACTGAGTTGCACTTTGAGAATCAGAGTGTTTTTCTACCTCACTTAGCTTTACTTTGTATGTTCCTTAGCTCTTCAACAATGGAGGAAAGGTTTGGCTAGCTAAAAATGAAGTTTTCATGGGTCCTATATGAGAGAAACGGAAGAACTACATGTGAGCATGCAGTGAAAACAGACTGGCGAGGAGGTTTCTGGAGAAGATGAAGTTTGCTACGTTGGTTCTTCTTCTCACGTATTCCTTCTTATATAGCTATGTTAATCCTGTTAGAACCTACCACCTATTCCTTATCCCGTTTTCTTCATCATTACCTTGTCTTTCATGCATTAAAAACTTGTGGAAAAACTGCAGCAAATGGAATGGCGGTAAGAAGAAATCTCTGCACGTTTTGACAATTTTCTTTCCTTTTTCCACTTCCTCTCCAGTCCACGCCACTGCCAGCCAACGTTTATTGGCTTTCATTTCATTCTTTTCTTCATTTGTCCAACATCATTTATTTCCCCTTTTTCACTTTCCATTTCGTTTCCAGCCTTAATTCTTCACATTTGTTCTTACTTCATTTAATGCTTTCATACCACAAGTACTATCTTCAACCTCTTTACCAAGATTAAATCCCATATATTTCTTGTTACAATTTGATATTTGTTTTTCTTCCTTTTGTACACCATATTATAAATCATAAGAAAATGAAAAGTGGAAATTCACATTCAATGGTTTTCTTTAATTTTACTAAAACAATTTATTTTCACTATCAATCATGTACAAATATGGTATATAGTATAATAAAAATTCGGGTCTTACATAAGATAATAAGGCAATTTGCATTTTAGAAAGCTTATTTGTTTAAATAAACTATTAACGAAATAGGTAGATCAAAATCTAGATAACTGGTCGAAATAATATACCTAAATAATTCATTTAAACTTATTTAATTAGGCCAATTATCAATAATTTATGGGCATGTGTATATACTTCAAAATTAAGTGAATTATGAATTAAATGGGTAATTGAATTTCCAAAAATTACCCCAAAATTAATTCCTCCAAAAATTCACTTATACCCCTTTAATTTTGGGCTTAACAACTAATTATGGCTATTAAATAAATTTGGTTATGGCCAAAATTGTACAAAAATTAATTAACCATATGGCCCAATAATTAATTAATCAAAATGGCTAATTAAACCATAACCCAAAATAGCCTATTAATTAATTATAAAAAATAGCCAATAATTAGTCTAAATTTAGTAGCCAAATAAAATTAATTAATCAATATGGCCCTAAAATTAATTAATTTTAATTGCTCAAAATTAATTTAATACTAATTAGCCAATTAAATTAAATAAATAAATGCCCATAATGTAATAAAATTATTTTGGCCCAAAATTAAATAAAATATTAAGGCTTAATTAAAATAAAACAAAATGGCATTTTAATTTTCTAAAATTAAAAGCCCAAAATATATTAACAACAATGGCTTTTTTATTTCCATAATTTGTGGCAAAAAAAAAAACAATAATGGCCCAATTTAATAAAAGAAGTAGCAGCCCATATGCCAAAAAATTGGCCCGAAGATTCAAACAAAAAAAAAATTTCAAACACGCACCCGCTCAACAAACACTGGCGCGTGCATTGCACGCACCAGATGCTTTAGCTAGAGTGTGCAAGGCATGCACTAGTCGTCTTCTACCAGCAACGAACCGTTTTGCTGCAATTTGAATTTTTCCGACCCGATCTGGCCGGAAAATGGCCATTCCGGCCACGTTTTAACCTTGAAATTGAGGGTTTTTCATCCTAAATCCCTCCACAACAGGCATCTAACGAATTTAGGCTCAAAAATTGACAAAAAACGGGATGGTTTCAAAAATCCAAAAACCAAAAAACTTAGATTTAGGCTTCAATTGAGTTTTTTTGTCAAAAATAATAACGGTTAGTGACTTGTGGTGAGTCTAGCTCTGATGTCAGTTGTTGGAATTTATTAAAACCTTACCAAGTCACTAACACAAAATTATTACACGGTAAAAACTAACCTGGACGTAAGCAAGAGCTCAATCCTATTATACCATATTACCACGTTGTTGAAACCCAAGCCGTATGCTTCCCGTTGACTACCTTCGAACCTAAAATAGAGAGAAAACGAGAGAGAGTGAGATGGGGTAGTGAGAGAGAGGAGAGAACTACTCTCATCCCTTTGCCGAAAGATATGAAACTCAATGGGCCATCCTTATATATAGAGAGGTTGAGAGAGTAGGGACCTCCCCTTATGGGATTCATGTATAAACCCATCCTATTATAGGTTTAATACATGTATACTATATATTTAATATAATTTAGTATGGGTCACACTTTATACAAAATATACTACTAATTAAATAATTATACGATGTTAATTACACTTAACTAGTCCATATTAATAGGGATTTTTCAACAGAACATTGTTTATCTTTTGTATTTAAGCACTCCTCCCTGATGGATAATTTGGAAGCATTTATCACATATTTTAATCGGCTAACTATTAGAGGAGAGATTAAGGTTTCGATTTACATTTGGTTATGGATTTTGGATACTTTGCTAGGCTGAACTCACTAAACTCATCAGGTAAGTGTTGATTAAGATAGAAACAAGGCATTAACATCTTTTGTTAAACGTGATAAGCGTGAAGAGTTGAAATGTCACCTAACTGAAGGCTAAAAGAAATCAGTGGAGGATGTTCTTTGCATAAGTATTGCATTTTCCATAGGTGGTGCTTGTCAAGACATATACAAGCTTGAAGGAAATTAATGGGCATGCTCGGCCTTTTCTCGTAAAGCTTGTAGACAATAGGCACATACTTCTATTTTTTGGTTTTGATTTCTTTTTCTTTGGGAATTCCTGACTAAGATACAATGGAAGTTGATCTTATTAAAGAAGAGGACATGGTTTCTTTTAACTTGATATGTTTAATTTTCAATTTATGTTGCTTTTTTAGTGTTCTTAGTTGATGTCTTTGTTGAAAAATATTTCTTATGTTTAATTCCTTGTTTTGGCTTGGCTTGGTGTAGTATGCTAGGCAAAGATTTGAACTTTGCTTATAACCAGTAGGAAAATAATTGTGTTTGACTGAAGGACCACTTTCATATGTTTCAACACTTGCTATTTCTTTTTTGCCTGGTTATTGTTTGATAAAGCAACTTGTTAGGAAGCTGTTCTCCAACTCAAGTTATTATGTGGATTCTAAGGGAATTATTGTATATATAAAATTAAATTCGAGCTCTAGTTCGAGTATGAATCGAGCTCAAGTTCAGATAATTGTGCTAGCTCGATCTCAAGCTCAAAAATTAAGACTCGAAGAGCTTGAGCCGATATCAAACATTGAGTTTTTAAGTTGAGCTCGAGCATCCCACTATATCAGCTCAACTCGACTCGATTACACCCTTAATTGACATATATTGTAGGATATTATCGCTATCAAACAAGCAATGATAAGCTATCACTTTAAGAACATGAATATTTGACTCTTCATTTATCAAGCATGATTACGCGAGATCTAAACCAATAATACTTTCATACTTATGATTAAATTTATATTCTTCTTAAGTTCTAAAGAAGTTATATCAAAATCTTAAGTATTTTAAAGTCAACAATATTTATACAAAATCTCTATTATAATTCGAATTCAAGCACAAATAATTGAGTTGCAAGTTGAGTATTGGAATCAAGCTTGACACATGTAGGAATTGAGTTTTTTTTTGGTACTATTTCTATCTCGAATCAAGCTTGAAATAGAAAAATAAAATATGATCGAGTTTGAGTTAAAAAAAAAACTCAATCTAGCTCAACTTGAATTTTAAACCCTAAATTTACAGTCAAGATTGAATTAAAATTTTTTTACTATATCAACTCGATTGAACTCAAAAAAACCTTTAATAAATGACAGTGATTCCAGTTTGGTTATTTTGATTTATGCCACTGTTTTTTTTTTTAGCATCTTAAGACAAAAAGCAAATTCATTTATGACTTCTTCTGGAAAAAAAAGAGCATAATTTTACTTTAATAGTATAGATTAATTATTTATTCAGTTACTTGAAGATTGATATTAAAATTTAATTTTTTGTCAATGTGTACTGAATTATGATTATTTTTAAATTTAATTACTTTTATACTCTTTAATTAATAAGTTTTTTTTTCTTTTAAAAATAAGCATGAAAGCTAAAGAGAGGCATTTATTTAAAAAAGTATATGGTAATAATTAAGGGTGTAATCGAGTTGAGTCGAGACTATCTAGTATTGGATTTGAGTTTGACTTGATTTGAAAATTTAAAGTTTGAAGCTCAACTCATAAGGCTCAAAACTCAACTCAAGCTCAACTTGATAGAATACTTAAAGTTTCTCGAACTCGACTTGATAGGCTCAAATTTGACTCGTTAGACTTGATTTGTAAATTTTTAACAATCTATTATTAAAGTAAAATGGTAAATTATTAATAACATATTAAAAATATATATTAAAAAAGCTCGATAAAATTTGTAAGCCACTCAAGTCAAGTATTAAGATGTTCGAACTCGGTTTAACTTGTTACTCGCGTAACTCGAGTTCGAAAATAAACGAATCAAACTCGAATAATCATCAAATCGAATTCGAATAATTCACGAATAACTCGACTCTTTTACATACCTAATACTAGAGGTGGCAAATGGGTGGGTCGGATAGGGTTTAGGTTGGATCATTTTGGATCAGATCATTTCAGATTCGGATCATTTCGGGTTCGGATAAGGTCGGTTTGGGTCAAGGAAAAATCGATCTATTTCGGGTTTGGATCATTTCGAGTTCGGATAAGGTCGGGTTTGGGTCATTGACTTTTTAAGTCAATTCGAGTTGGTCGGATTTGGATTCGGGTCGATTGGACAGATTTATTGGATTATGCTTTGGTCATCTTAATGTGATTTATCTTGTACAGAAATCAACTAAAACCATATTTTTAAGAATTACAAAACTCATGAAAATAAAATTTTCTTCTTACATGACCTATAGTACAATTGGGATTAAAATAATCAAAACATTTAATAATCTGTATGATAATTTTCTTTATAATATATTTACCAATATTCATAAATTAATTATATTTTTTTCATTTTATTTTTATTATCTACAATAATTAATAACTTTTGAATCAAAGTGATTTAATAATCCCTACTAAATATCATAAAACAATACTATATATCTCTTTAATTTATTTTGATTTTTTATAGAATAATTGGAGATATTAGTGTAGATGATATAGCTTTTGTACTCTATTATAGATTAGCCATTAAATAATTATACATTAGGTTCAAATGAATGCAATATAAAAGTGAATATTTAAATTTAACTAGATTAAAAATATATATAACACTCATATTATTGAAAAAAAATTATATTTTTACTATATTAAAATACTTTGATATTTAATTTTAACATTTAAATATTTATTGATAATATTAAATTTAAGTTTAAATCTTTTCAGGTTTCGATAAATTTGGATTTGGATTAATTTGGGTTCGGATAAATTCGGATTCGGATAAATTCGGGTTCGGGTTAATCTAAATTCGAATGAATTTGAGTTTGGATCAATTCGGGTTAAGATCAATTCGGGTTCGGATTCGGTCGGGTTTGGATCAATGTAAATTCGGATAAATTTGGTTTCGGATAAATTCAGATTCGGATTAGGTTGAATTTGGATTGTTGACTTTTTTAGTCAAATAAGATCGATCGACTTTGGATTCAGGTTAATTAGACGAATTTTTCGGAAAGGATCAACTTTTACTGCATTTACTTAATACTATACTTATTTAGGTGTTCGGTGACAGTTTAAAACAAATTGCTATCGAGTAAAAATCCCTGTCCGAAGCAAGACAGGCTCCGACTTCGATGGAGGAGATACGGTGCCGTTCTCTAGCGGCACTGGCACTGGCAGCAATCTCGCGATTTCTTGATTCGGTACCAAAAAAGAAAACAAATCTCGCGATTTCTAAGTTCTGATCTGGTATCATCGGTGAGGATCTTCTTGCTCCAAGATAGAGGAAGTTGTGAAATCGAGCTATTATCTCCCATATATAAGCTTCCCAATGGATATTTGGTTCATATTTTGTTTCCACTTTACTCTTCCGCAGCTTTCTCTTAACATACAATTGGTGAGTACTACTTCAATTCCTAATTACTAGTAATTGATTATCACTATATATATGTTGTATTGGATTGAATTTGCTAAATTCCTTTGCCTGTTTCTTTGATTACTTTGAGGAAATATTACTTCTGTTAGTTGTTGATAGTTGAAGCTATTGGTGGGCGTTGACTTGCCTCTTCTTCCTATTTCTGTTCGAAATCTGACAACAAGATTAACGTTTTCCATGTCCATTAAATGATCTGATCTGAGTTTCCTTAATTGTTCAAAAGCTTATTACAATTTTTTTTTTTATTTCGTGGCAAAAACCAGATTCATCCAAGATGACGAGCCAGGACCATGATAGTGACGTGCAAAGGTCCGAACCAGCTGATACTGGAGAGGGGCTAGGGTTCGAGATTACGTTTGAAAATGAAGTAAACGAATGGCCCAATGATATGACGAGCGACGAGTCTGGTAGTGACTTGGAAAGCTTCCGATCTGATCTTGAAAAGGACCTATTGTCTGAGAGTAATACAACTGAAGCACAGGATGAAGTGAACCGGGTACCATTGTCGCCCAATCCTAACAGGAGGAAGTTAAGCCCGAAGCGGCGGAGACGAAGCAGTGGAGCAAACACGGGGGGAAAGCGGAAACTGGTTCACAACAGCTCACCAAAAGCAGAAAAAAGCGGAAAGAAAAGGAGCTGCTCCGTCAATATTGGACAATCACCCAAACCAAAAAGAAAAAAAGAGGATTTAAAAGAAGTTGTCGGGAAGAAATCTGTCCCAGGAGTAATTAGAATTCTCGGGCATAGAGTTGACAGACAGAAAATGAAGGTAAAGTCTCTACTGACTCTCTTTCTCTGTTAGTAATTCACATTATTATTGTTATTTGTATCCGTAGTTTATTTCTTAACTCTTGTTTTTTGTATATGATTTTGGTAAATGAAGGGGAAGATAGCAGATATGGAATCTCTTATATTCGTCGGCACTGCAGCCAAGAAAGTGTTTGGATTCAGTATCGATCTCAGCCTAATCAAAAGCCAATTGCCAGCGCGGTCTGACCTTGAAAACATAGAGAAAGAGATCGAGGAAATAAAGAATGAGATCAAGGTCAAGGGAAACGAGGGTGCTGGTATGGAAGTAACAGAAGAGATGAAGCACAGATTGGTAGATATAGAAGAGAAGATTGAAAAGTTAAAGGAACAGACGCGAGAGGTAATGTTTGAATTACGTAAATACTTAAACATTATATAATTAGTACTAACATTTTCTTAATTCTAAATCTAATTATTACTAATTAGTGTCATTTCACCTTAATCTAGTTACTAGTTTAATGTTCTGAGTATCTAAATCTTTGGGTTTTGTCAGGAGTCAAGAAAAATAAAGGACCTTGACGAACTCTTCACTACTGAGGTATGCAGAATTTTTATCATTGATGTAGAGTGTTACCTTTTATCCTAATAAAAAAATAGAATTATTTCTTGAATAAGATGATCATTTCTCATTTATAAATCAATTTATAAATAATACAGCTATGCAGAATTAATAAAAAAAAGGCGTCGTTATTTGAGCATTTTCTTACTGTTTTTAATGATTAATTTGTAGCGGAGTAATAGATGCTTTTTGGGGACTGGTATTGTTTGTGTTTGTGGTTTAGTTTTAGTCATGTGATTGACGCTAATCTATAAAATCGTCCTGAGACTATTGCGGTCATCTCACTTAGAGCTTCGAAGTTTAAATGAATTAAATTACTTGAGCCACTTAAACTTAATTTGATAATTACTTTAATTTGATTTATTTATTTTTTGAGTAGAACATTAGCTCGATTTATTCGAATAGTGAATAGAAATGAGTTCGAATATCTTAATGTTTGTTCAAATGACTTGCGAGCTTTAATAGATTTTTTTAATATTTAATTATTAATTTATCATTTTATTTTCATAATATATTGAAAATGATAAATTTGGTCTATCGATTCGAGTTTGATCTTATCAAGTTAAATTTGAACAATTGACTAAATAATTTTAAGCTTTTTAATACTGAATTAATATAATCATGCTGGCATGTTCATGGTAAAACGGACCTTTAATATAGTGCTAGTTAAAGGTCAATGACTTATCTGTACACGCAGTGTATAACATGTATAGTAAAGCTTGAACAGTTGAGCATGATGATAATTATCCATATGAGGCTTCACAGAAACTAAAATCTTTGCTACAGACATATATACACTATAGAAGCACTTAGTGAATTCAGCATTATAATAAAAGAATGTCAATATGAATTGACAACAGAAAAGTTTACTTTTAAAGAAATATCAGAGAATGATAATGACTAAAAGCACGAATATCCTCGAGTGCTACAAACTTGAAAATGCATCTTACTTGATTAATTTGTCGTGCATACACCTCTCTTGCCTTGCTGCTTTCTGCAAATATATTGTCTCAATGTCTTAGACTTGTCCTTGTTTAAGTTGATCTCAATCTTGATCTATATTTTTTCTCTTAATTTTCAGGGGGTTAGCATGGAGACTCTGAAAGAAAAGGTATGATATATATTTACTGCATTGAACAAGCTATGAGTGCAGATATACCTGTGTGTTTAATGCTTGCTCTGAACTCATGACTCTTCTTCTATGTTTGTTGTTTAATTTAGTTTACTTCAACATTTCCAAAGTCATTTTTGGAACAAATTGCAACTAATCAAGATCAAGGAAGCTTGCCAACTCGTGAACAGTTGCAAAATGATTTGAAAGATTTAGAAAGCAAGCTTTTTGCCAAGGACAACAATTTCACTACAAACTTCCCAGGTTTACCAGAGGCAATGGCAAAGACTACCGGCTGGCTGCCTTTTCCAGATGACCTGAAACCTATTGCTTGCAGAATTGAAAAGGCTTGTGATAAAACTATTGACTTTGTACGTGAAAATCTTGCACTTCTGGTCTGCATTGCAATCAAAGAGATGGAAGATACGCCTATTGAAGAACTTACCTGGCCTATGTTGTTGAAGTGGCGAGCGACGTTGAACGAGGCTAGGGAACTTCGTTTTCAAGTGGATTTCGCTGAAAATCTCCTGAAGAAAAATTTGCATTCTTACTATCTTCACTCAAAACTTGGATGACATCGAAAAAGGGTTCAGAAGGTTGCGATCAAAGGGTGATTGATACAAGTGCTGCAAAATCTTTGAAGGTAACCTGGCGATGGCCTCTTTCCCTCTAGATCTAAAAATGGTAGTTGATTTTCAATTTGTGGTGGATTTTGTAGTTTTTACTTTTACTTTTCTCTATCAAAACTTAATGTTTTGGGTGATGTTATAGGTATTTTTATTATGTCTTAAAACTTAATTTCAGGGTTTGAGGATTTGTTTTTGTTATTGGGATAATTTCTTTGTTGAATTTTAAGGTTATTTCCCCTCTTATTATTATTTCTAATTCCATTACTTTAGTATTAACCACTAAATGAGGCCGAAATTTTGCGCTTTATACAAGCGTTAACTTTTAAATGATATTTGTCAAAAATGCTACAAAATTTTTAAAAAAATATTAATAAACTTATTTTTTTAGGTTACAATAAAATTATTTTATTATTTTCAATAAAATTATTTATTATTTTAGTATTTCACTCAAGCTATGCTTGATTATAAAACTAAAATATGATAAAAGTTTTAAACAAGAATATGAATTTATAAGATAATGGTTGTTGTGGGAAAATATAGTTTTTATTAGAAATGTAATCAATTTGAATCAAAATAACTTAATTTCACATTTAACTTTTGTGTGATTTAAAATTTAAAATTTTGAAATTTAATTTGAGTTCACTAGAATTTAATTTTCAAAATTTGAAAATGAATTAATAAATTATTCAAGTTGTTTACGTTTGACTTAATAGATTCTATAAATATTTTTTAATAATTTATTTTAGGATAAAATAAAATTTTAACAATTAAATATTAAAAACATAATTAAAAAAATCATTTAAATTTATGGAACGTTCAAATCAAATATTTATATATTTAATTTTAACTCAACTCGTTACCCAAATCAATCACAATAACTTTCCAGTTCTAACTCATTTACTGTCTTAATTTCTACAAGTCACGTACATGATTTAAAAAAGAAAATTCAAATAGAAAGACTATATATAAAAAAAAAAATTCCATTAGCCTTTCAGGCACAGAAGACTGAAGCTGAAGAACTAGAAGTATCGAAGACTGGGCGTGTTAGGCCCATATGATTTCCAGTTGAGGTCCAAAAGGACATCCACAGGGCGTATCCATTTTCCTCCTCTAAATCATTCCCATTCCACATATTTGGTTTGATGTTTTATGTAAATATCTGTTGTAATATTGCTTGCAAATTGATATAATTTACTTGTTTCAAAACTGGTCATTTCCATCAATATATGAAGTTTGTCCCAATTGATGCTGAAAATGGTAAAGAATTCTATTCTTATCTTCATGTTGCTTTCATCTCAGTGATTTAATATTCCTTTAAAACTCCACTACTACTACATTTCTTGATTAGGCAATGATTATGAATAATCTGTTTTATCTCCAAGCTGTTCAATTTTGAAATCTTTGTAAATTGTACAGTTTCATTCTCAAAAAACTGAATACGGAAATCAACTTTGCTAATGAAACAATTTATCCACCTCAGAAAACAATTTGTATAGTTCAGACTTATAGAATTTTATTATTTATAAAAATCATGTTTCTAGAAGCCTTCCTGTCGTAGATTATCCATTGATTCTTTCCCTTTCTTTTCATTGTTTTTTGGAGTAGAAATCTAGTGACTGATCTTGTTCACGTATTTCAAGGCTGATGCAGTTCAGATTGAGGTAGTCAAAATTTCTTTAAGACCAATGAACCTTTTGGAATGAAGAAATGACTAAAGGATGAGAAAAAGATACATTAGATTAGTTGGCAGAAAATGACTAAGACGAAAGGGGCTATTGGTATGGGGTTTAATGATTTAAGAGTTATGAATAAGCCTTTGTTTGTGAAACAATTTTAGAGGTTATTGTCTTTCTCTTATGCATACGGGTAAACATCTTGAAGGGAATATATTTTCTTAGATATACTACTCGTACTAAATTAATGAACGAGAAGTGACTGTATTCATTCTGAATAACCAGTATATTAAGTTTCATATTTATAGAGACTGTTGGTGTATGAAAATGAGCAGGAAAAGAAGTTATAGTAAGCTAAAAAACTAGCTAACAATTCTAACTGACTGCTAACAACTCTCTTGAAACAATAAATATCAGCTTAGCATTCAATTCAATATACTACCAGCTCATTATCTAGCTATTAGCTTGATCACTTTGTTTGTTACACTCTGCCCTACTTCAGCTTCAGCTTGCAACTTGTATAACCTCTATGACCCCCCTCAAGCTAGAGTATAGACGTTGTAGATATTAAGCTTAGAGAGTTGGTGATGAAAAGCAGCACTAGAAAGTGGCTTAGTGAAGAAATCAGCAATCTGATTTGAAAAGGTAACATATAACAAATGAAATACACTAGCTTGAACTTTTGTCTTATGAGATGACAATCAAGTTCAATATGTTTTGTCCTCTCATGAAAAACTGGATTTTTTACTATTGCAATGGCAGATTGATTATCACAAAAAATAAAGCTGGATCAAGATGAGATATCTGCAGATCATGTAACAAAAACAATAACCATTGCAGCTCACAAGTAAAAGGTGCTAAGGCCCTATACTCATCTTTTCAAGAGGAACGAGAGACAGTAGATTGCTTCTTTGATTTCCATGAAATCACAGCTTCACTAAGGTAAACATAGAATCCTATTATGATTTTCTAGTGTTTGAATAAGATCCCCAATTCAAATCACAAAAGGCCTTTAAAGATGAGTTTGAAGTGGATGAAAAATGGAGTCCTTAACCATGTGTGCCTTTCAAGTACCTAAAGATTCGATGGTAGCTTTTAAATTAAGATCAGTAGGTTTCTTAATGTATTAAGAAAGATGCTGTACAACAAAACTAATATTAGACCTAAAAGTGACCAAATAAAGGAGTTTTCCAATCAGCCTCCTATAGACAAGAGGATTTGTCAAAGGTGTGCTTGAATCTTTGGTAAATTTGAGTGAAGCTACCACAGGAGTAGGACAAGGCTTACAACCAATGAAACCAGCCTCTTTCAGTAGCTTAAGTGTATATTTTCTCTAACAAAGATTAATTCCAATTGCTGATCTGGCCACTTCAAGAGCAAGAAAGTATTTCAACACTTTAAGATCTTTAATTTGAAAAGCACTATGAAGATAATCCTTCATTTCTTGAATGAGTCCTTTGTTTGGGTTAGCCAAGATCACATCATCAGCATAAACTAAAAGTGCTATAAAAGGTCTTGTAGCTTTAACAAACAAGGAATAATCTGAACCAGCTTGCTGAAAACCTTAAGCAAGTAGGGCGTTGGTAAGCTTGGAATACCACTATTTATTGACTTGTTTCAAGCCATATAAAGGCTTTAATAGTTTGCACACCTATCCAGGTTTGGAGTGAGGATAACCAGGAGGTAATTCCATGTATACTTCTTCATTAAGGTCTCCCTGAAGAAAGGCATTATTAATTTCTAATTAATGCAAAAGCCAACCTTGTAGCAGCCACAACTAACAAAGTCCTTATGGTGGTCATCTTGGCAACAGGGGAGAAAGTTTTAGGATAATCCAATCCATGTTGTTGAGTATATCCTTTAGCTACAAGCCTGACTTTATGCCTCTCTATTTGCCCATCTGCTTTATATTTCACCTTGTAAACCCACTAGCATCCAATTGGCTATTTTGAAAGAGGTATATCAAGAACTTCCCAAGTATTGTTAGCTTGTAAAGCTTCAAGTTTAGCCTTCATAACCTGCCTTTAGCACCTATGTTTGATAGCCTTACCATAAGTTTTGGGTTCAGAAGTAATAGATATGGCTAAAGAAAAGGTTCTATGAGCACCAAAGCATTTGTCATAAGTAACTACAGTAGATAAAGGATGATACAAGTCTGAATAGCGATTAATAGAATTACATGACTGCAGATTATTGGATTTAGCTAAACTATAGTGATAGTATTTGCGATAAGAAGGTGGCACTCGAAGGTTCATTTGGAACATCAATTGACGTATGTGTAGTATATGTTAATGGAACGGTATCTGAAAATGTATAATCATCAGTTGAAGTTGTATCAGTATTGATAAAAGAATGATCAATATAAGAAGAAGTAGAATTTTGGTAGGATAGGAGTGTGAGAAGAATTAGGCTCTAAATCTTGATGAATAGACCGAATTGGAAAAGGGAAAATGTTTTCATAGAATACAACATTTCTGGATACAAAAATATGTCTTGTTTGAAGGTTGAACCGTTTGAAACCTTTTTAAGAGGGTGGAAAACCAATAATACATCCAATTGCCCTTGGTGCAAACTTTGATCTTGGATGAGATAATGTGTAGGCATAACAAAGGCTCCTAAAAACTTTAAGATTAGAATAGTCAGGTGGTTTATGATATAGCAATTCATAGGGAATCTTATTTTGAATTTTAGGTGAAGGTATCCTATTGATAAGAAACACAGCATGACTAATACAATCACCTTAAAATTTTTCTGACAAATTTGCTTGAAATCTTAAGGCTCGAGCTACGTTCAAAATATGCTGATGTTTTCGTTCCATAATACTATTTTGTTGTGGGGTTTGAATACAAGATGTTTGATGTATAATGCCTTTAGAAGAATAAATGGAAGGCATTCTAAATTCTTGTCCATTATCAGTCCTAAAGATTTTAATTTTGGCTCTAAATTGTGTCTCAACTAAGGTACAAAAACTTTGTAGTAAGGAACTTGTTTCAGATTTAAATTTCATAAGGTGAACCCAAGTGTATCTAGTATGATCATCCACAATAGTGAGAAAATAATGATGACCATATGGTGAAAAAACAGGATATGGCCCCTGTATAGCTACATGCACAAGATCAAATGCAGCAACAGTGATAGATGTACTTAATTAAAAAGGATGTCTTTTCTGTTTAGCTAAATGACAAGTATCACAAGGTGAATCATCTTGAATATAGATAAAAGGATCAAGACTACTCAGCAATTTGAGTCTATTATTTGAAAGATGGCCTAACCTATAATACCATATGTTTTTAGAAGAGAAATTAGAAGTTGAACAAGAAACAATAGGAACAGAATTTGGTTGTATGCAGGGAACAAGATCAAAAAGTTTATAAAGACCAAGCACTTGTTTAGCTAGTCCAATCTTCTTCCAATTGTGTATATCCTGAATAATACACAAGTCAGACTTAAAAATGAAAATGCATTTGAGTGTTTTGGTCAATTTACTTACTGATATAAGGTTAAACGTAAAAGCAGGTACAAATAAGGCTTCTTTAAGAACGAATTGAGAAGATAATTTGACACTTCCAATATGTGTGGCAAGTGTGTGCTGTCCATTAGGAAATTTAACATAGGAATTGGCAATAGGCTTATATGCATCAAAAAGTTATAAGAGTAGATGATATGATTAGTAGCTCTGGTGTCCAAAATATACTTAGGATAGATAAGGAAAGTACCTTAGCTATCTACTACATTGACATGACTTACTGGAGAGGAGGCTATGTCTATTGTTCGAAGCAAGGTAAGTAACTTCTGGTATTGTTCTTGAGTGAAAGTCATGGGAGCATCAGCAGATACAGATGTATGATCAGCCTAAGACACTTCTTCAACACAATTTGCAGCAGGAGTTTTGTTCTTTGGTTTAAAACCAGGGGGGGTATACATGCTTCCTATAGAACTTATCAACTATATGACCTGAATATCCACAATAGGAGCAAATAGATCTCTTATTAGAATTGGAATTGGAATTCCTTCTAAAATGGCCTCTATTCGATGCGTTGTTTGCTATTTTGGAAATTTTGGTAGTAAAAGCACTTGTTTCACCATTATGAGAGGAAATAGAATAGCTCAGTTGTCTTTCTTACTGAATCACCAATGAGAAGGCCTTGTTGATGGATGGTAATGGATCCATCAGCATGATTTAGTAGCAAAACTCTCATTAAGACCCTTCAAAAACCTGGTAACATAGTCATTAGCTTGATAATTACTCACAGTATCAAGAACTCCACAACTACAAGCTGGATCATAAGAAAAATTTGGCATTGGCTTGAGATTCTCAATCTTATCCCAAAGCATCTTCAGCTTTGTAGAATATTCAGTAACTAATAAAGTACCCTACTAAAAAGTATGGATTTCTTCCAGGAGATCTGAAATTCGAAATGAATCTCGTTGGCAGAATGATTCCTTCAAATCCTTCCAAACATCCATTGCATTATCAATCTAGATAATACTTTAAGTAATGGATGGAGAGATAGAATGCAAAAGCCAAGAAAGTACAAGAGTGTTGTAGCATTCCCATGCCGAGACGGTTGGATCATCTTTTGACAATAGCAAAATCGAAACATCGACAAAATGAAATTTGTTCTTCGATAAGAGAGCCATCTTCATGGCTTTATACCATAAATGGTAATTGGTGCCAGTGAGTGGCAATGAAACAAGTGTCAAAGAAGGATTATCAGAAGCATGGATGAAATAGGGACTAGAAGGAGTTTGTTTTTGACCCATTGGTGAAAGATGGTTGTTTAGATGAAGAGAAAATCAAAGAAAATCAAGATTCAACTGAGAAAATGACCAAAAAAATACAAGTTCTGATACCATACTGAATTAATGAAAGAAAAGTGATGGTATTCATTCTGAATAACTAGTACATTAAGTCTCATATTTATAGAGACTGTTGGTGTATGAAAATGAGTGGGAAAAGAAGTTACAGTAAGCGAACAAACTAGTTAACAATTCTAACTGACTATGAACAACTTTCTTGAAACAATAAATATCAGCTAAGCATTCAGTTCAGTATACTGCTAGCTCATTATCCAGCTATTAGCTCGATCACTCTGTTTGTTACACTCTACCCTGCTTCAGCTTCAGCTTGCAACTTGTATAACCTCTATTAGCTTAGGACGCTAAAAAAGAAGCTATAGCATCATGGATTTGGTCTAGCTTACTAGAAGGAAGGGTTGTTATTAATGATAATGCAAGATGGCAGATTAAGAAGGGTGATAAAGTAAATATTTGGGATGATTGTTGGATCCTTGATCACAAGTTGAACTTTGTTAATGAAGATACAGTTAGAGAGTTGGGGTACCTTTGAAGGTTGAGGAGATTATAAATAAGGAATATGGCTATATGGCTATTGGAAATTGAATTCTATTTGGTATCTATTGTCTCCAAAGATGATTTAGGCTATTAGAAGCATTCCTATATGTTAGTATGGTGGGAATATGGATAGAATTATATGGCCTTATAATGAGAATGAAGAGTACTCAGTGAATTTAGGCTATCATGTTTTAAGAGAAAAAGGTGATATGATAGGAAATTTTAATCCTTCTTCTTCACATGTGGTCTGTGATATGTTGGAAGGTTTTGTTGAGGATCCTTGTGCATATTAAGATCTTGTGTTTTTTGTGGAAGGTATGTGTGAATGCCTTGACCAATATTTCTAATATTTGGAGAATGAAAATTTGTGAGAATACTTTATGTAGTATTTGTCGTTCTGAGATTGAGACAACTGAGCTTATGTTGCTGCTGTGTGATTGGATTGTTATAGTAAGGTTTGGACTTGGGTGTAAAGTGGATAAAAGTGGTATTTTACTAGTAGATCAATGGTTAGTCGATATGTTTGCAAATGCTAAAGGAGGTAATATAGATGGAAAAGATTATTGCTTACAATTGTGCATGCAAGTTGGGAGGTATGGAAAGAGAGATTGTAATGCAATTTATAAAAAATTTAAATCAAAACCTTTAGATGTCATTCTTAGAACTAAAAGCACAATTGCTGAATGTTTGAGTATCTTTGAGAGGGTAGGAAAAGACAAGAGTAAGAAGATTCCTATGAAATGGGTGAGACTTGTGGAAGGGTCGATTAAAATTAATTGTGATGGGGCTTTTAGTAAGAAGAGTAACTCTGGTGGTATTGGAATCATTTTGAGAGATAAATAAGGGAGAATGATAAGTGGCTTTGGAAAGCAAGCTGCTATTAATTCCCATATTGAAGTTGAACCGCTTACTATAAAAGAGGGATTATTGTTGGCTTGTAATATAGAGATTAAGAATGTTATCATTGACATTGATTCCAATGTATTATCTAAGGATTTGGAACAGGGGAAAAAAGCAAGAAATTGGAGGATAAGTCTAATAATCAAAGATATTAAAGTGTTGAAAGGAAAGTTTGAGGAGTGTAAATTCATTTGGGTTAATAGAGAAGCAAATGTTGCTGCAGATTGGATAGCTACTCAATTCAAAAAGGAGTGCTCGTCATATTAGGTACAATTACCCTATTTTTCCTTGGTGCACATTGTTGATAAGGATTAGTTACTAGCCCCACCTTTGTACATAGCAATTTTGATACCAGGTATTATGAGATATGTTGTTATACTATCTCAATAATAATGCTTAGTATGTTAATAGTGTATGTGTAATATGTGATTTAAAGATATAGTCCTAATTCTTTTGAGAAAATAAAGAGGTATTCTTGTTTCTTGGCCTAATACAAAGATGTTTCCTTTAGTTTTACTATATATTTTTTATTTTGACTCACTTAAAAATAAATTCTTATATAATCATTTATATAATTAAATTTTTTATAACAAATATTGCAGAAAAATTTAGAAAAAAATAAATGATGCTTGTCAAGTAATAAAAATATTAAAATGTTAAAATTTATATTTATATAAATATTTATTAAATTTAATTTTAGTATTTCTGTTATATTTTTATATAATTTTATAAAAAATTAAATTAATTATCACATTCAATATCATAAAAAATATTGGAGCTTATAAAATTTCAAAATAATTTGAACCTGGCTGGTTAAACCCTTTCGACTTGAATCAAATCGAACTTAAAATTAATCAAACTCGAAATAATCGAACTTGAAATCGAAAAAGATTGAACCTGAAATTATCTGAACCATGAAAAACTGAATCTGAAAAAATCCAAGGTTGAAGATACTAGAACCCGAAAACAATTCGAACTCAATCTGCCCGTTTGCAACCTTTGTAATTATGTTTGGTCCTCTTAATTGTGACTATTATTGATTATAGGATGGTTTTCGGCACAAGCATTAGCATGAAGTTTTGCTAGTCAGGATATCAAGTTGTATGATGAATATTAATGAATATAAGAAAAAGTATGGGCCACCGCTATTCACGAAACGTGAGCAAAGATCAATATCATATCTAATAAGATATAGGGATGTCTAGTAGTTTACAGAAAAAGAATATAAGAAAAAGTAAATTATTCGTACATAAACAGAATCACTGCATTAGACAAGTTTCAAAAATACAAAGTGTATTCAACATTTACTATAGTGAATTACCTGTGCGTCATTCTCGTCTAGGAAAAGCTTTATTAAATGTCAAATCTAAAAAAAAGGTAGTAATGCAATTGTCACATTGAAGAAAGAACCATCTTCCCTAAGTGCTATTGCTTTATTCTCCATGTACAATTCCCTGTTTCTTGCCTAGAAAGAAGGTTGTAAGAGGTGTCATAACATCTAGGTTCGTGGACCTAATTGCTATTCTTAAAATTCTAGGAGTCACCATCAATTATTCTATATAGGTGTAATTGGTCACCTATTCATAATTATGTACAGGGTTTGTCTATGTTTAGAAACCCTAGGGTTGGGGAGTACAATTACATGTAGGGAAGCATTAGTACCCCCACAATGTTGATATTAGATGGTACCAATTTATCCTTGAATTTACCCTACGTTTGTTTTTAAAATTTTATTTATACCCTTTCTTACCTTTTTTATTTTATTTCTTAATTATTGATTTCTTATTTATTTTACTTATTTTATTATGAAAATGAACATCATTTATTTTTATTGAAATTTCCTTGTAGATCATCCATCACTTTAGCAAAAATCCACAAATAATTCTTCACCTAGGAAATTCTTAGGTGCTATTCACTTGCAATCACCTTAAGACTTCCATCATCGACATAATCTCTAGTCATCTTCATTTATGATTACCTATTTGTTTATTATTATTTTGATTATTAATAAAATGAGCATTAATTATTTTATATTGAAATTTCTTTGTAAACCATCCATCGTTTTGGCAAAAATCTACAAAGAACTTCTCACATAAAAAATTCTTAGGTGCCACTCACTTACAATCACCCTAAGACTTCCATCATCGGATAACCAATTTCCATTTAATTTTTATTTATCTATTCTATAAGTTTATTTATTTTATTATTTTATAATTTCTTTTTATTTTTTCTAAGAGTCATAATTTTAAAGCTAAATTTCTAAAATCCTATTTTTTATAATTATTTCGCATAAATCATACAAACCACATGGATTAACTTATTAAATCCTAATTATCATACAATGAGGCAAAATTATTATCCAATTATCATGCAAAATTAAATTACACAATTATCATAGTCATACAAAATTAACTTATCCACTTACCATGTGAAATTAAATTATCCATCAATTATTAAATTACAAAGTTATTAAATCAAACTACTTGTCATTAAACCATTAATAGTTAAATAAATCATATTATTTAATAACAACTTTAATTAAATAAAAGTTAGAGTTTATATATGATGCACTGACAGTGTATAGTTTCTATATACTGTCAATACATCAGAGGTTGACACTTCATCAATAAACCCTTATGGGTAAATAAAAAAAATTTATTTATATTTGCATATAAGGGCCTAATGATGAGGTGTCAACCTCTGATGTCAGTGCATCATATATAAATCCTAAAAGTTAATACCAATTTGATACAACTTAGCCACCTTACCTTACCTTACCTTCCTTACACTTTTTGATACAATTCTACTGCAACAACTAAAAGCTTGGTTATTGTTCAATGATGACCGACAATGGAGCAACAGCTAATGGCAACACTAGGCAAAGGGGGATTGGTGAAGCAGTTTAGCGGATCAGGATGTTGTATGAAAATCTCCTTAGTGTGGACAGTGTACTGATGTAAACAAGTTGAAGAAGAAACTTTGATAGGCAAGGCACTTCCAGGAAGCTATCTTAAGAACAATAGTTTCCCCACACTGGTGTAAATGGTTTAGGAAACATTGTTCCTAAGATACAATGCTTATTTCAAGAGAAAATCAATTGCACTTTGAATTTCTCTTTCGAACTCACTTGAACTAAACCAAAGAATAAAAAGTGCAAGAAGAGAATCTGATTTTAGAGGGAAAGAATGTAGAAGATTATGTTAAGTTTCATGAAAGTGGAAGTATTTATGTGAGAACCACATATTCTAATACTGTAGCACATATAAGACTTCTCACCACTGTTCAATTTCTGTGTATTTCGTAGGTATAAGAGGAAACAGCATGGTTGGCCCCACAGACCTTCTAGTGTCTGGATGGAGGTGAAACCTGGTAGACTCAATATTTGGAGCTAAATAAAGTAATGATAAGAATTTACAACTCAAACTCAATCATTTAGGTCATTTTTGAAGCATGTGAAACAAATTAAAAAAAAAACGATTAAGGACATAGGCTGGTAGAATTTTCGTGAATAACAGTCAAATGAAATTGACTTTTGAACAAGTGTCAAATGTAAGATAATCCTCATGTGAGAAACTCGTATGCCATGTCAATAGATAGATTGAATCACTTGAAGAAACAGAAAATTACGCGATTTTACTGTTAAGGGTATTTTCATAATTTTGCACAAATGACCAGTCAAAACTTCGACGAAAGCTCATCCGACCATAAGAACATGTTAAATAGATATATTTGGTGATTAAGAGAAATATTTTAGAGATTAGACTGATAGTTTTCAACATAGTCAAACTATGAGGGTAAAATAGTCCTAAAATTTCACAATTAAGGGCAAAATGGTAATTTTGCCATTAAAATCTATTTTTTTTTCCAGATTTTTCTGCCTTCTTCTCCTCATTTTTGGCAGCTATAGTTTCTGTCTTAAAAACCTCCATTTTGAAGCTTTAAGAGAGAGAAAGCTTAGGAAACCTAGTAAAACACCTTCCAAACTGAAAAATTCCTTTACCAACCCTATTTATTTTTCAGTGCTCTATTTATTGGTACCAAAATTAAGGCCTAAAGTGACCAAAATCCAAGTCTTAAGCAGCCTTTAAGTTTCAGCTAAGGTAAGCTTTCATGGAAGCTTAGGTTTTTTCATGGTTTTATGATTATGTATCATATGTTTTAACCTAGAATTGAAACAAAACCATGAGAATGATGTCCTTAGGGTTTTGGCCAAGCTCCCATATTCATGAACATGATGCTTCCTCATAAGAAAATGGTGTAGAAATCATGTAGAATAATAGTAGAAATTAGATTTAAGCTTAAATTGTTGAAATGGCTAGTGTAGGTGAGAGAAAAGAATTGGCTTGGATGAAGGGGACACTGAAATGATGATCAAATCAGTGTATTTTAGGTCCTAGAATACTGTATAAATTAATACAAACCTATAGGTACAATCAAAATTAAAAATAGAGGTGATTTGAGGTTAATTGCTGTATTTCCACTGGTGTGGAGTAGACTAGTTTGGTAGCTACAGTAGGAAATGTACTAGATTAATGAGTAGAATATTCTTTAATATTGTTAGAAATTGAAATGATTATGTTTATTGATAAATAGTAGCTTTAAAGTTGGATGAGGCTGCTAATGTTAACGGGCAGCATAGCGAAAAACTAAGCAGTAAGAGATATATATGATGGACATAGGAGTACAATGATGCATGTTTTATTATAAGAATGATCTTTTGAAATTGTTTTGGAATGAATTGAATTGGAATTGTGGATTGTTGTTGTGGATTTTAAACTGTGTTTTGTGCAAGAGGGTTAGGATATACCTAGCCGTTATGCTGCCGGAATTTTAGGAAAACTCGTAGAATTATGATTTGGTATATCTTGAATCCTAAAAATGAAAATTAAATAAGTTTTAACTATATTTTATCGTAAACACCTCATAGGCATACCGAAATTGGTAATTCAATATTTAAAAGTTCATGTTATCAAATTTTGCGTATGTGAGGGTACTAGCATGTTTTTATAACTCTAACATAGATAAATAGAATATTTTTGGAACTGAATGTTAAACTATGAATACTTTATGAATTTTTATTTTTAAACTGTTTATATTTCCAAAATATGCATTTATGGACTGACTGAAGATTTAATCATTGAAATTGATTTCTTTAAAGATGTTTATATTGCCTATAATTTGTTTTAGAGGCTGTTGGCCCCATATCTGCCTTCGGGCATATGCTCTTATTATTGTATGACTGTATGGTTGATTACTGTGCTGATAGACTTGCCAAGTCTTCAGCTTCGCCATGTCACCTGGTAAGTGTACATTGTGAATTCCTTGACTACGACCATATGTCATTATTACTGTTATTGCATGAGTATATAAGGTGTTGCCTTGTCTCTTTGAAATACTGAATTTCCATGCTTTTATTAATTATGGCTTAAAGTTTGGATTATTGATAGACACACTGAATTATTGTACTTGATAATGTTTACAGAGCATTTTAATTTTGTTTATATAAATTGTTTACTGAAAGAGGTTTTGGATTATTACTGATTTTGTACTTGAAAATCAAATTCCTTATAATCGGAATTAGGGACTGGGACACAATAGGTACTTCAAAGTACCTCATATATTCTATCTAGTTATCTTATCGATTATAGTATCCCTTATGTAACTCCTGCCCTTTCTATACTATCTATTCCATTTAATGCACATACATAATATTTTGTGAAATTTACATATAGTTATACGTAGTATCAGTTCTGTTATATATATTTCTTACTGGGCTTTCCTAAAGCTCACCGCCTCTTTCTCCATATAGATTATCTTTAATAGCCATTTCTCGCTCGGGAGGATGTTTACGGTTGGTATCCCTTAGGTAGTCTCTGGAATTTCATCTAGGTATACTAATTTTTTTTATGTATTCAGACTTTGTATATACAGTACTGTCCTGTATAAAGATACTTTTGGGATGTAAATGAAATTTTGTGTAGTGATATAAGTGTGAACCTATGGTATATTCTATATTCTGCTACATAATATAAATGACTAAATTAAGTTTAAGTTGAAACTACAGATAGCCCAACCTTAAATTCAGTAAATTGGTGATATATTATTACTGTATATGGCATATCTTGGTACGTGACAATATATAGACTCAAAATGGTGTTAAAAACATCATTTCACGATTATACATCATTTGAATGAAGAACCGTGACTTTTGGAATGAAGAAACATGTCCAATGGACATATATTTTGAATTTCCAGAATGGAAAGTCAGATGCCCGAGAAGGAGAGTCGACTTCCTTAGTGTATTTTCAAAACAGAAGCCATTTTTACTTGTGGGAAGTCAGATGCTTGAAAAGGGAAGTCAACTTCCTCGGTTTATTTTCAAAACAGAAGTTACTTTTACTTGGGGCAACTGTTGCCCCTTTAGGGTAATCAGCTACCTTATATGGAAGTCGAATTCTCATGCCAAAAATATTTCCAGAAGGCTTCAATACTTAAGGCAGTCGACTAACCAGTATTTTCTTCATTCCGAACTCATTTTTATACTTTCAATTCCATTTTATTTAACACAAATGCAATCTAAATGATTATAAAACATGTTTTTTTCGTAATATATACAACAATTCCCCACTTATTACCAAAGTATACAAGTGTATGCAATTTATGCAATCTTAAGAAAAATGTAAGTTGGGTCTTATGTAAGGTGTATGTCTAAAGGTGGCCAAGGCTTGAACCTTTAGATTGAATATGAGACACTAGGAAACATATTTACCTTTTACATTTGTAACGTCTGGAAATACTAAATTTCCGAACTAACTTTTTTTCTTTTTGATTCTGTCTTTTTTATTCAGATGTTCGTCACTATTCAATTTGCATTCGGTGCTAGTGTAAGTACAATCTATAACTTTCATTTCGTATCAATCTTTATACCATTAGATCATTTAATCCATAAGAAATAAACAAGAAATTAGTACATAAATTATAATATAAAAATTTGTAATTTTATTTATATCAGTTTAACTCAAATACAGCCCACTAGTTCATGAACATTCATTAATTTAATACTTCATTATTTACATCATTTACATCCCTTTCTATAAATACATCTACTGTGCATGCATTAGTTTGAATATAAATACTATTTTCTACATATACCTGTTCATTTGATACTTTAAACTTCTAATGATTCTCTTCAACTAACCTAAAAGCAACGGTCACCATGTACACTGGTGAGCTACTGAGACGATGAGTATGGGGGTGAGCTTTGGGAAAAGCCTAGTAAGAAACATATATAAAAGTGCAGTATACTACTATATGCAGATAAAAAAATACAAATAAAAATAAACTTATTTTATTAGTTATGAAAAACATATTAATTATGAATATGAAAATGCATAAATTCATTTAATTCCTAGTAGTACACTAAGGGACGTTTTAGGAAGGATACTATAACCCGCTAGGTAACCAGATAGAATATGGGAGGTACTTTGAAGTACCTTTCGTGTTTTGATCCCTATTTCTGACTATAGGTAGTAAGCAGTTGACGATAAAATAGATAAATAGTATAAAACATTTAATACTTTCATGCAATTTCTATTCAATAACAGCATACAAAACTATTTATTTAAAATAATTTCGTAAAGCAATTTCAGTAAATAGTACAATAACATTTCAAAATCATGACATAAAACAATATTTTTAGTATTTTTATCTAGTACTATAGACCAATTCATTTAAAAACCATCACTATCACTCGTTCAATTTAAATGTTTCTTTCTTTCATATTATCAAATCAATACTCAATACATTCAGCAGAGACAGTCACATCCAATAAATCATACACGAACTATATCCCATAAGGAATGCTATATAGGAAGGCCAGGAAATCCCTTAGCCAATCCTACGATACTGGAACAAATGGCCATCATCGATTTGTCACAGTTCACACTACTCATGTGCTCACTGTGGGAAACCTGTGGGCTTGAACATAGTCCCACAGTCATGTCATATCATGTACATATATCTGTATGCATAATCACTAAGGAGAAACTATCTAAAAAATCATTTCATATATTCATAAATCACAATAGAAAATAATTTCATTAACATTATCTTCAGGCAATCCATAAATCATATATAAAAGGAATAATTATTATATTTGGTAGCAATAAAATTCATTAAAAACTCAATGCAAAACTTTAAATATCCAAATAGCACATTTAGACATAAATGATAAATCGTTTCATGTAAAATAATAAAAATATATTTTATGCAAATTAAACCATATTTAGACTTGTAAGGATTTAAAATAAATTTTCATTTCTAGTTTAGGAAAATTCGGTGAGAAACAGTTAAGATTGATTTTCTAAAAATTCCCAAATGCAAGAATAGCATTTCCTAAGTATCTTTCATACATGTTCCTTACCTCAATTCCACGCACTATATCAACGTTCATAGCACCACTTATATGTCTCTATTTTTCGAATTTAACACTGCACAATAATAACAAATTATATTCAAAATTCCATATTTCAACTTTAATGAATATTATATTAATTTTTATCTTCTATTTTGTCTCTTTCCATGGTAAATTTATTTTATTTCTTATTAAATGCCAAAATATAGCTACAATTAAGTTGACATCTTTTCCTAATTCTAATTTCACCAGTAATCCTATTAGCCTTAATTACTTTTTTTTAACCATTAATTCATAAAAATTAGTATGAAAACCCCATGAATAATGCCTTGGCCGAATTGCTTCTCTTGTCTAATATTTGTCATATTTCAATTCTTGTTTCATGGTTAATATTTATTTATGTTTTATTTTCATGTTACTCTCTCTTCCTACATCAATTCCTATTATAGTCAAATATTCATTCTTGCATTATACTTATTATTTTCCAATTCTAATTTTTGCAAATAATCTTTATTCATTATTAACATTAATTCCACCATTTGCTTATATCAAAATTATTTCCATTCTATTTCCTCTCCTTTATAGCTGAATGTCCCTTTAACCTTATCTTAATTGTTTTTCTATTTATTTTCTTCTCAATCTAACGTATAAATATTTCTACTCATTTAGAACTTTTATCAAACACCTTCCATATACTAAAAATTCATCACCATCTTTCAACTAACACTATGGCCGAATGGTTCCCATCATCATGTCAACTTCCAATGTTTTGCAAAATATCACCATAACCAAGTTCAACTCATCTTTCACTATTAATTCCTATCCAACATGCATTAGAATTACCATAAATTCCCCACTTTCCTCTAATGGCTGAACACCCTAAGTATCTCTACACTCATGATTTAATTAGCTTATCACCATAGCTATGTCTGTCTCACTATCTATTACCATTTTCTATCCATCAACCAGTAGAACCATCATGTTATCATCATATCTTCTCCATGGACGAATGCATTAAGAAGCTCTACAGTAAATTTTGTTTCAAACCAAAGTCATAAACATGTTTCCTATATATAAATCAATCAAATACCATAGCTAGGATTGAAAGAAACATCACCATATCATCTTACCTGCTCCAACCGAACAGTGCAACCCTTAAACTAGTGCTGAATTCTTCAATTCAGCCTTCCAATTTCCAAGGTTAAAGAGTTCTTGAGGTGTAGGACAAACTCCATGAAGGTTGCTTGGTGTTTTGATGAAGGGAGATGGTGAATTCACTAAGAAAGAAGGAGGAGACGTGAGGAAGATGGAGGAAGAAGAGGAGCTACTGTGAAGGCCAGCTGGAAGAGTGGAGAAGAAGCTCTTAAAATATCAAATTTTATTATTATTTTATCATATAAAAATCAGCCCATGAGAAAAGACCAAAATGCCCCCTTAATTTTCCAATATTTGCACCTATGCCATTGGAAATATTTTATTAATTTCAGCTCTAGATTTTTAATTTTATTTTTGTTATATTTTATTTATTTTGGTCAATTCTAGTCAAACATTGACCAATTTGACCAGCCCTCATGCTGAAAGACCATAATACCCTTGTATTATTGCTTTATTTCCAAAAATGTCCAATTATTATTTTTAATATTTTTAAATTCAGAATTTATATTTTATTTTCATTATTTTTCATATATTCAGGTCAAACATGGTTAATTATTGACTCTCAAAGTGGTTTGACTGGTCATGGGTTGTGAAATTACAAAACTACCCTTAAATGAAAGCTTTTTACTTCATTCATGTTAGTTTTAGCACTTTCGGGTAATTCGGTTCACGGATAGGATCCACGTGAAACTTCTTTACACAAGGATTTTTCTATGACAGTCTGTAGTCCAAAGTCAAATTGGTTTTACCGTTATTTAGAATAATTCTTCTGAGGTATGGACTAAATCATCATTTTTGAATTTGTTGCACGTAAACCTAGGTGTGCCCATCTAAAGGAATTCGAAGAAGTGGTCTTCTTGCCCTTAAGGTATTTCAGGCTCAAATGTAACATTTTGCCACTTTAGAGGCCATCCGAGTTACGATTGCCTTGTAGGGCCCATTTGATAGTTCCCCCCGATAATTTCCCAACGTATGAGAATTAGTTTTCATAACTTAATATTCTAATTCATCACCTTCAATGGGTATAAGGAGAATAGAGAAATTTGGGATCTCACAACATTGGTTCGTGAGTTCCTAAAAAATGCAGCGCATTTTTGTCATGGGACTTCGCTTATATCCTATGTTAGCAAATACTCTAGGATTAATTGGAAATCCATAAGAAACGTCCTCTCACTTTTCTACTTGCATAGGAAGACTTATCAAGAGTGCATCACAACCTTCCTTTTTTACAAACACTCCACTTATAAGAGCTATAATTCGATTATGGACTTTAGTCCAACCGATTGTTGTGATTAACAATGCATCTAGATATGTGATCTTATTAGGAATAGTCTTTATTTAATTACCCCCACTATTCCAAGAAGCGATGCATTGGGAATGTCATATATCTCATATACAAATTCCTTAGATGATTCATGATTGAAATCCTTTAGAACTCTTATATACAAATATCATCAGATGAGGAGATTATCTTTAAACTTAAAGGATCAATTTCCTAAGTGACATCAATGAGATAGAGTTGGAATCAATCAAGATCATTTCTAGTAACCGGTACTAATACCATACCTCTCATAGTGTTAGTAATCTTATCACCCGATAAGGGTTTAGTTAGGGGATTTGTTAACATTTGCTTGGTAGGTAGATGCTATAAATTTACCTTACCTTTCTTTATAACACTTCTCACATGATTGTACCTCATAGCAATATGCTTGCTATTATTAGACAATCTATCATTCTTTGTGTTGTAAATTGCAGCTTTATTGTCACAATATAAAGTAATTGGTCCTTTGGTTCTCTCAATAAAAGGTATTCTCCTTAGAAACCTTTTAAACCAAAGTATATCCTTGGTGGCATGTGACATAGCAATGAATTCAGATTCCATTGTTGATAAAGCTACACAAGTTTGTTTCTTAGAAGACCAAGAAACAATAGAACCACCTATGGTGAATAACCAACCACTCGTTGATTTAGAACTTCTCTTATCCGAAGCCCAATTAGCATCACTATAACATTTCAGAACTAAAGTTTCACATTTATAGTGCAAGCCATAATTTAAAGTATGCTTCAAAAATCTCAACAATATACTTAATTCATGCCAATGTTCATTACTAGGATTACTAGTAAATCTACTCAATATACCAATAATACATGCAATGTCCGGTCTTATATAATTCATAGCATAAATCAAATTATCTATAATCTTTCCATACTCTTTTTGATTTACTAGCTTTCCTTGATTAGGTACTAACTTGAGATATGGATCTATAGGTGTTTTACAAGGTTTGCTATCAGAGTGATTAAACTTCCTAAGTAATTTTTCTATGTAATGTGATTATGAAAGAATAAACTTACCATTCTTCATCTAAACCTTAACACCTAATATAATATTGACTTCACCTAGGTCTTTAATATCAAATGCTTTAGTTAAATATGACTTAGTTTCATTAATGCAATCCATATTTGTACCAAAATAAGCAAATCATCAACATAAAGAGTAATTAATACTTTACTATCATTTGTGACTTTAATAAAGACACAATTTTCAGCCTTTTTACTTTTAAAGCCAAACATTTTAACTTTTACTTTCCTTTCTTCTTTGAAGAGTTTTTTTTCCTCTTGTTCTAGTGAGTTTTGTTTTCAGTTACAGTTTTGTTCTCACTAAGACCTTCAACATTATGCATATTGTTTTCCTTTTCATCTATCGAATGGGTTGCACTTTCAATTTGGATATGCTTAACCAATTCATCCAAGGTAAATGACTTCTTCTTGTGTTTCAAATGCCTTTGATGATCTTTCCAATGTAAAACCTGATTCTACTACACTGTACAAGATATTTGTAATTATTTGATTATTAAAATAAAGTTTATTTGGTGAAATTAAGTGAATTGGGTATGTGGGCCCCACTTTGAATTTTACTATTTTATTGAGGATATAAGTGAAATATGGTGTTCAAAAGGTGAAATAAATATTAAATAAATATTTGGAGGCATAAAAATAATTTTTGGATTATTTGGGATTATTTTAAGAATTTTGGAAAACAAATTCAAAAAAATGACGGTTACGTCCCAAGGGCATTTTTGTAAATTACGCCCATATTAAAATGGGTTGGGACAAAGTAAAAATATCATGATAATTTGCATAAAAAGGAGAAACATGGTGTCAAAATATTTATTGAAAAAGGTGGTTTGATTGGAAAATTTCGCTGGTGGTTTGTAAGGGGTAAAATCATAATTTCTCCTTATCGGTGCACCGTGAGGTAACGAAACCACCTCCATTCACTAAAATACATTAAATGTGATTTATTGGTGCTGGAATCATAATTTTTTGAGTTCATTTACATAGTTTTGATGAAATCGGAAGCTTAATGGCAAAACCATTAATATTTTAAGTAGCCAGGGGCAAAATGGTCATTTAACATGAAGGGGGATTGGTCAAAGTAGTCAATAATGACCATAAATTGACTAAATGAATTAAATTAAATTTGAATAAAATTTATGAAGCTGGAAAATAATAATAATAGTGTGATAAAGGAATAAATGGTGGAAAATGGAAAGGAATTTTATGATGGTGGCAAGTGGCCACTTCCCATTGGTTGGAAGAAGACAAATTTCCAACAGAAATTTGAAGCTGCCACCGACACTATTCATTTTCCCCATCAACCAACCTCACGACACACTCCATAGCTAAAGAAGAGAGAAAACTTTAAAGCTTCAAAAACACCAAAAATAAAAAGAAATTCAAGAAATCTATTTCTAGCAAAATTAATCTTCATCATCTCCTCTCTTCATAGACACCAAAATATTAGCAAAAGAGGAAGAAAATAAGGAGATAGCAGCCCAAAGAAGGTTCGGCCAAGGTAAGATTTGTCCAAAAATTTATGGCTTTGATTTGTTTTAAGGTTGTATTCCTAGTATATTTAAGGTGTAGAAAAAGGCTATGGCATTGGATTTATTTAATATTGACTAAATAAAAATATGCCATATTTATGGGTTTTGGTCACCTTGAGAACATGATGAATCCATGCATTTTGTTGCATGAAAATGGTAGGAAATGGAAGCTAGAAAGGGTTTAAGTATCATAGAAACAATTGTTTAAAGGAATGATTGAAAAATCAAGAAAAATGGTAAATGAGGGTTTCAGCCAAGGCTTTTTTGGGCATGAATTACTGCTGTATTTTATGGTTTGAGGGTAGAAAATTAATGTAGAAATCAAAAAAGGAAGGTTGGTGAAATTGGAACCAAAAAAAGGAGCTAGAACGAGAAAGTTCAGTTTTAGCACCAGTCTAAATAATACTGGTTGTGCATGTACAGCGTCATTTATAGCTGCATTTTATGGAAGTTAGTAGCTTAAAATTAAGAGGAAAAATATTGATAATTTTTAATAAAATTATTTTGCAGTCGGAAATTAAGGACTTTGGTAAGCACAACCAGGAAGCTCGGTTTCGTAAGACAAGTAAGGGATGCATATGTAGCCTGTAGGGATATCTTGAGTGCATGAAATTAATATGCAATATTTTAATATTTTATGGAAATATTGGTGAAATGATTATGCTGAAAAATGAGGAAATTTGGCTGGTTGTGAAAGGTTGAATCTGTCTAAATTGTGCAGGGAGGTTATTAAACGGGCAGCCGTTATGTTGCTGAAAAATTTTAGAAAATTATTTAAAATCATCATAAATGATTTTCTTACATGTGAAATATTTCCAACCCATGGAAATGATGAAATGATTATTTTTCATAAAACATGAATATACCGAATTTTATTTTTAAAATATTCATGTTATTAAAATTGGTGGAAATGAGATCATCGAAAATTCTCCCGATATGTGAACTATATGTGATATGAAATAGAAGATGAAAAGGGATAAAGTGAATATTTTATAAATGTTTTCTTAAATATTCACTTGATTAATTATATAACCTTTATGGATTTATTTATGAATTTATTTATTTCAAAAAAATTCCATAAAGGTAAATTGATGATGAAAAATACTGTTTTGAGATTAGATGGCCCCTTTATCATGCTGATATGTGATACGTGATATGTAATATGTGACATGTGATATGTGATATGTGATATGTGTAGTCCCGGTTGACACCTGATCAGTGATCCACTGAGGACAACATAGACTATGGCCATAGATATGAAATGTTTATTTCTCTACCCTTCGGGGTCTATAGCATGATATGATTTGGGTGATTGCCTCATGATATGTGATATGTTGAAAGGAAATGTTTTATACGATATGTGGAAAAATCAAAATGATTTACAGTACTTTTCTACAGTGTTTATTACTATAATGAGTACTGTACTACATGATCATTTTCATAATATATGTGACATGAACATGTGATATGTTTTTCAAAAAGGAAAGAGGAGGATTATAAATCTAATATTCTTATTATGATTTTAAAATTGAATATTAGATTTAAATTGTTGAAAGGAAATGTTTTATACGATATGTGGAAAAATCAGAATGATTTACAGTACTTTTCTACAGTGTTTATTACTATACTGAGTACTGTACTACATGATCATTTTCATAATATATGTGACATGAACATGTGATATGTTTTTCAAAAAGGAAAAAGGAGGATTATAAATCTAATATTCTTATTATGATTTTAAAATTGAATATTAGACGTAAATGATGAAAATGTTATAAGAAAATGGATTTAAAGGAAAAAGGAAGATGATGAAAAAAAAATATACATGTTTTAAAAGATATGATTACTCCCTACAGTTGCTTCTAGGTTCTGGAACAAGATAGGTATTTTAAAATACCTTCTGTATTCCATCTGGATCCTTAGCCGATTGTAGTATCCTTCTTATATGAGCCTAAAGTACTTATAGGAATCTGATAATGATTTGACAGCATATAGATATCTGGATATCAAGAGTTACATATAACTCCTTTACTGAGCATGTGGTTCGCTCACTCCTTTATTTTCCAACATTCCAGATAAACGCAAGGATGATTTGAGAGCTCCCTCAAATAAAAGAGCTATGAATTTGCGCGCTGGGACAAAGTGCTTCAAATTTAAAGGTACAGTCACATTTCATCTATATTCAGACATAAGATACAGTACTACTTTATTGTAAAATAGAAATAGGGGATGTAAAGTGTAAGGAATATTGTAAAAGTTTTATATTCTGAATTAATTAAATAAATAAATATTTATCATTTATTACTATATTATGCAAGTGTTAAAAGCATCACAGACAGCCCAACCGTAAAATTGTGTGGAAAAACGTGAAATTATGTAGTCACGGGATGTGACATCCAAGTAGGAGGAAGTTTACCAATTATGGTAGACAATGGGAAAGTTTCTGAAATTAGTTCTCCAGCATCATTACATTCAATAGCAATATCATTCAATTCATTAACTTGATCAATGACAGGTTTAGAGTCTGTCATTTTAAAGTCCACATACCTATTCATAAGGACTTGTTTCTAGCATGTTCATTCTTATACCTCTTCTCAATTGCATGCCATAACTCCACTACTGTGTTGTGTATGTGGAACACATTAAAGAGAGAGTTGCTTAGTGCTTAGAGGATTGAAAGTTTGCAAATGTAGTCATCTTCAAGCCACTTTTGTTGTTTTGCCATAAGTTGTCCATTGTTGCTTTCTTCTTCAGGAAAGTACTCATGAAGAACATATGCAACCTTCAAAAGACTAACCTGATAGTATATCTTCATGCTCCACCTCTTGTAATTCAAGCCATTGAACCTTTCTAATTTCTCCATTTTATAAACATGAGGCTTAAATGCAGGAATTGCCATCTTGAAAAACTATTGTTCTTAAATTGTTGTATTAAAAATTTCCTTATTGTGGATGGTGTACTGATGCAAACAAGTTGAAGAAGAAACTTTGGTAGGCAAGGCACTTCCAGGAAGCTATTTTAAGAACAACAGTTTCCCCACATTGCTGCAAATGGTTTAGGAAACGTTGTTCCCAAGATACAATGCCTACTTCAAGAGAAAATCAATTGCACTTTGAGTTTCTCTTTTGAACTCACTTGAACTAAAGTATAGAATAAAGAGTGCAAGAAGAGCATCTGATTTTAGAGGGAAAGAATGTAGAAGATTGTGTTAAATTTCATAAAAATGGAGGTATTTATAGACTCAAAATGGTGTTAGAAATACCCTTTCATGATTAGACATCATTTGAATGAAGAATCATGTCTAACGAACACATTTTTTGAATTTCTAAAATGGAAACTCGGATGCCCGAGGATGGGAGTCGACTTCCCTAGTATATTTTTAAAACATAAGTTAATTTTACTTGGGACAGTTGGCTGCCTTATATGGAAGTCAAATTTTCATGCCAAAAATATTTCCAAAAGGCTTCAATACATAGGGTAGTCAACTGCTTAGACTGCATTGTTAGGCTGTCGACTAACTAGTATTTCCTTCATTCCAAACTCATTTTTATACTTCCAATTCCATTTTATTTAACACAAATGCAATCTAAATGATTATAAAACATGTTTCTTTAGTAATATATACAACACAGGAAAGAGTGATGAAGCAGCAGTGGTAGTGATGCGGTGATGGCAAGTAGACGGTGCAGCAAATTATAGGTAGCAAGTCGTGCAAGGTGGTTATGCAAGGCAACATTGCACCAAACAAAAACAGATAAAGTAAAGGCTGGATAAGGTGTGAGAGGTGATGGCACAATGTGATGAAAACTACAACAGCAGATGTACAATCAATGGTGAGGAGCGATGGTTTGGTCCGACTGTTAGCTTTAAATTGACAATTAGATATTTTGAAATGACAAAAACTTAAGCATAATTAAATGCTTAATGTTTATTGTTAAATTTGCATAAAGTTTTTATATAACAGTTTCAAGTGCAAGTATATATTGAAAATGTTTTTACAATGCACTCAGAAAATATACAGTTAAGTAATTTTCCATTAAACTAATTGATTAAAATTTTGAGAAAATTACTTAATAATTGTTTGGACTAAATTTTTCACTTGACTAAGTTAATAAATATTTACATGAAAGTGAGAAATGATTTAGGATAAAAAACTACATGAATTTAAACTCAAAATTGTCCAGAAAAGTGTAATTTTGAATGAAAAGATCGATCCCCTCCTTCATGGGATCAATCCCTAAGTGGTAGTAGAATGTTCAAAAAATAAAATCTGGTCCTGCAGGATCGATCCTCTTTATTATGGGATTAATCCTAGGATGACAAAATGCTTCAAATGCTAATCAAGACTTGAAGGATCAAACCCTAAACCTAAAGGATCGATCCTAGGAAGATAGAATGGCCCAAATGCTTAACAAAGCTGAAGAGGATCGATCCCTTAAGGCTAAGGATCGATCCCATGTCACACAATTTGTCTCCAATGGTTAGTTTTTGAGGGTTTCAACGGGTAGAAATGCGTTAAATGCTCCAAAATTGTCCTCGGCCTTCGGTGCACTATAAATACCAGCATTTATGAGAATGAAGGGTAGAACAAACACTCATCATCTTCTCTAATAATCATGAAAGACTTCAAAGCTCAAATCTTCTCTTCATCATACTCTTTGTACCTTATTTGTGTATTTCTATCTTTGAGAGATCTTTGTATTGTACACAACTTGTCTCATGATCAAATCTATATTTAAAAAGTGGAGTGTAATCTTGTGGGGCTATCTTGTGAGAGTTTTGGTAGGTTTACAAGGGATTGGTTAAAGAGGTTTCTTCCTAAACCTACAAAAGGAAGTGTAAAAGGTCTCAACACACCTTGAAGTGGTGTGCATTGAATTTCAAAGAAGAGCTGAATTGGCCAAACCTCTATAAATCTTGTGTTTGCTTCCTCTCCCTTACTTTTTATTTACTACATTATTGAATTCAGTGCATAAACTGTTTTATTTGCTAGTTAAGCCTTTATAGCTCAAATTTAGTCAAAAAACTGATTCGCCCCCCTCTCGGTAAAGCCAACAATTGGTATTAGAGCTTGGGCTCGAGCTTAATTTGGAGTAATTTCCATCGAGTTTAAATGATCTAAATGGCTCAAACTAGTGTAGCTACACCTTTGACAGGAGAGGGATACTTTATAGTTAGACCACCACTATTTAATGGTGAAAACTATGCACATTGGAAGACTAGGATGATGCTATTCATTTAAGCAAATGATTATGAGGTTTGGAGAATCATAGTTAATGGACCCTTTATCCCAATTAAGAAAGATGATGGAGTAAAAGTCGCTACGAAGGAAGATGAGTGGGACACTAATGACTTTAGGATGGCACAATTAAATGCCAAGGCAATGCACACTCTTTTTTATGCACTAGGGCCTAACAAAAATAATAAAGTCTCATTATGTGAAAATGCAAAGCAAATATGGTACAAGTTAGCAATCACCTATGAGGGAACAACTCAGGTCAAGGAGACCAAAGTAGGCATGCTCATTCAAGACTATGAGCTATTCAAAATGAAAAGTGAAGAAACCATTAGTGACATGTTGACTAGATTCATCGATATTATAAATGGTCTTAAGTCCTTAGGTAAGACATATTTTAATGTTGAAATGGTTAAGAAGATCCTTAATAGCTTACCTAAATCATGGGAAGCTAAAGTAACCGCTATTGAGGCGTCAAAGGATCCCTATACACTATCTTTAGATGAACTCATGGGATCTCTTCTTACTTATCAAATAAAAATCAAGAGAAATTAAGAACCTCCTAAGAAAGTTGGAGTTGCCTTAAAATCCACCACACATGAGGAATGTAAAGATGATTATGATGAAAATGGTGATGATGATGATTTTAAGATGGCAATGTTTGCCAAGAGATTCAATAGATTTATAAGAATTAGAACTAGTGGAAACTTTAGGAGACCCCCTACGAGAGACTCTAGCAAGGGAGAAACAAGTAGGAAAGAAAAAAAAACTAATTACTCATTATGAATGTAAAAAACCTGGTCACATGATTACCCTTTTTATAGAAAACAAGGTGAGAAGAAGCCAAAGAAGAAGGCAATGATGGCTACATGGAGTGATGGTGATTGCTCTAGTGAAGAAAATGTTAAAGATGAAGTAGCCAATCTTTGCTTCATGGCTATTGATGATGGAAAGGTAAAGTCTAATTCATTTGATACTAATGAATACACATTTGATGAGTTGCGAAATGCATTTGATGATTTAGTTAATGAATTTGAAAGCATGAATATAAAATATAAGAAAATGATTTCAAAATTAAAAAAAGGAAAATGAAATGCTTATGAATGCAAAATTAGAATGTGGAAGGAAGTTAGAAAATGGCAACCTAGAAATAGATGAGTTAAGTAAAAAGAATCTTAATTTATATAAATCCTTTACTAGATTTTATATAGGTCAACAAAAACTTGATCATATGCTAGAAACCCAAATAGCATCCTTTGACAAAGAAGGAGTAGGTTTTAGTCTATCAAATAAGGAAACCCACTTAAAAAATTTCCTAGTCAAGAATGAGAAATCACTTTTGTGCACTTTATGTAATAGACTAGGACACTCTTCAAAAGCATGAACATCTAGGAAAACCATTTTTAGAGGAAAAATAGTGAAAAGATTTGGGTGCCCAAGCATGTTGTGAATTCAAATGATAAATCCTTGAGAATGAAATGGATCCCTAAAGGATCAAAGATTGTATGTACTAACTTTTAAGTACCCAAGAAAATTTGGGTACACAAGATAAAAGTTTGATGTGTTTGATTGTAGGAGGAAGAGCATTACTACAAGGCTAAGGCTAAGTCTAAGTCTAAGGAGCATTGATACCTTGATAGTGGATGTTCAAGACACATAACCAGTGACAAAAGCTAATTCAAAATCCTTAAGCCTAAAAGTGGTGGAGAAGTCACATTTGGGGACAACTCCAAAGGACAAATTGAAAGGATTGGCTCCATTGGTAACTCTTCATCTACTATTAAAAGTGTTTTGTATGTTGAGGATTAAAACATAATTTGTTTAGTATTAGTCAATTATGTGGTAGAGGTGTTAAGGTTGTGTTTGATGCTTTGTGTTGTCATGTTGTTGATGTTAAAACCAATCAAATTATTTTCATAGGACATAGACAAGAAAATATTTATATTGTACACTTAAATGAACTAAATAACAAAAATGTATACTTTATGGCCACTAAGGAAGATGAACCTTGGTTGTGGCATAGGAGATTAGGTCATGCTAGCGTGCATGTATTGTCCAAATTAGCTAAAAGAGACCTAGTTGTAGGAATACCTAAGCTTCAATTTGAAAATAATAAAGTTTGTGAGGTTTGTGTAAGATGGAAACACAAGAGACTCTCTTTCAAGTCTAAGAAGTGTGTTTCAACATCTAGGCCACTCTAACTCATTCATTTAGATCTTTTTGGACCAACTAGAACTACTAGCTTAGAAGGAAAACACTATGGTTTTGTCATAGTTGATGACTATACTAGGTTCACTTGGGTGTTCTTCTTAAGTGTTAAAAATGAAGCAGACAAATTCATCACTTTTTCAAAAATTATTCAAAATGAAAAGGTTATTCAATTACTAGCATTAAAAGTGATCATGAAAAAAAATTAAAAATCTTGGTTTTGATTATTATTGTAATGAAAATGGAATTAGCCATAATTTTTCAGCACTTAGAACACCTCAACAAAATGGGGTAGTTGAAAAAAGAAATAAGACTTTAGAGGAAATGGCTGGAACTATGCTTTGTGAAAACAATTTGCCAAAATATTTTTGGGCTGAAGCCTAACACTTCACGTTATATAATAAATAGAGCAATGGTTAGGCCAATTTTAAAGAAAACTTCTTATGAACTTTATAAAGGAAAAAGGCCTAATATTAATTATTTTCATCCTTTTATATGCGAATGTTTTGTTTTAAATAATAGAAAAGATAATCTAAGAAAATTTTATGCAAAAAGAGATGAAGGTATCTTTCTTGGATATTCCTTAAATTTTAAGGCTAATAGGGTATTCAACAAAAGAACACTTATTATAGAAGAATCAATACATGTGATCTTTGATAAGTCAAATTCTTCTAGTAAAACCAATCTTGATGATGATGTAAAAATATTTGATGAACCTATAATTGATCCATCTCAAGATAAAGATGTTAGGGTACAATTAGAAGATCTTGACATAAATAAAAAGGAGTCATTAGATCAAGAGACAATTGAGAAAGAATCTAGATATCATAGAGAATTTAATTATGTGAAAAATAATGATATTGTTTGAGATCCTAATATTGGAGCTAAAACTAGATTATCCTATAGAAATATTTGCCAACATGTAGCTTTTGTATCACAATTTGAACCAAAGAATGTGCATAAGGCTTTAAGGGATGAAAATTGGATTATGGCTATCCAAGAGGAATTAAATCAATTTGAAAGAATTAAAGTTTGGAATCTTGTGGAAAGACCTAATGATCATCCAAATATTGGAACCAAATGGATATTCAAGAATAAAATGGATGAGAATAGTGTGATAATTAGAAACAAGGCTAGATTAGTGGCACAAGGATATAGGCAAGAAGAAGGAATAGACTATGATGAAACATATGCTTCGGTAGCTAGACTAGAAGATATTAGGATACTACTTGCCTTTTGTAACGATCCGTTACCACATTTTTAAACCTTATTTTACACAATTTATCCGGTTGGGTTGTCTGTGATACTTCACTTTACACTTGATGTTAAACAATTTAATAAAATATTGTTAACGTTATACACATCCCCTATCTTATTTACAAATATGTAGTACTGTAGACATGTCTAAGTACATAAAATAAATAATCGTACCTCATATATCTTAGTCGATCTGTCACATTGTCCATTATGTGCAGCTGTAATCCACAAATATTGGATCTCACCATCATCCAAACCTGAAATGTTAAAATTGGGGAGTGAGCAAACCACGGCTCAGTAAGAGAGTTATATGTCACACTTGATATTTAGCTATCTATATGCTGAAAATAATTTTTCATTTTCTTCAAAATCTTCCTAGTTGGCTTTAGGCACACATGTAGGAAGGATACTACAGTCGGCTAGGGATCCAGATAGAGTAAGGCAGGTATTTTGAAATACTTGACTTGTTCCGGAACCTAAAAGTAACTGTAGAGAGTACTATTTCCGTTGTTTTCAAAACGATATAATTTTCGTTTTTCCACGGAGTAAACCACTATTTCTTTTCACATCCAGTATACTTTAAAACATGTGGCAGTTCAGTAATAAAAATAGTGGTTTACTTCTCTTCTCTTCAGTACAGTAAAACACGTGACAATACAGTGGTTCGCAAATATCCAATCATTGGATAAGTACCTTTGCGATTATTTTTATCTTAGAAAAAATTCTTATGTTATTCTTTTTGAATAAACATTTATTTCTCTTTTCAAATCAATAACCGTATCGTACAGTTCAGTAAAACAGTATATTCAGTATTCAGTAAAACAGTATCTCGATATGGTTCAATCAGTAACAGTAAGCAGTAGCTACCCATTCAGTAAATAGTATACGGCAGCTTTCAGTTCAGTATACAGTAAATAGTAGCTTTTTCTTCAGTAAAACAGTAATCAGTGGCTACCATTTCAGTAAACAGTACAGTTCAGTAAACAATGTTTTGGTACAGTTTTTTCATCAGTAACAGTAAACAGTAAACAGTAATTCAAAATAGTAAACAGTACAGTACAGTACAATAAATAGGATTCTGTAAATCCTTTCAGTAAACAGTAACAGTATGTGAGACTAGGCATCACTCTACAATTAAATCATGCTATCATCGTCCAATAATGGACCAGTAATCATCATCCTCGAAGGGACACAGTAACAGTATAACAGTGAGATCTATGGCCATGATCTATATGGTGTCCTTGGTGTACACTTGCCAGGTGACATCCGGGACGCTGATGACTGGCAGGTCTATCAGCCACGTGACAGTAACAGTATAAGTGTGATGCATGAAACTCGGGGCCTAAGTCTCAAAACAGTATAAATCGTACCATATCCTTTATGGATTTTAAATACAGTAAATCAAAATATTTCACAGATATCCATAAGGCTCACATGTAATAAAATCATCACCTTTATGAAATTTATAATTTAAATAATATTTCTCAAAATATTTCATAAAGGTATAAATCGTGTTTTCCTCACGGTGAAACAGTTTGCAAAATCATCAATGTAGCATAAAAAAGGGCAAAACCGTCCTTTCTCCACCGTAAAACACGTATGCACGCTTTTCCGTGCTTTCACTTGAAAACATGATTTTTCAATAATTTATGAAAAATAAAATATTTATTTTTCCAAATTCATAAATCCCGTAACCATGTTTCTTTCTAAAAACACGTGTAGAGACCTCTAGTCTCGAAATCATAGTTTTCCATCATTTCTTAACCTTTATGGAATTTATATAATTATTTATCTCACAATTAAAACCATAAAGGTTTTATATTAAATCAAGTGAATATTTAAGAATATTTATAAAAATATTCACTTCGGTCTCTTTTTCATTTTCATCTCGTTTCATGTGAAATATCACCCACCGGTGAATTTTCGGTGATTTCCTTTTCACCATACTCGAAAACATGAATATTTTAAAATTAAATATCACTATATTCATGTTTTATGAAATTTACTTGATTTCTCGATTTTCGTACCTGAAAATCGTTTCACGTGAAATCAAATCATTTATTATGGTTTTCGGTGATTTTCGATAAATTTCAGTAATTTTTCGATAATTTTTCGGTAGTATAACGGCTTCCGATCTGGCTAGCCTCCTGTACGAAAAATACAGTTTATATTTCTGAACCGGTATTTCACCACAATTTAAAACCAATAAATCACCACAAATTTCAAAACCAATCATTATAAATTGCATTTATAAATTAAATGCATAATTTAAAACCTGTGGCCGAATATCCTTACAGGCGGCACATGTCTCCCTTATCTGTTTCGGGTGGACGACTGCCTCTCGAAGGTCGCGCCTGTGTTCACCTCCCCCGATTCCATCGGCTCGGTTATCGAAGAAATTTTCTGGAAATTAAATTCTAAATTTTAGAATTTTTCCATAATTATTTAAATAAATAAATTATTCAAATAATTTAATATTTTTCAGGATTTCTTACCGATTCCCGTATTTTTCGGGATTTTCCATAATTTTTGAATTCTCGAGAATTTTCCAAATTCTCGGAATTTCTTTTTCTCTTTCTTCTTTTTCTTCCTTTTCTTCTTTTTCTCTTTTCTTTTCTTTTCTTTTTCTTTTTCTTTTTCCTTTTTCTTTTCTTTTTCTTTTTTTCCTTGGTCTAACCGGTTCAAACCAGTCAGACCGGCTCTACCTTCCTCACCGTCGGTTCTCCTCCGGTGGCTCAGCAGTTGGCTGGCGTTGAGACGAACTTGCCGATAGCCTCAGCTCGGCCTGGATCGGCAGCAGGGTAGCGGATCTACTCAGTTTTGCCTCGGTTTCTTCTCATCCTCCGTCGGCCTTCCCTCGCTGTTCCCCGCCTCATCGGTGGCTTCCTACGTCTTCTTCTTCCTCCGACGAAGCTTCGATTGCAGTGGTAGCCACCGATTTGGCCGGCGCCGTCCGTTTCTCTTTTTCCTCTCTCTCGGCTTCCGTCGCGTTTTTTGCCTCTGTTTCTTTCTTTTCTTCCGCCGCCGGTGGTTTCCTTCCTTTCCTCTTTGGCCGGCGATGACATCCCTTCCTTTTTCCCTCGTCGGCGGTGGCAGCTCTGCTACCGACTGGTCTGGCTGGGAGGGTCGGGATCCTTCCCCGATCCTTCCCTTTCCTCTTTTGTTTTTCCCCTTTTTTTTGTTTCATCTTATTTCTATATTTAGTATATAATATACTATATACTATATCATATATTTTATACATATAATATATACTATATATTATACATATATTATTTCATATATAATATAATACAATATATATTATATTATATAATATATATTGTATATTACAAAATATATGTCTAGTATATATATGTATATTTACATACTTAAAAATTAAATAACATTTATATAAATATTTATATAAATGTAATAATTCCATATATATATTGTATTTACAATATATATACATTCAAACTTTAATGTAAATTGATATTTACATTTTCCATAATTCAAATTTTATTTTCATTCACACGAATTTCTCGATCCTTCACTTCCTCAATTCTCGGGATTTTCACCAATATCCCGTTCTCATAATTTTATTTATTTATTTCTTTCTAATATTTATTTTCTCCAATATTTATTTCCAATAAATGAAAAATTTACGGTTATCACATTCTCCCCACCTTAAGAAATTCGGTCCTCTGAATTTAACTTAAGTCCAAATGTGGTATATGCCGTATACTTACAACTTCTGACCTTTAGATCATCCTCCAAGTAATACTGCCAGTACACTTTCAACATCAAGAGTACTTTAGACCACTACATGCTATCTTTCATCATATATATCTATACTCCCGTAAGTTCATTCATCAAATTGGGAGTCATTCATTTCATTCCTCTTTTCACATAAGAGTCCATGCACAGTATTTTTCATGTCACAGCTGCTCTATGCTGTTCATCATCCATTTTTCTCACTTAGTGCCAAGTCGATATAGTTTAAAACTATCAATTACACATATCAGTAAGTTATATGTAATTGTCCCAGTATCTTATACATCTCATGCATCTGCTCTCTCAATGTATCTTCAAGCGTTTCAATATTACGCTGAGATATTTACATCAGTACGGAGCGATGCTATCAATATACTTGGGATCTCAAAGCCTTTTGCTATTTCTCATTAAGCATATGGCATCTTAGAGACTCCCATCATATGTAATGCTCATTGGAACTGTACATATACATCTCCACTGTTTCTCACTCATACTGCGACTAAGGCACTAGAGAATCTAAGAGTCTGATAATGGAAAGTGATTCTATTCAGATCATCAGTCTTTAATCACTTCCATATCATCATTTCTCTTTTGAACTCGTTATTGTCGACAATATTCATTTTCTCTTTTATTTCATTAAGGTTGTATCGCACTTGCAGACTTTACTATTGATCATCTCTTACAGTCATAGATCATGAGACTATCATGTTCTCTTCATGTAGTATGGTCTTTAAATCTCTTTTCATAATTTAGATTCCACAATTGAATCCTCAATTTATATATTTAATCACCACATCATCTATATATTTCCACCATTTCTATCATGTTACGGTGGTTATATGTATAATCATTTTTCATTTATATACCGGTAGTAAAATAACACGTGTCATTCATTTTACTCCTTTGAGTATCATTACTTTCACTTGTCAAATTTGGCTTGATTTTACATCTAGCCACTATCGTGTGATAACCAACATTAGATCATTTTTAGTCTTACCTTTAGAAACTGTTTCGTATTGATGTTCCCTTCTCATCATGCAATTTTTTTCCTTATTCCACTTTCATTTATATACCGACAGTAAAATAACACGTGTCATTCATTTTACTCCTTTGAGTATCATTACTTTCACTTGTCAAATTTGGCTTGATTTTACATCTAGCCACTGTCGTGTGATAACCAACATTAGATCATTTTTAGTCTTACCTTTGGAAACTGTTTCATATTGATGTTCCCTTCTCATCATGCAATTTATTTCCTTATTCCACTTTCATTTTTGTTTTCATATTCCCACTTTTATCTCTTCATATTTTTACTCTTATCCTTTTAGTTGGTTTTCTTGATTGGTATGGTACTATACTGCTAAGATCTTTTAAAATCTTGCATACCATCTTTTCTTTACACTTATCCATTTACCGACTTTAACTTCTTTCTTTAATTGCATCACATTAGTAGAGCAGCTAGTCTCATCACTCTTTTATAGATTGGCATTAGTATCTAGCTAGACTAATTATTTTCGTATCTCGATCATTTTCTTTATTATAGACAGATTCACTGTCACTCTGTCATCTTGAGATCATATATCCCTCATAAGGAGACACTGTCTAGCCAAACATCTTATTTACCAATCTTAACACAATTCCACAGTCTTTAAGAGTTTAAGAGTGTTTGCTTTAAATTGCCATATATATTTTGAAATGACAAAAACTTAAGTAAGCTTTAATGTTTTAATTCATATTGTAAATTTGCCTTATCACACATGATTTTCTCAATCCATTTTTAAGTGTTCATATCAAACATTAAGACCATGATTTAATGATATATTCTTATGGGTCTTAATACTTTATAAAATGGTTTTCAATATTAAGTAATTTTCTCAAGAATTATTGAACATAAGTTTAGAAAATTACTTATAAGTTTTTGGACAATATTTTCATTTGAGAAAGTCAAGAAAAACTCCCTTAAAGCTTATAAATGTTTTGGGTTGAATTAAAATCAAAAGCCATATCATTTCTAACTCAAAAAGTGCAGGAAATCACATTCTGGAAGCATGGGATCGATCCCCTAAGGGAAGGGATCGATCTCTTTATGGCAGAATGCCCCGGAGGCCTAGAATGAAGCATGGGATCGATCCCTTTTGCAAAAGGATCGATCCCTTTACACCAGAAAGTCCCCAACGGCTAGTTTCTGAGAGATACAACGGCTAGTTTCTATTTTGGCTCCAACTAACGTCCACAAACCATCCAAGGGACTATAAATAGACGCTTAGAAGCTAAAGGAAAGAAGGGGAACTACTCAATCAACTCCAATACTCATTTTCCTCAAATCCTCAAGCCTCAACAACAAATCAAGAGCTACAAAGTCTTCATCTTCCATCATTCTCATATTCTTTGTATAGAATAGCACAAATCTTGTATAGGTTTTTTCCTTGTGCTTAAACATTGTAATCACTTGCCTATTTAGAGGCCCTTCTTTGATTACAAAATTTGTAAACACACTCATTCCTTGTAAAAGGGGAGGTTTCTCTTTAGCCTAAGAAAAAGAGGGAGGTTACTCTTTAACCTAAGAAAAAGAGGGAGGTTACTCTTTAGCCTAAGAAAAAGAGGGAGGTTTCTCTTGAGCCTAGAAAAAGAGAGAGGTTTCTCTTTAGCCTAGAAAAAGAGGGAGTGTAACAAATTCAAGGATAGTGAATTTGGGAAAATCCTTGGGAGCGTCTCAAGGTAGAGGACGTAGGCAAGGTAGCCGAACCTCTATAAATCGATTGTGTAAATCTCTCTCTCCCTACTCTTTATTTACTTGCGGTTATATTATGTTTATTGCATTGAACTTGGATTGCATGCTTGCCTAGCTTAGAGAACTTAGAAAATAATCAAATAGGCTAGAGAATTTAGAAGAATCGCAAAACGAGCTTAAGGGTAGTTAAAAACCGATTCACCCCCCCTCTCGGTATAGCCTATAGAGCCAACAAAGAGTCATACCACAATGCTGCTCATTTTCCATTTGTACTTTAAACTCTATCAGTATTCATCAATTTACTCATGTATGGATGCCTCATTCTTTAGGCTTATATACCTCACAAGGCAAATCATTAACCTCGTAACCTCAATAGGAACTCTTAAAATTCACTCCAAGTTCTAATCATCATCTTATGAACATTAGTCTCTAATCTTTTATCTAAGGACGCTTTATACTGAGGCTAGTCTTATTAACTCCTCATATATCTGTGATCAGATCAATAAAGCGTCTATTTTCATGTAGATGAATACTTGTTCTTCATGAGAACTTTATTAGATAGTAAACATTTACTATATCACTTTATTTCATCTACATCTCAATATCATCAATGCTTCTCTCACTTACACTTATACAGATAAGCTTCTTATCCTTAATTTACGTTATCTGTATTTCCCTCAATCACACCTTATACACGTGCATTTCATTATTCTCACATTTTCCAGAGTGGATTTCTTAAGCTTTCAGATTTTCTTAAGTTCTCCGATATAAGCTTAGAATCAGATTTCATATTCAAAATCGAGTCAATGTTATCTCGATTTCTCCAATTTATATAACTCTGCAAGTTCTATCGAAAATCAAATTTGATACTTTCTTTAATCACACATTTCTTATTAGTTCGGACATTTCATCCTCATGTCCTATCATTTACACTGTGTATTCTCAAGGCAGAGACATTTACTATTCGATTCATTTCGACTCATACTCTACCTTGATTTCATTGTTTACTCATACTTTACAGCCTTACAAATCTCATTCCAGTAAGCTGTAGTAAGTACAACAGTTATCAACACATGTTACAGCTAACCAATTTATTACCATTGTAATTTACTTTGGAATCAAGTTCATTTAATAAATTCAGGTTTAACTCCCTTGAGCATATTATCAATGAGGTTTGAACCCTGACACCCTTACGTACCTAGTTCCTTACACTCGTGTTATCATTAAGCTCCTTGTAAGAGTCCTGCCCGTTTGAATCAGCCGTCGGCGAGCATCCCCTAGGTGATCCTTTCGCCCCAGGTTTACCCTTACTAGTGAGTCAATGATAACATTGTTCGCCCGCATCTCACAACACATGATCCACTACGGTCACCCATCATTGGGTCGCCCATCACAGTTCTATCTCAAGGGTCTGAAGAACTTAGGTTAGCTGTCATCTTCTTCTTTATCACTTTACTATTCTTATACATATTCTCCAATTCGTAGTACTCCGCACAGTACCTCATTCTGTAACACATATTTGAAGATATTTCGGTTCTATATAAAATTATCTGTTTGATACCTCAAAGTAGTAAAATATATAGAACCGTAAGTAACCACACCAATATGTATTTCATTATATGTACTATTCACCTCATCAGTCAATTCCTGTAATCATTTCACTTTTCATAGTATTCAACGATCCCGTCAATACACTCTTAATTCCGGCCCTTACAGTTAATAACCGAGTCAATCATCTTATAACATTCTTTCCACTATACACTCTTTGGATCGCATAGTGTAAGGCCTCGGCCCGTCCACCGTCCGCCTATACACATCTGTACTGTCCTTTTTGAGAATGCCCAGCCCTTTCACTGGGTCACCCCTTAAGGATCTATCGTGAGGCCTAGCCCGTTCACTAGGTCACTCGTATTCACGTCCGTAATTTAAGTGTTAGTGGAATCAGTAATAGGGATCGTTATATTCATATGACATCCTCTATGCCATTAATAACTCCATTATCATCAATGGATTTAAGATCTACTTAGTTTTATCACAATTTAGACTTTGCCCAACATAGGGGCATTTTCGTCATTTTGACATTTATTCCTTTCTCCTCAGTATACATTTGAATCAATGAACTGATCATTTATGTGCTGATAGTATCCTTTCTCATACTAATATCAGCAATTTAAGATCTTTTTCAATTTCGACAGAGAAGTTCACTAAAATCCATAATTGGATTATTCTGCTTGTAATTCAGCTTTACATCATCAATTTCTCTGTGGAATCACTCAATTCCAACTTCTGTTGGTCTATTCTTACTCTCGATAAAATTTTGGAGGCAGGGGTATTTTGGTCATTTTTGGTAAAAAAATTTCTCTCTCTTCAAATTACCCTCAATCGATGATCTTAAAGTCTATTTAATGATGATATATCATTCCCCTCCTTCATACCATCATTTTAAGGTCTCAGTTTGATCCAGACTGTAAAGTACTGGTGGGGCCCTCACCGAGTCCTTTCGGTTCCTTACCAAACAGGCCTTCATTTAGATTATAAAAATCACCAATTTTCTGGTAATTTCTGAGCCTGTTATTTCTTTAACATTCTCAATTTATACTTTCTCACTCCCTTTAATTTATTTTTTTTCAATTTATAATCATTTATTTTCTTTATGTATTCAGACGACACAGTACTACTGGAGATGTTTAATACTTTTCTTTCTAAAAGTATTCACAGACATCAGGCAAATGATGCTCTGATACCATTAAATCTGTAACGATCCGTTACCACATTTTTAAACCTTATTTTACACAATTTATCCGGTTGAGCTGTCTGTGATACTTCACTTTACACTTGATGTTAAACAATTTAATAAAATATTGTTAACGTTATACACATCCCCTATCTTATTTACAAATATGTAGTATTGTAGACATGTCTAAATACAGAAAAAAAATGATCGTACCTCATATATCTTAGTCGATCTGTCACATTGTCCATTATGTGCAGCCGTAATCCACAAATATTGGATCTCACCATCATCCAAACCTGAAATGTTAAAATTGGGGAGTGAGCAAACCACGACGCAGTAAGAGAGTTATATGTCACACTTGATATTCAGCTATCTATATGTTGAAAATAATTTTTCATTTTCTTCAAAACCTTCCTAGTTGGCTCTGGGCACACATGTAGGAAGGCTACTACAGTCGGCTAGGGATCCAGATAGAGTAAGGCAGGTATTTTGAAATACCTGACTTGTTCCGGAACCTAGAAGCAACTGTAGAGAGTACTATTTCCGTTGTTTTCAAAACGATATAATTTTCGTTTTTCGACGGAGTAAACCACTATTTCTTTTCACATCCAGTATACTTTAAAACACGTGGCAGTTCAGTAATAAAAATAGTGGTTTACTTCTCTTCTCTTCGGTACAGTAAAACAAGTACAGTACAGTGGTTCGCAAATATCCAATCATTGGATAAGTACCTTTGCGATTATTTCTATCTTAGAAATAATTCTTATGTTATTCTTTTAGAATAAACATTTATTTCTCTTTTCAAATCAATAACCATATCGTACAGTTCAGTAAAACAGTATATTCAGTATTCAGTAAAACAGTATCTCGATACGGTTCAATCAGTAACAGTAAGCAGTAGCTACCCATTCAGTAAATAGTATACGGTAGCTTTCAGTTTAGTAAACAGTAAATAGTAGCTTTTTCTTCAGTAAAACAGTAATCAGTGGCTACTATTTCAGTAAACAGTACAGTTCAGTAAACAATGTTTTGGTACAATTTTTTCATCAGTAACAATAAACAGTAAACAGTAGTTCAAAACAGTAAACAGTACAGTACAATAAATCAGATTCTATAAATCCTTTTAGTAAACAGTAACAGTATGTGAGACTAGGCATCACCCTACAATTAAATCATGCTATCATCGTCCAATAATGGACCAGTAATCGTCATCCCTGAAGGGACACAGTAACAGTATAACAGTGAGATCTATGGCCATGATCTATATGGTGTCCTCGGTGTACACTTGCCAGGTGACATCTAGGACACTGATGACTGGCAGGTCTATCAGCCACGTGACAGTAACAGTATAAGTGTGATGCATGAAACTCGGGGCCTAAGTCTCAAAACAGTATAAACCGTACCATAGCCTTTATGGATTTTAAATACAGTAAATCGAAATATTTCACAAATATCCATAAGGCTCACATGTAATAAAATCATCACCTTTACGAAATTTATAATTTAAATAATATTTCTCAAAATATTTCATAAAAGTATAAATCGTGTTTTCCTCACGGTGAAACAGTTTGCAAAATCATCAATGTAGCATAAAAAAGGGTAAAACTGTCCTTTCTCCACCGTAAAACACGTATGCGCGATTTTCCGTGCTTTTACTTGAAAACATGGTTTTTCAATAATTTATGAAAAATAAAATATTTATTTTTCTAAATTCATAAATCCCGTAACCGTGTTTCTTTCTAAAAACACGTGTAGAGACCTCTAGTCTCGAAATCATAGTTTTCCATCATTTCTTAACCTTTATGGAATTTATATAATTATTTATCTCACAATTAAAACCATAAATGTTTTATATTAAATCAAGTGAATATTTAAGAATATTTATAAAAATATTCACTTCGGTCTCTTTTTCATTTTCATCTCGTTTCACGTGAAATATCACCTCCCGGTGAATTTTCGGTGATTTCCTTTTCACCATACTCGAAAACATGAATATTTTAAAATTAAATATCACTATATTCATGTTTTATGAAATTTACTTGATTTCTCGATTTTCGTACTTGAAAATCATTTCACGTGAAATCAAATCATTTATTATGGTTTTCGATGATTTTCGGTAAATTTCAGTAATTTTTCGATAATTTTTCGGCAGTATAACAGCTGTCGATTTGGCTAGCCTCCTGCACGAAAAATACAATTTATATTTCACCACAATTTAAAACCGATAAATCACCACAAATTTCAAAACCAATCATTATAAATTGCATTTATAAATTAAATGCATAATTTAAAACATGTGGCCGAATATCCTTACAGGCGGCACATGTCTCCCTTACCTGTTTCAGGTCGACGATTGCCTCTCGAAGGTCGCGCCTGTGTTCACCTCGCCCGATTCCATCGGCTCGATTATCGAGGAAATTTTCTGAAAATTAAATTCTAAATTTTAGAATTTTTCGATAATTATTTAAATAAATAAATTATTTAAATAATTTAATATTTTTGAGGATTTCTTACCGATTCCCGTAATTTTCGGGATTTCCCGTAATTTCCGAATTCTCGAGAATTTTTCAAATTCTTGGAATTTTTTTTTCTCTTTCTTCTTTTTCTTCCTTTTCTTCTTTTTCTCTTTTCTTTTCTTTTCTTTTTCTCTTTCTTTTTCCTTTTTCTTTTCTTTTTCTTTTTTTCCTTAGTCTGACTGGTTCAAACCAGTCAGACCGGCTCTACCTTCCCCACCGGTTCTCCTCCGGTGGCCGGTTCTCCGACGGCTCGGTGGTTCAGCAGCTAGCCGGCGTTGAGACGAACTTGCCGGTGGCCTCAGCTCAGCCTGGATCGACAGCACGGCGGCGGATCTACTCGGTTTTGCCTCGGTTTCTTCTCCTCCTCCGTCGGCCTTCCCCCGCCGTTCCCCACCTCATCGGTGGCTTCCCACGTCTTCCTCTTCCTCCGGCGAAGCTTCTGTTGCAGTGGCAGCCATCGATTTGGCCGGCGCCGTCCGTTTCTCTTTTTCCTCTCTCTCGGCTTCCGCCGCGTTTTCTGGCTCTGTTTCTTTCTTTTCTTCCGCCGTCGATGGTTTCCTTCCTTTCCTCTTTGACCGGCGATGACATCCCTTCCTTTTTCCCTCGCCGACGGTGGCAGCTCCGCCACCGACAGGTCTGGCTGGGAGGGTCGGGATCCTTCCCCGATCCTTCCCTTTCCTCTTTTGTTTTTCCCCTTTTTTTTGTTTTATCTTATTTCTATATTTAGTATATAATATACTATATACTATATCATATATTTTATACATATAATATATACTATATATTATACATATATTATTTCATATATAATATAATATCATACAATATATATTATATATAAAATATATATTGTATATTACAAAATATATGTCTAGTATATATATATATGTATATTTACATACTTAAAAATTAAATAACATTTATATAAATATTTATATAAATGTAATAATTCCATATATATTGTATTTACAATATATATACATTCAAACTTTAATGTAATTTGATATTTACATTTTCCATAATTCAAATTTTATTTTCCTTCACACGAATTTCTCGATCCTTCACATCCTCAATTCTCGGGATTTTCACCAATATCCCGTTCTCATAATTTTATTTAGTTATTTATTTCTAATATTTATTTTCTCTAATATTTATTTCCAATAAATGGAAAATTTACGGTTTATCACACCTTTGCATGATACAAAGATTTCAAACTTTATCAAATAGATGTTAAAAGTGCATTTCTAAACTGTTTCATAAATGAAGAGGTTTATGTAGAGCAACCTTTTGATTTTGAAAATCCAAAGTTTTCTAATCATGTTTTCAAACTTTCAAGGCTTTGTATGGATTAAAACAAGCTCCTAGAGCTTGGTATGAAAGACTGTCCAAGTTTTTGATTGAAAAAGATATAACTCTATTTGTTCAATCTAAAGGTAGTGACTTGTTAGTGGTTCAAATCTATGTAGATGATATCATTTTTGGATACACAAATAAATCATTGTGTGAAAATTTCTCTAAATTAATGCAAGGTAAATTTGAAATGAGCATGATAGGAGAGCTAACTTTCTTTCTCGGACTTCAAGTAAAACAGTGTAAAGATGGAATTTTCATAAATCAAGCTAAGTACATTAAGTACTTGTTTAAAAAATTTGGAAAGAATGAGACCAAACCTCAATCCACCCCAAATGAGCACATCTATCAAGCTTGATTAAAATAGAGGAGGTAAATGTGTAAACACTAAACTATATAGGTCTATAATTGGCTCATTGCTATATCTCACAGCTAGTAAGCCCGATATAATATTTAGTGCATGCTTGTAGGCTAGATTTCAATCATCTCCTAGAGAATCACACTTACAAGCTGTCAAAAAAATCTTTAGATACCTTAGGGATACTTCTTCCTTAAAACTATGGTATCCTAAATTCTCTACTTTTGCTCTTCACGCTTATTATGATACGGATTTTGGTGGATGCAAAGTTGATAGGAAAAGCACATCCGGTACTTGTCAATTCTTAGGAAATAGACTCATCTCATGGTTTTCCAAGAAACAAAATAATATAGCTCAATCCACAACCGAAGCTAAATATATTGCATCTGGAAGTTGTTGTTGTGGATTAAGCAACAAATAAGTGACTATGGAATAAAGATGAATCAAATTCCTATCAAATGTGATCATACTAGTGTTATTAATCTCACCAAAAATCCCATAAAACACTTTAAAATTAAGCACATTGAAATAAGGCATCATTTTATAAGAGATCATGTGCAAAAAGGTGATATTGTTCTAGAGTATGTAGATACCTTGCATCAATTGGCTGATATTTTTACTAAACCTTTAGATAAAGAAAGATTTTGCGCACTTAGAGGAGAACTTGGTCTAATGAATGCACCTTGAACTTGAATATCATCTTTGTATCCTTAGTTGAATGGTTTAAGATGGTGATGGTAATGATAGATGCAAGTCATGACTTTAAAGAATATTTTAACTACTTGCTCCTCACATACTTAACTTACCATAATTCTTTAAGAAATTGTGATGGACTTTAGTCATTAGGATGATTTGATGAATTGTGTGTTCAACACTTAGGTGATTATGTTCTAAATTTCTTGTTAAGTGTTCAACACTCATTTATTTTGAAAAAGAGCATAAATTTAGCAAAATCACCAGGTTAGCTCTTAAAAATACATTTCTCATACAAAAATTGTGTCAAAACATACCAAAACGCATTTTTAATAATTTTACTAAGTGTTTTTGCCTTCTACACGTCATACAAGATTGTTTCAACTTGCTCAAATCCTGTTTTGATCTTAAAAGACTAAAAATGCATAATTTCACTTGTTTTCAAAACATTTTTCTGCATAAAAATTAAGGCAAATAACTAAGGGATCGATTTTTAATGATATAAGATCGATTCCTTGGGTTTTTCATGCCATGAGAGATCGATCCTCGATACCATGGGATCGATTCCTTCATTAAAGGGATTGATCCCATATCTTTAATACGTGTTTTTTGGGTTTATAAAAAGCCAATTTTTCAAAATAAACTTTACTATTCATCATCTTCTTCGTGCATTCTTCCTTAAAACTACCTCTCTCACCCAAAATTTCGAACTTTCTTATTTCTCCACCAAAATTCATCATTCTTCCACCATTCTTCATCATTTTCAAACTATTTTCAGTTCTCACCTTCATCATTTCAAAACTTTTTCTTATCTTGCATGATTTGACTCTACCAAAAAACCTTTTTTTTGTGCATTTTCATCCTCATTTGTCTCTTCACTCACTCATCCTTTCATCACACTCTCTTCTTCAAATCTCTTCACCATCACACTAACTAGTTGGGTATTGTGTTGGATATCACAAACATCTCCCATAATCTCATCTCTACTCTTTCAAAGTCACCACTACCAACTATTTGCTGAAATTCTCCAAAGAACTTCACCACCACCAACTATTTGCTGAAATTCTCTAAAGAACTTTTCTTTGTTTTTCATCATCCAAGCTTGCTCACAATGCCTCCAAGAGTAAAACAGACAACTAAGAAATGCAAATCTACAGCTCCCTCCTCCCCATCTTCATCCATTCCTACTGCCTTCAATTGAAGTTTCCGCAATGCGGATGAAAAGAATAGCTTTCATGAAAGTTTTGCCAACATGAAAATCAAACATTATTGACCTATCAACTTCGCTTTTCTTGAAGAAATTGAATTCCCTTATCTTGCTCAATTCGAAGCCTTCAAATGGACCACATTTCTTCGTATTAATACTCCTATTCCATGTAATATCATTCGAGCCTTCTTTTTAAATGCCGAACTCATCCACAGTCCAAATGATCGATGCAAAGTTGTTGGGATTAAGTCATTCATTATAGGACAGACCATTGAAATCACTCTAGCCAAGCTTTCCATGGTCTTGCGCATTCCAAATGAAGGCCTTATCTATGAAGATGAGAATGCTCCTTTAGACTTTCCTATAGCTGATGATCGAGCAGGTGATCTTCTTATCTTTTCTCGTCTCCATCGTACCATTATTTTTTGGAATCTTCGTCATTTTGGCACCAAGTACTCACAAGTTTGAAAACTTGATCATTTTTGGCTTTATCACATTCACGAACCCATTGCTGGGAAGCCTAACTTATTCACTTCATTTTTCACAATTGGGTAAAGATTGTAGAAGGTGGTGCCATGACAATCGTGTTTCCTCAACCACTAGCATATTATCTCATTGAAAAAGGGATTGACTGCTCATGTGAAGTTGGCATTCTACCAGATCCGAGTATAAAGATTAATCTAGGAACACTTCACAACATGGGTTGGTATTAAAATGTGCGAAGTGGCACAGGTGGATGGGAGAAGTGACATGCATATCATCCAGCTCTCGTAGAGGAAGCTCATGGTGTTCCATCTTTATCCACTCCATCAAGTTCCACTCTTACTACACTTGACCAAATTATGCTAATGCTTCAACAATTTAACACAAATTAGCAAGCTTTTCAACAAGATATTATGATGCGTTTCACTTCTCTTGAATAGCACCAGCAGGCATTTCAGTCTAGTTTCAACACCTTCTAAGATACTGTCAATTCTCAATTTGTTTGTATGGAGGAGACTCAAATTGCTTTGTATGATGAAGTTCAAAACATTAAGATACAATAAGAGGAATTCATAGAGCAATATCACATGACCTTTCCCAAAAGGTCTTAAGATAAAATATAAGTAGGATATGTAGTTCTTAAGATTCCATGAATGACTAGGATATCCAATTTAGACTAGTTATCTAAAGATGTTTATGATGTTTTAGCACCTTTATGAATGTCTTTGTGACTGCTCTTGTCTATGCTTATGGCTTTTGGTATCTCTAGATATTGTCTTCATAAATATTGGCTTGGTATCTCTAAATATTATCTTCATGAATATTGGCTAGCTATTATATTCATGAAATTATTGTCTATTATTGCTTTAAATTGCCAATTCCTTGCAATTAATAATTTGTCTGTCACAACTCCTTTGTTGTTTGTTATGGATGCATTTGTTAAGGGGGGTTTAGTGTTTGCTATGACAAAAAGGAGGAGAAGTGGGTAAATTTTATTTTTTTTAAAAAAATCATGCTTTAAGTGAGGGGAAGTATTTTCAAATATTTTTCAAAGCAAATTAACCTTAAGTTTGTTATATCAAAAAGGGAGAGATTGTTAGCTTTAAATTGATAATTAGATATTTTGAAATGACAAAAACTTAAGCATAATTAAATACTTAATGTTTATTTGTAAATTTGCATAAAGTTTTTATATAACAGTTTCAAGTGAAAGTATATATTGAAAATGTTTTTACAATGCACTTGGAAAATATAAAATTAAGTAATTTTCCATTGAACTCATCATCATCATCATCAGAGCCTTTATCCCAAGAGATTGGGGTAGGCTATATAAACCAATATCTGAATTCATGTTAGATCGTCCATATGTATTCTCCTCCTTCACAGATTCCTATCCAAGACCATTTGCTTATCCAACTTTAATACCTCCATATCTTTCCAAATTACTTCCTTCCAAGTCTTTTTCAATCTTCCTCTAGTCTTAACCCTTCTCTCAACATACATAGCCTCTATTCTCCTAACTGGAGCATTTACAAGTCTACGTCGTACATGTCCAAACCAACGTAAATGACTTTCACACATCTTGTCTTCGATAGGTACCACTCCAACCATCTTACGAATATCTTCATTTCTCATTCTATCCTTTCTTGTACATCCACATATCCATCGCAACATTTGCATTTTTGTTACACTCATCTTTTGTGTATGTAGCCTCTTAATTGCCCAACATTCACTACCATATAACAATGTTGGTCTAACAACTGTCCTATAAAACTTGCCTTTCAACCATATAGGAATTCCTTTATCGCACAACACACCTGTAGCACTTCTCCACTTACTACATCCAGCCTAGATCCTATAGGTCACATCACCATCAATCCTCCATCCATCTGTACTATTGATTCCAGATATCGAAAATGGTCCCGTTAGCATAATTATCAATATCGTACGATACGCGATACGTATCGTACGATACGTTTCGATACGCATATAAAACGATACGAATCTATATACTATATCGTTTTTGTTAAGAATCAGAAGTGAATCGTACGATACACGATACATATCATACCATACTCGATACTCTCGATACGGTACGATACAGTTTATTTTAACTAATTCAAGTCCAATTAAGTCTTTTTCTTATAAAATTACTAACAACCCAATTTTATTTTATTTTATTTTATTTGGATTCAAATGAAAAAAAATCTTGAGATCTTGCGAAAATAATTGCCTAATTGAATTTTTAAAAATTTATAAAAATTATATAGATAAATAAAAATTTTTAATAAAAATATTAATTTACCTCCAAAAAATTAAAAATTTTAATGAAAATAATAGTTTTGTCCTATTTAAATTTATTAAAAATTAAAATATGATCATATAAACTTTTTTGAGTAACTTATCAACTTATTTTAATATTTTATTATTGAATAAAAAACATGAAAGATTATATTAAAAAAATAACAAACCATTTATTTAAATAATTTTGCATTCACTGACATATATATTTTTTATTTGTTCTTGTATATTAGTACATATGAAAAATTGAAAATATCAAATACTCATCTATAAATATATATTACATGTATATATTATTTGTAATTAAAATTTTTATCCGTATCTTACGATATGATACGATACTTGATACTCGATTGTCAAAAATAAAATTTTGATATACGATACATATCTCGATTTAATAACTATGCTCGTTAGGTATTGCCATCTCATCTAACGTCACTACATTATGCTCTTCCACTTGGTTAGAACTGAATTTACACTCTATGTATTCATTCTTCACTTTGCTTAGTTTAAATCCTTTTGATTCTAACGTTTGTCTCCATAATTCCAACTTTGCATTGATCTTCATTCTAGTTTTCACACATAGGACAATATCATCTGCAAACATCATACACCAAGACACCTTATCTTAGATGGATTTTGTCAGTTTGTCCATAACTACACAAACAAGAATGGACTCAATGCTAACCCTTGGTTTAATCCCACCATGATAGGAAACTCACTTGTTTGCCCCTTACCTGTCCTCACATGTGTCCTTGTATCTTCATACATGTTCTTAATTAGTTCAATATATTTCAAAAGAACTCTTTTCTTCATTAAGGACCACCATAGTACCTTTCTAGGCACTTTATCGTATGCTTTCTCCAAATCCATTAAGATCATGTGGAGATCTTTACCCAATACTCAAGAGCGCTCCATAAGTTGTCTAAGCAAATATATTGCCTCCATAGTTAATCAACCCAGCATAAAAGCAAATTGATTCTCTGATATCTCTACATTCTTTCTTAATCTCTGTTCTATCACTCTCTCTCATAGTTTCACCGTGTGACTCATCAATTTTATGCCTCGGTAGTTGGCGCAACTTTGAATATCTCCCTTGTTCTTATAAAGAGGTATCAAGACACTCTTCCTCCATTCTTCAGGCATTTTGTTAGTGCACCAAACCTTATTAAATAGATTTGTCAACCACCGAACTCCTACATCTCCAAGGCATTTCCAAACTTCAATTGGAATGTCACCAAGTCCAACAGCTTTTCCGTTCTTCATTATCTTTAGTGCCTTTTTTACCTCTGTCTCTTTGATTTTACATATAAAGCATCGATTTAAATCCTCGAGAGGCACCGAGATATTACCCAAAACTTTATTTTGTCCGCCATTAATTAATTTGTCAAAATAATCACGACACCTGTCCTTAATGTCATTGTCTTTAACAAGAGTTCTTTGATGCTCATCCTTAATACATTTCACAACTTATAGGTCACGACTCCTCCTTTCTATTGCTCGTGCCAATCTGTATATCTTTTTCTCTCCTTCCTTTGTGTTCAACTTGTCGTAAATCTCTTTTTTAACCTTTGTCTTAGCTTCTGCCACAGCCTTCTTTGCCTCTTTTTTAGCTAACTTATATTCCATAAAACTCCCTTCTGTATTGTTCTTCTTTAAAGCCTTATAACACTCTCGCTTAGTCTTTGTAGCGTCTTTTACTGCTGCAATCCACCATATTGCATCCTTTCCAATTGGCACTCTTCCGTTTGATACTCCTAGTATCTCCTTACCCACCTCTCGAATGCATTTTGCCATATTGTTCCGCATTACATATGGGCTCTCTTCTGTTGTCCAATCCTCTTTTTGAATCCAACTATCTTTACATGTTGTATGACAATCTTCTTGTAGCTTCCACCATCGAATGCTTTCAGTTTCTTTTTATTGGTTCCTTCGATGTTGTCTATGTATCTTCATATCTAGGACTAGGAGTCTATGTTGCGTAGTAACACTCTCACCTTGGATAACTTTACAGTCCAAACATCTATGTCTATCCCTACTCTTAGGTAAAAAAAAAATTTATTTGACTGGCTCTTGGTCTACTTCTAAAGGTTATAAGATAAGAATCTCTCTTTCTAAATAATGTGTTTACTAGGATTAGGTCTTAGGATAAAGCAAAATCTAAGATAGCATCCCCACCCTCGTTTCTTACACCATAACTAAAACCCCCATGTACTCTCTCAAAACCCTATCTATTTGTACCTACATGTCCATTAAAGTCGTTGCCAATAAAAAGGTTTTCTCTTAGAAGCACTTCTTGTACTACCTTATCTAAATGCACCCAAAACTGTCATTTACTAACCTCATCAAGTCCTATCTAGGGTGCATACGCGCTAATGACATTCAACACCTCTTCTTCTAGAACTAGCTTAACCAAAATAACCCTATCCCCTTTTCTCCTAATCTGTACAAAATCCTTATGGTACTCTTTATCTATAATGATACCTACTCCATTTTGATCGCTATCTTTCGCTATGTACCAAAGCTTATATTGCCAAGGTGCTATCTCCCTAGCTCTTTCCCCAACCCATTTGGTCTCTTGAAGACACAGAATGTTAACCCTCCTCCTACTCATAACCTCACAAGTCTCAGCTAACTTACCACTAAGCGTACCTATATTCCAAGATCCTAACCTAAGCTTATGGTTATGGACTAATTTCTTCACCCACTCCCGTCTATTGTAGTGTGGGAACCTTTGCCTATTTAACACTACATCCAGGCGTTGATGTGGTGCATCGCTTTCGAGGTGACGGCCTAGCAACCTTTGCCCACTTTTCTCTACACCCGGGCTCCAAGGCAACGCGTCATTGAGTAGGGGATGCCCCAACGATGTTCTAATATTGGTTCATTTCATGAGGTTGACTAGTTTTTATGGCTGGTTGTCCAAACCTACTACCACCCTCCTTCTTTACCCAGGCTTGGGCCGGCTACGTTAACTCACACAGGTGGAGTTAATTTTTTCCATTGAACTAATTGATTAAAATTTTGAGAAAATTACTTCATAAATGTTTGGACTAAATTTTCCACTTGACTAAGTTAAGAAATATTTACATGAAAGTGAGAAATGATTTAGGATCTAAGATGACATGTATTTAAACTCAAAATTGTCCAGAAAAGTGTAATTTTGAATGAAAGGGTCGATCCCTTCCTTCATGGGATCGATCCCCAAGGGGCAGAATGTTCAAAAACTAAAATCTAAGCTTGAAGGATCGATCCCCTCCATCATGGGACCAATCCTAGAATGATAAAATGCTTCAAATGCTAATCAGGACTTGAAGGATCGATCCCTGAACCTAAAGAATCGATCTTAGGAAGACAGAATGGCCCAAATGCTCAACAAAGCTGAAGAGGATCGATCCCTTGAGGCTAAGGATTGATCCCATGTCACGCAATTTGTCTCCGACGATTAGTTTTTCAGGGTTTCAATAGGCAAAAATGCATTAAATGCTCCAAAAATCGTCCTTAGCCTTGGGTGCACTATAAATACCAGCATTTTTGAGATTGAAGGGCAGAACAAGCACTTATCATCTTCTCTAATCATGAAGAAAGACTTCAAAGTTCGAATCTTCTCTTCATCATACTCTTTGTACGTTATTTTTGTATTTCTATCTTTGAGAGATCTTTGTATTGTACACAACTGTGAAGACTGTAAATTTTCTGTACTAAGGTTGTAAATAAATGAAGAAATTAAATAAACTTAGTGTGAACTGTATTATGAAAATATTATTATTGAGTAATGAAACTAAAGATGTGAGTGCAGTGCACTTAATAATAAATGATTAATATATATAATTTGGATTTATATAAATAAGTTCGAGATATATATATATTAATTTAGTAAGGAAAATAAATTTATATTTTCCACATTTGTGAAGTAAATTAATAAATTATATAAATGCATTTACGAAACCTTAGTGCATAAATAATTAAAAGAACAAATAAATATATATAAATAAATATATATTCATCTAATAAAATAAAGAATACAAATATATTGAATTAAATGTAATATACACATGAGTATATAAATAAATAGATATAAATGTAATAAATAAGAAGAATATATATATATATATATATGTTAAGCATTGTAATATGTAATAGATATTTAAAATAAAGGAAAATACAATATATATTACTATTACACATATTTATATAGTTTAGACATGAAAAATATATATATAAAATACAAATTTAACATTGGAAATATATGTACATATATACATATATATTATATAAGGAATATATATATATAAAAGAAAAGTAGTAAAATACCGATTGGCGTGGAAGCAAGAACCTTGAAAATGAAAAGGGGCAGAGGACTTAGCTCTGCCAAAATCATACCAACAAAAAAAGAAAAGATTGAAATTGCAGCTACGAGTGAGAAAAAGAAAGAATGAAATGGAGCGAACCAATAAAAAGAAAAGAAAACCAAAAGAAAGAAGGAGATTGCAACAAGAGAGAACTGAAAAGAGTGAGAGAAAGAATGAGCAGAGAAGGAAAGAAAGAAAAAAAAGGGAAGCAAACTAGGCGAGAAAGAGAGGAACCCAAGGACAAGTTGGAATGTGGTCTCTTAAGGCAAATTTAGTTGTTGTTTTTGCTGGTCTTTAGGTGAAGTTCGGGGTTGATTCTCGACTAGTTTTAGCGCTATGTTTGAAGGGTTGAAAGTGGAGTGAAGATAGGGGATTGGCATTAGAGCTTAACTGAGCTGAGCAGAGGCTGAAGTAGAGGGCTCATGGTGGCCTGGAAAGGGCTAAGCTATGGCTGTCATTGAGGCCTGAAGCAACCGCTAACCAAAAAAGGAAAAAGAGGGAAGAAAGACCAAACCTCACTAGTCTTGCATCCTTCTCAGCGTTCATCATGCAGCTACAGTGATTCATCCTCGCCATTTATCAGACCACCAATGGGAGCTCCTTTCTCAGCAAGAACAACCAGACCAACAGGGGCTTTCTCGTTCGAGCAATAGAGGAGAATTAAAGCCAAAGAAGCGAGCGATAGTTGAGCTGGAACCAAGAAAAGTGAGGAAGATAGTGTAGTTGGGTTCTTGGTGATTGAAAGCTACAAAAAAAATGGCCAAAAAAATGAAGAGAAAATGGCAAGGAAATGAGAGGAACGACGGTTGGACAAAGGCGAAAATTAAGCAGCACAAGTTGTTAGAATATGCCCTACAATCAATTCGATTTGGATTAAGTAATTTTAAAAGGCCCAAAAGACCTAATTTAGTTGGACAACGGCTAAGGCCTTTTTAAGGTTTTGTTAAGAGGCACTATAAAAACAACATTAAGTCTAAAAGTTAGATAGAATGTTTTTGATAGCCGCTCTGCCTCTTGGAGCTAGCACTCACAGAAAACAATTCCCTTCCTCCTCCCTTTGTTTCCGATCACACCTTGTCTCAGGCAAAGGTCTTGTTTTGCGTCCTACTCATGTGGATACCATTAGAGGGCTTCTCTCATCTAGGAGTCTTGAGTTAACGATAAACCGAGGGGTGTTTATGGGTTGCTATATTCAAAAGTTGAACTTTTCTACACGAGCGACACTAAAAAGGTTAGATTTTATCCCGAAAACAATCTTGTTGCATGATCTTAGTGATTTTTGGTTTTGTTGTTTTTCTAATCTGCTACTTATTTTTTGTGTATGACATGATAAACCGAGACAACAAAACCTTACAGTGGTATCTAAGCTAGTATGCAAACGGCTTTCGGGATAGCAAATTCGATTCGCAGTTATGCTGTTTTATTGTAAGTTGTTACAGGTTTGATTTTAATTTTCAAAATTCATTTGGGCAACCTAAAATAATTGTAAGACAATTATAAATTTAAATAAACCCTGTAGGGATTTGTTGAATTAAAAGTTACATGTTAGAATTCTTTTCAAACTTGTAATTAAAATGTTGTCAAAATTATTTGGCACAAACCCTGCATGCTTTTATCTAAAATAATTGATATTAGAGCAGTTGTCAAAATTGTTTTGACAAAAACCCTCTAAGCAACCTTGTAGTTGCCACCTTTGCACAAAAGAAAAATTATTACTTGTTATTATTTTATTTAAAATATATTTTAATTAAAATAAATTAAGATAAAAGTTATCTTAATAAGAGTTTTAAATTAAATATATTTTAAAGAAAGATATTTTTTAAAATAAAATTTGATAAGAGTTATCCAATGGTTTTTGAAATTTTAATAAGATTAAAATTTCAAAAACATTATCTTGATAAATTTTGTTTTAAAATAAAATATTTTATATCTTAAATTGGATAAGAGTTATCCAGTGGTTTTTAAGATTTTAATGAGATTAAAATTTCATTAAAATTTCAAAAGGAATTATCTTGATAAATTTTGTTTTAAAATAAAATATTTTCTATCTTAAATTGGATAAGAGTTATCCAATGGTTTTGAGATTTTAACGAGATTAAAATTTCAAATGGAATTATCTTGATAAAATTTTATTTTCAATATTCCCTATATTAAATTGGATAAGAGTTATCCAATGGTTTTGAGATTTTAATGAGATTAAAATTTCAATTAAGCCCAAATTAAATTTTGAGAATTAAAATTAAATTAAAACAGCCCTTGATACCCATAATTAATTAAAATTTGATTAATTAAAATTAGATTTTAAATAGGAAGCATGCAAATTAATATGTGAAATTCCTATGTATGCTTGATGCTTGATTCTATGTGATATGGATGGTTACATGGTGCATGGTTATCAGCCTAGGTTTACATGAGTTGTAATTTATTTAAATAAGTTTAAATTGGGCTTGCAAGCCTTGATTTATTTGTAATTTATTTATGTAATAGCTACATAGATAAATTAGGATTATCTTGTAAAATGTACAACATTTGGAGCCAAGATGATCCGGAGCCAAGGTGAACCGAGGTGACGCTTGAAGAGAAACCGAGGAGAAAGCATTTAGAAAAATAATGTATCCCTGGGTTCTTTTCTAATAGAAAGGCCATAACCACGTCACGTTTAATTTTATGCCTTTACTTATATATGTTGATGTATATGTTAGAAAAGCATGCTAGGTGAGACGGTAAAATTAAAAATCGCTCAAAAGAAATATTAAGTCAAAGATAACAAATAAAGATGGCTTCTAATACGATGCATGTGAAAGAGACTTTGTTTGGTATTGTGCTACTTTGGCTCAGTCAAGGCCATACCTTAGGAATTCACATTGCATGAGATAATAGTTATCTCCAAGTATATTGTGTCAGACTTAACTAAATCAAATTAAGGCATTGGCTCAGTCAAACCTAATAAGATTTAGAGGCATAGGTTGGGCTTTAACCTATATGATGAGTTAAACCAAGAGTTGTTCACCCAACTATCCAGGAGTTGCATGAGATGCAATTGACAAGAATTGTCTACCTAAATAATCTCATTGGACGCATTAGCTCAGCTAGAGTTATAATGGGACCAAATATGGATCTTGGCCCACTAGGAAGTTTAGGTAAAAAGGCTTCCTGAGTTGGTAGTGAAGGCTATTAGCTTGAGGAAAATAATGGGAGCAATTCATTTAATTAAAAGACCTTAATTAAATGATTTTAATTACAATGTTACTTACTTGCATATTTTATGATTATAGAATTATCATGGCAAACAACAATTTATCCCTTCGTTCTATCCTTAAGAAGGATAACAAGTTGGTTGGGGCAAACTTCTTAGACTGGTACAGAAATTTGAGGATAGTCCTCACTCAAGAAAAGAAGTTATATGTTCTAAAGCATGCGATCCCTGCTCAACCCCAATAGAATGCTTCCACTACTGATAAGCAAGCTTATCAAGAGCATTTGGATAATGCCATTGACGTGCAGTGCCTAATGTTAGCTTCCATGAGTTCTGAACTCCAAATGCAACATAAGAATATGAAACCGTTTGATATGATCGAACATCTCAAAGAAATATTCTAAGAGCAAGCAGGGCACGAACGTTATGAGGTGTCTAAGGCACTCTTCCAAAGCAAGATGGCTGAGGGAGCTCCGATGCACACTCATGTACTTAATATGATTAGGTACATTGAGAGGCTAGAAGCACTAGGGTTCACCATGCATAAAGAGTTGTCAGTTGATCTCATCTTCCAATCCTTATCGGATAGCTATAGTTCATTTGTGTTGCACTACAATATGAACAGTATGGATAAGACACTGGCAGAATTGCTCAACATGTTGAGAACTATTGAGCAGGACTTGAAGAAGTTAAGGCCTACTTCTATTATGGTGATTGACAAGATGAAATCCAAAGGCAAAGGCAAGCCTAACGGTAAGCCTAAGCCCAAGGGTAACAAGAAGGAAAAAGCTAAGAAGCTCAAGCCATTTGATGGAGTTACTAAGACAGGAAAGTGCTTCCATTGTTATAAGACTGGTCATTGGAAGCGAAACTGCACTGTGTACCTTGAGAAACTGAAGAAAAAGAAAGGAAGTGAGACTTCCACCTCAGGTATATATGTGATTGAGATAAATCTGTCTATTTCATCATCTTGGGTATTAGATACTGGATGTGGTTCTCACATTTGCATGAATGTGCAGGGACTAACAAGGAGTAGAAAACTTGCCAAGGGCGAGGTGATCCTACGAGTTGGAAATGGAGCAACCGTTGCTGTATTAGTTGTAGGAACATTTAATTTATCATTGTGATAACCGCGAATTTTAATATTTTGGTATTAAATATTTGTAATTAAATTCCAAAATAAATAGAGAAGTTAAATAAATAAATAAAATTGTGAGAACGGGATATTGGTGAAAATCCCGAGAATTGAGAAAGGAACGGATGATGGAAATCCGAGTGAAGAAAAGTTAAATTGGAAATTCGGAAAATAATGAAGAGGAAATTTAATTTGGATAATGGAAATCCAAATTAAATAAGAAAATGAGAAAAGAAAATGAAATATATTTATATAATTATATATTATATAAATGTATTTTATACAAATACATATGTACTGAAATATTATATAGTATATATTAATATACAGTGGTATATTTATATATATACACTATTTTATCAATTTAAATAGTACATATGTATACAAGTATAATATGTTATGTATATATAAATATATATACATAAATATAGGAAAAATGTAAATATTAAATTACATTAAAGTTTGAATGTATATATATATTGTAAATACAACATATATATATGAAATTATTACATTTATATAAATATTTATATAAATGTTATTTAATTTAAAGTATATGAAAATATACATTTTTATGTGTACATATATATTATTCATATATAATATATATTTATATAATATATATTACAAAGTACTATATAATAAAATAATATAATTATATTTATAATATAGCTATAAATATAATTATAAAAAAAAGAAAGAAACAGAAAATGAAAGGAAGAAAACGGGAAGACTCCCAATTTTTCCTCCCCGAGTGGCAACCGGCCACTGTCGCCGGAGAAAGGAAGAGAGAAGAAGGGAGAGATGATGTCGCAGGCAAAGAAAGGAAGGGAAGGAAGTTACCGGCGACGGGAAAGGAGAAGAAAAGAAGGGAAATCGAAAGGAAATTTTCGAAGGAAACCGAGAAAGAGAAAAGAAGAGAAAGTGGCGGTGCCGGCCAAATCGGTTGCCGCCACTGCCACCGAAGCTTCACCGGAGGAAGAGGAAGACGTGAGAGGCCACGGTTGAGGCAGAGAACAGCGGAGGAAGGCCGACGGAGGAGGAGAAGAAACCGAGACAAAATCGAGTAGATCCGCCACCGTGCCGCCGATCCAGGCCGAGCTGATGTCACAGCCCGTGACCCTATTTTTCACCTTATTCTATACATCTTATTTGGTTGGGCTGTTTGCGATACTTTACTTTTCTTTTACATATAAACAATTTCACATTAAATTATAATATGAATTACATCCCCTATCTTAATTCATAAGGAAGTAGTACTGTAAATAAGTCTAAATACAGAAAATAAATGATCATACCTTATTAAATAAATCAAGCTGTCGTATCGTCCCCAAATGCACAGCCGAAGTCCTTCAGATGTCAGACTCTTAGTCCTCGAAAACCTGAAATGTTAATATTAAGGGGTGAGCAAACCACGACTTAGTAAGGGAATTATATACATACTTGATATTCAGCTATCTATATGCTGAAAAACTTTTTCATTTTTCTTATGGGCTCTAGGCTCGCATGTAGGAAGGATACTACAGTCGGCTAGGGATCCGGATGGAGTAAGGTAGGTATTTTGAAATACCTATCTTGTCCTGGAACCTAGAAGCAACTGTAGAGAGTAATATTCTTTCTTATTTTGAAATTCAAATCCTTTCCTTTTTATTTTGTAACATTTTCATATTCTTTTTCAAAATAATGCTTTTATAAAATAAAGCATTTAAATAAAATAACTAATATTCATATTTTTTTTGAAAAGAATATTAGTTAAATCATCATCATTTTCCTTTAAAATTCATTTCATGTTTTACTGTACAATCATAATCAGTACAGTACTTTAAAATAGCAAAATAAGCTATTAAACATTTTTCGTATAACATATAAATCATTTAAATCTAATATTCAATTTAAAATTAAAATAAGAATATTAGATTTATTTTCCTCTTCTTTCCTTTTTGGAAAACATATCACATATTCATGTCACATATAGTCTAATATTCAATTTAAAGTCATAGTAAGAATATTATACTTATAAACTCTTTTTCCTTTCTAAAACATATCACATGTTCATATTACATATCATATGAAAATCATCTCATAGTACTAAAATCAGTACTGAAATAAGCATTTTGTAAAATGCTGCAAATCACTTTCATTTGATTTATCACATATCATGTAAAACATTTTCATTTCACGTATCACGTATCACATAAAACATTTTCATATATGGAGACTTAGGCACACACGCCCAGCCCGTCCACTGGGTCGTTACTCATATCATGCTATAGACCTCGGAGGGTATGAATAATCATGTCAGATCTATGGTCATAGTCTATAATTGTCCTCGGCGGATCACTGATCAGGTGTCGGCCGGGACTACATATCACATATCACATGTTACATATCACATATCACGTATTACATATCACATGTCGGCATGATAGAAGGCCAACTAGTCTCAAAACCATGTTTTCATCATAAAATAACCTTTATGAAATTTATAAAATATATAATTTCATAATTTAAAATCATAAAGATTATAAAACCATTTAGTGAATATTTAAGAAATAATTACGAGAATATTCATAAAAATATTCACTTTACTTCTTTTCATTTTTCATCTCATATTACATGTATTTTACATATTAAGAGAATTTTCGGTGATTTCATAATCACCATTCTCGAAGAGGATTTTCGGTGATTTCCTTATCACCATTCTCGAAAACATGAATAATTTAAAAATCATTTTCATTTTATTCATGCTTTTATGAAAATATTCATTTTCTCGATTTTCGTGGATGAAAATCATTTCTCGTGATATAAAATCATTTATTATGATTTTCAGAAATTTTCAGGAATTTTTTCGATAATTTTTCGGCAGTATAACGACTGCCGATTGGCTAGCCTCCTGTACGGAAAATACAGTTTATAATTTCAACCGATACTTCACCACAATTTTCCAACCAATCATTCATCTCAATATTTTCATAAATATTTTCATAAAATATTTCATAATTAAAATCATGCAGACTGAATATCCCTTCAGTGCTGCACATGCATCCCTTACCTGTTTCAGGTTGGCGACTGCCTCGTTCGTCACGCCCGTATTCACCTCGCCCGATTCCATCGGCTCGGTCATCGAGGAAATTTTCTGGAATTCAAATTCTAAAATTTAGAATTTTTCTTTAATTATTTAAATAAATAAATTATTTAAATAATTTATCACTTTCTGGGATTTCTTCTGATTCTCGTAATTCCAGAGAATTTTTTCGAATTCCGAAAATTTTCCTTTTCTCTCTTTCTTCATTTTCCCCTTTCTTTCTTCCTTTTTCTTTTTCTTTTCTTTTCTTTTTCTCCTCCTTTTTCCTCTTTTCTGGTCTGAATCGGTTCGGACCAGTTCAACCCGGTCTGCCTCATCACCACCGGTTCAGCTTCATCCCGCCGACATCATCGCCGATTCGGGCCTCCCATAGCTTGCCGGAGTTGCGGGGACGCCGGATCTGGTCTCCGTTTCTTCCCATCACCGGCGACGGCGCCGGATCTAGGTCCGTGGGTTTCGGCCCCTTCCTCCTCTCTTTTCTCCTTCCTCTGCCGGATTCTCCTTCGCCGGTGGCTCCTCTCACCTTTGTCGAGCTTCGCAGGTGTCGGGAGTGGCGGTGGCGATGCCCGGATCTGCCGGCACCGCCGTATCTCCCTTCTCCTTTCCTTCTCGATTTCGTTCGTTTTCGCTTCCGTTTCCGATGCTTTCTCTTCCCTTTTTTTCGTCGCCAGTCGCCTTCCCTCACGTCACCGGCGGCTTCGCCTCCTTTTCTTTCCTCGACCGTCGGCCAGCCTCTCCCTCACCTTTCTCTTCTATTTCGACAGAAACGGGATCCCATTTCCCGTTTCTGTTTCTTCTTTTTATTTTTTATTTTTTTTATAATTATTTCTTTTATATAATTATATACATATATAATTACAATATTCATATAATTATATTTGTATAATTATATCTATAATTATTATATTAGATATACATATATATATATATATACACACACATATATATATCTCTACACTTTAACTTTAAAATAATATACATCATATATATATATTTATTTATTTGTATACATAAATACATATGTATTTATTTTATGATATAAAATAGTATATATCCATATATCTTATGTATTTTATATTTCATATATATAAATATGTATGTATTTATATAAAAACATATGTAACTATATTTATATAATCTAATTATATAATTATAGTCTATACACATTTTTATTTCATTTAATTTTGGATTTCCTAATATCCAATTTTATATTCTTTCTTCATTATTTTCCATACTTCATTCTTATTTCAAAATTTAAATGTCTTTCACTAAATTTCTAATTTTCATCACTTCCTTAATTTCGGGAATTTCAACGATATTCCCATCTCGTAAATAAATTTTTATTTATTTACTTAAATTTATTTATTTCCTCTTATCTATTTTCTTAAATATTAATTTCCAATTTTAATAATTTCCAATAAATGAAAAATTTGCGGTTATCACAGCTGAGGCCACCAGCAAGTTTGTCTCAACGCCGGCCAGCTGAAGGGCACCTGAACCGCCGGAGAACCGGCGACCCGCAAGGAACCGACGAAGAAGGAAGCTGACCGGTTCGGCTGGGAAGAAAGAAGAGGAAAAGAAAAAGAAAAGAAAAAGGAAAAAGAAAAAGAAAAGAAAGAGAAAGGAAAGAAAAGAGAAAAAGGAAGAAAAAGAGGAAAAGAAGAAAAAGAGAGGAAAAAAAGAGAATTTCGGAAATCACGGGAAATCCCGAGAATTCGAAAACCTGAGAATTACGGGAATCAGTAAGAAATCCCGGAAAGTGATAAATTATTTAAATAATTTATTTATTTAAATAATTATGAAAAAATTCTAAATTTTAGAATTTTAATTCCAGAAAATTCCCTCGATGACCGAGCCGATGGAATCGGGAGAAGTGAACACAGGCGCGACCTTCGAGAGTCAGTCACCGACCCGAAACAGGTATAGGATGCATGTGCAGCACTGTAAGGATATTCAGTCTGCATGTTTTAATTACGAAATATTTTATGAAAATATTTTATGAAATGATTATGATGAATGATTGGTTGGAATTTGGAATGAAGTACTGGCTGGAAATTATAAACTGTATTTTCCGTGCAGGAGGCTAGCCAATCGGCAGCCGTTATACTACCGAAAATTTATCGAAAATTATCGAAAATTTCTAGAAAATTTCTAAAATCATACTAAATGATTTTATTTCACAAGAAACGATTTCCAACCACGAAAATCGAGAAAATGATTATTTTTCATAAAACATGAATATAACGAAATTCATTTTAAAATATTCATGTTTTCGAAATTGGTGATAATGAGATCATCGAAAATTCTCTCGATATATGAATTATATGTGATATGAAATGGAAAATGAAAAAAAAAAGGATAAAGAGAATATTTTATAAAAGTTTTCTAAATATTCTCTCGATATATGAATTATACGTGATATGAATGAACGATGAAAAAGGGATAAAGTGAATATTTTATAAATATTTTCTTAAATATTCACTTGATTTATTATATAACCTTTATGGTTTTAATTATGAAATTATTACTTTTATAAATTCCATAAAGGTTTTTTGATGATGAAAAATACGATTTTGAGACTAGATGGCATCCTATCATGCTAATATGTGATATGTGATATGTAGTCCCGGCTGACGCCTGATCAGTGATCCGTCGAGGACAATTATAGACTATGGCCATAGATCTGACATGATGATTTTATACCCTTCGGGGTCTACAGCATGATATGAGTAACGACCCAATGGACGGGCTGGGCGTGCATGCCTAAGTCTCCATATATGAAAATGTTTTATATGATAGTGATATGTGAAATGTAAATGTTTTACATGATATGTGATACGTGTAATGAAAATGTTTCATATGATATGTGATACGTAAAATGAAAGTGATTTACAGCATTTTACATAATGCTTATTTCAGTACTGATTTTAGTACTACCTCGATCTTCATATGACATGTGATATGAATATGTAATATGTTTTCAAAAGGAAAAAGGAGTTTATAAGTCTAATATTCTTACTATGATTTTTAATTGAATATTAGACTATATGTGATATGAATATGTGATATGTTTTCCAAAAAGGAAAGAGAAGGAAAAATAAATCTAATATTCTTATTTTGAAATTTAAACTGAATATTAGATTTAAATGATATATATGTTATACGAAAAGGATTTAATAGTTGATTTTGCTATTTAAAGTACTGTACTAATTATGGTTGTACAGTAAAACATGAAATGAGTTTTAAATGAGAATGATGAGAATTTAACTAATATTCTTTTCAAAGAATATATGAATATTAGTTACTTTATTTAAATGCTTTATTTTATAAAAGCATTATTTTGAAAAGAATATGAGAATGTTATGGAATAAAAAGGTAAAAAGGATTAAAATTCCAAACGAAAAGGAAATTATTCTTTACAGTTGCTTCTAGGTTCCGGGACAAGATAGGTATTTCAAAATACCTACCTTACTCCATCCAGATCCCTAGCCGACTGTAGTATCCTTCCTACATGCGAGCTTAGAGCCCCATAGGAAAAATGAAAAAGATTTTCAGCATATAGGAAGCTGAATATCAAGTATGCATATAATTCCCTTATTGAGCCGTGGTTTGCTCACCCCTTAATTTTAACATTTCAGGTTTTCGAAGATTGAGATTCTAACACTTAAAGGATTTCGGCTGCGCATTTGGGGATGATGCGACAGATTGACTTATGACATGAGGTATGATCATTTATTTTTCGTATTTAGACATTTTCACAGTACTATTTTCTTATGAAGTTAGAAGGGGGATGTATTTCATATTATAATTTAATATGAAATTGTTAATATGTAAAAGAAAAGTAAAGTATCGCAGACAGCCTAACCTTATAAGATGTATAGAATAAGGTTGAAAAATAGGGTCACGGGCTGTGACAGATTAAATGGTATCAGAGCACGGTTGGCCTGATGTCTGTCGATACTTTTGGAAAGAAAATGTGTTGAAAAGGTTAACATCCCCTGTAGTACGGTGTAGTCTAAATATATAGAGAAAATAAATGATTGTAAATTGAGTTAAGTGTTTAGAAGGGGGTGAGGATTATGAACTAAGGATGTCAAAAAGGGAAAACGGCTCTGGAATGTTAACTGAAATGGTGATCTTATAATCTAAATGAAGGTCAGTTCGTAAGGAACAAAAATGGACTCGGTGAGGGCCCCACTAGTACTTTCTGTCCGGATCGAACTGAGACCTGAAAGTGATGATATAAAGGAGGGGAATGAAATATCATCATTAAATAAACCTTAAGATCACTGATTAAAGGTATTTTAAGGAGAGAGAATATTTTTGACCAAAAATGACCAAAATACCCCTGTCTCCAAAATTTTACAGGGAGTTAAAATAAACCAATAGAGGTTGGAATTGATTGGTCTGACAGAGAAATTGATGATGTAAAGCTAAATTACAAGCAAAATACTCCAACTGTGGATTTTAATGAACTTCTCTGTCGAAATCAAATGAGATCTAAATTGCGGATATTAGTACAAGAAAGAATACTATCAGCACATAGATAATAAGATCCTTGGTTAAATGTATATTAAGGAGAAAGAAATAAATGTAGAAATGACGAAAACGCCCCTATGTTAGACTACATCCCAAATAGTGATGAAACCAAGTGATTTCAAATTTCTTGATGATAATGAAATTATTAATGGCATAGAGGATGTCATATGGATATACCGATCCCTATTACTGATTCCACTTACACTTCGATTATGGACGCGAATTGCGAGTGACCTAGTGAATAGGTTAGGCCTCATGACGAAACCTCAAAGGGTGACCCAGTGAAAGGGTTGGGCATTCTCAAAGAGGTTAGTACACATGTGTATAGGTAGACGGCGAACGGGCCGGGGTCTTATATGATGCGATCCAATAAGAGTGTATAGTGGAAGGTGATAAGATGATTGGCCCGGTTATTGACGGTAAGGGCCTGAATTATGAAGTACTGAATTGGATATTATTACGGGATCGTTGGATATTATGAAAGTGAAATGAATACATAAACTGATTGAGAAAGTAGATAGTACAAATAATGAAATCCATAACAGTACGATTGATCGAGGTTCTATACACTTAATATTATTTTTGAGGTATTAAATGAATATTTATTTATAGAACTGGAGCATTTGGAGACATGCATTGCAAATTGATGTACTGTATGGAGTATTGTAAATTGGAGAATATTTATAAGAACAATAAAGTGATAAAAAGAAGATAACAGCTAACCTGAATTCTTCAGGACCCTTGAGACAAAACTGGGATGGGCGACCCAATGATGGGCAACCCGTAGTGGACAATATGATGTGAGACGTGGGTGAACTATATGGTCGCCGACTCACTTGTAAGGGTAAACCTGGGGCGAAAAGATTGCCTAGGGGATGCTCGCCGACGGCCGATTCGAACGGGCGGGACTCTTACAATTATTTCAATGGAAACACGAGTGTAAGGAACTAGGTACGTACGGGTACCAAGGTTCAAACCTTGTGGATAATATGCTCAAGGAAGTTAAACCTGAATTTATTAAATGAACTTGATTCCAAAGTAAATTATAGTGGTAATAAATTGGTTAGCTGTAACATGTGTTGATAACTGTTGTACTTACTACAGCTTACTGGAATGAGATTTGTAAGGCTGTAAAGTATGAGTAAACAATGAAATCAAGGTAGAGTATGAGTCGAAATGAATCGAATAGTAAATGTCTCTGCCTTGAGAATATACGTATAAATGATAGGACATGAGGATGAAATGTCTGAATTAATAAGAAATGTGTGATTAAAGAAAGTATCGGATTTGATTTCCGATAGAACTTCCAGAGTTATATAAATTGGAGGAATCGAGATAACATTGACTCGATTTTGAATATGAAATCTAATTCTGAGCTTATATCGGAGAACTTAAAAAAATCCGAAAGTTTAAGAAATCCACTCTGGAAAATGTGAGAATAATGAAATGCACGTGTATAAGGTGTGATTGAAGGAAATACAGATAATGTAAATTGAGGATAAAAAGGTTATCTGTATAAGTGTAAGTGAGAGAAGCACTGATGATATTGAGATGTAGATGAAATAAAGTGATATAGTAAATGTTTACTATCTAATAAAGTTCTCATGAAAAACAAGTATTCATCTACAAAAAAAAAATAGACGCTTTATTGATCCTATCACAGATGTATGAGGAGTTAATAAGACTAACCTCAGTATAAAGCGTCCTTAGATAAAAGATTAGAGACTAATTTCCGTAAGATGATGATTAGAACTCGGAGTAAATTTTACGAGTTCCTTTTGAGGTTAAGAGGTTAATGATTTGCCTTGTGAGGTATGTAAGCCTAAAGAATGAGGCATCCATACATGAGTAAATTGATGAAATACTGATAAAGTCTAAAGTATAAATGGAAAATGAGCAGCATTATGGTATAACCCTTAAACTCTTAAAGACTATGGAATTATGTTAAGATTGGTAACTAAGAGATTTGGCTAGATAGTATCTCCTCCTGAGATATATGATCTCGAGACGACAAGATGACAGTGAACCTGTCTATGATATAGAGATAATGATTGAGATACGAAATGTACTGAGTCTAGCTGGATACTATTGCCAGTCTATAGAAAAGTTATTGGGTTAGCTGCTCTACAGATGTGATTGATAAGTAAATAAGTTTAAGTCGATGAATGAATAAGTATAAAAATGGTATACAAAAGATTAAGAGAGTTTAATAGTGGAATATTTTACCACTGAGGAAAAGTGATTGAAATGATGATGAAGGAAAAGATGTAAAGGTAAGAAGAGGATAAGTACAGGATGATGAGGGAACATGAATATGAAGCAATTTCCGAATTTAAGATTGAAAGTGATTTTAGGTTGGTTATCACATGACAGTGGCTAGATGTAAAATCAAGCCAAATTGGACAAGTGAAAGTAATGGTACTCAAAGGAGTAAGAGGAACGATATGTTTACTGCCAGTATCTAAGTAGAAAAGTGTTATACATACACATAACCACCTTGAAATGATAGAAATGGTGGAACTATATAGATGATGTGGTGATTTAATATAGAAATTGAGGATTCAATTGTGGAATCTAAATTATGAAAAGAGATGTAAAGACCATACTACATGAAGAAAACATGATAGTCTAATGATTTATAATTGTAAGAGATGATTCACAGTAAAGTCTGCAAGGGGGATGCAGCCTTGATAAAATGAATATTGTGGACAATAAAGAGTCCAAAAGAGAAGTGATGATATGGGAGTGATTAGAGATTGAAGATCTAAATAGAATCACTTTCCATTTTCAGAATCCTAGATTCTCTAGTGCCATAGTCTAAATATGAGCATGAAATAGTATAAATACATATGTACAGTTCCAGTGAGCATTACACGTGATGGGAGTCTCTGAGTTGCCATATGCTAATGAGAGATAGCAAAAGGTTTTGAGATCCCAAGTGTACTGATAGCACCGCTCCATACTGATGTATACATATATGAGCGTGAGATGTAAACGCTCCATGATGTTGGGAAAGCGCGTGCATGAGATGTATAAGTTACTGGGACAATTACATATAACTGATTGACATGTGTAATTGATAGTTTTAAACTATATCGACTTGGCACTAAGTGAGAAAAATGGATGATGAACAGCATAAATTAGATGTAATATGAAAATAATGTGAATAGACTCTTATGTGAAAAGAGGAATGAAATGAATGACTCCCAATTTGATAAATGAACTTACGAGAGTATAGATATATGTGATGAAAGACAGCATGTAGTGGTCTAAAGTACTTTTGATGTTGAAAGTGTACTGGCAGTATTACTTGGAGGATGACCTAGAGGTCAGAAGTCGTAAGTATACGGCATATACCACCTTTAAATTAAGTTAAATTCGGAGGACCGAATTTCTTAAGGTGGGGAGAATGTGATAACCGCGAATTTTAATATTTTGGTATTAAATATTTGTAATTAAATTCCAAAATAAATAGAGAAGTTAAATAAATAAATAAAATTGTGAGAACGGGATATTGGTGAAAATCCCGAGAATTGAGAAAGGAATAGATGATGGAAATCCGAGTGAAGAAAAGTTAAATTGGAAATTCAGAAAATAATGAAGAGGAAATTTAATTTGGATAATGGAAATCCAAATTAAATAAGAAAATGAGAAAAGAAAATGAAATATTTTTATATAATTATATATTATATAAATGTATTTTATACAAATACATATGTACTGAAATATTATATAGTATATATTAATATACAGTGGTATATTTATATATATACACTATTTTATCAATTTAAATAGTACATATGTATACAAGTATAATATGTTATGTATATATAAATATATATACATACATATAGGAAAAATGTAAATATTAAATTACATTAAAGTTTGAATGTATATATATATATTGTAAATGCAATATATATATGGAATTATTACATTTATATAAATATTTATATAAATGTTATTTAATTTAAAGTATATGAAAATATACATTTTTATGTGTACATATTATTATTCATATATAATATATATTTATATAATATATAGTACAAAGTACTATATAATAAAATAATATAATTATATTTATAATATAGTTATAAATAAAATTATAAAAAAAAGAAAGAAACAGAAAATGAAAGGAAGAAAACGGGAAGACGCCCGATTTTTCCTCCCCGAGTGGCAACCGGCCACTGTCGCCGGAGAAAGGAAGAGAGAAGAAGGGAGAGATGACGTCGCCGGCGAAGAAAGGAAGGGAAGGAAGTTACCGGCGACGAGAAAGGAGAAGAAAAGAAGGGAAATCGGAAGGAAATTTTCGACGAAAACCGAGAAAGAGAAGAGAAGGGAAAGTGGCGGCACCGGCCAAATCGGTCGCCGCCACTACCACCGAAGCTTCGTCGGAGGAAGAGGAAGATGTGGGAGGCCACGGTTGAGGCGGAGAACGGCGAAGGAAGGCCGACGGAGGAGGAGAAGAAACCGAGGCAAAACCGAGTAGATCCGCCGTCGTGCCGCCGAGCTGAGGCCACCGGCAAGTTCGTCTCAACGCCGGCCAGCTGAAGGGCACCTGAACCGCCGGAGAACCGGCCGTCGGCAAGGAACCGGCGAGGAAGGAAGCTGACCGGTTCAGCTGGGAAGAAAGAAGAGGAAAAAGGAAAAGAAAAAGAAAAGAAAAAGGAAAAAGAAAAAGAAAAAGAAAAGAAAGAGAAAGGAAAGAAAAGAGAAAAAGGAAGAAAAAGAGGAAAAGAAGAAAAAAAGAGGAAAAAAAGAGAATTTCGAAAATCACGGAAATCCTGAGAATTCGAAAACCTGAGAATTACGGGAATCGGTAAGAAATCCCGGAAAGTGATAAATTATTTAAATAATTTATTTATTTAAATAATTATGGAAAAATTCTAAATTTTAGAATTTTAATTCCAAAAAATTCCCTCGATGACCGAGCCGATGGAATCGGGCGAGGTGAACACGGGTGCGACCTTCGAGAGTCAGTCGCCAACCCGAAACAGGTAAGGGATGCATGTGCAGCACTGTAAGGATATTCAATCTGCATGTTTTAATTACGAAATATTTTATGAAATGATTATGATGAATGATTGGTTGGAATTTGGAATGAAGTACTGGCTAGAAATTATAAACTGTATTTTCCGTGCAGGAGGCTAGCCAATCGGCAGCTGTTATACTGCCGAAAAATTATCGAAAATTTTTAGAAAATTTATAAAATCATACTAAATGATTTTATTTCACAAGAAACGATTTCCAACCACGAAAATCGAGAAAATGATTATTTTTCATAAAACATGAATATAACGAAATTCATTTTAAAATATTCATGTTTTCAAAATTGGTGATAATGAGATCACCAAAAATTCTCTCGATATATGAATTATATGTGATATGAAATGGAAAATGAAAAAAAAAAGGATAAAGAGAATATTTTATAAAAGTTTTCTAAATATTCTCTGGATATATGAATTATACGTGATATGAATGAACGATGAAAAAGGGATAAAGTGAATATTTTATAAATATTTTCTTAAATATTCACTTGATTTATTGTATAACCTTTATGGTTTTAATTATGAAATTATTACTTTTATAAATTCCATAAAGGTTTTCTAATGATGAAAAATACGGTTTTGAGACTAGATGGCATCCTATCATGCTGATATGTGATATGTGATATGCAACATGTAATATGTGATATGTAGTCCCGGCCGACACCTGATCAGTGATCCGTCGAGGACAATTATAGACTATGGCCATAGATCTGACATGATGATTTTATGCCCTTCGGGGTCTATAGCATGATATGAGTAACGACCTAGTGGACGGCCTGGGCGTGCGTGCCTAAGTCTCCATATATGAAAATGTTTTATATGATAGGTGATATGTGAAATGTAAATGTTTTACATGATATGTGATACGTGAAATGAAAATGTTTCATATGATATGTGATACGTAAAATGAAAGTGATTTACAGCATTTTACATAATGCTTATTTCAGTACTGATTTTAGTACTACGAGATGATCTTCATATGATATGTGATATGAATATGTAATATGTTTTTAAAAGGAAAAAGGAGTTTATAAGTCTAATATTCTTACTATGATTTTTAATTGAATATTAGACTATATGTGACATAAATATGTGATATGTTTTCCAAAAAGGAAAGAGAAGGAAAAATAAATCTAATATTCTTATTTTGAAATTTAAACTGAATATTAGATTTAAATGATATATATGTTATACGAAAAGGATTTAATAGCTAATTTTGCTATTTAAAGTACTGTACTAATTATGGTTGTACAATAAAACATGAAATGAGTTTTAAATGAGAATGATGAGAATTTAACTAATATTCTTTTCAAAGAATATATGAATATTAGTTACTTTATTTAAATGCTTTATTTTATAAAAGCATTATTTTGAAAAGAATATGAGAATGTTATGAAATAAAAAGGTAAAAAGGATTAAAATTCCAAACGAAAAGGAAATTATTCTTTACAGTTGCTTCTAGGTTCCGGGACAAGATAGGTATTTCAAAATACCTACCTTACTCCATCCAGATCCCTAGCCGACTGTAGTATCCTTCCTACATGTGAGCTTAGAGCCCCATAGGAAAAATGAAAAATATTTTCAGCATATAGGAAGCTGAATATCAAGTATGCATATAATTCCCTTACTGAGCCGTGGTTTGCTCACCCTTTAATTTAACATTTCAGGTTTTCGAAGATTGAGATTCTAACACTTAAAGGATTTCGGTTGTGCATTTGGGGACGATGCGACAGCTCGACTTATGACATGAGGTATGATCATTTATTTTTCATATTTAGACATTTTCACAGTACTATTTTCTTATGAAGTTAGAAGGGGGATGTATTTCATATTATAATTTAATATGAAATTGTTAATATGTAAAAGAAAAGTAAAGTATCGCAGACAGCCCAACCATATAAGATGTATAGAATAAGGTTGAAAAATAGGGTCACGGGCTGTGATAATCATTGCCTTCGGGCCTAATTCTAGAACTTGATAATTGCTATTATGTTCCAGTAATTTCTAAGAATATTATTTCTATTTCTTGTTTGGACAAGAAAGGTTTTTTTTTTAAATAATGAACAATAGTTGTTCAATTTACTTTAATAATATTTTCTATGGGAATGCTTCTATTATGAATGGATTGTATGTTCTAGATTTAGATAATCACATATACAGTGTTGATTCCAAGAGGTCAAAGGGTAATGGATTACCCTACATTCCTCTGGCATTGTAGACTTAGTCACATAAATGAGAAACACATATCTAGGCTCCACAAAGATGGACACTTAGATTCATTTGATTTCGAATCATATGATGTATGCAAATCTTGTTTGCTTGGTAAAATGACCAAGGCCCCTTTTACAGGAACAAGTGAAAGGGCTAGTGGTTTACTAGAGCTCATACATACAGATGTATGTGGCCCATTAACCACACCGTCTAGAGGAGTGTTCTAATACTTCATCACATATACTGATGACTACAGTAGCTATGGCTATGTGTATCTAATGAGACACAAGTCAGAATCCTTTGAAAATTTCAAAGAATTCAAGAATGAAGTACAAAACCAGCGAGGCAAGAATATCAAGACACTCTGATCAAATCGCGGTGGAGAGTATTTGACCCTAGAATTTACAGATCATCTAAAGGAGTGTGGAATAGTTCCACAACTCACTCCACATGGTACACCTGAATGGAACGATGTATCTGAGAGGAGGAATCGAACCTTATTAGACATGGTTCGATCCATAAAGAGTCTGTCTGACCTCCTTGTCTCCTTTTAGGGTTATGCTTTAGAGACAATAGCATTCACACTAAATCATATTCCTACTAAAGCTGTTGAAAAGACACCACATGAGATGTGGACTGAAAAAAAAGCCGAACCTATCTTTTCTAAAGATTTGGGGTTGTGAGACTTATGTCAAAAGACAAGTCTCAGACAAATTAGGATCCAAATCTGATAAATGCATATTTGTGGGGTATCTTAAAGAGATAAAAGGATACTATTTCTATAATCCCACAGAGCACAAAGTGTTTGTGGCTTGGTACGGTGTCTTTCTAGAAAAGGACTTCCTCTTTAGAAGAACTAGTGGGAAGAAAATAGAGCTTGAAGAGGTTCAAGAACCACAAAATTGTCACTGAACCTTTAGTGGAACAAGAGCAAGTCCCACAAGATATTATGGAACAGGAAATAGCTCCATAAACATAAGGCCCACATAGGTCTAATAGGATGCGTCGAGAGCCTGAGAAGCTTAACCTTCTCACCACTCAGCACGACCACGTATTGCTCATGGATAATGATGAGCCTACCACCTACGAAGAAGCAATTACAGGCCTAGATTCTGAGAAATGGCTTGAAGCCATGAAATCCGAAATGGACTCTATGTATACAAACCAAGGATAAACCTTGGTTGATCCACCTGAAGAGGGTAAAACCCATAAGGTACAAATGGGTCTTTAAAAAGAAAACTGACATGGATGGTAACGTGCATTCCTATAAAGGCCGATTGGTGGCCAAAGGTTTCAAACAAAGGCATGGTATAGACTATGATGAAACCTTTTCACTAGTTGCAATGCTTAAGTCCATTCGGATTTTGCTTGCCATCACTACATACCATGATTATGAGATATGGTAGATGGATGTTAAAACCGCATTCCTAAATGGAAACTTGTCGGAAGATGTGCATATGACACAACCTGATGGTTTTATCACTCTTGAGAATGCCAACAAGGTATGCAAGCTTTAGAAATCCATTTATGGATTAAAGCAAGCTTCTCGGAGCTGGAACATTTGTTTTGATGAGACAATCAAAGAGTTTAGCTTCATCAAGAACAAAAATGAACCTTGTGTTTACAAAAAGGTTACTGGGAGTGCTGTCATATTCCTAGTGTTATATGTGGATAACATATTACTCACAGGAAATGACATTCCTACCCTACAATCTATCAAAACTTGGCTAGGGAATTGCTTCTCCATGAAAGACTTAAGAGAAGCAGCCTATATCCTTGGAATAAAGATCTATAGAGATAGATCGAGTAGGCTGCTTGGTCTAAGTCAAAGTATATATATTGACAAAGTGTTGAAAAGGTTCAGCATGAAAAAATCCAAGAAAGGATCCTTACCTATGTCACATGGCATTTATCCCTCAAAGGACATGTGTCCTAAAACATAAGATGAGAGAGATAAAATGGCTAAGATTCCATATGCTTTAGCTATTAGATCTATCATGTACGTCATGTTATGTAATAGGCTTGATGTCTCACGTGCTTTAAGCATGGCGAGCAAGTATCATGCTGACACAAGTGAGTGTCACTAGGTAGTAGTTAAGAACATCCTTAAGTACTTGAGAAGGACTAAGGACGCCTTTTTAGTCTATGGAGGAGCGAATGAGCTCGTTGTAAATAGTTACACCGGTGCTAGTTTCTAATCAGATAAAAATGACTTTAAGTCACAATCTGGCTATGTGTTTTGCTTGAATGATGGCACTGTAAAGTTGCAAGTGTTTTAAATAAGAGATAGCGGCCAATTCTACAATCGAGGCTAAGTATATAGTGGCATTAAATGCAACTAAAGAATTTGTTTGGATCAAGAAGTTCATTAGAACTTGGATGGTCCCTAGCATTGCTGATACAGTGGCACTCTATTGTGACAACAATGGAGCCATTGCACAAGCTTACGAACCCAGGTCTCACCAATGGTCCAAATAAATACTCAGGCCTTTCCATCATCGATTGGTTGTAGTGCAAGTGGGAGAATATTAGTGTATGCACTATGAGCCAATTGGATTTGGACTTGTATTACACTTATAACATTGTGATTATTTATGTTATTTAGTAATACATGGCATTTATTTATCATTATTGACTATATTTAATTTGATCAAGTCATAATCAAATGATAAAGTCCATAGAATAGTGGATTCGTATCAAAGGAATCAAAGTAATGACTTTGATAATAAGATCCTTATGATACAAAGAATATTACTCTTAAATATCCTTAGTCGTAATATCACTGAGAAGGGACGTCAGTGATATGGTAAGACTAACATGTGTTAGAATCCTTTAGGTGATTGACCTCATAAGTCATGGATATGGTGATATCTAGATCAACACATGGGTGATCATTGTGAATGAATACATTAGATTGGCCCATCTTGAGAACTCTATATGGATCGTTACATTGAGTGTCATTAGATGTCCTCAAATGGCAATGATATATGTGATCCTTAGACTTGAGATCACCATGGTATCTTATTTGTATATTGGTGTACTTTAATGTTGGTAAACGTAACTCAATGAGGGTTGCAAGTAAGACAGTAATTAGGTACATCATGAATCATATGAGGGTTGTGAGTGATTAAGATAGGATTTGACCCTCTTGGTAACAAGAGTCTATATCTTAAGGCCTTTCAATAGAGATTAATGATTAAAAGTCTGTGGCCATAGTACAAATGAGATTTAAGATGAGATCTTGAATTCATTTGATTAAATCATTTATCTTGAGATTGAGAAACAATGTAGTTGAACTTTAATAGAGATGACACATTCCATAGTTTATGTTCAACTGAGATATTAGGTGACGAAAGGATCGAATTATACGATAATTGCTCATTGAAAGGTTGTCGTTAACTCACCGACATTTTCATTACTTGGGTAGCCATGATGCATTGCTAGATGCCAATCTTGGCTTGTGATTTATGAATGAGATTTTGAATCACTGCCAACGTAATGGAAACCTAAAGGGTCACACACAATAAAAGTATGACCAAAACAAGGTAATTGGAGTTGGATCCATTGATGAATCCTAGTACAAGTAGGATTCCTAGTGAGACTAGAATCCTGTTTCAACTAGAATTCGAGGATTTAATTAATGGTAATTTTAGCCCGAGATTACTAAAGGGTATTTTGGTCTTTTCAATAATAATGAGATTATAATTATGAATTATTAATTTAATAATTCATGGGCAATTATTAATCCAAATGCATAACTAATTGGTTGTAGTGCAAGTGAGAGATTGTTAGAGTATGCCCTACAATCAGTTGAATTTAGATTAAGTAATTTTAAAAGGCTTGAAAGACCAAATTTAGTTGGACTAAGGCTAAGGCCTTTTTAGGGTTTTGTTAAGAGTCACTATAAAAACAACATTAAGTCTAAAAGTTAGATAGAATGTTTTTGATAGTCGTTCTACCTCTTGGAGCTAGCACTCACAGAAAACAATTCCCTTCCTCCTCCCTTTGTTTTCGATCACACCTTGTCTCAGGCAAAGGTCTTGTTTTGTGTCCTACTCATGTGGATACCGTTAGAGGACTTATCTTAGCTAGGAGTCTTGAGTTAACGATAAACTAAAGGGTGTTCATGGGTTGCTATATTCAAAAGTTGAACTTTTCTACACGAGCGACACCAAAAAGGTTAGATTCTATCTCGAAAACAATCTTGTTGCATTATTTTGGTGACTTTTGGTTTTGTTATTTTTTTAATCCGTTGCTTATTTTTTGTGTATGACATAATAAACAGAGACAACGAAACCTTACACAAGTAAGCTACGATGAAGAGATCTTCCACGCTTATGAGTTGTATTCTTGGAGTTTATAGTTGATATTGCATTTGTAGCTAATCCGTGGAATATATATATATATATATAGCAGTTTGGTGAGGCAGTAAAAACAGGGGAGGTTCAGTCAACATAAAATTTTAAAGGCTTACTTGAGTCTTAGAGTTTAAGGACGGCTTAATGGAATTTGATGACAAGGGTGAAGTGAAAACAAGCCGTTAGCTTTTGCTAACCTGATAATAAGGTAAGAAAATCATACTTTAAGATTAAAGTAGGTGTGTATATGTTATATACACACACACATACATATATATATATTTGGATACAATTATATAGGCATATATACATACAAAAATATATGTAAATATAATCATTATTTGGTTGTTGCGAAATCATGCATATTGGGATAAGATGATATAGAAATTTATGTACAAACATATATAAATGTGAAGTGAAAAATAGACTTAAGAGTTGTGGTAATGCTATGACGGATGAGGAAATTATACTAGAGGATTTTAGGAATAAGGGTTGTTGAATGTGTTACAAGGATATATATGAAGAGTTACATGTTGTGTATATTATATAAAGTACCAATGGACATGATACAAAGATATGAAAAGAAGAATGTGATGCATGTGGTTTAGAATATATTTAAAAAGTATAAATATATATTGTATGATAGCGAAGAGCTAATCATTGATACAAGAATGAATTTAAATAATTTTGTTTTAAGATATATGCTTTGGCATGTAAAAAAGTATAACATGGGCATGTGATTGAAATGGTTGCAGTGGCTTGGACTGGGGTAGAAGATTGAGCTTCTACTTAAAGGCTCAAAGAAGAAAATCGCTAGGCATTGAGGTAACTGGGTTAAGTAAAGCTTGTTAGCACCATCTCGTAGAAATAATTTAAGTTTTGTTAATATTTAGAATTTGTCCTTCAATTAAGTGATGTCATACTATTAATTTAGGCAACTAAGGTAAGCAAAAGTAAGACTGAAGACTATTGAAATGTGATCTTAGACATTTCTTGGGCTGGATTGAAACCTTGTTTGTCTACCTTGTGTGTTGTGACTAGCCAAGCTTGCTCATTTAGAGAAATGAAGTGTGCATGTATTAATTGATGTGTATGAACCTTGATGTCATGTATGCAAAAGCTAAGTGTACAAGTGCATGGCATGCATTTATTATAAAAGATAGCCTTGCAAAGTATGCATTGGCATATTGTTGATGCAAGCACGATTCATGCATAAAATGTTTTGATTTAAGCTACTTGATGTATAAGTCTTATGACAACATTGCATTATGTCTTAAATTGCATAGTCTTGGTTTTGAACTGATTTTTGAAATAAATCGAAATTTTTGCATATTTGAAACTCATAATTGGTTTAATAAGTGTTTTGAGATCCATGAAAGCTAAGCGCTACATGAGAAATATGTTTTCAGATCCGTTTTTGATTAAAGGCAGACCCATTGACCTTCAGGTCACTTCAAGCCTATTGAGCTTTGCTCTAGGTTCCAATACCTGTCTATTGAGCTTTGTGCTCTAGACTTTCAGTATCAGTATTTGCACCTTACAAATCTCGTGCTTTAGGCATTATTAGGCTTGTTCGAAAAACCAATAGACAGGTTCCAGCTCTTGACTGATTAGCAAGGCTGGAGTATTCTATGGCCATAAATATTGTACCATGGGAGCCATCTCTAGAATCCTAAAGGACCTATGTGCTACACGAATACCTTTTTAGACCGTAGGAGCCATCTCTACAATCCTAAAGTACCTACATGCTACACGAATATCGCTTGGACTACGAGAGTCACCTCTAGAATCTTGAAGGACCTACATGCTACACGGATATCACTTGGACCATAGAAGCCACCTCTAGAATCCTAAAGGACCTATGTGCTACAAGAATACCTTTTTGAAACATAGGAGCCACCTTCAAAATCTTGAATGACCTACATGCTACATGAATATCGTTTGGACCGTGGGAGCCACCTTTAGAATCCTAAAAAACCTATGTGCTACATAGATACCTTTTAGACCGTAGAAGCTACCTCTAGAATCCTAAACGACCTATATGCTACACGAGTTCCTCGTTGCGACACTTCCTCCGTTGCTAGCCAGATGGATGTCATAACAGTACCAGTGAGTGGGGTCTTTGCCAAAACTTTATTATATATCTATTTGATATCGTTTTCAGTGATTTAAGGCTTTTGCCTAAAAGTGACAAGTGATCATACTGATATCATTTTCAGTGAATTGAGGCTGACGCCTAAAGTGATAAGTAATCATTTTGAAATTGTTTTCAGTGATTTGAGGCTTTTGCCTAAAAGTGAAAGTGATTATATTGATATCATTTTTAGTGAGTTGAGGCTTATGCCTAAAGTGATTATCGGTTTTGAAACCATTTTCAATGAATCAAGGCCATACGCTTAAAGTTTATTGATTTATCGTTTTGTGAACTGATTGATTTATTAAATTGCATAACGATTGATTTATCGAAGTGCATACTATTTTGATTTAATCGTAGTGTATAATGAAAATGAATTAAATAAAATGCATTGTGAAAGTGTTTTAAATTGAAGTGCATAGCGAAAGTTTTGATTAAAGTTTATATTAAATCATTGATATCATACATAATACCACGTATACACATCATTTCAGTTATTACTTTTTCATACACTTGCATGTAAATCAATATGAGTCTAATATGCATTTACTTAAACTACTTACTGAGCTATGGTTTGCCCACCTCTTTCAAACAACCTTGCAGATCATACGAGTTAAACTCCACGCTCGAAGTTTCTATGCGAGGCCTCGGGGACAGTATCTACTAGGGTACTTGTCTAAGTCCTCTGAGTGTTGCTTTTGCTACTTTTGAGGTATATAAACCTTGTATATAAGTTGGTTATCATGTATGGACATTATGAAGTGCACAATACATGTCATTAGAACTATTTTGGGATGTAACTTAGGATCGCTTTAGATTTTTATATAGATTAGTATGATTATCGAGTGCAATCCAATATATTATTGTTATATGACAAATATAGAACTTGTGGAATATGGATATGTTGATTGTAATGATTCTGGGAATGTGTGTAATGTATGATGATATAAATTGTGGATTGTGGAGTTGAGATATGATACTGGAAATATATATATTTGCAGGTTAATTAACTAGGGAAAATTGATTATATATTAGGGGAGGTTTTCGATCTTTTTTTTTTTGCTAGGTCAATCTTGAATTAAAATATTGAGAAAGAAGTTGATTTGCTTTAGGAGTCAATAACTTAAATAGCACCAATAAATAAATCGAATTGAGAAAGGTGAAAATTGTTTAGCTGTGACACTGACACCAAATACAAACCTTAAAGTGAAAAGAAAAAAAATTTAGTTCGAAAATTTAGGATAACAGTATAAGTGTGATTGTTAAATGTATGTCGTGGCCTTCAGGTCATGACAACAACCTGTCTCAAACTCAAATCTATATTCAAAAAGGGGAGTGTAATCTTGTGAGAGTTTGAATAGCTTTACAAGGGATTGGTTAAAGAGGTTTCTTCCTAAACCTACAAAAGGAAGCGTAAGATGTCTCAACACACCTTGAAGTTGTGTGCATTGAATTTCAAAGAAGAGTTGAATCAACACCTTGACAAATGGATCAAGGAGAGAGGACGTAGGCAAGAAAATAGGCTGAACCTCTATAAATCTTGTGTTTGCTTCCTCTCCCTTACTCTTTATTTACTGCATTATTGAATTCAGTGCATAAACTGTTTTATTTGCTAGTTAAGCCTTTATAACTCAAATTTAGTCGAAAAACCAATTCACCCCCTCTTGGTAAAGCCAACACCGATGATGGTGGCAGCAACACGAGAAGCAAGTGATGACTGTTGATGTTGCAATGATGATGCAAAAAAGGAGGATGCTGCAAGCAGCTGCAGGAAGTTCAGCGACAAAGCAAAACAACTAGCGATGAAGCATGGTATTAATGTGACGATGAAGCGGCGACCAGCAGCAATGTGGGACAAGTGGGCAACAACCAATAGTGGAGCAAGTCAGTCGAGCAGGAAGCGAAGGTGGGACTATGAAGGTTGGCGCTGATTGCTGAGGATGCAATAAAGCTGAATAAGGACGAGTGTGAAGATGCAACTTGGTGTTGGCTGGGTTGATGGCGACAATAAAAATGGCAATGAGGATGGCAAGAGCAGTGGCTGCAGCGATGAAAACAGTAACTATGGCAATTGTAGACGATGACTGTGAAAGAATCGATTTCATTTGGTGATGGTGATGAAGATGGTTATGGGTGGTATGGTGATGGGTTTAAGCAGTCATTGTCCTTGAGGAGGGTGCATGAAGAGGGAGCTTTTTATAGATCAAGAAGTAGAGTTTTATTAGAGTTAGCTTACATTAGTTTTCATCTTTATCTTTTTTTATTAATCCTAATCTTATATTAATCTTAATTTCCTACTTAATCTCAAAATTAAATAATTTAAAAATATTTTAATTAATTCTAAAATTTATCCAAATAAATTAATAATATCCTATCCTATTAAATATTCTAATTAAATAATTATTTGATAAATCCTAACTTATTAAACTAAACCTATCCTACATGAATATTTATCTTAAATCAATCAAATTATCCTAAGTTTTAATTGACAATAACTCCACTTATTTATAAATTCCTAAAAATTAATATTAATTAAATTAGCCATGTTCTACCCCATTCTAATTTCTATAATCCTAATAAAATTCAAAATTAAATAATTCTAATTAAATAATTCTAACCAAATAATTCTAATAATCTTAATTAAAAAATGTTAATTCAAAATTTACAAATTACTATTGTACAAATACATTCCCAAACAAAATGAGGTGCCTACAGTTGCTCTTCTTTGTGCATTTACAATGAAACAATAATTATACAAAGATATAGACATCCATTTTATCCAACCATAACATGAAAGCTCTTCACAAAGAAAGGTCATGAGACTTTAAATCATATCCAGAAAAGTTCCTTTCGTGAGGAAAGGCTGTGAGACTTTATAATCACATCCAAAAAAGCTCTTTTCATGAGGAAAGGCCATGAGACTTTAAAATCATATCAATGTTTCTTTCTTTGAGAGTCCTATATTGAATTTTTCTGTAAAGTTTCATCTGGATTTTGCTATGAATTTCAATCTTATTCATGGTAATGAAAGGTTCTTATAATCCCATCTTTATTTTTTCTTCTTTTTCCTTCTTTCTTCCATTTGCTCTTCTTTATGTTCTTTCTTTCCTCCTTTCCATGTTCTCCTTCTATTTCTTTATTCACATCTTCATTCTTTTTTCTATTTTCACATTACTTTTTCTTTCTACTTTCACATTTTTTTCCATCTTGTATTATTCCTTCATCTTTTATTATTTTCTTTGCCTTTGATTCTTTTCTATCTTTAAGTAATTCAGAGATCTTTCGTGAATCTAACCAAACAATTATTAGTTTCTAAGTCTCCTAGCTGAGCTTCAGAAGAAATCAAACTGTAATTTTTAATCCAATTCCCAAGTAGAATAGCTGAAGCTAGTGGTTTATCCTGATCCTTTGCATTATCTATCACTGTCTTTCCTATGGGTGCCGAAACATCCAAAGGAGCTTCTTCGTCTGTCATTTCTGCTTGTACTTTTAAGGCGTCAATCATCATTCCCTCAATCTTCTGCAATGAGAATGCAAGAATTTCCTCTACTATCAATGGGCTTCCATTCACATTCCAGATTCCAGTTGCAACCCTTTCTTTTCTCCCAATGCTCATTGCATTTGCCACGCTTTTCACAGCAGCAAGGGTGCGAGCTGCACTTGAGCTGGCACCTTCCTTATTTCTTCCTTTGATAATTGTAGAAGCAATTCCTTCAAAAGCTATATGTTCTGCAGTTTTGCCTACAATCTCATCTAGGATCATCAAAGAGAAAATTTGGGAGCTGAGTTTCTCAAGTCCAACAGCTGCCATCATGTGAAATAGTTCAAAACCATTCAATGATTTATCTGATGGAAGAAACATTGGTTTTGACATCTGCATTGCTAGTTTTGGTGTGTCTTTCTTGCGACCAAGGAATGCAAAGGATTAATGGCAGCTAAGTAGCCTCCATCTCTGGTTTGAACCACACAACCTGGCCCTTTCATAGATTTGCAAGATAAACCTTTGAACTAGATTTGCTAGAATCCTCAACTTTGTCAAGCTGTAGAGGTGGAATATCAGGTTGATCGAGTTTAAGCTCATTACTTCCTACGTCCTCCAACATTTGTAGAAATTCGTTGGTGACTGTTTCTTCGTCAGCATCCAATCTTTGTGATTCAGTTTCTTCACCTGCTTGAATTAGTTTTTCCTCCGCCCTCATAAATTCAAGAGCTTTTATCTGCTAGGCAATTGCATCAAGCTCTGTCAATCTTGTCAGATATAACTAGTTATGCACCATTTCCTTAACAACCTCCCATGAAGCTGACTTATCTTCTCCAGTTTCTTCAAATTCTGCATCCCCATTGTCTTTCTCTTAAATTTCAAGTCCTTTTTCTACAACTTCAAAGTCTTGGAGGTCGAAATCTTCCCTCTTTTCTGGTTCTTCAGACTTCTAAATGGATGCAAAGGATGAAGAAGCCGAGGGCAATTCATCAAGATTCAAATCATCTAGACCGTCACTCCTGTCTATGAAGGAGTCCAAGCTTCTGATCGGCTGGCCATTCTTGGGTTATGAACAATAAAAGATGTTTTGGATTGCTTACAAGCAAAAGATAAGGAGAAATTCCTGGATTGCCACTCTTCAATCCCTTCGATTGATTATAAATTCCAATCCCTCCATCTTTTTCCATAATCTGAAATCCCAATTTCACAATGAGTTCTCCCCCTTTTGCCTTTCCTCATAGATTGAAACTCATGTTCCATTGCGGAACCTGAGTTCCTTCAGGGCAATTCTCCACAAACTCCTGAATAAGTAGACTCAAATCTACAGAATTTCTCCCAAAGTCAAGCTCTTCGGCGTCAACTGCAAAGAGATAGATCAGAAACGGGCAGGGCTCGAATTTCAACTGCTTTCCATTACCATAACTGCAATATACATGGCACCTAATGAATAGCATCTCTTCGAAATCCACAGCTCCTTGGGATACATATGATGGCATTGTATTAACTGCTCTATCTTTGGTTTCATTCTTTCCAACACAAACAGAAAGTTGCAGACCATTCATGGAAGCAAGAAGGCCTTAAGCAGTTACAACATCAACAGATAACAAACAACTCAACTTTTGCATTCCGAGGAGTGATAGAGCTCGAATCGGCTTCCAATTCCAAATTCCTTTCTTTCTGTTGACATTGACTTTTCTTCCAACTGATTTGGCTTGCTTGGTCGTTTTCATCATTTTCATTATCTGGTTTTTTCCTGGAATGCCAAGGTGATAACGACAGACATCTGGATAGGGGCCTGGTGCTGGATTTCTCTTGAAATTTAGCTTAGGTGGGCTCATTAATAAAAGGAACTGAAGTAAGAGGAAGAGTAATGGAAGCAATTCTTCGAGGGGTGGATGAGTGGGATTGGTAAAGGGATTCACTGAGTGCTTCTAATTCTTCCAAAAGCTGAGTACTAGAATTTCTTCGACCTGCTGCTGCGTATTCTTTCACCATTTTGTTGAAGAAAGAAAAGAATTTAAACCAAGAAATCCAGGTGTTGGTAGACAAGTGTTTATGATTTTGGAGCTTGAGTTCTTCTAGAGAGTTGAAAAGAATTTTACATGGTTGAAATTTTGTGTGGTTAGAAAATGCTATGAATGAAGATGTGAAGTGGCTGCTGCAGGTCCTCACAATAGCAGCCACTAGCAAAAACTGTGATTGTGAGGGTAAACATGTGAAGGAAAAGAGGAAACGTTGGTTTCCTCTCCCTCTCCAACTCTTTGCTTGAGAGCGATGGCATGCAGAGTAAGGAAATCGGTCCGCCAAAGAATTGAATGTATTTTCTGGCATGGTATGTTTATATTGTATGCATGGTTAAACTTACATTTGCAGGAAAACCCACTAACTAGCCAAGGTCATTTATAAGTTAGTATGTTGTGGATAGGGGTGGCAAACTGTGAGATCCCAAAATTCTCTATTTCTCCTATACTTATTGAATATGATGGAGTAGAATATTAAGCCAAAATACGATAATTACCTCTCATATATTTGGAAATTATCGGGAAAGATTGTCAAGTGGGCCTACAGGACAATCTGTAACCCGGATGCCTTCCAAAATGGCAAAATGTAAAAGTTAGGCCTGAATACCTAAAGGCCAAGAAGGCTATTTTTCGGAGTTCTTTAAGATATGCATACCTAGGTTTATGTGCAACAAATTTGAAAATGACGATTGTGTCCATACACCAGAAGAATTTTTCTAAATAACAGTCAAACCAAATTGACTTTGGACCCACAGACTATCATAGAAAAATCCTCATGTAAAGAAGTTTCACATGGATCCAACTTGTGAACTGAATTATGCGAAAGTGTTAAAAACAACATGAATGAAGCAAAAAGCATTCGTTTAGGGGTAGTTTGGTAATTTCACTACTCATGATAGTCAAACTACCTTGAGAGTTAATATTTGACCATGTTGGACTTGAATATATGAAAAATAATAAAAATAAAATACAAATTCTGAATTTAAAAATATTAAAATAATGTTATGATATAATTGGAAATAATGAAATTGTCCAAGGGTATTATCGTCATTTAACATGAGGACTGGTCAAATTGATCAAAGATTGACTAGAATTGACCCAAATAAATTAAATTTAATTAAATAAAATTAAAAAACTGAAATTGCAAATGATAAAATAATGGCAATGGCATAAGTGTAAATATTAAGATTTAAGAGGGGCAAATGGGTCATTTTGGCACCTAGGCTGGAAAATATCTTAAAATATCATGAAAGACCAAAAAATTCTGGTCCTCATCAAGCTCTTGTCGACCTGCCCTGCTGCTGCTTTTCTTCTCCTTTCTTCCTTCCGTTTCTTCACCTTCCTCTAGAAAAATGATCATTTTCCTTACACCAAATCATAAAACTTCCTAAATAAAAATTATTTCTCACTCCAAGAACTCTCTAAACCTGGAGTTTGGTGGATTAATTCCAATGTTTGGAAGCTGATTTTGCTACTGGCAGTTTCTGTTCAAGGTGAGGTTCATAGGTGTTAATGTTTTCATCAATTTCAATTATGGTTTTAGATTGTTCTAAACATGAATAACATGGATATATTTATGGTTGGAATTTGAAGCAAATCAAATTGTATGGATATATTAGGGTTACTATCATGAGGGTTTTCTAAGGAGAAATGCTGTTCTCATGCCTAAAGGGGTGTAAAGTTGCAAGAAACAAGTGTAATGTGTGTGTATGTGCTAAGAATTCAATCCTGCTGCACTGTCCTGTCCCGAGCTCCAAGTTTAAATGTTTAGTTTAGAGGTTTTCTAATGAGATAAATTTTGTAAAACTTATGGTAGATAGCCTAATGAGCTAGGAGAAAGTCAGTTTTGGAATCACCTCATTTGGAATCCGGTAGCTCAGATATGTGCAAATGAATGCAGGGCACTCTGCCTAGAAAACGTGATTCAAATGGCCGACTTTGAAAATTTGTAGTAAATAGCCCAGATTGAATTTGGATGCAAGCTATACATTTCTAGAAATACAAATGAGTTAGGAATAATATGGTTTTGGGTTTTCAAAATTTGGACAACCATGCACCAAGATATGAACTAATTTGTGCATAGAGGTCAGTAGATAGATCTGCCAGAATGAACCTAAAAATAAAGTGAATTTGTGGAAATATTAAAAATGACTTAGAAATGATAAAATTGTGAAACTTACATTTTGAATAGGGAATTGAATTAGGATTCATATGGTCTTGGATTCATAATTTTTTGACATCCCTATAATGAGTAATGTAATTTTTAATGTGCAAAGATCAGAAAACCATCCTGCCAAATGGATAGAATTAGACTAAATTTTGGAAAATTGTTAAAAATAATATAGAATGAATTAGGAAATGAGCCTTACACTTTTAAATAGGGAATTAAGTTAGGTTCCAGGCAAAAGTAATAGCGTATTAATTAGAATCCAATATTTTTAGTTATGAATAGAAAGGCATCAATAGGTTGGAAAATCTTACAATGGTGGGCTACTTATATAATGGAAAGGGTGGAACTTTAGTATGCATGGTTGGTTAAGGCAATCGCATTGTTAATGAGTATCTATTATAAGGGTGTTTTGCATAGAAATCTTGAAACTAAATTTGTATAAATAATCTTCTGCAGCTCCGAAGTTAGATGAGTGAAATGGAAAAGGAGGTGAATAAGGACCTATTTACTGGTTCGATGCCACAAATGGTATTGTTAGAATGAAATGACACCGTAAAGGTAAGAAACATGTATGGGAGTTGCATAGGATATGTTTTACTTGCAATTAGAAATTCTCGAAAATCAAGTTTTAACCATTTCTCACCCACTTTTCGCAAATGCAATAAATAAGAATTTATCTTAAAATTCTTACAAGTCTAAATATCGCCTTACATGAAATGATTTACAAGAATTGATTTAAATGAAATTATTTACATGACTTAAATTACATGAATTGATTTACATGAAATGATTTACATGAATTGATTTACATGAGATAATTTACATGAAATATTTAAATTGCAAAAAATGAAATTTTATTATTATTTTACCATGAAATGATTTATCATTTATGTTTAAATATGCTATTGAATATTTAAGATTTACATTGATAGTTTAATGAATTTTATTACTATTAAATATAATATTTATTATTTTTATTATTTTATATGATTTATGGGTTGATCGAAGGTAATTGCTATTGAAAATGATTTTACTGTTAAATTATATGATTTATGAAAATGATTTTGAGACGGTTGCTCCTTTGTGATCATGCATGTTGTTATATGAGTATTAATGACTGCAAGACCCTGATCAAGTCCGCAGGTTTATTATTTATCATTGTGGGAATATGGTCAAACCCACAGGTTTCCACAATAAGCACCTGACTAGTGTGAACTGTGACTGTCGACGATGGCCATTCGTTACTAATCGTCCCTTCGGGGATACTGATAGCGTTTGTCCCTTCAGGAACCCTAATCGTCCCTCCGGGGATACTGTATCATGCTTGATTCTACTGGATGTGACTATCTCCATTGAATTGAATATGAATGATTTGAATACTGATTTACTGATTTGACAGAAAGAAAGAAGTGTTTAAAATTGAATGATTGATAGTGTTAATTTTAAATAAATTGTTTTACTTACTAGATGAGAACACAGAAAATAGTGCTTTATATCATGATTTTTGAAATGTTATTGTATTGATTACTGAAATTTCATAATGAAATTACTTTATGGAATTGTTTTAAATAAATTATTTTATATACTGTTATCGATTTGAAATTGCATAAATTATTAAATGCTTTATACTGATTAATTATTTCATCTTCAATTGCTTACTCCCTATAGTCAGAACTAGGGATCGAAACACAAAAGGTACTTCAAAGTACCTCTCATACTCCATCTAGTTACCTAGCAATTATAGTTTCCTCTCTAAAATGTCCCTCAGTGTACCATTAGGAAATAAATGATTTTCTACATTTTAATATTCATACTTAATACGCTTATCATAGTTAGTAAATAAGTTTATTCTTATTTTATATTATCTGCATATAGTAGCATAGTACGTACTTTTATATATGTTTCTTACTGGGCTTTCCCTAAAGCTCATCCCCTTACTCACCCTCTCAGATAGCTCTTCAGTGTACGTGTCGACCGCTGCTTCCAAGTTAGTTGAAGAAAATCATTAGAAGTTTAAAGTATCAAGTGATCAGATATATGTAAATTGTTATATTTATATTCAAACTAGATCATGCACAACAGATGTATTTATAGTGGGATGTAAATAGTGTATTGTCAAATTAAAGAATGTACATGAACTAGTGGGTTATAAATTACATTGAACTATCATAAATAGAGTTATAATTTTTATATTACAAATTTATATTTTGATTTCTTGTTTATTATTTAAGCAATACATGAACTAATGGTATAAAGATTTAATTCGTAATGAAAGTTATAGATCGAACTTACGCTGACACCGAATGCAAACCAGATGATAATAATTGGATGAATGTGAATAAGTGTTTCAAAAGGAAAAAGTTGGTTCGAAAATTTAGTATTTTCAGACGTTACGCAAACGGATCTGTTCAGGCAGGTTTGATCTAAGTTGTCTTTGGGTTTGGATTATTTTCAATTCAGGCCATTTCGGATTCAAGTTTTTTTAGGTTCAATTTTTTTTCAAATTCAAGTTATTTTGGGTTCTGATACTTTCGAGTTCGGGTTTTTTTAGATTTGGTTATTTTCGGTTCAGTCTAATTCTAACCGGGCAGGTTTAATAGGCTTAGTTCGAATTATTATGAAATTTTATAAGTTATAAATTTTTTTTGTGAATGTAATAAAAAAATTAATTTTTTTATATAGTTAAATAAAAATATAATAGAAATGCTAAACTAAAGTTAAAATTTAATAAATATTCATATAAATATAAATTTTTACATTTTAATATTTTTTTTACTTAACAATGATTATTTATTTTTTTAATTTCCTACTATATTGATATTTGTTAAAAAATATATAATTATATATTAATAATTATATAACAATTTATTTTTTAAGTGAGCCAATATATATATATATATAGAGAGAGAGAGAGAGAGAGAAAGAGAGAGTAAAACTAAAGAAAAGTGAAAATCGAAAAGTATTAGCTGTAATACATAAAAAAAAAGAATTATTTCAAATAAATAACTAACAAATTATAAATAATTCATACTAAACAATTATATAAATAGTTTCTCTTAAGTTAAACTAATAACTCATTGGGTCATTGTGGGTTTTTTTTTTTGTTAAAGTTGGGTCATTAGAATTTAGACACTTTTAGTCCAATAAATTTTTATTTTTATTTTTTTGCTTTGTTTTATTAGCTTTTTTAATAATTATATTATATTTTTAATAAAATTTTAAATTTTTAAGAATTTTTCTTGCATTTATTTTGTTTTTTAAATACCAAAATAATTAGTAATTAAATTAAATCTAATCGTATAGGTAGTTAACTAATTGTTCAATTATAATGTTGAATAATACTATAGTAATCATTAAAAAGTACTTAATATTATGAATAATTAGTCAACTAATTAGCTCAATATTACAAAATGGATATAAGCTATTAACGTTTTATTGTATAGAAATCAGGACATAAACTTTTATTTTACTGTAAATAAACTCTCAGCCTTTCAAAATCATGTAATTAAGTCCAAATCTGTTAAATGGCACTAACTTCTGTTAGTATTTCACACATGGCATGCCACGTGGCAGGCAACTAATCTATCCATGTTAGCTTCCACGTCAGATGTCCAAACTTTAATTAGTATCATTTAACAGATCTGGACTTAACTGCATAATTTTAAAAGATTGAAAGTTTATTTACAATAAAATAAAAGTTTATGGATTGATTTCAATGCGATAAAACGTTGAGGGCTTAATTCCATTTTATGCTAAAGGTTGAGTGTATATTTGGCTATTAATTGATATTATATTATTAAATAATAACATTTGATATAATCATATCATATACAGTTATACACCAATTGAGTACTAATTTTTTTCATTGTTACATTAACATAATAACATTAAATATATACCAATTGATCGAATGTCAAATTAAAATGTTAAATAGTAGATATTACTAAATTAATTAATATAATGCTAGTTATTTAAATATAATTAATCATAATATTAATAAAGTATAAAAAAATAATATTAATTGTACTTGTTTTGTCTAATTTAATTACTTGACTTGTTTTAATCTTAAAAACATGAAATTTTAATTTTAAGATTAGTTTTTTATTTTTAAGTAAATTTAATATTTTTCTATACTTAAAACTTTAAGAAAATATAGATTAATGTTCTTAATATGTTGCACAAAATATCAATTTCAAAGTTTCAAACAAATGTTGAAATTATATAATCATTTTTTATATATTTGATTTATTATTGTATTAAAATTAAAATTTTAATATGAAATAAAAATTATAAAATATTCTAGTGATTTTTATAATAAAATCAAATGTTAAATTAATAATATATTATTATAAATACAATAAGTATAATATTAAATATTATTTGATATTAATATATTATGATGTTTTAAACTAATTTTATTTAATAATTGAATAAAAAAGATTTAATATTTATTTTGTTGATAATACATAATTGATATAATTGTATGATAAATAATAATTATTTTCAAATTTTAAACTTTTTAATTAAAAAAGTGTAGAAATTCTTTATTTATTTTTAAATAATAATCATATAAATATAACTTGGGTTTTCTTAGGTTATAAATTCGGTTTTTTTGGGTTTCGAATTGGTCTTGGGTTTGGATCATATCGGATTCAAGCAGTGTCGAGTTCAGTTTTTTCGAGTTTGGTTTTTTACCAGGCTTTATTTTTTTTTGAATTCGGGCCTTTGACTCTTTTTATCAATTCGGATTGGTCTAGATTCAATCTCGGACGAGTTTCTAGACTCAAACTAACGTTTGCCAACTCTACTTGTGGACCCCTAGCTTTGTTTAGGAAATTTCCTGTCAAATACAAAATTTTTAATTAGTTTACTTTTAAGGTTATGACTACTAGTACCAACAGCCAACAGTCCCTAAAATTAGATTGTTGGCTTTGAAAATCTATTCATTTATGGGAAAAACAAATGGAAGGATGGGGAAATGTGTTTTTACAAGAGTCAAAGGGGAATAATTTCTATCAGCATTATAGTGGCAAAATTAGAGGTGGCAAAAATTGGCCCGAGCTCGAAAACCCGCCCCAATCCGCCCGAGACCGAACCGGGACCAGTCCGAATTGATCAAAAAAGTCAAAAGCCCGTAACCAAAAAAGCTCGGAACCGAAAAAAACTCAAAACCGAAAAAGCTCGAAACCGAAAAAACTCGAACCCGACACAACCCGAACCCGACATAACCCGAGCCCGATACAATCCGAAACCGAGACCGACCCGAACCAAAAACCGAAAAAAATCGAATTTATAACTCGAGAAAACCCGAATTATAATTATATAATTATTATTTAAAAATAAATAAATAATTGATATACTTTTTTAATTAAAAAGTTTAAAATTTTGAAAACAATTATTATTTATTATACAATTTTATCAATTATATATTACCAGCATAATAAATATTGAATCTTTTTAATTAAATTAAATTAATTTAAAACACTATAATATATGATATAATATATGATATCAAATAATCTTTAATATTATTCTTATTGCATTTATAATAATAAATATATTATTAATTTGACATTTGATTTTATTATAAAAATCATTTTAACATTTTATTATTTTAATTTATAATAAATTTTAATTTTAATACATAATAAATCAAATATATAAAAATTATATAATTTCAATATTTGTTTGAAACTTTGAATTTGATATTTTTGTGCAACACATTAAAAATATTTTTAATAAAATTTAATTTAAACTATATTTTCTTAAAATTTCAAGTATAGAAAGATATTAAATTTAGATTAAAAAAATCTAATCTTAAAATTAAAATTCAAGTTTTTAAGATTAGAAAAAGTTAAGTAATTAAATTAAACAATACAAGTACAATTTTTTTATACTTGGGTATCATTAAAGAGAAAATTATAGTGGTAATTTTATTTTTAGCCTTAAAACAAAAGACATAAAAAATCAAGCTAGTGATAATTAATTATTTATTATATTATAATAATCTGATACATGAATAAACTAATTTGGTATCTTATATTAATGATTTGTTATATTAATATATTATAATTAATCTTTTAAGAATAAATTCTGTAATCTCTTAGTGTGTAAGTATTATTTTGATAGAATTAAGTTTTATTAAAAAATTTTATTTATTATCTATTAAATGTAAAATTAAAGTGTGGATAAAAATAATTAATTTAATAGTAAATTAAAAGTGTAATTTAATAATAATTAGAGTTGTATTACTATGTAAGTGGTAATTTAATAAAAATTTATTTTTTATACTTTGTTAATATTATTATTAATTATATTTAAATAACTAGCATTATATTAATTAATTTAATAATATCTATTATTTAACATTTTTAATTAGATATTCAATCAATTGGTATATAATCTAATATTATTATGTTAATCTAATATTATTATGTTAATGTGAATATGAAAAAAAAATAGTACTCAATTTGGAATAGTTTTTTTGATAGCAAATAAAATACATAATATAGTTAATAAATAACGTCTTATCATAATGATTTGTATGTTATTATAACTTTAAAAATAATATCTTATCATGTGATATATAATAAAACTATACAAGCTCTTAATTTATAAAATAGATATTAATATGTTTATCTTATCCTAATGATTTGTATGTTACATTATAATAATCTCTTACCAGGTAATATAGAATAAATTAAACAATCTCTCATAGCATATTATAGTTTTAATTTCAGACATTTTTCATTCCAATTCTTATCATGCTTTAATATACTCTTGTTTTTAATTTCAAACATTTATCTCTTATGATGTATTCATGTATTTAGTTTAACTTGATCAATTAATAATCATAATATTGGATGATTAAAGATATTGACCTTCTCAACTACTTTTTTAGTCAAAAAACTGTTTTTTCTAATTTATTATAATGAGTTACAAATAAAATAATAAACATAATATTATTATTATATATATATATTAAGATTTACATTATAATAAAATGTCATATATGTTAAATTTCAATTTATTAAGAATTATATCTTAACATATATAAATTTCTATTAATTTAATTTAGTACTTTATGTCTAAAATTTTAAAATATTATTATCTTAAGAATAAATTATTATTATTATTATTATTATTATTATTATTATTATATTATTATTATTATTATTATTATTATTATTATTATTATTCAGTAAACTATTTTTTTGGCCAACAATGTTTCATTAAATTTTAAATTGCAAGTTGTGTTAAAATAAAAAGAAAATTTACAACAAATATAACAAATTCCCAATCTAGCTCACGTGGTTAAACATATAACAATAAATATAAGAGGTCATGGTTCAAATCTTGTACAAACATATAATTTTGATTACTTTCATATAATTGATGAACAAGTTCAGTTACCAGATACTACTTGAACAAAAGTTTAATCAGTATAGCGCACCCTAAGGGTACTACCCGAATCCGATATGGGTAATAAGAACACTATCCGAACCTATAATTATTCGATTATAGAGTCGGGTAGGTCGGTACTGATTTTATATTACCCATTTACATCATTATATCAAAATGTTTTTTTTGGTACATTATATCAAAATGTTATTTTTTATAATATAATGTCAATTGGTGTATAAAACTTGTTTAATTTAACGTTCTAAATTTTTAATGAGATATTTGATTAATTAATGTGTTTGAGTATGATTATATTTAATAAAAATAATGTTATATTATGATTTATGTACAAACTAAAAACAAAATAAATATAAAATTGAGATAATTAATTGACCAATTATTCATAATATTAATTATATTTTTAATGTATACTATAATTTTATTCAACATTATAATTGAAGAATTAGTTAACTAGTTATGCGGTTAAATTTAATTTAATTACTAATTATGTTCGTATTTAAAAGGCAAAATAAATGTAAAAAAGATTCTTAAAAATTTAAAATTTTATTAAAAATATAATATAATTATTAAAAAAGCTAATTAAACAAAGTAAAAAAAAAATTTATTGAACTAAGAGTATCTAAATTCCAATGACCCAATATTGACCAAAAAAAAAAAACACAATGACTCAATAAGTTATTGTTAAGAGTATAAAGCTATTTATATAAATGTTTAATTGTTTAGTGTGATTTATTTATAATTTGTTAGTTATTTATTTGTATAGCTAATACTTTTGGATTTTCACTTTCTTTTAGTTTTACTATATATATTTGGCTCATTTAAAAAATAAATTTTTATATAATTATTAATATATAATTATATATTTTATAACAAATGTAAATATCACAAGAAATTAAAAAAAATAAATAATAATTATCAAGTAATAAAAACATTAAAATATAAAAATTTATATTTGTATAAATTTAGTCAAAACAACAAAAGAAATTAAAAATAATGAATAATAATATTTTATTTATGAGAGTTTCGTGTGAAAGGAGATCTGTTTGATTTTCATTTTTCAATTCCCTCCAAACAAGCTTTTCCCACATTACAAAAAAATTTCAAATTCTTTAGGAATATGCCTTTTCCCTCCATTGAGAATCACATGAAAAAACTTCAAAAGCAAACTTTGAAATATCTTTATCTCAATATACTGTCATGCAATGTAGATATGATAATTAAAAAAAATGAACGTGACATTGGATCAAATTTTGATAAAAATTAAAAAAAAATTGTGTTTGGTATATCAATATAAATTTTAATACAATAATTTTTATATTTTATATGATACAAATATATTTGATGCAATACGAATACAAAATATATATATATATATATGCGAATTATTAAGTCTAATATAATGTAATGTCTATTATAATCGTTTTAATTATAATCGAAATTCAAAGATGATTTTTTTTATTACAAGGGAAATATTAAATAACTGAGGATGAGGGTGTTGGATTCAAACCCAAGACTTACAATATGCAACAACTCATCTTTAACCACTAGGCCAAGAGGTTGTTGACAATTCAAAGATGATTTTTAGTAGTTGGAGTTTGTGGACAAAAAAATTAATTAGTACAGAAATCCAGATGCTTCCAAGGTAGAAGTTTACAATAGCAGAAGTGCTTTCATTTCTTGCAAATGCAATGCAAGATTTAAAACTTTTTCAATGTCTTTTACGTCTTCGAGTTTTTTACTTGTAATTCTTTTTACGATAATTAATCAATTATAATTAAAAATTATGTACTGGTCCATCATTTACAAGTGCAAACTTTATGTATTATTTTGATAGATCTCACGTGACTTTAAATTTTGATTAATTAATTATAATGTAATAATTATAGATGATATGTTCTCTTTTATTATTGTAGATAACTATATTCTTCATTGGTCCACTCCCAATGTTTTCAAAATCATCCCAACCAAATTTCTCAATATATATATATATATATATATTATACAATTCCCATTTATTAAATTTTAACTTTAATTTAGCATTTCTATTATATTTTTTATTTAACTATATAAAATTAAATTAATTATTACATTCAAAATTATAAAATATTTATAATTTATAAAATTTTAAAAATAATTTGACTAAGCCCGCCTGATTAAAACCAGACCGAACCCGAAACCGGACCGAAACTGAGAAAACCTGCAACCGAAAAAACCCGAAATCGAGAAAACCCGCAACCGAAAAAACCTGAGAACAAAAAAACCCGCAACCAAGAAAACCCGAGACCGAAAAAACCTGCAACCGAGAAAACCCGTAATCGAAAAAGCCCGTAACAGAAAAAGCCCGTAACCGAAAAAACCCGGATCGAAACTCGCCCGAACCCGCCCGTTTGCGACCTCTAGCAAAAATGGAAGGTTGAGGGAATTTGTATTATTACAATTTACTCTAGTTATCGTATGATACGTAATACATATCATATCATACAATTTAATTTATTATAAAATCGATATGTACAGATATAAAAAATCGATTTTTATCATAAATCGATAACATATCTATTAATATACAAATGAATCAATACATATCATGCAATACACTTTTTAGTGAATTGGATTAAATCTAATCAACATCTGATTTGGCTCAATTAGTTAAAAATGCAATTTTAATAATATTTTAACCAAAAAAATTTTAAAAAATTCTCTACATAATCTAAAATTAAAAATTAAAAAAATAGACTTTTAGTTAGTAAATTAAATAAAAAATATGTAAAAAATTATTTAAAAATATATAATATTAATGAGCATGTTAAAAATCGGGAAACAATCATATTTTTTATTTTTATCACATACTAACTTAATCTTATTAATATGCATAACATTTTTTATTTTTTATTTTTTATTTTCTTACATTTGAATCTATTATTATTTTAAATTTATTTACCGTATCTTGTGATATAATATGATACTCGATATTTGATATTTTAAAAACAAAATTTGATTCAGGATATGTATTTAATAATTAAGCAATATACAAACCAAAAGAACGGTTGGGAAAACCATGTGGAGTGGAGTTTTCACTCACTGCAAATTTGCCACCAATTTATGCACCCGAATTCAATAACCCTGCCCAAAGTAAATTATCTCCATCTTCCAAACCTAGATATTGCTCTCTAGTCTATACTGAATTTAACTTCTATGTTGAAAGTCAGATTGTATCAGATATTAAAAAAAAATTATTTTTTGGTGATTAGTACTGTAATTTCCTCGCAATTTGCAAACCAACATCCACCCATTTTAGGCAGACAACTGCAATGGCCAGCTACAATGAAATTCAAACGTAAACCAACAAATGATTACATTTTGATCAACTTTTGAGTTCGAAAATGCAAAGAACTCAACTATTTTATATTCGTGCCCCTTCAAGGTGTCGTGTTGTATCTTGAGTGTAAGCAATAGACAACTGCAATGAACTTGATCTTGAAGAAGAAAAAAATTTGGATAGACAAGGTATCTCTAAGAAGTTATCTCAAATGATTTAAAAACGTTGTTTCTAGCATACACTCCCTACTTCTAAAAGAATTCAATTGCACTTTGAATTCTTCTTCTGAACCTACTTGAACCATAATAAAAAGCTGAGTGCAATAATAAAGTTAAAAAATTTTAGAGATTTTTAGAAATTATATAAAAGGTTGTGTGTTTCTATAAAATGAAAGCTTTTGTAAATCCCAATCGGTATTTAACAAAAACCTATCCGCTTCTATCGCATTATCTTAAACCATTATTCTTGCCCGTTAAGGCAGTTCAAGATCAGTTCATTTCCGCTCATTCAATGTCTGTCAGTCCCGCAGAATCAACAGGGAAGACAATAGGCTGTGGAGATCAATTCTAGAAATTTCCATGACTTTTCAAATCTTTCTTTGAGGAAGGTCCTCGTGCATCTGTCCCCTATCCGATCGCTTACGTTTCTCTGCGTTCCGATGATATTACGAACATCACCCTGTGGACCCTTCTAAAGTAGACAACTTTGGAAAACCTATAGCTCAAGACATGCTGCATGCAAACAAAAGCACAAAGCTTGCCAAATGTAAGAGCCAACCATCCAAATCATGATAATCTAAATAATTAATCTCTATTTATGATCCACAAATAGGGATATCCAATCATATGCTGGATTTTGTATAAAATTTAAACATTTCTATACTTTTAAAACCGCATTTAAACATGAAAATTTCTATTTATATCCCATTTTTTGCTCTTTACACTACATTACTAAGTGCCTGTTTGGTCTAGCTTATTTTAGTGCTTATCTACTACATAAGCAGAAGCCAAGTGTTTGGCTATCAAAAATTTAAAATTTTTAGCTTATGCGGGAAGCAAATTTTAACTTTTAGATGAAGCTATAAATCAAAGCTTTTTCAAAAAGTACTAATTTAAATAACATGTACTTTAGTGAAAATTTTAACATTTTCATTTTACTATTCAATAATTCACAAAATTATAAAGAAAATTATATTATTTTGCATTAATTTATTTATCTTGTGCAATTTTTATATTTATTTAATTGTTTATTTTAATATGTAAAGTATTTTTTTATTTATTTATTTCACTTAAAAAGTTTGTGATTAAATCTAATAAAGTTTATTATTTTATTTTAAAATTTATTAAAAATATACAAAAATTCTATTAAACAATGTTTAACGTTCTACAGTACTTTTATATTAAATTAGCCAAACGCTAATTTAACTTTGTTTAACAGCACTTTTAAAAAACCTCTACTCAAACAGCACTTTTTATAAAAGTTTCAGCTAGGCCAAACAGACCTAAATACACTTCATATATTTACCATTTTAACCTTGAAACATTTTCACTCAAACCGACAACTCTCTTCAGCTCATCTCCGTCAAATCTCGTCTTCATCGCTCCTGGTTTTCATCTCCATCAATGTCGAAGTCTTTATCTCTGATGGCTACTCCTTCAGGTATCATCCATAGCTAGAGTTTTGGGTGTGGGATGGCTCGAGCTGAGCAGCCATGGCCACTTATATCTCTCGAGCAAGAAGCCTTGCGATACATGTGGCCATGGTTGCACTTTGAGGTCTTTGCTGAATTTTTTTTTCTAGTCATTCCAACTCACTCTGAATTCCTCCCAATCATACTGAAAATCAGATCCAAAATGGGAAGAACAGAAATTCAGTTCTATTCTTTATTGATATATCTTGTCTTGGATTCCTTCCTTACAGAGATTACAATAACGCTAATGTCAACAATGTGAAAAGAACATTGTATAGAACACGATTTTACTGTAACAGCATTCAGAAACAACCATGGCCAATTAACTTATTCTTGTCTTTGTATGATAATTCTTGTAAAGCTTCAGTAAGTAATGATAAAATTCCTGGCGTTGGGGCAACGCACTGTCGCTGCTCACTTCAGCGAAATGGATTGTAGTATGCGAAGGTAAAATACCAAAGAAAGAATGTCAATATTGGAATTTCCAAACCGTAAGAAAAAAAAGGAGAGTTTTTCGCTCAAATCGAGACTTCCTCAACTCAGCCTAACACAGTCTCCAACGAAATTCAAACTCTTTGAATCAAGAATAAAAGTTTGAGATCAATGGCCCTTGGGATGAGGTTAACTTAGATGATGAGAAACATAGAAGAATAAGCTGATAAAAAAGAAGAGGGAGAGGGGGAGATGGGTCTATGTTTTGAATATTAATATTAGGGTTATTTGTCTTTTTATGTAAGAGTTTTTTTTTTCTCATAAAAGATTAAAGCTGTGCTTGGTACAGCTGAAAAGTGGAAGGAAAGAAGATGATGGAGAGAAAAGTGGAAAGAAAATGAATTTTAAAGTTGCTTGGTAGAACAGAAAAGGAGAAAGAAAGAAAAAATTAAGAAAAATAGTTTTCTGTTCTCACATAAGAAACAAATCTGTCCAAATTGGACAAAAAAAAGGAAAGAATATGGGAGCATCTAAGTATACTAATTAAAAATACAAAAATACCCCTAAAAATTTTCAAAATTTCAACATTGCTTCAATCTACTCTTGCCACAACTCTCACTAGAACTCTAACCACACTTTTTTTATCACTCCTCTGTCATCGATATCTCTCACCCACCACTGTTTGAGCCACTATTTGGATTTATTTACATTTTGAGTTTGTTGATTTTGAGGTTCTTCGGGTAATTCTTGGACTAACCAGGTTCGATCGATACTAAGTATCATGACTCTGCTTTTGTCGCTGACCACAAACTCTTCAATCTCAAGGCCACCGTTATCCTCCATTGTTGACCTCAAAGCCATTTCCACTGCGAAAATGGCCCCTAAATGGATTTGATGGTTGCTATTATGTCTTCGTTACCTGCGTGGCTATCCATGGCTGTCTTTCAATTTGCAATTTTTGGATGTGCAGCAACAAAACTGGGAACTAGTTTACTGGCGGAGGATAACGGTGGCTATCCATGGCTTTCTTCGACCACAAACTCTTCTATCCATGGCTATCTTTCAATTTGCAATTTTTATTTTTGAAAACTAGGGTTTATGTGCGGCGAAGTTAGGGATTTTTGGATGGTTGGGCATAGGTTTACTAATTCACCACTTCATTTGTAATTCAGTTTTTTTATTGTTAAAGTAATTAAAAGAAATTCTAAATTTTATCATTTAATATAAATAAATTTTAGATTTTTAATTTACACAAATAAATTTTTAACTTTTAATTTATATTTAAATAAACTTTTAAACTTTAATTTTGACTTGAATAAGCTTTTAACATAACTTTTTTTTCAAAAATAAAAATTTGTTTGAATACAAATAAAAAATAAAAGTTTTTTTTTAACAATTTTCAGTTTGCAAAATCAAAATGTAAAAAATATTCTAAACGTTAACTAAATTGTTATCTGCTTTAAGATATTGTAATTTTATAAATTTAGATTCTAATTTCAAAAATTCCAATTTTTTCCAAATTAAAAGATTATATGAACATGGTGTGTTTTTTATATTTTAATATCTCATTTGTAAATAAATTAAGGTAATTTATTTTTTTTTGAAAAAATTGACAAATTTTTGTTTAAAAATCTCTTAAAAAATAAAAACTCAATAAATACTAAAAAAATGCAAAAAAAATTATTATACTTGATATATTTACATAAAAGGTAAGATGGTAAAATTATTCTTTTTTTAATTTTCTTTCCTCTCACTTTTCCACTCTACCAAGCAATAGAAAAAAAGAAATATATTTTCCATCCATTTTTTCATCTTTTCTACCAAACATACTTAGGTTTTGCTTGGTACAGCTGAAAAGTGGAAGGAAAGAAAAGATGAGGGAAATATGTTTTCTGCCCTCTAAAGAAAAATAATCTGCTCAAATCGGACAGAAATTAGGGGAGAAAAGGTGAGTATGAAGATAAATTAGTTAAAAATACAAAAATAACCCTAATAAAATTTAATATTATCAATTTTGCTTTTCTTTTTTCTTCCAGAACCTCTCGGTCTCTCTCACTATACTCCCTTGATCTCTCCTTCTTTGTCTTCTCTGTGGCCGATGTCGTCTCACCCACTGCCATTTGAGCCATCGTTCAGATCTCCATTTGCAATAGCGATCTATATTTGGTATATTTGATTTGTTTTTTTACCTAAAAACCTTGCCATAGCAGATTAATTTGATTTCTTTTCTGCTCTGTTTTCTTCTAGATTTTATATTCTCTGCTTTGTTCGATTGTTGTTTTCTTTGAATAGATATATTTGTGAATGAATGCTGCTGTTTCAGTTTACTCTTTTTATGTTCATTGAGAGAAAATCGCTTTTTTCTCTTGTTTAATTTCATTAAGTACATTCTGACCAATCTTAACTTCTTTTTTTTATGGGTTTCTTTATCTTTAATTACTGTATTTTTCTACTGTTCGGTTATTTAATTATTTGAAGTTAGGGTAAGCTTAGGGTTCGTAAGCCATTTCAAAATCATCTAAACTTTTAATTGCAAGCTTTTTTTTTTAACTTTTCTTGCTTGAATTAACTGAAATTCCTTATATAGGATTCTTCCAATTTTGGTTTGATTTTGATGGTGAAAATGGCAGTCACTATCTGGTTACAGTCTTCCGTGTGGCTGAAGAGGAATTAAATATAAAGCTTTGGATGATTTGGTAGTATTTCTATTGTATAATTTATGCCCTTTTGAGTATGTCATAAGAAACATTGCCAAAATTCCTGAAATTCAATCCGTTAGTATCGTCCAATATATGCTTTGTAGATATATGTCATGACACCATGGATTCTAAATCTGAATTGAAATGATGTAAAAAATGGGTGCATTCTATGTGGTAAACCTCTGTGGTTGAAGTGATAATATGCTTATAATCAAAAGAATGGTGGTAAGTCAAAAGGTGGTTCTTGAGAGAACAAGTGTTGGGAGCACATGCAAATGTCACATTAGCATATGACTTCAAGTGAGTGTTTCCAGAGTTGCTTGTATGAGTCTATCATTAAGACAAAATGATATTGGGTTTCATCATTTTTATTTTCTGTAAAGGTTGGGTTTGAGTTTCTGTTTGTTTCTGCAAGTTTTGTGGAGATTGAGACTTTTCTTTTTGTCTTTCTTGTAAAGCAAATATTTTTATCTTGTTTGTTGTGAGCTTATACTGTTATGAAAATTGCAGGTCTCTTCCTACCAGCTGTTGTAAGACCCATTCTAGATTCCTTAGAATCATCAAAGGCAGTCTGTCAACCTGCTTTAAGAGATGTAAGTATGGCACTTAGCGATATGAATCTTGTTATAGCCTTTGGGATTTTTTTTACTAACTCTTCTTTTATCTTTTGTTGTGCTTTCAAATATTCCTTGGATATTTTGTTGAGCAATATGCTTTTTAGGTTATGCAATTTTTATATTTTAAGTGATATAATGTAGACAATAGATATTCTGAAAATTAGATGAAAGTGCGTGTTTTTTAAGTAAAAATTTTACGTGCTTTTTAATTGTTTGTAATTTGTTTCTATTTAACTTTAGCTTTTATTGTTTTATATAACATAAATTTTGTTAATACGCAGTATCCACAATGGCTAAGAAGTCTAAAAATAGTGAGAGCACTAGCGAGGTTAATCTTTGCAACTTATTTCTGTTCATCTTATTTTTTCATGCGTGCATATATTTTTTTTTGTTGTATTTGATTAATTTTCTATTAATTATATTGCCTTGCCTAGATGGATAGAGAAACTAATTGTGATGGAAGTGCAAGAATGAATACAAATGATGTGTTTGAATCTAATGAGGATAATAGCTTTTTGGAGGCTAGAGAAGAAATCTATCCTCCAAGATTGAGTGATATGGAATTGGTTGATAAAAAAATGAAGACGACAATTCTGAGGAACATATCGTAGGAAATGCTTTGCAAGAATTAAATGCTTGGGAGCAAAGACAACGTATGGGAATTGTTAATCTTCTTTGTCACATCATTCATGTAGTGTGCTTGATGAAGATGCACTATCATTCAAGAAATGTCAATACTATAGTTATCAATGATAGTGAGGATAGAGAACAAGTTCATCATGAATTAATGCAAGAATTGACTGATGCACAACATTGTAGGAATGTTATACGGATGGGACCAAATGCTTTTTTTAGATTTTGTCGCTTGCTTCGAGGATCTAGGCGTCTCAAAGATACTAAAAATTCTTCTGTTGAGGAACAAGTTGCAAAGTTTCTCTATATAGTAGGACATAATGATGTTAGTTATGATGTTATGGAACTCTTTGTAATTAGTTATGATGTTACAATGTTACATTTTTTATTATAAATTTACGTTATAATATTATTTCACTTGTTATAATATATATTTTTTTAATTTTTATTAGAGTTAAAAAAAGATTATATGAATATGGTGTTTTTTTATATATATGTTAATATCTTATTTGTAAATCTAAAGGAATTAAGATAATTTATCGTTCAAAAAAAAATTGGTAAATTTTTGTTTAAAAATCTCTTTGAAAAATAAAAACTAAATAAATACCAAAAAAGTGAAAAAAAATTATTAAACTTGATAAATATTTGTATAAGGAGTAGGATGGTAAAATTATTCTATTTTTAATTTTCTTTCCTTTCACTTTTTCACTCTACCAATCAATAGAAGGAAAGAAATTTGTTTTCCATCTATTTTTTGATCATTCTTACCAAGCATACTTAAAGAAAAATATTAATACTTTCCATCTCTCCATTTTTCTCTCCCTCTAATTTTCTATCCTTCCATTTCTCTTTCTACCATACCAAGCATAGCCTTAAGGAAAAAAAATTAATGTTTTCTATCTCTCCATTTTTCTCTCCTTTTAATTTTCCATCCTTCCATTTTTTTTTTCAATCCTACCAAGCAAAGCTTAAAGTGGGAAGAGTAAAAACTGTAATAGAAATAGAATTTCCCATTAAACATTCTTTGGCCATAAAAATAAAATATATTTTGGATGTGCTCTGTAAAGTAAATTAATGGAAAGATGAATAAAAATGCATAAAAAATAAAAATAATAATTTTCATAGTGTTTAATAAAAGATAAAAATGTGAAGACTAAAAAAATATAAAATATAAAATACATGAGTCAAATCTACACTATATGTTTAAGGTAATCTTCAAGTATTACCGTACAATTTGGAGCCATCTGTCAATAACTGATTAGTCCTTTTTTTTTTAGTTCAGCTTTAAATTTTTTTCCTTCAACTTTTACTTTTTTAACTAAGCCCTTTTGTTTTCTTTTTAACATTTTCAATTAAACCCCTCAAATTTATTTTTACTTTTTCAATTTTTTTTTTAATTAAGTCTTTTTTTTAGTCATGCTTTCAAATCAACATTTTAGTTCTCTGATTTTTTTTTAACCTTTTATTTTTAATTTTTTTTCTTGGTTATGCTCTTTAATTTATTTTTAACTTTTCTTCACTAAATCTTTTATTGTGTTTTTATTTAATTTTTTCCAATTATGTCCTCTAATTTATTTTTAACTCTTCAAGTTAAACCCTCTAATTTTTTTTATAATTTTTAATCTATATTTGATCAGGTGTTGTAATTATAAAAAAAATCTGATTGTGACACGTAATTGCTTTTTTCCTCTAATTTTTTTTAACTCTTCAACTTTTTTTTTCGTTAGGTCATTTAATCTGTTTTTGTCTAATTTTTTCCATTTATAACCTTTATTTTTTTTTTAGTTTTTTTAAAGTTAAACCCTTTTATCGGTTTTTATCTTATATGAGAGATTTTAAATACAACCTATCAAATACTACTCACACCCTATTTGCAAAAAAAAAAAAAAAAAACCTAAACCCAAAATCCCTTTTCTAAAATTAATTCTCACAACCTAAAAATTCTAAAATTTTTCCTACTTTGTCCCTCCTATCAAAAACACCATACCCAGTCACCAATTTTTACAAACTTCAGTGAGGCCTCCAGTGAATCTCACTAGAAAGTGCTACCAGGTAGCATCTTGCTGCCGGCAGCATGCAAGTGTTGCCTAGCAGCACTGGGTTGGTAGCATCAACCCACTTTTTTTTTTTTTTAACAAAATTTTTTACGCTAACGGGCAAGGGCAACACTTGAATGCTACTAGACAGTAAGAGCAATACGCTGCCAAGCAGCAAGGAAGTGCTGCCTGGCAGCTCAAATTTTTGCTCTTGAAAATTCATTTTCAATAGTTCTATTATATTTCCGAAAATTTATTTTTGAAAATACAAAAATAAAAATTTAAAAATATTAGTAAAGATAATTTTGTAATTTTATAAGAGTATTCGGTATTTAAAAAAATTATTAAAACAAATATATAATATTTTCTTGAGTGTATTTAGAAGCCTTTATTTTATATTATTTAACTTGGATTTATATATTAATTCATGTAACTATCTCAAAAATATTGAAAAAAAGCCATTGAAATATAAAAACTTTGGATACGATGACAGTGACCCATTTAGATATGGTTACACTGGTAATTCTGAACTTTCAAAATATCAATCCAATGACATTTTTTTTACATTTAATAATAACAACAGCACAAATAAGTCCAGGTTAAAATTTAGTATACATATAAATTTATCTTTTATATTTTAATTTAATTTTAATATTTTAACTAACTACTCATTTGGTAAAATAATATAATCACGATTCTTTTATTTTCTATTCTACTAGACAATGAATTAAAGAAAGTATATTTTCTTACTTTTTCTATCATTTCTCCCAAACACAACAATGAAAAAATAGATATATTTTTAATCTTTTAATTGCTCTGCTTACAAGTTTTTTATCTTACTCATTTTTCTTTTCCCTACTAAACAAAGCCTTTACATCTAACATATCCGGACAAGTTAATGGCATGCTTAGTCATCACAAATATAGAGTATTTTCGGAAAAGCTACTGATTTCTATCTTGCTCCAAATCAGAAACTAGAATCACTGTAATTGGGTCTCACTCAAAAAAAAAAAAAGGAAGAGGAGAAACAATCTGCAGATGGCTCAAAATTGCAAATAAATCCAAGGAAGTGCACTGCCAAACTTATCAAGCGGTCTGTGCCTGTGCGTGTTCAAGAAGCTGGCTGACTAGCTTGTAGGTACGCCCTTGGAGGGCCTTCGTGTGGTCTATCAACTGCTCATAACTGGAGAAATACAATAACAAAATCAAGTCAGACAGAGAAAAAGAATAAATGGGTTATGGATGGGCCACAATGATGAAGATGGAAGATGTGTACAGAACATGAAAAATGAGATAAAACAATGACAACATTATGGCACAACTACTGAAAGAACAACAGATGATGTTGTATACTGTCAATGTCTAACGAAATCTTACACGTTGGGATGATTAGGCTCCATGATAACAGTTCCTGTCTTTGAATCAATCTTGGCATCAAGCTTTGAGTTTCGGATAAGATTCACAATCCATCTCTCAGCCTCCTCATAATTTAAATTCAACTTCTCTGCAAGCACCCTTGGAACATGACAAATCCATTTAATGTTGGCTCAGAAGTTGAGAAAGCAACTAAAACTAGACAAAATATATAAGCTGAAAAATCCTTTATTAGAATCTAATCAGTTTTACATCTTTCAATGTTACCATGTTGCTTTGCTTGAAAGAGTGAGATGCCCAATGGAAAGTGAAATGTATCAAGAAATCACTAGAGATAATATATCACAGACCAAAGGTTATGTTGTCATTTTGTGTGGTTTGTGGTTTGTGTAAGCAAGCCCGCTTTGCAGATGAACATGCATGACACATAGAAAGATGTTATCTGATTTGATTAAACATCTACTTCTAAATTTCATCAATCCTCAACATCCAAAAAAAAATCCATATTCAGAGTGCCATAGCTATGGGAAACAAGCTGCAAGCAGACTAGAGCATACAGCAATTTAATATTCAAATGAATCCATCCTTCCGGTGTCATTTTTTATAAGACAAATAGGAGTTTTAGGGTGAGAGTCAATTGTTCAACTTAAGAAGCTCAATTATAAGTTTGACAGAGCATGAACTTACCCCATGTCAATGCGCTGATGAATTCTGCAGTATGTCTCGAAGATAAATAGACGAGCATTCTCAAGAAATTCATCTCTAAATGGTACAGTAGAAAAGTTACCCCCTTCAACTCTTTTTCCAAGGAAGGGATCATTCAATATCACCTACATCAAAGTAAGAAAAAAAAAACAGGGTGTAAACATAGAGCCTGCAATTCAGAAATCAAACATAGTGCTAAAGGCATCCAAAAAAGATCATGGAACATCAAGCTAAAAGCACAATCTGATGGTAGGAAATATCAGCTATTGAGTGACCTTGAGAAGCTTAATAAATCTTTTGGTAGAAAATATCATAATCAGACTTACTTCTTCACACTCCTTCATCTTCTTCTGTGCTCCATCAAAGTCATAGTTGACATAAACACATGCCAAAAACTCAGTGATGGGATCTTTGTAAGAGCACTGCTCTTGCTGGATAACTTTAATAAAATCTTTGAATTGAGGTCTTCTCCTTTTGTTGACAATAAAAGCAGTGGCTAAGTATCTTAAAAGATGGGGGGCACTGGTTTGGATGGCATTTAGATACCTGCAAAGAAGTGAAACCAACTTGTTAGATAGGGCAACTAAACAAGAGTTAGACAACAGAGAAAACAAAAATGTCAATCCACAGAAACAATAATGTAAGAAAAAACTGCAAAGGGCAGGGAAAAATATATAACTGCAAAGAGACTTGTTATTTCTAATTCCAATCACTATCACCTTTAGGCAACGAAATTCTGAACACAAGCAGTCCAGCAGACATCTTACTTACTTTAGCCTTGAAACTTTGATTAACCAGTTTGCAAATTATATGACAGCATGTTAACTTTTCATATTAAACAATACCACGCACCAATAGAGGCAATTCCATAAAGTTTCTAAGCATGTTTAATTGCAAGGAAATCCTAAACGGGTGCATGTGAAAGCAGCAGAAGCTTGAAAGAAAAGTAGTCATTGCGTAAAAATAACAAAGGATGAACAGGTAAGCACTATTGTTCTCATAACAATGCTATACATAGTGAGGCAAAACATATGGTGTTACTAATAACATAAATAATGCCATTAGCAACATAATTAACAAGATATTGAAATCTTCAGGTTATTTAACAAAGTGGCATACTTGTCTTGATTAAATAGGTCAATGATCTGCGTTCTTCCATTGTCATGGTTGAAAAAGATGAAGAGGCTCCAATGCATCAGCCATATTCTACTCTGAACTTGGTTCAAAGGTGATGAGAAATGCTGCAGCAAGAAAAATACCAAAGACAAATAAATGAGACAATGAATCAAGGAAAAGCAAATTGTCAAAAGAAAAACATATAATGAATCAGGCTTATAACAAAAACCTTAGAATCAATTATTTCTTTCAAGCGATTAAGTTCTTCAAGAGCAATATCCCAGTTTTGCATCAGTATCTCAGCAGCCAACTTTCCCCACATTGCGCTCAAACTCCTTTCACTATTAGAGCATAAAGCCCTATACTGATACAGATAGTCAGCAGCACCCGAATAGTTACCACACTCAAACTGGAATTTCGCATACTGATATAATGCCTCTATTTGATCTGGACCAATCTGTTGAAAGAAAATTTTCTCCCCCATTAAAGTAAAAAAAAAAAAAAAGGTACAGTCTTTCATGACTATAAATCCAGTAAAAAAAAAAAACTTACCAGAAAAAACAACAAAGAGAAAGCAAGAATTTCACAAAACAAATTATAAGCCTTCATTTGGTTATTGTTTATATCTCTTACTTTGCCTTTCACATGAAGATCACTAAAAAGGTTAAGATTAATGCACATTCACAAGTAATTGTCTCACATAAAAGTAAGAAAAAAATTGACGCAGTTCGTTATTCACAAAAAATAAAAATAAAAATTCTTTAGTGAATCCAAAAATAATTTTTGCTTTTATATCCAGAGGAAGTATATATTTTCAAACTAATTTAGAAAAAACAGCTTTAGGGTTTAGAGTTAGGAGTAAAAAGGGTTGAGAGGAATAAAAAATGAGCTTAGAGTTCAATGAAAACTTCAGGGCAAAGAAGTAATAAAAATAAAAAGGCAGACCTGGTAACGGTCATTGAGCATCTGAAGATTATAATGTTTATCAGCTCGCAATTCCTGAACAGCATTAGGGTTTTGCAAGAAAGCGACCAAAGGAGCGGCAGCATCTTCCAAAGCCTTAAGCCGAGCTACAACCTCGGCTCTCCTCTCGACCATGTCCTGAGGGACATCATCGGCGTGGTAAAGGCTCTTGTGGATGTCCATTGCGTAGTCGACCATGTTAGTCATGTTCAAGAGCTCGATCTTCGCTTTCAAGATCTGCTCGTCTGGGTATAACTGTCGCTCTTGCAAGAATTCTAGCAATGGAAACACCAAGTGCCTGTCCAGATTCGGTGCGATTCGAGGGGTTAAATCGTAGCTTGCCATTGCCTCCGCTCTCTCTTCGTCTCTCTCTCCGATTAGGGTTTAACGCAAGCTCCGTAGTTGCCTGGCTGATGAAAAAAAAAAGGAACAAACCATAAAACTAACAGAGAAAAGATATAGGTTTTTATGTGTTTTTCTATGAAATACACATACCCTTTCTAGCTATCAAGAGGGTTTCCATGGGCCCGATCCGGACTCGGTATTCTTGCTCGTGGTTCAATCTGAATTCGGCTTAGAAGCTTCTAAGTACAACCCATCTATTGCTTGACACATTTGAATTTAATGATATTTTTATTATTAAAATGCCCTTACTGAAAATTATCATTTTATCTTTTTTTTCTTAAAACCAAAACAATTTCTCCTTCCTCTTCTCATTCTAACAACCAACCAACCTCAAACATTTAATCCCATTTTTCTTTCAAATCTCAAACTTAAAATTTTTATACAATTTTTGAATGAAAAATCTAGAAAAAAAACTTTAGGTTCGAACCTTCTAGAAGTAAATTTCCGATAGCAATAATAGACTCAGAAATTGACTTCCGAGAGTACAACTTCGCTCTTGAAACGTTGTGAGCCAACTGTGGCTCAAGGCATGAAATTATCATAAGCCATTTATAGATCATGGCAATTCCGTGCCGTGAGTCACTCGATACTCACTGAAATTCCAAGTCATGAGCATCAATTACTCAGGAAAAAATTGGGTTTTCAATTTAAAATGTCGAAATTTATAAAAACACTCATTACCCAAAATTTCAATGTAATAAAATCAAATAAAAACAAATTAAAATGAAGATATTATAGAGACTTACCTTAGATTGTTTCAAATAATAAAGATTATCAAGAGATTGAAGAGAGATTTGGAGATTTGTTTGAAAGAAATTGAAGAGAGAGGTGAGAGATATATTGTGAGAACGTTTAGGGTGAAGGAGAGTATTTTGGTTAGCACAATATTAAATATAGATTGTAAGGAGTGAAAATTAAAAGAGGGATTTATAGGTTAGGTTTTTTAAATAAATAGGGTGAGTCTAGTAATGGATAAGTTGTGTTTAGAAGCTCCCATTTGGCTTTTGATAAGTGCACCTTCAATTTCATTATTATTGTTATTATTACATACTATAAATATATCATCTTTATCCCGAAAAAAATTGCTTATTTAGACACTGATTAGTTTAAGGCTATATATGGATTATATGCAGTTAAGTCAAGTGACAGTTGAGAATAAATAACCACTACCTAGGATTGAGGACTTATTGGATGAGTTAAAGGGTGCTTATGTAATTTCTAAGATTGAATTGAGGTTAGGGTACCTTCAATTGAGAATCAAAAGGGAAGATGTCCTCAAGAAAGCACTTAGGATAAGTTACAGCTATTACGAATTGTGATCATGCCATTCAGATTAACTAAGGCCTTGCGAATTTTGAGGCTTGCAGAATATTACAAGAAGTTAGTAGAGGAATTTTCTAAGCTTGCTGCTCTACTAACTTGAGTCACATGCAAGGATGTCAAGTTAAGTAGAATGATGCATGCGACCGTGGTTCCCCAGAAATTGAATTTGAGCCTAGAGCTGCAAGCAAGTGTAATAGCCAGTTCAAGATAGAGCCTGATATTATTGATCAAATTAGGAAGGCTCAAAGAGAAGATCCTAAATTGATTGAGGTTACTAGTAAGGTATAACCAAATCATGTGAGATCCCTAATTTTCTCTATTATTTCTACACCTATTGACTATGCTGAGTAAGAATCATAAACCAAAGTACGACAACTAACCCTCATATACTTTATAGGTATCGGGGAAACTGCCAAGTAGGCCTTATAGGACAATCCGTAATCCGAATGGTCTCTAAAGTGGCAAAATGTGAATCTTGGGTTCGAAATATATAACTAGTAAGAAGACCACTTCTTGAAATTCTTTTATTTGAGCATGCCTAGGTTTACGTGCAACGAATTCAAAAATGATGATTTTGTCCATAAGTCAAGAGAAGTTTTCTGAATAATAGTGTAACAATCCACAGTACAGTAAATAACATATTTGTACACAATTTACGGTTAGGCTGTCTGTGATGTCGTTAACACTTTAACAGTCACAGTAATAAACAGTAAACATTTATTTATTTAATAAATGCAGAATATGAAATTTTACAATATTCCTTACACTTTACATCCCCTGTTTCTATTTTATCACAAAGTAGTACTGTATATATGTCTGAATATATAGGAGAAGTGACGATACCTTTAAAATTCAACGCACTTTGCCCCAGTGTGCTTACTCGCAACTCTATTTATCTGAGGAAGGCCTCAAAATAACCTTACAATTAATATGGAAAGTTGAAAGATAAGGGGGTGAGCGAACCACGTGCTTAGTAAAGGAGTCGTATGCTGCTTGATACAATGAAATCTATATGCTGGAAAATATTTATTTTTCCATAAATCTAAATGGAATAAAACATTTAATTTCCACCACTTCAGTAACAGTTCAAAATACGTGACAGTTCAGTGATAAAACAGTACAGTGAACTGTAGATATAAAATTGTAGAAACAGTAATCAGTCACTTTCAGTATAATAGTTTGTAAATATCCAAAATCATTGGATAAACAGTTCAGTAATTATTTCTATATTAGAAATAATTTTCATAATATCCTTTTTCACTAAACAGTGGTTCTCAGTACAGTTCAGTAAATAGTAATCAGTACGATACAGTTCAGTAAAACAGTATTCCTCAGTACAGTACAGTTCAGTAAACAGTATTCAGTAAAATCCATTTCAGTAAACAGTATCAGTGGGTTGAGACTAAGTATCACCCGAAATCATATCATGCTATCATCATCCCCTAAAGGACACAGTAATCATCCTTGAAGGGACACACTAACAGTATACAGTTAGATCTATGGCCATAATCTATAGGAGGTCCTCGAGTACACTTGCCAGGTGATTCCAAGACTACTGATGACTTGGCAAGTCAATTAGCCACGTGACAGTAACAGTAATCAGTAAGCATGAAATTGGGGCCTAAGTCTCAAAACAGTATAAAAACTGTATCATAGCCTTTATGGATCTTATTCAAAATAATTTGAAATATTTCATATTTATCCATAAGGCTCTCAATTTCCTATATTTCCTCTTTTCATGAATTTCCATCATTTTCACATTTTTCTCGAAGTCATCTCATCATTTTATTCACCATTTCATCACCTTTATGGAATTTATAAAATAAATAAAATCATCACTTAATTCCATAAAGGTATAAAATCATTCATTTTCTCATAAAAATACCTTTAAGGAAATCAAATGAATTAAATCATTTATTTAAATAATTATTTCCAAAAAGGTATTTATTTCCCATTTCCAAATACAGGGAAAACAGTCGATATTCATGTATTTAGTGAGAAATCTCATAAATATTCTTTTTGAATAATTAATAGTAAAAAGAATATATTTCATTCTCACTTTAAATAAAAATCCATAACATGAATATTTAATTTCCACTTTATGGAAAATTTATGGAAATGATTTCCAAAATTCATGATTTATTCCATTTATGCATCTAAAATATTTCATGATATTTTAGAATGATTTTAATAATTTTCCAGCAGTATAATAGCTATGAATTTCTAGCATCCTGCACAGAAATTAAGTATATAAACCAACTTTCAACCACAATTTGCATGATTTTCATAGCATATCAAGCTTTCAATAATTTCATAAAATTTAACTTGATAAATCATGCAATTCAATGTATCCATACAACTCACACACTTCCCTCTTACCTGTTTATCGAGATCGCGCTATCTCGTGTACCATACGAACGTCGAACTTCCGACTGCAATGTAATTTCATCAAATCATTAGCTTAATTATCCTTTAATTTTAAGCTACGATTTACATCAAAATGTAAATGTAAGTAATTTCTCATAGCTAAAATGGCTACTTTTCATGCCATTCTTTCTTCCTTTTTCCTCTATAATCGGCAGCCCCTATACATTGACCATACTTGTATTATTTTTTTATTATGTTTATGGTCATATCTTCTTTACTACCAGCCTTCTTTTTTTTTTTACCACTTGCAATTGACCATTTTTCTTTTGCTCCTTTCTCATTAATTCAGTCCATGTTTTCCTTTATTCACAACAGCAACATGCTCTTTTCTTTCTTATTTCCACGCCATTTCAGCCCTCTTATTTGACTTTCATTCCAGCCCTCATATTGTGTTTCACATCATCAAACACTACGTTTATGGCTTTCATGGCTAACCGTATAGCATGGCTTCATATATATATATATATAATTTTTCTTTCCATGGTTAACCTTTATTTCATGCCATACACGTTACCCACGCAACAACAGAATTTTTTTCTGTTCAGCCATTAACGCCACTGATCATCAAGCCATTCAGCCATACTAAATTTTCTACATGTTTTTGTTAAATTATTATTATAGCTATATTTATAGCAAAATTTTCTTCCATTCAGCTCCTATATCAACCTTTATTCCCCTACATTTCATGCACAAAATCAACCTTTTATTCTTGTTTGTGTCAGTCGCGCCACATACCCCCATACACAGCCAAGATTCCAGCTTTTCAACACCACACCAAATCTACTAATATGATTCCTACATGTTTTCACTTCAAACTAGGGTCTTATACATCATTTACGCATCCCATTCAACCATAAACAAGAAGTAAGAATAAAAGAAACAAAAGCTAAAATTTACCTGTGTAAAACCGTAACTGTCCAACAGCAAGGGAACTTGATTTTGATGATTTTTGGCTGGGATTTTTAGATAGTTAGGGAGCTATGGAGGTGAGGATGAATTTATATGAAGCAACTTAAGTGATTTGGTGATGAGAAGGGGGTGATTCAAGGCTAGGAATGTAAGAAACGGTGGAGGAGAAGAACAAAGAAAATGTTGGTTGAAGAAGAAATAAAACTAATAATGTTAACTGACTTCCTTGGCTGAAATTGTACCAATTTTTAACTCAATTTAATATCAATTTTAAGTACAAAAATCAACCATGTGTCTCTTAATTTAATTTCTCTTGTCTTTTCTCTTCTTTTACCTTTCATCCTTTCTTTTCTTTCAAGGGTTCCAGCCGAGCACAACACAGCAACCAAAAGAAAGTGGCGTGTAAACCACAATTTCTGCTACACGGTTTGTGACTCAGTTTCCCTCTTTTTGTATGCTTCGACCAATAGCAAATTTCCATGTTAAATATTGAACTTCTCTTCCTTTAAGTATTATTTATATTGGATTTTATACTATAAAATTTTCAGCTAAGTTTCCTTTAGATGGATTTAGCTAGGCAGCCAAACGACAGCAAGGGGTGGCGTATGGAGACTGATTTTCTGCTCCTTTTTTATTTAATTCCCTTTTATTTTGTGTGTTCCAACCAATGACAATTCATCACTTGTCCCATTAATTTATTTCCTTATCTTAGAAATCATTTCTTTTATATTTCATACCATTGAAATTGTATTTAATTCCCAAATTTTTAGATTTTCTTCGTTGTTTATTTCTATACCTTAATTTCATCCTTTAATATTTATTTTACCTCTTATACACCATACTATAAATCATAAATCCAATAAATCTAAAAATCCAAAGTGGAAATCGACATTTAATATTTATTTAATTTCACTAATTAATTTATTTCCACTATCAAAGATTTACAAAAATATGGTGTACAGTAATATGAAATCGAGTCTCACATTTTCTCCCAACCTTAGGAAATTTGGTCCTCCAAATTTCACCTGGACCTATCACTGAAAAAGCTCTAGATACTTCTCACTCATAAGGCTCTCTAACTTTCAAGTAGTCTTCTCCTCAATGTGATACTGCCAGAGCATCTTAACCAAAGGAATAATCTTAGATCGCAGTACTTTATCCTTCCTATCCAAGATCCATACTGGCCTCTCAACGTAACTCATATCCTTTCTAATCTCTAGTGGCTCATGTCGAATTACGTGAGAAGGATCTGGATGGTACTTTCTCAACATTGAGATGTGGAATACATTATGCATTCTTGACAACTCGGGTGGTAGTGCTAACCGATATGCCATATCTCCCATACGATCTAAGATCTCAAAAGGTCCAATGTATCGGGGACTCAACTTTCCTCTCTTCCTGAATCTCATTATACCTTTGAACGGTGAGACCTTCAAAATACATAATCACCCGCTAAAAACTCTAATGGTCAGCGTCTAATATATGTATAATTATTTTGCCGATCCCAAGCCATCTTTAGCCTCTCACAATTATCTATACATCTCAAGATGGTTTTACACTTCTTTCTATGCTATTGTGGATCTATATCGTCTACCATATATAGTTTCCTAAGGTGCTATGTCGATATTCGCTTGTAAGCCATTATTATAATAGGAAACTCTACCAGGGTAGATGATCGTCCCAGGAGACACGCTCATCACATATCCTCAAGCATCTGTATCGTACGCTCGAACTGTCCATCAATCTACTGATAAAACGCGATGCTAAAACTCAGTTGGGATCCCATGCTTTCAAGAAATCTCTCTCAAAAATGAGATGTGAAGCGGGACTCCCTATCAGATGTGATGCTCGCTGGAACACCATGTAACCTCACTATCTCACTGACATATAAATCGGCTAATGCACCAACTGGATCCATAGACTTAATAGCTAGAAATGAGCAGACTTAGTTAATTTATCCACAATTACTCAGATAGCATCATATTCCCTGCAGGTCCTCCGAATTTCACTTAATTTAGGAAGTACAACCCATATAGGTACTTTCCTTCCTTATATACTTTCTAACTTTCAGTTAATCTTGTCTTTAAGATGAGACTGCCTGTATACCTTTACAATCCGAATTTCCTTTTTCATAATCAATTTATACTCCCTGAAATTATTTATCAATTTTGGGAGTTAACAATTTACGATTCTTTTCATACAGTAGATAATTCATACTATTTATCACTTGTTATCTCATTTGGTACCAAGTCGATAATAATTTGGTGACTATCATTTAAACACTTTTAATCAATCGTATGTAACTGTCCCAGTAGCTTTTTAAATCCTGTGCGCTCGCTCTCAGTATATCATTGAGCGTTTGCACAATGCGCTCGGATATTTATATCCATAAGAAGCGGTGCTGACAGTAAATTTGGAATCCCAAAGCCTTTTGCTATTCTTTTACAAGCATGTGGCAAATCAGGGATCCATATCACATGTACTTGCTTACTGGAACTTCACATACATTCTCATCATTTCACAGATATATATCGACTAGGGCACTCAAGAGATCAAAAAACTTGATGATGTAGAAGTGAATCAATTTGGTCAATCAATCTATAGCCACTTCTATGACATCATGGTCCTTTCGGATTCTTTACTATCCTACAATACTCAATTTCACATTAATTTAGCTAAGGCTGCACTTCACTTGCAACCTTAATATTAACCCTCACTTACAGTGAATGAGGCATTAGGTAATAATTTTCCTCGATATCTCTTTTCATATAGAGTTATCATTACATCCCTCATTCTCATGGTACTTGTAATATCACTTAATAGTATAAAGTACCTAAGGAAGGAATCTTTTCACAATCAAATTCTGAAATTGAAATTATCACAATACCAATTCCGTCTTCACATTATTTATGCAATTTCACAATTCCAATATATATATATATATATCCATTTACATGACTGGCAGTACTTCATGTATTTACTCCTCTGAGTATAAGTAATTCCATCCGTCAAGTCTGGCTCGATTCTTAAATCTAGCCATAACCATATGATAGTCAAAGGAAATCACATGCAATCTTAGATTTGGAAACTATCTAATAATTCTTGTTCCCTTATCTCACAATTCCAATATAGGAAGCACTTTTATATATGTTTCTAACTGAGCGTAAACTCACTCCCCCATTTTTCCTCCCAGACTATTTGCAGTAACATCTGCTTATTTAAAAGGGCGCAGACTTTTAGAGCTACAGTATTCCTTCGGGTCATACTTCAAGTTCCTTGAGGGTATATTGTGTTTTATTATATATCTCAGATGTTGTATAGTATTATAATGTATTTTAGAATATACTGGGGATGCAAACTAGTAGGGATGATAGTATGTTTGTAAATGAAATGTTAAACTTATTTGTACACTGACTTAATTAAATATGTGTATGTAAAATAAATAATTTAAGGTTGATGTTGTACTGTACCTTGATAAGATGGCATTGAATATGATAATATAGAATTAATGTGATAAGATATATGTCACAAGTAAGAGAAGACAATGACTCGATAAACGGCCTAACCTATTATAAGAGAAAGAAATATTTAGCGGGTATTTGAATGAAATCAGATGCTACAAATCAAGACTTAGAGTATGAGATTAGTGTTGACGGGTTATTGAGATATAACGATAAAATATGTAAAATACGTGCTCCACAACTGGTAGAGAAAGCTTCTAAGAGTAGGAAGTTGATATGTAATTGGTTAAGGACAGTGTAGAGTGGACAGACAAGTTATGCTGATAATCAGAGGAGACACTTGGAGTTTCAGGCTGGAGATTGAGTACGCTTGAATATCTGTCCGTCTAAAGGCATAATGAGATTTGGAAATGAAAGGAAGTTGAGCCCTTTTATACATTGGATCATTTGCAATACTAGAGAGAGTGGGTGACGTAGGATACCAACTAGCATTTCTACCCCAGCTATCAAGTGTGCACAACGTTTTCCATGTAACTATACTTAGAAAGTATCACCCGAATCCATTCCTTGTGATTGACTATGAGCCTTTAGACATTAAGGAGGACCTGAGCTACATTGAGAGACCAATTTGCATTTTAGACCGGAAGGATAAGGCATTAAGGTCCAAGACAATTCCTTTGGTAAAAATGCTTTAGCAACACCGCTCCTTAGAAGAAGCTAGGTTAGAGCTAGAGTGTTTAATGAAAGTGAAGTACCCTCACCTATTCCAGAATAACATGGAGCAATTTGGAGGACCAAATTTTTTCAAGGTGGGGAGGATGTTTGAACAGCAATTTTTTCTAAAAAATGTATGTACTGAACATGTAATTTAAATAAATAAAAAAAATAATGAAATTTTAGGATTCCAAATGTAAGATCATGGTCATACTTATAGAATCAAAGTTTTTGAGAGCAACGTGAAATGTACATTAATACAGTATATATAATGTACGCTGAATGGATACGAAAGGAGTTGTAATTCTATGCTTACTATGATTACGTACACGCGTAGCCAAACTAAAAGCACGCAACGTGCATGCATGAATGCGTACATAAATGTGTATGCATACAACATGCATGCGTGCATATACAAATAATTGCATACAACATGCATGCATGCAACGTACGTATGTACATATATAATTGCATATACAAATAAATATATATATATATATATATATACACACACACACACAAATATATGTAGAGATGGATACAATAATAAAGGATCAAGTAAAGTGAAAAATAAATTAATGTACATATAAATACATACGTATAAGTATGTATCTATATATATAATTATACCGTAAGAATAAATATATGTACATACAAATAAATAGAAATGTAAATATAAAAGAATACAAAAAATAATAAAATATTTATGTATAAGGATACATATATAGAATTAAATGTATAAATATATATCATTGTACAAATATCTTAAAATAATACATAGGTGTATTTTATTAAATATATAAAATAAAAATAAAAATGTAAATAACATATATAATTAAGATATATATAAATATATTTATAAAAAAGATAAAAATAAATAAATAACCGGTTTGGTGGGAGTTTTTGCTCTACCAAAATCACTCAAACGGCAGCCGCATCACCCTCACTCCACTATTTTAATTTTTAAACACTCACAACTCTCTTATCTTCCCTCTCTCTGGCATATTCTTTTTGCAACTCACTCACTCTCCCTCTCCTCTCCCTCACATCACTTCATTCCCTCATCTCTCTCACTTCAATCCGTCATCTAAATTATCCAGCTGTATCATGCAACCTTACATCAAAAGGTTGAAGTAGCAGCAGGCATTTCGATTGATGAAGGCAAGTCCAGTAGCAGGTAGGCGGCGCACAACATGGGCCTGGAAACTGCAGCAAAGAGGTGAGGCTGTAGCTGATATCCTGGCAACATTGTGCTACTTAATAGGGTCAAGATAAGGGTGAACTGAGGCTAAAAAAGGGCCTGAAACAGGGTGGGTTTTTAGAGATGAAGTATAGGAGTTTTAAGGACTGTTGAAGGCTAGAAATGGTGGCATTTGGTCTTGGGTTTAGGTTGGATGTTGGTGCTTGTTTGGGGCTTTCGATAAGGTCTTCTTATGGGGCATTAGTGGCGAAGCAGAGGTGTGAATAGGCTATTGTGTGGAGGCCTTTAGACAGGGCCAAAGAGAGACCAAACGGGTATTGAACAAGGTTGTTTAGGGCTAGTTCAAAGTGTTAAAACAAGGCGCACTGGAGGTGATAGTTGGACTAATCAGTGGTGTTATATTTAGAGAGTTGTACAGGGGAGTTAGGCGTTGGGTGAAGGACAAGAGAGGTCGAAGCGCAAGGAATCGAGAAAGGAGGGGAAAGTCGAGAGGAAGCAAGGAATTCTCCTTAGGCTAGAAACTGAGAGTAGCTAAGGGAAACAAATGCAGTTCTTGTTGCTGGTTGTGTGCCATGGGAAAGGCTGTTAGAAGTCAGCATTGAAATCTGACATACAAGTGACACTTTTGCTAATAAACATGCTTTGTATTACTAACTATTCTGTCATAGTTGGTAGATTAGTTGAAAATAGATTGTTGCTTGTTATGTTGAGCAAGTTAGGCAGACAAACTTTTTGTCTTATCTGCTGAAGTTGTTTTTTTTTTATATATGTAACTCAAAATGAAATAAAAAATTTTTGCTCTCTTGCTCTTTCAGATTTGCCTCTCTCAAAACTCCTCTGTTTTACACTTCTTCTACATGGTATCCGAGCTTGAAAAAGTGATCTTAGAGTGGCTGTAAAGAGAGAAAACAAGTAAGAATACCCTCACTATAAAACCTTCCAGCAATCTTGTGAGTTTAGCAATGGCTTCAAACAGTTTTACTCCTCTGCCTCCTCCTGTTTTTACAGGAGAAAACTATCCAATTTGGATTGTGAAGATGAAGACATACCTCAAGGCATTTGATCTATGGGAGGTTGTTGAAACTGGTAGAGAACCTCCTCCACTAAGAGCAAACCCCACCATAGCTCAAATGAAGCAACATAGTGAGGAGTGTGCGAAGAAATACAAAGCCATGTCTTGTATTCAGTCAGCTGTGACCGATACAATTTTCACAAGGATTATGGCTTGTGAAACTGCAAAAGAAGCTTGGGACAAGCTAAAGGAGGAGTTCCAAGGCAGTGATAAAACCAGGCAAATGCAGGTCATCAATCTCAGAAGGGAGTTTGAAGTCTTGAGGATGGAGGATGATGAAACTGTCAGGCAATATTCTGACAGGTTAATGAAGGTTGTAAACCAGATAAGGTTGCTTGAAGAAGAGCTCACAGACAAGAGGATTGTTGAAAAAGTGTTAGTGAGTTTACCTGAGAAGTTTGAGTCCAAGATTTCTTCATTGGAAGACTCAAGAGACCTCACCAACATGTCCCTAACAAAGCTTGTCAATGCTCTACAAGCTCTTGAACAAAGAAGAGCCATCAGGGAAAAACAAGCCACTGAAGGAGCTTTTGTGGCTAAACAAAAAGAAAAAGCACCAAACGGTGGAGGAAGGAAGCAGAACAATGAAAGAAAAGAGAAGGATAAGAAAGAGCCTCAAGGGAACAAAGGTGGTGGCAGAAAAGAGAAGTATCCTCCTTGTCCACACTGCAAAAAGAAGAATCATACAGAAAACTTCTGTTAGTTCAGACCTGGGGTGCAATGTAGAGCATGTAAGCAATTTGGCCATATAGAAAAAGTGTGTAAAAACAAAAAAGACCAACCAAACCAACAAGTTCAAGTTGCTGAAAATCAGCAGCAACAAGAAGAGTAGTTGTTTGTGGCTTCATGCTATTCAACAAGTGTTAACTCAGAGTCTTGGCTGATAGATAGTGGCTGCACCAACCATATGTGTCCAAATGAGGGCTGGTTTAAGAAGCTGGACAAAACTTACAACTCAAGGGTGAGGATTGGCAATGGTGAGTTTTTGGAAGTGAAAGGAAGAGGAGTGATTGCTGTTGATACTCCAACAGGTATGAAGTTTATATCAGATGTTCTTTTTGTACCTGATATCAACCAAAGCCTACTTAGTGTGGGGCAAATGCTTGAGAAAAATTATTCCTTACATTTTCAAAATATGTCATATACCATTGTTGATCATGTTGGTTGCAAATTAATGACTATAAAGATGAGAGATAAAAGCTTTCCTATCAAATGGAACAGACCAGAAATTAATGCTCATGCTGCATCTGTTGATGAATCTATTCTTTGGCATAAAAGGTTTGGTCATGTTAACTATGCATCTTTGAAAAATATGGCCTGCAAGAATCTAACAGAGCACCTGCCAATCATTGAAGCTAAAAATGAAGTGTGTGAAGTGTGTCAGCTTGGAAAGCAAAGGAGGCTTCCATTTCCTATAAACAAAGCTTGGAGAGCTTCTAGAAAGTTGCAATTAATTCACACTGATGTGTGTGGGCCTCAAAAGACTCAGTCTTTAAATGGCAACAGGTATTTCATTCTCTTTATTGATGATTTTACAAGAATGTGCTGGGTGTATTTTTTGAAGTTCAAGTCCGATGTTGCTGGTGTTTTTCACAAGTTTAAAGCCTTGGTTGAAAATCAAGCTGAGTGCAAAATCAAAGTGTTAAGATTAGACAATGGGACTGAATATACCTCAGAACCGTTTGAAAAGTTTTGCATTGAAGTTGGTATAGAACACCAGTTTACATTTGCTTATACTCCTCAGTAAAATGGAGTGAGTGAGAGAAAAAACAGAACTGTTATGGAAATGACAAGATGTCTTCTATTTGAAAAGAAACTTCCCAAGAGTTTTTGGGCAGAAGCTGTCTACACCTCAACTTATCTTCTCAATAGATTGCCAACTAAGGCTTTGAAAGATAAAACTCCATTTGAGGCCTGGCAAGGAGTCAAACCAGCAGTAGATCATCTTAGAATCATTGGTTGTATATGCTACTCTCATGTTCCTGAAGTGAAGAGGGATAAGCTAGATGAAATGGCTGATGTTGGAATCTTTCTTGGGTATAGTAGCAACGTTAAAGGCTATAGGGTGTTTAATTTGAAAACCAAGAAGATTCAAATCAGTAGAAATGTAAAGTTTGATGAAGTAGCCAGATGGAATTGGGACAAACATGAAGTTGAATCCTCAAGAGATATTCCACTTGGAGTCAGTCAACTAAATGGGCAACATACTTCTGAAACAGAATATGACTCAGATGAAGATACTGAGATAGCAGTAAGAGGAACAAGACCTCTATCTGATGTTTATGAAAGGTGCAATGCAGCCTTTCTTGAGCCTGTAAGTTACTCTACAGCAGCAGCTTCAGATTGTTGGAGAAATGCAATGAAGAAGGAGCTGTATATGATTGAGAAAAACGATACTTGGGAGTTGGTGGAGAGGCCAAGCAATCAGAAAGTCATTGGACTAAAATAGGTGTATAGAACTAAGCTTAATCTTGATGGTTCTGTCAACAAGTACAAGGCTAGGCTTGTGGTTAAAGGGTACTCCCAACAGTATGGGGTTGATTTTTCAGAAACCTTTGCACCAGTTGCAAGGTATGACACCATAAGGTTGTTGATAGCCTTAGCAGCACAAAAAGGTTGGAAAATATTCCAGCTTGATGTTAAGTCAGCCTTCTTGAATGGCTATCTACAAGAACAGATTTTTGTCGAACAACCAGAAAGGTATGTAGTTGCTGGTTCTGAAAACAAAGTTTATCTTCTTAAAAAGGCTCTTTATGGCTTGAAACAGGCACCTAAAGCTTGGTACAGTAGAATTGATGACTATTTCATGAAGCTAGGATTCAAAAGAAGCATTAGTGAGCCTAATCTTTATGTAAGGCAAGCTCATGATGATCAAATGATCATATCTTTGTATGTGGATGATCTCTTAGTAACAGGAAACAATCTTGCTCTTGTGAAAGAATTTAAAGAGCAGATGCAAAAAGAGTTTGAGATGACAGACATGGGCACAATGTGTTATTTTCTTGGTATGGAGGTTCATCAAGATCACCAAGGAATTTTCATTTGCCAAAAGAAATATGCAAATGGAGTTTTAAGCAAGTTTGGCATGAGCAACTGCAAACCGGTCAGTACTCCATTGATTCAGAATGAGAAATTGAGTAAAGAAGATGGAGCTGAGAAGATAGATAGTTTTGTTTATAGAAGTTTGATTAGTTGTCTCTTGTATTTGACAGTAACAAGACCAGACATCATGTATGCAGCCAGCTTACTTTTGAGATTTATGCAAAGTCCTAGTGAGTTGCATTTCAAGGCTGCAAAAAGGATCCTAAGATAAATTAAAGGATCCATTGATCTTGGCATCAAGTTTGAGAAATCTGAAGTTTTGAAGCTTGTTGACAGATAGTGACTGGGCAGGATCTTAAGATGATATGAAGAGCACTTCAGCTTATGTTTTCACTTTTGGGACAAGTGTGTTTAGCTGGAACTCAAGGAAGCAAGAGACTGTGGCACAATCAACAGCTGAGGCAGAATACATAGCAGCTGCTGCAGCTGTTAATCAAGCCATATGGCTAAGGAAAATTCTGGTTGATTTAAACCAGAAACAAAGTGATCCCACAGAGATTTATTGTGATAACCAGTCTGCTGTTGCAATGGCCAAAAATCCAGTGTTTCATGGGAGAACTAAACACATAAAAATCAAGTATCATCTTGTTAGAGAAGCTGAAGCTGAAGGTGAAGTCAAGATGATACACTGCAACTCAGAAGATCAAGTTGCAGATATTCTTACAAAAGCATTACCTAAAGCAAGATTTGAAACACTAAGAACCAAACTTGGTGTTTCCAGCCAAAGTGCCAAGGAGGAGTGTTAGAAGTCAGCATTGAAATCTGACATACATGTGACACTTTTGCTAATAAACATGCTTTGTATTACTAACTATTCTGTCATAGTTGGTAGATTAGTTGAAAATAGATTGTTGCTTGTTATGTTGAGCAAGTTAGGCAGACAAACTTTTTGTCTTATCTGCTGAAGTTGTTTTTTTGATATATGTAACTCAAAATGAAATAAAAAAATTTTGCTCTCTTGCTCTTTCAGATTTGCCTCTCTCAAAACTCCTCTGTTTTACACTTCTTCTACAAAGGCTGATACAGAGGTTGTAAATACACCAGTTAGTGGCTGAAGGGAGTCGAACAAAACATAAATAGGGACAGTGAGAGGTGTAAGAGATGTGAGGGTGAAAGGATGGTATTCTTGGTGTTTCAAGGTTTCAAACAAAGAGTTTAAATAGAATTTTTTTATTGTGTTTAGAGGGGATTCCTAGGCTACCGAACGAGAGATTTGGGGCTGTTTAAGGAGTACTAAGGCTGCTTGTAAGGTGGTTTAAAATGCTGAGTATAAGACTGACTTGTTGGTGTTGCAAGGAGGCAATGAGGTGGCTGTTTGATGGATGTATTAGGGCTGCCGGAACAATGAGGAATCAAGGTTCTAAACGTTGAAAATAAAGGAGGAATATAAATATAGTAAGAATAAAAAAAACAGAAAAGAAGGAAAGGAAAGAAAATAAAAGAAAAGAAAAGAAAGGAAAAAAGATTTCGGGTTAGTGCTTATAATTGTTAAGAAATGTCATGGCTTTATTGATTATTTTAATAAGTAATTTAGCAAATTAGTTGGTCTATCCTAAACCTTATTAATTTTGTTTAAACGTGTAGCATGGCATTAAGCGACAAACGTGAAATTTACCAAACACGAGAAAGTTAGTAAGCAAATGCCACTTTTATAAAATATTTAGAATTGTATTAGATCGACGTTGAGCCCTCTTAATAATATTGGATATGTAGCTCGACATTAAGATGACAGCTTCAAGTTCGATGAAACTCTCACGTGAATGCCAAGCTCAATAACGGTAAGACGTTTATATAACATAAAAGTAGAATTATACTGTATAAGTCAATATATGACTGTTAGATGATTCGAGTGCTTAGAGATTTCGACTTAGTTAGTATTTATGAGATAATATAAATCGAGGTAATTGATATGACACAATATAATGGTGATGGATATTTTAAGCTTTCAAATATCGATGAGGAATTTTTATAGCCTTTAAGATTATTTGTAGAAACATGTGGTGATAGTAAATCTAGGTTGATTACTAATTAAGCATGCATGAATGCTTGAGGATGATATTTAATATCATGAAAAATAGTGGATATTAAATCAAATACTTATGTATGGTATGTGAATGAATGATATCATGGATTTACGATTAAATGAAGTGAAATGGAGTGTGGCATTGAGCTCAATAAAGGTACATATTGATGCAATTTCAAGTTCAAATATCTAATATGGCATTGGACCTATAGACATCATTAGGCCAAAATAACATTGCATGGATGCATTCCATAGGCATTAAACTATATTGTTTTAAACTCATATGTTTAGTTGCATTGTCTTTAAGCATGCTTTGTTTATAACTTGAGATTTTGAAAGGATTTATTCATGCGATACTTATATGAATACTTTAGATGTTTGAATTGTTTTGAAAATATTGAGTATATAGTGTACATGTATGTATTTATATATGTAAATGATCTTAAAGAAATATGCTACATACTTTACTATATTTTCATAAGAAAAGTGAAATGTTTAAATGTTTTCTGAGACTATATGCACCATAGGAGAGTTAAAATTAATAAAGCATAGTGGAAACTGCCTAATTAGAGATTACTCATTATGAAAAGATGCTTGTCTGACAATAGTCATGGACAGGGCTTAATCAAACCTGATTAAAGGAGCTAGAAACATGAGGTCTATGGCCATAGATAGCGAACTAGTTGGTTTTCGAGGGATGATGACGTGATTTTCACTGCTAGCTACAGTGATCTAAGTCTTTATTGATAGAGCATCAAGGATATAGCCTAGTCTCAAATTGATATGATATGCGGTTTAGAGTATAATTTTAAATTGATACAAACTCTAAACCTGATATAATTTCACATTATATAAATGTGTTTTGATATCGTACACGTTTTAAATATGCTTCAAAAGTTATATGTGACATGAAAAGAGAAATGTGCATGCTTTGATTACACGTGATATGATAAGAGACACGTGCATGCTTTAAATCACGTCATAAAAGTAAACACGAGCTTATTTGAGATTTTATATGTTTTGAAAATGCTTTAAAAATATATGTAATATGATTGCGTGACTATATACGCTTCATATATGATTTGATATGATTTGAAATGATAGCTGTTTTATACAGTAAAGCTTGCATGAGTTTGTATATTGAATCATGACCTAACAAAATACTTTCTACATGAAGGATGTCATGACCTTATACTTTCATGAGCATGAGATTTATAAGAAGGGTGTCATGACTTTATACTACATGCAATCATGTCTTTCCACATGAAAATGATATATTTTGATATTGTATAGAAGTATAATTTCTACATGAAAAGTGGCCTGATTGATATTGCTATTGAACATGGTTTTTATACAAGATGTAATATGACATGAGATTGATATGAGAATGGTTTAATATAATTGATGTTGGAATTACATATGATGCACTGTTGCATAATATATCGGTGGTATAAGGACAAAAGGATTGAAAAGTGATTGAATTGACATGACTAGAGATTTATGTGATAGACAGGTGCCAAGGCGGGGATAATAAGGCACTTCAAAATACCCTTCCCATCGACACTTTAAACCCCTGCCTACTTAGAGTCCTTTAGGACATGATCTGAGATGTTTGATAAATAATTACAGAGTGAATATGATATGAGAATCTTTACTTAAAGGTTGCATGCATTTGCATTAGAACAGTATAAGTCTAATTCTATACTTATATAAATGACTTACTGAACTCTCGCTTATTAAACAAAATTTTATAGATTGATCTTAAGTTAGGAGAACACGTTGGGATAATTCTGGTGATTGAATAGTCAACTCCTAAAGTCCTTGCTTTTAAATACTTTGGTTTTGAAATATTTTCTTTCGCATATACTTTTATTTTCAGGCAGTTTTAGTACAGTGCCGTAGGATGGAATGTAAACTAGGATAATAAATGGTCAATATAACAGTTTGATGCTACATGATATGTGTGTGAGTAGTTGTGGATATTAGAATTATTGAATTGGAAAATACTGCTGGTTGCACTATGTTGAATTTGATTTGCAGGTAATTAATTGAGGAAATTCTAAAAATATAAGGGCGATATATTCAACTTGTTTTTAAGCAAAGTTATGTTATGGACTAAATATGATCATTCTCTATTTCGGAAAGTAATTTAAGTTTCTTATGAATTAAAAGATGAGTGAAAATTACTTATCGACTATACTGACACCGAATACAAACCGTAAAACGAAAAGAAAAAATTTAGTTCATACATTTGTTAGCTAGAATAGTGTAAGTGTCAAGTGTACGTCACGGCTTTCGGGTCGTGACAATAAGTGCACCTTCAATTTGATTATTATTGTTTTCATTACATACCATAAATATATAGTCTTTATGCCGAAAAAAATCAAAAAAATTTGCTTATTTAGACTTTCATTAGTTCATTAAAAATGATTTCTGATAAATAATTTTGTATTTTCTGGTATTTATTTGACAAAAAATTAATTAGTCGGTCGAAAATGACTTCTTGGTCAATAAAAACTTAAGTTATTTTTCTGAAAGTTGTCTTACACTTAAAAAAAAAAACATTATCTTGGAAATAGTTGTTTATGTGTAAGATTATTCACAAAGCTTATAAATATAATTTTACTCAAGTTAGACTTTAGATATAATTTTGAAAATTTTTTTGTTACAAATGAAATATTAAATAATTGGGGATGGAGTTACTTGGATTCGAACCTAAGACTTACAATATGTCACAACTTATCCTTAACCACTCGGTCTAGAGGTTGTTGGCCTTTTAAACTTTGATTTAATTTAACCTTTCATAAAATATTATTCTATTAATAAAAATGTTTTTATTTAATTAGATTAAAAATTGTTAATGTTAAAATATTAACATAAAAAATCTTTCAATACTTTAAGTTTAAATATTTTATTTATATATTATTAATCTTAAATATTTTTAATATTTCAACAATAAATAATATTATATTGTTATTTTAAATAATAAATAATATTTTTAATCATTCTTTAATATTTTAATTTAAGATATAATGTTTTTAATCATTTATACTGTCACAGTCTAAGTACACAGTATTTTACACTTTTTCACACATTTTCATACACATAAATTGGTTGGGCTATCCACGACGCCTTTATTTTCCACTTTTAAATCAACAGTAAACAGTAAATACTGTAACTCACTTAATTTATATAAGTAAAATATTTATAACACAGTATTTAGATCATTCATATACATCTCTGTTTAATATAACATTTTAGTACTGTAAAAGAAATGTCTGAATATATAAAAGAAAATAAATATACCTCCAAGATCTATACTAGCTGCCTTGAGGTACTCAACATGCAGCCGAAAATCTTCGGATGATATATGTCTTGATCATTGAAAATACTCTGGAGATATGAAAATAGAGGGGTGAGCAAACCATGACTCAGTAAGAGAGTTGTATGCAATTTTGATATCGCGAAAACTATATGCAGTAAAATCCTAAATTTCCTATCGGTATGCTAGGCATACTAAAACGAAAAGATACTATAGCCGACCAGGTAATCCAGATAGAGCATGGAAGGTATTTTGAAATACCTGTCTTGTCCCGGAAACCCGGAGCGACTATAGGGAATAAATATTGTTGTTGAGATCAATAAATTTCCATATCATTACATATTCTTTCAAAATAATGCTTTTATAAAATAAAAATTTAAATAAAATAAAATAAACCAATATTCATATATTCTTTTAAAAGAATATAAAATTGAATAAACCACAACTCTCATTTAAACCCATTTCACATGTCATTATATAAATCATAATTAGTACGGTACTCCATGTAGTACAATAAACTGTTGGAAAATCATTTTTTTTCATATAAAAATATATTCATATACTTTTTCATTTAAACACATTTTCCATATCACATCATTTTATATCTCATAAAAGTGGAAACTAAGGCATCACCCAGAATATATCATGCTAGAGAGAAAGTACCCCGTAGGGCAATAATAGTCATGTCAGATCTATGGCCATAGTCTAGGGTAGTCCTCGGTCGAACACTGATTAGGTGTCAACCGGGACTGAATACATATCACATGTCACATATCATGTATCACATATCACATATCGACATGATATAGGGCTTAGCAGTCTCAAAACAGTGTATAAAAAATCTCATCACCTTCATGAAATTTAATAAAATAGATAAGGTCATTCAGAAATCCATAAAGGTATAAATCACAATGTCTCATACGGTGAAAATAGCATTGTAAAATATCTACATCGTAGAAATAAAATTTCGTAAATATTCCATTTTGCCGTAGGACACATCCACAGTGTTTCCATGCTTTCTTTTCAAAACTTTCAATTTCAAGATTACTGGAAATCATTTTCCTGTAATTTCATGCTTTATGGAAAATAGAAATATTTATTTTCCAAAATTAATAGTAATTCCACAAACACATTTCTCACTATAAAATACATGTAAAAACATTTTAGTCTCAAAATAGTATTTACACAGTTATATAGCCTTTATAGAAATCGTTACACGTGGTAAAACTTCAGACAGTCCATAAAGGATAATTATAAGAAAGTAGTGAATATTTTACTGAAAATAGTTTATAAAATATTCACTATTCATTATTTCACTTCACCAATCACACATTTCACTATAAAACACTTGGGATGAATTTTCGATAGTTTAACTTTTACTGAAATCGGTAGCATGAACATTTAATAAATATTTTTTGGTAATTTCACCATTTATGAAAAATAATTAATTTCTCACTCTTAAGGCTAGGATAAAATCAATAATGCATCAAAATATTTTATGATATTTTAGAAATATTTTTAATAAATTCTGGTAGCATAACGGTTGCCAGTGTCCTAGCCTCCATGCATTTTCAAACACAATTTAACCAACCAGAAAATCACCATTTCATAACAATTCGAGGCAATTCACTTTCCAATTAATTTCATAAAATTCATAGCATGAAAAACATGCATTCGGATATCCCTACAAATCACACACGCGTCTCTTACTTGTCTAAGGTATATGCGCTTCCCAACAGCACCGCGTGAAAACCGTAACTTTCGTGCTGCAATTAATTCCACCAAAATTATTAGCTTATTAAACACTTATTTTTAAGCTATTACTTATTTTATTGTGCAGCCACATTGGACACTGCAAATATTTTTGCAATATAAATTCGACCGGTAGTATAACATAACTTCTTCGTTTTGCGTCGGATTTTAAATCCGAGCATACCGACAGACTCCTTGTAATTCCTACAGTCTAAATCTACCCTTGAACCATCAAGAACAGCCAAGATTCACACTCCCCTTCATGAGGCCAAATGGGAATGGTGGTGATTTTGGTTGATTTTCAACAATCTAATTTTCCTAGCCTTTAAATCTATGTTCACTAAGTCATTTTCTACCATTTTCTTGCAAGGAATTACATGGTTTCCATATGTTCCCATGCACACCGAACCCTCCTCTAATGGTAGATTTTTATTTAGTCAACAAAAATTAAATCCAATGGTACATTTAAAAACTACACCTTTGTTTTAGTCAAAATGAAACTTTAAAATTCAATGAAACATTTAAATCATGGAAATTCTTACCTCTTGACCGAAACCTTTTGGCTCACTTTTCTCCTTGTTTTCTTCTTTATTTGATGAGATATTGGTATCAATGGAGAGAGAAGAGTGTGTAGATAATTTTTCTAAAAGCAATTTTGGTGAGAAAGTCAAGCTTTAGTGTGTTTTGTTGACTTTTCTTTCTCTTCTTTTTCTTTCTTTGTGTCATGCAAACCAAATGACGAAGAAAATAAACAGTGGCCGGAACTTATGGCTGACGTGTCTTGATGTTTCTAGAAGGGGCAAATTATCATTTTGCCCTTAGTTATGTAAATTTCAAACAATTTTGCCGTTAATTTCCGTAATCGTAAAAACCGTGTAATTAGACTCCAAAATTTCGGATTCCACTGCCAAATAATCATATTTGACGTATCTTGATGATTGGAAGTGGTTTCGTTGACGCGTGGTGTACGGTAGTGAGAAATTACGATTTTACCCCCGCAGACCGCCAACGAAATTTTCTGATTTAACAATCGATTCGATAAATCTTATGACACTATGTTATTCTCCTTTTTAGGTAGAATATCATGATATTTTTACTTGGTCCTAACTCATTTTAGTTTGGATGTAATTTAAGAAAATGCCCTCGGGATGTATTCGTCATTTTTCAATTTGTTTTCCACCTTCACAAAATAATTCCAAATAATTTAAAATAATAAAATTCAGTGATTCTAAACCTCAAAATCATCATATTATATTTTATTACACCACTGTACACAACATTTTCAATCTCAAGCCCTTCTGAACACATTAAAAATAAGTGGGGCCCATATCACACTTTCACTTGTAATCACTTAACACATTTATTTCCACTCAATAATTATTTGCATATCACATGTACAGTACAGTAAAATCGGGTCTCACATATACTATATAGATACAATGCATTCTAAGGCTCACAAATTTTTTCTGTTGATGAGGATAAGTCTAAACATTATTAACCTGTTGGTATTATGTATTTTGGGGCTTATGAATGCTTATGTGTTTTATGGTGATTTTAGTACATGTTCATATTTGACATATTTTTGTCAAGACCTTTTTGTTGGTCTGGATTTTGTTAAGATTGATGACCCGGACCTAATTTCGATTAATGATAAATTAATGAACACTTTAGTAATTCTGATAATTATATACTTAAATTAAGTAGTATGATTTCGGTTAAGTGTGATCTTATATTGTATAAATTATACATGTATTAAACTTATAATGAGATGGATTTATATATGATCATATGAAGAGAGGTTCCTACTCTTAGTTTATATATATGAAATTGGCCCATTAAACTTGATACTTTTAGAAACAGGAATATGAGTAGAAAGTCTCTCCTTCTCACCCTTTCTCGTTCTCTCTCCGATGCAAGTGTGAGGGCAATCAACGGAAAGCATTCGAAAGGTGCTTAAACAACATAATAATTTGGTATAATAGGATTGAGTTCTCGCTTACATCCAGATCTACATCCAGATCAATTTTATTGCATTTAAACATCTTGTTTGTGACTTGAAAAGTTTACGACTAATTTCATTAAGTTTTGCTTTTATTTATTTATTTGATATAGCTTAGCGTTCTAACTAGTTTACTCTTTTTTTAATTTTCTCTAATTAATTGAACCAGAGTCCTCGACCTTTACCAAAAATATATATATATAAAAAAAAGAGTCCACTGCCTAACCTGACCTTATTAAATTTAAGAAAAACAATAGTTTTTTGGTTAAAAAATCACGTTTACGGATATTTATGTGTAATTTTTTTTTGATAAGATTTATGGGTAATTTAAACTTTCTTTCTTTTTTCTTTTTTATTGGTTACAGTAATTTAAGCTTTCTTTGTTACAATAATAACCAACTCAAACCCGACTTTCAAATTTTCCGTAGCTGTGAAAACACTGCATCGCAAATCTACCCATTCTCATCGATCACTTCCTAGTGTTAAATTTATGTTTGTGCGTTTTATAAGAGCGCTATTTCTCCGAAGCACGTCTCAATTTTCCCTGCGAAATCGTACCCATTTCCATTCATCTGCTTCAAACCCTAGATTCTCGAATTCATTCGTCGATGATGACGAAGGAGGCAGCGCGGTTTACCGGCTCGCGCTTAAATTCCAGCGGCCGACAACAGTAAAAGTGCAGCATCAGTTGCGCAACCATGTCAGCTTCATAGGAACAGTGGATCGGCCCCTCAAAGTTATTAGGACTATCAAGACGGATAATTTTGGAGTTCACACTTCGCTCAATGTCCAAAATCCCCAAGATTCCGATCACACATTCAAGCAAGTTTTTTTTTTTTTGACTTTTTGCCTTCATATCGAAAATTTAATGTTGGAAAATTTAATTCTAAAACAGGATATTACTGAAAATGTGGAAGGAGATGGGGGAGATGTGTTTGAAGCATGTGAAGCCCGGTGATTTTATTTATGTTTCAGGGCATCTAGGGTCTTACTCTAAGGTCACCAAGGATGGGCAACTCAGATTATGTTACGAGGTTCTTTACACAAATAATGCACTTTGTTATTGTTCTTGTTCTTGTTATTGTTATTGACTAATACTACCTTGACTAATGTTTGTATCCTCACTTTTGATGAAACGTGATTGTTTACAACTAACGTGATGCATTGAGCTAATAAGATAAATCCATGGATTTCTGTCATTGCTAATGTATATACTTGCTTTCTTGTTTTTATGCAAATACGTATGTATGTGGATTCTTTTCATATATCATTGTAGGTAATTGTTAAAGAGTTGAATTATGTTGAACGACTTGGTCAGAGATCAACCTCTCAAAAATACAAGGAATTACAATCAGTGCAAGGTACAGATGTTTCTGTCTATCATTCTTAATTTGTATCCTTTTTTTTTACTACTGTCTGGTTTGTTGTGAAATTATAGTTCAACCCAACGTACCAAACAGCTTCTTTTTGCTAATTTGTATGTTATTGATAGCCACATAGCTGGACAGATGTCTAAATCTCTCAGAAGTATTGTGTTGGGCCAATTCTAGGAGTTAGTGATCCATAATCTTAGAAATCACACTTCAACTATTGTTAACTTTGAGGCTTTTGATTTCTTCATTTGCTCTCTGCTTATTGTGTTTTCTTTACATTAAAAGATGTAGGTGAAGCTGGTATGGAGAGGTATGAAAGCCAGCTTTACTTATGGCAAGTATTTTTTACCAACCCATTTGAATGGTGGGACAATAGGAAAAGTAAGAAAAATCCTCGGCAGCCAGATTTTAGGCACAAAGATACTGGTGAAGCTCTTTGGCTGAATCCCAACGATCCTCCTTGGATTAAAAAGCAACTTGAACTGCTTGATTCAAAATTGGAAGAAGGCCTAGGCTATCAAGATCATTCACGTCATTGTGTATCTGAATGGGTGTTTGATAAGTAGAATAAATCTGCAGGACTTGAAGAAGAGCAGCTAGTAATATTGGGGATTCACTAAAGGACAGCTACAGACCTATGGCATCAGCCAATTGCAAAGAAAGATCATTGAACCTTAGCTGACAAATGAAGGCAGTAACAAATGGAAAAAATCAATTTTATACACAGGGATTTAAGGTAATTGTAGAACTAGAGCTATGTGGCTAACTAGGATGATGGTAATTCTGTTTCTGTTACTGTATAGCACTTAAGAGGTATCATTACTTGTTTTCATTAGTTGAAATGTTTCATTGTGAAAAATGTTACTTATTAGTCTGACAAGATTCAAAAGTTTTGTAAGACACGTACAATATACAAGTGAATGTGTTTGCACTTTTGTGCTGAGAATTCTACAATAAGGTCACAAGTTTTGATCACATGGTAAGGTCAATGTACACAATACTTGATTAAGTGTAAATATAGTCATTAGATGTAAAATACGTTAGAAGCATCATAAATATATGATAATCAATGTAAATATTAGTTTTAATTAATTTAAAATATGATAATTTTACTAAAAAGTATGTTTCTGTTAATTATTTTGTGTTTATGATACTTAAATATATTTTACATATAATGATTTTAAATTTACGTTTAATCATGTGTTGTTTATATTGATTTACAATAAAGGCAAAATGTATTAGACTCTAGAATTTCCCCTTTTTTTGTACCATTCATTCATATTTGAAGGCTTCTAATTTCTTTCATGCATGTCAATCACGAACTCAAGTTCGCTGGCAAGGTGTGAGGTGCGACTCTTACAGATGGATTACTTGGGTTTGTTTTGGATGTGTTGATGAAAATGGTTGGCTTAGTTATTTTATATATGGGTTGCTAAGGTTTGGGGCTCATGTCCCTTGGGGTATTGCTGACAGGCCATATGATTTTCCTTAGCCTATGCTTCATTTGAATTATGGAGCAAATAACTTTGCATTTTAAATAATCTTTTTAAAAGAGAAAGCATACTACTCCGTGGTGTGGTGCGACGAACAGAACACTTGGTTCATGTTTAACTCAACTAAACAAAGAGCTTATTTTTTGTAGAACTATATGGTTCCCAAAATAAAAAAAATTTTAACTTGTTTAGGAAGTAGATTTGAGGGTTTTTTTTTTTATATATACTAATAAGTGATTAGAAGAAGTAGAAGTAAATATTTTCTTCAGACATTTGGATATGGTTCGAAGAGTTGCTATTGGCAGGAATGTTTTACTGTTTATCACTTTTGATCCGAATGAGATTAATATCAAATTATAAAAGAAATGAAAATACTTGTAATTACACCAAAAAAAAGAATTGAGTTTTTTTAATAAAGTTATAAATCAAAGATTCTACCAAGAGATACAAATTTTAATAACATTTTTTTAATTGATTTTTTTTACAATTTTGTTTTATTCTTTAATAATTACTAAAATTATAGTTTATTATTTTATTTTTGATATGGCAAAGCCCGTTTACCTTGGGCTAGGGCCCAACAAACCAGGAAGAGCTGCCATGTGGCACGGAATTAGTCAACCACGTGGCAGGAGGTGAGAGACATCGCGAGACCTCAAGTGTATCATAGGCGAGAGACCCCTTTCGCCAGCTTTGTCAGCCCCTGTCGCCGGCAAAAGAGAGCCAAATCTTGTTAGCGTACAGCCTGTCGCTCGTTAGCTCAAATAGCTTTCGCTAATGGTCTCTCACCGAGCGACAGACCAACGCCTACGCCCATTATTGGTGGTGTCTGTATTGTATTTGGATACAAACTCTTCTCAAAAAGACAAAATCACCCTCCAGGTTACTCTGTGATATTTGCCTATAAATAGGCCGCAGGTATTATTTTACTCCATAATTTTTGACTTCTAGCTCTTACGTTTCCGAATATTTAAGAACCTTCTGCTGACTTAAGCATCGGAGTGCCTACGCAGGGAACCACCCCCTGCGTTGCTTTGACTTTTCCTGTTTTACAGGTCCTTTTTGGAGACACGTGGAGAGAAAAGGATAACATCGACGTTAGCAATAACTCATTGTTGTTTTGTGCAACAATAATTGGCCTCGTCTGTGGGAAACGTACTAAAAGCCAATCAAAACTTCTAAGATGGTGAGAACAAGATCGACCAATGTGAGAGCTGGAAGTGATGAGAACTTTGTGAGTTCTCCTGAACAACCGATTTGCCAGAGAACCCAGGAGAACAGGGAAGAGGAGAGAACGACTGTAACCATGGCAGAGTTTGAAACTCTGAGGCGACAGAGTGAGGAGACGACTTAGGCACTCAAAGCCATGGTGGACCTGTTTAAGGGAGTTCTTATGCAGTTGAATCTATGGCCGGCCGTACAAAACCTCGTAGGAGAGACGAGCGATAGGGTGCCGCAATAGGCGGCTAGGCGATAGACTAATCATGTGGCGATAGGCTAATCATGCCTTATGTGGGAGATGATCATAATTGACAAGATGCGACAGGGATTGGATGTGGGGACCCTATTGCACGGTCTCTGCAGGGGTATGAGGTAGCGACAGACCATGGGCCCGCGACAGGTTTTAGGTGACAGGGTCCTAAGGTAGGGTGACAGAGTACCGGGCGACATGGTGCCAAGGCTGTGGCAGGGTCTTCCGCCCATCACCGTAGTGTGTCGAATTTTGCTGGTACTAACTTAGAACATGGTGTCGAAGGTGCTGAAAAGAATGGTGGTGACGACCAAAACACTTGGGGAGTTAGGTCGGAGTTTGACCCCACCTGGTGCACACAAATGACACGAGTAGATGCACCTCGAAGGAAGGGAAAAGAAATAGTGGTTGAAGACCTGCCTGATTTGTCCTATGCTGAAAGGGATAGAAATCAACTTGCTCCCCCTGTGGACATGAAAAAAATGATAGAATAGGTGTTGGAAGAGAAGAAGTTGGTGACCGCAGAAGAAAGCCAGAGGAGAAGAGTACCATTCATCGCAGCCATCATGCAGAAACTGCTGCCCCCAAAGTTCAAAATGCCGTAGATGACCGCGTACACAGGGAAGACGGACCCCTACGACCATGTGCAAAACTATAAGGCCTTGATGTTGCTACATGGATGGGAGGATGAGATAATGTGCAGGGCCTTTTCGCTCACTTTGACCGGGCATGCGATGAAGTGGTTCAATAATTTGCCCGAGGGGTTTATTGTCTCTTTTGACCAACTGCGAAGTGAATTCCTTAAGGCGTTTGCGGTGAATAGCCAGAGAAAGAAGGAGCCAACTTATTTGCTTACCCTTAAACAAGGAGTTAAAGAGTCGTTAAAGAGTTATGTGGATTGGTTTAGATATGCCACTCTGGAGGTACGAGATTTGCAAGTTGGTAAAGCCGTAGTAGCCATGTTTCAGGGAACAAGGTTTGAGAAATTGCAGGAGTCCCTATCACTAGACCAGCCAACCACAATCTCAGACCTACTTTCTCAAGCAAATAAATATATCACTCAAGAAGAGGTGGTGAAAATAGTATCGACTGGGGAGTAGAGAGAAGGAAGGAAGCGAGGAAGAGAAGTCACTGAGGAGCCTTCTAGTCAACTGAGAAAATCTGATAAAGCCCCTACACTGAAATACACCACTTACAACCCGCTCACTAAATCTCAGACTTCAGTGTTGGTAGCTATTGAGGGGTCAGGTCTCATACGGCTTCCAAAAAAGGCGTCAGGGAACCTGGGCCATGACTTGGACTCATACTATGATTACCACTCGGTGCATGGGCATTCGATAGAGAAGTGTAAGGAGTTAATGAATCAGCTAGAGAAGTTGGTGCGGGAAGGAAAGATAAACAGATTTGTGTGGAGGAGTAATAGAAGCTACTATCCTGCGCATAACAGGGGAAATTACCCTTGGGATAGAAGAGATGAGAATAGAGGGAATGTGAGAAGAAATGAAGATGCCAGGAGAAATGATAACAGAAGGGTGGACAGAAGGAATCGGGAGGAAGATAATGAGCCCACAAGGTTAGCTATTAATGTGATATTTGGAGGAGAATCGTTAGCTGGCACATCCTCATCGTCTCAAAAGTCCTATGATCGGCAAACCTATCAGGTCAACTCAGTGTTGGAGGAGAGGCAGGAAGAGGAGCCCATTACCTTCACACCAGCCGACAGGGGAGATGTTACTGTTCCTCATAATGATCCGATAGTGATCTCAGCGGTTGTAGTAAAGCATCCAATCAGTCGAATCTTAGTTGACAATGGGAGCTCAGTGAACCTGATTTACTGGAATTGCTTTGAGAAAATGAATATTGCAGAGGATAGGCTGAAGCCAGTGCCTACACCTTTATATGGTTTCTTTGGAGAAAAGGTCAAAGTAGTAGGGGCAGTTCAACTACCTGTCACATTGGGGGAAAACCCGAGGAGCGTTGTCCGTCAAGTACTATTCATGGTGGTAAAGTCAACATCGATGGCTTATAATATGATACTCGGTGGACCGTTGCTGAATGACATGAGGGCAGTAGTACACCCTTGCTATTTGTTAATGAAGTTCCTGACTCCTTACGGTGTTGGCCAAGTGAGGGGAGACCAAAGAAGGGCTAGGACATGTAATATTGCGTTCACCGCGTGTAAGGGAATTCAGAGGAAGGAGACCCTTAAGATCGAAGAACTGCCTAAGCCAAAGCCTGATGAGGAGATGGAGGCAGTCCGATTAAATGAAGAAGACGAAGAAAGAGTGGTATATGTGGGAAGCCAGTTGCCTAAAAAAAACAAAAGAAGAGATAATCCAATGCTTGAAGGAAAATCTTGATGTATTTGCATGGACCCCGATTGATATGCCTGGAATTAACCCCGAAGTTGCTTGTCATCGGTTGAATATAGTTTCAGGAGCAAAACTGATCAAGCAAAAGAAGAGAAATTTTGCTCCAGAAAGACAGCAGGTCATAAACGAGGAGATCTCGAAGCTGTTGCAAGCGGGGTTTATCAGAGAAGTTAATTACCTCGAATGGTTGGCTAACGTTGTGATAGTGAAGAAAGCCAACAGAAAATGTAGAATGTGTGTGGACTTCATGGACTTGAACAAAGCTTGTCCTAAGGATTCGTATCCACTACCTCGAAAAGTTAAGTTGGTAGACGAAACTTGTGGATACGAATTACTTAGCTTCTTAGATGCTTTTTCGGGGTACCACCAAAATATGATGCACCTAGATGATGAGAAGACTTCTTTCATTACCGATAACGGAACATACTGCTATCGAGTAATGACATTCGGTTTAAAAAACGCAGGGGCAACATATCAGTGCATGGTAAATAAGGTGTTTAAAGACTTGTTGGGTAACACCATGGAACCGTATGTGGATGACATGATCATTAAAAGCCGAAAAGAAGAGTCACATGCCGAGAAAATGTCGAAGGTATTTGAGGTGTTGCGGTAGTATAAGATGAAGTTGAACCCCAACAAATGCTCATTCGGAGTGAGATCAGGAAAATTCTTGGGGTTCATGATCACTAATCGGGGAATAGAAGCTAATCCCGAGAAAGTTCAAGCCATTTTGGACATGAAGCCACCTAATACTGTTAGAGAAGTTCAAAGGCTAACAGGGAGGATAGCAGCTTTGAATCGCTTTTTGTCCAAATCAGCTGAAAGGAGTCTGCCATTCTTTAAGGCAATAAAGGCGGGAAAGAATTTCAAATGGACAGAAGAGTGTAATGATGCCTTTGAGAAATTAAAAGACTACCTGAAAGAGTTGCCATTATTGTCTCGACCACAACCTGGAGACCAACTCTTTATGTATCTCGGTGTAGGAGAGAAGGCTGTAAGCGCAGTCCTATTGAGGAAGGAAGGAGACAAGGACTGTCCAATCTACTATGTGAGCAAAGTCTTACTAGACGCTGAGACAAGGTACCCTCTAGTAGAGAAGATAGCTTTATTGTTGGTGATGGAAACTCAAAAGTTACGACCATACTTCCAGGCTCACTCGGTGACTGTCTTAATATATCAGCCTTTGAGACAAATACTACAGAAACCAGAACACTCAAGACGTCTGACCAAATTGGCAATTGAGCTGAGTGAATATGACATACACTTTCAGCCCCATCAAGCGATAAAGGGGCAAGCATTGGCAGATTTTATTGTAGAATGCATCGGCTGGGAGGCCCAAGAAGAAATAGGATTAGTTTGGTGGAAGTTATTTGTAGATGGAGCTCGCAATATGGATGGTAGTGGAGCTGGAATTGTGCTAACTTCGCTTGAAGGGGAAACCTATGAGTATTCCTTACGCTTTGATTTTCCAGGCTCGAATAACGTAGCTGAGTATGAAGCCTTGATAGCCGGAATGAAACTTGCCGAGAAATTAGAAGTTAGTAACTTAATGGCTCATAGCCACTCGCAGTTGGTGGTAAATCAGTTCTCGGGTGAGTATGAAGTGCGAGAACCTGCTCTAGTCCCTTACTTATAGAAGGTTCAATTATTGGCACAATCATTCAAGAATTTTCGGTTGACCCAGATAAACCGGTTTGAGAATAGTCACGTAGATACTCTTTCAAAGTTGGCCTCATCTAGGGGAATTAAAGGTGGTATGGTGAAGATAGAATCCTTAGCCAAGCCAAGTATCGAAGAAGAAGAAGTTTGCGATGTTGAGATTGGAAGTGATTGGAGAAGCCCGATCAAAGACTACATTTTGGGAGGCAAACTCCCCACTGACAGAGATGAAGCCCGAAGGCTAAAATTGCAAAGTGCTAGGTTTACTATGGTAAATGGAGAGCTTTACAAGCGTGGGTTCACTACACCCTTGCTAAAATGCTTAAAGCCCCAACAAGTTGAATACACCTTGGCTGAAGTTCACGAGGGGATATGTGGTGAACACTCAGGGGCTCAAGCCTTGGCCATGAAAATATTACATGAGGGGTTTTATTGGCCTACACTGAAAAAATATGCCATTGAGAAGTTGCGAAGATGCGAAAAATGCCAGAAGTTCGCTCTTATAGTTACTACATTAGTCTCGACCCTTCAGAGCACTCTTCAACCAACGCCATTCGCGCAATAGGGGCTAGACGACTTGGGACCTTTTCCCTTAGGCACGGGCTAAAGGAAATATTTACTGGTAGCCACAGACTACTTCACAAAGTGGATAGAGGCGGAGCCTTTGGCTACAATTTCTGAAAAGAAGGTGGAGGCGATGGTACGGAAGGATATTATCTACCGCTTTGGAATTCCTCAGGTGCTAAATGCCGATCATGGGAAACAATTGGACTGTGATGCATTTCTAGAATTTTGTAAAGACCTGAGTATCCAGTTAAGAATATCTTCTGTATCTTACCCACAAGCCAATGGGCAAGCCGAAGTCAGTAACCGAACTATACTGCATGGTTTGAAAACCAGACTGGACAAGGCAAAGGGAGCATGGGTAGATGAGCTCCCGAGTGTCCTATAGGCATACAGAACGACAAGCAAGGTGTCGACGGGAGAAACACCATTCAATTTGGTTTATGGAATTGAGGCCCTCATCCCAGTTGAAATCGGAGCTGGATCACCTAGGTTGATCCCTTATGTTCAAGAAATTAACTCTTAGGGGCTTAGAGAAAACCTTGATTTGATAGATGAATTAAGGAACATGGCGAAGATAAAGTTGGCCGCCTACCAACAGTAGATAGCGGCTTACTATAATGCTCGAGTTAAGAGCAGAGAATTATAGGAAGGAGACTTGGTGCTGCGAAAGTCAACAATTACAAACGCTTACAGGGAAGATGGTAAGCTTCGAGCTAATTGGAAAGGACCCTACAGAATTAGAAGGATGATTGGGCCAAGCACATGCGCTTTGGAAACTTTACAGGGAAAAAAGATCTCGAAGACCTGGAACACCAATCACCTTAAGTTGTATTGGTATTGAAAGCATTATACTTTCTTATTGTTGTTATTCTTATTTCTCCGTCTATTCCAATACTTCATAATTATCATTGCTTTGTTATCATTTGATTTATGAATAAAGGTCAGTTATTCATATTCTATATTTTCTAATGCAATATATTAGTTGGTATATGTGTTACAGGAATAGAAATGATTGAGGCAAAAGTTGGCCAAACATAAGTCCCTAAGCACAAAAGGGTGCGAGACGGGCAAATCGAAGTCCTTAAGCACAAAAGGGTGTGAGACGGGCAAATATAAGTCCCTAAGCACAAAAGGGTGCGAGACACGCAAACCTAACTCCCTAAGCACAAAAGGAGTGCAAGATGGGCAAACATAAGTTCCTTAGAACAAAAGGGTGCAAGACGGGCGAATATAAGTCTCTAAGCACAATAGGGTGTGAGATGGGCAAACATAAGTCCCTAAGCACAAAAGGAGTGCGAGACGGGCAAACATAAGTCCCTGAGCGAAAAATGTGTGAAACGGGCAATCCAAATGTACAAGTCCTTAATTGGAAAAAGCGCGAGATAGGCACAACGCTCAAGCAAAAAGTTCTTCTTTGGACAAGGAAAGTAACATTGTCTCAAAGAAAAACTTGGGGAGCAATACCATATAAAAGATAAAAGGTATGTTATATTGCAACTTTTGAAAGCGGGTAATTACTTTATCGATAAAATACTGTTATGTTGCAGCACTTTGACATACTCATATTGTTATGACTACAACATGTTGAAATTTGAATGAACATGATGATACAACATAGCATACATTCTGTCACAAGCATACAAAAAAAGAAGCACAAAAGGGAATTGTAACTTTCATTAAAAGTAAATGAATCGTTTACAACTATCGTTTGTACTAGTTATAATTGGAATGAAAAATAAAGTGAAAAAGATAAAGGCCCTGGTTAGTCTATGGAGACAATGGAATCGGTCGGTGGAGAAGGTTTTATGTCAGGACCTAGATCTTGGGAAGCCGGAGGAATATTTTTAGATGAGGGAGCATCATTTGAAGGCCCAGCAACATCAATAGACGCAGAGTCTGGCACAAGATCGATGGTAGTAGAATTAGAGAATTGGAGCTCGTCACCATCTAACCCTTGCAATGCCTCGATAGGCTTGGGTTAGTCGCGTGCCTCAACAAGTTCGGGCTGATTGTGCACCTCAACAGGCCTAAGTTGGTCACACGCCTTAGTGGACTCGGGCTGACTACGTGGCTGTCGAGGGGGCCACGGACCTTCGAGGTTGTCTAGGTCGTCTATGGCCCCTTCCTATAAGTAATCTTCCGGGCCTTATGAGTCGGGCTCATACTTAGTCCAAGAAGGAGCATCATAGTACTGGGCCTCTTTGGTAAAAAGCAACTCGGGAAAGGTCTCATTAGGCCTCTGCTTCTCCAGCCAAGAGCAAGCCAAGTAAAAGCCATACTTAACGAATCCCGCCGCAAAGTCCTGCTTCTTTTCAAAGCAGTGTTGAGACAGGCGGTATTCACGAACGGCTTCGGCTTGGACCTCCTTTTGTCGATCTAGTACATTTTGCAGCTCATCGATGGCCTCATCATGTCATGATCTCATGGCCTCAAAATCGTTTACTGCCTTATTGTACCATGAAGGGATACCACCTTCGCTTATTCTTCTTTCAGCTTTTGATCGAGGTTCGCGTTCTGCTTCCTTAACTCTTTTACTCTGTTGGGATATGGACGAAGTTGGTTAACCTCATTCTGAAGCTCCATGTACTTCTCTTGAAGCTCATGCAAATCTTTCTCAGCCTGCTCCCTAAGAGTCCTGTGCCATGCATTAACAGCCACTGTCTGTTGAGCCGCCTGACAAAACAAAAAGAAAATAACTCAAAAACTTGACAAAAGAAGTTAAAAAGAGCGTATCATTATTAAAGAAAGGCGGCGCTCTCACCTTCATTATGAGGTAATTAGCGTTGTTTTCAGCCTCTGGGAGGTTCTTGAAGAGTTCCTTCTCGTCACGAGGAAGGATGGTACTCCAAGCCAGGCGAGAAGCTACCTCAGGCTCCTCGATAATATCATTATTGTTGACACTGGGGTAGGTCTGAAAGTCATCCCGTCAACAACGACCCCCCCGTCTACTTGATATCGCCTAAGGATAGGATCGACCATCTTAGGCAAAATTGGCCTCACAAGCATCGAGTCTTCGATGATTAATCTCTTTCGGTATTTACGACGAGGCCTGCGAGGAGCCGACCTATTCTCAGCGGCACTAGGATCACCTTCACAACGGGTGGACTCACTCCTTTGTGACCTTGAGCTCTCGTGATCGTCTGAGCTATGATCACGAATAAGGTGCCTCTTTCGCTTAGTTCTTCTGGCCTCTTGCTCCTGGCAACTGGGTTCGCCAATGGCCGGAGGAGGAGGAGTAGGAGCGCAAGGATGTCCAGAAGTTGATGCCTCAACTCAAGGCTTTTGACGAGGAGGAGGAGGAGGAGTCTCTAGCGAAATTCTGGAAGACACAGTGTTCTCCCTTCTACGCATAGCTGCTTGAAAGTTCATATCTACATAACACAAGGAGAAAGAGTTAGCAAATCAAGTCTAAAAATACTGCGCGCATGTATACGAGGGTAAATAGAATTAACGTTAAAAACCTATAAAGTCACACAAGTCATCTAAGTTAGCCAAATTTGCATCCGATAGAAAGTCATAGAAAGGACTCTCGAAGGTGTCGCCTTAGTTCCATTCAAGATCTTCCTTGAACGAATCATCGACACCCGCAGCCCTAGGTACCTCGTCCCCCGAGTCAGAAGAAGGTTCATCTACGAGGCGACCTATGGGGGTAGTTGGTTCAACTACGGGAACTGCGAGCGGGTGGCTGGAACTAGAACTGGGAACATGCGAGGTTGTGGTAAGGTTAGATGGAGCAACAGAAGTCCTAAGAATAACTCTGCTTACTCCCCAGCCAGCGGCAATAATGTTCTCGGGGGTTAAAAGAGAAAATAAATTTTGCTCCCCGATGGAACATATACGCCTAATGGACTCGCCAAAGTGGACCCTCAAGCTAGCCAAGTCGAACTTTTCCGAGCGTTTTGAATGGTCGTTGGTATCACGATTCCATCTAGTACGAATCCTCAAATCACTTGGAAACTTAACAACGACCCACTCACTCTCGAATTTGTGCAATTTGTTGGGAAGATTGAAAAAAATCTTATTATGAAACTCGTCGGCTTTTAATCTCTGAAGGGAAAATGTAACTAGTCCTTTTAACCTGCGAACCCTAATGCACTAAGAAGGGGAACAATAGGAACGATGCCTAAATTATGGGATACTACAGAAAATCTCACTAACTGAGCCCATGCATGAGAATGGAGTTGGCATGGAATTATATCTTTATACCTGAGGAAAGCTAGACCAAATTCTGGTATTGGAAAATGAAAACAAAAAACTAAGGATGCTTTATGAACGGCTATACCGCTTCTAACCAAATTAGGTGTATATTCCCTATCGGTTGGGAGTTTATATTGATAACCAGGAGGAAAGGAAAAACGAGTGTTAATCTCTTTTAAATCTGCCCTTGATAACTTACACTCAATACTGCCCCTTCTCAGTGCTTTGCCTGTGCGTTGAGAAGACATGGTCGAGAACTAAATATGAAAGGAGACAAGTAACAGGCGGCAGACCTGAGGGTTTGCGAGAGACCTATGGTACAAGAGACCTAGTGCGCGAGAGACCTAAAGCGCTAAGCGAAAGACCCAAGTAAGCGGGAGACCTAAGTACCATGCGAGAAACTAGACTCATGCGAAAGACTTAAGGTAAGTACGGGAGAAAGCAAAAATGAGGTGACAAGGGCACACTTATTGTGACAGTACGAGCGAGAGACTTCTGCATGAGGGTAATAGACTATATGATGTGGTAGGCTACGTAAGGCGAGAAAGCTAAAAGCGTGCGGCAGAGTGCTAGTGCAGAGGTTTTTCTTACTCGATTTCGTCGAACGTCTGTTGCTTATATAGCTGTGACAGGGGACACCAAACGTTGCACCAGATAACACCTTCCGCAGAGTTGGACCTTTTTTCACCTACAAAAAATACTAGAAAAACAACAAAAAAAATCAGGAAAAGACCTCAATGTCCTGGATCCAAATATTTATACTCTCTTTATTGGAAAAATCCAACAATAGAGTGGGGAGCAATTGATATGGCAAAGCCCGTTTACCCTAGGCTAGGGCCTAACAAACCAGAAGAGCTGCCACGTGGCACGAAATTAGTCGACCAAGTGGTAGGAGGTGAGAGACATCGCAAGACCTCAAGTGTATCACAGGCAAGAAACCCCTTTCACCAGCTTTATTAGCCCCTGTCGTCGGCGACAGAGAGCCAAACCTTGTCAGCGTACAGCCTGTCGCTCGTTAGCTCGAATAGCTTTCGCTAATGGTCTCCCGCTGAGCGACAAACCAATGCCTCCGCCCATTATTGGTGGTGTTTGTATTGTATTTGGATACAAACTCTTCTCAAAAAGACGAAATCACCCTTCATGTAATTAATCTGTGATATTTGCCTGTAAATAGGCTGCATGTATTATTTTACTTGCTAATTTTTGACTTCTAGCTCTTACGTTTTCGAATATTCAAGAACTTTCTGCTGACTTAAGCATCGGAGTGCCTATGTAGGGAACCACCCCCTGCGTTCCTCTGACTTTTCCTGTTTTACAGAACCTTTTGGAGACACGTGGAGAGAAAAGGATAACATCGACTTTAGCAATAACTCATTGTTATTTTGTGCAACAACAATTTTAATTAAATTATCTTATTTCACATTAATTAATTTATTTTGTTAAAATTTTTTATTAATTTCATTTATTTTTATTTTAATTAGTAAAAGTATATTTATTCTATTTATTTGTTTCACTTAAAAAGTTATCATTTAATTTAATAAGTTTTATAATTTATTTCTTTTGATTTGTTAAAAATATACAAAATTTACATTGAATTGTAATATTTTATATCACTTTTCTATTAAGTTTATGAAACTCTATTATAATTTTTCTTAACCGCACTTTAATATAATTCTAAACACTTTTTCTTAAAGCTCTAGGTAGGTCAGACAGACCTTAAGAAGTAGAAAGTGAACTACATTAGAATTGAAAGGAAAAGGTGAAAAGTGCGTAGGTTTTGTATAAAATTATTAAACTTTTTTTTCTTTTACCATTTTTAGTGTTATATATAAAAAAGAAACCTACCATATTTTTTTGTTAATTTTATCAAAGTTCTATAATAGATAACAAAAAAAAATTATTAAAGTTTAATTTTTTGTAATTTTTCAAAATTACGTATAAAATACTCAAAGAACTTACTAAAGTGTAATTTTTTTTATAAATTGGGGTGGATGGTATAGATTGAGGGGGACTTGGCCCACCCCTTCCCAAAAGTTTTAAAGCCATTGTGTATATGCAAATTTATGTTGAAATAAATTTAAATTGATACTTTACATTTTTTTTTCATTTTGTTGTTTTCTATGTTGATTTTAAATTATGCATTAATTTAAAGTATAAATAAGTTTATATATGTGTAAATTAATATAAAAACACTATTATTTTATATTTACAATATATAGTTAATAAATGTTTTATTATTTAAAATTCTAAATATTATGTGGCACTATTTATTAAATAAAACTTTAACGATTTTAAATGTTTAACATTATTAAAATATACATTAAAATAATTTTTAAAATTTTAGTAGCAAATGTATTATTTGATATAAAAATAATTTTAGTAATTTTTATTTATTTATTAATTTCACAAATATCAAACATATGCTATAAATTTTATTTTATTTAAATCTTAATCTAACGTCTTTGATGTTCATTTTTTTTCTCAATACATTTCACAACCTATCATTGTTGTGTTTTTGTCCAAACACATATCTTAACATTGATTTTAATTTAACTGTTACAGTTTTAATCGCATTATTACAGTAACTAATCCTATTGTGAGCGTTGTTTTCAATCTCACCGAATGCAATCTTACTATACATTTAAATGGAACTTAAAAGATACTTCAATGTCATGTCACTCTCTATCGAAGTACACATTTGGCATAACTATGTATATTTTGGAAATATATATCCCTCCAATACTAACCCTTCTAGACACCTTATTTTGTCTGGGGTCTTAACTTGTAAAAATAATTAATTGATTTAGGTGACATAGTGTTTTAGATAATAGGATTAAGCTAGAATTAAATTAGGATTTTTTAGATGTAGAATTAACATTAATTAGGAAATTAGAATTAAAATAGGATTTAGGAATAATTAAAAAGTTGAGAAAATAAAATAAAATTAATTTTAAGATCAGATAATTAGGTTATTAGATTTTTTAGGATAATTATTAGAGTTTATTAATAGGAAAGTTATTATTAGATAAAAATTAGAGTAATTAGAGATTAACATTAACATAGGAGTTAAGTAGATAAAATATAAAAATGAAGAGATAATTGATAGAATTTCATCAAAAAAAAAAGAGATAATTGATAGAAAGTAGAGTTGCATTAGGACTTAGATTTTTTACTATAAAAAAGGGTTAAGACTCTATAGTAAGAGGAGGACCAATAAATCCTCTTCAACTCGGCATCCTTGCACTGCAACACCGATCAGCATCATCTAATCTTCATCCCCGGTCCCCATCTTCTTGCCGAGCTTGCCTGCATACTGTCATCATCCATTCACCGCCAACCTGCTCGCTTCTTATTACCATCATAACCGAAGCCCCATTCTTTGCTGCCTCCATCACCATCTTCATCGAGCCTTCTCATCGTTACTTCCCCGTGCCTAACCTCTGCACCGCGTTCTGTGTTGTGCTAACAACTGAACCGATCGCCTCTGGCTTCTTGCCGTTTCCATCGTCTCCACTTACAGCCACGATCCCTGCATTGTTCTCTGTCTTCTTCGCACGCCCCTGCTCCAGTACGCTGTACCATCATCATTTAGCTCCCTGACTTCACAGGCCCACCTCCGACCTCTGCTGATTCACACCTGTTCTGCCGCGGTTTTGCTAGATGTACTCGTTCACTGCACCAGAGTTGTGCTGTCATCGTTGCTGCCGGGCCATCATTGCTCCAAGTTTCTTCGCTACAACTGGAGTATGGTTCTGTAAAGAGAACAAATAACAGAAGTAAGATGGGAAGGAAGCTTTTATCGAGTTTATATTAGAGTTTAATATTTGATTAGATAATGATATTGAATAGGCGATTAGGTTAGGATTTAACATATTAATTTGTATAATATCATTAGTAAGGTACTGTATAGGATGATGTTTGTAGGACATTTAATTAAATTCTAATGATTTAATGGGCATGAAGTAATTTGAATGATAATTCAATAATTTGATTTAATAACAATTTGTATGACAACTAACATGATGTAGTGTAATAATATGATTTAATAATTTTTGTGCTAATATTTGATTTAATAATTTAAAATTATGATTTTAATTTATAGGATAATTTGTAGGATAACAATTTGATAATTGGTATGTAATTTTATATTGATTAGCATATGTTAATCAGTTTATATGAGATTTGATATTAACTTTGTATGTTAATTAATTTGAATAGTAATAATTTTAAAATATTTTGTATGTTGATTTGATATATACACACTAATCCTATATAAATTTGGTTATGAGTTTTGTAATTATTGTTTAATTTTCTATGTCATTTAATTTATATTGGTGAACTTCTTTCTTTTGGCTTAAAGGCATGATTAGGAGATTCACACAGTTATGCTCGAAATCATATTCTTCTTCTTGTTGTATATATTATCAATAATGTATAATTTTTTAAAGGGTTTATATATAATACACTACATTGTCAATATACCAAAGGTTGACACATCATCAATTAGCAAACTAAAAAAATGTCAAGTCCTTAAAAATAAATACAAATAAATTTTTTTCAATTTATTCATAAGAGCTTATTGATGAGATGTCAACTTGTGATGCAATGACAGTGTATAGTTTCTATACACTGTCAGTGTATCATATATTAATCCATTTTTTAAAGTGTTTTAAGTGTTTTTACAAAATTCTAAATTTAGAATTTATGTTGTATGTATTGATGAAAAGAAATTATGTTCCGAAGTTAATTAATAACCTCTTTTTTGGAAATTCAAAAAATAATTATGTTAGCCATGTTCTTCAATATTCCAAAATGTTGATTCTTTAATCAAAAGATGTGTATCCATGAAAAGATGTTTTTAGCATCGGTTGAGACTTATAAACACCTCCATTGACATTAATTTAACATATCTTTTCATTCAATCTTTCAAAAAATCGGATTTCTTCTCTCACTCTCATTTTTCTAGTTTGATTGTTAAAGAAGAATTTGAAGTGCAATCTGGTTGTTCTTTGAATTAGGCATTATATCTTGGGGGATAATGTTGTCAACAAATCATATGTACCTAAGTTACTGTGCTTAATATAACTTCCTGAAAGTACCTTGCCTAAAATTCATTTCATCTTCTTCACAAAATTTCTTAGTAAGAAACATATATACAACAATTGTAGGATAATAGAACTTCTCAAAATGACATCTGCCATCAAGCTTCATATTTATGAAGTGATTTTTTTAAAGGCCTCAAAGGATACTGTTGATGTTGAACCAAAAATCAGAAAGTTATCTTTTGAATACCATATTAGCGAATGGTGTGAAAGATTATATCTTGGTCATGAATCGGTTCTTGAAACATGATTATTTTTCAAGTTACTATTTTTGCAAATTTTGAATGCCAACAAGAGTAAGCATAATATAAGTACAAAGAAGAAAAGTGATAAGTGCTATAAAGAGTGAAGATCTTCTTCCTAAATCAAGGTGCACAATTTATGTCACATCCGATTTTTAGAAAATACCAATTAACTTTTTTTTTTCTTGTAATGGTTAGACTGTTTGTCGACATTATTTTCTTTATCTCATATTATATAAATCCAATTACCGTCATCACATTATATCAATATATCATTTTCAGATTCCCAGTGATAAGATTTCATATCCACGAATAAACATATTCTTATATACATAACAGTTCACATATACATTTTCCCAGGTTCTATTCGTCTATACATTTATAATCCTATTAATTTACATCCTCGTAATCATATATAAACAGTGAGTATTGTACAAAATGTCTGGATTATATAATATAATACAATACACCTTCAGTGGACGATATGTGCGCCTCGAAAGAATACTGTAGACTCCAAAAGTAAGCTCCTCTCCTGTGAGTGGAAATCACTGCAAATAATCTGGGTGGAAAATAGAGGGTGAGTTTATACTAAGTAAGGAAAAGTATATAAAAGAGTGGTGCCATGCCACTATATGCAGTTTAAAAATCAATAATTAAAATCATTTTCATAAAATCAAACTTGTGAAATCATTCAAACATTAGCATATAAAACTCATTCATCTTTCCTTACTTTTCTATTGAAATCATATACTCTTTTCGCAATTCATTTCATGCAAAGTAAATCATTAAAATAAAATAACTGTATTCGTATCATGAAATCATATGCTTTAAAACTCGTTCACTTTTTCTCGTAACCTTTCGGTCAAATCATATACTCTTTGTATAGATCAAATCGAACAATCAATCATCAGTTATATATCATATATCAATAAGAAAATAAATCTCCAAGAGTATCATGCACAAATCTCGTATCCCATTAGGGATCTCGTATAGGAATTAGGCGTACCCACAAGGGGCCAAGATCCATCCCTAAGTCGTTCCTACCTCGTAACAATGGCCATTGTCAATAAGGTACTAGGGACTTGATCAAGGTCTCCCAATCCTAATCATATGATGCTTGTATGCATGATCATCAATGAGTGATCAATCTCGTAGAAATCATTTTTCATATATCAATAAAAGCATAGTAAAATCAAATTCATATTAGCTTCATTCAGTAAATCCATAATCGTATAAACAAATAAACATTTCATTCACTACATAAATCTCTATAAAATATCTCTTATTTCGTAAAATAATCTTATGAATTAATTAAAATAATTGTTATGCAAAACATATCTCTTAAAACATATTTTAAACTCATAAATAAATTTCTTTATTATTAATTTATGAAAAATTGGGCATGGATGCAATTAGGGATAGATTTTTTCTAAATATTTCGATTTGATTTTCTATCCTAACCCCTGTCAAAATCACAATTCAGTAATTCAAATCACCCAATTCTCCCATATGCTAGCATAGTATTTCCTATGCCAGCATAGTATTTCCTACACTACTTCTATATATTATTCCTTACCTCAATTTGCAGTCTGAAATGAAATCCAATAGCACCACCGATCCACTTGTTTCTCCAAATTACTAGTTGCACAATTAATATTAAAATAATTAACACTCCTTAATCAATTTATAAAATTTCCTTTACTTAGCCTATACTCGTATTTTAATTATTTCTACTTAAGGGAACATTACAGAATTCTCATAAATCTCCATTTGACCAATTACGGCCAATTCATTATACTTGTTCTTTTCTCATTTCTTCTTCATGCATAATTTCTATTTATTCCCTTCTCCAAACTTATTTTTCTTATAGCATTAAAGTTTGGTTATTTTCATTCATCCAAAAATATAATATGGAATTTCCATAAATTCCTATTTGGCCAAAATTTCCACAAAGTTCTGTACTTGTCATTTTCTAATTTGACTTCATGTATTTCTTCCAATTACTACTTATATCAATTATACACTCATGTTGTCCTAATATTTAATCACTTACATTAAACTTTTATTTTTTTTAATTGAAACCTCCTATAGGTCCTATATTTATTATTTTCCAATTTCAACTTCACTACTAATCTTTATTTATTCTTTGCATCAATTCCTTTATTACCATTTAGCACCATTACGCATCAGTACCATCCTCTCATCTTGGCCGGATGGCCCTTACAAGTTTAAGCCTATCATCTCCTTATTTTATGAATCTAACTATTGTGATTTCACCTCATGTAAACATTTCTATCATCCAAGTATTAAAATCAATATGAATTCACCATCATCCACTCATGACTGATTATGCTAGGCTGGAATTTAATTCAATTTAGGTGCATGGTCATGCTTATTCCATTACATATTATTGTCATTTGCCATTCCTATATTAAATCATATTAATTTTCCCTATAAACCACTTTGGTCAATGCTTCTATAATTCCTACAATTTATAATTTTTCTTTCAATTTCATCTTCACCTATTGTTTTTCATTAAATTTCCTATTTCCATTTTAACATCATTTAATATCATCATCACGCCATCTTCATCATTTTTACCTCATCGCCGAATGGCTTTTTCAACACTAAGTCATATTTGTTGGATTATGCCCTTAGAACCATTCATTAGATGATTGACTTTGGCATTATTTATGTATCATGACATTTTATTTATTATAGTTCATTATTATATTTGTTTTATAACTGCGTAATGTAATCTTATATGATAATGTCCTTAGAATAGTAATAACAGTGAAGGAAACCGAAACAAACATGCAGCGGAATTTAAATCATTCGGTCTCCACCAAGATCGATTCGGAGGGTTGCCTGATTAGGGTTTCGAGATTTTACCTAACGTTTTCTCTGATTTTTCTGTCTTTGGTCGAATCACAAGCAGCAACTTTTCGTTCCTGCCTCTATGGTATCCACACGAACGGATCTCACGACTCTTGAACGTCTCACGATCAGAAGCCTTAAAGAGTTTTTGACCTATTGGGTCGCACACTTAGAACGGATCAATGAGGAGCTTAATTAATCCTATTCTGAATTGGATTAAGGATATAACTAATCCTATTCTGAATTGGATTAGGGATATAACTAATCCTATTCTAAGTAGGATTAGAGTTCTGTTTGGCAGTAAATTTTAGGGTAAAATTTACTGCCTATAAAAAGGATGTTTTTCTAAAACATAGCCGCACTTTTTAAAAAACAGAAAACAAAACATTCTTTTTAATCGAAGCTAGCAATTCGGTTATAAGGAATCAAAAGCTCTTTAAGGCTTCTGATCGTGAGACGTTCAAGAGTCGTGAGATCCGTTCGTGTGGATACCATAGAGGCAGGAACGAAAAGTTGCTGCTTGTGATTCGACCAAAGACAGAAAAATCAGAGAAAACGTTAGGTAAAATCTCGAAACCCTAATCAGGCAACCCTCCGAATCGATCTTGGTGGAGGCCGAATGATTTAAATTCCGCTGCATGTTTGTTTCGGTTTCCTTCACTGGTATCAGAGCCAGATTCGGAGTCCCTGATTTGTTTTGATAAAAGCATGATCTCTGGTTACTTTCTGTTTATGATTACATGCAATCGTTTTAATGAGATTAATACGGATTAGAATGTATATGATATATTCAGAGGCTAAAAATCGAATTGTTGAAATTATATATATGATATATATCAATTTCGATTCAACTTATATGTGAGATATAATCTGTGATGCAAATTATTAATGGCAGTTTCTGTTCTGCATAAACGTTATGGAAGAAACAGAAGATAAGAGTTCTAATGCGACTAAAATTATAGTCAGTATGAGATACTGGCTGGAACATCCTGATAAGATTAGGACACTTCCCGATAAGGGGCGTTGGCAATGTCAATACTGGGAACCCCGCAGTCAAGGTTATAATTCTTTTCAAATGTGCCTCGTTAATAAAACTAAAATTTGAAATTGCATTACACTTGTTTGTATAACACGGTGGTTGTTGTTTGAGCATGGTGCATAGTTATAGCCCTAGCCCAATATGATTGTATTTTGGTGGTTGTAAATTTTAATAAATACGACTTGCGTGTCGTGCCTTGTTCTTGAAATTCTTGTTGTACATTCTTTTCTCATCTTACTCCCCTCGAATGTAACTCGAGGTTTCTCTTAAACTATGTAATTGGAGCTGACAACCATGCAAAGGATGACCGAAGAGGCACTTGGAGAAGATGCTATCACCCTTAGGTTAACTAACCCTTAGGGTTTCTCATTGGCTTGGGAAATCCATTTAGTTTGGGCTATAACTATGTCACGTTTATTTTATTGCTTAATTGCATGAGATGCATGGTTTATTTTGTACGTTTATGATATGAAAATCATATGATAATTTTTTTTAAAAAAAAGGTAAAATTGGTGAGATCTTATTCAATAAACTAAGAAAATCCCTCAAATTAAATTAAGTCAATAATAGATGCCTACCAATGAATAGCACTCGTCAAGGCTAGAATCGATTTTGTTATGTTTGCCAAAGCAAAATATCATATCTATCTTAGTAAGACGCGATGGGATAATAGTGATATCCAAAGGCTATAAATTGGGTTGACTTAACTAAATTTCCTCAATAGGATTGAGAATTTAGAGGCATAAAGTTGGGCTTCCATTCATGAGATGAATTAGAACAAGTGTTGTTCACCCAACTATCCAAGAGTTACATGAGATGTAATTGGTAAGTGTTGCCTACCTAAATAGCCAAATCTTGGGCGATTAGCCAAAGCTAACTCTAGATAAGGTGAAATATGGATCTTGGCCCACTATAGAAATTATGTGATAATTTTTCCGAATTAATAGTGAGGGTTGTTGATTCGATAAAAATAGTGGGAGCATTATTTAATAAATATTTAATTAAATGAATGCATTCATGATACTTATATTTTGCATATTTTTGTTGTAGATTACCATGGCATCAAACACAAATAACACACTTTCACTGCGATCTGTCCTTGAGAAGGACAAGTTGAATGGGACAAACTTCCTGGATTGGTACAGGAACTTGAGGATAGTCCTCAAGCATGAAAAGAAGTTGTATGTCCTTGAAATTCCCTTACCTGAGGAACCACCCTCTAATGCTCCAAGGGCAGAAAGAGATGCTTATAAGAAGCATCAAGATGATGCATTGGATGTTAGTTGCCTTATGCTTGCCTCCATGAATCCTGAGCTTCAAAAGCAACATGAGGAAATGGATGCGTTCGATATGATCGAGCATCTCAAGCAACTCTATGAAGAGGAAGCTAGGCAAGAAAGGTACAATGTCTCTAAGGCATTGTTTCAGTGTAGGATGGCAGAGGGGACTCCCGTTGGTACTCATGTGCTCAAGATGATTGGGTACACTGAGAACCTTGAAAGATTGGGATTTCCTTTGGGCCAAGAGTTGGCCACTGATGTGATTCTGCAATCGTTGCCAGACAGCTACAGTCAGTTTGTTGTTAATTACAACATGAATGAAATTGACAAGACTCTGCCACAGTTACTTAGCATGTTGAAAACAGCTGAATCCAACATGAAAAAGGCCAAGCCCAAAGATGTCTTAATAGTTAAGAAAGCTAAGGGCAGGGCTAATGCAAAGGGCAAGAAAAAAGGTAATAAAGCCAATGGCAAGTTCAAGCCCAATGATACTGCACTGAAGCCTAAAGGTGGGGTTGCCAAAGAAGGGAAATGCTTCCATTGCGGTGAGACCGGACATTGGAAGAGGAACTGCAACAAATACCTGGAAGAGCTAAAGAAGAAGAAAGGAAGTGAGACTACCACTTCAGGTATTTATGTTATAGAAGTTAATCTATCTACTTCTTCATCATGGGTATTAGATACTGGATGTGGTTCTCACATTTGTGTAAATGTGCAGGAACTCAAAAGGAGTAGATCGTTGACTAAGGGCGAGGTCGACCTACGAGTGGGAAATGGAGCAAGGGTTGCTGCATTAGCTGTAGGAACTTATATTTTGACATTGCCCACAAGGCTTGTTTTAGAATTAGATGATTGTTATTATGTGCCTTCCATCACTAAAAACATTATTTCTATTTCTTGTTTGGACAAGAAGGGTTTTTCATTTATAATAAAGGACAACTGTTGCTCCATTTATTTAAATGATATCTTTTATGGTAGTGCACAACTAATTAATGGTCTTTACATTCTAAATCTTGATATGCCTATTTATAATATAAATGCTAAAAGGATTAAATCTAATGATCAAAATCCAACATATCTCTGGCATTGTCGTTTGGGACACATAAATGAGAATCGCATTTCCAAACTCCATAAAGATGGAATTTTGGACTCATTTGATTTTGAATCGTATGAGACATGTGAATCTTGTTTGATGGGTAAGATGACTAAAGCCCCTTTCAAAGGACATAGTGAAAGGGCAAGTGATTTATTGGGCTTAGTACATACAGATGTATGTGGACCTTTAAACAAACAGGCCAGAGGTGGGTTTATGTACTTTATTACATTTACTGATGATTTCAGTAGATATGGCTATGTGTATCTTATGAGACACAAGTCAGAATCTTTTGAAAAGTTCAAAGAATTCAAGAATGAAGTACAAAACCAACTTGGCAAGAGCATTAAGGCACTTCGATCAGATCGAGGTGGTGAATACTTAAGCCAAGAATTGCTTGACTATCTTAAAGAGTGTGGGATTGTCTCACAACTCACTCCTCCAGGTACACCACAATGGAATGGTGTATCTGAAAGGAGAAATCGAACTTTATTAGATATGGTTCGATCAATGATGAGTCATACAGATCTTCCAGAATCCTTTTGGGGACATGCATTAGAAACAGCTGCTTTTACATTGAACCGTGTTCCATCTAAATCGGTTCCAAAGACACCATATGAGATATGGACTGGTAAACGTCCCAGTATGTCTTTTATGAAGATTTGGGGTTGTGAGGCTTATGTAAGACGTCAAGTCTCTAACAAACTTGCACCTAAATCTGATAAGTGCTATTTTGTGGGATATCCTAAACTAACTAAAGGATATTATTTTTACAATCCCACTGAGTGCAAAGTGTTTGTAGCTCGAACAGGTGTCTTTCTAGAAAGAGAATTCATTTCTAGAAGAACTAGTGGGAGAAAAGTAGAACTTGAAGAAATTCAAGAGCTACAAGAAAGCGCACCCGATGTTGAGATGGAGCCTGAGCAAGCACCACAAGTTGTTGTGGAACCAGAACCACAAGCTGTTGTGGAGCAACCGCCTGCTCAAGAGACACAAGCCTTGCGTAGATCAGTTAGAACACATCGTGAGCCACAGAAATATGGATTTCTAATGACTCAGAACGGTGATGTTTTGCTCATGGACCAAGATGAGCCTACTACCTATCAAGAGGCTATAACAGGGCCAGACTCTGAGAAATGGCTTGAAGCCATGAGATCTGAGATGGAATCCATGTATGCCAACCAAGTTTGGACCTTGGTTGACTTACCCGAAAGGGTAAAACCTATAGGGTGTAAATGGGTTTTTAAGAAGAAAACCGACATGGAAGGAAATGTTCATACCTATAAAGGGCGATTGGTTGCTAAAGGTTTTAAACAAATTCATGGTATTGACTATTATGAAACTTTTTCACCAGTCGCGATGATCAAATCCATTAGGATCTTGCTTGCGATAGCTGCATACCATGATTATGAAATCTGGCAAATGGACGTCAAGACCGCTTTTCTTAATGGAAAGCTACTCGAGGATGTGTACATGACACAACCTGAGGGTTTTGTTGATCCAAAAATTGCTGGAAAGGTTTGTAGGCTGCAACGTTCTATTTATGGACTAAAGCAAGCTTCTCGAAGTTGGAATCTTCGTTTTGATGATGCAATCAAAGAGTTTGGTTTCATCAAGAACGAAGATGAACCTTGTGTCTACAAGAAGGTCAGTGGGAGCACTATTGTCTTCCTGGTGTTGTATGTAGATGACATACTACTCATTGGGAATGACATCCCTACCCTTCAGTCTGTAAAGACTTGGTTAGGGAATTGCTTTTCAATGAAGGACTTGGGGGAAGCTACCTATGTACTGGGTATAAGGATCTATAGAGATAGATCAAGGAAATTAATTGGCCTAAGTCAAAGTGCATACATAGATAAAGTGCTAAAGAGGTTTAGCATGCAGGATTCCAAGAAAGGATTCTTGCCTATGACACATGGCATTACTCTCTCAAAAGAACAGTGTCCAACAACACAAGAAGAGAGAGAACGTATGAGTAAAGTTCCATATGCATCTGCTATTGGATCCATTATGTATGCCATGTTATGCACACGTCCCGATGTCTCGTATGCCTTGAGCATGACGAGTAGATATCAAGTTGATCCTGGTGAACGTCACTGGATCACTGTCAAGAATATTCTTAAGTACTTGAGAAAGACTAAGGATACATTCTTGATATATGGAGGTGAGGAAGAGCTCATTGTAACAGGTTACACTGATGCTAGCTTCCAAACTGATAAAGATGACTATAGATCGCAGTCTGGTTATGTGTTTTGCCTTAATGGTGGTGCTGTGAGCTGGAAGAGTTCAAAGCAGGCGACAGTGGCCGATTCTACAACAGAGGCTGAGTATATAGCTGCCTCTGAAGCTGCTAAGGAGGCTGTTTGGATCAGGAAGTTCATTACTGAGCTTGAAGTTGTTCCTAGCATTATAGATCCGATTGAGCTCTATTGTGACAACAATGGAGCCATCGCACAAGCTAAGGAGCCTAGATCTCACCAACGATCCAAACATATACTACGGCGCTTCCATCTCATTCGAGATATCATCGAGAGAGGAGATGTGAGGATATGCAAAGTACCAACTGACGATAACATCGCCGACCCACTGACGAAGCCTTTGACGCAGCAGAGACATGATCGTCACACTAGGTCACTAGGTATTAGATACATGAGTGAATGGTCTTAGTGCAAGTGGGAGATTGTTGGATTATGCCCTTAGAACCATTCATTAGATGATTGACTTTGGCATTATTTATGTATCATGACATTTTATTTATTATAGTTCATTATTATATTTGTTTTATAACTGCGTAATGTAATCTTATATGATAATGTCCTTAGAATAGTAATAACACACTATTCTTAAAGTATCCCTAGTCAAGTATTATTGTGAACAAGGATAACAATGATACGATAAGACTAGTATGTGGTTGACTGATGACCATTGTCATGGATATAGGATATCAAGTCATCACATAGGTACATGTTAGAGAACTATGTACTGGATCGACCCTCAATGAGAACACTACATGGATTGTTATATGAGTGTCATAAGCGATTCTCATAGTGATGATGGTGTATGTGATCCTTTGACTTGAGATCATCAGAGATCCCAACATAGAGAATTGCATACTTTAATGCTGCTAGATGTCATTCGTAACAGGATGGACTATAAAGGTAGTAATTGGGTATGCCTTGATCTATGTAGAGGGATGTTGAGTGATCAAGATAGGATTTATCCCTCTTATATAACAAGAGTGATGTCTTGGGCCCTTTGATAGAGTGAGACTAAAATGCATGGCCGTGCTCAAATAAGTCAATATGAGATATTGATTTTATTTGTTTAATTAGTCTACTCAGGAATCAAGAAATGCTGATTAGACTATACAAGTGTGACACATTCCATGACTTGTGTCTAATCAAGACATAAAAGGATAAAGGGATTAGACTACACAGTAACATCTATCACGAGTAAGGTTATGTCGAGTCATTGACATTCTCGTTACATGGGTAGCAATGATGTGTTGCTAGATACCGCTCATTGCCTGTGACAATTTTGTCATTGCCATTGTTTTGAGAACCTATTGGGTCGCACACTTAGAACGGATCAATGAGGAGCTTAATTAATCCTATTCTGAATTGGATTAAGGATATAACTAATCCTATTCTGAATTGGATTAGGGATATAACTAATCCTATTCTAAGTAGGATTAGAGTTCTGTTTGGCAGTAAATTTTAGGGTAAAATTTACTGCCTATAAAAAGGATGTTTTTCTAAAACATAGCCGCACTTTTTAAAAAACAGAAAACAAAACATTCTTTTTAATCGAAGCTAGCAATTCGGTTATAAGGAATCAAAAGCTCTTTAAGGCTTCTGATCGTGAGACGTTCAAGAGTCGTGAGATCCGTTCGTGTGGATACCATAGAGGCAGGAACGAAAAGTTGCTGCTTGTGATTCGACCAAAGACAGAAAAATCAGAGAAAACGTTAGGTAAAATCTCGAAACCCTAATCAGGCAACCCTCCGAATCGATCTTGGTGGAGGCTGAATGATTTAAATTCCGCTGCATGTTTGTTTCGGTTTCCTTCAATATTATTCCACTGGTTTGTGCATTCAGCCATAATTACTACACGACAACCATTGTTTTTCACCTAGCTAAGCATCAAAATCAGTATTTCTTCCCTCCATTTTTCTACAGCCGACTGTCCCATATTGACTTACTCTATGTTTTGATTAATTAAGCTTTTATGGTTATATTTTTTTTCTCATGACAGCCTCCATTCTTGACTAGGGATGGCAATGGGTACCCTATAAACGGGTACCCGATGCTACCCGACCCGTTTAAGTAGGATTAGGGTAGTGTATAATCGGATTCGGGTAGGGTTCGGGTAGGGAAATTACTACCCGTCACGGGTTAGGGTAGGGTTCGGGTAGTTACCTTAGGATACCCGCTACCCGAACCCGATTATAAATAATAATTAATTAATACAATACTTATATTTTTTATATATCAATTATTTATTATTAATGTTTTATTTAATTAAATTAAATCATTATATATTATAATTATGATTTTTAACTTTAATTTATTTTTATGAGTTAAATTAAATTTATTAATATAATGTTTTAATTAAGTTATTCTAAAATTAATTTTAATTTTAAATTTAAAAATCAAACTTTGATTTAATAAACGGGTAGTTAAACGGGTTCGGGTAGTTAAACATGTATTTATATTTTATAGGGTTAGGGTTCGGGTAGCATAAATAAAAATAATCGGGTAGTTAATCGGGTTAGGGTATTATTAAAGTTAATCGGGTTCGGGTTCGGATATCCCAAATCTAGCGGGTACCCGACCCGTTTACATCCCTATTCTTGACCCATTCACGCCAAAGTCAGTCAACACTATAAATATATATATATATATATATATATACACACACACACGCACACACAGAGCACAGCACCAATCAGCCTTTATTTTTCTTCCTTCCACGCCAATACAAACATCAATCTTTATTTTCTGATCAACCTTCATTTTCTATTCTGTTTCAGCTTTTGTTTTCTGTCTTCACGCCACACGTCACAACACCATTGTCATCCCATCAAAACCACCATAACTTAACACTACACGACACACTAAACTTAAGCTTTTGTTAATTAAATTTCATGGCTGTCCTCAATATCCCATAAGCTGTCACGTTACACCATCAGCCATGAAGATTCAACATCATTTTCTCACAATTTCTTTCAAAACCGTTTGCCCTAACTTATCCTCTACATGTTTTTGTCCTAAACTATAATCATATTTGTCATTCATACCTCAAATTAAACCACAAATAAGAGGAAAAAGTAAACAAAATGAAGGCTGGAATTTTACCTGTGCAAACCCGTTACTGTCCAGCAGCAGGGGAGATTGGTTTTGATGATTTTTGGCTAAGCCTTTTGGGGGGTTTTGAAGCTCTTGATGTGAGGAATATTTCTTGTAACGGGACCTAGGTGATTAAGTGAAGAGAAGAGGGTGTTCTACTAGGGGAGACGTGAAAGACTTGGAACAAAAATGGAAGCAACGGGAGAAAAACTGAAACAGAATGTAGCAGCAGTAAAACGGTGAAGAAAGGCCGAAGAAATGCGTATAAATTCACGTGTTGTCATCATTTTATTGGCGGGAAATTTTTTTTATTAAATTTATATGGCTCTAAAAATCTAAAATATTATCATAAAAATCATTTATTTACCAAAAAATGTCACTGCACAGTATTATTCTGTTTCAGATCAGATTTTAATTTTAATTTTAATTTATTTTATTTATTTTTTTAAGTCAAATTAATCAAAAATTGATCAACTTTGATCAATTCTTGTGAAAAGACAACTTTGCCCTTGCACAACTTCAATAATTTCATTTCAGCACCTTAAATAAATATAGAGATAATAGAAAATTTTTGGCTCTCACCATTTATTAATTCATTGCACTACTTTATGTGATGGTAGTAAGATTTATTTTTACGTCTATTGATGATTAAATGTTTAATTATATGTTGGTGATTTAATATTTTTTTAAATACCTTGGATTAAAGGTTTTTTTTTCCCAATCAAAAGTAGTAGATATAGTTTTTATTGAGTTGTCTTTGTTTGATTTTTCATTTTTCTATGGCTTGATACTTCATCAAAAAGTCATGCTCTAAGAAAATATGAAAGAAAAGGTTAAAAATAACTAAATGTGTGAAAATTCACAACAAAAATGAATTGGTGTGTGAATGGACACAATAGTTTTATTTAAGGCCATACAATGTCATCAACGTTTTTTGTTTTTGAATAAAATCTACTAAATATGGTTTATAATATTTTTAGTGTTTTCTTAAAATTTTTACTTGAAAATTTTTTATAAGTTCACAATGTTTATTTTTGTATAAAACATGTGATAAATTTCTATGCCTTTAAATAAAATTAAGATTAATTTCTTAGTTTTGCATGGTTATTATGTCGATATAAAGCATGCATATTTAAATTAAAAATTTATTACATTTTTATACACATCTTCCTAGTCATTATGGTTTTGAGTAAAGGTTCTGGAATTCATTTTAAAATGTTTTTAATTGTTTGATGTAAATATGCATGTGTGTGTGTCTCTCTCTCTCTCTCTCTCTCTCTCTATATATATATATATATATATGACATTTTATAACAATGGAATTTGAAAGATAACAAAATTTATGATATATGGCTTCCCCAAAGCCATACAGTAAATGGCGAAGCTCCTCTTCTTCTATTCAAGGGTAACTCAAACGCCTTCTTCAGTGAGGTTTGAGGGAGAAAGGCATTCTTCACATCCAATCAGTGCATGGCTTCCTTCCTCCCATGGATTTGTAGGCATTAAAAGAAGAAAGACTTTCAGGTTCTTTGCCACATTCAAGCTTACAAAAGAAAGGGTCCCATTCGTGCCCGTAAGAAGGAAAATTAGAAAGGAAGGCATAGTAAAAAAGACATAATACTTGATGAAAAGTGGGATCAATTCAAAAAAAGAAAAGATAAGAAAGGTTGGTTTGGCAATGAATATAACTATAGTTTACACTTATAAAAAATGGTGAAAAATAACAACATTAAATATAATCCTATTATGATATCAAAAGATCTATTTGATGTATTATAGGGCATGTTACCGAATTCAATCAAGAAAGAATATTACTAGGAACCCTATTCTGGATTGATAATTGCTAGAGTTGATACCAAAACGCCATTCATAAGATGTATTGATTGTGATATGATAGTATTTGCTGCGGAGGTACGTGAAGAGGTGTATGCCCAATTCGGATCCTTTATTGTGGTAAGGGACATTGTCTCACCCGCTTAGTCTCTCTATCTCCTCATTCCATAAAGGAGAAGTAAGCCCCAAGTCTGAGAATCTCGTTTTCCTCATATCTGATATAAGTTAAAGAGCGTAAGAACTTAAAAGAAAATATTGATTGTTAAAATATCTAAATAAAGGATCAGTTCGAAAAGGTTCAGGAAGTACTAGGTGTAGGCCCCTCCAAGACTTTTCCTATCTAGATCGAAGTAAGACTCAAGAATTATGATATTTGAGGTGAAATATGGATATAGCAAGAATCTGCATTTCAAAATCACATCATTTGGTCATATTTTGAAAAGCATAAAACAATTTAAAAAATGACAATTTTGTCCATGAACTTTTGTGAATAACGGTTAAACAAAATTGACTTTTGACCAACTAATAGAAGTGGGATGATTCTCATGTGAAGAAGTCCCACACCATGCCAATAGGTAGACTGAATCACACAAAAAACAGAATATTACTCGATTTTATGATTAGGGGTATTTTGGTAATTTTACCTTTGTTACAGTCAAACCCCTATAAAAGCTTCACAAATGATTAGAATATGCTAAATACAACTATTTTATGAGTGAATTAAATATTTGAAAGCTAGACTGAATGGTTAAACGGAAATGGGAAAAGTATGGATGTGGTAGGAATTTTCAAATTTGTTCAAGGGTATTTTGGTAATTTGGCTTAAAATATATTTTTAAAAAAGGATTTTTCTCATTTTTTCAGCCATGGTCGTCCATCATCGTCTTCCTCAAGCTTTATCACTCTAAAAATGGGTTTAGAGAGAGAAAGTCATTACAAACCTTAGTAAAACACCCCGAAACTAAAAACTGTCATAAAAAACCCTAGTAAAACACTTCGAAATTGAAAACTGTCTTCACCAACCCTGTCCAGAATTTAGTGCTCTATCTTTTGACACCAAAATCAAGTCCTAAAGTGGCCAAAATCATGGTGAAAAATGCCACATCAGATCTAGTCATGAGGAAAGGTGAGAGAAAGCTTGTGTTTTTCATGGTTTTATAATTGTTTATTATGTGATTAAGGTGTTTAAGCATGTATTTAAGCTTGAATTGAAGTAGAACCATAAGATTCTCTCTCCTAGGGTTTTGGCCAAGCATGAATGTCCATGAATGTGATTTTATTTGATGTAGAGTTACTGTAGAATAATTATACAACATAAATTCAAGCTTAAATTGTTGAAAGAAGTTGTGTAGCCAAACATGGTATATTCGGCCTAGTGAAGGAGATATCGAAACCATGCTCAATTCAATGCAATTTGGGTCTTAGAATATTGTATAAATTAATATAAGACTGCTGGAGAAGTCAAAACCGAAAAAGAAAGTGTTTTCACTGTACTTGCAGTTTAGCATCCGGTATGAAATAGACCGGATTTGCTGTTGTATCAGGAAATATGAAGTACCTTAGAGACTAGAATATTCTTTGTAAAAGGAATATTGAAATTTAATTGTATTTTGATATCATTTTACAGCCCCAAAGTTAGTGAGCAAAGGAAATGATAAGCGAATATATGCTTGCTTATTTGATCTGTTTACTGGAGATGATTGATATACTGTATTGTGACTAGAAATTAGGTAAGGGATATATATATATATATATATATAAAAGATGTAGGGATACTGTGATTGCATTGATATGATATGATCGATTGATTTGAAAATTCTGCATTATTGAACATTGAAATTGTTTTGAGATTAATTGACTGGACTGAGTGATTTGAATCGGTTTTTTGAATTGTTAATTGAAATGTGATTGATTGATATTAGGTAATTGGAGTTGTGGTGTTTAAACTATATTTTCATGAAGGAAGGTTAAGGCATTTATAGCTGTTGTGCTGTCGAAATTTGGTTAAACATGTTTAGAACTTTAGATTTCAAAGAATAGAATTTGAAGTCATTTTGAATGGTTTTTGGAAAGGAATTTGAGTTGAAATTCTCATAAAAGTCATGAGGAACATTAAATTTGCAACTCAATTTATGAGATTGATTTTGATGGATTTCCCTGAACTTATGATTTATACTAGTGATGGTACCATTCTTATACGAACATAAAATATTTTAAACTTTGAATTCTGATCTGGGAATATTTATCGAATTTATATACTCGAACTGCTAATATTCTAATTTTAATGGTTTTATGAACTGAGTGATAATCTATTTTACTGTACCAATCTTGAAATGTGATATTACTGATTTGTGAACTGCTTTGAGTGTTTGATTGAAGTTAAAGATCTATTTTGTCTGATTGAAGTAAATGCTTTTAATATTTTGAATTTACTGACACTATTTACTGAAAATGTCCATTCTCTTATTCAAGTTAAATATTTTGAGTTTAACTAAACGTATTGAACAACATATATATTGAATCTCAAATGATATGATTTTAAATGAAAATTTGGTTCCCAAAGGTTTATATTGTGATTGTTGGGTGGTAAATCCTTGGCTAACATAGATCCAGACATTCCCAGCCTTCACAGTAAAATGTGTATTTATACTACTGTGCTATATTTTGAAAAATATAAAGTATTGATTTCATTTTTTCAGGTGAACCAAGTAAATGTTTTGAGACTGTTGGCCCTATTTCATGCATTCTAAGTGATTGATCATATGCTGTTATACTTGCCAAGTCTTCAACCTCGCAGATGTCACTTGGCAAGTGTACACTAAGGACCCCTTTGACTATGGTCCTATGTTTATACTAATCCTTTTGGGATTTCTGTTTCTAATCCCTATGGAATTTCTATTTCATACATGATATTGTTGGGTGTAGCGTAGTCTCCACCATTCTATTGTCAAAACTGTTTTGATATGTGTTTATTGAATATGATTAATTGATTTGATCTACTGAGTGTTTACTAAATCTAATCAATTATTACTAATTGTTTTTTGATCGTTTATTGATCATTTTTTGATTATTCTCTGATTGTTTACGGATCATCTTCCAATCATTTTCTGACTGCCTTTTGATCGTCATATGATCATTTCTGATCGTTTACATATCATTCTCTGATCATTTACTGAATTGTTTTCTGATTGTTTTTTTGAACATTTTTGGACTGTTTTTTTATCGTTTACTAACTGGTTTTCGATCGATTACTAATTGTTTTCTAATTGTTTACTGACTGTCCTCTGATCGATTTGTGACTGTTTTCTGATTGTTTTCTGACCGTTTTCCAATTGATTTTGGATTGTTTTTCGATTGTTGTTGATCATTTTCTGATTTTTTTTACTGATTGATTTCTGATGGTTTGCTGGCTGTTTTTAGATGATCTATTGATGGTTTTCTTTTTGTTTACTAATTGCTTTTCGAATGTTTACTGAATGTTCAATGGTTTATTAATGGTTTTATGATCATTTAATGATGGTTTTCTGACAATTCATTGAACGTTTACTGAACCATTTTCTGATTGTTTTACGTTTGTTTACTGATCGTTTATTTACTATCTATCAAGTGTACTCTGAAAAGGTTTTATTAAATTGTACACTAAGTGTCACAACCCAATACATCGCTTTATTTTGAAAGTAGAAATTAGGGTCAATTTTTTTTTATTGAATCCCTGGCTATACTGTTTGAGTGTGTATAGTATAGGCATCAACTCAAGCTTGCTTTAATAAATAATTATAATTTGGATTTTTCAAGTCATAGATTTCTAAAAAATCTGACAGTATAACGGCTTATTACTAACCTAATCCTACTGCACGATAAACACAACAAATATGCAACTCCAACCACAATATATTCACCAAAAGGCATATCGTAGCTCATGAAACTATAACATCATCATACATCCCACATGCTCGACCTATATACAACTACTACACTGTGCATGACTGCATAATCTCTCTATATATATATACATATATGTACAAACAAAATATAATGCCGCTATCGATACCTCAAGCTAGATACTAAGCCTCTCGGAGTATCGACCCAACTATAGTCCACCGGGACTATCACGAGCTAACCTGTGAGGAAAGGAAGGGGGTGAGCTTGGCAAGCTCAATAAAAGCGTCTCGGAGTATCACCCAACTATAGTCCACCGAGACTATCATGAGCTAATCTGTAAGGAAAGGAAGGGGGGTGAGCTGGGGAGGCTCAGTAAGGGAAAATATAAGCAGTAAAAATCAAAACTAAGTTAATGATACCTTTATAAAACCTTGCATGTCAAAAATCACAATAAGAACACTATGCAGTTCTTTAGAAGTCATATGTTATAAATGGTATTGTAAATCATTGGACATGCAATCAGTTAATCATGGTCCACAATCATAACATTTAAAGTCCGCTATGCAATCATTAGAAATAACATAGCTGTATATACACTTATAAATCATATAAATCATAAATTTCAAAAACATACTGAAGCATCGTTTTCAGGAAACAAGTCTGGCATATACGTAAAAGTGTGAGGTTACACCAATTTGTCTCATGCCTAGAGCTCATATCATCATCACCAGATCACTGCAGCGCTATTAGTGAACCTACTCGTTCCTTTCTAGGAACCTACTTATGTGCACACAAGTTTGCCAGGTCGTTGATTAGACGGTACCTGACAATATATACTGATCCTCTCGCGGCAGGACCAAATCATATACGGATCCTCTTACGGTAAGACCAAACCTAATACTTGCTCTAGTAATTTAAAGGTGCTATTCTCACAAAATCACCGTGAAGGGATCCAATCCCAACACTACTCGGACCACGATTGAAAATTAGTGTGCTGGAAACATATCGTTTATCTCAAAACCCCGTTACCCCTCTCTTAGCCGTTAAAATCATATAAAAGTTTATATAAAACATCACGTTCGGCTAAGTATGGGAAAAGCATCCTAAAATTAAAATTTTTTTTAAAGTACAATGCATCATTAGTTTATAAATCAAAACTTTACAGGCATGTGAGCATCTCAATTAAACACCGGGGTAACATTTTACAAGTTCGTCATGTCCTTTTAAATAAATCATGACGTAAATCAATCAAACACACTTTGCATAAAAATCAAGGTATCATAGCATGATCAAAACAGGAACTTATAAAATATTTTAAATCATGCAATTTCCACTTATACTTCCACTTACTCTTATATACATCAATTGTACTACTGGGCCCACGTTTTCTAATTCCGAGCGAATTGCTATGCAGCTTGATGATTAGCTACAAATAAGAATTATACAATGTATTAGTTCCATGAATTTGTGTTAGTCATTCTAGCTCATTTTTTTTTGTCGAGCAACAAAAGTTATCATTTGACTCTACTATTCATATGTAATTATGACCTTTTAACATTATTTTGGCCTTATTCAAAAAGTTTAGAGTCTGATTGTCGAACTGTAAATTTTTGTATGAAACCTAGCTTAAATCCTTATTTGGAAGTGTATGGCTTATAATTTAACCCTTCCTAGATCAACACCAGCAATTTTCCAAAATTTCACTATGTTTAGCAGTTTTCTGACACAGTATAACACTGACCAATTTGCACAAATTATCTCATATCTAGTTATAGGAATATCCAATTGATGCAAACTCAAAACCATAATAATCCTATCTCAATGACCTTTCTGGAAATTTAAGGCTTGCAACCTAAGTCAATCTAGGCTATTTTCTACAATTTTTCAAACTCAAAGATGAGATTCACGTTTTCTGGCAGAACACCCTGTATTCATTTGCACATATCTCAAGTTATAAAACTCCAAATCAAGAAATTCAAAAACCGACTTTCTCCAAACTAAAAAGGCCATATACCATAATTTTTCCAGAATTTTTCTCCCTGTATAACAATTAAACTAAATGTTTTAATTACAACTCAAAACAGAACATCAATTCCAGATTTGAACATCAAGTTGGAATTCAATTAATCCTTCATCCATACAACAGTCATCTGATTCAATTTATCATAATTTCATTTTCATACTTAACAAACAAATTTTATAAAGTTAGAACCTTACCCCTTAAATTGAGCAAAACCAAGAATTTTATTGAAACAGCCCAGACCACTTCCTCACAGCTTTCTTTGCTGTTATGCCTAGATACATAAATATCAATCCTGTGACCATATTACATTCTTTTTTTCATAATTTAATTTCAGCAAAATATAATGAATCACCTTAATTTATTACCTTTGCTGTCTTCACCGAAAAGCCCAAAAATCAGCTTGCTTCAGTTTGGGTTATAATTCCTCAATTTATGCCGCCACCAATCGTGAACAACCCTTCTCATTTTTTCCACTTACCTCTTGGTTTAGCTAAGAATTTACTAGCTTCCTTCTAATTTCCTTCAACCCATGAGCTCTACTTTACTGCTTGCCGTTATCTACCTCACAACCTATATGCAACCATACATGAGCACTAATTTTATGAAGGTTGTACATGGAAGGATGAAAAGGAATAATTTTTCCTTACCTAATTCCTGAAACCGAGAGCCAAGCTTTATTTGCCTCCTTGGTTCCTTGCTATTCCTTCACCAATTCTCAAATGCAAATTCATTTCTGTCTTCCCTACTCTATTCCTCTTCAAATCCGTGCCTTCTCATAATCTATCATCAAAATCCTTGTTTAATTCCCTCTATGAATCACGTGAGTTTGCAAGAGTCACACACTTTCCTTCATGATTTGCTCTCTAGCATTTTCCCTAATTTTGGTTTCCTGTTTTCTTCATCAATATATTATTATTATTATTATTATTATTATTATTATTATTATTATTTCGTTAATCACAAGGATGGTAAAACACAAGAGGCCTCACGTGTGTTCCCTCCCTCTTTTAATTTCCACATTGTAGACACCCCATTTTGTCCGGGGTCTTTTCATGTTATTGGGCCTATTGGGTTTGATAATTAGAAGATGAATCTAATTTTTGTATTACTATCTTGTTTACTATTATTAAAAAATAAATAAATAAAAATGAAAAGAAAATAAAAATAGAAAAAATAAAAAATAACAAAAATAAAAAAATAACAAAAATAAAGTGATCAAAGAAGGGAAACTAAAAAAAAAAGAATCAGAACCTTAAAACAAAGGCAAACTCAAAATTTTGAAAATTTTGGAAAGAAAATCAAAATCAATGAGTGAATCAAGTGAGAATCAATTAAGATACAAGTCAAACCCAAATTTGTGCATGGATGGAAAGAAAATAAAATTGGTTTAATACTTGTATCAAGAAAAAGGAAGGAAAATTAAATAAAAAAGAGGCAAACACATATATTAAAGGAAGACAGAATTAGGGTTAAAAGGGGGAGAGCCACGCTTTAGGATCGGGATGGATGGTAACCTTGCCTCAACATCAACATTCTCCCACTGCTAGTCTGTCCGCTCTGTACCAGCGCCATCATTGTTCCTTGCTTACTCCCCTTGCACCCGTCTTTTGGTCCACGATTTCCAACTCATCCACCTGCACCATCACTGTTTTGTTGTCACCGTGTGGAGCTTTTACACCGTGCTACAACGTCGCCGTTGTTGTCTGATTTTCATCACCACGACATGCTTGCTTCATCGCTCCTGCATCAAATCTCCTTCATCCTGCTTCAAGCTGCTGTCCTTTGCTGCCAGTTCATATCTACATCACTTGTCTACTGCTACCACCGGTCTTACTACGTGGCTGTTGCAGTGGGTAAGTTGGCCTCTGTTTTGAGAGGCCAACACGTAGACAGCAAAAGAAGGCAAAAAAAAAAAAGTAACAAAAGAAAGAGAGGTGCTCACCTCGGAAAAATCCTAGTGGACACGTTTCACTGGGATCACCATAGCCATCATCATCTTCATCGCTTCTGTCTGCATCGTCATTGTCATCGCCTCTTGCTTCAACCCAAGCTCGCCTGTTTCACATGTAAAGCGTGCTGCACTGTTGCTGATCACTACTGCACAGCCTTGCCGAACCGCATCACCAATCTTCCTTCCACACCGTCCTTTGTTGTGTTGTTTTGGCCATATTGCAACATTGAACCGTGACAATATAGCATTGTTGCATGCACGTGTTTGATCTCCACCGTATCATCAGCTTGGCTACCGTATCATCAACTTGGCTGCTGTTCAAGCACATCAAAATAAGGAAGTTTGGGCAAAAGACAAGAAAGCCGATTTCATCAGGTTCGCTTTATTATTTTATTAATGTTAATTCAATTATTCAATAGATTAATAATATTATATTTAGGTTGGTAATTGATATATAATTTGATATTATAGTGTATTGGTTAATAGTATTTCCATAACTGTTGCATGATAAAATAAACTCAATTAATAAATTATTAGTTTCAAGATAGTATCTGTTGATAATATAAATTAACAAGTGGACATAAAATTTAGTGTGTGCTTTAATCTTAATCTGCGTATTCATAAATTTAATTACTAATTTGCATGTGATGTAGTACATTGATAAGATAATATTAGTTTAATTTGCATGTGATTTAATAATAAAAATTCAATTAATAATTTTGTGTTATAATTAAATATGTCGATAATTTGTTAAATGTGATGATTTGTTTGCATGATTGTGATATATTTAGTTTGTATGAATAATTTTATGATGCATGGGATAGATTTTAAAAACTTTTAGGAAATAAGACCCTTAAGAAAATATATTAAAATTCGAATTAAAAAAATAAATTAAATAAAAGCATGAAAAAGTAGAAGATGAATTATTCCGACGATAGAACTTCGAGGGGATTGCGATTGAGTAATGCTCTCAGAGATCTTGAGGTGAGGAAGTCCTTTTTAAATCTTACCAGCTTGATGGAAGATTTAAAAAGTTTATTTTCGATATTTAAAACTCAAATTTATTAAAAATTGAAATAAAAATTAATTGAAATTAATCGCAATTAAAAGAATTAATAATCAAATTAGGAATTAAGAGTCATAAAAAAATTAATATATTTAGAAATAAAATAGAATAAAATAATACAACTATAAATTATCCGACGATGGATCTCCGAGAGGATTGCGATCGAGTAATACTCTCAGAGATCTTGAGGTGAGGATGTTTCTTTTTAGGTCTTACCAGCTTGATGGAAGATCTAAAGGGATATTCCCAATATTTAATAAATTAATTTAATTATAAAAAAAGAAAATTAAATTCGATTAAATATATATATATAGTAAATTAAAATTAAGTTCATTATAATAAATAATAAAGATCAAATAAATTAACCAGAATTAAAATTAGAAAAGAATTGAAATAAATAGAAATTAGATTAAATTAAATTAAATATTTTAATAGATGTGAATTATTCTGAGAATAGAATTTAAAGGGAATTGCGCTTGAGTAGTTTCTTTTAAAATTCCTAAGGTGAGAAAATTTTCTTTAAAATCTTACCAGCTTGATGGAAGGTTTCTAAGAGAATTTTCAATATAAAATAATTCATATTTATTTAAGTATATAAAAATGTGAAATAATAACAAAATAATAACAAAAGAATAAAATAAGATAAAATAATAAATAGAAATTGGATAGGAGTCAAAATAGGGTTTGCATAAAACATCTAATCAATCCGACGACGGAGCCTCTTCAAGAAAGGCGATTGGTCCTACATGAATACTCTTGAGGTGAGAAAAACTTTAAGTTGTCCAACCAGCTTGATGGAGGAGACTTAAAAGATTTTTTTAATAATTAATCATATCGAAATTAAAGTAAAAGGTAAAATTAGGATAACCTTAGATTATTTGGTACCATTTTAGGATGGGCGTTGTGATGGTGTTAATCCTTCCTCATGCGTAACCGTACTCCTGAACTTAGAATTCTTAACGTAGACCAAGCCTTATCCTTAATTTGAATAGGTGACCAATCACACCTAGGTAAGAATGGTTAGTGGTGACTCCATAGTTTTGTGTCTAGCTATTAGGTTTCCTCCAAAACTTGATTCGTTATGACAGTTTGACGACTCCACTGGGGATTTAGAGAGTCAGGCCATTAGGAAGTTTAAGGTTATCAAAATCTTGCCTAAAAACTTTAAGTTTCGTAAGACATTTAAATACACACACTCCATTTGCATGTGCATGCATTAGTCCTCGACCCTTGCTTGCCCTTTTAAGAGGAAGTAAAGTAGCTTTGCCTTCGTGAGGTGGTAACCTCCACATAGGCCAGTGAAATACTCCCACTCATATTGAACCCTTTCCGCTTGAAGCCTATAATGGGTGAGGATTGGGGTGCCTTACTAGTCCAAGTGGATGATAGTAGGGAACAGTCTGGGAACCTTTAGTAATCCATCTATCCAAGCCAAGCATATAGTGAACTTATGATGCCCACTCGTAGGCTAAAGCTTTAGAATTGAAGCCTATATTAGGACACAAAGAATGACCATCATCGCATACAAGAAAAATATGAAAAATAAAAAAATACAAAAATAATAAAAAAAAACAAAAAAAAACATAATGCATATTCTCATTCCTTGCATTTTTCTCTTTTTTCTGTCTCATAACAAATTGAATAGGTTAAGATCCATTTGCATCCATGGAGAAATTATCGCAAACGAAACCAGCCCCCATAGTGAAAGAACGATCCGAAAAGGCCCAACGTGAGAATGGTGATTGCTTACCTGTTGGTTTTGTTTCTACTCTGCCAGAAAGAATTCATTTAGACCTAAGACAAAATGACTACACTGAGTTGCTAGGAATTTGGAAGGCATGGGGTGAAGAAAAGAAGATAGAATTTCAGAAAAAAAAATGGGGACTTGATGCTGCTATTGTCAATGGAAGTGGACTTGGATTTGATAAAGGCCATGGTGCAATTTTGGGACCCGTCCTACATATGCTTTGTCTTCAATGAGGCCGATTTGATGCCAACTATAGAGGAGTATTCACTCTTGCTTCGTCGTGAGTTAGAAAATCCCACCAAAATCTATTGGAAGAAAAGGAAATCGAGATATCGTAAGAAATTGTCCTCCATGACTGGCCATAGTATTCAAGAAATTGATCATCACATGAGGCAGAAAGGAGAGACCACTTATGTACCATGGAGTTTTCTATGAAGTTGTCTTCAGAAGCAGCTAATGAAAGAACAACATATGAGCATAATGGCATTAGCTGTGTATGATATGGCTGTGTTCCCTAAATTCTTAGGACACATTGAGATTACAATGGTGGATTTTGTTGAGTAGCTTGATCATGAGGTGAACGTGGCCCCAGTTATCTTGTCTGGGACTTTTAGGTCCTTAAATTTTTGTCGTCGCAAGGGAGAAGGACGTTTCATTGGATGTACACCATTGTTATACATTTGGATGAAAAGTCACCTTGGAGGTAACGAAGAAAAGTTTCGAGAATCTTATCTCAGTACAGTCCCGATAAAAGAATTCTGTGAGAAAACTTGGCCTGCACCGAAGGCAATTGGGCATTCAATAGAAAAGTATAGGCAATTGAAGGAAAATGTTGAAGAACTCGTCAGTAGTGGTGCCTTGACTCAAGAGCTTATTGAACAATGGAAGTTTGCTCTTCCATAGGCCAAGTTTCCTATATCTAATTTGTGGATGTGAGATGTTCTCAAGATTCTTGAAATTTTCATCAAGTTGTTTTGAAAGCTTTCCATATTTTTCTTTCCAAGTAGATGAAATAAAATAATTTTGAAAACATTAGTGATTTTTATTGAGAATGAATTGACCTAGTCATTACATTTCTGCTGTACTTTCCGATTCAGTGAAAACTTAGAATCCATAAAGAAACACAAGCTGGAAATCCATTCATTTTTGCTTACCATGGTAAACTTTTGAAGTCAATGATCTTCGTTAAGGCAATGAGCAATGAAATGATTGATGAATTTGCAAAACTTTTTTAATTGTTTTGAAGAACCAATTCATGAAGCATTCTCTTAAGGACTTTGTATTTGGAAATTTGATAGATGTTAAGGCCAAGCTAAGAGACCCAAACACATCAACCAAAAATTCTTTCTCATAACTTGAACTCTCTTACTCAAATCATCCTTCGCTACACCTTGGGGCAAAATGATTGAAAGAGCCAAGTTTTTGATAACCTCAACATCTTTTAAGGACCATTCTTAATTTGATTGATATCCTTTTTCCTATTTTAAACCATGATAATGAAAATCATTGCATAAGGCCTTCATGAGTTGAGTTGATACATTCTTGGCATGAGTTGTGAAAAGAAATGAAGAAAAAGGAAGTAAAAAAAAAAAGAAAAGAAGAAAAAATTGATTGTGAAGCCTTGCATGAGGGATTTTCAAATGATTTCAAAAGCCAAATTTTTATCTTGAGGATTGGTTTTCAATAGAAGTGTCAATATTTGATATGACAAATGGCCATCTTTCATATTCCTATTACTGAAATGAAATCATCCTTTTGTTACCCCTTTTGAGCTAATTGATTTCTTTCTAAATGAACCTTGACCAAGGATCACCCTCCACATTGGAGGGGCAAATACATCAGAGGAATTTTATAAGCATTAGTGATTGGTCTTATGTCAAATGCAAGAAAATGATACCCTTGTTAAGGGGCAAATGTGAGAAGAAGGATATGTGAAGATGAAAATCAATATGAAAAAACAAGAAATTGGAAAAAATGAAAAAAGATAGATGTGAAAAAAAAGAAGAAATGAATGAGAATAAAAGGTTAGAAAAGAAAAGAAAAATGCTTCGAAGAGTGGGAAGGACAGATGTTCACAATCGAAGAAATGATCCTTGGTTCAATAAACCTTGAAAACACTTATTTTGGGCTTATTTATCCATTCTTTGAAAACCCTAAACCTTGGCCTACGGTACGTGCTTAAAAGTCCATTTTGATCAAATAAAGATGCTTGTATTGAAAAGCTTTTCTTTGAGAAACCATCATCATTATTTAGTTGGGAATGAAATTTGAATTCTCAAATGCATGGTAGAATAATCAATAAAAAAAAGAGAGAAGAAGAAGAAAAAGAGAATGAAGCTCTAGGGTGAAAACCCATGAAAGGGCAGTCTAGAGCAAATTTGAAACAACTCAAGGACATTGTTTGTGACTATGCTAAGGCAATAATAAGAAAGACGAAAAACCAAAGGAGTGATGCTTTCAGTCAAGACCTTTTAAGAAATTCAAAAACTATCACCTTGAAATTTTGACTTAAGATTTGTATCTTTTGTTTCCTTACCCCGAAATTTGAGCCATCACAGCTAGTCTTGACATTTGTTAAAGTCCACGTATCAAGAAATTAAGAGAGTGCTAAAATGGATTGTGTTCTGTGAAAGTTACTTTTACAAAAGGAATTTTGATTTTCAAGGAATTTGTTTCATTCGTGAGCCAAGATGAAGAGACATTGATCAATAGAACCTTTCTTGATAACCTTTTTTCTTTCGTGCACCAAATCAGTACATTTATTCAGCTAGACCAAGTTGTGACTCATTCTATTTGTTCTTAATAGTAATCACCAATTTTTAAGAGATTTAAATGTCAAATGTTTTTATCTTGGAAAATTATTATGTGGGGCAATTTTCTATTCTCAAAAAAAAAAAAAAGAAACTTGAAGAAGTGAAAAATGAGAGTTTGCGATTTTATGAGGGCAAGTTCTTGTTTTAAAGAAATCAAGTGTGGTGATGGTGTTATTAAGACTATTCTTGGGGCAATCTTTGGTTGATTTGAGAACATGAATTTTCTTGAAGATATGAGAAGTGGTGAAGTGTTCTTGTGAATAGTTTGGGATGATTTTGTTGTTATGATTTGGATTGATGAATTTTAAGTTGATAAGAATGGTGGGGTAGGAAGAAAACTAAATGAATGATGATGATGGGGCAATAGGAAGACTAAATGAGTGATGATTGCTAAATTTAAAGAAAGAAGAATTGTGGGGCAAGAAGAAGACTAAATGAACGATGATGATGGGGCAAATGATTTTAGGATTGCTAAATTTGAAGAAAGAAGAATGATGAGGCATTAAAAAGATTGAATGATAAGGTAGAGAGAAGATTAAAGGATGACAAATTTTTGAAAGGAATATGGTAGATTGATGATGTGACTTGGTAAGGCATTATTTATCATTTGCATTGCATTCATGACATGCATGACATTTCATTATATGCATTTTCACACAAAAAAAAAAACAAATTTGAACTGTTTGTTAAGACAATAGGATAAAAAGTTTTGAAAGATTAGATGACTAAAATTTTGAAAAGTTAAAAAAAAAAGAAGAAAAAGAAAATCAGAAAATGTGAGAAGGATTAGGAATAACATGTGACAAAGAAGGTATGAAGTTTTGAAACAAAAATGTTAAAAATTTGGAAAGGAAGAGGAAACTAAAAAGGTATGGATATGATGGGATAATGAAAAAGGGATTGAAAGATGTGATGAGATAAAAAAATGTGACAGAAAATAACAAAAAGAAGAAACTGGAATGATAAGATGATCTAAAAGATAGAATTGAAATGATGAGATAAGATTAGAACCTCCAGGTACAATCTGTAAGACCTCCGGGCATGATTCATTAGAACCTCCGGGTACAATCTGTAGAACCTCCGGGTACAATCTGTAAGACCTCCGGGCATGATTCATTAGAACCCCCGGGTACAATCTGTAAGACCTCCGGGCATGATTCATTAAAAGCTCCTGGTACAATTTGTAAGACCTCTGGGCATGATTCATTAGAACTTCCAGGTACAATCTGTAAGACCTCCGAGCATGATTCACTAAAACCTTTGGGTATAATTTATAAGACCTTCGAGCATAAAGGAGCATTTTGGAGATGAGAAAATTTAAAGTTTCAGGGCCTTCCTAGTCGAAGGAGCATTTTAGAGATGAGAAATTTTTAAAGTTTCAGGGCCTTCCTAGTCGAAGGAGCATTTTGGAGATGAGAAATTTAAAGTTTTTGGGCCTTCCTAGTCGAAGGAGCATTTTGGAGATGAGAAATTTAAAGTTCCAGGGCCTTCCTAGTCGAAGGAGCGTTTAAGAGAGGAGAAAATTTTAAAGTTTCAGGGCCTTCCTAGTCGAAGGAGCATTTTAGAGATGTGAAAATTTTAAAGTTTCAGGGCCTTCCTAGGCGAAGGAGCATTTAAGAGATGAGAGAATTTAAAGTTTTAGGGCCTTCCTAGTCGAAGGAGCATTTAAGAGATGAGAGAATTTTAAAGTTTCAGGGCCTTCCTAGTCGAAGGAGCATTTAAGAGATGAGAGAATTTAAAGTTTCAGGGCCTTCCTAGTCGAAGGAGCATTTTAGAGATGAGAGAATTTAAAGTTTCAGGGCCTTCCTAGTCGAAAGAGCATTTAAGAGATGAGAGAATTTAAAGTTTCACGGCCTTCCTAGTCGAAGGAGCATTTAACAGATGATAGAATTTAAAGTTTCAAGGCCTTCCTAGTCGAAGGAGCATTTTAGAGATGAGAGAATTTAAAGTTTCAGAGCCTTCCTAGTTGAAGGAGCATTTAAGAGATGAGAGAATTTAAAGTTTCAGGGCCTTCCTAGTCGAAGGAGCATTTAAGAGATGAGAGAATTTTAAAGTTTCAGGGCAAATGAGAAAATTTAAAGTTTTAGGGCCTTCCTGGTTGAAGGAGCATTTTCATGATGAAAACCAATTTCTTTTAGAATGAGTAAATATCCACACACAAAAAAAGGAACAAAAAAAAATTGAAAAGAAAGGAAAAAATAATAAAATGGATGCGGACAAAATGGATGTCTATGTCTTTGCACAATTACTATTTCATAGCAAATGTACAAAGAGGGGCAACTGTAGACACCCCATTTTGTCCGGGGTCTTTTAATGTTATTAGGCCTATTGGGTTTGATAATTAGAAGATGAATCTAATTTTTGTATTACTATCTTGTTTACTATTATTAAAAAATAAATAAATAAAAATGAAAAGAAAATAAAAATAGAAAAAAATAAAAAATAACAAAAATAAAAAAATAACAAAAATAAAGTGATCAAAGAAGGGAAACTAAAAAAAAAAAAGAATCAGAACCTTAAAACAAAGGCAAAGTCAAAATTTTGAAAATTTTGGAATGAAAATCAAAATCAATGAGTGAATCAAGTGAGAATCAATTAAGATACAAGTCAAACCCAAATTTGTGCATGGATAGAAAGAAAATAAAATTGGTTTAATACTTGTATCAAGAAAAAGGAAGGAAAATTAAATAAAAAAGAGGCAAACACATATATTAAAGGAAGACAGAATTAGGGTTAAAAGGGGGAGAGCCACGCTTTAGGATCGGGATGGATGGTAACCTTGCCTCAACATCAACATTCTCCCACTGCTAGTCTGTCCGCTCTGTACCAGCGCCATCATTGTTCCTTGCTTACTCCCCTTGCACCCGTCTTTTGGTCCACGATTTCCAACTCTTCCACCTGCACCATCACTGTTTTGTTGTCACCGTGTGGAGCTTTTACACCGCGCTACAACGTCACCGTTGTTGTCTGATTTTCATCACCACGACATGCTTGCTTCATCGCTCCTGAATCAAATCTCCTTCATCTTGCTTCAAGCTGCTGTCCCTTGCTGCCAGTTCATATCTGCATCACTTGTCTACTGCTACCACCGGTCTTACTACGTGGCTGTTGCAGTGAGTAAGTTGGCCTCTGTTTTGAGAGACCAACACGTAGACAGCAAAAGAAGGCAAAAAAAAAAAGTAACAAAAGAAAGAGAGGTGCTCACCTCGGAAAAATCCTAGTGGACACGTTTCACTGGGATCACCATAGCCATCATCATCTCCATCGCTTCTGTCTGCATCGTCACTGTCATCGCCTCTTGCTTCAACCCAAGCTCGCCTGTTTCACATGCAAATCGTGCTGCATTGTTGCTGATCACTACTGCACAGCCTTGCCGAACCGCACCACCAATCTTCCATCATCACTGCTTGTCATCGCTTCCAGCTATTGTTTTCCTATTGTTGCCGTAACCAGTTGTTTCTGTGGCTGTTGCACTATCGATCATCCATTGTGTATCACGCCATCATTGGGTCTTGCTTTTTCTTCCTTCCACACCGTCCTTTGTTGTGTTGTCTTGGCCATATTGCAACATTGAACAGTGACAATATAGCATTGTTGCATGCACGTGTTTGATCTCCACCATATCATCAGCTTGGCTACCGTATCATCAACTTGGCTGCTGTTCAAGCACATCAAAATAAGGAAGTTTGGGCAAAAGACAAGAAAGCCGATTTCATCAGGTTCGCTTTATTATTTTATTAATGTTAATTCAATTATTCAATAGATTAATAATATTATATTTAGGTTTGTAATTGATACATAATTTGATATTATAGTGTATTGGTTAATAGTATTTCCATAACTGTTGCATGATAAAATAAACTCAATTAATAAATTATTAGTTTCAAGATAGTATCTGCTGATAATATAAATTAACAAGTGGACATAAAATTTAGTGTGTGCTTTAATCTTAATCTGCGTATTCATAAATTTAATTACTAATTTGCATGTGATGTAGTACATTGATAAGATAATATTAGTTTAATTTGCATGTGATTTAATAATAAAAATTCAATTAATAATTTTGTGTTATAATTAAATATGATCGATAATTAAATGTGATGATTTGTTTGCATGATTGTGATATATTTAGTTTGTATGAATAATTTTATGATGCATGGGATAGATTTTAAAAACTTTTAGGAAATAAGACCCTTAAGAAAATATATTAAAATTCGAATTAAAAAAATAAATTAAATAAAAGCATGAAAAAGTAGAAGATGAATTATTCCGACGATAGAACTTCGAGTGGATTGCGATTGAGTAATGCTCTCAGAGATCTTGAGGTGAGGAAGTCCTTTTTAAATCTTACCAGCTTGATGGAAGATTTAAAAAGTTTATTTTCGATATTTAAAACTCAAATTTATTAAAAATTGAAATAAAAATTAATTAAAATTAATCGCAATTAAAAGAATTAATAATCAAATTAGGAATTAAGAGTCATGAAAAAATTAATATATTTAGAAATAAAATAGAATAAAATAATACAACTATAAATTATCCGACGATGGATCTCCGAGAGGATTGCGATCGAGTAATACTCTCAGAGATCTTGAGGTGAGGATGTTTCTTTTTAGGTCTTACCAGCTTGATCGACGATCTAAAGGGATATTCCCAATATTTAATAAATTAATTTAATTATAAAAAAAGAAAATTAAATTCGATTAAATATATATATATATATATATAGTAAATTAAAATTAAGTTCATTATAATAAATAATAAAGATCAAATAAATTAACTAGAATTAAAATTAGAAAAGAATTGAAATAAATAGAAATTAGATTAAATTAAATTAAATATTTTAATAAATGTGAATTATTCTGAGGATGGAATTTAAAGGGAATTGCGCTTGAGTAGTTTCTTTTAAAATTCCTAAGGTGAGAAAATTTTCTTTAAAATCTTACCAGCTTGATGGAAGGTTTCTAAGAGAATTTTCAATATAAAATAATTCATATTTATTTAAGTATATAAAAATGTGAAATAATAACAAAATAATAACAATAGAATAAAATAAGATAAAATAATAAATAGAAATTGGATAGGAGTCAAAATAGGGTTTGCATAAAACATCTAATCAATCCGACGACGGAGCCTCTTCAAGAAAGGCGATTGGTCTTACTTGAATACTCTTGAGGTGATAAAAACTTTTAAATTGTCCAACCAGCTTGATGGAGGAGACTTAAAAGATTTTTCAATATTTAATCATATCGAAATTAAAGTAAAAGGCAAAATTAGGATAACCTTAGATTATTTGGTACCATTTAGGATGGGCGTTGTGAGGGTGTTAATCCTTCCTCACGCGTAACAGTACTCCTGAACTTAGAATTCTTAACGTAGACCAAGCCTTATCCTTAATTTGAATAAGTGACCAATCACACCTAGGTAAGAATGGTTGGTGGCGACTCCATAGTTTTGTGTCTAGCTATTAGGTTTTCCAAAGCTTAATGCGTTATGACACACATGTGTTTACCTTATTTAATGACTAATCATGCAGTGGTGACTCATATTTCCACTACCTTGCTAAATTATATATATAATCAAATATGTGTGTGTGTGTGTGTGTGTATAAAATCAATTACTTAGTTAAATTATATGGTATTTCCCATTATCTCGACTAATCACTCTCACTACCAATTTAATCCCGAGTACCATTTTATCCTTTGTTTCGGAATTGTCCTAAACTCCACTTCAATCCTTGGTGCGTATTGTCTTTGATTTGATCTATCGAATTTTTTTTAAAAAATAAGTTAAATTAGCTTGCAATGCAAAATTTAACTTAATCGAGGTTAATGAGTTTACGATTGTCACATCCTCCCTACTTTAGGGAATTTGGTCATCCAAATTGCACACTATCATATCAGAAAAGGTGCGGGAATTTCTCCTGCATCTGACTTTCCAATTCCCAAGTAGCCTCCTCTTCCGAATGCATTTGCCATAATACCTTCACTAGTGGGATAGTTTTAGATCTCAGTACTTTCTCCTTGCGATCTAAGATTCGAATCGGCTTCTCTTCATATGAAAGATCATCTCGAATGTCCAACTCTTGATATTCTACCACATGAGAAGGATCTGGGTGGTATTTCCATAACATGGACACGTGAAATATATTGTGCACACTTGCTAACTGTTGTGGTAAGGCTAGCCTATATGCAACTTCACCAACCCTTTCAAGGATTTCAAATGGTCTTACATACCTCGGACTAAGCTTACCCTTCTTCCCGAATCTCATAATTCCCTTCGAAGGAGATACTTTCAGAAACACCGAGTCACCCACATCAAACTCAAGATGTCTCCTACAATTATTGGCATATGATTTTTGTCTACTCTGGGCAGTTTTAAGCCTGTCACAAATCAATCTCACACTTTCAGAGGCTTGTTCTACTAGTTCGGGGGCGAATACCTTTCGATCACCAACCTCTTCCCATCCAATTGGAGACCTACACTTCTGTCCATATAAAGCTTCATACGGTGCCATACCGATGCTTGAATGGAAATTGTTATTATAAGCAAATTCGGCTAAAGGCAAATGGTCATCCTAAGAACCTTTGAAATCTATAGCACAAGCTCTCAACATATCTTCAAAAGTTTGAATGGTTCTCTCGGATTGTCCATCGGTTTGTGGATGAAAAGCAGTACTAAGATGTAACTGAGTCCCCAAAGCCTCTTGGAACTTCTCCCAAACTCGAAATGTAAATCTCGAATGCTTGTCAGAGACAATACTCACCAGGACCCCATGAAGTTTGACCATCTCTCGAACGTATAAGTCTGCTAATGTGCTGAGAGAGTCAGTAGCTTTGATAGCTAGGAAGTGAGCTGATTTGGTGAGATGATCAACAATTACCCAAATGGCATCATGCTGTCTCTTGGTCCTTGGAAGACCTAGCACGAAGTCTATGGTAATATGTTCCCACTTCCAAGTTGGGATTGTCAAGGTTTGTAGCAAACCTGCTGGCTTTTGATGTTCAACCTTCACTTGTTGGCAAGTTAGACATCTCGCAACAAACTCAGCAATGTCCTTTTTCATTCCAGCCCAATAGTATAGACTACGCAAGTCTTGATACATCGTGGTGCTACCAGGGTGCATAGTATACTTAGAGTTGTGAGCTTCTTCGAGAATAAGTCTTTTCAATCTCTTATTTGCAGGCACATAGATTCGACCCCTATACTGAAGTAACCCATCATTGCCAATTTTGAAATTAGATCCCATATCTTGATTTCCTTTATTTTCATAAACAATCTCTATAATTTAGGGGTCTTCCTTCTATGCCTGTCTAATTAAATCAATCAAATTTGGCTCCATCCTTATACTTGTAACTACACATCCTTCAGTAGCAGATTCAACTTTCAAATTCATCTTTGCAAATTGGTCCAATATCTGCCACTCTTGCACCATCATCACCGAGACCATTACTGAACTTTTTCTGCTCAGTGCATCTGCTACAACATTTACTTTACCCGGATGGTAAAGTATTTCACAATCATAATCTTTAAGTAACTCCATCCAGCGACGTTGACGCATGTTTAGCTCTTTTTGTGAGAAGAGATACTTCAAACTCTTGTGGTCATTAAAGATTTGAAATGTCTCTCCATAGAGGTAATGGCGCCAAATCTTTAAGGCAAACACTATTGTAGCTAGCTCCAAATCATGTGTCGGATAGTTCTTCTCACGATCTTTCAATTGTCTAGACCCGTAGGCTACCACTTTCCCATGCTGCATGAGAACACAACCCAAGCCTTGATGAGAGGCATCGCTACACACAGCAAATCCTCTGGAACCACTAGGAATGGTTAAGATAGGCGCAGAGGTCAACCGTTGCTTTAGCTCTTGGAAGCTATTCTCACAGGCATCAGACCACACAAAGTCTACCCCTTTTCGAGTAAGACAAGTTAATGGAGCCACAATTCTAGAGAATCCTTCCAAAAACCTTCTATAATACCCTGCAAGGCCTAGGAAGCTGCGGATTTTAGTCAGCGTCTTGGGTCTCTCCCACTTCACAATTGCTTCTATTTTAGATGGATCTACTGACACCCCGTCCTTCAATAGAATTTGCCCTAGAAAGGTGATTTGATCAAGCCAAAAGTCACATTTACTGAACTTAGCATACAGTCTCCTCTCTCGGAGGGTCTGGAGAATAGTACGCAGATGAAGCTCACGATCTTCGTGCGACGCAGAATAAACCAATATATCATCAATAAATACTATGACAAACTGATCTAGATACGATCTAAAAACTTCATTCATCAGACTGATGAATGCTGCTGGTCCATTGGTCAATCCAAACGGCATCACTAAAAATTCAAAATGCTTGTATCTAGTTTGAAAAGCTGTCTTCTGTACATTTTCCCCTCTAATCCGTAACTGGTGGTAACCAGACCATAGATCAATCTTAGAAAAGACCTGTGCACCCTTCAATTGATCAAATAGATCATCAATATGAGGTAAGGGGTATTTATTTTTCACGATAGCCTTATTCAATGATCGGTAGTCGATACAAAGTCTAAGACTACCATCTTTTTTCCTGATAAAGAGAACTGGAGCACCCTAGGGTGATACGCTCAGGCGTATAAACCCTTTTTCTTGTAGCTCTTGCAACTGCTTCTTCAGCTTTTCTAACTCAATTAGAGCCATTCTATACGGTGCTTTTGAAATTGGTTGAGTACCAGGCACCAAGTCTATGGTGAACTCAACCTCTCTCTCAGGGGGTAACCCTGGCAAATCATTAGGAAACACATCAGGGAATTCCCTCACAATTGGAATACTATACAACTTTGGTCGTTGTTTATTTGCATCTTCCATGAATGCCAAGTACCCTTCGCAGTAGCACACATATCAAAATAGTTCAGCCATTTCATATTAAGTACACAACTCAAGTATAATTACTTTTCATCAAAAGATATTATAATAGTTTTAGGCATGTGAAAGGTAACTATTCTCTTACGGCAATCTAACACAACATGATACTTAGCTAGCCAATTCATACCTAGGATTACATCAAAATCAGTCATATTAAGTATGATCAAATCAGCTTCTAAGTCTCTATCCCCTACCTTCACCTTACATGCCTTAAACACAGTGTCGGTTACTTATGTTTCATTAAGAGGTGTACTAACATATAATGAGTACTCTAAAGATTTAGCCTCTACCTCAATTTTTGTAGCAAAATATGGAGCTATGAAAGAATGAGTAGAACCTGGGTCAATTAACACGATAGCTTCAAAATTAGCAATACTAAGCTTACCCTTAGCAACTGAAGCAGCACCCTCAGCAGGTGCCTTGTCTAAGGCGAAGACATGCCCCTGAACCATAGGCTGTTTTTCTTTATCAACAGCCTTTCCTTTGTCACCCTTTGGCTGCTCAGTAGACTTGGCAACTGATTTCTAATTCAGACAATATTTAGCATAGTGTCCTTGCTTACCACACATGAAACAAGCGCTCGTGTCAAAGTAACAGGGTCGGGAGCCATGATTTCGACCACACTTATGGCAAGACTGTGATCTCTTGGGCCCTTCAACTCATGGTCTAAACCTTGATGGTCTTTGCCTCTTATCCTGTGTCTGGCTCCTGTCATGCTTTTGATTTCTAAATCGCTTAGCCTTACCCTTATCTTTTTGTGTGTACTCCTGCTGAGTAGTATCAAGCTCTAATTCTATCATTTGAGCTCTACGAAGTGCCTCGGCATAAGAATCTATATCGAGGGCTGCCAAACCATATCTGATCTTAGGCCTCAACCCAGCTATAAACCTCACTATCTTAGCTCACTCATCCTTGGACACTAGAGAGTCATATTGACAAAGTGTGGTAAATTGCAACTCATACTCATCTACAGTCATATTTTCTTGAGTCAACCACAGAAAATTAGCCTCCATCTTCCGTCTCGCAGGCTCTTGAATGTACTGCTTATAAAAACTATCCAAGAAGTCATCCCATGATATCTCGGGATTCTTATCTAGCAGGAGCTTCTCAGTAGACTCCCACCAAATTTCGGCCTTATCTCTAAACATGAAGGAGGCTAAAGCAACTCTCTCAATCGAGCTGCAACCCAAATACTTAAACATCTTCTCTAATTGTTTTACCTAAGATTCGGCCTCATCCGGATCCTTTACTCCTCAAAATATAAGAGGATCCATCTTCTGAAAGTGGCGTAGCTTATTCATATTTTGGTCAACTGCATCACTAGGCTGTGGAGGTGGCACTTGCTGCACTGGAGCAGCTGGTAGTGGATTTTCGAGCTGCGGTGGTGGTACAGCTTGCTGTTATGGCGGAGCAGCTGGAATTGGAGGAGCTAAATCAGGAACTAGGGCTGGCTGTGGTGCCTGAGTCTGAGCACCCTGTATCTGTTGGTCTAGTAAAGCAGTTAAATTTTGTACTGTCTGCTATAATTGTTGCATTGTCTGCCCCATTTGCCCTATAGTTCTCTCCATTTGTCCCATTCGAGTATTGGGACTAGTAGGCTGTGTGGGCAGTGAAGACGATGACTGTTCGCGCGTCATTATAAAGATTACTCACTCCTACACAAAACCAACCTTGTCAACAAAGCAGGTGGCAAGTACATTACATATATATATACAACAGACATATGCACAGCGTAGAGGGATGTATGTCAACAGTTGTTCCCTACCCAAACACAATCAAACTCAAGCTCTGATACCAAAAATTCTCACAACCCAATACATCGCTTTATTTCGGAAGTAGAAATTAGGGCCAATTTTTTTTTATTGAATCCTTGGCTATACCATTTGAGTGTGTATAGTATAGGCATCAACTCAAGCTTGCTTTAATAAATAATTATAATTTGGATTCGTCAAGTCATAGATTTCTAAAAATTTGATAGTGTAACGGCTTATTACTAACCTAATCCTCCTGCACGATAAACACAACAAATATGCAACTCCAACCACAATATATTCACCAAAAGGCATATCGTAGCTGATGAAACTATAACATCATCATACATCCCACATGCTCGACCTATATACAACTACTACACTGTGCATGACTGCATAATCTCTGTATATATATACATATATGTACAAACAAAATATAATGCTGCTATCGATACCTCAAGCTAGCTACTAAGCGTCTCAGAGTATCGACCCAACGATAGTCCACTGGGAATATCACGAGCTAATCTGTGAGGAAAGGAAGGGGGGTGAGCTTGGAAGGCTCAATAAGGGAAAATATAAGCAGCAAAAATCAAAACTAAGTTAATGATACCTTTATAAAACCTTGCATGTCAAAAATCACAATAAGAACACTATGCAGTTCTATAGAAGTCATATGTTTTAAATGGTATTTTAAATCATTGGACATGCAATCAGTTAATCATGGTCCACAATCATAACATTTAAAGTCCGCTGTGCAATCATTAGAAATAACATAGCCGTATATGCACTTATAAATCATATAAATCATAAATTTCAAAAACATACTGAAACATCGTTTTCAGGAAACAAGTTTGGCATATATGTAAAAGTGTAAGGTTACACCAATTTGTCTCATGCCTAGAGCTCATATCATCATCACCAGATCACTGCAACGCTATCAGTGAACCTACTCGTTCCTTTCTAGGAACCTACTTATGTGCACACAAGTTTGCCAGGTCGTTGATTAGATGGTACCTAACAATATATACCGATCCTCTTGCGGCAGGACCAAATCATATATGGATCCTCTTATGGCAGGACCAAACCTAATACTTGCTCTAGTAATTTAAAGGTGCTATTCTCACAAAATCACTGTGAAGGGATCCAATCCCAACACTACTTGGACCACAATTGAAAATCAGTGTGCTGGAAACATATCATTTATCTCAAAATCACGTTACTCCTCTCTTAGTTGTTAAATTCATATAAAAGTTTATATAAAACATCACGTTCAGCTAAGTATGGGAAAAGCATGCTAAAATTAATTTTTTTTTTAAAGTACAATGCATCATTACTTTATAAATCAAAACTTTACGGGCATGCGAGCATCTCAATTAAACATCGGGGTAGCATTTTACAAGTTCGTCATGTCCTTTTAAATAAATCATGACGTAAATCAATCAAGCACACTTTGCATAAAAATCAAGGTATCATAGCATGATCAAAACAGGAACTTATAAAATATTTCAAATCATGCAATTTCCACTTATACTTCCACTTACTCTTATATACGTCAATTGTACTATTGGGCCCACGTTTTCTAATTCCGAGTGAATTGCTACGCAGCTTTATGATTAGCTATAAATATGAATTATACAATGTATTAGTTCCCTGAATTTGTATTAGTCATTCTAGCTCATTTTTTTTTTGTCGAGCAACAGAAGTTATCGTTTGACCCTACTATTCACATATGATTCTGACCTTTTAACAGTATTTTGGCCTTATTCAAAAAGTTTAGAGTCTGATTGTCAAATTGTAAATTTTTATATGAAACCTGGCTTAAATCCCTATTTGGAAGTGTATGGCTTATAATTTAACCCTTCCTAGATCAACGCTAGCAATTTTCCAAAGTTTCACTATGTTCAGCAGTTTTCTGACACAATATAACACTGACCAATTTGCACAAATTATATCTAGTTATAGGAATATCCAATTGATGCAAACTCAAAACCATAATAATCCTATCTCAATGGCCTTTCTGGAAATATAAGGCTTGCAACCTAACTCAATCTAGGCTATTTTCTACTATTTTTCAAACTCAAAGCTGAGATTCACGCTTTCTGGCAAAACACCCTGTATTCATTTGTACATATCTCAAGTTATAAAACTCCAAATCAAGAAATTCAAAAATCGACTTTCTCCTAACCATAATTTTTCCAGAATTTTTCTCCCTATATAACAATTAAACTGAATGTTTTAATTACAACCCAAAACAGAACATCAAGTTGGAATTCAATTAATCTTTCATCCATACAATAGCCATCTGATTCAATTTATCATAATTTCATTTTTATACTTAACAAACAAATTTTATAAAGTTAGAACCTTACCCCTTAAATTGAGCAAAACCAAGAATTTTATTGAAACAGTCCAGACCACTTCCTCATAGCTTTCTTTGCTGTTATGCCTAGACACATAAATATCAATCCTGTGACCATATTACATTCTTTTTTTCATAATTTAATTTCAGCAAAATATAATGAATCACCTTAATTTATTACCTTTGCTGTCTTGGCTGAAAAGCCCCTAAAATCAGCTTGCTTCAGTTTGGGTTATAATCCCTCAATTCATGCAGCCAGCAATCGTGAATAACCCTCTCATTTCTTCCACTTACCTCTTGGTTTAGCTAAGTATTTACTAGCTTCCTTCTAATTTCCTTCAACCCATGAGCTCTACTTTACTGCTTGTCGTTATCTACCTCACAACCTATATGCAACCATACATGAGCTCTAATTTTATGAAGGTTGTACATGGAAGGATGAAAAGGAATAATTTTCCTTACCTAATTCCTGAAACCGAGAGCCAAGCTTTATTTGCCTCCTTGGTTCCTTGCTATTCCTTCACCAATTCTCAAATGCAAATTCATTTCTGTCTTCCCTACTCTATTCCTCTTCAAATCTGTGCCTTCTCATAATCTATCATCAAAATCCTTGTTTAATTCCCTCAATGAATCACGTGAGTTTGCAAGAGTCACACACTTTCCTTTTCGATTTGCTCTCTGGCATTTTCCCTAATTTTGGTTTCCTATTTTCTTATCAATATATTATTATTATATTTTTTTTTTCGTTAATCACAAGGATAGTAAAACACAAGAGGCCTCACGTGTGTTCTCTCCCTCTTTTAATTTCCACATGTGTTTACCTTATTTAATGACTAATCATGTAGTGGTGACTCATATTTCCACTACCTTGCAAAATTATATATATAATCAAATATGTGTGTGTGTGTATATATATATATATAAAATCAATTACTTAGTTAAATTATATGATATTTCCCATTATCTCGACTAATCACTCTCACTACCAATTTAATCCCGAGTTATGAAATTACCATTTTATCCTTTGTTTCGGAATTGTCCCAAACTCCACTTCAATCCTTAGTGCGTATTGTCTTTGATTTGATCTGTCGAAATTTTTTTTTAAAAGTAAGTTAAATTAGCTCGCAATGCAAAATTTAACTTAATCGAGGTTAATGAGTTTACGATTGTCACACTAAGAGATTTACCGAACGTTTTACTAAACTGTTTATTAAGAGGTTTATTGAAGGAACTACTGATCCTTTTACCGAGTGTTGCACTAAGTGTTTTACTTAATGGTTTACTAAAAGATCGAAAGGTTTTGTGTAACGTTCGAAAACGTGAAATTTTGAACCAACTTTTTCTTTTTGAAACACTTATTCACTTTCGATCAATTACAATTATATGGTTAGCATTCGGTGTCAGAGTAAGTTCACTATATAACTTTCGATATCAATTAATCCTTATACCATTAGAATAATTTATCCACAAATGTTTAATATGAAATTAGAGTATAAACCACAATACAAAATTTATACTTTTATTAATATTAATTTATTACAAATATTTTCAACTAGTTCTTTTACAATCTTTGACCTTACACTATAGCTATGCGATTTACATCCTGGATTATAAATACTGTCATAACATATCAAGTTTCGGGGGAAACCTAATAGCTAGACACAAAACTACGGAGTCGCCACCAACCATTCTAACGTAGGTGTGATTGGTCACCTATTCAAACTAAGGATAAGGCTTGGTCTACATTAAGAGTTCTAAGTTCGGGAGTACGGTTACGTGTGAGGAAGGATTAGCACCCTCAAAACGCCCATCCTAAAATGGTACCAAGTGATCTAAGGTTATCTTAATTTTGCCTTTTACTTTAATTTCGATATAATTAAATATTGAAAAATCTTTTAAGTCTCCTCCATCAAGCTGGTTGGATAACCTAAAAGTTTTTCTCACCTCAGGAGTATTCGAGTAGGACCAATCACCTTTCTTGAAGAGGCTCCGTCGTCGGATTGTTTAGATATTTTTATGCAAATCCTATTTTGACTCCTATCCAATTTCTATTTATTATTTTATCTTATTTTATTCTATTGTTATTATTTTCTTATATAAATTATTATTTTCATATATTTTTATATCTTTAAATAAACATGTATTCTTTGATATTGAAGATTTTCTTAAAGACCTTCCATCAAGCTGGTAAGACCTTAAAGAAACTTTCTCACCTTAGGAATTTTTAAAGAAATTACTCAAGCGCAATTCCCTTTAAATTCCATCCTCGGAATAATTCACATTTATTAAAATATTTATTTAATTTAATTTCTATTTATTTTAGTTATTTTCTAATTTTAATTCTAATTTATTAATTTGATCTTTATTCTTTATTATAATAAACTTAATTTTGATTTACTATTTTTTAATCTAATTTTATTTTTATTTTTATAATTTAATTTATAAAATCTTGGAAATATCCTTTAAATCTTCCATCAAGCTGGCAAGACTTAAAAGAACTCTCCTCACCTCAAGATATCTAAAAGTACTACTCAAGCGCAGTCCCTTTAGAATTTTGTCGTCCGAAAATTTGTATTTTTTTTATTATTTTTATTCTATTTTAATTTCTAAATATGTTAATTTTTACAATTCTTAATTTTTAATTTTATTATTTATTCTTTTAGGTTATAGTTAATCTTAACTAATTCTTATTTCAATTTCTAATAATAAATTTGAATTTAAAATATTGGAAATATCTTTTTAAATCTTCCATCAAGCTGGTAAGACTTAAAATGAACTTCCTTACCTCAAGATATCTGAGAGTATTGCTCAATCGCAATCCCTTCGGAGTTCCATCGTCGGAAAATTTATATTTTTTATTTTAATTATTTATTTCTATTTAATTTTTTAATTAATTTTTATGTAAGTTTAATGTACCACGATTTATTTTTAGGCTAATTTGGTTTTTAATTTCAATTGGTTAACAAATCTAATTCTAAACTAAAACAAAATTCATAAATTGGTAAAATAAAACAAGTTAATTAAATAAAACAAAATAATAAATTAACTAAAAAAACAACAAAAATTTCATAAATACCCTAGAAATATATTTAGTACATGCTTAAAATAATAATGACTAAAACCAAACCCCCTTTTTTTTTAATGAACCATTCATGACTAATAAAAAATAAATAAAAATCTAAAAAACAAACCATAAACATGTGAAGTAAAGCTGCAAGCATAAAACAAATAAAATATTAAAACACAATTACAGCTTACGTGAATAGAGTCAATGGCAAAGGCTTCTAACCCTGGCAAGAACGTGGAGCAGCTCCTTTCTTTTCCTTAGCAAGCTATGGGACAAGGCTGGACAGAAGCGGCAAATGACGTTGGTACAAGGAACAGGCAGCAACAAAACTCTAGGATACAGGGAAATAACGAGGGCGATGCAGCTGCTTGGGGAAGGTGGTGACTCGGCTAGCTTTGGCAGAGTAGGGTGGTTGTAAAGCGGTAGCTGACTCTAGTGGTAACGGCACCTCAATATTTCCTTAGCTTTTTCTTTTGTTCAGTTTGCTTTACTTTCCTATTCCAGAAACCCGTAGCTCCTCTGTTCTTTCTTTTCCTCAATATCGAAGCAGTAGCGGAACTGAAGAATAACGACAGTTTGGATGCAGGGTGGCGTGAACTTGGGAGCTTTGCAGTAACAATGCAACCCGTAATGGCAGCTCAATACAGAACCAGAAACACAGCAGTATGTAAGGCGAATGCAAGGAGCCAAAAAGGCAGTGATGCGAGGCAGTGAAGCAGAGGATCTCGATGACAACCTTGTGATTGGTAGAAATATTTTGGTTTTTTTTTTTTGGCTTTTTTCTGTGTATCGTTTCCCCCGTTTTTTCTAGGGTTCTTTTTCCTCCTTTTATACTTGTCAAAATTTCATTGAAAGAAATAAAAAATTTATAATTGATCCCATGATTATGGGATTTTTCATTTATTTTGTTTGACTTTTTCCTTTTTTTTTTTAATTTATTTCCTTTTTATTATTTTTTTGGCAATGAATTTTCAGATTTAATTTCAACCAATTTCCTTCCTTTTGTTGATTTATTCATTGATTTAATGGCTGATTATTTTTTCTTTTATTTTTGGCAACAATATCAACTTTAGTCAACTCTTGAAGATGTGAATTTTGCATGTGCTTCACATGAGATTTGACCAAAATTGACTTGTTTCTTTTTATCATTATTTATTTTTTTGATTTTTGATTTTTTGATTATATATAAAAAATTGTTTGGACAAAATTAGGTGTCTACAAATACAATTACTGTGCATACACATGTCTGAATATAAAAGCATAACACTTAAGATATACATGTTTACTCGATCGCTTAGCCTTCTAGAAATTTTCTTTGTTCTATCTTACCACAGCGGTTACCACATATGTCGTTGAGCTGTCTGAGATGGTGAGTAAGAGGGTGAGCTTGGCAAAGCCCAGTAAGAAATGAGTATAAGAAAACTGATACTATGAAATCCATATGCATAAAATCATTTAATTCCTAATGTTATATTAAGGGATATTTTAGGAATGATACTATAATCGACTAGGTAACCAGATGGAGTTTGGGAGGTACTTTGAAGTACCTGTTGTGTCCTGGTCCCTAATTGCGACTATAGGGAGTAACAGTTGATGATGTAATGAATAAGCAGTATAAATCACTTTAAAATCACATTATGCAGTAATTCAATATATAATAGTTTATATGAATCAAATCAATAAATCGTTTAGTATGAAAATCCAGTAACAATACAATAAACACTTTGAAATTTCAGCGTAGTTGATATATAAACTATTCAGTTCAGTATCAGTATTGATGTGGGTTAGGTTAAAGATTACTGGGCTTTTCTATTAGTCATGCTAAAGAACATTGGGCCAAATGATAATGTAAGCCCAAGAGGAAAGAGAACTCAGAAGGCTCATAAAATCATCCATTAAATGACCATTTAAGTTGTGGGTCATAAAGGTAATTACGCGCAATCTAACTCCTATAAATAGGTCACAGGTATCATCTTTAAACCTTAAGCTCTATTTGCCTACTGAAACCCTGCCAAAATCCCTGTCTGACTTAAGCATCGGAGTGCGCTCGCAGGGGAAAGCCCCTGCTCCCTCTGATGGTTTTCTATTTTGTAGAGTTCATGGAGACACGTGGAGCAAGAAGACAAGCATCGATGTCAGCAATCAATCATTGTTGTTTTGGGCAACAACAATTGGTGCCGACTGTGGGAAATTGAGCAAAAAGCCAAATATTAAGTCTACGAAAGGGTGCAAAAGACCTGGGTGAGACTATTAGTTTCGCGAGAGATAAAAGAGTCTGTCGTGCACAAATAACAAAAATAAAAAAATAAAAAAATATATATATACACGCGACAAACTACTATCGCACGGAAGGTTTCACGCGACAGAGCGATTTGCTCGCCCACACACATGTGACAGACACTTTGTCACAAGCTAGAAGGAGGCTCACGCGAAAAAGCAATTAGAGGAGAATGTGGCTTCCGCACGAGATAGCATTGGGCGAAAGAGTGGCTAGCCTGTCGCACAAGTTTGTCGTCACAAGTCTATCGTCACAAGCCTATCGCACAAAAGCCTCACATAGCCTGTCGCACAAAAGCCTCACATAGCCTGTCGACGTAACAAGTTTGGACGAGAGATAAGCTCCCGCACAAGGTAAGCGTTGGCAAGAGAGTGGTTCTCGCATCAACAAGCTTGGGCGACAGAGTGGCTTTGGCGAGAAAGTGGCTTCTGCATGAGACAAGCGTGGCGAGAGACGCAGCAAGCCTGGACGAGAGATAGGCTCCTGCATAAAGGTAAGCGTTGGGCGAGAGAGTGGTTCTCGCATCAACACGCTTGGGCGACAGAGTGGCTTTGAGCGAGAGAGTGGCTCTCGCGTCAACAAGCTTGGGCGACAGAGTGGCTTTGCCGGCCACTGGATTTTGTTAGATAAATAAAAAATCTTGTTAATGAGAAACAACTATATTGTAAGGCTCCTTGTTCAAGGTTTGCCTTTAAACCTAGGCGTAAACTTCTCCCGACTCCTGAGCCTGCAATTTTGTCCGTACATGTTGTAATTACGCAACAAGTTTTTAAATTTCCTTATTCCTTATCAGGTCACAAGAAGAGTAACCTGAGGCTGGTGTGATCTGTTAAAGTGATGATCACAAGAATCAAACGCCTTCTTTTCCATTAAACTATCTCATTTTAAATTAATTTATCAAAGAAAATGTCAATGTCGATAGTCTTCTGAAACAGTCACCAGATCACCCTAAAAGAATGTAACGATTTCAAAGGTTTCAATGCAAGCTATGGTTGTTTCCTAGCACCTGGTTTTACTGTTATATTTCACTGAGGGTATTCAGTTAATTGTTATATGGTATCATCAATCAAAGCCTACAAGAGACTCAGGCAAGGGGAAATGAAAATTTTTAGCTTTAGGCTAACGATATTCGTACTGCTTCTGCTTGCTGCAACTTGCATGCATGTTGAAGCTGAAGGTTGCAAGCTTAGTGGCAAAATCAAGGGCAAGAATCCTCCGAAAGACAAATGCAACAAGAAGCAATGACAGGCATAAAACAAAACAAAGAGGGTTGAGAAGATTTCAAACTAACTAGAAAAGCGTTCTCAAAACCTAAATATTCTTTAACATCAAGATTCGTTCAGTGCATAATGTTCAATTATATGGGGTCAAGTTTGGGGTTAAAAGGTCATGACTACACAAAATTAGACTGTGGGCCATTAGATTGTAACGCCATGGTTCCCGAAGAGAACCCCACGGGTGCCACGCGCCCTAAAGACCTACTCCGCGTGGATCTTAAACATCCCAGTCAACAACCACATTTGAGGCGTAAAGATAGCATTCACCGAACGCTTTAGCCTTTTGTGCTAAATTAACAGCTCATCCTTCCATGGACGTGTATCACTTAATAAGCCTAGCTCTTGTGCATGCATGTGTACCTTTTCTTATAAACCAATTTGCATGCAACTCATTTGTCTGCCACCTTCGAAACTGATGGCTAATTGTTTCTCTAGCTAGAAATTAACCCAAGATTGATTTGTCCTCTATACTATTCTAGAACCACCATCAAAAGAAGAGCACCCTTAAAAGACGTCAAACTGCTTTCGCCTTCACGCATCAAACTCACTATAAAAGTGTACCTAAGGCCGCATTTTCCTTCCACAGCTAACGAAAGAAGCTACTAAAAAAGAAATCCTAGCAGAAAGAAGATGGATTTGAGAGTCATGGGATTTGATCCATCCATCGTTGACACCCTCCGCGAGCTCCTTGACTTCCCTGATGAGGCCCTCATCCTTCTCGGGCTTACATCCGGGATGCGAAAGCCATGGCAGCGACATCAGCAGACGTGAAAGACTGCCCCAAAGCATACGTGGTAGGCGAATCTTTTTGTCACGTTTTTCGCATGCTGACAGAGTCACTGCTACTTGGCTAAACACATATCAACTACTCAGGAAAAAAGGAAAAAACCAATAATTGCTCTTTGTATTATTTCTGAAGAACTGCCATTATTGGCAGATTTCGAATGCGTGTATTCAGGAGGATTAATGATGTTGCTTCCAATCCCCTAAAGATGCAACTTTCGACTGAATTGAACATGTGAGAGACTCAAACGTCCCACGTTCACTAAAACTCAGAGATGATGCTTCAAAAAATTTCTAGGATCTAGTCCGAAGGCGTGAATGCAACTGCTAGTGAAAATTTCAGATGGAGGTTGAGAAGAAACTCTATTTACCTTATTAGGAAATGGAGTTGCTTGATAAGTCAATGACATGGAGAGAAATGAACCAGTTCTCTGGTCTCTTGACTCAAGAGAAGCCATGTATGCAGTAGACCTAGGTACTGAATACTGAAAAGCAAGTTTGATAATATAATTTTCAGCAATAGGAAAAACTCCCTCCTCAGCATGAGGAATATCAAGTGCACTAATGCCTTCAAAAAACTCATTGGCTTGTGGCACATGGATAATGTGATTTGGTAGCACAGAAGTAGGAAGCATTGCATTTCCATTTCCTGGTCTGTGTCACAATGTTATCATGATAAAAATACTTTCAGGATAAAATGGTTAAAGAACTCATGATTGGTGCCGAAAACTGCTGATAAAAGGGAAGTGAATCACAAGTTACATTTAAGCCATGGAAGGATAAACTTGTTGGATCAATATATCATGCCATTCCTAGATCCTCGGACGTGAAAGAACTTGGTCCTTGGGTCTTCTCCAATCGGCAAAAAATCACTAAGCAACAAAAAGTAGTCTAACAAAATACTAGTCAAGGAAAGCATTGTCCAAAGAATGATTTCTGTCAAACATGATGTCGGCTATCTCCGTGATTTTCATTGGAGGAATCATTCCTCCTTAAAGGAGGTTTATATCTAACAGGCCCCTCTCCTTCTTGCATCATTGCTTGATCGCACACCCAAACTTTGCTGGATTGGCACGTAACTGTGAAGTTTTTAAAGCATTGGGGTTAGTTGTCGCTAATTCAAGAATAGTACATGACAAGCAGTTTCAAGTCATCAGTGAGACAGCAAAGCTCGATTGGTGATCTGGCTGAATGCCCAGCAAAGAAGAAATCAAGATGGCGAGCACATTTCAAATGCGACAAGCTCTACACTTTGATAAAATGACAGCAAAGAAAATTAGGTGAACACAACACCCATAGGCAAGATTCCCTCGTTAGCACAATGTAGGCGAGCAAAGAACACCCGAGTCATGCCTTTCAGTAATGGCTAGCAATGCTGGCAAGCATGGAATCCAAACTACTGGTTCGCCCGTTAGAAAAAACCTTGGCGAGCACATTTAAATTTGACGATCCAAGCGCACGCCCAAGTGCGGGATCTGAGCGGAATGATCTAGAATCTTCTAGACCTGGTGCACGCACTAATCCGACAAAGTGTCCAAAAGCTTCCTTCGGCCCATCTGTCGATCGTCTGACACAGAAGCTTCCAAGAACTGCTCTAGCAACCATCTAGAAGTGGCTTAAGAGCCACACACTGGGCTTATTGCAACCACACATATGAAAGAGAGTTTGTCTATATAAAGGGTGTGTGTCACAGCCCGTGACCCTATTTTTCAGCTTATTCTATGCATCTTATTTGGTTGGGCTGTCTGCGATACTTTACTTTTCTTTTACATATAAACAATTTCATATAAAGTTATTATATGAATTACATCCCCTATCTTACTTCATAAGAAAGTAGTACTGTAGATACGTCTAAATATAGAAAATAAATGATCGTACCTCATGTCATAAGTCGAGCTGTCGCATCGTCCCCAAATGCGCAGTCGAAATCCTTTAGATGTCAGACTCTCAGTCTTCGAAAACCTGAAATGTTAATATTAAGGGGTGAGCAAGCCACAGCTCAGTAAGGGAATTATATGCATACTTGATATTCAGCTATCTATATGCTGAAAAACTTTTTCATTTTTCCTATGGGCTCTAAGCTCGCATATAGGAAGGATACTACAGTCGGCTAGGGATCCGGATGGAGTAAGGTAGGTATTTTGAAATACCTATCTTGTCCCGGAACTTAGAAGCAACTGTAGAGAGTGATAAATTTCTTTTCGTTTGAAATTTATATCCTTTTACTTTTTCATTTCATATCATTTCCATATTCCTTTCAAAATAATGCTTATATGAAATAAAGCATTTAAATAAAATAACTAATATTCATATATTCCTTGAAAAGAATATTAGTTAAATCATCATCGTTCTCATTTAAACTCATTTCATATTTTACTGTACAATCATAATTAGTACAGTACTTTAAATAGCAAAATAAGCTATAATTTCCTTTTCGTATAACATATAAATCATTTAAATCTAATATTCAATTTAAAGTTTAAAATAACAATATTAGATTTATTTTCCTCCTCTTTCCTTTTTAAAAAAAATCACATATTCACGTCACATATAGTTTAATATTCGATTTAAAATCATAGTAAGAATATTAGACTTATAAACTTTTTTTCCTTTAGAAAACATATTACATGTTCATATCACATGTCATATGAAAATCATCTCGTAGTACTAAAATCAGTACTGAAATAAGCATTTTGTAAAATGCTATAAATCTCTTTCATTTAACTTGTCACATATCATGTAAAACATTTACATTTCACATTTCACATATCACATATCACATAAAACATTTTCGTATATGGAGACTGAGGCACGCCCAGCCCGTCCACTGGGTCGTTACTCGTATCATGCTATAGACCCCGAAGGGTATAAATTATCATGTCAGATCTATGGATATAGTCTATAATGGTCCTCAGCGGATCACTGATCAGGTGTCGACCTGTACTACATATCACATATTACATGTTACATATCACATATCAGCATGATAGGATGCCATTTAGTCTCAAAACCGTATTTTTCATCATCAATAGACCTTTATGGAATTTATAAAAATATGTAATTTCATAATTAAAACCATAAAGGTTATATAATAAATCAAGTGAATATTTAAGAAAATATTTATAAAATATTCACTTTATCCATTTTTCATCTTTCATTTCATATCACGTATAATTCATATATCGAGAGAATATTTAGAAAACTTTTATAAAATATTCTCTTTATCCCTTTTTCATTTTTCATTTCATATCACATATAATTCATATATCGAGAGAATTTTCGGTGATCTCATTATCACCAATTTCGAAAACATGAATATTTAAAAATGAATTTCGTTATATTCATGTTTTATGAAAAATAATCATTTTTTCGATTTTCGTGGTTGGAAATCGTTTCTTGTGAAATAAAATCATTTAGTATGATTTTATAAATTTTCTAGAAATTTTCGATAATTTTTGATAATTTTTCGGCAGTATAACGGCTGCCGATTGGCTAGCCTCCTGTACGAAAAATACAGTTTATAATTTTCAGCCAGTACTTCATTCCAAATTCCAACCAAACATTCATCATAATCATTTCATAAAATATTTTCATAAAATATTTCGTAATTAAAACATGCAGACGGAATATCCCTACAGTGCTGCACATGCATCCCTTACCCGTTTCGGGTTGGCGATCGCCTCGTTCCTCGTGCCCGTGTTCACCTCGCCCAATTCCATCAGCTCGATCATCGACGAAATTTTCTGGAATTAAAATTCTAAAATTTAGAATTTTTTCATAATTATTTAAATAAATAAATTATTTAAATAATTTATCACTTTATGAGATTTCTTACCAATTCTAGTAATTCCTGGGTTCTCGTAATTCTCGAAATTTTCGAATTCCGAAAATTTTCTTTTTCTCTCTCTTTCTTCTTTTTCCTCTTTTCTTTCCTTTTTCTCTTTTCTTTTCTTTCTCTTTTTCTTTTTCTTTTTCTTTTTCCTTTTTCTTTTCTTTTTCTTTTCCTTTTTCCTCTTCCTTTTCCCGTCAGCCGATTCAGCCTTCTTCCTCGCCGGTTCTTCACCGACGGCCGGTTCTTCCGCAGTTCGGGCATCCTTCAGCTGGCCGACGGTACGACGAAGCTACCAGTGGCCTCTGTTTAGTCTGGATCGGCGGCACGGCGACGGATCGAGGTGGAATAGGTTCGGTTTCATCTTCCTCTTCGCCGGCCCTCCTTCGCCGTTCACCGCGCCTCGGGTGGCCTCCATCCTCTTCCTTTCCCTCCGGCGGTGCTTAGGTGGCAGTGGCGGTGCTTGGATCAGTCGGCACCACCGTCTCTTATATTCTTTTCTCTTCCGGCTTTTGCTTCCGTTTCACGCCGATTCCTTCTCAGTTTCGCTTCGCCGGCGTTGGCGTCGGCGTCCTCTTCCTTTGCCGACGACGACGCTTCCCTTCGCGCTTCTCCTTTCCTTCTCCACGGCCGCCGACAGTGGTCGGCTAACTTCGAAATTTTCGACAGAAACAGGGTCCCGGTCCCGATCCCGTTTCTGTTTCTTCTTTTTTTTTGTATTATAATTATATTTATATAATATATATCAATATAATTATAACAATATATATATATATATATATATATTCTATACACAATATACATATATATACTCTTTAATTGAAATTAACATATATATATTTCATATATATATTTATTTATATACAAAATTGTATATAAATATACACATGTATTTATTTAATAAAAATATATTTATATAATTAAATATATAAATATATGAATATCCCATTTTATTCCTTATAATTTGGATCTCTTAATATCCAAATTATATTTCTCCATTTTCATTTCCTATTTAATTTGAATTTTCATTATATCCAGAATTTAAATTCCTCACTTTCCTTAATTTCGGGAATTTCAACGATATTCCCATCTCATAAATAAATTTTATTTATTTACTTTAATTCATTTATTTCCTCTTATCTATTTTCTTTAATACTAATTTCCAAAAATAGAAAATTTGCGGTTATCACAGTGTGTCAGCTTCGTGAGTCCTTTAAGCAAGACAAAGATGTGCTAGCTTAAGGTGTCGAGATCAGGGCTGTTTCTCCCTTGTAAGCCTCTATACATAGCATTCTTGAGTATCAATACAAGTGAGTGTTTGGCACAATGGAAATTGCAAACACACTCAAGCAGGACATACGGGTGGTAACCAGATTTGAGGTGTCCGAGGTAGGCACTAGCCACTGTCGTGTAAGGCAGCAAACCAGGGAGAGCTTGGTTCGATATAGTTAGATCGAAAACAACTTATGGTAAGCTCATGAAGGTAGATTGCTGGTACCGAGGCACGACTTAGTGCACAATCCATGGTTGACAGCAGAACATCCTAGCACTCGTACTTTACAGATTTTACAAAGACGAAGACTTGGAATGCCAACCATCTCAAGTTGTACTGGCAGTAAAATATTGTTCACTTCTTACGATTCTTGTCTTTATTTATCCATCTGTTATTCTGTTGCTTTACAGATATTATCGTCTTGTGATTATTTGACTCCTGAATAAAGACCAGCTATTCGCTTTCTATATTCTCTAATGCAATTTGTTAGACAGATTATGTGTTAACAGGAATTGATATGAGAAGAAGACGCGAGACGAGCAAAAATAAGTCCCTAAGCGAAAAATGCGCGAGACGGGCAAAAATAAGACCCTAAGCGAGAAGAAGATGCGAGACGGCACAAATAAGTCCCTAAGCGAAAAATGCGTGAGATGGGCAAAAATAAGACCCTAAGCGAGAAGAAGACGCAAGACAGGCAAAAATAAGTCCCTAAGCGAAAATGCGCGAGACGGGCAAATATAAGACCCTAAGCGAGAAGAAGACGCGATACGGGCACAAATAAGTCCCTAAGCGAAAAATACGCGAGACGGGCAAAAATAAGACCCTAAGCGAGAAGAAGACGCGAGACGGCACAAATAAGTCCCTAAGCGAAAAATCCGCGAGACGGGCAAAAATAAGACCCTAAGCGAACAAATCAAAAGTCCTTAAGCACAGGAGGTGCGAGACGCGCAAAACAAAAAGTCCCTAAGCACAAAAGCGTGTGAGACGGGCAAAAATAAGTCTCTAAACGAGGTACGTTACAATCTTATCAGATTACATTTAACGTATTATGTTGGCATAAAAGATATTTAACAAGTCCTTAAGCGGATAGTACACAAGACAGGACCAATACTCCAGTAAAAGTTCTTCTTTGGACACAAAAAGTCGTAAAGAAAAACTTGGGGAGCACACAGTATGCAGGTTGTGAGGTATGATACGAGGTAGGTTACAATTTTATCATTGAATATGTGCTACAATTGATAAACAAAGTGCATTTAACATATTATGCTGGCATTCCGGATATAAAAACGATGTTATAGTCTTATCACTTCTATAAAGGCCCTATGCGAAAAATGCGCGAGATGGGCAACACATAGCCCTAAGCGAAAAATGCGCAAGATGGGCAATTCTCTGAAAGTCCCTAAGCGAAAATGTGCGAGATGGGCAGTTCTCTAAAAAGTCTCTAAGTGAAAATGCGCGAGACGGGCATTTCTATAAAGTCCCTAAGCGAAAAATGTGCGAGATGGGCAAATTGTGAAATCCTCAAGCAATAAAGTGTACGGATAAATGCGATACCCAAGTTCGAATTCTTCTTTAGATGTAAGTGCTTCATAAGAAGAGCTGGGGAGCACTATAGATTAACTTCTGCATTAAAAAGGAGTATCGAAACTAATAGGCACCCATGCATATGCGTTCCAAGGTGCTATAATGTCAAGAGCTTGATCCTTAGGAAAATTAGTCTCTGGATTATCTAAATAATCTTCTTCCAAGCTTGTGAGAACCTCGACCATCTCGAGTCGACAAAAAGGCTTCTAAGAGCTAGTAAGATCAGATAAATCTTTACAAATGCCTATCCTCAGAAAAGGTTCCAAATCCTCAGTATCTGGATCAAGCTTCAAACAATCCAGAGCATGCCAAGCACAAATTGCATTTGATGAAACCAACTAGGAACATATGAATCCTCTCGTGGCATTTCTTGACGATGCGCCCCCACGGCCTTAACCCAGATTTGGTTTTCTTCCTTTTGGCTAAGAGAAGTCTCTGGTGGCTCAGCAATCTTATAAGCTCTTGGTTTCGGTCAACTAAGAGCTTGAATTTGAAAAGAAGGGTGGTATATTCCACTTGAGAAGCATTTAGCTCAGAGGAGAAAAAAATATCCCGGTAATGTCCTGAAAAAGGCACTTAACAAAAAAAATGATGACACGACGTCGTTTCTGTTACAAATAATAATGAAGTTCACTAGTTGAGCCCTCAAGTGAAGATGAAAAGACTCTTGTGATAATCCCAAAAAGAGGATAGCAAGAGAATTTGAAAAGCCCATTATTTATATACTCTTTCATAGGGTAAACCCTGCAAAAGAGTGGGGAGCAATTGATGTGGGTTAGGTTAAAGATTACTGGGCTTTTCTATTAGTCATGCTAAAGAACATTGGTTCAAATGATAATGTAAGCCCAAGAGGAAAGAGAACTCAGAAGGCCCATAAAATCATCCATTAAATGACCATTTAAGTTGTGGGTCATAAAGGTAATTACGCTCAATCTAACTCCTATAAATAGGTCACAGGTATCATCTTTAAACCCTAAGCTCTATTTGCCTACTGAAACCCTGCCAAAAACCCTGTCTGACTTAAGCATCAGAGTGCGCGCGTGGGGGAAAGCCCCTGCGCCCTCTGATGGTTTTCTATTTTGTAGAGTTCATGGAGACACGTGGAGCAAGAAGACAAGCATTGACGTCAGCAATCAATCATTGTTGTTTTGGGCAACAACAAGTATAAAATTCAATTCAGTGAAAATAATACATTGGAGACCAAGCAACACCCAATAGATATCATGCTATAACAGTATCCTAAGAAGGGAGAAACAGTAACAGTAAGGCATATGGCCGTAGTCACAGTGTTGTCCACAATGTGAACTGATCAGGTGACAACTAGGACGCTGATGATATGATCAGTATCAATCAGCAACAGTACAATAACAGTAACAATAACAGTCAATCAGCATGATATAGAGCCCAATAGTCTGAAAACAGTTTATAGGTAGTATAAGTACCTTTAAAGAAATTAATTTCAGTGGTTAAAATCTTCAATTAATCCATAATTCATATTTTGGAAACATAAGCAATTCAAGAATAAAAATTCATAAAATATTCACTGTGAAATATTTAGTTCGAAAAATATTCTATTTATCTGTAAATAAGTTATAAAAACATGTCAGTACCCTTACATACGTAAAATCCAATAACATGAATTTTTAAATATATAATTTCAGGTTTCGATATGCATATAAGGCATTTGAGGTAGCATGAATTTAAAACTTGTTAAATTCTCATTTCAAGTATTCAAAACACGCAAAAAATATAATTCTACGGATTTTTTAAAAATTTCGGCAGCATAATAGTTGTTTCTAAACTAGTCTCCCTGCAAGAAAATGCAGTTTATAATATCAACCACAAATTTCAAATCCAATCATTTCATCTTAAAACAATTCATAAAATCATTTTCGACATCAATATGCATTCACAGTATCCCTACGTCATCTATAATCATTCCTTACCTTTCGGTTTTCACCGAAATGACCATTAGCACCATGTGATTTATTTCACTTCCAGGCTGCAAAAAATCATGTAGATATAATTATTTCATTACACTTCAATTATAAAGAATTCTACCTTCATTAAAATCTATTACATTGCCTATTATAGCTGCTAAACCGGTGCTAAAATTGCAACTATAATTAAATCAATTTCATTTTCGATTCCGATCGCACCGACAGTCTTATATTAATTTATACAGTGTCATGGGACCTAGAACATATTAAATTGAGCACAATTCCTGGGTCCCCTTCACTTGGCCGAAACATACATGCATGGCTACTTAACTTGATTCAACAATTTAAGCTTAATTTCATGCTTTACTATTGTTCTTCATTCATTCTACAACATCAACGTATCAACTAACTTTTGTATCAACTTATTACAAGTACATTTCGTTTGGTTCATTATCTTTTGATCATTTCAATTAACTCATCCCAAACCATCTAAGTCCTTCGATAACTTCAGATCGATACTAAGTTGAAAGCTTCAATTAAATTTTTAGAAGACACAATTATTTAAGCGTCTTATTACTTCCCTTAAAATATGAGATTTTCCAACAATTACTTTTCTTATTTATAATTTTATAAAATTTTTGGGAGCATATAGGCCATAACTATCCTAACCCACCTGCATAAAAATACAATATATATATATATATATATATAAAACCAACCACAATTTTCAGTAGTTATTTACTTCTCAAACCATTATCCATATATTAAAACTAAATTATCAACATCCAAAACTAGCTGATTAACACATTAAAATATTTAATCTCAACCTTTAATTAATTCAAACTTACAGACAGTTCCAATTCTACCATAGAACCCTCAATTCATAGAAACCACAAATGTTCCATACCAACCAGAAATGATTATTTTCTTAAATCATAATTAAACAATCACACTCTTATTAATCTATCAACATTCAACCTTAATTATATCATCATCATTCTTTAACTATAGCTATCACAATTACAATTCATGAATTTGTTTAATTCTCAAACATAGGCTTCTATATATGTATTTTAAACTTTAGGCTCAACTCTTTAGGTTTTATTCTTTTCCAGTAAACAACCAAATCAATTTTGTATGCAAACCTGATATTATCCTACTTCTTCCATATATGTCCGTTACCTCATTCCATGCAATTTTAGCCAAAATCCTTCGGTTGCAACTCACTTGTGACTATCATTTTTGTCATATCCCGAAAATACAAGACATTTTCAATAATGAAATAGCGGAAGAACGGATTTTGGGGTTAATTTTTTATTTTTATTTTTACTTTAACTACGGTTTGTGTAGCGAGCAGTCTTACTCTTTTAATTTCGATTTACTATTCATCCAACCACAGTTCAAGGTTGATTTCCTTAGGTCCCAGTTCATTTCATAACTTAAAATCACTTAAGACTAAATTTCGACAGCATTTCCGCTTAACTACGGAAAACCCCCTGCAACACAATCCAAACAACAAAGCAAAATACTATTCATTTCCCGATATCTTTGGCCCAAAATGGCCTATCGCACTCTCATACAATCCAATGGAATATTCGGGAAAGTTTCATAATTTTCGGATAACCCGAAGTCGTTAAAAAATTCTCAACCAAAAATTGTTATATACTTGACACTATTCACATCAACAATCAACCAACACTCGTTTACATTCTGTTTTAACCCAATTTTTGAAGGTAATTACATATTCATACTTATCAAATCTGTAAGAGCCTTACACTCGTGTTACCATTGAGATGGTAATATGAGTGTAAGGCTCAGGTACTTAATGAGAAGTGCCAGGGTTCGAGCGTCTCATGTAAAAACACGTTCAAGGGATTATTCTTGAGTTCTTCAAGACCCTTGGAACAAAGCCATGATGAGTGACTGCCTAACAGCGGACAATACGTTAGTGAGGTATGGGCGAATGAGGATGCTCACCAACTCATTTGTAAGGGTAAACCTGGGCCAATGACGCCTAGGGGATGCTCGCTGCCGATTGATTTGAACGGGCGAGGCTTTTACATAAAAACACGCGTTTTTATTATAAGATCCTCGCCCACCCTCATGGCTTTGTCCCAAGGCTCCTGAAGAACTCAAGATTAATGCCTTGAGCGCGTTTGCTGAGGCTCGAACCCTGGTACCCTTAAGTACCCGGGCCTTACACTCATGTTACCATTGAGACAACTTGTCTCAACGGTAACATGAGTGTAAGGCCCGGGTACTTAAGGGTACCAGGGTTCGAGCCTCAGTAAACGCGCTCAAGACATTATCTTGAGTTCTTTAGGAGCATTGGGACAAAGCCGTAAGGGTGGGCGAGGCTCTTACAACATCTCACACTACATTATTGTACAAAATCATCAAATTTGAAGTACATATGAATAGTAAACTTATATATTGAGCTATGAATTAAGGTCTGACGTCTAGCTTGAAACGTCAAAATGAGGTACGGCTCTTATCAAACATTGCTATCTCAGCTTAACCTATGGAGGAGAATGAAGGGGTGAGCTTTGGGGAAAGCTCAGTAAGCCACTACATAAGTGCAGAGATAGTAACAAACAGGATATAGCACCACTAATGCATGCAGCATGTGTTTCGTATAAAATCACATATCAATAACTCATTTAAACTTCATATCTCATGCAACTCAATATCACAATGCCTTTATGGTAAAACCGAGGTAATGAACATAAACGATGCAAAGTCGGTTTTGTCAAACCATGTAGTTATCATAAAAACAGTGCTTCGTAAAGTACAATCACATATCATGTAATCTCATATGCCATGTTCATAAAACATTTCTCATTAGGCAAACCCAGTAATTCAACTAATAAAGTCTTAGCCTACTGTACCTATCAACAAGCAGTCCTCGTTACCCCGGAACTAGGGTGTTACCTATGGCCATAAATCCTTATCATCTTCAATCCTAGTGATTAGCCAGAATTAGAACCTGTCAACGACAATGTTAGACAAGCCTCGTATTGCCCATATAAGAGTATCAACTACTTGGGCATGTTCCATATGCTCTATTAGTCTTATAATATAATGTGATGTCGTAAAAGTCTGTAAACTAGAAATCATCTCGTGTTTTGAAGTTTCATATCAATAGGATGTACAAGTAATGCATGCTCAATCCAAGAACTCATATGAATATGACATAAAGTCATATCATTCACATACTTCAAAACATGATGCAAACGAGATGTAAAAGCTTTCATGCGTTTCGTATAATCTTCGTGTAAGCTTAAATCTCATAAAACCAATTATGCATAAAGATGCAATAGCATGATGCAAACATAGAAATCTACATCAACTTCTAACAATTTTTCAAAATTTCTGCAGTAAGACGGGGTTAGATATGTCATTACCCAACCTGCAAAGGAAAAACAATTTATATCCCCAATAGCAACACATCTCAAAATTCACATGCAGATCAATTCATTTACTTCATAAACCTTTCATTTATTCTATAAATCATTACTTGTAGCTTATGTAGGGAACTTACCATGCAAGCTACTACTCGTAGCTTGCATAGTAAACTTATTGAAAGCATAGATTAAGCTCGTTCGTTCAAGCTTGGCAATCTATGAACTGTACACCACCAAACTCTGTCGTTAACACTACAAGCACATATAGACAATGTCATTTACCACCTTACACTTACACAGCTATTTAACACTAACTACTCATTACTCTTTCTTAGCTGCACTTTAGTTGTAATGTGACAAAAGTCACTATTCGATCTTTTCAATCGTTCGAACTGCACCATTCACATTAGTACTCATTTACTTCCCATTTACCAGTGTCATTTCACCTTAAAGGTGAATTTACTACATTGCCCTTCATTAGACCAAAAGCTTATCTTTCCATATACAAGTCCAAATTTCACTTTAAAGCTTCCATTACATTTAACTCATGTTCATTAACATGATTTACACTATCAACAACACAATTACCCTAGTCTCCTTACACTTTCCCTGTGGAAACCCATTTGGCCAAGACGTAAAACACTTCTCTAGGGTTAGTTTTACACCATTATAACACTAGAAATAGGCTTAGAAAAATCATAAATGCAACCTATATCCAGTTTAGAAAGAACAAAAAATTCCAGCACTACTTACCCTGTGCAGCTGAAATTTCCAGAACAGATTTCCACTATCAAATGTGGTCCGTTTGATCTGAGTTTTGGATATGTGATAGAGAAGTGGTAGGGTTTCAATTGGTCCTTCTTGGCCATTTTAAAATAGGTCATTTTCTTGGTCGTTTCTGCCCCACAAAGTGATTCTCTCAATCTCTCTAAAAACAGGGTAGCTTGACAGATATAGCTTCCAGCAGACTTTTCATCAGCCAAAAGAGCTCTGTTTGAGATAAAATTCGGATATGTTTTAGAGGAGAGGATTTGGAACAACTTTCATGAAGGGCAGAAAGGCTAAAACTGACTGGAAGTAGGACGAAAATTGGCAACAAAATCTGGTTGCTATTTGGGTAGCTCACGGTTTCCACCTTCTTTCCAAGCTCACCCTTTTTTTTTCTTTTTTCTTTCTGTTTTCACTTTCAGATGGCTGAAAAATGTTGCTGAAATAATGAGTTGGCCGGTCACTTAATGAGGGAAGGAAATAAATAAAAAATTAAAGAAGGTTGGAGCTTATTTCATAAGCTTTGCAACCAAAATATCTTATTTTACCATATTTCTTTCTTACATATCTTTCTTTTCTTTGACTTTGTTTCTTTTCTTGGTCTACAAAGTGGTTGGCCAGCCACTTGAGAGGTGAAAATAAATAATATAATATTTCCCATGCTTATCTTTTATAGTTAAAGACTAAATGGCCTAATTATTTGACTTTTCCACTTAATTTCTCATATTTCTTTTATTTCTCTATTTTCTCATTGGTGGCTTTTGGCTTGGTAAGTGAGACTTAAATTAATTCCACACATATATAGGATAAAATAAATATTTTGATTGACCATGATAATGCTTTATAGGGTTTTCAGCCCAATTTAGCCTTTTTCAGTTTTTTCGCTAAAATTACGAATTAAGCTTAAATCGCTGTAAAAGCTTTAAATTGACTTACCTAAGACCATAGATCATCAACATATGATGATTCAGACGTCTCTGGTTAGGTGCGCACTCCCGTAGGGCTCACCAGCTTGCCCGTACGAAAATTGTGTAGTCGCCTGAAACTGAAATTTTTCGATTAAGCGTCATTTCATTGTTTACTTAATGCATATCATTCGTATACTTATAAATTGTGATTCTTACATTACTCCCCACCTTAAGGAATTCGGTCCAAATTCGTCTTAGTTTGATCGAATAGTTGAGGTTACTTATTTCACATCAGGCTCTCTAGTTCCCATGAAGCTTCTTCTGAAGTGTGATGCTGCTAGAGAACCTTAACTAAAGGAATAGACTTGGATTTGAGAGTCTTTTCCTTACGGTCCAATATTCGGATTGGTTTCTCAATGTAACTCATATCCTCCCGTAACTCAAGTGGTTCATATTGTATGATATGGGAGGGATCCAGCTGATATTTCCTCAGCATAGATACGTGGAAGACGTTGTGCACACTTGCCTACTTTGGTGGTAAGGCCAAATGATATGCTACATCACCCACTCTCTCTAGAATCTCAAATGGACCGATGAATGGAGGACTTAGTTTCGCTTCTGTCCGAATCTCATGATACCATTGGATGGAAAGACTTTTAAAAATAACTTGTCCCCAACTTGGAACTCTAAGTGACGTCTTCAAATGTTAGCATAGCTCTTTTGATGACTTTGTGTAATCCTCAATCTATCACATATGATTCTGACCATTTCAGAAGCTTTCTCTACTAGTTCGGGAGCAAAAATCTTCCACTCACCTACTTCTTCCCATGCAATGGGAGATCTACATCTCCGACCATACAATACCTCATATGGAGCCATGCCGATACTCGAGTGGAAGCTGTTATTATAAGCAAACTTGGTTAAAGGTAGGTGCTCGTCCTAGGAGCTTGAAAAGTCAATAGCACATGCTCCCAACATATCCTCTAAAGTCTGTATAGTTTGCTCAGATTGACCGTCTATCTGATGATGAAAAGCTGTGCTGAACTGCAATTTGGATTCCATGGCTTCCTGAAACTGTTCCCAAAAGCATGAAGTAAACCTGAAATCCCTATCTAATACTATGGTCATTGGAACTCCATGCAACCTGACTACCTCTCGTGCATATAGCTCTGCTAAAGAACTCAGAGAATTTGTGGCTCTTATAGGCAAAGAGTGAGCAGACTTGGTCAAACTGTCAACTATGACCCAATCGAATCATGACCCCTTCGTGTCCTAGGGAGTCCCACAATGAAATCCATAATAATATGCTCCCATTTCCATGTCGGTTTTTATAAAGGTCTGAGCAACCCTGTAGGTCTTTGATGCTCAACCTTAATCTGCTGACAAGTGAGACATTTCGACACATAATCTGCAATGTCTCTCTTCATCTTGGTCCACTAATAGACACCCTTCGGGTTTTGGTACATCTTAGTACTACCTGGGTGCATCGTGTATCTGGAACTGTGAGCCTCTTCTAAAATCTGTCTCCATAGGGTATCATCTTTGGGTATGCATATCCGACCTCTATATCTCAATATCCCAACCTCACTGACCTTATGCTTGGGTTGGAGCCGTTGCTCAGTCTGACTAGCTAACTCCACCAACTCTGGATCTTATCTATGTGCTTGTCAGATTGACTCCACAATATTCGGTTCAATTCTAAAGCTAGCTATAAGACAATCCACTGAAGGTTCTACTCTTAGACTCATCTCAGAGAACTTCTCCAGCAAATTGTACTCCTGTACCATCATGTACGAAACTAGGCCAATGTTCTTTTTACTGAAAGCATCGGCGACTACATTCACCTTCCCCGGACGATACAAGATTTCACAGTCATAGTCTTTAAGAAGCTCTGACCATCTACGCTGTCTCATATTCAGTTCTTTTTGTGAAAACAAATACTTGAGGCTTATAGGTAGTGGCGCCATATCTTAAGTGCAAACACCACAGCGGCTAGCTTGAGATCATAGGTGGGGCAGTTCTTCTTATGATCCTTTAGCTGCCTAGATCCATAGGCCACTACCTTGCCATGCTGCATCAGCACACAACCAAAACCCTAGAGAGAAGCATCACTGTACTCTACAAAACCCTCAGAGCGGCTCGGTATGGTCAAAATTGGTGTCGATGTCAACTTCTGCTTTAGTTGCTCAAAACTGCTCTCACACTCGTCTGTCCATTCAAATTTGATGTTCTTACGTGTGAGACGTGTCAGTGGTGCAGCTATCTTTGAAAAGCCTTCAACGAATCTACGATAATACTAGGCCAATCCTAGAAAACTACGAATCTCAGTAACTGTCCTCGACCTTTCCCATCTCAACATGGCCTCGACCTTGGACGGATCTACAGATACACTATTGTTAGTCACAACATGACCGAGAAAAGAAATCTGTTCTAACCAAAACTCACATTTACTAAACTTGGCATAAAGTTGTTTGTCTCAGAGAGTTTGGAGAACTATTCTTAAATGTTCCTCATGTTGTTATCGGGATTTAGAATAGACCAGGATATCATTGATAAACACAATCATAAACTGATCCAAATAAGGCGTAAATACCTCGTTCATAAGGCTCATGAATGTTGCAGGTGCGTTGGTTAACCCGAATGGCATAACTAGGAACTCATAATGTCCATATCGGGTCCTGAATACTGTTTTGGGTACATCTTCCCTTTTAATTCTCAACTGATGATACCCAGATCGCAGATCAATTTTAGAAAAGACCTGTGCACCTCGCAACTGATCAAATATGTCATCTATCCGTGATAAAGGATATTTGTTCTTCACTGTAGCTCGGTTCAGTAATCTATAGTCAATACACATCCGGAGACTTTCGTCTTTCTTAGTGACAAATAACACCGAAGCGCCCCACGGTGATACACTTGGTCTAATAAAACCTTTGTCGAGGAGATCTTGCAATTGTTTCTTCAACTCCTCCAATTCCACTAATGCCATTCTGTAAGGAGGCTTTGAGATAGGCTAAGTGCCAAGTAATAGGTTGATGGCAAACTCAGTCTCTAGCTCAGGTGGTAATCCTGGTAAGTCATCTAGAAATACATTAGAAACTCCTTGACTATTTGGATCTTTGATAACTCCGGATGTGCCCCGTTAGTATCTTCCACAAAGGCTAGATAACCTTCATTCAAAATAACAATATTTCATATCAAATTTCATATACCAAAAAATTTCTAATTTCATTTCACTTATCAAACTTTAATACAACTCGTTCTGGGAGATTAAAAACTACACTTTTATCCCTACAATTTACATTGGCATGGTTGCTTGCTAACCAATTTATACCCAAAATTACATCTATGTCATACATATTAAGCAAAACTAAATTGGCCTTTAGTTCTTTATCTCCCACTTTGACTTTACACTTTCTTACAACTGACTCAGTCATCTGGGATTCTTTCAATGGTGTGCTAATATGTAACATGCATCCTAAAGGTTCTAGCTCTACGTTCAGTCTGTTAACAAATAAAGGGAAAATGAATGAATGGGTAGAGCCTGGGTCTATCAAACATAAAGCTTCACAATCAGATATTAGAACCTTACCCTTAACCACTGAGTCTGAAGCGTCAGCTGTCTCCTGATCTAGGGCGAACACTCTGCCCTAAGCTACCTGTCTCTTACCCTTATATGTCAGTGCCTTAGCTTTCTCTACCGCTGGTGTCTCAGTCCTAGTCTCAAGAGTCTTCCATTTTGGGCAATCTTTGATAAAGTGTCCTTTCTTCCCACACTTAAAGCAAACACCAGTCTCGTAGTGACATGGTTTAGTGCCATGATTACTATCACATTTTCAACACTTCTGACGACCTTTAGGCTTATTAGCGTTCTGTTGAGGCTCATCTGTCTTTTGCCTCTTATCTTTCTTCTTACCACTAGATTGATTGGATGGTGTCTTACCTTGAGTCTGCCTCTTGCCTTGACCTTTACCCTTACCCCGAGTCTCATACTGTGCTTGTGCCTTATCAAAGTCTTACTCAACCATCAAAGCTCTCTGTATGGTCTCGGAGTAGGCCACAATTCGTAAGACTGACAATCGACCCCTGATAGATGGTCTCAAACCATCGAGAAACTTAATAGCTTTTCTTTCCTCATTCTTAGCCATTAGTGGATCATAGTAGCTCAGAATAGTAAACCAGGACTTGTACTGTCCCATTGTCATACTCCCTTGGGTCAAGTTTAAAAACTCTGACTGCTTCATTCCGTTTCACACTCTCTGGAAAATACTGTAGGTGAAAACCGGCCAAAAACTTATCCCAAGAGATAAATGCACCCTATCCCCTCAATGTCCCTTTCACTGATCTCCACCAATGCTCTACCTCACCTTTGAACATATACGCGGCTGGAGCAACTCTGTCCTCAGGTCCACAAGTCATGTACTCGAAGACCTTGTCTATCTCAAGTAGCCATACCTCAGCCTCCTTTGGATCTTGAACCCCCTTGAATGCGACAGATTCATTTTCTGAAATTGCTTAAGCATGTCAGCACTAGGTATAAACATCGGAATTGTCGTAGGTTATGATTATGGAGGAGGAATTGTCTGAGGTGGAGGTGGCTGTTGTGGAGGTACTGGTGGATCTTAGGAACTGGATGCCTGATGGATTGATGGTCTAGCTGGTAGTGGTAGTGTACTAGTACTTCTGAACTGTTGAGTCATTAGAAGTTTTAAATCACGCATACTCGCAGCCATATCAGATACATTACGTTTTAACAGTACCAGGCATCTTTGTGTATCGGAACTCTCTAGATGATGTGATGGTGCAGGAGGAGAGGGTGGAGGTGTCTCAGGTGGCCTAGAAATCTTTGACCTCCCCCGTGGCAGTCTACCTCTACCACGTCGCATCACTATTACAATAACACATGCATGCATTAGAATAGTATCCATTACTACTTTTTCAGTTCATAGTCGGACATGTATAGTACTGTGAGATGTGACATGAGATGTAAACACTCTTTAGGACCTTTTTATAGACTGACTACACTAGACAAATCGTACTCTGATACCAATTTGCCATATCTTGAAAATACAAGACATTTTCAATAATAAAATAGCAGAAGAATGGATTTTGGGGTTAACTTTTTTCTTTTACTTTAACTACGATTTATGTAGCGAGTAGTCTTAATCTTTCAATTTTGGTTTACTATTCACCCTATCATAGTTCAAGGTTGATTTTCTTAGGTCCCAGTTAATTTCATAACTTAAAATCACTTAAGATTAAATTTCGGCAGCATTTTCGCTTAACTACGAAAAATCCCTTGCAACACAATCCAAACAACAAAGCAAAATACTATTCATTTCCCAATATCTTCGGCCCAAAATGGCCTATCGCACTCTCATACAATCCAATGGAATATTCGGGAAAGTTTCATAATTTTCGGATAACCCAACGGTCATTGAAAAATTCTCAATAAAAAATTGTTATATACTTGACACTATTCACATCAACAATCAACCAACACTTGTTTACATCCCGTTTTAACCTGATTTTGGAAAGTAATCACATATTCATACTTATCACATCTCACACTACATTACTGTACAAAATCATCAAATTCAAAGTACATATGAATAGTAAACTTATATACCGAGCTATGAATTGAGGTCTGATGTCTAGCATGAAACGTCAAAACAAGGTACGGCTCTTATAAAACGTTGCTATCTTAGCTTAACCTGTGGAGGAGAATGAAGGGGTGAGGTTTGGGGAACGCTCAATAAGCCACTATATAAGTGCAGAGATAGTAACAAACAAGATGTAGCACCATTAATGCATGTAGTACGTGTTTCGTACAAAATCACATATCAATAACTCATTTAAAATTCATATCTCATGCAACTCAATATCACAATGCCTTTATGGTAAAAACGATGTAATGCACATAAAATGATGCAAAGTCAGTTATGTCAAACCACGTAGTTATCATAAAAACAATGCTTCGTAAAGTTCAATCACATATCATGTAATCTCATATGCCATGTTCATAAAACATTTCTCGTTAGGCAAACCCAGTAATTCAACTAATAAAGTCTTAGCCTACTGTACCTATCAGCAAGCAGTCTTCGTTACCTCGGAACTAGGGTGTTACCTATGGCCATAGATCCTCGTCATCTCCAATCCTAGTGATCAGCCAGAATTGGAATATGTCAACGACAATGTCGGACAAGCCTCGTATTGCCCATATAAGAGTATCAACTATTAGGGCATGTTCCATATACTCTATTAGTCTCATAATATAATGGGATGCCGTAAAAGTTTGTAAACTAGAAATCATCTCGTGTTTTGAAGTTTCATATTAATAGGATGTACAAGCAATGCATGCTCAATCCAAGAACTCATATGAATATGCCATAAAGTCATATCATTCACATACTTCAAAATATGATGCAAACGAGATGTAAAAGCTTTCATACGTTTTGTATAATCTTTTGTAAGCTTAAATCTCATAAAACCAATTACACATAAAGATGCAATAGCATGATGCAGACATAAAGATCTACATCATCTTTTAACAATTTTTCAAAATTTCTACAATAAGACTGGGTTAGGATATGTCATTACCCAGCCTGCAAAGGAAAAACAATTTATATCCCTAATAGCAACACATCTCAAAATTCACGTCCAATTCAATTCATTTACTTCATAAACCTTCATTTATTCTATAAATCATTACTTGTAGCTTAAGTAGGGCACTTAACCTATAAGCTACTACTTGTAGTTTACATAGTAAACTTACCGAAAGGATAGATTAAGCTCGTTCGTTCAAGCTTGGCAATCCGCGTACTGCACACCACCAAACTGCGTCGTTAACACTACAAGCACATATAGACAATGTCATTTACCACCTTACACTTACACATAGCCATTTAACACTAACTACTCATTACTCTTTCTTAGCTGCACTTTAGCTGTAATGTGACAAAAGTCACTATTCGATCTTTTCAATCGTTCGAACTGCACCATTCACATTAGTACTCATCTACTTCTCATTTACTAGTGTCATTTCACCTTAGAGGTGAATTTACTACATTGCCCTTCATTATACCAAAAGCTTATCTTTCCATATACAGGTCCAAATTTCACTTTAAAGCTTCCATTACATTTAACTCATGTTCATTAACATGATTTACACTATTAACAACACAATCACCCTAGTCTCCTTACACTTTCCTTGTGGAAACCCACTTGGACAAGACTTAAAACACTTCTTTAGGGTCAGTTTTACACCGTTATAACACTAGAAATAGGCTTAGAAAAATCAGATATGCAGGCTATATCCAGTTTATAAAGAACAAAAAATTCCAGCACTACTTACCTTGTGCAGCAGAAATTTTCAGAAAAGATTTCCCTATCAAACGCGATCCGCTTGAGTTGATTTTTGGCTATGTGATAGAGAAGAGTAGGGTTTCAATTGGTCCTTCTTGGCCCTTTTTAAAATAGGTCATTTTCTTGGTCGTTTCTGCCCCATAAAGTGATTCTCTCAATCTCGCTGAAAACGGGGCAGCTTGACAAATATAGCTTTTCGCAAACTTTTCACCAGCCAAACAACCTCTGTTTGAGATGAAATTCGGATATGTTTTAGAAGAGAGGATTTGGAACAACTTTATTGAAGGGAAGAAAGGCTAAAAGTGACTGGAAGTAGGACGAAAATTGGGAACAAAATCTGGTTGCTATTTGGGTAGCTCACGGTTTCCACCTTCTTTCCAAGCTCTCATGTTTTTTTTTTCTTTTTTCTTTATGTTTTCACTTTCAAATGGCTGAAAAATGTTTCTGAAATAATGAGTTGGCCGATCACTTAATGAGTGAAGGAAATAAATAAAAAAAATTAAAGAAGGTTGAAGCTTATTCCATAAGCTTTGCAACCAAAATATCTTATTTTACCATATTTCTTTCTTACAAATCTTTCTTTTCTTTGACTTTGTTTCTTTTCTTGGTCTAAAAAGTGGTTGACTGGCCACTTGAGAGGTGAAAATAAATAATATAATATTTCCCATGCTTATCTCTTATAGCTAAAGACTAAATGTCCTAATTATTTGACTTTTCCACTTAATTTCTCATCTTTCCTTTATTTCTCTATTTTCTCATTGGTGGCTTTTGGCTTGGTAAGTGAGAATTAAATTAATTCCACACATATGTAGGATAAAATAAATATTTTGATTGATCATGATAAAGCTTTATAGGGTTTTCAGCCTAATTTAGCATTTTTCAGTTTTTTTCGTTAAAATTACAAATTAAGCTTAAATCGCTGTAAAAGCTTTAAATTGACTTACCTAAGACCATAGATCATCAACATATGATGATTCAGACGTCTCTGGTTAGGTGCACTGCTGTGGGGCCCACCAGTTTGCCCGTATGAAAATTCAAACTATAGTCAACTGAAACCGAAATTTTTCGATTAAACGTCATTTCATTGTTTACTTAATCCATATCATTCGTGTACTTATAAAATTGTGATTCTTACAATTTGTTTTCCAAAAATTTGCTCCTACAAATTCCTTAGCCACAATCAGTATTCAAACAAGGTCGTTCAATATTAATTCTATCTCATTACACTTCAAGGAATATCATTTAACCTTAAACTACTCAATCGAGGTAGTTTTTCACTACTTTTCTGTTAAGGCCAAAACGGTCATTTCACGATCTTTTCGGTTTTCTTTCAATTTCAACTATACCGATACTTTAAATATTATTTTTTAACTCATTTAAAACTATCGAATTATAATTTCAGTCTCAATTTAACAACGCCCTTCACCTAGCTTAATGCACCTTTTGATGTCTGAACCATTTTCTTTCAGTTTTAACTATTTCGGTGTTATTCTTTATTCCTAATATCACTCTTCAAAACACTTTAATCAATTAGAACACACTAACTCTCATAGAACCTAGGCTGGCTGAAATCCTTTTCCACTTTCCTTAAATTTTTATTCAAAACTAATATCATATCTAAGCTTATAATCATCTCTACTGCTACATATTTCATCTTCAAACCAACCAATACAATTTCACACTAACAAACCCATTTGGTTGAACCTCACTTGCTATCCTAGGGGTGTTTTCAAAACTTTCTAACACTAAATTCATGCTTAGAAAAATCATAAATTAAATCTATATTTATTTTAAAGTAGCCTGAATTTCCAGCAAAATCTCACCTTTGTGCAGTCAACTTCCAACTCAATTTTCACCCACCAAATGAAGTTTGTTTTGGCTGACTCTCATATATTTGGTAGAGAAGAGGTAGGGCTTTAATTGATCCTTCTTGACTAACCTAAACCGAAGCCATTTGCATGGCTGTTTCTGCCTTGCATAGTGGTTCCGTGACTATCGCCTGCAGCTGAGAAAATTGGAAGTGTCAGGTGGTTTTGGGAGAGAGTGTCGATTGTGTTGGGTTTATTAAACAATTTAACATGTGACTAATTGTTTTATTAGTATAATATTCAGGTTTGATTGAAAAAAGACCATAATTCCCATAATAGTTCTTTAATTTATTAAGCTATTGTTTTACTATACTTTATCATCTTCAAAATTCATTTTCATTATTTCTTCAAACAAACTTTGAGTAACTTTTCGATACTCATTATTCATAAATATCTAGTAACAATTTATAATTATTTAATTTAATAATTATCCATATAATTTAATTTGGAAGCCAGTTTAATTTCCAAAATATTAATCTCATTTTTCTAATTGCTTTACTACACTTACAACCAAATTTAAAAATTCACTGAGATCAATCCAAAACATAGAAAAATATGAGCCGTAAATGGTTGGAAAGATCTTCAATTTAACTTTCCAAAGCAATTAGAATCACCTCAATTGGAGTTACCTATAAAAAATTATGCCTGACTCTTTACTAATTGCTTAGTTCTAAATTCCTTACATATGATGTAAATGTAGGAATTTATTGGTGTTAATCCACGTGGAATTAAAATATGAGCCTTATACGGCTGAAAAATTTAGGTTAGCTTTCTAACAGATTTTGAATCACCTTAATCAGAGTTTCCTGCCAACTGCTATGGGTGAATCTTTACAGGTAGGTCGTTTGGTAGAATCTACTGCACATAGGGTAATTTTACAAAATTTCTGGTATTGATCTATAGGGAACTAAAATGTGAGACCTATATGGTTGGAAAGATAATTAAGTTAGCTTTCTAAAGAATTTTACTGTTTATCATTTGGATACTCCGATCAAGAATTATAATCGAAACACTATCAATTGGTCACTTAACCATCATGATGTCTCGGTACTCAAAATTTCCAATCCTTAATTTACTTACTAAAATATGAAATTTGTGGTTATCATAGTTTGGAGTTTGTCTGTAACATTTGGAATTATAAAATTTCGGACTAACTTTTTCTTTTTTGTTACTATCTTTCTTATCCCAATCCATAGTATCGTCTCGGTTTGCATCCGGTGTCGATGTAAGTTCGATCTACCATTCTTATTACTACTATATTTTATACCATTAAATTTATTCATTCATACATAATAAATAAGAAATTAGAATAAAATTACAACATAATATTTATAATTCTATTTATATTGATTCAACGTGATTACATTTTAGTAATTCAAGTATCTCTTTTAAATTTTAACATTTCACTATTTACATCCTTGTATAAATACATTTGCTTTGCATTTGCTAGTCTGAATATAAATATAAAAATTAACTATACCTGTCTACTCAATATTATAAACTTCTAACAACTTTACTCTGCTAACCTTGAACCTGCTGTTGCCTCTTACACAGAAGCACTATCTAGATTGGTGAGTAAGGGGGTGAGCTTTGGGGAAAGCCAGTAAGAAGCACGTATAAAAGTGCATCTATATACAGTTAGTAAAAATAACGTATTTTACTAATTATAAAAAGTAAATTAATTCTCATGTTAAACTACATGAAAATATTTATTTCCTAACAGTATACTAAGGAACAGTATAGGAAGCATACTATAGTTGGCTAGGAAACCAGACGGAGTATGGGAGATACTTTGAAGTACCTTTTGTGTCCCAATCCTTAGTAGCGACTATAGGGAGTACACAGGTAAAAATGATATGTATAATTAGTTTAAATCATTTGAAATCAATTTATGCACTTTTCGTTAAATATAAAACAATATGTAAACATTTTAATTAAAAACATGTCAGTAAATAGTTCAGTATAGAGATTTAGTAAACAATACAGTAACACTATAAAATTCCATAGTTCAGTCAACACTCAAAACATTCACTTCGGCACCAACAACATTTTCAGTTCAATAAACAGTACTGTACATTGGAGACCAGGCAACACCCAATGGATATCATACTATAACAGTATCCCAAAAAGGGAGAAATAATAACACGTGAGACATATGACCATAGTCTATAGGGTCCACAGTGTACACTTGCCAGGTGACACTCGTGGAGGCTGAAAACTTGGCAAATCTATCAGCACATTAACAGTAATAACTGTAATAGTACACGTGACATGTGAGCATGATATAGGACCTAATAATCTCAAAACAGTGTAAACACCATAGAAACACCATTTACGAAATCAATTTCACTGATAATATCTTCAATCAGTCCATAAATAAACATACTGAAAAATATATTCAGTTCGTGAATAAAATTCATAAAATATTCACACTTCAGTACTCTTTTTTGAAAATGTTCTATTTATCTGTAGGATAGTAATAAGCATATGTTGGTACCTTCACATAATTAAAATTCATTAACATGAATATTTAAATATTGTTTTTCGGTAAATAATAAAAACATGCAATTTTAGTAACTGATATGAAGATCACTTAAAGTTTCCTTTATTTCTAACATTTGAGAATGTTAAAGATAATTGCAAAAAATTTCTAGAAATTTTCGAAAGTATAACGATTGTTTTTAACCTAGTCTTTCAACATTGAAAACACAGTTTTTAAACCAGCCAGTATCCACGATTTCACTAATTTCAAAGCAATAGACTTCAAAAACAATTCCATAAAATTATTTTAACTTAAAACATTTCCATAAGTCACATAATTCAATAATAGAAATTATTTCAAATAGCAATTATCTTCAGTTAGTCCAAATTCTTGGAAAACAATACTTATTTGATTTGATAGTAATAAAATTCATTAACTATCAATGTAAATGTTTTAAAATCAAATATCATATTTAAACATGAATAATAAACCATTTTATATAAAGTACTAATAATAAATTTCATTTATGTAATTTAAACACTTCATGTAAATTATCTCATATAAATCAATTCATGTAAATCCTCTCAGGTAGTTCAATTCATGTAAAACCTTTCATATAATTTAATTCATGTAAATTGTTTCATCGATTCATGAAAATCGTCTTATGTAATGCAATATGTAGACTTGTGGGAATTTAAGAAAAATTACTATTTCTTGTATTTAGGAAAAGTAGGTGAGAAACGATTAAAATTGGATTTTTGAGAACTTCCTATTGCAAATAAAACATGTCTGATGCAACTCCTATATATGTTATTTACCTCTACTTCCGTGCAATATAAAATCCGTTAATGCCACTTATGCCTCTTCATTTCTCGTACATCACATTGCACAACAATTCTAAATTATATTCAAATTTCTTTATTATAATTCTAATAAATATTCCATAATTTTCTATTTTCTATTTATCATTCTCAACAATTCATTTATTTTTATTTTCTACCAATTACCAAAATATAATTTCAATTAAATCCCATTCTTTACTTTAAATTCCATGTCATCATTAATTCCAATTTATATTTAAAACCCCATCTATAACTATAATAATTTTTCTATAAATGCTTTCCTTCCATTTTGTAAATTTCAATAATTTATTTAATTAATTTCCTACTAAATATTTTAATATAGATATATCTAAATTGAAATCTTTTCTCAATTTTAATTTTACCAATAATTCATATTTCAATTCTAATATTTATTTTATTAATCCTTTATTTCTAATTTATCACTTTCAATGGTAAATTTATTTCATTTCTTACTAAATACCAAACTTTAGCTATAATTAAATTAATTTATTCTCCTAATTTTAATTTCATTAAAATTCTATTATTTTTAATTATTTAGTATAATCAAATGTTTTATTCTTGCATTATATTTATTACTTTTCAATTCAAATTTATTTACAAATAATCTTTATTCAATATTAATATTAATTCTATCATTTATTTATATCACAATTACATCCATTTTATTAATTTCAATAATTAATTTATTTCATCTCCTAGTAGATACTAAAAAATGACCACCATTAAATATGTATTGTTTGTCCAAATTCAATTCCATAGTATGACTTTTAATGACTTCACTCTTAATTTCTTATCTCCTATTTCATTAATTCAAATAATTAATTTATTTTATTTTCTTACCAACTATCATAATACAATTACACTTAATGGTAATCTCTTCATTTTATTTCTCCACTATTTTCATTATCATTTATATTTTATCCTTTAAATCTCAAACCATAAAAATTCATATGGAACTATATCTTCTAGCCTAAATCCAACACTTTTTCATTCACTCCATTTATTATTTTCCAATATTCATCTATGCAATTATTTTCTACTCATTCTCAACATTAAATTTACATCCTTAACGTTTTAAAATTTCATCAACACCATTCCTAAAAGTCTTAGCCGTATGCCATATTTTTCCAACATTATTCTTTTTTTTCCAAATTTTGTTTTATAATTAATCTTAATTTATCATTACATAAATTTTACAATCACCATTTATTAAAATTGCATCAACATTTGTTTTATTTTCCTTCATGGCCTGCAGCTCTAATGGTTCTATCTTTGTGTGTTTCTTTGATTCTTTCTTCACCGAACTTATAAACATTTCCTACCTCACTTAAGAATTTCATCAAACACCCTTAATGCATCAACTATCACCACCACCGTTCTGCACATTTCATGGCCGATTATCACCCCTGTTCATGCCACTTTATGTTTTGCAAAAATCATCACTGCAGCCATGATTCAAACCAAGTTCCTTTCATAATCTACTACCAATTTCAAATCAACAAACATTAAAATCACATTAACTTCTTCATTTTTCCTTCAATAGCCGAATCTGTCCTGTTTCATTTACACTCCCATTTAATTCAATCCAAGGCCTCCAACACAATTCTCATGCATAAATCAGTCATAACCATATAGCTAGATATTAATTAAACAACAAAACTCCTCACCTTAAACCATAACCAAACAGTGCAGTGGCCATACCAGTCCTCCCACGTTGATTTCGGTTCACCATATTCCAGCTTTAGCTAGCTCTTATGAAGGGGGATAAGGTTGATGAAGAGAGCTTGATGTTTTAGTGATAGTAAATGGTGATTTCGGTTGAAGAAAATGAGAAGAAAAACGTGAAAATGGAAGGAAATGGAAGCTACAGAGGAAGTCGGTGTGTTGGGGTAGAAGAAGACCTCTTTTCTGTTTTAATTTCTCAATTTTAATATTCTTTTATTCCCTTAAAAAAATTTGATATAATAAAAAGACTAAATTGCCCCTTTTATTTTTCACTATTTACACCTTTACCATGTGAAATATTTTATTATTTTAAATTTCAGATTTTTAATTTCATTTTAATTAAATTTAATTAATTTGGGTTAATTCTGGTCAAATATTTACCATTTGACCAACCCCTTATGTTAAATGACCATAATATCTTTATATAATTCTATTATTTTCATTTATGTCTTAACATTATTTTAATATTTTCAAATTCAAAATTTATATTTTATTTTTATTATTTTCTATATATTCAGGTCAAACATGGTCAATTATTGACTCTCAAGAGGGTTTGAATGGTTGTGGGTAGTAAATTTACCAAATTACCCTTAACCGTAAAATTGCATAAATTTATGTTTTTACGCTTAATTTCCTTTATCAATCCACATGATCTAAAACCTCATTACATGAAAAATTATTCACCACTGATAATTGATCAACAAGCATCTCAGTCTAACCATAATTTACGAAAATTCGTCTAGTCTATGAACTTAATCGTCATTTTTAAATTTATTTCTTGCTTTTCGACATATACTCAAACAAGCTGATTTGAGATTTAGATTTTTGCTATATTCATATTTCACCTTAAATATTATCATTCTAGGCTCTCACTTCGATCTAGACAGAGAAAGTCCTAATAAGGGCCTCACCGAGTACTTCCCTGAACCTAATTTAACAGACCCTTCATTTAAATATTTTTAACAATAAATTTTTCTCTTTTAAATTCCTACACTCTAATACATATATATAATATGAGAAAATCAGGGTTATCACATTGTCTCCTTCACTTCGGAGTTTAACCACACTCATTTAACTCCTATAAGTCAAACCACATTGACTACACTATCTTATGACCTATGGACAAAATCGTCATTTTTCAATTTATTGGCTCTAATTTTTAGGTACCTCAAATCGGATTTTGATCAAGACAAAATTAATACCATAGGTATATTGAACTCCAAATATCAATATTTTACTCTTTCAAAATTGTTTCAAATCATAACAATTCCTGTAAAAACTACAAACTTTGTACATGTTAGTGAATAAATAAGAGACATAGAATAAGTTAAGTACTATGATGCACCTTTCAATTTTCATTATTTCAAGTAATAAGAATGAAATTACAAGTATAGTAAATTTAGCAATAAAGGATTAACACCTTGAGATAAATTAGAAAATCTAATAATGAGTTCAAGAGATGTATGAGAGCGAAGAAATACATGTATCCACAGTATATAAGTATATTTGTTTTAATAAAACAAGGACACAAGTATAGTAAAGGAAATGTAGTATACTTGGAAAATTAAAATAGTTAAAATAAAATAAAAAGGAATACATATATATACATATATACATATTGAGTATTAAATGTGTGTGTGTGTGTGTGTGTATATATATATATATATATATAAATTTTAGAAGGAAGGAGTAGGGATGTAAAACGGGCGGGGCGGGGCGGGTATGAGCCGGGCCGTACGGAAGCGGGCTTAAACGGGCTAAGCCCGTTTAGGCCCGTTTTTAAACGGGCTGAATATTACATGCCCGGTCCGTTTTTAATACGGATCGGGTCGGCCGTGGGCCAAGCATTTTTTTAAATAAAAATAATAAAAATTAAATCAAATTAAATTTTAAAAAATCATTAAAATTCATATATAAATACAATCTAAATACAATTACAATTCACTTACAATATTTTAAAATAAATAATTACAAACTTGAAAAAACATAAATTTTTATTAAACATTAAACTTTTCCTACATTTTTTTTCACTATTATACATATAATGCCATAGTTTGAATTCAAAGTAAAATTATATGAATTCATTTTTTTTTCTAGAATACAATAAAATCATGTTATGTATTATTTTGATAAGAAATAAAAATACATTAATAATATAGTTTAAAAGCTAATTACATAAAAAAAAAACAAAAAAATGGCTTAAAGGGGTTGGCCCGCGGGCGCGGGCCACATGAACCGACCCGCGCGGATTGGCGGCCCGTGCTGGCCAATCCGTTTATAAGCCCAAACCGCTTAAAGCCCGCTTTTTAAACGGGTCACCCCCCGCGGTTTAAGGCCCGTTTTACACCCCTAGGAAGGAGGAATATTTATAAATATATATATATGTACACTTACTTACATTAAAAATGCATTAGACATAAAAATGTGAAAATATGTATATGTATATACGTGTGTATGTAGTTATTATATATATTAATGTTTAAGATATAGGTACAAATACATATTACATGTAAGTGATATAACAAAATAAAATAAAGAATTCATATGTATACCTACCTCCACTTAAAATATATTAGACATAAAATATATTTATACATATGTAGATAGTATAAATATATATATATATGTAATACTAAAAATAGATATACACATACTTATTTCATATATATAGAAATTACAACAAAACAAATAAAAATATATAACTACATATATCTTAGTTCTTAGTTACATATATATATATATTAATCATGTAATTTAATTATAGAATATATATATTAAATAATTGAATTGGGATATAATAATAATATAGGTTGTTAGTGGAGTTTGATGGGACTTCATCCCATCAAACCCCACTAACATCTCCATCGGCACCATCATTTTGGCTTCTAAAAGAAGCTTTGAAAAGTAAAAGAAAAGAGAATGTAAATAGAGGAGAAGGAGGTCTCGGCAAGGAGAAGGAAAGAAAGAAAAAGAGAAGTGCAGCCGAGAAAGAAAGAGAGGAAAGAAAAGTGAGGCTGAAAGGAGAAGAAAAGAAGAAAAAGGGAGGCTGAAACCGAAGGAGAGAAGGAAGAGCTGCTGGAAAATTTGGGTAAATGAGGTATTCTTCTAACCTCACAATGTTTATTTATTAAGTATGAAAATGAAATTATGATAAATTGAATCAAATGGGTACTCTATGGATGAAGGATTGATTGAATTCCAACTTGATGTTCAAATCTGGAATCTATGTTTTGTTTTGGGTTGCAATTAAAACATTTAGTTTAATTGTTATACAAGGAGGAAAATTCTGGAAATATTATGGTGGATAGCCTTCTAAGTTAGGAGAAATTCAGTTTTGGAATTTCTTGATTTGGATTTCTATAACTTGAGATATGTACAAATGAGTACGGGGTACTCTGTCAGAAAAACGTGAATTCCAATCTTAACTTTGAAAAATTGTAGAAAATAGCCTAAATTGAGTTAGGTTTCAAGCCTTACATATCGAGAAAGGTAGTGGAGTTAGGATTATTATGGTTTTAAGTTTGCACTAATTGGATATCCTAATAATTAAATATGGAGTATTTTGTGCATGTAGGTCAGTGTAACACTGTACCTGAATACTGCTGGAAGATAGTGCAACTTTGGAAAATTGCTAATGTTGATTTAGGAAGAATTAAATCATGAACCTTACATTTCTAGATAGGAAAATGAGTTAGCTTTCATCTAATTTTGGAATTTGTGGATTTGGAATTATGTAGCATAAGATATGTACATATGAATGCAGGATACTCACTGCAAGGTACAAACAGCCTAGTGTCAATTTAAAAAATTCCAAGAAAATAATTCAGATGGAGTTTGATTGCAAACTTTATATTTTCATAAAGGTAAATGAGTTAGGATTGATATGGTTTTGGGTTTGTACAAATTACATATCTCTATAATTAGTAATATAAATTTTAATGAAAAAGAGGTCAGGAAACTATCCTATCTAATGTACCAGATTTGGACCAAAGTTTGGAAAATTATTGGAAATGACACAAGATGAATTAAGAAGTAAGCCTTATACTTCCGAATAGGGAACTGAGTTAGAAGTAATGTAAAATTTACGGCTTGACGATTAGATTCTGAAATTTTTACAAAAGGCTAACAAGGATGCTTTAAAAGGGTTGTCAAGGTAAAGTAAGGCTTTATAATGTTTTGTTTAAAATCTAATACATACATATATATATATATGTGTGTGTGTGTGTGTGTGTGTGTGTGTGTGTGTGTCTAAATGCATATTATGGATATGATGATATTGGAAGATATGCATGGGTGTATATATATAATATAATTACATATCGTGTAGATATAATAAAGGATGAATATGGTAATGTATATATATATACACGTATAAATACGCGTCTAAATATACGTTAATATGAGAAGTATTGTTGACGGTTGATACATGGGTATACTAGAGGATGAGAATGATAATAGAGGTATGGACGTGTGTATATATATATATATCATGATAAATCAACATGTTGACGTATTATTGAAATGATATATATATATATATATATATATGTATAAATACATATGCTCATGCATAATGTATATTTGTACAAAGAAAAAAAAATGGGATGAACATAGATAAACAAATCTATATCTATAATATATATATTGGAATATACATATAGATATAAACACAAAGATGCTTAAAACATATATATGTATATAAGGACTTGTACCATGGGTACGTCATAATTGATGATAAGAAGGTAGCTTTAGATTAATAGTTACTTGAAATTAATAGCGTTTAAGGTCTTTATTTTAAGTACGTGATTAAGCACGATGATGTAAACTTATCAAAATGTTAATAGACTATGTGTAGTGAAGCGGAGGTGTAGAGGTTTGAGTACAGACTCGGAAGCGCGAGGAGGATAATTACTAAGTCTCGAGGTAAGTGGGTTAAATAAGCCTTGCTAGTATCATCTCGTAAGAAATGAATAAATTCTTATTAAAATACTTATCTAAATTCACATCAAGTTTGGCGGAATACTACGGGTAAGACTATAAGAGTAAGTATGGTAAGATACAAATTGGATATAATGTGATCGTGAATAGTAGTTGTTTGGAAAGAAATCTTGCTTGTGACTTGCGTATTACGCGTTATGGTTTGTTTGTGTTTATTGAGTATATAAATTGTATAATTTTGGTGCTTGCATTACGAGGAATGCATATAAATTAATTAAGTCGCACCGAGTGAGCATGTTAACATATTGTGATACCTTGAGAATGTATATGTGATTTGTGTGTGGTATATACAGCTCCCAATGTTGAATTTATGGACCTCAATTCGTACCTAGTTGTATTTGTCTAAAACTAGGAAAAAGGCAACCCGAGTAAAACTCGATCTTTTGTACCGTGTGAGCCACCTCTAGAGAACTCAAGGGAACTACGTGCTACGCAGCTTTTTTCGTGAACTGTGGGAGCCACCTCTAGAGTCCTTTGAGAGCTAAGTGCTACACATGTGTCGGTGAATCATTAGAAAAGTATAAGCCATAGAGGTCATCCAAGTAAAACTCGATCTTTTGTACCGTGTGAGCCACCTCTAGAGAACTCAAAGGAACTACATGCTACGTAGCTTTCTTTGTGAACTGTAGGAGCCACCTCTAAAGTCCTTTGAGAGATAAGTGCTACACGTGTATCGGTGAATCATTAGAAAAGTATAAGCCATAGAGGTCATCCGAGTAAAACTCGATCTTTTGTACCATGTGAACCACCTCTAGAGAACTCAAAGGAACTACGTGCTACGCAGCTTTCTTTGTGAACTGTGGGAGCCACCTCTAGAGTCTTTCGAGAGCTAAGTGCTGTACGTGTATCGGTGAATTATTAGAAAATTATAAGCCATAGAGGTCATCCGAGTAAGACTCGATCTTTTGCACCGTTTGAGCCACCTCTAGAGAACTCAAAGGAACTACGTGCTATGCAGCTTTCTTTGTGAACTGTGGGAGCCACCTCTAGAGTCCTTTGAGAGCTAAGTGTTACACGTGTACTGATGAATTATGAGAAATCCTATGCCAATTAGATAGTAGATAAATGATTGTGAACTGTGAATGTGACAACTATCATCAGATAGGATAAATACTATGCATATGATTGAGAATTGAAATAATTATTGAACTTTACTTACATTGTGCTATAGAACCATATGGTATTTGAATTGGTTGTGTTTTTCATACTTAACTATATCGATAAAAAGTGTCAAATAGAATGATATTGTGTGAATATATAGTGTGAATTAAAGAAATGAAGGAAAGCATGAATGATTATGAAATCTGTTGTACACATAAATTAGTAGCTAATCTTGACATAATGCATACATGCTATTTTATAGTGTTCATACATGTATGATCGTCTTTTACGATTTGAGCCTAGTATGTACTTATTTAAGCTACTTACTGAGTTGTGGATGTGCTCACCCCTTAAATTTAACACTACAGATCATACGGGTGGATATCCAGCTCAGGCATTATATAGACTCTCCCGGGAACTGTACCTGGTAGTGGTACTCGTCTACGTTCTCCGAGCCTAGCTTTTGTGTTTTTGAGGTATACTACTTGTATATCATTTTGATAATTATACGAACTTTAATTTCACAGTACTAGGAAGGAATATGGGATGTAGCTTTGTATCGCACTAGATTATTATGTGAGTCTAGGTGATTATCGAGTATGATCTAGGTTAAGATGTATATTTTGAATTATGTATAAACTGCAAGATTTGGATTTATTACTGGTTATATTCTTGAGGAATATGAGATGCATGATTGTGTGAATTGTGGGAAACAAAAGCTGGCTATATTGTGAAGATTTGAATGTGCTTAAATGCAGGGATTTTACTAGGGAAATTGATAAAATACAAGGGGGAGGTTTTCGACCCATTTCTTTTGAAATAGTAAAAACAAGGCTAAAATCACAAAAATCACCTTGAGAAGTGTGACATAACTCGTGAAACAATATTAGTAAGATAAGATTTGATTTAGTTACTATACTAACACCGAATACAAACCGTAAGTAGAAAAAGAAAAATTTGGTTCTTAATTTTTTAAAAGCAATAAAGTAAGTGTTAAGTGGATGTCATTGGCTTTCGGGTCATGATAGATTAAATGGTATCAGAGCTTGGTTTGTCTAGTACGTGTTAGTGTAGTTTAGACCGTTTATGGTGTTACATCCCATGTACTGTGAAATATATGTTTGAAAATTATCCAATTATTGACTTATACTGAGATTGGTCTACTCTTGGTATAGTTTGTTTTAATTCGAATTAGAATAAGGAGGATTGGACGTAAAGGTGGGCCCGAAAGGCCACCTCGGAGGCCGACGATGCAACCATCAATTCCATCACCCTCATAAGCTGGACATGTAATAGGCTACATATAAAGTTAGAACCTTTAAGTCATCTGTTGCATATTAGCACTCCATTCAAGGAAGTCTTAGATGAAAGAGAGTGCTTGTCATCAGTGTAAAGTGAAGGTCAGAGATAAAAACCTAATAGTAGATCCGATATTGTTGCACTTTTACGACATTGGTTTCATTTTGGGTAAAGACTGGATAGTCACCCATAGTATTGTAATGCCTGAATGTTAAATGCTCAATAAGTATAGAAAACTGTTCTAAATGCATGTGTTTGCATCGAAATTAAATGATAACAAGGTAAAGAGGATTACTAAATTGTAAATGAATTGAAGTCTCGATAAGTAACACAATAACCTGTAAGGTATTGTAATATATAATGAGATTAGAAAAAGGCACAATAGCCTATATGAAATATTGAGAGATAGAGGCTAATATGATATACTTGCTTGGACTCATGAAAGTGGTATGGAATGGTGTTTTATAGAAATGATAGTAGAGTGACCTGCCACTAATTAGTCTATAGAATAGGTCATGCGATGACATAGAGTTTGAGCTATTCATTTAGCTTTAGGCAAGTATTGTTTTATAAAACCTCAAAGGTGAAACAAAAAGAGAGGATTAAATGACCTTAGGTCAATGAACTAGTTATACCTGAAAGGTATGAAATTTGATCAAATACAAGACTCAGGCTTGTTTTGAAAATTATTGGAATTGAAAATTAATGTCAAAGTATGAAAGTTCTGGACTTTGAGAGATTAGATATCCGTAATGAGTTGCAATAAAGAATGGTTCAATTAGATCTACTGGAGGGGATCAATAGGATTTTGGGTCTAACAATGATAGTGGGAAGAAGTTTATTCAAATCTATCCACCACGTGTGACAAAAGTGGACTTTATTGTGATGTTTTAAGAGAAATAATTGCCTAATGTCCTTGTGGACTTGCAAAATGTACTGGATCTTGTATATTTTGAAAAGTGTATGGATTTTAGAAACTATATGATCTGTAAAGTATATGATTTGCAATATACATGGACTTAGGAAAGTATTTGACCTTTGGAAATATATTGTTTGAGCTACGTGAATTTTAAAAGTCTAATGAATTGAACCTTATGATTTTGAACTATATGGATTTAGAACCTACGAAGCTCTTCAGATTTCTCACTATTAGAGTCAAAATGAGCACAACATGTTATATAAAAAAAAGGTCTTTGAATGGAAATTAGAGATTGTTAGAGCATGTTGTGCAAGATAACAAACTGATGTGAAAGTTAAGATTGTATGAGATAAGAACCTAGAGATCATCTTGTTATGATATTGATATTGGCCCAATCTAATAGCCTCTAAAGTAGAAAAGGATGAAGAATTCACCTTGGAGGTGTGATTGAGATGATGAGAGTAAGAAGTATGCTTGTGATGTCTTATACACTGAGAATACGTTTGCTTATGTAATGGTATACATATACATTTGTGTATTGTAAAGGTAAGAATTAAGATTATGCTATTATGTGGATTGTTGAGGAAGTGAAAGACTCATGTGGGGATGGACTGGAATTGACGCGTATGATTTTATCATGCTATGCAATGGTTAGTGCAAATGAATTGTCTGTAAGAAAGTGGAAACCTGATCATGAGTGAACATAATCAATGATTACAGAACGTGAGGTGCCTGTGGTGAACTACTTTCTTGTGGAAAAGTGAATTATGACCCATCGAGTAAATTAAGTGGGAAAAACTTGGAGTGTGACCTTGTGGAAATAGGCTACATAGGTTAGTTACTTTATGACACTACGATAATGATGTCTTGAAAACAGTATTTGTGATAGGCATGAGGAGTGTCATGTTCACTGAGTATAATGATCATTGTAAGGTGATTTTTGTGTCTTGAAGTATTGTTGAGAGATGGTTGATTGATGTGTGACAAGTTCATTGAGGCCATGGAGAACTGTTAATTTGATTATTGTTGTGGTAACAAGATTGAGAAAATATTGAATTACGACATTTTGTGGTTCTTGCTATGTAAGATGCTTATGTAAAAGTACATGTTTATAATATTGTGTGCTCCCATTGACTAATGAGCGCATATTAACTTGTGTAGTGCATAAGAAACGTGCATAAGAAACGTAGATACAACATGTGACGAATGTTTTTAGCATAATGTGGAAATCATGTTGAGGTGATTTGAGATAGATGATTATCGCGGTGACAGGCATCCTGGATAGTTCTATACATATGAGTGCATTCCAGATAGTGAGTTCCTAAAGAGACAAATAATGAAAGAGTCACACAATTCCAGGTACACGATGCACACGGGGGATACGAAGATGTACTAGAATGTGTGCAAAGTGTACCATTAGACTTATACGAAGAAAGATATTTACTCCAGAGATTGTAGAGAAAGCTTCAGTAGATGTGAGGTTGATATGTGATAGATTGAGAACAGCCTAAAGTAGACAGAAAAGCTATGCCGACTGTCGGAGGAGACCCTTAGAGTTTCAAGTTGGTGATAAAGTGTTTTTGAAGATCTCCCCGTCTAAAGGCATAATGAGATTTGGCAAGAAAGGGAAGTTAAGCCCTTGATACATTAGTTCGTTTGAGATACTGGAGAGGATTGGTGACGTGGCATACCGACTAGCATTACCACCAGAGCTATCGGGTGTGCATAACGTCTTTCATGTGTCGATGCTACGGAAATACCATCCGGACCCATCCCATGTTATCGAGTATGAGCTATTGGAGATCAGGGAGGACTTAAGCTATGTCGAGAGACCTATTCAGATTTTAGACAGAAAAGATAAGATGTCGAGGTCTAAGACGATTCCTTTGGTTAAAGTACTTTGGCAGCATCACTCTTTAGAGGAAGCCACATGGGAGTTAGAGAGCTTAATGAAAGAGAAGTACCATTACCTATTTCAGATAGACACGAAAAATTTGGAGGACCAAATTTCTTAAGGTGGGGAGGATGTAAAAACTACAAACTTTGTACCATGTTAGTGAATAAATAAGAGACATAGAATAACCTAAGTACTATGATGCACCTTGTAATTTTCATTATTTCAACTAATAAGAATGAAGTTACAAGTATAGTAAATTTAGCAATAAAGGATTAACACCTTGAGATAAATTAGAAAATCTAATAATGAATTCAAGAGATGTATGAGAGCGAAGAAATACACGTATTCCACAGTATATAAGTATATTGTTTTAATGAAACAAGGACACAAGTATAGTAAAGGAAATGTAGTATACTTGGAAAATTAAAATAGTTAAAATAAAATAAAAAGGAATACATATATATACATAAATACATATTGAGTATTAAATGTGTGTGTGTGTGTGTATATATATATATATATAGATATATATATATATATAAATTTTAGAAGGAAGGAGGAATATATATAAATATATATGTACACTTACCTAACTTCGCCTGTGTGAGTTAACGCAGCCAGTCCCAAGCCCGGGTAAAGGAGGATGGTGGCGGTAGGTTTGGACAACCAGCCTTAAAAACTAGTCCAATCTCATGAAATGAACCAATATCAAAACATTGTTGGGGCGTCCCCTTACATATGGACGATCTAACGTGATTTTAGATATTGGTTCATATAGCTTACCCCAATCTATTGGGATAAAGGCTCTGATGATGATGATGATGATGATGATGATGATGATATATATACACTTACCTACATTAAAAATGCATTAGACATAAAAATGTGAAAATATGTATATGTATATATATATGTGTATGTAGATATTATATATATTAATGTTTAAGATATAGGTACAAATACATATTACATGTAGGTGATATAACAAAATAAAATAAAGAATTCATACGTATACATACCTCCACTTAAAATATATTAGACATAAAATATATTTTTACATATGTAGATAGTATAAATATATATATATATATATATATGTAATACTAAAAATAGATATACACATACTTATTTTATATATATAGAAATTACAACAAAACAATAATATATAACTACATGTATATTAGTTACATATATATATTAATCATGTAATTTAATTATAGAATATATATATATATATATTAAATAATTGAATTGGGATATAATAATAATATAGGTTGTTAGTGGAGTTTGATGGGACTTCATCCCATCAAACCCCACTAACATCTCCATCGGCACCATCATTTTGGCTTCTAAAAGAAGCATTGAAAAGTAAAAGAAAAGATAATGTAAACAGAGGAGAAGGAGGTCTCGGAAAGGAGAAGGAAAGAAAGAAAAACAGAAGTGCAGCCGAGAAAGAAAGAGAGAAAAGAAAAGAAAGAAAAGTGAGGCCGAAAGGAGAAGAAAAAAAGAAAAGGGGAGGCTGAAACCGAAGGAGAGAAGGAAGAGCTGTTGGAAAATTTGGGTAAATGAGGTATTCTTCTAACCTTACAATGTTTATTTATAAGTATGAAAATGAAATTATAATAAATTTAATCAAATGGGCACTCTATGGATGAAGGATTGATTGAATTCCAACTTGATGTTCAAATCTGGAATCTATGTTTTGTTTTGGGTTGCAATTAAAACATTCATTTTAATTGTTATACAAGGAGACAAATTCTGGAAAATTTATGGTGGATAAGTTAGGAGAAATTCAGTTTTGGAATTTCTTGATTTGGGTTTATATAACTTGAGATATGTACAAATGAGTATAGGGTACTCTGTCAGAAAAACGTGAATTCTAGTCTTAACTTTGAAAAATTGTAGAAAATAGCCTAAATTGAGTTAGGTTTCAAGCCTTACATTTCCAGAAAGGTAGTGGAGTTAGGATTATTATGGTTTTAAGTTTGCACCAATTGGATATATGCTGGTAATTAAATATGGATTATTTTGTGCAAGTAGGTCAGTGTAACACTGTTCCTGAATACTGCCGGAAGATAGTGCAACTTTGGAAAATTGCTAATGTTGATCTAGGAAGAATAAAATCATGAACCTTACATTTCTAGATAGGAAAATGAGTTAGCTTTCATCTAATTTTGGAATTTGTGGATTTGGAATTATGTAGCATAAGCTGTGTACATATGAATGCAGGATACTCACTGCAAGATACAAATAGCCTAGTGTCAACTTCAAAAATTCTTAGAAAATAATTGAGATGGAGTTTGATTGCAAACTTTACATTTTCAGAAAGGTAAATGAGTCAGGATTGATATGGTTTTGGGTTGTACAAATTACATATCCCTATAATTAGTAATATAAATTTTAATGAAAAAGAGGTCAGGAAACTATCCTACCTAATGTGCCAGATTTAGACCAAAGTTTGGAAAATTATTGGAAATGACACAAGATGAATTAAGAAGTAAGCCTTATACTTCCAAATAGGGAACTGAGTTAGAAGTAATGTAAAATTTACGGCTTGACGATTAGATTCTGAAATTTTTACAAAAGGCTAACAAGGATGCTTTAAAAGGGTTTTCAAGGTAAAGTAAGGCTTTGTAATGTTTTGTTTAAAATCTAAGTACACACACACACACACACACACACACACATATATATATATGTCTAAATGCATATTATGGATATAATGATATTGGGAGATATGCATGGGTGTATATATATGTCACGACCCGAAGGCCACGACTTTCCTTTAATACTTATACTTTTCTTAGTCTACAAATTTATGGACTAAATTTTTCTTTTTCATTTTAAGGTTTATATTTGGTGTCAGTGTAGTTACTATACTATCTAGGTGACCTACAGTCATTTCATTTAAATATTAAACTAAAATAGAAACAGTTCTTAGTTACATCCCAACTTGTTAAACAGAATATGTACTGTGCATCAATTTAAGTCTTACATGTAAACAAGTATTTTATAAGGAACATATACCTCAGAAGACTAGTACCAAGTCCATACATCGTCTTCGATGCCCACTTAGCAGCTCACATGACAGATGTTAACTTCAATAGTCTGAAAAAGATGAAATTTAGTGGGGTGAGCAAAACCACGGCTCAGTAAGATACTAATATAAATACAATAGTAGGATTACACTGTCTTAAACTGCAATGCTTAAAACTTGTAAATTTGCAATTACAGTTAATCCTTTCTCATCGATAACATATCATTATCTCATTTCTTGTCATCTGTCTATCACTTATACTTTTAAATAAATCATCATAATCACTTTTTCAGTCTTCTCGTCCTTACACTATAGTGCATCGCACAACAATCTGTCGTATCCAAATTGAATGTCATATACTATTAGTCTATATTTTCCTCTATCTCGGAGTACATCATGTCCAATTGAAGCATCATGTCCAATTGAAGCATCACATCAATTCACTTTATGTTTCATAATCATACTCCTGTAATCTATCATCTCATATCACTTTCCGTATAGAGAAATCATGATCATAATAGTGTAAGTTCACAATTCTCTTCATATCAATCTTATGTTCATGTATCATATCATGTCATCGTCTAGATGAAATATCATTAATGTTGAGTCATGACATTCCTCATGGAACTCTCATGTACGAAGCATATTATCATGTCAAGGTTTAATATGCTTTTTATGTAACTTTACTGTACAAACCGCTATCATTTCTAATCGTATCATATGTACTTTAGAACATGCTCCACGTATGAATTTTCAATTCATTCAAGTCTACCTTTATGGCATGATAAAAACATGTTCAATTTCAATTCATGTATTCGTTTTTAGAGCATGTCTAAAACATGTGCAGTTTTAAAACATTTTTCATATACTATAAGTCATATCAGGTCTAGAGTTCATATTAAATCAATCTATACTCTAGACAGCATATCATTTTAAATTCGACACAAAATTGTATATAAATCATATAAGTGTTGAAATCATTTATCATGTACTTTTAAAACATATACTGTAAATCATATCAGGTCTAGAGTTCGTATCAAATCAAACTATACTTTAGACCGCATATCATGCCATGTTCGACACAAAATCACATATAAATCATATAAGTGTCGAAATCATATCTCATGGACTTTTAAAACATGTTTAAAACATGTACTGTTTCAAAACATATTTCATTTCAAACTTGTTTCATGTACAGTATAAATCATGTCAAGTTAAGAGTTCATATCAATAAAATCATACTCTAGATTTCATATCATATCGGTTAGAGACTAGGCTAGATCCCTATCATCTCTATCAATAATGACTTAAATCACTGTAGCTAGCAGTGAAAATCATGTCATCGTCCCTTGGAAACCAACTAGGGCGCTATCTATGGCCATAGACCTTATCTCTCTCAGCCCCACTGATTAGGCGTGACTGAGACTTGTCCACGACTATTGTCGGACAAGCATCTCTGCCTAATGAGCAAAGCTCCAATTAGGCGGTTTCCACTATGCTTTATTGAATTTAATTCTTTTAGGGTGCCTACAGTCTTATAAAACATTTAAATCTTTAGCTTTCTTTTCAATATCATGTAAAGCATATGGTAAAATTCTGTATGAGGCTTCATATATCAAAATATATATATATATATATATATCTACCATATACTTCATTTCAAAACAATTCAATAATTTATAATATTCATATAAACATTATTATAATGTTTCAAGTTGTAAGAAGGCATATTTAAATGCTATGCTATAAAATATTTCAGTATGCAACTTCGGTACTATTTTCATCAAATACAGTGAAGCGATTCATTTAACTTTATCACCATCAATTATTCAATTTCAAGACTTTCTTCCTGTCAAATCAGTAAATTACTATTCAATTCATTCACTATTCATTTAATTTGGTATTCAATTTGCTCAGTACTCAATTCATTCGAAAATTGAATCACTTGGTATTCAGACCATTCGGTATTCAATATCCTTTCTCAATCGTCATCGATTATAATAATCATTTATACATCTCATCATCAATATTAGGATCGCATCATTAGTATGAATCCTCTAAGTTTCTATGAGCATTTAAACATCATATTTCTAAATAGTCATCAAGGTACCGAAATTATGCAAATAATTATATCATCATTCAATATCTATTCCAGAGTCGACATCGAGGATACAGAATCACAAAATCGATAGTCACTTATCAAATCCATCTATGATTTGATCTATTGATACATGTTCATCATTTCCGAATTAAGGTTCAATTTCGTTTACTATCACAAAATCATATCTAAATCCTCATATAAATTTTCATGTGGACTTTTATGATTTAATCCGAACTTATGCAATTGTCGATCTTATTATTCAAGATCTATTCTAAGGTTATAAACACAATCATCTTTTCACATATTTATCACTCATTTCTTTGGATCCATAATTGATCAGATTGTGTCGTAATTCAATCTCAATTTCAATCAATTTTTGCATGCACAATTCATACATTCGTTATGACTCAGTGTAAGATCTGATTTTACCCTACTGTAGACCTTAATCTCAAAAAAAAAAAATTTAAAATGGAAATTAAATAAATAATGAATGTTAATTTCCAAAAAGATGAAAGCTCCTTCGGCGGGCGAGTACCATAAAGAAACGGCTCGCCGATTGGCGAGTAAGGTATGTGTGATCATCAATGCTGATGGCGAGTTGGACGAGAGTGTGGTCGCACAGGCGTGTTCGCCAACTTGTGAGATGAATCAGGGCATGGTTGGCGAGTTGAGCCATGCCAGGTGATGGCCCGAAAAGGGCGAGAACTTGTGATCGCCACACAGAGGGCAAGGAGTAGCCCCATGGCTGGCGAACTGATTTAGTGTGGCGAGTTGATTGTTTTCCTTATTTGTTTGGCGAGTAGTTTAGTTCGCCAACTTCGTGGATAAGTGATGGCCGCTTGTGGCGAGGACTTGGAAACGCCAATGCATTTGGCGAGTAAAGTGGTCGTCCAGATAGATGGGAAAATGAAAACAGAATTCAACCTAACAGCCAAAATTGACTTGTAAGTGATACGGTTGAAGACAATTAATGGTGAAGAGGTTGAAGTCAGTAAGGAATTTACCTGATTGGTTGAGGAAGTAAACAAAGTCTGCAGCAGAAGAAAAAGAGTGTGAAAGGAAGACTTTCTCGCCCTTTGTAAGTGCAGATTTTCTTCATGCATTAAATGCATGATAGACGTGAGGAATGATGAAGAAAACAGGATAAGAGGCAGGCGGTGGCTACTGATTGGCTGAGAATGTTTATATAAGCAGAGACAATTGATGAAAAACGAGTTAGCCAATTCCAGCTTCTTCACGAGAGCCATTCCTCTGTTTCTTCCATTTCTCTGCCATGTTTGATCTACTGAGTTTCACCCTTAAGCTGGCTAAACAAGCAAAACAGCTTGCAAAACCTTTTCTTCTTAACTTGATGAGCTAAAAGAATAGGCAAAGGAAGGCCAACATGAGATGGAAAGCAATCTGTTCTGGAAATACAGTTGGTTGAGGTGAGTTTCATACTTTCTGGGCTGTTCTTGATGATAGAATACAACATTGTTTTAGTTAGATCTTTAAAGAATATGGAAACAAGGGAAATAATGGAATAAGTGACGAGAATGGCGACTATTGTGTTCGCCAATAATGAAAATGAGTAATCGCCAATGAGGCGAGTAGATAATAAGGAAATGTGATTGGCGAGATAATGTGTGTAAGCCATAAGCCAATGTGATTGGCGAGATAATGTGTGTAAGTGGGCGAACTCCCACCTATAAGCCAATGTGATTGGCGAGATAATGTGTGTAAGCAATTGAAGAATGGCGAGCTCGAAAGGACGAATAAGACCCCTTGAGGGCGGGCGAGTTGAATTTAAGTCGTGTAATATATTGAAATATTGGAAAAAGGAAAATATTAATAATTTTAATAAATCATTTTTACAGCCGAGAATGGGAAATGGCAATTGGCGAGCAGGATGCAGGGCGAAGCAAGGCTTTGTTTCTAACAGGTAAGGGAAGTAGTATGTGATGCAAATGCATGTCCTGTGGAGTAAAAATGTTAAGAAAATATTAGAAATTGTTTTATTTTCTGACATGCATTGGTTGATAAACTGTTTTGGTTTTCGGACGAGCTACAAGCCGCCGTATGTTGTTTTGTTGGATGAATTGATACAGGGCGGGCGAGCTCTTGTATGTTTTATGTTGGGCAAGCCCTTTGTGTTTTATGTTGGGCGAATTAGTATTGGCGGGCGAACCAATCTTTTCGTACGTTTTACACAACCATTTCTATTTTAAGGGGCGGGCGAACTGTCTTAATAGAAAGCTATATGTTGAGCCAAGTGGCAAGCTTTTTATGAGAACTGGGCGAGTGCCCTTGTTTAAAGAAAAATCCGGGTAAAGCCATAGTCGGGCGAATCCCTTTTTAAGCTGTTGGGGCAGACGACCCTTGTTTTAAGTAAAAGGCGGGCGAACTATTATCAGCCAGCCGAACTTGTGTTTTGAAAATTATGAGGCGGGCGACTATTATTCGCCGTCTTGTCGAGTTAGCCAGGGCGAGCTGTGAAGGGCGAGTAGACTCTGGCGAACGGTTTTAAAATGTAATTTCTTAAACGAAAAATGAAGTATTTTAATTATTTTTGAAAATAGAAAATATCAAATTTTGGGCGAGTAGACTCTCGGCGAGTAGTCCATTGGGCTAATAGACTCTCGGGTGAGTAGTCCATTGGGCGAATAGACTCTCGGGCGAGTAGTCCGTTGGGCGATTTGCCTATCGATTTTAAGGGCAAAGTTGGGCGGGCGAACACATGTTCTCCGCCATGGGCGAGCTGCTTCCATGGGCAAGCCATATCGGGCGAGCTGACCATGGGCGAGCAGGTTTTAAAACTTGAGATTATGGGCTGTTTTGGTGTTTTATTGTTTTATAAGAAATCAAATCATTTTGTGGAAATGATATATGAGATATAAAAGTTGATTTTGAGACTTTAGGCCCTGAGTTCATGCGTTGCTATTGCGTGACCTACCTGGGGCGGTGGCTCGGTCAATGGACCAATGAGTGCACCTCAGGGTGTCACAGGGCTGATGGACCCGCCAAGTCATCAGCGGTCTCGAGGTCACTTGGCAAGTGGACCCGAGGACCCCTTTAGATTATGGCCATAGATCTGAGATAGCCGTGAGGGGCGATGGCCTACGGGTGCACCCCAAAAGCGGCAGGTTTCGTTCTCCCAAGGTGGAGGGGGAACGATGATAGCATGATTTATTTGTTGCCTAGTCTCAACTTATCAGTTTCTAATTACTGTGAGGATTATTGAAATCCTCGATAGTGTTTACTACATTTTAAAGTAAACTGTTAGTCGGTGATTTAATGGTGTTTTAAGAGAGTTGTTTACTATATATCCACTGTCTTTTCTACTGGATTATTGTTAAGAAAAGAACAAATGAGTTGTGATATATAGCTTTGCTTTATTTAAAGCAGCATATGTTTCCTTTACTGAGCGTATGAATCGCTCACCCTTTTGTTTTAACTCCACAGATAAGAAGTACACGGAGTTGAGAGAATTAGTTCTCAGATGGGTATAGCTATGCTTAAAGCACTGAGGCATGGCACGTTAAACGTGACAGGTACGGTCTTTCCTCTTTTACATTTCAGACATGTGTATACAGTACTACCTTAGTGCAATAAAGGTTAATAGGGGATGTCAGATGTAAGGGATAATGAAAAGAAATTTCATATTCCATAATTAATAGATAAATGTTTATCATTTATCCTTGCTACTGTTGAATGTTAATGGCATCGCAGACAGCCCAACCGTTAAAGTGGTATGAAAATACGTGAAAAATGTGGTAACGGGATGTTACACTCAGTATCATAACTATTCATTGTGTACCATCGTATCGATACTAAGACCCATATTATTAGGGTATGTCTGTTTATTATCTCACGTATATCCGACAGTATAATGTAGTACGGTGAAATCATCTCCATTTCGATCTCTCGAATTTGTCCATATTATCACATTCAAAATTATTTCAAAATCAAGAAGCCGAACTCGGTAAATTCTGGAAATTATTACTCTGTTAATAGCTTCACAATCCAATCATTTAACCATCAATTTTCAACTATGATCTTCTCTTCAAGGCAATATTATATAATCATCGTTACTTCCATCAATACTCCAACTATCGATATTCCACCTCAATTTCTGCTCGATAGTCAACTTGTAATGTTAAAATAACTCGAATTATTAACTCTATAAGATTCACAACAAAATTCCTCACGTTATTGTGCTCATCCATTAACCTTCTCAACCATTTAAAAATCAATTTTTCCTATGACACAATAAGATCCTTTCAAGCTTATCTTCGATAATTCTTTCAGGATTCCATTTAAATGAGAACTTAGTATTTTTTATTAAACATTTTCGTGGAAATTTCGGCAGCATAACGGCTTAATTTTCTTTAAACCTCCTGTAAGGAAACACAATTTGTAATTGCAGCCGTTGATTTTCACCAATTTTTATCTCTTACTAAGACCCCCACCATCAGTTGTGGGTCCCCTTAGCATTTTTAACATCAATTCAATAATTATTCATATCAAAAATCAAATTCCAAATTATATAATATAAAGCTACTAATGCTTTATAAAAGTATCTTACCTATTCGCCAAAGCTTAGCGTGTTTCCGAGCCTAGCCGAAATCCACCACTAGCCTCATTTCCAAGCTGTCATAATTTAACACACATATATTCGCTTAAGGAGTAATCCAAATAAATTCTATAAATTCTACAAAATATAGAAAAACCTTTACTTTCCTTACCATTTCTTTTTCTTTCCTTTTTCTTCTTCTCTTTCTTCTTTCTTCTCTTCTTTCTCCTTTTTCTTTTCTTTTTCTTTCCTTTTCTTTTCTTTCTTTTTCTTTTTCTTTTTCCCTTTTTTTTTCTTTTCTTCTTTTTCCTTTCTTTCTTTTTCTTTTCTTTTTTTATCTTTTTTTTTGTACCGGATCGGGTCTGGTCTGGTCGGGTCGGGTTCAGGCTAGTTCAGCTTGGCATGGCCGGTTCAACTTTTGCTGGCCGGTTCGGTCACCGGCGGCCACCCATTCTGGCGGTTCAGCCACTCCACAGCTTGCCGAGGTTGCCACGAAGCTGGATCTGGCCTCGGTTTCGCCCCATCATCGACGACAGCACCGGATCTGGTGACGTGGGTTTCGACTTCTTTCTCCTCTGTTTCTTCCTTCCTCCGCCGTTTCCTTCACCGTCGGTGGTCTCCCTCTCCTTCGTTGGTCCTCGTCGGTGGCGTTGGTGGTGGTGGCGGTGCCTGGATTGGGCGGCACCGCCGTTCCACTTCCTCTTTTCCTTATCGGGGTTTTGCCTCTGTTTTTCGTTTCATTTTCTTTTCATTTTCAATTTTTTTTCTCGTCGCCAACCTCTTCCCTCACGTCGTCGGCGGCTTCACCTCGCCCCCTTCCTCTCTCTCTTTCTCCGGTAAGCCACCAGGAGGTCGGCTCCCTTTTGTTTCTTTTATTCTCTCCTCTGTTTTGAAACAGAGGAGAAAAGGATATCCCGATTCCCGCCTGTTTCTTTTTTTTTTGTATATATATAATCAAAATATTAAACATATATATAAATTTATATTTTTCATATAAACCATTTATATATATACTTTGATTTAAAGTACTATATATATTTTTCATATATATTATATATATACATAAATGTATAATAAAATACATATGTATTTATTCCATGTATAAATATATATATTTATCAAAAGCGTATTTATATAATATCATTATATAAATCTATCAAAAAACATATTTTTATTTCTTATTAAGTTTTGGATTTCTTGATATCCAAATTTATTTTCTCCATTTTCATCCTTATTTAATTTGGATTTCAATTTGTCCAAATTAAGTTTTTCGGATACCTTATATTTATTTAGAAAATTCTCGGTCTTCACAATATATATAATATAATTACATGTCGTGTAGATATAATAAAGGATGAATATGGTAATGTTTATATATACGTATAAATACGCATCTAAATATACGTTAATATGAGAAGTATTGCTGACGGTTGATACATGGGTATACTAGAGGATGAGAATGATAATAGAGGTATGGACGTGTGTGAGTGTGTGTGTGTGTGTGTGTGTGTGTATCATGATAAATCAACATGTTGACATATTATTGAAATGATATATATATATATATATATATATATATATATGTATAAATACATATGCTCATGCATAATGTATATTTGTACAAAGAAAGAAAAAAATGGGATGAGCATAGATAAACAAATATATATCTATAATATATATATATATTGGAATATACATATAGATATAAACACAAAGATGCTTAAAACATATATATATATATGTATATAAGGACTCGTACCATGGGTACGTCGTAATTGATGATAAGAAGGTAGCTTTAGATTAATAGTTACTCGAAATTAATAGCATTTAAGGTCTTTATTTTAAGTACGTGATTAAGCACGATGATGTAAACTTATCAAAATGTTAATGGATTATGTGTAGCGAAGTGGAACGGTGTAGAGGTTTGAGTACAGACTCGGAAGCACGAGGAGGATAATTACTAAGTCTCAAGGTAAGTGGGTTAAATAAGCCTTGCTAGTATCATCTCGTAAGTGATGAATAAATTCTTATTAAAATACTTATCTAAATTCACATCAAGTTTGGCGGAATACTACGGGTAAGACTATAAGAGTAAGTATGGTAAGATATAAATTGGACATAATGTGATCGTGAATAGTAGTTGTTTGGAAAGAAATCTTGCTTGTGACTTGCGTGTTACGCATTATCGTTTGTTTGTGTTTACTGAGTATATAAATTGTATAATTTTGGTGCTTGCATTATGAGGAATGCATATAAATTAATTAAGTCGCACGGAGTGAGCATGTTAACATATTGTGATACCTTGAGAATGTATATGTGATTTGTGTGCGGTATATACAGCTCCCAATGTTGAATTTATGGACCTCAATTAGTACCTAGTCGTATTTGTCGCAAACTAGGAAAAAGGCAACCCGAGTAAAACTCGATCTTTTGTACCGTGTGAGCCACCTCTAGAGAACTCAAGGGACTACGTGCTACGCAGCTTTTTTCGTGAACTGTAGGAGCCACCTCTAGAGTCCTTTGAGAGCTAAGTGCTACACGTGTATCGATGAATCATTAGAAAAGTATAAGCCATAGATGTCATCCGAGTAAAACTCGATCTTTTGTACCGTGTGAGCCACCTCTAGAGAACTCAAAGGAACTATGTGCTACGCAGCTTTCTTTGTGAACTGTGGGAGCCACCTCTAGAGTCCTTTGAGAGCTAAGTGCTACACGTGTATTGGTGAATCATTAGAAAAGTATAAGCCATAGAGGTCATCCGAGTAAAACTCGATCTTTTGTACCGTGTGAGCCACTTCTAGAGAACTCAAAGGAACTACGTGCTATGCAGCTTTCTTTGTGAAATGTGGGAGCCACCTCTAGAGTCCTTTGAGAGCTAAGTGCTACATGTGTATCGGTGAATCATTAGAAAAGTATAAGCCATAGAGGTCATCCGAGTAAAACTCGATCTTTTGCACCGTGTGAGCCACCTCTAGAGAACTCAAAGGAACTACGTGCTATGCAGCTTTCTTATTGAACTGTGGGAGCCACCTCTAGAGTCCTTTGAGAGCTAAGTGCTACAGTGTACTGATGAATTATGAGAAATCCTATGCCAATGAGATAGTGGATAAACGATTGTGAACTGTGAATGTGACAACTATCATCAGATAGGATAAATACTATGCATATGATTGAGAATTGAAATAATTATTAAACTTTACTTACATTGTGCTATAGAACCATATGGTATTTGAATTGGTTGTGTTTTTCATACTTAACTATATCGATAAAAAGTGTCAAAAAGAATGATATTGTGTGAATATATAGTGTGAAATAAAGAAATGAAGGAAAGCATGAATGACCTTATGAAATCTGTTATACACACAAATTAGTAGCTAATCTTGACATAATGCATACATGCTATTTTATAGAGTTCATGCATGTATGATCGTGTTTTACGATTTGAGACTAGTATGTACTTATTTAAGCTACTTACTGAGCCGTGATTTGCTCACCCCTTAAATTTAACATCTACAGATCATACGGGTGGATATCCGGCTCAGGCATTTTATAAACTCTCCCAAGAACTGTACCTAGTAGTGGTACTCGTCTACGTTCTTCGGGCCTAGCTTTTGTGTTTTTGAGGTATACTACTTGTATATCATTTTGATAATTATATGAACTTTAATTTCATAGTACTAGGAAGGAATATGGGATGTAGCTTTGGATCGCAGTAGATTATTATGTGAGTCTAGGTGATTATCGAGTACGATCTGGGTTAAGATGTATATTTTGAATTATGTATAAACTGCAAGATGTGGATTTATTACTGGTTATATTCTTGAGGAATATGAGATGCATGATTGTTTGAATTGTGGGAAAGAAAAGCTGGCTATATTGTGAAGATTTGAATGTGTTTAAATGCAAGGATTTTACTGGGAAAATTGATAAAATGCAGGGATTTTACTGGGAAAATTGATAAAATACAAGGGGGAAGTTTTCGACCCATTTCTTTTGGAATAGTAAAAACAAGGCTAAAATCACAAAAATCACCTTGAGAAGTGTGCTCGTGAAACAATATTAGTAAGATAAGATTTGATTTAGTTACTACACTAACACTGAATACAAATCGTAAGTAGAAAAAGAAAAATTTGGTTCGTAATTTTTTAAAAGCAATAAAGTAAGTGTTAAGTGGACGTCATTGGACTTCGGGTCGTGACAATTCCCGCATGAGTCCCACTTTCCTTTCCTTCAACACTCCAACTATTCGGAAATCTTAGCCATTAACCTTCACTCATTCTTTCTTTTAAATCCTCAATCTTAGGGAATTCATATAAAAATTGGCGTTCTCACATCCTCCTTTTTTAAGGAATTTGATCGTCCCAAATTCGACATAAGTACTTCAATAATTCATTGTGCTGAGATTTATCAATTCAATAGGTATTCTGAGCAATCGATATGTTCACTTATTCATATCCATACTTCCATACAATGTTTATACCGTTCACTAACAATCCTCATACATTTGTCAATTCATGTTGATTTCCACATCAATCATATGTATATGATCATTCTGTTACCTTCAAAACAATACATACCTCAATCAATCATTCTCAATCATTCAGTATCTATCTCATCCATTCATGTCAACTCTTCTATATAGTATCTATAACATTCATTAACTGTCCTGTTATATTCCTTCAATTCTTATCAATTTCCATATCACTCATATTCCTTACGATCATTCTATCATCTCCAAACAAACACAATTCCGTCAATCATCTCCAATCACTCAGTACTTATCTCTTTAATACTTCTATACAGTGTCCATGACGATCATTCATAACCCAATCATATATCCTAAATCAATCATCAATTTTCCTTTACAGATCAAACATTGCAGCCTACTTTCAAACCATTATTCATAATTTATATTCAGATTATGCACAACAATGTAGGATGTAAATCAATTCTGACCTATTTATATTGACACGTATTAGGCAAACCTTGCTCTGATACCACTTTTGTAACGTTTGAAAACATGAAATTTCGAATCAACTTTTTCTTTTTGAAACAGTTATTCACATTCGATCAATTACAATTATATGATTTGCATTCGGTATCAATGTAAGTTCACTCTATAACTTTCGATATCAATTAATCCTTATACCATTGGAATAATTTATCCACAAATGTTAAATATGAAATTAGAGTATAAACCACAATACAAAATTTATACTTTTATTAATATTAATTTATTATATATATTTTCAACTAGTTCTTTTACATTCTTTGACCTTACACTATAGCTATACGATTTACATCTCGAATTATAAATACATTTGCTGTGCATACACATGTCTGAATATAAAAGCATAACACTTAAGATATACCTTTTTACTCGATCGCTTAGCCTTCTAGAAATTTTCTTTGTTCTATCTTACCACAGTGGTTGTGTGTTGCTAAGCTATTTGAGATGGTGAGTAAGGAAGATGAGCTCGGGGAAGCCCAGTAAGAAATAAGTATAAGAGAACTGATACTATGAAATTTATATGCATAAAATCATTTAATTCCTAACAGTATACTAAGGGACATTTTAGGAAGAATATTATAATCGACTAGGTAACCAGATGGAGTATGGGAGGTATTTTGAAGTACTTGTTGTGTCCCAGCCCCTAGTTGCGACTATAGGGAGTAACGGTTGATGATGTAATGAATAAACAGTATAAATCACTTTAAAATCACATTATGCAATAATTCAATATATAACAATTTATATGAATCAATTCAGTAAACAGTTCAGTATGGAAACCTAGTAACAGTACAGTAAACGCTTTGAAATTTTCTGTGTAGTCAATTTATAAACAATTTAGTTCGATATCAGTATAAAATTCAATTCAATGAAAACAGTACATTGGAGACCAAGCAACACCCAATAGATATCATGCCATAACAGTATCCCAAGAAAGGAGAAATAGTAATAGTAAGACATATGGCCATAGGCAAAGTGTTGTCCACAGTGTGCCTTGATCAGGTGACAACTGGGATGCTGATGATAGATCAGTATCAATCAACAATAGTACAGTAACAGTAACAGTCAGACAACATGATACAGGGCCTAACTGTCTCAAAACAGTTTATAGGCAGTATAAGTAACTTTAAAGAAATTAATTTCAGTGGTTAAAATCTTCATTCAGTCCATAAATGCATATTTTGGAAATATAAGCAATTCAAGAATAAAAATTCATAAAATATTCATTGTGGAATATTCAGTTCTAAAAATATTCTATTTATCTGTAAATAAGTTATAAAAACATGCCAGTACCCTCACATACGTAAAATTCAATAACATTAATTTTTAAATATATAATTTTGGGTTTCGAAATGTATATAAGGCATTTGAGGTAGCATGAATTTAAAACTTGTTAAATTCTCATTTCAAGCATTCAAAACATGCCAAAAAAATAATTCTATGGATTTCTTAAAAATTTTGGCAGCACAATTTCTGTTTCTAAACTAGCCTCCCTGTAAGAAAATGCAATTTATAATACCAATCACCGTTTCAAATCCAATCCATTTCATCTCAAAACAAATCATAAAATCATTTTCAACATCAATATGCATTTACAGTATCCCTACGTCATCCATACTCATTCCTTACCTTTTGGTTTTCACCGAAATGACCGTTAGCACCACCTGATTTATTTCACTCGCAAGCTGCAAAACATCATGTAGATACAATTATTTCATTACACTTCAATTATAAAGAATTCTACCTTCATTAAAATCTATTATATTGCCTATTATAGCTGCTAAATCGGTTTATTTCACATCGGTGCTAAAACTGCAACTATAATTAAATCAATTTCATTTTTGATTCTGATAGCACCGACAGTCTTATATTAATTTATACAGTGTCATGGGACCTAAAACATATTAAATTGAGCACAATTCTTGGGTCCCCTTCACTTGGCCTAAGCATACATGCATGGCTACTTAACTTGATTCAACAATTTAAGCTTAATTTCATGCTTTACTATTGTTCTTCATTCATTCTACAACATCAATATATCAACCAACTTTCGTTAACATCAACTTATTACAAGTACCTTTCGTTTGGTTCATTATCTATTGATCATTTCGATTAACGCATCTGAAACCATCTAAGCCCTTCGATAACTTTAGATCGATACTAAGTTGAAACTTCAATTAAATTTTTAGAAAACACAATTATTTAAGCATCTTATTACTTCCCTTACAAATGAGATTTTCCAACAAATACTTTTCTAATTTATAATTTTATAAAAAAATTTGACAGCATATCGGCCATAACTATCCTAACCCTCCTGCGTAAAAATACAATTTATATATATCCAACCAGCCACAATTTTCAGTAGAATTCATTTTAAATACTTATTTACTTCTCATACCATTATCCATATATTAAAACTAAATTATCATCATCCAAAACCAGCTGATTTAATACATTAAAATATTTAATCTCAACCCTGAATTAATTCAAAAGTTATAGACAATTCCAGTTCTACCTTAGAAGCCTCAATCCATAGAAACCATAGATGTTCCATACCAACCACAAATGATTTTTTTCTTAAATCATACATTAAACAATCACACTATTATTTATCTATCAACATTCAACCTTAATTATAACATCATCATTCTTTAATTATAGTTATCACAATTACAATTCATGAATTTATTTAATTCTCAAACGTAGGCTTCTATTTAGTTATTTTAAACTTTAGGTTCGACTCGTTCGGTTTTATTCTTTTCCAGTAAACAACCAAATCAGTTTTGTACGCAAACCTAATATTATTCTACTTCTTCTATATATGTCCCTTATCTTGTTCCTCACAATTTTAGCCAAAATCTTTCGATTGCAACTCACTTGCGACTATTATTTCTTTTCCAAAAATTTACTCTTACAAATTCCTTAGCTGCAATCAATATTCAAACAAGGTCATTCAATATTAATTCTATCTCATTACACTTCAAGGAATATCATTTAACCTTAAACTACTCAATCAAGGTAGTTTTTCACTACTTTTCTATTAAGGCCAAAATGGTCATTTCGCGATCTTTTCGGTTTTCTTCCAATTTCAACTATACTGATACTTTAAATATTATTTTCTAACCCATTTGAACCTATCGAATTATAATTTCAGTCTCAATTTAATAATGCCCTTCACCTAGCTCAATGCACCTTTTGACGTCCGAACAATTTTCTTTTGGTTTTAACTATTCCGGTATTATTCTTTATTCCTAATATCACTCTTCAAAACACTTTAATCAGTTAAAACACACTAACTTTCATAGAACCTAGGCTGGCCGAAATCCTATTCCACTTTCCTCAAATTTTTATTCAAAACTAATATCACATCTAAGCTTATAATCATCTTTACTAATACATATTTCATCTTCAAACCAACCAAAACAATTTCGCACTCACAAACCCATTTTGGTGAACCTCACTTGCTATCCTATGGGTGTTTTCACAACTTTTTTATACTAAATTCATGCTTAGAATAATCAGAAATTAAACCTATATTTATTTTAAAGCAGTCTAAAATTTCCAGCAAAATCTCACCTCTGTGCAGTAAACTTCCAGCTTAGTTTTCACCCACCAAATGAAGTCCGTTTTGGCTGATTCTTAGATATGTGGTAGAGAAGATGTAGGCTTTAATTGATCCTTCTTGACCGACCTAAACTGAGGCCATTTTCATGGCTGTTTCTACCTTGTACAGTGGTTCCGTGATTAATGCCTACAGTTGAGAAAAATGGAAGTGTCAGGTGGTTTTGGGAGAGAAGCCGGCTGTGTTGGGTTTATTAAACAATTTAACATGTGACTAATTATTTTATTAGTATAATATTCAGGTTTGAGTGACAAAAGACCATAATACCCATAATAGCTCCTTAATTTACTAAGCTAAGCTTGTTTTACTACACTTTATCATCTTCAAAATTCATTTTTCATTATTTCTTCAAACAAACCTTGAGTAACTTTTCCATAATCATCCTTATTCATAAATATCTTGTAACAATTTATAATTATATAATTTAATAATTATCCATATAATTTAATATGGAAGCCAGTTTAATTTCCAAAATATTAATCTCATTTTTCTAATTGCTTTACTACACTTACAACCAAATTTAGAAAATCACTGAGATCAATCCAAAATGTATAAAAATATGAGCCATACATTGTTGGAAATCTCTTTGAGTTCACTTTCCAACACAATTTGAATCACCTCAATTGGAGTTCTCTATCAAAAATTATGCCTAACTCTTTACTGATTGCTCAATTCTAAATTCCCTGCAGATGATGTAAATGTAGAACTTTATTGGTGTTAATCCACATGGAATTAAAGAATGAGCCATATATGGCTGAAACTTATTTGAGTTAGCTTTCTAATGGATTTTGAATCACCTTAATCGGAGTTTCCTACCAACCGCTATGGGTGAATCTTTACAGATAGGTCAGCTGGTAGAATCTACTGCACATAGGTTAAATTTACAAAATTTCTGGTATTGATCCATAAAGAACTAAAATGCGAGACCTATCTGGTTGGAAAGATAAATAAGTTAGCTTTCTAAATAATTTTACAGTTTATCATTTGGATCCTCCGATCAAGAATTAAAATCAAAACACTATCAATTCGTCACTTAACCATCATGATGTCTCGATACTTAAAATTTTCGATCCTTAATTTACTTACTAAAATATGAAATTTGTGGTTATCGTAGTTTGAAGTTTGTCTCCTTCACTTGGGGGTTTAACCACACTCATTTAACTCTTATAAGTAAAACCACATTGACCACTCGGTCCCATGACATATGGACAAAATCGTTATTTTTCAATTTATTGGCTCTAATTTTTAGGTACCTTAAATTGGATTTTGATTGAGACAAAATTAATACCATAGGTATATTGAACTCCAAATATCAATATTTTACTCTTTCAAAACCGTTTCCAATCATAACGATTGCCACATGAGTCCTATATTCCTTTCCTTCAACACTCCAACTATTCAGAAATCCTAGCCATTAACCTTCACTCATTCTTTCTTCTAAATCCTCAATCTTAGGGAATTCATATGAAAATTGGGGTTCTCACATTTTGATAGGATTTAATGAGCATGAGTTCCTTTTCTATGAAGTTTTTGGCATTCCCTACAGTCAGATGTAAGGACTGAGACACATGAGGTGCTCCAAAGCATTCTCCCATACTTAGCCTAGTTATCTATTCGATTATAGTATCCTTTTGATAGAGTGCCCAAATACTGTTTTAATAACGACTGTGGGTTATGAACACGTTTTCAACTCATGCATATAGGTGTGCATACTATTAGTTCTTTTATATATATTTCTTATTGGGCTTGTCCAAAGCTCACCTCCTTTACCTTCTAGATCCATCTACAGAAATAGCTGCTTGTTGAGAGAAGATTCTGATAAGATGCTTACGGGGATTTACGATGTCGTATCTTGCAAGTATGGTATTTAGACATTTATCGTACAGTAACTTAGGGTATAAAGGGATATAAATAGTAAATTAAAGAATTTTGAGTGTTTACTATAGTCTTTATTATGGGTTATTGCATGGAAAAATAAATATGTATTATGAGTGACTGTACTAGGACCGATGTGAATAATTAAATGTTATATAGCTCAATAAATTTTAATATGATATCCGAGTGAGGACACTTAGCACAGTCCAACCGACTGAGTAAAAATCTAAATGAAAAAGAAAAAAATTTGGCTTGAAATTTTGGTAATAGAAGCGTGACACCAAGAGGGGAGAAAGTAAAAAGAAAGAAAGGAATTCGCACTAACAGCCTAAGACAGACACCATACACTTCCCTTTATACATAACTTTTTCTATTAACTCTTCCATAAAGCAGAATGGCTACTTTCTTTATAGGAAGGAATCACTCACAGGTTTAGGGTATATGGAATTGAATTAAGAATCACATGGTTTTGGATTCATAATTTTTGGACATCCCTATAATTAGTAATGTAATTTTTAATGTGCAAAGGTCAGAAAATCATCTTGCCAAATGGATAGAATTAGGTTGAACTTTGAAAAATTGTGGAAAATAATACAGAATGAATTAAGAAATGAGCCTTAAACTTTTAAATAGGGAATTAAGTTAGGTTCCATGCAAAATTAACAATGTACTAATTGGAATCCAATATTTCCAGTTATGAACAGAAAGGCATCAATAGGTCACAAAATCTTACAATGGTAGACTACTTATATAATGGAAAAGGTGGAACCTTAGTGTGCATGATTGGTTAAGGCAATTGCGTTGTTAATAAGTGTGTATTATAATGGTGTTTTGCATAGAAATCTTGAAACTAAACTTGTATAAATGATCTTTTGCAACTCCGAAGTTAGACGAATGAGATAGAAAAGGAGGCAAATAAGGATCTACTCACTAGCTCGATGCTACAAAGGGTGTTGTTTGAATGAAAGGACACTGTAGAGGTAAGGAACCTGTATAGAAGATGCATAGGAAATGATATGCTTACGTTGGCATTATTGCTTGGTTTGAGAAAATATAAACTATAGTTTCTATGGAAGGGATAAGTATGGAAGCTGTAAGGATACTGTGAATGTATGTTTTGACTTAAAATAATTTTATGAAATGATATGGAAATCAACTGCTTTGGAATTGGTGAAATTATAGATACTGGCTAGTTTATATACTATGTTTTCTATGCAAGAAGGCTAGGTTAGAAACAGCCATTATACTGCCGAAAATTCTAGAAATTCTTTAAAATTATCATTAATATTTCTAAATATTAGAAATAAATGAATTTCTAAGTGATTTTTATATTATTTATTAAAATTGCATATTTTTATTAAATACCGAAAAACAATATTTAAAGATTCATGTTAATAAATTTTACACACGTGAAGATACGAGCATATGTTTATAATAGTTCTACAGATAAATAGAACATTTTCATAAAAGAAAACCAAAATGTGAATATTTTATGAATTTTTATTTCTGAACTGATTATATTTTTCCATATAATTATCTATAGACTGATTAAGGATATTATTACCGAAATTGATTTTCATAAATAGGGTTTCTACTGTTTACTATTTTGAGATTGTTAGGCCTCGTATCATGCTCACGTGTTACTATTACTGTTGCTAATAGACCCGCCAAGTCTTCAGCTTCCACAGTTGTCACATGGCAAGTGTACACTATAGACCACTATGACTATGGCTATATGTCGTACCGTTACTGTTTCTCCCTTCTTGGATACTATTATGATATGATATTCATTGGGTGTTACCTGGTCTCCACTATACTGTACTGTTTTACTGGACTGAATTTACTATTGAAACTGAAGTGACAGATTTATATATTGAAAAGTGATTACTATATTGTTTACTGGATTTTTATACTGAAATGTTTTCTGTTAAAGTGTTTATATATTGTTTATATATATTGAAAAATGCATGAAATGTTTTTAAGTGATTTAAACTATTTCTATACATCATCTACAACTGTTTACTTGCTATAGTCACTACTAGGGATTGGAATATGAAAGGCATTTCAAAGTACCTTCCATATTCTATCTGGTCATGTAGTCGACTATAATATCCTTCCTAAAACGTCCCTTAGTGTATTGCTAGGGACATAAATGATTTTACGTATTTTAATATTCATATTTAATATGCTTTTCATAATTAGTGAATAAGTTTATTTTTATCTGCATATAGTAGCATAATGTAACACTTTTATATATGTTTCTTATTGGCCTTTCTCCTAGGCTCACTCCCTTTATTGACCATCTCAGATCGTTCATTAGTGTACGACACGACCACTACTTCTAGGTTAGCTGAAGAAGATCATTAGAAGTTTAAAATATTGAGTAGACAGGTATATGTTAAAATTTATATTTATATTTAGACAAATGTATGCATAGTAGATGTAATTATAGAACGGGATTTAAATAGTATAGCGTAAAGTTAATGACTATCCTTGAACTAGTGGGATGTATCTAAATTGTACTAATATAGATAAAATTATAATATTCATATTATGGTTTACATATTAACATCCTGTTTATTAGTGTTAGACTGAATGGTTTAAGGGTATATCGATTTAATTGTAATGGAAAGCTATAGAATGAACTTACATTGCCACCGAATGCAAATAATGTAATTTTAATTAATCACATGTGAATAAATATTACAAAAAGAAAAAGTTAGTTCGGGATTTGGCAATTCAAACAAAAAAAATATTTTTTTAAGCAGGTTGCAGCTTTTTCTTCTCATATAGTCTTTCAAATTTAATTTTACATCCTTAGATCTTTTTTCAACGTAAAAGTCAATTTGGAATCTTTTATAAAAGGTTAAAAAAACTCGATTTCTAATCTCAAATTTCAACAGTATCATTTTAATGATAATTTTTTTCAATTTTGATGAAACATACAATATTGTTTAACAATTGATTTATTTATATTTTTTCTAAAAGAAAGCTGCATACAATTATAAGTAAGATAATGTATTTGATGTATTATGTTTCTTTATAAACTTATTTATGAATTGATAATATATAATTTTAAAAATTTATTTTTTTATTTAGTATACTCCTTGCATACATATATTATAATAATATAATAAGACATTTTATGAAAAAAAATTAAAATCAGTATAATATTTATTGGCCCCCTTTGGTTTAAATGTCAAGACCCGCCAGTGTTAAATTCATATTGTGATATTAATGCTTAGTGACTTTAATCATAATCATAATTACATTTATATGTATATAATCTCAAAATTGATAATTAATTAATAAAAGTTATTATACAAAGGAAGATATGCATTATTTAAAATATTTTCTTTTGTAAGTAAATTTTTTTTTTGTAAAAGTTATTTTGATATTCTAAGTTACAAGCTTACTGTTAGAGTATGCTCTAGAACCTACCAACACTAACACAACTAGATAAACACTGCTTTGATACCAAAAACTATAATGATCTCGAAAGCGAAATTTTAGACTAACTTTTTTCTTTTACTTACTAGTTTTTCAATGTGCAGTGTAAGTCTAAGTTACCAATTAAGTTACTATTTGATTCATTTAAGGCTGTTTGCCTAAGGTCCCAACTGTTACCTTGTGATGTGTATTGATATGATGCAAAAAGATCATATTTTTCTAACATGCTCATTAAACTTACTTAACTAATACTAGGATAGCATCTCAAATTTATTAATCATACATGATCCTTTCTAACAATCCAAAATACCACAAGTATAATGCCAGCAATTTAAATATATTTACATCACTAGGTTATTGAACAATATATATAACATCAGTTCCTAATTTCATCCTAAATGCATACTATATTGTGTACATCCAATCTTGAATTAAACATGCATAATCATCAAAATTATACCTCTATACAATTAAAGGTAGGTGTTGGAGGAAGAGGTCAACCCCAAACAACCTACACACTTTGAACTATCCATCTGAGAAAATCTGTAAAGGATGAATAGGAGGGAGTGAGTTAACACCTAGTAAGCAATATATAAAAATGAAAGTTAGGGTCACATTGCACTAATGCATGAGTATGGGATGCTTAAACAAATCTGAGTGTTTCATGTAATGCGTCATGTACCCACGAGTACATCCTAACAATCCTTAACTTATATAATCTTGAGCTAGGTTTTTAAAGGGTATCAATCAGGAAAATGTTTTCTAGCGCCTCATTTCGCCATATCCTAATAGTAACACACTGTAATCCACACTTATGTAATAGGTCAAATGCATGGATGCTCATGCCATGCTTGAAAACCGAATGCATTAAAACAATATAGTTTAAATGCCACTTTTCAGAACACATAGAGCTCGTAAAACAATTACCATACGAAGCATAACCATTTATGTAGTATCTTTTAAACTTAAATACTTGTATTCTGAAAACCAATGTTCAATTTCAATATAATTTTAATGAAGAGTCATGTACTAAAACAAATGAGCAATGTACGATTGTTTATTGTAGAGACTAGGCATATATCCCAAACAAACACAATACTTATCACAATAACCCACTATAGCTAGAAATGGTCCAAACTCCTATATACCGCACTATCTATGGCCATAAAAACTATTCCCAATCCTCATTGATCAAGTAGAAACCAGAACTTGTCAACGACTATTATCGGACAAATCATTAAGCCTGCATCTAGCTAAGCACAAACAATCATATACATAATTATATGCATACGTACATTCTGCCGAATAGGCAGAATCATTAGGGAATTCCCCACACTTAGCTTTTGCTAGTCCTTGAGCAACACCTAAACTAATTTAAATTCCTAACCAATAAAATCCTAAATTCCAATTCTTAAAACCTAACTTACTTTCGTAGGAATTACGATTGCATTTAGCATATGCAATAAGCTTTTAAACCCCTAAGTTACCCCTAGTGGACGAGTTGTGTCTTGTGAGGGCTTTCAAAAGATAAATCCACAAAATCTCTTGCTTAAGACTCATACTCAAAATTCAAAAGACTCAAAAATAAAGACTAAGATCATGAACATATTTTCAAATCTTTCAATTCTCAACTCATAACTTTAACAATAGTCAAAAAGTCAAGTCAATCATATTCTAATTATTACTTTTCATAGTCATGCATACTTCTAAATAATTTCATTCAAGACTCACAATCAACACAATTGAAACATATAATATCAACTTAGCAATTATGCATCATACATTGATACAAGCCTAAGCAATAGATCTAGAACTTTTTTATTTTTTTTCTTTAGAGGTTTTAACAATGGTTTTCCCTAAGTACTTGCCTTTTTACGTGAATGTGAATATTGGCGATACCAACACTCGATTACCCAACAAGTAAGCCTTCTTTTAGAGTGTTTTGCATTCTCATATTTCAAGTCACTTTAGGAATTTAATTAATAAAGATTAAGCAACTCAAAACATTGGAGTAGAATTTATAGCTTTCAACCACTATTTTATTTTTATATTTTTTTCTTTTTTTCTAAGTTCTTGTCTATTTAACCTATGTTAGTACTAATTTCAATGAATAAATCACATTATCAATATCATATGAACAATCACATTTAATTATGGACTCACATAATGTGACAATCAAGATTTTTCATAATATAATTAATTTAATATGTTATTAGAAGCATTGAATTGTGGATAATTATCAAAAGTTATGAGAATTATAGAACGGATGAATTAAATATGAGAAGAATGAGAACTTATAATTATGAAAACTAAGAGAATATTGAGGATTTAATTTCCCCTTGCATAGTGGTAGGAGAGTAAGTGACCAATCAGTATTCATTTAATTGTAAGTTGAGATTGAGGAGTTGGATTGACGTACCGTAAAATTTGTTGAAAAGCTAACTTAGAAAGCTTTCCAAACCATAATAAGCTCACTTCCAAATTCATTGTGGACCAATACCGGTGTGATAACCGCAAATTTTCTATTTTTGGAAATTAGTATTAAAGAAAATAGATAAGAGGAAATAAATAAATTAAAGTAAATAAATAAAATTTATTTACGAGATGGGAATATCATTGAAATTCCCGAAATTAAGGAATGGGAGGAATTTAAATTTTGGATAAAATGAAAATAAAAATAAAGTCGGAGTTATGGAAAATAAGGAAAGGAGGAATTTAATTTGGATAAATGAAAATCCAAATTTAATAGGAAATAAAAAGGAGAAAATAATTGGATATTAAGAAATCAAATTTAACGGAATAAAATGTGTATAAGAATATATTTATATAATTAGATTATATAAATATATTTGCAGATATTTTTATATAAATACATATGTATGTATTTGAAATATAGTATATATATATATATTATAAATGAATATATACTATTTTATATTAAACAAATAAATGTGTATATTTTTATATACAATTATGTATATAAATAAATATAAATAATATATATGAAATATATATTATTTTATGTTAAAGTGATGTGTATAGATATATATATATATATAAATGAGTTATATAAATATGTATATATATATATATAATTATATATATATAAAAGAAATAATTATAAAAAAAAATTTAAAACAGAAACGAGATCGGGACCCCGTTTCTATCTCAAAACTCAGTAAATAAACGCAGAGGGAAGACGTGAGAGGGAGGCTGGCCGGCCAAAGGAAGAAGAAGAAGACGTCGCCGGCGAGAGGAAGAAGAGGAGGAGGCGACTGGCGACCGACGACGGGAAAGGACGGAAAGAAGAAGCGAAATGCTGTGAAACAGAAGCGAAAAACCGGTGAAGCCAGAAAGGAAAGGAAAAATGGTAGACGACGGTGTCGGCCGATCCAGGCACCGCCACTGCCACCGAAGCACTGCCGGAGGGAGAGGAAGACGATGGAGGCCACCCGAGGCGCGGTGAACGGCGGAGGAAGGCCGGCGAAGAGGCGGAAGAAACTGAAGCTAAATCGAGTCGATCCGCCACCGTGCCGCCGATCAAGGGCAAACGGTGGGCACCGGTTGCTTCGCCGTGCCGTCGGCCAGCTGAGGAGCCAGTGAACCGCAGGAGAACTGGCCGCCGGCGAAGAACCGGCGAGGAAGGACACTGGCCGGTCTGACCGGTCCGGCTGGAAGAAAAAGGAAAAAGAAAAAGAAAAGAAAAAGGGGAAAGAAAAAGAAAAAGAAAAGAAAGAGAAAAGAAAAAAGAGAAAAAGGAAGAAAAAGAGGAAAATGTTCGGGAATTCGAAAAATTCTCGGGAACTCGAGAATCGGTAAGAAATCCGAGAAATTATTAATGATAATTATTTAAATAAATTATTATTTAAATAATTTGAGAAAATTCTAAAATTTAGAATTTAAATTTCAGAAATTATTCTCGGAGATCGAGATGAGGAATCGGAAGAGATAGAGTACGGGCGCGACTGATAAGAGGAAGTCGCCGACCCGAAAAAGGTAAGGGGTGCATGTGCAGCACTGTAAGGATATTCAGTCTACGTGATTTTAATTATGAAATATTTTATGAAAATATTGCGATGAATGATTGGTTGGAAATTTGTGGTGATGCACTGGCTGGATTTTAAATTGTATTTTTCGTGTAGGAGGCTAGCCAATCGGCAGCCGTTATACTGTCGAAAAATTATCGAAAATTACTGAAAATTTCTAGAAAATTTCATAAAATCATAATAAATGATTTTATTTCACAAGAAATGATTTTCAATCATGAAAATCGAGAAAATAAATATTTTTCATAAAAACATGAATAAAATGAAAATGATTTTAAATTATTCATGTTTTCGAGAATGGTGATAAGGAAATCACCGAAAATCCTCTTCGAGAATGGTGATAATGAAATCACCGAAAATTCTCTTAATATGTAAAATACATGTAATACGAGACAAAAAAAATGAAAAGAAGTAAAGTGAATATTTTTATGAATATTTTCATAATTATTTCTTAAATATTCACTAAATGGTTTTATAACCTTTATGATTTTAAATTATGAAATTATATATTTTATAAATTTCATAAAGGTTTTTCTATGATGAAAACATGGTTTTAAGACTAGTTGGCCCTCTATCATGCCGACATGTGATATGTAATACGTGATATGTGATATGTAACATGTGATATGTGATATGTAGTCCCGGTCGACACCTGATCAGTGATCCGCCGAGGACAATTATAGACTATGGCCATAAATCTGACATGATTATTTATACCCTTCGGGGTCTATAGCATGATATGAGTAACGACCCAGTGGACGGGCTCGGCGTGTGTGCCTAAGTCTCCATATGTGAAAATGTTTTACATAATATGTGATACGTGACATGAAATGATTTATAGCATTTTTATAAAATGCTTATTTCAGTACTGATTTTAGTACTATGAGATGATTTTCATATGATATGTAATATGAACATGTGATATGTTTTCAAAAGGAAAAAGAGTTTATAAGTCTAATATTCTTACTATGATTTTAAATTGAATATTAGACTATATGTGATATGAATATATCATATGTTTTCAAAAGGGAAAAGGAGGAAAGTAAATCTAATATTCTTATTTAAATTTTAAATTGAATATTAGATTTAAATGATTAATATATTATACGAAAAAGGTTTAATAGCTTATTTTGCTATTTTAAAGTACTGTACTAATTATGATTGTACAGTAAAACATGAAATGAGTTTTAAAGGAAAATGATGACGATTTAGCTAATATTCTTTTCAAAGAAAATATGAATATTAATTATTTTATTTAAATGCTTTATTTCATAAAAGCATTATTTTGAAAAAGAATATGAAAATGTTACGAAATAAAAAGGAAAGGATTTGAATTTCAAAACAAGAAAGAATATTACTCTCTACAGTTGCTTCTAGGTTCCGGGACAAGATAGGTATTTCAAAATACCTACCTTACTCCATCCGGATCCTTAGCCGACTGTAGTACCCTTCCTACATGCGAGCCTAGAGCCCCATAGGAAAAATGAAAAAGTTTTTCAGCATATAGGAAGCTGAATATCAAGTATGCATATAATTCCCTTACTAAGCCGTGGTTTGCTCACCCCTTAATTTTAACATTTCAGGTTTTCGAAGACTGAGAGTCTAGTACTTAAAGGATTTTCGACTGCGCATTTGGGGATGATGCGACAGGTCGATTTATTTAATAAGGTATGATCATTTATTTTCTGTATTTAGACTTATCGACAGTACTACTTTCTTATGAAGAAGAAATCGAGGATGTAATTCATATTATAATTTAATATGAAATTGTGTATATGTAAAAGAAAAGTAAAGTATCGCAGACAGCCCAACCAAATAAGATGTATAGAATAAGGTGAAAAATAGGGTCACGGGCTGTTACAGATTTAATGGTATCAGAGCACGATTAGCCTGATGTCTGTCGATACTTTGGAAAGGAAAATGTGTTGAAAAGGTTAACCTCCCCTGTAGTACTGTGTAGTCTGAATACATAGAGAAAATAAATGATTACAAATTGAATTAAGTGTATAGAAGGGAGTGAGCAATTATGGAATAAGGAATGCTAAAAAGGGAAAACGGCTCAGGAATGTTACCTGAAATGGTGATCTTATGGTCTAAATGAAGGTCGGTTCGGTAAGGAACAAAAATGGACTCGGTGAGGGCCCCATCAGTACTTTTCTGCCCGGATCGAACTTAAACCTGAAAGTGATGATATAAAGGAGGGGAATGAAGTATCATCACTAAATAGACCTTAAGATCACTGATTGATGGTATTTTTAGGAGAGAAAAAATTTTTGGTCAAAAATGACCAAAATACCCCTACCCCTAAAATTTTACCGAGAGTCAAAATGGATCACCAGAAGTTAGAATTGATTGATTTGACAGAGTAATTGATGATGTAAAGCTGCATTTCATGCAAATTAATCCAATTATGGATTATATTGGATTTATCTGTCAAAATCGAAAAAGATTTTAAACTGCTGATAGTGGTATGAGAAAGGGGTATTATAAGAAGACAGATAATAAGATCATTGATTTAAATGTATAATGAGGAGAGAAATAAATGTGGAAATGACAAAAATGCCCCTATGTGGGATTATGGTATGAATAGTAATAAACCAAGTCAATATTGAATTCCATTAATAGAAATGGAGTTATTGATGGCATAAAGGATGTAATATGTGTATAACAATCCCGATTATAAATTTCACTGCACTTTGGTTACTCATACGACCCAAATGGTTATAGGGAAGTCGCAGGATGAGCGACTTAGTATTGATTTTATGGGTCTAAGTTAAAGGTGTATTAACAGGATATTTTTACGGGATCACTGGATATGATGAAAAGTAATATAATTGCTGGAGATCACTGAGAAAGAAATCAGTATAGATGATGAAATCTATATCAGTACTGTAAATTCTGGTTCTACATATTCCTACTGTTTTGAGGTATCAAACAGATAATTATAGAACCAGAATATTTTGAAATATGTTTTATAGAAATGATGTACTGTATGGAGTATATGAAATTGGAGAATATACATAAGGTCAGTAAGTGAAGATAAGAGATGAGGATGATGACAGCTAACCTTAATTATAAATGAAGATGAAAAAAAAAATTTTAAATAATAAATCGATTAGTTGTGAAAGGTGTTAATCAAATAATTACACTTAATACAGCATTGTAAATTAAGAGGATTGATATGCTGTGAAGTATGAGAAATAAGTAAATCGAGGCGGAGCAAATGTCAAAATGACTTAGATATTAAATATCTTTGCCTTGAATGAAATGATGGGACACAAAGATGAATGTTCAAAACAATAAGAGATGAGTGGTTAAAGAAAGTATCGGAAATGATTCCTGATAAATTTCAGAGTTATATGGATTGGAGATATCGAGCTAACATTGACTCGATTGATTATATGAAATCTAATTCTAAGCTTATATCGGAAACATATAAAGAGGAATATGAAAAGCTTAAGAAAATAATTTTTGGAAATTATTGTGGATAATGAAATTCACAGGTATTGATGTAAAGGATGGAAATACAGATGATGTGATTGAGGATGAATTAAATGGAGTATTAAATACCTATTATGAATAAAGTTCTTATGAAGAACAAATAATCGGCTATATGAAATGATGCCTTATTTGAATTAATCGGAGATGTATAGGGAGTTTATAAGAGCAATTTTTGTAAAAGGCATCATCAGATGAAAAGTTGAAGACTGATGATCGTAAGATGATAATGATTAGAACTCGAGATAATGTTTACGAGTTCTATAGAGGTTTACAAGGTAAATGAAATACCTTACTGAGGTACATAAGCCTAATGAATGAGGCATCCATATAAGGATAAAGTAATGATAGCAATACAGTTTATGGCACAAATGGAAAATGAGCAACATAGTGGTATAACCCTGCAGACTCTCAAAGACAATAGACTATGTGTAAGAAGGGCAAATAGAAGATTTAGCTAGACAGTATCTCTTTCTAAGCTATACGATCTCGAATGACAGAGCGATGTCGATCTGTCAAGGATGACGAGATAATGATTGAGATACAGAATGAAATGGGTCTAGCTAAATACTGTTGCCAGTCTATAAGAGAGTTATGGGTTAGCTGCTCTACATATGTGACTTAAAATTTAATAAGTTTAAGTCAGTGAATGAATAAGTATAAAGAGGAGATGTAAAAGGTTAAAGGATTTTATTAGTGGAATATTTTACTACTGATGAAAAGTGATCGAAACAATGATAAAGGAAAAGATGAAAAGGTAATAAGAGGATAAGTACATGATGAAGAGGGAACACGAATATGAGATAGTTCCCGAATTTAAAACTAAAAGTGATTTTGTGGTTATCACATGATTATGGCTAGATGTAAGATCAAGCCAAAACTAAATAGAGGAAAAGTAATCATACTCAAAGGAGTAAAGAAATGATCTACATTTTACTGCCAGTAATGTAAATGGAACAAAAAGGAGATATTTATACCACCTCGAAATGATGGAAATAGTGGATTTGTATGGATAATGAGGTGATTAAATTGATAATTATAGATTCGAGAATGAAGTTAAATAATAAGAAGATTAATTGATAATTTGATTTTGTTACTGTGGGATCTAATTATTAAAAGAGTATATTCTCAGGTATATTCTAAAACCTAAGTGATATAGAGTATACCATAAGAATAAGAGATGTAATGATGAGACTACATGAAAAGACGATATGGAGAGAAAATGATTATCTCCTGATGAAATTATGGTAAGAGATGGTGAATGGTAAAGTCTACAAAGGAACTGCAGCAATTGGATGAAATAAATATGAAATAAAAATTGTGGATAAAGAAGAATCTAAAAGAGATATGATAATGTAAAAGTGATTATAGACTGATAGTCTAATGAAATCACTTTTCCATTATCAAACTCTTAGATTCTTTAGTGCCATAGTCGAAATATGATGATAAAATGATGAGAATGTATGTGAAGTTCCAGTGAGCTCTGTATGTGAAGTTCCAGTGAGCTCTATATGTGATGGGAATCTCTGAGTAGCTATATGTTTTGGGAAATAGCAAAAGGCTCTGAGATTCCAAATTTATAGACAGCACCGCTCCGTACATGATGTAAATATCTGAGCGTAGAATAGAAACGCTCGAGGATATGTTGAGAGAGCGGATGCATGAGATGTGAAAGCTACTGGACCATTACATACTATTGATTTAAATCGATAAATGATAAGTATCGAAATGTATCGACTTGGCACCAAATAAGGAAGAGGGATGATGAATAATATGAATCATATGTGATATGAAAAGGAGTGGAAATAGATAACTCCCAATTGATAAGAAATTTAAGGGAGTATAAATATATGATGAGTAATGATATATAATGGTGTACAAGGTGATTTTAATTCTAAAGGTATACTGGCAGTATAATATGGAAAATGATCAAAAGGGCAAGAATGATAAGTATATGGAACAGTACCACCTTTTAATTTAAGTTAAATTATGAGGACCGAATTTCTTAAGGTGGGGAGAATGTGATAACCGCAAATTTTCTATTTTTGGAAATTAGTATTAAAAAAATAAATAAGAGGAAATAAATAAATTAAAGTAAATAAATAAAATTTATTTACGAGATGGGAATATCATTGAAATTCCCGAAATTAAGGAAAGGGAGGAATTTAAATTTTGGATAAAATGAAAATAAAAATAAAGTCGGAGTTATGGAAAATAAGGAAAGGAGGAATTTAATTTGGATAAATGAAAATCCAAATTTAATAGGAAATGAAAAGGAGAAAATAATTGGATATTAAGAAATCAAATTTAACGGAATAAAATGCGTATAAGAATATATTTATATAATTAGATTATATAAATATATTTGCAGATATTTTTATATAAATACATATGTATGTATTTGAAATATAGTATATATATATATTATAAATGAATATATACTATTTTATATTAAACAAATAAATGTGTATATTTTTATATACAATTATGTATATAAATAAATATAAATAATATATATATGAAATATATATTATTTTATGTTAAAGTGATGTGTATAGATATATATATAAATGAGTTATATAAATATGTATATATATATATAATTATATATATATAAAAGAAATAATTATAAAAAAAAAATTTAAAACAGAAACGGGATCGGGACCCCGTTTCTATCTCAAAACCCAGTAAATAAACACAGAGGGAAGACGTGAGAGGGAGGCTGGCCACCGTCGGTCGGCCGGCCAAAGGAAGAAGAAGAAGACATCGCCGACGAGAGGAAGAAGAGGAGGAGGCGACCGGCGACGGGAAAGGACGGAAAGAAGAAGCGAAACGCGGTGAAACAGAAGCGAAAAATCGACGAAGCCGAAAAGGAAAAATGGTAGATGGCAGTGCCGGCCGATCCAGGCACCGCCACTGCCACCGAAGCACTGTCGGAGGGAGAGGAAGACGATGGAGGCCACTCAAGGAGCGATGAACGGCGGAGGAAGGCCGGTGAAGAGGCGGAAGAAACCGAAGCTAAATCGAGTCGATCCGCCGCCATGCCACCGATCCAGGGCAAACGGTGGGCACCGGTAGCTTCGTTGTGCCGTTGGCCAGCTGAGGTGCCAGTGAACCGCCGGAGAACCGGCCGCCGGCGAAGAACCGGCGAGGAAGGACACTGGCCGGTTTGACCGGTCCGGCTGGAAGAAAAGAAAAGGAAAAAGAAAAAGGAAAAAGAAAAAGAAAAAGGGAAAAGAAAAAGAAAAAGAAAAAGAAAAAGAAAGAAAGAGAAAAGAAAAAAGAGAAAAAGGAAGAAAAATAGGAAAATGTTCGGGAATTCGAAAAATTCTCGGGAACTCGAGAATCTCGAGAATTGGTAAGAAATCCGAGAAATTATTAATGATAATTATTTAAATAAATTATTATTTAAATAATTTGAGAAAATTCTAAAATTTAGAATTTAAATTTCAAAAATTATTCTCGGCGATCGAGATGAGGAATCGGAAGAGATGGAGTACGGGCACGACCGATAAGAGGAAGTCGCCGACCCAGAAAAGGTAAGGGATGCATGTGCAGCACTGTAAGGATATTAAGTCTACATGATTTTAATTATGAAATATTTTATGAAAATATTTTACGAAAATATTGCGATGAATGATTGGTTGGAAATTTGTGGTGATGCACTGGCTGGATTTTAAATTGTATTTTTCGTGCAGGAGGCTAGCCAATCGGCAGCCGTTATACTGCCGAAAAATTATCGAAAATTACTGAAAATTTCTAGAAAATTTCATAAAATCATAATAAATGATTTTATTTCACAAGAAATGATTTTCAATCACGAAAATCAAGAAAATAAATATTTTCCATAAAAACATGAATAAAATGAAAATGATTTTAAATTATTCTTGTTTTCGAGAATGGTGATAAGGAAATCACCGAAAATCCTCTTCGAGAATGGTGATAATGAAATCACCGAAAATTCTCTTAATATGTAAAATACATGTAATACGAGACAAAAAAAAATGAAAAGAAGTAAAGTGAATATTTTTATGAATATTTTCATAATTATTTCTTAAATATTCACTAAATGGTTTTATAACCTTTATGATTTTAAATTATGAAATTATATATTTTATAAATTTCATAAAGGTTATTTTATGATGAAAACATAGTTTTGAGACTAGTTGGCCCTCTATCATGCCGACATGTGATATGTAATACGTGATATGTGATATGTAACATGTGATATGTGATATGTAGTCTCGGTCGACACCTGATCAGTGATCCGCTGAGCACAATTATAGACTATGGCCATAGATCTGACATGATTATTTATACCCTTCGGGGTCTATAGCATGATATGAGTAACGACCCAGTGGACGGGCTGGGCGTGTGTGCCTAAGTCTCCATATGTGAAAATGTTTTACATAATATGTGATACGTGAAATGAAATGATTTATAGCATTTTTATAAAATGCTTATTTCAGAACTGATTTTAGTACTATGAGATGATTTTCATATGATATGTAATATGAACATGTGATATGTTTTCAAAAGGAAAAAGAGTTTATAAGTCTAATATTCTTACTATGATTTTAAATTGAATATTAGACTATATGTGACATGAATATATTATATGTTTTCAAAAGGGAAAAGGAGGAAAGTAAATCTAATATTCTTATTTAAATTTTAAATTGAATATTAGATTTAAATGATTAATATGTTATACGAAAAAGGTTTAATAGCTTATTTTGCTATTTTAAAGTACTGTACTAATTATGATTGTACAACAAAACATGAAATGAGTTTTAAAGGAAAATGATGACGATTTAGCTAATATTCTTTTCAAAGAAAATATGAATATTAATTATTTTATTTAAATGCTTTATTTCATAAAAGCATTATTTTGGAAAAGAATATGAAAATGTTACGAAATAAAAAGGAAAGGATTTGAATTTCAAAACAAGAAAGAATATTACTCTCTACAGTTGCTTCTAGGTTCCGGGACAAGATAGGTATTTCAAAATATCTACCTTACTCCATCCAGATCCCTAGCCGACTGTAGTACCCTTCCTACATGCGAGCCTAGAGCCCCATAGGAAAAATGAAAAAGTTTTTGAGCATATAGGAAGCTGAATATCAAGTATGCATATAATTCCCTTACTGAGCCGTGGTTTGCTCACCCTTTAATTTTAACATTTCAGGTTTTCGAAGACTGAGAGTCTAGTACTTAAAGGATTTTCGACTGCGCATTTGGGGACGATGCGACAGGTCGATTTATTTAATAAGGTATGATCATTTATTTTCTGTATTTAGACTTATCGACAGTACTACTTTCTTATGAAGAAGAAATCGGGGATGTAATTCATATTATAATTTAATATGAAATTGTGTATATGTAAAAGAAAAGTAAAGTATCGCAGACAGCCCAACCAAATAAGATGTATAGAATAAGGTGAAAAATAGGGTCACGGACTGTTACAACCGGTGAATTTTTGAAGTTACTCATGAGCAGGGCATTCGGTTAGCCGACCTCCTGGTTAACAGTTTTGCGTGGTTTTTTGTAGGAAACTCCGATTGAGGTGATTCCAAATCCATTAGAAAGATTACCTAAATACCTCTTGGTTAACAGTTTTGTATGGTTTTTTGTAGAAAACTCCGATTGAGGTGATTCCGAATCCATTAGAAAGATAACTTAAATACCTTTCCAACCATATAAGGCTAATATTTTAATTCATTGTGTATAAATACTAATAAATTTTTATATTCACGTCACATGTAGGAATTTCAGAAATGAGTAATTGGTAGAGAGTCGAGCATAAGTTTAGATAGGAAACTCCGATTGAGGGGATTTTAAATCTGTTGGAAAGCTGACTTAAATACCTTTCCAACCATGTAAGGCTCATATTTTAATTCATTGTAGATCAATACCAATGAATTTTTACATTCACGTCACAAGCAGGAGATTCAGAAATGAGCAATCAGTAAAGAGTTGAACATAAGTTTTGATAGGGAAGTCCAAATGAAGTGATTCAAATTGCGTTGAAAAGCTAACTCGAATACCTTTTTAAACATGTATGTCTCATATTTTAATTCATTCTAGATTGATCTCGGTGAATTTTTAAAATTGACTATAAATGCAGTGGAGTAAGAAGAAAAGTGAGCTCAAGTGATTGAAAATAAATTGGTGATTTACTATCGACATACATTTGTCAACAAATGGATTTATTATGTGAATTATGGTATTTTAAGAGGTTCTATGGAACCGATTTAATTAAATCGGCATTAAGAAATATTAATTTAATTTAAATAATGAATTAAGGGTTAAATTCAACGGGAATTATGAAAATGGGGCTATTGTGAGATCAAATTAATTTGATAGGGGTCTAAGGGAAACAATGCCCAAATAAATATTGTTAAATGTGAAAATAAGTGAAAATGAGGGAAGATTTCCATGAAAGAGGAGGAAATTTGAAGAAGTGTAGGGGACGAAATAAGGAAAACTTTCCATAGAAGCCTGATAGGAGTTGGTGGGGTATTTCCCAGCCCGTGAGACCCATCAACCATCTTTCTCCAATTCCCATCAGCTTATTTTTACCCCAAAAATCGTGGCCTCTCCCCTGCCTCTTAGAACATAATTGAAAATGGAGAGAAAATAGTGAAGGTTCATGTGGTAAGGGCTGAACCAAAAAGAGAAAAAAAAGAGTAAAGGGAGGGGTAAAGGGCTGAAAGAGGGGACAGTTTTGCTGGGGTTTTGACGCAAAACAGTAGCTGAAGAAGAGCAAAAAAAAAGAAAAAAGAAAAAAAAGGTGGGAAGAGGAAGGAGAGAAAAAGGAGAAGAAATGGATGAGCACTTACCTCCCTTAGCTACTTTCTTGCATTTTTATAAGCTTAGAAATTGTAAATTGGTGAGTTAATTTCATGAGCTTACCTTGAAACAAAAATGCGTAAGGAAAATAGTAGTTTTATTTATAAATTTTCTATGGGATTTTTCTATGAATTGTTTCTAAGTTTAGGCGTATTATTTGAATTGTAGTAAAAATGTCAAAATGTACTTGGAAGACTTGAACCAAGCTTGCAGCTTTAAATTTTATACTTGGAGTGGGTAAGATACTTTTATAAGATTTTGTTAGTATTATATCATATAAGTGAGTGTTATGATTGTGCAAATGATGAAAAGTCCTTGAGAACGGGTGAAATGATATTAAATGGTAATTGAGTTTTGTCAGTAGCATGGGGTTATTGTTAAAATATGATTTGAGAATGTCAAAATTACTGAGTAATAATGTTGATATTGATAAGATGTTTTAGAATTAGTGTAGGACTGTGGTTTGAATATTGAAATGCACGAGTTAAGAATTGCTATGCATGGAGTTATTATGATGGGAGCGGTGACTGTGAGTTAGAAGTGTAAGGGAGTGTGATTCGTGATGAAAAGTAAATTAGACATTTTTACATGTCACAATAATGATGATAAATTGTTAGAGCATTGGGGGTTATTTATAGAATAAATATATTAATTGTGGACTATTTTTGATTTTTGGTTTGAATATTCATTGATCATTTTAAGAATAATGTAAGGTGTTGTGAAATGTTCTTGGATGGTGGATTGAATACTCATGTGACATCAATATACTGTGGTATGTTTTTAAGTCGAATGGGATAATTACGTGATAATGGTAACTTTGGGATTATGTGGATGTGACTTGGGATAGTTACTTTATAATGATAGTAAATATTATACTTGGAGCCATAATTGGGGTTGTGATGAGACAAAACAATTATGATAATAGGACTTATGGTACTCTACAGAAGTGAAATGGGTAATATTTGGTTACATAAGTAATAATATGGAATAGGAAATTATCTATTTATATCCATGTGATGTTATTGTCTTAGAAAATAACTTGTGTGGTGATTGAAATGTGACTATTGGTTATGAAAATATTGTTAGACTTGATTAGTTAATCTTAATGTATATTGTGAAAAAGAATGGAAATAAATTAATGATAATGTGTGACATGGTGATTAAGGCCTTAGTAATTGTTTCATTATGGTAATGTGGTTATGGATAATAAGAATAAGAGTGTTATACTTATGGTACCTTGTGAATCTGATAAACTCCTAGATGAAAATATTGATAATAATGGTAAGAAATGTTTGATTTTTGTGGAAACTATTGTGGCATCATTACAATATTGTTTAAGCATTATTCAGATGTATTTAAGATATAAATGAAATATGTTTTGAAAAGGATTTGAACGTTGATGCGTTATTTCAAAGCTTGTTAGAATATGGCGAAGTGTTAATTTGGAATATTGATTTTGTATGTTGAGAAATTATTGAAATGATGTGGAATATTATTAGAATCTTGTAAAAATGTAGAGAAATTGAATTGATGATAAATTATGTACTTGATGTGTATATAATTATAAATCTATAAGCATATATAAATATCGTGTGATCTTAATGGCTAATGACGGCATAGTAGCCCATGTGGTGTCTGTGGTGTGATCTCATTACACTGATGTTATTGAGGGCTTGATGGATTATGTGAGATTGAAAAATGATTGATGAATCATACCTATGCTAAATTGATGTGTGATTTGGAAATAGAGATTATGTAGGCATATTTTAGAGTATGAGCTTAAACATACATAGTACTCAACTTGTTAAACAATGAGATACACCTTGGTGCACTTAGGTCCATGCATGCATAACATGTGATTTTTGACCTCTAAGATACATGTAGTATTTTAAAAGAGAAAGTATTGTTTTAAAAAAGAATGCATCAAACTCTCTTAAACGAAAGTAAATGCTTGAAATGTTTAAGATAGCCACAATTACTGATGTTAACTCATGCTTTGATATCATGCATGACATGCAGAGATTGAACATATAATTAGTTATGCATTGATTTGAGAAATGATTTTGCTCAAAATGCTTTATCGTGTGGCTTGTCTTAAAGGATTTGAAAAGAAATTGAAAAAGAGGTTTTGATTTAGAGACAACAGTTACCTTATGGAAATGCCTGCGTGGCATATGCCTTAGTGGCATAGTGTATATATACATTAAGTGGTTCTACCTGTGTGGCATGAAACCCTGATTATATATACGTGATATGTACATGTTGCCTGATAAAGCCATTCCAGGCTATCCGACAATAGTCATGGACACATTCCTCAGTTTTCAGTTGATCAGTGGGACTGAGATGATCTATGATCATAGATAGATGCCCCTCGAGAGAAACTACCCCATTGATAGCTACAATGGGTTAGAGATGACATGATACGAGAATAGGGATTCATGCCTAGTCTCTCACTAAATGTTAAACGTTGTCTAGAATATGGTTTATTATATGTGAACTCTAGACATGATATGTTTTTACGGTATATGTGATATGACTGTGACTGAATATGATTTACATATGGTTTTATACCACACATGATGTGATTTGAGATTGTACATGTTTTGAAATGTGTTTTAAAGCATATGTTAAATGATTCTGAACTACATGAGTTTCGTGCATGATTATGTACTACATGAAACATGATTTGAAATGGATGTTTTATACAGTAAAATTTTTATACGTTACATATTGAATCCTGTCATGATAGTACATGTTGCATTGATGCATGATTTGCAGTGATACAAGGATACTTAGTATTATTAGGTCATGTTCAAATAAATACTTAAAGAATATTAACTTCCAAATGATACTGGGAGATACACTTGTAGGATTCATGCATTGCATTAGAGACGATATAATCCTAACTCAATTATTATATTAGTAACTTACTGAGCCCTCACTCATTAAACGAGAACTACTTTTCAAATTTATTCAAGGGACATGTTAGACAGTTATAGAGATGTATTAGCGTATCGACTTCCAAAGTCTTTGCTATTGAATATTTGGTATTATAATACTTCTCTCATATATGCTTTTATATTCGAGCAATTTCTGTACAATACTATAAGATGAGATGTAAACTAGGATAATGAGTAGTAGATATAATATTTCGATATTATATGATGTGCATGTGGCAATTAGTTGTGGATATTAAGACTATTGAGATGATGCCTATTTGGTAAAAATAATATGGATTGTGGAAAATGTTGTTTTGCATTGTGATGATTTGGAAGTAGTTAAATGGGAAAATGTTATGTTGCATTATGATGATTTGCAAGTAGTTAAATGGGGAAATCTCAAAATATAAAAAGGGATATTTTCAATCTGATTTTAAGAAATAGTAAGTTATGGGTTATAAATGATCTTTTTCTATCTTAGAGAGTAATTTAAATTATAATTGAATTAAAGAATGAATGGAAAGAGTTTAGTGATTACATTGACACTGAATACAAACCTTAAAAGGAAGAGGAAAAATTTAGTCTATAAATTCGTAAAGAAGGAAAAAGTTTAAGTATCAAGTGAATACATAAATTCTTTAGAAAGCATTCACTTCAACAATAATAACAATTAAAATACTCTCAACTCTCTTATAAAACCATGTTTTAGTTTAAAATTGTCACATATTGATCAACAGTTCTCAATACTATTCCATACACATCACCTACTTACGATTGGACAGTTTGCAACGCCTTTAATTTATATTAAATGATTATTTATTTTTTTAATTAACCCAAGAACCATATAGATCCATGTAAAATATATAATATATATCAAATCTCAAATTTACATAACAGTATATTTGATTCGATTTACATCCCATGTACTCATAAGAAATATTGTACATAAAAGTCTGCATATAGAAAAGTAATCTCGTATACCTCTATGGAAATTCAAGCTTCGCCTAAGGGATACCAAAAGAGAAGCCCTCCGGATTAAAAACTGAGAGATTACTGAAAATAATCTAGAAAGAGGGGGTGAGCTTATGCCCAGTAAGAGATTCGTATAAGAAAACTAATACTATGCATACTATATGTGAGAACTACATATTCTAATATTGTAGCACATATAAGAATTCTCACCACTGTTCAATTCCTGTGTATTTCGCAAGTATAAGGGTTAAGAGCATGGTGGGCCCCACAGACCTTCTAGTGTCCAGATGAAGGTGAAACATGGTAGATTCAATATTTGGAGCCAAATAAAGTTATGGTAAGAAATTCTAATCCAAACTCATTTATTTAGGTTATTTTGGAGCATGTAAAAACAAATTTAAAAATGACGATTAAAGACATAGGCTTATGAAATTTTCGTGAATAACAGTTAAAGAAAATTGACTTTCGGCCAAGTGTCAAATGTAAAATAATCCTCATGTGAGAAAGTCCCATGCCACGGCAATAGGTAGACTAAATCACTTGAAGAAACAAAAAATTTCGCGATTTTATGGTTAGGAGTATTTTTATAATTTCACACAAATGACTAGTCAAACTTCAACGAAATCTCCTCCAACCATAAGAACATGTTAAATAGATGTGATTGGTGATTAAAAGACATATTTTGGATATTAGACTAATAGTTTTCAACAAAGTCAAACTGAAAGGTAAAATAGTCCAAAATTTTCATAATTAAGGGGGCAAAATGGTAATTTTCAATTTGAAATGTTAAAAAATCAAAATTTTCCAGCAGCCTCTTCTCCCATTCTCTTCAGCCATCTTCTCCCTCTTACTCCTCCATTGTTGCACCTTAAACCAAGAGAGAGAAAGCTTTTAAAAAAAACTCACAAAAAAAACACCAAAATCAAAAACTTCCTTCACCAAACCTGTGCAGAATTCAAAGCTCTACATTCTAGCATAAAAATCAAGTGTCATAGTGGCCAAAATAAAGGTGTGGGTTCCCTTGAAGAATTCAGCCAAAGAGAAAAGGTAAGGAAGCATTAAATGTTTCATGGTTTTCATGATCTATCCTTAGTGCTTATCATGCCTAGGTACATATTCATGCTTAAATCATGTTTAAACCAGGAAATTGGGCAAGTGAGGGTTTCGGCCAAGCCTGAGAATTCATGCGGTTACCCTTTATACTTCAAGTAAACAATTTAATATTCTCTTCGTAAACAATATAGAAATCAATTTACTATAAGTAGTAACAGTACTCATGAAACATATTTATTTAACATAATACATTAGAATTCTTAAAAAATAATTTAAATCTGAGAGTGCCTGGATCTAGGTTAACTAAAGATTTGCCACCCTAGTATAAATTAAATAATGGAGACAAGACATCACCCAATAGACTCATGCATAATGACATATGGCCATAATCTAAAGGTCGTCCATAGATGTACATGGGCTAGGTGTCACCTGGGACACTAAATAATGGGATCAAGATCACTTAGCTACAGTAAAATTAATAGTAATAATAGGGTGCATGTGCTTGTAAGCAGTTATGGGGCCATCAGTCTCAAAACAGTTCATAAAACAATTTATAATAGTTTATGGAGATAAATTCAATAGCATGTATCTTCAGTCAGTCCATAAAAGCATTTAAATTAGTAAATTAGTATAGTTGAAGAATAAGAATTCATTGAATATTCTCAATTTAAAATTAGCTGTCCAAATATTTTATTTACGCTTAATAGCAATAAAAAAAATATAGCTATAGCAAGAATAACATAAAAATCATTGAAATGTTATGAAAAATAAATTTACAAATTTTATGCATGTTTATGAACTTTTAAATTCTAACCTCCAAAATCATGGTTTCATCAGATTTCAGGTATAAATACCTATTAAATAATGAGGAAGAAGATTAAATTCATTTTACGAAATTTTGGCAGTATAACATTATAATTTACCCTAATCTCCCTGCATGAAAACACAATTCATAAACCAAGTTCCAGTTGGCATTTCAAATCGAATTCTCAACATTTCAAGCTCACATAAAAACAGTTTCATCAAAACATGCACCATAGTATCCCTACGTCCTTTACACTTAGCCTTTACCTCTTAAGTTGCTGCGATTATGCTCGTCAGCACCAGTGTCGTTTCCTGATTTTTGAGCTGCAAAATACCGTATAATTCTATCAAATCATCACACTTCAATTATAGAGAGTTATTAACTCTCTATAGTCTATCACATTGCCTACAATAACTTTCAATTTAGTCTTTTTCACATCGATGCTAACACTGTAATTACAGCTAAAACACCTCTGATTTCAGTTCCAATTTCGCCTACGGTCTTGAATTAATTTGCATATTATTTTAGGACCTAAAACATATTAAATTGGGCATGAATTCTGCTTTCCCTTCCTTGGTCGAAATTGACTTCCTTAGTGACATAACTTATTTCTTTCATTTAAGCTTAAATTTTTTACTTTACATATAATTCTACATTTTTTTCTTCATCAAATTGCAACATTTCCATGCATAAATAGCCTTGACCGAAACCCTAGGAGGGTGTTCTTCCTAGTTTTAAGTTGATTCAAGCTTGAATAATCACTTAAACACCTTAATCACATGGTATTCAATCATGAAACCATAAAAAATTTAAATTTTCTAATATTCTTACCTCGGACAAATACTTCAAAGAATCCCACACTTCTATTTTGGCTGCTTTAGCTAATGATTTTGGCATGGGAAAGTAAAGGAAGATGAGAGGAACAAGTTTGGTGAAGACAAATTTTGGTTTAGATGAGATTTTGGTGAAATTTCAAGACTTTCTCTCTCTTCATAAACTCACGTTATTGGACGAAATGGGGAGGTTTGGTTGCTGTTGGAAATAGCTGAGGAAGAAGCTGAAAATTTCATTTAAAATGATATTTTAATGCGTAAATACCGTTTTGCCCTTATACTTAAGTAAACATCCAATTTTGCCTTTTTTGGTTTGACTTCAGTTTAAACAATCAGTCTAATCTTCAAAATATTTTTTTCAACATGAAATATATCTCTTTAATTTGCTCTAACTCTCAATTGAGCTTTTGTTAAGGTTTGACTAATCGTTGAGCAAAATTACTAATATACCCTTAACCGTTAAATCACGTAAATTTCTATTTTTACGCATGTTTTATTCCATCAATCCACATGGCCTAAAACCTTATTTCATGAGAAATTTTCTATTACTAATAGTGGATCCAAAATCAACTCGGTTTGACTGTTATTCATGAAAGTTCTATTGGCCTATGGACTTAATTGTCAATTTCTAATTTGTTTGCACGCTTTTAAAAAATGCACAAAAAATGAGTTTAAGGTGCAAATTCTTACCTTCGCTATATTTAGCTCTAAATAAGACATCCATCAAGTTTTCTCTTGCTCTGGGACACTAGAAATACTGTGGGACCCACCATCTATTACTCTTTATTCTTGCAAGGTATATGTCATTTAGATAATTATATAATGCCTATTAATATGTATAGATGGTAGATATATAAATATCACAAAAATTAATTATCAAAAGAAAGAAAACATATCATGATCTTTTTAAGACTCTAAAAACTTTAACTCACATATCTTGATCTTTTTAAGACTCTAAAAACTTTAACTCTCTTTTTTTCCTCTTTTTTTTTTAATTTTGACTTCTTATCCTAATTTTCTTTAACTCTATAGACTCTAAACCATTATTCCCCCTTCCCCCTAACACTTGAATCTTACTTTGTCTTTAAAGTAAGTCTAGCATACAAAGAAGAAGAATATAAACTCAAGTATATATGAAAATCAAGAGTACAAGGAAAAAGGAAAAGAAATTCTCCATTGTTTTACATCGTTGGGTTGCCTCCCAAGTAGCGCTTTTGTTTAATGTCGTTTGCTCAACTGCTCTTTCTTCTAATCATTAGCCAATCCAATCTTTAATTTTTTTATTGGTTTCTAGAGTTCCTCCTTCTCAAGATTCTTGCTCATGGCTATTTCTAGCGCATCTTTAAGAACTTGATTTTCATCAACTTTTAGAAGTGCATAGTTCCTTTAAAAACTTGGCATCGCAAGGCACTTGATTAATTTCATAAAGGAGAGGAATATTGACTTCCACTTTCCTAAATGTCTCCATATCTCCTTATCTTACTCTTCATTTGTAGCTCTCGTAAACCTACTAGGAAAATGAGGAGGGTAAGTAAAAGTATTAAAAGGAATTTGCTTATCAGTTACCTCAGCTTTAGACTCCTTGATTTTGACATCATCATGGTACTTTATAAAGTTGTTGAAATTCTTCCACCATTTTATATTGTGCATGTTGACATCTCCCCCTGTAATACTGGAATCGGTTTCATCCTCCTTCATAAAGTTGTCCACATGTTCATCTTATGTCTTTATATTTGTGTCAACATCTTCATGCGTACTTCCTTGGATTCAATTTCCCTTTCACTTTTCAAGATAATGTCATTAACATTATCTCTTAGATTCACCACAAGTTGAAAGGTCATAGCTTCAATGTTGCTTAAGGAAGTAATTATCTGACTTGTTTGTTGCTCAAAATTCTTAATATAAATATCAATCTCTTGTGAAAATTGTAAAGTGTTAATTTCAAGAGTCTTAATAATATCTTCAAGAGAGATACCAAAGTCTTGAGGTAAAGGCATACCTTGAGGTTGAGATTGTAAAGAGTCAATAGCCTTAACAATTTCTTTAAGAGACATACATGAGTTTAGTGGTAGAGCTTGATATGTATCTTGAAATGGCGCATTGTAAATCTCATATTGATTCCTATAACTGTAATTAGGATGATCCTACCATCCTTGATTGTACACATCTTAGTATGGAATAATTGTAGTTTGGGTAATAATTGTAGTATGGTTCGTAAGCTTGCTCCAAGAAGTCCTCTTACTTCTTGTTTTGGGTGGTGGTAATTGCCACATCCCAAGTTATCAAATATTTCTACCATTTCATGTAACTTAATCACTTACGGTTGGGTTGTCTACAGTGTCGACTGTGAGAGCCCAAAATTTTCTTTTCTCCCTATACATATTGAAGGTGAAGAATTAGAATAATAAGTAAAATTACAGAAACTAATTCTTCTATGTTATAGAATTACGAAGAAATTGTCAAATGGGCCCCATAGGGCAATCCGTATACCAGATGGCCTTTGAAGTGGCAAAATATTAGAACTATGCCTAAAATATTTAAAGGTCAAGAAGACCACTTTTTTGAAATCTTTAAAATGAGCACACCTCAATTTATGTGCAACAAATCTAAAAATGACAATTGTGTCCACGCCCGGAAGAACTTTTTTGAATAACGATCAAACTAAATTGACTTTGAATTCACAGACTGTTATAGGATAATCCTCACATAAGGAAGTTTCATGTGGATCCAACCTGTGAAATTTCGCATAAAGTGCTAAAAATAACGTGAACGTAACTAAAAGCACTTGTATAGGGGTAGTTTAGTAATTTCACTACCCATAATAGGTTAAACCCCCTTGAGAGTCAATAATTGACCATGTTTGACCTAAATATATGGAAAATAATGAAAATAAAATATTAAAACTGATTTAAAAATATTAAAATAATAAATGGGACATATTTGAAAATAAAGAAAGAATGCAAGGATATTATAGTCATTTAACATGAGGGGCTGGTCAATATTCGACCAGAATTTACCCAAATTAATTAAATTTAATAAAATTAAAATTAAAAATCAGAAATAAAAATCAATAAAATATTAACCATGGCATAATTGTAAATATAACCTAACCAACCGACCTTCCCCTTCCCCTGTTCTGCTACTCGTTTCTGCCCTAGAAATTTCTTAAGTTTCTTCACATTTTCTTCCATTTTTTTTAGTAAATTCACTACTTCCCTCTACCAAACCATTAAGCCATCTTAACAAAATTTGTTCTTCATTTTAAGTGCTAACTATGATTGGAATGTCGTGGACAGAACCTAACGTAGGAAGGGTGTCATGGCTGTAATACTGTTCGGTTGCTATAGGTAAGGTGGTTGGGTGATGTTTTGCTTAATCCTAGTCATGGTATCTACTTGTTTATGCATGGATAATATGATTTAAGCCTTGGATTGAATTAAATGAAAGTATAGAAGATAGATTCAGCCATGGAAGGAAAAATGAAGAAATTATGGTGATAATTATAGTGATTTTAATGTTTGTTGATTTGGAATTAGCAGTAAATTAGGAAAGGAACTTGATTGAAACTTGAATTGAGTGATAGTTTGCAAAAGCATGGATGTGGTGTGGAGATGGGAATCAACCAGCCATGAGTGGGCTGGATTGTAACTGTCCACAGTACAATAAATAACATATTTTATACATAATTTACGGTTGGGCTGTCTATGACGCTTTTAGCACTTGCATAGCAATAGTAATAAATGGTAAACATTTATTTATATATTAAATTTGGAATATGAAATTCTTCAATATTCCTTACACTTTACATCCCCTGTTTTATTTTACAATAAAGTAGTACTATATACAAGTGTTTGAATATATAAGAGAAGTGACGGTACCTTTAAAATTTAACACAGTTTGCCCCAACGAGCTTACTCGCAGCTCTATTTATCCGAGGAAGGTCTCAAATAATCCTTGCAACAATTTGAGGAGTTGAAAGATAAGGGGGTGAGCGAACCACGTGCACAGTAAAGGAGTCGTATGCTGTTTGATATAATGAAATCTATATGTTGGAAAATATTTATTTTTCCATAAATCTAAATGGAATAAATCATTTAATTTCCACCACTTCAGTAATAGTTCAAAACACGTGACAGTTTCAGTGATCAAACAGTACAGTGAACTGTAGATATAAAACTGTAGAAACAGTAATCAGTCACTTTTAGTACAGTATTTTGTAAATATCTAAAATCGTTGGATAAACAGTACATTAATTATTTCTATATTAGAAATAATTTTCATAATATCCTTTTTCAATAAACAGTGACTGTCAGTGCAGTTCAGTAAACAGTAATTAGTACGATACAATTCAGTAAACAATATTTCTCAGTACGATACAGTTCAGTAAACATTATTTCTTAGTATCGTACAGTTAAGTAAAATAGTATTTCCCAGTGCAGTACAGTTCAGTAAAACACTATTTCGGTATGGTTCAGTTCAGTAAACAATAATTCACAATGCAGTACAGTAAAACGGGATTTAGTAAATCCCTTCAGTAAACAAAAATCAGTAAGTTGAGACTAGGCATCACCCTACATCATATCATGCTATCAACGTCCACTAAGGGACACAGTAACAGTATACAGTGAGATTTATGGCCATCATCTATAGGGGTCCTCGATGTACACTTGCCAAGTGACATCCGGGACCGCTGATGACTGGCGGGTCAATAAGCCACGTGATAGTAACAGTAATAGTAGTAAGCATGCATCTCGGGGCCTAAGTCTCAAAATAGTATAAAAACCGTACCACAACCTTTATGGATCTTATTCAAAATAATTTGAAATATTTCATATTTATCAATAAGGCTCTCACATTTTCATATATCATCACCTTTATGGAATTTATAAAATAAATAAGATCAGTATTTAGTTCCATAAAGGTATAAAATCATTTCTTTTCCCATAAAAATACCTTTAAGGAAATCTCATGTATTAATTCATTTATTTAAGTAATCATTTCCAAAAAGGTATTTATTTCTCATTTCCACATACCCTAAATCAGTCAGTAAATATTCATGTATTAAGTGAGAACACAATAAATATTCATTTTGAATATTTAATATCATATAAAACATAATTAATTTCTCACTTTAATGAAAATATAAAACATGAATATTTAATTTTATAACTTTCTCATAATTTCCAGTTTATGGAAAATTGGTGGAAATTATATTCAAAATTTCCCATTTAAATCATTTCATGCATCTAAAATATTTTATAATATTTTAGAATACTTTTGGAAATTTTCCGACAGCATAACTTGTAACAGTCTGAGTGTATATTTTTACACAATATTTACTAGTACTTTACATATTTTTACCGGTTGGGCTGTCTGTGATGCCTTTACCACTTGATCATTAACAGTAATAAATGGTGAACATTTATTCAATAAATTCCGAATATAAAATTTTTTTACAATATTCCGTATACTTTACATCCCCTATTTTCATTTTACAATAATGTAGTACTGTATACAACTGTATGAATATATAAGAGAAGTGATTGTACCTTTAAAATTCAATACTCTTCGTCCCAGTGGGCTACTCGCAGTTATATTTAACTGAGGAAGCCATTAAATAATCCTTGTGATTAACCTGGAAGATTTGAAAGTAAGGGGTGAGCGAACCACATGCTCAGTAAAGGAGTCGTATGCTGCTTGATATAATGAAATCTATATGCCAGAAAATATTTATTTTTCCATAAATATAAATGGAATAAATCATTTAATTTCCACCACTTCAGTAACAGTTCAAAACACGTGACAGTACAGTAGTAAAACAGTAGTTACGGTAAACAGTCTTTTCAATACAGCAGCTTATAAATATCCAAATCACTGGATAACAGTTTAGTAATTATTTCTATTTTAGAAATAATCTTCAAGGTATTCTTTCTCGATAACAGTAAATTCCTTTCAGTTCAGTAAACAATATTTCGCATAATTCAGTTCAGTAAATAGAAATCAGTAGATTTCAGTTCTGTAAACTGAAATCAATAGATACTAGTTCAGTAAATAGTAATTAGTAAGTTTCAGTTTAGTAAACAGTAGCTTTTAGTTCAGTAAACAGTAAACAGTAATCAGTAGCTACAAGTTTAGTAAACAGTAAACAGTAGCTTTCAGTTCAGTAAAATAGTATTTCGGTACGGTTCAGTTCAGTAAACAGTAAACAGTAAACAGTGCAGTACAATAAAACAAGATTCAGTAAATCCCTTCAGTAAACAATAATCAGTAAGTTTAGACTAGGCATCACCCTACAATTAAATCATGCTATCATCATCCACTAAGGGACACAGTAATCCTCCCCGAAGGGACACAGTAATAGTATACAGTGAGATCTATGGCCATGATCTATAGGGTGTCCTCGGTATACACTTGCCAGGTGACATCCGGGACGCTGATGACTGGCGGGTCAATCAGCCACGTGACAGTAACAATAATAGTATAATGCATGAAACTCGGGGCCTAAGTCTCAAAACAGTATAAAAACCGTACCACAGCCTTTATGGATCTTATTCAAAGTAATTTGAAATATTTCATGGTTATCCATAAGGCTCTCACATTTTCATATATCATCACCTTTATGGAATTTATAAAATAAATAAAATCAATATTTGGTTCCATAAAGGTATAAAATCATTTCTTTTCCCATAAAAATACCTTTAAGGAAATCCCATGAATCAAATCATATATTTAAAGAATTATTTTCCAAAAAGATATTTTATTCCCTATTTTCGCATACAGTAAATATTCATGTATCAAGTGAGAAAAAAAATAATTATTCAATTTGAACATTTAATATCATATAAAACAAATCAATTTCTCACTTTAATAAAAATATAAAACATGAATATTTAATTTCTCATAACTCTCAAAATTTCCAATTTATGGAAAATTGGTGGAAATTATATTCAAAATTTTCCATTTAAATCATTTCATGCTTCTAAAATATTTTGGAATATTTTAGAATATTTTTGGAAAATTTCCGACAGCATAACAGCTGCGGATTTCTAACCTCTTGCACACAGTCACAATATATAAGCCAACTTTTCAACCGCAGATTTTGCATGTTTTCAAACCAAATCATGCATCCAATATTCTCATAAAATTTAGTTCAAGAAAACATGCAATTCATTATATCACTACAACTCACACACTCCCCCCTTACCAGTCTTATGAAGACGATCGTCCCGGTTACGCTAACCGAAATCCGTCGACCCAGGCTGTAAAATAATTTTATCCAAAATTATTAATATTTTTCTTCTTAATTTTAAGCCACTAAAATTCATAAAATGCAGCCACTAATGTCTTATTATAAGCACAATCAGTATAAATTATACTGGTGCTAAAACTCAACTTCCTCATTCTTGATCCTTTTTCGGTTTTAATTTCACCAAAACTTCTCTTTTAAATTCTATAATTACCTTATACCAAAATACCTAATTTTCAGTACTAATTCATAAAAATCAAGTCATGGCCGAACCTCAAAATGCCACTTTTAATGACTTTCCATCATTTTTCCTTAATTGTTGTTTTCAATTGGTGAATGCCTTTCCTACGTGAGCCATTTCTTGACATTATTCTTGCATGAACATTAAATTCCTCTACTCTCCCATGCCAACCGAACCATCCTTGAAATAACTAGATTTTTAATTCTTCATCCTCTCATGGTTTTCAAGCTTCTACTCAACTTATCTATAGTCCATAACTTATTTCTCATCATCATTATAGGATTTCTAGCATGATTTCCTTGTTTTTCTATATTTATATCAAGATCTAAATTGGTGCTAATTCCATACTCTAATAGGATTTTACTCAAAACAATCCTATAATCATGTTTATTATGTTATAAAACATGGAAATACATCATTCAATATCAACAAAACCATGGAAATCAATTATCTTACCTTGACCGATTGTCCACTCCAAAACAGAACACTTTTCTATCTCATTTCAACCCCTTTTCTCTTGGTTTCTTTGATATCCAAATGATGGTGTAAAGGTTGATGGTGAAGGTTAAGTGATTAGGTAGTAAGAGTGTATAATTTTACTGAATTTTTCCTTGAGTAAAATGGATGCAAAACGGAATAGAATTTGCAACCAACACAGCTCCTCTCGTAGACAGTAGGGGAAACGGTGATAAAGAGATAATTTGCTGAAGTTTTTTTGTTCTATTAAATCTTCAATTTATCTTGGTATCCAATGAGAGTTAGCCACCTAGCTTCTTATCCCATTTCCCAATCATTTTATGTCCAAATTGCATTTAATTTCCGAAGAAAACTGCAACAAAGGAACGGTGGAGAGCTTTTGTTGCTGTCCCGTTTTCTGACCATGTTTCTTCTTCTCTTGAAATTTTTTAACCAATTGAAATTGATTCCATACTAAACTTTTAACTTCTTCTACTTTAAGGATTACTTGCATTGTCTTTTATGCTATAAAAGAACCAACCCATACGGCACAACAATAGCCAAGAGAAATGGCGTAAAGACTGAAAATTTCTGATCAGTTCTTATCTCTTCTCTTGTTTTATACTTCAACCAATGAAGGTTGATCACATGTTAAGCTTTAAATGCTTCTTCCTTTATATTAAATTTTATACTATAAAAATTATATTCCAATTGCCTTTAGATGTTTTCCAGGTGAGCAGCATCATGGCAGTAAAGGTGGCGTATGAGATCCATTTTGCTGATCAGTTTTATTTTGTTTTACCTCTCTTTTATATAATTCCACCAATCACAATTTATCACATGTCAAGCAAATCCATTTCCTTTCTTTAAATAAGATTTGTTTGACCATAAAATTGCATCTCAATTTTGCATTAGATGCATAAAATCGTGTGGCACAACAACAGCAAGAGGAGAGGCGGTGAAGCTAAATCTTCTGTTCGATTTTCACTCATTTTCTCCCCTTTTTCGTGTGCTCCAATCAATAACAATTCACCATATGTTCAAAAATAAAATTCCCTTCCATTTACATGTCATTTACTTGTATTTATGCCATTAAAATTGCATTTGAAATTTCCAAATTTTCAGATTTGTTTTCTTTATTTATTCTATACCTTCAATTAATCATTTAATATTTATTTCACCTCATATACACCATATTATAATTCATAATTCCAATAAAATCCAAAATCCAAAGTGGAAATCCATATTCAATCTTTATTTAATTTCACTAATTAATTTATTTCCATTATCAAGGCTTTACGAAAATATGGTGTACAGTATGATAAAATCGGGTCTCACATTTCTCCCCACCTTAGAAAATTTGGTCCTCCAAATTTGACCTGAACTTATCACTGAAATAGCTCTGGATATTTCTCACATAATCTAAGATCTCGAAAGATCCAATGTATTGAGGACTCAGCTTTCCTTTCTTACCGAATCTCATTATGTCTTTAGGTGAGACCTTCAAAATACATTATCACCCGTACATCTCGGGAATCTGCTCAACCATATAAGGAGCTAAGGACTTATGGTCTCCCACTTTTTTACCATGCTATCGTGGATCGATATCGTCTGCCATATATAATTTCGTAAGGTGCTATGCCGATAGTCACCTGTTAGCTATTATTATAAGTAAACTCGGTCAGGGTAAATGATCGTCTCAGGAGCCTCTAAAATCAAGTGCACATGCTCCCAACACATCCTCGAGCGTCTGTATCATACGCTCGGATTGTCCGTCAGTCTGCGGATAAAATGCGGTGCTAAAACTCAGTTGGGATCCCATGGCTTCCTGAAATCTCTCTCAGAAATGAGATGTGAAGCGGGACTCCCTGTCAGATGTGATGCTCACCGGAACACCATATAACCTCACTATCTCCTTGACATATAAATCGGCTAAGGCTCTAACTGGATTCCTAGGCTTAATAGCCAAAATAAGCAGACTTAGTCAATTTATCCAAAATTACCCAGATAACATCATATCTTTTGTGGGTTTTCTGAATTTCACTTAATTTAGGAAGTACCACCGATATAGGTATTTTTCTTCGTTATAAAATTTCTAACTTTCAATTAATCATTTCTTCTAGATAATACTGCTAGCATACTTTTAAAATCCAAGTTTCCTCTTTCACAATCAATTTATACTCCCTGAAATTCTTTATCACCTTTGGGAGTTAACAATTTTCACTTCTTTTCATACAGTAAATAATTCACACTATTATCACATATTATCTCATTTGGTGCCTAGTCGATAATAATTTGGCGACAATCATTTAAACAATTTTAATCAATCGTATGTAATTGTCCCGGTAGCTTTTACATCCAGTGCACTCGCTCTCAACATATCATTGAGCGTTTACATATTACGCTTGAATATGTAATCATTAATAAGCGGTGCTATCAATAAATTGGGAATCCCAAAGCCTTTTGCTATTCTTTTAAAAGCATATGGCAAATCAAGGATCCATATCACATGTACTCGCTCACTGGAGCTTCACATACATTCTCACCAATATATATCGACTAGGGCACTCAAGAGATCAAGAACTTGATGATGTAGAAGTGAATCAATTTGGTCAATCTATCTATAGTCACTTCTATGACATCATGATTCTTTCGGATTCTTTACTATCCCACAATAATCAATTTCACATTAATTTAGTTAAGGTTGCACTTCACTTGCAACCCTTAATATTAACCCTCACTTACAGTGAATGAGGCATTAGGTAATAATTTTCCTCGATATCTCTTTTCATATAGAGTTATCATTACATCCTCATTCTCATGGTGCATGTAATATCACTTAATAATATAATGTACCTGAGGAAGTTATCTTTTCATAATCACATTCTGTAATTGAAATTTATCAAATTACCAATTCCGTCTCCACATTATTTATGCCATTTCATATTTCCAATATATACATCCATTTACATGACTGTCAGTAATTCGTTTATTTACTCCTCTGAGTATGACTCATTTCATCTATCAATCTAGCTCGATTTTTAAATTTAGCCGTGACGCTATGATAGTTAGAGTAATCACATTCAATCTTGATTTGGGAACTACCTCATAATTCGTGTTCCCTTATCATCATATGATTTGTCTTTTTAATACATTTTCATCCTTTCACATTTATCACTTCAGTTGTTTTTCCATATGGTATAGTACTCTTCCGTTAAAATCTTTTAACATTGTTGAATACTATACTCCCTTATATTCATCCACTCCCATTTAATTTTCTCACATGTATGTATCATATCAGTGAAGTAGCCAATCCCACAAATTTCTCAACCAATCATTTATTTTATTCGGTTTTCCAGAAATTTGTGGAATTATTCAAGGGTATTGCTTATTTCCTTCAAATGAATGGAAATATATTCACATCATGGTTATATGCTATTATATTTTATCTATATGTGATCAAATATATCATTCATTAAACTCACATCCATCACAAAATATTTCATTAACCTCGTAGGCACTATCAAGAACTCGTTAAAATTATATCGAGTTCTAAACATCATCTTATAAACATCAATCCCCAGGCTTTTATCTATTGACACCCTGTTCAGAGATTGATCTTAGGAATTCCTTATACTCTTTCTAACAAGATCATCAATGTTTCCTCCGAACACTCTTATATAATAAATTCTTTATCCACAATTTTTTTGGAGCAATTTCTTAAGCTTTTCGAACTCCTTTAGGTTCTCCGGTAAGAGCTTAGAAATGAAATCCATGATGTGAATCATGTCAATGATCTCTCAAATCTATTCTACTCCAAAAATTTATTTGAAGTTACCTTCAGTAACTTTTAAATCATAACCTCATACCATCTTGGATGTTTTGTCATTTACATCCTGCTAATCCACTATGTATACTCCAAAACAAATACGTAAAATTTTCAAATCATTTAGCATATATTTCACATCGATTCATTTTTATATATGTTTGCACTTCATAATATACCATTCTGTCAAGCATATTTCAAAATATTCTAGTTCTACAAATATCTGATTTATTTCCATAAGAACTAGAAGGACTATTTAGAACCAGAATTAACAACATTGATATTAAATCATCAATGCATAATTCACCTTTTCAATTACTCTCAATAAGTGTGTCACTTTTCATAATATCCATTAAACCCTAATCAAATACCCCGTCTTTTCACTTTTAATTCAGGCCCTAAAAATTCATAATAGGGCCGCCTATCTCGCGACCTCCCACATTATACACTTCGGTCGCATTACTCATCAAAGTATAAGTGGGGTTCATAGTAGGGACCATTAAAAATGTAATATGTCCTTTACACCATCGGTTAGTTTATTACCATGAATCGGTTCCAAATCAATTTAGTCAATTCAGAGGCATTATTTCAATATAGGAGCATAATCGTCATTTTCATGTTCATTTCTCTCTCTTCAAGATGACTTTAAGCAGGTGATCTTAAGATCTATACACTGATGATATTCTATTCCACTCTAATATCATCATTTCAAAGTCTTAGTTCGATTCGAACAGAGAAGTCCTGGTGAGGCCCTCACCGAGTTCCACTCTGTACTTTACCGAACAGACCTCCATTAAGACTATAAGATCACCTATTTCATGCAAAATTCTCGGGTTATTATCCCTCTTTAGCATCCTTAATTCGTAGATTTCCACACCATTTAAAACATTTAACCCAATTTACAATCACTTATTTTCTTTATACATTCAGACTATACAGTACGACAGGGGATGTTAATCTTTTTCAACACTTTTTGTTCTAAAAGCATCGACAGACATCAGGCCAACCTTGCTCTGATACCATTAAATCTGTAACAGTCTGAGTGTATATTTTTACACAATATTTACTAGTATTTTACATATTTTTACCGGTTGGGCTGTCTGTGATGCCTTTACCACTTAATCATTAACAGTAATAAATGGTGAACATTTATTCAATAAATTCGGAATATAAAATTTTTTTACAATATTCCGTATACTTTACATCCCCCGTTTTCATTTTACAACAATGTAGTACTGTATACAACTGTCTGAATATATAAGAGAAGTGATTGTACCTTTAAAATTCAATACTCTTCGTCCCAGTGGGCTACTCGCAGTTATATTTAACTGAGGAAGCCATTAAATAATCCTTGTGATTAACCTGGAAGATTTGAAAGTAAGGGGTGAGCGAACCACATGCTCAGTAAAGGAGTCGTATGCTGCTTGATATAATGAAATCTATATGCCGGAAAATATTTATTTTTCCATAAATATAAATGGAATAAATCATTTAATTTCCACCACTTCAGTAACAGTTCAAAACACGTGACAGTACAGTAGTAAAACAGTAGTTACGGTAAACAGTCTTTTCAGTAGAGTAGCTTATAAATATCCAAATCACTGGATAACAGTTCAGTAATTATTTCTATTTTTGAAATAATCTTCAAGGTATTCTTTCTCGATAACAGTAAATTCCTTTCAGTTCAGTAAACAATATTTCGCATAATTCAGTTCAGTAAATAGAAATCAGTAGATTTCAGTTCTGTAAACCGAAATCAGTAGATACTAGTTCAGTAAATAGTAATTAGTAAGTTTCAGTTTAGTAAAACAGTAGCTTTTAGTTCAATAAACAGTAAACAGTAATCAGTAGCTACAAGTTCAGTAAACAGTAAACAGTAGCTTTCAGTTCAGTAAAATAGTATTTCGGTACGGTTCAGTTCAGTAAACAGTAAACAGTGCAGTACAATAAAACAAGATTCAGTAAATCCCTTCAGTAAACAATAATCAGTAAGTTTAGACTAGGCATCACCCTACAATTAAATCATGCTATCATCATCCACTAAGGGACACAGTAATCCTCCCCGAAGGGACACAGTAATAGTATACAGTGAGATCTATGGCCATGATCTATAGGGTGTCCTCGGTATACACTTGCCAGGTGACATCCGGGACGCTGATGACTGGCGGGTCAATCAGCCACGTGACAGTAACAGTAATAGTATAATGCATGAAACTCGGGGCCTAAGTCTCAAAACAGTATAAAAACCGTACCACAGCCTTTATGGATCTTATTCAAAGTAATTTGAAATATTTCATGGTTATCCATAAGGCTCTCACATTTTCATATATCATCACCTTTATGGAATTTATAAAATAAATAAAATCAATATTTGGTTCCATAAAGGTATAAAATCATTTCTTTTCCCATAAAAATACCTTTAAGGAAATCCCATGAATCAAATCATATATTTAAAGAATTATTTTCCAAAAAGATATTTTATTCCCTATTTTCGCATACAGTAAATATTCATGTATCAAGTGAGAAAAAAAATAATTATTCAATTTGAACATTTAATATCATATAAAACAAATCAATTTCTCACTTTAATAAAAATATAAAACATGAATATTTAATTTCTCATAACTCTCAAAATTTCCAATTTATGGAAAATTGGTGGAAATTATATTCAAAATTTTCCATTTAAATCATTTCATGCTTCTAAAATATTTTGGAATATTTTAGAATATTTTTGGAAAATTTCCGACAGCATAACAGCTGCGGATTTCTAACCTCTTGCACACAGTCACAATATATAAGCCAACTTTTCAACCGCAGATTTTGCATGTTTTCAAACCAAATCATGCATCCAATATTCTCATAAAATTTAGTTCAAGAAAACATGCAATTCATTATATCACTACAACTCACACACTCCCCCCTTACCAGTCTTATGAAGACGATCGTCCCGGTTACGCTAACCGAAATCCGTCGACCCAGGCTGTAAAATAATTTTATCCAAAATTATTAATATTTTTCTTCTTAATTTTAAGCCACTAAAATTCATAAAATGCAGCCACTAATGTCTTATTATAAGCACAATCAGTATAAATTATACTGGTGCTAAAACTCAACTTCCTCATTCTTGATCCTTTTTCGGTTTTAATTTCACCAAAACTTCTCTTTTAAATTCTATAATTACCTTATACCAAAATACCTAATTTTCAGTACTAATTCATAAAAATCAAGTCATGGCCGAACCTCAAAATGCCACTTTTAATGACTTTCCATCATTTTTCCTTAATTGTTGTTTTCAATTGGTGAATGCCTTTCCTACGTGAGCCATTTCTTGACATTATTCTTGCATGAACATTAAATTCCTCTACTCTCCCATGCCAACCGAACCATCCTTGAAATAACTAGATTTTTAATTCTTCATCCTCTCATGGTTTTCAAGCTTCTACTCAACTTATCTATAGTCCATAACTTATTTCTCATCATCATTATAGGATTTCTAGCATGATTTCCTTGTTTTTCTATATTTATATCAAGATCTAAATTGGTGCTAATTCCATACTCTAATAGGATTTTACTCAAAACAATCCTATAATCATGTTTATTATGTTATAAAACATGGAAATACATCATTCAATATCAACAAAACCATGGAAATCAATTATCTTACCTTGACCGATTGTCCACTCCAAAACAGAACACTTTTCTATCTCATTTCAACCCCTTTTCTCTTGGTTTCTTTGATATCCAAATGATGGTGTAAAGGTTGATGGTGAAGGTTAAGTGATTAGGTAGTAAGAGTGTATAATTTTACTGAATTTTTCCTTGAGTAAAATGGATGCAAAACGGAATAGAATTTGCAACCAACACAGCTCCTCTCGTAGACAGTAGGGGAAACGGTGATAAAGAGATAATTTGCTGAAGTTTTTTTGTTCTATTAAATCTTCAATTTATCTTGGTATCCAATGAGAGTTAGCCACCTAGCTTCTTATCCCATTTCCCAATCATTTTATGTCCAAATTGCATTTAATTTCTGAAGAAAACTGCAACAAAGGAACGGTGGAGAGCTTTTGTTGCTGTCCCGTTTTCTGACCATGTTTCTTCTTCTCTTGAAATTTTTTAACCAATTGAAATTGATTCCATACTAAACTTTTAACTTCTTCTACTTTAAGGATTACTTGCATTGTCTTTTATGCTATAAAAGAACCAACCCATACGGCACAACAATAGCCAAGAGAAATGGCGTAAAGACTGAAAATTTCTGATCAGTTCTTATCTCTTCTCTTGTTTTATACTTCAACCAATGAAGGTTGATCACATGTTAAGCTTTAAATGCTTCTTCCTTTATATTAAATTTTATACTATAAAAATTATATTCCAATTGCCTTTAGATGTTTTCCAGGTGAGCAGCATCATGGCAGTAAAGGTGGCGTATGAGATCCATTTTGCTGATCAGTTTTATTTTGTTTTACCTCTCTTTTATATAATTCCACCAATCACAATTTATCACATGTCAAGCAAATCCATTTCCTTTCTTTAAATAAGATTTGTTTGACCATAAAATTGCATCTCAATTTTGCTTTAGATGCATAAAATCGTGTGGCACAACAACAGCAAGAGGAGAGGCGGTGAAGCTAAATCTTCTATTCGATTTTCACTCATTTTCTCTCCTTTTTCGTGTGCTCCAATCAATAACAATTCACCATATGTTCAAAAATAAAATTCCCTTCCATTTACATGTCATTTACTTGTATTTATGCCATTAAAATTGCATTTGAAATTTCCAAATTTTCAGATTTGTTTTCTTTATTTATTCTATACCTTCAATTAATCATTTAATATTTATTTCACCTCATATACACCATATTATAATTCATAATTCCAAATCCAAAATCCAAAGTGGAAATCCATATTCAATCTTTATTTAATTTCACTAATTAATTTATTTCCATTATCAAGGCTTTACGAAAATATGGTGTACAGTATGATAAAATCGAGTCTCACATAACTACTGCGGATTCCTAACCTCCTGCACACAATTCGCAGTATATAAACTAACTTATCTACCACAATTTTGCTTGTTTTCAAACCAAATCATGCATCCAATATTCTCATAAAATTTAGCTTGAGAAAACATGAAATTCATTATATCACTACAACTCACACACTCCTCCCTTACCTGTCTTACGAAGCCTAGTTTCTCGGTTACGCTAACCGAAATCCGTCAACTCGAGCTACAAAATAATTTATCAAAAATTATTAATATTTTTCTTCTTATTTTTAAGTCACTAATTTTCATAAAATGCAGCCACTAATGTCATAATATAAGCACAATCAGTATAATTTATACTGGTGTTAAAACTCAACTTCTTCATTTTAGTTCCTTTTTCGATTCTAATTTCACCAATAATTCTCTTTCAATTTCTATAGTCCTTTTCTACTATTAATCATAAAAATTCAGCATATTTCATACTCAAATAAAGTCATGGCCGAACCCTCTTATGGCCATTTCCTGACTTTTAAATCGTTTCTCCTCAATTATTGTTTTCAATTTGTTCTTCCTTGCTTACGTAAGCCTTTCCCTCTAATTTTCATGCATGAACCATAACTTTTCCTTATTCTTTCATGCCAAACCGAAGCCTCCTTACAATATCCAAAATTTGATTTTTTAATCTTTCACCATGATTTATTGTTTCAACCTTTAATTCCTTACTTGCTTGATCATTTCTTATTGTTTTCTTGTATGAAAACACAATATACCATTGATTCTCTTACCAACCGAACATCCATTATCCATGGCAAATTTTGATCTAGCCAACCTCATGTAAAACAAAGTTCATAAACTTTATCTACACCTTACACTAAACTAGAATATAGCTTTAGATTTAATTAAAACAATAAAACATTAAATCTCCTCACCTCAACCGAACCAGCAACATCAAGTTCTGTGTTGTTTCCTTTCTAGTCAGCCCTCCTTTCTTGGTCTTTTGATGTTTTGAAGGTGAATGTAAGGTCTATAGAGGTGGTTAAATGATTAACTAGCATAAGGATGGAGTTTTGCTAAGAAATTCGTGGAGAAACAAAAGCAAAACAGAGCAAGAACGTGCAGCCAAAAACAGAAAGTCGAGAAGTTGCAGAGTAACTCGGTAACGCTGAGGAAATTTGCAAAGAATTCGGTCCTATTTAGTCCTCCTTTCCTCAAGTTAACCAATCATAATTTGCCACCTAATTTGCTCTTACATTTCTTTCATCATTTCTTTCTTTAATTGAGGTTACACGTGCAACAACAAAAGCAGCAAAGAAAAGTGGCGGTGAAGACAGTTTTTAGGCTACACGTTTTTAACTTGTTTTTTTTCTTTCTTTTTAAGACTCCATCCAATAGAAATTAAGTTATATTTACAAATATAACATTTTCCCTCTATTAAACATCATTTCATGTCTATTTAAGCAATTAAAATGCGCAGAAAAATTACAGCAAAAGGAATGGCGTAGAGCTTATTTTTCTGCCCGTTCTTTGATTTATTTTCACCTTCTTTTTGTAGCCTTCAGCCAATTAAATTGATTCCATGCTAAACTTTAAAAACCTCTTTAGTTAAGTATCATTTTTATTGTATTTTAATACCATAAAGATTGCATTCCACTTGCCTTTAACTGAATGAAACCGTGCAGCAACATCAGCAGTAGAAAAGTGGTGTGAATGTCCACTTTGGCTGCACGGTTTTTGACTTCTTTTGTCTCTTTTAATGCATAATTCAGTCAATAAAAGTCCAGCAATACATCCACTTAATAAAACCATCTTCATCTATTGTTATTTATTCCATTTTACACCATAAATTTGCAAGAAATTTGTGTCCAGCCGTGCATCATAATAGTAGCAAAAATTGATGCACGGTTTGGACTTTGTTTCTCCACTTGCTTTAATATATTCACCAAGGAAGAATTTAATCATTTGTACAATGTATAAATTTTCCTCTTATACTTCATTTATTGTATATTTTATGCCATGAAAATATCACTTCCATTTGTAATTTTCTGATTTGTTTTTCTTCCTTTATTCCATACTTTCTATATTCATCATTCAACATTCATTTCAACTCTTATACACCATATTATAAATTATAATTCCAATAATTTAAAGTAGAAATTCAATTTAAATATTTATTTAATTTCACTCAAAAATTTATTTCCACTATCAAAGATTTACAAATTTATGGTGTACAGTATTCTAAAATCGGATCTCACATTTTCTCCCCACCTTAAGAAATTTGGTCCTCCAAATTTCACCCGGACCTGTCACTTAAAGAGCTCTGGATACCTCTCACGCATACGGCTCTTTAACCAAAAGAATTAGTGTGATACTGTTAGAGCACCTTAACCAAAATAATCATCTTAGATCGCAATACCTTATCCTTCCTATCCAAGATTCGTTTCGGTCTCTCAACGTAACTCCTATCCTCTCTGATCTCCAGTGGCTCATGTCGAATTACGTGAGAAGGATCTGGATTGTACTTCCTCAACATCGAGATGTGGAATACATTATGCACTCCTAACAGCTCTGATGGTAGTGTTAACCGATATGCCACATCTCCCACATGATCTAAGATCTCAAAAGGTCCAATGTATCTGGGACTCAACTTCCCTCTCTTCCCGAATCTCATTATGTCTTTAGAAGGTGAGACCTTCAAAATATTTTATCACTCGTACATCTCGGGAATCTGATCAACCATATAAGGAGCTAAGAACTTACGGTTTCCCACTTTTTCCCATGCTATTGTGTATCGATATCATCTGCCATATATAGTTTCGTACGGAACCATGCCGATAGTCACATGTTAGCTATTATTATATGCAAACTCTGCCAGGGTAGATGATCGTCTCAGGAGCCTCTAAAATCAAGTGCACATGCTCACAACATATCCTCGAGCGTCTGTATCGTATGCTCAGACTGTTCATCAGTCTACGGATGAAACGTGGTGCTAAAACTCAATTGGGATCCCATGGCTTCCTAAAGTCTCTCTCTCAAAAATGATATGTGAAGCGAGACTTCCTATCAAATATGATGCTCGTTGGAATACCATGTACTCTCACTATCTCCCTGACATATAATTCGGCTCAGGCAATAATTGGATCAGTAGATTTCATAACCAAGAAATTGGGCAGACTTAGTTAATTTATCCACAATTATCCAGATAGCATTAGATCCTTTATGGGTTCTCCGAATTTCACTTAATTTAGGAAGTACCACCACTATAGGTATTTTTCTTCCTTATATAATTTCTAACTCTCAGTTAGTTTTGTCTTCAAGATGAGACTGCCGGTATATGTTTACAATCTAAATTTCTTTTAAATCACACATTTCCTCTTTCAAAATAAATTTATATGCCCTAAACTTATTTATCATCCTTGGGAGTTAACAATTTTCACTTCTTTTCATACAGTAGACAATTTCACACTATTTATCACATATTATCTCATTTAGTGCCAAGTCGATAATAATTTGGTGACTATCATTAAACAATTTTAATCAATCGTATGTAATTGTCCCATTAGCTTTTACATCCAGTGCACCCACTCTCAACATATTATTGAGCGTTTACATATTACGCTCGAATATTTAATCATATTAAGTGGTGCTATCAGTAAATTTGCAATCCCAAAGCCTCTTGCTATTTTCTATAAGCATATGGCAAATTAGGGATCCACATCACATGTAATGCTCACTGGAACTTCACATACATTCTCTCCGTTTCACAAATATATTTCGACTATGGCACTAGAGAAATTCAGAAGCTTGTTAATGGAAATTGATTCAATTTGGTCAATCAGTCTATAATCACTTCCATAACATCATAGTTCCTTTGGATTCTTTATTATCCCACCATATTCATTTTCACATTAATTTAGCCATGGCTGCACTTCACTTGCAGACTTTAATATTAACCCTTACTTACAGTGAATGAGGCATTAAGTAATAATTTTTCTCGATATCTCTTTTCATATAGAGTTATCATTACATCCCTCATTCTCATGGTACATGTAATATCACTTAATAGTATAATGTACTTGAGGAAGTAATCTTTTCACAATCACATCCTGTAATTGAAATTATCAAAATACCAATTTCATCTTCACATTATTTATACAATTTTATATCCATTTACATGACTGGCAATACTTCATGTATTTACTCCTCTGAGTATAACTAATTTCATCTCTTAAGTCTGGCTTTATTCTTAAATCTAGCCATAACCATCTGATAGTCAGAGGAAATCACATTCAATCTTAGATTTGGGAACTATCTCATAATTTGTGTTCCCTTATCATCATGTAACTTATCTTCTCATTACATTTCCACTCTTTCACATTTATCATTTCAGTTACTTTTCCATATGGTATAGTACTCTTCTGTTAAAACCTTTTTAATATTTTTCAATACTATATCCACACATATTCACCCAATTATGGTAAAAATAACACACTGAGTACAATAATTTCAGCTAATTTCATTTAACAACTATCTTATTCTTTCAAACCCAATCATAGGTGCTTTTCCTCAATTACACTAATACAGATGGGTTCTTTATTCATTAATCTCTAGAGTAATTTCTTAAGCTCTTCAGACTCTTTTATGTTTTCTGATAAGAGCCTATAAATAAATTCCATGTTGTGAATCGAGTCAATAATCTCTCGAATCCACATTACTCCAAAAATTTATTTAGAAATTCATCCAATAACTTCTAAATCTTAACCTCATATTATCATGGATGTTTCGTTATTTACATTCTGTAAATCCAGTATGTATCCTCAAACACATCTGTATAACTTTCAAATCTTTTAACAGATTTTTCACATCGATTTACTTATATATATTTTCACTTATTTAATCACACTCAATAAGTGTATCATTTTTCATAATGTCCAATAATCCGTAACCAATATAAACCATATTTTCCTGTTTAATTCAGACCCTAAAATCCATAACAGGGCCGACTATCTTGCGACCTCCCACAGTACCCACTTCGGTCACATGACACATCAAAATCTAAGTGGGGCTCACAGTAGGGATCATTAAACATGTAATATGTTCTTTACACCATCAGTTACTCTATCACCATCAATCAGTTCCAAATCAATTTAGTCAACCATGATTCAGAGGCATTATTTCAATATAGGGGCATATTCATCATTTTCCAGTTTATTCTCTCTCTTCAAGATATTTTTAAAAAGGCGATCTTAAAATCTATTGACTGATGATATCCCATTCCACTCTACTATCACCATTTCAGGGTCTTAATTCTATTCAGACAGAGAAGTCCTGGTGGGGCATTCACCGAGTTCCTCTCTGTACCTTATTGGACAGACCTCCATTAAGACTATAAGATCACCTATTTCATGCAAAATGGTCGGGTTACAATTCCTTTTTTGTAACCTTTGATTCGTAAACTTCCACACCATTTTAGACACTTAACCAAATTTACAGTCACTTGATTCCTCTATTCATTCAGACTATACAGTACTACAAGGGATATTAACCTTTTTCAATACTTTCTGTTCTAAAGGCATCGACAGACATCAGGCCAAACTTGCTCTGATACCAATAAATCTGTAACGGTCCACAGTACAATAAATAACATATTTTATACATAATTTACGGTTGGGCTGTCTGTGACGCTTTTAGCACTTGCACAGTAACAGTAATAAATGGTAAACATTTATTTATTTAATAAATTTGGAATATGAAATTCTTCAATATTCCTTACACTTTACAGCTCCTGTTTTATTTTACAATAAAGTAGTACTATATACAAGTGTTTGAATATATAATAGAAGTGACGATACCTTTAAAATTTAACGTACTTTGCCCCAACATTCTTATTTGGAGCTCTATTTATCCGAGGAAGGTCTCAAATAATCCTTGCAACAATCTGAGGAGTTGAAAGATAAGGGGGTGAGCAAACCACATGCTCAGTAAAGGAGTCGTATGCTGCTTGATATAATGAAATCTATATGCTGGAAAATATTTATTTTTCCATAAATCTAAATGGAATAAATCATTTAATTTCCACCACTTTAGTAACAATTCAAAATGCGTGATAGTTTCAGTGATCAAACAGTACAGTGAACTGTAGATATAAAACTGTAGAAACAGTAATCAGTCACTTTCAGTACAGTAGTTTGTAAATATCTAAAATCGTTGGATAAACTGTACATTAATTATTTCTATATTAGAAATAATTTTCATAATATCCTTTTTCAATAAACACTGGCTGTCAGTGCAGTTCAATAAACAGTAATCAGTACGATACAGTTCAGTAAACAATATTCTCAGTATGGTACAGTTCAGTAAACATTATTTCTTAGTACCGTACAGTTAAGTAAAATAGTATTTCCCAGCGCAATACAGTTCAGTAAAACAGTATTTCGGTACGGTTTAGTTCAGTAAACAGTAATTCACAATGCAGTACAGTAAAACAAGATTTAGTAAATTCCTTCAGTAAACAGAAATCAGTAAGTTGAGACTAGGCATCACCTTACATCATATCATGCTATCATCATCCACTAAGGGACACAGTAACATTATACAGTGAGATCTATGGCCATGATCTATAGGGGTTATCGGTGTACACTTGCCAAGTGACATCCGGGACCGCTGATGACTGCGGGTCAATAAGCCATGTGACAGTAACAGTAACAGTAGTAAGCAAGAATCTCTGAGCCTAACTCTCAAAACAGTATAAAAACCATACCACAGCCTTTATGGATCTTATTCAAAATAATTTGAAATATTTCATGTTTACCCATAAGGCTCTCACATTTTCATATATCATCACTTTTATGGAATTTCTAAAATAAATAAGATCAGTATTTAGTTCCATAAAGGTATAAAATCATTTCTTTTCCCATAAAAATACCTTTAAGGAAATCTCATGAATCAATTCATTTATTTAAGTAATCATTTCCAAAAAGGTATTTATTTCTCATTTCACATACTGTAAATTTGTCAATAAATATTCATGGATTAAGTGAGAACACAATAAATATTCATTTTGAATATTTAATATCATATAAAACATAATTAATTTCTCACTTTAATGAAAATATAAAACATAAATATTTAATTTTATAACTTTCTCATAATCTCCAATTTATGGAAAATTGGTGGAAATTATATTCAAAATTTCCCATTTAAATCATTTCATGCATCTTAAATATTTTATAATATTTTAGAATACTTTTGAAAATTTTCCAACAGCATAACTACTGCGGATTCCTAACCTCCTGCACACAATTCACAGTATATAAACCAGCTTATCAACCACAATTTTGCATGTTTTCAAACCAAATCATGCATCCAATATTCTCATAAAATTTAGCTTAAGAAAACATGCAATTCATTATATCACTATAACTCACACACTCCACCCTTACCTGTCTTACGAAGCTGAGCTTCTCGGTTACGCTAACCGAAATCCGTCAACTTGGGCTACAAAATAATTTTATAAAAAATTATTAATATTTTTCTTCTTATTTTTAAGCCACTAATTTTCATAAAATGCAGCCACTAATGTCATAATATAAGCACAATCAGTATAATTTATACTGGTGTTAAAACTCAACTTCTTCATTTTAGTTCCTTTTTTGATTCTAATTTCACCAATAATTCTTTTCCAATTTCTATAGTCCTTTTCTACTATTAATCATAAAAATTCAGCATATTTCATACTCAAATAAAGTAATGGCCGAACCCTCTTATGGCCATTTCCTGACTTTTGAATCGTTTCTCCTCAATTATTGTTTTCAATTTGTTCTTCCTTGCTTACGTAAGCCTTCCCTCTAATTTTCATGCATGAACCATAACTTTTCCTTTTTCTTTCATGCCAAACCGAAACCTCCTTACAATATCTAAATTTTGATTTTTCAATCTTTCACCATGATTTATTGTTTCAACCTTTAATTCCTTACTTGCTTGATCATTTCTTATTGTTTTCTTGTATGAAAACACAAGATACCATTCATTCTCTTACCAACCGAACATCCATTATCCATGGAAAATTTTGATCTAGCCAACCTCATGTAAAACAAAATTCATAAACTTTATCTACACCTTACACTAAGCTAAAATATAGCTTTAGATTTAATTAAAACAATAAAACATTAAATCTCCTCACCTCAACCGAACAAGCAACATCAAGTTCTGTGTTGTTTCCTTTCTAGTCAGCCCTCCTTTCTTGGTCTTTTGATGTTTGGAAGGTGGATGTAAGGTCTATAGAGGTGATTAAATGATTAAATAGCACAAGGATGGAGTTTTGCTTAGAAATTCATGGAAGAACAGAAGCAAAACAGAGCAAGAACGTGCAGCCAAAAGCAAAAAGTCGAGAAGCTGCAGACTAACTCGGTAAAGCTGAGGAAATTTGCAAAGAATTCGGTTCTATTTAGTCCTCCTTTCCTCAAGTTAACCAATCGTAATTTGCCACCTAATTTGCTCTTACATTTCTTTCATCATTTCTTTCTTTAATTGAAGTTACACGTGCAACAACAAAAGCAGTAAAGAGAAGTGGCGGTGAAGACAGTTTTTTGGCTACACGTTTTTGACTTGTTTTTTTTCTTTCTTTTTTAAGACTCCATCCAATAGAAATTAAGTTATATTTACAAATATAACATTTTTCCTCCATTAATGATTAAATATCATTTTATGTCTATTTAAGCAATAAAAATGTGCAGAAAAACTGCAGCAAAAGGAATGGCCTAGAGCTTATTTTTCTGCCCGTTCTTTGACTTATTTTCACCTTCTTTTTGGAGCCTTCAGCCCATTAAATTGATTCCATGCTAAACTTTAAAATCCTCTTTAGTTAAGTATCATTTTTATTGTATTTTAATACCATAAAGATTGCATTCCACTTGCCTTTAACTGAATGAAACCGTGCGGCACCATCAGCAGTAGAAAAGTGGTGTGAATGTCCACTTTGTCAATAAAATTCCAGCCATACATCCACTTACTAAACCCATCTTCATCTATTGCTATTTATTCCATTTTACATCATAAATTTGCAAGAAAATTGTGTCTAGCTGTGCATCATAACAGTAGCAAAAATTGATGCACGGTTTGGACTTTGTTTCTCCACCTCCTTTAATATATTCACCAAGGAAGAATTTAATCATTTGTACAATATATAAATTTTCCTCTCTTATACTTCATTTATTGTATATTTTATGCCATGAAAATATCACTTCCATTTATAATTTTCTGATTTGTTTTTCTTCCTTTATTCCATACTTTCTATATTCATCATTCAACATTCATTTCAACTCTTATACACCATATTATAAATTATAATTCCAATAATTTAAAGTAGAAATTCAATTTAAATATTTATTTAATTTCACTCAAAAGTTTATTTCCACTATCAAAGATTTACAAATTTATGGTGTACAGTATTCTAAAATCGGGTCTCACATGGATGATGGTGATAATGGTTGGATGAATTGAAGGCGTTTGAGGGAAATTCTATGCAAGCATGAATAATTTCAAGACAAGAATTGAGAGGAGAAAGAATGAAAAATCATAAGGAAAGAGTAATTGGAGCTGTCGGCCATGAAGAAGAATGAAAGCAATTGATGTAATTTTAAAACATGAGAATTATAGAATTAATATAAATAAGGAATAATGATTAATTGTAAAATTGGAATTGAAAAATAACAAGTAAAATTCAATAATGAATATTAGGCTAAGACTTAATGCTTGTAGTTTCCATGTAAATCTTATGGTTTAATAGTTAATAAATAATACATAAAGATTAATTAGAGTATTAGTAAGACTGAAATTGGAAAAAGAATAAAATTTGGACAAATATGAAAATTGGCTAAGGTGATTGCTAGATGAATTTCATAGTAGATGATTAAAAGAATATTTATAAAGGTAATAAGATTAGTAGTGAAATTAGATTTAGAAAAGATTGGTAATTTAAGAATATCCATATTGTAGCATATGATAGAAAATAAATAAATTAAGTGTTAAAATTAATAAAGTAGAAGATAATGAATTTGGAGGTTAATAAAATTATTGGTGAAATTGGATTTAGAAGAAGAATGTGATTTAATTGTAAATATGTGTTGACAATTGAGAGAAAATAAGTTAAGTTAAATTAATTATTGAAATTAATAAAAATGAAAATAATTGTGATATAAATAAATGGTCGACTTAATATTAATAATGAAAAAGGATTAATTGTAAAATTTGAATTGGGAAATAATAAATATAATGTTAGAATGAAATATTTGACTATAATAAATAATTAAAGATAACAAAATTTTAATGAAATTAAAATTAGGAGAATAAGTCAATTTAATTATAGTTAATTTTTGGAATTTAATAAGAAATAAAATAATTTACCAAGAAAAGTGATGAAATAGAAAAATAAGGATTAATAAAATAATTATTGGAATTGAAATATGAATTATATGTGGAAATTAGAATTTGGAAAAGATTTTAATTTAAGTGTACTCATGCTAAAGCATTTAGTAGGAATTTAAATAAATAAAAATTATTGAAATTGACAAAATAGAAAATAGGAATTTATAGAAAATCTATTAAAGTTATATGTAGGATTTTAAATGTAATTGGGAATTATTGGTGACATGGGATTTAGAGAAAGAATAGCCTTTAATTGAAATTATGTTTGATAATTGGTAGGATATAAATAATTGAATTATCGAAAATTTCAAATTAGAAGATAAAAGCTTATAGGATAAATATTATTATAGTTGGAAATATGGTATTTTAAAATATATTTGGGAATTATTGTGCAGTGCTAAAGAATTGAAGGATGAAGAGGCAAAATGGCATTATCGGATTTTATATTGCACGTAAATAGAGGTAAGAAATATGTATAGGAGTTGCATAGGATATGTTTTACTTGCAGTTGAAAATTCTCAGAAATCCAATTTTAACCATTTCTCACCATTTTTCCCGAATGCAAGAAATATAAGTTATCTTGAATTCTTACAAGTCCAAATATTGCCTTACATGAAATTATTTACATTAATTAATTTACATGAAATGGTTTACATGAATTGATTCATATGAAATGGTTTAATGAGTTGATTTATATAAAATAATTTACATGAAATGTTTAAATTGCATAAAATGTGATTTTTTCATGATTTATCATTTATGTTCAAATATGCTATTGTACTCTTAAAGTTTTGCATTAAGTTTTAATGAATTTTATTATCACCAAATATAACAATTATTTCTTTATATGATTATGGATTGGTTGAAAATAATTGCTATTTGAAATGATTTCTACTGTTAAATGAAAAGATTTATGAAAAGGTTTTGAGACGGTCGTTCCTTAGTGATCATGCATACTGTTATATGATTGCGAGACCCTGATCAAGTCCTCAGGTTTATTGTTTATTGTATATGACTGTGGGACTATGGTCAAACCCACAGGTTTCCACAGTGAAAACCTGACCATTGCGATCTAAGACTGTTCGATAATGGCCATTCGTTATTGTTTTGTCCCTTCGGGGATACTGTTTCGTCCCTTCAAGGATATTATTTCGTCCTTTTGGGGATACTGTTATTGATCGTGCATGATTCTATTGGATGTGACTGCCTCCGCTGAACTACATGTGAATGATTTGAATACTGAATGATTTAAATGCTGATTTATTGATTTGACAGAAAGAAGGAAATGTTTAATTTGAATAACTGATAATAAGGATTTTTAAATGAATTGACTTACTGTATTAAATGAGCATATGGGAAGTATTGTTTATATTACGATTTGAAAACGTTACTGTTTTATTATTTAAATTTTTACTGAAATTGTTTCATAGCATCATTTAAATAGATTGCTTATATATTGATATCGACTTGAAATTGCATCACATAAATTATCACATGTTTCATACTAATTTTGTCGTCAACTATTTACGCCCTATAGTCGCAACTAGGGATCGGGACATAATAGGTATTCTAAAGTACCTCTCATACTTTATCCGATTACCTAGCCAACTATAGCATCTTTCCTATACTATCCCCTAGTGAGCTCATAGGATAAAAATGTTTTTATACATTTAATATGCCTTTTCACAACTAGTAAAATAAATGATTTTTAATTAACTACATATAGCAGACACTTTTATATATGTTTCTTACTGGGCTTTCCCCAAAGCTCACCCCCTTTTCTTCACCCTTTCAGATAGGTTCTGTGTATACACACCAATCGCTGGGCTAGGTTAGTTGAAGAGAATTACTAGAAGCTTAAAGCATCAAGTGAACATATCATGACCCCAATTAATCAAATACCAACCAACTTTTTCCTTCACATAAGGGCGGTTAGGCTATCTGTCAACGTCATCCTTTCCTCTTCTTATGCTTATATTTCATCACTTAATATAAGGATCTCAATTTCAACAAAAGTATTTCTTTTATATATACATATAAGTCAAATACACAGGATCTCACATAAGTGACATGTCACGACCCGAAGGCCAATGACGTCCACTCAACACTTACCTTATTGCTTTGGAAAATTACGAACCAAATTTTTCCTTTTTCTATTTACGGTTTGTATTCGGTGTTAGTGTAGTAACTAAATCAAATATTGTCTTAATAAGATTATTTCTCTAGCTATGTCATACTTCTCAAAATGATTTTTCATCATTTTAGCCTTATTTTCACTTATCCAAAAGAAACGGGTCGAAAACCTCCCCCTTGTATTTTATCAATTTCCCCAGTAAAATCACCGGCATTAAAACAGATTCTAAACTTCACAATACAGCCAACTTTTATTTCCCACAATTTACACAATCATGCATCTCATATATCTCAAGATTCATTTCACTAGAAATTTCACATTTTGCATTTTTATACATACTTCAAAATATATATCTAATCCCGGATCGTACTCGATAATCACATAGACCTATATAATAATCTAGTGTGATCCAAAGTTACATCCCATATTTCTTCCTAGTACTGTGAAAATAAAGTTTGCATAATTATCAAAATGATATACCATTGTATTCCTAAAAAGCACAAAAGCAAGGCTCGGAGAACGTAGACGAGTACTGCAGCTAGGTACAGTTCCCGAGAGAGCCTATATGAAGCCTGAGTTGAATATCAACCCGTATGATCTGTAGATGTTAAATTTAAGGGGGTGAGCAAATCCACGGCTCAGTAAATAGCTTAAATAAATACAGACTAGGCTCATATCGTAAAACACGATCATACATGCATGAACTCCATAAAATAGCATGTATGCCTTATATCAAGATTAGCTACTAACTTGTCTGTACAATAGATTTCATAAGCTCGTTTATGCTTTTCTTCATTTCTTTAACTCAAACAATATCATTCTTTTTGTCTCTTTTTATCGATATGTTTAAGCGTGAAAGAAACAACCATTACAAATATCACATGATTCTATAGCATAATATAAGTATAGTTCAACAATTATTCCCGTTCTTTGTCTTATGTATAAGATCTATTTTATTTAACGATAGTCATCACATTCACAGATCACAATCATTTATTCATTGTCTCAATGGCATATGATTTCTCATAATTCATCAGTACACGTGTAGCACTTAGCTCTCAAAGGATTCTAGAGGTGGCTCCCACAGTTTCGAAGAGTCTATGTAGCACGTAGGTCCTTTGAGTTCTCTAGAGGTGGCTCACACGGTACAAAAGATTGAGTTTTACTCGGGTTTGCCTCTATGGCTTATGTTTTCAAATGGTTCATCGATACACGTGTAGCACTTAGCTCTCAAAGGACTCTAGAGGTGGCTCCCGCAGTTCACGAAGAAAGCTGCGTAGCACGTAGTTCCTTTGAGTTCTCTGGAGGTGGCTCACACGGTACAAAGGAATGAGTTTTACTCGGATTGGCCTCTATGGCGCATGCTTTCAAATGGTTCGTCAGAACTCGTGTAGCACTTAGCTTTCAAAGGACTCTAGAGGTGGCTCCCACAGTTCACGAAGAAAACTACGTAGCAATAGTTCCTTTGAGTTCTCTAGAGGTGGCTCACACGGTACAAAGGAGTGAGTTTTACTCGGGTTGGCCTCTATAGCGCATGCTTTCAAATGGTTATATTCCACCATCATTCAAGTCCTCAAGTTGTATATACACGTCTGTGGTCATACAATTCCAGTGTCCTAGCTTTTCGATAATACCACTAGGAGCTATTCGAGTTCTTTGAGCTAAATATCGTAGGTTGTATACAAATTGTACACTAATCCGTATATACACTTTTAAAGTATAACAATGTATTGGCATGCTCACTAGGTGCAACTTAAATAAATCACATACATTTCTCATGACATAGGCATCTATGTTTTATACGAGTTTGTAATCTCAATGAGCACAATAAGTTATAACACACCACACATAATTCACAAATAATCCGAAAACTATTCACAAACACATCAATCCAACTTGTAATTTATCCATACTTACTCTTATAGTCTTTTCCATAGTATTCCATCGACTTGATGCGAATTTAGATAAGTATTTAATAAAGATTCATTCATCTCTTACGAGATGATACTAGTAAGGTTATTTAACCCACTTACCTCGACGCTTGGCAGGTTACTTTTCCTCGATCCTCAAACTCAAGCTTAGCTTCTACACTACTCCAAATTCACTACAATTAAATTGAATAACGTCTCAATAACAATGTCTTAATTATGTTTAATCACATACCAAGCGATTATCTTGGAATCATAATTATTCCAATTCATTTCTTTGACGAGAATTAAATTCTTCATGTGTCTCACCAAAGCGTTATCCATCCGATTTAATAACTCTTTACTTTATATTCCTTATAAGATAGTAAGAGATTTATTAACTTATGTCTGCTATTTTTCCTTTAAGGTTAGCAACTAAAACCTATGCCAAGTTTTTATTTTCTCCTTATCATCCAAACGATTTATATATATATATATATATATACAGATATATATTCGCCTATGTGTTCATATTATATATATATATATCTATATAATGTATTACCCAACCATACACAAAATCTATTTATCATTTAAATCTACATAGAAACTAAAGTCTTTCTCATGCCACTAATGCACATCATCATTTACTATTTGTATTAGTTTCATTAATGCATTATTGGTTTAGTAATTGTTACATATTCCCTTCGTTATATATATAATTGTACAATTATATAATTATAACTATACCTCAAACAAATTATATAATTATACTTGTACTTATATCTCAACTAATCCCATTTCATTTATTTAGCTTCGGAGTTGCAGAAGATGAGTCATACAAGTTCAATTTCGAAACATACATATACACTAAACATTCTTAGAAGTCCTACTCATTAAAGTAGAATTATTCTTTATAAGAATTTCCAACTTATCAATGCCTTTCTATTCATAACGGAAAATATTGAATTCTGATTAATGCATCATCAATTTTATATGTCATCTGAATTAATTCCCTATCCATAAGTATAAAGCCCGTTTTCTAGTTCATTCCATTATTCCTCACAATTTTCCAAAGTTCAGCCCAATTCTGACCCATATGACAGGATGGTTTTCTGCCTTTGTGCATTAAATTTTATATTACTAATTATAGGGATATCCAAAATTATGAATCCCAAAACCATATGAATCTTTATCCAATTCCATATTCAGAATAGCAAGTTTCACAATTTTATCATTTCAAAATTATTTTTAATAATTCCTCAAATTTGCCCTGTTTCCAGATGTATTATGGCAGATTGTCTATTGACCTCTATGTACAAATTGAGACATATCTCAAGATAGGTTTGTCCAAATTGTGCAAACTCAAAACCATATTATTCTTAACTCAGTTACCTTTCTAGAAACATAAATGTTGCAGCCAAATTCAATATTTGCTAATTTCTACAAATTTTCAAATTTGATACAGAGCATCTCGCTTACTGCACTGGGTGCCCTGTGTTCAATTGCCTATATCTCAGGCAACACAACTCCAAATTAGGTAATTCCAAAACTAAATTTTTTCTAACTCATAAATCTACATGTAATAAGTTTTCCAGAATTTATTTCATTCTAAAACCCCTAAACTGAATTTTTAAATATGTGGCTCGGACAGACAATTTTCCAGCAAAAATTGAAATCTACATTTACCACTATGTTTCTCTTCTTTTCTTAACTCTAACCTTATAAACATTTTCTATTCACTTAGTATATTCATCAAATACTTTAAGTTCATTAGAATTTAATCATCACCACTCAGCCATACAAGGATCGGCAGCCTCCCTCTTCACTCCATTTATAGAATTTAGCATAAATAATCAATTCAAAATCATTAATTCAATTTCCAAACGAAATTCCTTTCATCATTTTTACAAATTCCTATCAAAACATTCCTCAAATCCCAACAATTTCCTTACTTCTACTTCATGATCGGACACACATAATTACTTGTACATGAATTAAATTCAATCCAAGGCAGTAAATAGACTTATCGACCTCATAAAATCACGATTACAAGTTAAAATTGAATGAAAATATTTCTTGCTTTACCTTTCCTTTCTTTCTTTTCTTCTCGACAGCACCTTTCTTTCCTTTTCTTTCGGTTTCAGTTTTCAGCCTTCATTTTTGTGCCCCACTTCTTTCTTTCATTTCTCTCTTTTCTTCACCATCGAGTTCAGTCTCCTTCTTTGGTTCTATCCGAATCTCTCTTCTACTCCTTCACTTACACTTTCTTTTCTTTGTTTTTCAAAGCTTCTTTGAGAAGCTCTTTGTTGTATCCGAGAATGGCTAGTGGAGTTTGATGGGAGAAAGTCCTATCAAACTCCACTAACTCTTATTTTAAATTTATCTTAATTTTGTTTTTGTTTTAATTTTCTATTATTATTATTATTATTATTATTATTATTATTATTATTATTTTTAAATATCTATAACCATATAATGTATAATTGTCTTTAAATAATATATATATATATATATATATACATATACACACCAGCATATATTCATATGTAATTCATTTATTTTATTATATTCTCTACATGTAATATATATACATATACCTAGATTTCCAATCTTAATTATAAAATATATACATACACATGTCTATATATATATATATGTATATAATATATATATATATATGTTTTCATGTCTAGTATATTTTTAGTATAGGTGTGTGTGTGTGTGTGTGTATATATATATATATATATATTTCCTTTCTTTTAAAATATACATATATATATGTATACATATTTAACACTCAATATACACATATATATGTATTCCTTATTTATTTTATTTTTAACCATTTTAATATTCAAGTATACTACATTTTCTTTTAGTATACTTGTGCCTTCGTTTTTATTAAAACAAGTATACATATATATTTTGTGGAATATATGCACTTATTTGTTCTTATATGATTTTTGAACTTATATAAGATTTCTAAATTATCTCAAGGATCATTTGTTGCTAAATTTACTAAACTTGCAACTTCATTCTCATTACTTGAAATAATACTAACTACAAAGTGCATCATAGTACCAAGCTTATTCTATGTCTCTTATTTATTCACTAACATGATATAAAATTTGTAGTTTTTACATCCTCCCCACCTTAGGAAATTTGGTCCTCCAAATTCTCCATGTCCATCTAAAATAGGTGAGGGTACTTCTCCTTCATTAAGCTTTCTAGCTCCCATGTAGCTTCCTCTAAGGTGTGATGCTGCCGAAGCACTTTAACCAAAGGAATTGTCTTAGACCTCAATATCTTATCTTTTCTGTCTAAGATCTGAATAGGCCTCTCGATATAACTTAAGTCTTCCCTGATTTCCAAAGGTTCGTACTCAATAACATGGGTTGGTTCTGGATGATACTTCCTTAGCATCGAAACATGGAAAACGTTATGCACACCCGATAGCTCTGGTGATAGTGCTAGTCGATATGCTACGTCACCAATCCTCTCCAGTATTTCAAACAGACCAATATACCGAGAGCTCAACTTCTCTTTCTTACCAAATCTCATTATGCCTTTAGTCGGAGAAATCTTCAAAAACACTTTATCCCCAACTTGAAATTCTAAAGGCCTTCTTCAACTGTCCGCATAGCTCTTCTATCTACTTTGGGCTGTCCTTTAGATCATCTTTTAAGTAATACTGCCAGCATATTTTCAACACCCTAATTATTTTTAGACCACTACATATCGTCTTTTTCACCATATATTTATACTCCCTAAAATTTCTTATCATTTTGGGAGTTATTAGTTTCCACTCCTTTTCACACAATAGTTGATTCATACAATTTATCATCCGTTTCCTCATTCAGTGCCAAGTTGATATAATTTGGTAACTATTATTTACATGATTAAATCAATAGTATGTAATTGTCCTAGTAACCTTCAAATCTCCTGCATCTGCTCCCTCAACATATCTTCGAGCGTTTCCATACTACGCTCAAATGTTCACATCAGTACAGAGCGATACTGTCAGTGAATTTAGAATCCCAAAGCCTTTGCTATTTTCCATAAACATATAGCTACTCAGAGATTTCCGTCCCATATAAGGCTCATTGGAACTTCACATGCATTCTCCCTGTTTCATAATCATATTTCGACTATGGCACTAGAAATCTAGGAGTCTGATAATGGAAAAGTGATTTAATTTGGACAATCAGTCTACAATCACTTCCATAGCATCCTATTCCTTTTAGATTCTTTATTATCCATAATACTAGTTTTCATATTACTTTAACCAATATTGTAGCTCATTTGCAGACTTTAATACTAACCATCCCTGGCTGTAACTGAAACATTTGGCAATTGTTTTCTCTCAATATCCCTTATCATGTAGTAGTCATTCCATCCCTTATTCTTATGGTATACTCAATATCCCCTAAGTTTTAGAATATATCATAGAATATAATCCTTTCATAATTTAAAGTCCATAGATGACTAATCAAATCATCAATTTAATCACCACATTATCTATATAATTTCACCATTTCTATCATTTCGAGGTGGTTGTATCTATATAACATTTTTTTTCCATTCACTTTACTAGCAGTAAAGATGTAATTCATTTATTTACTCCTTTGAATATCATTAAATTTCCTCTATTGAGTTTGGCTCAATCTTACATCTAGCCAAAATCATGTGATAACCAAAAGAAATCACTTTAAGTCTTAATTTGGGAACTGCTTCATACTCATGTTCCCTAGTCCTCATGTAATTTTATCTTCTTATTAAATTTCCATCTTTTTCTGCTCTTACAGTTACTTTACGGTTCTTATACATATTCTTCAAATTTATAGTACTCCAATCAACATACAATTCTGCAAAGCATATCTCAAAATACTCCGGTTCTAAAAGTATATGTTTGATACTTAGGAAACAAACTGAATGTATAGAACCAAAATTAACAGTATTAATATGAATTTCATCAACTATACGTATCACTTTCTTAATCATCTTCAGTAATCATCTCATCTTTCATAATATCCAACTATCCCTTAATAAACATCCCGATAATACACTTTTTAATTCAGATCCTTAAGAATCAATAGCAGGGCCAATCATCCTGCGACTTCCACTATAAACATTTTGGGTCGCATTCGTAATCTAATTGTAGATGGGATTAATAATCGGAACCGTTATACACATTTTACATTTCTTATACCATCAGTAGTTTCATCACTATCATGGAATTCAAGATCAATTTTGTCCACTATTCAGAAATTAGTCCAATATAAGGACATATTTGTCATTTAAAAATTTATTTCTTTCTATCATTATAAATTTAAACCAGTGATCTTAATATCCATATAGTTTCTAAATCGTAAAACTTTTAATAGTGTGATATTCAAAATTCTACATCCTTCAAACTCCAACTCATCACATAGTTCATTTCTCATTTATGAGTCTTGATTGGTATATCATGTAAATCTCCGACCACGTAGACCCTTATGCCTTTACTGGTATTACTCTAATATATTTAGAACAAAACAAATGAGCACTTATTGCTTCGTCATCTGTCAAAACATATTATATGTGGATTAGGTAGGGAGAAAGTTACGGTTTTCTTATAGTAGTGTACATTAGTACGATCGGTGGCCATCCCGTCCATATCCAAGATGACACCAAGGTTGTAATTATGCAATATTAGCAAATCTGCTATTAGGTCTCTATCTCCCACCTTCACTTTATACTTATGATACACACTCATTCTTTTGAGGTTCTTTGAAAGACGTGCTAGCAACAACCAATAACGTAGAAGTTTTGACTCTATGTGCAAGCTACTTGCAAGAGCACATGTGATAATAAGGAGTTGAGCTTGTTGCACTAGCTCGTTTAACCACTAACTACTATAGTAGGGTTATCGTTATCTCATGATCCTGCTCCATTCTAGCCATCCTCAACACCCTATTATCTGGGTGGGGAATGAGTCGAATATGATAGTAATAGGGGTGATAATAGTGATGGGGTTGGAAGTGAAATCAACTATCTTTAAGCTAATCTTCTCGGTCTAATTCTATGCCCAGTCCCCCCTCAATTCCGAATTAAATCAAAATAGAAACCTACACCAAGTGTAGACCAATTTTAGTATAAGATAATTAATAGATAATTTTCCAAACATATATTTCACAGTACATGGGATATAACACCACAAATGATCTTAACTACACTAACACGTACTAGACAAACCCTGCTCTAATACCATTAAATCTGTCACGACTCGAAGGCCAATGACATCTACTCAACACTTACCTTATTGCATTGGAAAATTACGAACCAAATTTTTCCTTTTTCTATTTACGGTTTGTATTCGGTGTTAGTATAATAACTAAATCAAATATTGTCTTAATAATATTATTTCTCTAGCTATGTCATACTTCTCAAAATGATTTTTCATCATTTTAGCCTTATTTTCACTTATCCAAAAGAAACGGGTCGAAAACCTCCCCCTTGTATTTTATCAATTTCCCCAGTAAAATCACCTGCATTAAAACAAATTCTAAACTTCACAATACAGCCAGCTTTTATTTCCCACAATTTACACAATCATGCATCTGATATATCGCAAGATTCATTTCACTAGAAATTTCACATTTTGCATTTTTATACATACTTCAAAATATATATCTAATCCCGGATCGTACTCGATAATCACATAGACCTACATAATAATCTAGTGTGATCCAAAGTTACATCCATATTTCTTCCTAGTATTGTGAAAATAAAGTTTGCATAATTATCAAAATGATATACCATTGTATACCTCAAAAGCACAAAAGCAAGGATTAGAGAACGTAGACGAGGACCACAGCTAGGTACAGTTCCCGAGAGAGCCTATATGAAGCCTGAGCTGAATATCAACCCGTATGATCTGTAGATGTTAAATTTAAGGGGGTGAGCAAATCCACGGCTCAGTAAGTAGCTTAAATAAATACAGACTAGGCTCATATCGTAAAACACGATCATACATGCATGAACTCCATAAAATAGCATGTATGCCTTATATCAAGATTAGCTACTAACTTGTATGTACAACAGATTTCATAAGCTCGTTTATGCTTTTCTTCGTTTCTTTAACTCATACAATATCATTCTTTTTGTCTCTTTTTATCGATATGTTTAAGCTTGAAAGAAACAACTATTACAAATATCACATGATTCTATAGCATAATATAAGTATAGTTCAACAATTATTCCCGTTCTCTGTCTTATGTATAAGATCTATTTTATCTAACGATAGTCATCACATTCACAGATCACAATCATTTATTCATTGTCTCAATGGCATATGATTTCCCATAATTCATCAGTACACGTGTAGCACTTAGCTCTCAAAGGATTCTAGAGGTGGCTCCCACAGTTTCAAAGAGTCTATGTACCACGTAGGTCCTCTGAGTTCTCTAGAGGTGGCTCACACGGTACAAAAGATTGAGTTTTACTCGGGTTTGCCTCTATGGCTTATGTTTTCAAATGGTTCATCGATACACGTGTAGCACTTAGCTCTCAAAGGACTCTAGAGGTGGCTCCCGCAGTTCAGGAAGAAAGCTGCGTAGCACATAGTTCCTTTGAGTTCTCTAGAGGTGGCTCACACGGTACAAAGGAATAAGTTTTACTCGGATTGGCCTCTATGGCGCATGCTTTCAAATGGTTCATCAGAACTCGTGTAGCACTTAGCTCTCAAAAGACTCTAGAGGTGGCTCCCGCAGTTCCTGAAGAAAGCTGCGTAGCACGTAGTTCCTTTGAGTTCTCTAGAGGTGGCTCACACGGTACAAAGGAATGAGTTTTACTCGGATTGGCCTCTATGGCGCATGCTTTCAAATGGTTCATCAGAACTCATGTAGCACTTAGCTCCCAAAAGACTCTAGAGGTGGCTCCCACAGTTCACGAAGAAAGCTACGTAGCACGTAGTTCCTTTGAGTTCTCTAGAGGTGGCTCACACGGTACAAAAGATCGAGTTTTACTCGGGTTTGCCTCTATGGCTTATGTTTTCAAATGGTTCATCGATACACGTGTAGCACTTAGCTCTCAAAGGACTCTAGAGGTGGCTCCCGCAGTTCACGAAGAAAGCTGCGTAGCACGTGGTTCCTTTGAGTTCTCTAGAGGTGGCTCACACGGTACAAAGGAATGAGTTTTACTCGGATTGGCCTCTATGGCGCATGCTTTCAAATGGTTCATCAGAACTCGTGTAGCACTTAGCTCTCAAAGGACTCTAGAGGTGGCTCCCGCAGTTCACGAAGAAAGCTACGTAGCACGTAGTTCCTTTGAGTTCTCTAGAGGTGGCTCACATAGTACAAAGGAATGAGTTTTACTCGGGTTGGCCTCTATGGCACATGCTTTCAAATGGTTATATTCCACCATCATTCAAGTCCTCAAGTTGTATATACACGTCAGTGGTCATACAATTCCAGTGTCCTAGCTTTTCGATAATACCACTAGGAGCAATTCGAGTTCTTTGAGCTAAATATCGTAGGTTGTATACATATTTTACACTAATCCGTATATACACTTTTAAAGTATAACAATGTATTGGCATGCTCACTAGGTGCGACTTAAATAAATCACATGCATTTCTCATGACATAGGCATTTGTGTTTTATACGAGTTCGTAATCTCAGTGAGCACAATAAGTTATAACACACCACATATAATTCACAAGTAATCCGAAAACTATTCATAAACACATCAATCCAACTTGTAATTTATCCATACTTACTCTTATAGTCTTTTCCATAGTATTCCATCGACTTGATGCGAATTTAGATAAGTATTTAATAAAGATTCATTCATCTCTTATGAGATGATACTATTAAGGCTTATTTAACCCACTTATCTCGATGCTTGGTAGGTTACTTTTCCTCGATCCTCAAACTCAAGCTTAGCTTCTACACTGTGAATAATGTCTCAATAACAATGTCTTAATTACGTTTAATCACATACCAAACGTATATCTTAGAATCATAATTATTCCAATTCATTTCTTTGGCGAGAATTAAATTCTTCATGTGTCTCGCCAAAGTGTTATCCATCTGATTTAATAACTCTTTACTTTATATTCCTTATAAAATAGTAAGAGATTTATTAACTTATGTCCGCCATTTTTCCTTTAAGGTTAGTAACTAAAACCTATGCCAAGTTTTTATTTTCTCCTTATCATCCAAATGATTTATATATATATATATATACATATATATTCGCCTATGTGTTCATATATATCTATATAATGTATTACCCAACCTTACACAAAATCTATTTATCATTTAAATCTACATTTAAATTTGTTTGAGGTGTAGTTATTATTATATAATTATACAATTATATATATAACGAAGGGAATATGTAACAATTACTAAATCAATAATGCGTTAATGAAACTAATACAAATAGTAAATGATGATGTGCATTAGTGGCATGAGAAAGACTTTAGTTTCTATGTAGATTTAAATGATAAATAGATTTTGTGTAAGGTTGGGTAATACATAGAAACTAAAGTCTTTCTCATGCCACTAATGCACATCATCATTTACTATTTGTATTAGTTTCATTAACGCATTATTGATTTAGTAATTGTTACATATTCCCTTCGTTATATATATAATTGTATAATTATATAATAATAACTATACCTCAAACAAATTATATAATTATATTTGTACTTATATCTCAACCAATCCCATTTCGTTTTTTTTGGCTTCGGAGTTGCAGAAGATGAGTCATACAAGTTCAATTCCGAAACATACGTATACACTAAGCATTTTTAGAAATCCTACTCATTAAGGTAGAAATATTCTTTATAAGAATTTCCAACCTATCAATGCCTTTCTATTCATAACGGAAAATATTGAATTCTGATTAATGCACCGTCAATTTTATATGTAGTCTGACTTAATTCCCTATCCAAAAGTATAAAGCCCGTTTTCTAGTTCAGTCCATGTTGTTCCTCACAATTTTCCAAATTTCAGCCCAATTCTGACCCATATGACAGGATGGTTTTCTGCCTTTGTGCATTAAATTTTATATTACTAATTATAGGGATATCCAAAATTATGAATCCCAAAACCATATATGAATCTTAATCCAATTCCCTATTCAAAATAGCAAGTTTCACAATTTTATCATTTCGAAATTATTTTTAATAATTCCTCAAATTTACCCTGTTTCCAGATGTATTCTGGCAGATTGTCTATTGACCTCTATCTACAAATTGAGCCATATCTCAAGATAGGTTTGTCCAAATTGTGCAAACTCAAAGCCATATTATTCTTAACTCATTTACCTTTCTAGAAACATAAATTTTGCACCCAAATTCAATCTGTGATAATTTATACAAATTTTCAAATTTGATATAGAGCATCTCGCTTACTACACTGAGTGCCTTGTGTTCAACTGCCTATAGCTCAGGCAACACAACTCCAAATTAGGTAATTCCAAAACTAAATTTTGCCAACTCATAAAGCTACTTGTAATAATTGTTTCAGAATTTATTTCATTATAAAACCCCAAACTGAATTTTTAAATATGTGGATTGAACAGACAGTTTTCCAGCAAAAATTGAAATCTACATTTACCACTTTGTTTCTCTTCTTTTCTTAACTCTAACCTTATAAACATTTTCTATTCACTTACTATATTCATCAAATACTTTAAGTTCATTAGAATTTAATCATCACCACTTAGCCATACAAGGATCGACAGCCTCCCTTTTCATGCCATTTCCAGAATTTAGCATAAATAATCAATTCAAAATCATTAATTTAATTTCCAAACGAAATTCCTTTCATCATTTTTACAAATTCCTATCAAAACATTCCTCAAATCCCAACAATTTCCTTACTTCTAATTCATGATTGGACACACCATAATTACTTGTACATGAATTAAATTCAATCCAAGGCAGTAAATAAACTTATCGACCTCATAAAATCACGATTACAAGTTAAAATTGAATGAAAATATTTCTTGCTTTACATTTCCTTTCTTCCTTTTCTTTTCGGCAGCACCTTTCTTTCAGTTTCAGTTTTCAGCCTTCATTTTCGTGCCCTACTTCTTTCTTTCATTTCTCTCTTTTCTTCACCATCGGGTTCAGTCTCCTTCTTTGGTTTTGTCCGAATCTCTCTTCCACTCCTTCACTTACACTTTCTTTTCTTTTGTTTTTCAAAGCTTCTTTGAGAAGCTCTTTGTTGTATCCGAGAATGGCTAGTGGAGTTTGATGGGAGAAAGTCCTATCAAACTCCACTAACTCTTATTTTAAATTTATCTTAATTTTGTTTTTGTTTTAATTTTCCATTCTTATTATTATTATTATTATTATTATTATTATTATTTTTAAATATCTATAATTCATATAATGTATAATTTTCTTTAAATAATATATATATACCAACATATATTCATATATAATTCATTTATTTTATTATATTCTCAACATGTAATATATATACATATACCTAGACTTCCAATCTTAATTATAAAATATATACATACACATGTCCATATATATATGTATATAATATATATATATATATGTTTTCATGTCTAATATATTTTTAGTGTAGGTATGTGTGTGTGTGTGTGTGTGTGTGTGTGTGTATTTTCCTTTCTTTTAAAATTTACATATATATACATATACATATTTAACACTCAATATACACACATATATGTATTCCTTATTTATTTTATTTTTAACCATTTTAATATTCAAGTATACTACATTTTCTTTTAGTATACTTGTGCCTTCATTTTTATTAAAACAAGTATACATATATATATTTTGTGGAATATATGCACTTATTTGTTCTTATATGATTTTTGAACTTATATAAGATTTCTAAATTATCTCAAGGATCATTTGTTGCTAAATTTACTAAACTTGCAACTTCATTCTCATTACTTGAAATAATACTAACTACAAAGTGCATCATAGTACCAAGCTTATTCTATGTCTCTTATTTATTCACTAACATGGTATAAAATTTGTAGTTTTTACACTACATAACCTACACCCCTAATTAGTCTAATATACATCACTATAGCACTGTACTGTACAATAGCTGAAGTACCTAACCAATGAGTATACCTTCAAGGAATATTGGGAAGCGTATCTCGGAGGTATACTATAACATCTCAAAAGTGAGCTCCTCTATCTGGATCGGGAATCACTTTAAATAATCTGGATGAAAAATGTTATAAAGGGATGAGTTTATGCTCAGTAAGAAACATATGTAAAAGAGCATACTATGCCACTATATGCAGGTTTCCTGCTTGGCTCTATAATATCATGTAAAATCATTATAAAGCATATATCATATACTTTCTTCAATTAACATATACATTCTTCAAATATTATTTACACATAAAATCAAATAAGTCAAATACTTTCAAATAATATCAAATCACTTGAAATCACATATGCAAATATTCAAATAATTCAAATACTTTCATGTATCTCAAATCACGTGAAATCACATATACAAATAACTTCAAATACTTCAAATAGGTGGGAGATAGTTAACCTTCCAACAGAATCATGCACCAAATAAATCTCATATAGGATAACAAATATATCCTGTAAGAGATGTCAAGTAAGTGCGTACCCAGGTATGGGCCAAGGATCCTCCCCAAAGCCAAATACACATAAGAGACATATGGTCATAGTCATAGACCATAGTGAACACTAGTCAGGTGACATCTGTGGCATTGAGGACTAGATTAGGGTTCCTCAACCAAAAACAAATACACATAATATGCATGATCACCAAAGGAGTCCACAGTCTCCAAAACATTTGTCATATACCCGTTGCAAATACAAATATATTCATATAAAATAGACTTTGAAACCTTCTTTCAAATAGGACAGTCTACTGCTATGGCAATTATCGCTTTATTAAATTCCTTTCTTTTTAAAAAGTCAAATATTTCCTTTTTTGAAAACCAATAGGGCAATCGACTGGTCACTTAGGGCAGTTGACTGGTTCGCAAATAGAATGTTTTTCGAGAAAATGCAGTCGACTGTCTCCTTAGCAGTCGACCGATTTCGCAAACAGAATGCTTCTGAAAACAGGGCAGTCGACTAGCTCTATAGGCAGTTGGTTGGTTTTGCAAGCAGAATGCTTTTGGAGAAAATGCAGTCGACTGGCTCATTAGGCAGTCGACTAGTGCGAAACAGAATGCTTTCTGGAAAAGAACAGTCGATTGCTATATAGGGCAGTCAACTAGTTTAAGTCGATTTCAAAAAAACTTACATTTCATCTGTCTTTAGGCAGTCGACCGCTATTTAAAGCAATCGGCTACCCCTAGCCAAATTGTAACTAGGAGTAAAATCGAAATTTACAACTTCCTGCATTTAAAACAGCCTTTATTTCACACCAAATCATGCAACCAAAACAGACATAGCCACCCGACGTCCGTTACACATATTCCTTACCTCAAATAACTCCGAATTTGTAAATTACTTGGTTGCACCAATTCTCTTCCTTCACTTCTTCAAAGCTGCAAAACATTATAATAATTCAAATCTTTAAGAAATCTCTATAAATATGCTATACCAAATCCACATAACTCTAAACCATGGACAAAATTGAATGAGTCAATTCCTTCTCTTACCTTTGTTAATCACCAAAATAATAGCAAATTAGATCTCCTCAATTCCTTTGATTCAGCCTTTTATATTACGGCTATAGCTTTAGCTAGTGATGAGGAGTAATTTTTATTAAGCAAGCTTAACGATTTGATGATAGGAATTGGTTGTTTGTCAAGGTAAGTAGGAAGAAAAACTTAGAGAATTTTAGGAGGAAGAGCACAATGGTTGCTGGCCCTTGTTGGAGATGAAGATGACTCATCAACATCTCATAAATTCTCATTTAATGCATCTTCATCCCATTTTACACCTCATCCTCTTAACTCTTGACCATTTGACCATCAATTCCTTTTATTCCATCTATGTCCCATATATCATTCATACTTCATAATTTCATATTTATTTAATTATTCCAAGTTGGAAAATTATACAAATATGGTAAAATTACATGAAATTGGGGATTTCACAGAACAGGCATACATAGAGTTTTATATTTATATTCAGATTTATAAATGCACAACAAATGTATTTGTAATGGGATGTAAATCGTATAATGTCAAACTAAAGAATGTATATGAACTAGGGGGATGTAAATTACATTGAATTGTTATAAATAGAATTATAAATATTATATTATAGATTTTATTTTGATTTCTCTTTTATTATTTGTGGATTAATTACTTTAATTATATAAAGATTTAACTGGTAATGAGAATTATATAATTGAACTTACATCGATACTGAACGCATATCGACTGATACCGAATGATTGAATAAGAAAAATAGTAATGAAAAAGAAAAAGTTAGCTTATAATTTTATAATTCTAGACGTTACATCGACATATGTTCAAAATATTTTATCAATTTTCAAGTAAACCTAAGATTTAGATTCACATGCAACAATATAGCAATAATTTGAACTTAAGATTTTATTTAATAAACATATAAGTAGCACTGCACATCCCAAGTGTTATTTATATACAAATAGTACTTACAAAGAAAATCTGAATACATAATGATAGCCCGTATACCTCAACGAAAACGAAAACCCACCTGAGGGATACCAAAATTAGGTCTTCTTGAGCAAACCACAATCTATTGAAGATAATCTGGATGGAAAGTTGGGGTGCGCTTAAGCGTAGTAAGAATATATATACAAAAGCTGATACAATGTATACTATATGCAGTATGTAACATCATGTTCTTATCACAAAAACATATATCAATTAGGCACAAAAATCAAGAAGGATACTATAGTGGATTAGATAACCAGGCTGAGTATAGAAGGATACTTTGAAGTACCTCACTTGTTCCAGCATCTAAGTCCAACTATAGGGAATTCAGTAGTGTTCAATTCAATTGCTAAATCTTGTAAATATTTCTTATAGCTTCCATCATGCAAAACATAAAGCATTTCAGGAATGTAGTTCTAGAACACTCTGTAAACAGTATAAATCACTTCAAATGAATAACTCAAAAATATAAATCATAAAAAAAAAAACAAATAAACATGTAAAACTACTTTTAGAAATTAATTAAGTCAGGGAGTGCTTATATCTATGTTAACAAGGGATATACCATTAAGATTAAAATAGTGGAGACTAGGTTTCACCCAATAGACACATGCTATAGACTTATGGCCATAGTTAAGGGTACCATAGACTGCACTAGGCAAGTAACACCTATGGGAGCTGAAAACTGGGCGAAGGTCAACAACAATCGGAACAGAACGAAAAAATCATGTACCCATAGGTAGGTGTGGGGCCAATAGTCTTAACACATTTCACAAGTCATTTCCAAGTGTGTTTACAAAGATCAATTTAGAAATTCATATATTTAGCTAACCTATAAGTATCAGGGTCAGAAATAATCACACTTAAAATATAAAAATTCATCAAAGATTCTCAAGTCAAAATCAAATGTTCAAATACTTTATTCAAGTATCACAGTAATCACAAAACATGGATGTATCATGAAACCAGTGAAAGCCAATAAAGATTTTCTCGAAAACTATGTTTCAATTATAATGTGCATATGCAGCATTGTGGAATCTTAATCCCAAACTAGGCATTCTCACCCTTTCACCCCTAAAATCACAAATCCAATTCCCTCGTTTCAAGTCACATCGACACTTCCAATTCCACGAAAAGGCATATTTTATCAAATTAATGCAACAGAGTATCCCCACGCTTCATACATATATCCCTTACCTCTTAAATTTTCATGACGACGCTCGCTAGCACTAATATTACTTCCCGACTCCTAAACTGCAAATTCATAATTTGAATATCATCAATTTCAATATTTCAATTATGAAAATTGTTCTATGTTTATAATCGTAAACTAATTCTAGCATTTCTCCTCCTTAAATTGTCCCTGCCATTGACAGTCGACTGGTTTTCAAACAGAATGCTTCTAAGTACAAAGTAGTCGACTGGTGTGGATAGCAATCGATTGACTTAAGTAGGTTACAAGGGTAGTCGACTGCTATTCAGGGTAGTCTATTGGTCTAAGGTGGTTACGATGAAAATATCTGAATTCTATGTCTGGGCAGTCGGCCGCTCCCAGACGGATTGCTATACAAGCTTCAAAATTCAACCTCTAATTTCATCATCTACCTCATTTCTTCACTTTCTAAGCCTAGATCTATGGTTTACCTTTACACCACACTAACTTTACATGATTTTCACACTCAACCACATCAAACTCATGCATGGAGAATGTGATAACCGTAAATTTTCCATTTATTGGAAATTATAAATATTGGAAATAAATATTGGAGAAAATAAATCAGAGGAAATAAATAAAATTGTGAGAACGAGATATTGGTGAAAATCCCGAGAATTGAAGAAGTGAAAGAATCGAAAAATTCGTGTAAAGGAAATTAAATTGGAAGTGAAAATAAAAATAACGGAGAGAGGAAAATTAACTAGGATAAAGTAAAATCCAAATTAAATAAGGAAAATGAGAAATGAAAATAAAATATGTTTATATAATTACAAATTTTATAACTGTATTTTATACAAATACATATGCATTTAAAATACTATATAGTAAATTTTAATATACGTTGGTATATATATGGAAATATATATTATTTCATAAATTTAAATAATACATATGTATATAAACATAATATTTTATGTGTATATATAATTATATATATATGCATATAAGAAAGGTAAATGTAATTTTATATTAAAGTTTGTATGTATATATATATTGTATTACAACATTTATATAATTGTATATATAATTGTTATTTATCTTAAAGTATATAAATATACATATATATACTAGATATATATTTTGTAATATACAATATATATGATTTATATATAATATATGTTGTCTTACATTATATATGAAATAATATATGTATAATATATGGTATATATTATATGTATAAAATATATTATATAGTATATAGTATATAGTATATAGTATAATTATATACTAAAAATAGAAACAAAATAGAAAGAGGAAAGGAAGGATCGGGGAAGGATCCCGACCCTCCTAGCCGGAACCGACAGTGGCGAAGCTGCCACCGCCGGCGAGGGAAAAAGGAAGGGACGCCGTCGTCGGCCAAAGAGAAAGGAAGGAAGCTGCCGACGACGAAAGAAAAGAAAGAAACAAAAGCAAAAGCCCGACGGAAATCGAGAAGGAGAAGAGAAGAGAAAGTGGCGGTGCCGGCCAAATCGGTCACTGCCACTACAATCGAAGCATCGCTGGAGGCAGAGGAAGAGGATGGATGCCACCAAAGGCGCTGTGAACGGCGGAGGAAGGCTACGGAGGAGGAAAAGAAACCGAAGGTAAACCTAGTAGATCCGCCGTCGTGCTGCCGATCCAGGCCGAGCTGAGGCCACCGGCAAGTTTGTCTCAACGCCGGCCAGCTGCTGAGCCACCGAGCCGCCGGAGAACCGGCGGCTGATGAGGAACCGACGAGGAAGGGAGCTGGACCGGTCTGACCGGGAAAGGAAGAGGAAAAAAGAAAAGAAAAAGAAAAAGAAAAGAAAGAGAAAGAAAAGAAAAAGAAAGAAAGAAAAAAGAAAAGAGGAAAAAGGAGAATTTCGGGAATTCGGAGATTCCCGAAAATTCGACAACCCGAAAATTTATGAAAATTCGGTAAGAAATTCCCGAAAATAAAATTTCAGAAAAATTTAATAAATTATGGAAAAAATTCCAAAATTTAGAATTTTTATTTCCAGAAATTATTCTCAGCGATCGGGATGAGGAATCGGGAGAGATGGAGTGCGGGCGAGACCGATAAGAGGAAGCCACCGACCTGGAAAAGGTAAGGGATGCATGTGTAGCACTGTAAGGATATTCAGTCTGCATGTTTTAATTTCGAAATATTTTATGGAAATATTTTATGAAATTATTATGATGAATGATTGGTTGGATATTTGGTATGAAGTACTGGCTAGAAATTATAAACTGTATTTTCTGTGCAGGAGGCTAGCCAATCGGCAGCCGTTATACTGCCGAAAAATTCTCGAAAATTACTGAAAATCATAATAAATGATTTTATGTCACGAGAAATGATTTTCAACCACGAAAATTGAGGAAATGAATATTTTCATAAAAACATGGATAAAATGAAAGTAATTTTAAAATATTCATGTTTTCGAGAATGGTGATAATGAAATCACCAAAAATTCTCTTTGAGAATGGTGATAATGAAATCACCGAAAATTTTCTTGATATGTAAATTACTCGTAATATGAGATGAAAAATGAAAAGAAATAAAGTGAATATTTTTATATATATTTCTTGAATATTCACTAAATTGTTTTATAACCTTTATGGTTTTAAATTATGAAATTTATATTTTTATAAATTCCATAAAGGTTTATTGATGATGAAAAATACTGTTTTGAGACTAGTAGTCATCCTATCATGCTGATGTGTGATATGTGATATGTGTAGTCCCGGTCAACACCTGATCAGTGATCCACCGAGGACAATATAGATTATAGTCATAGATTTGACATGTTTATTTCCTTACCCTCCGGGGTCTATAGCATGATATGATTGATGATTGTCTTAGACTCTTTATAGGATCTGTGACATGTGAAAAGAATATGTTTTGTATGATATGAGAAGAAGATCAATTAGTTTATAGCATTTTTACAAAATGCTCATTACGGTACTGATTATAATATTGTGAGATGATTTTCATAAGACATGTGATACAAACATGTAATATGCTTTCAAAAAGGAAGAATTGATAAATCTAATATTCTTACCATGATTTTAAATGGAATATTAGATTATATGTGCTACATGTGTAACGATGAACCATTGAAAACATAAGCCACGTAGGCAATCCGAGTAAAGACTCGATCTTTGTACCGTGTGAGCCACCTCTAGAAGACTCAAGGGACCTAAGTGCTACATAGATTCTTTGTGAACTATGGGAGCCACCTCTAGAATCCTAAGGGACCTATGTGCTACACGGATACCAGTTGGACTGTGGAAGCTACCTCTAGAATCCTGAAGGACCTACGTGCTACACGGATGTTGTTTGGATCGTGGGAGCCACCTCTAGAATCCTAAGGGACCTACGTGCTACACGGATACCAGTTGGACCATGGGAGCTACCTCTAGAATCCCAAAGGACCTACGTGCTACACGGATGTTGTTTGGATCGTGGGAGCCACCTCTAGAATCCTAAAGGACCTACGTGCTACACGGATATCAGTTGGACCGTGGGAGCCACCTCTAGATCCCGAAGGACCTACGTGCTACACGAGTTCTTCGATATGACACTTAACTCCATTGCTAGTTAGGATGGATGTCGTAAACGAATCAGTGAACTGGGGCTTACGCCTAAAGTGATTTAGTGATAGGTTATTTTGAACTATTTTCAGTGAGTTAAGCTATATGCTTAAAGTTTATTGATTTTCGTTTTGTGAATGGATTGATTTATTAGAATCATTGAATTGGGGCTTACGCCTAAAGTGATTAAGTGATCGGTTATTTTGAACTGTTTTCAGTGAGTTAAGCTATATGCTTGAAGTTTATTGATTTTCGTTTTGTGAATGGATTGATTTATAATCTTGCATAGTAACCAATTTATCGACGTGTATAGTGACTAATCTATCGAAGTGTTGCTGCTTTGCTAATGTGATAAGTGGAATAGATTTTAATATTCTTACTATGATTTTAAATTGAATATTAGATTATATGTGACATGAATATATGATATGTTTTCCAAAAAGGAAAGAGGAGGAAAATAAATCTAATATTCTTATTTTAATTTTTAAATTTTATATTAGATTTAAATGATTTATATGTTATACGAAAAAGAATTAATAGCTTATTTTGCTATTTAAAGTACTGTACTAATTATGATTGTACAGTAAAATATGAAATGAGTTTAAATAAGAATGATGATGATTTAACTAATATTCTTTTCAAAGAATATATGAATATTAGTTACTTTATTTAAATGCTTTATTTCATAAAAGCATTATTATATGAAAAGAATATGAAAATAATATGAAACAAAAAGGAAAATGATTTAAATTTCAAACGAAAAGAAATTTATTACTCTCTACAGTTGCTTCTAGGTTCCGGAACAAGATAGGTATTTCAAAATACCTACCTTACTCCATCTGGATCCCTAACCGACTGTAGTATCCTTCCTACATGCGAGCCTAGAGCCCATAGGAAAAATGAAAAATATTTTTCAGCATATAGATAACTGAGTATCAAGTGAGGCATATAATTCCTTTACTGAGCCGTGGTTTTGCTCACCCCTTAATTTTAAACATTTCAGGTTTTTGATGATTGTGAGATCAGTTGATTGTGGATCACGGCTGTACATAAAGGACAATGTGACAAACCGACTGATTTATTTGAGGTACGATCATTTATATTCTGTATTTAGACATGTCTACAGTACTACTTATCTAATTAATTAAGATAGGGGATGTGTATAATATAAACAATGTTATGTAAAATTGTTTAATAGTTAGTACAAGTGAAGTATCACGGACAGCCCAATCGGTTAAGTTGTGTACAATAAGGTGAAAAATGTGATAACGGGTTGTTACAGAGAATAATGACCCATAATCCTAAAATGATCATTTGTCACAGCCCATGACCTTATTTTTCACCTTATTCTATACATCTTATATGGTTGGGCTGTCTGCAATACTTTACTTTTCTTTTACATATTAACAATTTCATATTAAATTATAATATGAAATACATCCCCCATCTTACTTCATAAGAAAATAGTACTGTGAAAATGTCTAAATACGAAAAATAAATGATCGTACCTCATGTCATAAGTCGAGCTATCGCATCGTCCCCAAATGTTCAGCCGAAATTCTTAAAGTGTTAAAATCTCAGTCTTCGAAAACCTGAAATGTTAAAATTAAGGGGTGAGCAAACCACGGCTCAGTAAGAGAATTATATGCCTCACTTGATACTCAGCTATCTATATGCTGAAAAACTTTTTCATTTTTCCTATAGGCTCTAGGCTCGCATGTAGGAAGGATACTACAGTCGGCTAGGGATCCAGATGGAGTAAGGTAGGTATTTTGAAATACCTATCTTGTCTCGGAACCTAGAAGCAATTGTAGAGAGTAAATTTCATTTTTGTTTTGAAATTTAAATCCTTTTTCCTTTTTATTCCATAACCTTTTCATATTCTTTTCAAAATAATGCTTTTATGAAATAAAGCATTTAAATAAAATAAACTAATATTCATGTTTTCTTTGAAAAGAATATTAGTTAAGTCATCATCATTTTCCTTTAAAACTCATTTCATGTTTTACTGTACAATCATAATTAGTACAGTACTTTAAATAGCAAAATCAGGCATTAAATCCTTTTCGTATAACATATATATCATTTAAATCTAATATTCAATTTAAAAATTAAAATAAGAATATTAGATTTATTTTCCTCCTCTTTCCTTTTTTTTTGAAAACATATCACATATTCATGTCACATATAGTCTAATATTCAATTTAAAATCATAGTAAGAATATTAGACCTATAAACTCTTTTTCCTTTTGAAAACATATTACATGTTCATATCACATGTCATATGAAGATCATCTCGTAGTACTAAAATCAGTACTGAAATAAGCATTATGTAAAATGCTGTAAATCACTTTCATTTAACTATCACATATCATGTAAAACGTTTACATTTAACATATAACATATCATATAAAACATTTCTCATATATGGAGACTTAGGCACGCATGCCCAGCCCGTCCACTGGGTCGTTCCCAAAGGGTATAAAATCATCATGTCAGATCTATGGCCATAGTCTATAATTGTCTTCGGCGGATCACTGATCAGGTGTCGGCCGAGACTACATATCACATATCACATATTACATGTTACATATCACATATCAGCATGATATGATGCCATCTAGTCTCAAAACCGTATTTTTCATCATCAATAAACCTTTATGAAATTTATAAAAATATATATAATGTCATAATTTAAAACCATAAAGGTTATAAAACCATTTAGTGAATATTTTAAGAAATATATATAAACATATTCACTTTATTTCTTTTCATTTTTCATCTCCTATTACGTGTAATTTACATATCAAGAGAATTTTCGATGATTTCATTATCACCATTCTCGAAAACATGAATATTTTAAAATTAATTCTCATTATATTCATGTTTTGTGAAAATTACTAATTTTCTCGTTTTTTTGTGATTTAATATCGATTTTTGGAAATAAAATCATTTAATATGATTTTACGTAATTTTTAAAAAATTTTCGGCAGCATAACAACTGCCGATTGACTAGCCTCCTACACAAAAAATACAGTTTATAAATCTAGTCAGTACATCATCACACTTTTTCAACCAATCAATCATCACGATATTTTCTAAAATATTTAATAATTAAAAACATGCAGACTGAATATCCTTACAGTGCTGCACATGCATCCCTTACCTTTTCTGGGTTGTCGACTTCCTCTCAAAGGTCATGCCTGTAATCCATCTCTTCCGATTCCATCATATCGTTCGCTGTGAATGATTTCTGGAATTAAAATTTAAAATTTAGAATTTTTCCATAATTTGTAATTAAATTAATAATGATAATTTCTCGTAAATTCCTACCGAGAATTTCCGAAAAATTTTTCTCTTTCCTTCTTCTTTTTTCTTTTTATTTTGGCATCATTTGCCATTTTACCAAGTCAATATTCTCATCCAAAATTGAATGGCCGAATGTCATTTTCCATACATAAGCCTTTTTGGCTTATGGTCATATTTCCTTGCTATTATATCTACACTATTTTCTTATATGTTTCCAGTTACCATTCTGTCAACTTCTCTCATCTTTTTACTCTAATTCATGTCCCTTTCCATGTCACTTCCTTTATCCATTTCTATGGCCGAATGGCCCTCTTAAGTGACTAAGCCTATTTGGCTTATACTTCTATTTCCATGGTCTTATATTTGTTTTGTCCTTGTATAATTGTAGCCCTTTCAATCAGCCAATTCCCTTCTATTCACGTCAGTTTCTCTTCCCCTCATCCTAGCCGAATGACCTTCTATAGGTTAGGTGCTTTATTCATTTAAAATGTATATTTACATATCAACTTCATTGATACTTTATCTTACAATTTAGTCAAGCCAAACCTAACCCTTTTCTTTCCATTTATTATTGTTTATTTATTTTTTTTCTGCTACTTGCTGTCCAAACTGACAGCTTTTTTCCTTTTTCTGTTTTCAACACATATTAGCTTTACATGTTGTCTCTATATTTTAGCTATATCTAGTACACTTTTAAGTCACCAAAATTTCAGCATTCACACCTACAAAAGTCAGCCACACTATTTATCCGTTTCTTCCACTTTTCGGTTGCACAACTTAGCCAGTTTTATTTTCCATCACCTGCGGTACAAACAGCCTATACTATTTCTTTCTTCAACCACATTTGTTGACCATAAAAAAAAATATTATTTTATTTATTTATTTTTCTTCTTTTCCCTTAGCTCACGTAACTCTTACTCAAGGTTAACCTCAAAACCTTCTTCAACCAAATTTTATTTTTCCAACTTTGTTTGTCACGGTTTTTCTTCTAAATTTCATGACTATTTTTCCAGCCTATATTCAGCCTTCATATCCACATAACTCATCTCAGCAACATCATCTTTTCTTCTTTGAACCCTCATGACCGAACTTCTAGGCTTCATTTACGCATGTTCTTACTTCAAAATCATACCATAAACAACTTATATTACTTAACTGCAGCCATGATTAAAGAACCAAAAAGCTTAAAAACTGATATTGGAAGTTACCTGTACAGGGGGAAGAATTTGTCAACGTTGATTCAGCCTCTGTTCGGAGTTTTTTTTTTTTTTGAGTTGTGTTTCTGGTGTTCTATAAAGCTTAATAAGTAAGGTTTATTTTCCCTCTAAAAAGAACTCATATGCTTAGATGATGAGCTGAAGAAAAGAAGAGTTTTCTGCTATGGGTGACTGCTGAATGATGGAAGAACAGGGGAGGATTTCGGTTCTAGTAAATCTGAAATGATTACCACGATTCAGTTGGAAAAATAAAAGAGAAAGTGGCGTGTATTGGCTAATTCTTATTAGCCAACATTAAAGTTTAATAAATGAAATTTTCTACAATTATAGAAAATTTATTTAGCCTATTTTTACTTGCCTTTATCTCTTTTTTTTTCCATCCTTTATATATTAATTCTCATACTTATATCTTCATCAAGCTTCAACACTTCCATGTGATAGACACCTTTCTCTTATATTTCATATTGATAAATTTTATCAATAAATCCTTTTTATTAATAAATATCGAATAAATGTACATGTACGGTACAAAACTACTGGGTCTCACATTTCTCCTCACCTTAAGAAATTCGGTCCTCCGAATTTAACTTAAATTAGGAGGTGATATCGTTCTTGTCCTCTAAATCATCTTTTAAATCATACTGCCAACATACTTTCAACATTAGGATCACCTTTTTAGATCACTACATCATTTTTCACCATATATTTATACTCCCAAAAATTTCTTATCAATTTGGGAGTTATCAATTTCATCTCTTTTCACATAATAGCTGCTTCATACTGTTCATCATCCGTTTCTCAATTAGTGCCAAGTTGATATAGCTTGGTAACTACCATTTATACACTGTATTCAGTAGTATGTAATTGTCCTAGTAGCTTTCACATCTCGTGCATCTGCTCTCTCAACATATCTTTGAGCGTTTCCATACTACGCTCAGATATTTACATCAGTACGGAGAGATGCTATCAATAAATTCGGAATCTCAAGGCCTTTTGCTATTTCCCATAAGCATATAGCAAATCTGAGATTCCCATCACATGTATGCTCACTGGAACTTCATATACTTTCTCATCGTTTCATAATCATATTTCGACTATGGCACTATAGAAGTCTAGGAGTCTGATAATGGAAAAGTGATTTCATTTAGACAATCAGTCTTTAATCACTTCAATATCATCACATCTCTTTTGAATTCTTTGTTATTCCTCAATACTTATGTTCACATTTACTTTAACAAATGCTGCAACTCATTTGCAGACTTTACTATTCACCATCTTTTGCCACAAAGGCAACATTTATCAGTCATTTTCTCTCTATATCTCTTTTCATGTAATCTCATCGTTACATCTCTTATTCTTATGGTATACTCTATGTCACTTAGGTTTTAGAATATACCTGAGCATGAAATCTTTTCTTAATTTAAATTCCATAGGTGACAAATCAATCATCATTTTCATCACCTCATTATCCATGCAATTCCACCATTTCCGAGGTGGTTGTGTATATATTTATCATTTTTCCACTTATATAGCTGGCAGTAAATAATGTAAATCATTTATTTACTCCTTAGAGTATAATTACTTTTCCTCTATCGAGTTTGTCTCGATCTTACATCTACCCATAATCATGTGATAACCACAAAATCACTTTTGGCTTTAAAATTGGGAACTACTTCATATTCGTGTTCCCTCTTCATCATGTACTTATCCTCTTATTACATATTCATCTTTTCCTTCACCATCATTTCGGTCACTTTTCCTCAGTGGTAAAGTATTCCACTATTAAACTCTTTTAACCTTTTGTATACCACATTTACATTTATTCATCCACTGACTTTAACCTTTTACTTATTAGTCACATCAGTAGGGCAGCTAACCTAATAACTCTTCCATAGACTGGCAATAGTATCTAGCTAGACCCAGTACATTTTGTATCTCAATCATTATCTCTTCATCATGGACAGATCTACATCGCTCTGTCATTCGAGATCATATATCTTAGAAAGAGATACTGTCTAGCCAAATCTCCTATTTACCATACTTAACATATAGTTTACTGTCTTTGAGAGTTTGTAGGGTCACATAACTATGCTGCTCATTTTCCATTGGTGCCTTATACTGTATCGATATATCATTACTTTATCCTTATATGGATGCCTCATTCATTAGGCTTATATACCTTACAAGGTATTTCATTAACCTTGTAAACTTCAATAGAAACTCGTAAAAATTTTATCGAGTTCTAATCATTATCATCTTATAACCATCAGTCTTCAACTTTTTATCTGATGATGCCTTGTACAGAGATTGGTCTTATGAACTCCTTACACGTCTCTGATTAAATCAAATAAAGCGTCAATGTCATACAAATGAATATTCGTTCTTAATAAGAACTTTATTGTATAATAGGAATTTAATTCACCATTTAATTCATCCTCAAATCACATCATCTGTATTTCTATCAATTTCCATATATAAGTGAATTGCATTATTCACTAATTTTTTTTTCAGAGTTATTTCCTTAATCTTTTCAGATTCTTCTATATTTTCCGATATAAGCTTAGAAATAAATTTCATATTAATAATCGAGTCAATATTAACTCGATCTCTCGAATCTATATTAACTCGATCTCTCGAATCTATATTACTCTAGAAATTTATCGGGAATAACATCCGATACTTTTTAATTACTCACCTCGTACCATTTTGGACATTTCATCTCTATATCTTATCATTTCACTATACATCCTCAAGACAGAGACATTTAATATTCAAATCATTTTAACGCATACTCCACTTTGATTCATTTATTTACTCATACTTCACAGCATATCGATCATCTTAATTTGTATGTTGTATTAAGTGTAACTATTTCATTAACACATTTCACAGCTAATCGATTTATTACTGTAATTCACTCTTACAAACATTTTCATTTAATAATTCAGGTTAGCTGTTATCTTCCTCATCTCTTATCTTCACTTATTGTTCTTATGCATATTCTCCAATTTCATATACTCCATACAGCACTTCATCTTGTAAAACATATTTCAAAATATTCCGATTCTATAAATATCCATTTAATACTTCAGAAACTAGAATAAAAGTATAGAACCAAAATTAATCGTACTGCTATGGATTTTATCCTCTATACTTATCACTTTCTCATTCATCTTCAGTAATCATTTCACTTTTCATAATATCTAACGATCCTGAAATAATTATCCCATCAATACATTTTTAACTCAGACCCTTAAGAATCAATAACTGAGTCGCTCATCTTGCGACTTCCCTATAACCATTCGGGTCACATCAGTAACTTAAGTATAGTGAAATTTATAATCGGGATCGTTATACTCATATTTTGTCTTTTATGCCATTATTAGCTTCATCACCATCAATAACATCAAGATCAACTTGATTTATCATTATTCGGGACATAGTCCACATAGGGGCGTTTTCGTCATTTCTACATTTATTTCTTTATCCTCAATATACATTTAAAACATTGATCTTAATATCTATCTGCTGATAATACCCCTTCTCGTACTAATATCAGCATTTATAAGACTTTGTCTGATTTAGACAGAGAAATCCAATAGGATCCATAATTGGATTATTTTGCATGAAATGCAGCTTTACATCATCAATTACTCTGTCAAATCAGTCTATTCAAACTTCTCTTGGTCTATTTTGACTCCCAGTAAAATTTGGGAGGTAGGGGTATTTTGGTCATATTTGGTCAAAAATATTCTCCCTCCTCAAAATACCTTCCATCAGTGATCTTAAGGTCTATTTAATGATGATATTTCATTTCCCTCCTTTATATCATCACTTTCAGTCTCAGTTCGATCCGTACAGAAAAGTACTGGTGAGGCCCTCACCGAGTCCATTTCTGTTCCTTACGAACCGACCTTCATTTAGATTATAAGATCACCATTTAAATTAACATTCCTGAGCCATTTTCCCTTTTTGACATCTTTAGTTCATAATTCTCACCCCCTTCTAAACACTTAACTCAATTTACAATCATTTATTTTCTATATGTATTTAGACTACACAGTACTACAGGGGATGTTAACTTTTTCAACAATTTTCTTTCCAAAAGTATCGACAGACATCAGGCCAACCCTGCTCTGATACCATTAAACCTGTTACAGCCCGTGACCTTATTTTTCACCTTATTCTATACATCTTATATGGTTGGGCTGTCTGCGATACTTTACTTTTCTTTTACATATTAACAATTTCATATTAAATTATAATATGAAATACATCCCCTATCTTACTTCATAAGAAAATAGTACTGTGAAAATGTCTAAATACGAAAAATAAATGATCGTACCTCATGTCATAAGTCGAGTTGTCGCATCGTCCCCAAATACGCAGCCAAAATTCTTTAAGTGTTAAAATCTCAGTCTTAGAAAACCTGAAATGTTAAAATTAAGGGGTGAGCAAACCAAGGCTCAGTAAGAGAATTATATGCCTCACTTGATACTCAGCTATCTATATGCTGAAAAACTTTTTCATTTTTCCTATGGGCTCTAGGCTCGCATGTAGGAAGGATACTACAGTCGGCTAGGGATCCGGATAGAGTAAGGTAGGTATTTTGAAATACCTATCTTGTCCCGGAACCTAGAAGCAACTGTAGAAAGTAAATTTCATTTTTGTTTTGAAATTTAAATCCTTTTTCCTTTTTATTCCATAACCTTTTTATATTCTTTTCAAAATAAAGCTTTTATGAAATAAAGCATTTAAATAAAATAACTAATATTCATGTTTTCTTTGAAAAGAATATTAGTTAAATCATCATCATTTTCCTTTAAAACTCATTTCATGTTTTACTGTACAATCATAATTAGTACAGTACTTTAAATAGCAAAATCAGCCATTAAATCCTTTTCGTATAACATATATATCATTTAAATCTAATATTCAATTTAAAAATCAAAATAAGAATATTAGATTTATTTTCCTCCTCTTTCCTTTTTTTTTGAAAACATATCACATATTCATGTCACATATAGTCTAATATTCAAATTAAAATCATAGTAAGAATATTAGACTTATAAACTCTTTTTCCTTTTGAAAACATATTACATGTTCATATCACATGTCATATGAAGATCATCTCATAGTACTAAAATCAGTACTGAAATAAGCATTATGTAAAATGCTGTAAATCACTTTCATTTAACTTATCACATATCATGTAAAACGTTTACATTTAACATATAACATATCATATAAAACATTTCTCATATATGGAGACTTAGGCACGCACACCCAGCCCGTCCACTGGGTAGTTACTTATATCATGCTATAGACCCCAAAGGGTATAAAATCATCATGTCAGATCTATGGCCATAGTCTATAATTGTCCTCGGCGGATCACTGATCAGGTGTCGGTCGGGACTACATATCACATATCACATATTACATGTTACATATCACATATCACATATCAGCATGATAGGATGCCATCTAGTCTCAAAACCGTATTTTTCACCATCAATAAACCTTTATGAAATTTATAAAAATATATATAATGTCATAATTTAAAACCATAAAGGTTATAAAACCATTTAGTGAATATTTTAAGAAATATATAAAAAAATATTCACTTTATTTCTTTTCATCTCCTATTACGTATAATTTACATATCAAGAAAATTTTCGATGATTTCATAATCACCATTCTCGAAAACATGAATATTTTAAAATTAATTCTCATTATATTCATGTTTTATGAAAATTACTAATTTTCTCGTTTTTTTTTGTGATTTAATATCGATTTTCGGAAATAAAATCATTTAATATGATTTTGCGTAATTTTCTAAAAATTTTCGGCAGCATAACTGCTGCTGATTGACTAGCCTCCTGCACGAAAAATACACTTTATAAATCCAGCCAGTACATCATCACACTTTTTCAACCAATCAATCATCACGATATTTTCATAAAATATTTAATAATTAAAAACATACAGACTAAATATCCTTACAGTGCTGCACATGCATCCCTTACCTTTTCTGGGTTGACGACTTCCTCTCAAAGGTCGTGCCCGTAATCCATCTCTTCCGATTCCATCATATCGTTCGCTGAGAATGATTTCTGGAATTAAAATTTAAAATTTAGAATTTTTCCATAATTTGTAATTAAATTAATAATGATAATTTCTCGTAAATTCCTACCGAGAATTTTCGAAAAATTTTTCTCTTTCCTTCTTCTTCCTTTTTCTTTTTATTTTGGCATCATTTGCCATTTTACCAAGTCAATATTCTCATCCAAAATTGAATGGCCGAATGTCATTTTCCATACATAAGCCTTTTTGGCTTATGGTCATATTTCCTTGCTATTATATCTACACTATTTTCATATATGTTTCCAGTTACCATTCTGTCAACTTCTCTCATCTTTTACTATAATTCACGTCCCTTTCCATGTCACTTCCTTTATCCATTTCTATGGCCGAATGGCCCTCTTAAGTGACTAAGCCTATTTGGCTTATACTTCTATTTCCATGGTCTTATATTTGTTTTGTCCTTGTATAATTGTAGCCCTTTCAATCAGCTAATTCCCTTCTATTCACGTCAGTTTCTCTTCCCCTCACCCTAGCCGAATGACCTTCTATAGGTTAGGTGCTTTATTCATTTAAAATGTATATTTACATACCAACTTCATTGATAATTTATCTTACTATTTAGTCAAGCCAAACCTAACCCTTTTCTTTCCATTTATTATTGTTTATTTATTTTTTCTGCTACTTGCTGTCTAAACTGACAGCTTTTTTCCTTTATTTGTTTTCAACACATATTAGCTTTACATGTTGTCTCTATATTTTAGCTATATCTAGTACACTTTTAAGTCACCAAAATTTCAGCATTCACACCTACAAAAGTCAGCCACACTATTTATCCGTTTCTTCCACTTTTCGGTTGCACAACTTAGCCAGTTTTATTTTCCATCACCTACGGTACAAACATCCTATATTATTTCTTTCTTCAGCCACATTTGTTGACCATAAAAAAACATTATTTTTTTTTTATTTTTCTTCTTTTCCCTTAGCTCACGTAACTCTTACTCAAGGTTAACCTCAAAACCTTCTTCAACCAAATTTTATTTTTCCAACTTTGTTTGTCACAGTTTTACTTCTTAATTTTCTGACTATTTTTCCAGCCTATATTCAGCCTTCATATCCACATAACTCATCTTAGCAACATCATCTTTTCTTCTTTGAACCCTCATGACCGAACTTCTAGGCTTCATTTACGCATGTTCTTACTTCAAAATCATACCATAAACAACTTATATTACTTCACTACAGCCATGATTAAAGAACCAAAAAGCTTAAAAATTGATATTGGAAGTTACCTATACAGGGGGAAGAATTTGTCAACGTTGATTCAGCCTCTGTTCGAAGTTTTTTTTTTTTTGAGTTGTGTTTCTGGTGTTCTATAAAGCTTAATAAGTAAGGTTTATTTTCCATGTACAAAAAAAAAAAGTAAGGTTTATTTTCCCTCTAAAAAGAACTCATATGCTTAGATGATGAGCTGAAGAAAAGAAGAGTTTTCTGCTATGGGTGACTGCTGAACGATGGAAGAACAGGGGAGGATTTCGGTTCTAGTAAATCTGAAATGATTACCACGATTCAGCTGGAAAGATAAAGGAGAAAGTGGCGTGTGTTGGCTAATTCTTATTAGCCAACATTAAAGTTTAATAAATGAAATTTTCTATAATTATAGAAAATTTATTTAGCCTATTTTTACTTGCCTTTATCTCTTTTTTTTTCCATCCTTTATATATTAATTCTCATACTTATATCTTCATCAAGCTTCAACATTTCCATGTGATAGACACCTTTCTCTTATATTTCATATTGATAAATTTTATCAATAAATCCTTTTTATTAATAAATACCGAATAAATGTACATGTACAGTACAAAACTACTGGGTCTCGCATCATTCTCTTGATTTTAGCTCAATTTGAACTTAACTACATACTTAAACATCTCAAAAACATAACCATAAATCACAAAACCATGAAAACTATTAGCTTTAAATTGACATATGTATTTTGAAATGACAAAAACTTAAGTAAGCTTTAATGTTTTAATTCATATTGTAAATTTGCATTATCACATATGATTTTCTCAAACCATTTTAAGTGTTCATATCAAACATTAAGACCATGATTTAATGATATATTCTTATTGGTCTTAATACTTTATAAAATGGTTCTCAATATTAAGTAATTTTCTCAAGAATTATTGAACAGAAGTTTAGAAAATTACTTATAATTTTTTGGACAATATTTTCATTTGAGAAAGTCAAGAAAAACTCCCTTAAAGCTTATAAATGTTTTGGGTTGAATTAAAATCAAAAGCCATATCATTTCTAACTCAAAAGTGCAGGAAAAATGCCCTGTGGAAGAAAAGGATCGATCCCATAGGGAAAGGGATCGATCCCTTTTTGACAGAATGCCCCGGAAGGCTAGATTGAAGAAAAGGATCGATCCCTTTGGTGAAAGGATCGATCCCTTTATGCCAGAAAGCCCCCAACGGCTAGTTTCTGTGAGATACAACGGCTAGTTTCTGTTTTGGCTCCAACCAACATCCACAAACCATCCATGGGACTATAAATAGAGGCTTAGAAGCTAAAGGAAGCAGGGGGAACTACTCAATCAACTCCAATTCTCATTTTCCTCAAATCCTCAAGCCTCAACATCAATTCAAGAGATAAAAAGTCTTCATCTTCTATCATTCATCTATTTCTTGTATTGCTTAGCACAAACATTGTATATGCTTTTCATTGTGCTTAATTTCTGTAATCACTTGCCTACCTAGAGGCCTTTCTTTGATTACATTATTTGTAACCCACCATTCCTTGTAAAAGGGGAGGTTTCTCTTAAGCCTTGAAAAAGAGGGAGGTTACTCTTTAGCCTAAGAAAAAGAGGAAGGTTTCTCTTGAGTCTAGAAAAAGAGGGAGGTTACTCTTGAGCCTAAGAAAAAGAGGGATTGTAATCACAAATTCAAGATAGTGGATTTGGAGAAAATCCTTGGGAGCGTCTCAAGATAGAGGACGTAGGCAAGTTGCCGAACCTCTATAAATCGCTTGTCTAAATCTCTCTTTCCCTACTCTCTTTACTTTCTTGCAATTATATTTGTGCTTATTGTATTGTATTTGAATTGCATGATTGAATAGCCTAGAGAACTTAGAAAATATTTATATAGGCTAGAGAATTTAGAGAAACCGAAAAACGAGCTTAAGATTAGTTAAAAACCGATTCACCCCCTTCTCGGTATAGCCTATAGAGCCAACAATTGATATCAGAGCTTGGGCTTGAGATTGATTTAGACTAACCTCTATCGAGCAAAACGATCATAAATGGCTCACTTGAATGTAGAAACACCCCTAGGAGAAGAGGGTCACTCATTAGTTAGACCTCCGCTCTTCAATGGTGACAATTACTCTTATTGGAAAATTAGGATGATGTTATTTGTGCAATCTAATGACTATGAAGTGTGGAGAGTAATAGTTATTGGTCCTAGAATCCCAATGAAAAAAGTAGATGGAAAAGATGTCCCTAAGGGTGAAGATGAATGGGACACAAATGACATGAGATTGGCACAATTGAATGCCAAGGCTATGCACACCCTCTTTTGTGCTTTAGGTCCAAATGAATATAATAGAGTCTCATTGTGTGAGAATGCTAAACAAATATGGGACAAACTAGCCATCACACATGAAGGGACCAATCAAGTTAGGGAAACCAAAGTAGGAATGCTCACACATGATTATGAGCTTTTTAGGATGAAAGAAAATGAGTCCATTAGCGAAATGTTCACTAGGTTTAATGATATAATTAATGGACTTAAGGCTCTAGGCAAGGCTTATTCCAATGTTGAAATGGTAAAGAAAATTTTGAATAGCTTGCCTAAGTCTTGGGAGGTAAAGGTAACCGCAATAGAAGAGTCTAAGGATCCAAATACCTTGTCTCTAGATGAGCTTATGGGCTCCCTACTTACATATGAAATGAAAATGAAAAGAAATGAAGTGCCTTCAAAGAAAGTAGGGGTAGCACTTAAGTCTTCCACTCATGAGGTCCTTGAAGATGATAGTGATGAGAGTGGAAATAAGGAAGAAAAGGAAATGGCAATGTTTGCCAAAAGATTTAATAGATTCATGAGAATGAAAGAAAAAGAAAATAATAGGAGACATCAAAGAGGGGAGTCAAGTAGAAGAGAAAAGGACCCCTTAGTATGTTATGAGTGTAATGAACCGGGTCATACTAAGTTAGATTGCCCCTTACTTAGGAGAGAAAAGGATAAAAAGCCTAAGAAGAAAGCATTTGTGGCTACATGGAGCGATAGTGATAGCTTCGATGAGGAAACCGTAGATGAAGAGGTAGCTTACTCATGCTTTATGGCTATTAGTGATGATGAGGCTAGTTGTAGTTCTAGTGAAAATAATGATTTTACATTTGATGAACTACAAAATGCCTTTAATGAATTAGCAAATGATTTTTAATGCATAAACTCCAAATATAAGAAAATCATTGCTGAATTGAAAATAGAAAATGAAATGCTATTAAATGCCAAACTTGAATTTGAGAAGAAATTAGAAGGAGCAAATCTAGAAATAGATGAGTTAAATAAAAAGAATACAAATTTGCATAACTCATTTACTAGGTTTTATATGGGTCAACAAAAGCTAGATCATATGTTAGAGACCCAACGAGCTTTCTTTGATAAAGATGGGTTAGGTTATAATGCAATACAAAAAGAAACTCATCTAAAGAATTTCCTTGTAAGCAAAAATACTATGCATGATTTATCTCTTATATGCTCACTATGCAATAGAATAGGACACTCTTCACAAGTATGCACATATAGAAAAACCACATTTAGAGGAAGAGTAGTTAGAAAAATGTGGGTGCCAAAGCATGCAATAAATAACGATGAATTGTGCTTGAAATGGATCCCAAAAGGATAAAAAATTATTTGCACTAACTCTCATGGACCCAAGAAAATTTGGGTACCAAAGCATGCATAAATTTGTTTGTTGTAGGAGTGTTAGAGCATGGGAATACAATGGAACAATGGAGTTTAAATGCTCAACACATTCTCATGGAGTTTGCTTGTGCTAACGAGAAAGAAAAAGAGCTTGGGAATCCATCCTTGGCAAAGATCACAACAATTCTTCAAAGAAAGGCCTAAGATGGATTCAACAATTCAAGGCAAAGCACTCTCAAGCAAAGGAGTTTTGTAAGCTTATATTCTATCTTCTCAAAACTCATATATATTAAAATTATTTGTTTGATTTAATAAGGCACTTAGTTGATGATTATTGGTGCATTGTGAGGCATGTTGAATGATTGTTGATTGGTTAATGGTTAGTTCTTGAGGCATTGGATGATTGAATGAAAGGCATGATTTATGATTTTGAAAAGATTATTGAATTTCTGTAGTTTGAGCAAGTTTGATATGTTTAGATAATATATTTAGTAGCTCAAAAGTTGTTAAATATGTCATATATGCAAAATTCCATGTCATGAGCCTTAATGAAGAATATGCATATTAGAAATCATGGCATGTTGTTTCACAAGATGTATGTTTTAATGATATTTGTGCTTAAAACCTATGTGAACAAGTTTGTTTTGACATATTTAAGTAATTCAATGCATTGGTTTTGCCAAAACATGCATAACTTTCAAAATGACCCCCTTTGAGGCCAAAAATGCATGTTATTGTGTAAATTCTTCCAAAATTGCAAAATCTTTTGTAAAATAGTTTTTCATTCATGTTTTCCATTCATACAAGTCCAAAATCATGTTTTACAAATGTTTAAACCCTTACTTGGACTTAAAATACTCAAAAACGAAGTTTTGGCACCTCACAAGTTGGATTTTCTGTCAAAAATCTGCAGAACCAGGATGAGGGATCGATCCCTCTACATACAGGATCGATCCCTTTGGAAAAACATGTAGGAAACTTGATTCTAGAGTTTAGGGATCGATCCCTTTGCTCATGGGATCGATCCCTCTAGGCAATTTATGCCCTTTTCTGCATTTTTAAGCCTTAGTTGAGAAGTTTTCTTAATTCTCTTGATATCTTCTTTTTTCTCAACTTAAAATTCATTGTTATAACTTCTTTTTGATGATCTTTAAAATATGAAAATTCATTTTTCATTGATATCATGCCTCAACTCCATCAACTTGTGTTATTTCCAACAAATGGTATCACTTTCAACAATCAATATCATTTTTCTTGAGCTCACAAGTGCAAAATCATTTTTCTTATTGAAAACATTCATGAATCTTGAAATATACTTTCAATGAATGCTTAAACATAATTTTGAGAAATATTTCAAGAATTTATGGATATATTTGAGAAATTGGTGAACTAGAGCATAATGAATCTTCTTCATACCTTTTTTGTTCATCTTAGTCAAGCATGCTTATAGGATTATGTCTCTTAGCTTGACTTATCTATTCCACATTAGGTTTCATGATAATTATACATCTAGTGGAAGAATAATTAAAACTTGACCTTAATAATTGATTTCAAATGTAAATTCAAGCATTGGTATAAGGTCATAATTTTCCTTGGCCTATAACTTGTGATGATAAAAGAATCCAAAATGTTTAAATGCATGAAACTTTATCATCCTTGTACCTAAAGAACTAGGGTCTTAATGACAACACCAACATTCAAAGATAAATGCAAACTTGAACCAACTTGATATCCATGCATTTATTATTCCTTGCTCATAATTGGTTAAGGACTTGAATTGGAAAATGAGCATAGGATTTTTGTGCTTAAAAACATGGAAGAAAATGTGTTTGCTTGAATTCTTTGATTTTATGAATCTTCCATATGGTATAACTTTGTGAATATGAATATGGATTAATACTTTATGATAGTATGCTTATGTTTAATTAATCCATATGCATATTTGATGATGTGTGATTGTGTTCTTGGATATTTAGAATGATTATTTTCTTGACATGAACACTCTACACATAGATATTGGATTCATGCAAAATGTGTAAGTCAACCATTAGTAACAATTGGTATTTAGATTGAAACAACAATTGATATCATTGGCAACCATATTTTCAATAATTGGTAAGCCAAAACTAAATTGCCAATTGGTATGAGCTTTAAATTGACAATTCTTCTCATGCTTCTTAGATTAAAATGACAAATAGGGAAGAATTCATATAAGACACTTTTGCATGAAACACTTTTGTGCTAGAATTTGTGATTAATTGATATATGATTCAACTCTATGCACATTCTTGCTTGAACGTGATTTACGAGCTCATGCATATGATATGTCATCTAATTTCAGCTCATAATCATGATGTATTGACATGCACCTTAGTTGGACTTTAGAGAACAATCGATATACTTAGGTGCTTAATAGGATTAAAATAAGGAAGTCATAGACCTTAGTAGATATTTATACACAACTTGCTTCATTATTTACCAATTGGGAACTTCTTGCAAAATTACTTATTAACAATTGGTATCAAAATTATTTATAAACAATTTGTATAGGATCATAAATCATATTCATTGCATGAATATTTCATACTCTTTGTGAATATTGACTTATTTATTTGTGCTATGAGTCTCATGTACTAACATGTTTCTTGTTGGATGGAGCATTTTTATTTATTCTCACATAGCCATGATTTTAGGAAGAGCATATTTCTTATCATTTTTCCTTCTTTTTGCTATGACAAAAAGGGGGAGAGATAGATAATAAAGGGAGAGATATTAAAGGGGAAAGATAATGAGGGAGAAATAGTTTTCAAAACTCATGCTTATATTAAGAGGGAGCTTTATAAAATCCAGCTTTATTTGAGGGGGAGTATTTTATCAAAGAATTTTCAAAGCAAATTTACATTAAGTTTTGTCATATCAAAAAGGGGGAGATTGTTAGCTTTAAATTGACATATGTATTTTGAAATGACAAAAACTTAAGTAAGCTTTAATGTTTTAATTCATATTGTAAATTTGCATTATCACATATGATTTTCTCAATCCATTTTAAGTGTTCATATCAAACATTAAGACCATGATTTAATGATATATTCTTATTGGTCTTAATACGTTATAAAATGGTTCTCAATATTAAGTAATTTTCTCAAGAATTATTGAACATAAGTTTAGAAAATTACTTATAAGTTTTTGGACAATATTTTCATTTGAGAAAGTCAAGAAAAACTCCCTTAAAGCTTATAAATGTTTTGGGTTGAATTAAAATCAAAAGCCATATCATTTCTAACTCAAAAGTGCAGGAAAAATGCCCTCTAGAAGAAAAGGATCGATCCCATAGGGAAAGGGATCGATCCCTTTTTGACAGAATGCCCCGAAAGGCTAGATTGAAGAAAAGGATTGATCCCTTTGGTGAAAGGATCGATCCCTTTATGCCAGAAAGCCCCCAACGGCTAGTTTCTGTGAGATATAACGGCTAGTTTTTGTTTTGGCTCCAACCAACGTCCACAAACCATCCAAGGGACTATAAATAGAGGCTTAGAAGCTAAAGGAAGCAGGGGGAACTACTCAATCAACTCCAATTCTCATTTTCCTCAAATCCTCAAGCCTCAACATCAATTCAAGAGATAAAAAGTCTTCATCTTCTATCATTCATCTATTTCTTGTATTGCTTAGCACAAACATTGTATATGCTTTTCATTGTGCTTAATTTCTGTAATCACTTGCCTACCTAGAAGCCTTTCTTTGATTACATTATTTGTAACCCACCATTCCTTGTAAAAGGGGAGGTTTCTCTTTGTGAGACCCGATTTTATAACACTTTACACCATATTTTTGTAAATCCTTGATAGTGGAAATAAATTAATTAGTGAAATTAAATAAATATTTAAATTGAATTTCCACTTAGAAATTGGAATAATTGGATTTATAATTTATAATATGGTGTATAGGAGGTAAAATAAATATTTCATGATGAAGTGGAGGTATAGAAAGAAATAAAGAAAATAAATCTGAAATTTATACATGGAAGTGATATTTCCACGGTATAATATGTAAATATGTGAATTATAAGAGAGGAAAAATTTTTATTGTACAAGTGATTAAACTTGATAGAATGGAGCATATAAAAGAGATGAGAAAATTAAGCAAACCGTGTATCAATTTTCTGCTGTTATGATACATGGCAGGATCCTAATTTTCTTTGGAAGTTTTGTGGTGTAAAATTTATAGATGATGATAGATAAAGAGGGAGTTATTAAGGGAATATTTGGCTGAAAATAATTGGAGGAATTATAGCTCAAAAGAGGTCAAATGAATCAAGTAAATGTACTGCCAAAAATAGACTGCAGTATGCCACTTCCTCTTGCTGTTGTGAGCCACACGTTGAGAGGTGATTTTATGGTATAAAATCTCAACCAAATCTGATTTAAAGGAAAGAAATAGAGTAGCTTGACATGAGATGAATTTTGATTGGTTGAAATATAGAGAAAAGAAGAAGCGAAACAAGATACAATCGAGTAGCAAAAAGAAGGCAGCAGCAAAATAAGCCTCCATACGCCACCTTTGCTGCTGTTAAGTCTGCCTAGTTAGATTCATTCAAATGATGCTTGGTTGAAGATTTATAGTATAAAATATAATATAAATAATATTTAAAGGAGGAGACCTTTAATATTTTACATGGGATAGATGGTAGTGGCTGAAGAATACATTAAAAGCAAGTAAAACAAATCAAAGAGACGTGCAGCCCACTTCATCACCGCCACTTCTTTGCTGCAGTTTCTTGTCTTGTTTTAATGTTCAATAAAGAAAAGAAAAATGATGAAAGGAAAGAGAAGAAAAAGAAGACAAGGCAAATATTGTATTTGGAAATATGATTGAATGCTATTGGTTGGAAACTATAAAAAGATGAGGAAATCAGGTCAAAGAAACGTGCAGCAAAATCTATCACTGCCATAATTTTTCTGCTGCCGTTGCTGCCCATTTTAATGCAATATGAGATATGAAATGATGAGAAAAGAGATAAGTAGTTAAGTGGCAACATATTATTGGAGGACATGAATGAACAGAAAATTAAATGAAACTAAAACTCCAGCAATTTTCATCCTCTCTTGCCGACTCCCCCTGCTGCTCCATGGTTTTCTGTTTGCTGCTCAATTTCATTCTGTTTGGCTTTCGTTCATCCAAGGAAACTTAGCAAATTTATGCACCTTTGATACTTAACCACTTAAGCCTTCCTATCCACCTTTCCTCCTTACTTTGGAATAGCTTGGAATCACCAAGAAGGGCTGACGTGAGGCAGAACAATTCTGTTTTGGAGTGGACAATTCGGTTAAGGTGAGCTACTATAAGTCCATAGTTTCCTTGATATCAAATGATGGATTTATAGGTTTCTTAACATGAGAAGCATGGTTCTAGTATTATTTTTAGTTAAGCTTTATTAGATCATGGAATTAGCACAAGTTGATAGCTTGATATAGATCAAGAACAATCAAGAAATCATGTTAGAAATTGTATGAAAATGATGAGAAATAATTGATGGAATATAAACAAGTTGAATAGAAAGCTTAGAAACTTGGAATGATGAAGAAGCAAAATATGACTAGTGAATGAGGGTTTCGGTTGGCATGAAATAAATAGGAGAATTTAAGGCTTCATGCATGAAAATAAGGAGGAATGGCTCACGTGAGCAAGGGAGAATAAACTGAAAACAACAATTGAAGGAAAATGTTGAAAAACCATGAATTGGCCATAAAGAGGGTTTCGGCCATGACAATTTAAATAGGGAAAATATGCTGAAAATTGGAGTTACGGGTAGAAAATAACTATAGAAATTGAAAAAGAATTATTGGTGGAATTAAAACCGAAAAAGAAGCTAAATTGAGGAAGTTGAGTTTTAGCACCAGTGTAAAATAATACTGGTAGTCCATGTACTGTGTCATTACTGGCTGCATTTATGAAAGTTAGAGGCTTAAAATTAAGAGGAAAAATATTAATAATTTTTGATAAAATTATTTTGCAGCCTGAGTTGACGGATTTCGGTTAACGTAACCGGGAAGATCGGTTTCATAAGACATGTAAGGGGGGAGTGTGTGAGTTGTAGTGATATAATGAAATGTATGTTTTATCAAGTTAAATTTTATGGAAATATTGGAAGCATGATTTGGTTTAAAACATGCAAAAATGCTGTGGTTGAAAAGCTGGTTTATAAACTGTGCTTGTGTGCAGGAGGTTTATAATCCGCAGCTGTTATGCTGTCGAAAAATTCCCAAAAATATTCTAAAATATTTTAGAAGCATGAGATGATTTAAATGGGAAATTTTGAATACAATTTCCATCAAATTTCCATAAGTTGGAATTTATGAGAAAGTATGAAAAATTATATATATTCATGTTTTATATTTTATTAAAGTGAGAAATTTGATTCTTTTATAAGATATTAAATATTCAAATTGAATATTTATTTACCTTCTCACTTGATACATGAATATTTACTGCCTGATTTACGGTATGTGAAAATGAGAATAAATACCTTTTTGGAAGTAATACTTGAAATAAATTATGTAATTTAATTAAACTTCTTAAAGGTATTTTTGGGAAAGAGATGAATTTTTATACCTTTATGGAACTACATACTGATTTTATTTAATTTAAAATTTCCATAAAGGTGATGATATATAAAATTGTAAGCCTTATGGATAAATGTGAAATATTTCAAATTACTGTGTTTAAAATCCATAAAGGCTATGGTATGGTTTTATACTGTTTTGAGACTTAGGCCCCGAGTTTCATGCATTATACCATTACTGTTACTGTTACTGTCACGTGACTGATTGACCAGCTAGTCATCAGCGTCCCGGATGCCATCTAGCAAGTGTACACCGAGGACATATTATAGATCATGGTCATAGATCTCAGTACTGATACTGTGTCCCTTAGTGGACGAAGATAGCATGATTTAATTGTAGGGTGATGCCTAGTCTCACTTACTTATTACTATTTACTGAAAGGATTTACTAAATCCTGTTTATTGTACTATTACTGTTGACTGTTTACTGAAATGGTAGCCACTGATTATTGTTTTATTGAAATGAAAGCTACCATTTACTGTTTACTGAACTAAAAGTTACTGTTTACTGAACTGAAAGCTACTGAATTACTGTTTACTGTTTACTGAAACGAATCTATTGATTTCTAATTACTGAACTGAATTGTACAGAACACTGTTTACTGAACTGAATGGGAATTACCGTTATCGAGAAAGAATATTTTGAAAATTATTTCTTAAATAGAAATAATTACTGAAGTATTATCTAGTGATTGGGATATTTATAAGCTACTGTACTGAGAAGACTGTTTACTGTAACTACTGTTTTATCACTGTACTGTCACGTGTTTTGAAATCGGTGTACTGAAGTGAAATAATAAAATGGTTTATACCATTTTTATAATTATGAGAAAAGACAAGGAATTGTTTTGAAATAAAACAATTTATTTATTACTCTCTATAGTTGCTTTGGGTTTCCGGGACAAGACAGGTATTTCAAAATACCTTCCATGCTCCATCTGGATTTCCCGGCCGACTATAATATCCTTCCTTTACTGTGCTTAGTACACTGTTAGGAATTAAATCTTTTACGGCATATAGTTTTCATTATATCAAGCAGCATACGACTCCTTTACTGAGCATGTGGTTCGCTCACCCCTTATTTTCAAAATTTCCAGATTAATTACGAGGATTATTTGATGATTTCCTTGGATAAATATAGCTGTGAGTAGACACTGAGACAAAGAGCATTGGAAATTTAAAGGTACAGTCACTTCTCTTATATATTCAGACACTTGTATACAGTACTACATTATTGTAGAATAGAAACAGGGGATGTAAAGTGTATGAAACATTGTAAAAATTTTTATATTTCGAATTTATTGAATAAATGTTCACATTTATTACTGTTATGGATCAAGTGTTAAAGGCATCACAGACAGCCCAACCGGTACAAATGTGTAAAATACTAGTAATCATTGTGTAAAAATGTACACTCTGACTGTTACACTCTTAAGCCTTGAAAAAGAGGGAGGTTACCCTTTAGCCCTAGAAAAAGAGGGAGGTTTCTCTTGAGCCTAGAAAAAGAGGGAGGTTACTCTTGAGCCTAAGAAAAAGAGGGATTGTAATCACAAATTCAAGATAGTGGATTTGGAGAAAATCCTTGGGAGCGTCTCAAGGTAGAGGACGTAGGCAAGTTGCCGAACTTCTATGAATTGCTTGTGTAAATCTCTCTTTCCCTACTCTCTTTACTTTCTTGCAATTATATTTGTGCTTATTGTATTGTATTTGAATTGCATGATTGAATAGCCTAGAGAACTTAGAAAATATTTATATAGGCTAGAGAATTTAGAGAAACCGAAAAACGAGCTTAAGATTAGTTAAAAATTGATTCACTCCCCCTCTCGGTATAGCCTATAGAGCCAACAAAAACATAAGCTTTCTGTCACTAGCTTACCTTAACTGAATATTGTGAGGTCCTCTCACCATGCAAATGGCCACTTTAGGCCTTGATTTTGATACCAAGATATAGAGCTCTGAAAACTGAATAGCCTTAGTGAAGAGTGTTTTGAGTTTCAAGGTGTTTGGGTAGTGTTTTATTGCTTTCTCTCTCTTTAAGCTCTCAACAATTGTGGAAAATAAGAAAGAAAGAGTGGCTACCGAAAATGGGAGGAAAAAGGGCTGAAAATTTCATAAAAATTAGTAATTTATGGTACAAATGACCAAAATATCCCTTATAATTAAGATACCTTTCCATTTTTACTTTTTACCATTTGATTTCAGTGAAAACAGTCTATCCAACCTCCAAAATATTTCATTTAATCATAAAGTACCTCTATTAAATTTCCTCTAATCAGTGGTTGAGTTTTATTGAGGTTCATCTGGTCATTTGAATGAAATTACTAAAATCCCCCTAATTATTAAATTGCATAAATTTCTACTTTTATGCCTTATTTATTCTATCAATCCACATAGCCATAAATCTCGTTACATAGAAAATATTTCATCCCTTATAGTTGGTCAAAAGCCATCTCGGTTTGACAGCCTATGGACTTAACCATCATTTACATAGAAAATATTTCATCCCTTATTTACGAAAATTTTGACGCCTATGGACTTAACCGTCATTTCCTCAATTGTTTCACATTTTCCAAAACATACCTAAATAATTGAGTACCATCACATTATTTAGCTCCAACATTCACTTCCACCAGTTTTCACCTTCATCTGGACATTAAAGATCTTGTGGGTCCCTCTACTTCATTCCCTTTTTAAGCCTACAAAGAATCAACAATCAAATAGATATAAGATATCCAATCTCTCTAACTCTATAAATGCTAAATCAACAATAATGAAAAAGGTATATCTCACATCCTCCCCACCTTAAGAAATTTAGTCCTCTAAATTTGCTCAGACTTGTCAAACGAATTGCTCTGGATATTTCTCTTTATTAGGCTCTCTAACTCCCAAGTGGTTCTTCAACTGAGTGGTATTGCCAGAAAACCATAACCAGAGGAATCGTCTTAGATTGAAATACTGTCTTCTTCCTATCCAATATCTGTACTAGTCTTTCCACATGCTCATATCTTCTCTGAATTTCAATTGCTTATATTGGATTACATGCTATGGATTCAGATAATACTTCTGAAGTATTGATACGTGGAAGACATTATGAACATGGATAGCTCTGGTGGTAATGCTAATCGATATGCTACATCTCCCACTTGGTCTAGAATCTCAAAAGGTCCAATATATTGAGGACTTAATTTTCGTTTCTTCCCAAACCTCATAATGCCCTTGGATGGGGAAACCTTAAAAAATATAGAATCTCTCATAAAGAATTCCAAAGGCCAGTGCTTGACATCAACATAGCCTTTTTGTCGACTTTGAGCAGTGTTCAATCTATCACATATCAACTAAATATCCTTTAAAGCATGCTGAACTAAATCAGGAGCTAGAATTTTCATGTCGCCCACTTCTTCCCATGCAATAGAGGAATGACATCTTCGGCCATATAATGCCTCATAGAGTGCCATGTCAATACTAGAATGATAATTGTTATTATAGGCAAATTCTACCAATGGAAGATGATCATCCCAAAAGCCTTTAAAATTCAACGCATATGCTCTTAACATATCCTCGAGCATTTGAATGGTGCGCTCAGATTGTCCATCAGTCTACAGATGGAAAGCTATATGCTAATCGAGATCCTATAGCATCCTGAAATCTCTCCCAAAAATTAGAGGTGAATCAGGAATCTTTGTCAGAGGTGATGCTCACTAGAACTCTATGTAATCTCATGATCTCCCTGACATAAAGATCTACTAAGGCACCTAAGGAATCTATAGATCTGATAGCTAGAAAGTGGACGTCAACCGATCAACAATCACCCAGGTCGCATCATGATTCCATCTGGTTCTTGATAAACCCATGATGAAATCCATGGCAATATGCTCCTAGTTCTACATCAGTAATAGTAGAAACGGTTCTCACATTAGGCTCTTCATAATTATCATCCCTCTCATCCCTATCTTTCCCTCTCTTAGTCTTGTAGGATTTTTCTTTAGGTTTTTAATAAAATTTCCCTGGTTCTCCGGCGGCTCGGCAAGGAACTGGCGAGGAAGGGAACAGGACCGGTCTGACCGGGAAAGGAAGAGGAAAAAAGAAAAGAAAAAGAAAAGAAAAAGGAAAAAGAAAAAGAAAAGAAATAGAAAGAAAAGAAAAAGAAAAAAAGAAAAAAAACGAAGAAAAGAGGAAAAAGGAGAATTTCGGGAATTCGAAAATTCCCGGAAATTCGACAACCCGAAAATTTACGGAAATTCGGTAGGAAATTCCCGAAAATTAAATTTCAGAAAAATTTAATAAATTATGGAAAAAATTCTAAAATTTAGAATTTTTATTTTCAGAAATTATTCTCAACGATTGGGATGAGGAATCGGGAGAGATGGAGTGCGGGCGCGACCGATAAGAGGAAGCCACCGACCCGATACAGGTAAGGGATGCATGTGCAGCACTGTAAGAATATTTAGTCTGCATGTTTTAATTTCGAAATATTTTATGGAAATATTTTATGAAATTATTATGATGAATGATTGGTTGGAAATTTGGTATGAAGTACTGGCTGGAAATTATAAACTATATTTTCCGTGCAGGAGGCTAGCCAATCGGCAGCCGTTATACTGCCAAAAATTATCAAAAAATTTCTGAAAATTTCTAAAAATCATAATAAATTATTTTATGTCACGAGAAATGATTTTCAACCACGAAAATCGAGAAAAGGAATATTTTCATAAAAAACATGAATAAAATGAAAGTGATTTTAAATTATTCATGTTTTTGAAAATGGTGATAATAAAATCACCAAAAATCCTCTTCAAGAATGGTGATAATGAAATCAACAAAAATTCTCTTAATATGTAAATTACACATAATACGAGACGAAAGATGAAGTGAATTACAGTGAATATTTTTATGAATATTTTTACAAATATTCACTAAATGATTTTTTACCTTTATGGTTTTAAACTATGAAATTATATATTTTTATAAATTCCATAAAGGTTTATTTATGATAAAAAATACAGTTTTGAGACTAGTAGGCATCCTAGCATGCTGATGTGTGATAGGTGATATGTTTAGTCCCGGTCGACACCTGATCAGTGATCCACCGAGGACAATATAGATTATGGTTATAGATTTGACATGTTTATTTCTTTACCCTCCGGGTCTATAGTACGATATGATTGATGATTGTCTTAGACTCCATAAATGATAGGTGACATGTTAAAAAGGAAAGTGTTTTGCATGATATGTGATATGTCAAAAGGAAAATGTTTTATATGATGCGTGAAATGTGAAAGGAATATGTTTTATATGATATGAGAAGAAAATCAATTGATTTATAGCATTTTTACAAAATGCTCATTACGGTACTGATTATAGTACTGTAAGATGATTTTCATAAGACATGTGATACGAACATGTAGTATGCTTTCAAAAAGGAATAAGTGATAAATCTAATATTCTTACCATGATTTTAAATGGAATATTAGATTATACATGCTACACGTGTGTTGATGAACCATTGAAAACATAAGGCATAAAGGCCAACCCGAGTAAAGACTCGATCTTTGTACTGTGTGAGCCACCTCTAGAATCCCAAGGGACCTACGTGCTACACAGATACCAGTTGGACCATGGAAGCCACCTCTAGAATCCTGAAAGACCTACGTGCTACACGGATATTGTTTGGATCGTGGGAGCCACCTCTAGAATCCTAAGGGACCTACGTGCTACATGGATACCAGTTGGACCGTGGGAGCCACCTCTAGAATCCCGAAGGACCTACGTGCTACACGGATATTGTCTGGATCGTGGGAGCCACCTCTAGAATCCCAAGGGACCTACGTGCTACACGGATACCAGTTGGACCGTGGGAGCCACCTTTAGAATCTCGAAGGACTTACGTGCTACACGGATACCAGTTGGATCGTGGGAGCCACCTCTAGAATCCCGAAGGACCTACGTGCTACACAGATATTGTTTGGATCGTGGGAGCCACCTCTAGAATCCCGAAGGACCTACGTGCTACACGGATATTGTTTGGATCGTGGGAGCCACCTCTAGAATCCCAAGGGACCTACGTGCTACACAGATACCAGTTGGACCGTGGAAGCCACCTCTAGAATCCCGAAGGACCTACGTGCTACACGAGTTCCTCAATATGACACTTAACTCCATTGCTAGTTAGAATGAATGTCGTAATTGAATCAGTGAACCGGGGCTTACGCCTAAAGTGATTAAGTGATTGGTTATTTGAAACTGTTTTCAGTGAGTTAAGCTATATGCTTAAAGTTTATTGACTTTCATTTTGTAAATGGATTGATTTATTAACTTGCATAGTAATCGAATTATCGACGTGTATAGTGACTAATCTACCGAAGTGCTTGCTGCTTTGCTAATGTGATAAGTGGAATAGATTTTAATAGCTTACTTTGCTATTTAAAGTACTGTACTAATTATGAGAGTACAGTAAAACATGAAATGAGTTTTAAAGAAAAAAGATGATGATTTAACTAATATTCCTTTCAAAGAATATATGAATATTAGTTATTTCATTTAAATGCTTTCTTTCATAAAAGCATTATTTTGAAAAGAATTTGAAAAGGTTATGGGATGAAAAGGAAAAGGATTTATAAATTCAAAAATAAATGAAGATTTTTCTCTACAGTTGCTTCTAGGTTCCAGAACAAGTATGGTATTCTAAAATACCTACCTTACTCCATCCGGATCCCTAGCCGACTGTGGTATCCTTCCTACATACGAGCCTAGAGCCCATAGGAAAAATGAAAAAGATTTTTAGCATATAGGAAGCTGAATATCAAGTATGCATATAATTTCCTTACTAAGCCGTGGTTTTGCTCACCCCTTAATTTTAAACATTTCAGGTTTTGATGATCGTGAGATCAGTTTATTGTGGATCACAGCTGTACATAAAGGACAATGTGACAGACCGATTGAATTATTTGAGGTATGATCATTTATTCTCTGTATTTAGACATGTTTATAGTACTACTTATCTGATTAAATACGATAGGGGATCTGTATAATATAAACAATATTATGTAAAATTGTTTAACAGTTAGTACAAGTGAAGTATCACAGACAACCCAACCGGTTAAGTTGTGTACAATAAGGTGAAAATGTGGTCACGGGTCGTGACAGATTAAATGGTATCAGAGCAATGGTTGGCCTATTGTCTGTGGATACTTTTGAAAAAAAAAAGTTAAACATCCCCAGTAGTACTGTGTCATCTAAATACATAGAGAAAATAAATGATTATAAATTGAGTAAAATGATTTAAAGGGAGTGAGAAAGTATAAATTGAGAATATTAAAGGGAAAATAGGCTCAAAAATTTTCGAAAAATTGGTGATTCTTATAATCGAAATGAAGGCCTGTTTGGTAAGGAACCGAAAGGACTCGGTGAGGGCCCCACCAGTACTTTCTGTCCGAACTAAACTGAGATCTGAAAGTGATGGTGTAAAGGAGGGGAATGAAATATCATCATTAAATATACTTTAAGATCACCGATTGAGGGTAATTTGAAGAGAGAGAAAATTTTTGGTAAAAAATGACCAAAATACCCCTGACTCCAATATTTTACAAGGAGCTAAAATAAACCAACAGAGGTTGAAATTGATTGATCTGACAGAGAAATTGATGATATAAAACTGCATTACAAGCAAAATAATCCAATTATGGATTTTAGTGGATTACTCTGTCGAAATCGAATGAGATCTCAAATTGCTGATATTAGTATGAGAAAAGATACTATCAGCACAGAGAGAATAAGGCCTTTGGTTTAAAGGTATACTGAAGAGAAAGAAATAAATGTCGAAATGACGAAAATGCCCATATGTTGAGCGATGTTCGGAACAGTGATAAAATCGAGCTAAATTGGAATCCATTGATAGTAATGGAGCTATTAATGACATAGAGGAGATGATATGAATATAACGATCTCTATTACTGATTCTACTTACACGTAGATTATGGACGCGAATGGTGAGTGACCTAGTGAACGAACTGGGCCTCACGATGGATCCTTGAGGGGGCTAGTGTGCTCGCCAAAAGAGGACGGTATAGATATGTACAGGCGGACGGCAGACGGGCCGGGGCCTTACACGATGCGATCCAATGAGTGTATAGTGGAATGTCATAAGATGTCACAGCCCGTGACCCTATTTTTCATCTTATTCTTTACATCTTATATGGTTGGGCTGTCTGCGATACTTTACTTTTCTTTTACATATACACAATTTCATATTAAATTATAATATGAATTACATCCCCTATCTTAATTCATAAGGAAGTAGTACTGTAGATAAGTCTAAATACAGAAAATAAATGATCATACCTTATTAAATAAATCAAGCTGTCGCATCGTCCCCAAATGCACAGCCAAAATCCTTTAGGTGTCAGGCTCTTAGTCTTCAAAAAACCTGAAATGTTAAAATTAAGGGGTGAGCAAACCACGGCTCAGTAAGGGAATTATATGCATACTTGATATTCAGCTTCCTATATGCTGAAAATCTTTTTCATTTTTCCTATGGGCTCTAGGCTTGCATGTAGGAAAGATACTACAGTCGGCTAGAGATCCGGATGGAGTAAGGTAGGTATTTTGAAATACCTATCTTGTCCCGGAACCTAGAAGCAACTGTAGAGAATAATAAATTTCTTTTCGTTTGAAATTTATATCCCTTTACCTTTTCATTTCATAACATTTTCATATTCTCTCCAAAATAATGCTTTTATAAAATAAAGCATTTAAATAAAGTAACTAATATTCATATATCATTTCAAAAGAATATTAGTTAAATTCTCATCATTCTCATTTGAAACTCATTTCATGTTTTACTGTACAACCATAATTAGTACAGTACTTTAAATAGCAAAATCAGCTATTAAATCATTTTCGTATAACATATATATCATTTAAATCTAATATTCAATTTAAATTTCAAAATAAGAATATTAGATTTATTTTTCCTCCTCTTTCCTTTTTGGAAAACATATCACATATTCATGTCACATATAGTCTAATATTCAATTTCAAATCATAGTAAGAATATTAGACTTATAAACTCTTCTTCCTTTTGAAAACATATTACATGTTCATATCACATATCGTATGAAAATCATCTCGTAGTACTAAAATCAGTACTGAAATAAGCATTATGTAAAATGATGTAAATCATTTTCATTTAACTTGTCACATATCATGTAAAACATTTACATTTCACATATCACATATCATATAAAACATTTTCATATATGGAGACTTAGGCACGCACGCCCAGCCCGTCCACTGGGTCGTCACTCATATCATGCTATAGACCCCGAAGGGTATGAATAATCATGTCAGATCTATGGCCATAGTCTATAAATGTCCTCGGCGGATCACTGATCAGGTGTCGGCCGGGACTACATATCACATATCAGCATGATAGGATGCCAACTAGTCTCAAAACCATATTTTTCATCATCTGAAAACCTTTATGGAATTTATAAAAATAATAATTTCATAATTACAACCATAAAGGTTTTATAATAAATCAAGTGAATATTTAAGAAAATATTTATAAAATACTCACTTTTCCCTTTTTCATCTTTCATTTCATATTACGTATAATTCATATATCGAGAGAATATTTAGAAAACTTTTATAAAATATTCTCTTTATCCCTTTTTCATTTTCCATTTCATATCACATATAATTCATATATCGAGAAAATTTTCAGTGATCTCATTATCACCAATTCCGAAAACATGAATATTTAATAATCACTTTCATTTTATTCATGTTTTTATGAAAAATATTCATTTTCTCTATTTTCGTGGTTGGAAATCATTTCTCATGAAATAAAATCATTTCTTATGATTTTATGAAATTTTCTAGAATTTTTCGATAATTTTCGATAATTTTTCGGCAGTATAACGGCTGCCGATTGGCTAGCCTCCTGCACGAAAAATACAGTTTCAAATCCAGCCAGTGCATCACCACAAATTTCCAACCAATCATTCATCGCAATATTTTCATAAAATATTTTCATAAAATATTTCATAATTAAAATCATGCAGACTGAATATCCTTACAGTGCTGCACATGCATCCCTTACCTGTTTCGGGTCGACGACCGCCTCGTTTGTCGCGCCCGTGTTCACCTCACCCGATTCCATCGGCTCGGTCATCGAGGGAATTTTCTGGAAATTAAAATTCCAAAATTTAGAATTTTTTTCCAAAATTATTTAAATAAATAAATTATTTAAATAATTTATCACTTTCCGGGATTTCTTACCGATTCCCGTAATTCTCGGTTTTCCGAATTCTCGGGATTTCCCGTAATTTTCGAAATTCTCCTTTTTCCTCTTTTCTTTCTTTCTTTTCCTTTTTCTTTTTCTTTTCTTTTTCTTTCTTTCTTTTCTTTTCTTTTTCTTTTTCCTTTTCTTTTCTTTTTCTTTTCCTTTCTCGTCAGACCGGTCATCGCCGGTTCCTCGCCGATGGCCGGTTCTCCAGCGGTTCAAGCGCCCTTCAGCTGGCCGACGGCACGGCGAGTCTGATGGTGGTCTCCGTTCGGCCTGGATCGGCGGCACGGCGGCCGACCGAGTCGATTTTCCTTCGGTGTCTTCCGCCTCTTCGCCGGCCTTCCTCCGCCGTTCACCGCGCCTCCGGTGGCATCCATCCTCTTCCTTTCCCTCTGGTGGTGCTTCGGTGGCAGTGGCGGTGGCCAATTCCGCCGGCACCGCCGTCTGCCATTTTTCCTTTTCTCTCGGCTTCCGCCGGAAATTTCCTTCTGTTTTCGATTCCGTTTCCTTCCGTTTCTCCTTTCTTCCGTCGGTCACCGGCTTCTCTCTCCACCGGCACCGTCCTCCCTCTCTCCTCTCTTCTCCGATCACCGACAGTGGTCGGCTGCTCACCGGGAAATCGGGATTCTTCCCGATTTTCCATTCTGTTCTCTTTTTTTTTTTACTATATAATATATATTATACTTATAATATAACATATATTATATTTATATTATATATATAATACACATAATATTATTATTATATATATAGTATAGTACTATATATATGTATTTACAAAATACATATTTAGTATATATATGTGTATATATATATATATATATTTATATTTGTATATAATTTACATAACATTTATATATTTATATAATATATAATTATATAAATATATTTTCTATTTTCTTTTCTCATTTTCTTATTTAATTTGGATTTCCATTTATCCAAATTAATTTCCTCCATATAATTTATCAATTCCTTAACTTCATTATTTACGGAATTTCCAACAATATTCCATCTTGTAAATAATTCCTTTATTTACTTTAATATATCTTTCGCATTTAAAATTAAATTTCCGAATAAATAATATAAAAATTCAGAAATTTGCGATTATCACATTCTCCCCACCTTAAGAAATTCGGTCCTCCGAATTTAACTTAATTTAAAGGTGGTATCGTCTTGTATACTTATCATTTTTGACCTTTTGATCATCTTCCATATTATACTGCCAGTATACCTTTAAGATCATAATCGCCTTTAACACCACTATATATCATTACTCATCATATATTTATACTCCCTTAAATTTCTTATCAATTGGAAGTTATCCATTTCTACTCTTTTCATCTCACATATGATTCATATTGCTCCTCATTCATCTTCCTTATTTGGTGCCAAGTCGATACATTTCGATAATTATCATTTACCGATTTTAATGAATAGTATGTAATTGTCCAATAGCTTTCACATCTCATGCATCCGCTCTATTAACATATTAGCAAGCGTTTCTATATTACGCTCACATATTTACATCATGTGTGGAGCGGTGCTGTCTATAAATTTGGGATCTTAGAGCCTTTTGCTATTTCCCATAACATATGGCTACTCAGAGATTCCCATCACATCTAGTGCTCACTGGAACTTCACATACATTTTCATCCTTTTATAATCATATTTCGACTATGGCACTCTAGAATCTAAGAGTTTGATAAAGGAGAGGTGATTTCATTAGACTATCAGTCTATAATCACTTCCATATTATCATATCTCTTATAGATTCTTCATTATTATCTCCAATATTCTTTTCATATTTATTTCATCAAATGCTGCAGTTCATTTGCACACTTTACCATTCACCATCTTTTACCATAATTTAATCAGGAGACAATTATTTCCTCCCCATATCTACTTCCATGTAATCTCATCATTACATTTCTTATTCTTATGGTATACTCTATATCACTTAGGTTTTAGAATATACCGGAGAATATACTCTTTTGATAATTTAGATTCCATCATGGCATCATCAAATTATAATTTAATCTTCTCATTATTTAGCTTCATCATTGAATCTATAATTATCAATTTAATTATCTCATTATACATATAATTCCACTAGTTCCATCATTTCGAAGTGGTATATATATTTATCATTTTTTCCTTTACATTACTGGCAGTAAAATGTAGATCATTTCTTTACTCCTTGGAGTATGATTACCTTTCCTTTATCGAGTTTGGCTCGATCTTATATTACAATTATATCCAACCATAATCATGTGATAACCACAAAATCACTGTTAGCTTTTAACTTCGAGGAACTACTTCATATTTGTGTTCCCTTTTTCATCATGTCTTATCCTCTTATACATATTCATCCTTTCCTTCATCTCATTTCAATCACTTTTCTTTAGTGATAACATATTCCACTATTACCTCTTTTAACATCTTGTATGCCATCTTTATATTTACTCATCCACTTTAACTTCTTTAATTAGCAGTCACATCTATAGAGTAGCTAACCCAAAACTCTTCTATAGACTGGCAATAATATTTAGCTAGACTCATTACTTTCGTATCTCAATCATTATCTCTATATCATCGACAGGTTCACTGTCATCTGTCATTTCGAGATTATCTATCTCAGAAAGAGACACTGTCTAGCCACATCTCTTAGTCGCCAATCTTAACTTATAAATTACAGTCTTTAAGAGTTTAAGGGTTATACCATAATGCTGCTTAGTTTCCATTGATGTCTTAAACTATATCAATATCTCATCACTTATCCTCATATGGATGCCTCATTCATTAGGCTTATATACCTCACAAGGTAAATCATTAACCTCGTAACCTCAATAGGAACTTGTAAAATTCACTCCGAGTTCTAATCACCATCTTACGGACATTAGTCTCCAATATTTTATCTAAGGACATTTTATACTGAGGTTAGTCTTATTAACTCATCGTATATCTGTGATCAGATCAATAAAGCGTCTATTTTCATGTAGATGAATACTTGTTCTTCATGAGAACTTTATTAGATAGTAAACATTTACTATATCACTTTATTTCATCTACATCTCAATATCATCAGTGCTTCTCTCACTTACACTTATACGGATAACTTTCTTATCCTCAATTTACGTTATCTGTATTTCCTTCAATTACACCTTATACACGTGCATTTCATTATTCTCACATTTTTCAGAGTGGATTTCCTAAGCTTTCAGATTTTCTTTACGTTCTCCGATATAAGCTTAGAATCATATTTTATATTCAAAATCGAGTCAATGTTATCTCGATTCCTCGAATTTACATACCTCTGGAAGTTCTATCGAAAATCAAATCCGATACTTTCTTTAATCACATATTTCTTATTAATTCGGACATTCATCCTTATGTCCTATCATTTAGACTGTATATTCTCAAGGCAGAGACATTTACTATTCAATTCATTTCGACTCATACTCTACCTTGATTTCATTATTTACTCATATTTTACAGCCTTACAAATCTCATTCCAGTAAGCTGTAGTAAGTACAACAGTTATCAACACATGTTACAGCTAACCAATTTATTACCACTGTAATTTACTTTGGAATCAAGTTCATTTAATAAATTCAGGTTTAACCCCCTTGAGCATATTATCCACGAGGTTTGAACCCTGGTACCCGTACATACCTAGTTCCTTACACTCGTATTACCACTGAGCTAATTGTAAGAGTCCCGCCCGTTCGAATCGGCCGTCGGCGAGCATCCCCTAGGCGATCCTTTTGCCCCAGGTTTACCCTTACAAGTGAGTCGGCGATAACATAGTTCGCCTACATCTCACACATATGATCCATTACGGGCCGCCCATCATTGGGTCGCCCATCACAGTTCTGTCTCAAGGGTCCTGAAGAACTTAGGTTAGCTGTCATCTTCTTTTATCACTTTACTATTCTTGTGCATATTCTCCAATTCACAATACTCCATACAGTACATCAATTTGCAAGGCATATCTCATAATGCTCCGGTTCTATAATTAAGTATTCATTTAATACCTCAAAAATAGTATAAGTGTATAGAACCTCGATCAATCGTACTGTTATGGATTTCATTACCTGTACTATTCACTTTCTCCATCAGTTTCTGTATTCATTTCACTTTCATAATATCCAACGATCCCGTAATGATATCCCGTTAATACACTTTTAATTTAGACCCATAAAATCAATACTAAGTCGCTCATCCTGCGACTTCTCTATAACCATTCGGGTCATATTGGTAACCTAAGTACAGTGAAATTTATAATCGGGATCGTTATACCCATATTGTGTCCTTATACCATCAATAACTCCATTACTATCAATATATTCAAAATCGACTTGATTTTATCACTATTCAAACCATGATCCCACATAGGGGCATTTTCGTCATTTCACATTTATTTCTTTCTCCTCACCATACATTTAAATCAATGATCTTATTATCTATTTGCTGATAGTACCCCTTTCTCATACCAATATCAGCAGTTTAAAATCTTTTTCGATTACGACAAAGAAATCTAATAGGATCCATAATTGAATTATTTTGCATGAAATGCAGCTTTACATCATCCATTTCTCTGTCAAATCAATCAATTTCAACTTCTGTTGGTCTATTTTGACTCCCGGTAAAATTTTGGAGGCAGGGTATTTTGGTCATTTTTGGTCAAAAATATTCTCTCTCCTCAAAATACCTTCAATCGGTGATCTTAAGGTCTATTTAATGATGATATTTCATTCCCCTCTTTTATATCATCACTTTCAGATCTTAGTTCGATCCGGACAGAAAAGTACTGGTGGGGCCCTCACCGAGTCCATTTCTGTTCCCTACCGAACCGACCTTCATTTAGATTATAAGATCACCAATTTTAGGTAACATTCCTGAGCTGTTTTCCCTTTTAACATTCTTAGTTCATAATCCTCACCCCCTTCTAAACACTTAACTCAATTCGCAATCATTTATTTTCTTTATGTATTTAGACTACACAGTACTACAGGGGATGTTAACCTTTTCAACACATTTCCTTTCCAAAGTATCAACAGACATCAGGCCAACCCTGCTCTGATACCATTAAATCTGTCACAGCCCGTGACCCCATTTTTCATCTTATTCTTTACATCTTATATGGTTGGGCTATCTGCGATACTTTACTTTTCTTTTACATATACACAATTTCATATTAAATTATAATATGAATTACATCCCCTATCTTAATTCATAAGGAAGTAGTACTGTAGATAAGTCTAAACACAAAAAATAAATGATCATACCTTATTAAATAAATCAAGCTGTCACATCGTCCCCAAATGCACAGCCAAAATCCTTTAGGTGTCAGACTCTTAGTCTTCAAAAACCGGAAATGTTTAAAATTAAAGGTGAGCAAACACGGTCAGTAAGGGAATTATATGCATACTGATTATTCAGCTTCCTATATGCTGAAAATCTTTTTTCATTTTTCCTATGGGCTCTAGGCTCGCAAGTAGGAAAGATACTACAGTCGCTAGAGATCTGGATGGAGTAAGGTAGGTATTTGAAATACCTATCTTGTCCCGGAACCTAAGAAGCAACTGTAGAGAATAATAAATTTCTTTTCGTTTGAAATTTATATCCCTTTACCTTTTCATTTCATAACATTTTCATATTCTCTCCAAAATAATGCTTTTATAAAATAAAGCATTTAAATAAAGTAACTAATATTCATATATCATTTCAAAAGAATATTAGTTAAATTCTCATCATTCTCATTTGAAACTCATTTCATGTTTTACTGTACAACCATAATTAGTACAGTACTTTAAATAGCAAAATCAGCTATTAAATCATTTTCGTATAACATATATATCATTTAAATCTAATATTCAATTTAAATTTCAAAATAAGAATATTAGATTTATTTTTCCTCCTCTTTCCTTTTTGGAAAACATATCACATATTCATGTCACATATAATCTAATATTCAATTTCAAATCATAGTAAGAATATTAGACTTATAAACTCTTCTTCCTTTTGAAAACATATTACATGTTCATATCACATATCGTATGAAAATCATCTCGTAGTACTAAAATCAGTACTGAAATAAGCATTATGTAAAATGATGTAAATCATTTTCATTTAACTTGTCACATATCATGTAAAACATTTACATTTCACATATCACATATCATATAAAACATTTTCATATATGGAGACTTAGGCACGCACGCCCAGCCCGTCCACTGGGTCGTCACTCATATCATGCTATAGACCCCGAAGGGTATGAATAATCATGTCAGATCTATGGCCATAGTCTATAAATGTCCTCGACGGATCACTGATCAGGTGTCGGCCGGGACTACATATCACATATCACATATCACATATTACATGTCACATATCACATATCAGCATGATAGGATGCCAACTAGTCTCAAAACCATATTTTTCATCATCTAAAAACCTTTATGGAATTTATAAAAATAATAATTTCATAATTACAACCATAAAGGTTTTATAATAAATCAAGTGAATATTTAAGAAAATATTTATAAAATATTCACTTTTCCCTTTTTCATCTTTCATTTCATATTACGTATAATTCATATATCGAGAGAATATTTAGAAAACTTTTATAAAATATTCTCTTTATCCCTTTTTCATTTTCCATTTCATATCACATATAATTCATATATCGAGAAAATTTTCGGTGATCTCATTATCACCAATTCCGAAAACATGAATATTTAATAATCACTTTCATTTTATTCATGTTTTTATGAAAAATATTCATTTTCTCTATTTTCGTGGTTGGAAATCATTTCTCATGAAATAAAATCATTTATTATGATTTTATGAAATTTTCTAGAATTTTTTGATAATTTTCGATAATTTTTTGGCAGTATAACGGCTGCCGATTGGCTAGCCTCCTGCACGAAAAATACAGTTTAAAATCCAGCCAGTGCATCACCACAAATTTCCAACCAATCATTCATCGCAATATTTTCATAAAATATTTTCATAAAATATTTCATAATTAAAATCATGCAGACTGAATATCCTTACAGTGCTGCACATGCATCCCTTACCTGTTTCGGGTTGACGATCGCCTCGTTTGTCGCGCCCGTGTTCACCTCACCCAATTCCATCGGCTCTGTCATCAAGGGAATTTTCTGGAAATTAAAATTCCAAAATTTCGAATTTTTTTCCAAAATTATTTAAATAAATAAATTATTTAAATAATTTATCACTTTCCGAGATTTCTTACCGATTCCCGTAATTCTCGGTTTTCCGAATTCTCGGGATTTCCCGTAATTTTTGAAATTCTCCTTTTTCTCTCTCTTTCTTCTTTTTCCTCTTTTCTTTCTTTCTTTTCCTTTTTCTTTTTCTTTTCTTTTTCTTTCTTTCTTTTCTTTTCTTTTTCTTTTTCCTTTTCTTTTCTTTTTCTTTTCCTTTCCCATCAGACCGGTCATCGCCGGTTCCTTGCCGGCTCCTCGCCGGCGGTCGGTTCTCCTGCGGTACAAGCGCCCTTCAGCTGGCCGACGGCACGGCGAGTTTGATGGTGGTCTCCGTTCGGCCTGGATCGGCGGCATGGCGGAGGACCGAGTCGATTTTCCTTCGATGTCTTCCGCCTCTTCGCCGGCCTTCCTCCGCCGTTCACCGCGCCTCCAGTGGCATCCATCATCTTCCTTTCCCTCTGGTGGTGCTTCGGTGGCAGTGGCGGTGGCCAATTCCGCCGGCACCGCCGTCTGCCATTTTCCTTTTCTCTCGGCTTCCGCCGGAAATTTCCTTCTGTTTTCTATTCCGTTTCCTTCTGTTTCTCCTTTCTTCCGTCGGTCACCGGCTTCTCTCTCCACCGGCGCCGTCCTCCCTCGTCTCTCCTCTCTTCTCCGATCGCCGACAGTGGTCGGCTGCTCACCAGGAAATCGGGATTCTTCCCGATTTTCCATTCTATTCTCTTTTTTTTTTTACTATATAATATATATTATACTTATAATATAACATATATTATATTTATATTATATATATAATACACATAATATTATTATTATATATATAGTATAGTACTATATATATGTATTTACAAAATACATATTTAGTATATATATGTGTATATATATATATATTTATATTTGTATATAATTTACATAACATTTATATATTTCTATAATATATAATTATATAAATATATTTTCTATTTTCTTTTCTCATTTGCTTATTTAATTTGGATTTCCATTTATCCAAATTAATTTCCTCCATATAATTTATCAATTCCTTAACTTCATTATTTACGGAATTTCCAACAATATTCCATCTTGTAAATAATTCCTTTATTTACTTTAATTTATCTTTCGCATTTAAAATTAAATTTTCCAATAAATAATATAAAAATTCAGAAATTTGCAGTTATCACATAAGATGATTGGCTCGGTTATAGACTGTAAGAGCCGAAATTAAGAGTGTATTGAATGAGATGTTTATTATGGGATCGTTGGATAGTATGAAAAGTGATATGACTACAAAAATGACTGAGAAAGTGAATAGTACAAATAATGAAATCAAGATGGATAATATTTCAAAATAATTTGAATATTAAATGCTTCTACCTTGAAGATATATGGTGAAAATGATAGGACATGAGGATGAAATGTCCAAGATGATAAGAGATGTGTGATTAAAGAAAGTATCGGAGATGATTCCCGATAAAATTTTCAGAGTTATATAGATTGGAGAAATCGAGATAACCTTGACTCGATTGGTTATAAGCTTATATCGGAGAATACAAAAGAGTCTGAAAGCTTTACAACAACTCTGGAAAATGAGTGAATAATGAAATTCACGTGTAAAAAAAGTGTGATTGATGAAGATATAGATAGCGTAATTTGAGGTTAATGAAGTATCTATATAAGTGAAAATGAGAGAAGCACAGATGACTGTGATATGTAGATGGATTAAAATCGTATATTAAATTCTAATTATTTAATAAAGTTCTTGTGAAGAACAAGTATTCATCTACATGAAAATAAACACTTCATTGATCTAATCAGAGATACAAGAGGAGTTATAAAACCAACCTCGGTATAAAGCGTCCTTAGATAAAAGATTGGAGATTGATGTCCATAAGACGATGATTAGAACTCGGAGTAAATTTTACGAGTTCCTATTGAGGTTTCAAGGTTAATGAATTACCTTGTGAGGTATATAAACCTAAGGAGTGAGATAGCGAAATAGTTAAAGATACACATGGAACAGGAGCAGCATTATGATATATAATCCTTTAAACTCTCAAAGACTACGGACTTATGTTAAGATTGGCGAATAAGAGACTTGGCTAGACAGTATCTCTTTCTGAGATATATGATCTCGAGATGACAGAATGATAGTGAATCTGTATATGATAGTGAGATAATGATTGAGATACGGAATTACTGAGTCTAGCTAAATATTGTTACCAATCTATAGAAGAGTGATGGGATTAGCTGCTCTACTAATGAGACATAATTAGAGAAATTAAAGTCAGTAAATGGATAAGTGGAAAGAAAAGATGATATGCAAAATGTAAAGAGATTATACTGTAGAATACCATACCACTTGAGAAAACCGACCGAAATAATGAGAGTGAAAATACGGAAATGAAATAAGAAGATAAGTTGCATGATGAGTAGGGAACATGAAATAGTTCCCGAAATTAAGATTGAAAAGTAATCTCGTGATGGTTATCACATGACAATGGCAATATGTAAAAACAAGCAAGATTTGATAAGTGAGAATAAAGGTACTCAAAGTAATAAGATAATTGATATGTTTACTGCCAGTATATAAATAAAAAATGATTATACATACAACCACCATAATATGATAAAAATGGTGAAAGTGTATAGATGATGTGATGATTAAATATATAAATCGAGGATTCAATTGTGGAATCTAAATTATGAAAAGAGATGTAAAGACCATACTACATGAAGAGAACATGATAGTCTCCTGATCTATGACTGTAAGAGATGATCAATAGTAAAGTCTGCAATGAGATGCAGCATTGGTGGAATAAATGTGAAAATGAATATTGTGGACAATAAAGAGTCCAAAAGAGAAATGATGATATGGAAGTGATTAAAGATTGAAGATCTGAATAGAATCACTTTCCATTATCAGACTCTTAGATTCTCTAGTGCCATAGTTGAAATATGAGTGTGAAACGATGTGCAGTGAGCATGACATGTGATGGGAGTCTCTAAGATGCCATATACTTAATGAGAAATAGCAAAAGGCTTTGAGATCCCAAGCGTATTGATAGCACTGCTCCATACTGATATATATATATGAGCGTGAGATGTAAACGCTCCATGATATTGAGAGAGCATGTGCATGAGATGTGAAAGCTACTGGGACACTTACATATAATTGATTGACATGAGTACATAATAGTACCAAATTATGTCAACTCGGCACTAAGTGAGAAGAATGGATGATGAACAACATAGATCAGCTGTAATATGAAAAATATTGTGTATGAACTCTTATATGAAAAGAGTAAAAGTGAATAACTCCCGATTTGAGAAATGAACTTACAGGAGTATAGACATATATGATGAAAGACAGCATGTAGTGGTCTAAAGTACTCTTGATGTTGAAAGTGTACTGGCAGTATTACTTGGAGGATGAACTAGAGGTCAGAAGTCGTAAGTATACGGCATGTACCACCTTTAGACTTAAGTTAAATTCGGAGGACCGAATTTCTTAAGGTGGGGAAGATGTGATAACCGTAAATTTTCCATTTATTGGAAATTATATATATTGAAAATAAATATTGGAGAAAATAAATCAGAGGAAATAAATAAAATTGTGAGAACGGGATATTGGTGAAAATCCCAAGAATTGAGGAAGTGAAAGAATCTAGAAATTCGTGTAAAGGAAATTAAATTGGAAGTGAAAATAAAAATAACGGAGAGAGAAAAATTAACTAGGATAAAGTAAAATCCAAATTAAATAAGAAAAATGAGAAATGAAAATAAAATATGTTTATATAATTACAAATTTTATAAGTGTATTTTATACAAATACATATGCATTTAAAATAGTATATAGTAAATTTCAATATACGTTGTATATATATAGAAATATATATTATTTCATAAATTTAAATAATACATATGTATTCAAGTATGGCATTTTATGTATATATATAAATATAGGCATTTCATAAATTTAAAATATATAAATATACATATATGAGAGAAATGTAAATATTAATCTACATTTAAAGTTTGAAAAATATACATATATATAAGTTATTTAAATTTAAAATATATAAATATACATATATATACTAGATATATATTTTGTAATATACAATATATATTTTTTATATAATATATGTATATTTATATATATACATATAATGCCATACTTGAATACATATGTATTATTTAAATTTATGAAATAGTATATATTTCTATATATATACCAACGTATATTAAAATTTACTATATACTATTTTAAATGCATATGTATTTGTATAAAATACACTTATAAAATTTGTAATTATATAAACATATTTTATTTTCATTTCTCATTTTCCTTATTTAATTTGGATTTTACTTTATCCTAGTTAATTTTCATCTCTCCATTATTTTTATTTTCACTTCCAATTTAATTTCCTTTACACGAATTTCCCGATTCTTTCACTTCCTCAATTCTCGAGATTTTCACCAATATCCCGTTTTCACAATTTTATTTATTTTCTCTGATTTATTTTCTCCAATATTTATTTTCAATATATATAATTTCCAATAAATGGAAAATTTACGGTTATCACACAGGACTTCCAGTGTACCGGAGTAGGTGGGACTCAGTTGATATGATATTTTGAGCTAAATATGGATGAGGTAAAAATTTGAACCCTAAATTAGCTTGTTTGTGCATTTTTGAGAACTGTGTAAACAAATTAAGAAATTACGATTAAATCCATAGGTCGATAAAATTTTCATTAATAACGGACGAACTAAGTTGACTTTGAACCTACTATCAGTGATAGAAAATTTCTCCTAAAATAAGGTTCTAAGCCATGTGGACTAATAGAATTAAATTTGCATAAAAATAGAAATTTACGCGATTCTACGGTTAAAGGAATTTTAGTAATTTCACCCAAACGGTCAGTCGAATTTCAACGAAAGCTCAACCAAGAGTTAGAGTAAGTTAAATAGATATATTTCATATGAAATAAAATATTTTGAAGATTAGACTAATGGTTTAAACCGAAGTTGAACCGAAAAGAGCAAAATCGAAAGATTACTTAAACATAAAGGCAAAATAGTAATTTTCACCATAAAATATCCTCTTTAGCTGAATTTTCCAGCTTCTTCTCCATCAATTTTAGTAGCAATAAGCAGCTCTCTTTTTCCTCCATAGCCAAGCTTTTGTGAAGAGAGAGAATGCTAGAAAACTCTACCGAAAACTCAACAAAACCAAAAACTTCCTTCACCAAAGTTGTTCTCTTTAACTTCCTTTATTTTTCTACAGCAAAATCATCATCTAAAACAGCCAAAATAAAGGGGTAAGGTACCTTGAAGGTTTCGGGCAAGTGAGAAAGGTAAAGAAATGTTTGATTTTTCATGGTTTTCATTATTCTCACTTAGTGTTTAACATGTTTATATGAATATTTAAGCTTGAATCAAGCTAGAACCATGAGAATCATAGCCCTAAGGTTTTGGTCAAGCTCCCCAATGCATGAGTTTGATGTGGCTTGATAGGAAAATAATGTAGAATTAATGTAGAAATATCATGGAACATGAATTAGTGTTGAAATTGAAGAAAAACACATGTGGGAGCTTAGATGGATTCGTCCATGGTGAAGGGGAGGAGGAAATGATGTTCAATTTAATGCATTTAAGGTCTTAAAATAATGTACAAATTAATTAGAGACTGTAGGCACAATCGGAACTGAAATCAGAGTTGTGTAGCTAAAGTTGCAATATTAGTACCAATGTAAAAGAGATTGGAATGGAAGTAATTATAAGCAATGTGGTAGTTTATGAAGAGTTAATAACTCTTTATAATTGAAATGAGATGATTTGACAGCGTTGGTATGTTATTTTGCAGCTCGAAAGTCGAAATTTGACACTAGTGCTGACAAGCAAAAACACCGCAAATTAAGAGGTAAGGTATGAGTGTAGAAGACGTAGGGATACTATGACGCATGTTTTGATAAAATGTGCATCCATTGAAATTGGAATGTTGAAATTGGTGTTGAAATGGGTATTGTTGCTGGTTTTATATACTATGTTTTTGTAACGTCTGGAATTAAAAATTCCGAACCAATTTTTTTCTTTTTACTTCTATCTTTCTCATTTAATTATTCGGTATCAATCAATTTGTGTTCGGCGTCAATGTAAGTCCAATTTACAATTTTCGTTACAATTACACCTGTAAACTGTTTAAAACTAATTAATGCATAAATAATAAATAATAACTTAGAACAAAATCTATAACATAAAAATTATAATTCTATTTATAAAGTTCAATGAATTTACATCCCACTACTTCACAATATATTCTTTAATTTATCATCTCATTATTTACATCCCATTACAAATACATTTGCTGTACAATCACTAGTCTAAATATAAATATAAAATTCTACATATACCTGTTCACTGAGTATGTTATACTTCTAGTAATTTCCTTCAACTAACCTGTTGCAGTGATTGGCACGTATACAGGTGAGCTATCTGAGATGGTGAGTAAGGGGGTGAGCTTTGGGGAAAGCCCAGTAAGGAAACACATAAAATTTTGAACTATATGTAGTCAAATAAAATAATTTATTTCACTAATAATGCAAAAGGCATACTAAATGTAACTATTAAAATATAATAAAAACATTTATTTCCTAACAGCTCATTAAGGGACCGTATAGGAAGGGTACTATAGTCAGCTAGGTAACCGGGTAGAGTATGAGAGGTACTTTGAAGTACTTGTCTTGTTTAGTTCCTAGATACGACTATAGGGAATAAATAGTTGAATGATGAAATAATGAATCAATATAAACCATTTAATAATTTATGGAATTTCAAATCAATATCAGTATATGAAACGATTAATTTAAACAATTCTATAAAACAATTTTAGTAAAAATTCAATAAACAATACGATAACATTTTGATTTGTAATTCCATCTAGTATAATAAAATTAATCATTTTAAAATCATTAAAATAAAACAACTATACATGTATCATGAAATCATATTCTTTAAAACTCATTCAATTTTCTCGTAAGTTTTCAGTCAAATCATATACTTTTCTCGTAAACCATATCATTCAATCAATCATCGGTTACATATCACATATCAGCATCGAAAATAAATCTCCAAGAGATTCATGTACAAATCTCATATCCCGTTAGGGATCTCGTATAGGAATTAGGCGTACCCACAAGGGCCGGGATCCATCCCTAAGTCGTTCCTACCTCGTAACAATGGCTATTGTTAATAAGTACACAGCGTACACTCATCAGTGGCACCATAGTACTGGGGACTTGCGCAAAGGTCTTCCAACCCTAATCAAATCAATCTTGTATGCATGATCATCAAGGAGCTATCGCTTTCATAAAATCATTTCCATATACTCATAAAATCAAAATAAAATCAATTTCATAAATTATATAAGTCAACAATAGAAAATATCCAAAATAGCAATTATCTTTAGTCAGTTTATAAATCATAGAAAATTACAATTTATGCAAGTTTGACATTTCATGTAAATCATCTTATGTAAATCATTTCATGTAATTCATTTCATGTAATCTAATTCTTATAAATCATTTCATGTAGATCAATGCATGTAAATCATTTCATGTAAGTCAATGCATGTAAATCATTTCATGTAAAACAATATTTGAACTTGTAAAAATTTAATATAAATTTCTATTGCTTGTATTCCGGAAGTCAAATAAGTGAACGGTTAAGATTGGTTTTCGAAAATTACCGAGTATAAATAAAGCAATTCCTATGCAACTTCTATATATGTTCCTTACCTCTACTTCCTCGCAATATAAGAATCCGATCGTACTACGTACGCTGCCTTATTTTTCGAACTTAGCACTGCCCATTAATCCTAAACATATTTAAAATTCCATATTCTAACTATAATAATAATAATAATAATAATAATAATAATAATAATAATAATAATAATAATAATAATAATAATAATAATAATAATAATAATAATGCCATTAATTCTATCTTCTAATTTGAAATTTTCACTAATTAATTTATTTTATTTCCTATTAAATACTAAAATATAATTTCAAGTAAATCTTATTCTTTCTCTAAATTCATTATCACTAATAATCCACATTTTAATTCTAATAATTATTCTATTAATTCTTATTTTCTAGTTTTATCACTAGCCACAGTATTTTATTTTACTTCTTATTTAATACCAAAATTTTGCTATAATTAAATTGACTTTTTCTCCTAATTTCAATTTCGTTAAAATTCTGTTATCTTTAATTATATATTTATTATAGCCAATATTTCATTATTATATGACATTTATTATTTTCTAATTCAATTTTACAAATAATCTTTATTCATTATTAATATTAATTCACCATTTGTTTATATCAAAATTACTTCCATTTTATTAATTCTCACAATTAATTTATTTTATATTCTATTAGTTACTACAACATTAATTACAATTAATTTATATTATTTTCCAAATTATATTCCAGATTGCTATAATATGACCTTAACAATTTTCTTTCAATTCATATCTTTCCATATTATTAATTTCTATAATTTATTTATTTTATTTTCTTACTAATTACCATAATATAATTTCAATTAACTCTCATTCTTTTCCAAATTCAATTTTACCAATAACTTTTATTAGTCTAAATTTATTATTTCCTATCCATTAAATTATGAAATTTATGCATAAAACCTCATCTTTAAGCTTGGTCAAATTCTCCCATTTACTCAAATCTTATTCTTTTCTCACATTTAACCTTATAATTATTCTTTATTAGTTATATACACCTTTAATTTATCAAAATTCCATTCACAAATATTCAGCCAAGCATGGCCGAATGGTTACCAAAATTTTCCCACTTTCTTCTCATAGCCGATTACTTCCCTTAATATCAAAATCATGATTTTGCAATTTCTAACCTTATATCTACATTCATCCCATCCTATACAATCTCGCTACTACCGTTTTACAGTAGAATTTTCATAAGTTTCCTTCCTTCCCATAATGGCTGAAATCCACCCTTAGCTCTACATTTAATTTTGTTCCACACCAAAGCCATAAATAAATTTTACTCACTTAATACAACTATAAGCAGTAAATAAAATTGATTAAATCCATTTCTTTCTTTACCTTCCTTAAAACGTTGCTGTTCAGTGGCTCAACCAGTGCTAATTTCTGCCGTTCAGCTCCTCCACTTCTGAGTTTAAGGAGTTCTTAGGGTAAAGGACAAATCTTGTAGAGGAGAGATGGTGTTTTGGGTGATGAAACATGGTGAACTTGTTGAGCAAAATGAGAGAAACGTAAGGAAAATTTGAAAGAACTTCTGCAGCAAAGTTGAGTCGGCAAGAGAAGGATGATGAAGACACCAATTTGTCTTATTTAACAGGGTTTTAATTTATTTTATTCAATAAAAATCTGCCCCTTATCCTAAAAGACTAAAATACCCTCTTAAATTTCCAACAATTTCCATTTTATCACTGTACAGTATTATGACTTTCCAGCTCAGGATTTTAATTCTAATTTTTTATTTATTTTATTTATTTTCTAAGTCAATTTAGTTCCACATTGACTAATGTTGACCAGCACTTGAGAAAAGACCATTATACCCTTGCACAAACTCATTGTTTCCATTTCTATCCCACTATTATTTAATATTTTTATTTCCTGATTTTTTTTATTTTATTTATTTTATTTAGGTCAACTTTGGCCAAACATTGACCAACTTGACCAGTACCATTGCTAAAAGACCATAATGCCCTTGTATAATTTCATTATTTCTAAATCTGTCACAGTATTATTTTAATATTCATAAATTCAGATTTTATATTCTATTTTTATTATTTTTCATATTTTCATGTCAAACATGGTCAATAGTTGACTCTCAAGGTGGTTTGATCGAGTATGAGTAGTCTAATTACTAAACTACCCTTAAACGAAGGCATTTTCGCTTCATTCGCGTTGTTTTTAGCATTTTCGCGTAGTTCAGTTCATGGGCTAGATTCACGTGAAACTTTTTTACGCAAGGATTTTCCTATGATACTCTGTGGGTCCAAAGTCAATTTGGTTTGACTGTTATTCAGAAAATTTGTTCCGGGGTATGGACACGATAGTCATTTTCAAATTTATTGCACTTGAACTGAGGTATAATCATCTTAAAGAATTTTGGAAAAGGGTTTTCTTGGCCTTTAGATATTTTGTGCCCAATTTTAATATTGTGCCATTTTGTAGGGCATCTAGATTATAGATTGTCCTATGGGGCCCACTTCACAATTTTCTATGTAACTACACCATATATGAGAAATAATTTTCGTAACTTGATAAAATGATATTTTGTGAATTTTATATGTGCTAATATATTCTTTATATTGATTTTTTATGCCTAAAAGAGCTTACTAATATTTATTATATGTTTTAGGTATTAAATATCAAAGTTGGAATTAAAATGAGCTAAAAGAGCAAAGTACAGATTTTTCTGTCCGATTCAAAAGATTAATGAATTTAACCAACTTAATGACCTGATCTCAAGAAGTGGCCTTCATGGAAGTTGTAGAGGACTTCTCAAGGTTTCCAGAATGTACAAGATCTCAAAAATCGGAGTTCGTTTGATGGGTCAAACGTCTGGACAAAATCAGTACAAAATTCTGGGCAGAAAAATGAGATTGAGAAGAAATTTCAACAAAGCAAGTTCAAGACAAGATTTTGTTGAGACAAGATAATTTCTTAATTTTATTATGTCTTAGATCTGTAATTAATTAATAAAAATAGGCCTTATGAATTTTATTTAGAAAATAATTGTGAAAAGATTATGAGATAAAGATAAAAGTTTGATAATTACTTATTCCCCAAGTAAACTCTTATCTGAATCCACATTGCTTACGAAAGTCTTTTAAACTCTTCCTTAGGCCTATATAAAAAGTACAAGGCTCTCTTAAACAGCATCCCTCACATCCCTCTCATCTCTCTTCCCTCTTAGTCTTTTGTAAGGTTTTCTTTAGGGTTTTAATAAAAGTTTTATTTTCTTTCTTTTAATTTTGATATTGTTGATTTCTTTTTCTTTAAAAATTTTATTTTTCTTCTTTTCTTTATCATTAGTCTTGTTGATTTCTTTCTTTTATGTTATAAAATTATTTTCTTTTTAGTCTTCCCAATAGAAACAGATTTAATTTCGTATTTAATATTTTTCAAAGTAAACAATTTCTTTATAGTTTTTAGGATTAAATTGTTTTCTTTTCTTTTCTTTATTTAAACCGATTCTTCCCTTAGGTTTATTAGGCTTTATCTATTTCTTATTTATAATTTTATATGGTTGCTGATTTCTTTAGTGATAATTATTTTGATTCTTGTTTTGTTTTTCATATTATTTGTTTAGTTCCTGCCAGTTTATAATCTTGATTTTAGATTTCTTGTTTTAGATTATTAAAGATTGATATATTGATTGTCTTTCACATGATTCTTGATATCTTTATAATATTAAATTTGAATTTTATGATCTTGAATATGACTAGCGAGTAGGTTTCTTATTCACTTACGAGGTAAATTGATTGTTCTTGGGAAAAAGAATGTTGTGAGATTTTGAGCTTAAAATATAATTATTGATTAAGTATCCAAGATTCTCTGAGCACATTTGCATGATTATTTGCTTAATTAGATAGTAGGGTCCACTATTTAATTTAATTAAATAATCTACTGCCAGATTAAAAACATAAGTCCGTAATTGCTTATGGAGTTAATCACTAGTGATGGAGGAGAATTCAGGTTTAGATTAAATGAACCGAGTTTATGTGTTTGTTATCTAATGTCAACCCATATCTTTCTAAGTTGTTAATGCTGCTACAACTTATATCTTGTTCTAGGTAGGTTAAGTAGTTAGAGATTAGTTAAAGAGCTTGTTTTAACTAACGACTCAGTAAGGGAAGATGGTGTAACAAAGATTGTTGTTATGCTATGGTTGACTATTTAATTGACAATAATATTTTGTAATCAATGATCAACATCTAAATCTAAGAATAATTAATTGCCTTGTAACTGAGCTTTTTGATATTTAATAATCTTTGCTTTCTCTCTTTTAGACATAGCTTACAAAACTCCAAAACCCCAAAATTTCTTCTTTCCCTAAACCCTAAGATTAGATTTTTAATTTAATAATTAACTTAAATAATTCAGTCTCTGTGGGTTCAACCCTTGCTCTGCTATTTACATAGTAAAGTTAGGAAATTTTTTTTTGTTACTGACGACACTCATCGTAACTTTATTGAATATTTTGATTCTACACCTCCAATAGATATTGGGAGAATAAAGAAATTTGGGCTCTCACAGTTTTCACTGCAGGAAGGCTAGGTTAGAAACAGCCGTTATACTGCAGAAAATTATAATAATTTTATAGAATTATCTTTTAATCCCCTTGAGTATTAGAAATGAAAATTTTATTAAATTAATTCCTCGTATTTATTGAAATTGCGTATTTCCACTTAACACCGAAAAACAATATTTAAAAATTCATATTATCGAATTTTTTGTACGTGAAAGTACTAACATGTTTTTATTTTTGTTACAGATAAATAGAACATTTTTAGAACTGGATATGGCATTATGAATATTTTATGAATTTTTAATTTTGAACTACTTATATCTCTAAAGTATGCATTTTTGGACTGACTATTGTTACAGATAAATAGAACATTTTTAGAACTGGATATGGCATTATGAATATTTTATGAATTTTTAATTTTGAACTACTTATATCTCTAAAGTATGCATTTTTGGACTGACTAAAGTTACATGCTACTGAATTTAACTTCGTAAACTGCTATGAACTATTTTATATACTGTTTTGAGACTATTGACCCCATAGTTGCTTACAAGCACATGCACCGTACTGCTAATATCACTGTAGCCATATGTCCCTTTGCATGAGTCTATTAGGTAATGCCTTGTCTCCACTATTTTATCTGGGGTTGCAAATTCCCGGACATCCCAGGCACTCCCAGGAAATATATATGCTATGGATTTTTAAATATAAAATCCTTTTTGATTATTAAATATGTATTCAAGATATGTTTACTGTTACTGAAATGATTTTTATACAGTTTACGAAGAAATGATTTATATTGCTTACTTGATATCTGAAGTTATTGTTAAACATTGTTTACTATTGTTTACTGAACTATGCACGTTTATTGAATTGCTAAAATTTTAATGAGCTCCCTAAAGTCGGTATTAGGAATCAGGGTACGATAGGCACTTCAAAGTACCTCATATACTCTATCTGGTTACCTAGCCGACTATAGTATTGTTCCTAAAATGTCTTATTGTGTACTGTTAGGAATTAAATGATTTTTATGCATATAGATTTCATAGTATCAGTTCTTGTATACGATTCTCTTACTGGGCATTAGCTCACCCCCTCTTTCTCCTTCCAGATTATTTTCAGTGATTCTCTCGGTTACAAGCAAGAGTAAAATATTTCTTTTGGTGTCCCTCAGGTGAAGTTGATATATCCATAGAGGTATACGTGGTTTATATTTATATGTTCGGACTTATATGTATAGTACTTTTGTTATATGTTTTTAGACATGAGATGTAAATCGAATGAGAAATGTGGTATGGGAAATTTATGAGTTGTATGTATATGTTTATGGTAAATGAAAATAAATTGTTCCTGGGATTAATGTTGAAAATAAATATGAATTTTAAATTAAATTATTAGTGATGGTACTGCAGACAGCCCAACCGATAGTAAGAAAGATATAAAATGGTATGGCAAACTGTATATTCAGAACGTGACAAATTAAGTTGGTATCAAAGCGAGGTTGGTCTATTGTCTGTTACTGTTATTAAGATTAGAGTTGATTTTCATCCCTTGTAGTAATGTACTAGTCTAAATATATTTATAGTTGTCATGAATATGATACTAAAAAATGTTTTGTGTTTGCTTTAGGACAAAATAGAAGAAGGGCGAAAGGGTGCCAGAGGGGGACGAGGACGCCTCGATGCCTCCATTATTTCCTAAAGCTACCTTCGGAGTCCGCTTACCCTCCATAACCCGAGAGTATAGATGCTCGTATGTCTAGACTAGAGTGTATAGTTGTCGATTTTATAACCAGTCAGACGATGGCACTAGTTCCCAAGCAAGCACAGCCTCCCCAGCTATAGCTAGTGCCGCCTCCACAACAGTGTCAGCCTCCGATTCCAACCCAACCCAGGTAGGATCTGGTTGTTGGATGTGATGTGGATACTCTACGTAAGTTTACTAAGATGGATCCCCTTAAATTTAAGGGTGATAGAGATCCACTAGCGGTAGAAAACTTGGTAAATGCAGTAGTGAAATTATTCAGATATATGAGATATTCAAAGGTTGAGAAAGTGGGGCTAGCTACTTATTTGTTCATAGATGAGGCAGAACACTGGTGGAAGTCCATTGAGACAATGTCGGTGGTGAGACATCCGATGGTTACATGGGAGATATTTTTGGAGGCTTTTTGGAGAAAATATATTCACCGTACCATACAGCGAAGTTAAAGAGGGAATTTTTACATTTGACTCAGGGGAACATGACAGTTGATCAATATAAGTCCAAGTTTACTATATAGAGCTAATTCGATCCCGAGAAGATGAGAAGCAAGGAGCATAAGATCAAGCAATTCTTGATAGGGTTGAGACCGTTATATAATGCCCGGTTAGCCCCTTTTGACATTACTACATATGATGAGGCAATTCATTGAGCATAGCTCTGTGGACAGAATTACAAGCAGTATCAGGCGAGATAGGAGACTCGTACCTGTGGTAAAGGTAAAGAAAGGGTAGACGAGGTTTAGAGGATAGATCGATAGGGGTCCAGCTAAGAGGTCTAAGGGTATTGTTATTGGAGGTAAATCAGTTGGAGACAGATCTGCTAGGTCCACCGGTACTGCCAGTTCCCATCTTTAAAAGGGTGTTGCGACTAGGTGTGGTATTATGGTAGGTTGCATGGTGACAGGCTTTGTTTATAGGATACTGGGGCTTCTTTCAAATGCGAGCAGAAGGGACATCTAGTCCGAGATTGTCCCCAGGGGAAGCTTACTTTGCCGACACCAACAGCAGCAGCACTAGAGGTTAAGGAGATGGAGAAGGCTACACCATCTACGCCTAGGAGAGCCACAACTACAGAGAAAAGAAAGAGAGCTATGACTTAGGGTCAAGTGTACGCTCTAGATAAAGAGTCTGTCGATGCCTCCTCTGATATGATTAAGGGTAAGATCTCTATTTTCAGTATTGATGCATAAGTATTGCTTGATCCCGATTCTACAGACTCTTTTGTATCTCCACTATTTGCTATTAAATTACCGATAGAGCTAAAACCTTTAGGGTATGTATTACAGATAAACACACCCTTTAGAAAATCTCAGATGACAGATGTAATATATCGTAACTGTAAATTGAAGATAGGAGAAAAGGAAATAGTAGCTGACTTAATAATTCTGAATATGTATGATTTTGATGCTATCCTAGGAATAGACTGGTTAGCTACGAATCATGTTTGTTTAGATTGTTACACTAAGTATGTAACTTTTGTTTCTCTTGAAAAGTATACTATAAAGCTTTCTGGATAGTAATGAAATATAAATTTATTTTCGAAATGTTATCGGAACTAAACTTTCTTGAATGTTGTGATTGAAGGATTTATTACTTATGTGGAGGACATAGAAAAGGGGCGTCCTGAGTTACACGAGATTCCTGTTGTCAGGAATTTTCTAATGTTTCCGGATGTATTACCAAGTCTTCCTCCTGATCAAGAGATAGAATTCACTATCAATTTGATACCCAGCATTGAACCAATACCTAAGCCTCCCTACAGAATGGCACTAGTGGAGCTTGATCAGCTTCAGAAGAAGCTCCAGGAGTTGTTGGATAAGGGATTTATTCGACCCAGTGTATCTCCTTGGGGCGTGCCAATCCTGTTTGTTCGAAAAAAAGGACGGTAGCCTGCAATTTTGCATTGACTAACAGTTGCTTAATAAGGCTACGAACAAGAATAAATACCCTCTGTTCGATCAGCTCAGGGGTGCTCAAGTATTTTCTAAGATTGACCTAAGATCTGGATACCATCAACTGAAGATTCGGGAGTCGGATGTTTCGAAGACTACTTTCCGGATCCAATATGGCCACTATGAATTTCTTGTCATGCCATTCGGACTTACTAATGCCCCTGCAGCCTTCATGAATCTGATGAACGAGGTATTTAAGCCTTTTTTGGATAAGTTTGTCATTGTGTTCATCGATGACATTTTGGTATATTCCAAATCTCGAGAGGAGCATGCATAGCATCTCTATATTGTTCTACAGACCCACAGAGACAAGAAGTTGTATACTAAGCTGAGTAAGTGCAAGTTTTGGTTAGATTAGATTACTTTTTTGGGATATGTGGTCTCTAAAGACGGGGTGTTAGTTGAACCATCTAAGATTAAGGCAATCATAAGATGGGAGAGACCAAAGACAATGATAGAGATACGAAGTTTTCTGAGACTAGCCAGATATTATCGAAGATTTGTAGAGGGTTTCTCAAGGCTAGCTACTCCTCTAACTCATCTCACACGCAAGGATGTTAAGTTCGAGTGGACAGATGCTTGTGAGCACAGTTTTTAGGAATTGAAGTGGAGGTTGACCACAACAGTAGTCCTTACCATTCCTAGTGGGCTAGCAGGATTTTTAGTGTACAGTGATGCCTCCTCACTTAGTTTGGGGTGCGTGATAATACAGAATGGGACAGTGGTCGCGTATGCTTCTCATCAATTGAAAGACCAAGAGAGGAATTATCCTAGTCATGACTTGGAGCTTACTGCTATGGTGTTTACTTTGAAGATATGGTGGTATTACTTATATGGTGAGAAATTCCAAGTATACACCGACCACAAAAATCTTAAGTATTTGTTCTCGCAATGGGAATTAAATATGAGGCAGTATAGATGGATGGAGCTACTAAAAGACTATGACCGTGAGATACTGTACCACCCAGGGGAAGTAAATGTGGTGGCAGATGTCTTGAGCCGAAAGCACCTAGGTATGATTTCTTATATGATGGTTTGGAAGCACGATCTCTTGAAATAGTTTGTAAGCCTTAGTTTGGATGTGACTCCTTCTGAAAGGTATAGTTGGTTAGCTAGTTTTCCGATTGAGCCAAATTTGATGGATCAGATCAGAAATGTTCAGAGGTAGGATGATTTCTGTATTGCTGCCAGTTAGATTCAATTAGGAGTTCAGTCAGAGTATGAGATTGGCACAGATGGTGTTCTAAGGTTCAGAGGTTGGATCTGCATTCCCGAGGATAAACAGTTAAGGGAGCTAATTCTGATAGAAGCACATAGTTCCAAGTACACTTTACATCCAAGGAGTAATAAAATGTATCACAATCTCCGTAAAGTGTACTGGTGGCCAAATATGAAATGAGATGTTGATTTTGTTGCAAGATGTGTTACCTATCAGCAAGTAAAGATAGAGCATCAGAAGCCAGCTGGACTACTTCTACCTCTACCGATACTGATGTGGAAATGGGAGCACATCACCATGGATTTAATCATGGGTTTGCCAAGGACCAAGAGGAATCGTGATGCTATCTGGGTGATTATTGATAGATTGACAAAATTAGCCCACTTCTTGTCTATTAAGTCCATAGATTCATTAAGTGCCTTCGTCGACCTGTTTGTCAGAGAGATTGTAAGGTTACATGGAGTTCCAGTGAGCATTACATCAGACAAAGATTCCTGATTCACCTCTCATTTCTGGGAACATTTTTAAGATGCTTTGGGATCTCGACTGAATTTTAGCACAGTTTACCATCTACAGACTGACGGTCAGTCCGAGCACACTATCCAGATGCTAGAGGATATGTTAAGAGCTTGTGCATTTGATTTTATAGGCTCTTGGGAAGATCATCTACCACTAGTAGATTTGCTTACAATAATAGTTATCATTCTAGCGTCAGCATGGCACCTTATGAAGCCTTTTATGGTAGAAGATATTGTTCTCTTATTGCCTAGGAGGAAGTGGGTGATAGGAAAATATTAGCTCCTAATCTTGTTGAGCAGGCTTCCGAGGATACAGATTGAAAACTGCTCAGAGTAGGCAGAAGAGTTATACAGATGTCTGACGTTGACCTTTGGAATTCTTTGTCGGAGATTCGGTATTTTTGAAAGTTTCACCATCGAAAGGTATAATAAGATTCGAAAAGAGAGGGAAATTGAGTCCTCGCTACATCGGGCCATTCCAGATCTTAGACTGAGTGGTAGACGTGGCTTATCGATTGACATTACCACCAAAGGTATCCGGTGTTCATAACGTCTTCCATGTATCTATGCTGCGCAGATACCATCCAGATCCATCACATGTTATCCGATATAAACCACTAGAGATAAGAGAAGACATGAGTTATATGGAGAAACTGATACGAATTTTGCATCGAAAAGAAAAGGTGCTACGATCTAAGACAATCCCTCTAGTAAAGGTTCTCTGGCAGTATCATTCAGCGGAAGAGGCTTCTTGGGAGCTGGAGAGCCTAATGAAGGAAAAGTATCTGGAGTTATTCAAGTGACTGGTTAGATCATATTTGGAGGACTAAATTTTTTAAGGTGGGGGGAATGTGATATTCATATATCTACCATCCGTACATGTTAATAGATATAATATAATTATCTAAATGACCTGTACCTTGCAGGAATAAAGGATAGCAAATGGTGGACCTCACAGGATTTCCAGTGTATCGGAGCAGGTGGGACTTAGTGGACATGATATTTGGAGCTAAATATGGATAAGGTAAAAATTTGAACCCTAAATTAGCTTGTTTGTGCATTTTTTAGAACTGTACAAACAAATTAAGAAATCAAGATTAAATCCATAGGTTGATAGAATTGTCATTAATAACGGACAAACTAAGTTGACTTTGGACCTACTATCAGTGATAGAAAATTTCTCCTAAAATAAGGTTTTAAGCCATGTGGACTGATGGAATTAAATCTGCGTAAAAATAGAAATTTACGCGATTTTACGATTAGGAGTATTTTAGTAATTTCAACCGAACGGTCAGTCGAATTTCAACGAAAGCTCAACCAAGAGTTAGAGTAAGTTAAATAGATAAATTTCATGTTGAAATAAAATATTTTGAGGATTAGACTGATGGTTTAAACCAAAGTTGAATCGAAAAGGGTAAAATCGGAAGATTACTTAAACATAAGGAGAAAATAGTAATTTTCACCATAAAATATCCTTTTTAGTTGAATTTTCCAGCTTCTTCTCCATCAATTTTGGTAGCAACCAGCAGCTCTCTTTTTCCTCCATAGCCAAGCTTGTGTGAATAGAAGGAAAGGTAGAAATACTGAAAACAAAACCTAAAACTTCCTTCACCAAAGTTGTTCTTCTCAATTCCCTCTATCTTCCTACACCAAAATCATCATCTAAAGAAGCCAAAATAAAGGGTTAAGGGACCTTGAAGGTTTCAACCAAGTGAGAAAGGTAAAGAAATGTTGGATTTTTCATGGTTTTCATAATTTTCACTTAGTGTTTAATGTGTTTAGATGAATATTTAAGCTTGAATCAAGCTAAAACCATGAGAACCATAGCCCTAGGCTTTCGGTCAAGCTCCCAAGTGCATGAATTTGATGTGGCTTAATAGGAAGATAATGTAGAATTAATGTAGAAATATCATGGAACATGAATTAGTGTTGAAATTGAAGAAAAACATGTGTGGGAGCTTGGATGGATTCAGCCATGATGAAGGGGAGGAGGAAATGATGTTCAATTTAATGCTTTTGAGGTCTTAAAATAATGTACAAATTAATAGGAAATTGTAGGCAAAATTGGAACTGAAATCGAAGTTGTGTAGCTGAAGTTGTAGTATTAGCACCGGTGTAAAAGAGATTGGAATAGAAGTAATTATAAGCAATGTGGTAGTTTATGAAGAATTAATAACTCTTTGTAATTGAAATGAGATGATTTGATACTGGTATGATGTTTCATAGCTCGGAAGTTCGAATTTGGCACTGATGCTGACGAGCAAAAACACCGCAAATTAAGATGTAAGGGATGAGTGTAAAAGATGTAGGGATACTATGATGGATGTTTTGATAAAATGTGCCTTATTGAAATTGGAATGTTAAAATTGGTGTTGAAATAGATATTGTTGTTAGTTTTATATACTGTGTTTTCACTGCAGGAAGGCTAGTTTAGAAACAACCGTTATACTGCCAGAAATTCTAATAATTTTATGGAATTATCTTTTAATACCCTTGAGTATTAGAATGAAAGATTTATTAAATTAATTCCTCTTATTTATTGAAATTGCATATTTCCACTTATTGAATTTTACGTACATGAAAGTACTGGCATGTTTTTATTACTGTTTTACAGATAAATAGAACATTTTCAGAATAGGATATGGCATTATGAATATTTTACGAATTTTTAATTTTGAGCTGCTTATATCTCTAAAGTATGCATTTTTGGACTAATTGAAGTTACATGTTATTGAATTTAACTCCATAAACTGCTATAAACTATTTTATATGCTGTTTTGAGACTATTGGTCCAATAGCTGCTTATGAGCACATGCACCTTACTGTTGGTATTACTGTAGCTGAGTGATCTTGATCCTATCATTCAGTGTCCTCAGGTGACACTTGGCTTATGTTCATCTGCGGACGACCGTAGACTATGGCCATATGTCCCTTTGCATGAGCCTATTAGGTGATGCCTTGTCTCCATTGTTTTATTTGGGGTGGCAAATTTCTGGACATCCCAGGCACTCCTAGGAAAAATATATATAAGCTAAGGATTTTTAAATATAAAATCCTTTATGATTAGTAAATATGTCTTCAAGATATGTTTACTATTACTGAAATAATTTTTATACAGTTTGCGGAGAAATGATTTTATATTGCTTACTTGAATATCTGAAGTTATCATTAAACATTGTTTATTACTGTTTACTAAACTATGCACATTTATTGAATTGCTAAAATTTTAATGAGCTCCCTATAGTCGATAATAGGAATCAGGATACGATAGGTACTTCAAAGTACCTCTCATACTCTATCTAGTTACCTAGCCGACTATAGTATCGTTTTCAAAATGTCTTATAGTATACTGCTAGGAATTAAATGATTTTTATGCATATAGATTTTATAGTATCAGTTCTTGTATACAATTCTCTTATTGCGTATTAGCTCACTCCCCTTTCTCCTTCCGGATTATTTTCAATGATTCTCTCGGCTACAAGAGGAGTAGAATATTTCTTTTGGTGTCCTTCAGGCAGAGTTGATATATCCATAAAGGTATAAGTAGTTTATATTTATATGTTTGGACTTATATATAAAGTACTTTTGTTATATATTTTAGACATGGGATGTAAATTGAATGAGAAATGTGGTATGGGAAATTTATGAGTTGTATATATATATATATATATATGTTTATGGTAAATGAAAAGAAATTCTTGCTGGGATTAATGTTGAAAATAAATATGAATTTTAAATTAAATTATTAATGATGGCACTGCAAACAATGCAACCAACAGTAAGAAAGATGTAAAATGGTATGGGAAACTGTATATTCGGAACATGACATTTTTATCGTGCTTCTTGTATCACCATCACTCCTGCATGCAGTTTGGAGGAGAGAGAAAAGGAAAGACAAGAAAGAAAAATAAAAAGACAACAAATAGTATGGTTTAAATAAGAGGAGGAAGCATTTTATAAAGTTTATATATTTTATCTATTTTATTTTGGCTTTACAAGTTTATTGTTATTTAGCCGTTAGGATTGAGATTAATTTAGAATTAGAACAAAGGTTAGTTTATGAAAGAAAATTGAATTATAAAATTGAGACATAATGCATAAAACTTAAAATATAAAAAATAATAAGAAGATATAAATGGGATATAAAATCAAATAAGTTTAGAAGACCTTTTGTACTTTAAATTACTTGCAAAAATAAAGCTTTCGAAAAAAAAAAATAAAAGAACTTCCAATGATAAGATTTCAAAGAAATCATAAATAGTGATTTTTTCGATTATCTTTAGGATCAAGAAAATTCTTTAAATGTTGCCAGCACATTGAAACATTTAATCGATTTTAACTCAATATCAAATTTTGAATTTTATAAAATAAATTAATACTTAAAAATAAAATTAATAAATAAAATAAGTAAATAAATAAATAAATAAAATTTAAAATAAATTAATAAACTAAAATATAAAATTTTAAGAAATTTCCGATGATAGGATATCATAGAATCACAAATAGTAATTCTTTGATAATCCTTAGGATCTAATAAAAATCTTTAATTATTACCAGCATATTGGAATGTCACTCCTCAAAAGCCGTGACGTACACTTATACTATTTTACCAATTTTATTTACGAACCAATTTTTTTTAACTTTTATGTTTGTATTTGGTTTTAGTGTCACCGCTAAACAATTTTCATCTTTTTTAATTTGAATTAACTTATTGTTACTATTTAAGTTATTAACTCTTAAAACAAATCAACTTAATTCCTCAATATTTTAATTCAAGATTGACCTAGCAAAAGAAAAAGATTGAAAATCTCCCCCTTATGTATAATCAATATCCCCTAGTAAATAACCTACAAAATAATCAACTATTCCAAACAACCTAACTCAATTCCACAAATTCACAGTTTATATCACCATACTCTATACACAATCCAGAATCATCAATTAAACATATTAACATTAAATGAAGTCTACATTTGTTATACAACAATCATATCCCGGATCGCGCTCAATAATCATACTAGCTCATAATAATCTAGATTGATCTTAAGTTTCATCCCAAAATATTTTCATTAAGCATGTACCGTGTAATTCATAATGTCCATACGTGATTTAAACAAGTACCACAAATAGGTACCATCCCCAAGGACTCGCACAAAAACTCCGATGTGGAGTTTAGCTTGTATGATCTGCAAGGTTGTTAAAAAGGGGTGAGCAAACCACGGTTCAGTAAATAGTTTAAGTAAATACATGTTAGACTCATGTCGATCTACACGTAAATGCACAAATAATCAGTATTGAAGTGACGTGTATGCATTGTATTTAGTCATGATATCAGTAATCCAATATGGATGTAAATCAAACCACTTTCGCTATGCACTTCAACTATAAAACACTTTCATTATGCAATTTATTTAAATCAAAGTTCACTATGCACTATGATTAAATCAAACCACTATGCATTTCAATTAAATCAAATGATAAGATGATATTTTGTCAATTATATATGTGCTAATATATTTACTTTATTGATGTTTTATACCTAAAAGAACTTACTAATGTTTATTTTATGATTTAGGTATTAAATATCAAAGTTGGAATTAATTGAAGCTAAAAAGAATAAAGAGCGGTATTTTCTATCTAGTTTGAAAGATTGATGTTTTTGACCATCTTAATGACCTGATCTCAAGAAGTGGCCTTCACAGAAGTTGTAGAGAACTTCTCAAGGTTTTTGGAATGTATAAGATCGCAAAAATCGGAGTTCGTTTGATGGATCAACTATTTATGGAAATTTATGTTAGCTTTAAATTGATAAGTATTTTGAAATGACAAAAACTTAAGTAATACTAAATGCTTTCTCTATATTGTAAATTTGGTTGAAATGGACACAATGATAGAAAATCATTTAAACAAAGTTTTAGACTGAGATTTCAATTGAGAAAGTCAAGAAATACTCTTATAAAAGTGAAGGAATGTTTTGAACTGACTTGAAATCACAAAAAAGCCCATCATTCCATCTTGTGTAGGAAAGTTTGAGGGATCGATCTCCAGTTGGCAGCACACTTTCCAAAAGGCAGAAAGGATCCCATAAAGCAGAAACAGGCATTCTGGAACCTAGGGATCTATCCCCACAGTGAAGGGATCGATGCCCAATTGGCAGAATAGGTAGGAAGGCTTTCTGGAACTTAAGGATCGATCCCCTATGGCTAAAGATCGATCCTTTATCATGCGAATAGTGCCCAACAGCTAGTTTTTGAGGGTTTCAATGGGAAGAATTGCATTAAATGCTTCAACAACAGTTCCAAGCAGTTGGTGGACTATAAATAAAAGCATTTATGAAGATTAAAGTAAGAACAGGTACTCAGCAATTTTTCTAAGCTTCAAGGGAGAATTCAAAATCTGAAAAATCATCCTTTGTATTTGATTTGTGATATCCCACCTTGTACACCACCCAATCACATTAATTTATGCTATTTAAAGGGGTGTGCTAGCCTTGTAAGAGTGAGGGTAGCTTTGCAAGGGGATAGGTTGAGAAGGTTACTCCTAAGCCTTCAAAAGGAATTGTAAGAGGTCTCACCACACCTTGAAGTGGTTTGTATTCATTCACAAAGAAGAGTGTAATCAATCCCTTGACAAGATGATCAAGGAGAGAGGATGTAGGCAAGAGATTGGCCGAACCTCTATAAATTCTGTGTTTGCTTCTCTTCCCTTTATCTTTATTTACTGCATTTGCTTTATTATTGCATAATTTGCTTTATTTGTTAATTGAGCTCTTAAAAACTAAAATTTAGTAGTAAAATTGATTTACCCCCTCTTGGTAGAGCCAATAATTGGTATCAGAGGTTGGGGTCGAGAATTGATTTAGAGTAATTTCTATCGAGCATAAACGATCTAGATAGCTCAAAATAGTGTAGCTACGCCCTTAGTAGGAGAGGGACGCTCTACAGTTAGGCCACCACTCTTCAATGGTGAAAATTATGCATATTGGAAAAGTAGGATGATGTTATTCATTTAAGCTAATGTCTATAAAGTGTGGAGAATTATAGTTAAAGGTCCCTTAGTTCCTATTAAGAAAGTTGATGGAGAGGAAGTGCCAAAGAAAAAGGATGAATGAGACACAAATGATTTTAGAATGACATAATTAAATGCTAAGGCAATGCACACACTCTTTTGTGGACTAGGACCTAATGAGTATAATAGAGTCTCACAATGTGAAAATGCAAAAAAATTTTGGGATAAGCTAGCAATTACTCATGAAGGAACCACACAAGTCAAAGAAACTAAAGTAAGCATGCTCACTCAAGATTATGAGCTATTTAAAATGAAGGGTGATGAAACAATTAGTGACATGTTTACTAGATTTACTGATATCATAAATGCTCTGAAGTCCTCGGGAAAAACATACTCCAATGTTGAAATGGTGAAGAAGATTCTAAATAGCTTACCTAAATCATGGGAAGCTAAAATTACAGCTATTAAGGAATCTAAGAATCCCCATACCCTTTCTCTAGATGAACTTATGGGATCTTTACTCACCTATGAAATGAAACTCAAATGGAATCAAGAACCTTTTAAGAAAGTTGGAGTTACATTAAAATCTACCACAAATGAAGAATCCAAAGATGATCATGATGAAAGTGCTGATGATGAAGACTTAGAGATGGCTATGTTTGCAAAGAGGTTTAACAAATTCCTGAGGATGAGAGCTACTGGAAACTCTAGGAAACCCCCTAGGAAAGACTTTAGTAAAGTGGAAACAAGTAGGAAAGAAAAGGATCCAATCATTTGTTATGAATGTAAAAAACCTGATCATATTAAATTTGATTGTCTTTTTTATAGAAAACAAATTGAGAAAAAACCAAAGAAGAAGGCAATGATGGCTACATAGAGTGATAGTGATTGCTTCGATGAAGAAAATGTAGAAGAGGAAGTAGCCAACCTTTGTTTTATGGCCATTGAAGATGAGAAGGTAAAATCCATCTCATTAGATACTAATGAATATAAATTTGATGAGTTGCAAGATGCTTTTGATGATTTAGCAAATGAGTTTGAATGCATGAATATAAAATATAAGAAAATGATCTCAAAATTGAAAAAAGATAATGAGATGCTTATGAATGTCAAGTTAGAATGTGAGAAGAAATTAAAAAATGCAAATCTAGAAATAGAAGAGTTAAGTAAAAAGAATATTAATTTGCAAAATTCATTTTCTAGATTTTATATGGGTCAACAAGAACTTGGTCATATGTTAGAGACCCAAAGAGCATTCTTTGATAAAGAAGGAGTAGGTTACAATGCATCAAATAAAGAAACTCATTTCAAAAACTTTTTTGCTAAAAATGAAAAATTTATGATATGCACTTCATGTAACAAACTTGAACACTCCTCACAAGCATGCACATTTAGGAAGACCATCATTAGAGGAAAAATTGTCACAACCCGTGACCCTATTTTTCACCTTATTCTATACATCTTATATGGTTGGGTTGTCTGCGATACTTTACTTTTCTTTTACATATTAACAATTTGTAATTAAATTATAATATGAATTACATCCCCGATTTCTACTTCATAAGAAAGTAGTACTGTCGATAAGTCTAAATACAGAAAATAAATGATCATACCTTATTAAATAAATCGACCTGTCGCATCTTCCCCAAATGCGCAGTCGAAAATCCTTTAATTGCTAGACTCTCAATCTTAGAAAACCTGAAATGTTAAAATTAAGTGGTGAGCAAACCACAGCTCAGTAAGGGAATTATATGCCTCACTTGATACTCAGCTATCTATATGCTGAAAAAATTTTTCATTTTTCCTATGGGCTCTAGGCTCGCATGTAGGAAGGATACTACAGTCGGCTAGGTATCCGGATGGAGTAAGGTAAGTATTTTGAAATACCTATCTTGTCCCGAAACCTAAAAGCAACTGTAGAGAATAATTTCCTTTTCGTTTGGAATTTTAATCCTTTTTACCTTTTTATTCCATAACATTCTCATATTCTTTTCAAAATAATGCTTTTATAAAATAAAGCATTTAAATGAAGTAACTAATATTCATATTTTCTTTGAAAAGAATATTAGTTAAATTCTCATCATTCTTATTTAAAACTCATTTCATGTTTTACTGTACAACCATAATTAGTACAGTACTTTAAATAGCAAAATCAGCTATTAAATCCTTTTCGTATAACATATATATCATTTAAATCTAATATTCAATTTAAAACTTAAAATAAGAATATTAGGTTTATTTTCCTCCTCTTTCCTTTTTGGAAAACATATTACATATTCATGTCACATATAGTCTAATATTCAATTTAAAAATCATAGTAAGAATATTAGACTTATAAACTCTTTTTCCTTTTGAAAACATATTACATGTTCATATCACATGTCATATGAAAATCATCTCGTAGTACTAAAATCAGTACCGAAATAAGCATTATATAAAATGCTGTAAATCACTTTCACTTAACTTATCACATATCATGTAAAACATTTACATTTAACATATAACATATCATATAAAGCATTTTTCATATATGGAGACTTAGGCACACACGCCCAGCCCGTCCACTGGGTCGTCACTCATATCATGCTATAGACCTCGAAGGGTATGAATAATCATGTCAGATCTATGGCCATAGTCTATAATTGTCCTCGGCGAATCACTGATCAGGTGTCGGCTGGTACTACATATCACATATCACATATTACATATCACATGTTACATATCACATATCACATATCAGCATGATAGGATGCCATCTAGTCTCAAAACATTATTTTTCATCATCAGAAAAACCTTTATGAAATTTATAAAATATACAATTTCATCATTTAAAACCATAAAGGTTATAAAACCATTTAGTGAATATTTAAGAAATATATATAAAAATATTCACTTTATTTCCTTTCATTTTTCATCTCGTATTACGTGTAACTTACATATCAAGAGAATTTTCGTTGATTTCATTATCACCATTCTCGAAAACATGAATATTTTAAAATCACTCTCATTTTATTCATGTTTTTATGGAAAATACTCATTTTCTCGATTTTCGTGGTTGAAAATCATTTCTCGTGAAATAAAATCATTTATTATGATTTTATGAAATTTTCTAGAATTTTTCGGCAGTATAACGGCTGCCGATTGGCTAGCCTCCTGCACGAAAAATACAGTTTAAAATCCAGCCAGTGCATCACCACAAATTTCCAACCAATCATTCATCGCAATATTTTCATAAAATATTTTTATAAAATATTTCATAATTTAAAATCATGCAGACTGAATATCCTTACAGTGCTGCACATGCATCCCTTACCTTTTCCGGGTCGGCGACTTGCTCTTACCGGTCGCGCCCGTACTCCATCTCTTCCGATTCCTCATCTCGATCACCGAGAATAATTTCTGGAAATTAAAATTCTAAATTTTAGAATTTTCTCACATTATTTAAATAAATAATTTATTTAAATAATTATCATTAATAATTTCTCGGATTTCTTACCGATTCCCGAGATTCTCGAGTTCCCGAGAATTTTCCGAATTCTCGAACATTTTCCTCTTTTTCTTCCTTTTTCTCTTTTTCTTCTTTTCTCTTTCTTTTCTTTTTCTTTTTCCTTTTTTTCTTTTTTTTTCTTTTTTTTCCTGGTCTGACCGGTTCAGACCAGTCAGACTGGTTTGGCCTCCCTTATGGCCGGTCTTCCGCCGGTGACCAGTTCCCCGCAGGTTCTGGCCTCCCACAGCTGGCCGAGGTGGCGACGAAGCTGGACCTGGCCTCCGTTCTTCCCCATCGCCAGCAACGGTGCCGAACCTAGAAGGATGGGTGATAGGATGATATTTTGTGAATTTTATATGTGCTAATATATTTTCTTTATTGATGTTTTATGCCTAAAAGAGCTTACTAATGTTTATTTTATGTTTTAGGTATTAAATATCAAAGTTGGAATAAAAAGAAGATAAAAATAGTAAAGTGCAGTATTTTCTGTCCAGCTTGAAAGATTGACATTTTTGACCAATTTAACGACCTGATCTCAAGAAGTGGCCTTCATGGAAGTTGTAGAGGACTTCTCAAGGTTTCCAGAATGTCCAAGATCGCAAAAATCGGAGTTCATTTGGTGGGTCAAACGTCTGGACAAAATCAGTACGAAATTCTGGGCAGAAAAACGAGATTGAGAAGAAATTCCAACAAAGCAAGTTCAAGACCAAATTTTGTTGAGACAAGATAATTTCTTAATTTTATTTTGTCTTAGATCTGTAATTAATTAATAAAAATAGGTCTTAGGAATTTTACTTAGAAAATAATTGTAAAAGATGATGAGATAAAGGTAAGAGTTTGACTAGTCAAATTACTTGTTTCCCAAGTAAACTCTTACCTGAATCCCACATTGCTTAGGAAAGTCTTTTAAACTCTTCCTTAGGCCTATATAAAGAGCACAAGGCTCTCATAAACAGCAATCCCTAAAATCCCTCACATCCCTCTCTTCCTCCTCTTCTCTCTTGTTTAGTTTTAGAGTAGATTTAATAGAAATTTTATTTTTATTATTTTGCTTATTTCTTTATTATTTTTAATTCTGATTTTGTTTTCTTTATTTAAATTAATATTGTTTGTGTGTTCTTGCTTGCTAGTTTATAATCTTGATTATTAATTCTGATTTTATATTATTAAAGATTGCTTCTTTGATTGTTTCTTGCATGATATTTGTAATCTTTATAATATTAAACTTGAATTTTATGATCTTGAATATGTCTAGTGAGTAGTTTTCTTATTCAGTTATGAGGTAAATTAATTATTCTTGGGAAAAGCATGTTGTGAGATTCTTGAACCTATTATATAATTGTTGATTAAGTATCCAAGATTCTCTGAGCACATTATAATGGTTGTTTGTTTGATTAGATAGGGTGCACACTATTTAGTTAAACTAAATAATCTACCGCCAGATTAAAAACATAAGTCCGTAATTGCTTGTGGAGTTAATCACTAGGGATGGAGGAGAATTAAGGTTTAGATTAAATAAACCGAGCTTATGTGTTTGTTATCTAATGTCAACCCATATCTTTCTTGTTGTTAATGCTGCTACAACTTATATCTAGAGAGCTTGTTCTAGGTAGGTTAAGTAGTTAGAGATTAGTTAAAGAGCTTGTTTTAACTAACGACTCAGTAAGGAAAGATGGTGTAACAGAGCTTGTTGTTATGCTACGGTTGACTATTTAATTGACAGTGATATTTTGTAATCAATGACCAACATCAAAATCCAAGAATGATTCATTACTTGAATTTTATGATCTTGAATATGTCTAGTGAGTAGTTTTCTTATTCAGTTATGAGGTAAATTAATTATTCTTGGGAAAAGCATGTTGTGAGATTCTTGAACCTATTATATAATTGTTGATTAAGTATCCAAGATTCTCTGAGCACATTATAATGGTTGTTTGTTTGATTAGATAGGGTGCACACTATTTAGTTAAACTAAATAATCTACCGCCAGATTAAAAACATAAGTCCGTAATTGCTTGTGGAGTTAATCACTAGGGATGGAGGAGAATTAAGGTTTAGATTAAATAAACCGAGCTTATGTGTTTGTTATCTAATGTCAACCCATATCTTTCTTGTTGTTAATGCTGCTACAACTTATATCTAGAGAGCTTGTTCTAGGTAGGTTAAGTAGTTAGAGATTAGTTAAAGAGCTTGTTTTAACTAACGACTCAGTAAGGAAAGATGGTGTAACAGAGCTTGTTGTTATGCTACGGTTGACTATTTAATTGACAGTGATATTTTGTAATCAATGACCAACATCAAAATCCAAGAATGATTGATTGCCTCGTAACTGAAGCTTTTTGCTATTTGTCTTTAATACTTAATAATTCTTGTTTTCTTTATTTTAGAATAGTCTCCAAAACCCCCAAAGTTCTTCTTTCCCTAAACCCTAAGATTAGATTTTTAATTTAATAATCAACTTAAAAAAATTCAGTCTCTGTGGGTTCGACCCTTGCTCCACTATCTACATAGTAGAGTTAGGAAAATTTATTTTTGGTGACTGACGACACTCATCAAATTTTGGCGCCGTTGCCGGGGACTGAAATTTGTTTAAGTTAATTATTTTAATTTTAAGTCTAATTTTTTTTCTTTTCTTTTTCAGGGATTGCTTGTCTGAGAAGGATTCTAGTCACAAACTTCAAAAGATTAGGGAGTACATACAAGCAACCCAAAGCGTGGTGCCACAAACACCACAACATCCATCACTACCACCTAAGACAAGAAGAGGACTCCATGGAGCAAGCTTATGAACCACACTATAATTATGACCCATACTATGATTATGAACCACACTACGATACCTACTATCAAGGATGGTGGGATCATTTTAATTTTAGTTATGGGAATCAATATGAGGTTTACAATATGCCATTCCAAGATATATATCATGCTCCATCTCAAGACTCAGGTATGCCTCCACCTCAAGAATCAGGTATGTCTCTTGAAGATATTGTTAAGACTCTTGAGATTAAAACTTTACAATTGTCACAAGAGGCTGATGTTTATATTAAGAATATTGATCACCATGTGAGTCAAATAATGAATTCCATAAGTAACATTGAAGCTATGACCTCTCAACCTGTGGAGAATCCAAGAGATAATGTTACTAACATCACCTTGAAAAGTGAAAGGGAAATTGAATCCAAGGAAAGTGCACATGAAGATGTCGATGACTTTATAGAAAGGGAGGATGAAACCGATTTCAATATTAAAGGTGGAGTTGTTGACATGCACAATGTAAAAGGGAGAGAGAATTTTGACAACTTTATAAAGCACTATGAGGATGTTGAAATCAAAGAATTCAAAGCTGAGGTAAGTGAAAAACAAATTCCTTTTAATTCTTCTACTTACCCTCCTCCTTTTCCTGGTAGGTTTGCAAGAGCTACAAACGAAGAGCAAGACAAGGAGACATTGAAGACATTTAGGAAAATGGAAGTTAATATTCCTCTCCTTGATGAAATTAATGATCAAGTGCTTTGCGATGCCAAGTTTTTAAAGGAACTATGCACTTCCAAGAGGAAATTAAAAGGTGATGAAAAGCAAGTTCTTAAAGATGAGCTAGAAATAGCCATGAGCAAAAATCTTGAGAATGAGGAACTCGAGAAACCAATAAAAAAGTTGAGGTTTGGGATTGGATGATGGAAGCTGGAGCGGTCGAGCTAACGACATTAAACAAAGCGCTACTTGGGAGGCAACCCAAGGATGTAAAATGAGGGAGTATTTCTTTCCTTTACTTGTATTACCATTTAATTTTTGAGTTTTTATTGTTCTTCTTGGCATGCTAGACTTACTTTGAGGACAAAGTAAGATTTAAGTGTGGGGGGGAATATTGGTTTATGAGTCTATTGAGTTTTTTTTTAGGAAGTGGAAATTAAAAAAAAAAGGGTCAAAATTTTAAACAGTTTTAAAAGATCATGGTATGTTTTCTTTCTTTTAAGGATTGATTCTAAACTAAAACAAAGTTTTATAAGAAAGTTGAAAGTATTTTGATTGTTATTATTGGTGAAGTGAGTACTTTCTAAAGAATTTATGTGAGTTCATGATTAAATATGATTGCTCATATGATATTGATAATGTGATTATTTCATTGAAGTTGGTATAAGCAAAGGATAAATAGACAAGAACATAAAAAATAAAAAGAGAAGAAAAATAGAGGTTGAAAGCTTTAAATTCTACTCCAATGTTTTGAGTTACTCGATCTTGTTGATTAAATTCTTGAAGTGACTTAAAATATGAGTATGCAAAGCACTCTAAAAGAGGGCTTACTTGTTGAGTAACCGGGTGTTGGTATCACCAATATTAACATTCGCGTAAAAAGGCAAGTAAGTACTTAGGAAAACCATTATTGAAACCTTAAAAGAAAAAAAAAAGAAAAGAAAGAAAAACAAAAAAAAAAGTTCTTGACCTATTGACTTTGTTTGTGGTAATGTAAAGTGGATAATTGCAAAGTTGGTGTTATATGTTTCAATTGTGTTGATTGTGAATTTTGCATGAATTTATTTAGAAGTATGCATGAATATGAGAAGTAATGATTAGAATATGATTGACTTGATTATTTGACTCTTGTTGAAGTTATGAGTTAAGAATTGAAAGATTTGAAAATATGTTCATGATCTTAATCTTTTTTTGAGTCTTAATTTTTAATTTTTGAGTCTTATTTTGAATGGTTAAGATTGAGTCTTAAGTAAAAGATTTTGTGGGTATATCTTCTGAAAGCCCTCACGAGACACAACTCGTCCACTAGGGGTGACCTAGGGGTTTAAAGGCTTATTGCATAAGCTAAATGCAATCGTGATTCCTACGAAAGTGAGTTAGGATTTTAGGATTTGGTTCTTTAGGAATTAGTTAGCTAAGGTTTGCTAGAGGACTAGCAAAAGCTAAGTGTGGGGGAATTTGATAGGATGATATTTTGTGAATTTTATATGTGCTAATATATTTTCTTTATTGATGTTTTATGCCTAAAAGAGCTTACTAATGTTTATTTTATGTTTTAGGTATTAAATATCAAAGTTGGAATAAAAAGAAGATAAAAAGAGTAAAGTGCAGTATTTTCTGTCCAGCTTGAAAGATTGACATTTTTGACCAATTTAACGACCTGATCTCAAGAAGTGGCCTTCATGGAAGTTGTAGAGGACTTCTCAAGGTTTCCAGAATGTCCAAGATCGCAAAAATCAGAGTTCATTTGGTGGGTCAAACGTCTGGACAAAATCAGTACGAAATTCTGGGCAGAAAAACGAGATTGAGAAGAAATTCCAACAAAGCAAGTTCAAGACCAAATTTTGTTGAGACAAGATAATTTCTTAATTTTATTTTGTCTTAGATCTGTAATTAATTAATAAAAATAGGTCTTAGGAATTTTACTTAGAAAATAATTGTAAAAGATGATGAGATAAAGGTAAGAGTTTGACTAGTCAAATTACTTGTTTCCCAAGTAAACTCTTACCTGAATCCCACATTGCTTAGGAAAGTCTTTTAAACTCTTCCTTAGGCCTATATAAAGAGCACAAGGCTCTCATAAACAGCAATCCCTAAAATCCCTCACATCCCTCTCTTCCCCCTCTTCTCTCTTGTTTAGTTTTAGAGTAGATTTAATAGAAATTTTATTTTTATTATTTTGCTTATTTCTTTATTATTTTTAATTCTGATTTTGTTTTCTTTATTTAAATTAATATTGTTTGTGTGTTCTTGCTTGCTAGTTTATAATCTTGATTACTAATTCTGATTTTATATTATTAAAGATTGCTTCTTTGATTGTTTCTTGCATGATATTTGTAATCTTTATAATATTAAACTTGAATTTTATGATCTTGAATATGTCTAGTGAGTAGTTTTCTTATTCAGTTATGAGGTAAATTAATTATTCTTGGGAAAAGCATGTTGTGAGATTCTTGAACCTATTATATAATTGTTGATTAAGTATCCAAGATTCTCTGAGCACATTATAATGGTTGTTTGTTTGATTAGATAGGGTGCACACTATTTAGTTAAACTAAATAATCTACCGCCAGATTAAAAACATAAGTCTGTAATTGCTTGTGGAGTTAATCACTAGGGATGGAGGAGAATTAAGGTTTAGATTAAATAAACCGAGCTTATGTGTTTGTTATCTAATGTCAACCCATATCTTTCTTGTTGTTAATTCTGCTACAACTTATATCTAGAGAGCTTGTTCTAGGTAGGTTAAGTAGTTAGAGATTAGTTAAAGAGCTTGTTTTAACTAACGACTCAGTAAGGAAAGATGGTGTAACAGAGCTTGTTGTTATGCTACGGTTGACTATTTAATTGACAGTGATATTTTGTAATCAATGACCAACATCAAAATCCAAGAATGATTGATTGCCTCGTAACTGAAGCTTTTTGCTACTTGTCTTTAATACTTAATAATTCTTGTTTTCTTTATTTTAGAATAGTCTCCAAAACCCCCAAAGTTCTTCTTTCCCTAAACCCTAAGATTAGATTTTTAATTTAATAATCAACTTAAAAAAATTCAGTCTCTGTGGGTTCGACCCTTGCTCCACTATCTACATAGTAGAGTTAGGAAAATTTATTTTTGGTGACTGACGACACTCATCAATGGGTTTCGCCTCCTTTCTTCCGCCGTTCGTCCTTCCTCGGTCGCCGTTGGTCTCGCCGGTGGCCTCCTTCATCTTCCCTTCACCTCTGTCGAGGTTCGGGTTGGGGTGGCGATGCCTGGAACGGCCGGCACCGCCAATTCCCTCTTCTCTTTCTTTCTCGGTTTTTCCTTCTCTGTTTCGCGCTGATTCCTTCTCTATCGCTGGCGATTCATCTCTTTCTCTTCCTCATCTCGCCGACCTCTTCCCTCTGTCTCTCTCGCTTCCTCGTTTTCTCGCCGACGACAGCAGCGGTTGCTACCGTCGGCCTCATCTGGAAAAGGGGAATCGGGTTTTCCCGATTCCCATCTTTCTTTTCTTCTTTTGTTTATTTATTTTTGTTTTATAATTATACATATACATATAATTAAATATATATACATATATAATTAGACTAGTTAAAATATGTATTCAAATACATATTTTTTATCAAAATACATATATATATTTACACTTTAACATAAAATAATGTTCATATTTATATATTTATATATATAAATACATAAGCATATACATATGTACTTTCTTAATAGTATAAATAATATATATATATATAAATCAATATATATATTATACATCAATATATATATGTATAACATATACATATATTTCATTTATGTACATATGTATTTATATAAAAAAATATATTTATATAATATAATTATATAAATATATAACTATACGCATTTTCATTTTCTTATTCAATTTGGATTTCTTATTATTCAAATTAATTTCCTCCATATAATTTATCAATTCCTTAACTTCATTATTTACGGAATTTCCAACAATATTCCATCTTGTAAATAATTCCTTTATTTACTTTAATTTATCTTTCGCATTTAAAATTAAATTTTCGAATAAATAATATAAAAATTCAGAAATTTGCAGTTATCACATTCTCCCCACCTTAAGAAATTTGGTCCTTCGAATTTGACTTAATTTAAAGGTGGTATCGTCTTGTATACTTATCATTTTTGACCTTTTGATCATCTTCCATATTATACTGCCAGTATACCTTTAAGATCATAATCGCCTTTAACACCATATATATCATTACTCATCATATATTTATACTCCTTCAAATTTCTTATCAATTGGGAGTTTTCCATTTTCCACTCATTTTCATATCACATATGATTCATATGGTTCATCATCCATCTTCCTTATTTGGTGCCAAGTCGATACATTTCGATAATTATCATTTACCAATTTTAATCAATAGTATGTAATTGTCCAGTAGCTTTCACATCTCATGCATCCGCTCACTCAACATATCATCGAGCGTTTCCATACTACGCTCAGATATTTACATCATGTACAGAGCGATGCTGTCAATAGATTTGGAATCTCAGAGCCTTTTGCTATTTTCCATAACATATAGCTACTCAGAGATTCCCATCACATATATAGCTCACTGGAACTTCACATACATTCTCATCCTCTTTTAAAATCATATTTTGACTATGGCACTAAAAAATCTAAGAGTTTGATAATGGAGAAGTGATTTCTTTAGACTATCAGTTTATAATCACTTTCACATTATCATATCTCTTTTAGATTCTTCATTATTATCTCCAATATTCTTTTCATATTTATTTCATCAAATGCTGCCGTTCATTTGCAGACTTTACCATTCACCATTTTTTTTACTATAATTTAATCAAGAGACAATAATTTTCTCTCCATATCGTCTTTCCATGTAATATTCTTATTACCTCTTTTATTCTTATGGTATATTCATTATCACTTTAATCTTAGAATATACCTGAAATTATACTCTTTTGATAATTTAGATTCCATAACGACATAATCAAATTATAATTTGATCTTCTCATTATTTAACTTCATCATTAAATCTATAATTATCAATTTAATCACCTCATTATGCATACAAATCCATTATTTCCATCATTTCGAGGTGGTAGTATATATATATCATTTTCCATTTACATTACTAGCAGTGAAATGTAATTCATTTCTTTACTACTTTGAGTATGATTACTTTTCCTTTATCGAGTTTGGCTCGTTCCTACATCTAGCCATAATCATGTGATAACCACAAAATCACTTTTAATTTCAAATTCGGGAACTACCTCATATTCGTGTTCCCTCTGTTGGATTATGCCCTTAGAACCATTCATTAGATGATTGACTTTGGCATTTTTTTATGTATCATGACATTTTATTTATTATAGCTCATTATTCTATTTGTCTTATAACTGCGTAATGTAATCTTATATGATAATGTCCTTAGAATAGTAATAACACACTATTCTTAAAATATCCCTAGTCAAGTATTATTGTGAACAAGGATAACAATGTACGATAAGATTAGTATGTGGTTGACTGATGACCATTGTCATGGATATAGGATATCAAGTCATCACATAGGTACATGTTAGAGAACTATGTACTGGATCGACCCTCCATGAGAACGCTACATGGATTGTTATATGAGTGTCATAAGCGATTCTCATAGTGATGATGGTGTATGTGATCCTTTGACTTGAGATCATCAGATATCCCAACATAGAGAATTGCATACTTTAATGCTGCTAGATGTCATTCGTAACAGGATGGACTATAAAGGTAGTAATTGGGTATGCCTTGATCTATGTAGAGGGATGTTGAGTGATCAAGATAGGATTTATCCCTCTTATATAACAAGAGTGATGTCTTGGGTCCTTTGATAGAGTGAGACTAAGAAATGCATGGCCGTGCTCGAATAAGTCAGTATGAGATATTGATTTTATTTGTTTAATTAGTCTACTCAGGAATCAAGAAACGCTGATTAGACTATACAAGTGTGACACATTCCATGACTTGTGTCTAATCAAGACATCAAAGGATAAAGGGATTAGACTACACGGTAACATCTATCACGAGTAAGGTTATGTCGAGTCATTGACATTCTCGTTACATGGGTAGCAATGATGTGTTGCTAGATACCGCTCATTGCCTGTGACAATTTTGTCATTGCCATTGTTTTGAGAACCTATTGGGTCGCACACTTAGAACGGATCAATGAGGAGCTTAATTAATCCTATTCTGAATTGGATTAAGGATATATCTAATCCTATTCTGAATTGGATTAAGGATATAGTTAATCCTATTCTAAGTAGGATTAGAGTTCTGTTTGGCAGCAAATTTTAGGGTAAAATTTACTGCCTATAAAAGGATGTTTTTTCTAAAACATAGCCGCACAATTAAAAAATAGAAAAAGTATTCTTTTAATCGAAGCTAGCAAATCGATTATAAGAATCAAAAAACGCTCTTTAAGGCTTCTGATCGTGAGACGTTCAAGAGTCGTGAGATCCGTTCGTGTGGATACCATAGAGGCAGGAACGAAAGGTTGTTGCTTGTGACTCGACCAACGACAGAAATCAGAGAAAACGTTAGGTAAAATCTCGAAACCCTAATCAGGCAACTCTCCGAATCGATCCTGGTGGAGGCCGAATGATTTAAATTCCGCTGCGTGTTTGTTTCGGTTTCCTTCACCCTCTTCATCATGTACTTTCCTCTTATTACATATTCATCTTTTCCTTCATCATCATTTCATTCACTTTTCTTTAGTGATAACATATTCCACTAATAAAATCCTTTCACCTTTTACATCTCCTCTTTATACTTATTCATTCACTGACTTAAACTTATTAAATTTTAAGTCACATATGTAGAGCAGCTAACCCATAACTCTCTTATAGACTGGCAACAGTATTTAGCTAGACCCATTTCATTTTGTATCTCAATCATTATCTCGTCATCCTTGACAGATCCACATCGCTCTGTCATTCGAGATCGTATAGCTTAGAAAGAGATACTGTCTAGTTAAATCTTCTATTTGCCCTTCTTACACATAGTCTATTGTCTTTGAGAGTCTGCAGGGTTATACCACTATGTTATTCATTTTCCATTTGTGCCATAGACTGTATTGCTATCATTACTTTATCCTTATATGGATGCCTCATTCATTAGGCTTATGTACCTCAGTAAGGTATTTCATTTACCTTGTAAACCTCTATAGAACTCGTAAACATTAACTCGAGTTCTAATCATTATCATCTTACGATCATCAGTCTTCAACTTTTCATCTGATGATGCCTTTTACAAAGATTGATCTTATAATGTCCTTGTACATCTTCGATTAAATCAAATAAGGCATCACTTCACATAGCCGATTATTTGTTCTTCATAAGAACTTATTATAACATAGGAATATAATTCCCAATTTATATTTCATCCCCAATTTACCTCATCCATATTTCCATCCTTTACATCATTTAATTCATCCTCAATCACATCATTTGTATTTCCATCAATTCCTTTTATACAAGTGAATTTCATTATCCACAAATTTTCTAGAGTTATTTCTTAAGCTTTTCGGATTCTTCTATATTCTCCGATATAAGCTTAAGAATAAATTTCATATTTAAAATCGAGTCAACGTTAGTTCGATTTCTCCAATCTATATAACTCTGAAAATTCATCAGGAATCTCCTCCAACGCTTTCTTTAATCATTTATCTCTCATCATTTTGGACATTCATCTTTGTGTCCTATCATTTCACTCAAGGCAAAGATATTTAATATTTAAATCATTTTAACATTTGCTCCGCCTTGATTTGCTTATTTCTCGTACTCCACAGCATATCAATCCTCTTAATTTACAATGCTGTATTAAGTGAAATTATTTAATTAACACCTTTCACAGCTAACCGATTTATTATTTCTGTAATTTATTTTTACAATCATTTTCATTTAATAATTCAGGTTAGTTTTTTTCTTCCTCATCGCTTATCTTCACTTACTGTTCTTATGCATATTCAAATTTTATATCACTCCATACAGTATATCATTCCTTAAAACATAATTCAAAATATTCCGGTTCTATAATTATTTGTTTAATACTTCAAAGATAGTAGGGATGTATAGAACCAGAATTAACAGTACTATTATGGATTTCATCCTCTATACTGATCTCTTCTCAGCCATCTCCAGTAATCATATTACTTGTCATCATATCCAACGATCCCGTAATGATATCCCGTTAATACACTTTTAATTTAGACCCATAAAATCATTACTAAGTCGCTCATCCTGCGACTTCCCTATAACCATTCAGGTCACATCAATCATCTAAGTGTAAGTAAAATTATAATCGGGATCGTTATACTCAATTTATGTCCTTATACCATCAATAACTCCATTACTATCAATATATTCAAATCAACTTGATTTTATCACTATTCAAACCATAATCCCACATAGGGGCATTTTCATCATTTTCACATTTATTTCTCTCCTCATTTTACATTTAAATCAATGATCTTATTATCTGTCTGCTTATAGTACCCCTTTCTCATACCACTATCAGCAGTTTAAAATCTTTTTCGATTTTGACAGAGAAATCCAATATAATCCATAATTGGATTAATTTGCATGAAATGCAGCTTTACATCATCAATTACTCTGTTAAATCAGTCAATTCTAACTTCTGGTGATCCATTTTGACTCCTGGAAAAATTTTGAGGGTAGGGGTATTTTGGTCACTTTTGGCCAAAAATTTTCTCTCTCCTTAAAATACCTTCAATAGGTGATCTTAAGGTCTATTTAGTGATGATACTTCATTCCCCTCCTTTATATCATCACTTTCAGGTCTCAGTTCGATCCGAGTAGAAAAGTACTGATGGGGCCCTCACCGAGTCCATTTCTGTTCCTTACCGAACCGACCTTCATTTAGATCATAAGATCACCATTTCAGGTAATATTCCTGAGCCGTTTTCCCTTTTTAGCATTCCTTATTTTATAATTGCTCACTCCCTTCTAAACACTTAATTAAATTTGTAATCATTTATTTTCTCTATTTATTCAGACTACACAGTACTACAGGGGATGTAAATCTTTTCAACACATTTTCTTTCCAAAAGTATCGACAGACATCAGGCCAACCGTGCTCTGATACCATTAAATATGTCACAACCCGTGACCCTATTTTTCACCTTATTCTATACATCTTATATGGTTGGGCTGTCTGCGATACTTTACTTTTCTTTTACATATTAACAATTTGTAATTAAATTATAATATGAATTACATCCCCGATTTCTACTTCATAAGAAAGTAGTACTGTCGATAAGTCTAAATATAGAAAATAAATAATCATACCTTATTAAATAAATCGACCTGTCGCATCTTCCCTAAATGTGCAATCGAAAATCCTTTAATTGCTAGACTCTCAATCTTCGAAAACCTGAAATGTTAAAATTAAGGGGTGAGCAAACCACGGCTCAGTAAGGGAATTATATGCCTCACTTGATACTCAGCTATCTATATGCTGAAAAACTTTTTCATTTTTCCTATGGGCTCTAGGCTCGCATGTAGAAAGGATACTACAGTCGGCTAGGGATCCGGATGGAGTAAGGTAGGTATTTTGAAATACCTATCTTGTCCCAAAACCTAAAAGCAACTGTAGAGAATAATTTCCTTTTCGTTTGGAATTTTAATCCTTTTTGCCTTTTTATTCCATAACATTCTCATATTTTTTTCAAAATAATGCTTTTATAAAATAAAGCATTTAAATGAAGTAACTAATATTCATATTTTCTTTGAAAAGAATATTAGTTAAATTCTCATCATTCTCATTTAAAACTCATTTCATGTTTTACTGTACAACCATAATCAGTACAGTACTTTAAATAGAAAAATCAGCTATTAAATCCTTTTCGTATAACATATATATCATTTAAATCTAATATTCAATTTAAAAATTAAAATAAGAATATTAGGTTTATTTTCCTCCTCTTTCCTTTTTGGAAAACATATTACATATTCATGTCACATATAGTCTAATATTCAATTTAAAAATCATAGTAAGAATATTAGACTTATAAACTCTTTTTCCTTTTGAAAACATATTACATGTTCATATCACATGTCATATGAAAATCATCTCGTAGTACTAAAATCAGTACCGAAATAAGCATTATATAAAATGCTGTAAATCACTTTCATTTAACTTATCACATATCATGTAAAACATTTACATTTAACATATAACATATCATATAAAACATTTTTCATATATGGAGACTTAGGCACACACGCCCAGCCCGTCCACTGGGTCGTCACTCATATCATGCTATAGACCCCGAAGGGTATGAATAATCATGTCAGATCTATGGCCATAGTCTATAATTGTCCTCGGCGGATCACTGATCAGGTGTCGGTCGAGACTACATATCACATATCACATATTACATATCATATGTTACATATCACATATCACATATCAGCATGATAGGATGCCATCTAGTCTCAAAACCGTATTTTTCATCATCAGAAAAACCTTTATGAAATTTATAAAATATATAATTTCATCATTTAAAACCATAAAGGTTATAAAACCATTTAGTGAATATTTAAGAAATACATATAAAAATATTCACTTTATTTCCTTTCATTTTTCATCTCGTATTACGTGTAACTTACATATCAAGAGAATTTTCGGTGATTTCATTATCACCATTCTCGAAAACATGAATATTTTAAAATCACTCTCATTTTATTCATGTTTTTATGGAAAATACTCATTTTCTCGATTTTCGTGGTTGAAAATCATTTCTCGTGAAATAAAATCATTTATTATGATTTTATGAAATTTTCTAGAATTTTTCGATAATTTTCGATAATTTTTCGGCAGTATAACGGCTGCCGATTGGCTAGCCTCCTGCACGAAAAATACAATTTAAAATCCAGCCAGTGCATCACCACAAATTTCCAACCAATCATTCATCGCAATATTTTCATAAAATATTTCATAATTTAAAATCATGCAGACTGAATATCCTTACAGTGCTGCACATGCATCCCTTACCTTTTTCGGGTCGGCGACTTCCTCTTACCGGTCGCGCCCGTACTCCATCTCTTCCGATTCCTCATCTCGATCACCGAGAATAATTTCTGGAAATTAAAATTCTAAATTTTAGAATTTTCTCACATTATTTAAATAAATAATTTATTTAAATAATTATCATTAATAATTTCTTGGATTTCTTACCGATTCCCGAGATTCTCGAGTTCCCGAGAATTTTCCGAATTCTCGAACATTTTCCTCTTTTTCTTCCTTTTTCTCTTTTTTCTTCTTTTCTCTTTCTTTTCTTTTTCTTTTTCCTTTTTTTCTTTTTTTTTCTTTTTTTTCCTGGTCTGACCGGTTCAGACCAGTCAGACCGGTTTGGCCTCCCTTATGGCCGGTCTTCCGCCAGTGACCGGTTCCCCGCCGGTTCTGGCATCCGATAGCTGGCCGAGGTGGCGACGAAGTTGGATCTGGCCTCCGTTCTTCCCCATCGCCGGCGACGGTGCCGGACCTAGAAGGATGGGTTTCGCCTCCTTTCTTCCTCCGTTCGTCCTTCCTCGGTCGCCGTTGGTCTCGCCGGTGGCCTCCTTCATCTTCCCCTCACCTCCGTCGAGGTTCGGGTTGGGGTGGTGGTGCCTGGAACGGCCGGCATCGCCGATTCCCTCTTCTCTTTCTTTCTCGATTTTTCCTTCTCTGTTTCGCGCCGATTCCTTCTCTGTCGCCGGGGATTCTTCTCTTTCTCTTCCTCATCTCGCCGACCTCTTCCCTTTGTCTCTCTCGCCTCCTCGTTTTCTCGCCGACGGCGGCAGCAGTTGCTGCCGTCGGCCTTGTCTGGAAAAGGGGAATCGGGTTTTCCCGATTCCCATCTTTCTTTTCTTCTTTTGTTTATTTATTTTTGTTTTATAATTATACATATACATATAATTAAATATATATACATATATAATTACACTAGTTAAAATATGTATTTAAATACATATTTTTTTATCAAAATACATATATATATATATATATTTACACTTTAACATAAAATAATGTTCATATTTATATATTTATATATATAAATACATAAGCATATACATATGTACTTTCTTAATAGTATAAATAATATATATATATATAAATCAATATATATATATTATACATCAATATATATGTATAAAATATACATATATTTCATTTATATACATATGTATTTATATAAAAAAATATATTTATATAATATAATTATATAAATATATAACTATACGCATTTTCATTTTCTTATTCAATTTGGATTTCTTATTATCCAAATTAATTTCCTCCATATCATTTATCAATTCCTTAACTTCATTATTTACGGAATTTCCAACAATATTCCATCTTGTAAATAATTCCTTTATTTCTTTAATTTATCTTTCGCATTTAAAATTAAATTTTCGAATAAATAATATAAAAATTCATAAATTTGCGGTTATCACAAAAATAGCAATAAAAATTTGGGTGCCAAAGCATGTTCTAAATTCAAATGATGAGTCATTAAGAATGAAATGGATCCCTAAAGGATCAAAAGTTATTAGCACTAACTCTTAAGGACCCAAGAAAATTTGGGTACCTAAGATAAAAGTTTGATGTATTTGTGTGTAAGAGGACGAGCAGTGCTATAAGCCTAAATCTAAGGAGCATTGGTACCTTGATAGTGGATGCTCAAGACACATGACCTGGTGACAAGAGCCAATTCAAGATCTTAAAGCTTAAAAGTGGTGGAGAAGTCACATTTGGAGACAACTCCGCAGGTCAAATTGAAGGAATTGGCTCCATTGGTAACTCCTCCTCATCTATTGAAAATGTCTTGTATGTTAGAGGTTTAAATCATAATTTGCTTAGTATTAGTCAATTGTGTGATAAAGGTTACAAAGTTGTGTTTGATGCTTTGTGTTGTAATGTTGTTTATGCTAAAACTAATCAAATCCTTTTCATAGGGCATAGACAAGGAAATATTTACATTGTTCACTTAAATGAGCTAAATAGCAAAAATGTATGCTTTATGGCCACGAAAGAAGATGAACCTTGGTTATGGTATAGAAGACTAGGTCATGCTAGCATACATGTTATATCTAAATTAGTTAAAAGAGACTTAGTCGTAGGATTGCCTAAACTTCAATTTGAAAACGATAAGGTGTGTGAAGCTTGTGTAAGAGGAAAACACAAGTGAGTATAATTTAAATCTAATAAGTGTGCTACAACCTCTAAGTCACTCCAACTCCTCCACTTAGATCTTTTTGGACCAACTAGAATCACTAGTTTAAAAGGAAAACACTATGGTTTTGTCATAATTGAAGACTACACTAGGTTCACTTGGGTGTTCATTTTAGGTATGAAAAATGAAGCCTTAGATAAATTCATCACTTTTTCAAAACTTGTTCAAAATGAAAAAGGTTATTCTATTACTAGCATTAGGAGTGATCATAGAAAAGAATTTGAAAATCTTGGTTTTGATACTTATTGTAATGAAAATGGAATTAGCCATAATTTTTCAGCTCCTAGAATTCCTCAACAAAATGGGGTAGTTGAAAGGAGGAATAGAACTTTAGAAGAAATTGCTAGAACCATGCTTTGTGAAAACAATTTACCAAAATATTTTTGGGTTGAAGCTATTAACACTGCATGTTATGTTATAAATAGAGCTATGGTTAGGCCTATTTTAAAGAAAACCCCTTATCAGCTTTATAAAGGAAAGAGGCCTAACATAAGCTATTTCCATCCATTGTGGTTGCAAATGCTTTGTTTTAAACAATAGAAAAGACAATTTAGGAAAATTTGATGCAAAAAGTGATGAAGGTATTTTTCTTGATTACTCTTTAAATTCTAAGGCATATAGAGTTTTCAACAAAAGAACACTTGTTGTAGAAGAATCAATTCATGTGATTTTTTATGAGTCAAGTTCCTCTAGTAGAACCAATCTTGATGATGAAGTAGAAATATTTGATGAACCAATAATTGATCCATCTCAAGATAAAGATATTAGGGAACAATTAGAAGATCTTGATATAAATAAGAATGAGGAGTCATTGGAACAAGAAATAATTGAGAAAGAATCAAGATGTCCTAAAGAACTTAGTTATGCAAAGGATAATGACATTATTTGTCACAGCCCGTGACCCTATTTTCACCTTTTTCTATACATCTTATTTGGTTGGATTGTCTGCGATACTTTACTTTTCTTTTACATATAAACAATTTCATATAAATTTATAACATGAATTACATCCCCTATCTTACTTCATAAGAAAGTAGTACTATGAATATGTCTGAATACGAAAAATAAATGATCGTACCATTTGTAGTAAATCAAGCTGTCACATCATCCCCAAATGCACAACCGAAATCCTTTAAATGGTTAGACTCTCAGTCCTCGAAAATCTGAAATGTTAAAATTAAGGGGTGAGCAAACCACGGCTCAGTAAGAGAGTTATATGCAACACTTGATATTCAACTATCTATAGGCTGAAAAACATTTTTTCCTACAAGGGCTCTAGGCTCACATGTAGGAATGGTACTACAGTCGGCTAGGGATTCGGATGGAGTAAGGCAGGTATTTTGAAATACCTGTCTTGTCCCAGAACCTAGAAGCAACTGTAGAGAGTAATAAATTTCTTTTGAAATTTAAATCCTTTTTCCTTTCATTTCGTATCCTTTTCATCTTATGCTTTTATGAATTTAAAGCATTTAAAATAAATAACTAATATTTATCTATTCTTTTAGATAAATATAAATTTAAAACCATCATCATTCTCTTTTAAATTACTTTCATATTTTACTGTACAATTTAGAATTAGTACAGTGCTTTAAATAGCAAAATAAGCTATTAAATCTTTTTCATATAACATATACATCATTTAAATCTAATATTCAATTTAAATCTAATATTCAATTTAAAATTAAAATAAGAATATTAGATTTATTTTCCTCTTCTTTCCTTTTTGAAAACAAATCACATATTCATGTCACATATAGTCTAATATTCAATTTAAAATCATAGTAAGAATATTAGACTTATAAACTCTTTTTCCTTTTGAAAACATATTCATATTCATATCACATGTCATATAAAAATCATCTCTTAATACTAAAATCAGTACCAAAATAAACATTATGTAAAATGCTATAAATCACTTTCATTTAACTTATCACATTTCATGTAAAACGTTTACATTTAACGTATAACTTATCATATAAAACATTTTTCATATATGGAGACTGAGGCACGCCCAGCCCGTCCACTAGGTCATTACTCATATCATGCTATAGACCTCGAAGGGTTTAAAATAATCATGTCAGATCTATGGCCATAGTCTATAATTGTCCTCGGCGGATCACTGATCAGGTGTCGTCCGGGACTACATATCACATATCACATATCACATGTCACATATCACATATCAGCATGATAATGTTGCCAACTAGTCTCAAAATAGTATTTTTCATAATCAATAAACCTTTATGGAATTTATAAAAATATATAATTTCATAATTTAAAACCATAAAGGTTATAAAACCATTTAGTGAATATTTAAGAAATATATATAAAAATATTCACTTTATTTCTTTTCATTTTCCATCTCGTATTACATGTAATTTACATATCAAGAAAATTTTCGGTGATTTCATTATCACCATTATCGAAAACATGAATATTTTAAAATCACTTTTATTTTATTCATGTTTTTATGAAAAGTATTCATTTTCTCGATTTTCATAGCTGAAAATCATTTCTCGTATAATAAAATCATTTATTATGATTTTATGTAATTTTCTAAAATTTTTCGGCAGCATAACGACTGTCGATTGACTAGCCTCTCTGCACGGAAAAGACAGTTTAGATATACACAGCTAGTCAATCACCACATTTTCCAACCGATGAATCACCACAACATTTTTATAAAATAATTCGTAATTAAAAGAAATGCAGACTGAATATCCTTACAGGCTGCACATGCCTCCCTTACATGTTCTGGGTCGGCGACTTCCTCGTTACCGTCGCGCCTGTATTCCATCTCTCCCGATTCCTATCATCTCGATTCCCATAAAATTCTACAAATTTCAAATTTCTATATTTTAGAATTTTACGTAATTTTTCAATAATAATAATAATAAATTATTATTATTTTCCTACAATTTTTTTTATTCTTCTTTTTCTTTTTCTTTTTCTTTTTAACCTTTCTATTTTCCGTTCTTTCCTTTCCTGTTCTGTTTTCTTTTCATTTTTCCTTCAAGTTCGGCAACCTCCATTTCTCCTCCCTACTAGCCATGATCGACAGCCCCTTTATTTCCTAACATAACCTGATGTATTATGTCGCACCAAGATTTTGTTAAATTTAAACTTAAGACTCATTTAACTCATAGACAGCCCTTGTATTTCACCAATCACGTCATCATCATCAAGGTCAATCTCTCAAAATCACTAAGACTAAACATCCTAACCTGGTTATACATGCTTTTATTTCATATATATATATATATATATATATATATATATATCATTTACTCATCAAATACCAACATAAACACAAAACACAAATACGTAAAACCATGGCTGCCATTTACCTGTAAAATATCGATTCTGTCAAGCTGCAGGACACCTTGGTTTGTTTGATTTAGGCTGAGTTATTTAGATGGTTTAAGAGCCCTTAAGACGGGGAATATTTCTTGTGAAGAGACCTAGGTAGATTAGAGAAGGGCTGATGATGTTTGCAAGCCAAAACGTGAAGTATTCTAGCAAACCATAGGAAAATTGTGAGCAGGAAAATAACAGAGTTGAGGCGGTGCTGCACTTTTCTTGCCGACTTGAAACACGTTTAAAGCAGACTTTGCTTTGTCCTCTTTTATGTATATTTATCCAACAAAATTCTGCTACCTATTTAACTAATTAAGTCTCCTCTCTTTTCTTTTCTTTACTGCTACTTAAATCGGACAGCTCACATTGTGCAGCACACTTCCACGAATTTGTTACAATTTTTTTTTTATAAATATATATTTACAATTTATATTATAAATATATCATTGGCATATTTATTCTATATTATATTTTTATCTCCTACTCTTCCTTTGAGTGACACTTGTCCATTTATTTTTTTTCCCTCAACAACTTTTTTTTTACTTAGGTCCTTTTATTTTTTTCTTAACAATTTTTTTTCTCAACAATTTTTTTAATTAAATCCTCAACATGTTTTTTGTATGGCTCTTTATCTCTTTTTAATCCAGTCTTCTGTTATTGTTTTATGATATTACTTTATATTTTTATCTATTTACTTCTTTTACTTACATATATTTTACTTTCGAATGAAAATTATTATATAAAAGGGTTTTTACCGCTAACTTTTTTAGAAAAAAAACACTTTTACTTTGCATATTGTACTTTGTAGTAAATATAAATAGTTCAATTAGTTATTCTTAAAACAAAAAATGCTTACAGATGAGTTTAAAACCTTACACTTGATTAATAATCTATACTATATTATATTTTTGTCTCCTCCTCTCCCTTTGAGTGACACTTGTCCATTAATTTTTTTTTGCCCTCAACAACTTTTTTTTTATTTAGGTCCCTTTATTTCTTTTTCAACAATTTTTTTAATTAAATCTTTAACAAGTTTTTTATATGGCTCTTTAACTTTTTTAATCTAGTCCTCTATTACTGTTTTATGGTATCGCTTTATATTTTTATTTATTTGCTTCTTCTACTTACATATATTTTGCCTTCGAATGAAATTTATTATATAAAAGGGTTTTTTTACTTCTAAATCTTGCAGAAAAAAATACTTTTACTTTGCATATTGTACTTTGGAGTAAATATAAATAGTTTAATTAGTTATTCTTAAAATAAAAATACTTACAGAGCTAATTTTTCTTACTTTTTTGTTAAATTATCTGAACCATTATACCGTATATATATTTTGATGCTTTTAGTTTTTGTTGTTGTTGCATCATTATCTTGATTTGTTTGTTTCTAGCACAAATTATCTGTTTATCATACTATTTAACTTCAGTATTATGTATTTTTTTTAAATCCAAGCTAATCCAAATTTCTCAAAAATTAGTTTTGAACATTTGTTTGATATATAAGCCCTATCCTTAGTAAATATGTTTCTCTTTTGTACTAAATAATATGAAGGAAATAAATAATTTTATTACCAACAACTCTTATCTAATAATCAATTTTACTAACTTTAAAAATTACAAAATAAAAATAGACCCGCAACATCGCGCGGGTTTTTAACTAGTAAGATATAAAGAATGCATAACAGGTAGCTTCATCAAAATCAAACAAAGTATGGATCATTTAGTAAGGTACATAGACTAGTATGAAATATTTTTATTTCCTACTCTTCCTTTGAGTGACACTTGTATTTTATATATATATATATCATCTTTAAAACATTGTTTCAGTTTTTTCTGATTGCTTTACTGCACTTGTAACCAACTTTAAAAATTCACCGAGATCAATCCACAATGTATAAAAATATGAGCCATACATAGCCGAAAAGGCCTTCGAGTTAACTTTCTAACACAATTTGAATCACCTCAATTGGAGTTCCCTATCAAAAGTTATGTCTGACTCTTTACTGATTACTTAATGCTAAATTCCATACATGTGACGTGAATGTAGGAATTTCTTGTTGTTAATCTATAATGAATTAAAATACAAAACTTATATGGATAAAAAGGTATTTAAGTTAGCTTTCTAATGGATTTTGATTCACCTTAATCGGAATTTCCTACCAACTGCTATGGGCGAATCTTTACAGATAGGTCGGTTGAGTCGGTTGGTAAAATCTACTGCTCATGGAGTAAGTTACAAAATTTCTGGTATTGATCCATGAGGAACTAGAATATGAGGCTTATATGTTTGGAAAGATAATTAAGTTAACTTTCCAAAGAATTTTATGGTTTACCATTTGGATACTCCGATAAAATTTTATAATCGAAAAACTACCGATGAGTCATTTAAGCCTCGTGATATTTTTATCCGCACAATTTCCAATCCTTAATTCAAACTCCAAAAATATACCTTCTCACTCATATCATTGTCTGAAAGCCGAAATCTAAGTGGGGTCCACATAGCTTTTTATTTAATATTTGTAAAAATGTACAAAATAATTTATTCATTAATTAAAATTTACATGTTCATACATGTACAGTATGGTAAAATCGGATTTTACATTATTAGAGATCCAAATATTAGTGTTAGAACTAGGTCAACATATAGAAATATATGTCAACATGTAGCTTTTGTATCACAATTTGAACCAAAGAATGTGCATGAGGATTTAAAAGATGAAAATTGGATTATGGCTATGCAAGAGGAATTAAATCAATTTGAAAGAAGCAAAGTATGGACACTAGTGGAAAGACCTAAGGATCATCCAATTATTGGAACTAAATGGGTATTCAAGAATAAAATGGATGAGAATAGTATAATAATTAGAAACAAAGATAGACTAGTAGCACAAGGATATAGGTAAGAAGAAGGAATAGACTATGATGAAACCTATGCTCCGGTAGCTAGACAAGAAGCCATTAGGATGCTATTTGCCTTTGCATGTGTAACGACCCGTTACCACATTTTTAACCTTATTTTACACAATTCATCCGGTTGGGCTGTCTGTGATACTTCACTTTTACTAACTATTAAACAAATTTACATAACATTGTTTATATTACATACATCCCCTATCTTACTTAACAAGCAAGTAGTACTGCATACATGTCTAAATACAGAAAATAAATGATCATACCTCATATAAATCAGTTGGTCTGTCACATTGTCCTTTATGTGCAGCCGTAATCCACAACTATTGGATCTCACCATCATCAAAACCTGAAATGTTAAAATTGAGGAGATCCAATAGTTGTGGATTACGGCTGCACATAAAGGACAATGTGACAGACCGACTGATTTATATGAGGTATGATCATTTATTTTCTGTATTTAGACATGTATGCGGTACTACTTGCTTATTAAGTAAGATAGGGGATGTATGTAATATAAACAATGTTATGTAAATTTGTTTAATAGTTAGTAAAAGTGAAGTATCACAGACAGCCCAACCGGATGAATTGTGTAAAATAAGGTTAAAAATGTGGAAACGTGTCGTTACAGATTTAATGGTATCAGAGCATGGTTGGCCTGATGTCTGTGGATACTTTGAAAGGAAAAGTGTTAAACATCCCCGGTAGTACTGTGTCGTCTGAATACATAGAAAAAATAAATGATTGTAAATTGAGAAAAAAATAAATTAAAGAGAGTGAGAAAGTATAAATTGACAATGTTAAAGAAATGATAGGCTCAGAAATTACCAGAAAATTGGTGATTCTTATAATCTAAATGAAGGCCTGTTCGGTAAGGAACGGAAAGGACTCGGTGAGGGCCCCACCAGTACTTTACGGTCCGAACCGAACTGAGACCTGGAAGTGATGATATAAGGAGGGGAATGATATATCATCATTAAATAGACTTTAAGATCACCGATTGAGGGTAATTTGAAGAGAGAGAAAATTTTGGCCAAAAATAACCAAAATACCCCTAACCCTAAAATTTTACTGGGAGTCAGAATAGACCAACAGAAGTTGGATTTGAGTGATTTGATAGAGAAATTAATGATATAAAGCTGCATTTCATGCAAAATAATCCAATTGTGGATTTTAGTGAACTTCTCTGTCGAAATCGAATGAGATTTTAATTGCTGATATAAGTATCAGAAAGGATATTATCAGCACATAGATGATCATATCGTTGATCTAAATGTATACTGAGAAAGAAAGAAATGTCACAATGACGAAAATGCCCTTATGTTGGGTGAAGTTTGGAACAAAGATAAAACCGAACTGAATTGGAATCCATTGAGAGAAATGGAGTTATTAATGGCATAGAGGATGTCATATGAATATAACGATCCCTATTACTGATTCCACTGACACTTAGAGGACGGATGCAAATTACGAGTGACCTAGTGAACGGGCTAGGCCTCATGATAAAACCTCGAGGGGTGACCCAGTGAACGGGCTGAGCATTCTCAAAGAGGTTAATACACATGTGTACAGGCGGACGGCGGATGAGCCGAGGCCTTATATGATGCGATCCGATAAAAGTGTAGTGGAATGCCACAAGATGATTGGCTCGTTTATTGATTGTAAGGGCCTGAATTACGAGTGTATCGACTCGAATAATTATTACGGGATCGTGGATATTATGAAAAGTGAAATGATTACAGAAAATGACTGAGAAGGTGAATAGTACAGATGAGGAAATCCATAGCAGTACGGTTGATTGAGGTTCTATACATTTATACTATTTTGAGGTATTAAATGAATATTTAATTATAAAACTCGAGCATTATGAGATATGCCTTGCCATTGATGTACTGTATGGAGTACTGTGAATTGGTGAATATATATAAGAACAGTAAAGTGATAAACAGAAGAAGATGACAGCTAACCTAAGTTCTTCAGGACCCTTGAGACAGAACTGTGATGGGCGACCCAATGATGGGCGACCCGTAGTGGATCATATGTTGTGAGGTATGGGCGAACTATGTGGTCGCCGACTCACTTGTAAGGGTAAACCGGGGCGAAAGGATCGCCTAGGGGATGCTCGCCGACGGCCGATACGAACGGGCGGGACTCTTACAATTATTTTAATGATAACACGAGTGTAAAGAACTAGGTATGTAAGGGTGCCAAGGTTCGAACCTCGTGGATAGGGTACTCAAGGGAATTAAGCCTGAATTCATTAAATGGAAATGATTTTGAAATGAATAACTGTAATGAATTGGTTAGTTGTAACATATGTTGATAACTGTTGTACTTACTACAGCTTACTGGAATGAGATCCGTAAGGCTGTAAAGTATTAGTAAACAATAAAATCAAGGTAGAGTATGAGTCGAAATGAATCGAATAGTAAATGTCTCTGCCTTGAGAATACACAATGTAAATGAAAGGACATGAGGATGAAATGTTCGAATTAATAAGAAATATGTGATTAAAGAAAGTATCGGATTTGATTTCCGATAGAACTTCCAGAGTTATATAAATTGGAGGGATCGAGATAACATTGACTCGATTTTGAATATGAAATCTGATTCTAAGCTTATATCGGAGAACTTAAGAGAATCTGAAAGCTTTACAGCAACTCTAGAAAATGTGTGAATAATGAAATTCACTTGTAAAGGTGTAATTGATGGAAATACAGATAGTGTGATTTGAGGTTAATGAAGTATTTGTATAAGTGCAAACGAGAGAAGCACAGATGACCGTGATATATAGATGAATTAAAATGGTATATTAAATTCTGATTATTTAAATAAAGTTCTTATGAAGAACAAGTGATCATCTACATGAAAATGGACGCTTTATTGATCTGATCAGAGATACAGGAGGAGTCCATAAGACTAGCCTCAGTATAAAGCGTCATTAGAGAAAGGTCAGAGACTGATGTCCATAAGATGATGACTAGAACTTGACGAAATTTTTACGAGTTCCTATTGAGGTTTCAAGGTTAATGAATTACCTTGTGAGGTATATAAACCTAAAGAGTGAGATATCGAAATAGTTAAGGATACAAATGAAATATGAGCAGCACCGTAGTATAACCCTTAAACTCTTAAAGACTGCAGACTTGTGTTAAGATTGGCAACTAAGAAATGTGGCTAGACAGCATCTCCTCTTGAGATATATGATCTCGAGATGACAGGATGACAGTGAACCTGTCTATGATAGAGAGATAATGATCGAGATACGAAAATAATGAGTTTAGCTAGATACTACTGCCAGTCTATAAAAAGAGTGATGAGACTAGCTGCTCTGTAGATAAGACCTAATTAAAGAAGTTAAAGTCGGTAAACGAATAAGTATAAAGAAAAGATGGTACGCAAGATTTTAAAAGATCTTAGCAGTATAGTACCATACCAATCGAGAAACCAACTAAAAGGATGAGAGTAAAAATATGAAAACGAAAATGAAAGTGGAATAAGGAAATAAGTTGCATGATGAGTAGGGAACATGAAATAGTTCCTGAAAGTAAGATTGAAAGTGATTTGTGTTGGTTATCACATAACTGTGGCAAGATGTAAAATCAAGCCAGGTTTGATAAGTGAAATTAATGATACTCCAAGGAGTAAGATAATTGATATGTTTACTGCCAGTATATAAATGAAAAATGATTATGCATATAACCACCGTAACATGATAGAAACGGTGGAAGTGTATAGATAATGTGGTGAGTAAATGAATAATTGAGGATTAAATTGTGGAATCTAAATTATGAAAAGAGATTTAAAGACCATACTACATGAAGAGAATATGATTGTCTCATGATTTATGATTGTAAGAGATGATCAATAGCAAAGTCTGCAAGTGAGATGCAGCCTTAATGAAATAAAAGAGAAAATGAATACTGTGAATAATAAAGAGTCCAAAAGAGATAAGATAATATGGAAGTGATTAAAGACTAATGATCTAAATAGAATCACGTTCCATTATCGGAATCCTTTATTCTCTAGTGCCTTAGTCACAGTATGAGTGAGAAACAGTAGAAATGTATATGTACAGTTCCAGTGAGCATTACATGTGATGGGAGTCTCTGAGATGCCATATGCTTAATGAGAGATAGCAAAAGGTTTTGAGATCCCAAGTGTATTGATAGCACCGCTCCATACTGATACATATACATATATGAGCGTGAGATGTAAACGCTCCATGATGTTGAGAGAGCGTGTGCATGAGATGTCTAAGCTACTGGGACAATTACATATAACTGACTGACATGTGTACATGATAGTATCGAACCATATCGACTTGGCACTAAGTGAGAAAAATAGATGATGAACAGCATAGATCAGCTGTGATATGAAAAATATAGTGAATGGACTCTTATGTGAAAAGAGTGGAAATAAACAACTCCCAAATTGATAAATGAATTTATGGGAGTATAAATATATACTAAATGATGAAAGTCTTCATGTAGTGATCTAAAAGTACTCTGGAATGCTGAAAGTGTACTGGCAGTATTACTTGGGGGATGATCAAATAAATAAAGTCGTAAGTATACGGCATGTACCACCTTTGGACTTAAGTTAAATTCGGAGGACCAAATTTCTTAAGGTGGGGAGAATGTGATAACCGTAAATTTTTCATTTATTGGAAATTATACATATTGGAAATGAATATTGGAGCAAATAAATATTAGAAATAAATAAATAAATAAATAAATAAAATTATGAGAATGGGATAATAGTGAAAATCCCGAGAATTGAGAAAGGAACGGATGGTGGAAATCCGAGTGAAGGAAAATTAAATTCGGAAAATAAGGAAAGGAGGAAATTTAATTTGGATAAAAAGAAATCCAAATTAAATAAGAAATTGAGAAAGAAAATATATAAATATTGTAAATACAATATATATTTTATTATTACATTTATATAGGTATATATAAATGTTATTTATTTCAAAGTACATAAATATATACATATATATTTATACTAGATATATATTTTTATACACAAAATATATATCTTTATATATATAAAATATATATAGTACAATATAATATATATAATAATATTATTATATGTATTATATATATTATAAGTATAATATATATGTATAATGTATAATTATAATTAAAATAAAATAAAAAAAAAGAAGAAAAGAAACAGAATCGGGAAGACTCCCGATTCTGTCTTCTCGAAGGGTGACCGGCCCTTCGCCGGAGAAGGAAGAGAGGAGAAGGGAGAGAGGACGTCGGCCGGTGAGATAAGGGGTGGAAGACAAAGTGACCGGCGACGGGAGACGGCGAAAATAGGAAGGAAAATCGAAGGAAAAACCGGCGGAGGCCGGGAAGAAAAAAAGAAGAGAAAGTGGCGATGCCGGCGGAATTGGCCACCGCCAATGCCACCGAAGCTTCGCCAAAGGAAAAGGAAAACGTGGGAGGCCACGGTTCAGGCGGTGAACGGCGGAGGAACGCAGACGGAGGAGGAGAAGAAACCGAGGCAAAACCGAGTAGATCCGCCGCCGTGCCGTCGATTCGTGACGAACGGAGGCCAGATCCGGCTTCACCGTGGTGCCGGCCAGCTGCTGAGCCCCTGAGCCATCGGAGAACCGGCCGCCGGCGAGGAACCGGCGAGGAAGGAGGCAGACCGGTCCGGCGGGAAAAAAAGAAAAAGAAAAGGAAAAAGAAAAAGAAAAAGAAAAAGAAAAGAAAAGAAAAGAAAAGAAAAGAAAAGAAAAGAGAAAAGAAAGAAAAGAAGAAAAGAAGAAAAAGAAGAAAAAGAAGAAAAAGGGAAAAGGAATTCCGGGAATTTGGAGAATTCCCGAGAATTCGGAAATTACGGGAAATCCCGAGAATTACGGGAATCGGTAAGAAATCCCGAAAAGTATTAAATTATTTAAATAATTTATTTATTTAAATAATTATGGAAAAATTCTAAATTTTAGAATTTAATTTCCAGAAAATTCCCTCGATGACCGAGCCGATGGAATCGGGCGAGGTGAACACGGGCACGACCTACGAGAGGCAGTCGCTGACCCGAAACAGGTAAGGAAGACATGTGCCACCTGTAAGGATATTTGGCCATGTTTTTAAATTGCATTTAATTTTATAAATGCTATTAATAATTATCGGTTTTGGGTGTGATGATTTATCGGTTGAAATTGTGATGAAACACCGGTTGAAAATATAAACTGTATTTTCCGTGCAGGAGGCTAGCCAAATCGGCAGCCGTTATACTGCCGAAAAATTATCGAAAAATTACATAATTTACCGAAAATCACCGAAAACCAAAATAAAAGAATTGATTTCACGTGAATCGATTTTCGGGTACGAAAATCGAGAAATTAAGTAAATTTCATAAAACATGAATATAGTGATATTTAATTTTAAAATATTCATGTTTTCGAGAATGGTGAAAAGGAAATCACCGAAAATTCACCGGTAGGTGATATTTCACGTGAAATGAGATGAAAATGAAAAAGAGACCGAAGTGAATATTTTTATAAATATTTTTAAATATTCACTTGATTTTACATAAAACCTTATGGTTTTAATTATGGAATTAATAAAATATATAAAGGTTAAAATATGGAAAATGATTTCGAGACAAAAGGTCTCTACACGTGTTTCTACATAAAACCTTGTTAAGGGATTTTGAATTTGGAAAGTAAATAATTTATTTTTACATAAATTATGAAAACATTTGATTTGAATCCCGATTTCTTTGAAAACCATGTTTTGGATAAAAGGCACGGGAAAGCGTGCATATGTGTTTTACGGTGGAAAAGGACAGTTTTGCCCTTCTATTTTTACAGTGATGATTTTGCAGACTGTTTTCACCGTATGGAAAACATGATATATACTTTTATGAAATAATTTGAAAAATATTATTTATTTTATAAATTTCATAAAGGTGATTATATTTACATGTGAGCCTTATGGATAATTTGATTTATCGTGTTTAAAATCCATAAAGGCTATGGTACGGTTTATACTGTTTTGAGACTTAGGCCCCGAGTTTCATGCATCACACTTATACTGTTACTGTCACGTGGCTGATAGACCTGCCAGTCATCAGCGTCCCGGATGTCACCTGGCAAGTGTACACCGAGGACACCATATAGATCATGGCCATAGATCGCATACATACTGTTTACTGTGTCCCTTTGGGGATGATTACTGGTCCATTATTGGACGATGATAGCATGATTTAATTATAGGGTGATGCCTAGTCTCACATATTGATTACTGTTTACTGAAAGGATTCACGGAATCCTATTTACTATACTGTACTGTTTACTGTACTGAATTATTGTACTAATTACTGTTTACTGATGAAAAATCGTACCAAAACACTGTTTACTGAACTGTACTGTTTACTGAAATGGTAGCTATTGATTACTGTTTTACTGAACTGAAAGCTACCATTTACTGTTTACTGAACTGAAAGCTACCGTATACTATTTACTAAATTGGTAGCTACTGTTTATTGTTACTGACTAAACCGTATCGAGATATTGTTTTACTGAATACTGAATATACTGTTTTACTGAACTGTACGATACGGTTACTGATTTGAAAAGAGAAATAAATGTTTATTCTAAAAGAATAACATAAGAATTATTTCTAAGATAGAAATAATCGAAGAAGTAATTATCTAATGATTGGATATTTACAAATCACTGTACTGTCACGTGTTTTTACTGTACTGAAGAGAAGAGAAGTAAACCACTGTTTTATTACTGAACTGTCACGTGTTTTAAGGTATACTGAAAGTGAAAAGAGATAAGTGGTTTACTTTGTGGAAAAACGAAAATTATATCGTTTGAAAATAACGAAAATAGTACTCTCTACAGTTGCTTCTAGGTTCCGGAACAAGTCAGGTATTTCAATATACCTGCCTTACTCTATCTGGATCCCTAGCCGACTGTAGTATCCTTCCTACATGTGTGCCTAGAGCCAGCTAGGAAGATTTTAAAGAAAATGGAAAAAATTATTTTCAGCATATAGATAGCTGAATATCAAGTGTGACATATAACTCTCTTATTGAGCCGTGGTTTGCTCACTCCCCAATTTTAACATTTCAGGTTTTGATGATGGTGAGATCCAATAGTTGTGGATTACGGCTGCACATAAAGGACAATGTGACAGACCGACTGATTTATATGAGGTATGATCATTTATTTTCTGTATTTAGACATGTATGCAGTACTACTTGCTTATTAAGTAAGATAGGGGATGTATGTAATATAAACAATGTTATGTAAATTTGTTTAATAGTTAGTAAAAGTGAAGTATCACAGACAGTCCAACCGGATGAATTGTGTAAAATAAGGTTAAAAATGTGGTAACGGGTCGTTACTGATAACCGTAAATTTTTCATTTATTGGAAATTATACATATTGGAAATAAATATTGGAGCAAATAAATATTAGAAATAAATAAATAAATAAATAAAATTATGAGAATGGGATACTAGTGAAAATCCCGAGAATTGAGAAAGGAACGGATGGTGGAAATCCGAGTGAAGGAAAATTAAATTCGGAAAATAAGGAAAGGAGGAAATTTAATTTGGATAACAAGAAATCCAAATTAAATAAGAAATTGAGAAAGAAAATAGATATATATTGTAAATACAATATATATTTTATTATTACATTTATATAGGTATATATAAATGTTATTTATTTCAAAGTACATAAATATATACATATATATTTATACTAGATATATATTTTTATACACAAAATATATATCTTTATATATATAAAAAATATATAGTACAATATAATATATATAATAATATTATTATAGCATGTTACAAGGATTTTAAACTATATCAAATGGAGGTTAAAAGTGCTTTCTTAAATGGTTACAAAAACGAAGAGGTTTATGTTGAGCAACCTCCCAGTTTTGAAAATCCAAAATTTCCTAATCATATTTTCAAACTTTCAAAAGCTTTGTATGGTATAAAACAAGTTCGTAGAGCTTAGTATGAAAGACTTTCAAAATTTTTATTGAAAAAGATTTTGCAATAGACAAAGTAAATACAACCTTATTTATCCAATATAAGGGTTGTGACTTATTAGTGGTTCAAATTTATGTAGATGATATCATTTTTGGATCCACAAATGAGTCATTATGTAAAGATTTATCTAAATTAATGCAAGGTGAATTTGAAATGAGCATGATGGGAGAGCTAACCTTCTTCTTAGGACTTCAAGTTAAATAATGTAAAGAGGGTATTTTTATAAATCAAGCTAAGTACACTAAAGACTTGCTCAAAGGATTTGGAATGGATGGTTTAAACCTCAATCCACCCCAATGAGCACAAATATCAAGCTTGATAAGGATGAAGGAGGAAAATGTGTAAACACTAAACTATATAGGTCTATGATTGGTTCATTGTTATATCTCACTGCTAGTAGACCCGATATAATGTTTAGTGTATGTTTGTGTGCTAGGTTTCAATCATCTCCTAAAGAATCACACTTACAAGCTGTAAAAAGAATCCTTAGATACCTTAAAGACACTTTTTCCTTAGGACTATGGTAACCTAAAGATTCTACATTTGCTATTCATGCTTATTCCGATGCAAATTTTGGTGGTTGCAAAGTTGATAGGAAAGTACATCCGAAACTTGTCAATTCTTAAGAAATAGACTCATTTCATAGTTTTCTAAGAAACAAAATAGTGCAGCTCAATCCATAACCGAAGCTGAATATATTGCTTCCGGAAGTTGTTGTGCTCTTGTATTATGGATTAAGCAACAAATGAGTGACTATGGAATAAAGATGAATCAAATTCCTATCAAATGTGATAACACTAGTGCTATCAACCTTACCAAAAATCCCATTCAACACTCTAGAACTAAGCACATAAGATAAGACACCATTTTATAAGAGATCATGTGCAAAAAGAGGATATTGTTCTAGAATACATAAATACCTTGCACCAATTGGCTGATATCTTCACAAAACCCTTGGATAAAGAGCAATTTTGCACACTTAGAGTTGAACTAGGTCTCATGAATGCTCCTTGAACTAAATTGACTTCCTTATGATTTTGAATATTTAAGTTGGTTGTGATGAATGCAGTCAAGAATTTAGAGAATATATTGACCACTTGCTATTCATAGACTTAACATGCCATATTTCTCTTAGTTGCTAGGATGAACTATTGAAATATGTGTTTGCTCATATTCCAAATTTCATGATGATTCCTTACTACTAAGCCCCCTTAGAAAGAATGTTGTTTTGGTATTTTTCACCATGCCCCTGCTAAGAGTCACTCTTCTTATTCAAAAATTCCTCAAAAACACAACAAAATGGTTTTCAATGATTTTTCAAATTGTTTTGTCACTTATAAGTCACACACCATGATTTTAACTTGCTCAAATCTTGTTTTTGACTTTAAAATGGTAAAAATGCGCAATTTCACTTGTTTTGAAATCATTTTTCTACATAAAAACTCAGGCAATTGACTAAGGGATTGATTCCTCAAGAAATAGGATTGATTCCCTGGGTTTTCAGGCCAAAATTACTGGGTTTTAGCTATGAGGGATCGATCCCCTTCACCATGAGATCAATCCCCTCTGGCCAAAATGCTTAAATTGGCCCTTTTAAATGTCGTGGCTCACTTCCCTTCACCACTATTCATCTTCCCTTTCACGAGTAACCCCCTTCCACCATTTCCTCACATCCAAACTTCCAAACTCACTCATTTCTCAACCAAATCTCATCATTTCTTCACATTTCTTCCTTATTTTTCCATTACTTTCACTTTCCATCATCGTTTCTTGTCAAAACTTCTTTTTTTTTGTATTTTTTTTCTTCTCCATTGTGACCAATGCCATTCACGCCTAACATATCAATTGTAAGTGTTTCTTCATCAATTTCCATCATATATCTTGCATTTTTCACTCATTTCATCATATTTTACAAACCCATTTCCATTTCTTGCACAACTTCACATTCCATCTCATTTTCACATACTCAAAAACCCATTTTTTTGTCTAAACTTCTAGCCCTCGTAACTTAATCCCTTTCATATTTCATCATTGTCTCTTTATCGATATTGTTGCTTGTGTGTTGATCTGTGGTTTTATGCTGTTGGGTAGTTCTTCATTCCCCCATAAACTCATCCACACATCTCTAAAGTAGTGTCCATCACCTGTTCGATGAAATTCGTTAGAGACTTTTTCTTCCCTTTTCCCATTCAAGTCTAACCCAAAATGGCTCCTCATGTCAAACACACAGCTTAGAGGCGAAGAGCTCCCTCCTCTTCCACTTCCTTCGTACCCACAACCTTCAATCAGAGTTTTCGAAATGCGGAAGAGAAGAATAGATTCCATGAGAAATTCGCCAATATGCACATCAAGCATTGGCGACCAATTAACTTCGAATTTTTAGAAGAGATCGGCTTTCCATATCTAGCCAAGTTCAACACCTACCACTGGACCAATTTTCTCAAGATCAATACTCCGGTTCCACCTAACATTGTCTGGGCGTTCTTCTCTAACGCCTAACTTATCATGAGTCCTAATGATTCATGTCAAATTGTGGGAATTAGATCGTTTGTCATGGGAAGACATGTTGAGGTTACCAAGCACCTACTCTCCTATGCCTTCTGCATTCCCGAAGGCGATCTTACCTATGAAGATGCTGAGGTTCCATTGGAGTTCGCCATTACTAATGAGCGTGCCGGTGACCTTTCTGTCTTTGGACACCTATTACATATCATCATTTCATGGAATCTTCATCCATTCGGCACTAAATATTCTCAAGTCTGTAAGCTCGATAGATTTTGGCTTCACTATATCCATTAACCCGATGGCTTTCAACCTGACCTCCTTCATTTTATCCTACATGGCTGGGCCCGAATTGTCCAAGGTAGCGCCAAGACAATTGTCTTTTCTCAACCTTTAGCCTACTATCTTCTCGAGCAAGGCATTAACTATTCCTACGAAGCTGGTGTTCTTCCGGATCCAAGCACCACCATAAATCTTGCTACAATGCATAACCTTGGGTGGTATGCACATAGGAGAGGTGATGATTTCGTATGGGAGAAGTGTCACGAAAAGTTAGCATCTCCCGAACATGCTCCTGAAGAGGAAGCCCTTAAAGAACCTTCTTTTTCAGCACCATCGAGATCCACATCTGCTTCTTTCAACCAGATCATGCCCATGCTTCAGCAAATTAACACCTCTCAGCAAACTTTCCAACAAGATGTCACTCAACTGTTTGATCAGATTGATTCTTGTCTTAATAGTATGGAGGAGACGCAGGCTACATTGTTCGATGAGCTCCAAAATGGTCGCATGCAGTAGGACGACTTCATTGAGCAATACCACATAACCTTTCCTAAAAGGCGTTGAATTAGATATGTCTAGAGTATCTTAGCTATTAGGATTTATTGACTTGTTAGATTTGTTCGTCTAGACTACTTGTGACTGGCTCTGTTTATGTGAGACTTATTTATTATGTTTACTTTGTGACTTTTTAGGATTCTGATTCTCTATGGTACTATCTTGACTTATGTTTATATCTATGGCACTAATTCTATTTATGTTGCTTTAAATTGCCAACTTCTCCATACTGTCTATTCTTTCTATATATAATGCGTTAAAGGGGAGTTTATATATGCGTTTTTCACTTCTATATGATTTTTGCTATGACAAAAAAGGGGGAGAATTAGTGTGGTAAATTTTTATAACTCATGCTTAAGTTAAGGGGGAGCAAATCTTGAGGGGAAGTAGCTTTTGTAGGGGAGTAGCTTTTTTTTTCAAAAATATATTCAAAGCAAATTTACCTTAAGTTTTGTCATATCAAAAAGGGGGAGATTGTTAGCTTTAAATTGATAAGTATTTTGAAATGATAAAAACTTAAGCAATGCTAAATGCTTTCTCTATATTGTAAATTTGCTTGAAATGGACACAGTGATAGAAAATCATTTAAACAAAGTTTTGGACTAAGATTTCAATTGAGAAAGTCATGAAATACTCTTATAAAAGTGAAGGAATGTTTGGAATTGACTTGAAATCACAAAAAAAAAAAAAACCTCACATTCCATCTCAATACAACTAACAAAAAGTGTAGGAAAGTTTGAGGGATCAATCCCCTATGTTGAGGGATATCCCACATTGTACACCAACCAATCACATTAATTTCTGCTATTCAAAAGGGTGTGCTAGCCTTGTAAGGTTATCTTGTAAGAGTAAGGGTAGCTTTGCAAGGGGATAGGTTAAGAAGGTTACTCCTAAGCCTTCAAAAGGAATTGTAAGAGGTCTCACCACACCTTGAAGTGGTTTGTATTCATTCACAAAGAAGAGTGGAATCAATCCCTTGACAAGAGGATAAAGGAGAGAGGACATAGGCAAGAGATTGGCTGAACCTCTATAAATTTTGTGTTTGTTTCTCTTCCCTTTATCTTTATTTACTGCATTTGCTTTATTATTGCATAATTTGCTTTATTCGTTAATTGAGCTCTTAAAAACTAAAATTTAGTAGTAAAACCGTTTCACCCCCCCTCTCGATAGAGCCAACAAGTTATAACAAAAATCTGCCTAAAATTTCTATTTTTAGAAAGAGTTCCAACAAAGCAAGGCCAAGACAAGATTTTGTTAAGACAAGATATTGTGAAGACAAAATTTGGTTAAGACAAGATATGTCTTAAAATTTTGTTATGTCTTAAAGTTTTAATTATTTTTAAGACAATGTAATAAAGTAAGAAAATAGAGTTTAAGTAAAGAAAAAATTGTAAAGAGAGAGAAGTTCTAAAAAGAATCAAAACTCTTCTCAGACTTCTATTCTACCTAACATTCTTAGGCCTATATAAAGAGCACAATGGCTCTCATAAAAATCATCCCTCACATCCCTCTTCCTCCTTAGTTTTCCTATAGCAATTTCTTAATATTTTAATTGTGATAATCGAGATTTATCCAATTTTTGAAATTAGAGATTTGTAAATTTAACTATTGATGTTAATAAGCAAGTTAAAGTAAATAAATAAATTTATTATAAAATTGAAATATTTCGGATTATGGTATTTGTTCTAATTACAAATTGGAGATTTAATAGATAGGAATTTATTTTGGCTATAAAAAAATTTAAAATTTAAATAAATAGAGATATACAGTAAATATATATTGTCTTTCATTACTAATATCTAAATAAATGTGTATGTATATATATTAAAAATAAAAATAAAATAAAATAAAAAAGAAGAAGAAAGAAAATAAAAAAAAAAGAAAAGAAAAAAGAAACCGCAGCAATGGAAGCTTGCTGCAGTTTTGAAAGCACACCCGATTGAAGAAAAAAATAAATAAATATAATAAAATAACAAAATTCCAAAGGGAGAATCTTTCTAATGGATCATGTGTCAAAATATGATTAGCGGAAATGTTAAATAAAGAAGACCTATTCAGCAGAAAATTCATCTCCCTCACCGACTTCATCTTGCTGTTCTGGTTTGCTGCACGTGTACTGGCTGCTATTAAAAGAAACTGAAAAAGAAAAGAAAAAAGAGACGAGAGAGTGGAAATTGGACTTAGTGGATCACATGACAAATTTTTATTGGATGAAACAATAATCAAAAAAGACCAAATACCACTAAAAGCTCGGACAAATTCATCTCTAGAAACCGACATACTCCCCTGTTTTCTGCTATCTCGTTTCAGCCCAAAAATTTCAAAGGTTTCTTCACGTTTCCTCTCAATTTGTCCACAAATTCAATCCATGTGTTATCACCAAAACAGCAATCATCCTTAACAAGCTTTATCCCTCATCTTAAGAGCTGTTATGGCTGGAGTTTGAGACCAGAAACTAACGCAGCAGGACTGATTTGGTGGCTGTCCCATTCGGTCATCAGCCAAGGTAAGAAGAGATCGCGTTTCCTTTAATTTTTATTGATGATTTGGATTTCTTTAGGCGTGATAAAGATGTTTAGAACTTTAGTTTGAAATAAAATGAAGTGTAATTTTAGAAATGGGTCTCGGTCATGATAGAAAAAAAAAATGAAGAAAATTTGTGATTTAATGTATTTTGGTGGGAATTAATAGTATAGGAATGAAAGGAACTTGGTTTGGAAATCATGGCTGCAGTATGATTTGTAAAACAGTGAAGTGGCGTTGAGATGGGTGGTAACCGGACATGGAAAGGATTTATGATGGTGGTGTGATTTTGATGAAGAGAAGATATTTGATAGAAGTCTTAAGTGACGTAGGAAAGATTCATGAGTTAGGTGTAAAAAAAGAATTAATAAAAAACCAAGAGGATGAGCCATGAGGGAGCTTCGGTCATGCTTATTTGAGGAACTGTCGACAGTGAACCAAGAAAAAAGAAAGAAAACGAAAACAGAAAAAGAAACAACAAAGAAAAGAAAAACATAAAAGAAAGGAAAAGAAAGAAAGAAAGCAAGCAAATAAAAATAAATATATGATGTTAATGGTAATGTTAATAAAAGGTAAAAGTTACTTGTCGAATTTGAATTAAGAAATAATAGATATAATATAAGAATAAAATATTTGGCTGTAGTAAAACTATTAAAGGTAACAGAATTTTAATGAGATTTAAAAATTAGAGAATGAGTTAATTTAATTATAGTTAAATCTTGATATTCAGTTAGAAAAATGTAACTTTACCATGAAAAATAATAAAATAAAGATTTATAAAATAATTACTAAAAACTGAGAAGTGAATCATTAGTGAAACTAGAATTGAGAAAAGAATTTAATTTTAGTTATATTAAGACATGTAGTAGGAGATTAAATAAATAAATTATTAAGATTTACAAAATGAAAACAGGAAATTTATAAAAATATTCATTTTAGTTGTATACGGTATTTAATAGAAATTGAAATTATGGGTGAATGAAAATTTAAAAAAGAATGGAATTTAGTTGAAATTATATTTTGGTAATTAGTAGAAAATAAAATAAATAAATTATTGAGAATGATAAATAGAAAATAGAATTGATGGAATTTTTATTAGAATCACAATGTAAAATTTTGAATGTAATTTAGAATTATTGTGCAGTATGAAATACGAGGAATAAAGATGCGCAAAAGGAGTTACTGGATTAATATACTGTACGGAAATAGAGGTAAGAAATATGTATAGGAGTTGCATAATATTTATTTTATTTACATCAATAAATTTGTCATAACCAAATCGTAACTGTTTCATACCCAAACCTTTATATAACTGTTACATCAGTAAATTTTTCATAACCAAATCTAACTGTTTCATACCCAAATCTTTATATAACTGTTACATCAGTAAATTTTTCATAACCAAATCAGTATGAAGTACGAGGAATAAAGATGCGCAAAAGAAGTTACTGGATTTATATACTGTACGGAAATAGATGTAAGAAATATGTATAAGAGTTGCTTAGTATTTATTTTATTTACATCAGTAAATTTTTCATAACCAAATCGTAACTGTTTCATACCCAAATCTTCCTCCATAAGAAAATAGACATTTATTTTACGTTCGTATAAAACAAAATATGATTTTATTTGGATGAAATATGTTTTTATTATTATACATGAAATGGTTTACATGAGTTTAAATTCACATGGCATGATTTACATGTATTGAACCACATGAAATGTGTTACATGAATTGATCTACATGAGATAAATTACATGCATTACTTTACATGAAATGAGTTATATGAAATGTTTTTCATGAGATTAATTATATGAAACGATTTACATGAAATTGGCTTATATGAGATGAAATATATGAAATGTTTATATTGCATAGACTATAAACTTATTTCAAGTTCACATAAAACAAAATATGTTTTGAAATATCATAAAATATAATTTATCTATTTTATATGAATGATTTGTTATTTATGTATAAATGAGCCATCTAAATATTGAAATTTTCAGTGAGTTTTAATGGATTTTGTTACCACCAAATACGATAATTATTCTTTTATATGATTTTCGACTAATTTAAGATAATTGCTATTGGAAATGATTTTTACTGTAAATCGCTATTTGAAATGATTTCTACTGTTAATTGCTATTTGAAATGATTTCTACCGTTGAACTATATGATTTATGAAAATTTTTTGAGATTGTTACTCCCTGAGGATCATGCACTTATTGTATTGGCTACGAGACCCTAGTCAAGTCCGTAGCACCCACAGTAAGGCATCTGACTAGTGAGCACTGTGGTTTATTGCACAATGGCCATTGTTTATTGTATTATTGAATAGGAATAGCTTAGGGATAGATACCTGGCTCGTACGCGACTACACTATTTCCTATATTGAATATCGACTTGTGAACCTTGGATGTGACTGTCTCCACTGATTTGAATACTGAAATGATTTGAATACTGAAATGAATTGAATGTTGAAATGATTTGAAATACTAAATGATTTGAATACTAAATTACTGATTTGATAGAAATGTTTAAAACTGAATGATTTACAATATTAAATTTTAAATGAATTGTTTTATTTTAATAGATGAGAATACGAAAAGTATTACTTATACAATATTTTGAAATATTACTATTTTATCCACTGGAATTTCTACTGAAATTGTTTTATAGCATTGTCTAAATAAATTGTTTATATACTAATATTGATTTGAAATTGCATAGCATAAATTATTAAATTTTTTATATTGTTTAATGATTTGACGTTGCATCGCATAAGCTACTAAATGTTTTATATTAATTAACGATTTCATCAACAACTGTATTCCTCCTTATAGTTGCATCTAAGGACTGGAACACGACAAGTACTCTAAAGTACCTCTTATACTCCACCTGGTTTCTTAGGCGACTATAGTATCCTTCCCATAACGTGCCCTAGTGAGCCGTTAGGAAATAAATAGTTTTGTTGCATTTTAATTTTTATATTTAAAATATATCCTTTTCATGATTAGTAAAATAAATTATTTATTTAACTGCATATAATGCATACTTTTATATGTGTTTCTTACTGGGCTTTCCTTAAAGCTCACCCCCTTCTCACCATCCCAGATAGCTTATCGGTATACAAGAAGTCCACTGCCTTCAGTTAGTCAAAGAAATCGTTAGAAGTTAGAAGTACCAAGTGATCAGGTATTTGTTAAATGTTTATTTATATTCAGACATGTAGTTGCAAAACAGTTGTATTTATGAAATAAAACATAAATATGTATAAAAAATTAGTGGGATGTAACTTATGTGAAATTTATTGTGAACGAAATCATAATTATTATATTATAATCTGTATTTAATTTATTATTATTAATCAAATTAATGGTATACTGAATTGGTTGAAATGAAAAGATGAATTGTACTTATACCGATACCGAATGCAAACTTATTGTTACCAATTAATTGAAAGAAAAGATAGTATCGAAAAAAAAAATTTAGTTCGAAATTTTCTAATTCAGGACGTTACAAAGTGGTATCAGAGCAAAGTTTGTCTAGTACGTATCAGTGTAAGTAGATTGGAATTGGTTTACATCTCATACTGCTGTGCGTAGTGTAACAGTCTGAGTGTACATTATTACATAATAATTACTCATATTTTACACATCTTTACCGGTTGAGCTGTCTGTGATGCCTTTAACACTTGATCCTTAATAGTAATAAATGGTGAACATTTATTCAGTAAATATGGAATATAAAAATTTTTACAATATTTCATACACTTTACATCCCCTGTTTCTATTTTACAATAATGTAGTACTGTATACAAGTGTCTGAATATATAAGAGAAGTGACTGTACCTTAAATTTCAATGCTCTTGGTCCCAGTAGGCTACTCGTAGCTATATTTAATTGAGGAAGCCATCAAAAATCCTCGTGATTAATCTGGAAAGTTTGAAAGTAAGGGGTGGGCGAACCACGTGCTCAGTAAAGGAGTCGTATGCTGCTTGATATAATGAAATCTATATGCTGGAAAATATTCATTTTCCATAAATCTAAATGGAATAAATCATTTAATTTCCACCATTTCAATAACAGTTCAAAACACATGACAGTACAGTGATGAAACAGTAGTTATGGTAAACAGTCTTTTCAGTACAGTAGCTTATAAATATCCAAATCATTGGATAACAGTTCAGTAATTATTTCTATTTTAGAAATAATCTTCAAAGTATTCTTTCTCGATAACAGTAAATTTCCTTTCAGTTCAGTAAACAACATTTCGTATAATTCAGTTAAGTAATTAGAAATCAGAAGATTTCAGTTCAGTAAACCGAAATCAATAGCTACTAGTTCAGTAAACAGAAATCAGTAACTACTAGTTCAGTAACAGTAATCAGTAGCTACCAGTTCAATAAACAGTAAACAGTAGCTTTCATTTCAGTAAATAGTAATCAATAGCTACCAGTTCAGTAAAACAGTATTTCGGTACGGTTCAGTTTAGTAAACAATAAGTCACAGTGCAGTACAGTAAAACAGGATTTAGTAGATCTTTTCGGTAAACAGTAATCAGTAAGTTGAGACTAGGCATCACCCTACAATTAAATCATGCTATCATCGTCCACTAAGGGACACAGTAATCATCCCCGAAGGGACATAGTAACAGTATACAATGAGATCTATGGCCATGATCTATAGGGTGTCCTCGGTGTACACTTGCCAGGTGACATCCGGGACGCTGATGACTGGCGGGTCAATTAGCCACGTGACAGTAACAGTAATAGTATGATGCATGAAACTTGGGGCCTAAGTCTCAAAGCAGTATAAAAACCGTACCATAGCCTTTACGGATCTTATTCAAAGTAATTTGAAATATTTCATGTTTATCCATAAGGCTCTCACATTTTCATCTATCATCACCTTTATGGAATTTATAAAATAAATAAAATCATCACTTAATTCCATAAAGGTATAAAATCATTCATTTTCTCATAAAAATACCTTTAAGGAAATCAAATGAATTAAATCATTTATTTCAAGAATTATTTTCCAAAAAAGTATTTTATTCCCCATTTTCACATGCAGTAAATCCATCAGTAAATATTCATGTATCGAGTGAGAAAGTAAATAAATATTCAATTTGAATATTTATTACATATAAAACAAATCAATTTCTCACTTTAATAAAAATATAAAACATGAATATTTAATTTCTCATAACTTTCTCAAAATTTCAATTTATGGAAAATTGGTGGAAATTATATTCAAAATTTTCCATTTAAATTATTTCATGCTTCTAAAATATTTTGGAATATTTTAGAATATTTTTGGAAAATTTCCGACAACATATCAGCTGTGGATTCCTAACCTCCTGCACACAGTCACAGTATATAAACCAGCTTTTCAACTACAGATTTTGCATGTTTTCAAACCAAATCATGCATCCAATATTCTCATAAAATTTAGCTCAAGAAAACATGCAATTCATTATATCACTACAACTCACACACTCCCCCCTTACCAATCTTATGAAGTCGAGTTTCCCGGTTACGCTAACCGAAATCCGTCAACTCGGGCTGCAAAAATAATTTATCAAAACTTATTAATATTTTTCTTCTTATTTTTAAGCCACTAGTATTCATAAAATGCAGCCACTATTGTCATAACATAAGCGCAACCAGTATTAATTATTTTGGTGCCAAAACTCAACTTCCACATTTTAGTTCCTTTTTCGGTTTTTAATTTCACCAATCCTTCTCTTTTAATTTTTATGATTATTTTCTACTATTAATCATAAAAATTCAGCATATTCCATACTTAAACAAAATCAGGGCCGAACCCTCCTACAGCCATTTTCATGATTTTTTTGTCTCTTCTAATATTTCCATTACTCTTCCATGTATACGTGAGCCTTTCCTTACCATTTTCTGCATATAGCCATATATTTACTACTTTCATGTCCAAACCGAACCCCTCTCTTCGTTTACAAAATTTTGATTTTCAATCTTTCACCATGATTTATTGTTTCAACCTTCAATTCCTTACTTGATCATTTCCTATTGTTTTCTTGCATGACAACACAAGATTTCATTCAATCTCATGTCAACCGAACATCCTTATCCATGGTAAGTTTTGATCTAGCTTACCTCATGTAAAACAAACTTCATAAACCTTATTTACACCTTACACTAGGCTAGAATATAGCTTTAAATTTAATTAAAACAATAAGACATTAAATCTCCTCACCTCAACCGACCAGCAACATCCCATTCTGTTTTGTTTCTTTTCTAGTCAGCCCTCCTTTCTTGGTCTTTGGATGTTCTTAAGGTGGATATAAGGTCTATGGAGAGGGTTTAATGATCAAATAGCATGAAGATGAAATTTTGTTAAGAAATTATGGAAGAAACGGCTGCAAACAGAACCAAACTTGAGCAGCAAAACTAGAAACCGTGGAGCAGCAGGGGAGTTCGGTATGTTGTAATATCTCTAATTGTATGGACTAATTAAGTATAATTTATTATCATATAATTTATTTAGTAGTATAATTTATGTATAGTGTGACCATAATTATAAATAATATATCTCTATTATAAATGTATTATATCTTTAATGGGACAGATATAGTACATAAATAATATTGTGGGAGGTCCCTACTGCTGGCACCACTATATAAGTGAAGGCCCATTATTCACTTGTAAGAAAAATGGAGAAGTGAACAGCAGTAGCACTCTCCTCTCCTCTCTCGTTTTTCATCATCCCTCACCATCATCTTCCTCCATTTTGGCTTTCAGACCACCATGGCACAGCAAATAGAGGATTGCTCGGCGTTGATGGATCTCCGGTGAGGTCTTCCTCAGCTGGCAGAGGCGGCAATGGCGTGACAATGGTGGGTTTTGGTTCAACCCACCAAAGGTTAGATTTCTTCTTTTGTTATTGTGCTAATGGGCTTTGTGGATGAATTTGTTCCAACAATTGGCATCAGAGCATGTCCATCTCAAAGCCATTAGCCATTTTCGATGAAGAAAAGAAATGTGTTTTTTTTATTTTTTTAGGTTTTATTTCGTATTTATTGAAAACCCATGAAATTTATGCATTTTGAGCCAAATGAATGCCAGAAATTAGTTGTATGATGTTTAAGGATGAAGAAACCTTTTATTTTGAACCGAAAATGGTTGAAATGGGAGAGAAACGGTCGGGTCGAGTAAAAAATACCCATTTTTCTTCAACTTTCGCCCGTTTGGGCGAAGAAGATCGGGCGCGTGTGTTCAGCAGTTAAAATGGCGCGATGCGCCAATTAGAGTAGAAGCGGGCGTGTGGGTTTCACGCGCTCGCAACAGAAATAAAAAAAAATGGTTTAATTCCTTTTTTTTCCATAACCCGTTTTTTGTTTGCCTTGTTTGACTTTGGGCCCTTCTTTTTTTGATGTTTGGGCCATTAATTTGGCCTGGTTTTTTTTGGCCAACGAGTTTGAGCCAATTTTTTTGTTTAGTTTAATTAATCTTGGGCCAATTTTTTTGAGTCAAGGGCTATTTTTTTAAGTAGGCCAATTTTTTTTGTTTGGTTTAATTATGTTTGGGCCACCAATTATTGAAGTAAAAAAAAAATGGCCATTTTATTTTATTTTAAGTAGGCCTTAATATTTAATGAGTTTTAGGCCAAAATAAATTTTGTGTTTATATTATGGGCATGATTTATTTATTTATTTATTTTTTATTAGTTGGCCATTTAGTATTAATTTAATTTTGGGTAATTAAAATTAATTAATTTTGAGGCCATTTTGCCTAATTAATTTAGGGGCCATATTGATTAATTAATTTTATTTGGCTATTAAAGTTGGATTAATTGTTTGTTATTTTGCATAATTAATTAATATGTCATTTTGGATTATGGTTTAATTGGCTATTTTGATTAATTAATTATGAGCCATTTGGATAATTAATTTTAGACAATTTTGGCCATAAGCCAAATTTTATTTGATAGTCATAATTAGTTATTAAGCCCAAAATTAATATGATATAAGTGAATTTTTGGAGGAATTAATTTTGGAGTGATTTCTAGAAATTTAATTACTCATTTAATTCATAATTCACTTAAATTTTGAAATATATACTCATGCCCATAAATTACTAATATTTGGCCTAATTAAATAAGTTTAAATAAATTATTTGGGTATTTTGTTGAGCCATTTTGGATTATGGTTTACCCATTCGTTAATAATTTATTTAAACAAATAAACTCTCTAGAAATGAAAATTGCCTTATTATTTGAATGTTCGCATTTATATGAAATTAATTTAATTAATTGATATTTGATTTGAAATTACTACATATGCTTCAAGAATTGCATATTTTGGAGTAGTTAATTTTGGTCAATAAATTTTGTGAATATTCTTAAAATTATAAATCATTAATTGGATTGATTAGTACTTGCCTGTCGCAGGAATAGTCATGAAGATTTTTTGACGATTTATTCTGATAATTTTAAGGATATAATAATAAGGTAATGCATAGTGATAGTTGCAGTTGCATAAATTTACTGAGGTCTCTAGAAGTGGCTAGTCTCTCCCTGTCGGATTGTTATTTGCTTTTAGAGATGCTTGGGATTGAGAGGATTCTGGTTGGGATATGACACGGTCTTCCTACCCTGTCGGTGGGCGATCATTTAGGTTGTATTCAACTAGTTTTGTCTTATCCTCGGTAGTGTATTGTGGAATTTATCGAGTCATTCCACTGGCCTCCATATTGTGCAACTATCACATATCGAATTTCTAGCAGGATCAAATTAGATAGATAGTATGAATCATTCTCTACGGTTAGGGATATATTAAACTAGGAAGTAGTCCCGAGAGTCGATCTATCTTTTATACCCAATAATGTGAGTTCTTTTAGGACAAAATATTTGGAATTTCAGGAACACCCAAGTGGAAATTCTCTGATTATATAAGGTATACCATGAAAGAGTACATCAGAGAAAGTGTTCCGATTAGGAATAACCAAGAAGTATTTATTGATGCCATTAGAAAATAGTTCGCATAAGGTGGATAAAGGTTGCTATAGGATTTTGATTCCATATATGGCAGATTCAGTACTACTTCCTTCTGGGGTAGAGAGTGGGAGATATTCTAAGTTCACAGATCTCATTTAATGCAGAAGGAAGTATGGCATTTTAATATTAAAATTGATATTGTCATTCAAGAGTGGGAGATTTTTGAATTAACAGATCATTTTTGAATTAACAGATCTCATTCAGCCATAATGATGACATACCCCAATATTATTGCCAAAAGGAATATTATTAAAAGGTCTCATTAGAAGGTCATTTTAGAAGAAGAAATTTGCCAAGTTTACTTCCCATTCTAGTTTCACCAACACCTCTAAACATCAAAGTGTGCCACTTCTGTAATAATCCTGGACACAAGAGGGTAGATTGCAAGAGTCCTCTAGATTGGGATGTGTAAAAGACATTCCGTTAGCCTTTATTTTGAATACAATCTAGAAGATATGCCCTCTAACTATTGGTGTTTGGATACCGGTGCTATTATTGATAAAGCCATAAGCAACCGGAGATAGAATAAGGGAAAATTGTTGTGAATTGGGGTTATAGAGTTAGAATCCATATTGAAAATATAGCCAGATTGTTGTTACATTTTGAAGACAATTTTGGAACTATTGTCAGTTTATACTTTTCATTTCGATAACAAAAAAGTATTTCTAATTAGTAACAACATGTGTATTGATTCTGGCATTCTGCATGATGGATTGTACACAGTAGATTTGTACCCCAATATTGAACAAATTTTCTTCAATTGTGAATGATGTGACTATCGATTCAAATTATGATAGAATAAATAAGAAATCTATCAAATAGTGGCGTAAGAGTTAGGGACATTTCGAGGCACATGAAGAGATTGTATTAAGGGAGATCTTGTTGCTAATATTAAGGACATGGTTAGTAGATATTGAAATAATTAGGAACTTAAGTATACCGACATTTGTAGATCATTTTCACATATTGTATTTAGTGGATATAAGTATTTCATCACTTTACTAACGACCATTTCGATGTAGGTCATATGGAGTAATAATTCTGATCTTATAGAGGCCTTAAGCATTCCGATTAATTCCGCTGCGCTGCTTAAGGCAATGATTAAACGGTAGTGATGAATATCATGCTCGGTGTAATGAAACCAGGCGAAATCCTATACTAGTTTTTTGAGTTAAGTGCACTGTAGGATTATGTATTGACGCCTAGTATGCATGTTTGGAATACCGACAAGGATGAGATTGCAGTAATAATCATTCGTACATTTTGATGTGGTACGATTTCTGTTGAATCACTTCAAATATCCGGAATTTAGATGGAGTGAAATTATAGAAACTGCAATTCACATGCAAGGTTGATCTCCAAGTAAGACCAGTTCCTAAATGCATCTCAAGTTGTAGTCAGACATTAAGCCGATTTTATGCCACTTCCTGTGTTTAGGGTTATAAGGTAAGTCAAAAGAGCTATAACCCACAGTCAAGAAAACTTGACGAAAAAAAAAAACTATCAGCGGCAATTCTGTTGGCTTTTATATCGGCTAGAAAGATTCTAGATTTTGTTTTCTGATTATGTGACACTAGAATTACTGAGTCTGACAATGCAATCCATTTAGAGAATAACTTAAAAGAGTGGGAGTTGTAAACTCCACAAAGTTGTTATTAAAATACATTTTTGTTGTGTCATTCTCATATATGCATCATCTTTTAATGATGAAAAGCCACAAACAAAAGGAATTAACGATTGATCCCAATACCATATTTTGAACCTGCACCTGACTTTACAGAGGAACATGAATGTAAGATTCATGTGTCTTCTGATTCTGATGTTTATCAAGAGACTATTCTGATTCGAACTCTTAGAGTTGAATATTAGTCACGCAGGATGAGTAAGCATCTATGTTGTACAAAGATGTATGGGATCTATTTTTGTTGTCACGTCATTGTAGACCAAGTGAAACCCTAAAGATCAGGCTGAAAATTTTAAAGCTAAATTTTGCCAAGGCTTTAAATAAAGCAACCTAAAAGATTGTAGTTCCTAAGGTGGAACATACAATTTGCGAACTCAAGGAGTTCATTTATGAACATTGAAAGGCATCCAGATTGTAATATACATAAAGTTTGATGAGATTGTCACTTTGAGGAGAACATTATCGTTTGATAACTGGATCCATTGTGAGGTCAGTGGGAGTTATGTGCTTATTGTGCTCTAAATTGATGATATCAAATAGCAGCCTATAACATGGACTTATTATATGAGATAAATTTCATGTCGTCTTGTCACTTAAAGATAAAGAATCTAAGTGAGGCTTTATTTTGTTTTAAGGATTGAGTTTCTTCGTGACATATCAATAGGCATACATTATTGGTCTCATGGAACCTATATTGAGTGTTGAGTAGGTTTATTGTATGTTGTTCTCCTAATGAGACATCATTTAGTAAAAGGTGACATATTGTGAAAATCTCAAAGTCCTCAAGATAATAATGAAAGAGCTCATATCGAGTGTGATGTATGCCTTATTGTGGGTAATTAGTGTATGCTCAAGTTTATACACATTTGGATATTGTGTATGTTATAGGTGTATTTCGGAGATACTTGAGCGATCCTGTAATAGAGAACTGGAAGCTGTAAAGAGAGTATTTAGATATCAACAAATCTGACATTCTGGGTTTGGTCAGATATTCTGATGTTAATTTTGCATGCTATCTAGACATTGAAAATTATTTTGGTTTTATATTTATGGATATAAACGAGCTGTATTTTGAAAAGTGTAAAACAAACAATTACAGCATCCTTGATCGTGGAGGCTAAAAATGTAACATGTTGTAAAGTTATTTGATGGGCCATTTAGGCTGCAGAATTTCGTCTCAAGGCTGGTTTTGTGTGGTTGCCATTTCGAAGTCCTGGAGATGTACTGTGGTAATGTTGCAGCAAGTATTTTCTCTCTCAAAATACTAGGAGTTCCTCACACTCTAAATATTTAGATATCATCATTCGATTTTGTTAGAGAGAAAATAATGGAATCCATTACTTGATTGGATTATAGACCACATGTTTTAAAGAGCTCATTCTGTCTAACTGAAAGTTTGGCTGCTAAAGTGCCTTGACGACATAGCACTTACATGAGGCATATTGAGCCATTGCTGTATTAAGTGAGTGGGAGCTCTGTATAATGAAATCAGTTATAACTGTATTAATGGATTCCTACTTGCCATATATGCATATTTTGTTTGCGCGCATTTTGATGAATATGACATTCTGTTGGATGAGACATTCGATATTAGTCTCATATGCTTCTGTTGAAGCAAAGCATCATTCAGTTTAGATGCATGGACCTAATGGAAATGGATATTGTTTCTGTTTTTTTTTATATATCATTTCCATTTCACATTAATACTACTATTTTTGTTGCAGTCTTTATAAGTTTACGCATTTGTACCCTGTCGGTATGATGCATTTTGAAGCTTATAAAAGGCTTGTTGTTGTTAAAGTATGTATGAGTCTACACATTTGTACCCTTTCGGTACAATGTATCTAGAGGGCTTACGAATACATATTGATATTATATGATATTTTGTTAATTAACTTGATTGTCCAAGTGGGAGAATGTTGTAATATCTCTAATTGTATGGACTAATTAAGTATAATTTATTATCATATAATTTATTTAGTAGTATAATTTATGTATAGTGTGACCATAATTATAAATAATATATCTCTATTATAAATGTATTATATCTTTAATGGGACAGATATAGTACATAAATAATATTGTGGGAGGTCCCTACTGCTGGCACCACTATATAAGTGAAGGCCCATTATTCACTTGTAAGAAAAATGGAGAAGTGAACAGCAGTAGCACTCTCCTCTCCTCTCTCGTTTTTCATCATCCCTCACCATCATCTTCCTCCATTTTGGCTTTCAGACCACCATGGCACAGCAAATAGAGGATTGCCTGGCGTTGATGGATCTCCGGTGATGTCTTCCTCAGCTGGCAGAGGCGGCAATGGCGTGACAATGGTGGGTTTTGGTTCAACCCACCAAAGGTTAGATTTCTTCTTTTGTTATTGTGCTAATGGGCTTTGTGGACGAATTTATTCCAACACGGTATGAAAGAAAGAATTTGCTGAAGTTAAATTTCCATGTAGTCTTCTTTTATCCAAGACAACAAATACTAATTAACCACCTAGCACCTTATCTATTTTTTTTCATCATTTCTTTGTCTTAAATTGCATTAAATGGTGAAGAAAATTTGCAGCAAAAGAGTGGCGTGGAGTTCATGTGTTCTACACGTCTTTGACTTCAATTCTTTTGCTTTATACTTCAGCAAACAAAAGTGAGCACATGTTAAATATTAATTTATCTCTTCTTTTAAATAATATATATTGTATTTTACTCAATAGAGATTTGCTTTTCCAGCTCCTTTAATTGAATTAACCGTGCAACACAAGCAGTGGCGTGAAGATTCCTTGTTGGCTGCACGGTTTTTGTCTCAATTTCCTCTTCTCTTGGGTGTTCCAGCCAATGAAAATTATGCAAGAAACTTCTCTTCCTTTTTCTTTATATTTTATACTATAAAATTACATTTTATCAGCCTTTGAATGACTGATCAGAAATGGTACAACAGCAGTACATGTAGTGGCGTTGAAATCCACTTTGCTGCACCATTTCTTGACTTTCTTCCTTTCTTATTGCATATACTTTAGCCAATACCATTTAACTTCATGTTAAATTGTTGACTTTTCTTTGCTGTGTTATTATTTTACACTTTTATTTTATTTTTTAAATTTACTTTTCCTTTCCCTTGAATTTTCTCCAGCCAAGCACACCAAATGCAGCAGAAATTTTTGGCGTCTTGTACATCTTCCTTGGCTGCATACTTCTTGACTTTTCTCTGTCTTCTTTGGTAGCTATTTAAGCTAATAAAATTCCAGTCTTTTTGATCATCAATAATCTCCTCTTTATTTCTATTATTTATCTCATTTTTATACCATAATTTACATCTCAACGTATAGCACAACAGCAGCCAAAAAGGAAGTGGCGTACACGGTGAGAATTTTCTGATCACTCACTGCACTTACAACCAATTTTAAAAATTCACCGAGATCAATCCATAATGAATAAAATATGAGCCATATATCGCCGGAAAGGTCTTCGAGTTAACTTTCTAACGCAATTTGAATCACCTCATTTGGAGTTTGCTATCAAAAGTTATGTCTGATTCTTTACTGATTGCTCAATGCTAAACTCCATACATGTGACGTGAATGTAGAAATTTATTGTGGTTAATCTATAATGAATTAAAATATGAGCCTTATATGGGTAAAAAGGTATTTAAGTTAACTTTCTAATGGATTTTGATTCACCTTAATCGGAATTTCCTACCAACCGTCATGGATGATTCTTTACCGATAGGTCGGTTGAGTCGGTTGGTAGAATCTACTGCTCATGGAGTAATTTTACAAAATTTCTGGTATTAATCTAAGAGGAACTAGAATATGAGGCCTATATGTTTGGAAAGATACTTAAGTTAACTTTCCAAAGAATTTTACAGTTTATCATTTGGATACTCCGATCAAAAATTATAATCGAACCACTGTCGATTGATCATTCAAGCTTCATGATATTTTTATCTTCACAATTCCCAATCCTTAATTTAACATCCAAATAATCCAAAAATTATATTTATGCCTCCAAATATTTATTTAATATTTATTTCACCTTCTGAACACCATATTTCATTTATATCCTTAATAAAACAGTAAAATTCAAAGTGAGGCCCACATACACTACAAAAAAATGAACTTTCAGCGACGGAATTAGCGACGGAAAATTCCGTCGCTGATAGTTAAATTCCGTCGCTGATAGTCTTCAGCGACGGATTACCTACGGATTACCGACGGAAATTTTTCTGTTGGAAAAATCGATGTCGCTGATGCTCACTCCGTCGCTAAAACTTCATTTCCGTCGGTAATTCCGTCGCTAATTAGCGACGGAATTTTTTTACATCAGCGACGGATTTTATGTCATTAGTGACGGAAAATTCCGTCGCTAAAAACATAATTTCGTTTTTTAATTTACATGAAAATCCGTCGCTAAAAGGCATCAGCGACGGAAATTTCCGTCGCTGATAGTTTTTATTATTTTATTTTATAAAAAAAATCCGTCGCTAAAAGGCATCAGTGACGGAATTTCCGTCGCTAATTCCGTCGCTGATAGTTTGTTATTTTTGTTAATTCAATAAATATTCTGTCACTAAAGAGCATCAGTGACGGAAATTCCGTCGCTAATGTTATGAATTCCGTCGCTAATTTGATGAATTTTTTCACTTATTTAACAGATTTTGTTGCTAATTTCTATGAATTTTGTCAAAAAAATGTTCTAAAATTAATTATTTATAGTTATATTTATATATATGAGAGAGAGAGAGAGAGAGAGAGAGAGAGAGAGAGAGAGTGAAAGAGAAACATTTAAAATAAACCTAATATTTATACTTAAATCCATAAACATTATCTTAAAATAAATTAACTAAAAAAAAACAAAAATACATTATCTTCAACATCAGTATCACCACTACCACTAGCACCTCATCGTATCATCAGCATCATCTGTAAATAAAAAACAAAAATATAAGTATTAAAGTTTATCATATAAAAAAATTAACAACATAAATATAAAAGAAAAATATAGTAAATTTACAAAAAAAAAAGGAAAAAAGTAAAGGAAAGAGGGATAAAGAAGAAAAACAAAGAAAAAAACGAGAAGATGAACAAAAAAGATAGAGAGGAGTGAAGAGGAGAGAAAACAGAGAATATGAGAATATATAGAGTCTTTGGCGCGCATATAGAGGAATTACCGACGGAATTACCGACGGATTAGCGACGGAAATTCCGTCGCTAATGCTATGTCAAAATATTTCCCGCTGAAGCTTAGGCGGGAAAAATTCAAAAACAATTTTTTATTTTTTTTCGAATTTAAGGCATCAGCGACGGATTTTTTCCGTAGCTAATTCCGTCGCTGTTGCTTTTTGGCGACGGAATTAGCGACGGAAAAAATCCGTCGCTGATGCTTAATGAAAGAAATTTATTTATTTATTTTTTTTTGATTTAAGGCATCAGCGACGGAATTTTTCCGTCGCTAATTCCGTCGCTAAAGGGCATTAGCGACGGAATTAGCGACGGAAAAATTCCGTCGCTAATTTCTCTTCATATTGTATGAGGAAATGTAAGGAACTTAGCGACGGAATTTTTCCGTCGCTAATTCCGTCGCTAAAGGGAATTAGTGACGGAATTAGCGACGGAATTAGCGACGGAAAAATTCCGTCGCTAATTTCTCTTCATATTTTTCCACTTACACGGTGAAAAATATATGAAGAAATTAGCGACGGAATTTTTCCGTCGCTAATTCCGTAGCTAAAGCCCATTAGCTACGGAATTAGCGACGGAAAAATTCCGTCGCTAAGTTCAGCCATGTTTTTTCGGTGGAAAAATTAATGGGAATTTAGCGACGGAATTTTTCCGTCGCTAATTCCGTAGCTAATGGGCTTTAGCTACGGAATTAGCGACGGAAAAATTCCGTCGCTAAATTCCCACATGATTCTTCGGTCTGAAATGTTCATGGAACTTAGCGACGGAATTTTTCCGTCGCTAATTCCGTAGCTAATGGGATTTAGCTACGGAATTAGCGACGGAAAAATTCCGTCGCTAAATTCCCACATGATTTTCGGTGGAAAAATGAATGGGAATTTAGCGACGGAATTTTTCCGTCGCTAATTCCGTAGCTAAAGCCCATTAGCTACGGAATTAGCGACGGAAAAATTCCGTCGCTAAGTTCACCCATGTTTTTTCGGTGGAAAAATTAATGGGAATTTAGCGACGGAATTTTTCCGTCGCTAATTCCGTAGCTAAATCCCATTAGCTACGGAATTAGCGACGGAAAAATTCCGTCGCTAAATTCCCATTAATTTTTCCACCGAAAAAACATGGGTGAACTTAGCGACGGAATTTTTCCGTCGCTAATTCCGTAGCTAATGGGCTTTAGCTACGGAATTAGCGACGGAAAAATTCCGTCGCTAAGTTCCCACATGATTTTCGGTGGAAAAATTAATGGGAATTTAGCGACGGAAAAATTCCGTCGCTAATTCCGTAGCTAAAGCCCATTAGCTACGGAATTAGCGACGGAAAAATTCCGTCGCTAAGTTCACCCATGTTTTTTCGGTGGAAAAATTAATGGGAATTTAGCGACGGAATTTTTCCGTCGCTAATTCCGTAGCTAATGGGCTTTAGCTACGGAATTAGCGACGGAAAAATTCCGTCGCTAAATTCCCACATGATTTTCGGTGGAAAAATTAATGGGAACTTAGCGACGGAATTTTTCCGTCGCTAATTCCGTAGCTAAAGCCCATTAGCTACGGAATTAGCGACGGAAAAATTCCGTCGCTAAATTCCACCTATGTTTTGGGTTTAGCGACGGATAATTCCGTCGCTAATTCCGTCGCTAATAATTTGGCGCAATTAAACAGTATATCCCGCCATAATTGGCGACAGAATTAGCGACGGAAAACATTCCGTCGCTAATTACCGACGAATTTCTGTCGCTAATCCGTCGCTAATTCCGTCGCTAAATTCATTATAAATTCCGTCGCTAATCCGTCGCTAATCCGTCGCTAATACTAATTATCAGCGACGGAAAAATTCCGTCGCTAAATTTCCGTCGCTGAAAATCATTTTTCTTGTAGTGATACCCAATTCACTTAATTTCACCAAATAAACTTTATTTTAATAATTAAATAATTATAAATATCTTGTACAGTGTAGTAGAATAAGGTTTTACACATAGTCTGAATATCAGTTGCGAAAATTAATTAGAAAATGGAACGAAATGTCAATCAGTAGAGGTATATTGATGATTGATAAAAAGAATAAAAGTGATAAATATAGATATTGTACGAAAATGTTAGTATTGAATGATTGATGATGATTAACAGAGTCAAAATGATCAAAAGTGATTAATGGGTTCTGTTTAGTTGAAGATGTTAGAGTGATCGTAATGAAGATAAATGGTACAAATAGGAATGACAATTGCTAGTGAATGATACAAATGTTATATGGAAGCATGGGTATAAATGAATGAGATAGATATTTAATGACCAAGAATGTTTGATTAAGAAGAATATGATTTTAAGGATGACAAAATGATCTTATAGGATGCAATTGATTTGAGAGCCCTATTCTCCTCATATTTGATATAAGCTATGGAGTGTAGAAATTTAAAAGAGAAAATTTATTTTTGAAATATTTAATAAAGGGTCTGTTCAATAAGGTTCAGGGATGTATTCGGTGAGGGCTCCACCAAGACTTTCTCTGTCCAGATCGAAGTGAGACCTTAAAATGATAATGTTTAAGGTGAAATATGAATATAGCAAAATTTATAAGAGTATTGGTGTTAGTAAATTGGAAAGAGGATAAAATTATGTGCACGAGGAGGGGTACGGTTTATGTGTAACGATAGAATTGTGGTTGTTAGGAGATGATAAAATAATTGTAAAGGATATGAGTAGTATGGGGATTGATGAGAATTGAAGGGATGCAATAGGATGGTTGATGAATGGTATAGACATTGTATAGAAAATTGTATATCACCATGAAGGAATAAGATAGATATCAAATGATCGAGACTGATTTATTGAAGTATATATTGTTTGAGGATAATTGGACGATTGTATATGATATAATTGATGTGGAGATCGATATGCATCGATAAAGGTACGAGGATTGATAGTAAATCAGGTAAACAGTGCATGAGAATATTGATAGGAATGAGTTGAATAACAGACTGTTCAAAGTAGATATCGAAATTGACAAATCATAAGGTACTGAAATCGCTGAAGTACGAGTGTTGAATTTGAAGGACCAAATTCTTTAAAGGGGGAGAGAATGTGATAACTGAGATTTCTCCTATTTTTGGAATTAGGGATTTGTAAATTTAACTACTAATGTTAATAAGCAAGTTAAAGTAAATAAATAAATTTATTATAAAATTGAAATATTTTGGATTATGGTATTTGTTCTAATTACAAATTGGAGATTTAATAGATAGGAATTTATTTTGGCTATAAAGAAATTTAAAATTTAAATAAATAGAGATGTACAGTAAATATATATTGTCTTTCATTACTAATATCTAAATAAATGTGTATGTATATATATTAAAAATAAAATAAAATAAAATAAAAAAGAAGAAGAAAGAAAATAAAATTAAAAAAAAAAGAAAAGAAGAAAGAAACCGCAGCAAGCTTCTCGTAAAAGCTTGCTGCAGTTTTGAGGGAGGGTTTGCTTAGGCAGACTCGATTGAAGAAAAAAAAATAAATAAATAAAATAAAATAATAAAATTCTAAAGGGCGAATTTTTCTAGTGAACCATGTGTCAAATATATGATTAGATGAAATGTTTAAATAAAGAAAACCAATTCAGCAGAAAATTCATCTCCCTCGCTGACTTCATCTTGCTGTTCTGTTTTGCTACACGCGAACTGACTGCTATTAAAAGAAACTGAGAAAGAAAAGAAAAAGAAGCGAAAAGAGAGGAAATTGGACCTAGTGGATCACACGGTAAATTTTTATTGGATGAAACAATAATAAAAAAAGACCAAATACAAAGCTCAGACAAATTCATCTCTAGAAACCGACATACTCTTCTGTTTTCTGCTATCTCGTTTCGGCCCAAAAATTTCTAAGATTTCTTCACGTTTCCTCTCAATTTGTCCACAAATTCAGTCCATGTGTTATCACCAAAACAGCAATCATCTTAAGAGCTGTTATGGCTGGAGTTTGAGACCAGAAACTAACGCAGCAGGACTGATTTGGTGGCTGTCCCATTCGGTCATCAGCCAAGGTAAGAAGAGATCGCGTTTCCTTTAATTTTGGTTGATGATTTGGATTTCTTTAGGTGTGATAAAGATGTTAAGAACTTTAGTTTGAAATAAAATGAAGTGTAATTTTAGAAATGGGTCTCGGTCATGATAGAAAAAAAATGAAGAAAATTTTTGATTTAATGTATTTTGGTGGGAATTAATAGTATAGGAATGAAAGGAACTTGGTTTGAAAATCATGGCGGCAGTATGATTTGTAAAACAGTGAAGTGGCGTTGAGATGGGTGGTAACCGGACATGGAAAGGATTTATGATGGTGGTGTGATTTTGACGAAGAGAAGATATTTGATAGAAGTCTTAAGTGAGGTAGGAAAGATTCATGAGTTCGGTGTAAAAAAAGAATTAATGGAAAACAAGAAAAAAGAAAAAAGAAAGAACGAAAAAAGAGGATGAGCCATGAGGGAGCTTTGGTCATGGTTATTTGAGGAACTATCGACAGTGAACCAAGAAAAAAGAAAGAACGAAAACAGAAAAAGAAACAACAAAGAAAAGAAAAACATAAAAGAAAATAAAAGAAAAGAAAGAAAGAAAGCAAATAAAAATAAAAATAAATATATGATGTTAATGGTAATATTAATAAAAGGTAAAAGTTACCTGTGGAATTTGAATTAAGAAATAATAGATATAATATAAGAATAAAATATTTGGCTATTGTAAAATTATTAAAGGTAAAAGAATTTTAATGAGATTTAAAAATCAGAGAATGATCTAATTTAATTATAGTTAAATCTTGATATTCAATTAGAATAATGTAACTTTACCATGAAAATAATAAAATAAAGATTTATAAAATAATTACTAAAAACTGAGAAATGAATCATTAGTGAAATTAGAATTGAGAAAAGAATTTAATTTTAGTTATATTAAGACATGTAGTAGGAGATTAAATAAATAAATTATTAAGATTTACAAAATGAAAACAGGGAATTTAATGAAATATTCATTTTAGTTGTATATGGTATTTAATAGAAATTGAAATTATGGGTGACATGAAAATTTAAAAAGAATGGAATTTAGTTGAAATTATATTTTGGTAATTAGTGGAAAATAAAATAAATAAATTGTTGAGAATGATAAATAGAAAATAGAATTGATGGAATGTTTATTAGAATCATAATGTAAAATTTTGAATGTAATTTAGAATTATTGTGCAGTATGAAGTACAAGGAATAAAGAGGTGTAAAAGGAGTTACTGGATTTATATACTGCACGGAAATAGAGGTAAGAAATATGTATAGGAGTTGCATAGTATTTATTTTATTTACATCAATAAATTTTTCATAACCAAATCGTAACTGTTTCGTACCCAAATCTTCCTCCATAAGAAAATAGACATTTATTTTACGTTCATATAAATATTTGTTAATCATTATAATATTTTATTTCAATTATAAATCAAAATATGATTTTATTTGGATGAAATATGTTTTTATTATTATACATGAAATGGTTTACATGAGTTTAAATTCACATGGAATTATTTACATGTATTGAACCACATGAAATGTGTTACATGAATTGATCTACATGAGATAAATTACATGCATTACTGTATATGAAATGAGTTATATGAAATGTTTTCCATGAGATTAATTATATGAAACGATTTACATGAAATTGGCTTATATGAGATGAAATATATGAAATGTTTATATTGCATAGACTATAAACTTATTTCAAGTTCACATAAAACAAAATATGTTTTGAAATATCATAAAATATAATTTATCTATTTTATATGAATGATTTGTTATTTATATAAATGAGCTATCTGAATATTGAAATTTTGAGTGAGTTTTAATGGATTTTGTTACCACCAAATACGATAATTATTCTTTTATATGATTTTCGACTGACTGAAGATAATTGCTACTGGAAATGATTTTTAATGCAAATCACTATTTGAAATGATTTCTACTGTTAATTGTTATTTGAAATGATTTCTACTGTTGAACTATATGATTTATGAAAATGTTTTGAGACTGTTACTCCTTGAGGATCATGCACCTAGTCAAGTCCGTAGCACCCACAGTATGTATTATTGAATAGGAATAGCTTAGGGAGAGATACCTGGCCCGTACACGGCTACGCTATTTCCTATATTGATTATTGACATGTGAACCTTGGATGTGACTGTCTCCACTGATTTTAATATTGAAATGATTTGAATACTGAAATGAATTGAATATTGAAATGATTTGAAATACTGAATGATTTGAATACTAAATTGCTGATTTGACAGAAAGATAGAAATGTTTAAAACCGAATGATTTACAATATTAATTTTTAAATGAATTGTTTTATTTTAATAGATGAGAATACGAAGAGTATTGCTTATACAATATTTTGAAATATTACTATTTTATCCACTGGAATTTCTACTGAAATTGTTTTATAGCATTGTCTAAATAGATCATTTATATACTAATATTGATTTGAAATTGCATAGCATAAATTATTAAATGTTTTATATTGTTTAATGAATTGACATTACATCGCATAAGCTACTAAATGTTTTATATTAATTAATGATTTCATCAACAATTGTATTCCTCCTTATAGTTGCATCCAAGGACCGGAACACGACAAGTACTAAAGTACCTCTTATACTCCACCTGGTTTCCTAGCCGATTATAGTATCCTTCCCATAACGTGCCCTAGTGAGCCGATAGGAAATAAATAGTTTTATTGCATTTTAATATTTATATTTAAAATATATCCTTTTCATGATAAGTAAAATAAATTATTTATTTAACTGCTTATATTGCATACTTTTATATGTGTTTCTTACTAGGCTTTCCCCAAAGCTCACCCCCTTTCTCACCATCCCAGATAGCTTATCGATATACAAGAAGTCCGTTGCCTTTAGTTAGTCAAAGAAATCGTTAGAAGTTAGAAGTACCAAGTGATCAGGTATTTGTTAAATGTTTATTTATATTCAGACATGTATTTGCACAATAGTTGTATTTATGAAATAAAACATAAATATGTATCAAAAATTAGTGGGATGTAACTTATGTGAAATTTATTGTGAACGGAATCGTAGTTATTATATTATAGTCTGTATTTAATTTATTATTATTAATTGAATTAATGGTATACCGAATTGGTTGAAATGAAAAGATGAATTGTACTTATACCGATGCCGAATGCAAACCTATTGTTACCAATTAATTGAAAAAAAATAGTATCAAAAAAGAAAAATTTAGTCCGAAATTTTTTAATTCGGGACATTACAAAAGTGATATCAGAGCAAAGTTTATCTAGTACGTGTCGGTGTAAGTATATTGGAATTGGTTTACATCTCATACTGCTGTGCATAGTCTGAATGTCAGTATATTGGAATTTATTAAAGTATGTATTGTTTGAGGATAATAGGACGATTGTATATGTATAATTGATGTGGAGATCGATATGCATCGATAAAGGTAAGAGGGTTGATAGTGAATTAGGTAAACAGTGTATGAGAATATTAATAGGAATGAGTTGAATGACAGACTGTTCAAAGTAGATATCGAAATTGACAAATCATAAGGTACTGAAATCGTTGAAGTATGAGTGTTGAATTTGGAGGACCAAATTCTTTAAAGGTGGGGAGGACGTGATAATCGAGATTTTTCCTATTTTTGAAATTAGGGATTTGTAAATTTAACAACTGATGTTAATAAGCAAGTTAAAGTAAATAAATAAAGTTATTATAAAATTGAAATATTTTGGATTATGGTATTTCTTCTAATTACAAATTGGAGATTTAATAGATAAGAATTTATTTTGGCTATAAAGAAATTTAAAATTTAAATAAATAGAGATGTACAGTAAATATATATAGTCTTCCATTACTAATATCTAAATAAATGTGTATGTATATATTGCTGCGGCTTTGAGGGAGGGTTTGCTTAGGCAGACCCGATTGAAGAAAAAAAAATAAAAATAATAAAATAATAAAATTCTAAAGGGAGATTCTTACTAGTGGATCATGTGTCAAAATATGATTAGATGAAATGTTAAATAAAGAAGACCAATTCAGCAAAAAATTCATCTCCCTCATCGACTTCATCTTGCTGTTCTGGTTTGCTGCACGTGTACTGACTGCTATTAAAAGAAACTGAAAAAGAAAAGAAAAAAGGGAGAAAAGAGGAGAAATTGAACTTAGTGGATCACATGGCAAATTCTTATTGGATGAAACAATAATAAAAAAAGACTAAATACAACTAAAAGCTCAGACAAATTCATCTCTAGAAACCGACATACTCCCCTGTTTTCTGCTATCTAGTTTCAGCCCAAAAATTTTTAAGGTTTCTTCACGTTTCCTCTCAGTTTGTCCACAAAATTAAGTCCATGTGTTATCACCAAAACAACAATTATCCTTAATAAGCTTTATCCCTCATCTTAAGAGCTGTTATGGCTGGAGTTCGAGACCAGAAACTAACGCAGCAGGACTGATTTGGTGGCTGTCCCATTCGGTCATCAGCCAAGGTAAGAAGACATCGCGTTTCCTTTAATTTTGGTTGATGATTTGGATTTCTTTAGGCGTGATAAAGATGTTTAGAATTTTAGTTTGAAATAAAATGAAGTGTAATTTTAGAAATGGGTCTCGGTCATGATAGAAAAAAAAATGAAGAAAATTTGTGATTTAATGTATTTTGGTGGGAATTAATAGTATAGGAATGAACGGAACTTGGTTTGAAAATCATGGCTGCAGTATGATTTGTAAAACAGTGAAGTGGCGTTGAGATGGGTGGTAACCGGACATGGAAAGGATTTATGAGTTAGGTGTAAAAAAAGAATTAATGGAAAACCAAGAGGATGAGCCATGAGGGAGCTTCGGTCATGGTTATTTGAGGAACTGTCGACAGTGAACCAAGAAAAAAAGAAAGAAAACGAAAACAGAAAAAGAAACAACAAAGAAAAGAAAAACATAAAAGAAAAGAAAAGAAAAAAAAAGAAGGAAAGCAAATAAAAATAAATATATGATGTTAATGGTAATATTAATAAAAGGTAAAAGTTACTTGTGGAATTTGAATTAAGAAATAATAGATATAATATAAGAATAAAATATTTGGCTATAGTAAAATTATTAAAGGTAACAGAATTTTAATGAGATTTAAAAATTAGAGAATGAGCTAATTTAATTATAGTTAAATCTTGATATTCAATTAGAATAATGTAACTTTACCATGAAAAATAATAAAATAAAGATTTATAAAATAATTACTAAATATGAGAAATGAATCATTAGTGAAACTAGAATTGAGAAAAGAATTTAATTTTAGTTATATTAAGACATGTAGTAGGAGATTAAATATATAAATTATTAAGATTTACAAAATGAAAACAGGGAATTTATAGAAATATTCATTTTAGTTGTATATGGCATTTAATAGAAATTGAAATTATGGGTGACATGAAAATTTAAGAAAGAATGGAATTTAGTTGAAATTATATTTTGGTAATTAGTAGAAAATAAAATAAATAAATTGTTGAGAATGATAAATAGAAAATAGAATTGATGGATTTTTTTTAGAATCATAATGTAAAATTGTGAATGTAATTTAGAATTATTGTGCAGTATGAAGTATGAGGAATAAAGATGCGTAAAAAGAGTTACTGGATTTATATACTGCATGGAAATAGAGGTAAGAAATATGTATAGGAGTTGCATAGTAGTTATTTTATTTACATCAGTAAATTTTTCGTAACCAAATCGAAACCGTTTTGTACCCAAATCTTTCTCCATAAGAAAATAGACATTTATTTTACGTTCGTATAAATCAAAATATGATTTTATTTGGATGAAATATGTTTTTATTATTATACATGAAATGGTTTACATGAGTTTAAATTCACATGAAATGATTTACATGTATTGAACCACATGAAATGTTTTACATGAATTGATCTACATGAGATAAATTACATGCATTACTTTACATGAAATGAGTTATATGAAATGTTTTCCATGAGATTAACCGTATGAAACGATTTACATGAAATTGGCTTATATGAGATGAAATATATGAAATGTTTATATTGCATAGACTATAAACTTATTTCAAGTTCACATGAAACAAAATATGTTTTGAAATATCATAAAATATAATTTATCTATTTTATATGAATGATTTGTTATTTATGTATAAATGAGCTATCTGATTATTGAAATTTTTAGTGAGTTTTAATGGATTTTGTTACCACCAAATACGATAATTATTCTTTTATATGATTTTTGACTGATTGAAGATAATTACTATTGGAAATGATTTTTACTGTAAATCACTATTTAAAATGATTTCTACTGTTAATCGCTATTTGGAATGATTTCTATTGTTGAACTATATGATTTATGAAAATGTTTTAAGACTGTTACTCCCTAAGGATCATGCACTTATCGTATCATATTGGCTATGAGACCCTAGTCAAGTCCGTAGCACCCACAATAAGACACTTGACTAGTGAGCACTGTGGTTTATTGCACAATAGTCATTGTTTATTGTATTATTGAATAGGAATAACTTAGGGATGGATACCTGACCCGTACGTGGGTACGCTATTTCCTATATTGATTATCGACATGTGAACCTTGGATGTGACTGTCTTCACTGATTTGAATATTGAAATGATTTGAATATTGAAATGAATTGAATATTGAAATGATTTGAAACACTGAATGATTTGAATACTAAATTACTGATTTGACAGAAAAATAGAAATGTTTAAAACGGAATGATTTACAATATTAATTTTTAAATGAATTGTTTTATTTTAATAGATGAGAATACAGAAATTATTACTTATACAATATTTTGAAATATTACTATTTTATCCACTGAAATTTCTACTGAAATTGTTTTATAGCATTGTCTAAATAAATCGTTTATATACTAATATTGATTTGAAATTACATAGCATAAATTATTAAATGTTTTATATTGTTTAATGATTTGACATTGCATCACATAAGCTACTAAATGTTTTATATTAATTAATGATTTCATCAACAATTGTATTCCTCCTTATAGTTGCATCTAGGGACCGGAACACGACAGGTACTTCAAAGTACCTCTCATGCTCCACCTGGTTTCGTAGCAGACTATAATATCCTTCCCATAACGTGCCCTAGTGAGCCGTTAGGAAATAAATAGTTTTATTGCATTTTAATTTTTATATTAAAAATATATCCTTTTCATTATTAGTAAAATAAATTATTTATTTAACTGCATAATTGCACACTTTTTATGTGTTTCTTATTGGGCTTTCCCCAAAGCTCACCCCCTTCTCACCATCCCAGATAGCTTATCGGTATACAAGAAGTCCGCTGCCTTTAGTTAGTCAAAGAAATCGCTAGAAGTTAGAAGTACCAAGTGATCAGGTATTTGTTAAATGTTTATTTATATTCAGACATGTATTTGACAGCTGTTGTATTTATGAAATAAACATAAATATGTATCGAAAATTAGTGAGATGTAACTTATGTAAAGTTTATTGTGAACGGAATCGTAGTTATTATATTATAGTATGTATTTAATTTATTATTGTTAATTGAATTAATGGTATACCAAATTGGTTGAAATGAAAAGATGAATTGTACTTATACCGATGCCGAATGCAAACCTATTGTTACCAATTAATTGAAAGAAAAAGATACTATCGAAAAAGAAAAATTTAGTCTGGAATTTTCTAATTCGGGACGTTACATTAATAAAAGTTTTTAAATTTCTTTTAAAATTTATTCTTGCTGATTTTAATTAGTGGTTTTTCTTATTTTATTAGTTTTTAATAATTGTTACAGATTTCTATTTTTCTTTCTTTCAAATCTGATTTCTTTTCTTTCTTTTTGAACAATTTCTGATTTTCTTATATTAAGAGCAGTCAAAACTGATACTTGCTTAGTTTTAATAATTGTTTGTGTGTCCTGGCTAGATTTTGATCTTGATTTATTTGTTGTTGTTTAATATTATTAAAGATTGATATCTTAATTGTTCTTTTGCATGATAATTGATTTCTTGATAATATTTAACATGAATTGTGTAATCTTGAACATGTCTAATGAGTAGTTTGTTAATTCAATTATGAGGTAATTTAATGATTCTTCAAAACCTTGATCGTGAGATTATGAACTTATGATATAATTATTATTAAATATCTGAAATTCCCTGAGCATGATTTTATGATTGTTTAATTGATTAGAGAGGTGGCCTACTATTTAGTTTAATTAAAGAATCTACTCCTAGATTAACAACTTAAGTCTGTAATTGGTTTTAGGTTTAATCACAAGAGGGTTAGGGGAATGGAAGTTTAAGTTGAACACATTTACATCATATGTGTTTGTTACTTAATGTCAACTCATATCTTTCTCGTTTCTAGTGCTGCTAATAATTTTATCTAGAGATCGTATCCTAGGTGAATTAATTAGTTAGAGATTAATTGGGATCGTATTCTTGATTAACGACTAAGTAAGGATTGATGGTGTAACTTGTTGTACTTGGTATAGTACGGTTGACTATTTAATTAAAAATGATCTTTTAATATCAATGATCAACAGGGAAGTCCAAGAATATTAGATACCTTGTAACTGAATACCTGTGATATTTGTTTGAATTTTAATCTTTATATATTATTAGTATATTAGTTAAGTTCTAGTTTCTAAAAACCCTAAATTTAGTTGTAGCCCTAAAAACCCCAAATTTTTGTTCTTTTCCCAAAAATTAGATTTTAATTTAACTAGGTAATTTTATTTAATTAAAGTCTCTGAGGGATCAACCCTGACTTTTGCTAGCTACATAGTAGTTGTTTAGGAATTTATATTTTTGGTAACCTACAACAATACCAAATTTTGGCGCTATTGTTGGGGAACTCATAATTATTTGAATTATCTATTATTAGATTATTATCTAATTTTCTTCTTTTCTCTTTCTTTTTCAAGTTTGCATGTCTGACGAGGAATCTACTTACAAACTCAGAAGGATTAGAGATTTCATCCAAGCAAGCCCAAGCACGATGCCAAAAACACCATCACAGCCACCAATACCACCACCTAAAGATTCAACCCTACCTTTGAACTCTCTAGTGATTCTGGAGAGGAACCTATAGATCAAAATGCGAACAGGACACTGAAGGAGTTGGCGACTCCTACTCTAAACCAACAACTCCTCTGCATCACTTACCGTACTTTAGATGCTCCTTTTGAATTAAAATCTGGTTTGATTCATCTCTTACCTACTTTTCATGGTCTTGCAGGCGAAAATCCACATAAGCATCTAAAGGAATTTCATGTGGTTTGTTCAACCATGAAGCCTAGAGGTGTGAGTGAAGATCAAATTAAGTTGAGAGCCTTTCCATTCTCTTTGGCAGATACAGCCAAGGATTGGCTCTATTACCTACCATCTAGAACCATAACCACATGGGATGAGATGAGAAAACTATTTTTAGAAAGGTCTTTTCCCGCTTCTAGGGCAGCTAATATTTGTAAGGAAATTTGTAGAATTTGGCAATACAATGGTGAATCTTTGTATGAGTATTAGAAAAGGTTTAAAAGGCTTTGTGCTAGCTACTCACACCATTAAATTAATGAGCAACTACTAATCCAATAATACTTCTATGAAGGACTTATGCCCCATGATAGAAGTATGATTGATGCTACTAGTGGAGGAGCTTTAGTGGACAAGACTCCTTAAGAAGCCTAAAACCTAATTGTAAACATGGTAGCCAATGCTCAACATGTGACATCTTCGTCACTATCCAAATAACAACTAACTTTTTCCTTTCATATAACATTACTTAGGCTAGTTTGTCAATGTCATCTCTACTTCTTCTTAGGCTTTAAGCATTATTATCATAATATGACATCAATTGACCATATGAATTTATGCTTTTCATTTATACACATAAATCAAATACATCAGGATCTCAAATGTCTTACATATCCTATATCCCCAAAACACATAATATACCTTACTGTAGTATTGTACTGTACAATAGCCGAAACACGTGGCCGACTAATTATACCTTCACAGAATAAGTGGGAAGCGCGTCTCGAAGGTATATCAAAAGATCTCAAAATGTGCTCCTTTATCCGGAGCGGGAATTACTTCAAGTAATCTGTAGGAAAAATGTTGTAAAGGAGTGAGTTTACGCTCAGTAAGAAATAAATGTAAAAGAGCGTACTATGTCACTATATGCAGTTTTCCTGCTTGGCTTTATAATGTCATATAAAAACCATTATAAAGCGTATATCCAGTAAATTCTTCAAATATCAAATACTCGTAAAATCAAATAAATCAAATACTTTCAAATACAAGTAACTTCGTATTCTTTCAAATAAGTGGGAGACAATTTCTTCTAATTAGATTCATGCATCAAGTAATTCTCATAATGGATACACCAAATATATCCCGTAAGGGATAATCCACAAGAGATCTCATAAGGATACCACAAATATATCCCATAAGGGATAATCCCGAGAGAAATCTCATAAAGGATACCACAATTATATCCGTAAAGGATCATCCTATGAGACATCAAATAAATGGCATACCCACGTATGGGCTAGGGATCCTCCCCAAAGCCGAAATAAGTAAGAGACGTATGGCCATTGTCTATAGCCCACAGTGCTCACTAGTCAGGTGCCTTACTGTGGATCTGAGGACCGGACTAGGGCTCCTTAGCCAATAACAAACACGAATACCTTCTTTAAAATACAGATAATGTGCATGATCATTAAAGGTGTTCATAGTCTCCAAAACATTATTTATATAACCTTTAGCAAATACAAATATCCTTTCTTGAATAGGTTTTAAAAACCTTCTTTTCAAATGGGCAATCGACTGGTCTCTAGGGCAGTCGGCTGCTATCACATATTTTGCTTTATTGAATTTTTTTCCTTTTTGAAATCCAAATATTTCATTTTTCGAAATATACATAGGGCAGTCGACTGGTCCCAATTAGCAGTCGACTGGTTTTGAAATAGAATGTTTCCCGAGAAAAGGCAGTCGACTGGCCCCTTGGGCAGTCGGCTGGTTTTGAAACAGAATGCTTTTTCAATAAAAGCAGTAGACTGGTTTGAAACAGAATACATTCTGGGAAAATGGCAGTTGACTGGCTTACATAGCAGTCGACTGGTGTGCCTCGGTTTTTGGAAATTTACGCTTTGTTTGTCTTTAGGCAGTCGGCTGCTCCTAGCCTAATTGGTACTAGGAGTAGGACCCAAAATGTAACTTTTCCTGCACAAAAACCAACTTGTGTTTCTTCCCAAAGACATTTCAAATATATCAAAACATGCGGACATAGTCACCCTACGTCCGTTACATAAATTCCTTACCTCGATTGAAATTGCAACTCCAATCACTTGGTTGCACCAACTTCCTTTCCTTCACTTTTTCAAAGCTGCATAATTCATACAATTAAACCTTAATAAACACACTCTACCAACTCTATACAATTCCAAACCATCAATAAAATCAACCAAAACCATCTAACTCTCTTACCTTTGCAATTCACCAAAATTTTAGAAATTTAGATCTCCTTAATCACTTTGTTCCAGCCTTTCTTATTAAAGGTATGGCTTGAACTAGCGACAAGGATCGTTTTTCGTTAATGATGCTTAACGAATCGATGACGTGAGATGGTGGTTTGTCAAGGTGAATGGAATGGACACTTAGGAAGAAATGGAGGAAACGAGAGTGAGAGGGAAAGGGTGCTGCGATTTCTTGATGGAGAAGAAAGATGATGACTCATGTAATGGCATTTAATGCCCCTCTATCCATAATCATCTCAGCCATTAAGTCCCCTTGACCCTTTGACCTTTGACCCTTTGACCATCAATTACTTTAATTCCACATATGTCCCATATATCATTTATATATCAGAATTTTACATTTATCCAATTAATCCAAGTTGGAAAAACTACATAAGTATGGGAAATTACAGGAAATTGGGGATTTCACACAACAATTCAGCACTAGGCATGATCCAGCACCTAAACAAGCACATGAGGTAAGTACTTCCAATCTTGAGCAAAAAATAGAAAATCTAACCTCTCTTGTGCAACAATTGGCTGTAGGTAATTCGCAACAAGCTAAGGCTCGTGGAGTTTGCTCTAACATGGGGCACCCCACTGACATCTGCCCAACCTTTCAAGAAGACCCTATGGAGCAAACCAATGCAATTGGAGGTTTCCCTGGCCCACCTCAAGGTAAGTATGACCCTTATTCCAATAACTACAACCCTGGTTAGAGGAATCAACTAAACCTACAATATGGAAATAGGCATGCACCTTATGTCCTACCACACAATAGGCTAAATAATTTCTAGCCTCCTAAACCACCATATTAAGAAAAGCCCCCTCCCCTACCTCAAAACCAAAGTGCAACCATGTCCCTTAAAGAAATGGTGAAGTTGCCACCTTCGTGCAAAATCAACAAAAAACTGACCAAAGATTTGCACAAATAGAATACCAAATAGGCCAAATTGCTATTTCCCTAAGCAAACTTGAAGCTAAAGACTCCAACAAATTGCCCTCCCAACCTTTGTTGAACCCTAGGGAGAATGTAAATGCTATTACATTGCGAAGTGGGAAAGAACTAGGGTCCAAAGATGTGGCACTTGAAGATGACGATAGGGGCACCAAACTTTATAAAGAAATTAGCAACTCCTCTCTCTTTTATAAAGGTGTTGACAAGCATAATGAGACCAAAAGTAAAGAAAATGACAACTTTATAAGAAGGACAAGCAAAACTGATTTAGTCCCCAAGCAAGAGGAAGTCGACAGGCACATTATTAAAGATAAAAAGAAAGTCGAAAAATCCAAAGAGGTGGAGGAAGAAGTCGAAATCAAGGCTTCTAAGCCTGAGGTAAGTAAAAGACATGTTCCATTTAATACAGGCATTTACCCCCTCCTTTTCCTGACAGGTTTGCCAAGACAAAGAAAGAGGAACAAGACAAAGAATTTTTTGAGACCTTTAGGAAAGTGGAGATCAACATTCCTCTTCTTGATGCTATCAAGCAAGTGCCAAGGTATGCAAAGTTTCTTAAAGAATTGTGCACTAATAAAAGGAAGCTTTAAGGTAATGAAAAGATAAGTATGGGGGAGAATGTCTTAGCAGTCATTCAAAGAAAGATGCCCCCTAAGTGCAAAGATCCTTGTATGTTTACTATTCCATGCATGGGCAAATCTAGGTTTGAAAAGCCATGATAGATCTAGAAGCATCAATTAATGTTATGCCTTTGTCAATTTATAATTCTTTGAATCTTGGACCATTAAATGAGACAGGTGTAATAATTCAATTGGTCGATAGGTCTAATGCTTATCCTGAAGGAGTAGTTGAAGATGTCTTAGTGCAAGTTAATGAATTAGTCTTTCCTGTTGACTTTTATGTGTTAAATATGGAAGATGATAATTCTATTAGCCCTGCACCTATTTTATTAGGAAGACCTTTCTTAAAGACATCTAAGAGTAAGATTGATGTGCATAATGGAACACTAACCGTGGAATTTGATGGGGAGATGATTAAATTTAATATCTTTGACGCTATAAGATATCCTAGTGATGTGTATGCTGTTTTTGGGATTGATATACTTGATAATCTAACCCAACAATTTTTTGAGCTAGGAAATAAGGATGCACTTGAGGTGGCTATTAGCAACAACGTTCAAAAGGAAGAAATTGACGATTCTCTTGCATATGTCAATTTTAATAAAGAACTTTAAGAACAAGTTTTGGTTTTGGACTCCATAATCAAAAAAAGGAATGAATCTTTTAAATATGAATTGCATATTTCTTATACTAAGATTCTTCCTTCTATTGTGTAAGCCCAAAGGTTGGATTAAAGCCTTTACCTGACCATCTCAAGTATGTGTTTTTAGGAGAAAATGAAACTTTACCTATGATTATTGCTAACAATTTGAACTCTTTGCAAGAGGAAAGACTTGTTAAGGTGTTCAGGCAGTACAAGACAGCAATTGGATGGACTATTGCTGACATAAAAGGTATAAGCCCTACCATGTGCATGCATAGAATATTACTTAAAGAAGGCTCAAAACCGACAAGGGAAGCCCAAAGAATACTAAATCCACCCATGACGGAGGTAGTGAAGAAGGAGATACTGAAGCTCCTAGATGTTGGGGTGATTTACCCTATCTCTGATGGTAAATGGGCAAGCCTTATCCAAGTTGTTCCAAAGAAGTTTGGCATCACTGTTGTGAAGAACGAAGACAACGAATTGATACCTACAAGAATTTAGATTGGTGGCGAGTTTGTATTGACTATAGGAAGTTGAATGCTTTAACTCCCAAGGATCACTTTCCTCTACCTTTTATTGATCAAATGCTTGAACGATTACCAGGTATAACTCATTATTGTTTTCTTGATGGTTATTCAGGCTATAATCAAATAGTGATTGCCCCCAAAGACCAAGAGAAAACGACATTGACATGTCCATTTGGGACCTTTGCCTATAGAAGAATGTTGTTTGGTCTTTGTAATGCTACAACCACATTCCAAAGATGCATGGTAAGTATATTCTCTGATTTTTTGAAAACATCATAGAAGTTTTTATGGATGACTTTACTGTTTATGGAAACTCTTTTGATGCATGCTTAGAGAACCTTACTCTTATACTTGAAAGATGCATGGAAACTAATCTAGTTTTAAATTTTGAAAAATGTCACTTTATGTTAGAACAAGGTATAGTTTTAGGACATGTAATATCATCTAGAGGAATAGATCTAAGATAAGCGTTGTCCAATCTTTACCTTACCCTGTAACTGTGCGAGAAGTTCGTTCTTCTCTTAGACATGCACACTTTTATCGCAGGTTTATCTAGGATTTTTCAAAGATTGCGTTACCCTTCTGTAAGTTGCTTCAAAAGGATGTTGAATTTAAATTTAATGAGAAGTGCAAGGAGGCATTCAACAAGTTGAAGGAATGCCTAGTTTTTTGCCCTATCATTCAACCACCTAATTGGAACCTTCCTTTTTAGCTATGTGTGACGCAAGTGACTATGCTATTGTAGGAGTGTTGGGACAAAAAGTTGGAAAGCTTCACATGTGATCTACTATGCATCAAGAACGTTGAATGAAACTCAACGCAATTACTCCACAACAAAAAAAGAGCTTTTAGCCATTGCCTTTACTTTAGATAAATTTAGATCTTATTTACATGGTACTAAAATTGTTGTTTATTTTGACCATGCAACTCTACGATACTTGCTATTGAACAAGGAAGCTAAGCCAAGGTTAATAAGATCGACTCTTTTGTTACAAGAATTTGATCTAGAGATCAAAGACGATAAGGGTGCAAAAAACTTGGTGGCTAATCACTTAAGTCGAATTGAGAGAGAGGAAGAGGCGTTACCTTGCAAGAATTCTTGCTTGATGAGCATCTCATGAAAATTGAAGTAACTCAGCCATGGTATGCAGATACTATGAATTATTTAGTTACTAATAATTTTCCTAATGATAAGAGTGATTCCAAATATTATATTTGGGATGACCTTTATCATTAGAAGTAATGCTTAGACCAAGTAATTAGAAGATGTGTCACTCAAGGTAAGATCTAATCAATCTTAACTTTCTACCATAGTTATGAATGTAGAGGTCACTTTAGACCCAAGAGAACAACAAGAAAGGTACTAGATTGTGGATTTTATTGGCCTTCAATCTTTAAAGATGCATACTTATTTTGCAAAACATGTGAGCATTGTCAAAAAACAAGTAACATCTCTCAAAGAAATCAAATACCACAAACCCCTATTTTAGTTTGTGTAATTTTTTATGTTTGGGGGATTGATTTCATGGGACTCTTCCCATCTTCATACAACAATCTATATATAATTCTTGCGATTGATTATGTTTATAAATGGGTAGAAGCAAAAGCCACTAGGACTGATGACTCTAAGATTGTTGTAGAATTTGTCAAATCTAATATTTTTGCTAGGTATGGAACGCCAGTATCCTTAATAAGTGATAGAGGTACTCACTTTTGCAACCGAATGGCTGAAGCTTTATTGAAAATGTACCATGTCACTCATAAGGTGTCTACAACCTACCATCCCCAAACAAGTGGCCAAGTAGAAGTTTCTAACAAAGAGATTAAGTCCATCCTTCAGAAAACAGTGAATCCACAAAGGAAAGATTGGAGAATAAGCCTTAATGTTGCTTTATGGGCATATAGAACAGCCTACAAGACACCCATTGGGATGTCTCCCTATAGGTTTGATATTGTGAGATTCGGTATTTTGTATTCATTGTACATCTTCTTGTACATGATTGATAATTAGAATAAATTAAAGTATGGAATTAAATAAAGATTGAAGATGAGACTTATTTTACATTATGGAAATTGAAATTTTAATTGCAATATGGTGCAGGTGAAGTAGAATGAAAATCTAAAATTTTAAGAATGGAAATTTGATTGTTGGAATTATTGGCTTAATAGCAATCAAAGATATGAAGAAAAAATGAATTAAATGTGTACTCATGCAAAGCTATTTTATTGGATGGAATGTAAAAGAGAAGAGGAGAAACTAAGTTGCCATTCACGCCAACAACAAAATCTGCACTTGGATTGCATTCGGTTGGAAGAAAATTCCAAGGAAATGGAATTCAAGCATGGATTAAAAATATATATATATATATATATATAATAAAGTCTAATTTACATATAATATGAAGACCAAGAAACTCATGTGTGAAAGCCTTGAAAGAGATATGTAAAGAGGTCAATAAAAGTGGCTACACAAGTGGATTTCACACCACTTTCTTCTTTGCAAGACTGATTCGGTTCAGCCTTAAAAGGCTGATAAAAATTATATATATTTTATAATATAAATAAGTAGAAATGGTGTCTAAGAAATAAAGAAATTAAGAATACTTGATATTAGAATTTTATTGGTCAAAACAAAGTAAAGAAAGAGGGAAGAAGAAGGACAAACCGAATGTGCAAGATGATCCACGCCAACTTTTTGTTGGATACGTTTTATCCTGCTTTTAAAGGCTGTTAGTAGAAGGCTTTTATGAGCAGAAAACTAAAGGAAACATGAGTTAACAAGATAGTATAAAAGAGGTACTAGATAAGGGAGATTATTGGCTGGAATTAACCAAGGAAAAGAAGAGAAAGAAATCAATTAAGGCTGATTGGTCAACATGCCAGCTTGTTGTTTTAATTGCAAACTTTGTAGCTTTTGTAAAGGTTGCCGAGATCATCAATTCATGGTGAAAGAATTATGAAAAGAAACATGAAAAATAATATATTAAGTGGCTGGAAATTTTGGCTGAAGTAGAAAGACAAAAACAAAAGAAAAAGGTGATAAAAATCGTGTCAAAAGAGACTTCTCTACGCCACTTTATGCTGCATTCTCTTCATGCATTAAATGGATTTTAATGCAATGAATGATGAAGAAATACTATAAAATGATAGGTGGATTTGTAATATTAGTTAAAAAGGATAAAGAGAGGAATAAGAAGTAAGAAAGCCTCGGTAAAACCTTCTTCACCACCGAAAATATATTAGCTACGAGAACCATTTCCTTCTCTGTTCTGCTTCTTTACTTCGGTTCACTTAAGAAAAGAATTCAACAATTTCATAAATTAGAAACCTAAACACTTAAGCTCCACCCTTAAACCTTAGTTAAAGCTTGGGATTCATCAAGGAGAAATAAAAAGGGGCTGGCGTAGAAGAAGAACAAAACAGAATATAAATTCTGTTTTAGAAACACAAATTAATCAAGGTGAGATTTAATGATTTCTTAAGATTTAATGATATAAATCTATGATTTCAAGCATGAGAAGCATGATTATAGCCTTGCTTTTGATTTATTCTTGTTGAATCATGGAAAATAGAATGAATTCATGTCTTGAGATAGATGAAGAATAAGAAGGAAATTGAGCTGAAATTTTTGTTTTATGATGTAAAATAACTAAAGGAAATTAGATAGATGGAAGAAGAAGATTAGAAATTGAAATATGATTAAATGAGAATTTGACTATTAAGAGGAGACCTTCGGTTGAGAGTAGAAACAAAGAAGCATTTAAGCTTCATGCAAGGAAATAGAAAATGAGGTTCACGTAGACAAGGAAGCAATAAATTGCAAAATGAGGAAATAGAAATCATGTTGAAAAGTCAACAATAATGGCCATGAGAGGTTCGGCCATGGCTTGAAAAGTAAAGTAATTATGTTGAAAATTTGGAAAGTTAGTAGAAAATAATTGTAGAAACTAAAAGAGAATTTTCGGTGAAATTAAAACCGAAAAAGGAAGTGAAATGAAGGAATTGAGTTTTTATACCGGTATAATTTATAATTTATGACTTTAGAGGCTGCATTATATGAATATTAGTAGTTCATAAATAAGAAGAAAATTATTAATAATTTTCGATAAAATTATTTTGCAGCCCGAGTAGACGGATTTCGGTTAGCATTACCGGGACGATCGTCGGCATAAGACTGGTAAGGGGGAAGTGTGTGAGTTGTAGGGATATGATGATATGCATGTTTTAACAAGTTAAATCTTGTGAAATTAATGGAAGTATGAATTATTTTAAAACATGCATAAATTGGAGATAAGTCGACTGGTTTATAACTGTGTTTATATGCATGCGGTTAAGAATCCGCAGCTATTATGCTGTCGGAAACTTTCTAACAACTATTCTAAAATATTATAAATATTTTAGAAATATGTAAATGATTTAAATGAGAAATTTAAAGATAAATTCCATAATTTTTCCATGAGATGGGATTTATTAGAAAATATGAAGTATTTAAATATTCATGTTTTATATATTTATTTAAGTGAGAATTTGAATTATGTTATATTATATTAAATATTCATAATTGAATATTTATGTGTTTTCTCACTTTAGCATGAATATTTATTGATTGAATTACAGTGTACGAAAATGAGAATAATACCTTTTTGGAATTATTATTTATTTAAATGATTTAAATTCATAAATGTGTTTCCTTAAAGGTATTTTGAGATATAAATTTGATTTTGAGACTTTAGGCCCCGAGATTCATGCTTTACTGTTATACTGTACTGTTCACGTGGCTGATAGACCCGCCAAGTCATCAGCAGTCCCGATGTCGCCTGGCAAGTGTACACCGAGGACGCCCATAGACTGTGGCCATAGATCTAAATTGTTTACTGTTACTGTGTTCCTTCGGGAATGATTATAGCATGACATGATTTAGGGTGATGTCTAGTCTCAACTCACTGTTTACTGAATACTGTTTTATCGTACACGGTTTACTGAAATTACTGATTTGAGATGGTATTGATGTGAAAGGAAATAAAAGGTTTCTTTTATTTATTTTCATGGAAAAATAAATATTAAATTTATGCTATAAGAGATTTTATTGTTTTATAGCATATAGATTCATTATATCGAGCAGCATACAACTCCTTTACTGAGCACGTGGTTCGCTCACCCCTTCAATTTCACTCCACAGGTATTGATTTGGATTAAGAGACGTACCATCCGAAGTATCAACTGCTAGTTCGGTTACCCGAGACAGCAGACTTTAGACATCGGAGGTATATTATTTTCTTTTATATATTCAGGAAATTTGTACAGTACTACTTTAAGTAGAAATAAAATACAGGGAATGTAACTCTGATATACAATAAAATGAAATATTCATGTTTCGGAAATTACACTGTAAATGGAAGTACTATTTAGTACGGTAATTATTATTTTACTGAAAGCATCACGGACAGCCCAACCGGTAAAAGAGTATAAATTATGAGTAAATAAAGTGTAAAAATATACACTCAGACCGTTACAGATATGAACCTCATTGAAAGAAGACGGGGTTCAATCAAAACACGAAGAACACGAAGAAGAAAAACAAGAACAAGTTAAAAACACAGCAAAGGAAAACAAAAATTAGAGATAAAACCAAGACCCGTTGTGTAGAAACACAAGAACCTATGGTATTGTACCAAGACCCATTGCTTAGAAAAGCAAGAACCTATGGTATAAATTGGTGGAAGATAGAAGAACGCCACAAGAAAGACCTTGATAAGTTCAAGAGTTCTCAAGAGAACCAAAGAGAACCAAAGAGAAGTCTCTCAAATTTATTACTCAAATCAATTGTCTTCTACCCAAAGGGTTACATAGCTATTTATAGGCAAATAGTAAACTTGCAGCAAAAGTAATAGGAATCCTACTTTCTAACTTGCAGAACAAGTAAAAGGAATCCTACTTTCCTAACTTGCAGAACAAGAAATAGAAATCCTACAATACCTATTAAATAAAAAGAAATTGGGCTTAAATTAAATTAAGACAATGTTCAGCCCAATAATATATATCTAAATAACCTAAGTATAGCATTTGGCCCAATTGCACTAGGCCCAATTTATGCAACTAGCTTAATTGCATTTCGGCCTAATACTTGTGTCTTCAAAAAGGTTGAACTGGGGCTTGGATCATGTTATAGAAGACTTTGTCATCCTCCATGCTCAAGCTTTGTTGGACTTTCTCTCTAGCAAAATTAATGAAACCAGTCAAGGCTTGTTGCATTATCTCTGTTTTAGCTCTTGTCATTGGACCTCCATGGATGCTCAAAGGATCACGATCACCACGAACATGACTTGGGCTTTGTGAGCTTGATGGGCCTCCATCATTCCCCCTTTCCTCAAAAGAATTTGTCCTCAAATCATAATCACCTATATCAATATCAAAGGGAGAAAGATCATAAACATTAAATGTAGCACTAACATTATACTTACTTAGAAGATCTAACTTATAAGCATTGTCATTGATCTTCTCAATCACTTGGAATGGTCCATCTCCTCGAGGTTGCAACTTGGAGCAACGTTGAGCAAGAAATCTCTCTTTACGCATATGTACCCAAACCCAATCACCAGGTTCAAAGATAACTTTCTTGCAATGCTTGTTGGCTTGAGTAGCATATTGCTGAGTCCTCTTCTCAATATTTTAACATACCTTCTCATGTAGTTGCTTAACAAAATCAGCTTTCTTTTCCCTATCCAAACTAGCTCTCTCCTCAGTAGGTAGTGGTAAAAGATCCAATGGAGTGAGTGGATTAAAACCATAGACAACTTCAAATGGAGAATAACTAGTAGTAGAATGCACATTTCTATTGTAAGCAAACTCCATATGAGGCAAACAATCTTTCCAATTCTTCAAGTTCTTTTGAATAATAGACCTTAACAAAGTAGATAAAGTACAATTGACTACTTCAGTTTGACCATCAGTTTATGGATGACAAGTAGTTGAAAACGATAGCTTTGTTCCTAACTTTCCCTATAATGTTTTCTAAAAGTAGCTAAGTAACTTCACATCACGGTAAGAAACAATGGTCCTCGGAACACCATGTAGACGAACAATTTCCTTGAAGAATAAATCAACAATGCTGCTTGCATCATCCGTCTTATGACAAGCAATGAAGTGAGTCATCTTAGAGAACCTGTCAATAACAACGCAAACAGAATCTCTACCTCTCTTTGTTCTTGGTAAACCCAAAACAAAGTCCATAGAAATGTCAGTCCAAGGAGTAGTAGGAATAGGCAATGGAGTGTAAAGTCCATGATTCATAACTCTAGACTTAGCTTGTTTACAAGTGACACATCTTTCACATAATTTTTCAGCATTTCTTTTCATGTTAGGCCAAAAGAAGTGATCATGCAATATGTCTAAAGTTTTCTTTACTCCAAAATGTCCCATTAATCCACCACTATGGGCTTCTCTAACAAGTAATTCTCTTAAAGAACTCCTAGGCACACATAATCTATTTTCCCTAAATAAGAATCCATCATGCCTATAAAACTTTTCAAAACCAGTTTTCTCGCATGTATTGAACAAATTTTCAAAATCCTCATCAGTAGCATATAAGTTTTTAATATACTCAAATCCAAGTAGTTTTGCATCAAGAGTAGTGATTAGAGTATACCTTCGTGTCACGACTCGAAGGCCAATGACATCCGCTTAACACTTACTTGATTTCTTAGGAAAATTTCGAACTAAATTTTTCTTTCTCTACTTACGGTTTGTATTCAGTGTTAGTGTAGTATCTAAATCCAATCCTATCTTACTCATATTATTTCTCGAGCTAAGTCACATTTCTCAAGGAGGTTTTTCTTATGATTTTCGTCTTATTTTACTATTCCCAAAAGAGACAGGTCGAAAACCTCCCCTTTGCGTTTTATCAATTTCCCCAGGTATAATTTCCTACACTAAAACACATTTTAAATCACATAACACAACAGCTGGTGTTTCTCCACAGTTTCATGAAATCATGTATTTCAAAGATCTCGAGAGTTTAACTATTACTAAGTTCGTATCTACCACATTATACATAATTCAAAACATACATTAGGACCCGGATCGGACTCGATAACCACCTAGACTCACATAGTCATCTAGTGCGATCCAAAGTTACATCCCACCTATTTTCCTAGTACTGTGAAATTAACGTACATATGACCATCAAAATGATATACGAATAGTATACTTCAAAATACAAAATGCTAGCTCCGGAGAACGCAAACGAGTACCACTACTAGGTACGGTTTCCCGGGAGCCTACACGAAGCCTGAGCCGGCTATCAACTCGTATGATCTGTAGATGTTAAATTAAGGGGTGAGCAATCCACGGCTCAGTAAGTAGTTTAAATAAAAACATACAAGGCTCAAATCGTAAAACACGATCATACATGCTTAAGTTATTGTAAATTAGCATGTATAGATTATACTAAGGTTTATTGTCATTCCGTAAGTGCACAGACGTTATAAACTTGTTTATGCTTTCATTCCATTCTTAATTTCACAAGGCATCATTCTTTTTATCAGTATGACTACGTGTGGAAGAAAACGAACATTCAAGTAGCATATGTTCAAGTGGCATATATAAACATGATCCAATAATCGAAAGAAACGAACATTCAAGTAGCACACGTTCAAGTGGCATATATAAACATAATCCAATAATCGAAAGAAACGAACATTCAAGTAGCACACGTTCAAGTGGCATATATAAACATAACCCAATAATCGAAAGAAACGAACATTCAAGTAGCACACGTTCAAGTGGCATATATAACCATAACCCAATAATTGAAAGAAACGAACATTTAAGTAGCGCATGTTCAAGTGGCATATATAAACATAATCCAATAATTACACACATCATATGTCATATGCATAAGATCTATTCTATCCTTCGACATTCGTCGCATTCACGAATCACAATCACTTACTTTTCGTCACAATATCCTACGATTTCTCATATTTCGTCGGAACTCGTGTAGCACTTAGTTCCCGAAGGATTCTAGAGGTGGCTCACACGGTACAGAAATCGAGTCTTTGCTCGGTTTGACCTTTACATCAAAACTCGTGTAGCACTTAGTTCCCCAAGGACTCTAGAGGTGGCTCACACGGTACAGAAATCGAGTCTTTGCTCGGTTTGGCCTTTACATCAAAACTCGTGTAGCACTTAGTTCCCCAAGGACTCTAGAGGTGGCTCACACGGTATAGAAATCGAGTCTTTGCTCGGTTTGGCCTTTACATCAAAACTCGTGTAGCACTTAGTTCCCCAAGGATTCTAGAGGTGGCTCACACGGTACAGAAATCGAGTCTTTACTCGGTTTGGCCTTTACATCAAAACTCGTGTAGCACTTAGTTCCCGAAGGACCAAGACTCTAGAGGTGGCTCACACGGTACAGAATCGAGTCTTTGCTCGGTTTGGCCTTTACATCAAAACTCGTGTAGCACTTAGTTCCCGAAGGACTCTAGAGGTGGCTCACACGGTACAGAAATCGAGTCTTTGCTCGGTTTGGCCTTTAGGACTTAGATTTCGAAAAATATGACTAGGTGCTAATTAAAGAAGGTGGCAATGTCAAGCCAACGACATTAAACAAAAGCACTTCTTGGGAGGCAACCCAAGGATGTAAAAAAAGGGAGTATTTCTTTCCTTATCTTATATTACCATTTATTTTATTTTTGGAAGTCTCTATTATTCTTTCTTTGCATAATTGACTGACTTTGGGGACAAAGTAAGATTTAAGTGAGGGGGAATAATGGTTGAGAGTTTGTATAAAAAAATGAAAATAAAAAAAAATTAAGAGTCTATAAGATCATAATATGTTTTCTTTCTTTGATAATTGATTCTAAACTAAAACATGGTTTTATAAGAGAGTTGAGAATATTTTAATTGTTATTATTGTTGAAGTGAATGCTTTCTAAAGAATTTGTGTGAATTCATGATTAAATATGGTTGTTCATATGATATTGATAATGTGCTTAGTTCATTGAAGTTGGTATAAGTATAGGTTAAATAGATGAGAACCTAGAAAAAAAAAGAAAAAAGAAATATATAAATATAAAGGTTGAAAGCTTTAAATTCTACTCTAATATTTTGAGTTGGTTGTTCTTTGATTGAATAAATTATTAAAGTGACTTGAAATATGAGTATCCAAAGCACTCTAAAAGGGGCCTTACTTGTTGAGTAATAGGGTGTTGGTATCACCAATATTAACATTCGCTTAAAAAAGCAAATAAGTACTTAAGGAAACCATTGTCTATACCTCAGAAAAAAAAAAGAAAAGAAAAATAAAAGGTTCTAAGATCTACTACCTAGGCTTGTATCGATGGAAGATGGATAATTGCAAAGTTTATATGTTTCAATTGTGTTGATTGTGAATCTTAGATGAATTTATTTAGAAGTATGCATGAATATGAGAAGTAATTATTAAAATATGATTAACTTAAATATTTAACTATTGTTGAAGTTATGAGTTGAGAGTTAAAAGATTTGAAAATATATCCATGATCTTAGTCTTTGTTATTGAGTCTTTATTTGAATTTTTAGGATTGAGTCTTAAGTAAAAGATTTTATAGGTATATCTTCTAAAAACCCTCACGAGACACAACTCGTCCACTAGGGGTGACTTAGGGGATTAAAGGCTTATTGCATATGCTAAATGCAATCGTGATTCCTACAAAAGTGAGTTAGGATTTAGGATTTGGATTTTACGATTTCACTCTTTAGTTAGTTTAGTTTAGGTTTTGCTAGAGGACTAGCAAAAGCTAAGTGTGGAAAATTTTGATAGGATGATATTTTGTGAACTATATATGTGCTAGTATATTTGCTTTATTGGTTTTTTATACCTAAAAGAGCTTACTAATATTTATTTTACGATTTAGGTATTAAATATCAAAGTCTGAATTAATTGAAACTAAAAGAATAAAGTGCAGTATTTTTTGTCCAATTTGAAAGATTGATGTTTGTGACCATCTTAACGACCTGATCTCAAGAAGTGACCTTTATGGAAGTTGTAGAGGACTTCTCAAGGTTTCCAGAATGTACAAATCGTAAAACTCAGAGTTCATTTGATGGGTCAACTATTTATGGAAAGTTATAATGAAAATCTACCCAAAATTTCTATTTTTAGAAAGAGTTCCAACAAAGCAAGGCCAAGACAAGATTTTGTTAAGACAAGATATTGTGAAGACAAAATTTGGTTGAGACAAGATATGTCCTAAAATTTTATTATGTCTTAAAGTTTTAATTATTTTTAAGACAATGTAATAAAGAGGAAAATAGAGTTTAAGTAGAGAAAGAATTGTAAAGAGAGAGAAGTTTTAAAAAGAATCAAAACTCTTCTCAACTTCTACTGTACCTAACATTCTTTGGCCTATATAAAGAGCACATTAGCTCTCATAAAAATCATCCCTCATATCCCTCTTCCTCAGTTTTCCTGTAGCAATTTCTTAAGATTTTAATAAAAGTTTTTAAATTTCATTCTTACTGATTTTAATTAGTGGTTTTTATTTTATTTTATTAGTTTTTAATAATTGTTATAGATCTCTATTTTTCTTTCTTTCAAATCTGATTTCTTTTCTTTCTTTTTAAACAATTTCTAATTTTCTTATATTAAGAGTAGTCAAAACTGATTCTTGCCTAGTTTTAATAATTGTTTGTGTGTTCTTGCTAGATTTTGATCTTGATTTATTAGTTCTTGTTTAATATTATTAAAGATTGATATCTTGATTGTTCTTTTGCATGATAATTGATTGCTTGGTAATATTTAACATGAATTGTGTAATCTTGAACATGTCTAGTGAGTAGTTTGTTAATTCAGTTATGAGGTAATTTAATAATTCTTGGAAACCTTGATTGTGAGATTATGAACTTATGATATAATTGTTATTAAATATATGAAACTCCCTAAGCATGATTTTATGATTGTTTAATTGATAAGATAGGAGGCCTACTATTTAGTTTAATTAAAGAATCTACTCCTAGATTAAAAACTTAACTTCGTAATTATTTTTAGGTTTAATCACAATAGGGCTAAGGGAATGGAAGTTTAGGTTGAATACATTTACATCGTATGTGTTTATTACTTAATGTCAACTCATATATTTCTCGTTTCTAATGCTGCTAATAATTTTATCTAGAGATCGTATCCTAGGTGAATTAATTAGTTAGAGATTAATTCGAAGTCGTATTTTTTAATTAGTTAGAGATTAATTGGGAATCGTATTTTTGATTAACGACTAAGGATTGATGGTGTAACTTGTCGTACTTGGTACACTCCAGTTGACTATTTAATTAACAATGATCTTTTGATGTCAAGGATCAACAGGAAGTCCAAGAATATTAGATATCTTGTAATTGAATGCTTGTGATATTTGTTTGAATTTTAATCTTTATATATTATTAGTATATTAGTTAAGTGCTAGTTTCTAGAAACCCTAAATTTAACTTTAGCTCTAAAAACCCCAAATTTCTGTTCTTTCCCCAAAAATTAGATTTTAATTTAACTAGGTAATTTCATTTTATTAAAGTCTCTGTGGGATCGACCCTGACTTCTGCTAGCTACATAGTAGTTGTTTAGGAATTTATTTTTGGTAACCTACAACAGTACCATCAAAATACTATGTACTTCAATAAGTCAATTACTGTGTACTTTGATAAATTAATCAATCTACACTGGGATAAATCGATCAATGTACACTTCAATAAATCGATTACTATATACTTCGATAAATCAATTGCTATACACTTTAATAAGCCCATCATTATACATTTCGATAAATCAATCAATTCACAAAACGATAATCAATAATTGTTAGGCATATAACCTCGATTCACAAAAAAACGATTTTAAATCGATCACTTGTCACTTTTAGGCAAAAGCCTCAAATTACTGAAAAATTATATCAATAGATATCTAATAAAGTTTTGGCAAAAACCCCACTCATTGATACTGTCATAACATCCGTCCTAGCTAACAATAGAGGAAGTGTCGCAACGAGGAACTCATCTAACACGTAGGTCCTTTAGGATTCTAGAGGTGGCTCCCATGGTCCAAAAAGGTATCTGTGTAGCACGTAGGTCCCTTAGGATTCTAGAGGTGATTCCCACAGTTTGAATGATATCCGTGTAGCACATAGGTCCTTTAGAACTCTAAAGGTGGCTCCCACGGTCAAAAAAGGTATCCACGTAGCAGGTAGGTCTCTTAGGATTCTAGAGGTGGCTCCCACAGTCTAAACAATATCTTGTAGCACGTAAATCCTTTAGGATTCTAGAGATGGCTCCCACGGTCCAAAAAGGTATCCGCGTAGCATGTTGGTCCCTTAGGATTCTAGAGGTGGCTCCCTCAGTACAATGTCTATGGCCATAGAATACTCCAGTCTTGCTGATCAATCAAGAACTGGAACTTGTTTGCTAGTTTTTCGGACAAGCCTAATAATGCCTAGAGCATGAGGCTCGTAAGGCGCAGAAACTGATACTGATACTGAAAGTCTAGAGCACAAAGCTCAATAGACGGGTAATGGAACGTAGAGCGAAGCTCAATAAGCTCGTAGTGACCTGAAGGTCAATGGGTCTGCCTGCAATCGAAAACGGATCTGAAAGACATATTTCTCATGTAGCACTTAGCTTCCACGAGTTTCAAAACACTTATTAAAGCAGTTCTAAGTTTCAAATATGCATAATCATTGATTTAATTCAAAAGTCGGTTCAAAACTAAGACTTTGTAAATTAAGACATAATGCAAGTCATTATAAATCATAGATATAAAATAGCTTGACCCATTGCATGCTATACATAAAATCGCACATGCATCAATAACATGCTACTACACACTCTGCATGGTCACTTAAGAGTAATTTATGCAAGTTCGGCACCTAAATGCTTAGCTTTCACATACATAACCATCAAAGTCTATACAATCCTCATGTCATATGAACATTTCACTTCGTTTAATATACAAACTTGGCTAGCCACAACATGCAAGGCAGAAAACAAAATTTCAATCCAGCTTAAGCATAAACCAAAGTTAATAAATTGATCTCATTTTCAATCTTAGCTTACTTACCTTAATTCCCAACCATAACTTTTGCATCGCTTAATTTAAGAACAAATATTAACAAAACTTGAACCATTCCTACGAGATGGTGCTAACAAGCTTTACTTAACCCACTTACCTTATACATTTAGCAATTATCTTCTTCGACTTCCGTATTATGATTCAAGCTCCTAACTGCTCCAAGTCACTACAAATCAAATCATTATTGTTTCAATAACCTATTCTCATTATGCTAAAAACATATATCTTAGAGCCAAAACCAATCGAGTTTGCTTCTCCTTCCTCGCCTCTATTTCAGTTCCTCTTTTCACTCTTTCATTTCCTATCTCACGTGTCTACTTTTTCACTCTTCCTCCCTGATCGTGTCACTGTCCTACTCTCTCTCTCGCTTACAGTCCACTGTAGTTTTCTCCTTTTCTTTCCTCAGCCAGGAACAACACCCTTGCTCAGCTGGGCTGGCTCTCATTTTAGCCCTTTATAGCTCCTCAATCACGCCTCAAACAACTTGCTTTTGCCCCGACTAACCCTGTTACAGCCTCAATTGTAGCACCAAGACTAATCTGAATTGCCAGGCTATTTCCATCGTTCTTTCCACCAAACCCAACCTATTTCAAGCCAACATGAGCCCTCTGCCTCATCTTCTTCACTCTTTCTCTCATGCTCTGGTAGCTTCACTGCTTTCACTCGGTTTCTCACGTTGCAACTCTCATCTTCTCTTCTCTCATTCTCTTTCCACTCTTCTTCTCCACTCTTTCAATTTTTTTTTCATTTTCTTGTTTTACAAAGGACTTTTGGTGTAATATCCGGAATTATAAAATTCCAAACTAAATTTTTTCCTTTTTACTTCTATCTTTCTTATTCACTCATTTGGTATCAATCGATTTGCGTTCGGTGACGATGTAAGTTCCATCTACAATTTCTTTTTCAATTAAATCTTTAGACTATTTAAATTAATCAATCCCTAAATAATAAATAAGAAATCAGAATAAAATCTATAACAATATATTTATAATTCTATTTATAACAGTTCAATATAAACTTACATCCCACAGATTCATGTACTTCCTTTTGATTTACTATTACACTGTTTACATCCCATCACAAATACATCTGCTGTGCATTTACTAGTCTGAATATAAATATAAAAGTAATATGTACCGGTCTACTCAATATTATAACATCCAACGATCTTTTTCAACTAAACTGGAAGCGATTGGCGGTATGTGCACTGTCGATCTATAACTGGGATGGCGAGGAAGGGGGTGAGCTTTGGGAAAAGCCTAGTAAGAAACACATATAAAAGCACGTTCTATATGCAATTCAGTAAAAATAACTTATTTTACTAATTATGAAAAACATATTAAATATATTATTGAAATACATAAAAAAAATATTTATTTCCTAACAATATACTAGGGCATAATATGGGAATGATACTAGAGTCAACCAGGTAACCGGGTAGAGTATGGGAGGTACTTTGAAGTACCTGTCGTGATCCCTAGATGCAACTATAGGGAGGAATATAGTTGAAAATGAAATCATTGATCAATATAAATCATTTAGTAATTTATGCGATGCAATTTCAAATCATTAATCAATACAAAACATTTAATGATTAATGCAATGCAATCTCAAATCGTTATACAATATAAAACAATTTATTTAAATAGTTCTATAAAGCACTTTCAATAAAATTTTCAGTAAATAAATAGAAACATTTCAAATCATGCTATGATCAGTATTTTTGTATTTCCATATACTGTAGTAAACAATTCATTTAAAACCATCACTTTCAATCATTCGATTTCTATCTTTTCTTTCTTTCTGTCAAATCAATAAATCAAAAATCAAATCACTTACAATTAGTTCAATGGAGACAGTCACATTCAATAGGACCATACACCAAACTATATCCCTACAGGGACCTGTATAGGAATCAAGCGTACTCACGTGGGCCACGCATCCAACCCTAAGCCGTTCCTACCTGTAATAATGGCCATTGTCGAAAGACCACAGTGAGCACTGATCAGGTGACAGCTGTGGTTCAAGGGAAGGTACTGGGGACTAGCACAAAGGACTCCCAACCCTAATCATCAATCATCTGTAGGCATGACCACTAAGGAGCAACTGTCTCAAAACCATTTCATATATTCATATAATTTAGTTGTAAAAATCATTTCAAATAGCAATTATCTTCAATCAATCCATAATCATGAAAAATTACAATTTATGAAATTTAAACATTTCATATAAATCATCTCATGTAACTTATTTAATGTAAGTCATTTCATGTAAATCAATTCATGTAAATCATTTTATGTAATGAAAACATGAATTGATTTAACTCATTTCGTATGATGCAGTTCATATAAATCATTTCATTTAAATCGATTCATATAAATCATTTCATGTAATTCAATATTTAGACTTGTAAAAATTTAAGATAAATTCTATTTCATGTACTTGGGACATTGGGTGAGGAATGATTAAAACGAGATTTTCGAGAATTTTCAATTGTAAGTAAAACATATCCTATGCGACTCTTATACATGTTCCTTACCTCGATTACCGTGTAATATATAATCTGATAGCACCTTTTTATGCCTCTTTATTTCTCGTACTTTGCACTGCACAATAGTTCTAAATTATATTCAAAATTCTATATTATGATTCAAATAAATATTCCATAATTTTTTATTTTCTATTTATCATTCTTAACAACAAATTTTATTTTGTTTCCTATCAATTACCGAAATATAATTTCAATTTAAATTTCATTCTTTTCTTTAAATGCCATTTCTTATTTAAATTCTCATATATACTATAATAATTATTCTTTAAATTTCTATCTTCTATTTTATAAATCTCAATAATTTTGTTTCTTTAATTTCCTACTAAATGCCTTAATTTTACTACACTTGGAGTCTTTCCTAATTCTAATTTCATTAATCATTCATATTTTTCAATTCTAATAATTATTTTATTAATTCTTATTTTCTAATTTATTCCTCTTTTCGTAGTAAATTATTTTGTTTCTTATCAATTACCAAAGTTTAGCTATTATTAAACCCATTAACTTATTTCTTAATTTTAATTTCTTTAAAATTCTATTATCTTAATTTTTATTATTTAGTCAAATATTTCATTCTTGCATTCTATTTATTATTTTCCAATTCAAATTTATTTAAAATTAATCTTTATTCATTACTAATATTAATTTCATTATTTGCTTATATCACAATTACTTTCGTTTTATTAATTCCCAATATCAATTTTTATTTGATTTTTCTTACCAATTACTATAATATAATGGCTATTAACTCTCATTTTCTTCCAAATTCAATTTCACCTACAATTTTATTAATCCAAATTCATTATTTTAAATCACCAAATTTTGCATGAAACCTTATTCCAACAATTAACCAAACACTCTTGTTTGCTTAATTTCATTCTTCTTCTAAATTTAACTTTATAAATATTCTTTGTTAATTTTTATATATATATATATATATATATTTAATTTCATTCTTCTTCTAAATTTAACTTTATAAATATTCTTTGTTAATTTTTATATATATATATATATATATATATATATATATCCTACCTCATTTGTTCACTAGAATTACACTATCTCACCCATTTTGTCTTGACCAACATGAATTTTACTTATATTTTTCAATTTCAAATTTCACAATTAAACTTTATGCATTATTTATTTTAATTTCATGATATATATATATATCATATATATATATATATATATATATATATCCTACCTCATTTGTTCACTAGAATTACACTATCTCACCCATTTTGTCTTGACCAACATGAATTTTACTTATATTTTTCAATTTCAAATTTCACAATTAAACTTTATGCATTATTTATTTTAATTTCATGATTAAAATATATTAAAATTTATCTTTATTCAGTTTATATGTGAAATCCCCAATTTCATGTAATTCCCCCATAATTTTAAAGTATTATAAGCTGAAATAATGAAATAAATATAAAGTTTTGATGTATAAATGATGTATGAGACATATGAAAGAATAATGAAATTGATAATTAATTAGTCAAAGAATTAATATCAGATTTTATTTAGTATAATGGACAAGTGGCTGAGATGAAAAATGGAGAAGAGAATTAAATGTTAAATGGTCAAAGGGTCAAGAAGTAATGGCTGACATGAGTTAATGGATAATTAAGCATTAAATGAAATTTTGCATAGTCATCACCATTCTCACCAACCTACGACAGCCATTAACTCTTCCTCCAAAATTTTCCTAAGTTTTCTCCCATAATTACCTTGTCGAGCAACAAATTCTAGCCATCGAATTATTAAACCTTAGTAATGAAAATCGTTCCTTATAGTTAGCCTAAGCTATACCTGAAATTTGGAAAGTTGAATCAAAGGGATTAAGGAGATCAAAGTTGTTATTATTTTAGTGATTTACAAAGGTAAGAGATTTAAATGGCTTAGTTGATTTTATTCATGGTTTGGAGTTCTATGGAATTGGTGTAGCATGGTTAAATAGATTTCTTAAAGATTTGAACTATTATGATAATTTCAGCTTGAAAAGTTGAAAGGAAAAGTGTTGATTTGCTACTAAGCTTGGGGAATATTGGCTATTGAGGTCAGAAATTTATGTAATGGACGTAGGTGGCTATGCCCACATGTTTTAATATGTTTGAAATTTATTTGGGAAGAAACAAATGTTGGTTTAAGTGCAGGAAAAGTTAAAATTTGGGTCTTACTCCTAGTACCAATTAGGCTAGGAGCAGCCGACTGCCTTAAATGGAAGTCAACTGCCCAGAGACAATCAAAGCGTAGATTTTCGAAAACCGAGACAAACCAGTCGACTGCTATGTAAGCCAGTCGACTGCTATTTTCCAGAAAGCCCTCTGTTTCCAAAATAGTCGACTGCTTTTTACTTGAAAAGCATTCTGTTTGAGAAAACAGTCGATTGCTATATGACCAGTCGACTACCTTTTATCGAAAAGCATTCTATTTCAAAACCAGCCGACCGCCTTTGGAGCCAGTCGACTGTCCTGTTTTCATAAGCATTCTGTTTCAAAACCAGTAGACTGCTAAGTGGGACCAGTCGACTACCTTATATGTTTTTAGAATTTTAAATATCGAAATTTTAAAGAAAATAATTTCGATAAATCAATATATGCATTAGCAACCGACTTCCCCTAAAGACCGGTTGACTGCCATGTTGAAAACAAAGTTTTAAAGCTTAATTTAAATAAGCTCAATTGTATTTCCAAGGAAGTAAATGATCAACGTTTTGGAGACTATGGACACCTATAATGATCATGCATGTTACTTGTATATGTTTACTTAGCTGAGGAGCCTAAGGCCGGTCCTCAGTGCTATAGATGTCACTTGACTAGTGTTCACTGTAGCCACCGACATTGGCCAATTTGTCTATGTTACATGTTTGGCTTGGGGAGGATTCCTGGCCCAATTATGGGTATGCCACTTAATTGTCATACTTCTTATGGGGGATACTTGGCATCCTTTACTAGACTTCCCTATATGATATTGACAAGATGCATGATTTTGTTGGAATTATATGTCTCCCATTTATTTGAAGTATATGAAGCATGCAAAATTATTTGTATATGAAAGTATTTGAAGTAAAGTATGAAAGTATATAATTTACTTGATTTATACGTAAATGTTAATTGAAGAACTCTTATGTATTTGATGAAAGAAGTATATGAATATGCTTTATAATGGTTTTACATGACATTATAGAGCCAATCAAGAAAACTGTATATAGAGGCATAGTATGCTTTTTTACATATGTTTCTTACTGTGCGTAAACTTACCGCTTTACAATCATTTTTCATTCAGATTATTTGTAATGAAGTCCGCTCTTGGTATAGGAGCGTAGATTTTGGAATATACGATATTCCTTCGAGGCTCGCTTCTGATCTCTTAAAGGTATATATATATACCTTTTGTAATGTAATTCAGACAATAGTATAGTACAGTACATTAATGTATATCTAATCATTGGGGGATATAGGTTATATAAGTATATGAGATCCTGATATATTTGAAGTATATAGATGTGAAAAATACATTTCATGAGTAAACTTTATATCATTCTAAATAATGATAATGGATAAAGTATAAGAAGAAGAAAAAATGGCATTGATGAACAGCCTAACCACACAAATGTAAAGTAAGGATATATGTTTATTAGTGGAAATGAAGATATAACATATTGGTATCAGAGTAAGTTAGTCGGATGTTTGTCAGTGTCGTTAGGTTAGAAATAGTGGATATCCCTAAAGTACTATACTTGTTTGAATACGTATGTGTAGTATAACTGTTTAAAGTTATACTAAATACTGTTATTTGATGGAATTATTAGCAGAATGAGTACACGAAGAAGAGGTACTGGTAGAGGACGAGGACGAGGACGAGGACGAGGACGGGGTGGTGTGGAACCGCCCCCAGAACAATCTCTTCCTTCTTCTCCACTGAGTAGTCCAAATACTCAATTATCAAAAATAGAGCGACATATGGAAGCCATGACTACTATGTTTACTCAGTTCATGGCTAGTCAGTCGAATGTGGCTACTAGTATACTAACAGCCACTACTACAATCCCTCATACTCCTACAGTGCAGCCCCCACTAGTCCCAACTACTGAGAGACGAGATCCTAGTGCTTATTGCAGTGTTGCATTAATTAAAGAATTTAAGAAGTTGGATCCGCCTAAGTTTAAGGGGGATAGGGATCCATTGACCACAGAAAACTGGGTGAAGACAGTCACTAAATCATTTGAATACATGACTTGTTCTGAGAGAGAGAAAGTGGGTTTGGTAGCCTATTTGTTAGTGGACGATGCTGAACATTGGTGGCAGTCTACTCGAGCTATGTTGGAAGCTCAATATGCTGAAGTTACGTGGGATAGATTTCTGGAAGCCTTTAATGAATAATATATCCCACGCACTGAACAAACCAGGTTGAAGATCGAATTTTTGAGCTTGACTCAGGGGACAATGACGGTGAATCAATATGAGTCAAAGTTCATTTCTTTGAGTAGATTTGACCTCGAAGTCCTAAGGAGTGAAGGACATAAAATTTATCGATTCATAGAGGAGTTGAACTCTCCTATCAGATCGAAGTTATACCCTATGGATATCACTACTTATAATAAAGCGATTCGTAAGGCTTAATTGTGTGAGTAGGACTATGATTTTCATCACGCTGACTTTCGAGCCAAGGGTAAAAGCAAGGAATCAATGAAGCGGAAGTTAGAGGAGAAAGCTTTTGGTGATAGATATCCATATAGGAGAAATAGACCCTACGAAAGAGCTTCGTCAAGTAAGAAAATAATTTAGAAGAGAATGATTTTGAATTAATTAAATGGACATATAGAAGTATATTGAATTGGGAATTATGATAAAACAAGGACTCTTAAAGCTACTAGGATCAAGATAAGTGATGAGAGGTCCCAACATTCTACAGGCAGTGCCGCTAGTTCACCAAAGAGTACAATGCAAAGATGTGAATAATGCGGGAGATTTCACAGAACACAGCCTTACCGGTTAACGAGTGGAGCTTGTTTTTGGTGTGGTGAGCACAGACATATGATTAAGGATTGTCCCAAGAAGAATTTAAGAGAATTTGAAGGATCAAGAAAGGCCACAGCGGCTGAGAAGGTAAAGAAAGCTGTGACTCAAGGACGAGTATTTGCAATCGATGAGGAGTTTGCAAATGCTTCGTCTAAGATGATTAAGGGTAAGATCCATCTCTTTGATATAAGTGTTAATGCCTTATTTGATGCAGGCTCTACGCATTCATTTGTTTCTCCTATGGTTGCTATGAGATTGCCTGTTGAGCCTGAGCCCTTAGGACACTTGTTACAAATAAGTACTCCCTTTAGGGAATCTCAAATGACGGACATAGTATATCGTAGTTGCAAGCTACGGGCAGGAGAAAGCGAATCAATAGCTGACCTAATCCTACTAAATATGTATGGGTTTGATGTTATTTTGGGTATGGATTGGTTAGCTAAGAATCATGTGATGATAGATTGTCATGCTAAAAGTGTAATCTTCTCTTCACCGGTTAGCTATGTTGTAAATTTTGCCAGTACTTAATACTAAAGTATGTTTATTACTTGTGAGACCCGATATTTTATATATACTGTACATTATACTGTAAAAGATTGATAACCGAAATAAATTATTTAGTGGAATTAAATAAATATTGAATATGAAATTCCACTTTATATTATGGAATTTTCGAAATTTTAATTTGTCAATATGGTGTATAAGAATGAGAATGAAAATTAAAGAGATGAATAGGAAGTAAAGTATGGAGTGAAGGAAGAAAAAGAGATTAGAAAAATTGTGAATGATAATGATCTTTTATGGTATAAAAATAGCAACAAATATGGTTATAAGAGAAATGAAAATTTTATTGTACATGTGAATTATTTTAATTAAAGGAGATATTAAGGGAGACGGAGTAAACAAGTCTAAAATTGTGTAGCAGCAAAAGAACATGGCTTACACGCCACTTATGTAGCTGCTGTGATGATACACGGTTAAATGCCAAATTTTATTTGGCTTTGTACTGTAAATTTTCAAAATAATAATAGTTGAAGTTGGCTGAAGGTAATTGGATGACTTAGGACTCAAAAGAGGCAAAATAGACCAGAAACGTGCAGCCATTCACGCTAATTTCTGCCATGTGATACATAGCTGAAACTATTTTAATGCAATGTGAAAGATGTTTAATGGTGGAGAAATCAAAGTCAACATGGGATTTTGCTATTGGTTGAAGAATAAGACAAGTAAGAAAATAAGCCAAGAAAAATAAGAAAAAAGAAAAGAATCTCGACATCATTATTCTTTTGGCTGCAGCTTTTAATTACAAATTATGACTGTAGAATATTGTTACCGCGTCATACCTTTTGCTACCATTTTTCTTCAACAATTAATGAGCTAAAGGACAAGGACAATGATGAGCAAAGAGATAGGAAGCTATAGGACTTGATAGTCGGATATATAACTGATTAAGTAAAACAAACTTTTAACATATTTCTTCTTCAAAGACCGACTACACTCAGCTACTTCACGAGTTACTGCTCTGGCGACCACTTTTTCTCTGTTTTAGTTTCATTTCTTCCTCGTTTACTTAGCAAGATTCCCTCTCTTGCTATCGAAGCATCTAGCTTTCCTTCATACGCTTTTCCTTCCTTCATAAAACACCAAAGAACTAAGGGAAGGGAGGACTGACGTAGGAAGAAACAACAAAGCTTTGAGCTGTGTTGGTTCGGTCAAACAAAGGTAAAGAAATTTTCAGCCAATGTTTCATGTATTTAATCCTTGGCTTATGGTGATGTTATGTTAAGTAGGTGATATGTATGTATATTGCTTGGCATAAAAACATGTAGCAATTTTGTATGGTTGAATTTCCAAGTTGTTGGTGGCATTAATGGAGTGAATATAGATTTAACATGAGGAAAATATAGAAAGGTATGAGAGTTGATCTTGCTAAATTAAGGTTTAAACATGGTGTTTAGTGATGTGAAAACATAAAATAAAGCATGGTAAAGCTGAAGATATAGTGGCTGGAACCGAAACAAAGAAAAGAAAAGGTGAAAGAAAAACCGAAATGGAAAATGTGAAAGAGAGTAATTGCTGCTGGCCGAATGAAGAGAAGCTGAAATAAAAGTCAATAAAAGTTGGCTGGAAAATGGCATGGAAATGAAGAAGAAAGAAAGAAGAAAGACTAAGTTGTGTGAAAATGACTTAAGGAATAAATAGTCAAAATGAGGGCTAGGTGACGTGAAAGAATGAAGAAAGAATGCATATGGGACGTGAAATTAAGAGGGAAAGAAAGTGGCTGAGTGTGGCGTGTAAAAAGGAAAGAATGAAAGGCTGAAAATTGTGTTAATTAGTCAAGGTATGAAAGTCAAATATGAATGCTAAAGATAAGAAAAAGAATAGAACCATAAACTTGACTAGAAAATCTTTATACACAAGGTGAGTGTTGTGCTGCCGATTGTGAAAGAAATAAAGGAAATAAAATATTAAATTTTATTTCTTAAATGATGGAAAATATCAAGGAAGAAGGTGGCACATTTATATTGTGCATTGACAAAAAATGAAACAATGATCTTTAAGTAAATAAAGGCCATTCGGCCATAGAGGAAGAAGAGAAAATGGCATGAAGAATAGCCATTTTAACTATGAGACTTACTTACATTTATAATTTTAATATACATCATAGCTTAAAATAAAAGGAAAATTAAGCTAATGAGTTGGTGAAATTATTTTGTGCAGCCGAGAATTACAGATTTGGGTAGGCTCAACCGGGAAGCTCAGTTACGTAAGATCGGTAAGGGGGGAGTGCGTGAGTTGTAGTGATATAATGAAATGCATGTTTTATCAAGTTAAATTTTATGGAAATATTGGAAGCATGATTTGGTTTAAAACATGCAAAGATGCTGTGGTTGAAAAGCTGGTTTATAAACTGTGCTTGTGTGCAGGAAGTTTGGAATCCGCAACTGTTATGCTGTCGGAAAAATTTCCAAAAATATTCTATAATATTGTAAAATATTTTAGAAGCTTGAAATGGTTTAAAATGGAAATTTAAATACAATTTCTACCAATTTTCCATAAATCGAAAATTATGAGAAAGTTATGAGAAATTAAATATTCATGTTTTATTTTTTTATTAAAGTGAGAATTTGATTTATTTTATATGATATTAAATATTCAAATTGAATATTTACTTACTTTCTCATTTGATACATGAATATTTACCGACTGATTTACAGTATGTGAAAATGGGAATAAATACCTTTTCGGAAGTAATAATTGAAATAAATAATTTAATTTAATTAAACTCCTTAAAGGTATTTTATGGGAAAGAAATGAATTTTTATACCTTTATGGAACTACATACTTATTATATTTAATTTAAAATTTCCATAAAGGTGATGATATATAAAATTGTAAGCCTTATAGATAAACATGAAATATTTCAAATTACTTTGAATAAGATCCATAAAGGCTATGGCACGATTTTTTTTATATACTGTTTTGAGACTTAGGCCCCGAGTTTCATGCATCATACTATTATTGTCACATGGCTGATTGACCCACCAGTCATCAGCGTCCCGGATGTCACTGGCAAGTGTACACCGAGGACACCCTCTAGATCATGGCCGTAGATCTTACTATATACTGTGTCCCTTCGGGAATGATTACTGTGTCCCTTAGTGGACGATGATAGCATGATTTAATTGTAGGGTGATGCCTAGTCTCAACTTATGGATTACTGTTTACTGAAGGGATTTATTGAATCCTGTTTTACTGTACTGCACTGTGAATTTCTATTTACTGAATTGAACCGTACCGAAATACTGTTTTACTGAACTGTACTAAACTGGTAGCTACTGATTTCTGTTTAGTGAACTGAAAGCTACTCATTACTGTTTACTAAACTGAAAGCTACTGATTACTGTTTACTGAACTAGTAGCTATTGATTATTGTTTACTGAACTAGTAGCTACTGATTTCGGTTTACTGAACTGAAATCTACTGATTACTGTTTACTGAATTAAATTATACGAAATACTGTTTATTGAACTGAAAGGAACTTTTCTCTTATCGAGAAAGAATAGTTTGAAAATTATTTCTAAAATAGAAATAATTACTAAATTGTTATCCAGTGATTTGGATATTTAAAAGCTACTGTACTGAAAAGACTGTTTAACGTAACTACTGTTTTACCACTGTACTATCACGTGTTTTGAACTATTACTGAAGTGGTGGAAATTAAAGGATTTATTCCATTTAGATTTATGGAAAATAAATATTTTGCAGCATATAGATTTCATTATATCAAACAGTATACGACTCCTTCACTGAGCATGTGGTTCGCTCACCCCTTACTTTCAAATCTTCCAGATTAATCACGAGGATTGTTTGATGGCTTCCTCAGTTAAATATAGCTGCCAGTAGCCCACTGGGACAAAGGGTATTAAAATTTAAAGGTACAGCCACTTCTCTTATATATATTCAGACACTTGTATACGGTACTACATTATTGTAAAATAGAGACAAGGGATGTAATATATAAACAAAAAAATTTTCATATTTTGAATTTACTAAATAAATAAATGTTTGCCATTTATTACTGTTACTGATCACGTGTTAAAAGCATCACAGACAGTCCAACCGGTAAAAATGTGTAAAATATGAGTAAATATTGTGTAATAATGTACACGCAAACTATTCCAATTTTAATGATATCAGAGCAAGGTTGGCTTGATGTATATATGTTAAATAATTTGAAAGTTATATGCATGTGTTTTGAGGATATATAGTGGATTTGCAGGATGTAAATAATGAAACATCCAATATGGTATAAGGTTATGATTTAAAGGTTACTAAAGGTAATTTCAAATAAATTTCTAGAGTAGAATAGATTTGAGAGATCATTGACATGATTTACAGTATGAATTCCATTTCTAAGCTCTTACCAGAAATATAAAGGAGTTCGAAAAGCTTAAGAAATTACTCCGAAAACTTGTGGATAAAGAATTTATTGTATAAGTGTGTTTAGAGGAAACACTGATGACCTTGTTGGAGAGAGTATAAGGAATTTCTAAGATCAATCTCTGAACAGGGTGTCAACAGAGAAAATCCTAGAGATTGATGTTTATAAGATAATGTTAAGAACTCAGTATAATTTTAATGAGTTCTTGATGGTGCCTATGAAGTTAATAAAATATTTTGTGAGGTATGTGAGTTTAATGAAGGATATATTTTGATCACATACAAATAAAGTATAACAGTATAGGACCATGATGTGAATATATTTCAATTCATTTGAATAATATAAGCAGCATCCTTGATTAACTTCACAACTTCTGGAAACCGAATAAAATAAATGATTGGTTGAGAAGTTTATGGGATTGGCTGCTTCACTGATATGATACATACATGTGAGAAAATTAAATGGGAGTGGATGAATATATGAGAGTATAGTATTCGAAAATGTTAAAAGGTTTTAATGGAAGAGTATTATACCACTCGGAAAAAATCAATTAGAGTGATAAGTGTGAAAAGATGGAAATGCATTAAGTAGACAAGTCATATGATGATAAGGGAACACCAGTTATGAGGTAGTTCCCAAATCAAGATTGAATGTGATTCCTCTGACTATCATAGTGTCACGGCTAAATTTAAAAATCAAGCCAGATTGACAGATGAAATGAGTTATACTCAGAGGAGTAAATAAACGAATTACTGATAGTCATGTAAATGGATGTATATATTGGAAATGTGAAATGACATAAATAATGTGGAGACGGAATTGGTAATTTGATAAATTTCTATTACAAAAGTTGATTGTGAAAAGATTACATCCTCAGGTACATTACACCATTAAGTGATATTATATGTACCATGAGAATAAGAGATGTAATGATAACTAAATATGAAAAGAGATGTCAGGGAAAATTATTACCTAATGTCTCAATTACTGTAAATGATGGGTTAATATTAAAGTTTGCATGTGAAGTGCAGTCTTAGCTAAACTGTGAAATGATTATTGTGGGATAGTAAAGAATCTGAAAGAAACATGATGAGATAGAAGTGACTATAGATTGATTGACCAAATTGATTCACTTCTACATCATCAAGTTCTTGACTTCTTAAGTGCCCTAGTCGATATATACCTATGAAACGGTGAAATTGTATGTGATGTTCCAGTGAGCGAATACATGTGATATGGATCCCTGATTTGCCATATGCTTTTAAAAGGATAGCAAAAGGCGTTGGGATTCCAAATTTACTGTTAGCACCGCTTAATATTGATTAAATATTCGAGCGTAATATGTACACACTCAATGATATGTTGAAAGCCGATGTAATGGATGTAAAACCTACTGGGACAATTACATACGATTGACTAAAATTGTCTAAATGATAGTCACCAAAGTATGATCGACTTGGCACTAAATGTGATAATATGTAATAAATAATGTGAAACTATCTACTGTATGAAAAGAAGTGGAAATTGTTAACTCCCAAAAATGATAAATAATCACAAGGAGTAAAAATTGGTTGTGAAAGAGGAAATGTGGGATTTAAAGGAAATTTGGAGGAACCGCAAAGGGTATAATGCTATCTGAATAATTGTGGATAAATTGACTAAGTTTGCTCATTCCTTGGCTATGAACTCTGCTGATCCAATTAGTGCCTTTGCCGAATTATATGTCAGGGAGATAATGAGATTACATAATGTTCCAGTGAGCATCACATCTGACAGGGAGTCCCGCTTCATATCTCATTTTGAGAGAGATTTTAGGAAGCCATGGGATCCCAACTGAGTTTTAGCACCGCGTTTCATCCGCAAGCTGATGGACAGTCTGAGCGTACGATACAGACGCTTGAGGATATGTTGTGAGCGTGTGCACTTAATTTTAAGGCTCCTGGGATAATCATCTACCCTAGTAGAGTTTGCTTATAATAATAGCTAATAGGCGAGTATCGGCATGGCACCTTACGAGGTTTATATAGCAGACAACAAAAATCCACGATAGCATGGAAAAAAAAAGAAAAAAGTGGGAAACCGTAAGTTATTAGCTCCCGATTGGGTCGAGTAGGTTTCCAAGATGTACAGGTGATAATGTATTTTGAAGGTCTCACCCCCTAAAGACATAATGAGATTCGATAAGAAAGGAAAGCTGAGTCCTCGATACATTGGATCGGTCGAGATCTTAAATCGTGTAAGAGATGTGGCATATCGGTTAGCACTACCACCAGAGCTGTCATGTCACGACCCGACGGCCAATGATGTCCGCTTAACACTTACTAGATTTCTTACGAAAATTTCGAACCAAATTTTTCTTTTTATACTTACGGTTTGTATTCGGTGTTAGTGTAGTATCTAAATCAAATCCTGTCTTACTCATATTATTTCTCGCGCTATGTCATTTCTCAAGGAGGTTTTTCTTATGATTTTCACCTTATTTTACTATTTCCAAAAGAAACAGGTCGAAAACCTCCCCTTTGTATTTTATCAATTTCCCCAGGTATAATTTCCTGCACTAAAACACATTTTAAATCACATAACACAACCAGCTGGTGTTTCTCCACAGTTCATACAATCGAGTATTTCAAAGATCTCAAGAGTTTAACGATTACTAAATTTACATCTATCACTTTATATATATAATTTAAAACATACATAAGGACCCGGATCAGACTCGATAGCCACCTAGATTCGCATAATCATCTAGTGCGATCCAAAGTTACATCCCATATACTTTCCTAGTACTGTGAAATTAACGTACACATGATCATCAAAATGATATACGAGTAGTATACCTCAAAATACAAAATGCTAGCTCCGAAAAACGCAAATAAGTATCACTACTAGGTACGGTTTCTCCGGAAGCCTACACGAAGCCTGAGCCGACTATCAACTCGTATGATCTGCAGAAGTTAAATTAAGGGGTGAGCAATCCACGGCTCAGTAAGTAGTTTAAATAAGTACATACTAGGCTCATATCGTAAAACACGATCATATATGCTTGAGTTATTGTAAGACAGCATGTATGGATTATACTAAGGTTTATTACCATTCCGTATGTACACAGACGTCATAAACTTGTTCATGCTTTCATTCCATTCTTAAATTCACAAGGCATCATTCTTTTTATCAGTATGATTAAGTGTGAAAGAAACAAACATTCAAATAGCACATGTTTGAGTGGCATATATAAACATAATCCAATAATCACACACATTATATGTCATATGCATAAGATTTATTTCATCCTTTGACATTCGTTGCATCCAATAATCACAATCACTTACTTATCGTCACAATATCCTACAATTTCTCATATTTCGTCAAAACACGTGTAGCACTTAGTTCTCAAAGGATTCTAGAGGTGGCTCACACGGTACAGAAATCGAGTCTTTGCTCGATTTGGCCTTTAGGACTTAGACTGATTACTAACACATCGAAACTCGTGTAGCACTTATTTCCCGAAGGATTCTAGAGGTGGCTCACACGGTACATAAATCGAGTCTTTGCTTGGTTTGGCCTTTAGGACTTAGACTGATTACTAACACATCGGAACTCATGTAGCACTTAGTTCCCGAAGGATTCTAGAGGTGGCTCACACGGTACAGAAATCGAGTCTTTGCTCGGTTTGGTCTTTTTCCTAGTTTTCGCCAATATGATTAGGTATTAATTGAGATCTATTAACTCAACATTGGGAGCTATAGGTATATATTGTATTCAAATCACATATACATTCTCAAAGCATAACAATATATTACCATGCTCAGTAATCACAAGTAACCATAACACAACACATCACACAAGTCACAACAAGATCACTTTCAGATAAGTGTTATTCATGAGCACACCATGTCTGATTTAAAAATCTTACCATACTCACGCTATTTGTTTTACCCGTAATGTCCAACCAAAATTCTATATAAATTTAATTAAATATTTAATGAGAATTCTTTCATCTCTTACGAGATGATACTAGTAAGATTTATTTAACCCACTTACCTCGATGTTTGGTAGGTTATCTTTCCTCGATCCTCAACTCAAGCTAAACTCCTACACCGCTCCAAATTCACTACAATTAAATCAAATGATGTTTCAATAACATGTCTTAACTACGTTTTGATCACATATCAATTGTATATCTTAGAATCTAAACTATTCCAACTCATTTCTTTGGCGAGGAACTAAATTCTTTATGTGTCTCGCCAAACATTACCTATTCGATTTAGTAACTCTTTACTTTATATTCTTTATAAGATGATAAGAGGTTTATTAACTTGTATATGCTATTTTCCTTTCGTTATATATATATATATATATATATATATATAAATAAAATTATAACTATATTTTAAACACTTATACAATTATACTTGTACTTGTATCTCAACAAACCCCTTTTTCTTTTCTTTGCATTTCTTTTCTTTGTCTCTTATTTAGTTTTCAAGTGAGTAGCGCATATATATATATATATATATATATTTTATATGTATGTATTTAGCATTAGCATAATAAAATTTCTAAGGATTTACTATATGTCTTTATATAAGCACTATACATACGTATATTTATTTATTTTTTCGTTTTTAAGCAAGTAGTATACATACATATATATACAAGTGATATATATATATATATATATACACATATATATATATATATATATATATATATATATGGGTATTTGATAGTAGTGTAAATCTAAATTCTTAGATTTTATTCTTTCATTTCTAAATATGCAAATATATATATATATATATATATATATATAGCAATATATAGATATACATTTAAATACATAGCCTTTACATGGTATAAATTTCCAATTTCAATTCCCTTACTTTCCTACATCTTGATACATATGTATATCTATATAGATATATATTTACATCTATATATAGATGTGTATTACATATATATATATATATATATATCTTTTAATTCTTTTCCTTTTTCTTTTATTCGTTTTTCTCTTATTTTTTTACTATTTGGTTACCTTGTATTTCCGGTGGCTTGGTGTAGAACACCCTCTTATGGCAGCTTCGGACAGCTCTTGGAAGACCCCTTACAAGTGGCCACCCTCATGCCTTGCTTAGCCACCATTTCCAGCCGAAGGTCTTCCCCTTCAGTTTACATCTGGCTGCTCACGAAGGAAGGGCGGAGGCTGTACACTCCTTAAAAAAAACCAAGTTTTCCAGTACACACTCACAGCTCCCACAAGTTGTCCACGTTCTGCCACTATAAAACCCTCTTTTTAGTGTTCTTTTTCAACAACAATTCCAGCCAACAAGGCCTCCCCTGTTCAGCCTTCTTAAACCCTAACCTAACTCATAAAATTCGCAGCCCATTCCTTTTCCGTTTTCAGTTCGGGACACTACCAGTACAGCCCTCGCTATTGCCTTATACTTGACCAGTAAATGCCATGCACAGCCTCCTTTTGGCTCTTGTTCTCAAGTTTGCAAATGCACACTCACGGCATTCCAAAAATCCTTTTGGTGCTCACCTTGTTGCTGCAGTGTTTTTCTTCATCTGGAGCGTCAGTTTTCTGTTGCTTGATGCAGTTTCGGTCTTCAACCCCCTTCAATGGCGTGTTGGTCGAATGGCAGGGGAGGCAACAAACAAGAACGGTCTGAAGGGGATGAGCTGGGAAGGATAGAGTAACAGTGGCAAACCTCTCTTTGACCGAAAGAAAAAATGAAGTGAGGGCCGGTTGGGAGATGAGAAAGAGTAAAACAAGAAATGTTTTTTCACTGCAGTAAAAGTGAAAGAGTGGGGGTTGTCTGACGGGATTGGAGGTTTGATGGAAAGTTTCCATCAACTCCAATTTATATTATTGTTTATTTCCTTTTATATTGTTAATATTATTATATGGTTTATTTATTTATTCATGTGTTTTCTTTATTAATGTTAACATCTTGTATATGTGTATAACATATTTTGTTTTATTTATTTTATTTTATTTTATTTTATTTTATTTTATGTTGACACTCTTTTATATCATATAATATATATATATATATATTCCATCCATATATATATATATATATATATTTTTATTCCCTTGTTTATTTTATTTCTAACTATTTTAAATATTCAAGCATACTACATTTCTTTTAGTATACCTGTGTCCTTATTTCCTTTAAAATAATTACACTTCTATATTGTAGAATACAAACACTTATTTGTTCTCATATAATTTTTGAATTCATATAAGATTTCTAAATTATCTCAAGGATCTTTTGTTGTCAAATTCACCAAACTTGCCAATTTCATTTTCATTACTTGAGATAATACTAACTACAAGGTGCATCATAGTACCAAGCTTATATGTGTCTCTTATTTATTCACAATCATGGTACAAAATTTGTAGTTTTTACATCCTCCCTACCTTAAGAAATTTGGTCCCCCAAATTTTCCATGTCTAGTTGAAATAGGTGAGGGTATTTCTCTCTCATTAAGCTTTCCAACTCCCATGTGGCTTCTTCTGAAGAGTGGTGCTGCCAAAGCACTTTGACTAAAGGTATTGTCTTAGACCTCAATATCTTATCTTTCCTATCTAAGATCCGAATAGGTCTCTCGACATAGCTTAAGTCCTCTCTAATCTCTAGTGGCTCATACTCGATAACATGAGATGGGTCCGGATGATATTTCCATAGCATCGACACATGAAAGATGTTATGTACACCCAATAGTTCTGGGGGTAATGCTAGTCGGTATGCTACGTCACCAACTCTCTCCAATATGTCAAGCGGACCAATGTATCGAGGACTTAACTTCCCTTTCTTGCCAAATCTCATTATGCCTTTAGACGGAGAGATTTTCATGAACACTTTATCATCCACTTGAAACTCTAAAGGCATCATTCGACAATCGGCATAACTTTTCTGTCTACTTTGGGCTGTCCTCAGTCTATCACATATCAATCTCACATCTTCGGAAGCTTTCTCTACAATCTCCGGAGTAAATAACTTTCTTTCACCTACCTCTTCCCAGCCAATAGGAGACCTACACCTACGCCCATACAATGCCTCGTAAGGTGCCATCCCAATACTAGAGTGAAAGCTGTTGTTATATGCAAACTCGGCTAGTGCCAGATGATCATCCCATGAGCCTCGAAAATCCATAACACATGCCCTCAATATGTCCTCAAGTGTCTGAATAGTCCTCTCTGATTGCCCATCGTTTGAGGATGGAAGGCTGTGCTAAAGTTCAATTTAGTTCCCAAAGCATCTTGGAAGTGTTCCCAGAAACGGGAAGTAAACCGAGAATCTCTATCCGAAACTATGCTCACTGGGACTCCATGTAACCTCACAATCTCCTTAACATACATATTTGCTAAGGCACTAAGCGAGTCGGTAGCCTTCATAGCTAGGAAATGAGCGGACTTTGTCAATCTGTCAACTATCACCCAGATTCTATCATGATTCCTACGAGTCCTCGGGAGCCCTATTACGAAACCCATAGTCACATGCTCCTACTTCCACGTAGGTATTGGCAAAGGCTTTAGTAAGCCCGCTGGCCGCTGGTGTTCAATCTTAACCTTTTGGCACACTAGGCACTTGGACACAAAGGTCGCTATATCCTTCTTCATACCTGTCCACCAATACACCTTGCGTAATTCTGATACATCTTCATATTCCCTGGATGCATAGTGTATTTGGAGCTATGTGCCTCTTTCAAAATTTGCCTCTTCAACATCTCATCATTCGGGACACAAATTCTGCCCTTATATCTCAATAATCCATCATCTGAAATCCCAAACTCTGAGTCTTGGCCCGGTTGTATTCCACCAATGATCTCCACAAGTCTAGGATCCTCTTTCTGGGCTTGTCTAATTTTATCCATAATGCTAGGCTCTATCCTCAAGCTAGCCATCAAACACTCACCATCGGGCTTTAGGTTGACATTCAACTCTGAAAATTTCTCCATCAAATCCCATTCTCGGACCATCATGTAGCTAACAAAACCCACACTCTTCTTACTTAATGATCAGCTACCCGGTTTGCTTTACCCGGATGGTAGAGGATCTCGCAGTCATAGTCCTTCAATAGCTCCATCCATCTTCTCTGTCTCATATTAAGCTCTTTCTGTGAGAACAAGTATTTTAAACTCTTATGGTCTGTGTAGATCTGGAACTGCTCACCATATAAATAATGGCGCCATATCTTTAGCGCAAACACTACCGCTGCCAACTCCAGATCATGAGTAGGGTAATTCCTCTCGTAGTCCTTCAACTGTCTTGAACCATATGCCACTCGACCATTCTGCATCAATACACACCCAACCCTGTAGAGAAGCATCACTATACACTGCAAATCCTCCGGATCCACTTGGAATCGTCAACACAGGAGCCGTAGTCAACCTTTGCTTAAGCTTTAGAAAGCTGCGCTCACACGCATCATTCCACCCAAACTTGACATCCTTGCGTGTGAGTTGGGTTAGTGGAGCAGCAAGCTTGGAAAATCCTTCTACAAATCTCCTATAGTAACCTGCAAGCCCTAAAAAGCTGCGAATCTCGGTTACTGTTTTAGGCCTCTCCCAATTCATCACGGCCTCTATCTTAACTGGATCAACTGCTATACCATCCTTTGTGTTAGCTTTAATTTGACAAGTATTTTGAAATGACAAAACTCAAGTAAGCTTAAAATGATTTTTCTCTAAGTAAATTTGTTTTGAATGAACTCAATGATAGAAATTACTTTAACAAAGTCTTGGATTGAGATTTCAATTGAAAAAGTCAGTAAATACTCTTAGAAAAGTGTTAGAAAGTTGTTTAACTGACTTAGAATCATAAAAGCCATAAACTATGCAGCAAATTAAGTGCAGGAAAGCCTATTAGACAAAAGGGATCGATACCTACTGTAGAGGGATCGATCCCAAAAAGGCAGAATGCTTCAGAAGCCACCCAGGAGAAGTTTGGAAAGCATTCTGGAGAAAAGGGATCGATCCCCCCAAAGAAGGGATCGATCCCTTCGCTCAAAATCTGACTCCAACGGCTAGTTTTTTAGGGTTTCAACGGGAAGAAATGCATTAAATGCTTCATCCACTATTCCAGACATTTGGTGGACTACAAATAGAGGCATTTACGAAGTTTGGAGGTTAGAACAAGCATTCCAAAGTATTCAAGCTTCAAGAGCGAAAACTCAAATTTGCAAATCTTCATTGTAACTCTGTTTTGTAAGATTTCTTTGTGTTCTTCACCCATTCACTGAAAATTCTCTTATTCAAAGGGGTGAGCTATCCTTGTAAGGACTGATATTGTAGAGTGTGGGTAGTAATACATGAGTAGAGGCTTAGAAGGAGATTTCTAAAGTCTCAAGAGAAATTGTAAGAGGTCTTGCCACACCTTCAAGTGGTTTGTAAGCATTCTCAAGGAAGAGCTGAATCAAAACCTTGACAAACGGTTCAAGAAGAAAGGACGTAGGCAAGAGATTGGCCGAACCTCTATAAACTTGTATTTGCTTCTCTTTTCCTTACTCTTTTTACTGCACTTATTTCATTGTCATTTATTTAGTTTTAATTGTGCATTAAGAGTTAGGAAAATTAGAAATAACTAGAAAAACCGATTCACCCCCCTCTCGGTAGAGCTAACAATTGGTATCAGAGCTTGGGCTCGAGATTGAGTTAGATTAATATCTATCGAGTAAAACGATCACTAATAGCTCAAACTAGTTTGTCTACACCTTTGGTAGGAGAGGGACACTCTACGGTTAGACCTCCACTCTTTAATGGTGAAAACTATGCCTATTAGAAGACTAGAATGATGCTATTTATTCAAGCCAATGATTATGAAGTATGGAGAATTATTGTTAAAGGTCCCCTTATCCCTATTAAGAAAGTAGATGGGTCGGATGTGCCTAAGAAAGAAGATGAGTGGGATACTAATGATATTAGAATGACACAACTTAATGCTAAAGCAATGCACACACTATTTTGTGCATTAGGACCAAATGAATATAATCGAGTTTCACAATGTGAAAATGCTAAACAAGTTTGGGATAAATTAGCTATCACACATGAGGGAACCACACAAGTCAAAGAAACAAAAGTAGGCATGCTCACTCAGGACTATGAACTATTTAGAATGAAGAATGATGAGTCAATTAGTGACATGTTTACTAGGTTTACGGACATAATAAATGGTCTTAAAGCTTTAGGGAAGACATACTCTAATGTAGAGATGGTCAAAAAGGTTCTCAATAGCTTACCTAAATCATGGGAAGCTAAAGTCACTGCTATTTAGGAATCCAAGGACCCTCATACACTCTCATTAGATTAACTTATGGGATCCTTACTCACTTATGAGATGAAAATTAAGAGAAACCAAGATCCCCCAAGGAAAGTAGGAGTAGCACTAAAATCCACCACAATTGAGGAATCAAAAGATGATCATGATGTAAGTGGTGATGAAGAGGACATAGAAATGGCCATGTTTGCCAAGAGATTCCATAAATTCATGAGGATGAGAGCTAGTGGAAATTCTAGGAGACCCCCTAGGAGAGAGTTAAATAGAGGAGAAACTAGTAGGAAAGAAAAAGACCAAATTATTTGTTATGAATGCAAAAAACCTGGTCATATTAAGTTTGATTGTCCTTTGTATAGAAAGCAAAATGAGAAGAAACAAAAGAAGAAGGCAATGGTGGCTACTTGGAGTGATAGTGATTGCTCCGATGAAGAGAATGTGGAAGATGAAGTAGCCAACCTTTGTTTCATGGCTTTTGAAGATGAGAAGGTAACTTCTAACTTGTTAGATACTAATGAATACACTTTTCATGAATTGCAAGATGCATTTGATGAGTTAGCCAATGAATTTGAATGAATGAACTTGAAATATAAGAAAATGATCTCTAAGTTGAAAAAGGAAAATGAAATGCTTGTGAATGTTAAGTTAGAATTTGAGAGGAAATTAGAAAATGCTAATCTAGAAATCGAAGAATTAAATAAGAAGAACACTAATTTGCAAAACTCCTTTTCTAGATTTTACATGGGTCAAAAACTTGATCAAATGCTAGAAGAAACAAAGAGCATTCTTTGATAGAGAAGGGTTAGGCTATAATGCATCTAACAAAGAGACTCATCTTAAAAACTTCCTAGTTAAAGATAGAAAATTTGTTTTGTGCACATTATGTAATAAACTAGGACACTCTTCACAAGCATGCACCTCTAGGAAGACTATGATTAGAGGAAAAATGACTGTCAAGATTTGGGTGCCTAAACATGTTTTAAATTCAAGTGATGAGTCCTTAAAGATGAAATGGATCCCTAAAGGATCTAAAATTATAAGTACTAACTCTCAAGGACCCAAGAAAATTTGGGTACCTAAGATGAAAGCTTGATGTGTTTGTATGTAGGAGGAAGAGTATTGCTACAAGGCTAAGTCCAAGGAGCATTGGTACCTTGATAGTGGATGCTTAAGACACATGACGGGTGACAAGAGTCAATTCAAGTTCCTAAAGCATAAGAGTGGTGGAGAAGTCACATTTGGAGACAACTCCAAAGGACAAATTGAAGGAATTGGCTCAATTGGTAACTCTTCCTCAACTATTGAGAATGTATTGTATGTTAGAGGCTTAAAGCATAATTTGCTTAGTATTAGTCAATTGTGTGATAAGGGATTTAAAGTTGTATTTGATGATTTGTGTTGCAATGTTGTTAATGCCAAAACTAATCAAATTGTTTTTATTGGACATAGACAAGGAAATATTTATATTATGGATTTAAATGAACTTAATAGCAAAAATGTATGCTTTATGGCCACTAGAGAAGATGAACCTTGGTTATGGCATAGAAGACTAGGTCATGCTAGCATGCATGTTTTGTCTAAGTTAGCCAAAAGAGATCTAGTAGTAGGATTACCTAAGCTTCAATTTGAAAATGATAAAGTTTGTGAGGCATGTGTAAGAGAAAAACACAAAAGAATTTCATTTAAATCTAAGAAGTGTGTCACTACCTTTAGATCACTTCAACTTCTTCACTTAGATCTCTTTGGACTAACTAGGACAACTAGTTTAGGAGGTAAACACTATGGATTCGTGATAGTTGATGATTACACTAGGTTTACTTGGGTGTTCTTTTTAAGTGTGAAGAATGAGGCCTTAGATAAATTCATTGGTTTCTCAAAACTTGTTCAAAATGAAAAAGGTTATTCCATTTCAAGTATCAGAAGTGATCATGGAAAAGAATTTGAAAATCTTGGTTTTGATATGTTTTGCAATGAAAACGGTATTAGCCATAATTTTTCAGCTCCTAGAACTCCTCAACAAAATGGGGTAGTTGAAAGGAGAAATAGAACCTTAGAAGAAATGGCTAGAACAATGCTTTGTGAAAATAACTTACCTAAATATTTTTGGGCTGAAGCAGTAAACACCTCTTGCTATGTTATAAATAGAGCTATGGTAAGGCCTACTTTAAAGAAAACTCCTTATGAGCTTTATAAAGGAAAAAGGCCTAACATAAGTTATTTTCACCCATTTGGATGTAAATGTTTTGTTTTAAACAATGGTAAAGATAACCTAGGAAAATTTGATGCTAAAAGTGATGAAGGTATTTTTCTTGGTTATTCTTTAAATTCTAAGGCTTATAGAGTTTTCAATAAAAGAACACTTGTTGTAGAAGAGTCAATACATGTAATCTTTGATGAATCAAATATTTCTAGTAGAACCAATCTTGATGATGAAGTAGAGATTTTTGATGAACCTATAGTTGACCCATCTCAAGATAAGGATGTTAGGGAACAATTAGAAGATCTTGCTATTAACAAAAATGAAGAGTCCATGGAACAAGAAATAATTGAGAAGGAATCTAGGTGTCCTAGAGAACTTGGATATGTGAAAGATAATGACATTGTTGGAGATCCAACCATTGGAGTTAGAACTAAGTCAACATATAGAAACATATGTCAACATGTAGCCTTTGTGTCACAATTTGAGCCAAAGAAAGTGGATGAGGCCTTGAAAGATGAAAATTGGATTATGGCCATGCAAGAGGAATTAAATCAATTTGAGAGAAGCAAAGTATGGACATTAGTGGAAAGACCTAAAGATTATCCCATCATTGGAACCAAGTGGATATTTAAAAATAAGATGGATGAAAATAGCATTATTGTTAGAAACAAGGCTACGTTAGTGGCTCAAGGATATAGACAAGAAGAAGGGATAGACTATGATGAAACCTATGCTCCGGTAGCTAGATTAGAAGCCATTAGGATGCTACTTGCTTTTGCATGCTATAAGGATTTTAAGTTGTATCAAATGGATGTAAAAAGTGCTTTCTTAAATGGTTATATAAATGAAGAGGTTTATGTTGAGCAACCTCCCAGTTTTGAAAATCCAAAATTTCCTAACCATGTTTTCAAACTTTCAAAAGCCTTATATGGATTGAAACAAGCTCCTAGAGCTTGGTATGAAAGACTTTCAAAGTTTTTAATCGAAAAGGGTTTTAAAAGAGGAAAGGTAGACACAACCTTGTTTATTCAATCTAAGGGTCATGACTTATTAGTAGTTCAAATTTATGTAGACGATATCATTTTTGGATCTACAAATGAGTCATTGTGCAAAAATTTCTCAAAGCTAATGCAAGGTGAATTTGAAATGAGTATGATGGGAGAATTAACCTTCTTTCTTGGACTTCAAGTTAAACAATGTAAAGAAGGTATTTTCATAAATCAAGCTAAGTACACTAAAGATTTGCTCAAAAGATTTGGAATGGATGAATCTAAACCTTATTCTACACCTATGAGCACAAATATTAAACTTGATAAGGATGAAGGAGGAAAATGTGTAGACACTAAACTATATAGGTCTATAATTGGCTCATTGCTATATTTAACTGCGAGTAGACCCGATATAATGTTTAGTGTATGCTTATGTGCAAGATTTCAGTCATCCCCTAGAAAATCACACCTACAAGCAATAAAAAGAATCCTTAGATACCTCAAAGACACTTCTTCCTTAGGACTTTGGTATCCCAAAGATTCTACACTTGATCTACATGCTTATTCCGATGCGGATTTTGGTGGATGCAAAGTGGATAGAAAAAGCACATCGGGAACATGTCAATTCTTAGGAAGTAGGCTTATTTCATGGTTCTCTAAGAAACAAAATAGCGCAGCTCAATCCACAACCGATGCTGAATATATAGCTTCCGAAAGTTGCTGTGCTCAAGTGTTATGGATTAAGCAACAAATGAGAGACTATGGAATAGAAATGAACCAAGTTCCCATTAAGTGTGACAACACTAGTGCTATCAATCTTACAAAAAATCCCATCCAACACTCTAGAACCAAGCACATTGAGATTAGACATCATTTTATACGAGATCATGTGCAAAAAGGGGATATAATTCTGGAGTATGTAGACACCTTGCACCAATTAGCTGATATCTTCACAAAACCCTTGGACAAGGAGAGATTTTGCACTCTTAGAGGTGAATTAGGCATAATGAATTCTCCTTGAAGTAATTTGATGTTGCATGAATGTCTTATGGTTGGTTTGTGATGATTGCAAGACAGCAATTTGAAGAATATAATTACACTTGCAATTCATGCCTTTAACTTACTGAGTTAATGTTCATGTTCATAGCTCTTTGAGATTGAACTGTCGAGTTTTGTGTGTTTTGATCATGATAAACTTCTTTCATTAGCTAAAACACTTCTAATGTTAAGACACTATCACAGCCATGTTCATCTATTATTTCTGCATACTTATGCAAGTTTCTGCACTTTTCTGCAGTATTTTGCACCTTTTCTGCAGTTTTTCAAACTCATTTCATGCATCCCAAGTGGCAACAACCAGATTCTGATTTTCAAATAGTAAAAATGCATAAGTTCCATTGTTTTCAAAACATTTTTATGCATTACAAATGAGGCAAGTGACTAAGGAGACAATTCTTCCAAAATAGGATTGAGTTCCAAGTCCATCAGGCAAAAAATCTGGGTTCCTGCTATGAGGGATCGATCCCTTTCACCATGGGATCGATCCCATAGCATCAAAACTTGGTGAAGAAATCTTGGGAAGCATTATGCCTGGAAGGGATCGATCCCTTCCTAGAGGCGATCGATCCCCTCGGGACAGATTGCTTTTCATGGGCCATTTTAAACGTCGGCCCCTTACTTCTCACCCACTATTCACATTCTTCTTCACTCTCAACGCCCTTTCACCATATCCTCTCACCCAATTTTCTAGATCTCACTCATTTCTTCACCAAATCGCTTCCTTTCTTCACCAATCTTCCTCATTTCTTCATCTTTTTCATTTCCCCCATTCATTTCTACCCAAACTTACTCTTTTCTTCTCTTTTTTCTTCTTCCACACCATGGTTACTATTCACCCAACATTGCAACTGTAAGTTTTTCTTCCATTTTTCATTCAATTTTTCTTGCACTTCTAGTTTGTTTCCTCATATCTTGTCTACCCATTTGCATATTTTACATCTATTTCCTTTCCATCTAGGTTTTTCATTTATTGGCACTTGTCTCTTTTCTAGGATTTATACTTAGACTATTTGTAGCTGTTCATCCGAATTTCCTTGTCATAATTGTTAAATGCATCTTAGGTTGTGGCTCTCCGCTGTTGGTTAGATCATATCCCTCCCACTCACTCATCCATAGTTCCCCAAACTTGTGCACACCACCTGTTCGATAAAAGTCTTCAATGAACTCTCCTACATTTTTCCACTCCATATGGCTCCTAAAGTTAAGCACACTGCTCAAAAACGCAAAACAAGTGCTTCCTCCACTTCCTCCTCCATCCCGGCCACCTTTAATCGATGCTTTCGCCATGCCAATGAGAAAACACGATTTCTAGCGAACTTTGCCAATATGCCTATTAAACATTGGCGTCCAATTGATTTCGATTTCCTCGAATCAATTAATTTCCCTTACTTGGCCAAATTTGCTGCATTTAATTGGATTAACTTTCTCAAAATCAACACTCCGGTTCCTTCAAACATCATTCGTGCTTTCTTTTCCAATGCCGAAACCATCATGGATCCAAATGATGAATGTCGTATTGTAGGAATTCGATCCTATGTCATGGGCAAACACATTGAAATCACCACACAATCCCTCTTTCTTGTTTTTAGAGTTCCCGACAACGGTGCTATATATGAAAATGTTGACGTTCCCTTAGAGTTTCCAGTTACCAATAATCGTGCAAGTGACCTTCCTGTCTTCGCCCGACTCCTACATATCATAATCTCCTGGAATCTTCGACCACTTGGCACAAGATATTCTCACCTTAGGAAACTTGATCGTTTTTGGCTCCATCATATCCATACTCCTGATGGTCTTCAACCACACCTCCTTCACTTTATCCTTCAAGATTGGGTGAAGATTGTCACTGACAAAGTACACACAATTGTCTTCCCTCAACCTCTTGCCTTTTACTTGCTCTCTCAAGGCATTGACTATTCATGTGAGGTCGGTGTACTTCCGGATCCCAGCACCACGATCAATCTCGCCACTCTCCATAACCTTGGGTGGTATCAACGTCAACGGGGAGATACAATCGAATGGGTCAAGGGTCATGGCCAGGCTGAACCTCCCGAACATGCTCCAGAAGACATCGGAGAAGAAGGAGGAGTCGGAGACGACGTACCTGCAGCGCCCACATCTTCTGCACCCTCCGGCTCTACGTCAACTTCCCTTGACCATATCATGCTAATGCTTCAACAAATGCACACCTCTCAGCAAAATTTCCAGCTGGACGTCACTCAGCGACTTGATCAGATCGAGGAAACTCAAGCTACTATGTATGATGAAATCCAAGATGTTCGTATGCAGCACGAGGACTTCATGGATTAGTACTACAAGACGTTCCCTAGGCGCTGATTATGTCTTTTTGAGTGACTTTGTCTGCTGTTTGTGCTGTGTGTTTCTGTCATTTTCTAGTGTGTTTATGGTGTTTTAGTTTTATGTTTATAACTATGACTGTGTCTATTTCCATTGGCTTGATCTATCTATATGACTTTGGCTTGATCTATATTTCCATTGGCTTGACTTCTCACTTTGCTTAGTCTTTCTCTCCATTGTTGCTTTAATTTGACTTATACCTCTGACCCTTTCTTTTTATATCATAATATTTGCTTTAATCCTTGATATGACAAAAAGGGGGAGAATTAATATGGTATGCATAAATTGAGGGGGAGTTAGATAAGCAAATATATTTTTCATGTAGAAATTAAGGGGGAGCAAAGCAAAATGATTTTCAAGCAAAATATTTCTCCATGTGTAAATTGAGGGGGAGGCAAGCAAAATGATTTTCATAATGTCAAAATTATAGGCAAATCTATCTTAAGCAAATTTACCTTACGTTTTGTCATATCAAAAAGGGGGAGATTGTTAGCTTTAATTTGACAAGTATTTTGAAATGACAAAACTCAAGTAAGCTTAAAAATGATTTTTTTCTAAGTAAATTTGTTTTGAATGAACTCAATGATAGAACTTACTTTAACAGAGTCTTGGATTGAGATTTCAATTGAAAAAGTCAGTAAATACTCTTAGAAAAGTGTTAGAAAGTTGTTTAACTGACTTAGAATCATAAAAGCCATAAACTATGCAGCAAATTAAGTGCAGGAAAGCCTACTGGACAAAAGGGATCGATCCCTACTGTAGAGGGATCGATCCCAAAAAGGCAGAATGCTTCAGAAGCCACCCGGGAGAAGTTTGGAAAGCATTCTGGAGAAAAGGGATCGATCCCTTCGCTTGAAATCTGACTCCAACGGCTAGTTTTTGAGGGTTTCAACGGGAAGAAATGCATTAAATGCTTCATTAACTGTTCCAGACGTTTGGTGGACTACAAATAGAGGCATTTATGAAGTTTGGAGGTAGAACAAGCATTCCAAAGTATTCAAGCTTCAAGAGAGAAAACTCAAATATGCAAATCTTCATTGTAACTCCATTTTGAGAGATTTCTTTGTGTTCTTCACCCATTCACTGAAAATTCTCTTATTCAAAGGGGTGAGCTATCCTTGTAAGGACTGATATTGTAGAGTGTGAGTAGTAATACAAGGGTAGAGGCTTAGAACGAGATTTCTAAAGTCTCAAGAGAAATTATAAGAGGTCTTGCCACACCTTCAAGTGGTTTGTAAGCATTCTCAAGGAAGAGCTGAATCAAAACCTTGACAAGCGGTTCAAGGAGAGAGGACGTAGGCAAGAGATTGGCCGAACCTCTATAAACTTGTGTTTGCTTCTCTTTTCCTTACTCTTTTTACTGCACTTATTTCATTGTCATTTATTTAGTTTTAATTGTGCATTAAGAGTTAGGAAAATTAGAAATAAGTAGAAAAACCGATTCACCCCCCCTCTCGGTAGAGCCAACACTTTGATACCACATGCCACAGAAAACTGATTTGCTCCAGCGAAAACTGATTTGCTCCGGCCAAAACTCACACTTGCTGAACTTTGCGTATAGCTCTTCCTTTCGAAGGGTCTGGAGTACTATATGGAGGTGGTACTCCTGTTCTTCCTGGGATCAGGAATATACCAATATGTCATTTATGAACACGATGACGAACTTATCCAAGTGAGGCTTGAATACTTCATTCATCAATGCCATGAATGCTGCAGGGGCATTCGTTAAGCCGAATGGCATGACCAGGAACTCGTAGTGGCCATATCGAGTCCTTAAGGCTTTCTTTGGTACATCTTCTCCTTTAATCCTCAGTTGGTGGTACCCCAACCTCAAATCAATCTTCGAAAATATTTGGGCACCCTTCAATTGATCCAACAGGTCATCAATCCTAGGCAGTGGATACTTATTCTTCACCGTTGCTTGATTCAATTGCCTATAATCGATACATAGTCTCAAACTACCATCCTTCTTCTTCACAAACAACACTGGAGCTCCCCACGATGACACACTCGGCCTTATGAACCCCTTGTCCAACAACTCTTGTAATTGCTTTTTCAACTCCTCCAACTCAACTAAGGCCATTTGATATGGGGGCTTGGATATAAGTTGAGTGCCTGGGAGCAGCTCTATGGCAAACTCCATCTCTCTTTCCGGACGTAGCCCTGGTAGCTCATCCGAAAATACATCGGAGAAGTCCTTGACAACTGGGATGTCAGACAGTTCTGATTGGCTCTTTTTGGCATCCTCGACAAACACGAGATAGCCTTCATAAACAAATCAATTTCATATTAGTGAGACACCAATAAAATCATAAACATTCTATTCATTATCTCCAAGACGTAATACAAGCTTCTCAGGTAAGGAGAAAGTAACAACCTTGCTATAGCAGTCTACACTAGCATGATGGTTGGTTAGCCAATCCATGCCTAGTATTACATCGAAGTCATACATGTCTAATAATACCAAATCTACCACTAAGTACTTATCTCCCACCTTTACTTTACACTTACGATACACATGTTCGGTCATTTGAGATTCTTTAAAGGGAGTAATTACATGTAATAGATGGCCTAAGGGCTCAAATTCTATGTGCAATTTAGTAGCAAACATAGGTGAAATAAAGGAGTGCGTTGAGCCTGGATCAATAAGTACAAATGCTTCTAAATCACAAATAGTAAGCTTACCCTTAATGACCGAACCTGAAGCATCGGCCATCTCTTAGTCGAGAGCGAACACTCTTCCATGCTCCACAGGTTTCTTGCCCTTATCTTGAGCCTTCTTTTGTTGTGCCACCTGTGGTCTATCATCTCGTTTTTCAGTGGCCTTAAGCTGAGGGCAATCTTTAATCACGTGGCCTATCTCACCACACTTAAAGCAAGCTCCTGAAGCTCTATGACAAGGCCGATTCCTATGGAATTTGCCGCAAGCAGTACACGGCTGAGAAGCATCAATGGGTGCTGCAGTTATGGCTCGAGTAGTGGGTGCAGCTGTAGCAATAGGCCTAATAGCCTGTGGTCGAGGCGTAACAAACTTCTGCCTCTTACTAGGGCCTTGATATCTGCTTTGCTCGGGCCTCCTTCTATCAAATCTTTTATTAGTGGGCTGTCTCCTAGCATCATATTCGACCTGTGCAGCCTCAATTTCTTGTTCAACTGTCAATGCCTTCCTTACAACAGCCGCATACTCCGTAAGCTCAAAGGGGCTAACTCTACCCCTAATATTGGACCTCAAACCCGAAGTGAATTTCTCTGCCTTCTTCTCATCATTGTTGGCATAATTCGCATCATATTTGACTAAGGCAGTGAATCAGGTCTCATACTCATCTACTTTCATAGACCCTTGCTTTAATTCAAGAAACTTTGTCTTCTTCTTTCGTCTTGCCACTGCTAACACATAATAACCCATGAAGGTCTCAAAAAAATTCTCCCATGTAATAATGGGATCTTTGGCCAATACCAAGTGCTCATTAGTCTTCCACCCCTTCTGAGCCTCACCTCTCATCATATACACAGCTAGTGATACCTTCTCGATGGAATTGCAGCCCATGTATTTAAAGAGGAACTCCATCTCCTTTATCCACTCTTCTGCCTTAGTGGGATCTTTCTCCCCCTTGAATTGTGGAGGATTCATCTTTTGAAATTGCTTTAAGAGAGACATATTCCGATCTCCTGAACTCCCAACCTGAATAGTAGCTGGCTGAGGTGCGGTTACTTGAGGTGTAACTGGAGGAGGAGCAATCTGTGGCTCTACAAAAGTCAGTGGAGGTGGCACCTGTGGTGGTGGTGCAGGTGAAGGCACTAAGGGTGCAGATGGAGGCACTGAAGGTACTGAAGGTGCATGTGGAGGTGGAGGAACCTGAGGTGTACTAGTTTGGTTTGCCACAAGTTGTTGTAGCAAGGTTGTCATAATCTCACAAGTTGTTGTAGCAAGGTGCAGAGGGTGAAGGAGTCGAGGGTGGTATTGCTGACCCTCGAGATGGCCTCCCAAGTCCACCTCTACGTCTCGTTCTCCTCATTCTACTCAAATTTCAAGTCCCTATACCAAGAGCAGATCAATCTCAGTATAAGTCAAATTTGGAAACTTTCACATAAATTTCACAGTACATGGGATGTAACGCTACAGACAGTCTAAACTACACTAACACGTACTAGGCAAACCAGGCTCTGATACCATTTAATCTGTCACGATCCGACAGCCAATAACGTCCGCTTAACACTTACTAGATTTCTTATGAAAATTTCGAACCAAATTTTTCTTTTTCTACTTACGGTTTGTATTCGGTGTTAATGTAGTATCTAAATCAAATCCTGTATTACTCATATTATTTCTCGCGCTATGTCACGTTTCTCAAGGAGGTTTTTCTTATGATTTTCACCTTATTTTATTATTTCCAAAAGAAACAGGTCGAAAACCTCCCCTTTGTATTTTATCAATTTCCCCAGGTATAATTTCTTGCACTAAAACACATTTTAAATCACATAACACAACCAGCTGGTGTTTCTCCACAGTTCATACAATCGAGTATTTCAAAGATCTCAAGAGTTTAACCATTACTAAGTTCACATCTATCGCTTTATATATATATAATTTAAAACATACATAAGGACCCAAATCGGACACGATAACCACCTAGATTCGCATAATCATCTAGTGCGATCCAAAGTTACATCCCATATACTTTCCTAGTACTGTGAAATTAACGTACACATGATCATCAAAATGATATACGAGTAGTATACCTCAAAATACAAAATGCTAGCTCCGGAAAACGCAAATGAGTATCACTACTAGGTACGGTTTCTTTGGAAGCCTACACGAAGCCTGAGCCGACTATCAACTCGTATGATCTGCAGATGTTAAATTAAGGGGTGAGCAATCCATGGCTCAGTAAGTAGTTTAAATAAGTACATACTAGGCTCATATCGTAAAACACGATCATACATGCTTGAGTTATTGTAAGACAGCAAGTATGGATTATTCTAAGGTTTATTACCATTCCGTATGTACACAGACGTCATAAACTTATTCATGCTTTCATTCCATTCTTAAATTCACAAGGCATCATTCTTTTTATCAGTATGATTAAGTGTGAAAGAAATAAACATTCAAATAGCACATGTTTGAGTGGCATATATAAACATAATCCAATAATCACACACATTATATGTCATATGCATAAGATTTATTTCATCCTTTGACATTCGTTGCATTCACGAATCACAATCACTTACTTATCGTCACAATATCCTACGATTTCTCATATTTCGTCAAAACACGTGTAGCACTTAGTTCTCAAAGGATTCTAGAGGTGGCTCACAAGGTACAGAAATCGAGTCTTTGCTCGATTTGGCCTTTAGGACTTAGACTGATTACTAACACATCGGAACTCGTGTAGCACTTAGTTCCCGAAGGATTCTAGAGGTGGCTCACACGGTACAGAAATCGAGTCTTTGCTCGGTTTGGCCTTTAGGACTTAGACTGATTACTAACACATCGAAACTCGTGTAGCACTTAGTTCCCGAAGGATTCCAGAGGTGGCTCACACGGTACAGAAATCGAGTCTTTGCTCGGTTTGGTCTTTTTCCCAGTTTTCACCAATATGATTAGGTATTAATTGAGATCTATTAACTCAACATCGGGAGCTATAGGTATATATTGTACTCAAATCACATATACATTCTCAAAGCATAACAATATATTACCATGCTCAATAATCACAAGTAACCATAACACACAACATATCACACAAGTCACAAGAAGATCATTTTCAGATAAGTGTTATTCATGAGCACACCATGTCCGATTTAAAAATCCTACTATACTTACTCTATTTGTTTTACCCGCAATGTCCAACCAAAATTCTATCTAAATTTAATTAAATATTTAATGAGAATTCTTTCATCTCTTACGAGATGATACTAGTAAGATTTATTTAACCCACTTACCTCAATGTTTGGTAGGTTATCTTTTCTCGATCCTCAACTCAAGCTAAACTCCTACACCGCTCCAAATTCACTACAATTAAATCAAATGATGTTTCAATAACATGTCTTAACTACGTTTTGATCACATATCAATTGTATATCTTAGAATCTAAACTATTCCAACTCATTTCTTTGGCGAGGAACTAAATTCTTTATGTGTCTCGCCAAACATTACCTATTCGATTTAATAACTCTTTACTTTATATTCTTTATAAGATGATAAGAGGTTTATTAACTTGTATATGCTATTTTCCTTTCGTTATATATATATATATATATATATATATATATATATATATGATTATAACTATATTTTAAACACTTATACAATTATACTTGTACTTATATCTCAACAAACCCCTTTTTCTTTTCTTTGCATTTCTTTTCTTTGTCTCTTATTTAGTTTTCAAGTGAGTAGCATATATATATATATATATATATATATGTATGTATGTATTTAGCATTAGCATAATAAAATTTCTAAGGATTTACTATATGTCTTTATATAAGCACTATACATACGTATATTTATTTATTTCTTCGTTTTTAAGCAAGTAGTATACATACATATATATATATACAAGTGATATATATATACACACACACATATATTTATGGGTATTTGATAGTAGTGTAAATCTAAATTCTTAGATTTTATTCTTTCATTTCTAAATATGCAAATATATATATAGCAATATATAGATATACATTTAAATACATAGCCTTTACATGGTATAAATTTCCAATTTCAATTCCCTTACTTTCCTACATCTTGATACATATTTATATCTAAATAGATATATATTTACATCTTATATATATATATGTGTGTGTGTGTGTGTGTGTGTGTGTGTATTACATATATATCTTTTAATTCTTTTCCTTTTTCTTTTATTCCTTTTTCTCTTATTTTTTTACTATTTGGTTACCTTGTATTTCCGGTGGCTTGGTGTAGAACACCCTCCTATGGCAGCTTCAGACAGCTCTTGGAAGACCCCTTACGAGTGGCCACCCTCATGCCTTGCTCAGCCACCTTTTCCAGCTGAAGGTCTTCCCCTTCAATTTACATATAGCTGCTCACGAAGGAAGGGCGGAGGCTGTACACTCCTTCAAAAAAACCAAGTTTTCCAGTACACACAACTCCCACAAGCTGTCCACGTTCTACCACTATAAAACCCTCCTTTTAGTGTTCTTTTTCAACAACAATTCCAGCCAACAAGGCCTCCCCTATTCAGCCTTCTTAAACCCTAACCTAACTCATAAAATTCGCAGCCCATTCCTTTTCCATTTTCAGTTCGGGACACCACCAGTACAGCCTTCGCTATTGCCTTATACTTGACCAGTAAATGCCATGCACAGCCTCCTTTTGGTTCTTGTTCTCAAGTCTGCAAATGCACACTCACGGCATTCCAAAATTGCTTTTGGTGCTCACCTTGTTGCTGCAGTGTTTTTCTTCATCTGGAGCGTTAGTTTTTTTTTGCTTGATGCAGTTTTGGTCTTCAACCCCCTTCAATGCCGTGTTGGTCGAATGGCAGGGGACGCGACAAACAAGAACGATCTGAAGGGGATGAGCTGGGAAGGATAGAGTAACAGTGGCAAACCTCTCTTTGATCGAAAGAAAAAATGAAGTGGGGGCCGGCTGGGAGATGTGAAAGAGTAAAACAAGAAATGTTTTTTCACTGTAGTAAAAGTGAAAGAGTGGGGGTTGTCTGACGGGATTGGAGGTTTGATGGAAAGTTTCCATCAACTCCAATTTATATTATTGTTTATTTCCTTTTATATTGTTAATATTATTATATGGTTTATTTATTTATTCATGTGTTTTCTTTATTAATGTTAACATCTTGTATATGTGTATAACATATTTGTTTTATTTATTTTATTTTATTTTCTTTTATTTTATGTTGACACTCTTTTATATCATATATATATATATATATTCCATACATATATATATTTATTCCCTTGTTTATTTTATTTCTAACTATTTTAAATATTCAAGCATACTACATTTCTTTTAGTATACCTGTGTCCTTATTTCCTTTAAAATAATTACACTTCTATATTGTGCAATACAAACACTTATTTGTTCTCATATAATTTTTGAATTCATATAAGATTTCTAAATTATCTCAAGGATCTTTTGTTGTCAAATTCACCAAACTTGCCAATTTCATTTTCATTACTTGAGATAATACTAACTACAAGGGCATCATAGTACCAAGCTTATATGTGTCTCTTATTTATTCACAATCATGGTACAAAATTTGTAGTTTTTACATGTCAAGAGTGCATAACGTATTCCATGTCTCAATATTGAGAAAGTACTATCTAGATCCCTCTCACGTAATTCAACATAAGCCACTGGAAATTGGAAAGGATAAGAATTTCATTGAGAAATCGATACAGATCTTGGATAAAAAGGATAAAATGCTGCGATATAAGACTATTCCTTTAGTTAAGGTACTCTGGTAATATCACTCTGAGGAGGAGACTACTTAGGAGTACAGAGTCTTACGCGAGAAAAGTATCCAGAGCTCTTTCAGTGACGGTCCGGGTGAAATTTGGAGGACCAAATTTCTTAAGGAGGAGAGAAATGTGAGACCCGATATTTTGATATATACTGTACATCATATTGTAAAAGATTGATAACCGAAATAAATTATTTAGTGGAATTAAATAAATATTGAATATGAAATTCTACTTTATATTATGGAATTTTCGAAATTTTAATTTGTCAATATGGTGTATAAGAATGAGAATGAAAATTAAAGAGATGAATAGGAAGTAAAGTATGGAGTGAAGGAAGAAAAAGAAATTAGAAAATTTGTGAATGAAAGTGATATTTTATGGTATAAAAATAGCAACAAATATGGTTATAAGAGAAATGAAAATTTTATTGTACATGTGAATTATTTTAATTAAAGGAGATATTAAGGGACGGAGAGAAGAAGTCTAAAATTGTGTAGCAGCAAAAGAACATGGCTTACACGCCACTTACGTAGCTGCTGTGATGATACACGGTTAAATGCCAAATTTTATGTGGCGACCCAGCCCTCCTCCCAGTTGAGCTGGTCACTGGATCCCACTCATCCGTACTGTCCGCTTTGGGCCAAAGTCCCGCACGGTTTTATCGGGACTTCGTTCCGATTCGCGTCCGCCGCTACTCGAACCCTTGACATCCAAGCAATTCGAGTAACGACTAACCATTGGACCTAGGTTAGTCGTTACTCAACTCTTGAGGAAGTCAATGGTTAGTCGTTACTCAACTCTTGAGGAAGTCAAGGGTTCGAGTAGCGGCGGACGCGAAAGAAAACCCTGAGAGTGACCCCTTAAGTGAGGAGGGCTCTGAGGGGACAGTACGGTTGAGTGGGGCCCAGTGACCTCTCAGGATGAGGCGGGCTGGTGCCTTACATTTTATTTGGCTTTGTACTGTAAAATTTTGAAATAATAATAGTTGAAGTTGGCTGAAGGTAATTGGATGACTTAGGCCTCAAAAGAGGCAAAATAGACCAGAAACGTGCAGCCATTCACGCCAATTTCAGCCATGTGATACATGGCTGAACCTATTTTAATGCAATGTGAAAGATGTTTAATGGCGAAGAAATTAAAGTCAACATGGGATTTTGGTATTGGTTGAAGAATAAGACAAGTAAGAAAATAAGCCAAGAAAAACAAGAAGAAAGAAAAGAATCTCGGCATCATTATTCTTTTGGCTACAGCTTTTAATTACAAATTAATGAATGTAGAATATTGTTACCACGTCATACCTTTTGCTACCATTTTCTTCAACAATTAATGAGCTAAAGGACAAGGAAAATGATGAGCAAAGAGATAAGAAGCTATAGGACTTGATAGCCGGATATATAATTGATTAAGTAAAACAAACTTTTAACATATTTCTTCTTTAAGATCGACTACACTCAGCTACTTCACGAGTTACTGCTCTGCCGACCACTTTTGCTCTGTTTTAGTTTCATTTCTTCATCGTTTACTTAGCAAGATTCCCTCTCTTGCTATCGAAGCAACTAGCTTTCCTTCACACGCTTTTCCTTCACTTATAAAACACTAAAGAACTAAAGGAAGGGAAGACTGACGTAGGAAGAAACAACAAAGCTTTGAGCTATATTGGTTCGGTCAAACAAAGGCAAAGAAATTTTCAGCCAATGTTTCATGTATTTAATCCTTGGCTTATGGTGATGTTATGTTAAGTAGGTGATATGTATGTATATTGCTTGGCATAAAAACATGTAGCAATTTTGTATGGTTGAATTTCCAAGTTGTTGGTGGCATTAATGGAGTGAATATAGATTTAACATGAGGAAAATATAGAAAGGTAGGAGAGTTGATCTTGCTAAATTAAGGTTTCAACATGGTGTTTAGCGATGTGAAAACATAAAATAAAGCATGGTAAAGCTGAAGATATAGTGGCTGGAACCGAAATAAAGAAAAGAAAGGGTGAAAGAAAAATCGAAATGGAAAATGTGAAAGAGAGTAATTGCTGCTGACCGAATGAAGAGAAGCTGAAATAAAAGTCAATAAAAGTTGGCTGGAAAATGGCGTGGAAATCAAGAAGAAAGAAACAAGGAAGACTAAGTTGTGAGAAAATGACTTAACGAATAAATAGTCAAAATGAGGGCTAGGTGACGTGAAAGAATGAAGAAAGAATGCATGTAGGATGTGAAATTAAGAGGGAAAGAAAGTGGCTGAGTGTGGCATGTAAAAAGGAAAGAATAAAAGGCTGAACATTGTGTTAATTAGTCAAGGTAAGAAAGTCAAATATGAAGGCTAAAGATAAGAAAAAGAATAGAACCATAAACTTGACTAGAAAATCTTTATACACAAGGTGAGTGTTGTGCTGCCGATTGTGAAAGAAATAAAGGAAATAAAATATTAAATTTTATTTCTTAAATGATGGAAAATATCAAGGAAGAAGGTATCACATTTATATTGTGCATTGACAAAAAATGAAACAATGATCTTTAAGTAAATAAAGGCCATTCAGCCATAGAGGAAGAAGGAAGAGGAAATGGCATGAAGAATAGCCATTTTAACTATGAGACTTACTTACATTTATAATTTTAATATACATCATAGCTTAAAATAAAAGGAAAATTAAGCTAATGAGTTGGTGAAATTATTTTGTGCAGTCGGGAATTACAGATTTCGGTTGAAATTGAAAGTAATAGAAAGTATATATTGTCATGTGAAGGACTTATAGCTTATGTGGAGGATGTAGAAAAGAAACGTCCCGAACTACATGAGATTCCGACAGTCGAGGATTTTCCCGAGGTGTTTCCGGACGATCTTCCCGGACTTCCTCCGGATAGGGAAGTGGAGTTTACTATCGATTTGGTGCCAGGGACTGAGCCTATTTCGAGATCACCCTATCAGATGGCCTTAATTGAATTAGAAGAATTGAAGAAGCAGCTTCAGGAGTTACTAGATAAGGGATTCATACGACCTAGCGTATCCCCTTGGGGTGCTCCTGTACTATTTGTCCGAAAGAAAGATGGCAGCATGAGGCTCTGCATCGATTACCAATGGTTGAAAAAGGTGACGATCAAGAATAAGTATCCTCTTCCCAGGATTGACGATCTGTTTGATCAGCTTAAGGGTGCAAAAGTCTTTTCCAAGATAGACTTGAGGTCGAGATATCATCAATTGAAGATCCGGAGTGAAGATATCCCTAAGACTGCATTCAGGACACAGTATGGCCATTATGAATTTTTGGTGATGCTATTTGGCCTAACCAATGCACCTGCAACATTCATGAATCTGATCAATGATGTATTTAAGTCATATTTGGACCAGTTTGTCATTGTTTTTATCAATGACATATTGGTATATTCAAGATCAAGGGAAGAGCACAAGCAGCACTTGCGGATAGTTCTGCGAACCCTTAGAGATCAAGGATTGTATGCCAAGCTAAGTAAGTGTGATTTCTGGTTAAATCAAATCTCCTTTTTGGGTCATGTAATCAGTAAAGATGGAGTTTCGGTCGATCCATCGAAGATTGAAACGGTGGTTCAATGGGAGAGACCGAAAAAGGTGACAGAGATTAGGAGTTTCTTGGGTCTAGCTGGCTACTATCGAAGATTTGTGGAGGGTTTCTCGAAGTTAGCTGCTCCCTTGACACGCTTAACGCGCAAAGAAGTGAAGTATGAATGGAATGACGCCTGCGAGCATAGTTTTGAAGAGTTGAAGCGCAGGTTGACGACTGCACCTATCCTCATCATTCTTAGTGGTTCTGGTGGATTTTCAATGTATAGTGATGCCTTAGGACAAGGTTTAGGATGTGTGTTATTGCAGCATGGTAAGGTAGTAGCGTATGGTTCTAGACAATTAAAGGTCCATGAGAAGAACTACCCAACTCATGATTTGGAGTTAGGCTGCAGTAGTTTTTGCTCTGAAGATATAGAGGCATTACTTGTATGGTGAGAAATTTCAGATTTTTACGGATCATAAAAGTCAGAAATATTTGTTCTCTTAGAGAGAGTTGAATATGAGACGAAGAAGATGGCTCGAGCTTCTAAGGGATTATGATTGTGAGATCTTGTACCACCCGGGGAAAGCCAATGTGGTGACGGATGCTCTGAGTCAGAAACATGTAAGTGTAATGGCTTACATGATGATAAGAGAACATGAGTTACTAGAACAGTTTGCAAGTCTTAATTTAAATGTTATGCCTTGTGAGCAATTTGGAATGATGGCTAGTTTGAGGATTGAGCCGTAGTTGATGGACAGAATTCGGGTTGCTCAAAGGGAAGATAATCAGTGCATTGAGGCCATGGATCGGATTCAATCGAATATGCCATTAGAATTTGATATTAGCAGCGATGGAATCTTGAGGTTTAAGGATCGTATATGTGTTCCTAATGATAAGGAGTTAAGAAAGTCGATTTTAACAGAAGCACATGCCACTAGATATACTTTGCATCCAGGAAATACGAAGATGTATCATAATCTTCGCAAGGTATATTGGTGGACTGGCATGAAAAGAGACATAGTTGAGTTTGTAGCAAAGTGTCTAACGTGCTAGCAAGTTAAGGTAGAGCACCAAAGACTAGCAGGATTGTTACATCCTCTACCTATACTTATATGGAAATGGGAGCACATTACGATGGATTTTGTTATGGGATTGCCCAGAACTAAGAGGAATCACAATGGTATTTGGGTAATCGTGGATAGATTGACTAAGTCAGCTCACTTCCTACCTATGAAATCTACGGATACACTTAGTGCTTTGGCAGATTTATATGTGAGAGAAGTAGTCAGACTACACGGTGTTCCAGTGAGCATTACATCTGATAGAGATTCCAGGTTTACTTCTCATTTTTTGGGATCATTTTCAGGAAGCCATGGGATCTCAGTTGAATTTTAGCACAGCTTTTCATCCGCAAACTGATGGTCAGTCCACCATTCAGACGCTCGAGGATATGTTGAGAGCTTGTGCTATTGATTTTAAAGGCTCATGAGACGACCATCTGCCATTGGCTGAGTTTGCATACAATAATAGTTACCATGCAAGTATCGGGATGGCACAATATGAAACTTTATATGGTAGAAGGTGTCAATCTCTGATTGGGTGGGAAGAAGTGGGCGAACGTAAGTTGTTGGCTCCAGATTTGCTCGAGCAAGCCTTTGAGGATGTTAAGCTGATTTGTCAAAGACTTAAGACAGCTCAGAGTCGACAAAAGAGTTATGCAAATGCTCGACGGAGACCACTTGAGTTCTTGGTTGGAGACTTTGTTTTTTTTAAGGTTTCTCCATCCAAAGGAATTATGAGATTCTGGAAAAGAGGTAAACTTAGTCGCCGTTACATTGGACCATTTGAGGTCTTGGACCGAGTTGGAGATGTCGCTTATAGGTTAACACTACCTCCGGAGCTATCGGGAGTGCATAATGTATTTCATGTATCGATGCTTTGGAAATACTATCCGGACCCATCTCATGTCATAGAATATGAACCCTTGGAGATTCGGGAAGACATGAGTTATGTGGAGAAGCCAATTCGGATTTTGGATAGAAAAGAGAAAGTGCTGAGGTCTAAGACAATTCCGTTAGTTAAAGTTCTCTGGCAGTATCATACTATGGAAGAAGCTACGTGGGAGCTTAAGAGTTTAATGAAAGAGAAATATCCGGAATTGTTTGAAACATAACTTGATTTGAATTTGGAGGACCAAATTCTCTAAGGTGGGGAGAATGTGAAATCCCCAATTTCATGTAATTCCCCATAATTGTAAAGTATTATAAGCTGAAATAATGAAATAAATATAAAGTTTTGATGTATAAATTATGTATGAGACATATGAAGGAATAATGAAATTGATAATTAATTAGTCAAAGAATTAATATCAAATTTTATTTAGTATAATGGACAAGTGGCTGAGATGAAAAGAAGAGAAGAGAATTAAATGTTAAATGGTCAAAGGGTCGAGGAGTAATGGCTGACATGAGTTAATGGATAATTAAGCATTAAATGAAATTTTGCATAGTCATCACCATTCTCACCAACCTACGGCAGCCATTAACTCTTCCTCCAAAATTTTCCTAAGTTTTCTCCCATAATTACCTTTTAGAGCAACAAATTCCAGCTATCGAATTATTAAACCTTAGTAACGAAAATCGTTCCTTATTTATAGTTAGCCTAAGCGATACCTGAAATTTGGAAAGTTGAATCAAAGGGATTAAGGAGATCAAAGTTGCTATTATTTTGGTGATTTACAAAGGTAAAAGATTTAAATGGCTTAGTTGATTTTATTCATGGTTTGGAGTTCTGTGGAGTTGGTGTAGTATGGTTAAATAGCTTTCTTAAAGATTTGAACTATTATGATAATTTCAACTTGAAAAGTTAAAAGGAAAAGTGTTAATTTGCTACCAAGCTTGGGGAATATTGGCTATTGAGGTAAGGAATTTATGTAACGAATGTAGGGTGGCTATGTCCACATGTTTTAATATGTTTGAAATGTATTTGGGAAGAAACAAATGCTGGTTTAAGTGCAGGAAAAGTTAAATTTCGGGTCTTACTCCTAGTACCGATTAGGCTAGGAGCAGCCGACTGCCTTAAATGGAAGTCGACTACCTAAAGACAACCAAAGCGTAGATTTTCGAAAACCGAGACAAACCAGTCGACTACTATTTTCCAGAAAGCCCTCTGTTTCCAAAACAGTCGACTGCTATTTACTGGAAAAGCATTCTGTTTGAGAAAACAGTCGATTGCTATATGACTAGTCAACTACCTTTTTATCGAAAAGCATTCTGTTTCAAAACCAACCAACTGCCTATGGAGCCAGTCAGCTACCCTGTTTTCAAAAGCATTCTGTTTCAAAACCAATCGACTGCTAAGTGGGACCAATCGACTGCCCTATATGTTTTTAGATTTTTAAATATCAAAATTTTAAAAAAAATAATTTCGATAAATCAATATTTGCATTAGCAGTCGACTACCCCTAAAGACCAGTCGACTGCCATGTTGAAAACGAAGTTTTAAAGCTTATTTTAAATAAGCTCAATTGTATTTCCAAGGAAGCAAATGATCAACGTTTTGGAGACTATGGACACCTATAGTGATCATGCATATTACTTGTCTATGTTTACTTGGCTGAGGAGCCTAAGGCTGGTCCTCAATGCTACAAATATCACTTGACTAGTGTTCACTGTAGCCACCGACATTGGCTAATTTGTCTATATTACATGTTTGGCTTGGGGAGGATTCTTAGCCCAATTATGGGTACGCCACTTAATTGTCATACTTCTTATGGGGGATACTTGGCATCCTTTACTGGACTTCCCCATATGATATTGACAGGATGCATGATTCTGTTGGAATTATATGTCTCCCATTTATTTGAAGTATGTGAAGCATGCAAAATTATTTGTATATGAAAGTATTTGAAGTAAAGTATGAAAGTATATAATTTACTTGATTTATACATAAATGTTAATTGAAGAACTCTTATGTATTTGATGAAAGAAGTATATGAATATGCTTTATAATGGTTTTACATGACATTATAGAGCCAATCAAGAAAACTGCATATAGAGGCATAGTACGCTCTTTTACATATGTTTCTTACTGAGCGTGAACTCACCCCTTTACAATCATTTTTCATTCAGATTATTTGCAATGAAGTCCACTCTTGGTAGAGGAGCGTAGATTATGGAATATACGATATTCCTTTGAGGCTCGCTTTTAATCTCTTGAAGGTATATATACCTTTTGTAATGTAATTCAGACAATAGTATAGTACAGTACATTAATGTATATCTGATCATTGGGGGATATAGGTTATGTAAGTATATGAGATCTTGATGTATTTGAAGTTGTTGGCTCTATAGGCTATACCGAGAGGGGGGGTGAATCGGTTTTTTACTAACCTTAGGTTCGTTTTTCGGTTTCTCTAAATTCTCTAGCCTATATTGATATTTTCTAAGTTCTCTAGGCTACTCAATTATGCAATATAAATTCAAAGCAATAAACACAAATATAATTGCAAATAAGTAAAGAGAGTAAGGATAGAGAAATGTACACAAGCGATTTATAGAGGTTCGGCAACCTTGCCTACGTCCTCTACCTTGAGACGCTCCCAAGGATTTTCCCAAATTCACTATCCTTGAATTTGTTACACTCCCTCTTTTCAAGGCTCAAGAGAAACTTCTCTCTTTTTCTAGGCTCAAGAGAAACCTCCCTCTTTTTCTTAGGCTAAAGAGTAACCTCCCTCTTTTTCAAGGCTTAAGAGAAACCTCCCCTTTACAAGGAATGAAGTGAGTTTACAAATGAGTAATCAAAGAGAGCCTCTAGATAGGCAAGTGATTACAGAAATTAAGCACAAGGAAAAACCTATACAAGATTTGTGCTATTCTATACAACGAATATGAAAATGATGGAAAATGAAACTTTGTAGCTCTTGATTTGTTGTTTTAGGCTTGTAGATTTGAGGAATATGAGATTTGAAGTTGCTGAGTGGTTCCTCTTGTTTCCTTTAGCTTCTAGGCCTCTATTTATAGTCCCTTGGATGTATTCTAGCCGTTGGGTGGAGCCAAATCTCGGATATTACCGTTGTCTCACAAAAACTAGCCGTTATAGGCTATTTTCGAGCAAAGGGATCGATCCCTTTCCATAGGGAATCGATCCCTTTTGTCCAGAATCTTGATTCTGGGCTTCAGGGACCTTTTCTAGCTGTTGGGAGCTTACTGCCAAAAGGGGATCGATCCCTTCCCTTAGGGGATCGATCCCTTCTCTCCAGAAGGTGATTTCCTGCACTTTTTGAGTTAGAAATGATGTGGTCTTTGATCCTAATCCAACCCAAAACATTTTGGCATTTTTGTGGGAGTTTTTCTTCACTTTCTCAAATGGAAACATGGTCTAAAAATTCATCAAGTGATTTTCTAAAATATTCAATATATTTACAAAGTATTAAGACCAATAAGAGTATGCATCATTAAATCATGGTCTTAATGTTTGATATGATCACTTGAAATGTATTGAGAAAATCATGTGTGATAAGGCAAATTTACAATATGAATTAAAGCATTAAAGCTTACTTAAGTTTTTGTCATTTCAAAATACATATGTCAATTTAAAGCTAACAATATCCCCCTTTTTGATATGACAAAACTTAATGTAAATTTGCTTTGAAAATTATTTGATAAAATACTCCCCCTCAAATAAAGCAGGATTTTATAAAGCTCCCCCTTAATATATGCATGGGTTTTGAAAAAGAATTTTCAAACTATTTTCCCTCCCATTATCTCTCCCCCTTAATATCTCTCCCTTTTAATATCTATCTCTCCCCCTTTTTGTCATAGCAAAAAGAAGGAAAAATAATAAAAAATATGCTCCCCCTAAAATTATGGCTATATGAGAAGAGATAAATATGCTCCATCCAACAAGAAACGTGTTAGTACATGGGACTCATAGCACAAATAAATAAGTCAATATTCACAAAGAGTATGAACTATTCATGCAACGAATGACTTATGATCCTATACCAATTGTTGATAAATAATTTTGCAAGAAGTTCTCAATTGGTAAGAAATTAAGCAAGCACCTAAGGATATCAATTGTTCTCTAAGGTCCAACTAAGGTGCATGGTAATACATCATGATTATGAGCTGAAATTATATAACATATCATATGCATGAGCTCATAAATCACGTTCAAGCAAGAATGTGCATAGAATCAAATCATATATCAATTAATCACAAATTCTAGCACAAAAGAGTTCATGCAAAAGTGGCTTATGTGAATTCTTCCCTATTTGTCATTTCAATCTAAGGAGCATGAGAAGAATTGTCAATTTAAAGCTCATACCAATTGGCAATTTAGTTTTGACTTATCAATTATTGAAGATATGGTTGCCAATGATACTAATTGTTATTTCAATCTAAATACCAATTGTTACTAATGGTTGACTTAGTCATTTTGCATGAATCCAATATTTTATGTGTAGTGTGTTTATGTCAAGAAAATAGTCATTCTAAATATGCAAGAACACAACACATATCATCAAATATGCATATGGATCAATTAATCATTAGCACACTATCATAAAGTCTTAATCCACATTCATATTCACAAATTTATACCATATGGAAGATTCAAAAAAATCAAGGAATTCAAGTAAACACATTTTCTTCCATAGTTTCAAGCACAAAAATTCTATGCTCATTTTCCAATTCTAGTCCTTAACCAATTATGAGCAAGGAAAGATTCAAAATTACCATTTTAATCAATTATGAGCCATATCCCTAGTTGTTATCATCATTTAACGTTCTAGAGGGTATATGCTATTTTAACTAAAATGGCTTTACCTAAGTGAATCAATATTATCAAGCTAAAATATATTTTATCATTAAAATCCCTAAACTATGAGTGAGATTAATCACATAATATCATGAAAAAAAAAATATTCTCATCTCATAGACATGATCATTGATTCAACTTAAGCATGTATGTAAGTTCAACATCAAGAATAAATGCATGGATATCAATCAAGGTATATTTGTTCAAGTTTGCATTTATCTTTGAATGTTGGTGTTGTCATTAAAGCCCAAGTTCTTTAACAATTTGGCCATAAGAAAAATTTCATGGATCATAAATTTTCATGCAATTCAACATTTAGGATTCATTTATCATCACAAATTATAGGCCAATGACCATTACCAATTGTTGAATTTACATTTGAAATCAATCCACTAGATGTATAATTATCATGAAACCTAGTGTGGAATTGATAAGTCAAGATAAGAGACATAATCCTATAAGCATGCTTGACTAAGATGAACAAAAAGTAAAATCAATAGGCATTATGCACAAGTTCATCAAATTCTCAAATATACAAACCATTGAAATAAATCCCAAAAATTATGTTTAAGTATGTTTCAAGATTATTTCAAGATTCATGAATGTTTTTCAACAAGAAAAATGGTTTTGCACTTGTGAGCTCAAGAAAATTGATATTGATTGTTGAAAGTGATACCATTTGTTGGAAATGATTCAAATTGATGGAGTTGAGGCATGATATCAATGAAAAATGAACTTTCATACATTAAAGATCATCAAAAAGAAGTTAAAACAATGAATTTTAAGTTGAGAAGAAAAAGAATATCAAAAGAATTAAGAAAACTTCTCAACTAAGGCTTAAAAATGCAGAAAATAACATAATTTGCCTAGAGGGATCGATCCTATGAGCAAAGGGATCGATCCCTTAACTCCAGAAGCATGTTTCCTACATGTTTTTCCAAAGGGATCGATCCTATATGTAGAGGGATCGATCCCTCATCTTGGTTCTGCAGATTTTTGACAGAAAATCCAACTTTTGAGGTACCAAAACTTCGTTTTTGAGTATTTTAAGTCCAAGTAAGGGTTTAAACATTTGTAAAACATGATTTTGGACTTGTATGAATGAAAAACATGAATGAAAAACCATTTTACAAAATATTTTGCAATTTTGGAAGAATTTACACAATAAAATACATTTTTGGCCTCAAAGGGGGTCATTTTAAGTATTATGCATATTTTGTCAAAACCAAAGCTTTGGAAACCACAAATATGCCAAAACAAACTTGTTCACATAGATTTTAAGCACCTATATCATCAAATCATACATCTTGTGAACAACATGTCATAATTTCTAATATGCATATTCTTCATTAAGTCTCATGACATGGAATTTTGCATATATGACATATTTGACAACTTTTGAGCAACTAAATATATTATCTACACATATCAAACTTGCTCAAGATGCAGAAAACCAAAAATTATTTCAAAATCATTAAACATGCTCTTCATTCAATGCATCAAGAACTATTCATTAAGTATTCAAAAATCATTTATCATGTCTTTTGTTCAATCATTCAACTCACAAAACATCAAAGATCATCAACAAACTATATCATCAAGGCATAAACGATTTAAATGTAACACAAATTTTAAGGAGTGAGAATTTAAGCTCACAATACTTCTTTGCTTGAGAGTGCTTGCCATGATGTGTTGGATCCACCATTAGCCATTCTTTGAGAGATTGTTGTCACCTTGCTAAAGATGGATTTCCAAGCTCTTCCTTTTTCTCATTGGCACAAGCAAACTCCATGAGGATGTGTTGAGCATTTAATCTCCATTGTTTCATTGCATTCCCATGCTCTAACACTCCTACAACAAACAAATTCAAGCATGCTTTGGTACCCAAATTTTCTTGGGTCCTTGAAAGTTAGTGTAAATAATTTTTGATCCTTTTGGGATCCATTTCAAGCACAAATCATCATTATTTATTGCATGCTTTGGCACCCACATTTTTCTAACCACTCTTCCTCTAAATGTGGTTTTTCTATATGTGTATGCTTGTGAAGAGTGTCCTATTCTATTGCATAGTGAGCATGTAAGAGATAAATCATGCATAGTATTTTTGCTCACATGGAAATTCTTTAGATAAGTTTCTTTTTGTATTGCATTATAGCCTAACCCATCTTTATCAAAGAAAGCTCTTTGGGTCTCTAACATGTGATCTAGCTTTTGTTGACCCATATAAAACCTAGAAAATGAGTTATGCAAATTTGTGTTCTTTTTATTTAACTCATTTATTTCTAAGTTGGCCTCTTCTAGTTTCTTTTCAAATTCTATCTTAGCACTTGTCAAGGCTTCATTTTCTATTTTTAATTTAGCAATGATTTTCTTATATTTAGAATTCATGCATTGAAATTCATTTGCTAAATCATCAAAGGCATTTTGTAGTTCACTAAAGGTATAATCATTATCATCACTAATGGCCATAAAGCATGAGTAGGCTACCTCATTATCTACATTTTCCTCATCGGAGCTATCACTATTGCTCCATGCAGCCACAAATGCTTTCTTCCTAGGTTTCCTATCCTTTTCTTTCCTAAGTAAGGGGCAATCTAACTTAGTATGACCCGGTTCATTGCACTCATAACATACTAAGGAGTCTTTTTCTCTTCTACTTGATTCTCCCCTATGATGTCTCCTATTTTGCTCTCTCTCGTTCATTCTCATGAACCTATTGAATCTTTTGGCAAACATTGCCATTTCCTTTTCTTCCTCATTTCCACTCTCATCACTATCATCCTTATGAGTGGAAGACTTAAGTGCTACCCCTACTTTCTTTGAAGGCTCTTCATTTCTTTTTAATTTCATTTCATATGTAAGTAGGGAGCCCATAAGTTCATCTAGAGATAAGGTGTTAGGATCTTTAGATTCTTCTATAGCCGTCACCTTTGCCTCCCAAGATTTTGGTAAGCTATTTAAGATTTTCTTAACCATTTCTAGATTAGAATAGCTCTTGCCTAATGCCTTAAGTCCATTAATTATGTTATTAAACCTAGTGTACATTTCACTCATGGACTCATTTTCTTTCATTCTAAAAATCTCATAATCATGACTAAGCATACCTACTTTGGTTTCTTTCACTTGATTTGTCCCTTCATGTGTGATGGCTAATTTGTCCCATACTTGCTTGGCATTCTCACATAAGGAGACTCTATTATATTCATTGGGACCTAATGCACAAAAGAGAGTGTGCATAGCCTTGGCATTCAATTGTGCCATTTTCATGTCATTTGTGTCCCACTCATCCTCATTCTTAGGGACATCTTTTCCATCTACTTTCTTCATTGGGACTTTGGGACCATTAACTATCACTCTCCATACTTCATAATCATTTGATTGGACAAACAACATCATTCTTGTTTTCCAATAAGAGTAATTCTCTCCATTGAAGAGTGGAGGTCTAACTAATGATTGTCCCTCTTCTCCTAAGGGTGCGCCTACATTCAAGTGAGCCATTTATGATCGTTTTGCTCGATAGAGGTTAGTCTAAATCAATCTCGAGCCCAAGCTCTGATACCAATTGTTGGCTCTATAGGCTATACCAAGAGGGGGGTGAATCGATTTTTTACTAACCTTAGGTTCGTTTTTCGGTTTCTCTAAATTCTCTAGCCTATATTGATATTTTCTAAGTTCTCTAGGCCACTCAATTATGCAATATAAATTCAAAGCAATAAACACAAATATAATTGCAAATAAGTAAAGAGAGTAAGGATAGAGAAATGTACACAAGTGATTTATAGAGGTTCGGCAACCTTGCCTACGTCCTCTACCTTGAGACGCTCCCAAGGATTTTCCCAAATTCACTATCCTTGAATTTGTTACACTCCCTCTTTTCAAGGCTCAAGAGAAACCTCTCTCTTTTTCTAGGCTCAAGAGAAACCTCCCTCTTTTTCTTAAGCTAAAGAGTAACCTCCCTCTTTTTCAAGGCTTAAGAGAAACCTCCCCTTTACAAGGAATGAAGTGAGTTTACAAATGAGTAATCAAAGAGAGCCTCTAGATAGGCAAGTGATTACAGAAATTAAGCACAAGGAAAAACCTATACAAGATTTGTGCTATTCTATACAACGAATATGAAATGATGGAAAATGAAACTTTGTAGCTCTTGATTTGTTGTTTTAGGCTTGTAGATTTGAGGAATATGAGATTTGAAGTTGCTGAGTGGTTCCTCTTGCTTCCTTTAGCTTCTAGGCCTCTATTTATAGTCCCTTGGATGTATTCTAGCCGTTGGGTGGAGCCAAATCTCGGATATTACCGTTGTCTCACAAAAACTAGCCGTTATAGGCTATTTTCGAGCAAAGGGATCGATCCCTTTCCATAGGGAATCGATCCCTTTTGTCCAGAATCTTGATTCTGGGCTTCAGGGACCTTTTCTAGCTGTTGGGAGCTTACTGCCAAAAGGGGATCGATCCCTTCCCTTAGGGGATCGATCCCTTCTCTCCAGAAGGTGATTTCCTGCACTTTTTGAGTTAGAAATGATGTGGTCTTTGATCCTAATCCAACCCAAAACATTTTGGCATTTTTGTGGGAGTTTTTCTTGACTTTCTCAAATGGAAACATGGTCTAAAAATTCATCAAGTGATTTTCTAAAATATTCAAAACATTTACAAAGTATTAAGACCAATAAGAGTATGCATCATTAAATCATGGTCTTAATGTTTGATATGATCACTTGAAATGTATTGAGAAAATCATGTGTGATAAGGCAAATTTACAATATGAATTAAAGCATTAAAGCTTACTTAAGTTTTTGTCATTTCAAAATACATATGTCAATTTAAAGCTAACAGAAGTATATAGATGTGAAAAATACATTTCATGAGTAAACTTTATATCATTCTAAATAATGATAATGAATAAAGTATAAGAAGAAGAAAGAATGGCATTGACGAACAACCTAACCACACAAATGTAAAGTAAGGATATATGTTTATTAGTGGAAATGAGGATGTCACATTATATTCCTACTATCATTTAATATCAAAATTATTTCAATATCATCATCCATTTCACCATGGCCAAATGGTCTAATGTAACATTATCTTAATCAATTTTCCATTCCTTGCTCAACTTTAATCCCATAAATAATCCTTATTCATTATGTATTTTCATCTTATACTATACATATATTAGAATCTCACCAACACCATGAATTTCATGCTATGGCCGTGATTCTCCAAGTGCCCTATTCTCATGATTTTTATCCTTAAACCAATTCTAGTTCCATGACCCTTCTTTTATTCATTTGGGATATTCATCAAGCATTTCAATTTCACAAAAATCAAACCGCCATCATTTAGTGGCCCCATGGCCGTTTCTACCATTCCCCACGCCACACTTTCTCTATTTTGACCATTTTCATTTCATCCAAGTTCCAACAGATTACACTCATCATTCACTATAATTTCCTATCCAAAACACATTAAAATTCCCATAATTTCCCCAATTTTCCTCTTACAACCGAGACCCTCTTCCAACAGTACACTTTATTTTGTTTCAAATTAAAGTTCTAATCATGTTATTCATGCTTTAAATAATCAAGATCATCAGCTAGAATTGGATAGAACTCAACCACTTCTCACCTGGCTTAAGATCGTACGGTTCAGCAAGCCAAACCCTTCCCGTTTTCCACGATTCAGACCCTTAAACCAATCATTTCAGCCCCTCCAAAACTGAATTTAAAGAGCTCTTAGGGTGGGTGATAAATTTTGTGTAGACGGTTGGATGAATTGACGAAGAAAATTGGAATTTTATAAGGCCAACGTGAAGGAAAATTGAAGAAACAGAGCAGAAACGTATAGCAACCAAAGAAGGTCGGTTTGCTAGTTGAAGAAGACCCATTTATGTTATATTTTATCAATTTAAAATTATTTTATTATCATACAAAAATCCAATATATTAAAAGTATTTAATAATCCTTCTAATTATTATTTATTTAATACCACTCCACTATTTTATTATTTTCTAATTTCAGATTTAAATTTTAATTTTTATTTTTATTTTTATTAAATTTAATTTATTTTGGGTCAATTTCAGTCTAAAGTTGACTAACTTTGACCATGTACTTGAGAAATGACCAATTTGCCTTTATACTATTTCAATATTTTTTTTCTATCCTATTATTAATTTAATAATTTAAATTTCATATTTAATATTTTTTTATTATTTATCATATATTTTAATCAAATATAGTCAATTATTGACTCTCAAAATGGCTTGACTGGTATTGGATAGTAAAATTATCAAACTACCCCTATACAAAGGTTTTCAGTTTCGTTTTCGTTATTTTTAGCACTTTCACGTAATTCAATTCACGGGCTAGATCCACATAAAACTTCTTTACGCAAGGATTATCCTGACAGTCTATGGGTTCAAAGTCAATTTGGTTTGACTATTATTCAGAAAATTTATTCTGGGTATGGACATGATCGTCATTTTCAGATTTGCTGCACGTAAACTAAGGTATACTCATCGTAAGGAATTTGAAAATATAGTCTTCTTAGATTTTATGTATTTCGGGCCCAATTTTAATATTTTACCACTTTGAAGGTATGATAACCGAGAATTCTTCCATTTTTGGAATTATGGCTTTTGTAAATTTAAATTTTGAGGTTAATAGATAAAGTAAAAATAAATAAATAAATTTGTTATGAGATCAAATATTTGAATTATGATATTTGATCCATTGATAAATTAGAAAATTAATAATTACGAAATTTATTTTGGTATTAAGGAAAAAAGATTTAAGGAAATAAAATATGTGTATGAATAAACATATATATATATATATATATATATATATATACACACACACACACACAATAAACGTTTTTTTTAGTTAAAGTATATATACATATATATATATATATGAATAATAAAATGATAAATATATGTTTTAAAAATGATATATATGTATATAAAATATAATATATGCCAAAAATATGTTTATACATATAAAATTGTAAATATATATTTATAAATCTATGTTAATAGAAAATATATATTTATAATATATTTATATTATATAAAAAAAAGCTGCAGTTGCTGCCAGTCCCCGATTGAAAAAAATATATAAAATAAAATATGATTAATGGACCAGCTAATTCTTATTGGATGATAAATAAGACAATTGGGACTTTCTTCATACTTCTTCCAGTCGGCCAGTTCATTTGCAGCACCGACTCACTTCAGCAGTTTTCTTCTTGTCATTTTTGCTTCTCGTTTCCTTACTTTTCCTTAGTAATTCTCCACCTTTCCTCGTTAAATCACTAATTACCTTCAACAAACCTTGTTCCTCCTAAGAATTGTCTAAGGTTGGATTTTGGTAAGCTGGAACCGAGAGAAAGATGGTTAATTAGCTGCTGTTTGTTCGGTCCATGAGGAAAGGTGAGCAGTAAATAGCTTTTATACCAATTTAGTTGATTTGTTTGATAGTTTAAAACATGAGTAATATGTGTTAGGCCTTAAAAATGAATTAAAAATCAGATATGAATGTCCCCTGTAGGTTCTGCCATGCATTAGAAATCAAGGAAATTTGGAAATTTTGATGTATGGTAAGTAGAAATTAGTAGAAAATGATGATTGAAAGCTGTTGGGACTTGGCTGAAATGGAAGCTTGCAAAACAGAGCATGTGGCGTGGAGAAGGCTGTTATTCGGCCAAATAGGGGCTGGAAATGGTGATGAAATTCTGTTGGGTTGTAGGTGTTTGATAGAATTTCTAAGTGAGTAGATGAGGTACATGAAATTATATCAAGCTGAAGCTGCCGGCAGTAGTAGCTGGAAACAGAAAAGAAAAGAAAAGTCAATGTAAATTGATAAATGATAATAGTTAGTAATGAATTAAGATTAATGGTAAAATAAAAATTGGAAAAGAACAAAGAATCGAGCAAATATTGGATTTGGGGGCCAATTGGAATATTTGGCAAATCATATTTTTTATGTGTAATATTGAATTTTAAATAAGAAGTAATAAGGCAAAAAAAATTAAATTAATTAATAAGAGTGTTGGTGGGAAGTAAATTTAGGATCAAAGGAAATAATGGATAAAATTCATAAATGACCATTCGGCCAAGGTTGTTTGGAGGTGATATCAAGCTGCATTTTATGATTTTAATATGTCAAAATAATGTAAATATTAAGAGGAGTCCAATGGTGTGATCGGATTTAAAATTCGACGCAAAAAGAAAAAGATATTTTACTACAGGTAGAATTTATACTGTAAAAATATTTGCAGTATACAATGTGGCTGCATATAAGCATATATAATAGCTTAACAATAAGTATTAAGTGAGCTAATATTTTTGGTAAAAATTATCTGCAGCCTGGGAGTATCGGATTACTAGTGGTGCACTAGAGAAGGTAAACTACGCTAGACAAATAAGAGACGCGTATGTAGATTTGTAGGGATATCCGAATATATGATTTACATGCTATGAATTTTATAAGAATTATGGAATATGGATTTGCCTCAGATTGCATGAAAATTGTGGTTTTCTGGTTTGTGAGACTATGTTTGCAAGTGCAGGGAGATTAGGACTCGAGCAGTTGTTATGCTGTTGAAATTTATTAAAAATATTATAAATTATTTTGGTGCATTATTGATATTTTTCCTAGCCTTTAAAATGATCAATTAATTAATTTTCATGAAAAGGTGAATTTACCGAAAAATGTTTATTAAATATTCTTGATACCGATTTCGGTAAAGGTTTCACTACCGAAAAATCTTCTCACGTGTTTTACAGTGGAAAATGTGTTTAGTGAAATTATATGATAAATAGTGAATATTTTATAATTAAATCCAGGATAATATTCACTATTTAAGTATAATTTTCCTTTATGGATTTAATGAATTTTATCATGTGTAATGAAATTTCATAAAGGTTTTATCACCGTGTAAATATTGTTTTGAGACTGTTAGGCCCCATATCATGCTCATGTGTTCATGTGTACCCTCTCATGTGTTAAGCTGTTGACATTGAGCTGTCTTCAGCGTCTCGGTTGTCACCCGCTAGTGTACGACCGAAGACACCTATAGACTATGATCATAGATCTCATGTGTTTATTATATTATCCCTACAGGGATCTCACGTGTACTATATTATTCCCTATGGGACTTATAGCATGATATCATTTGGGTATTGCCTGGTCTCCACTATGATTTTCATGTGTAATAATTGAGTTTAGTAATATTTTCAGATAACTGTAATGATTTTCTAAAGTGTTTCAATTTTGAACTGTTATTATAATTGAACTGTTATTATAATTGAACTGTTATTTTCTTGTTACACGTTTATAAGTAATGTTTTCAGTGGTGGAAACTTTATGATTTTCAAGTGTTAAATTAAGTGATTTGATAAATTGTTTTACTCAAGTGTACGAAATATTTATATGCAGTAAATTTGAAATAAGTTTTATGTAAAAACAATTTTTTACTCCCTATAGTCGCTCTGGATATTTGGAACAAGACAGGTATTTCAAAATACCTTTTATATTCTATCTGGATTTCCCGGCCGATTATAGTTTCCTTTCTTTTTTAGTGTGCTTAGCATACCAATAGGAAATTAAGGATTTTACTGCATATAGTCTTCGTGATATCAAAATTTACATACAACTCTCTTACTGAGCCGTGGTTTGCTCACTTCTTTACTTTCATTATCACAGATCTAATATAATGAATAGTTGAAGTGCTAAACAATGGACTAGTTGCGCTTTGAGTAGCTCGAAATATTGTATAATGGATTCCCAAGGTATCATGTTTACATTTGTATATTTAGACTCGTTTATACAGTACTACTAGTTGTAAATTTATTTCAGGGGGATATAAACTAACTTTTACAGTCTATGAATATTAATTTACAATAATAAATATTGTCTAATTTGTTTACTGTTGTAGATGAATAGTGTGTAATGGCATCATAGACAGCCCAGCCGAATCACGTGTGAAAATGTGTGAAAAAGTGTAAAATACTGTGTACTTGGACTATGACAGAAGGCCATCTGAGTTATGGGTTGCCCTGTAGGGTCCACTTGACGATTTTCTCGGTAACTGCACCATATATGAAAATTAATTCCCATAACTTCACTTAATATTTTCGTTTAACACTTCCAATAAGTATAGGGAGAATAGAGAAATTCGGGCTCTCACATTCGGTCCTCTGTTTATCTATTTTTTTTTATTAGGTGATACTTGATTGGTTTCCTAAGGAAGCCAATCAAGTTTCTTTTTTTATTATTTCTATATATTATTATTTATTTTATATATATTTTTCCTATTCAATATATATATACTTTATATATTATATTATACTAGATATATACCCATGTGATGCTACGGATCTATTTTTATTTTACAATTTTTAAAGTTAGTAAAATTGATTATTAAATAAGAGTTGTTGATCATAAGAAATATTTAATTCCTTCATATTGTTTAATACAAAAGAGAAACATGTTTACTAAGGAAAGAGTTTATATATCAAACAAAATGTCCAAAAATAATTTTTTGAGAAATTTGAATCAACTTGGATTAAAAAAAATACACACTACTTAAGTTAAATAATATGACAAATAGATAATTTGTGCTAAAAACAAACAAATTAAGATAATGATGCAACAACAATAAAAAGTATAAGCACCAAAATATATATGGCACAATTGTTCAGACAATTTAACAAAGAGGTAAGAAAAATTAGCTAAGAATGCTTTGTTCATATTGTTAATCAAATGTAAGGTTTTAAACCTATCTGTAAGTATTTTTATTTTAAGAATAACTAATTAAACTATTTATATTTACTCCAAAGTACAATATGTAAAGTAAAAGTATTTTTTTGGAAAAGTTGAGGTAAAAAAACCATTCATATAATAATTTTCATTCGAAAGCAAAATATATGCAAGTAGAAGAAGCAAATAGATAAAAATATAAAGCAATACTACAAAACAATAATAGAGTATTGGATTAAAAAAAGTTAAAGAGGAATGTAAAAAACATGTTGAGGACTTAACTAAAAAAAAGTTGTTGAGAAAAAAATAAAATGACTTAACTAAAAAAAATTTCTTGAGAAAAAGAAACAAAAGTTGTTGAGAGAAAAAAAAATAAAAGGACATGTGTCAAGCTTAGGGAGAGGAAGAGACAAAAGTAGTATATAGTATAGTTAATTTAGTATACTTATATCCTTTGTTTAGTTAAATATATATTTAAATATATATATTTATTTGTTCTTTCGATTATCTATTCACTTATATATACTTGTGCATATGTTTGTAAGTGCATTTATATAATCTTCGACTTATTTTCTTAATATACAATTTATCTGTATATTTTCTTTGTTGAAGTAATATATGTTTATATATCTTGAATTTTTTTATATAAATCTAAATTATATATATTAATCATTTATTTTTAAATGCATCACATTCGAATCTTCGGTTTCTTTACTTAAGGTAATGAAAGTTCAGAATATATCTCAATACTTAGTTTATTTAATTCCTTCATTTATTTGCAAACTAGGTATTGCAGTCTTCACATGGAATATTTAAGTGATTTGATTTTGATATAAAAAAATTCTTGCTTTATAAAACAAATAATTTAAAAGAAAAAATAAATAAAATAAATGCATAAACATAAATATCAATTTCAAAATAAATAAATATCAATATATATTTTAAATGAATAAACATAAATATTAAGTTTTAAAAGATTTTCCGATGATGAGATGTTATAGAATTCACAAGTAATGATTCTTAACTTATATCTAGGTGAAAAAATACATTAAATTTTATCACCTTATTGAAATATTTAGTATGATTTTTTTTAATAAAAATGGGATTTTATAAATTAAATAAATTTATAAAACATATAAATAAAACTAAAATAAAATAAAGTCATAAATTTTTCATATGCATCATTCGTATTCTGTTTGTATCATGTGCATTCATGAACTTTCGAGATAGATGTGGATCTCCCAAGGATGAGATTCTATAGAAATCACAAGTAGCAATTCTTAAGAAATCGTTAGGTAAAAAAATTATTTAAAATTCTACTAGAAGTATTGGGGTATTTTAGAATAATTTTTAATACAAAAAATTCTCATTTATTTCAAATAAAAATAATAATATTTCAAATAAAAAATAATATTTCAAATAAAATAAAATTTAAAATCTCAAATAAAAATAAAATTTAATATTTCAAATAAAATTAAATGAATAAATAAATAAATAATGGTTTGAAAATAAAAGGATTTTTTTAAAAAATGTAAGACCATTTTATTAAGATTAAAGGATAATATATAATTAAATGATATTGTTTTTAACGAGCACTGTGGGATGCTAATTTTTTCCTACACGTAACTGCATTCCTGAACCCAAACTTTGTTTTCACAAAACAAAAATTATTTTTTAATAAAACTTAATTAATTTTAATATTTTTATTGAAAATATAAATGTTTTTAGGTGGCCAATCACATCTAGTAAAAAATATTGGTGGTAACTCCCTTTATGTTTTCAAAATCGTCTAAGCAATTGAGTCTACAAACAAAATCGTTACAATATTTAGGATTGATTTTAATGAATCATATGAAACTGATTTCATTTAAAGACTCATTATGCCATGGCCATGGTCTTGCACAGGTCATTCTAAAGTCAAAAACAAGTAAGATAGGTCTTTTAAATTCACTTGCGATAATGGATTCTCTTTTAACCACTCATCTATCTTTATATGATCTAGACCACATCCAAAGCAGTTTGATTAAGTATTTAGCAATCCAAATAGTAGGGGTTAAAAAAAAATGTGACATTAACTAACAATTAGTTGGAAGAAGTGGAACTGGGCTTCTTCCCAAGGTACTTGGACAGGATTCGAGTCTTGGAGTCCTCATTATTGAGAGGGCTTTACCATTTACCACTTTTAGTCTAAACAAGATTAATCTCAAACCATAAAACGAATGAGAATACCTGTGCTTAGACAAAAAAAATAAAAATAAAAATGTGACATTTCACATACAACAAAACATTTCATAAATGAGAAAATTTATTACATAAGGGATGCAGCGTTAAGAATCATGTAATGGGGTATATTGAGCTTTTAAAAAATATAAAGGTTACAAATGCAATGGAGTAATTCTACATTAAGTTTATAAAATTTGACTTTACTATAAGGTCAAAGAATAATAATTTTTAGATTAGCGATAATTAGTCTAAACAATTGATTAAATTTTAAAGTTTAAAAAATTTAAACCTGTAACCTGTCACGACCCGAAGGCCATGACGTACACTTAACACTCATATCTGATTTACTATTTATCAAATTTACGAACTAACTTTTTCTTTTAACTATAAGGTTTGTATTCGGTGTCAGTGTCTTCTCTCTACTAAATTCGCATTTCGCCCTTGATTTACATTCATCATTTAATTTACCTTTTCTTAAACCATTTGACTTACTTAATATTTTATTTAATATTAAATTCATAAAAGAAAAACGTCGAAAACTCCCCCTTATATAAAATCGACTTTCTCCAGCTTAATAACCTGCGATAAAATACAACCATTTCCAGCATCATATTTCAATCCACAATTCTCAGTTCATTCTACTATATACTTCACATACTTCCAAAATCATTACACATATATGTATGGCAGTTTACGACACATAATTGACAAAATTCACTTCTCGGATCATCAATGACATATGCAAAGATCTGATAATGTTAGGCATAAGCCTCAAACAATTGAAAATTGATACTGATAGAGTGTAGGCAGAGATCCCTAATAACTGATACTGATACTGATACTGATGTCCATCCTAGCTAGTGATGGATAAAAAGTCCCAAGGACGTGACCGTGTAGCACGTAGTTCCTTTAGGATTCTAGAGGTGGCTCCCACGATAATATCTATAGCCATAGATTATGCTCCAGTCTCGCTGATCAGTCGAGAACTGGAACTTGCCTGTTAAATTCTCAGACAAGCCTGATAATGCCTAGAGCTCGAAGCTCGTAAGGCGCAGATACTGATACTGATAGTCTAGAGCACAAAGCTCAATAGACGGGTCAGAGAACCTAGAGCAAGGCTCAATAGGCTCGAGTGACCCAAAAGTCAATGGATTTGCCTGCACTCGAAAACATATCGGAAAATAGTTCTTTCGTGTAACTCTTAACTTTCATAGATTTCAAAATACTAACAAGAAACGTTTTCAAGCTTTAAATATACAATATTTTTGATTTATTTCAAAGTTGGCTCAAACTAGAAAAATCTTCTGAGTTAAATAGCATGCAAGTCGTTATACATAAAAAAGAACTCATGCATAAAATAGCTTGTATTAAAACGTATTATATGTGAATGCATGTATGCATCCGTAAAAGTCTCTTTATGCATAATGCACTGCCACTAAGTGTAATCCAATATAGACCATGCACACATGTACCAACTTTACTCAAATACAGTAGCAAGTTCATACAAGGATTTCGAACTAGCGTTTTTCATGTTATTCAACATGTGGTCTTAGCTTGCTACAACATACAATATAGAAAAACGATATTTCAATTTCAGCCCAAGCATTCTTTTCAACTTTATACTTTAAACCTTTCTTTACGTCTTACCTTAGTAGCCAGATCGATGATATTTCATCCTTTAATTCATAAGCTAACTTAATAAGTAAGGAAATTTAAATGTTCCTACGAAATGGTACTAGTAAAGCTTACTTAACCCAGTTACCTAATGTCCTTAGCCAATATCCTCTTCGAGTCTCCGATAATATCTACTCTTCCGCTCCAGTTAAAGTCACTAAAAACATTTCAATGTCGTCTCAATCATATATTCATACATGCCTAATACCATACTTAAAACGAACAATTTAAAACAACGCATTATTATTCGAGTTCACTGTTATATCTAAAATTAATTCCTATCAAGCCTTAAATCGATGCTTATTGTTTACCTTCGAAAGAATTTCCTTAGTCGATCTTTGTATAGTTCCTTCCTCTTGATATTTTCGAATCAAGCCCTACACCGAAGTTCAGAATTAAATCTTCATTTTCATACTCACAATATATATACATATATGTATGTATATGTGTATATATATATATGTATATGTATTTCTTTGTGTATATATAATTATACATCACCCAACTTTATCTTAATAATGGCCTTACTACATTCACATAATATTTATATATGTATTCACATATATTTTCAACTTAGTTTCCTCACCTAGCCACGCAGGACAGCTTTCAAGCTCCCATTTGGAAATCAACCCCACGTCTGGCACTTGAGGACTCACCAAGTAGTCACGGAAAATTGCTCATCAAATTTAAAATTCTTGCCTCCTTCTTCAGTCACCGAGAACCTCTGTTTAGGCACCAAAAAGTTCAGTTCAAACCTCTTACAAACAGCTGAACCATGTAGAAAATTTCTTGATCTAACTCTATTATTCAAACACCACTCAAGTCAGTCTTTAGTTGCCCTTGTTACTGCCTTTGGAGGTGTTCTGTTTTGAGTAGCAGAATGGATCTTTGGTCAGTTCGGTTGGCTCATGTTCTTGTCTCCTTCACAACCAAGTCAAACCCAAGCTACAACTGATTCGTGAGCCACCCAAAGACCTCTTTCACAGCCTCCCAATCGATCCAAAAGCAGCTACTGATCAACCCTCATTCACGCATCCAACTGGTTTTTCAAACCCTTCTTTTTTTTTAATCAGGTTGCTGCAGTTTCGGTCTTCTTCTTCTGTTTCTTCACGCCACCTCCAGCCCTAACTGATCTGCCAAAGTAGCAGCCGGAGTCACTCTAAAATCTCTCTCTCGGTCAGGACAGATCTGGCCACTGCTGCATATTCTTCCTTCTCTCAGTCTCTTCTCTTAGCCGGAGTACCCCTTTCTTCTCTTCGTTTTACTGCATAAAGCTTTTCCTCACCTCTCTTAATCCACGCCGAGCATGGCTGGAGACAAGGGTTGCCTTTCTCTTCTTTCTTTCTCTCCTTTTTCTCTTCCCTTTTCGGATCGAGATCTCTCTTTTCTTTCTCTCTTTTCTTCCTTTTCTTCTTTTCCTTCTTTCCTTCTCTTTTCGATCGGGTCCCTTTCTGTTTCGTTTTGAGCTTTTGCCCATTTCTTTTCAAGACAGACCTGCTCCTCACGTGGGAGCAGGTGATGTCTTTGATTGGCTTCCTTAGGAAGCCAATCATATTATTTTATTTTATTATTATTTTTTTATTACATATATATTATATATATTTATTTCCTATTCAATATTTATATATATACATGTACTTTTTATATGTATATATAAATACTAAATATGTATTTATCATCTCATATATATATATATATACACACACATATATATTATACATTTTGTTTTATTTTATTTCATTTTATTAGTATTATTTCTTGAATTATTTAATCACATTTCTCATTCTAGTTTATATGCATATACATAAAATTTTCTTATATTGTATATTCATCTTTATTCTCATATTTATACATATATCAATAATGTTCTTAATTTAAATCTATTTTTTTATTAAATTAACGCTTGTCTTGAACTTAATTATATAATTCTAATTTATGCTAGCACTCATCATTTATTGGTAATTGCTCCTAAGTAGAATATTTGTTTCCATTATTAAAGGAAATTACAAGTACAAACTAAATTTCAATTTCTTAACTTAGTTAATGTCTTCTATTTATCTACAAAAATAAGTACGAAATTGCAGCCTTCACATTCTCCCCACCTTAGGAAATTTGGTCCTCCAAATTTTTCCATGTCCATCTGAAAAAGGTGAGGATACTTCTCCTTCATTAAACTCTCTAGTACTTCAAACGGACCACTATACCGAGAGTTCAATTGTCCTTTGTTACCAAATCGCATTATGCCTTTAGACAGAGAGATCTTCAAAAACACTTCAAAAACTAGATCTTCAAATTCTAAAGGTCTTCTCCGATGATCCGCATAGCTCTTTCTACGAGAATGAATACTTTAAACTCTTGTGATCCGTGTAAATCTGAAATCGTTCACCATACAAGTAGTGGCGCCATATCTTTAGCGCAAACACTACTGCCGCTAACTCTAGGTCGTGTGTGGGATAGTTCCTCTCATGGTCCTTCAATTGTCTCGAACCATAAGCCACTATTTTACTATTCTGGATCAACATACACCCTAGACCTTGTAGAGAGGCATCAACAAAATCAAAATCATTCTATTTATCATTTCCAAGGTGTAATACAAGCTTTTCAAGTAGGGAGAGAGTTACAATCTTCTTATAGCAATCTACACTAGCACGATGGTTGTTTAACCAATCCATGCTTAGTATTACATCAAAGTCATACATATTCAATAAGATCAAATCTACTGTTAAGTACTTATCTCCCACCTTGACCTTACACTGACGATAGACATACTCAGTTGTCTGAGATTCCCTAAAAGGAGTAGTAATATGTAACAGATAACCTAGAGGTTCTGACTCTATATGCAATCTACTAGCAAATGCAGGTGAGATGAATGAGTGAGTTGAACCTAGATCTATAAGTACAAATGCTTCCAAGTCACAGATAGTGAGCTTACCCCTGATAACTGAGCCGGAAGCATCAGCTGCCTCCTGATCGAGTGCAAATACTCTACCCTGCACCATTGGCCCCCTGTCCTTATCTTGGGCCTTCTTCTGTTGGCGGCATGTTTTGTTTCTCAACTTGCCTCTCTGTGGCCTTAAGCAAGGGACAATCTCTGATCATGTGACCTGTCTTGCCACACCTGAAACAAGCCCCAATAAGTCTGTGACAAGGTCGATCACCATGTTTGTTGCCGCAGATAGTACATGGTTGAGATGTAGTAGTAGTGGTAGTAGTAGGGATGATGGCCAAGGCTCTGTTAGGAGGAGTAGTAGTAGCTGTAGGCCTAGTAGCCTGTGGTTGAGGGGCAAAAAAACTCTGCCTCTTATTTTGTCCTTCGAATCTACTCGGCTCAAACCTCCTCTTCTCATTTTTCCTATTTATGAATGGTTTAGCTCCAAGAGGCTTCCTTATCCCATACTCAGCCTGAGTAATTTCCAATTCTTGCTCAACAGTCTGAGCTTTCCTCACCACTGCCTCATACTCGGTAAGCTCACATGGAGTGACCCTGCTTCAGATGATAGGTCTCAATCCCGAAGCAAACTTCTCTGCCTTCTTCACAATCCCCTAGGCAAACCTGGGGCGAAGATGCCTAGGGGATGCTCGCCGGCGGTCCACTGGAACGGGCAAGGCCTTGACTAAACTTGGGGCATGTGGGACGCCTAGGGGATGTCACCGACGACCTGGTGAGACGGGCGAGGCTCTTTCACATGTTCCCATAGATTGTTAAAATGAAATAAGTACATGAACTTGAAACATTAAAAGATAATATTAAAAAAATGATTGAATCTTTATTTGTTAAAATGTTCGACTAGTCCATAAGGAAAAAGAATTTTTTTTTAAGCAAAAGATGAGGCAGGCTGGTTTCCATTGTTTTTCTTTAGGAAATGTTCATTTTAATTTTGTTACAATTGTTTGATAGTGAATACTTTTATTTTTTTTAGTTGAGATTTTCATAGTAAGCTTTGTTTGCAATTATACTTAAAAAAGTCAAATGCTTGTTTCAGACATTCGACTGCCATTATTGTTTTATAAAACAGAAAAGATGAAGGCATTAGGCAGTCAACTGCCTGAATATAGCAACTGACTGCCTTTTGTCTTTAATTTTTCTACTTGGAATTATACCTAGGGCAGTCAAATGCTTGAAATGGGCATTCGATTACCCATGTACAAATTAAAATATATATTTATCATAAATATAAATATATATGATAAATTTGTGGTCATCAATTTATTTTATTTCTATTCCTTAACAAATATTTTACAAAATTTTAGTTTTACGATAATTCTCATTAATTTTATGATTATTATCATAGTTTTATATGATTCTCATCAATTTTACAATGAATCACATTAATTTTATAGTTAATTATTATAGATTTATTTTTTTCTAATGTTTTTATGCTTATTCTCATCAATATTACAATGAATCACATTAATTTTATAGTTAATTATTATAGATTTATGTTGTTTTAGTGTTTTTATGCTTATACTCATCATTTTTTGATGAATCACATTAATTTTATTGTTAATTATTATATTTATTCATTTTTAGTGTTTTTCCGCTTAATCTTACAAATTTTACGATGAATGTTATGAATTTTACGATTATTCTAATAAATTTTGCGATGAATGTGAGAACCTCGTTTTCCTCATATCTGTTATAAGTTACAGAGTGTAGGCACTTAAAAGAAAATATTAATTATTAAAATATTTTAATGGTCTGTTCGATAAGGTTCAGGGAAGTACTCGATGTGAGCCCTACTAGGACTTTCTTTGTCCAGATCAAAATGAGACCCTAGAATGATGATATTTGGGGTGAAATATGAATATAGCAAGAATCTGCATCTCAAAATTACCTTGATTGAGCATGTTTTGAAAAGCGTGCAATAATTTCAAAAATGACGGTTAAGTCTATAGGCCGCTGAAAGTTTTGCGAATAACGGTCAAACTGAGAAGACTTTTGACCAATTATCAGTGGTGAATAATTTTTCATGTAATAAGGTTTTCGACCATGTAGACTAATAGAAGAAATCAGCTGTAAAAGCAAAAATTTACGTGATTTCATGATTAGGGGTATTACAATAATTTCACCCAAATAAGCAATTGAACCTTAACAAAAGTGTTGGCTCTTATAGGCAATACCGAGAGGGGGGGTGAATCGGTTTTTAACTAACTATAAGCTCGTTTTGCGATTCTTCTAAATTCTCTAGCCTATATTAATAATTTCTAAGTTCTCTAGGCTAGGCAAGCATGCAATCCAAGTTCAATGCAATAAACACAATATAATTGCAAGTAATTAAAGAGAGTAAGGAAAGAGAGATTTACACAATCGATTTATAGAGGTTCGGCAACCTTGCCTACGTCCTCTACCTTGAGACGCTCCCAAGGATTTTCTCCAAATCCACTATCTTGAATTTGTGATTACAATCCCTCTTTTCAAGGCTCAAGAGTAACCTCCCTCTTTTTCTAGGCTCAAGAGAAACCTCTCTCTTTTTCTTATGCTAAAGAGTAACCTCCCTCTTTTTCAAGGCTTAAGAGAAACCTCCCCTTTTACAAGGAATGGTGGGTTACAAATAATGTAATCAAGAGAAGCCTCTAGGTAGGCAAATGATTACAGAAATTAAGCACAATGAAAAGCCTATACAAAGTTTGTGCTAAGCAATATAAGAAATAGATGAATGATAGAAGATGAAGACTCTTTATCTCTTGAATTGATGTTGAGGCTTTGAGGAAGATGAATAAGATGATGAAAGATGTTGCTTGGTTGTTCCCCTTGCTTCCTTTAGCTTCTAAGCCTCTATTTATAGTCCCTTGGATGTATTCTAGCCGTTGGGTGGAGCCAAGATTGAATATGACCGTTGTATCTCACAAAACTAGTCGTTATAGGATATTTTCGGGCAAAGGGATCGATCCTGCTACAGTGGGGATCGATCCCTTTTGTCCAAAATCTTGATTCTGGGCTTCAGGGACCTTGGGAAGACTTTCTGCCAAAAAGGGATCGATCCTGCTACAGTGGGGATCGATCCTTTTCTTCTAGAGGGCATTTTTCCTGCACTTTTGGGTTAGAAATGATATGACCTTTGATCCTAATTCAACCCAAAACATTATTAAGCTTTAAGGGAGTTTTTCTTGACTTTCTCAGATAAAAACATGGTCTAAACATTCATCAAGTGTTTTTCTAAAATATTCAAAACATTTATAAAGTATTAAGACCAATAAGAGTATGCATCATTAAATCATGGTCTTAATGTTTGACATAAACACTTGAAATGTATTGAGAAAATCATGTGTGATAAGGCAAATTTACAATATGAATTAAAACATTAAAGCTTATTTAAGTTTTTGTCATTTCAAAATATATATTGCAATTTAAAGCTAACAATCTCCCCCTTTTTGATATGAAAAAACTTAATGTAAATTTGCTTTGAAAATTCTTTGAAAAAATACTCCCCCTCAAATAAAGTAGGATTTTATAAAGCTCCCCCTTAATATAAGCATGGGTTTTGAAAATGAATTTTCCCTCATTATCTCTCCCCCTTAATATCTCTCCCTATATCTATCTCTCCCTTTATCTATCTCTCCCCCTTTTTGTCATAGCAGAAAGAAGGAAAAATAATAAAAAATATGCTCCCCCTAAAATCATGGCTATGTGAGAACAAATAAAAATGCTCCATCCAACAAGAAACATGTTAGTACATGGGACTTATAGCACAAATAAATAAGTCAATATTCTCAAAGAGTATGAAATATTTATGCAATGAATATGACTTATGATCCTATACCAATTGTTTATAAATAATTTTGATACCAATTGTTGATAAGTAATTTTGCAAGAAGGTTCCAATTGGTAAGAAGTTAAGCAAGCACCTAAATGTATCAATTGTTCTCTAAGGTCCAACTAAGGTGCATGACAATACATCATGATTATGAGCTAAAATTAGATAATATATCATATGCATGTGCTCATAAATCATTTTCAAGAAATATTGTGCCTAGAATTAAGATATATAGCAATTAACTACAAATTCTAGCACACAAGAGTTTCATGTAAAAATATCCTAAGAGAATTCTTCTCTATTTGTCATTTCAAACTAAAGACCGCAAGAAGAATTGTCAATTTAAAGCTCATACCAATTGGCAATTTAGTTTTGGCCTACCAATTGTTGAAAATATGATTGCCAATGATACTAATTGTTATTTCATTCTAAATGCCAATTGTTATTAATGGTTGACTTAGTCATTTTGCATGAATCCAATATTTATGTGTAGTGTGTTCATGTCAAGAAAATAATCATTCTAAAAATGCAAGAACACAATCACACACCATCCAATATGCATATGGATTAATTAAACATTAGCATACTATCATAAAGTATTAATCTATATTCATATGCACAAAGTCATGCCATATGGAAGATTCAACAATAAGGTATTCAAGCAAACACATTTTCTTCCATGGTTTCAAGCACAAAAATCCTATGCTCATTTTCCAATTCAAGTCCTTAACCAATTATGAGCAAGGAAAGATTCAACATTACCATTTTAATCAATTAATAGCCATATCCCTAGTTGTTATCATCATTTAAAGTTCTAGAGGGTATATGCTATTTTAACTAAAATGGTTTCACCTAAGTGAATCAATATTATCAAGCTAAAATATATTTTATCATTAAAATCCATAAACTATGAGTGAGGTTAAGCACTTAATATCATGAAATAACTATTCTCATCTCATAGGCATGATTATTGATTCAACTTAAGCAAACATGCATGTTCATCATCAAAACAATCAAGAGTCTATGCATGTGTATCAATTGTTTGTGTTGTCATTAATGCTCAAGTTCCATAATAATTTGGCTATAAAGAATTAATTTCATGGATGATAAATTTTCATGTAACTCAACATTTATGATTCATTTATCATCACTAATTATAAGCCAAGGAAAAGTATGACCTTTTACCAATTGTTGAATTTACATTTGAAATCAATCCTTAAGGTCAAGTTTTTATTATTCTTCCACTAGATGTATAATTATCATGAAACCTAGTATGGAGTAGTTGAGTCAAGCTAATAAACATAATCCTATAAGCATGTTTGACTAAGATGAACAAAAGATATGAAAAACACTCATTATGCACAAGTTCATCAAATTCTCAAATATATCCATAAATCATTGAAATAAATCTCAAAATTATGTTTAAGCATTCATCGAAAGTATATTTCAAGATTATTTCAAGATTTATGCAAATCATGAATGTTTTCAACAAGAAAAATGATTTTGCACTTGTGAGCTCAAGAAAAATGGTATTGATTGTTGAAAGTGATACCATTTGTTGGAAATGATATTAATTGATGAAGTTGAGGCATGATATCAATGAAGAATAAGTTTTCATATATTACCGATCATCAAAAAGAAGTTAAAACAATGAATTTTAAGTTGAGAAGAGAGAAAATATCAAAACAATGAAAAGTTCTTCTCAATTTCGGTTGAAAACATGCAGGAGTGTCTTTTCTGGCCTGGGGGGATCGATCCTGCTACAGTGGGGATCGATCCCTCATATGTTCCTGCAGATTCTGCAGTTGTTTTGACAGAAAATTGGACTTGTGAGGTACCAAAACTTCGTTTTTGACTAATTTAAGTTCAAGTAAAGGTTTAAACATTTGTAAAACATGATTTTGGACTTGTATGAATGAAAAACAAGAATGAAAAACCATTTAACAAAAGATTTTGCAATTTTGGAAGAATTTTCACAATAAAATGCATTTTTGGCCTCAAAGGAGGTCATTTTGAGAGTTATGCTTGTTTTGGCAAAACCAATGCATTGAATTTCATAACTATGTCAAAACAAACTTGTTCACATAGATTTTAAGCATAAATATCATTAAAACATACATCTTGTGAACAACATGCCATGATTTCCAACATACATATTCTTCATTAAAGCTAATAACATGGTATTTTGCATGTATGACATATTTGGCAATTTGAGGCAAGTAAATACATTATCAACACATAGAAAACATGCTCAAATTCCAGAGATCATTTCAAAATCAAAAATTATGCTTTTCATCCAATCATCCAATACCTCAAGAACTATCCATCAACCACTCAACAATCAATTATCATGCCTTTTTGCTCAATCACAATTCATCATGAATCATTAACCAAATTTCTCATCAAAGCACAACTAATCAAATAAAAAGTTTAAAGAGTAAGGAATTAAGCTTACAAAACTCCTTTGCTTGAGTATGCTTTGCCTTGAATAGTTAAGTCCACCTTGTGCCATCCTTTGAAGAATTGTTGTGATGAATCCTCAAGCTTTTTCTTTATCTCATTGGCACAAGCAAACTCGATAGAGGTGTGTAGAGCATTCAAACCCCATTGTTTCTTTGTAACTCTATGCTCTAACACTCCTACAACAAACACATTTTCAAGCATGCTTTGGTACCCAAATTTTCTTGGGTCCTTGAGAGTTAGTGCTCACAATTTTTGATCCTTTTGGGATCCATTTCAAGCTCAAATCATCATTATTTATTGCATGCTTTGGCACCCACATTTTCTTAACTACTCTTCCTCTAAATATAGTTTTTCTATAAGTGCATGCTTGTGAAGAGTGTCCTATCCTATTGCATAGTGAGCATGTAAGAGATGTATTATGTATAGAGTTTTTGCTCACTAGGAAATTCCTAAGATGAGTTTCTTTATGTATTTCATTATATCCTAGCCCATCTTTGTCAAAGAAAGCTCTTTGGGTCTCTAACATATGATCTAGCTTTTGTTGACCCATATAAAACCTAGTAAATGAGTTATGCAAATTTGTATTCTTTTCATTCAACTCATTTATTTCTAAGTTAGCCTCTTCTAATTTCTTTTCAAATTCTAGCTTAGTATTAGTTAAGGCTTCATTTTCTATCTTTAATTTAGCAATGATTTTCTTATATTTGGAGTTCATGCATTGAAATTCATTTGCTAAATCATCAAAGACATTTTGGAGTTCACTAAAGGTATAATCATTATCTTCACTAGAACTACAACTAAAACTACCTTCATCATCACTAATGGCCATAAAGCATGAGTAGGCTACCTCTTCATCTACATTTTCCTCATCGGAGCTATCACTATGGCTCCATGCAGCCACAAATGCTTTCTTCTTAGGTTTCCTATCCTTTTCTCTCCTACTTGACTCCCCTCTTTGATGTCTCCTATTATTTTCTTTTTCTTTCATTCTCATGAACCTATTAAATCTTTTGGCAAACATTGCCATTTCTTTTTCTTCCTCATTTCCACTCTCATCACTATCATCTTCAATGACCTCATGAGTGGAAGACTTAAGTGCTACCCCTACTTTCTTTGAAGGCACTTCATTTCTTTTCAATTTCATCTCATATGTAAGTAGGGAGCCCATAAGCTCATCTAGAGACAAGGTATTTGGATCCTTAGACTCTTCTATTGCGGTTACCTTTGCCTCCCAAGATTTAGGCAAGCTATTCAAAATTTTCTTTACTATTTCAACATTGGAATAAGTCTTGCCTAGAGCCTTAAGTCCATTAATTATATTATTAAACCTAGTGAACATTTCGCTAATTGACTCATTTTCTTTCATCCTAAATAGCTCATAATCATATGTGAGCATTCCTACTTTGGTTTCCCTAACTTGATTGGTCCCTTCATGTGTGATGGCCAATTTGTCCCATATTTGTTTAGCATTCTCACATAGAGAGACTCTATTATACTCATTGGGATCTAATGCACAAAAGAGAGTGTGCATAGCCTTGGCATTCAATTGTGCCAATCTCATATCATTTGTGTCCCATCTCATATCATTTGTGTCCCACTCATCTTCACTTTTAGGGACATCTTTTCCATCAACTTTCTTCATTGGAATTTTGGGACCATTAACAATCACTCTCCACACTTCATAATCATTAAATTGTACAAAGAACATCATTCTAATTTTCCAATATGAATAATTGTGACGCCCTGGATTTACCGGACTCCGCCGGGGGGGCCCAGGCCGCATCACTCATCCGTACTGTCCGCTCTGGGTTCTAGAGGTGGCCCCCGTCACACAGACGTGGCACTTAGCCCCTCACGGATTTATCGGGAATAAATTCCCAATTCGCGTCCGCCATGACTTGAACCCCTTACCACTTGTAAGTGTCAAGTCATGACTAACCATTGGACACGACCCGTGACCACATTTTTACCCTTCTTATACACAACTTAACCGGTTGGGCTGTCTGCGATACTTCACTTGTACTGACTGTTAATAAATTTTACATAATATTGTTTATATTATACACATCCCCTATCGTAACAAATCAGATAAGTAGTACTGTTGACGTGTCTAAATACAGAGAATAAATAATCATACCTCAAATAATCAGTCGGTCTGACGCATTGTTCTTCGTGTACAGCCAGGATCCACAATCCACTGATTTCACATTCATCAAAACCTGAGATGTTGAAAATTAAGGGGTGAGCAAAAACCACGGCTCAGTAAGAGAATTATATGCCTCACTTGATACTCAGCTTCCTATATGCTGAAAATCTTTTTCATTTTTCCTATGGGCTCTAGGCTCGCATGTAGGAAAGATACTACAGTCGGCTAGGGATCCGAATGGAGTAAGGTAGGTATTTTAGAATACCATACTTGTTACGGAACCTAGAAGCAACTGTAGAGAAAAATTTTTCTTTTTGTTTTGAATTAATAAATCCTTTTCCTTTTTAATCTTTCATAATCTTTTTCATATTCCTTTCAAAATAATGCTTCTACGAAATAAAGCCTTTAAATAGAATAATTAATATCCGTATATTTCTTGAAAAGAATATTAGTTAAATCGTCATCTTATTTCTTTAAAACTTATTTCATGTTTTAATGTACTCTCTTAATTAGTTCTGTCCGTTAAAAAGCAGAATAAGCTATTAAAATCTATTTCATTCTTTGACATTTGTCGAATTCACGAATCACACTCACTTACTTATCGTCACAATATCCTACGATTTCTCATACTAACATCGGAACACGTGTAGCACTTAGTTCCCGAAGGACTCTAGAGGTGGCTCCCACGGTTCAATCATCGAGTCTCTGCTCGGTATGGCCTGTACTGAAATATCGGAACACGTGTAGCACTTAGTTCCCGAAGGACTCTAGAGGTGGCTCCCACGGTTCAATCATCGAGTCTCTGCTCGGTATGGCCTGTACTGAAATATCGGAACACGTGTAGCACTTAGTTCCCGAAGGACTCTAGAGGTGGCTCCCACGGTTCAATCATCGAGTCTCTGCTCGGTATGGCCTGTACTGAAACATCGGAACACGTGTAGCACTTAGTTCCCGAAGGACTCTAGAGGTGGCTCCCACGGTTCAATCATCGAGTCTCTGCTCGGTATGGCCTGTACTGAAACATCGGAACACGTGTAGCACTTAGTTCCCGAAGGACTCTAGAGGTGGCTCCCACGGTTCAATCATCGAGTCTCTGCTCGGTATGGCCTGTACTGAAACATCGGAACACGTGTAGCACTTAGTTCCCGAAGGACTCTAGAGGTGGCTCCCACGGTTCAATCATCGAGTCTCTGCTCGGTATGGCCTTTTCCGTTTGACATATTCCATGTCATGTAAAATATTTCCCTTTTTAACATGTCACCTATCATTTATGGATTTTAATATAGACGTTAATCTTGTCGTACTATAAACCCTGGAGGGTAAAGGACTAAACCGGTCAAATCTATGACCATAATCTATATTGTCCTCGGTGGATCACGGATCAGGTGTCGACCGGGACTAAACATGTCACATATCATGTATCAGCATGATAAGAATACCAACCAGTCTCAAAACCGTATTTTTCGTCGGAAAATACACCTTTATGGAATTTATACAATTATATAATTCCATGATTTAAAACCATAAGGGTTATAATCCTTTAGTGAATATTGATAAAAATATCCATAAAATATTTACTATATTTCACTTCATCTTTCGTCTCGTAATTCGTGTAATTTATCTATTTCGAGAATTTTCGGTGATTTCATTATCACCATTCTCGAATACATGAATATTCTAAAGTTCCATCTCATTATATTCATATTTTATGAAATTTAGAAATTTCCTCATGTCTCGTGATTTACTATCGAAAATTCGGAAATAAATCATTTAATATGATTTTATAAAGTTTTTCTAAAATTTTCGGCAGCATAACGGCTGCCGATTCACTAACCTCCTGCACGGAAAATACAGTTTAAAATCTTTCAGCCAGTACTTCTTCTCAAATTATTTTCAGCAATTCATGCATCATAATAATTTTCATAAAATAATTGCATAAAATATTTTAAATTAAATTATGCAGACTGAGTATCCTTACAGTGCTGCACATGCATCCCTTACCTTTTTCCGGGTCGGCGACTTCCGCTTATCGATCGCGCCCGCGCTCCATTTCTCCCGATTCCTTATCTCGATTGCTGAAAATAATTTCTGGAATTAAAATTCTAATTTTTAGAATTTTTTCATAATTTATTTAATTTTTTCTGAAATTAAATTCTCGGGAAATTTCTTACCGAATTTGTAAAATCCCGGGTTGTCGAATTTCCGGGAATTTTTCGAATTCCCGAAATTTTCCTTTTTCCTCTTTTTCTTCCTTTTTCTTCCTTTTTCCTCTTTTTCTTTTCTTTCTTTCTTTTCTTTTTCTTTTTCTTTTTTTTTTCTTTTTCTTTTTTCCTTTTTCTTTTCTTTTTCTTTTCTTTTTTCTTCTTCCTTTCCCGGTCAAACCGGTTCAGAGCCTTTCCTCGCCGGTTCCTCGCCGGCGGCCGGTTCTCCGGCGGCTCGATGGCTCAGCAGCTGGCCGGCGCCACGGCGAGCTTGGATCTGACCTCCGTTCATCCCGAATCGACAGCACGGCGGCGGATCGAGGCGGTTTTGCCTCGGTTCTTCTTCCTCTTCGCCGGCGTTCCTCCGCCGTCCATTGCGCCTCCGGTGGCCTCCATCAGCTTCCTCTCCCTCCGGTGAAGCTTCGGTGGCAGTGGCGGTGCCTGGATAGGCCGGCACCGCCGTCCGCCATTTTCTTTCTTTTTCCGGCTTCCTTCGCGTTTGTGCCTCCGTTTCTTTCTTTCTTCCGCCGCCGGTGGTTTCCTTGACTTCCTCTTTGGCCGGCGACGACGTCCCCTCCATTTTCCCTAACCGGCGGTGGCATCTCCGCCACCGGCGGTCTGCCTGGGGAGGGTCGGGATTTCCCCCCCGATTCTCTGTTTTCTTTCTATTTTTTTTTGTTTCTTTCTATTTCTATTTTTAGGTTGTTTCTATTTCCCTTTTTAGTAATATAATACATACTATATATTATACACTATCATTTATATTTTATACTTATAATATATATCATATATATATATATATCATACATATATTATTTCATTTTAATGAAATACAATATACAATATATATTATATACATAAATTATATATATTGTATATTACAAAATATATATCTTGTATATATATATGTATGTATAATTATATACTTTAAAAATAAATAACCTTTACATGTACAAATTATATAAATGGTATAATACAATATTTATACATTTAAACTTTAATATAAAACTACATTTACTTTTCTTCTATATTCATATACTTTTATTTAAAGTAATAATATATATATATTTCATATATATATATATCTGTACATATATATTTATAATTATATAAATACATTTTATAATATACACATGTATTTATTTAAGACAAAATAGTATATAATTCATTTTATAATATATACTAATATTCATATACATACATATGTATTTATATAAAAACATGTGTAAATATATTTATATAATTTAATTATATAAATATATAATATACGCATTTTTATTTATAAATTTTGGATTTCCATTAATCCAATTTAAATTCCTCCTTTCCTTATTTCCATAACTCCGATTTTATTTTTATTTTCATTTAATTTCCTTCACACGAATTTCCTTATTCATCACTTCCTCATTTCTCAGGATTTTCACCAATATCCCGTTTCTTGCAAATTTTATTTATTTCCCCTTATTTAATTTCTCTAATATTTATTTTCAATATTTCTAATTTCCAATAAATGGAAAATTTACGGTCATCACATCCTCCCCACCTTAAGAAATTCGGTCCTCCGAATTTAACTTAAGTCCAAAGGTGGTACATGCCGTATACTTATGGCTTCTGACTTTTAGTTCATCCTCCAAATAATACTGCCAGTACACTCTCAATATCAATAGTACTTTAGACCACTACATGTTGTCTTTCATCATATATGTCTATGTTCATGTAATTTCATTTGCGCAAATCCAGAGTTATTCACTTTACTCTTTTCATATAAGAGCCTATACTCAATCTTTTTCATATTACAGCCGATCTATGCTGTTTATCATCCATTCTTCTCACTTAGTGCCGAGTCGACAAAATATGGTACTATCATGTACTCATATCGATCAATTATATGTAAGTGTTCCAGTAGCTTTCACATCTCATGCACACGCTCTCTCAATATCGTGGAGCGTTTACATCTCACGCTCATATATATAAATATATATCAGTATGGAGCGGTGCTATCAATGCACTTGGGATCTCAAAGCCTTTTGCTATCTCTCATTAGCATATGGCAACACAGAGACTCCCATCACATGTAAGGCTCACTGGAACTGTACATACACATTCACATCGTTTAACACTCATACTTCGACTAAGGCACTAGAGAATCTAGATGTCTGATAATGGAAAGTGATTCTATTTAGATCATCGGTCTTTAATCACTTCCATATCATTATTTCTCTTTTGGACTCTTTATTGTCCACAATATTCATTTTCACACTTATTCCATCAAGGCTACATATCATTGCAAATTTTACTGTTAATCATCTCTTACAGAAATAAATCATAAGACAATCATTTTCTCTCCTTGTCTCTTTTCATGTAGTATGGTCATTACATCTCTTACTCTTATGGTATATTCAATATCATTTAAATTTTAGAATACACCTGAGAATATACTCTTTTCATAATTTAGATTCTGTGATTGAATCCTCGAATTATCCATTTAAGCACCACATTATCTATACAATTCCACCATCTCTATCATTTCGAGGTGGTTATGTGTACAAACATTTTACTGGCAGTAAACATATCAATTATCTTACTCCTTGGAGTATCATTACTTTCACTTATCAGTTCTGGCTTTGATTTTACATCTTGCCACAGTTATGTGATAACCAACACCATTCACTTTCAGTCTTAACTGCGGGAACTGTTTCATATTGATGTTTCCCTTTTCATCATGTCATTTATTTCCTTATTTCACTTTCATTTTCGTTTTCATATTTTTACCCTCATTCCTTTTTGTCGGTTTTCTCGATTGGTATGGTACTATACTGCTAAGATCTTTTAAAATCTTGCACACCATCTTTTCTTTACACTTATTCATTTACCGACTTTAATTTCTTTCTTTAATTACATCACATTAGTAGAGCAGCTAGTCTCATCACTCTTTTATAGACTGGCAGTAGTATTTAGCTAGACTCATTACTTTCGTATCTCAATCATTATCTTTATGTCATAGACAGGTTCACTGTCATCCTGTCGTCTCAAAATCATATATTTCAAGAGGAGATACTGTCTAGCCAAATTTCTTAGTTGTTAATCTTAGCACAATTCCACATCCTTTAAGAGTTTAAGGATTATATCACAATGCTGCTCATGTTCCATTTATACTTTAGACTCTATCAGTATTTCATCAATTTTACTCATGTAAGGATGCCTCATTCTTTAGGCTTATCTACTTTACAAGGCAACTCATTACCCTTATAACTTCAATCGGAACTCGTAAAATTCACTTCGAGTTCAAATCATCATCTTATGGACACCAACCTTCAATCTTTTATCTAAGGACGCTTTATACAGCAGCTAGTCTTATTTACTCCTCACGTATCTCTGATCAGATCAATAAAGCGTCTATTTTCACGTAGATTAATACTTGTTCTTCACCAGAACTTCATCAATGATAGAAATTTAATATATCCTTTTTGATTTGTCTACAACTCAACATCATTTGCATTTCTCTCATTTACACCTATACAGATAACTCCTTTATTCTCAATTTTTTTTTGTTTTTTTTTGTTTTTGTTTTTTTTTTTCAGTATTTTCGTCATCCAAACCTCTACACGTAAATTTCATTATTCACACATTTTCAGAGTTATTTTCTTAAGCTTTTCAGATTCTTTCTACATCTTTCGATATAAGCTTAGAATTTAACTTCATATTTAAAATCAAATCAGTGTTATCTCGATTCCTCTAATTTATATAACTTTGGAAGTTTTATCGGAAATCAAACCTGATACTTTCTTTAATCATACATTTCTTATCATCTTGTGACCATCTTTCTTCAACTTTTCATTTGATTATGCCTTTTACAAAGATTGCTCCTATACGCTCCTTATACATCTCCGATTAAATCATATTTAAGGCATCACTTCCATATAATATTTATTTGTTCTTCATAAGAATTTTAGTGTATAACCAAAAATTTTAATACATCATTTAATTCATCCTCAAATCATATCATTTGTATTTCCTTTCTTTACATCGATACTTGTGAATTTCATCATCCGTAATATTTTCCAAAAATTATTTTCTTAAGCTTGTCGGATTTCTTCTATATTCTTCGATACAAGCTTAAGAATAAATTTCATATCCACGATCGAATCAACATTAACCTGATTTCTCAATCTATGTTACTCTGGAATTTATCGGGATTCTAATCCGATAGTTTCTTTAACCACACTTCTTTTATCATTTTGGACCTTCATCATGGTGTCCCATCATTTCACAGTATATTTTAAAGGCAGAGACATTCCATATTCAAATCATTTTGATGCATACTCTACCTTGATTTCATTACCTAGTCATACTTTACAGCGTTACGAATCTCATTCTGGTAAGCTGTATCAATTACAATGATTCTCAACACACTTCACAGCTACCCGTTTCAATTCCGTTATTCACTTTAAAACCATTTCCATTTACTGAATTCAGGCTTAGTTTCCTTGAGTATATTCTCCACGAGTTTGAACCTTGGCACCCCTTACGTACCTAGTTCCTTACACTCGTGTTACCTTTGGGATACTTATAAGGGCCTCGCCCGTTCATATCGACCATTGACAAGCATCCCCTAGGCGATCCTTTCGCCTCAGGTTTATCCTTACTAGTGAGTCGGCGATGAGATAGTTCGCCTATATCTCACGACACATGATCCACTACGGGTCGCCCATCATTGGGTCGCCCATCATAGTTCTGTCTCAAGGGTCCTGAAGAACTTAGGTTAGCGGTCATCTTCTTTTTTATCACTTGACTGTTCTTATAATTCTCCTCTAATTCACAGTACTCCAAACAGTACCTCATTCTGTAGCACATATTCCAAGATACGTCGGTTCTATGTACGATTATCTGTTTGATACCTCAAAGAAATGAAAACGTACAGAACCATAAGTAATCACACCAGTATGTATTTCATTATCTGTACTTTTCATCTCATCAGTCAATTCTTGTAATCATTTCACTTTTCATAGTATTTAACGATCCCCTTCAATACACTCTTAATTTTTCGACCCCTTTCAGTCAATAACCGGGCCAAACATTTGATGACATTCCACTACACTCTTTGGATCGCATCATATAAGGCCCCGGCTCGTTCGCCGTCTGCCTATACACGTTTTATTGTGATGCCTCGGATTTGCCGGTCTCAAGCCAGAGGGGCCCGAGCCGCACCACTCATCCGTGCTGTCCGCTCTGGGTTCTAGAGGTGGCCCCCGTCACACAGACGTGGCACTTAGTCCCTCACGGATTGTTTTATTGTGAAGCCCAGGATTTACCACTATGGCCCAAAGTCCACTCGTGGGGGGAGCCCTGGCCGCCTCACTCAACCATACTGTTATCCCCTATGGCCCACAGTCCACTCGGGGTTTTTCTTTCGCGTCCGTAATCTAAGTGTTAGTGGAATCAGTAATAGGGATCGTTAGATTCATATGACATCTTCTATGCCATTAATAATTCCATTACTATCAATGGATTCCAATTCAGCTCGGTTTTAACACTATTCCGCACATCGCCCAATATAGGGGCATTTTCGTCATTTCGACATTTATTTCTATCTCCTCAATATACATTCAAATCAATGAACTGATCATCTATGTGTTGATAGTATCCTTTCTGATACTTATAACAGCAAGTTAGATCTCATTCGATTTTCGACAGAGAAGTTCACTAAAATCCACAATGGGATTAATTTACTTGTAATTCAGCTTTATATCATTAATTTCTCTGTCAAATCGATCAATTCCAACTTCTGGTGATCTATTTTGACTCCCAGTAAAATTTTGGGGGTAGGGGTATTTTGGTCATTTTTGGCTAAAAATTTTCTCTCTCTTCAAATTACCCTCAATCGGTGATCTTAAAGTCTATTTAATGATGATATTTTATTCCCCTATTTTATACCATCACTTTCAGGTCTCAGTTCGGTTCAGACAGAAAAGTACTGGTGGGGCCCTCACCGAGTCCATTTCTGTTCCTTACCGAACAGGCCTTCTTATAGATTAGAAGAATCACCAATTTTTCGGTAATTTCTGAGCCTATTTTCTTCTTTAACATTCTCAGTTTATACTTTCTCACTCCCTTTAAATCATTTTACCCCTTTTACAATCATTTATTTTCTCTATGTATTCAGACGACACAGTACTACAGGGGATGTTTAACTCTTTTCTTTCCAAAGTATCCACAGACATCAGGCCAACCAATGCTCTGATACCACTAAATCTGTCACGACCCGTAACCACATTTTTACCCTTCTTATACACAACTTAACCGGTTGGGCTGTCTGCGATACTTCACTTGTACTGACTGTTAATAAATTTTACATAATATTGTTTATATTATACACATCCTCTATCGTAACAAATCAGATAAGTAGTACTGTTCACGTGTCTAAATACAGAGAATAAATAATCATACCTCAAATAATCAGTCGGTCTGACACATTGTTCTTCGTGTACAGCCAGGATCCACAATCCACTGATTTCACATTCATCAAAACCTGAGATGTTGAAAATTAAGGGGTGAGCAAAAACCACGGCTCAGTAAGAGAATTATATGCCTCACTTGATACTCAGCTTCCTATATGCTGAAAATCTTTTTCATTTTTCCTATGGGCTCTAGGCTCGCATGTAGGAAAGATACTACAGTCGGCTAGGGATCCAAATGGAGTAAGGTAGGTATTTTAGAATACCATACTTGTTACGGAACCTAGAAGCAACTGTAGAGAAAAATTTTTCTTTTTGTTTTGAATTAATAAATCCTTTTCCTTTTTAATCTTTCATAATCTTTTTCATATTCCTTTCAAAATAATGCTTCTACGAAATAAAGCCTTTAAATAGAATAATTAATATCCGTATATTTCTTGAAAAGAATATTAGTTAAATCGTCATCTTATTTCTTTAAAACTTATTTCATGTTTTAATGTACTCTCTTAATTAGTTCTGTCCGTTAAAAAGCAGAATAAGCTATTAAAATCTATTTCATTCTTTGACATTTGTCGAATTCACGAATCACACTCACTTACTTATCGTCACAATATCCTACGATTTCTCATACTAACATCGGAACACGTGTAGCACTTAGTTCCCGAAGGACTCTAGAGGTGGCTCCCACGGTTCAATCATCGAGTCTCTGCTCGGTATGGCCTGTACTAAAACATCGAAACACGTGTAGCACTTAGTTCCCGAAGGACTCTAGAGGTGGCTCCCACGGTTCAATCATCGAGTCTCTGCTCGGTATGGCCTGTACTGAAATATCGGAACACGTGTAGCACTTAGTTCCCGAAGGACTCTAGAGGTGGCTCCCACGGTTCAATCATCGAGTCTCTGCTCGGTATGGCCTGTACTGAAATATCGGAACACGTGTAGCACTTAGTTCCCGAAGGACTCTAGAGGTGGCTCCCACGGTTCAATCATCGAGTCTCTGCTCGGTATGGCCTGTACTGAAACATCGGAACACGTGTAGCACTTAGTTCCCGAAGGACTCTAGAGGTGGCTCCCACGGTTCAATCATCGAGTCTCTGCTCGGTATGGCCTGTACTGAAACATCGGAACACGTGTAGCACTTAGTTCCCGAAGGACTCTAGAGGTGGCTCCCACGGTTCAATCATCGAGTCTCTGCTCGGTATGGCCTGTACTGAAACATCGGAACACGTGTAGCACTTAGTTCCCGAAGGACTCTAGAGGTGGCTCCCACGGTTCAATCATCGAGTCTCTGCTCGGTATGGCCTTTTCCGTTTGACATATTCCATGTCATGTAAAATATTTCCCTTTTTAACATGTCACCTATCATTTATGGATTTTAATATAGACGTTAATCTTGTCGTACTATAAACCCTGGAGGGTAAAGGACTAAACCGGTCAAATCTATGACCATAATCTATATTGTCCTCGGTGGATCACGGATCAGGTGTCGACCGGGACTAAACATGTCACATATCATGTATCAGCATGATAAGAATACCAACCAGTCTCAAAACCGTATTTTTCGTCGGAAAATACACCTTTATGGAATTTATACAATTATATAATTCCATGATTTAAAACCATAAGGGTTATAATCCTTTAGTGAATATTGATAAAAATATCCATAAAATATTTACTATATTTCACTTCATCTTTCGTCTCGTAATTCGTGTAATTTATCTATTTCGAGAATTTTCGGTGATTTCATTATCACCATTCTCGAATACATGAATATTCTAAAGTTCCATCTCATTATATTCATATTTTATGAAATTTAGAAATTTCCTCATGTCTCGTGATTTACTATCGAAAATTCGGAAATAAATCATTTAATATGATTTTATAAAGTTTTTCTAAAATTTTCGGCAGCATAACGGCTGCCGATTCACTAACCTCCTGCACGGAAAATACAGTTTAAAATCTTTCAGCCAGTACTTCTTCTCAAATTATTTTCAGCAATTCATGCATCATAATAATTTTCATAAAATAATTGCATAAAATATTTTAAATTAAATTATGCAGACTGAGTATCCTTACAGTGCTGCACATGCATCCCTTACCTTTTTCCGGGTCGGCGACTTCCGCTTATCGATCGCGCCCGCGCTCCATTTCTCCCGATTCCTTATTTCGATTGCTGAAAATAATTTCTGGAATTAAAATTCTAATTTTTAGAATTTTTTCATAATTTATTTAATTTTTTCTGAAATTAAATTCTCGGGAAATTTCTTACCGAATTTGTAAAATCCCGGGTTGTCGAATTTCCGGGAATTTTCCGAATTCCCGAAATTTTCCTTTTTCCTCTTTTTCTTCCTTTTTCTTCCTTTTTCCTCTTTTTCTTTTCTTTCTTTCTTTTCTTTTTCTTTTTCTTTTTTTTTTCTTTTTCTTTTTTCCTTTTTCTTTTCTTTTTCTTTTCTTTTTTCTTCTTCCTTTCCCGGTCAAACCGGTTCAGAGCCTTTCCTCGCCGGTTCCTCGCCGGCGGCCGGTTCTCCGGCGGCTCGATGGCTCAGCAGCTGGCCGGCGCCACGGCGAGCTTGGATCTGACCTCCGTTCATCCCGAATCGACAGCACGGCGGCGGATCGAGGCGGTTTTGCCTCGGTTCTTCTTCCTCTTCGCCGGCGTTCCTCCGCCGTCCATTGCGCCTCCGGTGGCCTCCATCAGCTTCCTCTCCCTCCGGTGAAGCTTCGGTGGCAGTGGCGGTGCCTGGATCGGCCGGCACCGCCGTCCGCCATTTTCTTTCTTTTTCCGGCTTCCTTCGCGTTTGTGCCTCCGTTTCTTTCTTTCTTCCGCCGCCGGTGGTTTCCTTGACTTCCTCTTTGGCCGGCGACGACGTCCCCTCCATTTTCCCTAACCGGCGGTGGCATCTCCGCCACCGGCGGTCTGCCTGGGGAGGGTCGGGATTTCCCCCCCGATTCTCTGTTTTCTTTCTATTTTTTTTTTGTTTCTTTCTATTTCTATTTTTAGGTTGTTTCTATTTCCCTTTTTAGTAATATAATACATACTATATATTATACACTATCATTTATATTTTATACTTATAATATATATCATATATATATATATCATACATATATTATTTCATTTTAATGAAATACAATATACAATATATATTATATACATAAATTATATATATTGTATATTACAAAATATATATCTTGTATATATATATGTATGTATAATTATATACTTTAAAAATAAATAACCTTTACATGTACAAATTATATAGATGGTATAATACAATATTTATACATTTAAACTTTAATATAAAACTACATTTACTTTTCTTCTATATTCATATACTTTTATTTAAAGTAATAATATATATATTTCATATATATATATATATATCTGTACATATATATTTATAATTATATAAATACATTTTATAATATACACATGTATTTATTTAAGACAAAATAGTATATATTTCATTTTATAATATATACTAATATTCATATACATACATATGTATTTATATAAAAACATGTGTAAATATATTTATATAATTTAATTATATAAATATATAATATACGCATTTTTATTTATAAATTTTGGATTTCCATTAATCCAATTTAAATTCCTCCTTTCCTTATTTCCATAACTCCGATTTTATTTTTATTTTCATTTAATTTCCTTCACACGAATTTCCTTATTCATCACTTCCTCATTTCTCAGGATTTTCACCAATATCCCGTTTCTTGCAAATTTTATTTATTTCCCCTTATTTAATTTCTCTAATATTTATTTTCAATATTTCTAATTTCCAATAAATGGAAAATTTACGGTCATCACAATAATTCTCACCATTGAAGAGTGGAGGTCTAACTAATGATTATCCCTCTTCTCCTAGGGGTGTGCCTACATTCAAGTGAGCCATTTATGATCGTTTTGCTCGATAGAGGTTAGTCTAAATTAATCTCGAGCCCAAGCTCTGATACTAATTGTTGGCTCTTATAGGCAATACCGAGAGGGGGGTGAATCGGTTTTTAACTAACTATAAGCTCGTTTTGCGATTCTTCTAAATTCTCTAGCCTATATTAATAATTTCTAAGTTCTCTAGGCTAGGCAAGCATGCAATCCAAGTTCAATGCAATAAACACAATATAATTACAAGTAATTAAAGAGAGTAAGGAAAGAGAGATTTACACAACCGATTTATAGAGGTTCGGCAACCTTGCCTACGTCCTCTACCTTGAGACGCTCCCAAGGATTTTCTCCAAATCCACTATCTTGAATTTGTGATTACAATCCCTCTTTTCAAGGCTCAAGAGTAACCTCCCTCTTTTTCTAGGCTCAAGAGAAACCTCTCTCTTTTTCTTAGGCTAAAGAGTAACCTCCCTATTTTTCAAGGCTTAAGAGAAACCTCCCCTTTTACAAGGAATGGTGGGTTACAAATAATGTAATCAAGAGAAGCCTCTAGGTAGGCAAATGATTACAGAAATTAAGCACAATGAAAAGCCTATACAAAGTTTGTGCTAAGCAATACAAGAAATAGATGAATGATAGAAGATGAAGACTCTTTATCTCTTGAATTGATGTTGAGGCTTTGAGGAAGATGAATAAGATGATGAAAGATGTTGCTTGGTTGTTCCCCTTGCTTCCTTTAGCTTCTAAGCCTCTATTTATAGTCCCTTGGATGTATTCTAGCCGTTGGGTGGAGCCAAGATTGAATATGACCGTTGTGTCTCACAACACTAGCCGTTATAGGCTATTTTCGGGCAAAGGGATCGATCCTGCTACAGTGGGGATCGATCCCTTTTGTCCAGAATCTTGATTCTGGGCTTTAGGGACCTTGGGAAGACTTTCTGCCAAAAAGGGATCGATCCTGCTACAGTGGGGATAGATCCTTTTCTTCTAGAGTAGAGGGCATTTTTCCTGCACTTTTGGGTTAGAAATGATATGACCTTTGATCCTAATTCAACCCAAAACATTTATAAGCTTTAAGGGAGTTTTTCTTGACTTTCTCAGATAAAAACATGGTCTAAACATTCATCAAGTGTTTTTCTAAAATATTCAAAACATTTATAAAGTATTAAGACCAATAAGAGTATGCATCATTAAATCATGGTCTTAATGTTTGACATAAACACTTGAAATGTATTGAGAAAATCATGTGTGATAAGGCAAATTTACAATATGAATTAAAACATTAAAGCTTACTTAAGTTTTTGTTATTTCAAAATATATATTGCAATTTAAAGCTAACAAAAAGCTCCACCAATGATTAGAGCAAGTTAAATAGAGTTGTTTTATGATTAAATAAAATATTTTGGAGGCTGGATAGCCTATTTTCAACAAAGTCAAACTGTGAAGGGTAAAATTGAAAGATTTTCTAAAGTATAAGGGCAAAATGGTAATTTGGACTATAAAATGTCAACATTTCAGAATTTTCCAGCAGCCTTCTTCATCTTCCTCATCAGCCATCATACTCCTTCATTTCCTCCATAGCCAAGGTTGAACCAAGAGAGAGAAAGTGCTTGAAAACCTTAGAAAAAGACACCAAAACCAAAAAAACCTCTTCACCAACCCTATCTAGAATTCAGTGCTCTATCTTTTGACACCAAAATCAAGTCCTTAAGTGGCCAAAATCAAGATAAAATAGCCTTTACCAAATTTGATCAAGAAGAAAGGTGAGAGAATTCTTGAAGTTTTCATGATTTAATGGTTTTTAGCTATATATTTAAGGTGTGTAAGCTTGTATCTAGGCTTTGATTGAATCAAAACCATGAAATTCTCTCTCTTAGGGTTTCGGTTACCATCCATTGTGCATGAACATGATGCCATTTGATGTAGAATCAATGTAGAATAATGGTAGAACATGAATTTGAGCTTAAATGGAAGAAATAAGTTGTGTAAAATAGAGGGAAGCATTCGGCCAAGAGAAGGGAAGGTGAAATTGTGCTCATTTCTATGTGTTTTGGGTTCCATGATACTGATTGAATTAATACGAGACTATAGGCACGATCAAAATCGAAAACGAAGGTGTTTAACGCTAGTTGCAGTTTTAGCATCAGTAGAAATTAGACTGAATTTAGAGCTGCAATAGACAATGTACTGGCATGTAATGAATTAAATATTTTTTTAAAGTGAAGTATGGAGAATTAGTTTGTATGGTAAATTGCAGCTTTGAGGTCAAAAGGTGCTACTAGTGCTAACGAGCAGGACAACGAGCATTTAAGAGGTAAGGGACATATATATAAGAGACGTAAGGATATCATGTTTTGCATTACGATTTGACCTCTGAAGCTTTGATTTCTAAACTTTGATTTTCTGAAATGACTTTGATTTATTGGGATTTTAATGATTTCTGAATCTTTGATGTCTGATCTTTGATGAGTTGAAAATGTTTTGATATTGAATTCTGATTCTGAATCCGACAATGGTTTTGATATTGAATTTGATTCTGAATCCGACATTTGGTTTTGATATTGACTGATATGAATTTAAAATTGTTGAACAAGTTTGACTTTGATTTAGTATGTATGAATTCTTTCTCTATTAGTTCACTTTTAATTCTCTATAAATAAGGAGTTAGGGAACTGGGACAATCTAAAGCATCCTTCCTAACTCACCCAACTCCCTAACTCACTATAGAGATCATTCCGTTCGAATTTCCTAGATACATATCTATTGCTTCATTTAGGCATTTAAAAGCATGATTAATATTCCAATTGGTGTTTAGTTTTAGAGAGAAAGAGAATTTCAGGAATGATAAGATCGTAAGGATTATTACCTTTGAATGACTATGATTTGATTGGTGGATTTAAGGAATGCTTATTATTTGTGGATCTATGAGTAATGAACTAGATTGAAAAGATATAGATTCCTACTGTTTGAACTTGTAAGAGGTTCCGATTATAGAAATGCTATGCTGCCGAGATTTTTATAAATGGTTTGAATTAAAGGGGTGATCTTCAGAAAAAGTATTTGAACGATAAGTTTAATGTTGAATGTAAGAATATATTCTGAAGGTACTAGATTTGATTTATGTGATTGAAACATACGTTTAAATAGTACAAGATTGAAATGTTGAAGGAATTTGGAAGTCATTGGATTGTATCGAATTTGATATTTAAAAGTATATGCTTGATACTAATCGAACGAATTTGATATTTGAAAGTTTGTGACTGACTCTTGTATAACAATTTCATAGTTTATGAAATATATGGGAAAATCTTAGACTGACCCTATACGATGATGTTTGATTTGAAGGTGAATAAAATCATATATTTTGTTATTCGATTTATGCATAAAGCATAGTTTTGCATATATGTCAGTTTTGAATATGCATGATCTCATGAGTTTTAATTTATTAATATTTGAAACCAATGATCGATATTTGATTATTTTAAAATCTATCCGGTGCCATCACATGCATTCTGGTTTATGAAATGCATTATTTATTGTTTTGAATGTCAGGTTGAAATAATGTTTCGAATTATTTGGATTTATGTAAATATATTGAAGAAAATGTTTTGTTTTTAGAATAATATGTTTTGAAATGAAACTTAGTTCCTGAAAGCTTATATTTTGACTTCTGGAGTGGTAAATCCCTAGTCAACGTAGATTAGGCACTCCCAGACTCTAATAATAAATGTGCGTTTATATTACTCTATTTAGTTTTGAAAGCTTACAGAACTGTTTTGTTTTTCTCTTGGGAATCAAGTAAATGTGTGGAGACTGTTGGCCCCGTAACTACCTACAGGTACATGCTTTCCGTTCTGTTCTGAATGCTGTTGACTCTAGCCCAATCATCTAGCTCCCATAGGTGTTACCTAGCTAGTATACATACTGTGGCCCCCTAGACTATTGGCCATATGTCCATAGCATGAGTCTACTAGGTAAAGACTAGTCTCCACTGTTTTATTTATACTGGGGTGGTAAATCCTTGGCTAACGTAGATCCAGGCACTCCTAGACTTTGATATATTTCTTCATTTTGGTGATTTGTTAAATATATTTTCTAATTTCTATACTGCTATGGAAAATGATTATTTTACAATTTAATAAAACTAGTTCCGAGCATTTATTAAACTCTATGATCAAATAAGTTTAAATGAATTTTCGGCTTCGATAATGATTTTCAATATTGACTTTAGCATCTTTGGCATTGATTTTGAAATGATACTTGCATATAGTTGCATGATATCAGTTCTTTTATGTATGTGTTTTTTCTGTGCTTTCCCAAAGCTTACCTCGCCTTACTTCCCTCACAAGTCATTATCAATAGTTACGTATTTGTTAAGAGAAGACTTTGATAAGGTGTCTACGAGGGTTTCAATGTTATTCCTTATAGGTATGGTATTCAGAGATTTATTATACAGTAGTTTAGTGTATAAAGGGATGTAAACAATAGATTGAAGAAGTTTGTATGTCAATCATAGTACTCATTATAAAGTAATTGTATCGAAGAGCAAATGCGTACTCTAATTATGTGTATTGGGACCTATTTAAATAAATAAATATTGCATTAGCTAAATAATTCTAGTGTAAAGTCAGAGTGAGGACAGTGAGCACTGCCCAACTGATTGAGTGAAAATGGAAAAAGTTAGTCCTAGATTTTGCGATTTGGGTCATGACAATGAATTTCATAAATTTTACGATGAATGACATAAATTTTATAATGAATGTCATAAATTTTACGAGCAATTTCATAAATTTTACGATGAATCTCATAAATTTTACAATAAATCTAATAAAATTTACGATAAATGCCATAAATTTTACGTTTAATGTCATAAATTTTATGATGAATGTCAAATTTTACTATGAATCTAATAAATTTTACGATAAATATCATAAATTTTACAATAATATCATAACGTTTACAATGAATCTCATAAATTTTATAAAGAATCTCATAAATTTTACGATCAATCTCATCAATTTTACGATGATTTCATCAATTTAATGTTTAATTAGCATATTTTATGTTTATTTTAGTGTTTTTACGCTTATTCTTATCAATTTTACGATCATATATCATAGTTTTATCTTTATTATAGTATTTTTACGCTTATTGTTATTAATTTTAAGATAATTTTCATAAATTTACTTAGTTATATTAATTTTAAATTTATGTATATGGGCAGTTGAATGCCATTATTAAGCATTCGATTGCCCAAATTAAAAATTTAGATAGAAAAAAATTGGCACAGGGCAGTCAACTTCCCTTTGTCAATATTTGCTGTGATTTGGCTGGGACATTCTTCATGTTTTTTTACTTCAGTTTTGTTAAATAGGAGTCACAGTTTGAATGGTTTTATTCTTAGATTTTTGTCGCGACCCTAATTATACAAATATTATCTGACTTTTTCTTTACATAAGGTTTTGGTTAGGCTGTTTATCAATGTCATCATTTCTTCTTCTTATACTTATATTTCATCACTTAATATAGTGATCTCAATTTTAACAAAAAGTATTTCTTTCATATATACATATAAGTCAATTACACAAGATCTCACATAACTTACATAACATATATCCCCAAAGGGTTTAATATACATCACTGTAGCACTGTACTATACACTAGCTGAAGTACATAATAAATGAGTATACCTTCAAGGAATATTGGGAAGCGTATCTCGAAGGAATACTGTAATATTCAAATGTAAGCTCTTCTATCGAGAGCGGGAAATCACCTCAAGTAATCTGGATGAAAAAATGTTGTAAAGGGATGAGTTTACGCTCAGTAAGAAACATATGTAAAAGAGTGTACTATGCCTCTATATGCAGGTTTCCTGCTTGGCTTTATGTCATGTAAAATCATTATAAAGCATATACCGTATACTTTCTTCAAATAACATATACATTCTTCAAATATCATTTACCCAAAAAATCAAAAAAGTCAAATACTTTCAAATAATATCAAATCACTTGAAATCACATATACAAATATTCAAATAATTCAAATACTTTCACGTATTTCAAATCACGTGAAATCACATATACAAATAACTTCAAATATCTGGGAGACAGTTAACCTTCCAATAGAATCATGCACCAAATAAATCTCATAAGGGATACCAAATATATCCCGTAAGGGATAATCCCGTAAGATATGTCAAATAACTGCGTACCCACGTATGGGCTAGGGATCCTCCCCAAAGCCAAATACACATAAGAGACATATGGCCATAGTCGATAGACCACAATGAACACTAGTCAGGTGACATCTGTGGCACTAAGGATCGGACTAAAGTTCCTCAACCAAGTACAAATACAAATAATATGCATGATCACCAAAGGAGTCCACAGTCTCCAAAACATTTGTCATATACCTCTTTGAAAATACATATATACTCGTATAAAATAGGCTTTAAAACCTTCTTTCAAATAGGGCAGTCGACTGCTATGGCAAATATCACTTTATTAAAATTCTTTTCTTTTTAAAATTCAAATATCTTATTTTTCGAAAACAAATAAGGCAGCCGACTGGTTCGCAAACAGAAAGTTTTTCGAGAAATGCAGTCAACTGGTTTCGCAAACAAAATGCTTCTGAAAACAGGGCAGTCGACTAGCTCCATATGTAGTCAGTTGGTTTTGTAAACAAAATACTTTTTGAGGAAAAGCAGTCGACTGGCTCCTTAGCAGTCTACTAGTGCGAAAACAGAGTACTTTTTGGAAAATGGCAGTCAACTGCTATATAGGGCAGTCGACTGGTTTGAGTCGATTTTCGAAAAACTACATTGCGGCTGTCTCTAGGCAGTCAGCTGCTATTTAAGGCAGTCAACTACCCCTAGCCAAATCGTAACTAGGAGGAAAATCAAAATTTACAACTTCCTGCACTTAAAACAGCCTTTATTTCACACCAAAACATGCAACCAAAATGAACATAGTCACCCTACGTCCGTTACACATATTCCTTACCTCAATTAACACCGAAAACGCAATCACTTTGTTGCACCAATTCTTTTCCATCACTTCTTCAAGCTACAAAATCATGATAACTCAAACCTTTAAGAACTTCTGCAAATGATCTTGTTTCATTTTGAAGCCATAAACACTTTATACTAACTCAACATAACTCCAAACCTTGAATAGAGTTAAAAGAAAACACTTCTTCTCTTACCTTAGTCAATAGCCAAAATAACAACAATTAGATCTCATCAAGTCCTTTAATTCAGTCCTTCATATTACAAGTATAGCTTTAGCTATTGATGAAGAGTAATTTTCGTTAAGTAAACTTAATGATTCGATGACAAGAGCTAGTTGTTTGTCAAGGTGAATGTGGGGGAAAACTTAGAGAAAACGAGAGGAAAAGCTGAAATGGCTGCCGACTCTTGATGGTGAAGATGATGACAATGCATTTTCATTTAATGCTACTTTATCCCTTATCATCTCAGCCATTTACCTTTTTTTACTCTTGACCATTTGATTATTCTATTGTTATTATTCCATCCATGTCCCATATATCATTTATACATCAAAATTTCATATTTATTTAATTATTCCAAGTTGGAAAACTATACAAATATGGAAAATTATAGGAAATTGGGGATTTCACATTCCCCCCACCTCAAGAAATTTGGTCTTCCAAATTGAATCAAGTTATCTCTCAAATAGCTCCGGATATCTTTCTTTCATCAAGCTCTCTAGCTCCCACGTGGCTTCTTCTCTAGTATGGTACTACTAGAGAACCTTAACTAATGGGATTATCTTAGACAACAACACCTTCTCTTTCCTGTCCAAAATCCGAATTGGCTTCTCCACATAGCTCATGTCTTCACGAATCTCCAAAAGTTCATATTCAATGACATTCCGGATTATACTTCCGAAGCATGGACACATGAAAGACATTGTGTACTCCTAATAGCTCCGGTGGTAGCGCTAATTGGTATGCAACATCTCTTACACAATCTAAGATTTCAAATGGCCCGATATAGCGAGGACTAAGTTTACCCCTTCGACAAAATCTCATGATTCCTTTGGATGGAGAAACTTTAAAAAACACTGAGTCTCCAACCAAAAAACTCAAGTGGCCTACATCGAATGTCAGTATAACTCTTTTGTCAACTCTGAGCTGTTTTGAGTCTTTGACAAATCAACTTAACATCTTCAGAAGGCTGCTCAACTAGATTTGGGGCTAACAATTTGCGCTCACCCACTTCTTCCCACCCAATAAGGGATCGACACCTTCTACCATAAAAAAGCTTCATATGGTGCCATCCCAATACTTGCATGATGGCTATTATTGTAGGCAAACTTGGCTAATGGCAGATGATCATCCCAAGAGCCTTTGAAATCCAAAGCACATGCTCTCAACATATCCTCGAGCTTCTGGATGGTGCGCTCGGACTGACCATCAGTTTACGAATGAAAAGCTGTGCTAAAGTTCAACCGAGATCCCATGGCTTCTTGGAAATGTTCCTAGAAATGAGAAGGGAACCTGGAATCTCTGTCAGATGTAATGCTTACTTAGTAGAATGTGCTCTAGTCAAAATCAACTTCCTCAACTCTTTATCATTTGGAATACATATACGATTATTGAACCTCAAAATTCCATCACTACCAATGGTAAATTCTGATGTCATACCTGCTTGAATCTGGTTCATAGCCTCAATACACTGAGCATCTTCCCTTTGAGCAAGTCGAACTCTATCCATCAACTCCGGCTCAATCAATAAGCTAGCTATCATCCCATAATGCTCAAGAGGTGTTACATTTAGATTGAGACTTGCAAACTGCTCAAGCAATTCGTATTCTCTTACCATCATGTAGGATACTATTCCCACATGCTTACACTCAAAGCATCCGCCACCACATTGGCCTTCCCCGGGTGGTATAGGATTTCACAATCATAATCCTTTAGTAGCTCGAGCCATCTCCTCTGTCTCATGTTCAACTCCTTCTGAGAGAACAAGTATTTCAAGCTTTTATGATCCATAAAAACGTGAAATTTCTCCTCATACAAGTAATGTCGCCACATTTTTAGAGCAAATACTACTGCAACTAACTCTAAATCATGAGTCAGGTAGTTCTTCTCATGGTCCTTTAATTGGCGAGAACCATATGCAACTACCTTACCATGCTGCATCAACACACAACCCAATCCTTGTGCGGAGGCATCACTATATACTGAAAATCCTTCAGAACCATTAGGGAGGGTGAAAATAGGTGCAGTCATTAGCCTGCGCTTCAACTCTTGGAAACTGCCCTCACAGGCATCACCCCACTCATACTTCACATCTTTGCACGTTAAGCGCGTCAAGGGAGCAGCTAAACTTGAGAAACCCTCAACAAATCTTCGGTAATATCCAGCTAGACCTAAGAAACTCCTAATCTCCGTCACTGTTTTTGGTCTCTCCTACTGTACAACAGCTTCAATCTTTGATGGGTCGATCGAAACACCATCTTTACTAATTATGTGACCCAAAAAGGAGATGTGATTTAGCCAGAAATCACACTTACTTAACTTGGCATACAACCCACGATCTCTGAGGGTTTGCAGAACTATCCATAGATGCTGCTCATGCTCTTCCCGGGATATTGAATACACCAATATGTCATCGATAAAAACAATGACAAACTGGTCCAAGTATGGTTTGAACACATCATTCATTAAATTCATAAATGCTGCGGGTGCATTTGTTAGACCAAATGGCATCACTAGGAATTCATAATGATCGTACCTCGTCTTAAATGCCATCTTAGGGACATCTTCACTCCGGATCTTCAATTGATGATATCCCGATCTCAAGTCTATCTTGGAAAAGACTTGTGCACCCCGAAGTTGATCAAAAAGATTATCTATCATGGGAAGAAGGTATTTATTCTTGATTGTCACCTTATTCAACCATCGATAATCAATGCAAAGCCTTAAGCTTCCATCTTTCTTCCATACAAATAGCACAGGAGCACCCCACGGGGATACGCTTGGTCGTATGAACCCCTTATCTAGTAACTCCTGAAGCTGTTTCTTTAATTCTTCAAGTTCCACTAAAGCCATCCGATAGGGAGGTTTAGAAATAGGCTCTGTTCCTGACACCAACTCAATATTAAATTCCATTTCCCTATCCAGAGGAAGTCTTGGAAGTTTGTCGGGAAATACTTCGGGAAAATCCCTGACTATCGGAATTTCATGAAGTTCGGGACGTTTCTTTTCTATGTCCACCACATAAGCTATAAATCCTTCACATAACAAATATATTTTCTATTAATTTCATTTACAAATAAGTCAAATAACAAATATACTTTGCATTAATTATTTGCAAAATTTACAATATAGCTAACGGGAGAAGAGAAGATCACATTTTTAGTATAGCAATCTAATATCACATGATTCTTAGCCAACCAATCCATCCCTAATATGACATCAAATCCATACATATTTAGTAGGATTAGGTCAGCTATCGATTCTCTCTCTTTTACCCATAGCTTACAACTATGATACACTATATCTGTCATTTGAGATTCCCTAAATGGAGTATTTATTTGTAATAAATGTCTAAGGGTTCAGGCTCAATAGGTAATTTCATAGCAATCATAGGAGCTACAAATAAATGCGTAAAGCCTGGATCAAATAGTGCAATGACACGTATATTAAAAAGATGAATCTTACCCTTGATCACATCCGATGAAGCATCAGCGGACTCCTTATCGATTGCAAATACTCGACCCTGAGTCACGGGTTTCTTTCCTTTCTCTGCCGTCGTGGCCTTACGCTGAGGTGGGGTAGTCTTATCTGATTCCTCGGACACCCTCTGAGAAATCTTGGGACAATCTTTAATCCGATTTCCCTGCTCACCACACCAAAAACAAGCCCCAGTCGCTAAACGGCATGCTTGTGACCCATGAAATTTTTCGCAATGCTCGCATCTCTGTACTATACTCCTCGGCAAGCTAGCGGTACTACCAGTTGAATATCGGGATTTTTCATCATTTATCTTAATCCTAGTAGGTCAGCAGTCCCTGTACCATAATCATCATGGAACTATAATATTTAGTATATTTCCATCAAATCAGTAAACTAAGATAGAAGTCATTCTCTTATAATTTATTTTCTTACCTGTCGAAGCTCTTTCATACGGTTTACTTCTCCTAAATGGATATCTATCACTGGATGCTCTCTCGTCTGACTTCTGTTTCATTGTTTCCTTGCCTTTGCCTTGGCTCGGAAATCAGCTTGGTGAAACTCATAGTCCTGCTCACACAGTTGAGCCTTACGGACTGCCTCATTGTAGGTAGTGATATCCAACGGATACAACTTAGATCTAATAGGAGGCCTCAATCCCTCCATAAATCTGTAAATCTTGTACTCCTCACTCCTTAACACCTTCGAATCAAATCTCTCAAAGTAGTGAACTTTGACTTGTATTGATCAACTGACATTGTCCCCTAAGTCAAGTTCAGAAACTCCACTTTCAACTTCGTCTGAGCAGTGTGTGGGATGTACTGTCTATTGAATAATTCCAAAAATGTCCCACGTTACCTCAGGATGTCTAACCTCCAATATAGTCTTTGTGGATTACCACCAATGTTCTGCCTCGTCCATTAACACATAAGTCACCAAGCCCACCTTCTCCCTCTCCGAATAGCTTATATACATAAACAGTTTAGTGACCACCTTCACCCAATTCTCAGCTGTCAACGGATCCCTATTTCCTTTGAACTTAGGTGGATCCAACTTCTTAAATTCTTTAATCAAAACTACACTGCAATAAGCCTTAGGATCCCGCCTTTCTGGAACTTAAGCTGATAGGGGCAACTCTATCTGTGTTGCTGAAGGCTGTACTGTAGGAGTAGCTGCGGGTGCACTAGTGGCCACATTCAGGAAGTTAGTCATAAATTGAGTGAAGAGAGTGGCCATCGACTTAGCACTTCGCTCTATCCTCGATAGTCAGGTGTTAGGGCTACCCGGTGGGGATAAAGGAAGAGATTGTGTTGGGGGTGGTTCCACACGACCCCGTCCTCTACCAGTATCCCTTCTTTGAGTACTCATTCTGGCAATATAATTATAAAATCGAACGATTTAGTATAACTTTAACCAGTTATACTATGTATATGTATTTAGATAAGTACAGTACTTGGAGATGTAACTATTTCTAGCCTAATGGCACTGACAAATATCAGACTAACCTGCTCTGATACAATCTTTGTCGCGACCCTAATTATACAAATATTATCTGACTTTTTCTTTACATAAGGTTTTGGTTAGGCTGTTTATCAATGTCATCATTTCTTCTTCTTATACTTATATTTCATCACTTAATATAGTGATCTCAATTTTAACAAAAAGTATTTCTTTCATATATACATATAAGTCAATTACACAAGATCTCACATAACTTACATAACATATATCCCCAAAGGGTTTAATATACATCACTGTAGCACTGTACTATACACTAGCTGAAGTACATAATAAATGAGTATACCTTCAAGGAATATTGGGAAGCGTATCTCGAAGGAATACTGTAATATTCAAATGTAAGCTCTTCTATCGAAAGTGGGAAATCACCTCAAGTAATCTAGATGAAAAAATGTTGTAAAGGGATGAGTTTACGCTCAATAAGAAACATATGTAAAAGAGCGTACTATGCCACCATATGCAGGTTTCCTGCTTGGCTCTATAATATCATGTAAAATCATTATAAAGCATATACAGTATACTTTCTTCAAATAACATATACATTCTTCAAATATCATTTACCCAAAAAATCAAATAAGTCAAATACTTTCAAATAATATTAAATCACTTGAAATCACATATACAAATATTCAAATAATTCAAATACTTTCACGTATCTCAAATCACGTGAAATCACATATACAAATAACTTCAAATAGCTGGGAGACAGTTAACCTTCCAATAGAATCATGCAACAAATAAATCTCATAAGGGATACCAAACATATCCCATAAGAGATGTCAAATAAGTGCGTACCCACGTATGGGCCAGGAATCCTCGCCAAAGCCAAATACACATAAGAGACATATGGCCATAGTCAATAGACCACAGTGAACACTAGTTAGGTGACATCTGTATAATATGCATGATCACCAAAAGAGTCCATAGTCTCCAAAACATTTGTCATATACCTCTTTGAAAATACATATATACTTGTATAAAATAGGTTTTAAAAGCTTTTTTCAAATAGGGCAGTCGATTGGTATTTAGGGCAGTCGACTGCTATGGCAAATATCACTTTATTAAAATTCTTTTCTTTTTAAAATTCAAATATCTTATTTTTCGAAAGCAAATAGGGCAGTCGACTGATTCGCAAACAGAAAGTTTTCCGAGAAAATGCAGTCGACTGGTTCCTTAGCAGTTGATTGGTTTCGTAAACAGAATGCTTCTGAAAACAGGGCAGTTGACTGGCTCATAGGCAGTCGGCTGGTTTTACAAACAGAATACTTTTTGAGGAAAAGCAATCGACTGGCTCCTTAGCAGTTGACTGGTGCAAAAACAAAGTACTTTCTGGAAAATGGCAGTCCACTGTTATATAGGGTAGTCGACTGGTTTGAGTCGATTTCCGAAAAACTACATTACAGTTGTCTCTAAGCAGTCGGTTGCCCCTAGCCAAATCGTAACTAGGAGGAAAACTGAAATTTACAACTTCTTGCACTTAAAACAGCCTTTATTTCACACCAAAACATGCAACCAAAACGAATATAGTCACCCTATGTCCGTTACACATATTCCTTACCTCAATTAACACCGAAAACGCAATCACTTGGTTGCACAAATTCTTTTCCTTCACTTCTTCAAGCTGAAAAATCATGATAACTCAAACCTTTAAGAACTTCTACAAATGATCTTGTTTCATTTTGAAGCCATAAACACTTTTTACAAACTCAACATAACTCCAAACCTTGAATAGAGTTAAAAGAAAACACTTCTTCTCTTACCTTAGTTAATAGCCAAAATAACAACAATTAGATCTCCTCAAGTCCTTTGATTCAGTCCTTCATATTATAGGTATAGCTTTTGTTGGCTCTATAGGTTATACCGAGAGGGGGGTGAATCGGTTTTTAACTACCCTTAAGCTCGTTTTGCGATTCTTCTAAATTCTCTAGCCTATTGAATATTTTTTAAGTTCTCTAAGCTAGGCAAGCATGCAAACCAAGTTCAATGCAATAAACATAATATAATCGCAAGTAAATAAAGAGTAGGGAGAGAGAGATTTACACAATCTATTTATAGAGGTTCGGCTACCTTGCCTACGTCCTCTACCTTGAGACGCTCCCAAGGATTTTCCTAAATTCACTATCCTTGAATTTGTTACACTCCCTCTTTTTCAAGGCTAAAGAGAAACCTCTCTTTTTTTCTAGGCTAAAGAGAAACCTCCCTCTTTTTCTTAGGCTAAAGAGAAACCTCCCTCTTTTTCTTAGGCTAAAGAGAAACCTCCCCTTTTACAAGGAATGGATTGGTTTACAAATGTTGCAATCAAAGAAGGCCTCTAAGTAGGCTAATGATTACAGAAATTAGGCACAAGTGAAAGCCTATACAAGATTTGTGCTAAGCAATACAAGAGATATGTGAATGATGGAAGATGAAGACTTTGTAGCTCTTGATTTGTTGTTGAGGCTTGAGGATTTGAGGAAAATGAGTATTGGAGTTGATTGAGTAGTTCCTCTTCCTTCCTTTAGCTTCTAAGCCTCTATTTATAGTCCCTTGGATGGTTTGTGGACGTTGGTTGGAGCCAAAACAGAAACTAGCCGTTGGGGACTTTCTGACTTAAAGGGATCGATCCTTTTCTTCATTCCAAGCTTTCGGGGCATTCTGCCAAAAAGGGATCGATCCCTTCCCTTAGGGGATCGATCCCATGCTTCCAGAATGTGATTTCCTGCACTTTTTGAGTTAGAAATGATGTGGCCTTTGATCCTAATCTAACCCAAAACATTTTAGCATTTTTGTGGGAGTTTTTCTTGACTTTCTCTAATGAAAACATGGTCCAAAAATTCATCAAGTAATTTTCTAAAATATTCAAAACATTTTATAAAGTATTAAGACCAATAAGAATATGTAATTAAATCATGGTCTTAATGTTTGATATGATCACCTGAAAATGGATTGAGAAAATCATTTGTGATAAGGCAAATTTACAATATGAATTAAAACATTAAAGCTTACTTAAGTTTTTGTCATTTCAAAATATATATTGCAATTTAAAGCTAACAATCTCCCCCTTTTTGATATGACAAAACTTAATGTAAATTTGCTTTGAAAATTCTTTGAAAAATACTCCCTCTCAAATAAAGCAAGATTTTATAAAGCCCCCCCTTAATATAAGCATGGGTTTTGAAAATGAATTTTCAAACTATTTCTCTCCCATTATCTCTCCCCCTTAATATCTCTCCCTTTTAATATCTATCTCTCCCCCTTTTTGTCATAGCAAAAAGAAGGAAAAATAATAAAAAAATATACTCCCCATAAAATCATGGCTATGTGAGAAGAGATAAAAGAATATGCTCCATCCAACAAGAAACATGTTAGTACATGGGACTCATAGCATAAATAAATAAGTCAATTGTTCAAAAAGAGTATGAAATATTCATGCAGAGAACATGACTTATGATCCTATACCAATTGTTTATAAATAATTTTGCAAGAAGTTCACAATTGGTAATTAATGAAGCAAGTTGTGTATAAATATCTACTAAGATCTATGACTTGCTCATTTCAATCCTATTAAGCACCTAAGTGTATCAATTGTTCTCTAAAGTCCAACTAAGGTGCATGTCAATACATCATGATTATGAGCTAAATTATATAACATATCATATGCATGTGCTCATAAATCATTTTCAAGCAAGATTGTGCATAGAATCAAACCATATATCAATTAATCACAAATTCTAGCACAAAAGAGTTCATACAAAAGTGGCTTATGTGTATTCTTCCCTATTTGTCATTTCAATCTAAGGAGCACAAGAAGAATTGTCAATTTAAAGCTCATATCAATTGGCAATTTAGTTTTGGCTTACCAATTGTTGAAAATATGGTTGCCAATGATACTAATTGTTATTTCAATCTAAATACCAATTGTTACTAATGGTTGACTTTGATATTTTGCATGAATCCAATATTTATGTGTAGTGTGTTTATGTCAAGAAAATAATCATTCTAAATATGCAAGAACACAATCACACATCATCAAATATGCATATGGATTAATTAAACATTAGCACACTATCATAAAGTATTAATCCATATTCATATTCACAAATTTATACCATATGGAAGATTCAAAAGATCAAGGTATTCGAGCAAATACATTTTCTTCCATGGTTTCAAGTACAAAAATCCTATGCTCATTTTCCAATTCAAGTCCTTAAGCAAGTATGAGCAAGGAGAGATTCAAATAATAAATGCATGGATATTAGGCAAGGTACATATGTTTAAGTTTGCATTTATGTTGGTGTTGTCATTAAAGTCCAAGTTCTTTAATAATTTGGCCACCATTACCAATTGTTGAATTTACATTTGAAATTAATCCACTAGATGTATAATTATCATGGAACCTAGTGTGGAATAGATAAGTCAAGCTAAGAAACATAATCCTATAAGCATGCTTGACTAAGATGAACAAAAGGAATGAAGAATATTCATTATGCACAAGTTCATCAAATTCTCAAATATATCCATAAATTCTTGAAATAATTCTCAAAATTATGTTTAAGCATTCATTGAAAGTATGTTTCAAGATTATTTCAAGAGTTATGCAAATCATGAATGTTTTCAACAAGAAAAATGATTTTGCACTTGTGAGTTGATTATTGAAAGTGATACGATTTGTTGGAAATGACACAAGTTGATGGAGTTGAGGCATGATATCAATGAAAAATGATTTTTCATATTCTAAATATTATCAAAAGGAAGTTAAAATATTGAATTTTAAGTTGAGAAGAAAGAAGATATCAAGAGAATTAAGAAAACTTCTCAACTAAGGCTTAAAAATGCAGAAAAGGGCATAAATTGCCTAGAGGGATCGATTCCATGAGCAAAGGGATCGATCCCTAAACTCCAGAATTAAGTTTCCTGCATGTTTTTCCAAAGGGATTGATCCTGTATGTAGAGGGATCGATCCCTCATCCTAGTTCTGCAGATTTTTGACAGAAAATCCAACTTGTGAGGTGCCAAAACTTCATTTTTGAGTATTTTAAGTCCAAGTAAGGGTTTAAACATTTGTAAAACATGATTTTGGACTTGTATGAAGGACAAACATGAATGAAAAACCATTTATCAATAGATTTTGCAATTTTGGAAGGATTTTTACCAATAAATGCATTTTTGGCCTCAAAGGAGATTATTTTGAGAGTTATGCTTGTTTTGGCAAAACCAATGCATTGAATTTTATAAATATGCCAAAACAAACTTGTTCACATAGATTTTAAGCACATATTACATCAAATCATCATACTTGTGAACATTATGCCATGATTTGCAACATACAAGTTCTTCAATAATGCACATGACATGGCATTTTGCATATATGACATATTTGGTATTTTGAAGCAAGTAAATACATTATCAACACATAGAAAACTTGCTCAAAATGCAGAAATCCAATAGTCATTTCAAAATCATAAATCATGCCTTTCATTCATTCATCAAGAATTGTTCATCAAAACACTCAACAATCATTCATCATGCCTTTTACTCATTCACAATGCATCATTAATCATTAACCAATTTTCTCATCAAGGCATAACTAATCAAATAAAAAATTTAAGGAGTAAGGAATTAAGCTTACAAAACTCCTTTGCTTGAGAGTGCTTTGCCTTGAATAGTTGAATCTACCTTGTGCCATTTTTTGAAGAATTGTTGTGACCTTGCTAATGATGGATTTCCAAGCTCTTCCTTTTTTTCTCATTGGCACAAGCAAACTCCATGAGGATGTGTTGAGCATTTAAACTCTATTGTTCCATTGTATTCCCATGCTCTGACACTCCTACAACAAACCATATTCAAACATGCTTTGGTACCCACATTTTCTTGGGTCCATGAGAGTTAATGCAAACAATTTTTTATCCTTTGGGGATCCATTTCAAACTCAAATCATCATTATTTATTGCATGCTTTGGCACCCACATTTTTCTAACCACTTTTCCTCTAAATGTGGTTTTTCTATATGTGCATGCTTGTGAAGAGTGTCCTATTCTATTGCATAGTGAGCATGTAAGAGATAAATCATGCATAGTATTTTTGCTCACTAGGAAATTTTTTAGATGAGTTTCTTTTTGTATTGCATTATAACCTAACCCATCTTTATCAAAGAAAGCTCTTTGGGTCTCAAGCATGTGATCTAGCTTTTGTTGACCCATATAAAACCTAGTAAATGAGTTATGCAAATTTGTATTCTTTTTATTTAACTCATTTATTTCTAAGTTGGCTTCTTCTAGTTTCTTTTCTAATTCTAGCTTAACATTGGTCAAGGTTTCCTTTCCTATTTTCAAATTAGCAATGATTTTCTTATATTTAGAATTCATGCATTGAAATTCATTTGCTAATTCATTAAAAGCATTTTGTAACTCATCAAATGTAAAATCATTATTTTCATTAGAACTAGAGCTAGCCTCATCGTCACTAATAGCCATAAAGCATGAGTAGGCTACCTCATTACCTATGTTTTCCTCATCGGAGCTATCACTATCGCTCCATGCAGCCACAAATGCTTTCTTCCTAGGTTTCCTATCCTTTTCTTTCCTAAGTAAGGGGCAATCTAACTTAGTATGACCCGGTTCATTACACTCATAACACACTAAAGGGTCCTTTTCTCTTCTACTTGACTCCCCTCTTTGATGTCTCCTATTATTTTCTTTTTCTTTCATTCTCATGAACCTATTAAATCTTTTGGCAAACATTGCCATTTCCTTCTCTTCCTCATTTCCACTCTCATCACTATCATCCTCATGAGTGGAAGATTTAAGTGCTACCCCTACATTCTTTGAAGGCTCTTCATTTCTTTTTAATTTCATTTCATGAGTAAGTAGAGAGCCCATAAGTTCATCTAGAGACAAGGTATTTGGATCTTTAGACTCTTCTATTACGGTTACCTTTGCCTCCCAAGATTTTGGCAAGCTATTCAAAATTTTCTTAATCATTTCTACATTGGAATAGCTCTTGCCTAATGCCTTAAGTCCATTAATTATATCATTAAACCTAGTGAACATTTCGCTAATGGACTCATTTTCTTTCATACTAAATAGCTCGTAATCATGTGTAAGCATTCCTACTTTGGTCTCTCTAACTTGATTTGTCCCTTCATGTGTGATGGCTAGTTTGTCCCATATTTGTCTAGCATTTTCACATAAGGAGACTCTATTATACTCATTGGGACCTAATGCACAAAAGAGGGTGTGCATAGCCTTGGCATTCAATTGTGCCAATCTCATGTCATTGGTGTCCCACTCATCTTCACTCTTAGGGACATCTTTTCCATCTACTTTCTTTATTGGGATTCTAGGGCCATTAACTATTATTCTCCACACTTCATAGTCATTGGATTGCACAAATTTCATCATCCTAATTTTCCAATAAGAGTAATTCTCACCATTGAAGAGTGGAGGTCTAACTAATGAGTGTCCCTCTTCTCCTAGGGGTGTGCCTACATTCAAGTGAGCCATGTAAGATCGTTTTGCTCGATAGAGGTTAGTCTAAATCAATCTCGAGCCCAAACTCTGATACCAATTGTTGGCTCTATAGGCTATACCGAGAGGGGGTGAATCGGTTTTTAACTACCCTTAAGCTCTTTTTGCGATTCTTCTAAATTCTCTAGCCTATTTGAATATTTTCTAAGTTCTCTAAGCTAGGCAAGCATGCAATCCAAGTTCAATGCAATAAACATAATATAATCGCAAGTAAATAAAGAGTAGGGAGAGAGAGATTTACACAATCGATTTATAGAGGTTCGGCTACCTTGCCTACGTCCTCTACCTTGAGATGCTCCCAAGGATTTTCCCAAATTCACTATCATTGAATTTGTTACACTCCCTCTTTTTCTAGGCTAAAGAGAAACCTCTCTCTTTTTCTAGGCTAAAGAGAAACCTCCCTTTTTTTCTTAGGCTAAAGAGAAACCTCCCCTTTTACAAGGAATGGATTGGTTTACAAATGTTGCAATCAAAGAAGGCCTCTAAGTAGGCAAATGATTACAGAAATTAGGCACAAGTGAAAGCCTATACAAGATTTGTGCTAAGCAATACAAGAGATATGTGAATGATGGAAGATGAAGACTTTATAGCTCTTGATTTGTTGTTGAGGCTTGAGGATTTGAGGAAAATGAGTATTGGAGTTGATTGAGTAGTTCCTCTTCCTTCCTTTAGCTTCTAAGCCTCTATTTATAGTCCCTTGGATGGTTTGTGGACGTTGGTTGGAGCCAAAACAGAAAATAGCCGTTATATCTCACAGAAACTAGCCGTTGGGGACTTTCTGACTTAAAGGGATCGATCCTTTTACCAAAGGGATCGATCCTTTTCTTCATTCTAAGCTTCCGGGGCATTCTACCAAAAAGGGATCGATCCCTTCCCTTAGGGGATCGATCCCATGCTTCCAGAATGTGATTTCCTGCACTTTTTGAGTTAAAAATGATGTGGCCTTTGATCCTAAGCTAACCCAAAACATTTTAGCATTTTTGTGGGAGTTTTTCTTGACTTTCTCTAATGAAAACATGGTCCAAAAATTCATCAAGTAATTTTCTAAAATATTCAAAACATTTTATAAAGTATTAAGACCAATAAGAATATGTAATTAAATCATGGTATTAATGTTTGATATGATCACTTGAAAATGGATTGAGAAAATCATTTGTAATAAGGCAAATTTAAAATATGAATTAAAACATTAAAGCTTACTTAAGTTTTTGTCATTTCAAAATATATATTGCAATTTATGTCACGACCCGTGACCACATTTTTACCCTTCTTATACACAACTTAACCGGTTGGGCTGTCTGCGATACTTCACTTGTACTGACTGTTAATAAATTTTACATAATATTGTTTATATTATACACATCCCCTATCGTAACAAATCAGATAAGTAGTACTGTTGACGTGTCTAAATACAGAGAATAAATAATCATACCTCAAATGATCAGTCGGTCTGACACATTGTCCTTCGTGTACAGCCAGGATCCACAATCCACTGAACTCACCAGCATCAAAACCTGAGATGTTGAAAATTAAGGGGTGAGCAAAACCACGGCTCAGTAAGAGAATTATATGCCTCACTTGATACTCAGCTTCCTATATGCTGAAAATCTTTTTCATTTTTCCTATGGGCTCTAGGCTCGCATGTAGGAAAGATACTACAGTCGGCTAGGGATCCGAATGGAGTAAGGTAGGTATTTTAGAATACCATACTTGTTACGGAACCTAGAAGCAACTGTAGAGAAAATTTTTTCTTTTTGTTTTGAATTAATAAATCCTTTTCCTTTTTAATCTTTCCTAATCTTTTTCATATTCTTTTCAAAATAATGCTTCTACGAAATAAAGCCTTTAAATAGAATAATTAATATCCGTATATTCCTTGAAAAGAATATTAGTTAAATCATCATCTTATTTCTTTAAAACTTATTTCATGTTTAATGTACTCTCTTAATTAGTTCTGTCCGTTAAAAAGCAGAATAAGCTATTAAAATCTATTTCATTCTTTGACATTTGTCGAATTCACGAATCACACTCACTTACTTATCGTCACAATATCCTACGATTTCTCATACTAACATCGGAACACGTGTAGCACTTAGTTCCCGAAGGACTCTAGAGGTGGCTCCCACTGTTCAATCATCGAGTCTCTGCTCGGTATGGCCTGTACTGAAACATCAGAACACGTGTAGCACTTAGTTCCCGAAGGACTCTAGAGGTGGCTCCCACGGTTCAATCATCGAGTCTCTGCTCGGTATGGCCTGTACTGAAATATCGGAACACGTGTAGCACTTAGTTCCCGAAGGACTCTAGAGGTGGCTCCCACGGTTCAATCATCGAGTCTCTGCTCGGTATGGCCTGTACTGAAATATCGGAACACGTGTAGCACTTAGTTCCCGAAGGACTCTAGAGGTGGCTCCCACGGTTCAATCATCGAGTCTCTGCTCGGTATGGCCTGTACTGAAATATCGGAACACGTGTAGCACTTAGTTCCCGAAGGACTCTAGAGGTGGCTCCCACGGTTCAATCATCGAGTCTCTGCTCGGTATGGCCTGTACTGAAATATCGGAACACGTGTAGCACTTAGTTCCCGAAGGACTCTAGAGGTGGCTCCCACGGTTCAATCATCGAGTCTCTGCTCGGTATGGCCTTTACTGAAATATCGGAACACGTGTAGCACTTAGTTCCCGAAGGACTCTAGAGGTGGCTCCCACGGTTCAATCATCGAGTCTCTGCTCGGTATAGCCTTTTCCGTTTGACATATTCCATGTCATGTAAAATATTTCCCTTTTTAACATGTCAGCTATCATTTATGGATTTTAATATAGACGTTAATCTTGTCGTACTATAAATCACGGAGGGTAAAGGACTAAACCGGTCAAATCTATGACCATAATCTATATTGTCCTCGGTGGATCACAGATTAGGTGTCGACCGGGACTAAACATGTCACATATCATGTATCAGCATGATAAGAATACCAACCAGTCTCAAAACCGTATTCTTCATCATAAAATACACCTTTATGGAATTTATATAATTATATAATTCCATGATTTAAAACCATAAGGGTTAAAATCCTTTAGTAAATATTTATAAAAATATTCATAAAAATATTCACTATAATTCACTTCATCTTTCGTCTCGTATTTCATGTAATTTATCTATTTCGAGAATTTTCGGTGATTTCGTTGTCACTATTCTCGAATGCATGAATATTTTAAAATTCCATCTCATTATATTCATGTTTTATGAAATTTAGAAATTTCCTCATGTTTCGTGATTTACTATCGAAATTCGGAAATAAAATCACTTAATATGATTTTATAAAGTTTTTCTAAAATTTTCGGCAGCATAACGGCTGCCGATTTACTAACCTCCTGCACGGAAAATACAGTTTAAAATATTTCAGCCAGTACTTCTTCCTAAATTATTTTCAGCAAATCATGCATCATAATAATTTTCATAAAATAATTGCATAAAATATTTCAATTTAAAATATGCAGACTGAGTATCCTTACAGTGCTGCACATGCATCCCTTACCTTTTTCCGGGTCGGCGACTTCCGCTTATCGATCGCGCCCGCGCTCCATTTCTCCCGATTCCTTATCTCGATTGCTGAAAATAATTTCTGGAATTAAAATTCTAATTTTTAGAATTTTTAGAATTTTTCATAATTTATTTAATTTTTTCTGAAATTAAATTCTCGGGAAATTTCTTACCGAATTTGTAAAATCCCGGGTTGTCGAATTTCCGGGAATTTTCCGAATTCCCGAAATTCTCCTTCTTCCTCTTTTTCTTACTTTTTCTTCCTTTTTCCTCTTTTTCTTTTCTTTCTTTCTTTTCTTTTTCTTTTTCTTTTTTTTTTCCTTTTTCTTTTCTTTTTCTTTTCTTTTTTCTTCTTCCTTTCCCGGTCAGACCGGTTCAGACCGGTCCAGCTTCTTTCCTCGCCGGTTCCTCGCCGGCGGCCGGTTCTCCGGCGGCTCGTTGGTCCCTCAGCTGGCCGGCGTCAAGGCGAAGCTACCGGTGGTCTCAGCTTGGCCTGGAACGGCGGCACGGTGGCGGATCAAGTCGATTTTTCCTCGGTTTCTTCCGCTCTTCGCCGGCCTTCCTCCGCCGTTCTCGGCGCCTCTGGTGGCCTCCATCAGCTTCGTCTTCCTCTGGTGAAGCTTCGGTGGCAGTGCCGGCCACCGATTTGGCCGGCATCGCCGTCGGCCATTTTCTTTTCTTCCCGGATTTCCTTCGTTTCTGTTTTCCCGATTTGCTTTCCGTTTTCTTCTTCCGTCGCCGGACACTTCTTCCTCGCGTCTCCTCTCACCGGCGACGCCACTCCTTCCTCTTCTCTTCCCTCACTCGGCCGGCGGTGGCACCTCCGCCACCGGCGGTACGCCCGAGGAGGGTCGGGATTTCTCCCCCCCGATCCTTCCTTTCTTTTCTGTTTTTTTTGTTTTATTTCCTCTTTTAGTTTTTTTTTGTCTTCTTTCCATTTTTAGTATACTATATATTATACATTATACCATATTTTTTTTTTATACATATAATATATATTATATGTTATACATACATTATTTCATACATAATGTTATACAATATTTATTATATATAAAATATATCTTGTACATTACAAAATACATGTCTAGTATATATATATATATGTATATTCATATACTTAAATAACATTTATATATACAAATTATATAAATGTTATAATAAAATATTTATACATATAACTTTAATACAAATTAACATTTACTTTTCTTATATATTCATATACTTTTATTTAAAATAATAATATATATATTTCATATATATATATATCTGTACATATATATTTATAATTATATAACTACATTTTATAATATACACGTGTCTTTATTTAAGACAAAATAGTATATATTTCATTTTATAATATATACTAATATTCATATACATACATATGTATTTATATAAAAACATGTGTAAATATATTTATATAATTTAATTATATAAATATATAATATACGCATTTTTATTTTATTAAATTTTGGATTTCCGTTAATCCAATTTAAATTCCTCCTTTTCATACTTTCAATAACTCCGACTTTATTATTATTATTATTTATTTATTTTCATTTAATTTCCTCACTTTCCTTAATTTCGGGAATTTCAACTATATTCCCATCTCGTAAATAAATTTTATTTATTTACTTTAATTTATTTATTTCCTCTTATCTATTTTCTTTAATATTTATTTTCAATATTTATTATTTCCTATAATTGAAAAATTTACGGTTATCACATCCTCCCCACCTTAAGAAATTCGGTCCTCCGAATTTAACTTAAGTCCAAAGGTGGTGCATGTCGTACACTTACGACTTCTGACCTCTAGTTCATCCTCCAAGTAATACTGCCAGTACACTTTCAACATCAAGAGTGCTTTAGACCACTACATGCTGTCTTTCATCATATATGTCTATACTCCCGTAAGTTCATTTCTAAAATCGGGAGTTATTCCCTTTTACTCTTTTCATATAAGAGCCATAAATAATATTTTAATATTACAGCTGATCTATGCTGTTCATCATCCATGCTTCTCACTTAGTGCCGAGTCGACATAATTTGGTACTATCATGTACTCGTGTCAATCAATTATATGTAAGTGTCCCAGTAGCTTTCACATCTCGTGCACACGCTCTCTCTCAATATCATGGAGCGGTTACATCTCACGCTCATATATATAAATATATATCAGTATGGAGCGGTGCTATCAATACACTTGGGATCTCAAAGCCTTTTGCTATCTCTCATTAGCATATGGCAACACAGAGACTCCCATCACATGTAAGGCTCACTGGAACTGTACATACACATTCACACCGTTTAACACTTATACTTCGACTAAGGCACTAGAGAATCTAGATGTCTGATAATGGAAAGTGATTCTATTTAGATCATCAGTCTTTAATCACTTCCATATCATTATTTCTCTTTTGGACTCTTTATTGTCCACAATATTCATTTTCACACTTATTCCATCAAGGCTGCATCTCATTTGCCGATTTTACTATTAATCATCTCTTACAGTAATTAAATCATGAGACAATCATTTTCTCTCCATGTCTCTTTTCATGTAGTATGGTCATTACATCTCTTACTCTTATGGTATATTCAATATCATTTAAATTTTAGAATATACCTGAGAATATACTCTTTTCATAATTTAGATTCTGTGATTGAATCCTTGAATTATCCATTTAAGCACCACATTATTTATACAATTCCACCATCTCTATCATTTCGAGGTGGTTATATGTACAAACATTTTACTGGCAGTAAACATATCAATTATCTTACTCCTTGGAGTATCATTACTTTCACTTATCAGTTCTGGCTTTGATTTTACATCTTGCCACAGTTATGTGATAACCAACACCCTTCGTTTTCAGTCTTAACTGCGGGAACTGTTTTATATTGATGTTCCCTTCTCATCAAGCAATTTATTTCCTTATTCCACTTTCATTTTCGTTTTCATATTTCTACTATTTATCTCTTCATATATATATATATATATATACATATATATATTTTTAATTGGCATGGTACTATACTGCTAAGATCTTTTAAAATCTTGCGTACCATCTTTTTCTTTACACTAGCCATCTGCCGACTTTAATTTCTTTAATTAGATCTCGTCTATAAAGCAGCCAGTCTCATCACTCTTTTATAGGCTGGCAGTAGTATTTAGCTAGACTCATTACTTTCGTATCTCAATCATTATCTTTATATCATAGACAGGTTCACTGTCATCCTGTCGTCTCAAAATCATATATTTCAAGAGGAGATACTGTCTAGCCAAATTTCTTAGTTGTTAATCTTAGCACAATTCCACAGCCTTTAAGAGTTTAAGGATCATATCACAATGTTGCTCATGTTCCATTTATACTTTAGACTCTATCAGTATTTCATCAATGTTACTCATGTAAGGATGCCTCATTCTTTAGGCTTATCTACTTTACAAGGCAACTCATTACCCTTATAACTTCAATCGGAACTCGTAAAATTCACTTCGAGTTCAAATCATCATCTTATGGACACCAACCTTCAATCTTTTATCTAAGGACGCTTTATACAGCAGCTAGTCTTATTTACTCCTCACGTATCTCTGATCAGATCAATAAAGCGTCTATTTTCACGTAGATTAATACTTGTTCTTCACCAGAACTTCATCAATGATAGAAATTTAATATATCCTTTTTTTTTTGTCTACAACTCAACATCATTTGCATTTCTCTCATTTATACTTATACAGACAATTTCATTATTCTCAAATTTTCATTATCTGTATTTTCGTCATTCAGACCTCTACACGTGAATTTCATTATTCACACATTTTTCAGAATTATTTTCTTTAACTTTTCGGATTCTTTCTACATCCTCCGATATAAGCTTAGAATTTAACTTCATATTTAAAATCAAATCAGTGTTATCTCGATTCCTCTAATTTATATAACTTTGGAAGTTTTATCGGAAATCAAATCTGATACTTTCTTTAATCGTACTTTTCTTATCATCTTGTGACCATCGTTCTTTAACTTTTTATCTGATTATGCCTTTTACAAGGATTGCTCTTATAAGCTCCTTATACATCTCCGATTAAATCATATTTAAGGCATCACTTCCACATAATATTTATTTGTTCTTCATAAGAATTTTAGTGTATAACCAAAAATTTTAGTACATCATTTAATTCATCCTCAAATCATATCATTTGTATTTCCTTTCTTTACATCGATACTTGTGAATTTCATCATCCGTAATATTTTCCAAAAATTATTTTCTTGAGCTTGTTGGATTTCTTCTATATTCTTCGATACAAGCTTAAGAATAAATTTCATATCCACGATCGAATCAACATTCACCTAATTTCTCAATCTATGTTACTCTGGAATTTATCGAGATTCTGATCCGATAGTTTCTTTAACCACACTTCTTTTATCATTTTGGACCTTCATCATTGTGTCCCATCATTTCACAGTGTAGTTTCAAGTCAGAGACATTCCATATTCAAATCATTTTGATACATACTCTACCTTGATTTCATTACCTAGTCATACTTTACAGCGTTACGAATCTCATTCTGGTAAGCTGTATCAATTACAATGATTCTCAACACACTTCACAGCTACCCGTTCAATTCCGTTATTCACTTTAAAACCATTTCCATTTACTGAATTCAGGCTTAGTTTCCTTGAGTATATTCTCCACGAGGTTTGAACCTTGGCACCCCTTACGTACCTAGTTCCTTACACTCGTGTTACCGTTGGGATACTTATAAGGGCCTCGCCCGTTCATATCGACCATCGACGAGCATCCCCTAGGCGATCCTTTCGCCTCAGGTTTATCCTTACTAGTGAGTAGGCGATGAGATAGTTCGCCTATATCTCACGACACATGATCCACTACGGGTCGCCCACCATTGGGTCGCCCATCACAGTTCTGTCTCAAGGGTCCTGAAGAATTTAGGTTAGCGGTCATCTTCTTTTTATCACTTGACTGTTCTTATAATTATCCTCTAATTCACAGTACTCCAAACAGTACCTCATTCTGTAGCACATATTCCAAGATACGTCGGTTCTATGTACGATTATCTGTTTGATACCTCAAAGAAATGAAAACGTACAGAACCATAAGTAATCACACCAGTATGTATTTCATTATCTATACTTTTCACCTCATCAGTCAATTCTTGTAATCATTTCACTTTTCATAGTATTTAACGATCCCGTTCAATACACTCTTAATTTTCGACCCTTTCAGTCAATAACCGGGCCAAACATTTGATGACATTCCACTACACTCTTTGGATCGCATCATATAAGGCCCCGGCTCGTTCGCCGTCTGCCTGTACACGTTTTATTGTGATGCCTCGGATTTGCCGGTCTCAAGCCGGAGGGGCCCGAGCCGCACCACTCATCCGTGCTGTCCGCTCTGAGCTCTAGAGGTGGCCCCCGTCACACAGACGTGGCACTTAGTCCCTCACGGATTGTTTTATTGTGAAGCCCAGGATTTACCACTATGGCCCAAAGTCCACTCGTGGGGGAGCCCTGGCCGCCTCACTCAACCATACTGTTATCCCCTATGGCCCACAGTCCACTCGGGGTTTTTCTTTCGCGTCCATAATCTAAGTGTTAGTGGAATCAGTAATAGGGATCGTTAGATTCATATGACATCTTCTATGCCATTAATAATTCCATTACTATCAATGGATTCCAATTCAGCTCGGTTTTATCACTATTCCGACATCGCCCAATATAGGGGCATTTTCGTCATTTCGACATTTATTTCTATCTTCTCAATATACATTCAAATCAATGAACTGATCATCTATGTGTTGATAGTATCCTTTCTGATACTTATAACAGCAAGTTAGATCTCATTCGATTTTCGACAGAGAAGTTCACTAAAATCCACAATGGAATTAATTTACTTGTAATTCAGTTTTATATCATTAATTTCTCTGTCAAATCAATCAATTCCAACTTCTGGTGATCTGTTTTGACTCCCAGTAAAATTTTGGGGGTAGGGGTATTTTGGTCATTTTTGGCTAAAAATTTTCTCTCTCTTCAAATTACCCTCAATCGGTGATCTTAAAGTCTATTTAATATGATATTTTATTCCCCTATTTTATACCATCACTTTCAGGTCTCAGTTCGGTTCGGACAGAAAAGTACTGGTGGGGCCCTCACCGAGTCCATTTCTGTTCCTTACCGAACAGGCCTTCATATAGATTTGAAGGATCACAAATTTTTCGGTAATTTCTGAGCCTATTTTCTTCTTTAACATTCTCAGTTTATACTTTCTCACTCCCTTTAAATCATTTTACCCCATTTACAATCATTTATTTTCTCTATGTATTCAGACGACACAGTACTACAGGGGATGTTTAACTCTTTTCTTTCCAAAGTATCCACAGACATCAGGCCAACCAATGCTCTGATACCACTAAATCTGTCACGACCCGTGACCACATTTTTACCCTTCTTATACACAACTTAACCGGTTGGGCTGTCTGCGATACTTCACTTGTACTGACTGTTAATAAATTTTACATAATATTGTTTATATTATACACATCCCCTATCGTAACAAATCAGATAAGTAGTACTGTTGACGTGTCTAAATACAGAGAATAAATAATCATACCTCAAATGATCAGTCGGTCTGACACATTGTCCTTCGTGTACAGCCAGGATCCACAATCCACTGAACTCACCAGCATCAAAACCTGAGATGTTGAAAATTAAGGGGTGAGCAAAACCACGGCTCAGTAAGAGAATTATATGCCTCACTTGATACTCAGCTTCCTATATGCTGAAAATCTTTTTCATTTTTCCTATGGGCTCTAGGCTCGCATGTAGGAAAGATACTACAGTCGGCTAGGGATCCGAATGGAGTAAGGTAGGTATTTTAGAATACCATACTTGTTACGGAACCTAGAAGCAACTGTAGAGAAAATTTTTTCTTTTTGTTTTGAATTAATAAATCCTTTTCCTTTTTAATCTTTCCTAATCTTTTTCATATTCTTTTCAAAATAATGCTTCTACGAAATAAAGCCTTTAAATAGAATAATTAATATCCGTATATTCCTTGAAAAGAATATTAGTTAAATCATCATCTTATTTCTTTAAAACTTATTTCATGTTTAATGTACTCTCTTAATTAGTTCTGTCCGTTAAAAAGCAGAATAAGCTATTAAAATCTATTTCATTCTTTGACATTTGTCGAATTCACGAATCACACTCACTTACTTATCGTCACAATATCCTACGATTTCTCATACTAACATCGGAACACGTGTAGCACTTAGTTCCCGAAGGACTCTAGAGGTGGCTCCCACTGTTCAATCATCGAGTCTCTGCTCGGTATGGCCTGTACTGAAACATCAGAACACGTGTAGCACTTAGTTCCCGAAGGACTCTAGAGGTGGCTCCCACGGTTCAATCATCGAGTCTCTGCTCGGTATGGCCTGTACTGAAATATCGGAACACGTGTAGCACTTAGTTCCCGAAGGACTCTAGAGGTGGCTCCCACGGTTCAATCATCGAGTCTCTGCTCGGTATGGCCTGTACTGAAATATCGGAACACGTGTAGCACTTAGTTCCCGAAGGACTCTAGAGGTGGCTCCCACGGTTCAATCATCGAGTCTCTGCTCGGTATGGCCTGTACTGAAATATCGGAACACGTGTAGCACTTAGTTCTCGAAGGACTCTAGAGGTGGCTCCCACGGTTCAATCATCGAGTCTCTGCTCGGTATGGCCTGTACTGAAATATCGGAACACGTGTAGCACTTAGTTCCCGAAGGACTCTAGAGGTGGCTCCCACGGTTCAATCATCGAGTCTCTGCTCGGTATGGCCTTTACTGAAATATCGGAACACGTGTAGCACTTAGTTCCCGAAGGACTCTAGAGGTGGCTCCCACGGTTCAATCATCGAGTCTCTGCTCGGTATAGCCTTTTCCGTTTGACATATTCCATGTCATGTAAAATATTTCCCTTTTTAACATGTCAGCTATCATTTATGGATTTTAATATAGACGTTAATCTTGTCGTACTATAAATCACGGAGGGTAAAGGACTAAACCGGTCAAATCTATGACCATAATCTATATTGTCCTCGGTGGATCACAGATTAGGTGTCGACCGGGACTAAACATGTCACATATCATGTATCAGCATGATAAGAATACCAACCAGTCTCAAAACCGTATTCTTCATCATAAAATACACCTTTATGGAATTTATATAATTATATAATTCCATGATTTAAAACCATAAGGGTTAAAATCCTTTAGTGAATATTTATAAAAATATTCATAAAAATATTCACTATAATTCACTTCATCTTTCGTCTCGTATTTCATGTAATTTATCTATTTCGAGAATTTTCGGTGATTTCGTTGTCACTATTCTCGAATGCATGAATATTTTAAAATTCCATCTCATTATATTCATGTTTTATGAAATTTAGAAATTTCCTCATGTTTCGTGATTTACTATCGAAATTCGGAAATAAAATCACTTAATATGATTTTATAAAGTTTTTCTAAAATTTTCGGCAGCATAACGGCTGCCGATTTACTAACCTCCTGCACGGAAAATACAGTTTAAAATATTTCAGCCAGTACTTCTTCCTAAATTATTTTCAGCAAATCATGCATCATAATAATTTTCATAAAATAATTGCATAAAATATTTCAATTTAAAATATGCAGACTGAGTATCCTTACAGTGCTGCACATGCATCCCTTACCTTTTTCCGGGTCGGCGACTTCCGCTTATCGATCGCGCCCGCGCTCCATTTCTCCCGATTCCTTATCTCGATTGCTGAAAATAATTTCTGGAATTAAAATTCTAATTTTTAGAATTTTTAGAATTTTTCATAATTTATTTAATTTTTTCTGAAATTAAATTCTCGGGAAATTTCTTACCGAATTTGTAAAATCCCGGGTTGTCGAATTTCCGGAAATTTTCCGAATTCCCGAAATTCTTCTTCTTCCTCTTTTTCTTACTTTTTCTTCCTTTTTCCTCTTTTTCTTTTCTTTCTTTCTTTTCTTTTTCTTTTTCTTTTTCTTTTTCCTTTTTCTTTTCTTTTTCTTTTCTTTTTTCTTCTTCCTTTCCCGGTCAGACCGGTTCAGACCGGTCCAGCTTCTTTCCTCGCCGGTTCCTCGCCGACGGCCGGTTCTCCGGCGGCTCGTTGGTCCCTCAGCTGGCCGGCGTCAAGGCGAAGCTACCGGTGGTCTCAGCTTGGCCTGGAACGGCGGCACGGTGGCGGATCAAGTCGATTTTTCCTCGGTTTCTTCCGCTCTTCGCCGGCCTTCCTCCGCCGTTCTCGGCGCCTCTGGTGGCCTCCATCAACTTCGTCTTCCTCTGGTGAAGCTTCGGTGGCAGTGCCGGCCACCGATTTGGCCGGCATCGCCGTCGGCCATTTTCTTTTCTTCCCGGATTTCCTTCGTTTCTGTTTTCCCGATTTGCTTTCCGTTTTCTTCTTCCGTCGCCGGACACTTCTTCCTCGCGTCTCCTCTCACCGGCGACGCCACTCCTTCCTCTTCTCTTCCCTCACTCGGCCGGCGGTGGCACCTCCGCCACCGGCGGTACGCCCGGGGAGGGTCGGGATTTCTCCCCCCCGATCCTTCCTTTCTTTTCTGTTTTTTTTGTTTTATTTCCTCTTTTAGTTTTTTTTTGTCTTCTTTCCATTTTTAGTATACTATATACTATACATTATACCATATATATTTTTTTTTATACATATAATATATATTATATGTTATACATACATTATTTCATACATAATGTTATACAATATTTATTATATATAAAATATATCTTGTACATTACAAAATACATGTCTAGTATATATATATATATGTATATTCATATACTTAAATAACATTTATATATACAAATTATATAAATGTTATAATAAAATATTTATACATATAACTTTAATACAAATTAACATTTACTTTTCTTATATATTCATATACTTTTATTTAAAATAATAATATATATATTTCATATATATATATATATATCTGTACATATATATTTATAATTATATAACTACATTTTATAATATACACGTGTCTTTATTTAAGACAAAATAGTATATATTTCATTTTATAATATATACTAATATTCATATACATACATATGTATTTATATAAAAACATGTGTAAATATATTTATATAATTTAATTATATAAATATATAATATACGCATTTTTATTTTATTAAATTTTGGATTTCCGTTAATCCAATTTAAATTCCTCCTTTTCATACTTTCAATAACTCCGACTTTATTATTATTATTATTTATTTATTTTCATTTAATTTCCTCACTTTCCTTAATTTCGGGAATTTCAACTATATTCCCATCTCGTAAATAAATTTTATTTATTTACTTTAATTTATTTATTTCCTCTTATCTATTTTCTTTAATATTTATTTTCAATATTTATTATTTCCTATAATTGAAAAATTTACGGTTATCACAATTTAAAGCTAACAGCTTTAACTATTAATGAGGAGTAATTTTCGTTAAGTAAACATAACGATTCGATGATAGGAGCTAGTTGTTTGTCAAGGTGAGTGTGGGGGAAAACTTAGAGAAAAGGAGAGGAAAAGCTGAAATGGCTGCCGACTCTTGATGGTGAAGATGATGACAATGCATTTTCATTTAATGCTACTTTATCCCTTATCATTTCAGCCATTTACTTTTTTGACTCTTGACTATTTGATTATTCTATTGCTATTATTCCGTTCATGTCCCATATATCATTCATACATCAAAATTTCATATTTATTTAATTATTCAAAGTTGGAAAACTATACAAATATGGAAAATTGCAGGAAATTGGGGATTTCACAATTTTACTCGCAATAGTTAAAGTGTAGTATTATGTCATAATTGGTTAGTAGTATAATATATTATTATTATTACCCATGAGTTGTGACTCAGTTGACAACACAGGTTAAGTTTGTGGGAAGAGCTTTCGGGTTGACCTCCACTAAACACACTTTTAGGGAGGGGTAAGGAGCCATAACTATGACTAAGCTCCGAGTAGAATTAGTCTTAGACCATCATGTGATTTACACCAAATAATATATTATTATTATTATTATTATTATTATTATTATTATTATTATTATTATTATTATTATTATTATTAAAACTTAATCATATTTTCCTAAGCAGAGGGAGAGAACTTTATCGTATTATAATAGCTTCTAATGCTTCTGCAGAAATTTTAATTTTATCAAACATACAATGAATCCCTTTCAATGAAAAGTATTATATTATTATAATAGTTTAAGTATATTAGTTCTTTAGTTTAGTTATTATTTTATGGCTTAATACCCAAATATGTCTTCCGCATTTATCACAAAATAGAATTAAGTCATCAACGTTTAAATGCATGGAAATTAGTCCTAAACATTTCAAAATAATTGAATTAATGATATTTCCATTAAATCATTTAATTTCCGTTAAATTTTATTACTGGTAGAGGTAAAGGAAATTAAAGGATTTAACGAAAATGTTCTTAATTCAATTATTTTGAAATGTTTAGGACTGATTTCCATACATTTAAATGTTGAAGACTTAATTCCATTTTGTGACAAACGTAAATGATACATTCGGGTATTAAGCCTTATTTTATTAGTTTGTTAATTATTTTATAATAGTTTAGGTGTTAGGTTATATAATTTTAATTTAAGTTTTAGATAGTTTTATGTTATGATGCATCAATTTAATTTTTTTTATTAAATATTATGTTCTTTTATATTATTTTGTCCTTCTAAATTTGATTTTTTTTAAAGTTATATCGCAAATTTCATTTTTACACTCTTTAATTTTCATCAAAAAAAAAAAAACTACCAAAAAAGGTTTCGCTGTCCGAAATAGTGAACTAAAGAGTGTGCCGCTGACTGGCGGGGAGGGGAGATTGTTGTAGATATGGAGCAGTAGCGCTACACACCAAAATCCTTCAAAATTGAAATCATTTCACACCAAAAGCAAAACCTACCAAAACCCCCAAAAATTTAAAAGAAAAAGAACAAAGCTTAAGAAGACGAAAGAATGGTAACCTCATTCCATTCTCTTACTCTCAATGTTGTGTCAAGTTCAGCTCGCTTCTTCACTCAGGTTTCATCTTTCTCATTCTTTTCTAATATTTTTATGTTAATTCTTTTGTGTGGACGTATTTTTTCCCTTTTTTAATGACCCATATGGAGAATGGAAAATTGTTTGGAAGGTTTAATGATTAGAGATTTCTAGGTGTCGAATGAAAGGGGATTCAAAAAACTGTGGGTTTCAATAAAAGTGGCATGCTGGATCTCATGATTGTTGCTTTCTTTTTTATCAATCATTTCTTCTTCTGATCCTGCTTTTCCAAAAACTAGTGTTGCTTCCCGTCCTCTCTCTCGATGACTCCTTGCATTTTTGGACTTTCAAGCATCTTTGTTGTCCTTTGACATTGTTACACTTTCCCAGTTTGCAAGAAGGGGTGCAATTACTTTTGTTGGAGCTGCCACACGCCATCTTTCTTCTGTAGGTAGCGTCTCTTTCACTCTCTACTCGTCTCTCTTATATATCTATCTATTTATCAGTTTAACATAGAAACTATAATGTACCCAAATGTATGATAGGTGTTCTATATCTTCATATTTATGCAAATGATGCATAACGATATGCATATAGTTGAAATTTATGGTTTAAAATTTCTATAGCTCTCTGATTATGTTTTTGTCCAGTTTTATTATCATTTTTACTTATTGTAGATACTAGTATCTTTCACTTATTGCTGTAGGTGCATCGCCTGTTTCAGTTTGTATGCTCTCTCTCTCTCTCTCTCTCTCTCTCTCTCTCTCTCTTGTCTCTGGGTGCATTTTTTTGGTACAAAATACATATGTCATGGATAATCAGAGGTGTCATAGAGTTTTGGTTGGTTTTGGTCTCTTGCCTTCATTTAAGAAAATAAACAAAATTGTCCCTATTGAAGGATAGCATAGGTATAGTATTTGGATGATAAAGTAGGTTCAGAAATTGAGCCTTTTTGGAAAAGTGACTTTATATGCTTTGGCATGTATGTTCTATAATTTGCTTACATTGACTTGGCACATTTGCCTGAAGTGACTGTGTCATTAGAGTGTAGGTATGGCTATTAAATCGGTGTTTGAGTTGTTACTTGCTACTGAATCTATGAACATGGGTAGTCATCAAGTCAATGCATTGTTGATATGCTGTTGCCAGAGATTGCATGATGAAGCAAAAAAAAAAAAAAATTACTGTTATAGCTACGGTAAATAGATTGATTAATGGAGCTACATATTTGCTTAGATTTTTGTCTGGGTTTCTCAAGAATATATGAGTGGAAATTAATGAAGGAAAGAAGAGAGAGAGCACCAAAAAGAAAAAAGAAAATCTGTTGCTTCTAAAATAAGAGAATGTGATAGAAAAGGGTGAGAAGAAAAAAGGATGGAGACGGTGCAAGTAAAAAACTGTTTCAGCTAGATCAAATCCGGTGATTAATGCATTTAAAGATTTTTCCCTCTTTTCAATTTGTTTGGGTTTCTATATAATTTATGAAAGGGAGAGAGATTAAATAGAGAAGATGAAAGAATATTATGCAGCAACAAAGGAAATATGTATCGCTTCACAAATAAGAAAGATAGAGAAAGCAAAGAAGAAAAATGAATGGAGATCAAGCAGCATGAAAAGAAGGATTCGTGAGTTTGTTAAGGTTTTTTATGATTGGACTGCAAGGGTTTTAGCTTTGTAACTCGGTTTGTGCTACTTGTATCAAAAGCAAAGTTCAAATGTTTAAGAAAGTGGCAAAGCACGTTATAAATATAAGACATAATGAGATTGATTTGCTCTTGTTTGGAAGAAATCATATGCTAACCACATCATTCGAAATTGTTCATTTTTTTCTGATATTTCTTTGATGAACTAATATAATAATGTTAAAAAGGTTAGTTCAAGCATTGGGCTATAATTTGGCCATAGCTTTTGTTATTTGTGTAATGTATAGAATCTTGTTCAAAGTTTTACTTCTTTTGAATTCCAATGACGAGCAATTCAATCTCATTGCCCAATTTTAATGTTTTGAACCTTTCAGCTGATATTTCAGAGTGTCAATGCGATGAATTTCATGATTATAGCGAAGAAATAAAGAAAGACAGTGCTCTACGTGAGGCTCTCTCACAGCTTGCTGGTGATTTTGGCAGAGAGTCTATGCTGTCCTTCCAGCGTTTTTTCAGCTCACGACGTGCTCCTGTGATATCTACAGGCTCATTAAAGCTTGATATAGCAGTTGGGATTGGAGGATTACCAAAGGTGAAGAGCTGACAATGCTTACTTTTCCTGTTAGCACATTTCTTTTCTAATGAAACAAGAGCTTATCACATTTCTTTTCTAATGAAATATGATCTTATTGTTTTCATGCCACATTGTGGTTGCATATATGCTAAATTGTCAGTGTAAGTATGACAGCAATCAGATATCTTATGCATTATGTTGTTAACAGATACATGGCATATATCTGTGCCCTCCTTTCTTGGTTAATATAACCTCATATGCTTCTGGTTGGCTCTAAGATAGAGAGGTTAAAGGGTTATTGTAGGTTTCGATTTATGCCTTCCTTTTGCAATGACATTACTTTGCTGTTCTTTACTGATAAATGGTAAGTTCAGTTCCTTCTTTTTCTTATTTTATTTCAAAAAAATGCAGGAGCTTTGTGCACTGAGTTTGTCCTTTTATTTATTTCAAACAGATATGTGTATTTATGTATTATATAACATTCTGCTTGATCAGTGTGAATCAAAAGTTGGTTATGTTTTTCTATTTTTGCTTCCTTTGCTGATATTAGAAGGAAGATTTGAATTGTTTAATTGATTCAAACTCCTTACTTATATACTCCTCAGATATTTCTGATAACTGCATAGTTATATTCGTTTTCTCTTAAGGAAATCTCTAGGACTATTTATTTTCTTCAGAAGTTAATGTGCACTATAATCTAATTATGCGTAAACCTGAATTGTTTTTTGCAAATAATCTTTGGATAATAAGTTTTTATGTTGAGGCTATATTGGCTACCGCCAAACCAATAATCGAAAAATTGGAATTAATATATTAAATGAAAAGAGTCAAGGCTAGGGGAAGATAAAAAAAGACTTGGAAGGAAGTCATACAGAAAGATATGACAGAATGAGAGTTGGAAAAATACATTGTTTTGGATAGGATGAGTGGAGGAAGAGAATTCATGCTAATGACTTAGCATGAGTTCATATAGCTTACCACAGTATTGGGATAAAGGCTCTTATAATGATGATGATATCAAATGAAAAAAAGTTTTAGCACTTAGCAATTATTATTATTTACTTCTCAGGAGTTAGAATCATGATATTTCCATCTCATCCTAAACTCCTTGGTAGACAGAAGAATTGCTTAACTTTTATACAACTATGTTTTAAAAGGCATTGCTGAGTAAGACTTTGATGCAAGGCAGAACCAAACAGCCTTGAGACAAAAAATTTGGCATTGGTATAAAATGTCACTATCTGGTTCTCTAGTGAGCTATGAAAAGCCCATGCTGCTGTTCATTTCAAGGATTTACTATTGTCTATGTATTTAATTTTTTTGGTTTAAAGTTCCTTACTGCTGTTTAGTTTCCATTTCCAAGTTATTTGTATTAAATTTGTGTTTTAGCTAAAAAAAGGTACAATATTTATTTGTGTGTATATATATATATATATATATATATATATATATATATTTTTTCCTTTATCAAACTTTATATATTTCTCAAGATATCCCATATTGTATGTTTTTCTGACAAAGGTTTTCATAATGATTATTTCCACTTAGTGATATTTAATTATTTTTTTTTTAATTAAGAGCGAATAATGAAAGGCTTATGCCTCACCTTGCTAATGGTAAAATTCTTCAATTTACACTATTGCCTTTTAAAACCGAGCTATATACTAAATGTTAATAATGCATTTTTTCTTTCTTTGGCTTTGTATTCTGTGCATTTATTATGAAATGGAATGCCAGTACCTTTTCACATTCTATGTTTTTGAACAGTTGCTTTCTGTAAAACTTAAACTTTAAGAGAAAATTTAGACATATAGTTTTCATCTACTTCAGTTGTAGCTCCTTTTCCTCTTGCCCCAAATGTTGACAGTAATTGTCATAGGGAATTTTGTATAATATAGTTTAACGGATGTGCATCATTTGTTTATAAGATATTTTACCTCAATATGTCAGTTTCCTTACACAAGAGCTTAAGGATGAGAGTGGAGACTTTCAAGAACCACTCAACCTAAAAGTTTTAGCCATATAGGTTTGACTGAAACAATGATTATATCCCCTAAAACATTCACTGCCTTAAAAAAGTCACCGAGTTCTGCTAGTGATCCAAGTATAGGTCATCTACTTACCATATACTGAGATTATTTTCATCAACAAAATAGTTTAACACATAAGAAAACCTATTTAGAATATTTATATTTTATATATGTAATATGTTATGCATAGAAAATTCCAGTACTTATAAATAATAGGTACTTGATCCTTTGTATACAATTATCATGAAAAAACTGCAATTTTATTTTATTTCATGCTTAAGATAGCTGCTATAATGTAAGATAATTTCATCATGATATCATTGTGATCTCTGTTATGCATTATGCAGGGAAGAATGGTTGAAATTTATGGTCAGGAAGCATCTGGCAAGACAACATTAGCTCTTCATATAATCAAAGAAGCTCAAAAGCTTGGAGGTGCCATTACCTTTTCTTTCCGTACTTTGGTTGGTGGAATTATTTGAATTTTTTAGTATTAGTTGTACTTTTGCCTAACATGGGAACCAAGAAACTGTTTTATAACTCATTAGCCAAGCTCTGGCATATGTGTCAGCATATAAAAGGACATAAAAGAAGAGTGTTAAAATAACAGAGTATATATATATATATATATATATATATATATATATATATATATATATATATATATATATATATATATATATAGAGGCTTAATAGCCAAAAAGACCCTCAACTTTTAGCACAAAATGGAATTAAGCCCTCAACGTTTTATTGCCTGGAAAATCAGTCCATAAACTTTTATTTCACTGTAAATAAACCCTCAACCTTTTAAAATTATGCAATTAAGTCCAAATATGTTAAATGACATTAACTGCCGTTTGGATATCTAACGTGAAAGCTGATGAGGATAGCTTAGTTGGCTGCCACGTGGCATGCCACGTGTGCAATACTAATGGAAGTTAGTGTCATTTAACAGATGTGGACTTAATTGCATAATTTTAAATAGTTGAGGGTTTATTTACAGTGAAATAAAAGTTTATGAACTGATTTTCACGCAATAAAAAGTTGAGGGCTTAATTCCATTTTGTGCTATAGGTTGAGGGTTTTTTTGGCTATTAAGCCATATATATATATATATAATATATATATATATTTGTTTGAATAGAAAGAAATTGAAGAAGTTGGGAGATGACAATAAAGGTAAAATTAAATCTTCAGTAACATATAATGATTTTTATTATCTTTCCAACTTGTTGTAAAGTCACAACTGGTATATCGGTATGATATTTCATAGAGCATCGATTATTCTTTTCAGGCTTATGTCAATGCTGATGAATATACCACCTGGAAATCTGTCTACTTAATTGCCAACTTGTAGGCAAATTTCAGTTACATTGACATTGGTCATTGGTCCATGTGTAACTTGATCTGCAATCTCTCCTTTTTGTTTCCCTCATCTGAAATTGGGAACTTATTACCTCTCAAGTCTACATTTTGTAATGTGCTTATTGACCGTGGGCTACATTTCTTGTTGTCTGTTAATTCATCCATCTTATACAGGTGTCTGGAAAAAAGACATTTTACAAGATAAATGCTATTTAATGCTGATAAACATTTTATAATTGGCAAATGTAAAAGAAACTGGCAATTTCCATATTATATTTGTAGGCCTGTGTCAAATCGCCTGATGTTCTGTGCCTTAACGTGGAAGGAACTCATCTATACCATTGCTTTTGATTCATTTTCTTTTGTCCGGTAATCATAGTTTAATCTCTGAAATGCTAATATAATTTTGATGATACCTGTGAGAACTAATAATGGAATGTTTCAAAACTTTTACAGTGATTTGATAAGTGGCTGCATATCCTTCTTCCACAAGCAGAGTTGTATAACTATGATCTGTAGGCCTGACAGTAAAGAGAAGTTTCTTAAACCATGAATCATAGATTAACTCATAAGCAATTTATTCTTGAAAAAAGTTACAATAACTTCTTCTGAGGATAATGTTTAGGAAGATAAAACATTTCGGTATTTCCTGTTTTCTTGGTAATGGTTGTTGAATAGCAGCTCTTGCTTTGCTCTTGATGTTGAAAAAGATTTAAATATTTTTTCAATAATTTATTTCATTGCTGGCCTGAAATCAAGGATGCAACAATCTTTTTCTAGCTCAAAAATCTCCTAGAAATGACACATCTTGTAGTGGATCCTCATTCATTTTTAGCATCTGCCTGGTTTTTATTGGTGATGCTGGGATTTGCCTGTATATTGGGGCTTATACTTCTACATTATCTTTTATTTTGAATCCTATAGAAACATGCTTTATCTAATATCCTAGTTATACGCCTGGCATGAATACTTAGATGCTATAGTGGTGTGTTTTCAGCTTCTTTTTTTTTCATGGAAAGGATGGTATTCATGTTTATAAAGTTCCATATTTGTTTCTTTATTCCTACTTTCATTTTTGTCTCAATGAATAAATCTTTTGAACAGGGTATTGTGCATATCTTGATGTGGAGAATGCTATGGACCCTTCACTTGCAGAATCAATAGGTGTGAGCACAGATAATCTTCTTATATCATATCCTGATTCTGCTGAGAATTTGCTTTGCATGGTTGACACACTGACCAAAAGTGGATCTGTAGATGTAATTGTGGTTGATAGTGTAAGTACTTGACTCATGTCTGTTCTTTTTTACTCAAGCAAGTTACCCACACAACTGTTGATATCATAATAACTGTATGCTGTTGATTTTACCTGTTCATTTGATGGATACCAGACATCTGACTTCGTTATCATTGTGTTTCCCCTACAAAAAGTTTGCAGTTTTTTCTTTCAGGTGCTTCATATGTATTTTGCCTTCAGCTTGTAGTCTGTTCATGCCAGAGGTGTTGAATGTCGATAGCATGTTCTGCCTTTTCTCAAAGTGTTACTAACTATCCTCAATGAATGAGTTTGTACAAGCCAAAGGGTGAAAATCATGAAGGCTTGCTTTTCCGTGATAGTTATAATGCGATAGGACCTCATCCATTAAGCATATATGCAAAATGCTCCCTCTTTAGAGTAAAACTTGTTTAACCACTATCATCACGTCATTGCTGAAAAATAGTGAATTTGATTATATGTGGTGTCCTGAACCTTATGGACTAGCATCAAACCCATGCGAACAAGGTGGCAGTCCCATCATGCTTCAACAAATATGTCAAGGATTTGGACGTCTGCGTTAGCATTCTATGCAATTAATCCTGTTTTGAGGTGCATTGGCCGTAGTCCTCTGTGCCTAACTGCAGCAGCTTGAGGGTTTCTTGAGTCCTTGTCTTTTATAAATGTGTATCTTTTATTACAAAATGTTGAAATTGAGATTTTAGGTCTGTTTACAATTTTTAGTAGTCTGTTTACAATTTTTAGTGTCACACTTAAGTCAGTTTTTAGTGCTAATTCTAAATGCCAGTTTTGAGTAGTATGCCGAGAAATATCAGAATTGTGCCAGATCACATTGGAACTCCAAGTGATTATGAACTTATTTGGTAATATGATCAGCAAGCATATTGTAGATTTAATTCTTAGTTTGTGCCCTCCATAATTATTGTAAATTGTGCTTCCATAGTTTTGGTAAGAATATTGCAATGCACGGTTCTTTATAAGGTTTTTATCTCAGAGCCTGAGCTATCTGAGAGATCAGAGATCAACAAGGATTTGCCATGTTATGATTTTTTTTATGCATCCCAAATTATAATATTTGTCCTTGACTTTGTAAAGCTTCTAATTTGCTTTTTCTTGACGGCTTGGCTTGTAAAATGAGATTAGTTTAATGTGGTTGCTAATGTACTGCTGCTATCATTCATTTATGAATCCTCATATGTTTTAATTTTCATATGCATGCATAGTGTCATAAATGGGTCTGTTTAGGTGTGTGATTTTGACCATTTTCTGGTGCAATATATATTATGTAGGTTGGTCTCTGCGGTTCGCTACTTTCAAGCCCTTGAAATCATAACTCTCTCAGTTTTCTTCTCAAATTTAACACTTAATTCCTGATGCTTGGTATTCACAGGTTGCTGCCCTTGTCCCTCAGTGTGAACTTGATGGTTCAATTGGTGACAGTAGGTGTGATGTACAAGCACGAATAATGACTCAAGCTCTTAGAAAAATTTATTCTTCTCTATGCCGTTCTCGAACTCTTATAATATTTCTTAATCAGGTTGGTAGCCTATCAAGATCGATCTCTCTCTCTCTCTCTCGTTTACAAAAACACAAAAAAACAAAAGCACATGCACATTTTCACCCCAGGTTTAAGTAGGAAGCTATGTCTTGTTGTATGACATACGGTTTTTATCATTTACTTTCAGGTGAGATATAAGTCAAAATCAGGTCAAGCTTTTGGGCGTATGGAGGAGGTCACTTGTGGTGGAAATGCCCTGAAATTTTATTCAGCAATACGCTTGAGGATGATAAGAACTGGATTGCTGAAAAGTGAGGATAAGGTATAAATCCTCTAATGCAACTTTATGATATTTTGTTGATGATAAGAAATATCATAAAAAAAGTTTCAAAATTTGTTCTTCACAAAATAGTGAATTGCTCCTTTTACTGGTTTTCTTATGTGTCTAAAATATCATCTGTATTTATTTAAAAAAAAAAATCTATGTATGCTCTATTTTGTATGCTTGGCTAGTTTCTCATTGAGTTAGATGGAAGCTACATATTGCCAAGAATAAATAACTTGAAATCCATGGAAAAGTCCCATTCTTCATTAATGACCTGATTGTAATTTATTGGTAACTCTTATTACATTTGTCGTATTTGTGTCTGATTTGCACTTTCTGTTGTAATTAAATGAAAGACATACCAGCTTTTAAAAGATTGTTGTTGTTTGAAATCTGAAATGCATCACTTGCCTTTCTGGATTGTGGTGCCTTTCTCATGAGAAGGATGCTGCTGGAATAAAGAAAAAGTAACAGATTATATTGCATTTTGCTTGGAAGTTATTTGGAAATTCTGAATAAAAATTATGTATATTTTTTAGTATTATGACCATCAGTTTCAGCTTTACATATTGGCTAAGTTTGTCATTGTGGTTGGGATGCAAAACTGCAATTTAGACCACAACTGCAATGCCAAATGGACTCGAGATTTATTGGGGCATAAGTGGTGCGTTTTCAATGGTTTTCCAAACTACATTTTTTTTTTGTCAAAAGTAGCTTTTATATATTTTTTTTACCACCTAAAGATAATGCCAAACTACGTCTTAGGAGGTCCAGTTGATGGTACTCTCTTAATTTCATATTCTGCATGAATTTTGTGCAGCCATCTGTGATTTTGAGTTCGGTGGAGATACCGTTAGAATGTTTTATTACTACTAAGATCTCATTTTCATTGCATGTTCCATTCACTAGTTTCATTTCAGTAATCTATTCTTTTCTTTAGATAACTGGCCTTGGGGTTTGTGTGCAAGTGGTGAAAAACAAGCTGGCACCTGCAATGCAGAGAGCTGAACTGGGAATACAGTTTGGTAGAGGCTTTTGCTGTGAATCTGAGGTCCTGGAATTGGCATGCGAGTATGGAATCATCATCAAAGAAGGAAGCAACTACATTATTGAAGGGGAGGTTTTTGATGATAAACCAGAAGCTGAACGATACTTGGCTGAAAAGGGTTGTGTTCTTGAAAATATAGTCATGGTTTTAAGGACAAAATTATTTGAAAGGGAAATCTGATTGTGATAGACCCTAACTGCCGAAAGCAGTGCACTGGACTTGTTTGAATTCAACTAAAGGTTCAAAATGGTCAAAGACTGCATCAACTGAAGCACATCCTTGGGCGAATTCAGATGCTCATCACAAACAATATCGTGGGATGATGGTGACAATCTAGAGCTCAAGCTAATCATGCAACTGTATCAAGAAAGGAACTGGCATTGTGGTTCCTTTCGCAGGTTTTATTGCGGCAGATGATGCGGGAATAGATTAAAGAGGAGAGAAATTCTTTGGTGAAGTTTAGAAAGGTGTGATTCAAAGAGATGGTTGAGTTTTAGTTTTTTGTCTGCCTGATTGACTGTAAAATATCATTGCAGCATGTTTAGGGGTAGAGGTAGAGAAAGATTTCAGTTATTTCAATTTATTTCAAAATCTATCATTTGTAAAATGAAAGCAGTAAAGTTTGATAATCAATGAAATTGGCATTCATTTGGGCTTGAGACGCACAAAAATGGCTTTAGAATGTTACAATTCAAACCCATCAAGGAAGAATAGTAAGCAATTTTTGTAAGACCATAATATAACATGTTTTAATTTGCCGTATTATGCCCTTCATATAGTCATCCAGAAAACAGTGGCTATAATCACATTCACAGCTAATTTCATGCGACATTATACATACGAATGTATCTAATATGGGATCTTACCACTGTTTGAAGAACATTGTTTTAGTGATTCAATTTTATCAAAGTACCTGACCATACGCAAACAAGATTAAGAAAGAACAAAATATAGAAATAAATATAACAAAACATTCGTGGGTAAATTTCACTAAGGTTTTTAAGGTTTTATTATAATTCAAGTTCATTAATTTAAAAAATGAACATTTAGGTCCAAAATTATAAATTTGACTATACAAAAAATTTGTTTTATTAAGTTACTACTTAAAAATAACTCCGCCTGTGTGAGTTAACGCAGCCGGTCCCAAGTCTGGGTAAAGGAGGAGGGTGGCGGTAGGTTTGGACAACCAGCCTTAAAAACTAGTCCAATCTCATGAAATGAACCAATATCAAAACATCGTTGGGGCGTTCCCTACACAGCGACGCGCTGCATCGGAGCCCGGGTGTAGTGAAAAGTGGGCAAGGGTTGCTAGGTCGTCGCCCGGAAGTGACGCGCCACATCGACGCCTGGATGTGGTGTTAAATAGGCAAAGGTTCCCACACCACAATGGACAGGGGTGGGTAAAGAAGTTAGTCCATAACCATAAGCTTAGGTTAGGATCTTGGAATATAGGTACGCTTAGTGGTAAGTTAGGTGAGATTTGTGAGGTTATGAGTAGGAGGAGGGTTAACATCTTGTGTCTCTAAGAGACCAAATGGGTTGGGGAAAAGGTTAGAGAGATAGCACCTTGGCAATATAAGCTTTGGTACACAGGGAAAGATAGAGACCGAAATGGAGTAGGTATCATTATAGATAAAGAGTACCATAAGGATGTTGTACAGATTAAGAGACAAGGGGATAGGATTATTTTGGTTAAACTAGTTTTAGGAGAAGAGGTGTTGAATGTCATTAGCGTGTATGCACCCCAGATAAGACTTGATGAGGTTAGTAAACGACAGTTTTGGGAGGATTTAGATAAGGTTTTGTACAGAAGTACCATAGGAGAAAACCTTTTTATTGGCGGTGATCTTAATGGACATGTAGGTACAAGTAGAGAGGGTTTTGAGAGAGTACATGGGGGTTTTAGTTATGGTGTAAGAAACGAGGGAGGAGATGCTATTTTAAATTTTGCTTTATCTTATGACCTAATCGTAGCAAATACATTGTTTAAGAAGCGAGATTCTCATCTTATAACCTTTAGAAGTGGACCAAGAGCAAGTCAGATAGATTTCTTTTTAACTAGGAGTAGGGATAGACATAGATGTTTGGATTGTAAGGTTATCCCAGGTGAGAGTGTTACCGCGCAACATAGACTCTTAGTTCTAGATATGAAGATAGATAGACGACATCGAAGGAACCAACAAAAAGGAATTGAACGGATTCGATGGTGGAAGCTAAAAGAAGATTGTCATACAACATGTAGAGATAGTTGGATTCAAAAAGAGGCTTGGACAACAGAAGAGAACCCAAATGTAATGTGGAATAAGATGGCAAAATGCATTCGGGAGGTAGGCAAAGAGACATTAGGAGTATCAAACGGAAAAGTGCCGACTGGAAAGGACGCAACATGGTGGACTGCAGTAGTAAAAGATGCTATAAAGACTAAGCGAGAGCGTTACAAGGCTTTAAAGAAGAACAATACAGAAGAGAGTTTTTCGGAATATAAGGTAGCAAGAAAGGAGGCAAAGAAGGCTGTGGCAGAAGCTAAGACGAGGGTTGCGAAAGAGATTTACGACAAGTTGAACACAAAGGAGGGAGAGAAAAGGATATATAGATTGGCGCGAGCAAGAGAAAGGAGGAGTCGCGACCTAGGAGTCGTGAAATGTATTAAGGATGAGCATCAAAGAACTCTCGTTAAAGATAATGACATTAAGGACAGGTGTAGAGATTATTTTAACAAATTATTTAATGATGGACAAAATAAAGTTTTGGATAATATTTCGGTGCCTCTTAAGGATTTAAATCGGTGCTTTATGCGTAGAATCCAAGAGACAGAGGTAAAAGATGCACTAAAGATGATGAAGAATGGAAAAGCTGTTGGACCTGATGACATCCCAATTGAAGTTTGGAAATGCCTTGGAGATGTAGGAGTTAGGTGGTTGACAAATCTATTTAATAAGATTTGGCACACTAACAAAATGCCAGAGGAATGGAGGAAGAGTGTCTTAGTACCTTTATATAAGAACAAGGGAGATATTCAAAGTTGCGCCAATTACCGAGGCATAAAATTGATGAGTCACACGATGAAACTATGGGAGAGAGTGATAGAACGGAGATTAAGAAAGAATGTAGAGATATCGGAGAATCAATTTGGTTTTATGCCGGGTCGATCAACTATGGAGGCAATATATTTGCTTAGACAACTTATGGAGCGCTTTCGAGTAATGGGTAAAGATCTTCATATGGTCTTTATAGATTTGGAGAAAGCATATGATAAAGTGCCTAGGGAGGTACTCTGGTGGTCTTTAATAAAGAAAAGAGTTCCTTTGAAATATATTAAACTAATTAAGAACATGTATAGAGGCGCAAGGACACATGTGAGGACAGGTGGGGGGCAAACAAGTGAGTTTCCTATCACGGTGGGATTACACCATGGGTCAGCGTTGAGTCCATTTTTGTTCGCGGTAGTTATGGATGAACTGACAAAATCCATCCAGGATAAGGTGCCCTGGTGTATGATGTTTGCAGATGATATTGTCCTATGTGCGGAAACTAGAGCGGAGATCAATACAAAGTTGGAAGTATGGAGACAAACGTTGGAATCAAAAGGATTTAAACTAAGCAGAGTGAAGACTGAATACATGGAGTGTAAATTCAGCTCTAACCGACTGGAAGAGCATGATGTAGTGAAGTTAGATGGGGTGGCGATACCTAAGCGGGATCATTTTCGATACTTGGGATCAATAATACAGATGGATGGAGAGATTGATGGTGATGTGACCTATAGGATCCAGGCTGGATGGAGTAAGTGGAGAAGTGCTACAAGTGTGTTGTGCGATAAAGGAATTCCTACATGGTTGAAAGGCAAGTTTTATAGGACAGTTGTTAGACCAACATTGTTATATGGTAGTGAATGTTGGGCGACTAAGAGGCTACATACACAAAAGATGAGTGTAACAGAAATGAGAATGTTACGGTGGATATATGGATATACAAGAAAGGATAGAATGAGAAATGATGATATTCATAAGAGGATTGGAGTGGTACCTATCGAAGACAAAATGTGTGAAAATCGTTTACGTTGGTTTGGACATGTAAGGCGTAGACCTGTAGATGCTCCAGTTAGGAGAATAGAGGCTATGGATGTTGAGAGAAGGGTTAAGACTAGAGGAAGACCGAAAAAGACTTGGAAGGAAGTAGTTTGGAAAGACATGGAGGTTTTAGAATTAGATGAGCAAATGGCCTTGAATAGGAATCTATTGAGGCAGAGAATACATATGGACGATCTAACGTGATTTTAGATATTGGTTCATATAGCCTACCCCAATCTATTGGGATAAAGGCTCTGATGATGATGATGATGATGACTACTTAAAAATCTATTAGCCTAACATATGTTACTCATAAAATATCCATAATATCATTTTTTGTATTAAAAAATAAAAATCTTACATAGAATAAATTTTTTAAAAAATTAATTAAAAATAATAAATAATAATAAAATTTATTGTTGATACATCAAAATATGATATTATTAATTCAAGTTTAGTAATTGATTGATATATATTAAAATCATTTGTGATTTTTGACCAACTTATTCATTTTCAAAACTAATGGACTAGTTGAATTATATTAAAACTTTGAGAAACTCAAACAAATTTACCCAACATTCATTTCATAATAATATGACCAAGACTCACCATTTCCACATTTTTGCCAGTAAATAATATCAATCATATGATTTGAATCATATCTTACTCTTAGATATCGTAATTTAAAGTATTAAAATCCTAGTTGCTCTGAATGACTAAGAGCACTTTCTTCCTCAGCCACCTTATGTATAAAGCTTGATAAGTGTTTTTATATTTTTATCTTTATAAACTGCAATCATATATTAGATAAATTTTTAACTTTCTTTAGTAGGTTACTAAAAATGTTAGTAAACTTGGTGAAAATAATCATTCTTCTAATTATATTGTTTCAACTCTAGGCCATTATCAATTTCATATTTTTTATTTTTTTCTTAATATTTAGAAAAAGGGTAAATTTTCATTATATATTACTTACTAACTTATTTAGGAAATTGATGCATTTAGACGTTTTACAATATTTAGTTAATGAAATTGAATTTAATTTATGTATTTTTATAATATATTTCGATGTTAAATGTAATTATAGTAAAAAAAAAAATAGTACCTCAAATTGATGAGAGTCATACTAAAAGTCATTGGCCTTAATATAAGTTAGGTTAAAGAACATTGGGCCTGAAGGTGGTATGAGCCCAAGAAGAAAGAGGACCCAGAATGGCTATGAAAGATCCACTAGGTTATCATTTAAACTATGAGTCTTAACGATAATTACGCGTCAAATAACTCTTATTAAATAGGTTAGAGGTGTCATCTTTACGGTTTAAGCTTTACTTGCTTATTGAAACTCTGCCAAAATTCGGTTTGACTTAAGCATCGAAGTGTGCACACAGGGGCCCCTCTGATCATCTTCTTTCATGCAGATAAGCTAGCACGAAAATCGAGATTCCTATGTCATCAAAATTTATTGTTGTAAATAGGCAACAATAATAGGTGTCATATGTGGGAATCGATCAAAAAGTCTAGTTAAAAACCTTAAACAAGCGACAAGGATGGCAGATTGTGAGAGCCAAATTGAGGGCAGTAGACTAGGGGAGCCAGACCAGTGTGGTAGACCGTGAGTGCCAGACGAGGGTAGTAGATTGGGAGAGCCAGACCGTTATGGCAAACCATGAGCTCCAGACGGGTGTGGTAGACCATAAGCACTAGACTAAGGGCAGGAGAACAATATGTGATAAACTGAAGTGTGGGAGACAAGCTCACAACAGACCAGTGTGCGGCAGATCGAAGCATGAAAGATCAGTATGCCATAGACCAAAGCGCAACAGACCGAAGTGTGGCAGACCGGTGTATGGTAAACCAAAGCGTGATAGACCGAAGTGCAAGAAACTAGCTCACAACAGAGTGGTGTGCGACAAATCGAAGATCAGTAGATTGGTGTGTGGGAAATTGGCTCATGATAGACCAATGTGCAGCAAATTGAAGCGTGGCAGATCGGTGTGCTGCAGATCGACGTGTGGTAGACCGAAGCACGGTAGATTGAAGTGCAGGAGATTGGCTTGCGACGGACCGGTGTGTGATAGACTAATGCGCAGTAGGCTGGTGTGAGGTAGAGTGATGTGCGGGAGATCGGTGCACGATAGACTGGTGTGGGAGATGCTGAGATGATATACTCAGATGAAGAAGCACATTGAGCCATTGGTACTAGGCTTATCAGGACTTTCAACTTAGAACAGATTAAATTTGGAATCTTGATGTGAAAGTAGAGGAACACAGAGCGAAACCCAGAGTGGAACCCAAAGTAAAATCATAAGTAAAACTCAGAGTGAAACCCAGAGTGAAACTCAGAGTGGAACTCAGAGTGGAAGCCAAAGTGAAACTCAGAGTGAAACTCATAGTGTAATCTAGAGTAGAACCCATAGTGGAACCGAAGTGGAACTCAGAGTGGAACCCAAGGCGAAACGTGAAACTCAAAGTAGAACCCAAAGTACAACTCAGAGTGAAACCTAGAGTGAAATCCAAAGTGGAACCATAGACTGGTGCAACAATGTCATGTGGCAAAGTAAAAAATAAAAAATTACATCTCTTGTAATGTGCGCCACAGAGTGAGGCGTATATGACAGACCACTCTATTGCGCGCAAGCATAAAGGTTTGCCACCTCGGGTAATGTGGCCCACAGTCCCAACCACCTCGAGTGACGAGGTCTACTGATGGAGATCCAGATGGAGATCCACTTGCTCGTGATGTTCGTGATGCTAAGGATCCATTGGTCATCCAAGGAGGTCCAATTACCCGAGCTCGAGCTAAGAAGACGCAACAAGCCCTGACCTCGTTCATGCAACAAGCTCTGGCATCATTGAAGTGTCAAGGAAGCTTCCATGAAGAGTCCCAAGACATCTATACTTGCTTGGAAGCCCAAACGACATGAGCATGTTTACTATCTTATTTTAGCTTAACAATAAGATGGGCTAAGTGTTTGGATAGCCCACGTTTGAGTCTTGTTGTCTCTTGGACTATTTATTTTATGTAACTAGGTTTAGGCATGAATTTGGGTTTAGTCTTATTTTCTGTTGGTGTTAATTCCAGCCCACTTGTTTATGGGCTTAAGTGCTAGGTATTATTATAAATACCTTGTAAACGCTATTGATGGAGATCAGTTAATTGAATTTTCAGAAATTGAGTGTGCCTTTCTCTTGGGTTCCCTCTCAACTAGGCTTATCAAGGTCTTCTTCCTTGTGGCGCCTCCTTCTTCACCATCCACCATTGCTATACCTTAGGTTCTCGAATTCTTATTCATAGGGTCAAGGTCCAATACCTTTGGGTTCGAGTCTCTTTAGGCTTCGGGTCTAGGTTTCAGAAGTTGTCATTCATCAACTTTGCTTCTGTCTTCTTGCGTGTCAGCTCCTTCAAATTCCAAGCTACGTTTTGTCTTGTCCGTACGCATCAGTTGGTATTCAGAGCTCAAGTTCCGATTTTCTGGTTTGTTCGTGCGTCACTCACTTTTCGATTTTTTTTTTGGTTTTTTTTTGTTTCAATTTTTTTTTCTCTTTTGTTCGTTCCACTTTCTGGTTTGTTTGTGTGTTCCTAGCCGCCACTTATTTCTTAACTCTAAAACCCTAGCCACCACTTATTTCATTACACAAAAAACCCTAGCTGCACCCCTTAAAAATAAAACCCTAGCCACACCCCTCAAAAATAAAACCCTAGCCGCACCCCTCAAAAAAAAAAACCCTAGCTGCACCCCTAAAAAAAAAATTCTTGGTGACAATACTTGGTGAAGTAGTTGATTTTACGAGGTTGAATCTTTGACTGAGTCTCTAGTGTGATTGTGAACCTATAGAGTTAAGGTAGAGTAAGGGAAAAAGGCACGAGTGTGTGAGAGACATTAGTAGAGAAAAGCCAAATTACTTGAGTGAAACAGGAGTGTAAACACGTGAGGATATTACTTGTTGACAATGTCTTCTGAAGGTGATAAGTCAGACTTTAAAAAGATTGAATTCCTGCTTCAGGCAATGCAACAACAGTTCCAACGGATGGATGTGAAATTCAATGACATTCATGATAAGTTGAACCAACATGAAGCTCGGTTTGCAAAGATCCAACAAGGTGATACTTCTCGTCAAAAAAGTAAGGTTGTTGCCACTGATGAGTATGATGATAATGTTGGGTATGATTCGAATGAAGAGTCTGGGATAGATAGACATCATAGAAGGTACCATGGGTATAGAGATCGAGTTGATAGAGCCTGTGATAGAGGCAAAGAGAAGATGGATGGAAACCTTAGCAGTATAAAATTAAAAATTCCTCCTTTCCAAGGCAAGAATGATCCTGAGGCATATTTGGAGTGGGAAAGGAAGCTTGAAATGGTGTTTGACTGCCACCACTACTCTGAAGAAAAGAAGGTCAAACTTGCAGCAATTGAGTTCACAGAGTATGCTATGGTTTGGTGGGATCAGTTAGTCACTAGTCGAAGAAGATATGGTGATCCTCCAGTGTCTACATGGGATGAGATGAAACGCATCATGAGGAAGAGATTTGTTCCTACTCATTACTACAGGGAGTTATACCAGAAGCTCCAAGGTCTTACCCAGGGCTCAAAGAGTGTTGAGGATTACTACAAAGAGATGGAAATAACCATGATCCGAGCCAATATCCAGGAGGATGCAGAAGCTACTATAGCTTGTTTTCTTCAAGGCTTAAACCGTGAGATTGCCAATGTAGTCGAGTTGCAGCATTACATGGATTTAGAGGAGATGTTGCATGTGGCCATCAAAGTGGAAAGGCAACTCAAAAGGAAAGGTACATCCCGTTTTACTTCTAGTTCAGTTCCTGTTTGGAAATCTAACACCTTTCATAGGGATGATAAGCCTGTGCCAATGCATAAGTCAGAGAGCTTTGCTAAGCCCAAGCCTGAGGGCCCTCCAAAGCCCAAGACTGAACCTGCCCAAGCATCCCAGAGCAGGACACGTGACATTAAGTGTTTCAAGTGTTTAGGTCGTGGACATATTGCCTCACAGTGTCCCAACCGTAGGGTGATGATCATGCATGGGAATGGAGATGTTGAGAGTGAAGGTTCTGAACTCGGTGTAGAAGATGAGATGCCTGCGTTAGAAGATGTCGACGAAGAAGAAGTTGTTGAGTATGCTGCTCATGGTGAGGCACTTGTTGCTAGGCGTGCTCTTACTACTCATGTGAAGTTTGAGGATGAGGCACAGCGCGAGAACATCTTCCATACGAGATGCCATATTAGTGACAAGGTATGTACTGTAATCATTGATGGTGGGAGTTGTACTAATGTTGCTAGCACATACCTTGTTGATAAATTAAAGTTGCCCACTACCAAGCATCTCCACCCATATAAGTTGCAGTGGATTAATGACTGTGGTGAAGTCAACGTGGTGAAGCAAGTCTTGGTTCCTTTTCGTATTGGAAGGTATCAAGATGAGGTATTGTGTGACGTGGTGCCCATGCAAGCTAGCCACATATTGCTGGGTAGACCGTGGCAGTATGATCGGAGAGTCCTCCATGACGGTTACACTATCCGTTATTCCTTTACTATGGATGGCAAGAAGATCGCTCTTGCTCCCCTTAGCCCCAAGGAGATTTATGAGGACCAATTAAGGCTAAAGGAGCAACATGACGAGCAAAGGAAGCAATCTAAAGAAAAGAAGGAAAACAAGGACAGCAAAACAGTGAGCTGCTATGCCAAACCCCGAGATGTGAAGACTGCATTTCTTGCTAAGTCTCCTATCCTTTTACTCTTATTTAAAGATTCTTATTTTATTGATGCTGAACTCCATGATACTTTGCCTACTGATGTTGTCTCATTGTTGCAGGAGTTCGAGGATGTATTCCCTGAGGAGATCCCAAGTGGATTACCATCGATTCGTGGGATCGAGCACATGATTGACCTTGTCCCTGGAGCTACCATTCCTAACCGTCCAGCCTACAGAAGTAATCCCGAGGAGACGAAGGAGCTTCAAAGGCAAGTTGAGGAGCTCATGAGGAAAGGTTATGTGAGAGAGTTGCGCCGTGCCCGTACTGCTTGTGCCAAAAAAAGATGGGACGTGGAGGATGTGCGTTGACTGCCGAGCCGTCAACAAAATCACTGTAAAGTACCGCTATCCTATTCCTAGGCTAGATGACATGCTTGATGAGTTGCATGGTGCATGCATGTTTTCTAAAATTGATTTAAAGAGCGGATATCACCAAATTCGTATGAGAGAAGGTGATGAATGGAAAACCGCATTCAAGACTAAACATGGTCTCTACGAGTGGTTAGTTATGCCTTTTGGCTTGACTAATGCACCCAGTACATTCATGCGTTTAATGAACCATGTTTTACGTGATTTCATTGGTAAGTATGTGGTTGTCTATTTTGATGATATTTTGATATACAGTAAGAGCCAGCATGAGCATGTTGAGCATCTTAGGAATGTTCTTACTGTTTTGAGGAATGCAAGTTTGTATGCCAATTTTAAGAAATGTATGTTCTGCACTGATAAGATTGTTTTCCTCGGGTATGTCGTTTCTTCACATGGCATTTCTGTTGATAATGAGAAGGTAAAGGCAATTAAAGATTGGCCTGTACCTAAGTCTGTTTCTGAGGTGCGTAGTTTCCATGGTTTAGCTAGTTTCTATCGTCGATTCGTTAGAGATTTTAGCACTATAGCTGCACCTTTGATCGAAGTGGTCAAAAAGAATGTTGCATTTCATTGGGGTCCTGCACAAGAGCATGCTTTTAATTTGCTTAAAGATAAACTTTGTTCTGCTCCTTTGTTATCTCTGCCTGACTTTACTAAAACTTTTGAGATTGAGTGCGATGCCTCAGGTGTAGGTATTGGAGCTGTGCTTATGCAGGAAAAACGCCCAATTGCTTTCTTTAGTGAGAAGTTAAGTGGAGCAGCACTTAACTATCCCACATATGACAAGGAGATGTACGCGTTAGTGAGGGCCTTGGAGACATGGCAACATTACTTGTGGCCCAAAGAATTTGTCATCCACACTGATCATGAGTCCTTGAGGCATTTGAAAGGACAGAGTAAGCTGCATAAGCGTCATGCCAAGTGGATAGAGTTCATTGAGATGTTCCCGTACGTGATCAAGTACAAACAAGGTAAAGAGAACGTCGTAGCTGATGCGTTATCTCGTAGGTATACTCTTATCACTACTCTTGATGCTAAACTTTTAGGATTTGAGTATATCAAAGAACAGTATGCTGATGATGTTGATTTTGGTAATGTTTATGATGCATGTGCTACATCTGGTTTTGGCAAGTTCTTTAGGCATGATGGGTTCTTATTTAGAGAAAATAAATTATGTGTGCCTAGGAGTTCATTACGCGAGCTGTTAGTTAGAGAAGCCCATAGTGGAGGATTAATGGGTCACTTTGGAGTTAGGAAAACTCTAGATGTTTTGCAAGCACATTTCTTTTGGCCTAACATGAGGAGAGATGTAGAGAGGTTATGTGCTAGATGCATTTCATGTAGGCAAGCTAAATCTAGAGTTCATAATCATGGTTTATATACTCCTTTACCCATTCCTACTACTCCGTGGACTGATATCTCTATGGATTTTGTTTTGGGCTTGCCTCGAACAAAACGCGGTAGAGATTCTGTTTTTGTTGTGGTTGACAGGTTCTCTAAGATGGCTCATTTCATTGCTTGCCACAAGACGGATGACGCGAGCAACGTTGCTGACCTTTTCTTCAAAGAGATAGTACGTCTACATGGTGTACCAAGGACCATTGTTTCTGATCGAGATGCAAAGTTCCTTAGTTACTTTTGGAAGACGTTATGGGGAAAGTTGGGAACTAAATTGTTATTCTCCACCACTTGTCACCCCCAGACTGATGGACAGACTGAGGTCGTCAACCGAACCCTGTCTACATTATTGAGGTCCATTATTCAGAAAAATTTGAAGAATTGGGAAGATTGCTTGCCCCATGTGGAGTTTGCATATAACCGCAGTGTCCACTCCACTACTAGTTGCTCTCCATTCGAAGTTGTTTATGGCTTCAATCCTCTTACTCCTTTGGATTTGTTGCCATTACCTAGTGCGGAGCAGAGTAACTTGGATGGAGAACAGAAGGCTAAGTTTGTGAAGCAACTCCATGAGAGAGTTCGTCAAGCTATTGAAAAGAAGACTGAGCAGTATACCACCCAAGCAAATAAGCATCGAAAGAAAGTAGTCTTTGAGCCTGGTGATTGGGTTTGGGTGCATATGAGAAAGGAGAGGTTTCCTGTTCAGCGACGAACCAAGCTACATCCCCGAGGAGATGGACCATTCCAAGTCATAGCGAAGATCAACGATAATGCCTACAAATTGGATCTTCCTGGAGAGTATGGTGTATCTGCTACTTTTAATGTTTCTGATCTTTCTCCTTTTTCTTTTGATGAAGGTATATGCGATTTGAGGACAAATCCTTTTGAGGAGAGGGGGAATGATGGAGATCCAGATGGAGATCCACTTGCTCGTGATGTTCGTGATGCTAAGGATCCATTGGCCATCCAAGGAGGTCCAATTACCCGAGCTCGAGCTAAGAAGACGCAACAAGCCCTGACCTCGTTCATGCAACAAGCTCTGGCATCATTGAAGTGTCAAGGAAGCTTCCATGAAGAGTCCCAAGACATCTATACTTGCTTGGAAGCCCAAACGACATGAGCATGTTTACTATCTTATTTTAGCTTAACAATAAGATGGGCTAAGTGTTTGGATAGCCCACGTTTGAGTCTTGTTGTCTCTTGGACTATTTATTTTATGTAACTAGGTTTAGGCATGAATTTGGGTTTAGTCTTATTTTCTGTTGGTGTTAATTCCAGCCCACTTGTTTATGGGCTTAAGTGCTAGGTATTATTATAAATACCTTGTAAACGCTATTGATGGAGATCAGTTAATTGAATTTTCAGAAATTGAGTGTGCCTTTCTCTTGGGTTCCCTCTCAACTAGGCTTATCAAGGTCTTCTTCCTTGTGGCGCCTCCTTCTTCACCATCCACCATTGCTATACCTTAGGTTCTCGAATTCTTATTCATAGGGTCAAGGTCCAATACCTTTGGGTTCGAGTCTCTTTAGGCTTCGGTCTAGGTTTCAGAAGTTGTCATTCATCAACTTTGCTTCTGTCTTCTTGCGTGTCAGCTCCTTCAAATTCCAAGCTACGTTTTGTCTTGTCCGTACGCATCATCTACACTCTTAGCCATATCGTGTGACGAGATCCACACTCATGGTGACCTTGGGCGGCAAGGCCCACACTTGGGCGAGAAAGCTAAGACCGACTAAACCTAGACCAAGAGTTGTTAGACAAGTTTTTACTATTGTATATTAACCTTTTCTGCTCATAACCCTCACATAAACTACAGTTGGATCATTCTAGGGAAGATAGAAAACATGCAAGAACGTGTTATATCACATCTACAAAGGGCAAGGAAATAGATTGGGATGATATCAGCCTTTAAAATCATGAAACAGCATGTGACCAAGGCACAACCCATTGAAGCTATGGAAAGGTTAAGCAATGAAAGAAGTGATACGAGTTTTACAGTATATGTTTTCTCGATACATGCGCATTTATTCTATTTTAAGGATTATTAAATGAATCGCTTTACTGCATTGAACGAAATTACTGAAATTATTGCATTATCTCATGATCTTGAAATTGTTACCATACTTCTTACTGAAATTGCATCATGAAATTGTTTAAAATAAAATTGTTTTATATATTGTTATTGATTGGAAACTACATTAAATTATCAATGTTTTATACTGCATAATTATTCCATCGACAACTGTTTATTCCCTATAGTCGCTTCTAGGGATTGGAACACGACAGATACTTCAAGTACCTCCCATGCTCCACCTGGTTACCTAGCCGACTATAGTATCCTTCCTATACTGTTCTCGAGCGAACCATTAGGAAATAAATGTTTTTATGTATTTTAATATTATATTTCATAATTAGTAAAATAAGTTATTTTTATTCAACTGCATATAGTACGCGCTTTTATATATGTTTTTTAATGGGCTTTCTCCAAAGGTCACCCCCTTACTCACCATCCCAGATATAGCTCAACATTGTACGTGCCGTCAGTCACTTTCAAACTAGTTGAAGAAGATCGTTAGAAGTTATAACATTAAGTAGACAGGTACATGTTAATTTTATATTTATGTTCAGACTAGTATATGCACAGTAGATGTATTCGTGATGGGATGTAAATAGTGTAAAGTTAGATTAAAGATTTTATATATACTAGTGGGATGTAATTACATTGAATTGCTATAAATAGAATTATAATTATTACCTTATAGATTTTATTCTAATTTTCTTATTTATTATTTATGAATTAAATAACTTAATGGAATTAATGTTTAATAGCAATGGAAATTGTAAAATGAACTTACACTAACACAGAACGCAAACTAACTGATACCGAATAATTGAATGAGAAAGATAGAAGTGAGAAAGAAAAAATTAGTTCGAAATTTTATAATTCCGGACGTTACAAAAGTAGTATTAGAGTGAAGTTTGTCTAGTACATGTTGGTGTAAGTAGGTTAGAATTGATTTACATCTCACACTACTGTGCATTGTTTGAATATAAATTGTGGAGAAGGATGAGAAAATGGAACAAAATGTCGATCGGTAGAGGGTTATCAATGATTAATGGGAAGAATAAGAGTGGTAAATATGGATGTTGTACAGAAATGTTATCATATGAGTACTGAATGATTGAGAATAATTAACAGAATTTGGTTTAGTTAGAATGATCGGAAGTGATTGATCATTTCTGTTTAATTGGAGATGATTGAATGATCACAGTGGAGATTAACGGAAAGAAAATTTCTAGTGAAGGATATAGATGTTACATAGAAGTATGAGTATAGATGTATAAGATAGACATTGAAATGATAAGTCTTCAGGCACTGAATCGCCAGAGTGCTTGTATTGAATTTGGAGAACCAAATTCCTTAAAGGCGGGAAGGATGTGATGACCCTAATTTTCTTATATTCGATATTAGCTATAGAGTTTAAGAATTTAAAAGAGAAAATATTCATTGTTAAAATATTTAAATAAAGGGTTTGTTTGATAAGGTTCAGGGAGGCATTCGGTGAGGGCCTCACCAGGACTTTCTCTGTCCAGATCGGAGTCAGACCTTGGAATAATGATATTTGAGGTGAAATATGAATATAAGAAGAATTTGTACCTCAAAATTACCTCATTTGAGTATATTTTGAAAAGCGATGAACAAATTCGAAAATGACGATCGTGTCCATACCTTGGATGAACTTTTCTGAATAACAGTCAAACTGAATTGACTTCGGACCTACAGACTACCCTAGGATAATCTTCGTGTAAAGAAGTTTCATGAGGATTTAGTTTGTGAACTGAATTACGTGAAAACTGTCAAAAATAACGCAAATGAAACTAAAAGCGCTCGTATAGGGGTAGTTTGGTAATTTCACTACCCATGACCAGTTAAACCATTTTAAGAGTCAATAATTTATTATTTTTGACCCAAATATATAGAAAATAATGAAAATAAAACATTAAATCTGAATTTTAAATTATTGAATAAAAAATAAGACATAAATGAAAATAATGAAATTATATAAAGGCATTATGGTCAACATATAACACAGGGATTTGTCAAAATGGTCAAAGATTGATTATAATTGACTTAAATAAATTAAATTTAATTAAAAAGAAATTAAAAAAATCTGAAATTTAATAAATAATAAAATAATAGTATGGTAAAAGTGTAATTTTTGAAAAATAAAAGGGAATCTTGATTAATACACGTGTGGTCAATTTCTATTGGATGGAATAATAATAAAATAAGACAAATGAGACCCAAACTCAGCAGAAAATTCATCTCCCTCACCGACTTCATTCCCATTTGCTGTTCTGCTACACGTTTTCTCCTCTATTCTTCCATGGTTCCTCACGTTCTCTTAATGAAACCTCACTCCTCCTTCAACAACTCATCTAGCTCCCTTCATAGATATTATTCCACACCTCAAGATCATTCAAAACCCAGGAAAAAGAGTGGCTGAAGTGAAGAACCGGGACTGGTTTTGGAGGCTGGACTTTTGGGTAAAGCAGGGTAAGTGACCTGGTGATGCCTTTTCCACTTTTAGTCATGGTTTTTGGTTGAATTGTGTATGAGAAGTATGATTATGGTATTTGATTGAAATAAAATTGAAGTATAAGATTATGAGAGGTGGTCGGCCATGATAGGAAAATAGAAGAATTATTGTGATTTTGATGTGTGGTTTAGTAGAAATTAGTAGAAAAGGAGGAAAGGAGCTTGAATTGGAACTTGAATTGGTGATTTTGCAAAAATCTTGTAAATGGCGTGGAAGGGGTGCTGTCCCGCCAGAACTGAAATTAAATGGTGATGATGAATTTTTGTTGCATGTATGGTGTTTGATGAAATTATTAAGTGAAGTAGATAATGTTTATAAAGATTGAATTGAACGAAGAAAGAAAACCATGAAGGCATGGCAATGGGAAGCTCACGGATTGTATGGAAAATGCAGAGGTGTTGATGTAAAATTTATCACATAATGATTATAAAATTGATATAACAATGAATAATGAACAACTATAAGGTTAAGTTGAAAAGAAGATAAATTTAGGGTATGAGAATGCATGAAACTATGGAAGAGAAGAGATAATGTGAGAATAAATTCCATATAGATTTAATTATGGGCTTAATATTAACAATGAGCAAAGATTTATTATAAAATTGAATTTAAAATAACAAGTAAAATTTAACAAGAAATGTTTGACTAAAGCATAATGTATGGGATTTTCATATGAAATCTCATAGATTAAAGTTGAGAATAAACTATAAAGGCCAATAAGGTACTTATTGAAATTAAACGGGCAAAAAGATTATAAATTTAAATATACCCATATTATAGTAATTAATAGGAGATTAAATAAAAGAATTGTTGAAACTAATAAAGTAGAGGATAATGAAATTAGGATTAATAGAATTATTGATGAAAATTAGAATTGGAAAGGAAAATGATTTAATAGAAAAATAAATTAATTATTGAAATCAATAAAGGGAATAAGAATTTGTAGGAAGTTTATTATAGCTAAAAATACAACATTCCAAATAAAGTTTGGAAAATGATAAATAAAATTCAAGGATGGTTAATTGACCATAATTAAATAATTTTATAATATTGATGGAGTGAATTAAGAAAAGAGAATATAATTTAATTGTAGTGTATTGTGATAATTAATAGAAAATAAAATAAATTAAGTATTGAAATAAATAAAATAGAAGATAGGAGATTAAGAAGAAATTCATTAAAAGTTAAAGTATGGAATTTAAATATAAATTTAAATTGTGGATATGTGTTGATATTTAATAAGAAATAAAATAAATTACTATGGAAAGTGACAATATAAGTAATAGTATAAATAGTATAATTATTAGAATTGAAAATATGAAATTATTGATAAGAATTAGAATTAGGAAAAGATTTCAATAAAAGTATACTCATGCTAAGACATTTGATAGGAAATTAAATAAATAAATAAATAAATAAAGAAGATTGATAAAATGGAAAATAGGAATGTATAGAATACTCATTTTAGTTATATATGGAATTTTAAATATAATTTGGAATTTCTATGCAATGCTAAAGAATTGAAGGATAAAGAGGCATAATGGCATTGTCAGATTTTATATTGCATGGAAATAGAGATAATAAACATGTATATGAGTTGCATAGGAATTTCTTTATTGATTTATACTCGGTAATTTTCGGAAACCAATCTTAACCGTTTACTTATCGACTTGCCAAATTGTAAGAAATAGAAATTTATCTTAAATTCTTATAAGTCCAAATATCGTTTTAAATGAAATGATTTACATGAACTTAATTACATGAAATGATTTATATGCATTAATTTACATGACATAATTTACATGCATTGATCTACATGAAATGAATTACATGAAATGAGTTACATGAACTGAATTATATGAAATGATTTACATGAATTGAATTACATGAAATGATTTGCATGAACTGAGGTATATGATATGAATTATATGAATTGATTTATATGAAATGATTTTACGAAATTAATGTCTCCCTGATAATCGTGCATACGAGACAGTGATGATTAGGCTGGGAGACGTCCCAAGCCTTCCCCTTTACATGATATGACTATGGGAATTATGGCCAAACCCACATGTTTTTGCAGTAAGCACCTGACCAGTGCGAACTGTGAGTGATCAATGATTGCCATTCATTACAGTGTTTTGTAGGATTGACTAAGGAGTTCTGGATCCCTGGCCTTCCTCTACAGGTCCCTTATGGGATATAGTGCATGCATGAATCTCTGGGAGATTTGTTCTTCTACCGATATGTGATATTTAACAGATGATTAATAGATTGAATGATTTGATTTATGTGGATAGTACATGATTTAATTGAAAAGTAACGAAAGAAGTGATAGAGTTTTACAATATATGTTTTCTCGATACATGTGCATTTATTCTATTTTAAGGATTATTAAATGAATCGCTTTACTGCATTGAGCGAAAATATTGAAATTATTGCATTATCTCATGATCTTGAAATTGTTACCATACTTCTTACTGAAATTGCATATTGAAATTGCATCATGAAATTGTTTAAAATAAAATTGTTTTATATATTGTTATTGATTGGAAACTATATAAAATTATCAATGTTTTATACTGCATAAGTATTTCATCGACAACTGTTTACTCCCTATAGTCGCTTCTAGGAATCGGAACACGATAGGTACTTCAAAGTACCTCTCATACTCCACATGGTTACCTAGCTAACTATAGTATCATTCCTATACTGTTCCTTAGTGAACCATTAGGAAATAAATGTTTTTATGTATTTTAATATTATATTTCATAATTAGTAAAATAAGTTATTTTTATTCAACTACATATAGTACGCGCTTTTATATATGTTTCTTACTGGACTTTCCCCAAAGCTCACCCCCTTACTCACCATCCCAGATATAGTTCAACATTGTACGTGCTGCCAATCACTTCCAAACTAGTTGAAGAAGATCGTTAGAAGTTATAACATTAAGTAGACAGGTACATGTTAATTTTATATTTATGTTCAAACTAGTTTATGCACAGCAGATATATTTGTAATGGGATGTAAATAGTTTAAAGTTAGAATAAAGATTTTATATAAACTAGTGGGACGTAAATACATTGAATTGCTATAAATAGAATTGTAAATATTACCTTATAGATTTTATTCTACTTTTCTTATTTATTATTTATGAATTAAATAACTTAATGGAATTAATGTTTAATTGCAATAGAAATTGTAAAATGAACTTACACTGACACCGAATGCAAACCAACTGATATCGAATAATTGAATGAGAAAGACAAAAGTGAGAAGGAAAAAGTTAGTTTAGAATTTTATAATTACGGACGTTATATGCAAGGGCTTGAATTTTAAATTTTGAGCGAGGTAAACTACACACAAGAAGAAAAAGGCTTGAAGTGAAAAGTGCGCGAAATAGGCTATGCATGGACGTGAAGCGAAAAGTGCAAGATGTAAATCATGCAATAAGACAAAAAATGCAAGGGGTTGAAGCGAAAAATGCGGAAACGCACAAGAAGAAAAGGGCCTGAAGTGAAAAGTATGCGAAGTAAACTATGCATAGATATGATTTAAATAAAAAATCCATATATAGTCTTCCACAGGGTATACCCTCCAAAAGAGTGGGGAGCAATTGATGAGAGTCATACTAAAAGTTATTGGGCTTGAAGGTGATTTGATCCAAAGAAGAAAGAGGACTCAGAAAGGCCATGAAAGATTCACCAGATTTTCATTTAAATTGTAAATCTTAACAGTAATTATGCGCTAAATAACTCTTATAAATAGTCATAGGTATTATTTTTATGATTTAAGCTCTACTTGCTTATTGAAACTCTGCCAAAATTCAATCTAATTTAATTATCGGAATGCACACATAAGGAAAAGCCCTGCGCCTCTTTGATCATTTTCTTTTTTACAAAGTTCTTACAGACAAGCTAGCACGAAGATCGAGATTCTTATGTCATCAAAATTTATCGTTGTAAATAGGCAACAACACAAATGTTATTACTTATTGTTTTTAGTCTATATAAATATATAAATATATATATATATATATATATATATATAATATTCAATAGTTCATTGTGTTTGTTAGAATAAACACCGTTAAATAACGATACAAAGCAACGTTTATTAACAAGCATTGTTAAATAACGCTACTTTATGTCTTTTGGGTCAGTGGTTTTGTTGGTGGTAAGGTTTTGATGGTTTGGGATAATAAGGCATATATTTTGGATCCTTGGAATAATATATTACTATTGAAACTAAAGCCTTGTGAGATTTTTTTGGAGTTTAAAATTGAAATAGGTAGTAAATGGTTTGCTAGTAGAGATTGTTTACATGACAGTTATGGAATCTCTTCAATTCATTGGGAGAGAATTTCTTTCTAAGCTAATTGAAAGTATAGTCAAGTTTCGTTGTATCAGTTTGATAAATATATGAAGACACTAAATATATAGCGTAACTCTATTCATCCTCATACAATTCTAACATATCCTCCATATCTTTTTCATTTACAATCTCCATCAACCTAGACTTAAGCCTAAACCCAGGAATCGAATAGTACATTGTAGTGCATTTCCAATCATATGGTGTTACTTTATCAAATAACCTTCGTAACCCCTAATAAGAGACTTTATCCATAGAAAAGTTATCATTTCAATGCACATATCCACCAACATATATCAAGTCAGGTATTCTTAAGAACTCACGGCCATGATAGAGGACCAATGTATGTAATTTACTTTCATTTCCCATCTATCAATATAATAAAACATTAATATTGCAAAATAATACAAACATTTTGTAGCACAGACATTCAAAATAATATTAAAGAATATATTATGAAACAAAAGAAATCAACAGTTTAACATGACTACATTGTTATCAACAAAACACTGTACAATCATAAAGCTAACAAATGAAATTCAAAAACTCAAAAAGCAATCCCCAAACCACTTTACTCATTTCACAACAATTTTAGAATAATTGAAATTCAGAAACTCAAAAAGCAAACCCAAAAAACTGTCACCAAATTTAGGAAAATCAAATGCAAACTAGAAACAAACCATCCCATTTCATAAACAACATTTACGACTTACAAAAACCCACTTTTGACCGAAACAAAAAAACTTGATGTTCAAGATATGAACAGACGTCTAGGATTTTAACAAACTCAGCATAAAAAAAAAATCTACTATAATTTCGTAGATAGCGTGTTATGGAGGGTACTTGCATGAAAGAGATATGGTTACCTTTGTTTTCTCTCTTCAAATAAAACTCTCACGAAACTCACGTCATGATCTCTCCAAAACCACATTCTAAATGAGAATTTCGTTTATCTAAATCTCACTAACAATCTAAAATTGGTTTAATTTAGGGTTTTAGGCTTAGGATCATCAAAAGAAGAAGAAGAAACCAAGAGCGTTCTCATTTATTCTTTCTTTGAATGAAAATGAGTCTTTAGGTTTTAATCTTCAGAAAGCTTTTGTTAAATGAATTGATTTCTTTTGTCATTTCATGCACTTTTTACGTCGTTACATCATTTTAGGAGTGAAATAAAATCACAGGGATACGAATGAAAAAAAAAAGTTCAAAGGATCAATATGAAAAACACATATATCATAGAGGCGTACGTGGAATTTACCCTAATAATTAAAAAAAAAACATAATGAAGTAACGGAGATATTTTTTCTTAATTTTATGATTTTTCTTATATCTTTAAAACCAAGAGTGCAAATAAGGATATTCCAAAGTGCTCCTTTGTGAGATCCGATTTTATTTCACTGTACACCATATTTGTAAATGATTGATAATGAAAATAAATTCTTTTAGTAGAATTAAATAAATATAAATCATGAATTTTCACTTTCAATTATGAAATTATTGGAACTATAATTTATAATATGGTGTATATAAATTTAGATAAAAAAAGTATATGATGAATTAAAAAGTATTGAATGAAAGAAGAAAATAAATCAAAAAATTAGAATGGAAGTGTTATTTTTCGAGGCATAGAATATCAATACATACATAAGTTATAAGAGAAGAATAATTGTTATTGGATGAGTGATTAAATGCATGGATTGAAAAATATTAAAAAGGAGGAGAAATCAGTTAAAACGTGTAGTGGAAGAAGAAAGTTGTTGCCACGCCATTTTCTTGGTTGATATATGTACACGGTTTGCTATTGATCGAGATACAATGTTAATAAACAATTTAGAAGATAATAAAAAACAAAGAGAACTTAATAACATGGATCTATGGTAAAATATTATTGGCTGAATTAAGCCTCAAAAGTAGATCAAAGAAAAGTTAAGAAATAGCAGCCGAAGATGGTGGACTGCACGTCACCTTGAAGCCGTGAACTTCATGGCCGAAAAGTTTCAAGATATAAAAGATAAAAAGAAATGTAAGATAAGCAATTAAAGTTAACATATGAATAAATGTCATTGGCTGAAGTAAACAAGAAATATACAAAAGAAGTCAAAAGAAAGAAAGGAAAACCGAGCAGCAAAAGTGGACTTTCATGCCACTTTCTGCTGCTATAGTACGTTCAAGTTCAGCCATTTAAAGGCCGGAAAACAGCAAATTTTTATAGTGAAAATAAATTACAATTAAATTATATTAAAAGGGGAGAAAGGAAAGATTACAAAAAGAGAGGGAAGAGGATAAAACCGAACGGCAAGTAACTCTCCTAGCCGTTTCTTTTTGGCTGCCAAAGTCTTCAAGTTTTAATGCATAAAAGACATAAAATGATGAGAAGAAATAGATAAGAAGTTATGTGGCAATGTGCTATTGGTTACCATGAATGAATAGAAAAATAAAGAAACAAAGAACTTAGTCAAATTGTCATCTTCTCACCGTTCTCTGCTGCTCACGAGATAACAGATTTTGTTTTGGTTTAGTGTTCTGTTGGCCATCGTTCTTCCAAGAAAACTCGGTAAAATTATAGACCCTTGATACATAACTACCTAAGCTCTCATCATCAACCCTTCTTACATTATTTGAACCATCAAAGAACCAAGAGAGGAGGCTGAAATTAAAACAGAAAATTGTTCTGTTCTGAAGTACACCATTCGTAAAGTAAGCTTTCACAATTTTATGGTTTTTTTGATAATAAATGATGAATTTATATGTTTATTAGCATGAGAATTATGATTATAGTGTTGTTTTTAGGTAAATATTGTTAGATCATGAAATTAGCATAAGATGAGAATTTGGCATAAATGAGAACAATAAGGAAATTGGGCTGGAAATTGTGGAAAGATTATAAGAAATAGTTAAAGGAATTTAGATAAGTTGATTAGAAGCTTGAAAACCATGAGAGGATGAAAAAAAAATCTACTGAGTTCAAGGATGGTTCGGTTGGCATGAATGAATAAGGAAAATTTTAATTTCCTGCAAGAATAAGTCAAAGGATGCTCACGTGGACAAGCCATTAACAATTAGAAACAAGAAAATTGAGGAAATTGTTGAAAGTAAATGAAAGTGGCCATTAAGGGTTCGGCCATGATATATTGAAGGCATGAAAATATGCTAAAAATTAGGCAAATTGGTGGAAATTAATTATAGAAATTAAAAGAGAGAGATTGGTGAAGTCAGAATCAAAATAGGATCAAGAATGAGAAAGTTGAGTTTCAGCACCAATATAAATTATACTGATTGTGCATATGTTGTGTCATTAATGGTTGCAATTTATGAAAGTTAGTGACTTAAAATTTAGAGGAAAAATGTTGATAATTTTTGATAATATTATTTTGCAGCCGGGAATTACGGATTTCGGTTAGCGTAACTGGGAAGATCGGCTTCATAAGACAAGTAAGGGATGCGTGTGTGAACCGTAGGGATACTGTAAATGCATAGTTGGGTTCACACTATTTTTATAAAATAATTTGGATATAAATTGCCTTTGAAAGTGGTGAAATTTGGTGAAATTGTGGCTGCTGTTGAAATTATAAACTGTAATTTCCGTGCAGGAAGGCTAGGTTAGAAATAGCCGTCATTCTGCCGAAAATTATAGAAATATTTAGAAAATATTTCTAGTATTTTTCTAAAGTGGAGATAAGTGAAATTTTGGGAAATTTCCATGAAATTTTGGGAAATTTCCATGAAATTCATTAAATTGCATAATATTATAGTTTACCGAAAAAACTATATTTAAAGATTCCTGTTATGGAAATTTTAATTATGTGAAAGTACCAGCATGTGATTTATACTGTTCTATAAATATTTAGAACATCTTCTAGAACTATTATCACAGTATGAATATTTTATAAATTGTTATTCATAAGATGAAAATATTTTCCTTATGAATATTTATGGATTGATTTGAAGATATATTCGGTGAAATTGATTACATAAATGGTGTTTGTATCACGTGTTTACTGTTTTGAGACTATTAGGCCCCATATCATGCTCACGTGTCACGTGTTAGTGCTGATAGATACTGATCCTATTATCAGCATCCCGGTGGACACCTGATCAGTGCACATTGTGGACCTCATAGACTATGGCCATAGATCTCATGTGTTATTATTTTCCCTACTCGGGATATTATTATAGCATGATATATTTAGGGTGTTGCCTGGTCTCTATGATACTGTACAGATGATTGTACTTTTCACTGAACCTTTTGCTGGTACTAAATTATTTACAGCTACTGAGCTTTTGATATATTACGTGTTGAACTAAATATTATATGGTGTTTTACAAGTGTGGAAATGAGTATTTGTGAAAGGAATATCAATTCCTTATTTATTTACTTAAGTGTTTTATCATGTGAATATTTAATGTTTTACTTGGATTTGAATATCAAAAGAAAATGATTACTCCCTATAGTCGCTTCTAGGAGCCGAGACACGTACGGTATTCTAAAATACCTCACATACTCCATCCGGTATTCCTAGCCGACTATAGTATCCATCCTATTTAGTGAACTGTTAGGATGCAAATGCTTTTAGCATATAGATTTTATAGTATCGGTTTTACATACAATTCTCTTACTGAGCGCGTTAGCTCACCCCTTCATTCTCTCACTCCACAGACTATCTTCAGTGATTTCGTTCCATGGATCTGGTTGCGTTGTAGTTGACCCCTAAGGCAACACTTAGTGGATCTTGGAGGTAGTATTTCTCTTACATGTTTTCAGACATAGTTGTACAGTACTACATTTGTATAATTCATGTACCAGGGATGTAGAACACATGTACATACTGTATATATATTGCAGTAAATATTTTCATCGACTACTGATTTAATTTAAGTATAATAATAGTTAATGTTTTTCATAAGTGAGTGATAAAGGCATCGAAGACAGCCCAACCGTCATGTGTGGTGTTATAATATGGTAAATACTGTACATTTTGGGATGTGACATCCTTTCTTGTAACCAAAAAAAAAAAGTGCTCCTTTCCCCAATTCCCATGTCCAGGTCAACGAAGTAGAAGTCAATTAAGAATATGCCGTGCTAAAACTGATGTCTTTTTTTTAAAATATTAAGCTCAATTTTAGATGTATGCATTTTTTAAAAAAATTTTTAATGAGTTAGGACAATTTTTTTGCCTAATTAAAAAAATTAAACGGTGTAGTTCTGTCTAAATTACTAGTTAAATTAATTTTATTTATCAAATGATATTAATTTTAAGGATTATTATCCTATCCACTGCCAGTAGAGTTTTTTAACTCCACAAGCGGGATTAGGATGATGACAGTGTCCTTCAAAAATATTAAGAAAATAAAAAATAAATAAAATGAGACACGTGTCATCATCTTAACCTTGCTTGTGGAGTTAAAAAATTCTACTGACAGTAGATAAGATAATAATCCTAATTTTAAAATGTAAATATTCGTGTTAAAATTCCGTAAGGCCGAGGGAGCACACAATTTACCTAATTTCCCGGACAAAGAGGACCAAGACTTTTAATGGTATAGTCAGATGATACAATCAAGTTGGCGTTAGTGGAGAAAATTTTTTTTTTTTGTGCATAACATGATCTTCATGATGCAATTGACTTTGGGAGATAATGCCGTGGAAAGAAAACTCGTTTCCTGTCTATATAAGGCCCACTAAGAACGGCAGTGCTGTCAGTAGAGTTTCTGCTCTCTCTTTGATTTTTATTTTTCTTTTGTATCCTCTCTCTTTATACCTCCCATGGCTAAATCCTATTTAGCTGCCAACATTGGTTTTATCGCTTCAACAATGCTACTTTTTGGCCTGTTTATGGCATCTCTACATACCACAAGTATTCTCTCTCTCTCTCTTTCTCTCTCTCTCTCTAAATACATAATAAGGATTTGATTCCCTTTTATTATTTAAATATTTATTTTTAATTACGATTTTTATGAATGAATTTCATAATTCATGAGTAGTTCTTACAAAATTTTGAATGATGAGTGTATTGAATCGTCATAGATAAAAAAAAATGAATGAAAGGAGCTTAATCCACGTATTAGTTACTAGGATAAGCATACTAGGTAGGTGTTATATTTTATCTCTTGGAAGTTGCTTAGAGCTTAAACATGTGATCATAAAACAAAGCAAGATTAGAATAGAAAGATTGTTTTATAATTTGGTTTATAGAATGGAATAATTAATTTGGACATGTTAGCCAAAGCCTACATAATGAGTTAGGCCTGTTTGATTCGGTTGGAATTTTTATAAAACGAATTATTCGAGTAAAGCTTTTTTAAGAGTACCGTTAAGAAAAATTAAATTAATGTTTGCTAAACGTAATATAAAAGTATAGTAGAACGTTGAAAACTATTCAATAAAATTTTTGTATATTTTTAGTAGATATAAAAATAAAATAATAAATTTTATTAAATTAAATCACAAGTTTTTAAGTGAAACAACTAAATAAAATAAAAATACTTTGATAATTAAAAAAATATAAAAATAGCACAAAATAAATAAATTAATGTAAAATGATATAACCTTCTTTATAATTTTGTGAATTACTGAAGAGTAAAGTAAAAATGTAAAAATTTTCATTAAATACGTGTTATAAAAAATAATACTTCTTAAAAAAACTTGGATTTATGATTTTATCAAAAAGTTAAATTTTGCTTTCCGCATAACTAAAAATTTTAAAATTTTGAGTGTAAAACATATGACTTCCACTTTTGTAATAGATAAACTCTTCTATAAGTTGAGCCAAACATGCATTTATTAGCAAAATTTAAAATTCTTTTATATAGTTTAGGGTATTTCTAAAATTAACCTCATTAAAAAGGAATTAGAGGGATCAATATATCTGTCCTATAAAAAAAATAGAAATCAATTTTTGCTTCTTAAAGAATTAACTAGAAATTTAACAAAATCAAAAAAGATATTAATTATCCAATTATTTTTTACAAAAACTCTTTATTTACCAATTATGATTGCAAATATAGAAAGAATATATATATATATATATATAAAGTTTAGTGTATTTTATATTAAAATTTAAAATACTTTTATGAAAACGATGTTTAATGGTTTTTCAATATATATAAAAAAGTAAAAAATATAAAAGTAATTTAAAAGTTTTTAAAATAATAGAACTATTAAGTATTAAAAAAACATAAATTTTGAGAGATAAAAAATACCAAAAAAAAAGACATACATTATACCAGAGAATTCTACATGAAGAACAAAATTTTTGACTTTACTGTAAAAGTTCAACATAAACACACATGATTATAAGCATAAACTTATTGTCAATATGCATAAAAAATGTTAGCAATATCATAGACACATAAGAGTAAATGTAAAATTAGTATCAATATAGGTAAGCATGTAATAATTTTGTTACAAGATGTGTTTATAATTATTGTCATATGTTTATAATATTTCTAACATATTTTATGTCTATGAATACTAAATTCATACTTATTATCATGTTCTTACATTAATCTTATTATAGATAAAGAATTTACTAGTAAAATCAAAATTTTTTATTCTATTGTAAGTTCACTCACCATAATCACATGATATAAGAATAAACTTGATATTAATAAATGTAAAATATATTAAAAGTATCATAATGACATTTTTAATTGATCTAACAAGTTAGTTTTTGGTAACTACACTAACTTGTTGACAAGTGGTATAATTTGGTAACATCTAATGCAGGTGCTCAAATAGGTGTTTGCCATGGAATGCTTGGCAACAACTTACCACCGAGGCCAGAAGTTATAGCTCTCTTCAACCAGAGAAACATCAGAAGAATGCGACTGTATGATCCAGACCAAGCTGCTCTCCAGGCTCTCGGAGGGTCCAACATTGAGCTGATGCTAGGCGTTCCAAACACTGATCTTCAGCGTGTCGCTGCAAATCAAGCCAATGCAAACACCTGGGTCCAGAACAATGTTAGAAACTATGGCAACGTCAAATTCCGCTACATTGCTGTTGGAAATGAAACCTTCAGATCCGGTTGCACCATTTCTAGTCCCTGCTATGCAAAACATTGGCAATGCAATTGTTGCGGCTGGCCTAGGGAACCAAATCAAGGTTTCCACAGCAATCGACACGGGGACCCTGGCAGAATCTTACCCTCCATCAAAAGGGTCTTTTAGGCCTGAATACCGGCAGCTTCTCGATCCCATCATTCGCTTCCTGGTGAACAACAGAGCACCACTACTTGTTAACTTGTACCCGTATTTCAGCTATGTTAGCAACTCGGCTATCAGTCTGGAATACGCTCTCTTCAAAGCTCAGAATCCTGTAGTCTCGGATCCCCCCTTGCAGTACCGTAACCTTTTTGACGCCATCTTGGATGCTGTTTACGCTGCCCTGGAGAAGGCTGGTGGGGGTTCTTTGGAGATTGTGGTATCGGAGTGGATGGCCTTCAGCCGGAGGTGGCGCGAGGGCGGCAGCCAATATTGATAATGCAAGAACTTATAACCAGAATTTGATCCGGCATGTGAAAGCAGGGACTCCGAAAACGCCTGGAAAACCTATAGAAACTTATATTTTTGCAATGTTCGATGAGAATACCAAACAGGGCAACGAAATTGAAAGACACTGGGGACTCTTTCTTCCAAATAAGCAGCCCAAATATCCAATCAACTTCAACTAATTAAAGAGCTGCTGAAGATATGTAAGAGAAGGGCGTTTCAGCTTATGTTAGCCGAATAAGAGCATTGCGCTACTCCCTACTCAAGAGAGTAGGGAGGGCAAAGCAAGCATGGACCTGCAATAAAATATTGAAAATAATGAGACTCACAAGATCTACATGTCTCTTATTTATTAAGAGTTGAGAGGCCTATTTAAATCAAAACTATATATATAGACACATATACACATATATACATATATATATATATATATATATGTGTAGAATAAACTTTGCACGTACGCGGAACAAAACAAAAATACCCCACACAATTTTCTTTAACTCAATTCACGTTTTAATTTTTATCTTGTTTAGCGTAGAAAACCTTTTAGAAATAATAAAAGTACATATTAAACCAATCTAAATGAACAAAAAAAAAAGATTCTCTTTAAATGCTACACTAAAAACCTTTTAATTTTCCTTTCTGTCGGCCTTCAGTAGCACCAAAACCAAGCTTCAAGGACTACCCGATCAGTCACCGAACCAGCCCTTACCATCCCCGGTTCTAACGCCATTCCCGCCTCTTCAAGCCTCGTTTCCTCTGTTTGAAAACCACTAAATTGTTGCCTTAAAATTAGCCTTCACCTACACCAAGAATCCAGTCAACAGCTTTGCCGATCCCTCGTCGCCTCACACTTTCTTTCCTTTCTTCTCCACACCGACAATGATTACTCGAGGTTTATGTATCTCTACATGCTTCATAACAAAAGCGAAGCATTAGATGCCTTTAAAATCTTTAAGGCTGAAGTAGAGAAACAATGTGGAAAACCCATAAAGATAGTAAGAACTGATAGAGGTGGGGAGTATTACGGTAGATACACTGAAGATGGACAAGCACCTGGACCATTTGCGAAGTTCCTTCAAGAGAATGGGATTGTTGCCCAATATACCATGCCTGGTTCACCGGATCAGAATGGTGTTGCAGAAAGAAGGAACCGAACTTTGATGGAAATGGTGCGTAGTATGCTTAGCAACTCGAAGTTGCCTAAGTCCTTGTGGATTGAAGCTCTTAAAACGGCAGCGTATATATTGAACCGGGTTCCAACCAAGGCTGTTCCAAAGATGCCTTTTGAATTATTCAAAGGTTGGAAACCGAGTTTGCGTCATATGCGCGTTTGGGGATGCCCTTCTGAGATAAGAGTTTACAACCCACAGGAAAAGAAACTGGATCCTAGGACCATAAGTGGGTATTTCATCGGATATGCCGAACGGTCCAAAGGCTACAGATTCTATTGTCCATCTCATAACACTAGATTTGTGGAATCAAGGAACGCCAAGTTTCTTGAAAATGACTTAGTTAGTGGGAGCGATCAATCTCAAGACCTAGTTTCTGTGAGAGATCAACCCTCTACCTCGAGTCAAGGATTGGTTATCATGAACAATGTCCCTTCAGTACAACTGGACATTGAACAACCAATCGTTGAAGATCCACAAGTAGCTGATAACTTACCAGTAGACGAGGCTCCTCTAGATACACCAGAATTGAGTGAGCAACCAGTTGAACAACATGATCCTTCGGAGAATGTTGAACCAACATTAAGAAGGTCTACTAGGGAAAGGAAATCAATTATTCCTAGTGATTATATTGTGTATCTACAAGAGTATGATTTCAATATTGGGCCCGTTAATGATCCAGAGACGTTTTCACAAGCCATGAACAGCAAAGAATCAAAACTTTGGTTTGATGCTATGAAGGATGAGATGGATTCAATGGCATCTAATGGAGTATGGGATCTTGTCGAGTTGCCTAATGGGGCCAGAGCTATAGGCTGTAAATGGTCTTTAAGACCAAGACTGACTCATTAGGCAACATTGAGCGTTATAAGGCAAGACTCGTAGCCAAAGGATTCACTCAAAAGGAGGGAGTCGATTACAAGGAGACCTTCTCTCCTGTATCTAAGAAAGATTCTCTCCGCATCATAATGGCGCTTGTTGCACATTTTGACTTAGAGTTGCAACAAATGGATGTGAAAACGGCATTTCTCAATGGTGATCTAGAGGAAGAGGTTTACATGAAACAACCTGAAGGTTTTTCCTCTAGTAATGGTGAGCATTTGGTCTGTAAGCTGAAGAAATCCATATATGGGTTGAAACAAGCTTCCCGCCAATGGTATCTAAAATTCCATGAAGTCATCTCTTCATTTGGTTTCGTTGAGAACATCATGGATCAATGTATATACCAGAAGGTCAGTGGGAGCAAGATTTGTTTCCTTGTGCTATATGTGGATGATATTCTGCTTGCAACCAATGATAAGGGGATGCTACGTGAGGTGAAACAATTTCTTTTTGAGAACTTTGATATGAAAGATATAGGTGATGCATCTTATGTCATTGGCATTAAGATCCATAGAGACAGACATAGAGGTATATTAGGTCTGTCACAAGAAGCCTATATTAATAAAGTCTTGGAAAGATTCAGAATGAAAGATTGTTCACCAAGCCCAGCTCCCATTGTGAAGGGTGACAAGTTCAATTTGAACCAGTGCCCGAAAAATGATCTTGAGCGGGAACAGATGAAGAACATTCCATATGCCTCAGCTGTTGGAAGCATTATGTATGCACAGGTCTGTACCAGGCCTGATATTGCTTTTGCTGTGGGAGTGTTGGGTAGATACCAAAGTGACCCGGGGATGGACCACTGGAGAGCTGCGAAGAAGGTGCTTAGATATTTTCAAGGCACTAAGGATTACATGCTTATGTATAGACGGACTGATGAGTTAGAAGTGATTGGCTACTCAGACTCAGACTTTGCTGGCTGTGTTGATACCCGGAAATCAACATCCGGTTACATCTTCATGCTTGCCGGTGGAGCTGTTTCATGGAAGAGTGCTAAGCAGACACTGACTGCCACTTTTACTATGGAGGCCGAGTTCGTTTCTTGTTTTGAGGCTACCTCACATGGTGTATGGCTTAAGAGTTTCATTGGTGGGCTTAAAGTTGTTGACTCCATGTCTAAGCCATTGAGGATATATTGTGACAATTCAGCTGCGGTATTCATGGCTAAGAACAATAAGAGTGGAAGTCGAAGTAAGCATATCGACATTAAGTACTTAGCCATTAGAAAACGTGTTAGAGATAAAAGAGTGGTCATTGAACACGTTAGCACTGAATTGATGTTAGCTGATCCTTTGACTAAGGGCATGCCACCATTTAAATTTAAGGATCATGTAGAGAGAATGGGACTTGGTCCCACATTTTGATTGTAATTGAAACTCTTATTAATAATATGATGTTTCTCATTTTTAATTTGTATACACTAAAGTTTATTTGAGAAATATCCTTGTTGTTTGGACCGAGAATAAACATAAGGTTTATTCATTAAGTATAAATGAGTTGATTTAGAAACATTTTACATAGTAATACATGGAAGATAATACTCACCATTAGAGGAACTGTCGCCATGATTCATGTGATTTGTTTCTTCTATAAGTGAAATATATGGACCAAGTGGGAGAATGTTAGTATATCTCCATAATTAGGGAAATAATTGTTTGGTTGACCAATTCCGGATATGGTCCATAATTTCACGCTGAATCTCAACTCAATATTTGGCTATTAAAACACGATTTTGTGATGGTTAAAACGTGATTTTATTGCCATAATTAGCATGCCCTCGTTAGTAATATAAGAGGGCTCTTTCCGGTCCCCAAGTACGTTAACCTAAAAAACATACAAACACCATCTAGTGAGGTTTTGAGTGCTTGGAAGATTTGGAAGGTCTATGATCGACACAGAGTAGACTGTCAGATTCGGCAATTGCTTCAACAGCAGAGTTACAGAGTGCAATGGCTGGAGGTTAGATCCTATCGCTTCCGCATTTTATTTGTTTAACATGTTTCATATTGTGTAGAAGCATGTTAGGCTTGTTTGATGTACTTACAATAGTAAGATGATACAATTAAGTTGGCGTTAGTTGAGAAAAAAATTGTTTTTTGTGCATAACATGATCTTCATGATGCAATTGACTTTGGGAGATAATGCCGTGGAAAGAAAACTCGTTTCCTGTCTATATAAGGCCCACTAAGAACGGCAGTGCCGTCAGTAGAGTTTCTGCTCTCTCTTTGATTTTTATTTTTCTTTTGTATCCTCTCTCTTTATACCTCCCATGGCTAAATCCTATTTAGCTGCCAACATTGGTTTTATCGCTTCAACAATGCTGCTTTTTGGCCTGTTTATGGCATCTCTACATACCACAAGTATTCTCTCTCTCTCTTTCTCTCTCTCTCTCTCTCTGTCTCTCTCTCTCTCTGTCTAAATACATAATAAGGATTTGATTCCCTTTTATTATTTAAATATTTATTTTTAATTACGATTTATATGAATGAATTTCATAATTCATGAGTAGTTCTTACAAAATTTTGAATGATGAGTGTATTGAATCATCATTGATAAAAAAAACAGAATGAAAGGAGCTTAATCCACGTACTAGTTACTAGTATAAGCATACTAGGTAGGTGTTATATTTTATCTCTTGGAAGTTGCTTAGAGCTTAAACATGTGATCATAAAACAAAGCAAGATTAGAATAGAAAGATTGTTTTATAATTTGGTTTATAGAATGGAATAATTAATTTGGACATGTTAGCCAAAGCCTACATAATGAGTTAGGGCCTGTTTGATTCGGTTGGAATGTTTATAAAACGAATTGTTCGAGTAAAGCTTTTTTAAGAGTACTGTTAAGAAAAATTAAATTAATGTTTGCTAAACTTAATATAAAAGTATAGTATAACGTTGAAAACTATTCAATAGAATTTTTATATATTTTTAGTAAATATAACAATAAAATAATAAATTTTATTAAATTAAATCACAAGTTTTTAAGTGAAACAAATAAATAATATAAAAATACTTTGATAATTAAAAAAATATAAAAATAGCACAAAATAAATAAATTAATGTAAAATGATATAACCCTCTTTATAATTTTGTGAATTACTGAAGAGTAAAATAAAAATGTAAAAATTTTCATTAAATACGTGTTATAAAAAATAATACTTCTTGAAAAAACTTGGATTTATGACTTTATCAAAAAGTTAAATTTTGCTTCCCGCATAACTAAAAATTTTAAAATTTTGAGTGTGAAACATATGACTTCTACTTTTATAATAGATAAACTCTTTTATAAGTTGAGCCAAACATGCATTTATTAGCAAAATTTAAAATTCTTTTATATAGTTTAGGGTATTTCTAAAATTAACCTCATTAAAAAGGAATTAGAGGGATCAATATATCTGTCCTATAAAAAAAATAGAAATCAATTTTTGCTTCTTAAAGAATTAACTAGAAATTTAACAAAATCAAAAAAGATATTAATTATCCAATTATTTTTTACAAAAACTCTTTATTTACCGATTATGACTGCAAATATAGAAAGAATATATATATATATATATATATATATATAAAGTTTAGTGTATTTTATATTAAAATTTAAAATACTTTTATGAAAACGATGTTTAATGGTTTTTCAATATATATAAAAAAGTAAAAAATATAAAAGTAATTTAAAAGTATTTAAAATAATAGAACTATTAAGTATTAAAAAAACATAAATTTTGAGAGATAAAAAATACCAAAAAAAGACATACATTATACTAGAGAATTCTACATTAAGAACAAAATTTTTGACTTTACTGTAAAAGTTCAACATAAACACACATGATTATAAGCATAAACTTATTGTCAATATGCATAAAAAATGTTAGCAATATCATAGACACATAAGAGTAAATGTAAAATTAGTATCAATATAGGTAAGCATGTAATAATTTCGCTACAAGATGTGTTTATAATTATTATCATATGTTTATAATATTTCTAACATATTTTATGTCTATGAAAACTAAATTCATACTTATTATCATGTTCTTACATTAATCTTATTATAGATAAAGAATTTACTAGTAAAATCAAAATTTTTTATTCTATTGTAAGTTCACTCACCATAATCACATGATATAAGAATAAACTTGATATTAATAAATGTAAAATATATTAAAAGTATCATAATGACATTTTTAATTGATCTAACAAGTTAGTTTTTGGTAACTACACTAACTTGTTGACAAGTGGTATAATTTGGTAACATCTAATGCAGGTGCTCAAATAGGTGTTTGCCATGGAATGCTTGGCAACAACTTACCACCGAGGCCAGAAGTTATAGCTCTCTTCAACCAGAGAAACATCAGAAGAATGCGACTGTATGATCCAGACCAAGCTGCTCTCCAGGCTCTCGGAGGGTCCAACATTGAGCTGATGCTAGGCGTTCCAAACACTGATCTTCAGCGTGTCGCTGCAAATCAAGCCAATGCAAACACCTGGGTCCAGAACAATGTTAGAAACTATGGCAACGTCAAATTCCGCTACATTGCTGTTGGAAATGAAGTCAAACCTTCAGATCCGGTTGCACCATTTCTAGTCCCTGCTATGCAAAACATTGGCAATGCAATTGTTGCGGCTGGCCTAGGGAACCAAATCAAGGTTTCCACAGCAATCGACACGGGGACCCTGGCAGAATCTTACCCTCCATCAAAAGGGTTTTTTAGGCCTGAATACCGGCAGCTTCTCGATCCCATCATTCGCTTCCTGGTGAACAACAGAGCACCACTACTTGTTAACTTGTACCCGTATTTCAGCTATGTTAGCAACTCGGCTATCAGTCTGGAATACGCTCTCTTCAAAGCTCAGAATCCTGTAGTCTCGGATCCCCCCTTGCAGTACCGTAACCTTTTTGACGCCATCTTGGATGCTGTTTACGCTGCCCTGGAGAAGGCTGGTGGGGGTTCTTTGGAGATTGTGGTATCGGAGTGGATGGCCTTCAGCCGGAGGTGGCGCGAGGGCGGCAGCCAATATTGATAATGCAAGAACTTATAACCAGAATTTGATCCGGCATGTGAAAGCAGGGACTCCGAAAAAGCCTGGAAAACCTATAGAAACTTATATTTTTGCAATGTTCGATGAGAATACCAAACAGGGCAACGAAATTGAAAGACACTGGGGACTCTTTCTTCCAAATAAGCAGCCCAAATATCCAATCAACTTCAACTAATTAAAGAGCTGCTGAAGATATGTAAGAGAAGGGCGTTTCAGCTTATGTTAGCCGAATAAGAGCATTGCGCTACTCCCTACTCAAGAGAGTAGGGAGGGCAAAGCAAGCATGGACCTGCAATAAAATATTGAAAATAATGAGCCTCACAAGATCTACATGTCTCTTATTTATTAAGAGTTGAGAGGCCTATTTAAATCAAAACTATATATATATATAGACACATATACACATATATATATATATATATATATATGTATATGTAGAATAAACTTTGCACGAACGCGGAACAAAACAAAAATACCCCACACAATTTTCTTTAACTCAATTCACGTTTTAATTTTTATCTTGTTTATCGTAGAAAACCTTTTAGAAATAATAAAAGTATAGATTAAACCAATCTAAATGAACAAAAAAAAAAAAAGATTCTCTTTAAATGCTACACTAAAAACCTTCTAATTTTCCTTTCTGTCGGCCTTCAGCAGCACCAAAAACAAGCTTCAAGGACCACCCGATCAGTCACCGAACCAGCCCTTACCATCCCCGGTTCTAACGCCATTCCCGCCTCTTCAAGCCTCGTTTCCTCTGTTTGAAAACCGCTAAATTGTTGCCTTAAAATTAGCCTTCACCTACACCAAGAATCCAGTCAACAGCTTTGCCGATCCCTCGTCGCCTCACACTTCCTTTCCTTTCTTCTCCACACCGACAGCTCCGTCTCCTTGCCTCCTTTCTATACTCTTTTCCCTTTTTTTTTTTTTGTTTTAGGGAAGACGAGAGGGAGGGAATGAGAGAATGTATGCTGTGCTCTCCCGAGAGGGAGAGCAGTAAGGGGAAGTCCGGTTTTGGGTGGGAAATTTCCCACCGATTTCCCCTGCCCTTTTTTTTTATATAATTTAAATAAATTTTATAATTATATTTAATTATATCATAACATTCAAATTATCTTTTTTTATATTTTATCTTTCAATAAACGCATACAATATATCTTTCTTTTCATTCCACTTTTATATATATAGTCACATACATACATTTTTATTTTTATACACATATATATATATATATTTATACCCATGTATTGATGTAGATCTTTGTTCTTATAAGTATGTCCATGTTTATTTGTGTACAAATATAATTATAAGTATATATTTAGACTTAAACATATATATTTACATGTATATTAATTAATTATTTTTTTATTTCCCCTTCCTTAATTATACATACATATATATATATATATACACACACACACACTTATGTATACATAAATACTGTATAAATAAATTTGGGTGTACATGTGTGTATATATGAAATTGCCTACTTCCCTTCCCGACCTTCATTTTCATAAATTTCATTTTATAAATTTGGTATAAGGTTCATATATGAAATTGACGTGTCCAAGACTTGGTTCATTTACCACTTATGCATGGGTTACATGATCGAGTTAGGAAAATTTGCTGTCTTCACAAATAAACAATAATTAAGGAATTAAGCATGAAAATAACTCTATTTTCATAGAGTTATCACACCCTCAAACTTCATAGGAAAATTTGCATGTCCTCAAGCAAAACAAAAAATATGTGGGAGATGACACGTACAAAACAAATTTATTTTCCCAACTATCCTCAATGACAAAGTATAAACTTTGATCTCAATGACTCACAATCATAAATCAAACTCTAGGCATCATTCAATCATAAGTCATAACCCAAATTGAATTTCCCGTGTGTGTGTAATGTCAACATCACTTCAAAGTACACAATCTGAATTAGATTATGCAAACACAGATATGCAAAGTCAAAGACAAGTGATCACTTCTATATGTTTGCATTTCACTTCTCTCTCCACTAATGTAGTCACACTTAACCAATAATCAATAGGTCTTAATTAAGCTTGTAATGTCAGGCTAGGGTTAAAGTATTATAAAGGAAAATTTAGGTTCAAGAACCCTTAATCATGCATTACCTTCTAGTATCTTTGATGCTTAGAGCTCTAAGTAACTCCCTAAACTTATTTTCTTATTTTTCTCTTTTTTTTCTAATTTCTATTTTATATTTTCTTTTTCTATTTTTCCTTTCCTTATACCAATATGCACATAGCTCTGATGATTTTCTAGTTAACTACATGCTTTAGGGGTAAAGAGTAGGAGAATTTATTTATTTGGCTAAAGGGCTAACTTGGCTTAGAGAGGTGGCTAAGGATAAAATATTTATACGATTGGCTTGAAAGGGTCAAACGATCTAAGGATGACCTAAATCACTTTCTTAATCAAGTGTGCAATCCAATAATTTTGTCTCAAGAAAAAATCAAGCAAATTCTAGAATATGATGCATAAAATCAAATGAACAAATGCAATCCTATGTCCACATAAGCCTTCTCCAAGTGAGCATACTAATCTATGATGAAGACATGTGTATAAAGATGAGGACATCACAATCAGAATCAAGACAAATTCAAGAATTTAACTTCATGCTTTCACCACAATCATGCTTCTCACCCAATCAGAATCATACTCAATCGAGGGGTAATATCATAGGATTATGGGAAAACAACAAGCTAAGCGCCAAGATAACCTCAAAACAAATCATTTTAAGTAAAAATTTTCAAAAGTTTTTCCATTTTGCACAAAAGTCTTCGAAAATTGCTCATGTTAATCCCTTCTCCCAAACTTAAAGTGCATAGTATCCTTAGTGTGTAGATAAATAAAGAAATAAAGGTTAGAATAAGCAACTTCCCTTATTTCCAAATGAAGAACACCATCAATCAACTATCAAGCTTTCCTTCATTCTTGAGACAAAGATTCATTGTACATTCCTTTAGTCTCATGCAATTAATTTATAGCCAAAGTTGTTATCACTTAACCTTTATAGAGGTTTTCTAAATTACACAAACTTGTACCCCGTATTATTTTTTGCAAAATGGGTGAGACCCTTGAGTGCTAAATTGTAAGTGAGGATTAGGTAGTTTTAGACGTTTCTCCTTCAGCCTTAAAAAATGAGGTTGTAAAGGTTTCTTCCTTGATTCTTAGAAAAATGACAGGTAAGGTTTCTCCTTGAGCTTAGAAAATGTAGGTGTGTAAATATTACCTTAAACCTTGAAAAAGAGAGGAGTAATGTCTAAGATTCATAATGAATTTGACAATTTATTGAGGGGAGCTTAAGGGAAAGGATGTAGGCAAAAGAAATCGAACATCTATAAACATCTTGTGTACATTTATCTCTACACTATCTCTTTCATTTATTTATTTATCTCTACCCTATCTCTTTCATTTATTTATTTATTTATTTATTTATTTATCTAAGGGGTCATTTAGTATCGTTTTTGTTTCCTGTTTTCTATTTTTGTTTTTAGTTTTTTTGAAAACAAAAACAAAAAACATGTTTGATAACATGTTTCCGTTTTTGAAAAACGAAAACAAAGAATTTCCAAAATTGTTGGAAACAAGAATTTCTTGTTTTCATTGTTTTTGGAAACATGTTTTCATTTCTATTACTGTTCATAAATAAGTAAACAGAGTTTATATATTAATATAATATTAATATTTTTATAATAAAAATATAAATAAATTTAATTAATTTTTTAAATAAAATAATATTAAATTTTAATATAAAATATTAATTAATTAATATTTTAAAATTAATATATTCATTTTAATATAGAAAAGTTGAAAAAGTAACAAGCAATTAAATATCAATTACATTGAACTATAATATTATAATATTATTTAATTTAAATTTTTATAATAATTTATTGATTATATTATATATTTTAAATAATATCATTTATTATAATTTTGATATGTTAATAATTAATATTATTATATAATATAATTCATTTTTATTTTACTAAACAATATTATTATTTAATATTATATTCTACCTTAAATTTAAAATATATCACTACTACTATTAAATAATTTAATATTATTAAATAAGTAAATACTTAACATTAAATAATATTATTTACATTAAATATAATATATTTTAATAAATATATAATTTATTATAAATTAATTAGTTAAATATTTTATTTAATAACGTAATATTATTAAAATTAAATAAAAAATTATTAGTAAATATAATTTATAATTTATTACAATTAAATTAAATAATATTATTTTATTTAATATTATATTTAATTATAATATTATATAAATTGTATTAAATTTTTATATGATTAAATGAAAATATTTAATATTAGTATTAAATAATATTATTTAATATTATCTACCTATTATTATTTAATAAATATATTATTTTTATTTAATTTTTAAAATTTTATTTTGTGAATTGAATTATTATATCTGAATCAGTTTAAATATTTGTTTTCAAAACGTAATAGTATTAAACAAACATATTTTTTTTTCAGAAATAAGAAACAATGTCAAACGACCCCTAAGTAAATTGCTATCATGGTTGATAGAGTCGATTGTGAATTAGAGTTAATAATTAAATTTAGATATAGAAAAACTTATTCACCCCATCTCGATTTACATTGAGCAAACAAATATCAATAACATCAAATAAATTTATATCAAAACCATAACTTCAACGTCATATATTGTCTAACAACCATAGAAACTAGAAAACCTAACAAGTCTCGAAGATAATAGAAACAAAAAACAAAATAACAAAGCCAAATTTCATGTCTATTGTCCTCCAATGTCATCAAATCATCATTCCTTATCAACATTCAACTTATTCTCAATGTCATCATCTACAAACATAAATAAAGAATAATATAAAAACTCACAAGAATTAAATTTATAAATTAATAATATTACCTTCAAAATAAAAAATCTAACTTCATGTACAAATGGGAGTTTCCAAGTTCTCATGATATGAGAACTCGTTATTTTGTACTGTATATGTACATTTATTTGGTTAATTATCAATAAAGGAATTATTGATAAGATTTTTACCTAAATTAAATATAAGGATGGTGGCTCTCACATGAAAATTATTGAGTTAGAAAAAATGTAAGTGTGGAAAATAGTAGACAAATGATGGAATAAAATCATCATAAAAAATTAGAGACTCAAAATGAAGTTATTTTCAAAATTAAATAGTGAGCCAAATTGATCAAAAAAGGATCAAGTATTTAACTAAATAAGTTAAAATAAATATTTGTAATTCATACAAATTCTGATTTTGGAAATCAGAAAATATTAGAGTGGCATGAAAAAGGAAATAAAGGCAAATAAAATAGGCTAAATACATTTTTATAATTGTAGGAAAATTTTATTAATTAAACCTTAATGTTGGCCAATGGAAATCAGCCAACACATATCATTTTCGGCCTTTTTCTTCCAGCTATCGTGATCTTCATCTTCAGATCTGCACCACCGAATTTCCTCCTCTGTTTCACGTCGAGCAGCCCTTCTTCTGCAGAATCACCCTTTTTCTGCAGCAAATAACCTAAGTTTATTGAGGAAAAATAAAGCTTGTCTCAAGAGCTTCCAAAGCCACCAAAGAAACTTAGTTTAAACCTCAAAACAAGAAGCTGATTTACGTGGACAGATTGTTCCTCTGTACAGGTGAAGATCCAACAGTAGTTTTTGAGCTCTTTATTCTTTAATTTTTGGCTTTAAAGATCAAGATTATTTTGTTTATAGCATTTGTTTGAAATGAACATAAGTAAAAGAAAAATCCTAGTGTTTGGTTGTGAGGGTCGTAGGAAGAAGATGAGGTTTTGAGGAGATGACTGACGTGAGATTTGTGATGAACGTAGAAGTGAGACAACCATGAGAATTGCAAGAATTAAAATATAGATAAATAAAGTTTATATGTTCGGTCACGGAGGGTTTTAAGTTTAGCAGTAGGATGAGGTTACGTGAAACATGAGAGGAAAATAATGCTTTTTACTATGGTCAACAAACGTGGCTGGAATAAAGAAAAAGATGGGCTGTGGTACAGCCGTAGACTAGAAGAGAAATGGTGGCTGGTTTATGTAGCCGAAAATGGAAGAAAAGGAGAAAGGCTTGGCTGACTTTTAAAGGTGAATACTAGACTTCTCGGCAACCTAAGATGTACTAAGTAAAGCCACAATATAGAGAGAAATTGAAAGCCAACGTGGGCTGAAACAGAAAGGAAAGGGGGCTGTCGGTTTGGACAGCAACATCAGAAAAAGAATAAGACAAATATGATACTATAGGGAATATATATTATAAGCCAAATATATTTAGTTATTTAAGAGAGATATTTGGTCATTAAAATTAGATAAGGAAAGTGAGGTCAGTGGCGTAGGAAACGGGAGAGAAGCAGTCAACTACAGTGGCTGAAAATTATACAAGAGAATATAGAGAATATAACATGGAAAAAAAATAAAGAACATAAGCCAAGTAGGCTTATTTATAAAAGGAATATTCGGCCATACAATTTTGGTGAAAAGGTTGACTAGGTAAAATGGCAAATAATGCCAAAACAGAAAGGGAAAATGAATGAAATATTCATTACCATAAGGAAATCATAGAAATTTCTAAATATTCGATATAATGAGAATTCAAATAAGAATTCAAATAAGTAAAGGAATTTTATACGTGTTAATATCGAATATTGATTTTATTAAGTTGTTATTTGCAGTTTCTAATCCGATGAGATAAGAAGCATAATGGTGCAATTTAGAACATATCTCTACAGTGCTACTGAGTCGGAAGTTTAGCTTTCGTGTGAAGCACGGGATAGCGCGATCTCGATAAACAGGTAAGAGACGCGTGTGTAGATTTGTAGGGATATCCGAATGCATGATTTACGTACTATGACTTTTATACGAATTATGGAATATTGGTTTGCCTCCAATTACATGAAATTTGTGGTTTTCTGGTTAGTGAATTGTGTTTATAAATGCAGGGGGCTAAGATTCAGGCAGTCGTTATACTGCTGAAATTTATTCAAAATATTTCTAAAAATGTTAGAAATTATTTTGGTGCATTATTGATATTTTCCTAGTCTCGAAAGGGATGAATTAAATATTTTTCATAAATGGTAGAATTTTCGAAAAGTAGTGATTAAATATTTATGATACCGATTTCGGTAAAGGTTTCACTACTGAAAATTCATGTCACATGTTTTATAGTGAAAGTTGTGGTTGGTGAAGTGAAATGATGAATAGTGAATATTTTAAAATTATTTTCAGGATGATATACACTATTCTATTTATGGTTTTCCCTTATGGATAAAATAAATTCTATCACGAGTAATGATTTTCATAAAGGCTTCATCACTGTGAAATTATTGTTTTGAGACTAAAATGTCTCTGCACGTGTTTTATAGCGTGAAATGTGTTGGTGAAATTATTATTAAATTTGAAAAATAAATATTTTTATTTTTCCATAAATTATGAAAATATTGGAAATTGATTTCCAATAATTTTGAATTTCAAATGTTAAAAAGGAAAGCGTGGAAACATGTGTATATGTGTACTACGGTGAAAAGGTTCAGTTATTAGAATTTTATTTCACAGTGAAATTATTTTATAAACTATTTTCACCGTACGATACTGTGATTTATACCTTTATAGATCTTCTGAAAGATGTTATTGATTTTACTTAATTCCATAAAGGTAACGAGATTTCACATATACTGTTTTGAGACTATTAGGCCCCAAATCATGCTCACGTGTTCATGTGTACCTTCTCATGTGTTGTGCTGTTGACATTGAGCCGTCTTCAGCGGTCCCGGAGTCACTTGCTCAGTGTACGACCAAGGACACTTATAGACTATGGTCATAGATCTCATGTGTTTATTATACTATCCCTACAAGGATCTCACGTGTACCCTATTATTCCCTACGGGACTTGTAGCATGATATCATCAGAGTGTTGCCTGGTCTCCACTATTATTCCACGTGTTGTTATTGGTTTTGGTGATAACTATCGAAATATACTATTTATTATGATGCTTTATCACTGACTTGTGAAATATGTGAACAGTGTATTTTATTGCTACATGTGTCTAAAGTGATTGATTTCAACGGTGGAAATCAAACTGAATTTCAAATGTGGTTCATATGATTTACTAAATTGTTTATTTAATCATATGACATTTTATATGCAATAAACATTTTAATAAATTTTATAACTAAAAGATTTTACTGCATATAGTCTTCGAGGTATCAAGATTTGCATACAAATCTCTTACTGAGCCGTGGTTTGCTCACTCCAATATATTATCTCTCCAGATTATTTTCAGTGATCGGTTGAGTATTTCATCCGAGGATTAAAGGCTGCGTATTGAGCACCCCGAGTAGCGCTTCTAGATCCCAGAGGTATAATTATTTTAATCTATATGTTCAGACTTATGATTTACAATACGATGATATTGTATTAATTATGGGGATATAAGTATTGATCACAAATACAAATTGTGAATATTTATTTCCGTTAACTATATTAAATTACGAAAATCGTGTTTTCAGTGAATTAAATGTGGAAATTAAGATATCACAGACAGCCCAACCTGTTCATGTGTGGTGAAAACGTGTAAAAAAAGTGTAAAATACCGTGTACTTGGGATGTAACAGATTTAATGATATCAGAGTAAGGTTGGCTTGATGTCTGTCGATATTTTAATAATAAAGTGGAAAAGTAAAGTGATTACATCCCCGTAGTACTGTAGAGTCTGGATATATAGATGGTCACTAATCGAAATTCGAGAAATCGTGGCGTGGTGCAGATATGAGTGGACGACGGATGACTCGTGCATACAGGAGCAGTGGCCGAGGTAAGGCGGAGCAGATTTCGGAGCCTCAGATGCTAGAACCTAGACCGGAGCCCGCCCCAGGACCGGCTCACCCTCCGCAGCCCAAGAGTCCAGATACCTAGATGTCCAGGAGGAAGCGTATGTTGGCTGATTTTATCGCCATGTATCATACTGATAGAGCTGTAGAACGGGTAGAAAGAGAGTGTGCAGCTCTAGTCGCTCCACCTGTAGCTCCAGCTTTTCCACCTGTTGCACCACCTCCACCAACTCTAGTACAGTCAGTACCACAGGCTCAGTCCGTTCCACTACTACCAACACAGCTGCCATGTGAGGTTGAATCTTACTATGATGTGACCTTAGTACGATAGTCCAGTAAGCTAAATCCACCGAGGTTTAAGGATGAAAGAAAACTACGGGTGGCGGAACAGTGGAATATAGTTGTGAAGGAACTGTTTAAGTACATGAGATGTTCCGATACAGAGCAAGTCGGACTAGCTGTGTTCCAGATGAGTGATGATGTGGAACACTAGTGAAAGTCTACACAGACGGTATTTTTGCCCAGTATCCAGTGATTACATGGATATATTTGTTGAGGCTTTCCGCCTTCAAAATATCCCCGATACTGCACAGAAGAAGCTTTAGCAGGAGTTTATGGATTTGACCTAAGGGAGTATGTCAGTGGACTAGTAGGAGTCTTGATTTACTACACTTTGTAGATTTGAACCACTAACTAAGATTGACGAGCGGCATAAGATTGTCAGGTTTAAGATTGGGTTGAGACCGTTTATTTGGTCTAAGTTGGCTCCCTTCTATATTCGGACATATGATGAGGTGGTCTACCGTACATAGCTCTGTAAGCACGATAATGAGTAGTATCATACAGAGTCCTCTGGTAAGGGTAAAGGTAAAGTGAAGAAGGGCATGGATGACAGATTTGGTAGAGAGCAGCCTAAGAGCGCTAGATCGTCGGGTATTCAGATCTCAGAGGGGCAATCCACTAGATCGACTGCTGTAGCCCCCACTATTACTAGTCCTGCTTCTGCGCTGAGAGATACCACGACCAGATGAGATCGGTGTGGACGGTTGCATGGTACCTGACCGTGCCACATGTCGACTAGGGCTTGTTTTAGATGTGGACGGGTAGGACATTTGGTGAGAGACTGCCCCATGCTCAGGAAGGTAGCTGCATCTACCACACAAATCCCAGCACTTCTCTTACCGACTCCGACACTAGCAGCTCTGACAGAATCGGAGAGAGCAACAACCTCTCAGACTAAGTGGGCAACAACAGTAGAGAAGAGTAAGAAGCCCATGACTTAGGGATAGGTGTAAGCATTTGATCGGGAGACTGCTGATGCGTCCGCGGACGTCATTAAAGGGGTTCTAGTAGAGCCAGAGCAGTTAGAGTATATAATACATGCAAATATTCTTTTTAATGAATCTTAGATTTCTGTTGTATTAGAAATGGTAGGAAAATAGTAGGCGAGAAGGAAATTACAGCTAACCTAATTTTAATAGTGATGTATGATGTTGATGTAATATTGAGTATAGACTGGTTAGCTGCAAACCATGTAACTATAGATTGTTACATTAAATTTGTAACATTTTCCCAAACCATGAAAGATATTGTAAAGCTTTATGATAAGTAATAATAGAAGTGAATGTGTATGTCATGTGTGAAAAGATGAGAAGTTCGAGTGAACAGACACTCTGAGTCAAAAGTATATAGCGATGATGTCCTATATGATGATCAGGGAACATGAACTACTAGAGCAGTTCTCGAACCTTAGCATGAGTGTCGTATCCTTTGAGAGTTATGGATTTACTGATAACTTCAGGATTGAACCAGATTTGATGGCTTAGATCAAAAATGCTCAGAGGACCAATGATTACTGCATGTCGGTTGCCAGTGAGGTACAAGTGGGAGTACAATTTGATTCGAGATTGGCATCGACGGGATTCTAAGGTTTCGAGACAGAAATTGTGTTCTCGATAATAAGCAACTCAGAGACCTGATTTTGATTGAGGCCCATACCTTTAGGTACACTTGCCCCCTGGCAGTACTAAAATGTACTAGAATCTACGGAGGATTTATTAGTAGTCGAAAATGAAGAGAGACATCGCGGAGTTTGTAGCTAGATGTCTCCCGTGTCAGTAGGTAAAGATCGAACATCAAAAACCTGCAGGATTAAGACAGCCTCTACCAATTCCTACTTGGAAATGGGAGCACATTATGATGGACTTCATCATGGGTTTACCAAGGACCCAGAGATAGCATGATGCAATTTAGGGTGATAGTTGACAGATTAATGAAGTCCGCCCACTTCCTAACTATCAGATCTACCAATCCTCTCAATGCCTTGCCGAGTTATATGTATGGGAACTAGTGAGGCTACACGGAGTTCCAGTGAGCATTACATCGGATAGGGATTCTCGGTTTACATCTCATTTCTAGGAGAGATGTCAGGAGGCCATGGGATCCCAGTTGAATCTTAGCACCGCCTTTCATCCGCAGATTGACGGATAGTTCGAGCGAGTGATACAAATGCTAGAGGATAGGTTACGAGCGTGTGCGTTGGATTTTAAAGGCTCTTGGGACGATCATTTGCCGTTAGCCGAATTTACATAGAATAACAGTTACTAGACTTGCATCGGCATGCCACAACATGAGGCATTATAGGGTAGATGACGTAGATCTCCAATTACATAGAAAGAAGTGGGAGACCCGAAGGCCGCGACATACACTTATCAATCACACTTATACCGTTTTCCCAATTTTACGAACTAAATTTTTCTTTTCACTTTAAGATTTGTATTCGGTGTCAATGTCACTTCTAAACTAAATTCGCATTTCTCAATTTGATTTATATTCACCATTTAATTTACTGTCTCTTAGAACAACTCAACTTGATTGATATTTTAATTAAATATTAAATTGGTAAAAGAAAAAGGTCGAAAACTTCCCCTTATAAAAAATCGATTTTTCCCAGCGTAATAACCTGCAAAATAATCAACTATTCCCAACAGCAGCTTTCAATTCCACAATCAACGGTCTATAGTACCATATACTACACATATTTCCAAAATCATCAATCACATCTATATGGTGTTTCACAACTCATAGTTATCATACATTAACCACTTCTCGGATCGCACTCGATAATTATATGAGTCTATAATAATCTAGAATGACCCTAAGTTACATCCCAAAATAATCCCATAAGCATGTACTGTGCATCTTAAATGTCATACATAATAAACAAAATAACCGTTTCTATACCTCAAGCGAAACAAAACAGCACTCGGAGGACTCAGACCAGTATCGCAAATAAAGATCGTCCCCGAGGTCTTGCACCAAAGCTCCGAGTGGGAGCCTAGCTCGTATGATTTGCGATGTTGTTAGTAAGGGGTGAGCAAAACCACGGCTCAGTAAGTAGCTTAAGTAAATGCATGTTAGACTCATGTCGATCTACATGCATGTGTAGAAAATGATGCTGAAGTAACAAGTAGCATGGTGTTTTAAGCATGATTTTAAGTCAAATATTTTCTTCATGCATTTTAGTTTCAAAAACGCTTTCAAGATGCACGTTGTTAAATTCAAACTTCCCATGCATTTCGACTAAATCGATTCACTTTGCAATCGGTTAAATTCGATAAACTATGCATTTCGAATAAACGATTAATATATTTCGATAAATCAATCAATGACCACTTTGATAAAGCAATCAATAAACACTTGATAAAACGATCAATATGGACTACAATCATTTCGATCAATATGGATTTCAATAATCTATGAGTCATAAATCAAGAAATCAATAACGGTTAGGCATATTACCTCGATTCACTGAAAACAGTACTAATAATGAAACAGTAGTAAGTAGAGTTTAGGCAATGATCCTTAATCAATCAATCAGTCGATGTCCATCCTAGCTAGCGATGGAGTGGTGTCGCAAGCAACACTAAATCTATGGCCATAGAACAATATCCAGTCTCGCTGATCAGTCGAGAGCTGGAACTTGCCTGCTGGTTTTCCAGACAAGTAACAATCTACCTAGAGCACTAGGCTCGATAGGTACAATACGATAGTCTAGAGCACAAAGCTCGATAGATGGGCAATAAGGCCTAGAGCTAAGCTCGATAGGCTAGAAATGACCCGAAGGTCGTAGGACATGCCTGCGCTCAAAAATGGTTCGAAAACAATTTTCTCGTGTAGCACTTGGCTTCCACGAATTTCAAAACACTTATTAAACAGATTTTAAGTTTTAAATATGCAAAGGTTTCGATTTATTTCAAAGGGCTATTCCAAACCACAATTTTATAATTGAAAACATGATACAATTCGTCAAAATATAGGCATTAAATAGCTCATTTCAAAATATGCAATATGTAAATGCACATATGCATGCATTCGATAAAATTAACGTATACATTTGGCTAACCACAAACCACAAGGTAGAAATGAATTTTTATCCAACCCAACATAAACCAATTTTGCAAACCATTATGCTTCATTGTCCAGTCATAACTCTTGTATTTTCATATCGTAAGAATAAACCGAAATATTTATCAAATTTAAAGTTATCCTACGAGATGATGCTAACATACGTTACTTAACCCACTTACCTGAATGCTTAGCAGGTTACCTTCCTCAATCCTCAAAATCAAGCTTAGCTTCTACATTACTCCAAATTCACTACAAATCAATTGAATAATGTCTCAATAACAATATCTTAATTACGCTTGATCACAAACCAAACATATATAACTTAGAACCATAATTACTCAAATTCACTTCTTTGTCAAAGAATTAAATTCTTCTTGTATCTCACCAAAGCATTATTCATCCGATTTAATAACTCTTACCTTATATTTCTTATCAGATAATAAAAGATTTATTAACTTATACTTGCTATTTTTCCCTCAAGGTTAGCAACCAAATCCTATCCTTATCATCCAAACGATATATATATATATATATATATATATATATATATATTTTAATGGACCACATGCGTCTATCTTTATCACATCTTCTTTGTGTGTGTTTGTGTATTAATGATATCATACATATATAGATGCATCTTTGATCCTTATCATATAATTAATGTACACATATAAGAACACTTTGGTACTAGGCTTAGGGATTCTTACCCTTTAGTTACTGTCCAATTGCCAAGTCTTTCTCCTTTGTCCAATTAAATCCTATACAAGGAATGTATCTTGTATAATCTAACAAATGACTTACAGTTTTGTGTGGGTGTGTATTACGTGTCGGAATTATGTCTTGACTTTGATTCGATTACATATCTTTCAACCCTACCTAATTGCCAAAATTTATAATCCATCATCTTAACGGCATTTACTATCCCAATTGCAATATTGGTGACATTGCTCATCACTTTACTTTATTCTTTCCGTGTGTGTATGTATATTAACAATGTAATTCTACTCACACATGTTTATATCAACGCATAACTTCCATTTACATCTTAGTAATACCATGCATATATTCATAGACTTTAACCTAAAAGCAACACAGTTCCTAGTTCTTTACCTTTAAAGCTCTTCAAAATTTCTTTCCACTTCCTTGTTTTAGATCAAACTCGCCGAGCTGTAGTTTCCATCTGTATATCTATTTTCAGTTTTAAAAAAATAGAAATTGCTTCACTTGACACTCATCACTCGGTTTGCTTCTTCAACTTAAACACTGTCCAACATAACCCCTTGAACCAACACTATTTTCGACACCAACACAGCCTACAACTCAGTCGATAGCACCAATTAGTCCTGGTTCAGCCCTTAATGACTCTCAAGAGCATCGCTTAGAGCTGCCACGAAGACCACATTACAGCCTCCTTCTCGAACTTTACTGCTTCAGCCAAAAAAAATGGTCCCTGTTCATGCGTTAAAAGATGCCCGATACTGCTCTACAGCCTCTGTTTTCACAGCATCAAACCAGCCTTAATGCAACCTTTGAAGGCAGTAAACTTTAATCTCAAGCAGCACCGAATGGCCCTTTCACGTAGCAGCTATCAAGCTCTTTCGATTTCCCTGTTTGGTTTAGCTTGGCCCTAGTTTTCATGCCAAGAATGCTGCAGGATTTTTTTTTTTCTTGCCAACAACAGATGTTCAAGGGGGTTCCTTCAACCGAGACACATCTCTCTCTCGCCACCTTGCTGCAGTTTTCTTTCTATATAAAAATTTCAACCTTTCCCAGTCAGTATTCCAGATCCTCATACTTATTCAAGTCGAGAAAAAGATGGCCCCAACTGCTCTGTCCTACCTTTACCGTGGCTCCCCTTTTGCTTCAGCCAACTTCTATACTTTAACAACAGAAATGGAGAGGGTACAATGTGTGAAAGCGTTCGGATTCCTTCTTCCTTATCCTTCTTTTACCTCTTCTTCGTTTCTCTCGTTCCACTCCTCCTAATCTTCTCACTTTCTTTCTGTTTTACAACCCCAATTGACAGCAGTTCCTCAATCCCTTACTCTGCGTTGTACCCAAATGAAAGCCTCTCTTTCAGCTTTTTGTTTCTTGTTTCAGCCACTTTGCCACTCTTTCACGCCGCCTCTTGTTGCCAGAATCAACCCTTTTGCTGTTTGTGTAATTGCCGAAAATGGAGTTAAGGGTTAGTGGGAGTAGGTGGAGAGATTGGCTTCTTCTGGAAGCCAATCTCTTCTTTTATTTTTAATTTAATTTTTTTTAATAAATATATATTAACTATCTAATACATACATATAATATATAATGTATTACTTGATGTAGGCTATAGCTTTTGATATTTATTTATTATATTATACTTTGGCTATTAGTTTTATGTGTGTTTGTGTGTGTGTGTATATATATATATATATATATATATATATACAATTTATATTTCCTAATTACTTATATATATTCATTATATTTCCTACATATTTATATGTACTTTTCTTATATTTACACACAAACACAAATATATATATATCTTAATGCATATATACTTTCTTCAATATGTCTCATATATTGATCTTCTTAATTTAAATCCTTAAATATTTTTTTCCAACTTTTCTTTTTTTTTTTAATTGAATAGATCCTTGCAAGTTTCAAATAATTCATCTTGACTAACACGAGTCGAAGATAAATCTGTTTACTAATCGGGGTTGAAAATTGTGGTTGTCACATCCTCCCCAACTTAAAAAATTTGGTCATCCAAATTTCTCCTAGTTACGTAAATATCAGTAGATGCTTTTCTTTATTATATTCTTCAATCCCAAATAATACGAAGTCTGATGATTCTCAAATCCCAATTCATATATTACCGTTTGTCCTGAAAATCATATCTACTTCATATTAACTTCAAAAGTTTAAGTTCTCGATCCATTCCGTACTTGGATATATCTTATTATTTCACACATTATGACCATACCTCCTCTTACACTTTAGAAGTGATCATGCTGCGCTGATATTAGTGATTGTAACAATATAATCTTGAGTGTCTTATCTCATCATCTTATCTTTCAAATGAATTAGTTATATTGCACAATATGCCCTAATAATCTCCAATATTTACTAAGGATTCAGAGTCTATATCATGTCGTATTCAATATTGACTTTACCATTGGGAGTTTGAAGAGTCCTTCAATTCTCACGTTCACGTGTTTCTAATTCCTATTGTTCAAGCCATATTTTAAACCGTTGAGCTTCCAAAATTGTTGTAGCTTAAACTGTATAATTTTAGAAGTCAAATGATTTCAAGGTGCACTTAGTTTTTGGGTCAAATACTTTATAATCCACATGACTTTCGAAATCACCTAGTTTTGAAAGATTGTATTTCAGAAAAATACTTTTCCAAGCTTTGCATGATCCAATACACTTTTCAAATCCATAAGGGGTTAGGCATTGATTCCTCTTGAAGCATATCACCAAAGGCCACTTTTCTGTCACACATGCTGGAGAGATTCTAATAATTTCTGCCACTATTGTGGTAAGGTCCATACCCTTGTTGGTCAAATCATAGAAATAATTTATCAAAGCCCTTTAAGATAGTCTAATCCTCCAAAATTCAAATTTTTATAATTCGAAATCCAATTTCCAAATTCCAATAGTCTTCAAGACTAAGGCGAATCGCACTTTCAATTAAACCATATACTTCTATTTAACAATTTCATTGGCGTAAAGCCACAAGTTTGGATGACTTTTTAAAACAAAACCCGCGAATTAAGCTTAACGCACGACTTAAGTTCTTGACTATTGCATAATCGATCTTAGGCCAAACTATGCTAGGTCATTTTGCTATAATTTCTATCAAACATAGCTTTATTCCTTATTCATGAGTCTTGAAGGGTATATTGCACTAATTTCCAAACCACATAGGCCATTACGTCTATACAAATATCACTTCAATACATTCAAAATAGAGCCAATAAGCACTTACCACTTCATTACTTATCAAGTCATATCATATACGGATTAGGTAGGGAAAAGGTTACAGTTTCCTTGTGGTAGTCTACAGTGGCAAGATGGGTGGCTAACCAGTCTATACCCAAATTGACACCAAGGTCGTAAATATGCAACAATGTCGACTTTGTTACTAGGTCCTTATCTCCCACCTTTATTTTACATCCTTTACATACTAAGTCTGATAAACTTCAAAGTCTAACTCACATATTATTACCTATCCAAAGATACTAGTTACTTCAAAAATTCAAGTATTCGAGCATTCAACAAATCAAAAGTACCTCCTTGTCTCAAACTTTGCAATATACATTCTCTCATAAATCAAAAACTTTCAACTAAGGTAAAATCAATACTATGATAAGACATTCAAGATCTTAACTCATTAAATATCTTTTTTTTTTTGGCAACAAAAGCCACATAATAGGATGTGTACTCATATCTCCATCATTCCCTCAAGGATTCACTTTTAACGTGTTGTGTCAATCTCAACTCTGCGCATGTGAAATTTGAGGAGTCCTTTGGCTTTCAAAGTTCACATGTTTCTGATTCCACATAGAACAAAACCATATATTTTAAATCATTGAGCCTTCAAAACCCATGTAGTTCAAACTTTATGATTTTGAGAGTCAACTGATTCAAAGTACATGTAATTCCAAGATCAAATAATTTCTAATTCACATTTTTTTATAGTTCTCAAGGCATATGGACTGCTAAAATTGCTTTTTTCCAAAATATGCTTACATCGACGCACTTTTTAAGTTCGAAGGGAAATCAAGCATTAATCACCTTTTAGGCATAACAAGAAAGTTCACTTCCTACCACTCCTAATCAATAGATTCTAATAATTTTTTTTTTGCCATTATTGCGGATAGGTTCAAAATATTACTAGTCTAGTCCAACAACCCAATTGAATCATACTTTATTGAAGTTCGTTAAAATGCGCAATCCATAAAAATCAAAATTTCATAGTTCAAGATCATATTTCATAGTCTACATGGTTTTCAGAAAAAGGTTGAATTATGTATTCAATCAAATCATGTACTTTTAGGTAGATCAATTTTATTGGGAAAAACTAGTCAAATCTCTCTTTTGTTTCAAACTTAAGGCTTTATGAGTCTATATTTTCCTGAGGCTCAAGGCACCATTTAAAATCCAGACCATCGCATAACCTACTTCTTAGACCAATGATGAAAAGTCACTCTACTGTCATTTTCCATCAGATACAATCTTATACATTGTTCAAGAGTTCGAGGCAAGTATATCATATCAGTCCCCATGCCACAATGTTCTTAAATATCGCACTTAGCAGCCATTAGTTCTAATTAAGTTTCCTTCTTGCCTCTAGACCAAAGGATTCAAATCACCCTTTTTCTCTTGGTCTTGCCTTTTCTTTCATAGTGAGTCAGAGTCTTCTCCAAGTTTGGCTCAACAAATTAGGCCATCTTTGTGGTCTATATAAGACACTATGTGTAATGCTACTAATTTGCCCCTAAGGGAGGGCTTTCGACCATCAACGAGCCTTTTGGTCTTTCTCGCCTCATTCTTTGCTATATTGGGTTCGTAGCGACATAAGGAGATGAAGCAGGACTTATATTGGTCCATGGTTATAGTGCCTTGGATTAGCTTAGGAACTACTCTTCCTTCCTTTGTTGGGCATTTTCTGAAAGTTCTACTCATTGAGAGCCTCAAGAAATGCTTTTCATGTGATGGTGGGATTTTCGATTCCACAACACTATCTTGGCCAAGCCCCACCAATGTTTGGCCTCATTCCCGAATATATAAGTAACCAATGTCACTTACTCTTCTGAACTATACCCTATGTTTTCAAACACTTTCTCCATCCTCAATAGCCATATCTCGGCTACCTCTGGACCTTTCACCCCACATCATAGGGCTCATCCTTTGGAATGCCTTAAATCGAGCCATTTGCCAATCTATGTCATGCAATAGTAGCAGAGGTGCTACCTATTGTGAAGGTGCATTTTGAGGTTATAGAGCCAACTGATTGATCGGTGGAGATGAAGTAACCTGCGGCTGCTATGTGCCTTAGCCGCTTTCAAATTGTCTTTCACACAGAGCAGCAAAGTTAACTAAGCTTTGCTTCCAGTGCTTGAACCTGGTGTCCAGGCTCGGAAGCTACGGATAAGATGGATGCGACGAAGCTTATCTCGCTCGTGGAAGTTGTCTATAACCTCTTCTCATGTTTCTATCTTGTATCCCATAAGAGAAACATATGCATTTAGAACAACTCTCGTATTTATTAAGCACTTTATATTTAAGCAAAGATAGTATTATGGGTAACTATCCAATCCATACACAAAATGAAACCAATGTCATAAATGTACAATAATATTAGATCTACCGTTAGGTTTCTATCTCTTACCTTCATTTTACATCGACGATACACACTCTTTCATCTAAGATTTTCTTGAAAGGAGTGCTAATAAACAATAGATAATATAGAGGTTTTTGACTCTATATGCAACCTACTAACAAGTGCAGTTGATGAAGGTGATGGAGTCGGAAGTGGAATCGACTGTTTTTGAGCCAATCTCCCAAGCTCACTTTTTTTTTTACGTCCAGTCTCATTTTTTTATAATAAAATCAGAATAGTAACTTATACTGAGAGCATATCAATCTTAGTATAAGCTGATAACGGTAAGTTATATGCAGACATTACACAGTACATGGGATGTAACATTAATAACGATCTCAATGACACTGACACGTACTAGACAAACCTTACTCTGATACCATTTAATCTGTCACGACCCGAAGGCCGCGACGTACACTTATCAATCACACTTATACCGTTGTCCCAATTTTACGAACTAAATTTTTTTTTTCACTTTAAGGTTTGTATTCGGTGTCAATGTCACTTCTAAACTAAATTCGCATTTCTCAATTTGATTTATATTCACCATTTAATTTACTGTCTCTTAGAACAACTCAACTTGATTGATATTTTAATTAAATATTAAATTGGTAAAAGAAAAAGGTCGAAAACTCTTTCTTATAAAAAATCGATTTTTCCCAGCTTAATAACCTGTAAAATAATCAACTATTCCCAACAGCATCTTTCAATTCCACAATCAACGGTCTATAGTACCATATACTACACATATTTCCAAAATCATCAATCACATCTATATGGTGTTTCACAACTCATAGTTATCATACATTAACCACTTCTCGGATCGCACTCAATAATTATATGAGTCTATAATAATCTAGAACAACCCTAAGTTACATCCCAAAATAATCCCATAAGCATGTACTGTGCATCTTAAATGTCATACATAATAAACAAAATAATCGTTTCTATACCTCAAGCGAAACAAAACAGCACTCGGAGGACTCAAATCAGTATCGCAAATAAAGATCGTCCCCAAGGTCTTGCACCAAAGCTCCGAGTGGGAGCCTAGCTCGTATGATCTGTGATGTTGTTAGTAAGGGGTGAGCAAAACCACGGCTCAGTAAGTAGCTTAAGTAAATGTAAGAGCCTTAGACTCATGTTACCATTGAGATAATACGTTGTGAGAGGGGCGGGCGAACTGGTGATCTCCTAGCCAGCCTGTAAGAGTAAACTTGGGGCGGGCGAAGTGTGAGCTCGCCAAGGGGATGCTCGCCGGCGGCCTATGAGACGGGCGAGGCTCTTATAGTAAATGCATGTTAGACTCATGTCGATCTACATGCATGTGTAGAAAATGATGCTGAAGTAACAAGTAGCATGGTGTTTTAAGCATGGTTTTAAGTCAAATATTTTCTTCACGAGTTTTAGTTTCAAAAACGCTTTCAAGATGCACGTTGTTAAATTCAAACTTCCCATGCATTTCAACTAAATCGATTCACTATGCAATCGGTTAAATTCGATAAACTATGCATTTCGAATAAACGATTAATATATTTTGAAAATTGTGGTTGTCACATATAGTGGATATGTGAAAGGCTCAGTACAGCACAGTGTTGGCAGAAAAGTTACATGGATATAAGAAGCCGACCTCTTGAGTTCTCACTAGGGATTATGTATTTTTGAAAATTTCCTCATCTAAAAGCATAATGAAATGTGGTAAAAAAAAAATTAGGTCCTCGCTACATCAGACCATTCGAGAGATAGGATCGCGTAACGTTCGGAAAGATAAAATGTTGTGATCTAAGACAATTCCTCTAGCAAAAGTGCTCTAGCAGTATCACTCTGAAGAAGAAGTTACATGGAAATCGGAAAGTGTAATGAGGGAAAACTATCCAGAGCTATTCTAATGAGTGGTTCAAATGTAAATTCGGAGGACCGAATTTCTTAAGGTGGAGAGAACATGAGAACTCGTTATTTTGTACTGTATATGTACATTTATTTGGTTAATTATCAATAAAGAAATTATTGATAAGATTTTTACCTAAATTAAATATAAGGATGGTGGCTCTTACATGAAAATTATTGAGGTAGAAGAAAATATAAGTGTGAAAAATAGTAGACAAATGATGGAATAAAATCATCATGGAAAATTAGAGACTCAAAATGAAGTTGTTTTCAAAATTAAATAGTGAGCCAAATTGATCAATAAAGGATCAAGTATTTAACTAAATAAGCTAAAATAAATATTTGTAATTCATACAAATTCTGATTTTGGAAATCAGAAAATATTAGAGTGGCATGAAAAAGGAAATAAAGGCAAATAAAATAGGCTAAATACATTTTTATAATTGTAGGAAAATTTTATTAATTAAACCTTAATGTTGGCCAATGGAAATCAGCCAACACATATCATTTTCTGCCTTTATCTTCCAGCTATCGTGATCTTCATCTTCAGATCTGCATCACCGAATTTCCTCCTCTGTTTCACGTCGAGCAGCCCTTCTTCTGCAGAATCACCCTTTTTCTGCAGCAAATAACCTAAGTTTACTGAGGAAAAATAAAGTTTGTCTCAAGAGCTTCCAAAGCCACCAAAGAAACTTAGTTTAAACCTCAAAACAAGAAGCTGATTTACGTGGACAGATTGTTCCTCTGTACAGGTAAAGATCCAACAGTAGTTTTTGAGCTCTTTATTCTTTAATTTTTGGCTTTAAAGATCAAGATTATTATGTTTATAGCATTTGTTTGAAATGAACATAAGTAAAAGAAAAATCCTAGTGTTTGATTGTGAGGGTCGTAGAAAGAAGATGAGGTTTTGAGGAGATGACTGACGTGAGATTTGTGATGAACGTAGAAGTGAGACAACCATGAGAATTGCAAGAATTAAAATATAGATAAATAAAGTTTAAATGTTCGGTCAAGGAGGGTTTTAAGTTTAGCAGTAGGATGAGGTTACGTGAAACATGAGAGGAAAATAATGCTTTTTACTATGGTCAACAAACGTGGCTGGAATAAAGAAAAAGATGGGCTGTGGTACAGCCGTAGACTAGAAGAGAAATGGTGGCTGGTTTATGTAGCCGAAAATGGAAGAAAAGGAGAAAGTCTTGGCTGACTTTTGAAGGTGAATACTAGACTTCTCGGCAACCTAAGATGTACTAAGTAAAGCCACAATATAGAGAGAAATTGAAAGCCAACGTGGGCTGAAACAGAAAGGAAAGGGAGCTGTCGGTTTGGACAGCAACATCAGAAAAAGAATAAGACAAATATGGTACTACAGGGAATATATATTATAAGCCAAATATATTTAGTTATTTAAGAGAGATATTTGGCCATTAAAATTAGACAAGGAAAGTAAGGTCAGTGGCGTAGGAAACGGGAGAGAAGCAGTCAACTACAGTAGTTGGAAATTATACAAGAGAATATATAGAATATAACATGGAAAAAAAATAAAGAACATAAGCCAAGTAGGTTTATTTATAAAAGGGATATTCGGCCATACAATTTTGGTGAAAAGGTTGACTAGGTAAAACGGCAAATAATGCCAAAACAGAAAAGGAAAATGAATGAAATATTCATTACCATAAGGAAATCATAGAAATTTCTAAATATTCGATATAATGAGAATTCAAATAAGAATTCAAATAAGTAAAGGAATTTTATACGTGTTAATATCGAATATTGATTTTATTAAGTTGTTATTTGCAGTTTCTAATTTGATGAGATAAGAAGCATAATGGTGCAATTTAGAACATATCTCTACAGTGCTACTGAGTCGGAAGTTCGGCGTTCGTGTGAAGCACAAGATAGCGCGATCTCGATAAACAGGTAAGAGACACGTGTGTAGATTTGTAGAGATATCCGAATGCATGATTTACGTGTTATGATTTTTATACGAATTATGGAATATTGGTTTGCCTCCAATTACATGAAATCTCTGGTTTTCTGGTTGGTGAACTGTGTTTATAAATGCAAGGGGCTAGGATTCGGGCAGTCGTTATACTGCCGAAATTTATTCAAAATATTTCTAAAAATGTTAGAAATTATTTTGGTGCATTATTGATATTTTCCTAGCCTCGAAAGGGATGAATTAAATATTTTTCATAAATGGTAGAATTTTCGAAAAGTAGTGATTAAATATATATGATACCAATTTCGGTAAAGGTTTTACTACTGAAAATTCATCCCACGTGTTTTATAGTGAAAGTTGTGATTGGTGAAGTGAAATGATGAATAGTGAATATTTTATAATTATTTTCAGGATGATATACACTATTCTATTTATGGTTTTCTCTTATGGATAAAATAAATTTCATCACGTGTAATGATTTCCATAAAGGCTTCATCACTGTGAAATTATTGTTTTGAGACTAAAATGTCTCTGCACATGTTTTATAGCGTGAAATGTGTTGGTGAAATTATTGTTAAATTTGGAAAATAAATATTTTTATTTTTCCACAAATTATGAAAAATATTGGAAATTGATTTCCAATAATTTTGAATTTCAAATGTTAAAAAGGAAAGCGTGGAAACATGTGTATATGTGTACTACGGTGAAAAGGTACAGTTATGAGAATTTTATTTCACAGTGAAATTATTTTATAAATTGTTTTCACCGTACGATACTGTGATTTATGCCTTTATGGATCTTCTGAAAGATGTTATTGATTTTACTTAATTCCATAAAGGTAACGAGATTTCACATATACTATTTTGAGACTATTAGGCCTCATATCATGCTCACGTGTTCATGTGTACCTTCTCATGTGTTGTGTTGTTGACATTGAGCCGTCTTCAGCGATCCTGGCGTCACTTGCTCAGTGTACAACTGAGGACACTTATAGACTATAGCCATAGATCTCATGTGTTTATTATACTGTACCTACAGGGATCTCATGTGTACCCTATTATTCCCTACGGGACTTATAGCATGATATCATCAAGGTGTTGCCTGGTTTCCACTATTATTCCACGTGTTATTATTGGTTTTGGTGATAATTATCGAAATATACTATTTATTATGATGCTTTATCACTGACTTGTGAAATATGTGAACAGTGTATTTTACTGCTATATGTGTCTAAAGTGATTGATTTCAACGGTGGAAATCAAACTGAATTTCAAATGTGGTTCATATGATTTACTAAATTGTTTATTTAATCATATGACATTTTATATGCAGTAAACATTTTAATAAATTTTATAACTAAAAGATTTTACTGCATATAGTCTTCGAGGTATCAAGATTTGCATACAAATCTTTTACTGAGCTGTGGTTTGCTCACTCCAATATATTATCTCTCCAGATTATTTTTAGTGACGGGTTGAGTATTTCATCCGAGGATTAGAGGCTGCGTATTGAGCACCCCGAGGCAGCGCTTCTAGATCCCGGAGGTATAATTATTTTAATCTATATGTTCAGACTTATGATTTACAGTACTACGATATTGTATTAATTACGGGGATTTAAGTATTGATCACAAATACAAATTGTGAATATTTATTTCCGTTAACTATATTAAATTACGAAAATCATATTTTCAGTGAATTAAATGTGGAAATTAAGATGTCACAGACAGCCCAACCTGTTCATGTGTAGTGAAAACGTGTAAAAAAAATATAAAATACTGTGTACTTGGGATGTGACACATGATCTGAAGATGGGAATATTTTGCTTTTGCTACGTTGTTTGGCATGCTAAAGGCTTTTTGGCAACCTTGGGGTAGTTTTTTTTAATCAAATAATTAAAATAAAAATAACTTTAAAATATAATTTAAAAACTAAATATATAAAAAGTGAACGCGTCGAGCCATTAAACCTAACCCAAATCTATTAAGGCCTGAGAATGAAAAAAGAAGGCAAAATAGGTCAAGTTAAAATTGCCATTTTTCCTAAATGGACTATAAATATGAAGCTCAAAACCTTGATAAATAGGTCAGGTTAGGCCGACCTAATAAGCTTTGGTCCATTTTGACAATGCTACTAAACATGAAAAACGAGTGGATATATGTTCTTGAAGAATTAAAGCTATTTTAAGGAGTATAAGAATCAATGTAATATTTGTTCTCATAATTACTTTCTAATAGTTTTTTTTTTTATAAATAGTTTAAAAAATTTTTATTAAACGTAATTGTGATTACTTTGATTATAATTTTTAGGTTCAAATTTTAGATGTTGAGGTGAGTTGATCTTGATGCATTATTCTTAGAAATTGGAAAACTTTGTTCATTTGATTAACTGATTTCAAGATTTTAAAAATATCTTTTATTTTATTGTTTAATTTGGTTATTTAACATTTTAGTCTTTTTATTTTAACTTTTAAAAACAATATGTTTTAACATACAAGTTTATATTTTTATTTTCAAGTGAGTTTACTATTTTTCTATATTAGAAACACTAAAAATTATAATTTAAATTTAATTTATTAAAATGTTATTAATATTTCACTAAACATCAAATTCATTTAAATGTTAAAATTATAGTATTTTTTTATATTTGAATTATTGTTGTATTAAAATTAAAATTTAAATGAATAAGACAATAATATATTGTAAATGTATTGTTATAATAAAATCATATATTAAATTAATAATATTGTTTTTATTTTTATTAATAATTATTGTATATTTCATAAAAATAATATTAAGAATCATTTAATATTGATTTACACTGTGCTTCAAGTTAATAATATTTCGTAATGAAATTTAAAGATTCTAGATTAGTACCTTATTGTATTGATATGATTGTATAATAAGTATAAATATAACATTTTAAAAATTTAATTTTTTTTGAAGAAAAAAGTTTATCATTTATTAATTTTAAAATTAAAAAATAAATTTATACAATTATAGTTCTTTTTTTTAAGTTAAAAATTTGGCTTTTTTTCAAGATTCAAATTGGATTGAACTTGGGTTTGAATATTGACAAGTTTGGGTATTATTAGTTTTTGGCCTTTCCGGATTCAAATTTTCCAAGGTTAGGATTTTTTTTGATTTGTTTTATTTTTAAGTTCTGGTTGAGTCGAGATCGAATCTTTGACTTTTTTTAAATCAATTCAAACTAGTTCAAATTCAATCATGAATCAGCCCTAGCAAGTTGTCGAGTTAAGCCTACTTTATAACTCCTTTTTTTTTAATTCATTTTTAAGAAATACCAATAGAAAGAATATTATTATTCTATAATTAACCTATCATAATTCAAATTTATGTAAAATCTATTTCAATTTATATAGAGCTCACACTTATAAGTGGTTGATTCCTGTGTAATTTAAAATTATAATTGTACAGTTACATGATTATAATAAAAAAATTATAAGGAAAATGTACCAGACATAAAAAAGTGACAAAATAAAAAAAAAATTTGCCCTTGACATCTTGAGAAGTATTTCTTTTTTGGTGTAAATCACATGTATACTCATCTGTTTTGACGGTTTGAGACTAATCCTGCTTGTGGCTTCGTCACAATTAAGGCTCCTAACCCCTCCCCGATGGTGTGTTTAGTGGGGTTGAATTCAAGAACTCTTCCTACAAACTCAGCTTGCGTTGCCAACTGAGTCACAACTCATGAGTCTTGAGAAGTATCTCTATAAGACTTTTATTTGGTAAGAATAATAAAAAAAATGAAAATTTTTTTAATTCAAAGGTTAAATTACAAAATAAAAAAATTATGAAACTCAAGCAGTTGAGTAAGGATTATTATTTCATCCACTACCGATGGAATTAAAAAATTTTACAAGCAGATCTATTTACATGACACGTGTCTTTTTAAATGGAAAGACAATGAGTCACAATTATTAAAAAGACGATCTGCTTGTGAACTTTTTTAATTTTACCAGCGGTGGATGAAATAATAATACTTTGATTAATTTATTTTTTTCATCCTTTCCTCTTTTCATCTTCCTAGATCAAGTAAAGGTCAAAGATTAAAATATTAGTATGGTTATATAAGATAGATTGCCTAAGATAAGCACAAATCCATACCATCTTTGGACGTCAACAAAATACAAATTTTAGTTTCACTCATTCAAATTAATAATTATCCTCAATAAACACAATTTTACCAAGCACATGGGATGTAATAATTAACATCCCATTACCACAAGAAGCCTTCCCTACACAACTGAATTTTTGTGCAAGTTTCATTCCTTTCAACGATGCAATACAAGCAAAAACCAGTGGCCCAGGGTCAGACAACTTGTTCCATAACTACAAACTCAAGGTAGGAACTAACTAGAAGAGAGGGCAATTAAAAGTTCACAGAATTTACACGACAAAGACTAAACATTTTGGGTGGGGACTCTTTCATATAGGTATAAGATTCTGATGCAGCGCATAAATCAAGGGGATTAAAAACTTATTTTAGGCGAAAATATAAACCTTGATTGATTGGGTTTAATGTTGGGAATAATTTGATTTTGAGAATAATTTAGTATTTAATGTCTTTATTATAGTTTCCTATTTTACCAATGTAATAAGCCTATAAATTGGCTATTGTCTTTCAATAAAAGACAGACTATTCTGATTTTGATATTGATAAAACTTCTTTCTCTTAATCCTCTTCTCATCCTTTCTCTCTCATTTTCTTCAATCTACCCATCCTAACTTTCTTCTCCTACTTGTTTTCATCTCTTCATCTCGTATTCTACATCAAGTGGCATCGGAGCCATTAACGCTTCCTTTGACCAAAAAAAAAAATCCCATGCTTCCCATACCGTCCTGCTACTCAACAACAAATAGCTTCTACTGTTTAGTCTTTTGACGATGAGCTGCAGCTGGAGGCTTGACAAGGAATTGCATCCTTCGTGCTTGGTTGGTAATATTTCTGACCCTTTGAATATACGGTTGATTAATAAATTTAGCGAGGCTTACTACCACATATTGCACTTGGATCTGATTATTTAAACCTTTTGTTTGACTTCCTTTATTTGAACATATACATTGTTTGAGTTTGCCAACCAGAAAGTGTGTCTTAGTTATCATTTGTGAGGTTTCTTTTTCAACCATTCAACCTAAAAAAAAAAAAAATTTAACCCACCCTCATTGCATGATTATTAACTTGGTAATTTTTTCCTATTTTGTTATTGGCAAAAATTTTAATTTTTATTGCTTAAGGTTGTTTTAGTTTTTTCTCAGCATCATTATCATTATCTTATCCTCCACATCATGACTGTGAAAGAACTTGAAACTGCCTTCACAAAACTTGAGCAAAGACAAAGTCAAACTGAAGAGAGAGTGAACAAAACCGAGGGAAGGGTTAGTCACCTAGAAACCCAACTTGACCAACTTTTCACCACTGTTGAACAATTTACCAAATCAGTTAACCTCCTTCGAGATGACTTTTATGCAACTCGTAAGAATCCTGAAAAGCGAGTAGAAGGGGAAATCAGTAGTGAACCAAACAATGGTCAAAGTTCTGTTATGACTCCTGGTCTTAGAAACAATAGGCATACCCAAGCTGGTTTGTTGCCTATACCACCTAGGACATATCCTACAGCCAATCACCCGCCTATTGTCGATGCGGAAGTTTTTTCTGAGGAAGAGTATTTAGAGCATCCACCACGTGTTAGACATGCCCAAAGAGCCAAAGGGAGCTATCATAAGCTAAATCCTCAATATCCCTTGGATCGCCCTAGGTATTGTGATAATGATGAGCTCGATATGTCTAGGAAGGTTAAGGTAGATGCCCCTGAGTTTGATGGTAGGTTAGATCCCGGTGTTTTTATGGATTGGTTGTACAATATGGAAGATTATTTTGAGTGGTACCAAATGAATGATGCTCAACGCATTCGTTTCACCAAAATGAAGTTGGTAGGATCTGCCAAGCGTTATTGGCAAAATGTTCAACGCAACAATGATCGTCTCGGGCGTCCCCCTATTCTTCTTTGGGCCGAGATGCGAGAACAGTTGAAAGAAAAGTATTTGCCACCTTACTATAAGGATCAATTGTTAGACCAACTACTAAACCATAGGCAAGGAACCTCTCATGTCGATCAATACATTTCCAAATTTGAGGAGTTGTTATTGCGGAGTGACATCAACGAAGAACCCAGGCTCACAGTCTCTAGGTTTGTTAATGGGTTAAGAGCTGATATTAAGAGGGAGGTCATTGTGCAATCACCCAACTCCTTAGAGGATGCATATCATAAGGCTTTAGAATTTGAAAAGTACCTCCAATATCCTCCACCTAGGCGTACTCTTGTTCCTTCTCATATTTCTAGGGTTAATATTGGAACCCAACCTGGCCCTCTTAGGACCAACACAGTTTCAAACTCTGTTGCCTCAACTCATAACAAGGGCAAAGAGACTACCACCTCAAGTGTTTCTCGTCCCCTGATAAAGTGCCATCACTGTCATACTGAAGGACATATACTTCTCGATGCCCACATCGAACTTTAGCCTTAGAGCATGTTAACGAGACTACACTTGAGAATGATACTGACATTATTGCTATCACCCCCATGGTGAATCCTGATTGTGATGATGACTCATTTGAGGCCTTTGTAGATGATTCTTTTGCAGACCCTAGTCACCTCTCTGTTGTAATGAGATGCATCTTGTCTAGGGGTGTAAAACGGGCCGAAGCCCGTGGGCTAATCCTTTAAACCCGCGGGCTTCTTAAGGGCCGGATTTTATTTTTTAGGGCCGTTTTTACGGGTTAGCCCGCGCGGGACGGTTCACAAGCCCGCGGGCCGGCCCCATTTTGGGCCTTTTTTTTCAATTTTTTTATATAATTTGTTTTTTAATTATATTATTAATGTATTTTTATTTCTTACAAAATAATAAATACATGACATGATTTTATTGTATTCTAGCAAAAAAATGAATTCATGTAATTTTATTTTGAATTCAAACCATGACATTATACACACACACACACACACACACACACACACATATAATAGTAAAAATAAGATGTTGCCATGTTGGAAGAGTTTAATGTTTAATAGAAATTTATGTTTTTTTAAGATTGTAATTATTTATTTTAAAATATTGTAAGTGAATTGTAATTGTATTTAAAATGTATTTGTATATGAATTTTAATGATTTTTAAAATTTTATTTTTATAATTTTATTTAAAAATTACTTGACCCGCGGGCCGGCCCGGTCCGCATTAAAAACGGACCGGGCATGTAAAAATTAGCCCATTTAAAAATGGGCCTAAACGAGCCAAGCCCGTATTGGCCAGTATCCGTGCGGCCCGCCCCGCATCCGCCCCGCCCCGCCCGTTTTTCATCCCTAATCTTGTCCACACCTGCCTCACCTGATGCTTGGAAGCGCACTAGTATCTTTCATACCTATGTTCCTTTAAAGGACAAAGCCTGCAAGATTGTCATTGATGGCGGTAGTACCATGAATGTGATTTCTAGCACTGCCCTTACAAGGTTCAACCTTAAGCCCGAACCCCATCCCAATCCTTTTAGAGTTGCTTGGGTAGATAAAACTTCCCTACCCATCAAAGAACGCTGTCTAGTACCTCTTAGGATGGGACCTTACTTTGAGGAACTCTATTGTGATGTCTTACCTATGGATGTTGCACACGTCTTACTCGGTCGTCCTTGGTTATATGATCATGATGTTAAGCATTTTGGCCGAGACAACACCTACACATTCACCCATGGTAAGAAGACCATTTTGCTACAACCTGCCCAACCTACCTCTAAGAAAAAGTTTGTGTCTTCCACTCTCCCTGACACTAGCAAGAATAGACTTCAGATTTTGTCCTGTAAGCAATTTGAGAATATAGGAACTGAGACTGGTCTAGTTTTCGCTCTTGTCAATAAGGATAGCTTCCGCTTTTCCTTAGATACCAACATAGACCATATCTCTAGTGTCTCTCCACTTTTAGATGAGTTTAAGGACGTCATGCCTGATGAACTCCCAAATGAGTTACCACCGATGAGAGATATCCAACACGCCATTGACCTAGTCCCAGGTTCCCAATTGCCTAATCTCCCACATTATAGAATGAATCCAACCGAGCGAGCTGAATTGAATAAGCAAGTAGATGATCTTTTACAAAACGGATTTATTCGTAATAGTCTTAGTCCATGTGCAGTTCCTGTTTTATTAACCCCAAAAAAGGATGGATCATGGCAGATGTGTGTGGATAGTAGAGCCATTAACAAGATCACTGTTAAATACAGGTTTCCTATCCCTAGGTTAGAAGACATGTTGGATGAATTAGCTGGTGCTCAAGTGTTTTCAAAGATAGATCTACGAAGTGGATATCACCAGATTAGGATTCGACTTGGAGATGAGTGGAAAACTGCCTTCAAAACTCAAGATGGGTTGTATGAGTGGTTAGTAATGCCATTTGGTTTGTCTAACGCACCAAGCATCTTTATGAGAGTCATGACCCATGTTCTCCGCCCCTTCATAGGTAAGTTCCTTGTTGTCTACTTTGATGACATATTGATTTACAGTAAGTCTAAGGAACAACACCTAGACCATCTTCGTCAAGTCCTGTCAGCGCTTAGAAAGGCAAAGTTGTATGCCAATATTAAAAAGTGTGCCTTTTTGCAAAGCCAGGTACTATTTTTAGGGTACATTGTGTCTTCCCAAAGAATTTCTGCTGACCCTGATAAGGTTAAATCTATTAGAGAATGGCTTGAGCCTAGGACTTTAACAGAAGCTCGTAGTTTTCATGGTTTAGCCTCCTTCTATAGACGATTCATTAGAGGGTTTAGCACTATCACTGCTCCTATCACTGAGTGCATGAAGAAAGGAGAGTTTAAATGGACCCTTGATGCTCATAAGGCATTCCTTGAAACTAAGGAAAAGATGACCACTGCCCCGCTTTTGCGACACCCTGATCTATCCAAAGTTTTTGAAGTTGCTTGTGATGCATCCGGTGTAGGTATAGGTGGGATTCTTAGCCAAGATGGCCACCCTGTTGCTTATTTCAATGAGAAACTTAACGAAGCCAAGCAAAAGTACTCCACCTATGACAAAGAATTTTATGCAGTGGTCCAGTCCCTTCGTCATTGGCGGTATTACTTGCTGCCAAAGGAATTTGTTCTTTACTCTGACCACCAAGCCCTTCGCTACCTAAGCTCCCAACGAAAATTGAGTGATAGACATGCTAAATGGGTTGAGTTTCTTCAAGATTTCACCTTTGTACTTAAGCACTGTGCTGGAACTGACAATAAGGCTGCTGATGCTCTTAGTCGAATTTCTCTCGTTCTCCATTCTATGACTACTCATGTCACTGGCTTTGAGCGTCTTCGGGATGAATTCTTACCATGTCCTGATTTCGGCCTCATTTATAAAGACCTATTAGAAACCCCTAGTCGAGAACATGTTGGTTTCCTCATTCGAGATGGCTACCTTTTTCGAGGTACTAAACTGTGTATTCCACGAACTTCTCTTCGAGACTTTTTAGTATGGGAATTACATGCAGGGGGGCTAGCTGGACATTTTGGTAGGGATAAAACCATTACTTTGGTAGAGGATCGTTTTTACTGGCCTTCTTTGAAGAAGGATGTTGCCCGAATAGTTTCCCAGTGTCGCACCTGTCAGTTAGGAAAGGCAAAGAAGCAAAACACTGGATTGTACACTCCACTCCCTGTCCCACATACTCCTTGGCGTGACCTCAGTATCGATTTTGTCCTAGGGTTACCAAAGACTGTTAGCAAACATGATTCCATCTTTGTGGTGGTTGATCGATTTTCTAAGATGGCCCATTTTATCCCATGTTCTAGGACCACAGATGCGTCACATGTTGCTAAGATGTTCTTTAAAGAGATTGTGAGATTACATGGCTTACCTTCAACCATAGTGTCTGATCGGGATGTCAAGTTTGTTAGTTATTTTTGGAAGACACTTGGAAATTGTTTGGCACCACACTGAAGTTCTCTTCTGCTTTTCACCCACAGACCGATGGTCAAACGGAGGTTGTTAACCGTAGTTTAGGTGATTTACTTCGCTGTCTAGTTGGGGAAAAACCTGGTACTTGGGATGTCATTTTGCCCATTGCTGAATTTGCTTATAACAACTCTGTCAATCGTTCCACAGGTAAAAGCCTTTTTGAGATTGTTTATGGCCTTTCCTTAAAACAACCTATTGACCTCATTCCTTTGCCCATAGATTATCGCCCTTCTGACTCCGCCCAAGCCTTTGCTGACCATATCCACAATTTACATGCTGAGATTAGGCGAAAAATTGCTCTAAGTAATGAAAATTATAAACTTTCTGCTGATGCACATCGTAGGCATAAGGAATTCCAGGTTGGTGATTATGTCATGGCTCGCATTACTCCTGAGCGTTACCCAAAGAATTCTGTAAAAAAACTTCATGCCCGCTCTATGGGCCCTTTTGCCATTACTCATCGGATTGGATCCAATGCATATGTGCTTGATTTGCCTCCTAATTTATCTATCAATCCAATATTTAATGTGGCAGATTTATTTGCTTATAGAGGCACCTTCGAGCCTCCAGTTTTGCCTTCCTCTATGTCTACAGGTCCATCTTCCGTTGTTGCACCAAGTCTTCCTACAGCCTCTTTTGGCCCTATCGATGTAATTGTTGATGTTTTGGATGACGAACATGTGACTTCTTCCACTGGAGGAATTCATCGGTTCTTAGTACGTTGGAAGGATCGTCCATCCACTGATGATACTTGGATCACCGAAGATGAGTTTCACCAACTTGATCCTGACTTGTTGGAGTCCTATTTGCAGCATAACTCGACGGAGCTGAGTTCTTTTCACCCCGGGGAAAATGATGCAGCGCATAAATCAAGGGGATTAAAAACTTATTTTAGGCGAAAATATAAACCTTGATTGATTGGGTTTAATGCTGAGAATAATTTGATTTTGAGAATAATTTAGTATTTAATGTCTTTATTATAGTTTCCTATTTTACCAATGTAATAGGCCTATAAATTGGCTATTGTCTTTTAATAAAAGACAGACTATTCTGATTTTGATATTGATAAAACTTCTTTCTCTTAATCCTCTTCTCATCCTTTCTCTCTCATTTTCTTCAATCTACCCATCCTAACTTTCTTCTCCTACTTGTTTTCATCTCTTCATCTCGTATTCTACATCAGATTCGCTTCACATTGATAACCCCCACAGATGGAGAGGTATTTCATATTTCTCTTTATCTTCCTAGCATTGTAATGCAACCATTATATCAAAGGCCCCAGACATTTGGTAATGATTCAAATCCTAAAATTGTCACTATTAAAAATGTTTTACCGTTTACCACTTTCATTCAAACAAGATTAGTTTCAAACCGTAAAACGGATAAAAATACATATAGTTACACAAAGAAAAAAAAAAGCCAATCGATCTAGCATTCCAACAAATTTTGCTTTTTTCCACCCAACTCCGTGTGTGCTTCCTCTCAAACCTCATTATAACTCTTTATTCTAATTCATTTTGAAGCCGGGGCCAGCTTCCCTCTTATCATGCAACTTTGGATATATCTTTGCTGGATCTGTTATATTTCATGTGACTCTTGACAAGTTGACCATCAGCAATTGCAACCATCAAGGAAAGCTCTCCTGCCAGAACTGAGGCGGCTACAATTGTTGCCAAGAGCCTTGAGTTTGAACCTGGTAACTCTTTACTTGCACCTTTCACCCCAAGCAAATTCAGGCATGCAGACTGAGATGCAAGTTGAGTTCCACCCCCAATTGTGCCCACCTGATGAGAAAAAAAAATATCATATTGGATATATGGCAGTGGATAAAGAAGAAAAAAAGTTCCACTTCGTGCAAATAGAAGTTAAATCACCTCAATGGAAGGCATAGTTACAGATACGTGAAGATCCTTCCCATCATTCACTGCTTCCATCATGGTAATGCAGTGGGAACTTTCCACGTTCTGTGCTGGATCTTGTCCAGTTGCTATGAAGATAGCAGAGACAATGTTGCTTGCATGGGCATTAAATCCACCAAGAGCACCGGCAACAGCAGAACCAGCAAGGTTCTTGAGCACATTGAGCTCTACTAGTGTAGCAACATTGGTTCTGAAAACCTTCTTCACTACCTCTTCTTTAATAATTGCTTCACACACCACTGATGCCTCGCCCTTCAATCCAGTTAATAGCAGCAGGTTTCTTGTCCGAACAGAAGTTTCCTAGAAAAAAAAAACATAAAAGCAACCAAAAACATGTTGTAATTGCCATTTAGGGTGAAGGTAACTCTACATGGTAAATCTAAAAATCCAAGTCAACTAGCCTTCTAAGAAAATTTAATTACCATGACAAAAAAATTTCAACTGAAAAGAGAAAGGGAGAATAAAAAAAGTGGAATGTTAATGTAACTAAACATAAAAGAGATACAATATCAAAATGAAAATTTAACTCCAATAATTGAAATACTTATAAAATTAACATGATCCTGACACTAATGCTGAAATATCCAGTCAGTGAAACAGCATAATTAAGGCATACAAAGTTTGGCACCACGATAAGTACTATAATAATTTGTAAAAGTTACATTTAATTTTGTTTGTGAAACAAAAACGCAAAAACTAGTATAAACAAGTTTACATTTCTAATGTAGAATGACCAGTGTATATCGTAACAAGGTAAAGCACTCTTTTATTAAAATGACAAAATTTTTAAAGAACATTCTAATTAAAAAGATGCCCCTACCACAAAGTATTATTATTTTTGGGTACTGCAACGATTTACGATGATATCAAAGCTTTCTTAGTGAAAGGAATCAAGATCATAGTTTTGGGGAAAGCATGTCAAACTAATAATTCCAACAGATAAGACAGAAGGTGAGACGTAAAAAGGTACTGTTTAAACTGCAAAATCTAACCAAAATTTTTCAACACAGGATGCATTTAAGAAATGAACCTACCAGAGATACCAATAATATCCATGTCTGGATAATCACTTTTAAGGTTTTTTAGGACGTTCTCAACCCCCTTGGAAACCATGTTTGTTCCCATTGTGTCCCCTGTGCTGCAACTAAATCTCATATAGAGATTTTTACCAGCAACAGAACACCGGACACCCTGAAGTCTTGCAAAGTTACTTGACCTGGCAAACAATGGAACATATCACTTCTTCAATGAACAGATATAAACTAAACCACCCCCCTCCCCCTTAACCAACCACAACCTAATCTTTTCCATTGCTCACACAAGGCTTTTTAATGCAAGTTTAAAATCAATTATAGCAATGATAAAAGTAGAGTAGTAATTGTTGAGAGGGTTTTACCATTTACTACTCTCAGCACGAACAAGATTAATTTCAAACTGTAAAAGGGATTAATATACTTGTAGTTCCGCCAAAAAAAAAAACATAGACTACCCCTTTATAAAATATTTACATGTTAAATGTCCAATTATCTAAATCGTCACTTTCATAACTATTCAATGTTGATTCCCTTATTCATGGCTAAATTGAAATGAACGTATTGCAAACTTATGAATCAACTCGTGAAATTTTTAAGCTTTGGTTATTCACCAAGCAACGAATAGATTCAAAACTCGGTAAGGGTTAAAGACCAAAACCTTCTCTAGCAACAATCATAAGGAAAGTATTCAATTGTAAAAACACATCAAAATCAAGGCAACAGACCCACAAGACTAAGATGTATAGAATGAGTTTGCACGAACATAAAATTATAAATCCTAAGCAACGAAAATGATTAATGAAATACACTATCATAGAAAAAAAATTAAAGAAGCAATCGAAGATTTAAGTTTGTTATGTAAGTACTTGTTAAATTCGTCGGCTAAGATCTGAAAATTTGAAGGATTCTCGAGGAAAAACTTGAGTTGGCAAGCTCTTGCGGCTGAGGGGAACCTGACAACTGGAGCTCTGGTCATGCCGTCCCTCAAGATAGTGCTGCTGGCCCCACCGGATGCATAGATAGCCTTGAATCCTCGGTTGGTGCTGGCGACCAGGCAGCCCTCCGTGGTAGCCATGGGGACAGAGGACACGAAACCGTAGAGGAGCAATGGGCCTGCAATCCCCACCGGTATCTGCACGTAGCCTATTGGCATTTCGCAGCACTGCTTCAGAATGGAGTCATAATCGAAGCCATCCAAAGGCAAGCCCTGCAATGACCTTCCAGTAATCCTCTGCAAAGCCTCTCTTCGAATGCGGGCCGCTCTCTTGCAGTCTCCAAGTTAATCTTCAAGCGCGTGAGAGGGAATTGCTCCCTTCATAACCCATTCTACGAGTTCTTCGTCTTCGGCAGAGGAAACCGCCGGTATTAGATGGTCAGAAATAGAGGTAGGGCAGGTCAGCAGCCGGTGTCGGGGACCGTCGACGACGACGTCATCTTCAAGGTCACAAGCGTCATTGGAGGATCGTGCAATGAAGGACTGGACAAAATCGATGCCGAAGAAACCGAGGAGGTATATATGAAGGAGGCGATGAGAGAGACAATGGCAGCCAGTTCGGAGAAAGTGACGATGTGAAGAGGCATGGAGTTGCGGATCTTGTCTCGCCACCTAAGCAGCAGGTAGTATGCCACGGAGAAGAAAGGCGTGAAGAAAATGGCGTTGGTCAGGTAAAGAGGCAGCGGTAGTGCATCTGATGCCTTGGATGCCAACGATTGCTGCCCCGTGGCAGCTGATCGGGGTGCTTTAAAAGGCCGCCGGCGCACCTCCATTTCCAAAAATTTTGGCCGAAAAGAAAGGCACTTTAAAGAGCGTACATAATACAAATCAACACTAGTTATGAGAAGGAAATTACCAAGGAAAAAAAGCCCAGAAATGAGGAGCAAATGGGGTACGCGAGGATTTTAATTCCGATTAAAATGATATGTTTTTTCTTTTTTTTTTTTGGTTGCAAAGGAAATTATAAATTACATTATAAACTTCCTAGGATAAGAGACACCCCAAGCATCATAATCTAATAAAGCATATAGCCAAGAAGGAGCAGAATCCAGCTCCTCATACCCTTCATCCATCTGACATGCCATTTTAGCTAATTTATCCACATAAAAATTTCCTTCTCTGTACCCATGGCAAAGAATAACTCTCCATTCTCTTTTGAGAAGAGTTCTAATATCAATAATCAGACAACCCAAAGGATGAGTTTGCACATCAGCTGACTCAACTAGTTTCAAAGTTGCTAGAGCATCCATCTCACAAATCAACATCCTATGTCCCCGTGACCATGCGTGAAGCAACCCCATTTTCAAAGCTTGTAACTCTGCCACCATGTTAGTACACACCCCAAGAGAAGCTTGAAAACCTGAAAGCCATCGTCCCTCACTTGATCGCAACAGTCCTGCCGCTCCAGCGACACCCGAATTTCCTTGTGCAGCCCCATCCGAGTTTAGCTTCACCCACCCCCAAGGTGGAGCTATCCATTTGATACTCAAAGGCTCTTTCTGTGATGCAACTTTTTTTAGGCAAGCTCCTTGAATATCTCGAGCTCCACTCCAAATTAAAGATAGTAGCTTCTTTGTCGACACCGCCCTTGGAGAATGCGTCTGGAAGACCACATCACATTTGGATTTCCATATCCACCAAACTGCCATAATAAAAATACACCTCCAGTCATCCCCTGAATGTAGAACCACTTTTGTCCCCTTTAAATTCCACGTGATCCACTCTTGTATAGGACCTTGAAGAAACTCAACAAAGAATTCAACAGGAAGCAGAGCCTCCCAGATTTTAATCACCCTTGGACAATCTCGTAAAAGATGAATAGAGGATTCCTCTTCGTTCCCACACCTTGGACATAGCAAGTTACTACTCATTCCCCACTGAAAACTGAGCTTATTAGTCAGGATCCTGTCCTTCATAGATAGCCAAATGAAGTACAACCATCTATTGGGTGCAGGGAGTTTCCAAATCCAACTCCAGTTAATGTCAGTCACAGACCAATCTAGCTGATAATTAGCTCTGTAGGCAGATTTTGAAGTAAAAATACCATTAGGTTCATATCTCCATATCCACCTATCCTCCAAAGTTGTAATTCGTGACACCGATGTACCCAATATTCTTTTGGCTGCTTCCCATGGTACTTAAGAGAGGATTAAAGACGAATTCCAGCTTCCATTCTCACCTAGAAAAGACTTCACTGGTGCGGTAATATCAATCAAATTTATATTAATACCACCATATTCCAATAAGGGTTTATCTAACCATAAGTTTGTCCAAAAAAATGTATTTTCTCCATTCCCAATGTGTCTACATAAACCAGTTGCAAGAGCTTCCAAGCCTGATGTTAAAGATTTCCACGTAGATGAGCAATTTATCATTTTACTAGCCTTATGCATCACAAACCGAATGATATCACCACTACATCGATACTTAGCCTTTATCATTTTCACCCATAGACTATCTGGCTGATTAAGAAATCTCCATGCAGATTTTTGAATCAAAGCCATATTATGGTCCTCCATGCACCGAATACCAAGTCCACCAAATTTCTTCGGCTGACACACTTCTTTCCAATTTACCAAGGCAACTCCTCTCTTGTCTTTTGAGCCGCCCCATAAAAACCTTCTGTTAAGTTTATCCAGCAACTGATTAACACCCTTCGGCAGCAGAGTAGTCATCATGTGATACGATGGAATAGATGTCGTCACCGATGTGATTAGTGTTGCTCTTGCTGCCAAGCTAAGCAGTTTAGCCTTCCATCCCTTCAGTCTGTCACTGACTTTGTCAATAAGATCCTGGTATGTTTTCTTCACTACACGGCCATGAATCAATGGGACACCAAGATATTTCCTTAAATCATTTGTTCTTCCAATCTCCAAAATACGACTAACAATCCTTCCACACGATGGTGAAGATTTCGAGGATACATAAATTTTTTATTTATCTTTATTAACTTTGGCACCCGAGGCTTCACAAAACTGGTCCAGAATATCTTTGACAACCTTAGCTTGTGAAGAATTAGCTCTAGCAAATAGGAATATATCATCTGCAAAAAATAGATGCGATATGCCCAGACTACCTTTACCTAAAATTATAGGTTTCCAAGAACCCTGGTGAACTACTCTGTCAATCAGATTCCCAAGCCTCTCCATGCACAACACAAATAGGTAAGGTGATAATGGATCACCTTGTCTAAGTCCTCTCTGTAAAGAAAACACCTCCGTCATCTCACCATTCCATAACACTGATGCTTTGGCACCCCTGACACAATTTAGAATTAGCTTTATCCATTTCAAAGGGAAATCGAATGTCACCAGTGTATCCTCCAAAAAGCTCCATCGAATCCTATCATATGCTTTTTCCAGATCAATTTTTATAGCCATGAGACCATCTTTTCGTTTAGATCTCCTAATAGTGTGTAATAATTCCTGAGCAATGAATATATTATCAGCAGCTTGTCTGCCAGGAATAAAGCTTGCTTGAGTAAGAGAAATCAAGTCATTCAAGTAAGGTCTTAATCTATTCACCAGGATTTTTGTCACTAATTTATAGATCACACAACATAAACTAATTGGTCTAAACTGCTTAATTGTATCCGGAGAACTCACCTTCGGGATTAAAGTGATTAGTGTTGTGTTCAGCTCATCCGAAACTCTACCAGTTTCAAATGCTGATTTAACCACTGCAAAAACATCTCTATTAAATAGTTCCCAAAACTTTTGATACACGCCAGCCTGGAATCCATCAATGCCTGGAGCAGCCCATGGTTTCATCTGGGAGAGGGCCAAATGAAGTTCAGCTATATCGATATCATTGCAGAGCAGGTTAGCTTGACTCAAGGATAGTGAGAGGTTCCCGAAATTTGGAAAACAGTGACTCCTGCTTCCCTCATCTAAGTATAAGTTCTTGAAATAATCCATCACTAAAGCTTGAGTTCATCCTGTCCTGAAATCCATGAGCCCGATTCATTTTTTAGCATAGAAATCCTGTTTCTACTTCTTCTACAGATAGTGGATATGTGAAAGAATTGAGTATTCCTTTCCCCTTCAAGAATCCATTTAGCTCTAAACTTTTGATGCCACAAGAGTTCTTCTTGCTTAAGTATCTCATTATATTCACCCTTCAATTTTTTCTCAAAAACGTGAAGCTGGTGACACCAAGCCAAAGAGAGCATTTTTTGTACACCTGTTAGCCTGTTTAAGATTCGACGTTTCTTTCTGAACACATTCCCAAAACAAGTATAATTCCAATCCCGTAACTCTTTCACTAAAATTTTCGATTTCTCCCAAAAGGAACCTGTATTTCCTTCCCAAACTCGTGACATTAAATCATGGATAGAGGAATCAGTTAACCACATATTGTGAAATCTAAACAGTCTCAGCGTACCTTTTCCTTGCAAAGATTTTATTACCTGCACTAGAACCGGGCAATGGTCTGAATAGGTACTAGTAAGATGAAGAACCCAAGCTTCTGGAAACAGGCCTCTCCAACTATTGTTAGCCAATGCTCGGTCTAGCCTTTCTTGAATTCTGGCTCTCCCTGGTCTTTGATTACACCAAGTAAACTTCGATCCTTGAAAGCCCAAGTCTATCAGATTACATGTATCAATCATTTTATTAAACAGGAAGCACCTTCTGGTGGACACTCCAGCTCCTCCACTTTTCTCAGATGCCTCTTTCACTTCATTGAAGTCTCCTACTAGCAGCCAAGGTAAAGTTATTGCTTTTGACAATTCCTCCAGGATTGACCATAGCATACATCTTTGCTCTAAGGTAGGACTTGCATATATTGCTAACAATAGCCATGTGTCCCCATCTTTGCAAACTAAAGCATGAATCATTTGCTTTGAAGCCTGTAAAATCTGAACAGAAATATCTCCATCATTCCAGCACAACCAAATGCCCCCAGAAAAACCAACTGGGTTAACAATATGATGGTTGCGCAAGCCCATTCTTCTGATCATTCTTTCTGCTACTCTTTCTCCAACTCTATTCTCCACCAATACAAGAATGTTCGGTCTATGCATTCTGAGCAACTCTCTAACATTCCTCAAGAATTCCTGATTACCTGAACCTCTAGTGTTCCATAGAAGAATATTCATTAAGATCATACACATTGGTTCCTATAACAACAACCTCTCTAGGATGAGCATCAACCATCATTCCGTTATCTCCATGCATATCATCACTTCTATTCTGAACTAGTTCTGTCTCTGGAACATAAGAATCATGTGGTTCTCTATCTCTATGGTCTGAGGGTAATTCTGTGTTATTATGATCTCCCAAGATTGGTTGCAATGCTCCACCATCATCCGGAACTTCCAAGATTAGGTTCCTAGCAATGTTTATACTTGCTTCTCTGGGAGTAACCACTTGGATCTTACGTTCCTTACTTCTCCCAGTAATTGGGCTCTCCAATCAAAAGCCCGCTGCTTGATCTCTGGGCTTAGCCTCTTCCAAGTTAAGTTGCCCTTTTGTAGTCTTTTCCAACCCCAACTTAAGGTTACTTGAACCTCCCTTCTGTTGGCTCGCAACCTTCTTGCCATAAAGTGGATTATTTAACACATTGACTTGCATTAAACTATTTGATGTAGCTTCCCTGATTTCCGCTGCATGTTCCCCCAAATTAGCCATGATATCTTCCTCCAATAAATGGAATTTTGATCCTTGATTTCGGGTCTGACTAAGATTACCATTACTCCTCTTGTCAACTTTCCTTCTTCGACGTGGTTGCATCACCATCCATGGTCCGAACTCCTTTGGAGTAGAATCCGACTGGTCCTTGAGACCGACCTGCTGTTCAGTCTCCTTCCCAGCTTCTTCATTGTTGGTTTGTTGCTTTTCAGTTGCTACCTTCGATGGTACGTTTTCATGAGAATGCTCATTCTGGAAAATGCATGGCTCTTTGTGTCCTACTCGTCCACACTTGAAGTAAATAAGATTCAGTCCTTCATATTCTACTTTTTGCCAGTGACCATCGACATTTATAATCGGAACCAATGGCTTGTTCAACTCTATTTGCACAGAAACACATGCAAACTTTCCCCGCGCAGCATATCTTGTGTTAGAATCCACTTTAATGGCAACACCTATAGTGTTTCCCATGACCATCAGCAACTTCTCATCATAATATTCAATGGGAAGTTCCGAGAAACGAACCCATACCACCGTTGAATCAATGGTTGCAAAACTAGGATAAAACCTTGGCTCCCATTTTCTAAGAGTAAGATAATGGTTGAATATTTTTTTCATCGGCTCAGAGAGAATGAGTACCCTTGGTGGTGATGCTCAACATGGTAGAACTAGCGAAGAAGAGGATATACTGGACAGATCAACGAAACGAATAAAGTTGAAGGCAATTTCTTTGGTTGATCAGTATGAGAACACGTCGGTGGCTCCTAAACCATCTTTCAAAGATATGGTGCTGGGATCTCAAGACGCATGGGGTTGTGGAGATAAAGTTGGAGAGGGACAGGAATTTATGGAGTGCCTAGAGGAACCCTTTATGATAACAGAAAACGAGTCCTGGCCTTGCTTTTCGTTATCAGACCGTTACCGGAGACAGATCCAACAGCCATGGCGTGATTGTTTAATCATAAAATTGCTTGGTCGTTCTGTGGGTTTTCGAACGCTGGATGTAAAACTAAGAAACTTATGGAACCCTAAAGGAGACTATGATCTTATTGACTTAGGAGAAGGGTTCTTCTTAGTTAAATTTGCGGCAGTTGAAGATTTGAAACATGTGATTGAAGATGGATATGTTTTTTAAAATATTAAAAAATAAAAAATAAATAAAATAAAAATATATTATTATTTTAATTTTATTTGTGAAATAAAGATTTTACTCACATTATATTAAATATTAATCATTTATTTTATATAGTGCAGCACATGTGTTGGCCGAAATTATTCCAAACATTCTCATGGATCCTTCCTCTTCACACCATTTGTTTACAAGGAAAAATCCTTGTTTTCACCTATTAATTATATATTAACAATCCATCCATGATATAAAGTTTGGTTGAAAGTAATAGAAGTAGATTTTTTTCTCAAGCATTTAGATATGAGTTGAATCATGAAATTATCACTGTTAGAGAGCTTTACCATTTATCACATCCAGTTCGAATAAAATTAATCTTAAACTGTAAAACTAATGAAAATATTTGTGGTTACACAAAAAAGAAAAAGGATTCATGTGGCTTCCTTCTTTTTTTTTTCTTTTTTTTAATCATTGGGGGCTTTTCCTCTTCTTTGTATCTTTGCTTCTTTTTTCTTTCACATTGTTTCTTTTCACTGCTTCTGAAAGCCATGTCCTCTACCTGGGTCAAACCTATTCATCTTCCCTTGCAAAAAGGAAGTAATTTATATTTGAACCTGCAAAAAGGAATAGTTTTCTTGTATTACTTGGGAAAGGGAGAGGATGTATCAATTTGAAGATAGTGAATTTGGTAGAAAATCCTTGGAGAAGTCTCAAGGTAGAGGACGTAAGTAAAGGTGTCAAACTTTTATAAATCTTTGTGTAAAGCTTCTCTTCCCTATACTCTTTAAATATTTATTGTTTGTTGATTAACTATCTTTTACATTACTGCATTGTGGATTGTTCAACTAGTGTAGGCTACATTCTAGGCAAAATATACTTTAAGTTAGAAAAACTTTAGAAACCAATTCACCCCCTCTTGATTTAGGATTGAGCCATCTTTATTCACCATATCATAACCTCTAAACAAGATCTATGGGATAGTCATCTTACCAGGTCCATTACACCATATTTATTAGTCCTTAGCTCATTTGCAATATGCTCATTATGAAGAATGTGTGCAATAAATATGTAACTATGATAACTATTATTTCCATGCTACGTAAGCTACTTGATGCTTATTATGTATTCGATGATCGAATAGTAACAATTTGAATCTTTATGTAGAGACCCCAGTGTGTGAAAGCACAAGGGCGCGAGCCTCTTGAAAGGTCATATCTACCTTGGGATTGTGGAATTTCTCTATTCCAAATATAATTAAGCTCAAGTAGCTACAGTTTCAGTATAGGTAAGAATAAATGCAACAAATTGAAAAATAACCATTAAGTCTATAATCGATGAATAAAGTTGGGTAAACAGATATTGTGATTTGACTTTTGGATATCAAATAAGTGTGGTTAAACCACCAAGGTTGACTAAGTTAGACCCTAAATGGATTAAATACACCCTAAGTGGATTTAAAACATGCAAAACCCTACTACAAGCATGCAAAGCAGGCCACCCTTATTTCTAAAAGACATATAGTTGTCTTCCATATGTAAGTTGAAGAGTAAACGATAGCCAAGAGTTATTAGATTAATACTAACCATGGAAATTTAAGGAAATTAAGAAATATGAAATTAAAGGAAAAATATGCATTAGATATTTATGCCACTTGTTACCTTTGACTTTGATAATTAGTAATCTTAATCCTTAAGAATTTTGAAGGTGCAAAATATCCCAAGTGTTGCAAGAGAGGTTTAACCACTGAGGGAAAACCAAAACTAAAGAGAAAAGAGAGAAAGAAAATGTGGGGAAGAAGAAGAAGGAGAAAAGAATGAAACCCCTAACCCTCTAAGTTGATCTTTTACTCCTCTTAAAGCTAAAAAACATCATCCTTGTGTTAACTTCATGAGTTTTGTGTGAAATAAACTTTGAGAAAGAAAAAGGGTAAGTTTTGGCCAAGCTAGATTCAAGGGGTAAGAGTTGTTTATTTGATTTGATCTTTATATATGATGCTTAAATGATGATTTTAAGGTGTGTGGTGGTCTTGTTTTGCAGTTAAAACTTGTGAAAGTTTGGGAGTGAGGTTTTGGTCAAGGTGTGATCTATAGGACAAAGGTTGTGCTTTGACTTTAATATTAAAATATGATGTTAACATATTGATACTAAGATGTTTTATGGTAATAGTTTGAAACAAAACCTTGTGGAATGTTAGTATGTACATTTGGTCATGGTGAAAGGTAACCATGAGATGTGATTGTTTTGCATTAGTATTAATATATGTAAGTTGTATGGTAATACAAAGTGTTTGGTGGTTTTGGTTTGTACTGAAACTATAAGGAAGAAACTTATACCATTATACCCTAAACTTGAACTAAAGGGAAGTACATGAAGCGTGATTAGTTTAATGAAACTATTGTTATGTAAATAATGTGTGCTAAGTAGTGGTATAATTTTCATGTAGAGAAAGCATAAGGAACCCTAGGAATATGTAAGTTTGATTTCATTTGATGTAGTGTGATTTCCATCTTGTATATTCACTCATTACTAAACTATTTGATGTATTAGATTGTAAAGAAAGTGATTATGTGGTGGTGTGCAATTCGGCTAAGGCATTGAAAAGTGCCTAAGTGTGGTAGTTTCAGTAAGTTAATGATATAAGAATGGATATTGGTATCGTAAGGTGTAGGCATGATTGGTTAGAAACTATAATGTGATTGAGAATGCTATATATACCTATGGTGTGCCAATACTACCTAATAAGGGCATAGTAGCCCATGTGATGCATGTGGTATTATAATATAATTATATGAATAATACCAATGCTAGCTAAGATATAATGACTTGTGTAGAAGTATGAAAGTTGAATGATTGTGCATATGTTAGCAATAGAGACATTAGGTTGTTTAGCCTTATGCATTCGGTCTAGCTTTGTTTAGTATGTGATTATTTAACTCAAACATAGTGCATTAGCTTAAAACATGTATAGCATGAGATTTGGACATTTTGCGTTGATTATGTACTTCTGAGAATTTCTGAAATATGTGGAAAATGTTTTAAATTGCCTATGACGTAATGTTTTATGCATAGTGTATTTAACGAAAGCATGATTTAGCTTACACTATGTCAAAGCATGTTAAGTGTTTGAATTTCAAAACTATCAGTGTTCTAGAATTGACAGTATTTCGAACCTTTAGAACCTTCAAAATTTTTGAAACTATCAGAAATTATTAGAACTATCATAAACTTTTAGAACTTCAGAAACTTCATATTTTTCAAAATTTGGCTACTCTTTAATATCAATAAAGCACTATGAACACATCCAGTGGAATTTACTACTAAGTCGTATTCGAGCTTGTCTGACAATATCATTGATAGGTCCTAGTCATACCTGATCAATGGGACTAGAGTTCAGAAATCTATGACCATAGGTTGCACCCTTGTCCAAGGTTGTCAAACTCACTAATAGCTGCAGTGAGATTAGAGTACATATTTATTGCTAGGTCAAACAAGATTATCCCATATATCCGTCAGAACTTGATTTTGAATGTTAGACTTTCATATTTGTGTTTGAATGATGTTAAAACTTTGTTATCAAAACTTTGTTTTAGAATTTCAAATTTGAACCCTGAACATTAAACATACTTTTGATTGTTATATATGACATAATTAGTTCAGGGCATTGCTTTTAGAATGTAAGTATGTAGAAAGGTTTTGATAACATACATGGTGTGGCATGACATCATTGATTTTATACATATCAGAATGTGAAATATTGTGATATGAACTTTGGAAACCCCTACTTGTTTTCTGCAATGAGATCATGACATGATTATGCATTCTTACATGTAGGATATACATGTTGTGATATAAGAATATTAGAATATGTATACATTGGACTATTCTGTTTAGATGTCGAGCAATGGGGAAATGAGATGCTTCAAAGCATCCTTCTGACTAATACCCCTAAAAGACCTGGACTGCATTATTGAGTCCTAGTACATAAGTGAGAAAACATTTTGATAGTGTTAAGTTCTTCATATTTTGATTATGAGCTTTATACAAGTAAATGGCGCGCATTGTGTATAAAACATTATGATTCTAACACTGCTCTTATATAATTAACTTACTAAGTTTTAGCTCACTCCCCTCCACTATTTCTCATTCAGATTAAGCTTGAGTTAGATTACTTTTGATTTAGTATCAAGCTTCATAGATTAAGTATTTGAGGCACTTGTAGCATTATATTTGGTATATATTTTTAGTGTATACGATTTTTATTTCAAGCAGTTTTCTAGTAGTATTGTAGATTCAAATGTATATTAGGTAAATAAACCTTAATAATGCAAAACGTATTGTCTCTGGGATTTATCTTGTTAGATTAGTCCTTATTGATAAGTAAGTTGATGATGTATATTGAGTGTATATTTTGGTGGACCATATGATTTTATTTTCAGGCAGTTTCCTAATGGTTTTGTAGTTTAAGATGTTATTTAAGTGAGTACACCTTGAGAATGTGCAATATATTACTTTTGGTATGTAAATAAATTAATTGTGGCAGATTCGTCATTACTGATAAATAATTAGATATGTATAGAAATTTCATTATGGTGACAGGATGTATCTATGATAATGATTTTAACAGGGACCTTAGATAATAGCTAGACCTAACGATCTTAGACACGACACGATTACACGACACGAACATGATACGAATAAATGACACGAGATGACACGGGGTTAAAATTAAGTAAAATTAATATATGAATATGGTAAAAGCTAAAAATAACATTTTGAGTTTTCTGTGTCGACATGAATTTTGACACGAAATTTTCATGTTTTAAACGACACGAACACGGTTTTACATGACACGAAAACGAATTATGAACACGAATTGCCAGGTCTAATAATAGCCGTAAACTAAGTTAGATAGTGAACTACTTGATGTATAGGATTACGCTGAGCGAATGACAAAACCTAATAAAAAAAAAAGAAACAGTTTGCCCACAAATTCATATTTCACATAAGTAATGCATTTAGAAACTGTTACGGGGTGTGACAGTAACAAATCGATTGTAAATGCATTTCACGCCATAAACTAACACAATAAATTATATTTTATGTACTCTTTGCTAGAGCTAACTAATGAAGATGCAATTATGTTCATCTTGCAACTACTTTTTTCTACATTTTAAGAATTATTGGCCTTTAAAATCTCCAAATGCAATCTATATATAGTATATGTGAAATCTGTTTGATTCTTATATATCAACATTTTGATAGGATGATATTTTGTAAATTTTATATGTGCTAATATATTTTCTTTATTGATGTTTTATGCCTAAAAGAGCTTACTAATGTTTATTTTATGTTTTAGGTATTAAATATCAAAGTTGGAATAAAAAGAAGCTAAAAAGAGCAAAGTGCAGTATTTTCTGTCCAGCTTGAAAGATTGACGTTTTTGACCAATTTAACGACCTGATCTGAAGAAGTGGCCTTCATGGAAGTTGTAGAGGACTTCTCAAGGTTTCTGGAATGCACAAGATCGCAAAAATCGGAGTTGGTTTGGTGGGTCAAACGTCTGGACAAAATCAGTACGAAATTCTGGGCAGAATAACGAGATTGAGAAGAAATTCCAACAAAGCAAGTTCAAGACCAGATTTGGTTAAGACAAGATAATTTCTTAATTTTATTATGTCTTAGATCTGTAATTAATTAATAAGAATAGGCCTTAGGAATTTTACTTAGAAAATAATTGTAAAAGATGATGAGATAAAGGTAAGAGTTTAACTAGTCAAATTACTTGTTTCCCAAGTAAACTCTTATCTGAATCCCACATTGCTTAGGAAAGTCTTTTAAACTCTTCCTTAGGCCTATATAAAGAGCACAAGGCTCTCATAAACAGCATCCCTCACATCCCTCTTCCCTCTTCCCCCTTAGTCTTTTGTAAGGTTTTCTTTAAGGTTTTAATAAAAGTTTTATTTTCTTTCGTTTAATTTTGATATTGCTGATTTCTTTTTCTTTAAAAATTTTATTTTTCTTCTTTTCTTTATCATTGGTCTTGCTGATTTTTTTTCTTTTAAGTTATAAAATTATTTTCTTTTTAGTCTTCCTAATAGAAACAGATTTAATTTCTTTATTTAAACTGATTCTTCCCTTAGGTTTATTAGGTTTTATCTATTTTATAATGTTATATGGTTGCTGATTTCTTTAGTGATAATTATTTTGATTCTTGTTTTGTTTTTCATATTATTTGTTTAGTTCTTGCTAGTTTATAATCTTGATTCTAGATTTCTTGTTTTAGATTATTAAAGATTGATATATTGATTGTCTTTTGCATGATTCTTGATATCTTTATAATATTAAACTTGAAATTTATGATCTTGAATATGACTAGTGAGTAGCTTTCTTCTTCAGTTACAAGGTAAATTGATTGTTCTTGGAAAAAGAATGTTGTGAGATTTTGAGTTTATAATATAATTGTTGATTAAGTATCCAAGATTCTCTGAGCACATTTGCATGATTATTTGCTTGATTAGATGGTAGGGCCCACTATTTAATTTAATTGAATAATCTACTGCCAGATTAAAAACATAAGTCCGTAATTGCTTATGGAGTTAATCACTAGGGATGGAGGAGAATTGAGGTTTAGATTAAATGAACCGAGCTTATGTGTTTGTTATCTAATGTCAACCCATATCTTTCTAGTTGTTAATGCTGCTACAACTTATATCTAGAGAGCTTGTTCTAGGTAGGTTAAGTAGTTAGAGATTAGTTAAAGAGCTTGTTTTAACTAACGACTCAGTAAGGGAAGATGGTGTAACAGAGCTTGTTGTTATGCTACGGTTGACTATTTAATTGACAATAATATTTTGTAATCAATGATCAACTTCTAAATCCAAGAATAATTAATTACCTTGTAACTGAAGCTTTTTCATATTTGTTTTTGATATTTAATAATCCTTGCTTTCTCTCTTTTAGGCATAGCTTACAAAACTCCAAAACCCCAAAATTTCTTATTTCCGTAAAACTTAAGATTAGATTTTTAATTTAATAATTAACTTAAATAATTCAGTCTCTGTGGGTTCGACCCTTACTTCGCTATCTACATAGTAGAGTTAGGAATTTTTATTTTTTGGTGACTGACGACACTCATCACATTTATAAATAGAAAAATAATTAGAGGAGTTCAGAGATTATTCTATATATTGTTCTACTTCTTTGGTCTTCCTCAAGACATAAGGATGTTTTTGCTCCAAATCATTATGGATGACCTTCACAACTTTAACGCCTGATAATTACCTACTAACTAAATTGGCTAGTTCAGAAGATTATTGCCTACTAATTTGACATCTGACAAGTATTTTATGTAAAATTCAACAAATTTCTATGCAATATAGCATTTTATGATGCATTCTTGTGGCCTATTATTATGATTTCGAACATGCCCCTTTAAATCTTTCATGAATCTTTAAAATAGATATATCTATCAAAGGAAAACTTTTCCACAAGAATGAAAGGGAAAAATATTTTATAAAAAAACACGAGGCAATCGCAATATTGCTTTGTATCTTATCTAAATTGGGCGCATCAACACATTTGTTATTATGATATTTTTACAAAAATATAAAAGTATTGTAATAGCATATCTAACATGCTTAGGTAGAACTCTATGTATTACAACAAGAAGCAGTTGTTGCATTAAAATATAACTATCATGAGACTTCAAATTTTGGACTTTCAAATCCTACATTGACATGAGGTGTTTGAAACTGGAAGAATATCCGCCCAGTGCCTTGATATTAAATAAATTTGCAATCACTTTTCTTTTCATCTCGTGTTAATGTAATTTGTAGCAAACAAATATGTCTTGTTTCCGTCAAATTTGGAGTTAACTTCTTCCTAATGCCCATATCTATAAAATTCATTCGTGCCAATAATCCTACAATTGTCTTTCCAAAGATGTCAAGGAGTATGCTGATGTTACTCTCACAACGATTCTTCTCAATATGCATAACATCTAAACAATATCACAAGTATTAGTTTTTTTTTTTTAATATTCAAGGTCAAAGAATATTAATCTCTTTTTTCAAATATTTGTTGATGTACTCCTAGAGTCTTTCTTTGAAATCCTTTTTGTTTTCTGCATGGTAAACCTCATCCCCTTTTGTGAAGATCGAGAATTTTCTAAATAAATATAAGGTATCCGAAAAATTTAATTTGGACAAATTGAAATCCAAATTAAATAAGAATGAAAATGGAGAAATATAATTTGGATATTGAGAAATCCAAATTATAATAAATACAAAGGTGAGTATTTATATATATTTATATAATTTGATGATATAAATACATTTTTTAAAATATATTTTATATGCTTTACATATTTACATATGTATATGAATATATATATATATATATGAAATATAGTATATGTATATATATATATATATATACTATTTTTATCATAAAATAAATACATATGTATTTATGTATATAAATAAATATATATGAAATTTATTATATTTTAAAGTTAAAGTGTAGATATATATATATAATATATATACAATAATTATAGATAAAATTTTACAAATATGATTATATGAGTATAGTAATTATATATGTATATAATTATATAAAAGAAATAAATAATGAAAAAAAAAAGAATAGAAACAGGGGTCAGGACCCGACCCCTGTTATTTCCTTCTGTTAAAGGAAAAACAGAAGAGGAAAACTAAAGAGAGAACGCTGAACGACGCCGGCCACCGGAAGGAAGAGGAACGAGGGAGCATCGCCGGCAAGCCAAGGGGAAGAGAGAGGTGACCGGCGATGGCCTAAACGGAAAATAGGAAGAGAAGAAAAAAAAACCCAAGAAAAAAAAAGGGAAAGGGAAACCGGCGATGCCGCCGATCTGGGCGTCGCCACCACCACCCCGGCGTAGACGAAGGTGAACCGAAGAGAAGCAGACCACCGGTGGTGGAAGAGAAAGGAAGGGGAAGGAAGAAACAGAGAGGAAAGAAGCCGTTGCTGCCACCACCAGATCCGGTGCCGTCGTCACCGGTGGGGAGGAAAGAAGGCCAGATTCGGTTTCAGCACCACCTCAGCCAGCTGTGGCAAGGTCGAACCGGCGGCGAACCTATCGGCGAGAGGCTGAACAGGCAGATGAGATCGAACCGGTTTGAACCGGTCCGAACCGGTTCAGACCAGAAAAAAAAACAGAACAGAAAGGAAAAGGAGAGAAAAAGAAAAGAAAGAAGAAAAGAAAAGAAAAGGAGAAAGAAAAGAAGGAAGAAGAAGAAGGAAAGGAAAAAGAAAGAGAAAAAAAAATTTAGAAAAAAAAAATTGATGCCATTTATTTAATATTTTATGGTTATATTGATGTAGTGCATTGATATTGTAATTGTAGCAAAAAGGAGATGAGATGAATGGTGGAGTTCGGCAAGGCTCGAAAATCGAAAAGTAAGCTAATTTTGGCGAATAGGTAAGATACTTTTATAAAGCAATAGTAGTATCATATTGTATGTGGGATTTTATGATTTTTATATGATGCATTGATGGAATGAATTTAAATGGAACTGTGAAAATTTTTATATGATATATTGTTTTAATTGATGTTAAAAATACTAAGAGGACCCACAACTGATGGTGGGGGTCTTAGTAGAGACGTAGAAATTGGTGAGAATCAACGGCTGCAATTATAAATTGTGTTTCCTTGCAGGAGGTTTAGAGGAAATTAAGCCGTTATGCTGCCGAAATTTTAGGAAAATATTTGAGGAAACAGATTAAGTTTCTCACATAAATGGAATCTTGGAAATAACTATTGAAAATAAACATTGAAAGGACTTTATGGTATTACCGAAAAAGTTTGATATTGAAATCGATGAGAAGATAGATCGTTGAACACGATAATGTGAGGAATTACATGGTTTACACCTTATAGAATTGATAAATCAAGTAATTTTAATATCATAAATGGTATCAAGTTGAGATTGAGGTGAAATCATTTATTAGACGGATCACTGATAAAAGTGACGATGATTAAAGGATACAACTTAAAAGAAAAAAAATTTGAAGTTGTGATTTAGACGGTTGAATGATAGAAGTGCAAAATTATGAATTGAGTGATGATTATAGAATTGATAAATTCAAATAAATGGACCGTCTTAGTGGTATGAACTGAGATTTTTGCAATAATACGGATAGTCGCAAGGTGACTTAAATGATTGAAACACTATTGATAGTGGAAATTGGCAAATTTGTTTTAGTGGTAAATTTTCTATCAAAAATTGAATTGAGGAGTTTTACATATAATTCTAGCATGATATTACATTCTATAGGCCATATAAAAAGTGAATTGAGGATTGTGATATGATTTTATGATAGTGAATGAAATTGAACCGCAAGTCGAAAATTTTGAATATGTACCAATAGGTCAAACCATAAATGGATTTGATAAACAATTATTGATCTTGTGGTTCTATGATCCTCGATATCGACTCTGAAATAGATATCGAATGAGGATATTAGTATTTCATAAATTCAGTATCCTGATGGCTATATGGAAACATGATATTTAGATGCTCATAGATACTAAGAGGATTCACACTGATGATGTGGTTCTAGTATCGAAAATAAAATGTACAAATGATTATTATAGTCGATAATTATCGAAAAAGGATATTGAATACCAAATGGTTTGAATACCAAGTGATCTGGTTGTTAAATAATTAGAGTATTGAACAATCTGAATACTGAATGAAATGAATCTTGAATGATTTGAATAGTGATTTACTGATTTGACAGAAAGAAAGTCTTGAAATCGAATAATTGATGGTGATAAGTTAAATGAATCGCTTCAGCGTATTTGATGAAAATATTACCGAAGCTGCATACTGAAATGTTTTATAGCATCGCATTTAAGCATGCCTTCTTATAACTTGAAGCATTATAATAATGTTTATATAAATACTGAAAAGTATTGATTTGTTTTGAAATGAAAGTATATGGTAGATATATATATTTTGATATATGAAATCTCATACAGAATTTTACCATATGCTTTACATGATATAGAAAAGAAAGATAAAAATTTAAATGTTTTATGAGACTGTAGGCACCCTAAAAGGATTAAACTCAATAAAGCATAGTGGAAACCGCCTAATTGGAGCTTTGCTCATTAGGCAGAGAGATGCTTGTCCGACAATAGTCGTGGACAGGTCTCAGTCACGCCTGATCAGTGGGGCTGAGAGAGATGAGGTCTATGGCCATAGATAGCGCCCTAGTTGGTTTCCAGGGGACGATGACATGATTTTCACTGCTAGCTACAGTGATTTAAGTCTTTATTGAGAGAGAGATGATAGGGATCTAGCCTAGTCTCTAACCGATATGATATGAAGTCTAGAGTATGATTTTATTTATATGAACTCTAGACTTGACATGATTTATACTGTACATGAAACAGATTTGAAATGAAATATGTTTTGAAACAGTACATGTTTTAAACATGTTTTAAAAGTCCATGAGATATGAATTCGACACTTATATGATTTATATGTGATTTTGTATCGAACATGGCATAATATGCGGTCTAGAGTATAGTTTGATTTGATATGAACTATAGACCTGATATGATTTACAGTAAATGTTTTAAAAGTATATGATAAATGATTTCGACACTTACATGATTTATATACGATTTTGTGTCGAATTTGAAACGACATGCGGTTTAGAGTATAGATTGATTTGATATGAACTCTAAACCTGATATGATTTATAGTATATGAAAAATGTTTTAAAACCGCACATGTTTTAGACATGCTCTGAAAACGAATACATGAATTGAAATTGAATATGTTTCTATTATGCCTTAAAGGCAAACTTGAAATGAATTGAAAATTCATAGGTTGAGCATGTCCTAAAGTATATATGATATGATTTGAAATTGTAGCGGTTTATATAGAAAAATTCCATGAATTGCATATTAAACCCTGATATGATAATATGCTTAGTATATGAGAATTCCATGATGAATGTCGTGACTCGACGTTAATGATGTTTCATCTATACGATGACATGAGATGATATGGTATACGAACATGAGATTGATATGAAGAGAATTCTGATCTCACTCTATCGTGATCATAAATTCCCAGACGATGAGTGATATGAATTGACGTAATACGGGAATATGATTGTCAAATGTAAAGTGAATTCGATAGGATATCTGCATTAAACATGGAGAATATATGAGGAGTGTCAGGACTCGGTGGTAGCGATGTTTCATCGATATGATGTCATGATATGATATGAAACATGAATATAGAAACACACGAAGAGAATTATGACTTCGTATTACCGTGATCATGATCCATAATATGAGACTTGATAAGAGGTGATAGTATACAGAAGTATGATTATGAAACGAAAGGTAAACATGAGAACTGATATGAGATGATAGAATACAAAAGTATGATTATGAAATGAAAGGTGAATATGAGAAGTAATCATGAGATGTTATCGATGAGAAAGAATTAACTGTAATTGCATCATTGCAAGTTTTAAGCATTGCAGTTTAAGACAGTGTAATCCTACTCTTGTATTTATATTAGTATCTTACTGAGCCGTGGTTTTGCTCACCCCACTAAATGTCATCTCTTTCAGACTATTGAAGTTAACATCTGCCATGTGAGCTGCTCAGTAGGCATCGGAGACGGTGTATGGACTTGGTACTAGTCTTCTGAGGTATATGCTCCTTATAAAATACTTGTTTACATGTAAGACTTAAATTTATGCACAATACATATCCTGTTTAACAAGTCGGGATGTAACTAAGAACCGTTTTCGTGTTGGTTTAATATTTAAATGGAATGACTATAGGTCACCTAGATAGTATAGTAACTACACTGACACCGAATACAAACCTTAAAATAAAAAAAAATTTAGTCCATAAATTTGTAGACTAAGAAAAGTATAAGAATCAAGTGAAAGTCGCGGTCTTCGGGTCGTGACACCTTTAAGTTTCAATAATATTTCTTCTCCACTTAACGATTTAGGTGTCATCTATAACTTTACCATTAAATGCCATTTTTTTCTTATAAGGATGATACCTTGGCAGTAATCTTCTGTGGCATGTAAATGACATCTTTCTACTATTTTTTAGCCTTTTTGAAAGAGTTTGTTCCCCACAATTTGAACAAGCATAATAACCTTTAATAGCACAATCACTCATGTATACGTAGGGAAATTTGTAATTGGCCAAAGCAACATAGTTTTTAAAGTAAATGTCACCCAATGATATGCATAATAGATTTCAACACCGTCATCCCAAAATAACTTCACATCGTTTACTAGTTGTGCCAAATAAACATCGATATTATTCCTAGGTTTCTTAGGGCTTAATATCAATCAAGTTAACATCATAAACTTCCTTTTCATAACCATGGTGGGAGATTTTATATTACAATTATGACTAGCCAGTAACTGTAAGTACTACTAAGAGTTTTATATAGGTTTATCTCATCAGTTGAAATGACTAATCGAAGATTTCTTAGGTCAATTGCAAAGCTAGGCCATTAATAATCTACTAGTTTCCATGATACTATATTTGCCGGAAGACGTAGAAGTCAATTCGATCTCTCATTTATATGCCATGTCAAATCTTTAGCTATTTGTTTCATTCCAAACATTCTACAAAATCTTGCTATGGCAGGGAAATACAATAAAACTTTAGTTGGCACACGTTGTTTCTTGACACTTGCATTTTCATTCACTTTTCATCTTGATTCATTACATGTAGAATATCTTTCCACATCTTCAAACTCCTTATATAGTATGCAATCATTAAGACATGCATGAATCTTTTCATAATCTAATTCTAAGGAAGGCAACATCTTCTTGACAACATACACTAACGAAGGAAACTAACTACCTTCTACAAATATCTCTACTAGCAGGAAAAGTAAATCTAAAAATCTTTAATCGTTCCATTCATGTCTTGCTTTTAAGTTATATAATTTGATCAATGCAAATAACCTCATAAAATTCATATTACCAGTATACAAAGGCTTTTTTGCATCATTAAACAAGTGGTCAAGTTTTTCAGGAATATCTAAACAACAGTCATGTGCACGTTATACCATTTCTACAATTGCATTAAATGACTCGAAACTTTCCTATCCTTTAACATCCCATTAAGGAGTTTTCGAATTCACTCTAAAATTTTTTTACACTGTCATTTTAAGGCTCAAGATTAAAATTTTCTAGCTCTACTTTTACCAAGCTTAAGAGGAACATTACACTTCTTTTTTTTAATGCTCAAGAAAGAAACCTTTTACAACTCTCCTCTTTAACGTGGCTTAGGAGAAACCTTAAACTTCCTTTTTCCATGGCTCAAGGAAGAAACCTTTACAATATGTGATTTTCTACAAAACTCACAAAGTGAAGACAAGAGCATAGCACCTCCTTTAGATGAATAACAAGTTTTATTACATGGTTTGCAAATTTTATGACCTCTACTAAGTTCAGGTGTTTGCTAATTTAAGCTCAAGAGAAACAATAGAAGAATGAATACAAATTTGGTATGAGATAGGAAGAATAAACACTAGACACCTTAATACTCTTGAATTTGGTAGAAAGGTTGACTCAATAAGCTTAGAGATGAAATCTAATGCCTTTCCTCCCTTGAGATGTGTTGGAAAACCCATTTTATACTTAGACTTGAGTTTAGTGCCATTAGGGATTATTTGGTGAGAATTTAGCTATATAAAACTATTTTTTGCCTTCTAGTCAAATGGGTATCAATACCTTACCTTGGGGTATCGATAATTAGCTGAAAAACTCAGAAAATAGCCGTTGGAATATTAAGGTATCAATACTTTTGAAGAAGTTATCGATGCCGGACATTTTCGCCAAAGAAAACAACAAAATTTGGTTTGAGTATACTACCTACTAAATTGACTATATCTTGAATTAGAAAACTCTAAATCATAATTCGTTTGAAGTTTTGAAAACTACATTTCATTTTCTTTTCAGAAACGAAAAGAACAACATTTCAATTAAAGTAGAAAAGATGCGATAAAATTCCAAAACTACGCATTGTGCAAATATTAGATAGCCTGCACACTTTTTAGTAAAAACTCAATAACATTTCATAGAAAACTTGGAATTTAATTTCATTTGATCCATTTGAAGGTAGGCTCAAAAACCTTTCCAACCATATGTAACTTTCATATTGAAACATTGTAGATTAATAGGAAAAAATAAAACATCTTAGAGCTCAATGAAAATCTTTTCTCAAAACTTATTTGTCAAAAGCAATTTTACTTTCTAAACACATTTAAAGTACACTTAAATTTTTGTTATATCAAGATATTTATTAATTTAATGATCCTTTTTATGAAAGTAATAAGACAATAGATCATTATGCATCACTTGGATCTTCAACATAAAATACTTTTCTTGTATGAATAGACAAAATGAAAGAGTTAGATTTATATCCAATTTTTGAGAGATCAACTAGGGTGAAACAAAATTCATGATGTTTTATACCACTTCTATGCACCCAATCACATTTAATGAGTATAGCATTATGCTCATTATAACATTTAATGAATATAGCATTATGCTCATTATAATCTAACTCCCAGATCTCTTGAATGACTCCGTAATAGGATATGTCTCCAAAATACTAACTAATTAAAGAAGCCAATACATAAGGTTGAGAAAAAAATCGAGAAAACTGAACAACCGATTCCAACCAGGCATTTCAGATCAATTCGCTTCGGATAATAAGGAAATTCAGTTTAAATTTGGATAATTGCGTCATTAAACGGAATTCACTCGATTTGGTGATACATATAGCTTTTTCCTAACATAAATATAATTAGTTCTAGTGAATTAACAATGATTAGACAAAGATAGATACATATTACATGAAATATATCTCAATTTTACATTGATTTCCCCATTTCCTCATTATTTAACGGTTAAAACCAACCAAAAACTTCATCAAATCACTAACATTAAACTAAAATACAATAAAACTAATCTAGATGAAAGTGAGAGCTTAATCCCACTAGCATAATTACTCCCCGATTGAAGCTTCTTCCAAATACTTTTACATCGACTATCCTTGTACCTAAATATTAAATAAAAAGAGTGAACTACTTTCTACCCTTTATCAAATTGAATAGATAAATCTTAATAGGCCAGCTTCACACACACACACACATTCATACATACATACATAGAATAATTATTTTATACACCGCCGATGGAGTTTTTTTTACTTTATAAGCGGGGTTATGATCATGTTCACATATATTATTTTATTTATTTTTTATTTTTTTAATATTTTTATAGGACATATGTATGATCTTAATCTCATTTGTGGAGTAAAAAAATTCTACTGGCGGTGTATAAAATAATTATACACACACACACACATATATGAGAGAATAAGAGTAAGAATCTCCCTTTAGTTAGAAAATATTAACATGCCCCATTAACGGTCTAATTACAAAAAATCATATCAGAATCACACATAAACAAAATTAGACTACTTGACTATTGTTTATAATTATCAGTACCACTAAAATATTCATCAATTTGACATTAATCAAAATGAATCCAAAATTTATTTTTCTAATCCACTAAATGAGATATATCAACATTAGCTTGATCATATATATTCTCTTGTCCTTTTATACTACAACAAGCTTGTAGATAACATGCTAAGTACTCAGGAGAACTTTACTATGTACAGAACCATCTTCCATCCTTATCCATGAATTTATAGAGAAGGGCTTCTCAGTGACCTCCAGGATTCTAGATCCTCTGGGCCAGTTTCCATAACCACCATAACCAGTATGTCTAGCAAAGCACAGCCAAAGCTTCCTGTATGGGCAACACCAGTCCAATCCATGGTTATGCCCAACAAACACTGCCTGCCACCATTCATAAACAAACAAGTTAACAGCACCCACTTACATCCACCAAAGCTAATTAAATCATGTCCTGATTTGAGTTTGTACTGCAGTAATTGGTTCATGTCATCCTATTTAGCAATGGTTTTAGTAAGCCCAGATATAGAGGTTTCTCCTAACAAAAACTATATTAGAGTAAATCTAATAAGGTATTTTCATATATGTAAAACGATTTGGACATAGCATGCAGGGGAAAGATTGAAGAGCTAAGGCTCCATGCATACATTGAATAGTTGAGCATCAGTTAAACTCAGAAGTCGAATCCCAACAAAGATAGAAGGAGCATTAATTCATTTATTTTCCAAGTATTATTAGAAACCATCAGTTCATGCATTGAAACGGAAAAGATATTAAAATGGACGAAATGTCAAGAACAAACTTTTGCTCAGACGCTATAGAAGCAATGTAGAAGCCAACTAGTTTAAAAGTCAGGTGAAGCAAAAATGTTCTAAGCATATTTAATAATGAATGCATGGGCCAGAAGCTACATCTCCTTGAGAAAGTTTATTACGGATTCCCACTAAGAATATATGTAGCGTGTTCAGTTGAATATATATAGAGGATAATTATTTAATATATTGTTAATAGAATTTTTAGATTCTACAAATAAGATTAATATTAAGAATATTAAAAAATAATCAAAAAATAAAATGGAGTATATGTCATAATTTTAATCCGTTTGTAGAGTTTAAAAATTCTGCAGATAGTATATTGGATAATAATCTAATAGAGAAGATGAATTCACTCACACATGTATAAACTAATTATTTTATACGTTTTTTATAACTTTATATAGGATTAATATTTTTGCAAATCATTTCTCAAAAAAATTATGCAAACCAATCCTACTCATATTTATCATGCAAGTAAATTTTTGAGTCAATATGATATTCTATCCTTTCAATTGAGAAAATTTTTTTTCAATATATATTAATGGTTGAAATTTTATTATTATAAAACAAATAGTTCAACATCTTTGATTAACATGAAATTTGGTGTGCATGATATACATGGAACATAAAATTCAATGATCGAATTAAAAAACATAAATCGTATAAAAAATATAGAAGTGTATAAAACTAAATTAATCTATATACACACATATGTATTTATATATATGTGGCACTCTTGTAAACCCCCTTGTGGAGTTTTTAATATATATATATATATAAGGATTTGTATATGATATAACAGTGTATAGTCTCTATACTCTATTAATGCAAAAGAAATTAACACTTCATTAATAAGCCTTTATGACCAAACTGAAAAAATTTATTGTATTTATTTTTAAGGGCTTAGTATTTTTTTAAGTTTACTTATTGATGAGGTATCAATCTTTGATATATTAGCAGTGTATAGAGACTATACACAATTAATGTATCATATATAAACCCTATATATAAAAGCCTCTAATGAATTTGCTTGTGAAATAGGTGTGTGGGTACGTGCAAAAAAGCATATTTGTGCATGAAATCACCTTAATGGAAGGCCTTTTAACAAGAATCTTCATGATACCCATTTCAGCTTCTTGAGCAGCAACCTTTTCCTTGTTAAGGGAACCCACACAAGGCTTGTGTATTCTAAACTTAGGAGCCACCTTCTTATAAGCTTTACTTGGTATATGCCAGAAGATTAGTTCTGGGACCCTGTCAAATAACATTTCTCTCATTGAAATAAACACAGAGGAAATAAAATCTTGAGGACACAAGTGTTATTTTCTTTCATTGACATAAACACAGAGGAAATAAAATCTTGTGGACACAAGTTTCCTATTCATCCTTCTATAATAAATTAAGACATCAAAATTGATCACAGTAAACTCTTTGGGAATTTAATCGAGTTGACACAGTTTATATGCTTTCTTTTCCTCAAAGGCCAAACATGGACACCAATATGTAGAATTATTCATTCATTCACCTTACATTTTGCTCCCTTGTTTTCTAACATGATGTATAAATGAAAGATCAGTTAGAATTTCAAGTTTTGTCTCAGGAAAGCCACCGAATAAAACAAGGAGAAATTTTGCTCAAAGTAAACCATGCAACCATTGTTCTACCTTGAATTAGGATTAATTTCTTCAGATTTGCGCTTGAACCATTCTACTTGGGCACTTGATATAACTTCTGGATAGGTTCCTCCACCAGAATCTAGAAAGTAGAGATACATTAAAGGAGTTTGTGGCGTCTCTTCTGACAAGACTTGGAGTACGTAGTTGGATATGCCTGGCCAAAGATCTTTAGGCCCGCTTCTAGAATATGATAGCACATTATTGTCCATCTCATTTTTCATCAGCTCCAATCGCGATGTTCCCCTAAAACTACATTCTTGTTCACCTGACAAGGAAATTTTGAGCTCAGGTGAACAAAAGAATAAAAATAAAAACAAAGCCAACAGTCTGACGGTAAAGCAAAATATAATTTTAACCTCAATGATACAAATGATTAAACAGAACAGTATTTGGAATTTATCAATCATATTCCACAACCTAGTTTTAGATTTTATCATCAAACAGACTACCGCTCAAGTTGAAGATCTTTGCTCTTTGAGATCGGAAAGAAGTCTTTTGCTCTTGTTGTTTCAATCAAGTATCACAATAATGTACTTTGCTGCAATATTTTATTACTTTATATTTAACATGCAAATTAATATTAGTTTGATAAATAAAATTCATTCACCACACAGCATGAAGCGTCTACCGTTAAAAGAAGCAAAAATCTTGAACAGAGAGAATATAACCATAGCCCTGGATAACACATATAATTGTCTTCTGAAAGCATAAAAGGTTCATCACTTGTTGCTAGTATAAGTGGCAATCAATGACTTATTATCATCCACATTTGTTATGATCCTACTTAGTGCTTACCTGAATTTGATGAATTGACCGGAGGGCAAACACACTGAGGAATTCCAGGGGCTGAAAACCACTCAATTGGCCAAACAAATGGTGCATCATCATGGTTTCCAAACACACTAGCCCATGGGATGTCCCTGGATCTTGTCGGAGATAATGCCTGATCCCAATATAAGCTTGCATTTGCAATTGGGATGTTGTTCGCTGTAATAACATCTCCAAGATATACTACAAAATCTGCTATACATTTTTGGTTCATAATAATGAATAGATACATAAACAACTGAAGCACACTACAGTAAGATTAACTATTTATTTTCATTTAGAGCATAATATTACAAGAATTGTTCCCGTCTTTTTAGAGCCCTAGTAAAGCATGTAGTATAGCTAGATTATGATTAGATATGAATTGAAACATGAATAAATTTGTTTGACATTAGCTTTGGAAAGCAAAAAACAGAAGAAATTGATGACAATTGTCTTCTAGTGTGTTTCTTTTAGTAGATTTAATTGCACCAAGCTCTCCATATCTCAATCCAACCTCTCAAGTGATCTGTTAAGTCTAACAGTTTAAGATTTCTCTTTAAGAATTAAGATATAGGTGATCTCTCTGCCAAGAGAAACAAATTTCTTCACTGTTGTTGCCTTTATATATAACATCTATCAGGTCAACAAGTAAAACTCTTGTGAATAAACTTTGAGCACGGACTCAAATGAACATATCTCCGTTTCAAAATGAATGAAATACATGCATTTTTCCTTTTTCTTAAGCCAAAGCTTCCACTAAAATAATCTCATGAATAAATGATATACAACCATTGCATGGGACAGCTTCGGGTCCAAGAAAATCTTAGTATCAATGCTCGATCTGTTGGGGAAAGAAAAGAAAGATGAACTGTGGAATAGCTCTGAGGTCGGACACCCATTGTTTTGGTATAACCACAAATATCCTCATCCGGTTTGAGATTAATCCTGTTCGGACCGGGAATGATAAACAGTAAATCCATTCCAACAGTAGTGATTCCAAGATTCGAACCATATTCAAATACCTGAAGAACAAATCCACTTCTACTTCTTCCAACCACTTGTTGTTCTATTGTTCTGCCCTTTTTCTTATTACGGAAGTACCTATGGTCCATTATTAGAGGAAATAAAAACAAGCCAAGCGAGGCTAGGCCCTGCCCTAATATTAATTGCTTGTTTGTGTAAGATGGTCCACAGTCTACCCCTTGGGGGCATTTTCCTCTCCTGATATCTTGGTTCTAACACTTTTCATGGTGACCCACTTAACCAGCTTGTCTGACATGTTAATCTTTAGATCAAAAGACACAACTTATCAAGGATAGTAACTCATTTCTACTTCATTTTAGTTGTAATCAGATTAAAAGAAATTCTGACTTTAATGTATTTTACATTAAAATTTTAAACTCAATTTTCTAAAAAATTGATCCTTCATGGTTTTCAATGCCTGATATTAAATAATCCTGGAAACTAATTTTAATATATAAAAAAGTAAAAATGTTAATTATTCAAATAACAGAAATATATAATTGTCAGATATTGAAAAAAATGGATAAAGAAAATTGGATGGAGCATGTATAAAAAATTAAAAAGCACCATAAAAAAGTTGTCACTTTAGCAAAAAATATATATATTACCATGGTAGAAAATAATAGAGGGCACCATAAAAAATGGTCCCTTTAGTAAACACAAAAAACTATTTTGGATATAGCGAAAGTTATATTTCTTAAGAATACAAAAAAGGGTTTACGAGATTCACTTACTTTTTTTATGCATAAGTTGCGGGTGAAGTGTATTTGTAGAGCCAAATTTTTTATATAAATTTCATTTTGATCAATAATCTTTAAATTGTTTCATAACAGTCTCAAATTTATTTAAAAATGTGTTTATATGGTCCTCATCAAATTTTTATAAGAATAAAAACAATTGCAAATCAGGATATTAGATCCAAAAGTATTATTTATTACTTCATACCAAAATGTATTTATGAAAAGAAAAAAATATTTAATTTTTTTTAGCTGGAAACAAATATATCACTTTTACTTTTAGTTTTAAAATTCAACTTAAAATCAACAAAAAAAATGGTACTCAATTTTTTTTCTTAATTATTTTAAGAAAATGTATTTTCTTTCTAGTAAATATATTTTCGGATGATAGCATAAAGTAATAATTCTCGATTCATTCTTTGATTTCATGTTTCATTTATTTTTATTTTATTAAATTTTATTTCTTTAGTATTTACAAATTTTGAATATATATAAAATTTAAATCTTATTGAAAAAAAAAAAGATAAAAATTTCTTTAGTATTTACAGATTTTGAATATACATAAAATTTAAATCTTATTGAAAAAAAAAGATAAAAAACTTTTAACAAAAAAAGAAATATACCCAGATAATGTCGATTATTGACTGGTTGATATTTATTTCCTTAAAAAATAAAATAAAATGATTGCATATACTAAAAGACTTAATTAATAATTTTTATAGATAACTATAGTTTTAAACTTAAATATTATGGGAATTAAACTCTTTATCTTGATTGCATTACTTCTAATAAATATTTTATAAGAATTATAGTAAGAAATAAGTTGGTTATGTTATGTTGGCATAATTTTAGAAAATTTAAAATTTTACTAATAATAATTTATAAATTTTTTTTGTAAATATAGCAATGAGGACCTTATAAACGGATATCCTGCAATACTCGATCTAATTAAATAGAATTATGATATTTTATTATTGGATTCAAGTAGTAAACCTACTATCTTTCATGAGTTAGGATTGGGTTTAAATAGTGATCTAATTAGGATATCACCACTCGAATTCGATAATGAATAATAAATTTTTAATATTATATATTTTTATTTATAAGTTATTTATTATTAATGTAATAATTAAATTAATTCATTAAGCGTTTTAATTATGATGTTAACTTTAATTTATTTTTTGAGTTAAATTTAATTTATTAATTTAATTTTTCTTAATAATATGATTTAAAATTGATTTAAAATTTAAAAGTCAAACTTTAATAAATGAGTATTAACAGACTCGAATAGTTAATGGGTATTCTCTATACTCTATGATTAGGGTTTGAGTAGCAAAAATCAAAGTGTTCAGGTAAAGAGTCGGATTCAAATATCACAAAATATAATCATATTCGATTATGAATATCTCAAAAATATATAGTGGGGATTCAACTCACTGCCATCCCTACTTTATTATTAAATAATATTTACTTTTTTTGTTTAAATTTTAAAAAACTATTTAGGTATATTTCATTTCTTTCTTTTTTGTTAAAAGAAAATTTCTAGTTTTGCATTTAATAGGATTTAATTTTACATTTTTATCAAAATTAAATATATAAAAAAATAAAACTCTATAAAATATGAATAAAGAAAGGAAATAAAGTCAAGATAATGAATTTAGAATTAATAATATTTGCTATTATATCAAAATATATTTATTAAAAAGAATATAAAATTTTTAGAATTATTCAAAGTAAAACTAAAATACCTTTCTTTTCTAATTTTAAGTTGAATTTTTAAAACTGTGGCCAAATGATACTATAGTTTCATTCTTAAAATTTTGAAAAGTTTTGTTTCCTTTTTAATAAATACATTTTAATAGTTTTATTTTCTTTTTTAATAAATATATTTTAATATGGTAAGAGTAATGATTTTACATCTATTATCCTAATTTGCAATTCTCCTTTATTTTTACGTAAAATTTGTTGAGGATTGAGGAGCATAGTCTTTCTAAAAAGTTTGAGACTTGCTTTGTAGAATTTAAAAAATAGAGATCAAATTGAAATCTAGATGAAAGTTTAATATTATAAATGCACTTTCCCTGATAATTTATTCTTGTAATTAACTACAAAATAGAAAGAAAAAAAGCGTAGATATATTTTTTTCCTGAGATAGTAAAATAACCCACAGCATATCAATGGCATTCACATGCATTTGCCAATTAACTAATCTTACTATTCTCTTTTTTTTAAATTCATAAAGAAGAATAAAGGGAAGAAGAACTTGAAATTTGAGCTTAATCCAAAAAAGAATAACAACCATTAAGCCAAATATTAGTGTTTACTATTCTTAAATTTTTAACCAATTTTTTCTTTGCATTTTACTACATTAGCTAGCATATCTCATTATTGAAATAAAGGCTTTAATGACGATGATTTTATTAACTTTTGGTTATGCTGAAAGATTTGAAATTTGAGGGATAGAAAATCATTATTAAAGCAAATGATGATGGGATTATTTAAAATCTCAAAAGAAAGGTTTATATCTCTCCTTCTCAAATAAAAAATAAATATTTATTTTAGTTGAATTATTATTTTATATATCGATAATAAAATTTTAAAATTTTAGAAATAAAATTAAAATATTATTATGTGTCTATTTAATTATTATAAAATATATACATTAATCTTTATAAATATACTTGAAAAGTTAGGTGTCAATCCTCTAATCACACATACAGATAGACCTGACAATTTTAGATCTGACACGAATAAAACATATAAAGATAACACAAGCTAAAATTAAGTATGATAAAAGCTAAAATTAAAGCTTTGCATTTTCTATGTCAGTATGAATTTTGACACAAAATTTTATATTTTACACGACACAAATATAATTTTACATGATACGAACACAAATTATAAACACGAATTGCCCAACCTATTTACAAAGTAGGTATATAAGATACTTTTTCTTTCCGCAACGCTTTTTAACTTCTCAAAATTCAAATTTAGTCAGTTCACTATTTTAATACGACAGTTTTAGTCCTTCATCCAAGTTTCAATGAATTTAATCCTTGTATTTTCTTTAAAAGTGATGATTTTAAGACTAATTAATAACCGTTTTTAAATTTTAACTCTAGTTTGAATGACATAGCATTTTGGTGATTGGCTTGAAATGTTGAGGCTTACTGACATATATCGGTTTCAAAAAATCGTATTTTGTTTTAATTAAATTATAATTAATATTTTTATCAAATTCTAAAAAAGTCATTTTTAGTAATTTTATTAAGAATAAAGAATTTTTTTTGTATTAATCTATGCTACATGATAAAAAAAAGTCCACGTTGGCATTTCATGTGATAAAAAAAAGCCACTTGACTAAATTCAACTGCAGAAATGTAAAACAAGCTATGTTTTGTCCTTAAATTAACTTTTAATAAAAGTATTGAGATTAAATTCATTAAATTTGAGATAAAATTTTAATAAATGTATAAAGATTAAATCCATTTCAACTTTTAATAAAAATTAAATTTATTAATATTGAGGTAAAACTTTTGAGAAAAGTATAGAGACTAAATTCATTAAAATTGTGATAAAATTTTAATATAAGTATAATGATTAATTCATTTCAACTTAATAAAAATTAAATTTATTAAAATTGAGGCAAAACTTTTAATAAACGCATAGATATTAAATTATTAAAATTGAAGTAAATGAACTAAAATTGTAAAATATAAACAATAGAGAGATTAAATTCAGACTTTAATACTTAAGGGTAAAATTTGCAGTGTAAATAACAAAATATCTTATATTTAAAACTTGTGTTATTTTAAATTTTTCAATATTTGAGATAAAACAATAAAAATATATATTTAAAGAGGTTAGAGGTATGATAAAAATTCATCAAAAATTGTCGGATAAAAGGTTTTATATATACACCCGAAACGTAAGAGTTAGTTCAATCCTTAAATAAAAGCTAATTCATTTGTCAAAGATAAAAGTCTCTTTTGTCTTGTTCATAGAGTTTCGGTTTAAGAAATATCACGGAACTAAAATTCTAATTCTATCATATTAAACTGTTTAAGAACATTTAAAATTAAAAACATTCTTAATTGTCTCAAAAAAATCATAATTTTATTCAAAATTGTAATACGTTCAAAATCATTTTATTTTATATTTATATACGATGCATTGATAGTGTATAATAACTATACATTATTAATACATAGAAGTTAAGACTTCATCAATACATTTTTATAAGTAAATTAAAAAATTACTTATATTTATTTTTAAGAATTTGATATCTCTTTAATTTGATTATTAATTAAATGTCAATTTTTAATACATTACCAATGAGTCATCTATAATCCCTTATACTTTCTTACACTTTTTATCTCGCCACTAACGTTTTATCTAAGGCCTCGTTTGGCATCGTTTTTGTTTCCTGTTTTCTGTTTTTGTTTTCAGTTTTTTTGGAAACAGAAACAGAAAACGCGTTTGGTAATATGTTTTCGTTTTCAAAAAATGAAAACAAAAACAAGAATTTCCAAAATTGTTGGAAACAAGAATTTCTTGTTTTCATTGTTTTTGAAAACATGTTTTCATTTCTGTTACTGTTCATAAGTAAGTGAACATAGTTTATATATTACTATAATATTAATATTTTTTATAATAAAAATATAAATAAGATTAATTAATTTTTTAAATAAAATAATATTAAATTTTAATATAAAATATTATTTAATATTTTAAAATTAATATATTTATTTTAATATAGAAAAGTTGAAAACGTAAAAAGCAATTAAATATATATTACATTGAATTATAATATTATAATATTATTTAATTTAAACTTTTATAATAATTTATTGAATATATTAAATATTTTAAATAATATCAGTTATTATAATTTTGATATGCTAATAATTAATATTATTATATAATATAATTAATTTTTATTTTACTAAACAATATTATTATCTAATATTATATTCTATCTTAAATTTAAAATATATCACTGCTACTATTAAATAATTTAATATTATTAAATAAGTAAATACTTATTAAATAATGTTATTTATATTAAATATAATATATTTTAATAACTATATAATTTATTATAAATTAATTAGTTAATATATTTTATTTAAAATGTAATATTATTATTACAATTAAATAAAAATTATTATTAAATATAATTTATGATTATTACAATTAAATTCAATAATATTATTTTAATATTATATTTAATTATAACATTATTTAAATTATACTAAATTTTTATATGATTAATAAAAATATTTAATATTAGTATTAAATAATATAAAATATATTATTTAATATTATCTACATATTATTATTTAATAAATATATTATTTTTATTTAATTTTTAAAATTTTTTTGTGAATTGAATTATTATATCTAAATTAGTTTGAATATTTGTTTTCAAAACGTAACAATATAAAACAAACGTGTTTTCTGTTTTCAGTTTTCAAAAATTAAAAACAAAACAAAATAAAACAAAAACAGAATTTTCAAAAACAGAAAACATAAAACAGAAAACAGAAAACGATACCAAACGACCCCTAATAAACTATTGCTCAAAAAAAAAAAATCTACTAGAATGAAATTGAATGAAAAAATTAAGGTTGTTGGGAGCATTGATAACATCACCTGGAGTTTCACTGTCCAGCACACTTGACATAACCTTGATAGAGTTCACGTCCTGTTGAGGACCCCAATCCGTCCACGCGTCCTCCCCGAAGTGCAAGTCGGCAAATAGGGCCATCTTAAACGGTGCACCTGCCAGTGTCCGGATCTGGCTCTCCGGCGTCGTTCGTAGAATGATCGTCTGATTGGGTTGTTGATGCTGATGACCGGATGATCGGACGGTCAAGACGGTGGCTTGGAAGAGGAAAGAGAGAAAAGGGAGGGACAAAATAGTGAAATTAGATAAGGACGGAGCCATATTAATCGGCGACGGCGACGGCGGCGGGGACGGGCGACGGGGAGGGTGTCAGTTTAAATTGTTAATGTTATTAACGAGGAGCTTTGGAAGTGGCGGTAAGCAATTGACACTAAGCATATTTTGGCTTTGGGTGTATCTGTGTATGGGAAGGACATTCCCGTTGGACAAGCAACGGATTCTAATTGTGCCAAACAAATGACAGATGATCTTTCACATCAAACGACTTTTTATAAGATTTATTTTAGGCTTAATAGTTAAATATGCCCTCAACGTTTGTCACAAAATGGAATTAAGTCCTCAACGTTTAAATGCATGGAAATCAATTCTCAACGTTACAAAATAATTGAATTAAGGACATTTCCGTTAAATCTTTTAATTTCTGTTACCCCTACCAGTAATAAAACTTAACAGAAATTAAAGGATTTAACGGAAATGTCCTTAATTCAATTATTTTGTAACGTTGAGAACTGATTTCCATGCATTTAAACGTTGAGGACTTAATTCTATTTTGTGGCAAACTTTAAGGTCATATTTGGCTATTAAGCCTTTATTTTATTTTATTTTGCGGTTTCATTTTATAATAAGTTGTAAAAATTTTCGTTCTCAACCAATAAGATCATAATTACAAATGTTTTCATGTTTAAAGGAATAGATAATTGATTTTAGTTATAAATATTTTACTAATTTCACTTAGAATCATTTAATGATAAAGTCACTCAAAATAGGTAGTAAGCTTTTTTTTTTGTGAAAAATCAAACCTTAGACCTAATCTAAAGGTGTTAAATGGGCTGGACGGTCCATGACATGATACGATTCAGCACGATATGGGTCGTGCTTGGCATGATTCGTAGCTAAATAAATGAGCTGGTCAAGCACGGCATATATACATGTGCTGTGGCGAGTTACAAGTTTTAAAGCACGTGGATCGGCACGGCACGACCCGTTAAGGGCTACTGCTAGCACGTGGCACGCGAGCTCGCACGGCACGGCACACAAGCTCATGTGCCGCCATATTAGCCCATAATTATTATCAATGACACTTTGAACTCAATTTATTGTTTCTTTAAATTTATTTATGTTATTTTTTTATTTATGATGAATTTATATTTTTATATTTTATTGGTAATTTGTAAAAATAAAATTATATATTTAATAAATCTAACTATGATATATTTGAATTATTAATACATAGATTTATAATTCTTTCATTTTGAATACAAAATATATAATATGTCATGTTTTAATATAATATATATAATCTCATAAAAAATAAATTATAAAAATAAAAATAAATTTAGTATATTGTTTATGTTTCCCCGTGGATGTAGGCATTTTGCCGAACCATGTAAATTATGTGTCTATTTTATTTTATTTTTACTTCTCTCGTATATTATTTAAATTAATAAATAAAAAATTTTAAAACAATAAAAAATCTAAAAAATTATTGATAGACTGGACTTGGCACGACACGACACAAAAAATAGTGTCATGCCTAGCCCAGCACGACCTATTAGGGCTATGTGCCATGTGCCGTATTGGGCCATATCCTTAATTTTCATGGACCATGCTAGCACGACCCATTAAAAAAATAGTGTTGTGCCAACATGACCTATTAACACATGGGCTAATATTTAAATAGACTGTGCCAACCCAGCACAGCTCATTTGACACCTCTAACCTAATCCCTTCTCAGTAGGTATAACAACCACTAAGTCAAGTCTTGATTATTGGTGGTAAGGTTATTCTTTTAAAGAGAATTCACACAATAATTTATTCTCAAAACAATTCTTCTCAAAATAATTCATTCACAAAAAAGTTATTCTTTTAAAGAGTGTTCACACAATAATTTATTCTTAAAACAATTCTTCTCCAAATAATTCATTCACAAACCAATTCATTCACAGAACGACACTTATCAGAAGAACTCAACCCTTCTTATTACATCTTCTTCATAGAACAAATTTTCTCACTACAATTCATTCATAGAACAACATTTTCATCAGAAAGAAGAAATGAAAATAATCCCATAATTGGTCATGAATCTTAGGTTAACTTCATTATTAAGATGTTTTAAAGAATTTGACTTGGTCAATCATATCTGAAGATAGTCAATAATTCTTCTCTTATACTTTATATGAATAATGAATTTTTTTTTCCTATTTCTTTCAAAATAGAGTTGTGAATTACACATTATTTTCAAAAGTGAAACTCTTATTAAACAAAATATTTCTTTGAGAATTTTTATAAGAGTCTTATTGAACTTTGAAAATTATGAAATATAACTTGTTATAGATTCTGATGAGTAGGAGTGCAACAGGACATTTTGATCAAGAAATAATATCGTATGAATAGTAAATTGAGCTTGGGTGTGAATGGTGTCAACCCAGGATTTACAGCCTTTACACTAAAATGAATTTAATGATTCAAATTATGGTGAATCATAAGGAAATAAGGCTATGACCATAGGCAAGTTTCTTTAAACCGAATTAGGTATTTAGATACCGAATTTTATAAGATATGACTACTCACATGACAAACCACTAATAAATGAAATTTGAAAAAAAATCTGGCTTAGTTGCTATACTTTTGCTTTTTTGTCATCAAAAAGTCACGTTCTTCTAGCCGTGACATATTGGTAACAATCCATCAATCCTTTGGAGAAGTATATGGGCTGCTAAAGATGTTTTTCACAAAGGCCTACATTGACATATAGGTATTAGTCAATCTGTGAAAATATGAACAAATTCTTGGCTGCCATTTACTTCTACTGGGTTGCCAAATACTTTTAAAGGTGTTTAGCACTATTACTAAGTTGATAAATGCTCAAACACGTGACTAGGATTAGCAAATTATGGATGCGGCAGATCAAATTCTTTCGCCACCTCTAAGTTGGATGAGTTTTCCTTGTGTTATAGCTTGGAAACATACCAAAGCTAGTTATTATTATCTTAAAAGTGGTTATAAGAGATTGTGCCAGATAACATTATTGAAGATGACTAGTCATAAAGTTGTACGAAAGAAGATTTTAGGTATTCCATTACCAACTAATATTAGGATTTTGTTATGAAGGATATGTAGACGTGTGCTAATTATGATGACTAAATTGGTGCATAGGAATTTGCAAGTGAACCTTATCTGTTTACATTGTGTTGAGTAGGAAGAATCATTATTCCATGCATTAAAGGAGTGTCCAAAAGTAGAAGCTATGTAGAGTAACTTCAACGATGAGTTTCTTATGCCTGAATTTGTAGTAAACAATTGGTTTTTAGTTGTATAGGTTATCTGGTTTTATATTATTTGCAATCATTGTTTAGACATGGATTAATAGGAACAATCAGTTGCATGGGGAAGATCTAGGGTACCCTCAATAGTCAAGTAGGGATGTAAACGACCAGCACGTTCGACGAACTCTTTGTGAATATGTTCGGTTTCTATTCGTTTCTTATTCTTGATGAGAGTCATACTAAAGGTTATTGGGCCTTGATATGAGCCAAGCCAAGAAACATTGAGCCTAAAGGTAATCTGAGCCTAAGAGGAAAGAAGACTCAGAAAGGCCATGAAAGGTCCATTAAGTGTTCAATTAAGCTATAGGTCTTAACCGTAATTACGCATCAAATGGCTCTTGTAAATAGGCCCAAGTATCATCTTTACATTTGAAGCTCTATTTGCCTACTGAAACTCTACCAAAATCTGATCTGACTTAAGCATCGAAGTGCACGCGTAGAGGAAGCCCCTGCACCCCTTTGATCATTTTCTTTCTTACAGAGTTCTTGGAGACAAGCTAGCACGAAGATCGAGATTCCTATGTCATCAAGATTTATTGTTGTGAATAGGCAACAACAATTGGCATCATCTACAAAAATTCGATCAAAAATCCTAGTTAAAAATCTGAGATAAGCGAGAAGGATGGCAGACTGAACAGACTACAGAAACACTATACAGTAGAATTAGAGCTTAACGATAGGGTCACAGGTGACAAAATCCAAGGCAATAGAGTGTATGTGTCATAGAGTGGAATCATATACTAGAAAGGCATAATGAAAGGCAAAGTGTAAAGCAAAGTGAATGGCAGTGTACTCTCTTTCCACTCTCCCACCAACACCAGTCTGCCAAGCTTCGGTCTATCGCACATTAGTTTGTCACACACCAGTATGTTGTACACTTGTCTGCCCAGCTTCGATCTGTCGCACACTTATCTGCCACGCTTCGGTCTACTGCACATTGATATGCCGTACACCGATCTACTGCACACTTATCTACCATGCTACGGCCTATCGCACATTGATCTACAGCGCTTAACTCTATTGCACACCAATCTATCGTGCTTCAATTTGCTGCAAAACAGTTTGCCACGTGCTTCAGTTTGTTGCACACCAGTCTGTTGTAAACCGATCTACCGTGATTTAGTTTGCCGCGCTTCGATTTGCCGTACATCGGTCTACCGCACTCCAGTCTCCTACACATCAAACTTAGAGTGAAATCTAGAGCGAACTTAGAGTGAACTCTAAAGTGAAAACTTAAAGTGAAACCCAAAGTGGTGCGATAGAGCCTAATGGCAAAGAGAAATAATAATAATAATAATAATAATAATAATAATAATAATAATAATAATAATAATAATAATAATAATAATAATAATAATAATAATAATAATAATAATAATAAAATAAAAAAAAACAAATTATGAAAATGAACTAAAAATTAAAAATTAATAACAATAAATATATATAAATAAAAATTATTCAATTCAAATAGAAAATTTTTTTGACCAATTTGCCACGCAGCAGAGTGATAGGTCTAGTCTAGTTTATCACGCAACAGATTGTGAGTGTGATAGCCCATCTCCTGTGTGCTAGGCTCAAGCAACAGACTAATCTGTTGAACGTGAGGCTTGCATGTAGGCCACTTTGTCGCAAGTAAACCTGACAATCTTAGACACGACACGATTACATGACACAAAAATGATACGAATATAAGACACAAGGTGACACGAATTAAAATTAAGTAAAAATTGTATATCAATTTTGTAAAAGCTAAAAATAAGCTAAAAATAAGATTTTATGTTTTCCGTATCAACACGAATTTTGACATGAAATTTTCGTGTTTTACACGACATGAACACAATTTTACCTGACACGAAAACGAATTAGAGACACGAATTGCCAGGTCTAGTCCCAAGAACGCGCAAATAATGCAAAATTATTTATGTCGCAAATCGAACACAAGCAACCAACGCAGAATGCAAGCACCCAACCATCACGCCACTCAACACCTTGTGTTATAAAGTGATTTCAACTATACTTTAATCGTTTGTAAGGCATATAAAAGCAATATGGTCCCACACTCCCGGCCAGCCCAGGCGACAGAGCTTGCACTCCAAGCCACCTCGGGTGACGAGGCTCGTACACCTAACCAACTCGAGCAACAAGGCTTGCACTCCTGAAAACCCTGGGTCGACGTGGCCTGCATCCTGACCACCCTGGATCGATGTGGCTCGCACTCCCGGCCACCCCGAGCTAATAGAGCTCACAATCCTAGGCACCTTTGGCCGACAAAGTTCGCACTCCCAAACACCTAAGGCCAAGGAGCCCACGATCCCCGGCACCTTGGACAACGAGGCCCATGATCTCGACTACCTCGGGCGATAGGCCCCACGGTCACAATGACCTAAAGTGGTATGGCCCACACATGGGAGGCAAAGCTAGGATAGACATGTCTTACTACATTGTTTTTATCTAATTTCACCTAAGTGTTAGTGAAGTTTAAATATGCATATATTTCGTCAAGCACAGGAGATCAGAGACAGGTAAGAGTGCATTATATCACATCTACTAAAGGCAAGGTAATCGATTGGAATAATACCTTTAGTATCATGGAACAACCTGTGACCAAGCTACAACCCAATAAAGATATGGAGAGCCCATGTTGAGTCGAAAAAATGACAGGACCATATACTTATGTTTTTTCATTAGTTAGATATTTCATGTGTTTATGAGACAAAATTATGTTCTATTTATTTTACTTTTATGCTGTCATGCATTTGGTAGAACAATCAAAGAATTCTCAATTCATAATTGTGAATGGCGATACTTCAATTTCATAAGACAAGAATGAGAATCAAAATGCCTAAAGCAAAAAGAACGCGAAGTAGGCTACACATGGACTTGGAGCGAAAAGAGCGCGAAGTAAGTCATGCGTGAAGGCAAAAGTGCATAGGCTTGAAGTGAAAAATGCACAAGGCAAGCCACAAACTTGAAGAAAAAGGCTTGAAGCGAAAAGAGGACAAAGTAGGCTACGCATGAACTTGAAGTGAAAAGTGCGCAAAGTAAGTCATGCATGAAAAAAAAAGTGCATGGACTTGAAGCTGAAAATTATGCCACTTGAACAAAAAGGCTTGAAGCGAAAAGTGCGCAAAGTAGGCTACACATGGACTTGAAGCCAAAAGTGCACGAAGTAAGTCTTGTGTGAAGACAAAAATGCATGGGCTTGAAGCGAAAAATGCACAAGATAAGCCATGCACTCAAAGAAAAAGGCTTGAAGTGAAAAGTGCACGAAGTAGGCTATGCATGGACTTGAAGCGAAAAGTGAGCAAGGTAAGTTATACGTAAAGACAAAAGTGAATGGGCTTGAAGTGGAAAATGCTCGAGGTAGGCCACGCACTTGAATAAAAGGGCTTGAAGCAAAAAACGCACGACGTAAGCCATGCACATGAAAGACAAGAAAGCACACGAGCTTGAATCAAAAATGCAAGATGTAAGCCACGCATGTGAAACATAAGGACTTAAAGGGAAAAATGTGTCTAGAAACTTCTCAATAACCCGATCTCATCACGAGGAAGAATGGTGGACTAGCCCAAATGGGAAGCAACCTTAAGGTCTTCTATATAATCATTCATATTAGCCCTCGGGTAGATCTGAAAATCATGCCCAAGAACAGCACTCCCCTATCTACTACAAAGCAGTGAATGTTAAGTGAAGTGATCTGGGGAGCACAGACACGCCTGTCATTGACAGCTCTACGAATAATTGCCCCTTATGTTTAATAAGAAGATTGGATATATTGCACTTAACCCGATTCTACACATGCGACTCTTTTAGTTCCTTTTATTCGCCAAAACCGATCATTAGTGATTCACTAGCGATAGGCTTACCCTCATATGGCTAAGAGATTGAGAGGAACTAAATCAATTATAATGAGCATGAATAAGAGTATGAGCTCAAGTGTGTTCTGAAACCACCACTTCGAGGTGAACTTATTTTCTGAGTATAAGGAATTTTAGTTTAAGAGCTAGAGAATATCTCAATACCGTGCTTCTTGCAAAAAGCACGCCTAACAGAATCTCTTTTTGCATGAGAAGAAATCAAGAATGTTAGAATGATTAACCAAGGAAAACAGTTCTACAAACTACAATGAAGCCCACCAGTTGAGCATACGGGTGAAGATGAAGTCTCTCACAATAATTCCAAAAAAAGAGGTCACGAGAAAATCCAAAAAGTCTATAGGCCCGAAATGATATAAAAAAAACTCTTATATACTTTTTATAGGGTATAACATCTAAAAGAGTAGGGAGCAATTAATGAGAGTCATAATAAAAGTTATTGGGCCTTGATATGAGCCAGGCTAAGGAACATTGGGCCTAAAGGTAATCTGAGCCCAAGAGGAAAGAGGACTCAGAAAGGCCATGAAAGATCCACTAGATGCTCATTTAAGCTGTGGGTTTTAACCGTAATTACGTGCCATTTGGCTCCTATAAATAGGCCCGAGTATCATCTTTACATTTGAAGCTCTATTTGCTTATTGAAACTCTGTCAAAATCTAGTTTGACTTAAGCATCAAAATGCGCATGTAGGGGAACGCCCTTACGCCCCTTTAATCATTTTCTTTCTTGTAGAGTTCTTGAAGACAAGATAGTGCGAAGATCAAGATTCCTACGTCATCAAAATTTATTGTTGTGAATAGGCAACAACAATTCTTAACAAACGATTATGAACAGAGGTCTAAGAACTACATTTCTTATTACTATTAATCATTATTCATGAAGTTAAGAATAATAGAAATCTCACCACCATTCAAATGCCACTTACCATGTAGGTATGGAAAGGGAATCAAATAGTGGGCCCTACTAGTCTTTTGGTGGCCTGATAGAGGTGGAACTTAGTAAGCTTGTTATTTGGAGCCAAAGATAGTGATGGTAAGAATCTGCATCTCAAACTCATTTATTTAAGTATGTTTTGAAAAGCATGCAAACAATTTAGAAAATGACGATTAAGTCCATAGGTCGATAGAACTTTTGTAAATAACAATCAAACCGAGTTGACTTTAGACCAGCTGTCAGTGATAGGAAATTCCCAATGTAATAAAGTCTTAGGCCATGTGGACTAATAGATCTAATCACGCGAAAAAAAAGAAAGAAAGAAAACTACATGATTCAATGGTTGGGCTATTTTGGTAATTTCGCCCATTTGACCAATCAAACCTCAGTAAAAGCTTAACTAATTATTAGAGAATGTTTAATAGAGGTGTTTTATGATCAAATAAAATATTTTAAAGATTATATTGATTATTTTCAACAAAGTCATATGGCTAAGGGTAAAATGGTCATATTTTAATGTTTTATAGACATTTTGGTAATTTGCACATTAAAATATGAATATTTTAGAAATTTCCAGCCCATTCTTCATCCATTTTTGGCAGCATCTTCTCCCTCCTTATTTCCTCCATTGTTAAGAGCTTGAAGAGAGATCAAGTGCTTGGAAACCTTAGAAAAAGACACCGAAATCGAAAATTTCCTTCACCAAACCTGTACAGAATTTAGAACTCTACATTTTGACACCAAAATCAAGTGCCAAAGTGGCCAAAATCAAGGTGTAAGGGGTCCTTTCAATTTCGGCCAACACTAAAGAGGTGAGAGAAAATTGGTTTTCCATGATTTTATGATTTTTTAGCTATGTGTTTAAGGTGTTTAGGTATGTATCTAAGCTTGAATTAAATTAAAACCATGAAATCCACACTCCTAAGGTTTTAGCCAAGCTTGGGAATGCATGAATGTGATGTTGTCTCATGTAAAAAATGATGTAGAAACATTGTAGAATAATCATGGAACATGAATTTAAGCTTGAATGGTTGAAATGAGACATATAGGAGAGAGAATGCATTCAGCCAAGTTGAAGGGGACACTGAAAAAGTGTTCAATTCAATGTGTTTTGAGTCTTATAATACTATACGAATTAATACGAGACTGTAGGTGCAGTCAGAATCGAAAATGAAAGTGATTTGACTATAGTTGCAATGTTAGCACCTGTATGAAGTAGACTGGTTTTGCAACTACAATAGACTATGTAGTAGGTCTAGCTCTGATGAATAATCTTTGTAATTGAAGTATGGTGATTTGACTGCATCTGTGCTATGTTTTGCAACTTTGGAGGTAGAAATAAATACTAGTGCTAAGTAGCATTTCTGCGAAATCTGAGAGGTAAGGGATGTATATAAAAGCGTAAGGATACTGTGTTGCATTGGTAATGATGGATTTGATGTTGAAATGAATTTGATTTGAGATTTTAGGTTGAAATTGGTGAAACTGGATTGGGTATAAATTGTGTTTTCGTGCAGGGAGGCTAGAGTAGCTAATACCGTCATGCTACCGAAATTTCCTAAAAATCTTAGAATTATGTTTTGTTATGATTTTTGAAGATCAAAAATGAAATTCGATTTGGAGTTGGGTATGATTTGTAGAAAATGTCTTAAGTTCACTCTGGTTTGTAATCTCAATTTTCGAAGGCAAGTTAATCAGTTTTCACTCACTTCATGATTTTTGCGTGTTTTTGCATCTCTGTTGTGCATAAATAAAATTCTGAACTTGAAATTTTGAACTAGGAATATTTGGTGAATTTTTATAAATCGATGGTCATAAATTCTGTTTTAATTCCTTTATGATTGACTAAAGATATAAACTAAGATTTGACTTCTTAAAATGATTCTGATTTGATTTATGAATTATTTCAAGACTGTTGTCCCCATAGTTACCTACAGGTATATGCACATCCGTTACGTTCCATTCTGATGCTATTTGACACTGATCACGTCACCAACACCCACAATTGTCACCCGATCAGTGCACTCTGTGGACTTTCGACTATGGCCATAAGTCTTTATTATATTGCATGAGTCTATTGGGTGGTACTTGGTCTCCAAGATATTTTATTACTGGGGTGGTAAATCCCTGGCTAATCTAGGCACTCCCAGGCGATTATTGTTTTTCTGATTTATTGAAATGTATTCTGTTTTGATTTCCGTATCAATTTCCGAATATGTTTGTTAAGTCTTGATTTTGAACTTCTAAACTGTTTTGAAATAACCTTTCCCATAATTGTCTGAATGATTTATGCGTAATTTACTAATTATTATCCGATTTGATTATGGAATTTTATGAACTCCTTATAGTTGGAATTAGATGCCGGGACAAATGAGGTGCTTTAAAGCATTCTTCTATACTCAGCCTAGCTACCTAACCAGCTATAGTATCCTTTTCGAATCATGTACTTTAGATACTCTGACTTCTGTATTTCGAATAAAATTCATGTTTTTATGATACATGCATGTAGTTATGCATAGTCTCAGCTCTTATATATATTTCTTACTGGGCATTAGCTCACCCCCTCTTTCTCCCTTTCCAGATTATCTACAATCAATAATTAATCTGATCAGGAGGTTTGGTACAGTAACCCTCATATAACTATCACCGTCAATAAAGGTATACTATTTTGTTTTGTATATTCAAATTTTGTATATGTACAGTACTATGTATATGTAATTAGACCTTGGGATGTAAAATTTAATGTAGAATAGTTAAAGATCTCATATTTGTATTTAGTATGTACGAATCTGTATAGTGCAAATCTCAGGATCAGTAAAATAAAATACTTAAACATTGTAGAGTGTTTGGGTGACACTGCAAACAGCCTAACCAAATATGTGAAAAGTATAAGAAAATGATGTGAATATTTGAAATTTGGGATGTGACAAGAAGTATGGTTCTTTTGTTTATGTTTGCAAATAAACTAGTTTAATGTTCGTTTAAAGCTCGTTTGTTTAATTAATCATTTAGTGTTTGTTTATTATTTGATAATAATAAACTTTTAAATTACATATTTACATATAGATTATTTTAATATGTAATTATTAAAATTATATATTGATGTAGGAATTTTTAATTTTACATCATATATATTAGGGTGAATACAATTTGTTTGTATAATTTTTTTCTTTAGTGTTCACGAATATGTTGTAACGACTTATTTGATCCCATTAACTTACGGAAGTTGAAAATTAAGGCCTGAATTTTTTTTCTTTTAATTGAATCCTTTACTGTACTATTTGAGTGTGTATAGTATAGGCATTAATTCAAGCTTGCTTAATGAGTAATAACAAACTTGGATTCATCAACATTACTCATAAATACATTCACCCTCTAACTCATAGAATTCTTAGAAAATTCGATAGCATAACGGCTTATAACTAACCTAGCCCCCCTACAAGGTAAAAACAATAATTTCGCAGCCCCAGCCACAATGCATTCGTCACCCAAGCAACTCTGAATCTCATAATTGTAGTCAATAGATATCTCCATCATACTACCACCATTACATACAACTAACTTGCTATTCCATAATGGCATAGTTACATAACTTATCAAATTAAGTAGCATAAAGCATGACATATCTCATAGCTAATCAACATAAGACATTATCATACACCCCACATGCTTAACGTGTATACAACTACTACACCGTGTAAGACTGCATAATCCATCCACACACACACACACACACACACACACACACACACATATACACACAAAACATAATGCTACTACCGATACCTCACATTGACTACCAAGCGTACACACACACACACACACACACATATATACACACAAAACATAATGTTGCTACCGATACCTCACATTAACTACCAAGCGTCTCCGGGTATCAGCCCAACCATAGTCTACTCGGGACTATCACAAGCTAATCTACGAGGAAAGTAAGGGGTGAGCTTGGAAGGCTCAATAAGTGAAATTATAAGCAATAAAATCAAAACAGAGTTAATGATACATTTATAAAACTATGAGATCCGCAATTTCCTTTATTCCTTCCATACCTATATAAAATTTCAAATTAGAATGATTAGACAAATTGTGATGGGAAGTTATACTATGTCTTATAGGTAAAGGAGAAATCGCAAGGTGGGTCCCACAACATCATGTGTAACCCGAATGGACACAGAAGTGGCAAATTCTTAATTTTGGGCTCGAAAGAAGGCCACTTTCCAAAATACTTTTATTTGAGCATACTTAGGTTTACATGTAACAAATTCACAATTGATGACTTTGTCCGTAGGCAAGAAAAACTTTAGTGAATAACGATCTATTTGGTTTGGCTTTTGACTCACAGACTATTATAGTCAGACCCTCGTATGAAGATGTCTTAGGCCATCCGAAGCCATAGACTAAGTCACACAAAAAGGGCAGAAATAACGCGAACGAGTTAAAAGTCTTTGTTTAAGGGTATTTTGGTCATTTCACCCTCTATGACGATCAAACCCATCAATAGTCAATGTTTGACTTATATTAATAAAAATGAATATAATTAAATAAAAATAATAATTAAATCTAATTTAATTAAGTATTAAAATATTAGTTAGGACATAGAGGAAAATACTTAAATCTTAAAGGGCATATTGGTCTTTTGAAAAGGGATGATATTTTAATGATAAAGTATTAATTAAATAAGATATTTTAGGGTCTTTCTTCTTAATGGCTAGTCGTACCACCATTGTTGCACTCTTTTTCTTGAATTTTTTAAGTATCTAGAAAGAAACCTAATGAACCACCCTCCAAACTTCACCAAAACCACTTGCAGCTTAAAGAAGAATTGTTCGCCTCACATAGCTCTAGCTAAACCTTAAATTTGGAAGCTTGCATCAGCCATTTACTAGGTGTTTTGGCTGCTATAATTTCGGTCACTATAGAAGGTGAGAGAATATGAAGTTTTACTTAGTGTTAGCTATTGTTTTTTATTGTTCTAAGTTTGTATAACATGTATATATGTTTAGAATGAAACAAAATTGAGTGTGGGGGTGCCAGAGGTTTTAGCCAAGAGAGGGTTCATAGAGTATTTTTATGATTTGAATGCATGGATGGTGTAGAATGAAAGTAGTGAGTGAGAGGAAGATGGCTATGGTGTTAGTTGTGGAAAAGAATAAGTTTGGTACCAAGGAGTGCATTAGGTCAAGCACGAAAAGAAGGGCTAATATGATTAAGTTTGATATATTGAAAGTTAAAGCATAATGTTTAAATGTTAGGAAAATTGTTAGTGAAGTTAGATTTGAAAAAGAACGCAATTTGACTGTATTTGATATTGTTTTGCAGCCTTAAGGCCTTGCTTGGTATAGTTGAAAAGTGGGAGGAAAGAAAATGAAAGAGGGAAAAATGAAAGAAAAATGAATTTTGGAGTTGCTTGGTAGGACAGAAAATGAGAAGGAAAGAAAATAAGAAGGAAAAGCATTTTCTTACCCTCTTCACAAATGAAAATCTGTCTAAATTGGACACAAAATAGAAAAGAAAGTGTCAAGTCTTCTTGGTTGGCTGCAACATTTGTCTAAAGATGGTAATAATGCGTGTATAAAGAGAAGATATAAATATTTTTATAGAATATAATTTCTGGGTGTATAGGTACCGTTTTATTTGCTTCACCAAATTCAATTTATAATGAGATAACGTTAAAAATAATTATGTTATTATTTTTAAAGTGTAAAACTTTTATAAATTTAAATTCCAAATTTCAACACCCACATTTTTAAATAATATTTAAATTACTCCTAATTATTATATATTTAGATATTGTTAATGTTTTATTTTTGGAATCTATAATATTAGTTTTTTAAATTTTATGTATATATCGTGTAAAATATGAAAATTGTATTCGTGTCGACATGTCAAATATTTAACCTTTTTTCTTTTTAGATTTTGCCGATTTAGAAATTTTTATTATATTTTAATTTATATCATCATTGTATTTTTTATGTTATTTTTATATCGTATTTAAGATTATCAAATTACTTGTGCAAAAATGTTATTGCATGCATGAGAATTGTGACATTACTTGCATGTTTGCTAAACTTTAATATTTTTTGGTACATGCTACACTTTAATATTTGTATAAGAGATAGGATGGTAAAATCATTATTAATTATAAATAAATAAATTATTAAATAATTAATATTATTTAATTTATCATTAATTGTAAATTAATATTAATTAATTTATTATAATATTTAATTATTTAAAATTTAATTAACTATGTATGGTTAATTATTAATTAAATAATCATTAACTAATAGTTAAATAGAAATTAAATTAATTAATAATTAATTATCATAAATTAATTATTTAATGATTTATTTATTGATAATTAATAATTAATTATCATGAATTAATTATTTATTAATTATTTTGACAAAATTTTGTTTAAAAAATATATCACTGAAATGAAAACTCCCATAAAAATTGAAAAAAAATTGATAAATAGTTATATAAGAGGTAAGATGGTAAAATCAATTCAATTTTAATTTTCTTTCATCTCATTTTTCCATTCTACCAAGCAATAGAAGGAAAGAAATTTATTTTCCATCTATTTTTTCATCCTTTCTACCAAGCATACCTAAAGAAAAAAATAAATGTTTTCTATCTCTATATTTTTCTCTCCCTTTGATTTTTCATATTTTTATTTTTATTTTTCTTTCACTCTACCAAGCAAAGCCTAAGTTCAGAAAAGTGAAGGAGGATCGTTTGGTGCGATTAGTGCTACACTATTGTGGTATATTGAGGTAAGAGACATAAGTAAAATGATGTAGGGATACTACACCTGCATTAAAGATTGATGGTTGAATGTGAAATATGAACTAAGTTTGAAATGCAGGAGGTTTGAAATTCGGTTCTAACTCCTAGAGTGAATTCTATCTAGGAGCAATCGACTGCCATACGGAGCAGTTGACTACCTAGACACAAAAAGTACGTATTTTTGCATTAATCGACTCGGACCAGTCAACTGCTCCGTATAGCAACCGATTGCCATAGTCATAACCGACTTAACCTAGCCGACTGCTTTAAAAGTCAGTCGACTACTTTTTACTCAGTAGCATTCTGTTTGAAAACCAGCCGACTGCCATGAAGGCCAGTCGACTGCCTTTTATCCAAAAACATTCTGTCTAAGCACCAGTCGACTGTCATAAAAGTCAGTCAATTGCATTTTATCTAGAAGCATTTTGTCTAAAAACCACTCTACTGCCTAAGTGACCAGTCAACTGCCACTTTTTATCTAATTTTTAAATATTGCGAAATTTAATTTAGAAAATAAATGAATTAAATTAATGAAATGCATGATAGTCAACTAACCCAAAGAGCAATCAACTGCCTTAGTCTGAAATATTGATTTTAGTGCAATGTTTAGTAAGAAAGTGTTTAGATGCATTTAATGCATTTTAAAAGATTTTAATATGTATTGATTGTTTTGATATCATCAGATTTTGATAATGAATGTTTTGATATTGTTAGCTCCCGTAGTTGCCTATGGCAATCATGCGTTATCGACCGACCAATCGATTGGTTGCTGTTAGACCTTAGTCATGTCTTCAACACCACAATTGTCACCTAATTAGTGTACTTTGTGAACTTTCTGACTATGGCCATATGTCTTATTTTATATCACTCATGGGAACTTTATTAGCATGATTCTATTGAGATGTTGACTATCTCCACCAAATGTTCTACCAAATAATTGATTTATGAAATGAAAGTTTGATTAATTTACTGAATTGAATGATACGTTTGTTTGCTAGCAATGATATGGATATTTTTAATCATACCGTTTGAAAGTAAAGGTATATTGTAAACCATAATTGATATGATTTCATTGTCTATTATTATTATTGATTTGAATAAACTAATGTTCTTTACAGTATTTTATCACGTTAATGTCATGCAAATATCTTATATTATCCATATAGTCTGATTTAGGGACCGAGACAAATGAGGCGCCTTAAAGCATCCTTCCGTACTCAACCTGGTATCTCTACCCGATTATAGAAATTCCTTTCCACTAGAATACTATGCCCTTGTTAGAATATGTTCATGTGAATGTCTTTGCATTGCTAGGATACTTGCATATAGTTGCGTAATATCAGTTCTGTTATGTATGTTTCTTACTGAGTGTAAACTCCTTCAAGGCTTGCCCTTGAATTCCTTGAAAATATATTGTATTTTACTTTATATGTTTAGATATTATGTACAGTACGCTTATGTGCATATAGATTGTACTGGGAATGTAAGCTATAAGTATAGTAACGAGTATATTATAAATTTATACCTAGTTGTAATGGAACCTAATATTCATGGAAATATATTATTATATAGAGTTTATTCTCTTTCGATATGTGGTTAAATTATGAAATAATATAAATGAATTGTTAACGTTGGAGACACTACGTCAATTAAGTATAAGTCAGAAAGTAAATGAAAGATAATGACACGACAAACAGCCTAACCAAACCAAAAAGAAAAAGAAAAGTTAGCCCAAATTTTTAAACAATCAAATCGTGACAAAAACTCTGCATGTCGGAATGTCACATCCTGAATTTAGATATTTACTGTGCATTTTCCACTAATTTCACAAGATAACGGTTGGGCTATCTGCAGTGCCTTTCTTACACTCATGAAAAATCCATATACAAAGAGAAATTTTTTTTTATATTATGAAATTATACTTAATTTACATTCCCTAATTGTATTTTACATACATTAGTACTGTATAACATAAGTCTGAATACATAAAAGAAGTAGTTATACCTCAACCGTAAAATAGTTCCGTCTAAGGGATATCTCGCTACAAATCTCCTGAGCGGAAGCAAAGATCTACTGAAAGAAGTCTGGGAGGAGGGAAAAATGGGATGAGCTAATGCCTAATTAGAAATATATATATAATAAAACTGATACTATATAAACTATATGCGAGTTTCCAAAACATGCATTAAAATTTATAGATAATGCAAGCAAAATATATTAGGCATGAATTTCATAGGAAGGATACTATAGTCGGCTAGGAAACCGGATGGAGTATGAGAGGTATTTTAGAATACCTGTCGTGTCTCGGTTCCTAAATGCGACTATAGGAAATTCGGAAGTGAAATCAAATTCAAATATAAAGTTCATACGTTTACATTCAAGAAATGAATTCTGAAATACTCTGCAAACATATATAAAGTTTTAATTCACAAACTTCATAGCAAAGTCACAATTTAAAATCATCAATATCATCATAATTTGTAGAGATAAGGCATCACCCAATAGACTCATGCAACAGGACATATGGCCATAGTCAGAATATAGTCCTCAATGGTACTAATCAGGCACCATTTGAGACGCTGATGACGAAATCAAGGTCAATCAGCTCACTGGTCAATTATACGGTCATACACTCATAATAGCATGTGCCCGTAGGCAGTTATGGGGCTAACAGTCTCTAAAAACAATATAAAACATTTTCTTACGGTTTACGAAGATAATTTCTGAAGGTTAACTCTTCAATCAGTTCTTAAAGATATGATATGAAAATATATGCAATTCAAAAATAAAATTTATAAAATATTCACAATCAATATTTGATTCTAAAAATAATCTATTTATCTATAAACAAGTCATAATAACATACCAATGTCTTCACGTACGTAAAATTCAATAATATGAATTTTTAAATATTGTTTTTTGATATAATATAAAGATAATGAATTTAGACAAAATAGATGGAATCACTTGATAAATCATTTACCACTAATATTCAATGATATAAAAAAAACTAATTCATAAGATTTTTAAAATTTCAGCAGCATAACGGTTAGGTATATCCTAACCCTCCTGCACGGAAATAGCCGAAATACCACAACTAAGGTTCATAATTTTAAATCCAATATATTCCAAAACAATTTCAAAGAATTAATTTCATATCAAAATATGCATTACAGTATCTCTATGTTCATTATATATATCACTTACGTACTAATTTATCATCGTGCTGCGAATAAGACCAATGTCCTCCTCAGTTTTCTTAACTGCAAATTATTATATCGATATTATCAATATTCTATATTTTCATTATAAAAATATTTAATATTGTAAAATAAATTATATAGCCTACTGTAACCTTATTTTTTGATCTATTTTCTACCGGTAAGAAAATTATAACTTTCTCTATATAACTCCAATTTCGATTCCGGTTGCGCCTAAATTCTCAGAATAATTTATACATTATTTTAGGACCCAGATGATATTAAAATGGCCAAGAATTCTCCTTCCCTTTCACCTTGGCCGAATGTCTCTTTTCTTCCATACTTGAAATTTTTCTAAATCTAACTATTTTCTTGATTCCAAATTAATTCTATTTATTTTTCTATGCTACTTCCACATCAAATACACATCAATTAACATAAAAATTTTGTCCTCCATGCCATGGTCAAATCACCATTTTCATCCCTACATCTTGATATTCTTCCATTTAATTTAACTAAATTAAATTCTAGTTGATTTATGATTTCTTTTCTAGTTTTCACTATACTCAAAAATAAAACCTTATAATTCAAATTTAATTAAATTATTTTCATAGGGTTCCACACTAAGGCAGCACCTTATCATCATCTTAGTCTCCATATTTTCATGAATTGATATCAATTTTTACACTTAAACACATAAGATCAACTAAAGAGAAGTAGTTTACCCTTTGGAACCTTTTCCTTGGACAATTTTCCTCTTCACTGTCCAGCCAATAATTCTGCACTTTAAGACCATAATTACACTTATAATCCATCATTCTAGCACATGCATAAAGCTTGAAATTAATAGAAACGGTTGGATCCACCTTACCCTTGAAAAATTGAAGCTGCCCTGTTCTTGGTGCCCTGTTTGGTTCTGTTCTTGTGCTGCTGTTTGCTCCTTTTTCCAGCAGCTAATTGGGGTATTTGAGAGAGCAATTTGGTAGTTTAGGAAGGTAACTATATAGTGTTTAAACCTCTCTTCCCTTCTCCTTCTTTTCCTCTCTTTTCTTCTTTCTTTCTTTCTCACATTGTGGCCTTTATTTTCTGTTTCGTTTTTCTGTTCTTCAGCCTCTGTCCCGATTATTTCAACCCCTGTTTCTTTTATATTTTGGCTTAATTTCCACTTAAGAGTTAAGGAATTAAGGGAGTCAATGGTCAAAGAAAACCTTAAAAATATCTTGCAAAAAGTCTCACATATTTGCTATCAATAAGTCACGGTTTTGTCTCCCATATTCTACACCTACTACACCGTTTGTCTAGCTGAAAATTTTTTAGCTATTTGTCCAGTCTTTGCCCCATTTTTCTTACATGTTTTGACTTCATTTCAAGGATAATTTATGAAGGAATACCATGCAATCAATTGGGAAGGAATTTCTTTGAGAAAATGTTGAAAAATATCACCCAATACCAGCCTATAAGTTACGGTTTTCCTAGCTGAAAATCAGCTGAGTTTCTAGCAAAATTCTAGCCACTTTTATTTACATTTCTTGGTCAAATTTTGCTTCATATTATTCATACTATTTGTCCCCTTCAATGACCAATTAAACACCATAAAGAAACATCAAAATTTGTTTTTCTTAATTTTCTCATAGTTGACATTTTTGACTTTTCCATTTTATTTCCATGCAACCTTCGGTTTAGCCAATTCTATGCCATCAACTGATTGCTTCATGCATAAATTAGCCCATGTTTACTTCATCTTATACATACCTTTGAATATTCAATAATCAATGAGAAACATGGAAGGGTACTGACTTTTCTTTCAAAAGAAATTCTATTAGTTTTCATGATATTTTTGAAGGAGACCGAAACAAACACGCAGCGGAATTTAAATCATTCGGCCTCCACCAAGATCGATTCGGAGAGTTGCCTGATTAGGGTTTCGAGATTTTACCTGACGTTTTCTCTGAATTTTCTGTCGTTGGTCGAGTCACAAGCAGCAACTTTTCGTTCCTGCCTCTACGGTATCCACACGAACGGATCTCACAACTCTTGAACGTCTCACGATCAGAAGCCTTAAAGAGCTTTTTAATTCCTTATAACCGAATTGCTAGCTTCGATTAAAAGGAATGTTTTTGTTTTCTGTTTTTAAAAGTGCGGCCATGTTTTTTTGGAAAAACATCCTTTTTATAGGCAGTAAATTTTACCCTAAAATTTACTGCCAAACAGAACTCTAATCCTACTTAGAATAGGATTAGATATATTCTTAATCCAATTCAGAATAGGATTAGATATATCCTTAATCCAATTCAGAATAGGATTAATTAAGCTCCTCATTGATCCGTTCTAAGTGTGCGACCCAATAGGTTCTCAAAACAATGGCAATGACAAAATTGTCACAGGCAATGAGCGGTATCTAGCAACACATCATTGTTACCCATGTAACGAGAATGTCAATGACTCGACATAACCTTACTCGTGATAGATGTTACCGTGTAGTTTAATCCCTTTATCCTATGATGTCTTGATTAGACACAAGTCATGGAATGTGTCACACTTGTATAGTCTAATCAACGTTTCTTGATTCCTGAGTAGACTAATTAAACAAATAAAATCAATATCTCATATTGACTTATTCGAGCACGGCCATGCATTTCTTAGTCTCACTCTATCAAAGGGCCCAAGACATCACTCTTGTTATATAAGAGGGATAAATCCTATCTTGATCACTCAACATCCCTCTACATAGATCAAGGCATACCCAATTACTACCTTTATAGTCCATCCTGTTACGAATGACATCTAGCAGCATTAAAGTATGCAATTCTCTATGTTGGGATCTCTGATGATCTCAAGTCAAAGGATCACATACACCATCATCACTATGAGAATCGCTTATGACATTCATATAACAATCCATGTAGCGTTCTCATGGAGGGTCGATCCAGTACATAGTTCTCTAACATGTACCTATGTGATGACTTGATATCCTATATCCATGACAATGGTCATCAGTCAACCACATACTAGTCTTATCGTATCATTGTTATCCTTGTTCACAATAATACTTGACTAGGGATATTTTAAGAATAGTGTGTTATTACTATTCTAAGGACATTATTATATAAGATTATATTACGCAGTTATAAGACAAATATAATAATGAACTATGATAAATAAAATGTCATGATACATAAAAAAATGCCAAAGTCAATCATCTAATGAATGGTTCTAAGGGCATAATCCAACAATTTTCTCATTCTTTCTTAGGGGTGGTCAAATGGTCGGTCGGTTAATTTCGAATCAAAATTTGAATTTTCGACATTAACCGAAATTTGTATTTTTATTTTCGTTAACTGAACCGAAGTTTATAATTTCATATTAACCGAACCGAAATAAAGTTCGGTTAATTGGTTAATTAACCGATTAACCAAAATTGTATAAAACCCTCTTCCTTCCACGCCAAAACAGTCCAGCACCATAACAATTCCAGCTCTTGAACAAAACACCATTATAGCACCAAAATAGACTCATTTACAGTCAATTTAACCATTATAAGATCAATTCCCAGTCCAGCACTCAACAATTAACATATTCCATTTACAAGTTACAATCATTATAACACCATTATAACACCAAAGCATATTGCATTTGCAATCTCAAGTTAGACTCACTTGTTAATACATTAGAATCTCATAATGAACATGGTGCTCAACATGCATGGAAGCAAATAATATTTATCGGTTAATTCAGTTAATCGATTAATTTCGCCTTTCGAACCGAATTAACCGATAATCGAACTTTTTAAAAAATCACTTTCGTTAACCGACCGAAATTATTTCGGTGGCCGACCATTTAACCGAAATCAATTCGGTCGGTCGGTTGGTTAATTCGGTTAAAACCGAATAATGAACACCCCTATTCTTTCTTAGTAAAAAATGTGGGCTGCATTGATTTCCCCCTTTTTCACTTGTGTTATACGGTCACAAGGCAAATTCCAAGCTTGACTTTTGCTTGTTAATTTTCGCTATACTAAGCTTAGTAAATAGGCTAATGTCATCCTCTTCACTAGTCAAAATCTCCGACCAATCTTGAAAAAGTTTGGTGAGATTTTGTCTCAATTCTTGAAGAAAATCGTTCCCCTCTTTTTATGCATAATTTCCATGCATTTAGGCCTCTTCATGAAGTCTCCATATATTTCCACTTAGATATATTCCTATTGGTCCTTAATTTTATTTATTTGATTTATATATATATATATATATTTTACTTAGTGAGAATTATATCTAAATTTCTTGGTTGTAATTTAATTTAATTTGCATGGTTGAAATTTAATTACCTTATGTTGGCTCTAATAGGCAATACCGAGAGGGGGGGTGAATCGGTTCTTCGCTAGCCTTAAGCCCGTTTTTCGGTTTCTCTAAATTCTCTAGCCTATTTGAATATTTTCTAAGTTCTCTAAGCTAGGCAAGCATGCAATTCAAATTCAATATAATAAGCACAATTATAATTGCAAGTGATTAAAGAGAGTAGGGAAAGAGAAATGTACGCAAGTGATTTATAGAGGTTCGGCAACCTTGCCTACGTCCTCTACCTTGAGACGCTCCCAAGGATTTTCCCCAAATTCACTATCCTTGAATTTGTTACACTCCCTCTTTTCAAGGCTCAAGAGAAACCTCTCTCTTTTTCTAGGCTCAAGAGAAACCTCCCTCTTTTTCTAGGGCTAAAGAGTAACCTCCCTCTTTTTCTTAGGCTAAAGAGAAACCTCCCCTTTTACAAGGATTGAATGTGTTTACAAGAGAAGTAATCAAAGAAGGCCTCTAGATAGGCAAGTGATTACAAAGATTAAGCACAAATAAAAGCCTATACAAGATTTTTGCTAAGCATTACAAGGAATAAGAGAATGATAGATGATGAAGACTTTGGAGCTCTTGATTTGTTGTTTGAGGCTTGAGGATTTGAGGAATATGTGTTTTGGAGTTGCTGAGAAGTTCCTCCTACTTCCTTTAGCTTCTAAGCCTCTATTTATAGTCCCTTGGATGTATTCTAGCCGTTGGGTGGAGCCAAATCTCGAATATTACCGTTGTCTCACAAAAACTAGCCGTTATAGGCTATTTTCGGGCAAAGGGATCGATCCCTTTCCATAGGGGATCGATCCCTTCTGTCCAGAATCTTGATTCTGGGCTTCAGGGACCTTGGGAAGACTTTCTGCCAAAAAAGGATCGATCCTGCTACAGTGGGGATCGATCCTTTTCTTCCAGAGGGCATTTTTCCTGCACTTTTGGGTTAGAAATGATATGACCTTTGATCCTAATTCAACCCAAAACATTTATAAGCTTTAAGGGAGTTTTTCTTGACTTTCTCAAATGAAAATATTGTCCAAAAACTTATAAGTAATTTTCTAAAATTATATTCAATAATTCTTGAGAAAATTACTTAATATTCAAAACCATTTTATAAAGTATTAAGACCAATAAGAATGTATCATTAAATGATGGTCTTAATGTTTGATATAAACACTTGAAAATGGATTGAGAGAATCATGTGTGATGAGGCAAATTTACAATGTGAATTAAAACATTAAGGCTTACTTAAGTTTTTGTCATTTCAAAATATATATGGCAATTTAAAGCTAACAATCTCCCCCTTTTTGATATGACAAAACTTAATGTAAATTTGCTTTGAAAATTCTTTCATAAAATACTCTCCCTCAAATAAAGCATGATTTTATAAAGCTCCCCCTTAATATAAGCATGGGTTTTGAAAATGAATTTTCCCTCATTATCTCTCCCCCTTAATATCCTTCCCTTGTAATATCTATCTCTCCCCTTTTTTGTCATAGCAAAAAGAAGGAAAACTAAGAAAAAATATTCTCCCCTTAAAATTATGGCTATGTGAGAAGAGATAAAAATGATCCATCCAACAAGAAACATGTTAGTACATGGGACTCATAGCACAAATAAATAAGTCAATATTCACAAAGAGTATGAAATATTCATGCAATGAATATGACTTATGATCCTATACCAATTGTTTATAAATAATTTTGATACCAATTGTTGATAAGTAATTTTGCAAGAAGGTTCCAATTGGTAAGAAGTTAAGCACGCACCTAAGTATATCAATTGTTCTCTAAAGTCCAACGAAGGTGCATGGCAATACATCATGATTATGAGCTAGAATTAGATGACATATCATATGCATGAGCTCATAAATCATGTTCAAGCAAGAGTGTACATATGTCACGACCCGAAGGCCGTGACGTACACTTATCACTCCATTTACCAATTTTACGAATTAAATTTTTCTTTTTTTCTTTTCACTTTAAAGTTTGCATTCGGTGTCAGTGTCCTCTCTAAACTGACTTCACGCTCTTTACTTCATTTGTATTCATTATTTAATTGTCGTTTCTTGAGATTATTCGACTTAATATTCTCGTTCAATATTAAGCTATTAAAAGAAAAACGTCGAAAACTCTCCCTTTTATAAAATCGACTTTCCCCAGCTTAATAACCTGCAATGAACTCAACTATGTCCAGCCACATCTCTCAATCCAGAATTCTCAGTTCATTTAAACTTGGTACAACACATACTTCCAAAGTCAATAAATATATATAAGAGAGTTTTACAGCTCAAAATTACCACAATTCATTTTTCGGATCGTACTCGATAATCATAAAAGCCTATAATAATCTAGGACGATCCTAAGTTACATCCCAAAAGCAATTCCATAAGCATGTACTGTGCAAGTTTAACATGTCATACATAGATAACAAAATAATCGTTGTTATACCTCAAGTGCAACAAAAACAGCACTCGGAGGATTCGGTCCGATCTAGCTACTCAAGATAGTCCCCGAGGCTTCGCACCCCAACTCCAAGTGGGAGCCTAACCGGTATGATCTGCGATGTTATTAATAAGGGGTGAGCAAAACCACGGCTCAGTAAGTAGCTTAAGTAAATACATGCTAGACTCATGTCGTTCTATATGCACGTGTAGAAAACAATGCTGAAGAAATAAGCGAACTCGGTATTTAAGCATGATCATAAACCAAACACTTCTTTCTGCATTTCGATTATAGAACGCTTTCAATATGCACTTAATTAAAACAAAACTTACTATGTAGTTCTTTTAAATGAGTTCGCTATGCATTCGGTTGAACTCAGTACGTTGTGCATTCAAATAAGCTATCAATGTAGTTCGATAAGTCAATCAATAGTTACTTTGATAAAACAATCAATAAGCATTCGATAAACGATCAATAAGTATTGCAATCATTTTGATCAATATAGATTTTCAAGAATCCATTAGTCATAAATCAAGATAATCGATAACAATTAGGCATATTGCCTCAGTTCACTAAAAGCAGTATTAGAAATGGAACAATAGTAAGTAGAGTTTAGGTAATGATCCTCAATCAATCAATCAATCAATCAATATCCATCCTAGCTAGCGATGGAATGGTGTCGCAAGCAACACTAAATCTATGGCCATAGAACGATATCCAGTCTCGCTGATCAGTCGAGAGCTGGAACTTGCCTGCTGGTTTTCCAGACAAGTATCAATCTACCTAGAGCACTAGGCTCGATAGGTACAATACGATAGTCTAGAGCACAAAGCTCAATAGACGGGCAATAAGGCCTAGAGCTAAACTCGATAGGCTATAAGTGACTCGAAGGTCGTAGGACATGCCTGCACTCAAAAACAGTTTGAAATCAATTTCCTCGCGTAGCACTTGGCTTCCACGGATTCCAAATCAGTATTAAATCAGTTTTGAGTTCGAAATATAAAGGACTTTTGATTTATTTCAAATGTTGGTTCAAACCAAGACTTTGCAAATATAACATATGATGCAAGTCATTAAAACATAAACATTACGAAATTGAACTCAAAACATGCTATACGTAAATGCATGTATGCATCGGTTCATTTCATTTAACATGTACGCTTGGCTGGCCACAATACTCAAAGCAGAAAATAAGTTTCGATCCAACCCAAGCATAAACAATATAAAATTAAACCATTCCTACGAGATGGTGCTATCAAGCTTTACTTAACCCACTTACCTCAAGCTTAGCAATTATCTTCCTCAATTGTCCAAGTTAAAAGTCATGCTTCTACACCGTCCCAAGTCTCTACAAACCAATTCACTATTGTCTCAATAACACATTCTCATTATGCTTAATTACATGCTAAAAACATAACTCAAAATCACAATTATTCAAGTTCACTTCTACGTCAAGAATTAACTGTTCATTAATCATTTTTCCTAAATTCAACTCAATAAGCCTATTCACGATTCATATCAATTCACAATATCTCCATATCAAATCCACCACTTTTAGACCACAATATCGAGGTTAAGACTCCTACCATTAGTGTGGATTATCTTATTATCTCATAAATATTCAAATATGACATCGCTATATAATCATTAAAGTATTGAAATTAGGCAAATATCAATGTCAACATTCAAAACCTATACCAAAGTCATTAACAATTCAACCACATCGATACTCAACTACAGTTTCACTTTGATAATCGATTGCATGCGCGATTGTATAATCGATTAATATACTATTTGCACATGGCCTATACAATATATTACTATCGTAGATTTATATAGATGTCTTACTTACTCCATGTTTGGTGCTTGCACACTAGGCTCCTTCGAACTCCGCGTTTGTCGTCTTATTATCATGCTACACATTCGAAACATCACCAAATTATTCAATTTTTCTATAACTAAGAACTCCATAAAATTTTATAAAAGTTACTGAACCATTTGATGTATCACTTACTCTTTCGGTACTAGGGATTTTCATCATATCGATAATAAATGTATACATATATATATATATGCATATATCAAATTTACCACTTATCTATCCTCATTACACCTTTTACTGTGTTTATATAGATAAATACACATATTTCAAACTTAGTTATAGTAAGATCCTTACCCCCTTAGAAGTACCTTAAGCCTTTCCTTGTCCTTCGAATTTCCTTTCTCTTTTCTTGCTCTCAATCATAGACCTTGACAACCCCTGTTGTAGGCACTGATTCCATCCACTGATCTCGGCCGTAATAACTATCGAAATGTCCTGCTTTAAATCTACCAATCTGCGCCAATAGCAACCCCTTTCTACTGTCACTTTCTAGTCCAGTTATTCCCTATTTTAAATCTATTTGGACGCTCAAAAAATCAGTTCTTCAGTCCCTCAAATCTGTCCTCAAAGACTCTTAAGTGCAGCCCTTAAATCTACCATGAAAACCACTTCATAGCTCCCTTTCGGTCTGCACCATTTTTAGCCAAAACATGCCCTATTCATGCCTCCATAACAGTATTTTTAATGCCCCTGTTTCAGCCACTTTGGAGCCCCTATTTTAAAGCCTTCAAGATCACTCAATGTACGTCCAAATGCTCTTCAAACACAACTTAATCCCGCCTTTGAATCCAGCACTATCTTTGCCACGTACACAGCCCACAACTCAACTAATATCACCTAAAACCAACGTTATTTACAATTTTGTTTCTGACCATTGAACCAACTGAACACAGATTTGCTGCAGCTCCTACTTTATTCACGCACCCAAATTTTCCATTAACATAGCCCCAATTTTGTCTTCATTCCAGTCAAGTTTCCCGCGTAAGTAGCCATTAATCTACCCCACCAGATCAGATTTTCTTACTGTGTGTAGGTCCCCTTTTGTGCGTGGCCTGCTTGCTCCTTTTGTTCAATTGGGTTATAAAAGAAATGTTTGCCTTACACACCTTTAATCTTCTGTTATTTAAGCCATGAGATCATCAACCAATGCAGCTCCAATTAACATCTAGGATAACTGAAAACCCTACCTTCACGAGCTCCTCTTCTCTTCCCGATCACAACACCTATTTCTTTTCTCTCGTTTAGTTGTTGTCGCTACTGCAGTTTCCTTTCTTCCTCTCTTTCCGGCTAGCTGCAGTGTTTCAGATCTCTCTTTTCTTTCTCTCTTTTTCCTTTTCTCCTTCTCTTTTCAATCGGGTTTGCTTTTTTTTTTTCTGTTTCGTTTTTGGCAGAAGCAAGCTTTTGCCCATTTCTTTTCAATATAAACCTGCTCCTCACGTGGGAGCAGGTGACATCTTGGATTGGCTTCATTAGGAAGCCAATCCTATTTCTTTATATATTAATATATATTATATATATGTTTTCCTATTTAATCTTTATATATATATATGTACTTTGAATATATTTATATTCAAATATCAATATATGTTTTATTTATTTTATTTTATTTTTTTATCATTTCATATATGTATACATATACAGATTTTATACATCTTGTTTTGTTTTATTTCACTTTATTATTATTATTTCCTGTGTTATTTAATCATAGTTCCCATTCTAGTTTGTATGCATACATATATATTTTTATATTGTATATTCATCTATGTTCATGTACAAATATATATATATATACCTCTTTTATCTCAATTATATATGAGATATATATATTCAATAATATATATATACTCATAGTAATAATGTCCTTAAATTAAATTTATTTTCCTTCATTAAATTAACGTATGTTTTGAACTTAATTATATGATTCCAAATTATGCTAGCACTCATCATTTATCGGCAATTGCTCGTAAGTAAAATATTCGTTTCCATTACTAAAGGAAATCGAAAGTACAACAAAAATCTAATTCCTTAATTTACTTGATGTCCTTTATTTATTTACAAAAATTAATACGAAATTTGCAGTCTTCACATTCTCCCCACCTTAGGAAATTTGGTCCTCCAAATTTTCCATGTCTATCTGAAAGAGGTGAGGATACTTATCCTTCATCAAACTCTCTAACTCCCACGTAGCTTCCTCTGAAGAGTGATGCTGCCAAAGTACTTTCACTAGAGGAATCGTCTTCGACCTCAATATCTTATCTTTTCTATCCAAGATCCGAATAGGTCTCTCAACATAGCTCAAATCCTCCCTAATCTCCAAAGGTTCATACTCAATAACATGGGAGGGGTCCGGATATGGAAGACATTGTGCACACTTGACAGCTCTGGTGGTAATGCTAGTCGGTATGCCACGTCACCCATTCTCTCTAGTATTTCAAATGGACCAATATACCGAGAGCTCAATTTTCCTTTCTTACCAAATCGCATTATGCCTTTAGATGGAGAGATCTTCAAAAACACTTTATCTCCAACTTGAAATTCTAAAAGTCTTCTTCGATTATCCGCATAGCTCTTCTGTCTACTTTGAGCTGTCCTCAATTTACCACATATCAATCTCACATCTTCGGAAGCCTTCTCTACCAATTCTGGAGTGAATATCTTTCTTTCACCTACCTCTTCCAAGCCAATAGGGGATCTACACTTACGTCCATACAACGCCTCGTAAGGTGTCATCCCAATGCTAGAGTGAAAGCTATTGTTATATGCAAATTCAGCTAGTGCCAAATGATCATCCTATGAGCCTTGAAAATCCATGACACATGCCCTCAACATGTCCTCAAGAGTCTGAATTGTCCTCTCTGACTACCCATCGGTTTGAGGATGGAAGGCTGTGCTAAAGTTCAGTTTAGTTCCCAAAGCATCTTGAAAGTGTCCCCAAAAACGAGAAGTAAACCGAGAATCTCTATCCGAAACTATGCTCACTGGGACCCCATGTAATCTCACTATTTCTTTGACATACAAATTTGCTAAGGCACTAAGTGAATCGATAGCTTTCATGGCTAGGAAGTGAGCGGACTTCGTCAATTGGTCCACTATCACCCAAATGGCGTCATGGCTCCTACGAGTCCTCGGAAGCCCCATGATAAAGTCCATAGTCACATGCTCCCATTTCCACGTAGGTATGGGTAAAGGCTTCAGTAAGCCTGCTGGCCTCTGGTGTTCAATCTTAACCCTCTGGCACACCAGACATTTGGACACAAAGGTTGCTATATCCTTCTTCGTACCAGCCCACCAATACACCTTACGTAAGTTCTGATACATCTTTGTATTACCTGGATGCATTGTGTATTTGGAGTTGTGTGCCTCCTCCATAATCTGTTTCTTCAAGATCTCACTATCCGGAATACAAATCCTGCATCTATATCTCAACAGCCCATCATCTCTGATCTCAAAATCTGAGTCCTAACCCGGTTGTATCTGACTAAAAATCTCCACAAGTTGAGGGTCTTCTTTCTGAGCTTGTCTAATCTGATCAATAATACTAGGCTCTATCCTCAAACTAACCATCAAACAGTCACCTTCTGGCTCTAGGTTCAGATTCAATTCTGAGAATTTCCCCATCAAATCCCACTCTTTGACCATCATAAAGCTGATCAAACCCATGCTCTTCCTACTCAATGCATCAGCCACTCGGTTTGCTTTACCTGGATGGTAGAGAATCTCGCAGTCATAGTCCTCCAATAGCTCCATCCATCGTCTCTATCTCATGTTTAGCTCTTTCTGCGAGAATAAATACTTTAAACTCTTGTGATCCGTGTAAATCTGAAATCGTTCACCATACAAGTAATGGCGCCATATCTTTAGCGCAAACACTATCGCTGCCAACTCTAGGTCATGTGTGGGATAGTTCCTCTCATGGTCCTTCAATTATCTTGAACCATAGGCCACTACTTTACTATTCTGCATCAATACACACCCTAGACCTTGTAGAGAGGCATCACTATATACTGCAAATCCCCCAGATCCACTCGGAATTGTCAGAATAAGAGCTGTAGTCAATCGCTGCTTCAATTCTAGAAAGCTACGCTCACATGCATCATTCCACTCAAACTTGACATTCTTGCGTGTGAGTCGGGTTAGAGGAGCAGCCAACTTAGAAAATCCTTCTACAAATCTCCTATAGTATCCCACAAGCCCTAAGAAACTGCGAATTTCGGTTACTGTCTTAGGCCTCTCCCAATTAATTATAGCCTCTATCTTAGCTAAGTCAACCGATACACCATCCTTTGACACTACATGCCCCAGAAAACTGATTTGCTCTAACCAAAATTCACACTTACTGAGCTTTGCGTAGAGCTCTTTTTCTTGAAGAGTCTGAAGCACAATATGGAGGTGGTGTTCATGCTCTTCTCGAGATCGAGAATATACTAGTATGTAATTGATGAAAACAATGACGAACTTGTCCAAATAGGGCTTAAACACTTCATTCATCAGTCCCATGAACGCTGCAGGGGCATTCGTTAAACCAAATGGCATGACCAAGAACTCATAATGGCCATAACGAGTCCTGAAGGCTGTCTTCGATACATCCTCCTTTCTGATTCTTAGCTGATGGTACCCAGACCTCAAATCAATCTTGGAAAATATCTGGGCACCCTTCAACTGATCCAACAAGTCATCAATTCTAGGCAATGGATACTTATTCTTCACCGTCACTTGATTCAATTACCTATAGTCTATACACAGCCTCAAACTACCATCCTTCTTCTTCACAAACAACACTAGAGCCCCCCAGGGAGACACACTTGGTCTTATAAAACCTTTATCTAGCAGCTCTTGCAACTGCTTTTTCAGTTCTTCCAACTCAACCAAGGCCATTCGGTATGGAGGCTTTGATATCGGTTGAGTGTCTGGGAGTAGCTCTATAGCGAACTCCGTCTCTCTTTCCGGAGGTAGCCCCGGTAGCTCATCTGGAAACACATCAGAGAACTCTTGACAATTGGAATGTCGGACAGTTCCGGATGGCTTCTCTCGGCATCCTCGACAAACGCGAGATAGCCTTCATAAACAATTAATCTCATATTAGTGAGACATCAACAACAATCAAAATCATTCTATTTATCATTTCCAAGGCATAATACAAACTTTTCAGGTAGGGAGAGAGTTACAATCTTCTTATAGCAATCTACACTAGCATGATGGTTGGTTAACCAATCCATGCCTAGTATTACATCAAAGTCATACATATTCAATAATATCAAATCTACTGTTAAGCACTTATCTCCCACCTTCACTTTACATTGACGATGAACATATTCAGTTATCTGAGATTCTTTGAAAGGAGTAGTAATATTGTCACAGCCCGTGACCCTATTTTTCACCTTATTCTATACATCTTATTTGGTTGGGCTGTCTGCAATACTTTACTTTTCTTTTACATATACACAATTTCATATTAAATTATAATATGAATTACATCCCCGATTTCTACTTCATAAAAAAGTAGTACTGTCGATAAGTCTAAATACAGAAAATAAATGATCATACCTTATTAAATAATTCGACCTGTCGCATCGTCCCCAAATGCGCAGTCGAAAATCCTTTAAGTGCTAGACTCTCAGTCTTCGAAAACCTGAAATGTTAAAATTAAGGGGTGAGCAAACCACGGCTCAGTAAGGGAATTATATGCATACTTGATATTCAGCTTCCTATATGCTGAAAAACTTTTTCATTTTTCCTATGGGCTCTAGGCTCGCATGTAGGAAAGATACTACAGTCGGCTAGGGATCCTGATGGATTAAGGTAGGTATTTTGAAATACCTATCTTGTTCCGGAACCTAGAAGCAACTGTAGAGAGTAATATTCTTTCTTATTTTGAAATTCAAATCCTTTCCTTTTTATTCCATAACATTTTCATATTCTTTTTTTCAAAATAATGCTTTTATGAAATAAAGCATTTAAATAAAATAACTAATATTCATATTTTCTTTAAAAGGAATATTAGTTAAATTCTCATCATTCTCATTTAAAACTCATTTCATGTTTTACTGTACAACCATAATTAGTACAGTACTTTAAATAGCAAAACCAGCTATTAAATCCTTTTCGTATAACATATATATCATTTAAATCTAATATTCAATTTAAAAATTAAAATAAGAATATTAGATTTATTTTCCTCCTTTTTCCTTTTTGGAAAACATATCATATATTCATGTCACATATAGTCTAATATTCAATTAAAATCATAGTAAGAATATTAGACTTATAAACTCTTTTTCCTTTTGAAAACATATTACATGTTCATATCACATATCATATGAAAAATCATCTCGTAGTACTAAAATCAGTACCGAAATAAGCATTTTGTAAAATGCTGTAAATCACTTTCATTTAAATTATCACATATCATGAAAACATTTTCACATATGGAGACTTAGGCACACACGCCCAGCCCGTCCACTGGGTCGTTACTCATATCATGCTATAGACCCCGAAGGGTATAAATAATCATGTCAGATCTATGGCCATAGTCTATAATTGTCCTCGGTGGATCACTGATCAGGTGTCGGCCGGGACTACATATCACATATCACATATTACATATAACATGTCACATATCACATATCACATATCACATATCAGCATAATAAGGTTGCCATCTAGTCTCAAAACCGTATTTTTCATCATCAGAAAACCTTTATGGAATTTATAAAAATAATAATTTCATAATTAAAACCATAAAGGTTATATAATAAATCAAGTGAATATTTAAAAAAATATTTATAAAATATTCACTTTATCTCTTTTTCATCTTTCATTTCATATCACGTATAATTCATATATCGAGAGAATTTTCGGTGATCTCATTATCACCAATTTCAAAAACATGAATATTTTAAAATGAATTTCGTTATATTCATGTTTTATGAAAAATAATCATTTTCTCGATTTTCGTGATTGGAAATCGTTTCTCGTGAAATAAAATCATTTATTATGATTTTATAAATTTTCTAGAAATTTTGGGTAATTTTCGATAATTTTTTTTGGCAGTATAACGGCTGTCGATTAGCTAGCCTCCTGCACGAAAAATACAGTTTATAATTTTCAGCCAGTACTTCATTCCAAATTCCAACCAATCATTCATCATAATAATTTCATAAAATATTTCGTAATTAAAACATGCAGACTGAATATCCCTACAGTGCTGCACATGCATCCCTTACCTGTTCCGGGTCGGCGACTGACTCTCGAAGGTCGCGCCCGTGTTCACCTCGCCCGATTCCATCGGCTCGGTCATCCAGGAAATTTTCTGGAATTAAAATTCTAAAATTTAGAATTTTTCAATAATTATTTAAATAAAAAAATTATTTAAATAATTTATCACTTTCCGGGATTTCTTACCGATTCCCGTAATTCCCGGGTTTTCGAATTCTCGGGATTTCCCGTAATTCTCCTTTTTCTCTCTCTTTCTTCTTTTCCTCTTTTCTTTCTTCCTTTTTCTCTTTTCTTTTCTTTCTCTTTCTTTTCTTTTTCTTTTTCTTTTTCCTTTTTCTTTTCCTTTTTCCCGTTGGCCGGTTCAGCCTTCTTCCTCACCGGTTCTTCACCGGCGGCCGGTTCTCCGGCGGTTCACTGGCTCCTCAGCTGGCCGACGGCATGGCGAAACTACCGGCGCCCTCCGTTTGCCCTGGATCGGCGGCACGGCGGCGGATCGACTCGATTTAGCTGCGGTTTCTTCCGCCTCTTCGCCGGCCTTCCTCCGCCGTTCACCGCGCCTTGGGTGGCCTCCATCGTCTTCCTCTCCCTCCAGCGGTGCTTCGATGGCAGTGGCGGTGCCTGGATCGGCCGGCACCGCCGTCTGCCATTTTTCCTTTTCTTCCGATTTTCTCTGTTTTCCTTCGTTTCTGTTTTCCGTTTTACTTTCCTCTTCCGATTTTCTTTCCTTCTTTTCCTTTTCCCGTCATCGGACGTCCCTCTCTCTTCCTCTCTTGCCGGCGACGGCTCCCCCCTCTTCTTCTTCTTTCCACCGTCTGCGGCAGTTTTCCTTCTCTGTTTTGTAACAGAGAAGGAAACAGGGATCGGGTTATATCTCGATCCCGTTTCTTTCCTTTTTCTTTTTTTTTAATAATATATATAATTATATTTATATAATTATATATAATTATTTTATGAGATATATATATATATATATATTTCATATAATACCATATATATATATATATATCTATACATTTAAAATCAAATACTATATATATATATATTTCATATATATATATATACAAAAATGTATTATAATAATATACATATGAATTTATTTAATATAAAATAGTATATATATCATTTTATAATATATACTATATTTCATATATACATATGTATTTATATAAAAACATATCAAAATATATTTATATAATCTAATTATATAAATATATAATATACGCATTTTATTTCATTTTATTTGGATTTCTTAATATCCAATTATTTTCTCCTTTTCATTTCTTAGTTAATTTGGATTTCCATTTATCCAAATTAAATTTCCTCTCTTCATTATTTTCCATAATTTCAACCTTATCCTTATTTCCAATTTATCCAAATTTAAATTCCTCAATTTCCTCACTTCTTTAATTTCGGGAATTTCAACAATATTCCCATCTCGTAAATAAATTTTATTTATTTACTTTAATTTATTTATTTCCTCTTATCTATTTTCTTTAATATTGATTTCCAAAAATAGAAAATTTACGGTTATCACAAATATATAAGGAATAACCTAAAGGCTCTGACTCTATATGCAATCTACTAGCAAATGCAGGTGAAATGAATGAATGAGTTGAGCCTGGATCAATGAGTACGAATGCTTCTAAGTCACAGATAGTAAGCTTACCCTTGATAACTGAACCAGAAGCATCGGCTGTCTCCTGATCAAGTGCAAACACTCTACCTTGTACCATTGGACTCTTGCCTTTGTCTTGTGTCCTCCTTTGTTGTGGCATGGTTTGTCCCCCGGCTTGTGTCTCTGTGGCCTTCATCTGGGGGCAATCCTTGATTCTATGGCCAGTCTTGCCACACTTAAAACAAGCTCCAGTAACCACATAACAAGGTCTGTTGCCATGCTTGTGTCCACAAGTGGCACATGGCTGAGATGTAGCAGTAGCAGTAGGGATAATGGCCAAGGCTCTGTTAGGAGGAGTAGCAGTAGCTGTAGGCCTAGTAGCCTATGGTGGAGGCGCAACAAACCTCTGCCTCTTATTTTGTCCCTGTGATCTACTCGGCTCAAACCTCCTTTTCTCATTCCTCCTATCTATGAATGGTTTAGCTCTAGAAGGCTTCCTTGTCCCATACTCAGCCTGGGTAATCTCCAATTCTTGCTCAACAGTCTGAGCTTTCCTTACCACTGCCTCATACTCGGTAAGCTCAAATGGAGTGACCCTACTTCGGATGTTAGGTCTCAATCCCGAAGCAAACTTCTCTGCCTTCTTCTCATCATTAACAACATAATCCGTGTCATACTTCACTAAGGCAGTAAATCGGGTCTCATACTCATCCACCCTCATCGATCTTTGAGTGAGTTCCATAAATTCCTTCTTTTTCTGTCGTCTGGCAGCCTTAGATATATAATGGTTCATGAAGGCCTCTAAGAATCTCTCCCATGTAATAACCGGATCCTTAGCCAATAAGAACGTCTCATGGGTCTTCCACCATTTCTGCGCATCACTCCTCATCATATACACTGCTAATGAAACCCTCTCAGTGGTACTACACCCCATATATTTGAAGAGAAACTCCATCTCTCTATCCATTCCTCTGCCTTCGCCGGATCCTTCTCCCCCTTAAACTGTGATGGGTTCATTTTCTGAAATTGTCGGAGGAGTGTCATGTTTCTATCTACCGGATTCCCAGCCTCAGGTATGGCTGGTGGAGGCACAACTATCTGAGGTGTAGCCGGTAGAGGTGCGGCTTGTGGCACTACAGGAGGCGGTGGAGGTGGTGCCTGTTGCGGTGGTGGTGCAGTTTGTGGCACAGAAGGTGCAGCAGGTGGTGGCATAGGAGGTGTAGGAGGTGGTGGTGTAGCCTGTTGTGCACTAGCTTGGTTAGCCACCAACTGTTGCAATAAAGCAGTCATAGTCTCATGGCTTTGTTTTATTCGGGCCATCCTCGCTTCCATACTGTCTGGTGGTGGAGGAGTCGGATTTGAAGACGATAGAGGTACTGTGGATGAGGGCGGCCGTGTAATTGGATATCTTCGAGCCAACCCCCTCGGTCTGCCCCCAATCCTCCTCATTGTATTTCAATCAAGAGGAAAAACCTATACCAAAAGCAGATCAATCTTAGTATAAGTCGGTAACAGTAAGTTACATGTAAACATTACACAGTACATGGGATGTAACACTAATAACGATCTCTATGACACTGACACGTACTAGACAAACCACGCTCTGATACCATTTAATCTGTCACGACCCAAAGGCTGTGACGTACACTTATCACTCCATTTACCAATTTTACGAATTAAATTTTTCTTTTTTTCTTTTCACTTTAAAGTTTGCATTCGGTGTCAGTGTCCTCTATAAACTGACTTCACGCTCTTTACTTGATTTGTATTCATTATTTAATTGTCGTTTCTTGAGATTATTCGACTTAATATTCTCCTTCAATATTAAGCTATTAAAAGAAAAACGTCGAAAACTCCCCCTTTTATAAAATCGACTTTCCCCAGCTTAATAACCTGCAATGAACTCAACTATGTCCAGCCACATCTCTCAATCCAGAATTCTCAGTTCATTTAAACTTGGTACAACACATACTTCCAAAGTCAATAAATATATATAAGAGACAGTTTTACAGCTCAAAATTACAACAATTCATTTTTCAGATCGTACTCGATAATCATAAAAGCCTATAATAATCTAGGACGATCCTAAGTTACATCCCAAAAGCAATTCCATAAGCATGTACTGTGCAAGTTTAACATGTCATACATAGATAACAAAATAATCGTTGTTATACCTCAAGTGCAACAAAAACAGCACTCGGAGGATTCAGTCCGATCTAGCTACTCAAGATAGTCCCCGAGGCTTCGCACCCCAACTCCAAGTGGGAGTCTAACCGGTATGATCTGTGATGTTATTAATAAGGGGTGAGCAAAACCACAGCTCAGTAAGTAGCTTAAGTAAATACATGCTAGACTCATGTCGTTCTATATGCACATGTAGAAAACAATGCTGAAGAAATAAGCGAACTCGGTATTTAAGCATGATCATAAACCAAACACTTCTTTCTGCATTTCGATTATAGAACGCTTTCAATATGCACTTAATTAAAACAAAACTTACTATGTAGTTCTTTTAAATGAGTTCGCTATGCATTCGGTTGAACTCAATACGTTGTGCATTCAAATAAGCTATCAATGTAGTTCGATAAGTCAATCAATAGTTACTTTGATAAAACAATCAATAAGCATTCGATAAACGATCAATAAGTATTGCAATCATTTCGATCAATATAGATTTTCAAGAATCCATTAGTCATAAATCAAGATAATCAATAACAATTAGGCATATTGCCTCAGTTCACTAAAAGCAGTATTAGAAATGGAACAATAGTAAGCAGAGTTTAGGCAATGATCCTCAATCAATCAATCAATCGATATCCATCCTAGCTAGCGATGGAATGGTGTCGCAAGCAACACTAAATCTATGGCCATAGAACGATATCCAGTCTCGCTGATCAGTCGAGAGCTGGAACTTGCCTGCTGGTTTTCCAGACAAGTATCAATCTACCTAGAGCACTAGGCTCGATAGGTACAATACGATAGTCTAGAGCACAAAGCTCAATAGACGGGCAATAAGGCCTAGAGCTAAACTCGATAGGCTATAAGTGACTCGAAGGTCGTAGGACATGCCTGCACTCAAAAACAGTTTGAAATCAATTTCCTCGCGTAGCACTTGGCTTCCACGGATTCCAAATCAGTATTAAATCAGTTTTGAGTTCGAAATATAAAGGACTTTTGATTTATTTCAAATGTTGGTTCAAACCAAGACTTTGCAAATATAACATATGATGCAAGTCATTAAAACATAAACATTACGAAATTGAACTCAAAACATGCTATACGTAAATGCATGTATGCATCGGTTCATTTCATTTAACATGTACGCTTGGCTGGCCACAATACTCAAAGCAGAAAATAAGTTTCGATCCAACCCAAGCATAAACGATTTTATAAAATTAAACCATTCCTACGAGATGGTGCTATCAAGCTTTACTTAACCCACTTACCTCAAGCTTAGCAATTATCTTCCTCAATTGTCCAAGTTAGAAGTCATGCTTCTACACCGTCCCAAGTCTCTACAAACCAATTCACTATTGTCTCAATAACACATTCTCATTATGCTTAATTACATGCTAAAAAGATAACTCAAAATCACAATTATTCAAGTTCACTTCTACGTCAAGAATTAACTGTTCATTAATCATTTTTCCTAAATTCAACTCAATAAGCCTATTCACGATTCATATCAATTCACAATATCTCCATATCAAAGCCACCACTTTTAGACCACAATATCGAGGTTAAGACTCCTACCATTAGTGTGGATTATCTTATTATCTCATAAATATTCAAATATCACATCGCTATATAATCATTAAAGTATTGAAATTAGGCAAATATCAATGTCAACATTCAAAACCTATACCAAAGTAATTAACAATTCAACCACATCGATACTCAACTACAGTTTCACTTTGATAATCGATTGCATGCGCGATTGTATAATCGATTAATATACTATTTGCACATGGCCTATACAATATATTACTATCGTAGATTTATATAGATGTCTTACCTACTCCATGTTTGGTGCTTGCACACTAGGCTCCTTCGAACTCCGCGTTCGTCGTCTTATTATCATGCTACACATTCGAAACATCACCAAATTATTCAATTTTTCTATAACTAAGAACTCCATAAAATTTTATAAAAGTTACTGAACCATTTGACGTATCACTTACTCTTTCGGTACTAGGGATTTTCATCATATCGATAATAAATGTATACATATATATATATATGCATATATCAAATTTACCACTTATCTATCCTCATTACACCTTTTACTGTGTTTATATAGATAAATACACATATTTCAAACTTAGTTATAGTAGGATCCTTACCCCCTTAGAAGTACCTTAAGCCTTTCCTTGTCCTTCGAATTTCCTTTCTCTTTTCTTGCTCTCAATCTCAGACCTTGACAACCCCTGTTGTAGGCACTGATTCCATCCACTGATCTCGGCCTTAACAACTATCAAAATGTCCTGCTTTAAATCTACCAATCTGCGCCAACAGTAACCCCCTTCTACTATCACTTTCTAGTCCATTTATTCCCTATTTTAAATCTATTTGGACGCTCAAAAAAATCAGTTCTTCAGTCCCTCAAATCTGTCCTCAAAGACTCTTAAGTGTAGCCCTTAAATCTACCATGAAAACCACTTCATAGCTCCCTTTCGGTCTGCACCATTTTCAGCCAAAACATGCCCTGTTCATGCCTCCATAACAGTATTTTTAATGCCCCTGTTTCAGCCACTTTGGAGCCCCTATTTTAAAGCCTTCAAGATCACTCAATGTACGTCCAAATGCTCTTCAAACACAACTTAATCCCGCCTTTGAATCCAGCACTATCTTTGCCACGTACACAGCCCACAACTCAACTAATATCACCTAAAACCAACGTTATTTACAATTTTGTTTCTGACCATTGAACCAACTGAACACAGATTTGCTACAGCTCCTACCTTATTCACGCACCTAAATTTTCCATTAACACAGCCCCAATTTTGTCTTCATTCCAGTCAAGTTTCCCACCTAAGTAGCCATTAATCTACCCCACCAGATCAGATTTTCTTGTTGTGTGTAGGTCCCCTTTTGTGCGTGGCCTGCTTGCTCCTCTTGTTCAATTGGGTTATAAAAGAAATGTTTGCCTTACACACCTTTAATCTTCTGTTATTTAAGCCATGAGATCATCAACCAATGCAACTCCAATTAACATTTAGGATAACTGAAAACCCTACCTTCACGAGCACCTCTTCTCTTCCCGATCACAACACCTATTTCTTTTCTCTCATTCAGTTGTTGCCGCTTCTGCAATTTCCTTTCTTCCTCTCTTTCCGGCTAGTTGCAGTGTTTCAGATCTCTCTTTTCTTTCACTCTTTTTCCTTTTCTCCTTCTCTTTTCAATCGGGTTTGCTTTTTTTTTCTGTTTCGTTTTTGGCAGAAGCAAGCTTTTGCCCATTTCTTTTCAATATAAACCTGCTCCTCACGTAGGAGCAGGTGACATCTTGGATTGGCTTCCTTAGGAAGCCAATCCTATTTCTTTATATATTAATATATTATATATATATATATATATGTTTTCCTATTTAATCTTTATATATATATATATGTACTTTGAATATGTTTATATTCAAATATCAATATATGTTTTATTTATTTTATTTTATTTATTTATTTATTTTTTATCATTTCATATATGTATACATAAATAGATTTTATACATCTTGTTTTGTTTTATTTCACTTTATTATTATTATTTCCTGTGTTATTTAATCACAGTTCCCATTCTAGTTTGTATGCATATACATATATTTTTATATTGTATATTCATATATGTTCATGTACAAATATATATATACCTCTTTTATCTCAATTATATATGAGATATATATATATATATATATTCAATAATATATATATATATATATATTCATAGTAATAATGTCCTTAAATTAAATTTATTTTCCTTCATTAAATTAACGTATGTTTTGAACTTAATTATATGATTCCAAATTATGCTAGCACTCATCATTTATCGGCAATTGCTCCTAAGTAAAATATTCGTTTCCATTACTAAAGGAAATCGAAAGTACAACAAAAATCTAATTCCTTAATTTACTTGATGTCCTTTATTTATTTACAAAAATTAATACGAAATTTGCAGTCTTCACAACATAGAATCAAAACATATAGCGATTAACTTCAAATTCTAGCACACAAGAGTTTCATGCAAACGTGACTTATGTGAATTCTTCCCTATTTGTCATTTCAAACTAAAGAGCAGGAGAAGAATTGTCAATTTAAAGCTCATACCAATTGTCAATTTAGTTTTGGCTTACCAATTATTGAAAATATGGTTGCCAATGATACAAATTGTTATTTCAATCTAAATACCAATTGTTACTAATGGTTAACTTAGTCATTTTGCATGAATCCAATAATTATGTGTAGTGTGTTCATGTCAAAATAATCATTCTAAATATGCAAGAACACAACTCACATCATCAAATATGCATATGGATCAAATAAACATTAGCACACTATCATAAAGTATTAATCCATATTCATATTCACAAAGTTATACCGTATGGAAGAAACAATCAAAGTATTCAAGCAAACACATTTTCTTCCATGTTTTTAAGCACAAAAATCCTATGCTCATTTTCCAATTCAAGTCCTTAACCAATTATGAGCAAGGAAAGATTACCATTTTAATCATTTAATAGCCATATCCCTAGTTAATTTTAACGTTTAAGGTTCCAAAGGGTATATGCTATTTTAGCTAAAATGGATTTGTCTAAAGAAATCAATATCATGCTTAAGTATATTTTAACAATAAAATTCATAATCTATGAGTGAGGTTAAGTACAAAATATCACGAAAGCAACTAATCTCATCTCATAGGCATGATTATTGATTCAACTTAAGCAAACATGCATGTTCAACATCAAAACAATCAAGATACAATGCATGTATATCAATAGTTGGTGTTGTCATTAAAGTCCAAGTTCTTTAATAATTTGGCCACCATTACCAATTGTTGAATTTACATTTGAAATTAATCCACTAGATGTATAATTCTCATGAAACCTAGTGTGGTGTAGTTGAGTCAAGCTAATAAACATAATCCTATAAGCATGCTTGACTAAGATGAACAAAAAGAATGATCAATAGTCATTATGCACAAGTTCATCAAATTCTCAAATATATCCATAAATTATTGAAATAAATCTCAAAATTATGTTTAAGCATTCATTGAAAATATATTTCAAGATTATTTCAAGATTTATGCCATTCATGACCATTTTTAATGAGAAAACTGATTTTGCACTTGTGAGCTCAAGAAAAATGATATTGATTGTTGAAAGTGATACCATTTGTTGGAAATGATATTAATTGATGAAGTTGAGGCATGATATCAATGAAAAATGAGTTTTCATATATTAAAGATCATCAAAAAAAAGTTAAAACAATGAATTTTAAGTTGAGAAGAGAGAAAGTATCAAAACAATGAAAAGTTCTTCTTAATTTCGGTTGAGAACATGCAGGAGAGCCTTTTCTGGCCTGGGAGGGATCGATCCCTTTAGGAGGGGGATCGATCCCTTAACTCCAGAACGTAGATTTCCTGCATTCTGTTCAAGGGGGATCGATCCTGCTTGTTGAGGGATCGATCCCTCATCCTGTTTCTGCAGTTTTTTTGACAGAAAATCCAACTTTGAGGTGCCAAAATTTCGTTTTTGAGTATTTTAAGTCCAAGTAATGGTTTAAACATTTGTAAAACATGATTTTGGACTTGTATGAATGAAAAACATGAATGAAAAACCATTTAACAATAGATTTTGCAATTTTGGTAGGATTTTCACCAATAAAAGCATTTTTGGCCTCAAAAGAGGTCATTTTGAGAGTTAAGCAAAATTTGACAAAACCAAAGCATTGGATATCACAAATATGTCAAAACAAACTTGTTCACATAGGTTTTAAGCACATATATCATTCAAGCATACATCTTGTGAACAACATGCCATGATTTCTAATATGCATATTCTTCATTAAGGCTCATGACAAGGCATTTTGCATATATGACATATTTGACAGCTTTTGAGCAACTAAATATATTATCTAGACATATCAAACTTGCTCAAGATGCAGAAAACCAAAAATCATTTCAAAGTCATTAAACATGCCTTTCATTCAATGTATCAAGAACAATTCATCAAACACTCAACAATCATGCCTTTTGCTTAATCACAATGCATCATTAATCATTAACCAATTTTCACATCAAAGCATAACTAATCAAATAAAAAGTTTAAGGTGTAAGGGATTAAGCTTACAAAACTCCATTGCTTGAGAGTGCTTTGCCTTGGATTGTTGAGTCCACCTTGAGCTATCCTTTGAAGAATTGTTGTGATCTTGTCAAAGATGGATCCTCAAGCTCTTCCTTTTTCTCATTGGCATAAGCAATCTCCATGGGGGGTGTGTAGAGCATTTGAACTCCATTGTTCCATTGTATTCCCATGCTCTAACACTCCTACATCAAACAATTTCAAACATGCTTTGGTACCCAAATTTTCTTTGGTCCATGAGAGTTAGTGCAAACAATTTTTGATCCTTTTGGGATCCATTTCAAGCATAATTCATCATTATTTATAGCATGCTTTGGCACCCACATTTTTCTAACCACTCTTCCTCTAAATGTGATTTTTCTATATATGCATGCTTGTGAAGAGTGTCCTATTCTAATGCAAAGTGAGCATGTAAGAGATAGATCATGCATACTAATTTTTCTCACAAGGAAATTCTTTAGATGAGTTTCTTTTTGTATTGCATTATATCCTAACCCATCTTTGTCAAAGAAAGCTCTTTGGGTCTCTAACATGTGATCGAGCTTTTGTTGACCCATATAAAACCTAGAAAATGAGTTATGCAAATTTAAGTTCTTTTTATTCAACTCATTTATTTCTAAGTTAGCCTCTTCTAATTTCTTTTCAAATTCTAGCTTAGCATTTATCAAGGCTTCATTTTCTATTTTTAATTTAGCAATGATTTTCTTATATTTGGAGTTCATGCATTGAAATTCATTTGCTAAATCATTAAAGGCATTTTGTAGTTCACTAAAGGTATAATCATTATCTTCACTAGAACTACTACAAGCCTCATCATCACTAATAGCCATAAAGCATGAGTAGGCTACCTCATTATCTAAGTTTTCCTCATCGGAGCTATCACTATCGCTCCATGCAGCCACAAATGCTTTCTTCCTAGGTTTCCTATCCTTTTCTTTCCTGAGTAAGGGGCAATCTAACTTAGTATTACCCGGTTCATTATACTCATAACACACTAAAGGGTCCTTTTCTCTTCTACTTGACTCCCCTCTTTGATGTCTCCTATTATTTTCTTTTTCTTTCATTCTTATGAACCTATTAAATCTTTTAGCAAACATTGTCATTTCCTTCTCTTCCTCATTTCCATTCTCATCACTATCATCTTCAAGGACCTCATGAGTGGAAGACTTAAGTGCTACCCCTACTTTCTTTGAAGGCACTTCATTTCTTTTCATTTTCATTTCATATGTAAGTAGGGAGCCCATAAGCTCATCTAGAGACAAGGTATTTGGATCCTTAGACTCTTCTATTGCGGTTACCTTTGCCTCCCATGACCTAGGCAAGCTATTCAAAATTTTCTTTACCATTTCAACATTGGAATAAGCCTTGCCTAGAGCCTTAAGTCCATTAATTATATCATTAAACCTAGTGAACATTTCACTAATGGACTCATTTTCTTTCATCCTAAATAGCTCATAATCATGTGTGAGCATTCCTACTTTGGTCTCTCTAACTTGATTTGTCCCTTCATGTGTGATGGCTAGTTTATCCCATATTTGTTTAGCATTCTCACATAGGGATACTCTATTATACTCATTGGGACCTAATGCACAAAAGAGGGTGTGCATAGCCTTGGCATTCAATTGTGCCAATCTCATGTCATTGGTGTCCCACTCATCTTCACCCTTAGGGACATCTTTTCCATCTACTTTTTTCATTGGGATTCTAGGACCATTAACTATTACTCTCCACACTTCATAGTCATTAGATTGCACAAATAACATCATCCTAATTTTCCAATAGGAGTAATTCTCACCATTGAAGAGTGGAGGTCTAACTAATGAGTGTCCCTCTTCTCCTAGGGGTGTGCCTACATTCAAGTGAGCCATTTAAGATCGTTTTGCTCGATAGAGGTTAGTCTAAATCAATCTCGAGCCCAAGCTCTGATACCAATTGTTGGCTCTAATAGGCAATACCGAGAGAGGGGTTGAATCGATTCTTCGCTAGCCTTAAGCCCGTTTTTCGGTTTCTCTAAATTCTCTAGCCTATTTGAATATTTTCTAAGTTCTCTAAGCTAGGCAAGCATGCAATTCAAATTCAATACAATAAGCATAATTATAATTGCAAGTAATTAAAGAGACTAGGGAAATAGAAATGTACGCAAGTGATTTATAGAGGTTCGGTAACCTTGCCTACGTCCTCTACCTTGAGACGCTCCCAAGGATTTTCCCCAAATTCACTATCTTTAAATTTGTTACACTCCCTCTTTTCAAGGCTCAAGAGAAACCTCTCTCTTTTTCTAGGCTTAAGAGAAACCTCCCTCTTTTTCTAGGCTCAAGAGAAACCTCCCTCTTTTTCTTAGGCTAAAGAGTAACCTCCCTCTTTTTCTTAGGCTAAAGAGAAACCTCCCCTTTTACAAGGATTGAATGTGTTTACAAGAGAAGTAATCAAAGAAGGCCTCTAGATAGGCAAGTAATTACAAAGATTAAGCACAAATAAAAGCCTATACAAGATTTTTGCTAAGCATTACAAGGAATAAGAGAATGATAGATGATGAAGACTTTGAAGCTCTTTATTTGTTATTTGAGGCTTGAGGATTTGAGGAATATGTGTTTTGGAGTTGCTGAGTAGTTCCTCCTACTTCCTTTAGCTTCTAAGCCTCTATTTATAGTCCCTTGGATGTATTCTAGCCGTTGGGTGGAGCCAAATCTCGAATATTACCGTTGTCTCACAAAAACTAGTCGTTATAGGCTATTTTCGGGCAAAGGGATCGATCCCTTTCCATAGGGGATCGATCCCTTCTGTCCAGAATCTTGATTCTGGGCTTCAGGGACCTTGGGAAGACTTTCTGCCAAAAAGGGATCGATCCTGCTACAGTGGGGACCGATCCTTTTCTTCTAGAGGGCATTTTTCCTGCACTTTTGGGTTAGAAATGATATGACCTCTGATCCTAATTCAACCCAAAACATTTATAAGCTTTAAGGGAGTTTTTCTTGACTTTCTCAAATGAAAATATTGTCCAAAAACTTATAAGTAATTTTCTAAACTTATATTCAATAATTCTTGAGAAAATTACTTAATATTCAAAACCATTTTATAAAGTATTAAGACCAATAAGAATGTATCATTAAATGATGGTCTTAATGTTTGATATAAACACTTGAAAATGGATTGAGAGAATCATGTGTGATGAGGCAAATTTACAATGTGAATTAAAACATTAAGGCTTACTTCAGTTTTTGTCATTTCAAAATATATATGGCAATTTAAAGCTAACACCTTACATGAATAAAATTAAATGGATTTTGCATGGTTACATTTCATGTTATACATTAAATGAGATACAACTCATTTTCATATCACAAATTAAAATATGGAAATTGTCCATAATAAATCCTCAACTCATCTTCCATCACTTTACTCCTATAAGTCAAACCGCATTGACCAATCTTAACAATTCACCTCAACCTTTTCATTCACATAAATTTTAACTTATGACATCATGACATCATTTAGAAAAATGTGGAAAAATAGGGTCTTCACACGAAAACCATAATAAAAAACACTATGCAAGTTCTTTAGAAATTATATGTTATAAATGGTATTAAAAATCATTAGACATGCAATCAATGAATCATGGTCCACAATCATAACGTTTAAAGTCTACTATGTAATTATCAGAAATAACATAGTCGTATATGCACTTATAAACCATATAAATCATAGCTTGTAAAAGCATAATAAAACATCGTCTCAGTAAACATCTCAAACATATACGTAAAAGTGTGAGGTTTCACCAACAAGTCTCATGTTTGAAGCTCATATCATAAACACCGGATCACTGCAGCACTATCGGTGAACCTACTTGTTCCTTTGCAAGAATTGCTCCTCTCTGGGAACCTACTTATGTGCACACATATTCGCCAGGCTGTTGATCAGACGGTATCTGACAATATATACCAATCCTCTTGCGGTAGGACCAAACCAAATACGAATCTTCTTATGGTAGGACCAAACCTAATACTTACTCTAGTAATTTAAAGTTACTATTCTCACAAAATTGCCGTGAAGGGATCCAATCCCAACACTACTCAAACCATGGTTAAGAAGTCACAGTGTGCTGAAAACATATCATTATATCTTAAAACCCTGTTACCCCTCCCTTAGTTGTTAAATTTATATGAAAATTCATATAAAAACTTCACATTTGACTAAGTATGGAAAAAGCATGCTAAAATCAAATTTTATTTCTTTTAAGACACAATGCATCGTTAGATTATAAATCAAAACTCTATAGGCATGCAGCATCTCAAGTCAACAGTAGGTTATGGTTTTACAATTCGTCATGTCCTTCGAAATAAATCATGACATAAATTGATCAAGCACACTTAGCATAAAATCAAGGTATCATGATTAAAACATGAACTTATAAAATAATTTAAATTATGCAATTTCTACATATACTTCTACTTACCCTTATATACTGTTAACTATAAAAGCCCACATTTCTTATTTTAGCACAAATAGCTACGTAGCTTGAAGATTAGCTACAAATAAGAATTATAAAACATATTAGTTCCTTGAACTTGTATTAATTTTACTAGCTCATTTTTTGTCAATTAATAGAAGTTACCACTAATTTAGCTGCAAGCTCCCTTTTAAAACCACTTCGGGCTCTAATTCGCACCACCTATATGTAACAATGTTTGAAACTTGTTAGTATACTTATTTTTCACTAAAATCTTGTACCTTACTTTTACTCATCAAATACCACCATCTATCATATTCTCAATTTTAATTATTTATTTCACCAATCCAACGTACTCCCATAAAATATAGTACACATGACCTCACTTTTTACTTATAATTATGATCTTTCAACACTTTTCTGGCTCGACCCAAAAAATTCAGAGTCCGATTGTTGAACCGTTAATTTTGTATGAAACCTAACTTAAATCCCTATTTGTAAATCTAAGGATCCTAATTTAATTCATTCTGGATCAACACCAGAAAATTCTCAAAGTTACCCTATGTGCAAGCACGTCCAAGCAAAATGGCCAATTGACCTTTGTGTACTAAAATGAACATAACAAAATGTAGGGATGTGCAATTAATGTAATTCAAAAAACATATGAAACCTAACTCAATTATCTATCTAGAAATGTAAGACTCATAATTTAATTCATTTTGTATCAACACCAAAAAATTCCAAAAATTACTGTATTTGCAGGCATGTTCAGGTAGAATGGCCAAGTGACCTTTGTGCACTAAAATGCATAGAACTAAATGTATGGGTGTCCAATTAATGTGATTCCCAAACCATATGAAACTTAACTCAATTCCCTATTCAGAAATGTAAAAATCGAAGCTTAATTCAACTTATGTTCCTTTAATATTCTCGAATACATGTTCGTGAATATTTTCGTTTAATATTCACAAACATATGTTCGTAAATATGTTCGTTAATGTTCATAATTAAGTTTAACGAACATGAACACGAACACAAACAGACTTAAAAAATAAATGAACGAACATGAACATAATAACGTTCATCCATGTTTAGTTCATTTACACTGCTATGATCAAGAATTTTTGTAAAGAAATATTTGGAGGAATTCAATTTAGTTAATGAAAGGTGTTCACAGCATCACAACTAGACTTGATCATGGGTGGAATCGAGCCAAATTCTGGTAGGGCCCAAGCCATATAATAATGGCTTTTATGCATGCCCAAACTCAGCCCAATCCGAAAATTCAAGCCTAATTTTTAGTTGGCCCATTTTTTATTTTATATAACAAGCCCAAAAATCGGTGCTTTATGCGTAGAATCCAAGAGACAGAAGTAAAAGAGGCACTAAAGATGATGAAGAATGGAAAAGCTGTTGGACCTGATAACATCCCAATTGAAGTTTGGAAATGCCTTGGAGATGTAGGAGTTAGGTGGTTGACAAATCTATTTAATAAGATTTGGCACACTAACAAAATGCCAGAGGAATGGAGGAAGAGTGTCTTAGTACCTTTATATAAGAACAAGGGGGATATTCAAAGTTGCGCCAACTACCGAGGCATAAAATTGATGAGTCACACGATGAAACTATGGGAGAGAGTGATAGAACGGAGATTAAGAAAGAATGTAGAGATATCGGAGAATCAATTTGGTTTTATGCCGGGTCGATCAACTATGGAGGCAATATATTTGCTTAGACAACTTATGGAGCGCTTTCGAGTAATGGGTAAAGATCTTCATATGGTCTTTATAGATTTGGAGAAAGCATATGATAAAGTGCCCAGGGAGGTACTCTGGTGGTCCTTAATGAAGAAAAGAGTTCCTTTGAAATATATTAAACTAATTAAGGACATGTATAGAGGCGCAAGGACACATGTGAGGACAGGTGGGGGGCAAACAAGTGAGTTTCCTATCACGGTAGGATTACACCAAGGGTCCACGTTGAGTCCATTCTTGTTTGCAGTAGTTATGGACGAACTGACAAAATCCATCCAGGATAAGGTGCCTTGGTGTATAATGTTTGCAGATGATATTGTCCTATGTGCGGAAACTAGAGCGGAGATCAATACAGAGTTGGAATTATGGAGACAAACGTTAGAATCAAAAGGATTTAATCTAAGCAGAGTGAAGACTGAATACATGGAGTGTAAATTCAGTTCTAACCGGCTGGAAGAGCATGATGTAGTGAAGTTAGATGGGGTGGCGATACCTAAGCGGGATCATTTTCGATACTTGGGATCAATAATACAGATGGATGGAGAGATTGATGGTGATGTGACCTATAGGATCCAGGCTGGATGGAGTAAGTGGAGAAGTGCTACAGGTGTGTTGTGCGATAAAGGAATTCCTACATGGTTGAAAGGCAAGTTTTATAGGACAGTTGTTAAACCAACATTGTTATATGGTAGTGAATGTTGGGCGACTAAGAGGCTACATACACAAAAGGTGAGTGTAACAGAAATGAGAATGTTACGATGGATATGTGGATATACAAGAAAGGATAGAATGAGAAATGATGATATTCGTAAGATGATTGGAGTGGTACCTATCGAAGACAAAATGTGAAAATCGTTTACGTTGGTTTGGACATGTAAGACGTAGACCTGTAGATGCTCCAGTTAGGAGAATAGAGGCTATGGATGTTGAGAGAAGAGTTAAGACTAGAGGAAGACCGAAAAAAAACTTGGAAGGAGGTAGTTTGGAAAGACATGGAGGTTTTAGAATTAGATGAGCAAATGGCCTTGAATAGGAATCTATGGAGGCAAAGAATACATATGGACGATCTAACGTGATTTTAGATATTGGTTCATATAGCCTACCCCAATCTATTGGGATAAAGGCTCTGATGATGATGATGATGATAGCAAGCCCAAAAACGACCCGACCTTCTCAAATATTATTTTATTTATTTTTATAGTATTTTAATTTTTGCTTATTTATTTTTTATTTTTTTAGTCCCTTTAAAGTTTAATTTGATTTGTCAAAATTTGCATGTCAATTTTCATATTAAATATAGAATCATGTTTATCAATCAATAATATTTTATATACATATAATTACAATATACTTAGTAAATATATATATTTTTTTTAAAAAAAATAATTTTATTCATATTTAGAGCCAAGTCGAGCTCAGGCTTTGAAGAGTCAAGCCTGAGCCTAGCCCATTTTTTAATTGAGTCTAAAATTTTTGCCTAAACCCGTTAAATGCATTCCATATTTTTGTTCAAACTTGACCAAAATATCAAGTAAGTTTTTGGACTTGGATAGGTAACTCGACCCTTTAGCAAGTCTAAGCACGACCTAAGGGAGCAACAAAGATGTAATAAAGCCAAGTATTTCGTTGAGATTTGAGAACAATCCAAGCATGATAAATAATGTATTAGCTCCTCATGAAATTTTTATGAATACATTTATTTCAAAAAAAATAATAAAATTTCATTTTTTTGTAAGATCATCATAAAATAAAAGGTATAAATCTCATTTTAATTAATGTTATGACATGTGATTATCATGTTGAAAAAAAAATCCTAGGTCTCTTTTAACAACGACCAACACTTCAAAGCATGAAATAAAATATTTTCTTATTCATATGAATAAATGTGTTTTGTTGCTTCAGATCGTTATCTATTTATTTTTAATAAAATATTTTATTAAAATTTTCTCATTTATAGAAATAAATAAGTCAAAGAGGATTTACGAACGACAATATTAAATAAAAGCAATGCATAGAAATAAAATGCTAAGAAATCTATTTGTTGAATTTAACAATATCTTATAATTTATCATGCAAAGTAAAATTTTAAGTTATATGATATTTGTATAACATTAAAAAGCCATATTTTACAATACATTTACTGATTAAAATTTGATAGTATAATTTAAAAATAATTTTTTATTTTAATGAATCTAAAATCTCATACGTAAAATTCATATATATAATATCAAATTTGACGATTAAATTAATAAAATAAAAATCAAACAAAAAGATATGAAATGAAGTGTAAAATTCGACACCAGTTTTATAACTACTTAAGTGGATCTTTTTCTTTATATACGTTTATAAACTTTATATGTTCATTACTCAAAAAAAAAATTATTACCGACAAGTGGTTAAAAAAGTGGAAACAAATTTTTTTTCTAGGTACTTAGATATGATTAAGTCTTAAAGTCTCCACTGTTGAAAAACTTTATCGTTTACCACTTCCGACCCGAATAGGATTAATCTCATATCGTAAAACGAATGAAGATACATGTGTTTATAAAAAAAAAACTTTATTTGTTTGTAGTGAAGATTATTATTTAACATATTGCTAATGAAATTTTCAAATTGAGTTAACAGCATAATTCGTACTTCTAATTTATTTATTTGAATATTTTAAATTTTATAATTTATTACTCAAAAAAAACCCTTTAATGTTTATAGTAAGGATTATTATTTAATGCATATTAAAGAATTTTTTAAATTTTATAAATAAAGTTAAGATGATGAAGGTGCAAATTTGTAATTTATTTGTTTTTATTTTTTTAATATTTTAAGTAAATATATATGCCATCACGTTAACTTTATTTATAAAATTTAAAAATTATATTTACTTCTAAAAAAATTTAAAAATTATATTTACTGTATATTATATTGGATAATAATAGTTGAGTTTGTATATTATGCACTGACAGTGTATAATTTTTATACACTGTTAATACATCAGAGGTTGACACTTCATCAATATGTTCTTATGGGCAAATTAAAAAAATTTATTTATATTTGTAAATAAGGATCTATTGATGAAGTGTCAACTTTTGATATATTCTGTAACCAAAAAAAACTTTTGATATATTTATAATGTATAAAAATTATACATTATCAATGCATCATATATAAATTTAGGCTTAATAGCCAAATAAGCCCTCAACCTTTAGCCTAAAATAGAATTCAGCCCTCAACGTTTTATCGCATGAAATTCAATCCATAAACTTTTATTTCAGTGGAAATAAACCCTCAGCCTTTTACAATTATGCAATTAAGTCAAAATCTGTTAAATGACACTAACTGCAGTTAGTTTTGCATACGTGGCAGCTGACGTGGATAGCTTAGTTAGCCGCCACGTGGCATGCCACGTATGCAAAACTAACGGCAGTAAGTTCATTTAACAGATTTGGCCTATTTTCACTGAAATAAAAGTTTATGGACTGAATTTCATGCGATAAAACATTAAGGGCTGAATTCTATTTTGAGCTAAATATTAAGGACTTATTTGGCTATTAAGCCTATAAATTTACAATATTTACGGTAATAGCGTCTTACGTACAAACAGTTTTAAAAGCATCTAGCAACTACATTTGAACGCGTGGAAGTGTGACTAGTTTCACGGCGCCAATGACTCGGTCCTCGTCAGTTATCCTCGAAGCAAAGCGCTAAAAGCCTAAAAGATCCAATTTTGCAAATTCAACAAAAACAATGTTCCATAAAACACCGAAAGTTTACCGTTAAATGATCGGAAAAAATGAAAATAATTTTTTTTTATATATTTGGATTGGATTTGAATTTTAAAGTTATTATTATTGAAAGTATTTTATTGTTTATTATTTTTTACCTAAATAGCATTAATATTAAATCATAAAATATATTTGGCCAAAAAAAATCATAAAATATATAAAAATACATATAATTATATTAAAAAAATAAAACACCGAAATTGTTTCCTTTAAAAACTCAAAATACCCGTTTTTACAACGAAACAAGCCCTTGAATAAAAAAATTTTCCTAGTTACGATCACCAAGATAGAGCACATCCTTCAAATTCCCGCAACTTTTCAACCAATCAAAGCCAAAGTTTCAGATCATAACTCTGAAACAAATTCCTCATAACCCCGATTTTTTTTTTCAATTCTTTTTGCTTCGGAGCGTTGGAAAAGTCGGACTTTTGCTACTGTTTGTTTCTTGTTTTTCAAGCTCTTCTATTTTTTATTTTTCGGGTTCTTTATTTTTTTCCCTGGGATTGTTGTTGTGGTTATGAATAATAAATGGAGAAGACAAAAAGGTGAAGTTCATCATCAAGAAATGCAAGCGACAAGATCACACAGCAGAAAACCACCACTTGGTACTTTCTATTTTTATTTGTCTTGAAATGTTAATTTTGCTTCTGTTGTTCTTTAATCTTGTCAAAAATAGATGTGTCTTCACGTGGTTTCCTCCGTTTCTGAGCTTATATTTTTGAAATTTCATTAAATGGTGCATATTTTTATGAGATTTTAATTGGGTAAACATCAAAAACTTTGATCTTGAAGTCTTGATGCAAATTAATTTATTTTCTGTTGTTTAAGTTTGCATATTATTTTTGTGGTTATTTTCTTGATTTTCCATAAATAGCTTATAGGATCAGCTGTACTGTTTGGAAAGTAAAGTAGAGTTTCAGGATTTTTTTTTTGGTTCATATGAGTTTCAGGATTTCTTTCCTGAAATTATAGCATTGTGTTTCATTATTAATCATGTTTTTTTATTGCATGAATGATTAACCGCACATTTCTTAATCCCTGCATCCCAGCTACGTGGCAGCCGACTGTGCCTTCATGGGAGAAGAAGTTTTGCAGCTTGATAGGCTCTGTTCCATGGGAGAAGCTTATCGAAACCAAGAGGTTTATGTATCTTTATGACAATGTAGTCCAGTGGAATGACTCTGCTGGTGAAGAGGCCTTCTATAATGCTAAGAACCGGTTTTGGGCTGAGATTAATGGCCTTCCCTGTGACATAAGACTCCCGGATCCTGATAGTTATATTGATAAAATAGATTGGGACTCTAAAATAGATCTTGAGCTGCTTCTGGATTTGGAGAGAGAGCCCAATGTTCCTGAGGAGATGGATAAAAATGAGAGTGTTGTGATTCTTGGTAATTCTCTTCTTCTGAACCACTCATTTTCTTGTGGTGGTTGGGGGGATGCTGAAGAGGTTGCAGTGAAGGAGAATAACATGTCTTCTAATTTGAAAAAGGTGGACTATGAAAATTCTTGGGAGCATAATTGTGCTCTCAATGATGGCAACATGAAAGATTCTGGACATGGGAACTGTTGGAATAATGCTTGGGAATGGTTACCAAGGGAGAGTGACTATAATGAGTGTGACAATAATGAACCAAACTATGTGGATTGTGGTAGAGGTGGAGATTGGGGAGCATGGGATGTTACTAGAACAAAAAGAGAAGGTGCTTGTGAGTACATGTCAAGGTATAAGACCTCAAGGTTTCGTGGTGATAATCATCAAAGTAATTGGGGATGGAGGAATGTGAGTGGGAGGCAGAGAACAAATTTTATGTATGAACGACCACCTGTGGATCGAACGCAGTGGAACTCTGTGAGTTATTGTGGGTGGGCCAATTAACCATGATGAATTTGGCAAAGTAGAAGTTCCCATGGAGTAGGGGAGGCAAGTTTTGTAAGTATAAAGTTATAAGCATATAGTATATAATGCTGTAGATTGTAGGTCTCAATAGTATTCTATTTGTTGTTCTGTGTTGGATTGGATAGTATAAAATAGGATCATAGCAGCTCGGCAATGTGACTTTTATGTTTGGTTCATGTCCCAGTTTTGTAGTTTGCTTCTTCTGAAGGCTCGTCTGAAGTTTTGAGTACTATTTGTTGTCCTGAGAGTGCTTAGGTGATGTGTTTCGTGAACCTTTTTGATGAATTATTGTGATTAGCGTGCATCCTAATAACCGAAAGGGCTTCAATTTCTAATGTACTGGAATTTACAGGAGCTTCCTGGCCGCCGTCTGAGGAAAAATGTGTTCTGTTCCATCATGGTTTTGGCAGTTCTTTATGTTTTTATTTTCTGTTTATTGACTTTCTGCTTTTGTTCCACTTTCTTACAAAACTGATCTCTGCTTTATCACCTGGATTTCAGGACTCTCTCTACCATCTTTGATGCATTGCATGAGAATGGAAATTTAATTAATGCTGATCTCACAACTCTTCTAAGAATTCAAGGAATTAGAAGAGACTTGAAATGAACAAATAAAAGTATTCATTCAATCGCACCGCATTTTGGATAGAAAGAAAAAGTATAGTAAATGATACTTTGATGTTAAGTTGAAGTAGAACATTCTCCACCTCCAGCTTCTCAATATCAGGTAGCTCACTGTAAATATCCTCGTAAAAACAGCAACCATGGTTATGTTGTTGCTTCTGATCCTCTTATTGTCTGCTGTCGGCCAGAGATTACTTCCACCGGTAGCCGCATTCGATTTTCTTGGTTACCGAGACTCAAACTTGCTTGATCAAAATTCTCTTGAGCACATTTGATTTTGATTTTCAGAATGAAAACCCACGTCCACGCTGCCGTCAAGTTTATGCTGTTTCTTTTGACCTTGGTCTTCTTTCCCGCTGTCAACGTTAATGGTTCCGTCAGTAGTTACATAGTTTGCTGGGATCTTGGTTTTCTTCATTCTCAAATCTCATATTTGTTTCCCCACAATTCTGTTCAACCACGGTTAACCGGAATACTTGATTTTAATTTTGATTTTGATTTACAGTGCAAGCTTTCTGTTGCATGCCAATTTAAGAAGAATTAAGAAGCAACGCTTATTTTTATTTTCAGTTTTTTCTGAAACATTAACAGAAAATATATTTTATTTTGTTTTTTGCTTTTAGAAAACGGTAAATTTCAAAATAGTTGAAAGCGAATTTTTTGTTTTAATTATTTTCAAAAATATGTTTTCATTTTTATATTGCTCATCACTAAAAGATCGTTAGACATCATTTTCATTTCTTGTTTTTTATTTTTGTTTTGAGATTTTTTGAAAACAATAACAGACGATATGTTTGGTAATGCATTTTTATTTTCAAAAAATAAAAATGAATATAATAATTTTCAAATTTGTTGAAAACAAAAATTTCATATTTTTAGTATTTTCGAAAACTTTTTTTTTATTTCAGCTACTGTTCATAAGTGAATGATATCAAAATATTAAAATATTTTAATAATAAAATATAAAATAAAATTAATTAATTTTTTAAAAAATAAAAATAATATTTAATATAAATATTATTTAATTAAAAATAGTTTAAAAATATATTTATTTTAATTTAAAAAATTGAAAAATGTAAAAAAGTGATTAAATGTAAATAATATAACCTATAAAATCATAATATTATTTAATTTAAACGTGTATAGTAATTTATTGAATATGTTATAAATATTAAATAATATTATTTATTATAATTTTGATATGTTAATAATTATTATTATTGCTAAGTACTATTATATAATATATTTAATTATTATTTTACTAAAATATATTTATTATTTAATATTATATTTTCTCAACTATATAAATACATTAAATAATATTATTTATATTAATTATAATATATTTTAATAATTATATAATAAATTAATTAGTTGAATATAGTAATATTATTTAATTTAATTGTATTTAGAATTTTATTACTCAATTATTATCCAATAAAAATTACCATTAAAATTTTTTTTAATATTGTTTTCAATTGAATTATTCTTAAGTAATTATTTTATTTAACATTATGTTTAATTATATATTACATATATTATATTAAATTTTTAAAGGATTAAAAGAAGATATTTAATATTAGTATTAAATAGTATAAAATATAATATTGTTTAATATTATGTACATAATAATATGCAATAAATATATTATTATTTTTATTTAATTTTAAAATTTTATTTTGTGAATTGAATTTTTTATCTAAATTAGTTTAAATATTTGTTTTCAATACCTAATAGTATTAATCAAACATGTTTTCTATTTTCAAAATTTGAAAAACAAAAATTTCAAAAACAGAAAACAAAAAACAGAAAACAGAAAATAGGAAATAATTCCAAACAACTCCTAAGTAAACAATGTCTACTATGTATTAATATAATATTATGTAATGCCCCAATCCCATATTAGAAGATTGTGTGAATCTGCAATGCTTATATATATAGAGAATTGAACCCAAACTTGTGCCGCGCGTTTTGGGGGATAAAATCGTTGACCTTCAGGTCAATGCAGACAATACCACGCAAGTTTTGTACAGGTCTACACAAATGATATTAAAGCTATCCATCAGCCGGAACACTGAAGCTAAGTAATACACTGTGAGATCCACCTTTAGATTCCAATGGGTGCTCAGTGCTACACGGTGGGTGTAAGGACCTGAGTGGCACTTTGCTCCCACAGGATTCAAGAGGTGGCCCCTTCGGCGACCTTAACATTTGTCAAGGCCTTGCCCGTTTATCTGCCATCGGTGAGCTCCCCTAGGTGTCCTCGCCCTAGGTTTGCCTTGACTGTGAGGTTGGCCGTCGCCCACACTCCTTACGTATTGTCCGCTGTGGCGGTCGCCCACCTCACGGTTTTGTCTTGAAGGGCCTGAAGAACTCAGGATATATTCCTTCGAGCGCGTTTTCTGAGGCTTGAACCTTGGTATCCTTAAATACCTGAGCCTCACACTCATCATACCATTTGGACTATGATGAGTGTAAGGCTCGGGTATTTAAGGATACTAGAGTTTGAGCCTTAGAAAATGCGCTCGAAGGAATATATCCATAGTTCTTCAAGCCCCTTGAGACAAAACCGTGAGGTGGGCGACCGCCACAGCGGACAATACATAGTGAGTGTGGGTGATTGCCAACCTCACAGTCAAGGCAAACCTGGGGCAAGGACACCTAGGGGAGCTCGCCGACCGTAGATAAACAGGTGAGGCCTTGACGAATGTTAAGGTCGCCGAGGGGGCCACCTCTTGATTCCTACGGAGCAAAGTGCCACTCGGGTCCTTACAGTGGGAGCCACCTCTAAACTTCCATTTTTTGGTGTGATCCTAATTCTATTTGGTATTAAGCTTGACGATGTCATAAAGCTTTAAAGCGAGTGAGTTTGTAATGCCCAAATCTCACATTGGGAGATTGTGTGAATCTGCAATGCTTATATATGTAAAGACTTGAACACATACTTGCGAGACACCTTTTATACAACAAAACTGTTAGACCTTTAAGTCAAAGTGGACAATACCTCGCAGGTTGGGTGCGGGTCTCTAAAGAATTGCTCCAATTTGCAAAGTGTCAAGAACAATCACTTCCAAATCTCGTAATCTAGAAACTAGTATTTTGTGAGGACCCCAATTTTCTTATATTCAATATAAGCTACAGAGTATAGGAATTTAAAAGAGAATTTATTTTTAAAATATTTGATGAAGGTATGTCGATAAGGTTTAGAGAGAAACTCGGTGAGAGCCCCAACAGAACTTTCTTTGTCCAGATCGAAGTGAGACCCTAAAATGATGATAATTGAGGTGAAATATGAATATGCTAAGAATCTGCATCTCAAAATCATTTCATTTAGGTCTATTTTGAAAAGCCAGCAACAAATTCGAAAATGACAATCGTATCCATATCCCGAACGAACTTTTCTAAATAACGGTCAAACCAAATTAACTTTGGACCTACAGACTAAAATAGGACAATCCTCACATAAAGGAGTTTCATGAGGATCCAGCTCGTGAATTGAATTACGCGAATTAAGCAAAAAACTTCGATAAGGGGTAATTTGGTCATTTCACTACCCGAGAGTGGTCAAACTATTTTAAGAGTCAATAATTGACTATGTTTGACCCAAATATATAGAAAATAATAAAAATAAAATATTAAATCTGGAATTAAAATTAATAAATTTGTGATAGGACATAAATAGAAATAATGAAACTATACAAAGGTATTATGGTCATTTAACATGACGCTGATTAAATTGGTTGAAGATTGACCAAAAATTGACCTAAATAAATAAAATTTAATAAAATAAAAATTTAAATTCTGGAAAACAGAAATAATAAAAATATCTTAAGGTAAAAAAGTAAATTTGGAAAACCTAAGGGGGAAATTTGATATGTAGCATTGCGACAAATTTTTATTGGTTGGGCTATAAATAAAAGAAGATAAAATGATGCCATTCTCAGCCATTTTTCCAGCCCCATCACCGACCTTTCTTCTTTGTCTCTACTGCACGTTCTGTTCTTTCCCTTCTCCAACGTCTCCTCACGTTCTCTTCTCGTTTTCCATATATCTATTCACTAAAATTCATTTTATCTCATCACTAAACACTAAGCCACCTTCATAGAACCTGCTTCACACCCTAAGAACAGCCAAAAATTCAGAATTTGAGGGATGAAAATTAACGTATGGGGGCTGCCTAATGTGCTGTACGTTTCTTTTTTCAAGAGAGGTAAGAGAAGAGATGAAATCAGTCCATGGAACTTGTTGTTTATGGTTGTATTAAGCTAGTAAGATGTGTTTCTAGTTGTTGATTTAATTAAAAATTGATTGTAGATAGTGATGATACAATTTGCCATGGGAGGAAAATGATGAAATTTTAATAATTTTGATATATTATTTGGTAGGAATTAATAGAAAAAGATGATAGGAATTTGATTTGAATTTGGATTGGATGATAATATTGCAAACAGCAAAGTTGGCGTGGAAGTGGGGTGTTAGGCCAGCACAGGAATTAAATGGTGATGATGGATTTTTGTTGCATGAATGGTGTTTGATGAAATTGTTAAGTGATGTAGAGGATGTTTATAAAGATTGAATTAAACAAAGAAAGAAAACCATGAAAAGATGACAAAGGAAACTCACGAGCATGGGATAAAAAGAAGTGCCGTTAATGATAGCTGCTGCCGGCCATAGTGTGGCTGAGTAGTGGTGAATTAATTCTAAGGAATTTAAGGTATTTGATAGAATTTCTAAGTGAATAAAAGAGGCACATGAAATTAAGGCCAATTGAGAAAAATGAAAAACACCAAGATTTAACAATGAGCGGCTACCGGCCATGGAAAAATGGGGAAGAAATTTTGGGTGTTTTAATGTATAAAAGCTGGAAATTAATAAGATAAAGTGAATTAAATATGGTTATAGGGGTGCCATGGTGGATATTTGGTGATAGTAAGGTGTTTAAATTTATGAAAAGAATGTGCTAAAATTAAATAAATTTATGTGTTAGTGTGATAACCGTAAATTTTTCAATTTTGGAAATTAGTAATATTGGAAATAAATATTAGAGAAAATAAATAAGCGGAAATAAATAAAATTGTGAGAACGGGATATTGGTGAAAATCCCGAGAATTGAGAAAGGAACGGATTGTGGAAATCTGAGTGAAGGAAAATTAAATCGGAAAAATAAGATGAGAAATTATGAAAAATAATGAAAGGAGGAAATTTAATTTGGATAATGGAAATCCAAATTAAATAAGAAAATAACAAATAAAAGAGAAATATATTTATATAATTATATATTATATAAATGTATTTTTATACAAATACATATGTACTAAAATACTATATAGTATATATTAATATACATTGGTATATTTATGTATATATACTATTTTATCAATTTAAATAGTACATATGTATACAAGTATAATATTTTTTATATATACGTATATGGAAAATGTAAATATTGAATTACATTAAAGTTTGAAAATATATATAAAGGTTATTTAATTTTAAAATATATAAATTTATATATATATATATACACACACACCACACACTAGATATATATTTTGTAATACATAATATATGTATCTTTAATATATATATATATATATATATATAGTATTATACTATATATAAATTAATATAATCATATTTAAATATATAGTATAAATGTATAAAATATATCTATATATATTGATATATTATGTTTACATATATATTTATATTATATAAATATAATATATATTATATTATAGATAAAAATAGAAAGGAAACAGAAAAATAAAAAGGGGAAAACAAAAAGGGAAAGGAAGGAATCGGGGAGGATCCCGACCCTTCCTAGGCGAGGCCGACAGTGGCAGAGCTGCCACCGCCGGCGAGGGAAAAAGGAAGAGACGGCGCTGGCAAAGAGAGGGAGGTCGATGACCGGCGGAAGAAAGGAAAGAAATGAGGCGAATCAAAGGGAATTTCCGGCGGAAACCGGGAAGAAAACGAAAAAGGGATTTGGCGGTGCCGGCGAAATTGGCCACCGCCACTGCAGCCACACCACCGCCGGAGGAAAAAGAAGACGTGGGAAGCCACCGTTGAGGCGGGGAATGGCGGAGGAAGGCCGACGGAGGAGGAGAAGGGACCGAACCAAAATCGAGTAGATCCGTCGCCGATTCGGGATGAACGGAGGCCAGATTCGGCTTCGCCGTCATGCCGGCCAGCTACTGAGCTGTTGAACCGTCGGAGAACCGGTGGTGAGGGGAGGTGACCGGTCCGGCTAGGAAGAAAGAAAAGAAAAAGAAAAGAAAAAGGAAAAAGAAAAAGAAAAGAAAAGAAAAGAGAAAAAGAAAGAAGAAAGAAAAAGAAGAAAGAGGAAAAGAAAAGGAATTCCGGAAATTTGAAAAATTTTCGAGAATTCGAAAATTTCGGGAAATCTCGGGAAACTCAGAAATCCGAGAAACTCGGTAAGAAATTCGGGAATCATTTTCGAGTAATTAATTTGAATAAATTATGGAAAAATTCTAAATTTAGAATTTTAATTTCAGAAAATCCCCTCGATGACCGAGCCGATGAAATCGGGCAAGGTGAACACGGGCGCGACCTTCGAGAGACAGTCGCCGACCCGAGACAGGTAAGGAAGACATGTGCAGCCTGCAAGGATATCGGCACACATGTTTTAAATTATGCATTTAAATTTTATAAATGCAATTGATAGTGATTGGTTGAAAACTGTGGTGATTTATCGGTTTGGAATTATGGTGATTTACCGGTTGAGATTTAAACTGTATTTTTGTGCAGGAGGCTAGCCAATCGGCAGTCGTTATACTGTCGAAAATTATTGGAAAAAATTACCGAAAATCATAATAAATGATTTTTCATCACGAGAAACGATTTTCAACACGAAATTCGAGAAATCGATTAGTTTTCATAAAATATGAATATATTGATAATTAATTTTAAAATATTCATGTTTTGAAAATGGTGAAAAAGGAAATCACCTAAATTTATCCCGATAGGTGATATTTCACATGAAACGAGGTGAAAAATGAAAAGGATCAAAGTGAATATTTTAATAATATTTCTTCAAATATTCACTTGATTTTATAAATAATCTTTATGGGTTCAATCGTGAAAATAAGTGTTTATAGAAAATTCCATAAAGATAATTAAAGGTGGAAAACAGTGTTTTGAGACTAAAAAGTCTCTGCATGTGTTTACAGAGAAAATATGGGACGAGAGTGTTGATTTAGAAAATAAATATTTTAATTTTCCATAAATCATAAAAATGATTGATTTGAATCCCGATAACCTTGAAAATCATGTTTTCGAGTGAAAGCACTGAAAAGCGTGCGTATATGTTTTACGGTGAAAAAGACAGTTATGACCTTTTATATTTTACAGTGGTTATTTTATAAACTGTTTCCACCGTATGGAAAATGTGATTTATACTGTTCTATAATATTTAGAACATTTTTGGGAATGATTACCCCAGTATGAATATTTTATAAATTGTTATTCATAAGATGAAAATATTTTCCTTATGAATATTTATGGATTGATTGAACTTACATTCAGTGAAAGTGATTTCATAAATGGGGTTTATATCACGTGTTTACTGTTTTGAGACTGTTAGGCCCCATATCATGCTCACGTGTCACGTGTTAGTGCTGATAGATACTGATCCTATTATCAGCGTCCCAGTGGACACCTGATCAGTGCACACTGAGGACCCCATAGACTATGGTCATAGATCTCATGTGTTTCCCCTATTTGGGATGATATTATTATAGCATGATATATTGAGGGTGTTGCCTAGTCTCCATGATACTGTACTGATGATTATACTTTTCATTGAACTTTTGCTGGTACTAAATTATCTACAGCTACTGAGCTTTTGATATATTACGTGTTAAACCAAATATTATACAGTGTTTTACAAGTGTGGAAATGAGTATTTGTGAAAGGAACATTAATTCCTTATTTATTTACTTAAGTGTTTTATCACGTGAATATTTAATGTTTTACTGGGATTTGAATATTAAAAGAAAAACGAGTACTCTCTACAGTTGCTTCTAGGTACCGGGACAAGCCAGGTATTCTAAAATACCTGCCTTACTCCATCCGGATCCCTAGCCGACTGTAGTATCCTTCCTACATATGAGCCTAGAGCCTCTAGGAAGATTTAAAGAAAGTGAAAAAAAATTATTTTCAGCATATAGGTAGCTGAATATCAAGTGTTGCATATAACTCTCTTACTGAGCCGAGGTTTGCTCACCCCTTAATATTAACATTTTAGATTTTTGGGGATCAAGAGATCTGACATCTGAGGATTTCGAGCTGCGAAATTGGAGACACTGCGACAGCTTGATTTATAATATGAGGTATGATCATTTATTTTTTGTATTTAGACTTACTTTCAGTACTACTTTCTTGAGAATCTAAATAGGGGATGTAATTGATAATACTAATTTTATATTTAATAGTTAAATGAATATGAAAAGTGAAGTATCACAGACAGCCCAACCGGATAAGTTGTGTATTTTAAGAGAAAAAAATGTGGTCACGGGATGTGACAGTTAGTGTCAAGAGTAGGTTCTGCCAAGAAAGAAAATAAAAGAAATATGGTGATTATAGAGTGAATATAATGAAGAATAAAGATTAATTGTAAGATTAAAATGGGAAAAAGAATAAAATTGGACAAAAATAGCATCTAGCCAAGGTATTTTATGGAATACTTATGTACATTTTATATGATCTAATGGCTGGAGGAAAATAAATTTAGAATAACAGATTTAATTGGTGTAAACTAGAATTGTGAAAATGACCACAATTTAAATGTAGTTGTGATTATAGTATTAATAGAAAATTTAATAGATAATTAATTTTTGAAATTAACTATGAAAAATAAGAATTTAAAAGAATAATTATTAGAGTTGAATTAAGGATTATTAGCGGAATGAATTGGAGTAAGAGAATATAATTTAATTATATTGCGATAATTAAGAGGAAATAAAATAAATTGATTTTGGGAGTTAATAAATGCAAATAATCTGTGATATAAGCAAATGATAGAAATTGATATTAATAGTGAACGAAAATTAATTGTGAAATTTAATGGGAAAATAATAAATATAATACAAGAAGAAAATAATTGATATAATAAATAATTAAAGATAATAGAATTTTAATGAAATTAAAATTAGGAGAATTAAGTCAATTTAATGATAGCTAATTTAGATATTTAATAAGAGACAAAATAAATCTATCGTAAAAAGTGATAAAATAGAAAATAAAGATTAATAGAATGAATGAATAAATTATTAGATTTGAAATATGAGTTATTAGTAGAAACTAGAATTGGGAAAGATTTCAATTTAATTTGTAGAATATTTATCTTAGTGAAACATGGGATTTTAAATACAAATTGAAATTATTGATGACATGATAATTAAAAAAAGAATGGGAATTTAATTGAAATCAAATTTTGGTATTTAGTAGAAAATAAAATAAACTAATTATTGAGAATGATAAATAGAAAATAGCAAATTATGGAATATTAATTAGAATTATAATATAGGATTCTGAATATAATTTAGAATTATTGTGCAATATGAAGTTCGGAAACTAAAGGAAACATAAGTAGCATTATCAAATTTTGGATTATGCGTGGAAACAGAGGTAAAAGACATATATGAAAGTTGCATAGGAATCCATTGTAACCGTTTCTCATCCAATCTTCCTAACAAGGAAATATAAATTTATTTTAAATTCATACAAGCTTAAATGTGTTTTAAATTGCATAAAATATATTTCTACTACGATCATTATTCTACATGACATGATTTACCAGCATTGAGTTACATGAAACGATTTGCATGATTTGAATTACATGAAATGATTTACATGAATTGATTTACATGAAACAAGTTATATGATTTGAATTACATGAAGTGATTTACATGAATTGAATTTTTTTAAATGATTTACATGAATCAATTTATATGAAATGATTTTATGAGATTGATGTCTCCCTAATGATCGTGCATACAAGATATTGATGATTAGGCTAGGAGATGTCCCAGACCTTCTCTTTTACATGATATAACTGTGGGAATTATGGTCAAACCCACAAGTTTCCATAGTGAGCGCCTGACTAGTGCGATTTGTGATAGGGCAGTGGCCATTGTTACAAGGTCCCTACGGGGATACGAGGTCCCTTTGAGGATACGGGATTGTGCATGATTCTTTGGGAGATTTATTTTTATTGATATGTGATATTGATCTGATTTATAAAATAAATTGATTGACGAGAATAGTATTTGTTTTGATCAAAATGGTTATGAAAGAAGTGATATGAGTTTTAAGCACACGTTTTATTGATATAAGTGCATATATTATATTTTAATGATTATTCGAGAATTGTTTTACCACATTAATTGAAAATACAAAATGCATTTATCGCATTTCAGCGATTTATAAGAATCGCTATACTGCATTATGCAAAAATTTCTCATGATTTTGAAAAGCTACTACATCATTTATTTAAAAGGTTATAGTTTTCATAAAATAAGTTTATTTTTATTTCAATCGCATATATTGTGCACTTTTATGTATATTTCTTACTGAGCTTTCCCAAAGCTCACCCCCTTTACTCACCATCCCAGATAGCTCATCATTATGCAAGAAGTCCGCTGCCTTCATGGTTAGTTGAATAAATTACTAGAAGTTTACAGTGCCAAGTGAACAGGTATTTGTTAAATATATATTTATATTCAGACATGTAAATGCACCGCAGATGTATTTATTATGAGATACAAATATTATAATGTTAGTGGGATGTAAATTACTCTAAATAGTTTGATGAGTGTCGTCAGTCACCAAAAATAAAATTTCCTAACTCTACTATGTAGATAGCCGAGCAAGGGTCGAACCCACAAAGACTGAATTTTTTAAGTTAATTATTAAATTAAAAATCTAATCTTAGGGTTTAAGGAAAGAAGAAGTTTGGGGGTTTTGTAAACTATTCTAAAATAAAGAAAACAAGAATTATTAAATATAAAAAAAACAAATAGCAAAAAAGCTTCAGTTACGAGGCAATCAATCATTCTTGGATTTTGATGTTGATCATTGATTACAAAATATCACTGTCAATTAAATAGTCAACCGTAGCATAACAACAAGCTCTGTTACACCATCTTTCCTTACTGAGTCGTTAGTTAAAACAAGCTCTTTAACTAATCTCTAACTACTTAACCTACCTAGAACAAGCTCTCTAGATATAAGTTGTAGCAGCATTAACAACAAGAAAGATATGGGTTGACATTAGATAACAAACACATAAGCTCGGTTCATTTAATCTAAACCTCAATTCTCCTCCATCCCTAGTGATTAACTCCATAAGCAATTACGGACTTATGTTTTTAATCTGGCAGTAGATTATTCAATTAAATTAAATAGTGGGCCCTACCATCTAATCAAGCAAATAATCATGCAAATGTGCTCAGAGAATCTTGGATACTTAATCAACAATTATATTATAAGCTCAAAATCTCACAACATTCTTTTTCCCAAGAACAATGAATTTACCTCATAACTGAATAAGAAAACTACTCACTAGACATATTCAAGATCATAAAATTCAAGTTATATATTATAAAGATTACAAATATCATGCAAGAAACAATCAAAGAAGCAATCTTTAATAATATAAAATCAGAATTACTAATCAAGATTATAAACTAGTAAGCAAAAACACACAAACAATATTAATTTAAATAAAGAAAACAAAATCAAAATTAAAAATAATAAAGAAATCAGCAACTAATTAAAAATAAAGAAAAAAATAAAATTTTATTAAAAACCCTAAAGAAAATCCTACAAGACTAAAAGAGGGAAGAGGGATAAGAAGGATGTGAGGGATAAGAGAGATGTTGTTTATGAGAGCCTTGTGCTCTTTATATAGGCCTAAGGAAGAGTTTAAAAGACTTTCCTAAGCAATGTGGGATTCAGATAAGAGTTTACTTGGGAAACAAGTAATTTGACTAGTCAAACTCTTATCTTTATCTCATCATCTTTTACAATTATTTTCTAAGTAAAATTCCTAAGGCATATTTTTATTAATTAATTACAGATCTAAGACAAAATAAAATTAAGAAATTATCTTCTCTCAACAAAATCTAGTCTTGAACTTGCTTTGTTGGAATTTCTTCTCAATCTCGTTTTTCTGCCCAGAATTTCGTACTGATTTTGTCTAGACGTTTGACCCATCAAATGAACTCTGATTTTTGCGATCTTGGACATTCTGGAAACCTTGAGAAGTCCTCTACAACTTCTATGAAGGCCACTTCTTGAGATCAGGTCGTTATGTTGGTCAAAAATGTCAATCTTTCAAACTGGACAGAAAATACTGCACTGTGCTCTTTTTAACTTCTTTTTATTCCAACTTTGATATTTAATACCTAAAACATAAAATAAACATTAGTAAGCTCTTTTAGGCATAAAACATCAATAAAGAAAATATATTAGCACATATAAAATTCACAAAATATCATCCTATCAAATTCCCCCATACTTAGCTTTTGCTAGTCCTCTAGCAAACCTTAGGTAACTAATTCCTAAAGAACTAAATCCTAAAATCCTAACTCACTTTCGTAGGAATCACGATTGCATTTAGCATATGCAATAAGCCTTTAAACCCCTAGGTCACCCCTAGTGGACGAGTTGTGTCTCGTGAGGGCTTTCAGAAGATATACCCACAAAATCTTTTACTTAAGACTCAATCTTAAAAATTCAAAATAAGACTCAAAAATTAAAAATTAAGACTCAAAAAAAAGATTAAGATCATGAACATATTTTCAAATCTTTCAATTCTTAACTCATAACTTCAACAAGAGTCAAATAATCAAGTCAATCATATTCTAATCATTACTTCTCATATTCATGCATACTTCTAAATAAATTCATGCAAAATTCACAATCAACACAATTGAAACATATAACACCAACTTTGCAATTATCCACTTTACATTACCACAAACAAAGTCAATAGATCAAGAACTTTTTTTTTGTTTTTCTTTCTTTTCTTTTTTTTTTCTTTTGAGGTTTCAATAATGGTTTCCCTAAGTACTTACTTGCCTTTTTACGCGAATGTTAATATTGGTGATACCAACACCTGGTTACTCAACAAGTAAGCCCTCTTTTAGAGTGCTTTGCATACTCATATTTTAAGTCACTTCAAGAATTTAATCAACAAGATCGAGTAACTCAAAACATCGGAGTAGAATTTAAAGCTTTCAACCTCTATTTTTCATCTTTTTATGTTTTTTTTTTGTTCTTGTCTATTTATCCTTTGCTTATACCAACTTCAATGAACTAATCACATTATCAATATCATATGAGCAATCATGTTTAATCATGAACTCACATAAATTCTTTAGAAAGTACTCACTTCAACAATAATAACAATCAAAATAGTCTCAACTTTCTTATAAAACTTTGTTTTAGTTTAGAATCAATCCTTAAAAGAAAGAAAACATATCATGATCTTTAAAACTCTTTAAAAATTTGACCCTTTTTTTTTCAAAAAAAAATAGCAGTTAAAAAAAAAATAAAAAACTCTATAGACTCATAAACCAATATTCCCCTCCACACTTAAATCTTACTTTGTCCTCAAAGTAAGTCTAGCATGCAAAGAAGAACAATAAAAAAACTCAAAAATTAAATGGTAATACAAGTAAGGAAAGAAATACTCCCTCGTTTTACATCCTTGGGTTGCCTCCCAAGTAGCGCTTTTGTTTAATGTCGTTAGCTCGACTGCTCCACCTTCCATCATCCAATCCCAAACCTCAACTTTTTTATCGGTTTCTCGAGTTCCTCATTCTCAAGATTTTTGCTCATGGCTATTTCTAGCTCATCTTTAAGAACTTGCTTTTCATCACCTTTTAATTTCCTCTTGGAAGTGCATAGTTCCCTTAAAAATTTGGCATCACAAGGCACTTGATCATTAATTTCATCAAGGAGAGGAATATTAACTTCCATTTTCCTAAATGTCTTCAATGTCTCCTTGTCTTGCTCTTCGTTTATAGCTCTTGCAAACCTACCAGGAAAAGGAGGAGGGTAAGTAGAAGAATTAAAAGGAATTTGTTTTTCACTTACCTCAGCTTTGAATTCTTTGATTTCAACATCCTCATAGTGCTTTATAAAGTTGTCGAAATTCTCTCTCCCTTTTACATTGTGCATGTCAACAACTCCACCTTTAATATTGAAATCGGTTTCATCCTCCCTTTTTATAAAGTCATCGACATCTTCATGTGCACTTTCCTTGGATTCAATTTCCCTTTCACTTTTCAAGGTGATGTCAGTAACATTATCTCTTGGATTCTCCACAGGTTGAGAGGTCATAGCTTCAATGTTACTTATGGAATTCATTATTTGACTCACATGGTGATCAATATTCTTAATATAAACATCAGCCTCTTGTGACAATTGTAAAGTTTTAATCTCAAGAGTCTTAACAATATCTTCAAGAGACATACCTGATTCTTGAGGTGGAGGCATACCTGAGTCTTGAGGTGGAGCTTGATATGTATCTTGGAATGGCATATTGTAAACCTCATATTGATTCCCATAACTAAAATTAAAATGATCCCACCATCCTTGATAGTAGGTATCGTAGTGTGGTTCATAATTATAGTATGGGTCATAATTATAGTGTGGTTCATAAGCTTGCTCCATGGAGTCCTCTTCTTGTCTTAGGTGGTAGTGATGGATGTTGTGGTGTTTGTGGCACCACGCTTTGGGTTGCTTGTATGTACTCCCTAATCTTTTGAAGTTTGTGACTAGAATTCTTCTCAGACAAGTAATCCCTGAAAAAGAAAAGAAAAAAATTAGACTTAAAATTAAAATAATTAACTTAAACAAATTTCAGTCCCCGGCAACGGCGCCAAAATTTGATGAGTGTCGTCAGTCACCAAAAATAAAATTTCCTAACTCTACTATGTAGATAGTGGAGCAAGGGTCGAACCCACAAAGACTGAATTTTTTAAGTTAATTATTAAATTAAAAATCTAATCTTAGGGTTTAAGGAAAGAAGAAGTTTGGGGGTTTTGTAAATTATTCTAAAATAAAGAAAACAAGAATTATTAAATATAAAAAAAACAAATAGCAAAAAAGCTTCAGTTACGAGGCAATCAATCATTCTTGGATTTTGATGTTGATCATTGATTACAAAATATCACTGTCAATTAAATAGTCAACCGTAGCATAACAACAAGCTCTGTTACACCATCTTTCCTTACTGAGTCGTTAGTTAAAACAAGCTCTTTAACTAATCTCTAACTACTTAACCTACCTAGAACAAGCTCTCTAGATATAAGTTGTAGCAGCATTAACAACAAGAAAGATATGGGTTGACATTAGATAACAAACACATAAGCTCGGTTCATTTAATCTAAACCTCAATTCTCCTCCATCCCTAGTGATTAACTCCATAAGCAATTACGGACTTATGTTTTTAATCTGGCAGTAGATTATTCAATTAAATTAAATAGTGGGCCCTACCATCTAATCAAGCAAATAATCATGCAAATGTGCTCAGAGAATCTTGGATACTTAATCAACAATTATATTATAAGCTCAAAATCTCACAACATTCTTTTTCCCAAGAACAATGAATTTACCTCATAACTGAATAAGAAAACTACTCACTAGACATATTCAAGATCATAAAATTCAAGTTATATATTATAAAGATTACAAATATCATGCAAGAAACAATCAAAGAAGCAATCTTTAATAATATAAAATCAGAATTACTAATCAAGATTATAAACTAGTAAGCAAAAACACACAAACAATATTAATTTAAATAAAGAAAACAAAATCAAAATTAAAAATAATAAAGAAATCAGCAACTAATTAAAAATAAAGAAAAAAATAAAATTTTATTAAAAACCCTAAAGAAAATCCTACAAGACTAAAAGAGGGAAGAGGGATAAGAAGGATGTGAGGGATAAGAGAGATGTTGTTTATGAGAGCCTTGTGCTCTTTATATAGGCCTAAGGAAGAGTTTAAAAGACTTTCCTAAGCAATGTGGGATTCAGATAAGAGTTTACTTGGGAAACAAGTAATTTGACTAGTCAAACTCTTATCTTTATCTCATCATCTTTTACAATTATTTTCTAAGTAAAATTCCTAAGGCATATTTTTATTAATTAATTACAGATCTAAGACAAAATAAAATTAAGAAATTATCTTCTCTCAACAAAATCTAGTCTTGAACTTGCTTTGTTGGAATTTCTTCTCAATCTCGTTTTTCTGCCCAGAATTTCGTACTGATTTTGTCTAGACGTTTGACCCATCAAATGAACTCTGATTTTTGCGATCTTGGACATTCTGGAAACCTTGAGAAGTCCTCTACAACTTCTATGAAGGCCACTTCTTGAGATCAGGTCGTTATGTTGGTCAAAAATGTCAATCTTTCAAACTGGACAGAAAATACTGCACTGTGCTCTTTTTAACTTCTTTTTATTCCAACTTTGATATTTAATACCTAAAACATAAAATAAACATTAGTAAGCTCTTTTAGGCATAAAACATCAATAAAGAAAATATATTAGCACATATAAAATTCACAAAATATCATCCTATCATAGTTATAAACAGAAATTGTAAAAAAAAATTGTTGTAGATTTTATTCTGATTCCCTTATTTCTTATTTATGAATTAAATAATTTAATAGTATAAAAGTTTAATTATACTAAGAATTGCAAAATGAACTTATACTAACACCGAACGCAAACCGATCGATACCGATTCATCGAAGGAGAAAGATAGAAGTAAAAGGAAAAAGTTAGTTCGAAATTTTATAATTCCAGACATTACAAAAGTGGTAGAGCAAGGTTTGCCTAGTACGTGTCGGTGTAAGTAAGTTAAAATTGATTTACATCCCATACTACTGTGCATAGTCTGAATATAAATTGTGAAGAATAGTTAGAAAAAGGAACAAAATGTTGATCGATAGAGGGAAAATTGCTTATTGAGAGGAAGAATAAGAGTGATAAATATGAATGTTCTATGGAATTTTTATGATATGAATATTGAATGATCGATGATGATTAACAGAATTAGGCTTAGTTAGAATAATTGAAAGTGATGGATCGTTTCTGTTTAATTAGAGATGATGAAGTGATTGTAGTGAAGATGAATAGAAATGAAAGCGAATGATATAGATGTTATATGGAAGTATGAGTATAAATGAATAGGATAGATATTAAAATGATAAGCCTCCAGGCATTGAATTGTCGGAGTACTTGTGTTGAATTTGGAGGAGCAAATTCCTTAAAGGTGGGGAGGATGTGAGCACCCCAATTTTCTTATTTTCGATATAAGCTACAGAGTATAGGAATTTAAAAGAGAAAATTTATTTGTAAAATATTTAATGAAGGGTCTGCTCGATAAGATTCAGAGAGGTGCTTGGTAAGAGCCCCACTAGAACTTTCTCTGTCCAGATCGAAGTGAGATTCTAAAATGATGATAATTGAGGAAAAATATGAATATAGTAAGAATCTACATCTCAAAATCATTTCGTTTGAGTATATTTTGAAAAGTGAGCAACAAATCCGAAAATGACGATCGTATCCATACCCCAAATGAACTTTTTTGAATAACGGTTAAAACAAATTGACTTTAGACCCATAGACTAAAATAGGATAATTCTCGCATAGAGTTTCACGAGAATCCAGCCCATGAACTGAATTACGCGAATTAAGTGAAAAGCTTTAATAATGGGCAATTTGGTAATTTCACTACTTGAGAGTGGTCAAACCATTCAAGGAGTCAATAATTGACTATCTTTAATACAAATAAATAGAAAATAATAAAAATAAAATATTAAATCTGAAATTAAAATTATTAAATTAATGATAGGACGTAAATGGAAATAATGAAATTATACAAAGGTATTACGATCATTTAACATGATGCTGGTCAAATTGGTCAAAGATTGACCAAAAATTGACCTAAATTAATAAAATTTAATTAAAATAAAAATTTAAATTCTGGAAATTAGAAATAATAAAAATACCTTACGGTAAAAACTTAAATTTGAAAAACTGGGGGAAATGTGATATGTAGACATGCGACAATTTTTTATTGGTTGGGCTATAAATAAAAGAAGATAAAATGATGCCATTCTCAGCCATTTTTCCAGGCCCATCACCGACCTTTCTTCTTTGTCTCTGCTGCACGTTTTATTCTTTCCCTTCTCCAACGTCTCCTCATGTATTCTTCTCGTTTTCCATATATCTAACCACCAAAATTCATTTTATCTCATCACTAAACACTAAGCCACCTTCATAGAACCTGCTCCACACCCTAATAACAACCAAAATTTCAGAATTTGAGGGATGGAAATTAACGTATGGGGGCTGCCTGATGTGCTGTATGTTTCTCTTTTGAAGAGAGGTAAGAGGAGATGAAATCAGTCCATGGAACTTGTTGTTTATGGTTGTATTGAGCTAGTAAGATGTGTTTCTAGTTGTTGATTTAATTAGAAATTGAGTGTAGATAGAGATGATACAATCTGCCATGGGAGGAAAATGATGAAATTTTAATAATTTTGATATATTATTTGGTAGGAATTAGTAGAAAAGGATGATAGAATTTGATTTGAATTTGGATTGGATGATAATATTGCAAACAGCAAAGTTGGCGTGGAAGGGGGCTGTTCGGCCAGCATAAGAATTAAATGACAATGATGGATTTTAATAGAAAAATATTTGTTGAATAGTTTTCATTGTATTATTCACTAGCAAGTCTACATCTTTATACAAGAGTAACATAATTTAGATCCTATTCTAAAGCCTATAAATTAGCTCTGACTTTTACAAGAGAGGAAACTAAATATTTACTTTCCTATTCTGTTCGTTTGTCTTCAACACTCCCCCTTAAGTTGATGTGTATGTTAATAACACCCAACTTGCTGAGCAACTCCTCGAATTGTGATGAACTCAATGCCTTAGTGAATAAATTTGCAACTTGATTGCTGGTCTTCACATGTGCTGTTTTAATCAAGCCATCTTGAATTTTTTCACGAACTAAGTGACAATCAATTTCGATATGCTTCTTTCGTTCATGAAAGACTGGATTTGAGGCAATATGTAGAGTAGCTTGGTTATCACAAAACAACATAGCTGGTTGAGGATGTTTGATTTCCATGTCCTTTAAAATATTCTTTAACCAAGTAACTTCACAACAAGTAGCAGCCATAGAGCAATATTCGGCCTCAGCAGTTGATCGAGCTACCGTTGTTTGTTTCTTTGTTTTCCAAGAGATAGGTGATTCTCCAAGAAATATGCAGTACCCTGTTACTGATCTTCTTGTGTCTGTGCAACGTGCCCAATTCGCATCACAAAAGGCATTTAATTGGAGTGTGCTTGTGGAAGATAGGAGAATACCTTGTCCAGGTGTTTGCTTCAAATATCTGAGAACTCTATGGGCTGCCTCAAGATGTGGGGCACGTGGTTTGTCCATGAATTGACTTAAGACATGAACAACATAGACCAAATCAAGTCTGGTAATGGTTAAGTAAATCAATCTTCCCACAAGACGCCTATAGGATGAAGGATCATCTAAAAGTTCTCCAACAGATTGTGTAAGAGCTAAATTCTGTTCCATAGGAAACCTTGCTAGTTTGGCTCCTAGAAATCCAGCATCTTCTAGAATTTCTAATGCCTATTTTCTTTGGGAAAGAGAAATACCTTTTGAGGACCTTGCCACTTCGATGCCCAAGAAATATTTTAGCTGGCTAAGGTCCTTGAGCTTGAATTGTTTAGACAAGAACTGTTTCGCCTCTTCAATTTGTTGCAATTTATTGCCTGCCAAGATCACATCATCAACATATACAAGAATTGCAGTGAAACTACCTTCATAGGATTTGACGAATAAAGAATAATCAGCCTTTGACTATTGAAAACCAGCACCCTTAAGAGCAGGAGAAAGTTTTAGAAACCATTGCCTTGAAGATTGTTTCAAGCCGTATAGTGATTTATGAAGTTTGCAGACTCGAGTCTCCTCCTTTCATCCGAATCCCGGAGGTAAGGACATGTACACATCTTCTTCAAGATCACCATGTAAGAATGCATTGTTGACATCAAGTTGGTGAAGATGCCATCCTTGAATGGCTGAAATACTTAGAAGAACACGCACAGTGACCAATTTCGCAACTGGTGCAAAGGTCTCTTGGTAGTCAAGACCTTCAATTTGATTATATCCTTTGGCCACCAAATGGGCTTTGTAACGCTCAACTGTTCCATCAGATTTGAGTTTTACTTTGTAAACCCATTTACATCCTATGGGTTTCTTCCCAGGTGGAAGAGGCATAAGTGTCCATGTTTTGTTTGCTTGCAATGCTTCAATTTCATTGTGCATAGCAGCACGCCACTGAGGATCCTTCATGGCCTAAAAGAAACTTGTTGGTTCTTTGATAATAGTTAATGATGTTGCAAATGTTTTGTGAGATGTAGATACTTGATCATAAGAAAGGACTTGGGAAAGGTCATATTGTGTACCTGATGACTTGACCACACTGGAGGCAGATGATTGGCCAGGCCTTGATGGGAGGACTGCATCAACATGAAAATCTTGAAGAAAGGTTGGCTGCTTGGTTGGTCTAGTGGAGTGACGATATACAAGGGGTTGTGAACTAATGACTTCTGTTGGTGTGGGTTCAAAAGTCTCCATTGGGCTTTGTGGTGTGATAGGATCATCATAAAAAATGGAGTCTATAGGAGTAGGAAGAATAGGACTCTCATTGGCAGCGGAAGTGTGTTTGAATGGAAACTTATCCTCAAAGAAGGTAACATCCTGAGACACAAATACCTTACCAGTTTGAAGGTTATATAAGCGGTATCCTTTTCTGCCATAGGGGTAACCAAGAAAGAGGCAATGGGTGGCACGAGCATCAAATTTGGATGGTCTTTCGGCATGAGTGGAAGCAAAACACAAACATCCAAATACACGTAAGTGTGAATAATTTGGTGTTGTATGAAAAAGTCGTTCATATGGTGTTTTACCTTGTAGGTGTGCGGTTTATGAGACACGCAGCAGTCAAAATAGCATCCCCCCAAAATTTTTTAGGAAGTTGGGCTTGAAAGAGTAAAGCTCGTGCCATGTTTAGTAAGTGTCTGTGTTTGCGTTCGACCACACCATTTTGTTGTGGGGTGTCAACACAACTAGTTTGATGAATAATACCTTTGGACAAGTAATAATCTTCAAGTCCAAACTCTTGACCATTATCACTACGCACAATCCTAACTTTGGTAGAAAATTGAGTTTCAACCATAGAGATAAAATTAATTAGGTGAGTTTGTGATGCGTACGGACAAGACAAAACGTAGCTTGGAATTTGAAGGAGCTGACACGCAAGAAGACAGAAGCAAAGTTGATGAATGACAACTTCTGAAACCTAGACCCGAAGCCTAAAGAGACTCGAACCCAAAGGTATTGGACCTTGACCCTACGAATAAGAATTTGAGAACCTAAGGTATAGCAATGGTGGATGGTGAAGAAGGAGGCGCCACAAGGAAGAAGACCTTGATAAGCCTAGTTGAGAGGGAACCCAAGAGAAAGGCACACTCAATTTCTGAAAATTCAATTAACTGATCTCCCCATCAATAGTGTTTACAAGGTATTTATAATAATACCTAGCACTTAAGCCCATAAACAAGTGGGCTGGAATTAACACCAACAGAAAATAAGACTAAACAAATAAATAGTCCAAGACACAACAAGACTCAAACGTGGGCTATCCAAACACTTAGCCCATCTTATTGTTAAGCTAAAATAAGACAGTAAACTATGCTCATGTCGTTTGGGCTTCCAAGCAAGTATAGATGTCTTGGGACTCTTCATGGAAGCTTCCTTGACACTTCAATGATGCTAGAGCTTGTTGCATTAATGAGGCCAGGGCTTGTTACGTCTTCTTAGCTCGAGCTCGGGTAATTGGACCTCCTTGGATGACCAATGCATCACGAACATCACGAGCAAGTGGATCTCCATCATTCCCCCTCTCCTCAAAAGGATTTGCCCTCAAATCACATATACCTTCATCAAAAGAAAAGGGAGAAAGATCAGAAACATTAAAAGTAGCAGATACACCATACTCACCAGGAAGATACAATTTGTAGGCATTATCGTTGATCTTCTCTATGACTTGGAATGGTCCATCTCCTCGGGGATGTAGCTTGGTTCGTCGCTGAACAGGAAACCTCTCCTTTCTCATATGCACCCAAACCCAATCACCAGGCTCAAAGACTACTTTCTTTCGATGCTTATTTGCTTGGGTGGTATACTGCTCAGTCTTCTTTTCAATAGCTTGACGTACTCTCTCATGGAGTTGCTTCACAAACTTAGCTTTCTGTTCTCCATCCAAGTTACTCTGTTCAGCACTAGGTAATGGCAACAAATCCAAGGGAGTAAGAGGATTGAAGCCATAAACAACTTCGAATGGAGAGCAACTCGTAGTGGAGTGAACACTGCGGTTATATGCAAACTCCACATGTGGCAAGCAATCTTCCCAATTCTTCAAATTCTTCTGAATAATGGACCTCAATAATGTAGATAGGGTTCGGTTGACGACCTCAGTCTGTCCATCAGTCTGGGGGTGACAAGTGGTGGAGAATAACAATTTAGTTCCCAACTTTCCCCATAACATCTTCCAAAAGTAACTAAGGAACTTGGCATCTCGATCAGAAACAATGGTCCGTGGTACACCATGTAGACGTACGATCTCTTTGAAGAAAAGGTCAGCAATGTTGCTCGCATCATCCGTCTTGTGGCAAGCGATGAAATGAGCCATCTTAGAGAACCTGTCAACCACAACAAAAATAGAATCTCTACCGCGTTTTGTTTTAGGCAAGCCCAAAACAAAATCCATAGAGATATCAGTCCACGGAGTAGTAGGAATGGGTAAAGGAGTATATAAACCATGATTATGAACTCTAGATTTAGCTTGCCTACATGAAATGCATCTATCACATAATCTCTCTACGCCTTTCCTCATGTTAGGCCAAAAGAAATGTTCTTGCAAAACAGCTAGAGTTTTCCTAACCCCGAAGTGACCCATAATCCTCTACTATGGGCTTCTCTAACTAACAGCTCGCGCAATGAACTCCGAGGCACACATAATTTATTTTCTCTAAATAAGAACCCATCGTGCCTAAAGAACTTGCCAAAGCTAGATGTAGCACATGCATCATAAACATTATCAAAATCAACATCATCAGCATACTGTTCCTTGATATACTCAAATCCTAAAAGTTTAGCATCAAGAGTAGTGATAAGAGTATACCTACGAGATAACGCATCAGCTACGACGTTCTCTTTACCTTGTTTGTACTTGATCACGTACGGGAACATCTCAATGAACTCTATCCACTTGGCATGACGCTTATGCAGCTTACTCTGTCCTTTCAAATGCTTCAAGGACTCATGATCAGTGTGGATGAAAAATTCTTTGGGCCACAAGTAATGTTGCCATGTCTCCAAGGCCCTCACTAACGCATACATCTCCTTGTCATATGTGGGATAGTTAAGTGCTGCTCCACTTAACTTCTCACTAAAGAAAGCAATTGGGCATTTTTCCTGCATAAGCACAGCTCCAATACCTACACCTGAGGCATCCCACTCAATCTCAAAAGTTTTAGTAAAGTCAGGTAGAGATAACAAAGGAGCAGAACAAAGTTTATCCTTAAGCAAATTAAAAGCATGCTCTTATGCAGGACCCCAATGAAATGCAACATTCTTTTTGACCACTTCGGTCAAAGGTGCAGCTATAGTGCTAAAATCTCGAACGAATCGACGATAGAAACTAGCTAAACCATGGAAACTACGCACCTCAGAAACAGACTTAGGTACAGGCCAATCTTTAATTGCCTTTACCTTCTCATTATCAGCAGAAATGCCATGTGAAGAAATTACATACCCAAGGAAAACAATCTTATCAGTGCAGAATGTACATTTCTTAAGATTGGCATACAAACTTTCATTCCTCAAAACAGTAAGAACATTCCTAAGATGCTCAACATGCTCATGCAGACTCTTACTGTAGATCAAAATGTCATCAAAATAGACAACCACATACTTACTAATGAAATCACGTAAAACATGGTTCATTAATCTCATGAATGTACTGGGTGCATTAGTCAAGCCAAAAGGCATAACTAACCACTCATAGAGATCATGTTTAGTCTTAAATGCGGTTTTCCATTCATCACCTTCTTTCATACGAATTTGGTGATAGCCGCTCTTTAAATCGATTTTAGAAAACATGCATGCACCATGCAATTCATCAAGCATGTCATCTAGCCTAGGAATAGGATAGCGGTACTTTACAGTGATTTTGTTGACGGCTCGGCAGTCAACGCACATCCGCCACGTCCCATCTTTTTTTGGCACAAGCAGTACGGGCACGGCGCATGGACTCATGCTCTCCCTCACATAACCTTTCCTCATGAGCTCCTCAACTTGCCTTTGAAGCTCCTTCGTCTCCTCGGGATTACTTCTGTAGGCTGGACGGTTAGGAATGGTAGCTCCGGGGACAAGGTCAATCATGTGCTCGATCCCACGAATCGGTGGTAATCCACTTGGGATCTCTCCTCAGGGAATACATCCTCGAATTCCTGCAACAATGAGACAACATCAGTAGGCAAAGTATCATGGAGTTCTGCATCAATAAAATAAGAATCTTTAAATAAGAGTAAAAGGATAGGAGACTTAGCAAGAAATGCAGTCTTCACATCTCGAGATTTGGCATAGCAGCTCACTGTTATGCTTTCCTTGTTTTCCTTCTTTTCTTTCTTTTCTTTAGCTTGCTTCCTTTGCTCGTCATGTTGCTCCTTTAGCCTTAATTGGTCCTCATAAATCTCCTTGGGGCTAAGGGGAGCAAGAGCGATCTTCTTGCCATCCATGGTAAAGGAGTAACGGTTAGTGTAACCGTCGTGGATGACTCTCCGATCATACTGCCACGGTCTACCCAGCAATAGGTGGCTAGCTTGCATGGGTACCACGTCACACAACACCTCATAATGATACCTTCCAATACAAAAAGGAACCAAGACTTGCTTCACCACGTTGACTTCACCACAGTCACTAATCCACTGCAACTTATATGGGTGGTGATGCTTGGTAGTGGGCAACTTTAACTTATCAACAAGGTATGTGCTAGCAACATTAGTACAACTCCCACCATCAATGATTACAGTACATACCTTGTCACTAATATGGCATCTCGTATGGAAGATGTTCTCGCGCTGTGCCTCATCTTCAAACTTCACATGAGTAGTAAGAGCACGCCTAGCAACAAGTGCTTCACCATAAGCAGCATACTCAACAACTTCTTCTTCGTCAACATTTTCTAACGCAGGCATCTCATCTTCTACACCGATTTCAGAACCTTCACTCTCAACATCTCCATTCCCATGCATGATCATCACTCTACGGTTGGGACACTGTGAGGCAACATGTCCACGACCTAAACACTTGAAACACTTAATGTCACGTGTCTTGCTCTGGGATGCTTGGGCAGGTTCAGTCTTGGGCTTTGGAGGGCCCTCAAGCTTGGGCTTAGCATGGCTCTCTGACTTAGGCGTAGACACAGGCTTATCATCCCTATGAAAGGTGTTAGATTTCCAAACAGGAACTGAACTAGGAGTGAAACGGGATGTACCTTTCCTTTGGAGTTGCCTTTCGACTTTGATGGCCACATGGAGCATCTCCTCTAAATCCATGTAATGCTGCAACTCTACTACATTGGCAATCTCACGGTTTAAGCCTTGAAGAAAACGAGCCATAGTAGCTTCTGCATCCTCCTGGATATTGGCTCGGATCATGGTTATTTCCATCTCTTTGTAGTAATCCTCAACACTCTTTAAGCCCTGGGTAAGACCTTGGAGCTTCTGGTATAACTCTCTGTAGTAATGAGTAGGAACAAATCTCTTCCTCATGATGCGCTTCATCTCATCCCATGTAGACACTGGAAGATCACCATATCTTCTTCTACTAGTGACTAACTGATCCTACCAAACCATAGCATACTCTGCGAACTCAATTGCTGCAAGTTTGACCTTCTTTTCCTCAGAGTAGTGGTGGCAGTCAAACACCATTTCAATCTTCCTTTCCCACTCCAAATATGCCTCAGGATCATTCTTGCCTTGGAAAGGAGGAATCTTCAATTTTATACTGCCAAGGTTTCCATCCATCTTCTCTGTGCCTCTATCACAGGTTCTATCAACTCGATCTCTATACCCATGGTACCTTCTATGATGTCTATCTATCCCAGACTCTTCATTCGAATCATACCCAACATTATCATCATACTCATCATTGGCAACAACCTTACTTTTTTGACGAGAAGTATCACCTTGTTGGATCTTTGCAAACCAAGCTTCATGTTGGTTCAACTTATCATGAATGTCATTGAATTTCATGCCCATCCGTTGGAACTGTTGTTGCATTGCCTGAAGCATGAATTCAATCTTTTTAAAGTCGAACTTATCACCTTCAGAAGACATTTTCAACAAAGATATCCTCACGTGTTTACACTCGTGTTTCACTTAAGGAATTTGGCTTTTCTCTACTAATGTCTCTCACACACTCATGCCTTTTTCCCTTACTCTACCTTAACTCTATAGGTTCACAATCGCACTAAAGACTCAGTCAAAGATTCAACCTCATAGAATCAACTAATTCACCAAGTATTGTCACCAAGATTTTTTTTTTGAATTCTTCTTTTTTTTTGAATTTTTTTTTTCGAATTCTTTTTCTTTTTTCTTTTTTTTTTTGCACAAAAAGGTGTGGCTAGGGCTAGGGTGACTCAAAGAAAGAAAGACAGAATAAAAAAATAATAAAAAAATAAAAAAATCACTAGAATGAAAAAAAATAAAAAATGGCCTAAAACTATAAGAAGACGATGGAATTTAGCCAAGATAGGGTGGGGCCCGTGAATTCACGGGGTCATTTTCTTTCGTCGTTTCCTTTAAAACGGGTACTCGCACGCCTCCTAACTCAACCAAAATTTTTGGTTTGAACAGTACCGCAACAAAATTTTTTTTTGAATTCTTCTTTTTTTTTTCGAATTCTTTTCTTCTTTTTTTTTTCGAATTCTTTTCTTTTTTTTTTAACTCTGAGTGTTGCGGTTTTCTTGAAAAGAGGACGGGTGCGGCTAGGGTTTTTTTTTTTAGGGGTGCGGCTAGGGTTTTTTTTTTTTGAGGGGTGCGGCTATGGTTTTTTTTTTTGAGGGGTGCAGCTAGGGTTTTTTTTTTTAGGGGTGCGGCTAGGGTTTTTTTTGAAGGGTGCGACAGGGTTTTGAGGAATTGCGGCTAGGGTTTTTGTTTTTGAAGGAAGGGGTGCAGCTAGGGTTTTGAGGAATTGCGACTAGGGTTATGAATTCAACTCAAACACAACAACAAACCAGAAATCGAAACCAATAAGAGAGAAAAAAAGAAAAAAAATCGAAACCAATAAACCAAAAAAATCGAAAAGTGAGTGACGCACAAACAAACCAGAAATCGAAACTTGAGCTCTGAATACCAACTGATGCGTACGGACAAGACAAAACGTAGCTTGGAATTTGAAGGAGCTGACACGCAAGAAGACAGAAGCAAAGTTGATGAATGACAACTTCTGAAACCTAGACCCGAAGCCTAAAGAGACTCGAACCCAAAGGTATTGGACCTTGACCCTACGAATAAGAATTCGAGAACCTAAGGTATAGCAATGGTGGATGGTGAAGAAGGAGGCGCCACAAGGAAGAAGACCTTGATAAGCCTAGTTGAGAGGGAACCCAAGAGAAAGGCACACTCAATTTCTGAAAATTCAATTAACTGATCTCCCCATCAATAGTGTTTGCAAGGTATTTATAATAATACCTAGCACTTAAGCCCATAAACAAGTGGGCTGGAATTAACACCAACAGAAAATAAGACTAAACAAACAAATAGTCCAAGACACAACAAGACTCAAACGTGGGCTATCCAAACACTTAGCCCATCTTATTGTTAAGCTAAAATAAGACAGTAAACCATGCTCATGTCGTTTGGGCTTCCAAGCAACTATAGATGTCTTGGGACTCTTCATGGAAGCTTCCTTAACACTTCAATGATGCTAGAGCTTGTTGCATTAATGAGGTCAGGGCTTGTTGCATTTTCTTAGCTCGAGCTCGGGTAATTGGACCTCCTTGGATGACCAATGGATCCTTAGCATCACGAACATCACGAGCAAGTGGATCTCCATCAGTTTGAGTGTCTGATTTATGACTCATCAAGTAAACCCATGTACACCTAGTAAAATCATCAACTATGGTGAGAAAATATCGAGCCCCTGAAATGGATGCAACATGATAACCTCTCCAAATATCAACATGTAACATTTCAAAAGGTGCTTTGGTTGAATTTTACTCAAAGGAAATGGCAATCTGGTTTGTTTAGCTAAGGGACAAACCATACAATCACAACTTTTATTCTTGTCCAAAAATGGGAACAAAACAAACACCTTATTAGAGGGATGACCAAGTCGTTGGTGCCAATGGCTAGGAGAGGATAAAACTGAATTGCATGACGCCTTTTGTGGTTGATCAAGATAATACAGTCCCTCTCGTTCAATTCCCGTCCCAATCATCTTCCCCGAGTGTAGGTCCTATATCACACAAGAATGAGTAAGAAACATGGTTGCACAAGGAGAATTATAGGTAAGTTTACTGATGGAAATGAGATTTAATTGGAATATTGGGCCACACAAAACATTTTCAAGAACCAAATCAGGAGAGAATACAACTTGACCAATATGGGTAACATTTGCAAGTGAACCATCTGGTAATTCAACTGTTTTGTTTTTAACTTCCTTCCAAGTTGGAAGCAATTCATGGTTGCAAACAATATGATCAGTTGCTCCACTATCAAGAATTCATGTGGCTTTCTTACCTTGAGAAGATAAGCAAAAGGCTTTACCTGAAAGTTCATCATGGCTTGAGGAATTACCCACATGATTCACCATTGATCTGTTATTATTGAGCATGCGCAGGATCTGTTGACATTGTTCTTGGGTAAAGGGGAAGGAATTAAAGATGTCCTTCTTTTCAGATTTCTGGGATGTATGAGCATGAGTGCTTCGATTTGATGTGGAGAATTGAGATGATTGATCTGACTCTGCTTTCTTGAGCTTGCAGCAAAAGTCAATGGTATGACCCTTCCACCCACAATAAGAACATTTCAAATGGGATCGACAATTTTCTTAGCTATGTCCATCTTTATCACATTTTCCACACTTAATATTACCCTTCTTGCTGGGACCTTTGACTACAAATGCTGATGCCTCGGGTTGAGCCATATTCTTACCAACAGATACATCACGCTGCTGTTCTTGTCTGAGAACAAGGGAATTAACCTTGCTAACTTTGGGCAAGGGATCTATCATCAATATCTGTCCACGTGCTGTAGCAAAGGATTCATTTAATCCCATGAGAAACTTGATGGTTTTCTGTGTTTCCCTATAAGACAACTCATCCTTCATAGTTCCGCAATGACATGCTGAGATTGGACAAATAGCATCCCTCTTGTCCCATAATCCTTTGAGTTTGGTGAAGTAGGAACCAACGGATATAGTTCCTTGCAAACAATCATGTATTTCATTTTCAATATGAAAAAGTTGGACATTATTTACCTGGGAGAAACGATCGTGCAATTCGTTCCAAACTGCTTGGGCTCCATCACAATAAAATACACTGGCTGCAATTTCGTTGGAGATCGAACTCAGTAACCAAGTCTTAACCAGATTGTAGCAACGAATCCACTGCTGTAATTCTTCGCCTGCATCATCACTTGGCCGCTTTGTTGATCCATCAATAAAACCATATTTGTTCTTGACTGTAAGAGCCATAGTCATGGAGTGACTCCATGTGCTATAATTTTCCTGGGTGAGAAGTTGTGAAACAAGGACCAAGCCTGGCTGATCTGAATGATGAAGATAAAGTGGGTGATTGGGGTTGTCAAATTTGGACGCCATGCTCGGTTGAGTTAGTTCCTTTTGTTTGCTGTCATCAGCCATGGTGATAGATAAAGGTAATTAGGATCGGTGCTATGATACCATAATAGAAAAATATTTGCTGAATAGTTTTCATTGTATTATTCACTAGCAAGTCTACATCTTTATACAAGAGTAACATAATTCAGATCCTATTCTAAAGCCTATAAATTAGCTCTGACTTTTACAAGAGAGGAAACTAAATATTTACTTTCCTATTCTATTCGTTTGTCTTCAACAGATTTTTGTTGCATGAATGGTGTTTGATGAAACTGTTAAGTGATGTAGAGGATGTTTATAAAGATTGAATTAAACAAAGAAAGAAAACCATGAAAAGATGACAAGGGAAACTCACGAGCATGGGATAAAAAGAACTGTCGTGAATGATAGCTACTGCTGGCCATACTGTGGCTGAGTAGTGGTGAATTAATTTTAAGGAATTTAAGGTATTTGATAAAATTTCTAAGTGAATAAAAGAGGTACATGAAATTAAGGCTAATTGAGAGAAATGAAAAACACCAAGATTTAACAATGAGTGGCTACCGGCCATGGAAAAATGGGGAAGAAATTTTGGGTGTTTTCATGTATAAAAGCTGGAAATTAATAAGATAAAGTGAATTAAATATGGTTATGGGGGTTCCATGGTGGATATTTGGTGATAGTAAGGTGTTTAAGTTTATATAAAGAATGTGTTAAAATTAAATAAATTTATGTGTTAGAGTCCAGAGTAGGTTCTGCCAAGAAAGAAAATAAAAGAAATATGGTGATTATAGAGTGAATATAATGAAGAATAAAGATTAATTGTAAGATTAAAATGGGAAAAAGAAAAAAATTGGACAAAAATAGCATTCGGCCAAGGTATTTTATGGAACACTTAAGTACATTTTTTATGATCTAATGGCTAGAGGAAAATAAATTTAGAATAAAAGATTTAATTGGTGTAAACTAGGATTGAGAAAATGATCACAATTTAAATGTAGTTGTGATTATAGTATTAATAGAAAATTTAATAGATAATTAATTGTTCAAATTAACTATGGAAAATAAGAATTTAAAAGAATAATTCTTAGAGTTGAATTAAGGATTATTGGCGGAATGAATTGGAATAAGAGAATATAATTTAATTACATTGCGATAATTAAGAAGAAATAAAATAAATTGATTTTGGGAGTTAATAAATGCAAATAATCTGTGATATAAGCAAATGATAGAAATTGATATTAATAGTGAATGAAAATTAATTGTAAAATTTAATGGAAAAATAATAAATATAATACAAGAATAAAATAATTGATATAATAAATAATTAAAGATAATAGAATTTTAATGAAATTAAAATTAGGAGAATTAAGTCAATTTAATTATAGCTATATTTAGATATTTAATAAGAGACAAAAATAAATCTATCATAAAGAGTGATAAAATAGAAAATAAAGATTAATAGAATGAATGAATAAATTATTAGATTTGAAATATGCGTTATTAGTAAAAACTAGAATTGGGAAAGATTTCAATTTAATTTATAGAATATTTATCTTAGTGAAACATGTGATTTAAACACAAATTGAAATTATTGATGACATGATAATTAAAGAAAGAATGGGAATTTAACTGAAATCATTTTTGGTATTTAGTAGAAAATAAAATAAACTAATTATTGAGAATGATAATTAGAAGATAACAAATTATGGAATATTTATTAGAATTATTATATAGGATTTTGAATATAATTTAGAATTATTGTGTAGTGTGAAGTTCAGAAAATAAAGGAAACGTAAGTGGCATTATCAGATTTTGGATATTGCTTGGAAATAGAGGTAAAAGACATATATGGAAGTTGCATAGGAATCCATTGTAACCGTTTCTCATCCAATCTTCCTAACAAGGAAATATAAATTTGTTTTAAATTCATACAAGTTTAAATGTGTTTTAAATTGCATAAAATATATTTCTACTACGATCATTATTCTACATGACATGATTTACCCGCACTGAGTTACATGAAACGATTTGCATGATTTGAATTACATAAAATGATTTACATGAATTGATTTACATGAAATAAGTTACATGATTTGAATTACATGAAATAATTTACATGAATTGAATTTTTTTTGAAATGATTTACATGAATCGATTTATATGAAATGATTTTACAAGATTGATGTCTCCCTAATAATCGTGCATACGAGATATTGATGATTAGGCTGGGAGACGTCTCAGACCTTCCATTTTACATGATATGACTATGGGAATTATGGTCAAACTTATAGGTTTCCACAGTGAACACCTGACCAGTGCAATCTGTGATAGGACAATGGCCATTGTTACGAGGTCCCTAAGGGGATACGAGGTCTCTTTGGAGATACAAGATTGTGCATGATTCTCTGGGAGATTTATTTTTATTGATATGTGATATTGATCCGATTTACAGAATAAATTGATTGACAAGAATAGTATTTGTTGTGAGACCCAATTTTATTACACTATACACTATACTTGTGAATTATTGATAGAGAAATTTAATTATTTAGTGGAATTTAAATAAAGATGTAATGAATTTTCATTCTCAATTTGGAATTTTTTTGGATTCATAGATTGTAGTATAGTGTATAAAGTTGAAACAAAGATGGAATGATGAATTAAAATTATTGAGGGAAAGAAATTATTTATTGTGTATGTGATTTATTTTATTGGATGAATTAGAGCAAGAAACGTGCAGCCAAGAAAAGATGGACTGCACGTTAGTTTCTTTCCATCCTGATGCACGGTAGGAAACAGTTTTGGTGAGACAAATTTTGGTATAAAATGGGATGAATAATAATAGATAAAAAGGAATTTATTAAGTGAATATTTGGCTGACTTTATTGGCTGACAATATCTAACAAAAGAGGCCAAAACTGAGTTAAGAAAACGTGCAGCCACAAGACAAGATTTCACGTTTTGTAGTATAAAATATAGTAAAAATAATACTTAAAAGAAAGAAGCATTCAAAGCTTAGCATGTGAATAAAATTCATTGAAGTATACAAAAAAAAATGGAAAACAAATGAAAACCGATCAGTCAAGAATTTCCACGCCACTTTTGGCTGGTGGTGTGCTGTTCGGTCATGCATCAAAAGACAATAATTAAAATCAGATTTTATGACATCAAATATAATATAAACAATATATAAAAGAAGAAAAAATTCAATGTATTACATGGAATGAATTCTTATTGGCTGGAGACTTCAAAGGATAATGGAAAATAAGTCAAGGAACGGCAGCAAAAGAAAGCCTTACCCAGCGTTCCTTTTTGGCTGCAGATTTCTTCACAAATAAATGCTATGTAAGACAAGAAATGATGAGGAAAATGGATAAGTAAGATAGGTGGCAAATTCCTATTTGATAATATGAATAAAAGAAGACTAAATGGAAGTTTAACTTCAGCAAATTCTTTCTTCCTTACCGATTCTGTTATACTGCTCCAAGATTTTCTGTTTTGGCTATGTGTTCTACTCTGTTCTTGCTTCGGTTTATTCCATAGATTTTTAGCAAAATCTCATCTTCTTAATAGCTAATCCCTTAACCCTTTTACCAAGCCTTCCCTGCATTTTTAAAACTACCTAAAAGACCAAGAAAGGGAGGATTTACGTGGAAGGAAGCAACACAAAACCTTGAGCAGTTTAGTCGGTTACGGTATGGAGACTTTAGTTCTTCTTGTTTTAATTAAATTCAAAGTTATGTTCTACCTCAGTTTAAGGTATAAAGAAAGTTTATGAAGTTGGTTTTCCATGAGATTGACTAGATGAAAAATTGCCATGGGAATGGAGTTTCGGTTGACATGTAAATGAGTAATATTTTGTGTTTTTCATGCAAGAAATTAGTAGGAAATGATTAGTAACTGAAGAAATTGAGTTAGGAATATTTAATTATGGGAGAAGTTTGACATTCAAAATCTTACCATTTTATGGACTCTCGGTGGAGATGTGAATTCATGGAGGAGATATAATTCTTGCATGAAAATGATATAAAATAATAGCATATGATAAAATAAGAAGGATGGAAATGTTAGACTTCCATAAAGGAAACAAAAGCATGAAAGAGTGCAATTAAGGGGGTTTCGGCCATGTTGTGTTGGCCATGATGCCACATTTAATTTTATGGTTTTATAAGGAAAAGTGAATATAGAAAATAGAAGAAAAAGATTTGTGAAATTGGAACCGAAAAAGGAGCTAAAATGAGAAAGTTCAGTTTTAGTATCAGTGTAAATAATACAGGTTGTGCATGTACTGTGTCATTAGTGGCTGCATTTTATAAAAGCTAGTGACTTAAAATTAAGAGGAAAATTGTTGATAAATTTAGATAAAATTATTTTGCAGTCGGGAATTACGAAATTCGGTAGGCGCAACCGGGAAGCTTGGTTTCGTAAGACAGGTAAGGGGGGAGTATGTGAGTTATAGTGATATAATGAATTGCATGTTTTCTTGAGCTAAATTTTATGAGAATATTGGATGCATGATTTGGTTTGAAAACATTCAAAATTGTGGTTGATAAGCTGGTTTATATACTGTGAATTGTGTGCAGGAGGTTAGGAATCCGCAGTTGTTATGCTGTCGGAAAATTTCCAAAAATACTCTAAAATATTATAAAATATTTTAGAAGCATGAAATGATTTAAAATGGGAAATTTAAATATAATTTTCACCAATTTTCCATAAATTGGAAATTATGAGAAAGTTATGAAAAATTAAATATTCATGTTTTATATTTTATTAAAGTGAGAAATTGATTTATTTTATATGATATTAAATATTCAAATTGAATACTTATTTATTTTCTCACTTGATACATGAATATTTACTGATGGAGTTACTATATGTGAAAATGGGGAATAAAATACCTTTTCGGAAAATAATTCTTTAAATAAATGATTTAATTCATTTGATTTCCTTAAAGGTATTTTTATGAGAAAATGAATGATTTTATACCTTTATGGAATTAAGTGATGATTTTATTTATTTTATAAATTCCATAAAGGTGATGATATATGAAAATGTGAGAGCCTTATGGATAAACATGAAATATTTCAAATTACTTTGAATGAGATCCATAAAGGCAATGGTATGGTTTTTATAATGTTTTGAGACTTAGGCCCCGAGTTTCATGCATCATACTATTACTGTTACTGTCACGTGGCTGATTGACCCGCCAGTCATCAGCGTCCCGGATGTCACCTGGCAAGTGTACACCGAAGACACCCTATAGATCATGGCCATAGATCTCATTGTATACTGTTACTGTGTCCCTTCGGGGATGATTACTGTGTCCCTTAGTGGACGATGATAGCATGATTTGATTGTAGGGTGATGCCTAGTCTTAACTTACTGATTACTGTTTACTGAAAGGATTTACTAAATCCTGTTTTATTGTACTGCACTGTGAATTACTGTTTACTGAACTGAACCGTACCGAAATACTGTTTTACTGAACTAGTAGCTACTGATTACTGTTTACCAAACTCAAAGCTACTGTTTACTGTTTACTGAACTGGTAGCTACTGATTACTGATTACTGAAATGAAAGCTATTGTTTATTGAACTGAAAGCTACTGATTACTGTTTACTGAAACGAAATCTACTGATTTCTAATTACTGAACTGAATTGTACAAAACACTGTTTACTAAACTGAAAGGAAATTATTGTTATCGAGAAAGAATACTTTGAAAATTATTTCTTAAATAGAAATAATTACTGAAGTATTATCCAGTGATTTGGATATTTATAAGCTACTGTACTGAAAAGACTGTTTACTGTAACTACTGTTTTATCACTGTACTGTCAAGTGTTTTGAAATAAGTGTACTGAAGTGAAATAATAAAATGGTTTATACCATTTTTATAATTATGAGAAAAGAGAAGGAATTGTTTTGAAATAAAACAATTTATTTATTACTCTCTATAGTTGCTTTGGATTTCTGGGACAAGACAGGTATTTCAAAATACCTTCCATGCTCCATCTGGATTTCCCGACCGACTATAGTATCCTTCCTTTACTGTGCTTAGTACACTGTTAGGAAATAAATGTTTTACAACATATAGTTTTCATTATATCAAGCAGCATACGACTCCTTTACTGAGCATGTGGTTCGCTCACCCCTTATTTTCAAAATTTCCAGATTAATTACGAGGATTATTTGATGGTTTCCTCGGATAAATATAGCTGCAAGCAGAGACTAGGACAGAGAACATTGGAAATTTAAAGGTACAATCACTTCTCTTATATATTCGGACACTTGTATACAGTACTACATTATTGTAAAATAGAAACTGGGGATGTAAAGTGTATGGAATATTGTAAAAAATTTTATATTCCAAATTTATTGAATAAATGTTCACTATTTGTTACTGTTAAGGATCAAGTGTTAAAGGCATCACAGACAGCCCAACCGATAAGAATGTGTAAAATATGAGTAAATACAGTGCAATATTGTACACTCGGATCGTTACATTTGTTTTGATTGAAAAGGTTATGAAAGAAGTGATATGAGTTTTAAGCACATGTTTTATTGATATAAGTGCATATATTATATTTTAATGATTATCCGAGAATTGTTTTACCGCACTAATTGAAAAAACATAATGCATTGATCGCATTTCAGTGATTTATAAGAATCGCTACACTACATTATGCAAAAATTTCTCATGATTTTGAAAAGCTACTACATCATTTATTTAAAAGGTTATAGTGTTCATAAAATAAGTTTATTTTTATTTCAATCGCATAGAGTGTGCACTTTTATATATATTTCTTACTGGGCTTTCTCAAAGCTCACCCCCTTACTCACTATCCCAGATAGCTCATTAATATGTCGAGGTGGCAAAAACTGGCTCAAGCCCGAATCAGCTCGAGACCGAACCAGCTCGAGACCGAACCGGGACCAGCCTGAATTGATCAAAAAAGTCAAAGGCCCGTAACTGAAAAAGCTCAAAATTGAAAAAGCCCAAAAACGAAAAAACTCGAACCCGACACAACCCGAACCCGATATAACCCGAGCTCGATACGATCTAAAACCGATCCGAAACCCGTAAAAAACCAAATTTATAACCCGAGAAAACCCGAATTATAATTATATAATTATTATTTAAAAATAAATAAATAATTGATACACTTTTTTAATTAAAAAGTTTAAAATTTTGAAAACAATTATTATTTATTATACAATTTTATCAATTATGTATTACCAACAAAATAAATATTGAATCTTTTTAATTAAATTAAATTAATTTAAAACACCATAATATATGATATCAAATAATCTTTAATATTATACTTATTGCATTTATAATAATAACTATATTATTAATTTAACATTTGATTTTATTATAAAAATCATTTTAACATTTTATTATTTTTATTTTATAATAAAATTTTAATTTTAATACAACAATAAATCAAATATATAAAAAAATTTTATAATTTCAATATTTGTTTGAAACTTTGAATTTGATATTTTGTGCAACACATTAAAAATATTTTTAATAAAATTAAATTTAAACTATATTTTCTTAAAGTTTCAAGTATAGAAAGATATTAAATTTAGATTAAAAAAAAACCTAATCTTAAAATTAAAATTCAAGTTTTTAAGATTAGAGAAAGTTAAGTAATTAAATTAAACAATACAAGTATTATATTAATTAATTTAGTAATATCTACTATTTAACATTTAATTAGATATTCAATCAATTAGTGTATATCTAATATTATTATGTTAATGTGAACATGAAAAAATTAGTACTCAATTGGTGTATAGTTGTATATGATATGATTATATCAAATGTTATTATTTATAATATAATGTCAATTGGTATATATAACTTGTTTAATTTGACATTCTAAATTTTTAATGAGATATTTGATTAATTAATATGTATGAGTACGATTATATTTAATATAATAATGTTATATTATGATTTATGTACAAACCAAAAACAAAATAAATATAAAATTGAGATAATTAATTGACCAATTATTCATAATATTAAGTATTTTTTTAATGTATACTATAATCTTATTCAACATTATAATTGAACAATTAGTTAACTAATTATGCGGTTAGATTTAATTTAATTACTAATTACGTTGGTGTCTAAAAGACAAAATAAATGTAATAAAATTCTTAAAAACTTAAAATTTTATTAAAAATGTAATTATTAAAAAAGCTAATAAAACAAAGTAAAAAAAAAAGAAATTTATTTAACTAAGAGTGTCTAAATTTCAATGGCCCAATGTTTACCTAAAAAAATACAATAACCCAATAAGTTATTGTTAAGAGTATAAATTTTTATATAATTATTAATATATAATTATATATTTTATAACACATGTGAATATCACAGGAAATTAAAAAAATAAATAATAATTGTCAAGTAATAAAAATATTAAAATGTAAAAATTTATATTTATATAAATATTTATTAAATTTTAACTTAATTTAGCATTTCTATTATATTTTTATTTAACTATATAAAATTAAATTAATTATTACATTTAAAATTATAAAAATACTTATAATTTATAAAATTTTAAAAAATTTGACTAAGCTCGCTAAGCCCACTCTATTAAAATCGGACCGAACCCGAAATAGGACCGAAACCGAAAATAACCGAAACCGAAAAAACTCGAGACCGAAAAAATCTAAAATCGAGAAAAACCGAAATCAAAAAAACCCGTAACCGAAATAACCCGAACCCGAATATAACCAGGACCGAACCTGCCCGAGCCCGCCCGTTTGCCACCTCTATTAATATGCAAGAAGTCCGCTGCCTCCATGGTTAGTTGAAGAAATTGCTAAAAGTTTATCGTGCCAAGTGAACAAGTATCTGTTAAATGTATATTTATATTCAGACATGTATATGCACAGGAGATGTATTTATTATGAGATACAAATAGTGTAATGTTAGTGGGATGTAAATTACTATGAATAGTTATAAACAGAAATTGTAAAAAAAAAATTGTTATAGATTTTATTTTGATTCCCTTATTTCTTATTTATGAATTAAATAATTTAATAGTATGAAAGTTTAATTGTACTAAGAATTGCAAAATGAACTTACACTGACACCGATTTCAAACTGATCAATACCGATTCGTCAAAGAAGAAAGATAGAAGTACAAGGAAAAAGTTAAAAGTACCATAAAAAAGTTAGTCCAGAATTTTATAATTCCAAATGTTACATATTTGTAGTTCATGGACTTATCCATGACTAGCACGTCATCAATCATTTTGAAATCAAAATAATTAAGTGCCAAAAATTTGTCCATACATCTATTCTCGCTTTGATATTTGGTTTCCAATGCAATCCATATCTCTCTACTTTCATCTTCTATATGTTTCTTTCTTTCTTCTTTCACAGCATCTAATTCTTCTAGTGTATAATGTTCAGATGGTTACAAATTCAAATCTAGAACATAAACACCTTTAGAATGGCGAGAAGAAATTTCATCTTGTCTTTTCCCTCTGGTGAAATTAATTCCATCAAATTGATTCAATTTGATAGGATCTTGTAGATTAATGAAGACAAGATCGGTAACTAGTGCCATATATTAGACTCAAATTGTTAGGAAAGAAATAATGAATAATGACTTTGAGATGTAGACTACACTCTCTTAAGTGAAATATTGTTTCACACAAAAGCAACTAACCCAAGGTATAACAAAGTCCTAAGAATTTTTTTTGGAAATTGAGAAAGTAAAGTATTATAATTTTGGAAATCAGATTTTATTATATAAATTTTACAAGAGTCACAAATGAATTGTTGTAATTGTCAATTAATTAACAGCTATAAACTTTACATACATAATTGTTTTAGACATAACTGTTAAAATGTCTGTTGGAATAGTTTAATAATAAAAACATTTTTTAAAATTCAAAAATTGAAAAACATTTTCTGTAAAAAGGAAAAAGTTAAAGTTTACATTTTTATGCCATAGTATAGATGATCCTTTAGAAAGGGTTTAGAGGGCCGACACACTCCATGCCAGATTTGGTTTGTCCTTATAAACATATAGTTTCAGTTATTCACAAGCGTTGTGGGAATTGGTTCCCTTGCGTTAATATTGCAAGCTATTCAAACATCAGAAACGCTTCCATGGCTACCTAACAGCAGACGATCAAACTTTCAAGCCGTCAAGATAGATTTCTGGCACATGAGCTATCTTGGGCCAGTCCTCTTCCCTTACCATTTGACATCTATCTAGCAAGTTAGGACAGTGTCCTATCTTCAATTTCCACAGGGAAGTGAGATGAATGAATCCCTCTGGCAGAGATGATAATTTTGGACATCTTAGTAACTCAAGCTTTTGAAGTGATTTGCAATCTTGCAACCAGTCAGGCAAGGCCATGAAATTGGGACAATCATCAATATATAGATACTGAAGCGTGCTGGCAGACCCATGAAGCCATTGAGGCAAAGCCACCAACTCAGATAATTCTCCAAGTAGCAATGAACGAAGTCTCGGCAAGCAGTCTTCATCATCTTGTTCATCCACCAGGTCAAGCTTCCCACAATCACCAATCACTAGAGTCTCTAATGCAGCTAGGTATCTAATACCTCGAGGCAAGGAGACGAGACCTGGACAAGAAGCAAGCACCAATGTTCGAAGGGATGTTAAGTGTTGTATGCCTTCTGACAAATGCTTCAGATCGTGGCATTCAAAAAATGACAGAAAGCGAAGAGAAGTTAGGCATTCTATTCCATTCTCTGGAAGAAGTGCCTGCTTCGTTGTTATTTCCAGGAATCGGAGGTTAATCAAGTTCCCTATACCCTGAGGAATCTCTTCAAGTTGAATGCAATCTTCAAGTCTTAAAGTCTGCAGATTATGAAGGCTGCAAATTGATTCTGGGAGTTTCTGTTGGATTATGCCCTTAGAACCATTCATTAGATGATTGACTTTGGCAATTTTATGTATCATGACATTTTATTTATCATAGTTCATTATTATATTTGTCTTATAACTGCGTAATATAATCTTATATAATAATGTCCTTAGAATAGTAATAACACACTATTCTTAAAATATCCCTAGTCAAGTATTATTGTGAACAAGGATAACAATGATACGATAAGACTAGTATGTGGTTGACTGATGACCATTGTCATGGATATAGGATATCAAGTCATCACATAGGTACATGTTAGAGAACTATGTACTGGATCGACCCTCCATGAGAACGCTACATGGATTGTTATATGAATGTCATAAGCGATTCTCATAGTGATGATGGTGTATGTGATCCTTTGACTTGAGATCATCAGAGATCCCAACATAGAGAATTGCATACTTTAATGCTGCTAGATGTCATTTGTAACAGGATGGACTATAAAGGTAGTAATTGGGTATGCCTTGATCTATGTAGAGGGATGTTGAGTGATCAAGATAGGATTTATCCCTCTTATATAACAAGAGTGATGTCTTGGGCCCTTTGATAGAGTGAGACTAAGAAATGCATGGCCGTGCTCGAATAAGTCAATATGAGATATTGATTTTATTTGTTTAATTAGTCTACTCAGGAATCAAGAAACGCTGATTAGACTATACAAGTGTGACACATTCCATGACTTGTGTCTAATCAAGACATCATAGGATAAAGGGATTAAACTACACGGTAACATCTATCACGAGTAAGGTTATGTCGAGTCATTGACATTCTCGTTACATGGGTAGCAATGATGTGTTGCTAGATACCGCTCATTGCCTGTGACAATTTTGTCATTGCCATTGTTTTGAGAACCTATTGGGTCGCACACTTAGAACGGATCAATGAGGAGCTTAATTAATCCTATTCTGAATTGGATTAAGGATATAACTAATCCTATTCTGAATTGGATTAGGGATATAACTAATCCTATTCTAAGTAGGATTAGAGTTCTGTTTGGCAGTAAATTTTAGGGTAAAATTTACTGCCTATAAAAGGGATGTTTTCCTAAAACATAGCCGCACTTTTAAAAAACAGAAAACAAAACATTCTTTTAATCGAAGCTAGCAGTTCGGTTAAAAGAATCAAAACGCTCCTTAAGGCATCTGATCGTGAGACGTTCAAGAGTCGTGAGATCCGTTCGTGTGGATACCGTAGAGGCAGGAACGAAAAGTTGCTGCTTGTGACTCGACCAACGACAGAAAATTCAGAGAAAACGTCAGGTAAAATCTCGAAACCCTAATCAGGCAACTCTCCGAATCGATCTTGGTGGAGGCCGAATGATTTAAATTCCGCTGCGTGTTGTTTCGGTTTCCTTCAGTTTCTTGATTCTAATGTTCCTATGAAGGTCAAGATACCTCAGATGCTTCAGCGTTCCAAATGAACTTGGCAACACTTCTAGAAATGAATCGCTTAAATTAAGTATCCGCAGGTACTTGAATCTTGAGATGCTTAAACTGACAAAAGATTCACTGGAAGGTCCCACCCCTTCGATTGGGAAGAACATTGAACGCACCTTGTCTGATTGGCGTAAGAATCTTGGAACTTCTTGGGAAACAAAATTAGTGTCAGAAAATGACAAGTGACGCACCTTTTCAGGAAAATTTTCAGCAAGGGAGTTTAAGGTGCAACACTCGTTTTGTGCAACAGATAAAGAAAGATCATGGATAAGATCATGCATTTTACAAGTGAAAAAGAACTCGTAATCCTCAACAACTTCTAAAAATGATACAGAGCACAATTCCTTCACGTACCGTAGCCCAACATCTTCCAACTCTTGATTTTCTTGAGCAGGTTGAAGAAGCCCGTGTGCCATCCAGAACTGTGTCAGTTCGATGCTGTAGAACATATAATTTTTTGGAAACATTGAACAGAAAGCGAAACATTGTTTCAAGTAAGGCTGCATTTGATCATAACTCAATTTCAGAACTGGCAGTATGCCATTGTCTCTTTGCTTCAGCTTCCAGATCTCATTATCTCTTATAGACAACCATTCCCGCTCATCCGTTGTTGAATAAAGCAAACTCCCTAAAGTGCTCACAGCTAAGGGAACACCACCACATTTCTTCACAATTTCTCTCCCAATTTCGACAAGGTTAGGATGCTGCTTCTCCTGCCCTTCATTGAAAGCCCATTTCAGAAACAAGGACAAGCAATCTTCTTGAGAAAGACCTGTTAAATTATATGCTGCAACATTGCCCATAACTGAGGCAACCAGTGTGCTGCGCGTAGTCACAACAATTTTACTCCCCAGGGCACCACCAATTAACAAATCTCTCAACTCAATCCATTTTGCTCGATCATTATTCCACACATCATCTAGAATGAGCAAAAATTTACAGCCCATCAAAGTGCTGCGCAAGCAATATTGTAACTGCTCAATTGTTAGGTCACTGCAATTTTTACCCGTGGCCAAACTACAGATATCTCTGGCTAATTTTGCAACACTAAAGTTTGCTGATTCACAAACCCACATCTTGAGGTCGAAATAGTAATCCATCCTTTCATCATTGTACACCATTTTAGCAACAGTTGTTTTACCAAGACCACCAATTCCAACTATAGGAATTACTAGAAGATTTTTATCTTCACCTTGGTGCACTAAAATGTCTACGATGTCTTCTATATCATTGTCTCTTCCAATTACATCGGAAGGGGGGATAAATGAGTGGGTCATATATCTCTCCTTGTGTACGATACGCCGACTGTCAACCCTCTCCATCAGATGAAACTTGGACCTGTCAGCTGCGATGTCATCTAACTTCTTTCTTACAGCCTTAACCTTATGAGCCATGTTGAAATCAAATACAGCAGGGTTGGAACGTGAAAAGAAGCGACGTACCTTTCTTTGAAAGCTTTTGCACTGGCGAATCTCTTCGTGCTGAGCTACAGTAATTTCAAATTCTTCAAGAACATCTTCAACATCATAACAAACATCTTTAAGCTTCCAAAGCCAGTTTTGCAACTCATGGTTCTTGCCCTGCCGCTCTTCAGCATCTAGAAGCACAGCTTTGATTGTAGACAACATGGCCTCAAGTTTCTTCACCTCATCTCGTAGACCCCACGGCAACTTTATTTGTTTGATAACCAAAGTGCCCAATTTTACTACTAGAGATGCTGCAACCTCAGATAGAATGGCTTCTGCCATCTTCTTTTCGGCAAAGGAGGTGTTGGCGGTGGCCTGTGGCTGTTGACTGAACTTTTGAAAGCAAAGCTGGGGTAATGCCCAAATCCGTGCTAAATTATCTTATAGCTCGAATTTTGTACTTTGGCCAGAGTAGATTGATTCCCAGGATGAGAGGCTGGTAAAGGCCAATCTATAAATCATGCGTAATTGAAGAAACTAACTACCCTTTTTTAACATGGAGACTTTTAAGCGTTGTTCCCTTCAGCCTTCCTCCCTTTCAGATATCCTTACTCCAATCTCCACCCACTTTCCTTCAGATAATCCAAAAGGACATAGACATAGAAAAAGAAGGTGAAAGACTAAGAAAGGAAGTCGTCGGGAACATGGCTAATGATTTCCCAAGAAGGTTGGTAGAATGTTGCTCGTAGGTCAAGGAGCCTTTTTCTGACTTTTGAGCTGTTCTTATTTAAGTTGGCTACAACTAATTTTTCATGCTAATATGTTATTTCATTTTTATTATTGTCTCACTCTCTGAAGAGGTGGGACATGAGTTGATTCTAAAAAGTTTTGATTCAAATTATTTTTGGATTTGAATTATTTCGGACTTGTATTTTTTAAAATTTGAATTATTTTGAGTTTGAGTAATTTCAAATTTGAGTTCTTTAAGAATTCAAACTTTTTTGGTTTTCAATTTTTTTTGAATTCAAACTTTTTCAAATTTAATTATTTTCAAGTTTGATTAATTCTGCATCCGATCTGATTCGAGTTGGACAGTTAGTCTGATCCACTCGTATTCGTGTGCGAGAAATAAAGAGAGAACATACAGGAAAAACGACAACGAAAAAAAACGGTGAGATGATTTAAACGTTGTATTTTAATCTCAATAACATATTTTAAGATTCAATAAGAAAGCGAGGGATGCGTTATCATTGAAAGCTAAAAATTAAAGCGGTCAACTCACCTGAATTTAATCAAATAGCCACTACAACGTAGCCTACAATCTTAATATTCACTGGAAGCAATCTTTCTTTCAAGTAAATGCAAAAGAACGAAACAGCACTGTGCCACTTCCGAATTTTGATCGATAACCATCTCTGTAATCTGAGTCTGTTGGGGAATACTGAACATGATCAATGCCCCTCTCAATGTGTGCCAACTAAATTTATGGCGAACCAGTTCACATTACAGCCTCCAGCCATGAGCCTAGCCTAGGCATGCAAAACATATCAAAGACGCAACACTCATCAATCTGTAATCATAATCCCGCTCTAAACCTCACTCTATCATCTACTATAATCTAAACCTCAAATATACAGCAGCGCTTGGATAATGATCGGGAATAGTCCCAGGAAACCGAACACTGAAATGCCCCATCAGAACTAGCAAACCAACTTTCTCACCTACTCTCGCATTGTCTCATTCACGCACTTTCAATTCAAATCTTAAACTCTTTGCAGGAACAATGAGGCAGCAGTAATCCCTGTGAATTTAATGTCGTTATATTCCAATGTGAAAATCATCTGGTACCGGAGGAGAAAGTGGTGGGATTGCCGAATTATAAGAAAATTTGTCAGTAATTTCCAAGATTCTTCTGGCAGTTGCCTGAGATTCTTCGATGCCAATCTTTCGGGAAGAAATTATTCGAGGTTTATCTACTCTAGAAGAGTTGCTACTCTCAACTGACGACAAGTTGTCCTTTGAGAGAGTCATCTGTGTTGATTGTACTACAGAACTGAAAACACCAGCTTCCCTAAGTCCTTGAATTATAGCCTGTGCACAGAGGAAAAAGTGAATGATTTGAGGAATCACACTTCAACTGCAAATGCTCATCCACAAAATAATCCATTGCAAAGATCAGCACAAAACCACAGGCTTCAGATAAAAATGCGCATTTGTTTTACTCACCATGGGAGCATAAATCCGAGTTAAGATGCCCTTCCTCAAAAGTTTCAAGTTCAATGCTTTATCAGTCCAAACCACATGCTCACGGTACCTACGTCAAAAGAAAAATATTATTTGAGGAAGAAAAATATAAACTCCAGTCCCACACAACCCTAAAACAAATTGATTGGTGAGAATAATTTTTGTCTACTTGGGAGAGTAAAAAGTAGATACTCATTAAAAAAAAAAATCTTAGACAGCCTAACAATTTGCAGTGATAATTGACTACAGCATGCCCAGTAAGTGTAGGCATTTGACACTTGTAAAAACCTCATGTATTAAATAATCCTACAAGAGATCACTAAAGTAGATACTAAGAGGCACCTCTTTTTATTCTAAACATATTGTTAAATGTCTTAGGTTATATGAGGATTTCAAGGAATCAATATTCAAAGACCCATCCCTTCCATCTGGAAGTGCATTTCAAAATAAACTCCTTTATCAAAAAATTAAACTCCTCATAAAGCAACATTTTAACTAAAAACTAGAAATGCTCTCTCAAAACATGCAAAATCAGAAGCTCTATTTGGTTTATAATTTGAAATGAAAAACATGAAGACAGAGGACACTGAATATGTTAATATGAGCATTACCAGCGAAGCATTTCCTCCTCTGTTGCGGTTGAAGCAATTATGAATGCCTGATAAAATAAAACATGGAAGAAATTTAAGCAAATTAAGCCCTAATATTAGCAGTATCATTTTAGAGTCAATCACCTATTCACTATGTCGAGTACCCCAGAAAGCAGTTGCCCCCTGCCTTCATCTAAATTATACAAGCATCAGTAAACATGTAATCATCATAGAGAACTCCCCAACTCTCTCCATCCCTAATAAGTACTCACATTACAATTATAGTCGAATGTAAAACAAAATGGAACTTTCTATAACACAACCATAAGTCAAAATTAACATAAATACTATTTAATGACAACCTTGCAGTGGCAGACTTACCCAACATGAATAGGTCAGAAACCATGCATTATGTCTATGGCTTATACCTATAAAATGGCCAAAGCTTACATCAAAGAAAGCCCACCTATTAATTATAAAGAAGCCTCTTAAACTTTTAATGCTACTTTCTTTGAGATTTTCTTTATGTAAGTACATTAATATCTAAACTTACTAGATAAAATGTAATCAGATTCAACATACATGCAGATCAGTAAATACAAGGAAAGGCCTGACATAAACTTGCAATATGCCTGCTCAACAAGCCTTGAAAATAATTTAAGTAACACTCAAGTTTCCACCCAAGGACAGGCAAGCCACAATCCAACTTCCACATGACCATAACAGATTATTTTATTTAAAAAATTTCAGGAAAAATCATAAAACTCATCTAAAATTAGATTAAAAAAAATCTCAAATGGAAAATAAAAGAAAACCATCCAAGTAAACGCAAAGTATAAAACAGACAAAAAGGAATATGATGGTGCATCAGTTGGAACTCACAGCTCTATCAAATTCTAACATGAAACATCTTTTAACATCCTCCTTTGTAGGCTTGCAGCCACATCGATCACGCCTTGAAGTGAGATCAGAAAATTTCGGGTATGTATAATGCAGAACAGCAGCCTCATCCAATTTGATCTCACTATGAAATATTACACAAAATCATTGTTATATATTTATGAATAAGAAATGAAAGAAGTTGTGCTCTTCAATCATAAAGTAAATGCCATGTGAATAACAGGTTAAAAAAGAAACAGAACAGAGAACTCATTAAAGTAGAGATCATCTGCGTTTGACAGCAATTAACAACTTATCATACAAAAGTACAGATAAATGTCGTCTAAGGTGCATGGCCTACTCAGGCACTAGGACCCTTGCATCAGCTGAGGCAGAAGGCGCTAAAAAAGCACTCACCCAGGTGAAATAAGCCACTGGTTTTTAAACAATAATTACTAGTATATATAAAACAAAGAAAACTTCGTGCAGTGTATTTAATAAGCTTGAAATTTATGATTTTGTCAATAGAACATAAGGAATTTGCTTTATTTATTGTTTAACGTATTCCAATGATGAAGAATAATCATACTACTTAACTAAAAGTCATCATCAAAGAAAGCTCAATGCTTTTTCACTCAACCTTCAACAAAAAATTGTGCCTGAACTACATTATGATTTATTAACCAATGTTTAATTCTTGTAAAGAGAGCTAATATTATCTTCTAATTGCAATTAAAAGAAAAGCAGATAAAAGAAACAAAAAACTAAAGAAACCAAAGTGACAGTAAACTGAAGTGTGCCTTTTTGTGCTTTTTGGCCTTAAAAAAGTGTGCCTTGATCAAAGATGCTTTGCCTGAAGCAGCCCAAGGCACTTTACTAGGTTTGCAATGCTCCTTGGCGCCTAGGCAAGCACCTTGACAACACAGGTACAAAACAATGCATTTAACTACATCAATTCATTCACACAAAATCAATAGAACAGGAGAAATACCATACTTTGGCGTCTTCATGTAGTTATGCCATCTATGTGCACCATTAGGACGAAGGTGGTCCTGAATACGAGCAGCTGATTTCCCATTTCCATAGGTCAGAAAGTAGTTTGGATTACCACGGGTTGCCTCTCTATAATTTCCAAAATAGACATCCTTGGGAAGATGATCATAGTTCTTCTTGAACATTGAGACCTATGCCAACATATGTAATCATAAACAATGAAAGCATACATGATCATAACTCCGGCAGAAACTACTGCACACAGACAGTTGCAAAGAAAATTTGGCCTCTCCAGGTAAGTGAGACAGTACACCTAATAATCTTTCCATCAAACTAATATAAGTCAAATTATTATAAACATAGACAAAGTAAAGCATAAGAAACCAATAGAGGAGATTATACCTCTGTAAAAGGTTCCTTGATATCATCCCGCTCAACACTGTTTTCCTGAAAATTTTATATGATTTAATCACTTTCAGTGTCAACAAAAATGATAGAGCAAAATAAAGACTGAAATAACATAACAACTTCACCAACTAAACCTCTTTATCATTAAAATAAAAACAACGAACTTTATCTAAATTTATAGAGACAGCTCTACTCACATAATTTGGGAAAACCACCATATCAACATTCCCAGGCACATCTGACAGCAATTGTCTCAAAGAGTACTCACGAGCACCCGCAGGATGTATAAGCTCATCGGTGTCAAGATGAATAATCCAATCCATGCCAGCATCCTGTAAATGAATTAAGAAAAGAACAGTACGGATGAGTTATACCTTACCATCAACATGAATTTACACTATACATAAATATATATTATGCCAGAGATGAATGTAATAGCATACCCTTGCCATGACAATAGACATTTCCATGTTAAGGGATTGCTTCACAAACAACTCGTAGTTACATGGTTTGTAGAAGAAGCTTGCCAACCAAGTCTCATTCCAAATCCGACTACAAGCATCAAAACAAAATTGGAAAAGGAAATAGAAGAACATCAAGTCAAACTCTAAGGACATAAAACACGTACCTTTTATTTTTTGGAAATGATTATAACAAGTGCTTCGATAAAGTATTAAAAAAAAAAGAAAAAAAGAAAGAAAGGGCATCTCAGGAAATAATTGTATGGAAGTAAACAGGTTATCCCATGAAAAATAACATATCCAGAAAACCACATTAACACACACAAAAGAAGGATAGAAAGAAAGATGACAGCATACAATCTAATGGTAATTTAAAAATGTTAAAGGTCATCTCCAGTTTACACCTTGGACATAGCACTATTTATTCAGAGCTCATGTCTCTCAATGAAATGTGCAGTTTATCCTGATTTTGTGGCCTTAGCAGAATGGTATTTTCGCCCAAAACTATGGAGACATAGATTTCATTGCTATCAAATCACTAGAATTCAGGGACTGAAAGTAGGCCTCTTCTTAACCTCCAAACTTTAGTCCCCAACCCCTTTCACCCTTCTCTCTACCTTTGATTTCTCCAACAAACATTTAAGATTTGTATAGATAAGATGAAAGTGCAAAAATGCCTTCTAGAACAAGAACATGAGAAAACAAATACTTTTTGTTATCAGCTACTCAACCAAATCATGTACCAACCTTTTAGCTTGTTGTTCCTCTAATTCTTTTGTTCTGTATATAACTTTCACTCCCTGCAAGAGATGCATTTTGTAGTTAGAAACAGAAGCAAGGTGGAATAAACAGTAGAACATAATAACAAGGTACTGAAAATGAAAGAGGAACAAAGGATTTATACTCACTGGAATCGATTCTAGGACTTTAGATACATTAGGCGAGGCAGCCTTCCCCTCAACAAAAAGGAAAAAGGTCGAAACTCCAATAACCTTGTGATAAAAGATCCATGGTAATGTCTGTTCTAATCCTCCAGATGTACTTGAAATAATACATATCTGGCATGCAGCAAAACACCAAAAAGGGTAAGAATAGCATCCACAATTCATCAAAACAAATACCTGGGTAATAATAATGGTCAAGGTACAGTAAAGATTTCTTTAAGGGGCAGAAAAAGAAAGAGAGATAATTGACATGTCAAAAGGCCATAGTTATTAAATCGAGATACGTATCGTGAATCGAAATTTTATTTTTAAGAATGGAATATCAAGTATCGTATCATAAGATACGGTAAATAATTTTAAAATTATTTATAAATAATATATATGTAAGATAAATAAAAAATAAAAAACAAAAAATATTATACATATTAATAGAATTAAGTATATGATAAAAATATAAAGTATGATTGTTTTCAAACTCTTAACATATTCATTAATAGTATAGATTTTTAAATAATATTTTTATATATTTTTTATTTTTAATTTTCTAACTAAAAGTTTTATTTTGTTTTTCAATATTTCAAGATTAAATTACATAGAAAATATGTTTTTAAGTGTTTTTTAAGTTAAAAAATTATTAAAATTGCATTTTTAGCTAATTGGGTTAGATAAGATTTTTATTGAGCCTAACCCAATTTCACTATAAAGTATATCGAAGTGTATCGGTGTATCGTATGATACAAATGGATTCGCTTGTGTATCGATAAATACGCTACTGATTCATGACAAAACTGATTCTTTGTATCAATACATATCAAGTTTATAGTAAATTGAATCGTATCGTACGATACATATTGCGTATAGTACAATTTTGATAACTATGCAAAAGGCAATAATTAAAAGTGAAGCAATTAGTAAGAGTAAAAGTACTGATCTAACAGGATCTTTCTCTTTTCTGATGAAAAAACATATGAAACAGTTCAATTTTCTACTTACATCACAGAAGGAGTAGACAATTTTCAAAATACAGTGATGAAAGCCTTCTGCTTTGTTGGAACTTCAGGGTGAGGTTTATTTATATCCTTGCATCTTCAAAAATGTTTATGCTGATAAATTTCAAATGATATTCATTTACAGCATGGCATGAAAAAAATTGTTATTGCAAAAAGATTCCATAGCCACCCAAACCTTTTATAGTATACAACAATACCTAAACATACATATCAACACCATTCAATTTCAAAATTCATGCCAAAGATAATATTTCATAGTGAAAGCCAAAAGGGACTACCATCTTCATTGTGCAAACAAAAACTTTCTCACTAGAATCTTCAATAAGATAAGGACTCCCATCTTCGAAAAGGTACAGCTAGGGCTGCAGGATCAAAGAAACTGCTTGATCAATTAAATTACTAACTATTTTACTTTACTGATTTGTTAATTTTATGACCTTAATTGGAATTTGTATACACATTTACTACATTTTAGATCATTCATGTTATTATATTAATTACTGTTTTGCTCATTTCCCAAGTATCAGGGCCATCACAGGTTATATTTGTTGTTTGTGCTAACATCTGGGTTTAGGGATGTATTCTTCAATTACTTTATGTTGTTTCAAGTTTCTGGTACCTTTTGATTATGGTGAAATTTTTATATATAAGTTTCTGAATTGATCTTTCCTTCTTAGCTCTTTTATTTCTTCCAATTTCCCTCGTAATTTTTATTCTCAAATCTGAATTTTCTCCATATTTCTCCTCCCTTTTTCTAAATCATCTGGAGGACGACTTTCTAGACTAAATTAGCACCTAAAACTCACTATTATTCAGATTCATTGAGCTAAGTGCATTAAGTATCTTTACTTTTTACTCATTACTAATCAAAACCATTCAATTCAATTTCTATGGGCAAAAAAAAAAAAAGCTAAACAACGATCATTTTTTTTTCAATAATAAAAACTGGGAAAAAAAGTATCACAGAATAAGAATATGCATTTTCATCAACTCTAAAAAGGGAGACCCACCAAAAGATCAAGACCCGAAACTCCAACTAACCTTAGGCCTAAGATCCAACCCGAAATCGAACTTCCAATCCTTAAAATAAGGGAAAGCCGGAGACCGGCTCTGACCCAAAAGATTGACGCAGCCCGAAGCGGAGCGCGGATCCGAGCGAGAGTTTGAACCGCGGTTGTCCATGCCAGGGAACTGGAAAGGGTCAGGAGACCAGCGAGTGACGGGGTCGGTGAGACCACCGCGCCATTGGAGAATAAAAGCAAAGAAGGCGAGGGTCAATGGGAGGAGCGTGAGAAGCAAGAGAAGACGAGAAGTGAAGACTTGCTGAGAAGAAGGAAGGGAAGCAGAGGAAGAAGAGGAGGAAGTGGGTCTTGAAGAAGAGTAGAGACCCGCCATGAGAATGAGAGAGAGGCTGAAGCATATACGAAAACGAAAATGTATGTAAATATATACAATTACAGGCTCGAGAGACAGATGGAATGAAGAATTGAAACCGAAGAGAAGTTGGCAACGGAGAATGACACCGCACAAAGAAGAGGCGTTTTGCCCTCTGGCAATTTTTTTTTAAAAGTATATTTTTATTAAAAATTATAATCACAATCAGTATATTATATTTTATAAACATATAAATATGAAAATCACATTACTCAAATTAAGTAAATCAGTAAATAATTATAGCAAATTAAACAAACTAATAAATAATTAGACTAACTCAAGCTCACACTTGGTGAGATTTGAACTTGAGACCTCAAAATCTAAGAGTCTCCTCCTTACCACTAAACCAAAGCTTAATTGGTGTCCTCTAGCCTTTTAATTGCTATCTTCAGCTTATTTATTTATTTATTTAATACAAATTTAAATGAACCCGTTGTCAATTTTTTGTAAACATTTTTTATTTGCATAATTATCTACTTTTTATTCATTTAATGATTATAATTAAATATTCCACAATCACAAACATAATTTAACATATCATTTTCTTTTTCTCTCAAAATATATGTAAATATTTGAATATTTATATAATTGTATTGATTAAGGGCTACAATTTTTTGTCACTTTTCTTTCAATTCTCACCGCACTAATCGCACCACTATCAACCGAATCCAAACTTAGCCTAATTAACTTATGATAAATTCATTAGATGAAAATTTTAAATGTAAATGAAAATTTTTAAAAATGATAGTAAATTTAAAGTTTGCTTTTGAGTCAACCCCTTTTACCCCCAAACTTTTGTTTAATTTCATATTTTCTTATTATTTATTATTGTATTCTTCTTCTTTTTCATTCTTTCTTCGTATCTTTATTTTTTTTACAAAAACCCAAAAACTTTTGTTCAATTTTAAATTAAAAAAAAAATTAATTAAAAAAATCAAATAAAAAGTTACAAAAGTTTTTTATTAAAAACTAAATCAATAAAATGTTCAAACTCTATGTCTTTATTTATTTTTAAAATATCCATTTTTTTATAAAATTGACTATTTGATATCTTAATTGTGGTTTTAAATTATATTTTATTGATAAAAATATATAAAATGAAGGAAACATATAGAAATAAAAAAAACTAAAAAACATATAGGAATAATATAATAAATTCAAACGTTTATTTATTTATCTTTTATTTTAATTAATAAGTATATGATTCTTCTTTATTCCTATTTGTTTTCAAAATAGTTTTACTCAAATTTATAAAAAAAAAATATTAACATTCATTGACTAAATGTACATATTTAACATATTCTTTCTTAAAAATCATTCTGAGTATGTTGTTTTTAATTTAAAATATCTAGAAAGAAAAAATAAAGTATAAGATAAAAAGTAGAACTGTTTAAAAGAAATCACAAAAATACTTTCATAATCTTTTAGGATTAATATCCAATATATTGTTAGTTGAATTTTTTGATTCTATAAGCGATGTTAGGATGATACACGTCTTTCAAAAATATTAAAAAAATAAAACAGAACATGTATCATTATCCTAATCTCTTTTGTATAGTCAAAAAAATCCATTGACGATATATTATATAATTATCCAATCTTTTAATCCTTCAAAGAAAACTTGATATTTAAAATAAAAAACAAACTTTAAAAACCCTTTAATTGTAGCATCCGAAATTATAAAATTTCAAACTAACTTTTTCCGTTTATTTACTTTCTTTTTCATTTCAATCACTCAGTATCAGTTGGTTTGCGTTCGGTGTCGGTGTAAGTACAGTCCATCTTTTTCATTCGATTAATTCGATGTACAATTCATTTAATTGATAATAACAAATATAATAATTATGATTCTGTTCACAATAAATTCCACAAAATTTACATCCCACTAAATTCAGATACATTCTTAAATTTGACATTACAATATTTACATTCTATTCCATGAATACAACTACTGTGCAAATACATGTCTGAATATAAATAAACATTGAACAAATACCTTGTCACTGAGTATTTTAAACTTCTAATGATTTCTTCGACTAACATGGAAGCAGCTGATTTTTCGTATACTGAAAAGCTATCTAGGATGGTGAGTAAGAGGGTGAGCTTTGGGAAAAGCCCAATAAGAAACATATATAAAAGCGTATTGTGACGCCTCGAGGTGCATCTGCAGGTCACCGACCAAGGCCACCACCCCGAGTGTGTCACTCAACCATATTGTCCGCTTTGGGGCGCATCCATTAGGCCACTGCCCCTCACGGCTTTGTCGAAGTGCACCTCGAAAGGCCACCGCTCCAATTCGCGTTCAGAGTGACTCGAACCCTTGACTTCCTCAAGTGTCAAGTCACTCCTAACCAATTGTCAACGGTGGCCTGGGTCGGTGACCTGCAGGTGCGTTGGGGTGCATCTGCAAGTCACCGACCCAGGCTACCGCACCGAGCGGGTTACTCAACCGTATTGTCCGCTTTGGGGTGCACCAAATTGGGCCACTGCCCCTCACAGTTTTGTCGGAGTGCACCTCGAAAGGCCATCACTCCAATTTGCTTCCGGAGCAACTCAAACCCTTGACTTCTTCAAATGTCAAGTCACTCCTAACCAATTGTCTTAAGACAAATGGTTAGCGTGTTTCAACATTCCCAAGTGATTAAGGGATCGAAACAAGAGGAACGCGCTCAAGGTGTTAAATGTCCTGGGAGGTACTATAGGCACCTTGAGGCTAAGTCGTGAAGGTGGCAACATCCCAAAGTAGACAATACGTGAGTGAGTGGGCGATCGCCTACCTCACAGGTCAAGGTAAACCTAAGGCGAAGGAGCCTAGGGGATGCCACCCTACGGCCTATTAAAACGGGCTAGGCCTTGACATAAAAACGCGTGTTTTATTGTGACGCCCCGGGGTGCACCTGCAAGTCACCACCCCTCACGGCTTTATCAGAGTGCACTTCGAAAGGCCACCACTCCAATTCATGTTTGGAGCGACTCGAACCCTTGACTTCCTCAAGTGTCAAGTCACTCTTAACCAATTATCCTAAGACATAAAAACACGCATTTTATTATGACGCCCCGGGATGTACCTGCAGGTCACCGCCCCTCACGGCTTTATTGGAGTGCACCTCGAAAGGCCACCGCTCCAATTCGGGTCCGGAGTGACTCGAACCCTTGACTTCCTCAAGTGACAAGTCACTCCTAACCAATTGTTCGTGGTGCACTGCGATAAAAGCGTGAGGGGTGGTGACCTGCAAGTGCACCTCGGGGCATCCAATAGGACAATTGGTTAGGAGTGACTTGACACTTGAGGAAGTCAAGGGTTCAAGTCGCTCTGGATGTGAATTGGAGTTGTGGCCTAAGGGCACACTCCGACAAAGCCGTGAGGGGCGATGGCTAGTGGGAGCACCCCAAAGCGGACAATACGCTGTGAGTAAAGCTACAGGGGCCACCTCTTGAATCCTACGGGAACAAAGTGCCATGCAGTCTTTAATATAAAACACACGTTTTATTGTGACACCCCGGGGTGCACCTGCAAGTCATCGACCTAGGCCACCGCCTTGAGAGGGTCACTCAACCGTATTGTCAGCTTTGAGGTGCACCACTTTGGGCCACCACCCCTCACAGCTTTATCGGAGTGCACCTCGAAAGGCTACCGCTCCAATTCGCGTTCAAAACGACTCGAACCCTTGACATACTCAAGTGTCTAGTCACTCCTAACCATTGGACATGAAATAACAAATCAGTATGAAGCATTTGATAATGCATGTAATGCAACTTCAAATTGATATCAACATATAAACCATTATTTTAAGGTGTTTATGTAAAACAATTCAGTACAGTAAAACAATACTCGTAAAGTCATTAAAATACGATATATACACTTATGTCAAGAAAACGTGTACTTTAAAACTCATATTATTCCTTTCATAACTTTTTTCAGTCAAATCATATACTATTTGCGTAAGTCAAATCATTCAATCAATCTGAATAGTATCACTTATCTATAAAGAAAATAAATCTCCTAGAGATTCATGTACACACTATATCTCATAAGTGACCTGTATAGGAAGGGCAGGTGATATGAACCTCACCGAAAGAAGATAAGGTTCAATGAAGAACACGAAGAACACTTGAAGATAAAACAAAAACAAGTTAAAAACACAGCAAAGTAGAACAAAAAATCAAGGGTAAAACCAAGACCCATTATGTAGAAACACAAGAACCTATGGTATTGGACTAAGACCCGTTGCTTAGAAAAGCAAGAACCTATGGTGTAAATTGATGGAAGGTAGAAGAATGCTACAAGGAAGACCTTGATAAGTTCAAGAGTTCTCAAGAGAACCAAAGAGAAGAAATCTCTCAATTTTATTACTAAAATCAATTGTGTTCTGCCCGAAGGGTTACATAGCTATTTATAGGCAAATAGCAAACTTGCAGCACAAGTAATAGGAATCCTACTCTCTTAACTTGTAGAATAAGAAATAGAAAACTTGCAGAACAAGTAATGGGAATCCTACTTTCCTAACTTGCAGAACAAGAAATAGAAATCCTACAATACCTATTAAATAAAAAGGAATTGGGCTTACATTAAATTAAAACAGTGTTCAGCCTAATAAGACATAACTAAATAAAATAAGTATAGCATTTTGCCTAATTGCACTTGGCCCAATTTATGCATCCGGCCAAATTGCATTTCAGCCCAATACTTGTAAATCTTCAAGAAGGTTGAACTTGAGCTTGGACCATGTTGTAGAAGACTTTGTCATCCTCCATGCTCAAACTTTGTTGGGCTTCTCTCTAGCAATATTAATGAAACCAACCAAAACTTGTTGCATTATCTTTGTTTTAGCTCTTGTCATTAGGCCTCCATCGATGCTCAAAGGATCATGATCATTACGGACATGACTTGGGCTTTGTGAGCTTGATGGGCCTTCATCATTCCCCATCTCCTCTATTGGCTCTATAGCCTAAACTGAGAGGGGAGGTGAATCGGTTCTTAACTAACCTTATGTTCGTTTTTCGATTCTTTTAAATTCTCTAGCCTATATTGAAGTTTTCTAGGCTACTCAAGTATGCAATATAAATTCAATTTAACAATCACAATATAAATGCAAATAAGTAAAGAGAGAAGGGAAAGAGAAATGTACGCAAGCGATTTATAAAGGTTCAGCAACCTTGCCTACGTCCTCTACCTTGAGATGCTCCCAAGGATTTTCCCCAAACTCACTAACTTGAATTTGTCTTTACAATCCCTCTTTTTCTAGGCTCAAGAGAAACCTCTCTCTTTTTTTAGGCTCAAGAGAAACCTCCCTCTTTTTCTAAGGCTAAAGAGAAACCTCCCCTTTACAAGGTGTGTTTGTGTTTACAATGGGTGTAACCAAAGAAGGCCTCTAGGTAGGCAAATGATTACAGAGATTAAGCACAAAGAAAAGCCTATATAATATTTGTGCTATGCTATACAAGGAATATGAGAATGATGGAAGATGAAGACTTTGTAGCACTTGAATTGTTGTTGAGGCTTGAGGAAGATGAAAAAGATGATGAAAAATGTTGCTCAGCTATTCCTCTTGCTTCCTTGAGCTTCCAAGCCTTTATTTATAGTCCCTTGGATGGTTTATGAATGTTGGTAGGAGCCAAAAGCGAATTTAGCCGTTATATCTCATAGAAACTAGCTGTTAGGCACTGTTTTCATGAAAAGGGATCAATCCTTTGCCATAGGGGATCGATCCGAATTTTCCCGAATGCCTTCCAATGCATTCTGCCCTTAAGGGATCGATCCCTTCCCTTAAGGGATCGATCCCATGCTTCCAGAGAGCATTTCCTACCTTTTTCTAGACCATTTTAGGTTACAAATGATATAAACTTTGATTTTAATTCAACCCAAAACATTTTAGAATTTTGTGGGAATTTTTCTTGACTTTCTTAAATGAAAAACATAGTCCAAAAACTCATTAAGTAATTTTCTAAGGTTGTGTTCAAATATATTCTTGAAAACATTACTTAATGAAAATATTCAAAACCATTTTATAAAGTATTAAGATCAATAAGAATATCTCATTAAATCATGACCTTAGACTTAGAATGGTTTGAGAAAATCATGTGTGATAAAGCAAATTTACAATATGCATCAAAACATAAAAGATCACTTAAGTTTTTGTCATTTCAAAATACATATGTCGATTTAAAACTAACAATCTCCCCCTTTTTGATATGACAAAACTTAAGGTAAATTTGCTTTGAAAATTCTTCGATAAAATACTCCCCCTAAAATAAAGCATGATTTTGTAAAGCTCCCCCTTAATATAAGTATGGTTTTCAAAACAGATTTTTTCAAACCCCATTATTTCTCCCCCTTTTTGTCATAGCAAAAAGAAAGAAAAATTATGCTCCCCTTAAAAATATGGCTTAATTAATGTGAGAATCAAGAAAATATGCTCCATCCAACAAAAAACATGTTAGTACATGGGACTCATAGCACAAATAAATAAGTCAATGTCCTTAAAAAAATGAGATGTTTAGGCATGCAAATGATATGGCTAATGTTCCTATACCAATTGTTTATAATTTTGCAATAAGTTCCTAATTGGTAAATAATGAAGTAAGTTGTTTATAAATTATCTACTAAGTTCTGTAACTTGTTTATTTCAATTCTATCAAGCACCAAGTATATCAATTGTTCTCTAAGGTCTAACTAAGGTGCATGACAATATATCATGATTATGAGCTAAAATTAGATGACATATCATATGCATGAGCTCATAAATCATTTTCAAGAAAGAATGTGCATAGAATTAAATCATACATCAATTAACCACAAATTCTAGCACAATATTATCTGATGCAAAAGTGTCATATTAATTCTATTTGTCATTTCAATCTAAAGAGCATGAGAAGAATTGTCGATTTAAAGCTCATACCAATTGTTACCAATGGTTGACTTAGCCATTTTGCATGATGTTAATTGTTATGTGTGGTGTGCTTAGTGAATAATCAAGTCAAGTATGTAAGCATACAATCACACACACCATTAAACATGGATATGGATTAATTAAACATTAGCATACTATCATAGAGTATTAATCCATATTCATAAGCACAAATCTAATTATATGGAAGAATAAAAAATTTATAACATTCAAACACACACATTTTCTTCCATACTTATAAACACAAAACTCCTATGCTAATTTTTCAATTCAAATCCTTAACCAATTAAGAGCAAGGAAAGGTTTAAGATTTTCCTCTTAATCATTTAATAGCCATATCGCTAGTTGTTTTTATCATTTAAGGTTCTAGAGGGTATATGCTATTTTAACTAAAATGGCTTTACTTAAGTGAATCAATATTATCAAGCTAAAATGTGTTTTATCATTAAGATTTTCAATCTATGAGTGAAGTCAAGTATAATTTCATGAAAAACTAATAATTTCATCTCATAGACATGATCGTTGATTCAACTTAAGCAACCATGCAAGTTCAACATCAAAACAATCAAGATTCAATACATGTATATCAATCAAAGTGTATTTGTTCAAGTTTGCATTTATCTTTGAGTGTTGATGTTGTCATTAAAGCCTAAGTTCTTTAGAAATTTGGCCATAAGATCAATCTAAGTTCATGGATGACCAATTTTTCATGCATTTAAACATTTAAGATCTATATATCATCACAATTTGTAGGCCAAGAATAATTATGACTTTAGGTAAAGCTTTTTGTATTTCATGTATTTCATTCACCTAAGTCATGTTTGAATTTTATCATTAAGGTCAAGTTATGATTATTCTATCATTCAAGCATATATATTGACCTTTAATTATTCATATTCCACTAAGAAATATATCATGATGCCTAGTGTGGAATAGTTGTGTCAAGCTAAGAGACATAATTCTGTAAGTATGCTTGACTAAGATGAACAAAAAAAAAAAATAAACAATATCTATCATGCACAAGTTCATCAAATTTTCAAATATATCCACAAATCATTGAAATAATTCTTAAAAACAATGTTAAACATTTATTGAAAGTCTAATTTAAGATTATTTCAAGATTTATGCAATTCATGAATGTCTTCAACAAGAAAATGACTTTGTACTTGTGAGTTCAATGAAAAAGTTATTAAGTGTTGAAAATAATACCAATTGTTGAAGTTAAGGCATGATACCAATGAAAAGTGATTTAAAAGATCATTTAAAAAGAAGTTAAAACAATGAATTTTAAGTTGAGAAGAAAGAAGGTATCAAGAAAATTAAGAAAACTTCTCAGTTTTTGCTTAAAAGTGCATAAATAGGCATATTTTGCCTAGAGGGATCGATCCCTAGAGTAAGGGGATCGATCCTTTAATTCCAGAATGCAGATTTTCTACATTTTGTCCAAGGGGATCGATCCTACATATGGAGGGATCGATCCCTCATCCAATTTCTGCAGATTTTCGACAGAAAATTCAACTTGTGAGGTGCCAAAATTTCGTTTTTGAGTATTTTAAATCCAAGTAAAAGTTTAAACATTTGTATAACATGATTTTGGACTTGTACGAATAAAAAATATGAATGAAAAACCATTTAACAATAGATTTTGCAATTTTGGAACAATTTTTACCATAAAGTGCATTTTTGGTTACAAAGGAGATCATTTTAAGAGTTATGCATATTTTTTCTAAACCAATTAGTTGGAAAAATAAATATGTCAAAACAAACTTGTTCACATAGATTTTAAGCACATATATCATCAAATCATCCAACTTGTGAACATCATGCCATAATTTCTAACATGCATATTTCTCATTGATGCTCATGACATGGCATTTTGCATGAATGACATATTTGACATTTTTGTAGCAAGAAAATATATTATCAACACATTGCAAACTTGCTCAACTTACAAAAATCCAATAATCATTTCAAAATCATCAAACATGCTTTTCATTCAATCATTAAGAATTGTCCATAAAATAATAAAAAATTATTTATCATGCCTTTTGTTCAATCATTCAACTCTCAATGCATCATGAATCATTAACAAAATGCCTCATTAAATCAAACAAACAATTTTAACAAATATGAGTTTTGAAAAGATAGAATTTAAGCTTACAAAACTCCTTGCTTGAGAATGCTTTGCCTTGAATTGTTGAATCCCCTTGAGCCATTCTTTGAAGAATTGTTGTGACCTCGCCAAGGATGGATTTCTAAGATCTCCCTCATTTTCATTGGCACAAGCAAACTCCATGAGGATGCGTTGAGCATTCAAACTTAATTGTTTCATTGTATTCCCATGCTCTTACACTCCTACATTAAACAAATTCATGCATGCTTTGGTACCCAAATTTTCTTGGGTCCATAAGTGTTAGTGCAAATAATTTTTGATCCTTTAGGGATCCATTTCAAACTCAAATCATCATTATTTATAGCATGCTTTGGGATCCACATCTTCCTAACTACTTTTCCTCTAAAAGTAGTTTTTCTATATGTGCATGCTTGAGAGGTGTGGCTTATCCTATTGCATAGTGAGCATATGAGAGATGTATCATGCATAGAATTTTTGCTCACTAGGAAATTCTTAAGATGAGTTTCTTTTTGTTTTGATTATAGCCTAACCCATCTTTGTCAAAGAAAGCTCTTTGGGTCTCTAACATATGATCTAGCTTTTGTTGACCCATGTAGAATTTAGAAATGAATTATACAAATTTAAGTTCTTTTTATTTACTTCATCAATTTTTAGATTTGCTTCTTCTAATTTCTTTTCTAATTCTAGCTTAGCATTTGTCAAGGCTTCCTTTTCTATTTTCAAATTAGCAATGATTTTCTTATATTTAGAGTTCATGCATTGAAATTCATTTGCTAATTCATTAAAGACATTTTGTAGTTCATCAAATGTATAAATATTATCTTCACTAGAACTACAACTAGCTTCATCATCACTAATAGCATAAAGCATGAGTAGGCTACCTCATCATCTATGTTTTCCTCATCGGAGCTATCACATCGCTCCATGCAGCCACGAATGCTTTATTCTTAGGTTTCCTATCCTTTTCTTTCCTAAGTAAGGGGCAATCTAGCTTAGTGTGACCCGGTTCATTAAGTTTATAACACACTAAGAGGTCCTTTTCTCTTCTACTTGACTCTCTTCTTTGATGTCTCCTATTATTTTCTCTCTCTTTCATTCTCATAAACCTATTAAATCTTTTGGCAAACATTGCCATTTCCTTTTCTTCCTCATTTCCACTCTCATCACTATCATCTTCAATGATCTCATGAGTGGAAGACTTAAGTGCTACCCCTACTTTCTTTGAAAGCTCTTCATTTCTTTTTAATTTCATTTCATATGTAAGTAGGGAGCCTATAAGCTCATCTAGAAACAAGGTGTTAGGATCCTTAGATTCTTCTATTGCGGTCACCTTTGCCTCCCAAGATTTTGGCAAGCTATTCAAAATTTTCTTAACCATTTCTACATTGGAATAGGTCTTGCCTAATGCCTTAAGTCCATTGATTATGTCATTAAACCTAGTAAACATATCACTCATGGACTCATCTTCTTTCATCCTAAAAAGTTCATAATCATATGTGAGCATGCCTACTTTGGTTTCTTTAACTTGATTGGTCCCTTCATGTGTAATGGCTAATTTGTCCCATATTTGCTTGGCATTCTCACATATGGAGACTCTATTATATTCATAGGGACCTAATGCACAAAAGAGAGTGTGCATAGCCTTGGAATTCAATTGTGCCAATCTCATGTCATTTGTGTCCCACTCATCCTTACTTTTAGGGACATCCTTTCCATCAACTTTCTTCATTAGGATTTTGGGACCATTTACTATTACTCTCCACACTTCATAGTCATTTGATTACACAAACAACAACATCATCCTAATTTTTCAATATGAGTAATTCTCTCCATTGAAAAGTGGAGGTCTAACTAATGAGTGCCCCTCTTCTCCTAGGGGTGTGCCTACATTCAAGTGAGCCATTTATGATTGTTTTACTCGACAGATGTTAATCTAAATCAATCTCCAGCCAAGCTCTAATATCAATTGTTGGCTCTATAGGATAAATTGAGAAGGGAGGTGAATCGGCTCTTAACTAACCTTATGTTTGCTTTTCGATTCTTTTAAATTCTCTAGCCTATATTGAAGTTTTTTAAGTTTTCTAGGCTACTCAAGTATGCAATATAAATTCAATTTAACCATTACAATATAAATGCAAATAAGTAAAGAGAGAAGGGAAAGCAAAATGTACGCAAGCAATTTATAGAAGTTCAGCAACCTTGCCTACATCCTCTACTTTGAAACGCTCCCAAGGATTTTCCCCAAATTCACTAACTTGAATTTATCTTTACAATCCCTCTTTTTCAAGGCTCAAGAGAAACCTCTCTCATTTTCTAGGCTTAAGAGAAACCTCTCTCTGTTTCTAAGGCTAAAGAGAAACCTCCCTCTTTTTCTAAGGTTAAAGAGAAACCTCCCCTTTACAAGGCGTGTTTGTGTTTACAATAGGTGTAACCAAAAAAGGCCTCTAGGTAGGCAAATGATTATAGAGATTAAGCACAAAAAAGCCTATACAATATTTGTGCTATGCTATACAAGAAATATGAGAATGATGGAAAATGAAGACTTTGTAGCACTTGAATTGTTGTTAAGGCTTGAGGAAGATGAAAAAGATGATGAAAAATGTTGCTTAGCTATTCTTCTTGTTTCCTTGAGCTTCCAAGCCTCTATTTATAGTCCCTTGGATGGTTTATGAACGTTAGTAGGAGCCAAAAGCGAATTTAGTCGTTGTATCACAGAAACTAGCCGTTGGGCACTGTTTTCGTGAAAAGGGATTGATCCTTTGCCATAGGGGATCGATCTGAATTTTTCCGAATGCCTTCCAATGCATTCTGCCATGAAAGGATCGATCCCTTCCCTTAGGGGATCGATCCCATGCTTCCAGGGAGCATTTCCTGCACTTTTTCTAGACCATTTTGGGTTACAAATGACGTAAACTTTGATTTTAATTCAACCCAAAATATTTTAGAATTTTGTGGGAGTTTTTCTTGACTTTTTCAAATGAAAAACATAGTCCAAAAACTCATTAAGTAATTTTCTAAGGTTGTGTTCAAATATATTCTTGAAAACATTACTTAATGAAAATATTCAAAACCATTTTATAAAGTATTAAGATCAATAAGAATATCTCATTAAATCATGATCTTAGACTTAAAATGGTTTGAGAAAATCATGTGTGATAAAGCAAATTTAAAATATGAATGAAAACATAAAACATCACTTAAGTTTTTGTCATTTCAAAATACATATGTCAATTTAAAGCTAACATCCTCGAAAGGATTTGTCCTCAAATCAGAATCACAATATCAATATCAAAGGGAGAAAGATCAGAAACATTAAATATAGCACTAACATTATACTCGCCTGGAAGATCCAACTTATAAGCATTGTCATTGATCTTCTCAATCACTTGGAATGGTCCATCTCCTCAAGTTTGCAACTTGGAGCAATGTTAAGCAGGAAATCTCTGTTTACACATATGTGCCCAAACCCAATCACCAGGTTCAAAGACAATTTTCTTGCGATGTTTGTTGGCTTGAGTAGCATATTGCTCAGTCCTCTTCTCAATGTTTTGACATACCTTCTCATGCAATTGCTTAACAAATTCAGCTTTCTTTTCCCCATCCAAACTAGCTCTCTCCTCAATAGGAAGTGGTAAAAGATCCAACGGAGTAAGTGGATTAAAACTATAAACAACTTCAAATGGGGAATAACTAGTAGTAGAATGCACATTTCTATTGTAAGCAAACTCCACATGAGGCAAACAATCTTCCCAATTCTTCAAGTTCTTTTGAATAATGGACCTCAATAAAGTAGACAAAGTACGATTGACTACTTCAGTTTGACCATCAGTTTGTGGATGACAAGTAGTTGAAAACAACAACTTTGTTCCCAACTTTCCCTACAAAGTTTTCCAAAAGTAGCTAAGGAACTTCATATCATGATCAGAAACAATGGTCCTCAGAACACCATGTAGACGAACAATTTCTTTGAAAAATAAATTAGCAATATTGCTTGCATCATCAGTCTTATGACAAGCAATGAAGTGAGTCATCTTAGAGAACCTGTCAACAACAACGAAAACAGAATCTCTATCTCTCTTTGTTCCTGGTAAAACCAATACAAAGTTCATAGAAATGTCAGTCCAAGGAGTAGTAGGAATAGGCAAAGGAGTATAAAGACCATGATTCATAACTCTAGACTTAGCTTGTTTACAAGTGACACATCTTTCACACAACTTTCAACACCTCTTTTCATGTTAGGCCAAAAGAAGTGATCGCGCAATATGTCTAAAGTTTTCTTTACTCCAAAATGTCCCATTAATCCACCACTATGGGCTTTTCTAACTAGTAATTCTCTCAAAGAACTCCTAGGCACACATAATCTATTTTCTCTAAATAAGAATCCATCATGCCTATAAAACTTTCCAAAACCAGTTTTCTCACATGCATTGAACACATTTTCAAAATCCTCATCAGTAGCAAACAAGTCATTAATATACTCAAATCCAAGTAGTTTTGCATTTAGAGTAGTGATTAGAGTATACCTTCGAGACAATGCATTAGTTACGACATTTTCTTTACCTTATTTATATTTGATCACATATAAAGAATGTCTCAATGAACTCCATCCACTTGGTATGACGCTTGTTCAACTTGCTTTGTCCCTTTAAGTGCTTCAAAGACTCATGATCAGTGTGGATGCCGAATTCCTTAGGCCATAAATAATGTTGCCATGTTTCCAAGGCCCTCACTAATGCATACATCTCTTTATCGTACGTGGGATAGTTAAGGGTAACTCTACTTAACTTCTCACTGAAGAAAGCAATGGGGTGCTTCTCCTGCTTAAAACAGCTGCAATACCTATACTTGAAGCATCACACTCAATCTCAAAAGTTTTAGTAAAGTCAGGTAAGGATAATAAAGGTGCAGAACAAAGCTTCTCTTTAAGCAAGTTAAAAGCATGATCTTGCTCAAGACCCCATTTAAATCCAACATTCTTTTTAACGACTTTAGTTAAGGGTGCAGCTATAGTGCTAAAGTCTTTAACAAACCTACAATAGAAACTTACTAATCTATGAAAACTGTGCACCTTAGAGATATTCTTAGGTATAGGCCAATCTTTAATTGCCTTAACCTTTTCATCATCTACTGCTATACCTTTAGAAGAAACTACATATCCAAGAAATATAAATATATCAGTGAAAAAAGAACATTTCTTAAGGTTAGCATACAACTTTTCCTTTCTCAAGACATTAAGCACATTCTTTAAGTGTTCAATATCATGCAAACTTTTACTATAGATCAAAATATCATCAAAATAGACAACTACAAATTTTCCAATGAAAGCATGCAAGACATGGTTCATTAGTCTTATGAAAGTGCTAGGTGCATTAGTTAATCCAAAAGGCATGACTAATCATTCATACAAACCATGCTTAGTCTTAAATGCAGTTTTTCACTCATCACCTTCTCTCATGCGAATTTGATGATAACCACTTTTCAAATCAATTTTAAAAAAGATGTAAGAACCATGTAATTCATCAAGCATATCATCTAATCTAGGAATGGGATAGCGATATTTTACAGTGATTTTGTTGATGGCACGACAATCAACACACATCCTCCACATCCTATCCTTCTTTGGAGCAAGTAACACAGGAATAGCACATGGACTCATACTTTCTATAACATAGCCTTTCCTGATGAGCTCTTCAACTTGCCTTTGAATCTCCTTTGTCTCCTCGGGATTACTTATATAGGCAGGTTAATTGGGAATGGCAACTCCAAGAACAAAGTCTATTTGATGCTCAATTCCCCTAATAGGTGGCAAGCCATTTGGAATCTCCTTAGGGAATATATCTTCAAATTCCTTCAAAAAAGATGTAACATCAGTAGGCAAAGAAGCATTAAGATCATTAGAACTAAAATAAGTTTCTTTATATAAAAACATAAGGATTGGGCACTTAGCTAGAAAAGCAGCCTTGACATCACTTTCCTTTGCATAGAAGCTAATGTCCTTTCTTACTTTCTTCACAATATATTTGCCTTTATCTAGGTTCTTTGACCTTTGTTGTGAATCATTTTGCTCTTTCAACCTTAATTGGTCCTTATAAATCTCTTTAGGACTCAAGTGTGCAAGTGTGAATTTCTTACCATCCATGGTAAATGAATAACAGTTTGTGAATCCATCATGTACGTCTATCAAATTGCCATGGTCTTCCCAAAAGCAAATGGCCAGCATGCATAGGCACAACATCACACAACACTTTATCATTATACCTTCCAATGGAAAATGGCACCAATACTTGCTTTGTCACATTTACTTCTCCAGAATTATTGAGCTATTGAAGCTTGTATGGTTTGGGATGTTTTGCAGTGGGCAAACTCAATTTGTCAACAAAATAAGTGCTAGCAACATTAGTGCAACTACCTCCATCAATAATCAAAGAACATACCTTATTGTTGACGTGGCATCTAGTATGAAAAATGTTTTCGCATTGCACTTCATCTTCATCCTTAACTTGAGCACTTAATGTACGACGAGCTATAAGTGCTTCACCATAGGCAGCAAACTCAACATAGTCATCATCCTCATCAATGTCCTCTAATGGTGGCATCTCATCATCAACATCAGATTCTTCACTTACAATGTCACCATTATCACGTATAATCATGACTCGTTTGTTTGGACATTGTGATGCAATGTGTCCTCTTCCCAAACATCTAAAACACTTGATGTCTCTACTCTTACCTTGGGATGCTTGGACAGCCTAAGGTTTGGGTTTTTGGACACTCTCACCCTTAGGCTTGGATGCCTCAAGTTTAGACTTGAATAAGGATTCGATCTTAGGCTTGAATGTAGTCCTATCATCCATTTGAAAGGTGTTCAATTTCCAAGAAGAAGATGAACTAAAACCTTGCACAAAACGAGATGAAGAACCTTTCCTCTTGAGTTGCCTTTCAACCTTTATGGCCATATGAAACATATCATCAAACTCCACATAGTGATGTAACTCCACCACATTAGCAATCTCACGATTCAATCCTTGTAAGAATGGAGCCACAGTAGCTTCACTATCTTCTTCAACATTAGCTCTGATCATGATAATTTTCATTTCTTTATGATAATCCTCAACACTCTTAGAACCTTGAGTGAGACCTTGTAACTTTTGATAAAGCTCTCTATAGTAATGATTAGGAACAAACCTTTTTCTCATAACACGTTTCATTTCATCCTATGTAGCTATAGGTGTCTCTCTATTCCTACGTCTACCAAGCATGAGTTGGTCCCACCAAATGCTTGCATAATTTGTGAACTTTACGCAGCAAGCTTCACCTTTTTTTCTTCAGAATAGTTATGGCAATCAAAGACCATCTCCACTTTCTTTTCCCATTCTAAGTAAGCCTCGAGATCATTCTTACCTTGAAAGGAAGGAATCTTCAATTTGATACTTTCTGAATTTCCATCTATCCTATCACGATACCTATCTCCTTTATACCTATCTCTACGACCTCCTCTATTACCACGGTTACCTTTAGCACTTCGATTTATATTAGACTCATCATCATCAAACTCATCATCAAAGTCATTATTTACAACATTGTCATTCACATGAGAAGTATCACCTTGCTTTAGCTTAGCTAGGGCAGCTTCATGTTCCTCCAACTTATCATGAATACTATTAAACCTCAACTCTATTCTTGAAAATTGTTGTTGCATGGCTTGGAACATGAACTCGATCCTACTCAAATCAGGCTTTTAACTATTAAAAGACATGATTGTAACCTGTAAGAAACGTTAGTAAAAGAAAAGGACATCACAAGTATGACCTCACGTGTTTACACTCAATACACACAAGAATGTAACACTCACACTCGTGTTTCACATAATTTTAATATGGCTTTTCTCTACTAATGTTACTCACACACTCTTGCCTTTTTCCCTCACACAACTTTTCTCTATAGGTTCCATATTGAACTCAAGACTCAATCAAAAATCAACTTTTGGAATCCAACTATCAACCAACAATCAACCAAGATGAGCACAAGACTTTAATTAAGGGAAAACAAAATAATGACGACTCAATAAGATTTACCAAGACTTAAGAAGACCCAAATGAATCTCGACCTTGAAGGAAATATGGGTGTTTTGGGGTGTTTGGTTAAGGTTAGGTTCAACCAAAGGTGGTGTAGTTTGGTCTTTTTAGGTGGTAGGGTCAAAAGGTAATTTTAGACAATAAGCATAGAAAGGTAAAAATAAATTTTCAGATTTAGGCAAACAAGAAATCTCAAAGCTCAAGAATAACTACCTCAAGATTTTGACGAAGCACCCCTCCACGGATTGCCTTTGATGTTGCACTTGCTACATACGATATAACGAATCACTTCTTGAATTAATTTTCTTTTTTTTTCTTTTTCTTTTACTTTTTTTTTGTTAATTCTTTTTTTTTACTAAAGTAAACGAACAATGAAGACAAACAAAAAGTCTAAGTGATAAGAAGAGGTTTACTTGGAGAACAAGGCAACTTTTGAGAAAACAAGCTAGTTTTGGTAATAGCTTGTGTGGCAAGAAACGAGAGGCAACGGTGGCTTGTGAAACAAGGTAGTCTTTATGTGAAAGTAGAGCTTTTGAAGGTTTCTTGTTCAATAAGAAAAAGCTTTGGGGTTTGGTTGCTTGGAGAACAAGAAAGGGTTTACTTGGTGGTTAAGTAAAGGTTGGTTATTTTAATGAAAAAAATAGGTTTGTGGGACAAACAATATTGGTAGTGGCTTGGAAGAGGATTCAAGATCAAACTTTGGTCAAGACAAAAAGACCAAAAAAAAAAACACAAGAACGTAATAAAACAAGACTCCCACGAATTGAACCTGAGCTCTGATGCCAAATGATATGAACATCACCGAAAGAAGATGAGGTTCAATGAAGAACACAAAAAACACTCAAAGATAGAACAAAAACAAGTTAAAAACACAGTAAAGTAGAATAAAGTATCAAAGGTAAAACCAAGACCCGTTGTGTAGAAACACAAGAACCTATAGTATTGGACCAAGACCCGTTGCTTAGAAAAGCAAGAACCTATGGTATAAATTATTGGAAGGTAGAAGAACGCCACAAGACCTTGATAAGTTTAAGAGTTCTCAAGAGAACCAAAGAGAAGAAGTCTCTTAATTTTATTACTAAAATCAATTGTGCTCTGCCCAAAGGGTTACATAGCTATTTATAGGCAAAATAGCAAACTTGCAGCACAAGTAATAGGAATACTACTTTCTTAACTTGCAGAATAAGAAATAGAAAACTTGCAAAACAAGTAATAGGAATCCTACTTTCCTAACTTGCAGAACAAGAAATAGAAATCCTATAATACCTATTAAATAAAAAGGAATTGGGCTTAAATTAAATTAAGATATGTTTAGCCCAATAAGACATAACTAAATAAAATAAGTATAGCATTTGGCCTAATTGCACTAGGCCCAATTTATGCATCCGGTCGAATTGCATTTTAGCCCAATACTTGTAAATCTTCAAAAAGGTTGAACTTGAGCTTGGATCATGTTGTAGAAGATTTTGTCATCCTCCATGCTCAAACTTTGTTGGGCTTTCTCTTTAGTAATATTAATGAAACCAGCCAAGACTTGTTGCATTATCTGTTTTATCTCTTGTCATTGGACCTCCATGGATACTCAAAGGATCATGATCATCACGAACATGACTTGGGTTTTGTGAGCTTGATGGGCCTCCATCACCAGGAAGTTCCTTAGCCAATCTTTTGAAACACTGTAACGAATGACCATCGTCGATCACTCACAGTTCGCATTGGTCAGGTGCTCATTGTAGAAACCTATGGGTTTGACCATAATTCCGACAGTCATATCATGTAAAAGGGAAGGTCTAGGACATCTCCCAGCTTAATCATCACTGTCTTGTATGCACGATCATCAGGGAGACATTAATTTCATAAAATCATTTCATATAAATCAATTAATGTAAATAATTTCATGAAATTCATTTCATGTAAATCATTTTGTAACGTCTGGAATTTTGAAATTTCGAGCTAACTTTTTCTTTTCGATACCATCTTTCTCATGCAATTACTCATTACCATTCGGTTTGCATTCAGTGTCAGTGTAAGTTCATTCCATAACTTTCATTACAAATTTATCTTTATACCATTAGATCATTTAATCCATAAGAAATAAACAGGAAAATCAGAATATAAACTATAATTTAAATATTCATAATTTTATTAATATTATCTCAATTCCAATGCACCCACAAATTCATGTACATTCTGTAATTTTACACTGCATTATTTACATCCCATCTATAAATACATCTGCTGTCATTCACTAGTCTGAATATAAATATAAAATTCTACATATACCTATTTTCTCAATAATATAAACTTCTAATGATCTTCTTTAATTAACTTGAAAGCAGCGGGCGGCACATACACTTGTGGACTATATTTGGGATGGTGAGTAAAGGGGTGAACTTTAGGGAAAGCCCAATAAGAAACACATATAAAAGTGCGTACTATATACAATTAAGTAAAAATAACGTATTTTACTAATTATGAAAAAGTATATTAAATATCATGTTAAAATGTATAAAAATATTTATTTCCTAACGGTACACTAGGGAACAGTATAGGAAGGATACTATAGTCGGCTAGGTAATCGGGTAAAGTATGGGAGGTACTTTGAACTACCTGTAGTGTTTCGGCCCCTAAATGTGACTATAAGGAGTAAATAGTTTATGATGTATTAACTAATGAATATAAACAATTTAATGATTTATGCAATTTCAAACTGATATCAATATGTAAAACAATTTACTTAAACAATTCTATAAAGCAAGTTCAATAAACATTTAATAATTTATGCAATGCAATTTCAATTCGATATCAGTATATAAACAATTTATTTAAATGAATTTTATAAAACAATTTCAGTATGCAATTTCAGTAAACAATATAGTAACACTTTAAAATTACGATATAAAACAATAATTTCCATATTTTTCATCTAGTACAGTAAAGCAATTCATTTTTAAAATTATCACTATCAATCGTTTGATATAAACATTTCTTTCCTTCTTCAAATCAGTAAATCAATATTTAAATTGTTCAGCATTCAAATCATTGAGTAATCAAATCATTCACATATAGTTTAGTGGAGACAATCATATCTAATAGAATCATGCACGATCAATAACAGTATCCCCAAAGGGACAATCAATAACAGTATCCCCAAAGGGACAATCAATAACAGTATCCTCGTAGGGACAAAACAGTAACGAATGGCCATCGTCGAACAGTCACAGATCGCAATGGTCAGGTGCTCACTGTGGAAACCTGTGGGTTTGACCATAATTCCCATAGTTATGTACTGTAAACAATAAACTTGCAGACTGATCAGGTTTCGCAGTCATATAACAGTATGCGTGATCACTAAAGAACGACTGTCTCAAAACATTTTCATAAATCATTTCATTTAACAGTAGAAATCATTTCAATAGTAATTATCTTCAGTAAATCCATAATCATGAAAAATTACAATTTATGCAATTTAAACATTTCATGTAAATCATCTTATGTAAACCATTTAATGTAAATCATTTCATGTAAACTAATTCATATAAATTATTTCATATAGATCAATGCATGTAAATCATTTCATATAAATCAATGCATGTAAATCATTTCATGTAAAACAACAATAATAATAAAATATAATTCTTGTAAATAAAATCATATTTAGACTTGTGTGTAGGTAGAATAAATTTCTATTTTCTTGTTTAGGAGAATTGGGTGCAAATAATAACGAATTGGTTTCAGATAATTTTTCAGTTGCAAGTAAAACATTTCTTATGCAACTCATACATGTTCCTTACCTCTACAGTGTCATTTCATTCAAACAATACTGTTGTAGCACCAAGCTAGTGAGTAGATCCTTAATTGCCTCCTTTTCTATTTCATTTGTCTAACCTTGGAACTGCAGAAGATCATTTATACAAGTTTAGTTTCAAGATTTCTATGCAAAACACCTTTTTAATACATACTCATTGATAAGATATTTTGTGAATTTTATATGTGCTAATATATTTTCTATATTGATGTTTTATGCCTAAAAGAGCTTACTAATGTTTATTTTATGATTGAGGTATTAAATATCAAAGTTGGAATAAAAAGGAGTTAAAAAGAGCAAAGTGTAGTATTTTCTGTCCAACTTGAAGATTGATGAATTTGACCAACTTAACAAGCTGATCTCAAGAAGTGGCCTTCATGGAAGTTGTAGAGGACTTCTCAAGGTTTCTGGAATGTACAAGATTGCAAAAATAAGAGTTTGTTTGATGGGTCAAACATCTAGACAAAGTTAGTACGAAATTTTAGGCAAAAAAACGAGATTGAGAAGAAATTCCAACAAAGCAAGTTCAAGACAAGATTTTGTTGAGACAAGATAATTTCTTAATTTTATTATGTCTTAAATTTATAATTAATTAATAAAAATATGCCTTAGGAATTTTATTTAGAAAATAATTGTAAAAAGATGATGAGATAAAGATAAAAGTTTGACTAGTCAAATTACTTATTCTCCAAGTAAACTCTTATCTAAATCTCAAATTGCTTAGGAAAGTCTTTTAAACTCTTCCTTAGGCCTCTATAAAGAGCACAAGGCTCTCATAAACAGCATCCCTTACATCCCTCTCATCCCTCTTCCCTCTTAATCTTTTGTAAGGTTTTCTTTAGGGTTTTAATAAAAAGTTTTATTTTCTTTCTTTTAATTTTGATATTGCTGATTTCTTTTTGTTTAAAAATTTTATTTTTCTTCTTTTCTTTATCCTTGGTCTTGCTGATTTCTTTCTTTTAAGTTATAAAATTATTTTCTTTTTAGTCTTTCCAATAGAAACAGATTTAATTTCATATTTAATATTTTTCAAAGTAAATGATTTCTTTATAGTTTTAGGATTAAATTGTTTTCTTTTTCTTTTCTTTATTTAAACTGATTCTTCCCTTAGGTTTATTAGGCTTTATCTATTTCTTATTTATATATGGTTGCTGATTTTTTTTAGTGATAATTATTTTGATTCTTGTTTTGTTTTTCATATTATTTGTTTAGTTCTTGCTAGTTTATAATCTTGATTTAGATTTCTTGTTTTAAATTACTAAAGATTGATATATTGATTGTCTTTTGCATGATTCTTGATATCTTTATAATATTAAACTTCAATTTTATGATCTTGAATATGACTAGTGAGTAGGTTTCTTATTCAATTACGAGGTAAATTGATTGTTCTTGGGAAAAAGAATGTTGTGGGATTTTGAGCTTATAATATAATTGTTGATTAAGTATCCAAGATTCTCTAAGCACATTTGCATGATTATTTGCTTAATTAGATAGTAGTGCCCACTATTTAATTTAATTAAATAATTTACTGCCAGATTAAAAACATAAGTCCGTAATTGCTTATGGAGTTAATCACTAGGGATGGAGAAGAATTGAGGTTTAGATTAAATGAACCGAGCTTATGTGTTTGTTATCTAATGTCAACCCATATCTTTCTAGTTATTAATGCTGCAACAACTTATTTCTAGAGAGCTTATTCTAGGTAGGTTAAGTAGTTAGAGATTAGTTAAAGAGCTTGTTTTAACTAACGACTCAGTAAGGGAAGATAGTGTAACAGAGCTTGTTGTTATGCTACGGTTGACTATTTAATTGACAATAATATTTTGTAATCAATGATCAATATCTAAATCCAAGAATAATTAATTGCCTTGTAACTGAAGTTTTTTTGATATTTGTTTTTTATATTTAATAATCTTTGCTTTCTTTCTTTTAGACATAGCTTACAAAACTCCAAAATCCCAAAATTTCTTCTTTCCCTAAACCCTAAAATTAGATTTTTAATTTAATAATTAACTTAAATAATTCAGTATCTGTGGGTCCGACCCTCGCTCCGTTATCTATATAGTAGAGTTGGAAAATTTTATTTTTGGTGACTGACGACACTCATCACTCATTAACAATGCGATTGCCTTAACCAACCATACACACTAAAGTTCCACCCTTTCCATTATATAAGTAATCTACCATTGTAAGATTTTCTGACCTATTGATGCCTTTCTACTCATAACTAGAAATATTGGATTCCAATTAATACGCTGTTAATTTTGCATGAAACCTAAGTTAATTCCCTATTTAAAAGTGTAAGGCTCATTTCCTAATTCATTCTGTATTATTTTTAATAATTTTCCAAAATCAGTCTAATTTTGTCCATTTGGTAGGATGGTTTTCTGACCTTTGCACATTAAAAATTACATTACTCATTATAGGAATGTCCAAAATTATGAATCTAGAACCATATGAATCCTAATTTAATTCCCTATTTAGAATGGTAAATTTCACAATTTTATCATTTTTGAGTCATTTTTAATAATTCCTCAAATTTACTCTAATTTTAGGTATATTCTAGCGGATCTGTCTACTGACCTCTATGCACAAATTGGTTTATATCTCAGTGCAAGTTTATCCAAATTGTGCAAACCCAAAACCATATTTTTCATAACTCATTTAAATTTCCATAAATGTATGGTTTGAATCTAAATTCAATCTAGTCTATTTTCCATAATTTTTCAAAGTTAGCCGTTTGGATCACGTTTTTTGGGCAGAGTGCCCAGCATTCATTTACACATATCTTAAGCTACAAAACTCCAAATTAAGTGATTCCAAAACTGAATTTCTCCGAACTCATATGGATATCTACTATAATTTTTACAGAATTTATCTCATTTTAAAACCTCTAAACTGAATTTTTAAACATGAGACTCGGATAGGACAATGCAACAGGTTTGCCATTTCAGCATATCTATACATTCTATACTTTGTTTCTCTTCTTTCCTTAACTCTAACCTTATGAACATTTAGTATATTTATCAAATACCTTCCATACATTAAGTATTCATCATTATCATCTACCTCTACACCATGGCTGAATGATCCTTATCATGCCACACTCATAGTTTTGCAAAGTTAAGGTTATGGCTATGTTCAATACACAACATGTTATCACTTCCTACCTATTATCCATCAAAATCACAACATCTATATAACTTCATCATGGTTGAAACTTTCCTGCATTTCTACACTCAATTTTAATTCAAACCAAGGCCATAAACATGTTTCTCATTCATTAGATCATCCAAAATCATGGCTAGAATCAAAAGAAAATATCGACACTTACAAGCTTACCTAAAAGAGAAAATTCCAGCAACAAAATCAGTCCCCAAATGCTGGATTTAATTCACCAAATTTCAGGTTTAAGGAGCTCTTGGGATGGGAAATAATTTTTGTTAAGAAAGCTTTGTGATTTAATGGAAGGAAAGGTGGTGAATTCACTAAGGATGAAAACATGAAGAAAAGAAGAGAAGGATGCAGCAGATGGTGTAGGTCGGTTTGGGTAGGCGAGAAGCCAGAAAATTCTAATTTTTTGCTGATATTTAAGATATTTTTCAGCCCATTTATGAAATGACAATTTTGCCCCTCTTCAAATCAAGTATTTACATCTATGCCATTGCAAATATCTTATTATTTATAATTCTAGATTTTTAATTTTATTTTTAATTAAATTTAATTTATTTAGGTCAATTCTAGTCAATCTTTGACTATCTTGACCAGCCCCATGTCAAATGACCATAATGCCTTTATATAATTTCATTTTTTCCAATTGTGTCCTATCATTAATTTAATATTTTTTAAATTCATATTTAATATTTTATTTTTATTATTTCTCATGTATTTTGGTCAAACATGGTCAATTACTGACTCTCAAGGTGGTTTGATCGAGTATGGGTAGTGAAATTACCAAACTACCCATAAACGAGTGCTTTTAATTAAATTGTTTTACGCTTTTCAAAATATATTCAAACGAGGTGATTTTGAGATGCAGATTCTTGCTATATTTATATTTCATCTCAAATATCATCATTCGAGGGTCTCACTTCGATTTGGACAGCGAAAGTCCTGGTAGAGTCCACGCTAAGTACTTCCATAAATTTTATCGAACAGACCCTTCATTTAAATATTTTAACAATAAATTTTCTTTTAAATTCCTACACTCTATAACATATATCGAATATAAGAAAAATAAGGTTATCACATATTTCACGTAATTCAAATAATGTAAATCGTTTCATGTAACACAATTCATATAAAATGTTTCTTATAGTTCTATTCATGTAAATCATTTCATATAATGCAATCTATGTAAATCATTTCATATAATGTAATTCGTATAAATCATTTCATATAATGCAATTCGTATATATTATTTCATATAATGTAATTCATATAAATCATTTCATATAATGCAATTCATGTAAATCATTGCATATAATAATAATAATAATAATAATAATAATAATAATAATAATAATAATAATAATAATAATAATAATAATAATAATAATAATAATAATAATAATATATTTCATGTGAATAAAATTATATTTAAACTTGTATGAAGGTAAAATAAATTTCTATTTTCTTGTTTTGGGAAAATTGGTTGTGAAGCAGTTACTATTTGAATCCGAAAATTTGCAATGCCAATAAAATATGTCACGACCCATGATCACATTTTTCACCTTATTGTACACAACTTAACCGGTTGGGCTGTCTGTGATACTTTACTTGTACTAATTGTTAAACAATTTTACATAATACTGTTTATATTATACACATCCCCCATCGTAATTAATCAGATAAGTAGTACTGTTGACATGTCTAAATACAGAAAATAAATGATCATACCTCAAATAACTCAGTCGGTCTGTCACATTTTCCTTCGTGTACAGCTGGGATCCACAATCCATGAACTGACAATCATCAAAACCTGAAATGTTTAAAATTAAGGGGTGAGCAAAACCACGGCTCAGTAAGGGAATTATATGCATACTTGATATTCAGCTTCCTATATGCTGAAAATCTTTTTCATTTTTCCTATGGGCTCTAGGCTCGTATGTAGGAAGGATACTACAGTCGGCTAGGGATCCGGATGGAGTAAGGTAGGTATTTTAGAATACCATACTTGTTTTAGAACCTATAAGCAACTGTAGAGAAAAATCTTCATTTATTTTTGAATTTATAAATCCTTTTCCTTTTCATCCCATAACCTTTTCAAATTCTTTTCAAAATAATGCTTTTATGAAAGAAAGCATTTAAATAAAATAACTAATATTCATATATTCTTTGAAAGGAATATTAGTTAAATCATCATCATTTTTCTTTAAAACTCATTTCATGTTTTACTGTGCTCTCATAATTAGTACAGTACTTTAAATAGCAAAGTAAGCTATTAAAATCTATTCCACTTATCACATTAGCAAAGCAGCAAGCACTTCGGTAGGTTAGTCATTATACACGTCGATAATTCGATTACTATGCAAGTTAATAAATCAATCCATTCACAAAAACGAAAATCAATAAACTTTAAGCATATAGCTTAACTCACTGAAAACAGTTTCAAAATAACCGGTCACTTAATCACTTTAGGCGTAAGACCTAGTTCACTGATGCAGTTACGACATCCATCCTATCTAGCAATGGAGAAAGTGTCGTATCGAGGAACTCGTGTAGCACGTAGGTCCTTCGGGATTCTAGAGGTGGCTCCCACGGTCCAAAAGGTATCCGTGTAGCACATAGGTCCCTTGGGATTCTAGAGGTGGCTCCCACGGTCCAAAAGGTATCCGTGTAGCACGTAGGTCCCTTGGGATTCTAGAGGTGGCTCCCACGATCTAAACAATATCCGTGTAGCACGTAGGTCCTTCGGGATTCTAGAGGTGGCTCCCACGGTCCAAAAGGTATCCGTGTAGCACGTAGGTCCCTTGGGATTCTAGAGGTGGCTCTCACGATCTAAACAATATCCGTGTAGCATGTAGGTCCTTCGGGATTCTAGAGGTGGCTCCCACGGTCCAAAAAGTATCCGTGTAGCACGTAGGTCCCTTGGGATTCTAGAGGTGGCTCCCACGGTCCAAACAATATCCGTGTAGCACGTAGGTCCTTCGGGATTCTAGAGGTGGCTCCTACGGTCCAAAAAGTATCCGTGTAGCACGTAGGTCCTTCGGGATTCTAGAGGTGGCTCCCACGATCTAAACAATATCCGTGTAGCACGTAGGTCCTTCAGGATTCTAGAGGTGGCTCCCACGGTCCAAAAAGTATCCGTGTAGCACGTAGGTCCTTCGGGATTCTAGAGGTGGCTCCCACGATCTAAACAATATCCGTGTAGCACGTAGGTCCTTCGGGATTCTAGAGGTGGCTCCCACGGTCCAAAAAGTATCCGTGTAGCACGTAGGTCCTTCGAGATTCTAGAGGTGGCTCCCACGGTCCAAAAATCGAGTATCTACTTGGTATGGCCTTTATGCCATATACTTTCCACTATCTTATCAGAACTCGTGTAACACTTATAATCTAATATTCCATTTAAATTCATGGTAAGAATATTAAATTTATCAATTCTTCCTTTTTGAAAACATATTACATGTTTGTATCTCATGTCTTATGAGAATCATCTCACAGTACTATAATCAGTACCGAAATGAGCATTTTGTAAAAATGCTATAATTCAATTGATTTTCTTCTCATATTTTATGAAACATGTTCTTTTCACATGTCACGCATCATATATCACATTTTCCGTTTGACATATTCCATGTCATGTAAAACACTTTCCTTTTTAACATGTCACCTATCATTTATGGAGTCTAAGATGACGTCAATCTTATCGTACTATAAATCCCGAAGGGTAAAGAAATAAACCGGTCAAATCTATGACCATAATCTATATTGTCCTCGGTGGATCACTGATCAGGTGTCGTCTGAGACTAAACATATCACATATCATGGATCAACATGATACGAATGTCAATCAGTTTCAAAACCGTATTTTTCATCATAAAATAAATCTTTATGGAATTTATATAAATATATAATTCCATAATTTAAATCCATAAAGGTTAAAATCCTTTAGTGAATATTTATAAAAATATTCATAAAAATATTCACTGTATTCCACTTTATCTTTCGTCTTGTATTTCGCGTAATTTATCTATTCCGAGAGTTTTCGGTGATTTCATTATCACCATTCTCAAAAACATGAATATTTTAAAATTCCATCACATTATATTCATGTTTTATGAAATTTAGTAATTTCCTCATTCTTTGTGATTTAATATTGATTTTCGAAAATAAAGTCATTTAATATGATTTTATGAGATTTTTTTAAAAATTTTCGGCAGCATAACGGCTGCCGATTTACTAACCTCCTGCACGAAAAATACAGTTATAAATTTGAAGCCAGTACTTCATCTCAAAATTTTCAACAAATCATGCATAATAATAATTTTCATAAAAAATTTCAAATTAAAATATGCAGACTGAATATCCCTACAGTGCTGCACATGCATCCCTTACCTTTTTTCGGGTCGGCGACTTCCTCTTATCGATCGCGCCCGCACTCCATCTCTCCCGATTCCTTATCCCGATCGCTGAAAATAATTTCTAAAAATAAAAATTCTAATTTTTAGAATTTTTTCATAATTTATTAAATTTTTTCTGAAATTTAATTTTCCGGAATTTCTTACCGAATTTTCGTAAATTTCCGGGTTGTCGAATTTCCGGGAATCTCCGAATTCCCGAAATTCTCCTTTTTCCTCTTTTTCTTCCTTTTTCCTCTTTTCTTTTTCTTTCTTTCTTTTTCTTTTCTTTCTCTTTCTTTTCTTTTTCTTTTTCTTTTTCCCTTCTTTTTTTTTCTCTGGCCGGACCGGTTCAAACCGGTTTGTGCCTCATCTCATCGGTTCGGCCGGTTCGGCCACCGGCGGTCCTCCTTTCCGCTAGTTCGCACCTCCCACAGCTGGCCGACGTTGTGGGGATGTCGGATCTGGCCTTCGTTTCGCCCCATCACCGACGACGACGCCAGATCTGGATCCGTGGGTTTCGGTCCCTTCCTTCTCTCTTTTCTCCTTCCTCCACCGGATTCTCCTTCGCCGATGGCTCTTCTCACCTTCCCCTCACCTCCGCCGAGGTTTGAGTGGCGGTGGAGGTGGCGGTGCCTAGGCCGGCCGGCATCGCCATCTCCTCCCTTCTCCTTTCCTTCTCGGTTCGCCAATTTTCCTTTCTGTTTCCGTTTCTTCTTTTCCCGTCACCGGTAGCTCCCTTCTCTTCCTTCCTTCGCCGGTAATGGCTTCCCTCCTCCGTCTCTCTTTTCCCTCGGCCGGCTGGCCATTTGGTTTCCTCTCTTCTGTTTGTAACAAAGGAGAGGAAAACTGGGAATCGGGTTATCCCGATTCCCGTTTTCTTTTTTATTTATTTATTTATTATATATATAATTATCTTTATAATTATATATAATTATATTTTTAATAATATATATTTTATTTTAAACAATATATATATATTCACATTTTAATTTAAAATTTATATATATTTCATATATATTTATTTATATACATAATTGTATATAAAAATATACATGTGTTTATTTAATATAAAATAATATATATCATTTTATAATATATACTATATTTCATATATACATATGTATTTATATAAAAACATATGAAAATATATTTATATAATCTAATTATATAAATATATAATATACGCATTTTATTTCATTTAATTGGATTTCTTAATATCCAATTATTTTCTCCTTTTTCTTATTTAATTTGGATTTCCATTTGTCCAAATTAAATTTTCTTAACTTCATCTTTTCATCAATTTCGGGAATTTTAACAATATTCCCTTTTTCGTAAATAATTTCATTTATTACTTTAATTTATCTCTTGCATTAAATTAAATTTTCGAATAATTATTATCAAAATTAGAAAAATTCGCTGTTATCACAAAATGTTTCCAATGTAACCTTTATACATGTTCCTTACCTCTATTTTCGTGCAACATAAAACCTAATAGTGTCATTACGCCTCTTTATCCTTTAATTCCTCAGCACTGCACATTAATTCCAAATTATATTTAAAATTCTATACTAGGACTTTAAAAAAAATTTCTTTTAATTCCTATCTTTTATGTGACAATCAGAAATTTTCCTTTTTTGGTATTAATTATACGAAAATTTAATTTTTATGTAAATAGATAAGCGAAAATAAATAAATAAATTCAATTATGAGATTGAATTATTGTTGGAATTCCTGAAAGTGATGAAGTGATGAATTGGAGGAATTTAATTTGGATATTAAAGGATCCAATTATAAGGAATAAAATGGGTATATTTATATATATATTTAAATATCCATATATATATATATATATAGATATAATTATATTTTGTATTTATATATATTTATAAATATAAATATATATAAATAAATAAATGGAAATGGGAATCAGGATACAAACCCGATTCCCTTGCTTCCTCTTCTGTTTGTAAAATAAAGGAGGAACAAATGAGGCCGACATCATCGGCAATGACACAGGAGAGAGATTGAGAAAGGGACTGTCGTCGACGGGAGAAGAAAGAGAAAGGGCTGATGACGGTGAAGGCAACGAAGGAGAGGAGAAAAACGAAGCGGAAACAAAGAGGAAAAGGAAGAAAACGAGAAAGGAAAGGAAAGAGGAAAACGGCGGTGCCGGTCGATCCGGGCACCGCCACTCCAACGTCAACATCGGCGGAGGTAAGGGAAAGGAAAAGAGACCACCGGCGGTGAAGGAGGAAGAGAAAAGAGGGAGAAAAGAGAAGAGAAAGGAGCCACAACCACCACTTCCATATCTGCCACCCCCGTCGCTCGGGAAAAGGAGGCCAGATCTAGCCTCATCGCCACCCCAGCAAGCTTCAGAGTGGCTGAACCGCCGGTGGTTGAATCGGCCAGCAAAGATTGAATCGGCTGAACCGGTTTGACCCAACCGAACCGGTCCGAACCGGTTCAGACCAGAAAAGAAAAAAAAGAAAAGAAAAAAAAAAGGAAGAAAAGAAAAAGAAAAGGAAAAAAGAAAAAGAAGAATAAGAAAAAGGAAAAAGAAGAAGAAGGAAGAAAGCAAAATGGGTAGGAAAAATCAATAGAATTTATTATTATTATTATTATTATTATTATTTTTATTTAATAATTTTTTATGACTTTAAATGTGGAAATTGGACTTGTAGAAATTATACAAGAACGATTAGAGCATGAACGAAATTGGGGAGAGATTACATCGTCAACTCCGACACTTGGTAAGATACTTTTATAAAGTAGTGGTGGTGCTATATTGTATGTTTTGGAATTGTGATCCTGATGATGAATGATTATTGAAATGATTTTTAAATGCTAAGAGGACCTACAATTGGTGGTAGGGGTCTTAGTAAGAGATAAATAGATGGTGAGAATCAACAGCTATGTGGTTATAAACTGTATTTTCTTGCAGGAGGTTCTGATAAAATTAAGCCGTTATGCTGTCGAAATTTATATGAAAATGTTTGATAAAAAGGTTAAGTTTTCTTGTGTAAATGGAATTTTGGAAAAAAATTATCGAAAGATAAGTTTTGAAAGGACTTTATCATGTTGCCAGAAAACTTGATTTTTGGAATAGTTGAGAAGATAAATGATTGAATATGATAACATGATGAGTTACATGATGTAAGCCTTATAGAATTGATAAATGGATTTATCTTAATATCACGAATTGGTTATCAAGTCGAGATTGAGGTGGAATATCGATTAGTCGGATCATTGATAAAAGTAACGATGATTATATGATATAGCTTGGAAGAGAATATCGAGGTTGTAATTTAGATGGTTGAACGATTGAATTGTGGAATTATCGACATAGCGATGATTTTAGAATTAATTGATTTCGATTTCTTGATGTTGGAGTAGTTTCGAACGTGATAGCACGAACATTGCAAGAGGTCAATGTTGAGAAGATTTTATTATATTACAGTTGTATTTTCGAATATACATGAGATAATAAGTGGACCTACACTTGTGGTAGGGGTCTTAGTATCAACATTGTGGTATACGATGGATAGTTGTGATATCGATGTTATAACAAATGTATGACTTGTGCATACATAATCTTATTGAAATTGAGGTCGAATTACGATATGATCCAATCATTGATAGATTCAAATAAATGAGTGTCAAACACATGATTTTATGATTTCGGTTACAACTTTGGAATAGGTCTTGAATAATAAGATCGACAATTGTATAAGTTCGATATTCTGATATAAAATGTTTTGGAACATTGTTTGATAGTGGAAATTGGCCAAATCTCTTAAGTGGGTAAACTGCTAAACTAAGATTGATTTGATAATACCTTTATAGATAATTCTAGCATGGTATTATATTCTACATATCATATGAAAATTGATCTGAAAACCGTGATTTGATTTGGTGATAGTGGATGAAATTGGGCATCAGGTCGGAATAATGAACGAGTGCCAATATGTTAAACCATAGATGGATTAATAGACGACTATTGATCTTGTGATTTTATATCCTCGATGTTGACTCTGGAATAGGTCTTGAGTGATGATATCAGTAATTGCATAATTCCAATATCTTAATGGCTATATAACAATGTGACATTTAAATATTCAGAGATACTAAGAGGACTCATACTGGCAGTGGTGGTCCTAATATTGAATGATGAAATGTACAAGTGATTTTTATAGTCGATAATTATTGCGAAATGATATTGAATATCGAGGAACCACAGTGTTACCTATTAGGTATGGTTCGATTGAAATCAAAATGATGGAAATGAGGAATTTGGATTATAGTTAACACTATAATTAAATGATATATTTTACGAAAATGATAGGTCATTGTTTTGAACTCATGATTGAATTTGCATCGCATTTAAGCATGCCTTGTTACAACTTGAAACATTATAATAATGTTTATATGAATACTGTAAAGCATTGATTAGTTTTGAAAGGAAAGTATATGGTAGATATATATATTTTATATATAAAACCTCTTACATAATGATACCATATGCTTTAAATGATCTTTGACAAGAAAAGCTAAAGATTTAAATGTTTTATGAGACTGTAGGCACCCTAAGAGAGTTAAACTCAATAAAGTATAGTGGAAACCGCCTAATTGGAGATCACTCATTAGGCAGAGATGCTTGTCCGACAATAGTCGTGGACAGGGCTCAGTCACAGCTGATTCGTAGGGCTGAGAGAGATGAGGTCTATGGCCATAGATAGCGCCCTAGTTGGTTTTCAGGGGACGATGATATGATTTCATTGCTAACTACTGTGACCTAAGTCTTTATTGATAGAGTATTAGGGATCTAGCCTAGTCTCAAACCGATATGATATGCAGTTTAGAGTATGCTTTTAAATTGATATGAACTCTAAATTGATATGATTTCACAGTATATGAAATGTGTTTCGATATTGTACTTGATTACACATGATATGAAAAGAGAAATGTGCACGTTTTGAATTGAAATGATATGAAAAGAGAAATGTGCATGTTTTGATTTGACATGATATAAAAAGAGAAATGTGCATGTTTTGATTTGACATGATATGAAAAGAAAAATGTGCACATTTTGTTTTGAAATGATATGAAAAGACATGTTATGATATATACATGATTATATGTCGAATATGATATGATATGCGGTCTAGAGTATAGTTTTATTTGATATGAACTCTAGACTTGATATGACTTTACAGTATATGAAAAATGTGTTGAAACCGCACATGTTTTAAACATGCTCTAAAAGTACACGTGACATGATTTGAAATGATAGCGGTTTATACGGTAAAGTTACATAATTTGCATACTAAATCACGACATAACAATATGCTTTTACATGAGATATGTCATGACCTTATATTGTACACGAACATGAGAATTATATGAGGAGTGTCATGACTCGACATTAACGATATTCTATTTATATAATGTCATGATATGATACGGTACATGAACATAAAATTTATACGAAGAGAATTAAGACCTTGTACCACAGTAATCATCATTCTCCATATGGAAAGTGATATGAGTTGATATAATACAGGAGTATGATTACGAAATGTAAAGTGACTTGATATGATATCTTAATTGAACATAATATACTATGTAATTGATGTGAGTATGGATTAATAGTATATGATATTCAAGTTATACAGGATGTATTGTTGTACAATACATTGTAGTATAAGAACAAGAAGGTTGTAAGTGATTTAATAGATTTGTTTAGAGGTTTGAATGATGGATAGATGTCGGGAATGAAGATAATGAGGTACTTCGAATTTCCTTACATCAGTACTCCAAAACCCTCGCTCACTTACAGTTCTTAAGACATGATCTTGTTATAAATATGAGATGTTATCGATGGAAATGATGATCTGCAATTGCAAATAGCAAGTTTGATGCATTGCAGTTAAGACAGTATAATTCTACTCCTGCATTTATATTAGTATCTTACTAAGCCGTGGTTTTGCTCACCCTACTTAATTTCATCTCTTTTCAGATTATTGAGTTAAACTTTGCCATGAGGGTTTTCGAGTGGGCCTCCGGATACGGTATCTAGGCTTGGTACTAGCCTTTTGAGGTATACGTTCTTTATAAAATGCTTGTTTATATGTAAGACTTTAATTGATGCACGGTACATATTTTGTTAAATAAGTCAGGATGTAACTTAGAACCGTTTCCTCGCTAGTTTAGCATTTAAGTGAAATGAATATAGTTCACCTAGATAGGATAGTAACTATACTGACACCAAATACAAACCGTAAAATGAAAAGGAAAAATTTAGTCCATAAATTTGTAGACTAACAGAACTATGAGTATTAAGTGAAAGTCGCGGCCATCGGGTTGTGACATTTTATGTCTATAATTTCAACAATTAATTTTCCTTAACTTATTTCCTACTAAATGTCTCAACATAACTACTATTTAAACTGAAATATTTTCCAATTCAAATTTCATCAATAATTTATATTTCAATTCTAATAATTATTTATTCATTTTATCAATCTTTATTTTCTATTTTATTACTAGATTGATAATAAGGATTTGATTTGTTTTATTTCTTATTAAATATCTAAATATAGCTATTATTTTCCTAGCAAATATCAAAAAATATCCATATTTAAATTATACTTCTTGCTAGTTTACCCTCACTAATAGTTCCATTAATCTTTAATTTAATTTCTTTTAAACATTAGGTCATAAAAATAAGCATGAGACCCCTTTCTCTTGTCTAAACCAAACACTTATTCTTATCCTCTTTTAATCCTTTCTATTTTCATAACTGTTTTTCTACTTGTGAGAACCGCAATTTTCCTAACTAAATGTGTACCCCTTGTGTAATTTAGTAAATATAAAAAGATAATGTACTTTTGGAATTTCAAGCATAAGATTATGGTTCATACTCATAGAAGTCAAGTATCTGGGAGTAACGCGAAACATAAGTTAATACTATATATGCAATGCATAGTAAATGAGTACGAAAGGAGTCGTAATTCTACACTTGAAAAGAAATACGTCATGTGTAAGCCAGACTTAAAGCACGTAAAAGCGCATGCATGCAATGAACATACATATGCATATAAACGAATATGCAAATATATTTATATATATATATATATATATAAAGGATCAAATGAAAAAAATAAATAAATAAATTAAGGTACATATAAATAAATACGTATAAGTATGAGTATATCTATATATAATTATATTTATACCATAAGAATAAATGTGTACTTAACAATAAATGGAAATGTATAAAATATATATATCTATATATATGTATACAGATATAAATAAATTATATACATATGGATGATGGATGCATTAGTACAATGACTGATATATATATATATATATATATATTTATATATCTCATATACCAATATCTTATATTAATATATATGTATATTATAAAAAAATTAATAACAAAAATAAATAATAGGGAGGCAAAATAGGGAGTCAAAGTTCAGCCTCCCCATCACCTCACGTCATTTTTTTTATTTATTTAGTCAATTCTAAATTTTCTCCCAAGCCACTCATTTCTCTCTCTATTACCCCTTACCATCGAAAACATTTCTCATTTTCCTCTCCTTCACATCTTTTCACTACCGCTTCTCTCTGTCGCCTCGTCCCATCTCGCCATTGTCTCACATAGCCTCCACCTTTTTTCCATCTCATCAGCCTCTACAGTTACTGATTGGAGTAGTGTGAGTCACGGACAGAAATGGAGGAGTTTGACCAGCATTTGAGTGGTGTTTTGGAACCTCAACAATAGTGCTTGAGAGCCTAAAAATGGAGGCTGGTGGTTTTTGTTTTTAGGCGAAATGGTGGTACGGACCGAAGGATAAAATTGGCTCGGTTATAGGTTTGAAGAAAGGAATAATAGTAGCCATTTGACCTTTTTGGAAGCTGAGTTAGTGCTAGACAAAACACTAAACAAGGATGATAGAGACAAGCTAAAACAGGGGCTGTAGGTAAATGTTTTGGTGCTAGTTGAGACAGCTCGTGAAGATTAAAATCTTGGCTAGACTTTTAGGCTAAGTTTGAGAAAGAAATCAAGGGAAGGAAATGCTGAGTTGCTGTGGCATAATAGTGGCTAAAACAAGGGGTTTGTAGAGCTGAAGTTAGGAGCTTTAAGGGGTTGTTAAAGGCTGGACAATGGTGAAGTTCTAAAGCTGGTTCAGGCATGAAAAAGGCAGGTCGTGTGTGTGTGGCATTTATGGTGGTTTCGACGTGAAAGCAATAGTTGATTATAGGGCTGAGAAGGGGTAACCTCTGAGCTGGGTTGAAGGCTAGAAAGTGGCTAACTTAAGGGCAAAAATTGAAGCTGAAATGGCGTCACCTCAGAGGGTTGTTTGAGTGGTCAGTGAGCTGCCCTGCTAGTTAGTCGAAAATAAGGTAAGGAAGAAAAAAAAGAAAAGAACAGAAAAAAAAAGGAGAAAAGGAAAGGAAAGGAAAGGAAATAAAAAGGAAGGAAATATATATATATGAAGATGATAGAATTTTATTTAAGACTTGGTATTATATTATGTTAAAAAATTTTTTTGTGGGTGTTGAAATTTTTTATAAGTATATAGAAATTGGGCTAGGCGTTATTAAGTTGGATTTTATTATGAATGTGTAGTATGACAAGAAGATGACGAAACACAATCTAGATAACCCCGACGCACACTCAGACTAAACTCGCATTAGGTAAGATGTTTATATAACGTAGAAGTAGGATTATCCTGTATAGTTTGAAATTTAATGATGAAATGATTTGAGTATCTAGGGACTCGATTTAACAAAATGAAATGCTGGTATAATGTTAAGCTCGATAAGGTACCATAGTGATGTAGTGTTAAAAGGAAATGAATCGATATGGTATTGATTTATAGGCATCACTAGATGGAATGATAAAGCATTCATGCATTGCATGAGTATTGCATTGTACTATTTTCAATTCATTTGCTTAATTGTATCGCCCTTATGCATGCCTTGTTTCTATACATGAAACTTGAAGGGATTCCTAGTTATCATGCTCACATGAATATTTTGGATACTCAAATTGTTTTGAAAAGAATGAATTTATAGTGTAAGTATTGTATGTAAATATGTAAATGATCTTAAAGAAATGTGTTACGTACTTTACACTATTTTTATAAGTCAAATGTTTAAATGTTTTATGAGACTATAGGCACCGTAAGAGAGTTAAATTCAATAAAGCATAGTGGAAGCCGCCTAATTGGAGATTACTTATTAGGTAGAGATGCTTGTCCGACAATAGTCGTGGACAGGGCTTAGTCACACCTGATCAGTGGGGCTAAGAAACATGAGGTCTATGGCCATAGATAACGCCCCAGTTGGTTTCCATGGGATGATAATATGATTTTCACTGCTAACTACAGTGATCTAAGTCTTTATTGATAGTATACTAAGGATCTAGCCTAGTCTCAAACGATATGAAATGCAGTTTAGAGTATGGTTTTAAAATGGAAATGAACTCTAAACTCGGTATGGCTTTTATGCAATATGAAATGTATTTTGATATTGTACATGGCTTTAAATATGCTTCAAAAGTTACATGTGACATGGAATGAAAATTATGTATATTCTCAAGCATGTCTTAAAAGTAAAACCGAGACGTTTTGATATTTTGCATGTTTTGAACATGTTTAAAAGAATATGTATTACACCTTTCAAGACTGCAAATATCTCATAGATAATTACATGCTAAAAGACATAATATGATTTCATGGTTTAGGCATCATATGACAAGTTGTAGTATTACTACATTGAGATTGAGAGCATAACATGTATATACTACATGATGAATAAGAGAGTGACTTAATAGTGAATTCTCATCACATGACATCATGCATTTGCGTTAGAACAGTATAATTCTAACTCTGCACTTACATAAATGACTTACTGAGCCCTCTTTCATTAAATGTTATTTAAACTTTTTCAGATTAAGCATGGAGTTGGGGGAGTATTTCGGAGTTATCCGAATAGTTCCAAGCCTGAGATATAGTCCCAATTCTCCAAGGAGATTATTTTTGAGCACTTTGGGTATATACTCTCCTTTTGTATTTAATATCAATTTCAGGCTGCTTTTGATTCATGGCTATAGATAGGATATAGCCTAAGGTAGTGAATAGTATATAGACTTCGTTAATGATAACTTATAGAACTACTGATGCTTGCATGAGTATAGATATATGATATAATGGCATGAACAGGTGACTAAGCAAGAAGATATGAAACCATATGGATGAAATGTTATAATTTGGGAAATAGGCTGATGTTGTGAAGAAATTTAGACTTATTAAGTGAAAGAAATATGGTGAATTTAGAGATAATAATGCAAGACTATAAATCAACTGCCATTGTGGAATTATTATCTGTATATCAATTACGAGTTTTGTGCAAGTATTTAATCTGGGCAAAATGATAAAAATAGGCGAGGGCGTTAACGTCCATAAATAAATTTCATTGTACTGCACTTAGACAAAATAAGCATAGAAAATCGAAAAATTAGCCCTAAATTCTTCGCATCCGTACAAGAAAGAGGTACTGTTGCGACCTTCAGGTCGTGATAGATTTAGTGGTATCAAAGCCGAGATTGTCTAGTGCATGTCAGTGTATATGAGTTAGAATGGTTTACATCCCATAGTACTATAATTGGTTAATGGTATAGTGCTCAATCAGTGCAGAAACTGTTCTAAATGCATTTGTTTGTGCCATTAAATACAAAAAAAGATATGAGGAGAGGACGAGGACGAGGACGTGGACGAACCCCACGTGCTAAGCAAGCTTAATCGCCTCCACCATCACCACCTCCACAACCCCCAAGCCTGAACACCCGATTCGCGTGCTTGGAGCAAACAATGGCCGGGCTAGTTGCCTTGATAGAGCGACAACATGCCGGTAGTCAAGATCAGCAATAGACACCACCAGTACAAGAACAAGCCACTCCACCAGCTAATCAGCAACCACCAACTCCACAGTCACAAGTTGCACCACCACCGCCTCCACCTACACAAACATTAGCGCCCCCATCATCAGCTGCTAATGTGAAACAAAATATGGAGTAATTTAAGCAATTCCAGAAGATGAACCCTCCAGCGTTTAAGGGGGCAATGGACACTGATGCAGCCGAGACATAGCTTATGAAGATTGAAAAGGCCTTTGAGATTATGGGATGCAACTCAGAGGATAAGGTGAATTTAGCTGCTTATATGTTCGAGGGTAAGGTCGAACATTGGTGGAGATTGGCCAAGATTGTATTGCAGAGCAAAAACCCCACTATTACATGGGAGGCATTTCTTGGGGCCTTTAATGATCAGTACTTCCCTGAGAGTGCCTGGGAGACGAAACAAGAAGAGTTTCTTAGTTTGACTAAGGGTTCGATGACAATAGACCAGTATGTGGCATGATTCACCACTTTGTCTCGTTATGAGCCATATATAGTAAATGATGAGGTAAGAAAGGCTAGGAAGTTCATTAATGGGTTGAGGCCAGCGATTAGGGGAAGATTGTTAGTCCTTCTATTGTGTCCTATGCCGATGCTATCCAGAGAGCTCAGTTTGTAGAGAAGGACTTAGAGAAGACTCAGAGTCAATATGATAGCAAGAACAAAGGAAAGGGTAAGAGGATTGATACTAGAAGGCCCGAGCAGAATAGGGCCCAACATAAGAGGCCGAAGTATGGAGCGCCTCACATTCAGGCTTTTAAGCCTAAGACAGCTCAGGTTTGCCCAAGGTGTAGCAGAGACCATGGCACCAGGCCATGTTATTTAGACATAGGAGCTTGCTTCAAGTGTGGCTAGGTTGGGCATCGACTTAAAGATTGTCCCACACTTAAGGCTCCTGAGAGGCGACCTGAGGCAAGAAGCACAGATAAGCAAAAGCCCACAGATAAGGGCAAGAAACAGGTGGCACAAGGTCGAGTGTTTACTTTGGACCAAGAGATTGATGATGCCTCCAGATCCATCATCAAGGGTAAGATCTTAATGAATGATTTAGAAGCTTTTATACTTATTGATTCCGGCTCCACGCATTCATTTATATCACTTGCATATGCTAGGTAGCTAGAGTTAGAGCTTTAACCCTTAGGCCACTTGTTGCATGTTAGTACACCATTGAAAGAATCTCAAATGACAGACTTAATATGTAAAGGATGTAAAGTGAAGGTGGGAGATAAGCATCTAGTAGCAGATTTGATATTATTAAACATGTATGATTTTGATGTAATACTAGGCATGGATTGGTTAGCCAACCATTATACTAGCTTAGACTGTTATAGGAAAGTTGTGACCTTCTCCCTACCTAAAAAGTTTGTACTAAACTTTGATAAGATGAAATGAAAAACTTTTTAAATTGTATTGACACGAAATGAATTTTGTTTGTGAAGGCTATCTCGCTTTTGTCGAGGATGCCAATAAGAGCCATCCAGAACTCTCTGACATTCCCATTGTTAAAGACTTCCCTGATGTATTTCCGAATGAGCTATCGGGGCTACCTTCGAAAAAAGAGATGGAGTTCGCTATAGAGTTACTCCCAGGCACTCAACCAATATCGAAGCCTCTGTATCGAATGGCCTTGATTGAGTTAGAAGAATTGAAGAAGTAGTTGCAAGAGTTGTTGGACAAGGGGTTTATAAGACCAAGTGTCACCCTGGGGGGCTGCAGTATTGTTTGTTAAGATGAAGGATGGCAGTTTAAGGCTGTGTATCGATTATAGGCAGTTGAATCAAGTGACGATCAAGAACAAGTACCTACTACCTAGGATTGATGATTTACTAGATCAGCTGCAGGGTGCTCAGATATTTTCCAAGATTAATTTAAGATCTGGGTACCATCAACTGAGGATTAGAAGTGAAGATGTATCGAAAACAGCCTTTAGGACAAGATACGGCCACTACGAATTCTTGGTCATGCCATTCAGATTAACTAACGCCCCTGCAGCTTTCATGGGCTTAATGAATGAAGTGTTTAAGCCTTATTTGGACAAATTTGTCATCATGTTTATTGATGACATTCTGGTGTATTCCCGATCTTGGGAGGAACATGAGCACCATCTCCGCATTGTTCTTTAAATCCTCTGTGAGAAAAAACTTCATGCGAAGCTCAATAAGTGTGAATTTTGGTTGGAATAGATCAGTTTTCTAGGGCATGTAGTATCCAAAGATGGTGTAGCAATAAACCCAACGAAGAAAGAGGCTGTGGTTAGTTGGGAAAGGCCTAAGACAGTGACTGAGATTTGCAGCTTTCTAGGGCTTACGCGATATTACAGGAGGTTTGTTAAGGGGTTCTCTAAGCTAGCAGGACCTTTGACTTGCCTCACACGCAAAGATGTCAAGTTTGAGTGGAGTGATGTGTGTGAGTGCAGTTTCTTGGAGTTGAAACGCCGACTAACTACAGCACCAGTCCTCACCATTCCTAGTGATTTTGGGGGATTTGTTGTATACTGTGACGCCTCACATCAAGGTCTGAGGTGTGTATTGATGTAGAATGGAAAGGTAGTTGCTTATGGTTTTAGACAGCTAAAGGAACATGAGAGGAATTATCCCACCCATGACCTAGAGCTAGCCGTAGTGGTGTTTGCATTAAAGATATGGTGTCATTACTTGTATGGCAAAAGGTTTCAAATTTACATAGATCACAAGAGTCTGAAGTATCTTTTCTCACAGAAAGAATTGAACATGAGACAGAGACGGTGGATGGAGTTACTTAAGGACTATGATTGTGAGATGCTCTACCATCCGGGCAAGGCTAACAAGGTGGCTAATGCATTGAGCAGAAAGAGTATAGGCATAGTTAGCTACATGATGGTTAGAGATTGGGAGTTGATAGAGAAGTTTTCAGAGTTGAGTCTGAATCTAAAGCCTACAAGTGAATGTCTAATGGCTAGTTTGAGGATAGAGCCTATTATCATAGAACAAATCAGGCAGGCTTAGAGTGAGGACCCGAAATTGATTGAGATTATTGGTTGGATACGGCAGGGTCAAGAATCAGAGTATAAGATTAGTAGGGATGGTTTATTGAGGTTCAAAGGTAGGATATGTGTTCCAGACAATGAAGCCCTAAAGAGATAGATCATGGAAGAGGCACATAGTTCTAAGTACACGATGCATCCGGGTAATACGAAGATGTATCAGAACTTATGCAAAGTGTACTGGTGGTCAGGTATGAAGACAGACATAGCAATTTTTGTGTCTAAATGTTTAGTGTGCCAACAAGTTAAGGTTGAGCACCAGAAACCGGTAGAACTGCTCACTCCTTTATTTGTGCCAACTTGGAAATGGGAACATGTTACTATAGACTTCATCATGGGACTTCCTAAGACCTGAAGAAACCATGATGCCATTTGGTTGATTGTTGACAGATTGACTAAGTCCGCACACTTTTTGGCTATGAAAGCCACAAATTCACTCAATACCCTTGCAGGTTTGTATGTCAGGGAGATCGTAAGATTACATGGGGTCTTAGTGAGTATAGTATCAAATAGAGATTCTCGGTTTACTTCTCATTTTTGGGAACATTTCCAAAATGCTTTGGGAACTAAATTGAGTTTCAGCACCGCTTTCCATCCTTAAATCAATTGGCAATAAGAGAGAACAATTCAGACCCTTGAGGATATGTTGAGAGCATGTGTCATGGATTTTCAGGGTTCATGGGATGATCACTTGGCACTGGCTGAATTTGCGTATAACAATAGTTTCCACTCTAGCATTGGGATGGCAACGTATGAAGCGTTGTATGGACAGAGGTGCAGGTCTCCCATAGGCTGGGAAGAAGTAGGTGAAAGGAAGATATTTGCTCCCGAACATGTAGAAAAGGCTTCAGAGAATGTCAGGTTGATATGTGATCGGTTGCGTACAGCTCAGAGTAGACAGAAGAGTTATGCTGATAATCGCAGGAGACATTTGGAGTTTCAGGTTGGAGATAGGGTGTTTTTAAAGATCTCTCCATCTAAAGGTATAATGAGGTTTGGTAAAAGAGGGAAGCTGAGTCCTCGGTATATTGGTCGGTTTGAGATACTAGAAAGAGTGGGTGATGTGGCATATCGACTAACGCTACCACCAGAGCTGTTGGGTGTGCACAATGTCTTCCACGTATCTATGCTCATGAAATATCATCCAGATCCCTCCCATGTGATTAAGTATGGACCTTTGGAGATCAGAGAGGACTTAAGTTATGTTGAGAAACCACTTCAGATTTTGGATTGAAAGGATAAAGTACTGCGGTCCAAGACAATTCCTTTAGTAAAGGTGCTTTGGCAACACCACTCCTCAGAAGAAGCTACATGGGAGTTGGAAAGTCTGATGAAAGAGAAGTACCCCCACCCTTTCTAGGATAACTTGGAGCAATTTGGAGGACCAAATTTTTTAAGGTGGGAAGGATGTGAGAATCGCGATTTTTCCTAACTAAATGTGTACTCCTTGTGTAATTTAGTAAATATAAAAAGATAATGTACTTTTGGAATTTCAAGTATAAGATTATGGTTCATACTCATAGAAGTCAAGTATCTGGGAGTAACGTGAAACATACGTTAATACAATATATGCAATGCATAGTAAATGAGTACGAAAAGAGTCATAATTCTATACTTGAAAAGAAATACGTACATGTGTAGGCCAGACTAAAAGCACGTAAAAGCGCATGCATGCAATGAACGTACATATATGCATATAAATGAATATACAAATATATATATATATATAGAGGATCAAATGAAAAAATAAATAAATAAATAAAGGTACATATAAATAAAAACGTATAAGTATGAGTATATCTATATATAATTATATTTATACCATAAGAATAAATGTGAACGTAAAAATAAATGGAAATGTATAAAATATATATATATATCTATATATATATGTGTATATATATATAAATAAATTATATACATATGTATAATGGATGCATTAGTACAATGACTGATATATATTTATATATATATTTATATATCTCATATACCAATATCTTATATTAATATATATGTATATTCTAAAAAAATTAATAATAAAAAAATAATAAGGAGGCAGAGTAGGGAGACAAAGTTCAGCCTCCCCATCACCTCACGACATTTTTTTATTTATTTAGTTAATTCTAAATTTTCTCCCAAGCCACTCTTTTCTCTCTCTGTTATCCCTTACCATTGAAAACATTTCTCATTTTCCTCTCCTTCACATCTTTTCTACGTCGCTTCTTTCTGTCGCCTCGTCCCATCTCACTATTGTCTCGCATAGCCTCCACCTTGTTTCCATCTCATCAGCCTCTACAGTTACTGATCGGAGTAGTGTGAGTCACTGACAGAAATAGAGGAGTTTGACCAGCATTTGAGTGGTGTTTTGGAGCCTCAACAGTAGTGCTTAAGAGCCCAAAAATGGAAGCTGAGTCAATGCTAGAAAAAACACTAAACAAGGATGATAGAGACGAGCTAAAACAGGGGATGTAGGTAAATGTTTTGGTACTAGTTGAGACAGCCCGTGAAGATTAAAATCTTGGCTAGACTTTTAGGCTAAGTTTGAGAAAGGAATCAAGGGAAGGAACGACTGAGTTGGTGTGGCATAATAGTGGTTGAAACAGGGGGTTTGCAGAGCTAAAGTTAGGAGCTTTAAGGGGCTGGATAGTGGTGAAGTTCTAAAGCTGGTTCAGGCATGAAAAAGGCAGGTCGTGTGTGTGTGGCATTTTTGGTGGTTTTGGCGTGAAAGCAATAGCTGATTATAGGGCTGAGAAATGGTAACCTCTGAGATGGGTTGAAGGCTAAAAGGTGGCGACTTAAGGGCAGAAACTGAAGCTGAAATGGCATCACCTTAGAGGGTTGTTCGAGTGGTCGGTGAGCTGCCCTTCTGGTTAGTCGAAAACAACGTAAGGAAGAAAGAAAAGAAAAGAAAAAAAAATTGAAAATGAAAGGAAAAGAAATAAAAAGGAAGGAAATATATATAAATATATATATATATGAAGATGATAGAATTTTATTTAAGACTTGGTATTATATTAGTGTTAAAAATTTTTTTAGTTGGTATTGAAATCTTTTATAAGTATATAGAAATTGGGCTAGGCGTTATTAAGTTGGATTTTATTGTGAATGTGTAGTGCGACGAGAAGACGACAAAACACGATCTAGCTAACCCCGGCGCACACTTAAACTATGCTCGCATTAGGTAAGACGTTTATATAACGTAGAAGTAGGATTATCCTGTATAGATTGAAATTTAATGATGAAACGATTTGAGTATCTAGGGACTCGATTTAACGAAATGAAATGCTGGTACAATGTTAAGCTCGATAAGGTACCATAGTGATGCAGTGTTAAAAGGAAATGAATCGATATGATATTGACTTATAGGCATCACTAGATGGAATGATAAAGCATTCATGCATTGCATGAGCATTGCATTGTACTGTTTTCATTTCATTTGCTTAATTGTATCGCCCTTATGCATGCCTTGTTCCTATACATGAAACTTGAAGGGATTCCTTATTATCATGCTTACATGAATATTTTGGGTACTTAAATTGTTTTGAAAAGAATGAATTTATAGTGTATATATGTAAATGATCTTAAAGAAATGTGTTACGTACTTTACATTATTTTCATAAGAAAAGTTGAATGTTTAAATGTTTTATGAGACTATAAGCACCCTAAAAGAGTTAAATTCAATAAAGCATAATGGAAGTTGCCTAATTAGAGATTACTCATTAAGCAGAGATGCTTGTCCGATAATAGTCATGATAGGGCTCAGTCACACCTGATCAGTAGGGCTAAGAGATATGAGATCTATGGCCATAGATAGCGCCCTAGTTGGTTTCCAATGGACGATTATATGATTTTCACTGCTAGCTACAATGATCTAAGTATTTATTGATAGTGCATTAGGGATCTAGCCTAGTGTCAAACGATATGAAATGCAGTTTAGAGTATGGTTTTAAAACAAAAATGAACTCTAAACTCGATATGGTTTTATGGTATATGAAATGTATTTTGATATTGTACATGGCTTTAATTATGCTTCAAAAGTTACATGTGACATGAAATGAAAATTATGTATATTCTCAAGCATGTCTTAAAAGTAAAACCAAGATGTTTTGATATTTCGCATGTTTTGAACATGTTTAAAAGAATATGTATTACACCTTTTAAGACTGCCAATATCTTATATATAATTTATATGCTAAAAGAGATAATATGATTTCATGGTTTAGGCATCACATGACAAGTTGTAGTATTACTACATTGAGATTGAGAGCATAACATGTATATACTACATGATGAATAAGAGAGTGATTTTATAGTGAATTCTCATCACATGACATCATGCATTTGCATTGGAATAGTATAATTCTAACTATGCACTTATATAAATGACTTACTGAGCCCTCGCTAATTAAACGTTATTTAAACTTTTTTAGATTGAGCATGGAGTTAGAAGAGTATTTCGGAGTTATCCGAATAGTTCCAAGCTTGAAATATAGTCCCAACTCTCCAAGGAGATTATTTTTGAGCACTTTGGGTATATACTCTCCTTTTATATTTAATATCAATTTCAAGCTGCTTTTGATTTAGTACTATAGATGGGATGTAACCTAAAGTAGTGAATAGTATCTGGACTTCGTTAATGGTAACTTATAGAACTGCTAATGCTTGCATAAGTATAGATATGTGATATAATGGCATGAATAGGTGACTAAGTAAGAAGATATGAAACCATATGGATGAAATGTTATAATTTGGTAAATAGGCTGATGTTGTGAAGAAATTTAGACTCATTAAGTGAAAGAAATATGGTGAATTTAGAGATAATAATGCAAGACTATAAATCAACTGCCATTGTGGGAATTATTATCTATATATCAATTGTGAGTTTTGTGCAGGTATTTAACCTGGGCAAAATGATAAAAATAGGCGAGGGAGTTAACATCCCTAAATAAATTTCACTGAACTGCATTTAGACAAAATAAGCATAGAAAAGCGAAAAATTAGCCCTAAATTCTATGCATCCGTATAAGAAAGAGGTACTGTTGCGACCTTCAGGTTGTGACAAAGATATTTCAAGTGGCAGAAGTGCAAATAATTGCTTCTTGAATGGTAATTTTGATTATCTGAACATGTGGCACAATTTTATTGGATGGTATATTAATAAAAGAAGATAAATAAAACAATACTCAACCAAAATTCTGCCTTCTCCACCAACTTCCCTGCTCTGTTTTTGCTGCCGCACGTTCTGCTCCACGTTTTTCTTTGTTTCATTTAAAATTCCTCACGATTTCCTTGCCATACGCCATTGTTTCTTCATCAAATCATCCAATCTTCTTCATAAAACCCCTTCCTCACCTCAAGATCACTATAAAGCTGAAATTAGAGGGCCTGACGAGGAAGAAAACAACACTGGTTGGGGTTGTTTTGTTCGACTGGAAACAGGTAAGCTGTTATGGTGATGGTTCTTCCAATTTTAGTTAAGGTTCTTAATTTATTAATGCATGGGAAACATGATTGAAACCTTAGATTGAAGAAAAATGAAATGTAGTGGAGCTTATAGGATTCGGCCATGCATGAAAAATGAAGAAATTTTGGTGCGTTTGATGTATGTTTGGTAGGGATTAGTAGAGATGATGAATAAAATCTGTTGGAAACTTGAATTGAGTGATGATCGTGCAAAAATAGAGAAGTGGCTTAATAGATGGTAACATTCTGCCAGGACAAGGGTTGCATGATGATGATGATGTTGTTTTGATGAATAGAAGATATTTGATAAAATTTCTAAGTGAATATAAGATGATCATAAGTTAAGGATGAGAAAAAGAATGAAAAGCCATGAAAATGTGATAAGAGGAAACTCACAGCCATGGGAAGCTCTCGGCCATGGCATTTGGAAGATGAGGACAATGCAAATTTTAATACATTGAAATTGTAAAATTCATATAATGATAAATTGGACTAATGCTGTGAGAACCGTATATTCAGGTACTGTTGACATATAGGGATACTCACCACTGTTCATTCCTTTTTATTTCGCAAGTACGAGACGGTATAGTAAGGTGGGCCCCATAAGCTCTACAGTGCCTGGATAGACGTGAGACCATACCAACATTATTTGATAAATCCAATAAGCCTACGGTAAAAATTTCAAACCTAAAATCCCTCATTTAGATTATTTTTTAGAAGTATGAAAATAAATTAGAAAATGCCGATTAAGTATATAGCCTGTTGGCATTTTTGTAAATTGTAGTCAAACTAAATGGAATTTTGATCTAGTGATTAAAGCATGATATTCGACATAAAAATAAGTCCTAGGCTATGTTAATAGATGGATTGAATCAGTGAAAGAATAAAAAATTTACAAGATTTACCTGATAAGGGTAATTCGTAATTTCACCTTATCGATAGGTCAAACCCTAACCAAACCAGCATGATTCATCAAAATACATCCAATAAAAATTTTTGATGATGAAAACTGAATTTTTGGAGTGCAATTACATAGTTATAAAAATTATAGAAGCTTAAGGGCATTTTTGTCCAAGAATCTCATAATGGAGGGCATTTTGGTCATTTTATAATTATCTTGAAGACTTTATATCATTCCACGTGCATCAGCCGGCCACTATTCCCATTTTTTCTTCCTCATTCACGTGGCCACCATTGAAGAAAGAAAAGAAAGAAAAGAAAAGCTTGATAAATCTAATCAAATTCACCATATTTCACCAAACTTTCTTCTACAAACCTCTTCTACTCATCTTCCTCTCTTCATCTATACCCATAACCCCTTGAACAAGTGACAAAATCAAGAGATAAGGGCACCATACCATTCGGCCAAGAGAGGTAATTTCATGATTTTATTGTCTTTTGATTTTTAATGGTAGTTAATGTTAAATTCACATGTGTTAAGCATGATTATGGTATTAGATTCAATGGAATTGAATTGAATTAAATCAAAACCTACCATGCATGAGGGTTTCGGCCATTGTAAGAATTCCATGAAAACATGTTATTTCTTGCATGAAAATAATGCCAAAATGAGGAACAAACTTGAATATACATGGAAGAAAAGCTAAAGTGTTGAAAAATAATAAATTTGGCATGATGGCATTTTCAGCCAAGCAAAGGGGAAGGGGAATTGTGACTTCATTTGATGAATTTAGGGTGCTATTAGACTGTAGAAATTATGAGGAGTCCACCGGTGAAATCGGATTTAAATTCGAAGTTGATTTGATGAAGTTAGGTTTTAGTATCGATACAAATTATATCGGCTAATTATTTTCTACTGATAATGTAGTAGAAATTAGTGAAGGAAAATTTATTAGAAATTCAATTGTGGTGAATAATGGTGTTTGGTGTAATATCTTGCAAACCTGGAGTATTGATTTACGTGTGGTGCTATCGGGAAGTTCGACTTAATCGGACACGTAAGGGATGCATGTGTGAACCGTAGGGATACTGTGAATGCATGAATTGGTTCACTTGATTTTTTTAAAGTGATTTGGAAATGAATTGCTTTGGAATTGGTGAAATTGTGGATACGGGTTGGTTTATAAATTGTGTTTTCAATGCAGGAAGGCTACGTTAAAAATAGCCGTTATTTTACCCGAAATTATAGGAACTTTAAGAAATAAATTCTGATATTTTTCAATGATAGAAATAAATAAAATTACAAGTGAATTCCATGTAGATTGTTAAAATTGCTTTATATGATTAATTACCGAAAACAATATTTAAATATTTCTGTTATGGAATTTTAATTACATGAAAGTACCAGCATGTGCTTATTATAGTTCTATAAATAAATAGAACATTTTTATGAAAGAATACCGTAGTGTGAATATTTTATGAATTTTTATTCATAAACTGAATATATACTTTCAGTATATTTATTTATGGACTGACTGAAGATACTATCAGTGGAAGTGATTTCATTAGTGATGTTTCTACTGTGTATTCACTGTTTTGAGACTGTTAGGCCCCATATCATGCTCACGTGTCATGTGTTACTGTTGCCATACTGTGCTGATAGATACTGATCCTATTATCATTGTCCTAGTTATCACCTGATCAGTGCACACTGTGGACCCCATAAACTATGGCCATAGGTCTCACGTGTTATTATTGTTCCCTTTTTGGGACATTATTATAGCATGATATACCTTGGGTGTTGCCTGGTCTCCACTAAATTGATTACGGATTATTGAATTGTTTCACTAAACTGATTGCTGGTATTGATTTATTTCCTGATAATGAGTTTTATAAATACTATTTACTGAATGGTTCGTTATATGGTGTTTATCAAAATGTGAAGTGAATATTATTATTGAAAAGAATTATATATTGATTTATTAAATTATTTTGCTATTAAATTTTAATAGCATTTTATGTTGTTTTGATATCAAATTTAATCAACTACATCCTATAGTTGCTTCTAGGAGCTGGGACAAGACAGGTATTTTAAAATACCTACCATACTCCATCCGGTTTCCTAGTCGACTATAGTGTCCATCCTGATTTGTACCTTAGTATGCTACTAGGATTTAAATGTTTTAGCATATAGATTTTAGAGTATCAGTGTTTACATACAATTCTCTTACTGAGCACGTTAGCTCACCCTTTATTTTTCCAACTCCACAGATTACCTAGAGTGATACCATTCCACGGATTGTCGGCTGTGCTATCAATTCCCGAGGCAGCTTGAGTGGATCCTGGAGGTATTTCGATTTACTTTTATATGTTCGGGCATTTATGTACAGTACTGTTGTTATGTAATGCATATCCAGGGGATGTAAATTTAAAAGAATTACTACTGATGTAAATATTTTCTATTTCATAAATAAATAAAATTATTTCTAAAATTTGGTACTGTTTAGAGAAAATAAGTGATAAAGGCATTGTAGACAGCCCAACCGTCATTGTGTGTGTGTAAATGTGAAAATTTTAGTATATTACGAGATGTGACAAATGGAGAGCTACGGCCATGCTGTTGGGGATGAAAAATTATGCAATCTTTAATATAAAATGGATATATGATAAACATATTAAGAGGTAGAATTGATGTAATTTCTAATACTATTAATTTTGGAATTAATGTAAGAAATAAATAAAGATAATTGGTAAAATTAAAATTGAAGAATAATAAGTGAGGTTTAAAAATGAATATTCGGCCAAGGTTTTTTTGTGAGGGTAATTAGTGCAATTTAAAATGTTAAGAGTATAAATTAAATATAAGGGATGAGTAGTGTGACACCCCAGGGTGCATCTGCAGGTCACCGACCTAGGCCATCACCTCGAGCGGGTCACTCATCCGTATTGTTCGCTTTAGAGTGCACTATTTTGGGTCACTGCCCCTCACGGCTTTGTCGGAGTAAGGGCCGCCGCTCCAATTCGTGTCCCCATAGGTTCGAACTCAAGACTCTTAGGTACCTAAGTCTTACACTCCTAACCCTAAACTTGAAATATAATCACCTAAAAACCCAAAATGAATCAAGCTAGAAAACATCAACCACCTAGGATAGAAAATCCAACATTTAGGGGTCGTTTGAGATCATTTCCTGTTTTCTATTTTATGCTTCTTGTTTTTGAAAATTTTGTTTTTGTTTTGTTTTGTTTTTGCTTTCAAATTCTGAAAACAGAAAACATGTTTGGTTAGTATTGTTATGTGTTAAAAATAAATATTTAAACTGATTTAAATATAATAATTCAATTCACAAAATAAAAATTTAAAAAATAAATAAAAATAATATATTTATTAAATAATATTATTTACATAATATAAAATAAAATAATTCAATTAAAAATAATAATAAATAATTTTTAATATTAATTTTTATTAGATAATAATTTAGATTATTAAAATTCTTAATGTATATATTAAATAATAATATGAATTAATAATTATAAATTTTATTAATAATATTATTTTATTTAATATAAATAATATTATTTAATGTTAAGTATTACTTATTTAATAATATTTAATTAATTTAATAGTAATAATGATATATTCTAAATTTTATTTAAAGAATATAATATTAAATAATAATAATCTTTAGTAAAATAATAATTAATTATATTAGATAATAGTATTTAGCAATAATATTAATTATAAACATATCAAAATTATAATAAATGCTATTATTTAAAATATACAATATATTCAACAAATATATTATACAAATTTAAATTAAATAATATTATAATATTATAGTTTAATATAATTTATATTTAACTTCTTTTTACATTTTTAACTTTTCTATATCAAATAAATATATTAATTTTAAAATAATTATATTTTAATTAAATAATATTTTATATTAAGTTTTAATATTATTTTATTTAAAAAATTTAATTTAATTTTATATTTTTTATATTAGTATAAAGGTTTATATATGATACATTAATAATTTATAATCTCCATATACGATTAGTGTGTGTATATATATATAAATCCTTCATATAAATATATATTTTTAATTTTATTATGTGATCTTGGAAGCCAAGAAAGAGCTTCACAAAATTTAGTCCAAGTTACTCAAAACACCCTCGTTCCCGGTCTATTTATCTTCTCGGCACACTTCAAAAATGGAACTTCAGAAAAGAAAAAAGCAATGGCGCCAAGAAAATGCTCCTCCACCCTCTCTCCAATCCCAATCGGTAAAATCACTTCATTTTTTTTAGGTTTCTAAATCCTAGTTTTTTAATTTTAAAATTTTTTTTTTAATTTTCTTCTCTTTCCTCTTCATTCCACAGGTAATTGCGAGGTTTTGATTGAAGCGAACAAATATAGTTGCAACTCTGATCCCAACAGCCTCCAAATCTCTGTCTCAAAAAACACAAAAATTAAAATCTCAGGTACTGCTTATTATTTTCCTTAATTTAATGGATTTAATTTATTATATTTTGTTAAACTAGCTCGAATTTGTACATGTAAAATTTCCCAAATAATATAAAGCACAGTAGCTTGCCATTTACTGGTTTCTATGGCCTGCTTGTTTGGTTTCTGTAAAATATGAAATGAGTAAATGTAATAAAAATTAAAAAAAATGAAAATTTTACCTTTTAATCTTTCAAAAATTTATGCCCCATTTGTTTATGGTTGTTGCTACTTGTATTTTGCTTTTTCAAAATTTAATAAACACAAAAAAGGGAGAAATTAAATTTGTAATTAATTGAAAGTTAACAATTAGTAGTAAAATACAACACTAGTTCAATATTATCATATGATATAAAAAGTAAAGTAATGAATTTTATTCTAAAAATATTTTTTTTTCTAATTTAGTTGTTCAAATATATTAGCTGCTTAAAGAAACAAAGAGCAAGTAGCAAAAGTAACAACTGAACAGACATTACATTAGTTATTTGGATGTGCATTTAACCCAGGACTTGGAAAGACTCAAAACGTTTAATTTCCTTCACGTTAGTTTCTTCATTAGTAATTACTTATTTTGCCGTTATTATATTTTGAGATTATAAGTTATATTCTTTAGTTTACTGTTGTTGCAGTGAGGGAAGAGATGAATGCAAAGTCTGATAATGACCTTTTGCCCTCTAAATCTGACGGAAAAGGTTATCGTCCTTTTAATGAGTTTTATTTTTAATATTTTCTAAGTTTTGTTGATATTTTTTACCTGAGGAATTTGTGGTATTTTATGAAATTAAAATTTTTTCTTCTGTTTAAACTTCTGGGTGTTTTTAGGTCAGCAAGATAGATGTTCCGCTGTCGAAAATGAGTATACGTTTGTGCTTGTTAATCCTAAAGATGTCGATAGTGCTACAAAATCTTATCTTCAGGTATGCATATTTATTTTTTATCTTTGTGTGCATGCTTGTGTATGTGTGTGTGAGTCTCTTTTCACGAATGAATATTCCCTTTCTCCATCTAGATTGAAGATTTATCAATAAGATCGTCCTTGCTTTTAATTGAGTATCCATGGTGCTTTTCTTAGTTTTCTAATATTTCTTGCTATACATTTTGCTATGCAATCAGTTAACTTTCATGAACAAAATCGGTTTTATAGGAAGTGCAGAAGTTATACAATGGGGAGTTACCAACAATGAATTATGCTGCAAATACTGGAAAACAGTCTATGTTTCTTGAGAGATGTGTGTCAAATGGGTATCATACAATTTTTTTCTTAGTTTTATTTAAATTATTTCCTTCGTTTTATGTTTATAGTTGATCTGATGCTTATCATATTTTTTTTGGAATACGGATTTACAATTGTGAAAAAGGCATCATTCAATAAATTACTGATTCAAAGAAGCTTTTAATTGTTTATTATTTTGCTGCAGGAAATATTGTACATTGCTTCTGAAGTATAAGTCCGTTGAAGGTTTTGAGGAGGTAGACTTACTGCATTGCTTGGTTTCTATTTCTTTATTACATAATAAAAGCTTAACTGTCCACAACTTTTTTTCATTACCTCGGAGTTTCATACCAGTAATATTCTTCAGGAATTGTCCTTCTTATTACAATATCTCACCTTTTACCATGTGCTAATCTTAACAAAATTTGAAACGAGCATTTTACTAGGGAATATAGCTCTATGGGTGGTCTAATTTCATGCTCCTTTGTCTTTTCATTGGGCTATGTAATTTTCTCATCAAGTTTAGGTGCACCAGTATATTACTATTAAGAAGTTCGAAGTTTATACCAGGTTTATTTCTAGTTGCATTTATTTATGCAGTTCATACACTTATACAAATTTAAAAAAGCAATATGCAATTTTTGCTATTATTTCTTACTATCTGTCCCTTGTTCCTTCTGCAGGTTATAGCTGCAATTACTTATCAAATCATCCCTGCTGACACACAGTTCGCTGAGATTCCTCTCACTGCTGTTAAATCAATCTACCAGCATAAGGTTCAATCTCTTCCTAGGTGTTTGGCACTCACTAGTTTGTTGCTTGTTATTGTTCAAAATATTATCAAGTTCATGATTCTTGAGGAATGGACTTATACCATATCTAACAATGATGTATTTTATGTTTTTTAAATTATGATAATATAATGCCTCTTCATATGGTTTGATAATCTTTTCTATCTACTGAAAAATCAAGAGCAACTTAACAAATATGAAAAACTAATTGGGACTATGAAACTGCGAATATAGTTATATATAAATGAAACTTCTTTTGAGAGATATTTGGTTTAAATCGCTGGAATTTCAAAACTTATTGAAAACTGCTCATACACATTGACATTGATTTAATGTTATTAACTTATTGAGTGTTTTGTACCGTTGGATGCTAGTTTGAGTGTATCATGTTCTAAGGTAACTGGCATATTTCTAAACTTTCAGGGTTATGGTCACTTGTTGTATATGGAAATGAAGAAGAGACTTCAAAATGTTGGTATTCGCACAATATTATGTTGGGGTGACAAGGAATCTGAAGGTTTTTGGCTTAAACAGGTAATGCATGGATGGAACATATCATAATTGGCTGACCTGTTCTTATTTTAGTCTGTATTCTGAATGTAAAAGAGAATACTTTTTGCAAAAATGTAATCTTGTTTCCTTTACCCAGTGACATGCCTACAAAAAGAAGGTAGATACTGTAAATATGTTAAAGTTGTATATTTGTTTGTTTGTTTGTTTCTTAAAGATGTGTAATTATATCTTAATTAGAAACAATAAAAGTTACTCATTTATGCTGACGAAGCCTATTACCTTTTTTATTTTGTGACTTTTGTGATACTTGGAAATTGAAGGGCTTTGTATCAATAGCAGAAGTGGACAGAAAGGGTAAAGCTCGTAGGCTTCCTATTAAGGCTGATATACGTAAAGCACTAAGCTTTCCTGGTGGTTCAACCCTTATGGTTTGTCATCTTAATAAGGATACTTCAGTTGTGGGAGAATATCTGAGCTTCTGTTTTCCACTAAAGCCTTGTCAGAAGTCTCAGTCCTCAGTTGCTGATAGATCTATGGGTCAAAATGGAGGCAATTTTGCTGCCAAGCAGTGTTCTTGTTATTCTCAAGGTGCAAAGAGGAAGGTTTGGGAAGCCTCATCCTCCTCTTTGAATACAAAAAAAGTGAAGGGAACCCATCAAATTGGCAGTCATCAAAATGGCTGCCGGTTAGGTTCTAATTGGCATGTAATCCTAGAGAGTGACAGAAATGATTCTCAGCTTGATGGATGCTCATTCGTGTCAACAGATAAACTGTTGGTGGAAGTTACTCCTGCAGTTTCTTTGCTTAATAATGGCATGGGAAATGAGGCTCAAGAAGGTAGACCAAGTTGTATAACACCAGAAGCACTGACTGCCAAAGAACTTCAGTCAAATAAAGAATGCTTTAGAATTATGTTGATGAATATTGCTAATGATACAAAGAAAGCACATCTTATAAAGGTATGTTCATTTATATTTGTTTGATGTGAATAGTACATACATATAATAACAAACTGAGCCCTTTCCTACTATGTAGGGGTTGACGATTCATGGATCATATTGCCCAAAATGCCAGTCTCATTTAATCTTGTTTTTATCATTCACATGATTACATCTATAGTCATCAACTAGTGTTTCAGCATGAAACAACACTCATAAGTCTAGTCTCCTAGCATGTTTCCTTCATTCAGTTATATAAATTTGCTTAAAACCAAGTTAATGCACTAGCTGCTGGAGGCAGAAGTCTTCCTGAACCTAACTAATCTTCCACTTGTCCTTTTGAGAAAGGTGCTGAGCCTTTCTCTTCAATCACAAGTCATATGCTTTCAAGCACATTGCCTAGATATCTTTCTCAATTTAGAAATTGGTGGTTCAATATGTTAATTTAGACTCGTTTTTTCTATGCATGCTCTGGCCACATGTTTAATGATTGCTCTTTAAATTTAATACATCAACAGGAAGATAGATATCTTTGCTGCTATGACCTTCCTTTTACACCTTTTCCAAAGTTTCTTTCATGCAGAGATTGTAAAATGTACATCATTTCCTCTTGTTTCTAGAAAGAATTTATTTCAATGGGAGGTCCTAAAACTGCACAAAGGTTTAACCTTTTTTTTTTTTAGTTCAGTGGCTATGCAGGAGTTAGAACTAGAACCCTATCCCGGTAGGGAGTCTACCCCATAAGGGGGCTAGTGAACCATCAGGGCCAAGCCTTTAGTTCAGAAAGGCGTAACATTATGCTGCACTATAAAATTTTTCAAAACCAAATCCTTGATAAAGCTTCATGGAAAATTTTCCAAATATTTTTTCTTGGGGGCTATCAGCAGCTTTGTTAGTACTCATATCTAAATGGAACAAAAATTACTTGCCTGCTCTATGGATGACTCTAGGGAAGTCTGGCTGACTTGAAGTGGTAGTCTAGTGTATCACTAAAGGGCAAACTCAGTGCACTAGGTTCCCATAGTGTTGGGTTTGGGAGGTTCATATGTACGCAGCCTTCTCTTAGCATTAATGGACAGGCTATTTTCGTGACTTGAATCCATGACCTCTAGGTCAAAAATTAGCAACCTTGACTGTTGCATCAAGGGTCACCTCTAGTCTAGTGTATTACTAAATTATGAAAATCTTGTAGTCAACCTACATTCAAGAAAGTCATCTAAGCAAGTTTCTTCGGTTTTAAAAGAACTTTTCATGGTTCTTACTTTCCAGGGGAAAATGTATAGATATAGTTGTTTGATTAAGCTTTCACACTCTGCAAGTTCTGGTTGACTAACTCTTTTGTTAATTTTGTATTATATTGGCTATGCTTTTTTCTCTTAGCATATTTTTTGAAATATTGAACTATATTGCCTCATTGATGTGTTTAGCTTATTTTACGTGGTTCAATTTATTGATATTGGGTTTTTTTCTTCAATTTTATTTATCCCTTCACTTTTTCATGCTGCCTTATTTGACATACATGCATTAAAGCATTATATTGTTTTGACATAGGTAATTGAAAACCTTGGTGGCTCTCCTACCTTTGATGGAAGCATAAGCACACATATTGTAACTGGAAAAGTGAGAAAAACACTTAATTTCTGCACTGCTCTCTGTTCAGGGTAAGCCTTGATTGTATAGGCATAATATTAGATGTTGAATTCCTGTGGCTTTGCTATGATCAATTACGTAAACACATCATGTTATATATCCATGGTTTTGCAATCTGTTAGTTTTCTATCTTTTCCCCCTTAATTATTCTCTACATACAGGAGTGATGAAATCATGAAATCTGTATGTCATGCACTTGAATGTGAATGGCTTTAAGATTATTTTTCTTGCCATTTTTTTGTTAGATTCTGTTTTCCCTCTATGTCATTGTACTTTTATTCATTTTCATGTTTTGCATTTTCTCCTTTCTTTTACAAAAAATGGCATTGATATTAACAGAGTTTGTGATCCTATGGTGCTTTCCTAATTTTAAGATGGTTACAGAACTAAGACAAGTACATTTGCTGTGTGAGAAAAATTATCCACAATTTTTTAATTAAAAGTTCAAAATATTTTCTTTTAATCACATGGTTCAAAGAAGGTATGTTCTTGTATTGACATTTTATCTTGTGAGCGTTGTGTGCAATTCCTATGGATTTCCTATCTAACACTTTTGAGGCTGAATATAGACTTCTCTCAGGTACACCAATAACAGTGTACTACTAATAGCATAACAAACAACGTTGTTCAAATACAAGCATGGTTAAATGTCATGAAGTGGAGCTGAAAGATTGATTTCCATGCCATAGAGCCTTTCATATCATAGTTCATAAGCATTGTAGAAAGCATTATTTCCAGAAAGATGGCAATGTCCACTTTAATCTCTAAAATTTATATCACGGCCATCTTTTAACAATGTAATTTTGGTTTCTTCCTCGTAGTTTTAGTCCTTGTAAGACTCCTTGCTTCATCTCCCACATGTTTTTACATAGATACCTCTGTTTGCACAAGCACGCAAAAGGTATATGATATGTGTTATTGATTCACTCCTTGGAGGTCTGACCTAATGCAGGGCTTGGATAGTTTCTCCAAGTTGGTTAAAAGAAAGCTTTATGGAAGGAAAATTTGTGGGTGAGTTGAAAAGAATACATCGGTTTTGAGTATTTATTTGTTATTACTTAATGTGTTGCTATTCAAATTTTTTAACATTCCCTGTTACCCTACAGATGAATTGGCTTATATATTACATGATGAAGACTATGTGTTGAAGTACAGAACTGAGCTAAAATATTCTGTTTTTCGAGCAAAAGCAAGGCCTGGAGCTCTGCTTAAAGGATATAACTTCTGCATTTCAGCTCTTGTTCAACCCCCTGTCACAAATTTGACTGCCATCATCAAGTCAGCTGGTGGAATTGTAAGCTCTAGACATCATGTTACGTTTAAGTATGCTTATGACTCAAATGTTGATTTATTTGTTGGTATAGTATTATCACATCAAAGATTTTGCAATACCAAAGTAAAATATACAAGTTAAGCAGTCAAAAACTACATGGTCTCAGTAAATTTTGCATGAATTAGGTCTTGTTTTTCTCCACTAGTTTTAATCTGGCTTCTTGCTTTTTTAGATGGTTGATACTTTATTCATGAACATAATTCTTACAGTTAAAAGATGTTAAACTGAGATTAGTAGCTAGTCTCAAAATAAATTTTAGTGGAAGCTTTTTGAACTTGGCTTTTCTAAACCTCAATTTTGTCATTATTGTCTATTAGCTTAAACTAGTTTGCTTCGGAGGGTGCTTAAAGTATCTCGATTTATGGGTATTTCATGTCTTTTGATGGAATAATCATTACAGTAATATTTGGTTTTGGAAAACAGGGTCTTGCTAGCAACATGCGAGAATTTCCTGATTAGTACAAATTTTTGTTTAGTTCTTCATTTGCTCCTATCTCATTAAGTTTTATAACTTGCATGTAAGAAAGTGTGCTTTAATGCTTGGTGTATATTCAGATACAGACATCTGATGCCATCTAAAAGTAGTTTAATTATTTGCATGATGCTTGATTATTAGTTAAATTCATGGTTATGAGCATGAGTAAAACTTTCTCAGTCAAATTATTAAGGTTTGCCTTTAAGGATGTAAATGGATCAATGATTTATAGTTTTGTGCACATGAAAGGTATGTTTAGTTTTATCTTTATTCTTCCTAATCAACCTTTTTTCAGCTCTTTGTTACCTGTCATACTATGGATGTAGATTATTGGCGGACTGGACAAAGTAGGTGAAGCATCAAAAACAATCTTCATTGCATGCGAAGAAGACATGGAGGAGGCATTAACTGCTCTAAAGAAAGGAATATGGACTTTCAGCAGTGACTGGTTGATGAACTGTGTCATGAGACAAGAGCTAGACTTGGGGGCTCCCCAATTTGCAGAGTCCTTGTAAAGGGACATTGTTTAACTTAGATGGTAAATAAATTAATACCGGAGATTCTGTATTCCTGTCCCCAGCGGACTATTTCTCTTCTACATGTTGGCAGGAATGAAAAGGTTCTTTCTATGGCACAAAAATGTTGTGATTTTTCAAAACAGAAATATGCCTTCGTTGCCTATTTCGTGTATTCATTGAATCAGTTGAGATGTTGTTGAATGAGAAATGTATGACAGTGAGGTTAACAGGTTTCTCGACGATTTCATCATTGAAGTGCGTTTCATTGATAGCCACTATATAATTATGTGTGTAATGGAGGGTAGCAAAGTAGCCATAGTCCATAAATGGTTTTAATATTTTAAAAGGGCTAAGCTGAGTAGTTAGGTATGCGAGTGAGAAAGGAAGGTTTTAGCAGTTGTAGGTAATTTGGTTATACGGGGAATGGAATTTGACTTGTTAATAAGCAAAGAAACATAAAGGGAATTTGATTTTTGTTTGTAATGTTAAAGCTTGAGAGCTAAGATTATCCAATATATTAATTGTGAATGGTAAAAGAAAGCATAAATATTTGTTAAGATATGTAAATTGTTGAGGCCAAAAAAGGAAATAGGTTTCTTGGATTTTCTTCAAGCTTTCCCTCTTGCTTTCGACTTGCGAAATAGAAAGAATTTTTTTTAATGGGATTTGTTTCAATACTCATAGAAAGATTTTTCTTAATGAGATTTGTTTCGATATTCAAGTCGGAAAAACTTCTATGAAATTATGAAAAATGAAATGAACGAAACAATACTAAAAAGAGTTCATACCTTATTTTGTAGTAGTTTTCCTTTTATAAAAGAAATATCCTCTTGCATGAAAGTCTTTCATACACAATATGTGCTTTATTGGGTGATTATTTACAATGGTGGAGATCGTTTCCCTTGCATGTGCTAATTAGTAAGTTAGTAGGTAGTTCGTATCCACTCAATCCATGTTTCTTGTTCAGAATAGTCAATGATTAGGTTTGATCATTTTTTTGAGATGTGATGAGTGTCGTCAGTTAGCAAAAATAAAATTTTCTAACTCTACTATGTTGATAGTGGAGCAAGAGTCGAACCCATAGAGATTGAATTATTTAAGTTAATTATTAAATTAAAAATCTAATTTTAGGGTTTAAGGAAGAAGAAGAAATTTTGGAGTTTTGGGGTTTTGTAAGCTATGACTAAAATAAAAAAAACAAAGATTATTAAATATCAAAAACAAATATCAAAAAGCTTCAGTAACAAGACAATTAATTATTCTTGGATTTCGATGTTGATAATTGATTATAAGATATTATTGTCAATTAAACAGTCAACCATAGCATAACAACAAGCTCTGTTATACCATCTTTCCTTACTGAGTCGTTAGTTAAAACAAGCTCTTTAATTAATCTCTAACTACGTAACCTACCTAGAACAAGCTCTCTAGATATAAGTTGTAGCAGCATTAACAACAAGAAAGATATGAGTTGATATTAGATAACAAACACATAAGCTCGGTTCATTTAATCTAAACCTTAATTCTCCTCAATCCCTAGTGATTAACTCCACAAGGAATTACGGACTTATGTTTTCAATCTGGCGGTAGATTATTTAATTTAACTAAATAGTGTGCACCCTATCTAATCAAACAAACAATCATTATAATGTGCTCAGAGAATCTTGAATATTTAATTAACAATTATATAATAAGTTCAAGAATCTCACAACATGTTTTTCCCAAGAATAATCAATTTACCTCATAACTGAATAAGAAAACTACTCACTAGTCATATTTAAGATCATAAAATTCAAGTTTAATATTATAAAGAAGACAATTATCATGCAATAAACAATTAAACTATCAATCTATAATAATATCGAACAAAAAAATCTATAATTAAGATTATGATCTAAAAAGATTTAAACAAACAATACTTAAAAACGAAACAAGAAATCATAAAGTCTAAAAAAAATCCAAGAAAGAAATCATTAAAAAAAAATAAAAAGAAAATAATTTTATAAAACAATAGTAAGAAATTAGAAAGAATAGAAAAATAAAATATTTAGGCTAAACTTAATATAAGAATCAATGACTAATTAAAAATAAAGAAAAATAAATTTTTTATTAAAAGCCTTAAAGAAAATCTTACAAGACTAAAAGCGAAGAGGGATGAGAGGGATGTGAGGGATGCTATTTATGAGAGCCTTGTGCTCTTTATATAGGCCTAAGGAAGAGTTTAAAAGACTTTCCTAAGCAATGTGGGATTCAGATAAGAGTTTACTTGGGAAACAAGTAATTTGATTAGTCAAACTCTTACCTTTATCTCATCATCTTTTTACAATTATTTTCTAAGTAAAATTCCTAAGGCCTATTTTAATTAATTACAGATCTAAGACAAAATAAAATTAAGAAATTATCTTGTCTCAACAAAATCTTGTCTTGAACTTGCTTTGTTGGAATTTCTTCTCAATCTCGTTTTTCTGTTCAGAATTTCGTACTGATTTTGTCCAGATGTTTGACCCATCAAACGAACTCCGATTTTGGCGATCTTGTACATTCTGAAAACCTTGAGAAGTCCTCTGCAACTTCCATGAAGGCCACTTCTTGAGATCAGGTCGTTAAGTTGGTAAAATTCATCAATCTTTTGAATTGGACAGAAAAATCTGTATTTTTCTCTTTTTATCTCCTTTTAATTCCAACTTTTATATTTAATGCCTAAAACATATAATAAACATTAGTAAGCTCTTTTAGACATAAAACATCAATATAAAAATTTATTAACACATATAAAATTCATAAAATATCATTCTATCAAGATGTCTTTAGGCTTTCTTTATGCTTGGGCCTTGCTAGCCATTTGTGGGCTTGTCTAGCCTTATACTCATTACTTGGCTTCTCTAGCCTTGCACCTAATTGTGTTAGGTACTAATATAATGCTCCAATGGCGAGTTTAAATTTCAAACTGATTTGTTATCCGTCAATTCTAGTTTTTTTTTTTTGTACTTATCCAAGTTGTATTTATTAGCTTGCTGAGTACTTTGGCTTGCCTGACTATTTAACTCGCCTTATTCTTATCAGTGACATGTGTTTTTTCCAACTGTCTGAAAATTTCTTAGGGAACGGTTTTTTTAAGATATGAATTTGAATTTAAGCAATTTTATTTTTATTTTGAATTATTAAATTTTTTTTTAAAAAAAAATTCTTGAAGAGCTTTTTGAAATTTAAAATTCTGAAAAATGTTTACTGCTTTAAATTTCGAGACGACTAGAGGTGCCATGTGTTTTACCTTGACAGACTGACTTGAGTGTTTTAGGGCCTCGACACATTAAATTTTCATGCAACATGTTTTCTTAAAGTACTAAGGTTGATACCATCTTTTCACTGACCCTACCGTACCCTATAAGTAACCATATTCTTCCTCTTTCTTCACCACTTTATTTTACTTTGCTTGATTTGCACTACTGACTCTTGTTTAAAAGTTATCTTATCTCTTATTCCATGATGATGATTTTTTTTCATAATTTTTTAAATTTTATTTTTTCCTAATTTGTTTTAAGCTCCTCTCTTTAATTTTTTTTAAAAATTTTAAACAGAATAATTTTCTATTTGATTTTTATTTATAATTATTATTATCTGTCCACTTGAAAAATAAAAGAAAAAGAAACAGGAAGATAAACATAACAAAAATAAATAGATAAAATGAAACTTAAAAATAAACTGAAGATAAAGAAAATGATAATAAATGAATGAATAAATACATTAATAAATAAATAATGGACAAATCAATAATTTTAGGTCCAACATTTAAGCCCAGTGGGCTTTAAGCATAACTTGATCACAAACAGAGTCCAATTTCAACTAAAACTTGATTCCAATTTAAGTCCACTTACAAAAGTCTAATTATTGATAGGATGATATTTTGTGAATTTTATATATGCTAATATATTTGCTTTATTGATGTTTTATGCCTAAAAGAGCTTACTAATGTTTATTTTATGTTTTAGGTATTAAATATCAAAGTTGAATAAAAAGAAGCTAAAAAGAGCAAAGTGCAATATTTTCTGTCCAGCTTGAAAGATTGATGTTTTTGACCAATTTAACGACCTGATCTCAAGAAGTGGCCTTCATGGAAGTTGTAGAGGACTTCTCAAGGTTTCCAGAATGTCTAAGATCGCAAAAATTGGAGTTCATTTGATGGGTCAAACGTCTGGACAAAATCAGTATGAAATTCTGGGCAGATAAACGAGATTGAGAAGAAATTCCAACAAAGCAAGTTCAAGACCATATTTTGTTGAGAGAAGATAATTTCTTAATTTTATTTTGTCTTAGATCTGTAATTAATTAATAAAAATAGGCCTTAGGAATTTTACTTAGAAAATAATTGTAAAAGATGATGAGATAAAGATAAGAGTTTGACTAGTCAAATTACTTGTTTCCCAAGTAAACTCTTATCTGAATCCCACATTGCCTAGGAAAGTCTTTTAAACTCTTCCTTAGGCTTATATAAAGAGCACAAGGCTCTCATAAACAACATCCCTCAAATCCCTCACATCCCTCTCTTCTCTCTTGTTTAGTTTTAGAGTGGATTTAATAGAAATTTTATTTTTATTATTTTGCTAATTTCTTTATTATTTTTAATTCTGATTTTGTTTTCTTTATTTAAATTAATATTGTTTGTGTGTTCTTGCTTGCTAGTTTATAATCTTGATTATTAATTCTAATTTTATATTATTAAAGATTGCTTCTTTGATTGCTTCTTGCATGATATTTGTAATCTTTATAATATTAAACTTGAATTTTATGATCTTGAATATGTCTAGTGAGTAGTTTTCTTATTCAGTTATGAGGTAAATTGATTATTCTTGGGAAAAGCATGTTGTGAGATTCTTGAACCTATTATATAATTGTTGATTAAATATCCAAGATTCTCTGAGCACATTATAATGATTGTTTGTTTGATTAGATAGGGTGCACACTATTTAGTTAAATTAAATAATCTACTGCCAGATTAAAAACATAAGTCCGTAATTGCTTGTGGAGTTAATCACTAGGGATGGAAGAGAATTAAGGTTTAGATTAAATGAACCGAGCTTATGTGTTTGTTATCTAATGTCAACCCATATCTTTCTTGTTGTTAATGCTGCTACAACTTATATCTAGAGAGCTTGTTCTAGATAGGTTAAGTAGTTAGAGATTAGTTAAAGAGCTTGTTTTAACTAACGACTTAGTAAGGAAAGATGGTGTAACAGAGCTTGTTGTTATGCTACGGTTGACTATTTAATTGACAATAATATTTTGTAATTAATGATCAACATCAAAATCCAAGAATGATTGATTGCCTCATAACTGAAGCTTTTTGCTATTTGTTTTTTTATATTTAATAATTCTTGTTTTCTTTATTTTAGAATAGTCTCCAAAACCTCCAAATTTTTTCTTTCCCTAAACCCTAAAATTAGATTTTTAATTTAGTAATTAACTTAAATAATTTAGTTTCTGTGGGTTCGACCCTTGCTCCGCTATCTACATAGTAGAGTTAGGAAATTTTATTTTGGTGACTCACGACACTCATCAATTATCGTTAAAACTCAACTTAGATGCGTGGACATAATAGAATGGATATTCGATTTTGTTTTCATGTGATTTTCATTTTACACTTCCAAACTATTATTTACAAAAATGTTTATGCATCTATGCAGATGTATTCTATCAGTATAGTGCATATTGGAGCTCATGAATCCTTGAGAAGTGTTTATGAATATATGCAAGTGTACCCCTGTCTGTACAGTTCATCTTGAGGCTCATAAATGCTTCTTAGTGATGAGATATTCATAAGTCTGTACATTAGCACCTTGTCGATATTATGTATTTTGGGTATTTTGAATGCTTATGTGTTGTAAGGTGACTTGAGTATATGTTGATAGTTGACATATTCTAGTCATGACAATTTTGTTCATCTGGATTCTGTTATGGTTAATGACTTACAGTCCATTTTGAAGGGGTGATGAGATTAGCTATATGAAATTGAAAAACAACGATAGAGATTAGATTAATTGCCGTTGTGAGGAGATTGGACTATAGTAGTGAGCTTAAAATCAGTGGTGGGAATCTAGATACAAACACAACAAGATAGTTAGGTGAAATGTAGTGAGAAGAGAAAAATGACTATTAATGACATTGATTAAAAGTTATATTAAATAAAATTAATAAATAATTTAAAAGTTTTATTATTAAATATATTTTAAAAATATTTTTATGTATATTTTAATTTTATTTCATTTTTGAAAATTTTATTTAATAAATAATGACATATTTTTGAATTAAAATAGTACTAGTTAAAATTTTAAATAACAAATTTTTTAATGATTATATATCATAATATAAAATAATAATTTATTTATATTTTGCATTATTAAAATTATTAAAATATGTAAAATAAAATAACTCTAAAATAAAAACTATAAGTATAAAAAAATTAAAAAAAAAACTAAAAAAAAAAAGAATGGAGAAGGAGAGGGAAGAGGGGAGAGAGGAAAAGAGTTCTCATTGTTCCATTGGACCCTTAGCTATCTAAGTGGGAGATTGTTCGATTTACCTTATTTAGTGGACTAACAAAATCAATTTTACCCAAACCTAATTCTAATTAATGTCAAATTAATATATATTTTAGTGATAATAATAATAATAATAATAATAATAATAATAATAATAATAATAATAATAATAATAATAATAATAATAATAATAATAATATATTCGAGTTAAGTGTATGATTTTGGTTAGGTGTTATCACGATGATAATAATAATAATAATAATAATAATATATTCGAGTTAAGTGTATGATTTTGGTTAGGTGTTATCACGATATTGCTGTGTGTTTAGACCCTTAATGGGACATGTTAATTTGTACAAATAGAAGGGACGCACTTACTCTCTCTACCTCTATGTGTGTGTGTGTGTGTGTGTGTGTGTGTGTGTGTGTGTGTATATATATATATATATATATATATATATATATATATATATATATATAAAAGAAACTGATCCATTGAATTATATACTTCATAAATAAGGGATGAGAATATTAAAACTAGAGGTGTCCATGGGTTGGGTTTAGGCTAGGTGTAGGCCATATACTAATGGCATATATATGTCACGGTTCGAAATACTGTGTATTTTACTAATTTCACACATATATATCACATACGTAGGTTGGGCTTGTCTGTAGTGTCAATTAAATTCCAAATAAAAATTTATTTATATGTAATCCCAGGATCCGAAAATTTATTTATATCACAAAATATTCATATTTACATCCCAAGTTTAAGGTACGTAAAATTAGTACTATACAAAAATCTGAATACATAAAATAAAATCCGTATACCTCGACGAATTCAAAAAATCACCAAAGAAATACCGAAATCAGGTCCTCTTGAAATAGCAGACCTGAACTCACTGCAAGTAATCTGGGAGTGAAAAATAAAGGGGTGAGCGAAATGTGCTCAGTAAGAGACATTTATACGAAAGCTAATATAACATAACCTATATGCAATTTTTCATAAAATGAATATTTATAGCAAAACATGAATTTAAAATATGAATAAAATTAAGCACGATCAACTCGGAATGATACTATAGTGGGTTGGGTAATCGGGTGGTGTATGGGAGGTACTTTTGGAGTACCTGTCGTGTTTCGGTATCCAAAGCCACTATAGGGAATTTATTTAATTTAATTAAATCAAAAATTCAATATAAATTCAATATATTACAAAACATAAAATATAAAACATCAGAAATTGAATAAATTGTCTGTAAACATTTTAAATCATAATCATGTCAATTTTCCAACATCTAAATCAAATAATAATTTCACAGAGTATATCATTCATATCAGAAAGCATATCTTACAAATAATTCAAATCCAGATATATAAATCAAATTGGGAGTACTTGGATCTAAGTTAGCCAGGGATTTACCACCACAGTATAATTTTAATGGAGACTAGGCTACACCCAATAGACACATGCACTATAATAGACGTATGGCCATAGTCAGGGGGCCACAGTGTGAGCATGTAATGTCTGAAATTAGAAAATTTCGAACTAAATTTTTCTTTTTCGATACTATATTTCTCTTTTCAATTAATCGGAATCAATAGGTCTGCGTTTGGTATCAGTGTAAGATCATTTTACAATTCTCATTACCACTAAATCTTGACACCATTAATTTAATTAATCTACTAAGAATCAAATAATAATTTAGAATAAAATATATATAACATAATATTTATTATGCTGTTTATAATAATTCAATATAAATTACATCCCACTAATTCATTACATGAACATGTCACAATTTACATCCCATTATAAATACAGCTGCTGTGCATTCACTAGTCTGAATATAAATATTAAATTCTACTTATACCTGCTCGCAGGGAACTTCAATTATCATATTGCAGCGGATGTTACGCATACTATGATAAGCTATCTGGGATGGTGAGTAAGGAGAGTGAGCTTTGGGGAAAGCTCAGTAAGAAACATATATAAAAGTGCGCATTATAAAAATAATTCAAATATGAATATTAAAATATTTAAAATCATTTTATGCAGTAATGCTTTATGTAAACAGTTTATATCAATCAGTTCAATATATAGTGTAGTAAAACGATTCATTTAAAATCAATAAATAAGTTAAATGCATGTATATAGAGAAAACATATACTATAAAACTTGTATAACTTCTTTCATCACTTTTCAATCAAATCATGTACTATGCTCGTAAATCAAATCATTCAATAATTCAATCATCTGTCAAAATATCACATATAGATAGAAAAAAAATCTCCCAGAGATTCATGCACAATCTTATATCCTTGAAGGGACCTCGTAACAATGGTCACTGTTGTAAGGACCGGGAGTACCTGGATCTCCGTTAACCAGGGATTTACCACCCCAGTACCTTACTCATCCGTACTATCCGCTTTGGAAGCCCCACAAGCCCCTCACGGCTTTATTGGAGAATAACACCCTAATTCGCGTCCGCATGTCTCGAACCCTTGATCTCTTGCAAGTGTTAAGACATGCTAACTATTAGGCTTAATGGTTAGCATGTCTCAACACTTGCAAGAGGTCAAGGGTTCGAGACATGCGGACACGAATTGGGGTGTTATTCCCCAATAAAGCCATGAGAGGCCAGTGGGACTTCCAAAGTGAATAGTACGGATGAGTAAGGTACTGGGGTAGTAAATCCCTGGTTAACGGAGATCCAGGCACTCTCGATCCTTACAATAAAATGCACATTTTTATTGTCAAGACCCTCCTTGTTTATCTGCCTAATGGTTAGCACGTCTCAACACTTGCAAGAGGTCAAGGGTTCGAGACATGCGGACGCGAATTTGGGTGTTATTCCCCGATAAAGCCGTAAAGGGCCTGTGGGGCTTCCAAAGCGGATAGTACGGATTAGTAAGGTACTGGAGTGATAAATCCCTGGTTAACGGAGATCCAGGCACTCCCGGTCCTTACAATAAAACGTGCATTTTTATTGTCAAGGCCTCGCTTGTTTATCTGTCGTCGGCGAGCATCCTCTAGGCGCCCTCGCCCCAGGTTTGCCTTGACCTGTGAGGTAGGCGGTTGCCCACTCACTCAACATATTGTCTGCTTTGGGCGGTCTTCCCCCTCACGGCTTTGTCTCAAGGTGCCTGGAGTACCTCCCAGGGCATTTAACACTTTGAGTGCGTTCCGTGTGTTTCAATCCCTTGACCACTTGGGAATGTTGAAACACGCTAATTTTTATTGTAAGGACTGCGTGGCACTTTATTCCTGCAGGATTCAAGAGGTGGCTCCCGCAGCCTACTCAACTGTACTCAACTAGGACAATTGATTAGCATGTCTCAATACTTGCAAGAGGTCAAGGGTTCGAGACATGCAGACGTGAATTGGGGTGTTATTCCCTGATAAAGCAGTGAAATGCCTGTAGAGCTTCCAAAGCGGACAGTACAGTTGAGTAGGCTACGGGGGCCACCTCTTAAATCATGTAGGAACAAAGTGCCACGCAGTCCTTACAATAAAACGTGTGTTTTTTATGTCAAGGTCCTGTCCGTTTATATTCTGTCGGCGAGCATCCCCTAGGCACCCTCGCCCTAGGTTTGCCTTGACTTGTGAGGTAGGCGGTTGCCCACTCACTCAACATATTGTCCGCTTTGGGCGATCGCCCCCCTCACGGCTTTGTCTCAAGGTGCCTGGAGTACCTCCCAGGACATTTAACACCTTAAGCGCGTTCCGTGTGTTTCAATCCCTTGACCACTTGAGAATGTTGAAACACGCTAACCATTTGTCCTAGGCCTAATGGTTAGCATGTCTCAACACTTGCAAGAGGTCAAACCCACAGGTTTTCGCGTGTTTCGATCCCTTGACCTCTTGCAAGTGTTGAGACATGCTAACCATTAGGCAGATAAACAGGCGGGGCCTTGACAATAAAAATGCGCATTTTATTGTAAGGACCGAGAGTGCTTGGATCTCCGTTAACCAGAGATTTACACCCCAATACCTTACTCATCTGTACTATCCGCTTTGGAAGCCTCTCAGGCCCCTTACAGCTTTATCGGGGAATAACACCCTAATTCTCGTCCGCATGTCTCGAACCCTTGACCTCTTGCAAGTGTTGAGACATGCTAACCATTAGGCCTAATGGTTAGCATGTCTCAACACTTGCAAGAGGTCAAGGGTTCGAGACATGCGGACGCGAATTGGGGTGTTATTCCCCAATAAAGCAGTGAGGGGCTTGTGGGGCTTCCAAATCGGATAGTACGGATGAGTAAGGTACTGGGGTGGTAAATCCCTGGTTAACGGAGATCCAGGCACTTCCGATCCTTACAACTGTCCTATCACAGATCACACTGGTCAGGTGCTCACTGTGGAAACCTGTGGATTTGACCATAATTCCCACAATCATATCATGTAAAAGGGAGGTTTGGGACGTCTCCCAACCTAATCATCAATATCTCGTATGCACGATCATCAGGGAGATATCAATCTCATAAAATCATTTCATATAAATCGATTCATGTAAGTCATTTCATAAAAATTCAATTCATATAAATCACTTCATGTAATTCAAATCATGTAACTTATTTCATAAAAATCATTTCATGTAATTCAAATCATGTAAATCATTTCCTATAGTTCCAAGTCATGTAAAGCATTTCATGTAAAATAATTCATATAACTCATTTCTTGTAAATCAATTTATGTAAATCATTCATGTAATGAAATTCATGTAATTCATTCCTATGCAACTTCCATTTATGTTCCTTACCTCTACTTCTGTGCTGTATGAATTCTGGTAGTCCCATATATGCCTCTTTTTCTTTCCATTTTCTAGCATTGCGTAATAACTATAAATTATATTCAAAATTCTATACTATAATTCAAATAAATATTCTATAATTTTTTTTAAATTTTCCCACAATATAATTTTTAATTAAATTTCCTTCTTTCTTAAATTTGCCTATCACTAATAATTTCAATTTCTATTCAAAATCCCATATCTAATTATAATGAATATTCCTATAATTTTTTATTTTCCATTTTGTAAAGTTCAAAAATTTATTTATTTAAGTTCCTATCAAATGTCTTAACATAATACTCTTAAATTGAAATTTTTTCCCATTGCTATTTTCACCAATAATTTACATTTAAATTTGATAATTACTTTATAAATCCTTATTTTCTATTTTATCATTTCCATGATAATTTATTTTATTTCCTATTAAATTCCAAAATTTAGCTTTATTAATTTGGCTTTTTTTCCTAATTTTAATTTCATTAAAATTCTATTATCTTTAATTATTTCCCATAATCAAATAATTCATTCTTACATTATATTTATTATTATTCCCTAATTTAATTTTTACAGATAATTTTTTATTCATTTTTATTAATTTCACTCTTTGCTTATATCAAATTTAATTCCTTTTTATTAATTCCCACAATCAATTTATTTTATTTTCTATTAATTAATATAACATAATTATAATTAACTTATTTTTCTTTTCCACATCTAATTTCTTTAATGATCCTATTAATCTTAGTTTATTTTCCTTTAACCCTTAATTTATAAAATTTGAATGAATACCTTTGCCAATTATCCTTAGCTAAATCACCAATTACCAAAACTCCTTTCTTTTTAATTTTTGTTTTATGAATATTTCCTAATCATTTTCTATATATATTACATCTTTTTCACATTAAAATCACATTATTCTTTATATTATTTTAGCCATAGCCAAGAGTCTCCTATAATCTCATTCCTATTGTAATTTTATTTTCAAGCCTAACCATATACTTCTTTATACACACAATTTATATTTTTCCAAATTTTCTTAATTATTCTTTACTTACCCCTTATATTTATTTTACCTCTTTTATACCTTGAAATTGTTTGAACATGACCTCTCTTTAATCTTTTATTTCACTTCTCCTTGGGCCGAATACACATGGGAACTTATCTTCCTCATTTTCCTTGCCTAGCCGAGAGTTCTAATGGCTCCCTCTTTGTGTTTTCCATTCTTAAATCAATTAGTTTTATAAACCTTTTTCTACTCATCTAGGAATTACATTAAATATCTCCCTTGCATGAAAATTCATCCTCATCATTTAGCCCCTGTTTTTGGCCAAAAAACCCATCATTCACGCCATTTTCATGTCCTGAAATTCATCATTAAATCTAAGCTTCAACCAAGTTTCCAACCAATTTCACTCATCATTCACTACTTATTTATACCCAAAATACATTAATATCATCACCAATTTTCACCATTTTGCTTCCACGTTCAGTTTTGTCCAGCCCTTCTACAATTAATTTTGTTTCAAACTAAAGCCATATATACCTTCTACTAACTTAATACAACTATAAATAACAAGCAAGATTGGATGGAACTAACTCTTCCTTACCTTCCTCAACAAAAAACAGTACTGTTTGGCACCCCAAACCAATGCCAATTGCTGCTGTTTAACCCTTTTAAATTTTGAGGTTAAAGTGTTATTGAGGTAAGGACCAAGTCTTATGAAGGGGGTTGGGCGGATTGGTGAAGAAAGAGGGGAGTTTGCAAGACTAACGTGAGAAATCCATGGAGAACGAGGGAAGAACGAGCAGCAGGGCGAGGCGGTGAAGAAGATGAATTTTCTGCTCAGTTTTTGGCTTATTTCATCCTCTTTATTTATATCCCAACCAATAAAAATTTACCAAATGTCCAAATAATAAAAATTCCCCTTTTAAAATGAACAAAAAAAAATCCCCCTTTAAAGATCATTTATTTACATATTATGCCATTAAAATATCTTTTTCATTTCCAAATTTTAGATTTAATTTTTTATTTAATTAAATTTAATTTATTTAAGTTAATTCTAGTCAACATTGATTAGTCCTATGTTAAATGACTATTTTACCCTTGTATTATTCCATTAATTCCGTTTATATCTTATCACTAATTTAACAATTTTAATTTCAAATTTAATATTTTATTTCATTTTTCCTATATATTTGGGTCAAACATAGTCAATTATTGACTTCCCAAATGGTTTGACCCATCATGGGTAGTGAAATTACTAAATTACCCCTTATCGAAGCTTTTCGCTTAATGCACATAATTCAGTTCACGGGCTGGATCCACGTGAAATTTCTTTATGCGAGAACTATCTTATAACAGTCTGTGGGTTCAAAATCAATTTGGTTTGACCGTTATTCAGAAAAGTTTTCCCAGGGTATGGACACAATCGTCATTTTCAAATTTGTTGCACTTAAACTAAGGTATACTTATATTGAAGAATTTCGAAAATGGTCTTCTTGAGACTTCGGTATTTCAACCCCAAACTTAACATTTTGCCACTTCGAAAAGCACTCGGATTACAAATTGTCTTGTGGGCCCATTTGACAATCTTTCCCTGATAATTCCATAACGTCAAGGAATTAGTTTCCGTACTTTTACTTATTATTCCACTTCTTTACCTTCAATAGATATAGGGAGAATAGAGAAATTTGGACTCTCACAGAGCACTAGCCAGGTGTCATCTGTGGGAGCTAGAAGACTAGGCTAAAGTCTACAGTAATCAGAATAGAATGGAAATGCATGTACCCAAAGGTAGCTAAAGGGCCAATAGTCTCTAAAACATTTAAATAAATATTTTTAGAACTGTTTATGGAGATGAATGTCTTTAAAATATATCACAATATATTCATAAAAATTTATTTCATAAAATTAATAAATTCAAACTTCCAAAATGCAACAAACATAAAACAATATTTAATCATCCAAAGTTATTCATTTAAATTCCATAAAATACATCAACATTTTCAATTACACAAAAATAGATAAAATGCCATTAAAATCATTTTAATTATTGAATTTGTGATTTAATATTTATTAAACTATATTCAAATATTTAAAATTTGGATATCTAATTTAATTTTCTCTCTATTTCAAAATTTCATAATAAGTCATGAATTTCATAAATTTAGGGGTTTAGGATAGCAAATAAAAATTTAGGCAGTATAACAGTTTATTCAAACCTAACCCTTCCTGTATAAAAATCCAACTTTCAACCAAAGTTCACAGTTCCAACATTCAATCCAAAATATTTATTTAATTTCTATAAATTGAAATTCTCATCAAAACATGCAACCCTATATCCCTACGCATTGTACAAACATCCCTTACCTCTTAACTTATCGGTATCCGAATTTGCAGCATCGATAGTTCCCTCGGACTTAGAAGCTACAGATAATTATTTCAACTTGATAAATTCACTATTCTTTAATAAAAAGAATATTTGATAATTTAAATGCTAATGAATTGTCAGTATAATCTAGTAAATGCAGTTTAATTTCTATCGATGCAAAATTCTAACTTTTGCTATATACTTCAATTTCGATTCCGATTGCGCCTAAAGTCTCAGAATAATTTTCTCATTATTTTAAGACCTAATTTACATTAAAATAGGCACAATTTCAATCTCCCCTTCATCAAGGCCAATTGCTTCTCCCATTGTAAAATTTTTATTCTTAAAAATTAAATTTCCTTTTTAATTCTAAATTAATTCTTCCAATTTCCTACACCATTTCCACTTAATTTTGGCATGACTTAGCATCAATTCCTCATCCTACATGCCATCGCCGAAAGGTACATTCTTTCCCAATTCATGAATTTCTTCCATTCAAGCTAAATAAACTTGATTAATTTAAATTCCATATTTTTCATGTTTTCTACAATTTTTCTACTTCTACTACTCATCAAATTGCACCATTTTCTTGCTCCCATGGTGTTGACCGTAACCCTCCAATATCCAATGATGAGTGTCGTCAGTCACTAAAAATAAAATTTCCTAACTCTACTATGTAGATAGCGGAGCAAGGGTCGAACCCACAGAGACTGAATTTTTTAAGTTAATTATTAAATTAAAAATCTAATCTTAGGGTTTAGGGAAAGAAGAAGTTTGGGGGTTTTGGAGACTATTCTAAAATAAAGAAAACAAGAATTATTAAGTATCAAAGACAAATAGAAAAAAGCTTCAGTTACAAGGCAATCAATCATTCTTGGATTTTGATGTTGATCATTGATTACAAAAATCACTGTCAATTAAATAGTCAACCGTAGCATAACAACAAGCTCTGTTACACCATCTTTCCTTATTGAGTCGTTAGTTAAAACAAGCTCTTTAACTAATCTCTAACTACTTAACTTACCTAGAACAAGCTCTCTAGATATAAGTTGTGGCATCATTAACAACAAGAAAGATATGGGTTGACATTAGATAACAAACACATAAGCTCGGTTCATTTAATCTAAACCTTAATTCTCCTCCATCCCTAGTGATTAACTCCACAAGCAATTACGGACTTATGTTTTTAATCTGGCAGTAGATTATTTAATTTAACTAAATAGTGTGCACCCTATCTAATCAAACAAACAATCATTATAATGTGCTCAGAGAATCTTGGATACTTAATCAACAATTATATAATAGGTTCAAGAGTCTCACAACATGCTTTTCCCAAAAATAATCAATTTATCTCATAACTAAATAAGAAAACTACTCACTAGTCATATTCAAGATCATAAAATTCAAGTTTAATATCATAAAGAAGACAATTATCATGCAATAAACAATTAAAGAAGCAATCTTTAATAATATAAAATCAGAATTAATAATCAAGATTATAAACTAACAAGCAAGAACACACAAACAATATTAATTCAAATAAAGAAAACAAAATCAGAATTAAAAATAATAGAGAAATAAGCAAAATAATAAAAATAAAATTTCTATTAAATCTACTCTAAAACTAAACAAGAGAGAAGAGGGGGAAGAGAGGGATGTGAGGGATTTGAGGGATGAGAGCCTTGTGCTCTTTATATAGGCCTAAGGAAGAGTTTAAAAGCTTTTCCTAAGCAATGTGGGATTCAGATAAGAGTTTACTTGGGAAACAAGTAATTTGACTAGTTAAACTCTTATCTTTATCTCATCATCTTTTACAATTATTTTCTAAGTCAAATTCCTAAGACCTATTTTTATTAATTAATTACAGATCTAAGACAAAATAAAAATAAGAAATTATCTTCTCTCAACAAAATCTGGTCTTGAACTTGCTTTGTTGGAATTTCTTCTCAATCTCGTTTTTCTGCCTAGAATTTCGTACTGATTTTGTCTATACGTTTGACCCACCAAATGTCCAGCGAAGCAAGGGTGGAACCCACAGAAACTGAATTATTTAAGTTAATTGTTAAATTAAAAATCTAATCTTAGGGTTTAGGGAAAGAAGAAATTTGGGGGTTTTGGAGACTATTCTAAAATAAAGAAAACAAGAATTATTAAATATCAAAAACAAATAGCAAAAAGCTTCAGTTACGAGGCATTTAATTATTCTTGCTTTTAGATGTTGATCATTGACTATTTAAGATCATTGTCAATTAAGTAGTCAACCGTAGTGTAATTCCCCAACGTCCAATTACACCTATCTTTCCTTACTGTGTTGTTAATTAAAGGTTCAGCGTCTTAATTAATCTCTAACTATCAAAATTTACCTATGCTCAGCGCTATAGATTAAGTTTTAATAGTAGCATTAATATCTAGAAAGATTTGAGTCAACATTAAGTAACAAACTCACTCAGCGCGGTTTATTTAACTTAAATCTTAATTCTCCTAGATCCCTAGTGATTAACTCCACAAGCAATTATAGACTTATGTTTTTAATCTGGCGGTAGATTATTTAATTTAACTAAATAGTATGCACCCTATCTAATTAAACAAACAATCATTATAATGTGCTCAGAGAATCTTAGATATTTAATCAACAATTATATTATAGGTTCAAGAATCTCACAACATGCTTTTCCCAAGAATAATCAATTTACCTCATAACTGAATAAGAAAACTACTCACTAGACATATTCAAGATCATAAAATTCAAGTTATATATTATAAAGATTACAAATATCATGCAATAAACAATCAAAGAAGCAATCTTTAATAATATAAAATCAGAATTACTAATCAAGATTATAAACTAGCAAGCAAGAACACACAAACAATATTAATTTAAATAAAGAAAACCAAATCAGAATTAAAAATAATAAAAAAATCAACAACTAATTAAAAATAAAGAAAAAAATAAAATTTTATTAAAAACCCTAAAGAAAATCTTACAAGACTACAAGAGGGATGAGAGGGATGTGAGAGATGTAAAGGGATGTTGTTTGTGAGAGCCTTGTGCTCTTTATATAGGCCTAAGGAAGAGTTTAAAAGACTTTCCTAAACAATGTGAGATTCATATAAGAGTTTACTTGGAAAACAAGTAATTTGACTAGTCAAACTCTTACCTTTATCTCATCATCTTTTTACAACTATTTTCTAAGTAAAATTCCTAAGGCCTATTTTATTAATTAATTACAGATCTAAGATAAAATAAAATTAAGAAATTATCTTCTTTCAACAAAATCTGGTCTTGAACTTGCTTTGTTGGAATTTCTTCTCAATCTCGTTTTCTGCCCAGAATTTCATACTGATTTTGTCTAGACGTTTGACCCATCAAATGAACTTAGATTTTTTCGATCTTGGACATTCTAGAAACCTTGAGAAGTGATCTACAACTTCAATGAAGGCCACTTTTTGAGATCAGGTCGTTAAATTGGTCAAAAACGTCAATCTTTCAAATTGGACAGAAAATACTGCACTTTGCTCTTTTTAGCTTCTTTTTATTCCAACTTTGATATTTAATACCTAAAACATATAATAAACATTAGTAAGCTCTTTTAGGCATAAAACATCAATAAAGCAAATATATTAGCACATATAAAATTCACAAAATATCATCCTATCACTTTTTTTGCTGTTGTCGCTCTACGCGGTGCGAATGGTGTCGCCCTCTCCTCTTTAGCTGCCAGAGCAGCTGCTAGGGTTGTTGGAGCAGCTAGCACTACCTCCCTATCCTTAAGGCAGTCTCTCATCAGATGACCTCACTGTCCGCACTTAAAACATGCTCCCATCACCTATTAGCAAGGTCTGTCTCCGTGCAACCTACCATACTGCTTACACCTAGTAGGTGTGCCCTTCTGGGAAGTAATAGATCTCTTGGTGCCAGCTAGTCTAGTGGATCTATCTCCAGCAGGTCTATCTTGAATCCCAATCCCAGTAGGCCTCTTAGCTGGCCTGAAATCACCTCTGTCGTCGCCCCATCGAACCTTCTCCTTCCCTTTACTCTTAGCCCTGAATCCAAACTCAGCTTGTTGAGCTTCAAAATTCTGCTCACATAACTGGACATGGTGGATTGCCTCATCATAAGTAGAAAAATCGAACAGGGACAAGCTGTTTCTGATAGAAATCTTAAGACCTGATATGAACCACTCGATCTTATGCTTCTTGCTCCTGGCAACCTCCGGATCAAAACGACTCAAAGCAGTAAATCGGGACTCATACTGATCCACTGTCCTCGTCCCCTGCTTCAAACTCATAAATTCTGACTTTAGCTTAGTCTGTGCTATACTAGGAATATACTGTCTGAAAAAGGCCTCTAAGAACACCTCCCGGTCACCTCAGGATGTCCAGCAGATAGAACTGTCCTGGTGGACTTCTACCAATACTCTGCATCGCCCACCAAGAGGAATGTGGCCAGCTCGACTTTCTCAGTCTCGGAACAGATCATATAATCAAACAGCTTCTTCACCTCATTGATCCACTCCTCCACAGGATCCTTCTTCCCTCTAAATTTCGGTGGATCCAATTTCCTAAACTGTCTAATCAGGTTTGTGTCACAACCCCTAACAAGAACCCACCTCGACTGCTCTGGAATCTAGGGTTGAGGCTGTGGTGGGGGCTATACCAACTGTGGCTGTGACTCTGGCCGTGGCGCTGGTGGTGGAGGTGGAGGCTGTGCTGGCTCGAGTGATAGGATGATATTTTGTGAATTTTATATGTGCTAATATATTTGCTTTATTGATGTTTTATGCCTAAAAGAGCTTACTAATGTTTGTTTTATGTTTTAGGTATTAAATATCAAAGTTGGAATAAAAAGAAGCTAAAAAGAGCAAAGTGCAGTATTCTCTGTCCAGCTTGAAAGATTGACATTTTTGACCAATTTAACGACCTGATCTCAAGAAGTGGCCTTCATGGAAGTTGTAGAGGACTTCTCAAGGTTTCCAGAGTGTATAAGATCGCAAAAATTGGAGTTCATTTGGTGGGTCAAACGTCTGGACAAAATTACTACGAAATTTTGGGCAGAAAAACGAGATTGAGAAGAAATTCCAACAAAGCAAGTTCAAGACCAGATTTTGTTGAGACAAGATAATTTCTTAATTTTATTATGTCTTAGATCTGTAATTAATTAATAAGAATAGTCCTTAGGAATTTTACTTAGAAAATATTTGTAAAAAGATGATGAGATAAAGGTAAGGTTTGACTAGTCAAATTACTTGTTTTCCAAGTAAACTCTTATTTGAATCCCACATTGCTTAGGAATGTCTTTTAAACTCTTCCTTAGGCCTATATAAAGAGCACAAGGCTCTCATAAACAACATCCTTCAAATCCCTCTCCTCCCTCTCCTCTTTTAGTCTTGTAGGAATTTCTTTAGGGTTTTTAATAAAAATTTTATTTTTCTTTATTTTTAATTAGTTGCTGATTTCTTATTATTGTTTTATAAAATTATTTTCTTTTTATTTTTTAGATTTCGTGATTTTTTTTAAAAATCTTATTAGATCATAATCTTGATTATAGATTTCTTGTTTGATATTATTAAAGATAGATAGTTTAATTGTTTATTGCATGATAATTGTCTTCTTTATGATATTAAACTTGAATTTTATGATCTTGAATATGTCTAGTGAGTAGTTTTCTCATTCAGTTATGAGGTAAATTGATTATTATTGGGAAAAGCATGTTGTGAGATTCTTGAACCTATTATATAATTGTTGATTAAATATCCAAGATTCTTTGAGCACATTATAATGATTGTTTGTTTGATTAGATAGGGTGCACACTATTTAGTTAAATTAAATAATCTACCGCCAGATTAAGAACATAAGTCCGTAATTGCTTGTGGAGTTAATCACTAGGGATGGAGGAGAATTAAGGTTTAGATTAAATGAACCGAGCTTATGTGTTTGTTATCTAATGTCAACCCATATCTTTCTTGTTGTTAATGCTGCTACAACTTATATCTAGAGAGCTTGTTCTAGATAGGTTAAGTAGTTAGAGATTAGTTAAAGAGCTTGTTTTAACTAACGACTCAGTAAGGAAAGATGGTGTAACAGAGCTTGTTGTTATGCTACGGTTGACTATTTAATTGACAATAATATTTTGTAATTAATGATCAACATCAAAATCCAAGAATGATTGATTGCCTCGTAACTGAAGCTTTTTGCTATTTATTTTTTTTATATTTAATAATTCTTGTTTTCTTTACTTTAGACATAGCTTACAAAACCCTTAGATTTTCTTCTTCTTTCCCCAAATCCTAAAATTAGATTCTTAATTTAATAATTAATTTAAAAAAATTCAGTTTCTATGGGTTCGACCCTTGCTCCGCTATCTACATAGTAGAGTTAGAAAATTTTATTTTTGGTGACTGACGACACTCATCATCGAGTGCCGGTGCTCTTTGAAAACACTCTATAAAATCTGCTACTATTCTTTCTAGCTTGGACATTCTGGCATCTATGCTCTCTGGCTATGGAGGGAGAGCGGGCTTCGACAATGGCTTTGGAGTATGCTCTGGGGAGGGCTGTACACGCCTCAGAGTCCCTTATCTCGTCCGGTATCTCTTCGCATATCCGACATACTGCACCACAATAATTCACACAAAATGGATTTAATCTCCAAAATTCATTTATATATTCAGATAAGTACAGTACTACTTAGGATGTTATTATTTCAAATCAAAAGATACTGACAGACATCAGGCCAACCTTGCTTTGATACCACATTTACTGTCACGGTCCGAAATACTGTGTATTTTACTAATTTCACATATATATATCACATACGTAGGTTGGGCTTGTCTTTAGTGTTAATTAACCTCCAAATAATTATTTATTTATATGCAATCCCAAGATCCAAAAATTTATTTCCATCACAAAATATTCATATTTACATCCCAAGTTTAAGGTATGTAAAAGTAGTACTGTACAAAAATCTGAATACATAAAATAAAATCCGTATACCTCAACGAATTCGAAAAATAGCCAAAGGAATACCGGAATCAGGTCCTCCTGAAATAGTAGACCTGAACTCACTGCAAGTAATCTGGAAGTGAAAAATAAAGGGGTAAGCGAAACATTCTCAGTAAGAGACATTTATACGAAAGCTGATATAACCTAACCTATATGCAATTTTCATAAAACGAATATTTATAGGAAAACATGAATTTAAAATATGAATAAAATTTGGCATGATCTACTCGGAAGGATACTATAGTGGGTTGGGTAATCGGGTGGAGTATGGGAGGTACTTTGGAGTACCTATCGTGTTTCGATATCCAAAGCCACTATAGGGAATTTATTTAATTTAATTAAATCACAAATTCAATATAAATTCAATATATTACAAAACATAAAATATAAAACATCAAAAATTGAATAAATTCTCTGTAAACATTTTAAATCATAATCATGTCAATTTTCCGACATCTAAATCAAATAATAATTTCACAGAGTATATCATTCATATCAGAAAGCATATCTTACGAATAATTCAAATCCAGATATATAAATCAAACTGGGAGTGCTTGGATCTAAGTTAGCTAGGGATTTACCACCCCAGTATAATTTTAATGGAGACTAGGCTACACCTAATAGACACATGCACTATAATAGACGTATGGCCATAATCAAGGCGTCGCAGTGTGAGCACTAGCCAGGTGTCACCTGTGGGAGCTAGAAGACTAGGCTAAAGTCAATAGCAGTCAGTACAGAACGGAAATGCATGTTCCCGAATGTAGCTAAAGGGCCAATAGTTTCTAAAACATTTAAATAAATATTTTCAGAACTGTTTACGGAGATGAATGTCTTTAAAATATATCACAGTATATTCATAAAAATTAATTTCATAAAATTAATTTCATAAACTTCCAAAATACAACAAAACATAAAACAATATTCAATCATCCAAATTTATTCAGTTAAATTCCATAAAATACATCAACATTTTCAATTACATAAAATAGAAAAAATGCCATTAAAATCATTTTAATTATTGAATTTGTGATTTAATATTTATTAAACTATATTCAAATATTTAAAATTTGGATATCAATTTAATTTTCTCTCTGTTTCAAAATTTCATACTAAGTCATGAATTTCATGAATTTCATAAATTTAGGGGTTCAGGTTAGTAAATAAAAATTTTGGCAGCATAACAGTTTATTCAAATCTAATCCCTCTTGCATAAAAATCCAATTTTCAACCACAGTTCAAGTTCCAACATTTAATCCAAAATATCTATTTAATTTCTATAAATTGAAATTCTCATCAAAACATGCAACACTATATCCCTACGCAGCGTATAAACATCTCTTACCTCTTAAATTATCGGTATCCGAATCTGCAGCACCAGTAGTTCCCTCGGACTTAGAAGCCGCAGATAATTATTCCAACTTGATAAATTCACTATTCTTTAATAAAAAGATTATTTGAGAATTTAAATGCTAATGAATTGTCAGTATAATCTACTAAATGTAGTCTAATTTCTACTGGTGTACAATTCTAACTTTTGCTACATAAGTCCTATTTCGATTTCGATTTCCATTCCAATTGCGCCTCAATTCTCAGAATAATTTCCACATTATTTTAAGACCTAATTTACATTAAAATAGGCACAATTTCAGTCTCCCCTTCATCAAGGCCGATTGCTTCTCCCATTGTAAAATTTTTATTCTTAAAAATTAAATTTCCTTTTTAATTCTAAATTAATTCTTCCAATTTCCTACACCATTTCCACTTAATTTTGCATGTATTAACATCAATTCCTCATCCTACATGCCATGGCTGAATGGTATTGATGGAGGCCCATCAAGCTCACAAAGCCCAAGTCATGTTCGTGGTGATCGTGATCCTTTGAGCATCCATGGAGGTCTAATGACAAGAGCTAAAACAAAGATAATGCAACAAGTCTTAGCTGGTTTCATTAATATTGCTAGAGAGTAAGCCTAACAAAGCTTGAGCATGGAGGATGATAAAGTCTTCTACAACATAATCCAAGCCCAAGTTCAACCTTCTTGAAGACACACAAGTATTAGGCCAAAATGCAATTATGCTGGATGCATAAATTGGACCTAGTGCAATTGGGCCAAATGCTATACTTATTTTATTTAGTTAAGTCTTATTAGGCTGAACATTGTCTTAATTTAATTTAAGCCCAATTCCTTTTTATTTAATAGGTATTATAGGATTTCTATTTCTTGTTCTGCAAGTTAGGAAAGTAGGATTCCTATTACTTGTGCTGCAAGTTTGCTATTTCCCTATAAATAGCTATGTAGCTTTTTAGGCAAAACACAACTGATTTTAATAATAAAAATTGAAAGACTTCTTCACTTTGATTCTCTTGAGAACTCTTGAACTTATCAAGGTCTTTCTTGTGGCGTTCTTCTACCTTCCAACAATTCATACCATAGGTTCTTGCTTTTCTAAGCAACGAGTCTTGGTCTAATACCATAAGTTTTTGTGTTTCTACATAACGGGTCTTGGTTTTTTTTTCTCTAATTTTTGTTTTCCTTTGCTATGTTTTTAACTTGTTCTTGTTTTTCTTCGAGTGCTCTTCATGTACTTCATCAAACCTCATCTTCTTTCGGTGAGGTTCATATCATTTGGCATCAGAGCTTAGGTTCAATTCGTGGGAGTCTTGTTTTATTACGTTCTTGTGTTTTTTTTTGTCTTCTTATCTTAACCGAAGTTGAACTTGAATCCTTTTCCAATCCAACATAAATATTGTTTGTTCCTCAAACTTGTTGTCTTCATTAAAATTACCTACCTTTACTTAGCCACCAAGTAAACTTTAACTTGTTCTCCAAGCAACCTCAACCCTAAAAATTTTCTTGCTCACCAAGAAACCTTCAAAAGCTCTACTTTCACATAAAGACTACCTTATTTCACAAGCCACTGTTCCCTATCGTTTGTTGCCACACAAGCTATTACCAAAACTAGCTTGTTTTCACAAAAGTTGCCTTGTTCTCCAAGTAAACCTCTTCTTGTCACTTAGACTTTTTGTTTTTCTTCATTGTTCGTTTACTTTAGTAAAAAAAAAAGAAGTAGACATAGGAATAGAGAGCCACCTATAGCTACATGGGATGAAATGAAATGTGTTATGAGAAAAAGGCTTGTTCCTAATCATTACTATAGGGAGCTTTATCAAAGGTTACAAGGTCTTACTCAAGGTTCTAAGAGTGTTGAGGATTATCATAAAGAAATGTAAATTATCATGATCAGAGCTAATGTTGAAGAGGATAGTGAAGCTACTGTGGCTCTATTCTTACAAGGATTGAATCGTGAGATTGCTAATGTAGTGGAGTTACATCATTATGTGGAGTTTGATGATATGTTGCATATGGCTATAAAGGTTGAAAAGCAACTCAAGAGGAAAGGTTCTTCATTTCGTTTTGTGCAAAGTTCTAGTTCGTCTTCTTCTTGGAAACCGAACACCTTTCGAAGGGATGATAGGACTACATTCAAACCTAAGACTAAATCCTCATTCAAGCCTAAACCCAAGACATCCAAGCTTAAGGGTAAGAGTGCCCAAAAGCCCAAACCCGAGGCTGTCCAAGCATCCTAAGGTAAGAGTAGAGACATCAAGTGTTTTAGATGTTTGGGAAGAGGACACATTGCATCACAATGTCCAAATAAACAAGTCATGATTATGCATGATGATGGTGACATTGTAACTGAAGATTCTGATGTTGATGATGAGATGCCACCATTGGAGGACATTGATAAGGATGATGACTATGTTGAGTTTGCTGCCCCTGGTGTAGCACTTGTAGCTCATCATGCATTAAGTGCCCAAGTTAAGGATAAAGATGAAGTGCAATGAGAAAATATTTTCCATACTAGATGCCACGTCAACAATAAGGTATGCTCTTTGATTATTGATGGTGGTAGTTGCACTAATGTTGCTAGCACTTATTTGGTTGACAAATTGAGTTTGTCCACTACAAAACATCCCAAACCATACAAACTTTAGTGGCTCAATAATTGTGGAGAAGTAAATGTGACCAAGCAAGTATTGATGCCATTTTCCATTGGAAGGTACAAAGATAAAGTGTTGTGTAATGTTGTGCCTATGCATGCTGGCCATTTGCTTTTAGGAAGACCATGGCAATTTGATAAACGTGTCATACATGATGGATTCACTAACCGTTATTCATTTACCGTGGATGGTGAGAAATTCACACTTGCACCTTTGAGTCCTAAAGAGATTTATGAGGACCAACTGAGGTTGAAAGAGCAAAATGAATCACAATAAAGGTCAAAGAATCTAGATAAGGGCAAAGATATTGCGAAGAAAGTAAGAAAGGACGTAAGCTTCTATGCAAAGGAAAGTGATGTCACTTTCAAGGCCGCTTTTCTAGTTAAGTGCCCAATCCTTTTGTTTTTATATAAAGAATCTTATTTTAGTTCTAATGATCTTAAAGCTTCTTTGCCTACTAATGTTGTGTCTCTTTTGAAGGAATTTGAAGATATATTCCTCGAGGAGATTCCAAATGGTTTGCCACCTATTAGGGGAATTGAGCATCAAATAGACCTTGTTCCTGGAGCTACCATTCCTAACCGACCTATCTATAGAAGTAATCCTGAGGAGACAAAGGAGCTTCAAAGGCAAGTTAAAGAGCTTACGAAGAAAGGCTATGTTAGAGAGAGCATGAGTCCATGTGCTGTTCCTGTGTTACTTTTTCCTAAGAAGGATGGGACATGAAGGATGTGTGTTGATTGTCGTGCCATCAACAAAATCACAGTAAAGTATTGCTATCCCTTTCCTAGATTAGATGATATGTTTGATGAGTTACATGGTTCTTGCATCTTTTCCAAAATTGATTTGAAAAGTGGTTATCATCAAATTTGCATGAGAAAAGGCGATGAGTGGAAAACTACATTTAAGACTAAGCATGGTTTATATGAATGGTTAGTTATGCCTTTTGGATTAACTAATGCACCTAGCACTTTCATGAGATTAATGAATCATGTCTTGCGTGCTTTCATTGGAAAATTTGTAGTTGTTTATTTTGATGATATCTTGATCTATAGTATAAGTTTGCATGAACATATTGAACATTTAAAGAATGTGCTTAATGTCTTGAGAAAAGAAAAGTTGTATGCTAACCTTAAGAAATGTTCTTTTTGCATTGATAAGATTATATTTCTTGGATATGTTATTTCTTTTAAGGGTATAGCAGTAGAAGATGAAAAGGTTAAGGCAATTAAAGATTGGCCTATACCTAAGAATATCTCTGAGGTGCGCAGTTTTCATGGATTAGCTAGTCTCTACCGTAGGTTTGTTAGAGACTTTAGCACTATAGCTGCACCTTTTAACTGAAGTTGTTAAAAAGAATGTTGGATTTAAATGGGCCCTGAGCAAGATCGTGCTTTTAACTTGCTTAAAGAAAAGCTTTGTTCTGCACCTTTATTATCCTTACCTGACTTTACTAAAACTTTTGAGATTGAGTGTGATGCTTCAAGTATAGGTATTGTAGCTATTTTAATGCAAGAGAAGCGCCCCATTGCTTTCTTCAATGAGAAGTTAAGTGGAGCTGCCCTTAACTATCCCACATACGATAAAGAGATGTATGCACTAGTGAGGGCCTTGGAAACATGGCAACATTATTTATGGCCCATGGAATTCGTCAACCACACTGATCATGAGTCTTTGAAGCACTTGAAGGGACAAAGCAAGTTGAACAAGCGTCATGCCAAGTGGATGGAGTTCATTAAGACATTCCCATATGTGATCAAATATAAACAAGGTAAAGAAAATGTCGTGGATGATGCATTGTCTCGAAAGTATACTCTAATCACTACTCTTAATGCAAAACTACTTGGATTTGAGTATATTAAAGACTTGTATGTTATTGATGAGGATTTTGAAACTGTGTTCAATGCATGTGAGAAAACTGGTTTTGGAAAGTTTTATAGGCATGATGGATTCTTATTTAGGGAAAATAGATTATGTGTGCCTAGGAGTTCTTTAAGAGAGTTACTAGTTAGAGAAGCCCATAGTGGTGGATTAAAGGGACATTTTGGAGTAAAGAAAACTTTAGACATATTGCATGATCACTTTTTTTGGCCTAACATGAAAAGAGATGTTGAAAAGTTGTGTGAAAGATGTGTCACTTGTAGACAAGCTAAGTCTAGAGTTATAAATCATGGTCTTTATACTCCTTTGCCTATTCCTACTACTCCTTGGATTGATATTTCTATGGACTTTGTATTGGGTTTACCAAGAATAAAGAGAGGTAGAGATTCTGTTTTCGTTGTTGTTGACATGTTCTCTAAGATGGCTCATCATAAGATGGATGATGCAAGCAACATTGTTGATTTATTCTTCCAGGAAATTGTTCGTCTACATGGTGTTCCAGGCACCACTGTTTCTGACCATGATGTGAAGTTCCTTAGCTACTTTTGGAAAACATTATGGGGAAAGTTAGGAACTAAACTATTGTTTTCAATTACTTGTCATCCACAAACCGATGGTCAAACTGAAGTAGTCAATCGTACTTTGTCTACTTTGTTGAGGTCTATTATTCAAAAGAATTTGAAGGATTGGGAAGATTGTTTGCCTCATGTGGAGTTTGCTTACAATAGAAGTGAGCATTCTACTACTAGTTATTCTCCATTTGAAGTTGTCTATGTTTTAATCCACTCAATCTATTGGATCTTTTACCACTACCTATTGAGGAGAGAGCTAGTTTGGATGGGGAAAAGAAAGCTAATTTTGTTAAGCAACTGCATGAAAAGGTATGTCAAAACATTGCAAAGAGGACTGAGCAATATGCTACTCAAGCAACAAGCATCGCAAGAAAGTTATCTTTGAACCTAGTGGTTGGGTTTGGGTACATATGTGTAAAGAGAGATTTCCTGCTCAATGTCGCTCCAAGTTGCAACCTCGAGAAGATGGACCATTCCAAGTGATTGAGAAGATCAATGACAATGCTTATAAGTTGGATCTTCCAAGTGAGTATAATGTTAGTGTTACATTTAATGTTTCTGATCTTACTCCCTTTGATGTAGGTGAATCTGATTTGAGGACAAATCCTTTCGAGGAAAGGGGGAATGATGGAGGCCTATCAAGCTTACAAAGCCCAAGTCATGTTCGTGGTGGTCGTGATCCTTTAAGCATCCATGGAGGTCCAATGACAAGAGCTAAAACAAAGATAATACAACAAGTCTTGGTTGGTTTCATTAATATTGCTAGAGAGAAAGCCCAACAAAGCTTGAGCATGGAAGATGATAAAGTCTTCTACAACATGATCCAAGCCCAAGTTCAACCTTCTTAAAGACACACAAGTATTAGGCCGAAATGCAATTAGGCTGGATGCATAAATTGGACCTAGTGCAATTGGGCTCAATGTTATACTTATTTTATTTAGTTATCTCTTATTGGGCTGAACATTGTTTTAATTTAATTTAAGCCCAATTCCTTTTTATTTAATAGGTATTGTAGGATTTCTATTTCTTATTCTGTAGGTTAGGAAAGTAGGATTCCTATTACTTGTGCTGCAAGTTTGCTATTTGCCTATAAATAGCTATGTAGCTTTTTAGGCAAAACACAATTGATTTTAGCAATAAAATTGAGAGACTTCTTCTCTTTGGTTCTCTTGAGAACTCTTGAACTTATCAAGGTCTTCTTTGTGGCATTCTTCTACCTTCTAGCAATTCATACCATAGGTTCTTGCTTTCCTAAGCAACGAGTCTTGGTCTAATACCATAGGTTCTTGTGTTTCTACACAACGGGTCTTGAATTTTTTCTCTAATTTTTGTTTTTCTTTGTTGCGATTTTAACTTGTTCTTGTTTTTCTTCGAGTGTTCTTCGTGTTCTTCATTGAACCTTATCTTCTTTCGGTGAGGTTCATATCAGGTACATTCTTTCCCAATATCATGAATTTCTTCCATTCAAGCTAAATAAACTTGATTAATTTAAATTCTATATTTTTCATGTTTTCTACAATTTTTCTACTTCTACTACTCATTAAATTGCACCTTTTTCTTTCCCATGGTGTTGACTGTAACCCTCCAATATCCAAATACATAATTCATGCATAATTTAAACTAAAGGAAGCATGAAACATGATGAACATCAAGTGATTAACCAAACTTCATGGAAGAAAAATGAAAATTCTTCAAAATCTCACCTTAGCCAAATTCAATGGGAAGCTTGGGGTGATTCAACACTTGATTTCGGTGTAGAAAAATAGAGAAAGATGAGTAGAATAATTTTTGTGAAGAAGGTATGTGATTTTAATGGGTATTTTTCAAGTTATTTTCACTCTCTCTTTGGAAGGTGGCGTTAATGGAGGATTTGGAGCTGCTGAATTTCAGTCGATTTTCAGCAATTTCTGTTTTTTGTCATTTTATGGGCAAAATTACCATTTTGCCCTTATACTTAAAAAATTATTCCAAAATTACCCCTAAAGTTTGACTTATTGAAAACAATCTAACTAACCTCCAAAATATTTTATTTAATCATAAATCAACTCTATTTAGCTTGCTTTAATGTTTGGTGAAGTTTTGTTGAAGTTCGGATACCAGTTTGGGTGAAATTATCAAATTACCCATAATCGTAAAATCGCATAAATTTTTGTCTTCACGTCTAGTTTCCACCATCCATCTAGATATTATAAAACTATATTTTATGAGGAATTATTTGCTATAATCCATAGGTCCTAAGTCCTCTTAATTTGACTGTTATTTTCGAAAATTCTAACAGCCTATGGATTAAACCGTCATTTTCTAAATTGTTACACATTTTTCAAAATATGAAAAAATAATCGAGATTGAGGTTGAAATTCTTACCATAATATTTTTCGGCTCCAAATATCTAGTCTCTAGAGTTTCACCTTCATCCGAACCTCCGGGAATCAATGGGGCCCATTACATATTTAACCTTATATCCTAAAAGAATACCAATATTTATTTATTATAAATATTCCATAATTCTCAATTATTTAAATATAATTAAACAGTACTAAAAAATTTGAGGTCTCACAATATACAAGCCCGAGGCAGGCTTGGCAACAAAGTCAGGTATGACTTTTAGTCCAAGCCCCTTTTTTATTAAGCCCAAGCTTGGCTTGACCTGAACCGAATATAATTTTATTTATTTATTTATTTAATTTTTTGTTTATTTATTTTTTATTTCCTTTAAACTTTAATTTGATTTGTCAAAATTTATATGCCAATTTTTATATTAAATATGTATAATCATGTTTATTACTTAATAATGTTTTATATATACAATTACATTATATTATTAAATATTTAAAAAAACCTTATATTTTTGTTTATGCTCAGGTTAGGCTGCATCAGGCTTAAGTTTCAAAGGGTCAAGTCCGGCCCGATCCGATTTTTAATCGGGACTAAAAATTTTATCCAAATCTGTTAATTGCATCCGATATTTTTATCTAAACTCTCTCAAACATTAAGCTGATGTTTGAGCTTAAATGGGTGACTTGGCTCTTGAATAGGTTTAATTAAAACCCTTCTCTCTCTTTCTCTCTTGTATCCAACCCAGAGACAATCAACAGCAAACACTGGAAAAGCGTTTCAGCTGGAGCAATTACAACAGAGGGATTGAGCTCTTAGTTGCATCCAAATGAGTTTATTGCATTTTAATTTTGATTATAATGACTTAGTGAGGTTTCGAATAGTTTCATCAAATTAAATATCTTAGGTTAATTCGAATCAAAGTACCCGATGTATATAGATTGGTAACCTTTCACAAAACAGTAATGCTCTTTGGTTATAGCAATGGAGTTGCTAATTGTTGAATCCATCGTCGGCAGAGAGCAGTGGTGAAAAGAGTGGCCAGTGCAATCTTCTTCTTGTATCAGACAGACCATACGATTTGTCATTTTTCCATTGTATATAAGATTCCTCTCTCTCTCTCTCTCTCTCTCTCTCTCTCTCTCTCTCTCTCTCTCTCTCTATATATATATATATATATATATATATATATAAAACAAACAAAACAGCAGACATATAAAAGTTCACGAGAGGTAACAAACAGATCAAATTTCCAAGATCACCAATGAATCAAACAGGGCCAAGCAACAGCAAAAGGGTCACGAGAATCGGATAGAGCCTGATAAAGCAGATGAATAAAATTTTCCAGAAACAGTTGGGAGTGAGAGGGTTACGTGTATGGTTAATGGTTTGTTTCATCTTCTCTGTTGTCTTTGTTTGGATCTGTTGGGACCCATTGTCACAGAAACATAGTAGAAACATGTGAGTGCACATGTAAGGTAGCTCTCTTGTCATTTTCATCTTATCGATCAGTTCACATGGTTGGAAATCAGATTAACGAAGCCATGGGAATGTTCAGAATCTAATGACCACTTTAACCTTTCATTGAATGATTTCTCTTGGGAAAAAAAATGAAAATCTCCTTTATGTCCAAACATATATCTTCTTTACTCAAGGTTTTCAGCATTTTATTGCATGATTTATGAATTTCATCAAACGAAAGCGAAATTTGAGTTCATGTAAAAATCTTATGCTATCGTATATATGGTCAACTTTGGTTTTAATATTAGCTTAAAGCAAAAAAACTACGCAAGTATAGATTTTTTTTGTTTAAATAATAGATTTCGGTTTAAGAATGGAAGTTGTATAATCTCTCCTCTTTTATATCAATTAAAAGTTCTTCTGACAATTTATACAACGGTAAAGTTTTTAAAGAAATCTTCTTTACTTTCCCTTATTTCAATGAATATTGTCTATATATTTTGATATTTATCTTTTGTATTCATCATTTATTATATTGAAGAGGTATTAGAATTAAAAATATGAAGAATCAATCTTTTTAATCTTAAATCTTACTCAAGTAATCATTATTAGTACTATTTTTCATTGCATGCTTGTCTTTGTTTTTTTTTTCTTTGATATTATATATAATAAGAGGTTACTTCTTTTATCCTAAGATTCAAGCTTGTGACATTCAAGATAAAATTTCGAATTCTAATAATTAGAATGCATGTTGGACGAATAAAAAAATTATAAGGCAGTTTCCAAGATGCTTATGATATATCCACCCTATCACTTGAATTTCACTGCCACTTGATTATATGGACCAGAGGCTATGCTACCGCATCTACAAGAAATCAAATGGGTCATAAACAAGGGGCTATGTAACTCATATAACGAAGAGAGGAAAAGACAAAATTTAACTAACAAGTAGTTGGAAAAAGTAAAATAAACTTCTTTTCCGGTAATTTGGATATGGTTTAAATCTTAAAATTGTCATTGTTAGAAGGATTTTATAGTTTTCCACTCTCGATTAAAACAGAATTAATGTTGGATTGTAAAACGGATGAATATAGCTACGGTTACAAGAAAAGAAAAAAACAAAATGTACTTAAAAAAAAGATACATTAACTTATTTAACTTTGGTAGCACAATGTATAGTGATGTTTAAAAAACAGATATACCGTTACATATACATATATATACATACATATATATATATATAGACACACACAAATATACACAAACATGCGCGCACAGTATACCTAAGGAAGGGCATTGGTATAACTGTCTTTTTGGAAGGTTGAAGGTTAGGTACAAACTGTAGTATTCGGACCTTTTTCATGAATAAGACACGTAAAATTCTCCAAATCTACAACCATGGTTTGATTCAACTGCCTATAAATACCTACTCAAGGGCTTAACGGCATTGAAACCCACAAGTTCTCTCTCTCGATCGCTTCTTCAAAGCATTTGCATAACTAAAGGCGATGGCAGGGAATAAGCTAACCATTGTGATGTTCTTTCCGGTTCTAATGCTACTTTTGCTGGCAAAGAACAATGTGAGCTTCTCTCTTCCCCGCCGGGGCCTTTTCTTTTACTAATGGTGTTGGCATTTAGGCCACAATTTAGGATACTTTTTTATTTTCTTGGTTTATACTTAATTATTACTAGTAGCTGGTACAGTAATTTACTTGCTCGACGCCATTTTACTTTTATTAAAAAGAAAAAGAAATACAAATGATTTATTATCTGCACTTAGATATATGTAGTTGCCTTTCAAAGGGGATCAGGAAACTTCTATATTTCCCACATACATAAAAATCTAATTCAACTGTGATCCTATTTTAATTTCATAACTGAATGATGATCATATCGCAGGCTGCTACCAGAATTCATGAGGCACCAGCGCCACAGCCCCAGCCACCTACCAACATGACGACGGTAATTATTTCATATTGTATGGATAATTATTCTATATACTGTCAATAAAATTTTTTAACTTCACAAATGTGATTAGAATGATGACACATGTTTTATTTTATTTTTTTAAGATTTTAAAGGATATTTGTCATAATTCTAATCTCGCTTGTGAAGTCAAAACACTCCACCAACAGTATATTAGATATTAATCCTATATTATATTATATATATTTGCAAGACATACCCCAGCTCCTTTTTTTTTTTCCTTATGTTCCATAATATATATGTTAATCATTTTGGTTTGGCTTTCAGCATGGAATCACTCAAGGCAGCCTTCATCCCCAAGGTGAAAATTTGTGAAGCTCATCTACTAGTCTTTGTAAAAATATATTGATAATTTGGATGAAATTCGCTTGCAAAACTATAATTAATGAATTAATAATTTCAATTTGTTTGGGTTAATATTGTAGAGTGTGGCCCTCGCTGCACTGGAAGATGCTCAAAGACACAATACAAGAAGCCATGCCTTTTCTTCTGCAATAAGTGTTGTGCCAAGTGCTTGTGTGTGCCACCGGGAACCTATGGAAACAAGCAAGTCTGCCCATGCTACAACAATTGGAAGACCAAGAGAGGAGGACCCAAGTGCCCTTGATTTGGAGATCACCTTAGCTTCCCCTTTCTCTTCTTCTTGTAAATGTTATTTCATTAATTCAATCCCTTAATTGAATTTCCTTTTACTTTGAGCTAATTTGGATGGACGCTATGATTAGTTCCGGTGAAATTGAAAAAAATAAAATGACTATTAAAAATATATTTTTTTAATAAAATAAAAAAATAATGAAGGAAGATATGATAGTTTTATTCTTCAAAATTTTTGTCCTTTTCCCTATTAACCACACCTATTAACCACACCAAATGTAACGTTCGTGAAGGAAACCGAAACAAACACGTAGCGGAATTTAAATCATTCGGCCTCCACTAGGATCGATTCGGAGAGTTGCCTGATTAGGGTTCGAGATTTTACCTAACGTTTTCTCTGATTTTCTGTCGTTGGTCAAGTCACAAGCAACAACTTTTCGTTCCTGCCTCTATGGTATCCACACGAACGGATCTCACGACTCTTGAACGTCTCACGATCAGAAGCCTTAAAGAGCGTTTTTTATTTTAACCGAATTGCTAGCTTCGATTAAAAGAATATTTTGTTTTTGTTTGAAAGAAGCTCTAAAACCACAGAGAACATGTTTCTCTTTTCTGTTTAATTGTGCGGCTCAGTTTTAGAAAACACAAAACATCCTTTTATAGGCAGTAAATTTTACCCTAAAATTTACTGCCAAACAAAACTCTAATCCTACTTAGAATAGGATTAGTTATATCCTTAATCCAATTCAGAATAGGATTAATTAAGCTCCTCATTGATCCGTTCTAAGTGTGCGACCCAATAGGTTCTCAAAACAATGGCAATGACAAAATTGTCACAGGCAATGAGTAGTATCTAGCAACACATCATTGTTACCCATTTAACGAGAATGTCAATGGCTCGACATAACCTTACTCGTGATAGATGTTACCGTGTAGTCTAATCCCTTTATCCTTTGATGTCTTGATTAGACACAAGTCATGGAATGTGTCACACTTGTATAGTCTAATCAGCGTTTCTTGATTCCTAATTAAACAAATAAAATCAATATCTCATATTGACTTATTCGAGCACGGCCATGCATTTCTTAGTCTCACTCTATCAAAGGGCCCAAGACATCACTCTTGTTATATAAGAGGGATAAATCCTATCTTGATCACTCAACATCCCTCTACATAGATCAAGGCATACCCAATTACTACCTTTATAGTCCATCCTGTTACGAATGACATCTAGCAGCATTAAAGTATGCAATTCTCTATGTTGGGATCTTTGATGATCTCAAGTCAAAGGATCACATACACCATCATCACTATGAGAATCGCTTATGACACTCATATAACAATCCATGTAGCGTTCTCATGGAGGGTCGATCCAGTACGTAGTTCTCTAACATGTACCTATGTGATGACTTGATATCCTATATCCATGACAATGGTCATCAATCAACCACATACTAGTCTTATCGTATCATTGTTATCCTTGTTTACAATAATACTTGACTTGGGATATTTTTAGAATAGTGTGTTATTACTATTCTAAGGACATTATCATATAAGATTACATTACGCAGTTATAAGACAAATATAATAATGAACTATAATAAATAAAAATGTCATGATACATAAAAAAAAATGCCAAAGTCAATCATCTAATGAATGGTTCTAAGGGCATAATCCAACAATCTCCACTTGCACTAAGACCATTCACTCATGTATCTAATACCTAGTGACCTAGTGTGACGATCATGTCTCTGCTGCGTCAAAGGCTTCGTCAGTAGGTCGGCGATGTTATCGTCAGTTGGTACTTTGCATATCCTCACATCTCCTCTCTCGATGATATCTCGAATGAGATGGAAGCGCCGTAGTATATGTTTGGATAGTTGGTGAGATCTAGGTTCCTTAGCTTGTGCGATGGCTCCATTGTTGTCACAATACAGCTCGATCGGATCTATAATGCTAGGAACAACTTCAAGCTCAGTAATGAACTTCCTGATCCAAAGAGCCTCCTTAGCAGCTTCAGAGGCAGCTATATACTCAGCCTCTATTGTAGAATCGACCACTGTCGCCTGCTTTGAACTCTTCCAGCTCACAGCACCACCATTAAGGCAAAACACATAACCAGACTGCGATCTATAGTCATCTTTATCAGTTTGGAAGCTAGCATCAGTGTAACCTGTTACAATGAGCTCTTCCTCACCTCCATATATCAAGAATGTATCATTAGTCTTTCTCAAGTACTTAAGAATATTTTTGACAGTGATCCAGTGACGTTCACCAAGATCAACTTGATATCTACTCGTCATGCTCAAGGCATACGAGACATCGGGACGTGTGCATAACATTGCATACATAATGGATCCAATAGCAGATGCATACGGAACTTTACTCATACGTTCTCTCTCTTCTTGTGTTGTAGGACACTGTTCTTTTGAGAGAGTAATGCCATGTGTCATAGGCAAGAATCCTTTCTTGGAATCCTGCATGCTAAACCTCTTTAGCACTTTATCTATGTATACACTTTGACTTAGGCCAATTAATTTCCTTGATCTATCTCTATAGATCTTTATACCCAGTACATAGGTAGCTTCGCCCAAGTCGTTCATTGAAAAGCAATTCCCTAACCAAGTCTTTACAGACTGAAGGGTAGGGATGTCATTCCCAATGAGTATTATGTCATCTACATACAACACCAGGAAGACAATAGTGCTCCCACTGACCTTCTTGTAGACACAAGGTTCATCTTCGTTCTTGATGAAACCAAACTCTTTGATTGCATCATCAAAATGAAGATTCCAACTTCGAGACGCTTGCTTTAGTCCATAAATAGAACGTTGCAGCTTACATTCCAGCATTTTTTGGATCAACAAAACCCTCAGGTTGTGTCATGTACACATCCTCGAGTAGCTTTCCATTAAGAAAAGCAGTCTTGACATCCATTTGCCAGATTTCATAATCATGGTATGCAGCTATCGCAACAAGATCCTAATGGATTCGATCATCGCGACTGGTGAAAAAGTTTCATCATAGTCAATACCATGAATTTGTTTAAAACCTTTAGCAACCAATCGCCCTTTATAGGTATGAACATTTCCTTCCATGTCGGTTTTCTTCTTAAAAACCCATTTACACCCTATAGGTTTTACCCTTTCGGGTAAGTCAACCAAGGTCCAAACTTGGTTGGCATACATGGATTCCATCTCAGATCTCATGGCTTCAAGCCATTTCTCAGAGTCTGGCCCTGTAATAGCCTCTTAATAGGTAGTAGGCTCATCTTGGTCCATGAGTAATACATCACCGTTCTGAGTCATTAGAAATCCATATCTCTTTGGCTCACGATGTGTTCTAACTGATCTACGCAAGGCTTGTGTCTCTTGAGCAGGCGGTTGCTCCACAACTAGGGATGTAAACGGGTCGGGTACCCGCTAGATTTGGGATACCCGAATCCGAACCCGATTAACTTTAATAATACCCTAACCCGATAAACTACCCGATTACTTTTATTTATGCTACCCGAACCCTAACCCTATAAAATATAAATACCCGTTTAACTACCCGAACCCGTTTAACTACCCGTTTATTAAGTCAAAGTTTGATTTTTAAATTTAAAATTAAAATTAATTTTAGAATAACTTAATTAAAACATTATATTAATAAATTTAATTTAACTCATAAAAATAAATTAAAGTTAAAAATCATAATTATAATATATAATGATTTAATTTAATTAAATAAAACATTAATAATAAATAATTGATATATAAAAAATATAAGTATTGTATTAATTAATTATTATTTATAATCGGGTTCGGGTAGCGGGTACCTTAAGGTAACTACCCGAACCCTACCCTAACCCGTGACGGGTAGTAATTTCACTACCCGAACCCTACCCGAACCCGATTATACACTACCCTAATCCTACTTAAACGCGTCGGATAGCACCGGGTACCCATTTATAGGGTACCTATTGCCATCCCTATCCACAACAGCTTGTGGTTCTAGTTCCACAACAACTTGTGGTGCTTGCTCAGGCTCCATCTCAACATCGGGTGCGCTATCTTGTAGCTCTTGAATTTCTTCAAGTTCTACTTTTCTCCCACTAGTTCTTCTAGAAATGAATTCTTTTTCTAGAAAGACACATGTTCGAGCTACAAACACTTTGCGCTCAGTGGGATTGTAAAAATAATATCCTTTAGTTAGTTTAGGATATCCCACAAAATAGCACTTATCAGATTTAGGTGCAAGTTTGTTAGAGACTTGACGTCTTACGTAAGCCTCACAACCCCAAATCTTCATAAAAGACATACTGGGACGTTTACCAGTCCATATCTCATATGGTATCTTTGAAACCGATTTAGATGGAACACGGTTCAGTGTAAAAGCAGCTGTTTCTAATGCATGTCCCCAAAAGGATTCTGGAAGATCTGTATGACTCATCATTGATCGAACCATATCTAATAAAGTTCGGTTTCTCCTTTTAGATACACCATTCCATTGTGGTGTACCTGGAGGAGTGAGTTGTGAGACAATCCCACACTCTTTAAGATAGTCATAAAATTCTTGGCTTAAGTATTCACCACCTCGATCTGATCGAAGTGCCTTAATGCTCTTACCAAGTTGGTTTTGTACTTCATTCTTGAATTCTTTGAACTTTTCAAAAGATTCTGACTTGTGTCTCATAAGATACACATAGCCATATCTACTGAAATCATCAGTAAATGTAATAAAGTACATAAACCCACCTCTGGCCTGTGTGTTTAAAGGTCCACATACATCTATATGTACTAAGCCCAATAAATTACTTGCCCTTTCACTATGTCCTTTGAAAGGGGCTTTAGTCATCTTACCCATCAAACAAGATTCACATGTCTCATACTATTCAAAATCAAATGAGTCCAAAAGTCCATCTTTATGGAGTTTGGAAATGCGATTCTCATTTATGTGTCCCAAGCGACAATGCTAGAGATATGTTGGATTTTGATCATTAGATTTAATCCTTTTAGCATTTATGTTATAAATAGGCATATCAAGATTTAGAATGTAAAGACCATTAATTAGTTGTGCACTACCACAAAAGATATCATTTAAATAAATGGAGCAACAGTTGTCCTTTATTATAAATGAAAAACCCTTCTTGTCCAAACAAGAAATAGAAATAATGTTTTTAGTGATGGAAGGCACATAATAACAATCATCTAATTCTAAAACAAGCCCTGTGGGCAATGTCAAAATATAAGTTCGTACAGCTAATGCAGTAACCCTTGCTCCATTTCCCACTCGTATGTCGACCTCGCCCTTAGTCAACGATCTACTCCTTTTGAGTTCCTGCACATTTACACAAATGTGAGAACCACATCCAGTATCTAATACCCATGATGAAGAAGTAGATAGATTAACTTCTATAACATAAATACTTGAAGTGGAAGTCTCACTTCCTCTCTTCTTCTTTAGCTCTTCCAGGTATTTGTTGCAGTTTTTCTTCCAATGTCCGGTCTCACCGCAATGGAAGCATTTCCCTTCTTTGGCAACCCCACCTTTAGGCTTCAGTGCAGTATCATTGGGCTTGAACTTGCCATTGGCTTTATTACCTTTTTTCTTGCCCTTTGCATTAGCCCTGCCCTTAGCTTTCTTAACTATTAAGACATCTTTGGACTTGGCCTTTTTCATGTTGGATTCAGCTGTTTTCAACATGCTAAGTAACTGTGGCAGAGTCTTGTCAATTTCATTCATGTTGTAATTAACAACAAACTGACTGTAGCTGTCTGGCAACGATTGCAGAATCACATCAGTGGCCAACTCTTGGCCCAAAGGAAATCCCAATCTTTCAAGGTTTTCAATGTACCCAATCATCTTGAGCACATGAGTACCAACGGGAGTCCCCTCTGCCATCCTACACTGAAACAATGCCTTAGAGATATTGTACCTTTCTTGCCTAGCTTCCTCTTGATAGAGTTGCTTGAGATGCTCGATCATATTGAACGCATCCATTTCCTCATGTTGCTTTTGAAGCTTAGGATTCATGGAGGCAAGCATAAGGTAACTAACATCCAATGCATCATCTTGATGCTTCTTATAAGCATCTCTTTCTACCTTTGGAGCATTAGCGGGTGGTTCCTCAGATAAGGCAATCTCAAGGACATACAACTTCTTTTCTTGCTTGAGGACTATCCTCAGGTTCCTGTACCAATCCAGGAAGTTTGTCCCATTCAACTTGTCCTTCTCAAGGACAGATCGCAGTGAAAGTGTGTTATTTGTGTTTGATGCCATGGTAATCTACAACAGAAATATGCAAAATATAAGTATCATGAATGCATTCATTTAATTAAATATTTATTAAATGATGCTCCCACTATTTTATCGAATCAACAACCCTCACTATTAATTCGAAAAAATTATCACATAATTTCTCTAGTGGGCCAAGATCCATATTTTACCTTATCTAGAGTTAGCTTTGGCTAATCGCCCAAGATTTGGCTATTTAGGTAGGCAACACTTACCAATTACATCTCATGTAACTCTTGGATAGTTCGGTGAACAACACTTGTTCTAATTCATCTCATGAATGGAAGCCCAACTTTATGCCTCTAAATTCCCAATCCTATTGAGGAAATCTAGTTAAGTCAACCCAATTTATAGCCTTTGGATATCACTATTATCCCATCGCGTCTTACTAAGATAGATATGATATTCTGCTTTGGCAAACATAACAAAATCGATTCTAGTCTTGACGAGTGCTATTCATTGGTTGGCATCTATTATTGACTTAATTTAATTTGAGGGATTTTCTTAGTTTATTGAATAAGATCTCACCAATTTTTACTTTTCTAAAATTATCATATGATTTTCATATCATAAACGTACAAAATAAACCATGCATCTCATGCAATTAAGCAATAAAATAAACGTGACATAGCTATAGCCCAAACTAAATGGATTTCCTAAGCCAATGAGAAACCCTAAGGGTTAACCTAAGGGTAATAGCATCTTCTCCAAGTGCCTCTTTGGTCATCCTTTGCATGGTTGTCAGCTCCATTAGTGTTGATCACCATCAACTCATACTTAGCTAAATTCTAACCCTATACTACGTTACAATTACATAGTTTAAGAGAAACCTCGAGTTACATTCGAGGGGAGTAAGATGAGAAAAGAATGTACAACAAGAATTTCAAGAACAAGGCACGACACGCAGGTCGTATTTATTAAAATTTACAACCACCCAAATACAATCATATTGGGCTAGGGCTATAACTATGCACCATGCTCAAACAACAACCACCGTGTTATACAAACAAGTGTAATGCAATTTCAACTTTTAGTTTTATTAATGAGGCACATTTGAAAAGATTTATGACCTTGACTGCGGGGTTCCCAGGGGCAGGGTCAAGGGGCAGCGCCCCTTGCGGGCGCCCCCAGGAAAAAAAAATCAACAGTATTGACATTGCCAACGCCCCTTATCCGGAAGTGTCCTAATCTTATCAAGATGTTCCAGCCAATATCTCATACTGATTATAATTTTAGTCGCATCAAAACTCTTATCTAAAAGTTTTTCAATCTTATCAGGATCTTTATACACTTTCGACATTATTCTGTTTCTTTCATAACGTTTATGCAGAACAGAAACCGCCATTAATAATTCGCATCACAGATTATATCTCACATATAAGTTGAATCGAAATTGATATATATCATTTATATAATTTCAACAATTCGATTTCTAGCCTTTGAATATATCATATACATTCTAATCTGTATTAATCTCATAAAACGATTGCATGTAATCATAAACAGAAAGTAACCAAAGATCATGCTCTTATCAAAACAAATCAGGGACTCTGAACTTGGCTCGAATACCAGTGAAGGAAACCGAAACAAACACGCAGCGGAATTTAAATCATTCGGCCTCCACCAGGATCGATTCGGAGAGTTGCCTGATTAGGGTTTCGAGATTTTACCTAACGTTTTCTCTGATTTTCTGTCGTTGGTCAAGTCACAAGCAACAACTTTTTGTTCCTGCCTCTATGGTATCCACACGAACGGATCTCACGACTCTTGAACGTCTCACGATCAGAAGCCTTAAAGAGCGTTTTTTATTTTAACCGAATTGCTAGCTTCGATTAAAAGAATATTTTGTTTTTGTTTGAAAGAAGCTCTAAAACCATAGAGAACAGGTTTCTCTTTTCTGTTTAATTATGCGGCTCAGTTTTAGAAAACACAAAACATCCTTTTATAGGCAGTAAATTTTACCCCAAAATTTACTGTCAAACAGAACTCTAATCCTACTTAGAATAGGATTAGTTATATCTTTAATCCAATTTAGAATAGGATTAATTAAGCTCCTCATTGATCCGTTCTAAGTGTGCGACCCAATAGGTTCTCAAAACAATGGCAATGACAAAATTGTCACAGGCAATGAGCGGTATCTAGCAACACATCATTGTTACCCATGTAATGAGAATATCAATGACTCGACATAACCTTACTCGTGATAGATGTTACCGTGTAGTCTAATCCCTTTATCCTTTGATGTCTTGATTAGACACAAGTCATGGAATGTGTCACACTTGTATAGTCTAATCAGCGTTTCTTGATTCCTAATTAAACAAATAAAATCAATATCTCATATTGACTTATTCGAGCACGGCCATGCATTTCTTAGTCTCACTCTATCAAAGGGCCCAAGACATCACTCTTGTTATATAAGAGGGATAAATCCTATCTTGATCACTCAACATCCCTCTACATAGATCAAGGCATACCCAATTACTACCTTTATAGTCCATCCTGTTACGAATGACATCTAGCAGCATTAAAGTATGCAATTCTCTATGTTGGGATCTCTGATGATCTCAAGTCAAAGGATCACGTACACCATCATCACTATGAGAATCGCTTATGACACTCATATAACAATCCATGTAGTGTTCTCATGGAGGGTCGATCCAGTACATAGTTCTCTAACATGTACCTATGTGATGACTTGATATCCTATATCCATGACAATGGTCATCAATCAACCACATACTAGTCTTATCGTATCATTGTTATCCTTGTTTACAAGAATACTTGACTAGGGATATTTTAAGAATAGTGTGTTATTACTATTCTAAGGACATTATCATATAAGATTACATTACATAGTTATAAGACAAATATAATAATGAACTATAATAAATAAAAATGTCATGATACATAAAAAAAAATGCCAAAGTCAATCATCTAATGAATGGTTCTAAGGGCATAATCCAACAGTTCGAAATTAGAAAATTCCGAACTAAATTTTTCCTTTTCGATATTATCTTTTTCTTTCAATTAATCGATAATAATAGGTTTGCATTCGATATCGGTGTAAGTACAATTCATTTTTTGATTTCAACCAATTCCGTATACCATTAATTCAATTAATAATAATAAATTAAATACAGACTATAATATAATAACTACGATTCCGTTCACAATAAACTTCACATAAGTTACATCCCACTAATTTTCGATACATATTTATGCTTTATTACATAAATACAACTACTGTGCAAATACATGTCTGAATATAAATAAACATTTAACAAATACCTAATCACTTGGTACTTCTAACTTTTAGCCATTTCTTCGACTAACTAAAGGCAGCAGACTTCTTGTATACCGATAAGCTATCTGGGATGGTGAGAAGGGGGGTGAGCTTTGGGGAAAGCCCAGTAAGAAACATATATAAAAGTGTGCACTATATGTAATTAAATAAATAATTTATTTTACTAATCATGAAAAAGATATATTTAAATATAAATATTAAAATGCAATGAAACTATTTATTTCCTAACGGCTCACTAGGGCACATTATGAGAAGATACTATAGTCGGCTAGGAAACCAAGTGGAGTATGAGAGGTACTTTGGAGTACCTGTCGTGTTTCGGTCCTTAGATGCGACTATAGGGAGGAATACAATTGTTGATGAAATCATTAATTAATATAAAACATTTAGTAGTTTATGCGATGCAATGTCAAATCATTAAACAATATAAAATATTTAATAATTTATGTTATGCAATTTCAAATCAATATTAGTATATAAACGATTTATTTATACAATGCTATAAAACAATTTCAGTAGAAATTCCAGTGGATAAAACAGTAATATTTCAAAATATTGTATAAGTAATACTTTCTGTATTCTCATCTATTACAATAAAACAATTCATTTAAAAATTAATATTGTAAATCATTCGGTTTTAAACATTTCTATCTTTCTGTTAAATCAGTAATTTAGTATTTAAATCATTCAGTCTTTCAAATCATTTCAATATTCAATTCATTTCAGTATTCAAATCATTTCAATATTTAAATCAGTGGAGACAGTCACATCCAAGGTTCACATGCCAATAATCAATATAGGAAATAGCGTACCCGCGTATGGGCCAGGTATCCATCCCTAAGCTATTCCTATTCAATAATACAATAAACAATGGCCATTGTGCAATAAACCACAGTGTTCACTAGTCAGGTGCCTTACTGTGGGTGTTACGGACTTGACTAGGGTCTCGTAGCCAATAGATCAAGGCATACCCAATTATTACCTTTATAGTCCATCCTGTTACGAATGACATCTAGCAGCATTAAAGTATGCAATTCTCTACGTTTGGATCTCTGATGATCTCAAGTCAAAGGATCACGTACACCATCATCACTATGAGAATCGCTTATGACACTCATATAACAATCCATGTAGCGTTCTCATGGAGGGTCGATCCAGTACATAGTTCTCTAACATGTACCTATGTGATGACTTGATATCCTATATCCATGACAATGGTCATCAATCAACCACATACTAGTCTTATCGTATCATTGTTATCCTTGTTTACAATAATGCTTGACTAGGGATATTTTAAGAATAGTGTGTTATTACTATTCTAAGGACATTATCATATAAGATTACATTACACAGTTATAAGACAAATATAATAATAAACTATAATAAATAAAAATGTCATGATACATAAAAAAAATGCCAAAGTCAATCATCTAATGAATGGTTCTAAGGGCATAATCCAACAGTTCAGAATTAGAAAATTCCGAACTAAATTTTTCCTTTTCGATATTATCTTTTTCTTTCAATTAATCGATAATAATAGGTTTGCATTCGATATCGGTGTAAGTACAATTCATTTTTTGATTTCAACCAATTCGGTATACCATTAATTCAATTAATAATAATAAATTAAATACAGACTATAATATAATAACTACGATTCCGTTCACAATAAACTTCACATAAGTTACATCCCACTAATTTTCGATACATATTTATGCTCTATTTCATAAATACAACTACTGTGCAAATACATGTCTGAATATAAATAAACATTTAATAAATACCTGATCACTTGGTACTTCTAACTTCTAGCGATTTCTTCGACTAACTAAAGGCAGCGGACTTCTTGTATACCGATAAGCTATCTGGGATGGTGAGAAGGGGGGTGAGCTTTGGGAAAAGCCCAGTAAGAAACATATATAAAAGTGTGCACTATATGTAATTAAATAAATAATTTATTTTACTAATCATGAAAAAGATATATTTAAATATAAATATTAAAATGCAATAAAACTATTTATTTCCTAACGGCTCATTAGGGCACATTATGAGAAGATACTATAGTCGGCTAGGAAACCAAGTGGAGTATGAGAGGTACTTTGGAGTACCTGTCGTGTTCCGGTCCTTAGATGCGACTATAGGGAGGAATACAATTGTTGATGAAATCATTAATTAATATAAAACATTTAGTAGTTTATGCGATGCAATGTCAAATCATTAAACAATATAAAACATTTAATAATTTATGTTATGCAATATCAAATCAATATTAGTATATAAACGATTTATCTATACAATGCTATAAAACAATTTCAGTAGAAATTCCAGTGGATAAAACAGTAATATTTCAAAATATTGTATAAGTAATACTTCCTGTATTCTCATCTATTACAATAAAACAATTCATTTAAAAATTAATATTGTAAATCATTCGGTTTTAAACATTTCTATCTTTCTGTTAAATCAGTAATTTAGTATTTAAATCATTCAGTATTTCAAATCATTTCAATATTCAATTCATTTCAGTATTCAAATCATTTCAATATTCAAATCAGTGGAGACAGTCACATCCAAGGTTCACATGCCGATAATCAACATAGGAAATAGCGTACCCGCGTATGGGCCAAGTATCCATCCCTAAGCTATTCCTATTCAATAATACAATAAACAATGGCCATTGTGCAATAAACCACAGTGCTCACTAGTCAGGTGCCTTACTGTGGGTGTTACGGACTTGACTAGGGTCTCGTAGCCAATACGATATGATACGATAAGTTCATGATCCTCATGGAGTAACAGTCTCAAAACAATTTCATAAATCACATAATTCAACAGTAGAAATCATTTCAAATAACAATTAACAGTAGAAATCATTTCAAATAACAATTAACAGTAGAAATCATTTAAAATAGCAATTTACAGTAAAAATCATTTCTAATAACAATTATCTTCAGTCAGTCGAAAATCATATAAAATAATAATAAAATTTCATTTTATGCAATTTAAACATTTCATGTAAATTTTCTCATGTGAATTATTTAATGAAAATCATTTTATGTAACTCATGTCATGTAATTCATTTCACATAAATTATGTCATGTAACTCAATTCATGTAAATCAATTCATATAAATCACTTCATGTAATTTAATTCATAGAAATCAATTCATATAAATCATTTCGTGTAAATTTATTCATGTAAATCATTTCATGTAATGCAATTTATGTAACTTATGTCATGTAATTCAATTAATGCAGAATATTCCATGTCATGCAATATTTAGGCTCGTAGAAATTAAAAATAATTTCTATTTCTTGTGTTCGGGAAAATTGGGAAGGAATGATTAAAACAAGATTTTGAAGAATTTTCAATTGCAAGTAAAACATGTCTTATGCGACTCTTATACATGTTTCTTACCTCTATCTTCGTGCAGTATATAAGTCCAGTAACTTCTTTTGCGCCTTTTTATTCCTTGTACTTCATACTGCACAATAATTATAAATTACATTCAAAATTCTGTATTATGATTCTAATAAACATTCCATCAATTCTATTTTTTTTATTTATCATTCTCAACAAATTATTTATTTTATTTTCTACTAATTACCAAAATATAATTTCAACTAAATTCCATTCTTTCTTAAATTTTCATGTTACCCATAATTTCAATTTCTATTTAAATTCTCATGTATAACTATAATAAGTATTCTATAATTTCCTATTTTTCATTTTATAGGTCTCAATAATTAATTATTTAATTCCCATTTAATTCCCCAATATATATCTTAACATAACTATACTTAATTTAAAATCTTCCCCAATTCCAATTTTTTATTACTTCCACCAACATTATGTAATTCTTATTATAACCAAATGTTCATTCTTGAACTTCACTTATTATTTTCCAAATTGTATTTAAATTTTTGTATTTAATTTCTTATTAAATACCCAAAACACATTTACAATGCAATCATATTCTTCTCCCAAACCTAATTTCACCAAATAATTCATAGTTCAATTCTAATAATTATTCTATAAATCAATTACTCTATTAATGCTTATTTCCTCATGTATCATTTTCATGGAAATTTTATCTCATATTAAATATTAACCCCTAATTATAATTAAATTGACTTATTCTCCTAGTTTTTAATTTCATTAAAATTTTCGTATCTTTAATTATTTTTGTTAAGATCAAGTATTTTCTTCTTCTTCTAGTATATTTATTTTTATTTGCTTTCTTTCTTTTCTTTTCTGTTTCTTGTTTTCTTTCCTGTTTCATTTTCTTTTCCTTCCGAACAGCCTACCATTTTTTTTCTTCCCTTTCATGGCCGACAGCCCATCAAGTCTTCTTCATGGTTTTCTTCGTTTGCCCACTTCAATCCTTATAAACATCATCTACCCACTTAGGAATTACATCAAACATATTCAATTCATCAAAAGTTTATCACCATCATTCAGTCACCACTCAGCCGTTCATACCTATCACCACGCCGTTCTCTGTTTTGCAATTCCACCATCATTCGTTCAGCCTATGTTTCAGAAATTATCACTATAAATCATTTCCAAATTAAATTCTTTTCATTATCTACTACCAATTCCTACTAAAATATACATCAAAATCACAATTTTTCTTCATTTTTCTGCCATAACCGAGCTGCCCTGTTTTAAACACTCATCAAGCTAATCCCATGGTTTCACAAATTATGATTCAATACAAATTCAAATTAAGCTTAATTCATCACTTACTTCTAAATCCTACCCACAATATATTAAAATCTGAACAAATTCCTTACTTCCATTTTTATGACCGAAACCCACAGCTTTCACTACACATAGATTTGATTTAATTCAAAGCCATAGGTATGTTTCACTAACCTCATACAATCATAAACACTAAATAAAGTTAAAGGCAAATGTTCCTTCTCTCACCTTCCTCACCTAACTGAAGCTTCTAGTAGAAATTTCCAGCTTCCAAAAGCTGAATTTCAGCCACCTAATTCTCGGTATAAGAAGATCTTATGGTGAGAACTAATTTTTATTTAAGATGCTTAACGATTTATTGGAGGTATACGGGTGATTTACAAGTTGAGAACAAGAAAACCTTAAGAAAGAATGGAGAAAAACGTGAACAGAGGGGAGTTTTGGTGCTGCAGCAGAAACAGAGAAAGATAGTCGGTTGTGGGAGATAAATTTTTGCTGAGTTCTTTTGCGTATTTTATCAATATTTCTTCCCATCATTTTTTGCCACATAGTCCAAGATTTCTCTCTTTTGTCCCTTTCTCTTTCTTTTCTTGTTTTATTTGGTCTGCACCTCCAATTTTGCAGCACGTTTTTCTTTTTTATTTATTTATTTATACATAATATCATATATCATGAATATTTTTTTTCTATTAACAACTATATATATACACACACTTATATTAACACTCTTATATATATAAATATATTCTTAACATATACTATATATATACATATATATATATATCTCTATATATTAAAAATTTATATTTTACAATATAATTATTTTATATTAAAACATATTTAAATGTAATTTACATAATATATATTCCTTAAAACATACTTTGTTACTTATCACTATATATTTATTGCTCATATATATTTTCCATTTGATTGGTTCACAAAATTAATTTATTTTACTTTCTATTAATTATCACAATATACTACAATTAAATCCTATTATCTTTTCTTAATTTACTCCATCAATATTATGAAATTATTTAAATATGATCAATTAACCATTTTTGAATTTGTTTTTTGTTTTCCAAAGCACATTGAAACGAGGTGATTTTGAGATGTGGATTCTTGATATATTCATATTTCACCTCAAATATTATCATTTTAGGGTCTCACTTCGATCTGGACAAAGAAAGTCTTGGTGGGGCCCTCACCGAGTACCTCTTTGAACCTTATCGAACGGATCCTTTATTAAATATTAATTATTTCTTTTAAATTCATACACTCTGTAGTTTATATCGAATATAAGAAAATTTGGGGTCCTCACACCAAACCCACCGCGCCATAGTTGGCTCGAGATCCAAACTAAACCTTTTGTTACTTTTATTTCTGTAATTCACGCTGTAGTTTAAACGTTTACCTTTTCCAAAATTTGTAAATATATTTCTTTTGTTATGATCAATTTTAATTCTTATTGATTTTTCTCTCTCCTTTTTGTGCAAGTATTTTGGTCGCCTTAAAAATTTGTTGGAATTTCAAAATAATTCCATACAGAACAACTGCCGGAATTAAACACTTAAAAAATTATCACAAAATAATTAAGTTGATTCACTCAATAACAAGATCACGAGCGAAAAATGTTTCCATAACCTAATGCACCAATCACAATGGCGAATGGTGAAAAGCTCTACAGCACAGCAAAGTGTAGGCAACTAGAATGGATGATACAGGGTCACACTTTTTCACATGATTTAAGGGTCTTATCCATGGGGGGTAGTGATATGGTATTGGGTGTTGACTGGATGAGAAGATATAGTCCCATTGTATTGGACTTTAATGAATTGTCATTATCATTCGAAAAGGATGGTAAACAGGTTACACTAAGGGCAGGCCAACCTCATCATGTGGTGAAGCTTATCTCGGAAGGCAAATTTTAGAAAATGGTTCATAAGAACCCGAAGCTAACTGGAGAAATTTATATGCTCAGCATGGGAGGAGAAAGCACAGAAGTACTGTTGCAACTACAGCCTCTATTGAGCAAGTATGCTGATGTGTTTGAAGAGCCACAAGGGCTTCCTCCAAGAAGAACTCATGATCATTACATCCCATTGAAAACAGAAGCTTAGCCAGTTAATCTTAGACCCTACCGATTTCCACACTATCAAAAGGATGAAGTGGAGAAACAAATTATTGATATGCTAGCAGCCTCTGTTATACAAACCAGCAAGAGTCCTTTTGCTTCTCCATGCTTGTTGGTGAAGAAAAAAGATGGTACTTGGAGACTTTGCATAGACTACAGGCAATTGAATGATCTCACTGTGAAAAACAGATTCCCAATTCTTGTAGTAGAAGACTTGATGGATGAGTTGAAGGGCTCCACAATTTTTTCTAAAATAAATCTGAGATGTGGGTATTGGCAGATCAGAGTAAGAGAGGAGGACATTCCAAAAACAGCATTCAAAACCGACCAAGGCCACTATGAGTTCAAGGTAATGCCATTTGGACTCACTAATGCCCCAGCTACATTTCAATCTTTAATGAATGATGTGTTTTCTAACTACTTGAGAAAATTTGTTCTAGTGTTCTTTGATGATATACTTGTGTATAGCAGCAGCTTAAACCAACATGTAGAGCATTTACAGATTGTTCTTGAGGTTCTAAGACAGAACAAGTTATTTGTCAAGAGGAGCAAGTGCTTTTTTGGACAAAAACAGGTGGAATACTTAGGCCACATTATTTCAACAAAAGGAGTTTCAACAGATCCTTCCAAAATAGAGGCAATAGTGAATTGGCAGCTACCAAAAACTTTAAAGTCTCTTAGAGGGTTCCTCGGCTTAATTGGGTACTATAGAAAGTTCATAAGGAATTATGGGGTGATCAGCAAACCCCTTACTGAAATGTTAAAGAAGAATGGGTTTACTTGGGGCTAAGAAGTTATAAATGCCTTTCATAATCTTAAAAAGGCTATGACAACAGCCCCTGTATTGGCCTTACTAGATTTGGTAAGTCTTTTTGCTTGGAGACTGACGCAAGCTCAGTAGGTATTAGGGCTGTTTTGAGTCAGGAAGGTTGACCTATAGCCTATTTAAGCAAGGCTTTGGGAGTAAGGCATATGGATCTGTCCATTTATGAGAAGGAGTATTTGGCAATCCTCATGGCTATTAGTAAGTGGCGACATTACTTGGAAGGGGGTCCTTTTATTATTAAAACCAATCATGAAGCTTTGAAGTATCTGCTGGAACAAAAACTTACCACGACTATTCAGAAGAAAGGGTTAACAAAACTATTGGGGGTGGATTACAAAATCCAATACAAGAAGGGAAAACTGAACAAGGTGGCTAATGCTTTGTCGAGGCAGTATGAGGAGTCGGGTCATTGTAACAGCTTGGTTTCAACCACTTTCATTCCTGAGTGGGTTACAGAAGTTGAAAACAGTTATGAAGGAGATGAGTTTGCTCAAGAGAAGATAACAGCTCTAATTGTCTCTCAAACCAGCATTCCTAATTTCTCTTGTTCTAGTGGTATATTAAGGTACAAGGGTAGAGTTTATATTGGCTGTCAAGGGCAATTGAGAGAGCAGGTATTACAAACCTTGCATGATTCTCCCCAAGGTGGACATTCGAGGTCACAGGCAACTTATTATAGGATGCGGCTATACTTTTATTGGTCTGGTATGATGAAGCAGGTAATTGATTATGTGCAACAGTGTGAAGTGTGTCAAAAAAACAAGAATGAACATGTGCCTTACCTAGGATTGTTACAACCACTTCCTGTTCCTCAACAAGGTTGGGGGGTTATTACTATGGATTTTATAAAAGGTCTTCCTCAATCTAGCAAGTTTAACTGCATTTTGGTGATTATTGATAAATTCACCAAATATGCACACTTCTTGCCAGTAACTCATCCTTTTTCAGCCATAGAGGCAGCTAAAGTGTTTCTGGACCAAGTGTATAAGCTCCATGGAACTCCAAAGGTAATTGTTTCTGACGGAGATAAGGTGTTTACAGGCTCTATTTGGTCGGAGCTAATGAAGTTGCTTGGAACCAAGGTTCACATGAGTACAGCCTATCATTTAGAGACTGATGGCTAGTCTGAAAGGCTAAACCAGTGCTTGGAACAATATCTAAGGTGTTTATGCTTCCTACAGCCAAAATCCTGGTGTAAGTGGTTACCACTAGTTGAATGGTGGTATAATACAAGCTACCATACAGCTCTTAAAATGATTCCTTTTCAAGCTATGTATGGATACACACCACCCGAGTTTGCGTGGAACACTAGTATTGTAGCAAGAGTGGATGCAGTAGAAGAATTGCTCAAGGAAAGGGAACAGTTGAGCAAACTGTTGATTGACCAATTAAGAAAGGCTCAAGACCGACTGAAATGGTATGCTGATAAAAAGAGAGTTCAAGGTGGGAGATGAAGTTTAGCTTAAAATTCAGCCTTACAAACAAACTTCTTTGGCATTAAGAAAGAATCTAAAGCTTTCATCTTGATATTATGAACCCTACTCAATTGAAGCAAAAATCAGCCCAGTATATAAGCTAGCCTTGCCACCAAATGCCAAGATTCACCCTGTCTTCCATATTAGCCTTATAAAAAAGAAAGTTGGTTCTAAGGAGGTTCCATCCATAGATCCACCAACAGTAGCTGAGATTGGACAGCCTTTAGTTTACCCGGCTGCTATACTGGACAAAAGAATTATAAAGAGAAGAAACCAGGCAATAACACAATTGCTGGTTGAGTGGACTAACTTTGGTCCTGAGCATGCCACATGGGAGGATTACTTTGTCTTAACTACCCAGTTCCCATCATTTGATCCTTGGGGACAAGGATCCACTTCAACGGGGGGTAATGTTATGAAGTTGACTACTTGTGGAATTGACCATGCCAGCAAGGATGCCAACAGAGCAGACATAGAGCTGAATTTGCCAACATGGTAAACAAAATGGAAGGAGCAATTGTCACTGAAGAATCTGGTGCTAGTAAGCCTGGAAGAGGTGTCACAAACAAAATGGAAGCATCGACCCAGCAGCTGAAGGATGGAAAGGACAAGCAAGGATAAGTTGTTAAGAAATGATGAGTTGGCTAAATGTTACTGGAGCAACAAAAATCATCAGTTGTCAGAACATGCCTCTCCTAATTGGCCCCTTTTTCTTAGTAATCTGTAAGGAATTGGTGCACTATAGCACCTACAAATATATGATGCCATTCCTGATGTAAAAACTTTTTCAGGAATGAAAAGAGTATTTTTTTCTTTTCTGGTCTATATTCTCTATTTCCCTATTTCCTTTACTATTATATAACATAATGTGAATTTTTTTCTCCATTTTCTAGTTGATTTTTCCTTTTTTTCTGTTCACTTTTTTTTTATACTTTGTTATTGGCCATGTACCAATCACCAAGTGAGAAGGGCGGCAGTTTCAGTTTTTATCATTAAACTTAGACCTCCCACTGCTATGGCAATTAATGTTAGGAATTGGGTTCCACTCATTATGGGTGATCCTGGCTTTTTTAATCTTATACTCACACATAATAAGTGTAGTACTCTCACAATTAAATGAATTTATATTCGCACAAAATAAGGGTAATTCTCTCACAATTAAATGAATTAATTGAAAGAGAACGTTATCCCTTCTTTTGGCAAATTTATTATAAGAGAACACATTGTTTGACTAGCATATTTTATAATCTGGAGAATTCATTGCTATACAATTTGTTAAATTTGAATAATGGTGTATTACTAAAATGTTTGTAGAATTAGTAAGATCTAAATTTGCATGTAATTAAATGCTGCAAAATATTTTGCAGCATTGATAAGATGATATTTTGTGAATTTTATATGTGCTAATATATTCTTTATATTGATGTTTTATGCCTAAAAGAGATTACTAATGTTTATTTTATGTTTTAGGTATTAAATATCAAAGTTGGAATTAAAAGGAGCTAAAAAGAGCAAACTGCAGATTTTTCTGTCCAGTTCAAAAGATTGATGAATTTGACCAACTTACTGACCTGATCTCAAGAAGTGGCCTTCATGGAAGTTGTAGAGGACTTCTCAAGGTTTTTGGAATGTATAAGACTGCAAAAATAGGAGTTTGTTTGATGGGTCAAACGTCTAGACAAAATCATTATGAAATTCTGGGCAGAATAACGAGATTTAGAAAGAATTCCAACAAAGCAAGGTTAAGACAAGATTTTGTGAAGACAATATTTGGTTGAGACAACACATGTCTGAAAATTTTGTTATGTCTTAGAGTTTTAATTATTTTTAAGACAATGTAATAAAGTAGGAAAATAGAGTTTGAGTAGAAAAAGAATTGTAAAGAGAGAGAATTTCTAAAATGAGTTTGAGTCAAATTAAAACTCTTCTCAAACTCCTATTCTAATTCAGATTCTTAGGCCTATATAAAGAGCACATTGGCTCTCACAAAAATGAGATCTCTCTTCCCCCTCTTTTCTCTTGTATAGTTTTAGAGTAGATTTAATAAAAATTTTATTTTTACTATTTTGTTGATTTCTTTATTATTTTTAATTCTAATTTTGTTTTCTTTATTTAAATTAATATTGTTTGTGTGTTCTTGCTTGCTAGTTTATAATCTTGATTAGTAATTCTAATGTTATATTATTAAAGATTGCTTCTTTGATTGTTTCTTGCATGATATTTGTAATCTTTATAATATATAATTTGGAGTTTATATTCTTGAATATGAATACTGAGTAGATTTTTTGTTCAGTTATGAGGTAAATTAATTGTTCTTGGAAAAATTATGTTGTGAGATTTTAATCTTATAATATAATTGTTGATTAAGTATCCAAGATTCTCTGAGCACATTTGCATGATTGTTTGTTTGATTAGATAGGAGGCCTACTATTTAGTTAAATTAAATAATCTACAGCCAGATTGAAAACATAAGTTCATAATAACTTGTGAATTTAATCACTAGGGATCTAGGAGAATTAAGGTTTAAGTTAAATAAACCATGCTGAGTGAGTTTGTTAGTTAATGTTGACTCAAATCTTTTTAGATATTAATGCTGCTATTAAAAGTTAATCTATAGCATTGAGTATAGTGGGATCGACCTTTGCTTGCCCTATCTATAGGTTTAAGTAAAGTAATTTATTATTAGTACCTGCGACATTATCAATTTTTGACGCCGTTGCCGGGGAATTGTTTATTTATTTAAGTTGTTTATTATAATTTAAAGATCTAATTATTTTCTTTTCTTTCTTCCTTGCAGGGTTTGCATGTCTGACGAGGATTCTAGTCACAAACTTCAAAAGATTAGAGACTATATACAAGCAACCCAAAGTGTGGTGCCACAAACACCACAACATCCACCATCACTACCACCTAAGACGAGAAGTGAGAGGACTCCATGGAGCAAGCTTATGACCTATGCTATAATTATGAACCACACTACGATACCTACAATTAAGCATGTTGGGATCATTCTAATTTTAGTTATGGGAATCAATATGAGGTTTATAATGCACCATTTCAAGATACATATCAAGCTCCACCTTAAGACTTAGGTATGCCTCTACCTCAAGACTCGGGTATGTCTCTTGTAGATATTGTTAAGATTCTTGAAATTAACACTTTACAATTTTCACAAGAGACTGATGTTTATATTAAGAATATTGAGCACCATGTGAGTCAAATAATGAATTCCTTACGTAACATTGAAGCTATGACCTCTCAACCTGTGGAGAATCCAAGAGATAATGTTACTAACATCACCTTGAAAAGTGAAAGGGAAATTGAATCCAAGGAAAGTGCACGTGAAGATGTCGACAACTTTATAGAAAGGGAGGACGAAATCGATTTCAATATTAAAGGAGGAGTTGTCGACATGCACAATATAAAAGGGAGAAAGAATTTCAACAACTTTATAAAGCACTATGAGGAGACATTGAAGACATTTAGGAAAATGGAAGTCAATATTCCTGTCCTTGATGAAATTAATGATCAAGTGCCTTGCAATGCCAAATTTTTAAGGGAACTATGCACTTCCAAGAGGAAATTAAAAGGTGATGAAAAACAAGTTCTTAAAGATGAGCTAGAAATAACCACGAGCAAAAATCTTGAGAAGGAGGAACTCAAGAAACCGATAAAAAAATTGAGGTTTGGGATTAGATGATGGAAGGTGACAATGTTGAGCTAACGACATTAAACCAAAGCACTACTTGGGAGGCAACCCAAGGATGTAAAAATGAGGGAGTATTTCTTTCCTTGACTTGTATTACCATTTAATTTTTGAGTTTTTATTGTTCTTCTTTGCATGCTAGACTTACTTTGAGGACAAAGTAAGATTTAAGTGTAAGGGGGAATATTGGTTTATGAGTCTGTAGAGTTTTTTTTAGGAAGAGGAATTTAAAAAAAATGTCAAATTTTTGAGAGTTTTAAAAGATCATGATATGGTTTCTTTCTCTTAAGGATTGATTTTAAACTAAAACAAAGTTTTATAAGAAAGTTGAAAGTATTTTGATTGTTATTATTATTGAAGTGAATACTTTCTAAATAATTTATGTGAGTTCATGATTAAAAATGATTGTTCATATGATATTGATAATGAGATTAGTTCATTGAAGTTGGTATAAGCAAAGGATAAATAGACAAGAACATAAAAAAAATAAACATAAAAAAAAAGAAAAAAAAGAAAAATAGAGGTTGAAAGCTTTAAATTCTACTCCAATGTCTTGAGTTGCTTGATTTTGTTGATTAAATTCTTGAAGTGACTTAAAATATGAGTATGCAAAGCACTTTAAAAGAGGGCTTACTTGTTGAGTAACCGGGTATTGGTATCACCAATATTAACATTCACGTAAAAAGGCAAATAAGTACTTAGAGAAACCATTGTTGAAACCTCAAAGGAAAAAGAAAAAAAAGTTCTTGATCTATTGACTTTGTTTGTAGTAATGTAAAGTGGATACTATATGTTTCAATTGTATTGATTGTGAATTTTACATGAATTTATTTAGAAGGATGCATGAATATGATAAGTTATGATTAGAATATCATTGACTTGATTATTTGACTCTTGTTGACGTTATGAGTTAAGAATTGAAAGATTTGAAAATATGTCCATGATCTTAATCTTGTTTTGAGTCATAATTTTTAAATTTTTGAGTCTTATTTTGAATTTTTAGGATTGAGTCTTAAGTAAAAGATTTTGTGGGTATATCTTCTGAAAGGCCTTACGAGACACAAGTCGTCCACTAGGGGTGACCTAGGGGTTTAAAGGCTTATTGCATATGCTAAATGCAATCGTGATTCCTATGAAAGTGAGTTAGGATTTAAGGATTTTGGGATTTAGAATTAGGAGTTAGTTTAGGTTTTGCTTGAGGACTAGCAAAAGCTAAGTGTGGGGGAATTTGATAAGATGATATTTTGTGAATTTTATATGTGCTAATATATTCTTTATATTGATGTTTTATGACTAAAAGAGATTACTAATGTTTATTTTATGTTTTAGGTATTAAATATCAAAGTTGGAATTAAAAGGAGCTAAAAAGAGTAAATTACAGATTTTTCTATCAAGTTCAAAAGATTGATGAATTTGACCAACTTAATGACCTGATCTCAAGAAGTGGCCTCATGGAATTGTAGAGGACTTCTCAAGGTTTCCGGAATGTACAAGATCGCAAAAATCGGAGTTCGTTTGATGGGTTAAACGTATGGACAAAATCAGTACGAAATTCTGGGTAGAATAACGAGATTTAGAAAGAATTCCAACAAAGCAAGGTTAAGACAAGATTTTGTGAAGACAAGATTTGGTTGAGACAATACATGTCTAAAAATTTCGTTATGTCTTAAAGTTTTAATTATTTTTAAGACAATGCAATAAAGTAGGAAAATAGAGTTTGAGTAGAAAAAGAATTGTAAAGAGAGAGAAGTTCTAAAAAGAGTTTGAGTCAAATTAAAACTCTTCTCAGACTCCTACTCTAATTCAGATTCTTAGGCTTATATAAAGAGCACATTGGCTCTCATAAAAATGAGATCTCTCTTCCCCCTCTTCTCTCTTGTATAGTTTTAGAGTAGATTTAATAACAATTTTATTTTTATTATTTTGTTGATTTCTTTATTATTTTTAATTCTGATTTTGTTTTCTTTATTTAAATTAATATTGTTTGTGTGTTCTTGCTTGCTAGTTTATAATCTTGATTAGTAATTCTGATTTTATATTATTAAAGATTGCTTCTTTGATTGTTTCTTGCATGATATTTGTAATCTTTATAATATATAATTTGGATTTTATATTATTAAATATGAATAGTGAGTAGATTTCTTGTTCAGTTATGAGGTAAATTAATTGTTCTTGGAAAAAGTATGTTGTGAGATTTTAAACTTATAGTATAATTGTTGATTAAGTATCCAAGATTCTCTAAGCACATTTGCATGATTGTTTGTTTGATTAGATAGGTGGCCTACTATTTAGTTAAATTAAATAATTTACAGCCAGATTAAAAACATAAGTCTGTAATAGCTTGTGAATTTAATCACTAGGGATCTAGGAGAATTAAGGTTTAAGTTAAATAAACCGCGCTGAGTGAGTTTGTTAGTTAATGTTGACTCAAATCTTTCTAGATATTAATGCTGCTATTAAAACTTAATCTATAGTGCTGAGCATAGGTAAATTTGGATAGTTAGAGATTAATTAAGACACTGAGCCTTTAATTAACAACACAGTAAGGAAAGATAGGTGTAATTGGATGCTGGGGAATTACACTACGGTTGACTACTTAATTGACAATGATCTTAAATAATCAATGATCAACATCACATCCCAAGAATAATTAATTACCTTGTAACTGAAGTTTTGTGGTATTTGATATTTTCTAATTTATTTAATTGTTTTTTTTATTTTCTTAGTTATTATAGTTTAATTGAAACCCCCCCAAATCTCTTTTCTCTCTCTAAATAATAGTTAGGTATTTAATTTAAATAATTAACTTGAATAAAACAATCTTTGTGGGATCAACCTTTGCTTACCCTATCTATAGGTTTAAGCAAAGTAATTATTATTGGTAACACTGCTAAAAATGTCGATGATTCTTGCGTCACCACATTTTACGACATTTTGTAGATAAATGTCGCTAGAATAACAACACTTTTAAAACATTTAGTGGCGCTCTTGGACACCTTAAAATGTAGTATCAATCTATTCAAATATTTAGTGGTGTTTAAAAGTAAAACGGCGCCAAATTAAATGTTGTGAACTAATTTAGCGACGTTTTCATTCACAACTGCTGCTAAATTTTTCATTAAGCAACGTTTCCCTCATAAACACTGTTAAATTCCTAATTCTATTTTTTAAAATAAATTTTATTTTTTAATATATTAATTATAGCTCAAAAAAATTTTTAATGAATATTTTTAATCTTATACTTGCACATAATAAGTGTAGTACTCTCACAATTAAATGAATTTATATTCGCACATAATAATTGTAATTCTCTCACAATTAAATGAATTAATTGCAAGAGAACGTTATCCCTTCTTTTTGCAAATTTATTATAAGAGAACACATCGTTTGACTAGCATATTTTATAATCTCGAGAATTCATTGCTATACAATTTGTTAGCTTTGACTAATGGAATAATGGTATATTACTAAAATGTTTGTAGAATTAGTAAGATCTAAATATGCATGTAATTAAATGTTGCAAAATAGTTCGCAGCATTTACCAGAAACACTGCTAAAAATGTCGGTGATTCTTGCGTCGCCACATTTTGTGACGTTTTGTTGATAAACATCGCTAGAATAACAACACTTTTAAAACATTTAGCGGTGCTCTTGGACACCTTAAAATGTAGGGAAGTTCTATAGTAAGGCTACAAATTTTGACCTTATTATAAGGTCAGTGATTAATAACCTTTAGATTAGAAAAAATTAATCTCAATCATTGATTAAATTTTAAAGATAAAAAAAGTTTTAACCTGATAACCTATTCAGCAAGTTTTTCAAACTATCATCATAAAATGTATTATCAATGTAACCATCATATACAACTTTTATTTTATTTTTTTTTTATAAAATCCTTTCAATTAAATGAAAATTTTTTATTAACTAAAAAAACAAATAAGGTAAATATGAATTAAAATCAAGCAAATTTAAGAGCATAAAAAAATTAAACATGCTATTAATAAAATTTAAACTTTAAACTTAAAAATCTAATCATGCAAACTAAATTTTAATTTCTAACTTAACCCAAATTACTTAAATTAATCTAGAGATAGAAATTAACTATACTATCCTGTAATTTAAATTTTAAAATAAATCTTCATTCTTAAACTTAACATTTATCACTTCTTACGGTTTCAATAGTGTTTAGAAATATGGAAGATCATTTAGTTGCAGGTATTGTTATTGATTCAGTAAAGCACCTAATGCGAAGATTCAACTACCGCAAGATCCTTCACATAAGACGAGATTGGAACAAGGTAGCTTATGGTTTGGCAAAGGCAAAAGATGTGGAGGGTCCCAAAATTTGGATGAAGTTCCTACTTTTTTATTTGCTTTGCGTGAATCTATGAGGCAAAAGCCTCCTTGTAATTGTCTTTAATTTTAAATTTATTACTAATACAATCCTGCAGCAATACTTTAGTAGTTAAGTTTTAAATTTTTATTTAATAGTAAATTTTGTTTATACACTTAAACTCAGCAAAGTAATCGTGGCAGCAAGGGCTCAAGATAACAACAATTTTATCTTGCAGCAATATAAGAATAACAAAGCAATGGTAAAAGTAATTAAATGCAAAAATATTAAATCAATGACTAGAAAGAAAACATAATCTTCATCTAATGCAGGAAAGAAAACTGAAAATGAAATAAAATATGCAGAACTGCCATGTTTAGCATAGCAAGATTCAGGAGAGCTATAAACAACTCGCATAGCTTCATCTCCAAGTTGCTGCTAGAGCAGTCGAATGCCCGTAAAAGGCATTTGACTGCCCTAGTTGAAAAATTAAACAAAATTTATGCAGGCAAACAGCAGTTGACTGCCCCTTGTTTGCATAAATTATGTTTAATTTTTTAACTAGGGTAGTCCAATGCTATTCACTAGCATTCGACTGCCCTTCCTTAAACTATGATATTTAGTATAAATAAAACTTTAAATCTTAGTAAAATTATTATAATTAATTGTAAAATTGATTATAATAATTGTAAAATGAATGAGAATAAACAAAAAAAATATTAGAATAAGCATAAAAATATAATAGTTAACCATAAATTTTATAACATTCATTGTAAAATTTATGATATTCATAGTAAAATTTATGAGATACATTGTAAAATTTATGAGATTCATCGTAAAATTTATGAAATTCATTGTAAACTTTATGACATTCATCGTAAAATTTATGAGATTCATCTTAAAATTTATGACACTCATCACAAATTTTATGAGATTCATTGGAGTCATCGTAAAATTTATGACACTCATCATAAAATTAATGAGATTCATCGTAAAATTTATGACATTCATCGTAAAATTTATGTCATTTCACTGTAAATTTTATCAGATTCATCGTAAATTTTATGACATTCATCATAAAATTTATGTCATTTCACCATAAAATTTATGACATTCATCGTAGAGTTAGGAAATTTTATTTTTGGTGACTGACGACACTCATCATGATCTCAAGAAGTGGCCTTCATGGAAGTTGTAGAGGACTTCTGAAGGTTTCCAGAATATCCAAGATCGCAAAAATCGGAGTTCATTTGGTAGGTCAAACGTCTGGACAAATCCAGTATGAAATTCTGGGCAGAAAAACGAGATTGAGAAGAAATTCCAACAAAGCAAGTTCAAGACCAGATTTTTTGAGAGAAGATAATTTCTTAATTTTATTTTGTCTTAGATCTGTAATTAATTAATAAAAATAGGCATTAGGAATTTTACATAGAAAATAATTGTAAAAGATGATGAGATAAAGATAAGAGTTTGACTAGTCAAATTACTTGTTTCCCAAGTAAACTCTTATCTGAATCCCACATTGCTTAGGAAAGTCTTTTAAACTCTTCCTTAGGCCTATATAAAGAGCACAAGGCTCTCATAAACAACATCCCTCAAATCCCTCACATCCCTCTCTTCCCCCTCTTCTCTCTTGTTTAGTTTTAGAGTAGATTTAATAGAAATTTTATTTTTATTATTTTGCTTATTTCTTTATTATTTTTAATTCTGATTTTGTTTTCTTTATTTAAATTAATATTGTTTGTGTGTTCTTGCTTGCTAGTTTATAATCTTGATTATTAATTCTGATTTTATATTATTAAAGATTGCTTCTTTGATTGTTTCTTGCATGATATTTGTAATCTTTATAATATTAAACTTGAATTTTATGATCTTGAATATGTCTAGGAGTAGTTTTCTTATTCAGTTATGAGGTAAATTGATTATTTTTGGGAAAAACATGTTGTGAGACTCCTGAACCTATTATATAATTGTTGATTAAGTATCCAAGATTCTCTAAGCACATTATAATGATTGTTTGTTTGATTAGATAGGGTGCACACTATTTAGTTAAATTAAATAATCTACCGCCAGATTAAAAACATAAGTCCAGAATTGCTTGTGGAGTTAATCACTATGGATGGAGGAGAATTAAGGTTTAGATTAAATGAACCGAGATTATGTGTTTGTTATCTAATGTCAACCCATATCTTTCTTGTTGTTAATGCTGCCACAACCTATATCTAGAGAGCTTCTTCTAGGTAGGTTAAGTAGTTAGGGATTAGTTAAAGAGCTTGTTTTAACTAACAACTCAGTAAGGAAAGATGGTGTAACAGAGCTTGTTGTTATGTTACGGTTGACTATTTAATTGACAGTGATATTTTGTAATCAATGATCAACATCAAAATCCAAGAATGATTGATTGCCTCGTAACTGAAGCTTTTTGCTATTTGTCTTTGATACTTAATAATTCTTGTTTTCTTTATTTTAGAATAGTCTCCAAAACCCCCAAACTTCTTCTTTCCCTAAAACTTAAGATTAGATTTTTAATTTAATAATTAACTTAACAAATTCAGTCTCTGTGGGTTCGACCCTTACTCCGCTATCTACATAGTAGAGTTAGGAAATTTTATTTTTGGTGACTGACGACACTCATCACAAAGGCAAGTCAAGAGAGTGCATGAGTCCATGTGCTGTTCCTATGTTACTTGTTCCTTGGAAGGATGGGATATGGAGGATTTGTGTTGATTGTCATGCCATCAATAAAATCACTGTAAAGTATCACTATCCCATTCCTAGATTAGATGATAGGCATGATGAATTACATGGTTTTTGCATCTTTTCCAAAATTAATTTGAAAAGTGGTTATCATCAAATTCGCATGAAACAAGGTGATGAATGGAAAACTGCATTTAAGACTAAGCATGGTTTGTATGATGGTTAGTTATGCCTTTTGTATTAACTAATACACCTAGCACTTTCATGAGATTAATGAACCATGTCTTGCGTGCTTTCATTGAAAAATTTGTAGTTATCTATTTTGATGATGTCTTGATCTATAGTAGATGTTTGCATGAACATATTGAACATTTAAAGAATCTGCTTAATGTCTTGAGAAAGGAAAGTTGTATGCTAACCTTAAGAAATGTTCTTTTTGCACTGATAAGATTATGTTTCTTGGATATGTAGTTTCTTTTAATGGTATAGCAGTAGATGATGAAAAGGTTAAGGCAATTAAAGATTGGCCTATACCTAAGAATATCTTTGAGGAGCACAGTTTTCATGGATTAGCTAGTTTCCACCGTAGGTTTGTTAGAGACTTTAGCACTATAGCTGCACCTTTAACTGAAGTTGTTAAAAAGAATGTTAGATTTAAATGGAGTCCTGAGCAAGATCATGCTGTTAACTTGCTTAAAGAGAAGCTTTGTTCTGCACCTTTATTATCCTTACCCGACTTCATTAAAACTTTTGAGATTGAGTGTGATGCTTCAAGTATAGGTATTGGAGCTACTTTAGTCTAGGAGAACTGCCCTATTGCTTTCTTCAGTCAGAAGTTAAGTGGAGCTGCCCTTAACTATCTCACTATGATAAAGAGATGTATGCATTAGTGAGGGCCTTGGAAACATGGCAACATTATTTATAGCCTAAGAAATTCGTCATCTGATCATGAGTCCTTAAAGCACTTGATGGGACAAAGCAAGTTGGACAAGTGGCATGCCAAGTGGATGGAGTTCATTGAGACATTTTCATATGTGATCAAATATAAATAAGGTAAAGAAAATGTCATGGATGATGCATTGTCTCGAAGGTATACTCTAATCACTACCATTAATGCAAAACTACTTGGATTTGAGTATATTAAAGACTTGTATGCTCCTGATGAGGATTTTGAAAATGATTTCAACGCATGTGAGAAAACTGGTTTTGGAAAGTTTTATAGGCATGATTGATTCTTATTTAGGGAAAATAGATTATGCGTGACTAGAAGTTCTTTGAGAGAATTATTAGTTAGAGAAGCCCATAGTGGTTGATTAATGAGACATTTTGGAGTAAAGAAAACTTTAGACATATTGCATGATATCTTCTTTTGGCCTAACATGAAAAGAGATGTTGAAAAGTTGTGTGAAAGATGTGTCACTTGTAAATAAGCTAAGTCTAGAGTTATGAATCATGGTCTTTATACTCCTTTGCCTATTCATACTACTCCTTGGATTGAGATTTCTATGGACTGTGTATTGGGTTTTCCAAGAACAAAGGGAGGTAGAAATTTTGTTTTCGTTGTTGTTGACAGGTTCTCTAAGATCACTCATTGCTTGTCATAAGACTAATGATGCAAGCAACGTTGCTGATTTATTCCTCAAGGAAATTATTCCAAGGACCATTGTTTCTGACCGTGATGCAAAGTTCCTTAGCTACTTTTGGAAAACTTTACGGGAAAAGTTGGGAACGAAGTTGTTGTTTTCAACTACTTGTCATCTACAAACCGATGGTCAAATTGAAGTAGTCAATTGTACTTTGTCTACTTTGTTGAGGTCCATTATTCAAAAGAACTTGAAGAATTGGGAAGATTGTTTACCTCATGTGGAGTTTGCTTACAATAGAAGTGTGCATTCTACTACTAGTTATTCCTTATTTGAAGTCGTTTATGGTTTTAATTCACTCACTCCATTGGATCTTTTACCACTACTTATTGAGGAGAGAGCTAGTTTGGATGGGGAAAAGAAACCTAAATTTGTTAAGCAATTGCATGAGAAGCTACATCAAAGCATTGAGAAGAGAACTGAGCAATACGCTACTCAAGCCAACAAACATCGCAAGAAAGTTGTCTTTGAACCTGTGATTAGGTTTGGGTAGATATGCGTAAAGAGAGATTTCCTGCTCAACGTCGCTCCAAGTTGCAGCATCGAGGAGATTGACGATTCCAAGTTATTGAGAAGATCAATGACAATGCTTATAAGTTGGATCTTCTAGGTGAGTATAATGTTACTGCTACATTTAATGTTTCTTATGTTTCTTATCTTTCTCCCTTTGATATTGATATCGATGATTCTGATTTGAGGACAAATTGTTTCGAGGAAATGGGGAATGATGGAGGCCCATCCAGCTCACAAATCCTAAGTAATGTTCATGATGATTGTGATCCTTTGAGCATCCATGGAGGTCCAATGGCTAGAGCTAAAACAATGATAATGCAACAAGTCTTGACTAGTTTCATTAATATTACCAGAGAGAAAGCCCAACAAAGGTTGAGCATGGAGGATGACAAAGTCTTCTACAAACTTCTTGAAGACTCAAAGTATTGGGCCAAAATGCAATTGGGCTGGTGCATAAATTCAGCCTAGTGCAATTGAGCTAATTTCTATACTTATTTTATTTAGTTATATACTATTGGGCTGAACATTTTATCTTAATTTAATTTAAGCCCAATTTCTTTTTATTTAATAGGTATTATAGGATTTTTTATTTCTTCTTTTGATACCAAATGATATGAACCTAACCGAAAGAAGATGAGTTTCAATGAAGAACACGAAGAACACACTAAAAATAAAAAGAACAAGTCAAGAACGCAACAGATTAAACAAAGAATTAAAGTTAAAACCAAGACCCGTTGTGTAAAAACACAAGAATCTATGGTATTGGACCAAGACCCATTGCTTAGAAAAGCAAGAACCTATGGTATGAATTGGTGGAAGATAGAAGAACGCCACAAGGAAGACCTTGATAAGTTCAAAAAGAAGTCTCAATTTTATTACTCAAACAATTGTGTTTTGCCCAAAGGGTTACATAGTATTTATAGGCAAATAGCAAACTTGCAACACAAAGAATAAGAATCCTACTTTCCTAACTTGCAGAATAGGAAATAGCAAACTTGCAGAACAAGTAATAGGAATCATACTTTCCTAACTTGCAGAAGTTGAGCTTGGATCATGTTGTAGAAGACTTTGTCATCCTCCATGCTCAAACTTTGTTGAGCTTTCTTTCTAGCAATATTAATGAAACCAGCCAAGACTTGTTGTATTATCTTTGTTTTAGCTCTTGTCATTAGACATCCATGGATGCTCAAAGGATCACGATCATCACAAACATGACTTGGGATTTGTGAGCTAGATGGGCCTCCATCACTCAAGGTACTAAAGCGCAGCTAAATCCATGGAACAATATATAATACGATCATTGCAGATAATTTGTAGAGTGTAAAAATAAGGGGTGAGCTAATGTGCTTAGTAAGAGAATCGTATACAAGATTGATACTATGAAATCTATATACTTAAAACATTTAATCCCTAGCAGTGTACTATGGTATAAATTAGGAAGGTACTATAGTCGGCTAAGAAACCTGATATGGACCTCACCGAAAGAAGATGAGGTTCAATGAAGAAGACGAAGAACAACAAGAACAAGTTAAAAACGCAGCAGAAGAAAACAAAAATTAGAGATAAAACCACGACCCGTTGTGTAGAAACACAAGAACTTATGGTATTGGACCAAGACCCGTTGCTTAGAAAAGCAAGAACCTATGGTCTATATTGGTGGAAGGTAGAAGAACGCCACAAGGAAGACCATGATAAGTTCAAGAGTTCTCAAGAGAACCAAAGAGAAGAAGTCTCTCAATTTTACTACTAAAATCAATTGTGTTCTCCCCAAAGGGTTACATAACTATTTATAGGCAATTAGATAACTTGCAGCACAAGTAATAGGAATCCTAATTTCCTAACTTGCAGAATAGGAAATAGGAAACTTGCAGAACAAGCAATAGGAATCCTACTCTCCTAACTTGCAGAACAAGTAATAGAAGTCTTACAAAATCTATTATTTAAAAAGGAACAATGTTCAGCCTAATAATACTTAACTAAATAAAATATACATCTAGCCTAATTTGCATTTCGACCCAATACTTGTGTGTCTTCAAGAAGGTTGAACTTGGGCTTGGACCATGTTGTAGAAGACTTTATCATCCTCCATGCTCAAGCTTTGTTGGGCTTTCTCTCTAGCAATATCAATGAAACCAGCCAAGGCTTGTTGCATTATCTTTGATTTAGCTCTTGTAATTGGACCTCCATGGATACTTAAAGGATCACGATCATCACGAACATGACTTGAGCTTTGTGAGCTTGGATCTCCATCATTCCCCCTCTCCTCGAAAGGATTTGTCCTCAAATCAGAATCACCTACATCAATATCAAAGGGAGAAAGATCAGAAACATTAAATGTAGCACTAACATTATACTCACTTGGAAGATCTAACTTATAAGCGTTGTCATTGATCTTCTTAATCACTTGGAATGGTCCATCTCCTCGAGGTTGCAACTTGGAGCGACGCTGAGCAGGAAATCTCTCTTTACGCATATGTACCCAAACCCAATCACCAGGTTCAAAGACAACTTTCTTGCGATGCTTGTTGGCTTGAGTAGCATATTGCTCAGTCCTCTTCTTAATGTTTTGACGTACCTTCTCATGTAGTTGCTTAACAAAATCAGCTTTCTTTTCCCCATCCAAACTAGCTCTCTCTTCAATAGGTAGTGGTAAAAGATCCAATGGAGTGAGTGGATTAAAACCATAGACAACTTCAAATGGAGAATAACTAGTAGTAGAATGCACACTTCTATTGTAAGCAAACTCCACATGAGGCAAACAATCTTCCCAATTCTTCAAATTCTTTTGAATAATGGATCTCAACAAAGTAGACAAAGTACGATTGACTACTTCAGTTTGACCATCGGTTTGTGGATGACAAGTAGTTGAAAACAATAGCTTTGTTCCTAACTTTCCCCATAATGTTTTCCAAAAGTAGCTAAGGAACTTCACATCACGGTCAGAAACAATGGTCCTCGGAACACCATGTAGACGAACAATTTCCTTGAAGAATAAATCGGCAATGTTACTTGCATCATCTGTCTTGTGACAAGCAATAAAGTGAGCCATCTTAGAGAACCTGTCAACGACAACAAAAACAGAATCTCTACCTCTCTTTGTTCTTGGTAACCCCAAAACAAAGTCCATAGAAATGTCAGTCCAAGGAGCAATAGGAATAGGCAATGGAGTATAAAGACCATGATTCATAACTCTAGACTTAGATTGTTTACAAGTGACACATCTTTCACACAATTTTTCAACATCTCTTTTCATGTTAGGCCAAAAGAAGTGATCATGCAATATATCTAAAGTTTTCTTTACTCCAAAATGTCCCATTAATCCACCACTATGGGCTTCTCTAACAAGTAATTCTCTTAAAGAACTCCTAGGCACACATAATCTATTTTCCCTAAATAAGAATCCATCATGCCTATAAAAATTTCCAAAACCAGTTTTCTCACATGCAATGAACACATTTTCAAAATCCTCATCAGTAGCATACAAGTCTTTAATATACTCAAATCCAAGTAGTTTTGCATTAAGAGTAGTGATTAGAGTATACCTTCGAGACAATGCATCAGCCACGACATTTTCTTTACCTTGTTTATATTTGATCATATATGGAAATGTCTCAATGAACTCCATCCACTTGGCATGACGCTTGTTCAACTTGCTTTGTCCTTTCAAATGCTTCAAGGACTCATGATCAGTGTGGATGACAAATTCCTTAGGCCATAAATAGTGTTGCCATGTTTCTAAGGCCCTCACTAATGCATACATCTCTTTATCATATGTGGGATAGTTAAGGGCAGCTCCACTTAACTTCTCACTGAAAAAAGCAATGGGGCGCTTCTCCTGCATTAAAATAGCTCCAATACCTATACTTGAAGCATCACACTCAATCTCAATTGTTTTCTCTTTTTGCTTAGCCTCAGCTTCACTCACTATTCTTTTCTCACTCTGTTTTAATCTCAATTGATCCTCATCTTTCATTAGCACACTTAAAGTTTGACATGCTATATATTCCTTTCCATCCATGGGTAATTTCATACTATCCTCATCATCCTCTAATTGCAGCATAGAATCATCATCAAAATCTTCTTCATAATTGCTATCCAACTTATTATGAGCAACATTATCACATGCATAAGAAGTATTATCTTGGTTTACCTTAGCTAGGGCAACATCGTGTTGCTCCAACTTATCATATTTAATCAACTTCGACTCTATCCTCGAAAGTTGTTGTTGCATGGCTAGGAACATGATCTCAATCTTACTCAAATCAAGCTTTTCACTATTAGAAGACATGATTGCAACCTGCAAGAAACGTTAGTAAAAGACAAGGACCTCACAAGTATTGATGGAGATCCAGATGGAGATCCACTTGCTCGTGATGTTCGTGATGCTAAGGATCCATTGGTCATCCAAGGAGGTCCAATTACCCGAGCTCGAGTTAAGAAAACGCAACAAGCCCTGGCCTCATTCATGTAACAAGCTCTGGCATCATTGAAGTGTCAAGGAAGCTTCCATGAAGAGTCCCAAGACATCTATACTTGCTTGGAAGCCCAAAAGACATGAGCATGGTTTACTATCTTATTTTAGCTTAACAATAAGATGGGCTAAGTGTTTGGATAGCCCACGTTTGAGTCTTGTTGTGTCTTGGACTATTTATTTTATGTAACTAGGTTTAGGCATGAATTTGGGTTTAGTTTTATTTTCTATTGGTGTTAATTCCAGCCCACTTGTTTATGGGCTTAAGTGCTAGGTATTATTATAAATACCTTGTAAACGCTATTGATGGAGACATCAGTTAATTGAATTTTCAGAAATTGAGTGTGCCTTTCTCTTGGGTTCCCTCTCAACTAGGCTTATCAAGGTCTTCTTCCTTGTGGCGCCTCCTTCTTCACCATCCACCATTGCTAAACCTTAGGTTCTCGAATTCTTATTCGTAGGGTCAAGGTCCAATACCTTTGGGTTCGAGTCTCTTTAGGCTTCGGGTCTAGGTTTCAGAAGTTGTCATTCATCAACTTTGCTTCTGTCTTCTTGCGTGTCAGCTCCTTCAAATTCCAAGCTACGTTTTGTCTTGTCCGTACGCATCAGTTGGTATTCAGAGCTCAAGTTCCGATTTTCTGGTTTGTTTGTGCGTCACTCACTTTTCGATTCTTTTTTTGGTTTTTTTTTTTTTTTTCAATTTTTTTTCTTTTGTTCGTTCCACTTTCTGGTTTGTTTGTGTGTTCCTAGCCGCCACTTATTTCTTAACCCTAAAACCCTAGCCACCACTTATTTCATTACACAAAAAACCCTAGCCGCACCCCTTAAAAATAAAACCCTAGCCGCACCCCTCAAAAAAAAAACCCTAGCCGCACCCCTCAAAAAAAAAAACCCTAGCCTCACCCCTCAAAAAAAAAAAAAACCTAGCCGCACCCCTCCTCTTTCAAGGAAACCGCAACACTCAGAGTTAAAAAAAAAGAAGAAAAGAATTCGAAAAAAAAAGAAGAAGAAAAGAATTCGAAAAAAAAAAGAAGAAAAAAAAAAGAAAAAAATTTTTTTTTGCGGTACTGTTCAAACAGAAGTTTTGGTTGAGTTAGGAGGCGTGTGAGTACCTGTTTTAAAGAAAACGACGAAAGAAAACGACCTAGTGAAGCTTTGCTTCACTAGCCCCATCCTATCTTGGCCAAATTCCATCGTTTTCCTATAGTTTTAGGCCATTTTTCATTTTTTTATCATTCTAGTTATTTTTTTTATTTTTTTTCTTATTTTTTTATTCTTTCTTTCTTTCTTTGAGTCACCCTAGCCCTAGCCACACCTTTCTGTGAAAAAAAAAAAAAAAAAATTCTTGGTGACAATACTTGGTGAATTAGTTGATTTTACGAGGTTGAATCTTTGACTGAGTCTCTAGTGTGATTGTGAACCTATAGAGTTAAGGTAGAGTAAGGGAAAAAGGCACGAGTATGTGAGAGACATTAGTAGAGAAACGCCAAATTACTTGAGTGAAACAGGAGTGTAAACATGTGAGGATATTACTTGTTGATAATGTCTTCTGATGGTGATAAGTCAGACTTTAAAAAGATTGAATTCCTGCTTCAGGCAATGCAACAACAGTTCCAACGGATGGATGTGAAATTCAATGACATTCATGATAAGTTGAACCAACATGAAGCTCGGTTTGCAAAGATCCAACAAGGTGATACTTCTCGTCAAAAAAGTAAGGTTGTTGCCACTGATGAGTATGATGATAATGTTGGGTATGATTCGAATGAAGAGTCTGGGATAGATAGACATCATAGAAGGTACCATGGGTATAGAGATCGAGTTGATAGAGCCCGTGATAGAGGCAAGGAGAAGCTGGATGGAAACCTTAGCAGTATCAAATTAAAGATTCCTCCTTTCCAAGGCAAGAATGATCCTGAGGCATATTTGGAGTGGGAAAGGAAGCTTGAAATGGTGTTTGACTGCCACCACTACTCTGAAGAAAAGAAGGTCAAACTTGCAGCAATTGAGTTCACAGAGTATGCTATGGTTTGGTGGGATCAGTTAGTCACTAGTCGAAGAAGATATGGTGATCCTCCAGTGTCTACATGGGATGAGATGAAGCGCATCATGAGGAAGAGATTTGTTCCTACTCATTACTACAGGGAGTTATACCAGAAGCTCCAAGGTCTTACCCAGGGCTCAAAGAGTGTTGAGGATTACTACAAAGAGATGGAAATAACCATGATCCGAGCCAATATCCAGGAGGATGCAGAAGCTACTATGGCTCGTTTTCTTCAAGGCTTAAACCGTGAGATTGCCAATGTAGTCGAGTTGCAGCATTACATGGATTTAGAGGAGATGTTGCATGTGGCCATCAAAGTGGAAAGGCAACTCAAAAGGAAAGGTACATCCCGTTTTACTTCTAGTTCAGTTCCTGTTTGGAAATCTAACACCTTTCATAGGGATGATAAGCCTGTGCCTACGCATAAGTCAGAGAGCTTTGCTAAGCCCAAGCCTGAGGGCCCTCCAAAGCCTAAGACTGAACCTGCCCAAGCATCCGAGAGCAGGACACGTGACATTAAGTGTTTCAAGTGTTTAGGTCGTGGACATATTGCCTCACAGTGTCCCAACCGTAGGGTGATGATCATGCATGGGAATGGAGATGTTGAGAGTGAAGGTTCCGAACTCGGTGTAGAAGATGAGATGCCTGCGTTAGAAGATGTCGACGAAGAAGAAGTTGTTGAGTATGCTGCTCATGGTGAGGCACTTGTTGCTAGGCGTGCTCTTACTACTCATGTGAAGTTTGAGGATGAGGCACAGCGCGAGAACATCTTCCATACGAGATGCCATATTAGTGACAAGGTATGTACTGTAATCATTGATGGTGGGAGTTGTACTAATGTTGCTAGCACATACCTTGTTGATAAATTAAAGTTGCCCACTACCAAGCATCACCACCCATATAAGTTGTAGTGGATTAATGACTGTGGTGAAGTCAACGTGGTGAAGCAAGTCTTGGTTCCTTTTCGTATTGGAAGGTATCACGATGAGGTGTTGTGTGACGTAGTGCCCATGCAAGCTAGCCACCTATTGCTGGGTAGACCATGGCAGTATGATCGGAGAGTCATCCACGACGGTTACACTAACCGTTATTCCTTTACTATGGAAGGCAAGAAGATCGCTCTTGCTCCCCTTAGCCCCAAGGAGATTTATGAGGACCAATTAAGGCTAAAGGAGCAACATGACGAGCAAAGGAAGCAAGCTAAAGAAAAGAAGGAAAACAAGGACAGCAAAACAGTGAGCTGCTATGCCAAACCCCGAGATGTGAAGACTGCATTTCTTGCTAAGTCTCTTATCCTTTTACTCTTATTTAAAGATTCTTATTTTATTGATGCTGAACTCCATGATACTTTGCCTACTGATGTTGTCTCATTGTTGCAGGAGTTCGAGGATGTATTCCCTGAGGAGATCCCAAGTGGATTACCACCGATTCGTGGGATCGAGCACATGATTGACCTTGTCCCCGGAGCTACCATTCCTAACCGTCCAGCCTACAGAAGTAATCCCGAGGAGACGAAGGAGCTTCAAAGGCAAGTTAAGGAGCTCATGAGGAAAGGTTATGTGAGAGAGAGGATGAGTCCTTGCGCCGTGCCCGTACTGCTTGTGCCAAAAAAAGATGGGACGTGGAGGATGTGCGTTGACTGCCGAGCCGTCAACAAAATCACTGTAAAGTACCGCTATCCTGTTCCTAGGCTAGATGACATGCTTGATGAGTTGCATGGTGCATGCATGTTTTCTAAAATTGATTTAAAGAGCGGATATCACCAAATTCGTATGAGAGAAGGTGATGAATGGAAAACCGCATTCAAGACTAAACATGGTCTCTACGAGTGGTTAGTTATGCCTTTTGGCTTGACTAATGCACCTAGTACATTCATGCGTTTAATGAACCATGTTTTACATGATTTCATTGGTAAGTATGTGGTTGTCTATTTTGATGATATTTTGATATACAGTAAGAGCCAGCATGAGCATGTTGAGCATCTTAGGAATGTTCTTACTGTTTTGAGGAATGCAAGTTTGTATGCCAATTTTAGGAAATGTACATTCTGCACTGATAAGATTGTTTTTCTTGGGTATGTCGTTTCTTCACATGGCATTTCTGTTGATAATGAGAAGGTAAAGGCAATTAAAGATTGGCCTGTACCTAAGTCTGTTTCTGAGGTGCGTAGTTTCCATGGTTTAGCTAGTTTCTATCGTCGATTCGTTAGAGACTACACCTTTGATCGAAGTGGTCAAAAAGAATGTTGCATTTCATTGGGGTCCTGCACAAGAGCATGCTTTTAATTTGCTTAAAGATAAACTTTGTTCTGCTCCTTTGTTATCTCTGCCTGACTTTACTAAAACTTTTGAGATTGAGTGCGATGCCTCAAGTGTAGGTATTGGAGCTGTGCTTATGCAGGAAAAACGCCCAATTGCTTTCTTTAGTGAGAAGTTAAGTGGAACAGCACTTAACTATCCCACATATGACAAGGAGATGTACGCGTTAGTGAGGGCCTTGGAGACATGGCAACATTACTTGTGGCCCAAAGAATTTGTCATCCACACTGATCATGAGTCCTTGAAGCATTTGAAAGGACAGAGTAAGCTGCATAAGCGTCATGCCAAGTGGACAGAGTTCATTGAGATGTTCCCGTACGTGATCAAGTACAAACAAGGTAAAGAGAACGTCGTGGCTGATGCGTTATCTCGTAGGTATACTCTTATCACTACTCTTGATGCTAAACTTTTAGGATTTGAGTTTATCAAAGAACAGTATGCTGATGATGTTGATTTTGGTAATGTTTATGATGCATGTGCTACATCTGGTTTTGGCAAGTTCTTTAGGCATGATGGGTTCTTATTTAGAGAAAATAAATTATGTGTGCCTAGGAGTTCATTGCGCGAGCTGTTAGTTAGAGAAGCCCATAGTGGAGGATTAATGGGTCACTTTGGAGTTAGGAAAACTCTAGATGTTTTGCAAGCACATTTCTTTTGGCCTAACATGAGGAGGGATGTAGAGAGGTTATGTGCTAGATGCATTTCATGTAGGCAAGCTAAATCTAGAGTTCATAATCGTGGTTTATATACTCCTTTACCCATTCCTACTACTCCGTGGACTGATATCTCTATGGATTTTGTTTTGGGCTTGCCTCGAACAAAACGCGGTAGAGATTCTGTTTTTGTTGTGGTTGACAGGTTCTCTAAGATGGCTCATTTCATTGCTTGCCACAAGACGGATGATGCGAGCAACGTTGCTGACCTTTTCTTCAAAGAGATAGTACGTCTACATGGTGTACCAAGGACCATTGTTTCTGATCGAGATGCAAAGTTCCTTAGTTACTTTTGGAAGACGTTATGGGGAAAGTTGGGAACTAAATTGTTATTCTCCACCACTTGTCACCCCCAGACTGATGGACAGACTGAGGTCGTCAACCGAACCCTGTCTACATTATTGAGGTCCATTATTCAGAAAAATTTGAAGAATTGGGAAGATTGCTTGCCCCATGTGGAGTTTGCATATAACCGCAGTGTCCACTCCACTACTAGTTGCTCTCCATTCGAAGTTGTTTATGGCTTCAATCCTCTTACTCCTTTGGATTTGTTGCCATTACCTAGTGCGGAGCAGAGTAACTTGGATGGAGAACAGAAGGCTAAGTTTGTGAAGCAACTCCATGAGAGAGTTCGTCAAGCTATTGAAAAGAAGACTGAGCAGTATACCACCCAAGCAAATAAGCATCGAAAGAAAGTAGTCTTTGAGCCTGGTGATTGGGTTTGGGTGCATATGAGAAAGGAGAGGTTTCCTGTTCAGCGACGAACCAAGCTGCATCCCCGAGGAGATGGACCATTCCAAGTCATAGCGAAGATCAACGATAATGCCTACAAATTGGATCTTCCTGGTGAGTATGGTGTATCTGCTACTTTTAATGTTTCTGATCTTTCTCCCTTTTCTTTTGATGAAGGTATATGTGATTTGAGGACAAATCCTTTTGAGGAGAGGGGGAATGATGGAGATCCAGATGGAGATCCACTTGCTCGTGATGTTCGTGATGCTAAGGATCCATTGGTCATCCAAGGAGGTTCAATTACCCGAGCTCGAGTTAAGAAAACGCAACAAGCCCTGGCCTCATTCATGCAACAAGCTCTGGCATCATTGAAGTGTCAAGGAAGCTTCCATGAAGAGTCCCAAGACATCTATACTTGCTTGGAAGCCCAAACGACATGAGCATGGTTTACTATCTTATTTTAGCTTAACAATAAGATGGGCTAAGTGTTTGGATAGCCCACGTTTGAGTCTTGTTGTGTCTTGGACTATTTATTTTATGTAACTAGGTTTAGGCATGAATTTGGGTTTAGTTTTATTTTCTATTGGTGTTAATTCCAGCCCACTTGTTTATGGGCTTAAGTGCTAGGTATTATTATAAATACCTTGTAAACGCTATTGATGGAGACATCAGTTAATTGAATTTTCAGAAATTGAGTGTGCCTTTCTCTTGGGTTCCCTCTCAACTAGGCTTATCAAGGTCTTCTTCCTTGTGGCGCCTCCTTCTTCACCATCCACCATTGCTAAACCTTAGGTTCTCGAATTCTTATTCGTAGGGTCAAGGTCCAATACCTTTGGATTCGAGTCTCTTTAGGCTTTGGGTCTAGGTTTCAGAAGTTGTCATTCATCAACTTTGCTTCTGTCTTCTTGCGTGTCAGCTCCTTCAAATTCCAAGCTACGTTTTGTCTTGTCCGTACGCATCAAGTATGACCTCCCGTGTTTACACTCAATACACATAAGAATGTAACACTCACACTCGTGTTTCACACAATTTTAATAGGCTTTTCTCTACTAATGTTACTCACATACTCTTGCCTTTTTTTTTTCCTCACACAACTTTTCTCCATAGGTTCTATATTGAACTCAAGACTCAATCAAAAATTAGCTTATGGACTTCAACTATCAACCAACAATAAACAAGCTGAGCACAAGATTTTAATCAAGGGAAAACAAAACAATGAAGACTCAACAAGACTTTGCAAGACTCAATAAGGCTTAAGAAGACTCTAATGAAACTAAACCTTGAAGGAAATATGGGTGTTTTTGGGTGTTTAATTAGGGTAGGGTTTAGCCAAAGGTGGGGTAGTTTTGTCCTTTTATGTGGTAGGGTCAAAAAGGTAATTTTAGGCAGTAGGGTAGAATGGTAACAATGAATTTTCCAATTAGGCAAATAAAAAAATCTCAAAGCTCAAGAAGGAATGACTACCTCAAGATTTTGATGAAGCACACCTCCACGAATTGCCTTTGATGTTGCACTTGTTACACACGATGTAATAAATCCCCTCTTGAATTGATTTTTCTTTTTTCTTTTTTTTTTCTTTTCTTTTTTTTTCTTTTTTTTTTATATTTTACTAAAGTAAACGAATAATGAAGAAAAAAAAAAGTCTAAATAATAAGAAGAGGTTTACTTGGGGAACAAGGCAACTTTTTGACAAAAACAAGCTAGTTTTGGTAGCAGCTTGTGTGGCAAGGAATGAGAGGGAACGGTGGCTTGTGAAACAAGTAGTCTTTATGTAATGTAGAGCTTTTGAAGGTTTCTTGGTGAGCAAGAAAACCTTTGGGATTTGGTTGCTTGAAGAACAAGATAGGGTTTACTTGGTGGCTAAGTAAAGACAATAGGTTTGAGGGACAAACAATATTAGTGGTGGCTTGGAAAAGGATTCAAGATCAAAGTTTGTCCAAGACAAGAAGACAAAGAAAGAAAAAGAAAAACAAAAAAAACAAAGAACAAAACAAAAACGATACTCCCACGAATTGAACCTAAGCTCTGATGCCAAATGATATGGACCTCAGCGAAAGAAGATGAGGTTCAATGAAGAAGACGAAGAACACTTGAAGAAAAACAATAACAAGTTAAAAAAGCAGCAAAGAAAAAAAACAAAAATTAGAAGTAAAACCAAGACCCGTTGTGTAGAAACACAAGAACCTATGGTATTGGACCAAGACCCGTTGCTTAGAAAAGCAAGAACCTATGGTATATATTGGTGGAAGGTAGAAGAACGCCACAAGGAAGACCTTGATAAGTTCAAGAGTTCTCAAGAGAACCAAAGAGAAGAAGTCTCTCAATTTTATTACTAAAATCAATTGTGTTCTCCCCAAAGGGTTACATAACTATTTATAGGCAAATAGATAACTTGCAGCATAAGTAATAGGAATCCTACTTTCCTAACTTGCAGAATAGGAAATAGCAAACTTGCAGAACAAGCAATAGGAATCCTACTCTCCTAACTTGCAGAACAAGTAATAGAAGTCTTACAAAATCTATTATTTAAAAAGAAATTGGGCTTAAATTAAATTAAGACAATGTTCAGCCCAATAATACTTAACTAAATAAAATATGCATCTAGCCTAATTTGCATTTCGGCCCAATACTTGTGTGTGTGTCTTCAAGAAGGTTGAACTTGGGCTTGGATCATGTTGTAGAAGACTTTATCATCCTCCATGCTCAAGCTTTGTTGGGCTTTCTCTCTAGCAATATTAATGAAACCAGCCAAGGCTTGTTGCATTAACTTTGATTTAGCTCTTGTAATTGGACCTCCATGGATGCTCAAAGGATCACGAACATCACGAACATGACTTGAACTATGTGAGCTTGATGGGTCTCCATCAGCATGGAGGATGATGAGGTCTTCTACAACATGGTCCAAGCCCAAGTTCAACCTTCTTGAAGACACACAAGTATTGGGCCGAAATGCAAATTCGGCTAGATGCATATTTTATTTAGTTAAGTATTATTGGGCTGAACATTGTCTTAATTTAATTTAAGCCCAATTCCTTTTTAAATAATAGATTTTGTAAGACTTCTATTACTTGTTCTGCAAGTTAGGAGAGTAGGATTCCTATTGCTTGTTCTGCAAGTTTGCTATTTCCTATTATGCAAGTTAGGAAAGTAGGATTCCTATTACTTATGCTGCAAGTTATCTATTTGCCTATAAATAGTTATGTAACCCTTTGGGGAGAACACAATTGATTTTAGTAATAAAATTGAGAGACTTCTTCTCTTTGGTTCTCTTGAGAACTCTTGAACTTATCAAGGTCTTCCTTGTGGCGTTCTTCTACCTTCCACCAATATATACCATAGGTTCTTGCTTTTCTAAGCAACGGGTCTTGGTCCAATACCATAGGTTCTTGTGTTTCTACACAACGGGTCTTGGTTTTATCTCTAATTTTTGTTTTCTTTTGCTGCGTTTTTAACTTGTTCTTGTTTTTCTTCAAGTGTTCTTCATGTTCTTCATTGAACCTCATCTTCTTTCGGTGAGGTTCATATCAGCACCAATACTTGCTTGGTCTTCTCCACAATTATTGAGCCATTGAAGTTTGTATGGTTTGGGATGTTTTGTAGTGGGCAAACTCAATTTGTCAGCCAAATAAGTGCTAGCAACATTAGTGCAACTACCACCATCAATAATCAAAGAGCATACCTTATTGTTGACGTGGCATCTAGTATGAAAAATATTTTCTCGTTGCACTTCATCTTCATCCTTAACTTGGGCACTTAATGCATGACGAGCTACAAGTGCTTCACCATGTGCAGCAAACTCAACATAGTCATCATCCTCATTAATGTCCTCCAATGGTGGCATCTCATCATCAACATCAGAATCTTCACTTACAACATCACCATCATCACGCATAATCATGACTCGTTTGTTTGGGCATTGTGATGAAATGTGTCCTCTTCCCAAACATCTAAAACACTTAATGTCTTTACTCTTACCTTGGGATGCTTGGACAGCCTCGGGTTTGGGCTTTTGGACACTCTCACCCTTAGGCTTGAATGAGGATTCAGTCTTAAGTTTGAATGTAGTCTTATCATCCCTTCGAAAGGTGTTTGGTTTCCAAGAAGAAGATGAACTAGAACCTTGCATAAAACGAGATGAATAACCTTTTCTCTTGAGTTGCCTTTCAACCTTGATAGCCATATGCAACGTATCATCAAACTCCACATAGTGATGTAACTCCACTACATTAGCAATCTCACGATTCAATCCTTGTAAGAATCGAGCCATAGTAGCTTCACTATCCTCTTCAACATTAGCTCTGATCATGATAATTTCCATTTCTTTATGATAATCCTCAACACTCTTAGAACCTTGAGTGAGACCTTGTAACCTTTGATAATGCTCTCTATAGTAATGATTAGGAACAAAGATTTTTCTCATAACACATTTCATTTCATCCCATGTAACTATAGGTGGCTCTCTATTCCTACGTCTACCAAGCATGAGTTGGTCCCACCAAATGATTGCATAATCCGTGAACTTTACAGCAGCAAGTTTCACCTTTTTTTCTTCGGAATAGTTATGGCTATCAAAGACCATCTCCACTTTCTTTTCCCATTCTAAGTAAGCCTCAGGATCATTCTTACCTTGAAAGGAAGGAATCTTCAATTTGATACTTCCTAAATTTCCATCTATCCTATCATAATACCTATCTCCTTTATACCTATCTCCACGACCTCCTTTATTGCCATGGTTACCTTTAACACTTCTACTAAACTCATCATCAACTTTATCATCAAAGTCATTATTCACAACATTGCCATTCTCATGAGAAGTATCACCTGGCTTTACCTTAGCTAGGACAGCTTCATGTTCCTCCAACTTATCATGAATATTATTAAACCTCAACTCTATCCTTGAAAATTGTTGTTGCATAGCTTGGAACATGAACTCGATCTTACTCAAATCAGGCTTTTCACTATTAGAAGACATGATTTTATCCTGCAAGAAACGTTAGTAAAAGAAAAGGACCTCACAAGTATGACCTCACGTGTTTACACTCAATACACACAAGAATGTAACACACACTCGTGTTTCACACAATTTTAATATGGCTTTTCTCTACTAATGTTACTCACACACTCTTGCCTTTTTTTCCCTCACACAACTTTTCTCTATAGGTTCTATATTGAACTCAAGACTTAATCAAAAATTAGCTTATGGAATTCAACTATCAACCAACAATAAACAAGCTGAGCACAAGATTTTAATCAAGGGAAAACAAAACAATAAAGACTTGATAAGATGATATTTTGCAAATTATATATGTGCTAATATATTTTCTTTATTGATGTTTTATGCCTAAAAGAGGTTACTAATGTTTATTTTATGTTTTAGGTATTAAATATCAGAGTTGGAATAAAAAGAAGCTAAAAAGAGCAAAGTGCAGTATTTTCTGTCCAGCTTGAAAGATTGACATTTTTGACCAATTTAAAGACCTGATCTCAAGAAGTGGCCTTCATAGAAGTTGTAGAGGACTTCTCAAGGTTTCCAGAATGCACAAGATCGCAAAAATTGGAGTTCGTTTGGTTAGTCAAACGTCTGGACAAAATCAGTACGAAATTCTGGGCAGAAAAACGAGATTGAGAAGAAATTCCAACTAAGCAAGTTCAAGACAAGATTTTGTTGAGACAAGATAATTTCTTAATTTTATTATGTCTTAGATCTGTAATTAATTAATAAAAATAGGCCTTAGGAATTTTACTTAGAAAGTAATTGTAAAAAGATGATGAGATAAAGGTAAGAGTTTGACTAGTCAAATTACTTGTTTCCCAAGTAAACTCTTATCTGAATCTCACATTGCTTAGGAAAGTCTTTTAAACTCTTCCTTAGGCCTATATAAAGAGCACAAGGCTCTCATAAACAGCATCTCTCTTATCCCTCACATCCTTCTTATCCCTCTTCCCTCTTTTAGTCTTGTAGGATTTTCTTTAGGGTTTTTAATAAAATTTTATTTTTTTTATTTTTAATTAGTTGCTGATTTCTTTATTATTTTTAATTCTGATTTTGTTTTCTTTATTTAAATTAATATTGTTTGTGTGTTCTTGCTTACTAGTTTATATTCTTGATTAGTAATTCTGATTTTATATTATTAAAGATTGCTTTTTTGATTGTTTCTTGCATGATATTTGTAATCTTTATAATATATAACTTGAATTTTATGATCTTGAATATGTCTAGTGAGTAGTTTTCTTATTCAGTTATGAGGTAAATTCATTGTTCTTGGGAAAAAGAATGTTGTGAGATTTTGAGCTTATAATATAATTGTTGATTAAGTATCCAAGATTCTCTGAGCACATTTGCATGATTATTTGCTTGATTAGATGGTAGGGCCCACTATTTAATTTAATTGAATAATCTACTGCCAGATTAAAAACATAAGTCCGTAATTGCTTATGTAGTTAATCACTAGGGATGGAGGACAATTGAGGTTTAGATTAAATGAACCGAGCTTATGTGTTTGTTATCTAATGTCAACCCATATATTTCTAGTTGTTAATGCTGCTACAACTTATATCTAGAGAGCTTATTCTAGGTAGGTTAAGTAGTTAGAGATTAGTTAAAGAGCTTGTTTTAACTAACGACTCAGTAAGGGAAGATGGTGTAACAGAGCTTGTTGTTATGCTACGGTTGACTATTTAATTGACAATAATATTTTGTAATCAATGATCAACTTCTAAATCCAAGAATAATTAATTACCTTGTAACTGAAGCTTTTTCATATTTGTTTTTGATATTTAATAATCCTTGCTTTCTCTCTTTTAGGCATAGCTTACAAAACTCCAAAACCACAAAATTTCTTCTTTCCGTAAAACTTAAGATTAGATTTTTAATTTAATAATTAACTTAAATAATTCAGTCTCTGTGGGTTCGACCCTTACTCCGCTATCTACATAGTAGAGTTAGGAAGTTTTATTTTTGGTGACTGACGACACTCATCAAGACTCAACAAGACTTTGCAAGACTTAATAAGGCTTAAGAAGACTCTAATGAAACTAAACCTTGAAGGAAATATGTGTGTTTTGGGGTGTTTAATTAGGGTAGGGTTTAGCCAAAGGTGGGGTAGTTTTGTCCTTTTATGTGGTAGGGTCAAAAAGGTAATTTTAGGCAGTAGGGTAGAATGGCAGCAATGAATTTTCAAATTAGGCAAATAAGAAATCTCAAAGCTCAAGAAAGAATGACTACCTCAAGATTTTGATGAAGCACACCTCCACGAATTACCTTTGATGTTGCACTTGCTACACACGATGTAATAAATCCCCTCTTGAATTGATTTTTCTTTTCTCTTTTTTTTTCTTTTCTTTTTTTTTCTCTTTTTTTCTCTTTTTTTTATATTTTACTAAAGTAAACGAACAATGAAGAAAAAAAAAGTCTAAATAATAAGAAGACGTTTACTTGGGGAACAAGGCAACTTTTTGACAAAAACAAGCTAGTTTTGGTAGCAGCTTGTGTGGCAAGGAATGAGAGGGAACGGTGGCTTGTGAAACAAGTAGTCTTTATGTAATGTAGAGATTTTGAAGGTTTCTTGGTGAGCAAGAAAACCTTTGGGATTTGGTTGCTTGAAGAACAAGATAGGGTTTACTTGGTGGCTAAAAGACAATAGGTTTGAGGGACAAACAATATTAGTGGTGGCTTGGAAAAGGATTCAAGATCAAGGTTTGTCCACGACAAGAAGACAAAGAAAAAAAAAACAAAAACGAAACTCCCACGAATTAAACCTAAGCTCTGATGCCAAATGATATGGACCTCACCGAAAGAAGATGAGGTTCAATGAAGAAGACGAAGAACAACAAGAACAAGTTAAAAACGTAGCAAAAGAAAACAAAAATTAGAGATAAAACCAAGACCCGTTGTGTAGAAACACAAGAACCTATGGTATTGGACCAAGACCCGTTGCTTAGAAAAGCAAGAACCTATGGTATATATTGGTGGAAGGTAGAAGAACACCACAAGGAAGACCTTGATAAGTTCAAGAGTTCTCAAGAGAACCAAAGAGAAGAAGAAGTCTCTCAATTTTACTACTAAAATCAATTGTGTTCTCCCCAAAGGGTTACATAACTATTTATAGGCAAATAGATAACTTGCAGCACAAGTAATAGGAATCCTACTTTCCTAACTTGCAGAATAGGAAATAGCAAACTTGCAGAACAAGCAATAGGAATCCTACTCTCCTAACTTGCAGAACAAGTAATAGAAGTCTTACAAAATCTATTATTTAAAAAGGAACAATGTTCAGCCCAATAATACTTAACTAAATAAAATATGCATATAGCCTAATTTGCATTTCGACCCAATACTTGTGTGTCTTCAAGAAGGTTGAACTTGGGCTTGGACCATGTTGTAGAAGACTTTATCATCCTCCATGCTCAAGCTTTGTTGGGCTTTCTCTCTAGCAATATCAATGAAACCAGCCAAGGCTTGTTGCATTATCTTTGATTTAGCTCTTGTAATTGGACCTCCATGGATACTCAAAGGATCACGATCATCACGAACATGACTTGAGCTTTGTGAGCTTGGATCTCCATCAAAACTGGATAAAGTACAGGAGGTATTTTAGAATACCAATCATGTCCCGACCCCTAGAAGCGACTATAGGGAGTAATCGATTGAAGAAGACATGTATAATTGATATAAATCACTTGAAAACAATTTATGGTATTTTCCAATATATATAAAACAAGATATATAAACACTTTAATTAAACCACTTCAATAAACAGTGTAGTATAGAAATCTAGTAAATAGTATAGAAACACTTTAAAATTCCACGATAAAATCAATATTTAAAACATTCATTTCGGTTCCAGTAGTGTTTTCAGTTCAATAAATAGTACAGTACAGTGGAGACCAGGCAACACCCAAAGTATATCATGCTATAATAATATCCCGAAAAGGGAGAAACAGTAAACACGTGGACATATGGCCATAGTCTATGGGGTCCACAGTGTACACTTGCTAGGTGACAACTGTGGAAGCTGAAGGCTTGACGAGTCTATTAGTGATAGGATGATATTTTGTGAATTATATATGTGCTATTATATTTGCTTTATTAATGTTTTATACCTAAAAGAGCTTACTAATGTTTATTTTATGATTTAGGTATTAAATATCAAAGTTAGAATTAATTGAAGCTAAAAAGAACAAATGCAGTATTTTTTGTCCAGTTTAAAAGATTGATGTTTTTGGCCATTTTATGACCTGATCTCAAGAAGTGGCCTCAATGGAAGTTGTAGAGGACTTCTCATGGTTTCTGGAATGTACAAGATCATGAAAATCGGAGTTCGTTTGGTGGGTCAACTATTTATGGAAAGTTATAACGAAAATCTGTCCAGAATTTCTAGTTTTGGAAAGAGTTCCAACAAAGCAAGGACAAGACAAGATTTTGTTAAGACAAGATATTGTGAAGACAAAATTTGGTTGAGACAAGATATGTCTTAAAATTTTGTTATGTTTTAACGTTTTAATTATTTTTTAAGACAATGTAATAAAGTAAGAAAATAGAGTTTGAGTAGAGAAAGAATTGTAAAGATAGAGAAGTTCTAAAAAGAGTTTAAACCAATCAAAACTCTTCTCAGAGTTCTACTCTACCTAATATTCTTAGGCCTATATAAAGAGCACATTGGCTCTCATAAAAATCATCCCTTTTCCTCTTTAGTTTTCCTGCAGAAATTTCTTAAGATTTTAATAAAAGTTTTTAAATTTCTTTTAAAATTCATTCTTGCTAATATTAATTAGTAGTTTTTTTATATTTTATTAGTTTTTAATAGTTATTACAGATTTCTATTTTTCTTTCTTTAAAATCTGATTTCTTTTCTTTTCTTTTTTTAAACAAATTCTGATTTTCTTATATTAGGAGTAGTCAAAACTGATTCTTGCTTAGTTTTAATAATTGTTTGTGTGTTCTTGCTAGATTTTGATCTTGATTTATTAGTTCTTGTATTATTAAAGATCAATATCTTGATTGTTCTTTTGCATGATATTTGATTTCTTGATAATATTTAATATGAATTGTATAATCTTTGAACATGTCTAGTGAGTAGTTTGTTAATTCAGTTATGAGGTAATTTAATAATTCTTGGAAACCTCGATTGTGAGATTATGAACTTATGATATAATTGTTATTAAATATCAGAAATTCCTTGAGAATCATCCCATGATTGTTTGATTGATTGGATAGGTGGCCAACTATTTAGTCTAATTAAATAATCTACTCCTAGATTAAAAACTTAAGTCCGTAATTGCTTTTGGGTTTAATGACAAGAGGTTTAGAGGAATGGATGTTTAAGTTGAACAAATTTACATTGTATGTGTTTGTTGCTTAATGTCAACTCATATCTTTCTAGTTTCTAATGCTGTTAATAATTTTATCTAGAGATCGTATCCTAGGTGAATTAATTAGTTAGAGATAAGGATTGAGGGTGTAACTCGTCGTACTTGGTATCCTACGGTTGAATATTTAATTAACAATGATCTTTTAATGTCAATGATCAATAGCAAAGTCCAAGAATATTAGATACCTTGTAACTGAATGACTGTGATTTTTGTTTGAATTTTAATTTTTTTTATATTTTATTAGTATATTAGTTAAGTGCTAGTTTCTATAAACCCTAAATTTAGTTGTAGCCCTAAAAACCCAAATTTCTATTCTTTCCCCAAAAATTAGATTTTAATTTAAGTAGGTAATTTTATTTAATTAGAGTCTCTGTGGGATTGACCCTGACTTTTGCTAGCTACATAGTAGTTGTTTAGGATTTTATTTTTGGTAACCTACGACAGTACCAAATTTTGGCGGTATTGCTGGGAACTCATAATTATTTGAATTTCCTATTATTAGATTATTATCTAATTTTCTTCTTTTCTCTTTCTTTTTCAGGTTTGTATGTCTGACAAAGAATCTAGTTACAAACTTAAAAGGATTAGAGACTTCATCCAAGCAAACCAAAGCATGGCGCCAAGGATATTGATAGGATGATATTTTGTGAATTTTATATGTGCTAATATATTTGGTTTATTGATGTTTTATGCCTAAAACAGCTTACTAATGTTTATTTTATTTTTTAGGTATTGAATATCAGAGTTGGAATTAAAAAAAGCTAAAAAGAGTGATGAGTGTCGTCAGTCACCAAAAATAAAACTTCCTAACTCTACTATGTAGATAGCGGAGTAAGGGTCGAACCCACAGAGACTGAATTATTTAAGTTAATTATTAAATTAAAAATCTAATCTTAAGTTTTACGGAAAGAAGAAATTTTGTGGTTTTGGAGTTTTGTAAGCTATGCCTAAAAGAGAGAAAGCAAGGATTATTAAATATCAAAAACAAATATGAAAAAGCTTCAGTTACAAGGTAATTAATTATTCTTGGATTTAGAAGTTGATCATTGATTACAAAATATTATTGTCAATTAAATAGTCAACCGTAGCATAACAACAAGCTCTGTTACACCATCTTCCCTTACTGAGTCGTTAGTTAAAACAAGCTCTTTAACTAATCTCTAACTACTTAACCTATCTAGAACAAGCTCTCTAGATATAAGTTATAGCAGCATTAACAACAAGAAAGATATGGGTTGACATTAGATAACAAACACACAAGCTCGGTTCATTTAATCTAAACCTCAATTCTCCTCCATCCCTAGTGATTAACTCCATAAGCAATTACGGACTTATGTTTTTAATCTGGCAGTAGATTATTCAATTAAATTAAATAGTGGGCCCTACCATCTAATCAAGCAAATAATCATGCAAATGTGCTCAGAGAATCTTGGATACTTAATCAACAATTATATTATAAGCTCAAAATCTCACAACATTCTTTTTCCCAAGAACAATGAATTTACCTCATAACTGAATAAGAAAACTACTCACTAGACATATTCAAGATCATAAAATTCAAGTTATATATTATAAAGATTACAAATATCATGCAAGAAACAATCAAAGAAGCAATCTTTAATAATATAAAATCAGAATTACTAATCAAGATTATAAACTAGTAAGCAAAAACACACAAACAATATTAATTTAAATAAAGAAAACAAAATCAGAATTAAAAATAATAAAGAAATCAGCAACTAATTAAAAATAAAGAAAAAAATAAAATTTTATTAAAAACCCTAAAAAAAATCCTACAAGACTAAAAGAGGGAAGAGGGATAAGAAGGATGTGAGGGATAAGAGAGATGCTGTTTATGAGAGCCTTGTGCTCTTTATATAGGCCTAAGGAAGAGTTTAAAAGACTTTCCTAAGCAATGTGGGATTCAGATAAGAGTTTACTTGGGAAACAAGTAATTTGACTAGTCAAACTCTTACCTTTATCTCATCATCTTTTTACAATTACTTTCTAAGTAAAATTCCTAAGGCCTATTTTTATTAATTAATTACAGATCTAAGACATGATAAAATTAAGAAATTATCTTGTCTCAATAAAATCTTGTCTTGAACTTGCTTAGTTGGAATTTCTTCTCAATCTCGTTTTTCTGCCCAGAATTTCGTACTGATTTTGTCCAGACGTTTGACCAACCAAACGAACTCCAATTTTTGCGATCTTGTGCATTCTGGAAACCTTGAGAAGTCCTCTACAACTTCCATGAAGGCCACTTCTTGAGATCAGGTCATTAAATTGGTCAAAAATGTCAATCTTTCAAGCTGGACAGAAAATACTGCACTTTGCTCTTTTTAGCTTCTTTTTATTCCAACTCTGATATTTAATACCTAAAACATAAAATAAAGATTAGTAACCTCTTTTAGGCATAAAACATCAATAAAGAAAATATATTAGCACATATATAATTTGCAAAATATCATCTTATCAAATTCCCCCACACTTAGCTTTTGCTAGTCCTCTAGCAAACCTTAGCTAAACTAATTCCTAAAGAACTAAATCCTAAAATCCTAACTCACTTTCGTAGGAATCACGATTGCATTTAGCATATGCAATAAGCCTTTAAACCCTTAGGTCACCCCTAGTGGACGAGTTGTGTCTCGTGAGGGCTTTCAGAAGATATACCCACAAAATCTTTTACTTAAGACTCAATCCTAAAAATTCAAAATAAGACTCAATTTTAAAAATTATGACTCCATCACCAAAACAAGATTAAGATCATGGACATATTTTCAAATCTTTCAATTCTTAACTCGTAACTTCAACAAGAGTTAAATAATCAAGTCAATCATATTCTAATCATTACTTCTCATATTCATGCATACTTCTAAATAAATTCATGCAAAATTTACAATCAACACAACTGAAACATATAATATCAACTTTACAATTATCCACTTTACATTACTACAAACAAAGTCAATAGATCAAGAACCTTTTTTTTTTTTCTTTTGAGGTTTCAACAATGGTTTCCCTAAGTACTTACTTGCCTTTTTACGCGAATGTTAATATTGGTGATACCAACACCCGGTTACTCAACAAGTTAGCCCTCTTTTAGAGTGCTTTGCATACTCATATTTCAAGTCACTTCAAGAATTTAATCAACAAGATCAAGCAACTCAAAACATTGGAGTAGAATTTAAAGCTTTCAACCTCTATATTTTTTTTCTTCTTTTTTTCTCTTTTATGTTTATTTTTATTTTTTTTTCTTTTGTTCTTGTCTATTTATCCTTTGCTTATACCAACTTCAATGAACTAATTACATCATCAATATCATATGATCAATCATATTTAATCATGAACTCACATAAATTCTTTAGAAAGTACTCACTTCAACAATAATAACAATCAAAATAGTCTCAACTTTCTTATAAAACTTTGTTTTAATTTAGAATCAATCCTTAAAAGAAAGAAAACATATCATGATCTTCAAAACTCTAAAAAAAATTGACCCTTTTTTTTTTAATTTCCACTTCCTAAAAAAAAAAAAAACTCTATAGACTCATAAACCAATATTCCCCCCCACACTTAAATCTTACTTTGTCCTCAAAGTAAGTCTAGCATGCAAAGAAGAACAATAAAAACTCAAAAATTAAATGGTAATACAAGTAAGGAAAGAAATACTCCCTTGTTTTTACATCCTTGGGTTGCCTCCCAAGTAGCGCTTTTGTTTATTGTCGTTTGCTCGACATTGCCACCTCTTTCAATCCTCGTAGATTGGATCTTCCAACTTCACCTCTTCCACATTGTAGACTTTAAATCCCTCATAGTATGGTTTCAATCTATGTCCATTCACCTTGAAAGCTTTTGAAGTTTTTGAACTTTGAATTTCAACTGCACCGTGAGGAAAAACGTTAGTAACAATAAAAGGTCCTACCCATCTAGAACGTAACTTACCTGGAAATAACTTAGCCTTGAGTGATAGAGAAGAACTTTTTGTCCAATTTCAAAAGTCTTTCTTGCAATATTCTTGTCATGGAAGGCTTTAGTTTTCTCCTTGTAAATCCTTGAGTTTACATAGGCTTCATTACGAATCTCCTCTAGCTCTTGCAACTGAAGCTTTCTATGGTTTCCTACTTCATCATAATTCATGTTGCATTGTTTTATAGCCCAATAAGCTTTATGTTCCAACTCAACAGGAAGATGGCATGGCTTACCATAAACCAACCTATAAGGGGACATCCCAATAGGTGTTTTATAGGCTGTTCTATATGCCCATAATGCATCATTAAGCCTCATACTCCAGTCTTTCCTTTGAGGGTTCACAGTTTTCTCTAGAATACTTTTTATCTCCCTATTAGAGACTTCTGCTTGGCCACTTGTTTGAGGATGGTAGGCTGTTGACACCTTGTGAGTGACGTGGTACCTCTTCAATAAAGCTTCAATCATACGATTGCAAAAGTGGGTACCTCTATCACTTATCAAAGCTCTTGGTGTTCCATACCTAGCAAAAATATTAGATTTAACAAATTCTGCAACAACTTTAGAATCATCAGTCCTAGTGGCTTTAGCTTCCACCCATTTCGAGACATAATCAACAGCAAGAATTATGTAAAGATTACTGTAGGAGGAAGGAAAAGGTCCCATGAAATCAATGCCCCAAACATCAAAAATTTCACAAACTAGAATAGGGGTTTGTGGCATTTGGTTTCTTTGAGAGATGTTACCTGACTTTTGGCAATGCTCACATGTCTTGCCAAATAAGTATGCATCTTTAAATATTGTGGGCCAAAAGAATCCACAGTCTAATACCTTTCTTGCCGTCCTATTAGGTCCAAAGTGGCCTCCACACTCATAGCTATGGCAGAAGGTCAAGATTGATGGAATCTCATCTTGTGTGACACACCTTCTTATTATTTGGTCAGAGCAATTCTTCCACAAGTAAGGGTCATCCCAAATATAATATTTGGCATCACTCTTAAGCTTATCCTTCTGAGCTCTAGTCAAATCATGAGGCAAAGTGTTAGTAACTAAATAATTCACAATATCTGCATACCATGGTGTAGTTACTTTGACTGCCATCAATTCTTCATCAGGGAAGAACTCTTGAAGTGGTAACGCATCTTCTTCTCTTTCCAATCTACTTAAATGATCTGCCACAAAGTTCTCTGCACCTTTCTTGTCTTTGATCTCTAAGTTAAATTCTTGAAGCAAAAGGATCCATCTTATGAGTCTTGGCTTTGCCTCCTTTTTGGATAGTAAATATCTCAAGGCTGCATGATCAGAATAAACAATTATTTTAGTACCAAGCAAGTAAGATCGAAACTTATCTAAAGCAAAGACAATAGCAAGAAGCTCTTTTTCTGTGGTGGAGTAGTTTCGTTGAGCTTCATTTAGGGTCCTTGAAGCATAATAGATAACGTGTGAAGCTCTTCCAACTTTTTGTCCCAAAACAGCCCCAATTGCATAATCACTTGCATCACACATCAATTCGAATGGTAGATCCCAATTAGGTGGTTGAATGATTGGAGCAGAGATTAAACATTCTTTCAACTTGTCGAATGCTTCCTTGCATCTCTCATCAAACACAAAATCAACATCCTTTTGTAAGAGTTTACACAAAGGTAACCCAATCTTGGAGAAGTCTTTGATAAACCTACGATAAAAACCTGCATGTCCAAGAAAAGAACGCACTTCCCGCACATTTGTGGGGTAAGGTAAAGATTGAACAATGCTAATCTTAGATTTATCAACTTCTATGCCATTTGCAGAAATTACATGCCCTAAAACTATTCCTTGTTCTACCATAAAGTGACATTTTTCAGAATTTAAAACAAGGTTAGTTTCCATGCATCTTCGAAGGATAAGTGTAAGGTTGTCTAAGCATTCATCAAAGGAGTTTCCATAGACTGTGAAATCATCCATAAAAACTTCTATGATATTTTCTACATAATCAGAAAATATGCTTACCATACACCTTTGGAAAGTGGCAGGAGCATTACAAAGACCAAATGGCATGCGTCTATAAGCAAAAGTGCCAAAGGGGCATGTGAAGGTGGTCTTTTCTTGATCCTCGGGAGCTATCACAATTTGATTATAACCTGAATAACCATCAAGAAAACAATAGTGAGTTCTACCAGCAAGTCTTTCAAGCATTTGATCAATAAAAGGTAAAGGAAAGTGATCCTTGCGAGTAGTAGCATTCAATTTTCTATAATCTATGCAAACTCGCCACCCATTTTGAATTCTTGTTGGTATCAACTCGTTATCTTCATTCTTCACCACCGTGATGCCTGACTTCTTTGGAACCACTTGTATTGGGCTCACCCACTTACTGTCAGAGATTGGATAGATAATCCCAACATCAAGGAGTTTTAAGATCTCCTTTTTCACAACTTCCATCATTGGAGGGTTCAATCTTCTTTGAGCCTCTCGTGTTGGTTTTGAACCTTCCTCAAGTAAGATGCGATGCATACACACAGTTGGGCTTATTCCCTTGATGTCTGCAATAGTCCATCCTATGGCTGTCTTATGATCTTTAAGCACTTGAATGAGCTTTTCTTCTTATTGGTGTGAGGTCCTTTGCAATGATTACAGGCAAGGTTTCATTGTCTCCCAAAAACACATATTTAAGATGTTCTGGCAATGGCTTCAATTCGATCTCAGGGGCCTGCACAACAGAAGGAAGAAGCTTTGTATGAGTATTAGACAAGTCTCTCTTTAAGTTTTCATACCTTGCTTCGGGTAAGGATTGAAGAGCAAAAACTTCCTCCTTTAGTAAACTATTAAAATCAGAAAGGGGTCTTTTTCAAAATTTTCCAGTTGTAAATTGTGGCTTATAGCCACCTCTAACTTGTCTTCTCTTCCTAGCTCAAAGAATTGTTGGGTTAGATCATCAATAACATCAATTCCAAAAACAGCATGCACATCACTAGGATATCTCAAGGCTTCAAAAATATTAAATTTAACACTTTCACCATCAAATTCCATAGTTAAGGTTCCATTGTGCACATCAATTTTAGTCCTAGATGTTTTTAAGAATGGTCTACCTAACAATATAGGTGCAGCATTAGGAGAGTCATCATCTTCCATATTCAGTATGTAAAAATCTGCAGGGAAGACAAGTTCATTAACTTGGACTAGTACATCCTCAATTACCCCTTCAGGATATGTATTAGATCTATCAGCTAATTGAATTATTACACCAGTCTCTTTTAAAGTTCCAAGATTCAAACTTTTAAAGATTGACAATGGCATAACATTAATCGAAGCACCTAGATCTATCATGCATCTTTCAAATCTAATATCACCTATCTTACAAGGGATAGTGAATGTACCTGGGTCCTTGCACTTGGGAGGGAGTTTCCTTTGGATAACTGCAGAAACATTCTCCCCCACACTTACCTTCTCATTACCTTGCAATTTCCTCTTGTTAGTGCACAATTCTTTTAGAAACTTTGCGTACCTTGGCACTTGCTTAATGGCATCAAGAAGAGAATATTGACTTCAACTTTCCTAAAGGTTTCCAAAATCTCCTTTTCTTGCTCATCTTTTTTGTTTTTGGCTAACCTGCTAGGAAAAGGAGGAGGGTAAGTACCTGTGTTAAATGGAACTTTTTTATTACTTACCTCTCTATAAAGTGGTGGAAGGTTGCTGATATATCCTTCCTTGCCTGCATTATGCTTGTCTACACCCCCATTTGCATTATCAAAATCGGTCCCTTGGTCTCCTTTGTTATTAGAGTTGACATCCTCCTTTATTTCACTTGAATTTTCAATTTCTTGATAGTTTTTAGAGCCATTGTCAACATCTATAATTAAGGGTTCCTTAGGGACAGTTTCCTTGCCACTTCTCAAAGTTATGGCATGTGCATTCTCTCTTGGATTGACCTCTGGTTGAGATGGCAACTTGTTGGATTCCTTGGCTTCAAGTCTGCTTAGGGAAGTAGCCATTTGGCTCATTTGACGCTCAAGGAGTACAATTCTTTGATTGTTCTCTTGTTGATTTTGTAGAGGCAGCAAGATTCTTTACAATTTCTTCAAGAGACATGGTTCCACTTTGGTGTTGTGTTTGGGGTGGTGGCCTCTCTTGGTATGTAGGTTTGGGGACTTGAAAATTACTTGGCCTATTGTGTGGTGGGACATATGGTGTAGACTTATTTCCATATTGCAAATTTGGGTGCTCCCTCCAACCAGGGTTGTAAGTATTGGAGTAAGGGTCATACTTACCTTGGGAAGGCCCTGGGAATCCTCCTACAACATTAGCTTGCTCCATGGAATCTTCTTGTAAGGTTGGACACATATCAGTAGGGTGTCCTATGTTGGAGCAAACTCCACAAGCCTTGGCTTGTTGCATTTTACCTACAGCCAATTGTTGCACAAGGGATGTTAGATTAGCAATTTGTTTTTCCAAAGAAGAAGTACTTACCTCATGTGCTTGCTTAAGTGGTGGTGGTGGATCTCTCCTTGTTAAATTGTTGAGAATTGGCAGCCATGTTTGCTATCAAGTTTTGAGCTTCTTGAGGAGTCTTATCCACCAAAGCTCCTCCACTGGCAGCATCTATCATGCTTCTATCATGGGGTAATAATCCCTCATAGAAATATTGGATCAATAGTTGCTCATGAATTTGGTGATGTGGGCAACTAGCACATAATCGTTTAAATCTTTCCCAATATTCATAGAGTGACTCACCATTAAATTGCCTAATTCCACAAATTTCTTTGCGGATGTTGGCTGCCCTAGAAGCAGGAAAATATCTTTCCAAGAAGAGTCTCTTCATATCATCCCAAGTGTTGATGGTCCCAGAAGGTAAGTAGTAAAGCCAATCCTTGGCTGCATCTGCCAGAGAGAATGGAAAGGCCCTTAGCTTGATTTGCTCTTCACTAACCCCAGCAGGCTTCATGGTGGAGCAAACAACATGGAACTCCTTTAGATGTTTGTGTGGATCTTCACCTACAAGACCATGAAAAGTTGGTAAAAGATGTATCAAACCAGATTTTAATTCAAAAGCAACATCTAAAGTAGGATAGGTAATGCAGAGGGGTTGTTGGTTCATAGTGGGTGCTGCCAACTCCTTCAAGGTTCTATTAGCGTTTTGAGCCATGATGTCCTCTTCTGAATCACTAGAGAATTCAAAAGTGAGATTGAACGTGGGCTCGGTGGAAGGTGGATCGTTGGAAGTCGATGGTGGTGGTTGGGTTGCTTGAATGTAATCTCTAATCTTTCGAAGTCTGTAACTAGAGTCCTCGTCAAACATGCAAACCCTGCAAGGAAGAAAGAAAAGAAAATAATTAGATCTTTAAATTATAATAAACAACTTAAATAAATAACAATCCCCGGCAGCGGCGCCAAAATTTGATGAGTGTCGTCAGTCACCAAAAATAAAACTTCCTAACTCTACTATGTAGATAGCGGAGTAAGGGTCGAACCCACAGAGACTGAATTATTTAAGTTAATTATTAAATTAAAAATCTAATCTTAAGTTTTACGGAAAGAAGAAATTTTGTGGTTTTGGAGTTTTGTAAGCTATGCCTAAAAGAGAGAAAGCAAGGATTATTAAATATCAAAAACAAATATGAAAAAGCTTCAGTTACAAGGTAATTAATTATTCTTGGATTTAGAAGTTGATCATTGATTACAAAATATTATTGTCAATTAAATAGTCAACCGTAGCATAACAACAAGCTCTGTTACACCATCTTCCCTTACTGAGTCGTTAGTTAAAACAAGCTCTTTAACTAATCTCTAACTACTTAACCTATCTAGAACAAGCTCTCTAGATATAAGTTGTAGCAGCATTAACAACAAGAAAGATATGGGTTGACATTAGATAACAAACACACAAGCTCGGTTCATTTAATCTAAACCTCAATTCTCCTCCATCCCTAGTGATTAACTCCATAAGCAATTACGGACTTATGTTTTTAATCTGGCAGTAGATTATTCAATTAAATTAAATAGTGGGCCCTACCATCTAATCAAGCAAATAATCATGCAAATGTGCTCAGAGAATCTTGGATACTTAATCAACAATTATATTATAAGCTCAAAATCTCACAACATTCTTTTTCCCAAGAACAATGAATTTACCTCATAACTGAATAAGAAAACTACTCACTAGACATATTCAAGATCATAAAATTCAAGTTATATATTATAAAGATTACAAATATCATGCAAGAAACAATCAAAGAAGCAATCTTTAATAATATAAAATCAGAATTACTAATCAAGATTATAAACTAGTAAGCAAAAACACACAAACATATTAATTTAAATAAAGAAAACAAAATCAGAATTAAAAATAATAAAGAAATCAGCAACTAATTAAAAATAAAGAAAAAAAAAAATTTTATTAAAAACCCTAAAGAAAATCCTACAAGACTAAAAGAGGGAAGAGGGATAAGAAGGATGTGAGGGATAAGAGAGATGCTGTTTATGAGAGCCTTGTGCTCTTTATATAGGCCTAAGGAAGAGTTTAAAAGACTTTCCTAAGCAATGTGGGATTCAGATAAGAGTTTACTTGGGAAACAAGTAATTTGACTAGTCAAACTCTTACCTTTATCTCATCATCTTTTTACAATTACTTTCTAAGTAAAATTCCTAAGGCCTATTTTTTATTAATTAATTAAGATCTAAGACATGATAAAATTAAGAAATTATCTTGTCTCAATAAAATCTTGTCTTGAACTTGCTTAGTTGGAATTTCTTCTCAATCTCGTTTTTCTGCCCAGAATTTCGTACTGATTTTGTCCAGACGTTTGACCAACCAAACGAACTCCAATTTTTGCGATCTTGTGCATTCTGGAAACCTTGAGAAGTCCTCTACAACTTCCATGAAGGCCACTTCTTGAGATCAGGTCTTTAAATTGGTCAAAAATGTCAATCTTTCAAGCTGGACAGAAAATACTGCACTTTGCTCTTTTTAGCTTCTTTTTATTCCAACTCTGATATTTAATACCTAAAACATAAAATAAAGATTAGTAACCTCTTTTAGGCATAAAACATCAATAAAGAAAATATATTAGCACATATATAATTTGCAAAATATCATCTTATCAAAGAGCAAAGTGCAGATTTTTCTGTCCAGTTCAAAAGATTGATGAATTTGCCCAATTTAATGACCTGATATCGAGAAGTGGCCTTCATGAAAGTTGTATAGGACTTCTCAAGGTTTCCAAAATGTATAAGATCACAAAAATCGGAGTTTGTTTGATGGGTCAAACGTCTGGACAAAATAGTATGAAATTCTGAGCAGAATAACGAGATTTAGAAAGAATTCCAACAAAGCAAGATTAAGACAAGATTTGGTTGAGACAAGACATGTCTGAAAATTTTGTAATGTCTTAAAGTTTTAATTATTTTTAAGACAATGTAATAAAGTAGGAAAATAGAGTTTGAGTAGAAAAAGAATTATAAAGAGAGAGAAGTTCTAAAAAGAGTTTGAGTCAAATTAAAACACTTCTCAGACTCCTACTCTAATTCAGATTCTTAGGTCTATATAAAGAGCACATTGGCTCTCATAAAAATCATATCTCTCTTCCCCCTCTTCTCTGGTGTATAGTTTTAGAGTAGATTTAATAAAAATTTTATTATTTTGCTGATTTCTTTATTATTTTTAATTCTGATTTTGTTTTCTTTGTTTAAAGTAATATTGTTTGTGTGTTCTTGCTTGCTAGTTTATAATCTTGATTAGTAATTCTGATTTTATATTATTAAATATTGCTTCTTTGATCGTTTCTTGCATGATATTTGTAATCTTTATAATATATAATTTGGAGTTTATATTCTTGAATATGAATAGTGAGTAGATTTCTTGTTCGGTTATGAGTTAAATTAATTGTTCTTGGAAAAACTATATTGTGAGATTTTAAACTTATAATATACTTGTTGATTAAGTATCTAAGAGTCTCTGAGCACATTTGCATGATTGTTTGTTTGATTAGATAAGAGGCCTACATTCAGTTAAATTAAATAATCTACAGCCAGATTAAAAACATAAGTCCGTAATAGCTTGTGAATTTAATCATTAGGAATCTAGGAGAATTAAGGTTTAAGTTAAATAAACCGCACTGAGTAAGTTTGTTACTTATGTTGACTCAAATCTTTCTAGATATTAATGCTGCTATTAAAACTTAATCTATAGTGTTGAGCATAGGTAAATTTTGATAGTTAAGGATTAATTAAGACATTGAGCATTTAATTAACAACACAATAAGGAAAGATGGGTGTAATTGGACGCAGGGGAATTACACTACGGTTGACTACTTAATTGACAATGATCTTAAATAATCAATGATCCACATCATATCCCAAGAATAATTAATTACCTTGCAACTGAAGTTTTGTGGTATTTGATATTTTCTAATTTATTTAATTGTTTATTTTTCTGATTATTTTCTTAGTTGTTATAGTTTAATTGAAACCCCCCCTTCAAATCTCTTTTCTCTCTTTAAATAATAGTTAGGTATTTAATTTAAATAATTAACTTGAATAAAACAATCTCTGTGTGATAGACCTTTGCTTGCCCTATCTATAGGTTTAAGTAAAGTAATTTATTATTGGTACCTGCGAGACACCATCATAGCCGCCACCACCACCTCAAAATCCACCTTCCACCGAGCCAAGATTCAACCCTACCTTTGAATTCTCTAGTGATTCTGAAGAGGAACCTATGGCTCAAAATGCGAACTAGATGTTGAAGGAGTTGGCAGCTCCCACCCTAAAACAACAACACCTCTGCATCACTTACCCACCCTACTTTAGATGCTCCTTTTGAATTAAAATCTGGTTTGATTTATCTCTTACCTACTTTCCATTGTCTTACAAGTGAGGATCCACACAAGCATCTAAAGGAATTTCATGTGATTTGTTCAACCATGAAACCTACAGGGGTAAGTGAAGATCAAATTAAGCTTAGAGACTTTCCATTCTCTTTGGCATATGCAGCCAAGGATTGGCTCTATTACCTACCTTCTGGAACCATAACCACATGGGATGAGATGAGAAAGCTATTTCTAGAAAAGTATTTTCCCGCTTTTAGGGCAGCCAATATTCACAAGGAAATTTGTGGAATTAGGCAATACAATGGTGAATCTTTGTATGAGTTTTGGGAAAGGTTTAAAAGGCATTGTGCTAGTTGCCCTCACATCAAATTAATGAGCAACTACTAATCCAATACTTCTACGAAGGACTTATACCTCATGACAGGAGTATGATTGATCTTCTAGTTGAGGGCTTTAGTGGACAAGACTCCTCAAGAAGCCCAGAACCTGATTGCAAACATGGCAGCCAATTCTCAACAATTCAGCACTAGGCGTGATACACCACCCAAAGAAGCACATGAGGTAAGTACTGAAGGAAACCGAAACAAACATGCAGCAGAATTTAAATCATTCGGCCTCCACCAGGATCGATTCGGAGAGTTGCCTGATTAGGGTTTCGAGATTTTACCTAACGTTTTTCTTTGATTTCTGTAGTTGGTCGAGTCACAAGCAACAACCTTTCGTTCCTGCCTCTATGGTATCCACACGAACGGATCACACGACTCTTGAACGTCTCACGATCAGAAGCCTTAAGGAGCATTTTTGATTCTTTATAACCGAACTGCTAGCTTCGATTAAAAGAATACTTTTCTGTTTTCTAATTGTTGTGCGGCTATGCTTCAGAAAACATCCTTTTATAGGCAGTAAATTTTACCCTAAAATTTATTGCCAAACAGAACTCTAATCCTACTTAGAATAGGATTAGTTATATCCCTAATCCAATTCAGAATAGGATTAGTTATATCCTTAATCCAATTCAGAATAGGATTAATTAAGCTCCTCATTGATCCGTTCTAAGTGTGCGACCCAATAGGTTCTCAAAACAATGGCAATGACAAAATTGTCACAGGCAATGAGCGGTATCTAGCAACACATCATTGCTACCCATGTAACGAGAATATCAATGACTCGACATAACCTTACTCGTGATAGATGTTACCGTGTAGCCTAATCCCTTTATCCTTTGATGTCTTAATTAGACACAAGTCATGGAATGTGTCACACTTGTATAGTCTAATCAGCGTTTCTTGATTCCTGAGTAGACTAATTAAACAAATAAAATCAATATCTCATATTGACTTATTCGAGCACGGCCATGTATTTCTTAGTCTCACTCTATCAAAGGCCTCAAGACATCACTCTGTTATATAAGAGGGATAAATTCTATCTTGATCACTCAACATCCCTCTACATAGATCAAGGCATACCCAATTACTACCTTTATAGTCCATCCTGTTACGAATGACATCTAGCAGCATTAAAGTATGCAATTCTCTATGTTGGGATCTCTGATGATCTCAAGTCAAAGGATCACATACACCATCATCACTATGAGAATCGCTTATGACACTCATATAACAATCCATGTAGCGTTCTCATGGAGGGTCGATCCAGTACATAGTTCTCTAACATGTACCTATGTGATGACTTGATATCCTATATCCATGACAATGGTCATCAGTCAACCACATACTAGTCTTATCGTATCATTGTTATCCTTGCTCACAATAATACTTGACTAGGGATATTTTAAGAATAGTGTGTTATTATTATTCCAAGGACATTATCATATAAGATTACATTACGCAGTTATAAAACAAATATAATAATGAACTATAATAAATAAAATGTCATGATACATAAAAAATGCCAAAGTCAGTCATCTAATGAATGGTTCTAAAGGCATAATCCAACAAGTACTTCCAATCTTGAGAAACAAATAGAAAACCTAACTACTCTTTTGCAACAATTGGCTGTAGGTAATTTGTAACAAGCTAAGGCTTGTGGAGTTTGCTATAACATGGGGCACCTTACTGACCTTATGGAGCAAGCCAATTGATGCGCACGGACAAGAGAAAACGTAGCTTGGAATTTGAAGGAGCTAAAACGCAACAGGACAAACTTCTGAAACCTAGACCCAAAGCCTAAAGAGACTCGAACCCAAAGGTATTAGACCTTGACCCTACGAATAAGAATTTGAGAACCTAAGGTATAGCAATGGTGAATGGTGAAGAAGGAGGCGCCACAAGGAAGAAGACCTTGATAAGCCTATTAGAGAGGGAACCCAAGAGAAAGGCACACTCAAATTCTGAAATTCAAAAACTGATCTCTCCATCAATAGTGTTTACAAGGTATTTATAATAATACCTAGCACTTAAGCCCATAAACAAGTGGGCTGGAATTAACACCAACTAAAAATAAGACTAAACCCAAATTCATGCCTAAACCTAGTTACATAAAATAAATAGTCCAAGACACAACAAGACTCAAACGTGGGCTATCCAAACACTTAGGCCATCTTATTGTTAAGCTAAAATAAGACAGTAAACCATGCTCATGTCGTTTGGGCTTCCAAGCAAGTATAGATGTCTTGGGACTCTTCATGGAAGCTTCCTTGACACTTCAATGATGCTAGAGCTTGTTGCATTAATGAGGCGAGGGCTTGTTACGTCTTCTTAGCTCGAGCTCGGGTAATTGGACCTCTTTGGATGACCAATGGATCCTTAGCATCACGAACATCACGAGCAAGTGGATCTCCATCACCAATGCAATTGGAGGTTTCCCTAGCCCACCTCAAGGTAAGTATGACCCTTATTACAAATCCTACAACCCCGGTTGGAGGAACCACCCAAACCTACAATATGGAAATAGGCCTGCACCTTATGTCCCACCACACAATAAGCCAAATAATTTCCAACCTCCTAAGCAACCATATCAAGAAAGACCTTCACCCCCACCTCAAAACCAAAGTGCAACCATGTCTCTTGAGGAAATAGTGAAGAACTTTGTTGCCACCTCCATGCAAAATCAACAAAAAAATTACCAAAGATTTCCACAAATAGAATAGCAAATAGGCCAAATTGCTACTTCCCTAAGCAAACTTGAAGCTAAAGATTCCAACAAATTGCCCTCCCAACCCTTGTTGAACCCTAGGAAGAATGCAAATGCTATTACATTGCGAAGTGGGAAGTAGGGCCCAAAGATGTGGCACTTGAAGATGATGATAGGGACACCAAACTTTATAAAGAAATCAGCAACTCCCGTCCCTTTTATAAAGGTGTTGATAGGCATAACGAGGACCAAAAGCGAAGAAAACGACAACTTTATAACAAGGGAAAGCAAAATCGATTTAGTCCCCAAGCATGAGGAAGTTGACAGGCACATTATTAAAGACAAGAAAAAAGTCGACAAATCCAAAGAGGAGGAAGAAGTCGAAATCGAGGCTTCTAAGCTTGAGGTAAGTAAAAAGTGCGTTACATTTAATACAGGCACTTGCCCTCCTCTTTTTCCTGCCAGGTTTGCCAAGACAAAGAAAGTGGAACAAGATAGAATTTTTGGAGACCTTTAGGAAAGTGGAGATCAACATTCCTCTTCTTGATACTATTAAGCAAGTGCCAAGGTATGCAAAGTTTCTTAAAGAATTGTGCACTAATAAGAGGAAGCTTCAAGGTAATGAAAAGGTAAGTGTGGGTGAGAATGTCTCAGTAGTCATTCAAAGAAAATACCCCCTTGGTGCAAAGATCCTAGTATGTTTACTATTCAATGCAAAATAGGCAATTCTAGGTTTGAAAAAGCCATGATAGATCTAGGAGCATCAATTAATGTTATACCTTTGTCAATTTATAATTCTTTGAATCTTGGACCATTAAATGAGACAGGTGTAATAATTCAATTGGCTGATAGGTCTAACGCTTATCCTGAAGGAGTAGTTGAAGATGTCTTAGTGCAAGTTAATGAATTAGTCTTTCCTATTGACTTTTATGTGTTAAATTATGATAATTCTATTAGCCTCGCACCTATTTTATTAGGAAGACCATTCTTAAAGACATCTAGGACTAAGATTGATGTGCATAATGGAACATTAACCATGGAATTTGAAGGGGAGATGGTTAAATTTAATATCTTTGAAGCTATAAGATATCCTAGTGATGTGCATGCTGTTTTTGGGATTGATATACTTGATGATCTAACCCAACAATTTTTTGAGCTAGGAAAGAAGGATGCACTTGAGGTGGCCATTAGCAACAATGTTCAAAAGGAAGAAATCGAGAATTCTCTTGGATATGTTGATTTTAATAAAGAACTTGAAGAAGAAGTTTTGGCTTTGGACTCCATAATCGAAAAAAGGAATGAATCTTTTAAATATGAATTGCCTATTTCTTATACTAAGATTCTTCCTTCTATTGTGTAGGCCCCAAAGGTTGAATTAAAGCCTTTGCCGACCATCTCAAGTATGTGTTTTTAGGAGAAAATGAAACTTTACCGGTGATTATTGCTAACAATTTGAACTCTTTGCAAGAGGAAAGACTTGTTAGGGTGCTCAGGCAGACAAGACAGCAATTGGATGGACTATTGCTAACATAAAAGGTATAAAACTGACAAGGGAAGCCCAAAGAAGACTCAATCCACTCATGATGGAGCTAGTGAAGAAGGAGATACTGAAGCTCGTAGATGTTGGGGTGATTTACCCTATCTCTGATAGTAAATGGGTAAGCCTTATCCAAGTTGTTCCAAAGAAGTCTAGCATCACTGTTGTGAAGAATGAAGACAATGAATTGATACCTACAAGACTTCAAAATGGGTGGCGAGTTTGTATTGACTATAGAAAGTTGAATGCTTCAACTCGCAAGGATCATTTTCCTCCATCTTTTATTAATCAAATGCTTGAACGATTAATAGGTAGAACTCATTATTTTTTTCTTGATGGTTATTCAGGTTATAATCAAATAGTGATTGCCTTGAGGATCAAGAGAAAACAAGATTCACATGTCCGTTTGGGACCTTTGCCTATAGAAGAATGCCATTTGGTCTTTGTAATGCTCCAGCCACATTCCAAAAATGCATGGTAAGTATATTCTCTAATTTTGTTGAAAACATCATAGAAGTTTCTATGGATGACTTTACTGTTTATGGAAACTCTTTTGATGAATGCTTAGAGAACCTTACCCTTATACTTGAAAGATGCATGGAAACTAACCTTGTTTTAAATTCTGAAAAATGTCACTTTATGGTACAGCAAGGTATAGTTTTAGGACATGTAATTTCATCTATAGGCATAGAAGTTGATAAATCTAATATAAACATTGTTCAATCTTTACCTTACCCCGCAAGTGTGTAACACCCGGTTCCTATATAAGTTCACATATTTACTGTATAGATATGCAACAATGGTTAGGCTATTTGTCGATGTCAATATTTTTCTTTATGATAGCTAAACTCATTTTCGAAAATTTTTACCAAAATAAATACAAATATTACTCACATAATTAAAATCTGTTAACCCTAGAAAATAAATCTATTTAACTAGATAAACTTTCATACATAAAAGTCGGGTTTCTAAATACACATGTACGAAATCAATTCCTATTTAATTTACATCCCCTTAGTTTAAATAATATAGTAAGTACTGTACTATGTAAGTCTAAAATATATAACAAATATAATATACCTACACTGGATAAATAACCAGTCTCAAAGGAATACTATATGGTCCAAAAATCGTGCTCCTCTCAAGTGAGTGGAAGTGTCATTGCAAATAATCTGGGAGAGAAAAAGAGGGTGAGTTTATGCGCAGTAAGGAAACAATCATGAAAGGGTGGTACTATGCCACTATATGCAATAAAACATTTATTTAAAATATTTGAAATAAATAATTGCATTTATAGCATATAATACTTTATTTGAAACATTGTAGTTTCAAATCGTAACATTTTCACTTCTAGGTAAAACATTCATTAAAATTGTCTTTTCAATATAAAATAAATCAATTCAATCTAGTTTAAAATATTTGATGGAGACAATCAGCATCCAAGAGTCACATGTTGATAATCAATATAGGAAATAGCATACCTGCGTATGGGCCAGGTATCCATCCCTAAGTTATTCGTGTTTAACAATACAATCAACAATGGCCACTGTGCAACAAACCATGGTGCTCACTAGTCAGGTGCCTTCAATGGGTGTTACGGACTTGACTAGGGTCTCATAGCCAATACGATATGATAAGTGCATGATTCTCAGGTAGTAACAGTCTCAAAACAATTTTCCTTAATAATGAATAAATCATATCAATAAGCAATTATCTTCAATCAATCCATAATAGTATAAATCAATAAAATTATAATTTGGTGCAGATAAATCAATTAAACATTTCTATAAAAATTTATCACATTTCAATTATTCATGATGCATGTAAAATATTTAAATCAATAAAATTTAGTTAAAATGGTCAAAATAATATATATTTAATTAAAATAATGTCTGATTAATTAGAAATTCAATTTATGAAATTGGATAAAGTATACTAATATTATTTTGGAGCCTCTAATTTAGGAGAATTTGGGCTATTTATTAAAATTGGGTTTTTTGGAGGAAAATTCGTTAATATTTCAGAATGATCTCTAACATAATCCCTTTGCATTAAAATCTCATGTTTTATATTTTTAAATAGTTTAATATCCCACATGCAAACACAGTACTCTCCTAACTACTTCCATAGTTGCTCCTTACCTTGGTTGCAGTGTGGGATAGTACACCGGATTGCACCACTAAGCCACTTTTTCCTCTGAATTACTAGCCGCAGGATAACATTTAAAATAATTAATATTCACTACTCAAATTTATAAAATTCCTTTATTTTCCTGGACTTCTATTTTCATTGTAAACTGATAGGATGATATTTTGTGAATTTTATATGTGCTAATATATTTACTTTACTGATGTTTTATGCCTAAAATAGCTTACTAATGTTTATTTTATGTTTTAGATATTAAATATCAAAGTTGGAATAAAAAGAAGTTAAAAAGAGCAAAGTGCAAATTTTTCTATCCAGCTTGAAAGATTGACATTTTTGACCAATTTAAAAACCTAATCTCAAGAAGTGGCCTTCATGGAAGTTGTAGAGGACTTCTCAAGGTTTCCAGAATATATAAGATCACAAAAATCGGAGTTTGTTTGGTAGGTCAAACGTCTGGACAAAATCAGTACGAAATTCTAGGCAAAAAAATGAGATTGAGAAGAAATTCCAACAAAGCAAGTTCAAGACAAGATTTTGTTGAGACAAGATAATTACTTAATTTTATTATGTCTTAGATCTGTAATTAATTAATAAAAATAGGCCTTAGGAATTTTACTTAGAAAATAATTGTAAAAGATGATGAGATAAAGATAAGAGTTTGACTAGTCAAATTACTTGTTCTCCAAGTAAACTCTTATTTGAATCCCACATTGCTTAGGAAAGTCTTTTAAACTCTTCCTTAGGCCTATATAAAGAGCACAAGGCTCTCATAAATAGCATCCCTCACATCCCTCACCTCTCTTATCCCTCTTCCCTCTTTTAGTCTTGTAGGATTTTCCTTAGGATTTTTAATAAAATTTTTATTTTTCCTTATTTTTTGTTTAGTTGCTGATTTCTATATTAAGTTTAGCAAAAATATTTTTTTTTCTTTTCTTTCTTATACTTGCTGATTTCTTATTATTATTTTTTTAACAATTTCTTTCTTGATATTTTTTTTTAGACTTTGTGATTTTCTTGTTTTGTTAGAATCTTATTAGATCATAATCTTGATTATAGATTTCTTGTTTGATATTATTAAAGATTGATAGTTTAATTGTTTATTGCATGATAATTGTCTCCTTTATAATATTAATCTTTAGTTTTATGATCTTGAATATGACTAGTGAGTAGTTTTCTTATTTAGTTATAAGGTAAATTGATTATTCTTTGGAAAAGCATATTGTGAGATTCTTGAATCTATAATATAATTGTTGATTAAATATCCAAGATTCTCTAAGCATATTATAATGATTGTTTGTTTGATTAGATAGGGTGCACACTATTTAGTTAAATTAAATAATCTACTGTCAGATTAAAAACATAAGTCCGTAATTACTTGTGGAGTTAATCACTAGGGATGGAGGAGAATTAAGGTTTAGATTAAATGAAATGAGCTTATGTGTTTGTTATTTAATGTCAACCCATGTCTTTCTTGTTGTTAATGCTGCTACAATTTATATCTAGAGAGCTTGTTCTAGGTAGGTTAAGTAGTTAGAGATTAGTTTAAGAGCTTGTTTTAACTAACGACTTAATAAGGAAAGATGATGTAACAGAGCTTGTTGTTATGCTACGGTTGACTGTTTAATTGACAATAATATTTTGTAATCAATGATAAACATCAAAATCCAAGAATGATTGATTGCCTCATAACTGAAGCTTTTTGCTAATTGTTTTTTATATTTAATAATTCTTGTTTTCTCTATTTTAGACGTAGTTTACAAAACCCCAAAACTTTCTTCTTCTTTCCCTAAATCCTAAAATTAGATTTTTAATTTAATAATTAACTTAAATAATTTAGTCTCTGTGGGTTCGACCCTTGCTCTGCTATCTACATAGTAGAGTTAGGAAGTTTTATTTTTGGTCACTGACAACACTCATCATAAACACTTGGAAAAATATTATGGAATTCCTATGAATTTCTAGTGTGGCCGAATATCAACCAAAATCCTAAATTTATGATTTCACTAATTTATAGTCAGGTTTAGTGTTATTACATTCCATGCTTTTATTTCCTATCCACATTATACTACACTCACCATATTCCTATTAAAGCAGCCCTTGATCGAATGTTTTATGGGATTCTATGTTCAACATTTTTTTATTAACTTCCATAAATGTTTCTTATATATATCCTATATTATTTCCAATATCATCTTCCTTCACTTCACATCACCCTCACCATTTCTCATAATGGCCAAATGGCCTTTACATAGGTAGGTCCATTGTTTCCTTTAATTTATAAATCAATCCATACTTCTCACCTCATTTACTAATATTTTTCACCATTAAACTTTAAAAATCAGCATCAATCCTCTTTAAACCTTTCATGGCCAGCTGCACTAAACCCCATTAAACTCATATTTTTGTTAAATTAGAGTCTTAATTACTCTTATTCCCACGATCAGCCTTCTATTTCATTCATGCCATCAACACCAAGGTTACACTCTCAAGCCCTTATGACTGAATTCCTAACAGCCCACAAAATACATGTTTTTAATTGGTTTAAGTTTATAGCTATGGTTATTTCCTCTTAAACTCACGTTTTCCATCTTCCACACATCAAAATCAGTATCCTCATCTCCTTAGTACTCCATAACCGAACAACCTATCATGCTATCCACCAAGTTTTTGTTCAAGTTATGATTGTACTCATCATCAACTCATCCACTACACACATAACTCAAAGATGAAATTACATGAACCAGAATTTTTTTCATACCTGAACAGTATTTGGTTTTGCCAGTAGCAGATAGGGCACGTTTGGATGATTTGGGCTGATTTTTTGGGATGTCTAGGAAGCTCTCAAGGTGAGGAACAATTTTTCTTAAGGTACCTAAGTGAATAGATGAAAGAAAGGGGGAGTTCTACTAGGCTGAATGAAAGGAGACTTGGGAGAAAAAGAGAGAAATCGGGAGAAAGCAGCAGCAACAGGGTGCACGGTTGAAGAAGGCTATAGAAAAGGGTGGAAGGTGGTGTGTTGTCTTTAGTTTATTGGTCATTATTTGTATATTTAATTTATAAATTTTGAAATAATTCCAAAAGGTCCAAATTGATTTATTTAACACTTTGCTACTGCACAGCAATTCTAGCTTCTAGGTCAGAATTTTTATAATTTTTTTAAAATATTTATTTATTTATTTTAGGTCAATTTAAGTCAAAGATTGACCACTTTGACTAACCCTTGAGATAAGATCAATTTACCCTTAAATTATCCTATTTTTTCATTCTTATCCCATTAATATTTTATTATTTTAAATTTTCTGAATTTATATTTTATTTTTTATTATTTTTCCTATATTTAGGTCAAATATGGTCAAAAGTTGACTCTTAAGGTGATTTGACCAAGTATAAGTAGTGAAATTACTAAACTACCCATAAATGATTGGTTTTCATTTCATTTGCATTGTTTTTAGCATTCTACCGTAATCTAATTCATGGGCTGGATCCACGTGAAACTTCTTTACGAGAGAGTTCTCCTATGACAGTCAGTAGGTTCAAAGTTATTTTGGTTTGATCATTATTCATAAAATTTTTTCCAGCCTATGGACACGATCGTCATTTTTAAATTTGTTTCTTGGAAACTATGGTACACTAAAGAAAAATGATATGGACCTCATCGACAGAAGATGAGGTTCAATGAAGAAGACGAAGAACACTTGAAGAAAAACAGTAACAAGTTAAAAACGCAGCAAAGGAAACAAAAATTAGAAGTAAAACCAAGACCCGTTGTGTAGAAACACAAGAACCTATGGTATTGGACCAAGACCCATTGCTTAGAAAAGCAAGAACCTATGGTATATTTTGGTGGAAGGTAGAAGAACGCCACAAGGAAGACCTTGACAAGTTCAAGAGTTCTCAAGAGAACCAAAGAGAAGAAGTCTCTCAATTTTATTACTAAAATCAATTGTGTTCTCCCCAAAGGGTTACATAACTATTTATAGGCAAATAGCAAACTTACAGCACAAGTAATAGGAATCCTACTTTCCTAACTTGTAGAATAGGAAATAGCAAACTTGCAGAACAAGCAATAGGAATCCTACTCTCCTAACTTGCAGAATAAGAAATAGAAATCCTACAAAATCTATTATTTAAAAAGGAATTGGGCTTAAATTAAATTAAGATAATGTTCAACCCAATAATACTTAACTAAATAAATTATGCATCCACCTAATTGCATTTCGGCCCAATACTTGTGTGTCTTCAAGAAGGTTAAACTTGGGCTTGGATCATGTTGTAGAAGACTTTATCATCCTCAATGCTCAAGCTTTGTTGGACTTTCTCTCTAACAATATTAATGAAACCAGCCAAGGGTTGTTGCATTATCTTTGATTTAGCTCTTGTAATTGGACCTCCATGGATGCTCAAAGGATCACGATCATCACGAACATGACTCAAGCTTTGTGAGCTTGGGTCTCCATCATTCCTCCTCTCCTCGAAAGGATTTGTCCTCAAATCAGAATTACCTACATCAATATCAAAGGGAGAAAGATCAGAAACATTAAATGTAGCACTAACATTATACTCACCTGGAAGATCTAACTTATAAGCATTGTCACTGATCTTCTTAATCACTTGGAATGGTCCATCTCCTCGAGGTTGCTACTTGGAGTGACGTTGAGCAGGAAATCTCTCTTTAAGCATATGTACCCAAACCCAATCACCAGGTTCAAAGACAACTTTCTTGCGATGCTTGTTGGCTTGAGTAGCATATTGCTCAGTCCTCTCTTAATGTTTTGACGTACCTTCTCATGTAGTTGCTTAATAAAATCAGCTTTCTTTTCCCCATCCAAACTAGCTCTCTCCTCAATAGGTAATGATAAAAGATCCAATGGAGTGAGTGGATTAAAACTATAGACAACTTCAAATGGAGAATAACTAGTAGTAGAATGCACACTTCTATTGTAAGCAAACTCCACATGAGGCTAACAATCTTCCCAATTCTTCAAATTCTTTTGAATAATGGACCTCAACAAAGTAGACAAAGTACAATTGACTACTTCAGTTTGACCATTGGTTTGTGGATGACAAGTAGTGGAAAACAATAACTTTCCCTATAATGTTTTCCAAAAGTAGCTAAGGAACTTCACATCATGGTCAGAAACAATGGTCCTCGGAACACCATGTAGACGAACAATTTCCTTGAAGAATAAATCGGCAATGTTGCTTGCATCATCTGTCTTATGACAAGCAATGAAGTGAGCCATCTTAGAGAACCTGTCAACAACAACAAAAACAGAATCTCTACCTCTCTTTGTTCTTGGTAACCCCAAAACAAAGTCCATAGAAATGTCAGTCCAAGGAGTAGTAGGAATAGGCAATGGAGTATAAAGACCATGATTCATAACTCTAGACTTAGCTTGTTTACAAGTGACACATCTTTCACACAATTTTTCAACATCTCTTTTCATGGTAGGCCAAAAGAAGTGATCATGTAATATATCTAAAGTTTTCTTTACTCCAAAATGTCCCATTAACCCACCACTATGGGCTTCTCTAACAAGTAATTCTCTTAAAGAACTCCTAGGCACACATAATCTATTTTCCCTAAATAAGAATCCATCATGCCTATAAAACTTTCCAAAACCAGTTTTCTCACATGCAATGAACACATTTTCAAAATCCTCATCAGCAGCATACAAGTCTTTAATATACTCAAATCCAAGCTATTTTGCATTAAGAGTAGTGATTAGAGTATACCTTCGAGACAATGCATCAACCACGACATTTTCTTTACCTTGTTTATATCTGATCACATATGGAAATGTATCAATGAACTCCATCCACTTGGCATGACGCTTGTTCAACTTGCTTTGTCCTTTCAAGTGCTTCAAGGACTCATGATCAGTGTGGATGACAAATTCCTTAGGCCATAAATAGTTTTGCCATGTTTCCAAGGCCCTCACTAATGCATACATCTCTTTATCATATGTGGGATAGTTAAGGGCAGCTCCACTTAACTTCTCATTGAAAAAAGCAATGGGGCGCTTCTCCTGCATTAAAACAGCTCCAATACCTATACTTGAAGCATCACACTCAATCTCAAAAGTTTTAGAAAAGTTAGGTAAGGATAATAAAGGTGTGGAACAAAGCTTCTTTTTAAGAAGTTAAAAGCATGATCTTGCTCAAGACCCCATTTAAATCCAACATTCTTTTTAACAACATCAGTTAAAGGTGCAGCTATAGTACTGAAGTCTCTAACAAACCTACAGTAGAAACTAGCTAATCCATGAAACTATGCACCTCAAAGATATTCTTAGGTATAGGCCAATCTTTAATTGCCTTAACATTTTCATCTTCTACTACTATACCCTTAGAAGAAATAACATATCCAAGAAATATAATCTTATTAGTGCAAAAGGAACATTTCTTAAGGTTAGCATACAGCTTTCCTTTCTCAAGACATTAAGCACATTCTTTAAATGTTCAATATGTTCATGCAAACTTCTACTATAGATCAAGATATCATCAAAATAGACAACTACAAATTTTCCAATGAAAGCACATAAGACGGTTCATTAATCTCATGAAAGTGCTAGGTGCATATTAGTTAATCTAGAAGGCATAGCTAACCATTCATACAAACCAAGCTTAGTCTTAAATGCAGTTTTCCACTCATCACCTTCTCTCATGCGAATTTGATGATAACCACTTTTCAAATCAATTTTAGAAAAGATGCAAGAACCATATAACTCATCAAGCATATCATCTAATCTAGGAATGGGATAGCAATACTTGACAGTGATTTTGTTGATGGCACGACAATCAACACACATCCTCTACGTCCCATCCTTCTTAGGAACAAGTAACACAGGAACAACACATGGACTCATGCTCTCTCTAACGTAGCCTTTCTTCATCAGCTCGTCAACTTGCCTTTGAAGCTCTTTTGTCTCCTCAAGATTACTTCTATAGGCAGGTTGCTTGGGAATGGCAGCTCCAGGAACGAAGTCTATTTGAAGCTCTTTTGTCTCCTCAAGATTACTTCTATAGGCAGGTTGCTTGGGAATGGCAGCTCCCCTAATAGGTGGCAAACCATTTGGAATCTCCACGGGGAATATATCTCTAAATTCCTTCAAAAGAGACACAACATTAGTAGGCAAAGAATATCTAAGATCATTAGAACTAAAACAAGATTCTTTATATAAAAACAAAAGGATTGGACACTTAGCTAGAAAAGCAGCCTTTACATCACTTTGCTTTGCATAGAAGCTTACATCCTTTCTTTCTTTCTTTGCAATATCTTTGCCTTTTTCTAGATTCTTTAACCTTTGTTGTGATTCATTTTGCTCTTTCAACCTCAATTGATCCTCATAAATCTCCTTAGGACTCAAGGGTGCAAGTGTGAATTTCTTACCATCCATGGTAAATGAATAACGGTTTGTAAATCCATCATGTATGACACGTCTATCAAATTGCCATGGTCTTCCTAAAAGCAAATGGCGAGCATGTATAGGCACAACATCACACAACACTTTATCATTGTACCTTCCAATTGAAAATGGCACCAATACTTGCTTGGTCACATTTACTTCACCACAATTATTGAGGTTTGTATGGTTTGGGATGTTTTGTAGTGGGCAAACTCAATTTGTCAACCAAATAAGTGCTAGCAACATTAGTGCAACTACCACCATCAATAATCAAAGAGCATACCTTATTGTTGACGTGGCATCTAGTATGGAAAATATTTTCTCGTTGCACTTCATCTTCATCCTTAACTTGGGCACTTAATGCACGATGAGCTACAAGTGCTTCACCATGTGCAGCAAACTCAACATAGTCATCATCCTCACCAATGTCCTCCAATGGTGGCATCTCATCATCAACATCAGAATCTTCACTTACAACATCACCATCATCACGCATAATCATGACTCGTTTGTTTGGGCATTGTGATGCAATGTGTCCTCTTCCTGATGAGTGTCGTCAGTCACCAAAAATAAAATTTCCTAACTCTTCTATGTAGATAGCGGAGCAAGGGTCGAACCCACAGAGACTGAATTTTTTAAGTTAATTATTAAATTAAAAATCTAATCTTAGGGTTTAGGGAAAGAAGAAGTTTGGGAGTTTTGGAGACTATTCTAAAATAAAAAAAATAAGAATTATTAAGTATCAAAGACAAATAGCAAAAAGCTTCAGTTACGAGACAACCAATCATTCTTGGATTTTGATGTTGATCATTGATTACAAAATATCACTGTCAATTAAATAGTCAACCGTAGCCTAACAACAAGCTCTGTTACACCATCTTTCCTTACTGAGTCATTAGTTAAAACAAGCTCTTTAACTAATCTCTAACTACTTAACCTACCTAGAACAAACTCTCTAGATATAAGTTGTAGCAGCATTAACAACAAGAAATATATGGGTTGACATTAGATAACAAACACATAAGCTCGGTTTATTTAATCTAAACCTTAATTCTCCTCCATCCCTAGTGATTAACTCCACAAGCAATTACGGACTTATGTTTTTAATCTGGCTGTAGATTATTTAATTTAACTAAATAGTGTGCACCCTATCTAATCAAACAAACAATCATTATAATGTGCTCAAAAGAATCTTTGGATACTTAATCAACAATTATATAATAGGTTCTAGAATCTCACAACATGCTTTTCCCAAAAATAATCAATTTACCTCATAACTGAATAAGAAATCTACTCAGTAGTCATTTTCAAGATCATAAAATTCAAGTTTAATACTATAAAGATTACAAATATCATACAAGAAACAATCAAAGAAGCAATCTTTAATAATATAAAATCAGAATTACTAATCAAGATTATAAAGTAGCAAGCAAGAACACACAAACAATATTAATTTAAATAAAGAAAACAAAATCAGAATTAAAAATAATAAAGAAATCAGCAACTAATTAAAAATAAAGATGATGGAGATCCAAGCTCACAAAGCTCAAGTCATGTTCGTGATGATCGTGATCCTTTGAGTATCCATAGAGGTCCAATTACAAGAGCTAAATCAAAGATAATGCAACAAGCCTTGGCTGGTTTCATTGATATTGCTAGAGACAAAGCCCAACAAAGCTTGAGCATGGAGGATGATAAAGTCTTCTACAACATGATCCAAGCCCAAGTTCAACCTTCTTGAAGACACACAAGTATTGGGCCGAAATGCAAATTAGGCTGGATGCATATTTTATTTAGTTAAGTATTATTGGGCTGAACATTGTCTTAATTTAATTTAAGCCCAATTCCTTTTTAAATAATAGATTTTGTAAGACTTCTATTACTTGTTCTGCAAGTTAGGAGAGTAGGATTCCTATTGCTTGTTCTACAAGTTTGCTATTTCCTATTCTACAAGTTAGGAAAGTAGGATTCCTATTACTTGTGCTGCAAGTTATCTATTTGCCTATAAATAGTTATGTAACCCTTTGGGGAGAACACAATTGATTTTAGTAATAAAATTGAGAGACTTCTTCTCTTTGGTTCTCTTGAGAACTCTTGAACTTATCAAGGTCTTCCTTGTGGCGTTCTTCTACCTTCCACCAATATATACCATAGGTTCTTGCTTTTCTAAGCAACGGGTCTTGGTCCAATACCATAGGTTCTTGTGTTTCTACACAACGGGTCTTGGTTTTATCTCTAATTTTTGTTTTCTTTTGCTGCGTTTTTAACTTGTTCTTGTTTTTCTTCAAGTGTTCTTCATTGAACCTCATCTTGATAGGATGATATTTTGTGAATTTTATATGTGCTAATATATTTGCTTTATTGATGTTTTATGCCTAAAAGAGCTTACTAAAGTTTATTTTATGTTTTAGGTATTAAATATCAGAGTTGGAATAAAAAGAAGCTAAAAAGAGCAAAGTGCAGTATTTTCTGTCCAGCTTGAAAGATTGACATTTTTGACCAATTTAACGACCTGATCTCAAGATGTGGCCTTCATGGAAGTTGTAGAGGACTTCTCAAGGTTTCCAGAATGTCCAAGATCGCAAAAATCGGAGTTCATTTGGTGGGTCAAATGTCTGGACAAAATCAGTACGAAATTCTGGGCAGAAAAACGAGATTGAGAAGAAATTCCAACAAAGCAAGTTCAAGACCAGATTTTGTTGAGAGAAGATAATTTCTTAATTTTATTTTGTCCTAGATCTGTAATTAATTAATAAAAATAGGCCTTAGGAATTTTACTTAGAAAATAATTGTAAAAGATGATGAGATAAAGATAAGAGTTTGACTAGTCAAATTACTTGTTTCCCAAGTAAACTCTTATCTGAATCCCACATTGCTTAGGAAAGTCTTTTAAACTCTTCCTTTGGCCTATATAAAGAGCACAAGGCTCTCATAAACAAATCCCTCAAATCCCTCACATCCTTCTCCTCCCTCTTCTCTTTTAGTCTTGTAGGATTTTCTTTAGGGTTTTTAATAAAATTTTATTTTTTCTTTATTTTTAATTAGTTGCTGATTTCTTTATTATTTTTAATTCTGATTTTATTTTCTTTATTTAAATTAATATTGTTTGTGTGTTCTTGCTTGCTACTTTATAATCTTGATTAGTAATTCTGATTTTATATTATTAAAGATTGCTTCTTTGATTGTTTCTTGCATGATATTTGTGATCTTTATAATATATAACTTGAATTATATGATCTTGAATATGTCTAGTGAGTAGTTTTCATATTCAGTTATGAGGTAAATTAATTATTTTTGGGAAAAGCATGTTGTGAGATTCTTGAACCTATTATATAATTGTTGATTAAGAATCCAAGATTCTCTGAGCACATTATAATGATTGTTTGTTTGATTAGATAGGGTGCACACTATTTAGTTAAACTAAATAATCTACCGCCAGATTAAAAACATAAGTCCGTAATTGCTTGTGGAGTTAATCACTAGGGATGGAAGAGAATTAAGGTTTAGATTAAATGAACCGAGCTTATGTGTTTGTTATCTAATGTCAACCCATATCTTTCTTGTTGTTAATGCTGCTACAACTTATATCTAGAGAGCTTGTTCTAGGTAGGTTAAGTAGTTAGAGATTAGTTAAAGAGCTTGTTTTAACTAACGACTCAGTAAGGAAAGATGGTGTAACAGAGCTTGTTGTTATGCTACGGTTGACTATTTAATTGACAGTGATATTTTGTAATCAATGATCAACATCAAAATCCAAGAATGATTGATTGCCTCGTAACTGAAGCTTTTTGCTATTTGTCTTTGATACTTAATAATTCTTATTTTCTTTATTTTAGAATAGTCTCCAAAACCCCCAAACTTCTTCTTTCCCTAAACCCTAAGATTAGATTTTTAATTTAATAATTAACTTAAATAATTCAGTCTCTGTGGGTTCGACCCTTGCTCCGCTATCTACATAGTAGAGTTAGGAAATTTTATTTTTGGTGACTGACGACACCCATCAAATTTTGGCGCCGTTGCCGGGGATTGAATTTTTGTTTAAGTTAATTATTTTAATTAAAATCTGATTTTTTTTCTTTTCTTTTCTTTTTCAGGGATTGCTTTTCTGACAAGGATTCTAGTCACAAACTTCAAAAGATTAGGGACTACATACAAGCAACCCAAAGCGTGGTGCCACAAACACCACAACATCCACCACTACTACCTCCCAAGACGAGAAGTGAGAGGACTCCATGGAGCAAGCTTATGAACCATATTATAATTATGACCCATACTATAATTATGAACCACACTACGATACTTACTATCAAGGATGGTGGGATCATTCTAATTTTAGCTATGGGAATCAATATGAGGTTTACAATGCACCATTCCAAGATACATATCAAGCTCCATCTCAAGACTCAGGTATACCTCTACCTCAAGAATCAGGTATGTCTCTTGAAGATATTGTTAAGACTCTTGAGATTAAAACTTTACAATTGTCACAAGAGGCTGATGTTTATATTAAGAATATTGATCACCATGTGAGTCAAATAATGAATTCCATAAGTAACATTGAAGCTATGACCTCTCAACCTGTGGAGAATCCAAGAGATAATGTTACTAACATCACCTTGAAAAGTGAAAGGGAAATTGAATCCAAGGAAAGTGCACATGAAGATGTCGATGACTTTATAGAAAGGGAGGATGAAACCGATTTCAATATTAAAGGTGGAGTTGTTGACATGCACAATGTAAAAGGGAGAGAGAATTTCGACAACTTTAGAAAGCACTATGAGGATGTTGAAATCAAAGAATTCAAAGCTGAGGTAAGTGAAAAACAAATTCCTTTTAATTCTTCTACTTACCCTCCTCCTTTTCCTGGTAGGTTTGCAATAGCTACAAACGAAGAGCAAGACAAGGAGACATTGAAGACATTTAGTAAAATGGAAGTCAATATTCCTCTCCTTGATGAAATTAAGGATCAAGTGCTTTGCGATGCCAAGTTTTTAAGGGAACTATGCACTTCCAAGAGGAAATTAGAAGGTGATGAAAAGCAGGTTCTTAAAGATGAGCTGGAAATAGCCATGAGCAAAAATCTTGAGAATGAGAAACTTGAGAGACCGATAAAAAAGTTGAGGTCTGGGATTGGATGATGGAAGGTGGAGCAGTCGAGCTAACGACATTAAACAAAAGCGCTACTTGGGAGGCAACCCAAGGATGTAAAATGATGGAGTATTTCTTTCCTTTACTTGTATTACCATTTAATTTTTGATTTTTTTTATTGTTCTTCTTTGCATGCTAACTTACTTTGAGGACAAAGTAAGATTTAAGTGTGGGGGGGAATATTGGTTTAAGAGTCTATAGAGTGTTTTTTTTAGGAAGTGGAAATTGAAAAAAAACAAAGGGTCAAATTTTTTAGAGTTTTAAAGATCATGATATGTTTTCTTTCTTTTAAGGATTGATTCTAAACTAAAACAAAGTTTTATAAGAAAGTTGAGACTATTTTGATTGTTATTATTGTTGAAGTGAATACTTTCTAAAGAATTTATGTGAGTTCATGATTAAATATGATTGCTCATATGATATTGATAATGTGATTAGTTCATTGAAGTTGGTATAAGCAAAGGATAAATAGACAAGAACAAAAAAAAAACATAAAAAAAAGAAGAAAAATAGAGGTTGAAAGCTTTAAATTCTACTCCAATATTTTGAGTTACTCGATCTTGTTGATTAAATTCTTGAAGTGACTTAAAATATGAGTATGCAAAGCACTCTAAAAGAGGGCTTACTTGTTGAGTAACCGGGTGTTGGTATCACCAATATTAACATTCACGTAAAAAGGCAAGTAAGTACTTAGGGAAACCATTATTGAAACCTCAAAAGAAAAAAAAGAAAAAGAAGGAAGAGAAAAAAGAAAAAAAAATTCTTGATCTATTGACTTTGTTTGTGGTAATGTAAAGTGGATAATTGCAAAGTTGGTGTTATATGTTTCAATTGTGTTGATTGTGAATTTTGCATGAATTTATTTAGAAGTATGCATGAATATGAGAAGTAATGATTAGAATATGATTGACTTGATTATTTGACTCTTGTTGAAGTTATGAGTTAAGAATTGAAAGATTTGAAAATATGTTCATGATCTTAATCTTGTTTTGAGTCTTAATTTTTAAATTTTCAGTCTTATTTTGAATTTTTAGGATTGAGTCTTAAGTAAAAGATTTTGTGGGTATATCTTCTGAAAGCCCTCACGAGACACAACTCGTCCACTAGGGGTGACCTAGGGGTTTAAAGGCTTATTGCATATGCTAAATGCAATCGTGATTCCTACGAAAGTGAGTTAGGATTTAAGATTTGGAATTTAGGATTTAGTTCTTTAGGAAGTTAGTTTAGGTTTTGCTAGAGGACTAGCAAAAGCTAAGTGTGGGGGAATTTGATAGGATGATATTTTGTGAATTTTATATGTGCTAATATATTTGCTTTATTGATGTTTTATGCCTAAAAGAGCTTACTAAAGTTTATTTTATGTTTTAGGTATTAAATATCAGAGTTGGAATAAAAAGAAGCTAAAAAGAGCAAAGTGCAGTATTTTCTGTCCAGCTTGAAAGATTGACATTTTTGACCAATTTAACGACCTGATCTCAAGATGTGGCCTTCATGGAAGTTGTAGAGGACTTCTCAAGGTTTCCAGAATGTCCAAGATCGAAAAAATCGGAGTTCATTTGGTGGGTCAAATGTCTGGACAAAATCAGTACGAAATTCTAGGCAGAAAAACGAGATTGAGAAGAAATTCCAACAAAGCAAGTTCAAGACCAGATTTTGTTGAGAGAAGATAATTTCTTAATTTTATTTTGTCCTAGATCTGTAATTAATTAATAAAAATAGGCCTTAGGAATTTTACTTAGAAAATAATTGTAAAAGATGATGAGATAAAGATAAGAGTTTGACTAGTCAAATTACTTGTTTCCCAAGTAAACTCTTATCTGAATCCCACATTGCTTAGGAAAGTCTTTTAAACTCTTCCTTTGGCCTATATAAAGAGCACAAGGCTCTCATAAACAAATCCCTCAAATCCCTCACATCCTTCTCCTCCCTCTTCTCTTTTAGTCTTGTAGGATTTTCTTTAGGGTTTTTAATAAAATTTTATTTTTTCTTTATTTTTAATTAGTTGCTGATTTCTTTATTATTTTTAATTCTGATTTTATTTTCTTTATTTAAATTAATATTGTTTGTGTGTTCTTGCTTGCTACTTTATAATCTTGATTAGTAATTCTGATTTTATATTATTAAAGATTGCTTCTTTGATTGTTTCTTGCATGATATTTGTGATCTTTATAATATATAACTTGAATTATATGATCTTGAATATGTCTAGTGAGTAGTTTTCATATTCAGTTATGAGGTAAATTAATTATTTTTGGGAAAAGCATGTTGTGAGATTCTTGAACCTATTATATAATTGTTGATTAAGTATCCAAGATTCTCTGAGCACATTATAATGATTGTTTGTTTGATTAGATAGGGTGCACACTATTTAGTTAAACTAAATAATCTACCGCCAGATTAAAAACATAAGTCCGTAATTGCTTGTGGAGTTAATCACTAGGGATGGAAGAGAATTAAGGTTTAGATTAAATGAACCGAGCTTATGTGTTTGTTATCTAATGTCAACCCATATCTTTCTTGTTGTTAATGCTGCTACAACTTATATCTAGAGAGCTTGTTCTAGGTAGGTTAAGTAGTTAGAGATTAGTTAAAGAGCTTGTTTTAACTAACGACTCAGTAAGGAAAGATGGTGTAACAGAGCTTGTTGTTATGCTACGGTTGACTATTTAATTGACAGTGATATTTTGTAATCAATGATCAACATCAAAATCCAAGAATGATTGATTGCCTCGTAACTGAAGCTTTTTGCTATTTGTCTTTGATACTTAATAATTCTTATTTTCTTTATTTTAGAATAGTCTCCAAAACCCCCAAACTTCTTCTTTCCCTAAACCCTAAGATTAGATTTTTAATTTAATAATTAACTTAAATAATTCAGTCTCTGTGGGTTCGACCCTTGCTCCGCTATCTACATAGTAGAGTTAGGAAATTTTATTTTTGGTGACTGACGACACTCATCAAAGTTATCTATTTGCCTATAAATAGTTATGTAACCCTTTGGGGAGAACACAATTGATTTTAGTAATAAAATTGAGAGACTTCTTCTCTTTGGTTCTCTTGAGAACTCTTGAACTTATCAAGGTCTTCCTTGTGGCGTTCTTCTACCTTCCACCAATATATACCATAGGTTCTTGCTTTTCTAAGCAACGGGTCTTGGTCCAATACCATAGGTTCTTGTGTTTCTACACAACGGGTCTTGGTTTTATCTCTAATTTTTGTTTTCTTTTGCTGCGTTTTTAACTTGTTCTTGTTTTTCTTCAAGTGTTCTTCATTGAACCTCATCTTCTTTCGGTGAGGTCCATACCATTTGGCATCAGAGCTTAGGTTCAATTCATGGGAGTATCGTTTTTGTTTTTTTTTCTTTTTCTTTCTTTGTCTTCTTGTCTTGGACAAACTTTGATCTTGAATCCTTTTCCAAGCCACCACTAATATTGTTTGTCCCTCAAACCTATTTTCTCTACTTAGCCACCAAGTAAACCCTATCTTGTTCTCCAAGCAACCAAATCCCAAAGGTTTTCTTGCTCACCAAGAAACCTTCAAAAGCTCTACATCACATAAAGACTACTTGTTTCACAAGCCACCGTTCCCTCTCATTCCTTGCCACACAAGCTGCTACCAAAACTAGCTTGTTTTTATCAAAAAGTTGCCTTGTTCCCCAAGTAAACCTCTTCTTATTATTTAGACTTTTTGTTTTTTTTCTTTATTGTTCGTTTACTTTAGTAAAATATAAAAGAAAAAGAAAAAAAAGAGAAAAAAAAAAGAAAAAAAAAAGAGAAAAGAAAAAATCAATTCAAGAGGGGATTTATTACATCGTGTGTAGCAAGTGCAACGTCAAAGGCAATTCGTGGAGGTGTGCTTCATCAAAATCTTGAGGTAGTCATTCTTTCTTGAGCTTTGAGATTTCTTATTTGCCTAATTTGAAAATTCATTGTTACCATTCTACCCTACTGCCTAAAATTACCTTTTGACCCTACCACATAAAAGGACAAAACTACCCCACCTTTGGCTAAACCTTACCCTAATTAAACACTCATATTTTCTTCAAGGTTTAGTTTCATTGGAGTCTTCTTAGGTCTTATTGAGTCTTGCCAAGTCTTGTTGAGTCTTCATTGTTTTGTTTTCCCTTGATTAAAATCTTGTGCTCATCTTGTTTATTGTTGGTTGATAGTTGAATTCCATAAGCTGATTTTTGATTGAGTCTTGAGTTCAATATAGAACCTATAGAGAAAAGTTGTGTGAGGGAAAAAGGCAAGAGTGTGTGAGTAACATTAGTAGAGAAAAGCCATATTAAAATTGTGTGAAAACACGAGTGTGAGTATTACATTCTTGTGTGTATTGAGTGTAAACACGTGAGGTCATACTTGTGAGGTCCTTTTCTTTTACTAACTTTTCTTGCAGGATAAAATCATGTCTTCTAATAGTGAAAAGCTTGATTTGAGTAAGATCGAGTTCATGTTCCAAGCTATGCAACAACAATTTTCAAGGATAGAGTTGAGGTTTAATAATATTCATGATAAGTTGGAGGAACATGAAGCTGTCCTAGCTAAAGTAAATCAAGATAATACTTCTCATGTGAAAGGCAATGTTGTGAATAATGACTTTGATGATAAAGTAGATGATGAGTTTGATGATGATGAGTTTAGTAGAAGTGTTAAAGGTAACCATGGTAATAAAGGAGGTCGTGGAGATAGGTATAAAGGAGATAGGTATTATGATAGGATAGATGGAAATTTAGGAAGTATCAAATTGAAGATTCCTTCCTTTCAAGGTAAGAATGATCCTGAGGCTTACTTAGAATGGGAAAAGAAAGTGGAGATCGTCTTTGATTGCCATAACTATTCCGAAGAAAAAAAGGTGAAACTTGCTGCTGTAGAGTTCACGGATTATGCAATCATTTGGTGGGACCAACTCATGCTTGGTAGACGTAGGAATAGAGAGCCACCTATAGTTACATGGAATAAAATGAAACGTGTTATGAGAAAAAGGTTTGTTCCTAATCATTACTATAGAGAGCTTTATCAAAGGTTACAAGGTCTCACTCAAGGATCTAAGAGTGTTGAGGATTATCATAAAGAAATGGAAATTATCATGATCAGAGCTAATGTTGAAGAGGATAGTGAAGCTACTATGGCTCGATTCTTACAAGGATTGAATCATGAGATTGCTAATGTAGTGGAGTTACATCACTATGTGGAGTTTGATGATATGTTGCATATGGCTATCAAGGTTGTTCATCTCGTTTTATGCAAGGTTCTAGTTCATCTTCTTCTTGTAAACCGAACACCTTTCGAAGGGATGATAAGACTACATTCAAACTTAAGACTGAATCCTCATTCAAGCCTAAGGGTGAGAGTGTCCAAAAGCCCAAACCCGAGGCTGTCCAAGCATCCCAAGGGTAAGAGTAGAGACATTAAGTGTTTTAGATGTTTGGGAAGAGGACACATTGCATCACAATGCCCAAACAAACGAGCCATGATTATGCGTGATGATGGTGATGTTGTAAATGAAGATTCTGATGTTGATGATGAGATGCCACCATTGGAGGACATTAATGAGGATTATGACTATGTTGAGTTTGCTGCACATGGTGAAGCACTTGTAGCTCGTCGTGCATTAAGTGCCCAAGTTAAGGATGAAGATGAAGTGCAACGAGAAAATATTTTCCATACTAGATGCCACGTCAACAATAAGGTATGCTCTTTGATGGAGATCCAGATGGAGATCCAATTGCTCGTGATGTTCGTGATGCTAAGGATCCATTGGTCATCCAAGGAGGTCCAATTACCCGAGCTCGAGCTAAGAAAACGCAACAAGCCCTGGCCTCATTCATGCAACAAGCTCTGGCATCATTGAAGTGTCAAGGAAGCTTCCATGAAGAGTCCCAAGACATCTGTACTTGCTTGGAAGCCCAAACGACATGAGCATGGTTTACTATCTTATTTTAGCTTAACAATAAGATGGGCTAAGTGTTTGGATAGCCCACGTTTGAGTCTTGTTGTGTCTTGGACTATTTATTTTATGTAACTAGGTTTAGGCATGAATTTGGGTTTAGTTTTATTTTCTATTGGTGTTAATTCCAGCCCATTTGTTTATGGGCTTAAGTGCTATGTATTATTATAAACACCTTGTAAACGCTATTGATGGGAGATCAGTTAATTGAATTTTCAGAAAAGTGAGTGTGCCTTTCTCTTGGGTTCCCTCTCTACTAGGCTCATCAAGGTCTTCTTCCTTGTGGCGCCTCCTTCGTCACCATCCACCATTGCTATACCTTAGGTTCTCGAATTCTTATTTGTAGGGTCAAGGTCCAATACCTTTGGGTTCGAGTCTCTTTAGGCTTCGGGTCTAGGTTTTCAGAAGTTGTCATTCATCAACTTTGCGTCTGTCCTGTTGCGTTTTAGTTCCTTCAAATTCCAAGCTGCGTTTTCTCTTGTCCGTGCGCATCAGTTGGTATTCAGAGCTCCAGTTCCGATTTTCTGGTTTGTTTGTGCGTCACTCACTTTTCGATTTTTTTTTGGTTTTTTTGTGGTTTCAATTTTTTTCTTTTGTTTGTTCCACTTTCTGGTTTGTTTGTGTGTTCCTAGCCGCCACTTATTTCTTAACCCTAAAACCCTAGCCACCACTTATTTCATTACACAAAAAAACCTTAGCCGCACCCCTCAAAAAAAAACCCTAGCCGCACCCCTCAAAAAAAAAACCCTAGCTGCACCCCTCAAAAAAAAAACCCTAGCCGCACCCCTCAAAAAAAAACCCTAGCCTCACCCCTCAAAAAAAAAAAACCTTGCCGCACCCCTCCTCTTTCAAGGAAACCGCAACACTCAGAGTAAAAAAAAAAGAAGAAGAAAAGAATTCAAAAAAAAAGAAGAAGAAAAGAATTCGAAAAAAAAAAGAAGAAAAGAATTCAAAAAAAAAAGAAGAAAAAAAAGAAGAAAAACAAAAATTTTTTTTGCGGTACTGTTCAAACAGAAGTTTTGGTTGAGCTAGGAGGCGTCTGAGTACCCGTTTTAAAGAAAACGACGAAAGAAAATGACCTAGTTGAGCTTTGCTTCACTAGCCCCACCCTATCTTTCCCAAATTCCATCGTTTTCCTATAGTTTTAGGCCATTTTTTATTTTTTTTATCATTCTAGTGATTTTTTTTATTTTTTTTCTTATTTTTTTTATTCTTTCTTTCTTTCTTTGAGTCACCCTAGCCCTAGCCACACCTTTCTGTGAAAAAATAAAAGAAAAAAAAAAGAAAAAAAAATTCTTGGTGACAATACTTGGTGAATTAGTTGATTTTATGAGGTTGAATCTTTGACTGAGTCTCTAGTGTGATTGTGAACCTATAGAGTTAAGGTAGAGTAAGGGAAAAAGGCACGAGTGTGTGAGAGACATTAGTAGAGAAAAGCCAAATTACTTGAGTGAAACAGGAGTGTAAACACGTGAGGATATTACTTGTTGACAATGTCTTCTGAAGGTGATAAGTCAGACTTTAAAAAGATTGAATTCCTGCTTCAGGCAATGCAACAACAGTTCCAACGGATGGATGTGAAATTCAATGACATTCATGATAAGTTGAACCAACATGAAGCTCGGTTTGCAAAGATCCAACAAGGTGATACTTCTCGTCAAAAAAGTAAGGTTGTTGCCACTGATGAGTATGATGATAATGTTGGGTATGATTCGAATGAAGAGTCTGGGATAGATAGACATCATAGAAGGTACCATGGGTATAGAGATCGAGTTGATAGAGCTCGCGATAGAGGCAAGGAGAAGCTGGATGGAAACCTTAGCAGTATAAAATTAAAGATTCCTCCTTTCCAAGGCAAGAATGATCCTGAGGCATATTTGGAGTGGGAAAGGAAGCTTGAAATGGTGTTTGACTGCCACCACTACTATGAAGAAAAGAAGGTCAAACTTGCAGCAATTGAGTTCACAGAGTATGCTATGGTTTGGTGGGATCAGTTAGTCAGTAGTCGAAGAAGATATGGTGATCCTCCAGTGTCTACATGGGATGAGATGAAGCGCATCATGAGGAAGAGATTTGTTCCTACTCATTACTACAGGGAGTTATACCAGAAGCTCCAAGGTCTTACCCAGGGCTCAAAGAGTGTTGAGGATTACTACAAAGAGATAGAAATAACCATGATCCGAGCCAATATCCAGGAGGATGCAGAAGCTACTATGGCTCGTTTTCTTCAAGGCTTAAACCGTGAGATTGCCAATGTAGTCAAGTTGCAGCATTACATGGATTTAGAGGAGATGTTGCATGTGGCCATCAAAGTGGAAAGGCAACTCAAAAGGAAAGGTACATCCCGTTTTACTTCTAGTTCAGTTCCTGTTTGGAAATCTAACACCTTTCATAGGGATGATAAGCCTGTGCCTACGCATAAGTCAGAGAGCTTTGCTAAGCCCAAGCCTGAGGGCCCTCCAAAGCCCAAGACTGAACCTGCACAAGCATCCCAGAGCAGGACACGTGACATTAAGTGTTTCAAGTGTTTAGGTCGTGGACATATTGCCTGACAATGTCCCAACTGTAGGGTGATGATCATGCATGGGAATGGAGATGTTGAGAGTGAAGGTTCTGAACTCGGTGTAGAAGATGAGATGCCTGCGTTAGAAGATGTCGACGAAGAAGAAGTTGTTGAGTATGCTGCTCATGGTGAAGCACTTGTTGCTAGGCGTGCTCTTACTACTCATGTGAAGTTTGAGGATGAGGCACAGCGCAAGAACATCTTCCATACGAGATGCCATATTAGTGACAAGGTATGTACCATAATCATTGATGGTGGGAGTTGTACTAATGTTGCTAGCACATACCTTGTTGATAAATTAAAGTTGCCCACTACCAAGCATCACCACCCATATAAGTTGCAGTGGATTAATGACTGTGGTGAAGTCAACGTGGTGAAGCAAGTCTTGGTTCCTTTTCGTATTGGAAGGTATCAAGATGAGGTATTGTGTGACGTGGTGCCCATGCAAGCTAGCCACATATTGCTGGGTAGACCGTGGCAGTATGATCGGAGAGTCCTCCATGACGGTTACACTAACCGTTATTCCTTTACTATGGATGGCAAGAAGATCGCTCTTGCTCCCCTTAGCCCCAAGGAGATTTATGAGGACCAATTAAGGCTAAAGGAGCAACATGACGAGCAAAGGAAGCAATCTAAAGAAAAGAAGGAAAACAAAGACAGCAAAACAGTGAGCTGCTATGCCAAACCCCGAGATGTGAAGAATGCATTTCTTGCTAAGTCTCCTATCCTTTTACTCTTATTTAAAGATTCTTATTTTATTGATGCTGAACTCCATGATACTTTGCCTACTGATGTTGTCTCATTGTTGCAGGAGTTCGAGGATGTATTCCCTGAGGAGATCCCAAGTGGATTACCACCGATTCGTGGGATCGAGCACATGATTGACCTTGTCCCCGGAGCTACCATTCCTAACCGTCCAGCCTACAGAAGTAATCCCGAGGAGACGAAGGAGCTTCAAAGGCAAGTTGAGGAGCTCATGAGGAAAGGTTATGTGCGAGAGAGCATGAGTCCTTGCGCCGTGCCCGTACTGCTTGTGCCAAAAAAAGATGGGACGTGGAGGATGTGCGTTGACTGCCGAGCCGTCAACAAAATCACTGTAAAGTACCGCTATCCTATTCCTAGGCTAGATGACATGCTTGATGAGTTGCATGGTGCATGCATGTTTTCTAAAATTGATTTAAAGAGCGGATATCACCAAATTCGTATGAGAGAAGGTGATGAATGGGAAACCGCATTCAAGACTAAACATGGTCTCTACGAGTGGTTAGTTATGCCTTTTGGCTTGACTAATGCACCCAGTACATTCATGCGTTTAATGAACCATGTTTTACGTGATTTCATTGGTAAGTATGTGGTTGTCTATTTTGATGATATTTTGATATACAGTAAGAGCCAGCATGAGCATGTTGAGCATCTTAGGAATGTTCTTACTGTTTTGAGGAATGCAAGTTTGTATGCCAATTTTAAGAAATGTACGTTCTGCACTGATAAGATTGTTTTCCTTGGGTATGTCGTTTCTTCACATGGCATTTCTGTTGATAATGAGAAGGTAAAGGCAATTAAAGATTGGCCTGTACCTAAGTCTGTTTCTGAGGTGCGTAGTTTCCATGGTTTAGCTAGTTTCTATCGTCGATTCGTTAGAGATTTTAGCACTATAGCTGCACCTTTGATCGAAGTGGTCAAAAAGAATGTTGCATTTCATTGGGGTCCTGCACAAGAGCATGCTTTTAATTTGCTTAAAGATAAACTTTGTTCTGCTCCTTTGTTATCTCTGCCTGACTTTACTAAAACTTTTGAGATTGAGTGCGATGCCTCAGGTGTAGGTATTGGAGCTGTGCTTATGCAGGAAAAACGCCCAATTGCTTTCTTTAGTGAGAAGTTAAGTGGAGCAGCACTTAACTATCCCACATATGACAACGAGATGTACGCGTTAGTGAGGGCCTTGGAGACATGGCAACATTACTTGTGGCCCAAAGAATTTGTCATCCACACTGATCATGAGTCCTTGAAGCATTTGAAAGGACAGAGTAAGCTGCATAAGCGTCATGCCAAGTGGATAGAGTTCATTGAGATGTTCCCGTACGTGATCAAGTACAAACAAGGTAAAGAGAACGTCGTAGCTGATGCGTTATCTCGTAGGTATACTCTTATCACTACTCTTGATGCTAAACTTTTAGGATTTGAGTATATCAAAGAACAGTATGCTGATGATGTTGATTTTGGTAATGTTTATGATGCATGTGCTACATCTGGTTTTGGCAAGTTCTTTAGGCATGATGGGTTCTTATTTAGAGAAAATAAATTATGTGTGCCTAGGAGTTCATTGCGCGAGCTGTTAGTTAGAGAAGCCCATAGTGGAGGATTAATGGGTCACTTTGGAGTTAGGAAAACTCTAGATGTTTTGCAAGCACATTTCTTTTGGCCTAACATGAGGAGAGATGTAGAGAGGTTATGTGCTAGATGCATTTCATGTAGGCAAGCTAAATCTAGAGTTCATAATCATGGCTTATATACTCCTTTACCCATTCCTACGACTCCGTGGACTGATATCTCTATGGATTTTGTTTTGGGCTTGCCTCGAACAAAACGCGGTAGAGATTCTGTTTTTGTTGTGGTTGACAGGTTCTCTAAGATGGCTCATTTCATTGCTTGCCACAAGACGGATGACGCGAGCAACGTTGCTGACCTTTTCTTCAAAGAGATAGTACGTCTACATGGTGTACCAAGGACCATTGTTTCTGATCGAGATGCAAAGTTCCTTAGTTACTTTTGGAAGACATTATGGGGAAAGTTGGGAACTAAATTGTTATTCTCCACCACTTGTCACCCCCAGACTGATGGACAGACTGAGGTCGTCAACCGAACCCTGTCTACATTATTGAGGTCCATTATTCAGAAAAATTTGAAGAATTGGGAAGATTGCTTGCCACATGTGGAGTTTGCATATAACCGCAGTGTCCACTCCACTACTAGTTGCTCTCCATTCGAAGTTGTTTATGGCTTCAATCCTCTTACTCCTTTGGATTTGTTGCCATTACCTAGTGCGGAGCAGAGTAACTTGGATGGAGAATAGAAGGCTAAGTTTGTGAAGCAACTCCATGAGAGAGTTTGTCAAGCTATTGAAAAGAAGACTGAGCAGTATACCACCCAAGCAAATAAGCATCGAAAGAAAGTAGTCTTTGAGCCTGGTGATTGGGTTTGGGTGCATATGAGAAAGGAGAGGTTTCCTGTTCAGCGACGAACCAAGCTGCATCCCCGAGGAGATGGACCATTCCAAGTCATAGCGAAGATCAACGATAATGCCTGATGAGTGTCGTCAGTCACCATGTTGAAGAAGATAGTGAAGCTACTATGGCTCGATTCTTACAAGGATTAAATAGTGAGATTGCTAATGTAGTGGAGTTACATCACTATGTGGAGTTTGATGATATGTTGCATATGGCTATAAAGGTTGAAAGGCAACTCAAGAGAAAAGGTTATTCATCTCGTTTTATGCAAGGTTCTAGTTCGTCTTCTTCTTGGAAACCGAACACCTTTCGAAGGGATGATAGGACTACATTCAAACTTAAGACTGAATCCTCATTCAAGCCTAAGGGTGAGAGTATCCAAAAGCCCAAACCCGAGGCGGTCCAAGCATCCCAAGGTAAGAGTAGAGACATTAAGTGTTTTAGATGTTTAGGAAGAGGACACATTGCATCACAATGCCCAAATAAATGAGTCATGATTATGCGTGATGATGGTGATGTTGTAAATGAAGATTCTGATGTTGATGATGAGATGCCACCATTGGAGGACATTGATGAGGATGATGACTATGTTGAGTTTGCTGCACATGGTGAAGCACTTGTAGCTCGTCGTGCATTAAGTGCCCAAGTTAAGGATGAAGATGAAGTGCAACGAGAAAATATTTTTCATACTAGATGCCACGTCAACAATAAGGTATGCTCTTTGATTATTGATGGTGGTAGTTGCACTAATGTTGCTAGCACTTATTTGGTTGACAAATTGAGTTTGCCCACTACAAAACATCCCAAACCATACAAACTTCAATGGCTCAATAATTGTGGAGAAGTAAATGTGACCAAGCAAGTATTGGTGCCATTTTCAATTGGAAGGTATAATGATAAAGTGTTGTGTGATGTTGTGCCTATGCATGCTGGCCATTTGCTTTTAGGAAGACCATGGCAATTTGATAGACGTGTCATACATGATGGATTCACAAACCGTTATTCATTTACCATTGATGGTAAGAAATTTACACTTGCACCCTTGAGTCCTAAGGAGATTTATGAGGATCAGTGAGGTTGAAAGAGCAAAATGAATCACAACAAAGGTTAAAGAATCTAGACAAAGGCAAAGATATTGCAAAGAAAGAAAGAAAGGATGTGAGCTTCTATGCAAAGCAAAGTGATGTAAAGGCTGCTTTTCTAGCTAAGTGCCCAATCCTTTTGTTTTTATATAAAGAATCTTGTTTTAGTTCTAATGATCTTAAATCTTCTTTGCCTACTAATGTTGTGTCTCTTTTGAAGGAATTTGGAGATATATTCCCCGAGGAGATTCCAAATGGCTTGCCACCTATTAGAGGAATTGAGCATCAAATAGACCTTGTTCCTGGAGCTGCCATTCCCAACAGACCTGCCTATAGAAGTAATCCCGAGGAGACAAAGGAGCTTCAAAGGCAAGTGGACGAGCTCATGAAGAAAGGCTACGTTAGAGAGAGCATGAGTCCATGTGCTGTTCCTGTGTTACTTGTTCCTAAGAAGGATGGGACGTGGAGGATGTGTGTTGATTGTCGTGTCATCAACAAAATCACTGTAAAGTATCGCTATCCCATTCCTAGATTAGATGATATGCTTGATGAGTTACATGGTTCTTGCATCTTTTCTAAAATTGATTTGAAAAACGGTTATCATCAAATTCGCATGAGAGAAGGTGATGAGTGGAAAACTGCATTTAAGACTAGGCATGGTTTGTATGAATGGTTAGTTATGCCTTTTGGATTAACTAATGCACCTAGCACTTTCATGAGATTAATGAACCATGTTTTGCGTGCTTTCATTGGAAAATTTGTAGTTGTCTATTTTGATGATATCTTGATCTATAGTAGAAGTTTGCATGAACATATTGAACATTTAAAGAATGTGCTTAATGTCTTGAGAAAGGAGAAGTTGTATGCTAACCTTAAGAAATGTTCCTTTTTCACTGATAAGATTATATTTCTTGGATATGTTGTTTCTTCTAAGGGTATAGCAGTAGTGATGCGCACGGACAGGAGAACTCGTAGGTTGGAGTTTGAAGGAACTGAAACGCAACTGGATAGAAGCAAAAGACGATGAAGGATACCTTATGAAACCTAGACCCAAAGCCTAAAGAGACTCGAACCCAAGGTATTGGACCTTGACCCTACGAATAAGAATTCGAGAACCTAAGGTATAGCAATGGTGGATGGTGAAGAAGGAGGCGCCACAAGGAAGAAGACCTTGATAAGCCTAGTTGAGAGGGAACCCAAGAGAAAGGCACACTCAATTTCTGAAAATTCAATTAACTGATCTGATCTCAATAACGTTTACAAGGTATTTATAATAATACCTAGCACTTAAGCCCATAAACAAGTGGGCTGGAATTACACCAATAGAAAATAAAAACTAAACCCAAATTCATGCCTAAACCTAGTTACATAAAATAAATAGTTCAAGACATAACAAGACTCAAACGTGGGCTATCCAAACACTTAGCCCATCTTATTGTTAAGCTAAAATAAGATAGTAAACCATGCTCATGTCGTTTGGGCTTCCAAGCAAGTATAGATGTCTTGGGACTCTTCATGGAAGCTTCCTTGACACTTCAATGATGCCAGAGCTTGTTGCATGAATGAGGCCAGGGCTTGTTGCATTTTCTTAGCTCGAGCTCAGGTAATTGGACCTCCTTGGATGACCAATGGATCCTTAGCATCACGAACATCACGAGCAAGTGGATCTCCATCATTCCCCCTCTCCTCAAAAGGATTTGTCCTCAAATCGCATATACCTTCATCAAAAGAAAAGGGAGAAAGATCAGAAACATTAAAAGTAGCAGATACACCATACTCACCAGGAAGATCCAATTTGTAGGCATTATCGTTGATCCTCGCTATGACTTGGAATGGTCCATCTCCTCGGGGATGCAGCTTAGTTCGTCGCTGAACAGGAAACCTCTCCTTTCTCATATGCACCCAAACCCAATCACCAGGCTCAAAGACTACTTTCTTTCGATGCTTATTTGCTTGGGTGGTATACTGCTCAGTCTTCTTTTCAATAGCTTGACGAACTCTCTCATGGAGTTGCTTCACAAACTTAGCCTTCTGTTCTCCATCCAAGTTACTCTGCTCCGCACTAGGTAATGGCAACAAATCCAAAGGAGTAAGAGGATTGAAGCCATAAACAACTTTGAATGGAGAGCAACTAGTAGTGGAGTGGACACTGCGGTTATATGCAAACTCCACATGGGGCAAGCAATCTTCCCAATTCTTCAAATTTTTCTGAATAATGGACCTCAATAATGTAGATAGGGTTCGGTTGACGACCTCAGTCTGTCCATCAGTCTGGGGGTGACAAGTGGTGGAGAATAACAATTTAGTTCCCAACTTTCCCCATAACGTCTTCCAAAAGTAACTAAGGAACTTTGCATCTCGATCAGAAACAATGGTCAGCAACTTTCCCCATAACGTCTTCCAAAAGTAACTAAGGAACTTTCCCCATAACCTCAGTCTGTCCATGTAGACGTACTATCTCTTTGAAGAAAAGGTCAGCAACGTTGCTCGCGTCATCCGTCTTGTGGCAAGCAATGAAATGAGCCATCTTAGAGAACCTGTCAACCACAACAAAAACAGAATCTCTACCGCGTTTTGTTCGAGGCAAGCCCAAAACAAAATCCATAGAGATATCAGTCCACGGAGTAGTAGGAATGGGTAAAGGAGTATATAAACCATGATTATGAACTCTAGATTTAGCTTGCCTACATGAAATGCATCTAGCACATAACCTCTCTACATCTCTCCTCATGTTAGGCCAAAAGAAATGTGCTTGCAAAACATCTAGAGTTTTCCTAACTCCAAAGTGACCCATTAATCCTCCACTATGGGCTTCTCTAACTAACAGCTCGCGCAATGAACTCCTAGGCACACATAATTTATTTTCTCTAAATAAGAACCCATCATGCCTAAAGAACTTGCCAAAACCAGATGTAGCACATGCATCATAAACATTACCAAAATCAACATCATCAGCATATTGTTCTTTGATATACTCAAATCCTAAAAGTTTAGCATCAAGAGTAGTGATAAGAGTATACCTACGAGATAACGCATCAGCTACGACGTTCTCTTTACCTTGTTTGTACTTGATCACGTACGGGAACATCTCAATGAACTCTATCCACTTGGCATGACGCTTATGCAGCTTACTCTGTCCTTTCAAATGCTTCAAGGACTCATGATCAGTGTGGATGACAAATTCTTTGGGCCACAAGTAATGTTGCCATGTCTCCAAGGCCCTCACTAACGCGTACATCTCGTTGTCATATGTGGGATAGTTAAGTGCTGCTCCACTTAACTTCTCACTAAAGAAAGCAATTGGGCGTTTTTCCTGCATAAGCACAGCTCCAATACCTACACCTGAGGCATCGCACTCAATCTCAAAAGTTTTAGTAAAGTCAGGCAGAGATAACAAAGGAGCAGAACAAAGTTTATCCTTAAGCAAATTAAAAGCATGCTCTTGTGCAGGACCCCAATGAAATACAACATTCTTTTTGACCACTTCGATCAAAGGTGCCGCTATAGTGCTAAAATTTCTAACGAATCGACGATAGAAACTAGCTAAACCATGGAAACTACGCACCTCAGAAACAGATTTTGGTACAGGCCATTCTTTAATTGCCTTTACCTTCTCAATATCAACAGAAATGCCATGTGAAGAAACGACATACGCAAGAAAAACAACCTTATCAGTGCAGAATGTACATTTCTTAAAATTGGCATACAAACTTGCATTCCTCAAAACAGTAAGAACATTCCTAAGATGCTCAACATGCTCATGCTGGCTCTTACTGTATATTAAAATATCATCAAAATAGACAACCACATACTTACCAATGAAATCACGTAAAACATGGTTCATTAATCGCATGAAAGTACTGGGTGCATTAGTCAAGCCAAAAGGCATAACTAACCACTCGTAGAGACCATGTTTAGTCTTGAATGCGGTTTTCCATTCATCACCTTCTCGCATACGAATTTGGTGATATCCGCTCTTTAAATCAATTTTAGAAAACATGCATGCACCATGCAACTCATCAAGCATGTCATCTAGCCTAGGAATAGGATAGCGATACTTTACAGTGATTTTGTTGACGGCTCGACAGTCAACGCACATCCTCCACGTCCCATCTTTTTTTGGCACAAGCAGCACGGGCACGGCGCATGGACTCATGCTCTCTCTCACATAACCTTTCCTCATGAGCTCCTCAACTTGCCTTTGAAGCTCCTTCGTCTCCTCAGGATTACTTCTGTAGGCTGGACGGTTAGGAATGGTAGCTCCGGGGACAAGGTCAATCATATGCTCGATCCCACGAATCGGTGGTAATCCACTTGGGATCTCCTCAGGGAATACATCCTCGAACTCCTGCAATAATGAGACAACATCAGTAGGCAAAGTATCATGGAGTTCTGCATCAATAAAATAAGAATCTTTAAATAAGAGTAAAAGGATAGGAGACTTAGCAAGAAATGCAGTCTTCACATCTCGGGATTTGGCATAGCAGCTCACTGTTTTGCTTTCCTTGTTTTCCTTCTTTTCTTTCTTTTCGTTACCTTGCTTCCTTTGCTCGTCATGTTGCTCCTTTAGCCTTAATTGGTCCTCATAAATCTCCTTAGGGCTAAGGGGAGCAAGAGCGATCTTCTTGCCATCCATAGTAAAGGAGTAACGGTTAGTGTAACCGTCGTGGATGACTCTCCGATCATACTGCCACGGTCTACCTAGCAATAGGTGGCTAGCTTGCATGGGCACCACGTCACACAACACCTCATCGTGATACCTTCCAATACGAAATGGAACCAAGACTTGCTTCACCACGTTGACTTCACCACAGTCATTAATCCACTGCAACTTATATGGGTGGTGATGCTTGGTAGTGGGCAACTTTAACTTATCAACAAGGTATGTGCTAGCAACATTAGTACAACTCCCACCATCAATGATTACAGTACATACCTTGTCACTAATATGGCATCTCGTATGGAAGATGTTCTCGCGCTGTGCCTCGTCCTCAAACTTCACATGAGTAGTAAGAGCACGCCTAGCAACAAGTGCTTCACCATGAGCAGCATACTCAACAACTTCTTCTTCGTCGATATCTTCTAACGCAGGCATCTCATCTTCTACACCGAGTTCAGAACCTTCACTCTCAACATCTCCATTCCCATGCATGATCATCACTCTGCGGTTGGGACACTGTGAGGCAATATGTCCACGACCTAAACACTTGAAACATTTAATGTCACGTGTCCTGCTCTGGGATGCTTGGGCAGGTTCAGTCTTGGGCTTTGGAGGGCCCTCAGGCTTGGGCTTAGCAAAGCTCTCTGACTTATGCGTAGGCACAGGCTTATCATCCCTATGAAAGGTGTTAGATTTCCAAACAGGAACTGAACTAGAAGTAAAACGGGATGTACCTTTCCTTTTGAGTTGCCTTTCCACTTTGATGGCCACATGCAACATCTCCTCTAAATCCATGTAATGCTGCAACTCAACTACATTGGCAATCTCACGGTTTAAGCCTTGAAGAAAACGAGCCATAGTAGCTTCTGCATCCTCCTGGATATTGGCTCGGATCATGGTTATTTCCATCTCTTTGTAGTAATCCTCAACACTCTTTGAGCCCTGGGCAAGACCTTGGAGCTTCTGGTATAACTCCCTGTAGTAATGAGTAGGAACGAATCTCTTCCTCATGATGCGCTTCATCTCATCCCATGTAGACACTGGAGGATCACCATATCTTCTTCGACTAGTGACTAACTGATCCCACCAAACCATAGCATACTCTGTGAACTCAATTGCTGCAAGTTTGACCTTCTTTTCTTCAGAGTAGTGGTGGCAGTCAAACACCATTTCAAGCTTCCTTTCCCACTCCAAATATGCCTCAGGATCATTCTTGCCTTGGAAAGGAGGAATCTTTAATTTTATACTGCTAAGGTTTCCATCCAGCTTCTCCTTGCCTCTATCACGGGCTCTATCAACTCGATCTCTATACCCATGGTACCTTCTATGATGTCTATCTATCCCAGACTCTTCATTCGAATCATACCCAACATTATCATCATACTCATCATTGGCAACAACCTTACTTTTTTGACGAGAAGTATCACCTTGTTGGATCTTTGCAAACCGAGCTTCATGTTGGTTCAACTTATCATGAATGTCATTCAATTTCACATCCATCCGTTGGAACTGTTGTTGCATTGCCTGAAGCAGGAATTCAATCTTTTTAAAGTCTGACTTATCACCTTCAGAAGACATTGTCAACAAGTAATATCCTCACGTGTTTACACTCGTGTTTCACTCAAGTAATTTGGCTTTTCTCTACTAATGTCTCTCACACACTCGTGCCTTTTTCCCTTACTCTACCTTAACTCTATAGGTTCACAATCACACTAGAGACTCAGTCAAAGATTCAACCTCGTAAATCAACTAATTCACCAAGTATTGTCACCAAGATTTTTTTTTTAATTCTCTTTTTTTTTTCTTTTTTTTTTTTTCACAGAAAGGTGTGGCTAGGGCTAGGGTGACTCAAAAAAGAAAGAATAAAACAATAAAAAAAAATCACTAGAATGACAAAAAAAATAAAAAATGGCCTAAAACTATAGGAAAACGATGGAATTTGGCCAAGATAGGGTTGGGCTAGTGAAGCTTCACTAGGTCGTTTTCTTTCGTCGTTTTCTTTAAAACGGGTACTCGCACGCCTCCTAACTCAACCAAAACTTCTGTATGAACAGTACCACAAAATTTTTTTCTTCTTTTTTTTTTCCTTTTTTTTTTTCGAATTCTTTTCTTCTTTTTTTGTTTTTCGAATTCTTTTCTTCTTCTTCTTTTTTTTGAATTCTTTTCTTCTTCTTTTTTTTTTTAACTCTGAGTGTTGCGGTTTCCTTGAAAGAGTAGGGGTGCGACTAGCGTTGAATTAAGTGGTGGCTAGGGTTATGAAATAAGTGGCGGCTAGGGTTTTTTTTGTGTAATGAAATAAGTGGTGGCTAGGGTTTTAGGGTTAAGAAATAAGTGGTGGCGGCTAGGGTTTTAGGGGTAAGAAACAAGTGGCGGCTAGGGTTTTAGGGTTATGAAATAAGTGGCGGCTAGGGTTTTTTGTGTAATGAAATAAGTGGTGGCTAGGGTTTTAGGGTTAAGAAATAAGTGGTGGCGGCTAGGGTTTTAGGGGTAAGAAACAAGTGGCGGCTAGGGTTTTAGGGTTATGAAATAAGTGGCGGCTAGGGTTTTTTTTGTGTAATGAAATAAGTGGTGGCTAGGGTTTTAGGGTTAAGAAATAAGTGGTGGCGGCTAGGTTTTTAGGGTTAAGAAACAAGTGGCGGCTAGGGTTTAGGGTTATGAAATAAGTGGCGGCTAGGGTTTAGGGTTATGAAACAGGTGGCGGCTAGGGTTAGGGTTATGAAAATAAGTGGCGGCTGGGAACACACAAACAAACCAGAAAGTGGAACGGACAAAAGAAAAGAAAAAAAAAATTGAAACAAAAAAAAATCGAAAAGTGAGTGACGCACAAACAAACCAGAAAATCGGAACTTGAGCTCTGAATACCAACTGATGCGCACGGACAGGAGAACTCGTAGGTTGGAGTTTGAAGGAACTGAAACGCAACTGGATAGAAGCAAAAGACGATGAAGGATACCTTATGAAACCTAGACCCAAAGCCTAAAGAGACTCGAACCCAAGGTATTGGACCTTGACCCTACGAATAAGAATTCGAGAACCTAAGGTATAGCAATGGTGGATGGTGAAGAAGGAGGCGCCACAAGGAAGAAGACCTTGATAAGCCTAGTTGAGAGGGAACCCAAGAGAAAGGCACACTCAATTTCTGAAAATTCAATTAACTGATCTGATCTCAATAACGTTTACAAGGTATTTATAATAATACCTAGCACTTAAGCCCATAAACAAGTGGGCTGGAATTACACCAATAGAAAATAAAAACTAAACCCAAATTCATGCCTAAACCTAGTTACATAAAATAAATAGTTCAAGACATAACAAGACTCAAACGTGGGCTATCCAAACACTTAGCCCATCTTATTGTTAAGCTAAAATAAGATAGTAAACCATGCTCATGTCGTTTGGGCTTCCAAGCAAGTATAGATGTCTTGGGACTCTTCATGGAAGCTTCCTTGACACTTCAATGATGCCAGAGCTTGTTGCATGAATGAGGCCAGGGCTTGTTGCATTTTCTTAGCTCGAGCTCGGGTAATTGGACCTCCTTGGATGACCAATGGATCCTTAGCATCACGAACATCACGAGCAAGTGGATCTCCATCAAGTAGAAGATGAAAAGGTTAAGGCAATTAAAGATTGGCCTATACCTAAGAATATCTCTGAAGTGCGTAGTTTTCATGGATTAGCTAGTTTCTACCGTAGGTTTGTTAGAGACTTCAGTACTATAGCTGCACCTTTAACTGATGTTGTTAAAAAGAATGTTGGTTTTAAATGGGGTCTTGAGCAAGATCGTGCTTTTAACTTGCTTAAAGAGAAGCTTTGTTCCGCAGCTTTATTATCCTTACCTGACTTTTCTAAAACTTTTGAGATTGAGTGTGATGCTTCAAGTATAGGTATTGGAGCTGTTTTAATGCAGGAGAAGCGCCCCATTGCTTTTTTCAGTGAGAAGTTAAGTGGAGCTGCCCTTAACTATCCCACATATGATAAAGAGATGTATGCATTAGTGAGGGCCTTGGAAACATGGCAACACTATTTATGGCCCAAGGAATTTGTCATCCACACTGATCATGAGTCCTTGAAGCACTTGAAAGGACAAAGCAAGTTGAACAAGCGTCATGCCAAGTGGATGGAGTTCATTGAAACATTTCCATATGTGATCAAATATAAACAAGGTAAAGAAAATGTCGTGGCTGATGCATTATCTCGAAGGTATACTCTAATCACTACTCTTAATGCAAAACTACTTGGATTTGAGTATATTAAAGACTTGTATGCTACTGATGAGGATTTTGAAAATGTGTTCATTGCATGTGAGAAAACTGGTTTTGGAAAGTTTTATAGGCATGATGGATTCTTATTTAGGGAAAATAGATTATGTGTGCCTAGGAGTTCTTTAAGAGAATTACTTGTTAGAGAAGGCCATAGTGGTGGATTAATGGGACATTTTGGAGTAAAGAAAACTTTAGATATATTGCATGATCACTTCTTTTGGCCTAACATGAAAAGAGATGTTGAAAAATTGTGTGAAAGATGTGTCACTTGTAAACAAGCTAAGTCTAGAGTTATGAATCATGGTCTTTATACTCCATTACCTATTCCTACTGCTTCTTGGACTGACATTTCTATGGACTTTGTTTTGGGGTTACCAAGAACAAAGAGAGGTAGAGATTCTGTTTTTGTTGTTGTTGACAGGTTCTCTAAGATGGCTCACTTCATTGCTTGTCACAAGACAGATGATGCAAGTAACATTGCCGATTTATTCTTCAAGGAAATTGTTCGTCTACATGGAGTTCCGAGGACCATTGTTTCTGACCGTGATGTGAAGTTCCTTAGCTACTTTTGGAAAACATTATGGGGAAAGTTAGGAACAAAGCTATTGTTTTCAACTACTTGTCATCCACAAACCGATGGTCAAACTGAAGTAGTCAATCGTACTTTGTCTACTTTGTTGAGATCCACTATTCAAAAGAATTTGAAGAATTGGGAAGATTGTTTGCCTCATGTGGAGTTTGCTTACAATAGAAGTGTGCATTCTACTACTAGTTATTCTCCATTTGAAGTTGTCTATGGTTTTAATCCACTCACTCCATTGGATCTTTTACCACTACCTATTGAGGAGAGAGCTAGTTTGGATGGGGAAAAGAAAGCTGATTTTGTTAAGCAACTACATGAGAAGGTACGTCAAAACATTAAGAAGAGGACTGAGCAATATGCTACTCAAGCCAACAAGCATCGCAAGAAAGTTGTCTTTGAACCTGGTGATTGGGTTTGGGTACATATGCGTAAAGAGAGATTTCCTGCTCAACGTCGCTCCAAGTTGCAACCTCGAGGAGATGGACCATTCCAAGTGATTAAGAAGATCAATGACAATGCTTATAAGTTAGATCTTCCAGGTGAGTATAATGTTAGTGCTACATTTAATGTTTCTGATCTTTCTCCCTTTGATATTGATGTAGGTGATTCTGATTTGAGGACAAATCCTTTCGAGGAGAGGGGGAATGATGGAGATCCAAGCTCACAAAGCTCAAGTCATGTTCGTGATGATCGTGATCCTTTGAGTATCCATGGAGGTCCGATTACAAGAGCTAAATCAAAGATAATGCAACAAGCCTTGGCTGGTTTCATTGATATGGCTAGAGAGAAAGCCCAACAAAGCTTGAGCATGGAGGATGATAAAGTCTTCTACAACATGGTCCAAGCCCAAGTTCAACCTTCTTGAAGACACACAAGTATTGGGCCGAAATGCAAATTAGGCTAGATGCATATTTTATTTAGTTAAGTATTATTGGGCTGAACATTGTCTTAATTTAATTTAAGCCCAATTCCTTTTTAAATAATAGATTTTGTAAGACTTCTATTACTTGTTCTGCAAGTTAGGAGAGTAGGATTCCTATTGCTTGTGCTGCAAGTTATCTATTTTCCTATAAATAGTTATGTAACCCTTTAGGGAGAACACAATTGATTTTAGTAATAAAACTGAGAGACTTCTTCTCTTTGGTTCTCTTGAGAACTCTTGAACTTATCAAGGTCTTCCTTGTGGCGTTCTTCTACCTTCCACCAATATATACCATAGGTTCTTGCTTTTCTAAGCAACGGGTCTTGGTCCAATACCATAGGTTCTTGTGTTTCTACACAACGGGTCTTGGTTTTACTTCTAATTTTTGTTTTCTTTTGCTGCATTTTTAACTTGTTACTGTTTTTCTTCAAGTGTTCTTCATCTTCTTCATTGAACGTCATCTTCTTTCGGTGAGGTTCATATCAAGGAGATTTATGAGGACCAATTAAGGCTAAAGGAGCAACATGACAAGCAAAGGAAGCAAGCTAAAGAAAAGAAGGAAAACAAGGATAGCAAAACAGTGAGCTGCTATGCCAAACCCCGAGATGTGAATACTGCATTTCTTGCTAAGTCTCCTATCCTGTTACTCTTATTTAAAGATTCTTATTTTATTGATGCTGAACTCCATGATACTTTGCCTACTGATGTTGTCTCATTGTTGCAGGAGTTCGAGTATGTACTCCCTAAGGAGACCCCAAGTGGATTACCACCGATTCGTGGGATCGAGCATACGATTGACCTTGTCCCCGGAGCTGCCATTCCTAACCGTCCAGCCTACAAAAGTAATCCCGAAGAGACGAAGGAGCTTCAAAGGCAAGTCGAGGAGCTCATGAGAAAAGGTTATGTGAGAGAGAGCATGAGTCCATGCGCCGTGCCCGTGCTACTTGTGCCAAAAAAAGATGGGACGTGGAGGATGTGCATTGACTGTCGAGCCGTCAACAAAATCACTGTAAAGTACCGCTATCCTATTCCTAGGCTAGATGACATGCTTGATGAGTTGCATGGTGCATGCATGTTTTCTAAAATTGATTTAAAGAGCGGATATCACCAAATTCGTATGAAAGAAGGTGATGAATGGAAAACTGCATTTAAGACTAAACATGGTCTCACGAGTGGCTAGTTATGCCTTTTGGCTTGACTAATGCACCCAGTACATTCATGCGATTAATGAACCATGTTTTACGTGATTTCATTGGTAAGTATGTGGTTGTCTATTTTGATGACATTTTGATTTACAGTAAGAGTCTGCATGAGCATGTTGAGCATCTTAGGAATGTTCTTACTGTTTTGAGGAATAAAAGTTTGTATGCCAATCTTAAGAAATGTACATTCTGCACAAATAAGATTGTTTTCCTTGGGTATGTAGTTTCTTCACATGGCATTTCTGTTGATAATGAGAAGGTAAAGGCAATAAAAGATTGGCCTGTACCTAAATCTGTTTCTGAGGTGCATAGTTTCCATGGTTTAGCTAGTTTCTATCGTCGATTCGTTAGAGATTTTAGCACTATAGCTGCACCTTTGACCGAAGTGGTCAAAAAGAATGTTGCCTTTCATTGGGGTCCTGCACAAGAGCATGCTTTTAATTTGCTTAAGGATAAACTTTGTTCTGCTCCTTTGTTATCTCTTCCTGACTTTACTAAAACTTTTGAGATTGAGTGCGATGCCTCAGGTGTAGGTATTGGAGCTGATGGAGATCCAGATGGAGATCCACTTGCTCGTGATGTTCATGATGCTAAGGATCCATTGGTCATCCAAGGAGGTCCAATTACCCGAGCTCGAGCTAAGAAAACGCAACAAGCCCTGGCCTCATTCATGCAACAAGCTCTGGCATCATTGAAGTGTCAAGGAAGCTTCCATGAAGAGTCCCATCTATACTTGCTTGGAAGCCCAAACGACATGAGCATGGTTTACTATCTTATTTTAGCTTAACAATAAGATGGGCTAAGTGTTTGGATAACCCACGTTTGAGTCTTGTTGTGTCTTGGACTATTTATTTTATGTAACTAGGTTTAGGCATGAATTTGGGTTTAGTTTTATTTTCTATTGGTGTTAATTCCAGCCCACTTGTTTATGGGCTTAAGTGCTAGGTATTATTATAAATACCTTGTAAACGCTATTGATTATGGGCTTAAGTGCTAGGTTCCCTCTCAACTAGGCTTATCAAGGTCTTCTTCCTTGTGGCGCCTCCTTCTTCACCATCCACCATTGCTATACCTTAGGTTCTCGAATTCTTATTCGTAGGGTCAAGGTCTAATACCTTTGGGTTCGAGTCTCTTTAGGCTTCGGGTCTAGGTTTCAAAAGTTGTCATTCATCAACTTTGCTTCTGTCTTCTTGCGTGTCAGCTCCTTCAAATTCCAAGCTACGTTTTGTCTTGTCCGTACGCATCAGTTGGTATCAGAGCTCAAGTTTCGATTTTCTGGTTTGTTTGTGCGTCACTCACTTTTCGATTTTTTTGGTTTTTTTTGGTTTCAATTTTTTTTCATTTGTTCGTTCCACTTTCTGGTTTGTTTGTGTGTTCCCAGCCGCCATTTATTTTCATAACCTTAAACCCTAGCCACCACCTGTTTCATAACCCTAAACCCTAGCCGCCACTTATTTCATAACCCTAAACCCTAGCCGCCACTTGTTTCATAACCCTAAACCCTAGCCGCCACTTATTTCTTAACCCTAAAACCCTAGCCGCCACTTATTTCTTAACCCTAAAACCCTAGCCACCACTTATTTCTTAACCCTAAAACCCTAACCACCACTTATTTCATTACACAAAAAACCCTAGCCCCCACTTATTTCATAACCCTAGCCGCCACTTAATTCAACGATAGTCGCACCCCTACTCTTTTCAAGGAAGCCGCAAACCTCAGATTAAAAAAAAAAAGAATTCGAAGAAGAAAAAAAAAGAATTCGAAAAAAAAAATTGTTGCGGTGCTGTTCAAACAGAAAATTTTGGTTGAGTTAGGAGGCGTACGAGTACTCGTTTTAAAGGAAACGACGAAAGAAAACGACCCCGTGGAATATATTCCACGGGCCCCACCCTATCTTGGCCAAATTCCATCGTTTTCCTTAGTTTTAGGCCATTTTTATTTTTTTGTCATTCTAGTGATTTTTTTTATTTTTTTATTTTTTTTATTCTTTCTTTCTTTCTTTGAGTCACCCTAGCCCTAGCCACACCTTTCTGTGAAAAAAAAAAAGAAAAAAAAAAGAGAATTCAAAAAAAAAATTTCTTGGTGACAATACTTGGTGAATTAGTTGATTTTACGAGGTTGAATCTTTGACTGAGTCTCTAGTGTGATTGTGAACCTATAGAGTTAAGGTAGAGTAAGGGAAAAAGGCACGAGTGTGTGAGAGACATTAGTAGAGAAAAGCCAAATTACTTGAGTGAAACAGGAGTGTAAACACGTGAGGATATTACTTGTAGACAATGTCTTCTGAAGGTGATAAGTCAGACTTTAAAAAGATTGAATTCCTGCTTCAGGCAATGCAACAACAGTTCCAACGGATGGATGTGAAATTCAATGACATTCATGATAAGTTGAACCAACATGAAGCTCGGTTTGCAAAGATCCAACAAGGTGATACTTCTTGTCAAAAAAGTAAGGTTGTTGCCAATGATGAGTATGATGATAATGTTGGGTATGATTCGAATGAAGAGTCTGGGATAGATAGACATCATAGAAGGTACCATGGGTATAGAGATCGAGTTGATAGAGCCCGTGATAGAGGCAAGGAGAAGCTGGATGGAAACCTTAGCAGTATAAAATTAAAGATTCCTCCTTTCCAAGGCAAGAATGATCCTGAGGCATATTTGGAGTGGGAAAGGAAGCTTGAAATGGTGTTTGACTGCCACCACTACTCTGAAGAAAAGAAGGTCAAACTTGCAGCAATTGAGTTCACAGAGTATGCTATGGTTTGGTGGGATCAGTTAGTCACTAGTCGAAGAAGATATGGTGATCCTCCAGTGTCTACATGGGATGAGATGAAGCGCATCATGAGGAAGAGATTTGTTCCTACTCATTACTACAGGGAGTTATACCAGAAGCTCCAAGGTCTTACCCAGGGCTCAAAGAGTGTTGAGGATTACTACAAAGAGATGGAAATAACCATGATCCGAGCCAATATCCAGGAGGATGCAGAAGCTACTATGGCTCGTTTTCTTCAAGGCTTAAACCGTGAGATTGCCAATGTAGTCCAGTTGCAGCATTACATGGATTTAGAGGAGATGTTGCATGTGGCCATCAAAGTGGAAAGGCAACTCAAAAGGAAAGGTACATCCCGTTTTACTTCTAGTTCAGTTCCTGTTTGGAAATCTAACACCTTTCATAGGGATGATAAGCCTGTGCCTACGCATAAGTCAGAGAGCTTTGCTAAGCCCAAGCCTGAGGGCCTTCCAAAGCCCAAGACTGAACCTGCCCAAGCATCCCAGAGCAGGACACATGACATTAAGTGTTTCAAGTGTTTAGGTCGTGGACATATTGCCTCACATTGTCCCAACCGTAGGGTGATGATCATGCATGGGAATGGAGATGTTGAGAGTGAAGGTTCTGAACTCGGTGTAGAAGATGAGATGCCTGCGTTAGAAGATGTCGACGAAGAAGTTGTTGAGTCTGCTGCTCATGATGAGGCACTTGTTGCTAGGCGTGGTCTTACTACTCATGTGAAGTTTGAGGATGAGGCACAGCGCGAGAACATCTTCCATACGAGATGCCATATTAGTGACAAGGTATGTACTGTAATCATTGATGGCGGGAGTTGTACTAATGTTGCTAGCACATACCTTGTTGATAAATTAAAGTTGCCCACTACCAAGCATCACCACCCATATAAGTTGCAGTGGACTAATGACTGTGGTGAAGTCAACGTGGTGAAGCAAGTCTTGGTTCCTTTTCGTATTGGAAGGTATCAAGATGAGGTATTGTGTGACGTGGTGCCCATGCAAGCTAGCCACATATTGCTGGGTAGACCGTTGCAGTATGATCGGAGAGTCATCCACGACGGTTGCACTAACCGTTATTCCTTTACTATGGATGGCAAGAAGATCGCTCTTGCTCCCCTTAGCCCCAAGGAGATTTATGAGGACCAATTAAGGCTAAAGGAGCAACATGACGAGCAAAGGAAGCAATCTAAAGAAAAGAAGGAAAACAAGGACAGCAAAACAGTGAGCTGCTATGCCAAACCCCGAGATGTGAAGACTGCATTTCTTGCTAAGTCTCCTATCCTTTTACTCTTATTTAAAGATTCTTATTTTATTGATGCTGAACTCCATGATACTTTGCCTATTGATTTTGTCTCATTGTTGCAGGAGTTCGAGGATGTATTCCCTGAGGAGATCCCAAGTGGATTACCACCGATTCGTGGGATCGAGCACATGATTGACCTTGTCTCCGGAGCTACCATTCCTAATTGGCCAGCCTACAGAAGTAATCCCGAGGAGACGAAGGAGCTTCAAAGGCAAGTTGAGGAGCTCATGAGGAAAGGTTATGTGAGAGAGAGCATGAGTCCTTGCGCCGTGCCCGTACTGCTTGTGCCAAAAAAAGATGGGACGTGGAGGATGTGCGTTGACTGCCGAGCCGTCAACAAAATCACTGTAAAGTACCGCTATCCTATTCCTAGGCTAGATGACATGCTTGATGAGTTGCATGGTGCATGCATGTTTTCTAAAATTGATTTAAAGAGCGGATATCACCAAATTCGTATGAGAGAAGGTGATGAATGGAAAACCGCATTCAAGACTAAACATGGTCTCTACGAGTGGTTAGTTATGCCTTTTGGCTTGACTAATGCACCCAGTACATTCATGCGTTTAATGAACCATGTTTTACGTGATTTCATTGGTAAGTATGTGGTTGTCTATTTTGATGATATTTTGATATACAGTAAGAGCCAGCATGAGCATGTTGAGCATCTTAGGAATGTTCTTACTGTTTTGAGGAACACAAGTTTGTATGCCAATTTTAAGAAATGTACGTTCTGCACTGATGAGATTGTTTTCCTTGGGTATGTCGTTTCTTCACATGGCATTTCTGTTGATAATGAGAAGGTAAAGGAAATTAAAGATTGGCCTGTACCTAAGTCTGTTTCTGAGGTGCGTAATTTCCATGGTTTAGCTAGTTTCTATTGTCGATTCGTTAGAGATTTTAGCACTATAGCTGCACCTTTGATCGAAGTGGTCAAAAAGAATGTTGCATTTCATTGGGGTCCTGCACAAGAGCATGCTTTTAATTTGCTTAAAGATAAACTTTGTTCTGCTCCTTTGTTATCTCTGCCTGACTTTACTAAAACTTTTGAGATTGAGTGCGATGCCTCGGGTGTAGGTATTGGAGCTGTGCTTATGCAGGAAAAACGCCCAATTGTTTTCTTTAGTGAGAAGTTAAGTAGAGCAGCACTTAACTATCCCACATATGACAAGGAGATGTACGCGTTAGTGAGGGCCTTGGAGACATGGCAACATTACTTGTGGCCCAAAGAATTTGTCATCCACACTGATCATGAGTCCTTGAAGCATTTGAAAGGACAGAGTAAGCTGCATAAGCGTCATGCCAAGTGGATAGAGTTCTTTGAGATGTTCCCGTACGTGATCAAGTACAAACAAGGTAAAGAGAACGTCGTAGCTGATGCGTTATCTCGTAGGTATACTCTTATCACTACTCTTGATGCTAAACTTTTAGGATTTGAGTATATTAAAGAACAGTATGCTGATGATGTTGATTTTGGTAATGTTTATGATGCATGTTGATGGAGATCCAAGCTCACAAAGCTCAAGTCATGTTCGTGATGATCGTGATCCTTTGAGTATCCATAGAGGTCCAATTACAAGAGCTAAATCAAAGATAATGCAACAAGCCTTGGCTGGTTTCATTGATATTGCTAGAGAGAAAGCCCAACAAAGCTTGAGCATGGAGGATGATAAAGTCTTCTACAATATGATCCAAGCCCAAGTTCAACCTTCTTGAAGACACAAGTATTGGGCCGAAATGCAAATTAGGCTAGATGCATATTTTATTTAGTTAAGTATTATTGGGCTGAACATTGTCTTAATTTAATTTAAGCCCAATTCCTTTTTAAATAATAGATTTTGTAAGACTTCTGTTACTTGTTCTGCAAGTTAGGAGAGTAGGATTCCTATTGCTTGTGCTGCAAGTTATCTATTTGCCTATAAATAGTTATGTAACCCTTTGGGGAGAACACAATTGATTTTAGTAATAAAATTGAGAGACTTCTTCTCTTTGGTTCTCTTGAGAACTCTTGAACTTATCAAGGTCTTCCTTGTGGCGTTCTTCTACCTTCCACCAATATATACCATAGGTTCTTGCTTTTCTAAGCAACGGGTCTTGGTCCAATACCATAGGTTCTTGTGTTTCTACACAACGGGTCTTGGTTTTATCTCTAATTTTTGTTTTCTTTTGCTGCGTTTTTAACTTGTTCTTGTTTTTCTTCAAGTGTTCTTCATGTTCTTCATTGAACCTCATCTTCTTTCGGTGAGGTCCGTATCACATGTGCTACATCTGGTTTTGGCAAGTTCTTTAGGCATGATGGGTTCTTATTTAGAGAAAATAAATTATGTGTGCCTAGGAGTTCATTGCGCAAGCTGTTAGTTAGAGAAGCCCATAGTGGAGGATTAATGGGTCACTTTGGAGTTAGGAAAACTCTAGATGTTTTGCAAGCACATTTCTTTCGGCCTAACATGAGGAGAGATGTAGAGAGGTTATGTGCTAGATGCATTTCATGTAGGCAAGCTAAATCTAGAGTTCATAATCATGGTTTATATACTCCTTTACCCATTCCTACTACTCCGTGGACTGATATCGCTATGGATTTTGTTTTGGGCTTGCCTCGAACAAAACGCGGTAGAGATTCTGTTTTTGTTGTGGTTGACAGGTTCTCTAAGATGGCTCATTTCATTGCTTGCCACAAGACGGATGACGCGAGCAACGTTGCTGACCTTTTCTTCAAAGAGATAGTACGTCTACATGGTGTACCAAGGACCATTGTTTCTGATCAAGATGCAAAGTTCCTTAGTTACTTTTGGAAGACGTTATGGGGAAAGTTGGGAACTAAATTGTTATTCTCCACCACTTGTCACCCCCAGACTGATGGACAGACTGAGGTCGTCAACCGAACCCTGTCTACATTATTGAGGTCCATTATTCAGAAAAATTTGAAGAATTGGGAAGATTGCTTGCCCCATGTGGAGTTTGCATATAACCGCAGTGTCCACTCCACTACTGGTTGCTCTCCATTCGAAGTTGTTTATGGCTTCAATCCTCTTACTCCTTTGGATTTGTTGCCATTACCTAGTGCGGAGCAGAGTAACTTGGATGGAGAACAGAAGGCTAAGTTTGTGAAGCAACTCCATGAGAGAGTTCGTCAAGCTATTGAAAAGAAGACTAAGCAGTATACCACCCAAGCAAATAAGCATCGAAAGAAAGTAGTCTTTGAGCCTGGAGATTGGGTTTGGGTGCATATGAGAAAGGAGAGGTTTCCTGTTCAGCGACGAACCAAGCTGCATCCCCGAGGAGATGGACCATTCCAAGTCATAGCGAAGATCAACGATAATGCCTGATGAGTGTCGTCAGTCACCAAAAATAAAACTTCCTAACTCTACTATGTAGATAGCGGAGTAAGGGTCGAACCCACAGAGACTGAATTATTTAAGTTAATTATTAAATTAAAAATCTAATCTTAAGTTTTACGGAAAGAAGAAATTTTGTGGTTTTGGAGTTTTGTAAGCTATGCCTAAAAGAGAGAAAGCAAGGATTATTAAATATCAAAAACAAATATGAAAAAGCTTCAGTTACAAGGTAATTAATTATTCTTGGATTTAGAAGTTGATCATTGATTACAAAATATTCTTGTCAATTAAATAGTCAACCGTAGCATAACAACAAGCTCTGTTACACCATCTTCCCTTACTGAGTCGTTAGTTAAAACAAGCTCTTTAACTAATCTCTAACTACTTAACCTATCTAGAACAAGCTCTCTAGATATAAGTTGTAGCAGCATTAACAACAAGAAAGATATGGGTTGACATTAGATAACAAACACATAAGCTCGGTTCATTTAATCTAAACCTCAATTCTCCTCCATCCCTAGTGATTAACTCCATAAGCAATTACGGACTTATGTTTTTAATCTGGCAGTAGATTATTCAATTAAATTAAATAGTGGGCCCTACCATCTAATCAAGCAAATAATCATGCAAATGTGCTCAGAGAATCTTGGATACTTAATCAACAATTATATTATAAGCTCAAAATCTCACAACATTCTTTTTCCCAAGAACAATGAATTTACCTCATAACTGAATAAGAAAACTACTCACTAGACATATTCAAGATCATAAAATTCAAGTTATATATTATAAAGATTACAAATATCATGCAAGAAACAATCAAAGAAGCAATCTTTAATAATATAAAATCAGAATTACTAATCAAGATTATAAACTAGTAAGCAAAAACACACAAACAATATTAATTTAAATAAAGAAAACAAAATCAGAATTAAAAATAATAAAGAAATCAGCAACTAATTAAAAATAAAGAAAAAAATAAAATTTTATTAAAAACCCTAAAGAAAATCCTACAAGACTAAAAGAGGGAAGAGGGATAAGAAGGATGTGAGGGATAAGAGAGATGCTGTTTATGAGAGCCTTGTGCTCTTTATATAGGCCTAAGGAAGAGTTTAAAAGACTTTCCTAAGCAATGTGGGATTCAGATAAGAGTTTACTTGGGAAACAAGTAATTTGACTAGTCAAACTCTTACCTTTATCTCATCATCTTTTTACAATTACTTTCTAAGTAAAATTCCTAAGGCCTATTTTTATTAATTAATTACAGATCTAAGACATGATAAAATTAAGAAATTATCTTGTCTCAACAAAATCTTGTCTTGAACTTGCTTAGTTGGAATTTCTTCTCAATCTCGTTTTTCTGCCCAGAATTTCGTACTGATTTTGTCCAGATGTTTGACCAACCAAACGAACTCCAATTTTTGCGATCTTGTGCATTCTGGAAACCTTGAGAAGTCCTCTACAACTTCCGTGAAGGCCACTTCTTGAGATCAGGTCTTTAAATTGGTCAAAAATGTCAATCTTTCAAGCTGGACAGAAAATACTGCACTTTGCTCTTTTTAGCTTCTTTTTATTCCAACTCTGATATTTAATACCTAAAACATAAAATAAAGATTAGTAACCTCTTTTAGGCATAAAACATCAATAAAGAAAATATATTAGCACATATATAATTTGCAAAATATCATCTTATCAAATTCCCCCACACTTAGCTTTTGCTAGTCCTCTAGCAAACCTTAGCTAAACTAATTCCTAAAGAACTAAATCCTAAAATCCTAACTCACTTTTGTAGGAATCACGATTGCATTTAGCATATGCAATAAGCCTTTAAACCCTTAGGTCACCCCTAGTGGACGAGTTGTGTCTCGTGAGGGCTTTCAGAAGATATACCCACAAAATCTTTTACTTAAGACTCAATCCTAAAAATTCAAAATAAGACTCAATTTTAAAAATTATGACTCCATCACCAAAACAAGATTAAGATCATGGACATATTTTCAAATCTTTCAATTCTTAACTCGTAACTTCAACAAGAGTTAAATAATCAAGTCAATCATATTCTAATCATTACTTCTCATATTCATGCATACTTCTAAATAAATTCATGCAAAATTTACAATCAACACAACTGAAACATATAATATCAACTTTGCAATTATCCACTTTACATTACTACAAACAAAGTCAATAGATCAAGAACCTTTTTTTTTTCTTTTGAGGTTTCAACAATGGTTTCCCTAAGTACTTACTTGCCTTTTTACGCGAATGTTAATATTGGTGATACCAACACCCGGTTACTCAACAAGTTAGCCCTCTTTTAGAGTGCTTTGCATACTCATATTTCAAGTCACTTCAAAGAATTTAATCAACAAGATCAAGCAACTCAAAACATTGGAGTAGAATTTAAAGCTTTCAACCTCTATTTTTTTTTCTTCTTTTTTTTTCTCTTTATGTTTATTTTTATTTTTTTTTCTTTTGTTCTTGTCTATTTATCCTTTGCTTATACCAACTTCAATGAACTAATCACATTATCAATATCATATGATCAATCATATTTAATCATGAACTCACATAAATTCTTTAGAAAGTACTCACTTCAATAATAATAACAATCAAAATAGTCTCAACTTTCTTATAAAACATTGTTTTAATTTAGAATCAATCCTTAAAAGAAAGAAACATATCATGATCTTCAAAACTCTTAAAAATTTGACCTTTTTTTTTTTAATTTCCACTTCCTAAAAAAAAAACTCTATAGACTCATAAATCAATATTCCCCCCCACACTTAAATCTTACTTTGTCCTCAAAGTAAGTCTAGCATGCAAAGAAGAACAATAAAAAACTCAAAAATTAAATGGTAATACAAGTAAAGGAAGAAATACTCCCTTGTTTTTACATCCTTGGGTTGCCTCCCAAGTAGCGCTTTTGTTTATTGTCGTTTGCTCGACATTGCCACCTCTTTCAATCCTCGTAGATTGGATCTTCCAACTTCACCTCTTCCACATTGTAGACTTTAAATCCCTCATAGTATGGTTTCAATCTATGTCCATTCACCTTGAAAGCTTTTGAAGCTTTTGAACTTTGAATTTCAACTGCACCGTGAGGAAAAACGTTAGTAACAATAAAAGGTCCTACCCATCTAGAACGTAACTTACCTGGAAATAACTTAAGCCTTGAGTGATAGAGAAGAACTTTTTGTCCAATTTCAAAAGTCTTTCTTGCAATATTCTTGTCATGGAAGGCTTTAGTTTTCTCCTTGTAAATCCTTGAGTTTACATAGGCTTCATTACGAATCTCCTCTAGCTCTTGCAACTTAAGCTTTCTATGGTTTCCCACTTCATCATAATTCATGTTGCATTGTTTTATAGCCCAATAAGCTTTATGTTCCAACTCAACAGGAAGATGGCATGGCTTACCATAAACCAACCTATAAGGGGACATCCCAATAGGTGTTTTATAGGCTGTTCTATATGCCCATAATGCATCATTAAGCCTCATACTCCAGTCTTTCCTTTGAGGGTTCACAGTTTTCTCTAGAATACTTTTTATCTCCCTATTAGAGACTTCTGCTTGGCCACTTGTTTGAGGATGGTAGGCTGTTGACACCTTGTGAGTGACGTGGTACCTCTTCAATAAAGCTTCAATCATACGATTGCAAAAGTGGGTACCTCTATCACTTATCAAAGCTCTTGGTGTTCCATACCTAGCAAAAATATTAGATTTAACAAATTCTGCAACAACTTTAGAATCATCAGTCCTAGTGGCTTTAGCTTCCACCCATTTCGAGACATAATCAACTGCAAGAATTATGTAAAGATTACTGTAGGAGGAAGGAAAAGGTCCCATGAAATCAATGCCCCAAACATCAAAAATTTCACAAACTAGAATAGGGGTTTGTGGCATTTGGTTTCTTTGAGAGATGTTACCTGACTTTTGGCAATGCTCACATGTCTTGCCAAATAAGTATGCATCTTTAAATATTGTGGGCCAAAAGAATCCACAGTCTAATACCTTTCTTGCCGTCCTATTAGGTCCAAAGTGGCCTCCACACTCATAGCTATGGCAGAAGGTCAAGATTGATGGAATCTCATCTTGTGTGACACACCTTCTTATTATTTGGTCAGAGCAATTCTTCCACAAGTAAGGGTCATCCCAAATATAATATTTGGCATCACTCTTAAGCTTATCCTTCTGAGCTCTAGTCAAATCATGAGGCAAAGTGTTAGTAACTAAATAATTCACAATATCTGCATACCATGGTGTAGTTACTTTAACTGCCATCAATTCTTCATCAGGGAAGAACTCTTGAAGTGGTAACGCATCTTCTTCTCTTTCCAATCTACTTAAATGATCTGCCACAAAGTTCTCTGCACCTTTCTTGTCTTTGATCTCTAAGTTAAATTCTTGAAGCAAAAGGATCCATCTTATGAGTCTTGGCTTTGCCTCCTTTTTGGATAGTAAATATCTCAAGGTTGCATGATCAGAATAAACAATTATTTTAGTACCAAGCAAGTAAGATCGAAACTTATCTAAAGCAAAGACAATAGCAAGAAGCTCTTTTTCTGTGGTGGAGTAGTTTCGTTGAGCTTCATTTAGGGTCCTTGAAGCATAATAGATAACGTGTGAAGCTCTTCCAACTTTTTGTCCCAAAACAGCCCCAATTGCATAATCACTAGCATCACACATCAATTCGAATGGTAGATCCCAATTAGGTGGTTGAATGATTGGAGCAGAGATTAAACATTCTTTCAACTTGTCGAATGCTTCCTTGCATCTCTCATCAAACACAAAATCAACATCCTTTTGTAAGAGTTTACACAAAGGTAACGCAATCTTGGAGAAGTCTTTGATAAACCTACGATAAAAACCTGCATGTCCAAGAAAAGAACGCACTTCCCGCACATTTGTGGGGTAAGGTAAAGATTGAACAATGCTAATCTTAGATTTATCAACTTCTATGCCATTTGCAGAAATTACATGCCCTAAAACTATTCCTTGTTCTACCATAAAGTGACATTTTTCAGAATTTAAAACAAGGTTAGTTTCCATGCATCTTCGAAGGATAAGTGTAAGGTTGTCTAAGCATTCATCAAAGGAGTTTCCATAGACTGTGAAATCATCCATAAAAACTTCTATGATATTTTCTACATAATCAGAAAATATGCTTACCATACACCTTTGGAAAGTGGCAGGAGCATTACAAAGACCAAATGGCATGCGTCTATAAGCAAAAGTGCCGAAGGGGCATGTGAAGGTGGTCTTTTCTTGATCCTCGGGAGCTATCACAATTTGATTATAACCTGAATAACCATCAAGAAAACAATAGTGAGTTCTACCAGCAAGTCTTTCAAGCATTTGATCAATAAAAGGTAAAGGAAAGTGATCCTTGCGAGTAGTAGCATTCAATTTTCTATAATCTATGCAAACTCGCCACCCATTTTGAATTCTTGTTGGTATCAACTCGTTATCTTCATTCTTCACCACCGTGATGCCTGACTTCTTTGGAACCACTTGTATTGGGCTCACCCACTTACTGTCAGAGATTGGATAGATAATCCCAACATCAAGGAGTTTTAAGATCTCCTTTTTCACAACTTCCATCATTGGAGGGTTCAATCTTCTTTGAGCCTCTCGTGTTGGTTTTGAACCTTCCTCAAGTAAGATGCGATGCATACACACAGTTGGGCTTATTCCCTTGATGTCTGCAATAGTCCATCCTATGGCTGTCTTATGATCTTTAAGCACTTGAATGAGCTTTTCTTCTTGCATTGGTGTGAGGTCCTTTGCAATGATTACAGGCAAGGTTTCATTGTCTCCCAAAAACACATATTTAAGATGTTCTGGCAATGGCTTCAATTCGATCTCAGGGGCCTGCACAACAGAAGGAAGAAGCTTTGTATGAGTATTAGACAAGTCTCTCTTTAAGTTTTCATACCTTGCTTCGGGTAAGGATTGAAGAGCAAAAACTTCCTCCTTTAGTAAACTATTAAAATCAGCAAAGGGGTCTTTTTCAAAATTTTCCAGTTGTAAATTGTGGCTTATAGCCACCTCTAACTTGTCTTCTCTTCCTAGCTCAAAGAATTGTTGGGTTAGATCATCAATAACATCAATTCCAAAAACAGCATGCACATCACTAGGATATCTCAAGGCTTCAAAAATATTAAATTTAACACTTTCACCATCAAATTCCATAGTTAAGGTTCCATTGTGCACATCAATTTTAGTCCTAGATGTTTTTAAGAATGGTCTACCTAACAATATAGGTGCTGCATTAGGAGAGTCATCATCTTCCATATTCAGTATGTAAAAATCTGCAGGGAAGACAAGTTCATTAACTTGGACTAGTACATCCTCAATTACCCCTTCAGGATATGTATTAGATCTATCAGCTAATTGAATTATTACACCAGTCTCTTTTAAAGTTCCAAGATTCAAACTTTTAAAGATTGACAATGGCATAACATTAATCGAAGCACCTAGATCTATCATGCATCTTTCAAATCTAATATCACCTATCTTACAAGGGATAGTGAATGTACCTGGGTCCTTGCACTTGGGAGGGAGTTTCCTTTGGATAACCGCAGAAACATTCTCCCCCACACTTACCTTCTCATTACCTTGCAATTTCCTCTTGTTAGTGCACAATTCTTTTAGAAACTTTGCGTACCTTGGCACTTGCTTAATGGCATCAAGAAGAGGAATATTGACTTCAACTTTCCTAAAGGTTTCCAAAATCTCCTTTTCTTGCTCATCTTTTTTGTTTTTGGCTAACCTGCTAGGAAAAGGAGGAGGGTAAGTACCTGTGTTAAATGGAACTTTTTTATTACTTACCTCTCTATAAAGTGGTGGAAGGTTGCTGATATATCCTTCCTTGCCTGCATTATGCTTGTCGACACCCCCATTTGCATTATCAAAATCGGTCCCTTGGTCTCCTTTGTTATTAGAGTTGACATCCTCCTTTATTTCACTTGAATTTTCAATTTCTTGATAGTTTTTAGAGCCATTGTCAACATCTATAATTAAGGGTTCCTTAGGGACAATTTCCTTACCACTTCTCAAAGTTATGGCATGTGCATTCTCTCTTGGATTGACCTCTGGTTGAGATGGCAACTTGTTGGATTCCTTGGCTTCAAGTCTGCTTAGGGAAGTAGCCATTTGGCTCATTTGACGCTCAAGGAGTACAATTCTTTGATTGTTCTCTTGTTGATTTTGTAAAGTAGAGGCAGCAAGATTCTTTACAATTTCTTCAAGAGACATGGTTCCACTTTGGTGTTGTGTTTGGGGTGGTGGCCTCTCTTGGTATGTAGGTTTGGGGACTTGAAAATTACTTGGCCTATTGTGTGGTGGGACATATGGTGTAGACTTATTTCCATATTGCAAATTTGGGTGCTCCCTCCAACCAGGGTTGTAAGTATTGGAGTAAGGGTCATACTTACCTTGGGAAGGCCCTGGGAATCCTCCTACAACATTAGCTTGCTCCATGGAATCTTCTTGTAAGGTTGGACACATATCAGTAGGGTGTCCTATGTTGGAGCAAACTCCACAAGCCTTGGCTTGTTGCATTTTACCTACAGCCAATTGTTGCACAAGAGATGTTAGATTAGCAATTTGTTTTTCCAAAGAAGAAGTACTTACCTCGTGTGCTTGCTTAGATAGTGGTGGTGGATCACGCCTTGTATTAAATTGTTGAGAATTGGCAGCCATGTTTGCTATCAAGTTTTGGGCTTCTTGAGGAGTCTTGTCCACTAAAGCTCCTCCACTAGCTGCATCTATCATACTTCTATCATGGGGTAATAGTCCCTCATAGAAATATTGGATCAATAGTTGCTCATGAATTTGGTGATGTGGGCAACTAGCACATAATCTTTTAAATCTTTCCCAATATTCATAGAGTGACTCACCATTAAATTGCCTAATTCCACAAATTTCTTTGCGGATGTTGGCTGCCCTAGAAGCAGGAAAATATCTTTCCAAGAAGAGTTTCTTCATATCATCCCAAGTGTTGATGGTCCCAGAAGGTAAGTAGTAAAGCCAATCCTTGGCTGCATCTGCCAGAGAGAATGGAAAGGCCCTTAGCTTGATTTGCTCTTCACTAACCCCAGCAGGCTTCATGGTGGAGCAAACAACATGGAACTCCTTTAGATGTTTGTGTGGATCTTCACCTGCAAGACCATGAAAAGTTGGTAAAAGATGTATCAAACCAGATTTTAATTCAAAAGCAACATCTAAAGTAGGATAGGTAATGCAGAGGGGTTGTTGGTTCATAGTGGGTGCTGCCAACTCCTTCAAGGTTCTATTAGCGTTTTGAGCCATGATGTCCTCTTCTGAATCACTAGAGAATTCAAAAGTGAGATTGAACGTGGGCTCGGTGGAAGGTGGATCGTTGGAAGTCGATGGTGGTGGTTGGGGCGTTTGTAGCACCGCACTTTGGGTTGCTTGAATGTAATCTCTAATCTTTCGAAGTCTGTAACCAGAGTCCTCGTCAGACATGCAAACCCTGCAAGGAAGAAAGAAAAGAAAATAATTAGATCTTTATATTATAATAAACAACTTAAATAAATAACAATCCCCGGCAACGGCGCCAAAATTTGATGAGTGTCGTCAGTCACCAAAAATAAAACTTCCTAACTCTACTATGTAGATAGCGGAGTAAGGGTCGAACCCACAGAGACTGAATTATTTAAGTTAATTATTAAATTAAAAATCTAATCTTAAGTTTTACGGAAAGAAGAAATTTTGTGGTTTTAGAGTTTTGTAAGCTATGCCTAAAAGAGAGAAAGCAAGGATTATTAAATATCAAAAACAAATATGAAAAAGCTTCAGTTACAAGGTAATTAATTATTCTTGGATTTAGAAGTTGATCATTGATTACAAAATATTCTTGTCAATTAAATAGTCAACCGTAGCATAACAACAAGCTCTGTTACACCATCTTCCCTTACTGAGTCGTTAGTTAAAACAAGCTCTTTAACTAATCTCTAACTACTTAACCTATCTAGAACAAGCTCTCTAGATATAAGTTGTAGCAGCATTAACAACAAGAAAGATATGGGTTGACATTAGATAACAAACACATAAGCTCGGTTCATTTAATCTAAACCTCAATTCTCCTCCATCCCTAGTGATTAACTCCATAAGCAATTACGGACTTATGTTTTTAATCTGGCAGTAGATTATTCAATTAAATTAAATAGTGGGCCCTACCATCTAATCAAGCAAATAATCATGCAAATGTGCTCAGAGAATCTTGGATACTTAATCAACAATTATATTATAAGCTCAAAATCTCACAACATTCTTTTTCCCAAGAACAATGAATTTACCTCATAACTGAATAAGAAAACTACTCACTAGACATATTCAAGATCATAAAATTCAAGTTATATATTATAAAGATTACAAATATCATGCAAGAAACAATCAAAGAAGCAATCTTTAATAATATAAAATCAGAATTACTAATCAAGATTATAAACTAGTAAGCAAAAACACACAAACAATATTAATTTAAATAAAGAAAACAAAATCAGAATTAAAAATAATAAAGAAATCAGCAACTAATTAAAAATAAAGAAAAAAATAAAATTTTATTAAAAACCCTAAAGAAAATCCTACAAGACTAAAAGAGGGAAGAGGGATAAGAAGGATGTGAGGGATAAGAGAGATGCTGTTTATGAGAGCCTTGTGCTCTTTATATAGGCCTAAGGAAGAGTTTAAAAGACTTTCCTAAGCAATGTGGGATTCAGATAAGAGTTTACTTGGGAAACAAGTAATTTGACTAGTCAAACTCTTACCTTTATCTCATCATCTTTTTACAATTACTTTCTAAGTAAAATTCCTAAGGCCTATTTTTATTAATTAATTACAGATCTAAGACATGATAAAATTAAGAAATCATCTTGTCTCAACAAAATCTTGTCTTGAACTTGCTTAGTTGGAATTTCTTCTCAATCTCGTTTTTCTGCCCAGAATTTCGTACTGATTTTGTCCAGACGTTTGACCAACCAAACGAACTCCAATTTTTGCGATCTTGTGCATTCTGGAAACCTTGAGAAGTCCTCTACAACTTCCATGAAGGCCACTTCTTGAGATCAGGTCTTTAAATTGGTCAAAAATGTCAATCTTTCAAGCTGGACAGAAAATACTGCACTTTGCTCTTTTTAGCTTTTTTTTTATTCCAACTCATACTAATCTTTATTTTATGTTTTAGGCATAAAACATCAATAAAGAAAATATATTAGCACATATATAATTTGCAAAATATCATCTTATCAATGCCTACAAATTGGATCTTCCTGGTGAGTATGGTGTATCTGCTACTTTTAATGTTTCTGATCTTTCTCCCTTTTCTTTTTGATGAAGGTATATGCGATTTGAGGACAAATCCTTTTGAGGAGAGGGGGAATGATGGAGATCCAGATGGAGATCCACTTGCTCGTGATGTTCGTGATGCTATGGATCCATTGGTCATCCAAGGAGGTCCAATTACCCGAGCTCGAGCTAAGAAAACGCAACAAGCCCTGGCCTCATTCATGCAACAAGCTCTGGCATCATTGAAGTGTCAAGGAAGCTTCCATGAAGAGTCCCAAGACATCTATACTTGCTTGGAAGCCCAAACGACATGAGCATGGTTTACTATCTTATTTTAGCTTAACAATAAGATGGGCTAAGTGTTTGGATAGCCCACGTTTGAGTCTTGTTGTGTCTTGGACTATTTATTTTATGTAATTAGGTTTAGTGATACGGACCTCACCGAAAGAAGATGAGGTTCAATGAAGAACATGAAGAACACTTGAAGAAAAACAAGAACAAGTTAAAAACGCAGCAAAAGAAAACAAAAATTAGAGATAAAACCAAGACCCGTTGTGTAGAAACACAAGAACCTATGGTATTGGACCAAGACCCGTTGCTTAGAAAAGCAAGAACCTATGGTATATATTGGTGGAAGGTAGAAGAACGCCACAAGGAAGACCTTGATAAGTTCAAGAGTTCTCAAGAGAACCAAAGAGAAGAAGTCTCTCAATTTTATTACTAAAATCAATTGTGTTCTCCCCAAAGGGTTACATAACTATTTATAGGCAAATAGATAACTTGCAGCACAAGCAATAGGAATCCTACTCTCCTAACTTGCAGAACAAGTAATAGAAGTCTTACAAAATCTATTATTTAAAAAGGAATTGGGCTTAAATTAAATTAAGACAATGTTCAGCCCAATAATACTTAACTAAATAAAATATGCATCTAGCCTAATTTGCATTTCGGCCCAATACTTGTGTCTTCAAGAAGGTTGAACTTGGGCTTGGATCATATTGTAGAAGACTTTATCATCCTCCATGCTCAAGCTTTGTTGGGCTTTCTCTCTAGCAATATCAATGAAACCAGCCAAGGCTTGTTGCATTATCTTTGATTTAGCTCTTGTAATTGGACCTCTATGGATACTCAAAGGATCACGATCATCACGAACATGACTTGAGCTTTGTGAGCTTGGATCTCCATCATTCCCCCTCTCCTCGAAAGGATTTGTCCTCAAATCAGAATCACCTACATCAATATCAAAGGGAGAAAGATCAGAAACATTAAATGTAGCACTAACATTATACTCACCTGGAAGATCTAACTTATAAGCATTGTCATTGATCTTCTTAATCACTTGGAATGGTCCATCGCCTCGAGGTTGCAACTTGGAGCGACGCTGAGCAGGAAATCTCTCTTTACGCATATGTAACCAAACCCAATCACCAGGTTCAAAGACAACTTTCTTGCGATGCTTGTTGGCTTGAGTAGCATATTGCTCAGTCCTCTTCTTAATGTTTTGACGTACCTTCTCATGTTGTTGCTTAACAAAATCAGCTTTCTTTTCCCCATCCAAACTAGCTCTCTCCTCAATAGGTAGTGGTAAAAGATCCAATGGAGTGAGTGGATTAAAACCATAGACAACTTCAAATGGAGAATAACTAGTAGTAGAATGCACACTTCTATTGTAAGCAAACTCCACATGAGGCAAACAATCTTCCCAATTCTTCAAATTCTTTTGAATAATGGATCTCAACAAAGTAGACAAAGTACGATTGACTACTTCAGTTTGACCATCGGTTTGTGGATGACAAGTAGTTGAAAACAATAGCATTGTTCCTAACTTTCCCCATAATGTTTTCTAAAAGTAGCTAAGGAACTTCACATCACGGTCAGAAACAATGGTCCTCGGAACTCCATGTAGACGAACAATTTCCTTGAAGAATAAATTGGCAATGTTACTTGCATCATCTGTCTTGTGACAAGCAATGAAGTGAGCCATCTTAGAGAACCTGTCAACAACAACAAAAACAGAATCTCTACCTCTCTTTGTTCTTGGTAACCCCAAAACAAAGTCCATAGAAATGTCAGTCCAAGGAGCAATAAGAATAGGTAATGGAGTATAAAGACCATGATTCATAACTCTAGACTTAGCTTGTTTACAAGTGACACATCTTTCACACAATTTTTCAACATCTCTTTTCATGTTAGGCCAAAAGAAGTGATCATGCAATATATCTAAAGTTTTCTTTACTCCAAAATGTCCCATTAATCCACCACTATGGGCTTCTCTAACAAGTAATTCTCTTAAAGAACTCCTAGGCACACATAATCTATTTTCCCTAAATAAGAATCCATCATGCCTATAAAACTTTCCAAAACCAGTTTTCTCACATGCAATGAACACATTTTCAAAATCCTCATCAGTAGCATACAAGTCTTTAATATACTCAAATCCAAGTAGTTTTGCATTAAGAGTAGTGATTAGAGTATACCTTCGAGATAATGCATCAGCCACGACATTTTCTTTACCTTGTTTATATTTGATCACATATGGAAATGTCTCAATGAACTCCATCCACTTGGCATGACGCTTGTTCAACTTGCTTTGTCCTTTTAAGTGCTTCAAGGACTCATGATCAGTGTGGATGACAAATTCCTTAGGCCATAAATAGTGTTGCCATGTTTCTAAGGCCCTCACTAATGCATACATCTCTTTATCATATGTGGGATAGTTAAGGGCAGCTCCACTTAACTTCTCACTGAAAAAAGCAATGGGGCGCTTCTCTTGCATTAAAACAGCTCCAATACCTATACTGGAAGCATCACACTCAAACTCAAAAGTTTTAGAAAAGTCAGGTAAGGATAACAAAGGTGCGGAACAAAGCTTCTCTTTAAGCAAGTTAAAAGCACGATCTTGCTCAAGACCCCATTTAAATCCAACATTCTTTTTAACAACATCAGTTAAAGGTGCAGCTATAGTACTGAAGTCTCTAACAAACCTACGGTAGAAACTAGCTAATCCATGAAAACTACGCACCTCAGAGATATTCTTAGGTATAGGCCAATCTTTAATTGCCTTAACCTTTTCATCTTCTACTGCTATACCCTTAGAAGAAACAACATATCCAAGAAATATAATCTTATCAGTGCAAAAGGAACATTTCTTAAGGTTAGCATACAGCTTTTCCTTTCTCAAGACATTAAGCACATTCTTTAAATGTTCAATATGTTCATGCAAACTTCTACTATAGATCAAGATATCATCAAAATAGACAACTACAAATTTTCCAATGAAAGCACGCAAAACATGGTTCATTAATCTCATGAAAGTGCTAGGTGCATTAGTTAATCCAAAAGGCATAACTAACCATTCGTACAAACCATGCTTAGTCTTAAATGCAGTTTTCCATTCATCACCTTCTCTCATGCGAATTTGATGATAACCACTTTTCAAATCAATTTTAGAAAAGATGCAAGAACCATGTAACTCATCAAGCATATCATCTAATCTAGGAATGGGATAGCGATACTTTACAGTGATTTTGTTGATGGCACGACAATCAACACACATCCTCCACGTCCCATCCTTCTTAGGAACAAGTAACACAGGAACAGCGCATGGACTCATGCTCTCTCTAACGTAGCCTTTCTTCATGAGCTCGTCAACTTGCCTTTGAAGCTCCTTTGTCTCCTCGGGATTACTTCTATAGGCAGGTCGGTTGGGAATGGCAGCTCCAGGAACAAGGTCTATTTGATGCTCAATTCCCCTAATAGGTGGCAAACCATTTGGAATCTCCTCGGGGAATATATCTCCAAATTCCTTCAAAAGAGACACAACATTAGTAGGCAAAGAAGATTTAAGATCATTAGAACTAAAACAAGATTCTTTATATAAAAACAAAAGGATTGGGCACTTAGCTAGAAAAGCAGCCTTTACATCACTTTGCTTTGCATAGAAGCTCACGCCCTTTCTTTCTTTCTTTGCAATATCTTTGCCTTTATCTAGATTCTTTGACCTTTGTTGTGATTCATTCTGCTCTTTCAACCTCAATTGATCCTCATAAATCTCTGTAGGACTCAAGGGTGCAAGTGTGAATTTCTTACCAGCCATGGTAAATGAATAACGGTTTGTAAATCCATCATGTATGACATGTCTATCAAATTGCCATGGTCTTCCTAAAAGCAAATGACCAGCATGCATAGGCACAACATCACACAACACTTTATCATTGTACCTTCCAATTGAAAATAGCACCAATACTTGCTTGGTCACATTTACTTCTCCACAATTATTGAGCCATTGAAGTTTGTATGGTTTGGGATGTTTTGTAGTGGGCAAACTCAATTTGTCAACCAAATAAGTGCTAGCAACATTAGTGCAACTACCACCATCAATAATCAAAGAGCATACCTTATTGTTGACATGGCATCTAGTATGAAAAATATTTTCTCGTTGCACTTCATCTTCATCCTTAACTTGGGCACTTAATGCACGACGAGCTACAAGTGCTTCACCATGTGCAGCAAACTCAACATAGTCATCATCCTCATTAATGTCCTCCAATGGTGGCATCTCATCATCAACATCAGAATCTTCACTTACAACATCACCATCATCACGCATAATCATGACTCGTTTGTTTGGGCATTGTGATGCAATGTGTCCTCTTCCCAAACATCTAAAACACTTAATGTCTCTACTCTTACCTTGGGATGCTTGGACAGCCTCGGGTTTGGGCTTTTGGACACTCTCACCCTTAGGCTTGAATGAGGATTCAGTCTTAAGTTTGAATGTAGTCTTATCATCCCTTCGAAAGGTGTTCGGTTTCCAAGAAGAAGATGAACTAGAACCTTGCATAAAACGAGATGAATAACCTTTTCTCTTGAGTTGCCTTTCAACCTTGATAGCCATATGCAACATATCATCAAACTCCACATAGTGATGTAACTCCACTACATTAGCAATCTCACGATTCAATCCTTGTAAGAATCGAGCCATAGTAGCTTCACTATCCTCTTCAACATTAGCTCTGATCATGATAATTTCCATTTCTTTATGATAATCCTCAACACTCTTAGAACCTTGAGTGAGACCTTGTAACCTTTGATAAAGCTCTCTATAGTAATGATTAGGAACAAACCTTTTTCTCATAACACGTTTCATTTCATTCCATGTAACTATAGGTGGCTCTCTATTCCTACGTCTACCAAGCATGTGTTGGTCCCACCAAATGATTGCATAATCCGTGAACTCTACAGCAGCAAGTTTCACCTTTTTTTCTTCGGAATAGTTATGGCAATCAAAGACCATCTCCACTTTCTTTTCCCATTCTAAGTAAGCCTCAGGATCATTCTTACCTTGAAAGGAAGGAATCTTCAATTTGATACTTCCTAAATATCTATCCTATCATAATACCTATCTCCTTTATACCTATCTCCACGACCTCCTTTATTACCATGGTTACCTTTAACACTTCTACTAAACTCATCATCATCAAACTCATCATCTACTTTATCATCAAAGTCATTATTCACAACATTGCCTTTCACATGAGAAGTATTATCTTGATTTACTTTAGCTAGGACAGCTTCATGTTCCTCCAACTTATCATGAATATTATTAAACCTCAACTCTATCCTTGAAAATTGTTGTTGCATAGCTTGGAACATGAACTCGATCTTACTCAAATCAGGCTTTTCACTATTAGAAGACATGATTTTATCCTGCAAGAAAAGTTAGTAAAAGAAAAGGACCTCACAAGTATGACCTCACGTGTTTACACTCAATACACACAAGAATGTAACACTCACACTCGTGTTTTCACACAATTTTAATATGGCTTTTCTCTACTAATGTTACTCACACACTCTTGCCTTTTTCCCTCACACAACTTTTCTCTATAGGTTCTATATTGAACTCAAGACTCAATCAAAAATCAGCTTATGGAATTCAACTATCAACCAACAATAAACAAGATGAGCACAAGATTTTAATCAAGGGAAAACAAAACAATGAAGACTCAACAAGACTTAGCAAGACTCAATAAGACCTAAGAAGACTCCAATGAAACTAAACCTTGAAGAAAATATGAGTGTTTAATTAGGGTAAGGTTTAGCCAAAGGTGGGGTAGTTTTGTCCTTTTATGTGGTAGGGTCAAAAGGTAATTTTAGGCAGTAGGGTAGAATAGTAACAATGAATTTTCAAATTAGGCAAATAAGAAATCTCAAAGCTCAAGAAAGAATGACTACCTCAAGATTTTGATAAAGCACACCTCCACGAATTGCCTTTGACGTTGCACTTGCTACACACGATGTAATAAATCCCCTCTTGAATTGATTTTTTTTCTTTTCTCTTTTTTTTTCTTTTCTTTTTTTTTTCTCTTTTTTTTTTCCTTTTTCTTTTATATTTTACTAAAGTAAACGAACAATAAAGAAAAAAAAAGTCTAAATAATTAGAAGAGGTTTACTTAGGGAACAAGGCAACTTTTTGACAAAAACCAGCTAGTTTTGGTAGCAGCTTGTGTGGCAAGGAATGAGAGGGAACGGTGGCTTGTGAAACAAGTAGTCTCTATGTGATGTAGAGCTTTTGAAGGTTTCTTGGTGAGCAAGAAAACCTTTGGGATTTGGTTGCTTGGAGAACAAGATAGGGTTTACTTGGTGGCTAAGTAAAGAAAATAGGTTTGAGCGACAAACAATATTAGTGGTGGCTTGGAAAAGGATTCAAGATCAAAGTTTGTCCAAGACAAGAAGACAAGGAAAGAAAAAAAAAAAAACAAAAACGATGCTCCCATGAATTGAACCTAAGCTCTGATGCCAAATGATACGGACCTCACCGAAAGAAGATGAGGTTCAATGAAGAACATGAAGAACACTTGAAGAAAAACAAGAACAAGTTAAAAACGCAGCAAAAGAAAACAAAAATTAGAGATAAAACCAAGACCCGTTGTGTAGAAACACAAGAACCTATGGTATTGGACCAAGACCCGTTGCTTAGAAAAGCAAGAACCTATGGTATATATTGGTGGAAGGTAGAAGAACGCCACAAGGAAGACCTTGATAAGTTCAAGAGTTCTCAAGAGAACCAAAGAGAAGAAGTCTCTCAATTTTATTACTAAAATCAATTGTGTTCTCCCCAAAGGGTTACATAACTATTTATAGGCAAATAGATAACTTGCAGCACAAGCAATAGGAATCCTACTACTCTCCTAACTTGCAGAACAAGTAATAGAAGTCTTACAAAATCTATTATTTAAAAAGGAATTGGGCTTAAATTAAATTAAGACAATGTTCAGCCCAATAATACTTAACTAAATAAAATATGCATCTAGCCTAATTTGCATTTCGGCCCAATACTTGTGTCTTCAAGAAGGTTGAACTTGGGCTTGGATCATATTGTAGAAGACTTTATCATCCTCCATGCTCAAGCTTTGTTGGGCTTTCTCTCTAGCAATATCAATGAAACCAGCCAAGGCTTGTTGCATTATCTTTGATTTAGCTCTTGTAATTGGACCTCTATGGATACTCAAAGGATCACGATCATCACGAACATGACTTGAGCTTTGTGAGCTTGGATCTCCATCATTTAGGCATGAATTTGGGTTTAGTTTTATTTTCTATTGGTGTTAATTCCAGCCCACTTGTTTATGGGCTTAAGTGCTAGGTATTATTATAAATACCTTTAAACGCTATTGATGGGGAGATCAATTAATTGAATTTTCAGAAATTGAGTGAGCCTTTTCTCTTGGTTTCCCTCTCAACTAGGCTTATCAAGGTCTTCTTCCTAGTGGCGCCTCCTTCTTCACCATCCACCATTGCTATACCTTAGGTTCTTGAATTCTTATTCGTTGGGTCAAGGTCCAATACCTTTGGGTTCTAGTCTCTTTAGGCTTCGGGTCTAGGTTTCAGAAGTTGTCATTCATCAACTTTGCTTCTGTCTTCTTGCGTGTCAGCTCCTTCAAATTCCAAGCTATGTTTTGTCTTGTCCGTACGCATCAGGAGCTGTGCTTATGCAGGAAAAACGTCCAATTGCTTTCTTTAGTGAGAAGTTAAGTGGAGCAGCACTTAACTATCCCACATATGACAAGGAGATGTACGCGTTAGTGAGGGCCTTGGAGACATGGCAACATTACTTGTGGCCCAAAGAATTCATCATCCACACTGATCACGAGTCCTTGAAGCATCTGAAAGGACAGAGTAAGCTGAATAGGCGTCATGCCAAGTGGATAGAGTTCATTGAGACGTTCCCGTATGTGATCAAGTACAAACAAGGTAAAGAGAACGTCGTAGCTGATGCGTTATCTCGTAGGTATATGATGAGTGTCGTCAGTCACCAAAAAATAAAACTTCCTAACTCTACTATGTAGATAGCGGAGTAAGGGTCGAACCCACAGAGACTGAATTATTTAAGTTAATTATTAAATTAAAAATCTAATCTTAAGTTTTACGGAAAGAAGAAATTTTGGGGTTTTGGAGTTTTGTAAGCTATGCCTAAAAGAGAGAAAGCAAGGATTATTAAATATCAAAAACAAATATGAAAAAGCTTCAGTTACAAGGTAATTAATTATTCTTGGATTTAGAAGTTCATCATTGATTACAAAATATTATTGTCAATTAAATAGTCAACCGTAGCATAACAACAAGCTCTGTTACACCATCTTCCCTTACTGAGTCGTTAGTTAAAACAAGCTCTTTAACTAATCTCTAACTACTTAACGTACCTAGAACAAGCTCTCTAGATATATGTTGTAGCAGCATTAACAACTAGAAAGATATGGGTTGACATTAAATAACAAACACATAAGCTCGGTTCATTTAATCTAAACCTCAATTCTCCTCCATCCCTAGTGATTAACTCCATAAGCAATTACGGACTTATGTTTTTAATCTGGCAGTAGATTATTCAATTAAATTAAATAGTGGGCCCTACCATCTAATCAAGCAAATAATCATGCAAATGTGCCCAGAGAATCTTGGATACTTAATCAACAATTATATTATAAACTCAAAATCTCACAACATTCTTTTTCCAAGAACAATCAATTTACCTTGTAACTGAATAAGAAAGCTACTCACTAGTCATATTCAAGATCATAAATTTCAAGTTTAATATTATAAAGATATCAAGAATCATGCAAAAGACAATCAATATATCAATCATTAATAATCTAAAACAAGAAATCTAGAATCAAGATTATAAACTAGCAAGAACTAAACAAATAATATGAAAAACAAAACAAGAATCAAAATAATTATCACTAAAGAAATCAGCAACCATATAACATTATAAATAGATAAAACCTAATAAACCTAAGGGAAGAATCAGTTTAAATAAAGAAATTAAATCTGTTTCTATTAGGAAGACTAAAAAGAAAATAATTTTATAACTTAAAAGAAAGAAATCAGCAAGACCAATGATAAAGAAAAGAAGAAAAATAAAATTTAAAAAAAAAAATCAGCAATATCAAAATTAAAAAAAAGAAAATAAAACTTTTATTAAAACCTTAAAGAAAACCTTACAAAAGACTAAGGGGGAAGAGGGATGTGAGGGATGCTGTTTATGAGAGCCTTGTGCTCTTTATATAGGCCTAAGGAAGAGTTTAAAAGACTTTCCTAAGCAATGTGGGATTCAGATAAGAGTTTACTTGGGAAACAAGTAATTTGACTAGTCAAACTCTTACCTTTATCTCATCATCTTTTACAATTATTTTCTAAGTAAAATTCATAAGGCCTATTCTTATTAATTAATTATAGATCTAAGACATAATAAAATTAAGAAATTATCTTGTCTTAACCAAATCTGGTCTTGAACTTGCTTTGTTGGAATTTCTTCTCAATCTCGTTATTCTGCCCAGAATTTCGTACTGATTTTGTCCAGACGTTTGACCCAACAAACCAACTCCGATTTTTGCGATCTTGTGCATTCCAGAAACCTTGAGAAGTCCTCTACAACTTCCATGCAGGTCACTTCTTCAGATCAGGTCGTTAAATTGGTGAAAAACGTCAATCTTTCAAGCTGGACAGAAAATACTGCACTTTGCTCTTTTTAGCTTCTTTTTATTCCAACTTTGATATTTAATACCTAAAACATAAAATAAACATTAGTAAGCTCTTTTAGGCATAAAACATCAATAAAGAAAATATATTAGCACATATAAAATTTACAAAATATCATCCTATCAGTATACTCTTATCACTACTCTTGATTCTAAACTTTTAGGATTTGAGTATATCAAGGAACAGTATGCTGATGATGTTGATTTTGGTAATGTTTATGATGCATGTGCTACATCTGGTTTTGGCAAGTTCTTTAGGCATGATGGGTTCTTATTTAGAGAAAATAAATTATGTGTGCCTAGGAGTTCATTGCGCGAGCTGTTAGTTAGAGAAGCCCATAGTGGAGGATTAATGGGTCACTTTGGAGTTAGGAAAACTCTAGATGTTTTGCAAGAACATTTCTTTTGGCCTAACATGAGGAGAGATGTATAGAGGTTATGTGCTAGATGCATTTTATGTAGGCAAGCTAAATCTAGAGTTCATAATCATAGTTTATATACTCCTTTACCCATTCCTACTACTCCGTGGACTGATATCTCTATGGATTTTGTTTTGGGCTTGCCTCGAACAAAACGCGGTAGAGATTCTGTTTTTGTTGTGGTTGACAGGTTCTCTAAGATGGCTCATTTCATTGCTTGCCACAAGACGGATGACGCGAGCAACGTTGCTGACCTTTTCTTCAAAGAGATAGTACGTCTACATGGTGTACCAAGTGATGGAGATCCAAGCTCACAAAGCTCAAGTCATGTTCGTGATGATCGTGATCCTTTGAATATCCATGGAGGTCCAATTACAAGAGCTAAATCAAAGATAACGCAACAAGCCTTGGCTGGTTTCATTGATATTGCTAGAGAGAAAGCCCAACAAAGCTTGAGCATGGAGGATGATAAAGTCTTCTACAACATGGTCCAAGCCCAAGTTCAACCTTCTTGAAGACACACAAGTATTGGGCTGAAATGCAAATTAGGCTAGATGCATATTTTATTTAGTTAAGTATTATTGGGCTGAACATTGTTCCTTTTTAAATAATAGATTTTGTAAGACTTCTATTACTTGTTCTGCAAGTTAGGAGAGTAGGATTCCTATTGCTTGTTCTGCAAGTTTACTATTTCCTATTCTGCAAGTTAGGAAATTAGGATTCCTATTACTTGTGCTGCAAGTTATCTATTTGCCTATAAATAGTTATGTAACCCTTTGGGGAGAACACAATTGATTTTAGTAATAAAATTGAGAGACTTCTTCTATTTGGTTCTCTTGAGAACTCTTGAACTTATCAAAGTCTTCCTTGTGGCGTTCTTCTAACTTCCACCAATATATACCATAGGTTCTTGCTTTCCTAAGCAACGGATCTTGGTCCAATACCATAGGTTCTTGTGTTTCTGCACAACGGGTCTTGGTTTTACTTCTAATTTTTGTTTTCCTTTGCTGCGTTTTAACTTGTTATTGTTTTTCTTCAAGTGTTCTTCGTCTTCTTCATTGAACCTCATCTTCTTTCGGTGAGGTCCATATCATTTGGCATTAGAGCTTAGGTTCAATTTGTGGGAGTCTCGTTTTTTTTTCTTTCTTTGTCTTCTTGTCTTGGACAAACCTTGATCTTGAATCCTTTTCCAAGCCACCACTAATATTGTTTGTCCCTCAAACCTATATTCTTTACTTAGCCACCAAGTAAACCCTATCTTGTTCTCCAAGCAACCAAATCCCAAAGGTTTTCTTGCTCACCAAGAAACCTTCAAAAGCTCTACATCACAAAAAGACTACTTGTTTCACAAGCCACCGTTCCCTCTCATTCCTTGCCACACAAGCTGCTACCAAAACTAGCTTGTTTTTGTCAAAAAGTTGCCTTGTTCCCCGAGTAAACCTCTTCTTATTATTTAGACTTTTTGTTTTTTTTTCATTGTTCGTTTACTTTAGTAAAATATAAAAAGAAAAAAAAAGAAAAAAAGAGAAAAAAAAAAAAAAAAAAAAAAAGAGAAAAGAAAAATCAATTCAAGAGGGGATTTATTACATCGTGTGTAGCAAGTGCAACATCAAAGGTAATTCGTGGAGGTGTGCTTCATCAAAATCTTGAGGTAGTCATTCTTTCTTGAGCTTTGAGATTTCTTATTTGCCTAATTTGAAAATTTATTGCTGCCATTCTACCCTACTGCCTAAAATTACCTTTTTGACCCTACCACATAAAAGGACAAAACTACCCCACCTTTGGCTAAACCCTACCCTAATTAAACACCCCAAAACACACATATTTCCTTCAAGGTTTAGTTTCATTAGAGTCTTCTTAAGCCTTATTAAGTCTTGCAAAGTCTTGTTGAGTCTTCATTGTTTTGTTTTCCCTTGATTAAAATCTTGTGCTCAGCTTGTTTATTGTTGGTTGATAGTTGAATTCCATAAGCTGATTTTTGATTAAGTCTTGAGTTCAATATAGAACCTATAGAGAAAGGTTGTGTGAGGGAAAAAAGGCAAGAGTGTGTGAGTAATATTAGTAGAGAAAAGCCATATTAAAATTGTGTGAAAACACGAGTGTGAGTGTTACATTCTTGTGTGTATTGAGTGTAAACACGTGAGGTCATACTTGTGAGGTCCTTTTCTTTTACTAACTTTTCTTGCAGGATAAAATCATGTCTTCTAATAGTGAAAAGCCTGATTTGAGTAAGATCGAGTTCATGTTCCAAGCTATGCAACAACAATTTTCAAGGATAGAGTTGAGGTTTAATAATATTCATGATAAGTTGGAGGAACATGAAGCTGTCCTAGCGAACGTAAATCAAGATAATACTTCTCATGTGAAAGGCAATGTTGTGAATAATGACTTTGATGATAAAGTAGATGATGAGTTTGATGATGATGAGTTTAGTATGAATAGAAGTGTTAAAGGTAATCGTGGTAATAGAGGAGGTCGTGGAGATAGGTATAAAGGAGATAGGTATTATGATAGGATAGATGGAAATTTAGGAAGTATCAAATTGAAGATTCCTTCCTTTCAAGGTAAGAATGATCCTGAGGCTTACTTAGAATGGGAAAAGAAAGTGGAGATGGTCTTTGATTGCCATAACTATTCTGAAGAAAAAAAGGTGAAACTTGCTGCTGTAGAGTTCACGGATTATGCAATCATTTGGTGGGACCAACTCATGCTTGGTAGACGTAGGAATAGAGAGCCACCTATAGTTACATGGGATGAAATGAAACGTGTTATGAGAAAAAGGTTTGTTCCTAATCATTACTATAGAGAGCTTTATCAAAGGTTACAAGGTCTCACTCAAGGTTCTAAGAGTGTTGAGGATTATCATAAAGAAATGGAAATTATCATGATCAGAGCTAATGTTGAAGAGGATAGTGAAGCTACTATGGCTCGATTCTTACAAGGATTGAATCGTGAGATTGCTAATGTAGTGGAGTTACATCACTATGTGGAGTTTGATGATATGTTGCATATGGCTATCAAGGTTGAAAGGCAACTCAAGAGAAAAGGTTATTCATCTCGTTTTATGCAAGGTTCTAGTTCATCTTCTTCTTGGAAACCGAACACCTTTCGAAGGGATGATAAGACTACATTCAAACTTAAGACTGAATCCTCATTCAAGCCTAAGGGTGAGAGTGTCCAAAAGCCCAAACCTGAAGCTGACCAAGCATCCCAAGGGAAGAGTAGAGACATTAAGTGTTTTAGATGTTTGGGAAGAGGACACATTGCATCACAATGCCCAAACAAACGGGTCATGATTATGCGTGATGATGGTGATGTTGTAAGTGAAGATTCTGATGTTGATGATGAGATGCCACCATTGGAGGACATTAAAGAGGATGATGACTCTGTTGAGTTTGCTGCACATGGTGAAGCACTTGTAGCTCCTCGTTCATTAAGTGCCCAAGTTAAGGATGAAGATGAAGTGCAACGAGAAAATATTTTTCATACTAGATGCCACGTCAACAATAAGGTATGCTCTTTGATTATTAATGGTGGTAGTTGCACTAATGTTGCTAGCACTTATTTGGTTGACAAATTGAGTTTGCCCACTACAAAACATCCCAAACCATACAAACTTCAATGGCTCAATAATTGTGGAGAAGTAAATGTGACTAAGCAAGTATTGGTGCTATTTTCAATTGGAAGGTACAATGATAAAGTGTTGTGTGATGTTGTGCCTATGCATGCTGGTCATTTGCTTTTAGGAAGACCATGGCAATTTGATAGACATGTCATACATGATGGATTTACAAACCGTTATTCATTTACCATGGCTGGTAAGAAATTCACACTTGCACCCTTGAGTCCTACGGAGATTTATGAGGATCAATTGAGGTTGAAAGAGTAGAATGAATCACAACAAAGGTCAAAGAATCTAGATAAAGGCAAAGATATTGCAAAGAAAGAAAGAAAGGACGTGAGCTTCTATGCAAAGCAAAGTGATGTAAAGGCTGCTTTTCTAGCTAAGTGCCCAATCCTTTTGTTTTTATATAAAGAATCTTGTTTTAGTTCTAATGATCTTAAATCTTCTTTGCCTACTAATGTTGTGTCTCTTTTGAAGGAATTTGGAGATATATTCCCCGAGGAGATTCCAAATGGTTTGCCACCTATTAGGGGAATTGAGCATCAAATAGACCTTGTTCCTAGAGCTGCCATTCCTAACAAACCTGCCTATAGAAGTAATCCCGAGGAGACAAAGGAGCTTCAAAGGCAAGTTGACGAGCTCATGAAGAAAGGCTACGTTAGAGAGAGCGTGAGTCCATGTGCTGTTCCTGTGTTACTTGTTCCTAAGAAGGATGGGACGTGGAGGATGTGTGTTGATTGTCGTGCCATCAACAAAATCACTGTAAAGTATCGCTATCTCATTCCTAGATTAGATGATATGCTTGATGAGTACATGGTTCTTGCATCTTTTCTAAAATTGATTTGAAAAGTGGTTATCATCAAATTCGCATGAGAGAAGGTGATGAATGGAAAACTGCATTTAAGACTAAGCATGGTTTGTATGAATGGTTAGTTATGCCTTTTGGATTAACTAATGCACCTAGCACTTTCATGAGATTAATGAACCATGTCTTGCGTGCTTTCATTGGAAAATTTGTAGTTGTCTATTTTGATGATATCTTGATCTATAGTAGAAGTTTGCATGAACATATTGAACATTTAAAGAATGTGCTTAATGTCTTGAGAAAGGAAAAGCTGTATGCTAACCTTAAGAAATGTTCCTTTTGCACTGATAAGATTATATTTCTTGGATATGTTATTTCTTCTAAGGGTATAGCAGTAGAAGATGAAAAGGTCAAGGCAATTAAAGATTGGCCTATACCTAAGAATATCTCTGAGGTGCGTAGTTTTCATGGATGATGCGTACGGACAAGACAAAACGTAGCTTGGAATTTGAAGGAGCTGACACGCAAGAAGACAGAAGCAAAGTTGATGAATGACAACTTCTGAAACCTAGACCCGAAGCCTAAAGAGACTCGAACCCAAAGGTATTGGACCTTGACCCTATGAATAAGAATTCGAGAACCTAAGGTATAGCAATGGTGGATGGTGAAGAAGGAGGCGCCACAAGGAAGAAGACCTTGATAAGCCTAGTTGAGAGGGAACCCAAGAGAAAGGCACACTCAATTTCTGAAAATTCAATTAACTGATCTCCATCAATAGCGTTTACAAGGTATTTATAATAATACCTAGCACTTAAGCCCATAAACAAGTGGGCTGGAATTAACACCAATAGAAAATAAAACTAAACCCAAATTCATGCCTAAACCTAGTTACATAAAATAAATAGTCCAAGACACAACAAGACTCAAACATGGGCTATCCAAACACTTAGCCCATCTTATTGTTAAGCTAAAATAAGATAGTAAACCATGCTCATGTCGTTTGGGCTTCCAAGCAAGTATAGATGTCTTGGGACTCTTCATGGAAGCTTCCTTGACACTTCAATGATGCCAGAGCTTGTTGCATGAATGAGGCCAGGGCTTGTTGCGTTTTCTTAGCTCGAGCTCGGGTAATTGGACCTCCTTGGATGACCAATGGATCCTTAGCATCACGAACATCACGAGCAAGTGGATCTCCATTTGGATCTCCATCATTCCCCCTCTCCTCAAAAGGATTTGTCCTCAAATCGCATATACCTTCATCAAAAGAAAAGGGAGAAAGATCAGAAACATTAAAAGTAGCAGATACACCATACTCACCAGGAAGATCCAATTTGTAGGCATTATCGTTGATCTTCGCTATGACTTGGAATGGTCCATCTCCTCGGGGATGCAGCTTGGTTCGTCGCTGAACAGGAAACCTCTCCTTTCTCATATGCACCCAAACCCAATCACCAGGCTCAAAGACTACTTTCTTTCGATGCTTATTTGCTTGGGTGGTATACTGCTCAGTCTTCTTTTCAATAGCTTGACGAACTCTCTCATGGAGTTGCTTCACAAACTTAGCCTTCTGTTCTCCATCCAAGTTACTCTGCTCCGCACTAGGTAATGGCAACAAATCCAAAGGAGTAAGAGGATTGAAGCCATAAACAACTTCGAATGGAGAGCAACTAGTAGTGGAGTGGACACTGCGGTTATGTGCAAACTCCACATGGGGCAAGCAATCTTCCCAATTCTTCAAATTTTTCTGAATAATGGACCTCAATAATGTAGACAGGGTTCGGTTGACGACCTCAGTCTGTCCATTAGTCTGGGGGTGACAAGTGGTGGAGAATAACAATTTAGTTCCCAACTTTCCCCATAACGTCTTCCAAAAGTAACTAAGGAACTTTGCATCTCGATCAGAAACAATGGTCCTTGGTACACCATGTAGACGTACTATCTCTTTGAAGAAAAGGTCAGCAACGTTGCTCGCATCATCCGTCTTGTGGCAAGCAATGAAATGAGCCATCTTAGAGAACCTGTCAACCACAACAAAAACAGAATCTCTACCGCGTTTTGTTCGAGGCAAGCCCAAAACAAAATCCATAGAGATATCAGTCCACACGGAGTAGTAGGAATGGGTAAAGGAGTATATAAACCATGATTATGAACTCTAGATTTAGCTTGCCTACATGAAATGCATCTAGCACATAACCTCTCTACATCTCTCCTCATGTTAGGCCAAAAGAAATGTGCTTGCAAAACATCTAGAGTTTTCCTAACTCCAAAGTGACCCATTAATCCTCCACTATGGGCTTCCCTAACTAACAGCTCGCGCAATGAACTCCTAGGCACACATAATTTATTTTCTCTAAATAAGAACCCATCATGCCTAAAGAACTTGCCAAAACCAGATGTAGCACATGCATCATAAACATTACCAAAAATCAACATCATCAGCATACTGTTCTTTGATATACTCAAATCCTAAAAGTTTAGCATCAAGAGTAGTGATAAGAGTATACCTACGAGATAACGCATCAGCCACGACGTTCTCTTTACCTTGTTTGTACTTGATCACATACGGGAACATCTCAATGAACTCTGTCCACTTGGCATGACGCTTATGCAGCTTACTCTGTCCTTTCAAATGCTTCAAGGACTCATGATCAGTGTGGATGACAAATTCTTTGGGCCACAAGTAATGTTGCCATGTCTCCAAGGCCCTCACTAACGCGTACATCTCCTTGTCATATGTGGGATAGTTAAGTGCTGCTCCACTTAACTTCTCACTAAAGAAAGCAATTGGGCGTTTTTCCTGCATAAGCACAGCTCCAATACCTACACCTGAGGCATCGCACTCAATCTCAGAAGTTTTAGTAAAGTCAGGCAGAGATAACAAAGGAGCAGAACAAAGTTTATCTTTAAGCAAATTAAAAGCATGCTCTTGTGCAGGACCCCAATGAAATGCAACATTCTTTTTGACCACTTCGATCAAAGGTGCAGCTATAGTGCTAAAATCTCTAACGAATCGACGATAGAAACTAGCTAAACCATGGAAACTACGCACCTCAGAAACAGACTTAGGTACAGGCCAATCTTTAATTGCCTTTACCTTCTCATTATCAACAGAAATGCCATGTGAAGAAACGACATACCCAAGAAAAACAATCTTATCAGTGCAGAATCTACATTTCCTAAAATTGGCATACAAACTTGCATTCCTCAAAACAGTAAGAACATTCCTAAGATGCTCAACATGCTCATGCTGGCTCTTACTGTATATCAAAATATCATCAAAATAGACAACCACATACTTACCAATGAAATCACGTAAAACATGGTTCATTAAACGCATGAATGTACTAGGTGCATTAGTCAAGCCAAAAGGCATAACTAACCACTCGTAGAGACCATGTTTAGTCTTGAATGCGGTTTTCCATTCATCACCTTCTCTCATACGAATTTGGTGATATCCGCTCTTTAAATCAATTTTAGAAAACATGCATGCACCATGCAACTCATCAAGCATGTCATCTAGCCTAGGAATAGGATAGCGGTACTTTACAGTGATTTTGTTGACGGCTCGGCAGTCAACGCACATCCTCCACGTCCCATCTTTTTTTGGCACAAGCAGTACGGGCACGGCGCAAGGACTCATGCTCTCTCTCACATAACCTTTCCTCGTGAGCTCCTCAACTTGCCTTTGAAGCTCCTTCGTCTCCTCGGGATTACTTCTGTAGGCTGGAAGGTTAGGAATGGTAGCTCCGGGGACAAGGTCAATCATGTGCTCGATCCCACGAATCGGTGGTAATCCACTTGGGATCTCCTCAGGGAATACATCCTCGAACTCCTGCAACAATGAGACAACATCAGTAGGCAAAGTATCATGGAGTTCAGCATCAATAAAATAAGAATCTTTAAATAAGAGTAAAAGGATAGGAGACTTAGCAAGAAATGCAGTCTTCACATCTCGGGGTTTGGCATAGCAGCTCACTGTTTTGCTGTCCTTGTTTTCCTTCTTTTCTTTAGCTTGCTTCCTTTGCTCGTCATGTTGCTCCTTTAGCCTTAATTGGTCCTCATAAATCTCCTTGGGGCTATGGGGAGCAAGAGCGATCTTCTTGCCATCCATAGTAAAGGAATAACGGTTAGTGTAACCGTCGTGGATGACTCTCCGATCATACTGCCATGGTCTACCCAGCAATAGGTGGCTAGCTTGCATGGGCACTACGTCACACCACCTCATCGTGATACCTTCCAATACGAAAAGGAACCAAGACTTGCTTCACCACGTTGACTTCACCACAGTCATTAATCCACTGCAACTTATATGGGTGGTGATGCTTGGTAGTGGGCAACTTTAATTTATCAACAAGGTATGTGCTAGCAACATTAGTACAACTCCCACCATCAATGATTACAGTACATACCTTGTCACTAATATGGCATCTCGTATGGAAGATGTTCTCGCGCTGTGCCTCATCCTCAAACTTCACATGAGTAGTAAGAGCACGCCTAGCAACAAGTGCCTCACCATGAGCAGCATACTCAACAACTTCTTCTTCGTCGACATCTTCTAACGCAGGCATCTCATCTTCTACACCGAGTTCGGAACCTTCACTCTCAACATCTCCATTCCCATGCATGATCATCACCCTACGGTTGGGACACTGTGAGGCAATATGTCCACGACCTAAACACTTGAAACACTTAATGTCACGTGTCCTGCTCTGGGATGCTTGGGCAGGTTCAGTCTTAGGCTTTGGAGGGCCCTCAGGCTTGGGCTTAGCAAAGCTCTCTGACTTATGCGTAGGCACAGGCTTATCATCCCTATGAAAGGTGTTAGATTTCCAAACAGGAACTGAACTAGAAGTAAAACGGGATGTACCTTTCCTTTTGAGTTGCCTTTCCACTTTGATGGCCACATGCAACATCTCCTCTAAATCCATGTAATGCTACAACTCGACTACATTGGCAATCTCACGGTTTAAGCCTTGAAGAAAACGAGCCATAGTAGCTTCTGCATCCTCCTGGATATTGGCTCGGATCATGGTTATTTCCATCTCTTTGTAGTAATCCTCAACACTCTTTGAGCCCTGGGTAAGACCTTGGAGCTTCTGGTATAACTCCCTATAGTAATGAGTAGGAACAAATCTCTTCCTCATGATGCGCTTCATCTCATCCCATGTAGACACTGGAGGATCACCATATCTTCTTCGACTAGTGACTAACTGATCCCACCAAACCATAGCATACTCTGTGAACTCAATTGCTGCAAGTTTGACCTTCTTTTCTTCAGAGTAGTGGTGGCAGTCAAACACCATTTCAAGCTTCCTTTCCCACTCCAAATATGCCTCAGGATCATTCTTGCCTTGGAAAGGAGGAATCTTTAATTTGATACTACTAAGGTTTCCATCCAGCTTCTCCTTGCCTCTATCACGGGCTCTATCAACTCGATCTCTATACCCATGGTACCTTCTATGATGTCTATCTATCCCAGACTCTTCATTCGAATCATACCCAACATTATCATCATACTCATCAGTGGCAACAACCTTACTTTTTTGACGAGAAGTATCACCTTGTTGGATCTTTGCAAACCGAGCTTCATGTTGGTTCAACTTATCATGAATGTCATTGAATTTCACATCCATTCGTTGGAACTGTTGTTGCATTGCCTGAAGCAGGAATTCAATCTTTTTAAAGTCTGACTTATCACCTTCAGAAGACATTGTCAACAAGTAATATCCTCACGTGTTTACACTCATGCTTCACTCAAGTAATTTGGCTTTTCTCTACTAATGTCTCTCACACACACGTGCCTTTTTCCCTTACTCTACCTTAACTCTATAGGTTCACAATCACACTAGAGACTCAGTCAAAGATTCAACCTCCTAAAATCAACTAATTCACCAAGTATTGTCACCAAGAATTTTTTTTTTCTTTTTTTTGTTTCACAGAAAGGTGTGGCTAGGGCTAGGGTGACTCAAAGAAAGAAAGAAAGAATAAAAAAAATAAGAAAAAAAAATTACTAGAAGGACAAAAAAAATGAAAAATGGCCTAAAACTATAGCAAAACGATGGAATTTGGCCAAGATAGGGTGGGGCTAGTGAACGGGTACTCACACGCCTCCTAACTCAACCAAAACTTCTGTTTGAACAGTACCGCAAAAAAAAAATTTTTTTTCTTCTTTTTTTTTTCGAATTCTTTTCTTCTTCTTTTTTTTTTCGAATTCTTTTCTTCTTCTTTTTTTTTTGAATTCTTTTCTTCTTCTTTTTTTTTAACTCTGAGTGTTGCGGTTTCCTTGAAAGAGGAGGGGTGCTGCTAGGTTTTTTTTTTTTTGAGGGGTGAGGCTAGGGTTTTTTTTTTGAGGGGGGCGGCTAGGGTTTTTTTTTGAGAGGTGCAGCTAGGGTTTTTTTTTTTGAGGGGTGCGGCTAGGGTTTTATTTTTGAGGGGTGCGGCTAGGGTTTTATTTTTAAGGGGTGCGGCTAGGGTTTTTTGTGTAATGAAATAAGTGGTGGCTAGGGTTTTAGGGTTAAGAAATAAGTGGCGGCTAGGAACACACAAACAAACCAGAAAGTGGAACGAACAAAAGAAAAAAAATTGAAACAAAAAAAAAATCGAAAAGTGAGTGACGCACGAACAAACCAGAAAATCGGAACTTGAGCTCTGAATACCAACTGATGCGCAAGACAAAACGTAGCTTGGAATTTGAAGGAGCTGACACGCAAGAAGACAGAAGCAAAGTTGATGAATGACAACTTCTGAAACCTAGACCCGAAGCCTAAAGAGACTCGAACCCAAAGGTATTGGACCTTGACCCTATGAATAAGAATTCGAGAACCTAAGGTATAGCAATGGTGGATGGTGAAGAAGGAGGCGCCACAAGGAAGAAGACCTTGATAAGCCTAGTTGAGAGGGAACCCAAGAGAAAGGCACACTCAATTTCTGAAAATTCAATTAACTGATCTCCATCAATAGCGTTTACAAGGTATTTATAATAATACCTAGCACTTAAGCCCATAAACAAGTGGGCTGGAATTAACACCAACAGAAAATAAGACTAAACCCAAATTCATGCCTAAACCTAGTTACATAAAATAAATAGTCCAAGAGACAACAAGACTCAAACGTGGGCTATCCAAACACTTAGCCCATCTTATTGTTAAGCTAAAATAAGATAGTAAACATGCTCATGTCGTTTGGGCTTCCAAGCAAGTATAGATGTCTTGGGACTCTTCATGGAAGCTTCCTTGACACTTCAATGATGCCAGAGCTTGTTGCATGAACGAGGTCAGGGCTTGTTGCGTCTTCTTAGCTCGAGCTCGGGTAATTGGACCTCCTTGGATGACCAATGGATCCTTAGCACATCACGAACATCACGAGCAAGTGGATCTCCATCTGGATCTCCATCAATGGATTAGCTAGTTTCTATCGTAGGTTTGTTAGAGACTTCAGTACAATAGCTGCACCTCTAACTGATGTTGTTAAAAAGAATGTTGGATTTAAATGGGGTCTTGAGCAAGATCATGCTTTTAACTTGCTTAAAGAGAAGCTTTGTTCCGCAGCTTTATTATCCTTACCTGACTTTTCTAAAACTTTTGAGATTGAGTGTGATGCTTCAAGTATAGGTATTGGAGCTGTTTTAATGCAGGAGAAGCGCCCCATTGCTTTTTTCAGTGAGAAGTTAAGTGGAGCTGCCCTTAACTATCACACATATGATAAAGAGATGTATGCATTAGTGAGGGCCTTGGAAACATGGCAACACTATTTATGGCCCAAGGAATTTGTCATCCACACTGATCATGAGTCCTTGAAGCACTTGAAAGGACAAAGCAAGTTGAACAAGCGTCATGCCAAGTGGATGGAGTTCATTGAAACATTTCCATATGTGATCAAATATAAACAAGGTAAAGAAAATGTCGTGGTTGATGCATTATCTCGAAGGTATACTCTAATCACTACTCTTAATGCAAAACTACTTGGATTTGAGTATATTAAAGACTTGTATGCTACTGATGAGGATTTTGAAAATGTGTTCATTGCCTGTGAGAAAACTGGTTTTGGAAAGTTTTATAGGCATGATGGATTCTTATTTAGGGAAAATAGATTATGTGTGCCTAGGAGTTCTTTAAGAGAATTACTTGTTAGAGAAGCCCATAGTGGTGGATTAATGGGACATTTTGGAGTAAAGAAAACTTTAGATATATTGCATGATCACTTCTTTTGGCCTAACATGAAAAGAGATGTTGAAAAATTGTGTGAAAGATGTGTCACTTGTAAACAAGCTAAGTCTAGAGTTATGAATCATGGTCTTTATACTCCATTACCTATTCCTACTGCTCCTTGGACTGACATTTCTATGGACTTTGTTTTGGGGTTACCAAGATCAAAGAGAGGTAGAGATTCTGTTTTTGTTGTTGTTGACAGGTTCTCTAAGATGGCTCACTTCATTGCTTGTCACAAGACAGATGATGCAAGTAACATTGCCGATTTATTCTTCAAGGAAATTGTTCGTCTACATGGAGTTCCGAGGACCATTGTTTCTGACTGTGATGTGAAGTTCCTTAGCTACTTTTGGAAAACATTATGGGGAAAGTTAGGAACAAAGCTATTGTTTTCAACTACTTGTCATCCACAAACCGATGGTCAAACTGAAGTAGTCGATCGTACTTTGTCTACTTTGTTGAGATCCATTATTCAAAAGAATTTGAAGAATTGGGAAGATTGTTTGCCTCATGTGGAGTTTGCTTATGATAGAAGTGTGCATTCTACTACTAGTTATTCTCCATTTGAAGTTGTCTATGGTTTTAATCCACTCACTCCATTGGATCTTTTACCACTACCTATTGAGGAGAGAGCTAGTTTGGATGGGGAAAAGAAAGCTGATTTTGTAAAGCAACTACATGAGAAGGTACGTCAAAACATTAAGAAGAGGACTGAGAAATATGCTACTCGAGCCAACAAGCATCGCAAGAAAGTTTTCTTTGAACCTGGTGATTGGGTTTGGGTACATAAGCGTAAAGAGAGATTTCCTGCTCGGCGTTGCTCCAAGTTGCAACCTCGAGGAGATGGACCATTCCAAGTGATTAAGAAGATCAATGACAATGCTTATAAGTTAGATCTTCCAGGTGAGTATAATGTTAGTGCTACATTTAAAGTTTCTGATCTTTCTCCCTTTGATATTGATGTAGGTGATTCTGATTTGAGGACAAATCCTTTCGAGGAGAGGGGGAATGATGGAGATCCAAGCTCACAAAGCTCAAGTCATGTTCGTGATGATCGTGATCCTTTGAATATACATGGAGGTCCAATTACAAGAGCTAAATCAAAGATAATGCAACAAGCCTTGGCTGGTTTCATTGATATTGCTAGAGAGAAAGCCCAACAAAGCTTGAGCATGGAGGATGATAAAGTCTTCTACAACATGGTCCAAGCCCAAGTTCAACCTTCTTGAAGACACACAAGTATTGGGCCAAAATGCAAATTAGGCTAGTTGCATATTTTATTTAGTTAAGTATTATTGGGCTGAACATTGTTCCTTTTTAAATAATAGATTTTGTAAGACTTCTATTACTTGTTCTGCAAGTAAGGAGAGTAGGATTCTTATCGCTTGTTCTGCAAGTTTGCTATTTCCTATTCTGCAAGTTAGGAAATTAGGATTCCTATTACTTGTGCTGCAAGTTATCTATTTGCCTATAAATAGTTATGTAACCCTTTGGGGAGAACACAATTGATTTTAGTAATAAAATTGAGAGACTTCTTCTCTTTGGTTCTCTTGAGAACTCTTGAACTTATCAAGGTCTTCCTTGTGGCGTTCTTCTAACTTCCACCAATATATACCATAGGTTCTTGCTTTCCTAAGCAACGGGACTTGGTCCAATACCATAGGTTCTTGTGTTTCTACACAACGGGTCTTGGTTTTACTTCTAATTTTTGTTTTCCTTTGCTGCGTTTTAACTTGTTATTGTTTTTCTTCAAGTGTTCTTCGTCTTCTTCATTGAACCTCATCTTCTTTCGGTGAGGTCCATATCACCAAGGACCATTGTTTCTGATCGAGATGCAAAGTTCCTTAGTTACTTTTGAAAGACGTTATGGGGAAAGTTGGGAACTAAATTGTTATTCTCCACCACTTGTCACCCCCAGACTGATAGATAGACTGAGGTCGTCAACCGAACCCTATCTACATTATTGAGGTCCCTTATTCAGAACAATTTGAAGAATTAGGAAGATTGCTTGCCCCATGTTGAGTTTGCATATAACCGCAGTGTCCACTCCACTCCTAGTTGCTCTCCATTCGAAGTTGTTTATGGCTTAAATCCTCTTACACCTTTGGATTTGTTGCCATTACCTAGTGCGGAGCATAGTAATTTGGATGGTGAACAGAAGACTAAGTTTGTGAAGCAACTCCATGAGAGAGTTCGTCAAGCTATTGAAAAGAAGACTGCGCAGTATACCACCCAAGCAAATAAGCATCGAAAGAAAGTAGTCTTTGAGCTTGGTGATTGGGTTTGGGTGCATATGAGAAAGGAGAGGTTTCCTGTTCAGCGACGAACCAAGCTGCATCCCCGAGGAGATGGACCATTCCAAGTCATAGAGAAGATCAACGATAATGCCTACAAATTGGATCTTCCTGGTGAGTATGGTGTATCTGCTACTTTTAATGTTTCTGATCTTTCTCCCTTTTCTTTTGATGAAGGTATATGCGATTTGAGGACAAATCCTTTTGAGGAGAGGGGGAATGATGGAGATCCACTTGCTCGTGATGTTCGTGATGCTAAGGATCCATTGGTCATCCAAGGAGGGAATGATGGAGATCCACTTGCTCGTGATGTTCGTGATGCTAAGGATCCATTGGTCATCCAAGGAGGTCCAATTACCCGAGCTTGAGATAAGAAGACGCAACAAGCCCTGGCATCATTGAAGTGTCAAGGAAGCTTCCATGAAGAGTCCCAAGACATCTATACTTGCTTGGAAGCCCAAACGACATGAGCATGGTTTACTATCTTATTTTAGCTTAACAATAAGATGGGCTAAGTGTTTGGATAGCTCACGTTTGAGTCTTGTTGTGTCTTGGACTATTTATTTTATGTAACTAGGTTTAGGCATGAATTTTGGTTTAGTTTTATTTTCTGTTGGTGTTAATTCCAGCCCACTTATTTATGGGCTTAAGTGCTAGGTATTATTATAAATACCTTGTAAACGCTATTGATGCACAGATCAGTTTTGAATTTCAGAATTTGAGTGTGCCTTTCTCTTGGGTTCCCTCTCTACTAGGCTTACCAAGGTCTTCTTCCTTGTGGCGCCTCCTTCTTCACTGATGGAGATCCAGATGGAGATCCACTTGCTCGTGATGTTCATGATGCTAAGGATCCATTGGTCATCCAAGGAGGTCCAATTACCCGAGCTCGAGCTAAGAAGACGCAACAAGCCCTGACCTCGTTCATGCAACAAGCTCTGGCATCATTGAAGTGTCAAGGAAGCTTCCATGAAGAGTCCCAAGACATCTATACTTGCTTGGAAGCCCAAACGACATGAGCATGTTTACTATCTTATTTTAGCTTAACAATAAGATGGGCTAAGTGTTTGGATAGCCCAAGTTTGAGTCTTGTTGTCTCTTGGACTATTTATTTTATGTAACTAGGTTTAGGCATGAATTTGGGTTTAGTCTTATTTTCTGTTGGTGTTAATTCCAGCCCACTTGTTTATGGGCTTAAGTGCTAGGTATTATTATAAATACCTTGTAAACGCTATTGATGGAGATCAGTTAATTGAATTTTCAGAAATTGAGTGTGCCTTTCTCTTGGGTTCCCTCTCAACTAGGCTTATCAAGGTCTTCTTCCTTGTGGCGTCTCCTTCTTCACCATCCACCATTGCTATACCTTAGGTTCTCGAATTCTTATTCGTAGGGTCAAGGTCCAATACCTTTGGGTTCGAGTCTCTTTAGGCTTCGGGTCTAGGTTTCAGAAGTTGTCATTCATCAACTTTGCTTCTGTCTTCTTTCGTGTCAGCTCCTTCAAATTCCAAGCTACGTTTTGTCTTATCCGTACGCATCAGTTGGTATCAGAAGTTGTCATTCTAGTGATTTTTTTTTATTTTTTTTCTTATTTTTTTTTATTCTTTCTTTCTTTCTTTAAGTCACCCTAGCCCTAGCCACACCTTTCTGTGAAAAAAAAAAAAGAAAAAAAAAATTCTTGGTGACAATACTTGGTGAATTAGTTGATTTTACGAGGTTGAATCTTTGACTTAGTCTCTAGTGTGATTGTGAACCTATAGAGTTAAGGTAGAGTAAGGGAAAAAGGCACGAGTGTGTGAGAGACATTAGTAGAGAAAAGCCAAATTACTTGAGTGAAACAGGAGTGTAAACACGTGAGGATATTACTTGTTGACAATGTCTTCTGAAGGTGATAAGTCAGACTTTAAAAAGATTGAATTCCTACTTCAGGCAATGCAACAACAGTTCCAACGGATGGATGTGAAATTCAATGACATTCATGATAAGTTGAGCCAACATGAAGCTCGGTTTGCAAAGATCCAACAAGGTGATACTTCTCGTCAAAAATGTAAGGTTATTGCCAAGGATGAGTATGATGATAATGTTGGGTATGATTCGAATGAAGAGTCTGGGATAGATAGGCATCATAGAAGGTACCATGGGTATAGAGATCGAGTTGATAGAGCCCGTGATAGAGGCAAGGAGAAGATGGATGGCAACCTTGGCAGTATAAAATTAAAGATTCCTCCTTTCCAAGGCAAGAATGATCCTGAGGCATATTTGGAGTGGGAAAGGAAGCTTGAAATGGTGTTTGACTGCCACCACTACTCTGAAGAAAAGAAGGTCAAACTTGCAGCAATTGAGTTCACAGAGTATGCTATGGTTTGGTGGGATCAGTTAGTCACTAGTCGAAGAAGATATGGTGATCCTCCAGTGTCTACATGGGATGAGATGAAGCGCATCATGAGGAAGAGATTTGTTCCTACTCATTACTACAGGGAGTTATACCAGAAGCTCCAAGGTCTTACCCAGGGCTCAAAGAGTGTTGAGGATTACTACAAAGAGATGGAAATAACCATGATCCGAGCCAATATCCAGGAGGATGCAGAAGCTACTATGGCTCGTTTTCTTCAAGGCTTAAACCGTGAGATTGCCAATGTAGTCGAGTTGCAGCATTACATGGATTTAGAGGAGATGTTGCATGTGGCCATCAAAGTGGAAAGGCAACTCAAAAGGAAAGGTACATCCCGTTTTACTTCTAGTTCAGTTCCTGTTTGGAAATCTAACACCTTTCATAGGGATGATAAGCCTGTGCCTACGCATAAGTCAGAGAGCTTTGCTAAGCCCAAGCCTGAGGGCCCTCCAAAGCCCAAGACTGAACCTGCCCAAGCATCCCAGAGCAGGACACGTGACATTAAGTGTTTCAAGTGCTTAGGTCGTGGACATGTTGCCTCACAGTGTCCCAACCGTAGAGTGATGATCATGCATGGGAATGGAGATGTTGAGAGTGAAGGTTCCGAACTCGGTGTAGAAGATGAGATGCCTGCATTAGAAGATGTCGACGAAGAAGAAGTTGTTGAGTATGCTGCTCATGGTGAGGCACTTGTTGCTAGGCGTGCTCTTACTACTCATGTGAAGTTTGAGGATGAGGCACAGCGCGAGAACATCTTCCATACGAGATGCCATATTAGTGACAAGGTATGTACTATAATCATTGATGGTGGGAGTTGTACTAATGTTGCTAGCACATACCTTGTTGATAAATTAAAGTTGCCCACTACCAAGCATCACCACCCATATAAGTTGCAGTGGATTAATGACTGTGGTGAAGTCAACGTGGTGAAGCAAGTCTTGGTTCCTTTTCGTATTGGAAGGTATCACGATGAGGTGTTGTGTGACGTAGTGCCCATGCAAGCTAGCCACCTATTGCTGGGTAGACCATGGCAGTATGATCGGAGAGTCATCCACGACGGTTACACTAACCGTTATTCCTTTTTTATGGATGGCAAGAAGATCGCTCTTGCTCCCCTTAGCCCCAAGGAGATTTATGAGGACCAATTAAGGCTAAAGGAGCAACATGACGAGCAAAGGAAGCAAGCTAAAGAACAGAAGGAAAACAAGGACAGCAAAACAGTGAGCTGCTATGCCAAACCCCGAGATGTGAAGACTGCATTTCTTGCTAAGTCTCCTATCCTTTTACTCTTATTTAAAGATTCTTATTTTATTGATGCTGAACTCCATGATACTTTGCCTACTGATGTTGTCTCATTGTTGCAGGAGTTCGAGGATGTATTCCCTGAGGAGATCCCAAGTGGATTACCACCGATTCGTGGGATCGAGCACATGATTGACCTTGTCCCCGGAGCTACCATTCCTAACCGTCCAGCCTACAGAAGTAATCCCGAGGAGACGAAGGAGCTTCAAAGGCAAGTTGAGGAGCTCATGAGGAAAGGTTATGTGAGAGAGAGCATGAGTCCTTGCGCCGTGCCCGTACTGCTTGTGCCAAAAAAAGATGGGACGTGGAGGATGTGCGTTGACTGCCGAGCCGTCAACAAAATCACTGTAAAGTACCGCTATCCTATTCCTAGGCTAGATGACATGCTTGATGAGTTGCATGGTGCATGCATGTTTTCTAAAATTGATTTAAAGAGCGGATATCACCAAATTCGTATGAGAGAAGGTGATGAATGGAAAACCGCATTCAAGACTAAACATGGTCTCTACGAGTGGTTAGTTATGCCTTTTGGCTTGACTAATGCACCCAGTACATTCATGCGTTTAATGAACCATGTTTTACGTGATTTCATTGGTAAGTATGTGGTTGTCTATTTTGATGATATTTTGATATACAGTAAGAGCCAGCATGAGCATGTTGAGCATCTTAGGAATGTTCTTACTGTTTTGCGGAATGCAAGTTTGTATGCCAATTTTAGGAAATGTACATTCTGCACTGATAAGATTGTTTTTCTTGGGTATGTCGTTTCTTCACATGGCATTTCTGTTGATAATGAGAAGGTAAAGGCAATTAAAGATTGGCCTGTACCTAAGTCTGTTTCTGAGGTGCGTAGTTTCCATGGTTTAGCTAGTTTCTATCGTCGATTCGTTAGAGATTTTAGCACTATAGCTGCACCTTTGATCGAAGTGGTCAAAAAGAATGTTGCATTTCATTGGGGTCCTGCACAAGAGCATGCTTTTAATTTGCTTAAAGATAAACTTTGTTCTGCTCCTTTGTTATCTCTGCCTGACTTTACTAAAACTTTTGAGATTGAGTGCGATGCCTCAGGTGTAGGTATTGGAGCTGTGCTTATGCAGGAAAAACGCCCAATTGCTTTCTTTAGTGAGAAGTTGATGGAGACCCATCAAGCTCACACAGCTCAAGTCATGTTCGTGATGTTCGTGATCCTTTGAGCATCCATGGAGGTCCAATTACAAGAGCTAAATCAAAGATAATGCAACAAGCCTTGGCTGGTTTCATTAATATTGCTAGAGAGAAAGCCCAACAAAGCTTGAGCATGGAGGATGATAAAGTCTTCTACAACATGATCCAAGCCCAAGTTCAACCTTCTTGAAGACACACACACAAGTATTGGGCCGAAATGCAATTAGGCTGGATGCATATTTTATTTAGTTAAGTATTATTGGGCTGAACGTTGTCTTAATTTAATTTCAGCCGAATTCCTTTTTAAGTAATATATTTTGTAGGACTTCTATTACTTGTGCTGCAAGTTAGGAAAGTAGGATTCCTATTACTTGTGCTGCAAGTTATCTATTTGCCTATAAATAGTTATGTAACCCTTTGGGGAGAACACAATTGATTTTAGTAATAAAATTGAGAGACTTCTTCTCTTTGGTTCTCTTGAGAACTCTTGAACTTATCAAGGTCTTCCTTGTGGCGTTCTTCTACCTTCCACCAATATATACCATAGGTTCTTGCTTTTCTAAGCAACGGGTCTTGGTCCAATACCATAGGTTCTTGTGTTTCTACACAACGGGTCTTGGTTTTATCTCTAATTTTTGTTTTCTTTTGCTGCGTTTTTAACTTGTTCTTGTTTTTCTTCAAGTGTTCTTCATGTTCTTCATTGAACCTCATCTTCTTTCGGTGAGGTCCATATCATTTGGTATCAGAGCTTAGGTTCAATTCGTGGGAGTCTCATTTTTTTTCTGTCTTCTTGTCTTGGACAAACCTTGATCTTGAATCCTTTTCCAAGCCACCACTAATATTGTTTGTCCTTCAAACCTATTGTCTTCATTAAAATAACCTACCTTTACTTAGCCACCAAGTAAACCCTATCTTGTTCTCCAAGCAACCAAATCCCAAAGGTTTTCTTGCTCACCAAGAAACCTTCAAAAGCTCTACATCACATAAAGACTACTTGTTTCACAAGCCACCGTTCCCTCTCGTTCCTTACCACACAAGCTACTACCAAAACTACCCACCTTTGGCTACCATTCTACCCTACTGCCTAAAATTACCTTTTTAACCCTACCACATAAAAGGACAAAACTACCCCACCTTTGGCTAAACCCTACCCTAATTAAACACCCAAAAACACCCATATTTCCTTCAAGGTTTAGTTTCAATAAAGTTTTCTTAAGTCTTATTGAGTCTTGCTGAGTCTTGTTGAGTCTTCATTGTTTTGTTTTCCCTTGATTAAAATCTTGTGCTCACCTTGTTTATTGTTGGTTGATAGTTGAATTTCATAAGCTGATTTTTGATTGAGTCTTGAGTTCAATATAGAACCTATAGAGAAAAGTTGTGTGAGGAAAAAAAAAGGCAAGAGTATGTGAGTAACATTAGTAGAGAAAAGCCTATTAAAATTGTGTGAAACACGAGTGTGAGTGTTACATTCTTATGTGTATTGAGTGTAAACACGGGAGGTCATACTTGTGAGGTCCTTTTCTTTTACTAACGTTTCTTGCAGGTTACAATCATGTCTTCTAATAGTGAAAAGCTTGATTTGAGTAAGATTGAGATCATGTTCCTAGCCATGCAACAACAACTTTCGAGGATAGAGTCGAAGTTGATTAAATATGATAAGTTGGAGCAACATGATGTTGCCCTAACTAAGGTAAACCAAGATAATACTTCTTATGCATGTGATAATGTTGCTCATAATAAGTTGGATAGCAACTACGAAGAAGATTTTGATGATGATTCTATGCTGCCATTAGAGGATGATGAGGATAGTATGGAATTACCCATGGATGGAAAGGAATTTATAGCATGTCAAACTTTAAGTCTGCTACTGAAAGATAAGGATCAATTGAGATTAAAAGAGAGTGAGAAAAGAATACTGAGTGAAGATGAGGTTAAGCAAAAAGAGAAAACAATCAAGATTGAGTGTGATGCTTCAAGCATAGGTATCGGAGTTGTTTTAATGCAAGAGAAGCCCCCCATTGCTTTCTTCAGTGAGAAGTTAAGTGGAGATGGCCTTAACTATCCCATGTACAATAAAGAGATGTATGCATTAGTGAGGACCTTGGAAACATGGCAACACTATTTATGGCCTAAGGAATTTGTCATCCACACTGATCATGAGTCCTTGAAGCACTTGAAAGGACAAAGCAAGTTGAACAAGCATCATGCCAAGTGGATGGAGTTCATTGAGACATTTCCATATGTGATCAAATATAAACAAGGTAAAGAAAATGTCGTGGCTGATGCATTGTCTCGAAGGTATACTCTAATCACTACTCCTAATGCAAAACTACTTGGATTTGAGTATATTAAAGACTTGTATGCTACTGATGAGGATTTTGAAAATGTGTTCATTGCATGTGAGAAAACTAGTTTTGGAAAGTTTTATAGGCATGATGGATTCTTATTTAGGAAAAATAGATTATGTGTGCCTAGGAGTTCTTTAAGAGAATTACTTGTTAGAGATGCCCATAATGGCGGGTTAATGGGACATTTTGGAGTAAAGAAAACGTTAGATATATTGCATGATCACTTCTTTTGGCCTAACATGAAAAGATATGTTGAAAAATTGTGTGAAAGATGTGTCACTTGTAAACAAGCTAAGTCTAGAGTTATGAATCATGGTCTTTATACTCCATTGCCTATTCCTACTGCTCCTTGGACTAACATTTCTATGGACTTTGTTTTGGGGTTACCAAGAACAAAGAGAGGTAGAGATTCTGTTTTTGTTGTTGTTGACAGGTTCTCTAAGATGGCTTACTTCATTGCTTGTCACAAGACAGATGATGCAAGCAACATTGCCGATTTATTCTTCAGGAACATTGTTCGTCTACATGGTGTTCCGAGGACCATTGTTTCTGACCGTGATGTGAAGTTCCTTAGCTACTTTTGGAAAACATTATGGGGAAAGTTAGGAACGAAGCTATTGATTTCCACTACTTGTCATCCACAAACCGATGGTCAAACTGAAGTAGTCAATCGTACTTTGTCTACTTTGTTGAGGTCCATTATTCAAAAGAATTTGAAGAATTGGGAAGATTGTTTGCCTCATGTGGAGTTTGCTTACAATAGAAGTGTGCATTCTACTACTAGTTATTCTCCATTTGAAGTTGTCTATGGTTTTAATCCACTCACTCCATTGGATCTTTTACCACTACCTATTGAGGAGAGAGCTAGTTTGGATGGGGAAAAGAAAGCTGATTTTGTTAAGCAACTACATGAGAAGGTACGTCAAAACATTAAGAAGAGGACTGAGCAATATGCTACTCAAGCCAACAAGCATCGTAAGAAAGTTGTCTTTGAACCTGGTGATTGGGTTTGGGTATATATGCGTAAAGAGAGATTTCCTGCTCAACGTCGCTCCAAGTTGCAACCTCGAGGAGATGGACCATTCCAAGTGATTGAGAAGATCAATGACAATGCTTATAAATTGAATCTTCCAGGTGAGTATAATGTTAGTGCTACATTTAATGTTTCTGATCTTTCTCCCTTTGATATTGATATAGGTGATTCTGATTTGAGGACAAATCATTTCGAGGAAAGGGGGAATGATGGAGACCCATCAAGCTCACACAGCTCAAGTCATGTTCGTGATGTTCGTGATCCTTTGAGCATCCATGGAGGTCCAATTACAAGAGCTAAATCAAAGATAATGCAACAAGCCTTGGCTGGTTTCATTAATATTGCTAGAGAGAAAGCCCAACAAAGCTTGAGCATGGAGGATGATAAAGTCTTCTACAACATGATCCAAGCCCAAGTTCAACCTTCTTGAAGACACACACACAAGTATTGGGCCGAAATGCAATTAGGCTGGATGCATATTTTATTTAGTTAAGTATTATTGGGCTGAACGTTGTCTTAATTTAATTTCAGCCGAATTCCTTTTTAAGTAATATATTTTGTAGGACTTCTATTACTTGTGCTGCAAGTTAGGAAAGTAGGATTCCTATTACTTGTGCTGCAAGTTATCTATTTGCCTATAAATAGTTATGTAACCCTTTGGGGAGAACACAATTGATTTTAGTAATAAAATTGAGAGACTTCTTCTCTTTGGTTCTCTTGAGAACTCTTGAACTTATCAAGGTCTTCCTTGTGGCGTTCTTCTACCTTCCACCAATATATACCATAGGTTCTTGCTTTTCTAAGCAACGGGTCTTGGTCCAATACCATAGGTTCTTGTGTTTCTACACAACGGGTCTTGGTTTTATCTCTAATTTTTGTTTTCTTTTGCTGCGTTTTTAACTTGTTCTTGTTTTTCTTCAAGTGTTCTTCATGTTCTTCATTGAACCTCATCTTCTTTCGGTGAGGTCCATATCAGAAGTTAAGTGGAGCAGCACTTAACTATCCCACATATGACAAGGAGATGTACGCGTTAGTGAGGGCCTTGGAGACATGGCAACATTACTTGTGGCCCAAAGAATTTATCATCCACACTGATCATGAGTCCTTGAAGCATTTGAAAGGACAGAGTAAGCTGCATAAGCGTCATGCCAAGTGGATAGAGTTCATTGAGATGTTCCCGTACGTGATCAAGTACAAACAAGGTAAAGAGAACGTCGTAGCTGATGCGTTATCTCGTAGGTATACTCTTATCACTACTCTTGATGCTAAACTTTTAGGATTTGAGTATATCAAAGAACAGTATGCTGATGATGTTGATTTTGGCAATGTTTATGATGCATGTGCTACATCTGGTTTTGGCAAGTTCTTTAGGCATGATGGGTTCTTATTTAGAGCAAATAAATTATGTGTGCCTAGGAGTTCATTGCGCGAGCTGTTAATTAGAGAAGCCCATAGTGGAGGATTAATGGGTCACTTTGGGGTTAGGAAAACTCTAGATGTTTTGCAAGAACATTTCTTTTGGCCTAACATGAGGAGAGATGTAGAGAGGTTATGTGCTAGATGCATTTCATGTAGGCAAGCTAAGTCTAGAGTTCATAATCATGGTTTATATACTCCTTTACCCATTCCTACTACTCCGTGGACTGATATCTCTATGGATTTTGTTTTGGGCTTGCCTCGAACAAAACGCGGTAGAGATTCTGTTTTTGTTGTGGTTGACAGGTTCTCTAAGATGGCGCATTTCATTGCTTGCCACAAGACGGATGACGCGAGCAACGTTGCTGACCTTTTCTTCAAAGAGATAGTGCGTCTACATGGTGTACCAAGGACCATTGTTTCTGATCGAGATGCAAAGTTCCTTAGTTACTTTTGGAAGACGTTATGGGGAAAGTTGGGAACTAAATTGTTATTTTCCACCACTTGTCACCCCCAGACTGATGGACAGACTGAGGTCGTCAACCGAACCCTATCTACATTATTGAGGTCCATTATTCAGAAGAATTTGAAGAATTGGGAAGATTGCTTGCCCCATGTGGAGTTTGCATATAACCGCAGTGTCCACTCCACTACTAGTTGCTCTCCATTCAAAGTTGTTTATGGCTTCAATCCTCTTACTCCTTTGGATTTGTTGCCATTACCTAGTGCGGAGCAGAGTAACTTGGATGGAGAACAGAAGGCTAAGTTTGTGAAGCAACACCATGAGAGAGTTCGTCAAGCTATTGAAAAGAAAACTGAGCACTATACCACCCAAGCAAATAAGCATCGAAAGAAAGTAGTCTTTGAGCCTGGTGATTGGGTTTGGGTGCATATGAGAAAGGAGAGGTTTCCTGTTCAGCGACGAACCAAGCTGCATCCCCGAGGAGATGGACCATTCCAAGTCATAGAAAAGATCAACGATAATGCCTACAAATTGGATCTTCCTGGTGAGTATGGTGTATCTGCTAGTTTTAATGTTTCTGATCTTTCTCCCTTTTCTTTTGATGAAGGTATATGCGATTTGAGGACAAATCCTTTTGAGGAGAGGGGGAATGTGGAGATCCACTTGCTCGTGATGTTCGTGATGCTAAGGATCCATTGGTCATCCAAGGAGGTCCAATTACCCGAGCTCGAGCTAAGAAGACGCAACAAGCCCTGACCTCATTCATGCAACAAGCTCTGGCATCATTGAAGTGTCAAGGAAGCTTCCATGAAGAGTCCCAAGACATCTATACTTGCTTGGAAGCCCAAACGACATAAGCATGATTTACTATCTTATTTTAGCTTAACAATAAGATGGGCTAAGTGTTTGGATAGCCCACGTTTGAGTCTTGTTGTCTCTTGGACTATTTATTTTATGTAACTAGGTTTAGTAATGAATTTGGGTTTAGTCTTATTCCAGCCCACTTGTTTATGGGCTTAAGTGCTAGGTATTATTATAAATACCTTGTAAACGCTATTGATGGGAGATCAGTTAATTGAATTTTCAGAAATTGAGTGTGCCTTTCTCTTGGGTTCCCTCTCAACTAGGCTTATCAAGGTCTTCTTCCTTGTGGCGCCTCCTTCTTCACCATCCACCATTGCTATACCTTAGGTTCTCGAATTCTTATTCGTAGGGTCAAGGTCCAATACCTTTGGGTTCGAGTCTCTTTAGGCTTCGGGTCTAGGTTTTCAAAAGTTGTCATTCATCAACTTTGCTTCTGTCTTCTTGCGTGTCAGCTCCTTCAAATTCCAAGCAACGATTTGTCTTGTCCGTACGCATCAATGATCCTGAGGCATATTTGGAGTGGGAAAGGAAGATTGAAATGGTGTTTGACTGCCACCACTACTCTGAGGAAAAGAAGGTCAAACTTGCAGCAATTGAGTTCACAGAGTGATGCGCACGGACAGGAGAACTCGTAGGTTGGAGTTTGAAGGAACTGAAACGCAACTGGATAGAAGCATAAGACGATGAAGGATACCTTATGAAACCTAGACCCAAAGCCTAAAGAGACTCGAACCCAAGGTATTAGACCTTGACCCTACGAATAAGAATTCGAGAACCTAAGGTATAGCAATGGTGGATGGTGAAGAAGGAGGCGCCACAAGGAAGAAGACCTTGATAAGCCTAGTTGAGAGGGAACCCAAGAGAAAGGCACACTCAATTTCTGAAAATTCAATTTACTGATCTGCTCATCAATAGCGTTTACAAGGTATTTATAATAATACCTAGCACTTAAGCCCATAAACAAGTGGGCTGGAATAAGACTAAACCCAAATTCATGACTAAACCTAGTTACATAAAATAAATAGTCCAAGAGACAACAAGACTCAAACGTGGGCTATCCAAACACTTAGCCCATCTTATTGTTAAGCTAAAATAAGATAGTAAACCATGCTTATGTCGTTTGGGCTTCCAAGCAAGTATAGATGTCTTGGGACTCTTCATGGAAGCTTTCTTGACACTTCAATGATGCCAGAGCTTGTTGCATGAATGAGGTCAGGGCTTGTTGCGTCTTCTTAGCTCGAGCACGGGTAATTGGACCTCCTTGGATGACCAATGGATCCTTAGCATCACGAACATCACGAGCAAGTGGATCTCCATCACAGAGTATGCTATGGTTTGGTGGGATCAGTTAGTCACTAGTCGAAGAAGATATGGTGATCCTCCAGTGTCTACATGGGATGAGATGAAGCACATCATGAGGAAGAGATTTGTTCCTACTCATTACTACAGGGAGTTATACCAGAAGCTCCAAGGCCTTACCCAGGGCTCAAGGAGTGTTGAGGATTACTACAAAGAGATGGAAATAACCATGATCCGAGCCAATATCCAGGAGGATGCAGAAGCTACTATGGCTCGTTTTCTTCAAGGCTTAAACCGTGAGATTGCCAATGTAGTCGAGTTGCAGCATTACATGGATTTAGAGGAGATGTTGCATGTGGCCATCAAAGTGGAAAGGCAACTCAAAAGGAAAGGTACATCTCGTTTTACTTCTAGTTCAGTTCCTGTTTGGAAATATAACACATTTCATAGGGATGATAAGCCTGTGCCTACGCATAAGTCAGAGAGCTTTGCTAAGCCCAAGCCTGAGGGCCCTCCAAAGCCAAAGACTGAACTTGCCCAAGCATCCCAGAGCAGGACACGTGACATTAAGTGTTTCAAGTGTTTAGGTCGTGGACATATTGCCTCACAGTGTCCCAACCGTAGAGTGATGATCATGCATGGGAATGGAGATGTTGAGAGTGAAGGTTCTGAACTCGGTGTAGAAGATGAGATGCCTGCGTTAGAAGATGTCGACGAAGAAGAAGTTGTTGAGTATGCTGCTCATGGTGAAGCACTTGTTGCTAGGCGTGCTCTTACTACTCATGTGAAGTTTGAGGATGAGGCACAGCGCGAGAACATCTTCCATACGAGATGCCATATTAGTGACAAGGTATGTACCGTCATCATTGATGGTGGGAGTTGTACTAATGTTGCTAGCACATACCTTGTTGATAAATTAAAGTTGCCCACTACCAAGCATCACCACCCATATAAGTTGCAGTGGATTAATGACTGTGGTGAAGTCAACGTGGTGAAGCAAGTCTTGGTTCCTTTTCGTATTGGAAGGTATCAAGATGAGGTATTGTGTGACGTGGTGCCCATGCAAGCTAGCCACATATTGCTGGGTAGACCGTGGCAGTATGATCGGAGAGTCCTCCATGACGGTTACACTAACCGTTATTCCTTTACTATGGATGGCAAGAAGATCGCTCTTGCTCCCCTTAGCCCCAAGGAGATTTATGAGGACCAATTAAGGCTAAAGGAGCAACATGACGAGCAAAGGAAGCAATCTAAAGAAAAGAAGGAAAACAAGGACAGCAAAATAGTGAGCTGCTATGCCAAACCCCGAGATTTGAAGACTGCATTTCTTGCTAAGTCTCCTATCCTTTTACTCTTATTTAAAGATTCTTATTTTATTGATGCTGAACTCCATGATACTTTGCCTACTGATGTTGTCTCATTGTTGCAGGAGTTCGAGGATGTATTCCCTGAGGAGATCCCAAGTGGATTACCACCGATTCGTGGGATCGAGCACATGATTGACCTTGTCCCCGGAACTACCATTCCTAACCGTCCAGCCTACAGAAGTAATCCCAAGGAGACGAAGGAGCTTCAAAGGCAAGTTGAGGAGCTCATGAGGAAAGGTTATGTGAGAGAGAGCATGAGTCCTTGCGCCGTGCCCGTACTGCTTGTGCCAAAAAAAGATGGGACGTGGAGGATGTGCGTTGACTGCCGAGCCGTCAACAAAATCACTGTAAAGTACCGCTATCCTATTCCTAGGCTAGATGACATGCTTGATGAGTTGCATGGTGCATGCATGTTTTCTAAAATTGATTTAAAGAGCGGATATCACCAAATTCGTATGAGAGAAGGTGATGAATGGAAAACCGCATTCAAGACTAAACATGGTCTCTACGAGTGGTTAGTTATGCCTTTTGGCTTGACTAATGCACCCAGTACATTCATGCGTTTAATGAACCATGTTTTACGTGATTTCATTGGTAAGTATGTGGTTGTCTATTTTGATGATATTTTGATATACAGTAAGAGCCAGCATGAGCATGTTGAGCATCTTAGGAATGTTCTTACTGTTTTGAGGAATGCAAGTTTGTATGCCAATTTTAAGAAATGTATGTTCTGCACTGATAAGATTGTTTTCCTCGGGTATGTCGTTTCTTCACATGGCATTTCTGTTGATAATGAGAAGGTAAAGGCAATTAAAGATTGGCCTGTACCTAAGTCTGTTTCTGAGGTGCGTAGTTTCCATGGTTTAGCTAGTTTCTATCGTCGATTCGTTAGAGATTTTAGCACTATAGCTGCACCTTTGATCGAAGTGGTCAAAAAGAATGTTGCATTTCATTGGGGTCCTGCACAAGAGCATGCTTTTAATTTGCTTAAAGATAAACTTTGTTTTGCTCCTTTGTTATCTCTGCCTGACTTTACTAAAACTTTTGAGATTGAGTGCGATGCCTCAGGTGTAGGTATTGGAGCTGTGCTTATGCAGGAAAAACGCCCAATTGCTTTCATTAGTGAGAAGTTAAGTGGAGCAGCACTTAACTATCCCACATATGACAAGGAGATGTACGCGTTAGTGAGGGCCTTGGAGACATGGCAACATTACTTGTGGCCCAAAGAATTTGTCATCCACACTGATCATGAGTCCTTGAGGCATTTGAAAGGACAGAGTAAGCTGCATAAGCGTCATGCCAAGTGGATAGAGTTCATTGAGATGTTCCCGTACGTGATCAAGTACAAACAAGGTAAAGAGAACGTCGTAGCTGATGCGTTATCTCGTAGGTATACTCTTATCACTACTCTTGATGCTAAACTTTTAGGATTTGAGTATATCAAAGAACAGTATGCTGATGATGTTGATTTTGGTAATGTTTATGATGCATGTGCTACATCTAGTTTTGGCAAGTTCTTTAGGCATGATGGGTTCTTATTTAGAGAAAATAAATTATGTGTGCCTAGGAGTTCATTGCGCGAGCTGTTAGTTAGAGAAGCCCATAGTGGAGGATTAATGGGTCACTTTGGAGTTAGGAAAACTCTAGATGTTTTGCAAGCACATTTCTTTTGGCCTAACATGAGGAGAGATGTAGAGAGGTTATGTGCTAGATGCATTTCATGTAGGCAAGCTAAATCTAGAGTTCATAATCATGGTTTATATACTCCTTTACCCATTCCTACTACTCCGTGGACTGATATCTCTATGGATTTTGTTTTGGGCTTGCCTCGAACAAAACGCGGTAGAGATTCTGTTTTTGTTGTGGTTGACAGGTTCTCTAAGATGGCTCATTTCATTGCTTGCCACAAGACGGATGACGCGAGCAACGTTGCTGACCTTTTCTTCAAAGAGATAGTACGTCTACATGGTGTACCAAGGACCATTGTTTCTGATCGAGATGCAAAGTTCCTTAGTTACTTTTGGAAGACGTTATGGGGAAAGTTGGGAACTAAATTGTTATTCTCCACCACTTGTCACCCCCAGACTGATGGACAGACTGAGGTCGTCAACCGAACCCTGTCTACATTATTGAGGTCCATTATTCAGAAAAATTTGAAGAATTGGGAAGATTGCTTGCCCCATGTGGAGTTTGCATATAACCGCAGTGTCCACTCCACTACTAGTTGCTCTCCATTCGAAGTTGTTTATGGCTTCAATCCTCTTACTCCTTTGGATTTGTTGCCATTACCTAGTGCGGAGCAGAGTAACTTGGATGGAGAACAGAAGGCTAAGTTTGTGAAGCAACTCCATGAGAGAGTTCGTCAAGCTATTGAAAAGAAGACTGAGCAGTATACCACCCAAGCAAATAAGCATCGAAAGAAAGTAGTCTTTGAGCCTGGTGATTGGGTTTGGGTGCATATGAGAAAGGAGAGGTTTCCTGTTCAGCGACGAACCAAGCTACATCCCCGAGGAGATGGACCATTCCAAGTCATAGCGAAGAGTATGGTGTATCTTCCTGGAGAGTATGGTGTATCTGCTACTTCTAATGTTTCTGATCTTTCTCCTTTTTCTTTTGATGAAGGTATATGCGATTTGAGGACAAATCCTTTTGAGGAGAGGGGGAATGATGGAGATCCAGATGGAGATCCACTTGCTCGTGATGTTCGTGATGCTAAGGATCCATTGGTCATCCAAGGAGGTCCAATTACCCGAGCTCGAGCTAAGAAGACGCAACAAGCCCTGACCTCGTTCATGCAACAAGCTCTGGCATCATTGAAGTGTCAAGGAAGCTTCCATGAAGAGTCCCAAGACATCTATACTTGCTTGGAAGCCCAAACGACATGAGCATGTTTACTATCTTATTTTAGCTTAACAATAAGATGGGCTAAGTGTTTGGATAGCCCACGTTTGAGTCTTGTTGTCTCTTGGACTATTTATTTTATGTAACTAGGTTTAGGCATGAATTTGGGTTTAGTCTTATTTTCTGTTGGTGTTAATTCCAGCCCACTTGTTTATGGGCTTAAGTGCTAGGTATTATTATAAATACCTTGTAAACGCTATTGATGGACATCAGTTAATTGAATTTTCAGAAATTGAGTGTGCCTTTCTCTTGGGTTCCCTCTCAACTAGGCTTATCAAGGTCTTCTTCCTTGTGGCGTCTCCTTCTTCACCATCCACCATTGCTATACCTTAGGTTCTCGAATTCTTATTCGTAGGGTCAAGGTCCAATACCTTTGGGTTCGAGTCTCTTTAGGCTTCGGGTCTAGGTTTCAGAAGTTGTCATTCATCAACTTTGCTTCTGTCTTCTTGCGTGTCAGCTCCTTCAAATTCCAAGCTACGTTTTGTCTTGTCCGTACGCATCATTCACCATCCACCATTGCTATACCTTAGGTTCTCGAATTCTTATTCGTAGGGTCAAGGTCCAATACCTTTGGGTTCGAGTCTCTTTAGGCTTCGGGTCTAGGTTTCAGAAGTTTGTCCTGTTGCATTTTAGCTCCTTCAAATTCCAAGCTACGTTTTCTCTTATCCGTGCGCATCACTTACTGAGTCGTTAGTTAAAACAAGCTTTTAACTAATCTCTAACTACTTAACCTACCTAGAACAAGCTCTCTAGATATAAGTTGTAGCAGCATTAATAACAAGAAAGATATGGGTTGACATTAGATAACAAACACATAAGTTCGGTTTATTTAATCTAAACCTTAATTCTCTTCCATCCCTAGTGATTAACTCCACAAGCAATTACGGACTTATGTTTTTAATCTGGCAGTAGATTATTTAATTTAACTAAATAGTGTGCACCCTATCTAATCAAACAAACAATCATTATAATGTGCTTAGAGAATCTTGGATATTTAATCAACAATTATATAATAGGTTCAAGAATCTCACAACATGCTTTTCCTAAGTGATGGAGATCCAAGCTCACAAAGCTCAAGTCATGTTCGTGATGATCGTGATCCTTTGAGTATCCATGGAGGTCCAATTACAAGAGCTAAATCAAAGATAATGCAACAAGCCTTCGCTGGTTTCATTGATATTGCTAGAGAGAAAGCCCAACAAAGCTTGAGCATGGAGGATGATAAAGTCTTCTACAACATGGTCCAAGCCCAAGTTCAACCTTCTTGAAGACACACAAGTATTGGGCCGAAATGCAAATTAGGCTAGATGCATATTTTATTTAGTTAAGTATTATTGGGCTGAACATTGTCTTAATTTAATTTAAGCCCAATTCCGTTTTAAATAATAGATTTTGTAAGACTTCTATTACTTGTTCTGCAAGTTAGGAAAGTAGGATTCCTATTACTTGTGCTGCAAGTTATCTATTTGCCTATAAATAGTTATGTAACCCTTTGGGGAGAACACAATTGATTTTAGTAATAAAATTGAGAGACTTCTTCTCTTTGGTTCTCTTGAGAACTCTTGAACTTATCAAGGTCTTCCTTGTGGCGTTCTTCTACCTTCCACCAATATATACCATAGGTTCTTGCTTTTCTAAGCAACGGGTCTTGGTCCAATACCATAGGTTCTTGTGTTTCTACACAACGGGTCTTGGTTTTATCTCTAATTTTTGTTTTCTTTTGCTGCGTTTTTAACTTGTTCTTGTTTTTCTTCAAGTGTTCTTCATGATCTTCATTGAACCTCATCTTCTTTCGGTGAGGTTCATATCATTTGGTATCAGAGCTTAGGTTCAATTCGTGGGAGTCTCGTTTTTGTTTTTTTTTCTTTCTTTGTCTTCTTGTCTTGGACAAACCTTGATCTTGAATCCTTTTCCAAGCCACCACTAGTATTGTTTGTCCCTCAAACCTATTGTCTTCGTTAAAATAACCTACCTTTACTTAGCCACCAAGTAAACCCTATCTTGTTCTCCAAGCAACCAAATCTCAAAGGTTTTCTTGCTCACCAAGAAACCTTCAAAAGCTCTACATCACATAAAGACTACTTGTTTCACAAGCCACCGTTCCCTCTCATTCCTTGCCACACAAGCTACTACCAAAACTAGCTTGGTTTTTTCAAAAGTTGCCTTGTTCCCCAAGTAAACCTTTTCTTATTATTTAGACTTTCTATTTTTTTTCTTTATTGTTCGTTTACTTTAGTAAAATATCAAAAAAAAAAAGGAAAAAAAGAGAAAAAAAAGAAAAGAAAAAAAGGAGAAAAGAAAAAAAATCAATTCAAGAGGGGATTTATTACATCATGTGTAGCAAGTGCAACGTCAAAGGCAATTCGTGGAGGTGTGCTTCATCAAAATCTTGAGGTAGTCATTCTTTCTTGAGCTTTGAGATTTCTTATTTGCCTAATTTGAAAATTCATTGCTGCCATTCTACCCTACTGCCTAAAATTACCTTTTTGACCCTACCACATAAAAGGACAAAACTACCCCACCTTTGGTTAAACCCTACCCTAATTAAACACCCAAAACACACATATTTCCTTCAAGGTTTAGTTTCATTAGAGTCTTCTTAAGCCTTATTAAGTCTTGCAAAGTCTTGTTGAGTCTTCATTGTTTTGTTTTCCCTTGATTAAAATCTTGTGCTCAGCTTGTTTATTGTTGGTTGATAGTTGAATTCCATAAGCTGATTTTTGATTAAGTCTTAAGTTCAATATAGAACCTATAGAGAAAAGTTGTGTGATGTGGGAAAAAGGCAAGAGTGTGTGAGTAACATTAGTAGAGAAAAGCCATATTAAAATTGTGTGAAACACGAGTGTGTGTTACATTCTTGTGTGTATTGAGTGTAAACACGTGAGGTCATACTTGTGAGGTCCTTTTCTTTTACTAACGTTTCTTGCAGGTTACAATCATGTCTTCTAATAGTGAAAAGCTTGATTTGAGTAAGATTGAGATCATGTTCCTAGCCATGCAACAACAACTTTCGAGGATAGAGTCGAAGTTGATTAAATATGATAAGTTGGATCAACATGATGTTGCCCTAGCTAAGGTAAACCAAGATAATACTTCTTATGCATGTGATAATGTTGCTCATAATAAGTTGGATAGCAATTATGAAGAAGATTTTGATGATGATTCTATGCTGCAATTAGAGGATGATGAGGATAGTATGGAATTACCCATGGATGGAAAGGAATATATAGCATGTCAAACTTTAAGTGTGCTAATGAAAGATGAGGATCAATTGAGATTAAAAGAGAGTGAGACAAAAATAGTGAGTGAAGATGAGGTTAAGCAAAAAGAGAAAACAATCAAGATTGAGTGTGATGCTTCAAGTATAGGTATCGAAGTTGTTTTAATGCAAGAGAAGCACCCCATTGCTTTCTTCAGTGAGAAGTTAAGTGGAGCTGGCCTTAACTATCCCATGTACAATAAAGAGATGTATGCATTAGTGACAACCTTGGAAACATGGCAACACTATTTATGGCCTAAGGAATTTGTCATCCAAACTGATCATGAGTCCTTGAAGCACTTGAAAGGACAAAGCAAGTTGAACAAGCGTCATGCCAAGTGGATGGAGTTCATTGAGACATTTCCATATGTGATCAAATATAAACAAGGTAAAGAAAATGTCGTGGCTGATGCATTGTCTCGAAGGTATACTCTAATCACTACTCTTAATGCAAAACTACTTGGATTTGAGTATATTAAAGACTTGTATGCTACTGATGAGGATTTTGAAAATGTGTTCATTGCATGTGAGAAAACTGGTTTTGGAAAGTTTTATAGGCATGATGGATTCTTATTTAGGGAAAATAGATTATGTGTGCCTAGGAGTTCTTTAAGAGAATTACTTGTTAGAGAAGCCCATAGTGGTGGATTAATGGGACATTTTGGAGTAAAGAAAACTTTAGATATATTGCATGATCACTTCTTTTGGCCTAACATGAAAAGAGATGTTGAAAAATTGTGTGAAAGATGTGTCACTTGTAAACAAGCTAAGTCTAGAGTTATGAATCATGGTCTTTATACTCCATTACCTATTCCTACTGCTCCTTGGACTGACATTTCTATGGACTTTGTTTTGGGGTTACCAAGAACAAAGAGAGGTAGAGATTCTGTTTTTGTTGTTGTTGACAGGTTCTCTAAGATGGCTCACTTCATTGCTTGTCACAAGACAGATGATGCAAGTAACATTGCCGATTTATTCTTCAAGGAAATTGTTCGTCTACATGGAGTTCCGAGGACCATTGTTTCTGACCGTGATGTGAAGTTCCTTAGCTACTTTTGGAAAACATTATGGGGAAAGTTAGGAACAAAGCTATTGTTTTCAACTATTATCATCCACAAACCGATGGTCAAACTGAAGTAGTCAATCATACTTTGTCTACTTTGTTGAGATCCATTATTCAAAAGAATTTGAAGAATTGGGAAGATTGTTTGCCTCATGTGGAGTTTGCTTACAATAGAAGTGTGCATTCTACTACTAGTTATTCTCCATTTGAAGTTGTCTATGGTTTTAATCCACTCACTCCATTGGATCTTTTATCACTACCTATTGAGGAGAGAGATAGTTTGGATGGGGAAAAGAAAGCTGATTTTGTTAAGCAACTACATGAGAAGGTACGTCAAAACATTAAGAAGAGGACTGAGCAATATGCTACTCAAGCCAACAAGCATCGCGAGAAAGTTGTCTTTGAACCTGGTGATTGGGTTTGGGTACATATGCGTAAAGAGAGATTTCCTGCTCAACGTCACTCCAAGTTGCAACCTCGAGGAGATGGACCATTCCAAGTGATTAAGAAGATCAATGACAATGCTTATAAGTTAGATCTTCCAGGTGAGTATAATGTTAGTGCTACATTTAATGTTTCTGATCTTTCTCCCTTTGATATTGATGTAGGTGATTCTGATTTGAGGACAAATCCTTTCGAGGAGAGGGGGAATGATGGAGATCCAAGCTCACAAAGCTCAAGTCATGTTCGTGATGATCGTGATCCTTTGAGTATCCATGGAGGTCCAATTACAAGAGCTAAATCAAAGATAATGCAACAAGCCTTGGCTGGTTTCATTGATATTGCTAGAGAGAAAGCCCAACAAAGCTTGAGCATGGAGGATGATAAAGTCTTCTACAACATGGTCCAAGCCCAAGTTCAACCTTCTTGAAGACACACAAGTATTGGGCCGAAATGCAAATTAGGCTAGATGCATATTTTATTTAGTTAAGTATTATTGGGTTGAACATTGTCTTAATTTAATTTAAGCCCAATTCCGTTTTAAATAATAGATTTTGTAAGACTTCTATTACTTGTTCTGCAAGTTAGGAAAGTAGGATTCCTATTACTTGTGCTGCAAGTTATCTATTTGCCTATAAATAGTTATGTAACCCTTTGGGGAGAACACAATTGATTTTAGTAATAAAATTGAGAGACTTCTTCTCTTTGGTTCTCTTGAGAACTCTTGAACTTATCAAGGTCTTCCTTGTGGCGTTCTTCTACCTTCCACCAATATATACCATAGGTTCTTGCTTTTCTAAGCAACGGGTCTTGGTCCAATACCATAGGTTCTTGTGTTTCTACACAACGGGTCTTGGTTTTATCTCTAATTTTTGTTTTCTTTTGCTGCGTTTTTAACTTGTTCTTGTTTTTCTTCAAGTGTTCTTCATGTTCTTCATTGAACCTCATCTTCTTTCGGTGAGGTTCATATCACTAAGAATAATCAATTTACCTCATAACTGAATAAGAAAACTACTCACTAGTCATATTCAAGATCATATAATTCAAGTTATATATTATAAAGATTACAAATATCATGCAAGAAACAATCAAAGAAGTAATCTTTAATAATATAAAATCAGAATTACTAATCAAGATTATAAAGTAGCAAGCAAGAACACACAAACAATATTAATTTAAATAAAGAAAACAAAATCAGAATTAAAAATAATAAAGAAATCAGCAACTAATTAAAAAAAATAAAATTCTATTAAAAACCCTAAAGAAAATCCTACAAGACTAAAAGAGAAGAGGGAGGAGAGGGATGTTGTTTATGAGAGCCTTGTGCTCTTTATATAGGCCTAAGGAAGAGTTTAAAAGACTTTCCTAAGCAATGTGGGATTCAGATAAGAGTTTACTTGGGAAACAAGTAATTTGACTAGTCAAACTCTTATCTTTATCTCGTCATCTTTTACAATTATTTTCTAAGTAAAATTCCTAAGGCCTATTTTTATTAATTAATTACAGATCTAAGACAAAATAAAATTAAGAAATTATCTTCTCTCAACAAAATCTGGTCTTGAACTTGCTTTGTTGGAATTTCTTCTCAATCTCGTTTTTCTGCCCAAAATTTCGTTTGGCTTGGCCGGTTCAGTTTGGCTTGGCCGGTTCAACTTTTGTTGGCCGGTTCGTTCACCGGCGGCCACCCATTCCGGCGGTTCAGCCACTCTACAGCTTGCCGAGGTTGCCACAAAGCCGGATCTGGCCTCGGTTTCGCCCCATCACTGGCGACGGCATCGGATCTGGAACGATGGCTCTCGGCTCTTTTCTTCTCTATTTCTTCCTCCCTCCGTCGCCCTCTGCCTCGTCGGTGGCCTTCCTTTTCTTCCCGTCAGCTCCAACGAGCTCTGGTGATGGAGACCCATCAAGCTCACACAGCTCAAGTCATGTTCGTGATGTTCGTGATCATTTGAGCATCCATGGAGGTCCAATTACAAGAGTGATAGGATGATATTTTGTGAACTTTATATGTATTAATATATTTGCTTTATTGATTTATGCCTAAAAGAGCTTACTAATGTTTATTTTATGTTTTAGGTATTAAATATCAAAGTTGGAATAAAAAGAAGATAAAAAGAGCAAAGTGCAGTATTTTCTGTCTAGCTTGAAAGATTGACATTTTTGACCAATTTAACGACCTGATCGCAAGATGTGACCTTTATGGAAGTTGTAGAGGACTTCTCAAGGTTTCCAGAATGCACAAGATCGCAAAAATCGGAGTTCATTTGGTGGGTCAAACATCTGGACAAAATTAGTACGAAATTCTGGGCAAAAAAAACGAGATTGAGAAGAAATTCCAACAAAGCAAGTTCAAGACCAGATTTTGTTGAGAGAAGATAATTTATTAATTTTATTTTGTATTAGATCTGTAATTAATTAATAAAAATAGGTCTTAGGAATTTTACTTAGAAAATAATTGTAAAAAGATGATGAGATAAAGGTAAGAGTTTGACTAGTCAAATTACTTGTTTTCCAAGTAAACTCTTATCTGAATCCCACATTGCTTAGGAAAGTCTTTTAAACTCTTCCTTAGGCCTATATAAAGAGCACAAGGCTCTCATAAACAACATCCCTCTCCTCCCTCTTCTCTTTTAGTCTTGTAGGATTTTCTTTAGGGTTTTTAATAAAAATTTTATTTTTCTTTATTTTTAATTAGTTGCTGATTTCTTATTATTGTTTTATAAAATTATTTTCTTTTTATTTTTTTAGATTTTGTGATTTCTTTTTTTGTTAAAATCTTATTAGATCATAATCTTGATTATAGATTTCTTGTTTGATATTGTTAAAGATTGATAGTTTAATTGTTTATTGCATGATAATTGTCTTCTTTATAATATTAAACTTGAATTTTATGATCTTGAATATGTCTAGTAAGTAGTTTTCTTATTCAGTTATGAGGTAAATTGATTATTCTTGGGAAAAGCATGTTGTGAGATTCTTGAACCTATTATATAATTGTTGATTAAATATCCAAGATTCTTTGAGCACATTATAATGATTGTTTGTTTGATTAGATAGGGTGCACACTATTTAGTTAAATTAAATAATCTACCGCCAGATTAAAAACATAAGTCCGTAATTGCTTGTGGAGTTAATCATTAGGGATGGAGGAGAATTAAGGTTTAGATTAAATAAACCGAGCTTATGTGTTTGTTATCTAATGTCAACCCATATCTTTCTTGTTGTTAATGCTGCCACAACTTATATCTAGAGAGCTTGTTCTAGGTAGGTTAAGTAGTTAGAGATTAGTTAAAGAGCTTGTTTTAACTAACGATTCAGTAAGGAAAGATGGTGTAACCGAGCTTGTTGTTATGCTACGGTTGACTATTTAATTGACAGTGATATTTTGTAATCAATGATCAACATCAAAATCCATGAATGATTGATTGCCTCGTAACTGAAGCTTTTTGCTATTTATCTTTGATACTTAATAATTCTTGTTTTCTTTATTTTAGAATAGTCTCCAAAACCCCCAAACTTCTTCTTTCCCTAAACCCTAAGATTAGATTTTTAATTTAATAATTAACTTAAAAGATTCAGTCTCTGTGGGTTCGACCCTTGCTCCGCTATCTACATAGTAGAGTTGGGAAATTTTATTTTTGGTGACTGACGACACTCATCAAAGAGCTAAATCAAAGATAATGCAACAAGCCTTAGCTGGTTTCATTAATATTGCTGGAGAGAAAGCCCAACAAAGCTTGAGCATGGAGGATGATAAAGTCTTCTACAACATGATCCAAGCCCAAGTTCAACCTTCTTGAAGACACACACAAGTATTGGGCTGAAATACAATTAGGCTGGATGCATTTTTTATATAGTTATGTATTATTGGGCTGAGCGTTGTCTTAATTTAATTTAAGCCCAATTCCTTTTTAAATAATATATTTTGTAGGACTTCTATTACTTGTTCTGCAAGTTAGGAGAGTAGGCTTCCTATTGTTTGTTCTGCAAGTTTGCTATTTCCTATTCTGCAAGTTAGGAAAGTAGGATTCCTATTACTTGTGCTGCAAGTTAGCTAGTTGCCTATAAATAGTTATGTATCCCTTTGGGGAGAACACAATTGATTTTAGTAATAAAATTGAGAGACTTCTTCTTTTTGGTTCTCTTGAGAACTCTTGAACTTATCAAGGTCTTCCTTGTGGCGTTCTTCTACCTTCCACCAATTTATACCATAGGTTCTTGCTTTTCTAAGCAACTGGTCTTGGTCCAATACCATAGGTTCTGTGTTTCTACACAACGAGTCTTGGTTTTAATTCTAATTTTTGTTTTCCTTTGCTGCGTTTTTAACTTGTTATTGTTTTTGATGAAGATCCAAGCTCACAAAGCTCAAGTCATGTTCGTGATGTTCGTGATCCTTTGAGTATCCATAGAGGTCCAATTACAAGAGCTAAATCAAAGATAATGCAACAAGCCTTGGCTGGTTTCATTGATATTGCTAGAGAGAAAGCCCAACAAAGCTTGAGCATGGAGGATGATGAAGTCTTCTACAACATGATCCAAGTCCAAGTTCAACCTTCTTGAAGACACAAGTATTGGGCCGAAATGCAAATTAGGCTAGATGCATATTTTATTTAGTTAAGTATTATTGGGCTGAACATTGTCTTAATTTAATTTAAGCCCAATTCCTTTTTAAATAATAGATTTTGTAAGACTTCTATTACTTGTTCTACAAGTTAGGAGAGTAGGATTCCTATTGCTTGTGCTGCAAGTTATCTATTTGCCTATAAATAGTTATGTAACCCTTTGGGGAGAACACAATTGATTTTAGTAATAAAATTGAGAGACTTCTTCTCTTTGGTTCTCTTGAGAACTCTTGAACTTATCAAGGTCTTCCTTGTGGCATTCTTCTACCTTCCACCAATATATACCATAGGTTCTTGCTTTTCTAAGCAACGGGTCTTGGTCCAATACCATAGGTTCTTGTGTTTCTACACAACGGGTCTTGGTTTTATCTCTAATTTTTGTTTTCTTTTGCTGCGTTTTTAACTTGTTCTTGTTTTTCTTCAAGTGTTCTTCATTGAGCCTCATCTTCTTTCGGTGAGGTTCATATCAGCATATTGCTCAGTCCTCTTCTTAATGTTTTGACGTACCTTCTCATGTAGTTGCTTAACAAAATCATATTTATTTTCCCCATCCAAACTAGCTCTCTCCTCAATAGGTAGTGGTAAAAGATCCAATGGAGTGAGTGGATTAAAACCATAGAAAACTTCAAATGGAGAATAACTAGTAGTAGAATGCACACTTCTATTGTAAGCAAACTCCACATGAGGGGAGCAATCTTCCCAATTCTTCAAATTCTTTTGAATAATGGATCTCAACAAAGTAGACAAAGTACGATTGACTACTTCAGTTTGACCATCGGTTTGTGGATGACAAGTAGTTGAAAACAATAGCTTTGTTCCTAACTTTCCACATAATGTTTTCCAAAAGTAGCTAAGGAACTTCACATCACGGTCAGAAACAATGGTCCTCGGAACTCCATGTAGACGAACAATTTCCTTGAAGAATAAATCAGCAATGTTACTTGCATCATCTGTCTTGCGACAAGCAATGAAGTGAGCCATCTTAGAGAACCTGTCAACAACAACAAAAACAGAATCTCTACCTCTCTTTGTTCTTGGTAACCCCAAAACAAAGTCCATAGAAATGTCAGTCCAAGGAGCAGTAGGAATAGGTAATGGAGTATAAAGACCATGATTCATAACTCTAGACTTAGCTTGTTTACAAGTGACACATCTTTCACACAATTTTTCAACATCTCTTTTCATGTTAGGCCAAAAGAAGTGATCATGCAATATATCTAAAGTTTTCTTTACTCCAAAATGTCCCATTAATCCACCACTATGGGCTTCTCTAACAAGTAATTCTCTTAAAGAACTCCTAGGCACACATAATCTATTTTCCCTAAATAAGAATCCATCATGCCTATAAAACTTTCCAAAACCAGTTTTCTCACATGCAATGAACACATTTTCAAAATCCTCATCAGTAGCATACAAGTCTTTAATATATATACTCAAATCCAAGTAGTTTTGCATTAAGAGTAGTGATTAGAGTATACCTTCGAGACAATGCATGATAGGATGATATTTTGTGAATTTTATATGTGCTAATATATTTGCTTTATTGATGTTTTATGCCTAAAAGAGCTACTAATGTTTATTTTATGTTTTAGGTATTAAATATCAGAGTTGGAATAAAAAGAAGCTAAAAAGAGCAAAGTGCAGTATTTTCTGTCCAGCTTGAAAGATTGACATTTTTGACCAATTTAACGACCTGATCTCAAGATGTGGCCTTCATGGATGTTGTAGAGGACTTCTCAAGGTTTCCAGAATGTCCAAGATCACAAAAATCGGAGTTCATTTGGTGGGTCAAACGTCTGGACAAAATCAGTACGAAATTCTGGGGAGAAAAACGAGATTGAGAAGAAATTCCAACAAAGCAAGTTCAAGACCAGATTTTGTTGAGAGAAGATAATTTCTTAATTTTATTTTGTCTTAGATCTGTAATTAATTAATAAAAATAGGCCTTAGGAATTTTACTTAGAAAATAATTGTAAAAGATGATGAGATAAAGATAAGAGTTTGACTAGTCAAATTACTTGTTTCCCAAGTAAACTCTTATCTGAATCCCACATTGCTTAGGAAAGTCTTTTAAACTCTTCCTTAGGCCTATATAAAGAGCACAAGGCTCTCATAAACACACATCCCAAAAATCCCTCACATCCCTCTCCTCCCTCTTCTCTTTTAGTCTTGTAGGATTTTCTTTAGGGTTTTTAATAAAATTTTATTTTCTTTATTTTTAATTAGTTGCTGATTTCTTTATTATTTTTAATTCTGATTTTGTTTTCTTTATTTAAATTAATATTGTTTGTGTGTTCTTGCTGCTAGTTTATAATCTTGATTATTAATTCTGATTTTATATTATTAAAGATTGCTTCTTTGATTGTTTCTTGCATGATATTTGTAATCTTTATAATATTAAACTTGAATTTTATGATCTTGAATATGTCTAGTGAGTAGTTTTCTTATTCAGTTATGAGGTAAATTAATTATTCTTGGGAAAAGCATGTTGTGAGATTCTTGAACGTATTATATAATTGTTGATTAAATATCCAAGATTCTCTGAGCACATTATAATGATTGTTTGTTTGATTAGATAGGGTGCACACTATTTAGTTAAATTAAATAATCTACCGCCAGATTAAAAACATAAGTCCGTAATTGCTTGTGGAGTTAATCACTAGGGATGGAGGAGAATTAAGGTTTAGATTAAATAAACCGAGCTTATGTGTTTGTTATCTAATGTCAACCCATATCTTTCTTGTTGTTAATGCTGCTACAACTTATATCTAGAGAGCTTGTTCTAGGTAGGTTAAGTAATTAGAGATTAGTTAAAGAGCTTGTTTTAACTAACGACTCAGTAAGGAAAGATGGTGTAACAAAGCTTGTTGTTATGCTACGGTTGACTATTTAATTGACAGTGATATTTTGTAATCAATGATCAACATCAAAATCCAAGAATGATTGATTGCCTCATAACTGAAGCTTTTTGCTATTTGTTTTTTTTTATATTTAATAATTCTTGTTTTCTTTATTTTAGACATAGCTTACAAAACCCCCCAGATTTTCTTCTTCTTTCCCCAAATCCTGAAATTAGATTTTTAATTTAATAATTAATTTAAATAATTCAGTCTCTGTGGGTTCGACCCTTGCTCCGCTATCTACATTGTAGAGTTAGGAAATTTTATTTTTGGTGACTAACGACACTCATCAATGCATCAGCCACGACATTTTCTTTACCTTGTTTATATTTGATCACATATGGAAATGTCTCAATGAACTCCATCCACTTGGCATGACGCTTGTTCAACTTGCTTTGTCCTTTCAAGTGCTTCAAGGACTCATGATCATTGTGGATGACAAATTCCTTAGGCCATAAATAGTGTTGCCATGTTTCTAAGGCCCTCACTAATGCATACATCTCTTTATCATATGTGGGATAGTTAAGGGCAGCTCCACTTAACTTCTCACTGAAAAAAGCAATGGGGCGCTTCTCTTGCATTAAAACAGCTCCAATACCTATACTGGAAGCATCACACTCAATCTCAAAAGTTTTAGAAAAGTCAGGTAAGGATAACAAAGGTGCGGAACAAAGCTTCTCTTTAAGAAAGTTAAAAGCACGATCTTGCTCAAGACCCCATTTAAATCCAACATTCTTTTTAACAACATCAGTTAAAGGTGCAGCTATAGTACTGAAGTCTCTAACAAACCTACGGTAGAAACTAGCTAATCCATGAAAACTACGCACCTCAGAGATATTCTTAGGTATAGGCCAATCTTTAATTGCCTTAACCTTTTCATCTTCTACTGCTATACCCTTAGAAGAAACTACATATCCAAGAAATATAATCTTATCGGTGCAAAAGGAACATTTCTTAAGGTTAGCATACAGCTTTTCCTTTCTCAAGACATTGAGCACATTCTTTAAATGTTCAATATGTTCATGCAAACTTCCACTATAGATCAAGATATCATCAAAATAGACAACTACAAATTTTCCAATGAAAGCACGCAAAACATGGTTCATTAATCTCATGAAAGTGCTAGGTGCATTAGTTAATCCAAAATGCATAACTAACCATTCGTACAAACCATGCTTAGTCTTAAATGCAGTTTTCCATTCATCACCTTCTCTCATGCGAATTTGATGATAACCACTTTTCAAATCAATTTTAGAAAAGATGCAAGAACCATGTAACTCATCAAGCATATCATCTAATCTAGGAATGGGATAGCGATACTTTACAGTGATTTTGTTGATGGCACGACAATCAACACACATCCTCGACGTCCCATCCTTCTTAGGAACAAGTAACACAGGAACAGCGCATGGACTCATGCTCTCTCTAACGTAGCCTTTCTTCATGAGCTCGTCAACTTGCCTTTGAAGCTCCTTTGTCTCCTCGGGATTACTTCTATAGGCAGGTCGGTTGGGAATGGCAGCTCCAGGAACAAGGTCTATTTGATGCTCAATTCCCCTAATAGGTGGCAAACCATTTGAAATCTCCTCGGGGAATATATCTCCAAATTCCTTCAAAAGAGACACAACATTAGTAGGCAAAGAAGATTTAAGATCATTAGAACTAAAACAAGATTCTTTATATAAAAACAAAAGGATTGGGCACTTAGCTAGAAAAGCAGCCTTTACATCACTTTGCTTTGCATAGAAGCTCACGTCCTTTCTTTCTTTCTTTGCAATAAAACGAGATGAATAACCTTTTCTCTTGAGTTGCCTTTCAACCTTGATAGCCATATGCAACATATCATCAAACTCCACATAGTGATGTATCTCCACTACATTAGCAATCTCACGATTCAATCCTTGTAAGAATCGAGCCATAGTAGCTTCACTATCCTCTTCAACATTAGCTCTGATCATGATAATTTCCATTTCTTTATGATAATCCTCAACACTCTTAGAACCTTGAGTGAGACCTTGTAACCTTTGATAAAGCTCTCTATAGTAATGATTAGGAACAAACCTTTTTCTCATAACACGTTTCATTTCATTCCATGTAACTATAGGTGGCTCTCTATTCCTACGTCTACCAAGCATGAGTTGGTCCCACCAAATGATTGCATAATCCGTGAACTCTACAGCAGCAAGTTTCACCTTTTTTTCTTCGGAATAGTTATGGCAATCAAAGACCATCTCCACTTTCTTTTCCCATTCTAAGTAAGCCTCAGGATCATTCTTACCTTGAGAGGAAGGAATCTTTAATTTGATACTTCCTAAATTTCCATCTATCCTATCATAATACCTATCTCCTTTATACCTATCTCCACGACCTCCTTTATTACCATAGTTACCTTTAACACTTCTACTAAACTCATCATCATCAAACTCATCATCTACTTTATCATCAAAGTCATTATTCACAACATTGCCTTTCACATGAGAAGTATTATCTTGATTTACTTTAGCTAGGACAGCTTCATGTTCCTCCAACTTATCATGAATATTATTAAACCTCAACTCTATCCTTGAAAATTGTTGTTGCATAGCTTGGAACATGAACTCGATCTTACTCAAATCAGGCTTTTCACTATTAGAAGACATGATTTTATCCTGCAAGAAAAGTTAGTAAAAGAAAAGGACCTCACAAGTATGACCTCACGTGTTTACACTCAATACACACAAGAATGTAACACTCACACTCGTGTTTTCACACAATTTTAATATGGCTTTTCTCTACTAATGTTACTCACACACTCTTGCCTTTTTCCCTCACACAACTTTTCTCTATAGGTTCTATATTGAACTCAAGACTCAATCAAAAATCAGCTTATGGAATTCAACTATCAACCAACAATAAACAAGATGAGCACAAGATTTTAATCAAGGGAAAACAAAACAATGAAGACTCAACAAGACTTAGCAAGACTCAATAAGACCTAAGAAGACTCCCATAAAACTAAACCTTGAAGAAAATATGAGTGTTTAATTAGGGTAAGGTTTAGCCAAAGGTGGGGTAGTTTTGTCCTTTTATGTGGTAGGGTCAAAAGGTAATTTTAGGCAGTAGGGTAGAATGGTAACAATGAATTTTCAAATTAGGCAAATAAGAAATCTCAAAGCTCAAGAAAGAATGACTACCTCAAGATTTTGATGAAGCACACCTCCACGAATTGCCTTTGACGTTGCACTTGCTACACACGATGTAATAAATCCCCTCTTGAATTGATTTTTTTCTTTTCTCTTTTTTTTTCTTTTCTTTTTTTTTCTCTTTTTTTTCCTTTTTCTTTTATATTTTACTAAAGTAAACGAACAATAAAGAAAAAAAAACAAAAAGTCTAAATAATAAGAAGAGGTTTACTTGGGGAACAAGGCAACTTTTTGACAAAAACAAGCTAGTTTTGGTAGCAGCTTGTGTGGCAAGGAATGAGAGGGAACGGTGGCTTGTGAAACAAGTAGTCTTTATGTGATGTAGAGCTTTTGAAGGTTTCTTGGTGAGCAAGAAAACCTTTGGGATTTGGTTGCTTGGAGAACAAGATAGGGTTTACTTGGTGGCTAAGTAAAGAAAATAGGTTTGAGGGACAAACAATATTGTGTGATATGGACCTCTTTACCTACTAATGTTGTGTGATATGGACCTCACCGAAAGAAGATGAGGTTCAATGAAAAACATGAAGAACACTTGAAGAAAAATAAGAACAAGTTAAAAACGCAGCAAAAGAAAACAAAAATTAGAGATAAAACCAAGACCCGTTGTGTAGAAACACAAGAACCTATGGTATTGGACCAAGACCCGTTGCTTAGAAAAGTAAGAACCTATGGTATATATTGGTGGAAGGTAGAAGAACGCCACAAGGAAGACCTTGATAAGTTCAAGAGTTCTTAAGAGAACCAAAGAGAAGAAGTCTCTCAATTTTATTACTAAAATCAATTGTGTTCTCCCCAAAGGGTTACATAACTATTTATAGGCAAATAGATAACTTGCAGCACAAGCAATAGGAATCCTACTCTCCTAACTTGCAGAACAAGTAATAGAAGTCTTACAAAATCTATTATTTAAAAAGGAATTGGGCTTAAATTAAATTAAGACAATGTTCAGCCCAATAATACTTAACTAAATAAAATATGCATCTAGCCTAATTTGCATTTCGGCCCAATACTTGTGTCTTCAAGAAGGTTGAACTTGGGCTTGGATCATGTTGTAGAAGACTTTATCATCCTCCATGCTCAAGCTTTGTTGGGCTTTCTCTCTAGCAATATCAATGAAACCAGCCAAGGCTTGTTGCATTATCTTTGATTTAGCTCTTGTAATTGGACCTCTATGGATACTCAAAGGATCACGATCATCACGAACATGACTTGAGCTTTGTGAGCTTGGATCTCCATCATTGTGTCTCTTCTGAAGGAATTTGGAGATATATTCCCCGAGGAGATTCCAAATGGTTTGCCACCTATTAGGGGAATTGAGCATCAAATAGACCTTGTTCCTGGAGCTGCCATTCCCAATAGACCTGCCTATAGAAGTAATCTCGAGGAGACAAAGGAGCTTCAAAGGCAAGTTGACGAGCTCATGAAGAAAGGCTACATTAGGGAGAGCACGAGTCCATGTGCTGTTCCTGTGTTACTTGTTCCTAAGAAGGATGGGACGTGGAGGATGTGTGTTGATTGTCGAGCCATCAACAAAATCACTGTAAAGTATCGCTATCCCATTCCTAGATTAGATGATATGCTTGATGAGTTACATGGTTCTTGCATCTTTTCTAAAATTGATTTGAAAAGTAGTTATCATCAAATTCGCATGAGAGAAGGTGATTAGTGGAAAACTACATTTAAGACTAAGCATGGTTTGTATGAATGGTTAGTTATGCCTTTTGGATTAACTAATGCACCTAGCACTTTCATGAGATTAATGAACCATGTTTTGCGTGCTTTCATTGGAAAATTTATAGTTGTCTATTTTGATGATATCTTGATCTATGGTAGAAGTTTGTATGAACATACTGAACATTTAAAGAATGTGCTTAATGTCTTGAGAAAGAAAAAGCTGTATGCTAACCTTAAGAAATGTTCCTTTTGCACTAATAAGATTATATTTCTTGGATATGTTATTTCTTCTAAGGGTATAGCAGTAGAAGATGAAAAGGTTAAGGCAATTAAAGATTGGCCTATACCTAAGAATATCTCTGAGGTGTGTAGTTTTCATGGATTAGCTAGTTTCTATCGTAGGTTTGTTAGAGACTTCAGTACTATAGCTACACTTTAACTGATGTGGTTAAAAAGAATGTTGGATTTAAATGGGGTCTTGAGCAAGATCGTGCTTTTAACTTGCTTAAAGAGAAGCTTTGTTCCGCACCTTTGTTATCCTTACCTGACTTTTCTAAAACTTTTGAAATTGAGTGTGATGCTTCAAGTATAGGTATTGAAGCTGTTTTAATGCAAGAGAAGCGCCCCATTGCTTTTTTCAATGAGAAGTTAAGTGGAGCTGCCCTTAACTATCCCACATATGATAAAGAGATGTATGCATTAGTGAGGGCCTTGGAAACATGGCAACACTATTTATGGCCTAAGGAATTTGTCATCCACACTGATCATGAGTCCTTGAAGCACTTGAAAGGACAAAGCAAGTTGAACAAGCGTCATGCCAAGTGGATGGAGTTCATTGAGACATATCCATATGTGATCAAATATAAACAATCATGCGCTCGGACAAGAGAAAACGTGGCTTGGAATTTGAAGGAGCTAAAACGCAACAGGACAAACTTCTGAAACCTAGACCCGAAGCCTAAAGAGACTCGAACCCAAAGGTATTGGACCTTGACCCTACGAATAAGAATTCGAGAACCTAAGGTATAGCAATGGTGGATGGTGAAGAAAGAGGCGCCACAAGAAAGAAGACCTTGATAAGCCTAGTAAAGAGGGAACCCAAGAGAAAGGCACCCTCAAATTCTGAAATTCAAAACTGATCTGTCCATCAATAGTGTTTACAAGGTATTTATAATAATACCTAGCACTTAAGCCCATAAAAAAGTGGGCTGGAATTAACACCAACAGAAAATAAGACTAAACCCAAATTCATGCCTAAACCTAGTTACATAAAATAAATAGTCCAAGACACAACAAGACTCAAACGTGCGCTATCCAAACACTTAGCCCATCTTATTGTTAAGCTAAAATAAGACAGTAAACCATGCTCATGTCGTTTGGGCTTCCAAGCAAGTATAGATGTCTTGGGACTCTTCATGGAAGCTTCCTTTACACTTCAATGATGCTAGAGCTTGTTGCATTAATGAGGCTAGGGCTTGTTGCGTCTTCTTAGCTCGAGCTCGGGTAATTAGACCTCCTTGGATGACCAATGGATCCTTAGCATCACGAACATCACGAGCAAGTGGATCTCCATCATTCCCCCTCTCCTCAAAAGGATTTGTCCTCAAATCGCATATACCTTCATCAAAAGAAAAGGGAGAAAGATCAGAAACATTAAAAGTAGCAGATACACCATACTCACTAGGAAGATCCAATTTGTAGGCATTATCGTTGATCTTCTCTATGACTTGGAATGGTCCATCTCGTCGGGGATGCAGCTTGGTTCATCGCTGAACAGGAAACCTCTTCTTTCTCATATGCACCCAAACCCAATCACCAGGCTCAAAGACTACTTTCTTTCGATGCTTATTTGCTTGGGTGGTATACTGCTCAGTCTTCTTTTCAATAGCTTGACGTACTCTCTCATGGAGTTGCTTCACAAACTTAGCTTTCTGTTCTCCATCCAAGTTACTCTGTTCAGCACTAGGTAATGGCAACAAATCCAAGGGAGTAAGAGGATTGAAGCCATAAACAACGTCAAATGGAGAGCAACTTGTAGTGGAGTGAACACTGTGGTTATATGCAAACTCCACATGTGGCAAGCAATCTTTCCAATTCTTCAAATTCTTCTGAATAATGGACCTCAATAATGTAGATAGGGTTTGGTTGACGACCTTAGTCTGTCCATCAGTCTGGGGGTGACAAGTGGTGCAGAATAACAATTTAGTTCCCAACTTTCCCCATAACGTCTTCCAAAAGTAACTAAGGAACTTGGCATCTCGATCAGAAACAATGGTCCTTGGTACACCATGTAGACGTACGATCTCTTTGAAGAAGAGGTCAGCAACGTTGCTCGCATCATCCGTCTTGTGGCAAGCGATGAAATGAGCCATCTTAGAGAACCTGTCAACCACAACAAAAATAGAATCTCTACCACGTTTTGTTTTAGGCAAGCCCAAAACAAAATCCATAGAGATATCAGTCCACGGAGTAGTAGGAATGGGTAAAGGAGTATATAAACCATGATTATGAACTCTAGATTTAGCTTGCCTACATGAAATGCATCTATCACATAATCTCTCTACGTCTCTCCTCATGTTAGGCCAAAAGAAATGTTCTTGCAAAACAGCTAGAGTTTTCCTAACCCCGAAGTGACCCATTAATCCTCCACTATGGGCTTCTTTAACTAACAGTTCGCGCAATGAACTCGGAGGCACACATAATTTATTTTCTCTAAATAAGAACCCATCGTGCCTAAAGAACTTGCCAAAGCCAGATGTAGCACATGCATCATAAACATTACCAAAATCAACATCATTAGCATATTGTTCCTTGATATACTCAAATCCTAAAAGTTTGGCATCAAGAGTAGTGATAAGAGTATACCTACGAGATAACGCATCAGCTACGACGTTCTCTTTACCTTGTTTGTACTTGATCACATACGAGAACATCTCAATGAACTCTATCCACTTGGCATGACGCTTATGCAGCTTACTCTGTCCTTTCAAATGCTTCAAGGACTCATGATCAGTGTGGATGACAAATTCTTTGGGCCACAAGTAATGTTGCCATGTCTCCAAGGCCCTCACTAACGCGTACATCTCCTTGTCATATGTGGGATAGTTAAGTGCTGCTCCACTTAACTTCTCACTAAAGAAAGTAATTGGGCGTTTTTCCTGCATAAGCACAGCTCCAATACCTACACCTGAGGCATCGCACTTAATCTCAAAAGTTTTAGTAAAGTCAGGCAGAGATAACAAAGGAGCAAAACAAAGTTTATCCTTAAGCAAATTAAAAGCATGCTCTTGTGCAGGACCCCAATGAAATGCAACATTCTTTTTGACCACTTCGATCAAAGGTGCAGCTATAGTGCTAAAATCTCTAACGAATCGTCGATAGAAACTAGCTAAACCATGGAAACTACGCACCTAAGAAACAGACATAGGTACAGGCCAATCTTTAATTGCCTTTACCTTCTCATTATCAACAGAAATGCCATGTGAAGAAACGACATACCCAAGAAAAACAATCTTATCAGTGCAGAATGTACATTTCTTAAAATTGGCATACAAACTTGCATTCCCTCAAAATAGTAAGAACATTCCGAAGATGCTGAACATGCTCATGCTGGCTCTTACTGTATATCAAAATATCATCAAAATAGACAACCACATACTTACCAATGAAATCACGTAAAACATGGTTCATTAAACGCATGAATGTACTAGTTGCATTAGTCAAGCCAAAAGGCATAACTAACCACTCGTAGAGACCATGTTTAGTCTTGAATGCGGTTTTCCATTCATCACCTTCTCTCATACGAATTTGGTGATATCCGCTCTTTAAATCAATTTTAGAAAACATGCATGCACCATACAACTCATCGAGCATGTCATCGAGCCTAGGAATAGGATAGCGGTACTTTACAGTGATTTTGTTGACGGCTCGGTAGTCAACGCACATCCTCCACGTCCCATCTTTTTTTGGCACAAGCAGTACGGGCACGGCGCATGGACTCATGCTCTCTCTCACATAACCTTTCCTCATGAGCTCCTCAACTTGCCTTTGAAGCTCCTTCGTCTCCTCGGGATTACTTTTGTAGGCCGGACGGTTAGGAATGGTAGCTCCGAGGACAAGGTCAATCATGTGCTCAATCCCACGAATCGGTGGTAATCCACTTGGGATCTCCTCAGGGAATACATCCTCGAACTCCTGCAACAATGAGACAACATCAGTAGGCAAAGTATCATGGAGTTCAGCATCAATAAAATAAGAATCTTTAAATAAGAGTAAAAGGATAGGAGACTTAGCAAGAAATGCAGTCTTCACATCTCGGGGTTTGGCATAGTAGCTCACTGTTTTGCTTTCCTTGTTTTCCTTCTTTTCTTTCTTTTCTTTAGCTTGCTTCCTTTGCTCGTCATGTTGCTCCTTTAGCCTTAATTGGTCCTCATAAATCTCCTTGGGGCTAAGGGGAGCAAGAGCGATCTTCTTGTCATCCATGGTAAAGGAGTAACGGTTAGTGTAACCGTCGTGGATGACTCTCCGATCATACTGCCACGGTCTACCTAGCAATAGGTGGCTAGCTTGCATGGGCCCCACGTCACACAACACCTCATCATGATACCTTCCAATACGAAAAGGAACCAAGACTTGCTTCACCACGTTGACTTCACCACAGTCATTAATCCACTGCAACTTATATGGGTGGTGATGCTTGGTAGTGGGCAACTTTAACTTATCAACAAGGTATGTGCTAGCAACATTAGTACAACTCCCACCATCAATGATTACAGTACATACCTTGTCACTAATATGGCATCTCGTATGGAAGATGTTCTCGCGCTGTGCCTCATCTTCAAACTTCACATGGGTATTAAGAGCACGCCTAGCAACAAGTGCTTCACCATGAGTAGCATACTCAACAACTTCTTCTTCGCCAACATCTTCTAACGCAGGCATCTCATCTTCAACCCCGACTTCAAAACCTTCACTCTTAACATCTCCATTCCCAAGCATGATTATCACTCTACGGTTGGGACACTGTGAGGCAATATGTCCATGACCTAAACACTTGAAACACTTAATATCACGTGTCCTACTTTGGGATGCTTGGGCAGGTTCAGTCTTGGACTTTGGAGGGCCCGCAGGCTTGGGCTTAGCAAAGCTCTCTGACTTAGGCGTAGACACAGGCTTATTGATGGAGATCCAAGCTCACAAAGCTCAAGTCATGTTCGTGATGATCGTGATCCTTTGAGTATCCATAGAGGTCCAATTACAAGAGCTAAATCAAAGATAATGCAACAAGCCTTGGCTGGTTTCATTGATATTGCTAGAGAGAAAGCCCAACAAAGCTTGAGCATGGAGGATGATAAAGTCTTCTACAACATGATCCAAGCCCAAGTTCAACCTTCTTGAAGACACAAGTATTGGGCCGAAATGCAAATTAGGCTAGATGCATATTTTATTTAGTTAAGTATTATTGGGCTGAACATTGTCTTAATTTAATTTAAGCCCAATTCCTTTTTAAATAATAGATTTTGTAAGACTTCTATTACTTGTTCTGCAAGTTAGGAGAGTAGGATTCCTATTGCTTGTGCTGCAAGTTATCTATTTGCCTATAAATAGTTATGTAACCCTTTGGGGAGAACACAATTGATTTTAGTAATAAAATTGAGAGACTTCTTCTCTTTGGTTCTCTTGAGAACTCTTGAACTTATCAAGGTCTTCCTTGTGGCGTTCTTCTACCTTTCACCAATATATACCATAGGTTCTTGCTTTTCTAAGCAACAGGTCTTGGTCCAATACCATAGGTTCTTGTGTTTCAACACAACGAGTCTTGGTTTTACTTCTAATTTTTGTTTTCCTTTGCTGCGTTTTTAACTTGTTATTGTTTGTCTTCAAGTGTTCTTCGTCTTCTTCATTGAACCTCATCTTCTTTCGGTGAGGTCCATATCATTTGGCATCAGAGCTTAGGTTTAATTCGTGGGAGTTTCGTTTTTGTTTTTTTTTCTTTGTCTTCTTGTCGTGGAAAAACCTTGATCTTGAATCCTTTTCCAAGCCACCACTAGTATTGTTTGTCCCTCAAACCTATTGTCTTCGTTAAAATAACCTACCTTTACTTAGCCATTAAGTAAACCCTATCTTGTTCTCCAAGCAACCAAATCCCAAAGGTTTTCTTGCTCACCAAGAAACCTTCAAAAGCTCTACATCACATAAAGACTACTTGTTTCACAAGCCACCGTTCCCTCTCATTCCTTGCCACACAAGCTACTACCAAAACTAGCTTGTTTTTTTCAAAAGTTGCCTTGTTCCCCAAGTAAACCTTTTCTTATTATTTAGACTTTCTGTTTTTTTCTTTATTGTTCGTTTACTTTAGTAAAATATCAAAAAAAAGGAAAAAAAAGAGAAAAAAAAGAAAAGAAAAAAAAAGAGAAAAGAAAAAAATCAATTCAAGAGGGGATTTATTACATCGTGTGTAGCAAGTGCAACGTCAAAGGCAATTCGTGGAGGTGTGCTTCATCAAAATCTTGAGGTAGTCATTCTTTCTTGAGCATTGAGATTTCTTATTTGCCTAATTTGAAAATTCATTGCTGCCATTCTACCCTATTGCCTAAAATTAGCTTTTTGACCCTACCACATAAAAGGACAAAACTGCCCCACCTTTGGCTAAACCCTACCCTAATTAAACACCCCAAAACACAGATATTTCCTTCAAGGTTTAGTTTCATTGGAGTCTTCTTAGGTCTTATTGAGCTTGCTAAGTCTTGTTGAGTCTTCATTGTTTTGTTTTCCCTTGATTAAAATCTTGTGCTCATCTTGTTTATTGTTGGTTGATAGTTGAATTCCATAAGCTGATTTTTGATTGAGTCTTGAGTTCAATACAGAACCTGTAGAGAAAAGTTGTGTGAGGGAAAAAGGCAAGAGTGTGTGAGTAACATTAGTAGAGAAAAGTCATATTAAAATTGTGTGAAAACACGAGTGTGAGTGTTACATTCTTGTGTGTATTGAGTGTAAACACGTGAGGTCATACTTGTGAGGTCCTTTTCTTTTACTAACTTTTCTTGCAGGATAAAATCATGTCTTCTAATAGTGAAAAGCCTGATTTGAGTAAGATCGAGTTCATGTTCCAAGCTATGCAACAACAATTTTCAAGGATAGAGTTGAGGTTTAATAATATTCATGATAAGTTGGAGGAACATGAAGCTGTCCTAGCTAAAGTAAATCAAGATAATACTTCTCATGTGAAAGGCAATGTTGTGAATAATGACTTTGATGATAAAGTAGATGATGAGTTTGATGATGATGAGTTTAGTAGAAGTGTTAAAGGTAACCATGGTAATAAAGGAGGTCGTGGAGATAGGTATAAAGGAGATAGGTATTATGATAGGATAGATGAAAATTTAGGAAGTATCAAATTGAAGATTCCTTCCTTTCAAGGTAAGAATGATCCTGAGGCTTACTTAGAATGGGAAAAGAAAGTGGAGATGGTCTTTGATTGCCATAACTATTCCGAAGAAAAAAAGGTGAAACTCGCTGCTGTAGAGTTCACGGATTATGCAATCATTTGGTGGGACCAACTCATGCTTGGTAGACGTAGGAATAGAGAGCCACCTATAGTTACATGGAATGAAATGAAACGTGTTATGAGAAAAAGGTTTGTTCCTAATCATTACTATAGAGAGCTTTATCAAAGGTTACAAGGTCTCACTCAAGGTTCTAAGAGTGTTGAGGATTATCATAAAGAAATGGAAATTATCATGATCAGAGCTAATGTTGAAGAGGATAGTGAAGCTACTATGGCTCGATTCTTACAAGGATTGAATCGTGAGATTGCTAATGTAGTGGAGATACATCACTATGTGGAGTTTGATGATATGTTGCATATGGCTATCAAGGTTGAAAGGCAACTCAAGAGAAAAGGTTATTCATCTCGTTTTATGCAAGGTTCTAGTTCATCTTCTTCTTGGAAACCGAACACCTTTCGAAGGGATGATAAGACTACATTCAAACTTAAGACTGAATCCTCATTCAAGCCTAAGGGTGAGAGTGTCCAAAAGCCCAAACCCGAGGCTGTCCAAGCATCCCAAGGTAAGAGTAGAGACATTAAGTGTTTTAGATGTTTGGGAAGAGGATACATTGCATCACAATGCCCAAACAAACGAGTCATGATTATGCGTGATGATGGTGATGTTGTAAGTGAAGATTCTGATGTTGATGATGAGATGCCACCATTGGAGGACATTAATGAGGATGATGACTATGTTGAGTTTGCTGCACATGGTGAAGCACTTGTAGCTCGTCGTGCATTAAGTGCCCAAGTTAAGGATGAAGATGAAGTGCAACGAGAAAATATTTTTCATACTAGATGCCACGTCAACAATAAGGTATGCTCTTTGATTATTGATGGTGGTAGTTGCACTAATGTTGCTAGCACTTATTTGGTTGACAAATTGAGTTTGCCCACTACAAAACATCCCAAACCATACAAACTTCAATGGCTCAATAATTGTGGAGAAGTAAATGTGACCAAGCAAGTATTGGTGCTATTTTCAATTGGAAGGTACAATGATAAAGTGTTGTGTGATGTTGTGCCTATGCATGCTGGTCATTTGCTTTTAGGAAGACCATGGCAATTTGATAGACATGTCATACATGATGGATTTACAAACCGTTATTCATTTACCATGGCTGGTAAGCAATTCACACTTGCACCCTTGAGTCCTACGGAGATTTATGAGGATCAATTGAGGTTGAAAGAGCAGAATGAATCACAACAAAGGTCAAAGAATCTAGATAAAGGCAAAGATATTGCAAAGAAAGAAAGAAAGGACGTGAGCTTCTATGCAAAGCAAAGTGATGTAAAGGCTGCTTTTCTAGCTAAGTGCCCAATCCTTTTGTTTTATATATAAAGAATCTTGTTTTAGTTCTAATGATCTTAAATCTTCTTTGCCTACTAATGTTGTGTCTCTTTTGAAGGAATTTGGAGATATATTCCCCGAGGAGATTCCAAATGGTTTGCCACCTATTAGGGGAATTGAGCATCAAATAGACCTTGTTCCTGGAGCTGCCATTCCCAACCGACCTGCCTATAGAAGTAATCCCGAGGAGACAAAGGAGCTTCAAAGGCAAGTTGACGAGCTCATGAAGAAAGGCTACGTTAGAGAGAGCATGAGTCCATGCGTTGTTCCTGTGTTACTTGTTCCTAAGAAGGATGGGACGTGGAGGATGTGTGTTGATTGTCGTGCCATCAACAAAATCACTGTAAAGTATCGCTATCCCATTCCTAGATTAGATGATATGCTTGATGAGTTACATGGTTCTTGCATCTTTTCTAAAATTGATTTGAAAAGTGGTTATCATCAAATTCGCATGAGAGAAGGTGATGAATGGAAAACTGCATTTAAGACTAAGCATGGTTTGTACGAATGGTTAGTTATGCCTTTTGGATTAACTAATGCACCTAGCACTTTCATGAGATTAATGAACCATGTTTTGCGTGCTTTCATTGGAAAATTTGTAGTTGTCTATTTTGATGATATCTTGATCTATAGTAGAAGTTTGCATGAACATATTGAACATTTAAAGAATGTGCTTAATGTCTTGAGAAAGGAAAAGCTGTATGCTAACCTTAAGAAATGTTCCTTTTGCACTGATAAGATTATATTTCTTGGATATGTTGTCTCTTCTAAGGGTATAGCAGTAGAAGATGAAAAGGTTAAGGCAATTAAATATTGGCCTATACCTAAGAATATCTCTGAGGTGCGTAGTTTTCATGGATTAGCTAGTTTCTACCGTAGGTTTGTTAGAGACTTCAGTACTATAGCTGCACCTTTAACTGATGTTGTTAAGAAGAATGTTGGATTTAAATGGGGTCTTGAGCAAGATCGTGCTTTTAACTTGCTTAAAGAGAAGCTTTGTTCCGCACCTTTGTTATCCTTACCTGACTTTTCTAAAACTTTTGAGATTGAGTGTGATGCTTCCAGTATAGGTATTGGAGCTGTTTTAATGCAAGAGAAGCGCCCCATTGCTTTTTTCAGTTAGTGTGATGCTACTGATGAGGATTTTGAAAATGTGTTCACTGCATGTGAGAAAACTGGTTTTGGAAAGTTTTATAGGCATGATGGATTCTTATTTAGGGAAAATAGATTATGTGTGCCTAGGAGTTCTTTAAGAGAATTACTTGTTAGAGAAGCCCATAGTGGTGGTGATATGAACCTCACCGAAAGAAGATGAGGTTCAATGAAGAACATGAAGAACACTTGAAGAAAAACAAGAACAAGTTAAAAACGCAGCAAAAGAAAACAAAAATTAGAGATAAAACCAAGACCCGTTGTGTAGAAACACAAGAACCTATGGTATTGGACCAAGACCCGTTGCTTAGAAAAGCAAGAACCTATGGTATATATTGGTGGAAGGTAGAAGAACGCCACAAGGAAGACCTTGATAAGTTCAAGAGTTCTCAAGAGAACCAAAGAGAAGAAGTCTCTCAATTTTATTACTAAAATCAATTGTTTCTCCCCAAAGGGTTACATAACTATTTATAGGCAAATAGATAACTTGCAGCACAAGCAATAGGAATCCTACTCTCCTAACTTGCAGAACAAGTAATAGAAGTCTTACAAAATCTATTATTTAAAAAGGAATTGGGCTTAAATTAAATTAAGACAATGTTCAGCCCAATAATACTTAACTAAATAAAATATGCATCTAGCCTAATTTGCATTTCGGCCCAATACTTATGTCTTCAAGAAGGTTGAACTTGGGCTTGGATCATGTTGTAGAAGACTTTATCATCCTCCATGCTCAAGCTTTGTTGGGCTTTCTCTCTAGCAATATCAATGAAACCAGCCAAGGCTTGTTGCATTATCTTTGATTTAGCTCTTGTAATTGGACCTCTATGGATACTCAAAGGATCACGATCATCACGAACATGACTTGAGCTTTGTGAGCTTGGATCTCCATCATTCCCCCTCTCCTCGAAAGGATTTGTCCTCAAATCAGAATCACCTACATCAATATCAAAGGGAGAAAGATCAGAAACATTAAATGTAGCACTAACATTATACTCACCTGGAAGATCTAACTTATAAGCATTGTCATTGATCTTCTTAATCACTTGGAATGGTCCATCTCCTCGAGGTTGCAACTTGGAGCGACGCTGAGCAGGAAATCTCTCTTTACGCATATGTAACCAAACCCAATCACCAGGTTCAAAGACAACTTTCTTGCGATGCTTGTTGGCTTGAGTAGCATATTGCTCAGTCCTCTTCTTAATGTTTTGACGTACCTTCTCATGTAGTTGCTTAACAAAATCAGCTTTCTTTTCCCCATCCAAACTAGCTCTCTCCTCAATAGGTAGTGGTAAAAGATCCAATGGAGTGAGTGGATTAAAACCATAGACAACTTCAAATGGAGAATAACTAGTAGTAGAATGCACACTTCTATTGTAAGCAAACTCCACATGAGGCAAACAATCTTCCCAATTCTTTAAATTCTTTTGAATAATGGATCTCAACAAAGTAGACAAAGTACGATTGACTACTTCAGTTTGACCATCGGTTTGTGGATGACAAGTAGTTGAAAACAATAGCTTTGTTCCTAACTTTCCCCATAATGTTTTCCAAAAGTAGCTAAGGAACATCACATCACGGTCAGAAACAATGGTCCTCGGAACCCCATGTAGACGAACAATTTCCTTGAAGAATAAATCGGCAATGTTACTTGCATCATCTGTCTTGTGACAAGCAATGAAGTGAGCCATCTTAGAGAACCTGTCAACAACAACAAAAACAGAATCTCTACCTCTCTTTGTTCTTGGTAACCCCAAAACAAAGTCCATAGAAATGTCAGTCCAAGGAGCAGTAGGAATAGGTAATGGAGTATAAAGACCATGATTCATAACTCTAGACTTAGCTTGCTTACAAGTGACACATCTTTCACACAATTTTTCAACATCTCTTTTCATGTTAGGCCAAAAGAAGTGTTCATGCAAAATATCTAAAGTTTTCTTTACTCCAAAATGTCCCATTAATCCACCACTATGGGCTTCTCTAACAAGTAATTCTCTTAAAGAACTCCTAGGCACACATAATCTATTTTCCCTAAATAAGAATCCATCATGCCTATAAAACTTTCCAAAACCAGTTTTCTCACATGCAATGAACACATTTTCAAAATCCTCATCAGTAGCATACAAGTCTTTAATATACTCAAATCCAAGTAGTTTTGCATTAAGAGTAGTGATTAGAGTATACCTTCGAGACAATGCATCAGCCACGACATTTTCTATACCTTTTTTATATTTGATCACATATGGAAATGTTTCAATGAACTCCATCCACTTGGCATGACGCTTGTTCAACTTGCTTTGTCCTTTCAAGTGCTTCAAGGACTCATGATCAATGAGGATGACAAATTCCTTAGGCCATAAATAGTGTTGCCATGTTTCTAAGGCCTTCACAAATGCATACATCTCTTTATCATATGTAGGATAGTTAAGGGCAGCTCCACTTAACTTCTCACTAAAAAAAGCAATGGGGCGCTTCTCCTGCATTAAAACAACTTCGATACCTATGCTTAAAGCATCACACTCAATCTCAATTGTTTTCTCTTTTTGCTTAGCCTCGGCTTCACTCACTATTCTTTTCTCACTCTCTTTTAATCTCAATTGATCCTCATCTTTCAGTAGCACACTTAAAGTTTGACATGCTATAGATTCCTTTCCATCCTTGGGTAATTCCATACTATCCTCATCATCCTCTAATGGTAGCATAGAATCATCATCAAAATCTTCTTCATAATTGCTATCCAACTTATTATGAGCAACATTATCACATGCATAACAAGTATTATCTTGGTTTACCTTAGCTAGGGCAACATCATGTTGATCCAACTTATCATATTTAATCAACTTCGACTCTATCCTCGAAAGTTGTTGTTGCATGGCTAGGAACATGATCTCAATCTTACTCAAATCAAGCTTTTCACTATTAGAAGACATGATTGTAACCTGCAAGAAACGTTAGTAAAAGAAAAGAACCTCACAAGTATGACCTCACGTGTTTACACTCAATACACACAAGAATGTAACACACACTCGTGTTTCACACAATTTTAATATGGCTTTTCTCTACTAATGTTACTCACACACTCTTGCCTTTTTCCCTCACACAACTTTTCTCTATAGGTTCTATATTGAACTCAAGACTTAATAAAAAATCAGCTTATGGAATTCAACTATCAACCAACAATAAACAAGCTGAGCACAAGATTTTAATCAAGGGAAAACAAAACAATGAAGACTCAACAAGACTTTGCAAGACTTAATAAGGCTTAAGAAGACTCTAATGAAACTAAACCTTGAAGGAAATATGTGTGTTTTGGGGTGTTTAATTAGGGTAGGGTTTAGCCAAAGGTGGGGTAGTTTTGTCCTTTTATGTGGTAGGGTCAAAAAGGTAATTTTAGGCAGTAGGGTAGAATGGCAGCAATGAATTTTCAAATTAGGCAAATAAGAAATCTCAAAGCTCAAGAAAGAATGACTACCTCAAGATTTTGATGAAGCACACCTTCACGAATTACCTTTGATGTTGCACTTGCTACACACGATGTAATAAATCCCCTCTTGAATTGATTTTTCTTTTCTCTTTTTTTTTTCTTCTTTTTTTTTCTTTTTTTTTTCTTTTTATATTTTACTAAAGTAAACGAACAATGAAGAAAAAAACAAAAAGTCTAAATAATAAGAAGAGGTTTACTTGGGGAACAAGGCAACTTTTTGACAAAAACAAGCTAGTTTTGGTAGCAGCTTGTATGGCAAGGAATGAGAGGGAACGGTGGCTTGTGAAACAAGTAGTCTTTTTGTGATGTAGAGCTTTTGAAGGTTTCTTGGTGAGCAAGAAAACCTTTGGGATTTGGTTGCTTGGAGAACAAGATAGGGTTTACTTGGTGGCTAAGTAAAGAATATAGGTTTGAGGGACAAACAATATTAGTGGTGGCTTGGAAAAGGATTCAAGATCAAATTTTGTCCAAGACAAGAAGACAAAGAAAGAAAAAGAAAAAAAACAAAAACGATGCTCCCATGAATTGAACCTAAGCTCTGATGCCAAATGATATGAACCTCACCGAAAGAAGATGAGGTTCAATGAAGAACATGAAGAACACTTGAAGAAAAACAAGAACAAGTTAAAAACGCAGCAAAAGAAAACAAAAATTAGAGATAAAACCAAGACCCGTTGTGTAGAAACACAAGAACCTATGGTATTGGACCAAGACCCGTTGCTTAGAAAAGCAAGAACCTATGGTATATATTGGTGGAAGGTAGAAGAACGCCACAAGGAAGACCTTGATAAGTTCAAGAGTTCTCAAGAGAACCAAAGAGAAGAAGTCTCTCAATTTTATTACTAAAATCAATTGTTTCTCCCCAAAGGGTTACATAACTATTTATAGGCAAATAGATAACTTGCAGCACAAGCAATAGGAATCCTACTCTCCTAACTTGCAGAACAAGTAATAGAAGTCTTACAAAATCTATTATTTAAAAAGGAATTGGGCTTAAATTAAATTAAGACAATGTTCAGCCCAATAATACTTAACTAAATAAAATATGCATCTAGCCTAATTTACATTTCGGCCCAATACTTATGTCTTCAAGAAGGTTGAACTTGGGCTTGGATCATGTTGTAGAAGACTTTATCATCCTCCATGCTCAAGCTTTGTTGGGCTTTCTCTCTAGCAATATCAATGAAACCAGCCAAGGCTTGTTGCATTATCTTTGATTTAGCTCTTGTAATTGGACCTCTATGGATACTCAAAGGATCACGATCATCACGAACATGACTTGAGCTTTGTGAGCTTGGATCTCCATCAGGTGGGTTAATGGGACATTTTGGAGTAAAGAAAACTTTAGATATATTACATGATCACTTCTTTTGGCCTAACATGAAAAGAGATGTTGAAAAATTGTGTGAAAGATGTGTCACTTGTAAACAAGCTAAGTCTAGAGTTATGAATCATGGTCTTTATACTCCATTGCCTATTCCTACTGCTCCTTGGACTGACATTTCTATGGACTTTGTTTTGGGGTTACTAAGAACAAAGAGAGGTAGAGATTCTGTTTTTGTTGTTGTTGACAAGTTCTCTAAGATGGCTCACTTCATTGCTTGTCACAAGATAGATGATGCAAGCAACATTGCCGATTTATTCTTCAAGGAAATTGTTCGTCTACATGGTGTTCCGAGGACCATTGTTTCTGACCGTGATGTGAAGTTCCTTAGCTACTTTTGGAAAACATTATGGGGAAAGTTAGGAAACAAAGCTATTGTTTTCCACTACTTGTCATCCACAAACCAATGGTCAAACTGAAGTAGTCAATCGTACTTAGTCTACTTTGTTGAGGTCCATTATTCAAAAGAATTTGAAGAATTGGGAAGATTGTTTGCCTCATGTGGAGTTTGCTTACAATAGAAGTGTGCATTCTACTACTAGTTATTCTCCATTTGAAGTTGTCTATGGTTTTAATCCACTCACTCCATTGGATCTTTTACCACTACCTATTGAGGAGAGAGCTAGTTTGGATGGGGAAAAGAAAGCTGATTTTATTAAGCAACTACATGAGAAGGTACGTCAAAACATTAAGAAGAGGACTAAGCAATATGCTACTCAAGCCAACAAGCATCGCAAGAAAGTTGTCTTTGAACTTGGTGATTGGGTTTGGGTACATATGCGTAAAGAGAGATTTCCTGCTCAACGTCACTCCAAGTTGCAACCTCGAGGAGATGGACCATTCCAAGTGATTGAGAAGATCAATGACAATTCTTATAAATTGGATCTTCCAGGTGAGTATAATGTTAGTACTACATTTAATGTTTCTGATCTTTCTCCCTTTGATATTGATATAGGTGATTCTGATTTGAGGAGAAATCCTTTCGAGGAGAGGGGGAATGATGGAGACCCATCAAGCTCACACAGCTCAAGTCATGTTCGTGATGTTCGTGATCCTTTGAGCATCCATGGAGGTCCAATTACAAGAGCTAAATCAAAGATAATGCAACAAGCCTTAGCTAGTTTCATTAATATTGCTGGAGAGAAAGCCCAATAAAGCTTGAGCATGAAGGATGATAAAGTCTTCTACAACATGATCCAAGCCCAAGTTCAACCTTCTTGAAGACACACACAAGTATTGGGTCAAAATGCAATTAGGCTAGATGCATATTTTATTTAGTTAAGTATTATTGGGCTGAACGTTGTCTTAATTTAATTTAAGCCCAATTCCTTTTTAAATAATATAGTTTGTAGGACTTCTATTACTTGTTCTACAAGTTAGGAGAGTAGGATTCCTATTGCTTGTTCTGCAAGTTAGGAAAGTAGGATTCCTATTACTTGTGCTGCAAGTTAGCTAGTTGCCTATAAATAGTTATGTATCCCTTTGGGGAGAACACAATTGATTTTAGTAATAAAATTGAGAGACTTCTTCTCTTTGGTTCTCTTGAGAACTCTTGAACTTATCAAGGTCTTCCTTGTGACGTTCTTCTACCTTCCACCAATATATACCATAGGTTCTTGCTTTTCTAAGCAACGGGTCTTGGTCCAATACCATAGGTTCTTGTGTTTCTACACAACGGGTCTTGGTTTTACTTCTAATTTTTGTTTTCCTTTGCTGCGTTTTTAACTTGTTATTGTTTTTCTTCAAGTGTTCTTCGTCTTCTTCATTGAACCTCATCTTCTTTCGGTGAGGTCCATATCATTGGGGTTGGGGTGGCGGTGCCTAGGCTGGCCGGCACCGCCACTTCCCTCTTTTCTCTTTTCCTTTGGTTTCACCCGCTTCTCTCATTCTGCTTCGCTTCTGTTTTCCTTTTCCTTTCCTGTCTCCTCGGCTCGCCGGCTGCGTCGCTGCCACTTCCTCCCCCCGACGTCGCCAGCTTCTCCTTTTGTTTTCTTTTATTTTCTCCTCTGTTTTGAAACAGAGGAGAATAAGGGTGGGAATCGGGTTATCCCGATTCCTGCCTGTTTCTTTCTTTCTTTTTTTAATATATATAATTATATTTTTATAATTATATATAATCAAAATATTAAACATATATATAAATATATTTTTCATATAAACCATTTATATATATATATATACTTTGATTTAAAGTACTATATATATTTTTCATATATATACATAAATGTATAATAAAATACATATGTATTTATTCCATGTATAATTATATATTTATCAAAAGCGTATTTATATAATATCATTATATAAATCTATCAAAATACATATTTTTATTTCTTATTAAGTTTTGGATTTCTTGATATCCAAATTTATTTTCTCCATTTTCATTTTTATTTAATTTGGATTTCAATTTGTCCAAATTAAATTTTTTTGATATTATATATTTATTTAGAAAATTCTCGGTCTTCACACTAACTACATAACCTGCATAGAACAAGCTCTTTAACTAATCTCTAACTACATAACCTACATAGAATAAGCTCTCTAGATATAATTTGTAACAGCATTAACAACAAGAAAGATATGGGTTGACATTAGATAACAAACACATAAGCTCGGTTCATTTAATCTAAACTTAATTCTCCTCCATCCCTAGTTATTAACTCCACAAGCAGTTACGGATTTATATTTTTAATCTGGCGGTAGATTATTTAATTTAACTAAATAATGTGCACCCTACCTAATCAAACAAACAATCATTATAATGTGCTCAGAGAATCTTGGATATTTAATCAACAATTATATAATAGGTTCAAGAATCTCACAACATGCTTTTCCCAAGAATAATCAATTTACCTTTTAACTGAATAAGAAAACTACTCATTAGTCATATTCAAGATCATAAAATTCAAGTTTAATATTATAAAGAAGACAATTATCATGCAATAAACAATTAAACTATCAATCTTATATAATATCAAACAAAAAAAATCTATAATCAAGATTATGATTTAATAAGATTCAAACAAACAATAATTAAAAATAAAACATGAAATTGCAAAGTCTAAAAAAAATCCAAGAAAGAAATCGTCAAAAAAATAAAAGGAAAATAATTTTATAAAACAATAATAAGAAATCAGAAAGAATAAGAAAGACAAGAAAAATAAAATATTTTAGCTAAATTTAATATAAAAATCAGTAACTACTAAAAAATAAAGAAAAATAAAATTTTTATTAACAATCCTAAAGAAAATCCTACAAGACTAAAAGAGGGAAAAGAGATGTGAGGGATGCTGTTTATGAGAGCCATGTGCTCTTTACATAGGCCTAAGGAAGAGTTTAAAAGACTTCTTAAGCAATGTGGGATTCAGATAAGAGTTTACTTGGAGAATAAGCAATTTGACTAGTCAAACTCTTACTTTATCTCATCATCTTTTTTTAATTATTTTCTAAATAAAATTCCTAAGACCTATTTTTATTAACTAATTACAGATTTAAGACCATAATAAAATTAAGAAGTTATCTTGTCTCAACAAAATCTTGTCTTGAACTTGCTTTGTTGGAATTTCTTCTCAATCTCATTATTTCTGCCTAGAATTTTGTATTAATTTTGTCTAGATGTTTGACCCATCAAATGAACTCTGATTTTTGTGATTTGTACATTCCGGAAACCTTGAGAAGTCCTCTACAACTTCCATGCAGGCCAATTCTTGAGATCAGGTCGTTAAGTTGGTCAAATTCATCAATCTTTTGAACTAGACAAAAAATACTGCACTTTGCTCTTTTTATCTCCTTTTAATTCCAACTTTGATATTTAACACCTAAAACGTAAAATAAACATTAGTAAGCTCTTTTAGGCATAAAACATCAATAAATTAAATATATTAGCACATATAAAATTAATAAAATATCATCCTATCAAAGGGGAAGGTGAATTCTTGCCAATTTCAATACAATTTAGGTCTTAAAATAATGTACGAATTATTTTGAGAATTTAGGTGCAATCGGAATCAAAATTGGAGTTATATAGCCAAAGTTACAATTTTCCACCGGTAAAAATTTGATTGCATTTAGAAAATTTTGATAGACAATGCATTCATATTTAAATAGTTAAATATTCTATTAGATAAAATATAGTAAATTTATCAAGTTTGAATAATAATTTGCAACATCTAAACTAGAGAGTTTTTACCAGTGATGACGAGGTGTCCACCTAGAAAATAAGAGGTAAGGGATATTTGTATGAAGTGTAGGGATAGAGCGCGGCATTTTTTGATGAGAATTGCAAATTGTGGAAATTAAATAAATATTTTGATTGAATTTTGGAACTGTGAACTGTGATTTGAAAGCTGGATTTTATGTAGGAGGGGTTATGTTTGAATAAACTATTATGTTGTCGAAATTTTTCTATGCTAACCTAAACCCCTAAATTTATGAAATCCATGAAATTCATGCTTAGTATGAAATTTTTGAAATATAGAGAAAATCAAATTTAGGTATCCAAATTTTAAATATTTGAGTATGGTTTAATAAAATTAAATCACAAATTCAATAATTAAAATAATTTTTGGTGGTATTTTATATATTTTTGGATATTTGAAAATGTTGATATATTTCATGGAATCTAAATAAATAAATTTGGAAGACTAAATATTGTTTTAAGTTTTATTGTATTTTATATGTTTGGATTTATTGATTTTATGGAATTAATTTTTATGAATATATTTGAGATATATTTTAATACATTCATCTACGTAAACTGTTCTGAAAATATTTAATTAAATGTTTTGAGATTGTGGCCCTGTAGCTACCTGCAAGTACATGCATTTCCGTTCCATTCTGATTGTTGTTGACTCCAGCCCAGTCTTTTAGCTCCCACAAGTGTCACTTGGCTAGTGCACACACTATGGTATCTTGACTATGGCCATACATCTATTATAGTGCATGTATTTATTGGGTGTAGCCTAGTCTCCACTAAAATCATACTGGGGTGGTAAATCCCTGGTTAACTTAGATCTAAGCACTCAAAGTTTTGATATATTTATGATTTCGATTTATTTGCAATTTATGTTTCGTGATATGAATATGATATTTTGTAAAATTATTTATTTGATTTATATGTTAAAAATTGCTATAAATATGATTTATATTGTTTACGGAGAAATTATTTAATTTCTGTTATAAGTACGTTTATTTCTCAAAATACTGGAATTATACTTGAATTAGTGATTTAATTAAATCAAATGAAATCCCTATGGTGGCTTTGGATATCGAAACACGACAGGTACTCCAAAGTACCTCCCATACTCTACCCGGTTACCCAACCCACTATGGTATCTTTCCTATTAGATTGTGCCAATTTTATCTCATATTTTAAATTCATGATTTTTTGTAAAAAAATCAATTTATGAAATCTGCAGATAGGATACGTTATATCAGCTTTCGTATAGATATTCCTTACTGAGCACGTTTGCTCACCCCTTTATTTTTCACTCCCAGATTACTTGCAGCGAAATCGTGTCTGCTTACAAGAGGACTTGATTCCAGTATTCCTTAGGTGATTTGATGGAGATCCAAGCTCACAAAGCTCAAGTCATGTTCGTGATGATCGTGATCCTTTGAGTATCCATGGAGGTCCGATTACAAGAGCTAAATCAAAGATAATGCAACAAGCCTTGGCTGGTTTCATTGATATGGCTAGAGAGAAAGCCCAACAAAGCTTGAGCATGGAGGATGATAAAGTCTTCTACAACATGGTCCAAGCCCAAGTTCAACCTTCTTGAAGACACACAAGTATTGGGCCGAAATGCAAATTAGGCTAGATGCATATTTTATTTAGTTAAGTATTATTGGGCTGAACATTGTCTTAATTTAATTTAAGCCCAATTCCTTTTTAAATAATAGATTTTGTAAGACTTCTATTACTTGTTCTGCAAGTTAGGAGAGTAGGATTCCTATTGCTTGTGCTGCAAGTTATCTATTTTCCTATAAATAGTTATGTAACCCTTTAGGGAGAACACAATTGATTTTAGTAATAAAATTGAGAGACTTCTTCTCTTTGGTTCTCTTGAGAACTCTTGAACTTATCAAGGTCTTCCTTGTGGCGTTCTTCTACCTTCCACCAATATATACCATAGGTTCTTGCTTTTCTAAGCAACGGGTCTTGGTCCAATACCATAGGTTCTTGTGTTTCTACACAACGGGTCTTGGTTTTATCTCTAACTTTTGTTTTCTTTTGCTGTGTTTTTAACTTGTTCTTGTTTTTCTTCAAGTGTTCTTCATGTTCTTCATTGAACCTCATCTTCTTTCGGAGAGGTCCATATCATTTGGCATCAGAGCTTAGGTTCAATTCGTGGGAGTCTCGTTTTTGTTTTTTTTTTTTGTTTGTCTTCTTAGCTTAGGTTTAATTCGTGGGAGTTTCGTTTTTGTTTTTTTTTTCTTTGTCTTCTTGTCTTGGACAAACCTTGATCTTGAATCCTTTTCCAAGCCACCACTAATATTGTTTGTCCCTCAAACCTATTTTCTTTACTTAGCCACCAAGTAAACCCTATCTTGTTCTCCAAGCAACCAAATCCCAAAGGTTTTCTTGCTCACCAAGAAACCTTCAAAAGCTCTATATCACATAAAGACTACTTGTTTCACAAGCCACCGTCCCCTCACATTCCTTGCCACACAAGCTGCTACCAAAACTAGCTTGTTTTTGTCAAAAAGTTGCCTTGTTCCCCAAGTAAACCTCTTCTTATTATTTAGACTTTTTTTTTTCATTGTTCGTTTACTTTAGTAAAATATAAAAAAAAAAGAGAAAAAAAAAGAGAAAAAAAAAAAAAAAAAAAAAAGAGAAAAGAAAAATCAATTCAAGAGGGGATTTATTACATCGTGTGTAGCAAGTGCAACATCAAAGGTAATTCGTGAAGGTGTGCTTCATCAAAATCTTGAGGTAGTCATTCTTTCTTGAGCTTTGAGATTTCTTATTTGCCTAATTTGAAAATTCATTGCTGCCATTCTACCCTACTGCTTAAAATTACCTTTTGACCCTATCACATAAAAGGACAAAACTACCCCACCTTTGGCTAAACCCTACCCTAATTAAACACCCCAAAACCCACATATTTCCTTCAAGGTTTAGTTTCATTAGAGTCTTTTTAAGCCTTATTAAGTCTTGCAAAGTCTTGTTGAGTCTTCATTGTTTTGTTTTCCCTTGATTAAAATCTTGTGCTCAGCTTGTTTATTGTTGGTTGATAGTTGAATTCCATAAGCTGATTTTTTATTAAGTCTTGAGTTCAATATAGAACCTATAGAGAAAAGTTGTGTGAGGGAAAAAGGCAAGAGTGTGTGAGTAACATTAGTAGAGAAAAGCCATATTAAAATTGTGTGAAACACGAGTGTGTGTTACATTCTTGTGTGTATTGAGTGTAAACACGTGAGGTCATACTTGTGAGGTCCTTTTCTTTTACTAACGTTTCTTGCAGGTTACAATCATGTCTTCTAATAGTGAAAAGCTTGATTTGAGTAAGATTGAGATCATGTTCCTAGCCATGCAACAACAACTTTCGACGATAGAGTCGAAGTTGATTAAATATGATAAGTTGGATCAACATGATGTTGCCCTAGCTAAGGTAAACCAAGATAATACTTGTTATGCATGTGATAATGTTGCTCATAATAAGTTGGATAGCAATTATGAAGAAGATTTTGATGATGATTCTATGCTGCAATTAGAGGATGATGAGGATAGTATGGAATTACCCATGGATGGAAAGGAATATATAGCATGTCAAACTTTAAGTGTGCTAATGAAAGATGAGGATCAATTGAGATTAAAAGAGAGTGAGACAAAAATAGTGAGTGAAGATGAGGTTAAGCAAAAAGAGAAAACAATCAAGATTGAGTGTGATGTTTCAAGTATAGGTATCGAAGTTGTTTTAATGCAAGAGAAGCACCCCATTGCTTTCTTCAGTGAGAAGTTAAGTGGAGCTGGCCTTAACTATCCCATGTACAATAAAGAGATGTATGCATTAGTGACAACCTTGGAAACATGGCAACACTATTTATGGCCTAAGGAATTTGTCATCCAAACTGATCATGAGTCCTTGAAGCACTTGAAAGGACAAAGCAAGTTGAACAAGCGTCATGCCAAGTGGATGGAGTTCATTGAGACATTTCCATATGTGATCAAATATAAACAAGGTAAAGAAAATGTCGTGGCTGATGCATTGTCTCGAAGGTTCTCTAAGATGGCTCACTTCATTGCTTGTCACAAGACAGATGATGCAAGTAACATTGCCGATTTATTCTTCAAGGAAATTGTTCGTCTACATGGAGTTCCGAGGACCATTGTTTCTGACCGTGATGTGAAGTTCCTTAGCTACTTTTGGAAAACATTATGGGGAAAGTTAGGAACAAAGCTATTGTTTTCAACTACTTGTCATCCACAAACCGATGGTCAAACTGAAGTAGTCAATCGTACTTTGTCTACTTTGTTGAGATCCATTATTCAAAAGAATTTGAAGAATTGGGAAGATTGTTTGCCTCATGTGGAGTTTGCTTACAATAGAAGTGTGCATTCTACTACTAGTTATTCTCCATTTGAAGTTGTCTATGGTTTTAATCCACTCACTCCATTGGATCTTTTACCACTACCTATTGAGGAGGAGCTAGTTTGGATGGGGAAAAGAAAGCTGATTTTGTTAAGCAACTACATGAGAAGGTACGTCAAAACATTAAGAAGAGGACTGAGCAATATGCTACTCAAGCCAACAAGCATCGCAAGAAAGTTGTCTTTGAACCTGGTGATTGGGTTTGGGTACATATGCGTAAAGAGAGATTTCCTGCTCAACGTCGCTCCAAGTTGCAACCTCGAGGAGATGGACCATTCCAAGTGATTAAGAAGATCAATGACAATGCTTATAAGTTAGATCTTCCAGGTGAGTATAATGTTAGTGCTACATTTAATGTTTCTGATCTTTCTCCCTTTGATATTGATGTAGGTGATTCTGATTTGAGGACAAATCCTTTCGAGGAGAGGGGGAATGATGGAGATCCAAGCTCACAAAGCTCAAGTCATGTTCGTGATGATCGTGATCCTTTGAGTATCCATGGAGGTCCAATTACAAGAGCTAAATCAAAGATAATGCAACAAGCCTTGGCTGGTTTCATTGATATTGCTAGAGAGAAAGCCCAACAAAGCTTGAGCATGGAGGATGATAAAGTCTTCTACAACATGGTCCAAGCCCAAGTTCAACCTTCTTGAAGACACACAAGTATTGGGCCGAAATGCAAATTAGGCTAGATGCATATTTTATTTAGTTAAGTATTATTGGGCTGAACATTGTCTTAATTTAATTTAAGCCCAATTCCTTTTTAAATAATAGATTTTGTAAGACTTCTATTACTTGTTCTGCAAGTTAGGAAGTAGGATTCCTATTACTTGTGCTGCAAGTTATCTATTTGCCTATAAATAGTTATGTAACCCTTTGGGGAGAACACAATTGATTTTAGTAATAAAATTGAGAGACTTCTTCTCTTTGGTTCTCTTGAGAACTCTTGAACTTATCAAGGTCTTCCTTGTGGCGTTCTTCTACCTTCCACCAATATATACCATAGGTTCTTGCTTTTCTAAGTAACGGGTCTTGGTCCAATACCATAGGTTCTTGTGTTTCTACACAACGGGTCTTGGTTTTATCTCTAATTTTTGTTTTCTTTTGCTGCGTTTTTAACTTGTTCTTGTTTTTCTTCAAGTGTTCTTCATGTTCTTCATTGAACCTCATCTTCTTTCGGTGAGGTTCATATCATTTGGTATCCAGGTGAGTATAATGTTAGTGCTACATTTAATGTTTCTGATCTTTCTCCCTTTGATATTGATGTAGGTGATTCTGATTTGAGGACAAATCCTTTCGAGGAGAGGGGGAATGATGGAGATCCAAGCTCACAAAGCTCAAGTCATGTTCGTGATGATCGTGATCCTTTGAGTATCCATGGAGGTCCGATTACAAGAGCTAAATCAAAGATAATGCAACAAGCCTTGGCTGGTTTCATTGATATGGCTAGAGAGAAAGCCCAACAAAGCTTGAGCATGGAGGATGATAAAGTCTTCTACAACATGGTCCAAGCCCAAGTTCAACCTTCTTGAAGACACACAAGTATTGGGCCGAAATGCAAATTAGGCTAGATGCATATTTTATTTAGTTAAGTATTATTGGGCTGAACATTGTCTTAATTTAATTTAAGCCCAATTCCTTTTTAAATAATAGATTTTGTAAGACTTCTATTACTTGTTCTGCAAGTTAGGAGAGTAGGATTCCTATTGCTTGTGCTGCAAGTTATCTATTTTCCTATAAATAGTTATGTAACCCTTTAGGGAGAACACAATTGATTTTAGTAATAAAATTGAGAGACTTCTTGATATGGACCTCACCGAAAGAAGATGAGGTTCAATGAAGAACACTTGAAGAAAAACAAGAACAAGTTAAAAACGCAGCAAAAGAAAACAAAAATTAGAGATAAAACCAAGACCCGTTGTGTAGAAACACAAGAACCTATGGTATTGGACCAAGACCCGTTGCTTAGAAAAGCAAGAACCTATGGTATATATTGGTGGAAGGTAGAAGAACGCCACAAGGAAGACCTTGATAAGTTCAAGAGTTCTCAAGAGAACCAAAGAGAAGAAGTCTCTCAATTTTATTACTAAAAATCAATTGTGTTCTCCCCAAAGGGTTACATAACTATTTATAGGCAAATAGATAACTTGCAGCACAAGTAATAGGAATCCTACTCTCCTAACTTGCAGAACAAGTAATAGAAGTCTTACAAAATCTATTATTTAAAAAGGAATTGGGCTTAAATAAAATTAAAACAATGTTCAGCCCAATAATACTTAACTAAATAAAATATGCATCTAGCCTAATTTGCATTTCGGCCCAATACTTGTGTGTCTTCAAGAAGGTTGAACTTGGGCTTGGACCATGTTGTAGAAGACTTTATCATCCTCCATGCTCAAGCTTTGTTGGGCTTTCTCTCTAGCAATATCAATGAAACCAGCCAAGGCTTGTTGCATTATCTTTGATTTAGCTCTTGTAATTGGACCTCCATGGATACTCAAAGGATCACGATCATCACGAACATGACTTGAGCTTTGTGAGCTTGGATCTCCATCATTCCCCCTCTCCTCGAAAGGATTTGTCCTCAAATCAGAATCACCTACATCAATATCAAAGGGAGAAAGATCAGAAACATTAAATGTAGCACTAACATTATACTCACCTGGAAGATCTAACTTATAAGCATTGTCATTGATCTTCTTAATCACTTGGAATGGTCCATCTCCTCGAGGTTGCAACTTGGAGCGACGCTGAGCAGGAAATCTCTCTTTACGCATATGTAACCAAACCCAATCACCAGGTTCAAAGACAACTTTCTTGCGATGCTTGTTGGCTTGAGTAGCATATTGCTCAGTCCTCTTCCTAATGTTTTGACGTACCTTCTCATGTAGTTGCTTAACAAAATCAGCTTTCTTTTCCCCATCCAAACTAGCTCCCTCCTCAATAGGTAGTGGTAAAAGATCCAATGGAGTGAGTGGATTAAAACCATAGACAACTTCAAATGGAGAATAACTAGTAGTAGAATGCACACTTCTATTGTAAGCAAACTCCACATGAGGCAAACAATCTTCCCAATTCTTCAAATTCTTTTGAATAATGGATCTCAACAAAGTAGACAAAGTACGATTGACTACTTCAGTTTGACCATCGGTTTGTGGATGACAAGTAGTTGAAAACAATAGCTTTGTTCCTAACTTTCCCCATAATGTTTGCCAAAAGTAGCTAAGGAACTTCACATCACGGTCAGAAACAATGGTCCTCGGAACTCCATGTAGACGAACAATTTCCTTGAAGAATAAATCGGCAATGTTACTTGCATCATCTGTCTTGTGACAAGCAATGAAGTGAGCCATCTTAGAGAACCTGTCAACAACAACAAAAACAGAATCTCTACCTCTCTTTGTTCTTGGTAACCCCAAAACAAAGTCCATAGAAATGTCAGTCCAAGGAGCAGTAGGAATAGGTAATGGAGTATAAAGACCATGATTCATAACTCTAGACTTAGCTTGTTTACAAGTGACACATCTTTCACACAATTTTTCAACATCTCTTTTCATGTTAGGCCAAAAGAAGTGATCATGCAATATATCTAAAGTTTTCTTTACTCCAAAATGTCCCATTAATCCACCACTATGGGCTTCTCTAACAAGTAATTCTCTTAAAGAACTCCTAGGCACACATAATCTATTTTCCCTAAATAAGAATCCATCATGCCTATAAAACTTTCCAAAACCAGTTTTCTCACATGCAATGAACACATTTTCAAAATCCTCATCAGTAGCATACAAGTCTTTAATATACTCAAATCCAAGTAGTTTTGCATTAAGAGTAGTGATTAGAGTATACCTTCGAGATAATGCATCAGCCACGACATTTTCTATACCTTTTTTATATTTGATCACATATGGAAATGTTTCAATGAACTCCATCCACTTGGCATGACGCTTGTTCAACTTGCTTTGTCCTTTCAAGTGCTTCAAGGACTCATGATCAGTGTGGATGACAAATTCCTTAGGCCATAAATAGTGTTGCCATGTTTCTAAGGCCCTCACTAATGCATACATCTCTTTATCATATGTGGGATAGTTAAGGGCAGCTCCACTTAACTTCTCACTGAAAAAAGCAATGGGGCGCTTCTCTTGCATTAAAACAGCTCCAATACCTATACTGGAAGCATCACACTCAATCTCAAAAGTTTTAGAAAAGTCAGGTAAGGATAACAAAGGTGCGGAACAAAGCTTCTCTTTAAGCAAGTTAAAAGCACGATCTTGCTCAAGACCCCATTTAAATCCAACATTCTTTTTAACAACATCAGTTAAAGGTGCAGCTATAGTACTGAAGTCTCTAACAAACCTACGGTAGAAACTAGCTAATCCATGAAAACTACGCACCTCAGAGATATTCTTAGGTATAGGCCAATCTTTAATTGCCTTAACCTTTTCATCTTCTACAGCTATACCCTTAGAAGAAACAACATATCCAAGAAATATAATCTTATCAGTGCAAAAGGAACATTTCTTAAGGTTAGCATACAGCTTTTCCTTTCTCAAGACATTAAGCACATTCTTTAAATGTTCAATATGTTCATGCAAACTTCTACTATAGATCAAGATATCATCAAAATAGACAACTACAAATTTTCCAATGAAAGCACGCAAAACATGGTTCATTAATCTCATGAAAGTGCTAGGTGCATTAGTTAATCCAAAAGGCATAACTAACCATTCATACAAACCATGCTTAGTCTTAAATGCAGTTTTCCATTCATCACCTTCTCTCATGCGAATTTGATGATAACCACTTTTCAAATCAATTTTAGAAAAGATGCAAGAACCATGTAACTCATCATGCATATCATCTAATCTAGGAATGGGATAGCGATACTTTACAGTGATTTTGTTGATGGCACGACAATCAACACACATCCTCCACGTCCCATCCTTCTTAGGAACAAGTAACACAGGAACAGCGCATGGACTCATGCTCTCTCTAACGTAGCCTTTCTTCATGAGCTCATCAACTTGCCTTTGAAGCTCCTTTGTCTCCTCGGGATTACTTCTATAGGCAGGTCGGTTGGGAATGGCAGCTCCAGGAACAAGGTCTATTTGATGCTCAATTCCCCTAATAGGTGGCAAACCATTTGGAATCTCCTCGGGGAATATATCTCCAAATTCCTTCAAAAGAGACACAACATTAGTAGGCAAAGAAGATTTAAGATCATTAGAACTAAAACAAGATTCTTTATATAAAAACAAAAGGATTGGGCACTTAGCTAGAAAAGCAGCCTTTACATCACTTTGCTTTGCATAGAAGCTCACGTCCTTTCTTTCTTTCTTTGCAATATCTTTGCCTTTATCTAGATTCTTTGACCTTTGTTGTGATTCATTCTGCTCTTTCAACCTCAATTGATCCTCATAAATCTCTGTAGGACTCAAGGGTGCAAGTGTGAATTTCTTACCAGCCATGGTAAATGAATAACGGTTTGTAAATCCATCATGTATGACATGTCTATCAAATTGCCATGGTCTTCCTAAAAGCAAATGACCAGCATGCATAGGCACAACATCACACAACACTTTATCATTGTACCTTCCAATTGAAAATAGCACCAATACTTGCTTGGTCACATTTACTTCTCCACAATTATTGAGCCATTGAAGTTTGTATGGTTTGGGATGTTTTGTAGTGGGCAAACTCAATTTGTCAACCAAATAAGTGCTAGCAACATTAGTGCAACTACCACCATCAATAATCAAAGAGCATACCTTATTGTTGACGTGGCATCTAGTATGAAAAATATTTTCTCGTTGCACTTCATCTTCATCCTTAACTTGGGCACTTAATGCACGACGAGCTACAAGTGCTTCACCATGTGCAGCAAACTCAACATAGTCATCATCCTCATTAATGTCCTCCAATGGTGGCATCTCATCATCAACATCAGAATCTTCACTTACAACATCACCATCATCACGCATAATCATGACTCGTTTGTTTGGGCATTGTGATGCAATGTGTCCTCTTCCCAAACATCTAAAACACTTAATGTCTCTACTCTTACCTTGGGATGCTTGGACAGCCTCGGGTTTGGGCTTTTGGACACTCTCACCCTTAGGCTTGAATGAGGATTCAGTCTTAAGTTTGAATGTAGTCTTATCATCCCTTCGAAAGGTGTTCGGTTTCCAAGAAGAAGATGAACTAGAACCTTGCATAAAACGAGATGAATAACCTTTTCTCTTGAGTTGCCTTTCAACCTTGATAGCCATATGCAACATATCATCAAACTCCACATAGTGATGTAACTCCACTACATTAGCAATCTCACGATTCAATCCTTGTAAGAATCGAGCCATAGTAGCTTCACTATCCTCTTCAACATTAGCTCTGATCATGATAATTTCCATTTCTTTATGATAATCCTCAACACTCTTAGAACCTTGAGTGAGACCTTGTAACCTTTGATAAAGCTCTCTATAGTAATGATTAGGAACAAACCTTTTTCTCATAACACGTTTCATTTCATTCCATGTAACTATAGGTGGCTCTCTATTCCTACGTCTACCAAGCATGAGTTGGTCCCACCAAATGATTGCATAATCCGTGAACTCTACAGCAGCAAGTTTCACCTTTTTTTCTTCGGAATAGTTATGGCAATCAAAGACCATCTCCACTTTCTTTTCCCATTCTAAGTAAGCCTCAGGATCATTCTTACCTTGAAAGGAAGGAATCTTCAATTTGATACTTCCTAAATTTCCATCTATCCTATCATAATACCTATCTCCTTTATACCTATCTCCACGACCTCCTTTATTACCATGGTTACCTTTAACACTTCTACTAAACTCATCATCATCAAACTCATCATCTACTTTATCATCAAAGTCATTATTCACAACATTGCCTTTCACATGAGAAGTATTATCTTGATTTACTTTAGCTAGGACAGCTTCATGTTCCTCCAACTTATCATGAATATTATTAAACCTCAACTCTATCCTTGAAAATTGTTGTTGCATAGCTTGGAACATGAACTCGATCTTACTCAAATCAGGCTTTTCACTATTAGAAGACATGATTTTACCCTGCAAGAAAAGTTAGTAAAAGAAAAGGACCTCACAAGTATAACCTCACGTGTTTACACTCAATACACACAAGAATGTAACACTCACACTCGTGTTTTCACACAATTTTAATATGGCTTTTCTCTACTAATGTTACTCACACACTCTTGCCTTTTTCCCTCACACAACTTTTCTCTATAGGTTCTATATTGAACTCAAGACTCAATCAAAAATCAGCTTATGGAATTCAACTATCAACCAACAATAAACAAGATGAGCACAAGATTTTAATCGAGGGAAAACAAAACAATGAAGACTCAACAAGACTTAGCAAGACTCAATAAGACCTAAGAAGACTCCAATGAAACTAAACCTTGAAGAAAATATGAGTGTTTAATTAGGGTAAGGTTTAGCCAAAGGTGGGGGTAGTTTTGTCCTTTTATGTGGTAGGGTCAAAAGGTAATTTTAGGCAGTAGGGTAGAATGGTAACAATGAATTTTCAAATTAGGCAAATAAGAAATCTCAAAGCTCAAGAAAGAATGACTACCTCAAGATTTTGATGAAGCACACCTCCACGAATTGCCTTTGACGTTGCACTTGCTACACACGATGTAATAAATCCCCTTTTGAATTGATTTTTTTTTCTTTTCTCTTTTTTTTTTTCTTTTCTTTTTTTTTTCTCTTTTTTTTCCTTTTTCTTTTATATTTTACTAAAGTAAACGAACAATAAAGAAAAAAAAACAAAAAGTCTAAATAATAAGAAGAGGTTTACTTGGGGAACAAGGCAACTTTTTGACAAAAACAAGCTAGTTTTGGTAGCAGCTTGTGTGGCAAGGAATGAGAGGGAACGGTGGCTTGTGAAACAAGTAGTCTTTATGTGATGTAGAGCTTTTGAAGGTTTCTTGGTGAGCAAGAAAACCTTTGGGATTTGGTTGCTTGGAGAACAAGATAGGGTTTACTTGGTGGCTAAGTAAAGAAAATAGGTTTGAGGGACAAACAATATTAGTGGTGGCTTGGAAAAGGATTCAAGATCAAATTTTGTCCAAGACAAGAAGACAAAGAAAGAAAAAGAAAAAAAAAACAAAAACGATGCTCCCATGAATTGAACCTAAGCTCTGATACCAAATGATATGGACCTCACCGAAAGAAGATGAGGTTCAATGAAGAACACTTGAAGAAAAACAAGAACAAGTTAAAAACGCAGCAAAAGAAAACAAAAATTAGAGATAAAACCAAGACCCGTTGTGTAGAAACACAAGAACCTATGGTATTGGACCAAGACCCGTTGCTTAGAAAAGCAAGAACCTATGGTATATATTGGTGGAAGGTAGAAGAACGCCACAAGGAAGACCTTGATAAGTTCAAGAGTTCTCAAGAGAACCAAAGAGAAGAAGTCTCTCAATTTTATTACTAAAAATCAATTGTGTTCTCCCCAAAGGGTTACATAACTATTTATAGGCAAATAGATAACTTGCAGCACAAGTAATAGGAATCCTACTCTCCTAACTTGCAGAACAAGTAATAGAAGTCTTACAAAATCTATTATTTAAAAAGGAATTGGGCTTAAATAAAATTAAAACAATGTTCAGCCCAATAATACTTAACTAAATAAAATATGCATCTAGCCTAATTTGCATTTCGGCCCAATACTTGTGTGTCTTCAAGAAGGTTGAACTTGGGCTTGGACCATGTTGTAGAAGACTTTATCATCCTCCATGCTCAAGCTTTGTTGGGCTTTCTCTCTAGCAATATCAATGAAACCAGCCAAGGCTTGTTGCATTATCTTTGATTTAGCTCTTGTAATTGGACCTCCATGGATACTCAAAGGATCACGATCATCACGAACATGACTTGAGCTTTGTGAGCTTGGATCTCCATCACTTCTTCTCTTTGGTTCTCTTGAGAACTCTTGAACTTATCAAGGTCTTCCTTGTGGCGTTCTTCTACCTTCCACCAATATATACCATAGGTTCTTGCTTTTCTAAGCAACGGGTCTTGGTCCAATACCATAGGTTCTTGTGTTTCTACACAACGGGTCTTGGTTTTATCTCTAACTTTTGTTTTCTTTTGCTGTGTTTTTAACTTGTTCTTGTTTTTCTTCAAGTGTTCTTCATGTTCTTCATTGAACCTCATCTTCTTTCGGAGAGGTCCATATCATGATTGTACAGGCTCGTCGAGGTATATTGAGTTTATTTTTATGTATTCAGATTTTTGTACAATACTACTTTTATGTAAAATAAACTTGGGATGTTGACTTTGTATTTTGCTTATGTAAATTTGAATTTTGAATCATGAGTTTTGTATATAAATAATAAATTTTTATTTGAAAGTTAATTGACACTGCAGACGATCCCAATTTTTATGTGTTTATTTATGTGAATTTAGTAAGATATATAGTATTCCAGGACATCACATGCCTGTAGGGCCTACTTGACAATTTTCCCTGATAATTCCATAATGTAAGAGAATTAATTTTTGAAATTTTACTTATTATTCTAATTCATCACCTTCAATAGGTATATGGAGAATAGAAAAATTTGAGCTCTTACATCATTTTAAAATTATGGGCGTTACACTCCCTCTTCATCGCTAGCTAGCCCTTCCTCCTCTTCTCTAGTTGCCGGCCAAGCTTCCCCTTTCTCCGATCTACTCTTTCTCTTCTTTTTTTCTTGTCGCTGCCAGCGAGGGGTTCCAATGCCTGCATTGACTTCCCTGGCCAATCGCTCTCTTTCTTCTTTTCCTGCTCTCGCTTATGTCGGTTCCCTCTCTCTCCCTCTCTCTCCCTCTCTTCTATCGGGCCATGTTCTCCTCTGTTTGTATACAGAAGAGAAGAGAAAGGGGATCGAGTTATCCGGATTATTATTATTATTATTATTATTATTATTATTATTATTATTATTATTATTATTATTATTATTATTATTATTATTATTATTATTATTATTATTATTATTATTATTATTATTATTATTATTATATTTAATACAAATATACTATAAACATGTTTTCTATTAATACTATATAAATATACTTTATATTAACAATTATATATATTCTTGACATATATTATATATACATATATATTTTTATATATTTAAAATTTATAATTACAATATTGCTAATATATATTAAAAACATATTTTATATATATAATTTATATTTTATATACATATATAAAATCCTCAAAACATATATTTATCCATTTTATTATTTATTAATATATATTTATATATATTTTAATTCAAAACAATATTTATTGTTTATATATATATTTGTATATTTGTACTTATATAATATATATATATATATATATATATATACACACACACACACACACATATTTTTATTTCTTTAAATGTTAAATTCCTTAATACCCAAATTGAATTCCTAATTATTAAATCTACAAATTCCAAATGGATTAAGTATCTTAATCCTGAAATATTCTAATCCCCTGATAAATTTATTTATTTATTTTAACTTGTCTATTAACATCAGAAATTGAATTTATATAAAACGTAATTCCAAAAAAAATGAGAAATTCTCGGTTATCACATATTTCTACCTAAAACCTAATCTTAAACAACAAATAGTGGAAAAAAACCTAAACAAAAAAAATACTAACAAACTATAAATGTTTGAAGAAAAAGAAAAAATGTGAAATCCCCAAATTTCTGTAAATTCCCATATTTGTATAGTATTGTAAGTTAAAAATGATTAAATAAATATGAAATGTTGATATATGAATGATATATGGGACATGGATGGAAAAAGAGCAATTGAATAATCAAATGGTCAAAAGTCAAAAAGTCAATGGCTAAGATGATAAGGGATAAAGGTGCATTAAATGAGAATGGATTTGTCATCATCTTCTCCATTTCAAAATCGGCAGCCATTTGGCTCTTTCTCTCAAAGTATTCCCTAAGTTTCCTTCCTACTTACCTTGACAAACACCTAGCTCCTTCCATCAAATTGTTAAACTCACTTAACGAAAATTGTTCCTCATCACTAGCTAAAGCTATATATGTAATTTGGAAGGCTGAATCAAAGGCCTTGAGGAGATTTTGTTGCTGTCATTTTGGTGACTAACAAAGGTAAGAGAAGAAATTGATTCATTCAATTCTGTCCATGGTTTGGAGTTATGTTGAGTTGGTATAGCATATTTGTAGAGATTTCTTAAAGGTTGGAATTATTATGATGTTTGCGGCTTTGAAGAGTTGAAAGGAAAAGTGTTGATTGCAAACAAGAGATTTCGTTTTCAAGTTTATTGAGGTAAGGAATATGTGTAACGGACGTAGGGTGGCTATGTCTATTTTGGTTGCATATTTTGGTATGAAAAAAGGCTGTTTTTAAGTGTAGGAAGTGCAAAATATCGGTTTTACTCCTAGTTACATTTGGCTAGGGCCAGCCGACTGCCTAAAGACAACTGTGACGTAGTTTTTCCAAAATTGACTGAAAACACTCAACTGCCTTATATAGCAGTCGACTACCATTTTCCATAAAGTACTCTGTTTTTGCACCAGTCGATTGTATTTGCTTAAAAAACATTCTGTTTGAAAATCAGTCGACTACCCTATTTGACCAGTCAACTGCCCTTTTGGCTTTTGAAATATGAAATAATTGAATTTTAAAAAGAAAGGAATTTAATAAAACGATATTTGCCATAGCAGTTGACTGCCCTATTTGAAATTAAGGTTTTTAAAGCCTATTATATATGAGTATAATTGTATTTTAAAAAGGTATATAGCAAATGTTTTGGAGACTATGGACTCCTTTGATAATCATGCATATTATGTGTATTTATACTTGGCTGAGGAACCTTAGTCCGATCCTCAGTGCCTCAGCCATCACCTGACTAGTATTCACTGGTCTATCGACTATGGCCATACATCTATTCTGTGTATTTGGCTTAGGAGAGGATCCCTGGCCCGTACGTAGGTACGCAATTATATGTGCATCCTTCATAGGATTTATGTGGTGCATGATTCTATTGGAAGGTTAACCGTCTCCCATCTATTTGAAGAATATTTGTATATGTGATTTCAAGTGATTTGATTTCATTTGAATTATTTGAATATTTGCAAGTGATTATATGTGTATATGATATTTGAAGAACTTATATGGTATTTGAAGAACTTATATGGTATTTGAAGAAAGTATATGGTATATGCTTTTACATGACATTATAGAGCCGAGCAGGAAGACTGTATATAGTGGCATAGTACCCTCTTTTACATATGTTTCTTATTGAGCGTAAACTCACTCCTTGACAACATTTTTTCATCCAGATTACTTGAAGTGATTTCTCGCTCTTGATAGAGGAGCTTATTTGGATATTATAGTATTCCTTTGGGACACGCTTCACAATATTCCTTGAAGGTATACTCATCTATTATGTACTTCAGCTATTGTATAGTACAGTGCTACAGTGATGTATATTAGACCATTTCGGAATATAAGTTATGTAAGTTATGTGAGATCTTGTATATATGACTTCTAAGTATATATGAAGAATAATTTTCATTTGAAAATTAATATCGCTATGTTAAGCTACTAAAAAGAAAGCATAAGAAGAAAGGATGACATTGACAAACAACCTAACCACCCCTATGTGAAGAAAAAGTTAGTTGGTATTTGATTAAAAAGATAGAGTCGCGGGTTGCGACAATAAAATACTTGAAAATTGAGGTCATTGAGAATACATACCTTGGGTATTCGAATGCAAATAGAGAAAACGATGAAAAAGACTAGAGACAATAGAGAAGTTGCAAAAATGCAAAAATATGGATGGTTGGCTTGTATACAAAGGATTCACTATAAAAGGAGACAAATTTCTTTCATTAATGATAAAGTAGTAATTTCATACACAATATTTGCACTCAATTTTTATGAGATATTCGAATTCCTATCTAAAGGTATTCAAATTATATTGATTACTTTCAATCTTCAAAGTGTAGTACATTTGTTTCAACATATAGCACATATATAAAACAAAAACAAGTGCATATTCTTTTATAGCAATGTTCATTTTAATATTTGAATACTTTTCGAGGGTATTCGAATCTTGAATATTTTTTTTGTTCCCTTAATCAATTTTGTCAAAAATGGTATTCGAACTTGTCGTATCCCGCGACGTCCTCTTTTAATTCAAATACCAACTAACTTGTTTTTTCATTTAAGTTTGGTTAGGCTATTTGTCGAGTCATCTTTCTTTCTTCTTATATCTTATATTTCATCACTTAACATAGTGATATCAATTTCCAATGAAAAGTATTTCTCATATATACATATAAGTCATTATACACATGGGTTTAAAACTTCCATTCAAGTACATGCTAATTCCTATAACAATTTACATCCCCGAATGGTCTAATATACATCACAGTACTGTGTCACCGTCTGATATACATAACAAAATGACTATACCTTCAAGGAATTGGGAAGCGTATCTTGAAGGAATACTATAAAATCCAAAAAGTAAGCCCCTCTGTCTAGAGCGGAAACCACTTCAAATAGTCTGGAAAAATGTTGTAAAGAAGTGAGTTTACGCTCAACAAGGAGTATATATAAAAGAGCGTACTATGCCACTATATGCAGGTTTCCTACTTGGCTCTATCATGTCATGTAGGATCCTCATAAAAACATATACCATATAAGTTCGTCAAATACCACATAGACATCTAATCAAATCATATAAATCACTTACAAATATTCAAATAAATCAAATACTTTCATATGTACCAAGTCACTTGAAATCACATATACAAATAAATTCATATAGATTGGAGAGATGGTTAACATTCCAATAGAATCATGCACCAAATAAATCCCATAAGGGATGCACATAAAGTGGCATACCCACATATGGGCCAGAGATCCTCCCTTAAGCCAAACACATATAAGAGACAAATGGCCATAGTCGATAATCCACAATAAACACTAGTCAGGTGGCAACTGTGGTGCTGAGGACGTGACTAAGGTCTCACAGCCAAATACAAATAATATGCATGATCAACAAAGGCGATAACAATCTCAAAACATTTGTTATATACCTCATTGGTAATACAAATACACTTTTATAAAATAGGCATTTAAAACACTATTTTCAAAGTGGCAATTGACTGCTCTTTTAGGGCAGTCGACTGTTATGACATATATCGATTTAATAAATTTATTTTCTTTTTAAAATTCAGAATATTTGAAAACTTGACAGCAAATAGGGTAGTCGACTGGTTCATAAACAGAATGTTTTTTGAGAAAATGCAGTCGACTGGTGTGCAAACAAAATGCTTTTTGGAAGATGGCAGTCAACTGCTATATAAGGCAGTCGGCTGCCCCTAGCCAAATCGTAACTAGGAGAAATCGAGATTTTAAACCCCCTGCACTTTAAAACAGCTTCATTTAATACCAAATCATTCAACACATGTGGACATAGTCACCTTACGTCCGTTACATATATTCCTTACCTCCAATAACCAAAAACGCTGTAGCTTGTTGCTTCACCAACAATTTTCCTTTCACTTCTTCGAAGCTGTAAAACCATAATAATAATTAACAAATCAAAATGTCACTTAGATCAATTCTGTCTAAGGCTCCTTTTAACACTTAAACCTCATCCTACAACCTTCAAATAGCACAAACCCTCTATTGACCAAACCTTTAAAAACCTCAAAACTTGATCTTATTTCATTTTAAAGCTACAAGCATATTATACCAACTTTACACAACTCCAAACTTTAGATCAACTTGAAAGAAACAATTTCTTCTCTTACTTTTGTTAGTGACCAAAAATAACAACAACGGAAACTCCCAAAGCCTTTGATTCTGCTTTCCAAATTACAGGTATGGCTATTGATGAGGAGCAATTTTTGTTAAACAAGTTTAATGATTCGATGAAAGGAGAGGGGTGTTTTCAAGGTGAGTATAAAGGAAAAATTGGAGAAATGAGAGAAAGAGCAACTATGGTGGCTAGCCTCTTGATGGAGATGAAGACAATTAATTCTCATTTAATTCATCTCTATCTATTTACATCTCATCCTCTTTGACTATTTGACCATTTGACCATTCAATTGCTCTTATTCCTTCCATATCCCACATATCATCTACATGTTAAAATTTCATATTTATTTTCACATAATCATAATCTTCTAATAATATAGAAGTCATTCTTTGACCATAAAGATACAGATGGGGTGACAATGTGGGTGAAAATGACTAAAATACCCCTAAAGTTACGCTCACTTAAATTTCAACATTTTCAAGAAGTCTTCTTACCACTTAGGTATTTTGAGCCCACGATTCATATTTTGCCACTTTGAGATCCATCTAGATTACAGATTATCTTGTGGGGCCCACTTGGTACGTTTCCTTCTTTACCTATAATACACAATACAACTTCTTAATACACTTTATCCAATCATTCTAACTTGGAATATTATACAAATAAGGGAAAAGTTAAAGGAAATTGGGGATTTTACAGAACCTTACAGAACCACGGTTATTAAGTATTAGAATTATATAGATAATTTTCAATATTTGTAAAAGAAGTACATATGTTTATCCATGATGTACATATAGAAATCGCATAATGTATGTGATTTGTTCATATAGGTGTTCGAATATCAACAATAGCTATTCAGATTTCCAATATTATATTTTGTCCATTATTATAAAATATGGTATTTGAATTCTTATATTAATGTATTCAAATTCTCTAGATAATTTTCATTCTTCGAAGATAAGTACATATGTTTATATATAATGTACATTCATAAATCAAAAAATGTACATATTATGCATAAATTGTATTCAAATTCTCATTATGATTTTGCTTCTCATAATAAATCTTTATCAGAATAGGTATTTGAATGTTTAACTGAATGTATTTGGATTCCCTTAATGATTTTTTGAATTGGAAGAATCGAACACATGTTTATACAAGATATACATATGCTTAAAATAAAATGTACATATCAGTTTGTAACTTTCAACGGATTGTTATTTGATTTTCTCTTCACGAATTTTTGAATACTTTTATGTTTCTTAGATCTTTTACCAATTGTTTAGCTGATTGAGTAATCGATTCATACATTAAAGTATTCCAATATTCTTGAGTTATTCAAGTTGTACATATATTTTATCCATGTTGTAGATATGGAAATCATAAATTGTACATGTTTTTATAGCTTTCTTTCTATAAGTAATCAATTACATCTCATACGATATTCGAATATATTGCCTTATATAGGTAATGTAGATATATAGAGGGAGTTATTCAATTTTTCTCCATAAGTATTCAAACACCTTTATTTCAATCACTTCTCTTACCACTAGTTTGTTCGAGTAGATATTGGATTCATACCTTCGAGTACACTTACCCTATGTTTGGATATCCATTAGTAAAGGAAAGGAATGTAAAGTAAAGGAAAAGAGAGGACAAGAAAGGGTATATGTATACATTGTTTGGATAGCTAAAATTAATAAAGTAAAGGTAAGGAAAGTAATCCTAATAACCCTTATTTGGTTAAGTAGTGAAAAGTAGAAGAAATGATTCATTATAATGTTTTTTTCCAGTTATAGCCTCTTTTGTTTTTAAATTTTATAATACAATAAGGTTAAATTTGTTATTGTACCTGTTATTTTCTTTTAGTTTCCTTTTCTTATTGTTTACCCCAAATTAGGGTATTAAAAAAATTAAGTCAAGGGAAAACAATAGATGCTCATTCCCCCTCTCTTTCTTTTCCCTAGCTAAAATTTTTCCCAAACAAAGAAGAGGTTTTTAATCTTTCCTTTCCTTTCTCTACCTCCAATCCAAACATAATGTTAAGTTATTCAATTTGTAAATGCCTTTTATCAAGGGTGTACATATGAAAATGATGTCTTGTACATGTTTTTTATAGCCCAGTTCATAGGTAATCGATTACATCTTTTAGGATATTTAAATTCTATGATTTTCTGGATCATTTCTCCAAGATGGCTCGACGATCAAATTTTGGGTTTTTAACTTTTTTTCATTTTGATTTGATGCACATAGTAGCTATAAAAGAGAGGAAGTAAAGAGTAAATAATGAGCTATTGGATGCATAGGTGAAACAATAAGAAATGCTAAATTAGACAAAGAAAAGAAAAAAAGAAAGAAGATGTTTTTCTTAGAATATAACAATGAGAGTGAAATGGTCTTTTCTATTTTTTTTAATAATTTAAGAAGTTCTCATTTATTTTTTGATAAAAAAACGCGTTTACCTCTTTAAATAAATATTATTATTCCAACACCCATTTTTCATATTTTCTCATAATTTTAATATGAAAATAAATGCAAATATAAAAAAGTCAACAACCCAAATCCAACTCGATCCGAATCCTAATTGATCCGAAACCAAATTGATTCGAATTCACATTGATCCAAACCCAACTTGATCCGAACCCAAATTCATCCAAATTTAGATTGCCCTAACCTGACCTGATCAGAATTGGAATTGATTCGAATCGGAATTGATTTGAACCCAAATTGATCCGAATCTAAATTAACCCAAACCCAAAAAGATTCAAACTTAAATTTAATATTATCAATAAATATTTAAAGGTTACAATTAATTATCAAAGTATTTTACTATAGTAAAAATATAATTTTTTTTCAATAATATGAGTGTTATATTTTTTTGAATCTAGTTAAACTTAAATATTCACTTTTATGTTATATTTATTTGAACCTAATGTATCTATAATAGAGTACAAAAGCTATATCACTTACACTTAATGTCTCCAATTATTCTACAAAAAATAAGAGAAATTAAAGAGATGTATAATAGTATATTATGATATTTAGTAAAGATTATTAAATCACTTTGATTCATAAAGTTATTAATTATTATAGATAATTAAAATAAAATAAAATAAATATAATTAATTTATGAATATTGATAAATATATTATAAAAAATATCATACAGATTATTAAATATTTTGATTATTTCAATCCTAATTTTGTTATAAGTCATGTAAGAAGAAAATTTTATTTTTATGAGTTTTGTAATTCTTAGAAATATGATTTCAGTTGATTTTCATATAAGAGAAATCGCATAGAGACGACTAAGGCTTAAACCAAAAAATCTGTTCTCTCGACCCGAATCCAAATTCAACCAACCCGAATCCAAATTCAACCAACTCGAATTGACTAAAAAATCAATGACCCAAACCTGACCTAATCCGAACTCAAATTTATTTGAATTCAAATTGATCCAAACCCAACCTTATCCGAACTTGAAAGGATCCAAACCCGAAAATAGATTTTTCTTTGACCCAAACCCGATTTTATCCGAACCCGAAATGATTCGAACCCAAAATGATTCGATCTAAAATAACCTAACTCTAACTTGATTCGATCCGTCCATTTGCCACTTCTAATTCGAACCCATAATCTTATCTTAAAAAAAAATCTCTTATTTAATTTTCTAAAAATATTGTTTTGTTTTGTTTTCTTGTGCCGAACCTTCTTTTAGTACTTAGCTGAGATCAACGGTTGTGATGCGTCTATGGATGCGATCGGTGGTGGTAAAGCGCAGTGCTTAAAAAGCTCACCGCAGAAAGTAAATCTGCCCAGCATCCAGACAATTTAGGGTTGAGCAATAAAATCTCAAAGTTCGAAAGAACGAAACTCCTCTTTTTTTCTCATACAGACTTGGTGAGTTTTAGGGTAGTCTTAATCCTTATGTTCAGCTTTTTTGCAAGTTTTAAACAATTTACTGTTTTTTATGGCAGGCGGAATCTGCTAATTTCTCATCATGTCTTGGTGCACAATTGAATCTGATCCCGGTATGCTTTTTCTATTTCATTTTTTTAAAATTCAATCTGTTTGCTTGTTTTTTAAGAATTACTCTTAATTATAAGGCGAAATGCTTCCTTATTCATTTAAGTTATTGGTGGGTTTTTGTCTTCTCTTTCCGCGTTTTCCTTTCGTCCATGGTCTTTTTGGTGTTTCATCAAGGTTTTCAATTTCTTTTTGGTCCATTGATTAAAGTTTAAGAGGGGGAGAATAGCTACTGTAAGGCGAAGTCTGGGTTGTGAGGCGTCAATTATAAATATTTTAGGGTTCTAGGAGTATATGCAATTGAATGGTGGAATTTTTCTTTTTCCATCTCTGTATAATATCTTCGTTCAGCTAGAAACACAGTTTAACGGGTGAAAAAATGAATAAGAAAATGGTAAATGTTATTCCCATGCTGCAAAGTTGTAGCTGAAGGAATGCACACTTATTCTTAAGAAAATTGAGTATTTAATCCAAGTGGAAAGGGTTGTTCAACGGTTTGTTTGTTGTTCTTATTAGTTTGCATATTACTTTGCCTCTGGTTCCAGTTCTATATTATTGTGACAAGGGGGATGAATTGATGTAGTTTAGATATTAAATTTAATTTTGTCAAAACTTAAGGGCGTTATGGATTTCATGAAAAAGCTATATTTGAGAAGGTTACATGTCTTTAGTAACCTCTTCTAGTCAATGGTGTGATTCCCAAATGATAAATCTTTTTGGATGGGGGTAGATGCAACTTAGACAGCCATGAAGCATAGGTGAGGGACAAGAAGTTGAAAGGAAATATAGAAATAGCAGTGTGTTGGCATATTGCAGCTACAGTTCATCTTCTAATGACTATTGGACGATAATTTGGGTGAAAATTTTGCTAGGATTAAGATTGCAATATATACCTTGTTCTGTGTCCCTCAGAGGCGTACTCCTTTTTTTTTTCTTTCTTAATATTTCAGTACATTTTGGGATATTGGTTCCGATGTATCACAGGTGCAGATAACACACAGGCTTGATAGCCATCAATACGCTTCATTGTTATCTGCTTATTGTCAATGTGGTAGATGATTGAATCATCTTATTGTTCCGTTAATTAGATGTATGATTTTGAGAGTGCAATATAGAACGTGCTTGAAGAATGCAAAATGAGAAAAAAAAAAGGCATGTTGATGTGTACACAATAATGCTAAGACGCTATGATAAGATGGATTGGAGCCCTATTGGCCATCAATGAGTTGAGGAAAGTCTTCATACATTTTTCTAAGGGCTATCATTAATCCTTTTCCAGAGGAAATTGGTCTCCCTTCATTGGCCTTAAGTAGCCTTTTTCAGAAGTCTAACAAAGGCAAACTTAGTTTACATTGAGTTGTTAGGTAGTTCTTTTTAGTTCTTTACTTTTTTTTTTGCTACTTGTATAATACTTTCAGCTTTGGGTTATATTGTATTATTCTTTTGGCATAGGATTTGTTATGTATATCTGATATCTGTTTGTTGAGATTACTTGTGTTAAAATGTTGTTGCATCAAGTGAATAATCATCTTCTAGCGCTCTTCTTTGTTGCTTTAGGCTGTGATGTTTTCTGGATATTTATTTTGAGATTTAAGCTTGATGAGAATGTTTTCTGCCATGTTCTGCAGGTGTTTTTACAGAACTTATACAGCAGATGCAAGTTAAAGGTGTACAAGTAATGCTTCTTGTTTATGTATCATAACTGGTCCCTTATGTTTCTTGTAGTCAGCTTTGCTTATAGTTTCCTCTCTTTCTGTTATTTTAGATGGATATATGGACCGGTACTGTCTAAATTCTTTTAATGAATAAAGAATAAATCTGTTTCTAGGTTAATTATCTTTTTTTGTGTTCTGCACAACACTATTTAAACCATTGCATGTCATTGTTGTGGACAGGGTATGGAATTGGGAGGTATGTTAATGGCTTTATGTACACTCGTGTTGCCTTAGAACTAAGTCAATTACATATAATATAGCCCATTAAGCTTCCATTTACGTCTTGTTTTTCTTGGTTCTATAGAAGTTAAGTCAATTAGTGTTGCAAGAGATGAGAAGAAGAAAAGTAGGTGGGAGGGAGGGAAAACTCCATCACTGAATTAGAAGCTCTACAAGAACTCTGAGTAGCTACAATTGTATGAGAAAGGACCCCTTTGACAATACAGAAGCAAGACCCAATGGACCATAGGACTATAACCCAGTCTTCTAAAACAGAAAACTACTAAATTCCTTTGGATGACAAACTTATAAATTATGCTTTTTAAAGTGTGATTAGCCACCAAAGATGTCTTCCTTGGATCAAAAGGTCTTCTTTGACAATGCAGAAGCCATAATCTTAGCCTTTGACATCCAAAAAAGATAATATCTTCTAGTCAAGCTATTGGTGTACCATTAGTACCTCAACGCTGCTATGTGAACCTGTTTATAGGGTAATTAGACTACTCAATTGGATCAGGTTGGATTGGTGTTGAATAAAATTTTAACCATTGCTATCTTTACACACGTTCTGTACTGCTTTGTTTGTTCTTGGCTTAAGAGTCAAATAGACCCTCAACTTTTAGCACAAAATGGAATTAAGCCCTCAACATCTTATTGCGTGAAAATCAATCCATAAACTTTTATTTCATTGTAAATAAATCCTCAACCTTTTAAAATTATGCAATTAAGTTCAAATCTGTTAAATGATGCTAACTTCTGTTAGTATTGCACACGTGGTATGCCACGTGGCAGCTAGCTAAGCTATCCACGTCAGCTTTCACGTTAGATGTCCAAACAGTAGTTAGTGTCATTTAACAGATTTGGACTTAATTGCATAATTTTAAAAGGTTGAGGGTTTATTTACAATGAAATAAAAATTTATGGACTGATTTTCACGCTATAAAACTTTGAGGGCTTAATTCCATTTTATGCTAAAAGTTGAGAGTCTATTTGGCTATTAAGCCTTTGTTCGTTGCATGTATGTTTGACTCTCTGCGCAGCTATCAATGTCTATCCTTGTGTGGGTGGGTGCATAGGCATGCATCATCTTTATATATGTAAAAATTTAGTCTGTAAAGTATAGCATTTTTTTTTCCGAGCTTTATACTGTCATGATGACTTATGTCTTAGCAGGTAGAAGAGTTGTATTCATTGGATCTTGATTCTCTGAACGATCATAGGTCAGTTCTTGCTTGGTACTGGACATTCTATGTTTTCATATTTGAATCTCTTGCTTGGTAATTTTTCATTCCTTGTTAGGCCTGTGTATGGGTTGATTTTCCTTTTCAAATGGCGCCTCGGGGAGAAGGATGAACGTCTTGTAATGAAGGACCCAAACCCTAATTTGTTCTTTGCTAGCCAGGTCGGTTTCAATCCAATACATAATTTCTGGAGTTTGACATATATGCAAAAATCATCTGAACTTATTGTTCCTACATTTTTATAGGTCATAAATAATGCTTGTGCTACACAATCAATATTGTCTATTCTCTTGAACTGCCCGGATATTGATATTGGGCCCGAACTATCGAAGTTGAAAGAATTCACTAAAAACTTTCCTCCCGAACTCAAGGGTCTGGCCATAAATAACAGTGAAGCTATACGTACGGCTCATAATAGTTTTGCAAGGCCTGAGCCTTTTGTTCCAGAGGAACAGAAGGCAGCTGGGAAAGATGATGACGTCTACCACTTCATAAGCTACATACCATTTGATGGAATACTGTATGAGCTTGATGGACTGAAGGAGGGACCCGTTAGCCTTGGTTCATGCCCTGCTGGTCCAGGTGACATGGAATGGTTGAAGATGGTACAACCGGTAATCCAAGAACGTATTGAGAGATATTCCAAAAGTGAAATAAGATTCAACCTCATGGCAGTTATCAAGAATAGGAAAGAGATGTACACTGCTGAACTTAAAGAGCTCCAAAAGAAGAGGGAACGCATCTTGCAGCAACTGGCTACCATACAGACAGACAGACTTACAGACAAAACCAGTTTTGAATCACTAAACAAACAACTTTCGGAAGTGAATTCAGGGATTGAAGGTGCCACTGAGAAGATTTTGATTGAGGAAGAGAAATTTAAGAAGTGGAGAACTGAAAATATTCGTCGGAAGCACAACTACATTCCCTTCTTGTTCAATTTCCTTAAAATTCTTGCCGAAAAGAAGCAGTTGAAACCTCTTATTGAGAAAGCTAAGCAGAAGACCAGCAGCACTAGGTGAAGTTTTCTTTTTTTTTATTTTGGGTTGACGAGATGCTTAGTCCAAACATGAAGTTAAGTACAATATCCTTTATGATAATTTAACCGTGTTGTTTTCAATGACTTTCTCCTTGGATTTATTTTAGTCTTTTTTCCCATGTTTGTTCATGATAACATTCTGCTTTAGATCAGCATCATTGTTTGATCGGAGGTGCTAATAAGACAGGTAGTTTGATGGCTTGGTTTGTGTATGCGTGCATCAAACAAAGCTATTCAAGCTTTGCTGCCATCTGCAGTGTGTTACGGGGCCCCAACCTAAAACTAATAGGAGTTTATTAGGCAAGGCGAGTATTCCATTATGTGAACTCAAGATTTCTCTAGTACTCAGGAATCAGGATACACTTGTGCCATGTGACACCTCTTGGCCAATCCAAAAATATATGCTCACACATTCGAGTTGCATTTGGTATCACGGAAATAGTCACTTTGCGTTGCAATTTAAATGGTTGCAAAGTGATTGCAGTGTTTGTTTTTGTTAAAGTGACTGCAAAGTTACTATAATTTTGCAATTTCGGCTGTAAAGTTACTTAGCAGCTGCAAAGTAAAATGATTTACTCAAAATATCCTCTCGACTAACACTTTCTCTCCTAAAAACTCAAGTCCTTATTTTATTTATTTGGTAATATAATTACATTTTAAATTAATGACAATGTATAGAATATTAACATATTAATAATTATCACTTTATATTATTTATATTTTAATATCATAATTACATTTTAAATTATTAATAATATATCAAATTTTATATTACAATTGATTAACATATTAATAATTATAACTCTATTATTTACATTTTAAATTATGAATAATGTATCAAATTTTATATTACAATTGGTTAACGTATTAATAATTATAATAAATTTTATATTATAATTGGTTAACGTATTAATAATTATAACTTTATATTATTTACATTTTAATATAATAATTATATTTTAAAATATTAATAATGTATCAAATTTTATATTACAATTGATTAATGTATTAATGATTATAACTTTATATTATTTACATTTTAAATTAATAATAATATATCAAATTTATTTTTATATTTAAGGATATTTTTGAAATTTCTTACTACATTATGAGTAGTGTGAGTGCAAACCAAATACTTCAATATTACTTTCTCAACAATCACTTTTCTAGTAATCACTTTATGTTGTAATTACTTTGCCCACAATGTATTAAATGCAACCTTGATGTGATGTGAGATTGCATCATGTCCACCAATTCTTGACACCCTCGGGAAGGAACTCACGTTACCATGTGAGATTCCACATTATAATAATATATGAGGTAGTAAATTTGATCTCAGTTGTCATGAATCTGAGCTTCAATCCAAAACAGCAACCTATTAGATGTGATGCCATGATCATTTTTCATTCAACAATGAAAGAAGAAAACCAATATACAGTTATCTTGATTAAAATGCACATCTATTTACTTAGTTCATTTAAGATTTTGTTAAGTTTACAAATAAGGACGATTTATAGCGGAAAATCTCATATTTGAAATCTTACCAGATCCATTTTCTTTGGACTATAAAAAAAAAAGAATAATATACAATTATCTAGCAAATTGTCTTTTCTCTTTGAATTAGGTTCTTATTGAGTTTTTTTTTTATTGTTTTAATGAAATCTCTCGATATTCGAAGGTCATTTTGGTCCTAGACTAATTAAGAGTCGAGCTAAGGTCAGACCCCGCATAGGGGAGCTCTCCCAGCGCTGTTTTCTCCATTCACAAGGCTTAAACTCGAGACCTTACTTAAAGGACACCAAACTCCTTCCACTCGGTCCAACAAACGTTGATAGTCCTTATTGAGTTTTTGTGACCATAAGAATTGTAATGTTAAATTTTGTTATCACAACTTTCAAATAAAAGCCCAATTCACCTAATTAGATCTCTACCAGGGGACTAAAGCCTCCCTTCCCTCCCCTCCAAAGCAAGCCTACAGCAAGTTGCTAAGGGGTCGTTTGGCATCGCTTTCGTCTCCTATTTTCTATTTTTGATTTTAGTTTTTTTTTTCTGAAACAACAGCATAAAACATGTTTGGTGACATATTTTTGTTTTCAAAAAACGAAAACAAGAATTTTCAAAATTGTTGGTGTCACATACCAAATATCGAATATTCATACTATTTTCACATAATCACTTTCGGTTAGGTTGTCAACAGTGCCTACATATATTTAGAAGAAATTAACCATTTTCATTCAACCACAACTTACCCAAGATCCAAATACGTGAGCATTAAATTTTGTGCAACTCGAGATGTAACTCAAAATTTCTTTACATTACACATACTAGTTTCAAATTTACATCCCAAGTATTTATATACATACAAGTAACATTGTACGTATAAAATCTGAATATATAAAAGATAGCTTGTATGCCTCAATGGATATGGGAAAACCGCCAGAGGATACCAAAATTAGGTCTTCTTGGGCAGACTAGAATCTACTGTAGATAATCTGGGAGGAAAATAAGGGGGGTAAGTGTCACGACCCGAAGGCCAATGACGTCCACTTAACACTTACTTTATTTCTTTTGGAAATTTACGGACTAAATTTTTCTTTCTCTATTTACAGTTTGTATTCGGTGTTAGTGTAGTATCTAAATCAAATCTTATCTTACTAATGTCATTTCTCGAACTATGTCATGCTTCTTAAGGTGATTTTAATTACTTTAGCCTTATTTTACTATTCCAAAAGAAACGGGTTCAAAACCTCCCCCTTGTATTTTATCAATTTCTCCAGTAAAATCACCTGCATTTAAACACATTCAAATCTTCACAATATAGCCAGCTTTTGTTTCCCACAATTCACACAACCATGCATCTCATATTTCTCAAGGATTTAACTAGTAATAAATCCACATTTTGTAGTTTATACATAATTCAAAATATACATCTTAACCCAGATCGAACTCGATAATCACCTAGATTCACATAATAATCTAGTGCGATCCAAAGCTACATCCCATATTCTTTCCTAGTACTGTGAAATTAAAGTTCGTATAACTATCAAAATGATATACAAGTAGTATACCTCAAAAGCACAAAAGCTATTCTCGAAGAACATAAACGAGTACCACTACTAGGTACAGTTCTCGATAGCCTATACGAAGCCTAAGCCAGATATCAACTTGTATGATCTATAGATGTTAAATTTAAGGAGTAAGCAAATCCACGGCTCAGTAACTTAAATAAGTACATACTAGGCTCACATCGTAAAACACGATCATACATGCATGAACTCTATAAAATAGCATGTATGCATTATATTATGATTAGCTACCAACTTGTATGTACAATAGATTGTATAAGCTCATTCATACTTTTCTTCATTTCTTTAACTCACAAAATATCATTCTTTTTATCTCTTTTGATGGAGATCCAGGTGGAGATCCACTTGCTCGTGATGTTCGTGATGCTAAGGATCCATTGGTCATCCAAGGAGGTCCAATTACCCGAGCTCGAGCTAAGAAAACGTAACAAGCCCTGGCCTCATTCATGCAACAAGCTCTGGCATCATTGAAGTGTCAAGGAAGCTTCCATGAAGAGTCCCAAGACATCTATACTTGCTTGGAAGCCCAAACGACATGAACATGGTTTACTATCTTATTTTAGCTTAACAATAAGATGGGCTAAGTGTTTGGATAGCCCACGTTTGAGTCTTGTTGTGTCTTGGACTATTTATTTTATGTAACTAGGTTTAGGCATGAATTTGGGTTTAGTTTTATTTTCTATTGGTGTTAATTCCAGCCCACTTGTTTATGGGCTTAAGTGCTAGGTATTATTATAAATACCTTGTAAACGCTATTGATGGGGAGATCAGTTAATTGAATTTTCAGAAATTGAGTGTGCCTTTCTCTTGGGTTCCCTCTCAACTAGGCTTATCAAGGTCTTCTTCCTTGTGGCGCCTCCTTCTTCACCATCCACCATTGCTATACCTTAGGTTCTCGAATTCTTATTCGTAGGGTCAAGGTCCAATACCTTTGGGTTCGAGTCTCTTTAGGCTTCGGGTCTAGGTTTCAGAAGTTGTCATTCATCAACTTTGCTTCTGTCTTCTTGCGTGTCAGCTCCTTCAAATTCCAAGCTACGTTTTGTCTTGTCCATACGCATCAGTTGGTATTCAGAGCTCAAGTTTCGATTTCTGGTTTGTTTGTGCGTTACTCACTTTTCGTTTTTTTGGTTTATTGGTTTCGATTTTTTTCTTTTTTTTCTCTCTTGTTGGTTTCGATTTCTGGTTTGTTGTGTTTGAGTTGAATTCATAACCCTAGCCGCAATTCCTCAAAACCCTGTCGCACCCCTAAAAAAAAAAACCCTAGCCGCACCCCTCAAAAAAAAAACCCTAGCCGCACCCCTTAAAAATAAAACCCTAGCCGCACCCCTCAAAAAAAAAAAAACCCTAGCTGCACCCCTAAAAAAAAAAACCCTAGCTGCACCCCTAAAAAAAAAAACCCTAGCCGCACCCCTAAAAAAAAAACCCTAGCCTCACCCCTCAAAAAAAAAAAAAAAACCTAGCCGCACCCCTCCTCTTTCAAGGAAACCGCAACACTCAGAGTTAAAAAAAAAAAGAAGAAGAAAAGAATTCGAAAAAAAAAGAAGAAAAGAATCCAAAAAAAAAAGAAGAAAAAAAAAAGAAGAAAATTTTTTTTTTTGCGGTACTATTCAAACAGAAGTTTTGGTTGAGTTAGGAGGCGTGTGAGTACCCGTTTTAAAGAAAACGACGAAAGAAAATGACCTAGTTTGCTTCACTAGCCCCACCCTATCTTGGCCAAATTCCATCGTTTTCCTATAGTTTTAGGCCATTTTTTTATTTTTTTGTCATTCTAGTGATTTTTTTTATTTTTTTTCTTATTTTTTTTATTCTTTCTTTCTTTCTTTGAGTCACCCTAGCCCTAGCCACACCTTTCTGTGAAAAAAAAAAGAAAAAAAAATTCTTGGTGACAATACTTGGTGAATTAGTTGATTTTACGATGTTGAATCTTTGACTGAGTCTCTAGTGTGATTGTGAACCTATAGAGTTAAGGTAGAGTAAGGGAAAAAGGCACGAGTGCGTGAGAGACATTAGTAGAGAAAAGCCAAATTACTTGAGTGAAACAGGAGTGTAAACACGTGAGGATATTACTTGTTGACAATGTCTTCTGAAGGTGATAAGTCAGACTTTAAAAAGATTGAATTCCTGCTTCAGGCAATGCAACAACAGTTCCAACGGATGGATGTGAAATTCAATGACATTCATGATAAGTTGAACCAACATGAAGCTCGGTTTGCAAAGATCCAACAAGGTGATACTTCTCGTCAAAAAAGTAAGGTTGTTGCCAATGATGAGTATGATGATAATGTTGGGTATGATTCCAATGAAGAGTCTGGGATAGATAGACATCATAGAAGGTACCATGGGTATAGAGATCGAGTTGATAGAGCCCGTGATAGAGGCAAGGAGAAGCTGGATGGAAACCTTAGCAGTATAAAATTAAAGATTCCTCCTTTCCAAGGCAAGAATGATCCTGAGGCATATTTGGAGTGGGAAAGGAAGCTTGAAATGGTGTTTGACTGCCACAACTACTCTGAAGAAAAGAAGGTCAAACTTGCAGCAATTGAGTTCACAGAGTATGCTATGGTTTGGTGGGATCAGTTAGTCACTAGTCGAAGAAGATATGGTGATCCTCCAGTGTTTACATGGGATGAGATGAAGCGCATCATGAGGAAGAGATTTGTTCCTACTCATTACTACAGGGAGTTATACCAGAAGCTCCAAGGTCTTACCCAGGGCTCAAAGAGTGTTGAGGATTACTACAAAGAGATGGAAATAACCATGATCCGAGCCAATATCCAGGAGGATGCAGAAGCTACTATGGCTCGTTTTCTTCAAGGCTTAAACCGTGAGATTGCCAATGTAGTCGAGTTGCAGCATTACATGGATTTAGAGGAGATGTTGCATGTGGCCATCAAAGTGGAAAGGCAACTCAAAAGGAAAGGTACATCCCGTTTTACTTCTAGTTCAGTTCCTGTTTGGAAATCTAACACCTTTCATAGGGATGATAAGCCTGTGCCTACGCATAAGTTAGAGAGCTTTGCTAAGCCCAAGCCTGAGGGCCCTCCAAAGCCCAAGACTGAACCTGCCCAAGCATCCCAGAGCAGGACACGTGACATTAAGTGTTTCAAGTGTTTAGGTCGTGGACATATTGCCTCACAGTGTCCCAACCGTAGGGTGATGATCATGCATGGGAATGGAGATGTTGAGAGTGAAGGTTCTGAACTCGGTGTAGAAGATGAGATGCCTGCGTTAGAAGATGTCGATGAAGAAGAAGTTGTTGAGTATGCTGCTCATGGTGAGGCACTTGTTGCTAGGCGTGCTCTTACTACTCATGTGAAGTTTGAGGATGAGGCACAGCGCGAGAACATCTTCCATACGAGATGCCATATTAGTGACAAGGTATGTACTGTAATCATTGATGGTGGGAGTTGTACTAATGTTGCTAGCACATACCTTGTTGATAAATTAAAGTTGCCCACTACCAAGCATCACCACCCATATAAGTTGCAGTGGATTAATGACTGTGGTGAAGTCAACGTGGTGAAGCAAGTCTTGGTTCCTTTTCGTATTGGAAGGTGTCAAGATGAGGTATTGTGTGACGTGGTGCCCATGCAAGCTAGCCACATATTGCTGGGTAGACCGTGGCAGTATGATCGGAGAGTCATCCACGACGGTTACACTAACCGTTATTCCTTTACTATGGATGGCAAGAAGATCGCTCTTGCTCCCCTTAGCCCCATGGAGATTTATGAGGACCAATTAAGGCTAAAGGAGCAACATGACGAGCAAAGGAAGCAAGCTAAAGAAAAGAAGGAAAACAAGGACAGCAAAACAGTGAGCTGCTATGCCAAACCCCGAGATGTGAAGACTGCATTTCTTGCTAAGTCTCCTATCCTTTTACTCTTATTTAAAGATTCTTATTTTATTGATGCTGAACTCCATGATACTTTGCCTATTGATGTTGTCTCATTGTTGCAGGAGTTCGAGGATGTATTCCCTGAGGAGATCCCAAGTGGATTACCACCGATTCGTGGGATCGAGCACATGATTGACCTTGTCCCTGGAGCTACCATTCCTAACCGTCCAACCTACAGAAGTAATCCCGAGGAGACGAAGGAGCTTCAAAGGCAAGTTGAGGAGCTCATGAGGAAAGGTTATGTGAGAGAGAGCATGAGTCCTTGCGCCGTGCCCGTACTGCTTGTGCCAAAAAAAGATGGGACGTGGAGGATGTGCGTTGACTGCCGAGCCGTCAACAAAATCACTGTAAAGTACCACTATCCTATTCCTAGGCTAGATGACATGCTTGATGAGTTGCATGGTGCATGCATGTTTTCTAAAATTGATTTAAAGAGCGGATATCACCAAATTCGTATGAGAGAAGGTGATGAATGGAAAACCGCATTCAAGACTAAACATGGTCTCTACGAGTGGTTAGTTATGCCTTTTGGCTTGACTAATGCACCCAGTACATTCATGCATTTAATGAACCATGTTTTACGTGATTTCATTGGTAAGTATGTGGTTGTCTATTTTGATGATATTTTGATATACAGTAAGAGCCAGCATGAGCATGTTGAGCATCTTAGGAATGTTCTTACTGTTTTGAGGAATGCAAGTTTGTATGCCAATTTTAAGAAATGTACGTTCTGCACTGATAAGATTGTTTTCCTTGGGTATGTCGTTTCTTCACATGGCATTTCTGTTGATAATGAGAAGGTAAAGGCAATTAAAGATTGGCCTGTACCTAAGTCTGTTTCTGAGGTGCGTAGTTTCCATGGTTTAGCTAGTTTATATCGTCGATTCGTTAGAGATTTTAGCACTATAGCTGCACCTTTGATCGAAGTGGTCAAAAAGAATGTTGCGTTTCATTGGGGTCCTGCACAAGAGCATGCTTTTAATTTGCTTAAAGATAAACTTTGTTCTGCTCCTTTGTTATCTCTGCCTAACTTTACTAAAACTTTTGAGATTGAGTGCGATGCCTCAGGTGTAGGTATTGGAGCTGTGCTTATGCAGGAAAAATGCCCAATTGCTTTCTTTAGTGAGAAGTTAAGTGGAGCAGCACTTAACTATCCCACATATGACAAGGTTAGTGAGGGCCTTGGAGACATGGCAACATTACTTGTGGCCCAAAGAATTTGTCATCCACACTGATCATGAGTCCTTGAAGCATTTGAAAGGACAGAGTAAGCTGCATAAGCGTCATGCCAAGTGTAAAGAGTTCATTGAGATGTTCCCGTACGTGATCAAGTACAAACAAGGTAAAGAGAACGTCGTAGCTGATGCGTTATCTCATAGGTATACTCTTATCACTACTCTTGATGCTAAACTTTTAGGATTTGAGTATATCAAAGAACAATATGCCGATGATGTTGATTTTGGTAATGTTTATGATGCATGTGCTACATCTGGTTTTGGCAAGTTCTTTAGGCATGATGGGTTCTTATTTAGAGAAAATAAATTATGTGTGCCTAGGAGTTCATTGCGCAAGCTGTTAGTTAGAGAAGCCCATAGTGGAGGATTAATGGGTCACTTTGGAGTTAGGAAAACTCTAGATGTTTTGCAAGCACATTTCTTTTGGCCTAACATGAGGAGAGATGTAGAGAGGTTATGTGCTAGATGCATTTCATGTAGGCAAGCTAAATCTAGAGTTCACAATCATGGTTTATATACTCCTTTACCCATTCCTACTACTCCGTGGACTGATATCTCTATGGATTTTGTTTTGGGCTTGCCTCGAACAAAACGCAGTAGAGATTCTGTTTTTGTTGTGGTTGACAGGTTCTCTAAGATGGCTCATTTCATTGCTTGCCACAAGACGGATGACGCGAGCAATGTTGCTGACCTTTTCTTCAAAGAGATAGTACGTCTACATGGTGTACCAAGGACCATTTGATGGAGATCCAGATGGAGATCCACTTGCTCGTGATGTTCGTGATGCTAAGGATCCATTGGTCATCCAAGGAGGTCCAATTACCCGAGCTCGAGCTAAGAAAATGCAACAAGCCCTGGCCTCATTCATGCAACAAGCTCTGGCATCATTGAAGTGTCAAGGAAGCTTCCATGAAGAGTCCCAAGACATCTATACTTGCTTGGAAGCCCAAACGACATGAGCATGGTTTACTATCTTATTTTAGCTTAACAATAAGATGGGCTAAGTGTTTGGATAGCCCACGTTTGAGTCTTGTTGTGTCTTGAACTATTTATTTTATGTAACTAGGTTTAGGCATGAATTTGGGTTTAGTCTTATTTTCTGTTTGGTGTTAGTTCCAGCCCACTTGTTTATGGTTGGTGCTTTAAGTGCTAGGTATTATTATAAATACCTTGTAAACGCCATTGATGGGGAGATCAGATCAGTTAATTGAATTTTCAGAAATTGAGTGTGCCTTTCTCTTGGGTTCCCTCTCAACTAGGCTTATCAAGGTCTTCTTCCTTGTGGCGCCTCCTTCTTCACCATCCACCATTGCTATACCTTAGGTTCTCGAATTCTTATTCGTAGGGCCAAGGTCCAATACCTTGGGTTCGAGTCTCTTTAGGCTTTGGGTCTAGGTTTCATAAGTTGCGTTTCAGTTCCTTCAAACTCCAACCTTCGAGTTCTCCTGTCCGTGCGCATCAGTTGGTATTCAGAGCTCAAGTTTCGATTTTCTGGTTTGTTTGTGCGTCACTCACTTTTCGATTTTTTTTTGGTTTCAATTTTTTTTCTTTTGTTCGTTCCACTTTCTGGTTTGTTTGTGTGTTCCTAGCCGCCACTTATTTCTTAACCCTAAAACCCTAGCCACCACTTATTTCATTACACAAAAAACCCTAGCCGCACCCCTTAAAAATAAAACCCTAGCCGCACCCCTCAAAAATAAAACCCTAGCCGCACCCCTCAAAAAAAAACCCTAGCCTCACCCCTCAAAAAAAAACCCTAGCCTCACCCCTCAAAAAAAAACCTAGCCGCACCCCTCCTCTTTCAAGGAAACCGCAACACTCAGAGTTAAAAAAAAAAAAGAAGAAGAAAAGAATTCAAAAAAAAAAGAAGAAGAAAAGAATTCGAAAAAAAAAAAAGAAGAAGAAAAGAATTCGAAAAAAAAAAAAAAAAAAAAAAAAGAAAAAAAAATTTTTTTGCGGTACTGTTCAAACAGAAGTTTTGGTTGAGTTAGGAGGCGTGTGAGTACCCGTTTTAAAGAAAACGACGAAAGAAAATGACCTTTGCTTCACTAGCCCCACCCTATCTTGGCCAAATTCCATCGTTTTCCTATAGTTTTAGGCCATTTTTTATTTTTTTTGTCATTCTAGTGATTTTTTATTTATTTTTTTATTCTTTCTTTCTTTCTTTGAGTCACCCTAGCCCTAGCCACACCTTTCTGTGAAAAAAAAAAGAGAATTCAAAAAAAACAAAAAAAAAAATTCTTGGTGACAATACTTGGTGAATTAGTTGATTTTACGAGGTTGAATCTTTGACTGAGTCTCTAGTGTGATTGTGAACCTATAGAGTTAAGGTAGAGTAAGGGAAAAAGGCACGAGTGTGTGAGAGACATTAGTAGAGAAAAGCCAAATTACTTGAGTGAAACAGGAGTGTAAACACGTGAGGATATTACTTGTTGACAATGTCTTCTGAAGGTGATAAGTCAGACTTTAAAAAGATTGAATTCCTGCTTCAGGCAATGCAACAACAATTCCAACGGATGGATGTGAAATTCAATGACATTCATGATAAGTTGAACCAACATGAAGCTCGGTTTGCAAAGATCCAACAAGGTGATACTTCTCGTCAAAAAAGTAAGGTTGTTGCCAATGATGAGTATGATGATAATGTTGGGTATGATTCAAATGAAGAGTCTGGGATAGATAGACATCATAGAAGGTACCATGGGTATAGAGATCGAGTTGATAGAGCCCGTGATAGAGGCAAGGAGAAGATGGATGGAAACCTTGGCAGTATAAAATTAAAGATTCCTCCTTTCCAAGGCAAGAATGATCCTGAGGCATATTTGGAGTGGGAAAGGAAGATTGAAATGGTGTTTGACTGCCACCACTACTCTGAGGAAAAGAAGGTCAAACTTGCAGCAATTGAGTTCACAGAGTATGCTATGGTTTGGTGGGATCAGTTAGTCACTAGTCGAAGAAGATATGGTGATCCTCCAGTGTCTACATGGGATGAGATGAAGCGCATCATGAGGAAGAGATTTGTTCCTACTCATTACTACAGGGAGTTATACCAGAAGCTCCAAGGTCTTACCCAGGGCTCAAAGAGTGTTGAGGATTACTACAAAGAGATGGAAATAACCATGATCCGAGCCAATATCCAGGAGGATGCAGAAGCTACTATGGCTCGTTTTCTTCAAGGCTTAAACCGTGAGATTGCCAATGTAGTCGAGTTGCAGCATTACATGGATTTAGAGGAGATGTTGCATGTGGCCATCAAAGTGGAAAGGCAACTCAAAAGGAAAGGTACATCCCGTTTTACTTCTAGTTCAGTTCCTGTTTGGAAATCTAACACCTTTCATAGGGATGATAAGCCTGTGCCTACGCATAAGTCAGAGAGCTTTGCTAAGCCCAAGCCTGAGGGCCCTCCTAAGCCCAAGACTGAACCTACCCAAGCATCCCAGAGCAGGACACGTGACATTAAGTGTTTCAAGTGTTTAGGTCGTGGACATATTGCCTCACAGTGTCCCAACCGTAGGGTGATGATCATGCATGGGAATGGAGATGTTGAGAGTGAAGGTTCTGAACTCGATGTAGAAGATGAGATGCCTGCGTTAGAAGATGTCGACGAAGAAGAAGTTGTTGAGTATGCTGCTCATGGTGAAGCACTTGTTGCTAGGCGTGCTCTTACTACTCATGTGAAGTTTGAGGATGAGGCACAGCGCGAGAACATCTTCCATACGAGATGCCATATTAGTGACAAGGTATGTACTGTAATCATTGATGGTGGGAGTTGTACTAATGTTGCTAGCACATACCTTGTTGATAAATTAAAGTTGCCCACTACCAAGCATCACCACCCATATAAGTTGCAGTGGATTAATGACTGTGGTGAAGTCAACGTGGTGAAGCAAGTCTTGGTTCCTTTTCGTATTGGAAGGTATCAAGATGAGGTATTGTGTGACGTGGTGCCCATGCAAGCTAGCCACATATTGCTGGGTAGACCGTGGCAGTATGATCGGAGAGTCATCCACGACGGTTACACTAATCGTTATTCCTTTACTATGGATGGCAAGAAGATCGCTCTTGCTCCCCTTAGCCCCAAGGAGATTTATGAGGACCAATTAAGGCTAAAGGAGCAACATGACGAGCAAAGGAAGCAAGCTAAAGAAAAGAAGGAAAACAAGGACAGCAAAACAGTGAGCTGCTATGCCAAACCCCGAGATGTGAAGACTGCATTTCTTGCTAAGTCTCCTATCCTTTTACTCTTATTTAAAGATTCTTATTTTATTGATGCTGAACTCCATGATACTTTGCCTACTGATGTTGTCTCATTGTTGCAGGAGTTCGAGGATGTATTCCCTGAGGAGATCCCAAGTGGATTACCACCGATTCGTGGGATCGAGCACATGATTGACCTTGTCCCCGGAGCTACCATTCCTAACCGTCCAGCCTACAGAAGTAATCCCAAGGAGACGAAGGAGCTTCAAATGCAAGTTGAGGAGCTCATGAGGAAAGGTTATGTGAGAGAGAGCATGAGTCCTTGCGCCGTGCCCGTACTGCTTGTGCCAAAAAAAGATGGGACGTGGAGGATGTGCGTTGACTGCCGAGCCGTCAACAAAATCACTGTAAAGTACCGCTATCCTATTCCTAGGCTAGATGACATGCTTGATGAGTTGCATGGTGCATGCATGTTTTCTAAAATTGATTTAAAGAGCGGATATCACCAAATTCGTATGAGAGAAGGTGATGAATGGAAAACCGCGTTCAAGACTAAACATGGTCTCTACGAGTGGTTAGTTATGCCTTTTGGCTTGACTAATGCACCCAGTACATTCATGCGTTTAATGAACCATGTTTTACGTGATTTCATTGGTAAGTATGTGGTTGTCTATTTTGATGATATTTTGATATACAGTAAGAGCCAGCATGAGCATGTTGAGCATCTTAGGAATGTTCTTACTGTTTTGAGGAATGCAAGTTTGTATGCCAATTTTAAGAAATGTACGTTCTGCACTGATAAGATTGTTTTCCTTGGGTATGTCGTTTCTTCACATGGCATTTCTGTTGATAATGAGAAGGTAAAGGCAATTAAAGATTGGCCTGTACCTAAGTCTGTTTCTGAGGTGCGTAGTTTCCATGGTTTAGCTAGTTTCTATCGTCGATTCATTAGAGATTTTAGCACTATAGCTGCACCTTTGATCGAAGTGGTCAAAAAGAATGTTGCATTTCATTGGGGTCCTGCACAAGAGCATGCTTTTAATTTGCTTAAAGATAAACTTTGTTCTGCTCCTTTGTTATCTCTGCCTGACTTTACTAAAACTTTTGAGATTGAGTGCGATGCCTCAGGTGTAGGTATTGGAGCTGTGCTTATGCAGGAAAAACGCCCAATTGCTTTCTTTAGTGAGAAGTTAAGTGGAGCAGCACTTAACTATCCCACATATGACAAGGAGATGTACGCGTTAGTGAGGGCCTTGGAGACATGGCAACATTACTTGTGGCCCAAAGAATTTGTCATCCACACTGATCATGAGTCCTTGAAGCATTTGAAAGGACAGAGTAAGCTGCATAAGCGTCATGCCAAGTGGATAGAGTTCATTGAGATGTTCCCATACGTGATCAAGTACAAACAAGGTAAAGAGAACGTCGTAGCTGATGCGTTATCTCGTCGGTATACTCTTATCACTACTCTTGATGCTAAACTTTTAGGATTTGAGTATATCAAAGAACAGTATGCTGATGATGTTGATTTTGGTAATGTTTATGATGCATGTGCTACATCTGGTTTTGGCAAGTTCTTTAGGCATGATGGGTTCTTATTTAGAGAAAATAAATTATGTGTGCCTAGGAGTTCATTGCGCGAGCTGTTAGTTAGAGAAGCCCATAGTGGAGGATTAATGGGTCACTTTGGAGTTAGGAAAACTCTAGATGTTTTGCAAGCACATTTCTTTTGGCCTAACATGAGGAGAGATGTAGAGAGGTTATGTGCTAGATGCATTTCATGTAGGCAAGCTAAATCTAGAGTTCATAATCATGGTTTATATACTCCTTTACCCATTCCTACTACTCCGTGGACTGATATCTCTATGGATTTTGTTTTGGGCTTGCCTCGAACAAAACGCGGTAGAGATTCTGTTTTTGTTGTGGTTGACAGGTTCTCTAAGATGGCTCATTTCATTGCTTGCCACAAGACGGATGACGCGAGCAACGTTGCTGACCTTTTCTTCAAAGAGATAGTACGTCTACATGGTGTACCAAGGACCATTGTTTCTGATCGAGATGCAAAGTTCCTTAGTTACTTTTGGAAGACGTTATGGGGAAAGTTGGGAACTAAATTGTTATTCTCCACCACTTGTCACCCCCAGACTGATGGACAGACTGAGGTCGTCAACCGAACCCTATCTACATTATTGAGGTCCATTATTCAGAAAAATTTGAAGAATTGGGAAGATTGCTTGCCCCATGTGGAGTTTGCATATAACCGCAGTGTCCACTCCACTACTAGTTGCTCTCCATTCGAAGTTGTTTATGGCTTCAATCCTCTTACTCCTTTGGATTTGTTGCCATTACCTAGTGCGGAGCAGAGTAACTTGGATGGAGAACAGAAGGCTAAGTTTGTGAAGCAACTCCATGAGAGAGTTCGTCAAGCTATTGAAAAGAAGACTGAGCAATATACCACCCAAGCAAATAAGCATCGAAAGAAAGTAGTCTTTGAGCCTGGTGATTGGGTTTGGGTGCATATGAGAAAGGAGAGGTTTCCTGTTCAGCGACGAACCAAGCTGCATCCCCGAGGAGATGGACCATTCCAAGTCATAGCGAGGATCAACGATAATGCCTACAAATTTGATCTTCCTGGTGAGTATGGTGTATCTGCTACTTTTAATGTTTCTGATCTTTCTCCCTTTTCTTTTGATGAAGGTATATGCGATTTGAGGACAAATCCTTTTGACGAGAGGGGGAATGATGGAGATCCAGATGGAGATCCACTTGCTCGTGATGTTCGTGATGCTAAGGATCCATTGGTCATCCAAGGAGGTCCAATTACCCGAGCTCGAGCTAAGAAAATGCAACAAGCCCTGGCCTCATTCATGCAACAAGCTCTGGCATCATTGAAGTGTCAAGGAAGCTTCCATGAAGAGTCCCAAGACATCTATACTTGCTTGGAAGCCCAAACGACATGAGCATGGTTTACTATCTTATTTTAGCTTAACAATAAGATGGGCTAAGTGTTTGGATAGCCCACGTTTGAGTCTTGTTGTGTCTTGAACTATTTATTTTATGTAACTAGGTTTAGGCATGAATTTGGGTTTAGTCTTATTTTCTGTTTGGTGTTAATTCCAGCCCACTTGTTTATGGGCTTAAGTGCTAGGTATTATTATAAATACCTTGTAAACGCCATTGATGGGGAGATCAGATCAGTTAATTGAATTTTCAGAAATTGAGTGTGCCTTTCTCTTGGGTTCCCTCTCAACTAGGCTTATCAAGGTCTTCTTCCTTGTGGCGCCTCCTTCTTCACCATCCACCATTGCTATACCTTAGGTTCTCGAATTCTTATTCGTAGGGCCAAGGTCCAATACCTTGGGTTCGAGTCTCTTTAGGCTTTGGGTCTAGGTTTCATAAGTTGCGTTTCAGTTCCTTCAAACTCCAACCTACGAGTTCTCCTGTCCGTGCGCATCACCATTGTTTCTGATCGAGATGCAAAGTTCCTTAGTTACTTTTGGAAGACGTTTTGGGGAAAGTTGGGAACTAAATTGTTATTCTCCACCACTTGTCACCCCCAGATTGATGGACAGACTGAGGTCGTCAACCGAACCCTGTCTACATTATTGAGGTCCATTATTTAGAAAAATTTGAAGAATTGGGAAGATTGCTTGCCCCATTGGAGTTTGCATATAACCGCAGTGTCCACTCCACTACTAGTTGCTCTCCATTCGAAGTTGTTTATGGCTTCAATCCTCTTACTCCTTTGGATTTGTTGCCATTACCTAGCGCGGAGCAGGGTAACTTGGATGGAGAACAGAAGGCTAAGTTTGTGAAGCAACTCCATGAGAGAGTTCGTCAAGCTATTGAAAAGAAGACTGAGCAGTATACCACCCAAGCAAATAAGCATCGAAAGAAAGTAGTCTTTGAGCCCGGTGATTGGGTTTGGGTGCATATGAGAAAGGAGAGGTTTCCTGTTCAGCGACGAACCAAGCTGCATCCCCGAGGAGATGGACCATTCCAAGTCATAGCGAGGATCAACGATAATGCCTACAAATTGGATCTTCCTGGTGAGTATGGTGTATCTGCTACTTTTAATGTTTCTGATCTTTCTCCCTTTTCTTTTGATGAAGGTATATGCGATTTGAGGACAAATCCTTTTGAGGAGAGGGGGAATGATGGAGATCCAGATGGAGATCCACTTGCTCGTGATGTTCGTGATGCTAAGGATCCATTGGTCATCCAAGGAGGTCCAATTACCCGAGCTCGAGCTAAGAAAACGCAACAAGCCCTGGCCTCATTCATGCAACAAGCTCTGGCATCATTGAAGTGTCAAGGAAGCTTCCATGAAGAGTCCCAAGACATCTATACTTGCTTGGAAGCTCAAACGACATGAACATGGTTTACTATCTTATTTTAGCTTAACAATAAGATGGGCTTAGTGTTTGGATAGCCCACGTTTGAGTCTTGTTGTGTCTTGGACTATTTATTTTATGTAACTAGGTTTAGGCATGAATTTGGGTTTAGTTTTATTTTCTATTGGTGTTAATTCCAGCCCACTTGTTTATGGGCTTAAGTGCTAGGTATTATTATAAATACCTTGTAAACGCTATTGATGGAGATCAGTTAATTGAATTTTCAGAAATTGAGTGTGCCTTTCTCTTGGGTTCCCTCTCAACTAGGTGATGAGTGTCGTCAGTCACCAAAAAATAAAACTTCCTAACTCTACTATGTAGATAGCGGAGTAAGGGTCGAACCCACAGAGACTGAATTATTTAAGTTAATTATTAAATTAAAAATCTAATCTTAAGTTTTACGGAAATAAGAAATTTTGGGGTTTTGGAGTTTTGTAAGCTATGCCTAAAAGAGAGAAAGCAAGGATAATTAAATATCAAAAAACAAATATGAAAAAGCTTCAGTTACAAGGTAATTAATTATTCTTGGATTTAGATGTTGATCATTGATTACAAAATATTATTGTCAATTAAATAGTCAACCGTAGCATAACAACAAGCTCTGTTACACCATCTTCCCTTACTGAGTCGTTAGTTAAAACAAGCTCTTTAACTAATCTCTAACTACTTAACCTACCTAGAACAAGCTCTCTAGATATAAGTTGTAGCAGCATTAACAACTAGAAAGATATGGGTTGACATTAGATAACAAACACATAAGCTCGGTTCATTTAATCTAAACCTCAATTCTCCTCCATCCCTAGTGATTAACTCCATAAGCAATTACGGACTTATGTTTTTAATCTGGCAGTAGAATATTTAATTAAATTAAATAGTGGGCCCTACTATCTAATCAAGCAAATAATCATGCAAATGTGCTCAGAGAATCTTGGATACTTAATCAACAATTATATTATAAGCTCAAAATCTCACAACATTCTTTTTCCCAAGAACAATGAATTTACCTCATAACTGAATAAGAAAACTACTCACTAGACATATTCAAGATCATAAAATTCAAGTTATATATTATAAAGATTACAAATATCATGCAAGAAACAATCAAAGAAGCAATCTTTAATAATATAAAAATCAGAATTACTAATCAAGATTATAAACTAGTAAGCAAGAACACACAAACAATATTAATTTAAATAAAGAAAACAAAATCAAAATTAAAAATAATAAAGAAATCAGCAACTAATTAAAAATAAAGAAAAAAATAAAATTTTATTAAAAACCCTAAAGAAAATCCTACAAGACTAAAAGAGGGAAGAGGGATAAGAAGGATGTGAGGGATTAGAGAGATGCTGTTTATGAAAGCCTTGTGCTCTTTATATAGGCCTAAGGAAGAGTTTAAAAGACTTTCCTAAGCAATGTGGGATTCAGATAAGAGTTTACTTGGGAAACAAGTAATTTGACTAGTCAAACTCTTACCTTTATCTCATCATCTTTTTACAATTATTTTCTAAGTAAAATTCCTAAGGCCTATTTTTATTAATTAATTACAGATCTAAGACAAAATAAAATTAAGAAATTATCTTGTCTCGACAAAATCTGGTCTTGAACTTGCTTTGTTGGAATTTCTTCTCAATCTCGTTTTTCTGTCCAGAATTTCGTACTGATTTTGTCCAGACGTTTGACCCATCAAATGAACTCTGATTTTTGCGATCTTGGACATTCTGGAAACCTTGAGAAGTCCTCTACAACTTCCATGAAGGCCACATCTTGAGATCAGGTCGTTAAATTGGTCAAAAATGTCAATCTTTCAAGCTGGACAGAAAATACTGTACCTTGCTCTTTTTAGCTTCTTTTTATTCCAACTCTGATATTTAATACCTAAAACATAAAATAAACATTAGTAAGCTCTTTTAGGCATAAAACATCAATAAAGCAAATATATTAGCACATATAAAATTCACAAAATATCATCCTATCAAATTCCCCCACACTTAGCTTTTGCTAGTCCTCTAGCAAACCTTAGCTAACTAATTCCTAAAGAACTAAATCCTAAAATCCTAACTCACTTTCGTAGGAATCACGATTGCATTTAGCATATGCAATAAGCCTTTAAACCCCTAGGTCACCCCTAGGTCACCAGTTGTGTCTCGTGAGGGTTTTCAGAAGATATACCCACAAAATCTTTTACTTAAGACTCAATTTTAAAAATTATGACTCCAAAACAAGATTAAGATCATGGACATATTTTCAAATCTTTCAATTCTTAACTCGTAACTTCAACAAGAGTTAAAAAATCAAGTCAATCATATTCTAATCATTACTTCTCATATTCATGCATACTTCTAAATAAATTCATGCAAAATTTACAATCAACACAACTGAAACATATAATATCAACTTTGCAATTATCCACTTTACATTACTACAAACAAAGTCAATAGATCAAGAACCTTTTTTTTTCTTTTGAGGTTTCAACAATGGTTTCCCTAAGTACTTACTTGCCTTTTTACGCGAATGTTAATATTGGTGGTACCAACACCCGGTTACTCAACAAGTTAGCCCTCTTTTAGAGTGCTTTGCATACTCATATTTCAAGTCACTTCTTAATCAACAAGATCAAGCAACTCAAAACATTGGAGTAGAATTTAAAGCTTTCAACCTCTATTTTTTTTTTCTTCTTTTTTTTTCCTCTTTTATGTTTATTTTTATTTTTTTTCTTTTGTTCTTGTCTATTTATCCTTTGCTTATACCAACTTCAATGAACTAATCACATTATCAATATCATATGATCAATCATATTTAATCATGAACTCACATAAATTCTTTAGAAAGTACTCACTTCAATAATAATAACAATCAAAATAGTCTCAACTTTCTTATAAAACTTTGTTTTAGTTTAGAATCAATCCTTAAAAGAAAGAAAACATATCATGATCTTCAAAACACTTAAAAATTTGACCTTTTTTTTTAATTTCCACTTCCTAAAAAAAAAAACTCTATACTCATAAACCAATATTCCCCCCCACACTTAAATCTTACTTTGTCCTCAAAGTAAGTCTAGCATGCAAAGAAGAACAATAAAAACTCAAAAATTAAATGGTAATACAAGTAAAGGAAAGAAATACTCCCTCATTTTACATCCTTGGGTTGCCTCCCAAGTAGCGCTTTTGTTTAATGTCGTTAGCTCGACTGCTCCACTTTCCATCATCCAATCCCAAATGCAAACCTTTTCTTTGATTTCTGTTGGTTCTGACTTATGATTACTTCTCCAAAGATGTTGAACTCCACTATGTTATCATCAAACTCCATGGTGAGTGTTTCCTTATCCACATCTATTTTGGCTTTGGATGTCTTCAAGAATGGTCTCCCTAGCAGCATTGGTGTTGGAAAAGGAGAATTATCATCCTCCATATCAAGAACATAGAAGTCTGCTGGGAAGACTAATTTATCAACCTGCACAAGAACATCCTCTAATATCCCTTCAGGATAGGCATTAGTTCTATCAGCCAATTGTATAATAACACCAGTCTCTTTCAAAGGTCCAAGATTTAAAGATTTATAAATTGACAAAGGCATGACATTTATAGAAGCTCCTAAATCTATCATGGACTTATCAATCATGCTGTTACCTATCTTACATGAAATACTAAACATGCCAGGATCTCCACACTTTGGGGGAAGTTTTCTTTGAATGATGGCAGACACATTCTCCCCCACAACTACTTTTTCATCACCTTTTAGTTTCTTCTTGTTAGTGCACAATTCTTTTAAAAATTTTGCGTACCTGGGTACTTGCTTTATAGCATCAAGAAGAGGAATGTTCACCTCCACTTTCCTAAAGGTCTCCAAGATCTCTTTGTCTTGCTCTTCTTTCTTGTTGTTGGCTAACCTACTAGGAAAAAGAGGAGGGTAAGTACCAGTATTAAAGGGGACTCTTTTATCACTTACCTTAGACTTTGAAGCATTGTTGTCAACTTCTCCTTTTGCTTCCATGTTAGTGTCAACATGCTCTTCTTTCTTTGGTTTTGCCAACCTACTAGGAAAAGGAGGAGGGTAAGTACCAACATTAAAAGGGACACGTTTTTCACTTACCTTGTCAAAATCTCTATAAAGAGGAGGGAGCTTGACTACATTTTTATGTGGTGGAGCCTTAAAGTTGACCTCTTCATATGCATTCTCTTTGGGTCCAATTTCCTTCTCACTCCTCAAAAAGATGGCACTCACATTCTCCCTTGGATTCACCATAGGTTGAGAAGGCGACTTGTTGGATTCCCTAGCTTCAAGTCTGCTTAGTGAAGTAGCCATTTGGCTCATTTGGTGCTCAAGGTGTGCAATTCTTTGATTGTTCTCTTGTTGATTTTGTAAAGTAGAGGCAGCAAGATTCTTTACAATTTCTTCAAGAGACATGCTTCCACTTTGGTGTTGTGTTTGGTGTGGTGGCCACTCTTGGTATGTAGGTATGGGGACTTGGAAATTATTTGGCCTATTGTGTGGTGGGACATATGGTGTAGACCTATTTCCATATTGCAAATTTGGGTGGTCCCTCCAACCAGAGTTGTAAGAATTGGAGTAAGGGTCATACTTACCTTGGGAAGGTCCTGGGAATCCTCCTACAACATTAGCTTGCTCCATGGAATCTTCTTGTAAAGTTGGACACATATCAGTAGGGTGTCCGATGTTGGAGCAAACTCCACAAGCCTTGGCTTGTTGCATGTTACCTACAGCCAATTGTTGCACAAGGGATGTTAGATTAGCAATTTGTTTTTCCAAAGAAGAAGTACTTACCTCATGTGCTTGCTTCAGTGGTGGTGGTGGATCTCTCCTTGTGTTAAATTGTTGAGAATTGGCAGCCATGTTTGCTATCAAGTTTTGAGCTTCTTGAGGAGTCTTATCCACCAAAGCTCCTCCACTGGCAGCATCTATCATGCTTCTATCATGGGGTAATAGTCCCTCATAGAAATATTGGATCAATAGTTGCTCATGAATTTGGTGATGTGGGCAACTAGCACATAATCGTTTAAATCTTTCCCAATATTCATAGAGTGACTCACCATTAAATTGCCTAATTCCACAAATTTCTTTGCGGATGTTGGCTGCCCTAGAAGCAGGAAAATATCTTTCCAAGAAGAGTCTCTTCATATCATCCCAAGTGTTGATGGTCCCAGAAGGTAAGTAGTAAAGCCAATCTTTGGCTGCATCTGCCAAAGAGAATGGAAAGGCCCTTAGCTTGATTTGCTCTTCACTAACCCCAGCAGGCTTCATGGTGGAGCAAACAACATGGAACTCCTTTAGATGTTTGTGTGAATCTTCACCTGCAAGACCATGAAAAGTTGGTAAAAGATGTATCAAACCAGATTTTAATTCAAAAGCAACATCTAAAGTAGGATAGGTTATGCAAAGGGGTTGTTGGTTCATAGTGGGTGCTGCCAACTCCTTCAAGGTTCTGTTCACGTTTTGACCCATGGTGTCCTCTTCTGAATCACTAGAGAATTCAAAAGTGGGATTGAACGTGGGCTCGGGGGAAGGTGGATCTTCGGAAGTGGATGGTGGTGGTTGGGGCGTTTGTAGCACCGCACTTTGGGTTGCCTGAATGTAATCTCTAATCTTTCGAAGTTTGTAACTAGAGTGCTCGTCAGACATGCAAACCCTGCAAGGAAGAAAGAAAAGAAAATAATTAGATCTTTAAATTATAATAAACAACTTAAATAAATAACAGTCCCCGGCAACGGCGCCAAAATTTGATGAGTGTCGTCAGTCACCAAAAAATAAAACTTCCTAACTCTACTATGTAGATAGCGGAGTAAGGGTCGAACCCACAGAGACTGAATTATTTAAGTTAATTATTAAATTAAAAATCTAATCTTAAGTTTTACGGAAATAAGAAATTTTGGGGTTTTGGAGTTTTGTAAGCTATGCCTAAAAGAGAGAAAGCAAGGATAATTAAATATCAAAAAACAAATATGAAAAAGCTTCAGTTACAAGGTAATTAATTATTCTTGGATTTAGATGTTGATCATTGATTACAAAATATTATTGTCAATTAAATAGTCAACCGTAGCATAACAACAAGCTCTGTTACACCATCTTCCCTTACTGAGTCGTTAGTTAAAACAAGCTCTTTAACTAATCTCTAACTACTTAACCTACCTAGAACAAGCTCTCTAGATATAAGTTGTAGCAGCATTAACAACTAGAAAGATATGGGTTGACATTAGATAACAAACACATAAGCTCGGTTCATTTAATCTAAACCTCAATTCTCCTCCATCCCTAGTGATTAACTCCATAAGCAATTACGGACTTATGTTTTTAATCTGGCAGTAGAATATTTAATTAAATTAAATAGTGGGCCCTACTATCTAATCAAGCAAATAATCATGCAAATGTGCTCAGAGAATCTTGGATACTTAATCAACAATTATATTATAAGCTCAAAATCTCACAACATTCTTTTTCCCAAGAACAATGAATTTACCTCATAACTGAATAAGAAAACTACTCACTAGACATATTCAAGATCATAAAATTCAAGTTATATATTATAAAGATTACAAATATCATGCAAGAAACAATCAAAGAAGCAATCTTTAATAATATAAAAATCAGAATTACTAATCAAGATTATAAACTAGTAAGCAAGAACACACAAACAATATTAATTTAAATAAAGAAAACAAAATCAGAATTAAAAATAATAAAGAAATCAGCAACTAATTAAAAATAAAGAAAAAAATAAAATTTTATTAAAAACCCTAAAGAAAATCCTACAAGACTAAAAGAGGGAAGAGGGATAAGAAGGATGTGAGGGATTAGAGAGATGCTGTTTATGAAAGCCTTGTGCTCTTTATATAGGCCTAAGGAAGAGTTTAAAAGACTTTCCTAAGCAATGTGGGATTCAGATAAGAGTTTACTTGGGAAACAAGTAATTTGACTAGTCAAACTCTTACCTTTATCTCATCATCTTTTTACAATTATTTTCTAAGTAAAATTCCTAAGGCCTATTTTTATTAATTAATTACAGATCTAAGACAAAATAAAATTAAGAAATTATCTTGTCTCAACAAAATCTGGTCTTGAACTTGCTTTGTTGGAATTTCTTCTCAATCTCGTTTTTCTGTCCAGAATTTCGTACTGATTTTGTCCAGACGTTTGACCCATCAAATGAACTCTGATTTTTGCGATCTTGGACATTCTGGAAACCTTGAGAAGTCCTCTACAACTTCCATGAAGGCCACATCTTGAGATCAGGTCGTTAAATTGGTCAAAAATGTCAATCTTTCAAGCTGGACAGAAAATACTGCACTTTGCTCTTTTTAGCTTCTTTTTATTCCAACTCTGATATTTAATACCTAAAACATAAAATAAAATTAAACTTAGTAAGCTCTTTTAGGCATAAAACATCAATAAAGCAAATATATTAGCACATATAAAATTCACAAAATATCATCCTATCACTAGGCTTATCAAGGTCTTCTTCCTTGTGGCGCCTCCTTCTTCACCATCCACCATTGCTATACCTTAGGTTCTCGAATTCTTATTCGTAGGGTCAAGGTCCAATACCTTTGGGTTCGAGTCTCTTTAGGCTTCGGGTCTAGGTTTCAGAAGTTGTCATTCATCAACTTTGCTTCTGTCTTCTTGCGTGTCAGCTCCTTCAAATTCCAAGCTACGTTTTGTCTTGTCTGTACATCACGAAGCCTAAAGAGACTCGAACCTAAAGGTATTGGACCTTGACCCTACGAACAAGAATTCGAGAACCTAAGGTATAGCAATGGTGGATGGTGAAGAAGGAGGCGCCACAAGGAAGAAGACCTTGATAAGCCTAGTAGAGAGGGAACCCAAGAGAAAGGCACACTCAAATTCTGAAAATTCAATTTACTGATCTGTGCATCAATAGCGTTTACAAGGTATTTATAATAATACCTAGCACTTAAGCCCATAAACAAGTGGGCTGGAATTAACACCAACAGAAAATAAAACTAAACCCAAATTCATGCCTAAACCTAGTTACATAAAATAAATAGTCCAAGACACAACAAGACTCAAACATGGGCTATCCAAACACTTAGCCCATCTTATTGTTAAGCTAAAATAAGATAGTAAACCATGCTCATGTCGTTTGGGCTTCCAAGCAAGTATAGATGTCTTGGGACTCTTCATGGAAGCTTCCTTGACACTTCAATGATGCCATAGCTTGTTGCATGAATAAGGCCAGGGCTTGTTGCGTCTTCTTATCTCGAGCTCGGGTAATTGGACCTCCTTGGATGACCAATGGATCCTTAGCATCACGAACATCACGAGCAAGTGGATCTCCATCATTCCCTCCTTGGATGACCAATGGATCCTTAGCATCACGAACATCACGAGCAAGTGGATCTCCATCATTCCCTCCTTGGATGACCAATGGATCCTTAGCATCACGAACATCACGAGCAAGTGGATCTCCATCATTCCCCCTCTCCTCAAAAGGATTTGTGCTCAAATCGCATATACCTTCATCAAAAGAAAAGTGAGAAAGATCAGAAACATTAAAAGTAGCAGATACACCATACTCACAAGGAAGATCCAATTTGTAGGCATTATCATTGATCTTCTCTATGACTTGGAATGGTCCATCTCCTCGGGAATGCAGCTTGGTTCGTCGCTGAATAGGAAACCTCTCCTTTCTCATATGCACCAAAACCCAATCACCAGGCTCAAAGACTACTTTCTTTCGATGCTTATTTGCTTGGGTGGTATACTGTGCAGTCTTCTTTTCAATAGCTTGACGAACTCTCTCATGGAGTTGCTTCACAAACTTAGCCTTCTGTTCTCCATCCAAATTACTCTGCTCCGCACTAGGTAATGGCAACAAATCCAAAGGAGTAAGAGGATTGAAGCCATAAACAACTTCGAATGGAGAGCAACTAGTAGTGGAGTGGACACTGCGGTTATACGCAAACTCCACATGGGGCAAGCAATCTTCCCAATTCCTAAACCTAGTTACATAAAATAAATAGTCCAAGACACAACAAGACTCAAACGTGGGCTATTCAAACACTTAGCCCATCTTATTGTTAAGCTAAAATAAGATAGTAAACCATGCTCATGTCGTTTGGGCTTCCAAGCAAGTATAGATGTCTTGGGACTCTTCATGGAAGCTTCCTTGACACTTCAATGATGCCAGAGCTTGTTGCATGAATGAGGCCAGGGCTTGTTGCGTCTTCTTAGCTCGAGCTCGGGTAATTGGACCTCCTTGGATGACCAATGGATCCTTAGCATCACGAACATCACAAGCAAGTGGATCTCCATCATTCCCTCCTTGGATGACCAATGGATCCTTAGCATCACGAACATCATGAGCAAGTGGATCTCCATCAGTACATGGGAAAGAAGACAAAGAAAATAAGGCAACCGGTTATGCAAAATAAAAGAGAGAAGAAAAAGCTAGCCTTGACTAATTTTTATGAGTATAAACGGTGGAAGATTTTGGCAGCCTAGGATGTACTAGGTATGGCCATAATATAGAGACAAGATGATGCTAACGTGAACTGCAGATCAGGAAAGAAAATAAATAAGCTGTCGGGTTAGACAAGTAATGTTAGGAAAGAAAGGAAAAATGGAAGATAGGAAGAAAATGTTAAGTTGACCGAAAGGTTTGAAATTATACAAGAATAAAACAAATATGGTACCATAGGAAATATATATTATAAGCCAAATATATTTAGTTAATTAAGGGAGATATTTGGCTATTAAAATTATACAAGGAACGTAAGATAAGTGGCATAGGAAATGAGAGAAGCAGTCAACTAAAGTGACTGGAAATTTTACATGAGAATAAATATTTATTAGCATAAGAAATTTTAAGAAATTCTAATATTCTAAGTAAAGGGAATTTAACTAAGAATTAGACAAGCGAGGGAATTTTATACCGAAAATTAATCATATCAAATTTTGATTTGGCAGTTTATAATTCGGAGAGATAAGAAGCATAAGGATACAACTTAAGGCATTGCTCTACAGTATACTGAGGTAAGGGATGTAATTTAAAGTTGTGATGGTATCCCTTACTTTCATCGCAAATTTTAAAGAAATGCCTGAAGCATGAATTTTATTCCGAAGTTAATTTTCATGATCTTTTAATTTGTTAAATGAACTTTATAACTTCTATGTATATTTTTCCATAATGTTTTAAGTATGATATGAAATGATGCGTACGGACAAGACAAAACGTAGCTTGGAATTTGAAGGAGCTGACACGCAAGAAGACAGAAGCAAAGTTGATGAATGACAACTTCTGAAACCTAGACCCGAAGCCTAAAGAGACTCGTACCCAAAGGTATTGGACCTTGACCCTACGAATAAAAATTCGAGAACCTAAGGTATAGCAATGGAGGATGGTGAAGAAGGAGGCGCCACAAGGAAGAAGACCTTGATAAGCCTAGTTGAGAGGGAACCCAAGAGAAAGGCACACTCAATTTCTGAAAATTCAATTAACTGATCTGCCCATCAATAGCGTTTACAAGGTATTTATAATAATACCTAGCACTTAACACCAATAGAAAATAAAACTAAACCCAAATTCATGCCTAAACCTAGTTACATAAAATAAATAGTCCAAGACACAACAAGACTCAAACGTGGGCTATCCAAACACTTAGCCCATCTTATTGTTAAGCTAAAATAAGATAGTAAACCATGCTCATGTCGTTTGGGCTTCCAAGCAAGTATAGATGTCTTGGGACTCTTCAAGGAAGCTTCCTTGACACTTCAATGATGCCAGAGCTTATTGCATGAATGAGGCCAGGGCTTGTTGCGTTTTCTTAGCTCGAGCTCGGGTAATTGGACCTCCTTGGATGACCAATGGATCCTTAGCATCACGAACATCACGAGCAAGTGGATCTCCATCTGGATCTCCATCATGAAATAAATATGTTTTCCGAAAAGGTATCGGAGTGGCAAACCCCAGGCTAACTTAGACCCTGGTACGTCCGGTCCTTACTATTTTATATCAATTGTATGATTTAAGAAGTTACATAAGTAAGTAAGTTTTGAGACTCAGGCCTTCCTATAGTTTATGTTATTGCCTGTCATGCTTGCCACATTGTGGCATAAGTTTAGCCACGTCGTGCATGTCCTCGACCACATTGTGTATGTTTCCATCCTTTGTGGGTATGTTGGTCCTTCGTGGTGTATGTTCGCTGTACGACTCTGATCATGTCTACAGCCCATACCATGGCCATAGGTATTCCGTTCCCTCTTCGGAGGAAGAAGTATGTTCCCTCTTCGGAGGAAGAAGTAAGTGTCATGATCGCATACTGGCTATATGATTCTGCCTAGTCTCCAAGAACTGTATGACATGTTTTATTACTTTTGATATTAAATTTTAAAGTAAGATGCATGTTTGATCAGGTATGAATTTTGATATATATATATTAAAGAATTCATAAAATGTCTTAAAGTATGAAATGCATTATTATGACATTTGTTTACTACATATATAGATGCTATGACTATTTTAAATGCATTTCTTACGAGGCTTTCCAAAAAGCTCACCCCCTACTCTATCAGATTATTTGCAGTGATCATCCCTTTGCCTGTTGCGCATATGATGTAGACTGAGGGATACGTCTCTCCTCCGGCTACTTTTTGTACTCACGTAAGGTATACTCTTATTTTAATACCAGACATCCTGTAGGGCACAGATATTTGTGTATAATAATACTTTTGGGATGTAATCGATATAATATGAATGTAAGCGTTACTTTTAGAAATAAGCCAATATAATGTGAATGAAAATATTATGATATCTCTGTGGTTGGAAAAGTATGATGAGATGCTGGCAGGAATGCAACCCAAGTAAGAAATTAAGATTAAATATATATATATAAAAAATTAGCCCAAAACTTCCACGTTTCCGGGATGTGACACATGATTTCCATAATTTATCAGTACACGTGTAGCACTTAGCTCTCAAAGGACTCTAGAGGTGGCTCCCACAGTTCACGAAGAAAGCTGCGTAGCGCGTAGTTCCTTTGAGTTCTCTGGAGGTGGCTCACACTGTACAAGAGATCGAGTTTTACTCGGGTTCACCTCTATGGCTTATGTTCTCAAATGGTTCACCGATACACGTGTAGCGCTTAGCTCTCAAAGGACTCTAGAGGTGGCTCCCACAGTTCACGAAGAAAGCTGCGTAGCACGTAGTTCCTTTGAGTTCGCTAGAGGTGGCTCACACGGTACAAGAGATTGAGTTTTACTCGGGTTCGCCTCTATGGCTTATGTTCTCAAATGGTTTAACCGATTGTGACGTCCCAGTCACCATATGATGGAGATCCAAGCTCACAAAGCTCAAGTCATGTTCGTGATGATCGTGATCCTTTGAGTGTCCATGGAGGTCCAATTACAAGAGCTAAATCAAAGATAATGCAACAAGCCTTGGCTGGTTTCATTGATATTGCTAGAGAGAAAGCCCAACAAAGGTTGAGCATGGAGGATGATAAAGTCTTCTACAACATGATCCAAGCCCAAGTTCAACCTTCTTGAAGACACACAAGTATTGGGCCGAAATGCAAATTAGGCTAGATGCATATTTTATTTAGTTAAGTATTATTGGGCTGAACATTGTCTTAATTTAATTTAAGCCCAATTCCTTTTTAAATAATAGATTTTGTAAGACTTCTATTACTTGTTCTGCAAGTTAGGAGAGTAGGATTCCTATTGCTTGTTCTACAAGTTTGCTATTTCCTATTCTGCAAGTTAGGAAAGTAGGATTCCTATTACTTGTGCTGCAAGTTATCTATTTGCCTATAAATAGTTATGTAACCCTTTGGGGAGAACACAATTGATTTTAGTAATAAAATTGAGAGACTTCTTCTCTTTGGTTCTCTTGAGAACTCTTGAACTTATCAAGGTCTTCCTTGTGGCGTTCTTCTATCTTCTACCAATATATACCATAGGTTCTTGCTTTTCTAAGCAATGGGTCTTGGTCCAATACCATAGGTTCTTGTGTTTCTACACAACGGGTCTTGGTTTTATCTCTAATTTTTGTTTTCTTTTGCTGCGTTTTTAACTTGTTCTTGTTTTTCTTCAAGTGTTCTTCATTGAACCTCATCTTCTCTTGGTGAGGTTCATATCATTTGGCATCAGAGCTTAGGTTCAATTCGTGGGAGTATCGTTTTTTTTTCTTTTTCTTTCTTTGTCTTCTTGTCTTGGACAAACTTGATCTTGAATCCTTTTCCAAGCCATCACTAATATTGTTTGTCCCTCAAACCTATTGTCTTTACTTAGCCACCAAGTAAACCCTATCTTGTTCTTCAAGCAACCAAATCCCAAAGGTTTTCTTGCTCACCAAGAAACCTTCAAAAGCTCTACATTACATAAAGACCACTTGTTTCACAAGCCACCGTTCCCTCTCATTCCTTGCCACACAAGCTGCTACCAAAACTAGCTTGTTTTTGTCAAAAAGTTGCCTTGTTCCCCAAGTAAACCTCTTCTTATTATTTAGACTTTTTTTTCTTCATTGTTCGTTTACTTTAGTAAAATATAAAAAAAAAGAGAAAAAAAAAGAGAAAAAAAAGAAAAGAAAAAAAAAGAAAAAAGAAAAATCAATTCAAGAGGGGATTTATTACATCGTGTGTAGCAAGTGCAACATCAAAGGTAATTCGTGGAGGTGTGCTTCATCAAAATCTTGAGGTAGTCATTCTTTCTTGAGCTTTGAGATTTCTTATTTGCCTAATTTGAAAATTCATTGCTGCCATTCTACCCTACTGCCTAAAATTACCTTTTTGACCCTACCACATAAAAGGACAAAACTACCCCACCTTTGGCTAAACCCTACCCTAATTAAACACCCCAAAACACACATATTTCCTTCAAGGTTTAGTTTCATTAGAGTCTTCTTAAGCCTTATTGAGTCTTTGCAAAGTCTTGTTGAGTCTTCATTGTTTTGTTTTCCCTTGATTAAAAATCTTGTGCTCAGCTTGTTTATTGTTGGTTGATAGTTAAAGTCCATAAGCTGATTTTTATTGAGTCTTGAGTCAATAAGAACCTATAGAGAAAAGTTGTGTGAGGAAAAAAAAAGGCAAGAGTATGTGAGTAACATTAGTAGAGAAAAGCCTATTAAAATTGTGTGAAACACGAGTGTGAGTGTTACATTCTTATGTGTATTGAGTGTAAACACGGGAGGTCATACTTGTGATGTCCTTTTCTTTTACTAATGTTTCTTGCAGGTTACAATCATGTCTTCTAATAGTGAAAAGCTTGATTTGAGTAAGATTGAGATCATGTTCCTAGCCATGCAAGAACAACTTTCGAGGATAGAGTCGAAGTTGGTTAAATATGATAAGTTGGAGAAACATGATGCTACCCTAGCTAAGGTAAACCAAGGTAATACCTCTCATGCATGTGGTATTGTTGCTAATAATAAGTTGGATAACAACTACGTGGAAGATTTTGATGAATACTGCCATTAGAGGATGATGAGGATAGTATGCAATTACCTATGGATGGAAAGGTATCTGTAGCATGTCAAACTTTAAGTCTGCTACTGAAAGATGAGGATCAATTGAGATTAAAAGAGAGTGAGAAAAGAATAGTGAGTGAAGATGAGGTTAAGCAAAAAGAGAAAACAATCAAGATTGAGTGTGATGCTTCAAGCATAGGTATCGAAGTTGTTTTAATGCAAGAGAAGCCCCCCATTGCTTTCTTCAGTGAGAAGTTAAGTGGAGCTGGCCTTAACTATCCCATGTACAATAAAGAGATGTATGCATTAGTGAGGACCTTGGAAACATGGCAACACTATTTATGGCCTAAGGAATTTGTCATCCACACTGATCATGAGTCCTTGAAGCACTTGAAAGGACAAAGCAAGTTGAACAAGCGTCATGCCAAGTGGATGGAGTTCATTGAAACATTTCCATATGTGATCAAATATAAACAAGGTAAAGAAAATGTCGTGGCTTATGCATTATCTCGAAGGTATACTCTAGTCACTACTCTTAATGCAAAACTACTTGGATTTGAGTATATTAAAGACTTGTATGCTACTGATGAGGATTTTGAAAATGTGTTCATTGCCTGTGAGAAAACTGGTTTTGGAAAGTTTTATAGGCATGATGGATTCTTATTTAGGGAAAATAGATTATGTGTGCCTAGGAGTTCTTTAAGAGGATTACTTGTTAGAGAACCCCATAGTGGTGGATTAATGGGACATTTTGGAGTAAAGAAAACTTTAGATATATTGCATGATCACTTCTTTTGGCCTAACATGAAAAGAGATGTTGAAAAATTGTGTGAAAGATGTGTCACTTGTAAACAAGCTAAGTCTAGAGTTATGAATCATGGTCTTTATACTCCATTGCCTATTCCTATTGCTCCTTGGACTGACATTTCTATGGACTTTGTTTTGGGGTTACCAAGAACAAAGAGAGGTAGAGATTCTGTTTTTGTTGTTATTGACAGGTTCTCTAAGATGGCTCACTTCATTGCTTGTCACAAGACAGATGATGGAAGCAACATTGCCGATTTATTCTTCAAGGAAATTGTTCGTCTACATGGTGTTCCGAGGACCATTGTTTCTGACCGTGATGTGAAGTTCCTTAACTACTTTTGGAAAACATTATGGGGAAAGTTAGGAACAAAGCTATTGTTTTCCACGACTTGTCATCCACAAACCGATGGTCAAACTAAAGTAGTCAATCGTACTTTGTCTACTTTGTTGAGGTCCATTATTCAAAAGAATTTGAAGAATTGGGAAGATTATTTGCCTCATGTGGAGTTTGCTTATAATAGAAGTGTGCATTCTACTACTAGTTATTCTCCATTTGAAATTGTCTATGGTTTTTATCCACTCACTCCATTGGATCTTTTACCACTACCTATTGAGGAGAGAGCTAGTTTGAATGGGGAAAAGAAAGCTGATTTTGTTAAGCAACTACATGAGAAGGTACGTCAAAACATTAAGAAGAGGACTGAGCAATATTGATAGGATGATATTTTGTGAATTTTATATGTGCTAATATATTTGCTTTATTGATGTTTTATGCCTAAAAGATCTTACTAATGTTTATTTTATGTTTTAGGTATTAAATATCAGAGTTGGAATAAAAAGAAGCTAAAAAGAGCAAAGTGCAGTATTTTCTGTCCAGCTTGAAAGATTGACATTTTTGACCAATTTAACGACCTGATCTCAAGATGTGGCCTTCATGGAAGTTGTAGAGGACTTCTCAAGGTTTCCAGAATGTCCAAGATCGCAAAAATCGGAGTTCATTTGGTGGGTCAAACGTCTGGACAAAATCAGTATGAAATTCTGGGCAGAAAAACGAGATTGAGAAGAAATTCCAACAAAGCAAGTTCAAGACCAGATTTTGTTGAGAGAAGATAATTTCTTAATTTTATTTTGTCTTAGATCTGTAATTAATTAATAAAAATAGGCCTTAGGAATTTTACTTAGAAAATAATTGTAAAAGATGATGAGATAAAGATAAGAGTTTGACTAGTCAAATTACTTGTTTCCCAAGTAAACTCTTATCTGAATCCCACATTGCTTAGGAAAGTCTTTTAAACTCTTCCTTAGGCCTATATAAAGAGCACAAGGCTCTCATAAACAATATCCCTAAAATCCCTCAAATCCCTCTCCTCCCTCTTCTATTTTAGTCTTGTAGGATTTTTTTTAGGGTTTGTAATAAAATTTTATTTTTTCTTTATTTTTAATTAGTTGCTGATTTCTTTATTATTTTTAATTCTGATTTTGTTTTCTTTATTTAAATTAATATTGTTTGTTCTTGCTTGCTACTTTATAATCTTGATTAGTAATTCTGATTTTATATTATTAAAGATTGCTTCTTTGATTGTTTCTTGCATGATATTTGTAATCTTTATAATATATAACTTGAATTATATGATCTTGAATATGTCTAGTGAGTAGTTTTCTTATTCAGTTATGAGGTAAATTGATTATTCTTGGGAAAAGCATGTTGTGAGATTCTTGAACCTATTATATAATTGTTGATTAAGTATCCAAGATTCTCTGAGCACATTATAATGATTGTTTGTTTAATTAGATAGGGTGCACACTATTTGGTTAAATTAAATAATCTACCGCCAGATTAAAAACATAAGTCCGTAATTGCTTGTGGAGTTAATCACTAGGGATGGAGGAGAATTAAGGTTTAGATTAAATAAACCGAGCTTATGTGTTTGTTATCTAATGTCAACCCATATCTTTCTTGTTGTTAATGCTGCTACAACTTATATCTAGAGAGCTTGTTCTAGGTAGGTTAAGTAGTTAGAGATTAGTTAAAGAGCTTGTTTTAACTAACGACTCAGTAAGGAAAGATGGTGTAACAGAGCTTGTTGTTATGCTACGGTTGACTATTTAATTGACAATAATATTTTGTAATCAATGATCAACATCTAAATCCAAGAATAATTAAATGCCTCGTAACTGAAGCTTTTTGCTATTTGTTTTTTATATTTAATAATTCCTGTTTTCTTTATTTTAGAATAGTCTCCAAAACCCCCAAATTTCTTCTTTCCCTAAACCTTAAGATTAGATTTTTAATTTAATAATTAACTTAAATAATTCAGTCTCTGTGGGTTCGACCCTTGCTCCGCTATCTACATAGTAGAGTTAGGAAATTTTATTTTTGGTGACTGACGACACTCATCAAATATGCTACTCAAGCCAACAAGCATCGCAAGAAAGTTGTCTTTGAACCTGGTGATTGGGTTTGGGTACATATGCGTAAAGAGAGATTTCCTGCTCAGCGTCGCTCCAAGTTGCAACCTCGAGGAGATGGACCATTCCAAGTGATTAAGAAGATCAATGACAATGCTTATAAGTTAGATCTTCCAGGTGAGTATAATGTTAGTGCTACATTTAATGTTTCTGATCTTTCTCCCTTTGATATTGATGTAGGTGATTCTGATTCGAGGACAAATCCTTTCGAGGAGAGGGGGAATGATGGAGATCCAAGCTCACAAAGCTCAAGTCATGTTCGTGATGATCGTGATCCTTTGAGTATCCAAGGAGGTCCAATTACAAGAGCTAAATCAAAGATAATGCAACAAGCCTTGGCTGGTTTCATTGATATTGCTAGAGAGAAAGCCCAACAAAGCTTGAGCATGGAGGATGATAAAGTCTTCTACAACATGGTCCAAGCCCAAGTTCAACCTTCTTGAAGACACACAAGTATTGGGCCGAAATGCAAATTAGGCTAGATGCATATTTTATTTAGTTAAGTATTATTGGGCTGAACATTGTCTTAATTTAATTTAAGCCCAATTTCTTTTTAAATAATAGATTTTGTAAGACTTCTATTACTTGTTCTGCAAGTTAGGAGAGTAGGATTTCTATTGCTTGTTCTGCAAGTTTGCTATTTCCTATTCTGCAAGTTAGGAAAGTAGGATTCCTATTACTTGCGCTGCAAGTTATCTATTTGCCTATAAATAGTTATGTAACCCTTTGGGGAGAACACAATTGATTTTAGTAATAAAATTGAGAGACTTCTTCTCTTTGGTTCTCTTGAGAACTCTTGAACTTATCAAGGTCTTCCTTGTGGCGTTCTTCTACCTTCCACCAATATATACCATAGGTTCTTGCTTTTCTAAGCAACGGGTCTTGGTCCAATACCATAGGTTCTTGTGTTTCTACACAACGGGTCTTGGTTTTATCTCTAATTTTTGTTTTCTTTGCTGCGTTTTTAACTTATTCTTGTTTTTCTTCAAGTGTTCTTCATGTTCTTCATTGAACCTCATCTTCTTTCGGTGAGGTTCATATCATTTGGTATCAGAGCAACGTTCTCCCTTTGATATTGATGCAGGTGATTCTGATTTGAGGACAAATCCTTTCGAGGAGAGGGGGAATGATGGAGATCCAAGCTCACAAAGCTCAAGTCATGTTCGTGATGATCGTGATCCTTTGAGTGTCCATGGAGGTCCAATTACAAGAGCTAAATCAAAGATAATGCAACAAGCCTTGGCTGGTTTCATTGATATTGCTAGAGAGAAAGCCCAACAAAGCTTGAGCATGGAGGATGATTAAGTCTTCTACAACATGATCCAAGCTCAAGTTCAACCTTCTTGAAGACACACAAGTATTGGGCCGAAATGCAAATTAGGCTAGATGCATATTTTATTTAGTTAAGTATTATTGGGCTGAACATTGTCTTAATTTTATTTAAGCCCAATTCCTTTTTAAATAATAGATTTTGTAAGACTTCTATTACTTGTTCTGCAAGTTAGGAGAGTAGGATTCCTATTGCTTGTTCTGCAAGTTTGCTATTTCCTATTCTGCAAGTTAGGAAAGTAGGATTCCTATTACTTGTGCTGCAAGTTATCTATTTGCCTATAAATAGTTATGTAACCCTTTGGGGAGAACACAATTGATTTTAGTAATAAAATTGAGAGACTTCTTCTCTTTGGTTCTCTTGAGAACTCTTAAACTTATCAAGGTCTTCCTTGTGGTGTTCTTCTACCTTCCACCAATATATACCATAGGTTCTTGCTTTTCTAAGCAACGGGTCTTGGTCCAATACCATAGGTTCTTGTGTTTCTACACAACGGGTCTTGGTTTTATCTCTAATTTTTGTTTTCTTTTGCTGCGTTTTTAACTTGTTCTTGTTTTTCTTCAAGTGTTTTAATAGCAGCATTAAAATCTCTATGGATTTTAACTTGTTCTTGGTTTTATCTCTATAGATTAAGTTTTAATAGCAGCATTAATATCTAGAAAGATTTGAGTCAACATTAAGTAACAAACTCACTCAGCGCGGTTTATTTAACTTAAGCCTTGATTCTCCTATATCCCTAGTGATTAACCCCACAAGCAATTACGGACTTATGTTTTTAATCTGGAGGTAGATTATTTAGTTTAACTAAATAGTGTGCACCCTATCTAATTAAACAAACAATCATTACAATGTGCTCAGAGAATCTTGGATACTTAATCAACAATTATATAATAGGTTCAAGAACCTCACAACATGGTTTTCCAAAGAAGAATTAATTTACCTCATAACTGAATAAGAAAACTACTCACTAGACATATTCAAGATCATAAAATTCAAGTTTAATATCATAAAGAAGACAATTATCATGCAATAAACAATTAAACTATTAATCTTTAATAATATCAAACAAGAAATCTATAATCAAGATTATAATCTAGCAAGCAAGAACACACAAACAATACTAATTTAAATAAAGAAAACAAAATCAGAATTAAAAATAATAAAGAAATCAGCAACTAATTAAAAATAAACAAAATTTTTATTAAAAACCCTAAAGAAAATCCTACAAGACTAAAAGAGAAGAGGGAGGAGAGGGATGTGAGGGATTGCTGTTTATGAGAGCCTTGTGCTCTTTATATAGGCCTAAGGAAGAGTTTAAAAGACTTTCCTAAGCAATGTGGGATTCAGATAAGAGTTTACTTAGGAATCAAGTAATTTGACTAGTCAAACTCTTACCTTTATCTCATCATCTTTTTACAATTATTTTCTAAGTAAAATTCCTAAGGCCTTGATATGGACCTCTCCGAAAGAAGATGAGGTTCAATGAAGAACATGAAGAACACTTGAAGAAAAACAAGAACAAGTTAAAAACGCAGCAAAAGAAAACAAAAATTAGAGATAAAACCAAGACCCGTTGTGTAGAAACACAAGAACCTATGGTATTGGACCAAGACCCGTTGCTTAGAAAAGCAAGAACTTATGGTATATATTGGTGGAAGGTAGAAGAACGCCACAAGGAAGACCTTGATAAGTTCAAGAGTTCTCAAGAGAACCAAAGAGAAGAAGTCTCTCAATTTTATTACTAAAATCAATTGTGTTCTCCCCAAAGGGTTACATAACTATTTATAGGCAAATAGATAACTTGCAACACAAGCAATAGGAATCCTACTCTCCTAACTTGCAGAACAAGTAATAGAAGTCTTACAAAGTCTATTATTTAAAAAGGAATTAGGCTTAAATTAAATTAAGACAATGTTGAGCCCAATAATACTTAACTAAATAAAATATGCATCTAGCCTAATTTGCATTTCGGCCCAATACTTGTGTGTCTTCAAGAAGGTTGAACTTGGGCCTGGACCATGTTGTAGAAGACTTTATCATCCTCCATGCTCAAGCTTTGTTGGGCTTTCTCTCTAGCAATATCAATGAAACCAGCCAAGTCTTGTTGCATTATCTTTGATTTAGCTCTTGTAATTGGACCTGATATGAATCTCAAAGGATCATGATCATCACGGACATGACTTGAGCTTTGTGAGCTTGGATCTCCATCATTCCCCCTCTCCTCGAAAGGATTTGTCCTCAAATCAGAATCACAAGCATTGTCATTGATCTTCTTAATCACTTGGAATGGTCCATCTCCTCGAGGTTGCAACTTGGAGCGACGCTGAGCAGGAAATCTCTCTTTACGCATATGTACCCAAACCCAATCACCAGGTTCAAAGACAACTTTCTTGCTATGCTTGTTGGCTTGAGTAGCATATTGCTCAGTCCTCTTCTTAATGTTTTGACGTACCTTCTCATGTTGTTGCTTAACAAAATCAGCTTTCTTTTCCCCATCCAAACTAGCTCTCTCCTCAATAGGTAGTGGTAAAAGATCCAATGGAGTGAGTGGATTAAAACCATAGACAACTTCAAATGGAGAATAACTAGTAGTAGAATGCACACTTCTATTGTAAGCAAACTCCACATGAGGCAAACAATCTTCCCAATTCTTCAAATTCTTTTGAATAATGGATCTCAACAAAGTAGACAAAGTACGATTGACTACTTCAGTTTGACCATCGGTTTGTGGATGACAAGTAGTTGAAAACAATAGCTTTGTTCCTAACTTTCCCCATAATGTTTTCCAAAAGTAGCTAAGGAACTTCACATCACGGTCAGAAACAATGGTCCTCGGAACTCCATGTAGACGAACAATTTCCTTGAAGAATAAATCGGCAATGTTACTTGCATCATCTATCTTGTGACAAGCAATGAAGTGAGCCATCTTAGAGAACCTTCGAGACAATGCATCAGCCACAACATTTTCTTTACCTTGCTTATATTTGATTACATATGGAAATGTCTCAATGAACTCCATCCACTTGGCATGACGCTTGTTCAACTTGCTTTGTCCTTTCAAGTGCTTCAAAGACTCATGATCAGTGTGGATGACAAATTCCTTGGGCCATAAATAGTGTTGCCATGTTTCTAAGGCCCTCACTAATGCATACATCTCTTTATCATATGTGGAATAGTTAAGGGCAGCTCCACTTAACTTCTCACTGAAAAAAGCAATGGGGCGCTTCTCCTGCATTAAAACAGCTCCAATACCTATACTGGAAGCATCACACTCAAACTCAAAAGTTTTAGAAAAGTCAGGTAAGGATAACAAAGGTGCGGAACAAAGCTTCTCTTTAAGCAAGTTAAAAGCACGATCTTGCTCAAGACCCCATTTAAATCCAACATTCTTTTTAACAACATCAGTTAAAGGTGCAGCTATAGTACTGAAGTCTCTAACAAACCTACGGTAGAAACTAGCTAATCCATGAAAACTACGCACCTCAGAGATATTCTTAGGTATAGGCCAATCTTTAATTGCCTTAACCTTTTCATCTTCTACTGCTATACCCTTAGAAGAAACAACATATCCAAGAAATATAATCTTATCAGTGCAAAAGGAACATTTCTTAAGGTTAGCATACAGCTTTTCCTTTCTCAAGACATTAAGCACATTCTTTAAATGTTCAATATGTTCATGCAAACTTCTACTATAGATCAAGATATCATCAAAATAGACACCTACAAATTTTCCAATGAAAGCACGCAAAACATGGTTCATTAATCTCATGAAAGTGCTAGGTGCATTAGTTAATCCAAAAGGCATAACTAACCATTCGTACAAACCATGCTTAGTCTTAAATGCAGTTTTCCATTCATCACCTTCTCTCATGCGAATTTGATGATAACCACTTTTCAAATCAATTTTAGAAAAGATGCAAGAACCATGTAACTCATCAAGCATATCATCTAATCTAGGAATGGGATTGCGATACTTTACAGTGATTTTGTTGATGGCACGACAATCAACACACATCCTCCACGTCCCATCCTTCTTAGGAACAAGTAACACAGGAACAGCGCATGGACTCATGCTCTCTCTAACGTAGCCTTTCTTCATGAGCTCGTCAACTTGCCTTTGAAGCTCCTTTGTCTCCTCGGGATTACTTCTATAGGCAGGTCGGTTGGGAATGGCAGCTCCAGGAACAAGGTCTATTTGATGCTCAATTCCCCTAATAGGTGGCAAACCATTTGGAATCTCCTCGGGGAATATATCTCCAAATTCCTTCAAAAGAGACACAACATTAGTAGGCAAAGAAGATTTAAGATCATTAGAACTAAAACAAGATTCTTTATATAAAAACAAAAGGATTGGGTACTTAGCTAGAAAAGCAGCCTTTACATCACTTTGCTTTGCATAGAAGCTCACGTCCTTTCTTTCTTTCTTTGCAATATCTTTGCCTTTATCTAGATTCTTTGACCTTTGTTGTGATTCATTCTGCTCTTTCAACCTCAATTGATCCTCATAAATCTCCGTAGGACTCAAGGGTGCAAGTGTGAATTTCTTACCAGCCATGGTAAATGAATAACGGTTTGTAAATCCATCATGTATGACATGTCTATCAAATTGCCATGGTCTTCCTAAAAGCAAATGACCAGCATGCATAGGCACAACATCACACAACACTTTATCATTGTACCTTCCAATTGAAAATAGCACCAATACTTGCTTGGTCACATTTACTTCTCCACAATTATTGAGCCATTGAAGTTTGTATGGTTTGGGATGTTTTGTAGTGGGCAAACTCAATTTGTCAACCAAATAAGTGCTAGCAACATTAGTGCAACTACCACCATCAATAATCAAAGAGCATACCTTATTGTTGACGTGGCACCTAGTATGAAAAATATTTTCTCGTTGCACTTCATCTTCATCCTTAACTTGGGCACTTAATGCACGACGAGCTACAAGTGCTTCACCATGTGCAGCAAACTCAACATAGTCATCATCCTCATTAATGTCCTCCAATGGTGGCATCTCATCATCAACATCAGAATCTTCACTTACAACATCACCATCATCACGCATAATCATGACTCGTTTGTTTGGGCATTGTGATGCAATGTGTCCTCTTCCCAAACATCTAAAACACTTAATGTCTCTACTCTTACCTTGGGATGCTTGGACAGCCTCGGGTTTGGGCTTTTGGACACTCTCACCCTTAGGCTTGAATGAGGATTCAGTCTTAAGTTTGAATGTAGTCTTATCATCCCTTCGAAAGGTGTTCGGTTTTGATACGGACCTCACCGAAAGAAGATGAGGTTCAATGAAGAAGACGAAGAACACTTGAAAACAAACAATAACAAGTTAAAAACGCAGCAAAGGAAAACAAAAATTAGAAGTAAAACCAAGACCCGTTGTGTAGAAACACAAGAACCTATGGTATTGGACCAAGACCCGTTGCTTAGAAAAGCAAGAACCTATGGTATATATTGGTGGAAGGTAGAAGAACGCCACAAGGAAGACCTTGATAAGTTCAAGAGTTCTCAAGAGAACCAAAGAGAAGAAGTCTCTCAATTTTATTATTAAAATCAATTGTCTTCTCCCCAAAGGGTTACATAACTATTTATAGGCAAATAGATAACTTGCAGCACAAGCAATAGGAATCCTACTCTCCTAACTTGCAGAACAAGTAATAGAAGTCTTACAAAATCTATTATTTAAAAAGGAATTAGGCTTAAATTAAATTAAGACAATGTTCAGCCCAATAATACTTAACTAAATAAAATATGCATCTAGCCTAATTTGCATTTCGGCCCAATACTTGTGTCTTCAAGAAGGTTGAACTTGGGCTTGGATCATGTTGTAGAAGACTTTATCATCCTCCATGCTCAAGCTTTGTTGGGCTTTCTCTCTAGCAATATCAATGAAACCAGCCAAGGCTTGTTGCATTATCTTTGATTTAGCTCTTGTAATTGGACCTCTATGGATACTCAAAGGATCACGATCATCACGAACATGACTTGAGCTTTGTGAGCTTGGATCTCCATCATTCCCCCTCTCCTCAAAAGGATTTGTCCTCAAATCAGAATCACCTACATCAATATCAAAGGGAGAAAGATCAGAAAAACATTAAATGTAGCACTAACATTATACTCACCTGGAAGATCTAACTTATAAGCATTGTCATTGATCTTCTTAATCACTTGGAATGGTCCATCTCCTCGAGGTTGCAACTTGGAGCGACGCTGAGCAGGAAATCTCTCTTTACGCATATGTAACCAAACCCAATCACCAGGTTCAAAGACAACTTTCTTGCGATGCTTGTTGGCTTGAGTAGCATATTGCTCAGTCCTCTTCTTAATGTTTTGACGTACCTTCTCATGTAGTTGCTTAACAAAATCAGCTTTCTTTTCCCCATCCAAACTAGCTCTCTCCTCAATAGGTAGTGGTAAAAGATCCAATGGAGTGAGTGGATTAAAACCATAGACAACTTCAAATGGAGAATAACTAGTAGTAGAATGCACACTTCTATTGTAAGCAAACTCCACATGAGGCAAACAATCTTCCCAATTCTTTAAATTCTTTTGAATAATGGATCTCAACAAAGTAGACAAAGTACGATTGACTACTTCAGTTTGACCATCGGTTTGTGGATGACAAGTAGTTGAAAACAATAGCTTTGTTCCTAACTTTCCCCATAATGTTTTCCAAAAGTAGCTAAGGAACTTCACATCACGGTCAGAAACAATGGTCCTCGGAACTCCATGTAGACGAACAATTTCCTTGAAGAATAAATCGGCAATGTTACTTGCATCATCTGTCTTGTGACAAGCAATGAAGTGAGCCATCTTAGAGAACCTGTCAACAACAACAAAAACAGAATCTCTACCTCTCTTTGTTCTTGGTAACCCCAAAACAAAGTCCATAGAAATGTCAGTCCAAGGAGCAGTAGGAATAGGTAATGGAGTATAAAGACCATGATTCATAACTCTAGACTTAGCTTGTTTACAAGTGACACATCTTTCACACAATTTTTCAACATCTCTTTTCATGTTAGGCCAAAAGAAGTGATCATGCAATATATCTAAAGTTTTCTTTACTCCAAAATGTCCCATTAATCCACCACTATGGGCTTCTCTAACAAGTAATTCTCTTAAAGAACTCCTAGGCACACATAATCTATTTTCCCTAAATAAGAATCCATCATGCCTATAAAACTTTCCAAAACCAGTTTTCTCACATGCAATGAACACATTTTCAAAATCCTCATCAGTAGCATACAAGTCTTTAATATACTCAAATCCAAGTAGTTTTGCATTAAGAGTAGTGATTAGAGTATACCTTCGAGACAATGCATCAGCCACGACATTTTCTTTACCTTGTTTATATTTGATCACATATGGAAATGTCTCAATGAACTCCATCCACTTGGCATGACGCTTGTTCAACTTGCTTTGTCCTTTCAAGTGCTTCAAGGACTCATGATCAGTGTGGATGACAAATTCCTTAGGCCATAAATAGTGTTGCCATGTTTCTAAGGCCCTCACTAATGCATACATCTCTTTATCATTGTGGGATAGTTAAGGGCAGCTCCACTTAACTTCTCACTGAAAAAAGCAATGGGGCGCTTCTCTTGCATTAAAACAGCTCCAATACCTATACTGGAAGCATCACACTCAATCTCAAAAGTTTTAGAAAAGTCAGGTAAGGATAACAAAGGTGCGGAACAAAGCTTCTCTTTAAGCAAGTTAAAAGCACGATCTTGCTCAAGACCCCATTTAAATCCAACATTCTTTTTAACAACATCAGTTAAGGTGCAGCTATAGTACTGAAGTCTCTAACAAACCTACGGTAGAAACTAGCTAATCCATGAAAACTACGCACCTCAGAGATATTCTTAGGTATAGGCCATTCTTTAATTGCCTTAACCTTTTCATCTTCTACTGCTATACCCTTAGAAGAAAAAACATATCCAAGAAATATAATCTTATCAGTGCAAAAGGAACATTTCTTAAGGTTAGCATACAGCTTTTCCTTTCTCAAGACATTAAGCACATTCTTTAAATGTTCAATATGTTCATGCAAACTTCTACTATAGATCAAGATATCATCAAGATAGACAACTACAAATTTTCCAATGAAAGCACGCAAAACATGGTTCATTAATCTCATGAAAGTGCTAGGTGCATTAGTTAATCCAAAAGGCATAACTAACCATTCATACAAACCATGCTTAGTCTTAAATGCAGTTTTCCATTCATCACCTTCTCTCATGCGAATTTGATGATAACCACTTTTCAAATCAATTTTAGAAAAGATGCAAGAACCATGTAACTCATCAAGCATATCATCTAATCTAGGAATGGGATAGCGATACTTTACAGTGATTTTGTTGATGGCACGACAATCAACACACATCCTCCACGTCCCATCCTTCTTAGGAACAAGTAACACAGGAACAGCGCATGGACTCATGCTCTCTCTAACGTAGCCTTTCTTCATGAGCTCGTCAACTTGCCTTTGAAGCTCCTTTGTCTCCTCAGGATTGCTTCTATAGGCAGGTCGGTTGGGAATGGCAGCTCCAGGAATAAGGTCTATTTGATGCTCAATTCCCCTAATAGGTGGCAAACCATTTGGAATCTCCTCGGGGAATATATCTCCAAATTCCTTCAAAAGAGACACAACATTAGTAGGCAAAGAAGATTTAAGATCATTAGAACTAAAACAAGATTCTTTATATAAAAACAAAAGGATTGGGTACTTAGCTAGAAAAGCAGCCTTTACATCACTTTGCTTTGCATAGAAGCTCACGTCCTTTCTTTTTTCTTTGCAATATCTTTGCCTTTATCTAGATTCTTTGACCTTTGTTGTGATTCATTCTGCTCTTTCAACCTCAATTGATCCTCATAAATCTCCGTAGGACTCAAGGGTGCAAGTGTGAATTTCTTACCAGCCATGGTAAATGAATAACGGTTTGTAAATCCATCATGTATGACATGTCTATCAAATTGCCATGGTCTTCCTAAAAGCAAATGACCAGCATGCATAGGCACAACATCACACAACACTTTATCATTGTACCTTCCAATTGAAAATAGCACCAATACTTGCTTGGTCACATTTACTTCTCCACAATTATTGAGCCATTGAAGTTTGTATGGTTTGGGATGTTTTGTAGTGGGCAAACTCAATTTGTCAACCAAATAAGTGCTAGCAACATTAGTGCAACTACCACCATCAATAATCAAAGAGCATACCTTATTGTTGACGTGGCATCTAGTATGAAAAATATTTTCTCGTTGCACTTCATCTTCATCCTTAACTTGGGCACTTAATGCACGACGAGCTACAAGTGCTTCACCATGTGCAGCAAACTCAACATAGTCATCATCCTCATTAATGTCCTCCAATGGTGGCATCTCATCATCAACATCAGAATCTTCACTTACAACATCACCATCATCGCGCATAATCATGACTCGTTTGTTTGGGCATTGTGATGCAATGTGTCCTCTTCCCAAACATCTAAAACACTTAATGTCTCTACTCTTACCTTGGGATGCTTGGACAGCCTCGGGTTTGGGCTTTTGGACACTCTCACCCTTAGGCTTGAATGAGGATTCAGTCTTAAGTTTGAATGTAGTCTTATCATCCCTTCGAAAGGTGTTCGGTTTCCAAGAAGAAGATGAACTAGAACCTTGCATAAAACGAGATGAATAACCTTTTCTCTTGAGTTGCCTTTCAACCATGATAGCCATATGCAACATATCATCAAACTCCACATAGTGATGTAACTCCACTACATTAGCAATCTCACGATTCAATCCTTGTAAGAATCGAGCCATAGTAGCTTCACTATCCTCTTCAACATTAGCTCTGATCATGATAATTTCCATTTCTTTATGATAATCCTCAACACTCTTAGAACCTTGAGTGAGACCTTGTAACCTTTGATAAAGCTCTCTATAGTAATGATTAGGAACAAATGATAAGATGATATTTTGCAAAGTTTATATGTGCTAATATATTTTCTTTATTGATGTTTTATGCCTAAAAGAGCTTACTAATGTTTATTTTATGTTTTAGGTATTAAATATCAGAGTTGGAATAAAAAGAAGCTAAAAAGAGCAAAGTGCAGTATTTTCTGTCCAGCTTGAAAGATTGACGTTTTTGACCAATTTAACGACCTGATCTCAAGAAGTGGCCTTCATGGAAGTTGTAGAGGACTTCTCAAGGTTTCCAGAATGCACAAGATCGCAAAAATTGGAGATCGTTTGGTTGGTCAAACGTCTGGACAAAATCAGTACGAAATTCTGGGCAGAAAAACGAGATTGAGAAGAAATTCCAACTAAGCAAGTTCAAGACAAGATTTTGTTGAGACAAGATAATTTCTTAATTTTATTATGTCTTAGATCTGTAATTAATTAATAAAAATAGGCCTTAGGAATTTTACTTAGAAAGTAATTGTAAAAAGATGATGAGATAAAGGTAAGAGTTTGACTAGTCAAATTACTTGTTTCCCAAGTAAACTCTTATCTGAATCCCACATTGCTTAGGAAAGTCTTTTAAACTCTTCCTTAGGCCTATATAAAGAGCACAAGGCTCTCATAAACAGCATCTCTCTTATCCCTCACATCCTTCTTATCCCTCTTCCCTCTTTTAGTCTTGTAGGATTTTCTTTAGGGTTTTTAATAAAATTTTATTTTTTTCTTTATTTTTAATTAGTTGCTGATTTCTTTATTATTTTTAATTCTGATTTTGTTTTCTTTATTTAAATTAATATTGTTTGTGTGTTTTTGCTTACTAGTTTATAATCTTGATTAGTAATTCTGATTTTATATTATTAAAGATTGCTTCTTTGATTGTTTCTTGCATGATATTTGTAATCTTTATAATATATAACTTGAATTTTATGATCTTGAATATGTCTAGTGAGTAGTTTTCTTATTCAGTTATGAGGTAAATTCATTGTTCTTGGGAAAAAGAATGTTGTGAGATTTTGAGCTTATAATATAATTGTTGATTAAGTATCTAAGATTCTCTGAGCACATTTGCATGATTATTTGCTTGATTAGATGGTAGGGCCCACTATTTAATTTAATTGAATAATCTACTGCCAGATTAAAAACATAAGTCCGTAATTGCTTATGGAGTTAATCACTAGGGATGGAGGAGAATTGAGGTTTAGATTAAATGAACCGAGCTTATGTGTTTGTTATCTAATGTCAACCCATATCTTTCTAGTTGTTAATGCTGCTACAACTTATATCTAGAGAGCTTGTTCTAGGTAGGTTAAGTAGTTAGAGATTAGTTAAAGAGCTTGTTTTAACTAACGACTCAGTAAGGGAAGATGGTGTAACAGAGCTTGTTGTTATGCTACGGTTGACTATTTAATTGACAATAATATTTTGTAATCAATGATCAACATCTAAATCCAAGAATAATTAATTACCTTGTAACTGAAGCTTTTTCATATTTGTTTTTGATATTTAATAATCCTTGCTTTCTCTCTTTTAGGCATAGCTTACAAAACTCCAAAACCCCAAAATTTCTTCTTTCCGTAAAACTTAAGATTAGATTTTTAATTTAATAATTAACTTAAATAATTCAGTCTTTGTGGGTTCGACCCTTGCTCCGCTATCTACATAGTAGAGTTAGGAAATTTTATTTTTGGTGACTGACGACACTCATCAACAAACCTTTTTCTCATAACACGTTTCATTTCATTCCATGTAACTATAGGTGGCTCTCTATTCCTACGTCTACCAAGCATGAGTTGGTCCCACCAAATGATTGCATAATCCGTGAACTCTACAGCAGCAAGTTTCACCTTTTTTTCTTTGGAATAGTTATGGCAATTAAAGACCATCTCCACTTTCTTTTCCCATTCTAAGTAAGCCTCATGATCATTCTTACCTTGAAAGGAAGGAATCTTCAATTTGATACTTCCTAAATTTCCATCTATCCTATCATAATACCTATCTCCTTTATACCTATCTCCACGACCTCCTTTATTACCATGGTTACCTTTAACACTTCTACTAAACTCATCATCATCAAACTCATCATCTACTTTATCATCAAAGTCATTATTCACAACATTGCCTTTCACATGAGAAGTATTATCTTGATTTACTTTAGCTAGGACAGCTTCATGTTCCTCCAACTTATCATGAATATTATTAAACCTCAACTCTATCCTTGAAAATTGTTGTTGCATAGCTTGGAACATGAACTCGATCTTACTCAAATCAGGCTTTTCACTATTAGAAGACATGATTTTACCCTGCAAGAAAAGTTAGTAAAAGAAAAGGACCTCACAAGTATGACCTCACGTGTTTACACTCAATACACAAAAGAATGTAACACTCACACTCGTGTTTTCACACAATTTTAATATGGCTTTTCTCTACTAATGTTACTCACACACTCTTGCCTTTTTCCCTCACACAACTTTTCTCTATAGGTTCTATATTGAACTCAAGACTCAATCAAAAATCAGCTTATGGAATTCAACTATCAACCAACAATAAACAAGATGAGCACAAGATTTTAATCGAGGGAAAACAAAACAATGAAGACTCAACAAGACTTAGCAAGACTCAATAAGACCTAAGAAGACTCCAATGAAACTAAACCTTGAAGAAAATATGAGTGTTTAATTAGGGTAAGGTTTAGCCAAAGGTGGGGGTAGTTTTGTCCTTTTATGTGGTAGGGTCAAAAGGTAATTTTAGGCAGTAGGGTAGAATGGTAACAATGAATTTTCAAATTAGGCAAATAAGAAATCTCAAAGCTCAAGAAAGAATGACTACCTCAAGATTTTGATGAAGCACACCTCCACGAATTGCCTTTAACGTTGCACTTGCTACACACGATGTAATAAATCCCCTCTTGAATTGATTTTTTTCTTTTCTCTTTTTTTTTCTTTTCTTTTTTTTCTCTTTTTTTTCCTTTTTCTTTTATATTTTACTAAAGTAAACGAACAATAAAGAAAAAAAACAAAAAGTCTAAATAATAAGAAGAGGTTTACTTGGGGAACAAGGCAACTTTTTGACAAAAACAAGCTAGTTTTGTAGCAGCTTGTGTGGCAAGGAATGAGAGGGAACGGTGGCTTGTGAAACAAGTAGTCTTTATGTGATGTAGAACTTTTGAAGGTTTCTTGGTGAGCAAGAAAACCTTTGGGATTTGGTTGCTTGGAGAACAAGATAGGGTTTACTTGGTGGCTAAGTAAAGAAAATAGGTTTGAGGGACAAACAATATTAGTGGTGGCTTGGAAAAGGATTCAAGATCAAATTTTGTCCAAGACAAGAAGACAAAGAAAGAAAAAGAAAAAAAAACAAAAACGATGCTCCCATGAATTGAACCTAAGCTCTGATACCAAATGATACGGACCTCACCGAAAGAAGATGAGGTTCAATGAAGAAGACGAAGAACACTTGAAGACAAACAATAACAAGTTAAAAACGCAGCAAAGGAAAACAAAAATTAGAAGTAAAACCAAGACCCGTTGTGTAGAAACACAAGAACCTATGGTATTGGACCAAGACCCGTTGCTTAGAAAAGCAAGAACCTATGGTATATATTGGTGGAAGGTAGAAGAACGCCACAAGGAAGACCTTGATAAGTTCAAGAGTTCTCAAGAGAACCAAAGAGAAGAAGTCTCTCAATTTTATTATTAAAATCAATTGTCTTCTCCCCAAAGGGTTACATAACTATTTATAGGCAAATAGATAACTTGCAGCACAAGCAATAGGAATCCTACTCTCCTAACTTGCAGAACAAGTAATAGAAGTCTTACAAAATCTATTATTTAAAAAGGAATTAAGCTTAAATTAAATTAAGACAATGTTCAGCCCAATAATACTTAACTAAATAAAATATGCATCTAGCCTAATTTGCATTTCGGCCCAATACTTGTGTCTTCAAGAAGGTTGAACTTGGGCTTGGATCATGTTGTAGAAGACTTTATCATCCTCCATGCTCAAGCTTTGTTGGGCTTTCTCTCTAGCAATATCAATGAAACCAGCCAAGGCTTGTTGCATTATCTTTGATTTAGCTCTTGTAATTGGACCTCTATGGATACTCAAAGGATCACGATCATCACGAACATGACTTGAGCTTTGTGAGCTTGGATCTCCATCAGGTTTCCAAGAAGAAGATGAACTAGAACCTTGCATAAAACGAGATGAATAACCTTTTCTCTTGAGTTGCCTTTCAACCTTGATAGCCATATGCAACATATCATCAAACTCCACATAGTGATGTAACTCCACTACATTAGCAATCTCACGATTCAATCCTTGTAAGAATCGAGCCATAGTAGCTTCACTATCCTCTTCAACATTAGCTCTGATCATGATAATTTCCATTTCTTTATGATAATCCTCAACACTCTTAGAACCTTGAGTGAGACCTTGTAACCTTTGATAAAGCTCTCTATAGTAATGATTAGGAACAAACCTTTTTCTCATAACACGTTTCATTTCATTCCATGTAACTATAGGTGGCTCTCTATTCCTACGTCTACCAAGCATGAGTTGGTCCCACCAAATGATTGCATAATCCGTGAACTCTACAGCAGCAAGTTTCACCTTTTTTTCTTCGGAATAGTTATGGCAATCAAAGACCATCTCCACTTTCTTTTCCCATTCTAAGTAAGCCTCAGGATCATTCTTACCTTGAAAGGAAGGAATCTTCAATTTGATACTTCCTAAATTTCCATCTATCCTATCATAATACCTATCTCCTTTATACCTATCTCCACGACCTCCTTTATTACCATGGTTACCTTTAACACTTCTACTAAACTCATCATCATCAAACTCATCATCTACTTTATCATCAAAGTCATTATTCACAACATTGCCTTTCACATGAGAAGTATTATCTTGATTTACTTTAGCTAGGACAGCTTCATGTTCCTCCAACTTATCATGAATATTATTAAACCTCAACTCTATCCTTGAAAATTGTTGTTGCATAGCTTGGAACATGAACTCGATCTTACTCAAATCAGGCTTTTCACTATTAGAAGACATGATTTTATCCTGCAAGAAAAGTTAGTAAAAGAAAAGGACCTCACAAGTATGACCTCACGTGTTTACACTCAATACACACAAGAATGTAACACTCACACTCGTGTTTTCACACAATTTTAATATGACTTTTCTCTACTAATGTTACTCACACACTCTTGCCTTTTTCCCTCACACAACTTTTCTCTATAGGTTCTATATTGAACTCAAGACTCAATCAAAAATCAGCTTATGGAATTCAACTATCAACCAACAATAAACAAGATGAGCACAAGATTTTAATCAAGGGAAAACAAAACAATGAAGACTCAACAAGACTTAGCAAGACTCAATAAGACCTAAGAAGACTCCAATGAAACTAAACCTTGAAGGAAATATGTGTGTTTTGGGGTGTTTAATTAGGGTAGGGTTTAGCCAAAGGTGGGGTAGTTTTGTCCTTTTATGTGGTAGGGTCAAAAAGGTAATTTTAGGCAATAGGGTAGAATGGCAGCAATGAATTTTCAAATTAGGCAAATAAGAAATCTCAAAGCTCAAGAAAGAATGACTACCTCAAGATTTTGATGAAGCACACCTCCACGAATTGCCTTTGACGTTGCACTTGCTACACATGATGTAATAAATCCCCTCTTGAATTGATTTTTTTTTCTTTTCTCTTTTTTTTTCTTTTCTTTTTTTTTCTCTTTTTTTTCCTTTTTTTTGATATTTTACTAAAGTAAACGAACAATAAAGAAAAAAACAGAAAGTCTAAATAATAAGAAAAGGTTTACTTGGGGAACAAGGCAACTTTTGAAAAAAACAAGCTAGTTTTGGTAGTAGCTTGTGTGGCAAGGAATGAGAGGGAACGGTGGCTTGTGAAACAAGTAGTCTTTATGTGATGTAGAGCTTTTGAAGGTTTCTTGGTGAGCAAGAAAACCTTTGAGATTTGGTTGCTTGGAGAACAAGATAGGGTTTACTTGGTGGCTAAGTAAAGGTAGGTTATTTTAACGAAGACAATAGGTTTGAGGGACAAACAATACTAGTGGTGGCTTGGAAAAGGATTCAAGATCAAGGTTTGTCCACGACAAGAAGACAAAGAAAAAAAAACAAAAACGAAACTCCCACGAATTAAACCTAAGCTAAGAAGACAAACAAAAAAAAACAAAAACGAGACTCCCACGAATTGAACCTAAGCTCTGATGCCAAATGATATGGACCTCTCCGAAAGAAGATGAGGTTCAATGAAGAACATGAAGAACACTTGAAGAAAAACAAGAACAAGTTAAAAACGCAGCAAAAGAAAACAAAAATTAGAGATAAAACCAAGACCCGTTGTGTAGAAACACAAGAACCTATGGTATTGGACCAAGACCCGTTGCTTAGAAAAGCAAGAACCTATGGTATATATTGGTGGAAGGTAGAAGAACGCCACAAGGAAGACCTTGATAAGTTCAAGAGTTCTCAAGAGAACCAAAGAGAAGAAGTCTCTCAATTTTATTACTAAAATCAATTGTGTTCTCCCCAAAGGGTTACATAACTATTTATAGGCAAATAGATAACTTGCAACACAAGCAATAGGAATCCTACTCTCCTAACTTGCAGAACAAGTAATAGAAGTCTTACAAAGTCTATTATTTAAAAAGGAATTAGGCTTAAATTAAATTAAGACAATGTTGAGCCCAATAATACTTAACTAAATAAAATATGCATCTAGCCTAATTTGCATTTCGGCCCAATACTTGTGTGTCTTCAAGAAGGTTGAACTTGGGCTTGGACCATGTTGTAGAAGACTTTATCATCCTCCATGCTCAAGCTTTGTTGGGCTTTCTCTCTAGCAATATCAATGAAACCAGCCAAGTCTTGTTGCATTATCTTTGATTTAGCTCTTGTAATTGGACCTGATATGAATCTCAAAGGATCATGATCATCACGGACATGACTTGAGCTTTGTGAGCTTGGATCTCCATCAGGCCTATTTTTATTAATTAATTACAGATCTAAGACAAAATAAAATTAAGAAATTATCTTGTCTCAACAAAATCTGGTCTTGAACTTGCTTTGTTGGAATTTCTTCTCAATCTCGTTTTTCTGGCCAGAATTTCGTATTGATTTTGTCCAGACGTTTGACCTAACAAATGAACTCCGATTTTTGCGATCTTGGACATTCTGGAAACCTTGAGAAGTCCTCTACAACTTCCATGAAGGCCACTTCTTGAGATCAGGTCGTTAAATTGGTTAAAAATGTCAATCTTTCAAGCTGGACAGAAAATACTGCACTTTGCTCTTTTTATCTTCTTTTTATTCCAACTTTGATATTTAATACCTAAAACATAAAATAAACATTAGTAAGCTCTTTTAGACATAAAACATCAATAAAGAAAAATATATTAGCACATATAAAATTTACAAAATATCATCCTATCAAATTCCCCCACACTTAGCTTTTGCTAGTCCTCTAGCAAACCTTAGCTAACTAATTCCTAAAGAACTAAATCCTAAAATCCTAACTCACTTTCGTAGGAATCACGATTGCATTTAGCTTATGCAATAAGCCTTTAAGCCCCTAGGTCACCCCTAGTGGACGAGTTGTGTCTCGTGAGGGCTTTCAGAAGATATACCCACAAAATCTTTTACTTAAGACTCAATCCTAAAAATTCAAAAAAAGACTCAAAAATTAAAAATTAAGACTCAAAACAAGATTAAGATCATGAACATATTTTCAAATCTTTCAATTCTTAACTCATAACTTCAACAAGAGTCAAATAATCAAGTCAATCATATTCTAATCATTACTTCTCATATTCATGCATACTTCTAAATAAATTCATGCAAATTTCAGAATCAACACAATTGAAACATATAACACCAACTTTGCAATTATCCACTTTACATTACCACAAACCAAGTCAATAGATCAAGAATTTTTTTTTCTTTTGAGGTTTCAATAATGGTTTCCCTAAGTACTTACTTGCCTTTTTACGCGAATGTTAATATTGGTGATACCAACACCCGGTTACTCAACAAGTAAGCCCTCTTTTAGAGTGCTTTGCATACTCATATTTTAAGTCACTTCAAGAATTTAATCAACAAGATCGAGTAACTCAAAACATTGGAGTAGAATTTAAAGCTTTCAACCTCTATTTTTCTTCTCTTTTATGTTTTTTTTGTTCTTGTCTATTTATCCTTTGCTTATACCAACTCCAATGAACCAATCACATTATCAATATCATATGAGCAATCATATTTAATCATGAACTCACATAAATTCTTTAGAAAGTACTCACTTCAACAATAAGAACAATCAAAAATACTCTCAACTTTCCTATAAAACTTTGTTTTAGTTTAGAATCAATCCTTAAAAGAAAGAAAACATATCATGATCTTTAAAACTCTTAAAAATTTGACCCTTTTTTCTTTAATTTCCACTTCCTAAAAAAAAAACACTCTATAGACTCTTAAACCAATATTCCCCCTACACTTAAATCTTACTTTGTCCTCAAAGTAAGTCTAGCATGCAAAGAACAATAAAAAAACTCAAAAATTAAATGGTAATACAAGTAAGGAAAGAAATACTCCCTCGTTTTACATCTTTGGGTTGCCTCCCTAGTAGCGCTTTTGTTTAATGTCATTAGCTCGACTGCTCCACCTTCCATCATCCAATCCCAAACCTCAACTTTTTTATCGGTCTCTCGAGTTCCTCATTCTCAAGATTTTTGCTCATGGCTATTTCTAGCTCATCTTTAAGTACTTGCTTTTCATCACCTTTTAATTTCCTCTTGGAAGTGCATAGTTCCCTTAAAAACTTGGCATCGTAAAGCACTTGATCATTAATTTCATCAAGTAGAGGAATATTGACTTCCATTTTCCTAAACGTCTTCAATGTCTCCTTGTCTTGCTCTTCGTTTGTAGCTCTTGCAAACCTACTAGGAAAAGGAGGAGGGTAAGTAGAAGCATTAAAAGGAATTTGTTTATCACTTACCTTAGCTTTGAATTCCTTGATTTCAACATCCTCATAGTGCTTTATAAAGTTGTTGAAATTCTCTCTCCCTTTTACATTGTGCATGTCAACAACTCCACCTTTAATATTGAAATCGGTTTCATCCTCCCTTTCTATAAAGTCATCGACATCTTCATGTGCACTTTCCTTGGATTCAATTGCCCTTTCACTTTTCAAGGTGATGTTAGTAACATTATCTCTTGGATTCTCCACAGGTTGAGAGGTCATAGCTTCAATGTTACTTATGGAATTCATTATTTGACTCACATGGTGATCAATATTCTTAATATAAACATCAGCCTCTTGTGAAAATTATAAAGTTTTAATCTCAAGAGTCTTAACAATATCTTCAAGAGACATACCTGATTCTTGAGGTGGAGGCATACCTGAGTCTTGAGGTGGAGCTTGATATGTATCTTGGAATGGCACATTGTAAACCTCATATTGATTCCCATAACTAAAATTAGAATGATCCCACCATCCTTGATAGTAGGTATCGTAGTGTGGTTCATAATTATAGTATGGGTCATAATCATAGTGTGGTTCATAAGCTTGCTCCATGGAGTCCTCTTCTTGTCTTAGGTGGTAGTGATGGTGGATGTTGTGGTGTTTGTGGCACTGCGCTTTGGTTTGCTTGTATATAGTCCCTAATCTTTTGAAGTTTGTGGCTAGAATCCTTGTCAGACAAGCAATCCCTGAAAAAGAAAAGAAAAGGAAAAGAAAAAAAATTAGACTTTAAATTAAAATAATTAACCTAAACAAATTTCAGTCCCCGGCAACGGCGCCAAAATTTGATGAGAGTCGTGAGTCACCAAAAATAAAATTTCCTAACTCTACTATGTAGATAGCGGAGCAAGGGTCGAACCCACAGAGACTGAATTATTTAAATTAACTATTAAATTAAAAATCTAATTTTAGGATTTGGGGAAAGAAGAAGAAAATCTGGGGGGTTTTTGTAAGCTATGTCTAAAATAAAGAAAACAAGAATTATTAAATATAAAAAAAAAACAAATAGCAAAAAGCTTCAGTTACGAGGCAATCAATCATTCTTGGATTTTGATGTTGATCATTGATTATTTAAGATCATTGTCAATTAAGTAGTCAACCGTAGTGTAATTCCCCAGCGTCCAATTACACCTATCTTTCCTTATTGTGTTGTTAATTAAAGGCTCAGCATCTTAATTAATCTCTAACTATCAAAATTTACCTATGCTCAGCGCTATAGATTACGTTTTAATAGCAGCATTAATATCTAGAAAGATTTGAGTCAACATTAAGTAACAAACTCACTCAGCGCGGTTTATTTAACTTAAACCTTGATTCTCCTATATCCCTAGTGATTAACCCCACAAGCAATTACGGACGTATGTTTTTAATCTGGCGGTAGATTATTTAGTTTAACTAAATAGTGTGCACCCTATCTAATCAAACAAACAATCATTATAATGTGCTCAGAGAATCTTGGATACTTAATCAACAATTATATAATAGGTTCAAGAATCTCACAACATGGTTTTCCAAAGAATAATTAATTTACCTCATAACTGAATAAGAAAACTACTCACTAGACATATTCAAGATCATAAAATTCAAGTTTAATATCATAAAGAAGACAATTATCATGCAATAAACAATTAAACTATCAATCTTTAATAATATCAAACAAGAAATCTATAATCAAGATTATAATCTAGCAAGCAAGAACACACAAACAATATTAATTTAAATAAAGAAAACAAAATCAGAATTAAAAATAATAAAGAAATCAGCAACTAATTAAAAATAAATAAAATTTTTATTAAAAACCCTAAAGAAAATCCTACAAGACTAAAAGAGAAGAGAGAGGAGAGGGATGTGAGGGATTGCTGTTTATGAGAGCCTTGTGCTCTTTATATAGGCCTAAGGAAGAGTTTAAAAGACTTTCCTAAGCAATGTGGGATTCAAATAAGAGTTTACTTAGGAAACAAGTAATTTGACTAGTCAAACTCTTACCTTTATCTCATCATCTTTTTACAATTATTTTCTAAGTAAAATTCCTAAGGCCTATTTTTATTAATTAATTACAGATCTAAGACAAAATAAAATTAAGAAATTATCTTGTCTCAACAAAATCTGGTCTTGAACTTGCTTTGTTGGAATTTCTTCTCAATCTCGTTTTTCTGGCCAGAATTTCGTATTGATTTTGTCCAGACATTTGACCCAACAAATGAACTCCGATTTTTGTGATCTTAGACATTCTGGAAACCTTGAGAAGTCCTCTACAACTTTCATGAAGGCCACTTCTTGAGATCAGGTCGTTAAATTGGTCAAAAATGTCAATCTTTCAAGCTGGACAGAAAATACTGCACTTTGCTCTTTTTATCTTCTTTTTATTCGAACTTTAATATTTAATACCTAAAACATAAAATAAACATTAGTAAGCTCTTTTAGACATAAAACATCAATAAAATAAATATATTAGCACATATAAAATTTACAAAATATCATCCTATCATGAAAATAGCACCAATACTTGCTTGGTCACATTTACTTCTCCACAATTATTGAGCCATTGAAGTTTGTATGGTTTGGGATGTTTTGTAGTGGGCAAACTCAATTTGTCAACCAAATAAGTGCTAGCAACATTAGTGCAACTACCACCATCAATAATCAAAGAGCATACCTTATTGTTGACGTGGCATCTAGTATGAAAAATATTTTCTCGTTGCACTTCATCTTCATCCTTAACTTGGGCACTTAATGCACAACGAGCTACAAGTGCTTCACCATGTGCAGCAAACTCAACATAGTCATCATCCTCATTAATGTCCTCCAATGGTGGCATCTCATCATCAACATCAGAATCTTCACTTACAACATCACCATCATCACGCATAATCATGACTCGTTTGTTTGGGCATTGTGATGCAATGTGTCCTCTTCCCAAACATCTAAAACACTTAATGTCTCTACTCTTACCTTGGGATGCTTGGACAGCCTCGGGTTTGGGCTTTTGGACACTCTCACCCTTAGGCTTGAATGAGGATTCAGTCTTAAGTTTGAATGTAGTCTTATCATCCCTTCGAAAAGGTGTTGGTTTCCAAGAAGAAGATGAACTAGAACCTTGCATAAAACGAGATGAATAACCTTTTCTCTTGAGTTGCCTTTCAACCTTGATAGCCATATGCAACATATCATCAAACTCCACATAGTGATGTAACTCCACTACATTAGCAATCTCACGATTCAATCCTTGTAAGAATCGAGCCATAGTAGCTTCACTATCCTCTTCAACATTAGCTCTGATCATGATAATTTCCATTTCTTTATGATAATCCTCAACACTCTTAGATCCTTGAGTGAGACCTTGTAACCTTTGATAAAGCTCTCTATAGTAATGATTAGGAACAAACCTTTTTCTCATAACACGTTTCATTTCATTCCATGTAACTATAGGTGGCTCTCTATTCCTACGTCTACCAAGCATGAGTTGGTCCCACCAAATGATTGCATAATCCGTGAACTCTACAGCAGCAAGTTTCACCTTTTTTTCTTCGGAATAGTTATGGCAATCAAAGACCATCTCCACTTTCTTTTCCCATTCTAAATAAGCCTCAGGATCATTCTTACCTTGAAAGGAAGGAATCTTCAATTTGATACTTCCTAAATTTCCATCTATCCTATCATAATACCTATCTCCTTTATACCTATCTCCACGACCTCCTTTATTACCATGGTTACCTTTAAAACTTCTACTAAACTCATCATCATCAAACTCATCATCAACTTTATCATCAAAGTCATTATTCACAACATTGCCATTCTCATGAGAAGTATCACCTAGCTTTACCTTAGCTAGGACAGCTTCATGTTCCTCCAACTTATCATGAATATTATTAAACCTCAACTCTATCCTTGAAAATTGTTGTTGCATAGCTTGGAACATGAACTCGATCTTACTCAAATCAGGCTTTTCACTATTAGAAGACATGATTTTATCCTGCAAGAAACGTTAGTAAAAGAAAAGGACCTCACAAGTATGACCTCACGTGTTTACACTCAATACACACAAGATGTAACACACACTCGTGTTTAACACAATTTTAATATGGCTTTTCTCTACTAATGTTACTCACACACTCTTGCCTTTTTCCCTCACACAACTTTTCTCTATAGGTTCTATATTGAACTCAAGACTTAATTCAAAAATCAACTTATGGAATTCAACTATCAACCAACAATAAACAAGCTGAGCACAAGATTTTAATCAAGGGAAAATAAAACAATGAAGACTCAACAAGACTTTGCAAGACTTAATTAGGGTTTGGGGTGTTTAATTAGGGTAGGGTTTAGCCAAAGGTGGGGTAGTTTTGTCCTTTTATGTGGTAGGCTCAAAAAGGTAATTTTAGGCAGTAGGGTAGAATGGCAGCAATGAATTTTCAAATTAGGCAAATAAGAAATCTCAAAGCTCAAGAAAGAATGACTACCTCAAGATTTTGATGAAGCACACCTCCACGAATTACCTTTGATGTTGCACTTGCTACACACGATGTAATAAATCCCCTCTTGAATTGATTTTTCTTTTTTCTTTTTTTTTCTTTTCTTTTTTTTCTCTTTTTTTTTCTCTTTTTTTTTATATTTTACTAAAGTAAATGAACAATGAAGAAAAAAAAAGTCTAAATAATAAAAGAGGTTTACTTTGGGAACAAGGCAACTCTTTGACAAAAACAAGCTAGTTTTGGTAGCAGCTTGTGTGGCAAGGAATGAGAGGGAACGGTGGCTTGTGAAACAAGTAGTCTTTATGTAATGTAGAGCTTTTGAAGGTTTCTTGGTGAGCAAGAAAACCTTTGCGATTTGGTTGCTTGAAGAACAAGATAGGGTTTACTTGGTGGCTAAGTAAAGACAATAGGTTTGAGGGACAAACAATATTAGTGGTGGCTTGGAAAAGGATTCAAGATCAAGGTTTGTCCACGACAAGAAGACAAAGAAAAAAAAACAAAAACGAAACTCCCACGAATTAAACCTAAGCTCTGATGCCAAATGATATGGACCTCACCGAAGGAAGATGAGGTTCAATGAAGAAGACGAAGAACACTTGAAGAAAAACAATAACAAGTTAAAACGCAACAAAGGAAAACAAAAATTAAAAGTAAAACCAAGACCCGTTGTGTAGAAACACAAGAACCTATGGTATTGGACCAAGACCCATTGCTTAGGAAAGCAAGAACCTATGGTATATATTGGTGGAAGTTAGAAGAATGCCACAAGGAAGACCTTGATAAGTTCAAGAGTTCTCAAGAGAACCAAAGAGAAGAAGTCTCTCAATTTTATTACTAAAATCAATTGTGTTCTCCCCAAAGGGTTACATAACTATTTATAGGCAAATAGATAACTTGCAGCACAAGTAATAGGAATCCTACTTTCCTAACTTGCAGAATAGGAAATAGCAAACTTGCAGAACAAGCAATAGGAATCCTACTCTCCTAACTTGCAGAACAAGTAATAGAAGTCTTACAAAATCTATTATTTTAAAAGGAATTGGGCTTAAATTAAATTAAGAAATGTTGAGCCCAATAATACTTAACTAAATAAAATATGCATCTAGCCTAATTTGCATTTCGGCCCAATACTTGTGTGTCTTCAAGAAGGTTGAACTTGGGCTTGGATCATGTTGTAGAAGACTTTATCATCCTCCATGCTCAAGCTTTGTTGGGCTTTCTCTCTAGTAATATCAATGAAACCAGCCAAGGCTTGTTGCATTATCTTTGATTTAGCTCTTGTAATTGGACCTCCATGGATACTCAAAGGATCACGATCATCACGAACATGACTTGAGCTTTGTGAGCTTGGATCTCCATCAGTATACCTTCTATACTACTTGGGAAGCGTCTCTCGGAGGTAAACTTTCAAAATCCACTCGGTGGCTTTTCTATCGAGAGCGAGGGATTACTTCAGATAGTCTGTATGAAAAATGTTCGTAAAAGGGTGAGTTTACGCTCAGTAAGAAAAATATGTAAAAGAGCGTGTTACGCCTCTATATGCAGTTTTTTCCTACTTGGCTCTATAATGTCATGTAAAGCATTATAAAGCATGTATACATTGTATACTCCTTTCATGCATTGTTTGCAACCATGCATATTTCTTTCAATGGTTTAAGCAAACATACTTTCCTTAAAAACATGCATCATCTTCTATCTTTAAAACAACTTTACATGCTTTTATAGCAAAAGTTTAGCATCAAGAGTAGTGATAAGAGTATACCTATGAGATAACGCATCAGCTACGACGTTCTCTTTACCTTGTTTGTACTTGATCACGTACGGGAACATCTCAATGAACTCTATCCACTTGGCATGACGCTTATGCAGCTTACTCTATCCTTTCAAATGCTTGAAGGACTCATGATCAGTGTGGATGACAAATTCTTTGGGCCACAAGTAATGTTGCCATGTCTCCAAGGCCCTCACTAACGCGTACATCTCCTTGTCATATGTGGGATAGTTAAGTACTGCTCCACTTAACTTCTCACTAAAGAAAGCAATTGGGCATTTTTCTTGCATAAGCACAGCTCCAATACCTACACCTGAGGCATCGCACTCAATCTTAAAAGTTTTAGTAAAGTCAGGCAGAGATAACAAAGGAGCAGAACAAAGTTGATCTTTAAGCAAATTAAAAGCATGCTCTTGTGCAGGACCCCAATGAAATGCAACATTCTTTTTGACCACTTCAGTCAAAGGTGCAGCTATAGTGCTAAAATCTCTAACGAATCGACGATAGAAACTAGCTAAACCATGGAAACTACGCACCTCAGAAACAGACTTAGGTACAGGCCAATCTTTAATTGCCTTTACCTTCTCATTATCAACAGAAATGCCATGTGAAGAAACGACATACCCAAGGAAAACAATCTTATCAGTGCAGAACGTACATTTCTTAAAATTGGCATACAAACTTGCATTCCTCAAAACAGTAAGAACATTCCTAAGATGCTCAACATGCTCATGCTGGCTCTTACTGTATATCAAAATATCATCAAAATAGACAACCACATACTTACCAATGAAATCATGTAAAACATGGTTCATTAAACGCATGAATGTACTGGGTGCATTACCCTCTTCTCTCTTGTTTAGTTTTAGAGTAGATTTAATAGAAATTTTATTTTTATTATTTTGCTTATTTCTTTATTATTTTTAATTCTGATTTTGTTTTCTTTATTTAAATTAATATTGTTTGTGTGTTCTTGCTTGCTAGATTATAATCTTGATTATAGATTTCTTGTTTGATATTATTAAAGATTGATAGTTTAATTGTTTATTGCATGATAATTGTCTTCTTTATGATATTAAACTTGAATTTTATGATCTTGAATATGTCTAGTGAGTAGTTTTTTTATTCAGTTATGAGGTAAATTAATTATTCTTTGGAAAACCATGTTGTGAGATTCTTGAACCTATTATATAATTGTTGATTAAGTATCCAAGATTCTTTGAGCACATTATAATGATTGTTTGTTTAATTAGATAGGGTGCACACTATTTAGTTAAATTAAATAATCTACCGCCGGATTAAAAACATAAGTCCGTAATTGCTTGTGGAGTTAATCACTAGGGATATAGGAGAATCAAGGTTTAAGTTAAATAAACCGCGCTGAGTGAGTTTGTTACTTAATGTTGACTCAAATCTTTCTAGATATTAATGCTGCTATTAAAACTTAATCTATAGCGCTGAGCATAGGTAAATTTTGATAGTTAGAGATTAATTAAGATGCTGAGCCTTTAATTAACAACACAGTAAGGAAAGATAGGTGTAATTGGACGCTGGGGAATTACACTACGGTTGACTACTTAATTGACAATGATCTTAAATAATCAATGATCAACATCTAAATCCAAGAATAATTAAATGCCTCGTAACTGAAGCTTTTTGCTTTTTGTTTTTGATATTTAATAATTCCTGTTTTCTTTATTTTAGAATAGTCTCCAAAACCCCCAAATTTCTTCTTTCCCTAAACCCTAAGATTAGATTTTTAATTTAATAATTAACTTAAATAATTCAGTCCTGTGGGTTCGACCCTTGCTCCGCTATCTACATAGTAGAGTTAGGAAATTTTATTTTTGGTGACTCACGACACCCATCAAATTTTGGCGCCGTTGCCGGGGATTGAATTTTTGTTTAGGTTAATTATTTTAATTTAAAGTCTAATTTTTTTTCTTTTCCTTTTCTTTTCTTTTTCAGGGATTGCTTGTTTGACAAGGATTCTTGCCACAAACTTCAAAAGATTGGGGACTATATGCAAGCAACCCAAAGCACAGTGCCACAAGCACCACAACATCCACCATCACTACCACCTAAGACAAGAAGAGGACTCCATGGAGCAAGCTTATGAACCACACTATAATTATGACCCATACTATAATTATGAACCACACTACGATACATACTATCAAGGATGGTGGGATCATTCTAATTTTAGTTATGGGAATCAATATGAGGTTTACAATGCGCCATTCCAAGATACATATCAAGCTCCATCTCAAGACTCAGGTATGCCTCCACCTCAAGAATCAGGTATGTCTCTTGAAGATATTATTAAGACTCTTGAGATTAAAACTTTACAATTTTCACAAGAGGCTGATGTTTATATTAAGAATATTGATCACCATGTGAGTCAAATAATGAATTCCATAAGTAACATTGAAGCTATGACCTCTCAACCTGTGGAGAATCCAAGAGATAATGTTACTAACATCACCTTGAAAAGTGAAAGGGAAATTGAATTTAAGGAAAGTGCACATGAAGATGTCGATAACTTTATAGAAAGGGAGGATGAAACTGATTTCAATATTCAAGGAGGAGTTGTTGACATGCACAATGTAAAAGGGAGAGAGAATTTCGACAACTTTATAAAGCACTATGAGGATGTTGAAATCAAGGAATTCAAAGCTGAGGTAAATTGATAAACAAATTCCTTTTAATGCTTCTACTTACCCTCCTCCTTTTCCTGGTAGGTTTGTAAGAGCTACAAATGAAGAGCAAGACAAGGAGACCTTGAAGACATTTAGGAAAATGGAAGTTAATATTCCTCTCCTTGATGAAATTAATGATCAAGTGCTTTGTGATGCCAAGTTTTTAAGGGAACTATGCACTTCCAAGAGGAAATTAAAAGGTGATGAAAAGCAGGTTCTTAAAGATGAGCTGGAAATAGCCATGAGAAAAAATCTTGAGAATGAGAAACTCGAGAGACCGATAAAAAAGTTGAGGTTTGGGATTGGATGATGGAAGGTGGAGCAGTCGAGCTAACGACATTAAACAAAAGCGCTACTTGGGAGGCAACCCAAGGATGTAAAATGAGGGAGTATTTCTTTCCTTTACTTGTATTACCATTTAATTTTTGAGTTTTTATTGTTCTTCTTTGCATGCTAGACTTACTTTGAGGACAAAGTAAGATTTAAGTGTGGGGGGGGGGGGGGAATATTGGTTTAAGAGTCTATAGAGTGTTTTTTTTTGGAAGTGGAAATTAAAGAAAAAAGGGTCAAATTTTTAAGAGTTTTAAAGATCATGGTATGTTTTCTTTCTTTTAAGGATTGATTCTAAACTAAAACAAAGTTTTATAAGAAAGTTGAAAGTATTTTGATTGTTATTGTTGTTGAAGTGAGTACTTTCTAAAGAATTTATGTGAGTTCATGATTAAATATGATTGCTCATATGATATTGATAATGTGATTAGTTCATTGAAGTTGGTATAAGCAAAGGATAAATAGACAAGAACAAAAAAAAAACATAAAAGAGAAGAAAAATAGAGGTTGAAAGCTTTAAATTCTACTCCAATATTTTGAGTTACTCGATCTTGTTGATTAAATTCTTGAAGTGACTTAAAATATGAGTATGCAAAGCAGCCTAAAAGAGGGCTTACTTGTTGAGTAACCGGGTGTTGGTATCACCAATATTAACATTCGCGTAAAAAGGCAAGTAAGTACTTAGGGAAACCATTATTGAAATCTCAAAAGAAAAAGAAGGAAGAGAAAATAGAAAAAAAAATTCTTGATCTATTGACTTTGTTTATGGTAATGTAAAGTGGATAATTGCAAAGTTGGTGTTATATGTTTCAATTGTGTTGATTGTGAATTTTGCATGAATTTATTTAGAAGTATGCATGAATATGAGAAGTAATGATTAGAATATGATTGACTTGATTATTTGACTCTTGTTGAAGTTATGAGTTAAGAATTGAAAGATTTAAAAATATGTTCATGATCTTAATCTTGTTTTGAGTCTTAATTTTAATTTTTGAGTCTTATTTTGAATTTTTAGGATTGAGTCTTAAGTAAAAGTTTTGTGGGTATATCTTCTGAAAGCCCTCACGAGACACAACTCGTCCACTAGGGGTGACCTAGGGGTTTAAAGGCTTACTGCATATGCTAAATGCAATCGTGATTCCTACGAAAGTGAGTTAGGATTTTAGGATTTAGTTCTTTAGGAATTAGTTAGCTAAGGTTTGCTAGAGGACTAGTAAAAGCTAAGTGTGGGGGAATTTGATAGGATGATATTTTGTGAATTTTATATGTGGCAATATATTTTTTTTATTGATGTTTTATGCCTAAAAGAGCTTACTAATGTTTATTTTATGTTTTAGGTATTAAATATCAAAGTTGGAATAAAAAGAAGTTAAAAAGAGCAAAGTGCAGTATTTTCTGTCCAGCTTGAAATATTGACGTTTTTGACCAATTTAACGACCTGATCTCAAGAAGTGGCCTTCATGAAAGTTGTAGAGGACTTCTCAAGGTTTCCAGAATGAACAAGATCGCAAAATTCGGAGTTCATTTGGTGGGTCAAACGTCTGGACAAAATCAGTACGAAATTCTGGGCAGAAAAACGAGATTGAGAAGAAATTCCAACAAAGCAAGTTCAAGACCAAATTTTGTTGAGACAAGATAATTTCTTAATTTTATTTTGTCTTAGATCTGTAATTAATTAATAAAAATAGGCCTTAGGAATTTTACTTAGAAAATAATTGTAAAAAGATGATGAGATAAAGGTAAGAGTTTGACTAGTCAAATTACTTGTTTCCCAAGTAAACTCTTATCTGAATCCCACATTGCTTAGGAACGTCTTTTAAACTCTTCCTTAGGCCTATATAAAGAGCACAAGGCTCTCATAAACAGCAAGCCCTCAAATCCCTCTCCTCCCTCTTCTCTTTTAGTCTCGTAGGATTTTCTTTAGGGTTTTTAATAAAAATTTTATTTATTTTTAATTAGTTGCTGATTTCTTTATTATTTTTAATTCTGATTTTGTTTTCTTTATTTAAATTAATATTGTTTGTTTGTTCTTGCTTGTTAGTTTATAATCTTGATTATTAATTCTGATTTTATATTATTAAAGATTGCTTCTTTGATTGTTTCTTGCATGATATTTGTAATCTTTATAATATTAAACTTGAATTTTATGATCTTGAATATGACTAGTGAGTAGTTTTCTTATTATTCAGTTATGAGGTAAATTGATTATTCTTGGGAAAAGCATGTTGTGAGATTCTTGAACCTATTATATAATTGTTGATTAAGTATCCAAGATTCTCTGAGTACATTATAATGATTGTTTGTTTAATTAGATAGGGTGCACACTATTTAGTTAAATTAAATAATCTACCGCCGGATTAAAAACATAAGTCCGTAATTGCTTGTGGAGTTAATCACTAGGGATATAGGAGAATCAAGGTTTAAGTTAAATAAACCGCGCCGAGTGAGTTTGTTACTTAATGTTGACTCAAATCTTTCTAGATATTAATGCTGCTATTAAAACTTAATCTATAGCGCTGAGCATAGGTAAATTTTGATAGTTAGAGATTAATTAAGACGCTGAGCCTTTAATTAACAACACAGTAAGGAAAGATAGGTGTAATTGGACGCTGGGGAATTACACTACGATTGACTACTTAATTGACAATGATCTTAAATAATCAATGATCAACATCTAAATCCAAGAATAATTAAATGCCTCGTAACTGAAGCTTTTTGCTATTTGTTTTTGATATTTAATAATTCCTGTTTTCTTTATTTTAGAATAGTCTCCAAAACCCCCAAATTTCTTCTTTCCCTAAACCCTAAGATTAGATTTTTAATTTAATAATTAACTTAAATAATTCAGTCTCTGTGGGTTCGACCCTTACTCCGCTATCTACATAGTAGAGTTAGGAAATTTTATTTTTGGTGACTCACGACACTCATCACAAACCATACAAGCTTCAATGGCTCAATAATTGTGGAGAAGTAAATGTGACCAAGCAAGTATTGGTGCTATTTTCAATTGGAAGGTACAATGATAAAGTGTTGTGTGATGTTGTGCCTATGCATGCTGGTCATTTGCTTTTAGGAAGACCATGGCAATTTGATAGACATGTCGTACATGATGGATTTACAAACCGTTATTCATTTACCATGGCTGGTAAGAAATTCACACTTGCACCCTTGAGTCCTACGGAGATTTATGAGGATCAATTGAGGTTGAAAGAGCAGAATGAATCACAACAAAGGTCAAAGAATCTAGATAAAGGCAAAGATATTGCAAAGAAAGAAAGAAAGGACGTGAGCTTCAATGCAAAGCAAAGTGATGTAAAGGCTGCTTTTCTAGCTAAGTGCCCAATCCTTTTGTTTTTATATAAAGAATCTTGTTTTAGTTCTAATGATCTTTGATGAGTGTCGTCAGTCACCAAAAATAAAATTTCCTAACTCTACTATGTAGATAGCGGAGCAAGGGTCGAACCCACAGAGACTGAATTATTTAAATTAATTATTAAATTAAAAATCTAATTTTAGGATTTGGGGAAAGAAGAAGAAAATCTGGGGGGTTTTGTAAGCTATGTCTAAAATAAAGAAAACAAGAATTATTAAATATAAAAAAAACAAAGAGCAAAAAGCTTCAGTTATGAGGCAATCAATCATTCTTGGATTTTGATGTTGATCATTGATTATTTAAGATCATTGTCAATTAAGTAGTCAACCGTAGTGTAATTCCACAGCGTCCAATTACACCTATCTTTCCTTACTGTGTTGTTAATTAAAGGCTCAGCGTCTTAATTAATCTCTAACTATCAAAATTTAACTATGCTCAGCGCTATAGATTAAGTTTTAATAGCAGCATTAATATCTAGAAATGATCGAGACCCAAGCTCACAAAGCTTAAGTCATGTTCGTGATGATCGTGATCCTTTGAGCATCCATGGAGGTCCAATTACAAGAGCTAAATCAAAGATAATGCAACAAGCCTTGGCTGGTTTCATTAATATTGTTAGAGAGAAAGCCCAACAAAGCTTGAGCATTAAGGATGATAAAGTCTTCTACAACATGATCCAAGCCCAAGTTCAACCTTCTTGAAGACACACAAGTATTGGGCCGAAATGCAATTAGGCTAGATGCATATTTTATTTAGTTAAGTATTATTGGGTTGAACATTGTCTTAATTTAATTTAAGCCCAATTCCTTTTTAAATAATAGATTTTGTAGGATTTCTATTTCTTGTTCTGTAAGTTAGGAGAGTAGGATTCCTATTGCTTGTTCTGCAATAGTGTTTACAAGGTATTTATATTAATACCTAGCACTTAAGCCCATAAACAAGTGGGCTGGAATTAACACCAACAGAAAATAAAACTAAACCCAAATTCATGCCTAAACCTAGTTACATAAAATAAATAGTCCTAGACACAACAAGACTCAAACGTGGGCTATCCAAACACTTAGCCCATCTTATTGTTAAGCTAAAATAAGATAGTAAACCATGCTCATGTCGTTTGGGCTTCCAAGCAAGTATAGATGTCTTGGGACTCTTCATGGAAGCTTCCTTGACACTTCAATGATGCCAGAGCTTGTTGCATGAATGAGGCCAGGGCTTGTTGCGTCTTCTTAGCTCGAGCTCGGGTAATTGGACCTCCTTGGATGACCAATGGATCCTTAGCATCACGAACATCACGAGCAAGTGGATCTCCATCATTCCCTCCTTGGATGACCAATGGATCCTTAGCATCACGAACATCACGAGCAAGTGGATCTCCATCATTCCCCCTCTCCTCAAAAGGATTTGTCCTCAAATCGCATATACCTTCGTCAAAAGAAAAGGGAGAAAGATCATAAACATTAAAAGTAGCAGATACACCATACTCACAAGGAAGATCCAATTTGTAGGCATTATCGTTGATCTTCTCTATGACCTGGAATGGTCCATCTCCTCAGGGATGCAGCTTGGTTCGTCGCTGAACAGGAAACCTCTCCTTTCCCATATGCACCAAAACCCAATCACCAGGCTCAAAGACTACTTTCTTTCGATGCTTATTTGCTTGGGTGGTATACTGCACAGTCTTCTTTTCAATAGCTTGACGAACTCTCTCATGGAGTTGCTTCACAAACTTAGCCTTCTGTTCTCCATCCAAATTACTCTGCTCCGCACTAGGTAATGGCAACAAATCCAAAGGAGTAAGAGGATTGAAGACATAAACAACTTCGAATGGAGAGCAACTAGTAGTGGAGTGGACACTGCGGTTATATGCAAACTCCACATGGGGCAAGCAATCTTCCCAATTCTTCAAATTCTTCTGAATAATGGACCTCAATAATGTAGATAGGGTTCGGTTGACGACCTCAGTCTGTCCATCAGTCTGGGGGTGACAAGTGGTGGAGAATAACAATTTAGTTCCCAACTTACCCCATAACGTCTTCCAAAAGTAACTAAGGAACTTTGCATCTCGATCAGAAACAATGGTCCTTGGTACACCATGTAGACGTACTATCTCTTTGAAGAAAAGGTCAGCAACGTTGCTCGCGTCATCCGTCTTGTGGCAAGCAATGAAATGAGCCATCTTAGAGAACCTGTCAACCACAACAAAAACAGAATCTCTACCGCGTTTTGTTCGAGGCAAGCCCAAAACAAAATCCATAGAGATATCAGTCCACGGAGTAGTAGGAATGGGTAAAGGAGTATATAAACCATGATTATGAACTCTAGATTTAGCTTGCCTACATGAAATGCATCTAGCACATAACCTCTCTACATCTCTCCTCATGTTAGGCCAAAAGAAATGTTCTTGCAAAACATCTAGAGTTTACCCAACTCCAAAGTGACCCATTAATCCTCCACTATGGGCTTCTCTAACTAACAGCTCGCGCAATGAACTCCTAGGCACACATAATTTATTTTTTCTAAATAAGAACCCATCATGCCTAAAGAACTTGCCAAAACCAGATGTGGCACATGTGATGGAGATCCAAGCTCACACAGCTCAAGTCATGTTCGTGATGTTCGTGATCCTTTGAGCATCCATGGAGGTCCAATTACAAGAGCTAAATCAAAGATAATGCAAGAAGCCTTGGCTAGTTTCTTTAATATTGCTAGAGAGAAAGCCCAACAAAGCTTGAGCATGGAGGATGATAAAGCCTTCTACAACATGATCCAAGCCCAAGTTCAACCTTCTTGAATACACACACAAGTATTGGGCCGAAATGCAATTAGACTGGATGCATATTTTATTTAGTTAAGTATTATTGGGCTGAACGTTGTCTTAATTTAATTTAAGCCCAATTCTTTTTTAAATAATATATTTTGTAGGACTTCTATTACTTGTTCTGCAAGTTATGAGAGTAGGATTCCTATTACTTGTCCTGCAAGTTTGCTATTTCCTATTCTGCAAGTTAGGAAAGTAGGATTCCTATTACTTGTGCTGCAAGTTAGCTAGTTGCCTATAAATATTTATGTAACCCTTTGGGGAGAACACAATTGATTTTAGTAATAAAATTGAGAGACTTCTTCTCTTTGGTTCTCTTGAGAACTCTTGAACTTATCAAGGTCTTCCTTGTGGCGTTCTTCTACCTTCCACCAATATATACCATAGGTTCTTGCTTTTCTAAGCAACGGGTCTTGGTCCAATACCATAGGTTCTTGTGTTTCTACACAACGGGTCTTGGTTTTATCTCTAATTTTTGTTTTCTTTTGCTGCGTGTTTAACTTGTTCTTGTTTTTCTTCAAGTGTTCTTCATGTTCTTCATTGAACCTCATCTTCTTTCGGTGAGGTCCATATCATTTGGCATCAGAGCTTAGGTTCAATTCATGGGAGCATCGTTTTTGTTTTTTTTTTTCTTTTTCTTTCTTTGTCTTCTTGTCTTGGACAAAATTTGATCTTGAATCCTTTTCCAAGCCACCACTAATATTGTTTGTCCCTCAAACCTATTTTCTTTACTTAGCCACCAAGTAAACCCTATCTTGTTCTCCAAGCAACCAAATCCCAAAGGTTTTCTTGCTCACCAAGAAACCTTCAAAAGCTCTACATCACATAAAGACTACTTGTTTCACAAGCCACTGTTCCCTCTCATTCCTTGCCACACAAGCTGCTACCAAAACTAGCTTGTTTTTGTCAAAAAGTTGCCTTGTTCCCCAAGTAAACCTCTTCTTATTATTTAGACTTTTTGTTTTTTTTTCTTTATTGTTCGTTTACTTTAGTAAAATATAAAAGAAAAAGGAAAAAAAAAGAGAAAAAAAAAAAAAAAAAAAAAAAAGAGAAAAGAAAAAAATCAATTCAAGAGGGGATTTATTACATCGTGTGTAGCAAGTGCAACGTCAAAGGTAATTCGTGGACGTGTGCTTCATCAAAATCTTGAGGTAGTCATTCTTTCTTGAGCTTTGAGATTTCTTATTTGCCTAATTTGAAAATTCATTGCTGCCATTCTACCCTACTACCTAAAATTACCTTTTTGACCCTACCACATAAAAGGACAAAACTACCCCACCTTTGGCTAAACCCTACCCTAATGAAACACCCCAAAACACGCATATTTCCTTCAAGGTTTAGTTTCATTAGTCTTCTTAAGTCTTATTGAGTCTTGCTAAGTCTTGTTGAGTCTTCATCGTTTTGTTTTCCCTTGATTAAAATCTTGTGCTCATCTTGTTTATTGTTGGTTGATAGTTGAATTCCATAAGCTGATTTTTGATTGAGTCTTGAGTTCAATATAGAACCTATAGAGAAAAGTTGTGTGAGGGAAAAAGGCAAGAGTGTGTGAGTAACATTAGTAGAGAAAAGCCATATTAAAATTGTGTGAAACACGAGTGTGAGTGTTACATTCTTGTGTGTATTGAGTGTAAACACGTGAGGTCATACTTGTGAGGTCCTTTTCTTTTACTAACGTTTCTTGCAGGTTGCAATCATGTCTTCTAATAGTGAAAAGCTTGATTTGAGTAAGATTGAGATCATGTTCCTAGCCATGCAACAACAACTTTCGAGGATAGAGTCGAAGTTGATTAAATATGATAAGTTGGAGCAACACGATGTTGCCCTAGCTAAGGTAAACCAAGATAAGACTTCTTATGCCTGTGATAATGTTGCTCATTATAAGTTGGATAGCAATTATGAAGAAGATTTTGATGATGATTCTATGCTGCAATTAAAGGATGATGAGGATAGTATGGAATTACCCATGGATGGAAAGGAATATATAGCATGTCAAACTTTAAGTGTGCTAATGAAAGATGAGGATCAATTGAGATTAAAAGAGAGTGAGAAAAAAATAGTGAGTGAAGATGAGGTTAAGCAAAAAGAGAAAACAATCAAGATTGAGTTTGATGCTTCAAGCATAGGTATCGAAGTTGTTTTAATGCAAAAGAAGCCCCCCATTGCTTTCTTCAGTGAGAAGTTAAGTAGAGCTGGCCTTAACTATCCCATGTACAATAAAGAGATGTATGCATTAGTGACAACCTTGGAAACATGGCAACACTATTTATGGCCTAAGGAATTTGTCATCCAAACTGATCATGAGTCCTTGAAGCACTTGAAAGGACAAAGCAAGTTGAACAAGCGTCATGCCAAGTGGATGGAGTTCATTGAGACATTTCCATATGTGATCAAATATAAACAAGGTAAAGAAAATGTCGTGGCTGATGCATTGTCTCGAAGGTATACTCTAATCACTACTCTTAAAGCAAAACTACTTGGATTTGAGTATATTAAAGACTTGTATGCTACTGATGAGGATTTTGAAAATGTGTTCATTGCATGTGAGAAAACTGGTTTTGGAAAGTTTTATAGGCATGATGGATTCTTATTTAGGGAAAATAGATTATGTGTACCTAGGAGTTCTTTAAGAGAATTACTTGTTAGAGAAGCCCATAGTGGTGGATTAATGGGACATTTTGGAGTAAAGAAAACTTTAGATATATTGCATGATCACTTCTTTTGGCCTTACATGAAAAGAGATGTTGAAAAATTGTGTGAAAGATGTGTCACTTGTAAACAAGCTAAGTCTAGAGTTATGAATCATGGTCTTTATACTCCATTACCTATTCCTATTGCTCCTTGGACTGACATTTCTATGGACTTTGTTTTGGGGTTACCAAGAACAAAGAGAGGTAGAGATTCTGTTTTTGTTGTTGTTGACAGGTTCTCTAAGATGGCTCACTTCATTGCTTGTCACAAGACAGATGATGCAAGTAACATTGCCGATTTATTCTTCAAGGAAATTGTTCGTCTACGTGGAGTTCATAGGACCATTGTTTCCGACCGTGATGTGAAGTTCCTTAGCTACTTTTGGAAAACATTATGGGGAAAGTTAGGAACAAAGCTATTGTTTTCAACTACTTGTCATCCACAAACTGATGGTCAAACTGAAGTAGTCAATCGTACTTTGTCTACTTTGTTGAGATCCATTATTCAAAAGAATTTGAAGAATTGGGAAGATTGTTTGCCTCATGTGGAGTTTGCTTACAATAGAAGTGTGCATTCTACTACTAGTTATTCTCCATTTGAAGTTGTCTATGGTTTTAATCCACTCACTCCATTGGATCTTTTACCACTACCTATTGAGGAGAGAGCTAGTTTGGATGGGGAAAAGAAAGTTGATTTTGTAAAGCAACTACATGAGAAGGTACGTCAAAACATTAAGAAGAGGACTGAGCAACATGCTACTCAAGCCAACAAGCATCGCAAGAAAGTTGTCTTTGAACCTGGTGATTGGGTTTGGGTACATATGCGTAAAGAGAGATTTCCTGCTCAGCGTCGCTCCAAGCTGCAACCTCGAGGAGATGGACCATTCCAAGTGATTAAGAAGATCAATGACAATGCTTATAAGTTAGATCTTCCAGGTGAGTATAATGTTAGTGCTACATTTAATGTTTCTGATCTTTCTCCCTTTGATATTGATGTAGGTGATTCTGATTTGAGGACAAATCCTTTCGAGGAGAGGGGGAATGATGGAGATCCAAGCTCACACAGCTCAAGTCATGTTCGTGATGTTCGTGATCCTTTGAGCATCCATGGAGGTCCAATTACAAGAGCTAAATCAAAGATAATGCAAGAAGCCTTGGCTAGTTTCTTTAATATTGCTAGAGAGAAAGCCCAACAAAGCTTGAGCATGGAGGATGATAAAGCCTTCTACAACATGATCCAAGCCCAAGTTCAACCTTCTTGAATACACACACAAGTATTGGGCCGAAATGCAATTAGACTGGATGCATATTTTATTTAGTTAAGTATTATTGGGCTGAACGTTGTCTTAATTTAATTTAAGCCCAATTCTTTTTTAAATAATATATTTTGTAGGACTTCTATTACTTGTTCTGCAAGTTATGAGAGTAGGATTCCTATTACTTGTCCTGCAAGTTTGCTATTTCCTATTCTGCAAGTTAGGAAAGTAGGATTCCTATTACTTGTGCTGCAAGTTAGCTAGTTGCCTATAAATATTTATGTAACCCTTTGGGGAGAACACAATTGATTTTAGTAATAAAATTGAGAGACTTCTTCTATTTGGTTCTCTTGAGAACTCTTGAACTTATCAAGGTCTTCCTTGTGGCGTTCTTCTACTTTCCACCAATATATACCATAGGTTCTTGCTTTTCTAAGCAATGGGTCTTGGTCCAATACCATAGGTTCTTGTGTTTCTACACAACGGGTCTTGGTTTTATCTCTAATTTTTGTTTTCTTTTGCTGCGTTTTTAACTTGTTCTTGTTTTTCTTCAAGTGTTCTTCATGTTCTTCATTGAACCTCATCTTCTTTCGGTGCTCATCTTCTTTCGGTGAGATCCATATCAACATGCATCATAAACATTACCAAAATCAACATCATTAGCATATTGTTCTTTGATATACTCAAATCCTAAAAGTTTAGCATCAAGAGTAGTGATAAGAGTATACCTACGAGATAACGCATCAGCTATGACGTTCTCTTTACCTTGTTTGTACTTGATCACGTACGGGAACATCTCAATGAACTCTATCCACTTGGCATGACGCTTATGCAGCTTACTCTGTCCTTTCAAAAGCTTCAAGGACTCATGATCAGTGTGGATGACGAATTCTTTGGGCCACAAGTAATGTTGCCATGTCTCCAAGGCCCTCACTAACGCGTACATCTCCTTGTCATATGTGGGATAGTTAAGTGCTGCTCCACTTAACTTCTCACTAAAGAAAGCAATTGGGCGTTTTTCCTGCATAAGCACAGCTCCAATACCTACACCTGAGGCATCACACTCAATCTCAAAAGTTTTAGTAAAGTCAGGCAGAGATAATAAAGGGGCAGAACAAAGTTTATCTTTAAGCAAATTAAAAGCATGCTCTTGTGCAAGACCCCAATGAAATGCAACGTTCTTTTTGACCACTTCGATCAAAGGTGCAGCTATAATGCTAAAATCTCTAACGAATCGACGATAGAAACTAGCTAAACCATGGAAACTACGCACCTCAGAAACAGACTTAGGTACAGGCCAATCTTTAATTGCCTTTACCTTCTCATTATCAACAGAAATGCCATGTGAAGAAACGACATACCCAAGGAAAATGATGAGTGTCGTCAGTCACCAAAAATAAAATTTCCTAACTCTACTATGTAGATATCGGAGCAAGGGTCGAACCCACAGAAACTGAATTATTTAAGTTAATTACTAAATTAAAAATCTAATTTTAGGGTTTAAGGAAAGTAGAAGAAATTTTGGGGTTTTGTAAACTATTCTAAAATAAAGAAAACAAGAATTATTAAATATAAAAAAAACAAATAGCAAAAAGCTTCAGTTACGAGGCAATCAATCATTCTTGGATTTTGATGTTGATCATTGATTACAAAATATCACTGTCAATTAAATAGTCAACCGTAGTATAACAACAAGCTCTGTTACACCATCTTTCCTTACTGAGTCGTTAGTTAAAACAAGCTCTTTAACTAATCTCTAACTACTTAACCTACCTAGAACAAGCTCTCTAGATATAAGTTGTAACAGCATTAACAACAAGAAAGATATGAGTTGACATTAGATAACAAACACATAAGCTCGGTTTATTTAATCTAAACCTTAATTCTCCTCCATCCCTAGTGATTAACTCCACAAGCAATTACGGACTTATGTTTTTAATCTGGCGGTAGATTATTTAGTTTAACTAAATAGTGTGCACCCTATCTAATCAAACAAACAATCATTATAATGTGCTCAGAGAATCTTGGATACTTAATCAACAATTATATAATAGGTTCAAGAATCTCACAACATGCTTTTCCTAAGAATAATCAATTTACCTCATAACTGAATAAGAAAACTACTCACTAGTCATATTCAAGATCATAAAATTCAAGTTTAATATTATAAAGATTACAAATATCATGCAAGAAACAATCAAAGAAGCAATATTTAATAATATAAATTCAGAATTAATAATCAAGATTATAAACTAGCAAGCAAGAACACACAAACAATATTAATTTAAATAAAGAAAACAAAATCAGAATTAAAAATAATAAAGAAATAAGCAAAATAATAAAAATAAAATTTCTATTAAATCTACTCTAAAACTAAACAAGAGAAAGAGGGGGAAGAGAGGGATGTGAGGGATGTGTTTATGAGAGCCTTGTGCTCTTTATATAGGCCTAAGGAAGAGTTTAAAAGACTTTCCTAAGCAATGTGGGATTCAGATAAGAGTTTACTTGGGAAACAAGTAATTTGACTAGTCAAACTCTTATCTTTATCTCATCATCTTTTACAATTATTTTCTAAGTAAAATTCCTAAGGCCTATTTTTATTAATTAATTACAGATCTAAGACAAAATAAAATTAAGAAATTATCTTCTCTCAACAAAATCTGGTCTTGAACTTGCTTTGTTGGAATTTCTTCTCAATCTCGTTTTTCTGCCCAGAATATCGTACTGATTTTGTCCAGACGTTTGACCCACCAAATGAACTCCGAATTTTGCGATCTTAGACATTCTGGAAACCTTGAGAAGTCCTCTACAACTTCCATGAAGGCTACTTCTTGAGATCAGGTCGTTAAATTGGTCAAAAATGTCAATCTTTGAAGCTGGATAGAAAATACTGCACTTTGCTCTTTTTAACTTCTTTTTATTCCAACTTTGATATTTAATACCTAAAACATAAAATAAACATTAGTAAGCTCTTTTAGGCATAAAACATCAATAAAGCAAATATATTAGCACATATAAAATTCACAAAATATCATCCTATCAGAAAACAATCTTATCAGTGCAGAACGTACATTTCTTAAAATTGGCATACAAACTTGCATTCCTCAAAACAGTAAGAATATTCCTAAGATGCTCAACATGCTCATGCTGGCTCTTACTGTATATCAAAATATCATCAAAATAGACAACCACATACTTACCAATGAAATCACGTAAAACATAGTTCATTAAACGCATGAATGTACTGGGTGCATTAGTCAAGCCAAAAGGCATAACTAACCACTCGTAGAGACCATGTTTAGTCTTGAATGCAGTTTTCCATTCATCACCTTCTCTCATACGAATTTGGTGATATCCGCTCTTTAAATCAATTTTAGAAAACATGCATGCACCATGCAACTCATCAAGCATGTCATCTAGCCTAGGAATAGGATAGCGGTACTTTACAGTGATTTTGTTGACGGCTCGACAGTCAACGCACATCCCCCACGTCCCATCTTTTTTTGGCACAAGCAGTACGGGCACGGCGCAAGGACTCATGCTCTCTCTCACATAACCTTTCCTCATGAGCTCCTCAACTTGCCTTTGAAGCTCCTTCGTCTCCCCGGGATTACTTCTGTAGGCTTGACGGTTAGGAATGGTAGCTCCGGGGACAAGGTCAATCATGTGCTCGATCCCACGAATCGGTGGTAATCCACTTGGGATCTCCTTAAGGAATACATCCTCGAACTCCTGCAACAATGAGACAACATCAGTAGGCAAAGTATCATGGAGTTCAGCATCAATAAAAAAAGAATCTTTAAATAAGAGTAAAAGGATAGGAGACTTAGCAAGAAATGCAGTCTTCACATCTCGGGGTTTGGCATAGCAGCTCACTGTTTTGCTTTCCTTGTTTTCCTTCTTTTTTAGCTTGCTTCCTTAGCTCGTCATGTTGCTCCTTTAGCCTTAATTGGTCCTCATAAATCTCCTTGGGACTAAGGGGAGCTAGAGCGATCTTCTTGCCCTCCATAGCAAAGGAGTAACGGTTAGTGTAACCGTCATGGATGACTCTCCGATCATACTACCACGGTCTACCCAGCAATAGCTGGCTAGCTTGCATGGGCACCACGTCACACAACACCTCATCTTGATACCTTCCAATACGAAAAGGAACCAAGACTTGCTTCACCACGTTGACTTCACCACAGTCATTAATCCACTGCAACTTATATGGGTGGTGATGCTTGGTAGTGGGCAACTTTAATTTATCAACAAGGTATGTGCTAGCAACATTAGTACAACTCCCACCATCAATGATTACAGTACATACCTTGTCACTAATATGGCATCTCGTATGGAAGATGTTCTCGCGCTGTGCCTCATCCTCAAACTTCACATGAGTAGTAAGAGCACGCCTAGCAACAAGTGCTTCACCATGAGCAGCATACTCAACAACTTCTTCTTCGTCGACATCTTCTAACGCAGGCATCTCATCTTCTATACCGATTTCAGAACCTTCACTCTCAACATTTCCATTCCCAAGCATGATCATAACTCTACGGTTGGGACACTGAGAGGCAATATGTCCACGACCTAAACACTTGAAACACTTAATGTCACGTGTCCTGCTTTGGGATGCTTGGGCTTTGGAGGGCCCTCAGTCTTGGGCTTAGCAATGCTCTCTAACTTAGGCGTAGACACAGGCTTATCATCCCTACGAAAGTTGTTAGATTTCCAAACAGGAACTGAACTAAGAGTGAAACGGGATGTACCTTTCCTTTGGAGTTGCCTTTTGACTTTGATGGCCACATGTAGCATCTCCTCTAAATCCATGTAATGCTGCAACTCTACTACATTGGCAATCTCACGTTTTAAGCCTTGGAGAAAATGAGCCATAGTAGCTTCTGCATCCTCCTGGATATTGGCTCGGATCATGGTTATTTCCATCTCTTTGTAGTAATCCTCAATACTCTTTGAGCCCTGGGTAAGACCTTGGAGCTTCTGGTATAACTCCCTGTAGTAATGAGTAGGAACAAATCTCTTCCTCATGATGCGCTTCATCTCATCCCATGTAGACACTGGAGGATCACCATATCTTCTTCGACTAGTGACTAACTGATCCCACCAAACCATAGCATACTCTGTGAACTCAATTGCTGCAAGTTTGACCTTCTTTTCCTCAGAGTAGTGGTGGCAGTCAAACACCATTTCAATCTTCCTTTCCCACTCCAAATATGCGTCAGGATCATTCTTGCCTTGGAAAGGAGGAATCTTTAATTTTATACTGCCAAGGTTTCCATCCATCTTCTCCGTGCCTCTATCACGGGCTCTATCAACTCGATCTCTATACCCATGGTACCTTCTATGATGTCTATCTATCCCAGACTCTTTATTGGAATCATACCCAACATTATCATCATACTCATCATTGGCAACAACCTTAATTTTTTGACGAGAAGTATCACCTTGTTGGATCTTTGCAAATCGAGCTTCATGTTGGTTCAACTTATCATGAATGTCATTGAATTTCACATCCATCCGTTGGAACTGTTGTTGCATTGCCTGAAGCAGGAATTCAATCTTTTTAAAGTCTGACTTATCACCTTCAGAAGACATTGTCAACAAGTAATATCCTCACGTGTTTACACTCCTGTTTCACTCAAGTAATTTGGCTTTTCTCTACTAATGTTTCTCACACACTCATGCCTTTTTCCCTTACTTTACCTAAACTCTATAGGTTCACAATCGCACTAGAGGCTCAGTCAAAGACTCAACCTCGCAGAATCAACTAATTCACCAGGTATTTTCACCAAGGTTTTTTTTTTGAATTCCTTGTTTTTTTTTTGTTTTATTCACAGAAAGGTACGGCTAGGGCTAGGGTGACTCAAATTAAGAAAGACAGAATAAAAATAATAATAAAAAAATAAAAAAAAATCACTAGAATGACCAAAAAAATGAAAAATGGCCTAAAACTATAGGAAAACGATGGAATTTGGCCAAAATAGGCTGGGCCCGTGGAAAGTATTCCACGGGGTCATTTTCTTTCGCCGTTTCCTTTAAAATGGGTACTCGCACGCCTCCTAACTCAACCAAAATTTTCTGTTTGAACAGTACCACAACAATTTTTTTTGAACTCTTCTTTTTTTTCGAATTCTTTTCTTCTTTTTTTTTTCGAATTCTTTTCTACTTTTTTTTTAAACTCTGAGTGTTGCGGTTTCCTTGAAAAGAGGAGGGGTGCGGCTAGGGTTTTTTTTTTAGGAGTGCGGCTAGGGTTTTTTTTTAGGGGTGCGACTAGGGTTTTTTTTTTTGAGGGGTGCGGCTAGGGTTTTTTTTTTAGGGGTGCGGCTAGGGTTTTTGTTTTTGAAGGAAGGGGTGCAGTTAGGGTTTTGAGGAATTGTAGCTAGGGTTATGAATTCAACTCAAACACAACAACAAACCAGAAATCGAAACCAACAAGAGAGAAAAAAAGAAAAAAAATCGAAACCAATAAACCAAAAATTCGAAAAGTGAGTAACGCACAAACAAACCAGAAATCGAAACTTGAGCTCTGAATACCAACTGATGCGTACGGACAAGACAAAACGTAGTTGGAATTTGAAGGAGCTGACACGCAAGAAGACAAAAGCAAAGTTGATGAATGACAACTTCTGAAACCTAGACCCGAAGCCTAAAGAGACTCGAACCCAAAGGTATTGGACCTTGACCCTACGAATAAGAATTCGAGAACCTAAGGTATAGCAATGGTGGATGTGAAGAAGGAGGCGCCACAAGGAAGAAGACCTTGATAAGCCTATGATGGACACCCATCAAGCTCACACAGCTCAAGTCATGTTCGTGATGTTCGTGATCCTTTGAGCATCCATGGAGGTCCAATTACAAGAGCTAAATCAAAGATAATGCAACAAGCCTTGGTTGGTTTCATTAATATTGCTAGAGAGAAAGCCCAACAAAGCTTGAGCATGGACGATGATAAAGTCTTCTACAACATGATCCAAGCCCAAGTTCAACCTTCTTGAAGACACACAAGTATTGGGCTGAAATGCAAATTAGGTTAGATGCATATTTTATTTAGTTAAGTATTATTGGGCTGAACATTGTCTTAATTTAATTTAAGCCCAATTCCTTTTTAAATAATAGATTTTGTAAGACTTCTATTACTTGTTCTGCAAGTTAGGAGAGTAGGATTCCTATTGCTTGTTCTGCAAGTTTGCTATTTCCTATTCTGCAAGTTAGGAAAGTAGGATTCCTATTACTTGTGCTGCAAGTTATCTATTTGCCTATAAATAGTTATGTAACCCTTTAGGGAGAACACAATTGATTTTAGTAATAAAATTGAGAGACTTCTTCTCTTTGGTTCTCTTGAGAACTCTTGAACTTATCAAGGTCTTCCTTGTGGCGTTCTTCTACCTTCCACCAATATATACCATAGGTTCTTGCTTTTCTAAGCAACGGGTCTTGGTCCAATACCATAGGTTCTTGTGTTTCTACACAACGGGTCTTGGTTTTATCTCTAATTTTTGTTTTCTTTTGCTGCGTTTTTAACTTGTTCTTGTTTTTCTTCAAGTGTTCTTCATGTTCTTCATTGAACCTCATCTTCTTTCGGAGAGGTCCATATCATTTGGTATCAGAGCTTAGGTTTAATTCGTGGGAGTTTCGTTTTTGTTTTTGTTTTTTTTTTCTTGTCTTCTTGTCGTGGACAAACCTTGATCTTAAATCCTTTTCCAAGCCACCACTAATATTGTTTGTCCCTCAAACCTATTGTCTTTACTTAGCCACCAAGAAACCTTCAAAAGCTCTACATCACATAAAGACTACTTGTTTCACAAGCCACCGTTCCCTCTCATTCCTTGCCACACAAGCTACTACCAAAACCAGCTTGTTTTTTTCAAAAGTTGCCTTGTTCCGCAAGTAAACCTTTTCTTATTATTTAGACTTTTTGTTTTTTTCTTTATTGTTCGTTTACTTTAGTAAAATATCAAAAAAAAAAGGGGAAAAAAGAGAAAAAAAAAGAAAAGAAAAAAAAAGAGAAAAGATAAAAATCAATTCAAGAGGGGATTTATTACATCGTGTGTAGCAAGTGCAACGTCAAAGGCAATTCGTGGAGGTGTGCTTCATCAAAATCTTGAGGTAGTCATTCTTTCTTGAGCTTTGAGATTTCTTATTTGCCTAATTTGAAAATTCATTGTTACCATTCTACCCTACTGCCTAAAATTATCTTTTTGACCCTACCACATAAAAGGACAAAATTACCCCACCTTTGGCTAAACCCTACCCTAATTAAACACCCCAAAACACACATATTTCCTTCAAGGTTTAGTTTCAATAGAGTCTTCTTAAGCCTTATTGAGTCTTGTAAAGTCTTGTTGAGTCTTCATTGTTTTGTTTTCCCTTGATTAAAATCTTGTGCTCAGCTTGTTTATTGTTGGTTGATAGTTGAATTCCATAAGCTGATTTTTGATTAAGTCTTGAGTTCAATATAGAACCTATAGAGAAAAGTTGTGTGAGGGAAAAAGGCAAGAGTGTGTGAGTAACATTAGTAGAGAAAAGCCATATTAAAATTGTGTGAAACACGAGTGTGTGTTACATTCTCGTGTGTATTGAGTGTAAACACGTGAGGTCATACTTGTGAGGTCCTTTTCTTTTACTAACGTTTCTTGTAGGATAAAATCATGTCTTCTAATAGTGAAAAGCTTGATTTGAGTAAGATTGAGATCATGTTCTTAGCCATGCAACAACAACTTTCGAGGATAGAGTCGAAGTTGGTTAAATATGATAAGTTGGAGCAACATGACGTTGCCCTAGCTAAGGTAAACCAAGATAATACTTCTTATGCCTGTGATAATGTTGCTCATAATAAATTGGATAGCAACTACGAAGAAGATTTTGATGATGATTCTGTGCTACCATTAGAGGATGATGAGGATAGTATGGAATTACCCGAGGATGGAAAGGAATCTATAGCATGTCAAACTTTAAGTCTGTTACTGAAAGATGAGGATCAATTGAGATTAAAAGAGAGTGAGAAAAGAATAGTGAGTGAAGATGAGGTTAAGCAAAAAGAGAAAACAATCAAGATTGAGTGTGATGCTTCAAGCATAGGTATCGAAGTTGTTTTAATGCAAGAGAAGCCCCCCATTGCTTTCTTCAGTGAGAAGTTAAGTGGAGCTGGCCTTAACTATCCCATGTACAATAAAGAGATGTATGCATTAGTGAAGACCTTGGAAACATGGCAACACTATTTATGGCCTAAGGAATTTGTCATCCACACTGATCATGAGTCCTTGAAGCACTTGAAAGGACAAAGCAAGTTGAACAAGCGTCATGCCAAGTGGATGGAGTTCATTGAGACATTTCCATATGTGATCAAATATAAACAAGGTAAAGAAAATGTCGTGGCTGATGCATTGTCTCGAAGGTATACTCTAATCACTACTCTTAATGCAAAACTACTTGGATTTGAGTATATTAAAGACTTGTATGCTACTGATGAGGATTTTGAAAATGTGTTCATTGCATGTGAGAAAATTGGTTTTGGAAAGTTTTATAGGCATGATGGATTCTTATTTAGGAAAAATAGATTATGTGTGCCTAGGAGTTCTTTAAGAGAATTACTTGTTAGAGAAGCCCATAGTGGCGGATTAATGGGACATTTTGGAGAAAAGAAAACTTTAGATATATTGCATGATCACTTCTTTTGGCCTAACATGAAAAGAGATGTTGAAAAATTGTGTGAAAGATGTGTCACTTGTAAACAAGCTAAGTCTAGAGTTATGAATCATGGTCTTTATACTCCATTACCTATTCCTACTGCTTCTTGGACTGACATTTCTATGGACTTTGTTTTGGGGTTACCAAGAATAAAGAGAGGTAGAGATTCTGTTTTTGTTGTTGTTGACAGGTTCTCTAAGATGGCTCACTTCATTGCTTGTCACAAGACAGATGATGCAAGTAACATTGCCGATTTATTCTTCAAGGAAATTGTTCGTCTACATGGAGTTCCGAGGACCATTGTTTCTGACCGTGATGTGAAGTTCCTTAGCTACTTTTGGAAAACATTATGGGGAAAGTTAGGAACAAAGCTATTGTTTTCAACTACTTGTCATCCACAAACCGATGGTCAAACTGAAGTAGTCAATCGTACTTTGTCTACTTTGTTGAGATCCATTATTCAAAAGAATTTGAAGAATTGGGAAGATTGTTTGCCTCATGTGGAGTTTGCTTACAATAGAAGTGTGCATTCTACTACTAGTTATTCTCCATTTGAAGTTGTCTATGGTTTTAATCCACTCACTCCATTGGATCTTTTACCACTACCTATTGAGGAGAGAGCTAGTTTGGATGGGGAAAAGAAAGCTGATTTTGTTAAGCAACTACATGAGAAGGTACGTCAAAACATTAAGAAGAGGACTGAGCAATATGCTACTCAAGCCAACAAGCATCGCAAGAAAGTTGTCTTTGAACCTGGTGATTGGGTTTGGGTACATATGCGTAAAGAGAGATTTCCTACTCAACGTCACTCCAAGTTGCAACCTCGAGGAGATGGACCATTCCAAGTGATTGAGAAGATCAATGACAATGCTTATAAATTGGATCTTCCAGGTGAGTATAATGTTAGTGCTACATTTAATGTTTCTGATCTTTCTCCCTTTGATATTGATATAGGTGATTCTGATTTGAGGACAAATCCTTTCGAGGAGAGGGGGAATGATGGACACCCATCAAGCTCACACAGCTCAAGTCATGTTCGTGATGTTCGTGATCCTTTGAGCATCCATGGAGGTCCAATTACAAGAGCTAAATCAAAGATAATGCAACAAGCCTTGGCTGGTTTCATTAATATTGCTAGAGAGAAAGCCCAACAAAGCTTGAGCATGGACGATGATAAAGTCTTCTACAACATGATCCAAGCCCAAGTTCAACCTTCTTGAAGACACACAAGTATTGGGCTGAAATGCAAATTAGGTTAGATGCATATTTTATTTAGTTAAGTATTATTGAGCTGAACATTGTCTTAATTTAATTTAAGCCCAATTCCTTTTTAAATAATAGATTTTGTAAGACTTCTATTACTTGTTCTGCAAGTTAGGAGAGTAGGATTCCTATTGCTTGTTCTGCAAGTTTGCTATTTCCTATTCTGCAAGTTAGGAAAGTAGGATTCCTATTACTTGTGCTGCAAGTTATCTATTTGCCTATAAATAGTTATGTAACCCTTTAGGGAGAACACAATTGATTTTAGTAATAAAATTGAGAGACTTCTTCTCTTTGGTTCTCTTGAGAACTCTTGAACTTATCAAGGTCTTCCTTGTGGCGTTCTTCTACCTTCCACCAATATATACCATAGGTTCTTGCTTTTCTAAGCAACGGGTCTTGGTCCAATACCATAGGTTCTTGTGTTTCTACACAACGGGTCTTGGTTTTATCTCTAATTTTTGTTTTCTTTTGCTGCGTTTTTAACTTGTTCTTGTTTTTCTTCAAGTGTTCTTCATGTTCTTCATTGAACTTCATCTTCTTTCGGTGAGGTCCGTATCAGCCTAGTTGAGAGGGAACCCAAGAGAAAGGCACACTCAATTTCTGAAAATTCAATTAACTGATCTCCTCATCAATAGCGTTTACAAGGTATTTATAATAATACCTAGCACTTAAGCCCATAAACAAGTGGGCTGGAATTAACACCAACAAAAAATAAAACTAAACCCAAATTCATGCCTAAACCTAGTTACATAAAATAAATAGTCCAAGACACAACAAGACTCAAAAGTGAGCTATCCAAACACTTAGCCCATCTTATTGTTAAGCTAAAATAAGATAGTAAACCATGCTCATGTCGTTTGGGCTTCCAAGCAAGTATAGATGTCTTGGGACTCTTCATGGAAGCTTCCTTGACACTTCAATGATGCTAGAGCTGGTTGCATGAATGAGGCCAGGGCTTGTTGCGTCTTCTTAGCTCGAGCTCGGGTAATTGGACCTCCTTCGATGACCAATGGATCCTTAGCATCACGAACATCACGAGCAAGTGGATCTCCATCATCTTCTGAAGGTGATAAGTCAGACTTTAAAAAGATTGAATTCATGCTTCAGGCAATGCAACAACAGTTCCAACGGATGGATGTGAAATTCAATGACATTCATGATAAGTTGAACCAACATGAAGCTCGGTTTGCAAAGATCCAACAAGGTGATACTTCTCGTCAAAAAAGTAAGGTTGTTGCCAATGATGAGTATGATGATAATGTTGGGTATGATTCGAATGAAGAGTCTGGGATAGATAGAAATCATAGAAGGTACCATGGGTATAGAGATCGAGTTGATAGAGCCCGTGATAGAGGCACGGAGAAGATGGATGGAAACCTTGGCAGTATAAAATTAAAGATTCCTCCTTTCCAAGGCAAGAATGATCCTGACGCATATTTGGAGTGGGAAAGGAAGATTGAAATGGTGTTTGACTGCCACCACTACTCTGAGGAAAAGAAGGTCAAACTTGCAGCAATTGAGTTCACAGAGTATGCTATGGTTTGGTGGGATCAGTTAGTCACTAGTCGAAGAAGATATGGTGATCCTCCAGTGTCTACATGGGATGAGATGAAGGGCATCATGAGGAAGAGATTTGTTCCTACTCATTACTACAGGGAGTTATACCAGAAGCTCCAAGGTCTTACCCAGGGCTCAAAGAGTGTTGAGGATTACTACAAAGAGATGAAAATAACCACGATCCGAGCCAATATCCAGGAGGATGCAAAAGCTACTATGGCTCGTTTTCTCCACGGCTTAAACCGTGAGATTGCCAATGTAGTAGAGTTGCAGCATTACATGCATTTAGAGGAGATGCTACATGTGGCCATCAAAGTCGAAAGGCAACTCCAAAGGAAAGGTACATCCCATTTCACTCCTAGTTCAGTTCCTGTTTGGAAATCTAACACCTTTCGTAGGGATGATAAGCTTGTGTCCACGCCTAAGTCAGAGAGCATTGCTAAGCCCAAGACTGAACCTGCCCAAGCATCCCAAAGCAGGACACGTGACATTAAGTGTTTCAAGTGTTTAGGTCAGGGACATATTGCGTCTCAGTGTTCCAACCGTAGAGTTATGATCATGCTTGGGAATGGAGATGTTGAGAGTGAAGGTTCTGAAATCGGTATAGAAGATGAGATGCCTGCGTTAGAAGATGTCGACGAAGAAGAAGTTGTTAAGTATGCTGCTCATGGTGAAGCACTTGTTGCTAGGCGTGCTCTTACTACTCATGTGAAGTTTGAGGATGAGGCACAGCGCGAGAACATCTTCCATACGAGATGCCATATTAGTGACAAGGTATGTACTGTAATCATTGATGGTGGGAGTTGTACTAATGTTGCTAGCACATACCTTGTTGATAAATTAAAGTTGCCCACTACCAAGCATCACCACCCATATAAGTTGCAGTGGATTAATGACTGTGGTGAAGTCAACGTGGTGAAGCAAGTATTGGTTCCTTTTCGTATTGGAAGGTATCAAGATGAGGTGTTGTGTGACGTGGTGCCCATGCAAGCTAGCCACCTATTGCTGGGTAGACCATGGCAGTATGATCGGAGAGTCATCCATGACGGTTACACTAACCGTTACTCCTTTGCTATGGATAGCAAGAAGATCGCTCTCGCTCCTCTTAGCCCCAAGGAGATTTATGAGGACCAATTAAGGCTAAAGGAGCAACATGACGAGCTAAGGAAGCAAGCTAAAGAAAAGAAGGAAAACAAGGAAAGCAAAATAGTGAGCTGCTATGCCAAACCTCGAGATGTGAAGACTGCATTTCTTGCTAAGTCTCCTATCCTTTTACTCTTATTTAAAGATTCTTATTTTATTGTTGATGAACTCCATGATACTTTGCCTACTGATGTTGTCTCATTGTTGCAGGAGTTCGAGGATGTATTCCCTGAGGAGATCCCAAGTGGATTACCACTGATTCGTGGGATCGAGCACATGATTGACCTTGTCCCCGGAGCTACCATTCCTAACCGTCCAGCCTACAGAAGTAATCCCGAGGAGACGAAGGAGCTTCAAAGGCAAGTTGAGGAGCTCATGAGGAAAGGTTATGTTAGAGAGAGCATGAGTCCTTGCGCCGTGCCCGTACTGCTTGTGCCAAAAAAAGATGGGACGTGGAGGATGTGCGTTGACTGCCGAGCCGTCAACAAAATTGATGAGTGTCGTTAGTCACCAAAAATAAAATTTCCTAACTCTACAATGTAGATAGCGGAGCAAGGGTCGAACCCACAGAGACTGAATTATTTAAATTAATTATTAAATTAAAAATCTAATTTCAGGATTTGGGGAAAGAAGAAGAAAATCTGGGGGGTTTTGTAAGCTATGTCTAAAATAAAGAAAACAAGAATTATTAAATATAAAAAAAAACAAATAGAAAAAAGCTTCAGTTATGAGGCAATCAATCATTCTTGGATTTTGATGTTGATCATTGATTACAAAATATCACTGTCAATTAAATAGTCAACCGTAGCATAACAACAAGCTCTGTTACACCATCTTTCCTTACTGAGTCGTTAGTTAAAACAAGCTCTTTAACTAATCTCTAACTACTTAACCTACCTAGAACAAGCTCTCTAGATATAAGTTGTAGCAGCATTAACAACAAGAAAGATATGGGTTGACATTAGATAACAAACACATAAGCTCGGTTTATTTAATCTAAACCTTAATTCTCCTCCATCCCTAGTGATTAACTCCACAAGCAATTACGGACTTATGTTTTTAATCTGGCGGTAGATTATTTAATTTAACTAAATAGTGTGCACCCTATCTAATCAAACAAACAATCGTTATAATGTGCGCAGAGAATCTTGGATATTTAATCAACAATTATATAATACGTTCAAGAATCTCACAACATGCTTTTCCCAAGAATAATTAATTTACCTCATAACTGAATAAGAAAACTACTCACTAGACATATTCAAGATCATAAAATTCAAGTTTAATATTATAAATATTACAAATATCATGCAAGAAACAATCAAAGAAGCAATCTTTAATAATATAAAATCAGAATTAATAATCAAGATTATAAACTCGCAGCAAGAACACACAAACAATATTAATTTAAATAAAGAAAACAAAATCAGAATTAAAAATAATAAAGAAATCAGCAACTAATTAAAAATAAAGAAAATAAAATTTTATTAAAAACCCTAAAGAAAATCCTACAAGACTAAAAGAGAAGAGGGAGGAGAGGGATGTGAGGGATTTTTGGGATGTTTGTTTATGAGAGCCTTGTGCTCTTTATATAGGCCTAAGGAAGAGTTTAAAAGACTTTCCTAAGCAATGTGGGATTCAGATAAGAGTTTACTTGGGAAACAAGTAATTTGACTAGTCAAACTCTTATCTTTATCTCATCATCTTTTACAATTATTTTCTAAGTAAAATTCCTAAGGCCTATTTTTATTAATTAATTACAGATTAAGACAAAATAAAATTAAGAAATTATCTTCTCTCAACAAAATCTGGTCTTGAACTTGCTTTGTTGGAATTTCTTCTCAATCTCGTTTTTCTCCCCAGAATTTCGTACTGATTTTGTCCAGACGTTTGACCCACCAAATGAACTCCGATTTTTGCGATCTTGGACATTCTGGAAACCTTGAGAAGTCCTCTACAACATCCATGAAGGCCACATCTTGAGATCAGGTCGTTAAATTGGTCAAAAATGTCAATCTTTCAAGCTGGACAGAAAATACTGCACTTTGCTCTTTTTAGCTTCTTTTTATTCCAACTCTGATATTTAATACCTAAAACATAAAATAAACATTAGTAAGCTCTTTTAGGCATAAAACATCAATAAAGCAAATATATTAGCACATATAAAATTCACAAAATATCATCCTATCAAATTCCCCCACACTTAGCTTTTGCTAGTCCTCTAGCAAAACCTAAACTAACTTCCTAAAGAACTAAATCCTAAATTCCAAATCTTAAATCCTAACTCACTTTCGTAGGAATCACGATTGCATTTAGCATATGCAATAAGCCTTTAAACCCCTAGGTCACCCCTAGTGGACGAGTTGTGTCTCGTGAGGGCTTTCAGGAGATATACCCACAAAATCTTTTACTTAAGACTCAATCCTAAAAATTCAAAATAAGACTGAAAATTTAAAAATTAAGACTCAAAACAAGATTAAGATCATGAACATATTTTCAAATCTTTCAATTCTTAACTCATAACTTCAACAAGAGTCAAATAATCAAGTCAATCATATTCTAATCATTACTTCTCATATTCATGCATACTTCTAAATAAATTCATGCAAAAGTCACAATCAACACAATTGAAACATATAACATCAACTTTGCAATTATCCACTTTACATTACCACAAACAAAGTCAATAGATCAAGAATTTTTTTTTTCTATTTTCTCTTCCTTCTTTTTCTTTTTTTTCTTTTGAGGTTTCAATAATGGTTTCCCTAAGTACTTACTTGCCTTTTTACGCGAATGTTAATATTGGTGGTACCAACACCCGGTTACTCAACAAGTAAGCCCTCTTTTAGAGTGCTTTGCATACTCATATTTTAAGTCACTTCAAGAATTTAATCAACAAGATCGAGTAACTCAAAATATTGGAGTAGAATTTAAAGCTTTCAACCTCTATTTTTCTTCTTTTTTTATGTTTTTTTTTGTTCTTGTCTATTTATCCTTTGCTTATACCAACTTCAATGAACTAATCACATTATCAATATCATATGAGCAATCATATTTAATCATGAACTCACATAAATTCTTTAGAAAGTATTCACTTCAACAATAATAACAATCAAAATAGTCTCAACTTTCTTATAAAACTTTGTTTTAGTTTAGAATCAATCCTTAAAAGAAAGAAAACATATCATGATCTTTAAAACTCTAAAAAATTTGACCCTTTTTTTTTCAATTTCCACTTCGTAAAAAAAACACTCTATAGACTCTTAAACCAATATTCCCCCCCACACTTAAATCTTACTTTGTCCTCAAAGTAAGTTAGCATGCAAAGAAGAACAATAAAAAAATCAAAAATTAAATGGTAATACAAGTAAAGGAAGAAATACTCCCTCGTTTTACATCCTTGGGTTGCCTCCCAAGTAGCGCTTTTGTTAAATGTCGTTAGCTCGACTGCTCCACCTTCCATCATCCAATCCCAAACCTCAACTTTTTTATCGGTCTCTCGAGTTTCTTATTCTTAAGATTTTTGCTCATGGCTATTTCCAGCTCATCTTTAAGAACCTGCTTTTCATCACCTTTAATTTCCTCTTGGAAGTGCATAGTCCCTTAAAAACTTGGCATCACAAGGCACTTGATCATTAATTTCATCAAGGAGAGGAATATTAACTTCGATTTTCCTAAATGTCTTCAAGGTGTCCTTGTCTTGCTCTTCATTTGTAGCTCTTGCAAACCTACCATAAAAGGAGGAGGGTAAGTAGAAGAATTAAAAGGAATTTGTTTTTCACTTACCTCAGCTTTGAATTCTTTGATTTCAACATCCTCATAGTGCTTTATAAAGTTGTCGAAATTCTCTCTCCCGTTTTACATTGTGCATGTCAACAACTCCACCTTTAATATTGAAATCGGTTTCATCCTCCCTTTCTATAAAGTCATCGACATCTTCATGTGCACTTTCCTTGATTCAATTGCCCTTTCACTTTTCAAGGTGATGTTAGTAACATTATCTCTTGGATTCTCCACAGGTTGAGAGGTCATAGCTTCAATGTTACTTATGGAATTCATTATTTGACTCACATGGTGATCAATATTCTTAATATAAACATCAGCCTCTTGTGAAAATTGTAAGATTTTAATCTCAAGAGTCCTAACAATATCTTCAAGAGACATACCTGATTCTTGAGGTAGAGGTATACCTGAGTCTTGAGATGGAGCTTGATATGTATCTTGGAATGGTGCATTGTAAACCTCATATTGATTCCCATAGCTAAAATTAGAATGATCCCACCATCCTTGATAGTAAGTATCGTAGTGTGGTTCATAATTATAGTATGGGTCATAATTATAATATGGTTCATAAGCTTGCTCCATGGAGTCCTCTCACTTCTCGTCTTGGCTGGTAGTGATGGTGGATGTTGTGGTGCTTATGGCACTGCGCTTTGGGTTGCTTGTATATAGTCCCTAATCTTTTGAAGTTTGTGACTAGAATCCTTGTCAGAAAAGCAATCCCTGAAAAAGAAAAGAAAAGAAAAAAAATCAGTTTTTAATTAAAATAATTAACTTAAACAAAAATTCAATCCCCGGCAACGGCGCCAAAATTTGATGAGTGTCGTTAGTCACCAAAAATAAAATTTCCTAACTCTACAATGTAGATAGCGGAGCAAGGGTCGAACCCACAGAGACTGAATTATTTAAATTAATTGTTAAATTAAAAATCTAATTTCAGGATTTGGGGAAAGAAGAAGAAAATCTGGGGGGTTTTGTAAGCTATGTCTAAAATAAAGAAAACAAGAATTATTAAATATAAAAAAAAACAAATAGAAAAAAGCTTCAGTTATGAGGCAATCAATCATTCTTGGATTTTGATGTTGATCATTGATTACAAAATATCATTGTCAATTAAATAGTCAACCGTAGCATAACAACAAGCTCTGTTACACCATCTTTCCTTACTGAGTCGTTAGTTAAAACAAGCTCTTTAACTAATCTCTAACTACTTAACCTACCTAGAACAAGCTCTCTAGATATAAGTTGTAGCAGCATTAACAACAAGAAAGATATGGGTTGACATTAGATAACAAACACATAAGCTCGGTTTATTTAATCTAAACCTTAATTCTCCTCCATCCCTAGTGATTAACTCCACAAGCAATTACGGACTTATGTTTTAATCTGGCGGTAGATTATTTAATTTAACTAAATAGTGTGCACCCTATCTAATCAAACAAACAATCGTTATAATGTGCTCAGAGAATCTTGGATATTTAATCAACAATTATATAATACGTTCAAGAATCTCACAACATGCTTTTCCCAAGAATAATTATTTTACCTCATAACTGAATAAGAAAACTACTCACTAGACATATTCAAGATCATAAAATTCAAGTTTATATTATAAAGATTACAAATATCAAGCAAGAAACAATCAAAGAAGCAATCTTTAATAATATAAAATCAGAATTAATAATCAAGATTATAAACTAGCAGCAAGAACACACAAACAATATTAATTTAAATAAAGAAAACAAAATCAGAATTAAAAATAATAAAGAAATCAGCAACTAATTAAAAATAAAGAAATAAAATTTTATTAAAAACCCTAAAGAAAATCCTACAAGACTAAAAAGAGAAGAGGGAGGAGAGGGATGTGAGGGATTTTGGGATGTGTGTTTAATGAGAGCCTTGTGCTCTTTATATAGGCCTAAGGAAGAGTTTAAAAAGACTTTCCTAAGCAATGTGGGATTCAGATAGAGTTTACTGGGAACAAGTAATTTACTAGTCAAACTCTTATCTTTATCTCATCATCTTTTACAATTATTTTCTAAGTAAAATTCCTAAGGCCTATTTTTATAATTAATTACAGATCTAAGACAAAAATAAAATTAAGAAATTATCTTCTCTCAACAAAATCTGGTCTTGAACTTGCTTTGTTGGAATTTCTTCTCAATCTCGTTTTTCTCCCCAGAATTTCGTACTGATTTTGTCCAGACGTTTGAACCACCAAATGAACTCCGATTTTTGCGATCTTGGACATTCTGGAAACCTTGAGAAGTCCTCTACAACATCCATGAAGGCCACATCTTGAGATCAGGTCGTTAAATTGGTCAAAAATGTCAATCTTTCAAGCTGGACAGAAAATACTGCACTTTGCTCTTTTTAGCTTCTTTTTATTCCAACTCTGATATTTAATACCTAAAACATAAAATAAACATTAGTAAGCTCTTTTAGGCATAAAACATCAATAAAGCAAATATATTAGCACATATAAAATTCACAAAATATCATCCTATCAAAAATCACTGTAAAGTACCGCTATCCTATTCCTAGGCTAGATGACATGCTTGATGAGTTGCATGGTGCATGCATGTTTTCTAAAATTGATTTAAAGAGCGGATATCACCAAATTCGTATGAGAGAAGGTGATGAATGGAAAACCGCATTCAAGACTAAACATGGTCTCTACGAGTGGTTAGTTATGCCTTTTGGCTTGACTAATGCACCCAGTACATTCATGCGTTTAATGAACCATGTTTTACGTGATTTCATTGGTAAGTATGTGGTTGTCTATTTTGATGATATTTTGATATACAGTAAGAGCCAGCATGAGCATGTTGAGTATCTTAGGAATATTCTTACTGTTTTGAGGAATGCAAGTTTGTATGCCAATTTTAAGAAATGTACGTTCTGCACTGATAAGATTGTTTTCCTTGGGTATGTCGTTTCTTCGCATGGTATTTCTGTTGATAATGAGAAGGTAAAGGCAATTAAAGATTGGCCTGTACCTAAGTCTGTTTCTGAGGTGCGTAGTTTCCATGGTTTAGCTAGTTTCTATCGTCGATTCGTTAGAGATTTTAGCACTATAGCTGCACCTTTGATCGAAGTGGTCAAAAAGAACGTTGCATTTCATTGGGGTCCTGCACAAGAGCATGCTTTTAATTTGCTTAAAGATAAACTTTGTTCTGCCCCTTTATTATCTATGCCTGACTTTACTAAAACTTTTGAGATTGAGTGCGATGCCTCAGGTGTAGGTATTGGAGCTGTGCTTATGCAGGAAAAACGCCCAATTGCTTTCTTTAGTGAGAAGTTAAGTGGAGCAGCACTTAACTATCCCACATATGACAAGGAGATGTACGCGTTAGTGAGGGCCTTGGAGACATGGCAACATTACTTGTGGCTCAAAGAATTTGTCATCCACACTGATCATGAGTCCTTGAAGCATTTGAAAGGACAGAGTAAGCTGCATAAGCGTCATGCCAAGTGGATAGAGTTCATTGAGATGTTCCCGTACATGATCAAGTACAAACAAGGTAAAGAGAACGTCGTAGCTGATGCGTTATCTCGTAGGTATACTCTTATCACTACTCTTGATGCTAAACTTTTAGGATTTGAGTATATCAAAGAACAGTATGCTGATGATGTTGATTTTGGAAATATTATGATGCATGTGCATGTGCTACATCTGGTTTTGGCAAGTTCTTTAGGCATGATGGGTTCTTATTTAGAGAAAATAAATTATGTGTGCCTAGGAGTTCATTGCGCGAGCTGTTAGTTAGAGAAGCCCATAGTGGAGGATTAATGGTCACTTTGAGTTAGGAAAACTCTAGATGTTTTGCAAGAACATTTCTTTTGGCCTAACATGAGGGAGATGTAGAGAGGTTATGTGCTAGATGCATTTCATGTAGGCAAGCTAAATCTAGAGTTCATAATCATGGTTTATATACTCCTTTACCCATTCCTACTACTCCGTGGACTGATATCTCTATGGATTTTGTTTTGGGCTTACCTCGAACAAAACGCGGTAGAGATTCTGTTTTTGCTGTGGTTGACAGGTTCTCTAAGATGGCTCATTTCATTGCTTGCCACAAGACGGATGACGCGAGCAACGTTGCTGACCTTTTCTTCAAAGAGATAGTACGTCTACATGGTGTACCAAGGACCATTGTTTCTGATCGAGATGCAAAGTTCCTTAGTTACTTTTGGAAGACGTTATGGGGAAAGTTGGGAACTAAATTGTTATTCTCCATCACTTATCACCCCCAGACTGATGGACAGACTGAGGTCGTCAACCGAACCCTATCTACATTATTGAGGTCCATTATTCAGAAGAATTTGAAGAATTGGGAAGATTGCTTGCCCCATGTGGAGTTTGCATATAACCGCAGTGTCCACTCCACTACTAGTTGCTCTCCATTCGAAGTTGTTTATGGCTTCAATCCTCTTACTCCTTTGGATTTGTTGCCATTACCTAGTGCGGAGCAGAGTAATTTGGATGGAGAACCGAAGGCTAAGTTTGTGAAGCAACTCCATGAGAGAGTTCGTCAAGCTATTGAAAAGAAGACTGCGCAGTATACCACCCAAGCAAATAAGCATCGAAAGAAAGTAGTCTTTGAGCCTGGTGATTGGGTTTGGGTGCATATATGAACGGAGAGATTTCCTGTTCAGCGACGAACCAAGCTGCATCCCCGAGGAGATGGACCATTCCAAGTCATAGAGAAGATCAACGATAATGCCTACAAATTGGATCTTCCTGGTGAGTATGGTGTATCTGCTACTTTTAATGTTTCTGATCTTTCTCCCTTTTCTTTTGATGAAGGTATATGCGATTTGTCGATTTGAGGACAAATCCTTTTGAGGAGAGGGGGAATGATGGAGATCCACTTGCTCGTGATGTTCGTGATGCTAAGGATCCATTGGTCATCCAAGGAGGGAATGATGGAGATCCACTTGCTCGTGATGTTCGTGATGCTAAGGATCCATTGGTCATCGAAGGAGGTCCAATTACCCGAGCTCGAGCTAAGAAGACGCAACAAGCCCTGGCCTCATTCATGCAACAAGCTCTGGCATCATTGAAGTGTCAAGGAAGCTTCCATGAAGAGTCCCAAGACATCTATACTTGCTTGGAAGCCCAAACGACATGAGCATGGTTTACTATCTTATTTTAGCTTAACAATAAGATGAGCTAAGTGTTTGGATAGCCCACGTTTGAGTCTTGTTGTGTCTTGGACTATTTATTTTATGTAACTAGGTTTAGGCATGAATTTGAGTTTAGTTTTATTTTCTGTTGGTATTAATTCCAGCCCATTTGTTTATGGGCTTAAGTGCTAGGTATTATTATAAATACCTTGTAAACGCTATTGATGCACAGATCAGTTAATTGAATTTTCAGAAATTGAGTGTGCCTTTCTCTTGGGTTCCCTCTCAACTAGGCTTATCAAGGTCTTCTTCCTTGTGGCGCCTCCTTCTTCACCATCCACCATTGCTATACCTTAGGTTCTCAAATTCTTATTCGTAGGGTCAAGGTCCAATACCTTTGGGTTCGAGTCTCTTTAGGCTTCGGGTCTAGGTTTCAGGAGTTGTCATTCATCAACTTTGCTTCTGTCTTCTTGCGTGTCAGCTCCTTCAAATTCCAAGCTACGTTTTGTCTTGTCCGTACGCATCAAGGTGGCTCCCATAGTTCACGAAGAAAGCTGCATAGCACGTAGTTCCTTTGAGTTCTCTAGAGGTGGCTCACACGGTACAAAAAGGTTCAGTCTTTACTCGGGTTGGCCTCTTTCCTAGTTTTCGACAAACACTAGGTAATAATCAAGGTCTATAAATTCAACATTGTAAGTAGCATATATACTGCACACTATTTCACATATTCATTCTCAAAGTATCATAATACATCAGCATGCTCAATAAACAAAAATAAACTATAACACATAGCACGCAAGTCACAACTAAGATTTCTCTGCAAACAAGTATTATTCACGATCACATCATATCCAATTTATATCTTACCATACTTACTCTATTAGTCTTATCCGTAATGTCCCACCAAGTTTGATATAAATTTAAATTAGTATTTATTAAGATTTCTTTCATCTCTTACGAGATGACACTAGTAAGGCTTACTTAACCCACGTACCTCGAGGCTTAGTAATTATCCTCCTCGCACTTCCAAGTCTGTACTCAAACCTCTACACCGTTTCGCTTCGCTACACATAATCCATTAACATTTTGATAAGTTTACTTCATCGTACTTAATCACGTACTTAAAATAAGGACCTTAAACGCAATTAATTTCAAGTAACTATTAATCTAAAGCTACCTCCTTATCGTCACTTACGACGTACCCATTGTACGAGTCCTTATATACATATATATATATGTTTTAAGCATCTTTGTGTTTATATCTATATGTATATTCCAATATATATATTATAGATATATATTTGTTTATCTATGCTCATTCCATTTTTTTTTCTTCGTACAAATATACATTATGCATGAGCATATGCATTTAGACATATATATACATATATATATATATACATATATATATATATACATATATATATATATATATGTACTTAGACTTTAAACAAAACATTCCAAAGTCTTACTTTACCTTGAAAACCCTTTTAAAGCATCCTTATTAGCCTTTTGTAAAAATTTCAGAATCTAATCATTAAGCCGTAAATTTTACATTACTTCTAACTCAGTTCCCTATTCGGAAGTATAAGGCTTACTTCTTAATTCATCTTGTGCCATTTCCAATAATTTTCCAAACTTTGGTCCAAATCTGGCACATTAGGTAGGATAGTTTCCTGATCTTTGTTCATTAAAATTTATATTACTAATTATAGGGATATGTAATTTGTACAAACCCAAAACCATATCAATCCTGACTCATTTACCTTTCTGAAAATGTAAAGTTTGAAATCAAACTCCATCTGAATTATTTCTAGGAATTTTTTGAAGTTGACACTAGGCTGTTTGTACCTTACAGTGAGTATCCTGCATTCATATGTACATAGCTTAAGCTACATAATTCCAAATCCACAAATTCCAAAACTAGATGAAAGCTAACTCATTTCCCTATCTAGAAATGTAAGGTTCATGATTTAATTCTTCCTAGATCAACATTAGCAATTTTCCAAAGTTGCACTATCTTCCAGCAGTAATTCAAGCACAGGGTTACACTGACCTACTTGCACAAACACTTCATATTTAATTATACACATATCCAATTGGTGCAAACCCAGAACAATCACAGTCATAACTTAATTACCTTTCTACAAATGTAAGGCTTGCAACCTAATTCATTGTAGGCTATTTTTTACAATTTTTCAAAGTCAGACTCATGATTCACGTTTCTGGACAGAGTATCCTGCACTCATTTGTACATATCTCAAGTTATAGAAATCCAAATCAAGAAATTCCAAAACCGATTTTATTGTAACTTAAAAGGCTATTAATCATAATTTTTTCAGAATTTTTCTCCTTGTATAACAATTAAACTAAATGTTTTAATTGCAACCCAAAACAAAATATAGATTTCCAGATTTGAACATTGAGTTGGAATTTAATCAATCCTTCATCCATAGAGTGCTCATTTGATTCAATTTATCATAATTTCATTTTCATACTTAATAAATAAACATTGTAAAGTTAGAAGAATATCTCATTTACCCAAAATTTTCAGCAGCTCTTCCCTTTCTCTTCTTTCTTCTCCTTTCGGTTTTACCTTTTCTTTCTTCCTTCCCTCTCGGCTTCAGCTTTTCTTTCCTTCTCTTCTCTTCACCAAATAGTCCAAGTTTCAACCCTCTCTCTCGTTTTTCACTTCTTTCTTTTCTATTTGTTACAAAGCTTCTTTGAGAAGCTTAAGTGATGTTGTTGCCGAGAAATGTGAGTGGGGTTTGATGGGAGAAAGTCTCATCAAACTCCACTAAGTCTTCTTTAATTTATTTTAATCTTGCTTTTATTTTAATTCTTTCTATTCATATTATAATTATCTATAATATATATATATATATATATATTTCTATAATCACAGTTGCATAATTAACATACATATATGTAATTAATATATATTTATTTGTTTTATTGATTACATGAAATATGTATTTATTCATTTTATCATATTCTTTGCATAGGATAAGTTTATGTATCTATATTTAAAACCTTAATTATAAATGATATATAAATATATATATATATATATATATAAATATCCACACACACACACACACACACACACACACACATACCCATATATATATACTATATTTATTTTCACGTCTAATATATTTTTATTTTATATATATTTTTGTATATGTATATATTATATTTAATACATATATTCTTCTTATTTATTCCCTTTCTTTAAATATACATTATGTATACTTATATATGTCCTATTTAATTTAGTATACTTGTACCATTAATGTACAAGATGTCCATTGTCTCCTTCATTGAAGCTTATACATATATTTTCATCTCTAATTTTTTCTTTTATAACATTTTTAAATTATAAACATGCATAAATCATTATTGTTAAATACTCCAACTAGATGTATATACATATACATAACAAGAATTACAAATCCTCTTTTCAATGCTAGCTTGTTTAATATCTTCTATGTATTTACTAATTTGGTACAAAATTTGCAGTCTTTACAGTAAGCTTACACCCAGTAAGAAATATATATACAAAAGCTGATACTATGCATAACTATATGCATTATCTAAAATTATGCTCTTTCACGTGGAAAACATTAATCGTTTAGGCATGATATTGTCACACCCCGGAAACGTGGAAGTTTTGGGCTAAATTTTTTTTTATATACATTAAATCTTAATTTCTTACTTGGGTTGCATTCCTGCCAGTATCTCATCACACTTTTTCAATCACAAAAACATCATAATATTTTCATAAAATATTTCATTCACATTATATGTGTACATTCATACGATATCGACTACATCCCAAAAGTATTATTTATATACAAATATCTGTGCTACACAGGATGTCTGGTATTAAAATATAAGTATACCTTACGTAAGTACAAAAACTAGCTGGAGGAGAGACGTATCCCTCAGCCTACGTCATATGCGCAATAGGCAAAGAGATGATCACTGCAAATAATCTGTAGGGTAGGGGGTGAGCTTTTTGGAAAGCCCCGAAAGAAATGCATTTAAAATAGTCATAGCATTAATATATGCAGAAAGCAAATGCCATAATAATGCGTCTCATACTTTAAAACATTGTATAAATTCTTTAATACATATATAAAAAATTCATACTTGTTCAAACATGCATCATACTTTAGAAATTTAATATCAAAATTAATAAAATTAATAAAACTTATCATACAGTTCTTGGAGACTAGGCAGAATCATATAGCCAGTATGCAGGTCATGACACTTACTTCTTCCTCCGAAGAGGGAACGGAATACCTATGGCCATGGTATGGGCTGTAGACCTGATCAGAGTCGTATAGCGAACATGCACCACGAAGGACCAACATACCCACAAAGGATGGAAACATACACAATGTGGGCGAGGACATGCACGACGTGGCTAAACTTGTGCCACAAAGGATGAAAACATGCACAATGTGGCATGCATGACAGGCAATAACATAAACTATAGGAAGGCCTTATGTAACTTCTTAAATCATACCATTTATATAACATAGTAAGGATCGGGCGTGCCAAGATCTAAGTTAGCCTGGGGTTTGCCACTCCGATACCTCTTCGGAAAACATATTTATTTCATGTCATACTTAAAACATTATGGAAAAATATGCATAGAAATTTTAAGGTTCAATTAGCTAATTATCAAAAGATTATGGAAATTAATTTCGGAATAAAATTCATGCTTCAAACATTTTCTTAAAATTAGTGATGAAAGTAAGGGACACCATCACAACTTTAAATTATATCCCTTACCTCAGTACACTGTAGAGCAATGCCTTATGTTGCACCCATATGCTTCCTATCTTTCGAAATTATAAACTGTCAAGTCACAATTTAATATAATTAATTTTCGGTAAAAATTCCTTTGCTTGTCTAATTCTTAGTTAAATTCCCTTTACTTAGATTATTAGAATTTCCTAAAATTTCTTATACTATATTCTATATATTTTCTTGTATAATGTCCAGCCACTTTAGTTGATTGCTTCTCTCCCATTTCCTATGCCACTTACCTTACTTTTCTTGTCTAATTTTAATGGCCAAATATCTCTCTTAAATAACTAAATATATTTGGCTTATGTCCTTTATTTCCTTCTTATTACATCTATATCATTCCTACCTATTTTCACCCTTTTTATGTCAGCAAATTTCGTTTATTTTCCCACTTATTCACGTCACTCTTCTTATTCCACATGGTGACCAAATGACTTTACAAGGTCAGGTATAATTGGCTTATTCATTATATATACATATATATATATATGTATATATACATAGCCTAGTTTACACGTTTTTCATCCCATTTAGCCAAGTCAAACCTAGCTTTTCTTTCATTTTTATTTATTTTCCTGCTACATGCTGTCCAAACCGACAGCTTACTTCTCTCTTTTCTGTTCTGCAATTCACGCTAGCTTCATCTTGTCTCTATATTATGGTCATATCTAGTATGTCTTAGGTTGCTAAAAGTCTAGTATTCACACTCACAAAATCAGTCAAGGTTAGCCTCTTCTTCTCTCTTTTATTTTGCATAACCGGTTGTCTTTATTATTCTTTGTCTTCTCTCCCATGTACTGCACTTCTTTTTTTATTCCCTTCTAGCTTTTTCTTGATCATTATAACCCTACATAATATAATTTTAGACTATTAAATTTATACTCTTTCCTCATCTAAAAGTCAGCAACCAGGTCAGTCATTTTATCAAATTTTTCTTCATTTTCGGCTGGACTTTTTAGTCTCCTGTTCTCACTTCCTTTTTGGCTATACTACCAGCCAGCTTACTTCCTTTCTTTCAACCATCATTTGACCATATAAAACCTTAGCTTAATTATTTTCCTTCTTTCATCTCAACTCACTTAACCCTACCTACATCCCAGTCTACGTTTTTATTCCTTTTTACACCTTTCATGACTGTTTCGGTTATCAACTTCCAGCTTGTTTTTCCTTTGTCCACATGAATCCTCGTCATCAACATCATCTCTTCTTCTTTGAACTCTCACGACCAAACCTCTAGACTTCATTTATATATGTACTTATTTCAAAATCATGCTATAAACATCTTATTTTACTTCACCACAGCCATGATTAAAGGACTAAAAAAAAACTTAAAAGCTGATGTTGGAAATTACCTGTACAGGGAAGAATCTATCCACGTTGATTCAGTCTCTGTTTGGAGGCTTTTGGCTAACGTTTCTTGTGGTTTTAATATTATTGAGTCAAGGTTTAACTTTCCTAAAGAAACTTGTTTTATTTACTGAAGAACTCATAGGTTCTGCTATGGAGAAGAAGGCTACTCGACATACTCAACCGAGAAGAAGTTTTTCGATGATGAGGGTTGAAGATGAGGGTATAACGTGAATAAAAACAGAGCAAAAGGAATATTTTAACTTGACTTTAGCAGCCCTCATTAAAAGCCTTCTTAATTGTCTATGTCTTTTCTTTTGTTTTTATATTGCTTATCTTCCAACCGAACTACACTTCTTTTGATGCGTACGGACAAGACAAAACGTAGCTTGGAATTTGAAGGAGCTGACACGCAAGAAGACAGAAGCAAAGTTGATGAATGACAACTTCTGAAACCTAGACCCGAAGCCTAAAGAGACTCGAACCCAAAGGTATTGGACCTTGACCCTACGAATAAGAATTCGAGAACCTAAGGTATAGCAATGGTGGATGGTGAAGAAGGAGGCGCCACAAGGAAGAAGACCTTGATAAGCCTAGTTGAGAGGGAACCCAAGAGAAAGGCACACTCAATTTTTGAAAATTCAATTAACTGATCTGTGCATCAATAGCGTTTACAAGGTATTTATAATAATACCTAGCACTTAAGCCCATAAACAAGTAGGCTGGAATTAACACCAACAGAAAATAAAACTAAACCCAAATTCATGCCTAAACCTAGTTACATAAAATAAATAGTCCAAGACGCAACAAGACTCAAACGTGGGCTATCCAAACACTTAGCCCATCTTATTGTTAAACTAAAATAAGATAGTAAACCATGCTCATGTCGTTTGGGCTTCCAAGCAAGTATAGATGTCTTGGGACTCTTCATGGAAGCTTCCTTGACACTTCAATGATACCAGAGCTTGTTGCATGAATGAGGCCAGGGCTTGTTGCGTCTTCTTAGCTTGAGCTCGGGTAATTAGACCTCCTTGGATGACCAATGGATCCTTAGCATCACGAACATCACGAGCAAGTGGATCTCCATCATTCCCTCCTTGGATGACCAATGGATCCTTAGCATCACGAACATCACGAGCAAGTGGATCTCCATCATTCCCCCTCTCCTCAAAAGGATTTGCCCTCAAATCGCATATACCTTCATCAAAAGAAAAGGGAGAAAGATCAGAAACATTAAAAGTAGCAGATACTGAAGGAAACCGAAACAAACACACAGCGGAATTTAAATCATTCGGCCTCCACCAGGATCGATTGGGAGGGTTGCCTGATTAGGGTTTCGAGATTTTACCTAACGTTTTCTCTGATTTTTTCTATCTTTGGTCAAATCACAAGCAGCAACTTTTCGTTCCTGCCTCTATGGTATCCACACGAACGGATCTCACGACTCTTGAACGTCTCATGATCAGAAGCCTTAAAGAGCGTTTTTGATTCTTATAATCGATTTGCTAGCTTCGATTAAAAGAACACCTTTTCTGTTATATTTTTTTTTGTGCAGCTCTGTTTTTAGAAAAAACATCCTTTTATAGGCAGTAAATTTTACCCTAAAATTTACTACCAAACAGAACTCTAATCCTACTTAGAATAGGATTAGCTATATCCTTAATTCAATTCAGAATAGGATTAGATATATCCTTAATCCAATTCAGAATAGGATTAATTAAGCTCCTCATTGATCCGTTCTAAGTGTGCGACCCAATAGGTTCTCAAAACAATGGCAATGACAAAATTGTCACAGGCAATGAGCGGTATCTAGCAACACATCATTGCTACCCATGTAACAAGAATGTCAATGACTCGACATAACCTTACTCGTGATAGATGTTACCGTGTAGTCTAATCCCTTTATCCTTTGATGTCTTGATTAGACACAAGTCATGGAATGTGTCACACTTGCATAGTCTAATCAGCGTTTCTTGATTCCTGAGTAGACTAATTAAACAAATAAAATCAATATCTCATATTGACTTATTCGAGCACGGCCATGCATTTCTTAGTCTCACTCTATCAAAGGGCCCAAGACATCACTCTTGTTATATAAGAGGGATAAATCCTATCTTGATCACTCAACATCCCTCTACATAGATCAAGGCATACCCAATTACTACCTTTATAGTCCATCCTATTACGAATGACATCTAGCAGCATTAAAGTATGCAATTCTCTATGTTGGGATCTTTGATGATCTAGAGTCAAAGGATCACATACACCATCATCACTATGAGAATCGCTTATGACACTCATATAACAATCCATGTAGCGTTCTCATGGAGGGTCGATCCAGTACATAGTTCTCTAACATGTATGATGAGTGTCGTCAGTCACCAAAAATAAAATTTCCTAACTCTACTATGTAGGTAGCGGAGCAAGGATCGAACCCACAGAGACTGAAATTTTTAAGTTAATTATTAAATTAAAAATCTAATTTTAGGATTTGGGGAAAGAAGAAGAAAATCCGGGGGTTTTGTAAGCTATGTCTAAAATAAAGAAAACAAAGAATTATTAACAAATAGCAAAAAGCTTCAGTTACGAGGCATTTAATTATTCTTGGATTTAGATGTTGATCATTGATTATTTAAGATCATTGTCAATTAAGTAGTCAACCGTAGTGTAATTCCCCAACGTCCAATTACACCTATCTTTCCTTACTGTGTTGTTAATTAAAGGCTCAGCCTCTTAATTAATCTCTAACTATCAAAATTTACCTATGCTCAGCGCTATAGATTAAGTTTTAATAGCAGCATTAATATCTAGAAAGATTTGAGTCAACATTAAGTAACAAACTCACTCAGCGCGGTTTATTTAACTTAAACCTTGATTCTCCTATATCCCTAGTGATTAACTCCACAAGCAATTACGGACTTATGTTTTTAATCCGGCGGTAGATTATTTAATTTAACTAAATAGTGTGCACCTTATCTAATTAAACAAACAATCATTATAATGTGCTCAGAGAATCTTGGATACTTAATCAACAATTATATAATAGGTTCAAGAATCTCACAACATGCTTTTCCCAAGAATAATCAATTTACCTCATAACTGAATAAGAAAACTACTCACTGGACATATTCAAGATCATAAAATTCAAGTTTAATATTATAAAGATTACAAATATCATGCAAGAAACAATCAAAGAAGCAATCTTTAATAATATAAAATCAGAATTAATAATCAAGATTATAAACTAACAAGCAAGAACACACAAACAATATTAATTTAAATAAAGAAAACAAAATCAGAATTAAAAATAATAAAGAAATCAGCAACTAATTAAAAATAAAGAAAATAAAATTTTATTAAAAACCCTAAAGAAAATCCTACAAGACTAAAAGAGAAGAGGGAGGAGAGGGATGTGAGGGATTTTTGGGATGTGTGTTTATGAGAGCCTTGTGCTCTTTATATAGGCCTAAGGAAGAGTTTAAAAGACTTTCCTAAGCAATGTGGGATTCAGATAAGAGTTTACTTGGGAAACAAGTAATTTGACTAGTCAAACTCTTATCTTTATCTCATCATCTTTTACAATTATTTTCTAAGTAAAATTCCTAAGGCCTATTTTTATTAATTAATTACAGATCTAAGACAAAATAAAATTAAGAAATTATCTTGTCTCAACAAAATCTGGTCTTGAACTTGCTTTGTTGGAATTTCTTCTCAATCTCGTTTTTCTGTCCAGAATTTCGTACTGATTTTGTCCAGACGTTTGACCCACCAAATGAACTCTGCTTTTTGCGATCTTGGACATTCTGGAAACCTTGAGAAGTCCTCTACAACTTCCATGAAGGCCACTTCTTGAGATCAGGTCGTTAAATTGGTCAAAAATGTCAATCTTTCAAGCTGGACAGAAAATACTGCACTTTGCTCTTTTTAGCTTCTTTTTATTCCAACTTTGATATTTAATACCTAAAACATAAAATAAACATTAGTAAGCTCTTTTAGGCATAAAACATCAATAAAAAAATATATTGCCACATATAAAATTCACAAAATATCATCCTATCAAATTCCCCCACACTTAGCTTTTGCTAGTCCTCAAGCAAACCTTAGCTAACTAATTCCTAAAGAACTGATGGAGATCCAGATGGAGATCCACTTGCTCGTGATGTTCGTGATGCTAAGGATCCATTGGTCATCCAAGGAGGTCCAATTACCCGAGCTCGAGCTAAGAAAACGCAACAAGCCCTGGCCTCATTCATGCAACAAGCTCTGGCATCATTGAAGTGTCAAGGAAGCTTCCATGAAGAGTCCCAAGACATCTATACTTGCTTGGAAGCCCAAACGACATGAGCATGGTTTACTATCTTATTTTAGTTTAACAATAAGATGGGCTAAGTGTTTGGATAGCCCACGTTTGAGTCTTGTTGTGTCTTGGACTATTTATTTTATGTAACTAGGTTTAGGCATGAATTTGGGTTTAGTTTTATTTTCTTTTGGTGTTAATTCCAGCCCACTTGTTTATGGGCTTAAGTGCTAGGTATTATTATAAATACCTTGTAAACGCTATTGATGGGCAGATCAGTTAATTGAATTTTCAGAAATTGAGTGTGCCTTTCTCTTGGGTTCCCTCTCAACTAGGCTTATCAAGGTCTTCTTCCTTGTGGCGCCTCCTTCTTCACCATCCACCATTGCCATACCTTAGGTTCTCGAATTCTTATTCGTAGGGTCAAGGTCCAATACCTTTGGGTTCGAGTCTCTTTAGGCTTCGGGTCTAGGTTTCAGAAGTTGTCATTCATCAACTTTGCTTCTGTCTTCTTGCGTGTCAGCTCCTTCAAATTCCAAGCTACGTTTTGTCTTGTTCGTACCCATCAGTTGGTATTCAGAGCTCAAGTTTCGATTTCTGGTTTGTTTGTGCGTTACTCACTTTTCGTTTTTTTGGTTTATTGGTTTCAATTTTTTTTCTTTTTTTTCTCTCTTGTTGGTTTCGATTTCTAGTTTGTTGTTGTGTTTGAGTTGAATTCATAACCCTAGCCGCAATTCCTCAAAACCCTGTCGCACCCCTTCAAAAAAAAAACCCTAGCCACACCCCTTAAAAAAAAAACCCTAGCCGCACCCCTCAAAAAAAAAAACCCTAGCCGCACCCCTAAAAAAAAAAACCCTAGCCACACCCCTCAAAAAAAAAACCCTAGCCTCACGCCTCAAAAAAAAAAAACCTAGCCGCACCTTTCCTCTTTCAAGGAAACCGCAACACTCCGAGTTTAAAAAAAAAGAAGAAGAAAAGAATTCAAAAAAAAGAAGAAGAAAAGAATTCGAAAAAAAAAAAGAAGAAAAAAAATTTTTTTGCGGTACTGTTCAAACAGAAGTTATGGTTGAGTTATGAGACGTGTGAGTACCCGTTTTAAAGAAAACGATGAAAGAAAACGACCTAGTCAAGCTTTGCTTCACTAGCCTCACCCTATCTTGGTCAAATTCTATCGTTTTCTTATAGTTTTAGGCCATTTTTCATTTTTTTGGTCATTCTAGTGATTTTTTTATTATTTTTATTCTGTCTTTCTTTCTTTGAGTCACCCTAGCCCTAGCCGTACCTTTCTGTGAAAAAAAAAAGAAAAAAAAAGAGAATTCAAAAAAAAATTCTTGGTGACAATACTTGGTGAATTAGTTGATTTTACGAGGTTGAATCTTTGACTGAGTCTCTAGTGTGATTGTGAAGCTATAGAGTTAAGGTAGAGTAAGGGAAAAAGGCACGAGTGTGTGAGAGACATTAGTAGAGAAAAGCCAAATTACTTGAGTGAAACAGGAGTGTAAACACGTGAGGATATTACTTGTTGACAATGTCTTCTGAAGGTGATAAGTCAGACTTTAAAAAGATTGAATTCCTGCTTCAGGCAATGCAACAACAGTTCCAACGGATGGATGTGAAATTCAATGACATTCATGATAAGTTGAACCAACATGAAGCTCGGTTTGCAAAGATCCAACAAGGTGATACTTCTCGTCAAAAATGTAAGGTTGTTGCCAATGATGAGTATGATGATAATGCTGGGTATGATTCGAATGAAGAGTCTGGGATAGATATACATCATAGAAGGTACCATGGGTATAGAGATCGAGTTGATAGAGCCCGTGATAGAGGCAAGGAGAAGCTGGATGGAAACCTTAGCAGTATAAAATTAAAGATTCCTCCTTTCCAAGGCAAGAATGATCCTGAGGCATATTTGGAGTGGGAAAGGAAGCTTGAAATGGTGTTTGACTGCCACCACTACTCTGAAGAAAAGAAGGTCAAACTTGCAGCAATTGAGTTCACAGAGTATGCTATGGTTTGGTGGGATCAGTTAGTCAATAGTCAAAGAAGATATGGTGATCCTCCAGTGTCTACATGGGATGAGATGAAGCGCATCATGAGGAAGAGATTTGTTCCTACTCATTACTACAGGGAGTTATACCAGAAGCTCCAAGGTCTTACCCAGGGCTCAAAGAGTGTTGAGGATTACTACAAAGAGATGGAAATAACCATGATCCGAGCCAATATCCAGGAGGATGCAGAAGCTACTATGGCTCGTTTTCTTCAAGGCTTAAACCGTGAGATTGCCAATGTAGTCGAGTTGCAGCATTACATGGATTTAGAGGAGATGTTGCATGTGGCCATCAAAGTGGAAAGGCAACTCAAAAGGAAAGGTACATCCCGTTTTACTTCTAGTTCTGTTCCTGTTTGGAAATCTAACACCTTTCCTGGATGATAAGCCTGTGCCTACGCATAAGTCAGAGAGCTTTGCTAAGCCCAAGCCTGAGGGCCCTCCAAAGCCCAAGATTGAACCTGCCCAAGCATCCCAGAGCAGGACACGTGACATTAAGTGTTTCAAGTGTTTAGGTCGTGGACATATTGCCTCACAGTGTCCCAACCGTAGGGTGATGATCATGCATGGGAATGGAGATGTTGAGAGTGAAGGTTCTGAACTCGGTGTAGAAGATGAGATGCCTGCGTTAGAAGATGTCGACAAAGAAGAAGTGATATGAACCTCACCGAAAGAAGATGAGGTTCAATGAAGAAGACAAAGAACACTTGAAGAAAAACAATTATAAGTTAAAAACGCAGCAAAGGAAAACAAAAATTAGAATTAAAACCAAGACCCGTTGTGTAGAAACACAAGAACCTACGGTATTGGACCAAGACCCGTTGCTTAGAAAAGCAAGAACCTATGGTATATATTGGTGGAAGATAGAAGAACGCCACAAGGAAGACCTTGATAAGTTCAAGAGTTCTCAAGAGAACCAAAGAGAAGAAGTCTCTCAATTTTATTACTAAAATCAATTGTGTTCTCCCCAAAGGGTTACATAACTATTTATAGGCAAATAGATAACTTGCAGCACAAGTAATAGGAATCCTACTTTCCTAACTTGCAGAACAAGTAATAGAAGTCTTACAAAATCTATTATTTAAAAAGGAATTGGGCTTAAATTAAATTAAGACAATGTTCAGCCCAAAAATACTTAACTAAATAAAATATGCATCTAGCCTAATTTGCATTTCGGCCCAATACTTGTGTGTCTTCAAGAAGGTTGAACTTGGGCTTGGACCATGTTGTAGAAGACTTTATCATCCTCCATGCTCAAGCTTTGTTGGGCTTTCTCTCTAGCAATATCAATGAAACCAGCCAAGGCTTGTTGCATTATCTTTGATTTAGCTCTTGTAATTGGACTTCCATGGATACTCAAAGGATCACGATCATCACGAACATGACTTGAGCTTTGTGAGCTTGGATCTCCATCATTCCCCCTCTCCTCGAAAGGATTTGTCCTCAAATCAGAATCACCTACATCAATATCAAAGGGAGAAAGATCAGAAACATTAAATGTAGCACTAACATTATACTCACCTGGAAGATCTAACTTATAAGCATTGTCATTGATCTTCTTAATCACTTGGAATGGTCCATCTCCTCGAGGTTGCAACTTGGAGCGACGTTGAGCAGGAAATCTCTCTTTACGCATATGTACCCAAACCCAATCACCAGGTTCAAAGACAACTTTCTTGCGATGCTTGTTGGCTTGAGTAGCATATTGCTCAGTCCTCTTCTTAATGTTTTGACGTACCTTCTCATGTAGTTTCTTAACAAAATTAGCTTTCTTTTCCCCATCCAAACTAGCTCTCTCCTCAATAGGTAGTGGTAAAAGATCCAATAGAGTGAGTGGATTAAAACCATAGGCAACTTCAAATGGAGAATAACTAGTAGTAGAATGCACACTTCTATTGTAAGCAAACTCCACATGAGGCAAACAATCTTCCCAAATCTTCAAATTCTTTTGAATAATGGATCTCAACAAAGTAGACAAAGTACGATTGACTACTTCAGTTTGACCATCGGTTTGTGGGTGACAAGTAGTTGAAAACAATAGCTTTGTTCCTAACTTTCCCCATAATGTTTTCCAAAAGTAGCTAAGGAACTTCACATCACGGTCAGAAACAATGGTTCTCGAAACTCCATGTAGACGAACAATTTCCTTGAAGAATAAATCGGCAATGTTACTTGCATCATCTGTCTTGTGACAAGCAATGAAGTGAGCCATCTTAGAGAACCTGTCAACAACAACAAAAACAGAATCTCTACCTCTCTTTGTTCTTGGTAACCCGAAAACAAAGTCCATAGAAATGTCAGTCCAAGGAGCAGTAGGAATAGGTAATGGAGTATAAAGACCATGATTCATAACTCTAGACTTAGCTTGTTTACAAGTGACACATCTTTCACACAATTTTTCAACATCTCTTTTCATGTTAGGCCAAAAGAAGTGATCATGCAATATATCTAAAGTTTTCTTTACTCCAAAATGTCCCATTAATCCACCACTATGGGCTTCTCTAACAAGTAATTCTCTTAAAGAACTCCTAGGCACACATAATCTATTTTCCCTAAATAAGAATCCATCATGCCTATAAAACTTTCCAAAACCAGTTTTCTCACATGCAATGAACACATTTTCAAAATCCTCATCAAAAGCATACAGGTCTTTAATATACTCAAATCCAAGTAGTTTTGCATTAAGAGTAGTGATTAGAGTATACCTTCGAGACAATGCATCAGCCACGACATTTTCTTTACCTTGTTTATATTTGATCACATATGGAAATGTCTCAATGAACTCCATCCACTTGGCATGACGCTTGTTCAACTTGCTTTGTCCTTTCAAGTGCTTCAAGGACTCATGATCAGTGTGGATGACAAATTCCTTAGGCCATAAATAGTGTTGCCATGTTTCTAAGGCCCTCACTAATGCATACATCTCTTTATCATATGTGGGATAGTTAAGGGCAGCTCCACTTAACTTCTCACTGAAAAAAGCAATGGGGCGCTTCTCTTGCATTAAAACAGCTCCAATACCTATACTGGAAGCATCACACTCAATCTCAAAAGTTTTAGAAAAGTCAGGTAAGGATAACAAAGGTGCGGAACAAAGCTTCTCTTTAAGCAAGTTAAAAGCACGATCTTGCTCAAGACCCCATTTAAATCCAACATTCTTTTTAACAACATCAGTTAAAGGTGCAGCTATAGTACAGAAGTCTCTAACAAACCTACGGTAGAAACTAGCTAATCCATGAAAACTACGCACCTCAGAGATATTCTTAGGTATAGGCCATTCTTTAATTGCCTTAACCTTTTCATCTTCTACTGCTATACCCTTAGAAGAAACAACATATCCAAGAAATATAATCTTATCAGTGCAAAAGGAACATTTCTTAAGGTTAGCATACAGCTTTTCCTTTCTCAAGACATTAAGCACATTCTTTAAATGTTCAATATGTTCATGCAAACTTCTACTATAGATCAAGATATCATCAAAATAGACAACTACAAATTTTCCAATGAAAGCACGCAAAACATGGTTCATTAATCTCATGAAAGTGCTAGGTGCATTAGTTAATCCAAAAGGCATAACTAACCATTCATACAAACCATGCTTAGTCTTAAATGCAGTTTTCCATTCATCACCTTCTCTCATGCGAATTTGATGATAACCACTTTTCAAATCAATTTTAGAAAAGATGCAAGAACCATGTAACTCATCAAGCATATCATCTAATCTAGGAATGGGATAGCGATACTTTACAGTGATTTTGTTGATGGCACGACAATCAACACACATCCTCCACGTCCCATCCTTCTTAGGAACAAGTAACACAGGAACAGCGCATGGACTCATGCTCTCTCTAACGTAGCCTTTCTTCATGAGCTCGTCAACTTGCCTTTGAAGCTCCTTTGTCTCCTCGGGATTGCTTCTATAGGCAGGTCGGTTGGGAATGGCAGCTCCAGGAATAAGGTCTATTTGATGCTCAATTCCCCTAATAGGTGGCAAACCATTTGGAATCTCCTCGGGGAATATATCTCCAAATTCCTTCAAAAGAGACACAACATTAGTAGGCAAAGAAGATTTAAGATCATTAGAACTAAAACAAGATTCTTTATATAAAAACAAAAGGATTGGGTACTTAGCTAGAAAAGCAGCCTTTACATCACTTTGCTTTGCATAGAAGCTCACGTCCTTTCTTTCTTTCTTTGCAATATCTTTGCCTTTATCTAGATTCTTTGACCTTTGTTGTGATTCATTCTGCTCTTTCAACCTCAATTGATCCTCATAAATCTCCGTAGGACTCAAGGGTGCAAGTGTGAATTTCTTACCAGCCATGGTAAATGAATAACGGTTTGTAAATCCATCATGTATGACATGTCTATCAAATTGCCATGGTCTTCCTAAAAGCAAATGACCAGCATGCATAGGCACAACATCACACAACACTTTATCATTGTACCTTCCAATTGAAAATAGCACCAATACTTGCTTGGTCACATTTACTTCTCCACAATTATTGAGCCATTGAAGTTTGTATGGTTTGGGATGTTTTGTAGTGGGCAAACTCAATTTGTCAACCAAATAAGTGCTAGCAACATTAGTGCAACTACCACCATCAATAATCAAAGAGCATACCTTATTGTTGACGTGGCATCTAGTATGAAAAATATTTTCTCGTTGCACTTCATCTTCATCCTTAACTTGGGCACTTAATGCACGACGAGCTACAAGTGCTTCACCATGTGCAGCAAACTCAACATAGTCATCATCCTCATTAATGTCCTCCAATGGTGGCATCTCATCATCAACATCAGAATCTTCACTTACAACATCACCATCATCGCGCATAATCATGACTCGTTTGTTTGGGCATTGTGATGCAATGTGTCCTCTTCCCAAACATCTAAAACACTTAATGTCTCTACTCTTACCTTGGGATGCTTGGACAGCCTCGGGTTTGGGCTTTTGGACACTCTCACCCTTAGGCTTGAATGAGGATTCAGTCTTAAGTTTGAATGTAGTCTTATCATCCCTTCGAAAGGTGTTCGGTTTCCAAGAAGAAGATGAACTAGAACCTTGCATAAAACGAGATGAATAACCTTTTCTCTTGAGTTGCCTTTCAACCTTGATAGCCATATGCAACATATCATCAAACTCCACATAGTGATGTAACTCCACTACATTAGCAATCTCACAATTCAATCCTTGTAAGAATCGAGCCATAGTAGCTTCACTATCCTCTTCAACATTAGCTCTGATCATGATAATTTCCATTTCTTTATGATAATCCTCAACACTCTTAGAACCTTGAGTGAGACCTTGTAACCTTTGATAAAGCTCTCTATAGTAATGATTAGGAACAAACCTTTTTCTCATAACACGTTTCTATTCCTACGTCTACCAAGCATGAGTTGGTCCCACCAAATGATTGCATAATCCGTGAACTCTACAGCAGCAAGTTTCACCTTTTTTTCTTCGGAATAGTTATGGCAATCAAAGACCATCTCCACTTTCTTTTCCCATTCTAAGTAAGCCTCAGGATCATTCTTACCTTGAAAGGAAGGAATCTTCAATTTGATACTTCCTAAATTTCCATCTATCCTATCATAATACCTATCTCCTTTATACCTATCTCCACGACCTCCTTTATTACCATGGTTACCTTTAACACTTCTACTAAACTCATCATCATCAAACTCATCATCTACTTTATCATCAAAGTCATTATTCACAACATTGCCTTTCACATGAGAAGTATTATCTTGATTTACTTTAGCTAGGACAGCTTCATGTTCCTCCAACTTATCATGAATATTATTAAACCTCAACTCTATCCTTGAAAATTGTTGTTGCATAGCTTGGAACATGAACTCGATCTTACTCAAATCAGGCTTTTCACTATTAGAAGACATGATTTTACCCTGCAAGAAAAGTTAGTAAAAGAAAAGGACCTCACAAGTATGACCTCACGTGTTTACACTCAATACACACAAGAATGTAACACTCACACTCGTGTTTTCACACAATTTTAATATGGCTTTTCTCTACTAATGTTACTCACACACTCTTGCCTTTTTCCCTCACACAACTTTTCTCTATAGGTTCTATATTGAACTCAAGACTCAATCAAAAATCAGCTTATGGAATTCAACTATCAACCAACAATAAACAAGATGAGCACAAGATTTTAATCGAGGGAAAACAAAACAATGAAGACTCAACAAGACTTAGCAAGACTCAATAAGACCTAAGAAGACTCCAATGAAACTAAACCTTGAAGAAAATATGAGTATTTAATTAGGGTAAGGTTTAGCCAAAGGTGGGGTAGTTTTGTCCTTTTATGTGGTAGGGTCAAAAGGTAATTTTAGGCAGTAGGGTAGAATGGTAACAATGAATTTTCAAATTAGGCAAATAAGAAATCTCAAAGCTCAAGCAAGAATGACTACCTCAAGATTTTCATGAAGCACACCTCCACGAATTGCCTTTGACGTTGCACTTGCTACACACGATGTAATAAATCCCCTCTTGAATTGATTTTTTTCTTTTCTCTTTTTTTTTCTTTTCTTTTTTTCTCTTTTTTTTCCTTTTTCTTTTATATTTTACTAAAGTAAACGAACAATAAAGAAAAAAAACAAAAAGTCTAAATAATAAGAAGAGGTTTACTTGGGGAACAAGGCAACTTTTTGACAAAAACAAGCTAGTTTTGGTAGCAGCTTGTGTGGCAAGGAATGAGAGGGAACGGTGGCTTGTGAAACAAGTAGTCTTTATGTGATGTAGAGCTTTTGAAGGTTTCTTGGTGAGCAAGAAAACCTTTGGGATTTGGTTGCTTGGAGAACAAGATAGGGTTTACTTGGTGGCTAAGTAAAGAAAATAGGTTTGAGGGACAAACAATATTAGTGGTGGCTTGGAAAAGGATTCAAGATCAAATTTTGTCCAAGACAAGAAGACAAAGAAAGAAAAAGAAAAAAAACAAAAACGATGCTCCCATGAATTGAACCTAAGCTCTGATGCCAAATGATATGAACCTCACCGAAAGAAGATGAGGTTCAATGAAGAAGACAAAGAACACTTGAAGAAAAACAATTATAAGTTAAAAACGCAGCAAAGGAAAACAAAAATTAGAATTAAAACCAAGACCCGTTGTGTAGAAACACAAGAACCTACGGTATTGGACCAAGACCCGTTGCTTAGAAAAGCAAGAACCTATGGTATATATTGGTGGAAGATAGAAGAACGCCACAAGGAAGACCTTGATAAGTTCAAGAGTTCTCAAGAGAACCAAAGAGAAGAAGTCTCTCAATTTTATTACTAAAATCAATTGTGTTCTCCCCAAAGGGTTATATAACTATTTATAGGCAAATAGATAACTTGCAGCACAAGTAATAGGAATCCTACTTTCCTAACTTGCAGAACAAGTAATAGAAGTCTTACAAAATCTATTATTTAAAAAGGAATTGGGCTTAAATTAAATTAAGACAATGTTCAGCCCAAAAATACTTAACTAAATAAAATATGCATCTAGCCTAATTTGCATTTCGGCCCAATACTTGTGTGTCTTCAAGAAGGTTGAACTTGGGCTTGGACCATGTTGTAGAAGACTTTATCATCCTCCATGCTCAAGCTTTGTTGGGCTTTCTCTCTAGCAATATCAATGAAACCAGCCAAGGCTTGTTGCATTATCTTTGATTTAGCTCTTGTAATTGGACTTCCATGGATACTCAAAGGATCACGATCATCACGAACATGACTTGAGCTTTGTGAGCTTGGATCTCCATCAAGAAGTTGTTGAGTATGCTGCTCATGGTGAAGCACTTGTTGCTAGGCGTGCTCTTACTACTCATGTGAAGTTTGAGGATGAGGCACAGCGCGAGAACATCTTCCATACGAGATGCCATATTAGTGACAAGGTATGTACTGTAATCATTGATGGTGGGAGTTGTACTAATGTTGCTAGCACATACCTTGTTGATAAATTAAAGTTGCCCACTACCAAGCATCACCACCCATATAAGTTGCAGTGGATTAATGACTGTGGTGAAGTCAACGTGGTGAAGCAAGTCTTGGTTCCTTTTCGTATTGGAAGGTATCAAGATGAGGTATTGTGTGACGTGGTGCCCAAGCAAGCTAGCCACATATTGCTGGGTAGACCGTGGCAGTAAGATCGGAGAGTCATCCACGACGGTTACACTAACCGTTATTCCTTTACTATGGATGGCAAGAAGATCGCTCTTGCTCCCCTTAGCCCCAAGGAGATTTATGAGGACCAATTAAGGCTAAAGGAGCAACATGACGAGCAAAGGAAGCAAGCTAAAGAAAAGAAGGAAAACAAGGACAGCAAAACAGTGAGCTGCTATGCCAAACCCCGAGATGTGAAGACTGCATTTCCTGCTAAGTCTCCTATCCTTTTACTCTTATTTAAAGATTCTTATTTTATTGATGCTGAACTCCATGATACTTTGCCTACTGATGTTGTCTCATTGTTGCAGGAGTTCGAGGATGTATTCCCTGAGGAGATCCCAAGTGGATTACCACCGATTCGTGGGATCGAGCACATGATTGACCTTGTCCCCGGAGCTACCATTCCTAACCGTCCAGCCTACAGAAGTAATCCCGAGGAGACGAAGGAGCTTCAAAGGCAAGTTGAGGAGCTCATGAGGAAAGGTTATGTTAGAGAGAGCATGAGTCCTTGCGCCGTGCCCGTACTGCTTGTGCCAAAAAAAGATGGGACGTGGAGGATGTGCGTTGACTGCCGAGCCGTCAACAAAATCACTGTAAAGTACCGCTATCCTATTCCTAGGCTAGATGACATGCTTGATGAGTTGCATGGTGCATGCATGTTTTCTAAAATTGATTTAAAGAGCGGATATCACCAAATTCGTATGAGAGAAGGTGATGAATGGAAAACCGCATTCAAGACTAAACATGGTCTCTACGAGTGGTTAGTTATGCCTTTTGGCTTGACTAATGCACCCAGTACATTCATGCGTTTAATGAACCATGTTTTACGTGATTTCATTGGTAAGTATGTGGTTGTCTATTTTGATGATATTTTGATATACAGTAAGAGTCAGCATGAGCATGTTGAGCATCTTAGGAATGTTCTTACTGTTTTGAGAAATGCAAGTTTGTGTGCCAATTTTAAGAAATGTACATTCTGCACTGATAAGATTGTTTTTCTTGGGTATGTCGTTTCTTCACATGGCATTTCTGTTGATAATGAGAAGGTAAAGGCAATTAAAGATTGGCCTGTACCTAAGTCTGTTTCTGAGGTGCGTAGTTTCCATGGTTTAGCTAGTTTCTATCGTCGATTCGTTAGAGATTTTAGCACTATAGCTGCACCTTTGATCGAAGTGGTCAAAAAGAATGTTGCATTTCATTGGGGTCCTGCACAAGAGCATGCTTTTAATTTGCTTAAGGATAAACTTTGTTCTGCTCCTTTGTTATCTCTGCCTGACTTTACTAAAACTTTTGAGATTGAGTGCGATGCCTCAGGAGTAGGTATTGGAGCTGTGCTTATGCAAGAAACACGCCCAATTGCTTTCTTTAGTGAGAAGTTAAGTGGAGCAGCACTTAACTATCCCACATATGACAAGGAGATGTACGCGCTAGTGAGGGCCTTGGAGACATGGCAACATTACTTGTGGCCCAAAGAATTTGTCATCCACACTGATCATGAGTCCTTGAAGCATTTGAAAGGACAGAGTAAGCTGCATAAGCGTCATGCCAAGTGGATAGAGTTCATTGAGATGTTCCCGTACGTGATCAAGTACAAACAAGGAAAAGAGAACGTCGTAGCCGATGCGTTATCTCGCAGGTATACTCTTATCACTACTCTTGATGCTAAGCTTTTAGGATTTGAGTATATCAAAGAACAGTATGCTGATGATGTTGATTTTGGTAATGTTTATGATGCATGTGCTACATCTGGCTTTGGCAAGTTCTTTAGGCACGATGGGTTCTTATTTAGAGAAAATAAATTATGTGTGCCTAGGAGTTCATTGCGCGAGCTGTTAGTTAGAGAAGCCCATAGTGATGGAGATCCACTTACTCGTGATGTTCGTGATGCTAAGGATCCATTGGTCATCCAAGGATGATGGAGATCCAAGCTCACAAAGCTCAAGTCATGTTCGTGATGATCGTGATCCTTTGAATATCCATAGAGGTCCAATTACAAGAGCTAAATCAAAGATAATGCAACAAGCCTTGGCTGGTTTCATTGATATTGCTAGAGAGAAAGCCCAACAAAGCTTGAGCATGGAGGATGATAAAGTCTTCTACAACATGATCCAAGCCCAAGTTCAACCTTCTTGAAGACACAAGTATTGGGCCGAAATGCAAATTAGGCTAGATGCATATTTTATTTAGTTAAGTATTATTGGGCTGAACATTGTCTTAATTTAATTTAAGCCCAATTCCTTTTTAAATAATAGATTTTGTAAGACTTCTATTACTTGTTCTGCAAGTTAGGAGAGTAGGATTCCTATTGCTTGTGCTGCAAGTTATCTATTTGCCTATAAATAGTTATGTAACCCTTTGGGGAGAACACAATTGATTTTAGTAATAAAATTGAGAGACTTCTTCTCTTTGGTTCTCTTGAGAACTCTTGAACTTATCAAGGTCTTCCTTGTGGCGTTCTTCTACCTTCCACCAATATATACCATAGGTTCTTGCTTTTCTAAGCAACGGGTCTTGGTCCAATACCATAGGTTCTTGTGTTTCTACACAACGGGTCTTGGTTTTATCTCTAATTTTTGTTTTCTTTTGCTGCGTTTTTAACTTGTTCTTGTTTTTCTTCAAGTGTTCTTCATGTTCTTCATTGAACCTCATCTTCTTTCGGTGAGGTTCATATCATTTGGCATCAGAGCTTAGGTTCAATTCATGGGAGCATCGTTTTTGTTTTTTTTTTCTTTTTCTTTCTTTGTCTTCTTGTCTTGGACAAAATTTGATCTTGAATCCTTTTCCAAGCCACCACTAATATTGTTTGTCCCTCAAACCTATTTTCTTTACTTAGCCACCAAGTAAACCCTATCTTGTTCTCCAAGCAACCAAATCCCAAAGGTTTTCTTGCTCACCAAGAAACCTTCAAAAGCTCTACATCACATAGAGACTACTTGTTTCACAAGCCACCGTTCCCTCTCATTCCTTGCCACACAAGCTGCTACCAAAACTAGCTTGTTTTTGTCAAAAAGTTGCCTTGTTCCCCAAGTAAACCTCTTCTTATTATTTAGACTTTTTGTTTTTTTTTCTTTATTGTTCGTTTACTTTTGTAAAATATAAAAGAAAATGGAAAAAAAAAGAGAAAAGAAAAAAATCAATTCAAGTGGGGATTTATTACATCGTGTGTAGCAAGTGCAACGTCAAAGGCAATTCGTGGAGGTGTGCTTCATCAAAATCTTGAGGTAGTCATTCTTTCTTGAGCTTTGAGATTTCTTATTTGCCTAATTTGAAAATTCATTGTTACCATTCTACCCTACTGCCTCAAATTACCTTTTGACCCTACCACATAAAAGGACAAAACTACCCCCACCTTTGGCTAAACCTTACCCTAATTAAACACTCATATTTTCTTCAAGGTTTAGTTTCATTGGAGACTTCTTAGGTCTTATTGAGTCTTGCTAAGTCTTGTTGAGTCTTCATTGTTTTGTTTTCCCTTGATTAAAATCTTGTGCTCATCTTGTTTATTGTTGGTTGATAGTTGAATTCCATAAGCTGATTTTTGATTGAGTCTTGAGTTCAATATAGAACCTATAGAGAAAAGTTGTGTGAGGGAAAAAGGCAAGAGTGTGTTAGTTACATTAGTAGAGAAAAGCCATATTAAAATTGTGTGAAACACGAGTGTGAGTGTTACATTCTTGTGTGTATTGAGTGTAAACACGTGAGGTCATACTTGGGAGGTCCTTTTCTTTTACTAACATTTCTTGCAGGTTGCAATCATGTCTTCTAATAGTGAAAAGCTTGATTTGAGTAAGATTGAGATCATGTTCCTAGCCATGCAACAACAACTTTCGAGGATAGAGTCGAAGTTGATTAAATATGATAAGTTGGAGCAACACGATGTTGCCCTAGCTAAGGTAAACCAAGATAAGACTTCTTATGCCTGTGATAATGTTGCTCATTATAAGTTGGATAGCAATTATGAAGAAGATTTTGATGATGATTTTATGCTGCAATTAGAGGATTGAATCGTGAGATTGCTAATGTAGTGGAGTTACATCACTACGTGGAGTTTGATGATATGTTGCATATGGCTATCAAGGTTGAAAGGCAACTCAAGAGAAAAGGTTATTCATCTCGTTTTATGCAAGGTTCTAGTTCATCTTCTTCTTGGAAACCGAACACCTTTCGAAGGGATGATAAGACTACATTCAAACTTAAGACTGAATCCTCATTCAAGCCTAAGGGTGAGAGTGTCCAAAAGCCCAAACCCGAGGCTGTCCAAGCATCCCAAGGTAAGAGTAGAGACATTAAGTGTTTTAGATGTTTGGGAAGAGGACACATTGCATCACAATGCCCAAACAAACGAGTCATGATTATGCGTGATGATGGTGATGTTGTAAGTGAAGATTCTGATGTTGATGATGAGATGCCACCATTGGAGGACATTAATGAGGATGATGACTATGTTGAGTTTGCTGCACATGGTGAAGCACTTGTAGCTCGTCGTGCATTAAGTGCCCAAGTTAAGGATGAAGATGAAGTGCAACGACAAAATATTTTTCATACTAGATGCCACGTCAACAATAAGGTATGCTCTTTGATTATTGATGGTGGTAGTTGCACTAATGTTGCTAGCACTTATTTGGTTGACAAATTGAGTTTGCCCACTACAAAACATCCCAAACCATACAAACTTCAATGGCTCAATAATTGTGGAGAAGTAAATGTGACCAAGCAAGTATTGGTGCTATTTTCAATTGGAAGGTACAATGATAAAGTGTTGTGTGATGTTGTGCCTATGCATGCTGGTCATTTGCTTTTAGGAAGACCATGGCAATTTGATAGACATGTCATACATGATGGATTTACAAACCGTTATTCATTTACCATGGCTGGTAAGAAATTCACACTTGCACCCTCGAGTCCTACGGAGATTTATGAGGATCAATTGAGGTTGAAAGAGCAAAATGAATCACAACAAAGGTCAAAGAATCTAGATAAAGGCAAAGATATTGCAAAGAAAGAAAGAAAGGACGTGAGCTTCTATGCAAAGCAAAGTGATGTAAAGGCTGCTTTTCTAGCTAAGTGCCCAATCCTTTTGTTTTTATATAAAGAATCTTGTTTTAGTTCTAATGATCTTAAATCTTCTTTGCCTACTAATGTTGTGTCTCTTTTGAAGGAATTTGGAGATATATTCCCCGAGGAGATTCCAAATGGTTTGCCACCTATTAGGGGAATTGAGCATCAAATAGACCTTGTTCCTGGAGCTGCCATTCCCAACCGACCTGCCTATAGAAGTAATCCCGAGGAGACAAAGGAGCTTCAAAGGCAAGTTGACGAGCTCATGAAGAAAGGCTACGTTAGAGAGAGCATGAGTCCATGCGCTGTTCCTGTGTTACTTGTTCCTAAGAAGGATGGGACGTGGAGGATGTGTGTTGATTGTCGTGCCATCAACAAAATCACTGTAAAGTATCGCTATCCCATTCCTAGATTAGATGATATGCTTGATGAGTTACATGGTTCTTGCATCTTTTCTAAAATTGATTTGAAAAGTGGTTATCATCAAATTCGCATGAGAGAAGGTGATGAATGGAAAACTGCATTTAAGACTAAGCATGGTTTGTACGAATGGTTAGTTATGCCTTTTGGATTAACTAATGCACCTAGCACTTTCATGAGATTAATGAACCATGTTTTGCGTGCTTTCATTGGAAAATTTGTAGTTGTCTATTTTGATGATATCTTGATCTATAGTAGAAGTTTGCATGAACATATTGAACATTTAAAGAATGTGCTTAATGTCTTGAGAAAGGAAAAGCTGTATGCTAACCTTAAGAAATGTTCCTTTTGCACTGATAAGATTATATTTCTTGGATATGTTGTTTCTTCTAAGGGTATAGCAGTAGAAGATGAAAAGGTTAAGGCAATTAAAGATTGGCCTATACCTAAGAATATCTCTGAGGTGCGTAGTTTTCATGGATTAGCTAGTTTCTACCGTAGGTTTGTTAGAGACTTCAGTACTATAGCTGCACCTTTAACTGATGTTGTTAAAAAGAATGTTGGATTTAAATGGGGTCTTGAGCAAGATCGTGCTTTTAACTTGCTTAAAGAGAAGCTTTGTTCCGCACCTTTGTTATCCTTACCTGACTTTTCTAAAACTTTTGAGATTGAGTGTGATGCTTCCAGTATAGGTATTGGAGCTGTTTTAATGCAAGAGAAGCGCCCCATTGCTTTTTTCAGTGAGAAGTTAAGTGGAGCTGCCCTTAACTATCCCACATATGATAAAGAGATGTATGCATTAGTGAGGGCCTTAGAAACATGGCAACACTATTTATGGCCTAAGGAATTCGTCATCCACACTGATCATGAGTCTTTGAAGCACTTGAAAGGACAAAGCAAGTTGAACAAGCGTCATGCCAAGTGGATGGAGTTCATAAAGACATTTCCATATGTGATCAAATATAAACAAGGTAAAGAAAATGTCGTGGCTGATGCATTGTCTCGAAGGTATACTCTAATCACTACTCTTAATGCAAAACTACTTGGATTTGAGTATATTAAAGACTTGTATGCTATTGATGAGGATTTTGAAAATGTGTTCATTGCATGTGAGAAAACTGGTTTTGGAAAGTTTTATAGGCATGATGGATTCTTATTTAGGGAAAATAGATTATGTGTGCCTAGGAGTTCTTTAAGAGAATTACTTGTTAGAGAAGCCCATAGTGGTGGATTAATGGGACATTTTGGAGTAAAGAAAACTTTAGATATATTGCATGATCACTTCTTTTGGCCTAACATGAAAAGAGATGTTGAAAAATTGTGTGAAAGATGTGTCACTTGTAAACAAGCTAAGTCTAGAGTTATGAATCATGGTCTTTATACTCCATTACCTATTCTTACTGCTCCTTGGACTGACATTTCTATGGACTTTGTTTTGGGGTTACCAAGAACAAAGAGAGGTAGAGATTCTGTTTTTGTTGTTGTTGACAGGTTCTCTAAGATGGCTCACTTCATTGCTTGTCACAAGACAGATGATGCAAGTAACATTGCCAATTTATTCTTCAAGGAAATTGTTCGTCTACATGGAGTTCCGAGGACTATTGTTTCTGACCGTGATGTGAAGTTCCTTAGCTACTTTTGGAAAACATTATGGGGAAAGTTAGGAACAATGCTATTGTTTTCAACTACTTGTCATCCACAAACCGATGGTCAAACTGAAGTAGTCAATCGCACTTTGTCTACTATGTTGAGATCCATTATTCAAAAGAATTTGAAGAATTGGGAAGATTGTTTGCCTCATGTGGAGTTTGCTTACAATAGAAGTGTGCATTCTACTACTAGTTATTCTCCATTTGAAGTTGTCTATGGTTTTAATCCACTCACTCCATTGGATCTTTTACCACTACCTATTGAGGAGAGAGCTAGTTTGGATGGGGAAAAGAAAGCTGATTTTGTTAAGCAACTACATGAGAAGGTACGTCAAAACATTAAGAAGAGGTCTGAGCAATATGCTACTCAAGCCAACAAGCATTGCAAGAAAGTTGTCTTTGAACCTGGTGATTGGGTTTGGTTACATATGCGTAAAGAGAGATTTCCTGCTCAGCGTCGCTCCAAGTTGCAACCTCGAGGAGATGGACCATTCCAAGTGATTAAGAAGATCAATGACAATGCTTATAAGTTAGATCTTCCAGGTGAGTATAATGTTAGTGCTACATTTAATGTTTCTGATCTTTCTCCCTTTGATATTGATGTAGGTGATTCTGATTTGAGGACAAATCCTTTCGAGGAGGGGGGAATGATGGAGATCCAAGCTCACAAAGCTCAAGTCATGTTCGTGATGATCGTGATCCTTTGAGTATCCATAGAGGTCCAATTACAAGAGCTAAATCAAAGATAATGCAACAAGCCTTGGCTGGTTTCATTGATATTGCTAGAGAGAAAGCCCAACAAAGCTTGAGCATGGAGGATGATAAAGTCTTCTACAATATGATCCAAGCCCAAGTTCAACCTTCTTGAAGACACAAGTATTGGGCCGAAATGCAAATTAGGCTAGATGCATATTTTATTTAGTTAAGTATTATTGGGCTGAACATTGTCTTAATTTAATTTAAGCCCAATTTCTTTTTAAATAATAGATTTTGTAAGACTTCTATTACTTGTTCTGCAAGTTAGGAGAGTAGGATTCCTATTGCTTGTGCTGCAAGTTATCTATTTGCCTATAAATAGTTATGTAACCCTTTGGGGAGAACACAATTGATTTTAGTAATAAAATTGAGAGACTTCTTCTCTTTGGTTCTCTTGAGAACTCTTGAACTTATCAAGGTCTTCCTTGTGGCGTTCTTCTACCTTCCACCAATATATACCATAGGTTCTTGCTTTTCTAAGCAACGGGTCTTGGTCCAATACCATAGGTTCTTGTGTTTCTACACAACGGGTCTTGGTTTTACTTCTAATTTTTGTTTTCCTTTGCTGCGTTTTTAACTTGTTATTGTTTGTCTTCAAGTGTTCTTCGTCTTTTTCATTGAACCTCATCTTCTTTCGGTGAGGTCCATATCATTTGGCATCAGAGCTTAGGTTCAATTCGTGGGAGTCTCGTTTTTTTTTTTTTTCTTTCTTTGTCTTCTTGTCTTGGACAAACCTTGATCTTGAATCCTTTTCCAAGCCACCACTAATATTGTTTGTCCCTCAAACCTATATTCTATACTTAGCCACAAGTAAACCCTATCTTGTTCTCCAAGCAACCAAATCCCAAAGGTTTTCTTGCTCACCAAGAAACCTTCAAAAGTTCTACATCACAAAAAGACTACTTGTTTCAGAAGCCACCGTTCCCTCTCATTCCTTGCCACACAAGCTGCTACCAAAACTAGCTTGTTTTTGTCAAAAAGTTGCCTTGTTCCCCAAGTAAACCTCTTCTTATTATTTAGACTTTTTGTTTTTTTTCTTCATTGTTCGTTTACTTTAGTAAAATATAAAAAGAAAAAAAAGAGAAAAAAAAAGAAAAGAAAAAAAAAAGAGAAAAGAAAAATCAATTCAAGAGGGGATTTATTACATCGTGTGTAGCAAGTGCAACATCAAAGGTAATTCGTGGAGGTGTGCTTCATCAAAATCTTGAGGTAGTCATTCTTTCTTGAGCTTTGAGATTTCTTATTTGCCTAATTTGAAAATTCATTGCTGCCATTCTACCCTACTGCCTAAAATTACTTTTTTGACCCTACCACATAAAAGGACAAAACTACCCCACCTTTGGTTAAACCCTACCCTAATTAAACACCCAAAACACACATATTTCCTTCAAGGTTTAGTTTCATTAGAGTCTTCTTAAGCCTTATTAAGTCTTGCAAAGTCTTGTTGAGTCTTCATTGTTTTGTTTCCCTTGATTAAAATCTTGTGCTCAGCTTGTTTATTGTTGGTTGATAGTTGAATTCCATAAGCTGATTTTTGATTAAGTCTTGAGTTCAATATAGAACCTATAGAGAAAAGTTGTGTGAGGGAAAAAGGCAAGAGTGTGTGAGTAACATTAGTAGAGAAAAGCCATATTAAAATTGTGTGAAACACGAGTGTGAGTGTTACATTCTTGTGTGTATTGAGTGTAAACACGTGAGGTCATACTTGTGAGGTCCTTTTCTTTTACTAACGTTTCTTGTAGGTTGCAATCATGTCTTCTAATAGTGAAAAGCTTGATTTGAGTAAGATTGAGATCATGTTCCTAGCCATGCAACAACAACTTTCGAGGATAGAGTCGAAGTTGATTAAATATGATAAGTTGGAGCAACACGATGTTGCCCTAGCTAAGGTAAACCAAGATAAGACTTCTTATGCCTGTGATAATGTTGCTCATTATAAGTTGGATAGCAATTATGAAGAAGATTTTGATGATGATTCTATGCTGCCATTAGAGGATGATGAGGATAGTATGGAATTACCTATGGATGGAAAGGAATCTATAGCATGTCAAACTTTAAGTGTGCTAATGAAAGATGAGGATCAATTGAGAATAAAAGAGAGTGAGAAAAAAATAGTGAGTGAAGATGAGGTTAAGCAAAAAGAGAAAACAATCAAGATTGAGTTTGATGCTTCAAGCATAGGTATCGAAGTTGTTTTAATGCAAAAGAAGCCCCCCATTGCTTTCTTCAGTGAGAAGTTAAGTGGAGCTGGCCTTAACTATCCCATGTATAATAAAGAGATGTATGCATTAGTGAGGACCTTGGAAACATGGCAACATTATTTATGGCCTAAGGAATTCGTTATCCACACTGATCATGAGTCTTTGAAGCACTTGAAAGGACAAAGCAAGTTGAACAAGCGTCATGCCAAGTGGATGGAGTTCATAAAGACATTTCCATATGTGATCAAATATAAACAAGATGATGCAAGCAACATTACTGATTTATTCTTCAAGGAGATTGTTCGTCTACATGGTGTTCCGAGGACCATTGTTTCTGACCGTGATGTGAAGTTCCTTAGCTACTTTTGGAAAACATTATGGGGAAAGTTAGGAACAAAGCTATTGTTTTCAACTACTTGTCATCCACAAACCGATGGTCAAACTGAAGTAGTCAATCGTACTTTGTCTACTTTGTTGAGATCCATTATTCAAAAGAATTTGAAGAATTGGGAAGATTGTTTGCCTCATGTGGAGTTTGCTTACAATAGAAGTGTGCATTCTACTACTAGTTATTCTCCATTTGAAGTTGTCTATGGTTTTAATCCACTCACTCCATTGGATCTTTTACCACTACCTATTGAGGAGAGAGTTAGTTTGGATGGGGAAAAGAAAGCTGATTTTGTTAAGCAACAACATTAGAAGGTACGTCAAAACATTAAGAAGAGGACTGAGCAATATGCTACTCAAGCCAACAAGCATCGCAAGAAAGTTGTCTTTGAACCTGGTGATTGGGTTTGGTTACATATGCGTAAAGAGAGATTTCCTGCTCAGCGTCGCTCCAAGTTGCAAACTCGAGGAGATGGACCATTCCAAGTGATTAAGAAGATCAATGACAATGCTTATAAGTTAGATCTTCCAGGTGAGTATAATGTTAGTGCTACATTTAATGTTTCTGATCTTTCTCCCTTTGATATTGATGTAGGTGATTCTGATTTGAGGACGAATCCTTTCGAGGAGAGGGGGAATGATGGAGATCCAAGCTCACAAAGCTCAAGTCATGTTCGTGATGATCGTGATCCTTTGAATATCCGTAGAGGTCCAATTACAAGAGCTAAATCAAAGATAATGCAACAAGCCTTGGCTGGTTTCATTGATATTGCTAGAGAGAAAGTGATGGAGATCCAAGCTCACAAAGCTCAAGTCATGTTCGTGATGATCGTGATCCTTTGAGTATCCATAGAGGTCCAATTACAAGAGCTAAATCAAAGATAATGCAACAAGCCTTGGCTGGTTTCATTGATATTGCTAGAGAGAAAGCCCAACAAAGCTTGAGCATGGAGGATGATAAAGTCTTCTACAATATGATCCAAGCCCAAGTTCAACCTTCTTGAAGACACAAGTATTGGGCCGAAATGCAAATTAGGCTAGATGCATATTTTATTTAGTTAAGTATTATTGGGCTGAACATTGTCTTAATTTAATTTAAGCCCAATTCCTTTTTAAATAATAGATTTTGTAAGACTTCTATTACTTGTTCTGCAAGTTAGGAGAGTAGGATTCCTATTGCTTGTGCTGCAAGTTATCTATTTGCCTATAAATAGTTATGTAACCCTTTGGGGAGAACACAATTGATTTTAGTAATAAAATTGAGAGACTTCTTCTCTTTGGTTCTCTTGAGAACTCTTGAACTTATCAAGGTCTTCCTTGTGGCGTTCTTCTACCTTCCACCAATATATACCATAGGTTCTTGCTTTTCTAAGCAACGGGTCTTGGTCTAATACCAAAGGTTCTTGTGTTTCTACACAACGGGTCTTGGTTTTATCTCTAATTTTTGTTTTCTTTTGCTGCGTTTTTAACTTGTTCTTGTTTTTCTTCAAGTGTTCTTCATGTTCTTCATTGAACTTCATCTTCTTTCGGTGAGGTCCGTATCATTTGGTATCAGAGCTTAGGTTCAATTCGTGGGAGTCTCGTTTTTGTTTTTTTTTTGTTTGTCTTCTTAGCTTAGGTTTAATTCGTGGGAGTTTCGTTTTTGTTTTTTTTTTCTTTGTCTTCTTGTCGTGGACAAACCTTGATCTTGAATCCTTTTCCAAGCCACCACTAGTATTGTTTGTCCCTCAAACCTATTGTCTTCGTTAAAATAACCTACCTTTACTTAGCCACCAAGTAAACCCTATCTTGTTCTCCAAGCAACCAAATCTCAAAGGTTTTCTTGCTCACTAAGAAACCTTCAAAAGCTCTACATCACATAAAGACTACTTGTTTCACAAGCCACCGTTCCCTCTCATTCCTTGCCACACAAGCTACTACCAAAACTAGCTTGTTTTTTTCAAAAGTTGCCTTGTTCCCCAAGTAAACCTTTTCTTATTAATTAGACTTTCTGTTTTTTTCTTTATTGTTCGTTTACTTTAGTAAAATATCAAAAAAAAGGAAAAAAAGAGAAAAGAAAGAAAAGAAAAAAAAAGAGAAAAGAAAAAAAAATCAATTCAAGAGGGGATTTATTACATCATGTGTAGCAAGTGCAACGTCAAAGGCAATTCGTGGAGGTGTGCTTCATCAAAATCTTGAGGTAGTCATTCTTTCTTGAGCTTTGAGATTTCTTATTTGCCTAATTTGAAAATTCATTGCTGCCATTCTACCCTATTGCCTAAAATTACCTTTTTGACCCTACCACATAAAAGGACAAAACTACCCCACCTTTGGCTAAACCCTACCCTAATTAAACACCCCAAAACACACATATTTCCTTCAAGGTTTAGTTTCATTGGAGTCTTCTTAGGTCTTATTGAGTCTTGCTAAGTCTTGTTGAGTCTTCATTGTTTTGTTTTCCCTTGATTAAAATCTTGTGCTCATCTTGTTTATTGTTGGTTGATAGTTGAATTCCATAAGCTGATTTTTGATTGAGTCTTGAGTTCAATATAGAACCTATAGAGAAAAGTTGTGTGAGGGAAAAAGGCAAGAGTGTGTGAGTAACATTAGTAGAGAAAAGTCATATTAAAATTGTGTGAAAACACGAGTGTGAGTGTTACATTCTTGTGTGTATTGAGTGTAAACACGTGAGGTCATACTTGTGAGGTCCTTTTCTTTTACTAACTTTTCTTGCAGGATAAAATCATGTCTTCTAATAGTGAAAAGCCTGATTTGAGTAAGATCGAGTTCATGTTCCAAGCTATGCAACAACAATTTTCAAGGATAGAGTTGAGGTTTAATAATATTCATGATAAGTTGGAGGAACATGAAGCTGTCCTAGCTAAAGTAAATCAAGATAATACTTCTCATGTGAAAGGCAATGTTGTGAATAATGACTTTGATGATAAAGTAGATGATGAGTTTGATGATGATGAGTTTAGTAGAAGTGTTAAAGGTAACCATGGTAATAAAGGAGGTCGTGGAGATAGGTATAAAGGAGATAGGTATTATGATAGGATAGATGGAAATTTAGGAAGTATCAAATTGAAGATTCCTTCCTTTCAAGGTAAGAATGATCCTGAGGCTTACTTAGAATGGGAAAAGAAAGTGGAGATGGTCTTTGATTGCCATAACTATTCCGAAGAAAAAAAGGTGAAACTTGCTGCTGTAGAGTTCACGGATTATGCAATCATTTGGTGGGACCAACTCATGCTTGGTAGACGTAGGAATAGAGAGCCACCTATAGTTACATGGAATGAAATGAAACGTGTTATGAGAAAAAGGTTTGTTCCTAATCATTACTATAGAGAGCTTTATCAAAGGTTACAAGGTCTCACTCAAGGTTCTAAGAGTGTTGAGGATTATCATAAAGAAATGGAAATTATCATGATCAGAGCTAATGTTGAAGAGGATAGTGAAGCTACTATGGCTCGATTCTTACAAGGATTGAATCGTGAGATTGCTAATGTAGTGGAGTTACATCACTATGTGGAGTTTGATGATATGTTGCATATGGCTATCAAGGTTGAAAGGCAACTCAAGAGAAAAGGTTATTCATCTCGTTTTATGCAAGGTTCTAGTTCATCTTCTTCTTGGAAACCGAACACCTTTCGAAGGGATGATAAGACTACATTCAAACTTAAGACTGAATCCTCATTCAAGCCTAAGGGTGAGTGTGTCCAAAAGCCCAAACCCGAGGCTGTCCAAGCATCCCAAGGTAAGAGTAGAGACATTAAGTGTTTTAGATGTTTGGGAAGAGGACACATTGCATCACAATGCCCAAACAAACGAGTCATGATTATGCGTGATGATGGTGATGTTGTAAGTGAAGATTCTGATGTTGATGATGAGATGCCACCATTGGAGGACATTAATGAGGATGATGACTATGTTGAGTTTGCTGCACATGGTGAAGCACTTGTAGCTCGTCGTGCATTAAGTGCCCAAGTTAAGGATGAAGATGAAGTGCAACGAGAAAATATTTTTCATACTAGATGCCACGTCAACAATAAGGTATGCTCTTTGATTATTGATGGTGGTAGTTGCACTAATGTTGCTAGCACTTATTTGGTTGACAAATTGAGTTTGCCCACTACAAAACATCCCAAACCATACAAACTTCAATGGCTCAATAATTGTGGAGAAGTAAATGTGACCAAGCAAGTATTGGTGCTATTTTCAATTGGAAGGTACAATGATAAAGTGTTGTGTGATGTTGTGCCTATGCATGCTGGTCATTTGCTTTTAGGAAGACCATGGCAATTTGATAGACATGTCATACATGATGGATTTACAAACCGTTATTCATTTACCATGGCTGGTAAGAAATTCACACTTGCACCCTTGAGTCCTACGGAGATTTATGAGGATCAATTGAGGTTGAAAGAGCAGAATGAATCACAACAAAGGTCAAAGAATCTAGATAAAGGCAAAGATATTGCAAAGAAAGAAAGAAAGGACGTGAGCTTCTATGCAAAGCAAAGTGATGTAAAGGCTGCTTTTCTAGCTAAGTACCCAATCCTTTTGTTTTTATATAAAGAATCTTGTTTTAGTTCTAATGATCTTAAATCTTCTTTGCCTACTAATGTTGTGTCTCTTTTGAAGGAATTTGGAGATATATTCCCCGAGGAGATTCCAAATGGTTTGCCACCTATTAGGGGAATTGAGCATCAAATAGACCTTGTTCCTGGAGCTGCCATTCCCAACAGACCTGCCTATAGAAGTAATCCCGAGGAGACAAAGGAGCTTCAAAGGCAAGTTGACGAGCTCATGAAGAAAGGCTACGTTAGAGAGAGCATGAGTCCATGCGCTGTTCCTGTGTTACTTGTTCCTAAGAAGGATGGGACGTGGAGGATGTGTGTTGATTGTCGTGCCATCAACAAAATCACTGTAAAGTATCGCTATCCCATTCCTAGATTAGATGATATGCTTGATGAGTTACATGGTTCTTGCATCTTTTCTAAAATTGATTTGAAAAGTGGTTATCATCAAATTCGCATGAGAGAAGGTGATGAATGGAAAACTGCATTTAAGACTAAGCATGGTTTGTACGAATGGTTAGTTATGCCTTTTGGATTAACTAATGCACCTAGCACTTTCATGAGATTAATGAACCATGTTTTGCGTGCTTTCATTGGAAAATTTGTAGTTGTCTATTTTGATGATATCTTGATCTATAGTAGAAGTTTGCATGAACATATTGAACATTTAAAGAATGTGCTTAATGTCTTGAGAAAGGAAAAGCTGTATGCTAACCTTAAGAAATGTTCCTTTTGCACTGATAAGATTCTATTTCTTGGATATGTTGTTTCTTCTAAGGGTATAGCAGTAGAAGATGAAAAGGTTAAGGCAATTAAAGATTGGCCTATACCTAAGAATATCTCTGAGGTGAGTAGTTTTCATGGATTAGCTAGTTTCTACCGTAGGTTTGTTAGAGACTTCAGTACTATAGCTGCACCTTTAACTGATGTTGTTAAAAAGAATGTTGGATTTAAATGGGGTCTTGAGCAAGATCGTGCTTTTAACTTGCTTAAAGAGAAGCTTTGTTCCGCACCTTTGTTATCCTTACCTGACTTTTCTAAAACTTTTGAGTTTGAGTGTGATGCTTCCAGTATAGGTATTGGAGCTGTTTTAATGCAAGAGAAGCGCCCCATTGCTTTTTTCAGTGAGAAGTTAAGTGGAGCTGCCCTTAACTATCCTACATATGATAAAGAGATGTATGCATTTGTGAGGGCCTTGGAAACATGGCAACACTATTTATGGCCCAAGGAATTTGTCATCCACACTGATCATGAGTCCTTGAAGCACTTGAAAGGACAAAGCAAGTTGAACAAGCGTCATGCCAAGTGGATGGAGTTCATTGAGACATTTCCATATGTGATCAAATATAAACAAGGTAAAGAAAATGTCGTGGCTGATGCATTGTCTCGAAGGTATACTCTAATCACTACTCTTAATGCAAAACTACTTGGATTTGAGTATATTAAAGACTTGTATGCTACTGATGAGGATTTTGAAAATGTGTTCATTGCATGTGAGAAAACTGGTTTTGGAAAGTTTTATAGGCATGATGGATTCTTATTTAGGGAAAATAGATTATGTGTGCCTAGGAGTTCTTTAAGAGAATTACTTGTTAGAGAAGCCCATAGTGGTGGATTAATGGGACATTTTGGAGTAAAGAAAACTTTAGATATATTGCATGATCACTTCTTTTGGCCTAACATGAAAAGAGATGTTGAAAAATTGTGTGAAAGATGTGTCACTTGTAAACAAGCTAAGTCTAGAGTTATGAATCATGGTCTTTATACTCCATTACCTATTCCTACTGCTCCTTGGACTGACATTTCTATGGACTTTGTTTTGGGGTTACCAAGAACAAAGAGAGGTAGAGATTCTGTTTTTGTTGTTGTTGACAGGTTCTCTAAGATGGCTCACTTCATTGCTTGTCACAAGACAGATGATGCAAGTAACATTGCCGATTTATTCTTCAAGGAAATTGTTCGTCTACATGGAGTTCCGAGGACCATTGTTTCTGACCGTGATGTGAAGTTCCTTAGCTACTTTTGGAAAACATTATGGGGAAAGTTAGGAACAAAGCTATTGTTTTCAACTACTTGTCATTCACAAACCGATGGTCAAACTGAAGTAGTCAATCGTACTTTGTCTACTTTGTTGAGATCCATTATTCAAAAGAATTTAAAGAATTGGGAAGTTTGTTTGCCTCATGTGGAGTTTGCTTACAATAGAAGTGTGCATTCTACTACTAGTTATTCTCCATTTGAAGTTGTCTATGGTTTTAATCCACTCACTCCATTGGATCTTTTACCGCTACCTATTGAGGAGAGAGCTAGTTTGGATGGGGAAAAGAAAGCTGATTTTGTTAAGCAACTACATGAGAAGGTACGTCAAAACATTAAGAAGAGGACTGAGCAATATGCTACTCAAGCCAACAAGCATCGCAAGAAAGTTGTCTTTGAACCTGGTGATTGGGTTTGGTTACATATGCGTAAAGAGAGATTTCCTGCTCAGCGTCGCTCCAAGTTGCAACCTCGAGGAGATGGACCATTCCAAGTGATTAAGAAGATCAATGACAATGCTTATAAGTTAGATCTTCCAGGTGAGTATAATGTTAGTGCTACATTTAATGTTTCTGATCTTTCTCCCTTTGATATTGATGTAGGTGATTCTGATTTGAGGACAAATCCTTTCGAGGAGAGGGGGAATGATGGAGATCCAAGCTCACAAAGCTCAAGTCATGTTCGTGATGATCGTGATCCTTTGAGTATCCATAGAGGTCCAATTACAAGAGCTAAATCAAAGATAATGCAACAAGCCTTGGCTGGTTTCATTGATATTGCTAGAGAGAAAGCCCAACAAAGCTTGAGCATGGAGGATGATAAAGTCTTCTACAATATGATCCAAGCCCAAGTTCAACCTTCTTGAAGACACAAGTATTGGGCCGAAATGCAAATTAGGCTAGATGCATATTTTATTTAGTTAAGTATTATTGGGCTGAACATTGTCTTAATTTAATTTAAGCCCAATTCCTTTTTAAATAATAGATTTTGTAAGACTTCTATTACTTGTTCTGCAAGTTAGGAGAGTAGGATTCCTATTGCTTGTGCTGCAAGTTATCTATTTGCCTATAAATAGTTATGTAACCCTTTGGGGAGAACACAATTGATTTTAGTAATAAAATTGAGAGACTTCTTCTCTTTGGTTCTCTTGAGAACTCTTGAACTTATCAAGGTCTTCCTTGTGGCGTTCTTCTACCTTCCACCAATATATACCATAGGTTCTTGCTTTTCTAAGCAACGGGTCTTGGTCCAATACCATAGGTTCTTGTGTTTCTACACAACGGGTCTTGGTTTTATCTCTAATTTTTGTTTTCTTTTGCTGCGTTTTTAACTTGTTCTTGTTTTTCTTCAAGTGTTCTTCATGTTCTTCATTGAACTTCATCTTCTTTCGGTGAGGTCCGTATCAGAAAGCCCAACAAAGCTTGAGCATGGAGGATGATAAAGTCTTCTACAACATGATCCAAGCCCAAGTTCAACCTTCTTGAAGACACAAGTATTGGGCCGAAATGCAAATTAGGCTAGATGCATATTTTATTTAGTTAAGTATTATTGGGCTGAACATTGTCTTAATTTAATTTAAGCCCAATTCCTTTTTAAATAATAGATTTTGTAAGACTTCTATTACTTGTTCTGCAAGTTAGGAGAGTAGGATTCCTATTGCTTGTGCTGCAAGTTATCTATTTGCCTATAAATAGTTATGTAACCCTTTGGGGAGAACACAATTGATTTTAGTAATAAAATTGAGAGACTTCTTCTCTTTGGTTCTCTTGAGAACTCTTGAACTTATCAAGGTCTTCCTTGTGGCGTTCTTCTACCTTCCACCAATATATACCATAGGTTCTTGCTTTTCTAAGCAACGGGTCTTGGTCCAATACCATAGGTTCTTGTGTTTCTACACAACGGGTCTTGGTTTTATCTCTAATTTTTGTTTTCTTTTGCTGCGTTTTTAACTTGTTCTTGTTTTTCTTCAAGTGTTCTTCATGTTCTTCATTGAACCTCATCTTCTTTCGGTGAGGTTCATATCAAAGGAGGTCCAATTACCCGAGCTCGAGCTAAGAAAACGCAACAAGCCCTGGCCTCATTCATGCAACAAGCTCTGGCATCATTGAAGTGTCAAGGAAGCTTCCATGAAGAGTCCCAAGACATCTATACTTGCTTGGAAGCCCAAACGACATGAGCATGGTTTACTATCTTATTTTAGCTTAACAATAAGATGGGCTAAGTGTTTGGATAGCCCACGTTTGAGTCTTGTTGTGTCTTGGACTATTTATTTTATGTAACTAGGTTTAGGCATGAATTTGGGTTTAGTTTTATTTTCTATTGGTGTTAATTCCAGCCCACTTGTTTATGGGCTTAAGTGCTAGGTATTATTATAAATACCTTGTAAACGCTATTGATGAGGAGATCAGTCAATTGAATTTTCAGAAATTGAGTGTGCCTTTCTCTTGGGTTCCCTCTCAACTAGGCTTATCAAGGTCTTCTTCCTTGTGGCGCCTCCTTCTTCACCATCCACCATTGCTATACCTTAGGTTCTCGAATTCTTATTCGTAGGGTCAAGGTCCAATACCTTTGGGTTCGAGTCTCTTTAGGCTTCGAGTCTAGGTTTCAGAAGTTGTCATTCATCAACTTTGCTTCTGTCTTCTTGCGTGTCAGCTCCTTCAAATTCCAAGCTACGTTTTGTCTTGTCCGTACCCATCAAGAACTAAATCCTAAAATCCTAACTCACTTTCATAGGAATCACGATTGCATTTAGCATATGCAATAAGCCTTTAAACCCCTATGATATGGACCTCACCGAAAGAAGATGAGGTTCAATGAAGAACATGAAGAACACTTAAAGAAAAACAAGAACAAGTTAAAAACGCAGCAAAAGAAAACAAAAATTAGAGATAAAACCAAGACCCGTTGTGTAGAAACACAAGAACCTATGGTATTGGACCAAGACCCGTTGCTTAGAAAAGCAAGAACCTATGGTATATATTGGTGGAAGGTAGAAGAACGCCACAAGGAAGACCTTGATAAGTTCAAGAGTTCTCAAGAGAACCAAAGAGAAGAAGTCTCTCAATTTTATTACTAAAATCAATTGTGTTCTCCCCAAAGGGTTACATAACTATTTATAGGCAAATAGATAACTTGCAGCACAAACAATAGGAATCCTACTCTCCTAACTTGCAGAACAAGTAATAGAAGTCTTACAAAATCTATTATTTAAAAAGGAATTGGGCTTAAATTAAATTAAGGCAATGTTCAGCCCAATAATACTTAACTAAATAAAATATGCATCTAGCCTAATTTGCATTTCGGCCCAATACTTGTGTCTTCAAGAAGGTTGAACTTGGGCTTGGATCATGTTGTAGAAGACTTTATCATCCTCCATGCTCAAGCTTTGTTGGGCTTTCTCTCTAGCAATATCAATGAAACCAGCCAAGGCTTGTTGCATTATCTTTGATTTAGCTCTTGTAATTGGACCTCTATGGATACTCAAAGGATCACGATCATCACGAACATGACTTGAGCTTTGTGAGCTTGGATCTTGATGGAGATCATATTCTAATCATCAAATAATCAAGTCAATCATATTCTAATCATTACTTCTCATATTCATGCATACTTCTAAATAAATTCATGCAAAATTCACAATCAACACAATTGAAACATATAACATCAACTTTGAAATTATCCATTTTACATTACCACAAACAAAGTCAATAGATCAAGAACTTTTTTTTTCTATTTTCTCTTCCTTCTTTTTCTTTTTTTTTTCTTTTGAGGTTTCAATAATGGTTTCCCTAAGTACTTGCCTTTTTACGCGAATGTTATATTGGTGATACCAACACCCGGTTACTCAACAAGTAAGCCTTCTTTTAGAGTGCTTTGCATACTCATATTTTAAGTCACTTCAAGAATTTAATCAACAAGATCGAGTAACTCAAAACATTGGAGTAGAATTTAAAGCTTTCAACCTCTATTTTTCTTCTCTTTTTATGTTTTTTTTTTGTTCTTGTCTATTTATCCTTTGCTTATATCAACTTCAATGAACTAATCACATTATCAATATCATATGAGCAATCATATTTAATCATGAACTCACATAAATTCTTTAGAAAGTACTCACTTCAACAATAATAACAATCAAAATACTCTCAACTTTCCTATAAGACTTTGTTTTAGTTTAGAATCAATCCTTAAAAGAAAGAAAACATATCATGATCTTTTAAAATTACTGTAAATTTTGACCTTTTTTTTTTTTAATTTCCACTTCCTAAAATAAACACTCTATAGACTCTTAAACCAATATTCCCCCCCACACTTAAATCTTACTTTGTCCTCAAAGTAAGTCTAGCATGCAAAGAAGAACAATAAAAACTCAAAAATTAAATGGTAATACAAGTAAAGGAAGAAATACTCCCTCGTTTTACATCCTTGGGTTGCCGCCCAAGTAGCGCTTTTGTTTAATGTCGTTAGCTCGACTGCTCCACCTTCCATCATCCAATCCCAAACCTCAACTTTTTTATCGGTTTCTCGAGTTCCTCATTCTCAAGATTTTTGCTCATGGCTATTTCTAGCTCATCTTTAAGAACTTGCTTTTCATCACCTTTTAATTTCCTCTTGGAAGTGAATAGTTCATTTAAAAACTTGGCATCGCAAAGCACTTGATCATTAATTTCATCAAGGAGAGGAATATTAACTTCCATTTTCCTAAATGTCTTCAATGTCTCCTTGTCTTGCTCTTCGTTTGTAGCTCTTGCAAACCTACCAAGAAAAGGAGGAGGGTAAGTAGAAGAATTAAAAGGAATTTGTTTTTCACTTACCTCAGCTTTGAATTCTTCGATTTCAACATCCTCATAGTGCTTTATAAAGTTGTCGAAATTCTCTCTCCCTTTTACATTGTGCATGTCAACAACTCCACCTTTAATATTGAAATCGGTTTCATCCTCCCTTTCTATAAAGTCATCGACATCTTCATGTGCACGTTCCTTGGATTCAATTTCCCTTTCACTTTTCAAGGTGATGTTAGTAACATTATCTCTTGGATTCTCCACAGGTTGAGAGGTCATAGCTTCAATGTTACTTATGGAATTCATTATTTGACTCACATGGTGCTCAATATTCTTAATATAAACATCAGCCTCTTATGACAATTTTAAAATTTTAATCTCAAGAGTCTTAACAATATCTTCAAGAGACATACCTGATTCTTGAGGTGGAGGTATACCTGAGTCTTGAGATGGAGCTTGATATGTATCTTGGAATGGTGCATTGTAAACCTCATATTGATTCCCATAACTAAAATTAGAATGATCCCACCATCCTTGATAGTAAGTATCGTAGTGTGGTTCATAATTATAGTATGGGTCATAATTATAATATGGTTCATAAGCTTGCTCCATGGAGTCCTCTCACTTCTCGTCTTGGGAGGTAGTAGCGGTGGATGTTGTGGTGTTTGTGGCACCACGCTTTGGGTTGCTTGTATGTACTCCTTAATCTTTTGAAGTTTGTGACTAGAATCCTTCTCAGACAAGCAATCCCTGAAAAAGAAAAGAAAAAAAAATTAGACTTAAAATTAAAATAATTAACTTAAACAAATTTCAGTCCCCGGCAACAGCGCCAAAATTTGATTAGTGTCGTCAGTCACCAAAAATAAAATTTCCTAACTCTACTATGTAGATAGCGGAGCAAGGGTCGAACCCACAGAGATTGAAATTTTTAAGTTAATTATTAAACTAAAAATCTAATTTTAGGATTTGGGAAAAGAAGAAGAAAATCTGGGGGTTTTGTAAGCTATGTCTAAAATAAAAAAAACAAGAATTATTAAATATAAAAAAAACAAATAGCAAAAAGCTTCAGTTACGAGGCATTTAATTATTCTTGGATTTAGATGTTGATCTTTGTCAATTAAGTAGTCAACCGTAGTGTAATTCCCCAGCGTCCAATTACACCTATCTTTCCTTACTGTGTTGTTAATTAAAGGCTCAGCGTCTTAATTAATCTCTAACTATCAAAATTTACCTATGCTCAGCGCTATAGATTAAGTTTTAATAGCAGCATTAATATCTAGAAAGATTTGAGTCAACATTAAGTAACAAACTCACTCAGCGCGGTTTATTTAATTTAAACCTTGATTCTCCTATATCCCTAGTGATTAACTCCACAAGCAATTACGGACTTATGTTTTTAATCCGGCGGTAGATTATTTAATTTAACTAAATAGTGTGCACCCTATCTAATTAAACAAACAATCATTATAATGTGTGATATGAACCTCCCGAAAGAAGATGAGGTTCAATGAAGAAGACGAAGAACACTTGAAGAAAAACAAGAACAAGTTAAAAACGCAGCAAAAGAAAACAAAAATTAGAGATAAAACCAAGACCCGTTGTGTAGAAACACAAGAACCTATGGTATTGGACCAAGACCCGTTGCTTAGAAAAGCAAGAACCTATGGTATATATTGGTGGAAGGTAGAAGAACGCCACAAGGAAGACCTTGATAAGTTCAAGAGTTCTCAAGAGAACCAAAGAGAAGAAGTCTCTCAATTTTATTACTAAAATCAATTGTGTTCTCCCCAAAGGGTTACATAACTATTTATAGGCAAATAAATAACTTGTAGCACAAGTAATAGGAATCCTACTTTCCTAACTTGCAGAATAGGAAATAGCAAACTTGCAGAACAAGTAATAGGAATCCTACTCTCCTAACTTGCAGAACAAGTAATAGAAGTCCTACAAAATATATTATTTAAAAAGGAATTGGGCTTAAATTAAATTAAGACAATGTTCAGCCCAATAATACTTAACTAAATAAAATATGCATCTAGCCTAATTTGCATTTCGGCCCAATACTTGTGTGTCTTCAAGAAGGTTGAACTTGGGCTTGGACCATGTTGTAGAAGACTTTATCATCCTCCATGCTCAAGCTTTGTTGGGCTTTCTCTCTAGCAATATCAATGAAACCAGCCAAGGCTTGTTGCATTATCTTTGATTTAGCTCTTGTAATTGGACCTCCATGGATACTCAAAGGATCACGATCATCACGAACATGACTTGAGCTTTGTGAGCTTGGATCTCCATCATTCCCCCTCTCCTCGAAAGGATTTGTCCTCAAATCAGAATCACCTACATCAATATCAAAGGTAGAAAGATCAGAAACATTAAATGTAGCACTAACATTATACTCACCTGGAAGATCTAACTTATAAGCATTGTCATTGATCTTCTTAATCACTTGGAATGGTCCATCTCCTCGAGGTTGCAACTTGGAGCGACGCTGAGCAGGAAATCTCTCTTTACGCATATGTACCCAAACCCAATCACCAGGTTCAAAGACAACTTTCTTGCGATGCTTGTTGGCTTGAGTAGCATATTGCTCAGTCCTCTTCTTAATGTTTTGACGTACCTTCTCATGTAGTTGCTTTACAAAATCAGCTTTCTTTTCCCCATCCAAACTAGTTCTCTCCTCAATAGGCAGTGGTAAAAGATCCAATGGAGTGAGTGGATTAAAACCATAGGCAACTTCAAATGGAGAATAACTAGTAGTAGAATGCACACTTCTATTGTAAGCAAACTCCACATGAGGCAAACAATCTTCCCAATTCTTCAAATTCTTTTGAATAATGGATCTCAACAAAGTAGACAAAGTACGATTGACTACTTCAGTTTGACCATTGGTTTGTGGATGACAAGTAGTTGAAAACAATAGCTTTGTTCCTAACTTTCCCCATAATGTTTTCCAAAAGTAGCTAAGGAACTTCACATCACGGTCAGAAACAATGGTCCTCGGAACTCCATGTAGATGAACAATTTCCTTGAAGAATAAATCGGCAATGTTACTTGCATCATCTGTCTTGTGACAAGCAATGAAGTGAGCCATCTTAGAGAACCTGTCAACAACAACAAAAACAGAATCTCTACCTCTCTTTGTTCTTGGTAACCCCAAAACAAAGTCCATAGAAATGTCAGTCCAAGGAGCAGTAGGAATAGGTAATGGAGTATAAAGACCATGATTCATAACTCTAGACTTAGCTTGTTTACAAGTGACACATCTTTCACACAATTTTTCAACATCTCTTTTCATGTTAGGCCAAAAGAAGTGATCATGCAATATATCTAAAGTTTTCTTTACTCCAAAATGTCCCATTAATCCACCACTATGGGCTTCTCTAACAAGTAATTCTCTTAAAGAACTCCTAGGCACACATAATCTATTTTCCCTAAATAAGAATCCATCATGCCTATAAAACTTTCCAAAACCAGTTTTCTCACATGCAATGAAGACATTTTCAAAATCCTCATCAGTAGCATACAAGTCTTTAATATACTCAAATCCAAGTAGTTTTGCATTAAGAGTAGTGATTAGAGTATACCTTCGAGACAATGCATCAGCCACGACATTTTCTTTACCTTGTTTATATTTGATCACATATGGAAATGTCTCAATGAACTCCATCCACTTGGCATGACGCTTGTTCAACTTGCTTTGTCCTTTCAAGTGCTTCAAAGACTCATGATCAGTATGGATGACAAATTCCTTGGGCCATAAATAGTGTTGCCATGTTTCCAAGGGCCTCACTAATGCATACATCTCTTTATCATATGTGGAATAGTTAAGGGCAGCTCCACTTAACTTCTCACTGAAAAAAGCAATGGGGCGCTTCTCCTGCATTAAAACAACTTCGATACCTATGCTTGAAGCATCACACTCAATCTTAATTGTTTTCTCTTTTTGCTTAACCTCATCTTCACTCACTATTTTTTTCTTACTCTCTTTTAATCTCAATTGATCCTCATCTTTCATTAGCACACTTAAAGTTTGACATGCTATATATTCCTTTCCATCCATGGGTAATTTCATACTATCCTCATCATCCTCTAATTGCAGCATAGAATCATCATCAAAATCTTCTTCATAATTGCTATCCAACTTATTATGAGCAACATTATCACATGCATAAGAAGTATTATCTTGGTTTACCTTAGCTAGGGCAACATCGTGTTGCTCCAACTTATCATATTTAATCAACTTCGACTCTATCCTTGAAAGTTGTTGTTGCATGGCTAGGAACATGATCTCAATCTTACTCAAATCAAGCTTTTCACTATTAGAAGACATGATTGCAACCTGCAAGAAACGTTAGTAAAAGACAAGGACCTCACAAGTATGACCTCCCGTGTTTACACTCAATACACATAAGAATGTAACACTCACACTCGTGTTTCACACAATTTTAATAGGCTTTTCTCTACTAATGTTACTCACATACTCTTGCCTTTTTTTTTCTTACACAACTTTTCTCTATAGGTTCTATATTGAACTCAAGACTCAATCAAAAATCAGCTTATGGACTTCAACTATCAACCAACAATAAACAAGCTGAGCACAAGATTTTAATCAAGGGAAAACAAAACAATGAAGACTCAACAAGACTTTGCAAGACTCAATAAGGCTTAAGAAGACTCTAATGAAACTAAACCTTGAAGGAAATATGGGTGTTTTTGGGTGTTTAATTAGGGTAGGGTTTAGCCAAAGGTGGGGTAGTTTTGTCCTTTTATGTGGTAGGGTCAAAAGGTAATTTTAGGCAGTAGGGTAGAATGGTAACAATGAATTTTCAAATTAGGCAAATAAGAAATCTCAAAGCTCAAGAAAGAATGACTACCTCAAGATTTTGATGAAGCACACCTCCACGAATTGCCTTTGACGTTGCACTTGCTACACACAATGTAATAAATCCACTCTTGAATTGATTTTTTTTCTTTTCTCTTTTTTTTTTTTTTCTTTTTTTTCTCTTTTTTTTTCTTTTTTCTTTTATATTTTACTAAAGTAAACGAACAATAAAGAAAAAAAAAAGTCTAAATAATTAGAAGAGGTTTACTTGGGGAACAAGGCAACTTTTTGACAAAAACAAGCTAGTTTTGGTAGCAGCTTGTGTGGCAAGGAATGAGAGGGAACGGTGGCTTGTGAAACAAGTAGTCTCTATGTGATGTAGAGCTTTTGAAGGTTTCTTGGTGAGCAAGAAAACCTTTGGGATTTGGTTGCTTGGAGAACAAGATAGGGTTTACTTGGTGGCTAAGTAAAGAAAATAGGTTTGAGCGACAAACAATATTAGTGGTGGCTTGGAAAAGGATTCAAGATCAAAGTTTGTCCAAGACAAGAAGACAAGGAAAGAAAAAGAAAAAAAAAAAAAACGATGCTCCCATGAATTGAACCTAAGCTCTGATGCCAAATGATATGAACCTCCCGAAAGAAGATGAGGTTCAATGAAGAAGACGAAGAACACTTGAAGAAAAACAAGAACAAGTTAAAAACGCAGCAAAAGAAAACAAAAATTAGAGATAAAACCAAGACCCGTTGTGTAGAAACACAAGAACCTATGGTATTGGACCAAGACCCGTTGCTTAGAAAAGCAAGAACCTATGGTATATATTGGTGGAAGGTAGAAGAACGCCACAAGGAAGACCTTGATAAGTTCAAGAGTTCTCAAGAGAACCAAAGAGAAGAAGTCTCTCAATTTTATTACTAAAATCAATTGTGTTCTCCCCAAAGGGTTACATAACTATTTATAGGCAAATAAATAACTTGTAGCACAAGTAATAGGAATCCTACTTTCCTAACTTGCAGAATAGGAAATAGCAAACTTGCAGAACAAGTAATAGGAATCCTACTCTCCTAACTTGCAGAACAAGTAATAGAAGTCCTACAAAATATATTATTTAAAAAGGAATTGGGCTTAAATTAAATTAAGACAATGTTCAGCCCAATAATACTTAACTAAATAAAATATGCATCTAGCCTAATTTGCATTTCGGCCCAATACTTGTGTGTCTTCAAGAAGGTTGAACTTGGGCTTGGACCATGTTGTAGAAGACTTTATCATCCTCCATGCTCAAGCTTTGTTGGGCTTTCTCTCTAGCAATATCAATGAAACCAGCCAAGGCTTGTTGCATTATCTTTGATTTAGCTCTTGTAATTGGACCTCCATGGATACTCAAAGGATCACGATCATCACGAACATGACTTGAGCTTTGTGAGCTTGGATCTCCATCAATGTGCTCAGAGAATCTTGGATACTTAATCAACAATTATATAATAGGTTCAAGAATCTCACAACATGCTTTTCCCAAGAATAATCAATTTACCTCATAACTGAATAAGAAAACTACTCACTAGACATATTCAAGATCATAAAATTCAAGTTTAATATTATAAAGATTACAAATATCATGCAAGAAACAATCAAAGAAGCAATCTTCAATAATATAAAATCAGAATTAATAATCAAGATTATAAACTAACAAGCAAGAACAGACAAACAATATTAATTTAAATAAAGAAAACAAAATCAGAATTAAAAATAATAAAGAAATCAGCAACTAATTAAAAATAAAGAAAAAAAAATAAAATTTTATTAAAAACCCTAAAGAAAATCCTACAAGACTAAAAGAGAAGAGGGAGGAGAGGGATTTGAGGGCTTGTTGTTTATGAGAGCCTTGTGCTCTTTATATAGGCCTAAGGAAGAGTTTAAAAGACTTTCCTAAGCAATGTGGGATTCAGATAAGAGTTTACTTGAGAAACAAGTAATTTGACTAGTCAAACTCTTACCTTTATCTCATCATCTTTTTACAATTATTTTCTAAGTAAAATTCCTAAGGCCTATTTTTATTAATTAATTACAGATCTAAGACATAATAAAATTAAGAAATTATCTTGTCTCAACAAAATCTGGTCTTGAACTTGCTTTGTTGGAATTTCTTCTCAATCTCGTTTTTCTGTCCAGAATTTCGTACTGATTTTGTCCAGACGTTTGACGCACCAAATGAACTCCGATTTTTGCGATCTTGGACATTATGGAAACCTTGAGAAGTCCTCTACAACTTCCATGAAGGCCACATCTTGAGATCAGGTCGTTAAATTGGTCAAAAATGTCAATCTTTCAAGCTGGACAGAAAATACTGCACTTTGCTCTTTTTAACTTCTTTTTATTCCTACTTTGATATTTAATACCTAAAACATAAAATAAACATTAGTAAGCTCTTTTAGGCATAAAACATCAATAAAAAAAATATATTGCCACATATAAAATTCACAAAATATCATCCTATCAATGTACCTATGTGATGACTTAATATCCTATATCCATGACAATGGTCATCAGTCAACCACATACTAGTCTTATCGTACTTTGTTATCCTTGTTCACAATAATACTTGACTAGGGATATTTTAAGAATAGTGTGTTATTACTATTCCAAGGACATTATCATATAAGATTACATTACGCAGTTATAAGACAAATATAATAATGAGCTATAATAAATAAAATGTCATGATACATAAAAAAATGCCAAAGTCAATCATTTAATGAATGGTTCCAAGTGCATAATCCAACAGATACACCATACTCACCAGGAAGATCCAATTTGTAGGCATTATCGTTGATCTTCTCTATGACTTGGAATGGTCCATCTCCTCGGGGATGCAGCTTGGTTCGTCGCTGAACAGGAAAGCTCTCCTTTCTCATATGCACCCAAACCCAATAACCAGGCTCAAAGACTACTTTCTTTCGATGCTTATTTGCTTGGGTGGTATACTGCGCAGTCTTCTTTTCAATAGCTTGACGAACTCTCTCATGGAGTTGCTTCACAAACTTAGCCTTCTGTTCTCCATCCAAATTACTCTGCTCCGCACTAGGTAATGGCAACAAATCCAAAGGAGTAAGAGGATTGAAGCCATAAACAACTTCGAATCGAGAGCAACTAGTAGTGGAGTGGACACTGCGGTTATATGCAAACTCCACATGGGGTAAGCAATCTTCCCAATTCTTCAAATTCTTCTGAATAATGGACCTCAATAATGTAGATAGGGTTCGGTTGACAACCTCAGTCTGTCCATCAGTCTGGGGGTGACAAGTGGTGGAGAATGACAATTTAGTTCCCAACTTTCCCCATAACGTCTTCCAAAAGTAACTAAGGAACTTTGCATCTCGATCAGAAACAATGGTCCTTGGTACACCATGTAGACGTACTATCTCTTTGAAGAAAAGGTCAGCAACGTTGCTCGCGTCATCCGTCTTGTGGCAAGCAATGAAATGAGCCATCTTAGAGAACCTGTCAACCACAACAAAAACAGAATCTCTACCGCGTTTTGTTCGAGGCAAGCCCAAAACAAAATCCGTAGAGATATCAGTCCACGGAGTAGTAGGAATGGGTAAAGGAGTATATAAACCATGATTATGAACTCTAGATTTAGCTTGCCTACATGAAATGCATCTAGCACATAACCTCTCTACATCTCTCCTCATGTTAGGCCAAAAGAAATGTTCTTGCAAAACATCTAGAGTTTTCCTAACTCCAAAGTGACCCATTAATCCTGCACTATGGGCTTCTCTAACTAACAGCTCGCGCAATGAACTCCTAGGGACACATAATTTATTTTCTCTAAATAAGAACCCATCATGCCTAAAGAACTTGCCAAAACCAGATGTAGCACATGCATCATAAACATTACCAAAATCAACATCATCAGCATACTGGTCTTTGATATACTCAAATCCTAAAAGTTTAGCATCAAGAGTAGTGATAAGAGTATACCTACGAGATAACGCATCAGCTACGACGTTCTCTTTACCTTGTTTGTACTTGATCACGTACGGGAACTGATGCGTACGGACAAGACAAAACGTATCTTGGAATTTGAAGGAGCTGACACGCAAGAAGACAGAAGCAAAGTTGATGAATGACAACTTCTGAAACCTAGACCCGAAGCCTAAAGAGACTCGAACCCAAAGGTATTGGACCTTGACCCTATGAATAAGAATTCGAGAACCTAAGGTATAACAATGGTGGATGGTGAAGAAGGAGGCGCCACAAGGAAGAAGACCTTGATAAGCATAGTTGAGAGGGAACCCAAGAGAAAGGCACACTCAATTTCTGAAAATTCAATTAACTGATCTCCTCATCAATAGCGTTTACAAGGGATTTATAATAATACCTAGCACTTAAGCCCATAAACAAGTGGGCTGGAATTAACACCAACAGAAAATAAGACTAAACCCAAATTCATGCCTAAACCTAGTTACATAAAATAAATAGTCCAAGACACAACAAGACTCAAACGTGGGCTATCCAAACACTTAGCCCATCTTATTGTTAAGCTAAAATAAGATAGTAAACCATGCTCATGTCGTTTGGGCTTCCAAGCAAGTATAGATGTCTTGGGACTCTTCATGGAAGCTTCCTTGACACTTCAATGATGCCAGAGCTTGTTGCATGAATGAGGCCAGGGCTTGTTGCGTCTTCTTAGCTCGAGCTCGGGTAATTGGACCTCCTTGGATGACCAATGGATCCTTAGCATCACGAACATCACGAGCAAGTGGATCTCCATCATTCCCCCTCTCCTCAAAAGGATTTGTCCTCAAATCGCATATACCTTCATCAAAAGAAAAGGGAGAAAGATCAGAAACTTTAAAACTAGCAGATACACTATACTCACCAGGAAGATCCAATTTGTAGGCATTATCGTTGATCTTTTCTATGACTTGGAATGGTCCATCTCCTCGGGGATGCAGCTTGGTTCGTCGCTGAACAGGAAACCTCTCCTTTCTCATATGCACCCAAACCCAATCACCAGGCTCAAAGACTACTTTCTTTCGATGCTTATTTGCTTGGGTGGTATACTGCTCAGTCTTCTTTTCAATAGCTTGACGAACTCTCTCATGGAGTTGCTTCACAAACTTAGCCTTCTGTTCTCCATCCAAGTTACTCTGCTCTGCACTAGGTAATGGCAACAAATCCAAAGGAGTAAGAGGATTGAAGCCATAAACAACTTTGAATGGAAAGCAACTAGTAGTGGAGTGGACACTGCGGTTATATGCAAACTCCACATGGGGCAAGCAATCTTCCCAATTCTTCAAATTCTTCTGAATAATGGACCTCAATAATGTAGATAGGGTTCGGTTGACGACCTCAGTCTGTCCATCAGTCTGGGGGTGACAGGTGGTGGAGAATAACAATTTAGTTCCCAACTTTCCCCATAATGTCTTCCAAAAGTAACTAAGGAACTTTGCATCTCGATCAGAAACAATGGTCCTTGGTACACCATGTAGTCGTACTATCTCTTTGAAGAAAAGGTCAGCAACGTTGCTCGCGTCATCCGTCTTGTGGCAAGCAATGAAATGAGCCATCTTAGAGAACCTGTCAACCACAACAAAAACAGAATCTCTACCGCGTATTGTTCAAGGCAAGCCCAAAACAAAATCCATAGAGATATCAGTCCACGGAGTAGTAGGAATGGGTAAAGGAGTATATAAACCATGATTACGAACTCTAGATTTAGCTTGCCTACATGAAATGCATCTAGCACATAACCTATCTACATCTCTCCTCATGTTAGGCCAAAAGAAATGTTCTTGCAAAACATCTAGAGTTTTCCTAACTCCAAAGTGACCCATTAATCCTCCACTATGGGCTTCTCTAACTAACAGCTCGCGCAATGAACTCCTAGGCACACATAATTTATTTTCTCTAAATAAGAACCCATCATGCCGAAAGAACTTGCCAAAACCAGATGTAGCACATGCATTGATGCGTGCGGACAAGACAAAACGTAGCTTGGAATTTGAAGGAGCTGACACGCAAGAAGACAGAAGCAAAGTTGATGAATGACAACTTCTGAAACCTAGACCCGAAGCCTAAAGAGACTCGAACCCAAAGGTATTGGACCTTGACCCTACGAATAAGAATTCGAGAACCTAAGGTATAGCAATGGTGGATGGTGAAGAAGGAGGCGCCACAAGGAAGAAGACCTTGATAAGCCTAGTTGAGAGGGAACCCAAGAGAAAGGCACACTCAATTTCTGAAAATTCAATTAACTGATCTCCATCAATAGCGTTTACAAGGTATTTATAATAATACCTAGCACTTAAGCCCATACACAAGTGGGCTGGAATTAACACCAATAGAAAAATAAAACTAAACCCAAATTCATGCCTAAACCTAGTTACATAAAATAAATAGTCCAAGACACAACAAGACTCAAACGTGGGCTATCCAAACACTTAGCCCATCTTATTGTTAAGCTAAAATAAGATAGTAAACCATGCTCATGTCGTTTGGGCTTCCAAGCAAGTATAGATGTCTTGGGACTCTTCATGGAAGCTTCCTTGACACTTCAATGATGCCAGAGCTTGTTGCATGAATGAGGCCAGGGCTTGTTGCATTTTCTTAGCTCGAGCTCGGGTAATTGGACCTCCTTGGATGACCAATGGATCCTTAGCATCACGAACATCATGAGCAAGTGGATCTCCATCTGGATCTCCATCATTCCCCCTCTCCTCAAAAGGATTTGTCCTCAAATCGCATATACCTTCATCAAAAGAAAAGGGAGAAAGATCAGAAACATTAAAAATAGCAGATACACCATACTCACCAGGAAGATCCAATTTGTAGGCATTATCGTTGATCTTCGCTATGACTTGGAATGGTCCATCTCCTCGGGGATGCAGCTTGCTTCGTCGCTGAACAGGAAACCTCTCTTTTCTCATATGCACCCAAACCCAATCACCGGGCTCAAAGACTACTTTCTTTCGATGCTTATTTGCTTGGGTGGTATACTGCTCAGTCTTCTTTTCAATAGCTTGACGAACTCTCTCATGGAGTTGCTTCACAAACTTAGCCTTCTGTTCTCCATCCAAGTTACTCTGCTCCGCACTAGGTAATGGCAACAAATCCAAAGGAGTAAGAGGATTGAAGCCATAAACAACTTCGAATCGAGAGCAACTAGTAGTGGAGTGGACACTGCGGTTATATGCAAACTCCACATGGGGCAAGCAATCTTCCCAATTCTTCAAATTTTTCTGAATAATGGACCTCAATAACGTAGACAGGGTTCGGTTGACGACCTCAGTCTGTCCATCAGTCTGGGGGTGACAAGTGGTGGAGAATAACAATTTAGTTCCCAACTTTCCCCATAACGTCTTCCAAAAGTAACTAAGGAACTTTGCATCTCGATCAGAAACAATGGTCCTTGGTACACCATGTAGACGTACTATCTCTTTGAAGAAAAGGTCAGCAACGTTGCTCGCATCATCCGTCTTGTGGCAAGCAATGAAATGAGCCATCTTAGAGAACCTGTCAACCACAAAAAAAACAGAATCTCTACCGCGTTTTGTTCGAGGCAAGCCCAAAACAAAATCCATAGAGATATCAGTCCACGGAGTAGTAGGAATGGGTAAACCATGATTATGAACTCTAGATTTAGCTTGCCTACATGAAATGCATCTAGCACATAACCTCTCTACATCCCTCCTCATGTTAGGCCAAAAGAAATGTGCTTGCAAAACATCTAGAGTTTTCCTAACTCCAAAGTGACCCATTAATCCTCCACTATGGGCTTCTCTAACTAACAGCTCGCGCAATGAACTCCTAGGCACACATAATTTATTTTCTCTAAATAAGAACCCATCATGCCTAAAGAACTTGCCAAAACCAGATGTAGCACATGCATCATAAACATTACCAAAATCAACATCATCAGCATATTGTTCTTTGATATACTCAAATCCTAAAAGTTTAGCATCAAGAGTAGTGATAAGAGTATACCTACGAGATAACGCATCAGCTACGACGTTCTCTTTACCTTGTTTGTACTTGATCACGTACGGGAACATCTCAATGAACTCTATCCACTTGGCATGACGCTTATGCAGCTTACTCTGTCCTTTCAAATGCTTCAAGGACTCATGATCAGTGTGGATGACAAATTCTTTGGGCCACAAGTAATGTTGCCATGTCTCCAAGGCCCTCACTAACGCGTACATCTCCTTGTCATATGTGGGATAGTTAAGTGCTGCTCCACTTAACTTCTCACTAAAGAAAGCAATTGGGCGTTTTTCCTGCATAAGCACAGCTCCAATACCTACACCTGAGGCATCGCACTCAATCTCAAAAGTTTTAGTAAAGTCAGGCAGAGATAACAAAGGAGCAGAACAAAGTTTATCTTTAAGCAAATTAAAAGCATGCTCTTGTGCAGGACCCCAATGAAATGCAACATTCTTTTTGACCTCTTCGATCAAAGGTGCAGCTATAGTGCTAAAATCTCTAACGAATCGACGATAGAAACTAGCTAAACCATGGAAACTACGCACCTCAGAAACAGACTTAGGTACAGGCCAATCTTTAATTGCCTTTACCTTCTCATTATCAACAGAAATGCCATGTGAAGAAACGACATACCCAAGAAAAACAATCTTATCAGTGCAGAATGTACATTTCCTAAAATTGGCATACAAACTTGCATTCCTCAAAACAGTAAGAACATTCCTAAGATGCTCAACATGCTCATGCTGGCTCTTACTGTATATCAAAATATCATCAAAATAGACAACCACATACTTACCAATGAAATCACGTAAAACATGGTTCATTAAACGCATGAATGTACTAGGTGCATTAGTCAAGCCAAAAGGCATAACTAACCACTCGTAGAGACCATGTTTAGTCTTGAATGCGGTTTTCCATTCATCACCTTCTCTCATACGAATTTGGTGATATCCGCTCTTTAAATCAATTTTAGAAAACATGCATGCACCATGCAACTCATCAAGCATGTCATCTAGCCTAGGAATAGGATAGCGGTACTTTACAGTGATTTTGTTGACGGCTCGGCAGTCAACGCACATCCTCCACGTCCCATCTTTTTTTGGCACAAGCAGTACGGGCACGGCGCAAGGACTCATGCTCTCTCTCACATAACCTTTCCTCATGAGCTCCTCAACTTGCCTTTGAAGCTCCTTCGTCTCCTCGGGATTACTTCTGTAGGCTGGACGGTTAGGAATGGTAGCTCCGGGGACAAGGTCAATCATGTGCTCGATCCCACGAATCGGTGGTAATCCACTTGGGATCTCCTCAGGGAATACATCCTCGAACTCCTGCAACAATGAGACAACATCAGTAGGCAAAGTATCATGGAGTTCAGCATCAATAAAATAAGAATCTTTAAATAAGAGTAAAAGGATAGGAGACTTAGCAAGAAATGCAGTCTTCACATCTCGGGGTTTGGCATAGCAGCTCACTGTTTTGCTGTCCTTGTTTTCCTTCTTTTCTTTAGCTTGCTTCCTTTGCCCGTCATGTTGCTCCTTTAGCCTTAATTGGTCCTCATAAATCTCCTTGGGGCTAAGGGGAGCAAGAGCGATCTTCTTGCCATCCATAGTAAAGGAATAACGGTTAGTGTAACCGTCGTGGATGACTCTCCGATCATACTGCCATGGTCTACCCAGCAATAGGTGGCTAGCTTGCATGGGCACTACGTCACACAACACCTCATCGTGATACCTTCCAATACGAAAAGGAACCAAGACTTGCTTCACCACGTTGACTTCACCACAGTCATTAATCCACTGCAACTTATATGGGTGGTGATGCTTGGTAGTGGGCAACTTTAATTTATCAACAAGGTATGTGCTAGCAACATTAGTACAACTCCCACCATCAATGATTACAGTACATACCTTGTCACTAATATGGCATCTCGTATGGAAGATGTTCTCGCGCTGTGCCTCATCCTCAAACTTCACATGAGTAGTAAGAGCACGCCTAGCAACAAGTGCCTCACCATGAGCAGCATACTCAACAACTTCTTCTTCGTCGACATCTTCTAATGCAGGCATCTCATCTTCTACACCGAGTTCGGAACCTTCACTCTCAACATCTCCATTCCCATGCATGATCATCACTCTACGGTTGGGACACTGTGAGGCAACATGTCCACGACCTAAGCACTTGAAACACTTAATGTCACGTGTCCTGCTCTGGGATGCTTGGGCAGGTTCAGTCTTGGGCTTTGGAGGGCCCTCAGGCTTGGGCTTAGCAAAGCTCTCTGACTTATGCGTAGGCACAGGCTTATCATCCCTATGAAAGGTGTTAGATTTCCAAACAGGAACTAAACTAGAAGTAAAACGGGATGTACCTTTCCTTTTGAGTTGCCTTTCCACTTTGATGGCCACATGCAACATCTCCTCTAAATCCATGTAATGCTGCAACTCGACTACATTGGCAATCTCACGGTTTAAGCCTTGAAGAAAACGAGCCATAGTAGCTTCTGCATCCTCCTGGATATTGGCTCGGATCATGGTTATTTCCATCTCTTTGTAGTAATCCTCAACACTCTTTGAGCCCTGGGTAAGACCTTGGAGCTTCTGGTATAACTCCCTGTAGTAATGAGTAGGAACAAATCTCTTCCTCATGATGCGCTTCATCTCATCCCATGTAGACACTGGAGGATCACCATATCTTCTTCGACTAGTGACTAACTGATCCCACCAAACCATAGCATACTCTGTGAACTCAATTGCTGCAAGTTTGACCTTCTTTTCTTCAGAGTAGTGGTGGCAGTCAAACACCATTTCAAGCTTCCTTTCCCACTCCAAATATGCCTCAGGATCATTCTTGCCTTGGAAAGGAGGAATCTTTAATTTTATACTGCTAAGGTTTCCATCCAGCTTCTCCTTACCTCTATCACGGGCTCTATCAACTCGATCTCTATACCCATGGTACCTTCTATGATGTCTATCTATCCCAGACTCTTCATTCGAATCATACCCAACATTATCATCATACTCATCATTGGCAACAACCTTACTTTTTTGACGAGAAGTATCACCTTGTTGGATCTTTGCAAACCGAGCTTCATGTTGGTTCAACTTATCATGAATGTCATTGAATTTCACATCCATCCGTTGGAACTGTTGTTGCATTGCCTGAAGCAGGAATTCAATCTTTTTAAAGTCTGACTTATCACCTTCAGAAGACATTGTCAACAAGTAATATCCTCACGTGTTTACACTCCTGTTTCACTCAAGTAATTTGGCTTTTCTCTACTAATGTCTCTCACACACTCGTGCCTTTTTCCCTTACTCTACCTTAACTCTATAGGTTCACAATCACACTAGAGACCCAGTCAAAGATTCAACCTCGTAAAGTCAACTAATTCACCAAGTATTGTCACCAAGAATTTTTTTTTTTTTTCACAGAAAGGTGTGGCTAGGGCTAGGGTGACTCAAAGAAAGAGAGAAAGAAGAAAAAAAAATAAGAAAGAAAAAAATAAAAAAAATAAAAAAAAAGCACTAGAATGACAAAAAAAATGAAAAATGGACTAAAACTATAGGAAAACGTTGGAATTTGGCCAAGATAGGGTGGGGCTAGTAGAGCAAAGCTCAACTAGGTCATTTTCTTTCGTCGTTTTCTTTAAAACGGGTAGTCACACGCCTCCTAACTCAACCAAAACTTCTGTTTGAACAGTACCGCAAAAGAAATTTTTTTTTTCTTTTTTTTTTCTTTTTTTTTCGAATTCTTTTCTTCTTCTTTTTTTTTTTTCGAATTCTTTTCTTCTTCTTTTTTTTTTGAATTTCTTTTCTTCTTTTTTTTTTTTTTTTTTTTTTTTTAATGAGGGGTGCGGTTTTTTTTTTTGAAGGCTAGGGTTTTTTTTTTTTGAGGGGTGCGGCTAGGGTTTTTTTTTTTTGAGGGGGTGAGGCTAGGGTTTTTTTTTTTTGGGTGCAGCTAGGGTTTTTTTTTTATTTGAGGGGTGCGGCTAGGGTTTTTTTTTTTGAGGGGTGCGTCTAGGGTTTTATTTTTAAGGGGTACGGCTAGGGTTTTTTTTTTGTTATGAAATAAGTGGTGGCTAGGGTTTTAGGGTTAAGAAATAAGTGGCGGCTAGGAACACAAAAACAAACCAGAAAGTGGAACGAACAAAAGAAAAAAAAATTGAAACCAAAAAAAAAACAAAAATAAAAAATCGAAAAGTGAGTGACGCACAAACAAACCAGAAAATCGGAACTTGAGCTCTGAATACCAACTGATGCGTACGGACAAGACAAAACGTAGCTTGGAATTTGAAGGAGCTGACACGCAAGAAGACAGAAGCAAAGTTGATGAATGACAACTTCTGAAACCTAGACCCGAAGCCTAAAGAGACTCGAACCCAAAGGTATTGGACCTTGACCCTACGAATAAGAATTCGAGAACCTAAGGTATAGCAATGGTGGATGGTGAAGAAGGAGGCGCCACAAGGAAGAAGACCTTGATAAGCCTAGTTGAGAGGGAACCCAAGAGAAAGGCACACTCAATTTCTGAAAATTCAATTAACTGATCTCCATCAATAGCGTTTACAAGGTATTTATAATAATACCTAGCACTTAAGCCCATAAACAAGTGGGCTGGAATTAACACCAATAGAAAAATAAAACTAAACCCAAATTCATGCCTAAACCTAGTTACATAAAATAAATAGTCCAAGACACAACAAGACTCAAACGTGGGCTATCCAAACACTTAGCCCATCTTATTGTTAAGCTAAAATAAGATAGTAAACCATGCTCATGTCGTTTGGGCTTCCAAGCAAGTATAGATGTCTTGGGACTCTTCATGGAAGCTTCCTTGACACTTCAATGATGCCAGAGCTTGTTGCATGAATGAGGCCAGGGCTTGTTGCATTTTCTTAGCTCGAGCTCGGGTAATTGGACCTCCTTGGATGACCAATGGATCCTTAGCATCACGAACATCACGAGCAAGTGGATCTCCATCTGGATCTCCATCATGCATCATAAACATTACCAAAATCAACATCAGCATACTGTTCTTTGATATACTCAAATCCTAAAAGTTTAGCATCAAGAGTAGTGATAAGAGTATACCTACGAGATAACGCATCAGCTACGACGTTCTCTTTACCTTGTTTGTACTTGATCACGTACGGGAACATCTCAATGAACTCTATCCACTTGGCATGACGCTTATGCAGCTTACTCTGTCCTTTCAAATGCTTCAAGGACTCATGATCAGTGTGGATGATAAATTCTTTGGGCCACAAGTAATGTTGCCATGTCTCCAAGGCCCTCACTAACGCGTACATCTCCTTGTCATATGTGGGATAGTTAAGTGCTGCTCCACTTAACTTCTCACTAAAGAAAGCAATTGGCGTTTTTCCTGCATAAGCACAGCTCCAATACCTACACCTGAGGCATCGCACTCAATCTCAAAAGTTTTAGTAAAGTCAGGCAGAGATAACAAAGGAGCAGAACAAAGTTTATCTTTAAGCAAATTAAAAGCATGCTCTTGTGCAGGACCCCAATGAAATGCAACATTCTTTTTGACCACTTCGATCAAAGGTGCAGCTATAGTGCTAAAATCTCTAACGAATCGACGATAGAAACTAGCTAAACCATGGAAACTACGCACCTCAGAAACACCTCAGAAACAGACTTAGGTACAGGCCAATCTTTAATTGCCTTTACCTTCTCATTATCAACAGAAATGCCATGTGAAGAAACGACATACCCAAGGAAAACAATCTTATCAGTGCAGAACGTACATTTCTTAAAATTGGCATACAAACTCGAATTCCTCAAAACAGTAAGAACATTCCTAAGATGCTCAACATGCTCATGCTGGCTCTTACTGTATATCAAAATATCATCAAAATAGACAACCACATACTTACCAATGAAATCACGTAAAACATGGTTCATTAAACGCATGAATGTACTGGGTGCATTAGTCAAGCCAAAAGGCATAACTAACCACTCGTAGAGACCATGTTTAGTCTTGAATGCGATTTTCCATTCATCACCTTCTCTCATACGAATTTGGTGATATCTGCTCTTTAAATCAATTTTAGAAAACATGCATGCACCATGCAACTCATCAAGCATGTCATCTAGCCTAGGAATAGGATAGCGGTACTTTACAGTGATTTTGTTAACGGCTCGGCAGTCAACGCACATCCTCCACGTCCCATCTTTTTTTGGCACAAGCAGTACGGGCACGGCGCAAGGACTCATGCTCTCTCTCACATAACCTTTCCTCATGAGCTCCTCAACTTGCCTTTGAAGCTCCTTCGTCTCCTCGGGATTACTTCTGTAGGCTGGACGGTTAGGAATGGTAGCTCCAAGGACAAGGTCAATCATGTGCTCGATCCCACGAATCGGTGGTAATCCATTTGGGATCTCCTCAGGGAATACATCCTCGAACTCCTGCAACAATGAGACAACATCAGTAGGCAAAGTTGATGGAGATCCAGATGGAGATCCACTTGCTCGTGATGTTCGTGATGCTAAGGATCCATTGGTCATCCAAGGAGGTCCAATTACCCGAGCTCGAGCTAAGAAAACGCAACAAGCCCTGGCCTCATTCATGCAACAAGCTCTGGCATCATTGAAGTGTCAAGGAAGCTTCCATGAAGAGTCCCAAGACATCTATACTTGCTTGGAAGCCCAAACGACATGAGCATGGTTTACTATCTTATTTTAGCTTAACAATAAGATGGGCTAAGTGTTTGGATAGCCCACGTTACCCCTCAAAAAAAACCCTAGCCTCACCCCTCAAAAAAAAAAAAACCTAGCCGCACCCCTCCTCTTTCAAGGAAACCGCAACACTCAGAGTTTAAAAAAAAAAAGAAGAAGAAAAGAATTCAAAAAAAAAGAAGAAAAGAATTCGAAAAAAAAAAGAAGAAGAAAAGAATTCGAAAAAAAAAAGAAAAAAAAAAGAAAAAAATTTTTTTTGCGGTACTGTTCAAACAGAAGTTTTGGTTGAGTTAGGAGGCGTGTGAGTACCCGTTTTGCTTCACTAGCCCCACCCTATCTTGGCCAAATTCCATCGTTTTCATATAGTTTTAGGCCATTTTTTATTTTTTTTGTCATTCTAGTGATTTTTTATTTTTTTTTCTTATTTTTTTTATTCTTTCTTTCTTTCTTTGAGTCACCCTAGTCCTAGCCACACCTTTCTGTGAAAAAAAAAAAAGAAAAAAAAAGAGAAATCAAAAAAAAATTCTTGGTGACAATACTTGGTGAATTAGTTGATTTTACGAGGTTGAATCTTTGACTGAGTCTCTAGTGTGATTGTGAACCTATAGAGTTAAGGTAGAGTAAGGGAAAAAGGCACGAGTGTGTGAGAGACATTAGTAGAGAAAAGCCAAATTACTTGAGTGAAACAGGAGTGTAAACACATGAGGATATTACTTGTTGACAATGTCTTCTGAAGGTGATAAGTCAGACTTTAAAAAGATTGAATTCCTGCTTCAGGCAATGCAACAACAGTTCCAACGGATGGATGTGAAATTCAATGACATTCATGATAAGTTGAACCAACATGAAGCTCGGTTTGCAAAGATCCAACAAGGTGATACTTCTCGTCAAAAAAGTAAGGTTGTTGCCACTGATGAGGATGATGATAATGTTGGGTATGATTCGAATGAAGAGTCTGGGATAGATAGACATCATAGAAGGTACCATGGGTATAGAGATCGAGTTGATAGAGCCCGTGATAGAGGCAAGGAGAAGCTGGATGGAAACCTTAGCAGTATCAAATTAAAGATTCCTCCTTTCCAAGGCAAGTATGATCCTGAGGCATATTTGGAGTGGGAAAGGAAGCTTGAAATGGTGTTTGACTGCCACCACTACTCTGAAGAAAAGAAGGTCAAACTTGCAGCAATTGAGTTCACAGAGTATGCTATGGTTTGGTGGGATCAGTTAGTCACTAGTCGAAGAAGATATGGTGATCCTCCAGTGTCTACATGGGATGAGATGAAGCGCATCATGAGGAAGAGATTTGTTCCTACTCATTACTACAGGGAGTTATACCAGAAGCTCCAAGGTCTTACCCAGGGCTCAAAGAGTGTTGAGGATTACTACAAAGAGATGGAAATAACCATGATCCGAGCCAATATCCAGGAGGATGCAGAAGCTACTATGGCTCGTTTTCTTCAAGGCTTAAACCGTGAGATTGCCAATGTAGTCGAGTTGCAGCATTACATGGATTTAGAGGAGATGTTGTGATGCGTACGGACAAGACAAAACGTAGCTTGGAATTTGAGGGAGCTGACACGCAAGAAGACAGAAGCAAAGTTGATGAATGACAACTTCTGAAAACCTAGACCCGAAGCCTAAAGAGACTCGAACCAAAAGGTATTGGACCTTGACCCTACGAATAAAAATTCGAGAACCTAAGGTATAGCAATGGTGGATGGTGAAGAAGGAGGCGCCACAAGGAAGAAGACCTTGATAAGCCTAGTTGAGAGGGAACCCAAGAGAAAGGCACACTCAATTTCTGAAAATTCAATTAACTGATCTCCATCAATAGCGTTTACAAGGTATTTATAATAATACCTAGCACTTAAGCCCATAAACAAGTGGGCTGGAATTAACACCAATAGAAAAATAAAACTAAACCCAAATTCATGCCTAAACCTAGTTACATAAAATAAATAGTCCAGGACACAACAAGACTCAAACGTGGGCTATCCAAACACTTAGCCCATCTTATTGTTAAGCTAAAATAAGATAGTAAACCATGCTCATGTCGTTTGGGCTTCCAAGCAAGTATAGATGTCTTGGGACTCTTCATGGAAGCTTCCTTGACACTTCAATGATGCCAGAGCTTGTTGCATGAATGAGGCCAGGGCTTGTTGCATTTTCTTAGCTCGAGCTCGGGTAATTGGACCTCCTTGGATGACCAATGGATCCTTAGCATCACGAACATCACGAGCAAGTGGATCTCCATCTGGATCTCCATCATTCCCCCTCTCCTCAAAAGGATTTGTCCTCAAATCGCATATACCTTCATCAAAAGAAAAGGGAGAAAGATCAGAAACATTAAAAGTAGCAGATACACCATACTCACCAGGAAGATCCAATTTGTAGGCATTATCGTTGATCTTCGCTATGACTTGGAATGGTCCATCTCCTCGGGGATGCAGCTTGGTTCGTCGCTGAACAGGAAACCTCTCTTTTCTCATATGCACCCAAACCCAATCACCGGGCTCAAAGACTACTTTCTTTCGATGCTTATTTGCTTGGGTGGTATACTGCTCAGTCTTCTTTTCAATAGCTTGACGAACTCTCTCATGGAGTTGCTTCACAAACTTAGCCTTCTGTTCTCCATCCAAGTTACTCTGCTCCGCACTAGGTAATGGCAACAAATCCAAAGGAGTAAGAGGATTGAAGCCATAAACAACTTCGAATCGAGAGCAACTAGTAGTGGAGTGGACACTGCGGTTATATGCAAACTCCACATGGGGCAAGCAATCTTCCCAATTCTTCAAATTTTTCTGAATAATGGACCTCAATAACGTAGACAGGGTGCGGTTGACGACCTCAGTCTGTCCATCAGTCTGGGGGTGACAAGTGGTGGAGAATAACAATTTAGTTCCCAACTTTCCCCATAACGTCTTCCAAAAGTAACTAAGGAACTTTGCATCTCGATCAGAAACAATGGTCCTTGGTACACCATGTAGACGTACTATCTCTTTGAAGAAAAGGTCAGCAACGTTGCTCGCATCATCCGTCTTGTGGCAAGCAATGAAATGAGCCATCTTAGAGAACCTGTCAACCACAACAAAAACAGAATCTCTACCGCGTTTTGTTCGAGGCAAGCCCAAAACAAAATCCATAGAGATATCAGTCCACGGAGTAGTAGGAATGGGTAAAGGAGTATATAAACCATGATTATGAACTCTAGATTTAGCTTGCCTACATGAAATGCATCTAGCACATAACCTCTCTACATCCCTCCTCATGTTAGGCCAAAAGAAATGTGCTTGCAAAACATCTAGAGTTTTCCTAACTCCAAAGTGACCCATTAATCCTCCACTATGGGCTTCTCTAACTAACAGCTCGCGCAATGAACTCCTAGGCACACATAATTTATTTTCTCTAAATAAGAACCCATCATGCCTAAAGAACTTGCCAAAACCAGATGTAGCACATGCATCATAAACATTACCAAAATCAACATCATCAGCATACTGTTCTTTGATATACTCAAATCCTAAAAGTTTAGCATCAAGAATAGTGATAAGAGTATACCTACGAGATAACGCATCAGCTACGACGTTCTCTTTACCTTGTTTGTACTTGATCACGTACGGGAACATCTCAATGAACTCTATCCACTTGGCATGACGCTTATGCAGCTTACTCTGTCCTTTCAAATGCTTCAAGGACTCATGATCAGTGTGGATGACAAATTCTTTGGGCCACAAGTAATGTTGCCATGTCTCCAAGGCCCTCACTAACGCATACATCTCCTTGTCATATGTGGGATAGTTAAGTGCTGCTCCACTTAACTTCTCACTAAAGAAAGCAATTGGGCGTTTTTCCTGCATAAGCACAGCTCCAATACCTACACCTGAGGCATCGCACTCAATCTCAAAAGTTTTAGTAAAGTCAGGCAGAGATAACAAAGGAGCAGAACAAAGTTTATCTTTAAGCAAATTAAAAGCATGCTCTTGTGCAGGACCCCAATGAAATGCAACATTCTTTTTGACCACTTCGATCAAAGGTGCAGCTATAGTGCTAAAATCTCTAACGAATCGACGATAGAAACTAGCTAAACCATGGAAACTACGCACCTCAGAAACAGACTTAGGTACAGGCCAATCTTTAATTGCCTTTACCTTCTCATTATCAACAGAAATGCCATGTGAAGAAACGACATACCCAAGAAAAACAATCTTATCAGTGCAGAATGTACATTTCCTAAAATTGGCATACAAACTTGCATTCCTCAAAACAGTAAGAACATTCCTAAGATGCTCAACATGCTCATGCTGGCTCTTACTGTATATCAAAATATCATCAAAATAGACAACCACATACTTACCAATGAAATCACGTAAAACATGGTTCATTAAACGCATGAATGTACTAGGTGCATTAGTCAAGCCAAAAGGCATAACTAACCACTCGTAGAGACCATGTTTAGTCTTGAATGCGGTTTTCCATTCATCACCTTCTCTCATACGAATTTGGTGATATCCGCTCTTTAAATCAATTTTAGAAAACATGCATGCACCATGCAACTCATCAAGCATGTCATCTAGCCTAGGAATAGGATAGCGGTACTTTACAGTGATTTTGTTGACGGCTCGGCAGTCAACGCACATCCTCCACGTCCCATCTTTTTTTGGCACAAGCAGTACGGGCACGGCGCAAGGACTCATGCTCTCTCTCACATAACCTTTCCTCATGAGCTCCTCAACTTGCCTTTGAAGCTCCGTCGTCTCCTCGGGATTACTTCTGTAGGCTGGACGGTTAGGAATGGTAGCTCCGGGGACAAGGTCAATCATGTGCTCGATCCCACGAATCGGTGGTAATCCACTTGGGATCTCCTCAGGGAATACATCCTCGAACTCCTGCAACAATGAGACAACATCAGTAGGCAAAGTATCATGGAGTTCAGCATCAATAAAATAAGAATCTTTAAATAAGAGTAAAAGGATAGGAGACTTAGCAGGAAATGCAGTCTTCACATCTCGGGGTTTGGCATAGCAGCTCACTGTTTTGCTGTCCTTGTTTTCCTTCTTTTCTTTAGCTTGCTTCCTTTGCCCGTCATGTTGCTCCTTTAGCCTTAATTGGTCCTCATAAATCTCCTTGGGGCTAAGGGGAGCAAGAGCGATCTTCTTGCCATCCATAGTAAAGGAATAACGGTTAGTGTAACCGTCGTGGATGACTCTCCGATCATACTGCCATGGTCTACCCAGCAATAGGTGGCTAGCTTGCATGGGCACTACGTCACACAACACCTCATCGTGATACCTTCCAATACGAAAAGGAACCAAGACTTGCTTCACCACGTTGACTTCACCACAGTCATTAATCCACTGCAACTTATATGGGTGGTGATGCTTGGTAGTGGGCAACTTTAATTTATCAACAAGGTATGTGCTAGCAACATTAGTACAACTCCCACCATCAATGATTACAGTACATACCTTGTCACTAATATGGCATCTCGTATGGAAGATGTTCTCGCGCTGTGCCTCATCCTCAAACTTCACATGAGTAGTAAGAGCACGCCTAGCAACAAGTGCCTCACCATGAGCAGCATACTCAACAACTTCTTCTTCGTCGACATCTTCTAATGCAGGCATCTCATCTTCTACACCGAGTTCGGAACCTTCACTCTCAACATCTCCATTCCCATGCATCATCATCACTCTACGGTTGGGACACTGTGAGGCAACATGTCCACGACCTAAGCACTTGAAACACTTAATGTCACGTGTCCTGCTCTGGGATGCTTGGGCAGGTTCAGTCTTGGGCTTTGGAGGGCCCTCAGGCTTGGGCTTAGCAAAGCTCTCTAACTTATGCGTAGGCACAGGCTTATCATCCCTATGAAAGGTGTTAGATTTCCAAACAGGAACTGAACTAGAAGTAAAACGGGATGTACCTTTCCTTTTGAGTTGCCTTTCCACTTTGATGGCCACATGCAACATCTCCTCTAAATCCATGTAATGCTGCAACTCGACTACATTGGCAATCTCACGGTTTAAGCCTTGAAGAAAACGAGCCATAGTAGCTTCTGCATCCTCCTGGATATTGGCTCGGATCATGGTTATTTCCATCTCTTTGTAGTAATCCTCAACACTCTTTGAGCCCTGGGTAAGACCTTGGAGCTTCTGGTATAACTCCCTGTAGTAATGAGTAGGAACAAATCTCTTCCTCATGATGCGCTTCATCTCATCCCATGTAGACACTGGAGGATCACCATATCTTCTTCGACTAGTGACTAACTGATCCCACCAAACCATAGCATACTCTGTGAACTCAATTGCTGCAAGTTTGACCTTCTTTTCTTCAGAGTAGTGGTGGCAGTCAAACACCATTTCAAGCTTCCTTTCCCACTCCAAATATGCCTCAGGATCATTCTTGCCTTGGAAAGGAGTAATCTTTAATTTTATACTGCTAAGGTTTCCATCCAGCTTCTCCTTGCCTCTATCGCGGGCTCTATCAACTCGATCTCTATACCCATGGTACTTTCTATGATGTCTATCTATCCCAGACTCTTCATTCGAATCATACCCAACATTATCATCATACTCATCAGTGGCAACAACCTTACTTTTTTGACGAGAAGTATCACCTTGTTGGATCTTTGCAAACCGAGCTTCATGTTGGTTCAACTTATCATGAATGTCATTGAATTTCACATCCATCTGTTGGAACTGTTGTTGCATTGCCTGAAGCAGGAATTCAATCTTTTTAAAGTCTGACTTATCACCTTCAGAAGACATTGTCAACAAGTAATATCCTCACGTGTTTACACTCCTGTTTCACTCAAGTAATTTGGCTTTTCTCTACTAATGTCTCTCACACACTCGTGCCTTTTTCCCTTACTCTACCTTAACTCTATAGGTTCACAATCACACTAGAGACTCAGTCAAAGATTCAACCTCGTAAAATCAACTAATTCACCAAGTATTGTCACCAAGAATTTTTTTTTTTCACAGAAAGGTATGGCTAGGGCTAGGGTGACTCAAAGAAAGAAAGAAAGAAGAAAAAAAAATAAGAAAGAAAAAAAATTACTAGAATGACAAAAAAAAATGAAAAATGGCCTAAAACTATAGGAAAACGATGGAATTTGGCCAAAATGGCCTAAAGCTTCACTAGGTCGTTTTCTTTCATCGTTTTCTTTAAAACGGGTACTCACACGCCTCCTAACTCAACCAAAACTTCTGGTTGAACAGTACCGCAAAAAAAATTATTTTTTTTTCTTCTCTTTTTTTTTGAATTCTTTTCTTCTTCTTTTTTTTTTCGAATTCTTTTCTTCTTCTTTTGTTTGAATTCTTTTCTTCTTCTTCTTTTTTTTTTTAACTCTGAGTGTTGCGGTTTCCTTGAAAAAGGAGGGGTGCGGCTAGGTTTTTTTTTTTTGAGGGGTGAGGCTAGGGTTTTTTTTTTTAGGGGTGCGGCTAGGGTTTTTTTTGAGGGGTGCAGCTAGGGTTTTTTTTTTTGATTTGAGGAGTGCAGCTAGGGTTTTATTTTTGAGGGGTGCGGCTAGGGTTTTATTTTTAAGGGGTGCGGCTAGGGTTTTTTTTTGTGTAATGAAATAAGTGGTGGCTAGGGTTTTAGGGTTAAGAAATAAGTGGCGGCTAGGAACACACAAACAAACCAGAAAGTGGAACGAACAAAAGAAAAAAAAATTGAAACAAAAAAAAATCGAAAAGTGAGTGACGCACAAACAAACCAGAAAATCGGAACTTGAGCTCTGAATACCAACTGATGCGTACGGACAAGACAAAACGTAGCTTGGAATTTGAGGGAGCTGACACGCAAGAAGACAGAAGCAAAATTGATGAATGACAACTTCTGAAAACCTAGACCCGAAGCCTAAAGAGACTCGAACCAAAAGGTATTGGACCTTGACCCTACGAATAAAAATTCGAGAACCTAAGGTATAGCAATGGTGGATGGTGAAGAAGGAGGCGCCACAAGGAAGAAGACCTTGATAAGCCTAGTTGAGAGGGAACCCAAGAGAAAGGCACACTCAATTTCTGAAAATTCAATTAACTGATCTCCATCAATAGCGTTTACAAGGTATTTCTAATAATACCTAGCACTTAAGCCCATAAACAAGTGGGCTGGAATTAACACCAATAGAAAAATAAAACTAAACCCAAATTCATGCCTAAACCTAGTTACATAAAATAAATAGTCCAAGACACAACAAGACTCAAACGTGGGCTATCCAAACACTTAGCCCATCTTATTGTTAAGCTAAAATAAGATAGTAAACCATGCTCATGTCGTTTGGGCTTCCAAGCAAGTATAGATGTCTTGGGACTCTTCATGGAAGCTTCCTTGACACTTCAATGATGCCAGAGCTTGTTGCATGAATGAGGCCAGGGCTTGTTGCATTTTCTTAGCTCGAGCTCGGGTAATTGGACCTCCTTGGATGACCAATGGATCCTTAGCATCACGAACATCACGAGCAAGTGGATCTCCATCTGGATCTCCATCATGTTGCATGTGGCCATCAAAGTGGAAAGGCAACTCAAAAGGAAAGGTACATCCCGTTTTACTTCTAGTTCAGTTCCTGTTTGGAAATCTAACACCTTTCATAGGGATGATAAGCCTGTGCCTACGCATAAGTCAGAGAGCTTTGCTAAGCCCAAGCCTGAGGGCCCTCCAAAGCCTAAGACTGAACCTGCCCAAGCATCCGAGAGCAGGACATGTGACATTAAGTGTTTCAAGTGTTTAGGTCGTGGACATATTGCCTCACAGTGTCCCAACCGTAAGGTGATGATCATGCATGGGAATGGAGATGTTGAGAGTGAAGGTTCCGAACTCGGTGTAGAAGATGAGATGCCTGCGTTAGAAGATGTCGACGAAGAAGAAGTTGTTGAGTATGCTGCTCATGGTGAGGCACTTGTTGCTAGGCGTGCTCTTACTACTCATGTGAAGTTTGAGGATGAGGCACAGCGCGAGAACATCTTCCATACGAGATGCCATATTAGTGACAAGGTATGTACCGTAATCATTGATGGTGGGAGTTGTACTAATGTTGCTAGCACATACCTTGTTGATAAATTAAAGTTGCCCACTACCAAGCATCACCACCCATATAAGTTGCAGTGGATTAATGACTGTGGTGAAGTCAACGTGGTGAAGCAAGTCTTGGTTCCTTTTCGTATTGGAAGGTATCACGATGAGGTGTTGTGTGACGTAGTGCCCATGCAAGCTAGCCACCTATTGCTGGGTAGACCGTGGCAGTATGATCGGAGAGTCATCCACGACGGTTACACTAACCGTTATTCCTTTACTATGGATGGCAAGAAGATCGCTCTTGCTCCCCTTAGCCCCAAGGAGATTTATGAGGACCAATTAAGGCTAAAGGAGCAACATGACGAGCAAAGGAAGCAAGCTAAAGAAAAGAAGGAAAACAAGGACAGCAAAACAGTGAGCTGCTATGCCAAACCCCGAGATGTGAAGACTGCATTTCTTGCTAAGTCTCCTATCCTTTTACTCTTATTTAAAGATTCTTATTTTATTGATGCTGAACTCCATGATACTTTGCCTACTGATGTTGTCTCATTGTTGCAGGAGTTCGAGGATGTATTCCCTGAGGAGATCCCAAGTGGATTACCACCGATTCGTGGGATCGAGCACATGATTGACCTTGTCCCTGGAGCTACCATTCCTAACCGTCTAGCCTACAGAAGTAATCCCGAGGAGACGAAGGAGCTTCAAAGGCAAGTTGAGGAGCTCATGAGGAAAGGTTATGTGAGAGAGAGCATGAATTAAAATCTATCCTACTTTAGATGTTGCTTTTGAATTAAAATCTGGTTTAATACATCTTTTAGCAACTTTTCATGGTCTTGCAGGTGAAGATCCACACAAACATCTAAAGGAGTTCCATGTTGTTTGCTCCACCATGAAGCCTGCTGGGGTTAGTGAAGAGCAAATCAAGCTAAGGGCCTTTCCATTCTCTTTGGCAGATGCAGCCAAGGATTGGCTTTACTACTTACCTTCTGGGACCATCAACACTTGGGATGATATGAAGAGACTCTTCTTGGAAAGATATTTTCCTGCTTCTAGGGCAGCCAACATCCGCAAAGAAATTTGTGGAATTAGGCAATTTAATGGTGAGTCACTCTATGAATATTGGGAAAGATTTAAACGATTATGTGCTAGTTGCCCACATCACCAAATTCATGAGCAACTATTGATCCAATATTTCTATGAGGGACTATTACCCCATGATAGAAGTATGATAGATGCAGCTAGTGGAGGAGCTTTGGTGGATAAGACTCCTCAAGAAGCCCAAAACTTGATAGCAAACATGGCTGCCAATTCTCAACAATTTAATACAAGGCGTGATCCACCACCACTATCTAAGCAAGCACACGAGGTAAGTACTTTTTCTTTGGAAAAACAAATTGCTAATCTAACATCTTTTGTGCAACAATTGGCTGTAGGTAAAATGCAACAAGCCAAGGCTTGTGGAGTTTGCTCCAACATGGGACACCCTACTGATATGTGTCCAACCTTACAAGAAGATTCCATGGAGCAAGCTAATGTTGTAGGAGGATTCCCAGGGCCTTCCCAAGGTAAGTATGACCCTTACTCCAATACCTACAACCCTGGTTGGAGGGAGCACCCAAATTTGCAATATGGAAATAGGTCTACACCGTATGTCCCACCACACAATAGGCCAAGTAATTTTCAAGTCCCCAAACCTACATACCAAGAGAGGCCACCACCCCTAACACAACACCAAAGTGGAACCATGTCTCTTGAAGAAATTGTAAAGAATCTTGCTACCTCTACTTTACAAAATCAACAAGAGAACAATCAGAGAATTGCACACCTTGAGTGTCAAATGAGCCAAATGGCTACTTCCCTAAGAGACTTGAAGCCAGGGAATCCAACAAGTTGCCATCTCAACCAGAGGTCAATCCAAGAGAGAATGCACATGCCATAACTTTGAGAAGTGGTAAGGAAATTGGCCCTAAGGAACCCTTAATTATAGATGTTGACAATAGCTCTAAAAACTATCAAGAAATTGAAAATTCAAGTGAAATAAAGGAGGATGTCAACTCTAATAACAAAGGAGACCAAGGGACTGATTTTGATAATGCAAATGGGGGTGTCGACAAGCATAATGCAGGCAAGGAAGGATATGTCAGCAACCTTCCACCACTTCATAGAGAGGTAAGTAATAAAAAAGTTCCATTTAACACAAGCACTTACCCTCCTCCTTTTCCTAGCAGGTTAGCCAAAAACAAAAAAAAAATGAGCAAGAAAAGGAGATTTTGGAAACCTTTAGGAAGGTTGAAGTCAATATTCCTCTTCTTGATGCCATTAAGCAAGTGCCAAGGTATGCAAAGTTTCTAAAAGAATTGTGCACTAACAAGAGGAAATTGCAAGGTAATGAGAAGGTAAGTGTGGGGGAGAATGTTTCTGCGGTTATCCAAAGGAAACTCCCTCCCAAGTGCAAGGACCCAGGTACATTCACTATCCCTTGTAAGATAGGTGATATTAGATTTGAAAGATGCATGATAGATCTAGGTGCTTCGATTAATGTTATGCCATTGTCAATCTTTAAAAGTTTGAATCTTGGAACTTTAAAAGAGACTGGTGTAATAATTCAATTAGCTGATAGATCTAATACATATCCTGAAGGGGTAATTGAGGATGTACTAGTCCAAGTTAATGAACTTGTCTTCCCTGCAGATTTTTACATACTGAATATGGAAGATGATGACTCTCCTAATGCTGCACCTATATTGTTAGGTAGACCATTCTTAAAAACATCTAGGACTAAAATTGATGTGCACAATGGAACATTAACTATGGAATTTGATGGTGAAAGTGTTAAATTTAATATTTTTGAAGCCTTGAGATATCCTAGTGATGTGCATGCTGTTTTTGGAATTGATGTTATTGATGATCTAACCCAACAATTTTTTGAGCTAGGAAGAGAAGACAAGTTAGAGGTGGCTATAAGCCACAATTTAAAACTGGAAAATTTTGAAAAAGACCCCTTTGCTGATTTTAATAGTTTCCTAAAGGAGGAAGTTTTTGCTCTTCAGTCCTTACCCGAAGCAAGGTATGAAAACTTAAAGAGAGACTTGCCTATTACTCACACAAAGCTTCTTCCTTCTGTTGTGCAGGCCCCTGAGATCGAATTGAAGCCATTGCCAGAACATCTTAAATATGTGTTTTTGGGAGACAATGAAACCTTGCCTGTAATCATTGCAAAGGACCTCACACCAATGCAAGAAGAAAAGCTCATTCAAGTGCTTAAAGATCATAAGATAGCCATAGGATGGACTATTGCAGACATCAAGAGATTAAGCCCAACTGTGTGTATGCATCGCATCTTACTTGAGGAAGGCTCAAAACCAACACGAGAGGCTCAAAGAAGATTGAATCCTCCAATGATGGAAGTTGTGAAAAAGGAGATCTTAAAACTCCTTGATGTTGGGATTATCTATCCAATCTCTGATAGTAAGTGGGTGAGCCCAATACAAGTGGTTCCAAAGAAGTCAGGCATCACGGTGGTGAAGAATGAAGATAACGAGTTGATACCAACAAGAATTCAAAATGGGTGGCGAGTTTGCATAGATTATAGAAAATTGAATGCTACTACTCGCAAGGATCACTTTCCTTTACCTTTTATTGATCAAATGCTTGAAAGACTTGCTGGTAGAACTCACTATTGTTTTCTTGATGGTTATTCAGGTTATAATCAAATTGTGATAGCTCTCGAGGATCAAGAAAAGACCACCTTTACATGGCCCTTTGGCACTTTTGCTTATAGACGCATGCCATTTGGTCTTTGTAATGCCCCTGCCACTTTCCAAAGGTGTATGGTAAGCATATTTTCTGATTATGCAGAAAATATCATAGAAGTTTTTATGGATGATTTCACAGTCTATGGAAACTCCTTTGATGAATGCTTAGACAACCTTACACTTATCCTTCGAAGATGCATGGAAACTAACCTTGTTTTAAATTCTGAAAAATGTCACTTTATGGTAGAACAAGGAATAGTTTTAGGGCATGTAATTTCTGCAAATGGCATAGAAGTTGATAAATCTAAGATTAGCATTGTTCAATCTTTACCTTACCCCACAAATGTGCGGGAAGTGCGTTCTTTTCTTAGACATGCAGGTTTTTATGGTAGGTTTATCAAACACTTCTCCAAGATTGCGTTACCTTTGTGTAAACTCTTACAAAAGGATGTTGATTTTGTGTTTGATGAGAGATGCAAGGAAGCATTCGACAAGTTGAAAGAATGTTTAATCTCTGCTCCAATCATTCAACCACCTAATTGGGATCTACCATTCGAATTGATGTGTGACGCAAGTGATTATGCAATTGGGGCCGTTTTGGGACAAAAAGTTGGAAGAGGTTCACACGTTATCTATTATGCTTCAAGGACCCTAAATGAAGCTCAACGAAACTACTCCACCACAGAAAAAGAGCTTCTTGCTATTGTCTTTGCTTTAGATAAGTTTCGATCTTACTTGCTTGGTACTAAAATAATTGTTTATTCTGATCATGCAGCCTTGAGATATTTACTATCCAAAAAGGAGGCAAAGCCAAGACTCATAAGATGGATCCTTTTGCTTCAAGAATTTAACTTAGAGATCAAAGACAAGAAAGGTGCAGAGAACTTTGTGGCAGATCATTTAAGTAGACTGGAAAGAGAAGAAGATGCGTTACCACTTCAAGAGTTCTTTCCTGATGAAGAATTGATGGCAGTCAAAGTAACTACACCATGGTATGCTGATATTGTGAATTATTTAGTTACTAACACTTTGCCTCATGATTTGACTAGAGCTCAGAAGGATAAGCTTAAGAGTGATGCCAAATATTATATTTGGGATGACCCTTACTTGTGGAAGAATTGCTCTGACCAAATAATAAGAAGGTGTGTCATGCAAGATGAGATTCCATCAATCTTGATCTTTTGCCATAGCTATGAATGTGGAGGCCACTTTGGACCTAATAGGACGGCAAGAAAGGTATTAGAATGTGGATTCTTTTGGCCCACAATATTTAAAGATGCATACTTATTTTGCAAGACATGTGAGCATTGCCAAAAGTCAGGTAACATCTCTCAAAGAAACCAAATGCCACAAACCCCTATTCTAGTTTGTGAAATTTTTGATGTTTGGGGCATTGATTTCATGGGACCTTTTCCTTCCTCTTATAGTAATCTTTACATAATTCTTGCTGTTGTTTATGTCTCGAAATGGGTGGAAGCTAAAGCCACTAGGACTGATGATTCTAAAGTTGTTGCAGAATTTGTTAAATCTAATATTTTTGCTAGGTATGGAACACCAAGAGCTTTGATAAGTGATAGAGGTACCCACTTTTGCAATCGTATGATTGAAGCTTTATTGAAGAGGTACCACATCACTCACAAGGTGTCAACAGCCTACCATCCTCAAACAAGTGGCCAAGCAGAAGTCTCTAATAGGGAGATAAAAAGTATTCTAGAGAAAACTGTGAATCCTCAAAGGAAAGACTGGAGTATGAGGCTTAATGATGCATTATGGGCATATAGAACAGCCTATAAAACACCTATTGGGATGTCCCCTTATAGGTTGGTTTATGGTAAGCCATGCCATCTTCCTGTTGAGTTGGAACATAAAGCTTATTGGGCTATAAAACAATGCAACATGAATTATGATGAAGTGGGAAACCATAGAAAGCTTCAGTTGCAAGAGCTAGAGGAGATTCGTAATGAAGCCTATGTAAACTCAAGGATTTACAAGGAGAAAACTAAAGCCTTCCATGACAAGAATATAGCAAGAAAGACTTTTGAAATTGGACAAAAAGTTCTTCTCTATCACTCAAGGCTTAAGTTATTTCCAGGTAAGTTACGTTCTAGATGGGTAGGACCTTTTATTGTTACTAATGTTTTTCCTCATGGTGCAGTTGAAATTCAAAGTTCAAAAACTTCAAAAGGTTTCAAGGTGAATGGACATAGATTGAAACCATACTATGAGGGATTTAAAGTCTACAATGTGGAAGAGGTGAAGTTGGAAGATCCAATCTACGAGGATTGAAAGAGGTGGCAATGTCAAGCAAACGACAATAAACAAAAGCGCTACTTGGGAGGCAACCCAAGGATGTAAAAACAAGGGAGTATTTCTTTCCTTACTTGTATTACCATTTAATTTTTGAGTTTTTATTGTTCTTCTTTGCATGCTAGACTTACTTTGAGGACAAAGTAAGATTTAAGTGTGGGGGGGAATATTGGTTTATGAGTCTATAGAGTTTTTTTTAGGAAGTGGAAATTAAAAAAAAAAGGTCAAATTTTTAAGAGTTTTGAAGATCATGATATGTTTTCTTTCTTTTAAGGATTGATTCTAAACTAAAACAAAGTTTTATAAGAAAGTTGAGACTATTTTGATTGTTATTATTATTGAAGTGAGTACTTTCTAAAGAATTTATGTGAGTTCATGATTAAATATGATTGATCATATGATATTGATAATGTGATTAGTTCATTGAAGTTGGTACAAACAAAGGATAAATAGACAAGAACAAAAGAAAAAAAATAAAAATAAACATAAAAGAGAAAAAAAAAAGAAGAAAAAGAAAAAAAATAGAGGTTGAAATGATATGGACCTCTCCGAAAGAAGATGAGGTTCAATGAAGAACATGAAGAACACTTGAAGAAAAACAAGAACAAGTTAAAAACACAGCAAAAGAAAACAAAAGTTAGAGATAAAACCAAGACCCGTTGTGTAGAAACACAAGAACCTATGGTATTGGACCAAGACCCGTTGCTTAGAAAAGCAAGAACCTATGGTATATATTGGTGGAAGGTAGAAGAACGCCACAAGGAAGACCTTGATAAGTTCAAGAGTTCTCAAGAGAACCAAAGAGAAGAAGTCTCTCAATTTTATTACTAAAATCAATTGTGTTCTCCCCAAAGGGTTACATAACTATTTATAGGCAAATAGATAACTTGTAGCACAAGTAATAGGAATCCTACTTTCCTAACTTGCAGAACAAGTAATAGAAGTCTTACAAAAATCTATTATTTAAAATGGAATTGGGCTTAAATTAAATTAAGACAATGTTCAGCCCAATAATACTTAACTAAATAAAATATGCATCTAGCCTAATTTGCATTTCGGCCCAATACTTGTGTGTCTTCAAGAAGGTTGAACTTGGGCTTGGACCATGTTGTAGAAGACTTTATCATCCTCCATGCTCAAGCTTTGTTGGGCTTTCTCTCTAGCAATATCAATGAAACCAATGGTATTGGACCAAGACCCGTTGCTTAGAAAAGCAAGAACCTATGGTATATATTGGTGGAACGCCACAAGGAAGACCTTGATAAGTTCAAGAGTTCTCAAGAGAACCAAAGAGAAGAAGTCTCTCAATTTTATTACTAAAATCAATTGTGTTCTCCCCAAAGGGTTACATAACTATTTATAGGCAAATAGATAACTTGTAGCACAAGTAATAGGAATCCTACTTTCCTAACTTGCAGAACAAGTAATAGAAGTCTTACAAAATCTATTATTTAAAATGGAATTGGGCTTAAATTAAATTAAGACAATGTTCAGCCCAATAATACTTAACTAAATAAAATATGCATCTAGCCTAATTTGCATTTCGGCCCAATACTTGTGTGTCTTCAAGAAGGTTGAACTTGGGCTTGGACCATGTTGTAGAAGACTTTATCATCCTCCATGCTCAAGCTTTGTTGGGCTTTCTCTCTAGCAATATCAATGAAACCAGCCAAGGCTTGTTGCATTATCTTTGATTTAGCTCTTGTAATTGGACCTCCATGGATACTCAAAGGATCACGATCATCACGAACATGACTTGAGCTTTGTGAGCTTGGATCTCCATCATTCCCCCTCTCCTCGAAAGGATTTGTCCTCAAATCAGAATCACCTACATCAATATCAAAGGGAGAAAGATCAGAAACATTAAATGTAGCACTAACATTATACTCACCTGGAAGATCTAACTTATAAGCATTGTCATTGATCTTCTTAATCACTTGGAATGGTCCATCTCCTCGAGGTTGCAGCTTGGAGCGACGTTGAGTAGGAAATCTCTCTTTACGCATATGTACCCAAACCCAATCACCAGGTTCAAAGACAACTTTCTTGCGATGCTTGTTGGCTTGAGTAGCATATTGCTCAGTCCTCTTCCTAATGATTTGACGTACCTTCTCATGTAGTTGCTTAACAAAATCAGCTTTCTTTTCCCCATCCAAACTAGCTCCCTCCTCAATAGGTAGTGGTAAAAGATCCAATGGAGTGAGTGGATTAAAACCATAGACAACTTCAAATGGAGAATAACTAGTAGTAGAATGCACACTTCTATTGTAAGCAAACTCCACATGAGGCAAACAATCTTCCCAATTCTTCAAATTCTTTTGAATAATGGATCTCAACAAAGTAGACAAAGTACGATTGACTACTTCAGTTTGACCATCGGTTTGTGGATGACAAGTAGTTGAAAACAATAGCTTTGTTCCTAACTTTCCCCATAATGTTTTCCAAAAGTAGCTAAGGAACTTCACATCACGGTCAGAAACAATGGTCCTCGGAACTCCATGTAGACGAACAATTTCCTTGAAGAATAAATCGGCAATGCTACTTGCATCATCTGTCTTGTGACAAGCAATGAAGTGAGCCATCTTAGAGAACCTTCGAGACAATGCATCAGCCACGACATTTTCTTTACCTTGTTTATATTTGATCACATATGGAAATGTCTCAATGAACTCCATCCACTTGGCATGACGCTTGTTCAACTTGCTTTGTCCTTTCAAGTGCTTCAAGGACTCATGATCAGTTTGGATGACAAATTCCTTAGGCCATAAATAGTGTTGCCATGTTTCCAAGGTTGTCACTAATGCATACATCTCTTTATTGTACATGGGATAGTTAAGGCCAGCTCCACTTAACTTCTCACTGAAGAAAGCAATGGGGTGCTTCTCTTGCATTAAAACAACTTCGATACCTATACTTGAAACATCACACTCAATCTTGATTGTTTTCTCTTTTTGCTTAACCTCATCTTCACTCACTATTTTTGTCTCACTCTCTTTTAATCTCAATTGATCCTCATCTTTCATTAGCACACTTAAAGTTTGACATGCTATATATTCCTTTCCATCCATGGGTAATTCCATACTATCCTCATCATCCTCTAATTGCAGCATAGAATCATCATCAAAATCTTCTTCATAATTGCTATCCAACTTATTATGAGCAACATTATCACATGCATAACAAGTATTATCTTGGTTTACCTTAGCTAGGGCAACATCATGTTGATCCAACTTATCATATTTAATCAACTTCGACTCTATCCTCGAAAGTTGTTGCATGGCTAGGAACATGATCTCAATCTTACTCAAATCAAGCTTTTCACTATTAGAAGACATGATTGTAACCTGCAAGAAACGTTAGTAAAAGAAAAGGACCTCACAAGTATGACCTCACGTGTTTACACTCAATACACACAAGAATGTAACACACACTCGTGTTTCACACAATTTTAATATGGCTTTTCTCTACTAATGTTACTCACACACTCTTGCCTTTTTCCCTCACACAACTTTTCTCTATAGGTTCTATATTGAACTCAAGACTTAATAAAAAATCAGCTTATGGAATTCAACTATCAACCAACAATAAACAAGCTGAGCACAAGATTTTAATCAAGGGAAAACAAAACAATGAAGACTCAACAAGACTTTGCAAGACTTAATAAGGCTTAAAAAGACTCTAATGAAACTAAACCTTGAAGGAAATATGTGGGTTTTGGGGTGTTTAATTAGGGTAGGGTTTAGCCAAAGGTGGGGTAGTTTTGTCCTTTTATGTGATAGGGTCAAAAGGTAATTTTAAGCAGTAGGGTAGAATGGCAGCAATGAATTTTCAAATTAGGCAAATAAGAAATCTCAAAGCTCAAGAAAGAATGACTACCTCAAGATTTTGATGAAGCACACCTTCACGAATTACCTTTGATGTTGCACTTGCTACACACGATGTAATAAATCCCCTCTTGAATTGATTTTTCTTTTCTCTTTTTTTTTCTTTTTTTTTTCTCTTTTTTTTTCTCTTTTTTTTTATATTTTACTAAAGTAAACGAACAATGAAAAAAAAAAGTCTAAATAATAAGAAGAGGTTTACTTGGGGAACAAGGCAACTTTTTGACAAAAACAAGCTAGTTTTGGTAGCAGCTTGTGTGGCAAGGAATGTGAGGGGACGGTGGCTTGTGAAACAAGTAGTCTTTATGTGATATAGAGCTTTTGAAGGTTTCTTGGTGAGCAAGAAAACCTTTGGGATTTGGTTGCTTGGAGAACAAGATAGGGTTTACTTGGTGGCTAAGTAAAGAAAATAGGTTTGAGGGACAAACAATATTAGTGGTGGCTTGGAAAAGGATTCAAGATCAAGGTTTGTCCAAGACAAGAAGACAAAGAAAAAAAAAACAAAAACGAAACTCCCACGAATTAAACCTAAGCTAAGAAGACAAACAAAAAAAAAAACAAAAACGAGACTCCCACGAATTGAACCTAAGCTCTGATGCCAAATGATATGGACCTCTCCGAAAGAAGATGAGGTTCAATGAAGAACATGAAGAACACTTGAAGAAAAACAAGAACAAGTTAAAAACACAGCAAAAGAAAACAAAAGTTAGAGATAAAACCAAGACCCGTTGTGTAGAAACACAAGAACCTATGGTATTGGACCAAGACCCGTTGCTTAGAAAAGCAAGAACCTATGGTATATATTGGTGGAAGGTAGAAGAACGCCACAAGGAAGACCTTGATAAGTTCAAGAGTTCTCAAGAGAACCAAAGAGAAGAAGTCTCTCAATTTTATTACTAAAATCAATTGTGTTCTCCCCAAAGGGTTACATAACTATTTATAGGCAAATAGATAACTTGTAGCACAAGTAATAGGAATCCTACTTTCCTAACTTGCAGAACAAGTAATAGAAGTCTTACAAAAATCTATTATTTAAAATGGAATTGGGCTTAAATTAAATTAAGACAATGTTCAGCCCAATAATACTTAACTAAATAAAATATGCATCTAGCCTAATTTGCATTTCGGCCCAATACTTGTGTGTCTTCAAGAAGGTTGAACTTGGGCTTGGACCATGTTGTAGAAGACTTTATCATCCTCCATGCTCAAGCTTTGTTGGGCTTTCTCTCTAGCAATATCAATGAAACCAGCCAAGGCTTGTTGCATTATCTTTGATTTAGCTCTTGTAATTGGACCTCCATGGATACTCAAAGGATCACGATCATCACGAACATGACTTGAGCTTTGTGAGCTTGGATCTCCATCATGAAAGCTTTAAATTCTACTCCAATGTTTTGAGTTGCTTGATCTTGTTGATTAAATTCTTGAAGTGACTTGAAATATGAGTATGCAAAGCACTCTAAAAGAGGGCTAACTTGTTGAGTAACCGGGTGTTGGTATCACCAATATTAACATTCGCGTAAAAAGGCAAGTAAGTACTTAGGGAAACCATTGTTGAAACCTCAAAAGAAAAAAAAAAGGTTCTTGATCTATTGACTTTTTTTGTAGTAATGTAAAATGGATAATTGCAAAGTTGATATTATATGTTTCAGTTGTGTTGATTGTAAATTTTGCATGAATTTATTTAGAAGTATGCATGAATATGAGAAGTAATGATTAGAATATGATTGACTTGATTATTTAACTCTTGTTGAAGTTACGAGTTAAGAATTGAAAGATTTGAAAATATGTCCATGATCTTAATCTTGTTTTGGAGTCATAGTTTTTAAAAATTGAGTCTTATTTTGAATTTTTAGGATTGAGTCTTAAGTAATAGATTTTGTGGGTATATCTTCTGAAAGCCCTCACTCGTCCACTAGGGGTGACCTAGGGGTTTAAAGGCTTATTGCATAAGCTAAATGCAATCGTGATTCCTACGAAAGTGAGTTAGGATTTAAGAATTGGAATTTAGGATTTAGTTCTTTAGGAATTAGTTTAGCTAAGGTTTGCTAGAGGACTAGCAAAAGCTAAGTGTGGGGGAATTTGATAGGATGATATTTTATAAATTTTATATGTGCTAATATATTTTCTTTATTGATGTTTTATGCCTAAAAGAGCTTACTAATGTTTATTTTATGTTTTAGGTATTAAATATCAAAGTTGGAATAAAAAGAAGCTAAAAAGAGCAAAGTGCAGTATTTTCTGTCCAGCTTGAAAGATTGACGTTTTTGACCAATTTAACGACCTGATCTGAAGAAGTGGCCTTCATGGAAGTTGTAGAGGACTTCTCAAGGTTTCTGGAATGCACAAGATCGCAAAAATCGGAGTTGGTTTGGTGGGTCAAACGTCTGGACAAAATCAGTACGAAATTCTGGGCAGAATAACGAGATTGAGAAGAAATTCCAACAAAGCAAGTTCAAGACCAGATTTGGTTAAGACAAGATAATTTCTTAATTTTATTATGTCTTAGATCTGTAATTAATTAATAAGAATAGGCCTTAGGAATTTTACTTAGAAAATAATTGTAAAAGATGATGAGATAAAGGTAAGAGTTTGACTAGTCAAATTACTTGTTTCCCAAGTAAACTCTTATCTGAATCCCACATTGCTTAGGAAAGTCTTTTAAACTCTTCCTTAGGCCTATATAAAGAGCACAAGGCTCTCATAAACAGCATCCCTCACATCCCTCTTCCCTCTTCCCCCTTAGTCTTTTGTAAGGTTTTCTTTAAGGTTTTAATAAAAGTTTTATTTTCTTTCTTTTAATTTTGATATTGCTGATTTCTTTTTCTTTAAAAATTTTATTTTTCTTCTTTTCTTTATCATTGGTCTTGCTGATTTTTTTCTTTTAAGTTATAAAATTATTTTCTTTTTAGTCTTCCTAATAGAAACAGATTTAATTTCTTTATTTAAACTGATTCTTCCCTTAGGTTTATTAGGTTTTATCTATTTTATAATGTTACATGGTTGCTGATTTCTTTAGTGATAATTATTTTGATTCTTGTTTTGTTTTTCATATTATTTGTTTAGTTCTTGCTAGTTTATAATCTTGATTCTAGATTTCTTGTTTTAGATTATTAAAGATTGATATATTGATTGTCTTTTGCATGATTCTTGATATCTTTATAATATTAAACTTGAAATTTATGATCTTGAATATGACTAGTGAGTAGCTTTCTTATTCAGTTACAAGGTAAATTGATTGTTCTTGGAAAAAGAATGTTGTGAGATTTTGAGTTTATAATATAATTGTTGATTAAGTATCCAAGATTCTCTGAGCACATTTGCATGATTATTTGCTTGATTAGATGGTAGGGCCCACTATTTAATTTAATTGAATAATCTACTGCCAGATTAAAAACATAAGTCTGTAATTGCTTATGGAGTTAATCACTAGGGATGGAGGAGAATTGAGGTTTAGATTAAATGAACCGACCTTATGTGTTTATTATCTAATGTCAACCCATATCTTTCTAGTTGTTAATGCTGCTACAACTTATATCTAGAGAGCTTGTTCTAGGTAGGTTAAGTAGTTAGAGTTAAAGAGCTTGTTTTAACTAACGACTCAGTAAGGGAAGATGGTGTAACAGAGCTTGTTGTTATGCTACGGTTGACTATTTAATTGACAATAATATTTTGTAATCAATGATCAACTTCTAAATCCAAGAATAATTAATTACCTTGTAACTGAAGCTTTTTCTTATTTGTTTTTGATATTTAATAATCCTTGCTTTCTCTCTTTTAGGCATAGCTTACAAAACTCCAAAACCCCAAAATTTCTTCTTTCCCTAAAACTTAAGATTAGATTTTAATTTAATAATTAACTTAAATAATTCAGTCTCTGTGGGATCGACCCTTACTCCGCTATCTACATAGTAGAGTTAGGAAGTTTTATTTTTGGTGACTGACGACACTCATCACTCTACACCGTTTCTACATCAAATACACATTGAATTACATCATATTCATGCATGATGAATAGTGGTTGAAACCCTAGGGTGCTAGATTTCATGGTTTTAATTCAATTCAAGCTTGAATTCATAGCTAAACACCTTAAACACATAGCATATAAGTATTGAAACATGAAAAATCCTAAGCTTTCTCACACATACCTCTTGGCTGAATCCAATGGGAGCTCCTAAACGTTGAATTTGGTCACTTTAACACTTAATTTTGGTGTCAAGTTGTAGAGCACTAAAAGTTAGATAGGGTTGATGAAGAGAATTTTCGGTTTCGGTAATTTTTTCTCTAGGTTTTGGTGGCTTTCTCTCTCCTCAAAGCTTTCAACAATGGAGGAAAATGAAGAAAGATGATGGCTACCAAAAAAGGAAGGAAGATGGGCTGGAAAATTCTATAAAAATAATATCTTATAGTGCAATGCCCTTATACTCAAGAAATCTTCCAATTTTTCCCTCCACAATTTGACTTTGTTGAAAACAATCTGTCCAACCTCCAAAATATTTCATTTAATCATAAAACACCTCTATTTAACTTGTTCTAATCATTGGTTGGGCTTTTATTGAGGTTTGAGTGGTCATTTGGGTGAAATTACCAAAATACCCTAATCATTAAATTGTGTAAATTTCTACTTTTATGCTTGATTTATTCCATCAGTCCACATAATCTAAAACTTTATTACACGAGGATTTACCTACAACTGTCAGTTGATCAAAAGTCAACTCGATTTGACTGTTATTCATAAAAATTCTGACAGTTTATGGACTTAATCGTTATTTTCTAAATTGTTACACGTTTTTCTAAACATGCCTAAATAAGTGAGTTTGAGGTGTAGATTCATACCATTACCGTATTTGGCTCTAAATATTGAGTTTGCCAAGTTTCACCTCCATCGGGACACTAGAAGGCTAGTGGGGCCCACCTCCAGTTCTCTCTTAATACTTATAGTGTAAATGGCATTCAAACAGTTGTGAGACATCTATTATTCTTAACTTCATGAATAGTAATTAACAGTAATAGGAAGCATGGAATCTCACATCCTCTCCACCTTAAGAAATTTGGTTCTTTAAATTTAATCAGACCTGTCGCTTACCGTGCGCGTACGCCGAGCTTAGCCGAACTCGTGTTGTCGCCTTAGCACCTTACTACACCTTTAATATAGTAGCATCGGATAAGTACCCATTTAACCAAATCATTTTCTAATTTAACTTAAGAAAACGAGGCACCTTGAGGTTGTCTCTCCGACTTAAAGCTTAACATGCAAATAATTCGAGCTTTGCACGTACACCTTCAAACACCATTTGTTAATTTAGTATGAGATCAATAAAATTCTAAATATAGATATATATATAAATATATATATCTATTTTAAATTTAAATGATATTGGCTTATCGATTAACACGAGTTAAGGACTATATATACATATTTGTACTTTTCCTTTCTTTTCTTTATTTCTTTCCTTTCTTTTCCTTTTCTTTTTTGCCCCCTCTTTCTTGGCCTATTTAGCCACGCATAAGCACCATCTAGTCTTGAGGTAAAAACCCCAACTCTGACTCTATTTTAGTGCCTTACTCAACACCAAGATCAATCTTTACAAGGCCACCGTTTGGCCCATTTGTAGCCCTTTCCAAAAGCCTTCAAGATAAACTTTAACTTAGCCCAAAATCCAGCCCATTTTCCCCTATTTTTAAGCCTTAGGACAGCAGGCTAATTCCCTTGCTCAATCACCCAAAATTACTCTCAAACATTTCTTTCTAACCAACCTAAATCGCCCCTGCTCTTCCCTGTCCTCTCTCCTATTTCCAGCCTCTTCAATCCACCAAAACAACAAGTATAACCAACTTAAACCAAATGAGAAGCAACACCAACTAGCCCCCTATTCCCACGTTGGTTCAGCCACCAATGCCACACAATTTAGCCACCTATTCAGCATATTTCCAGCCCTATTAATCCCTTGATATGATGATATTTTGTGAATTTTATATGTGCTAATATATTTGCTTTATTGATGTTTTATGCCTAAAAGAGCTTACTAATGTTTATTTTATGTTTTATGTATTAAATATCAAAGTTGGAATAAAAAAAGCTAAAAAGAGCAAAAGTGTAGTGATATGGACCTCACCGAGAGAAGATGAAGTTCAATGAAGAAGACGAAGAACACTTGAAGAAAAACAATAACAAGTTAAAACGCAGCAAAGGAAAAAAAAATTAGAAGTAAAACCAAGACCCGTTGTGTAGAAACACAAGAACCTATGGTATTTATTTGTGGAAGTTAGAAGAACGCCACAAGGAATACCTTGATAAGTTCAAGAGTTCTCAAGAGAACCAAAGAGAAGAAGTCTCTCAATTTTATTACTAAAATCAATTGTGTTCTCCCCAAAGGGTTACATAACTATTTATAGGCAAATAGATAACTTGCAGCACAAGTAATAGGAATCCTACTACTTCCTAACTTGCAGAACAAGCAATAGGAATCCTACTCTCCTAACTTGCAGAACAAGTAATAGAAGTCTTACAAAATCTATTATTTAAAAAGGAATTGGGCTTAAATTAAATTAAGACAATGTTCAGCCCAATAATACTTAACTAAATAAAATATGCATCTAGCCTAATTTGCATTTCGGCCCAATACTTGTGTGTCTTCAAGAAGGTTGAACTTGGGCTTGGACCATGTTGTAGAAGACTTTATCATCCTCCATGCTCAAGCTTTGTTGGGCTTTCTCTCTAGCAATATCAATGAAACCAGCCAAGGCTTGTTGCATTATCTTTGATTTAGCTCTTGTAATTGGACCTCCATGGATACTCAAAGGATCACGATCATCACGAACATGACTTGAGCTTTGTGAGCTTGGATCTCCATCATGTAGTATTTTCTGTCCAGCTTGAAAGATTGACGTTTTTGACCAATTTAACGACCTGATCTCAAGAAGTGGCCTTCATGGAAGTTCTAGAGGACTTCTCAAGGTTTTTGGAATGTACAAGATCACAAAACTCAGAGTTCGTTTGGTGGGTCAAACATCTAGACAAAATCAGTACGAAATTCTGGGCAAAAAAACAAGATTGAGAAGAAATTCCAACAAAGCAAGTTCAAGAGCAGATTTTGTCGAGACAAGATAATTTCTTAATTTTATTATGTCTTATATCTGTAATTAATTAATAAGAATAGGCCTTAGGAATTTTACTTAGAAACTAATTGTAAAAAGATGATGAGATAAATGTAAGAGTTTGACTAGTCAAATTACTTGTTTCCCAAGTAAACTCTTATCTGAATCCCACATTGCTTAGGAAAGTCTTTTAAACTCTTCCTTAGGCCTATAGAAAGAGCACAAGGCTCTCATAAATGGCATCCTTCACATCCCTCACATCCATCTTTGAGTTTGTAGGATTTTCTTTAGGGTTTTAAAAAAAATTATTTTTCTTTATTTTTAATTAGTTGTTGATTTTTTTATTATTATTATTTAACAATTTCTTTCTTGATATTTTTTTAGACTTTGTGATTTCTTGTTTTGTTAAAATCTTATTAGATCATAATCTTGATTATAGATTTCTTGTTTGATATTATTAAAGATTGATAGTTTATTTGTTTATTGCATGATAATTGTCTCCTTTATAATATTAATCTTTAATTTTATGATCTTGAATATGACTAGTGAGTAGTTTTCTTATTCAGTTATGAGGTAAATTGATTATTCTTGGGAAAAGCATGTTGTGAGATTCATGAACCTATAATATAATTGTTAATTAAATATCCAAGATTCTCTGAGCACATTATAATGATTGTTTGTTTGATTAGATAGGGTGCATACTATTTAGTTAAATTAAATAATCTACCGACAGATTAAAAACATAAGTCCGTAATTGCTTGTGGAGTTAATCACTAGGGATGGAGGAGAATTAAGGTTTAGATTAAATGAACCGAGCTTATGTGTTTGTCATCTAATGTCAACCCATATATTTCTTATTGTTAATGCTGCTACAACTTATATATAGAGAGCTTGTTCTAGGTAGGTTAAGTAGTTAGAGATTAGTTAAAGATCCTGTTTTAACTAACGACTCAGCTTGTTTTAACTAACGACTTAGTAAGGAAAGATGGTGTAACAGAGCTTGTTGTTATGCTACGGTTGACTGTTTAATTGATAGTAATATTTTGTAATCAATGATCAACATCAAAATTCAAGAATGATTGATTGCCTCGTGATAGGATGATATTTTGTGAATTTTATATGTGCTAATATATTTTCTTTATTGATGTTTTATGCCTAAAAGAGCTTACTAATGTTTATTTTCTGTTTTAGGTATTAAATATCAAAGTTGGAATAAAAAGAAGTTAAAAAGAGCAAACTACAGTATTTTCTGTCCAGCTTGAAAGATTGACGTTTTTGACCAATTTAACGACCTGATCTCAAGAAGTGGCCTTCAAGGAAGTTGTAGAGGACTTCTCAAAGTTTCCAGAATGTCCAAGATCGTAAAAATCGGAGTTCATTTGATGGGTCAAATGTCTAGACAAAAATCAGTACGAAATTTTGGGCAGAAAAACGAGATTGAGAAGAAATTCCAACAAAGCAAGTTCAAGACCAGATTTTGTTGAGAGAAGATAATTTCTTAATTTTATTTTGTCTTAGATCTGTAATTAATTAATAAAAATAGGCCTTAGGAATTTTACTTAGAAAATAATTGTAAAAGATGATGAGATAAAGATAAGAGTTTGACTAGTCAAATTACTTGTTTCCTGATATGGACCTCACCGAAACAAGATGAGGTTCAATGAAGAAGACGAAGAACACTTGAAGAAAAACAATAACAAGTTAAAAACGCAGCAAAGAAAAAAACAAAAATTAGAAGTAAAACCAAGACCCGTTGTGTAGAAACACAAGAACCTATGGTATTGGACCAAGACCCGTTGCTTAGAAAAGCAAGAACCTATGGTATATATTGGTGGAAGGTAGAAGAACGCCACAAGGAAGACCTTGATAAGTTCAAGAGTTCTCAAGAGAACCAAAGAGAAGAAGTCTCTCAATTTTATTAATAAAATCAATTGTGTTCTCCCCAAAGGGTTACATAACTATTTATAGGCAAATAGATAACTTGCAGCACAAGTAATAGGAATCCTACTTTCCTAACTTGCAGAATAGGAAATAGCAAACTTGCAGAACAAGCAATAGGAATCCGACTCTCCTAACTTGCAGAACAAGTAATAGAAGTCTTACAAAATCTATTATTTAAAAAGGAATTGGGCTTAAATTAAATTAAGACAATGTTCAGCCCAATAATACTTAACTAAATAAAATATGCATCTAGCCTAATTTGCATTTCGGCCCAATACTTGTGTGTCTTCAAGAAGGTTGAACTTGGGCTTGGACCATGTTGTAGAAGACTTTATCATCCTCCATGCTCAAGCTTTGTTGGGCTTTCTCTCTAGCAATATCAATGAAACCAGCCAAGGCTTGTTGCATTATCTTTGATTTAGCTCTTGTAATTGGACCTCCATGGATACTCAAAGGATCACGATCATCACGAACATGACTTGAGCTTTGTGAGCTTCGATCTCCATCATTCCCCCTCTCCTCAAATGATATGGACCTCACCGAAAGAAGATGAGGTTCAATGAAGAACATGAAGAACACTTGAAGAAAAACAAGAACAAGTTAAAAACGCAGCAAAAGAAAACAAAAATTACAGATAAAACCAAGACCCGTTGTGTAGAAACACAAGAACCTATGGTATTGGACCAAGACCCATTGCTTAGAAAAGCAAGAACCTATGGTATATATTGGTGGAAAGTAGAAGAACGCCACAAGGAAGACCTTGATAAGTTCAAGAGTTCTCCAGAGAACCAAAGAGAAGAAGTGTCTCAATTTTATTACTAAAATCAATTGTGTTCTCCCCAAAGGGTTACATAACTATTTATAGGCAAATAGATAACTTGCAGCACAAGTAATAGGAATCCTACTTTCCTAACTTGCAGAGTAGGAAATAGCAAACTTGCAGAACAAGCAATAGGAATCCTACTCTCCTAACTTGCAGAACAAGTAATAGAAGTCTTACAAAATCTATTATTTAAAAAGGAATTGGGCTTAAATTAAATTAAGACAATGTTCAACCCAATAATACTTAACTAAATAAAATATGCATCTAGCCTAATTTGCATTTCGGCCCAATACTTGTGTGTCTTCAAGAAGGTTGAACTTGGGCTTGGACCATGTTGTAGAAGACTTTATCATCCTCTATGCTCAAGCTTTGTTGGGCTTTCTCTCTAGCAATATCAATGAAACCAGCCAAGGCTTGTTGCATTATCTTTGATTTAGCTCTTGTAATTGGACCTCCATGGATACTCAAAGGATCACGATCATCACGAACATGACTTGAGCTTTGTGAGCTTCGATCTCCATCATTCCCCCTCTCCTCGAAAGGATTTGTCCTCAAATCAGAATCACCTACATCAATATCAAAGGGAGAAAGATCATAAACATTAAATGTAGCACTAACATTATACTCACCTGGAAGATCTAACTTATAAGCATTGTCATTGATCTTCTTAATCACTTGGAATGGTCCATCTCCTCGAGGTTGCAACTTGGAGCGACGCTGAGCAGGAAATCTCTCTTTACGCATATGTACCCAAACCCAATCACCAGGTTCAAAGACAACTTTCTTGCGATGCTTGTTGGCTTGAGTAGCATATTGCTCAGTCCTCTTCTTAATGTTTTGACGTACCTTCTCATGTAGTTGCTTAACAAAATCAGCTTTCGTTTCCCCATCCAAACTAGCTCTCTCCTTAATAGGTAGTGGTAAAAGATCCAATGGAGTGAGTGGATTAAAACCATAGACAACTTCAAATGGAGAATAACTAGTAGTAGAATGCACACTTCTATTGTAAGCAAACTCCACATGAGGCAAACAATCTTCCCAATTCTTCAAATTCTTTTGAATAATGGACCTCAACAAAGTAGACAAAGTACGATTGACTACTTCAGTTTGACCATCGGTTTGTGGATGACAAGTAGTGGAAAACAATAGCTTTGTTCGTAACTTTTCCCATAATGTTTTCCAAAAGTAGCTAAGGAACTTCACATACCGATCAGAAACAATGGTCCTCAGAACACCATGTAGACGAACAATTTCCTTGAAGAATAATTCGGCAATGTTGCTTGCATCATTTGTCTTGTGACAAGCAATCAAGTGAGCCATCTTAGAGAACCTGTCAACAACAACAAAAACAGAATCTCTACCTCTCTTTGTTCTTGGTAACCCCAAAACAAAGTCCATAGAAATGTCAGTCCAAGGAGCAGTAGGAATAGGTAATGGAGTATAAAGACCATGATTCATAACTCTAGACTTAGCTTGTTTACAAGTGACACATCTTTCACACAATTTTTCAACATCTCTTTTCATGTTAGGCCAAAAGAAGTGATCATGCAATATATCTAAAGTTTTCTTTACTCCAAAATGTCCCATTAATCCACCACTATAGGCTTCTCTAACAAGTAATTCTCTTAAAGAACTCCTAGGCACACATAATCTATTTTCCCTAAATAAGAATCCATCATGCCTATAAAACTTTCCAAAACAGTTTTCTCACATGCAATGAACACATTTTCAAAATCCTCATCAATAGCATACAAGTCTTTAATATACTCAAATCCAAGTAGTTTTGCATTAAGAGTAGTGATTAGAGTATACCTTCGAGACAATGCATCAGCCACGACATTTTGTTTACCTTGTTTATATTTGATCACATATGGAAATGTCTTTATGAACTCCATCCACTTGGCATGACGCTTGTTCAACTTGCTTTGTCCTTTCAAGTGCTTCAAAGACTCATGATCAGTGTGGATGACGAATTCCTTAGGCCATAAATAATGTTGCCATGTTTCCAAGGTCCTCACTAATGCATACATCTCTTTATTGTACATGGGATAGTTAAGGCCAGCTCCACTTAACTTCTCACTGAAGAAAGCAATGGGGGGCTTCTTTTGCATTAAAACAACTTCGATACCTATGCTTGAAGCATCAAACTCAATCTTGATTGTTTTCTCTTTTTGCTTAACCTCATCTTCACTCAATATTTTTTTCTCACTCTCTTTTAATCTCACTTGATCCTCATCTTTCATTAGCACACTTAAAGTTTGACATGCTATATATTCCTTTCCATCCATGGGTAATTCCATACTATCCTCATCATCCTCTAATTGCAGCATAGAATCATCATCAAAATCTTCTTCATAATTGCTATCCAACTTATTATGAGCAACATTATCACAGGCATAAGAAGTATTATCTTGGTTTACCTTAGCTAGGGCAACGTCATGTTGCTCCAACTTATCATATTTAACCAACTTCGACTCTATCCTCAAAAGTTGTTGTTGCATGGCTAAGAACATGATCTCAATCTTACTCAAATCAAGCTTTTCACTATTAGAAGACATGATTGTAACCTGCAAGAAACGTTAGTAAAAGGAAAGGACCTCACAAGTATGACCTCATGTGTTTTCACTCAATACACACAAGAATGTAACACTCACACTCGGTTTCACACAATTTTAATATGGCTTTTCTCTACTAATGTTACTCACACACTCTTGCCTTTTTCCCTCACACAACTTTTCTCTATAGGTTCTATATTGAACTCAAGACTTAATCAAAAATCAGCTTATGGAATTCAACTATCAACCAACAATAAACAAGCTGAGCACAAGATTTTAATCAAGGGAAAACAAAACAATGAAGACTCAACAAGACTTTGCAAGACTTAATAAGGCTTAAGAAGACTCTAATGAAACTTAACCTTGAAGGAAATATGTGTGTTTTGGGGTGTTTAATTAGGGTAGGGTTTAGCCAAGAGTGGGGTAGTTTTGTCCTTTTATGTGGTAGGGTCAAAAAGGTAATTTTAGGCAGTAGGGTAGAATGGCAATAATGAATTTTCAAATTAGGCAAATAAGAAATCTCAAAGCTCAAGAAAGAATGACTACCTCAAGATTTTGATGAAGCACACGTCCACGAATTACCTTTGATGTTGCACTTGCTACACACGATGTAATAAATCCCCTCTTGAATTGATTTTTCTTTTCTCTTTTTTTTTTCTTTTCTTTTTTTTTCTCTTTTTTTTTATATTTTACTAAAGTAAACGAACAATGAAGAAAAAAAAAAGTCTAAATAATAAGAAGAGGTTTACTTGGGGAACAAGGCAACTTTTTGACAAAAACAAGCTAGTTTTGGTAGCAGCTTGTGTGGTAAGGAATGAGAGGGAACGGTGGCTTGTGAAACAAGTAGTCTTTATGTAATGTAGAGCTTTTGAAGGTTTCTTGGTGAGCAAGAAAACCTTTGGGATTTGGTTGCTTGAAGAACAAGATAGGGTTTACTTGGTGGCTAAGTAAAGACAATAGGTTTGAGGGACAAACAATATTAGTAGTGGCTTGGAAAAGGATTTAAGATGAAGGTTTGTCCACGACAAGAAGACAAAAAAAAACGAAACTCCCACGAATTAAACCTAAGCTCTGATACCAAATGATATGGACCTCACCGAAACAAGATGAGGTTCAATGAAGAAGACGAAGAACACTTGAAGAAAAACAATAACAAGTTAAAAACGCAGCAAAGAAAAAAACAAAAATTAGAAGTAAAACCAAGACCCGTTGTGTAGAAACACAAGAACCTATGGTATTGGACCAAGACCCGTTGCTTAGAAAAGCAAGAACCTAAGGTATATATTAGTGGAAGGTAGAAGAACGCCACAAGGAAGACCTTGATAAGTTCAAGAGTTCTCAAGAGAACCAAAGAGAAAAAGTCTCTCAATTTTATTACTAAAATCAATTGTGTTCTCCCCAAAGGGTTACATAACTATTTATAGGCAAATAGATAACTTGCAGCACAAGTAATAGGAATCCTACTTTCCTAACTTGCAGAGTAGGAAATAGCAAACTTGCAGAACAAGCAATAGGAATCCTACTCTCCTAACTTGCAGAACAAGTAATAGAAGTCTTACAAAATCTATTATTTAAAAAGGAATTGGGCTTAAATTAAATTAAGACAATGTTCAGCCCAATAATACTTAACTAAATAAAATATGCATCTAGCCTAATTTGCATTTCGGCCCAATACTTGTGTGTCTTCAAGAAGGTTGAACTTGGGCTTGGACCATGTTGTAGAAGACTTTATCATCCTCCATGCTCAAGCTTTGTTGGGCTTTCTCTCTAGCAATATCAATGAAACCAGCCAAGGCTTGTTGCATTATCTTTGATTTAGCTCTTGTAATTGGACCTCCATGGATACTCAAAGGATCACGATCATCACGAACATGACTTGAGCTTTGTGAGCTTCGATCTCCATCATTTCCCAAGTAAACTCTTATCTGAATCCCACATTGCTTAGGAAAGTCTTTTAAACTCTTCCTTAGGCCTATATAAGGAGCACAAGGCTCTCATAAACAATATCCCTCAAAATCCCTCAAATCCCTCTCTTCCCCCTCTTCTCTCTTGTTTAGTTTTAGAGTAGATTTAATAGAAATTTTATTTTTATTATTTTGCTTATTTCTTTATTATTTTTAATTCTGATTTTGTTTTCTTTATTTAAATTAATATTGTTTGTGTGTTCTTGCTTGCTAGTTTATAATCTTGATTATTAATTCTGATTTTATATTATTAAAGATTGCTTCTTTGATTGTTTCTTGCATGATATTTGTAATCTTTATAATATTAAACTTGAATTTTATGATCTTGAATATGTCTAGTGAGTAGTTTTCTTATTCAGTTATGAGGTAAATTAATTATTCTTGGGAAAAGCATGTTGTGAGATTCTTGAACCTATTATATAATTGTTGATTAAGTATCCAAGATTCTCTGAGCACATTATAATGGTTGTTTGTTTGATTAGATAGGGTGCATACTATTTAGTTAAACTAAATAATCTACCGCCAGATTAAAAACATAAGTCCGTAATTGCTTGTGGAGTTAATCACTAGGGATGGAGGGGAATTAAGGTTTAGATTAAATAAACCGAGCTTATGTGTTTGTTATCTAATGTCAACCCATATCTTTCTTGTTGTTAATGCTGCTACAACTTTTATCTAGAGAGCTTGTTCTAGGTAGGTTAAGTAGTTAGAGATTAGTTAAAGAGCTTGTTTTAAACTAACGACTCAGTAAGGAAAGATGGTGTAACAGAGCTTGTTGTTATGCTACGGTTGACTATTTAATTGACAGTGATATTTTGTAATCAATGATCAACATCAAAATCCAAGAATGATTGATTGCCTCGTAACTGAAGCTTTTTGCTATTTATCTTTGATACTTAATAATTCTTGTTTTCTTTATTTTAGAATAGTCTCCAAAACCCCCAAACTTCTTCTTTCCCTAAACCCTAAGATTAGATTTTTAATTTAATAATTAACTTAAAAAAAATGCAGTCTCTGTGGGTTCGACCCTTGCTCCACTATCTACATAGTAGAGTTAGGAAATTTTATTTTTGGTGACTGACAACACTCATCACCTCGTAACTGAAGCTTTTTGCTAATTGTTTTTGATATTTAATAATTCTTGTTTTCTCTATTGTAGGCATAGCTTATAAAACCTCAAAAATTTCTTCTTATTCCCTAAACCCTAAAATTAGATTTTTAATTTAATAATTAACTTAAATAATTCAGTCTCTGTGGGTTCGACCCTTGCTCCATATCTACATAGTAGAGTTAGGAAGTTTTATTTTTGGTGACTGACGACACTCATCATCCCTACCGTTCAAGCTTTCGAAAAAGCCCTTAATGGCTCTGGGAGTTACCCCTCTTTAGCCCTCTTAACAGCCACCATTCACCACCCAAACAACCACTGTTCCTCTATTTTTAAACCCTTGTAGTTAGCTTCAAATCAAGACCCCAACAGCAGCAACAATCGGCTATTTGTGATGCCTCAAAGACTACCCCATCAGTAGCCACATTCAGCCTTCTTGAATACTAGCCGAATAATCTTTCTTCAATCCAAACTTATATCAATGATCCTCACCGGTTTTCTAGTCCTCAAACCGCCATCATTCCTCTACTTTAAACCCCTAGATTCAACCTCAAATCAACACCCAATAACCATGCTGTTCAACCCAAAATGGATCCTTAATAGCCTTAAAGAGCAGCCCGACATTCCCTACCTTTCAATCTTGTTCAAGATCTGCCTCCAATGCCAATGATGCCCTACCTTCCATCCCTATTTCTCTTTTGTTCCAGCAAATTTTTAGCCTCATTTTCCCACTATTTTCAACTCCCTAGAACAGTGCCCGAACCACCCCTTTTTCTCTACCACACCACCATGTCTCCAGTGCTTGATCTGCCCTTGTTTTAGGCATGATTTTGGCTCCCCTCTCTTCATTGTTTTCCCTACTTCATGCATCGCCCATGATCGAGCTCCTCTATCCCTTGCATTGAATCGCACCACTCCTGGCTACACGTAGTAGAGGTGACAAAAATGGCGACAAGGAGAAGGAGATGACAAAGAGGAAGCATTAGTGTGAGAGATGGAATGAGAGAAAATAGAAGACAGGGCTGAGTGTTTTCAAATTAAAGGAAGTGAAATAAAAGAAAAAAGGAAGATAGGTGCTAGGGAGGGTATGGCAACTTTGCCAAGAGGCTGAGTTGTCGGTGTCGTGGGATGTTTTCCCACCAAACCCCCTTTTTTATTTATCTTAAAATATAGAATTTTTATAAATATATATGATATGAACCTCACCGAAAGAAGATGAGGTTCAATGAAGAACACAAAGAACACTCGAAGAAAAACAAGAACAAGTTAAAAACGCAGCAAAGGATAACAAAAATTAGAGAAAAAACCAAGACCCGTTCTATAGAAACACAAGAAACTATGGTATTGGACCAAGACCCGTTGCTTAGAAAAGCAAGAACCTATGGTATGAATTGGTAAAAGGTAGAAGAACGCCACAAGAAAGACCTTTATAAGTTCAAGAGTTTTCAAGAGAACCAAAGAGAAGAAGTCTCTCAATTTTATTACTCAAATCAATTGTATTCTGCCTAAAAGGTTACATAGCTATTTATAAGCAAATAGCAAACTTGCAGCACAAGTAATAGGAATCCTACTTTCCTAACTTGCAGAACAAGAATAGCAAACTTGAAGAACAAGTAATAGGAATCCTACTTTCCTATTAAATAAAAAGGAATTGGGCTTAAATTAAATTAAGACAATGTTCAGCCCAATAAATATATAACTAAATAAAATAAGTTTAGCATTTGGCTCAATTGCACTAATTGCATTTTGGCCCAATACTTGTGTGTCTTCAAGAAGGTTGAACTTGTGCTTGGATCATGTTGTAAAAGACTTTGTCATCCTTCATGCTCAAGCTTTGTTGGACTTTCTCTCTAGCAATATTAATGAAACCAGCCAAGGCTTGTTGCATTACCTTTGTTTTAGCTTTTGTCATTAGACCTCTATGGATGCTCAAAGAATCACGTTCACCATGAACATGAACCTCACCGAAAGAAGATGAGGTTTGATGAGTGTCGTCAGTCACCAAAAATAAATTTTCTTAACTCTACTATGTAGATAGCGGAGCAAGGGTCGAACCCACAGAGACTGAATTTTTTAATTAATTATTAAATTAAAAATCTAATCTTAGGGTTTAGGGAAAGAAGAAGTTTGGGGGTTTTGGAGACTATTCTAAAATAAAGAAAACAAGAATTATTAAGTATCAAAGACAAATAGCAAAAAAAAGCTTCAGTTATGAGGCAATCACTCATTCTTGGATTTTGATATTGATCATTGATTACAAAATATTATTGTCAATTAAATAGTCAACCGTAGCATTAACAACAAGAAAGATATGGGTTGACATTAGATAACAAACACATAAGCTCGGTTCATTTAATCTAAACCTTAATTCTCCTCCATCCCTAGTGATTAACTCCACAAGCAATTACGGACTTATGTTTTTAATCTGGCGGTAGATTATTTAATTTAACTAAATAGTGTGCACCCTATCTAATCAAACAAACAATCATTATAATGTGCTCAGAGAATCTTGGATATTTAATCAACAATTATATAATAGGTTCAAGAATCTCACAACATGTTTTTCCCAAGAATAATCAATTTACCTCATAACTGAATAAAAAAATCTACTCACTAGACATATTCAAGATCATAAAATTCAAGTTTAATATTATAAAGATTACAAATATCATGCAAGAAACAATCAAAGAAGCAATCTTTAATAATATAAAATCAGAATTACTAATCAAGATTATAAAGTAGCAAGCAAGAACAAACAATATTAATTTAAATAAAGAAAACAAAATCAGAATTAAAAATAATAAAAAAATCAGCAACTAATTAAAAATAAAGAAAAAATAAAATTTTATTAAAAACCCTAAAAAAAATCCTACAAGACTAAAAGAGAAGAGGGAGGAGAGGGGTTGAGGTATTTGAGGGATGTTGTTTATGAGAGCCTTGTGCTCTTTATATAGGCCTAAGGAAGAGTTTAAAAGACTTTCCTAAGCAATGTGGGATTTAGATAAGAGTTTACTTGGGAAACAAGTAATTTGACTAGTCAAACTCTTATCTTTATCTCATCATCTTTTACATTTATTTTCTAAGTAAAATTCCTAAGGCCTATTTTTATTAATTAATTACAGATCTAAGACAAAATAAAATTAAGAAATTATCTTCTCTCAACAAAATCTGGTCTTGAACTTGCTTTGTTGGAATTTTTTTCTCAATCTCGTTTTTCTGCCCATAATTTCGTACTGATTTTGTCCAAACGTTTGACCCACCAAATGAACTCCGATTTTTGAGATCTTGGACATTCTGGAAACCTTGAGAAGTCCTCTACAACTTCCATGAAGGCCACTTCTTGAGATCAGGTCGTTAAATTGGTCAAAAATGTCAATCTTTCAAGCTGGACAAAAAATACTGCACTTTGCTCTTTTTATCTTCTTTTTATTCCAACTTTGATATTTAATACCTAAAACATAAAATAAACATTTTTTTTGGTCTAAAAAACATAAAATAAACATTAGTAAGCTCTTTTAGGTATAAAATATCAATAAAGAAAATATATTAGCACATATAAAATTCACAAAATATCATCCTGTCAAATTCCAGGAATATTGGTTTATGAGTCTATTCATCCTAAACTCATCATCATCAAACTAATCATCAACTTTATCATCAAAGTCAGTATTCACAATATTGCCATTCACATGAGAAGCATCACCTTGCTTTACCTTAGCTAGGGTGGCTTCATGTTCCTCCAACTTATCAAGAATATTATTTAACCTCATCTTTATTCTTAAAAATTGTTGTTGCATGGCTTGGAACATGAACTCGATCTTACTCAAATAAGGCTTTTCACTATTAGAAGACATGATTGTAACCTGCAAGAAACGTTAGTAAAAGAAATGACCTCACAAGTATGACCTCACGTGTTTACACTCAATACACACAAGAATGTAACACTCACTCATGTTTCACACAATTTTAATATGGCTTTTCTCTACTAATGTTACTTACACACTCTTGCCTTTTTCCCTCACACAACTTTTCTCTATAGGCTTTATATTGAACTCAAGACTCAATCAAAAATTAACTTATGGAATCCAACTATCAACCAACAATAAAACAAGATGAGCATAAAGATTTTAATCAAGGGAAAACAAAATAAAGAAGACTCAATAAGACTTAGCAAGACTCAAGAAGACCCAAATAAATATCGACCTTGAAAGAAATATGGATGTTTTGAGGTGTTTGGTTAGGTTAGGTTTAGCCAAAGGTGGGGTAGTTTGGTCATTTTAGGTGGTAGGATCAAAAGGTAATTTTAGGTAGTAAGGGTAGAAAGGTAACAATGAATTTTCAAATTTAGGCAAACAAGAAATCTCAAAGCACAAGAATGACTACCTCAAGATTTTGAGGAAGTACCCCTCCACGGATTGCCTTTGATATTACACTTGCTACATACAATATAATGAATCACCTTTTGAATTGATTTTCTTTTTTCTTTTCTTTTACTTTTTTTCTTTTTTTTGTTAATTATTTTTTTTACCAAAGTAAATGAACAATGAAGAAAATAAAAAGTCTAAGTGACAAGAAGAGGTTTACTTGAAGAACATTGCAACTTTTGAGAAAACAAGCTAGTTTTGGTAATAGCTTGTGTGGCAAGAAATGAGAGGGAATGGTGGCTTGTGAAACAAAGTAGTTTTTATGTGAAAGTAAAGCTTTTGAAGGTTTCTTGGTGAGCAATAAAAAGCTTTGGCGTTTGGTTTCTTGGAGAACAAGAAAGGGTTTACTTGGTGGCTAAGAAAAGGTTTTTTAATGAAGACAATAGGTTTGAGGGACAAACAATATTTGTAGTGGTTTGGAAAAGGATTCAAGATCAAAGTTTGTCCAAAACAAGAAGCTAAAGAGAAAAAAACACAAGAACGCAACAAAATAAGACTTCCACGAATTGAACCTAAGCTCTGATGCCAAATTATATGAACCTCACCGAAAGAAGATGAGGTTTAATGAAGAACACGAAGAACACACAAAAAAATAAGAACAAGTCAAGAACGCAGCAAATTAAACAAAGAATTAGAGGTAAAACCAAGACCCGTTGTGTAAAAACACAAAAACCTATATGGTATTAGACCAAGACCCGTTGCTTAGAAAAGCAAGAACCTATGGTATGAATTGGTGGAAGGTAGAAGAACGCCATAAGGAAGACCTTGATAAGTTCAAGAGTTCTCAAGAGAACCAAAGAGAAGAAGTCTCTCAATTTTATTACTCAAATCAATTGTGCTCTACCCAAGGGGCTACATATCTATTTATAGGCATAGGGCAAACTTACAGAACAAGTAATAGGAATCCTACTTTCCTAACTTGCAGAACAAGTAATAGGAATCTTACTTTCCTAACTTGCAGAACAAGTAATAAAAATCCTACAATACCTATTAAATAAAAAGGAATTGGGCTTAAATTAAATTAAGACAATGTTCAGTCTAATAAGACATAACTAAATAAAATAAGTATAACATTTGGCCCAATTGCACTAGGCCCAATTTATGCATGCGGCCCAATTGCATTTTGGCCCAGTACTTGTAAATCTTCAAAAAGGTTGAACTTGGGCTTGGATCATTTTGTAAAAGACTTTGTCATCCTCCATGCTCAACTTTGTTAGGCTTTCTCCCTAGCAATATTAATGAAATCAGCCAAGACTTATTGCATTATCTTTGTTTTAGCTCTTGTCATTTGTAATAGTCTAGTAACCCAATAATACACATATTATTACATAATTTTGACGGTTGGGCTGTCTGCGATACTTTACTTTTCATATTCATCAAACTTTTACATTTAAAAAGTAATTATCATTTACATCCCCTATCTTAATTTACAAAAAAGTAGTACTATAGATAAGTCTAAATACGAAAAATAAATGATCGTACCTCATGTAATAAATCAAGTTGTCGCATCGTCCCCAAATGCACAGCCGAAATCCTCAGCTATCTGACTCTCAGTCCTCAAAAATCTGAAATGTTAAAATTAAGGGGTGAGCAAACCACGGCTCAGTAAGAGAGTTATATGTCACACTTGATATTCGGTTACCTATATGCTGAAAAAAAATTTTCAGTTTCTTTAAAGCTTCCTAGAGGCTCTAGGCTCACATGTAGGAAGGATACTACAGTCGGATATGGATCCGGATGGAGTATGGCAGGTGTTTTAGAATACCTGACTTGTTCCGAAACCTAGAAGCAACTGTAGAGAGTACTATATCAATTGTTCTCAAAACGATATAATATTCATTTCGGTAAAGTAAACCATTTATTTCTCTTCACTTCAGTATATTTTAAAATACGTGCCAGTTCAGTAGTAAAATAATGGTTTACTTCTGTTCTCATTAGTACAGTTAAAACACGTGACAGTACAGTGGTTTATAAATATCCAAAACCATTGGATCAGTAAACAGTAGTTTTCGGTACTATTTATTAATTCAGTACCTTACAACCCAGTAAAACCGTATCTTATAGCTCAGTAAAATAGTAATATTCAGTAAAATAGTATTTCGATACGGTTTAGTCAGAAAACAGTAAACAATAGCTACCAATTTAGTAAACAGTATACGGTAGCTTTCAGTTCAGTAAACAGTATATGGTAGCTTTCTTTTCAGTAAAACAGTAATCAGTGGCTATCATTTCAGTAACCAATACAGTTTAGTAATAAACAATGTTTTGGTAAGGCTTTGTTCAGTAAACAGTACAGTATAGTAAATAGGATTCTGTAAATCCTTTCAGTAAACAATAAATAGTAAGCAGTAAGTGAGACTAGGCAACACCCTACACGTAAATCATGCTATCATCGTCCACTAGGGACACAGTAACAGTAATGAGATCTATGGCCATGATCTATGATATGTCCTCATTGTACACTTGCTAGGTGACAATCCGGGACCCTGATACTAGCTGGTCAATCAGCCACGTGACAGTAATAGTATGGTATGATGCATGAAGCTTGGGGCCTAAGTCTCAAAACAGTGTAACCGTACCATAGCTTTTATGGATTTTAAACACAGTAAATTAAAATATTTCACAAGTATCCATAAGGCTCACATGTAATAAATCATCACCTTTATGAAATAACTAAATTAAATAACATTTCTCAAAATATTTCATAAAAGTATAAATCATATTTTCCATACGGTGAAAACAGTTTATAAATCATCCCTGTAAAATATAAAAGGTTATAATTGTCTTTTTCACCTTAAAACATATACGCACGTTTTTCCGTGCTTTCTATCAAAAACTTGATTTTCAAAATCATCGGAATTCAAATCAATCATTTTTATGATTTATGGAAAAATAAAATATTTATTTTCCAATTCAACAATTCCATCACCATGTTTTCCTTCTAAGAACACATGTAGAGACCTCTAATCTCGAAATCATAGTTTTCCATCATTTCTTAACTTTTATGGAATTTATGTAATTAATTATTTTCATAATTAAAACCATAAAGATTTTATATAAAATCAAGTGAATATTTAAGAAATATTTATAAAATATTCACTTCGGTCCTTTTTATTTTCTATCTCGTTTCACGTGAGATATCACCTACCGGGTGAATTTTCGGTGATTTCATTTTCACCATTCTTGTAAACAAGAATGTTTTAAATTTAAACTTCCATATATTCATGTTTTATGAAAAATACTTGATTTCTTGATTTTCGTGACTGAAAATCGTTTCTCGTGAAATCAAATCATTTATTATGATTTTCGGTGATTTTCGATAAATTTTAGTAATTTTTCGATAATTTTTCGGCAGTATAACGGCTACCGTTTGGCTAGCCTCCTGCACAGAAAATACAGTTTATATTTCTCAATCGGTAAATCGCCACAATTTTCAAACAGATAAATCACCATAGTTTTCAACCAATCATTGTCAATTGCATTTATAAAATTTAAATGCATAATTTAAAACATGTGGCCAAATATCCTTACAGGCGGCACATGTCTCCCTTACCTGTCTCGGGTCGGCGACCACCTCGTTCATCGCGCCCGTGTTCACCTCCCCTGATTTCCTCGGCTCGGTCATCGAGGGAATTTTCTAGAAATTAAATTCTAAAATTTGGAATTTTTTCATAATTATTTAAATTAAATACTCAGAATTAATTTCTGAAATTCTTACCGAATTTCTCGAATTTTTTTAGGGTTTTTTGAAATTTTCGAATTCTCGAGAACTTTTCGAATTCCCAGAATTCCTTTTTTCTCTTTCTCTTTCTCTTTCTTCTTTTTTTTCTTCTTCTCTTTCTCTTTCTTCTTTTTTTTTTCTTCTTTCTTTCTTTTTCTTTTTTTTTTTCATTTTTCTTTTCTTTTCTTTTCCTTTCTTTTCTGGTTAGACTATGTTAGTTTTAATTTGACATATATATTTTGAAATGACAAAAACTTAAGTAAGCTTTAATGTTTTAATTCACATTGTAATTTTGCCTCATCACACATGATTCTCTCAATCCATTTTCAAGTGTTTATATCAAACATTAAGACCATCATTTAATGATACATTCTTATTTGTCTTAATACTTTATAAAATGGTTTTGAATATTAAGTAATTTTCTAAAGAATTATTGAATATAAGTTTAGAAAATTACTTATAAGTTTTTTGGACAATATTTTCATTTGAGAAAGTCAAGAAACACTACCTTAAAGCTTATAAATGTTTTGGGTTGAATTAGGATCAAAGGTCATATCATTTCTAACCCAAAAGTTCAGGAAAAATGCCCTCTAGAAGAAAAGGATCGATCCCCACTGTAGCAGGATCGATCCCTTTTTGGCAGAAAGTCTTCCAAGGTCCCTGAAGCCCAGAATCAAGATTCTGGACAAAAGGGATCGATCCCTTTGCCCGAAAATAGCCTATAACGGCTAGTTTTTGTAAGACAACGGTAATATTCGAGATTTGGCTCCACCCAATGGCTAGAATACATCCAAGGGACTATAAATAGAGGCTTGGAAGCTGAAGAAACAAGAGAGAGCACCCAAGAGATATCATTCTTCAATTTCTTCATCTCTTCAAGCAAATCAAAGAGTTCAAGAGCTAGAATTCAATATCTTCTATCACTCTCTTATTCCTTATAGTGCTTAATTTCCGTAATCACTTGCCTACCTAGAGGCCTTTCTTTGATTACATTATTTGTATCTCATCATTCCTTGTAAAGGGGAGGTTTCTCTTAAGCCTAGAAAAAGAGGGAGGTTTCTCTTTAGCCTTAGAAAAAGAGGGAGGTTTCTCTTTAGTCTTAGAAAAAGAGGGAGGTTTCTCTTGAGCCTAGAAAAAGAGAGGTTGCTTTTGAGCCTTTAAAAAGAGGGATTGTAAAGAAAAATTCAAGTGTAGTGAATTTGGGGAAAATCCTTGAGAGCGTCTCAAGGTAGAGGACGTAGGCAAGGTTGCCGAACCTCTATAAATCGCTTGTGTAAATCTCTTTCTCCCTACTCTTTATTTACTTGCGATTATATTATGTTTATTGCATTGAACTTGAATTGCATGCTTGCCTAGCTTAGAGAACTTAGAAAATATCAATCTAAGCTAGAGAATTTAGAAGAACCGAAAAACGGGCTTAAGGTTAGCAAAGAACCGATTCACCCCCCTCTCGGTATTGCCTATAAGAGCCAACAGACTAGTTCAGACCAGTCAACTTCCCCTTGTCCTCGGTTCTCCTCCGATGGTCGGTTCTCCGACAGTTCGACGGCTCCTCAACTGGCCGACGCCACGACGAACCTGGATCTGGCCTCCGTTCATCCTGAATAGACGGCACGGCGGCGGATCTACTCGGTTATGGTTCGGTTCCTTCCGCCTCTACATTCTCCCTCCTCTGCCGTTCACCACCTCTCCGGTGGCCTCCTACCTCTTCCTCTTCCTCCGACGATGCTTCGGTGGTAATGGCGGTGGCCAATTTGGCCGGCACCGCCAGTTCCTCTTTTCTCTTTTTTTTCTTCACGGCTTCTGCCGGTTTTCTTCTTCGATTTTCCTTCTTTCCCGTCGTTTCTTTTTCTCTTCCGGTCACCGGCTTCTTCTCCTCTCCTCGCCGACGCCATCTTTCTCTCTCCCTCCTCCCCTCTTGGCCAACCGTCGATGGTCGGCCTTGCCTGGGAAGAAGAATCGGCATTTTCCCAATTCTTTTCTTCTGTTTTCTTTCTTCTTCTTTTTTTGTTTTATTTAATTATATACAATTATATCTATATACTATATATTATACATATAATATGTTCTTTTATATATATTATATAGATATATATACAACTTTAATGTAAAATACATTAATTGTATACATATGTATTATTTAATGTATAAAATAATATATATACATATATATACCACTTGATGAGTGTCGTCAGTCACCAAAAATAAAATTTCCTAACTCTACTATGTAGATAGCGGAGCAAGAGTCGAACCCACAGAGACTGAATTTTTTTTAAGTTAATTATTAAATTAAAAATCTACTCTTAGGGTTTAGGGAAAGAAGAAGAAATTTTGGGGTTTTGTAAACTATTCTAAAATAAAGAAAATAAGAATTATTAAATATAAAAAAACAAATAGCAAAAAGCTTCAGTTACGAGACAATCAATCATTCTTGGATTTTGATGTTGAGCATTGATTACAAAATATTATTGTCAATTAAATAGTCAACCGTAGCATAACAACAAGCTCTGTTACACCATCTTTCCTTACTGAGTCATTAGTTAAAACAAGCTCTTTAACTAATCTCTAACTACTTAACCTACCTAGAACAAGCTCTCTAGATATAAGTTGTAGCAGCATTAACAACAAGAAAGATATGGGTTGACATTAGATAACAAACACATAAGCTCGGTTTATTTAATGTAAACCTTAATTCTCCTCCATCCCTAGTGATTAACTCCACAAGCAATTACGGACTTATGTTTTTAATCTGGCGGTAGATTATTTAATTTAACTAAATAGTGTGCACCCTATCTAATCAAACAAACAATCATTATAATGTGCTCAGAGAATCTTGGATATTTAATCAACAATTATATAATAGGTTCAAGAATCTCACAACATGCTTTTCTCAAGAAAAATCAATTTACCTCATAACTGAATAAGAAAACTACTCACTAGACATATTCAAGATCATAAAATTCAAGTTTAATATCATAAAGAAAACAATTATCATGCAATAAACAATTAAACTATCAATCTTTAATAATATCAAATAAGAAATCTATAATCAAGATTATGATCTAATAAGATTTTAGCAAAAAAAATCACAAAATCTGAAAAAATAAAAAGAAAATAATTTTATAAAACAAAAATAAGAAATCAGCAACTAATTAAAAATAAAGAAAAATAAAATTTTTATTAAAAACCCTAAAGAAAATCCTACAAGACTAAAAGAGAAGAGGGAGGAGAGGGATGTTGTTTATGAGAGCCTTGTGCTCTTTATATAGGACTAAGGAAGAGTTTAAAAGACTTTCCTAAGCAATGTGGGATTCAGATAAGAGTTTACTTGGGAAACAAGTAATTTGACTAGTCAAACTCTTATCTTTATCTCATCATCTTTTACAATTATTTTCTAAGTAAAATTCCTAAGGCCTATTTTTATTAATTAATTACAGATATAAGACAAAATAAAATTAAGAAATTATCTTCTCTCAACAAAATCTGGTCTTGAACTTGCTTTGTTGGAATTTCTTCTCAATCTCGTATTTCTGCCCAAAATTTCGTACTGATTTTGTCTAGACGTTTGACCCATCAAATGAACTCTGATTTTTGCGATCTTGAACATTCTGGAAACCTTGAGAAGTCCTCTACAACTTCTATGAAGGCCACTTCTTGAGATCAGGTCATTAAATTGGTCGAATACGTCAATCTTTCAAGCTGGACAGAAATATCTGCACTTTGCTCTTTCCAGCTTCTTTTTATTCCAACTTTGATATTTAATACCTAAAACATAAAATAAACATTAGTAAGCTCTTTTAGGCATAAAATATCAATAAAGCAAATATATTAGCACATATAAAATTCACAAAATATCATCCTATCAAATTCCCCCACACTTAGCTTTAGCTAGTCCTCTAGCAAAACCTAAACTAACTTCCTAAAGAACTAAATCCTAAAATCCAAATCTTAAAACCTAACTCACTTTCGTAGGAATCACGATTGCATTTAGCATATGCAATAAGCCTTTAAACCCCTAGGTCACCCCTAGTGGACGAGTTGTGTCTCGTGAGGGCTTTCAGAAGATATACCCACAAAATCTTTTACTTAAGATTCAATCCTAAAAATTCAAAATAAGACTCGTAAATTAAAAATTAAGACTTAAAACAAGATTAAGATCATGAACATATTTTCAAATCTTTCAATTCTTAACTCATAACTTCAACAAGAGTCAAATAATCAAGTCAATCATATTCTAATCATTACTTCTCATATTCATGCATACTTCTAAATAAATTCATGCAAAATTCACAATCAACATAATTGAACATATAACATCAACTTTGCAATTATCCAATTTACATTACCACAAACAAAGTCAATAGATCAAGAATTTTTTTTCTTTTTTTTCTTTCTTTTTTTTATTTTTTTTCTTTTGAGGTTTCAATAATTGTTTCCCTAAGTACTTACTTGCGTTTTTACGCGAATGTTAATAGTAGTGATACCAACACCCGGTTACTCAACAAGTAAGCCCTCTTTTAGAGTGCTTTGCATACTCATATTTTAAGTCACTTCAAGAATTTAATCAACAAGATCGAGTAACTCAAAACATTGGAGTAGAATTTAAAGCTTTCAACCTCTATTTTTCTTCTCTTTTTATGTTTTTTTTTTGTTCTTGTCTATTTATCCTTTGCTTATACCAACTTCAATGAAATAATCACATTATCAATATCATATGAGCAATCATATTTAATCATGAACTCACATAAATTCTTTAGAAAGTACTCACTTCAACAATAATAACAATCAAAATACTCTCAACTTTCTTATAAAACTTTGTTTTAGTTTAGAATCAATCTTTAAAAGAAAGAAAACATATCATGATCTTTAAAAGTCTCAAAAATTTGACCCCTTTTTTTTCAAAAAAAAATTCCAGTTCCTAAAAAAAAACTCTATAGACTCATAAACAAATATTCCCCCCCACACTTAAACCTTACTTTGTCCTCAAAGTAAGTCTAGCATGCAAAGAAGAACAATAAAAAAATCAAAAATTAAATGGTAATACAAGTAAAGGAAGAAATACTCCCTCGTTTTACATCCTTGGGTTGCCTCCCAAGTAGCGCTTTTGTTTAATGTCGTTAGCTCGACTGCTCCACCTTCCATCATCCAATCCCAGACCTCAACTTTTTTATCGGTCTCTCGAGTTCCTCATTCTCAAGATTTTTACTTGTGGCTATTTCTAGCTCATCTTTAAGAACCTGCTTTTCATCACCTTTTAATTTCCTCTTGGAAGTGCATAGTTCCCTTAAAAACTTGGCATCACAAGGCACATGATCATTAATTTCATCAAGGAGAGGAATATTAACTTCCATTTTCCTAAATGTCTTCAATGTCTAATTGTCTTGCTCTTCGTTTGTAGCTCTTGCAAACCTATCAGGAAAAGGAGGAGGGTAAGTAGAAGAATTAAAAGGAATTTGTTTTTCACTTACCTCAGCTTTGAATTCCATGATTTCAACATCCTCATAGTGCTTTATAAAGTTGTCGAAATTCTCTCTCCCTTTTACATTGTGCATGTCAACAACTCCACCTTTAATATAGAAATTGGATTCATCCTCCCTTTCTATAAAGTTGTCGACATCTTTTTGTGCACTTTCCTTGGATTCAATTTCCCTTTCACTTTTCAAGGTGATGTTAGTACCATTATCTCTTGGATTCTCCACCAGTTGAGAGAGGTCATAGCTTCAATGTTACTTAAAGAATTCATTATTTGACTCACATGGTGATTGATGGAGATCCAGATGGAGATCCACTTGCTCGTGATGTTCGTGATGCTAAGGATCCATTGGTCATCCAAGGAGGTCCAATTACCCGAGCTCGAGCTAAGAAAACGCAACAAGCCCTGGCCTCATTCATGCAACAAGCTCTGGCATCATTGAAGTGTCAAGGAAGCTTCCATGAAGAGTCCCAAGACATCTATACTTGCTTGGAAGCCCAAACGACATGAGCATGGTTTACTATCTTATTTTAGCTTAACAATAAGATGGGCTAAGTGTTTGGATAGCCCACGTTTGAGTCTTGTTGTGTCTTGGACTATTTATTTTATGTAACTAGGTTTAGGCATGAATTTGGGTTTAGTTTTATTTTCTATTGGTGTTAATTCCAGCCCACTTGTTTATGGGCTTAAGTGCTAGGTATTATTATAAATACCTTGTAAACGCTATTGATGGGGAGATCAGTTAATTGAATTTTCAGAAATTGAGTGTGCCTTTCTCTTGGGTTCCCTCTCAACTAGGCTTATCAAGGTCTTCTTCCTTGTGGCGCCTCCTTCTTCACCATCCACCATTGCTATACCTTAGGTTCTCGAATTCTTATTCGTAGGGTCAAGGTCCAATACCTTTGGGTTCGAGTCTCTTTAGGCTTCGGGTCTAGGTTTTCAGAAGTTGTCATTCATCAACTTTGCTTCTGTCTTCTTGCGTGTCAGCTCCTTCAAATTCCAAGCAACGTTTTGTCTTGTCCGTACGCATCAGTGATCAATATTCTTAATATAAACATCAGCCTCTTGTGACAATTGTAAAGTTTTAATCTCAAGAGTCTTAACAATATCTTCAAGAGACATACCTGATTCTTGAGGTGGAGGCATACCTGAGTCTTGAGGGGGAGCTTGATATGTATCTTGGAATGGCATATTGTAAACCTCATATTGATTCCCATAACTAAAATTAGAATGATCCCACCGTCCTTGATAGTAGGTATCGTAGTGTGGTTCATAATTATAGTATGGGTCATAATTATAGTATGGTTCATAAGCTTGCTCCATGGAGTCCTCTCACTTCTCGTCTTAGGAGGTAGTAGTGGTGGATGTTGTGGTGTTTGTGGCACCACGCTTTGGGTTGCTTGTATGTACTCCCTAATCTTTTGAAGTTTGTGACTAGAATCCTTGTCAATCTTGCAATCCCTGAAAAGGAAAAGAAAAAAAAATCAGACTTTAATTTAAAATAATTAACTTAAACAAAAATTCAATCCCCGGCAACGGCGCCAAAATTTGATGAGTGTCGTCAGTCACCAAAAATAAAATTTCCTAACTCTACTATGTAGATAGCGGAGCAAGGGTCGAACCCACAGAGACTAAATTTTTTTTTAAGTTAATTATTAAATTAAAAATCTAATCTTAGGATTTAGGGAAAGAAAAAGAAATTTTGGGGTTTTGTAAACTATTCTAAAATAAAGAAAATAAGAATTATTAAATATAAAAAAAACCAATAGCAAAAAGCTTTAGTTACGAGACAATCAATCATTCTTGGATTTTGATGTTGATCATTGATTACAAAATATTACTGTCAATTAAATAGTCACCCGTAGCATAACAACAAGCTCTGTTACACCATCTTTCCTTACTGAGTCGTTAGTTAAAACAAGCTCTTTAACTAATCTCTAAGCTCTCTAGATATAAGTTGTAGCAGCATTAACAACAAGAAAGATATGGGTTGACATTAGATAACAAACACATAAGCTCGGTTTATTTAATCTAAACCTTAATTCTCCTCCATCCCTAGTGATTAACTCCACAAGCAATTACGGACTTATGTTTTTAATCTGGCGGTAGATTATTTAATTTAACTAAATAGTGTGTACCCTATCTAATCAAACAAACAATCATTATAATGTGCTCAGAGAATCTTGTATATTTAATCAACAATTATATAATAGGTTCAAGAATCTCACAACATGCTTTTCCCAAGAATAATCAATTTACCTCATAACTGAATAAGAAAACTACTCACTAGACATATTCAAGATCATAAAATTCAAGTTTAATATCATAAAGAAGACAATTATCATGCAATAAACAATTAAACTATCAATCTTTAATAATATCAAACAAGAAATCTATAATCAAGATTATGATCTAATAAGATTTTAACAAAAAAAGAAATCACAAAATCTAAAAAAATAAAAAGAAAATAATTTTATAAAACAATAATAAGAAATCAGCAACTAATTAAAAATAAAGAAAAATAAATTTTTTATTAAAAACCCTAAAGAAAATCCTACAAGACTAAAAGAGAAGAGGGAGGAGAGGGATGTTGTTTATGAGAGCCTTGTGCTCTTTATATAGGCCTAAGGAAGAGTTTAAAAGACTTTCCTAAGCAATGTGGGATTCAGATAAGAGTTTACTTGGAAAACAAGTAATTTGACTAGTCAAACTTTTATCTTTATCTCATCATCTTTTACAATTATTTTCTAAGTAAAATTCCTAAGGCCTATTTTTATTAATTAATTACAGATATAAGACAAAATAAAATTAAGAAATTATCTTCTCTCAATAAAATCTGGTCTTGAACTTGCTTTGTTGGAATTTCTTCTCAATCTCGTTTTTCTGCCCAGAATTTCGTACTGATTTTGTCTAGACGTTTGACCCATCAAATGAACTCTGATTTTTGCGATCTTGGACATTTTGGAAACCTTAAGAAGTCTTCTACAACTTCTATGAAGGCCAATTCTTGAGATCAGGTCGTTAAATTGGTCGAAAACGTCAATCTTTCAAGCTGGACAGAAATATCTGCACCTTGCTCTTTTTAGCTTATTTTTATTCCAACTTTGATATTTAATACCTAAAACAAAAAATAAACATTAGTAAGCTCTTTTAGGCATAAAACATCAATAAAGCAAATATATTAGCACATATAAAATTCACAAAATATCATCCTATCACCACTGTATAATAATATATACTATATATAGCATTTAAATACATATGTATCTGTATAAGAATACATTTATATAATTATATAAGTATATTTCTTATTCTTTTCTTCTTTTCTTATTTAATTTGGATTTCAATTTATCCAAATTAAATTTCCTCTATTCATTATTTTCCATAATTCCAATCTTATTCCTATTTCCAAATTTAAATTTCCTTCACTCGAATTTCCCAAGTCGTCACTTCCACAATTCTCGGAATTTCCACAATATTCCGATCTCATAATTATATTTATGTATTTCATTAAATTTCCAATATTAATAATTTTCAATAAATGAAAAATTTACGGTTATCACATTCTCCCTACCTTAAGAAATTCGGTCCTCCGAATTTAACTTAAGTTAAAAGGTGGTGTATGCCGTATACTGACGACTTCTGACCTCTAGGTCATCCTCCAAGTAATACTGTCAGTACACTTTCAACATCAAGAGTATTTTAGACCACTACATGTTGTCTTTCATCATACATCTATACTCCCGTAAATTTATTTCTCAAATCAAGAGTTATTCATTTCCACTCTTTTCACATAAGAGTCCATACACAGTATTTTTCATATCATAGCTGATCTATGCTGTTCATCATCCATTCTTCTCACTTAGTGCCAAGTCAATATAGTTTGGTACTAGCATGTACTCATGTCAATTAGTTGTATGTAACTGTCCCAGTAGCTTTCATATCTCATGCATCTGCTCTCTCAATGTATCTTCAAGCGTTTCAATATTACATTAAGATATTTACATCAGTACAGAGCGATGCTATCAGTACACTTGGGATCTCAATGCCTTTTGCTGTTTCGCATTAAGCATATGGCAACTCAGAGACTCCCATCACATGTAATGCTTACTGGAACTGTACATATACTTTTCCACTGTTTCACACTCATACTTCGACTAAGGCACTAAAAGAATCTAAGAGTTCAATAGTGAAAAAGTGATTCCATTTAGACAATCAATCTTTAATCACTTCCACATCATAATATTTCTTTTGGACTTTTTGTTGTCCACAATATTCATTTTCTCGTTTATTTCATCAAGGCTGCATCTCACTTACAGACTTTACTATTGATCATCTCTTATAGAAATAACTCATGAGACCATCATCTTCTCTTCATGTAGTATGGTCATTACATCTCTTTTCATAATTTGGATTCTACCATTGAATCCTCCAATCATCCATTTAGTCATCACATTATCTATACAGTTCCACCATTTCTATCATGTCAAGGTGGTTATATGTACAAACATTTCCCATTTATATACTGGCAATAAACATATCAATTATCTTACTCCTTTGAGTATCATTAATTTCGCTTTATCAAATTTGGCTTGATTTTACATCTTGCCACTGTCATGTGATACCCAACACTAGTCACTTTTCAGTCTTAATTTTGGGAACTATTTCATGCTCCCTACTCATCATGCAACTTATCTCCTTATTTCATTTTCATATTTTTCACTCTCATCATCTTAGTCGGTTTTCTCCAGTGGTATGGTATTCTATTGTTAAAATCTTTTAACATTTTACATACCATCTTCTCTTCCCACTTATCCGTTTACCGACTTTAGTTTCTTTAGTTATATCTCATCAGTAGAGCAGCTAGTCCCATAATTCTTTTATATATTGGCAGTAGTATCTAGCTAGACTTATTAATTCCGTATCTCAATCCTTATCTCTCTATCATAGACAGATTCACTGTCATTCTGTCATTTCGAGATCATATATCTCAGAAAGAGATACTGTCTAGCCAAGTCTCTTATTTGCCAAACTCAACACAAGTCCACAATCTTTGAGACTTTGAAGAGTTATACCACAATGCTGCTCATGTTCCATTCGTATCTTTAACTATTTCAATACCTCATCACTTTATTCTTATTTGGATGCCTCATTCATTAGGCTTATATACCTCCATAAGGTAATTCATTAACTTTGTAAACCTCAGTAAGCACTCGTACAGTTCATGTCGAGTTCAAATCATTATTTCATGGACCTCAATCTCCAATCTTTTATCTAATGACGCTTTATACTAAGGCTAGTCTTATTAACTCCCATGTATCTTTGATCAAATCAATAAAGCGTCCATTTTCATGTAGATGAATACTTGTTCTTCACAAGAACTTTATTAAATAGTAAGAATTTACTATATCACTTTAATTCATCTACGCTATGCTTCTCTCATTTATACTTATACAAATAACTTCATTATCATCAATTTATGTTATTTGTATTTCCATAAATCACACCTTTACAAGTGAATTTCATTATTCACACATTTTCCAGAGTTATTTTCTTAAGCTTTTTGGATTCTTTCTATATTCTCCGATATAAGCTTAGAATTAAATTTCATATCCACAATCGAGTCAATGTTAGCTCGATTTTTCCAATCTATATAACTCTGAAAATCTTATCAGGAATTACATCCGATACTTTCTTTAATCACACATCTCTTTTATCATTTCAGACATTTCATCCTCATGTCCTGTCATACACTCTATATATCCTCAAGGCAGAGACATTTACTATTCAAATCATTTTAATTCATACTCTACCTTGATGTCATTGTTTACTCATACTTTACAGCATTACAAACTCAATGTAGTAAGCTGTATCAAGTACAACAATCATTAACACATTCTACAGCTAACCAATTTATTATTGCTGTAATTTACTTTAAAATCAATTTCGTTTAATGAATTCAAGTTTAATTCCCTTGAGCATGTTATCCACGAGGTTCGAACCCTTTCGTACCTAGTTCCTTACACTCGTGTTACTATTGAGATAATTGTAAGAGCCCCACCCGTTCGAATCGGCCGTTGGCGAGGATCCCCTAGGCGATCCTTTCACCCCAGGTTTACCCTTACAAGTGAGTCGACAACCACATAGTTCACCCACACCTCATAATATATTGTCCACTGCGGGTTGCCCATCATTGGGTCGCCCATCCCTGTTTCATCTCAAGGGTCCTGATGAACACAAGTTAGCTGTCACCTTCTTTTGTTTATCACTTACTATTCTTATACACATTTTCCCATTTGCAGTACTCCATGCAGTACATCAATTTGCAATGCATATTTTAAATGCTTCGGTTCTATAAATAATTATTCATTTACTACCTCAAAAACAGTATACATGTATAGAACTGTAATTAACCACACTGTTATGGATTTCATCATTTGTTAATGTCCACGATCTCATAATAATAATCCAAGTTGATACACTCATAATTCCAGCCCTTACAATCAATAACCGGGCCAATTATCTTGTATCTTTCCACTACACTCTTATCAGATCGCACCATATAAGGCCTCGACCCGTCCGCCTGTATACATCTGTACTGTCCTCTTTGAGAATGCCCAGCTCGTTCACTGGGTCACCCCTCAAGGTTTCATCATGAGGCCTAACCCGTTCACTAGGTCACTCGTAATTCACTTCCATAATCGAAGTGTAAGTGGAATCAGTAATAGGGATCGTTATATTCATATGACATTCTCTATGCCATTAATAACTCCATTACTCTCAATGGATTCAAGATCGACTTGATTTTATTACTATTCAGAACTTCGCCCAATATAGGGGCGTTTTCGTCATTTTGACATTTATTTCTTTCTCCTCAGTATACATTTAAACCAAGGATCTCATTATCTATGTACTGATATTATTCTTTCTGATACTTATATCAGCAATTTAAATCTTATTCGATTTCGATAGAGAAGTTCACTAAAATCCATAATTGGATTATCTTGCTTGTAATACAGCTTTACATCATCAATTTCTCTATCAAGTCAATCAATTCAAACTTCTGTTGGTCTATTCTGACTCCCGGTAAAATTTTGGAGGCAGGGGTATTTTGGTCATTTTTGGTCAAAAGTTTTCTCTCTCTTCAAAATACCTTCAAACGGTTATCTTAAGGTATATTTAATGATGATATTTCATTTCCCTCTTTTATATCATCCCCTTCAGGTCTCAGTTTGATCCGGACAGAAAAGTACTGGCAGGGCCCTCACCGAGTCCGTTTCTATTCCTTACCGAACCGACCTTCATTTAGATTATAAGATCACCAATTTCTGGCAATTTCTGAGCCTATTTTACTCTTTAACCATCTTGAATTCTTGATTCTCACCCCCTCCAAAGCATTTAACTCAATTTACAATCATTTACTTTTTCTAAGTATTTAGACAACACAGTACTACAAGAGATGTTAACCTTTTTCGACACATTTTCTTTCCCAAAGTATCGACAGACATCAGGCCAACCTTGCTCTGATACAATTAAATTTGTAACAGTCCAGTAACCCAATAATACACATATTATTACATAATTTTGACAGTTGGGTTGTCTGCGATACTTTACTTTTCATATTCATCAAACTATTACATTTAAAAAGTAACTATCATTTACATCCCCTATCTTAATTTACAAGAAAGTAGTACTGTAGATAAGTCTAAATACGGAAAATAAATGGTCGTACCTCATGTAATAAATCAAGCTGTCGCATCGTCCCCAAATGCACAGCCAAAATCCTTAGCTATCTGACTATCAGTCCTCGAAAATCTGAAATGTTAAAATTAAGGGGTGAGCAAACCACAGCTCAGTAAGAAAGTTATATGTCACACTGATAGGATGATATTTTGTGAATTTTATATGTGCTAATATATTTTCTTTATTGATGTTTTATGCCTAAAAGAGCTTACTAATGTTTATTTTATGTTTTAGGTATTAAATATCAAAGTTGGAATAAAAAGAAGTTAAAAAGAGCAAAGTGCAGTATTTTCTGTCCAGCTTGAAAGATTGACGTTTTTGACCAATTTAACAACCTGATCTCAAGAAGTGGCCTTCATAGAAGTTGTAGAGGACTTCTCAAGGTTTCCAGAATGTCCAAGATCGCAAAAATCGGAGTTCATTTGATGGGTCAAACGTCTAGACAAAATCAGTACGAAATTCTGGGCTGAAAAACGAGATTGAGAAGAAATTCCAACAAAGCAAGTTCAAGACTAGATTTTGTTGAGAGAAGATAATTTCTTAATTTTATTTTGTCTTAGATCTGTAATTAATTAATAAAAATAGGCCTTAGGAATTTTACTTAGAAAATAATTGTAAAAAGATGATGAGATAAAGGTAAGAGTTTGACTAGTCAAATTACTTGTTTCCCAAGTAAACTCTTATCTGAATCCCACATTGCTTAGGAAAGTCTTTTAAACTCTTCCTTAGGCCTATATAAAGAGCACAAGGCTCTCATAAACAGCAATCCCTCAAATCCCTCACATCCCTCTTCTCCCTTTTCTCTTTTAGTCTTGTAGGATTTTCTTTAGGGTTTTTAATAAAATTTTATTTTTTTATTTTTAATTAGTTGCTGATTTCTTTATTATTTTTAATTCTGATTTTTGTTTTCTTTATTTAAATTAATATTGTTTGTGTGTTCTTGCTTGCTAGTTTATAATCTTGATTAGTAATTCTGATTTTATATTATTAAAGATTGCTTCTTTGATTGTTTCTTGGATGATATTTGTAATCTTTATAATATTAAACTTGAATTATATGATCTTGAATATGTCTAGTGAGTAGTTTTCTTATTCAGTTATGAGGTAAATTAATTATTCTTGGGAAAAGCATGTTGTGAGATTCTTGAACCTATTGTATAATTGTTGATTAAGTATCCAAGATTCTCTGAGCACATTATAATGATTGTTTGTTTGATTAGATAGGGTGCACACTATTTAGTTAAACTAAATAATCTACCGCCAGATTAAAAACATAAGTCCGTAATTGCTTGTGGAGTTAATCACTAGGGATGGAGGAGAATTAAGGTTTAGATTAAATAAACCGAGCTTATGTGTTTGTTATCTAATGTCAACCCATATCTTTCTTGTTGTTAATGCTGCTACAACTTATATCTAGAGAGCTTGTTCTAGGTAGGTTAAGTAGTTAGAGATTAGTTAAAGAGCTTGTTTTAACTAACGACTCAGTAAGGAAAGATGGTGTAACAGAGCTTGTTGTTATGCTACGGTTGACTATTTAATTGACAGTGATATTTTGTAATCAATGACCAACATCAAAATCCAAGAATGATTGATTGCCTCATAACTGAAGCTTTTTGCTATTTGTTTTTTTTTATATTTAATAATTCTTGTTTTCTTTATTTTAGACATAGCTTACAAAACCCCCCCAGATTTTCTTCTTCTTTCCCCAAATCCTGAAATTAGATTTTTAATTTAATAATTAATTTAAATAATTCAGTCTCTGTGGGTTCGACCCTTGCTCCGCTATCTATATAGTACAGTTAGGAAATTTTATTTTTGGTGACTGACGACACTCATCACACACTTGATATTCGGTTACCTGTATGCTGAAAATAATTTTTCAGTTTCTTTAAATCTTCCTAGAGGCTCTAGGCTCACATATAGGAATGATACTAAAGTCGGCTAAGGATCCGGATGGAGTAAGGCAGGTATTTTAGAATACCTGACTTGTTCCGGAACCTAGAAGCAACTGTAGAGAGTACTATATCAATTGTTCTCAAAACGATATAATATTCGTTTCCGTAAAGTAAACCATTTATTTCTCTTCACTTCAGTATATTTTAAAATACGTGTTAGTTCAGTAGTAAAATAATGGTTTACTTCTGTTCTCATCAGTACAGTTAAAACACGTGACAGTACAGTTGTTTATAAATATCCAAAACCGTTGGATCAGTAAACAGTAGTTTTCGGTGCTATTTATTAATTCAGTACCTTACAACCCAGTAAAACCGTATCTTATAGCTCAGTAAAATAGTAATATTCAGTAAAACAGTATTTCGATACGATTTAGTCAGAAAACAGTAAACAATAGCTACTAATTTAGTAAACAGTATACGGTAGCTTTCAGTTCAGTAAACAGTATATGATAGCTTTCTTTTCAGTAAAACAGTAATCAGTGGCTACCATTTCAGTAACCAGTACAATTCAGTAATAAACAATGTTTTGGTACGGCTTTGTTTAGTAAATAGTACAGTAATTTAGTACAGTAAACAATACAGTACAGTAAATAGGATTCCATAAATCCTTTCAGTAAACAGTAAGCAGTAAGTGAGACTAGGCAACACCCTACATGTAAATCATGCTATCATCATCCACTAGGGACACAGTAACAATAATGAGATCTATGGCCATGATCTATGATATGTTCTCGATGTACACTTGCTAGGTGACAATCCGGGATGCTGATGACTAGCTGGTCAATCAGTCACGTGACAGTACCAGTATGGTATGATGCATGAAGCTCGAGGCCTAAGTCTCAAAACAGTATAACCGTACCATAGCCTTTATGGATTTTAAACACAGTAAATTAAAATATTTCACAAGTATCCATAAGGCTCACATGTAATAAATCATCACCTTTATAAAATAATTAAATTAAATAACATTTCTCAAAAAAATTTCATAAAGGTATAAATCATATTTTCCATACGGTGAAAACAGTTTATAAATCATCACTGTAAAATATAAAAGATTATAATTGTCTTTTTCACCGTAAAACATATACGCACGCTTTTTTGTGCTTTCTATCGAAAACATGGTTTTCAAAATAATCGGAATTCAAATCAATTATTTTTATGATTTATAGAAAAATAAAATATTTATTTTCCAATTCAACAATTCCATCACCATGTTTTCCTTCTAAAAACACGTGTAGAGACTTCTAGTCTCGAAATCATAGTTTTCCATTATTTCTTAACCTTTATGGAATTTATGCAATTAATTATTTTCATAATTAAAACCATAAAGGTTTTATATAAAATTAAGTGAATATTTAAGAAATATTTATAAAATATTCACTTCAGTCCTTTTTATTTTCTATCTTGTTTCACTTGAGATATCACTTACCGAGTGAGTTTTCGGTGATTTCATTTTCACCATTCTTGAAAATATGAATGTTTTAAATTTAAACTTTCATATATCCATGTTTATGAAAAATACTTGATTTCTCGATTTTCGTGACTGAAAATCGTTTCTCGTGAAATCAAATCATTTATTATGATTTTCAATGATTTTTGGTAAATTTTAGTAATTTTTCGATAATTTTCCGGCAGTATAACGGCTGCCTATTGGCTAGCCTCTTGCACAGAAAATATAGTTATATTTCTCAATCGGTAAATCGCCACAATTTTCAAACAGATAAATCACCACAGTTTTCAACCAATCATTGTCAATTGCATTTATAAAATTTAAATGCATAATTTAAAACATGTGGCCGAATATCTTTACAGGCGGCACATGTCCCCCTTACCTGTCTCGGGTCAACGATCGCCTCGTTCGTCGCGCCCGTGTTCACCTCGCCCGATTTCCTCAGCTCGGTCATCGAGGGAATTTTCTGGAAATTAAATTCTAAAATTTAGAATTTTTTCATAATTATTTAAATTAAATACTCAGAATTAATTTTTAAAATTCTTACTGAATTTCTCGGATTTTTTTCGGGTTTTCCGAAATTTTCGAATTCTTAGGAATTTTTTGAATTCCGGAAATTCCTTTTTCTCTTACTCTTTCTCTTTCTTCTTTTTTTCTTCTTCTCTTTCTCTTTCTTCTTTTTTTTCTTCTTTCTTTCTTTTTCTTTTTTCTTTGCTTTTGCTTTTTTCTTCTTTTTTTTTTCCTTTTTTTTTCTTTTCTTTTCTTTCGGTCAGATCGGTTTAGACCAGTCAACTTCCCCTCGTCTTCGGTTCTCCTCGGCGGTCGGTTCTCCGGCAGTTCAACGGCTCCTCAGCTGGCCGACGCCACAGCGAACCTGGATCTGGCCTCTGTTCATCTCGAATCGGTGGCACGGCGGCAGATCTACTCGGTTTTGGTTCGGTTCCTTCCGCCTTTTTGTTCTCCCTCCTCCGCCATTCACCGCCTCTCCGGTGGCCTCCTACCTCTTCCTCTTCCTCCGGCGATGCTTCGGTGGCAGTGGTGGTGGCCAATTTGGCCGGCACCACCAGTTCCTCTTTTCCCCTTTTTTTTTCTTCACGGCTTCCACCGGTTTTTTCCTTCGGTTTTCCTTCTTTCCCGCCGTTTCTTTTTCTCTTCCGGTCACCGGCTTCTTCTCCTCTCCTCACCGGCACCATCTTTCTCTCTCCCTCCTCCTCTCTTGGCCGGCCGACGGTGCTTGACCTTGCTTGGGAAGAAGAATCGGGATTTTCCCGATTCTTTTCTTCTATTTTCTTTCTTCTTTTTTTTTGTTTTATTTAATTACATACAATTATATCTATATACTATATATTATACATATAATATGTTATTTTATATATATTATATAGATATATATACAACTTTAATGTAAAATACATTAATTGTATACATATGTATTATTTGATGTATAAAATAGTAGATATACATATATATACCACTATATAATAATATATACTATATATAGCATTTAAATACATATGTATATGTATAAGAATACATTTATATAATATATAATTATATAAATATATTTCTTATTCTTTTCTCTTTTTCTTATTTAATTTGGATTTCAATTTATCCAAATTAAATTTTCTCTATTCATTATTTTCCATAATTCCAACCTTATTCCTATTTCCAAATTTAAATTTCCTTCACTCGAATTTCCCAATTTGTCACTTCCTCAATTCTCGGAATTTTCACAATATTCCGATCTCATAATTATATTTATTTATTTAATTAAATTTTCAATATTAATAATTTCCAATAAATGGAAAATTTACGGTTATCACATCATTGGACCTCCATAGATGCTTAAAGGATCACAATCATCATGAACATGACTTAAGATTTGTGAGCTGGATAGGCCTCCATCAATGCATGCATGTTGTGTGTTTTTAGTTTGGCTTACCCATGGACGTAATCATATATATACATATATATATGCATATAACTACGACTCCTTTCGTATCCATTTAACATACATTACATACACCATATTAGTGCATGTTTCCCGTAATTCGCGAAGATTTCGATCTTCCAAATGTAACCATGATCTTACATTTGTAAACCCCAAAATTACATTATTGCATTATATTCACATTTAATTACACTTGAGTACATGATCGGTTTAAGAAAATTTATGGTTCTCATAGATTCATCCTAAATTTTATTAGGTTAATAGTAAAATTTATAATAATTAACCGTAAAATTAATGTAATTTAGCATAAATTTTATGTAATATAATTATAACAACACTATAAAAAATTCAAATAAACGATAATTAATCGTAAAATTTATAATAATAAGCATAAAATAATTTCAAAATTATTAGGGCAGTTGAATGCCTATGTATGGTAGTCAACTGACTCAGTAATTTTTCTAGACAAAATGATTTTGCTTAAAAATGACAATCGATTGGTATTAAAGGCAATCGACTGCCTATATACCAGAAGCAATTTGTTGATGAGTGTCGTCAGTCACCAAAAATAAAATTTCCTAACTCTACATGTAGATAGCGGAGCAAGGGTCGAACCCACAGAGACTGAATTATTTAAATTAATTATTAAATTAAAAATCTAATTTCAGGATTTGGGGAAAGAAGAAGAAAATCTGGGGGGTTTTGTAAGCTATGTCTAAAATAAAGAAAACAAGAACTATTAAATATAAAAAAAACAAATAGCAAAAAGCTTCAGTTATGAGGCAATCAATCATTCTTGGATTTTGATGTTGATCATTGATTACAAAATATCACTGTCAATTAAATAGTCAACCGTAGCATAACAACAAGCTCTGTTACACCATCTTTCCTTACTGAGTCGTTAGTTAAAACAAGCTCTTTAACTAATCTCTAACTACTTAACCTACCTAGAACAAGCTCTCTAGATATAAGTTGTAGCAGCATTAACAACAAGAAAGATATGGGTTGACATTAGATAACAAACACATAAGCTCGGTTTATTTAATCTAAACCTTAATTCTCTTCCATCCCTAGTGATTAACCCCACAAGCAATTACGGACTTATGTTTTTAATCTGGCGGTAGATTATTTAGTTTAACTAAATAGTGTGCACCCTATCAATCAAACAAACAATCATTATAATGTGCTCAGAGAATCTTGGATACTTAATCAACAATTATATAATAGGTTCAAGAATCTCACAACATGGTTTTCCAAAGAATAATTAATTTACCTCATAACTGAATAAGAAAACTACTCACTAGACATATTTAAGATCATAAAATTCAAGTTTAATATCATAAAGAAGACAATTATCATGCAATAAACAATTAAACTATCAATCTTTAATAATATCAAACAAGAAATCTATAATCAAGATTATAATCTAGCAAGCAAGAACACACAAACAATATTAATTTAAATAAAGAAAACAAAATCAGAATTAAAAATAATAAAGAAATAAGCAAAATAATAAAAATAAAATTTCTATTAAATCTACTCTAAAACTAAACAAGAGAGAAGAGGGGGAAGAGAGGGATGTGAGGGATTTGAGGGATGTTGTTTATGAGAGCCTTGTGCTCTTTATATAGGCCTAAGGACGAGTTTAAAAGACTTTCCTAAGCAATGTGGGATTCAGATAAGAGTTTACTTAGAAAACAAGTAATTTGACTAGTCAAACTCTTACCTTTATCTCATCATCTTTTTACAATTATTTTCTAAGTAAAATTCCTAAGGCCTATTTTTATTAATTAATTACAAATCTAAGACAAAATAAAATTAAGAAACTATCTTTTCTCAACAAAATCTGGTCTTGAACTTGCTTTGTTGGAATTTCTTCTCAATCTCGTTTTTCTGCCCAGAATTTCGTACTGATTTTGTCCAGACGTTTGACCCACCAAATGAACTCCAAATTTTGCGATCTTGGACATTCTGGAAACATTGAGAAGTCCTCTACAACTTCCATGAAGGCCACTTCTTGAGATCAGGTCGTTAAATTGGTCAAAAATGTCAATCTTTCAAGCTGGACAGAAAATACTGCACTTTGCTCTTTTTAACTTCTTTTTATTCCAACTTTGATATTTAATACCTAAAACATAAAATAAACATTAGTAAGCTCTTTTAGGCATAAAACATCAATAAAAAAAATATATTGCCACATATAAAATTTACAAAATATCATCCTATCATTTGTCCAGTAAAATAACTAGATCAGTCGATTGACATAAACGGGCATTCTACTGCCTTAAATTTTCTAAGCAATTAGATAATATAGTTTCATATTTTGAAGCGATAAAATTGTAATTTTAATTTTTATGAATGGTTAAAAATGTAATTTAAATATTTTGTTACATTTTAAAAGGATAGAAATATAATTTACATTATATTTAATTAAAATTAAGTTTATCTGTTAACCTGTTAAACTATTATTAACATATTTATTTAATTTTTAAAATTTATTCAATTTTTTATGAGATATTAAATATCTTATGATATTTCATGACCTTACAGTAAAGTCGATATTTTGTAATCTTACGATAAATAAATTCGTAACAATACTAACCAAACATATTTTCAAAATTTAAAAACAAAATAAAATAAAAACAAAATTTTCAAAAAAAAATAAACGTAAAATAAAAAACAGGAAAGGAATTGAAACGACCACTAAATATTTCTAGCTGCTTCTCCATTTCAGTCCTCCAAAACCCTAACCCTATAAATCTCTTCCATTTCCATTCTTCCTCGCCTCCGACTTAACACTAAACCCACTTAAAAACCCTACAAACAGTGAAATCAAACCATGCCTGAGGTTGAGCTCTCTCATTCGGAAAAGAAAAAGCACAAGAAAAAAACCATGGCCGATTCCGCAACCAAAGAATCTGACCATGATTTCATGATCAAACCCCAGAGCACCGCCCCTTCCATCGACACTTCCCAGTGGCCTATCCTGCTCAAAAACTACGACCGCCTCAACGTTCGAACCGGACATTACACTCCTCTGCCTTCTGGCTTCTCTCCTCTCAAGCGGCCCCTTGCTGAGTACATCAGGTACGGTATTTTGAACCTTGATAAACCCTCCAACCCTTCTTCGCATGAAGTTGTTGCTTGGATTAAGCGTATTTTACGCGTCGAAAAGACTGGCCATAGTGGAACTTTGGACCCCAAAGTCACTGGGAATCTCATTGTTTGTATTGATAGAGCCACACGGCTTGTTAAGTCCCAACAGGGTGCGGGCAAAGAGTATGTCTGCGTTGCCCGTCTGCATTCCAAAGTGCCTGACGTCGCTAAGGTTGCTAGGGCTCTTGAAACTTTGACTGGAGCTGTTTTTCAGAAGCCGCCGTTGATCTCGGCCGTTAAAAGACAGCTTAGGATTAGGACTATTTACGAAAGTAAGCTTCTTGAGTATGATGTAGACAGACATTTGGTTGTTTTCTGGATTTCTTGCGAGGCAGGTACTTATGTTAGGACCATGTGTGTTCATTTGGGATTGATTCTTGGCGTTGGTGGGCATATGCAGGAACTTAGAAGGGTTAGATCTGGGATTTTAGGGGAGAAAGATAATATGGTCACAATGCACGATGTTATGGATGCACAATGGGTTTATGATAATTATAGGGATGAAAGTTTCTTGAGGAGGGTGATTATGCCTCTTGAAGTTCTTTTGACTAGTTATAAGAGGTTGGTTGTGAAGGATTCTGCTGTTAATGCTATATGTTATGGGGCAAAGTTGATGATTCCAGGATTGCTGAGGTTTGAGAATGATATTGAGGTTGGAGAGGAAGTTGTGTTGATGACTACTAAAGGAGAGGCAATTGCATTGGGAATTGCAGAAATGACGACTGCAGTGATGGCTACTTGTGATCATGGTGTTGTGGCAAAGATTAAGAGGGTGGTTATGGATAGGGATACTTATCCGAGGAAGTGGGGTTTGGGGCCAACTGCATCCATGAAAAAGAAATTGATTGCAGAAGGCAAATTGGATAAGCATGGAAAACCTAATGATAGTACTCCTAAAGAGTGGTTGAGAAATGTTGTGTTGCCAAGTGGTGGGGATTCTGTGGTTGCAAACCTTGCAGCTTCTGCTGAACCTGCTGTGAATATTAGTGGGACAGCTGTTGTAGAGAAGGAGACTACAGTGGTAGAATATGAGAATGACAAAAAGAAAAAGGTCACGGATGAGGAAGATGGGGAGGGGCACAAGCGCAAATTGGATGAAAGAAGTGATGGCCCTGTTCCAGTTGTTGCCAAGAAAGCTAAAGTTGAAGAAGCCGAAGTTGAAGTTGAGAAGAAAGAGAAAAAGAAAAAGAAGAAGGATAAAGAGGATGGTGCTGCAGAAACTGATGAGAAGTCTGAAAAGAAGAAGAAAAAGAAGAACAAAGATAAGGTTGAAGCTACTTCACCATATACAGGGAAGTCTGAGAAGAAAAAAATGAAAAAGAGCAATGAGAGCAAGGAGTCTACTGCTGTTGTTAACGGTGCAAATGATGCAGGAGCTGAAAAAAGTGAAAAGAAGAAAAATAAGAAAAAAACCAAAGATGCAGTATAGGAGTAAATAAGCAGGTTTCAGAACTTTCCTTTTTATAGGAAATCAAGTTTTCCTTGTATGTTTGGCACCTACAGTAAGTTTTTAGTAGTGTTTGCTGTTTTTAAATGTAGTTTTGGCAGAAACATTTTTATTATTTACTTTTGTGTAATGCAATGCTTTCATTCTCAATTATTTGTTTCTTTATTTGTAACCTTCTGTTAATGTTTTTTCTCTAACCATTTTCAAGAGGTATTTTAGCCTTCTAGTGATAATGGCTGCTGATGAAAGAGTTGTGAGGTAATTTCAAAGCAAATATTTTCTTCATTTTGACATGGCTACCTGCATTTTTTCTCTTGTTTGTGCCTGCCTCTGGATATGGAACTTGTTATGTTTCAAGTCTTATCTTGGTTTTACACCAACTTTCTAACTTGACAGGAGAGTGATGCTAACTTATGGAGGAAGCAATGTGTTTCCAGCTCTGCTGACACTATATAAAGATTTGGGGATTTGGAGGTTTGTAATGGTCGATATTCTCAATTGACTTTGGTCCCACCCATCCCCATAAGAATTTGATAAATTGTATTGCATGCTAATGCTTTTATATGGCATTTTGATTCTTGAAGAGATATTGTTAACTTTGTATGTTAATCAACATGAACATCCTGTACATCTGCCTTTGTGGTTTGCTGATATTGTATCACCTCCTTGGAAACTTGTACTTGTTTCTCTTGGCTGTTTCAGTGCCATATTTAGTCGCCATTGAGCTTGTGGTACAAGGGTGTTATAGTTCATGTGTGGTTTGCTGATATTGTATCACCTCCTTGGAAACTTGTACTTGTTTCTCTTGGCTGTTTCAGTGCCATATTTAGTTGCCATTGAGCTTGTGGTACATGGGTGTTATAGTTCATGTGTGCTTTTCAGGCTTCAAAGAGACAAGGGTCACTGTTTTAACTGTCAATGCATTGGATAATAGTTTAGTTTTGAAGCAAAGAAAAGGTTTAAATTTTCTTTCCTCAATAAAAAACAGAAATATTGAAGTTCGTCAAGTTTAAAGCTTGAAACTTGAAATATTGAACTGATTCTGCAATTTGTTTCCATGGGTTACCCTTGTTTTGGGTTTTGGTAAGGCATTGAAATTGGGAAGGGAAGGATTGTTTTTTATCTTATTTCATTGGGCTTAAATTATGAAGAAGGTTTATGCACTAGTTCAATTACTGCTAGTTGTCCTCCTGGATTTCACTTTGAATTTTGCTTTTCCATTTTTTTACACTATGCTCTGGCGAATGTTGTTTATCAACTTTATTAGTTTCTCCTGTCTGCCACCGCATAGGTTCTGCTAGTGACTCACTACTTAGCTCCTTGTTTGCAGTCCTCAAACCAAATTTTGATAGTGGATTATGTTGAGAATGATTTATGATTTATAGATGAATGAAGAGAAAAACCATTACTCATCTTCATAATTGATCCGTCAGGTCATGTTTTCCAAAGCGTTTCAATAATGAAGTTAATCTAAAATTTCTAATTTTGGGGTTATTTTTTTCTTCGGTGGAAGTGTTATTCAGCGAATATACAGGTATTTTTCCATGATGGTGTTCCATGAGAGTGTTGTTCTGAGATGATATTGTCTCGAGAAAGTGTTATTTCGTTAAAATGTTATTTTCTTGAAGTGTTGTTTTATGAAGCTACTATTTCATGATTATATTGTTTAGTGGTGGCAAACAGGTGGATTCGATTTGAGTTGTCTTTGGGTTCAGGTTATTTTAGGTTCGATTTTTTCGGATTTAGGTCATTTTGGATTTGGGTTTTTTCGAATTCGGATACTTTTGATTTAGAGTATTTTTGGATTTGATTTGATTTTAATCGGGCAAGTTTAGTGGATTTAATTAAATTATTTTGAAATTTTATAAGTTATAAATATTTTTTTATAATTTTAAATTTAATAATTAATTTAATTTTTTATGTAGTTAAATAAAAATATAATAGAATTGTTAAATTAAAGATAAATTTAAAAATAAAATTTATATAAATATAAATTTTTACATTTTAATATTTTTATTATTGGACAATGATTTTTTTTTTAATTTTTCGCGATATTCATATTTGTTATAAAATATATTAATAATTATAAAGAACTTTATTTTTTAAGTGAGCCAATAAAAATATATATAGTAAAACTAAAGGAAAATGAAAATTGAGAAGTATTAGTTATACAAATAAATAAAAAATTATAAAAAAATCATATTAAACGATTAAACATTTATATAAATTACTTTATACTTTTAACAATAATTTATTGAGTTATTGTATTTTTTTGGTTAACGTTGAGCAATTGAAATTTGGACACTCTTAGTCCAATTTTTTTTACTTTGTTTTATTAGTTTTTTTTTAATAATGATATTATATTTTTAATAAAATTTTAAGAATATTTCTTACATTTATTTTGTTTTTAAATATCAACATAATTAGTAATTAAATTATTTTTTTTTGTATAAGCATAGGTATTTTCAATTCGTTTTACAGTTTGATATTAATCTTGTTTAAATCGGGAGCAGTAAACGGTAATTAAATTAAATCTAATCGTATAACTTATTAACTAATTGTTAACTATAGTATACATTAAAAAAGTTTTAATATTATTAATTATTGGTCAACTAATTATTTCAATTTTATATCTATTTTGTTTTTGGTTTGTACATAAATTATAATATTAACATTATTATATTAAATATAATCGTACTCGTACACACAAATTAATCAAATATTCTATTGAAAATTTATAACATTGAATTCAAAAAGTTATATATACAAATTGATATTATATTAATTAATAATAACATTTGATATAATCATATCATATACAGTCACACATCAATTGAGTATTAATTTTTTCATGTTCACATTAACATAATAACATTAGATATACATTAATCGATAGAATGTCTAATTAAAATGTTAAATAGTAGATATTAATAAATTAATTAATATAATGCTAGCTATTTAAATATAATTAATCATAATATTAATAAAGTATAAAAACAAATGTTATTAAAATTACTGCTTACACCATAATACTACTATAGTATACGATTAAATTACATTTAATTTACTATTAGAAATATTACTTTTATCTACACTTTAATTTTATATTTAATAGATAATAAATAAATTATTTTTAATAAATAATTAATTATATCAAAATAATACCTATACACTAAGAGATTACATAATTTTTTTTTGAAGAAAATTTCAAATGATCCAAGCAACAAATTAGAAATGGAAAACAATCCGTTTGTTAACAATCTAGGTTCTCAAACTTACATGTACCAGGAGCTCCATCAGCTAAACAGCACACTAAAGTTGCATACGTGATAGATGGCGCCTTGAAGGGGGTGTAAGAGCAAGGAGAAGTTTCTTTCTTGGTCCCATTGGTATCCCACATTTAATCTGAAAAAATTATTATAATATAATATATAAATCATTGTTATAAAATACGAAATTGGAATCTTATTAATATAACAAATTATTAATTACCAATAACAAGATTTATTCATGTTTTTTATTAAAATTACCGCTTACATCATAATACTACTATAGTATATTTTTTAAATTATACTTTACTATTATAAATAATTATTTTTATCGATATTTAATTTTATAATTAAAAAAGTGCATCAATTATTTATTATTTTTAAATAATAATCATATAATTATAATTCGAGTTTTTTCAGGTTATAAATTCAGTTTTTTACAAGTTTTGGATAGGATCGGTCTTAGTTTCGGATCGTATCGAGCTTGAGTTATGTTAGGTTAGAGTTGTGTCGGGTTCGAGTTCATTTGGGCTTGAGTTTTTTTGATTTCGGATTTTTTCTGTTTCGAATTTTTTTGGTTTCGAGTCTTTTACTTTGGTCAATTTGGGTTGGGTCGGCTTCGGTCTCGAGTTGGTTCGAGTGGGTTTTCAGGTTCGGGCCAGCTTTTACCACCTCTAATATTGTTTAGCAACTTTCAATGGAACAATTTTATTACTTGTTTTGATTAGTCTTCACTAGTATAATTTTTAATGAAATTTAAAGAGATAATATTGAAATTAAAATCAAATATCTACGTTGGATAATTATTTCACACATCGCCGGTGAGTTTTTTTACTTCACAAATGGGGTTAGGATCATGAAATATGTCCTATTTTATTTATTGAGTTTATATATGACGCACTGACAGTATATAGCTTCTATACACTGTCAATTAATCATAAGACATGTGTCATGATCCTAACACTGTTTGTAAAGTAAAAAAACTGTCACGATCCAAAATACCATATATTTTAAACTAATTTCACATATACAAATCATATAGGTTAGGCTTGCCTGTAGTGTCTAATTCAAAATTCAAAATAAAAATTTATTTCTTTAATACAAAAACCCAGATTCGAAATTCGATTTCATATAAAAAATATAAATATTTACATCCCAAGTTTAATATACATAAAAGTAGCACTTTACAAAAATCAAAATACATAAAATAAATCAAGTATACTTCGACGAATTGGAAAAATAGCTTGAGGAATACCGGAAATAAGGTCTTCCTGGAAAGCAGACCCGAACTCACTGCAAATAATCTGGGAGTGAAAAATAAAGGTTTGAGCTAACGTGCTCAGTAGGGAACATCTATACGAAAGTTGATACAACGTATCCTATATACAATTTAAGAAACCAATTTTCATATGATAACCATGAATTTCAAAATATTTAATTTAAAAGGGTATGATCTAATGAGAAGGATACTATAGTGGATTGGGTAACTAGATGAGTATGGGAGGTACTTTTGTGAAATCCCAATTTCTTGTAATTTCCTATAATTGTATAGTATTTTAAGCTAGAATGATTAAATAAATATGAAATTTTGATTTATGAATGATATATGAGACATGGATGGAATAAGAGCAATTGAATAGTCAAATTGTCAAAGGGTCAAAAGTCAATGGCTGAGATGATAAATGGATAAAGGCTAATTAATGGCATTTGTCATCTTCTCCATCAACAAGGATCGGCAACCATTCCAGCTCCTCTCAAAATTCTCTAAGGGTGTGCTTGGTACAGCTGAAAAGTGGGAGGAAAGAAAATAATGAGAGGAAAACTGGAAAGAAAATAAAATTTGTTTTTGCTTGGTAGAAGAGAAAATGAGATGGAAAGAAAAGAAGAGAGAAATACGTTTTCTGCTCTCTCAAAAAAAATAAACTGCCCAAATCGGACAGAAATTAGGGAAGAAAATGTGAGGATGAAGATAAATTAGGTAAAAATACGAATATATCCCTAATAAAATTTAAAATTATCCATTTTCTTTTTTCTTTCAGAAGCTCACGGTCTCTCTCACCATACTCTCTGGATCTCTCCTTCTCCGTCTTCTCTGTCGCCGATGTTGTCTCTCCCACCGCCATTTGAGCCACCGTTCAGATCCCCATTTTAGGTTCTTCCATTTCATTTCAGGTTCTTACATTACATTATTTCATTTTTTTTGGGTGAAATTATTTCATCTTTATTTCATTTTTTGGGTGAAATTATTTCATCTTTATTTCATTTTTTGGGTGAAATTATTTCATCTTTTTAATACTTTGATCGTTATCTATTATTTTGATTCTCTCTGTTTTTAAGTTCCGCTTTTCTTTCCTCTACTTTGATTGTATATTCCCCCAATAAACCCCACATATTTTTTCTCATTACATTCCAATATGGCTTCGATTTGGGTGTAATTTTCTTCCTTCAAAATTTCCATTTTCAGCCATGGGTTCAATTAAAACCCAATCAATTTTCCTCATATCAGCCATTTTCCGTGTGGATTTAATCTTGTATGGAGAATGGCATGTCCATATGGAAGTTAGATACATAGATTTAGATTATCTTGTTTTCTCTGATGCTGCTTCTTTAATGGCTTCCGGTCATTTTCCTTACAAAAGAACCACTTACCGTTATTCACCTTTACTTGCTTTTCTTCTAATCCCTAACTCTTTTCTCTCTCGTTCTTGGGGCAAGTTTCTCTTCTCAGCTTCAGGTATTTTCAGTTCTTAGCAACAGTTGTAGCCTATCGAATTTTACCCAATTTTGAATTTGTTATGCTAGTTTCTTGCTTTTGCACTTGGGAAATTCTTGTTGGAGATGATTTTTTATTTTTGATTTTGATGTATCAATGCTTTTCCTTCAATTTATAACTGAAACTTTTCTTTCACTGCAGAAATTGATCAATCAGAAGTGCTGGAGGTTATCAATGATAGTGGGTTGCATTTTATACAGTTGACTGTAGAGGCTCTTGTGGTGAAATATTCGTCGATTTGCAGGACTATAAATATTCAAAGGTGATAACATTGCACATTTAATTAATTTTAGTGGGCAAGGCAGTAAGCCACTTTTACTTGGTTACTAATCATCACTCTGATGCTCATTTTCTACTTACCATAGCACATGTGCAATGTGCAATCTGCATTTCCCATATACAACATTTGTACATGAACTCTTTCTAGCAAATGGAAAGACCGGAAACGTTTCCAGATTGATGAATTTGTTACGCTAGTTTCTTGCTTTTGCACTTGGGAAATTCTTGTTGGAGATGATTTTTTATTTTTTAGCTAAAAACCATGTCTAGATTTTCAGAATAAAGTCGGGAGTTCTTCAATCTTCAATTAGAATAAAGTTGCGTGAGGTTGCAGTTAAATGAACCAAGAAAAAGGTTAAGACACTGAAACTTTTGAAGAAAAAAACCAAGAAATTCTTGACTTACCTCATTTATTGTCATTGAAGTTTGATTTAAATTCAATATATATATGTTATTTGTTGTTAATTTTTTCTAGAACCCCATTTTTGTAGATTCGATAAATTTGCATCCCTTTTCACCTATTTGGTTATTTATGCTTCATATCAACGATAAACTGTCATTCAGATCCTTGATTGTTTGCCATGTTGTAACTTTCTATGAAAGGTTGAGAAATGAATGTTTTGGATTTAACTTTAGGGGGCATTTGGTTCCGTAATTCTATTTTCTCGCGTTTGGCTCTTCTAGACAAGGAAATGTAAGATCACTTAACGTTATATAAAAGGTACAAATAAGAATAGCTAGAAGAAAATTTGATACAGACTATATTCTCTCTATATGAATTCTGGAGATTCCAGAACAGATAAGAAATAAAAGCAAGTTGCTCTTGAGAGATAGATTGCTATAGGAGAGAGAATTTGCAGAAGTAGTTGTATATTCATCAGAGTGATTCTTCAGGCCAAAACAAAATCTGAGTGATTCTCATACGTTTCAATACTTTCAAACAACCTGAGTTTGTCTTAGCAGGCTTAATACTAATTAACTAATATTTAAATTCTTATTTGTTTAATGAAACGACTGAGCTCCAACTCCTCAGCTGATTCTAGATAGAGCTGTAACAAACATGGACTGTTTTCTAATTCCTTTTCCAAATAATATGTTCAAGGATAAAAATTTTATCAAGTCCATTCATCACTTTAGCAGAATATCAATGCTTATGTTATGAGCACTAAGCTCGATGTTGAGGGAATATTTCATACAAGTGTCCTTTGACTTGGTTAAGCATAATTTATTGTTCAGCATGTTTGATGGTTTCATTATCATTGCAATTTTGTTGTTGGTTTTCTATTACATTTAACTTTCTAAAATTTTTATCATGGCTGCTTGGTTTTGTGTACATGAATAATGGTGCAAATACTTACTACATGATGACTGATTTTGGGGATTTTGGGGTTGTAGATGGGCAATGTTTGGTTTTGCTGTTGGGATGCTAACATCCGTGTTTAAACTAGTTTCAACCAATTAGGGGTGAAATTAATCTGTTTCTGTAGTTTCAATAGATTCACATCAGTGTGCAAAGTTAAAACATTTTGAATAGCTTTCTTGTTCAAATGTATAAGCAACTGCTTTTAAGTGGATAGTTCAAAGATAGTTTCAAACTCGATGGAAATGGGTTATAAACAATTTATTGTTTTAGTCGATCTGTATGGAGTTTACAAGCTTTATATGTACGTGAGTTTTTTATTCATAACTAACTTAACTAACTTGAACTTTCTAAATAACTATAACGAACTTTAGGACTTAAAGACATTATTTATAAAGTCTGTTATGCTCATCCTTCGTTCACCTTAGTAAATACCATGTTGCTGCTACATATTGCTTATGTGCTACTGTTTACCATTGTTGCTGCCAGGACCATTGCTGCTAGGATCATTTCTGCTACTGTGTTATGTACTGATGCTGGGATCATGCTGTGCTGTTTGCTGATGCTGATGATGATTTTCGTCATCTGTTAAAGCAAAATAGCACAACAAACAAAGTCAAATATAATAATTTCATCTTTTCTAATATAAAACTCAACCAAATACTAGAAGTTGAAAAGAAATTAGCTCTAGAATAGTTCTTTCGACAGAGAACACCATAATGAGATCAATTCTTCTTTTATCTTTGCAAACTTAGCTTTTCCTGAAAAATGTAGGAAAATCTACCGAACCATTGCATACCATTAATTTCTTGGAAATATTGTTTTATGGTGGCATTAAGGTTGCCCTGCCAGTGTCCCATGTCATCACCTTTAGTAAATTTCACTCCCTGCAACTTTGGTGTAGACAATTCTTGATGGAGATCCAAGCTCACAAAGCTCAAGTCATGTTCGTGATGATCGTGATCCTTTGAGTATCCATGGAGGTCCAATTACAAGAGCTAAATCAAAGATAATGCAACAAGCCTTGGCTGGTTTCATTGATATTGCTAGAGAGAAAGCCCAACAAAGCTTGAGCATGGAGGATGATAAAGTCTTCTACAACATGATCCAAGCCCAAGTTCAACCTTCTTGAAGACACACAAGTGTTGGGCCGAAATGCAAATTAGGCTAGATGCATATTTTATTTAGTTAAGTATTATTGGGCTGAACATTGTCTTAATTTAATTTAAGCCCAATTCCTTTTTAAATAATAGATTTTGTAAGACTTCTATTACTTGTTCTGCAAGTTAGGAGAGTAGGATTCCTATTGCTTGTTCTGCAAGTTTGCTATTTCCTATTCTGCAAGTTAGGAAAGTAGGATTCCTATTACTTGTGTTGCAAGTTATTTATTTGCCTATAAATAGTTATGTAACCCTTTGGGGAGAACACAATTGATTTTAGCAATAAAATTGAGAGACTTCTTCTCTTTGGTTCTCTTGAGAACTCTTGAACTTATCAAGGTCTTCCTTGTGGCGTTCTTCTACCTTCCACCAATATATACCATAGGTTCTTGCTTTTCTAGGCAATGGGTCTTGGTCCAATACCATAGGTTCTTGTGTTTCTACACAACGGGTCTTGGTTTTACTTCTAATTTATATTTTCTTTTGCTGCGTTTTTAACTTGTTATTGTTTTTTCTTCAAGTGTTCTTCGTCTTCTTCATATGAACCTCATCTTCTTTCGGTGAGGTCCATATCATTTGGTATCAGAGCTTAGGTTCAATTCGTGGGAGTCTCGTTTTTGTTTTTTTTTTCTTTCTTTGTCTTCTTGTCTTGGACAAACCTTGATCTTGAATCCTTTTCCAAGCCACCACTAGTATTGTTTGTCCCTCAAACCTATTGTCTTCGTTAAAATAACCTACCTTTACTTAGCCACCAAGTAAACCCTATCTTGTTCTCCAAGCAACCAAATCTCAAAGGTTTTCTTGCTCACCAAGAAACCTTCAAAAGCTCTACATCACATAAAGACTACTTGTTTCACAAGCCACCGTTCCCTCTCATTCCTTGCCACACAAGCTACTACCAAAACTAGCTTGGTTTTTTTCAAAAGTTGCCTTGTTCCCCAAGTAAACCTTTTCTTATTATTTAGACTTTCTGTTTTTTTTCTTTATTGTTCGTTTACTTTAGTAAAATATCAAAAAAAAAAGGAAAAAAAGAGAAAAAAAAGAAAAGAAAAAAGGAGAAAAGAAAAAAAAATCAATTCAAGAGGGGATTTATTACATCATGTGTAGCAAGTGCAACGTCAAAGGCAATTCGTGGAGGTGTGCTTCATCAAAATCTTGAGGTAGTCATTCTTTCTTGAGCTTTGAGATTTCTTATTTGCCTAATTTGAAAATTCATTGCTGCCATTCTACCCTACTGCCTAAAATTACCTTTTTGACCCTACCACATAAAAGGACAAAACTACCCCACCTTTGGTTAAACCCTACCCTAATTAAACACCCAAAACACACATATTTCCTTCAAGGTTTAGTTTCATTAGAGTCTTCTTAAGCCTTATTAAGTCTTGCAAAGTCTTGTTGAGTCTTCATTGTTTTGTTTTCCCTTGATTAAAATCTTGTGCTCAGCTTGTTTATTGTTGGTTGATAGTTGAATTCCATAAGCTGATTTTTGATTAAGTCTTAAGTTCAATATAGAACCTATAGAGAAAAGTTGTGTGAGGGAAAAAGGCAAGAGTGTGTGAGTAACATTAGTAGAGAAAAGTCATATTAAAATTGTGTGAAAACACGAGTGTGAGTGTTACATTCTTGTGTGTATTGAGTGTAAACACGTGAGGTCATACTTGTGAGGTCCTTTTCTTTTACTAACGTTTCTTGCAGGTTACAATCATGTCTTCTAATAGTGAAAAGCTTGATTTGAGTAAGATTGAGATCATGTTCCTAGCCATGCAACAACAACTTTCGAGGATAGAGTCGAAGTTGATTAAATATGATAAGTTGGATCAACATGATGTTGCCCTAGCTAAGGTAAACCAAGATAATACTTCTTATGCATGTGATAATGTTGCTCATAATATGTTGGATAGCAATTATGAAGAAGATTTTGATGATGATTCTATGCTGCAATTAGAGGATGATGAGGATAGTATGGAATTACCCATGGATGGAAAGGAATATATAGCATGTCAAACTTTAAGTGTGCTAATGAAAGATGAGGATCAATTGAGATTAAAAGAGAGTGAGACAAAAATAGTGAGTGAAGATGAGGTTAAGCAAAAAGAGAAAACAATCAAGATTGAGTGTGATGCTTCAAGTATAGGTATCGAAGTTGTTTTAATGCAAGAGAAGCACCCCATTGCTTTCTTCAGTGAGAAGTTAAGTGGAGCTGGCCTTAACTATCCCATGTACAATAAAGAGATGTATGCATTAGTGACAACCTTGGAAACATGGCAACACTATTTATGGCCTAAGGAATTTGTCATCCAAACTGATCATGAGTCCTTGAAGCACTTGAAAGGACAAAGCAAGTTGAACAAGCGTCATGCCAAGTGGATGGAGTTCATTGAGACATTTCCATATGTGATCAAATATAAACAAGGTAAAGAAAATGTCGTGGCTGATGCATTGTCTCGAAGGTATACTCTAATCACTACTCTTAATGCAAAACTACTTGGATTTGAGTATATTAAAGACTTGTATGCTACTGATGAGGACTTTGAAAATGTGTTCATTGCATGTGAGAAAACTGGTTTTGGAAAGTTTTATAGGCATGATGGATTCTTATTTAGGGAAAATAGATTATGTGTGCCTAGGAGTTCTTTAAGAGAATTACTTGTTAGAGAAGCCCATAGTGTTGGATTAATGGGACATTTTGGAGTAAAGAAAACTTTAGATATATTGAAAAATTGTGTGAAAGATGTGTCACTTGTAAACAAGCTAAGTCTAGAGTTATGAATCATGGTCTTTATACTCCATTACCTATTCCTACTGCTCCTTGGACTGACATTTCTATGGACTTTGTTTTGGGTTTACCAAGAACAAAGAGAGGTAGAGATTCTGTTTTTGTTGTTGTTGACAGGTTCTCTAAGATGACTCACTTCATTGCTTGTCACAAGACAGATGATGCAAGCAACATTGCCGATTTATTCTTCAAGGAAATTGTTCGTCTACATGGTGTTTTGAGGACCATTGTTTCTGACCGCGATGTGAAGTTCCTTAGCTACTTTTGGAAAACATTAATTACAATTATTGGGAAGTTAGGAAAAAAGCTATTGTTTTCCACTACTTGTCATCCACAAACCGATGGTCAAACTGAAGTAGTCAATCGTACTTTGTCTACTTTGTTGAGGTCCATTATTCAAAAGAATTTGAAGAATTGGGAAGATTGTTTGCCTCATGTGGAGTTTGCTTACAATAGAAGTGTGCATTCTACTACTAGTTATTCTCCATTTGAAGTTGTCTATGGTTTTAATCCACTCACTCCATTGGATCTTTTACCACTACCTATTGAGGAGAGAGCTAGTTTGGATGGGGAAAAGAAAGCTGATTTTGTTAAGCAACTACATGAGAAGGTACGTCAAAACATTAAGAAGAGGACTGAGCAATATGCTACTCAAGCCAACAAGCATCGCAAGAAAGTTGTCTTTGAACCTGGTGATTGGGTTTGGGTACATATGTGTAAAGAGAGATTTCCTGCTCAACGTTGCTCCAAGTTGCAACCTCGAGGAGATGGACCATTCCAAGTGATTGAGAAGATCAATGACAATGCTTATAAGTTAGATCTTCCAGGTGAGTATAATGTTAATGCTACATTTAATGTTTCTGATCTTTCTCCCTTTGATATTGATGTAGGTGATTCCGATTTGAGGACAAATCCTTTCGAGGAGAGGGGGAATGATGGAGATCCAAGCTCACAAAGCTCAAGTCATGTTCGTGATGATCGTGATCCTTTGAGTATCCATGGAGGTCCAATTACAAGAGCTAAATCAAAGATAATGCAACAAGCCTTGGCTGGTTTCATTGATATTGCTAGAGAGAAAGCCCAACAAAGCTTGAGCATGGAGGATGATAAAGTCTTCTACAACATGATCCAAGCCCAAGTTCAACCTTCTTGAAGACACACAAGTGTTGGGCCGAAATGCAAATTAGGCTAGATGCATATTTTATTTAGTTAAGTATTATTGGGCTGAACATTGTCTTAATTTAATTTAAGCCCAATTCCTTTTTAAATAATAGATTTTGTAAGACTTCTATTACTTGTTCTGCAAGTTAGGAGAGTAGGATTCCTATTGCTTGTTCTGCAAGTTTGCTATTTCCTATTCTGCAAGTTAGGAAAGTAGGATTCCTATTACTTGTGTTGCAAGTTATTTATTTGCCTATAAATAGTTATGTAACCCTTTGGGGAGAACACAATTGATTTTAGCAATAAAATTGAGAGACTTCTTCTCTTTGGTTCTCTTGAGAACTCTTGAACTTATCAAGGTCTTCCTTGTGGCGTTCTTCTACCTTCCACCAATATATACCATAGGTTCTTGCTTTTCTAGGCAATGGGTCTTGGTCCAATACCATAGGTTCTTGTGTTTCTACACAACGGGTCTTGGTTTTACTTCTAATTTATATTTTCTTTTGCTGCGTTTTTAACTTGTTATTGTTTTTTCTTCAAGTGTTCTTCGTCTTCTTCATATGAACCTCATCTTCTTTCGGTGAGGTCCATATCAATTCTGATGGAGATCCACTTGCTCGTGATGTTCGTGATGCTAAGGATCCATTGGTCATCCAAGGAGGTCCAATTACCCGAGCTCGAGCTAAGAAAACGCAACAAGCCCTGGCCTCATTCATGCAACAAGCTCTGGCATCATTGAAGTGTCAAGGAAGCTTCCATGAAGAGTCCCAAGACATCTATACTTGCTTGGAAGCCCAAACGACATGAGCATGGTTTACTATCTTATTTTAGCTTAACAATAAGATGGGCTAAGTGTTTGGATAGCCCACGTTTGAGTCTTGTTGTGTCTTGGACTATTTATTTTATGTAACTAGGTTTAGGCATGAATTTGGGTTTAGTTTTATTTTCTATTGTGTTAATTCCAGCCCACTTGTTTATGGGCTTAAGTGCTAGGTATTATTATAAATACCTTGTAAACGCTATTGATGGAGAGATGAGTTAATTGAATTTTCAGAAATTGAGTGTGCCTTTCTCTTGGGTTCCCTCTCAACTAGGCTTATCAAGGTCTTCTTCCTTGTGGCGCCTCCTTCTTCACCATCCACCATTGCTATACCTTAGGTTCTCGAATTCTTATTCGTAGGGTCAAGGTCCAATACCTTTGGGTTCGAGTCTCTTTAGGCTTCGCGTCTAGGTTTCAGAAGTTGTCATTCATCAACTTTGCTTCTGTCTTCTTGCGTGTCAGCTCCTTCAAATTCCAAGCTACGTTTTGTCTTGTCCGTACGCATCAGTTGGTATCAGAGCTCAAGTTCCGATTTTCTGGTTTGTTTGTGCGTCACTCACTTCTCGATTTTTTTTGGTTTTTTTTTTGTTTCAATTTTTTTTTCTTTTGTTCGTTCCACTTTCAGGTTTGTTTTTGTGTTCCCAGCCGCCACTTATTTTCATAACCCTAAACCCTAGCCACCACCTGTTTCATAACCCTAAACCCTAGCCGCCACTTATTTCATAACCCTAAACCCTAGCCGCCACTTGTTTCATAACCCTAAACCCTAGCCGCCACTTCTTTCTTAACCCTAAAACCCTAGCCGCCACTTATTTCTTCACCCTAAAACCCTAGCCACCACTTATTTCTTAACCCTAAAACCCTAGCCACCACTTATTTCATTACACAAAAAAACCCTAGCCGCCACTTAATTCAACGCTAGTCGCACCCCTACTCTTTTCAAGGACGCCACAAACCTCAGATTAAAAAAAAGAAAAAAAAGGAAAAAAAAAAGAATTCGAAGAAGAAAAAAAAAGAATTCGAAAAAAAAAAATTGTTGTGGTACTGTTCAAATAGAAAATTTTGGTTGAGTTAAGAGGCGTACGAGTATCCGTTTTAAAGGAAACGACGAAAGAAAACGACCCCGTGGAATTTATTCCACGGGCCCCACCCTATCTTGGCCAAATTCTATCGTTTTCCTATAGTTTTAGGCCGTTTTTATTTTTTTGTCATTCTAGTGATTTTTTTTTTATTTTTTTCTTATTTTTTTTATTCTTTCTTTGAGTCACCCTAGCCCTAGCCACACCTTTCTATGAAAAAAAAAAAAGAAAAAAAAGAGAATTCAAAAAAAAAATTCTTGGTGACAATACTTGGTGAATTAGTTGATTTTACGAGGTTGAATCTTTGACTGAGTCTCTAGTGTGATTGTGAACCTATAGAGTTAAGGTAGAGTAAGGGAAAAAGGCACGAGTGTGTGAGAGACATTAGTAGAGAAAAGCCAAATTACTTGAGTGAAACAGGAGTGTAAACACGTGAGGATATTACTTGTTGACAATGTCTTCTGAAGGTGATAAGTCAGACTTTAAAAAGATTGAATTCCTGCTTCAGGCAATGCAACAACAGTTCCAACGGATGGATGTGAAATTCAATGACATTCATGATAAGTTGAACCAACATGAAGCTCGGTTTGCAAAGATCCAACAAGGTGATACTTCTTGTCAAAAAAGTAAGGTTGTTGCCAATGATGAGTATGATGATAATGTTGGGTATGATTCGAATGAAGAGCCTGGGATAGATAGACATCATAGAAGGTACCATGGGTATAGAGATCGAGTTGATAGAGCCCGTGATAGAGGCAAGGAGAAGCTGGATGGAAACCTTAGCAGTATAAAATTAAAGATTCCTCCTTTCCAAGGCAAGAATGATCCTGAGGCATATTTGGAGTGGGAAAGGAAGCTTGAAATGGTGTTTGACTGCCACCACTACTCTGAAGAAAAGAAGGTCAAACTTGCAGCAATTGAGTTCACAAAGTATGCTATGGTTTGGTGGGATCAATTAGTCACTAGTCGAAGAAGATATGGTGATCCTCCAGTGTCTACATGGGATGAGATGAAGCGCATCATGAGGAAGAGATTTGTTCCTACTCATTACTACAGGGAGTTATACCAGAAGCTCCAAGGTTTTACCCAGGGCTCAAAGAGTGTTGAGGATTACTACAAAGAAATGGAAATAACCATGATCCGAGCCAATATCCAGGACGATGCAGAAGCTACTATGGCTCATTTTCTTCAAGGCTTAAACCATGAGATTGCCAATGTAGTCGAGTTGCAGCATTACATGGATTTAGAGGAGATGTTGCATGTGGACATCAAAGTGGAAAGGCAACTCAAAAGGAAAGGTACATCCCGTTTTACTTCTAGTTCAGTTCCTGTTTGGAAATCTAACACCTTTCATAGGGATGATAAGCCTGTGCCTACGCATAAGTCAGAGAGCTTTGCTAAGCCCAAGCCTGAGGGCCCTCCAAAGCCCAAGACTGAACCTGCCCAAGCATCCCAGAGAGGGACACGTGACATTAAGTGTTTCAAGTGTTTAGGTCGTGGACATATTGCCTCACAGTGTCCCAACCGTAGGGTGATGATCATGCATGGGAATGGAGATGTTGAGAGTGAAGGTTCTGAACTCGGTGTAGAAGATGAGATGCCTGCGTTAGAAGATGTCGACGAAGAAGAAGTTGTTGAGTATGCTGCTCATGGTGAGGCACTTGTTGCTAGGCGTGCTCTTACTACTCATGTGAAGTTTGAGGATGAGGCACAGCGCGAGTGATGAGTGTCGTCAGTCACCAAAAATAAAACTTCCTAACTCTACTATGTAGATAGCGGAGTAAGGGTCGAACCCACAGAGACTGAATTATTTAAGTTAGTTATTAAATTAAAAATCTAATCTTAAGTTTTACGGAAAAAAGAAATTTTGTGGTTTTGGAGTTTTGTAAGCTATGCCTAAAAGAGAGAAAGCAAGGATTATTAAATATCAAAAACAAATATGAAAAAGCTTCAGTTACAAGGTAATTAATTATTCTTGGATTTAGAAGTTGATCATTGATTACAAAATATTATTGTCAATTAAATAGTCAACCGTAGCATAACAACAAGCTCTGTTACACCATCTTCCCTTACTGAGTCGTTAGTTAAAACAAGCTCTTTAACTAATCTCTAACTACTTAACCTACCTAGAACAAGCTCTCTAGATATAAGTTGTAGCAGCATTAACAACAAGAAAGATATGGGTTGACATTAGATAACAAACACATAAGCTCGGTTCATTTAATCTAAACCTCAATTCTCCTCCATCCCTAGTGATTAACTCCATAAGCAATTACGGACTTCTGTTTTTAATCTGGCAGTAGATTATTCAATTAAATTAAATAGTGGGCCCTACCATCTAATCAAGCAAATAATCATGCAAATGTGCTCAGAGAATCTTGGATACTTGATCAACAATTATATTATAAGCTCAAAATCTCACAACATTCTTTTTCCCAAGAACAATGAATTTACCTCATAACTGAATAAGAAAACTACTCACTAGACATATTCAAGATCATAAAATTCAAGTTATATATTATAAAGATTACAAATATCATGCAAGAAACAATCAAAGAAGCAATCTTTAATAATATAAAATCAGAATTACTAATCAAGATTATAAACTAGTAAGCAAAAACACACAAACAATATTAATTTAAATAAAGAAAACAAAATCAGAATTAAAAATAATAAAGAAATCAGCAACTAATTAAAAATAAAGAAAAAAAAAAAATTTTATTAAAAACCCTAAAGAAAATCCTACAAGACTAAAAGAGGGAAGAGGGATAAGAAGGATGTGAGGGATAAGAGAGATGCTGTTTATGAGAGCCTTGTGCTCTTTATATAGGCCTAAGGAAGAGTTTAAAAGACTTTCCTAAGCAATGTGGGATTCAGATAAGAGTTTACTTGGGAAACAAGTATTTTGACTAGTCAAACTCTTACCTTTATCTCATCATCTTTTTACAATTACTTTCTAAGTAAAATTCCTAAGGCCTATTTTTATTAATTAATTACAGATCTAAGACATAATAAAATTAAGAAATTATCTTGTCTCAACAAAATCTTGTCTTGAACTTGCTTAGTTGGAATTTCTTCTCAATCTCGTTTTTTGCCCAGAATTTCGTACTGATTTTGTCCAGACGTTTGACCAACCAAACGAACTCCAATTTTTGCGATCTTGTGCATTCTGGAAACCTTGAGAAGTCCTCTACAACTTCCATGAAGGCCATTTCTTGAGATCAGGTCGTTAAATTGGTCAAAAACGTCAATCTTTCAAGCTGGACAGAAAATACTGCACTTTGCTCTTTTTAGCTTCTTTTTATTCCAACTTTGATATTTAATACCTAAAACATAAAATAAACATTAGTAAGCTCTTTTAGGCATAAAACATCAATAAAGAAAATATATTAGCACATATATAATTTGCAAAATATCATCTTATCAAATTCCCCCACACTTAGCTTTTGCTAGTCCTCTAGCAAACCTTAGCTAAACTAATTCCTAAAGAACTAAATCCTAAAATCCTAACTCACTTTCGTAGGAATCACGATTGCATTTAGCATATGCAATAAGCCTTTAAACCCCTAGGTCACCCCTAGTGGACGAGTTGTGTCTCGTGAGGGCTTTCAGAAGATATACCCCCAAAATCTTTTACTTAAGACTCAATCCTAAAAATTCAAAATAAGACTCAATTTTAAAAATTATGACTCCATCTCCAAAACAAGATTAAGATCATGGACATATTTTCAAATCTTTCAATTCTTAACTCGTAACTTCAACAAGAGTTAAATAATCAAGTCAATCATATTCTAATCATTACTTCTATATTCATGCATACTTCTAAATAAGTTCATGCAAAATTTACAATCAACACAACTGAAACATATAATATCAACTTTGCAATTATCCACTTTACATTACTACAAACAAAGTCAATAGATCAAGAACCCTTTTTTTTTTCTTTTGAGGTTTCAACAATGGTTTCCCTAAGTACTTACTTGCCTTTTTACGCGAATGTTAATATTGGTGATACCAACACCCGGTTACTCAACAAGTTAGCCCTCTTTTAGAGTGCTTTGCATACTCATATTTCAAGTCACTTCAAAGAATTTAATCAACAAGATCAAGCAACTCAAAACATTGGAGTAGAATTTAAAGCTTTCAACCTCTATTTTTTTTTCTTCTTTTTTTTTTTCTCTTTATGTTTATTTTTATTTTTTTTCTTTTGTTCTTGTCTATTTATCCTTTGCTTATACCAACTTCAATGAACTAATCACATTATCAATATCATATGATCAATCATATTTAATCATGAACTCACATAAATTCTTTAGAAAGTACTCACTTCAACAATAATAACAATCAAAATACCCTCAACTTTCCTATAAAACTTTGTTTTAGTTTAGAATCAATCCTTAAAAGAAAGAAAACATATCATGATCTTTTAAAACTACTGTAAATTTTGACCCTTTTTTTTTAATTTCCACTTCCTAAAAAAAAACACTCTATAGACTCTTAAACCAATATTCCCCCCACACTTAAATCTTACTTTGTCCTCAAAGTAAGTCTAGCATGCAAAGAAGAACAATAAAAACTCAAAAATTAAATGGTAATACAAGTAAAGGAAAGAAATACTCCCTCATTTTACATCCTTGGGTTGCCTCCCAAGTAGCGCTTTTGTTTAATGTCGTTAGCTCGACTGCTCCACTTTCCATCATCCAATCCCAAATGCAAACCTTTTCTTTGATTTCTGTTGGTTCTGACTTATGATTACTTCTCCAAAGATGTTGAACTCCACTATGTTATCATCAAACTCCATGGTGAGTGTTTCCTTATCCACATCTATTTTGGCTTTGGATGTCTTCAAGAATGGTCTCCCTAGCAGCATTGGTGTTGGAAAAGGAGAATTATCATCCTCCATATCAAGAACATAGAAGTCTGCTGGGAAGACTAATTTATCAACCTGCATAAGAACATCCTCTAATATCCCTTCAGGATAGGCATTAGTTCTATCAGCCAATTGTATAATAACACCAGTCTCTTTCAAAGGTCCAAGATTTAAAGATTTATAAATTGACAAAGGCATGATATTTGATGAGAGTCGTTAGTCACCAAAAATAAAACTTCCTAACTCTACTATGTAGATAGTGGAGTAAGGGTCGAACCCACAGAGACTGAATTATTTAAGTTAATTATTAAATTAAAAATCTAATCTTAAGGTTTAGGGAAAGAAGAAATTTTGGGGTTTTGGAGTTTAATAAGCTATGCCTAAAAGAGAGAAAGCAAGGATTATTAAATATCAAAAACAAATATGAAAAAGCTTCAGTTACAAGGTAATTAATTATTCTTAGATTTAAATGTTGATCATTGATTACAAAATATTATTGTCAATTAAATAGTCAACCGTAGCATAACAACAAGCTCTGTTACACCATCTTCCCTTACTGAGTCGTTAGTTAAAACAAGCTCTTTAACTAATCTCTAACTACTTAACCTACCTAGAACAAGCTCTCTAGATATAAGTTGTAGCAGCATTAACAACTAGAAAGATATGGGTTGACATTAGATAACAAACACATAAGCTCGGTTCATTTAATCTAAACCTCAATTCTCCTCCATCCCTAGTGATTAACTCCATAAGCAATTACGGACTTATGTTTTTAATCTGGCAGTAGATTATTCAATTAAATTAAATAGTGGGCCCTACCATCTAATCAAGTAAATAATCATGCAAATGTGCTCAGAGAATCTTGGATACTTAATCAACAATTATATTATAAGCTCAAAATCTCACAACATTCTTTTTCCAAGAACAATCAATTTACCTTGTAACTGAATAAGAAACCTACTCACTAGTCATATTCAAGATCATAAATTTCAAGTTTAATATTATAAAGATATCAAGAATCATGCAAAAGACAATCAATAGATCAATCTTTAATAATCTAAAACAAGAAATCTGGAATCAAGATTATAAACTAGCAAGAACTAAACAAATAATATGAAAAACAAAACAAGAATCAAAATAATTATCACTAAAGAAGTCAGCAACCATATAACATTATAAAATAGATAACACCTAATAAACCCTAAGGGAAGAATCAGTTTAAATAAAGAAAAGAAAAGAAAACAATTTAATCCTAAAAACTATAAAGAAATTGCTTTACTTTGAAAAATATTAAATACAAAATTAAATCTGTTTCTATTGGCAAGACTAAAAAGAAAATAATTTTATAACATAAAAGAAAGAAATCAACAAGACCAATGATAAAGAAAAGAAGAAAAATAAAATTTTTAAAGAAAAAGAAATCCAGCAATATCAAAATTAAATGAAAGAAAATAAAACTTTTATTAAAACCCTAAAGAAAACCTTACAAAAGACTAAGAGGGAAGAGGGAGGAGAGGGATGTAAGGGGGATAAGAGAGATGTTGTTTATGAGAGCCTTGTGCTCTTTATATAGGCCTAAGGAAGAGTTTAAAAGACTTTCCTAAGCAATGTGGGATTCAGATAAGAGTTTACTTGGAAAACAAGTAATTTGACTAGTCAAACTCTTACCTTTATCTCATCATCTTTTTACAATTATTTTCTAAGTAAAATTCCTAAGGCCTATTTTTATTAATTAATTACAAATCTAAGACAAAATAAAATTAAGAAACTATCTTCTCTCAACAAAATCTGGTCTTGAACTTGCTTTGTTGGAATTTCTTCTCAATCTCGTTTTTCTGCCCAGAATTTCGTACTGATTTTGTCCAGACGTTTGACCCACCAAATGAACTCCAAATTTTGCGATCTTGGACATTCTGGAAACCTTGAGAAGTCCTCTACAACTTCCATGAAGGCCACTTCTTGAGATCAGGTCGTTAAATTGGTCAAAAATGTCAATCTTTCAAGCTGGACAGAAAATACTGCACTTTGCTCTTTTTAACTTCTTTTTATTCCAATTTTGATATTTAATACCTAAAACATAAAATAAACATTAGTAAGCTCTTTTAGGCATAAAACATCAATAAAAAAAATATATTGCCACATATAAAATTCACAAAATATCATCCTATCAATATTTATAGAAGCTCCTAAATCTATCATGGACTTATCAATCATGGTGTTACCTATCTTACATGAAATACTAAACATGCCAGGATCTCCACACTTTGGGGGAAGTTTTCTTTGAATGATGGCAGACACATTCTCCCCCACAACTACTTTTTCATCACCTTTTAATATCTTCTTGTTAGTACACAATTCTTTTAAAAATTTTGCGTACCTGGGTACTTGCTTGATAGCATCAAGAAGAGGAATGTTCACCTCCACTTTCCTAAAGGTCTCCAAGATCTCTTTGTCTTGCTCTTCTTTCTTGTTGTTGGCTAACCTGCTAGGAAAAGGAGGAGGGTAAGTACCAGTATTAAAGGGGACTCTTTTATCACTTACCTTAGACTTTGAAGCATTGTTGTCAACTTCTCCTTTTGCTTCCATGTTAGAGTCAACATGCTCTTCTTTCTTTGGTTTTGCCAAGCTACTAGGAAAAGGAGTAGGGTAAGTACCAACATTAAAAGGGACACGTTTTTCACTTACCTTGTCAAAATCTCTATAAAGAGGAGGGAGCTTGACTACATTTTTATGTGGTGGAGCCTTAAAGTTGACCTCTTCATATGCATTCTCTTTGGGTCCAATTTCCTTCTCACTCCTCAAAAAGATGGCACTCACATTCTCCCTTGGATTCACCATAGGTTGAGAAGGCGACTTGTTGGATTCCCTAGCTTCAAGTCTGCTTAGTGAAGTAGCCATTTGGCTCATTTGGTGCTCAAGGTGTGCAATTCTTTGATTGTTCTCTTGTTGATTTTGTAAAGTAGAGGCAGCAAGATTCTTTACAATTTCTTCAAGAGACATGCTTCCACTTTGGTGTTGTGTTTGGTGTGGTGGCCTCTCTTGGTATGTAGGTTTGGGGACTTGGAAATTATTTGGCCTATTGTGTGGTGGGACATATGGTGTAGACCTATTTCCATATTGCAAATTTGGGTGGTCCCTCCAACCAGAGTTGTAAGAATTGGAGTAAGGGTCATACTTACCTTGGGAAGGTCCTGGGAATCCTCCTACAACATTAGCTTGCTCCATGGAATCTTCTTGTAAAGTTGGACACATATCAGTAGGGTGTCCGATGTTGGAGCAAACTCCACAAGCCTTGGCTTGTTGCATGTTACCTACAGCCAATTGTTGCACAAGGGATGTTAGATTAGCAATTTGTTTTTCCAAAGAAGAAGTACTTACCTCATGTGCTTGCTTAAGTGGTGGTGGTGGATCTCTCCTTGTGTTAAATTGTTGAGAATTGGCAGCCATGTTTGCTATCAAGTTTTGAGCTTCTTGAGGAGTCTTATCCACCAAAGCTCCTCCACTGGCAGCATCTATCATGGGGTAATAGTCCCTCATAGAAATATTGGATCAATAGTTGCTCATGAATTTGGTGATGTGGGCAACTAGCACATAATCGTTTAAATCTTTCCCAATATTCATAGAGTGACTCACCATTAAATTGCCAAATTCCACAAATTTCTTTGCGGATGTTGGCTGCCCTAGAAGCAGGAAAATATCTTTCCAAGAAGAGTCTCTTCATATCATCCCAAGTGTTGATGGTCCCAGAAGGTAAGTAGTAAAGCCAATCCTTGGCTGCATCTGCCAAAGAGAATGGAAAGGCCCTTAGCTTGATTTGCTCTTCACTAACCCAGCAGGCTTCATGGTGGAGCAAACAACATGGAACTCCTTTAGATGTTTGTGTGGATCTTCACCTGCAAGACCATGAAAAGTTGGTAAAAGATGTATCAAACCAGATTTTAATTCAAAAGCAACATCTAAAGTAGGATAGGTTATGCAAAGGGGTTGTTGGTTCATAGTGGGTGCTGCCAACTCCTTCAAGGTTCTGTTAGCGTTTTGAGCCATGGTGTCCTCTTCTGAATCACTAGAGAATTCAAAAGTGGGATTGAACGTGGGCTCGGGGGAAGGTGGATCTTCGGAAGTGGATGGTGGTGGTTGGGGCGTTTGTAGCACCGCACTTTGGGTTGCCTGAATGTAATCTCTAATCTTTCGAAGTTTGTAACTAGAGTGCTCGTCAGACATGCAAACCCTGCAAGGAAGAAAGAAAAGAAAATAATTAGATCTTTAAAATATAATAAACAACTTAAATAAATAACAGTCCCCGGCAACGGCGCCAAAATTTGATGAGTGTCGTCAGTCACCAAAAATAAAACTTCCTAACTCTACTCTGTAGATAGCGGAGTAAGGGTCGAACCCACAGAGACTGAATTATTTAAGTTAGTTATTAAATTAAAAATCTAATCTTAAGTTTTACGGAAAAAAGAAATTTTGTGGTTTTGGAGTTTTGTAAGCTATGCCTAAAAGAGAGAAAGCAAGGATTATTAAATATCAAAAACAAATATGAAAAAGCTTCAGTTATAAGGTAATTAATTATTCTTGGATTTAGAAGTTGATCATTGATTACAAAATATTATTGTCAATTAAATAGTCAACCGTAGCATAACAACAAGCTCTGTTACACCATCTTCCCTTACTGAGTCGTTAGTTAAAACAAGCTCTTTAACTAATCTCTAACTACTTAACCTACCTAGAACAAGCTCTCTAGATATAAGTTGTAGCAGCATTAACAACAAGAAAGATATGGGTTGACATTAGATAACAAACACATAAGCTCGGTTCATTTAATCTAAACCTCAATTCTCCTCCATCCCTAGTGATTAACTCCATAAGCAATTACGGACTTCTGTTTTTAATCTGGCAGTAGATTATTCAATTAAATTAAATAGTGGGCCCTACCATCTAATCAAGCAAATAATCATGCAAATGTGCTCAGAGAATCTTGGATACTTGATCAACAATTATATTATAAGCTCAAAATCTCACAACATTCTTTTTCCCAAGAACAATGAATTTACCTCATAACTGAATAAGAAAACTACTCACTAGACATATTCAAGATCATAAAATTCAAGTTATATATTATAAAGATTACAAATATCATGCAAGAAACAATCAAAGAAGCAATCTTTAATAATATAAAATCAGAATTACTAATCAAGATTATAAACTAGTAAGCAAAAACACACAAACAATATTAATTTAAATAAAGAAAACAAAATCAGAATTAAAAATAATAAAGAAATCAGCAACTAATTAAAAATAAAGAAAAAAAATAAAATTTTATTAAAAACCCTAAAGAAAATCCTACAAGACTAAAAGAGGGAAGAGGGATAAGAAGGATGTGAGGGATAAGAGAGATGCTGTTTATGAGAGCCTTGTGCTCTTTATATAGGCCTAAGGAAGAGTTTAAAAGACTTTCCTAAGCAATGTGGGATTCAGATAAGAGTTTACTTGGGAAACAAGTAATTTGACTAGTCAAACTCTTACCTTTATCTCATCATCTTTTTACAATTACTTTCTAAGTAAAATTCCTAAGGCCTATTTTTATTAATTAATTACAGATCTAAGATATAATAAAATTAAGAAATTATCTTGTCTCAACAAAATCTTGTCTTGAACTTGCTTAGTTGGAATTTCTTCTCAATCTCGTTTTTCTGCCCAGAATTTCGTACTGATTTTGTCCAGACGTTTGACCAACCAAACGAACTCCAATTTTTGCGATCTTGTGCATTCTGGAAACCTTGAGAAGTCCTCTACAACTTCCATGAAGGCCATTTCTTGAGATCAGGTCGTTAAATTGGTCAAAAACGTCAATCTTTCAAGCTGGACAGAAAATACTGCACTTTGCTCTTTTTAGCTTCTTTTTATTCCAACTTTGATATTTAATACCTAAAACATAAAATAAACATTAGTAAGCTCTTTTAGGCATAAAACATCAATAAAGAAAATATATTAGCACATATATAATTTGCAAAATATCATCTTATCAAATTCCCCCACACTTAGCTTTTGCTAGTCCTCTAGCAAACCTTAGCTAAACTAATTCCTAAAGAACTAAATCCTAAAATCCTAACTCACTTTCGTAGGAATCACGATTGCATTTAGCATATGCAATAAGCCTTTAAACCCCTAGGTTACCCCTAGTGGACGAGTTGTGTCTCGTGAGGGCTTTCAGAAGATATACCCCCAAAATCTTTTACTTAAGACTCAATCCTAAAAATTCAAAATAAGACTCAATTTTAAAAATTATGACTCCATCTCCAAAACAAGATTAAGATCATGGACATATTTTCAAATCTTTCAATTCTTAACTCGTAACTTCAACAAGAGTTAAATAATCAAGTCAATCATATTCTAATCATTACTTCTATATTCATGCATACTTCTAAATAAGTTCATGCAAAATTTACAATCAACACAACTGAAACATATAATATCAACTTTGCAATTATCCACTTTACATTACTACAAACAAAGTCAATAGATCAAGAACCCTTTTTTTTTCTTTTGAGGTTTCAACAATGGTTTCCCTAAGTACTTACTTGCTCGTGATGTTCGTGATGCTAAGGATCCATTGGTCATCCAAGGAGGTCCAATTACCCGAGCTCGAGCTAAGAAGACGCAACAAGCCCTGACCTCATTCATGCAACAAGCTCTGGCATCATTGAAGTGTCAAGGAAGCTTCCATGAAGAGTCCCAAGACATCTATACTTGCTTGGAAGCCCAAACGACATAAGCATGGTTTACTATCTTATTTTAGCTTAACAATAAGATGGGCTAAGTGTTTGGATAGCCCACGTTTGAGTCTTGTTGTCTCTTGGACTATTTATTTTATGTAACTAGGTTTAGTCATGAATTTGGGTTTAGTCTTATTCCAGCCCACTTGTTTATGGGCTTAAGTGCTAGGTATTATTATAAATACCTTGTAAACGCTATTGATGAGGAGATCAGTAAATTGAATTTTCAGAAATTGAGTGTGCCTTTCTCTTGGGTTCCCTCTCAACTAGGCTTATCAAGGTCTTCTTCCTTGTGGCGCCTCCTTCTTCACCATCCACCATTGCTATACCTTAGGTTCTCGAATTCTTATTCGTAGGGTCAAGGTCTAATACCTTGGGTTCGAGTCTCTTTAGGCTTTGGGTCTAGGTTTCATAAGGTATCCTTCATCGTCTTTTGCTTCTATCCAGTTGCGTTTCAGTTCCTTCAAACTCCAACCTACGAGTTCTCCTGTCCGTGCGCATCAGTTGGTATCAGAGCTCAAGTTCCGATTTTCTGGTTTGTTTGTGCGTCACTCACTTTTCGATTTTTTTTTTTGGTTTTTTTTTTGTTTCAATTTTTTTTTCTTTTGTTCGTTCCACTTTCTGGTTTGTTTTTGTGTTCCTAGCCGCCACTTATTTCTTAACCCTAAAACCCTAGCCACCATTATTTCATTACAAAAAAAAACCCTAGCCGCACCCCTTAAAAATAAAACCCTAGCCGCACCCCTCAAAAAAAAAACCCTAGCCGCACCCCTCAAATAAAAAAAAACCCTAGCTGCACCCCTCAAAAAAAAAAACCCTAGCCGCACCCCTCAAAAAAAAAAAAACCCTAGCCTCACCCCTCAAAAAAAAACCTAGCCGCACCCCTCCTCTTTCAAGGAAACCGCAACACTCAGAGTTAAAAAAAAAAAAGAAGAAGAAGAAAAGAATTCGAAAAAAAAAAGAAGAAGAAAAGAATTCGAAAAAAAAAGAAGAAAAGAATTCGAAAAAAAAAAGAAAAAATTTTTTTTTTTGCGGTACTGTTCAAACAGAAGTTTTGGTTGAGTTAGGAGGCATGTGAGTACCCGTTTTAAAGAAAACGACGAAAGAAAACGACCTAGTGGAGCATAGCTCCACTAGCCCCACCCTATCTTGGCCAAATTCCATCGTTTTCCTATAGTTTTAGGCCATTTTTCATTTTTTTTGGTCATTCTAATGCTTTTTTTTATTTTTTATTTTTTTCATTCTTATTTTTTTTCTTCTTTCTCTCTTTCTTTGAGTCACCCTAGCCCTAGCCACACCTTTCTGTGAAAAAAAAAAAGAAAAAAAAAATTCTTGGTGACAATACTTGGTGAATTAGTTGACTTTACGAGGTTGAATCTTTGACTGGGTCTCTAGTGTGATTGTGAACCTATAGAGTTAAGGTAGAGTAAGGGAAAAAGGCACGAGTGTGTGAGAGACATTAGTAGAGAAAAGCCAAATTACTTGAGTGAAACAGGAGTGTAAACACGTGAGGATATTACTTGTTGACAATGTCTTCTGAAGGTGATAAGTCAGACTTTAAAAAGATTGAATTCCTGCTTCAGGCAATGCAACAACAGTTCCAACGGATGGATGTGAAATTCAATGACATTCATGATAAGTTGAACCAACATGAAGCTCGGTTTGCAAAGATCCAACAAGGTGATACTTCTCGTCAAAAAAGTAAGGTTGTTGCCAATGATGAGTATGATGATAATGTTGGGTATGATTCGAAAGAAGAGTCTGGGATAGATAGACATCATAAAAGGTACCATGGGTATAGAGATCGAGTTGATAGAGCCCGTGATAGAGGCAAGGAGAAGCTGGATGGAAACCTTAGCAGTATAAAATTAAAGATTCCTCCTTTCCAAGGCAAGAATGATCCTGAGGCATAGTTGGAGTGGGAAAGGAAGCTTGAAATGGTGTTTGACTGCCACCACTACTCTGAAGAAAAGAAGGTCAAACTTGCAGCAATTGAGTTCACAGAGTATGCTATGGTTTGGTGGGATCAGTTAGTCACTAGTCGAAGAAGATATGGTGATCCTCCAGTGTCTACATGGGATGAGATGAAGCGCATCATGAGGAAGAGATTTGTTCCTACTCATTACTACAGGGAGTTATACCAGAAGCTCCAAGGTCTTACCCAGGGCTCAAAGAGTGTTGAGGATTACTACAAAGAGATGGAAATAACCATGATCCGAGCCAATATCCAGGAGGATGCAGAAGCTACTATGGCTCGTTTTCTTCAAGGCTTAAACCGTGAGATTGCCAATGTAGTCGAGTTGCAGCATTACATGGATTTAGAGGAGATGTTGCATGTGGCCATCAAAGTGGAAAGGCAACTCAAAAGGAAAGGTACATCCCGTTTTACTTCTAGTTCAGTTCCTGTTTGGAAATCTAACACCTTTCATAGGGATGATAAGCCTGTGCCTACGCATAAGTCAGAGAGCTTTGCCAAGCCCAAGCCTGAGGGCCCTCCAAAGCCCAAGACTGAACCTGCCCAAGCATCCCAGAGCAGGACACGTGACATTAAGTGTTTCAAGTGTTTAGGTCGTGGACATATTGCCTCTCAATGTCCCAACCGTAGGGTGATGATCATGCATGGGAATGGAGATGTTGAGAGTGAAGGTTCTGAACTCGGTGTAAAAGATGAGATGCCTGCGTTAGAAGATGTCGATGAAGAGGAAGTTGTTGAGTATGCTGCTCATGGTGAAGCACTTGTTGCTAGGCGTGCTCTTACTACTCATGTGAAGTTTGAGGATGAGGCACAGCGCGAGAACATCTTCCATACGAGATGCCATATTAGTGACAAGGTATGTACCGTAATCATTGATGGTGGGAGTTGTACTAATGTTGCTAGCAGATACCTTGTTGATAAATTAAAGTTGCCCACTACCAAGCATCACCACCCATATAAGTTGCAGTGGATTAATGACTGTGGTGAAGTCAACGTGGTGAAGCAAGTCTTGGTTCCTTTTCGTATTGGAAGGTATCACGATGAGGTGTTGTGTGACGTAGTGCCCATGCAAGCTAGCCACCTATTGCTGGGTAGACCGTGGCAGTATGATCGGAGAGTCATCCACGACGGTTACACTAACCGTTATTCCTTTACTATGGATGGCAAGAAGATCGCTCTTGCTCCCCTTAGCCCCAAGGAGATTTATGAGGACCAATTAAGGCTAAAGGAGCAACATGACGAGCAAATGAAGCAAGCTAAAGAAAAGAAGGAAAACAAGGACAGCAAAACTGTGAGCTGCTATGCCAAACCTCGAGATGTGAAGACTGCATTTCTTGCTAAGTCTCCTATCCTTTTACTCTTATTTAAAGATTCTTATTTTATTGATGCTGAACTCCATGATACTTTGCCTACTGATGTTGTCTTATTGTTGCAGGAGTTCGAGGATGTATTCCCTGAGGAGATCCCAAGTGGATTACCACCGATTCGTGGGATTGAGCACATGATTGACCTTGTCCCCGGAGCTACCATTCCTAACCGTCCAGCCTACAGAAGTAATCCCGAGGAGACGAAGGAGCTTCAAAGGCAAGTTGAGGAGCTCATGAGGAAAGGTTATGTGAGAGAGAGCATGAGTCCTTGCGCCGTGCCCGTACTGCTTGTGCCAAAAAAAGATGGGACGTGGAGGATGTGCGTTGACTGCCGAGCCGTCAACAAAATCACTGTAAAGTACCGCTATCCTATTCCTAGGCTAGATGACATGCTTGATGAGTTGCATGGTGCATGCATGTTTTCTAAAATTGATTTAAAGAGCGGATATCACCAAATTCGTATGAGAGAAGGTGATGAATGGAAAACCGCATTCAAGACTAAACATGGTCTCTACGAGTGGTTAGTTATGCCTTTTGGCTTGACTAATGCACCCAGTACATTCATGCGTTTAATGAACCATGTTTTACGTGATTTCATTGGTAAGTATGTGGTTGTCTATTTTGATGATATTTTGATATACAGTAAGAGCCAGCATGAGCATGTTGAGCATCTTAGGAATGTTCTTACTGTTTTGAGGAATGCAAGTTTGTATGCCAATTTTAGGAAATGTACATTCTGCACTGATAAGATTGTTTTTCTTGGGTATGTCGTTTCTTCACATGGCATTTCTGTTGATAATGAGAAGGTAAAGGCAATTAAAGATTGGCCTGTACCTAAGTCTGTTTCTGAGGTGCGTAGTTTCCATGGTTTAGCTAGTTTCTATCGTCGATTCGTTAGAGATTTTAGCACTATAGCTGCACCTTTGATCGAAGTGGTCAAAAAGAGTGTTGCATTTCATTGGGGTCCTGCACAAGAGCATGCTTTTAATTTGCTGAAGGATAAACTTTGTTCTGCTCCTTTGTTATCTCTGCCTGACTTTACTAAAACTTTTGAGATTGAGTGCGATGCCTCAGGTGTAGGTATTGGAGCTGTGCTTATGCAGGAAAAACGCCCAATTGCTTTCTTTAGTGAGAAGTTAAGTGGAGCAGCACTTAACTATCCCACATATGACAAGGAGATGTACGCGTTAGTGAGGGCCTTGGAGACATGGCAACATTACTTGTGGCCCAAAGAATTTATCATCCACACTGATCATGAGTCCTTGAAGCATTTGAAAGGACAGAGTAAGCTGCATAAGCGTCATGCCAAGTGGATAGAGTTCATTGAGATGTTCCCGTACGTGATCAAGTACAAACAAGGTAAAGAGAACGTCGTAGCTGATGCGTTATCTCGTAGGTATACTCTTATCACTACTCTTGATGCTAAACTTTTAGGATTTGAGTATATCAAAGAACAGTATGCTGATGATGTTGATTTTGGTAATGTTTATGATGCATGTGCTACATCTGGTTTTGGCAAGTTCTTTAGGCATGATGGGTTCTTATTTAGAGAAAATAAATTATGTGTGCCTAGGAGTTCATTGCGCGAGCTGTTAGTTAGAGAAGCCCATAGTGGAGGATTAATGGGTCACTTTGGGGTTAGGAAAACTCTAGATGTTTTGCAAGAACATTTCTTTCGGCCTAACATGAGGAGAGATGTAGAGAGGTTATGTGCTAGATGCATTTCATGTAGGCAAGCTAAGTCTAGAGTTCATAATCATGGTTTATATACTCCTTTACCCATTCCTACTACTCCGTGGACTGATATCTCTATGGATTTTGTTTTGGGCTTGCCTCGAACAAAACGCGGTAGAGATTCTGTTTTTGTTGTGGTTGACAGGTTCTCTAAGATGGCTCATTTCATTGCTTGCCACAAGACGGATGACGCGAGCAACGTTGCTGACCTTTTCTTCAAAGAGATAGTACGTCTACATGGTGTACCAAGGACCATTGTTTCTGATCGAGATGCAAAGTTCCTTAGTTACTTTTGGAAGACGTTATGGGGAAAGTTGGGAACTAAATTGTTATTTTCCACCACTTGTCACCCCCAGACTGATGGACAGACTGAGGTCGTCAACCGAACCCTATCTACATTATTGAGGTCCATTATTCAGAAGAATTTGAAGAATTGGGAAGATTGCTTGCCCCATGTGGAGTTTGCATATAACCGCAGTGTCCACTCCACTACTAGTTGCTCTTCATTCAAAGTTGTTTATGGCTTCAATCCTCTTACTCCTTTGGATTTGTTGCCATTACCTAGTGCGGAGCAGAGTAACTTGGATGGAGAACAGAAGGCTAAGTTTGTGAAGCAACTCCTTGAGAGAGTTCGTCAAGCTATTGAAAAGAAGACTGAGCACTATACCACCCAAGCAAATAAGCATCGAAAGAAAGTAGTCATTGAGCCTGGTGATTGGGTTTGGGTGCATATGAGAAAGGAGAGGTTTCCTGTTCAGCGACGAACCAAGCTGCATCCCCGAGGAGATGGACCATTCCAAGTCATAGAAAAGATCAACGATAATGCCTACAAATTGGATCTTCCTGGTAAGTATGGTGTATCTGCTAGTTTTAATGTTTCTGATCTTTCTCCCTTTTCTTTTGATGAAGGTATATGCGATTTGAGGACAAATCCTTTTGAGGAGAGGGGGAACGATGGAGATCCACTTGCTCGTGATGTTCGTGATGCTAAGGATCCATTGGTCATCCAAGGAGGTCTAATTACCCGAGCTCGAGCTAAGAAGACGCAACAAGCCCTGACCTCATTCATGCAACAAGCTCTGGCATCATTGAAGTGTCAAGGAAGCTTCCATGAAGAGTCCCAAGACATCTATACTTGCTTGGAAGCCCAAACGACATAAGCATGGTTTACTATCTTATTTTAGCTTAACAATAAGATGGGCTAAGTGTTTGGATAGCCCACGTTTGAGTCTTGTTGTCTCTTGGACTATTTATTTTATGTAACTAGGTTTAGTCATGAATTTGGGTTTAGTCTTATTCCAGCCCACTTGTTTATGGGCTTAAGTGCTAGGTATTATTATAAATACCTTGTAAACGCTATTGATGAGGAGATCAGTAAATTGAATTTTCAGAAATTGAGTGTGCCCTTCTCTTGGGTTCCCTCTCAACTAGGCTTATCAAGGTCTTCTTCCTTGTGGCGCCTCCTTCTTCACCATCCACCATTGCTATACCTTAGGTTCTCGAATTCTTATTCGTAGGGTCAAGGTCTAATACCTTGGGTTCGAGTCTCTTTAGGCTTTGGGTCTAGGTTTCATAAGGTATCCTTCATCGTCTTTTGCTTCTATCCAGTTGCGTTTCAGTTCCTTCAAACTCCAACCTACGAGTTCTCCTGTCCGTGCGCATCAGTTTTCAGAAGTTGTCATTCATCAACTTTGCTTCTGTCTTCTTGCGTGTCAGCTCCTTCAAATTCCAAGCTACGTTTTGTCTTGTCCGTACGCATCAGTTGGTATCAGAGCTCAAGTTCCGATTTTCTGGTTTGTTCGTGCGTCACTCACTTTTCGATTTTTTTTTTGTTTCAATTTTTTTTTCTTTTGTTCGTTCCACTTTCTGGTTTGTTTGTGTGTTCCTAGCCGCCACTTATTTCTTAACCCTAAAACCCTAGCCACCACTTATTTCATTACACAAAAAACCCTAGCCACCACTTATTTCATTACACAAAAAAAAAAAAACCCCCGCACCCTTTAAAAATAAAACCCTAGCCACACCCCTCAAAAATAAAACCCTAGCCGCACCCCTCAAAAAAAAAACCCTAGCTGCACCCCAAAAAAAAAAAAACCCTAGCCGCACCCCTAAAAAAAACCCTAGCCTCACCCCTCAAAAAAAAAAAACCTAGCCGCACCCCTCCTCTTTCAAGGAAACCGCAACACTCAGAGTTAAAAAAAAAAAAAAGAAGAAAAGAATTCAAAAAAAAGAAGAAGAAAAGAATTCGAAAAAAAAAAAAAAGAAAAGAATTCGAAAAAAAAAAGAAGAAAAAAAAAAAGAAAAAAAAATTTTTTTGCGGTACTGTTCAAACAGAAGTTTTGGTTGAGTTAGGAGGCGTGTGAGTACCCGTTTTAAAGAAAACGATGAAAGAAAACGACCTAGTCAAGCATTGCTTCACTAGCCCCACCCTATCTTGGCCAAATTCCATCGTTTTCCTATAGTTTTAGGCCATTTTTTCATTTTTTTGTCATTCTAGTGATTTTTTTTATTTTTTTTCTTATTTTTTTATTCTTTCTTTCTTTCTTTGAGTCACCCTAGCCCTAGCCACACCTTTCTGTGAAAAAAAAAAGAAAAAAAATTCTTGTTGACAATACTTGGTGAATTAGTTGATTTTACGAGGTTGAATCTTTGACTGAGTCTCTAGTGTGATTGTGAACCTATAGAGTTAAGGTAGAGTAAGGGTAAAAGGCACGTGTGTGTGAGAGACATTAGTAGAGAAAAGCCAAATTACTTGAGTGAAACAGGAGTGTAAACACGTGAGGATATTACTTGTTGACAATGTCTTCTGAAGGTGATAAGTCAGACTTTAAAAAGATTGAATTCCTGCTTCAGGCAATGCAACAACAGTTCCAACGGATGGATGTGAAATTCAATGACATTCATGATAAGTTGAACCAACATGAAGCTCGGTTTGCAAAGATCCAACAAGGTGATACTTCTCGTCAAAAAAGTAAGGTTGTTGCCACTGATGAGTATGATTATAATGTTGGGTATGATTCGAATGAAGAGTCTGGGATAGATAGACATCATAGAAGGTACCATGGGTATAGAGATCGAGTTGATAGAGCCTGTGATAGAGGCAAGGAGAAGATGGATGGAAACCTTAGCAGTATAAAATTAAAAATTCCTCCTTTCCAAGGCAAGAAAGATCCTGAGGCATATTTGGAGTGGGAAAGGAAGCTTGCAATGGTGTTTGACTGCCACCACTACTCTGAAGAAAAGAAGGTCAAACTTGCAGCAATTGAGTTCACAGAGTATGCTATGGTTTGGTGGGATCAGTTAGTCACTAGTCGAAGAAGATATGGTGATCCTCCAGTGTCTACATGGGATGAGATGAAACGCATCATGAGGAAGAGATTTGTTCCTACTCATTACTACAGGGAGTTATACCAGAAGCTCCAAGGTCTTACCTAGGGCTCAAAGAGTGTTGAGGATTACTACAAAGAGATGGAAATAACCATGATCCGAGCCAATATCCAGGAGGATGCAGAAGCTACTATGGCTCGTTTTCTTCAAGGCTTAAACCGTGAGATTGCCAATGTAGTCGAGTTGCAGCATTACATGGATTTAGAGGAGATGTTGCATGTGGCCATCAAAGTGGAAAGGCAACTCAAAAGGAAAGGTACATCCCGTTTTACTTCTAGTTCAGTTCCTGTTTGGAAATCTAACACCTTTCATAGGGATGATAAGCCTGTGCCTACGCATAAGTCAGAGAGCTTTGCTAAGCCCAAGCCTGAGGGCTCTCCAAAGCCAAAGACTGAACTTGCCCAAGCATCCCAGAGTAGGACACGTGACATTAAGTGTTTCAAGTGTTTAGGTCATGGACATATTGCCTCACAGTGTCCCAACCGTAGAGTGATGATCATGCATGGGAATGGAGATGTTGAGAGTGAAGGTTCTGAACTCGGTGTAGAAGATGAGATGCCTGCGTTAGAAGATGTCGACGAAGAAGAAGTTGTTGAGTATGCTGCTCATGGTGAAGCACTTGTTGCTAGGCGTGCTCTTACTACTCATGTGAAGTTTGAGGATGAGGCACAGCGCGAGAACATCTTCCATACGAGATGCCATATTAGTGACAAGGTATGTACCGTAATCATTGATGGTGGGAGTTGTACTAATGTTGCTAGCACATACCTTGTTGATAAATTAAAGTTGCCCACTACCAAGCATCACCACCCATATAAGTTGCAGTGGATTAATGACTGTGGTGAAGTCAACGTGGTGAAGCAAGTCTTGGTCCCTTTTCGTATTGGAAGGTATCACGATGAGGTGTTGTGTGACGTGGTGCCCATGCAAGCTAGCCACATGTTGCTGGGCAGACCGTGGCAGTATGATCGGAGAGCCATCCACGACGGTTACACTAACCGTTACTCCTTTACTATGGATGGCAAGAAGATCGCTCTTGCTCCCCTTAGCCCCAAGGAGATTTATGGGGACCAATTAAGGCTAAAGGAGCAACATGATGAGCAAAGGAAGCAAGCTAAAGAACAGAAAGAAAAGAAGGAGAACAAGGAAAGCAAAATAGTGAGCTGCTATGCCAAACCTCGAGATGTGAAGACTGCATTTCTTGCTAAGTCTCCTATCCTTTTACTCTTATTTAAAGATTCTTATTTTATTGATGCTGAACTCCATGATACTTTGCCTACTGATGTTGTCTCATTGTTGCAGGAGTTCGAGGATGTATTCCCTGAGGAGATCGCAAGTGGATTACCACCGATTCGTGGGATCGAGCACATGATTGACCTTGTCCCCGGAGCTACCATTCCTAACCGTCCAGCCTACAGAAGTAATCCCGAGGAGACGAAGGAGCTTCAAAGGCAAGTTGAGGAGCTCCTGAGGAAAGGTTATGTGAGAGAGAGCATGAGTCCATGCGCCGTGCCCGTACTGCTTGTGCCAAAAAAAGATGGGACGTGGAGGATGTGCGTTGACTGCCGAGCCGTCAACAAAATCACTGTAAAGTACCGCTATCCTATTCCTAGGCTAGATGATATGCTTGATGAATTGCATGGTGCATGCATGTTTTCTAAAATCGATTTAAAGAGCGGATATCACCAAATTCGTATGAAAGAAGGTGATGAATGGAAAACCGCATTTAAAACTAAACATGGTCTCTACGAGTGGTTAGTTATGCCTTTTGGCTTGACTAATGCACCCAGTACATTCATGAGATTAATGAACCATGTTTTACGTGATTTCATTGGTAAGTATGTGGTTGTCTATTTTGATGACATTCTGATCTACAGTAAGAGTCTGCATGAGCATGTTGAGCATCTTGGGACTGTTCTTACTGTTTTGCGGAATGCAAGTTTGTATGCCAATTTTAAGAAATGTACATTCTGCACTGATAAGATTGTTTTTCTTGGGTATGTCGTTTCTTCACATGGCATTTCTGTTGATATTGAGAAGGTAAAGGCAATTAAAGATTGGCCTGTACCTAAGTCTGTTTCTGAGGTGCGTAGTTTCCATGGTTTAGCTAGTTTCTATCGTCGATTCGTTAGAGATTTTAGCACTATTGCTGCACCTTTGATCGAAGTGGTCAAAAAGAATGTTGCATTTCATTGGGGTCCTACACAAGAGCATGCTTTTAATTTGCTTAAGGATAAACTTTGTTCTGCTCCTTTGTTATCTCTACCTGACTTTACTAAAACTTTTGAGGTTGAGTGCGATGCCTCAGGTGTAGGTATTGGAGCTGTGCTTATGCAGGAAAAACGCCCAATTGCTTTCTTTAGTGAGAAGTTAAGTGGAGCAGCACTTAACTATCCCACATATGACAAGGAGATGTACGCGTTAGTGAGGGCCTTGGAGACATGGCAACATTACTTGTGGCCCAAAGAATTTGTCATCCACACTGATCATGAGTCCTTGAAGCATTTGAAAGGACAGAGTAAGCTACATAAGCGTCATGCCAAGTGGATAGAGTTCATTGAGATGTTCTCGTATGTGATCAAGTACAAACAAGGTAAAGAGAACGTCGTAGCTGATGCGTTATCTCGTAGGTATACTCTTATCACTACTCTTGATGCTAAACTTTTAGGATTTGAGTATATCAAAGAACAGTATGCTGATGATGTTGATTTTGGTAATGTTTATGATGCATGTGCTACATCTGGTTTTGGCAAGTTCTTTAGGCACGATGGGTTTTTATTTAGAGAAAATAAATTATGTGTGCCTAGGAGTTCATTGCGCGAGCTGTTAGTTAGAGAAGCCCATAGTGGAGGATTAATGGGTCACTTTGGAGTTAGGAAAACTCTAGATGTTTTGCGAGAACATTTCTTTTGGCCTAACATGAGGAGAGATGTAGAGAAGTTATGTGCTAGATGCATTTCATGTGGGCAAGCTAAATCTAGAGTTCATAATCATGGTTTATATACTCCTTTACCCATTCCTACTACTCCGTGGACTGATATCTCTATGGATTTTGTTTTGGGCTTGCCTCGAACAAAACGCGGTAAAGATTCTGTTTTTGTTGTGGTTGACAGGTTCTCTAAGATGGCTCATTTCATTGCTTGCCACAAGACGGATGACGCAAGCAACGTTGCTGACCTTTTCTTCAAAGAGATAGTACGTCTACATGGTGTACCAAGGACCATTGTTTCTGATCGAGATGCAAAGTTCCTTAGTTACTTTTGGAAGACGTTATGGGGAAAGTTGGGAACTAAATTGTTATTCTCCACCACTTGTCACCCCTAGACTGATGGACAGACTGAGGTCGTCAACCGAACCCTATCTACATTATTGAGGTCCATTATTCAGAAGAATTTGAAGAATTGGGAAGATTGCTTGCCCCATGTGGAGTTTGCATATAACCGCAGTGTCCACTCCACTACTAGTTGCTCTCCATTCGAAGTTGTTTATGGCTTCAATACTCTTACTCCTTTGGATTTGTTGCCATTACCTAGTGCGGAGCAGAGTAACTTGGATGGAGAACAGAAGGCTAAGTTTGTGAAGCAACTCCATGAGAGAGTTCGTCAAGCTATTGAAACGAAGACTGAGCAGTATACCACCCAAGCAAATAAGCATCGAAAGAAAGTAGTATTTGAGCCTGGTGATTGGGTTTGGGTGCATATGAGAAAGGAGAGGTTTCCTGTTCAGCGACGAACCAAACTGCATCCCCGAGGAGATGGACCATTCCAAGTCACAGAGAAGATCAACGATAATGCCTACAAATTGGATCTTCCTGGTGAGTATGGTGTATCTGCTACTTTTAATGTTTCTGATCTTTCTCCCTTTTCTTTTGATGAAGGTATATGCAATTTGAGGACAAATCCTTTTGAGGAGAGGGGGAATGATGGAGATCCACTTGCTCATGATGTTCGTGATGCTAAGGATCCATTGGTCATCCAAGGAGGTCCAATTACCCGAGCTCGAGCTAAGAAGACGCAACAAGCCCTGGCCTCATTAATGCAACAAGCTCTGGCATCATTGAAGTGTCAAGGAAGCTTCCATGAAGAGTCCCAAGACATCTATACTTGCTTGGAAGCCCAAACGACATGAGCATGGTTTACTGCCTTATTTTATCTTAACAATAAGATGGTCTAAGTGTTTGGATAGCCCACGTTTGAGTCTTGTTGTGTCTTGGACTATTTATTTTATGTAACTAGGTTTAGGCATGAATTTGGGTTTAGTCTTATTTTCTGTTGGTGTTAATTCCAGCCCACTTGTTTATGGGCTTAAGTGCTAGGTATTATTATAAATACCTTGTAAACGCTATTGATGGGGAAGTTAGTTAATTGAATTTTCAGAAATTGAGTGTGCCTTTCTCTTGGGTTCTCTCTCAACTAGGCTTATCAAGGTCTTCTTCCTTGTGGCGCCTCCTTCTTCACCATCCACCATTGCTATACCTTAGGTTCTCGAATTCTTATTCGTAGGGTCAAGGTCCAATGCCTTTGGGTTCGAGTCTCTTTAGGCTTCGGGTCTAGGTTTTCAGAAGTTGTCATTCATCAACTTTGCTTCTGTCTTCTTGCGTGTCAGCTCCTTCAAATTCCAAGCTACGTTTTGTCTTGTCCGTACGCATCAAATATATCGAAATGGCACATTTATCGGTAAAAATCGAGCAAGTAGAAAAGTTAGTAAATAAGGCCAACTTTAATGATGTTTATGGTTACTTGAGATATATTAAAGTATGTTAAGATAAGTATGAGTATGTATTGATGATTTTGAAATTGTTTTGGGCAGCAAATAGTGTAGGCACGTAAATTGAGGCACGTCCGAGACTTGAGGAAAGTTGCTGCCCCGAGATCTTATAGGTAAGGGATGTAATTTAAAGTTGTGATGGTGTCCCTTACTTTTATCTCAATTTATAAAGAAATGTTTGAAGCATGAATTACGTTTCGAAGTTAATTTCCAAAGTCTTTTGAAAACTAGCTAGACATACCAACCAATTTCTAAAGGAAGAGTTTATCACTTTAAAACCGAAGTTCATGTTTTATGTTAACTAAAGATGCCTAAGAAAACAAACTTTATGATTTCTATGCATGATTTTTCAATAATGTTTTAAGTATGAAAGTAAATAAGTATGTTTTTCGAAACCGTGATTGGGGTGGTAAATCCCGGGCTAACACGACCCAGGCACTCCCGGTCCTTACTATTTGTACCAAATTTATGATTAAGAAGTTGTAAAAGTAAGTAAAATTTGAGACTAAGGCCCTCCTATAGTTTATGTTATTGCCTGTCATGCTTGCCACATTGTGCATGTTCCCGTCCCTTGTGGCATATGTTTAGCCCACGTCGTGCATGTTCTCGCCCACATTGTGCATGCTTCCGTCCCTTGTGGGTATGTTGGTCCTTCGTGGTGCATGTTCGCTGTACGACCCTGATCAGGTCTACGGCCCCCTACCATGGCCATAGGTACTTAGTTCCCTCTTCAGTGGATGATTAGTCATGACCCGCATACTGGCTATATGATCCTGCCTAGTCTCCATGAACTCTATGATAAGTTTTATTAATTATGATGTTAAGTTTCTAAAATATGATGCATGTTTGAACAAGTATGAATTTTAGATATATGTATTAAAGAATTCATACAATAAAGTATGAAACGTATTATTATGACACTTGTTTTTCTGCATATATCGATACTATGACTATTTTAAATGCATTTCTTACGGGGCTTTCCAAAAGCTCACCCCCTCTATCCTTCCAGATTATTTGCAGTGATCATCCCCTTGCCTGTTGCGTATACGACGTAGGCTGAGGGACACGTCTCTCCTAAGGCTACTTTTTGTACACACGTAAGGTATACTCTTATTTTTGATACCAGACATCCTGTATAGCACAGATATTTGTATATAAACAATACTTTTGAGATGTAGTCGATATCGTATGAACGTAAATGTTATTCCAAGAAATAGGTCAATATGATGTGAATGAAATATTTTATGAAAATATTGTGATGATTCTGTGGTTGGAAATTTGTGATGATGTACTGGCTGGAAATATAAACTGCGTTTTCATGCAGGAGGTTAGGATAGTTACAGCTGTTATGCTGCTGAAATTTCTATAAAAAAAATAAAATATAAGTTACCTACACAAGGAAGGAATGCAACCTAAGTGAAATTAAGATTAAAATTATAAAAATGAAAAAGTTAGCCCAAGACTTCCACGTTTCCGGGGTGTGACAACTGATGATATAAGAAATGTAATATGAGTATAACGATTTTGATTATAAATTCCACCTACACTTAGAGTGCGGATACAACTCGAATGATTATAGGGAAGTTGATGGAGATCCAAGCTCACAAAGCTCAAGTCATGTCCGTGATGATCGTGATCCTTTGAGTATCCATGGAGGTCCATTTACAAGAGCTAAATCAAAGATAATGCAACAAGCCTTAGCTTGTTTCATTGATATGGCTAGAGAGAAAGCCCAACAAAGCTTGAGCATGGAGGATGATAAAGTCTTCTGCAACATGGTCCAAGCCCAAGTTCAACCTTCTTGAAGACACACAAGTATTGGGCCGAAATGCAAATTAGGCTAGATGCATATTTTATTTAGTTAAGTATTATTGGGCTGAACATTGTCTTAATTTAATTTAAGCCCAATTCCTTTTTAAATAATAGATTTTGTAAGACTTCTATTACTTGTTCTGCAAGTTAGGAGAGTAGGATTCCTATTGCTTGTTCTGCAAGTTGCTATTTCCTATTCTGCAAGTTAGGAAAGTAGGATTCCTATTACTTGTGCTGCAAGTTATCTATTTGCCTATAAATAGTTATGTAACCCTTTGGGGAGAACACAATTGATTTTAGTAATAAAATTGAGAGACTTCTTCTCTTTGGTTCTCTTGAGAACTCTTGAACTTATCAAGGTCTTCCTTGTGGCGTTCTTCTACCTTCCACCAATATATACCATAGGTTCTTGCTTTTCTAAGCAACGGGTCTTGGTCCAATACCATAGGTTCTTGTGTTTCTACACAACGGGTCTTGGTTTTATCTCTAATTTTTGTTTTCTTTTGCTGCGTTTTTAACTTGTTCTTGTTTTTCTTCAAGTGTTCTTCATGTTCTTCATTGAACCTCATCTTCTTTCGGTGAGGTTCATATCATTTGGCATCAGAGCTTAGGTTCAATTCGTGGGAGTCTCGTTTTTGTTTTTTTTTTGTTTGTCTTCTTGTCTTGGGTTCAATTCGTGAGAGTCTCGTCTTTGTTTTTTTTTTGTTTGTCTTCTTGTCTTGGACAAACCTTGATCTTAAATCCTTTTCCAAGCTACCACTAATATTGTTTGTCCCTCAAACCTATTTTCTTTACTTAGCCACCAAGTAAACCCTATCTTGTTCTCCAAGCAACCAAATCCCAAAGGTTTTCTTGCTCACCAAGAAACCTTCAAAAGCTCTACATTACATAAAGACTACTTGTTTCACAAGCCACCGTTCCCTCTCATTCCTTGCCACACAAGCTGCTACCAAAACTAGCTTGTTTTTGTCAAAAAGTTGCCTTGTTCCCCAAGTAAACCTCTTCTTATTATTTAGACTTTTTTTTTCTTCATTGTTCGTTTACTTTAGTAAAATATAAAAAAAAGAAAAAAAAAGAGAAAAAAAAAAGAAAAGAAAAAAAAAAGAAAAAAGAAAAATCAATTCAAGAGGGAATTTATTACATCGTGTAGCAAGTGCAACATCAAAGGCAATTCGTGGAGGTGTGCTTCATCAAAATCTTGAGGTAGTCACTCCTTCTTGAGCTTTGAGATTTGTTTATTTGCCTAATTGGAAAATTCATTGTTACCGTTCTACCCTACTGCCTAAAATTACCTTTTTGACCCTACCACATAAAAGGACAAAACTACCCACCTTTGGCTACCATTCTACCCTACTCCCTAAAATTACCTTTTTGACCCTACCACATAAAAGGACAAAACTACCCCACCCTTGGCTAAACCCTACCCTAATTAAACACCCAAAAACACCCATATTTCCTTCAAGGTTTAGTTTCATTAGAGTCTTCTTAGGCCTTATTGAGTCTTGCAAAGTCTTGTTGAGTCTTCTTTGTTTTGTTTTCCCTTGATTAAAATCTTGATGGAGATCCACTTGCTCGTGACGTTCGTGATGCTAAGGATCCATTGGTCATCCAAGGAGGTCCAATTACCCGAGCTCGAGCTAAGAAAATGCAACAAGCCCTGGCCTCATTCATGCAACAAGCTCTGGCATCATTGAAGTGTCAAGGAAGCTTCCATGAAGAGTCCCAAGACATCTATACTTGCTTGGAAGCCCAAACGACATGAGCATGGTTTACTATCTTATTTTAGCTTAACAATAAGATGGGCTAAGTGTTTGGATAGCCCACGTTTGAGTCTTGTTATGTCTTGAACTATTTATTTTATGTAACTAGGTTTAGGCATGAATTTGGGTTTAGTTTTTATTTTCTATTGGTGTAATTCCAGCCCACTTGTTTATGGGCTTAAGTGCTAGGTATTATTATAAATACCTTGTAAACGTTATTGATTGACAGATCAGTTAATTGAATTTTCAGAAATTGAGTGTGCCTTTCTCTTGGGTTCCCTCTCAACTAGGCTTATCAAGGTCTTCTTCCTTGTGGCGCCTCCTTCTTCACCATCCACCATTGCTATACCTTAGGTTCTCGAATTCTTATTCGTAGGGTCAAGGTCCAATACCTTGGGTTCGAGTCTCTTTAGGCTTTGGGTCTAGGTTTCATAAGGTATCCTTCATCGTCTTTTGCTTCTATCCAGTTGCGTTTCAGTTCCTTCAAACTCCAACCTACGAGTTCTCCAATGATGGAGATCCACTTGCTCATGACGTTCGTGATGCTAAGGATCCATTGGTCATCCAAGGAGGTCCAATTACCCGAGCTCGAGCTAAGAAAATGCAACAAGCCCTGGCCTCATTCATGCAACAAGCTCTGGCATCATTGAAGTGTCAAGGAAGCTTCCATGAAGAGTCCCAAGACATCTATACTTGCTTGGAAGCCCAAACGACATGAGCATGGTTTACTATCTTATTTTAGCTTAACAATAAGATGGGCTAAGTGTTTGGATAGCCCACGTTTGAGTCTTGTTATGTCTTGAACTATTTATTTTATGTAACTAGGTTTAGGCATGAATTTGGGTTTAGTTTTTATTTTCTATTGGTGTAATTCCAGCCCACTTGTTTATGGGCTTAAGTGCTAGGTATTATTATAAATACCTTGTAAACGTTATTGATTGACAGATCAGTTAATTGAATTTTCAGAAATTGAGTGTGCCTTTCTCTTGGGTTCCCTCTCAACTAGGCTTATCAAGGTCTTCTTCCTTGTGGCGCCTCCTTCTTCACCATCCACCATTGCTATACCTTAGGTTCTCGAATTCTTATTCGTAGGGTCAAGGTCCAATACCTTTGGGTTCGAGTCTCTTTAGGCTTCGGGTCTAGGTTTCAGAAGTTGTCATTCATCAACTTTGCTTCTGTCTTCTGCGTGTCAGCTCCTTCAAATTCCAAGCTACGTTTTGTCTTGTCCGTACGCATCAAATCTTGTGCTCAGCTTGTTTAGTGTTGGTTGATAGTTGAAGTCCATAAGCTGATTTTTGATTGAGTCTTGAGTTCAATATAGAACCTATAGAGAAAAGTTGTGTGAGGAAAAAAAAAAGGGCAAGAGTATGTGAGTAACATTAGTAGAGCAAAGCCTATTAAAATTGTGTGAAACACGAGTGTGAGTGTTACATTCTTATGTGTATTGAGTGTAAACACGGGAGGTCATACTTGTGAGGTCCTTCTTTTACTAACATTTCTTGCAGGTTGCAATCATGTCTTCTAATAGTGAAAAGCTTGATTTGAGTAAGATTGAGATCATGTTCCTAGCCATGCAACAACAACTTTCGAGGATAGAGTCGAAGTTGATTAAATATGATAAGTTGGAGCAACACGATGTTGCCCTAGCTAAGGTAAACCAAGATAAGACTTCTTATGCCTGTGATAATGTTGCTCATTATAAGTTGGATAGCAATTATGAAGAAGATTTTGATGATGATTTTATGCTGCAATTAGAGGATGATGAGGATAGTATGGAATTACCCATGGATGGAAAGGAATATATAGCATGTCAAACTTTAAGTGTGCTAATGAAAGATGAGGATCAATTGAGATTAAAAGAGAGTGAGAAAAAAATAGTGAGTGAAGATGAGGTTAAGCAAAAAGAGAAAACAATCAAGATTGAGTTTGATGCTTCAAGCATAGGTATCGAAGTTGTTTTAATGCAAAAGAAGCCCCCCATTGCTTTCTTCAGTGAGAAGTTAAGTGGAGCTGGCCTTAACTATCCCATGTACAATAAAGAGATGTATGCATTAGTGAGGACCTTGGAAACATGGCAACACTATTTATGGCCCAAGGAATTTGTCATCCACACTGATCATGAGTCCTTGAAGCACTTGAAAGGACAAAGCAAGTTGAACAAGCGTCATGCCAAGTGGATGGAGTTCATTGAGACATTTCCATATGTGATCAAATATAAACAAGGTAAAGAAAATGTTGTGGCTGATGCATTGTCTCGAAGGTATACTCTAATCACTACTCTTAATGCAAAACTACTTGGATTTGAGTATATTAAAGACTTGTATGCTACTGATGAGGATTTTGAAAATGTGTTCATTGCATGTAAGAAAACTGGTTTTGGAAAGTTTTATAGGCATGATGGATTCTTATTTAGGGAAAATAGATTATGTGTGCCTAGGAGTTCTTTAAGAGAAGTACTTGTTAGAGAAGCCCATAGTGGTGGATTAATGGGACATTTTGGAGTAAAGAAAACTTTAGATATATTGCATGATCACTTCTTTTGGCCTAACATGAAAAGAGATGTTGAAAAATTGTGTGAAAAATGTGTCACTTGTAAACAAGCTAAGTCTAGAGTTATGAATCATGGTCTTTATACTTCATTCCCTATTCCTACTACTCCTTGGACTGACATTTCTATGGACTTTGTTTTAGGGTTACCAAGAACAAAGAGAGGTAGAGATTCTGTTTTTGTTGTTGTTGACAGGTTCTCTAAGATGGCTCACTTCATTGCTTGTCACAAGACAGATGAAGCAAGTAACATTGCTGATTTATTCTTCAAGGAAATTGTTCGTCTACATGGTGTTATGAGGACCATTGTTTCTGATCGGTATGTGAAGTTCCTTAGCTACTTTTGGAAAACATTATGGGAAAAGTTACGAACAAAGCTATTGTTTTCAACTACTTGTCATCCACAAACCAATGGTCAAACTGAAGTAGTCAATCGTACTTTGTCTACTTTGTTGAGATCCATTATTCAAAAGAATTTGAAGAATTGGGAAGATTGTTTGCCTCATGTGGAGTTTGCTTACAATAGAAGTGTGCATTCTACTACTAGTTATTCTCCATTTGAAGTTGTCTATGATTTTAATCCACTCACTACATTGGATCTTTTACCACTACCTATTGAGGAGAGAGCTAGTTTGGATGGGGAAAAGAAAGCTGATTTTGTTAAGCAACTACATGAGAAGGTACGTCAAAACATTAAGAAGAGGACTGAGCAATATGCTACTCAAGCCAACAAGCATCGCAAGAAAGAGAGATTTCTTTGAACCTGGTGATTGGGTTTGGGTACATATGCGTAAAGAGAGATTTCCTGCTCAGCGTCGCTCCAAGTTGCAACCTCGAGGAGATGGACCATTCCAAGTGATTAAGAAGATCAATGACAATGCTTATAAGTTAGATCTTCCAGGTGAGTATAATGTTAGTGCTACATTTAATGTTTCTGATCTTTCTCCCTTTGATATTGATGTAGGTGATTCTGATTTGAGGACAAATCCTTTCGAGGAGAGGGGGAATGATGGAGATCCAAGCTCACAAAGCTCAAGTCATGTCCGTGATGATCGTGATCCTTTGAGTATCCATGGAGGTCCAATTACAAGAGCTAAATCAAAGATAATGCAACAAGCCTTAGCTGGTTTCATTGATATGGCTAGAGAGAAAGCCCAACAAAGCTTGAGCATGGAGGATGATAAAGTCTTCTGCAACATGGTCCAAGCCCAAGTTCAACCTTCTTGAAGACACACAAGTATTGGGCCGAAATGCAAATTAGGCTAGATGCATATTTTATTTAGTTAAGTATTATTGGGCTGAACATTGTCTTAATTTAATTTAAGCCCAATTCCTTTTTAAATAATAGATTTTGTAAGACTTCTATTACTTGTTCTGCAAGTTAGGAGAGTAGGATTCCTATTGCTTGTTCTGCAAGTTGCTATTTCCTATTCTGCAAGTTAGGAAAGTAGGATTCCTATTACTTGTGCTGCAAGTTATCTATTTGCCTATAAATAGTTATGTAACCCTTTGGGGAGAACACAATTGATTTTAGTAATAAAATTGAGAGACTTCTTCTCTTTGGTTCTCTTGAGAACTCTTGAACTTATCAAGGTCTTCCTTGTGGCGTTCTTCTACCTTCCACCAATATATACCATAGGTTCTTGCTTTTCTAAGCAACGGGTCTTGGTCCAATACCATAGGTTCTTGTGTTTCTACACAACGGGTCTTGGTTTTATCTCTAATTTTTGTTTTCTTTTGCTGCGTTTTTAACTTGTTCTTGTTTTTCTTCAAGTGTTCTTCATGTTCTTCATTGAACCTCATCTTCTTTCGGTGAGGTCCATATCAGAAGTCGCAAGATGAGCGGCTCTATTATTGATTCTTAAGGGTCGGAGTTAAAAGTGTATTGATGGGATGTTGATTACGGGATTGTTGGATATGATGAAAAGTGAAATGATTACAGGAGATGACTGAGACAGATATCAGTATAGATGATGAAATCCATAGCAGTACGGTTAATTCTGGTTCTATACATTCATACTGTTTCTGAAGTATCAAACAAATATTTATAGAATCAGAATATTTTGAAATATGTTTTACAGAATAGTGTACTGTATGGAATGTTATAAAATTCGAAAACATGTATAAGAACGGTAATGTGACGATAAGAGACGAGGAAGATGACAGCTGACATGAGGCTATTAAATGAAAATGATTTCAAAGTGAATTACAGTAATAAATCGGTTAGCTGTGAAATGTGTTAATTAAATTATTACATTTGATACAGCATACTAATTAAGATTAATAATGCTATGAAATATGAGTAAATAAGTGAATTAAGTGGAGTACGTGTTGGAATGAATTGAATATTAAGTATTTTTGCCTTGAGGAAATATAGCAGAATAATAAGACATAGACATGAATGTCCAGAAAAGGGTAAGAGATACGAATTTAAAAAGTATTGGATGTTATTCTTGATAAATTTTCAGAGTAATATAGCTGGGAGAGATCGGGTTAATATTGACTTGATTATGGATACAGAATCTATTTTAAGCTTATGTTGGAAAACATAGAAAGAGTCCGAAAGCTTAAGAAAACAACTCTGAAAAATATGTGGATAATGAAATTCACTGGTATAAAGGTAATTGATGAAATACAGATGATTTGATTTGAGGATGAATTAAAATGGTGTATTAAATTCCTATTATGCAATAAAGTTCTTATTAAGAACGAATATTCATCTGTATGGAATTGATGCCTTATTGAGTTTAATCAGAGATATATGAGGAGTTCATAAGACCAATCTCTGTACTAGGCGTTATCAGATGAAAAGTTGAAAACTGGTGGTCATAAGATGATAATGATTAGAACTCGATAAAATTTTTACGAGTTTCTATTGAAGTTTACAAGGTTAATGAAATACCTTGTGAGGTATATAAGCCTAATGAATGAGGCATCCATATAAGGATAAAGTAATGATATACCGATACAGTCTAAGGCACAAATGAAAAACGAGCAGCATAGTGTTATAACCCTGCAGACTCTCAAAAACTGTGATCTATATGTTAAGATTGGCAAATAGGTGATGTGGCTAGACAATATCTCTTTCTAAGATATATGATCTCGAATGACAGAGCGATGTGGATCTGTCTATGATGAAGAGATAATGATTGAGATACGAAATGTACTGGGTCTAGCTAAATATTATTGCCAATCTATGGAAGAGTTATTGGGTTAGCTGCTCTACAGATGTGACTTCTAATTAAAGAAGTTGAAGTCAATAAATGAATACGTGTAAAGATGGTAATTAAAATGTTAAAAGAGTTTAACAGTGGAGTACTATACCACTGAGGAAAAAGTCGACTGAAATAATGAAAGTGAAAAGATGAAAATGTAATAAGAAGATAAGTACATGATGATGAGGGAACACGTGTAAAAACTACAAACTTTGTACCATATGATGCAATTAAATAAGAGACATGGAGTAAGTTGAGTATTATGATATATGTTGTAAGTAATAATCTTATGCCAAGTAATGAGGATGAAACCTCAAATTTGTGGAATTAGAAAACAAATAATTTATACTTTTGCGTCATTTGGAAAATCTCATAACTAAGTTCAAGAATTTAAATATAAACTAATGAGATGCATATATTCCACCAAATACATAGGTAGGTTGTTTTAATAAAACAAGTACACAAGTATATTAAAGGAAATGTAGTATGCATGAATAATGAATAATTAAAATAAATTGAAGAATTCATATGTATACACATACCACACTAAAAATATATATATATATATATATATATTGTATATGGCTATGTGTATGTATACATATTATTATATTTAAGAATTTAAAATACGAGTATAAATACACACTTCATGTACTAATATAACAAATAAATAAATATATAAGAATATATATATATATTATATACATGTATAAATATACATTGTTATATATAAAGATAGTTTTAGTTTATATGCAATATAAAAAAATATATATATATGTGTTAGTAGGGTTTGATGGGACTTTACCCCATCAAACTCCACTAACTCCATCAGATTATTCAACAAGCTTCTTAAGGAAGCTTTACAAAAAAAACAAGGAAGAGAAAAGAAGTGCAGGAAAGAGGGAAAGGCTCGGGCAAAAACAAGGAAAAGAAAGAAGAAAAGGAAAGGTGAAGCCGATAGGGAAAGAAAGAAAGGAAAACTGAAAACCGAAAAAAAAAGGGAGAAAGAAAAGAGTAAGCCGAAAGGGAAGAAGAGGGAGGCACGTACAGCTACTGCCTCACCACCTTGGGCATCAAGTGTCGACGGCAAAAGAGGGAAACCACCAACGGGAAGCTTAGCAAGACCAATGCTGGTCGGAAAGTTAGGTCACGAAGCTGAAGGTTGGTCTCCTTAGATTTCGAACAAAGGAAGAAGGAAGAAGGATTAAAGTTGCAGTGAAGAACCATGTGGTGAAACCTTGATGCCAAAACAAGAGGAAAATTTCGAAGGGCCACTCCTGTTAAATGTAAGTGTAGTAAGGGCTGTAAATAAGGGTTTTAAGTAGAGTTATATGACTGTTTGACCTGATTTATTTCTGCTTGTGGTTGGCTGTAGTTTAAATTGGTCTTGGTTGTGTTTGAGGTAGTAGACAAGGGGGGTTTCAACGTGGTTTGAGAGGGGCTGATGATGGCCATGCCATTTCCCGAAACAGAGAAAGGAAATTGAAGGCATTGGCTAGGCGTGAAGGCTGGTAGGCACAGGGAGTTATTCACGTCTGAAAAGCAGGTAAAGTTTGGTGTTTTGAATATAGAAAGAGGAACCAAACGTGGAGCACTTGAACTAAAACAGATTTTGTCTCTTAGGGACATAACAAAAAGCTAGAAAAGAGGGTGGAACAAGGCACATTGGTTGGAAATTTATCCAAGCCGAGAGAGGATCATGAGAGCTGACCTTGCAGCCAAAAAAAAATTGGAGGTTCTAACTAAGGTAAATGACATTTTTTGGTTGATGTTTTAATGGACTTTGAGGATAGCAATGTGCATAGAAATAGGTCTTGAAAGAAATAACAAAAGAAATAAAAAAAAAAGAGAAAAGGGATAAAAGAAAAAGGAAAAGAATTACAAGATATATATATGTATGTAATACACATATATATGTGGATGCAAATATATATCTATATAGATATTCACATGTATCAAGATGTAGGAAAGTAGGGAATTGAAATTGGAAATGTATACCATGCAAGTGCTATGTATTTAAAGGTATATCTATATATTGCTATATATATATATATATTTGCATATTTAGAAATGAAAGAATAAAATCTAAGGATTTAGATTTGCACTAGTATCAAATAACCATATATATATATATGTACATATGTATTACTAGTTTACATATATAAGTATACTACTTGCTTGAAAAACAAAGAAATAAATAAATATATGTCTGTATAGTGCTTATATAAAAACATATAGTAAATCCTCATAAACTTTATTATGCAAATGCTAAATACATACATATATAAATATAGATAAATATGCTATTCACTTGAAAACTAAATAAGAGACAAAGAAAAGAAATGCAAAGAAGAGAAAAAGGGATTTGTTGAGATATAAATACAAGTGTAATTGTATAAGTGTTTAAGATATAGTTATAATCACATATATATATATATATACATATATAATAAAAGGAAATATCGTATACAAATTAATAAACCTCTTATTATCTTATAAAGAATATAAGTAAAAAGTTATTAAATCGAATAAGTAATGTTTGGAGAGACACATAAAGAATTTAGTTCCTCGCCAAAGAAATGAGTTGGAATAGTGTAGATTCTAAGACATATAATTGATATGTGATCAAAACGTAATTAAGACATGTTATTGAAACATCATTTGATTTAATTGTAGTGAATTTGGAGCGGTGTAGGAGTCTAACTTGAGTTGAGGATCGAGGAAAGGTAACCTACCAAGGACCGAGGTAAGTGGGTTAAATAAATCTTACTAGTATCATCTCGTAAGAGATGAAAGAACCCTCATTAAATAATTAATTAAATTTATATAGGATATTGGTCAGACATTACGGGTAAGACAAATAGAATAAGTATGGTAGGATTTTTAAATCGGACATAATGTGCCTGTGAAATATGCTTATTTGAAAGGTGATTTTGCTGAATTGTGTAATGTGTTATGTGTGATGGCTCTCTTATGATTACTGAACATGTTAACATATTTTTATGCTTCGAGTATGGATTTGTGATTTGAATATCAAATATACACATCGCGCCCGATGTTGAGTTAATAGACCTCAATTAGCACCTAGTCATATTTGTCGAAATCTAAGTCCTAAAGGCCAAACCGAGCAAAGACTCGATTTTTGTACCGTGTGAGCCACCTCTAGAGTCCTTCGGGAACTAAGTGCTACACAAGTTTTGATGTAAAGGCCAAACCGAGCAAAGACTCGATTTTTGTACCATGTGAGCCACCTCTAGAGTCCTTCGAGAACTAAGTGCTACACGAGTTTTGATGTAAAGGCCAAACCGAGCAAAGACTTGATTTCTGTACCATGTGAGCCACCTCTAGAGTCCTTCGGGAACTAATTGCTACACGAGTTTTGATGTAAAGGCCAAACCGAGCAAAGACTCGATTTCTGTACCGTGTGAGCCACCTCTAGAGTCCTTCGGGAACTAAGTGCTACACGAGTTTTGATGTAAAGGCCAAACCGAGCAAAGACCCAACTTCTGTACCGTGTGAGCCACCTCTAGAATCCTTCGGGAACTAAGTGCTGCACGAGTTCCGACAAAATATGAGAAATCGTAGGATATTGTGACGAAAAGTAAGTGATTGTGATTCGTGATTGTGATTCGTGAATGCGACGAATGTCGAAGGATGGAATAGATCTTATGCATATGACATATGATGTGTGTAATTATTGGGTTATGTTTATATATGCCACTTGAACATGCGCTACTTGAATGTTCGTTTCTTTCGATTATTGGGTTATGTTTTATGTTTATATATGCCACTTGAATGTGTGCTACTTGAATGTTCGTTTCTTTCGATTATTGGGTTATGTTTATTTATGCCACTTGAACGTGTGCTACTTGAATGTTCGTTTCTTTTGATTATTGGATTATGTTTATATATGCCACTTGAACGTGTGCTACTTGAATGTTCGTTTTCTTCCACACGTAGTCATACTGATAAAAAGAATGATGCCTTGTGAAATTAAGAATGGAATGAAAGCATAAACAAGTTTATAACGTCTGTGCACTTACGGAATGACAATAAACCTTAGTATAATCCATACATGCTAATTTACAATAACTTAAGCATGTATGATCGTGTTTTACGATTTGAGCCTAGTATGTTTTTATTTAAACTACTTACTGAGCCATGGATTGCTCACCCCTTTATTTAACATCTGCAGATCATACGAGTTGATAGCCGGCTCAGGATTCATATAGGCTCCCGGGAAACCGTACCTAGTAGTGGTACTCCTTTGCGTTCTCCGGAGCTAGCATTTTGTATTTTGAGGTATACTGCTAGTATATCATTTTGATAATCATGTGTACATTAAATTTCACAGTACTAGGAAAGTATACGGGATGTAACTTTGGATCGCACTAGATGACTATGTGAGTCTAGGTGGTTATCGAGTCCGATCCAGGTGATGGAGATCCAGATGGAGATCCACTTGCTCGTGATGTTCGTGATGCTAAGGATCCATTGGTCATCCAAGGAGGTCCAATTACCCGAGCTCGAGCTAAGAAAACGCAACAAGCCCTGGCTTCATTCATGCAACAAGCTCTGGCATCATTGAAGTGTCAAGGAAGCTTCCATGAAGAGTCCCAAGACATCTATACTTGCTTGGAAGCCCAAACGACATGAGCATGGTTTACTATCTTATTTTAGCTTAACAATAAGATGGGCTAAGTGTTTGGATAGCCCACGTTTGAGTCTTGTTGTGTCTTGGACTATTTATTTTATGTAACTAGGTTTAGGCATGAATTTGGGTTTAGTTTTATTTTCTATTGGTGTTAATTCCAGCCCACTTGTTTATGGGCTTAAGTGCTAGGTATTATTATAAATACCTTGTAAACGCTATTGATGGGGAGATCAGTTAATTGAATTTTCAGAAATTGAGTGTGCCTTTCTCTTGGGTTCCCTCTCAACTAGGCTTATCAAGGTCTTCTTCCTTGTGGCGCCTCCTTCTTCACCATCCACCATTGCTATACCTTAGGTTCTCGAATTCTTATTCGTAGGGTCAAGGTCCAATACCTTTGGGTTCGAGTCTCTTTAGGCTTCGGGTCTAGGTTTTCAGAAGTTGTCATTCATCAACTTTGCTTCTGTCTTCTTGCATGTTAGCTCCTTCAAATTCCAAGCTACGTTTTGTCTTGTCCGTACGCATCAGTTGGTATCAGAGCTCAAGTTTTGATTTTCTGGTTTGTTTGTGCGTCACTCACTTTTCGATTTTTTTGGTTTTTTTTTTGTTTCAATTTTTTTTTCTTTTGTTCGTTCCACTTTCTGGTTTGTTTGTGTGTTCCCAGCCGCCACTTATTTTCATAACCTTAAACCCTAGCCGCCACTTGTTTCATAACCCTAAACCCTAGCCGCCACTTGTTTCATAACCCTAAACCCTAGCCGCCACTTATTTCTTAACCCTAAACCCTAGCCGCCACTTATTTCTTAACCCTAAAACCCTAGCCACCACTTATTTCATTACACAAAAAAAACCCTAGCCGCCACTTATTTCATTACACAAAAAAAACCCTAGCCGCCACTTAATTCAACGCTAGTCGCACCCCTACTCTTTTCAAGGAAGCCGCAAACCTCAGATAAAAAAAAACAAAAAAAAGGAAAAAAAAAGGAATTCGAAGAAGAAAAAAAAAGAATTCGAAAAAAAAAAATTGTTGCGGTACTGTTCAAACAGAAAATTTTGGTTGACTTAAGAGGCGTGCAAGTATCTGTTTTAAAGGAAACGACGAAAGAAAACGACCCTGTGGAATTTATTCCACAGGCCCCACCCTATCTTGGCCAAATTCCATCGTTTTGCTATAGTTTTAGGCCATTTTTTATTTTTTTTGTCATTCTAGTGATTTTTTTTATTTTTTTTATTCTTTCTTTCTTTCTTTGAGTCACCCTAGCCCTAGCCACACCTTTCTGTGAAAAAAAAAGAAAAAAAAGAGAATTCAAAAAAAAAATTCTTGGTGACAATACTTGGTGAATTAGTTGATTTTACGATGTTGAATCTTTGACTGAGTCTCTAGTGTGATTGTGAACCTATAGAGTTAAGGTAGAGTAAGGGAAAAAGGCACGTGTGTGTGAGAGACATTAGTAGAGAAAAGCCAAATTACTTGAGTGAAACAGGAGTGTAAACACGTGAGGATATTACTTGTTGACAATGTCTTCTAAAGGTGATAAGTCAGACTTTAAAAAGATTGAATTCCTGCTTCAGGCAATGCAACAACAGTTCCAACGGATGGATGTGAAATTCAATGACATTCATGATAAGTTGAACCAACATGAAGCTCGGTTTGCAAAGATCCAACAAGGTGATACTTCTCGTCAAAAAAGTAAGGTTGTTGCCAATGATGAGTATGATGATAATGTTGGGTATGATTCGAATGAAGAGTCTGGGATAGATAGACATCATAGAAGGTACCATGGGTATAGAGATCGAGTTGATAGAGCCCGTGATAGAGGCAAGGAGAAGCTGGATGGAAACCTTAACAGTATAAAATTAAAGATTCCTCCTTTCCAAGGCAAGAATGATCCTGAGGCATATTTGGAGTGGGAAAGGAAGCTTGAAATGGTGTTTGACTGCCACCACTACTCTGAAGAAACGAAGGTCAAACTTGCAGCAATTGAGTTCACAGAGTATGCTATGGTTTGGTGGGATCAGTTAGTCACTAGTCGAAGAAGATATGGTGATCCTCCAGTGTCTACATGGGATGAGACGAAGCGCATCATGAGGAAGAGATTTGTTCCTACTCATTACTACAGGGAGTTATACCAGAAGCTCCAAGGTGATATGGACCTCACCGAAAGAAGATGAGGTTCAATGAAGAACATGAAGAACACTTGAAGAAAAACAAGAACAAGTTAAAAACGCAGTAAAAGAAAACAAAAATTAGAGATAAAACCAAGACCCGTTGTGTAGAAACACAAGAACCTATGGTATTGGACCAAGACCCGTTGCTTAGAAAAGCAAGAACCTATGGTATATATTGATGGAAGGTAGAAGAACGCCACAAGGAAGACCTTGATAAGTTCAAGAGTTCTCAAGAGAACCAAAGAGAAGAAGTCTCTCAATTTTATTACTAAAATCAATTGTGTTCTCCCCAAAGGGTTACATAACTATTTATAGGCAAATAGATAACTTGCAGCACAAGTAATAGGAATCCTACTCTCCTAACTTGCAGAACAAGTAATAGAAGTCTTACAAAATCTATTATTTAAAAAGGAATTGGGCTTAAATAAAATTAAAACAATGTTCAGCCCAATAATACTTAACTAAATAAAATATGCATCTAGCCTAATTTGCATTTCGGCCCAATACTTGTGTGTCTTCAAGAAGGTTGAACTTGGGCTTGGACCATGTTGTAGAAGACTTTATCATCCTCCATGCTCAAGCTTTGTTGGGCTTTCTCTCTAGCCATATCAATGAAACCAGCCAAGGCTTGTTGCATTATCTTTGATTTAGCTCTTGTAATTGGACCTCCATGGATACTCAAAGGATCACGATCATCACGAACATGACTTGAGCTTTGTGAGCTTGGATCTCCATCATTCCCCCTCTCCTCGAAAGGATTTGTCCTCAAATCAGAATCACCTACATCAATATCAAAGGGAGAAAGATCAGAAACATTAAATGTAGCACTAACATTATACTCACCTGGAAGATCTAACTTATAAGCATTGTCATTGATTTTCTTAATCACTTGGAATGGTCCATCTCCTCGAGGTTGCAACTTGGAGCGACGCTGAGCAGGAAATCTCTCTTTACGCATATGTAACCAAACCCAATCACCAGGTTCAAAGACAACTTTCTTGCGATGCTTGTTGGCTTGAGTAGCATATTGCTCAGTCCTCTTCCTAATGTTTTGACGTACCTTCTCATGTAGTTGCTTAACAAAATCAGCTTTCTTTTCACCATCCAAACTAGCTCCCTCCTCAATAGGTAGTGGTAAAAGATCCAATGGAGTGAGTGGATTAAAACCATAGACAACTTCAAATGGAGAATAACTAGTAGTAGAATGCACACTTCTATTGTAAGCAAACTCCACATGAGGCAAACAATCTTCCCAATTCTTCAAATTCTTTTGAATAATGGATCTCAACAAAGTAGACAAAGTACGATTGACTACTTCAGTTTGACCATCGGTTTGTGGATGACAAGTAGTTGAAAACAATAGCTTTGTTCCTAACTTTCCCCATAATGTTTTCCAAAAGTAGCTAAGGAACTTCACATCATGGTCAGAAACAATGGTCCTCGGAACTCCATGTAGACGAACAATTTCCTTGAAGAATAAATCGGCAATGTTACTTGCATCATCTGTCTTGTGACAAGCAATGAAGTGAGCCATCTTAGAGAACCTGTCAACAACAACAAAAACAGAATCTCTACCTCTCTTTGTTCTTGGTAACCCCAAAACAAAGTCCATAGAAATGTCAGTCCAAGGAGCAGTAGGAATAGGTAATGGAGTATAAAGACCATGATTCATAACTCTAGACTTAGCTTGTTTACAAGTGACACATCTTTCACACAATTTTTCAACATCTCTTTTCATGTTAGGCCAAAAGAAGTGATCATGCAATATATCTAAAGTTTTCTTTACTCCAAAATGTCCCATTAATCCACCACTATGGGCTTCTCTAACAAGTAATTCTCTTAAAGAACTCCTAGGCACACATAATCTATTTTCCCTAAATAAGAATCCATCATGCCTATAAAACTTTCCAAAACCAGTTTTCTCACATGCAATGAACACATTTTCAAAATCCTCATCAGTAGCATACAAGTCTTTAATATACTCAAATCCAAGTAGTTTTGCATTAAGAGTAGTGATTAGAGTATACCTTCGAGATAATGCATCAGCCACGACATTTTCTATACCTTTTTTATATTTGATCACATATGGAAATGTTTCAATGAACTCCATCCACTTGGCATGACGCTTGTTCAACTTGCTTTGTCCTTTCAAGTGCTTCAAGGACTCATGATCAGTGTGGATGACAAATTCCTTAGGCCATAAATAGTGTTGCCATGTTTCTAAGGCCCTCACTAATGCATACATCTCTTTATCATATGTGGGATAGTTAAGGGCAGCTCCACTTAACTTCTCACTGAAAAAAGCAATGGGGCGCTTCTCTTGCATTAAAACAGCTCCAATACCTATACTGGAAGCATCACACTCAATCTCAAAAGTTTTAGAAAAGTCAGGTAAGGATAACAAAGGTGCGGAACAAAGCTTCTCTTTAAGCAAGTTAAAAGCACGATCTTGCTCAAGACCCCATTTAAATCCAACATTCTTTTTAACAACATCAGTTAAAGGTGCAGCTATAGTACTGAAGTCTCTAACAAACCTACGGTAGAAACTAGCTAATCCATGAAAACTACGCACCTCAGAGATATTCTTAGGTATAGGCCAATCTTTAATTGCCTTAACCTTTTCATCTTCTACTGCTATACCCTTAGAAGAAACAACATATCCAAGAAATATAATCTTATCAGTGCAAAAGGAACATTTCTTAAGGTTAGCATACAACTTCTCCTTTCTCAAGACATTAAGCACATTCTTTAAATGTTCAATATGTTCATGCAAACTTCTACTATAGATCAAGATATCATCAAAATAGACAACTACAAATTTTCCAATGAAAGCACGCAAAACATGGTTCATTAATCTCATGAAAGTGCTAGGTGCATTAGTTAATCCAAAAGGCATAACTAACCATTCATACAAACCATGCTTAGTCTTAAATGCAGTTTTCCACTCATCACCTTCTCTCATGCGAATTTGATGATAACCACTTTTCAAATCAATTTTAGAAAAGATGCAAGAACCATGTAACTCATCAAGCATATCATCTAATCTAGGAATGGGATAGCGATACTTTACAGTGATTTTGTTGATGACACGACAATCAACACACATCCTCCACGTCCCATCCTTCTTAGGAACAAGTAACACAGGAACAGCACATGGACTCATGCTCTCTCTAACGTAGCCTTTCTTCATGAGCTTGTCAACTTGCCTTTGAAGCTCCTTTGTCTCCTCGGGATTGCTTCTATAGGCAGGTCGGTTGGGAATGGCAGCTCCAGGAATAAGGTCTATTTGATGCTCAATTCCCCTAATAGGTGGCAAACCATTTGGAATCTCCTCGGGGAATATATCTCCAAATTCCTTCAAAAGAGACACAACATTAGTAGGCAAAGAAGATTTAAGATCATTAGAACTAAAACAAGATTCTTTATATAAAAACAAAAGGATTGGGCACTTAGCTAGAAAAGCAGCCTTTACATCACTTTGCTTTGCATAGAAGCTCACATCCTTTCTTTCTTTCTTTGCAATATCTTTGCCTTTGTCTAGATTCTTTAACCTTTGTTGTGATTCATTTTGCTCTTTCAACCTCAACTGATCCTCATAAATCTCCTTAGGACTCAAGGGTGCAAGTGTAAATTTCTTACCATCAATGGTAAATGAATAACGGTTTGTGAATCCATCATGTATGACACGTCTATCAAATTGCCATGGTCTTCCTAAAAGCAAATGGCCAGCATGCATAGGCACAACATCACACAACACTTTATCATTATACCTTCCAATTGAAAATGGCACCAATACTTGCTTGGTGACATTTACTTCTCCACAATTATTGAGCCATTGAAGTTTGTATGGTTTGGGATGTTTTGTAGTGGGCAAACTCAATTTGTCAACCAAATAAGTGCTAGCAACATTAGTGCAACTACCACCATCAATAATCAAAGAGCATACCTTATTGTTGACGTGGCATCTAGTATGAAAAATATTTTCTCGTTGCACTTCATCTTCATCCTTAACTTGGGCACTTAATGCACGACGAGCTACAAGTGCTTCACCATGTGCAGTAAACTCAACATAGTCATCATCCTCATCAATGTCCTCCAATGGTGGCATCTCATCATCAACATCAGAATCTTCACTTACAACATCACCATCATCACGCATAATCATGACTCGTTTATTTGGGCATTGTGATGCAATGTGTCCTCTTCCCAAACATCTAAAACACTTAATGTCTCTACTCTTACCTTGGGATGCTTGGACAGCCTCGGGTTTGGGCTTTTGGACACTCTCACCCTTAGGCTTGAATGAGGATTCAGTCTTAAGTTTGAATGTAGTCTTATCATCCCTTCGAAAGGTGTTCGGTTTCCAAGAAGAAGATGAACTAGAACCTTGCATAAAACGAGATGAATAACCTTTTCTCTTGAGTTGCCTTTCAACCTTGATAGCCATATGCAACATATCATCAAACTCCACATAGTGATGTAACTCCACTACATTAGCAATCTCACGATTCAATCCTTGTAAGAATCGAGCCATAGTAGCTTCACTATCCTCTTCAACATTAGCTCTGATCATGATAATTTCCATTTCTTTATGATAATCCTCAACACTCTTAGAACCTTGAGTGAGACCTTGTAACCTTTGATAAAGCTCTCTATAGTAATGATTAGGAACAAACCTTTTTCTCATAACACGTTTCATTTCATTCCATGTAACTATAGGTGGCTCTCTATTCCTACGTCTACCAAGCATGAGTTGGTCCCACCAAATGATTGCATAATCCGTGAACTCTACAGCAGCAAGTTTCACCTTTTTTTCTTCGGAATAGTTATGGCAATCAAAGACCATCTCCACTTTCTTTTCCCATTCTAAGTAAGCCTCAGGATCATTCTTACCTTGAAAGGAAGGAATCTTCAATTTGATACTTCCTAAATTTCCATCTATCCTATCATAATACCTATCTCCTTTATACCTATCTCCACGACCTCCTTTATTACCATGGTTACCTTTAACACTTCTACTAAACTCATCATCATCTACTTTATCATCAAAGTCATTATTCACAACATTGCCTTTCACATGAGAAGTATTATCTTGATTTACTTTAGCTAGGACAGCTTCATGTTCCTCCAACTTATCATGAATATTATTAAACCTCAACTCTATCCTTGAAAATTGTTGTTGCATAGCTTGGAACATGAACTCGATCTTACTCAAATCAGGCTTTTCACTATTAAAAGACATGATTTTATCCTGCAAGAAAAGTTAGTAAAAGAAAAGGACCTCACAAGTATGACCTCACGTGTTTACACTCAATACACACAAGAATGTAACACTCACACTCGTGTTTTCACACAATTTTAATATGGCTTTTCTCTACTGATGTTACTCACACACTCTTGCCTTTTTCCCTCACACAACTTTTCTCTATAGGTTCTATATTGAACTCAAGACTCAATCAAAAATCAGCTTATGGAATTCAACTATCAACCAACAATAAACAAGATGAGCACAAGATTTTAATCAAGGGAAAACAAAACAATGAAGACTCAACAAGACTTAGCAAGACTCAATAAGACCTAAGAAGACTCCAATGAAACTAAACCTTGAAGAAAATATGAGTGTTTAATTAGGGTAAGGTTTAGCCAAAGGTGGGGTAGTTTTGTCCTTTTATGTGGTAGGGTCAAAAGGTAATTTTAGGCAGTAGGGTAGAATAGTAACAATGAATTTTCAAATTAGGCAAATAAGAAATCTCAAAGCTCAAGAAAGAATGACTACCTCAAGATTTTGATAAAGCACACCTCCACGAATTGCCTTTGACGTTGCACTTGCTACACACGATGTAATAAATCCCCTCTTGAATTGATTTTTTTTTCTTTTCTCTTTTTTTTCTTTTCTTTTTTTTTTCTCTTTTTTTTCCTTTTTCTTTTATATTTTACTAAAGTAAACGAACAATAAAGAAAAAAAAAAGTCTAAATAATTAGAAGAGGTTTACTTGGGGAACAAGGCAACTTTTTGACAAAAACAAGCTAGTTTTGGTAGCAGCTTGTGTGGCAAGGAATGAGAGGGAACGGTGGCTTGTGAAACAAGTAGTCTCTATGTGATGTAGAGCTTTTGAAGGTTTCTTGGTGAGCAAGAAAACCTTTGGGATTTGGTTGCTTGGAGAACAAGATAGGGTTTACTTGGTGGCTAAGTAAAGAAAATAGGTTTGAGCGACAAACAATATTAGTGGTGGCTTGGAAAAGGATTCAAGATCAAAGTTTGTCCAAGACAACAAGACAAGGAAAGAAAAGAAAAAAAAAAACAAAAACGATGCTCCCATGAATTGAACCTAAGCTCTGATACCAAATGATATGGACCTCACCGAAAGAAGATGAGGTTCAATGAAGAACATGAAGAACACTTGAAGAAAAACAAGAACAAGTTAAAAACGCAGTAAAAGAAAACAAAAATTAGAGATAAAACCAAGACCCGTTGTGTAGAAACACAAGAACCTATGGTATTGGACCAAGACCCGTTGCTTAGAAAAGCAAGAACCTATGGTATATATTGATGGAAGGTAGAAGAACGCCACAAGGAAGACCTTGATAAGTTCAAGAGTTCTCAAGAGAACCAAAGAGAAGAAGTCTCTCAATTTTATTACTAAAATCAATTGTGTTCTCCCCAAAGGGTTACATAACTATTTATAGGCAAATAGATAACTTGCAGCACAAGTAATAGGAATCCTACTCTCCTAACTTGCAGAACAAGTAATAGAAGTCTTACAAAATCTATTATTTAAAAAGGAATTGGGCTTAAATAAAATTAAAACAATGTTCAGCCCAATAATACTTAACTAAATAAAATATGCATCTAGCCTAATTTGCATTTCGGCCCAATACTTGTGTGTCTTCAAGAAGGTTGAACTTGGGCTTGGACCATGTTGTAGAAGACTTTATCATCCTCCATGCTCAAGCTTTGTTGGGCTTTCTCTCTAGCCATATCAATGAAACCAGCCAAGGCTTGTTGCATTATCTTTGATTTAGCTCTTGTAATTGGACCTCCATGGATACTCAAAGGATCACGATCATCACGAACATGACTTGAGCTTTGTGAGCTTGGATCTCCATCACAAGGTCTTACCCAGGGCTCAAAGAGTGTTGAGGATTACTACAAAGAGATGGAAATAACCATGATCCGAGCCAATATCCAGGAGGATGCAGAAGCTACTATGGCTCGTTTTCTTCAAGGCTTAAACCGTGAGATTGCCAGTGTAGTTGAGTTGCAGCATTACATGGATTTAGAGGAGATGTTGCATGTGGCCATCAAAGTGGAAAGGCAACTCAAAAGGAAAGGTACATCCCGTTTTACTTCTAGTTCAGTTCCTGTTTGGAAATCTAACACCTTTCATAGGGATGATAAGCTTGTGCCTACGCATAAGTCAGAGAGCTTTGCTAAGCCCAAGCCTAAGGGCCCTCCAAAGCCCAAGACTGAACCTGCCCAAGCATCCCAGAGCAGGACACGTGACATTAAGTGTTTCAAGTGTTTAGGTCGTGGACATATTGCCTCACAGTGTCCCAACCATAGGGTGATGATCATGCATGGGAATGGAGATGTTGAGAGTGAAGGTTCTGAACTCGGTGTAGAAGATGAGATGCCTGCGTTAGAAGATGTCGACGAAGAAGAAGTTGTTGAGTATGCTGCTCATGGTGAGGCACTTGTTGCTAGGCGTGCTCTTACTACTCATGTGAAGTTTGAGGATGAGGCACAGCGCGAGAACATCTTCCATACGAGATGCCATATTAGTGACAAGGTATGTACTGTAATCATTGATGGTGGGAGTTGTACTAATGTTGCTAGCACATACCTTGTTGATAAATTAAAGTTGCCCACTACCAAGCATCACCACCCATATAAGTTGCAGTGGATTAATGACTGTGGTGAAGTCAACGTGGTGAAGCAAGTCTTGGTTCCTTTTCGTATTGGAAGGTATCAAGATGAGGTATTGTGTGACGTGGTACCCATGCAAGCTAACCACATATTGCTGGGTAGACCGTGGCAGTATGATCGAAGAGTCATCCACGACGGTTACACTAACCGTTATTCCTTTACTATGGATGGCAAGAAGATCGCTCTTGCTCCCCTTAGCCCCAAGGAGATTTATGAGGACCAATTAAGGCTAAAGGAGCAACATGACGAGCAAAGGAAGCAAGCTAAAGAAAAAAAGGAAAACAAGGACAGCAAAACAGTGAGCTGCTATGCCAAACCCCGAGATGTGAAGACTGCATTTCTTGCTAAGTCTCCTATCCTTTTACTCTTATTTAAAGATTCTTATTTTATTGATGCTGAACTCCATGATACTTTGCCTACTGATGTTGTCTCATTGTTGCAGGAGTTCGAGGATGTATTCCCTGAGGAGATCCCAAGTGGATTACCACCGATTCGTGGGATCGAGCACATGATGCGCACGGACAGGAGAACTCGTAGGTTGGAGTTTGAAGGAACTGAAACGCAACTGGATAGAAGCAAAAGACGATGAAGGATACCTTATGAAACCTAGACCCAAAGCCTAAAGAGACTCGAACCCAAGGTATTGGACCTTGACCCTACGAATAAGAATTCGAGAACCTAAGGTATAGCAATGGTGGATGGTGAAGAAGGAGGCACCACAAGGAAGAAGACCTTGATAAGCCTAGTTGAGAGGGAACCCAAGAGAAAGGCACACTCAATTTCTGAAAATTCAATTAACTGATCTGATCTCCCCATCAATGGCGTTTACAAGGTATTTATAATAATACCTAGCACTTAAGCCCATAAACAAGTGGGCTGGAATTAACACCAAACAGAAAATAAGACTAAACCCAAATTCATGCCTAAACCTAGTTACATAAACTAAATAGTTCAAGACACAACAAGACTCAAACGTGGGCTATCCAAACACTTAGCCCATCTTATTGTTAAGCTAAAATAAGATAGTAAACCATGCTCATGTCGTTTGGGCTTCCAAGCAAGTATAGATGTCTTGGGACTCTTCATGGAAGCTTCCTTGACACTTCAATGATGACAGAGCTTGTTGCATGACTGAGGCCAGGGCTTGTTGCATTTTCTTAGCTCGAGCTCGGGTAATTGGACCTCCTTGGATGACCAATGGATCCTTAGCATCACGAACATCACGAGCAAGTGGATCTCCATCTGGATCTCCATCATTCCCCCTCTCCTCAAAAGGATTTGTCCTCAAATCGCATATACCTTCATCAAAAGAAAAGGGAGAAAGATCAGAAACATTAAAAGTAGCAGATACACCATACTCACCAGGAAGATCCAATTTGTAGGCATTATCGTTGATCCTCGCTATGACTTGGAATGGTCCATCTCCTCGGGGATGCAGCTTGGTTCGTCGCTGAACAGGAAACCTCTCCTTTCTCATATGCACCCAAACCCAATCACCAGGCTCAAAGACTACTTTCTTTCGATGCTTATTTGCTTGGGTGGTATATTGCTCAGTCTTCTTTTCAATAGCTTGACGAACTCTCTCATGGAGTTGCTTCACAAACTTAGCCTTCTGTTCTCCATCCAAGTTACTCTGCTCCGCACTAGGTAATGGCAACAAATCCAAAGGAGTAAGAGGATTGAAGCCATAAACAACTTCGAATGGAGAGCAACTAGTAGTGGAGTGGACACTGCGGTTATATGCAAACTCCACATGGGGCAAGCAATCTTCCCAATTCTTCAAATTTTTCTGAATAATGGACCTCAATAATGTAGATAGGGTTCGGTTGACGACCTCAGTCTGTCCATCAGTCTGGGGGTGACAAGTGGTGGAGAATAACAATTTAGTTCCCAACTTTCCCCATAACGTCTTCCAAAAGTAACTAAGGAACTTTGCATCTCGATCAGAAACTGATATGAACCTCACCGAAAGAAGATGAGGTTCAATGAAGAACATGAAGAACACTTGAAGAAAAACAAGAACAAGTTAAAAACGCAGCAAAAGAAAACAAAAATTAGAGATAAAACCAAGACCCGTTGTGTAGAAACACAAGAACCTATGGTATTGGACCAAGACCCGTTGCTTAGAAAAGCAAGAACCTATGGTATATATTGGTGGAAGATAGAAGAACGCCACAAGGAAGACCTTGATAAGTTCAAGAGTTCTCAAGAGAACCAAAGAGAAGAAGTCTCTCAATTTTATTACTAAAATCAATTGTGTTCTCCCCAAAGGGTTACATAACTATTTATAGGCAAATAGATAACTTGCAGAACAAGTAATAGGAATCCTACTTTCCTAACTTGCAGAATAGGAAATAGCAAACTTGCAGAACAAGTAATAGGAATCCTACTCTCCTAACTTGCAGAACAAGTAATAGAAGTCTTACAAAATCTATTATTTAAAAAGGAATTGGGCTTAAATTAAATTAAGACAATGTTCAGCCCAATAATACTTAACTAAATAAAATATGCATCTAGCCTAATTTGCATTTCAGCCCAATACTTGTATGTCTTCAAGAAGGTTGAACTTGGGCTTGGACCATGTTGTAGAAGACTTTATCATCCTCCATGCTCAAGCTTTGTTGGGCTTTCTCTCTAGCGATATCAATGAAACCAGTCAAGGCTTGTTGCATTATCTTTGATTTAGCTCTTGTAATTGGACCTCCATGGATACTCAAAGGATCACGATCATCACGAACATGACTTGAGCTTTGTGAGCTTGGATCTCCATCATTTAATGATGGAGATCCAAGCTCACAAAGCTCAAGTCATGTTCGTGATGATCGTGATCCTTTGAGTATCCATGGAGGAGGTCCAATTACAAGAGCTAAATCAAAGATAATGCAACAAGCCTTGGCTGGTTTCATTGATATTGCTAGAGAGAAAGCCCAACAAAGCTTGAGCATGGAGGATGATAAAGTCTTCTACAACATGGTCCAAGCCCAAGTTCAACCTTCTTGAAGACACAAGTATTGGGCTGAAATGCAAATTAGGCTAGATGCATATTTTATTTAGTTAAGTATTATTGGGCTGAACATTGTCTTAATTTAATTTAAGCCTAATTCCTTTTTAAATAATAGATTTTGTAAGACTTCTATTACTTGTTCTGCAAGTTAGGAAAGTAGGATTCCTATTACTTGTGCTGCAAGTTATCTATTTGCCTATAAATAGTTATGTAACCCTTTGGGGAGAACACAATTGATTTTAGTAGTAAAATTGAGAGACTTCTTCTCTTTGGTTCTCTTGAAAACTCTTGAACTTATCAAGGTCTTCCTTGTGGCGTTCTTCTACCTTCCACCAATATATACCATAGGTTCTTGCTTTTCTAAGCAACGGGTCTTGGTCCAATACCATAGGTTCTTGTGTTTATACACAACGGGTCTTGGTTTTACTTCTAATTTTTGTTTTCCTTTGCTGCATTTTTAACTTGTTATTGTTTTTCTTCAAGTGTTCTTCGTCTTCTTCATTGAACCTCATCTTCTTTCGGTGAGGTCCATATCATTTGGTATCAGAGCTTAGGTTCAATTCGTGGGAGTCTCGTTTTTGTTTTTTTTTTCTTTCTTTGTCTTCTTGTCTTGGACAAACCTTGATCTTGAATCCTTTTCCAAGCCACCACTAGTATTGTTTGTCCCTCAAACCTATTGTCTTCGTTAAAATAACCTACCTTTACTTAGCCACCAAGTAAACCCTATCTTGTTCTCCAAGCAACCAAATCTCAAAGGTTTTCTTGCTCACCAAGAAACCTTCAAAAGCTCTACATCACATAAAGACTACTTGTTTCACAAGCCACCGTTCCCTCTCATTCCTTGCCACACAAGCTACTACCAAAACTAGCTTGGTTTTTTCAAAAGTTGCCTTGTTCCCCAAGTAAACCTTTTCTTATTATTTAGACTTTCTGTTTTTTTTCTTTATTGTTCGTTTACTTTAGTAAAATATCAAAAAAAAAGGAAAAAAAGAGAAAAAAAAAGAAAAGAAAAAAAGGAGAAAAGAAAAAAAAATCAATTCAAGAGGGGATTTATTACATCATGTGTAGCAAGTGCAACGTCAAAGGCAATTCGTGGAGGTGTGCTTCATCAAAATCTTGAGGTAGTCATTCTTTCTTGAGCTTTGAGATTTCTTATTTGCCTAATTTGAAAATTCATTGCTGCCATTCTACCCTACTGCCTAAAATTACCTTTTTGACCCTACCACATAAAAGGACAAAACTACCCCACCTTTGGTTAAACCCTACCCTAATTAAACACCCAAAACACACATATTTCCTTCAAGGTTTAGTTTCATTAGAGTCTTCTTAAGCCTTATTAAGTCTTGCAAAGTCTTGTTGAGTCTTCATTGTTTTGTTTTCCCTTGATTAAAATCTTGTGCTCAGCTTGTTTATTGTTGGTTGATAGTTGAATTCCATAAGCTGATTTTTGATTAAGTCTTAAGTTCAATATAGAACCTATAGAGAAAAGTTGTGTGAGGGAAAAAGGCAAGAGTGTGTGAGTAACATTAGTAGAGAAAAGCCATATTAAAATTGTGTGAAACACGAGTGTGTGTTACATTCTTGTGTGTATTGAGTGTAAACACGTGAGGTCATACTTGTGAGGTCCTTTTCTTTTACTAACGTTTCTTGCAGGTTACAATCATGTCTTCTAATAGTGAAAAGCTTGATTTGAGTAAGATTGAGATCATGTTCCTAGCCATGCAACAACAACTTTCGAGGATAGAGTCGAAGTTGATTAAATATGATAAGTTGGATCAACATGATGTTGCCCTAGCTAAGGTAAACCAAGATAATACTTCTTATGCATGTGATAATGTTGCTCATAATATGTTGGATAGCAATTATGAAGAAGATTTTGATGATGATTCTATGCTGCAATTAGAGGATGATGAGGATAGTATGGAATTACCCATGGATGGAAAGGAATATATAGCATGTCAAACTTTAAGTGTGCTAATGAAAGATGAGGATCAATTGAGATTAAAAGAGAGTGAGACAAAAATAGTGAGTGAAGATGAGGTTAAGCAAAAAGAGAAAACAATCAAGATTGAGTGTGATGCTTCAAGTATAGGTATCGAAGTTGTTTTAATGCAAGAGAAGCACCCCATTGCTTTCTTCAGTGAGAAGTTAAGTGGAGCTGGCCTTAACTATCCCATGTACAATAAAGAGATGTATGCATTAGTGACAACCTTGGAAACATGGCAACACTATTTATGGCCTAAGGAATTTGTCATCCAAACTGATCATGAGTCCTTGAAGCACTTGAAAGGACAAAGCAAGTTGAACAAGCGTCATGCCAAGTGGATGGAGTTCATTGAGACATTTCCATATGTGATCAAATATAAACAAGGTAAAGAAAATGTCGTGGCTGATGCATTGTCTCGAAGGTATACTCTAATCACTACTCTTAATGCAAAACTACTTGGATTTGAGTATATTAAAGACTTGTATGCTACTGATGAGGACTTTGAAAATGTGTTCATTGCATGTGAGAAAACTGGTTTTGGAAAGTTTTATAGGCATGATGGATTCTTATTTAGGGAAAATAGATTATGTGTGCCTAGGAGTTCTTTAAGAGAATTATTTGTTAGAGAAGCCCATAGTGTTGGATTAATGGGACATTTTGGAGTAAAGAAAACTTTAGATATATTGCATGATCACTTCTTTTGGCCTAACATGAAAAGAGATGTTGAAAAATTGTGTGAAAGATGTGTCACTTGTAAACAAGCTAAGTCTAGAGTTATGAATCATGGTCTTTATACTCCATTACCTATTCCTACTGCTCCTTGGACTGACATTTCTATGGACTTTGTTTTGGGGTTACCAAGAACAAAGAGAGGTAGAGATTCTGTTTTTGTTGTTGTTGACAGGTTCTCTAAGATGGCTCACTTCATTGCTTGTCACAAGACAGATGATGCAAGTAACATTGCCGATTTATTCTTCAAGGAAATTGTTCGTCTACATGGAGTTCCGAGGACCATTGTTTCTGACCGTGATGTGAAGTTCCTTAGCTACTTTTGGAAAACATTATGGGGAAAGTTAGGAACAAAGCTATTGTTTTCAACTACTTATCATCCACAAACCGATGGTCAAACTGAAGTAGTTAATCATACTTTGTCTACTTTGTTGAGATCCATTATTCAAAAGAATTTGAAGAATTGGGAAGATTGTTTGCCTCATGTGGAGTTTGCTTACAATAGAAGTGTGCATTCTACTACTAGTTATTCTCCATTTGAAGTTGTCTATGGTTTTAATCCACTCACTCCATTGGATCTTTTATCACTACCTATTGAGGAGAGAGATAGTTTGGATGGGGAAAAGAAAGCTGATTTTGTTAAGCAACTACATGAGAAGGTACGTCAAAACATTAAGAAGAGGACTGAGCAATATGCTACTCAAGCCAACAAGCATCGCGAGAAAGTTGTCTTTGAACCTGGTGATTGGGTTTGGGTACATATGCGTAAAGAGAGATTTCCTGCTCAACGTCACTCCAAGTTGCAACCTCGAGGAGATGGACCATTCCAAGTGATTAAGAAGATCAATGACAATGCTTATAAGTTAGATCTTCCAGGTGAGTATAATGTTAGTGCTACATTTAATGTTTCTAATCTTTCTCCCTTTGATATTGATGTAGGTGATTCTGATTTGAGGACAAATCCTTTCGAGGAGAGGGGGAATGATGGAGATCCAAGCTCACAAAGCTCAAGTCATGTTCGTGATGATCGTGATCCTTTGAGTATCCATGGAGGAGGTCCAATTACAAGAGCTAAATCAAAGATAATGCAACAAGCCTTGTGATGAGAGTCGTTAGTCACCAAAAATAAAACTTCCTAACTCTACTATGTAGATAGCGGAGTAAGGGTCGAACCCACAGAGACTGAATTATTTAAGTTAATTATTAAATTAAAAATCTAATCTTAAGGTTTAGGGAAAGAAGAAATTTTGGGGTTTTGGAGTTTTATAAGCTTTGCCTAAAAGAGAGAAAGCAAGGATTATTAAATATCAAAAACAAATATGAAAAAGCTTCAGTTACAAGGTAATTAATTATTCTTAGATTTAAATGTTGATCATTGATTACAAAATATTATTGTCAATTAAATAGTCAACCGTAGCATAACAACAAGCTCTGTTACACCATCTTCCCTTACTGAGTCGTTAGTTAAAACAAGCTCTTTAACTAATCTCTAACTACTTAACCTACCTAGAACAAGCTCTATAGATATAAGTTGTAGCAGCATTAACAACTAGAAAGATATGGGTTGACATTAGATAACAAACACATAAGCTCGGTTCATTTAATCTAAACCTCAATTCTCCTCCATCCCTAGTGATTAACTCCATAAGCAATTACGGACTTATGTTTTTAATCTGGCAGTAGATTATTCAATTAAATTAAATAGTGGGCCCTACCATCTAATCAAGTAAATAATCATGCAAATGTGCTCAGAGAATCTTAGATACTTAATCAACAATTATATTATAAGCTCAAAATCTCACAACATTCTTTTTCCAAGAACAATCAATTTACCTTGTAACTGAATAAGAAACCTACTCACTAATCATATTCAAGATCATAAATTTCAAGTTTAATATTATAAAGATATCAAGAATCATGCAAAAGACAATCAATAGATCAATCTTTAATAATCTAAAACAAGAAATCTGGAATCAAGATTATAAACTAGCAAGAACTAAACAAATAATATGAAAAACAAAACAAGAATCAAAATAATTATCACTAAAGAAGTCAGCACCCATATAACATTATAAAATAGATAACACCTAATAAACCCTAAGGGAAGAATCAGTTTAAATAAAGAAAAGAAAAGAAAACAATTTAATCCTAAAAACTATAAAGAAATTGCTTTACTTTGAAAAATATTAAATACAAAATTAAATCTGTTTCTATTGGCAAGACTAAAAAGAAAATAATTTTATAACATAAAAGAAAGAAATCAACAAGACCAATGATAAAGAAAAGAAGAAAAATAAAATTTTTAAAGAAAAAGAAATCAGCAATATTAAATGAAAGAAAATAAAACTTTTATTAAAACCCTAAAGAAAACCTTACAAAAGACTAAGAGGGAAGAGGGAGGAGAGGGATGTAAGGGGAATAAGAGAGATGATGTTTATGAGAGCCTTGTGCTCTTTATATAGGCCTAAGGAAGAGTTTAAAAGACTTTCCTAAGCAATGTGGGATTCAGATAAGAGTTTACTTGGGAAACAAGTAATTTGACTAGTCAAACTCTTACCTTTATCTCATCATCTTTTTACAATTACTTTCTAAGTAAAATTCCTAAGGCCTATTTTTATTAATTAATTACAGATCTAAGACATAATAAAATTAAGAAATTATCTTGTCTCAACAAAATCTTGTCTTGAACTTGCTTAGTTGGAATTTCTTCTCAATCCCGTTTTTCTGCCCAGAATTTCGTACTGATTTTGTCCAGACGTTTGACCCACCAAATGAACTCCGATTTTTGCGATCTTGTGCATTCTGGAAACCTTGAGACGTCCTCTACAACTTCCATGAAGGCCACTTCTTCAGATCAGGTCGTTAAATTGGTCAAAAACGTCAATCTTTCAAGCTGGACAGAAAATACTGCACTTTGCTCTTTTTAGCTTCTTTTTATTCCAACTTTGATATTTAATACCTAAAACATAAAATAAACATTAGTTAGCTCTTTTAGGCATAAAATATCAATAAAGCAAATATATTAGCACATATAAAATTTGCAAAATATCATCCTATCAAATTCCCCCACACTTAGCTTTTGCTAGTCCTCTAGCAAACCTTAGCTAAACTAATTCCTAAAGAACTAAATCCTAAAATCCTAACTCACTTTCGTAGGAATCACGATTGCATTTAGCATATGCAATAAGCCTTTAAACCCCTAGGTCACCCCTAGTGGACGAGTTGTGTCTCGTGAGGGCTTTCAGAAGATATACCCACAAAATCTTTTACTTAAGACTCAATCCTAAAAATTCAAAATAAGACTCAATTTTAAAAATTATGACTCCAAAACAATATTAAGATCATGGACATATTTTCAAATCTTTCAATTCTTAACTCGTAACTTCAACAAGAGTTAAATAATCAAGTCAATCATATTCTAATCATTACTTCTCATATTCATGCATACTTCTAAATAAATTCATGCAAAATTTACAATCAACACAACTGAAATATATAATATCAACTTTGCAATTATCCACTTTACATTACTACAAACAAAGTCAATAGATCAAGAACCTTTTTTTTTTTTCTTTTGAGGTTTCAACAATGGTTTCCCTAAGTACTTACTGATGGAGATCCAGATGGAGATCCACTTGCTCGTGATGTTCGTGATGCTAAGGATCCATTGGTCATCCAAGGAGGTCCAATTACCCGAGCTCGAGCTAAGAAAATGCAACAAGCCCTGGCCTCATTCATGCAACAAGCTCTGGCATCATTGAAGTGTCAAGGAAGCTTCCATGAAGAGTCCCAAGACATCTATACTTGCTTGGAAGCCCAAACGACATGAGCATGGTTTACTATCTTATTTTAGCTTAACAATAAGATGGGCTAAGTGTTTGGATAGCCCACGTTTGAGTCTTGTTGTGTCTTGGACTATTTATTTTATGTAACTAGGTTTAGGCATGAATTTGGGTTTAGTTTTATTTTTCTATTGGTGTTAATTCCAGCCCACTTGTTTATGGGCTTAAGTGCTAGGTATTATTATAAATACCTTGTAAACGCTATTGATGGAGAGCAGTTAATTGAATTTTCAGAAATTAAGTGTGCCTTTCTCTTGGGTTCCCTCTCAACTAGGCTTATCAAGGTCTTCTTCCTTGTGGCGCCTCCTTCTTCACCATCCACCATTGCTATACCTTAGGTTCTCGAATTCTTATTCGTAGGGTCAAGGTCCAATACCTTTGGGTTCGAGTCTCTTTAGGCTTCGGGTCTAGGTTTCAGAAGTTGTCATTCATCAACTTTGCTTCTGTCTTCTTGCGTGTCAGCTCCTTCAAATTCCAAGCTACGTTTTGTCTTGTCCGTACGCATCAGTTGGTATTCAGAGCTCAAGTTCCGATTTTCTGGTTTGTTTGTGCGTCACTCACTTTTCGATTTTTTTTTTTTTTTGGTTTTTTTTTTTGGTTTCAATTTTTTTTTTCTCTTTTGTTCGTTCCACTTTCTGGTTTGTTTTTGTGTTCCTAGCCGCCACTTATTTCTTAACCCTAAAACCCTAGCCACCACTTATTTCATTACAAAAAAAAAACCCTAGCCGTACCCCTTAAAAATAAAACCCTAGCCGCACCCCTCAAAAAAAAAAAAACCCTAGCTGCACCCCTCAAAAAAAAAAACCCTAGCCGCACCCCTCAAAAAAAAAACCCTAGCCTCACCCCCTCAAAAAAAAAAAACCTAGCCGCACCCCTCCTCTTTCAAGGAAACCGCAACACTCAGAGTTAAAAAAAAAAAGAAGAAGAAGAAAAGAATTCAAAAAAAAAAGAAGAAGAAAAGAATTCGAAAAAAAAAAAGAAGAAGAAAAGAATTCGAAAAAAAAAAAAAACAAAAAAGAAAACAAAAAATTTCTTTTGCGGTACTGTTCAAACAGAAGTTTTGGTTGAGTTAGGAGGCGTGTGAGTACCCGTTTTAAAGAAAACGACTAGCCCCACCCTATCTTGGCCAAATTCCAACGTTTTCCTATAGTTTTAGGCCATTTTTCATTTTTTTTGGTCATTCTAGTGCTTTTTTTTTATTTTTTATTTTTTTCTTTCTTATTTTTTTTCTTCTTTCTCTCTTTCTTTGAGTCACCCTAGCCCTAGCCATACCTTTCTGTGAAAAAAAAAAAAAAATTCTTGGTGACAATACTTGGTGAATTAGTTGACTTTACGAGGTTGAATCTTTGACTGGGTCTCTAGTGTGATTGTGAACCTATAGAGTTAAGGTAGAGTAAGGGAAAAAGGCACGAGTGTGTGAGAGACATTAGTAGAGAAAAGCCAAATTACTTGAGTGAAACAGGAGTGTAAACACGTGAGGATATTACTTGTTGACAATGTCTTCTGAAGGTGATAAGTCAGACTTTAAAAAGATTGAATTCCTGCTTCAGGCAATGCAACAACAGTTCCAACGGATGGATGTGAAATTCAATGACATTCATGATAAGTTGAACCAACATGAAGCTCGGTTTGCAAAGATCCAACAAGGTGATACTTCTCGTCAAAAAAGTAAGGTTGTTGCCAATGATGAGTATGATGATAATGTTGGGTATGATTCGAATGAAGAGTCTGGGATAGATAGACATCATAGAAGGTACCATGGGTATAAAGATCGAGTTGATAGAGCCCGTGATAGAGGTAAGGAGAAGCTGGATGGAAACCTTAGCAGTATAAAATTAAAGATTCCTCCTTTCCAAGGCAAGAATGATCCTGAGGCATATTTGGAGTGGGAAAGGAAGCTTGAAATGGTGTTTGACTGCCACCACTACTCTGAAGAAAAGAAGGTCAAACTTGCAGCAATTGAGTTCACAGAGTATGCTATGGTTTGGTGGGATCAGTTAGTCAGTAGTCGAAGAAGATATGGTGATCCTCCAGTGTCTACATGGGATGAGATGAAGCGCATCATGAGGAAGAGATTTTTTCCTACTCATTACTACAGGGAGTTATACCAGAAGCTCCAAGGTCTTACCCAGGGCTCAAAGAGTGTTGAGGATTACTACAAAGAGATGGAAATAACCATGATCCGAGCCAATATCCAGGAGGATGCAGAAGCTACTATGGCTCGTTTTCTTCAAGGCTTAAACCGTGAGATTGCCAATGTAGTCGAGTTGCAGCATTACATGGATTTAGAGGAGATGTTGCATGTGGCCATCAAAGTGGAAAGGCAACTCAAAAGGAAAGGTACATCCCGTTTTACTTCTAGTTCAGTTCCTGTTTGGAAATCTAACACCTTTCATAGGGATGATAAGCCTGTGCCTACGCATAAGTCAGAGAGCTTTGCTAAGCCCAAGCCTGAGGGCCCTCCAAAGCCCAAGACTGAACCTGCCCAAGCATCCCAGAGCAGGACACATGACATTAAGTGTTTCAAGTGCTTAGGTCGTGGACATGTTGCCTCACAGTGTCCCAACCGTAGAGTGATGATCATGCATGGGAATGGAGATGTTGAGAGTGAAGGTTCCGAACTCGGTGTAGAAGATGAGATGCCTGCATTAGAAGATGTCGACGAAGAAGAAGTTGTTGAGTATGCTGCTCATGGTGAGGCACTTGTTGCTAGGCGTGCTCTTACTACTCATGTGAAGTTTGAGGATGAGGCACAGCGCGAGAACATCTTCCATACGAGATGCCATATTAGTGACAAGGTATGTACTGTAATCATTGATGGTGGGAGTTGTACTAATGTTGCTAGCACATACCTTGTTGATAAATTAAAGTTGCCCACTACCAAGCATCACCACCCATATAAGTTGCAGTGGATTAATGACTGTGGTGAAGTCAACGTGGTGAAGCAAGTCTTGGTTCCTTTTCGTATTGGAAGGTATCACGATGAGGTGTTGTGTGATGTAGTGCCCATGCAAGCTAGCCACCTATTGCTGGGTAGACCATGGCAGTATGATCGGAGAGTCATCCACGACGGTTACACTAACCGTTATTCCTTTACTATGGATGGCAAGAAGATCGCTCTTGCTCCCCTTAGCCCCAAGGAGATTTATGAGGACCAATTAAGGCTAAAGGAGCAACATGACGAGCAAAGGAAGCAAGCTAAAGAAAAGAAGGAAAACAAGGACAGCAAAACAGTGAGCTGCTATGCCAAACCCCGAGATGTGAAGACTGCATTTCTTGCTAAGTCTCCTATCCTTTTACTCTTATTTAAAGATTCTTATTTTATTGATGCTGAACTCCATGATACTTTGCCTACTGATGTTGTCTCATTGTTGCAGGAGTTCGAGGATGTATTCCCTGAGGAGATCCCAAGTGGATTACCACCGATTCGTGGGATCGAGCACATGATTGACCTTGTCCCCGGAGCTACCATTCCTAACCGTCCAGCCTACAGAAGTAATCCCGAGGAGACGAAGGAGCTTCAAAGGCAAGTTGAGGAGCTCCCGAGGAAAGGTTATGTGAGAGAGAGCATGAGTCCTTGCGCCGTGCCCGTACTGCTTGTGCCAAAAAAAGATGGGACGTGGAGGATGTGCGTTGACTGCCGAGCCGTCAACAAAATCACTGTAAAGTACCGCTATCCTATTCCTAGGCTAGATGACATGCTTGATGAGTTGCATGGTGCATGCATGTTTTCTAAAATTGATTTAAAGAGCGGATATCACCAAATTCGTATGAGAGAAGGTGATGAATGGAAAACCGCATTCAAGACTAAACATGGTCTCTACGAGTGGTTAGTTATGCCTTTTGGCTTGACTAATGCACCTAGTACATTCATGCGTTTAATGAACCATGTTTTACGTGATTTCATTGGTAAGTATGTGGTTGTCTATTTTGATGATATTTTGATATACAGTAAGAGCCAGCATGAGCATGTTGAGCATCTTAGGAATGTTCTTACTGTTTTGAGGAATGCAAGTTTGTATGCCAATTTTAGGAAATGTACATTCTGCACTGATAAGATTGTTTTTCTTGGGTATGTCGTTTCTTCACATGGCATTTCTGTTGATAATGAGAAGGTAAAGGCAATTAAAGATTGGCCTGTACCTAAGTCTGTTTCTGAGGTGCGTAGTTTCCATGGTTTAGCTAGTTTCTATCGTCGATTCGTTAGAGATTTTAGCACTATAGCTGCACCTTTGATCGAAGTGGTCAAAAAGAATGTTGCATTTCATTGGGGTCCTGCACAAGAGCATGCTTTTAATTTGCTTAAAGATAAACTTTGTTCTGCTCCTTTGTTATCTCTGCCTGACTTTACTAAAACTTTTGAGATTGAGTGCGATGCCTCAGGTGTAGGTATTGGAGCTGTGCTTATGCAGGAAAAACGCCCAATTGCTTTCTTTAGTGAGAAGTTAAGTGGAGCAGCACTTAACTATCCCACATATGACAAGGAGATGTACGCGTTAGTGAGGGCCTTGGAGACATGGCAACATTACTTGTGGCCCAAAGAATTTGTCATCCACACTGATCATGAGTCCTTGAAGCATTTGAAAGGACAGAGTAAGCTGCATAAGCGTCATGCCAAGTGGATAGAGTTCATTGAGATGTTCCCGTACGTGATCAAGTACAAACAAGGTAAAGAGAACGTCGTAGCTGATGCGTTATCTCGTAGGTATACTCTTATCACTACTCTTGATGCTAAACTTTTAGGATTTGAGTATATCAAAGAACAATATGCTGATGATGTTGATTTTGGTAATGTTTATGATGCATGTGCTACATCTGGTTTTGGCAAGTTCTTTAGGCATGATGGGTTCTTATTTAGAGAAAATAAATTATGTGTGCCTAGGAGTTCATTGCGCGAGCTGTTAGTTAGAGAAGCCCATAGTGGAGGATTAATGGGTCACTTTGGAGTTAGGAAAACTCTAGATGTTTTGCAAGCACATTTCTTTTGGCCTAACATGAGGAGGGATGTAGAGAGGTTATGTGCTAGATGCATTTCATGTAGGCAAGCTAAATCTAGAGTTCATAATCATGGTTTATATACTCCTTTACCCATTCCCACTACTCCGTGGACTGATATCTCTATGGATTTTGTTTTGGGCTTGCCTCGAACAAAACGCGGTAGAGATTCTGTTTTTGTTGTGGTTGACAGGTTCTCTAAGATGGCTCATTTCATTGCTTGCCACAAGACGGATGATGCGAGCAACGTTGCTGACCTTTTCTTCAAAGAGATAGTACGTCTACATGGTGTACCAAGGACCATTGTTTCTGATCGAGATGCAAAGTTCCTTAGTTACTTTTGGAAGACGTTATGGGGAAAGTTGGGAACTAAATTGTTATTCTCCACCACTTGTCACCCCCAGACTGATGGACAGACTGAGGTCGTCAACCGAACCCTGTCTACGTTATTGAGGTCCATTATTCAGAAAAATTTGAAGAATTGGGAAGATTGCTTGCCCCATGTGGAGTTTGCATATAACCGCAGTGTCCACTCCACTACTAGTTGCTCTCCATTCGAAGTTGTTTATGGCTTCAATCCTCTTACTCCTTTGGATTTGTTGCCATTACCTAGTGCGGAGCAGAGTAACTTGGATGGAGAACAGAAGGCTAAGTTTGTGAAGCAACTCCATGAGAGAGTTCGTCAAGCTATTGAAAAGAAGACTGAGCAGTATACCACCCAAGCAAATAAGCATCGAAAGAAAGCAGTCTTTGAGCCCGGTGATTGGGTTTGGGTGCATATGAGAAAAGAGAGGTTTCCTGTTCAGCGACGAACCAAGCTGCATCCCCGAGGAGATGGACCATTCCAAGTCATAGCGAAGATCAACGATAATGCCTACAAATTGGATCTTCCTGGTGAGTATGGTGTATCTGCTACTTTTAATGTTTCTGATCTTTCTCCCTTTTCTTTTGATGAAGGTATATGCGATTTGAGGACAAATCCTTTTGAGGAGAGGGGGAATGATGGAGATCCAGATGGAGATCCACTTGCTCGTGATGTTCGTGATGCTAAGGATCCATTGGTCATCCAAGGAGGTCCAATTACCCGAGCTCGAGCTAAGAAAATGCAACAAGCCCTGGCCTCATTCATGCAACAAGCTCTGGCATCATTGAAGTGTCAAGGAAGCTTCCATGAAGAGTCCCAAGACATCTATACTTGCTTGGAATCCCAAACGACATGAGCATGGTTTACTATCTTATTTTAGCTTAACAATAAGATGGGCTAAGTGTTTGGATAGCCCACGTTTGAGTCTTGTTGTGTCTTGGACTATTTATTTTATGTAACTAGGTTTAGGCATGAATTTGGGTTTAGTTTTATTTTTCTATTGGTGTTAATTCCAGCCCACTTGTTTATGGGCTTAAGTGCTAGGTATTATTATAAATACCTTGTAAACGCTATTGATGGAGAGCAGTTAATTGAATTTTCAGAAATTAAGTGTGCCTTTCTCTTGGGTTCCCTCTCAACTAGGCTTATCAAGGTCTTCTTCCTTGTGGCGCCTCCTTCTTCACCATCCACCATTGCTATACCTTAGGTTCTCGAATTCTTATTCGTAGGGTCAAGGTCCAATTCCTTTGGGTTCGAGTCTCTTTAGGCTTCGGGTCTAGGTTTCAGAAGTTGTCATTCATCAACTTTGCTTCTGTCTTCTTGCGTGTCAGCTCCTTCAAATTCCAAGCTACGTTTTGTCTTGTCCGTACGCATCACTTACTTGCCTTTTTACGCGAATGTTAATATTGGTGATACCAACACCCGGTTACTCAACAAGTTAGCCCTCTTTTAGAGTGCTTTGCATACTCATATTTCAAGTTACTTCAAGAATTTAATCAACAAGATCAAGCAACTCAAAACATTGGAGTAGAATTTAAAGCTTTCAACCTCTATATTTTTTTCTTCTTTTTTTCTCTTTTATGTTTATTTTTATTTTTTTTTTCTTTTGTTCTTGTCTATTTATCCTTTGCTTATACCAACTTCAATGAACTAATTACATCATCAATATCATATGATCAATCATATTTAATCATGAACTCACATAAATTCTTTAGAAAGTACTCACTTCAACAATAATAACAATCAAAATAGTCTCAACTTTCTTATAAAACTTTGTTTTAATTTAGAATCAATCCTTAAAAGAAAGAAAACATATCATGATCTTCAAAACTCTAAAAAAAATTTGACCCTTTTTTTTTAATTTCCACTTCCTAAAAAAAAAAACTCTATAGACTCATAAACCAATATTGTCCCCCACACTTAAATCTTACTTTGTCCTCAAAGTAAGTCTAGCATGCAAAGAAGAACAATAAAAACTCAAAAATTAAATGGTAATACAAGTAAGGAAAGAAATACTCCCTTGTTTTTACATCCTTGGGTTGCCTCCCAAGTAGCGCTTTTGTTTATTGTCGTTTGCTCGACATTGCCACCTCTTTCAATCCTCGTAGATTGGATCTTCCAACTTCACCTCTTCCACATTGTAGACTTTAAATCCCTCATAGTATGGTTTCAATCTATGTCCATTCACCTTGAAAGCTTTTGAAGTTTTTGAACTTTGAATTTCAACTGCACCGTGAGGAAAAACGTTAGTAACAATAAAAGGTCCTACCCATCTAGAACGTAACTTACCTGGAAATAACTTAAGCCTTGAGTGATAGAGAAGAACTTTTTGTCCAATTTCAAAAGTCTTTCTTGCAATATTCTTGTCATGGAAGGCTTTAGTTTTCTCCTTGTAAATCCTTGAGTTTACATAGGCTTCATTACGAATCTCCTCTAGCTCTTGCAACTGAAGCTTTCTATGGTTTCCCACTTCATCATAATTCATGTTGCATTGTTTTATAGCCCAATAAGCTTTATGTTCCAACTCAACAGGAAGATGGCATGGCTTACCATAAACCAACCTATAAGGGGACATCCCAATAGGTGTTTTATAGGCTGTTCTATATGCCCATAATGCATCATTAAGCCTCATACTCCAGTCTTTCCTTTGAGGGTTCACAGTTTTCTCTAGAATACTTTTTATCTCCCTATTAGAGACTTCTGCTTGGCCACTTGTTTGAGGATGGTAGGCTGTTGACACCTTGTGAGTGACGTGGTACCTCTTCAATAAAGCTTCAATCATACGATTGCAAAAGTGGGTACCTCTATCACTTATCAAAGCTCTTGGTGTTCCATACCTAGCAAAAATATTAGATTTAACAAATTCTGCAACAACTTTAGAATCATCAGTCCTAGTGGCTTTAGCTTCCACCCATTTCGAGACATAATCAACAGCAAGAATTATGTAAAGATTACTGTAGGAGGAAGGAAAAGGTCCCATGAAATCAATGCCCCAAACATCAAAAATTTCACAAACTAGAATAGGGGTTTGTGGCATTTGGTTTCTTTGAGAGATGTTACCTGACTTTTGGCAATGCTCACATGTCTTGCCAAATAAGTATGCATCTTTAAATATTGTGGGCCAAAAGAATCCACAGTCTAATACCTTTCTTGCCGTCCTATTAGGTCCAAAGTGGCCTCCACACTCATAGCTATGGCAGAAGGTCAAGATTGATGGAATCTCATCTTGTGTGACACACCTTCTTATTATTTGGTCAGAGCAATTCTTCCACAAGTAAGGGTCATCCCAAATATAATATTTGGCATCACTCTTAAGCTTATCCTTCTGAGCTCTAGTCAAATCATGAGGCAAAGTGTTAGTAACTAAATAATTCACAATATCTGCATACCATGGTGTAGTTACTTTGACTGCCATCAATTCTTCATCAGGGAAGAACTCTTGAAGTGGTAACGCATCTTCTTCTCTTTCCAATCTACTTAAATGATCTGCCACAAAGTTCTCTGCACCTTTCTTGTCTTTGATCTCTAAGTTAAATTCTTGAAGCAAAAGGATCCATCTTATGAGTCTTGGCTTTGCCTCCTTTTTGGATAGTAAATATCTCAAGGCTGCATGATCAGAATAAACAATTATTTTAGTACCAAGCAAGTAAGATCGAAACTTATCTAAAGCAAAGACAATAGCAAGAAGCTCTTTTTCTGTGGTGGAGTAGTTTCGTTGAGCTTCATTTAGGGTCCTTGAAGCATAATAGATAACGTGTGAAGCTCTTCCAACTTTTTGTCCCAAAACAGCCCCAATTGCATAATCACTTGCATCACACATCAATTCGAATGGTAGATCCCAATTAGGTGGTTGAATGATTGGAGCAGAGATTAAACATTCTTTCAACTTGTCGAATGCTTCCTTGCATCTCTCATCAAACACAAAATCAACATCCTTTTGTAAGAGTTTACACAAAGGTAACGCAATCTTGGAGAAGTCTTTGATAAACCTACGATAAAAACCTGCATGTCCAAGAAAAGAACGCACTTCCCGCACATTTGTGGGGTAAGGTAAAGATTGAACAATGCTAATCTTAGATTTATCAACTTCTATGCCATTTGCAGAAATTACATGCCCTAAAACTATTCCTTGTTCTACCATAAAGTGACATTTTTCAGAATTTAAAACAAGGTTAGTTTCCATGCATCTTCGAAGGATAAGTGTAAGGTTGTCTAAGCATTCATCAAAGGAGTTTCCATAGACTGTGAAATCATCCATAAAAACTTCTATGATATTTTCTACATAATCAGAAAATATGCTTACCATACACCTTTGGAAAGTGGCAGGAGCATTACAAAGACCAAATGGCATGCGTCTATAAGCAAAAGTGCCAAAGGGGCATGTGAAGGTGGTCTTTTCTTGATCCTCGGGAGCTATCACAATTTGATTATAACCTGAATAACCATCAAGAAAACAATAGTGAGTTCTACCAGCAAGTCTTTCAAGCATTTGATCAATAAAAGGTAAAGGAAAGTGATCCTTGCGAGTAGTAGCATTCAATTTTCTATAATCTATGCAAATTCGCCACCCATTTTGAATTCTTGTTGGTATCAACTCGTTATCTTCATTCTTCACCACCGTGATGCCTGACTTCTTTGGAACCACTTGTATTGGGCTCACCCACTTACTGTCAGAGATTGGATAGATAATCCCAACATCAAGGAGTTTTAAGATCTCCTTTTTCACAACTTCCATCATTGGAGGGTTCAATCTTCTTTGAGCCTCTCGTGTTGGTTTTGAACCTTCCTCAAGTAAGATGCGATGCATACACACAGTTGGGCTTATTCCCTTGATGTCTGCAATAGTCCATCCTATGGCTGTCTTATGATCTTTAAGCACTTGAATGAGCTTTTCTTCTTGCATTGGTGTGAGGTCCTTTGCAATGATTACAGGCAAGGTTTCATTGTCTCCCAAAAACACATATTTAAGATGTTCTGGCAATGGCTTCAATTCGATCTCAGGGGCCTGCACAACAGAAGGAAGAAGCTTTGTATGAGTATTAGACAAGTCTCTCTTTAAGTTTTCATACCTTGCTTCGGGTAAGGATTGAAGAGCAAAAACTTCCTCCTTTAGTAAACTATTAAAATCAGCAAAGGGGTCTTTTTCAAAATTTTCCAGTTGTAAATTGTGGCTTATAGCCACCTCTAACTTGTCTTCTCTTCCTAGCTCAAAGAATTGTTGGGTTAGATCATCAATAACATCAATTCCAAAAACAGCATGCACATCACTAGGATATCTCAAGGCTTCAAAAATATTAAATTTAACACTTTCACCATCAAATTCCATAGTTAAGGTTCCATTGTGCACATCAATTTTAGTCCTAGATGTTTTTAAGAATGGTCTACCTAACAATATAGGTGCAGCATTAGGAGAGTCATCATCTTCCATATTCAGTATGTAAAAATCTGCAGGGAAGACAAGTTCATTAACTTGGACTAGTACATCCTCAATTACCCCTTCAGGATATGTATTAGATCTATCAGCTAATTGAATTATTACACCAGTCTCTTTTAAAGTTCCAAGATTCAAACTTTTAAAGATTGACAATGGCATAACATTAATCGAAGCACCTAGATCTATCATGCATCTTTCAAATCTAATATCACCTATCTTACAAGGGATAGTGAATGTACCTGGGTCCTTGCACTTGGGAGGGAGTTTCCTTTGGATAACCGCAGAAACATTCTCCCCCACACTTACCTTCTCATTACCTTGCAATTTCCTCTTGTTAGTGCACAATTCTTTTAGAAACTTTGCGTACCTTGGCACTTGCTTAATGGCATCAAGAAGAGGAATATTGACTTCAACTTTCCTAAAGGTTTCCAAAATCTCCTTTTCTTGCTCATCTTTTTTGTTTTTGGCTAACCTGCTAGGAAAAGGAGGAGGGTAAGTACCTGTGTTAAATGGAACTTTTTTATTACTTACCTCTCTATAAAGTGGTGGAAGGTTGCTGATATATCCTTCCTTGCCTGCATTATGCTTGTCGACACCCCCATTTGCATTATCAAAATCGGTCCCTTGGTCTCCTTTGTTATTAGAGTTGACATCCTCCTTTATTTCACTTGAATTTTCAATTTCTTGATAGTTTTTAGAGCCATTGTCAACATCTATAATTAAGGGTTCCTTAGGGACAATTTCCTTACCACTTCTCAAAGTTATGGCATGTGCATTCTCTCTTGGATTGACCTCTGGTTGAGATGGCAACTTGTTGGATTCCTTGGCTTCAAGTCTGCTTAGGGAAGTAGCCATTTGGCTCATTTGACGCTCAAGGAGTACAATTCTTTGATTGTTCTCTTGTTGATTTTGTAAAGTAGAGGCAGCAAGATTCTTTACAATTTCTTCAAGAGACATGGTTCCACTTTGGTGTTGTGTTTGGGGTGGTGGCCTCTCTTGGTATGTAGGTTTGGGGACTTGAAAATTACTTGGCCTATTGTGTGGTGGGACATATGGTGTAGACTTATTTCCATATTGCAAATTTGGGTGCTCCCTCCAACCAGGGTTGTAAGTATTGGAGTAAGGGTCATACTTACCTTGGGAAGGCCCTGGGAATCCTCCTACAACATTAGCTTGCTCCATGGAATCTTCTTGTAAGGTTGGACACATATCAGTAGGGTGTCCTATGTTGGAGCAAACTCCACAAGCCTTGGCTTGTTGCATTTTACCTACAGCCAATTGTTGCACAAGAGATGTTAGATTAGCAATTTGTTTTTCCAAAGAAGAAGTACTTACCTCGTGTGCTTGCTTAGATAGTGGTGGTGGATCACGCCTTGTATTAAATTGTTGAGAATTGGCAGCCATGTTTGCTATCAAGTTTTGGGCTTCTTGAGGAGTCTTGTCCACTAAAGCTCCTCCACTAGCTGCATCTATCATACTTCTATCATGGGGTAATAGTCCCTCATAGAAATATTGGATCAATAGTTGCTCATGAATTTGGTGATGTGGGCAACTAGCACATAATCTTTTAAATCTTTCCCAATATTCATAGAGTGACTCACCATTAAATTGCCTAATTCCACAAATTTCTTTGCGGATGTTGGCTGCCCTAGAAGCAGGAAAATATCTTTCCAAGAAGAGTTTCTTCATATCATCCCAAGTGTTGATGGTCCCAGAAGGTAAGTAGTAAAGCCAATCCTTGGCTGCATCTGCCAGAGAGAATGGAAAGGCCCTTAGCTTGATTTGCTCTTCACTAACCCCAGCAGGCTTCATGGTGGAGCAAACAACATGGAACTCCTTTAGATGTTTGTGTGGATCTTCACCTGCAAGACCATGAAAAGTTGGTAAAAGATGTATCAAACCAGATTTTAATTCAAAAGCAACATCTAAAGTAGGATAGGTAATGCAGAGGGGTTGTTGGTTCATAGTGGGTGCTGCCAACTCCTTCAAGGTTCTATTAGCGTTTTGAGCCATGATGTCCTCTTCTGAATCACTAGAGAATTCAAAAGTGAGATTGAACGTGGGCTCGGTGGAAGGTGGATCGTTGGAAGTCGATGGTGGTGGTTGGGGCGTTTGTAGCACCGCACTTTGGGTTGCTTGAATGTAATCTCTAATCTTTCGAAGTCTGTAACTAGAGTCCTCGTCAGACATGCAAACCCTGCAAGGAAGAAAGAAAAGAAAATAATTAGATCTTTAAATTATAATAAACAACTTAAATAAATAACAATCCCCGGCAACGGCGCCAAAATTTGATGAGAGTCGTTAGTCACCAAAAATAAAACTTCCTAACTCTACTATGTAGATAGCGGAGTAAGGGTCGAACCCACAGAGACTGAATTATTTAAGTTAATTATTAAATTAAAAATCTAATCTTAAGGTTTAGGGAAAGAAGAAATTTTGGGGTTTTGGAGTTTTATAAGCTTTGCCTAAAAGAGAGAAAGCAAGGATTATTAAATATCAAAAACAAATATGAAAAAGCTTCAGTTACAAGGTAATTAATTATTCTTAGATTTAAATGTTGATCATTGATTACAAAATATTATTGTCAATTAAATAGTCAACCGTAGCATAACAACAAGCTCTGTTACACCATCTTCCCTTACTGAGTCGTTAGTTAAAACAAGCTCTTTAACTAATCTCTAACTACTTAACCTACCTAGAACAAGCTCTCTAGATATAAGTTGTAGCAGCATTAACAACTAGAAAGATATGGGTTGACATTAGATAACAAACACATAAGCTCGGTTCATTTAATCTAAACCTCAATTCTCCTCCATCCCTAGTGATTAACTCCATAAGCAATTACGGACTTATGTTTTTAATCTGGCAGTAGATTATTCAATTAAATTAAATAGTGGGCCCTACCATCTAATCAAGTAAATAATCATGCAAATGTGCTCAGAGAATCTTAGATACTTAATCAACAATTATATTATAAGCTCAAAATCTCACAACATTCTTTTTCCAAGAACAATCAATTTACCTTGTAACTGAATAAGAAACCTACTCACTAATCATATTCAAGATCATAAATTTCAAGTTTAATATTATAAAGATATCAAGAATCATGCAAAAGACAATCAATAGATCAATCTTTAATAATCTAAAACAAGAAATCTGGAATCAAGATTATAAACTAGCAAGAACTAAACAAATAATATGAAAAACAAAACAAGAATCAAAATAATTATCACTAAAGAAGTCAGCAACCATATAACATTATAAAATAGATAACACCTAATAAACCCTAAGGGAAGAATCAGTTTAAATAAAGAAAAGAAATGAAAACAATTTAATCCTAAAAACTATAAAGAAATTGCTTTACTTTGAAAAATATTAAATACAAAATTAAATCTGTTTCTATTGGCAAGACTAAAAAGAAAATAATTTTATAACATAAAAGAAAGAAATCAACAAGACCAATGATAAAGAAAAGAAGAAAAATAAAAATTTTAAAGAAAAAGAAATCAGCAATATTAAATGAAAGAAAATAAAACTTTTATTAAAACCCTAAAGAAAACCTTACAAAAGACTAAGAGGGAAGAGGGAGGAGAGGGATGTAAGGGGAATAAGAGAGATGATGTTTATGAGAGCCTTGTGCTCTTTATATAGGCCTAAGGAAGAGTTTAAAAGACTTTCCTAAGCAATGTGGGATTCAGATAAGAGTTTACTTGGGAAACAAGTAATTTGACTAGTCAAACTCTTACCTTTATCTCATCATCTTTTTACAATTACTTTCTAAGTAAAATTCCTAAGGCCTATTTTTATTAATTAATTACAGATCTAAGACATAATAAAATTAAGAAATTATCTTGTCTCAACAAAATCTTGTCTTGAACTTGCTTAGTTGGAATTTCTTCTCAATCCCGTTTTTCTGCCCAGAATTTCGTACTGATTTTGTCCAGACGTTTGACCCACCAAATGAACTCCGATTTTTGCGATCTTGTGCATTCTGGAAACCTTGAGACGTCCTCTACAACTTCCATGAAGGCCACTTCTTCAGATCAGGTCGTTAAATTGGTCAAAAACGTCAATCTTTCAAGCTGGACAGAAAATACTGCACTTTGCTCTTTTTAGCTTCTTTTTATTCCAACTTTGATATTTAATACCTAAAACATAAAATAAACATTAGTTAGCTCTTTCAGGCATAAAATATCAATAAAGCAAATATATTAGCACATATAAAATTTGCAAAATATCATCCTATCAAATTCCCCCACACTTAGCTTTTGCTAGTCCTCTAGCAAACCTTAGCTAAACTAATTCCTAAAGAACTAAATCCTAAAATCCTAACTCACTTTCGTAGGAATCACGATTGCATTTAGCATATGCAATAAGCCTTTAAACCCCTAGGTCACCCCTAGTGGACGAGTTGTGTCTCGTGAGGGCTTTCAGAAGATATACCCACAAAATCTTTTACTTAAGACTCAATCCTAAAAATTCAAAATAAGACTCAATTTTAAAAATTATGACTCCAAAACAATATTAAGATCATGGACATATTTTCAAATCTTTCAATTCTTAACTCGTAACTTCAACAAGAGTTAAATAATCAAGTCAATCATATTCTAATCATTACTTCTCATATTCATGCATACTTCTAAATAAATTCATGCAAAATTTACAATCAACACAACTGAAATATATAATATCAACTTTGCAATTATCCACTTTACATTACTACAAACAAAGTCAATAGATCAAGAACCTTTTTTTTTTTTCTTTTGAGGTTTCAACAATGGTTTCCCTAAGTACTTACTGATGGAGATCCAGATGGAGATCCACTTGCTCGTGATGTTCGTGATGCTAAGGATCCATTGGTCATCCAAGGAGGTCCAATTACCCGAGCTCGAGCTAAGAAAATGCAACAAGCCCTGGCCTCATTCATGCAACAAGCTCTGGCATCATTGAAGTGTCAAGGAAGCTTCCATGAAGAGTCCCAAGACATCTATACTTGCTTGGAAGCCCAAACGACATGAGCATGGTTTACTATCTTATTTTAGCTTAACAATAAGATGGGCTAAGTGTTTGGATAGCCCACGTTTGAGTCTTGTTGTGTCTTGGACTATTTATTTTATGTAACTAGGTTTAGGCATGAATTTGGGTTTAGTTTTATTTTTCTATTGGTGTTAATTCCAGCCCACTTGTTTATGGGCTTAAGTGCTAGGTATTATTATAAATACCTTGTAAACGCTATTGATGGAGAGCAGTTAATTGAATTTTCAGAAATTAAGTGTGCCTTTCTCTTGGGTTCCCTCTCAACTAGGCTTACAATAGAAGTGTGCATTCTACTACTAGTTATTCTCCATTTGAAGTTGTCTATGGTTTTAATCCACTCACTCCATTGGATCTTTTACCACTACCTATTGAGGAGAGAGTTAGTTTGGATGGGGAAAAGAAAGCTGATTTTGTTAAGCAACTACATGAGAAGGTACGTCAAAACATTACGAAGAGGACTGAGCAATATGCTACTCAAGCCAACAAGCATCGCAAGAAAGTTGTCTTTGAACCTGGTGATTGGGTTTGGTTACATATGCGTAAAGAGAGATTTCCTGCTCAGCGTCGCTCCAAGTTGCAACCTCGAGGAGATGGACCATTCCAAGTGATTAAGAAGATCAATGACAATGCTTATAAGTTAGATCTTCCAGGTGAGTATAATGTTAGTGCTACATTTAATGTTTCTGATCTTTCTCCCTTTGATATTGATGTAGGTGATTCTAATTTGAGGACAAATCCTTTCGAGGAGAGGGGGAATGATGGAGATCCAAGCTCGCAAAGCTCAAGTCATGTTCGTGATGATCGTGATCCTTTGAGTATCCATGGAGGTCCAATTACAAGAGCTAAATCAAAGATAATGCAACAAGCCTTGACTGGTTTCATTGATATCGCTAGAGAGAAAGCCCAACAAAGCTTGAGCATGGAGGATGATAAAGTCTTCTACAACATGGTCCAAGCCCAAGTTCAACCTTCTTGAAGACATACAAGTATTGGGCTGAAATGCAAATTAGGCTAGATGCATATTTTATTTAGTTAAGTATTATTGGGCTGAACATTGTCTTAATTTAATTTAAGCCCAATTCCTTTTTAAATAATAGATTTTGTAAGACTTCTATTACTTGTTCTGCAAGTTAGGAGAGTAGGATTCCTATTACTTGTTCTGCAAGTTTGCTATTTCCTATTCTGCAAGTTAGGAAAGTAGGATTCCTATTACTTGTTCTGCAAGTTATCTATTTGCCTATAAATAGTTATGTAACCCTTTGGGGAGAACACAATTGATTTTAGTAATAAAATTGAGAGACTTCTTCTCTTTGGTTCTCTTGAGAACTCTTGAACTTATCAAGGTCTTCCTTGTGGCGTTCTTCTATCTTCCACCAATATATACCATAGGTTCTTGCTTTTCTAAGCAACGGGTCTTGGTCCAATACCATAGGTTCTTGTGTTTCTACACAACGGGTCTTGGTTTTAATTCTAATTTTTTGTTTTCCTTTGCTGCGTTTTTAACTTATAATTGTTTTTCTTCAAGTGTTCTTTGTCTTCTTCATTGAACCTCATCTTCTTTCGGTGAGGTTCATATCAGAAACAATGGTCCTTGGTACACCATGTAGACGTACTATCTCTTTGAAGAAAAGGTCAGCAACGTTGCTCGCGTCATCCGTCTTGTGGCAAACAATGAAATGAGCCATCTTAGAGAACCTGTCAACCACAACAAAAACAGAATCTCTACTGCGTTTTGTTCGAGGCAAGCCCAAAACAAAATCCATAGAGATATCAGTCCACGGAGTAGTAGGAATGGGTAAAGGAGTATATAAACCATGATTATGAACTCTAGACTTAGCTTGCCTACATGAAATGCATCTAGCACATAACCTCTCTACATCTCTCCTCGTGTTAGGCCAAAAGAAATGTTCTTGCAAAACATCTAGAGTTTTCCTAACCCCAAAGTGACCCATTAATCCTCCACTATGGGCTTCTCTAACGAACAGCTCGCGCAATGAACTCCTAGGCACACATAATTTATTTTCTCTAAATAAGAACCCATCATGCCTAAAGAACTTGCCAAAACCAGATGTAGCACATGCATCATAAACATTGCCAAAATCAACATCATCAGCATACTGTTCTTTGATATACTCAAATCCTAAAAGTTTAGCATCAAGAGTAGTGATAAGAGTATACCTACGAGATAACGCATCAGCTACGACGTTCTCTTTACCTTGTTTGTACTTGATCACGTACGGGAACATCTCAATGAACTCTATCCACTTGGCATGACGCTTATGCAGCTTACTCTGTCCTTTCAAATGCTTCAAGGACTCATGATCAGTGTGGATGATAAATTCTTTGGGCCACAAGTAATGTTGCCATGTCTCCAAGGCCCTCACTAACGCGTACATCTCCTTGTCATATGTGGGATAGTTAAGTGCTGCTCCACTTAACTTCTCACTAAAGAAAGCAATTGGGCGTTTTTCCTGCATAAGCACAGCGCCAATACCTACACCTGAGGCATCGCACTCAATCTCAAAAGTTTTAGTAAAGTCAGGCAGAGATAACAAAGGAGCAGAACAAAGTTTATCTTTAAGCAAATTAAAAGCATGCTCTTGTGCAGGACCCCAATGAAATGCAACATTCTTTTTGACCACTTCGATCAAAGGTGCAGCTATAGTGCTAAAATCTCTAACGAATCGACGATAGAAACTAGCTAAACCATGGAAACTACGCACCTCAGAAACAGACTTTGGTACAGGCCATTCTTTAATTGCCTTTACCTTCTCAATATCAACAGAAATGCCATGTGAAGAAACGACATACCCAAGAAAAACAACCTTATCAGTGCAGAATGTACATTTCTTAAAATTGGCATACAAACTTGCATTCCTCAAAACAGTAAGAACATTCCTAAGATGCTCAACATGCTCATGCTGGCTCTTACTGTATATCAAAATATCATCAAAATAGACAACCACATACTTACCAATGAAATCACGTAAAACATGGTTCATTAAACGCATGAAAGTACTGGGTGCATTAGTCAAGCCAAAAGGCATAACTAACCACTCGTAGAGACCATGTTTAGTCTTGAATGCGGTTTTCCATTCATCACCTTCTCGCATACGAATTTGGTGATATCCGCTCATTAAATCAATTTTAGAAAACAGGCATGCACCATGCAACTCATCAAGCATGTCATCTAGCCTAGGAATAGGATAGCGATACTTTACAGTGATTTTGTTGACGGCTCGGCAGTCAACACACATCCTCCACGTCCCATCTTTTTTTGGCACAAGCAGTACGGGCACGGCGCAAGGACTCATGCTCTCACATAACCTTTCCTCATGAGCTCCTCAACTTGCCTTTGAAGCTCCTTCGTCTCCTCGGGATTACTTCTGTAGGCTGGACGGTTAGGAATGGTAGCTCCGGGGACAAGGTCAATCATGTGCTCGATCCCACGAATCGGTGGTAATCCACTTGGGATCTCCTCAGGGAATACATCCTCGAACTCCTGCAACAATGAGACAACATCAGTAGGCAAAGTATCATGGAGTTCAGCATCAATAAAATAAGAATCTTTAAATAAGAGTAAAAGGATAGGAGACTTAGCAAGAAATGCAGTCTTCACATCTCGGGGTTTGGCATAGCAGCTCACTGTTTTGCTGTCCTTGTTTTGCTTCTTTTCTTTAGCTTGCTTCCTTTGCTCATCATGTTGCTCCTTTAGCCTTAATTGGTCCTCATAAATCTCCTTGGGGCTAAGGGGAGCAAGAGCAATCTTCTTGCCATCCATAGTAAAGGAATAACGGTTAGTGTAACCGTCGTGGATGACTCTCCGATCATACTGCCACGGTCTACCCAGCAATATGTGGCTAGCTTGCATGGGCACCACGTCACACAATACCTCATCTTGATACCTTCCAATACGAAAAGGAACCCAGACTTGCTTCACCACGTTTACTTCACCACAGTCATTAATCCACTGCAACTTATATGGGTGGTGATGCTTGGTAGTGGGCAACTTTAATTTATCAACAAGGTATGTGCTAGCAACATTAGTACAACTCCCACCATCAATGATTACAGTACATACCTTGTCACTAATATGGCATCTCGTATGGAAGATGTTCTCGCGCTGTGCCTCATCCTCAAACTTCACATGAGTAGCAAGAGCACGCCTAGCAACAAGTGCTTCACCATGAGCAGCATACTCAACAACTTCTTCTTCGTCGACATTTTCTAACACAGGCATCTCATCTTCTACACCGAGTTCAGAACCTTCACTCTCAACATCTCCATTCCCATGCATGATCATCACCCTACGGTTGGGACACTGTGAGGCAATATGTCCACGACCTAAACACTTGAAACACTTAATGTCACGTGTCCTGCTCTGGGATGCTTGGGCAGGTTCAGTCTTGGGCTTTGGAGGGCCCTCAGGCTTGGGCTTAGCAAAGCTCTCTGACTTATGCGTAGGCACAGGCTTATCATCCCTATGAAAGGTGTTAGATTTCCAAACAGGAACTGAACTAGAAGTAAAACGGGATGTACCTTTCCTTTTGAGTTGCCTTTCCACTTTGATGGCCACATGCAACATCTCCTCTAAATCCATGTAATGCTGCAACTCGACTACATTGGCAATCTCACGGTTTAAGCCTTGAAGAAAACGAGCCATAGTAGCTTCTGCATCCTCCTGGATATTGGCTCGGATCATGGTTATTTCCATCTCTTTGTAGTAATCCTCAACACTCTTTGAGCCCTGGGTAAGACCTTGGAGCTTCTGGTATAACTCCCTGTAGTAATGAGTAGGAACAAATCTCTTCCTCATGATACGCTTCATCTCATCCCATGTAGACACTGGACGATCACCATATCTTCTTCTACTAGTGACTAACTGATCCCACCAAACCATAGCATACTCTGTGAACTCAATTGCTGCAAGTTTGACCTTCTTTTCCTCAGAGTAGTGGTGGCAGTCAAACACCATTTCAATATTCCGTTCCCATTCCAAATATGCCTCAGGATCATTCTTGCCTTGGAAAGGAGGAATCTTCAATTTTATACTGCCAAGGTTTCCATCCATCTTCTCCTTGCCTCTATCACAGGCTCTATCAACTCGATCTCTATATCCATGGTACCTTCTATGATGTCTATCGATCCCAGACTCTTCGTTCGAATCATACCCAGCATTATCATCATACTCGTCAGTGGCAACAACCTTACTCTTTAGACGAGAAGTATCACCTTGCTGGATCTTTGCAAACCGAGCGTCATGTTGGTTCAACTTATCATGAATGTCATTGAATTTCACGTCCATCCGTTGGAACTGTTGTTGCATTGCCTGAAGCATGAATTCAATCTTTTTAAAGTCGGACTTATCACCTTCAGAAGACATTTTCAACAAAGATATCCTCACGTGTGTACACTCGTGTTTCACTCAAGTAATTTGGCTTTTCTCTACTAATGTTTCTCACACACTCCTGCCTTTTTCCCTTACTCTACCTTAACTCTATAGGTTCACAATCGCACTAGAGACTCAATCAAAGAATCAACCTCACAGAATCAACTAATTCACCAAGTATTGTCACCAAGATTTTTTTTTTTTGAATTCTTCTCTTTTTTTTTCTGAATTTTTTTTTTTCGAATTCTTTTCCTTTTTTTTTTGCACAGAAAGGTGTGGCTAGGGCTAGGATGACTCAAAGAAAGAAAGACAGAATAAAAAAAAATTAAAAAAAATCACTAAAATGACAAAAAAAATAAAAAATGGCCTAAAACTATAAGAAGACGATGGAATTTGGCCAAGATAGGGTGGGGCCCGTGGAATTAATTCCACGGGGTCGTTTTCTTTCGTCGTTTCCTTTAAAACGGATACTCGCACGCCTCCTAACTCAACCAAAATTTTCGGTTTGAACAGTACCGCAACAAATTTTTTTTTCTTCCGAATTCTTTTTTTTTTTCTGTTTTTTTGAATTCTTTTTTTTTCTGTTTTTTTTTTTTCAACTCTGAGTGTTGCGGTTTCCTTGAAAAGAGGAGGAGCGCGGCTAGGGTTTTTTTGAAGCGGTGCGACAGGGTTTTGAGGAATTGCGGCTAGGGTTTGTTGAAGGGGTGCGACAGGGTTTTGAGTAATTGCGGCTAGGGTTTTTTTTTTTAGGGTGCGGCAAGGAGTTTATTTTTGAGGGGTGCGGCTAGGGTTTTTTGTGTAATGAAATAAGTGGTGGCTAGGGTTTTTTGTGTAATGAAATAAGTGGTGGCTAGGGTTTTAGGGTTAAGAAATAAGTGGCGGTTAGGAACACAAAAACAAACCAGAAAGTGGAACGAACAAAAGAAAAAAAATTTTAAAAAAAATCGAAAAGTGAGTGACGCACGAACAAACCAGAAAATCGGAACTTGAGCTCTGATACCAACTGATGCGCACGGACAGGAGAACTCGTAGGTTGGAGTTTGAAGGAACTGAAACGCAACTGGATAGAAGCAAAAGACGATGAAGGATACCTTATGAAACCTAGACCCAAAGCCTAAAGAGACTCGAACCCAAGGTATTGGACCTTGACCCTACGAATAAGAATTCGAGAACCTAAGGTATAGCAATGGTGGATGGTGAAGAAGGAGGCGCCAAAAGGAATAAGACCTTGATAAGCCTAGTTGAGAGGGAACCCAAGAGAAAGGCACACTCAATTTCTGAAAATTCAATTAACTGATCTGATCTCCCCATCAATGGCGTTTACAAGGTATTTATAATAATACCTAGCACTTAAGCCCATAAACAAGTGGGCTGGAATTAACACCAAACAGAAAATAAGACTAAACCCAAATTCATGCCTAAACCTAGTTACATAAAATAAATAGTTCAAGACACAACAAGACTCAAACGTGGGCTATCCAAACACTTAGCCCATCTTATTGTTAAGCTAAAATAAGATAGTAAACCATGGTCATGTCGTTTGGGCTTCCAAGCAAGTATAGATGTCTTGGGACTCTTCATGGAAGCTTCCTTGACACTTCAATGATGCCAGAGCTTGTTGCATGAATGAGGCCAGGGCTTGTTGTGATATGAACCTCACCGAAAGAAGATGAGGTTCAATGAAGAACATGAAGAACACTTGAAGAAAAACAAGAACAAGTTAAAAACGTAGCAAAAGAAAACAAAAATTAGAGATAAAACCAAGACCCGTTGTGTAGAAACACAAGAACCTTTGGTATTGGACCAAGACCCGTTGCTTAGAAAAGCAAGAACCTATGGTATATATTGGTGGAAGGTAGAAGAACGCCACAAGGAAGACCTTGATAAGTTCAAGAGTTCTCAAGAGAACCAAAGAGAAGAAGTCTCCCAATTTTATTACTAAAATCAATTGTGTTCTCCCCAAAGGGTTACATAACTATTTATAGGCAAATAGATAACTTGCAGCACAAGTAATAGGAATCCTACTTTCCTAACTTGCAGAATAGGAAATAGCAAACTTGCAGAACAAGCAATAGGAATCCTACTCTCCTAACTTGCAGAACAAGTAATAGAAGTCTTACAAAATCTATTATTTAAAAAGAAATTGGGCTTAAATTAAATTAAGACAATGTTCAGCCCAATAATACTTAACTAAATAAAATATGCATCTAGCCTAATTTGCATTTCGGCCCAATACTTGTGTGTCTTCAAGAAGGTTGAACTTGGGCTTGGATCATGTTGTAGAAGACTTTATCATCCTCCATGCTCAAGCTTTGTTGGGCTTTCTCTCTAGCAATATCAATGAAACCAGCCAAGGCTTGTTGCATTATCTTTGATTTAGCTCTTGTAATTGGACCTCTATGGATACTCAAAGGATCACGATCATCACGAACATGACTTGAGCTTTGTGAGCTTGGATCTCCATCATTCCCCCTCTCCTCGAAAGGATTTGTCCTCAAATCAGAATCACCTACATCAATATCAAAGGGAGAAAGATCAGAAACATTAAATGTAGCACTAACATTATACTCACCTGGAAGATCTAACTTATAAGCATTGTCATTGATCTTCTTAATCACTTGGAATGGTCCATCTCCTCGAGGTTGCAACTTGGAGCGACGTTGAGCAGGAAATCTCTCTTTACGCATATGTACCCAAACCCAATCACCAGGTTCAAAGACAACTTTCTTGCGATGCTTGTTGGCTTGAGTAGCATATTGCTCAGTCCTCTTCTTAATGTTTTGACGTACCTTCTCATGTAGTTGCTTAACAAAATCAGCTTTCTTTTCCCCATCCAAACTAGCTCTCTCCTCAATAGGTAGTGGTAAAAGATCCAATGGAGTGAGTGGATTAAAACCATAGACAACTTCAAATGGAGAATAACTAGTAGTAGAATGCACACTTCTATTGTAAGCAAACTCCACATGAGGCAAACAATCTTCCCAATTCTTCAAATTCTTTTGAATAATGGATCTCAACAAAGTAGACAAAGTACGATTGACTACTTCAGTTTGACCATCGGTTTGTGGATGACAAGTAGTTGAAAACAATAGCTTTGTTCCTAACTTTCCCCATAATGTTTTCCAAAAGTAGCTAAGGAACTTCACATCACGGTCAGAAACAATGGTCCTCGGAACTCCATGTAGACGAACAATTTCCTTGAAGAATAAATCGGCAATGTTACTTGCATCATCTGTCTTGTGACAAGCAATGAAGTGAGCCATCTTAGAGAACCTGTCAACAACAACAAAAACAGAATCTCTACCTCTCTTTGTTCTTGGTAACCCCAAAACAAAGTCCATAGAAATGTCAGTCCAAGAAGCAGTAGGAATAGGTAATGGAGTATAAAGACCATGATTCATAACTCTAGACTTAGCTTGTTTACAAGTGACACATCTTTCACACAATTTTTCAACATCTCTTTTCATGTTAGGCCAAAAGAAGTGATCATGCAATATATCTAAAGTTTTCTTTACTCCAAAATGTCCCATTAATCCACCACTATGGCCTTCTCTAACAAGTAATTCTCTTAAAGAACTCCTAGGCACACATAATCTATTTTCCCTAAATAAGAATCCATCATGCCTATAAAACTTTCCAAAACCAGTTTTCTCACATGCAATGAACACATTTTCAAAATCCTCATCAGTAGCATACAAGTCTTTAATATACTCAAATCCAAGTAGTTTTGCATTAAGAGTAGTGATTAGAGTATACCTTCGAGATAATGCATCAGCCACGACATTTTCTTTACCTTGTTTATATTTGATCACATATGGAAATGTTTCAATGAACTCCATCCACTTGGCATGACGCTTGTTCAACTTGCTTTGTCCTTTCAAGTGCTTCAAGGACTCATGATCAGTGTGGATGACAAATTCCTTGGGCCATAAATAGTGTTGCCATGTTTCCAAGGTCCTCACTAATGCATACATCTCTTTATTGTACATGGGATAGTTAAGGCCAGCTCCACTTAACTTCTCACTGAAGAAAGCAATGGGGGGCTTCTTTTGCATTAAAACAACTTCGATACCTATGCTTGAAGCATCAAACTCAATCTTGATTGTTTTCTCTTTTTGCTTAACCTCATCTTCACTCACTATTTTTTTCTCACTCTCTTTTAATCTCAATTGATCCTCATCTTTCATTAGCACACTTAAAGTTTGACATGCTATATATTCCTTTCCATCCATGGGTAATTCCATACTATCCTCATCATCCTCTAATTGCAGCATAAAATCATCATCAAAATCTTCTTCATAATTGCTATCCAACTTATAATGAGCAACATTATCACAGGCATAAGAAGTCTTATCTTGGTTTACCTTAGCTAGGGCAACATCGTGTTGCTCCAACTTATCATATTTAATCAACTTCGACTCTATCCTCGAAAGTTGTTGTTGCATGGCTAGGAACATGATCTCAATCTTACTCAAATCAAGCTTTTCACTATTAGAAGACATGATTGCAACCTGCAAGAAATGTTAGTAAAAGAAAAGGACCTCCCAAGTATGACCTCACGTGTTTACACTCAATACACACAAGAATGTAACACTCATACTCGTGTTTCACACAATTTTAATATGGCTTTTCTCTACTAATGTAACTAACACACTCTTGCCTTTTTCCCTCACACAACTTTTCTCTATAGGTTCTATAGTGAACTCAAGACTTAATCAAAAATCAGCTTATGGAATTCAACTATCAACCAACAATAAACAAGATGAGCACAAGATTTTAATCGAGGGAAAACAAAACAATGAAGACTCAACAAGACTTAGCAAGACTCAATAAGACCTAAGAAGACTCCAATGAAACTAAACCTTGAAGAAAATATGAGTGTTTAATTAGGGTAAGGTTTAGCCAAAGGTGGGGGTAGTTTTGTCCTTTTATGTGGTAGGGTCAAAAAGGTAATTTTAGGCAATAGGGTAGAATGGCAGCAATGAATTTTCAAATTAGGCAAATAAGAAATCTCAAAGCTCAAGAAAGAATGACTACCTCAAGATTTTGATGAAGCACACCTCCACGAATTGCCTTTGACGTTGCACTTGCTACACATGATGTAATAAATCCCCTCTTGAATTGATTTTTTTTTCTTTTCTCTTTTTTTTCTTTTCTTTTTTTTTCTTTTTTTCCTTTTTTTTTTGATATTTTACTAAAGTAAACGAACAATACAGAAAAAAACAGAAAGTCTAAATAATAAGAAAAGGTTTACTTGGGGAACAAGGTAACTTTTGAAAAAAACAAGCTAGTTTTGGTAGTAGCTTGTGTGGCAAGGAATGAGAGGGAACGGTGGCTTGTGAAACAAGTAGTCTTTATGTGATGTAGAGCTTTTGAAGGTTTCTTGGTGAGCAAGAAAACCTTTAAGATTTGGTTGCTTGGAGAACAAGATAGGGTTTACTTGGTGGCTAAGTAAAGGTAGGTTATTTTAACGAAGACAATAGGTTTGAGGGACAAACAATACTGGTGGTGGCTTGGAAAAGGATTCAAGATCAAGGTTTGTCCACGACAAGAAGACAAAGAAAAAAAAACAAAAATGAAACTCCCACGAATTAAAACTAAGCTCTGATACCAAATGATATGAACCTCACCGAAAGAAGATGAGGTTCAATGAAGAACATGAAGAACACTTGAAGAAAAACAAGAACAAGTTAAAAACGTAGCAAAAGAAAACAAAAATTAGAGATAAAACCAAGACCCGTTGTGTAGAAACACAAGAACCTTTGGTATTGGACCAAGACCCGTTGCTTAGAAAAGCAAGAACCTATGGTATATATTGGTGGAAGGTAGAAGAACGCCACAAGGAAGAACTTGATAAGTTCAAGAGTTCTCAAGAGAACCAAAGAGAAGAAGTCTCCCAATTTTATTACTAAAATCAATTGTGTTCTCCCCAAAGGGTTACATAACTATTTATAGGCAAATAGATAACTTGCAGCACAAGTAATAGGAATCCTACTTTCCTAACTTGCAGAATAGGAAATAGCAAACTTGCAGAACAAGCAATAGGAATCCTACTCTCCTAACTTGCAGAACAAGTAATAGAAGTCTTACAAAATCTATTATTTAAAAAGAAATTGGGCTTAAATTAAATTAAGACAATGTTCAGCCCAATAATACTTAACTAAATAAAATATGCATCTAGCCTAATTTGCATTTCGGCCCAATACTTGTGTGTCTTCAAGAAGGTTGAACTTGGGCTTGGATCATGTTGTAGAAGACTTTATCATCCTCCATGCTCAAGCTTTGTTGGGCTTTCTCTCTAGCAATATCAATGAAACCAGCCAAGGCTTGTTGCATTATCTTTGATTTAGCTCTTGTAATTGGACCTCTATGGATACTCAAAGGATCACGATCATCACGAACATGACTTGAGCTTTGTGAGCTTGGATCTCCATCATGTTGCATTTTCTTAGCTCGAGCTCGAGTAATTGGACCTCCTTGGATGACCAATGGATCCTTAGCATCACGAACATCACGAGCAAGTGGATCTCCATCTAGATCTCCATCAGCACATGATTGACCTTGTCCCCGGAGCTACCATTCCTAACCGTCCAGCCTACAGAAGTAATCCCGAGGAGACGAAGGAGCTTCAAAGGCAAGTGGAGGAGCTCATGAGGAAAGATTATGTGAGAGAGAGCATGAGTCCTTGCGCCGTGCCCGTACTGCTTGTGCCAAAAAAAGATGGGACGTGGAGGATGTGCGTTGACTGTCGAGCCGTCAACAAAATCACTGTAAAGTACCGCTATCCTATTCCTAGGCTAGATGACATGCTTGATGAGTTGCATGGTGCATGCATGTTTTCTAAAATTGATTTAAAGAGCGGATATCACCAAATTCATATGAGAGAAGGTGATGAATGGAAAACCGCATTCAAGACTAAACATGGTCTCTACGAGTGGTTAGTTATGCCTTTTGGCTTGACTAATGCACCCAGTACATTCATGCGTTTTAATGAACCATGTTTTACTTGATTTCATTGGTAAGTATGTGGTTGTCTATTTTGATGATATTTTGATATACAGTAAGAGCCAGCATGAGCATGTTGAGCATCTTAGGAATGTTCTTACTGTTTTGAGGAATGCAAGTTTGTATGCCAATTTTAAGAAATGTACGTTCTGCACTGATAAGATTGTTTTCCTTGGGTATGTCGTTTCTTCACATGGCATTTCTGTTGGATAATGAGAAGGTAAAGGCAATTAAAGATTGGCCTGTACCTAAGTCTGTTTCTGAGGTGCGTAGTTTCCATGGTTTAGCTAGTTTCTATCGTCGATTCGTTAGAGATTTTAGCACTATAGCTGCACCTTTGATCGAAGTGGTCAAAAAGAATGTTGCATTTCATTGGTGTCCTGCACAAGAGCATGCTTTTAATTTGCTTAAAGATAAACTTTGTTCTGCTCCTTTGTTATCTCTGCCTGACTTTACTAAAACTTTTGAGATTGAGTGCGATGCCTCAGGTGTAGGTATTGGAGCTGTGCTTATGCAGGAAAAACGCCCAATTGCTTTCTTTAGTGAGAAGTTAAGTGGAGCAGCACTTAACTATCCCACATATGACAAGGAGATGTACGCGTTAGTGAGGGCCTTGGAGACATGGCAACATTACTTGTGGCCCAAAAAATTTGTCATCCACACTGATCATGAGTCCTTAAAGCATTTGAAAGGACGGAGTAAGCTGCATAAGCGTCATGCCAAGTGGATAGAGTTCATTGAGATGTTCCCGTACGTGATCAAGTACAAACAAGGTAAAGAGAACGTCGTAGCTGATGCGTTATCTCGTAGGTATACTCTTATCACTACTCTTGATGCTAAACTTTTAGGATTTGAGTATATCAAAGAACAGTATGCTGATGATGTTGATTTTGGTAATGTTTATGATGCATGTGCTACATCTAGTTTTGGCAAGTTCTTTAGGCATGATGGGTTCTTATTTAGAGAAAATAAATTATGTGTGCCTAGGAGTTCATTGCGCGAGCTGTTAGTTAGAGAAGCCCATAGTGGAGGATTATTGGGTCACTTTGGAGTTAGGAAAACTCTAGATGTTTTGCTAGCACATTTCTTTTGGCCTAACACGAGGAGAGATGTAGAGCGGTTATGTGCTAGATGCATTTCATGTAGGCAAGCTAAATCTAGAGTTCATAATCATGGTTTATATACTCCTTTACCCATTCCTACTACTCCGTGGACTGATATCTCTATGGATTTTGTTTTGGCTTGCCTCGAACAAAACGCGGTAGAGATTCTGTTTTTGTTGTGGTTGACAGGTTCTCTAAGATGGCTCATTTCATTGCTTGCCACAAGACGGATGACGCGAGCAACGTTGCTGACCTTTTCTTCAAAGAGATAGTACGTCTACATGGTGTACCAAGGACCATTGTTTCTGATCGAGATGCAAAGTTCCTTAGTTACTTTTGGAAGACGTTATGGGGAAAGTTGGGAACTAAATTGTTATTCTCCACCACTTGTCACCCCCAGACTGATGGACAGACTGAGGTCGTCAACCGAACCCTGTCTACATTATTGAGGTCCATTATTCAGAAAAATTTGAAGAATTGGGAAGATTGTGATAGGATGATATTTTGTGAATTTTATATGTGGCAATATATTTTTTTTATTGATGTTTTATGCCTAAAAGAGCTTACTAATGTTTATTTTATGTTTTAGGTATTAAATATCAAAGTTGGAATAAAAAGAAGTTAAAAAGAGCAAAGTGCAGTATTTTCTGTCCAGCTTGAAAGATTGACATTTTTGACCAATTTAACAACCTGATCTCAAGAAGTGGCCTTCATAGAAGTTGTAGAGGACTTCTCAAGGTTTCCATAATGTCCAAGATCGCAAAAATCGGAGTTCATTTGATGGGTCAAACGTCTAGACAAAATCAGTACGAAATTCTGGGCAGAAAAACGAGATTGAGAAGAAATTCCAACAAAGCAAGTTCAAGACCAGATTTTGTTGAGAGAAGATAATTTCTTAATTTTATTTTGTCTTAGATCTGTAATTAATTAATAAAAATAGGCCTTAGGAATTTTACTTAGAAAATAATTGTAAAAAGATGATGAGATAAAGGTAAGAGTTTGACTAGTCAAATTACTTGTTTCCCAAGTAAACTCTTATCTGAATCCCACATTGCTTAGGAAAGTCTTTTAAACTCTTCCTTAGGCCTATATAAAGAGCACAAGGCTCTCATAAACAGTAATCCCTCAAATCCCTCACATCCCTCTCTTCCCCCTCTTCTCTCTTGTTTAGTTTTAGAGTAGATTTAATAGAAATTTTATTTTTATTATTTTGCTTATTTCTTTATTATTTTTAATTCTGATTTTGTTTTCTTTATTTAAATTAATATTGTTTGTGTGTTCTTGCTTGCTAGTTTATAATCTTGATTATTAATTCTGATTTTATATTATTAAAGATTGCTTCTTTGATTGTTTCTTGCATGATATTTGTAATCTTTATAATATTAAACTTGAATTTTATGATCTTGAATATGTCTAGTGAGTAGTTTTCTTATTCAGTTATGAGGTAAATTAATTATTCTTGGGAAAAGCATGTTGTGAGATTTTTGAACCTATTATATAATTGTTGATTAAGTATCCAAGATTCTCTGAGCACATTATAATGGTTGTTTGTTTGATTAGATAGGGTGCACACTATTTAGTTAAACTAAATAATCTACCGCCAGATTAAAAACATAAGTCCGTAATTGCTTGTGGAGTTAATCACTAGGGATGGAGGAGAATTAAGGTTTAGATTAAATAAACCGAGCTTATGTGTTTGTTATCTAATGTCAACCCATATCTTTCTTGTTGTTAATGCTGCTACAATTTATATCTAGAGAGCTTGTTCTAGGTAGGTTAAGTAGTTAGAGATTAGTTAAAGAGCTTGTTTTAACTAACGACTCAGTAAGGAAAGATGGTGTAACAGAGCTTGTTGTTATGCTACGGTTGACTATTTAATTGACAGTGATATTTTGTAATCAATGATCAACATCAAAATCCAAGAATGATTGATTGCCTCGTAACTGAAGCTTTTTTGCTATTTGTTTTTTATATTTAATAATTCTTGTTTTCTTTATTTTAGAATAGTTTACAAAACCCCCAAACTTCTTCTTTCCCTAAACCCTAAGATTAGATTTTTAATTTAATAATTAACACAAAAAATTCAGTCTTTGTGGGTTCGACCCTTGCTCCGCTATCTACATAGTAGAGTTAGGAAATTTTATTTTTGGTGACTGACGACACTCATCAAATTTTGGCGCCGTTGCCGGGGACTGAAATTTGTTTAAGTTAATTATTTTAATTTAAAGTCTAATTTTTTTTCTTTTCCTTTTCTTTTCTTTTTCAGGGATTGCTTGTCTGACAAGGATTCTAGCCACAAACTTCAAAAGATTAGGGACTATATACAAGCAACCCAAAGCGCAGTGCCACAAACACCACAACATCCACCATCACTACCACCTAAGACAAGAAGAGGACTCCATGGAGCAAGCTTATGAACCACACTATGATTATGACCCATACTATAATTATGAACCACACTACGATACCTACTATCAAGGATGGTGGGATCATTCAAATTTTAGTTATGGGAATCAATATGAGGTTTACAATGTGCCATTCCAAGATGCATATCAAGCTCCATCTCAAGACTCAGGTATGCCTCCACCTCAAGAATCAGGTATGTCTCTTGAAGATATTGTTAAGACTCTTGAGATTAAAACTTTACAATTGTCACAAGAGGCTGATGTTTATATTAAGAATATTGATCACCATGTGAGTCAAATAATGAATTCCATAAGTAACATTGAAGCTATGACCTCTCAACCTGTGGAGAATCCAAGAGATAATGTTACTAACATCACCTTGAAAAGTGAAAGGGAAATTGAATCTAAGGAAAGTGCACATGAAGATGTCGATGACTTCATAGAAAGGGGGGATGAAACCGATTTCAATATTAAAGGTGGAGTTGTTGACATGCACAATGTAAAAGGGAGAGAGAATTTTGACAACTTTATAAAGCACTATGAGGATGTTGAAATCAAAGAATTCAAAGCTGAGGTAAGTGAAAAACAAATTCCTTTTAATTCTTCTACTTACCCTCTTCCTTTTCCTGGTAGGTTTGCAAGAGCTACAAATGAAGAGCAAGACAAGGACACCTTGAAGACATTTAGGAAAATCGAAGTTAATATTCCTCTCCTTGATGAAATTAATGATCAAGTGCCTTGTGATGCCAAGTTTTTAAGGGAACTATGCACTTCCAAGAGGAAATTAAAGGGTGATGAAAAGCAGGTTCTTAAAGATGAGCTGGAAATAGCCATGAGCAAAAATCTTGAGAATGAGAAACTCAAGAGACCGATAAAAAAGTTGAGGTCTGGGATTGGATGATGGAAGGTGGGGCAGTCGAGCTAACGACATTAAACAAAAGCGCTACTTGGGAGGCAACCCAAGGATGTAAAAACGAGGGAGTATTTCTTCCTTTACTTGTATTACCATTTAATTTTTGAGTTTTTTATTGTTCTTCTTTGCATGCTAGACTTACTTTGAGGACAAAGTAAGATTTAAGTGTGGGGGGGAATATTGATTTATGAGTCTATAGAGTTTTTTTTTAGGAACTGGAATTTTTTTTTTGAAAAAAAAAAGGGTCAAATTTTTTAGAGTTTTAAAGATCATGATATGTTTTCTTTCTTTTAAGGATTGATTCTAAACTAAAACAAAGTTTTATAGGAAAGTTGAGAGTATTTTGATTGTTATTATTGTTGAAGTGAGTACTTTCTAAAGAATTTATGTGAGTTCATGATTAAATATGATTGCTCATATGATATTGATAATGTGATTAGTTCATTGAAGTTGGTATAAGCAAAGGATAAATAGACAAGAACATAAAAAATAAAAAGAGAAGAAAAATAGAGGTTGAAAGCTTTAAATTCTACTCCAATGTTTTGAGTTACTCGATCTTGTTGATTAAATTCTTGAAGTGACTTAAAATATGAGTATGCAAAGCACTCTAAAAGAGGGCTTACTTGTTGAGTAACCGGGTGTTGGTATCACCAATATTAACATTCGCGTAAAAAGGCAAGTAAGTACTTAGGGAAACCATTATTGAAACCTCAAAAGAAAAAAAGAAAAAGAAGGAAGAGAAAATAGAAAAAAAAATTCTTGATCTATTGACTTTGTTTGTAGTAATGTAAAATGGATAATTGCAAAGTTGATGTTATATGTTTCAATTGTGTTGATTGTGAATTTTGCATGAATTTATTTATAAGTATGCATGAATATGAGAAGTAATGATTAGAATATGATTGACTTGATTATTTGACTCTTGTTGAAGTTATGAGTTAAGAATTGAAAGATTTGAAAATATGTCCATGATCTTAATCTTGTTTTGAGTCTTAATTTTTAATTTTTGAGTCTTATTTTGAATTTTTAGGATTGAGTCTTAAGTAAAAGATTTTGTGGGTATATCTTCTGAAAGCCCTCACGAGACACAACTCGTCCACTAGGGGTGACCTAGGGGTTTAAAGGCTTATTGCATATGCTAAATGCAATCGTGATTCCTACGAAAGTGAGTTAGGATTTAAGATTTGGAATATTTAGTTCTTTAGCAATTAGTTAGCTAAGGTTTGCTAGAGGACTAGCAAAAGCTAAGTGTGGGGGAATTTGATAGGATGATATTTTGTGAATTTTATATGTGGCAATATATTTTTTTTATTGATGTTTTATGCCTAAAAGAGCTTACTAATGTTTATTTTATGTTTTAGGTATTAAATATCAAAGTTGGAATAAAAAGAAGTTAAAAAGAGCAAAGTGCAGTATTTTCTGTCCAGCTTGAAAGATTGACATTTTTGACCAATTTAACAACCTGATCTCAAGAAGTGGCCTTCATAGAAGTTGTAGAGGACTTCTCAAGGTTTCCATAATGTCCAAGATCGCAAAAATCGGAGTTCATTTGATGGGTCAAACGTCTAGACAAAATCAGTACGAAATTCTGGGCAGAAAAACGAGATTGAGAAGAAATTCCAACAAAGCAAGTTCAAGACCAGATTTTGTTGAGAGAAGATAATTTCTTAATTTTATTTTGTCTTAGATCTGTAATTAATTAATAAAAATAGGCCTTAGGAATTTTACTTAGAAAATAATTGTAAAAAGATGATGAGATAAAGGTAAGAGTTTGACTAGTCAAATTACTTGTTTCCCAAGTAAACTCTTATCTGAATCCCACATTGCTTAGGAAAGTCTTTTAAACTCTTCCTTAGGCCTATATAAAGAGCACAAGGCTCTCATAAACAGTAATCCCTCAAATCCCTCACATCCCTCTCTTCCCCCTCTTCTCTCTTGTTTAGTTTTAGAGTAGATTTAATAGAAATTTTATTTTTATTATTTTGCTTATTTCTTTATTATTTTTAATTCTGATTTTGTTTTCTTTATTTAAATTAATATTGTTTGTGTGTTCTTGCTTGCTAGTTTATAATCTTGATTATTAATTCTGATTTTATATTATTAAAGATTGCTTCTTTGATTGTTTCTTGCATGATATTTGTAATCTTTATAATATTAAACTTGAATTTTATGATCTTGAATATGTCTAGTGAGTAGTTTTCTTATTCAGTTATGAGGTAAATTAATTATTCTTGGGAAAAGCATGTTGTGAGATTCTTGAACCTATTATATAATTGTTGATTAAGTATCCAAGATTCTCTGAGCACATTATAATGGTTGTTTGTTTGATTAGATAGGGTGCACACTATTTAGTTAAACTAAATAATCTACCGCCAGATTAAAAACATAAGTCCGTAATTGCTTGTGGAGTTAATCACTAGGGATGGAGGAGAATTAAGGTTTAGATTAAATAAACCGAGCTTATGTGTTTGTTATCTAATGTCAACCCATATCTTTCTTGTTGTTAATGCTGCTACAATTTATATCTAGAGAGCTTGTTCTAGGTAGGTTAAGTAGTTAGAGATTAGTTAAAGAGCTTGTTTTAACTAACGACTCAGTAAGGAAAGATGGTGTAACAGAGCTTGTTGTTATGCTACGGTTGACTATTTAATTGACAGTGATATTTTGTAATCAATGATCAACATCAAAATCCAAGAATGATTGATTGCCTCGTAACTGAAGCTTTTTTGCTATTTGTTTTTTATATTTAATAATTCTTGTTTTCTTTATTTTAGAATAGTTTACAAAACCCCCAAACTTCTTCTTTCCCTAAACCCTAAGATTAGATTTTTAATTTAATAATTAACACAAAAAATTCAGTCTTTGTGGGTTCGACCCTTGCTCCGCTATCTACATAGTAGAGTTAGGAAATTTTATTTTTGGTGACTGACGACACTCATCAAATTTTGGCGCCGTTGCCGGGGACTGAAATTTGTTTAAGTTAATTATTTTAATTTAAAGTCTAATTTTTTTTCTTTTCCTTTTCTTTTCTTTTTCAGGGATTGCTTGTCTGACAAGGATTCTAGCCACAAACTTCAAAAGATTAGGGACTATATACAAGCAACCCAAAGCGCAGTGCCACAAACACCACAACATCCACCATCACTACCACCTAAGACAAGAAGAGGACTCCATGGAGCAAGCTTATGAACCACACTATGATTATGACCCATACTATAATTATGAACCACACTACGATACCTACTATCAAGGATGGTGGGATCATTCAAATTTTAGTTATGGGAATCAATATGAGGTTTACAATGTGCCATTCCAAGATGCATATCAAGCTCCATCTCAAGACTCAGGTATGCCTCCACCTCAAGAATCAGGTATGTCTCTTGAAGATATTGTTAAGACTCTTGAGATTAAAACTTTACAATTGTCACAAGAGGCTGATGTTTATATTAAGAATATTGATCACCATGTGAGTCAAATAATGAATTCCATAAGTAACATTGAAGCTATGACCTCTCAACCTGTGGAGAATCCAAGAGATAATGTTACTAACATCACCTTGAAAAGTGAAAGGGAAATTGAATCTAAGGAAAGTGCACATGAAGATGTCGATGACTTCATAGAAAGGGGGGATGAAACCGATTTCAATATTAAAGGTGGAGTTGTTGACATGCACAATGTAAAAGGGAGAGAGAATTTTGACAACTTTATAAAGCACTATGAGGATGTTGAAATCAAAGAATTCAAAGCTGAGGTAAGTGAAAAACAAATTCCTTTTAATTCTTCTACTTACCCTCTTCCTTTTCCTGGTAGGTTTGCAAGAGCTACAAATGAAGAGCAAGACAAGGACACCTTGAAGACATTTAGGAAAATCGAAGTTAATATTCCTCTCCTTGATGAAATTAATGATCAAGTGCCTTGTGATGCCAAGTTTTTAAGGGAACTATGCACTTCCAAGAGGAAATTAAAGGGTGATGAAAAGCAGGTTCTTAAAGATGAGCTGGAAATAGCCATGAGCAAAAATCTTGAGAATGAGAAACTCAAGAGACCGATAAAAAAGTTGAGGTCTGGGATTGGATGATGGAAGGTGGGGCAGTCGAGCTAACGACATTAAACAAAAGCGCTACTTGGGAGGCAACCCAAGGATGTAAAAACGAGGGAGTATTTCTTCCTTTACTTGTATTACCATTTAATTTTTGAGTTTTTTATTGTTCTTCTTTGCATGCTAGACTTACTTTGAGGACAAAGTAAGATTTAAGTGTGGGGGGGAATATTGATTTATGAGTCTATAGAGTTTTTTTTTAGGAACTGGAATTTTTTTTTTGAAAAAAAAAAGGGTCAAATTTTTTAGAGTTTTAAAGATCATGATATGTTTTCTTTCTTTTAAGGATTGATTCTAAACTAAAACAAAGTTTTATAGGAAAGTTGAGAGTATTTTGATTGTTATTATTGTTGAAGTGAGTACTTTCTAAAGAATTTATGTGAGTTCATGATTAAATATGATTGCTCATATGATATTGATAATGTGATTAGTTCATTGAAGTTGGTATAAGCAAAGGATAAATAGACAAGAACATAAAAAATAAAAAGAGAAGAAAAATAGAGGTTGAAAGCTTTAAATTCTACTCCAATGTTTTGAGTTACTCGATCTTGTTGATTAAATTCTTGAAGTGACTTAAAATATGAGTATGCAAAGCACTCTAAAAGAGGGCTTACTTGTTGAGTAACCGGGTGTTGGTATCACCAATATTAACATTCGCGTAAAAAGGCAAGTAAGTACTTAGGGAAACCATTATTGAAACCTCAAAAGAAAAAAAGAAAAAGAAGGAAGAGAAAATAGAAAAAAAAATTCTTGATCTATTGACTTTGTTTGTAGTAATGTAAAATGGATAATTGCAAAGTTGATGTTATATGTTTCAATTGTGTTGATTGTGAATTTTGCATGAATTTATTTATAAGTATGCATGAATATGAGAAGTAATGATTAGAATATGATTGACTTGATTATTTGACTCTTGTTGAAGTTATGAGTTAAGAATTGAAAGATTTGAAAATATGTCCATGATCTTAATCTTGTTTTGAGTCTTAATTTTTAATTTTTGAGTCTTATTTTGAATTTTTAGGATTGAGTCTTAAGTAAAAGATTTTGTGGGTATATCTTCTGAAAGCCCTCACGAGACACAACTCGTCCACTAGGGGTGACCTAGGGGTTTAAAGGCTTATTGCATATGCTAAATGCAATCGTGATTCCTACGAAAGTGAGTTAGGATTTAAGATTTGGAATATTTAGTTCTTTAGCAATTAGTTAGCTAAGGTTTGCTAGAGGACTAGCAAAAGCTAAGTGTGGGGGAATTTGATAGGATGATATTTTGTGAATTTTATATGTGGCAATATATTTTTTTTATTGATGTTTTATGCCTAAAAGAGCTTACTAATGTTTATTTTATGTTTTAGGTATTAAATATCAAAGTTGGAATAAAAAGAAGTTAAAAAGAGCAAAGTGCAGTATTTTCTGTCCAGCTTGAAAGATTGACATTTTTGACCAATTTAACAACCTGATCTCAAGAAGTGGCCTTCATAGAAGTTGTAGAGGACTTCTCAAGGTTTCCATAATGTCCAAGATCGCAAAAATCGGAGTTCATTTGATGGGTCAAACGTCTAGACAAAATCAGTACGAAATTCTGGGCAGAAAAACGAGATTGAGAAGAAATTCCAACAAAGCAAGTTCAAGACCAGATTTTGTTGAGAGAAGATAATTTCTTAATTTTATTTTGTCTTAGATCTGTAATTAATTAATAAAAATAGGCCTTAGGAATTTTACTTAGAAAATAATTGTAAAAAGATGATGAGATAAAGGTAAGAGTTTGACTAGTCAAATTACTTGTTTCCCAAGTAAACTCTTATCTGAATCCCACATTGCTTAGGAAAGTCTTTTAAACTCTTCCTTAGGCCTATATAAAGAGCACAAGGCTCTCATAAACAGTAATCCCTCAAATCCCTCACATCCCTCTCTTCCCCCTCTTCTCTCTTGTTTAGTTTTAGAGTAGATTTAATAGAAATTTTATTTTTATTATTTTGCTTATTTCTTTATTATTTTTAATTCTGATTTTGTTTTCTTTATTTAAATTAATATTGTTTGTGTGTTCTTGCTTGCTAGTTTATAATCTTGATTATTAATTCTGATTTTATATTATTAAAGATTGCTTCTTTGATTGTTTCTTGCATGATATTTGTAATCTTTATAATATTAAACTTGAATTTTATGATCTTGAATATGTCTAGTGAGTAGTTTTCTTATTCAGTTATGAGGTAAATTAATTATTCTTGGGAAAAGCATGTTGTGAGATTCTTGAACCTATTATATAATTGTTGATTAAGTATCCAAGATTCTCTGAGCACATTATAATGGTTGTTTGTTTGATTAGATAGGGTGCACACTATTTAGTTAAACTAAATAATCTACCGCCAGATTAAAAACATAAGTCCGTAATTGCTTGTGGAGTTAATCACTAGGGATGGAGGAGAATTAAGGTTTAGATTAAATAAACCGAGCTTATGTGTTTGTTATCTAATGTCAACCCATATCTTTCTTGTTGTTAATGCTGCTACAATTTATATCTAGAGAGCTTGTTCTAGGTAGGTTAAGTAGTTAGAGATTAGTTAAAGAGCTTGTTTTAACTAACGACTCAGTAAGGAAAGATGGTGTAACATAGCTTGTTGTTATGCTACGGTTGACTATTTAATTGACAGTGATATTTTGTAATCAATGATCAACATCAAAATCCAAGAATGATTGATTGCCTCGTAACTGAAGCTTTTTTGCTATTTGTTTTTTATATTTAATAATTCTTGTTTTCTTTATTTTAGAATAGTTTACAAAACCCCCAAACTTCTTCTTTCCCTACACCCTAAGATTAGATTTTTAATTTAATAATTAACACAAAAAATTCAGTCTTTGTGGGTTCGACCCTTGCTCCGCTATCTACATAGTAGAGTTAGGAAATTTTATTTTTGGTGACTGACGACACTCATCAGATTGCTTGCCCCATGTGGAGTTTGCATATAACCGCAGTGTCCACTCCACTACTAGTTGATCTCCATTTGAAGTTGTTTATGGCTTCAATCCTCTTACTCCTTTGGATTTGTTGCCATTACCTAGTGCGGAGCAAAGTAACTTGGATGGAGAACAGAAGGCTAAGTTTGTGAAGCAACTCTATGAGAGAGTTCGTCAAGCTATTGAAAAGAAGACTGAGCAGTATACCACCCAAGCAAATAAGCATCGAAAGAAAGTAGTCTTTCAGCATGGTGATTGGGTTTGGGTGCATATGAGAAAGGAGAGGTTTCCTGTTCAGCGACGAACCAAGCTGCATCCCCGAGGAGATGGACCATTCCAAGTCATAGCGAGGATCAACGATAATGCCTACAAATTGGATCTTCCTGGTGAGTATGGTGTATCTGCTACTTTTAATGTTTCTGATCTTTCTCCCTTTTCTTTCGATGAAGGTATATGCGATTTGACGACAAATCCTTTTGAGGAGAGGGGGAATGATGGAGATCCAGATGGAGATCCACTTGCTCGTGATGTTCGTGATGCTAAGGATCCATTGGTCATCCAAGGAGGTCCAATTACCCGAGCTCGAGCTAAGAAAACGCAACAAGCCCTGGCCTCATTCATGCAACAAGCTCTGGCATCATTGAAGTGTCAAGTAAGCTTCCATGAAGAGTCCCAAGACATCTATTCTTGCTTGGAAGCCCAAACGACATGAACATGGTTTACTATCTTATTTTAGCTTAACAATAAGATGGGCTAAGTGTTTGGATAGCCCACGTTTGAGTCTTGTTGTGTCTTGGACTATTTATTTTATGTAACTAGGTTTAGGCATGAATTTGGGTTTAGTTTTATTTTCTATTGGTGTTAATTCCAGCTCACTTGTTTATGGGCCTAAGTGCTAGGTATTATTATAAATACCTTGTAAACGCTATTGACGGGGAGATCAGTAATGATGGAGATCCAGATGGAGATCCACTTGCTCGTGATGTTCGTGATGCTAAGGATCCATTGGTCATCCAAGGAGGTCCAATTACCCGAGCTCGAGCTAAGAAAATGCAACAAGCCCTGGCCTCATTCATGCAACAAGCTCTAGCATCATTGAAGTGTCAAGGAAGCTTCCATGAAGAGTCCCAAGACATCTATACTTGCTTGGAAGCCCAAACGACATGAACATGGTTTACTATCTTATTTTAGCTTAACAATAAGATGGGCTAAGTGTTTGGATAGCCCACGTTTGAGTCTTGTTGTGTCTTGGACTATTTATTTTATGTAACTAGGTTTAGGCATGAATTTGGGTTTAGTTTTATTTTCTATTGGTGTTAATTCCAGCCCACTTGTTTATGGGCTTAAGTGCTAGGTATTATTATAAATACCTTGTAAACGCTATTGATGGGGAGATCAGTTGGCATCAGAGCTCAAGTTCCGATTTTCTGGTTTGTTTGTGCGTCACTCACTTTTCGATTTTTTGGTTTCTTTTTTTGGTTCTTTTTTTTGGTTTCAATTTTTTTTTCTTTTGTTAGTTCCACTTTCTGGTTTGTTTGTGTGTTCCCAGCCGCCACTTATTTTCATAACCCTAAACCCTAGCCACCACCTATTTCATAACCCTAAACCCTAGCCGCCACTTATTTCATAACCCTAAACCCTAGCCGCCACTTGTTTCATAACCCTAAACCCTAGCCGCCACTTGTTTCATAACCCTAAAACCCTAGCCGCCACTTATTTCTTAACCCTAAAACCCTAGCCACCACTTATTTCATTACACAAAAAACCCTAGCCGCCACTTATTTCATAACCCTAGCCGCCACTTAATTCAACGCTAGTCGCACGCCTACTCTTTTCAAGGAAGCCGCAAACCTCAGATTAAAAAAAACAAAAAAAAGGAAAAAAAATTCGAAGAAGAAAAAAAAAGAATTCGAAAAAAAAAAATTGTTGCGGTACTGTTCAAACAGAAAATTTTGGTTGAGTTAGGAGGCGTGCGAGTACCCGTTTTAAAGGAAACGACGACAGAAAACGACCCCGTGGAAATTATTACACGGGCCCCACCCTATCTTGGCCAAATTCCATCGTTTTCCTATAGTTTTAGGACATTTTTTATTTTTTGTCATTCTAGTGATTTTTTTTATTTTTTTCTTATTTTTTTATTCTTTCTTTCTTTCTTTGAGTGACCCTCGCCCTAGCCACACCTTTCTGTGAAAAAAAAAAGAAAAAAAGAGAGAATTCAAAAAAAAAAATTCTTGATGACAATACTTGGTGAATTAGTTGATTTTACGAGGTTGAATCTTTGACTGAGTCTCTAGTGTGATTGTGAACCTATAGAGTTAAGGTAGAGTAAGGGAAAAAGGCACGAGTGTGTGAGAGACATTAGTAGAGAAAAGCCAAATTACTTGAGTGAAACAGGTGTAAACACGTGAGGATATTACTTGTTGACAATGTCTTCTGAAGGTGATAAGTCAGACTTTAAAAAGATTGAATTCCTGCTTCAGGCAATGCAACAACAGTTCCAACGGATGTGATGGAGATCCAGATGGAGATCCACTTGCTCGTGATGTTCGTGATGCTAAGGATCCATTGGTCATCCAAGGAGGTCCAATTACCCGAGCTCGAGCTAAGAAAATGCAACAAGCCCTGGCCTCATTCATGCAACAAGCTCTGGCATCATTGAAGTGTCAAGGAAGCTTCCATGAAGAGTCCCAAGACATCTATACTTGCTTGGAAGCCCAAACGACATGAGCATGGTTTACTATCTTATTTTAGCTTAACAATAAGATGGGCTAAGTGTTTGGATAGCCCACGTTTGAGTCTTGTTGTGTCTTGGACTATTTATTTTATGTAACTAGGTTTAGGCATGAATTTGGGTTTAGTTTTATTTTTCTATTGGTGTTAATTCCAGCCCACTTGTTTATGGGCTTAAGTGCTAGGTATTATTATAAATGCCTTGTAAACGCTATTGATGGAGATCAGTTAATTGAATTTTCAGAAATTGAGTGTGCCTTTCTCTTGGGTTCCCTCTCAACTAGGCTTATCAAGGTCTTCTTCCTTGTGGCGCCTCCTTCTTCACCATCCACCATTGCTATACCTTAGGTTCTCGAATTCTTATTCGTAGGGTCAAGGTCCAATACCTTTGGGTTCGAGTCTCTTTAGGCTTCGGGTCTAGGTTTCAGAAGTTGTCATTCATCAACTTTGCTTCTGTCTTCTTGCGTGTCAGCTCCTTCAAATTCCAAGCTACGTTTTGTCTTGTCCGTACGCATCAGTTGGTATCAGAGCTCAAGTTCCGATTTTCTCGTTTGTTCGTGCGTCACTCACTTTTCGATTTTTTTTTTTGGTTTTTTTTTGTTTCAATTTTTTTTTCTCTTTTGTTCGTTCCACTTTCTGGTTTGTTTGTGTGTTCCTAGCCGCCACTTATTTCTTAACTCTAAAACCCTAGCCACCACTTATTTCATTACACAAAAAAACCCTAGCCGCACCCCTTAAAAATAAAACCCTAGCCACACCCCTCAAAAATAAAACCCTAGCCGCACCCCTCAAAAAAAAAACCCTAGCTGCACCCCTAAAAAAAAAAACCCTAGCCGCACCCCTAAAAAAACCCTAGCCTCACCCCTCAAAAAAAAAAAAAACCTAGCTGCACCCCTCCTCTTTCAAGGAAACCGCAACACTCAGAGTTAAAAAAAAAAAGAAGAAGAAACGAATTCAAAAAAAAAAGAAGAAGAAAAGAATTCGAAAAAAAAAAAAGAAGAAGAAAAGAATTCGAAAAAAAAAAAAGGAAAAAAAAAATTTTTTTTGTGGTACTGTTCAAACAGAAGTTTTGGTTGAGTTAGGAGACGTGTGAGTACATATTTTAAAGAAAACGACGAAAGAAAACGACCTAGTCAAGCTTTGCTTCACTAGCCCCACCCTATCTTGGCCAAATTCCATCGTTTTCCTATAGTTTTAGGCCATTTTTCATTTTTTTTGTCATTCTAGTGATTTTTTTATTTTTTTTTCTTATTTTTTTTATTCTTTCTTTCTTTCTTTGAGTCACCCTAGCCCTAGCCACATCTTTCTGTGAAAAAAAAAAGAAAAAAAAAAGAAAAAAAAAATTCTTGGTGACAATACTTGGTGAATTAGTTGATTTTACGAGGTTGAATCTTTGACTGAGTCTCTAGTGTGATTGTGAACCTATAGAGTTAAGGTAGAGTAAGGGAAAAAGGCACGAGTGTGTGAGAGACATTAGTAGAGAAAAGCCAAATTACTTGAGTGAAACAGGAGTGTAAACACGTGAGGATATTACTTGTTGATAATGTCTTCTGAAGGTGATAAGTCAGACTTTAAAAAGATTGAATTCCTGCTTCAGGCAATGCAACAACAGTTCCAACGGATGGATGTGAAATTCAATGACATTCATGATAAGTTGAACCAACATGAAGCTCGGTTTGCAAAGATCCAACAAGGTGATACTTCTCGTCAAAAAAGTAAGGTTGTTGCCACTGATGAGTATGATGATAATGTTGGGTATGATTCGAATGAAGAGTCTGGGATAGATAGACATCATAGAAGGTACCATGGGTATAGAGATCGAGTTGATAGAGCCCGTGATAGAGGCAAGGAGAAGCTGGATGGAAACCTTAGCAGTATCAAATTAAAGATTCCTCCTTTCCAAGGCAAGAATGATCCTGAGGCATATTTGGAGTGGGAAAGGAAGCTTGAAATGGTGTTTGACTGCCACCACTACTCTGAAGAAAAGAAGGTCAAACTTGCAGCAATTGAGTTCACAGAGTATGCTATGGTTTGGTGGGATCAGTTAGTCACTAGTCGAAGAAGATATGGTGATCCTCCAGTGTCTACATGGGATGAGATGAAGCGTATCATGAGGAAGAGATTTGTTCCTACTCATTACTACAGGGAGTTATACCAGAAGCTCCAAGGTCTTACCCAGGACTCAAAGAGTGTTGAGGATTACTACAAAGAGATGGAAATAACCATGATCCGAGCCAATATCCAGGAGGATGCAGAAGCTACTATGGCTCGTTTTCTTCAAGGCTTAAACCGTGAGATTGCCAATGTAGTCGAGTTGCAGCATTACATGGATTTAGAGGAGATGTTGCATGTGGCCATCAAAGTGGAAAGGCAACTCAAAAGGAAAGGTACATCCCATTTTACTTCTAGTTCAGTTCCTGTTTGGAAATCTAACACCTTTCATAGGGATGATAAGCCTGTGCCTACGCATAAGTCAGAGAGCTTTGCTAAGCCCAAGCCTGAGGGCCCTCCAAAGCCCAAGACTGAACCTGCCCAAGCATCCCAGAGCAGGACACGTGACATTAAGTGTTTCAAGTGTTTAGGTCGTGGACATATTGCCTCACAGTGTCCCAACCGTAGGGTGATGATCATGCATGGGAATGGAGATGTTGAGAGTGAAGGTTCTGAACTCGGTGTAGAAGATGAGATGCCTGCGTTAGAAGATGTCGACGAAGAAGAAGTTGTTGAGTATGCTGCTCATGGTGAAGCACTTGTTGCTAGGCGTGCTCTTACTACTCATGTGAAGTTTGAGGATGAGGCACAGCGCGAGAACATCTTCCATACGAGATGCCATATTAGTGACAAGGTATGTACTGTAATCATTGATGGTGGGAGTTGTACTAATGTTGCTAGCACATACCTTGTTGATAAATTAAAGTTGCCCACTACCAAGCATCACCACCCATATAAGTTGCAGTGGATTAATGACTGTGGTGAAGTCAACGTGGTGAAGCAAGTCTTGGTTCCTTTTCGTATTGGAAGGTATCACGATGAGGTGTTGTGTGACGTAGTGCCCATGCAAGCTAGCCACCTATTGCTGGGTAGACCATGGCAGTATGATCGGAGAGTCATCCACGACGGTTACACTAACCGTTATTCCTTTACTATGGATGGCAAGAAGATCGCTCTTGCTCCCCTTAGCCCCAAGGAGATTTATGAGGACCAATTAAGGCTAAAGGAGCAACATGACGAGCAAAGGAAGCAAGCTAAAGAAAAGAAGGAAAACAAGGACAGCAAAACAGTGAGCTGCTATGCCAAACCCCGAGATGTGAAGACTGCATTTCTTGCTAAGTCTCCTATCCTTTTACTCTTATTTAAAGATTCTTATTTTATTGATGCTGAACTCCATGATACTTTGCCTACTGATGTTGTCTCATTGTTGCAGGAGTTCGAGGATGTATTCCCTGAGGAGATCCCAAGTGGATTACCACCGATTCGTGGGATCGAGCACATGATTGACCTTGTCCCCGGAGCTACCATTCCTAACCGTCCAGCCTACAGAAGTAATCCCGAGGAGACGAAGGAGCTTCAAAGGCAAGTTGAGGAGCTCATGAGGAAAGGTTATGTGAGAGAGAGCATGAGTCCTTGCGCCGTGCCCGTACTGCTTGTGCCAAAAAAAGATGGGACGTGGAGGATGTGCGTTGACTGCCGAGCCGTCAACAAAATCACTGTAAAGTACCGCTATCCTATTCCTAGGCTAGATGACATGCTTGATGAGTTGCATGGGGCATGCATGTTTTCTAAAATTGATTTAAAGAGCGGATATCACCAAATTCGTATGAGAGAAGGTGATGAATGGAAAACCGCATTCAAGACTAAACATGGTCTCTACGAGTGGTTAGTTATGCCTTTTGGCTTGACTAATGCACCTAGTACATTCATGCGTTTAATGAACCATGTTTTACGTGATTTCATTGGTAAGTATGTGGTTGTCTATTTTGATGATATTTTGATATACAGTACGAGCCAGCATGAGCATGTTGAGCATCTTAGGAATGTTCTTACTGTTTTGAGGAATGCAAGTTTGTATGCCAATTTTAGGAAATGTACATTCTGCACTGATACGATTGTTTTTCTTGGGTATGTCGTTTCTTCACATGGCATTTCTGTTGATAATGAGAAGGTAAAGGCAATTAAAGATTGGCCTGTACCTAAGTCTGTTTCGGAGGTGCGTAGTTTCCATGGTTTAGCTAGTTTCTATCGTCGATTCGTTAGAGATTTTAGCACTATAGCTGCACCTTTGATCGAAGTGGTCAAAAAGAATGTTGCATTTCATTGGGGTCCTGCACAAGAGCATGCTTTTAATTTGCTTAAAGATAAACTTTGTTCTGCTCCTTTGTTATCTCTGCCTGACTTTACTAAAACTTTTGAGATTGAGTGCGATGCCTCAGGTGTAGGTATTGGAGCTGTGCTTATGCAGGAAAAACGCCCAATTGCTTTCTTTAGTGAGAAGTTAAGTGGAGCAGCACTTAACTATCCCACATATGACAAGGAGATGTACGCGTTAGTGAGGGCCTTGGAGACATGGCAACATTACTTGTGGCCCAAAGAATTTGTCATCCACACTGATCATGAGTCCTTGAAGCATTTGAAAGGACAGAGTAAGCTGCATAAGCGTCATGCCAAGTGGATAGAGTTCATTGAGATGTTCCCGTACGTGATCAAGTACAAACAAGGTAAAGAGAACGTCGTAGCTGATGCGTTATCTCGTAGGTATACTCTTATCACTACTCTTGATGCTAAACTTTTAGGATTTGAGTATATCAAAGAACAGTATGCTGATGATGTTGATTTTGGTAATGTTTATGATGCATGTGCTACATCTGGTTTTGGCAAGTTCTTTAGGCATGATGGGTTCTTATTTAGAGAAAATAAATTATGTGTGCCTAGGAGTTCATTGCGCGAGCTGTTAGTTAGAGAAGCCCATAGTGGAGGATTAATGGGTCACTTTGGAGTTAGGAAAACTCTAGATGTTTTGCAAGCACATTTCTTTTGGCCTAACATGAGGAGGGATGTAGAGAGGTTATGTGCTAGATGCATTTCATGTAGGCAAGCTAAATCTAGAGTTCATAATCATGGTTTATATACTCCTTTACCCATTCCTACTACTCCGTGGACTGATATCTCTATGGATTTTGTTTTGGGCTTGCCTCGAACAAAACGCGGTAGAGATTCTGTTTTTGTTGTGGTTGACAGGTTCTCTAAGATGGCTCATTTCATTGCTTGCCACAAGACGGATGATGCGAGCAACGTTGCTGACCTTTTCTTCAAAGAGATAGTACGTCTACATGGTGTACCAAGGACCATTGTTTCTGATCGAGATGCAAAGTTCCTTAGTTACTTTTGGAAGACGTTATGGGGAAAGTTGGGAACTAAATTGTTATTCTCCACCACTTGTCACCCCCAGACTGACGGACAGACTGAGGTCGTCAACCGAACCCTGTCTACATTATTGAGGTCCATTATTCAGAAAAATTTGAAGAATTGGGAAGATTGCTTGCCCCATGTGGAGTTTGCATATAACCGCAGTGTCCACTCCACTACTAGTTGCTCTTCATTCGAAGTTGTTTATGGCTTCAATCCTCTTACTCCTTTGGATTTGTTGCCATTACCTAGTGCGGAGCAGAGTAACTTGGATGGAGAACAGAAGGCTAAGTTTGTGAAGCAACTCCATGAGAGAGTTCGTCAAGCTATTGAAAAGAAGACTGAGCAGTATACCACCCAAGCAAATAAGCATCGAAAGAAAGTAGTCTTTGAGCCCGGTGATTGGGTTTGGGTGCATATGAGAAAAGAGAGGTTTCCTGTTCAGCGACGAACCAAGCTGCATCCCCGAGGAGATGGACCATTCCAAGTCATAGCGAAGATCAACGATAATGCCTACAAATTGGATCTTCCTGGTGAGTATGGTGTATCTGCTACTTTTAATGTTTCTGATCTTTCTCCCTTTTCTTTTGATGAAGGTATATGCGATTTGAGGACAAATCCTTTTGAGGAGAGGGGGAATGATGGAGATCCAGATGGAGATCCACTTGCTCGTGATGTTCGTGATGCTAAGGATCCATTGGTCATCCAAGGAGGTCCAATTACCCGAGCTCGAGCTAAGAAAATGCAACAAGCCCTGGCCTCATTCATGCAACAAGCTCTGGCATCATTGAAGTGTCAAGGAAGCTTCCATGAAGAGTCCCAAGACATCTATACTTGCTTGGAAGCCCAAACGACATGAGCATGGTTTACTATCTTATTTTAGCTTAACAATAAGATGGGCTAAGTGTTTGGATAGCCCACGTTTGAGTCTTGTTGTGTCTTGGACTATTTATTTTATGTAACTAGGTTTAGGCATGAATTTGGGTTTAGTTTTATTTTTCTATTGGTGTTAATTCCAGCCCACTTGTTTATGGGCTCAAGTGCTAGGTATTATTATAAATACCTTGTAAACGCTATTGATGGAGATCAGTTAATTGAATTTTCAGAAATTGAGTGTGCCTTTCTCTTGGGTTCCCTCTCAACTAGGCTTATCAAGGTCTTCTTCCTTGTGGCGCCTCCTTCTTCACCATCCACCATTGCTATACCTTAGGTTCTCGAATTCTTATTCGTAGGGTCAAGGTCCAATACCTTTGGGTTCGAGTCTCTTTAGGCTTCGGGTCTAGGTTTCAGAAGTTGTCATTCATCAACTTTGCTTCTGTCTTCTTGCGTGTCAGCTCCTTCAAATTCCAAGCTACGTTTTGTCTTGTCCGTACGCATCAGGATGGATGTGAAATTCAATGACATTCATGATAAGTTGAACCAACATGAAGCTCGGTTTGCAAAGATCCAACAAGGTGATACTTCTCGTCAAAAAAGTAAGGTTGTTGCCACTGATGAGTATGATGATAATGTTGGGTATGATTCGAATGAAGAGTCTGGGATAGATAGACATCATAGAAGGTACCATGGGTATAGAGATCAGTTAATTGAATTTTCAGAAATTGAGTGTGCCTTTCTCTTGGGTTCCCTCTCAACTAGGCTTATCAAGGTCTTCTTCCTTGTGGCGCCTCCTTCTTCACCATCCACCATTGCTATACCTTAGGTTCTTGAATTCTTATTCGTAGGGTCAAGGTCCAATACCTTTGGGTTCGAGTCTCTTTAGGCTTCGGGTCTAGGTTTCAGAAGTTGTCATTCATCAACTTTGCTTTTGTCTTCTTGCGTGTCAGCTCCTTCAAATTCCAAGCTACGTTTTGTCTTGTCCGTACGCATCAGTTTGAGGGGTGCGACTAGGGTTTTATTTTTAAGGGGTGCAGCTAGGGTTTTTTTTTTTTGAGGGGTGCGGCTAGTGTTGAATTAAGTGGCGGCTAAGGTTATGAAATAAGTGGTGGCTAGGGTTTTTTTGTGTAATGAAATAAGCGGTGGCTAGGGTTTTAGGGTTAAGAAATAAGTGGTGGCTATGGTTTTAGGGTTAAGAAATAAGTGGCGGTAGGGTTTTAGGGTTAAGAAATAAGTGGCGGCTAGGGTTTAGGGTTATGAAACAAGTGGTGGCTAGGGTTTAGGGTTATGAAAATAAGTGGCGGCTGGGAACACACAAACAAACCAGAAAGAGGAACGAACAAAAGAAGAAAAAAAAATTGAAACAAAAAAAAACCAAAAAAACAAAAAGTGAGTAACGCACAAACAAACCAGAAATCGAAACTTGAGCTCTGAATACCAACTGATGCGTACGGACAAGACAAAACGTAGCTTGGAATTTGAAGGAGCTGACACGCAAGAAGACAGAAGCAAAGTTGATGAATGACAACTTCTGAAACCTAGACCCGAAGCCTAAAGAGACTCGAACCCAAAGGTATTGGACCTTGACCCTATGAATAAGAATTCGAGAACCTAAGGTATAGCAATGGTGGATGGTGAAGAAGGAGGCGCCACAAGGAAGAAGACCTTGATAAGCCTAGTTGAGAGGGAACCCAAGAGAAAGGCACACTCAATTTCTGAAAATTCAATTAACTGATCTCCATCAATAGCGTTTACAAGGTATTTATAATAATACCTAGCACTTAAGCCCATAAACAAGTGGGCTGGAATTAACACCAACAGAAAATAAGACTAAACCCAAATTCATGCCTAAACCTAGTTACATAAAATAAATAGTCTAAGAGACAACAAGACTCAAACGTGGGCTATCCAAACACTTAGCCCATCTTATTGTTAAGCTAAAATAAGATAGTAAATCATGCTCATGTCGTTTGGCCTTCCAAGCAAGTATAGATGTCTTGGGACTCTTCATGGAAGCTTCCTTGACACTTCAATGATGCCAGAGCTTGTTGCATGAATGAGGCCAGGGCTTGTTGCGTCTTCTTAGCTCGAGCTCGGGTAATTGGACCTCCTTGGATGACCAATGGATCCTTAGCATCACGAACATCACGAGCAAGTGGATCTCCATCACATATGATATGTGATGGAGATCCAAGCTCACAAAGCTCAAGTCATGTTCGTGATGATCGTGATCCTTTGAGTATCCATAGAGGTCCAATTACAAGAGCTAAATCAAAGATAATGCAACAAGCCTTGGCTGGTTTCATTGATATTGCTAGAGAGAAAGCCCAACAAAGCTTGAGCATGGAGGATGATAAAGTCTTCTACAACATGATCCAAGCCCAAGTTCAACCTTCTTGAAGACACAAGTATTGGGCCGAAATGCAAATTAGGCTAGATGCATATTTTATTTAGTTAAGTATTATTGGGCTGAACATTGTCTTAATTTAATTTAAGCCCAATTCCTTTTTAAATAATAATAGATTTTGTAAGACTTCTATTACTTGTTCTGCAAGTTAGGAGAGTAGGATTCCTATTGCTTGTGCTGCAAGTTATCTATTTGCCTATAAATAGTTATGTAACCCTTTGGGGAGAACACAATTGATTTTAGTAATAAAATTGAGAGACTTCTTCTCTTTGGTTCTCTTGAGAACTCTTGAACTTATCAAGGTCTTCCTTGTGGCGTTCTTCTACCTTCCACCAATATATACCATAGGTTCTTGCTTTTCTAAGCAACGGGACTTGGTCCAATACCATAGGTTCTTGTGTTTCTACACAACGGGTCTTGGTTTTATCTCTAATTTTTGTTTTCTTTTGCTGCGTTTTTAACTTGTTCTTGTTTTTCTTCAAGTGTTCTTCATGTTCTTCATTGAACCTCATCTTCTTTCGGAGAGGTCCATATCATTTGGCATCAGAGCTTAGGTTCAATTCGTGGGAGTCTCGTTTTTGTTTTTTTTTTTTTTGTTTGTCTTCTTAGCTTAGGTTTAATTCGTGGGAGTTTCGTTTTTGTTTTTTTTTTTCTTTGTCTTCTTGTCGTGGACAAACCTTGATCTTGAATCCTTTTCCAAGCCACCACTAGTATTGTTTGTCCCTCAAACCTATTGTCTTCGTTAAAATAACCTACCTTTACTTAGCCACCAAGTAAACCCTATCTTGTTCTCCAAGCAACCAAATCTCAAAGGTTTTCTTGCTCACCAAGAAACCTTCAAAAGCTCTACATCACATAAAGACTACTTGTTTCACAAGCCACCGTTCCCTCTCATTCCTTGCCACACAAGCTACTACCAAAACTAGCTTGTTTTTTTCAAAAGTTGCCTTGTTCCCCAAGTAAACCTTTTCTTATTATTTAGACTTTCTGTTTTTTTCTTTATTGTTCGTTTACTTTAGTAAAATATCAAAAAAAAGGAAAAAAAAAAGAGAAAAAAAAAAGAAAAGAAAAAAAAAGAGAAAAGAAAAAAAATCAATTCAAGAGGGGATTTATTACATCATGTGTAGCAAGTGCAACGTCAAAGGCAATTCGTGGAGGTGTGCTTCATCAAAATCTTGAGGTAGTCATTCTTTCTTGAGCTTTGAGATTTCTTATTTGCCTAATTTGAAAATTCATTGCTGCCATTCTACCCTATTGCCTAAAATTACCTTTTTGACCCTACCACATAAAAGGACAAAACTACCCCACCTTTGGCTAAACCCTACCCTAATTAAACACCCCAAAACACACATATTTCCTTCAAGGTTTAGTTTCATTGGAGTCTTCTTAGGTCTTATTGAGTCTTGCTAAGTCTTGTTGAGTCTTCATTGTTTTGTTTTCCCTTGATTAAAATCTTGTGCTCATCTTGTTTATTGTTGGTTGATAGTTGAATTCCATAAGCTGATTTTTGATTGAGTCTTGAGTTCAATATAGAACCTATAGAGAAAAGTTGTGTGAGGGAAAAAGGCAAGAGTGTGTGAGTAACATTAGTAGAGAAAAGTCATATTAAAATTGTGTGAAAACAGGAGTGTGAGTGTTACATTCTTGTGTGTATTGAGTGTAAACACGTGAGGTCATACTTGTGAGGTCCTTTTCTTTTACTAACTTTTCTTGCAGGATAAAATCATGTCTTCTAATAGTGAAAAGCCTGATTTGAGTAAGATCGAGTTCATGTTCCAAGCTATGCAACAACAATTTTCAAGGATAGAGTTGAGGTTTAATAATATTCATGATAAGTTGGAGGAACATGAAGCTGTCCTAGCTAAAGTAAATCAAGATAATACTTCTCATGTGAAAGGCAATGTTGTGAATAATGACTTTGATGATAAAGTAGATGATGAGTTTGATGATGATGAGTTTAGTAGAAGTGTTAAAGGTAACCATGGTAATAAAGGAGGTCGTGGAGATAGGTATAAAGGAGATAGGTATTATGATAGGATAGATGGAAATTTAGGAAGTATCAAATTGAAGATTCCTTCCTTTCAAGGTAAGAATGATCCTGAGGCTTACTTAGAATGGGAAAAGAAAGTGGAGATGGTCTCTGATTGCCATAACTATTCCGAAGAAAAAAAGGTGAAACTTGCTGCTGTAGAGTTCACGGATTATGCAATCATTTGGTGGGACCAACTCATGCTTGGTAGACGTAGGAATAGAGAGCCACCTATAGTTACATGGAATGAAATGAAACGTGTTATGAGAAAAAGGTTTGTTCCTAATCATTACTATAGAGAGCTTTATCAAAGGTTACAAGGTCTCACTCAAGGTTCTAAGAGTGTTGAGGATTATCATAAAGAAATGGAAATTATCATGATCAGAGCTAATGTTGAAGAGGATAGTGAAGCTACTATGGCTCGATTCTTACAAGGATTGAATCGTGAGATTGCTAATGTAGTGGAGTTACATCACTATGTGGAGTTTGATGATATGTTGCATATGGCTATCAAGGTTGAAAGGCAACTCAAGAGAAAAGGTTATTCATCTCGTTTTATGCAAGGTTCTAGTTCATCTTCTTCTTGGAAACCGAACACCTTTCGAAGGGATGATAAGACTACATTCAAACTTAAGACTGAATCCTCATTCAAGCCTAAGGGTGAGAGTGTCCAAAAGCCCAAACCCGAGGCTGTCCAAGCATCCCAAGGTAAGAGTAGAGACATTAAGTGTTTTAGATGTTTGGGAAGAGGACACATTGCATCACAATGCCCAAACAAACGAGTCATGATTATGCGTGATGATGGTGATGTTGTAAGTGAAGATTCTGATGTTGATGATGAGATGCCACCATTGGAGGACATTAATGAGGATGATGACTATGTTGAGTTTGCTGCACATGGTGAAGCACTTGTAGCTCGTCGTGCATTAAGTGCCCAAGTTAAGGATGAAGATGAAGTGCAACGAGAAAATATTTTTCATACTAGATGCCACGTCAACAATAAGGTATGCTCTTTGATTATTGATGGTGGTAGTTGCACTAATGTTGCTAGCACTTATTTGGTTGACAAATTGAGTTTGCCCACTACAAAACATCCCAAACCAAACAAACTTCAATGGCTCAATAATTGTGGAGAAGTAAATGTGACGAAGCAAGTATTGGTACTATTTTCAATTGGAAGGTACAATGATAAAGTGTTGTGTGATGTTGTCCCTATGCATGCTGGTCATTTGCTTTTAGGAAGACCATGGCAATTTGATAGACATGTCATACATGATGGATTTACAAACCGTTATTCATTTACCATGGCTGGTAAGAAATTCACACTTGCACCCTTGAGTCCTACGGAGATTTATGAGGATCAATTGAGGTTGAAAGAGCAGAATGAATCACAACAAAGGTCAAAGAATCTAGATAAAGGCAAAGATATTGCAAAGAAAGAAAGAAAGGACGTGAGCTTCTATGCAAAGCAAAGTGATGTAAAGGCTGCTTTTCTAGCTAAGTACCCAATCCTTTTGTTTTTATATAAAGAATCTTGTTTTAGTTCTAATGATCTTAAATCTTCTTTGCCTACTAATGTTGTGTCTCTTTTGAAGGAATTTGGAGATATATTCCCCGAAGAGATTCCAAATGGTTTGCCACCTATTAGGGGAATTGAGCATCAAATAGACCTTGTTCCTGGAGCTGCCATTCCCAACCGACCTGCCTATAGAAGTAATCCCGAGGAGACAAAGGAGCTTCAAAGGCAAGTTGACGAGCTCATGAAGAAAGGCTACGTTAGAGAGAGCATGAGTCCATGCGCTGTTCCTGTGTTACTTGTTCCTAAGAAGGATGGGACGTGGAGGATGTGTGTTGATTGTCGTGCCATCAACAAAATCACTGTAAAGTATCGCTATCCCATTCCTAGATTAGATGATATGCTTGATGAGTTACATGGTTCTTGCATCTTTTCTAAAATTGATTTGAAAAGTGGTTATCATCAAATTCGCATGAGAGAAGGTGATGAATGGAAAACTGCATTTAAGACTAAGCATGGTTTGTACGAATGGTTAGTTATGCCTTTTGGATTAACTAATGCACCTAGCACTTTCATGAGATTAATGAACCATGTTTTGCGTGCTTTCATTGGAAAATTTGTAGTTGTCTATTTTGATGATATCTTGATCTATAGTAGAAGTTTGCATGAACATATTGAACATTTAAAGAATGTGCTTAATGTCTTGAGAAAGGAAAAGCTGTATGCTAACCTTAAGAAATGTTCCTTTTGCACTGATAAGATTATATTTCTTGGATATGTTGTTTCTTCTAAGGGTATAGCAGTAGAAGATGAAAAGGTTAAGGCAATTAAAGATTGGCCTATACCTAAGAATATCTCTGAGGTGCGTAGTTTTCATGGATTAGCTAGTTTCTACCGTAGGTTTGTTAGAGACTTCAGTACTATAGCTGCACCTTTAACTGATGTTGTTAAAAAGAATGTTGGATTTAAATGGGGTCTTGAGCAAGATCGTGCTTTTAACTTGCTTAAAGAGAAGCTTTGTTCCGCACCTTTGTTATCCTTACCTGACTTTTCTAAAACTTTTGAGTTTGAGTGTGATGCTTCCAGTATAGGTATTGGAGCTGTTTTAATGCAAGAGAAGCGCCCCATTGCTTTTTTCAGTGAGAAGTTAAGTGGAGCTGCCCTTAACTATCCCACATATGATAAAGAGATGTATGCATTAGTGAGGGCCTTAGAAACATGGCAACACTATTTATGGCCTAAGGAATTTGTCATCCACACTGATCATGAGTCCTTGAAGCACTTGAAAGGACAAAGCAAGTTGAACAAGCGTCATGCCAAGTGGATGGAGTTCATTGAGACATTTCCATATGTGATCAAATATAAACAAGGTAAAGAAAATGTCGTGGCTGATGCATTGTCTCGAAGGTATACTCTAATCACTACTCTTAATGCAAAACTACTTGGATTTGAGTATATTAAAGACTTGTATGCTACTGATGAGGATTTTGAAAATGTGTTCATTGCATGTGAGAAAACTGGTTTTGGAAAGTTTTATAGGCATGATGGATTCTTATTTAGGGAAAATAGATTATGTGTGCCTAGGAGTTCTTTAAGAGAATTACTTGTTAGAGAAGCCCATAGTGGTGGATTAATGGGACATTTTGGAGTAAAGAAAACTTTAGATATATTGCATGATCACTTCTTTTGGCCTAACATGAAAAGAGATGTTGAAAAATTGTGTGAAAGATGTGTCACTTGTAAACAAGCTAAGTCTAGAGTTATGAATCATGGTCTTTATACTCCATTACCTATTCCTACTGCTCCTTGGACTGACATTTCTATGGACTTTGTTTTGGGGTTACCAAGAACAAAGAGAGGTAGAGATTCTGTTTTTGTTGTTGTTGACAGGTTCTCTAAGATGGCTCACTTCATTGCTTGTCACAAGACAGATGATGCAAGTAACATTGCCGATTTATTCTTCAAGGAAATTGTTCGTCTACATGGAGTTCCGAGGACCATTGTTTCTGACCGTGATGTGAAGTTCCTTAGCTACTTTTGGAAAACATTATGGGGAAAGTTAGGAACAAAGCTATTGTTTTCAACTACTTGTCATCCACAAACCGATTGTCAAACTGAAGTAGTCAATCGTACTTTGTCTACTTTGTTGAGATCCATTATTCAAAAGAATTTGAAGAATTGGGAAGATTGTTTGCCTCATGTGGAGTTTGCTTACAATAGAAGTGTGCATTCTACTACTAGTTATTCTCCATTTGAAGTTGTCTATGGTTTTAATCCACTCACTCCATTGGATCTTTTACCACTACCTATTGAGGAGAGAGCTAGTTTGGATGGGGAAAAGAAAGCTGATTTTGTTAAGCAACAACATGAGAAGGTACGTCAAAACATTAAGAAGAGGACTGAGCAATATGCTACTCAAGCCAACAAGCATCGCAAGAAAGTTGTCTTTGAACCTGGTGATTGGGTTTGGTTACATATGCGTAAAGAGAGATTTCCTGCTCAGCGTCGCTCCAAGTTGCAACCTCGAGGAGATGGACCATTCCAAGTGATTAAGAAGATCAATGACAATGCTTATAAGTTAGATCTTCCAGGTGAGTATAATGTTAGTGCTACATTTAATGTTTCTGATCTTTCTCCCTTTGATATTGATGTAGGTGATTCTGATTTGAGGACAAATCCTTTCGAGGAGATGGGGAATGATGGAGATCCAAGCTCACAAAGCTCAAGTCATGTTCGTGATGATCGTGATCCTTTGAGTATCCATAGAGGTCCAATTACAAGAGCTAAATCAAAGATAATGCAACAAGCCTTGGCTGGTTTCATTGATATTGCTAGAGAGAAAGCCCAACAAAGCTTGAGCATGGAGGATGATAAAGTCTTCTACAACATGATCCAAGCTCAAGTTCAACCTTCTTGAAGACACAAGTATTGGGCCGAAATGCAAATTAGGCTAGATGCATATTTTATTTAGTTAAGTATTATTGGGCTGAACATTGTCTTAATTTAATTTAAGCCCAATTCCTTTTTAAATAATAATAGATTTTGTAAGACTTCTATTACTTGTTCTGCAAGTTAGGAGAGTAGGATTCCTATTGCTTGTGCTGCAAGTTATCTATTTGCCTATAAATAGTTATGTAACCCTTTGGGGAGAACACAATTGATTTTAGTAATAAAATTGAGAGACTTCTTCTCTTTGGTTCTCTTGAGAACTCTTGAACTTATCAAGGTCTTCCTTGTGGCGTTCTTCTACCTTCCACCAATATATACCATAGGTTCTTGCTTTTCTAAGCAACGGGTCTTGGTCCAATACCATAGGTTCTTGTGTTTCTACACAACGGGTCTTGGTTTTATCTCTAATTTTTGTTTTCTTTTGCTGCGTTTTTAACTTGTTCTTGTTTTTCTTCAAGTGTTCTTCATGTTCTTCATTGAACCTCATCTTCTTTCGGAGAGGTCCATATCAATATGTTATCTAAGTTTAGCTCATAATCATGATGTATCACCATGCACCTTAGTTGGACCTTAGAGAACAATTGATATACTTAGGTGCTTGCTTAACTTCTTACCAATTGGAACCTTCTTGCAAAATTACTTATCAACAATTGGTATCAAAATTATTTATAAACAATTGGTATAGGATCATAAGTCATATTCATTGCATGAATATTTCATACTCTTTGTGAATATTGACTTATTTCTTTGTGCTATGAGTCCCATGTACTAACATGTTTCTTGTTGGATGGAGCATTTTTATCTCTTCTCACATAGCCATAATTTTAGGGGGAGCATATTTTTTTCTTATTTTTCATTCTTTTTGCTATGACAAAAAGGGGGAGAGATAGGGAGAGATAATAGGGGAGAAAGAGTTTGAAAATTCATTTTCAAAACCCATGCTTATATTAAGGGGGAGCTTTATAAAATCCTGCTTTATTTGAGGGGGAGTATTTTATCAAATAATTTTCAAAGCAAATTTACATTAAATTTTGTCATATCAAAAAGGGGGAGATTGTTAGCTTTAAATTGACATATGTATTTTGAAATGACAAAAACTTAAGTAAGTTTTAATGGTTTAATTCATATTGTAAATTTGCCTTATCACACATGATTTTCTCAATCCATTTTCAAGTGAACATATCAAACATTAAGACCATAATTTAATGATACATCCTTATGATGCGTACGGACAAGACAAAACGTTGCTTGGAATTTGAAGGAGCTGACACGCAAGAAGACAGAAGCAAAGTTGATGAATGACAACTTCTGAAAACCTAGACCCGAAGCCTAAAGAGACTCGAACCCAAAGGTATTGGACCTTGACCCTACGAATAAGAATTCGAGAACCTAAGGTATAGCAATGGTGGATGGTGAAGAAGGAGGCGCCACAAGGAAGAAGACCTTGATAAGCCTAGTTGAGAGGGAACCCAAGAGAAAGGCACACTCAATTTCTGAAAATTCAATTAACTGATCTCCCCATCAATAGCGTTTACAAGGTATTTATAATAATACCTAGCACTTAAGCCCATAAACAAGTGGGCTGGAATTAACAACAATAGAAAATAAAACTAAACCCAAATTCATGCCTAAACCTAGTTACATAAAATAAATAGTCCAAGACACAACAAGACTCAAACGTGGGCTATCCAAACACTTAGCCCATCTTATTGTTAAGCTAAAATAAGATAGTAAACCATGCTCATGTCGTTTGGGCTTCCAAGCAAGTATAGATGTCTTGGGACTCTTCATGGAAGCTTCCTTGACACTTCAATGATGCCAGAGCTTGTTGCATGAATGAGGCCAGGGCTTGTTGCGTTTTCTTAGCTCGAGCTCGGGTAGTTGGACCTCCTTGGATGACCAATGGATCCTTAGCATCACGAACATCACGAGCAAGTGGATCTCCATCTGGATCTCCATCATTCCCCCTCTCCTCAAAAGGATTTGTCCTCAAATCGCATATACCTTCATCAAAAGAAAAGGGAGAAAGATCAGAAACATTAAAAGTAGCAGATACACCATACTCACCAGGAAGATCCAATTTGTAGGCATTATCGTTGATCTTCGCTATGACTTGGAATGGTCCATCTCCTCGGGGATGCAGCTTGGTTCGTCGCTGAACAGGAAACCTCTCCTTTCTCATATGCACCCAAACCCAATCACCAGGCTCAAAGACTACTTTCTTTCGATGCTTATTTGCTTGGGTGATATACTGCTCAGTCTTCTTTTCAATAGCTTGACGAACTCTCTCATGGAGTTGCTTCACAAACTTAGCCTTCTGTTCTCCATCCAAGTTACTCTGCTCCGCACTAGGTAATGGCAACAAATCCAAAGGAGTAAGAGGATTGAAGCCATAAACAACTTCGAATGGAGAGCAACTAGTAGTGGAGTGGACACTGCGGTTATATGCAAACTCCACATGGGGCAAGCAATCTTCCCAATTCTTCAAATTTTTCTGAATAATGGACCTCAATAATGTACACAGGGTTCGGTTGACGACCTCCGTCTGTCCATCAGTCTGGGGGTGACAAGTGGTGGAGAATAACAATTTAGTTCCCAACTTTCCCCATAACGTCTTCCAAAAGTAACTAAGGAACTTTGCATCTCGATCAAAAACAATGGTCCTTGGTACACCATGTAGACGTACTATCTCTTTGAAGAAAAGGTCAGCAACGTTGCTCGCGTCATCCGTCTTGTGGCAAGCAATGAAATGAGCCATCTTAGAGAACCTGTCAACCACAACAAAAACAGAATCTCTACCGCGTTTTGTTCGAGGCAAGCCCAAAACAAAATCCATAGAGATATCAGTCCACGGAGTAGTAGGAATGGGTAAAGGAGTATATAAACCATGATTATGAACTCTAGATTTAGCTTGCCTACATGAAATGCATCTAGCACATAACCTCTCTACATCTCTCCTCATGTTAGGCCAAAAGAAATGTGCTTGCAAAACATCTAGAGTTTTCCTAACTCCAAAGTGACCCATTAATCCTCCACTATGGGCTTCTCTAGCTAACAGCTCGTGATGAGTGTCGTCAGTCACCAAAAATAAAATTTCCTAACTCTTCTATGTAGATAGCGGAGCAAGGGTCGAACCCACAAAGACTGAATTATTTAAGTTAATTATTAAATTAAAAATCTAATCTTAGGGTTTAGGGAAAGAAGAAGAAAATCTGGGGGTTTTGTAAGCTATGTCTAAAATAAAGAAAACAAGAATTATTAAATATAAAAAAAAACAAATAGCAAAAAACTTCAGTTATGAGGCAATCAATCATTCTTGGATTTTGATGTTGATCATTGATTACAAAATATCACTGTCAATTAAATAGTCAACCGTAGCATAACAACAAGCTCTGTTACACCATCTTTCCTTACTGAGTCGTTAGTTAAAACAAGCTCTTTAACTAATCTCTAACTACTTAACCTACCTAGAACAAGCTCTCTAGATATAAGTTGTAGCAGCATTAACAACAAGAAAGATATGGGTTGACATTAGATAACAAACACATAAGCTCGGTTTATTTAATCTAAACCTTAATTCTCCTCCATCCCTAGTGATTAACTCCACAAGCAATTACGGACTTATGTTTTTAATCTGGCGGTAGATTATTTAATTTAACTAAATAGTGTGCACCCTATCTAATCAAACAAACAATCATTATAATGTGCTCAGAGAATCTTGGATACTTAATCAACAATTATATAATAGGTTCAAGAATCTCACAACATGCTTTTCCCAAGAATAATTAATTTACCTCATAACTGAATAAGAAAACTCACTAGACATATTCAAGATCATATAATTCAAGTTATATATTATAAAGAAGACAATTATCATGCAATAAACAATTAAACTATCAATCTTTAATAATATAAAATCAGAATTACTAATCAAGATTATAAAGTAGCAAGCAAGAACACACAAACAATATTAATTTAAATAAAGAAAACAAAATCAGAATTAAAAATAATAAATAAAATCAGCAACTAATTAAAAATAAAAAAAATAAAATTTTATTAAAAACCCTAAAGAAAATCCTACAAGACTAAAAGAGAAGGGGGAGGAGAGGGATTTGAGGGATAAGAGGGATTTGAGGGATAAGAGGGATTTGAGGGATTAGAGGGATTGCTGTTTATGAGAGCCTTGTGCTCTTTATATAGGCCTAAGGAAGAGTTTAAAAGACTTTCCTAAGCAATGTGGGATTCAGATAAGAGTTTACTTAGGAAACAAGTAATTTGACTAGTCAAACTCTTACCTTTATCTCATCATCTTTTTACAATTATTTTCTAAATAAAATTCCTAAGGCCTATTTTATTAATTAATTACAGATCTAAGACAAAATAAAATTAAGAAATTATCTTCTCTCAACAAAATCTGGTCTTGAAATTGCTTTGTTGGAATTTCTTCTCAATCTCGTTTTTCTGCCTAGAATTTCGTACTGATTTTGTCCAGACGTTTGACCCACCAAATGAACTCCGATTTTTGCGATCTTGGACATTCTGGAAACCTTGAGAAGTCCTCTACAACTTCTATGAAGGCCACTTCTTGAGATCAGGTTGTTAAATTGGTCAAAAACGTCAATCTTTCAAGCTGGACAGAAAATACTGCACTTTGCTCTTTTTAGCTTCTTTTAATTCCAACTTTGATATTTAATACCTAAAACATAAAATAAACATTAGTAAGCTCTTTTAGGCATAAAACATCAATAAAGCAAAATATATTAGCACATATAAAATTCACAAAATATCATCCTATCAAATTCCCCCACACTTAGCTTTTGCTAGTCCTCTAGCAAACCTTAGCTAACTAATTCCTAAAGAACTAAATCCTAAAATCCTAACTCACTTTCGTAGGAATCACGATTGCATTTAGCTTATGCAATAAGCCTTTAAACCCTTAGGTCACCCCTAGTGGACGAGTTGTGTCTCGTGAGGGCTTTCAGAAGATATACCCACAAAATCTTTTACTTAAGACTCAATCCTAAAAATTCAAAATAAGACTCAAAAATTAAAAATTAAGACTCAAAACAAGATTAAGATCATGAACATATTTTCAAATCTTTCAATTCTTAACTCATAACTTCAACAAGAGTCAAATAATCAAGTCAATCATATTCTAATCATTACTTCTCATATTCATGCATACTTCTAAATAAATTCATGCAAAATTCACAATCAACACAATTGAAACATATAACACCAACTTTGCAATTATCCACTTTACATTACTACAAACAAAGTCAATAGATCAAGAACTTTTTTTTTTATTTTCTACTTTCTCTTCCTTCTTTTTCTCTTTTGAGGTTTCAACAATGGTTTCCCTAAGTACTTACTTGCCTTTTTACGCGAATGTTAATATTGGTGATACCAACACCTGGTTACTCAACAAGTAAGCCCTCTTTTAGAGTGCTTTGCATACTCATATTTTAAGTCACTTCAAGAATTTAATCAACAAGATCGAGTAACTCAAAATATTGGAGTAGAATTTAAAGCTTTCAACCTCTATTTTTCTTCTCTTTTTATGTTTTTTTTTTCTTGTCTATTTATCCTTTGCTTATACCAACTTCAATGAAATAATCACATTATCAATATCATATGAGCAATCATATTTAATCATGAACTCACATAAATTCTTTAGAAAGTACTCACTTCAACAATAATAACAATCAAAATACTCTCAACTTTCCTATAAAACTTTGTTTTAGTTTAGAATCAATGCTTAAAAGAAAGAAAACATATCATGATCTTCAAAACTCTTAAAAATTTGACCCTTTTTTTTTTAATTTCAACTTCCAAAAAAAAACTCTATAGACTCATAAACCAATATTCCCCCCCACACTTAAATCTTACTTTGTCCTCAAAGTAAGTCTAGCATGCAAAGAAGAACAATAAAAAACTCAAAAATTAAATGGTAATACAAGTAAAGGAAGAAATACTCCCTCGTTTTTACATCCTTGGGTTGCCTCCCAAGTAGCGCTTTTGTTTAATGTCGTTAGCTCGACTGCTCCACCTTCCATCATCCAATCCCAAACCTCAACTTTTTTATCGGTCTCTCGAGTTTCTCATTCTCAAGAATTTTACTTGTGGCTATTTCTAGCTCATCTTTAAGAACTTGCTTTTCATCACCTTTTAATTTCCTCTTGGAAGTGCATAGTTCCTTTAAAAACTTGGCATCGTAAAGCACTTGATCATTAATTTCATCAAGGAGAGGAATATTAACTTCCATTTTCCTAAATGTCTTCAATGTCTCCTTGTCTTGCTCTTCGTTTGTAGCTCTTGCAAACCTACCAAGAAAAGGAGGAGGGTAAGTAGAAGAATTAAAAGGAATTTGTTTTTCACTTACCTCAGCTTTGAATTCCTTGATTTCAACATCCTCATAGTGCTTTATAAAGTTGTCGAAATTCTCTCTTCCTTTTACATTGTGCATGTCAACAACTCCACCTGTAATATTGAAATCGGTTTCATCCTCCCTTTCTATAAAGTCATTGACATCTTCATGTGCACTTTCCTTGGATTCAATTTCCCTTTCACTTTTCAAGGTGATGTTAGTAACATTATCTCTTGGATTCTCCACAGGTTGAGAGGTCATAGCTTCAATGTTACTTATGGAATTCATTATTTGACTCACATGGTGATCAATATTCTTAATATAAACATCAGCCTCTTGTGACAATTGTAAAGTTTTAATCTCAAGAGTCTTAACAATATCTTCAAGAGACATACCTGATTCTGGAGGTAGAGGCATACCTGAGTCTTGAGATGGAGCTTGATATGTATCTAGGAATTGTGCATTGTAAAACTCATATTGATTCCCATAACTAAAATTAGAATGATCCCACCATCCTTGATTGTAGATATGATAGTGTGGTTCATAATTATAGTATGGGTCATAATCATAGTATGGTTCATAAGCTTGCTCCATAGAGGCCTCTTACTTCTTGTCTTGGCTGGTAGTAGTGGTGGATGTTGTGGTGTTTGTGGCACCACGCTCTGGGTTGCTTGTATGTACTCCCTAATCTTTTAAAGTTTATGACTAGAATCCTTCTCGGACAAGCAATCCCTGAAAAAGAAAAGAAGAAAAAAAATTAGACTTAAAATTAAAATAATTAACTTAAACAAATTTCAGTCCCCGGCAACGGCGCCAAAATTTGATGAGTGTCGTCAGTCACCAAAAATAAAATTTCCTAACTCTTCTATGTAGATAGCGGAGCAAGGGTCGAACCCACAAAGACTGAATTATTTAAGTTAATTATTAAATTAAAAATCTAATCTTAGGGTTTAGGGAAAGAAGAAGAAAATCTGGGGGTTTTGTAAGCTATGTCTAAAATAAAGAAAACAAGAATTATTAAATATAAAAAAAAAACAAATAGCAAAAAACTTCAGTTATGAGGCAATCAATCATTCTTGGATTTTGATGTTGATCATTGATTACAAAATATCACTGTCAATTAAATAGTCAACCGTAGCATAACAACAAGCTCTGTTACACCATCTTTCCTTACTGAGTCGTTAGTTAAAACAAGCTCTTTAACTAATCTCTAACTACTTAACCTACCTAGAACAAGCTCTCTAGATATAAGTTGTAGCAGCATTAACAACAAGAAAGATATGGGTTGACATTAGATAACAAACACATAAGCTCGGTTTATTTAATCTAAACCTTAATTCTCCTCCATCCCTAGTGATTAACTCCACAAGCAATTACGGACTTATGTTTTTAATCTGGCGGTAGATTATTTAATTTAACTAAATAGTGTGCACCCTATCTAATCAAACAAACAATCATTATAATGTGCTCAGAGAATCTTGGATACTTAATCAACAATTATATAATAGGTTCAAGAATCTCACAACATGCTTTTCCCAAGAATAATTAATTTACCTCATAACTGAATAAGAAAACTACTCACTAGACATATTCAAGATCATATAATTCAAGTTATATATTATAAAGAAGACAATTATCATGCAATAAACAATTAAACTATCAATCTTTAATAATATAAAATCAGAATTACTAATCAAGATTATAAAGTAGCAAGCAAGAACACACAAACAATATTAATTTAAATAAAGAAAACAAAATCAGAATTAAAAATAATAAATAAAATCAGCAACTAATTAAAAATAAAAAAAATAAAATTTTATTAAAAACCCTAAAGAAAATCCTACAAGACTAAAAGAGAAGGGGGAGGAGAGGGATTTGAGGGATAAGAGGGATTTGAGGGATTAGAGGGATTGCTGTTTATGAGAGCCTTGTGCTCTTTATATAGGCCTAAGGAAGAGTTTAAAAGACTTTCCTAAGCAATGTGGGATTCAGATAAGAGTTTACTTAGGAAACAAGTAATTTGACTAGTCAAACTCTTACCTTTATCTCATCATCTTTTTACAATTATTTTCTAAATAAAATTCCTAAGGCCTATTTTATTAATTAATTACAGATCTAAGACAAAATAAAATTAAGAAATTATCTTCTCTCAACAAAATCTGGTCTTGAAATTGCTTTGTTGGAATTTCTTCTCAATCTCGTTTTTCTGCCTAGAATTTCGTACTGATTTTGTCCAGACGTTTGACCCACCAAATGAACTCCGATTTTTGCGATCTTGGACATTCTGGAAACCTTGAGAAGTCCTCTACAACTTCTATGAAGGCCACTTCTTGAGATCAGGTTGTTAAATTGGTCAAAAACGTCAATCTTTCAAGCTGGACAGAAAATACTGCACTTTGCTCTTTTTAGCTTCTTTTAATTCCAACTTTGATATTTAATACCTAAAACATAAAATAAACATTAGTAAGCTCTTTTAGGCATAAAACATCAATAAAGCAAAATATATTAGCACATATAAAATTCACAAAATATCATCCTATCAGCTCGCGCAATGAACTCCTAGGCACACATAATTTATTTTCTCTAAATAAGAACCCATCATGCCTAAAGAACTTGCCAAAACCAGATGTAGCACATGCATCATAAACATTACCAAAATCAACATCATCAGCATACTGTTCTTTGATATACTCAAATCCTAAAAGTTTAGCATCAAGAGTAGTGATAAGAGTATACCTACGAGATAACGCATCAGCTACGACGTTCTCTTTACCTTGTTTGTACTTGATCACGTACGGGAACATCTCAATGAACTCTGTCCACTTGGCATGACGCTTATGCAGCTTACTCTGTCCTTTCAAATGCTTCAAGGACTCATGATCAGTGTGGATGACAAATTCTTTGGGCCACAAGTACTGTTGCCATGTCTCCAAGGCCCTCACTAACGCGTACATCTCCTTGTCATATGTGGGATAGTTAAGTGCTGCTCCACTTAACTTCTCACTAAAGAAAGCAATTGGGCGTTTTTCCTGCATAAGCACAGCTCCAATACCTACACCTGAGGCATCGCACTCAATCTCAAAAGTTTTAGTAAAGTCAGGTAGAGATAACAAAGGAGCAGAACAAAGTTTATCTTTAAGCAAATTAAAAGCATGCTCTTGTGCAGGACCCCAATGAAATGCAACATTCTTTTTGACCACTTCGATCAAAGGTGCAGCTATAGTGCTAAAATCTCTAACGAATCGACGATAGAAACTAGCTAAACCATGGAAACTACGCACCTCAGAAACAGACTTAGGTACAGGCCAATCTTTAATTGCCTTTACCTTCTCATTATCAACAGAAATGCCATGTGAAGAAACGACATACCCAAGAAAAACAATCTTATCAGTGCAGAATGTACATTTCCTAAAATTGGCATACAAACTTGCATTCCTCAAAACAGTAAGAACATTCCTAAGATGCTCAACATGCTCATGCTGGCTTTTACTGTATATCAAAATATCATCAAAATAGACAAACACATACTTACCAATGAAATCACGTAAAACATGGTTCATTAAACGCATGAATGTACTGGGTGCATTAGTCAAGCCAAAAGGCATAACTAACCACTCGTAGAGACCATGTTTAGTCTTGAATGCGGTTTTCCATTCATCACCTTCTCTCATACGAATTTGGTGATATCCGCTCTTTAAATCAATTTTAGAAAACATGCATGCACCATGCAACTCATCAAGCATGTCATCTAGCCTAGGAATAGGATAGCGGTACTTTACAGTGATTTTGTTGACGGCTCGGCAGTCAACGCACATCCTCCACGTCCCATCTTTTTTTGGCACAAGCAGTACGGGCACGGCGCAAGGACTCATGCTCTCTCTCACATAACCTTTCCTCATGAGCTCCTCAACTTGCCTTTGAAGCTCCTTCGTCTCCTCGGGATTACTTCTGTAGGCTGGACGGTTAGGAATGGTAGCTCCAGGGACAAGGTCAATCATGTGCTCGATCCCACGAATCGGTGGTAATCCACTTGGGATCTCCTCAGGTAATACATCCTCGAACTCCTGCAACAATGAGACAACATCAGTAGGCAAAGTATCATGGAGTTCAGCATCAATAAAATAAGAATCTTTAAATAAGAGTAAAAGGATAGGAGACTTAGCAAGAAATGCAGTCTTCACATCTCGGGGTTTGGCATAGCAGCTCACTGTTTTGCTGTCCTTGTTTTCCTTCTTTTCTTTAGCTTGCTTCCTTTGCTCGTCATGTTGCTCCTTTAGCCTTAATTGGTCCTCATAAATCTCCTTGGAGCTAAGGGGAGCAAGAGCGATCTTCTTGCCATCCATAGTAAAGGAATAACGGTTAGTGTAACCGTCGTGGATGACTCTCCGATCATACTGCCACGGTCTACCCAGCAATAGGTGGCTAGCTTGCATGGGCACTACGTCACACAACACCTTATCGTGATACCTTCCAATACGAAAAGGAACCAAGACTTGCTTCACCACGTTGACTTCACCACAGTCATTAATCCACTGCAACTTATATGGGTGGTGATGCTTGGTAGTGGGCAACTTTAATTTATCAACAAGGTATGTGCTAGCAACATTAGTACAACTCCCACCATCAATGATTACGGTACATACCTTGTCACTAATATGGCATCTCGTATGGAAGATGTTCTCGCGCTGTGCCTCATCCTCAAACTTCACATGAGTAGTAAGAGCACGCCTAGCAACAAGTGCTTCACCATGAGCAGCATACTCAACAACTTCTTCTTCGTCGACATCTTCTAACGCAGGCATCTCATCTTCTACACCGAGTTCAGAACCTTCACTCTCAACATCTCCATTCCCATGCATGATCATCACCCTACGGTTGGGACATTGTGAGGCAATATGTCCACGACCTAAACACTTGAAACACTTAATGTCACGTGTCCTGCTCTGGGATGCTTGTGCAGGTTCAGTCTTGGGCTTTGGAGGGCCCTCAGGCTTGGGCTTAGCAAAGCTCTCTGACTTATGCGTAGGCACAGGCTTATCATCCCTATGAAAGGTGTTAGATTTCCAAACAGGAACTGAACTAGAAGTAAAACGGGATGTACCTTTCCTTTTGAGTTGCCTTTCCACTTTGATGGCCACATGCAACATCTCCTCTAAATCCATGTAATGCTGCAACTCGACTACATTGGCAATCTCACGGTTTAAGCCTTGAAGAAAACGAGCCATAGTAGCTTCTGCATCCTCCTGGATATTGGCTCGGATCATGGTTATTTCCATCTCTTTGTAGTAATCCTCAACACTCTTTGAGCCTTGGGTAAGACCTTAGAGCTTCTGGTATAACTCCCTGTAGTAATGAGTAGGAACAAATCTCTTCCTCATGATGCGCTTCATCTCATCCCATGTAGACACTGGAGGATCACCATATCTTCTTCGACTAGTGACTAACTGATCCCACCAAACCATAGCATACTCTGTGAACTCAATTGCTGCAAGTTTGACCTTCTTTTCTTCAGAGTAGTGGTGGCAGTCAAACACCATTTCAAGCTTCCTTTCCCACTCCAAATATGCCTCAGGATCATTCTTGCCTTGGAAAGGAGGAATCTTTAATTTTATACTGCTAAGGTTTCCATCCAGCTTCTCCTTACCTCTATCACGGGCTCTATCAACTCGATCTCTATACCCATGGTACCTTCTATGATGGCTATCTATCCCAGACTCTTCATTCGAATCATACCCAACATTATCATCATACTCATCATTGGCAACAACCTTACTTTTTGGACGAGAAGTATCACCTTGTTGGATCTTTGCAAACCGAGCTTCATGTTGGTTCAACTTATCATGAATGTCATTGAATTTCACATCCATCCGTTGGAACTGTTGTTGCATTGCCTGAAGCAGGAATTCAATCTTTTTAAAGTCTGACTTATCACCTTCAGAAGACATTGTCAACAAGTAATATCCTCACGTGTTTACACTCCTGTTTCACTCAAGTAATTTGGCTTTTCTCTACTAATGTCTCTCACACACTCGTGCCTTTTTCCCTTACTCTACCTTAACTCTATAGGTTCACAATCACACTAGAGACTTAGTCAAAGATTCAACCTCGTAAAATCAACTAATTCACCAAGTATTTTCACCAAATTTTTTTTTCACAGAAAGGTACAGCTAGGGCTAGGGTGACTCAAAGAAAGAAAGAAAGAATAAAAAAAAATAAGAAAAAAAATAAAAAATCATTAGAATGACAAAAAAAATAAAAAATGGCCGAAAACTATAGGAAAACAATGGAATTTGGCCAAGATAGGGTGGGGCTAATAAAGCAAAGCTTAACCAGATCGTTTTCTTTCGTCGTTTTCTTTAAAACGGGTACTCACACGCCTCCTAACTCAACCAAAACTTCTGTTTGAACAGAACCGCAAATAAAATTTTTTTTCTTCTTTTTTTTTTCGAATTCTTTTCTTCTTCTTTTTTTTTTTCGAATTCTTTTCTTCTTCTTTTTTTTGAATTCTTTTCTTCTTCTTCTTTTTTTTTTAACTCTGAGTGTTGCCGTTTCCTTGAAAAAGGAGGGGTGCGGCTAGGTTTTTTTTTTTTTTGAGGGGTGAGGCTAGGGTTTTTTTTTTGAGGGGTGCGGCTAGGGTTTTTTTTGAGGGGTGCAGCTATGGTTTTTTTTTTTGATTTGAGGGGTGCGGCTAGGGTTTTATTTTTGAGGGGTGCTGCTAGGGTTTTATTTTTAAGGGGTGCAGCTAGGGTTTTTTTTGTGTAATGAAATAAGTGGTGGCTAGGGTTTTAGGGTTAAGAAATAAGTGGCGGCTAGGAACACACAAACAAACCAGAAAGTGGAACGAACAAAAGAAAAAAAAAATTGAAACCAAAAAAAAAAATCGAAAAGTGAGTGACGCACAAACAAACCAGAAAATCGGAACTTGAGCTCTGAATACCAACTGATGCGTACGGACAAGACAAAACGTTGCTTGGAATTTGAAGGAGCTGACACGCAAGAAGACAGAAGCAAAGTTGATGAATGACAACTTCTGAAAACCTAGACCCGAAGCCTAAAGAGACTCGAACCCAAAGGTATTGGACCTTGACCCTACGAATAAGAATTCGAGAACCTAAGGTATAGCAATGGTGGATGGTGAAGAAGGAGGCGCCACAAGGAAGAAGACCTTGATAAGCCTAGTTGAGAGGGAACCCAAGAGAAAGGCACACTCAATTTTTGAAAATTCAATTAACTGATCTCCCCATCAATAGCGTTTACAAGGTATTTATAATAATACCTAGCACTTAAGCCCATAAACAAGTGGGCTGGAATTAACAACAATAGAAAATAAAACTAAACCCAAATTCATGCCTAAACCTAGTTACATAAAATAAATAGTCCAAGACACAACAAGACTCAAACGTGGGCTATCCAAACACTTAGCCCATCTTATTGTTAAGCTAAAATAAGATAGTAAACCATGCTCATGTCGTTTGGGCTTCCAAGCAAGTATAGATGTCTTGGGACTCTTCATGGAAGCTTCCTTGACACTTCAATGATGCCAGAGCTTGTTGCATGAATGAGGCCAGGGCTTGTTGCGTTTTCTTAGCTCGAGCTCGGGTAGTTGGACCTCCTTGGATGACCAATGGATCCTTAGCATCACGAACATCACGAGCAAGTGGATCTCCATCTGGATCTCCATCACCTTATTGGTCTTAATACTTTATAAATGTTTTGAATATTTTAGAAAATCACTTGATTAATTTTTGGACTATGCTTTCATTTGAGAAAGTCAAGAAAAACTCCCACAAAAGAGCCAAAATGTTTTGGGTTGGATTAGGATCAAAGACCACATCATTTCTAACTCAAAAAGTGCAGGAAATCACCTTCTGGAAAGAAGGGATCGATCCCTTAAGGTAAGGGATCGATCCCCTTTTGGCAGTAAGCCTCCCAACGGCTAGAAAAGGTCCCTCAGCCCAGAATAAAGCATTCTGGAATGAAGGGATCAATCCCCTATGGAAAGGGATCGATCCCTTTGCCCGAAAATAGCCTGTAACGGCTAGTTTTTGTGAGACAACGGTAATATTCGAGATTTGGCTCCACCCAACGGCTAGAATACATCCAAGGGACTATAAATAGAGGCTTAGAAGCTAAAGGAAGCAAGAGGAACTACTCAATCAACTCCAATACTCATTTTCCTCAAATCTTCAAGCCTCAACAACAAATCAAGAGCTACAAAGTTTCATTTTCTATCACTCTCATATTCCTTGTATAGAATAGCACAAATATTGTATAGGTTTTTCCTTGTGCTTAATTTCTGTAATCACTTGCCTATCTAGAGGCTTTCTTTGATTACTCATTTGTAAACTCACTTCATTCCTTGCAAAGGGGAGGTTTCTCTTAAGCCTTAAAAAAGAGGGAGGTTACTCTTTAGCCTAAGAAAAAGAGGGAGGTTACTCTTGAGCCTAGAAAAAGAGAGAGGTTTCTCTTGATCCTTGAAAAGAGGGAGTGTAACAAATTCAAGGATAGTGAATTTGGGGAAAATCCTTGGGAGCGTCTCAAGGTAGAGGACGTAGGCAAGGTTGCCGAACCTCTATAAATTGCTTGCGTACATTTCTCTATCCTTACTCTCTTTACTTATTTGCAATTATATTTGTGTTTATTGCTTTGAATTTATATTGCATAATTGAGTAGCCTAGAGAACTTAGAAAATATCAATATAGGCTAGAGAATTTAGAGAAACAGGAAAAACGAACCTAAGGTTAGTGAAAAACCGATTCACCCCCCCTCTCGATATAGCCTATAGAGCCAACAGGTTCGAAATTTCATAAGAAACCAAGTAAGTGTTAAGTGGACGTCATTGGCCTTCGGGTCGTGACAACACGAATATGAAGCAGTTCCCGAATTTAAGACTAAAAGTGATTTCTTTTGGTTATCACATGATTATGGCTAGATGTAAGAACAAGCCAAACTCAATAGAGGAAAATTTAATTATACTCAAAGAGAGAAAAGAATGAATGATATACATATGATTTACTACCAATCATGTAAATGAGGAAATTTGATATACACACACACACCTCGAAATAGTGAAATTGTATGGATAACATGGTGACAAAATGGATGATTTATTAATCACCTATGGAATCTAAATTAAGAAAATATTTCATGCTCGGGTATATTCTAAAACCTAAGTGATATCGAGTATACCAAAAGAATAGGAGATGTAATAAGATGATAAGATGATATTTTGCAAATTTTATATGTGCTAATATATTTGCTTTATTGATATTTTATGCCTAAAAGAGCTAACTAATGTTTATTTTATGTTTTAGGTATTAAATATCAAAGTTGGAATTAAAAGAAGCTAAAAAGAGCAAAGTGCAGTATTTTCTGTCCAGCTTGAAAGATTGACATTTTTGACCAATTTAACGACCTGATCTCAAGAAGTGGACTTCATGGAAGTTGTAGAGGACTTCTCAAGGTTTCCAGAATGCACAAGATCGCAAAAATTGGAGTTCGTTTGGTTGGTCAAACGTCTGGACAAAATCAGTACGAAATTCTGGGCAGAAAAACGAGATTGAGAAGAAATTCCAACTAAGCAAGTTCAAGACAAGATTTTGTTGAGACAAGATAATTTCTTAATTTTATTATGTCTTAGATCTGTAATTAATTAATAAAAATAGGCCTTAGGAATTTTACTTAGAAAGTAATTGTAAAAAGATGATGAGATAAAGGTAAGAGTTTGACTAGTCAAATTACTTTTTTCCCAAGTAAACTCTTATCTGAATCCCACATTGCTTAGGAAAGTCTTTTAAACTCTTCCTTAGGCCTATATAAAGAACACGAGGCTCTCATAAACAGCATCTCTCTTATCTCTCACATCCCTCTTCCCTCTTCCCTCTTCCCTCTTTTAGTCTTGTAGGATTTTCTTTAGGGTTTTTAATAAAATTTTATTTTTTTCTTTATTTTTAATTAGTTGCTGATTTCTTTATTATTTTTAATTCTGATTTTGTTTTCTTTATTTAAATTAATATTGTTTGTGTGTTCTTGCTTACTAGTTTATAATCTTGATTAGTAATTCTGATTTTATATTATTAAAGATTGCTTCTTTGATTGTTTCTTGCATGATATTTGTAATCTTTATAATATATAACTTGAATTTTATGATCTTGAATATGTATGTCTAGTGAGTAGTTTTCTTATTCAGTTATGAGGTAAATTCATTGTTCTTGGGAAAAAGAATGTTGTGAGATTTTGAGCTTATAATATAATTGTTGATTAAGTATCCAAGATTCTCTGAGCACATTTGCATGATTATTTGCTTGATTAGATAGTAGGGCCCACTATTTAATTTAATTAAATAATCTACTGCCAGATTAAAAACATAAGTCCGTAATTGCTTATGGAGTTAATCACTAGGGATGGAGGAGAATTAAGGTTTAGATTAAATGAACCGAGCTTATGTGTTTGTTATCTAATGTCAACCCATATCTTTCTAGTTGTTAATGCTGCTACAACTTATATCTAGAGAACTTGTTTTAGGTAGGTTAAGTAGTTAGAGATTAGTTAAAGAGCTTGTTTTAACTAACGACTCAGTAAGGGAAGATGGTGTAACAGAGCTTGTTGTTATGCTACGGTTGACTATTTAATTGACAATAATATTTTGTAATCAATGATCAACTTCTAAATCCAAGAATAATTAATTACCTTGTAATTGAAGCTTTTTCATATTTGTTTTTGATATTTAATAATCCTTGCTTTCTCTCTTTTAGGCATAGCTTACAAAACTCCAAAACCCCAAAATTTCTTCTTTCCGTAAAACTTAAGATTAGATTTTTAATTTAATAATTAACTTAAATAATTCAGTTTCTGTTGGTTCGACCCTTACTCCGCTATCTACATATTAGAGTTAGGAAGTTTTATTTTTGGTGACTGACGACACTCATCAAATTTTGGCGCCGTTGCCGGGGACTGTTATTTATTTAAGTTGTTTATTATAATTTAAAGATCTAATTACTTTCTTTTCTTTCTTCCTTGCAGGGTTTGCATGTCTGACGAGCACTCTAGTTACAAACTTCGAAAGATTAGAGATTACATTCAGGCAACCCTAAGTGCGGTGCTACAAACGCCCCAACCACCACCATCCACTTCCGAAGATCCACCTTCCCCCGAGCCCACGTTCAATCCCACTTTTGAATTCTCTAGTGATTCAGAAGAGGACACCATGGCTCAAAACGCTAACAGAACCTTGAAGGAGTTGGCAGCACCACTATGAACCAACAACCCCTTTGCATAACCTATCCTACTTTAGATGTTGCTTTTGAATTAAAATCTGGTTTGATACATCTTTTACCAACTTTTCATGGTCTTGCAGGTGAAGATCCACACAAACATCTAAAGGAGTTCCATGTTGTTTGCTCCACCATGAAGCCTGCTGGGGTTAGTGAAGAGCAAATCAAGCTAAGGGCCTTTCCATTCTCTTTGGCAGATGCAGCCAAGGATTGGCTTTACTACTTACCTTCTGGGACCATCAACACTTGGGATGATATGAAGAGACTCTTCTTGGAAAGATATTTTCCTGCTTCTAGGGCAGCCAACATCCGCAAAGAAATTTGTGGAATTAGGCAATTTAATGGTAAGTCACTCTATGAATATTGGGAAAGATTTAAACGATTATGTGCTAGTTGCCCACATCACCAAATTCATGAGCAACTATTGATCCAATATTTTTATGAGGGACTATTACCCCATGATAGAAGCATGATAGATGCTGCCAGTGGAGGAGCTTTGGTGGATAAGACTCCTCAAGAAGCTCAAAACTTGATTGCAAACATGGCTGGCAATTCTCAACAATTTAACACAAGGAGAGATCCACCACCACCACTTAAGCAAGCACATGAAGTAAGTACTTCTTCTTTGGAAAAACAAATTGCTAATCTAACATCCTTTGTGCAACAATTGGCTGTAGGTAACATGCAACAAGCCAAGGCTTGTGGAGTTTGCTCCAACATCGGACACCCTACTGATATGTGTCCAACTTTACAAGAAGATTCCATGGAGCAAGCTAATGTTGTAGGAGGATTCCCAGGACCTTCCCAAGGTAAGTATGACCCTTACTCCAATTCTTACAACTCTGGTTGGAGGGACCACCCAAATTTGCAATATGGAAATAGATCTACACCATATGTCCCACCACACAATAGGCCAAATAATTTCCAAGTCCCCAAACCTACATTCCAAGAGTGGCCACCACACCAAACACAACACCAAAGTGGAAGCATGTCTCTTGAAGAAATTGTAAAGAATCTTGCTGCCTCTACTTTACAAAATGAACAAGAGAACAATCAAAGAATTGCACACCTTGAGCACCAAATGAGCCAAATGGCTACTTCACTAAGTAGACTTGAAGCTAGGGAATCCAACAAGTCACCTTCTCAACCTATGGTGAATCCAAGGGAGAATGTGAGTGCCATCTTTTTGAGGAGTGAGAAGGAAATTGGACCCAAAGAGAATGCATATGAAGAGGTCAACTTTAAGGCTCCACCACATAAAAATGTAGTCAAGCTCCCTCCTCTTTATAGAGATTTTGACAAGGTAAGTGAAAAACGTGTCCCTTTTAATGTTGGTACTTACCCTCCTCCTTTTCCTAGTAGGTTGGCAAAACCAAAGAAAGAAGAGCATGTTGACACTAACATGGAAGCAAAAGGAGAAGTTGACAACAATGCTTCAAAGTCTAAGGTAAGTGATAAAAGAGTCCCCTTTAATACTGGTACTTACCCTCCTCCTTTTCCTAGTAGGTTAGCCAACAACAAGAAAGAAGAGCAAGACAAAGAGATCTTGGAGACCTTTAGGAAAGTGGAGGTGAACATTCCTCTTCTTGATGCTATCAAGCAAGTACCCAGATATGCAAAATTTTTAAAAGAATTGTGCACTAACAAGAAGAAATTAAAAGGTGATGAAAAAGTAGTTGTGGGGGAGAATGTGTCTGCCATCATTCAAAGAAAACTTCCCCCAAAGTGTGGAGATCCTGGCATGTTTAGTATTTCATGTAAGATAGGTAACACCATGATTGATAAGTCCATGATAGATTTAGGAGCTTCTATAAATGTCATGCCTTTGTCAATTTATAAATCTTTAAATCTTGGACCTTTGAAAGAGACTGGTGTTATTATACAATTGGCTGATAGAACTAATGCCTATCCTGAAGGGATATTAGAGGATGTTCTTGTGCAGGTTGATAAATTAGTCTTCCCAGTAGACTTCTATGTTCTTGATATGGAGGATGATAATTCTCCTTTTCCAACACCAATGCTGCTAGGGAGACCATTCTTGAAGACATCCAAAGCCAAAATAGATGTGGATAAGGAAACACTCACCATGGAGTTTGATGATAACATAGTGGAGTTCAACATCTTTGGAGAAGTAATCATAAGTCAGAACCAACAGAAATCAAAGAAAAGGTTTGCATTTGGGATTGGATGATGGAAAGTGGAGCAGTCGAGCTAACGACATTAAACAAAAGCGCTACTTGGGAGGCAACCCAAGGATGTAAAATGAGGGAGTATTTCTTTCCTTTACTTGTATTACCATTTAATTTTTGAGTTTTTATTGTTCTTCTTTGCACGCTAGACTTACTTTGAGGACAAAGTAAGATTTAAGTGTGGGGGGGAATATTGGTTTATGAGTCTATAGAGTTTTTCTTTTTAGGAAGTGGAAATTAAAAAAAAAGGTCAAATTTTTAAGAGTTTTGAAGATCATGATATGTTTTCTTTCTTTTAAGGATTGATTCTAAACTAAAACAAAGTTTTATAAGAAAGTTGAGACTATTTGGATTGTTATTATTATTGAAGTGAGTACTTTCTAAAGAATTTATGCGAGTTCATGATTAAATATGATTGATCATATGATATTGATAATGTGATTAGTTCATTGAAGTTGGTATAAGCAAAGGATAAATAGACAAGAACAAAAGAAAAAAAATAAAAATAAACATAAAAGAGAAAAAAAAAGAAGAAAAAAAAATAGAGGTTGAAAGCTTTAAATTCTACTCCAATGTTTTGAGTTGCTTGATCTTGTTGATTAAATTCTTTGAAGTGACTTGAAATATGAGTATGCAAAGCACTCTAAAAGAGGGCTAACTTGTTGAGTAATCGGGTGTTGGTATCACCAATATTAACATTCGCGTAAAAAGGCAAGTAAGTACTTAGGGAAACCATTGTTTGATAGGATGATATTTTGTGAATTTTATATGTGCTAATATATTTTCTTTATTGATGTTTTATGCCTAAAAGAGCTTACTAATGTTTATTTTATGTTTTAGGTATTAAATATCAAAGTTGGAATAAAAAGAAGCTAAAAAGAGCAAAGTGCAGTATTTTCTGTCCAGCTTGAAAGATTGACGTTTTTGACCAATTTAACAACCTGATCTCAAGAAGTGGCCTTCATAGAAGTTGTAGAGGACTTCTCAAGGTTTTCAGAATGTCCAAGATCGCAAAAATCGGAGTTCATTTGATGGGTCAAACGTCTAGACAAAATCAGTACGAAATTCTGGGCAGAAAAACGAGATTGAGAAGAAATTCCAACAAAGCAAGTTCAAGACTAGATTTTGTTGAGAGAAGATAATTTCTTAATTTTATTTTGTCTTAAATCTGTAATTAATTAATAAAAATAGGCCTTAGGAATTTTACTTAGAAAATAATTGTAAAAGATGATGAGATAAAGATAAGAGTTTGACTAGTCAAATTACTTGTTTCCCAAGTAAACTCTTATCTGAATCCCACATTGCTTAGGAAAGTCTTTTAAACTCTTCCTTAGGCCTATATAAAGAGCACAAGGCTCTCATAAACAGCAATCCCTCAAATCCCTCACATCCCTCACATCCCTCTCTTCCCCCTCTTCTCTCTTGTTTAGTTTTAGAGTAGATTTAATAGAAATTTTATTTTTATTATTTTGCTTATTTCTTTATTATTTTTAATTCTGATTTTGTTTTCTTTATTTAAATTAATATTGTTTGTGTGTTCTTGCTTGCTAGTTTATAATCTTGATTATTAATTCTGATTTTATATTATTAAAGATTGCTTCTTTGATTGTTTCTTGCATGATATTTGTAATCTTTATAATATTAAACTTGAATTTTATGATCTTGAATATGTCTAGTGAGTAGTTTTCTTATTCAGTTATGAGGTAAATTAATTATTCTTGGGAAAAGCATGTTGTGAGATTCTTGAACCTATTATATAATTGTTGATTAAGTATCCAAGATTCTCTGAGCACATTATAATGGTTGTTTGTTTGATTAGATAGGGTGCACACTATTTAGTTAAACTAAATAATCTACCGCCAGATTAAAAACATAAGTCCGTAATTGCTTGTGGAGTTAATCACTAGGGATGGAGGAGAATTAAGGTTTAGATTAAATAAACCGAGCTTATGTGTTTGTTATCTAATGTCAACCCATATCTTTCTTGTTGTTAATGCTGCTACAATTTATATCTAGAGAGCTTGTTCTAGGTAGGTTAAGTAGTTAGAGATTAGTTAAAGAGCTTGTTTTAACTAACGACTCAGTAAGGAAAGATGGTGTAACAGAGCTTGTTGTTATGCTACGGTTGACTATTTAATTGACAGTGATATTTTGTAATCAATGATCAACATCAAAATCCAAGAATGATTGATTGCCTCGTAACTGAAGCTTTTTGTTATTTGTTTTTTTTTATATTTAATAATTCTGGTTTTCTTTATTTTAGACATAGCTTACAAAACCCCCAGATTTTCTTCTTCTTTCCCCAAATCCTAAAATTAGATTTTTAATTTAGTAATTAACTTAAATAATTCAGTTTCTGTGGGTTCGACCCTTGCTCCGCTATCTACATAGTAGAGTTAGGAAATTTTATTTTTGGTGAATGACGACACTCATCATTGTTGAAACCTCAAAAGAAAAAAAAAGGATCTTGATCTATTGACTTTGTTTGTGGATTGTAAAGTGGATAATTGCAAAGTTGATATTATATATTTCAGTTGTGTTGATTGTAAATTTTGCATGAATTTATTTAGAAGTATGCATGAATATGAGAAGTAATGATTAGAATATGATTGACTTAATTTTTTAACTCTTGTTGAAGTTACGAGTTAAGAATTGAAAGATTTGAAAATATGTCCATGATCTTAATCTTGTTTTGGAGTCATAATTTTTAAAATTGAGTCTTATTTTGAATTTTTAGGATTGAGTATTAAGTAAAAGATTTTGTGGGTATATCTTCTGAAAGCCCTCACGAGACACAACTCGTCCACTAGGGGTGACCTAGGGGTTTAAAGGCTTATTGCATATGCTAAATGCAATCGTGATTCCTACAAAAGTGAGTTAGGATTTTAGGATTTAGTTCTTTAGGAATTAGTTTAGCTAAGGTTTGCTAGAGGACTAGCAAAAGCTAAGTGTGGGGAAATTTGATAAGATGATATTTTGCAAATTTTATATGTGCTAATATATTTGCTTTATTGATATTTTATGCCTAAAAGAGCTAACTAATGTTTATCTTATGTTTTAGGTATTAAATATCAAAGTTCGAATTAAAAGAAGCTAAAAAGAGCAAAGTGCAGTATTTTCTGTCCAGCTTGAAAGATTGACATTTTTGACCAATTTAACGACCTGATCTCAAGAAGTGGCCTTCATGGAAGTTGTAGAGGACTTCTCAAGGTTTCCAGAATGCACAAGATCGCAAAAATTGGAGTTCGTTTGGTTGGTCAAACGTCTGGACAAAATCAGTACGAAATTCTAGGCAGAAAAACGAGATTGAGAAGAAATTCCAACTAAGCAAGTTCAAGACAAGATTTTGTTGAGACAAGATAATTTCTTAATTTTATTATGTCTTAGATCTGTAATTAATTAATAAAAATAGGCCTTAGGAATTTTACTTAGAAAGTAATTGTAAAAAGATGATGAGATAAAGGTAAGAGTTTGACTAGTCAAATTACTTGTTTCCCAAGTAAACTCTTATCTGAATCCCACATTGCTTAGGAAAGTCTTTTAAACTCTTCCTTAGGCCTATATAAAGAGCACAAGGCTCTCAAAAACAGCATCTCTCTTATCTCTCACATCCCTCTTCCCTCTTCCCTCTTCCCTCTTTTAGTCTTGTAGGATTTTCTTTAGAGTTTTTAATAAAATTTTATTTTTTTCTCTATTTTTAATTAGTTGCTGATTTCTTTATTATTTTTAATTCTGATTTTGTTTTCTTTATTTAAATTAATATTGTTTGTGTGTTCTTGCTTACTAGTTTATAATCTTGATTAGTAATTCTGATTTTATATTATTAAAGATTGCTTCTTTGATTGTTTCTTGCATGATATTTGTAATCTTTATAATATATAACTTGAATTTTATGATCTTGAATATGTCTAGTGAGTAGTTTTCTTATTCAGTTATGAGGTAAATTCATTGTTCTTGGGAAAAAGAATGTTGTGAGATTTTGAGCTTATAATATAATTGTTGATTAAGTATCCAAGATTCTCTGAGCACATTTGCATGATTATTTGCTTGATTAGATAGTAGGGACCACTATTTAATTTAATTAAATAATCTACTGCCAGATTAAAAACATAAGTCCGTAATTGCTTATGGAGTTAATCACTAGGGATGGAGGAGAATTAAGGTTTAGATTAAATGAACCGAGCTTATGTGTTTGTTATCTAATGTCAACCCATATCTTTCTAGTTGTTAATGTTGCTACAACTTATATCTAGAGAGCTTGTTCTAGGTAGGTTAAGTAGTTAGAGATTAGTTAAAGATCTTGTTTTAACTAACGACTCAGTAAGGGAAGATGGTGTAACAGAGCTTGTTGTTATGCTACGGTTGACTATTTAATTGACAATAATATTTTGTAATCAATGATCAACTTCTAAATCCAAGAATAATTAATTACCTTGTAACTGAAGCTTTTTCATATTTGTTTTTGATATTTAATAATCCTTGCTTTCTCTCTTTTAGGCATAGCTTACAAAACTCCAAAACCCCAAAATTTCTTCTTTTCGTAAAACTTAAGATTAGATTTTTAATTTAATAATTAACTTAAATAATTCAGTCTCTGTGGGTTCAACCCTTACTCCGCTATCTACATATTAGAGTTAGGAAGTTTTATTTTTGGTGACTGACGACACTCATCATAAGAATACTACATGAAAGAGATATAGAGAGAAAATGATTGATAAATGTTGCATTTATGGCAAGAGATGATTAACAGTAAAATCTGCAATGAGGTGCAGTCTTGATGAAATAAATGTGAAAATGAGTATTGGGGATAGTAATAAAGAGTCTAAAGGAGATATAATGATATGAAAGTGATTAAGGACTGATTGTCTAATGGAATCACTCTTCCATTTTCAGACTCTTAGATTCTTTAGTGCCATAGTCAAAATATGTTTATGAAATGGTAAGAATGTATGTAAAGTTCCAGTGAGCATTACATATGATGGGAATCTCTGAGTTGCCATAGCTCATGGGAAATAGCAAAAGGCTTTGAGATTCCAAATGTACTGATAGCACCACTCCGTACTGATGTAAATATCTAAGCGTAGTATGGAAGCGCTCGAAGATATGTTGAGTGAGCGGATGCATGAGATGTGAAAGCTACTGGGACAATTACATACTACTGATTAAATAGGTAAATGATAGTTACCAAACTTTATCAACTTGGCAGCAAATGAGAAAAAAAAAACGGATTATGAATAGTGTGAAACAGATATTATGTGCAAGAGATGAAGGTGATAACTCCTAAAGTGATAAGAAATTTTAAGGAGTATAAATATATGAGAAAAAATGATATGTAATGATCTAAAAGTGATTTGATATTGAAAGTATACTGGAAGTATTAATTAAAAGATGATCAAGAGGACAAGAACGATAAGCATTCAGAACGGTACCACCTTTTAACTTAAGTTAAATTCTGAGGACCAAATTTCTTAAGGTGGGGAGAATGTGATAACCGTGAATTTTTCGAATTTTGATATTAATTATTTGGAAATTTAAATTTTACTGCAAGTAGATAAATTAAAGTAAATAAATAAATAACTTATTTACGAGATGGAAGACTGTTGAGGAATTTCAGAAATGGATGAAATAACGGAATTGAGAATTTATATGGAGGAAATTTAATTTGGATAAACAAGATCCAAATTTAATAAGAAACAAAAATGTGTAAATTATATATTTATATATAAATATATTTTATAAGGTATATATATACACACATTTATGAAATATATTTTATAAGGTATATATATATTATTATATATTATTAAGTATATATGTATATTATTAATATACATATTTATGTATATATTTATATATGAATATATATATATATATATACACATGAAATATAAATGTAATTTTAAAATAAAATGTATGGATATATATATATATTGTAAATTCATAATATATATATCTATATATATATAGTGCCAAAAATATGTATTTATATACATATATTAGTAATTTTATATTCATAAATATATACATACTTTGGATATATTATGTTTATAAATATAATTTATAAATATAATAATATATATTATTATTAATAATTATATTTATAAATATTTATTTATAAATATAATTTAAAAAAAAGGTTAAAACAGAAACGGGAATCGGGATCCCGTTTCTGTCAAAAAACAGAGGGGAAATGGGAGGCGGCCGACCCAGTTGAAGAGGAAGAAAGCAGAGAAAGAAGGGAAAGAGAGCGACGCCACCGGATAGCTGAAAAGGGGGAAGAAAGAAGCCGATCGGCTATGGGAAAAGAAAAAAAGAAAGGGGAATCGGTCGAAAGGAAAAAAAAGAAAAAAAAAGTGGGAAACGGCGGTCCAGTCGATCCAGGCACTGCCACTTCATTCCCGGCATCGATGAGGGTAAGGAGAGAGGAAAGGTGGCCGCTGGTGTCACAGCTCGTGACCTTATTTTTCACCTTTTTCTATACATTTTATCTGGTTGGGCTGTCTGTGATACTTTACTTTTCTTTTACATATAAACAATTTCAAATAAAATTATATTTTGAGTTACATCCCCTATCTTAATTCATTAGGAAGTAGAACTGTAAATAAGTCTAAATATAGAAAATAAATGATCGTACCTTATTAAATAAATCTAGCTGTCGCATTGTCCCCAAATGCACAGCCGAAGTCCTTTATGTGTCAGACTTTCAGTCTTTGAAAACCTGAAATGTTAAAATTAAGGGGTGAGCAAACCATGGCTCAGTAAGGGAATTATATGCATACTTGATATTCAGCTTCCTATATGCTGAAAAACTTTTTCATTTTTTCCTACAGGGCTCTAAGCTCACATGTAGGAAGGATACTATAGTCGGCTAGGGATCCGGATGGAGTAAGGTAGGTATTTTGAAATACCTATCTTGTCCCGGAACCTAGAAGCAACTGTAGAGAGTAATATTCCTTCTTGTTTTGAAATTCAAATCCTTTCCTTTTTATTCCGTAACATTTTCATATTCTTTTTCAAAATAATGCTTTTATGAAATAAAGCATTTAAATAAAATAACTAATATTCATATTTTCTTTGAAAAGAATATTAGTTAAATTCTCATCATTCTCATTTAAAACTTATTTCATGTTTTACCGTACAACCATAATTAGTACAGTACTTTAAATAGCAAAATCAGCTATTAAATCCTTTTCGTATAACATATATATCTTTTAAATCTAATATTCAATTTAAAAATTAAAATAAGAATATTAGATTTATTTTCCTCCTTTTTCCTTTTGAAAACATATCACATATTCATGTCACATATAGTCTAATATTCAATTTAAAATCATAGTAAGAATATTAGACTTATAAACTCTTTTTCCTTTTGAAAACATATCACATGTTCATGTCACATATCATATGAAAATCATCTCGTAGTACTAAAATCAGTATTGAAATAAGCATTTTGTAGAATGCTGTAAATCACTTTCATTTGATTTATCACATATCATATAAAACATTTTCATTTCACGTATCACATATCATATAAAACATTTTCATATATGGAGACTTAGGCACGCACACCCAGCCCGTCCACTGGATCGTTACTCGTATCATGCTATAGACCCCGAAGGGTATGAATAATCATGTCAGATCTATGGCCATAGTCTATAATTGTCCTCGACGGATCACTGATCAGGTGTCGGCCGGGACTACATATCACATATCACATATTACATATCACATGTCACATATAATTCATATATCGAGAGAATTTTCGGTGATCTCATTATCACCAATTTCGAAAACATGAATATTTTAAAATGAATTTCGTTATATTCGTGTTTTATGAAAAATAATCATTTTCTCAATTTTCATGGTTGAAAATCGTTTCTTGTGAAATAAAATCATTTATTATGATTTTATAAATTTTCTAGAAATTTTCGATAATTTTTCGGCAGTATAACGGCTGTCGGTTGGCTAGCCTCCTGCACGAAAAATACAATTTATAATTTCAACTGGTACTTCACCACAATTTTCCAACTAATCAATCTTCACAATATTTTCATAAAATATTTCATAATTAAAAACATACAGACTGAATATCCTTACAGTGCTGCACATGCATCCCTTACCTGTACGGTGTCATTTCGTTCAAACCGTACACTATGTGACCTTGAACCAATGATTAGGTCCTTATTCGTTTCCTTTCCTATTTCGTGGATTTAGCTTTAGAGCTGCAGAAAATAAGTCATACAAGTTCAATTCCAAAACATACATATACACTAAGCATTCTTAGAAATCCTACTCATTATGGTAGAATTATTCTTTATAAGAATTTCCGACCTATCAATGTCTTTCTATTCATAACGCAAAATATTGAATTCCAATTAATGCACCGTCAATTTTATATATAATCTGATTTAATTCCCTATCCAGAAGTATAAAGCCCATTTTTTTTTGTTCGTTTCATATTGTTCCTCACAATTTTCCAAAGTTCAGCCCAATTCTGACCCATATGGCAGGATGGTTTCCTGATCTTTGTGCATTAAAAATTGTATTTCTGATTCTAGAGATATCTAAAAATTATGAATCCAAGATCATATCACTCATAATCCAATTCTCTATTCAGAATAGTGAGTTTCATGATTTTATCATTTTGGAATTAGTTTTAATAATTCCTCAAAATTACCCTGTTTCCAGATGCATTCTGGCAGATTGTCTACTGACCTTTATGTGCAAATTGGGTCATATCTCAAGATAGGCTTGTCCAAATTATGTAAACTCAGAACCATATTATTTGAGACTCATTTAGCTTTCCAGAAACATAAAGCTTGCAGCCAAATTCAATCTGTGCTATTTCCTTCAATTTTTCAAAGTTTCCATAGAGCATCACGCCTATTGCACTGAGTGCCCTGTGTTCAGCTGCCTATATCTCAGGATATACAACTCCAAATTAGGTAATTCAAAGACTGACTTTTTCCTAACTCACGAGGCTATTTGACATAAATTTTCCAGAATTTATTTATTTCTAAAACCCCCAAACTGAATTTTTCAATTTGGCTCGGATAGGACAGTTCTTCCAGCAGAATTATAATCTACACTTAACACTTTGTTTCTTTCTTTTATTCAATTCAGTCTTTATATTTATCATTTAATCACTTAGAAATTTTAGTAAACATCATTTATGTACAAAAAAGATCCATCACTATTTTTCCATCCATGTTTTAGCCGAATATACCCAATTCACGCCACTTCAAATTTTCTGCAACTTATTACTACTCAAATCAAGTTTCCAATAATTTAATTCATCATCTCTACTAATTTCTACCTAAACATGTTGAAATCACCAAAATTCTTCATTTTCTTTCAACAACCGAATTTGCCCTGTTTTATAACAGTTCAATCAAATGTAAATTCAAAGTTTAATCCATATCAATCCATATCATCTATGCATAAAACCCACAATTACCATGGATAGAATCAAGTAAAACATCATCAACCCACCTTACCTCAATTAATCGAGCAACACAGCCTCCATACTAGTGCAAATTGTTTCACGTCAGCCCCTCCAATTCCAGCTATATGATGATTTTAAGGTGAGGGAGAGGTTTAGTGAAAAAAAATGGAATAATTAAATGAAGAGAAAATGGGATTCGCATACTAAACAGTAAATAATTCACGAAGAACCAGTAGAAAAATCGTGTAGCAAAGAAACGGGAAGGAAAGTCGGTTTTGGCTGAAGAATGGCTGAGTTTGGGTCTTCTTAATTTATTTTTCAACCAATAATAAACAGCCACATAGCTAACAATCCCATTTCTTTCATCCTTTCTTTCCTTGTAGTGGATTTACACGTGCAACACTTAACAGCCAAGAAAAGTGGCGTGAGACATGAATTTTTCTGCACATCTTCCACTTATCTTCCCTCTCTTTTATATACTCTAACCAATCACCTTTTATCACTTGTACAAATAAATCAATTTCCTTATCAAAAATTCATTTCTTTTGAATTTTTTTTATTCTATTGGAATTGCATTTAAATTTCAAATTTCAGATTTATTCATTTATTTATTTCTATACCTCCACTTCATCATGTAATATTTATTTCACCTCTTATACACCATATTTCAAATCATAACTCCAAAAATTCCGAAATTCTACAGTAGAGATTCACATTTAATATTTATTTATTTTCACTAAATAATTTATTTCCACTATCAAGGATTTATAAAAATATGGTGTATAGTATTATAAAATCGGGTCTCACAGCTGGTGAAGAGGAAAACGGGGAAGGAAGGAAGAAAAAGGGGAGAAAGGAGCCGTAGCCACCGTTCCCAGATCCGGCCCCGTCGCCGTCAATGGGGAGAAACGGAGGCTAGATCCAGCATCGCCACCACCTTGGCTAGCTGTAGAGTGGCCGAACCCCCGAAAATGGTGGCCGCCGGTGGCCGAACCGGCCAAGGATGCTGAATCGGTCCGAACCGGTTCAGACCAGAAAAGGGAAGAAAAGAAAAGAAAAGAAAAAAAAGAAAAAGAAAAAGAAAAGAGAAGAAAAAGGAAAAAAGAAGAAGGAAAGAGAAAAATTTTCGAAAATTCTCGGTAGGAATTTACGAGAAATTTATAATTATTAATTTATTTAAAAATTATGGAAAAATTCTAAATTTTAGAATTTTAATTCTAGAAATCATTCTCGGCGAACGAGATGATGGAATCGGAAGAGATGGATTACGGACGCAATGGTAGCAAGGAAGTCGTCGACCCGGAACAGGTAAGGGATACATGTGTGATTTGTAGGGATATCCGAATGCATGTTTTTCATGCTATGAATTTTATAAAATTATTTGGAAACTGAATAGCCTCGAATTGCTATGAATTGTGGTTATATGGCTAGTTGAATTGTATTTGAAAGTGTAGGGAGGCTAGGACACAGGCAGTCGTTATGCTGCCAAAATTTATTAAAAAAATAATTCTAAAAATGACATAAAATATCTTAATGCATTCTTGATTTCTATCCTAGCCTTCAAAGTGAGGACTTGATTATTTTCCATAAATGAGGAATTTACCGAAAATCAATTACTAAATATTCATGTTACTGATTTCGATAAAAGTTAAATTATCAAAAATTCCTCCCACGTGTTTTATAATGGAATATGTGATTGGTGAAGTGAAATGGTGAATAGTGAATATTTTATAAATAATTTTCAGTATAATATTCACTAATTTATTATGATTTTCCTTTATAGATTAAATAAATTTTGTTACGTGTAATGATTTTCATAAAGGCTTTATTACTGTATAACTATTGTTTTGAGACTAAAATGTCTCTGCACGTGTTTTATAGTGAAAAATGTGTTGGTGGAATTATTGTTAATTTTGGAAAATAAATATTTTTATTTTTCCATTAAGTATGAAAATATTGGAATTGATTTCCAATAACTTTGAATTTCAAGTTTTGGAAAGAAAGTATGGAAACATGTGTGTATGTATTCTACGGTGAAAAAGAACAGTTATGAAATTTTATTACTACTGTATGATTATCTTATAAACTGTTTTTCACCGTACGAAATATTATGGTTTATACCTTTATGGATTTTCTGGAAAACATAATTGATCTTACTAAATTTCATAAAGGTAATGAGATTTCTTATATACTGTTTTGAGACTGATAGGCCCCGTATCATGCTCACGTGTCACGTGTTACTCATGTGTGAGGCTGTTGACATTGATCCTGTCTTCAGCGTCCTGGTTGACACCTGATCAGTGTACGACCTAGGACACCTATAAACTATGGCCATAGTCTCATGTGTTTATTATATTATCCCTCCAGGGATCTCATGTGTACCCTATTATTCCCTACGGGACTTATAGCATGATATCATTTGGGTGTTGCCTAGTCTCCATTATGATTTCACGTGTTATTATTGATTTTAGTGATATTTTCAGAAAACTATGACGATTTTCTGAAATGTTTCATTTCTAAACTGTTATTATAATTGAACAGTTATCTTACTGTTACATGTGTATAAGTGATGATTTCAGTGGTGGAAACCTTGAGATTTTCAAGTATTAAATTAGTGGTTTGATAAAGTGTTTTACTCATGTGGATGATATATTTATATGCAGTAAATTGAATTAAGTTTTATATTAAAAAAATAAAATATTACTCCCTATAGTCGCTCTGGGTTTTTGGAATACAACAGGTATTTCAAAATACCTTTCTAAGTCTATCTGCATTTTTCGGCCGACTATAGTATCATTTTGATAGGATGATATTTTGTTAATTTTATATGTGCTAATATATTTACTTTACTGATGTTTTATGCCTAAAAGAGCTTACTAATGTTTATTTTATGTTTTAGGTATTAAATATCAAAGTTGGAATAAAAAGAAGCTAAAAAGAGCAAAGTGCAGTATTTTCTGTCCAGCTTGAAAGATTGACGTTTTTGACCAACTTAACAACCTGATCTCAAGAAGTGGCCTTCATGGAAGTTGTAGAGGACTTCTCACGGTTTCCAGAATGTACAAGATCGCAAAAATCAGAGTTCATTTGGTGGGTCAAACATATGGACGAAATTAGTATGAAATTCTGGGCAGAAAAATGAGATTGAGAAGAAATTCCAGCGAAGCAAGTTCAAGACCAGATTTTGTTGAGACAAGATAATTTCTTAATTTTATTTTGTCTTAGATCTGTAATTAATTAATAAAAATAGGCCTTAGGAATTTTACTTAGAAAATAATTGTAAAAAGATGATGAGATAAAGGTAAGAGTTTGACTAGTCAAATTACTTGTTTCCCAAGTAAACTCTTATCTGAATCCCACATTGCTTAGGAAAGTCTTTTAAACTCTTCCTTAGGCCTATATAAAGAGCACAAGGCTCTCATAAACAGCAATCCCTCTAATCCCTCACACATCCCTCTCCTCCCTCTTCCCTTTTAGTCTTGTAGGATTTTCTTTAGGGTTTTTAATAAAATTTTATTTTTTTTATTTTTAAAAAAAATTCAGTCTCCGTGGGTTCGACCCTTGCTCCGCTATCTACATAGTAGAGTTAGGAAATTTTATTTTTGGTGACTGACGACACTCATCACATTTCCTTATAGTGTGCCCAGCATACTGATAGTAAACTAAAAGGTTTTACTGCATATAGTCTTCATGATATCAAAATTTGCATACAATTCTCTTACTCACTCCCCTACTTTTAAACATTTCAGATTTTTAGTGACTGTGAGATTTGACATCTGAGGATTTTGAGCTACGCATTTGAGGACAATGTGACAGCTTGACTGAAATATGAGGTACAATCATTTATTTTTTGTATTTAGACTTGTTTACAGTACTTCTTTATTGTGAATTAAAATAGGGGATGTAAACGACATTACAATTTTAATATAAAATAGTTTAAATGAAACAGAAAAGTAAAGTATCGCAGACAGCCCAACCATATAAGATGATGCGTACGGACAAGACAAAACGTAGCTTGGAATTTGAAAGAGCTGACATGCAAGAAGACAAAAGCAAAGTTGATGAATGACAACTTCTGAAACCTAGACCCGAAGCCTAAAGAGACTCGAACCCAAAGGTATTGGACCTTGACCCTACGAATAAGAATTCGAGAACCTAAGGTATAGCAATGGTGGATGGTGAAGAAGGAGGCGCCACAAGGAAGAAGACCTTGATAAGCCTAGTTGAGAGGGAACCCAAGAGAAAGGCACACTCAATTTCTGAAAATTCAATTAACTGATCTCTCCATCAATAGCGTTTACAAGGTATTTATAATAATACTTAGCACTTAAGCCCATAAAAAAGTGGGCTGGAATTAACACCAACAGAAAATAAGACTAAACCCAAATTCATGCCTAAACCTAGTTACATAAAATAAATAGTCCAAGACACAACAAGACTCAAACGTGGGCTATCCAAACACTTAGCCCATCTTATTGTTAAGCTAAAATAAGATAGTAAACCATGCTCATGTCGTTTGGGCTTCCAAGCAAGTATAGATGTCTTGGGACTCTTCATGGAAGCTTCCTTGACACTTCAATGATGCCAGAGCTTGTTGCATGAATGAGGCCAGGGCTTGTTGCGTTTTCTTAGCTCGGGTAATTGGACCTCCTTGGATGACCAATGGATCCTTAGCATCACGAACATCACGAGCAAGTGGATCTCCATCATTCCCCCTCTCCTCGAAAGGATTTGTCCTCAAATCGCATATACCTTCATCAAAAGAAAAGGGAGAAAGATCAGAAACATTAAAAGTAGCAGATACACCATACTCACCAGGAAGATCCAATTTGTAGGCATTATCGTTGATCTTCGCTATGACTTGGAATGGTCCATCTCCTCGGGGATGCAGCTTGGTTCGTCGCTGAACAGGAAACCTCTCCTTTCTCATATGCACCCAAACCCAATCACCAGGCTCAAAGACTACTTTCGTTCGATGCTTATTTGCTTGGGTGGTATACTGCTCAGTCTTCTTTTCAATAGCTTGACGAACTCTCTCATGGAGTTGCTTCACAAACTTAGCCTTCTGTTCTCCATCCAAGTTACTCTGCTCCGCACTAGGTAATGGCAACAAATCCAAAGGAGTAAGAGGATTGAAGCCATAAACAACTTCGAATGGAGAGCAACTAGTAGTGGAGTGGACACTGCGGTTATATGCAAACTCCACATAGGGCAAGCAATCTTCCCAATTCTTCAAATTTTTCTGAATAATGGACCTAAATAATGTAGACAGGGTTCGGTTGACGACCTTAGTCTGTCCATCAGTCTGGGGGTGACAGGTGGTGGAGAATAACAATTTAGTTCCCAACTTTCCCCATAACGTCTTCCAAAAGTAACTAAGGAACTTTGCATCTCGATCAGAAACAATGGTCCTTGGTACACCATGTAGACGTACTATCTCTTTGAAGAAAAGGTCAGCAACGTTGCTCGCGTCATCCGTCTTGTGGCAAGCAATGAAATGAGCCATCTTAGAGAACCTGTCAACCACAACAAAAACAGAATCTCTACCGCGTTTTGTTCGAGGCAAGCCCAAAACAAAATCCATAGAGATATCAGTCCACGGAGTAGTAGGAATGGGTAAAGGAGTATATAAACCATGATTATGAACTCTAGATTTAGCTTGCCTACATGAAATGCATCTAGCACATAACCTCTCTACATCTCTCCTCATGTTAGGCCAAAAGAAATGTGCTTGCAAAACATCTAGAGTTTTCCTAACTCCAAAGTGACCCATTAATCCTCCACTATGGGCTTCTCTAACTAACAGCTCGCGCAATGAACTCTGTCCTTTCAAATGCTTCAAGGACTCATGATCAGTGTGGATGACAAATTCTTTGGGCCACAAGTAATGTTGCCATGTCTCCAAGGCCCTCACTAACGCGTACATCTCCTTGTCATATGTGGGATAGTTAAGTGCTGCTCCACTTAACTTCTCACTAAAGAAAGCAATTGGGCGTTTTTCCTGCATAAGCACAGCTCCAATACCTACACCTGAGGCATCGCACTCAATCTCAAAAGTTTTAGTAAAGTCAGGCAGAGATAACAAAGGAGCAGAACAAAGTTTATCTTTAAGCAAATTAAAAGCATGCTCTTGTGCAGGACCCCAATGAAATGCAACATTCTTTTTGACCACTTCGATCAAAGGTGCAGCTATAGTGCTAAAATCTCTAACGAATCGACGATAGAAACTAGCTAAACCATGGAAACTACGCAACTCAGAAACAGACTTAGGTACAGGCCAATCTTTAATTGCCTTTACCTTCTCATTATCAACAGAAATGCCATGTGAAGAAACGACATACCAAAGAAAAACAATCTTATCAGTGCAGAACGTACATTTCCTAAAATTGGCATACAAACTTGCATTCCTCAAAACAGTAAGAACATTCCTAAGATGCTCAACATGCTCATGCTGGCTCTTACTGTATATCAAAATATCATCAAAATAGACAACCACATACTTACCAATGAAATCACGTAAAACATGGTTCATTAAACGCATGAATGTACTGGGTGCATTAGTCAAGCCAAAAGGCATAACTAACCACTCGTAGAGACCATGTTTAGTCTTGAATGCGGTTTTCCCTTCATCACCTTCTCTCATACGAATTTGGTGATATCCGCTCTTTAAATCAATTTTAGAAAACATGCATGCACCATGCAACTCATCAAGCATGTCATCTAGCCTAGGAATAGGATAGCGGTACTTTACATTGATTTTGTTGACGGCTCGGCAGTCAACGCACATCCTCCACGTCCCATCTTTTTTTGGCACAAGCAGTACGGGCACGGCGCAAGGACTCATGCTCTCTCTCACATAACCTTTCCTCATGAGCTCCTCAACTTGCCTTTGAAGCTCCTTCGTCTCCTCGGGATTACTTCTGTAGGCTGGACGGTTAGGAATGGTAGCTCCGGGGACAAGGTCAATCATGTGCTCGATCCCACGAATCGGTGGTAATCCACTTGGGATCTCCTCAGGGAATACATCCTCGAACTCCTGCAACAATGAGACAACATCAGTAGGCAAAGTATCATGGAGTTCAGCATCAATAAAATAGGAATCTTTAAATAAGAGTAAAAGGATAGGAGACTTAGCAAGAAATGCAGTCTTCACATCTCGGGGTTTGGCATAGCAGCTCACTGTTTTGCTTTCCTTGTTTTCCTTCTTTACTTTAGCTTGCTTCCGTAGCTCATCATGTTGCTCCTTTAGCCTTAATTGGTCCTCATAAATCTCCTTTTTTTTGTTTTTTTTTAATCTGAGGTTTGCGGCTTCCTTGAAAAGAGTAGGGGTGCGAATAGCGTTGAATTAAGTGGCGGCTAGGGTTATGAAATAAGTGGCGGCTAGGGTTTTTTTGTGTAATGAAATAAGTGGTGGCTAGGGTTTTAGGGTTAATAAATAAGTGGCGGCTAGGGTTTTAGGGTTAAGAAATAAGTGGCGGCTAGGGTTTTAGGGTTATGAAACAAGTGGCGGCTAGGGTTTAGGGTTATGAAATAAGTGGCGGCTAGGGTTTAGGGTTATGAAACAGGTGGTGGCTAGGGTTTAAGGTTATGAAAATAAGTGGCGGCTGGGAACACACAAACAAACCAGAAAGTGGAACGAAGAAAAGAAAAAAATTGAAACAAAAAAAAAAACCAAAAAAATCGAAAAGTGAGTGACGCACAAACAAACCAAAAATCGAAACTTGAGCTCTGGATACCAACTGATGCGTACGGACAAGACAAAATGTAGCTTGGAATTTGAAGGAGCTGACACGCAAGAAGACAGAAGCAAAGTTGATGAATGACAACTTCTGAAACCTAGACCCGAAGCCTAAAGAGACTCGAACCCAAAGGTATTGGACTTTGACCCTACGAATAAGAATTCGAGAACCTAAGGTATAGCAATGGTGGATGGTGAAGAAGGAGGCGCCACAAGGAAGAAGACCTTGATAAGCCTAGTTGAGAGGGAACCCAAGAGAAAGGCACACTCAATTTCTGAAAATTCAATTAACTGATCTCTCCATCAATAGCGTTTACAAGGTATTTATAATAATACCTAGCACTTAAGCCCATAAACAAGTGGGCTAGAATTAATACCAACAGAAAATAAGACTAAACCCAAATTCATGCCTAAACCTAGTTACATAAAATAAATAGTCCAAGACACAACAAGACTCAAACGTGGGCTATCCAAACACTTAGCCCATCTTATTGTTAAGCTAAAATAAGATAGTAAACCATGCTCATGTCGTTTGGGCTTCCAAGCAAGTATAGATGTCTTGGGACTCTTCATGGAAGCTTCCTTGACACTTCAATGATGCCAGAGCTTGTTGCATGAATGAGGCCAGGGCTTGTTGCGTTTTCTTCGCTCGGGTAATTGGACCTCCTTGGATGACCAATGGATCCTTAGCATCACGAACATCACGAGCAAGTGGATCTCCATCTGGATCTCCATCATAAGATGTGTGGAAAAACAAAAAAAAATGTGGTCACGGGCTGTGACAAGAATTTTAAGGGTTTGGTCAAGAAATAGGGTTTGAGCTATTAAGGGTTTTAAGATGAGGTTTAAGTGTTAAAAGAAGTTTTATGGAGGTTGATCTAAGTGGAAATATGATTTGTTAATGATTATTGTGATATTTTCAGCTTTTTAGAAACGAAAGGAAATCATTGGTGCAACCAAAATATTGCATTTTCAAGTTATTGAGGTAAGGAATATGTGTAACGGACGTAGGGTGACTATCTCTATTTTGGTTGCATGATTTGGTATGAAATAAAGCTGTTTTTAAGTGCAGGAAGTTTCAAAATCTCGATTTTCTCCTACTTCCGACTTGGCTAGGGGCAGCCGACTGCCTACAGATAGCCTTCATGTACTTATTTTCGAAATCGATTGAAACTAGTCGACTGCGAAAGAGCCAGTCGACTGCCCTGTTTTCAAAAGCATTCTGTTTGCGAAACCAGTCGACTGCTAAAGAGCCACTCGACTGCATTTTCTCCGAAAACATTTTGTTTACAAAGCAGTCGACTGCCCTATTGGTTTTCGAAATATGAAATATCTGAATTTTAAAAAGAAAAGAAATTTAATAAATCGATATATGTCATAACAGTTGACTACCCTAAAGACCAGTCGACTACCCTCTTTGAAAATAAGGTTTTTGAAGCCTATTTTATATGAGTATATTTGTGTTGGAGACTACTGTGAACTCCTTTAGTGTTCATGCATATTATTTGTATTTTGTATTTTGCTGAGGAACCTTAGTCCGGTCCTCAGTGCCATAGCTGTTAGCTGACTAGTGTTCACTGTGGTTTATCGACTATGGCCATATGTCTCTTATATGTGATTGGCTTATGGGAGGATCCCTGGCTCATACGTGGGTACGCCACTTATTTGGCATCCCTTACGGGATTTATTTGGTGCATGATTCTATTGGAAGGTTAACCATCTCCCATCTATTTGAAGATTAATTGTATATGTGATTTCAAGTGATTTGATTTCATTTGAAAGTATTTGAATTATTTGAATATATGCAGGTTATGTTTGGTGCATGGGATAAAGATATGATAGGACAGGATAAGATTGTAGATAGGATAAGATTAGATGATAACATCCTATCTTATGTTTGGTGTATAAAACGATTAAGCATAAGATAGGATGATTTTTTATCTTTTACCATGTTTGTTATGCACAAGATTAAAATTAGGATAAGATGATATTTTTTATTGGACAAAATTACCCTTATTTATGTACTAACTCAAAACTTGATTTTTTTCCTTCAAGTCACACAATAATAATTTAAAAATAACAAAAAAAAACATAAATCATGAACCAAACAATAAAAAGTAGTAAAAAAATCATATAAAAATAAGACTTATAGCAAAGCAAATTTTTTTTATGTAATAGCAATTCAATTCTTACATATCAAAAGTATCAGTAGAAATAACAAGTTTTTTCTTGGAATCAAGAACAATTTCTTAAAACAAAAGTAACATTAATACTAACAATCCCAAAAATAATAAGTTTGCTTGTAGAATCATGATATTGACAATAGTAACGAGAATAATACCAACAAAACTAGTATTTATAACCTATACTAAAAAGCTTCACTTTGCAAGTAAACGTCGAACAAAGGCCACTCTAGCATCTCCTTTGAAACCCCAAAATAGATGAACATTTTGAGGTTTGTCCATTATCTTCATACCAACTTCAATCATGTCCTCAGTGCTTAAAACCCATTTTCTCAAGCTCCTCAGGAGCATTCCTTTGATCATCATAGATCTGCTTTTCATGTCCAATTTTCTCAGCAATGCGATCAAGTCTCTCACTAGACTTATCACAGTAGGAGCCAAAGATGTGAACTGCCTTTACCAAGCCATCTGCCAATGCTTCACCACCTTTACAATGCCTTTTATGAGAGCCTTCAACATTCTTTTCAACATGAACATTTTGATTCACAGAATTTATTGTTTGATCTCCATCATCACTTGCATCATTTTCTTCAGGATCCAACTCTTCTACAGTATCTGCCGGTGCTTCTGCTCCTTTTCCCGTAGCACAATCCTTCCCAAATATAATACCTAACCTTTCAAAGTAGATGAATTCTTTATTAACCCATTTTTTCGCTCCCTTATGACTCTATAATAGATAAAGAGAACTTAAAATCAGAAATATGATTTATATGAAATCCACCATTTCAAAACAAAATGCCTAAATGAATAGATTTTCAAAAATAGCACCTAACAATACAAAGAAGTAAAAAAAAAAAAAGGTGCCCAAACATCATGCTGATATAATAAATTCCTATTTTTGACAAACAATGGTAGGCATTGATGAACAAAAAACATCAAAGCAAGGTTTTGAATTGCAAACTCACAACATTTTTTAAGGCTCCAACAGATGAACAAATAACTAACAATGGGCTCAACAGATATTTAGTAGTGCTGCAAATAATGTTCAAATATCTAGCCACAACAACAATTTTATTCAAATTCTAGAGTAAAAATTATTACCTTCAAGTAAGCACTCAAAACTGCTCTATCAGCCCCACCAACCACTTCCACACACCTTCTATCTTCATTCCATCCAAAACCACTTTGATTCAACATGTCAAACACAATTCCATGTTGTTCCCTCCAAAACTTCAATTTTGATTCAATGTGTGGTTTTACTTTAAGACCACACTCTGGACATTTTTTGGCCAAATCATTCTCCGTAGCAAGTAAAATTCCTGGTTTGAAAGTGCCACAATCTAACCTTGCTCCTTTTGCAACACATTCCTCTAGTATTTCAAGAAAAGCATTTTCTTCTTCCATAGTCCATGAACGTCGATCTTTTTTGCGCTTTTCAAAATATTCTTCAAACTCCATCTATAGATAAGACAAAAAAAAAGGTTGAGATATCAATATTAATAGAGAATTGCATTACTATTAAACATTTCAAGTTTTGCATAAGCCAAAGTTCTGCATAAGCCAAGGCAGATGGGCTTTTAGCTTTGGATAGTCTTAGTCAAGACTAAGAGCACCTAATGGTCCTAAGACAGGATCGTACTTATGAGGAAAAGAATTTTACAATCTTTCTATTTTTACACACCATAAAGAAAGTGAATAAAAAGAAAAAATAGTCCAAAAGTATATCCTTGGAGTGACCACCAAAAGCACCTTCAGAAATTTTTTATGCAGGCTATGAATTCAACTAAAGCAGAACTGTAGCAACCTGAGTCATGAATCATGAAGAACAATCAGGTCAAAGAGTGAAACCTAATTCAAAAAATCAAAGCTTTGAATAGAAACCATCATTCCTTGGTAAAATCAAAACTTTGTTATTGAGCAAACTCAATGCCTTCTTCAATTGAAAGAAGCTAAGTTGAGTTACATATAACTAACACAAAATTAAAACCCTCAAACACTAATTATTGTCTTTTCTTAGTCACTCGAGTACCCAGCAATAGACAAAATAAGCTAGTAACCCATGTCAAACAAACTAACCTAAAAAACTAATAACAAGAATCAAAAGCTAAAGAGAAGTTTGAGAAGAGACAAACCTGGATCTATGTAAGAAAGAACTTCAATGAGAGAGAGAGAGAGAGAGAAAGAGAGAGTTTAATATGAAAGGAGTGAAGTGAGCGAGTAAAAGAAAGAAAGGCCTCAGTTTTTTAATACTCCTACCAAATAAAGGGTCTAAAAACCCCGCAAATGTTCTTGGATTACTTGACCCTCCTTTTCGGGTCTTGCTTTCTTTCTTTTCCTATTTGATACACTACAAATACAATAGCACATTGGCAGAACATAAAAAGGTCTTTCATACAAATAAATAACCAAAAACAAAGACAAATAAGAGATACATAAGACATATAATATCCACTAGGTGATAGGATGATATTTTGTGAATTTTATATGTGATAATATATTTACTTTATTGATGTTTTATGCCTAAAAGAGCTTACTAATGTTTATTTTATGTTTTAGGTATTAAATATCAAAGTTGGAATTAAAAGGAGCTAAAAAGAGCAAAGTGCATATTTTTCTATCCAGTTCAAAAGATTGATGAATTTGACCAAAGTAACGATCTGATCTCAAGACATGGCCTTCATGGAAGTTTTAGAGGACTTCTCAAGGTTTCCAGAATGTATAAGATCACAAATATTGGAGTTCATTTGGTAGTTCAAACGTCTAGACAAAATCAGTACAAAATTCTAGGCAAAAATAACGAGATTGAGAAGAAATTCCAACAAGGCAAGTTCAAGACCAAATTTTGTTGAGACAAGATAATTTCTTAATTTTATTATGTCTTAGATCTGTAATCAATTAATAAAAATAGGCCTTGGAAATTTTACTTAGAAAATAATTGTAAAAGATGATGAGATAAAGATAAGAGTTTGACTAGTCAAATTACTTGTTTCCCAAGTAAACTCTTATCTGAATCCCACATTGCTTAGGAAAGTCTTTTAAACTCTTCCTTAGGCCTATATAAAGAGCACAAGGCTCTCATAAACAACATCCCTCACATCCCTCACATACCTCTTTTAGTCTTGTAGGATTTTCTTTAGGGTTTTTAATAAAATTTTATTTTTTTCTTTTTTTTAATTAGTCGCTGATTTCTTATTATTGTTTTATAAAATTATTCTCTATTTATTTTTTTATTCTTAACAATTTCTTTCTTGGATATTTTTAGACTTTGCAATTTCTTGTTTTATTTTTAATTATTGTTTGTTAGAATCTTATTAGCTCATAATCTTGAATATAGATTTCTTGTTTGATATTATTAAAGATTGATAGTTTAATTGTTTATTGCATGATAATTGTCTTCTTTATAATATTAAACTTGAATTTTGTGATCTTGAATATGTCTAGTGAGTAGTTTTCTTATTCAGTTATAAGGTAAATTGATTATTCTCGGGAAAGGCATGTTGTGAGATTCTTGAACCTATAATATAATTGTTAATTAAATATCCAAGATTCTCTGAGCACATTATAATGATTGTTTGTTTGATTAGATAGGGTGCACAATATTTGGTTAAATTAAATAATCTACCTCCAGATTAAAAACATAAGTCCGTAATTGCTTGTGGAGTTAATCACTAAGGATGGAGGAGAATTAGGGTTTAGATTAAATGAACCGAGCTTATGTGTTTGTTATCTAATGTCAACCCATATCTTTCTTGTTGTTAATGATGCTACAACTTATATCTAGAGAGCTTGTTCTAGGTAGGTTAAGTAGTTAGAGATTAGTTAAAGAGCTTGTTTTAACTAACGACTTAGTAAGGAAAGATGGTGTAACAGAGCTTGTTGTTATGCTACGATTGACTGTTTAATTGAAGTAATATTTTGTAATCAATGATCAACATCAAAATCTAAGAATGATTGATTGCCTCGTAACTGAAGCTTTTTGCTAGTTGTTTTTTATATTTAATAATTCTTGTTTTCTCTATTTTAGACATAGTTACAAAACCCCAAAATTTCTTCTTCTTTCCCTAAACCTCAAAATTAGATTTATTAAATTACTTAAATAATCCAGTCTCTGTGGGTTCGACCCTTGCTCCGCTATCTACATAATAGAGTTAGGAAGTTTTATTTTTGGTGACTGACGACACTCATCACTAGGACAAATGCAAACTCATAGACAATTAAACAAGGAAAGATTGGCTCTCATCCTGAGAGAAGTCGCACTTATTAATCTAACGAATTGCAAAAAAAAAAGGGACATTGAATTAATTGGAGAGGAGTTAAGAGTTACTGGTTCATAACCCAAATCTTAGCAAGTTCACAATCACATATACAAGAGTGCCTTTGTATTAAGCTTGCCTCACTGCTTTTCAGCTAAGATGCCTTCCTAGGCCGGACATTTTTACACCCAAAAAATGTATATTGTTTATGACTGAAAATGTCCTAATAATTATTATTGTCTACTATTAGCTCTCCATTCATTAAGCATGTTCATAGCCCATTGATCAGAAGCTTCAATCGTGCTAATTACATTAGAAGATGCATTTAGCATGATTTCAAATCCATCCTCATCAAGATCTTTCTCAGCTGGATCTATAGACATTTCACTTCTTATCAAATTGTGGATAAGACAACATGCCGTTATTATTCGAACTTGTGTCTTAACAGGGTAGAAGCAAGGACTCCTAAGAATGGCCTAACGCATCTTGAGTAACCCAAAAGCTCTCTCTATGACATTTCTGGCAGAAGAATGCTTCATATTAAAATACTCTTCATGGTTGCTTGGAAGGTTCACACTATCCCACTCTTTCAAATGATATCGAGTTCCTCGATATGGTGCAAGGAACCCTTCACTATTTGCATATCCAGCATCCACTAGTTACATAAAATAAATAGTCCAAGACACAACAGCCTTTTTCCCTTACTTTACCTAAACTCTATAGGTTCACAATCGCACTAGAGGCTCAGTCAAAGACTCAACCTCGCAGAATCAACTAATTCACCAGGTATTTTCACCAAGTTGTTTTTTTCCGAATTCCTTTTTTTTCACAGAAAGGTACGGCTAGGGCTAGGGTGACTCAAAGAAAGAAAGACAGAATAAAAATAATCAAAAAAAATAAAAAAAATCACTAGAATGACCAAAAAAAATGAAAAATGGCCTAAAACTATAGGAAAACGATGGAATTTGGCCAAGATAGGGTGATGCCCATGTTCCATGGGGTCGTTTTCTTTCGTCGTTTGCTTTAAAAGACGTACCCGCACGCCTCCTAACTCAACCAAAATTTTTTGTTTGAACAGTACCGCAACAATTTTTTTTTGAATTCTTCTTTTTTTTTTTTCGAATTCTTTTTTTTTTTTTTAAACTCTGAGTGTTGCGGTTTCCTTGAAAAGAGGAGGGGTGCGGCTAGGGTTTTTTTTTTAGGAGTGCGGCTAGGGTTTTTTTTTAGGGGTGCGGCTAGGGTTTTTTGAAGGGGTGCGACAGGGTTTTGAGGAATTGCGGCTAGTGTTTTTGTTTTTGAAGGAAGGGGTGCAGCTAGGGTTTTGAATTCAACTCAAACACAACAACAAACCAGAAATCGAAACCAACAAGAGAGAAAAAAAGAAAAAAAATCGAAACCAATAAACCAAAAAATTCGAAAAGTGAGTGACGCACAAACAAACCAGAAATCAAAACTTGAGCTCTGAATACCAACTGATGCGTACGGACAAAACAAAACGTAGCTTGGAATTTGAAGGAGCTGACACGCAAGAAGACAGAAGCAAAGTTGATGAATGACAACTTCTAAAACCTAGACTCGAAGCCTAAAGAGACTCGAACCCAAAGGTATTGGACCTTGACCCTACGAATAAGAATTCGAGAACCTAAGGTATAGTAATGGTGGATGGTGAAGAAGGAGGCGCCACAAGAAGACCTTGATAAGCCTAGTTGAGAGGGAACCCAAGAGAAAGGCACACTCAATTTCTGAAAATTCAATTAACTGATCTGTGCATCAATAGCGTTTACAAGGTATTTATAATAATACCTAGAACTTAAGCCCATAAAAAAGTGGGCTGGAATTAACAGCAACAGAAAATAAAACTAAACCCAAATCCATGCCTAAACCTAGTTACATAAAATAAATAGTCCAAGACACAACAAGACTCAAACGTGGGCTATCCAAACACTTAGCCCATCTTATTGTTAAGCTAAAATAAGATAGTAAACCATGCTCATGTCGTTTGGGCTTCCAAGCAAGTATAGATGTCTTGGGACTCTTCATGGAAGCTTCCTTGACACTTCAATGATGCCAGAGCTTGTTGCATGAATGAGGCCAGGGCTTGTTGCATCTTCTTAGCTCGAGCTCGGGTAATTGGACCTCCTTGGATGACCAATGGATCCTTAGCATCACGAACATCACGAGCAAGTGGATCTCCATCATTCCCTCCTTGGATGACCAATGGATCCTTAACATCACGAACATCACGAGCAAGTGGATCTCCATCACTTGCTTCCTTAGCTCGTCATGTTGCTCCTTTAGCCTTAATTGGTCCTCATAAATTGATAGGATGATATTTTGTGAATTTTATATGTGCTAATATATTTTCTTTATTGATGTTTTATGCCTAAAAGAGCTTACTAATGTTTATTTTATGTTTTAGGTATTAAATATCAAAGTTGGAATTAAAAGAAGCTAAAAAGAGCAAAGTGCAGTATTTTCTGTCCAGCTTGAAAGATTGACATTTTTGACCAATTTAACGACCTGATCTCAAGAAGTGGCCTTCATGGAAGTTGTAGAGGACTTCTCAAGGTTTCCAGAATGTCCAAGATCGCATAAATCGGAGTTCATTTGGTGGGTCAAACGTCTGGACAAAATCAGTACGAAATTCTGGACAGAAAAACGAGATTGAGAAGAAATTCCAACAAAGCAAGTTCAAGACCAGATTTTGTTGAGACAAGATAATTTCTTAATTTTATTATGTCTTAGATCTGTAATTAATTAATAAAAATAGGCCTTAGGAATTTTACTTAGAAAATAATTGTAAAAAGATGATGAGATAAAGGTAAGAGTTTGACTAGTCAAATTACTTGTTTCCCAAGTAAACTCTTATCTGAATCCCACATTGCTTAGGAAAGTCTTTTAAACTCTTCCTTAGGCCTATATAAAGAGCACAAGGCTCTCATAAACAGCAATCCCTCTTATCCCTCTTCTCTTTTAGTCTTGTAGGATTTTCTTTAGGGTTTTTAATAAAATTTTATTTTTTTCTTTATTTTTAATTAGTTGCTGATTTCTTTATTATTTTTAATTCTGATTTTGTTTTCTTTATTTAAATTAATATTGTTTGTGTGTTCTTGCTTGCTAGATTATAATCTTGATTATAGATTTCTTGTTTGATATTATTAAAGATTGATAGTTTAATTGTTTATTGCATGATATTTGTGATCTTTATAATATATAACTTGAATTATATGATCTTGAATATGTCTAGTGAGTAGTTTTCTTATTCAGTTATGAGGTAAATTAATTATTTTTGGGAAAAGCATGTTGTGAGATTCTTGAACCTATTATATAATTGTTGATTAAGTATCCAAGATTCTCTGAGCACATTATAATGATTGTTTGTTTGATTAGATAGGGTGCACACTATTTAGTTAAACTAAATAATCTACCGCCAGATTAAAAACATAAGTCCGTAATTGCTTGTGGAGTTAATCACTAGGGATGGAGGAGAATTAAGGTTTAGATTAAATAAACCGAGCTTATGTGTTTGTTATCTAATGTCAACCCATATCTTTCTTGTTGTTAATGCTGCTACAACTTATATCTAGAGAGCTTGTTCTAGGTAGGTTAAGTAGTTAGAGATTAGTTAAAGAGCTTGTTTTAACTAACGACTCAGTAAGGAAAGATGGTGTAACAGAGCTTGTTGTTATGCTACGGTTGACTATTTAATTGACAGTGATATTTTGTAATCAATGATCAACATCAAAATCCAAGAATGATTGATTGCCTCATAACTGAAGCTTTTTGCTATTTGTTTTTTTTATATATTTAATAATTCTTGTTTTCTTTATTTTAGACATAGCTTACAAAACCCCCCAGATTTTCTTCTTCTTTCCCCAAATCCTGAAATTAGATTTTTAATTTAATAATTAATTTAAATAATTCAGTCTCTGTGGGTTCGACCCTTGCTCCGCTATCTACATAGTAGAGTTAGGAAATTTTATTTTTGGTGACTGACGACACTCATCAAATTTTGGCGCCGTTGCCGGGGACTGAAATTTGTTTCAGTTAATTATTTTAATTTTAAGTCTAATTTTTATTATTTTCTTTTTCAGGGATTGCTTGTCTGAGAAGGATTCTAGTCACAAACTTCAAAAGATTAGGGAGTACATACAAGCAACCCAAAGCGTGGTGCCACAAACACCACAACATCCATCACTACCACCTAAGACAAGAAGAGGACTCCATGGAGCAAGCTTATGAACCACACTATAATTATGACCCATACTATGATTATGAACCACACTACGATACCTACTATCAAGGATGGTGGGATCATTTTAATTTTAGTTATGGGAATCAATATGAGGTTTACAATATGCCATTCCAAGATACATATCAAGCTCCACCTCAAGACTCAGGTATGCCTCCACCTCAAGAATCAGGTATGTCTCTTGAAGATATTGTTAAGACTCTTGAGATTAAAACTTTACAATTGTCACAAGAGGCTGATGTTTATATTAAGAATATTGATCACCATGTGAGTCAAATAATGAATTCCATAAGTAACATTGAAGCTATGACCTCTCAACCTGTGGAGAATCCAAGAGATAATGTTACTAACATCACCTTGAAAAGTGAAAGGGAAATTGAATCCAAGGAAAGTGCACATGAAGATGTCGATGACTTTCTAGAAAGGGAGGATGAAACCGATTTCAATATTAAAGGTGGAGTTGTTGACATGCACAATGTAAAAAGGAGAGAGAATTTCGACAACTTTATAAAGCGCTATGAGGATGTTGAAATCAAGGAATTCAAAATTGAGGTAAGTGATAAACAAATTCCTTTTAATGCTTCTACTTACCCTCCTCCTTTTTCTGGTATGTTTGCAAGAGCTACAAATGAAGAGCAAGACAAGGAGACCTTGAAGACATTTAGGAAAATGGAAGTTAATATTCCTCTCCTTGATGAAATTAATGATCAAGTGCTTTGCGATGCCAAGTTTTTAAGGGAACTATGCACTTCCAAGAGGAAATTAAAAGGTGATGAAAAGCAAGTTCTTAAAGATGAGCTAGAAATAGCCATGAGCAAAAATCTTGAGAATGAGGAACTCGAGAAATCGATAAAAAAGTTGAGGTCTGGGATTGGATGATGGAAGGTGGAGTGGTCGAGCTAACGACATTAAACAAAGCGCTACTTGGGAGGCAACCCAAGGATGTAAAAAAAAAGAGAAGGGAGTATTTCTTTCCTTTACTTGTATTACCATTTGATTTTTGAGTTTTTATTGTTCTTCTTTGCATGCTAGACTTACTTTGAGGACAAAGTAAGATTTAAGTGTGGGGGGGAATATTGGTTTATGAGTCTATAGAGTTTTTTTTTTAGGAATTGGAAATTTTTTTTTGAAAAAAAAAAGGGGTCAAATTTTTTTTTAAGAGTTTTAAAAGATCATGATATGTTTTCTTTCTTTTAAGGATTGATTCTAAACTAAAACAAAGTTTTATAAGAAAGTTGAAAGTGTTTTGATTGTTATTATTATTGAAGTGAATACTTTCTAAAGAATTTATGTGAGTTCATGATTAAATATGATTGCTCATATGATATTGATAATGTGATTATTTCATTGAAGTTGGTATAAGCAAAGGATAAATAGACAAGAACATAAAAAATAAAAAGAGAAGAAAAATAGAGGTAGAAAGCTTTAAATTCTACTCCAATGTTTTGAGTTACTCGATCTTGTTGATTAAACTCTTGAAGTGACTTAAAATATGAGTATGCAAAGCACTCTAAAAGAGGGCTTACTTGTTGAGTAACCGGGTGTTGGTATCACCAATATTAACATTCGCGTAAAAAGGCAAGTAAGTACTTAGGGAAACCATTGTTGAAACCTCAAAAGAAAAAAGAAAAAGAAGGAAGAGAAAACAGAAAAAAAAATTCTTGATCTATTGACTTTGTTTGTAGTAATGTAAAGTGGATAATTGCAAAGTTGGTGTTATATGTTTCAATTGTGTTGATTGTAAATTTTGCATGAATTTATTTAGAAGTATGCATGAATATGAGAAGTAATGATTAGAATATGATTGACTTGATTATTTGACTCTTGTTGAAGTTATGAGTTAAGAATTGAAAGATTTGAAAATATGTTCATGATCTTAATCTTTTTTTTGAGTCTTAATTTTTAATTTTTGAGTCTTATTTTGAATTTTTAAAATTTAGTCTTAAGTAAAAGATTTTGTGGGTATATCTTCTGAAAGCCCTCACGAGACACAACTCGTCCACTAGGGGTGACCTAGGGGTTTAAAGGCTTATTGCATAAGCTAAATGCAATCGTGATTCCTACGAAAGTGAGTTAGGATTTTAGGATTTAGTTCTTTAGGAATTAGTTAGCTAAGGTTTGCTAGAGGACTAGCAAAAGCTAAGTGTGGGGGAATTTGATAGGATGATATTTTGTGAATTTTATATGTGCTAATATATTTTCTTTATTGATGTTTTATGCCTAAAAGAGCTTACTAATGTTTATTTTATGTTTTAGGTATTAAATATCAAAGTTGGAATTAAAAGAAGCTAAAAAGAGCAAAGTGCAGTATTTTCTGTCCAGCTTGAAAGATTGACATTTTTGACCAATTTAACGACCTGATCTCAAGAAGTGGCCTTCATGGAAGTTGTAGAGGACTTCTCAAGGTTTCCAGAATGTCCAAGATCGCATAAATCGGAGTTCATTTGGTGGGTCAAACGTCTGGACAAAATCAGTACGAAATTCTGGACAGAAAAACGAGATTGAGAAGAAATTCCAACAAAGCAAGTTCAAGACCAGATTTTGTTGAGACAAGATAATTTCTTAATTTTATTATGTCTTAGATCTGTAATTAATTAATAAAAATAGGCCTTAGGAATTTTACTTAGAAAATAATTGTAAAAAGATGATGAGATAAAGGTAAGAGTTTGACTAGTCAAATTACTTGTTTCCCAAGTAAACTCTTATCTGAATCCCACATTGCTTAGGAAAGTCTTTTAAACTCTTCCTTAGGCCTATATAAAGAGCACAAGGCTCTCATAAACAGCAATCCCTCTTATCCCTCTTCTCTTTTAGTCTTGTAGGATTTTCTTTAGGGTTTTTAATAAAATTTTATTTTTTTCTTTATTTTTAATTAGTTGCTGATTTCTTTATTATTTTTAATTCTGATTTTGTTTTCTTTATTTAAATTAATATTGTTTGTGTGTTCTTGCTTGCTAGATTATAATCTTGATTATAGATTTCTTGTTTGATATTATTAAAGATTGATAGTTTAATTGTTTATTGCATGATATTTGTGATCTTTATAATATATAACTTGAATTATATGATCTTGAATATGTCTAGTGAGTAGTTTTCTTATTCAGTTATGAGGTAAATTAATTATTTTTGGGAAAAGCATGTTGTGAGATTCTTGAACCTATTATATAATTGTTGATTAAGTATCCAAGATTCTCTGAGCACATTATAATGATTGTTTGTTTGATTAGATAGGGTGCACACTATTTAGTTAAACTAAATAATCTACCGCCAGATTAAAAACATAAGTCCGTAATTGCTTGTGGAGTTAATCACTAGGGATGGAGGAGAATTAAGGTTTAGATTAAATAAACCGAGCTTATGTGTTTGTTATCTAATGTCAACCCATATCTTTCTTGTTGTTAATGCTGCTACAACTTATATCTAGAGAGCTTGTTCTAGGTAGGTTAAGTAGTTAGAGATTAGTTAAAGAGCTTGTTTTAACTAACGACTCAGTAAGGAAAGATGGTGTAACAGAGCTTGTTGTTATGCTACGGTTGACTATTTAATTGACAGTGATATTTTGTAATCAATGATCAACATCAAAATCCAAGAATGATTGATTGCCTCATAACTGAAGCTTTTTGCTATTTGTTTTTTTTATATATTTAATAATTCTTGTTTTCTTTATTTTAGACATAGCTTACAAAACCCCCCAGATTTTCTTCTTCTTTCCCCAAATCCTGAAATTAGATTTTTAATTTAATAATTAATTTAAATAATTCAGTCTCTGTGGGTTCGACCCTTGCTCCGCTATCTACATAGTAGAGTTAGGAAATTTTATTTTTGGTGACTGACGACACTCATCATAAATCTCCTTGGGGCTAAGGGGAGCGAGAGCTATCTTCTTACCATCCATAGCAAAGGAGTAACGGTTAGTGTAACCGTCATGGATGACTCTCCGATCATACTGCCGCGGTCTACCCAGCAATAGCTGGCTAGCTTGCATGGGCACCACGTCACACAACACCCCATCTTGATACCTTCCAATACGAAAAGGAACCAAGACTTGCTTCACCACGTTGACTTCACCACAGTCATTAATCCACTGCAACTTATATGGGTGGTGATGCTTGGTAGTGGGCAACTTTAATTTATCAACAAGGTATGTGCTAGCAACATTAGTACAACTCCCACCATCAATGATTACAGTACATACCTTGTCACTAATATGGCATCTCGTATGGAAGATGTTCTCGCGCTGTGCCTCATCCTCAAACTTCACATGAGTAGTAAGAGCACACCTAGCAACAAGTGCTTCACCATGAGCAGCATACTCAACAACTTCTTCTTCGTCGACATCTTCTAACGCGGCATCTCATCTTCTATACCGATTTCAGAACCTTCACTCTTAACATCTCCATTACCAAGCATGATCATAACTCTACGGTTGGGACACTGAGAGGCAATATGTCCATGACCTAAACACTTGAAACAATTAATGTCACGTGTCCTGCTTTGGGATGCTTGGGTAGGTTCAGTCTTGGGCTTTGGAGGGCCCTCAGTCTTGGGCTTAGCAATGCTCTCTGACTTAGGCGTAGACACAGGCTTATCATCCCTACGAAAGGTGTTAGATTTCCCAACAGGAACTGAACTAGGAGTGAAACGGGATGTACCTTTCCTTTGGAGTTGCCTTTCGACTTTGATGGCCACATGTAGCATCTCCTCTAAATCCATGTAATGCTGCAACTCTACTACATTGGCAATCTCACGGTTTAAGCCTTGGAGAAAACGAGCCATAGTAGCTTCTGCATCCTCCTGGATATTGGCTCGGATCATGGTTATTTCCATCTCTTTGTAGTAATCCTCAACACTCTTTGAGCCCTGGGTAAGACCTTGGAGCTTCTGGTATAACTCCCTGTAGTAATGAGTAGGAACAAATCTCTTCCTCATGATGCGCTTCATCTCATCCCATGTAGACACTGGAGGATCACCATATCTTCTTTGACTAGTGACTAACTGATCCCACCAAACCATAGCATACTCTGTGAACTCAATTGCTGCAAGTTTGACCTTCTTTTCCTCTGAGAGTAGTAGTGGCAGTCAAACACCATTTCAATCTTCCTTTCCCACTCCAAATATGCCTCAGGATCATTCTTGCCTTGGAAAGGAGGAATCTTTAATTTTATACTGCCAAGGTTTCCATCCATCTTCTCCTTGCCTCTATCACGAGCTCATTAACTCGATCTCGATACCCATGGTACCTTCTATGATGTCTATCGATCCCAGACTCTTCGTTCGAATCATTGGCAACAACCTTACTTTTTAGACGAGAAGTATCACCTTGTTGGATCTTTGCAAACCGAGCTTCATGTTGGTTCAACTTATTATGAATGTCATTGAATTTCACATCCATCCGTTGGAACTGTTGTTGCATTGCCTGAAGCAGGAATTCAATCTTTTTAAAGTCTGACTTATCACCTTCAGAAGACATTGTCAACAAGTAATATCCTCACGTGTTTACACTCCTGTTTCACTAAAGTAATTTGGCTTTTCTCTACTAATGTTTCTCACACACTCATGCCTTTTTCCCTTACTTTACCTAAACTCTATAGGTTCACAATCGCACTAGAGGCTCAGTCAAAGACTCAACCTCGCAGAATCAACTAATTCACCAGGTATTTTCACCAAGTTTTTTTTTCCGAATTCCTTTTCTTTTTCACAGAAAGGTACGGCTAGGGCTAGGGTGACTCAAAGAAAGAAAGACAGAATAAAAATAATCAAAAAAAAAATCACTAGAATGACCAAAAAAATGAAAAATGGCCTAAAACTATAGGAAAACGATGGAATTTGGCCAAGATAGGGTGGTGCCCATGGAATATTTTCCATGGGGTCGTTTTCTTTCGTCGTTTGCTTTAAAAGGGTACTCGCTCGCCTCCTAACTCAACCAAAATTTTCTGTTTGAACAGTACCGCAACAATTTTTTTTTGAATTCTTCTTTTTTTTCAATTCTTTTCTTCTTTTTTTTTTTCGAATTCTTTTCTTCTTTTTTTTTTTAAACTCTGAGTGTTGCGGTTTCCTTGAAAAGAGGAGGGGTGCGGCTAGGGTTTTTTTTGAGGGGTGCGGCTGGGGTTTTTTTTTTAGGGGTGCGGTTAGGGTTTTTTTTTTAGGGGTGCAGCTAGGGTTTTTTTTTGAGGGGTGCGGCTAGGGTTTTTTGAAAGGGTGCGACAGGGTTTTGAGGAATTGCGGCTAGGGTTTTTGTTTTTGAAGGAAGGGGTGCAACTAGGGTTTTGAGGAATTGCGGCTAGGGGTATGAATTCAACTTAAACACAACAACAAACCAGAAATCGAAACCAACAAGAGAGAAAAAAAGAAAAAAAATCGAAACAAGTAAACCAAAAATTCGAAAAGTGAGTGACACGCAAACAAACCAGAAATCGAAACATGAGCTCTGAATACCAACTAATGCGTACGAACAAGACAAAACGTAGCTTGGAATTTGAAGGAGCTGACACGCAAGAAGACAGAAGCAAAGTTGATGAATGATAACTTTTGAAACCTAGACCCGAAGCCTAAAGAGACTCGAACCCAAAGGTATTGGACCTTGACCCTACGAATAAGAATTCGAGAACCTAAGGTATAGCAATGGTGAATGGTGAAGAAGGAGGAGCCACAAGGAAGAAGACCTTGATAAACCTAGTTGAGAGGGAACCCAAGAGAAAGGCACACTCAATTTCTGAAAATTCAATTAACTGATCTGTGCATCAATAGTGTTTACAAGGTATTTATAATAATACCTAGCACTTAAGCCCATAAACAAGTGGGCTGGAATTAACACCAACAGAAAATAAAACTAAACCCAAATTCATGCCTAAACCTAGTTACATAAAATAAATAGTCCAAGACACAAGAAGACTCAAACGTGGGCTATCCAAACACTTAGCCCATCTTATTGTTAAGCTAAAATAAGATAGTAAACCATGCTCATGTCGTTTGGGCTTCCAAGCAAGTATAGATGTCTTGGGACTCTTCATGGAAGCTTCCTTGACACTTCAATGATGCCAGAGCTTGTTGCATGAATGAGGCCAGGGCTTGTTACGTCTTCTTTGCTCGAGCTCGTGTAATTGGACCTCCTTGGATGACCAATGGATCCTTAGCATCACGAACATCACGAGCAAGTGGATCTCCATCAATAGCATCATCAAGATACTTGAGCTAACATAATAACGATCTACGGTAGCTAACCGTAACAATCTCCCAAACAAGGACGCTGCCTATGCATAGACCAATCAACCCCTGTTCATTGGTCAGATGACACCGGGACTTGTCCAAACGTAATATATGGGACAAGCCAATCGTTCTCGAGAGCTAGTCATCGAGACACAGTTCTCTAAGTCAATTATGAACGCTTACACAATTCTTGATAGGATGATATTTTGTGAATTTTATATGTGCTAATATATTTTCTTTATTGATGTTTTATGCCTAAAAGTGCTTACTAATGTTTCTTTTATGTTTTAGGTATTAAATATCAAAATTGGAATAAAAAGAAGATAAAAAGAGCAAAGTGCAGTATTTTCTGTCCAGCTTGAAAGGTTGACATTTTTGACCAATTTAACGACCTGATCTCAAGATGTGACCTTCATGGAAGTTGTAGAGAACTTCTCAAGGTTTCCAGAGTGTCTAAGATCGCAAAAATCGGAGTTCATTTGATGGGTCAAACGTCTGGACAAATTCAGTACGTAATTCTGGACAGAAAAACGAGATTGAGAAGAAATTCCAACAAAGGAAGTTCAAAGCCAGATTTTGTTGAGAGAAGATAGTTTCATAATTTTATTTTGTCTTAGATCTGTAATTAATTAATAAAAATAGGCCTTAGGAATTTTACTTAGAAAATAATTGTAAAAGATGATGAGATAAAGATAAGAGTTTGACTAGTCAAATTACTTGTTTCCCAAGTAAACTCTTATCTAAATCCCACATTGCTTAGGAAAGTCTTTTAAACTCTTCCTTAGGCCTATATAAAGAGCACAAGGCTCTCATAAACAACATCCCTTTGCATCCCTCACATCCTCTCTTATCCCTCTTCTCTCTTTTAGTCTTGTAGGATTTTCTTTAGGGTTTTTAATAAAATTTTATTTTTTTCTTTATTTTTAATTAGTTGCTGATTTCTTTATTATTTTTAATTCTGATTTTGTTTTCTTTATTTAAATTAATATTGTTTGTGTGTTCTTGCTTGCTAGTTTATAATCTTGATTATTAATTCTGATTTTATATTATTAAAGATTGCTTCGTTGATTGTTTCTTGCATGATATTTGTAATCTTTATAATATTAAACTTGAATTTTATGATCTTGAATATGTCTAGTGAGTAGTTTTCTTATTCAGTTATGAGGTAAATTGATTATTTTTGGGAAAAGTATGTTGTGAGACTCTTGAACCTATTATATAATTGTTGATTAAGTATCCAAGATTCTCTGAGCACATTATAATGATTGTTTGTTTGATTAGATAGGGTGCACACTATTTAGTTAAATTAAATAATCTACCGCAAGATTAAAAACATAAGTCCATAATTGCTTGTGGAGTTAATCACTAGGGATGGAAGAGAATTAAGGTTTAGATTAAATAAACCGAGCTTATGTGTTTGTTATCTAATGTCAACCCATATCTTTCCTGTTGTTAATGTTGCTACAACTTATATCCAGAGAGCTTGTTCTAGGTAGGTTAAGTAGTTAGAGATTAGTTAAAGAGCTTGTTTTAACTAACGACTCAGTAAGGAAAGATGGTGTAACAGAGCTCGTTGTTATGCTACGGTTGACTATTTAATTGACAGTGATATTTTGTAATCAATGATCAACATCAAAATCCAAGAATGATTGATTGCCTCGTAACTGAGGCCTTTTGCTATTTGTCTTTGATACTTAATAATTCTTGTTTTCTTTATTTTAGAATAGTCTCCAAAACCCCCAAACTTTTTCTTTCCCTAAACCCTAGGATTAGATTTTTAATTTAATAATTAACTTATAAAATTCAGTCTCTGTGGGTTCGACCCTTGCTCCGCTATTTACATAGTAGAGTTAGGAAATTTTATTTTTGGTGACTGACGACACTCATCATCCATAGGCCGGAAAGATTTTTCTGAATAACGGTCAAACCACATTGACTTTGGACACGTAGATTATCATAGGAGAATCCTCACGTAAAGAAGTTTCACGTGGATCCAACTTGTGAATTGAATTTTATGAAAAAGCTAAAAACAACGCGAACAAAACGAAATTCATTCGTTTAGGGGTAGTTTAGTAATTTCACTACCCATACTTGGTCAAACCACCTTGATAGTCAACTTTTGACCATGTTTGACCCAAATATATGAAAAATAATAAAAATAAAACACAAAATCAAAAGTTTAAAAATATTAAATAATAGTGGGATAGAAAATGAATTAGTGGAGACAAGTAAGGGCAAATTGGTCTTTTCTCAAGGGCTAGTCAAAATTGGTCAACATTTGACTAATTTGACATAGAAAATAAATAAAATAAATAAAAATAAAAATGAAAAATTTAAGTCTGTGCAGAATTTGTACTGTGCAGTGGCAAGTGTGAAAATAAAGAATTTTTAAGATGGTATTTTGGACATTTTGGGGTTGTATCAGGTTTTATAATTAAAAATATAATTAAAGAGACAACACATTAAATTCTAGCATTTTCTTCCAGCCCTCTTCAGCCTTCTCCAACCTATCAGTTTTGCTGCTACAAGTCTCACCGTTTCCTCCATTTTTACTCCAAGTGTTCTTCATGTTCTCACTAGGAAACACCATCTTTTCTTCATCCAACCACTTAGGTTCCTTCATAGAAATTATTCTCCACCTCAAGAACTCTTAAACCATCCAAAAATCTTAGCCAAAAACCCCCAAATGTAAGCTGTCCTACTACTAGCAGAACTTGTTCCTGCACAGGAAATCGCTGCACTGATTTTTCACATTTCCATCGTTTGTTCATGGCTGTATTGGATGTGGATGATGTATATGGTTGTAGTTTGAAGTAAAAACACGTAGAGAATATGCTAGGGTATTCGACCATGGTAGAACTTGTGAGATGATGATGCTGATTTTGATGTATCCATGGTGTAGAATGATAGTTTGCTAAGTAGTAAGAACAGCCATGGTGCAAGTTTAACAAAGTAGATAATGTAGAAGATGTTAGGGTTTGGTCATGGGCTGTTGTGGATGCAAATTTAAAGATTTCTATGTAGGGATGGAAGAAAATGGTGGTAAGAAAAATAATCAACTCAGCCATGCATTTAAATGAACTAGAACTATGAGAGTGCAAAATTCTATATTCTCCCTATATCTATTGAAGGTGCTAAAGTGGAATATTAAGCGAAGTTACGGAAATAAACTCTCATATGTTATGGAGTTATCGGGAAAACAGTCAAGTGGGCCCCACAAGGTAATCTATAACTCGGATAGCCTTTGAAGTGGAAAAATGTGAAAATTGGGCACGAAATACTAAAAGGTCAAGAAAACCATGTTTTCGAATTCCTTAAGATAAGCATACCTCAGTTTAAGCCTAACAAATTCAGAAATGACGATTGTGTCCATACCTCGGAAGAAATTTTCTAAATAATAGTTAAACCAAATTGAATTTGAACTCACCGACTGTTATAGGAAAAGCTTCGCGTAAAAAAGTTTTACGTGGATCCAGTTGAAAGTCAACCTTTGACCTTATTTGACTTAAATATAGGTAAAATATTAAAACTGAAAATAAAAATAATAAAATATAAGTGGGATAGAAATGGAATTATTGAAGTTATGCAAGGGTAAATTTGTCTTTTCTCAAGGGGGTCAAAGTTGGTCAATTTTTGACTAATTTAACTTAAGAAATAATTAAAATAAATGAAAATTTAAATTAAAATTTGACTGGACAAAAATTGTGGTAAAAAATTTGACTGGACATAAATTATGGTAAAGTTTGTAATTTTAGGATTTTCAAATGGGCAACTTAAACCTTTTCTAATTAAATCAGATTTAATTAAATTAAAATAAAATTTATGGCCAATAAAATGGAGACAACACAACATAATCCAGCAATTTCTATAAGCTTCCAGCCTCTCCATCGTTTTTTTATGCTGTAGCCTCACATTTTTCTTCTTCCTCTCCAAATCGTTCCTCACGTCAGCCAAGTAGAATTCATCTTCCCTTCACCGCTTCATTTAGGTCCTTTCGTAGAAATTTTTCCTTAACCTAAGAGCTCTTTGACCGTCCAAAAACCTCCGCCAAAGGCCACCAAAGATACCCTACCCTGCTGCTGACAGTAACGCCTCTGTACAGGTAACAAACAGCCTTAGTTTTCTGCAGTTATATCTTTTGTTTTTGCTTGGTTTGGATGATTAAATGATGTATATGATTATAGTTTGGAACAAAAACATGTGTAAACCATGTTAGGCGGATCGGTTATGGTGGTTTGGAGGGGCTGACTTTGCTGTGATGACGTGAAATTTGGAGGAAAAAGGCTGGTAGTGAAATAGGATTTTAATGTAAAATGGATTAGCCAGCCATGTGGAAAAAAAAAAGAAATTAAGATGACTTTGCTATTTTAATGGTGAAAAATACTAACTTGAAGTCAAATAAGTGTGATTTGGGGCCTAAACTAGAGAAGAAATTTGCCAAAACTTGTAGAGGCCATTCGGCCATTAAAGGAAATAGTGATGGTGGCATGATTGGCTATAAAATGGTAGTGAAATTGATGTAGAAATATTCATGAATTAAACCTGAAAAAAATAATAATAAATAAATAAATAAATAAAATAAACAGAGTGCTGCTGGCATGAATGATAGGGAAATAGAGAAGAAAACTTGGCCATAATTAAATGTAGTCATAGACTTATTGAAAATAAAATAAAATAAAATTGGACACCAGGCCAAGAATTTTAAGGAAAATTTTTGAATGATTTTGGATTGGTGGCGTGAAAGAGGTCAACAATGGTGGCTGATGGTGGAATAAAAATAGCTATTAAACTTAATTAATACAAACATGAATTTAGTCAACCGGTTGTAGAGGAAAAATAGAGGAAATGATAGGGAAAGTGGACTGTAAGTGGCATGAAAAATGAAAAGAAAATGGGGGGCTATTTACTACTATTGACGTGAAATGAAGGGGGAGACTTGGCTGTCTTTGGCAGCCGACCATGGAAGAAAATAAAGGGAAACCACGCTGACTTTAGTGGCTGAAGACAATAGAAATTATAAGCAAAGGGATTGATAGGTTTAGCTTGGTAGGGGCCATTCGGCCAAAGTGGAAGAAGAATGAAGATGGTGAAGGAAACCGAAACAAACACGCAGCGGAATTTAAATCATTTGGCCTCCACTAGGATCTATTCGGAGAGTTGCCTGATTAGGGTTTCGAGATTTTACCTAACGTTTTCTCTGATTTTCTGTCGTTGGTCGAGTCACAAGCAACAACTTTTCGTTCCTGCCTCTATGGTATCCACACGAATGGATCTCACGACTCTTGAACGTCTCACGATCAGAAGCCTTAAAGAGCGTTTTTTATTTTAACCGAATTGCTAGCTTCGATTAAAAGAATATTTTTTTTTGTTTGAAAGAAGCTCTAAAACCACAGAGAACAGGTTTCTCTTTTCTGTTTAATTGTGCGGCTCAGTTTTAGAAAACACAAAACATCCTTTTATAGGCAGTAAATTTTACCCTAAAATTTACTGTCAAACAGAACTCTAATCCTACTTAGAATAGGATTAGTTATATCCTTAATCCAATTCAGAATAGGATTAGTTATATCCTTAATCCAATTCAGAATAGGATTAATTAAGCTCCTCATTGATCCGTTCTAAGTGTGCGACCCAATAGGTTCTCAAAACAATGACAATGACAAAATTGTCACAGGCAATGAGCGGTATCTAGCAACACATCATTGCTACCCATGTAACGAGAATGTCAATGACTCGACATAACCTTACTCGTGATAGATGTTACCGTGTAGTGTAATCCCTTTATCCTTTGATGTCTTGATTAGACACAAGTTATGGAATGTGTCACACTTGTATAGTCTAATCAGCGTTTCTTGATTCCTGAGTAGACTAATTAAACAAATAAAATCAATATCTCATATTGACTTATTTGAGCACGGCCATGCATTTCTTAGTGTCACTCTATCAAAGGGCCCAAGACATCACTCTTGTTATATAAGAGGGATAAATCCTATCTTGATCACTCAACATCCCTCTACATAGATCAAGGCATACCCAATTACTACCTTTATAGTCCATCCTGTTACAAATGACATCTAGCAGCATTAAAGTATGCAATTCTCTATGTTGGGATCTCTGATGATCTCAAGTCAAAGGATCACATACACCATCATCACTATGAGAATCGCTTATGACACTCATATAACAATCCATGTAGCGTTCTCATGGCGGGTCGATCCAGTACATAGTTCTCTAACATGTACCTATGTGATGACTTGATATCCTATATCCATGACAATGGTCATTAGTCAACCACATACTAGTCTTATCGTATCATTGTTATCCTTGTTTACAATAATACTTGACTAGGGATATTTTAAGAATAGTGTGTTATTACTATTCTAAGGACATTATCATATAAGATTACATTACGCAGTTATAAGACAAATATAATAATGAACTATAATAAATAAAAATGTCATGATACATAAAAAAATGCCAAAGTCAATCATCTAATGAATGGTTCTAAGGGCATAATCCAACAATCTCCCACTTGCACTAAGACCATTCACTCATGTATCTAATACCTAGTGACCTAGTGTGACGATCATGTCTCTGCTGCGTCAAAGGCTTCGTCAGTGGGTCGGCAATATTATCGTCATGTGGTACTTTGCATATCCTCACAGATGGCGTGTATGGTTGAGGAAATAAGGGCTGTCATGAAATAAATGTAATCATAAAATTTAAATAGTAAAAACATGGGTTTGAAGTAGAATTGTGCAGCCGGCCATGATGAGATGATGAAGATAGGAATGATTTTGATAAGTGACGATGGTAAAAAATTAATATAAGAAATGCATGAGGAATATTCAAGAAGAAAATTTGAAAATTTATAAGTATATGATCTTATGGAGTATTCGGTCATAATGTTTCTAATGAAAATATGGTAAATTTAATATAAGATTGGTGTTGGGAATAAAAGAATAAATTAAGAAAGAAATAAGAAATTATATGTGAAACTAAAATTTGGGAAATAATAAGCATGAGAGCAAAAGACGGTTTCGGCCAAGATAATGGAAAATAAAAATAACCAAATTTTATAGTAATAAAAGTGTAGGATTTAGTTGGAAGTAAATAGAAATTATTTGAGAAATGATAATGAGGAAAGAATAAACATAATGAATTGGTCAAAATTGGCCAAATGAAACTTCATGGATTTCCATATCATTTTTATTAAGCGAAAATAGTCAATATGGAAGTTAATAAAAGTAAAGGAAATTTTATTGATAGTAATGAGAGTTAATTATTTGATTTTATTTTTGCAGCTAGAAATTTGGAGGAATAAGTGGCACAGTGGTGATATTGGATTGATATTTTATGCTGCAGATTGAGGTAAGGAATAGTATATAGAAGTAGTGTGTAGGAAATACTATGCGTGGGAGAATTGGGTAATTTGAATTACTGAATTGTGATTTTTGAAAAGGTGTTAGGATAGAAAATCAAACCGAAGTGTTATCGAAATTTTTAGAAAAATCCGTCCTTAATTGCATCCATGCCCAAGTTTCCATAAACAAATAATAAAGAAATTTATTTATGAATTTAAAATATGTTTTAAGAAATATGTTTTTCATAAGAATTATTTTAATTAATTTATAAGTTTATTTTATGAAATAAGTGATATTTTATAGAGATTTATTTATAGTGAATAAAATGTTTGTTTATACGATTATGGATTTACTAAAGAAAGCTAATATGAAACTGATTTTACTATGATTTTATTGATATATGAAAAAAATGATTCTTACAAGATTGATCACTCATTGATGATCATGCATACGAGCATTATATGATTAGGGCTAGGAGACCTTGATCAAGTCCCCAGTACCTTATTGACAATGGCCATTGTTACGAGGTAGGAACGGCTTAGGGATGGATCCCGGCCCCTTGTGGGTACACCTAATTCCTTTTCGATATCCTTAATGGGATACAAGATTTGTACATGAATCTCTTGGAGATTTATTTTCTTATTGATATGAAATCACTCCTCCATTATCAAACTCTTAGATTCTTTAGTGCCATAGTCGAAATATGATTATAAAATGATGAGAATGTATGTGAAGTTTCAGTGAGCTCTATATGTGATGGGAATCTCTGAGTAGCTATATGTTATGGGAAATAGAAAAAGGCTCTGAGATTCCAAATTTTTAGACTGCATCGCTCCGTACATGATGTAAATATCTGAGTGTAGAATGGAAACGCTCAATGATATGTTGAGAGAGTGGATGCATGAGATGTGAAAGCTACTGGACAATTACATACAATTGATAAAAATAGATAAATGATAATTATCGAAATGTATCGACTTGGCATCAAATAAGAAAGATGGATGATGAAAAATATGAATAATATGTGATATGAAAAGGAGTGGAAATGGATAACTCCCAATTGATAAGAAATTTAAGGAAGTATAAATATATGATGAGTAATGATATATAGTGGTGTAAAAGGTGATTTTAATATTAAAGGTATACTGGCAGTATAATACGGAAGATGATCAAAAGGTCAAGAATGATGAGTATACAAAACACTACCACCTTATGAATTAAGTTAAATTCGGAGGATCGAATTTCTTAAGGTGGGGAGAATGTGATAACCGCAAATTTTCGAATTTTGACAATAATTATTCGAAAATTTAATTTAATACAAGAGATAAGTTAAAGAAAATAAATGAATTTATTTACGAAAAAAGGAAATATCATTAAAATTTCCGAAATTGATGAAAAGATGAAATTGAGGAAATTTAATTTGGATGAATGGAAATCCAAATTAAACAAGAAATGAAAAAGGAAAATTAAATTGGAAATAAGAAATGAAGGAGGGAATTTAATTTGGATAAATGAAAATCCAAATTAAATAAGAAAGGAAAAGGAGAAATTAATTTGATATTAAGAAAATTCAAAATTTAAGGAATCAAAATGAGTAATTATATATTTATATAATTTTATTATATAATATATTTTTAAAATATTATATATGTTTTATATCATTACATATATATATGAAATATATATTATTTTTTATAATAAAAGTATATGAATATATGAGAAATATATTATTAATTTAAATTAAGTGTATAGATATTTATTTAAACTATACACAAAATATATATATTTTATATAAATAAATATGTATATATATATAAAGTACTATTAAAATTATATATATATTAACATAAGGAAATATATATATATAATATAAAAAAAAGGAAATAACAGAAATGAGAAACACCCGATTCCCGTTTCTGTGTTAATAACACAGATTTTGCCGCCCCCGTCAGCGGCTGCCGGAGAAGGAAAGAAGACGGAAGAGAAGCGTTGTTGCTGGCAAAGGAAGAGGAGAAGGAATCGACCGATGGCGGAAAGAAAGAAACCAAAACAGGAAGCAAAATCGACGGAAAAGCCGAAAGAGAAAAGAAAATAGGAGATGGCGGTGCCGATCGATCCAGGCACCACCACTGCCATCGAAGCACCGCCGAAGGGAGAGGAAAAGGATGAAGGCCACCTGAGGCGCGGTGAACAGCGGAGGAGGGCCGACTAAGAGGCGAAAGAAACCGAAAGAAAATCGACTTGATCCACCGTCGTGCCACCGATCCAGGGCAAACAGAGGGCACCGGTAGCTTCGCGGTGCCGTCGGCCAACTGAAGGGTGCTTGAACTACCGATGAGGAACCGACGAGGAGTAACACTGACCGGTCTGAACCGTTCCGACTGGGAAAGGAAGAGGAAAAAGAAAAGAAAAAGGAAAAAGAAAAAGAAAAAGAAAAGAAAGAGAAAGAGAAAGAAAAGAAAAAGAAAGAAAGAAAAAGAAAAGAGAAAAAGGAAGAAAAAGAGGAACAAGGAGAATTTTGGGAATTCAGAGATTCCCGGGAAGTTAACAGCTCGGAAATTACGAAAATTCGGTAAGAATTTTCGGAAAATGATTTCGAGTAAAAAAATTTAATAAATTATTTATGAAAATTCTAAAATTGAGAATTTAATTTTCAAAAATTATTCTCAGCGATCGAGACGATGGATCGGGACAGATGGAGTACGGGTGCCACCGATAAGAGGAAGTCGTCGACTCGGAAAAGGTAAGGGATGCATGTGCAGCACTGTAAGGATATTCAGTCTGCATGATTTTAATTATGAAATATTTTATGAAAATATTTGTGAGATTCCCAATTTCCATGTATTCCTCCATGTATGTAAAGTATTCTAAGCCTATATGATTAAATGAACATGAAGTTTAATGTGTGAATGATGTATGCATGATGTGTAGAAGAAACAATGAAGTTGAATGTCAATAAGTCAAATGAAGCATGTTGATATCAGAAAATTAATTAAGGTATAAGATAAGAAATAAAAACCAGAATTTTGATTGGTGATTTAATGGATGAGTCATAGGAAGAAAGGAGAAGAGGAATTAATTGAGGGTCAAATAGTCTTGAGTCAAGGAGTAAGTATGGCTGAGATGAACTAATGGGATAAGGCATGCATTAAATGCAAATTAGCATAGTCATCATCTTCATCTCATCACCAATGTCAGCCCCTATCTTCCAGCTCTCCCTCACGTTCTTCCTCCATTTTCCCTAAGTTTCCAACATAAGTTACCTTGATAAACTGCCTTAATTCTCCAGCAATTCATTAAGTTCATTTGACGAAAATCGATCCTTGTCACTAGACTAAGAGATATCCAGAGTTTGGTGGATTGATTCCAAGTATTGGAAGAGATCTCAAAGTTTGAAATTTTGGTCTCTAGTGAAGGTTAAAGAAGTGGAAAAGCTAGGGTTGTGCGCCAAGTGATTTCGCGTTTCCAAAGGAATCGAGGTAAGGAATTTATGTAACGGACGTAAGGCGGCTATGTCCGCATGTTTTATAATGTTTTTATGTGGTTGGGAAGAAGCACCAGTTGATTTTGTGCAGGAAAAGATGCATTTTTGGACTTGTCTCCTAGTACCAATTAGGCTAGGGGCAGCCGACTGCCATAAAGGGAAGTCGACTGCCTAGAGACAACCAAAACGCCGTTTTTCGAAAACCGATGCAAACCAGTCGACTGCTATGTAAGCCTGTCGACTGCTATTTTTCTAGAAGCATTCTGTTTCAAACCAGTCGACTGCTATTTACCAAATTGCATTCTGTTTCAAAAACAGTCGACTGCCCTATATGACCAGTCGACTACTATTTCTTAAGAAGCATTCTGTTTGAAAACCAGTCGACTGCTATATGGACCAGTCGACTGCCCCCATGTATTTTCCGAAATAAAATTAATTTCGAGAAATAAAGTTATGAAGCAGCAGTCGACTGCCCTATAAGACCAGTCGACTGCCATGTATGAAAAGATGTTTTCAAAGCTTATTCGATTTAAACACAAAAGTGTTTTCTGAAAAGTATATTATAATGTTTTGAGGCTATGGACTGCGTAATGATTATGCATTTCTGATGGCTGAGAGACTCTGATCAAGTCCTCAGTAATATGTATGTTAAGTGAGGAACCCTAGTCCGGTCCTCAAGACCATCAGTGACACCTGACTAGTGCTCACTATGGTATTATTAAGGCAGGAGAGAATCCCTGACCTCTACATGGTATACCAATGTACTAATGCATGATTAGAGTCATATGAGTCATATGAATGGGAATGAACGGTTCATATGACGACTCAATCGCTTAAACATTGTACAGTCTCCATCTATTTCAAAGCACAAGATGTATGTATGTTTTAAAGTATGATATGAAGTATGATGTTTTAAAGAAAGTATGTTTGCCATGTCATTTTAAATGAATATGCATGGTTGCAAACGATGCATGAAAGAGGTTTATGATGCATGCTTTATAATGCTTTACATGACATTATAGAGCCAAGTAGGAAAAATGCATGTAGAGGCATAGTACGCTCTTTTACATACTTTTCTTACTGAGCGTAAACTCACCCTTTTACGACTATTTTCCTACAGACTACCTGAAGTGAACCACGCTCCGACTAGAGGAGCTTGTACTTGAAAAATCGAAGTGTACCTTCTCGATACGCTTCCCAGTTAGCATAGAAGGTATACTTATATGTTCATATGTAAAGTTAAATTGTAATTCAGCTACAGTACAGTACAAGTAGAATTTATGTATATAAGATGTCGGGGATGTAAGTTAAGATGATGTATGAGATCCTGTGGAAACGGAATGATATTTATATATATATCATTTTTATGTTTATGGAAATTGAATAATATTTATGAGCTATTAAATGATTAGCTTAAGATTAAGGGAAGAACGACACTGGATAAACTAAATCTAAATAAAGAAAGAAAAAGATAAGTGATAAGATGAAGTGACGGGGACGTCACAATATTTATGAAAATATTGTGATGAATGATTGGTTGGAAAATTGTGGTGAAGTACCGGTTGAAATTATAAACTGTATTTTCCGTGCAGGAGGCTAGCCAATCGGTAGCCGTTATACTGCCGAAAAATTATCGAAAATTTATAGAAAATTTCATAAAATCATAATAAATGATTTTATTTTACGAGAAATGATTTTCAGCCACGAAAATTGAGAAAATGAATATTTTCCATAAAAAACATGAATAAAATGAAAGTGATTTTAAAATATTCATGTTTTCGAAAATGGTGATAATGAAATCACCAAAAATTCTCCTGATATGTAAATTACATGTAACACGAGATGGAAAATGAAAAGAAATAAAGTGAATATTTTTATATATATTTCTTAAATATTCACTAAATGATTTTATAACCTTTATGGTTTTAAATTATGAAATTATATATTTTTATAAATTCCATAAAGGTTATTTTATGATGAAAAATACGGTTTTGAGACTAGATGACATACTATCATGCTGATATGTGACATGTGATATGTAATACATGATATGTGATATGTAGTCCCAGCCGACACCTGATCAGTGATCCGCCGAGGACAATTATAGACTATGGCCATAGATCTGACATGATTATTTATACCCTTCAGGGTCTATAGCATGATATGAGTAACGACCCATTGGATGGGCTGGGCGTGCGTGCCTAAGTCTCCATATATGAGAAATGTTTTATATGATATGTTATATGTTAAATGTAAACATTTTACATGATATGTGATAAGTTAAATGAAAGTGATTTACAGCATTTTACATAATGCTTATTTCAGTACTGATTTTAGTACTACGAGATAATCTTCATATGACATGTGATATTCTTACTATGATTTTAAATTGAATATTAGACTATATGTGACATGAATATGTGATATGTTTTCCAAAAAAAAAAGGGAAAGAGGAGGAAAATAAATCTAATATTCTTATTTTAATTTTTAAATTCAATATTAGATTTAAATGATATATATGTTATACGAAAAGGATTTAATAGCTAATTTTGCTATTTAAAGTACTGTACTAATTATGGTTGTACAGTAAAACATGAAATAAGTTTTAAATGAGAATGATGAGAATTTAACTAATATTCTTCTCAAAGAATATATGAATATTAGTTACTTTATTTAAATGCTTTATGTTATAAAAGCATTATTTTGAAAAGAATATGAAAATGTTATGTAATAAAAAGGTAAAAAGGATTAAAATTCCAAACGAAAAGGAAATTATTCTCTACAGTTGCTTCTAGGTTTTGGGACAAGATAGGTATTTCAAAATACCTACCTTACTCCATTCGGATCCCTAGCCAACTGTAGTATCCTTCCTACATGCGAGCCTAGAGCCCATAGGAAAAAATGAAAAAGTTTTTCAGCATATAGATAGCTGAGTATCAAGTGAGGCATATAATTCCTTACTGAACCGTGGTTTGCTCACCCCTTAATATTAACATTTCAGGTTTTCGAGGACTAAGAGTCTGACATCTAAAGGACTTTGGCTGTGCATTTGAGGACAATGCGACAGCTTGATTTATTTAATAAGGTATGATCATTTATTTTCTGTATTTAGACTTATCTACAGTACTACTTCCTTATGAATTAAAATAGGGGATGTAATTCATATTATAATTTAATATGTAATTGTTTATATGTAAAAGAAGAGTAAAGTATCACAAACAGCCTAACCAAATAAGATGTATAGAATAAGGTGAAAAATAAGGTCACGGGCTGTGACAATACGAGCATTATATGATTAGGGCTAGGAGACCTTGATCATGTCCCCAGTACCTTATTGACAATGGCCATTGTTACGAGGTACGAATGGCTTAGGGATGGATCCCGGCCCCTTGTGGGTACACCTAATTCCTTTTCGATATCCTTAATGGGATACAAGATTTGTGCATGAATCTCTTGGAGATTTATTTTCTTATTGATATGAGATATAATCGATGATAAGATTGATCGATTTGAGTTACAAGAAAAGTATATGATTTAACTGAAAAGTTACGAGAAAAGTGAACGAGTTTTAAAGCATCTGATTTCATGATATGAGTATATTTATCTTATTTTAATGATATATTTGAATGAAATGAATTACAAAAAGAGCATATGACTTCAACGGAAAAGTAACAAAACAAGATAAAACGGAGTTATATGCATATGTTTATGTGTTTTTACGAGCTTTGAATTATGAACATGATTTTTATATTATATTATATTATATTATTACTGATTTGAACTGCATATAGTGGCATGGTACCACTCTTTTATATGCTTTTCCTTACTGGGCTTTCCCCAAAGCTCAACCCTTACTCACTATCCCAGATAGCTCTTCCGTGCGCGTGATTATAGTCGTTTCAAAGTAGTGAAGGAGATTGCTAAAGGAGTACAGGTACATGCAGAATTTTTAATTTATATTCAGACTAATAAATGCACAGTAGATGTGTTTGTAAACGGAATGAAATTAGTGTAGTGTCAAATTGAAAATGTACATGATCTAGTGGGATGTAAATTATATTGGACTGTTATAAATAAAATTATAAATATTATATCATAGTTTTATTATTTATTATTGATGGTTTAATAAATTTAATGACTTAGGGTTTTACTGGTAATGAGAATTATAGAATCGAACTTACATCGACATCGAATGCAAACCAATTGATACCGAGTAATTGAATGAGAAAAATAGAAGTATAAAGAAAAATTTGGTTCGAAATTTTATAATTTCGGACTTTACAAAAGTGGTATCAGAGCAAGATTTGTTTAGTACATGTCGGTGTAAGTAGGATAAAATTGATTTACATCCCACACTGCTATGCATAGTCTAAATAGAAATTGTGAAGAATAGTTAGAAAATGGAATGAAGTGTTGATCGATTGAGGAATATTGATGGTAGACAGAAAGAACAAGAATGATAGTGATTGATGTTGTAAGAAAGTGTTATAAAAATGAGTACTGGATGATTTAGATTGATTAACGGAATCAAACTTAGTGAGAATGATCGGAAGTAATTGATAATTCCTGTGTAATTGGAGATGATAAAGTGAGCATAGGGGAGATGAATGATATAAGTAGAAATGAGAATTATTAGTGAATGATATAGATATTATAAGGAAATAGGTATTGAACGATTGGAAATGATTGATAAAATTATGGTTGATTTGGAGACAATAGAGTAATCGCGATGAATATAATAGGTATAGGAATTGAAGAGAACTGAAGGAAATAACATGATAGTTAATGAACAGTATAGATATTGTACGGAAGATGATGAGTGTCGTGAGTCACCAAAAATAAAATTTCCTAACTCTACTATGTAGATAGCGGAGCAAGGGTCGAACCCACAGAGACTGAATTATTTAAGTTAATTATTAAATTAAAAATCTAATCTTAGGGTTTAGGGAAAGAAGAAATTTGGGGGTTTTGGAGACTATTCTAAAATAAAGAAAACAGGAATTATTAAATATCAAAAACAAATAGCAAAAAGCTTCAGTTACAAGGCATTTAATTATTCTTGGATTTAGATGTTGATCATTGATTATTTAAGATCATTGTCAATTAAGTAGTCAACCGTAGTGTAATTCCCCAGCGTCCAATTACACCTATCTTTCCTTACTGTGTTGTTAATTAAAGGCTCAGCGTCTTAATTAATCTCTAACTATCAAAATTTACCTATGCTCAGCGCTATATATTAAGTTTTAATAGCAGCATTAATATCTAGAAAGATTTGAGTCAACATTAAGTAACAAACTCACTCAGCGCGGTTTATTTAACTTAAACCTTGATTCTCCTATATCCCTAGTGATTAACTCCACAAGCAATTACGGACTTATGTTTTTAATTCGGCGGTAGATTATTTAATTTAACTAAATAGTGTGCACCCTATCTAATTAAACAAACAATCATTATAATGTGCTCAGAGAATCTTGGATACTTAATCAACAATTATATAATAGGTTCAAGAATCTCACAACATGCTTTTCCCAAGAATAATCAATTTACCTCATAACTGAATAAGAAAACTACTCACTAGTCATATTCAAGATCATAAAATTCAAGTTTAATATTATAAAGATTACAAATATCATGCAAGAAACAATCAAAGAAGCAATCTTTAATAATATAAAATCAGAATTAATAATCAAGATTATAAACTAACAAGCAAGAACACACAAACAATATTAATTTAAATAAAGAAAACAAAATCAGAATTAAAAATAATAAAGAAATCAGCAACTAATTAAAAATAAAAAAAATAAAATTTTATTAAAAACCCTAAAGAAAATCCTACAAGACTAAAAGAGAAAAGGGAGGAGAGGGATGTAAAGGGATTTTTGGGATGTTGTTTATGAGAGCCTTGTGCTCTTTATATAGGCCTAAGGAAGAGTTTAAAAGACTTTCCTAAGCAATGTGGGATTCAGATAAGAGTTTACTTGGGAAACAAGTAATTTGACTAGTCAAACTCTTATCTTTATCTCATCATCTTTTACAATTATTTTCTAAGTAAAATTCCTAAGGCCTATTTTTATTAATTAATTACAGATATAAGACAAAATAAAATTAAGAAATTATCTTCTCTCAACAAAATCTGGTCTTGAACTTGCTTTGTTGGAATTTCTTCTCAATCTCGTTTTTCTGCCCAGAATTTCGTACTGATTTTGTCCAGATGTTTGACCCACCAAATGAACTCCAATTTTTGTGATCTTGGACATTCTGGAAACCTTGAGAAGTCCTCTACAACTTCCATGAAGGCCACTTCTTGAGATCAGGTCATTAAATTGGTCAAAAACGTCAATCTTTCAAGCTGGACGGAAATATCTGCACTTTGCTCTTTTAGCTTCTTTTTATTCTAACTTTGATATTTAATACCTAAAACATAAAATAAACATTAGTAAGCTCTTTTAGGCATAAAACATCAATAAAAGCAAATATATTAGCACATATAAAATTCACAAAATATCATCCTATCAGAAGATAGAGAATTAACATGAATGAATGAGATGAATATTGGAGCAAGAATAATTGATTTAAACGTGTATTATTGAGGATCATAAGATAAATGTATATGATATTATTGATATGGAAATTGATATGGTTTAATAAAGGTAAGATTCATAATTTTTGAATATGCAAATTACTGCATTTCTTGATTAAAGTTTAATAAAACGCAATTAAATTCCCTATAGTGGCTTTGGATGCCCGAACACGAAAGGTACTTCAAAGTACCTCCCATACTCCATCTGGTTATCCAACCCACTATCGATCCTTCCTAACAGATCGTGCCTAAATGATTTTATTCCTGTCATTAGAATTGCATATAGGCTATATGATATTCGTCTTTATGTGTGATGGTTGGGATTGCTAAAGAATTCTCTGGTTGTGATAAATATGCCATTTAGAGGAAACATAACTAATGGATATAGCAAATAGTAATTATAGGCTACTAGTAAAAGGAAGAAAAATCGGTAGTGGATATCGTTAGGCTAAAACTGTTTAAGCAATAGTTTGATTGAAATTTGGAGGACCAAATTTCAAAAGGGGGGAGAATGTGAGAGCCCAAAATTCAATATTCTCCCTATATCTATTGAAGATGCTAAAGTGGAATATTAAGCGAAGTCACGGAAATAAATTCACATATGTTATGGAGTTTACGTGCAACAAATTCGAAAATACGATCGTGTCCATATGCCGAAAAGATTTTTCTAAATAACGGTCAAACCAAATTGACTTTGGACACGTAGATTATCATAGGAGAATCCTCGAGTAAAGAACTTTCACGTGGATCCAGCCCATGAATTTAATTTCGCGAAAATGCTAAAAACAACGCGAACAAAACGAAAATCATTCATTTAAGGGTAGTTTAGTAATTTCACTACCCATACTTGGTCAAACTAGCTTAAGAGTTAACTTTTGATCATGTTTGACCCAAATATATGAAAAATAATAAAATACAAAATCAGAAGTTTAAAAATATTAAATAATAGTGGATGGAAATGGAATTAGTGGAGATGTGTAAGGGCAAATTGGTCTTTTCTCAAGGGTTAGTCAAAATTGGTCAACATTTGATTAATTTGACTTAGAAAATAAATAAAATAAATAAAACTAAAAATGAAAATTCAAGTATGGGCAGAATTTGTATTGTGCAATGGCAAGTGTGAAAATAAAGAATTTTTAAAAGGGTATTTTGGACATTTTGGGGCTGTATCAGATTTTATAATTAAAAATATAATTAAAGACCAATGAAATAGAGACAACACATTAAATTCTAGCATTTTCTTCCAGCCTTCTTCAGCTTTCTCCAACCCGTCAGTTTTGCTGCTGCAAGTCTCATTGTTTCCTCCACTTTTACTCCAAGTGTTCTTCTCGTTCTCACTAGGAAACAACATCTTTTCTTCATCCAATCACTTATGTTCCTTCATAGAAATCATTCTCCACCTCCAGAACTCTTAAACCATCCAAAAATCTCAGCCAAAAACCCCCAAATGTAAGCTATCTTACTGCTGGCAGAACCTGTTCCTGCACAGGTAAATCGTTGCACTAATTTTCTACACTTCCATCATTTGTTCATGGCTGTATTGGATGTGTGGAAGATGTATATGGTTGTAGTTTGAAGTAAAAACTTGTAGAGAATATGCTAGGGTATTCAGCCATGGTAGAACTTATGAGATGATGATGGTGATATTGATGTATCCATGCTGTAGAAAGATAGTTTGCTAAGTAGTAAGAACAGCCACGGTGCAAATTTAACAGAGTATATAATGTAGAAGATGTTAGGGTTTGGTCATGGGCTGTTGTCAATGCAAATATAAAGATTTCTATGTGGGGATGGAAGAGAATGGTGGTAAGAAAAATAATCAATTCAGCCATGCATTTAAATGAACTAGAACACATAAACTTGGTGGGCTAGATGTGTTCGGCCATGAAGAAAAAAAGAAGGGAAAATAAGCTAACTTTGTTGTGTGGAGATGGAAAATGTTGGTATATGGTGTTTTAGGTATGATTAGATTTATAAATTAAAAGAAGACTATGTTTATGCATGAAATGGCCATTAAGAAAAGATGATGATAGTGGCGTGAATAGGTGCAGGAAAATGGAGGAAATTAATATAAGGAATATATAAAGAATATTAGTGAAGTTAATATTTAAAATAAAAGGGATTAGAGGACCATGGCTATTTGGTTGTGGATTGTTCAAGAAGGAGTTAAATTGGTTTTAATGAATTAATGGTAAAATGATAATATTGGCATAGTGAGGAAGTATGATCATGCATCTAAAATGATTAAATTCCAACCTAGCGTTTTCGGCCATGATAATGCTTTATGGTGAAGATGGAATTTAATTAAATATTAGATGTATTTTTGACGAAGATAAAGCATAAGGGTTGTTCATGAAGCTAAATGGGAAAGCAAATAAGGATAGTGAGAATGATCACTTTTGGTCAAATGGAATTTTATGAAAATTCCACTTTAGTTCCTTAAATGAAAATGATAAAAAGAGAAGATTAGAAGAGGTAGAAGAAATTTAATAAATTTGAGTAATGAGTATTAATTTTTATTGTTATTTTGCAACTACTAATTCGGGAAATTAAGTGACTTTGTGGTGCGAATTTGAGTGCTATCTCACACTACGATTAAGGTAAGGAACATGTATAAGAGTTGCCTAGGAAACGTTTTATTTGCATCGTAAATTTTCAGAATCAAATCGTAATGGTTCTGTACCCAATTCTCCTAAAACAAAAATATAGGAATTTATTTTACATTCATACAAGTTTAAATATGATTTTATTTGCATGAAATATATTTTATTATTATTATTTTATATGAAATGATTTATATATCTTGATTTATATGGAATGATTTACATGCATTGATTTATATGAAATGATTTACATTAAATGATTTACATGAAATGTTTCAAATTGCATAAATTGTAATTTTTCATGATTATGGATTGACTGAAGATCATTGCTATTTGAAATGATTTCTACAGTTAAATTATATAAATATATGAAATGGTTTTGAGATTGGTAACTTCTATGGTGATCATGTATACTTATGTGCTTACGTGATTTACTTGTATTTGTATATGACTAGGAGATCTTAGTCAAGTCCTCAGCACAACAGTTGTCACCTGACTAGTGTACACTGTGGACTTCTGATAATGGCCATTTGTATTCTTTTATGTGCTTGGCTTAGAGGAGGATCCCTGGCCCACGTGTTGGGTACACCACTTTTATGTGCATCCCTTATGGGATATTTTATATGCATGACCCTGTTGGATGTGACAGTCTCCACCGAATTTATTGAGTTACTAATTTGGTTGATATGAAAGAAAGAATTGTTTAATTTGACTGATTGATAATAAAGACTTTTAAATGAATTGATTTACTGTACTAAATGAGAATAGAAAAGTGTTTGCTTAATCATGATTTGAAATGTTATCGTTTTATTTACTGAAATTTTTACTGAAATTCTGTTATAGCATCATTTAATAAATTGTTTATATGTTGATATTGAACTAAAATTGCATTTCATAAATTATCAGATGTTTTATATTTATTTCATCGTCAATTGCTTACTCCCTATAGTCGCTACTAGGGACCGGAATACAACAGGTACTTCAAAGTAGCTCCCATACTCTACTTGGTTACCTAGCCGACTATAGCATCCTACCTATACTGTCTCCTAGTAAGCCATTAGGTGATAAATATTTTTATTACATTTTAATAGTTACTTTTAATATGCCTCATTCATAATTAGTTTAAATAAATTATTTTTATTTAACTTCTTATAGTACACACTTTTATATATGTTTCTTACTAGCTTTCCCCAAAGCTTACCCCCTCTTTCTCTCCTAGATTATTTGCAATGACACTTCGTTTCATTTGAGAGGAGCATAGTTTTAGGCCTATAGTATTCCTTCGAGGCGGATTTGGAGTTCGTAGAAGGTATATTCTACTTTACATATATATTATAGACATGTTTGTATAGTATCGTATTAGTTGGGGATGTTAATAATAAACTGTACCATAGTAGCAGTTAGAGAAATCGAATTATATGGGTGTAGAATATAATGAATGAAAGGATTATATTTTTATTTATATGAATAAATGGGTTTTGTGTCTAATGATATTGTTATCTTCATAACTTTGGTAAAATGGATTTGAAAATTAATGTATAAGAAAGACAGTGACACTGGCAAACAGCCTAACCACTACATGATATTGAAAAAGTCATTTGGTAAAGTATGTGTACATCGGGTGTTACAAAAAACTATGAAAGCATTCGGCCAAGTGAAAATTGGTAGTGAATTCATAGTGATTTTAATGTTTGAATAATGGAAAATGTTTATATAAGGTGTAATAAAAATGGTTAGGTTCATAAATTAAAGAGATCATAAGTTTAAAATTGAAAAGGCCATTTGGCCATAAGGTGAGGATGATGGAGATGGTGTAATTTGCTACATGGGAAATATGAAATGAATATAAAATTTTAATGATTGTAATGCATGAAATTTGAACAGAGTAAGAGTAAACATAGAGATGATGGTTCCAATCGGTAAAGGGCTGTACCTAGAGAAGTATGGAAAATTTTAGTACATGAAAAGAATGAAATTAATATACGAGATAAATAAATATTATTGGTAAAGTGAAGGATTAAAAATAATAGGCGTAGGAACATATGGGAATTTTGGACATAAGTATATTTTTAAGAAAATGTATTATTTCCAATGAATAACAAGTATAAAGATGATGGTAAATGATGGAAAGATATAGCTATGGTGTAAACTTGTGAAATCCCCCAATTTCATGTGAATTCTCTATGATTGTAAAGTAACTTGGCTTAAATGAAGTAAATAGATATGAGAATTATGAAAGGAAAATGATGCATGGAACATAGGAGAAGTAATGAGATGGAAGATTTAATAGTCAAGGAAATTAAATTGATGTTATAAGAATAATTGAGGTATGAGCAAAGAATTAATATCAAAAAATTAAGTGTAACTAAAGACAAGTGTTATATGGAAGAAAGGAGACCAATTAAATGAATGGTCAAATAATGATGGTCAAAGGTTAAGATGAAAAGATTTAATTGGATGATGATAAAATTTATATCAGATTTTAATTGGTCTAATGAGATGTGGCTGATGTGAGAATGGAAGAAGAAAATTAAAAAGGGTCAAAGAGTCAAATGTCAATGGTCAAGGGAAAGCATGGCTGAGATGAGATGATATTGGATAGGGGGAGCATTAAATGAGGCTGCATGAGTCATCCCCCAGCCATCACCCCTACGGCAGCCACTCTTTCCAGCTCTCTCCCTCTCGTCCTCTCCATTTCTCCAAGCTTCCAAGTTTCTTCCATAGTCACCTTGACAAACGCCCTCACTCTTCCATCGATCCATTACGTTCATTTAATGAAAAACGATCCTTTTCGTTAGACTAAGAGATATCCAAAGTTTGGTGGATTGATTTCAAGTATTGGAAGAGATCTCAAGGTTTGAGATTTTGGTCTCTAGTGGAGGTAAGAGAAGAAGATGATTTAGTCAATTTGGTTCATGGTCTGAAGTTGTACTAAGTTGATATGATGTATGTATGATGATTATTTAAAGGTTTAAATTGATTTGATGTTACAGCTTTGAAGGAGTGAAAGCTAGGGTTAACGCATCAAGTGATTTCGTGTTCTCGAAGAAATCGAGGTAAGAAATTTATGTAACGGACGTAAGGCGGCTATATCCGCATGTTTTATGATGTTTGTATGTGGTTTGGAAAGAAACACCAGCTGATTTCATGCAAGAAAATTGACATTTTTGCACTTGTCTCCTAGTACCAATTAGGCTAGGGGAAGCCGACTGCCTTAAAGGGAAGTCGACTGACTAGAGACAAACAAAACGCCGTTTTTCGAAAACCGACTCAAACCAATCGACTGCTATGTAAGCCAGTCGACTACTATTTACCCAGAAGCATTCTGTTTCAAAAACAGTCGACTGCTATATGTACCAGTCGACTGCTATTTCTTAAGAAGCATTCTGTTTGAAAACCAGTCGACTGCTATATGGACCAGTCGACTGCCCTCATGCGTTTTCAAAATGAAAAATATCGAAATTTTAAATGAAAATAATTTCGATAAATGAAAGTATGAAGCAGCAGCCGACTGCCCTATTAAGCCAGAAAAGAGGTTTTCAAACCTATTTTCAGAAAATATGAAATGTCATGGCAAGAAACTATATGGCATATGTTTTGAGATTATGCACTTTCATGTTTCCAGTAGGGGCTCTGATCAAGTCCTGAAATGATGTATGTTATGGGCTGAGGAACCATAAGTCAGGCCTCAGTCGCTACAGAAGGACACCTGACTAGTGTTAACTGTAGCCACCAACAGTTGGCCAATCTGTCTATATTATATGTTTGGCTAAGGGAGGATTCCTGGCCCTACGGGGTACGCCACATGATGATGATGATGATGCAGTGCATAACTCCATAAAAGTACAAATAGTTTTTATGTTATCAAAAAACTATATGTATAGGCGATTTCAAAGAATAAAGAAATCGAAAGTACTTGGTTTACTTGTACAAAAAGTTTTAAAAGAAGTATATGATGTACGATTTCAAGAAAGTATGTTTGCTTAAACCATTGAAAGAAATATGCATGGTTGCAAACAATGCATGAAAGGAGTATACAATGTATGCATGCTTTATAATGCTTTACATGACATTATAGAGCCAAGTAGGAAAAAAAACTGCATATAGAGACATATCACGCTCTTTTACATATTTTTCTTACTGAGCGTAAACTCACCCTTTTACAAACATTTTTCATACAGACTATCTGAAGTAATCCCTCGCTCTCGATAGAAGAGCCACCGAGTGGATTTTGAAAGTTTACCTCCGAGAGACGCTTCCCAAGTAGTATAGAAGGTATACTTATGTAATTATGCAAAGTAAATTGTAATTCAGCTATGGTACAGTACAACTAACATTATTGAATATAAGATGTCGGGGATTTAAGTTAAGATGATGCATGAGATCCTGTGGAAACGGATGATACATATATACATGTATCATTAGTTTGTTTTATTGAAATTGAATTATTCATATTGAGCTGTTAGATATTAAGCTTAAGAAAGAAAAGTATGATTGACATTGACAAGCAAATCTAATCAAGTTAAGTGAAAAAGGGAAAAAGGTGAATTGTAAATGTATGGTGACTGGGACGTCACAAAACTAGCAAGTATGGAGTATAAGAATATATGGCAAATTCGGCCAAATGGGGATTCATAAGAATTCCATTTTGTTTTTCTTTAGTGTAAAAGATTAAATAGGAATTTAGTGAAAAATATAAGAGAATTTATAATTTGGAGCAATAAATCTTAATAGTTTTAATGATCATTTTTGCAGCTCGTGACTTGGAGAAATAAGTGGCGTAGTGGTGCAATTGGATTAATTATTTCTACACTGTGAATACGGTAAGGAAAGTATATGGAAGTAGTATAGGAAATACTGTGCTTGCATGTGGGAAAAAAATTGGGTGATTTAGAATTATAAACTGTGATTTTGAAACGGGTTAGGATGGAAATCAAACTGAAGTATTATTGAAACTTTTAGAAAATCCACCCTTAATTATTCATGTGCTCACTTTCTAAAATAAATAATAGAAAATTTATGTTATAAATTTACAATATGTTTTGAGCTATATGAATTGCATATGTGTTATTTTAATTAATTATTTTACAATAAATAGTATTTTTTATATAATTCAAATACTTGAATATTTGAAATAGTAATTTTATGAGATTTATTTACAGTAAATAAAATGATTACTTGTTTATACGATTATGGACTGATTAAAAATAGTTTACATGAAAATGATTTTATTATGATTTTATGATATATGAAAATGATTTTTATAAGAGTGTTGGCTCCTTGAGGATTCATGCATACAAATGATATGATGATTAGGGCTGGAAGACCGTAGCTAAGTCCCCAGTACCTTCCCCTCTCGATCACAGTTGTCACTGATGAGTGTACACTGAAGATCTTCGGTAATGGCCATTGTTATAGATAGGAATGGCTTAGGGCTAGATGGCTGGCCCCACGTGCGTACGCCTAATCCTATACAGGTCCTTCTAGGGATATAGTTCGTGCATGAGTTTCTTGGATGTTAACTTTTATAGTGATTTAAATAGTATGTCAAATGATTGATTTACAAACAGATGATAGATGGATTTCTAATTACACAGTATACGAAATGATTATTAGTTTACCGATAGACGACAAATTGATTTAAATGATTCGAAAAGTGAAAAAAGTATATGAACAATATATGTTTTAAATGAGTTTTCAATATATGTTTACATGAACCCATATGCATTATTTTATTTACGAAATTTAGATCCATGATTTTACTGCATATAGTGGCATAGTGGCATAGTGTTACTCTTTTATACTCTTTTTCTTACTGAGCGTAAACTCACCCCCTTATTTTTCCATCCAGACTATTTGCAATAGTTTTCGCTCATCGTAAAGGAGCTTATTTTTGGAGCCTACAGGATTCCTTCGGAACCTGCGTGCAGTCCACTGAAGGAATATTGTATTTCATTATATATCTAAAACATATTGTATAGTACTCTTATTTTGTAAATATTTTCGGGGATGTAAACTAGTAGAACTCGTACTGTGATAGAGAGTAGAAATTGGGAAACATGGATGTATATTTAGAGTGAAATAATGAATATTTTGTGATTAATATATTAGTAATTTAAATTTTGTGGTCTTATTTTTATCTTGATTAAATGAAATTTATATAATGACAGATATCGTATATGAAAGAAAAAAAATAACATTGGCAAACAGCCTAACCAATATTAGAAAAGGAAAAAGTTAATAGGTAGTCCGAACACCCGGTTGTCGAGAATAGAGTGGAGCATTGAGACTATGGCCACTTTATTTACGCAGTTTATGCCGAATTTTCCAAACATGGCCATGAGTGCACCACCTGCCACACCTACAGTGCCTCCCACTCCACCCATGAATACTCCTTCTGCACCTCTTGTTTCTTCAGTGCAGCCCCCACCAGTACAAGCAAAACTTCCCTCATCAGTTCAGGTTCCAAATAGGCGGGATCCTAAAGCTTCTTGCAGTGTTAGTCTGATAAAGGAGTTTAAGAAGTTAGATCAGCCTAAGTTTAAGGGAGATAGAGATCTGTTGGCAGCAGAAAATTTGGTGAAGGCGGTCACAAAATTATTTGTTAGTAGACGATGTAGAACATTGATGGCAGTCCACTCAGACTATCTTAGAGGCTCGACACCCAAAGATCACGTGTGATCTATTCTTGGATGCATTCATTAAACAATATATCCCACATACTGCCCAGAAAAAGCTGAAGATTGAGTTTCCTAATTTGACTTAGGGAAACATTACCGTCGATCAATATGAGTCAAAATTCATCACTTTGAGCAGATTTGATCCGGAGGTGTTACAAAGTGAGGAACATAAAGTATACAGGTTCCTAGAGGGATTAAAGCCATCTATTAGATCCAAGCTTTATGTTGCGCTCTAAGACCTATACCGCAAGTGCACGGGTCGCGACAAGTAATAAAGTAGTGAGTAGAGTATCGTTCCCACGAGGATTGTATAGGTTATTTAGCTAAGTATTAAAATTAGTTACACCTAGATTTATTCAAACAACTAAAATTTTATAAAATTAATCAACTATTAATATGGTTTTAGAATTAGATGAGCAAATGGCCTTGAATAGGAATCTATGGAGGCAGAGAATACATATGGACGATCTAACGTGATTTTAGATATTGGTTCATATAGCCTACCCCAATCTATTGGGATAAAGGCTTTGATGATGATGATGATGATGAATTAACTATTAATATAATGAAAATTAAGTATGAAATAAATTTGCAACTTAAAGGTAAAGTGCATGAAAATTAAAATTGCAAAATAAAAATGGATCAACATAAAATAAAATTACCTAAAACTAAAATTTAAATTATTTAAACTAAATCTATCAGCATGCATTAATAAATATTTTACTAAATACATAAAATAAAATATAACATAAATATATTAAGCAAATTATTATAATATTCTAAACTAGCTACAGCTAACTACTAAAATCTTAAACTAATAAGCTAATAAATATATAATATATAATATTCCAACTATCTCACTAATCATGAACATGGCACTTTTAAAATTGCATGTAAATTGTAATTACAAAGCTGCAAAATTGTTCCTGCCAAACACGCAAGCCATTCTTCATGCCACGCTTCACGTCACTAATAACAACCTACTACTTTTGCACCTGTTATGTCACGTATGTCTTCTACGAGCAACGGCAACCCAGAAATGCAGCAGACCCATGTTGCACACCATCTGTAGTTCACGCTTCTAGCTGCTTCACGCCAAACCGCTCAGCAGCCACGTTCAGAAGCAAGCGTTCTTGCCAAAGCAGTCCGAGTTTCTTGCAGCATACACGTCCAACAACCTCCAGCTCGTCACACCGACCAACCATGGCTTCAGCCCTCTTTGCACAGTTAGCAACGAAGCCAGCCAACCGTGCCTCCTCTTGCTTCGGTCTTAAAGACAGTAGATAGTTTCAACGAAAGCTAAGGCAGATAATATGAAGTGCAGAAAAAAATAAAGAGACATTGATGACAAGACTCCCACACAGCTTCCATCCCCCATTTCGAAATCTACTTTAAGAATGGGAATACAAGCTCAGATTAATTCCTAAACTAAAAACAAGCAACAGTAAAGAAAAGCTTGAAAAATGGTGAAGAAGGAGTTGCTGTCACCAAGCTCCCCTGCACCTCGCCTAAAACTAAGGAAGACTGTAAAAAAAGGCAGTAAAGGTTGAAGACGATGGCTCTTGTCACCAGCCTCCTCTCCACACTAAACCGAAACTACAACAGAAAAATAAAGTTCTCAAGTGTTCCTAAACTAAACGAAAAAGTATATGGAAACATGGAGAAACACTACTGAAGAAAAACACAGCAAATTGGGAAGACATTTAGCCGCTGTCACCAGCCAAACTTCCGCCCCCCCGCCAGACTCTTGTTGCCGCCTCTCCTTTTTTACATATTAGGGTTCTTCAAGGGCTTTGGCCATTAGTCTCCACAGCCTGGACTCTCAGTTTTTTTTTTGTTGAAGTCCACTTCAATGAATATGTTGTGGGCTTGCATGAAGAAAGGTCAAGGCTTGTAGGTTTTGGTATTTAAGATGGGTTTAAATAATGTTTGGGTTTTATGTGAGAATGAGATATGTTTAAGTGGGTTATGGTGGGATAATGGTTAAAGGGTTTTTTTTTTTAGGGTTTGGAAAATTGGTTTAGGTAAAGATATATGGTTTCAAACTAATTTAGGGGTAAGGTGATGGGAAATGGGTTTAGGGTTTGGGTAAGTTTAGGGATTTAAGGATAAGGTTAAGTTGAGGGTTTAAGCACCAAATTCAACAATTTTTCCTTGACTTCCTTGTCATTTTCTTGATTTCCTCATCATCCTCGAATTTCCTACACATGAAAACAATTTAATTAAATTAGGAAGAAAATACCTTAAAATTCCAAAATTTAATCAAAATTGATGCAATAAAATACTCTAAAAATGTATATTTTAGAGACTTATCACTTTACCCCTCTGGACATTGGTACTTATGATGAGGTAGTCTATAAGGCTCAATTATGTGAGCAGGACTATGAATTTACCATGCAGATTCTTAGTCTAAGGGTAAGGGAAAGATAAGGCGAAACGAAGAATAGATGATAAAGTTTTGGGTGACAAGTTATTTAAAAAGGTGAAGAAGGAGGAGAATACTTTGAGAGCTACAGGTATAAAGATAGAGAATGATAAATCCCGATCCTCAGCTGGTAGTACCATGGGTCCGCAGAGGGACATACAAAGACAGTGTGAATATTGTGGGAGATTTCATGGTACCCAGCCGTGCCGGTTGTTGACTGGAGCTTGCTTTAGATGTGGTCAAAAGGGGCATCCGATGAGGGAGTGCCCAAATGTGAGTCAGGAGGCACCAACAGAGTCAGAAAAGATCGCACACAGTAGACTCACCAATCTATTCCACCACAACGTAAGGCCATGACAACCAAGAAGGGAAAGAAAGTTGTGACCTAAGGTTGGGTTTTTGCTATTGACAAGGAGTTCGATGATACCACTTTTTTTGATATGATTAAAGGTAAGATTTATAATTTTTGAATATGCTAGGTAATGCATAATATTGCTTGGGTTAGGCTGAAGTAAATGCAAATAAATTCCCTATAGTGGATTTGGATTCCGGAACATGACAGGTACTTCAAAGTACCTCCCATATTCTATCTAGTTATCCAACCCACTATAGTATCCTTCTTGATAGATAGTGCCTGAGTGATTTTGAATCCATTTACTTGAGTTGCATATAAGATAAGTTATGTCAATATTTATATGTGTTTGTTTACCATAATTATAAAGGAATTCCCTTACTGAGATTTTTTAGTGAAAATTTAAATTATTGATATGGCATCCTATAATAGGCTACTTGTAGAAGGATGAAATTGATAATTGATACTGTTAGGTTAAAATCGTATAAGCAGTAGTTTGATTTAAATTTGGAAGACAAAATTTCTAAAGGTGGGGAGGATGTGAGAGCCCAAATTTTCTATTCTCCCTATACCTATTGAAGGTGCTGGATAAGAATATTAAGTTAAGTTATGGAAATTAATTCCCACATGCTACAGTGTTAATGGGGAAAATTGTCAAGTGGGCCCCACTAAGTAATTTTTAACTTGGATGGATTCCGAAGTGGTAAATTGTGAATTGTGGGCTTGAGATACTTAACCGGGAAGAAGGTCACTTTTCAAAATTCTCTTTCCTAAGTATACCTTAGTTTAAGCGAAACAAATTCAAAAATAATGATCGTGTCCATAAGCTGGAAAGATTTTTCTGAATAACGGTCAAACCAAATTGACTTTGAACCTACAGACTGTCATAGGAATATCTTCGTGCAAAGAAGTTTCATGTGGATTGTGAAATCCATAATTACCTTTAATCTTTCCATATCAATATAGTATTTTAAGTTAGAATGATTGGATAAATTGTGCTAGGAAGTTGCATTATGTATTATAGGTAAAGGGGGAAACGTACTAAGTGGGCCCCACAAGATAATCTGTAATCCGGACTGATCTCAAAGTGGCAAAATGTGAATTGTGGGCCAAAATACCGTAGTGGTAAGAAGACAACTTCCTGAAATTCTTTTGTTTAAGCATACTTAGGTTTATATGAAACAAATCTAGAAATGACGATTTTGTCTATAGGTTGGAAGAATATTTTTAAATAACGGTCAATATAGTTTGACTTTTGACCAATAGACTGGCATAGATGAATCATCGGGTGAAGATGTCTTAGACTATCCCAAGCCATGGATTGAATCTCTTGAAAATGTCGAAAATTAAGTGATCATATCATTAGGGGTATTTTTGTCATTTCACCTACATTGCCGCCCCACTTATATCTTTAAGGTCAAAGAATTGACTTCTATATTTTTAGAAGGTTATGATTATGAGGAAATAAATATAAAATCTTAATATATTAAAGTGATATGTGGGACATGAAGGAATAAGACCAATTTATGTTGGATTATGCCCTTAGAACCATTCATTAGATGATTGACTTTGGCTTTTTTTTTATGTATCATGACATTTTTATTTATTATAGTTCATTATTATATTTGTCTTATAACTGCGTAATGTAATCTTATATGATAATGTCCTTAGAATAGTAATAACACACTATTCTTAAAGTATCCCTAGTCAAGTATTATTGTAAACAAGGATAACAATGATACGATAAGAATAGTATGTGGTTGACTGATGATGGAGATCCAAGCTCACAAAGCTCAGGTCATGTTCGTGATGATCGTGATCCTTTGAGTATCCATGGAGGTCCAATTACAAGAGCTAAATCAAAGATAATGCAACAAGCCTTGGCTGGTTTCATTGATATTGCTAGAGAGAAAGCCCGACAAAGCTTGAGCATGGAGGATGATAAAGTCTTCTACAACATGGTCCAAGCCCAAGTTCAACCTTCTTGAAGACACACAAGTATTGGGCCGAAATGCAAATTAGGCTAGATGCATATTTTATTTATTTAAGTATTATTGGGCTTAACATTTTCTTAATTTAATTTAAGCCCAATTCCTTTTTAAATAATAGATTTTGTAAGACTTCTATTACTTGTTCTACAAGTTAGGAGAGTAGGATTCCTATTGCTTGTTCTGCAAGTTTGCTATTTCCTATTCTGCAAGTTGGAAAGTAGGATTCCTATTACTTGTGCTGCAAGTTATCTATTTGCCTATAAATAGTTATGTAACCTTTTGGGGAGAACACAATTGATTTTAGTAGTAAAATTGAGAGACTTCTTCTCTTTGGTTCTCTTGAGAACTCTTGAACTTATCAAGGTCTTCCTTGTGGCGTTCTTCTACCTTTCACCAATATATACCATAGGTTCTTGCTTTTCTAAGCAACGGGTCTTGGTCCAATACCATAGGTTCTTGTGTTTCTACACAACGGGTCTTGGTTTTATCTCTAATTTTTGTTTTCTTTTGCTGCGTTTTTAACTTGTTCTTGTTGTTCTTCGTCTTCTTCATTGAACCTCATCTTCTTTCGGTAAGGTCCATATCATTTGGTATCAAAGCTTAGGTTTAATTCGTGGGAGTTTCGTTTTTGTTTTTTTTTTCTTTGTCTTCTTGTCGTGGACAAACCTTGATCTTAAATCCTTTTCCAAGCCACCACTAATATTGTTTGTCCCTCAAACCTATTGTCTTTACTTAGCCACCAAGTAAACCCTATCTTGTTCTTCAAGCAACCAAATCCCAAAGGTTTTCTTGCTCACCAAGAAACCTTCAAAAGCTCTACATTACATAAAGACTACTTGTTTCACAAGCCACCATTCCCTCTCATTCCTTGCCACACAAGCTGCTACCAAAACCAGCTTGTTTTTGTCAAAAAGTTGCCTTGTTCCCCAAGTAAACCTCTTCTTATTAATTAGACTTTTTTTTCTTCATTGTTCATTTACTTTAGTAAAATATAAAAAAAAAGAGAAAAAAAAAGAGAAAAAAAAAGAAAAGAAAAAAAAAAGAGAAAAGAAAAATCAATTCAAGAGGGGATTTATTACATCGTGTGTAGCAAGTGCAACATCAAAGGTAATTCGTGGAGGTGTGCTTCATCAAAATCTTAAGGTAGTCATTCTTTCTTGAGCTTTGAGATTTCTTATTTGCCTAATTTGAAAATTCATTGCTGCCATTCTACCCTACTGCCTAAAATTACCTTTTTGACCCTACCACATAAAAGGACAAAACTACCCCACCTTTGGCTAAACCCTACCCTATTTAAACATCCCAAAACACACATATTTCCTTCAAGGTTTAGTTTCATTAGAGTCTTCTTAAGCCTTATTGAGTCTTGCAAAGTCTTGTTGAGTCTTCATTGTTTTGTTTTCCCTTGATTAAAATCTTGTGCTCAGCTTGTTTATTGTTGGTTGATAGTTGAATTCCATAAGCTGATTTTTGATTGAGTCTTGAGTTCAATATAGAACCTATAGAGAAAAGTTGTGTGAGGGAAAAAAAGCAAGAGTGTGTGAGTAACATTAGTAAAGAAAAGCCATATTAAAATTGTGTGAAACACGAGTGTGAGTGTTACATTCTTGTGTGTATTGAGTGTAAACACGTGAGGTCATACTTGTGAGGTCTGTTTCTAACGTTTCTTGCAGGTTACAATTATGTCTTCTAATAGTGAAAAGCTTGATTTGAGTAACATTGAAATCATGTTCCTAGCCATGCAACAACAACTTTCGAGGATAGAGTCAAAGTTGATTAAATATGATAAGTTGGAGCAACATGACGTTGCCCTAGCTAAGGTAAACCAAGATAATGCTTCTTATGCATGTGATAATGTAGCTAATAATAAGTTGGATAGCAATTACAGAGAAGATTTTGATGATGATTTTGATATGGACCTCATCGAAAGAAGATGAGGTTCAATGAAGAAGACGAAGAACACTTGAAGAAAAACAATAACAAGTTAAAACGCAGCAAAGGAAAACAAAAATTAGAAGTAAAACTGTGACATCCTCGTCACTCCCAAATACCAACTAATTTCCCATAGTTTTGGTTAGGCTGTTCAACGGTGCATCCTTCTTCTTTAATATAGCTAACACTATATTGTTTCCATGATGATATATTTCTCATACACATACAGGATCGTCTTTCACATAAGTATAAAACTCTAATATAATTTACATACTAATCTCTTTAACAATTTACATCCCCAATGTGTCTAATATACATCACTGTACTATAGTCTGAATTACATAATCAAAATGTATCTACCTTCAAGGGTGATGAGTGTCGTCAGTCACCAAAAATAAAATTTCCTAACTCTACTATGTAGATAGCGGAGCAAGGGTCGAACCCACAGAGACTGAATTATTTAAGTTAATTATTAAATTAAAAATCTAATCTTAAGTTTTACGGAAAGAAGAAATTTTGTGGTTTTGGAGTTTTGTAAGCTATGCCTAAAAGAGAGAAAGCAAGGATTATTAAATATCAAAAACAAATATGAAAAAGCTTCAGTTACAAGGTAATTAATTATTCTTGGATTTAGAAGTTGATCATTGATTACAAAATATTATTGTCAATTAAATAGTCAACCGTAGCATAACAACAAGCTCTGTTACACCATCTTCCCTTACTGAGTCGTTAGTTAAAACAAGCTCTTTAACTAATCTCTAACTACTTAACCTATCTAGAACAAGCTCTCTAGATATAAGTTGTAGCAGCATTAACAACAAGAAAGATATGGGTTGACATTAGATAACAAACACATAAGCTCGGTTCATTTAATCTAAACCTCAATTCTCCTCCATCCCTAGTGGTTAACTCCATAAGCAATTACGGACTTATGTTTTTAATCTGGCAGTAGATTATTCAATTAAATTAAATAGTGGGCCCTACCATCTAATCAAGCAAATAATCATGCAAATGTGCTCAGAGAATCTTGGATACTTAATCAACAATTATATTATAAGCTCAAAATCTCACAACATTCTTTTTCCCAAGAACAATGAATTTACCTCATAACTGAATAAGAAAACTACTCACTAGACATATTCAAGATCATAAAATTCAAGTTATATATTATAAAGATTACAAATATCATGCAAGAAACAATCAAAGAAGCAATCTTTAATAATATAAAATCAGAATTACTAATCAAGATTATAAACTAGTAAGCAAAAACACACAAACAATATTAATTTAAATAAAGAAAACAAAATCAGAATTAAAAATAATAAAGAAATCAGCAACTAATTAAAAATAAAGAAAAAAATAAAATTTTATTAAAAACCCTAAAGAAAATCCTACAAGACTAAAAGAGGGAAGAGGGATAAGAAGGATGTGAGGGATAAGAGAGATGCTGTTTATGAGAGCCTTGTGCTCTTTATATAGGCCTAAGGAAGAGTTTAAAAGACTTTCCTAAGCAATGTGGGATTCAGATAAGAGTTTACTTGGGAAACAAGTAATTTGACTAGTCAAACTCTTACCTTTATCTCATCATCTTTTTACAATTACTTTCTAAGTAAAATTCCTAAGGCCTATTTTTATTAATTAATTACAGATCTAAGACATGATAAAATTAAGAAATTATCTTGTCTCAACAAAATCTTGTCTTGAACTTGCTTAGTTGGAATTTCTTCTCAATCTCGTTTTTCTGCCCAGAATTTCGTACTGATTTTGTCCAGACGTTTGACCAACCAAACGAACTCCAATTTTTGCGATCTTGTGCATTCTGGAAACCTTGAGAAGTCCTCTACAACTTCCATGAAGGCCACTTCTTGAGATCAGGTCTTTAAATTGGTCAAAAATGTCAATCTTTCAAGCTGGACAGAAAATACTGCACTTTGCTCTTTTTAGCTTCTTTTTATTCCAACTCTGATATTTAATACCTAAAACATAAAATAAAGATTAGTAACCTCTTTTAGGCATAAAACATCAATAAAGAAAATATATTAGCACATATATAATTTGCAAAATATCATCTTATCAAATTCCCCCACACTTAGCTTTTGCTAGTCCTCTAGCAAACCTTAGCTAAACTAATTCCTAAAGAATTAAATCCTAAAATCCTAACTCACTTTCGTAGGAATCACGATTGCATTTAGCATATGCAATAAGCCTTTAAACCCTTAGGTCACCCCTAGTGGACGAGTTGTGTCTCGTGAGGGCTTTCAGAAGATATACCCACAACATCTTTTACTTAAGACTCAATCCTAAAAATTCAAAATAAGACTCAATTTTAAAAATTATGACTCCATCACCAAAACAAGATTAAGATCATGGACATATTTTCAAATCTTTCAATTCTTAACTCGTAACTTCAACAAGAGTTAAATAATCAAGTCAATCATATTCTAATCATTACTTCTCATATTCATGCATACTTCTAAATAAATTCATGCAAAATTTACAATCAACACAACTGAAACATATAATATCAACTTTGCAATTATCCACTTTACATTACTACAAACAAAGTCAATAGATCAAGAACCTTTTTTTTTTCTTTTGAGGTTTCAACAATGGTTTCCCTAAGTACTTACTTGCCTTTTTACGCGAATGTTAATATTGGTGATACCAACACCCGGTTACTCAACAAGTTAGCCCTCTTTTAGAGTGCTTTGCATACTCATATTTCAAGTCACTTCAAAGAATTTAATCAACAAGATCAAGCAACTCAAAACATTGGAGTAGAATTTAAAGCTTTCAACCTCTATTTTTTTTTCTTCTTTTTTTTTCTCTTTATGTTTATTTTTATTTTTTTTCTTTTGTTCTTGTCTATTTATCCTTTGCTTATACCAACTTCAATGAACTAATCACATTATCAATATCATATGATCAATCATATTTAATCATGAACTCACATAAATTCTTTAGAAAGTACTCACTTCAACAATAATAACAATCAAAATACTCTCAACTTTCCTATAAAACTTTGTTTTAGTTTAGAATCAATCCTTAAAAGAAAGAAAACATATCAGGATCTTTTAAAACTACTGTAAATTTTGACCCTTTTTTTTTTAATTTCCACTTCCTAAAAAAAACACTCTATAGACTCTTAAACCAATATTCTCCCCCACACTTAAATCTTACTTTGTCCTCAAAGTAAGTCTAGCATGCAAAGAAGAACAATAAAAACTCAAAAATTAAATGGTAATACAAGTAAAGGAAAGAAATACTCCCTCATTTTACATCCTTGGGTTGCCTCCCAAGTAGCGCTTTTGTTTAATGTTGTTAGCTCGACTGCTCCACTTTCCATCATCCAATCCCAAATGCAAACCTTTTCTTTGATTTCTGTTGGTTCTGACTTATGATTACTTCTCCAAAGATGTTGAACTCCACTATGTTATCATCAAACTCAATGGTGAGTGTTTCCTTATCCACATCTATTTTGGCTTTGGATGTCTTCAAGAATGGTCTCCCTAGCAGCATTGGTGTTGGAAAAGGAGAATTATCATCCTCCATATCAAGAACATAGAAGTCTGCTGGGAAGACTAATTTATCAACCTGCACAAGAACATCCTCTAATATCCCTTCAGGATAGGCATTAGTTCTATCAGCCAATTGTATAATAACACCAGTCTCTTTCAAAGGTCCAAGATTTAAAGATTTATAAATTGACAAAGGCATGACATTTATAGAAGCTCCTAAATCTATCATGGACTTATCAATCATGGTGTTACCTATCTTACATGAAATACTAAACATGCCAGGATCTCCACATTTTGGGGGAAGTTTTCTTTGAATGATGGCAGACACATTCTCCCCCACAACTACTTTTTCATCACCTTTTAATTTCTTCTTGTTAGTGCACAATTCTTTTAAAAATTTTGCGTACCTGGGTACTTGCTTGATAGCATCAAGAAGAGGAATGTTCACCTCCACTTTCCTAAAGGTCTCCAAGATCTCTTTGTCTTGCTCTTCTTTCTTGTTGTTGGCTAACCTGCTAGGAAAAGGAGGAGGGTAAGTTCCAGTATTAAAGGGGACTCTTTTATCACTTACCTTAGACTTTGAAGCATTGTTTTCAACTTCTCCTTTTGCTTCCATGTTAGTGTCAACATGCTCTTCTTTCTTTGGTTTTGCCAACCTACTAGGAAAAGGAGGAGGGTAAGTACCAACATTAAAAGGGACACGTTTTTCACTTACCTTGTCAAAATCTCTATAAAGAGGAGGGAGCTTGACTACATTTTTATGTGGTGGAGCCTTAAAGTTGACCTCTTCATATGCATTCTCTTTGGGTCCAATTTCCTTCTCACTCCTCAAAAAGATGGCACTCACATTCTCCCTTGGATTCACCATAGGTTGAGAAGGCGACTTGTTGGGTTCCCTAGCTTCAAGTCTGCTTAGTGAAGTAGCCATTTGGCTCATTTGGTGCTCAAGGTGTGCAATTCTTTGATTGTTCTCTTGTTGATTTTGCAAAGTAGAGGCAGCAAGATTCTTTACAATTTCTTCAAGAGACATGCTTCCACTTTGGTGTTGTGTTTGGTGTGGTGGCCTCTCTTGGTATGTAGGTTTGGGGACTTGGAAATTATTTGGCCTATTGTGTGGTGGGACATATGGTGTAGACCTATTTCCATATTGCAAATTTGGGTGGTCCCTCCAACCAGAGTTGTAAGAATTGGAGTAAAGGTCATACTTACCTTGGGAAGGTCCTGGGAATCCTCCTACAACATTAGCTTGCTCCATGGAATCTTCTTGTAAAGTTGGACACATATCAGTAGGGTGTCCGATGTTGGAGCAAACTCCACAAGCCTTGGCTTGTTGCATGTTACCTACAGCCAATTGTTGCACAAGGGATGTTAGATTAGCAATTTGTTTTTCCAAAGAAGAAGTACTTACCTCATGTGCTTGCTTAAGTGGTGGTGGTGGATCTCTCCTTGTGTTAAATTGTTGAGAATTGGCAGCCATGTTTGCTATCAAGTTTTGAGCTTCTTGAGGAGTCTTATCCACCAAAGCTCCTCCACTGGCAGCATCTATCATGCTTCTATCATGGGGTAATAGTCCCTCATAGAAATATTGGATCAATAGTTGCTCATGAATTTGGTGATGTGGGCAACTAGCACATAATCGTTTAAATCTTTCCCAATATTCATAGAGTGACTCACTATTAAATTGCCTAATTCCACAAATTTCTTTGCGGATGTTGGCTGCCCTAGAAGCAGGAAAATATCTTTCCAAGAAGAGCCTCTTCATATCATCCCAAGTGTTGATGGTCCCAGAAGGTAAGTAGTAAAGCCAATCCTTGGCTGCATCTGCCAAAGAGAATGGAAAGGCCCTTAGCTTGATTTGCTCTTCACTAACCCCAGCAGGCTTCATGGTGGAGCAAACAACATGGAACTCCTTTAGATGTTTGTGTGGATCTTCACCTGCAAGACCATGAAAAGTTGGTAAAAGATGTATCAAACCAGATTTTAATTCAAAAGCAACATCTAAAGTAGGATAGGTTATGCAAAGGGGTTGTTGGTTCATAAGGGGTGCTGCCAACTCCTTCAAGGTTCTGTTAGCGTTTTGAGCCATGGTGTCCTCTTCTGAATCACTAGAGAATTCAAAAGTGGGATTGAACGTGGGCTCGGGGGAAGGTGGATCTTCGGAAGTGGATGGTGGTGGTTGGGGCGTTTGTAGCACCGCACTTTGGGTTGCCTGAATGTAATCTCTAATCTTTCGAAGTTTGTAACTAGAGTGCTCGTCAGACATGCAAACCCTGCAAGGAAGAAAGAAAAGAAAATAATTAGATCTTTAAATTATAATAAACAACTTAAATAAATAACAGTCCCCGGCAACGGCGCCAAAATTTGATGAGTGTCGTCAGTCACCAAAAATAAAATTTCCTAACTCTACTATGTAGATAGCGGAGCAAGGGTCGAACCCACAGAGACTGAATTATTTAAGTTAATTATTAAATTAAAAATCTAATCTTAAGTTTTACGGAAAGAAGAAATTTTGTGGTTTTGGAGTTTTGTAAGCTATGCCTAAAAGAGAGAAAGCAAGGATTATTAAATATCAAAAACAAATATGAAAAAGCTTCAGTTACAAGGTAATTAATTATTCTTGGATTTAGAAGTTGATCATTGATTACAAAATATTATTGTCAATTAAATAGTCAACCGTAGCATAACAACAAGCTCTGTTAAACCATCTTCCCTTACTGAGTCGTTAGTTAAAACAAGCTCTTTAACTAATCTCTAACTACTTAACCTATCTAGAACAAGCTCTCTAGATATAAGTTGTAGCAGCATTAACAACAAGAAAGATATTGGTTGACATTAGATAACAAACACATAAGCTCGGTTCATTTAATCTAAACCTCAATTCTCCTCCATCCCTAGTGATTAACTCCATAAGCAATTACGGACTTATGTTTTTAATCTGGCAGTAGATTATTCAATTAAATTAAATAGTGGGCCCTACCATCTAATCAAGCAAATAATCATGCAAATGTGCTCAGAGAATCTTGGATACTTAATCAACAATTATATTATAAGCTCAAAATCTCACAACATTCTTTTTCCCAAGAACAATGAATTTACCTCATAACTGAATAAGAAAACTACTCACTAGACATATTCAAGATCATAAAATTCAAGTTATATATTATAAAGATTACAAATATCATGCAAGAAACAATCAAAGAAGCAATCTTTAATAATATAAAATCAGAATTACTAATCAAGATTATAAACTAGTAAGCAAAAACACACAAACAATATTAATTTAAATAAAGAAAACAAAATCAGAATTAAAAATAATAAAGAAATCAGCAACTAATTAAAAATAAAGAAAAAAATAAAATTTTATTAAAAACCCTAAAGAAAATCCTACAAGACTAAAAGAGGGAAGAGGGATAAGAAGGATGTGAGGGATAAGAGAGATGCTGTTTATGAGAGCCTTGTGCTCTTTATATAGGCCTAAGGAAGAGTTTAAAAGACTTTCCTAAGCAATGTGGGATTCAGATAAGAGTTTACTTGGGAAACAAGTAATTTGACTAGTCAAACTCTTACCTTTATCTCATCATCTTTTTACAATTACTTTCTAAGTAAAATTCCTAAGGCCTATTTTTATTAATTAATTACAGATCTAAGACATGATAAAATTAAGAAATTATCTTGTCTCAACAAAATCTTGTCTTGAACTTGCTTAGTTGGAATTTCTTCTCAATCTCGTTTTTCTGCCCAGAATTTCGTACTGATTTTGTCCAGACGTTTGACCAACCAAACGAACTCCAATTTTTGCGATCTTGTGCATTCTGGAAACCTTGAGAAGTCCTCTACAACTTCCATGAAGGCCACTTCTTGAGATCAGGTCTTTAAATTGGTCAAAAATGTCAATCTTTCAAGCTGGACAGAAAATACTGCACTTTGCTCTTTTTAGCTTCTTTTTATTCCAACTCTGATATTTAATACCTAAAACATAAAATAAAGATTAGTAACCTCTTTTAGGCATAAAACATCAATAAAGAAAATATATTAGCACATATATAATTTGCAAAATATCATCTTATCAAAGGGATTGGGAGTTAGCCTCGAAGGAATATCGTATAGTCCAAATATATGCTCCTCTACCAAGAGCAGACTTCACTGCAAATAATCTGGATGAAAAATATTATAAAGGAATGAGTTTACGCTCAGTAAGAAATATACATAAAAGAGCGTACTATGCCACTATATGCAGTTTTCCTGCTTGGCTCTATAATGTCATGTAATATTCTTGTAAAAACATATAACATATAAGTTCATCAAATACCATATAACACATGACAAAATCATATGAAGTCACTTGCACGTATTCAAATAACTCATACTTTCACATATATATGTCAAATATCTTGAAATTACATATACAAATAGTCTTCAAATAGGGGGAGACCGTCAACATCCAATAGAATCATGCACCAAATAAAGTGGCGTACCCACGTATGGGCCAGGGATCCTCCCTTAAGCCAAACATATAAAGGACTAATGGCCATTGTCAATATTCCACAGTGTGCACTAGTCAGGTGACACCCGTGGTACTGAGGGCTTGACTAGAGTCCCCCAGCCAAATACAAATAAGCAAGTAATATGCATGATCACCAATGGAGTCGTTAATCTCAAAATATTGAGTAGTAAAACTCATTCTTGTAAAACCATGGGTATTCATAACCCTTCTTATATACTTTAATGATAATCCAAATACATTTATATAAATAAATTAAAAATTATTATTTTTCAAAGGGGGCAGTTGACTGCTCTTTTAGGGCAGTCGACTGCTCTAGTATAAAAATATTCAATAAATTTTATTTTCTTTTTGCATTTAAAATATTTAATTTCCGGATGCAAGTAGGGCAGTTGACTGCTAAAATGGGGCAGTCGACTGGCCCGCAAACAGAATGTTTCTCGAAAAATGCAGTCGACTGGCTCTTTAGCGGTCGACTGGTTTGCAAACAGAAAGTTTTTGGAAAAATGGCAGTCGACTGCTATGTAGGGCAGTCGGCTGCTCTAAGTCGGTTTCGGAAAAAGTTACGTCACGACTGTCTCTGAGCAGTCGGCTGCTATTTAGGGCAGTCGGCTGCCCCGAGCCAAATTGTAACCGGGTGAAAACCGTGAATTTTACATTTCCTGCACTTACACCAGCTTTTATTTCATCCCAAAACATTTAAAACATGCGGACATAGTCACCCTACGTCCGTTACATATATTCCTTACCTCAAATAGCCAAATAATACGAAATCCCTTGGTTGCACCGATTCTTTCCTTCACTTCTTCAAAACTGCATAATTCATATAAATTGAAACCTTTAACTTTCTTTCATTTCAACACCATAAGTATACTATACCAACATCACTTAACTCCAAATCATAGATAGAATTGAAAGAATCAACTTCTATCCTTACCTTTGTCAATAGCTAAAATAACAGAAATTCTGATCTCCTCAAAGACTTTGTTTCAGCCTTCCATATTACAGACATAAAGAGAGCTAGTGATGAGGATCGTTTTTCGTTTAAGGAGTTTGTTGCTTCGTTGGAGGAATAAGGCAGTTCTACAAGGTGAATATGGAAGAAAACCTTAGAGAATTTCAGAGGAAGAGCTATGGCTGCCGGCCCTCTTTGCTGGAAAAGATGGTATTAAATGCCATTAATGTGTATTTATCCCTTCATGCCAGCCACAACTCCTTAGCCCTTTGACAATTTGTCCACCAATTAATTCTTCTTCTTTCCTTCCTCATGTCAGCCACACATATCATGAAATTATGAAAATCTGATATTTATTCTTCTTTTATCATTCTCTAATATTTTCCTGATATCAACATTAAATTTATTGACCATTTGACTCTCCATTTTATTACTTCTTCTAGGTTCCTAACATCATTTGTACATTAATTCTCATATTCATTTAAATCATTTCTGCTTATAGTACTTTACAAATAAGAGGACTTTACATGAAATTGGGGATTTCACAAAAACCAAGACCCGTTGTGTAGAAACACAAGAACCTATGGTATTGGAGCAAGACCCGTTGCTTAGAAAAGCAAGAACCTATGGTATATATTGGTGGAAGGTAGAAGAACGCCACAAGGAAGACCTTGATAAGTTCAAGAGTTCTCAAGAGAACCATATCCAACCATGTCCATCCGTGTAAGAGCCTCGCCCGTCTCACTAGGCCGTCGACGAGCATCCCCTAAGTAATCTACACGTCCCAAGTTTACTCTTACAACATCATCAAGGCCTCGCCCGTTCCAATGGGCAATCGGCGAGCATCCCCTAGGAGTCCCACACTCCCTAGGTTTGCCTTGATAGCGAGAGTAGGCAGTCGCCCAACACTCACCAACAACGTATTGTTCGCTTTGGGAGGTCGCCCAGCCTCACGGCTTTGTCCCAAGGCTCTTGAAGAACTCAGGATAATGCCTTGAGGTGTCTTGATGGTAACATGAGTGTAAGGCTCGAGTATCTAAGGATGTCAGGGTTTGAGCCTCAGAAAATGCGCTCAAGGCATTATCCTGAGTTCTGCAGGAGCCTTGGGACAAAACCGTGAGGGTGGGCGACCTCCCAGGGCGGACAATATGTTGTTGGTGAGTGTTGGGCGACTGCCTACTCTCACTGTCAAGGCAAACCTGGGGAGTGTGGGACTCCTAGGGGATGCTCGCCGACGGCCCACTGGAACGGGCGAGGCCTTGACGATGTTGTAAAAGTAAACCTGGGGCGTGTGGATCGCCTAGGGGATGCTCACCGACAGCCTGGTGAGACGGGCGAGGCTCTTACAATCTAAAATTCCACCATTTCACTATATGAGTAGCAATTATTCTTTGCAAGAATTTTAGACCTATCGATGCCTTTCTGCTCATAACCCAAAATATTAGATTCCAATTAATACACCGTTAATTTTGCATGGAACCTAACTTAATTCCCTATTTAGAGGTGTAAGGCTCATTTCCTAATTCATTCTGAATTATTTTTAACAATTTTCCAAAATTCAGCCCAATTCTGTCCATTTGGCAAGATGGTTTCTTGACTTTTGCACACTAAAAATTACATTACTAAGAATAGGGATATCCAAAAATTATGATTCCAAAACCATGTGATTCGTAATTCAATTCCCTATTCATAATGGTAAATTTCATAATTTTATCACTTCTGAGTCATTTTTAATAATTTCTCAAAATTACTCTGTTTTCAAGTGCATTTTGGCTGATCTATCTACTGACCTCTATGCACAAATTGGTTCATATCCCAGTGCAGGTTATCCAAATTGTGGAAACCTAAAACCATATTATTCCTAACTCATTTACCTTTCAAAAATGTATGGCTTGCATCCAAATTCAATTTGGGCTATTTTCTACAAATTTTCAAAGTTAGCCATTTGGGTCATGTTTTTTTGGCAAAGTGCCCTGCATTCATTTGCATATATCTTAAGCTACAGTACTCCAAATCAAGTGATTCCAAAACTGAATTTCTTTTAACTCACAAGGCTATCTACCAGAAGTTTTAAAAAATTTATCTCTTTAGAAAACCTCTAAACTGAATGTTTAAACTTGGAGCTCTGGACAGGATAGTGTACCAAAATTGAAATCTTAGCACATACACACACTTTGCACTTTGTTTCTTGCAATCTTACAACACTTTGAGCATGAGAACAACATTTTCCCTTGGAAAACCCTCACAACAGAAACCCTCTTCTTCTTCTACAGTTAATTTCAACTCAATCCAAGACCATAAACATACTTCCTACATTCAAAGCAACCTTAAGCTCTAAGTGGAATTAAAGAAAACACTAAGTATGAGTGGCTTTACCTTGTGACCAAATCTGTCCAGCAGCAAAATAGTCCACTTCTGGTTGTTTTTGGCTGAGCTAATGGGATGGTTAGAGAGCTCTTGTAATGGGGAATAATTTCTATGAAGGAAGTTTGTTGATTTGATGAGTGTAGGGTGAGGTTTCACTAGGTGAATTTTCAGCAATGGTAGCCGGCTGGTAAAAGAAGAAGGAGAGCTAGAATTTTTTTGATTTTCTAGGCATTTATAATGATATTTTCCAGCCCATTTGGAAAAGGACAATTATGCCCCTTAAAAACTTTAATATTTACTAAGTCTGCCGTCATATTATTTTATTATTTTAATTTTCCAGATTTAATTATTTATTTATTATTGAATATCATTTCAGGTCAATTTACGTCAAATGTTGACTAATTTGACCAATTATTTGAGAAAAGACTAAAATACCCTTGCACAATCTCCTTATTCCCAATTCTGTCCCATCATTATTTTAAAATTTTTTTATTTTCAGATTTTGTATTTTATTTTTATTCTTTTTCCTTGTATTCAGGTCAAACATTGTCAAAGGTTGACTCCCAAGGTGGTTTGACCGATCATGGGTGGTGAAATTACCAAACTACCCCTAAACAAAGGCTTTTTTGCTTTGTTCGCGTTGTTTTTAGTACTTTCGCATAATTCAGTTTACGGGCTGGATCCACGTGAAACTTCTTTATGCGAGGATTTTCCTATGACAATCTGTAAGTCCAAAGTCAATTTAGTTTGACTGTTATTCAGAAAAGTTCTTTCAGGGTATAGACTAAATCGTCATTTTTTAATTTGTTGCACGTAAACCTATGCGTGCTCATCTTAAAGAATTCCAAAAAAGTAGTCTTCTTGCCCCTTAGGATTCTTGAGCCCAAATTTCACGTTTTTCCACTTTGAAGACCATCTAGATTCTGGATTGTTCTATAGAGCCCACTTGATAGTTTCCCCGTCATCTACAATATATATGAGAATTAGTCATCTCAAATTGAGTTAATATTATAACTCAGCACATTGAGTAGGTATAGGAAGAATAGAGAATTAGGGCTCTCACATCAAGTGATATGTAAAAGGCAAATATAGGCCATGGTAATGTGAACTTTGAGCATAAACCATGGTATTGTGAACTTGGAGAAATTGATAAGTGATTTTAATGTCTTATGGCAATTGTCAAAAGAAAAAAAAATACATAACTAATACATTGTGAATGGATGAATTATGATAATGAAGTTTGAGCTTTGAAATTGAATGGTAATGGATCCTTGTGGTATTGTTGGAAACATATATAATCATGTATGGATATATATATATATATATTTATAGATATGAATATCGTGTGATCTCATTGTCTAATGAAGGCTTAGTAGCCCAGGTGGTGCATGTGACAACTTGATATATCGCGTTATCCTTTGATGAGATTTGAGACAGCTAAATGATAGCGAATTTTTGGAATAATGCTTAGCACTATACTTGTGAATTGATTTGGAAAGTCATGAGAGTGTTGAGTGATGAGTGTCGTCAGTCACCAAAAATAAAATTTCCTAACTCTACTATGTAGATAGCGGAGCAAGGGTCGAACCCACAGAGACTGAATTATTTAAGTTAATTATTAAATTAAAAATCTAATCTTAGGGTTTAGGGAAAGAAGAAGTTTGGGGGTTTTGGAGACTATTCTAAAATAAAGAAAATAAGAATTATTAAGTATCAAAGACAAATAGCAAAAAGCTTCAGTTACGAGGCAATCAATCATTCTTGGATTTTGATGTTGATTATTGATTACAAAATATCACTGTCAATTAAATAGTCAACCGTAGCATAACAACAAGCTCTGTTACACCATCTTTCCTTACTGAGTCGTTAGTTAAAACAAGCTCTTTAACTAATCTCTAACTACTTAACCTACCTAGAACAAGCTCTCTAGATATAAGTTGTAGCAGCATTAACAACAAGAAAGATATGGGTTGACATTAGATAACAAACACATAAGCTCGGTTCATTTAATCTAAACCTTAATTCTCTTCCATCCCTAGTGATTAACTCCACAAGCAATTACGGACTTATGTTTTTAATCTGGCGGTAGATTATTTAGTTTAACTAAATAGTGTGCACCCTATCTAATCAAACAAACAATCATTATAATGTGCTCAGAGAATCTTGGATACTTAATCAACAATTATATAATAGGTTCAAGAATCTCACAACATGCTTTTCCCAAAAATAATTAATTTACCTCATAACTGAATAAGAAAACTACTCACTAGACATATTCAAGATCATATAATTCAAGTTATATATTATAAAGATCACAAATATCATGCAAGAAACAATCAAAGAAGCAATCTTTAATAATATAAAATCAGAATTACTAATCAAGATTATAAAGTAGCAAGCAAGAACACACAAACAATATTAATTTAAATAAAGAAAACAAAATCAGAATTAAAAATAATAAAGAAATCAGCAACTAATTAAAAATAAAGAAAAAATAAAATTTTATTAAAAACCCTAAAGAAAATCCTACAAGACTAAAAGAGAAGAGGGAGGAGAGGGATGTGAGGGATAAGAGGGATTTGTGCTCTTTATATAGGCCTAAGGAAGAGTTTAAAAGACTTTCCTAAGCAATGTGGGATTCAGATAAAAGTTTACTTGGAAAACAAGTAATTTGACTAGTCAAACTCTTACCTTTATCTCATCATCTTTTTACAATTATTTTCTAAGTAAAATTCCTAAGGCCTAATTTTATTAATTAATTACAAATCTAAGACAAAATAAAATTAAGAAACTATCTTCTCTCAACAAAATCTGGTCTTGAACTTGCTTTGTTGGAATTTCTTCTCAATCTCGTTTTTTTTTGCCCAGAATTTCGTACTGATTTTGTCCAGACGTTTGACCCACCAAATGAACTCCAAATTTTGCGATCTTGGACATTCTGGAAACCTTGAGAAGTCCTCTACAACTTCCATGAAGGCCACTTCTTGAGATCAGGTCGTTAAATTGGTCAAAAATGTCAATCTTTCAAGCTGGACAGAAAATACTGCACTTTGCTCTTTTTATCTTCTTTTTATTCCAACTTTGATATTTAATACCTAAAACATAAAATAAACATTAGTAAACTCTTTTAGGCATAAAACATCAATAAAGAAAATATATTAGCACATATAAAATTCACAAAATATCATCCTATCAAATTCCCCCACACTTAGCTTTTGCTAGTCCTCTAGCAAACCTTAGCTAACTAATTCCTAAAGAACTAAATCCTAAAATCCTAACTCACTTTCGTAGGAATCACGATTGCATTTAGCATATGCAATAAGCCTTTAAACCCCTAGGTCACCCCTAGTGGACGAGTTGTGTCTCGTGAGGGCTTTCAGAAGATATACCCACAAAATCTTTTACTTAAGACTCAATCCTAAAAATTCAAAATAAGACTCAAAAATTAAAAATTAAGACTCAAAACAAGATTAAGATCATGAACATATTTTCAAATCTTTCAATTCTTAACTCATAACTTCAACAAGAGTCAAATAATCAAGTCAATCATATTCTAATCATTACTTCTCATATTCATGCATACTTCTAAATAAATTCATGTAAAATTCACAATCAACACAATTGAAACATATAACATCAACTTTGCAATTATCCATTTTACATTACCACAAACAAAGTCAATAGATCAAGAACTTCTTTTTTTTTCTATTTTCTCTTCCTTCTTTTTCTTTTTTTTTTCTTTTGATGTTTCAATAATGGTTTCCCTAAGTACTTACTTGCCTTTTTACGCGAATGTTAATATTGGTGATACCAACACCCGGTTACTCAACAAGTAAGCCCTCTTTTAGAGTGCTTTGCATACTCATATTTTAAGTCACTTCAAGAATTTAATCAACAAGATCGAGTAACTCAAAACATTGGAGTAGAATTTAAAGCTTTCAACCTCTATTTTTTTTTTCTCTTTTTATTTTTTATGTTCTTGTCTATTTATCCTTTGCTTATACCAACTTCAATGAAATAATCACATTATCAATATCATATGAGCAATCATATTTAATCATGAACTCACATAAATTCTTTAGAAAGTATTCACTTCAACAATAATAACAATCAAAATACTCTCAACTTTCCTATAAAACTTTGTTTTAGTTTAGAATCAATCCTTAAAAGAAAGAAAACATATCATGATCTTTAAAACTCTAAAAAATTTGACCCTTTTTTTTTTCAATTTCCACTTCCTAAAAAAACACTCTATAGACTCTTAAACCAATATTCCCCCCCACACTTAAATCTTAATTTGTCCTCAAAGTAAGTTAGCATGCAAAGAAGAACAATAAAAAAATCAAAAATTAAATGGTAATACAAGTAAAGGAAGAAATACTCCCTCGTTTTACATCCTTGGGTTGCCTCCCAAGTAGCGCTTTTGTTTAATGTCGTTAGCTCGACTGCTCTACCTTCCATCATCCAATCCCAGACCTCAACTTTTTTATCGGTTTCTCGAGTTCCTCATTCTCAAGATTTTTGCTCATGGCTATTTCTAGCTCATCTTTAAGAACCTACTTTTCATCACCTTTTAATTTCCTCTTGGAAGTGCATAGTTCCCTTGAAAATTTGGCATCACAAGGCACTTGGTCATTAATTTCATCAAGGAGAGGAATATTAACTTCCATTTTCCTAAATGTCTTCAGTGTCTCCTTGTCTTGCTCTTCGTTTGTAGCTCTTGCAAACCTACCAGGAAAAGGAGGAGGGTAAGTAGAAGAATTAAAAGGAATTTGTTTTTCACTTACCTCAGCTTTGAATTCTTTGATTTCAACATCCTCATAGTGCTTTATAAAGTTGTCGAAATTCTCTCTCCCTTTTACATTGTGCATGTCAACAACTCCACCTTTAATATTGAAATCGGTTTCATCCTCCCTTTCTATAAAGTCATCGACATCTTCATGTGCACTTTCCTTGGATTCAATTTCCCTTTCACTTTTCAAGGTGATGTTAGTAACATTATCTCTTGGATTCTCCACAGGTTGAGAGGTCATACCTTCAATGTTACTTAATGGAATTCATTATTTGACTCACATGGTGATCAATATTCTTAATATAAACATCAGCCTCTTGTGACAATTGTAAAGTTTTAATCTCAAGAGTCTTAACAATATCTTCAAGAGACATACCTGATTCTTGAGGTGGAGGCATACCTGAGTCTTGAGGTGGAGGCATACCTGAGTCTTGAGGTGGAGCTTGATATGTATCTTGGAATGGCATATTGTAAACCTCATATTGATTCCCATAACTAAAATTAGAATGATCCCACCATCCTTGATAGTAGGTTTCGTAGTGTGGTTCATAATTATAGTATGGGTCATAATTATAGTGTGGTTCATAAGCTTGCTCCACGGAGTCCTCTTCTTGTCTTAGGTGGTAGTGATGGATGTTGTGGTGTTTGTGGCACCACGCTTTGGGTTGCTTGTATGTACTCCCTAATCTTTTGAAGTTTGTGACTAGAATCCTTCTCAGACAAACAATCCCTGAAAAAGAAAAGAAAAAAAAATAGACTTAAAATTAAAATAATTAACTTAAACAAATTTCAGTCCCCGGCAACGGCGCCAAAATTTGATGAGTGTCGTCAGTCACCAAAAATAAAATTTCCTAACTCTACTATGTAGATAGCGGAGCAAGGGTCGAACCCACAGAGACTGAATTATTTAAGTTAATTATTAAATTAAAAATCTAATCTTAGGGTTTAGGGAAAGAAGAAGTTTAGGGGTTTTGGAGACTATTCTAAAATAAAGAAAATAAGAATTATTAAGTATCAAAGACAAATAGCAAAAAGCTTCAGTTACGAGGCAATCAATCATTCTTGGATTTTGATGTTGATCATTGATTACAAAATATCACTGTCAATTAAATAGTCAACCGTAGCATAACAACAAGCTCTGTTACACCATCTTTCCTTACTGAGTCGTTAGTTAAAACAAGCTCTTTAACTAATCTCTAACTACTTAACCTACCTAGAACAAGCTCTCTAGATATAAGTTGTAGCAGCATTAACAACAAGAAAGATATGGGTTGACATTAGATAACAAACACATAAGCTCGGTTCATTTAATCTAAACCTTAATTCTCTTCCATCCCTAGTGATTAACTCCACAAGCAATTACGGACTTATGTTTTTAATCTGGCGGTAGATTATTTAGTTTAACTAAATAGTGTGCACCCTATCTAATCAAACAAACAATCATTATAATGTGCTCAGAGAATCTTGGATACTTAATCAACAATTATATAATAGGTTCAAGAATCTCATGATGGAGACCCATCAAGCTCACACAGCTCAAGTCATGTTCGTGATGTTCGTGATCCTTTGAGCATCCATGGAGGTCCAATTACAAGAGCTAAATCAAAGATAATGCAACAAGCCTTGGCTGGTTTCATTAGTATTGCTAGAGAGAAAGCCCAACAAAGCTTGAGCATGGAGGATGATAAAGTCTTCTACAACATGATCCAAGCCCAAGTTCAACCTTCTTGAAGACACATAAAGTATTGGGCCGAAATGCAAATTAGGCTAGATGCATATTTTATTTAGTTAAGTATTATTGGGCTGAACATTGTCTTAATTTAATTTAAGCTCAATTCCTTTTTAAATAATAGATTTGGTAAGACTTCTATTACTTGTTCTGCAAGTTAGGAGAGTAGGATTCCTATTGCTTGTTCTGCAAGTTTGCTATTTCCTATTCTGCAAGTTAGGAAAGTAGGATTCCTATTACTTGTGCTGCAAGTTATCTATTTGCCTATAAATAGTTATGTAACCCTTTGGGGAGAACACAATTGATTTTAATAATAAAATTGAGAGACTTCTTCTCTTTGGTTCTCTTGAGAACTCTTGAACTTATCAAGGTCTTCCTTGTGGCGTTCTTCTACCTTCCACCAATATATACCATAGGTTCTTGCTTTTCTAAGCAACGGGTCTTGGTCCAATACCATAGGTTCTTGTGTTTCTACACAACGGGTCTTGGTTTTATCTCTAATTTTTGTTTTCTTTTGCTGCGTTTTTAACTTGTTCTTGTTTTTCTTCAAGTGTTCTTCATGTTCTTCATTGAACCTCATCTTCTTTCGGTGAGGTTCATATCATCTCACAACATGCTTTTCCCAAAAATAATTAATTTACCTCATAACTGAATAAGAAAACTACTCACTAGACATATTCAAGATCATATAATTCAAGTTATATATTATAAAGATCACAAATATCATGCAAGAAACAATCAAAGAAGCAATCTTTAATAATATAAAATCAGAATTACTAATCAAGATTATAAAGTAGCAAGCAAGAACACACAAACAATATTAATTTAAATAAAGAAAACAAAATCAGAATTAAAAATAATAAAGAAATCAGCAACTAATTAAAAATAAAGAAAAAATAAAATTTTATTAAAAACCCTAAAGAAAATCCTACAAGACTAAAAGAGAAGAGGGAGGAGAGGGATGTGAGGGATAAGAGGGATTTGAGGGATTTGTGCTCTTTATATAGGCCTAAGGAAGAGTTTAAAAGACTTTCCTAAGCAATGTGGGATTCAGATAAGAGTTTACTTGGAAAACAAGTAATTTGACTAGTCAAACTCTTACCTTTATCTCATCATCTTTTTACAATTATTTTCTAAGTAAAATTCCTAAGGCCTATTTTTATTAATTAATTACAAATCTAAGACAAAATAAAATTAAGAAACTATCTTCTCTCAACAAAATCTGGTCTTGAACTTGCTTTGTTGGAATTTCTTCTCAATCTCGTTTTTTTTTTGCCCAGAATTTCGTACTGATTTTGTCCAGACGTTTGACCCACCAAATGAACTCCAAATTTTGCGATCTTGGACATTCTGGAAACCTTGAGAAGTCCTCTACAACTTCCATGAAGGCCACTTCTTGAGATCAGGTCGTTAAATTGGTCAAAAATGTCAATCTTTCAAGCTGGACAGAAAATACTGCACTTTGCTCTTTTTATCTTCTTTTTATTCCAACTTTGATATTTAATACCTAAAACATAAAATAAACATTAGTAAACTCTTTTAGGCATAAAACATCAATAAAGAAAATATATTAGCACATATAAAATTCACAAAATATCATCCTATCAAATTCCCCCACACTTAGCTTTTGCTAGTCCTCTAGCAAACCTTAGCTAACTAATTCCTAAAGAACTAAATCCTAAAATCCTAACTCACTTTCGTAGGAATCACGATTGCATTTAGCATATGCAATAAGCCTTCGGGGATATTGTTCGTCCCTTTGGGGATACTATTCGTGCATGATTCTATAGATGTTGACTATCTCCACTGAATTGATTATGAATTAATTGAATATCGATTTGATTGATTTAAAAGAAGAAAAGTTTATATTGAATGATTGTTAATGAAGATTTGTAATGAATTGCTTTTACTGAACAAACAAGAATATTGAAAATATTACTTTATAATATGATTTTGAAGTGTTATTATATTGTTTACTGAAATTGCATATTGAAATTTGTTTTATAGGATTGTTTTAAATAAATAGTTTTATATATACTATCATTGTCACAGCCCGTGACCCTATTTTTCACCTTATTCTATACATCTTATTTGGTTGGGCTGTCTGCGATACTTTACTTTTCTTTTACATATAAACAATTTCACATTAAATTATAATATGAATTACATCCCCTATCTTAATTCATAAGGAAGTAGTATTGTAAATAAGTCTAAATACAGAAAATAAATGATCATACCTTATTAAATAAATCAAGCTGTCGCATCGTCCCCAAATGCACAGCCGAAGTCCTTCAGATGTTAGACTCTTAGTCCTCGAAAACCTGAAATGTTAATATTAAGGGGTGAGCAAACCACGGCTCAGTAAGGGAATTATATGCATACTTGATATTCAGCTTCCTATATGCTGAAAAACTTTTTCGTTTTTTCCCTATGGGGCTCTAGGCTCGCATGCAAGAAGGATACTACAGTCGGCTAGGGATCCGGATGGAGTAAGGCAGGTATTTTAAAATACCTAGCTTGTCCCGGAACCTAGAAGCAACTGTAGAGAGTAATTTTTTTTCTTTTCGTTTGGAATTTAAATCCTTTTTCCTTTTTATTCCATATCGCTCTTATGTTCTTTTCAAAATAATGCTTTTATGAAATAAAGCATTTAAATAAAATAGCTTATATTCTGATAGGATGATATTTTGTGAATTTTATATGTGCTAATATATTTGCTTTATTGATGTTTTATGCCTAAAAGAGCTTACTAATGTTTATTTTATGTTTTAGGTATTAAATATCAAAGTTGGAATAAAAAGAAGCTAAAAAGAGCAAAGTGCAGTATTTTCTATTCAGCTTGGAAGATTGACGTTTTTGACCAATTTAACGACCTGATCTCAAGAAGTGGCCTTCATGGAAGTTGTAGAGGACATCTCAAAGTTTCCAGAATGTCCAAGATCACAAAAATCGGAGTTCATTTGGTGGGTCAAACGTCTGGAAAAAATCAGTACGAAATTCTGGGCAGAAAAACGAGATTGAGAAGAAATTCCAACAAAGCAAGTTCAAGACCAGATTTTGTTGAGAGAAGATAATTTCTTAATTTTATTTTGTCTTAGATCTGTAATTAATTAATAAAAATAGGCCTTAGGAATTTTACTTAGAAAATAATTGTAAAAGATGATGAGATAAAGATAAGAGTTTGACTAGTCAAATTACTTGTTTTCCAAGTAAACTCTTATCTGAATCCCACATTGCTTAGGAAAGTCTTTTAAACTCTTCCTTAGGCCTATATAAAGAGCACAAGGCTCTCATAGACAGCATCCCTCAAATCCCTCACATCCTCTCTTATCCCTCTTTTCTCTTTTAGTCTTGTAGGATTTTCTTTAGGGTTTTTAATTAAATTTTATTTTTTTTCTTTATTTTTAATTAGTTGCTAATTTCTTTTTTGTTATTATTATTATTATTATTATTATTATTAATTTTGAATTTGTTTTCTTTATTTAAATTTATATTGTTTGTGTGTTCTTACTTGCTAGTTTATAATCTTGATTATTAATTCTGATTTTATATTATTAAAGATTGCTTCTTTGATTGTTTCTTGCATGATATTTGTAATCTTTATAATATATAACTTGAATTATATGATCTTGAATATGTTTAGTGAGTAGTTTTCTTATTCAGTTAAGAGGTAAATTAATTATTCTTTGGAAAAGCATGTTGTGAGATTCTTGAACCTATTATATAATTGTTGATTAAGTATCCAAGATTCTCTGAGCACATTATAATGATTGTTTGTTTAATTAGATAGGGTGTACACTATTTAGTTAAATTAAATAATCTACCGCCGGATTAAAAACATAAGTCCGTAATTGCTTGTGGAGTTAATCACTAGGGATATAGGAGAATCAAGGTTTAAGTTAAATAAACCGCGCTGAGTGAGTTTGTTACTTAATGTTGACTCAAATCTTTCTAGATATTAATGCTGCTATTAAAACTTAATCTATAGCGCTGAGCATAGGTAAATTTTGATAGTTAGAGATTAATTAAGACGCTGAGCCTTTAATTAACAACACAGTAAGGAAAGATAGGTGTAATTGGACGCTGGGGAATTACACTACGGTTGACTACTTAATTGACAATGATCTTAAATAATCAATGATCAACATCTAAATCCAAGAATAATTAAATGCCTCGTAACTGAAGCTTTTTGCTATTTGTTTTTTTTATATTTAGTAATTCTTTATTTTCTTTATTTTAGAATAATCTCCAAAACCCCCAAACTTCTTCTTTCCCTAAACCCTAAGATTAGATTTTTAATTTAATAATTAACTTAAATAATTCAATTTCTGTGGGTTCGACCCTTGCTCCGCTATCTACATAGTAGAGTTAGGAAATTTTATTTTTGGTGAGTGACGACACTCATCAAATTTTGGCGCCGTTGCCGGGGACTAAAATTTGTTTAGGTTAATTATTTTAATTTAAAGTCTAATTTTTTTTCTTTTCCTTTTCTTTTCTTTTTCAGGGATTGCTTGTCTGACAAGGATTCTAGCCACAAACTTCAAAAGATTAGGGACTATATACAAGAAACCCGAAGCGCAGTGCCACAAACACCACAACATCCACCATCACTACCACCTAAGACAAGAAGAGGACTCCATGGAGCAAGCTTATGAGCCACACTATAATTATGACCCATACTATAATTATGAACCACACTACGATACCTACTATCAAGGATGGTGGTGATGGAGATCCAGATGGAGATCCACTTGCTCGTGATGTTCGTGATGCTAAGGATCCATTGGTCATCCAAGGAGGTCCAATTACCCGAGCTCGAGCTAAGAAGACGCAACAAGCCCTGACCTCGTTCATGCAACAAGCTCTGGCATCATTGAAGTGTCAAGGAAGCTTCAATGAAGAGTCCCAAGACATCTATACTTGCTTGGAAGCCCAAACGACATGAGCATGTTTACTATCTTATTTTAGCTTAACAATAAGATGGGCTAAGTGTTTGGATAGCCCACGTTTGAGTCTTGTTGTCTCTTGGACTATTTATTTTATGTAACTAGGTTTAGGCATGAATTTGGGTTTAGTCTTATTTTCTGTTGGTGTTAATTCCAGCCCACTTGTTTATGGGCTTAAGTGCTAGGTATTATTATAAATACCTTGTAAACGCTATTGATGGAGATCAGTTAATTGAATTTTCAGAAATTGAGTGTGCCTTTCTCTTGGGTTCCCTCTCAACTAGGCTTATCAAGGTCTTCTTCCTTGTGGCGCCTCCTTCTTCACCATCCACCATTGCTATACCTTAGGTTCTCGAATTCTTATTCATAGGGTCAAGGTCCAATACCTTTGGGTTCGAGTCTCTTTAGGCTTCGGGTCTAGGTTTCAGAAGTTGTCATTCATCAACTTTGCTTCTCTTCTTGCGTGTCAGCTCCTTCAAATTCCAAGCTAAGTTTTGTCTTGTCCGTACGCATCAGTTGGGATCTCCTCAGGGAATACATCCTCGAGTTAAATTCTCATCATTCTCATTTAAAACTCATTTCATGTTTTACTGTACAACTATAATTAGTACAGTACTTTAAAAGCAAAATCAGCTATTAAATCCTTTTTGTATAACATATATATCATTTAAATCTAATATTCAATTTAAATTTCAAAATAAGAATATTAGATTTATTTTTCCTCCTTCCTTTTTGGAAAACATATCACATATCACATATTCATGTCACATATAGTCTAATATTCAATTAAAATCATAGTAAGAACATTAGACTTATAAACTCTTTTTCCTTTCTAAAACATATCACATGTTCATATTACATATCATATGAAAATCATCTCATAGTACTAAAATCAGTACTGAAATAAGCATTTTGTAAAATGCTGTAAATCACTTTCATTTGATTTATCACATATCATGTAAAACATTTTCATTTCACGTATCACGTATCATATAAAACATTTTCATATATGGAGACTTACGCACACACGCCCAGCCCGTCCACTGGGTCGTTACTCATATCATGCTATAGACCCCGAAGGGTATGAATAATCATGTCAAATCTATGGCCATAGTCTATAATTGTCCTCGGCGGATCACTGATCAGGTGTCGGTGTCACAACCCAATACATCGCTTTATTTCGGAAGTAGAAATTGGGACCAAATTTTTTTTTATTCATTGGCTATACCATTTGAGTGTGTATAGTATAGGCATCAACTCAAGCTTGCTTTAATAAATAATTATAATTTGGATTCGTCAAGTCATAGATTTCAAAAAAAATCCGACAGTATAACGGCTTATTACAAACCTAATCCTCCTGCACGATAAACACAACGAATATGCAACTCCAACCACAATATATTCACCAAAAGGCATATCGTAGTAGATAAAACTATAACATCATCATACATCCCACATGCTCGACCTATATACAACTACTACATTGTGCATAACTGCATAATCTCTGTGTATATATACATATATGTACAAACAAAATATAATGCCGCTATCGATACCTCAAGCTAGCTACTAATGCGTCTCAGAGTATCGACCCAACTATAATCCACCAGGACTATCACGAGCTAATCTGTGAGGAAAGGAAGGGGGTGTGTGAGATCCCCAACTTCCATGTATTCCTCCATGTATGTAAAGTATTCTAAGTTAATATGATTAAAGGAATATGAAGTTGATGTGTAATTAAGGTGTAATTGATGTATGATTAATGTATGCATGATGAATGGAATATAGAAGAAATAATAAAGTTGAATGTCAATAAGTCAAATGCAATAAGATGATATCAGGAAAATAAAGTGGGCATGAGAAAAGAATTAAATTTAGAATTTTGATTGGAGGTTAAATGGATGAGTCATGAGGAAATTAATGGGTCAAATGAGTCAAAGAGATGCTAATGGCTGAGATAGAGAATGGATGAGCATGCATTTAATGCATGAAGCATGACTCATCACCCTCATCATCATCACCCCTACGCCAGCTTCCTTCCCAGCTCTCCCTCTCGTTCCATCCAAACTTCCATAGTTTTCCAACTCAAGCTCCTTGCTAAACTACCTTACTGCCTCACCAATTCACTAAGTTCAGTTAACGAAAAACGATCCTCGTCGTTAGACTAGGCGATATCTGAAGTTTGAAGGATTGATTCCAAGTATTGGAAGAGATCTCAAGATTTGAAGTTTTGGTCTCTAGTGAAGGTAAGAGAAGAGGATGATTCTTGCAATTTCGTTCTTGATGTGAAGTTGTTTTGAGTTAGTATAACATGTGTATGTGGTTTAATTTAAGGTTTGATATGATGTGATGATTTCAGATTTGAAAAAGTGAAAGCTAGGGTTACGCATCAAGTGATTTCGCGTTCCGAAGGAATCAAGGTAAGGAAATTATGTAACGGACGTAAGGCGGCTATGTCCGCATGTTTTTATGATGTTTTACATGTTTTGGAGAGATGTACAAGTTGTTTTATGCAGGAAAAGATACATTTTCGGATTAGTCTCCTAGTACCAATTAGGCTAGGAGCAGCCGACTGCCTTAAATGGGAAGTCGACTGCCTAGAGACAACCAAAACGTCGTTTTCTGAAACCCGATGCAAACCAGTCGACTGCTATGTAAGTCAGTCGACTGCTATTTACCCAGAAGCATTCTGTTTCAAACCAGTCGACTGCTATATGAGACAGTCGACTGCTATTTTTCAAGATGCATTCTGTTTCAAAACCAGCCGACTGCCTATAGAACCAGTCGACTGCTATTTTCCGAAATGCATTCTGTTTCAAAAACAGTCGACTGCTATATGGGCCAGTCGACTGCTATTTCTTAAGAAGCATTCTGTCTGAAAACCAGTCGACTGCTATATGGACCAGTCGACTGCCCTCTTGTATTTTCAAATATGAAAATATCGAAATTTAAATGAAAATAATTTCGAAAAAGGAAGTTATGAAGTAGCAGCCGACTGCCCTATGGGACCAGTCGACTGCCATGCATGAAAAGAGCTTTTAAGCTTAGTTGATTTAAACACAAAAGTATATTATAATGTTTTGAGACTATGGACTGCGTAATGATTATGCATTTCTGATGGCTGGGTGACTCTGATCAAGTCCTCAGTAATATGTATGTTGAGCGAGGAACCCTAGTCCGGTCCTCAATCCCACATGTGACACCTGACTAGTGTTCACTGTGGAAATTATAAAGGCAGGAGAAAATCCCTGACCTATACGGAGTGCACTACTGTACCAATGCATGATTAGAGTCATATAAAGTCATATAAATGAGAATGAACGGTTTATATGACGACTCAATCGCTTAAACATTGTACATAGTCTCCATCTAATTCAAAGTATAAGATGTATGTATGAAGAAAGGTATACGATGTATGTTTTCAAGTATGAAGTATGTTTTGAAGTATGCTATGAAGTATGATGTTTTAAAGATGAAGTATGATGCATGCTTTATAATGCTTTACATGACATTATAGAGCCAAGTAGGAAAAGTGCATATAGAGGCATAGTACGCTCTTTTACATACTTTTCTTACTGAGCGTAAACTCACCCTTTTACGACCATTTTTCCTACAGATTACTTGAAGTGAAATCCGCTCCGACTAGAGGAGCTTGTTTTTGAAGAATCGAAGTGTACCTTCTCGATACGCTTCCCAGTTAGCATAGAAGGTATACTCATATGTTCATGTATATAGTAAATTGTAATTCAGCTACAGTACAGTACAAGTAAGAAATTGTGTATATAGGATATCGGGGATGTAAGATAAGATGATGTATGAGATCCTGTGGAAAATGGAATGATATGTATATATATCATTTTTATGTTTATGGTAATTGACTAAAAATTTTATAAGCTATTAGATAATTAGCTTAAGGATAAGAAGAGAATGACACTGCATGAACTAAATCTAAATAAAGAAGGAAAAAGATAAGTGATAAGGGGGAATTCTACAGTAAGTTTATAAAATTTGACCTTATTATAAGGTCAATAAATAATAACCCTTAGATTAATAATATTTAATCTAAACCATTGATTACATTTTAAATATAAAGAAAAGCTTAAACCTGTAACCTGTTAAACTAGTTTTTCAAATTATCCTTTTGTATTAAATATTAATAAAAAATATAATGGTGTATTACTAATTTAACCTTCCTATATTAATAAAAACTATAGTAGTGTATTACTAATTTAACTTTCTTATAATTTCCACAACTTTACTTTATATTATTTTTCTTATTAACACAATCCCTCCAATCTAGCTTTTCTTTTTCCTCATATTTTTATAGTTAAATATAAAATTCATAATTTTGATTATTATGTATTTCTTCAAAATTTCCTCATGATGATAAATTTCATTCATATATAATTTTTTGTATTACTCTGTAGCAAATATATATTACAGATTTTATACATTAATAAAAATGAAAAAAATTAAAATAAAGTTATATCAATAAAATGAAAATAAAAATATTATTTTGATTTTTTAAGGTTTTTTTTCATTTTAATATTTAACATAATAAGAAACAAAATATTTATTAAATGAAAAACTCTTTAACTTCTGTTTTCGCATTTTAATATTTAACATAAAAACAGACAAAATATTTATAGATAGAAAAACCTTCAATGTGTTGGCACTCAGCACCATAGTTGACAACGGTAGCTATATGGATTTCAAATCTCATGAAGTTATTTTTTAATCAAACGTTGTATTGGATGTCAAATATTTATATAAGATTTATATATATAATTTATCCTAAAATTTATGAGATTCGTCAATAAAATTTATTAGATTTATAGTTAAATTTATGAAATTTATTGTAAAATTTATGACATCTATCGTAAAATTCGTTTGATTCATCGTAAAATTCGTTTGATTTATCGTAAATTCATTAGATTTATCATAAAATTTATAACATTCATCGTAAAATTTGTAGCGTTCATCGTAAAATTTATAACATTTATCGTAAAATTTATAACATTTATCGTAAAATTTATTAGATTAATTATAAATTTATAACATTCATCGTAAAATTCATGACATTTTATTGTAAAATTCATTAAATTAGTCGTAAAATTGATAAGAGTAAGCATAAAAACACTAAAAAAACATAAATATATAATAATTAACCGTAAAATTAATGTAATTCATCCTAAATTTGATGAGTATAAGCATTAAAACACTAGATTGTTATTATTTTTCTTATTATTTGTAAAATTATTTGTTAAATATTTTAAATAAAATATATATTTTTTTGATTCATTCTTAAAAACAAGCTGTTGTTGTTGTTGTTATTATTATTATTATTATTATTATTATTACAACGTTAAAAGTTTAGCTACAGTATTATAATAATTATTGAAACGTTTTCAATTTAAATAATTAGTGAAATAATCGAAGCTTTAATGTAATTGTCAGTGAAAGAATCAAAACTTCTAAGTAAGCCATTAAAGTACACATTTGTCTGCACCGTTTTATTTGACTAATCATTATTTTAAATTTTTAGTTTGTTTTCAGTATTAAAACGTTGCTCTAGGTTACCCTCATCAAGGAGGACGGGCAGTGGAATTCTCGAAATAAGCGTTCGACTGCTTTAGGTACAATTTTAAACAGAAAAAATGAAGGCAAATAGCAGTCAACTGCCATACCTAAGCAGTTGATTGTTCAATACCTTTAAATTTTCTGTTTTATAAAACAACAAGGTAAGTAGAATGCCCGAAATGGGCATTCGACTTCCCTATCTATAACTGCAAATGAAGCCTGTTTCCCTGAAAATTTTACCTTATCAATTGTCGATGAACGCAACTTTGTTGAAACAAGTGAGATTTCATCAGCAACAAGTGAAAATGGGTCAACCTTGTTCCGTAAATAGCATCTCCCTTTGCTAGTTTGGGCTAGAATCAGAGGAAGAGTGATGAACACAACGATTCAAACATGAGGAAACAAAGCCAATTATTTAATTTGGTACAACTTGCATGCTTAAATGTGAATTAAAAGTATATTTGATTAGAATAAGCGTAAATTAAACATATATTTGATTAGAATAAGCATAATGTAAATTTATGAAAATAAATGTAAAGTTATTAGAATTGCCTTAAATTTATTAAAATTATCGTAAAATTATCATAAATTAGCAACTTTGATAGTATGCAAAAGGTAGTCGACTATCTCAAGTAACAGTCGGTTGCCTATATAAATAAAAGTTTTTGGTCAAAATTATTACATGGGCAATCGAATGCTCAATAATAGCATTTGACTGCCCAAACTAAATTTTTTAAAACTAGGAAAATTAACCATTAAATTTGATTATAGTAATTGTAAAATGAACGAGAATAAACGTAAAAAACACTAAAATAAGCATAAAAATATAATAACCGAACGTAAAATTTATGACATTTATCGTAAAATTTATGACATTCGTCGTAAAATTTATGATATTCGTCGTAAAATTTATAATATTTATCGTAAAATTCATGACATTCATCGTAATATTTATGAGATTCATCGTAAAATTTGTGATATTCATCATAAAATTTATGAGATTTATTGTAAAATTGATAAGAGTAAACATAAAAACACTAGAAAAAACATAAATCTATAATAATTAACCATAAAATTTATGAGATTCAGCGTAAAATTTATAGCATATATTGTAAAATTTATTAGATTTATTGTAAAATTTATTAGACTCATCGTAAAATTATGAAATTCATCATTAAGTTGATAAGAGTAAGTACAAAAACATTAGAAAAAGCATAAGTTTATAATAATTAATCATAAAATTTATGAGATTCATCGTAAAATTGATGAGAGTAAGCGTAAAAACACTAAAAAAACATAAAAATATGATAACTAATCGTAAAATTTATGAGATTTATCGTAAAATTTATGAGCTTCATCGTAAAATTTATTAGATTCATAAAAAAATTTGAGATTCATCGTAAAATTATAAGAATAAGAACAAAATTTTATAATTAAGTATAAAATTAATATCAATAAATATAAACACATTATAATAAACATAAATCCAAATAACGTATATAAATAAAATAAATAAAATGAAGTTGTAAAATTAAAATAAATGACAATTACTTTTTCCAAGAAAAAGTTTTCTTTATAATCGGATAAACCATCATTATAACCAAGATTTTTTTTTGTTACACATTATAAACAAGATTTGCTTATAAATAATCATCCACTTGTATCATAAATTCATTAAATTTCAATTTTTTTATCAACTTAATTAAGATATTGAACATAAAATAATAAAAAAAATTATAGCTGCCTTTCAATACAAACTTATCTTGTGATTGCCTTGTAGTATTCTGCTTAGAATTAGAGAATAAGGCAATCGAATGCACAACATGACATTCGACTGCCCTTGTAATTTTTTTTTTTTACAGAAAATTTAGTAGAGAAGGGCAATTGACTTCTTTTTATTATTAATTGGCTACTCTAAGCATGATATTTTCGGAATTAAATAAAGAATATGGCAGTCGAATGCTCGATATGAGCACATTTGATTGCCTACAGTAATTTTTGTTTACAGAATTATTTGAAAACAAATTAGTTGCTTGCCTCTAAAAGATAATCAATTATATTTGGCATAATTTATATGTTTCATATTCTTATTATCATATGTTAATTTTTAATTTTAATATTTTCTATAAATTTACAATAAATAATAAATTTACACTAATTTTTATAATTTATTTAATAATTACGTTAAAGCAATACATAAAAAAAATCCCTTTTTGAGCTTGATCATATGCTGAATGCTAACATCTTCTCTTTATATTTTTCCAGAAATTCCTATTTATGAACATTAATAAGTGTCAGAGAGTGTTCTCTTTTTTCAAACTTACCTCTTTGAAATTTAATCTAATGTAAAATACTTTGAAATTTAATATATCATATAATTTGTTTTTATAATTTGAAGGGATGATATATAATTTTGATTAATTTATGAATGGATAAAATTTTAATTTAAATATCTTGTTACTTTTTTTAATGGATAAAAATGTAATTTAAGTTATATTTAATTAAGTAAAGTTTACCTGTTAACCTGTTAAACCATTATTTTCAATTTTTTTAACTTTTACTATTTATTCAATTTCTCATGAGATATTCAATATCTCATGAGATCTCATGACCTTACAATAAGATCGACATTTTGCGACCTTACTGTAGACAAACCCAGTGATAAGATGAAGTGACGGGGACGTCACAGAGTGGTATCAGAGCAGTTTAGATTGAGGTTTGTCAGTGTCAAGAAGCTAAAAATAGAGTATATTCCCCAATTGTACTGTACTTGTCTGAATACAAATGTATAGTATAGCTATTTCTAGTTATACTAAAGAGCTCAATAATGATTATATTTACAGTATGAGCTCACGAAGAAGAGGTACAAGTAGAGGAAGAGGACGGGGTCGCACTGAAGAGCCCCCAGTTCCGTCTCCTCATCCGTCTCCACCGCATAGCCCAAACACGAGGCTAGCGAAAATGGAAAAGCATATGGAGAACATGGCCACGATGTTCACCCAATTCATGTCGAACTTTCCAAATGTGGCCACAAGTACCCAAGTAGCTACACCTGCTGTTGCTCCTGTAGAAGTAACACCACCAGCCCCAACTACGGAAAGGCGGGATCCGAGAGCCTATTGCAGTGTGGCTTTGATAAAAGAATTTAAGAAGTTGGATCCGCCCAAGTTCAAAGGGGAAAGAGATTTGTTGACAGCAGAGAACTGGATGAAAGCAGTTCTAAAATCTTTCGAGTACATGCCCTGTTCTGAAAGGGAAAAAGTAGGATTGGCTGCCTACTTGTTAGTCGATGATGCTGAATATTGGTGGCAAGCCACTCGGACCGTGTTAGAGGCCCGATATGATGAGGTTACGTGGGATAGATTTGTAGAAGCTTTCCATGAGCAGTACATCCCACGCACTGATCGGAATAGATTGAAGATTGAGTTTCTCAGCTTGACTCAAGGTACGATGACGGTGAATCAGTATGAATCGAAGTTTATTACCTTGAGTAGATTTGATCCAGAAGTCCTCAGAGATGAAGGGCATAAGATATACAGGTTCATCGAGGGATTGAAGTCCCCGATTAGATCCAAACTGTATCCGATGGATATCACCACTTATGGAGAAGCTGTCCGCAAGGCTCAATTGTGTGAGCAAGATTATGATTTGCATCATGCTGACTTCCGAGCCAAGGGTAAGGGCAAGGAACCGATGAAGCGGAAGTCGGATGAGAAAGCTTCGAGTGATAGGTATCCATTTCGGAGAAGTAGACGATCCGAAGGAGTTTCGATAGGTAAGTAAAGTATAGAAAGATGATCTTTAAGTTAATTTAATAGTTATATGGAATTATATTGAAGTTGGAGTTATGATGATGATGATACTGATATAGGTACTCCTAAAGCTACAGGGATCAAGATAAGTGATGAGCGATCCCGAAATCAAGTTGGAAGTACCGCTAGCTCGCAAAAGAGTACAATGCAAAGATGTGAGCAGTGCGGGAAATTTCACGGATCACAGCCATGTCGCTTGGCGAGTGGCGCTTGCTTTAGATGTGGGGAGAAAGGGCACATGATTAAGGATTGCCCTCAGAGAGATCCGAAGATGCCTGACGAATCTGATAAGATCCCTAAACCGCAACCTAAGGCCACTGCTGCCGAGAAGGGGAAGAAAGCTGTGACCCAAGGACGAGTGTTTGCCATCGATGAAGAGTCTGCCGATGCCTCGTCCAAAGTGATTAAAGGTACAATTTACCTATTTGATATGAATGTCATGGCATTGTTTGATCCAGGCTCTACGCATTCTTTTGTGTCTTCTAAGTTTGCTATGAAAATACCTGTTGAGCCTGAGACTTTAGAATATTCATTAAAGATAAGCACACCATTTAGAGAATCACAAGTGACAGAGTTGGTATATAGAAACTGTAAGCTACGGGTAGGAGAAAGAGAATCTAAGGCTGACCTAATCCTACTGAATATGTATGGGTTTGATGTTATTTTGGGTATGGATTGGTTAGCTAACAATCATGTCATAGTGGACTGTTATGCTAAGAGTGTAACCTTCTCTTCACCCGTTAGCTATGTTGTAAACTTTGCAAGTAATTAATATGAAGCCTGTTTGGTTTTGATTTGAATTCATATGAAAGTAATGAAAAGTATGTATGACTGTATGAAGGATTCATTGCTTATGTGGAGGACGTAAATCAGAAACGTCCCGGACTCAATGATATTCCTGTAGTCCGAGATTTTCCAGAAGTATTTCCGGATGATCTTCCAGGACTTCCTCCGGATAGGGAAGTGGAGTTCACTATTGATTTGGTGCCGGGGACTGAGCCTATATCAAGAGCTCCTTACCGGATGGCTTTGGTAGAATTGGAAGAACTTAAGAAACAGCTTCAGGAGTTGCTAGACAAGGGATTCATACGACCCAGCGTATCCCCTTGGGGTGCTCCTGTGCTTTTTGTTCGGAAGAAGGACAGTAGTATGAGGTTATGTATTGACTACCGGTGGCTGAATAAAGTGACGATCAAGAACAAGTACCCTCTTCCCAGAATTGACGACCTCTTTGATCAGCTTAAGGGTGCACAAGTCTTTTCCAAGATAGACTTGAGATCGGGATATCAACAGTTGAAGATTCGAGATGAAGATATCCCTAAGACTGCATTCAGGACGCGGTATGGCCATTATGAATTTTTGGTGATGCCGTTTGGTCTGACTAATGCACCTGCAGCCTTCATGAACTTGATGAATGATGTATTTAAGCAGTACCTGGACCAGTTTGTCATTGTCTTCATCGATGACATTTTGGTCTACTCGAGGTCTCGGGAAGAGCATGAGCAGCATTTAAAGATAGTTCTGCAAACCCTCAAGGATAGAGGATTGTATGCCAAGCTAAGTAAATGTGATTTCTGGTTGAATCAGATCTCCTTTTTAGGTCATGTGATCAGTAAAGATGGAGTCTCGGTTGATCCATCGAAGATTGAAGCGGTGGTTCAATGGGAAAGACCGAAGACTGTGACGGAGATTAGGAGTTTCTTGGGTTTAGCTGGCTACTATAGAAGATTTGTAGAGGGTTTCTCGAAGCTAGCTGCTCCACTGACGCGCTTGACGCGCAAGGAAGTGAAGTATGAGTGGAATGAAGCCTGTGAAAGTAGCTTTCAAGAGTTGAAGCGCAGGCTAACGACTGCACCGATCCTTACCATCCCTAGTGGTTCAGGTGGATTTGCGGTGTATAGTGATGCCTCAGGGCAAGGTTTGGGATGTGTGTTGATGCAGCACGGTAAAGTAGTGGCATATGGTTCCAGACAATTGAAGGACCATGAGAAGAACTACCCGACTCATGATTTGGAGTTAGCTGCAGTAGTGTTTGCCCTGAAAATATGGAGGCATTATTTGTATGGTGAGAGATTTCAGATTTTTACGGATCATAAAAGTCTGAAATACTTGTTCTCTCAAAGAGAATTGAATATGAGGCAAAGAAGATGGCTCGAGCTTCTAAAGGATTACGATTGTGAGATCTTGTACCACCCGGGGAAAGCCAATGTGGTGGCGGATGCTCTGAGCCGGAAGCATGTAAGTATGGTGTCTTATATGATGATAAAAGAGCATGAACTAATTGAGCAATTTGCAAGCCTCAACCTTAATGTCATGACTTATGAACAAATTGGAATGATGGCTAGTTTAAGGATTGAGCCAGAGTTAATGGACAGAATCCGAAGTGCTCAAAAGGAAGATGATAGATGCATAGAGGCTATGAAACAAATGCAGTCAGATATGACCTCAGAATTTGATGTAAGTAATGATGGAATTTTGAGGTTCAGGAGTCGTATATGTGTCCCACATGATGATGAATTGAAGAAGTTGATCTTGACTGAAGCACATGCCACTAAGTACACGTTACATCCAGGAAATACGAAGATGTATCACAATCTTCGCAAGGTGTACTGGTGGAAGGGCATGAAGAGAGACATAGCAGATTTTGTAGCAAAATGTCTCACATGTCAACAGGTCAAGGTAGAGCACCAAAAGCCAGCAGGACTACTGCACCCTCTGCCCATACCTATGTGGAAGTGGGAACACATTACGATGGATTTTATTATGGGATTGCCCAGAACCAAGAGGAATCATGATGGTATTTGGGTAGTCGTCGATAGATTGACAAAATCAGCTCACTTCCTACCTATGAAGTCAACCGATACACTCAATACTTTGGCAGATATGTATGTAAAAGATGTTGTAAGACTACACGGTGTTCCAGTGAGCATCACTTCTGATAGAGATTCCAGGTTTACTTCCCATTTCTGGGAGCATTTTCAAGAAGCCATGGGATCTAAGTTAAGTTTTAGCACAGCTTTTCATCCGCAGACTGATGGACAGTCCGAGCGCACGATTCAGACGCTCGAGGATATGTTGAGAGCTTGTGCTATGGACTTTAAAGGCTCCTGGAATGACCATCTGCCATTGGTTGAGTTTGCATACAATAATAGTTATCATGCAAGCATCGGGATGGCACCATATGAAGCTTTGTATGGAAGAAGGTGTCGATCTCCGATTGGGTGGGAAGAAGTGGGCGAACGTAAGTTATTGGCTCCAGATCTAGTCGAGCAAGCATCAGAAGATGTTAAGTTGATTTTCAGAGACTTAAGACAGCTCAAAGTAGACAAAAGAGCTATGCAGATGCTCGACGGAGGCCACTTGAGTTCATGGTTGGAGATTTTGTATTCTTGAAAGTTTCTCCATCCAAAGGAATTATGAGATTTGGTCGGCGAGGTAAGCTGAGTCCTCGTTACATCGGTCCATTTGAAGTCTTAGATCGAATAGGCGATGTTGCCTATAGATTGGCATTGCCTCCGGAGCTATCGGGAGTGCATAATGTGTTTCATGTATCGATGCTTCGGAAGTATAATCCGGATCCGTCTCATGTCATAGAATATGAACCCTTGGAGATAAGGGAAGATATGAGCTATGTAGAGAAGCCAATTCAGATTTTGGACAGAAAAGAAAAAGTTTTGAGGTCTAAGACGATCCCATTAGTGAAAGTGCTCTGGCAATACCATACGATGGAAGAAGCTACATGGGAGCTAGAAAGCTTAATGAAAGAAAAGTACCCAGAGTTGTTTACATGACAAGCTAAGGCAAATTTGGAGGACCAAATTTTCTAAAGTGGGGAGGATGTGAGATCCCCAACTTCCATGTATTCCTCCATGTATGTAAAGTATTCTAAGTTAATATGATTAAAGGAATATGAAGTTGATGTGTAATTAAGGTGTAATTGATGTATGATTAATGTATGCATGATGAATGGAATATAGAAGAAATAATAAAGTTGAATGTCAATAAGTCAAATGCAATAAGATGATATCAGGAAAATAAAGTGGGCATGAGAAAAGAATTAAATTCAGAATTTTGATTGGAGGTTAAATGGATGAGTCATGAGGAAATTAATGGGTCAAATGAGTCAAAGAGATGCTAATGGCTGAGATAGAGAATGGATGAGCATGCATTTAATGCATGAAGCATGACTCATCACCCTCATCATCATCACCCCTACGCCAGCTTCCTTCCCAGCTCTCCCTCTCGTTCCATCCAAACTTCCATAGTTTTCCAACTCAAGCTCCTTGCTAAACTACCTTACTGCCTCACCAATTCACTAAGTTCAGTTAACGAAAAACGATCCTCGTCGTTAGACTAGGCGATATCTGAAGTTTGAAGGATTGATTCCAAGTATTGGAAGAGATCTCAAGATTTGAAGTTTTGGTCTCTAGTGAAGGTAAGAGAAGAGGATGATTCTTGCAATTTCGTTCTTGATGTGAAGTTGTTTTGAGTTAGTATAACATGTGTATGTGGTTTAATTTAAGGTTTGATATGATGTGATGATTTCAGATTTGAAAAAGTGAAAGCTAGGGTTACGCATCAAGTGATTTCGCGTTCCGAAGGAATCAAGGTAAGGAAATTATGTAACGGACGTAAGGCGGCTATGTCCGCATGTTTTTATGATGTTTTACATGTTTTGGAGAGATGTACAAGTTGTTTTATGCAGGAAAAGATACATTTTCGGATTAGTCTCCTAGTACCAATTAGGCTAGGAGCAGCCGACTGCCTTAAATGGGAAGTCGACTGCCTAGAGACAACCAAAACGTCGTTTTCTGAAACCCGATGCAAACCAGTCGACTGCTATGTAAGTCAGTCGACTGCTATTTACCCAGAAGCATTCTGTTTCAAACCAGTCGACTGCTATATGAGACAGTCGACTGCTATTTTTCAAGATGCATTCTGTTTCAAAACCAGCCGACTGCCTATAGAACCAGTCGACTGCTATTTTCCGAAATGCATTCTGTTTCAAAAACAGTCGACTGCTATATGGGCCAGTCGACTGCTATTTCTTAAGAAGCATTCTGTCTGAAAACCAGTCGACTGCTATATGGACCAGTCGACTGCCCTCTTGTATTTTCAAATATGAAAATATCGAAATTTAAATGAAAATAATTTCGAAAAAGGAAGTTATGAAGTAGCAGCCGACTGCCCTATGGGACCAGTCGACTGCCATGCATGAAAAGAGCTTTTAAGCTTAGTTGATTTAAACACAAAAGTATATTATAATGTTTTGAGACTATGGACTGCGTAATGATTATGCATTTCTGATGGCTGGGTGACTCTGATCAAGTCCTCAGTAATATGTATGTTGAGCGAGGAACCCTAGTCCGGTCCTCAATCCCACATGTGACACCTGACTAGTGTTCACTGTGGAAATTATAAAGGCAGGAGAAAATCCCTGACCTATACGGAGTGCACTACTGTACCAATGCATGATTAGAGTCATATAAAGTCATATAAATGAGAATGAACGGTTTATATGACGACTCAATCGCTTAAACATTGTACATAGTCTCCATCTAATTCAAAGTATAAGATGTATGTATGAAGAAAGGTATACGATGTATGTTTTCAAGTATGAAGTATGTTTTGAAGTATGCTATGAAGTATGATGTTTTAAAGATGAAGTATGATGCATGCTTTATAATGCTTTACATGACATTATAGAGCCAAGTAGGAAAAGTGCATATAGAGGCATAGTACGCTCTTTTACATACTTTTCTTACTGAGCGTAAACTCACCCTTTTACGACCATTTTTCCTACAGATTACTTGAAGTGAAATCCGCTCCGACTAGAGGAGCTTGTTTTTGAAGAATCGAAGTGTACCTTCTCGATACGCTTCCCAGTTAGCATAGAAGGTATACTCATATGTTCATGTATATAGTAAATTGTAATTCAGCTACAGTACAGTACAAGTAAGAAATTGTGTATATAGGATATCGGGGATGTAAGATAAGATGATGTATGAGATCCTGTGGAAAATGGAATGATATGTATATATATCATTTTTATGTTTATGGTAATTGACTAAAAATTTTATAAGCTATTAGATAATTAGCTTAAGGATAAGAAGAGAATGACACTGCATGAACTAAATCTAAATAAAGAAGGAAAAAGATAAGTGATAAGAGAATTCAAAAAAAAAGAAGAAGAAAAGAATTCAAAAAAAAAAGAAGAAGAAAAGAATTCGAAAAAAAAAAGAAAAAAAAAAGAAAAAAAAAACTTTCTTTTGCGGTACTGTTCAAACAGAAGTTTTGGTTGAGTTAGGAGGCGTGTGAGTACCCGTTTTAAAGAAAACGACAAAAGAAAACGACCTAGTGGAGCTTTGCTCCACTAGCCCCACCCTATCTTGGCCAAATTCCAACGTTTTCCTATAGTTTTAGGCCATTTTTCATTTTTTTTGGTCATTCTAGTGCTTTTTTTTTATTTTTTATTTTTTTCTTTCTTATTTTTTTTTCTTCTTTCTCTCTTTCTTTGAGTCACCCTAGCCCTAGCCACACCTTTCTGTGAAAAAAAAAAAAAATTCTTGGTGACAATACTTGGTGAATTAGTTGACTTTACGAGGTTGAATCTTTGACTGGGTCTCTAGTGTGATTGTGAACCTATAGAGTTAAGGTAGAGTAAGGGAAAAAGGCACGAGTGTGTGAGAGACATTAGTAGAGAAAAGCCAAATTACTTGAGTGAAACAGGAGTGTAAACACGTGAGGATATTACTTGTTGACAATGTCTTCTGAAGGTGATAAGTCAGACTTTAAAAAGATTGAATTCCTGCTTCAGGCAATGCAACAACAGTTCCAACGGATGGATGTGAAATTCAATGACATTCATGATAAGTTGAACCAACATGAAGCTCGGTTTGCAAAGATCCAACAAGGTGATACTTCTCGTCAAAAAAGTAAGGTTGTTGCCAATGATGAGTATGATGATAATGTTGGGTATGATTCGAATGAAGAGTCTGGGATAGATAGACATCATAGAAGGTACCATGGGTATAGAGATCGAGTTGATAGAGCCCGTGATAGAGGTAAGGAGAAGCTGGATGGAAACCTTAGCAGTATAAAATTAAAGATTCCTCCTTTCCAAGGCAAGAATGATCCTGAGGCATATTTGGAGTGGGAAAGGAAGCTTGAAATGGTGTTTGACTGCCACCACTACTCTGAAGAAAAGAAGGTCAAACTTGCAGCAATTGAGTTCACAGAGTATGCTATGGTTTGGTGGGATCAGTTAGTCACTAGTCGAAGAAGATATGGTGATCCTCCAGTGTCTACATGGGATGAGATGAAGCGTATCATGAGGAAGAGATTTGTTCCTACTCATTACTACAGGGAGTTATACCAGAAGCTCCAAGGTCTTACCCAGGGCCCAAAGAGTGTTGAGGATTACTACAAAGAGATGGAAATAACCATGATCCGAGCCAATATCCAGGAGGATGCAGAAGCTACTATGGCTCGTTTTCTTCAAGGCTTAAACCGTGAGATTGCCAATGTAGTCGAGTTGCAGCATTACATGGATTTAGAGGGGTCTTCTTCCTTGTGGCGCCTCCTTCTTCACCATCCACCATTGCTATACCTTAGGTTCTCGAATTCTTATTCGTAGGGTCAGGGTCCAATACCTTGGGTTCGAGTCTCTTTAGGCTTTGGGTCTAGGTTTCATAAGGTATCCTTCATCGTCTTTTGCTTTTATCCAGTTGCGTTTCAGTTCCTTCAAAATCCAACCTACGAGTTCTCCTGTCCGTGCGCATCACTTGGGAGGCTCAGTAAGGGAAAATATAAGTAGCAAAAATCAAAACTAAGTTAATGATGCTTTTATAAAACCTTGCATGTCAAAAATCACAATAAAGAACACTATGCAGTTCTTTAGAAGTCATATGTTATAAATGGTATTGCAAATCATTAGACATGCAATCAGTTAATCATGGTCCACAATCATAACATTTAAAGTCTGCTATGCAATCATCAAAATAACATAGCCGTATATGCACTTATAAATCGTATAAATCATAAATTTCAAAAGCATACTAAAACATAGTTTCAAGAAACAAGTTAGGCATATACGTAAAAGTGTGAGGTTGCACCAATTTATCTCATGCCTAGAGCTCATATCATCATCACCGGATCACTGAGGCGCTGTCAGTGAACCTACTCGTTCCTTTCTAGGAACTGTCCCTCTCTAGGAACCTACTTATGTGCACACAAGTTCGCCAGGCCGTTGATCAGACAGTACCTGACAATATATATCGATCCTCTTGCGGCAGGACCAAACCAAATACAAATCAATACTTGCTCTAGTAATTTAAAAGTGCTATTCTCACAAAATCACCGTGAAGGGATCCAATCCCAACACTACTCGGACCATGAGTGAAAATCATAGTGTGTTGGAAACATATCGTTTATCTCAAAACCCTGTTACCCCTCTCTTAGCCGTTAAATTCATATAAAGATTTATATAAAAACTTCACATTCGGCTAAGTATGGGAAAAGCATGCTAAATAAATTTTATTTCCTTTAAAGACAATGCATCATTAGTTTATAAATCAAAATTTTACAAGCATGCTAGCATCTCAAATAAACACTGGGGTAACATTTTACAAGTTCGTCATGTACTTTTTAAATAAATCATGACGTAAACCAATCAAGCACAATTTGCATAAAAATCAAGATATCATAGCATGATCAAAATAGGAACTTATAAAATATTTCAAATCATGCAATTTCCACTTATACTTCCACTTACCCTTATATGCATCAATCGCGCTATTGGGCCCACATTTTCAAATTCCGCACGAATTGCTACGTAGCTTGACGATTAGCTACATATAAGAATTATACGATACATTAGTTCCTTGAATTTGTGTTAACCATATTAGCTCATTTATTTATTGTCGAGAAATAGAAGTTATTGTTTGACCCTACTACTCACATGAAATTCTGACCTTTGTGCATTAAAATTTACATTAATAGTCATGGGAGTATCCAAAAATTATGAATCCAAAGCCATGTGAAACCTAATTCAATTCCCTATTCAGAAATGTAGATTTCATAATTTTCTCATTTCCAAGTTACATCCAGCAATTTCGTAAAATTACCCTATGTACAAGCACAATCAAACAGTATGGTCATTTGACCTTTAAGCACAAACTGTCTCATATCTCAATACAGGGATATCCAATTTATGTAAACTCAAAACCATATTAATCTTGTCTCATTTAACTTTTCAGAAATGTAAGGTTTTGCAATCATACTAGATCTGGGCTATTTCTTATGAAATTTTGAAGTTGACACTAGGCAATCTATCCCCAGCAGTGAGTGTCCTGCATTCGTTTGTATATATCTTAAGTCAAAAAATTCCAAATCTGGAAATTTCAAAACTAGATGAAAACTAACTCATTTCCCTATCTATAAGTGTAAGGTTTATAATTTAACTCTTCCTAGGTCAACACCAGAAATTTTCCAAAGTTTCAATATGTTCAGCAGTATTCTGACACAGTATAACACTGGCCAATTTGCACAAATTATCTCATATCTAATAATAGGAATATCCAATTGGTGCAAACGCAAAATGTTAATAATCCTAACTCAATTACCTTTCTGGATATATAAGGCTTGTAACCTAACTCAATCGGGCCTATTTTCTACAATTTTTCAAACTCTGATCTGGGATTCACGTTTTCTGGCAGAACACCCTGTATTCATTTGTACATATCTCAAGCTATAGAACTCCAAATCAAGAAACTCCAAAACTGACTTTCTCCTAGCTCATAAGGCTATTTACCATAATTTTTATAGAATTTATTTCATTGTATAGCATTTAAACTGAACGTTTTAATTACAACCCAGAAACAGAACATCAATTCCAGATTTCAACAGCAAACCAAAATCCAATCATGCCAAGCCAACCTCATAGCAATTCAACTCAAATCATTATAGTTTCATATTCATATTCAACAATTAGGGATTATAAAGTCAGAATCTTACCCCCACTTATCAATTTCCAACAGCCACACTCCTTTAAATCGTAGCTCCCATTCTCTACCTCTTTGGGTTCTTGTTTTCTTGACTTTGTCTAACCAAGAGCTGTCTCCAAAATTCTCTAGTTCCTCACTTGTTGGAGACCAATCTTCAGATGCAAGATGAATTTGTTCTTGCCCACGATCCCTTCTTCAAGTTTCCTTCAACACCTTTTCACGATATCATCACCATTCCTCCTAAATCTCTCTCAAACCGTGGCCCTATCCTGCATTTCTCTTCAAAGTTAAGAGCTTCTATGGGTTTAGGTTTAGTTTCTTTCTTTTCTCCTCTTTGCCGGCCACTTAACAAAATAAGATTGCAAAATTACTTAACTATAGTGCCAGCTAGCTGTAAAATTCCACTATCCTTTATTTACTTAGCTTATGAAGGACCCCACGTTTTCTTTAAGCCCTTTAAGCCACTTTAGCTTGTAAAATTTTCCTAAGTCATTGGTTGAGTCAAGGCAAAGGCATGGATGGTGGTTTGACTAGTCAATGTTAGCTTCTCTTAATTTAATCAAATGTATTTTATTGCTAGAAAAAAAATGGGTTACTATCACATGCAAATGATCAACATTACACATAATGTTTACATTATGTACCCTTTGTAATTAAATCTTAAACCGAGAATTTACCTTCTTTTTTTTTTATCCTTGTCCCAAAGTCCAATCAGGATTATCTTGACACCTTCATCGTCCAAAAATCTGTCTCCAAAATAACAAGGATAAATTTTAGCATAACTAAAAATTCAACATGGTTAATTACACGAGATAATAGACTAAGGGAATGTCACAGTAGGCCGGGACTACATATCACATATCACATGTTACATATCACATATCACGTATTACATATCACATGTCGGCATGATAGAAAGCCAACTAGTCTCAAAACCATGTTTTCATCATAAAATAACATTTATGAAATTTATAAAATATATAATTTCATAATTTAAAATCATAAAGGTTATAAAACCATTTAGTGAATATTTAAGAAATAATTATGAGAATATTCATAGAAATATTCACTTTACTTCTTTTCATTTTTCGTCTCATATTACATGTATTTTACATATTAAGAGAATTTTCGGTGATTTCATAATCACCATTCTCGAAGAGGATTTTCGGTGATTTCCTTATCACCATTCTCGAAAACATGAATAATTTAAAATCATTTTCGTTTTATTCATGTTTTTATGAAAATATTCATTTTCTCGATTTTCATGGATGAAAATCATTTCTCGTGACATAAAATCATTTATTATGATTTTCAGTAATTTTCAGAAATTTTTCGATAATTTTTCGGCAGTATAACGGCTGCCGATTGGCTAGCCTCCTGCACGGAAAATACAGTTTATAATTTCAACCGGTACTTCACCACAATTTTCCAACCAATCATTCATCTCAATATTTTCATAAATATTTTCATAAAATATTTCATAATTAAAATCATGCGCAGACTGAATATCCTACAGTGCTGCACATGCATCCCCTACCTGTTCCGAGTCGACGATCGCCTCGTTCGTCGCGCCTGTTTTCACCTCGTCCGATTCCATCAACTCGATCATCGAGGAAATTTTCTGGAAATTAAATTCTAAATTTAGAATTTTTCCATAATTATTTAAATAAATAAATTATTTAAATAATTTATCACTTTCCGGGATTTCTTACCGATTCCCGTAATTTTCGGGTTTCCGAATCTCAAGATTTCCCAAAATTTCCAAAATTCTCCTTTTCTCTCTTTCTTCTTTTTCCTCTTTTCTTTCTTTCTTTTCCTTTTCCTTTTTCTTTTCTTTTTCTTTCTTTCTTTTCTTTTCTTTTTCTTTTTCCTTTTCTTTTTCCTTCCCCTTTTTCCCTTCCTGGCCGGACCCGTCAGACCGGTCAGATTGGTTCACCGCCGGTTCTTCTCCGGCGACCGGTTCTCCGCAGGTTCGGTGGCTCAGCAGCTGGCTGGCACCACGGTGAGTCTGGATCTGGCCTCCGTTCATCCCGAATCGACGGCACGACGGCGGATCTACTCGGTTTACCTTCGGTTTCTTCTCCTCCTCCGTCGGCCTTCCTCCGCCGTTCCCCACCTCAACCGTGGCCTCCCATGTCTTCCTCTTCCTCTGGTGGTGCTTCGGTGACAGTGGCAGTGACCAATTTGGCTGGCGCCGCCCATTCCTCTTTTTCTTTTCTCTTCCGATTTCCGCCAGTCTCGATTCTGTTTTCTCTTCTCTCCTTTCCTTTTTCCGTCACCGTTCACCTTCCTCTTCTTTCTCCTTCACCGGCGACATTGATCCTCCCTCTTCTCCTTTCCTTCTCCGACGACAGTGGCCGGCAGCCACTTGGGAGGAAAGAATCGAGAGGCTTCCGATTCTTTCTCTCTTTTCCTATTTGTTTTTACTTTATTTGATATTATAATTATACATTATACATATATATTATACTTATATTATATATATGTATTGTATATTAATAATATGTATACATATTGTATATAGATAAAATATATGTAATACATATATGTATACTTATATACTTTTAATTTAACTAACATTTATATATTTCTTTATATAAATGTAAAAACTTCCATATATTTTGTATTTACAATATATATGTATTTAAACTTTAATGTAAAATAATATTTACATTTTTTTCTCATATATGTATATATTTATATATACATAAAATGTCATACTTGAATACATATGTATTTATTTAAATTTATAAAATAGTATATATACTTATATATATCCATGGATATTTAATATATACTATATACCATACGGTATTTAAATACATATGTATTTGCATAAAAATATATTTATATAATATATAATTATATAAATATATTTCACATTTCCTTTTTCATTTTCTTATTTAATTTGGATTTCCATTTATCCAAATTAAATTTCCTCCTTTCATTATTTTCCATAATTTCATTTTCTTTTTTTTATTTAATTTGGATTTCCATTTATCCAAATTAAATTTCCTCAATTTTATCCAAATTAATTTTCTCCACTTCTTCACTTCATCAATTTCGGGAATTTCAACGATATTCCCATCTCGTAAATAAATTTTATTTATTTACTTTAATTTATTTATTTCCTCTTATCTATTTTCTTAAATATTAATTTCCAATAATTGGAAAATTTGCGGTTATCACAATCATTAAATGGGAACTGCATGGAATTATTATATGTGTTATACTGTTTACTAATTTTATCGTCAACTGCTTATTCCCTATAGTTGGAACAAAGGACTGGAACATAAAAGGTACTTCAAAGTACCTCTCATACTCTATCTGGTTACCCAAACAACTATAATATCCTTCCTAAAACATCCTTTAGTATACCACTAGGAAATAAATGATTTATGCATTTTAATATTCATTTTTAGTAAGCTTTTCACAAACTAATAAAATAAGTTTAATTTTATTTATTTGCATATAGTAGCATAGTACGCACTTATATATATATATATATATATATTTCTTATTAGGCTTTCCCCAAATCTCACTCCTTTACTCACCATCTCAGATAGTTCATCAGATTACATGATGACCACTGCTTCCAGGTTTGTAGAAGAAAATCATTAGAAGTTTAAACTATCAAGTGAATAGGTATATGTAGAATGTTATAATTATATTCAAACTAGTGCATGCACAGCAGATGTATGCATAGAATGTGATGTGAAGAATATAGAGTTAAATTAAAGAATGTACATGAATTAGTGGAATGTAAAATTTCATTGAACTGTTATAAATAGAATTATAATTATTATGCTATAGTTTGTATTCTAATTTCTTATTTATTATTTATAGAATAATTGATTTAATGGTATAATGAATTATTTGAAATAAGAGTTATAGATCATACTTACACTGACACCAAATGCAAACCGAATGGTAACGAATATTTAAATGAGAAAAATGGTTTCGAAAAAAAGTTAGTTTGAAAATTTAGTATTTTCGGACGTTACAGTTTTAACATGTGGAATGTAGTATGAAGGGATTTATAACTTTCATGCTCTTACTCATTCAGTGTACTTTAATACTCACTACATGATAGATTGAATTTGTTATTTGCAGGCTCCATGGATTGTGATATTGCGATAGAGAATGATACCGTGGATTGATATTTGATCGAATGTTATCTATTGTGGATTTATATTGGATAAACAATGTATATTAAGGATTAACATTGTGCTACATGAGATGGTGTAGTTGCTTTGTTGACAAGTACCGGGAATAGGGATAATGAGATACTTTAAAGTACCCTTCTATCGATAACCCAAACCTTAATCCACCAAGAGTCCTTAGGACATGATCTTGTTCCAATTATGAGCTGTTATCAATTGAAATGGTAAATTATGATTGCAAACTTGCAGGTTCATGCATTGCATTTAGAACAGTATAATTCTACTTCTGCATTTATATAAATGGCTTACTGAGCTCTCACTCATTAAATTATATTCTAATCCTTTTTAGATTGAGCACAGAGTTGGGGAAGAATTTTGGATCTATCCAAATTCCGTTGAAGCCTAAAATATCATCACAACTCTTTGAGGAGATTCGTTTTTAATATTTTGGTACAATAATATTCCTTTTGTATGTAAAGTTAATTTCAGACTATTTTATTACAGTACTTATAGAATGGGATGTAGACTAAATGAAATGAACTAATGTTGTCTTATTTAATTGTCCTACAATATGTAAAGATGAATTGTGATAGATAGTAAGATTGCCTAAGATGATATGCATGTGATGAATAGTAGTGGATATTAGGATTGTTTATATGATCAATCTGTTTGATGTGCTTGTAGTGGATTGTAGAAGTGATTGCCAGGTTGTGATGTATGAAACGAATGAAATTTGTAGGTGGTTTGAACTAACGTAAATTACTCAATATAAAGGGAATATTTTCAATTTGTTTTCCAAACAAGAAGGTAGTGAGAGTTAGAAATACTTATTACTTGCCTTAAAGAGTTAAATATTCAACAATGGATTAAAGTTTAAGTCATTAAGGTTCGAGCATAATGAAAAGATTAGTGAGTGTCACTTAGTTACTATATTGACACCAAATACAAACTATAAATCGAAAATGAAAAATTTAGTTCGTAAATTTTATAACATAGTAAAAGTGATATGAACCTCACCGAAAGAAGATGAGGTTCAATGAAGAACACGAAGAATACTCAAAGAAATATAAGAACAAGTTAAAAATGTAGCAAAGTAAAACAAAACAATTAGAGATAAAACCAAGACCCGTTGTGTAGAAACACAAGAACCTATAGTATTGGACCTAGACCTGTTGCTTAGAAAAGCAAGAACCTAAGATATAAATTGGTGGAAAGAAGAAGAATGCCACAAGGAAGACCTTGATAAGTTCAAGAGTTTGCAAGAGAACCAAAGAGAAAAGTCTCTCAAATTTTATAACTCAAATCAATTGTGTTCTGCCTAAAGGGTTACATAGCTACTTGTTAGCTTTATATTTATAGGCAAATAGTAAACTTGCAACATAAGTAATAGGAATCCTACTTTCCTAACTTGTAGAACAAGAAATAGAAATCCTACAATACCTATTAAATAAAAAGGAATTGGGTTTAAATTAAATTAAGACAATGTTCAACCCAATAACATATAACTAAATAAACTAAGTATAGCATTTGGCCCAATTGCACTAGGCCCAATTTATGCAACCAACCTAATTGCATTTCGGCCCAATACTTGTGTGTTTTCAAGAAGGTTGAACTTGGGCTTGGATCATGTTGTAGAATACTTTGTCATCCTCCATGCTCAAGCTTTGTTGCACTTTCTCTCAAGCAAAATTAATGAAACCAGCCAAGGCTTGTTGCATTATCTTTGTTTTAGCTCTTGTCATAAGACCTCCGTGGATGCTCAAAGGATCACGATCACCATGACTTGGGCTTTGTGAGCTTGATGGGCCTCCAACATTCCCCTCTCCTCGAAAGGATTTGTCCTCAAATCAGAATCACCTATAACAATATCAAAAGGAGAAAGATCAGAAACATTAAATGTAGCACTAATATTATACTTGCCTGGAAGATCCCACTTATAAGCATTGTCATTGATCTTCTCAATCACTTGGAATGGTCCATCTCCTCGAGGTTGCAACTTGGAGCGACGTTGAGCAGGAAATCTCTGTTTACGCATATGTACCCAAACCCAATCACCAGGTTCAAAGATAACTTTCTTGCGATGCTTGTTGGCATGAGTAGCATATTGCTCAGTCCTCTTTTTCAATGTGATAAATGTAAATTTTTCAGTTATTGGAGATTATTGATATTGGAAATATAATGAAATAAATAAATAAAATTGTGAGAATGAGATATTGGTGAAAATTCCAAGAATTGAGGAAGTGATAAATTAAGAAATTCGAGTGAAGGAAAAATAAAATTGGAATTATGAAAAATAATGGAAAGAGGAGATTTAATTTGGATAAATGGAAATCCAAATTAAATGAGAAAATGAGGAAAAGAAAATGAAATATATTTATATAATTTTATATTATATAAATTTATTTTTATATAAATACATATGTATTTAAATATTGTATAGTATATAGTATATAGTAATATACAGTGGTTTATATATACGTGTATATTATTTTACAAATTTAAATAATACGTATGTATAGATACAATATTTTATGTATATATAAATATATATATATATACATATATAAGAAATGTAAATATTAATTTACATTAAAGTTTAAAAATATATATAAAGGTTATTTAATTTAAAATATATTAATATACATATATATACTAGGTATATATTTTGTAATATACAATATATATATTTTATATATAATATATATTGAACTATATTATATATGAAATAATATGTGTATAATATATAGTATATATTTTATGTATAAAATATATGTTATAGCATATAGTATATAGTATATATTATATTATATACTAAAAATAGAAAAAAAAAAAGAAACAAAAAGGGAAAGGAAAACAGGGGAAGAATTGGGAGAAACTCGATCTTCCCAACCAGTGAGGCCAGCCAACGTCGACGAGGGAGAGAGAGGAAAAGACAACTCCGGCAAGGAGAGGAGAAGACGCCAGTGACTGGAAGAGGCAAAAGAAACGAACGAAAGGAAGAAACGAAAGGAAATCGAAGGCAGAAACCGACGGAAGCTGGGAAGAAAAAAGAGAAAGGGATCTGGCGGTGTCGGCCAAATTGGCCACCACCCCTACCACCGAACCACCACCAGAGGAAGAAGAAGACGTGGGAGGCCACCGGTCAGGCGGAGAATGGCAGAGGAGGGTCGGCGAAGAGGCAGAAGGAGGTCAACCTAAATCGAGTCGATCCGCCACCGTGCTGTCAATTCGGGATGAACGGAGGCCAAATCCAGCTTCTCTGTGGTGCCGGCTAGCTGAGGAACCACCAAACCGCTTGGGAATCTGCCGTCGATGAGGAACCGACGAGGAAGGAGGCAAATCGGTCTGGCCGGGAAAAAGGAAAAAGGAAAAAAAAGAAAAAGGAAAAAGAAAAAGAAAAGAAAAGAAAAGAGAAAAAGAAAGAAGGGAGAAAAAGAAGAAAGAGAAAGAGAAAGAGAAAGAGAAAGAGAAAAGGGATTCCGAGAATTTGAAAAATTCTCGAGAATTCAAAAATTACAGGAAATCCCGGGAATTACGAGAATCGGTAAGAAATCCTGAAAAATGTTAAATTATTTAAATAATTTATTAATTTAAATAATTATGAAAAAATTCTAAATTTTAAAATTTAATTTCCAAAAAATTCCCTCGATAATCGAGTCGATGGAATCGGGCGAGGTGAACACGGGCGCGACCTTCGAGAGGTCGTCGCCGACCTAAGACAGGTAAGGGAGACATGTGCTTCCTGTAAGGATATCGGCCATGTTTTTAAATTGCATTTAATTTTATAAATGCTATTGATAATTATCGGTTTTATAGTGTGGTGATTTATTGGTTTAAATTGTGGTGAAATACCGATTGAGAAATATAAACTGTATTTTCCGTGCAAGAGGCTAGCCAAATCGGCAGCCGTTATACTGCCAAAAAATTATCGAAAAAATTACTGAAATTTACCGAAAATCATAAAAAAAACCATAATACACAATTTGATTTCACGTGAAATGATTTTCAGGTACGAAAATCGAGAAATCAAGTAAATTTCATAAAACATGGATATAGTGATATTTGATTTTAAAATATTCATGTTTTCGAGAATGGTGAAAAGGAAATCACCGAAAATTCACCCGGTAGGTAATATTTCACGTGAAACGAGATGAAAATGAAAAAGAGACCGAAGTGAATATTTTATAAATATTTTTTTAAATATTCACTTGATTTTATATAAAACCTTTTATGGTTTTCATTATGAAAATAATTAATTACATAAATTCCATAAAGGTTAAGAAATGATGGGAAAATTATGATTTCGAGACTACAGGTCTCTACATGTGTTTTTAGAAGAAAACGTGGTGACGAGAGTGTTGATTTGGAAAATAAATCTTTTAATTTTCCATAAATCATAAAAATAATTGATTTGAATCCCGATAACATTGAAAACCATGTTTTGGAAAGAAAGCACCGAAAAACGTGCGTATATGTTTTTACGATAAAAAAGACACAATCACGAGATGTGTTTTCAATGTGACGATTTTATAACTGTTTTCACCTTATGGAAAACATGATTTATACTTTTATGAAATATTTTGAGAAATGATATTTAAATTATAAATTTCATAAAGGTGATGATTTATACATGTGAGCCTTATGGATAATTGTCAAATAATTCGATTTATTGTGTTTAAAATCCATAAAGGCTATGGTACAGTTTTTATACTGTTTTGAGACTTAGGCCCCCAGCTTCATGCATCATACCATACTGTTACTGTCACATCCCGTGACCACATTTTTCACGTATTTCTATACAACTTACCCGGTTGGGCTGTCTGTGATACTTCACTTTTTCATTTACTATTAAACAATTTTGTATAAAATTATAATATGAATTACATCCCCTATCTTAATTCTCAAGAAAGTAGTACTGAAAGTAAGTCTAAATACAGAAAATAAATGATCATAACTCATATTATAAATCAACCTGTCGTAGTGTCCCCAAATGCACAGCTGAAATGCTCGTATGTCAGATCTCTTAGTCCTTGAAAATCTGAAATGTTAATATTGGGGAGTGAGCAAATCACGGCTCAGTAAGAGAGTTATATGCAACACTTGATATTCAGCTACCTATATGCTGAAAATAATTTTTCACTTTCTTTAAATCTTCCTAGAGGCTCTAGGCTCACATGTAGGAAGGATACTACAGCCGGCTAGGGATCCAGATGGAGTAAGGTAGGTATTTTAAAAAACCTGTCTTGTCCTGGAATCTAGAAGCAACTGTAGAGAGTAATCGTTTTCTTTTGATATTCAAATCCCAGTAAAATATTAAATGTCCACGTGATAAAACATTTAAGTAAAAAAATAAGGAATTAATGTTCCTTTCACAAATATTCATTTCTACACTTGTAAAACACTGTATAATATTTACTTCAACACGTAAAATATCAAAGCTCAGTAGCTGTAGATAATTTAGTACCAGTAAAAGTTCAGTAAAAAGTACAATCATTAGTACAATATTATGGAGACTAGGCAACACCCTAAATATATCACGCTATAATATCATCCCAAATAGGGAAACACATGAGATCTATGGCCATAGTCTATGGGGTCCTCAGTGTGCACTGATCAGGTGTCCACTGGGACGCTGATAATAGGATCAGTATCTATCAGCACTAACACGTGACACGTGAGCATGATATGGGGCCTAACAGTCTCAAAATAATAAACATGTGATATAAACCCCATTTATGAAACACGTTGCTGATATGGGGCCTAACAGTCTCAAAATAATAAACACGTGATATAAACCCCATTTATGAAATCAATTTCACTGAATATAAGTTCAATCAATCCACAAATATTCATAAGGAAAATATTTTCATCTTATGAATAATAATTTATAAAATATTCATACTGGGGTCATCATTCCCGAAAATGTTCTAAACATTATAGAACAGTATAAATCACATTTTCCATACGGTAAAAACAGTTTATTAAATAATCACTGTAAAATATAAAATGTCATAACTGTCGTTTTTCACCGTAAAACACATATGCACGCTTTTTCGTGCTTTCTATCAAAAACATGATTTTCAAAGTTATCGGGATTCAAATCAATTATTTTTATGATTTATGGAAAATTAAAATATTTATTTTCCAAATCAACACTCCCGTCCCGTGTTTTCTTTGTAAACACATGCAGAGACCTTTTAGTCTCAAAACACTGTTTTCCACCTTTAATTACCTTTATGGAATTTTCTATAAACACTTATTTTCACAATTGAACCCATAAAGGTTATTTATGAAAATCAAGTGAATATTTGAAGAAATATTATTAAAATATTCACTTTGGTCCTTTTCGTTTTTCACCTCGTTTCACGTGAAATATCACCTATCGGGATAAATTTAGGTGATTTCCTTTTTCACCATTTTCAAAAACATGAATAATTTAAAATTAAATATCAATATATTCATGTTTTATGAAAACTAATCGATTTCTCGATTTTTGTGGTTGGAAATCGTTTCTCGAAATGAAAAATCATTTATTATGATTTTTGGTAATTTTTTCCAATAATTTTCGACAGTATAACGGCTGCCGATTGGCTAGCCTCCTGCACGAAAAATACAGTTTAAATCTCAACCGGTAAATCACCACAATTTTCCAACCAATCATTATCAATAGCATTTATAAAATTAAATGCAGAATTTAAAACATGTGTGCCAAATATCCTTACAGGCTGCACATGTCTCCCTTACTTGTTTCGGGTCGACGACTGACTCTCGAAGGTCGCAAACGTGTTCACCTTGCCCGATTCCATCAGCTCGGTCATCGAGGGAATTTTCTAGAAATTAAATTCTAAATTTTAGAATTTTTCCATAATTATTTAAATAACTAAATTATTTAAATAATTTAACACTTTTCGGGATTTCTTACCGATTTTCGTAATTCTCGGGATTTTTCGTAATTTTCGAATTCTCGGGAATTTTCCAAATTCCTGGAATTCCTTCTCTTTTTCTTCCTTCTTTCTTTTTCTTTTTTCTCTTTTCTTTTTCTTTTTCCTTTTTCTTTTCTTTTTCCTTTCCCTTTTTTCCTTTCCCTGGCTGGACCCATCAGACTGGTTAGACTGGTTCACCGCCGGTTCTTCTCCGACAACTGGTTCTCCAGCAGTTCGGCGGCTCCTCAGCTGGCCGACGTCAAGGCGAAGTTGCCGGTGGCCTCCGTTCGGCCTGGATCGACGGCACGGCGGTGGATCTACTCGGTTTCTGGCTCGATTTTCTCCTCCTCCGTTCGGCCTTCCTCCGCCGTCGTTGGCCTCACCAGTGGCTCTCTTCTCCTTCCCCTCACCTCCGCCGAGGTCGAGGTGGCTGTGGCGGTGCCAAGACCGGCCGGCACCGCTGTTTTCTTCTTCCCCTTTCTCTTTCGGTTTTTGCCGGTTTTCCCTCGTTTTCGTTTCTGTTTTCTTTCTTCTTCCGCCTCGGGCCGCCGCCGGTGACCCTTCTTCTTCCTTTTCCCCTCGCCGGTGACACCCTTCTTCCCTTCTCTTGGCCCATCGACTACCGTCGGCCTCCATTGGGAAGAATCGGGATTTTCCCGATTCTTCTCTTCTTTTCTTTTTTTTGTTTTATTTTTATTATATTTTTGTTTTATATTATATTTATAATTTACTTTATGAATATAATATTAATATTATATTATATAGTACATACTATATAATAATATAATATTTTATAGATATATATATTATATATCAACACATATATATTTAATATATATATATATCTACATACTTTTAACTTAAATTACATTTATATATTTTGATATAAATGAAATAATCTATATATATTGTATTTACAATATATATATATATATTTTCTTCCTCATTTTCTTATTTAATTTGGATTTCTATTTATCCAAATTAAATTTCCTCTATTCCTTATTTTATCTCCAACTTAATTTCTTTCACTCGAATTTCCCAATTCTGTCACTTCCTCTATTTTCGGATTTTTCACAATATTCCGACCTCATAATTAATTCATTTATTTATTTCACTAATTTCCAATATTCCTAATTTCTAATAAATGGGAAATTTACGGTTATCACATTCTCCCCACCTTAAGAAATTCGGTCGTCCGAATTTAACTTAAGTCCAAAGGTGGTACATGCCGTATACTTACGACTTCTGACCTCTAGGTCATCTTTCAAGTAATACTGCCAGTACACTTTCAACCTCAAAATTACTTTTAGACCACTATGTTTTTGTCTTTCATCATATATTTATACTCCCGTGAGTTTATTTATTAATTCGGGAGTTATTCATTTCCACTCTTTTCACATAAGAGTCCACGCACAGTATTTTTCATATCACAACTGATCTACGCTGTTCACCATCTATTTTTCTCACTTAGTGCCAAGTTGATATAGTTTAAAACTATCAATTACACATGTTAGTTAGTTATATGTAATTGTCCTAGTAACTTTTACATCTCATGCACACGCTCTTTTAATATCATGTAGCGTTTACATCTCACGCTCATATATGTATACATCAGTATGGAGCGGTGCTATCAGTACACTTGGGATCTCAAGCCTTTTGCTATTTCTCATTAAGCATATGGCATCTCAGAGACTCCCATCACATGTAATGCTCGCTGGAACTGTACATATACATTTCCAATGTTTCTCACTCATACTTTGACTGAGGCACTAGAAAATCTAAGAGTCTGATAATGGAAAGTGATTCTATAATCACTTCCATATCATAATATTTCTTTTGGACTCTTTATTGTCCGCAATAGTCATTTTCTCTTTTATTTCATCAAGGCTGCATCGCACTTGCAGACTTTACTATTGATTATCTCTTATAGAAATAACTCATGAGACCATCATCTTCTCTTCATGTAGTATGGTCTTTACATCTCTTATCCTTACGATATATTCAACATTACTCAATTTATCCTTTTAATCACCACATTATTTATGCAATTCCACCATTTCAAAGTGTGGATATCATTTTTGTCCCATTACATAATTGGCAGTATACAATTACATATCATTCTTCTTACTCCTTTGAGTATTATTAATTTCACTTGTCAAGTTTGGCTTGATTTTACATCTAGCCACAGTCATGTGATAACCCACTTGAAATCGCCTTTCGGTCTTAATTTCAAGAACTACTTTATGTTCCTTACTCATCATATAATCTACTTTCTTATTTCATTTCCATATTTTCACTCTCATCATCTTAGTTAGTTTTCTCAAGTGGTATGGTATTCTACTGTTAAAATCTTTTAACATTTTACATACCATCTTCTCTTCCCACTTATCCATTTACCAACTTTTATTTCTCTAATTATGTCTCACTAGTAGAGCAGCTAATCCCATCACTCTTCTATAGACTGACAGTAGTATCTAGCTAGACTCCTTACTTTCGTATCTCAATCATTATCTCACTATCATAGACAGATTCACTGTCATTTTGTCATCTCGAGATCATATATCCCAGAAAGAGATACTGTCTAGCCAAGTCTCTTATTAGCCAATCTTAACATAAGTCCACAATCTCTGAGAGCTTGAAGGATTATATACCATAATGCTGCTCCTGTTCCATTTGTATCTTTAACTATTTCGATATCTCACTCCTTAGGTTTATATACTTCACAAGGCGACTCATTAACCTTGTAACCTCAATAGGAATTCGTAAAGATTCACTTCGAGTTTTAATCATCATCTTATGGACAGAAGAGAAGAATCGAGAAAATCCTGATTCTTCCCGATGGAGGCCGACGGTGGTCGGTAGGCCAAGAGAAGGGAAGAAGGGTGTCGCCGGCGAGGGGAAAAGGAAGAAGGAGGGTCACCGGCGGCGGCCAGAGGCAGAAGAAGAAAGAAAACAAAAACGAAAACGAGGGAAAATCGGTGAAAATCGAAAGAGAAAGGGGAAGAAGAAAACGGCGGTGCCGGCCGGTCTTGGCACCGCCACAGCCACCTCGACCTCGACGAAGGTGAGGGGAAGGAGAAGAGAGCCACCGGTGAGGCCAACGACGGCGGAGGAAGGTCGAACGGAGGAGGAGAAAATCAAGCCAGAATCGAGTAGATCCGCCGCCGTGCCATCGATCCAGGCCGAACGGAGGCCACCGGCAGCTTCGCCTTGACGTCGGCCAGCTGAGGAGCCGCCGAACCGTTGGAGAACCGGTCATCGGAGAAGAACCGACGGTGAACCAATCTAACTGGTCTGATGGGTCCGGCCAGGGAAAGGAAAAAAGGGAAAGGAAAAAGAAAAGAAAAAGGAAAAAGAAAAAGAAAAGAGAAAGAAAAGAGAAAAAAGAAAAAGAAAGAAGGAAGAAAAGAGAAGGAATTCTGGGAATTTGGAAAATTCCCGAGAATTCGAAAATTACGAAAAATCCCGGGAATTACGAAAATCGGTAAGAAATTTCGAAAAGTGTTAAATTATTTAAATAATTTAGTTATTTAAATAATTATGTAAAAATTCTAAAATTTAGAATTTAATTTCCAGAAAATTCCCTCGATGACCGAGCTGATGGAATCGGGCGAGGTGAACACGGGCGCAACCTTCGAGAGTCAGTCGTCGACCCGAAACAAGTAAGGGAGACATGTGCAGCCCGTAAGGATATTTGGCACACATGTTTTAAATTATGCATTTAATTTTATAAATGCTATTGATAATGATTGGTTGGAAAATTGTGGTGATTTACCGGTTGAGATTTAAACTATATTTTTCGTGCAGGAGGCTAGCCAATCGACAGCCGTTATACTGCCGAAAATTATTGGAAAAAATTACCAAAAATCATAATAAATGATTTTTCATTTCGAGAAACGATTTCCAACCACGAAAATCGAGAAATCGATTAGTTTTCATAAAACATGAATATATTGATATTTAATTTTAAATTATTCATGTTTTTGAAAATGGTGAAAAAGGAAATCACCTAAATTTATCCCGATATGTGATATTTCACGTGAAACGAGGTGAAAAACGAAAAGGACCAAAGTGAATATTTTAATAATATTTCTTCAAATATTCACTTGATTTTCATAAATAACCTTTATGGGTTCAATTGTGAAAATAAGTGTTTATAGAAAATTCCATAAAGGTAATTAAAGGTGGAAAACAGTGTTTTGAGACTAAAAGGTCTCTGCATGTGTTTACAAAGAAAACACGGGACGGGAGTGTTGATTTGGAAAATAAATATTTTAATTTTCCATAAATCATAAAAATAATTGATTTGAATCCCGATAACTTTGAAAATCATGTTTTTGATAGAAAGCACGGAAAAGCGTGCGTATGTGTTTTACGGTGAAAAAGGATAGTTAGGACATTTTATATTTTACAGTGATTATTTTATAAACTGTTTTCACCATATGGAAAATGTGATTTATACTATTCTATAATGTTTAGAACATTTTCAGGATTGATGACCCCAGTATGAATATTTTATAAATTGTTATTCATAAGATGAAAATATTTTCCTTATGAATATTTGTGGATTGATTGAACTTATATTTAGGGAAATTGATTTCATAAATGGGGTTTATATCACGTGTTTATTATTTTGAGACTGTTAGGCCCCATATCAGCAACGTGTTTCATAAATGGGGTTTATATCACGTGTTTATTATTTTGAGACTGTTAGGCCTCATATCATGCTCACGTGTCACGTGTTAGTGCTGATAGATACTAATCCTATTATCAGCGTCCCAATGGACACCTGATCAGTGCACACTGAGGACCCCATAGACTATGGCCATAGATCTCATATGTTTCCCTATTTGGGATGATATTATAGCATGATATATTTAGGGTGTTGCCTAGTCTCCATAATATTGTACTAATGATTGTACTTTTCACTGAACTTTTACTGGTACTAAATTATCTACAGCTACTGAGCTTTGATATTTTACGTGTTGAACTAAATATTATACGGTGTTTTACAAGTGTGGAAATGAATATTTGTGAAAGGAACATTAATTCCTTATTTTTTTACTTAAATGTTTTATCACGTGGACATTGAATATTTTACTGGGATTTGAATATCAAAAGAAAATGATTACTCTCTACAGTTGCTTTTAGATTCCGGGACAAGATAGGTATTTTTAAAATACCTGCCTTACTCCATCCTGATCCCTAGCCGGCTGTAGTATCCTTCCTACATGTGAGCCTAGAGCCTCTAGGAACATTTAAAGAAAGTGAAAAATTATTTTCAGCATATAGGTAGCTGAATATCAAGTGTTGCATACAACTCTTTTACTGAGCCGTGGTTTGCTCACTCCCCAATATTAACATTTCAGATTTTCAAGGACTAAGAGACCTGACATACGAGCATTTCGGCTGTGCATTTGGGGACACTGCGACACCTTGATTTATAATATGAGGTATGGTCATTTATTTTCTGTATTTAGACTTACTTTCAGTACTACTTTCTTGAGAATTAAGATAGGGAATGTAATTCATATTATAATTTTATACAAAATTGTTTAATAGTAAATGAAAAAGTGAAGTATCACAGACAGCCCAACCGGTAAGTTGTATAGAAATACGTGAAAAATGTGGTCACGGGATGTGACAGATTTAATGGTATCAGAGCAAGGTTGGCCTGATGTCTGTTGATACTTTTGGAAAGAAATATGTTGAGAAACGTTAAACATCCCCGTAGTACTGTGTAGTCTGAATACATAGAGAAAATAAATGATTACGAATTGAGTAAAATAATTTAAAGGGAGTGAGAAAGTGTAAATTGAAAATGTTAAATAGGAAAATAGGCTCAGAAATTACCAGAATGTTGGTGATCTTATAATCTAAATAAAAGCCTGTTCGGTAAGGAATCGAAAGGACTCGGTGAGGGCCCCACCAGTACTTTCCGGTCCGGATCGAACTAAGACTTGAAAGTGATGATATAAAGGAGGGGAATGAAATATCATTATTAAATAGACTTTAAGATCATCGATTGAAAGTAATTTGAATAAAGAGAAAATTTTGGCCAAAAATGACCAAAATACCCCTATCTCCAAAAATTTACTGGGAGTTAAAATAGACCAACAGAAGTGGAGATTGGCTGATTTGATAGAGAAATTGAGAATATAAAGTTGCGTTTATGCAAAAATAATCCAATTATGGAGTTTAGTGGACTTCTCTGTCGAAATCGAATGAGATCTCAAATTGCTGATATTAGTATGAGAAAAGATACTATCAACACAGAGAGAATAAGGCCTCTGGTTTAAAGGTATATTGAGGAGAAGGAAATAAATATCGAAATGACGAAAATGCCCCTATGTTGGACGATGTTCGGAACAGTGATAAAACCGAGTTGAATTGGAATCCATTGATAGTAATGGAGCTATTAATGGCATAGAAGAGATGATATGAATATAACAATCCCTATTACTGATTCCACTTACACGTAGATTATGGACGCGAATGGTGAGTGACCTAGTGAACAGACTGGGCCTCACGATAGATCCTTGAGGGGGCCAGTGTGCTCGCCAAAAAAAAGAGGACGGTATAGATATGTACAGGCAGACGACGGACGAGCCGAGGCCTTACATGGTGCGATCCAATGAGTGTATAGTGGAATGTCATAAGATGATTGGCCTGGTTATTGATTGTAAGGGCCTGAATTAAGAGTATTGAATTGGATGTTTATTAAGGGACCGTTGGATATTATGAAAGTGAAATAATTACAGCAAATGACTGAGAAAGTGATCGGAAAATAAAATGGATGAAATCCATAGCAGTACGGTTGATTGAGGTTCTATACATCTATACTATTTCTGAGGTATTAAATGAATATTTAATTATAGAACCGGACCATTGGAGATATGCCTTGCAACTTGATGTACTGTATGAAGTATTGTAAATGAGTGAATAATGAAATCAAGGTAAAGTGTGTGTCAAAATGATTTGAATAGTAAATGTCTCTGCCTTGAGAATACACAGTGAAAATGATAGGATATAAGGATAAGATGTCCGAAATGATAAGAGATGTGTGATTAAAGAAAATATCGGAGATGATTCCCAATAAATTTTTCAGAGTTATATAGATTGGAGAAATCGAGCTAACACTGACTCGAGGGATTATATGAAATCTAATTCCAAGCTTATATCAGAGATTATAGAAAGAATCTGAAAAGCTTAAGAAAATAACTCTGTTAAATGTGTGAATAATGAAATTCACGTGTAAAGGTCTGAATGACTAAAATATAGATAGTGAAATTGAGAATAATGAAACGCACATGTATAAGGTGTGACTAAGGGAAATACAGATAACGTAAATTGAGGATAAGAAAGTTATCTGTATAAGTGTAAGCGAGAGAAGCACTAATGATACTGAGATGTAGATGAAATAAAGTGATATAGTAAAAGTTTATTATCTAATAAAGTTCTCATGAAGAACAAGTATTCATCTACTTGAAAATAGACGCTTTATTAATCTGATCAGAGATATATGAGGAGTTATAAGACTAACCTCGGTATAAAGCATCCTTAGGCGATTTCCTTTTTCACCATTTTCAAAAACATGAATAATTTAAAATTAAATATCAATATATTCATGTTTTATGAAAACTAATCGATTTCTCGATTTTCGTGGTTGGAAATCGTTTCTCGAAATGAAAAATCATTTATTATGATTTTTGGTAATTTTTTCCAATAATTTTCGGCAGTATAACGGCGGCCGATTGGCTAGCCTCCTGCATGAAAATACAGTTTAAATCTCAACCGGTAAATCACCACAATTTTCCAACCAATCATTATCAATAGCATTTATAAAATTAAATGCATAATTTAAAACATGTGTGCCAAATATCCTTACAGGCTGCACATGTCTCCCTTACCTGTTTCGGGTCGACGACTGACTCTCAAAGGTCGCGCCCGTGTTCACCTCGCCCGATTCCATCAGCTCGATCATCGAGTGAATTTTCTGGAAATTAAATTCTAAATTTTAGAATTTTTTCATAATTATTTAAATAACTAAATTATTTAAATAATTTAACACTTTCCGGGATTTCTTACCAATTTTCGTAATTCTCGGGATTTTTCGTAATTTTCGAATTCTCGAGAATATTCCAAATTCCCGGAATTCCTTCTCTTTTTCTTCCTTCTTTCTTTTTCTTTTTTCTTTTTTCTTTTTCTTTTTCCTTTTTCTTTTCTTTTTCCTTTCCCTTTTTTCCTTTCCCTAGCCGGACCCATCAGACCGGTTAGACTGGTTCACCGTCGGTTCTTCTCCGGCGATCGGTTCTCCGGTGGTTCAGTGGCTCCTCAGCTGGCCGACGTCAAGGCGAAGCTGCCGGTGGCCTCCGTTCGGCCTGGATCGACGGCACGGCGGCGGATCTACTCGTTTTCTGGCTCGATTTTCTCCTCCTCCGTTCGGCCTTCCTCCGCCGTCGTTGGCCTCACCGGTGCCTCTCTTCTCCTTCCCCTCACCTCCGCCGAGGTCGAGGTGGCTGTGGCGATGCCAAGACTGGCTGGCACCGCCGTTTTCTTCTTCCCCTTTCTCTTTCGATTTTCGCCGGTTTTCCCTCGTTTCCGTTTCTGTTTTCTTTCTTCTTCCGCCTCGGGCCACCACCGGTGACCCTCCTTCTTCCTTTTCCCCTCGCCGGCGACACCCTTCTTCCCTTCTCTTGGCCCACTGACCACCGTCGGCCTCCATCGGGAAGAATCAGGATTTTCCCGATTGTTCTCTTCTTTTCTTTTCTTTTGTTTTATTTTTATTATATTTTTGTTTTATATTATATTTATAATTTACTTTATGAATATAATACTAATATTATATTATATAGTACATACTATATAATAATATAATATTTTATAGATATATATATTATATATCAACACATATATATTTAATATATATCTACATACTTTTAACTTAAATTACATTTATATATTTTGATATAAATGAAATAATCTATATATATATTGTATTTACAATATATATATTTTCTTCCTCATTTTCTTATTTAATTTGGATTTCTATTTGTCCAAATTAAATTTCCTCTATTCCTTATTTTATCTCCAACTTAATTTCTTTCACTCGAATTTCCCAATTCCGTCACTTTCTCCATTTTCGAAATTTTCACAATATTCCGACCTCATAATTAATTCATTTATTTATTTAACTAATTTCCAATATTCCTAATTTCTAATAAATGGGAAATTTACGGTTATCACAGTTACTGTCACGTAGCTGATTGACCAGCTAGTCATCAGCGTCCCGGATTGTCGCCTAACAAGTGTACACCGAGGACATATTATAGATCATGGCCATAGATGTCACAGCCCGTGACCCTATTTTTCACCTTATTCTATACATCTTATTTGGTTGGGCTGTCTGCGATACTTTACTTTTCTTTTACATATAAACAATTTCACATTAAATTATAATATGAATTACATCCCCTATCTTAATTCATAAGGAAGTAGTACTGTAAATAAGTCTAAATACAGAAAATAAATGATCATAACTTATTAAATAAATCAAGCTGTCGCATCGTCCCCAAATGCATAGCCGAAGTCCTTCAGATGTCAGACTCTTAGTCCTCGAAAACCTGAAATGTTAATATTAAGGGGTGAGCAAACCACGGCTCAGTAAGGGAATTATATGCATATTTGATATTCAGCTTCCTATATGCTAAAAATCTTTTTCGTTTTTCCTATGGGGCTCTAGGCTCGCATGTAGGAAGGATACTACTGTCGGCTAGGGATCCGGATGGAGTAAGGTAGGTATTTTGAAATACCTAGCTTGTCCCGAAACCTAGAAGCAACTGTAGAGAGTAATTTTTTTCTTTTCGTTTGGAATTTAAATCCTTTTTCCTTTTTATTCCATATCATTCTCGTATTCTTTTCAAAATAATGCTTTTATGAAATAAAGCATTTAAATAAAATAGCTTATATTCATATATTCTTTGAAAAGAATATAGTTAAATTCTCATCATTCTCATTTAAAACTCATTTCATGTTTTACTGTAGAACTATAATTAGTACAGTACTTTAAATAGCAAAATCAGCTATTAAATCCTTTTCGTATAACATATATATCATTTAAATCTAATATTCAATTTAAATTTCAAAATAAGAATATTAGATTTATTTTTCCTCCTCTTTCCTTTTTGGGAAACATATCACATATCACATATTCGTGTCACATATAGTCTAATATTCAATTAAAATCATAGTAAGAATATTAGACTTATAAACTCTTTTTCCTTTTTAAAACATATACATGTTCATAAAACATATCATATGAAAATCATCTCATAGTACTAAAATCAGTACTGAAATAAGCATTTTGTAAAATGCTGTGATATGAACCTCACCGAAAGAAGATGAGGTTCAATGAAGAACATGAAGAACACTTGAAGAAAAACAAGAACAAGTTAAAAACGCAGCAAAAGAAAACAAAAATTAGAGATAAAACCAAGACCCGTTGTGTAGAAACACAAGAACCTATGGTATTGGACCAAGACCCGTTGCTTAGATGATGGAGATCCACTTGCTCGTGATGTTCGTGATGCTAAGGATCCATTGGTCATCCAAGGAGGTCCAATTACCCGAGCTCGAGCTAAGAAAATGCAACAAGCCCTGGCCTCATTCATGCAACAAGCTCTGGCATCATTGAAGTGTCAAGGAAGCTTCCATGAAGAGTCCCAAGACATCTATACTTGCTTGGAAGCCCAAACGACATGAGCATGGTTTACTATCTTATTTTAGCTTAACAATAAGATGGGCTAAGTGTTTGGATAGCCCACGTTTGAGTCTTGTTATGTCTTGAACTATTTATTTTATGTAACTAGGTTTAGGCATGAATTTGGGTTTAGTTTTTATTTTCTATTGGTGTAATTCCAGCCCACTTGTTTATGGGCTTAAGTGCTAGGTATTATTAGAAATACCTTGTAAACGTTATTGAGATCAGATCAGTTAATTGAATTTTCAGAAATTTGAGTGTGCCTTTCTCTTGGGTTCCTCTCAACTAGGCTTATCAAGGTCTTCTTCCTTGTGGCGCCTCCTTCTTCACCATCCACCATTGCTATACCTTAGGTTCTCGAATTCTTATTCGTAGGGTCAAGGTCCAATACCTTGGGTTCGAGTCTCTTTAGGCTTTGGGTCTAGGTTTCATAAGGTATCCTTCATCGTCTTTTGCTTCTATCCAGTTGCGTTTCAGTTCCTTCAAACTCCAACCTACGAGTTCTCCTGTCCGTGCGCATCAGTTGGTATTCAGAGCTCAAGTTCCGATTTTCTGGTTTGTTTGTGCGTCACTCACTTTTCGATTTTTTTTTTGTTTCAATTTTTTTTTTCTTTTCTTTTGTTCGTTCCACTTTCTGGTTTGTTTGTGTTTCCCAGCCGCCACTTATTTTCATAACCCTAACCCTAGCCGCCACCTGTTTCATAACCCTAAACCCTAGCCGCCACTTATTTCATAACCCTAAACCCTAGCCGCCACTTGTTTCTTAACCCTAAAAACCTAGCCGCCACCACTTATTTCTTAACCCTAAAACCCTAGCCACCACTTATTTCATTACACAAAAAAAACCCTAGCCGCCACTTATTTCATAACCCTAAAACCCTAGCCGCCACTTGTTTCTTACCCCTAAAACCCTAGCCGCCACCACTTATTTCTTAACCCTAAAACCCTAGCCACCACTTATTTCATTACACAAAAAACCCTAGCCGCCACTTATTTCTTACCCCTAAAACCCTAGCCGCCACTTGTTTCTTACCCCTAAAACCCTAGCCGCCACCACTTATTTCTTAACCCTAAAACCCTAGCCACCACTTATTTCATTACACAAAAAAAACCCTAGCCGCCACTTATTTCATAACCCTAGCCACCACTTAATTCAACGCTAGTCGCACCCCTACTCTTTCAAGGAAACCGCAACACTCAGAGTTAAAAAAAAAAAGAAGAAGAAAAGAATTCAAAAAAAAAAGAAGAAGAAAAGAATTCGAAAAACAAAAAAAGAAGAAAAGAATTCGAAAAAAAAAAAGGAAAAAAAAAAAGAAGAAAAAAAATTTGTGGTACTGTTCATACAGAAGTTTTGGTTGAGTTAGGAGGCGTGCGAGTACCCGTTTTAAAGAAAACGACGAAAGAAAACGACCTAGTGAAGCTTTGCTTCACTAGCCCAACCCTATCTTGGCCAAATTCCATCGTTTTCCTATAGTTTTAGGCCATTTTTTATTTTTTTGTCATTCTAGTGATTTTTTTTATTGTTTTATTCTTTCTTTTTTGAGTCACCCTAGCCCTAGCCACACCTTTCTGTGAAAAAAAAAAAAGAAAAAAAAAGAGAATTAAAAAAAAAAATCTTGGTGACAATACTTGGTGAATTAGTTGATTTTACGAGGTTGAATCTTTGACTGAGTCTCTAGTGTGATTGTGAACCTATAGAGTTAAGGTAGAGTAAGGGAAAAAGGCACGAGTGTGTGAGAGACATTAGTAGAGAAAAGCCAAATTACTTGAGTGAAACACGAGTGTAAACACGTGAGGATATTACTTGTTGACAATGTCTTCTGAAGGTGATAAGTCAGACTTTAAAAAGATTGAATTCCTGCTTCAGGCAATGCAACAATAGTTCCAACGGATGGATGTGAAATTGAATGACATTCATGATAAGTTGAACCAACATGAAGCTCGGTTTGCAAAGATCCAACAAGGTGATACTTCTCGTCAAAAAAGTAAGGTTGTTGCCAATGATGAGTATGATGATAATGTTGGGTATGATTCGAATGAAGAGTCTGGGATAGATAGACATCATAGAAGGTACCATGGGTATAGAGATCGAGTTGATAGAGCCCGTGATAGAGGCAAGGAGAAGCTGGATGGAAACCTTAGCAGTATAAAATTAAAGATTCCTCCTTTCCAAGGCAAGAATGATCCTGAGGCATATTTGGAGTGGGAAAGGAAGCTTGAAATGGTGTTTGACTGCCACCACTACTCTGAAGAAAAGAAGGTCAAACTTGCAGCAATTGAGTTCACAGAGTATGCTATGGTTTGGTGGGATCAGTTAGTCACTAGTCGAAGAAGATATGGTGATCCTCCAGTGTCTACATGGGATGAGATGAAGCGCATCATGAGGAAGAGATTCGTTCCTACTCATTACTACAGGGAGTTATACCAGAAGCTCCAAGGTCTTGCCCAGGGCTCAAAGAGTGTTGAGGATTACTACAAAGAGATGGAAATAACCATGATCCGAGCCAATATCCAGGAGGATGCAGAAGCTACTATGGCTCGTTTTCTTCAAGGCTTAAACCGTGAGATTGCCAATGTAGTTGAATTGCAGCATTACATGGATTTAGAGGAGATGTTGCATGTGGCCATCAAAGTGGAAAGGCAACTCAAAAGGAAAGGTACATCCCGTTTTACTTCTAGTTCAGTTCCTGTTTGGAAATCTAACACCTTTCATAGGGATGATAAGCCTGTGCCTACGCATAAGTCAGAGAGCTTTGCTAAGCCCAAGCCTGAGGGCCCTCCAAAGCCCAAGACTGAACCTGCCCAAGCATCCCAGAGCAGGACACGTGACATTAAATGTTTCAAGTGTTTAGGTCGTGGACATATTGCCTCACAGTGTCCCAACCGCAGAGTGATGATCATGCATGGGAATGGAGATGTTGAGAGTGAAGGTTCTGAACTCGGTGTAGAAGATGAGATGCCTGCGTTAGAAGATATCGACGAAGAAGAAGTTGTTGAGTATGCTGCTCATGGTGAAGCACTTGTTGCTAGGCGTGCTCTTACTACTCATGTGAAGTTTGAGGACGAGGCACAGCGCGAGAACATCTTCCATACGAGATGCCATATTAGTGACAAGGTATGTACTGTAATCATTGATGGTGGGAGTTGTACTAATGTTGCTAGCACATACCTTGTTGATAAGTTAAAGTTGCCCACTACCAAGCATCACCACCCATATAAGTTGCAGTGGATTAATGACTGTGGTGAAGTCAACGTGGTGAAGCAAGTCTTGGTTCCGTTTCGTATTGGAAGGTATCACGATGAGGTGTTGTGTGACGTGGTGCCCATGCAAGCTAGCCACCTATTGCTAGGTAGACCGTGGCAGTATGATCGGAGAGTCATCCACGACGGTTACACTAACCGTTACTCCTTTACTATGGATGGCAAGAAGATCGCTCTTGCTCCCCTTAGCCCTAAGGAGATTTATGAGGACCAATTAAGGCTAAAGGAGCAACATGACGAGCAAAGGAAGCAAGGTAACGAAAAGAAAGAAAAGAAGGAAAACAAGGAAAGCAAAACAGTGAGCTGCTATGCCAAATCCCGAGATGTGAAGACTGCATTTCTTGCTAAGTCTCCTATCCTTTTACTCTTATTTAAAGATTCTTATTTTATTGATGCAGAACTCCATGATACTTTGCCTACTGATGTTGTCTCATTATTGCAGGAGTTCGAGGATGTATTCCCTGAGGAGATCCCAAGTGGATTACCACCGATTCGTGGGATCGAGCATATGATTGACCTTGTCCCCGGAGCTACCATTCCTAACCGTCCAGCCTACAGAAGTAATCCTGAGGAGACGAAGGAGCTTCAAAGGCAAGTTGAGGAGCTCATGAGGAAAGGTTATGTGAGAGAGAGCATGAGTCCATGCGCCGTGCCCGTGCTGCTTGTGCCAAAAAAAGATGGGACGTGGAGGATGTGCGTTGACTGTCGAGCCGTCAACAAAATCACTGTAAAGTATCGCTATCCTATTCCTAGGCTAGATGACATGCTTGATGAGTTGCATGGTGCATGCATGTTTTCTAAAATTGATTTAAAGAGCGCATATCACCAAATTCGTATGCGAGAAGGTGATGAATGGAAAACCGCATTCAAGACTAAACATGGTCTCTACGAGTGGTTAGTTATGCCTTTTGGCTTGACTAATGCACCCAGTACTTTCATGCGATTAATGAACCATGTTTTACGTGATTTCATTGGTAAGTATGTGGTTGTCTATTTTGATGATATTTTAATATACAGTAAGAGCCAGCATGAGCATGTTGAGCATCTTAGGAATGTTCTTACTGTTTTGAGGAATGCAAGTTTGTATGCCAATTTTAAGAAATGTACATTCTGCACTGATAAGGTTGTTTTTCTTGGGTATGTCGTTTCTTCACATGGCATTTCTGTTGATATTGAGAAGGTAAAGGCAATTAAAGAATGGCCTGTACCAAAATCTGTTTCTGAGGTGCGTAGTTTCCATGGTTTAGCTAGTTTCTATCGTCGATTCGTTAGAAATTTTAGCACTATAGCGGCACCTTTGATCGAAGTGGTCAAAAAGAATGTTGTATTTCATTGGGGTCCTGCACAAGAGCATGCTTTTAATTTGCTTAAGGATAAACTTTGTTCTGCTCCTTTGTTATCTCTGCCTGACTTTACTAAAACTTTTGAGATTGAGTGCGATGCCTCAGGTGTAGGTATTGGAGCTGTGCTTATGCAGGAAAAACGCCCAATTGCTTTCTTTAGTGAGAAGTTAAGTGGAGCAGCACTTAACTATCCCACATATGACAAGGAGATGTACGCGTTAGTGAGGGCCTTGGAGACATGGCAACATTACTTGTGGCCCAAAGAATTTGTCATCCACACTGATCATGAGTCCTTGAAGCATTTGAAAGGACAGAGTAAGCTGCATAAGCGTCATGCCAAGTGGATAGAGTTCATTGAGATGTTCCCGTACGTGATCAAGTACAAACAAGGTAAAGAGAACGTCGTAGCTGATGCGTTATCTCGTAGGTATACTCTTATCACTACTCTTGATGCTAAACTTTTAGGATTTGAGTATATCAAAGAACAGTATGCTGATGATGTTGATTTTGGTAATGTTTATGATGCATGTGCTACATCTGGTTTTGGCAAGTTCTTTAGGCATGATGGGTTCTTATTTAGAGAAAATAAATTATGTGTGCCTAGGAGTTCATTGCGCGAGCTGTTAGTTAGAGAAGCCCATAGTGGAGGATTAATGGGTCACTTTGGAGTTAGGAAAACTCTAGATGTTTTGCAAGCACATTTCTTTTGGCCTAACATGAGGAGAGATGTAGAGAGGTTATGTGCTAGATGCATTTCATGTAGGCAAGCTAAATCTAGAGTTCATAATCATGGTTTATATACTCCTTTACCCATTCCTACTACTCCGTGGACTGATATCTCTATGGATTTTGTTTTGGGCTTGCCTCGAACAAAACGCGGTAGAGATTCTGTTTTTGTTGTGGTTGACAGGTTCTCTAAGATGGCTCATTTCATTGCTTGCCACAAGACGGATGACGCGAGCAACGTTGCTGACCTTTTCTTCAAAGAGATAGTACGTCTACATGGTGTACCAAGGACCATTGTTTCTGATCGAGATGCAAATTTCCTTAGTTACTTTTGGAAGACGTTATGGGGAAAGTTGGGAACTAAATTGTTATTCTCCACCACTTGTCACCCCCAGACTGATGGACAGACTGAGGTCGTCAACCGAACCCTATCTACATTATTGAGGTCCATTATTCAGAAAAATTTGAAGAATTGGGAAGATTGCTTGCCCCATGTGGAGTTTGCATATAACCGCAGTGTCCACTCCACTACTAGTTGCTCTCCATTCAAAGTTGTTTATGGCTTCAATCCTCTTACTCCTTTGGATTTGTTGCCATTACCTAGTGCGGAGCAGAGTAACTTGGATGGAGAACAGAAGGCTAAGTTTGTGAAGCAACTCCATGAGAGAGTTCGTCAAGCTATTGAAAAGAAGACTGAGCAGTATACCACCCAAGCAAATAAGCATCGAAAGAAAGTAGTCTTTGAGCCTGGTGATTGGGTTTGGGTGCATATGAGAAAGGAGAGGTTTCCTGTTCAGCGACGAACTAAGCTGCATCCCCGAGGAGATGGACCATTCCAAGTCATAGCGAGGATCAACGATAATGCCTACAAATTGGATCTTCCTGGTGAGTATGGTGTATCTGCTACTTTTAATGTTTCTGATCTTTCTCCCTTTTCTTTTGATGAAGGTATATGCGATTTGAGGACAAATCCTTTTGAGGAGAGGGGGAATGATGGAGATCCACTTGCTCGTGATGTTCGTGATGCTAAGGATCCATTGGTCATCCAAGGAGGTCCAATTACCCGAGCTCGAGCTAAGAAAATGCAACAAGCCCTGGCCCCATTCATGCAACAAGCTCTGGCATCATTGAAGTGTCAAGGAAGCTTCCATGAAGAGTCCCAAGACATCTATACTTGCTTGGAAGCCCAAACGACATGAGCATGGTTTACTATCTTATTTTAGCTTAACAATAAGATGGGCTAAGTGTTTGGATAGCCCACGTTTGAGTCTTGTTATGTCTTGAACTATTTATTTTATGTAACTAGGTTTAGGCATGAATTTGGGTTTAGTTTTTATTTTCTATTGGTGTAATTCCAGCCCACTTGTTTATGGGCTTAAGTGCTAGGTATTATTATAAATACCTTGTAAACGTTATTGAGATCAGATCAGTTAATTGAATTTTCAGAAATTGAGTGTGCCTTTCTCTTGGGTTCCCTCTCAACTAGGCTTATCAAGGTCTTCTTCCTTGTGGCGCCTCCTTCTTCACCATCCACCATTGCTATACCTTAGGTTCTCGAATTCTTATTCGTAGGGTCAAGGTCCAATACCTTGGGTTCGAGTCTCTTTAGGCTTTGGGTCTAGGTTTCATAAGGTATCCTTCATCGTCTTTTGCTTCTATCCAGTTGCGTTTCAGTTCCTTCAAACTCCAACCTACGAGTTCTCCTGTCCGTGCGCATCATTAGAAAAGCAAGAACCTATGGTATATATTGATGGAAGGTAGAAGAACGCCACAAGGAAGACCTTGATAAGTTCAAGAGTTCTCAAGAGAACCAAAGAGAAGAAGTCTCTCAATTTTATTACTAAAATCAATTGTGTTCTCCCCAAAGGGTTACATAACTATTTATAGGCAAATAGATAACTTGCAGCACAAGTAATAAGAATCCTACTTTCCTAACTTGCAGAATAGGAAATAGCAAACTTGCAGAACAAGCAATAGGAATCCTACTCTCCTAACTTGCAGAACAAGTAATAGAAGTCTTACAAAATCTATTATTTAAAAAGGAATTGGGCTTAAATTAAATTAAGACAATGTTCAGCCCAATAATACTTAACTAAATAAAATATGCATCTAGCCTAATTTGCATTTCGGCCCAATACTTGTGTGTCTTCAAGAAGGTTGAACTTGGGCTTGGATCATGTTGTAGAAGACTTTATCATCCTCCATGCTCAAGCTTTGTTGGGCTTTCTCTCTAGCAATATCAATGAAACCAGCCAAGGCTTGTTGCATTATCTTTGATTTAGCTCTTGTAATTGGACCTCCATGGATACTCAAAGGATCACGATCATCACGAACATGACTTGAGCTTTGTGAGCTTGGATCTCCATCATTCCCCCTCTCCTCGAAAGGATTTGTCCTCAAATCAGAATCACCTACATCAATATCAAAGGGAGAAAGATCAGAAACATTAAATGTAGCACTAACATTATACTCACCTGGAAGATCTAACTTATAAGCATTGTCATTGATCTTCTTAATCACTTGGAATGGTCCATCTCCTCGAGGTTGCAACTTGGAGCGACGTTGAGCAGGAAATCTCTCTTTACGCATATGTACCCAAACCCAATCACCAGGTTCAAAGACAACTTTCTTGCGATGCTTGTTGGCTTGAGTAGCATATTGCTCAGTCCTCTTCTTAATGTTTTGACGTACCTTCTCATGTAGTTGCTTAACAAAATCAGCTTTCTTTTCCCCATCCAAACTAGCTTTCTCCTCAATGGGTAGTGGTAAAAGATCCAATGGAGTGAGTGGATTAAATCCATAAACAACTTCAAATGGAGAATAACTAGTAGTAGAATGCACACTTCTATTGTAAGCAAACTCCACATGAGGCAAACAATCTTCCCAATTTTTCAAATTCTTTTGAATAATGGACCTCAACAAAGTAGACAAAGTACGATTGACTACTTCAGTTTGACCATCGGTTTGTGGATGACAAGTAGTGGAAAACAATAGATTTGTTCCTAACTTTCCCCATAATGTTTTTCAAAAGTAGCTAAGGAACTTCACATCACGGTCAGAAACAATGGTCCTCAGAACACCATGTAGACGAACAATTTCCTTGAAGAATAAATCGGCAATGTTGCTTGCATCATCTGTCTTGTGACAAGCAATGAAGTGAGCCATCTTAGAGAACCTTCGAGATAATGCATCAGCCACGACATTTTCTTTACCTTGTTTATATTTGATCACATATGGAAATGTCTCAATGAACTCCATCCACTTGGCATGACGCTTGTTCAACTTGCTTTGTCCTTTCAAGTGCTTCAAGGACTCAGGATCAGTGTGGATGTGTGACGTCCCCGTCACTCCATCTTATCACTTATCTTGTCCTTCTTTAGTTAGATTTAGTTTATACAGTGTCATTCTTTTCTTACCTTTAAGCTAATTATTTTGTAGCTTATGAATTATTTTGCAATCTCCATAGACTTAAAAATAAATGATATATATACATATCATTTCATTTCCACAGGATCTCATACATCATCTTATCTTACATCCCCGATATCCAATATACACAATATCTACTTGTACTGTACCGTAACTGAATATTAACTTTATTATACATAAACATAGGAGTATACCTTCTATACTAACTGGGAAGCGTATTGAGAAGGTACACTTCGATTCTTCGAAAACAAGCTCCTCTAGTCGGAGCGGATTTCACTTCAGTAAATCTGTAGGAAAAATGGTCGTAAAAGGGTGAGTTTACGCTCAGTAAGAAAAGTATGTAAAAGAGCGTACTATGCCTCTATATGAACTTTTCCTACTTGGCTCTATAATGTCATGTAAAGCATTATAAAGCATGCATCATAAACATCTTTCATGCATTAATTGCCATCATGCATAATTATTTCAAATGCCATGGCAAACATACTTTGTATGCTTTCTTTAAAACATAGCATACATATAAAACATGTATCATACTTCATAGCATACTTCATACTTGAAAACATACATCGTATACTGTTCTTCATACATACATTTTTATACTTGAAATAGATGGAGACCATGTACAATGTTTAAGCGATTGAGTCGTCATATAAACCGTTCATTCCCATTTATATGACTTTATATGACTCTAATCATGCATTGATACAGTAGTGCACTCCGTATAGGTCAGGGATTCTCTCCTGCCTTTATAATTTCCACAGTGAACACTAGTCAGGTGTCACATGTGGGATTGAGGACCGGACTAGGGTTCCTCGCTCAACATACATATTACTGAGGACTTGATCAGAGTCACCCAGCCATCAGAAATGCATAATCATTACGCAGTCCATAGTCTCAAAACATTATAATATACTTTTGTGTTTAAATCAACTAAGCTTAAAAACTCTTTTCATGCATGGCAGTCGACTGGTCCCATAGGGCAGTCGGCTGCTACTTCATAACTTCCTTTTTCGAAATTATTTTCATTTAAATTTCGATATTTTCATATTTGAAAAATACAAGAGGGCAGTCGACTGGTCCATATAGCAGTCGACTGGTTTTCAAACAGAATGCTTCTTAAGAAATAGCAGTCGACTGGCCCATATAGCAGTCGACTGTTTTTGAAACAGAATGCATTTCGGAAAATAGCAGTCGACTGGTTCTATAGGCAGTCGGCTGGTTTTGAAACAGAATGCATCTTGAAAATTAGCAGTCGACTGTCTCATATAGCAGTCGACTGGTTTGAAACAGAATGCTTCTGGGTAAATAGCAGTCGACTGGCTTACATAGCAGTCGACTGGTTTGCATCGGGTTTCAGAAAACGACGTTTTGGTTGTCTCTAGGCAGTCGACTTCCCATTTAAGGCAGTCGGCTGCTCCTAACCTAATTGGTACTAGGAGACAAATCCGAAATTGTATCTTTTCCTGCACAAAACAACTTGTACCTTTCTCCAAAACATGTAAAACATCATAAAAACATGCGGACATAGCCGCCTTACGTCCGTTACATAATTTCCTTACCTCGATTTCCTCGAGAACGCAAGATCACTTGATGCGTCACCTTAGCTTTTCACCTTTTTAACCTAAAATCATCATACCATATCAAATCTTAAATTAAATCACATACACATGTTATACCAACTCAAAACAACTTCACATCATGAACGAAATTGCAAGAATCCTCTTCTTCTCTTACCTTCACTAGAGACCAGAATTTCACAACTTGAGATCTCTTCAAATACTTGGAATTAATCCACCAAACTCCAGATATCGCCTAGTCTAACGACGAGGATCGTTTTTCGTTAATCGAACTTAGTGAATTGGTAAGGCAGTAAGGTGGTTTAGCAAGGAGCTTGGAAATGGAAACTATGGAAGTTTGAATGGAACGAAAGGGAGAGCTGGGAAGAGGCTGACGTTGGTGATGAGCTGATGGGGGTGATGAGTCATGCAAGGCATTAAATGCATGCTCATCTCATCCTTTATCTCAGCCACTTGTATTCTTTTGATTCAAGACTATTGACCATCAATTAATTCCTCTTCCTCATGATTCATTCATTTAATTTCCAATCAAAATTCTGATTTAATTTCTTTTCTCATGCTTATTCATTTTCTGATATCAACATGCTTCATTTGACTTATTGACATTCAACTTTATTATTTCTTCCATGTTCCATACATCAACCATACATTATTCATACCTCAATTACACATCAACTTCATATTCATTTTATCATATTTACTTAGAATACTTTACATACATGGAAGAATACATGAAAATTAGGGATCTCACATTCTCCCCACCTTATAAAATTTGGTCCTCCAAATTTGCCTTAGCTTGTCTTGTAAACAGCTCTGGATACCTTTCCTTCATTAAGCTCTCTAGCTCCCATGTAGCTTCTTCCATCGTATGGTATTGCCAGAGAACTTTCACTAAGGGGATCGTCTTAGACCTCAAAACTTTCTCTTTTCTGTCCAAAATCCGAATCGGCTTCTCTACATAACTCATATCTTCTCTTATCTCCAAAGGTTCATATTCTATGACATGAGACGGATCCGGATTATACTTCCGAAGCATCGATACATGAAACACATTGTGTACTCCCGATAACTCCGGAGGTAGTGCCAATCTATAGGCAACATCACCTATCCGATCTAAGACTTCAAATGGACCGATATAACGAGGACTTAACTTACCTCGTCGGCCAAACCTCATGATCCCTTTGGATGGAGAAACTTTCAAAAATACATAATCTCCAACCATGAACTCAAGTGGCCTCCGTCGAGCATCTGCATAGCTCTTTTGTCTACTCTGAGCTGTCTTAAGCCTCTGACAAATCAACTTAACATCTTCGGAAGCTTGCTCGACTAGATCTGGAGCCAATAACTTACGTTCGCCCACTTCTTCCCACCCAATCGGAGATCGACACCTTCTTCCATACAGAGCTTCATATGGTGCCATCCCAATGCTTGCATGATAACTATTATTGTATGCAAACTCCGCCAATGGCAGATGGTCATCCCAGGAGCCTTTAAAGTCCATAGCACAAGCTCTCAACATATCCTCGAGCGTCTGAATCGTGCGCTCGGACTGTCCATCAGTCTGCGGATGAAAAGCTGTGCTAAAACTTAACTTAGATCCCATGGCTTCTTGAAAATGCTCCCAGAAATGGGAAGTAAACCTGGAATCTCTATCAGAAGTGATGCTCACTGGAACACCGTGTAGTCTTACAACATCTCTTACATACATATCTGCCAAAGTATTGAGTGTATCTGTTGACTTCATAGGTAGGAAGTGAGCTGACTTCGTCAATCTATCGACGACTACCCACATACTATCATGATTCCTCTTGGTTCTGGGTAATCCCATAATAAAGTCCATCGTAATGTGTTCCCACTTCCACATAGGTACAGGTAGAGGATGCAGTAATCCCGCTGGCTTTTGGTGCTCTACCTTGACCTGTTGACATGTAAGACATTTTGCTACAAAATCAGCTATATCTCTTTTCATACCATTCCACCAATACACCTTGCGAAGATTATGATACATCTTCGTATTTCCTGGGTGCAATGTGTATTTAGTGGCATGTGCTTCATTCAAAATCAGCTTCTTCAATTCATCATCATTAGGAACACATATACGACTCTTAAATCTCAAAATTCCATCATTACCAAGATTGAATTCTGAGATCATACCTGACTGCATCTGATTCATAGCCTCAATGCATCTATCATCTTCCTTTTGAGCACTTCGGATTTTATCCATCAATTCTGGCTCAATCCTCAAACTAGCCATCATTCCGAATTGCCCATAAGTCATAACATCAAGGGTGAGGCTTGCAAATTGCTCAATTAGCTCATATTCTTTTATCATCATATAAGACACCATACTTACATGCTTCCGGCTCAAAGCATCCGCCACCACATTTGCTTTCCCCGGGTGGTACAAGATCTCACAATCGTAGTCCTTTAGAAGCTCGAGCCATCTTCTTTGCCTCATGTTCAATTCTCTTTGGGAGAACAAGTATTTCAGACTTTTATGATCCGTAAAAATCTGAAATTTTTCACCGTACAAATAATGCCTCCATATCTTCAGGGCAAACACTACTGCAGCTAACTCCAAATCGTGAGTCGGGTAGTTCCTCTCATGGTCCTTCAATTGTCTAGACCCATAGGCCACTACCTTACCATGCTGCATTAACACACATCCCAAGCCTTGCCCTGAGGCATCACTATACACTGCAAACCCACCTGAACCACTAGGAATGGTAAGGATCGGTGCAGTCGTTAGCCTGTTCTTCAACTCTTGGAAGCTACTCTCACAGGCTTCATTCCATTCATACTTCACTTCCTTGCGCGTCAAGCGCGTCAGCGGAGCAGCTAGCTTCGAGAAACCCTCTACAAATCTTCTGTAGTAGCCAGCTAAACCCAAGAAACTCCTAATCTCCGTCACTGTCTTCGGTCTTTCCCATTGAACCACCGCTTCTATCTTTGATGGATCAACTGAGACACCATCTTTACTGATCACATGTCCTAAAAAGGAGATTTGGTTCAACCAGAAATCACACTTACTTAGCTTGGCATACAATCCTCTATCTCTGAGGGTCTCCAAAACAATCCTCAAATGCTGCTCATGCTCTTCCCATGACCTCGAGTACACCAAAATGTCATCGATGAAGACAATGACAAACTGGTCTAGGTACTGTTTGAACACGTCATTCATTAAGTTCATAAAGGCTGCAGGTGCATTGGTCAGACCAAACGGCATCACTAGGAATTCATAGTGACCATACCGTGTCCTGAATGCAGTCTTAGGGATATCCTCATCTCGAATCTTCAACTGGTGATATCCCGATCTCAAGTCTATCTTGGAAAAGACTTGTGCACCCTTTAGCTGATCAAAGAGGTCATCAATTCGGGGAAGAGGGTACTTGTTCTTGATTGTCACTTTATTCAACCACCGGTAGTCAATGCATAACCTCATACTACCATCCTTCTTCTTGACAAAAAGCACAGGAGCACCCCAAGGGGATACGCTGGGTCGTATAAATCCCTTGTCTAACAACTCCTGAAGCTGTTTCTTCAATTCTTCTAATTCTACCAAAGCCATCCGGTAAGGGGCTCTTGAAATGGGCTCAGTTCCAGGCACCAAATCTATCGTAAATTCCACTTCCCTACTCGGAGGAAGTCCTGGAAGATCGTCCGGAAACACTTCTGGAAAATCTTGGACTACAGGAATATCCTTGAGTCCGGGACGTTTCTGATTTACGTCCTCCACATAAGCAATAAATCCTTCACATCATCATACATATTATTCATTAATTTCATTTGCAAACATTCAAGATCAAACATGCTTTCATATTAGTTGCTTGCAAAATTTACAACATAGCTAACGGGTGAAGAAAATGTTACGCTCTTAGCATAACAGTCCACTATAACATGATTATTAGCTAACTAATCCATACCCAAAATAACATCAAGTCCATACATATTCAGTAGGATTAGGTCAGCCTTAGATTCTCTTTCTCCTACCCGTAGCTTACAGTTTCTACACACCAACTCTGTTATTTGTGATTCCCTAAGAGGTGTACTTATCCTTACTAATTGTTCTAAAGTTTCAGGCTCAACGGGTATTTCCTTAACAATCCTAGGAGACACAAATGAATGCGTAGAGCCTGTATCAAACAATGCTGTGACACTTATATCAAACAAGCAAATCGTACCTTTAATCACTTTGGACGAGGCATCAGCAGACTCTTCGTCGATGGCAAACACTCGTCCTTGGGTCACAGCTTTCTTTCCCTTTTCTGCTGCAGTGGCTTTAGGTTGTGGTTTAGGAATCTTATCAGATTCATCAGGCATCTTCGGATCTCTCTGAGGGCAATCTCTGATCATGTGCCCTTTCTCCCCACATCTAAAGCAAGCGCCACTCGCCAAGCGACATGGCTGTGATCCGTGAAATTTCCCACATTGCTCACATCTTTGTGTGGTACTCTTTGGTGAGCTAGCAGTACTTCCAGCTGGATATCGGGACCGCTCATCATTTATCTTGATCCCGGTAGCCTTAGGAGTACCTATAGAAACTCCTTCAGATCGTCTACTTCTCCGATGTGGATACCTATCACTCTGAGTTTTCTCATCCGACTTCCGTTTCATCGGTTCTTTGCCTTTACCCTTGGTTCGAAATTCGGCATGATGCAAATCATAGTCCTGCTCACACAATTGAGCCTTACGGACAGCTTCTCCATAGGTGGTGATATCCATCGGATACAATTTAGATCTAATCGGGGACCTCAATCCCTCGATGAACCTGAAAATCTTATGCCCTTCATCTCTTTTGACTTCTGGATCAAATCTACTCAAGGTAGTGAACTTAGATTCATACTGATTTACCGTCATTGTACCCTGAGTCAAGCTTAAGAATTCGATTTTCAGTCTATTCTGATCCGTGCGTGGGATATACTGCTCATTAAAGGCTTCTACAAATCGATCCCACGTAACTTCATCATATCGGGCCTCTAACACGGTCCGAGTGGCTTGCCACCAATACTCAGCATCATCTATCAACAGATAGGCAGCCAAGCCTACTTTCTCCCTTTCGGAGCAGGGCATGTACTCGAAAGATTTGAGAACTGCTTTCATCCAGTTCTCTGCTGTCAGCAAATCTCTTTCCCCCTTGAACTTGGGCGGATCCAACTTCTTGAATTCTTTAATCAATGCTACACTGCAATAGGCTCTAGGATCCCGCCTTTCCGTAATTGGGGCTGGTGGTGTTACTTCTACAGGAGCAACAGCAGGTGTAGCTGCTTGGGTACTTGTGGCCACATTTGGAAAGTTCGACATGAACTGGGTGAACATTGTGGCCATGTTCTCCATATGCTTTTCCATTTTCGCTAGCCTCGTGTTTGGGCTATGCGGTGGAGACGGATGAGGAGACGGAACTGGGGGCTGTTCTTCACGACCCCGTCCTCTTCCTCTTCTTGTACCTTTCCTTTGTGAGCTCATACTGTAAACATAGTCATCATTGAGCTCTTTAGTATAACCTTGGACAGTTATACTATACATTTATATTCAGACGAGTACAGTACAATTGGGGACCTACTCTATTTCTAACTTCTTGACACTGACAAACCTCAATCTAAACTGCTCTGATACCACTCTGTGACGTCCCCGTCACTCCATCTTATCACTTATCTTGTCCTTCTTTAGTTAGATTTAGTTTATACAGTGTCATTCTTTTCTTACCTTTAAGCTAATTATTTTGTAGCTTATGAATTATTTTGCAATCTCCATAGACTTAAAAATAAATGATATATATACATATCATTTCATTTCCACAGGATCTCATACATCATCTTATCTTACATCCCCGATATCCAATATACACAATATCTACTTGTACTGTACCGTAACTGAATATTAACTTTATTATACATAAACATAGGAGTATACCTTCTATACTAACTGGGAAGCGTATTGAGAAGGTACACTTCGATTCTTCGAAAACAAGCTCCTCTAGTCGGAGCGGATTTCACTTCAGTAAATCTGTAGGAAAAATGGTCGTAAAAGGGTGAGTTTACGCTCGGTAAGAAAAGTATGTAAAAGAGCGTACTATGCCTCTATATGAACTTTTCCTACTTGGCTCTATAATGTCATGTAAAGCATTATAAAGCATGCATCATAAACATCTTTCATGCATTAATTGCCATCATGCATAATTATTTCAAATGCCATGGCAAACATACTTTGTATGCTTTCTTTAAAACATAGCATACATATAAAACATGTATCATACTTCATAGCATACTTCATACTTGAAAACATACATCGTATACTGTTCTTCATACATACATTTTTATACTTGAAATAGATGGAGACCATGTACAATGTTTAAGCGATTGAGTCGTCATATAAACCGTTCATTCCCATTTATATGACTTTATATGACTCTAATCATGCATTGATACAGTAGTGCACTCCGTATAGGTCAGGGATTCTCTCCTGCCTTTATAATTTCCACAGTGAACACTAGTCAGGTGTCACATGTGGGATTGAGGACCGGACTAGGGTTCCTCGCTCAACATACATATTACTGAGGACTTGATCAGAGTCACCCAGCCATCAGAAATGCATAATCATTACGCAGTCCATAGTCTCAAAACATTATAATATACTTTTGTGTTTAAATCAACTAAGCTTAAAAACTCTTTTCATGCATGGCAGTCGACTGGTCCCATAGGGCAGTCGGCTGCTACTTCATAACTTCCTTTTTCGAAATTATTTTCATTTAAATTTCGATATTTTCATATTTGAAAAATACAAGAGGGCAGTCGACTGGTCCATATAGCAGTCGACTGGTTTTCAAACAGAATGCTTCTTAAGAAATAGCAGTCGACTGGCCCATATAGCAGTCGACTGTTTTTGAAACAGAATGCATTTCGGAAAATAGCAGTCGACTGGTTCTATAGGCAGTCGGCTGGTTTTGAAACAGAATGCATCTTGAAAATTAGCAGTCGACTGTCTCATATAGCAGTCGACTGGTTTGAAACAGAATGCTTCTGGGTAAATAGCAGTCGACTGGCTTACATAGCAGTCGACTGGTTTGCATCGGGTTTCAGAAAACGACGTTTTGGTTGTCTCTAGGCAGTCGACTTCCCATTTAAGGCAGTCGGCTGCTCCTAACCTAATTGGTACTAGGAGACAAATCCGAAATTGTATCTTTTCCTGCACAAAACAACTTGTACCTTTCTCCAAAACATGTAAAACATCATAAAAACATGCGGACATAGCCGCCTTACGTCCGTTACATAATTTCCTTACCTCGATTTCCTCGAGAACGCAAGATCACTTGATGCGTCACCTTAGCTTTTCACCTTTTTAACCTAAAATCATCATACCATATCAAATCTTAAATTAAATCACATACACATGTTATACCAACTCAAAACAACTTCACATCATGAACGAAATTGCAAGAATCCTCTTCTTCTCTTACCTTCACTAGAGACCAGAATTTCACAACTTGAGATCTCTTCAAATACTTGGAATTAATCCACCAAACTCCAGATATCGCCTAGTCTAACGACGAGGATCGTTTTTCGTTAATCGAACTTAGTGAATTGGTAAGGCAGTAAGGTGGTTTAGCAAGGAGCTTGGAAATGGAAACTATGGAAGTTTGAATGGAACGAAAGGGAGAGCTGGGAAGAGGCTGACGTTGGTGATGAGCTGATGGGGGTGATGAGTCATGCAAGGCATTAAATGCATGCTCATCTCATCCTTTATCTCAGCCACTTGTATTCTTTTGATTCAAGACTATTGACCATCAATTAATTCCTCTTCCTCATGATTCATTCATTTAATTTCCAATCAAAATTCTGATTTAATTTCTTTTCTCATGCTTATTCATTTTCTGATATCAACATGCTTCATTTGACTTATTGACATTCAACTTTATTATTTCTTCCATGTTCCATACATCAACCATACATTATTCATACCTCAATTACACATCAACTTCATATTCATTTTATCATATTTACTTAGAATACTTTACATACATGGAAGAATACATGAAAATTAGGGATCTCACAGGATGACAAATTCCTTGGGCCAAAAATAGTGTTGCCATGTTTCCAAGGCTCTCACTAATGCATACATCTCTTTATCATATGTGGAATAGTTAAGGGCAGCTCCACTTAACTTCTCACTGAAAAAAGCAATGGGGCGCTTCTCCTGCATTAAAACAACTTCGATACCTATGCTTAAAGCATCACACTCAATCTCAATTGTTTTCTCTTTTTGCTTAGCCTCGGCTTCACTCACTATTCTTTTCTCACTCTCTTTTAATCCCAATTGATCCTCATCTTTCAGTAGCACACGTAAAGTTTGACATGCTATAGATTCCTTTCCATCCATGGGTGATTCCATATTATCCTCATCATCCTTTAATTGCAGCATAGAATCATCATCAAAATCTTCTCCGTAATTGCTATCCAACTTATTATTAGCTACATTATCACATGCATAAGAAGCATTATCTTGGTTTACCTTAGCTAGGGCAACGTCATGTTGCTCCAACTTATCATATTTAATCAACTTCGACTCTATCCTCGAAAGTTGTTGTTGCATGGCTAGGAACATGATCTCAATGTTACTCAAATCAAGCTTTTCACTATTAGAAGACATAATTGTAACCTGCAAGAAACGTTAGTAAAAGAAACAGACCTCACAAGTATGACCTCACGTGTTTACACTCAATACACACAAGAATGTAACACTCACACTCGTGTTTCACACAATTTTAATATGGCTTTTCTCTACTAATGTTACTCACACACTCTTGCCTTTTTTTTTCCCTCACACAACTTTTCTCTATAGGTTCTATATTGAACTCAAGACTCAATAAAATCAGCTTATGGAATTCAACTATCAACTAACAATAAACAAGCTGAGCACAAGATTTTAATCAAGGGAAAACAAAACAATGAAGACTCAACAAGACTTTGCAAGACTAAATAAGGCTTAAGAAGACTCTAATGAAACTAAACCTTGAAGGAAATATGGGTGTTTTTGGGTGTTTAATTAGGGTAGGGTTTAGCCAAAGGTGGGGTAGTTTTGTCCTTTTATATGGTAGGGTCAAAAAGGTAATTTTAGGCAGTAGGGTAGAATGGTAACAATGAATTTTCCAATTAGGCAAATAAAAAATCTCAAAGCTCAAGAAAGAATGTCTACCTCAAGATTTTGATGAAGCACACCTCCACGAATTGCCTTTGATGTTGCACTTGCTACACATGTGTAAAAAATCCCCTCTTGAATTGATTTTTTTTTTCTCTTTTTTTCTCTTTTTTTTTTATATTTTACTGAAGTAAACGAACAATGAAAAAAAAGTCTAAATAATAAGAAGAGGTTTACTTGGGGAACAAGCCAACTTTTTGACAAAAACAAGCTAGTTTTGGTAGCAGCTTGTGTGGTAAGGAATGAGAGGGAACGGTGGCTTGTGAAACAAGTAATCTTTATGTGATGTAGAGCTTTTGAAGGTTTCTTGGTGAGCAAGAAAACCTTTGGGATTTGGTTGCTTGGAGAACAAGATAGGGTTTACTTGGTGGCTAAGTAAAGAAAATAGGTTTGAGGGACAAACAATATTAGTGGTGACTTGGAAAAGGATTCAAGATCAAGGTTTGTCCAAGACAAGAAGACAAAGAAAAAAAAACAAAAACGAAACTCCCACGAATTAAACCTAAGCTCTGATGCCAAATGATATGAACCTCACCGAAAGAAGATGAGGTTCAATTAAGAACATGAAGAACACTTGAAGAAAAACAAGAACAAGTTAAAAACGCAGCAAAAGAAAACAAAAATTAGAGATAAAACCAAGACCCGTTGTGTAGAAACACAAGAACCTATGGTATTGGACCAAGACCCGTTGCTTAGAAAAGCAAGAACCTATGGTATATATTGATGGAAGGTAGAAGAACGCCACAAGGAAGACCTTGATAAGTTCAAGAGTTCTCAAGAGAACCAAAGAGAAGAAGTCTCTCAATTTTATTACTAAAATCAATTGTGTTCTCCCCAAAGGGTTACATAACTATTTATAGGCAAATAGATAACTTGCAGCACAAGTAATAAGAATCCTACTTTCCTAACTTGCAGAATAGGAAATAGCAAACTTGCAGAACAAGCAATAGGAATCCTACTCTCCTAACTTGCAGAACAAGTAATAGAAGTCTTACAAAATCTATTATTTAAAAAGGAATTGGGCTTAAATTAAATTAAGACAATGTTCAGCCCAATAATACTTAACTAAATAAAATATGCATCTAGCCTAATTTGCATTTCGGCCCAATACTTGTGTGTCTTCAAGAAGGTTGAACTTGGGCTTGGATCATGTTGTAGAAGACTTTATCATCCTCCATGCTCAAGCTTTGTTGGGCTTTCTCTCTAGCAATATCAATGAAACCAGCCAAGGCTTGTTGCATTATCTTTGATTTAGCTCTTGTAATTGGACCTCCATGGATACTCAAAGGATCACGATCATCACGAACATGACTTGAGCTTTGTGAGCTTGGATCTCCATCATGCTGTAAATCACTTTCATTTGATTTATCACATGTCATGTAAAACATTTTCATTTCACGTATCACGTATCATATAAAACATTTTCATATATGGAGACTTAGGCACACACGCCCAGCCCGTCCACTGGGTCGTTACTCATATCATGCTATAGACCCGAAGGGTATGAATAATCATGAATCTATGGCCATAGTCTATAATTGTCCTCGGCAGATCACTGATCAGGTGTCAGCTGGGACTACATATCACATATCACATGTTACATATCACATATCACGTATTACATATCACATGTCGGCATGATAGAAGGCCAATTAGTCTCAAAACCATGTTTTCATCATAAAATAACCTTTATGAAATTTATAAAATTTATAATTTCATAGTTTAAAATCATAAAGGTTATAAAACCATTTAGTGAATATTTAAGAAATAATTACGAGAATATTCATAAAAATATTCACTTTACTTCTTTTCATTTTTCGTCTCATATTACATGTATTTTACATATTAAGAGAATTTTCAGTGATTTCATAATCACCATTCTCGAAGACGATTTTCGGTGATTTCCTTATCACCATTCTCATAAACATGAATAATTTAAAATCATTTTCGTTTTATTCATGTTTTTATGAAAATATTCATTTTCTCGATTTTCGTGGATGAAAATCATTTCTCGTGACATAAAATCATTTATTATGATTTTCAGTAATTTTCAGGAATTTTTAGATAATTTTTTGGCAGTATAACGGCTGCCGATTTGCTAGCCACCTGCACGGAAAATACAGTTTATAATTTCAACCGGTACTTCACCACAATTTTCCAACCAATCATTCATCTCAATATTTTCATAAATATTTTCATAAAATATTTCATAATTAAAATCATGCAGACTGAATATCCATACAGTGCTGCACATGCATCCCTTACCTTTTTCCGGGTCGACGACCGCCTCATTTGTTGTGCTTGTGTTCACCTCGTCTGATTCCATCGTTTCGGTTATCGAGGGAATTTTTTGGAATTTAAATTCTAAAATTTAGAATTTTCTATAATTATTTAAATAAATAATTATTTAATTAATTTAACATTTTCCGAGATTTCTTACCGATTTTCATAATTCTCGGGTTTTCGAATTCTCGGGATTTTCCGTAATTTCTGTAATTCTTCTTTTTTCCTCTTTTTCTTCCTTTTTCTCTTTTCTTTTTCTTTCTTTCTTTTTCTTTTCTTTCTCTTTCTTTTCTTTTTCTTTTTCCTTTTTCTTTTCTTTCTCTTTTCCTTGGTCTGACCGGTTCAGACCAGTCAAATCAGTTTGGCCTCCCCTTATGGCCGGTCTTCCGCCGATGATCGGTTCCCCGCCGGTTCTGGCCTCCCACAGCTGGCCGAGATGGCGACAAAGCTGAATCCGACCTCCGTTCTTCCCCATCGCCGGCGACTGTGCTGAACCTAGGATGGTGGGTTTCGGCTCCTTTCTTCCCTATTTCTTCCCTCCTCCGCTGTTTCCTTCACCACCGGTGGCTCCTCTCGCCTTCATCTCCCTTCAACGGTGGTGCTTGTGGCGGTGGCGATGGCGGTGCCTGAACGGGCCGGCACCACTGTTCCACTTTTCTCTTTTTTTTTTCTTCTCGGGTTTCTTCCGTTTCCTTCGCTTCCATTTTCCGTTTCTTCACGTCGCCGGCCTCCTTTCCTCACGTCGTCGACACCTTCTCTTCCTCTCCTCGGTTCGCCGATCGTCGTCGCCCTTCTCTCTCTCCTCCTTTCTCTGCTCCGACTGACGACTCCATGCATCTTAGTGGGATGTTGCCAGATGATTGGCCCGGTTATTGATTGTAAGGGCCTGAATTACGAGTATATCAACTCGGATAATTTTTACGGGATCATGGATATTATGAAAGTGAAATGAATACAGAAATTGATGAAATCCATAGTAGTATGGTTGATTGAGGTTCTATACATTTATACTGTTTTGAGGTATTAAATGAATATTTAATTATAGAACTGGAGCATTTGAGTTATGCCTTGCAAATTGATGTACTGTATGGAATACTGTGAATTGAATAGTAGGCACAAGAATAGTAAAGTGATAAACAGAAGGAGATGACAGCTAACCTAAGTTATTCAGGACCCTTGAGACAAAACTGGGATGGGCGACCTAATGATGGGAGACAATAATGGATCATATGTTGTGAGATGCGGGCGAACTATGTTATCGTCGACTCGCTAGTAAGAGTAAACCTGGGGTGAAAGAATCGCCTAGGGGATGCTCGCCGACGGCCGATACGAACGGGCGGGGCTCTTACAATTATCTCAATAGTAACAGGAGTGTAAGGAACTAGGTACGTAAGGGTGCCAAGGTCCAAACCTCGTGGATAATATACTTAAGGGAATTAAGCCTGAATTCATTAAATGGAAATGATTTTAAAGTGAATAACTGTAATGAATCGGTTAGCTGTAAAGTGTGTTGATAACTATTGTACTCAATACAGCTTACTAGAATGAGATTCGTAATTCTATAAAGTATGAGTAGGTAATGAAATCAAGGTAGAGTATGTATCAAAATGATTTGAATATCGAATGTCTCTGCCTTGAGAATACACAGTGTAAATGAAAGGACACAAGGATGAAATGTCCAAGATGATAAGAAATGTGTGATTAAAGAAGTATCGGATGTGATTCTCGATAAGATTTTCAGAGTTATATAGACTGGAGAAATCGAGCTAACATTGACTTGATTGTGGATATGAAATCTACTTATAAGCTTATATCGGAGAATATAAAAAGAATCCGAAAAGCTTAAGAAAATAAATCTGGAAAATGTGTGGATAATGGAATTCACGTGTAAAGGTATGAACGATGAAATACAGATAATGTTAATTGAGAATAATGAAGTTGTCTGTATAAGTGTAAATGAGAGAAATACAGATGACCTCGATATGTAGATGAATGAAAGTGATATAGTAAATTTTTACTACTTAATAAAGTTCTCATGAAGAAAAAGTATTCATCTACATGTGAAAATGGACGCTTTATAGATCTAATCAGAGATATGGGAGTTTATAAGACTAGCCTCCGTATAAAGCATCATTTGAGAAAAGTTTGAGATGGATGTCAGTAAGATGATGATGAGAACTCGACATGAGTTTTACAAGTTCCTATGGAAGTACATAAGCCTAATGATTGAGGCATTCATACAAGGATAAAGTGGTGAGATGCCGAAATAGTTAGACACAAATGGAATAAGAGCAGCTTGGTTATATGATCCTACAAACTCTTAAAGATTGTAATTTATAAGTTAAAATTGGCAACTAAGAGATGTGGCTAGAGAGTGTCTCTCTTTGAGATAGAGAATCTCGAAATGACAGGATGATAGTAAATCTGTCTATGATATAAAGATAATGATTGAGATACGAAAGTAATGAGTCTAGCTAGAAACCACTGCCAGTCCATAGAAGAGTGATGGGACTAGCGGCTCTATTAATGAGATATAACTAAAGAAACTAAAGTCGGTAAACGGATAAGTGGAAAGAGAAGATGGTATGCAAAACGTTGAGAGATTATACTGTAGAATACCATACCACTTGAGAAAACCGACTAAAATGATGAGAGTGAAAATACGGAAAGGAAATAAGAAGATAAGTTACATAATGAGTAGGGAACATGAAATAGTTCCCAAAATTAAGACTAAAAAGTGACTCGTGTTGGTTATCACATGACAGTGGCAAGATGTAAAATCAAGCCTAATTTGATAAGTGAAAATTAATGATACTCAAAGGAGTAAGATAAATGATAGGTATTATTTACTCCTAGTATATAAATGGGAAATGTTTGTACATATAACCACCTTGACATGATAGAAATGGTGGAACTGTATAGATAATGTGGTGACTAAATGAATAATTTAAGGATTCAATTGTAGAATCTAAATTATGAAAAGAGATGTAAGGACCATACTACATGAAGAGAACATGATTGTCTCATGATTTATGACTGTAAGAGATGATCAATAGTAAGGTCTGCAAGTGAGATGCAGCCTTGATGAAATAAAAGAGAAAATGAATATTGTGGACAATAAAGAGTCCAAAAGAGATATGATGATATGGAAGTGATCAAAGACTGATGATCTAAATAGAATCACTTTCCATTATCAGACTCCTAGATTCTTTAGTGTCATTGTCAAATATGAGTGGGAAACGATGTTAATGTATACGTACAGTCCCAGTGAGCCTTACATGTGATGGGAGTCTCTGAGTTGCCAATGCTTAATGAGATATAGCAAAAGGCTTTGAGGTCCCAAGTGTATTGATAGCATCGCTCTGTACTAATGTAAATATCTTAACATAATATTGAAACGCTTAAAGATATATTGAGAGAGCGTGTGCACGAGATGTGAAAGCTACTTAGACAATTACATACAACCGATTGACATGAGTACATGATAGTACCAAACTATATCGACTTGGCACTAAGTGAGAAAAATAGATGATGAACAGCATAGATCAGCTGTAATATGAAAATAATGTGAATGGACTGTTATGTGAAAAGAATGGAAATGAATAACTCCTGATTTGAGAAATAAACTTACGGGAGTATAAATATATACTATGACAGCATATAGTGGTCTAAAGTACTCTTGATGTCTAAAGTGTACTGGCAGTATTACGTAAAAGTTGATCTAAAGGACAAAAGTCGTAAGTATACGAAATGTACCACCTTTGGACTTAAGTTAAATTCAGAGGACCGAATTTCTTAAGGTGGGGAAAATGTGATAACCGTAAATTTTTTAGTTATTGGAGATTATTGATATTGGAAATATAATGAAATAAATAAATAAAATTGTGAGAACGGGATATTGGTGAAAATTTTGAGAATTGAGGAAGTGATAAATCGAGAAATACGAGTGAAGGAAAAATAAAATTAGAATTATGAAAAATAATGGAAAGAAGAGATTTAATTTGGATAAATGGAAATCCAAATTAAATGAGAAAATGAGGAAAAGAAAATTAAATATATTTATATAATTTTATATTATATAAATGTATTTTTATATAAATACATACGTATTTAAATATTATAGTATAGTATATAGTATATAGTATATACATGTATATATATACATGTATACATTTTTTACAAATTAAAATAATACATATGTAAATTTACAAAAGTTTTATATAAAGGTTATTTAATTTAAAATATATATACATATATGAAATGTAAATTAATTTACATTAAAGTTTGAAAAAATATATAAAGGTTATTTAATTTAAAATATATTAATATACATATATATATATACTAGGTATATATTTTGTAATATACGATATATATTTTATATATATATATTGAACTATATTATATATGAAATAATATGTGTATAATATATATTATATATTATATGTATAAAATATATGTTATAGCATATAGTATATAGTATATTATATACTAAAAATAGAAAAAAAAAGAAACAAAAAGGGAAAGGAAAAAAGGGGAAGAATCGGGAGAAACTCGATCTTCCCAGCCGGTGAGGCCAACCACCGTCGGCGAGGGAGAGAGAGGAAGAGATGGCATCGGCGAGGAGAGGAGAAGACGCTAGAGACCGGAAGAGGGAAAGAAACGAATGAAAGGAAGAAACGGAAGGAAATCGAAGGCGGAAACCGATGGAAGCTAGGAAGAAAAAAGAGAAAGCGATCTGGTGATGCCGGCCAAATTGGCCACCGCCACTGCCACCGAACCACCAACGGAGGAAGTGGAAGACGTGGGAGGCCACTGGTCAGGCGGAGAATGGCAGAGGAGGGCTGGCGAAGAGGCAGAAGGAGGCCGACCTAAATCGAGTCGATCCGCGGCCGTGCCGTCGATTCGGGATGAACGGAGGCCAGATCCGGCTTCACCGTGGTGCCGGCCAGCTGAGGAACCATCGAATCGTCGAAGAACCGACCACTAACGAGGAACCGGTGAGGAAGGAGGCAGACTGGTCTGGCCGGGAAAAAGGAAAAAGGAAAAAAAAAGAAAAAGAAAAAGAAAAGAAAAAGAAAAAGGAAAGAAAAGAGAAAGAGAAAGAGAAAGAGAAAGAGAAAGAGAAAGAGAAAGAGAAAGAGAAAAGGGATTGCAGGAATTTGGAAAATTTTCGAGAATTCAAAAATTACGGGAAATCCTGGGAATTACGAGAATCGGTAAGAAATCTCGAAAAATGTTAAATTATTTAAATAATTTATTTATTTAAATAATTATGAAAAAATTCTAAATTTTAGAATTTAATTTCCAAAAAATTTCCTCGATAATCGAGCCATGGAATCGGGTGAGGTGAACACGGGCGCGACCTTCGAGAGGCAGTCGCCGACCCAAGACAGGTAAGGGAGACATGTGCCGCCTGTAAGGATATTCGACCATATTTTTAAATTGCATTTAATTTTATAAATGCTATTGATAATTATCGGTTTTATAGTGTGGTGATTTATCGGTTTAAATTGTGGTGAAATACCAGTTGAGAAATATAAACTATATTTTCTGTGTAGGAGGCTAGCCAAATCGACAGCCATTATACTGCCGAAAAATTATTGAAAAAATTACTGAAATTTACCGAAAATCACAAAAAAACCATAATACATGATTTGATTTCACGTGAAACGATTTTTAGGTACGAAAATCGAGAAATCAAGTAAATTTCATAAAACATGGATATAGTGATATTTGATTTTAAAATATTCATGTTTTCGAGAATGGTGAAAAGGAAATCACCGAAAATTCACCCGGTAGGTGATATTTCACGTGAAACGAGATGAAAATGAAAAAGAGACTGAAGTGAATATTTTATAAATATTTCTTAAATATTCACTTGATTTTATCTAAACCTTTTATGGTTTTCATTATGAAAATAATTAATTACATAAATTCCATAAAGGTTAAGAAATGATGGAAAAACTATGATTTCGAGACTACAGGTTTCTACACGTGTTTTTAGAAGAAAACATGGTGACGGGAGTGTTGATTTGGAAAATAAATCTTTTAATTTTTCATAAATCATAAAAATAATTGATTTGAATCCCGATAACGTTGAAAACCATGTTTTGGAAAGAAAGCACGAAATAGCGTGCGTATATGTTTTTACGGTGAAAAAGACACAATCATGAGATGTGTTTTCAGTGTGACGATTTTATAACTGTTTTCACCGTATGAAAAACATGATTTATACTTTTATAAAATATTTTGAGAAATGATATTTAAATTATAAATTTCATAAAGGTGATGATTTATACATGTGAGCCTTATGGATAATTGTGAAATAATTCGATTTACTATGTTTTAAATCCATAAAGGCTATGGTACGGTTTTTATACTGTTTTAAGACTTAGGCCCTAAGCTTCATGCGTCATACCATACTGTTACTGTCACGTGGCTGATTGACCAGCTAGTCATCAGCGTCCCGAATTGTCGCCTAGCAAGTGTACACCGCGGACATATTATAGATCATGGCCATAGATCTCCTTACTGTTACTGTGTCCCTAGTGGAAGAGATAGCATGATTTGATTGTAGGGTGATGCCTGGTCTCACTTATTGTTTACTGTTTACTGAAAGGATTTACGGAATCCTGTTTACTGTACTGTATTGTTTATTGTACTGAACTACTGTACTGTTTACTGTTTACTGATGAAAAATCGTACCAAACACTATTTACAGAACTGTACTGTACACTGAAATGGTAGCCACTGATTACTGTTTTACTGAACTGAAAGCTACCATGTACTGTTTACTGAACTGAAAGCTACTGTATACTATTTACTGAATTGGTAGCTACTGTTTACTGTTACTGACTGAATCTTATCGAGATACTGTTTTACTGAATACTAAATATACTGTTTTACTGAACTGTACGATACGGTTACTGATTTGAAAAGAGAAATAAATGTTTATTCTAAAAGAATAACATAAGAATTATTTCTAAGAAAGAAATAATCGAAGAAGTAATTATTCAATGATTGGATATTTACAAATCACTGTACTGTCACGTGTTTTTACTGTACTAAAGGAAAGAGAAGTAAACCACTGTTTTTATTACTGAACTGCCATGTGTTTTAAAGTATACTGAAGTAAAAAGAAATAAGTGGTTTACTTCGTGGAAAAATGAAAATTATATCGTTTTGAAAACAACAGAATTAGTACTCTCTACAGTTGCTTCTAGGTTCCGAAACAAGTCAGGTATTTTAAAATACTTGCCTTACTTTATCTAGATCACTAGCCGACTGTAGTATCTTTCTTACATGTGAGCCTAGAGCCAGCTAGGAAGATTTGAAAGAAAGTGAAAAAGTTTTTCAGCATATAGTTAACCGAATATCAAGTGTGACATAACTCTGTTACTGAGCCGTGGTTTTGCTCACTCCCCAATTTTAACATTTCAGGTTTTGATGATTGTGAGATCGGTTGATTGTGGATCATGGCTGTACACAAAGGACAATGTGAGAGACCGACTGATTATATGAGATACGATCATTTATTTTCTGTATTAGACATGTCTACAGTACTACTTATCTAATTAATTAAGATAGGGGATGTGTATAATATAAACAATGTTATGTAAAATTGTTTAACAGTTAGTACAAGTGAAGTATCACATATAGCCCAACCGGATAAGTTGTGTAAAATAGGGTGAAAAAGGTGGTAACGGGTCGTTACATTCAATGTTTTGATGTACCTTCTCATTCAGTTGCTTAACAAAATCAACTTTCTTTTCCCTATCCAAACTAGCTCTCTCCTCAATAGGTAGTGGTAAAAGATCCAATGGAGTGAGTGGATTAAAATCATAAACAACTTCAAATGGAGAATAACTAGTAGTAGAATGCACACTTCTATTGTAAGCAAACTCCACATGAGGCAAACAATCTTCCCAATTCTTCAAATTCTTTTGAATAATGAACCTCAACAAAGTAGACAAAGTACGATTGACTACTTCAGTTTGACCATCGGTTTGTGGATGACAAGTAGTTGAAACAACAACTTTGTTGCCAACTTTCCTCACAAAGTTTTCCAAAGTAGCTAAGGAACTTCACATCACGGTCAAAAACAATGGTTCTCGGAACACCATGTAGATGAACAATTTCTTTGAAGAATAAATCAGCAATGTTACTTGCATCATCTATCTTATGACAAGCAATGAAGTGAGCCATCTTAGAGAACCTATCAACAACAACGAAAACAGAATCTCTACCTCTCTTTGTTCTTGGTAAACCCAAAATACAGTCCATAGAAATGTCAGTCCAAGGAGCAGTAGGAATCGGCAGAGGAGTATAAAGACCATGATTCATAACTCTAGGCTTAGCTTGTTTACAAGTGACACATCTTTCACACAACTTTTCAACATCTCTTTTCATGTTAGGCCAAAAGAAGTGATCATGCAATATGTCTAAAGTTTTCTTTACTTCAAAATGTCCCATTAATCCACCACTATGGGCTTCTCTAACAAGTAATTCTCTTAAAGAACTCCTAGGCACACATAATCTATTTTCCTTAAATAAGAATCCATCATGTCTATAAAACTTTCCAAAACCAGTTTTTCACATGCATTGAACACATTTTCAAAATCCTCATAAGTAGCATACAAGTCTTTAATATACTCAAATCCAAGTAGTTTTGCATTAAGAGTATTGATTAGAGTATACCTTTAAGACAATGCATCAGCCATGATATTTTCTTTACCTTGTTTATATTTGATCACATATGGGAATGTCTCAATGAACTCATCCATTTGGCATGACGCTTGTTCAACTCGTTTTGTCCCTTCAAGTGCTTTAAAGACTCATGATCAGTGTGGATGACGAATTCCTTGGGCCATAAATAATGTTGTCATGTTTTCAAGGCCTTCACTAATGCATACATCTCTTTATCATATGTGGGATAGTTAAGGGCAGCTCCACTTAACTTCTCATTGAAAAAAGCATTGGGTGCTTCTCCCGCATTAAAATAGCTCCAATACCTATACTTGAAGCATCACACTCAATCTCAAAAGTTTTAGAAAAGTCAGGTAAGGATAATAAAGGTGCAAAACAAAGCTTCTTTTTAAGCAAGTTAAAAGCATGATCTTGCTCAAGACCCCATTTAAAATCCAACATTCTTTTTAACAACTTTAGTTAAATGTACAGTTATAGTGCTAAAGTCTCTAACAAACCTACTGTAGAAACTAGCTAATCCATAAAAACTACGCACCTTAGAGATATTCTTAGGTATAGGCCAATCTTTAATTACTTTAACCTTTTCATCATCTATAGCTATACCCTTAGAAGAAATAACATATCCAAGAAATATTATCTTATCAATGCCAAAAGAACATTTCTTAAGGTTAGCATGCAACTTTTCCTTTCTCAAGACATTAAGCACATTCTTTAAATGTTCAATATGTTCAATATGTTCATGCAAACTTCTACTATAAGTCAGGATATCATCAAAATAGACAACTACAAATTTTCTAATGAAAGCACGCAAGACATGGTTCATTAATCTCATGAAAGTGCTAGGTGCATTAGTTAATCCAAAAGGCATAACTAACCATTCATACAAACCATGCTTAGTCTTAAATGCAGTTTTCCACTCCTCACCTTCTCTCATGCGAATTTGATGATAACCACTTTTTAAATCAATTTTAGAAAAGATGCAAGAACCATGTAACTCATCAAGCATGTCATCTAATTTAGGAATGGGATAGCGATACTTTACAGTGATTTTGTTGATGGCACGACAATCAACACACATCCTCCACGTCCCATCCTTCTTAAGAACAAGTAACACAGGAACAATACATAGACTCATGCTCTCTCTAACATAGCCTTTCTTCATGAGCTCTTCAACTTGCCTTTGAAGCTCCTTTGTCTCCTTAGGATTACATCTATAGACAGGTCGGTTGGGAATGGCAGCTCCAAGAACAAGGTCTATTTATGCTCAATTCCCTTAATAAATGGCAAACCATTTGAAATCTCTTCAGGGAATTCCTTCAAAAGACACACAAGATTAGTAGGCAAAGAAGCTTTAAGATCATTAGAACTAAAACAAGATTCTTTATGTAAAAACAAAAGGATTGGGCACTTAGCTAGAAAAGCAGCCTTTACATCACTTTGCTTTGCATATAAGCTCACATCCTTTCTTTCTTTCTTTGCAATATCTTTGCCTTTATCTAGATTCTTTGACCTTTGTTGGGATTCATTTTGCTCTTTCAACCTCAATTGATCATCATAAATCTCCTTAGGACTCAAGGGTGCAAGTGTGAATTTCTTACCATCCATGGTAAATGAATAACGGTTTGTGAATCCATCATGTATGACACGTCTATCAAATTGCCATAGTCTTCCTAAAAGCAAATGGCCACCATGCATAGGCACAACATCACACAACACTTTATCATTGTACTTCCAACGAAAAATGGCACCAATACTTGCTTGGTCACATTTACTTCCCCACAATTATTGAGCCATTGAAGTTTGTATGGTTTAGGATGTCTTGTAGTGGGCAAACTCAATTTGTCATCTAAATAAGTGCTAGCAACATTAGTGCAACTGCCACTATCAATAATCAAAGAGCATACCTTATTGTTGACGTGGCATCTAGTGTGAAAAATATTTTCTTGTTGCACTTCATCTTCATCCTTAACTTGAGCACTTAATGCACGATGAGCTACAAGTGCTTCACCATGTGCATCAAACTCAACATAGTCATCATCCTCATCAATTTCCTCCAATGGTGGCATCTCATCATCAACATCAGAATCTTCACTTACAATGTCACCATCATTATGCATAATCATGACTCGTTTGTTTGGACATTATGATGCAATGTGTCATCTTCCAAAACATCTAAAACATTTGATATCTCTACTCTTACCTTGTGATGCTTGGACAGCCTCAGGTTTAGGCTTTTGGACACTCTCACCCTTAGGCTTGGATGTCTCAGGTTTAGGCTTGAATGTAGTCCTATCATCCCTTCGAATGGTGTTCGATTTCCAACAAGAAGACGAACTATAACCTTGCACAGAATGAGATGAAGAACCTTTCCTCTTAAGTTGCCTTTCAACCTTTATAGCCATATGCAACATATCATCAAATTCTACATAGTGATGTAACTCCACTACATTAGCAATCTCATGATTCAATCCTTGTAAGAATCGAGCCATAGTAGCTTCACTATCCTCTTCAACATTAGCTTTGATCATGATAATTTCCATTTCTTTATGATAATCTTCAACACTCTTAGAACCTTGAGTGAGACCTTGTAACCTTTGATAAAGCTCTCTATAGTAATGATTATGAACAAACCTTTTTCTCATAACACATTTCATTTCATCCCATGTAGCTATAGGTGGCTCTCTATTCCTACATCTACTAAGCATGAGTTGGTCCCACCAAATGATTGCATAATCCATGAACTAGCAAGCTTCATCTTTTTTTCTTCGAAATAGTTATGGCAATCAAAGACCATATCTACTTTCTTTTCCCATTCTAAGTAAGCCTCAGAATTATTCTTACCTTGAAAGGAAGGAATCTTCAATTTGATACTTCCTAAATTTCCATCTATCCTATCATGATACCTATCTCCTTTATACCTATCTCCTTTATACCTATCTCCATGACCTCTTCTATTACCATAGTTACCTTTAACACTTCTATTCATACTAAACAAATCATCATCAAACTCATCATCAACTTTATCATCAAAGTCATTATTTATAATATTGCCATTCACATTAGAAGTATCACCTTGCTTTACCTTAGCTAGGACAACTTCATGTTCCTCCAACTTATCATGAATATTATTAAACCTCAACTCTATTCTTGAAAATTGTTGTTGCATGGCTTGAAGCATGAACTCAATCTTACTCAAATTAGGCTTTTCACTGTTAGAAGACATGATTATAAACTGCAAGAAATGTAAGTAAAAAAAAAAAGACTTCACAAGCATGATCTCACGAGTTTACATTCAATACACACAAGAATGTAACACTTACACTCGTGTTTCACACAATTTCAGTATGGCTTTTCTCTACTAATGTTACTCACACACTCTTGCCTTTTTCCCTCACACAACTTTTCTCTATAGGTTCTATATTGAACTCAAGACTCAATCAAAAATCAACTTATGGAATCCAACTATCAACCAACAATCAACCTAGATGAGCACAAGACTTTAATCAAGGGTAAACAAAATAATGATGACTTAACAAGATTTACCAAGACACAAGAAGACCCAAATGAATCTCGAACTTGAAGGAAATATGGGTGTTTTGGGGTGTTTGGTTAGGGTTATGTTCAGCCAAAGGTGGGGTAGTTTGGTCTTTCTAGGTGGTAAGATCAAAGGGTAATTTTAGGCAGTAGGGGTAGAAAGGTAACAATGAATTCTCACATTTAGGCAAAAAAAATCTCCAAGCTCAAGAAAGAATGACTACCTCAAGATTTTGATGAAGCACACCTCCATGATTGCTTTTGATGTTGCACTTGCTACACACGATATAACGAATCACCTCTTGATTAATTCTCGTTTCTTTCTTTTTTTTTTCTTTTTCTTCTCTTTTCTTTTCATTTTTTTTGTTACTTCTTTTTTTTTTACTAAAGTAAACGAACAATGAAGAAAAAGAAAAAGTTTAAGTGACAAGAACATGTATACTTGGAGAACAAGGCAACTTTTGTGAAAACAAGCTAGTTTTTGTAATAGCTTGTGTGGCAAGAAATGAGAGGGAATGGTGGCTTGTGAAACAAGGTAGTCTGGAAAGTAAAGTTTTTGAATGTTTCTCAATGAGCAAGAAAACCTTTGCGTTTGGGTGCTTGGAGCACAAGAAAGGGTTTACTTGGTGGCTAAGTAAAGGTAGGTTATTTTAATAAAGACAATAGGTTTGAGGGACAAACAATATTGATAGTGGCTTGGAAGAAGATTCAAGATCAAGATTTGTCTTAAGACAAGAAGATAAAGCGAAAAAAACACAAGAACAAAACGAGACTCCAATTAATTAATCAAAGCTTTGATACCAAATGATATGAACCTCACCGAAAGAAGATAAGGTTTAATGAAGAATACAAAGAATACTCGAAGAAATATAAGAACAAGTTAAAAACGCAGCAAAGTAAAACAAAAAAATTAGAGATAAAACCAAGACTCGTTGTGTAGAAACACAAGGACCTATGGTATTGGACCTAGACTTGTTGCTTAGAAACATAAGAACCTATGGTATTGGACCTAGATCTGTTGCTTAGAAAAGCAAGAACTTAAGGTATAAATTGGTGGAAAGAAGAAGAACACCACAAGGAAGACCTTGATAAGTTCAAGAGTTCTCAAGAGAACCAAAGAGAAAAGTCTCTCAAATTTTATAACTCAAATCAATTGTGTTATGCCTAAAGGGTTACATAGCTATTATAGGCAAATAGTAAACTTGTAGCACAAGTAATAGGAATCCTACTTTCCTAACTTGCAGCACAAGTAATAGGAATCCTACTTTCCTAACTTGTAGAACAAGAAATAGAAATCCTATAATACCTATTAAATAAAAAGGAATTGGGCTTAAATTAAATTAAGACAATGTTCAGCCCAATAATATATAACTAAATAAACTAAGTATAGCATTTGGCCCAATTGCACTAGGCCCAATTTATGCAACCAGCCTAATTGCGTTTCGGCCCAATACTTGTGTGTCTTCAAGAAGGTTGAACTTAGGCTTGGATCATGTTGTAAAAGACATTGTCATCCTCCATGCTCAAGCTTTGTTGGACCTTCTCTCAAGCAAAATTAAAGAAACTAGCCAAGGCTTGTTGCATTATCTTTGTTTTAGCTCTTGTCATTGGACCTCCGTGGATGCTCAAAGGATCATGATTACCACGAACATGACTAAGGGTTTGTGAGCTTGATGGGCCTCCATCAAAAGTGTAAGTTTGCAAGTGTAAGTCGCGACCTTCAGGTCGTGACAGATTTAATGGTATCAGATTATCATGCCCTGAGAACGTGGAAATCTTAGGCTAACCTTTTCAATTTGTAACTTAATTTCTTACTGAAGTTACATTCTTGCTAGTGTAGGAATCTTATATGTTTTTATAGAAATTTCAGCAGCATATTAGCTGTAACTATCCTAACCCCTGCATGAAAACACATTTTATATTTCTCAAATCCAGCCACAATTCCCAATACAGTCCATTTCAAAGTACATATTTATAATCACACAGTAGTTGATTTTATTTATGCTTTCTTAACTGTAACCATAAGATTCCAAAAAACTTATACAACATTCATAATATCCCAATTTTCATAATGCCCATCACATCATATTGATTTATTCCTCGAAATAATGTTTACATATATACAATATCGACTACATCCCAAAAGTATTGTTTATATTCAAATATCTGTGTTGTACAGGATGTTTGGTATCAAAATAAAAGTATACCTTATGTGTGTACAAAAAGTAGCTTTAGAAGAGACGTGTCCCTCAGCCTACGTTGTGTATGCAACAGGCAAAGGAATGATTATTGCAAATAATCTGGAAAGATAGAGGGGGTGAGCTTTTGTAAAGCCTAGTAAGAAATGCATTTAAAGCAGTCATATTATCGACATATGCAGAAAAACAAGATGCCATAAGAATGCATTTCATACTTTAAATCATCATATGAAATCTTTAATTCATTTAAAATTTATACTTGTTTCAGACATATATCATATTTTAGAAACTTAACATCATATAGCCAGTATATGTCATAGATATACATCATAAAACTTATCATAGAGTTCATGGAGACTAGGCGGGACCATATAGCTAGTATGCTTGTCATGACTAATCATCCTCCGAAGAGGGAACTGAGTACCTATGGCCATGTTCATGTTAGGGCGCTACCTGATCAGGGTCGTACAGTGAACATGCACCACGAAGGACCAACATACCCGCAAGGGACGAAAAAATGCAGAATGTGGGCGAGAACATGCACGACGTGGGCTAAACATATGCCACAAGGGATGGGAACATGCATAATGTGGCGTGCATGACAGGCAATGACATAAACTACGGGAGGTGTAACATCCGATTTTCATTAAAATCCCAATTAAATTTTACCTTTTTCTACGATTGGTTAGGCTGTTTGCCAATGTCATTTTTCTTTCCGTCATATACAATAACTGTCCTTACATAAATATCATTTAATCAAAATATAAAATAAGATTACTAATTTAAATTATAAATATATTAATTATAGAATATTCTTTATTTGGTCCTGTACATATCCACGTTTCCCAGCAATATGAGTTCTACTAATTTACATCCCCAGATATAATTACAAAATAAGGGTACTGTACAAAACATGTCTGACATATATATTAAACAACAATATACCTTCAGTGGACTAAATGCGAACCCTAAAGGAATACTATATACTCCAAAGATAAGCTCTTCTCTGATGAGTGAAAATCTACTGCAAATAGTTTGGGTGGAAAAGCATATAAAACAGTGGTACCATGCCACTATTTGCAGTAAAATCACGAATTTATATTTTATAAATAAAATAATGCATGCGATTTCATGAAAACATATATAGAAAACTCATTTAAAACATATACAATTCATATACCTTTTCACTTTTCATATCATTTAAATCAATCTGTTGTTTATCGATAAATCGATCATTTCTTATACTGTATCATTCGAAATCAATCTATCATCTGTTTGTAAAATCAATCATATCATATACTATTGAAATCACTATATAAGTTAACATCCAAGAAACTCATGCACAAACTATATCCCTACAGGGACTGATGCGTACGGACAAGACAAAACGTAGCTTGGAATTTGAAGGAGCTGACACACAAGAAGACAGAAGCAAAGTTGATGAATGACAACTTCTGAAACCTAGACCCGAAGTGATGCGTATAGACAAGACAAAACGTAGCTTGGAATTTGAAGGAGCTGACACGCAAGAAGACAGAAGCAAAGTTGATGAATGACAACTTCTGAAACCTAGACCCGAAGCCTAAAGAGACTCGAACCCAAAGGTATTGGACCTTGACCCTACGAATAAGAATTCGAGAACCTAAGGTATAGCAATGGTGGATGGTGAAGAAGGAGGCGCCACAAGGAAGAAGACCTTGATAAGCCTAGTTGAGAGGGAACCCAAGAGAAAGGCACACTCAATTTCTGAAAATTCAATTAACTGATCTGTGCATCAATAGCGTTTATAAGGTATTTATAATAATACCTAGCACTTAAGCCCATAAACAAGTGGGCTGGAATTAAACCAACAGAAAATAAAACTAAACCCAAATTCATGCCTAAACCTAGTTACATAAAATAAATAGTCCAAGACACAACAAGACTCAAACGTGGGCTATCCAAACACTTAGCCCATCTTATTGTTAAGCTAAAATAAGATAGTAAACCATGCTCATGTCGTTTGGGCTTCCAAGCAAGTATAGATGTCTTGGGACTCTTCATGGAAGCTTCCTTGACACTTCAATGATGCCAGAGCTTGTTGCATGAATGAGGCCAGGGCTTGTTGCGTCTTCTTAGCTCGAGCTCGGGTAATTGGACCTCCTTGGATGACCAATGGATCCTTAGCATCACGAACATCACGAGCAAGTGGATCTCCATCATTCCCTCCTTGGATGACCAATGGATCCTTAGCATCACGAACATCACGAGCAAGTGGATCTCCATCATTCCCCCTCTCATCAAAAGGATTTTGCCTCAAATCGCATATACCTTCATCAAAAGAAAAGGGAGAAAGATCAGAAACATTAAAAGTAGCAGATACACCATACTCACCAGGAAGATCCAATTTGTAGGCATTATCGTTGATCTTCTCTATGACTTGGAATGGTCCATCTCCTCGGGGATGCAGCTTGGTTCGTCGCTGAACAGGAAACCTCTCCTTTCTCTTATGCACCCAAACCCAATCACCAGGCTCAAAGACTACTTTCTTTCGATGCTTATTTGCTTGGGTGGTATACTGCGCAGTCTTCTTTTCAATAGCTTGACGAACTCTCTCATAGAGTTGCTTCACAAACTTAGCCTTCTGTTCTCCATCCAAATTACTCTGCTCCGCACTAGGTAATGGCAACAAATCTAAAGGAGTAAGAGGATTGAAGCTATAAACAACTTCAAATGGAGAGCAACTAGTAGTGGAGTGGACACTGCGGTTCTATGCAAACTCCACATGGGGCAAGCAATCTTCCCAATTCTTCAAATTCTTCTGAATAATGGACTTCAATAATGTAGATAGGGTTCGGTTGACGACCTCAGTCTGTCCATCAGTCTGGGGGTGACAAGTGGTGGAGAATAACAATTTAGTTTCCAACTTTCCCCATAACGTCTTCCAAAAGTAACTAAGGAACTTTGCATCTCGATCAGAAACAATGGTCCTTGGTACACCATGTAGACGTACTATCTCTTTGAAGAAAAGGTCAGCAACGTTGCTCGCGTCATCCATCTTGTGGCAAGCAATGAAATGAGCCATCTTAGAGAACCTGTCAACCACAACAAAAATAGAATCTCTACCGCGTTTTGTTCGAGGCAAGCCCAAAACAAAATCCATAGAGATATCAGTCCACGGAGTAGTAGGAATGGGTAAAGGAGTATATAAACCATGATTATGAACTCTAGATTTAGCTTGCCTACATGAAATGCAACTAGCACATAACCTCTCTACATCTCTCCTCATGTTAGGCCAAAAGAAATGTTCTTGCAAAGCATCAGGTTTTCCGAACTCCAAAGTGACCCATTAATCCTCCTCCACTATGGGCTTCTCTAACTAACAGCTCGCGCAATGAACTCCTAGGCACACATAATTTATTTTCTCTAAATAAGAACCCATCATGCCTAAAGAACTTACCAAAACCAGATGTAGCACATGCATCATAAACATTACCAAAATCAACATCATCAGCATACTGTTCTTTGATATACTCAAATCCTAAAAGTTTAGCATCAAGAGTAGTGATAAGAGTATACCTACGAGATAACGCATCAGCTACAACGTTCTCTTTACCTTGTTTGTACTTGATCACGTACGGGAACATCTCAATGAACTCTATCCACTTAGCATGACGCTTATGCAGCTTACTCTGTCCTTTCAAATGCTTCAAGGACTCATGATCAGTGTGGATGACAAATTCTTTAGGCCACAAGTAATGTTGCCATGTCTCCAAGGCCCTCACTAACGCGTACATCTCCTTGTCATATGTGGGATAGTTAAGTGCTGCTCCACTTAACTTCTCACTAAAGAAAGTAATTGGGCATTTTTCCTGCATAAGCACAGCTCCAATACCTACACCTGAGGCATCGCACTTAATCTCAAAAGTTTTCGTAAAGTCAGGCAGAGATAATAAAGGGACAGAACAAAGTTTATCTTTAAGCAAATTAAAAGCATGCTCTTGTGCAGGACCCCAATGAAATGCAACGTTCTTTTTGACCACTTCGATCAAAGGTGCAGCTATAGCGCTAAAATCTCTAACGAATCGACGATAGAAACTAGCTAAACCATGGAAACTACGCACCTCAGAAACAGACTTAGGTACAGGCCAATCTTTAATTGCCTTTACCTTCTCATTATCAACAGAAATGCCATGTGAAGAAACGACATACCCAAGGAAAACAATCTCATCAGTGCAGAACGTACATTTCTTAAAATTGGCATACAAACTTGCATTCCTCAAAACAGTAAGAATATTCCTAAGATGCTCAACATGCTCATGCTGGCTCTTACTGTATATCAAAATATCATCAAAATAGACAACCACATACTTACCAATGAAATCACGTAAAACATGGTTCATTAAACGCATGAATGTACTGGGTGCATTAGTCAAGCCAAAAGGCATAACTAACCACTCGTAGAGACCATGTCTAGTCTTGAATGCGGTTTTCCATTCATCACCTTCTCTCATACGAATTTGGTGATATCCGCTCTTTAAATCAATTTTAGAAAACATGCATGGACCATGCAACTCATCAAGCATGTCATCTAGCCTAGGAATAGGATAGTGGTACTTTACAGTGATTTTGTTGACGGCTCGGCAGTCAACGCACATCCTCCACGTCCCATCTTTTTTTGGCACAAGCAGTATGGGCACGGCGCAAGGACTCATGCTCTCTCTCACATAACCTTTCCTCATGAGCTCCTCAACTTGCCTTTGAAGCTCCTTTGTCTCCTCGGGATTACTTCTGTAGGCTGGACGGTTAGGAATGGTAGCTCCGGGGACAAGGTCAATCATGTGCTCGATCCCACGAATCGGTGGTAATCCACTTGGGATCTCCTCCGGGAATACATCCTCGAACTCCTGCAACAATGAGACAACATCAGTAGGCAAAGTATCATGGAGTTCAGCATCAATAAAATAAGAATCTTTAAATAAGAGTAAAAGGATAGGAGACTTAGCAAGAAATGCAGTCTTCACATCTCGGGGTTTGGCATAGCAGCTCACTGTTTTGCTTTCCTTGTTTTCCTTCTTTTCTTTAGCTTGCTTCCTTAGCTCGTCATGTTGCTCCTTTAGCCTTAATTGGTCCTCATAAATCTCCTTGGGGCTAAGGGGAGCGAGAGCGATCTTCTTGCCATCCATAGCAAAGGAGTAACGGTTAGTGTAACCGTCATGGATGACTCTCCGATCATACTGCCACGATCTACCCAGCAATAGGTGGCTAGCTTGCATGGGCACCACGTCACACAACACCTCATCTTGATACCTTCCAATACGAAAAGGAACCAAGACTTGCTTCACCACGTTGACTTCACCACAGTCATTAATCCACTACAACTTATATGGGTGGTGATGCTTGGTAGTGGGCAACTTTAATTTATCAACAAGGTATGTGCTAGAAACATTAGTACAACTCCCACCATCAATGATTACAGTACATACCTTGTCACTAATATGGCATCTCGTATGGAAGATGTTCTCGCGCTGTGCCTCATCCTCAAACTTCACATGAGTAGTAAGAGCACGCCTAGCAACAAGTGCTTCACCATGAGCAGCATACTCAACAACTTCTTCTTCATCGACATCTTCTAACGCACGCATCTCATCTTCTATACCGATTTCAGAACCTTCACTCTCAACATCTCCATTCCCAAGCATGATCATAACTCTACGGTTGGGACACTGAGAGGCAATATGTCCACGACCTAAACACTTGAAACGCTTAATGTCACGTGTCCTGCTTTGGGATGCTTGGGCAGGTTCGGTCTTGGGCTTTGGAGGGCCCTCAGGCTTGGGCTTAGCAATGCTCTCTGACTTAGGCGTAGACACAGGCTTATCATCCCTACGAAAGGTGTTAGATTTCCAAACAGGAACTGAACTAGGAGTGAAACGAGATGTACCTTTCCTTTGGAGTTGCCTTTCCACTTTCATGGCCACATGTAGCATCTCCTCTAAATCCATGTAATGCTGCAACTCTACTACATTGGCAATCTCACGGTTTAAGCCTTGGAGAAAACGAGCCATAGTAGCTTCTGCATCCTCCTGGATATTGGCTCGGATCATGGTTATTTCCATCTCTTTGTAGTAATCCTCAACACTCTTTGAGCCCTGGGTAAGACCTTGGAGCTTCTGGTATAACTCCCTGTAGTAATGAGTAGGAACAAATCTCTTCCTCATGATGCGCTTCATCTCATCCCATGTAGACACTGGAGGATCACCATATCTTCTTCGACTAGTGACTAACTGATCCCACCAAACCATAGCATACTCTGTGAACTCAATTGCTGCAAGTTTGACCTTATTTTCCTCAGAGTAGTGGTGGCAGTCAAACACCATTTCAATCTTCCTTTCCCACTCCAAATATGCCTCAGGATCATTCTTGCCTTGGAAAGGAGGAATCTTTAATTTTATACTGCCAAGGTTTCCATCCATCTTCTCCGTGCCTCTATCACGGGCTCTATCAACTCGATCTCTATACCCATGGTACCTTCTATGATGTCTATCTATCCCAGACTCTTCATTCGAATCATACCCAACATTATCATCATACTCATCATTGGCAACAACCTTACTTTTTTGACGAGAAGTATCACCTTGTTGGATCTTTGCAAACCGAGCTTCATGTTGGTTCAACTTATCATGAATGTCATTGAATTTCACATCCATCCATTGGAACTGTTGTTGCATTGCCTGAAGCAGGAATTCAATCTTTTTAAAGTTTGACTTATCACCTTCAGAAGACATTGTCAACAAGTAATATCCTCACGTGTTTACACTCCTGTTTCACTCAAGTAATTTGGCTTTTCTCCACTAATGTTTCTCACACACTTGTGCCTTTTTCCCTTACTTTACCTAAACTCTATAGGTTCACAATCACACTAGAGGCTCAGTCAAAGACTCAACCTCGCAGAATCAGCTAATTCACCAGGTATTTTCACCAAGTTTTTTTTTTCTGAATTCCTTTTTTTTCTTTTTTTTCACAGAAAGGTACGGCTAGGGCTAGGGTGACTCAAAGAAAGAAAGACAGAATAAAAATAATCAAAAAAAATAAAAAAATAAAAAAAATCACTAGAATGACCAAAAAAATGAAAAATGGCCTAAAACTATAGGAAAACGATGGAATTTGGCCAAGATAGGATGGTGCCCGTGGAAATCATTTTCTTTCGTCGTTTCCTTTAAAACGGATACTCGCACGCCTCCTAACTCAACCAAAATTTTCTGTTTGAACAGTACCGCAACAATTTTTTTTTGAATTCTTCTTTTTTTTTTGGAATTCTTTTCTTCTTTTTTTTTCGAATTCTTTTCTTCTTTTTTTTTTTAACTCCGAGTGTTGCGGTTTCCTTGAAAAGAGGAGGGGTGCGGCTAGGGTTTTTTTTGAGGGGTGCGGCTAGGGTTTTTTTTTGAGGGGTGCGGCTAGGGTTTTTTTTTTTAGGGGTGCAGCTAGGGTTTTTTTTTAGGGGTGCGGCTAGGGTTTTTTTTTAGGGGTGCGGCTAGGGTTTTTTGAAGGGGTGCGACAAGGTTTTGAGGAATTGTGGCTAGGGTTTTTGTTTTTGAAGGAAGGGGTGCAACTAGGGTTTTGAGGAATTGCGACTAGGGTTATGAATTCAACTCAAACACAACAACATGATGCGTACGGACAAGACAAAACGTAGCTTGGAATTTGAAGGAGCTGACACGCAAGAAGACAGAAGCAAAGTTGATGAATGACAACTTCTGAAACCTAGACCCGAAGCCTAAAGAGACTCGAACCCAAAGGTATTGGACCTTGACCCTACGAATAAGAATTCGAGAACCTAAGGTATAGTAATGGTGGATGGTGAAGAAGGAGGCGCCACAAGGAAGAAGACCTTGATAAGCCTAGTTGAGAGGGAACCCAAGAGAAAGGCACACTCAATTTCTGAAAATTCAATTAACTGATTTCCATCAATAGCGTTTACAAGGTATTTATAATAATACCTAGCACTTAAGCCCATAAACAAGTGGGCTGGAATTAACACCAATAGAAAAATAAAACTAAACCCAAATTCATGCCTAAACCTAGTTACATAAAATAAATAGTCCAAGACACAACAAGACTCAAACGTGGGCTATCCAAACACTTAGCCCATCTTATTGTTAAGCTAAAATAAGATAGTAAACCATGCTCATGTCGTTTGGGCTTCCAAGCAAGTATAGATGTCTTGGGACTCTTCATGGAAGCTTCCTTGTTGCATGAATGAGGCCAGGGCTTGTTGCATTTTCTTAGCTCGAGCTCGGGTAATTGGACCTCCTTGGATGACCAATGGATCCTTAGCATCACGAACATCACGAGCAAGTGGATCTCCATCTGGATCTCCATCATTCCCCCTCTCCTCAAAAGGATTTGTCCTCAAATCGCATATACCTTCATCAAAAGAAAAGGGAGAAAGATCAGAAACATTAAAAGTAGCAGATACACCATACTCACCAGGAAGATCCAATTTGTAGGCATTATCGTTGATCTTCGCTATGACTTGGAATGGTCCATCTCCTCGGGGATGCAGCTTGGTTCGTCGCTGAACAGGAAACCTCTCTTTTCTCATATGCACCCAAACCCAATCACCAGGCTCAAAGACTACTTTCTTTCGATGCTTATTTGCTTGGGTGGTATACTGCTCAGTCTTCTTTTCAATAGCTTGACGAACTCTCTCATGGAGTTGCTTCACAAACTTAGCCTTCTGTTCTCCATCCAAGTTACGCTGCTCCGCACTAGGTAATGGCAACAAATCCAAAGGAGTAAGAGGATTGAAGCCATAAACAACTTCGAATGGAGAGCAACTAGTAGTGGAGTGGACACTGCGGTTATATGCAAACTCCACATGGGGCAAGCAATCTTCCAAATTCTTCAAATTTTTCTGAATAATGGACCTCAATAACGTAGACAGGGTTCGGTTGACGACCTCAGTCTGTCCATCAGTCTGCGGGTGACAAGTGGTGGAGAATAACAATTTAGTTCCCAACTTTCCCCATAACGTCTTCCAAAAGTAACTAAGGAACTTTGCATCTCGATCAGAAACAATGGTCCTTGGTACACCATGTAGACGTACTATCTCTTTGAAGAAAAGGTCAGCAACGTTGCTCGCATCATCCGTCTTGTGGCAAGCAATGAAATGAGCCATCTTAGAGAACTTGTCAACCACAACAAAAACAGAATCTCTACCGCGTTTTGTTCGAGGCAAGCCCAAAACAAAATCCATAGAGATATCAGTCCACGGAGTAGTAGGAATGGGTAAAGGAGTATATAAACCATGATTATGAACTCTAGATTTAGCTTGCCTGCATGAAATGCATCTAGCACATAACCTCTCTACATCCCTCCTCATGTTAGGCCAAAAGAAATGTGCTTGCAAAACATCTAGAGTTTTCCTAACTCCAAAGTGACCCATTAATCCTCCACTATGGGCTTCTCTAACTAACAGCTCGCGCAATGAACTCCTAGGCACACATAATTTATTTTCTCTAAATAAGAACCCATCATGCCTAAAGAACTTGCCAAAACCAGATGTAGCACATGCATCATAAACATTACCAAAATCAACATCATCAGCATACTGTTCTTTGATATACTCAAATCCTAAAAGTTTAGCATCAAGAGTAGTGATAAGAGTATACCTACGAGATAACGCATCAGCTACGACTTTCTCTTTACCTTGTTTGTACTTGATCACGTACGGGAACATCTCAATGAACTCTATCCACTTGGCATGACGCTTATGCAGCTTACTCTGTCCTTTCAAATGCTTCAAGGACTCATGATCAGTGTGGATGACAAATTCTTTGGGCCACAAGTAATGTTGCCATGTCTCCAAGGCCCTCACTAACGCGTACATCTCCTTGTCATATGTGGGATAGTTAAGTGCTGCTCCACTTAACTTCTCACTAAAGAAAGCAATTGGGCGTTTTTCCTGCATAAGCACAGCTCCAATACCTACACCTGAGGCATCGCACTCAATCTCAAAAGTTTTAGTAAAGTCAGGCAGAGATAACAAAGGAGCAGAACAAAGTTTATCTTTAAGCAAATTAAAAGCATGCTCTTGTGCAGGACCCCAATGAAATGCAACATTCTTTTTGACCACTTCGATCAAAGGTGCAGCTATAGTGCTAAAATCTCGAACGAATCGACGATAGAAACTAGCTAAACCATGGAAACTACGCACCTCAGAAACAGACTTAGGTACAGGCCAATCTTTAATTGCCTTTACCTTCTCATTATCAACAGAAATGCCATGTGAAGAAACGACATACCCAAGAAAAACAATCTTATCAGTGCAGAATGTACATTTCCTAAAATTGGCATACAAACTTGCATTCCTCAAAACAGTAAGAACATTCCTAAGATGCTCAACATGCTCATGCTGGCTCTTACTGTATATCAAAATATCATCAAAATAGACAACCACATACTTACCAATGAAATCACGTAAAACATGGTTCATTAAACGCATGAATGTACTAGGTGCATTAGTCAAGCCAAAAGGCATAACTAACCACTCGTAGAGACCATGTTTAGTCTTGAATGCGGTTTTCCATTCATCACCTTCTCTCATACGAATTTGGTGATATCCGCTCTTTAAATCAATTTTAGAAAACATGCATGCACCATGCAACTCATCAAGCATGTCATCTAGCCTAGGAATAGGATAGCGGTACTTTACAGTGATTTTGTTGACGGCTCGGCAGTCAACGCACATCCTCCACGTCCCATCTTTTTTTGGCACAAGCAGTACGGGCACGGCGCAAGGACTCATGCTCTCTCTCACATAACCTTTCCTCATGAGCTCCTCAACTTGCCTTTGAAGCTCCTTCATCTCCCCGGGATTACTTCTGTAGGCTGGACGGTTAGGAATGGTAGCTCCGGGGACAAGGTCAATCATGTGCTCGATCCCACGAATCGGTGGTAATCCACTTGGGATCTCCTCAGGGAATACATCCTCGAACTCCTGCAACAATGAGACAACATCAGTAGGCAAAGTATCATGGAGTTCAGCATCAATAAAATAAGAATCTTTAAATAAGAGTAAAAGGATAGGAGACTTAGCAAGAAATGCAGTCTTCACATCTCGGGGTTTGGCATAGCAGCTCATTGTTTTGCTGTCCTTGTTTTCCTTCTTTTCTTTAGCTTGCTTCCTTTGCTCGTCATGTTGCTCCTTTAGCCTTAATTGGTCCTCATAAATCTCCTTGGGGCTAAGGGGAGCAAGAGCGATCTTCTTGCCATCCATAGTAAAGGAATAACGGTTAGTGTAACCGTCGTGGATGACTCTCCGATCATACTGCCATGGTCTACCCAGCAATAGGTGGCTAGCTTGCATGGGCACTACGTCACACAACACCTCATCGTGATACCTTCCAATACGAAAAGGAACCAAGACTTGCTTCACCACGTTGACTTCACCACAGTCATTAATCCACTGCAACTTATATGGGTGGTGATGCTTGGTAGTGGGCAACTTTAATTTATCAACAAGGTATGTGCTAGCAACATTAGTACAACTCCCACCATCAATGATTACAGTACATACCTTGTCACTAATATGGCATCTCGTATGGAAGATGTTCTCGCGCTGTGCCTCATCCTCAAACTTCACATGAGTAGTAAGAGCACGCCTAGCAACAAGTGCTTCACCAAGAGCAGCATACTCAACAACTTCTTCTTCGTCGACATCTTCTAACGCAGGCATCTCATCTTCTACACCGAGTTCAGAACCTTCACTCTCAACATCTCCATTCCCATGCATGATCATCACCTTACGATTGGGACACTGTGAGGCAATATGTCCACGACCTAAACACTTGAAACACTTAATGTCACGTGTCCTGCTCTGGGATGCTTGGGCAGGTTCAGTCTTGGGCTTTGGAGGGCCCTCAGGCTTGGGCTTAGCAAAGCTCTCTGACTTATGCGTAGGCACAGGCTTATCATCCCTATGAAAGGTGTTAGATTTCCAAACAGGAACTGAACTAGAAGTAAAACGGGATGTACCTTTCCTTTTGAGTTGCCTTTCCACTTTGATGGCCACATGCAACATCTCCTCTAAATCCATGTAATGCTGCAACTCGACTACATTGGCAATCTCACGGTTTAAGCCTTGAAGAAAACGAGCCATAGTAGCTTCTGCATCCTCCTGGATATTGGCTCGGATCATGGTTATTTCCATCTCTTTGTAGTAATCCTCAACACTCTTTGAGCCCTGGGTAAGACCTTGGAGCTTCTGGTATAACTCCCTGTAGTAATGAGTAGGAACAAATCTCTTCCTCATGATGCGCTTCATCTCATCCCATGTAGACACTGGAGGATCACCATATCTTCTTCGACTACTGACTAACTGATCCCACCAAACCATAGCATACTCTGTGAACTCAATTGCTGCAAGTTTGACCTTCTTTTCTTCAGAGTAGTGGTGGCAGTCAAACACCATTTCAAGCTTCCTTTCCCACTCCAAATATGCCTCAGGATCATTCTTGCCTTGGAAAGGAGGAATCTTTAATTTTATACTGCTAAGGTTTCCATCCAGCTTCTCCTTACCTCTATCACGGGCTCTATCAACTCGATCTCTATACCCATGGTACCTTCTATGATGTCTATCTATCCCAGACTCTTCATTCGAATCATACCCAACATTATCATCATACTCATCATTGGCAACAACCTTACTTTTTTGACGAGAAGTATCACCTTGTTGGATCTTTGCAAACCGAGCTTCATGTTGGTTCAACTTATCATGAATGTCATTGAATTTCACATCCATCCGTTGGAACTGTTGTTGCATTGCCTGAAGCAGGAATTCAATCTTTTTAAAGTCTGACTTATCACCTTCAGAAGACATTGTCAACAAGTAATATCCTCACGTGTTTACACTCCTGTTTCACTCAAGTAATTTGGCTTTTCTCTACTAATGTCTCTCACACACTCGTGCCTTTTTCCCTTACTGTACCTTAACTCTATAGGTTCACAATCACACTAGAGACCCAGTCAAAGATTCAACCTCTTAAAGTCAACTAATTCACCAAGTATTGTCACCAAGAATTTTTTTTTCTTTTTTTTTTTTCACAGAAAGGTGTGGCTAGGGCTAGGGTGACTCAAAGAAAGAGAGAAAGAAGAAAAAAAAATAAGAAAGAAAAAAAATAAAAAAAAAAAAAGCACTAGAATGACCAAAAAAAATGAAAAATGGCATAAAACTATAGGAAAACGATGGAATTTGGCCAAGATAGGGTGGGGCTAGTGGAGGTCGTTTTCTTTCGTCGTTTTCTTTAAAACGGGTACTCACACGCCTCCTAACTCAACCAAAACTTCTGTTTGAACAGTACCGCAAAAGAAATTTTTTTTTCTTTTTTTTTTCGAATTCTTTTCTTCTTCTTTTTTTTTTTTCGAATTCTTTTCTTCTTCTTCTTTTTTTTTAACTCTGAGTGTTGCGGTTTCCTTGAAAGAGGAGGGGTGCGGCTAGGTTTTTTTTTTGAGGGGTGAGGCTAGGGTTTTTTTTTTTGAGGGGTGCGGCTAGGGTTTTTTTTTTTTGAGGGGTGCAGCTAGTGTTTTTTTTTATTTGAGGGGTGCGGCTAGGGTTTTTTTTTTTTGAGGGGTGTGGCTAGGGTTTTATTTTTAAGGGGTGCGGCTAGGGTTTTTTTTTGTAATGAAATAAGTGGTGGCTAGGGTTTTAGGGTTAAGAAATAAGTGGCGGCTAGGAACACAAAAACAAACCAGAAAGTGGAACGAACAAAAGAAAAAAAAATTGAAACAAAAAAAAACCAAAAAAAAAAATCGAAAAGTGAGTGACGCACAAACAAACCAGAAAATCGGAACTTGAGCTCTGATACCAACTGATGCGTACGGACAAGACAAAACGTAGCTTGGAATTTGAAGGAGCTGACACGCAAGAAGACAGAAGCAAAGTTGATGAATGACAACTTCTGAAACCTAGACCCGAAGCCTAAAGAGACTCGAACCCAAAGGTATTGGACCTTGACCCTACGAATAAGAATTCGAGAACCTAAGGTATAGTAATGGTGGATGGTGAAGAAGGAGGCGCCACAAGGAAGAAGACCTTGATAAGCCTAGTTGAGAGGGAACCCAAGAGAAAGGCACACTCAATTTCTGAAAATTCAATTAACTGATTTCCATCAATAGCGTTTACAAGGTATTTATAATAATACCTAGCACTTAAGCCCATAAACAAGTGGGCTGGAATTAACACCAATAGAAAAATAAAACTAAACCCAAATTCATGCCTAAACCTAGTTACATAAAATAAATAGTCCAAGACACAACAAGACTCAAACGTGGGCTATCCAAACACTTAGCCCATCTTATTGTTAAGCTAAAATAAGATAGTAAACCATGCTCATGTCGTTTGGGCTTCCAAGCAAGTATAGATGTCTTGGGACTCTTCATGGAAGTGATGCGTACGGACAAGACAAAACGTAGCTTGGAATTTGAAGGAGCTGACACGCAAGAAGACAGAAGCAAAGTTGATGAATGACAACTTCTGAAACCTAGACCCGAAGCCTAAAGAGACTCGAACCCAAAGGTATTGGACCTTGACCCTACGAATAAGAATTCGAGAACCTAAGGTATAGCAATGGTGGATGGTGAAGAAGGAGGCGCCATAAGGAAGAAGACCTTGATAAGCCTAGTTGAGAGGGAACCCAAGAGAAAGGCACACTCAATTTCTGAAAATTCAATTAACTGATCTCCATCAATAGCGTTTACAAGGTATTTATAATAATACCTAGCACTTAAGCCCATAAACAAGTGGGCTGGAATTAACACCAATAGAAAAATAAAACTAAACCCAAATTCATGCCTAAACCTAGTTACATAAAATAAATAGTCCAAGACACAACAAGACTCAAACGTGGGCTATCCAAACACTTAGCCCATCTTATTGTTAAGCTAAAATAAGATAGTAAACCATGCTCATGTCGTTTGGGCTTCCAAGCAAGTATAGATGTCTTGGGACTCTTCATGGAAGCTTCCTTGACACTTCAATGATGCCAGAGCTTGTTGCATGAATGAGGCCAGGGCTTGTTGCATTTTCTTAGCTCGAGCTCGGGTAATTGGACCTCCTTGGATGACCAATGGATCCTTAGCATCACGAACATCACGAGCAAGTGGATCTCCATTTGGATCTCCATCAGGAAGCTTCCTTGACACTTCAATGATGCCAGAGCTTGTTGCATGAATGAGGCCAGGGCTTGTTGCATTTTCTTAGCTCGAGCTCGGGTAATTGGACCTCCTTGGATGACCAATGGATCCTTAGCATCACGAACATCACGAGCAAGTGGATCTCCATCTGGATCTCCATCACAACAAACCAGAAATCGAAACCAACAAGAGAGAAAAAAAGAAAAAAAATCGAAACCAATAAACCAAAAATTCAAAAAGTGAGTGACGCACAAACAAACCAGAAATCGAAACTTGAGCTTTGAATACCAACTGATGCGTACGGACAAGACAAAACGTAGCTTGGAATTTGAAGGAGCTGACACGCAAGAAGACAGAAGCAGAGTTGATGAATGACAACTTCAGAAACCTAGACCCGAAGCCTAAAGAGACTCGAACCCAAAGGTATTGGACCTTGACCCTACGAATAAGAATTCGAGAACCTAAGGTATAGCAATGGTGGATGGTGAAGAAGGAGGCACCACAAGGAAGAAGACCTTGATAAGCCTAGTTGAGAGGGAACCCAAGAGAAAGGCACACCCAATTTCTGAAAATTCAATTAACTGATCTGTGCATCAATAGCGTTTACAAGGTATTTATAATAATACCTAGCACTTAAGCCCATAAACAAGTGGGCTGGAATTAACACCAACAGAAAATAAAACTAAACCCAAATTGATATGGACCTCACCGAAAGAAGATGAGGTTCAATGAAGAAGACGAAGAACACTTGAAGAAAAACAATAACAAGTTAAAACGCAGCAAAGGAAAACAAAAATTAGAAGTAAAACCAAGACCCGTTGTGTAGAAACACAAGAACCTATGGTATTGGACCAAGACCCGTTGCTTAGGAAAGCAAGAACCTATGGTATATATTGGTGGAAGTTAGAAGAACGCCACAAGGAAGACCTTGATAAGTTCAAGAGTTCTCAAGAGAACCAAAGAGAAGAAGTCTCTCAATTTTATTACTAAAATCAATTGTCTTCTCCCCAAAGGGTTACATAACTATTTATAGGCAAATAAATAACTTGCAGCACAAGTAATAGGAATCCTACTTTCCTAACTTGCAGAATAGGAAATAGCAAACTTGCAGAACAAGCAATAGGAATCCTACTCTCCTAACTTGCAGAACAAGTAATAGAAGTCTTACAAAATCTATTATTTAAAAAGGAATTGGGCTTAAATTAAATTAAGACAATGTTCAGCCCAATAATACTTAACTAAATAAAATATGCATCTAGCCTAATTTGCATTTCGGCCCAATACTTGTGTGTCTTCAAGAAGGTTGAACTTGGGCTTGGACCATGTTGTAGAAGACTTTATCATCCTCCATGCTCAAGCTTTGTTGGGCTTTCTCTCTAGCAATATCAATGAAACCAGCCAAGGCTTGTTGCATTATCTTTGATTTAGCTCTTGTAATTGGACCTCCATGGATACTCAAAGGATCACGATCATCACGAACATGACTTGAGCTTTGTGAGCTTGGATCTCCATCATTCCCCCTCTCCTCGAAAGGATTTGTCCTCAAATCAGAATCACCTACATCAATATCAAAGGGAGAAAGATCAGAAACATTAAATGTAGCACTAACATTATACTCACCTGGAAGATCTAACTTATAAGCATTGTCATTGATCTTCTTAATCACTTGGAATGGTCCATCTCCTCGAGGTTGCAACTTGGAGCGACGCTGAGCAGGAAATCTCTCTTTACGCATATGTACCCAAACCCAATCACCAGGTTCAAAGACAACTTTCTTGCGATGCTTGTTGGCTTGAGTAGCATATTGCTCAGTCCTCTTCTTAATGTTTTGACGTACCTTCTCATGTAGTTGCTTTACAAAATCAGCTTTCTTTTCCCCATCCAAACTAGCTCTCTCCTCAATAGGTAGTGGTAAAAGATCCAATGGAGTGAGTGGATTAAAACCATAGACAACTTCAAATGGAGAATAACTAGTAGTAGAATGCACACTTCTATTGTAAGCAAACTCCACATGAGGCAAACAATCTTCCCAATTCTTCAAATTCTTTTGAATAATGGATCTCAACAAAGTAGACAAAGTACGATTGACTACTTCAGTTTGACCATCGGTTTGTGGATGACAAGTAGTTGAAAACAATAGCTTTGTTCCTAACTTTCCCTATAATGTTTTCCAAAAGTAGCTAAGGAACTTCACATCATGGTCAGAAACAATGGTCCTCGGAACTCCATGTAGACGAACAATTTCCTTGAAGAATAAATCGGCAATGTTACTTGCATCATCTGTCTTGTGACAAGCAATGAAGTGAGCCATCTTAGAGAACCTGTCAACAACAACAAAAACAGAATCTCTACCTCTCTTTGTTCTTGGTAACCCCAAAACAAAGTCCATAGAAATGTCAGTCCAAGGAGCAGTAGGAATAGGTAATGGAGTATAAAGACCATTATTCATAACTCTAGACTTAGCTTGTTTACAAGTGACACATCTTTCACACAATTTTTCAACATCTCTTTTCATGTTAGGCCAAAAGAAGTGATCATGCAATATATCTAAAGTTTTCTTTACTCCAAAATGTCCCATTAATCCACCACTATGGGCTTCTTTAACAAGTAATTCTCTTAAAGAACTCCTAAGCACACATAATCTATTTTCCCTAAATAAGAATCCATCATGCCTATAAAACTTTCCAAAACCAGTTTTCTCACATGCAATGAACACATTTTCAAAATCCTCATCAGTAGCATACAAGTCTTTAATATACTCAAATCCAAGTAGTTTTGCATTAAGAGTAGTGATTAGAGTATACCTTCGAGATAATGCATCAGCCACGACATTTTCTTTACCTTGTTTATATTTGATCACATATGGAAATGTTTCAATGAACTCCATCAACTTGGCATGACGCTTGTTCAACTTGCTTTGTCCTTTCAAGTGCTTCAAGGACTCATGATCAGTGTGGATGACAAATTCCTTGGCCATAATAGTGTTGCCATGTTTCCAAGACCCTCACTAATGCATACATCTCTTTATCATATGTGGGATAGTTAAGGGCAGCTCCACTTAACTTCTCACTGAAAAAAGCAATGGGGCGCTTCTCCTGCATTAAAACAGCTCCAATACCTATACTTGAAGCATCACACTCAATCTCAAAAGTTTTAGAAAAGTCAGGTAAGGATAATAAAGCTGCGGAACAAAGCTTCTCTTTAAGCAAGTTAAAAGCATGATCTTGCTCAAGACCCCATTTAAATCCAACATTCTTTTTAACAACATCAGTTAGAGGTGCAACTATTGTACTGAAGTCTCTAACAAACCTACGATAGAAACTAGCTAATCCATGAAAACTACGCACCTCAGAGATATTCTTAGGTATAGGCCAATCTTTAATTGGCTTGACCTTTTCATCTTCTACTGCTATACCCTTAGAAGAAATAACATATCCAAGAAATATAATCTTATCAGTGCAAAAGGAACACTTCTTAAGGTTAGCATACAGCTTTTCCTTTCTCAAGACATTAAGCACATTCTTTAAATGTTCAATATGTTCATGCAAACTTCTACTATAGATCAAGATATCATCAAAATAGACAACTACAAATTTTCCAATGAAAGCACGCAAGACATGGTTCATTAATCTCATGAAAGTGCTAGGTGCATTAGTTAATCCAAAAGGCATAACTAACCATTCATACAAACCATGCTTAGTCTTAAATGCAGTTTTCCATTCATCACCTTCTCTCATGCGAATTTGATGATAACCACTATTCAAATCAATTTTAGAAAAGATGCAAGAACCATGTAACTCATCAAGCATATCATCTAATCTAGGAATGGGATAGCGATACTTTACAGTGATTTTGTTGATGGCACGACAATCAACACACATCCTCCACGTCCCATCCTTCTTAGGAACAAGTAACACAGGAACAGCACATGGACTCATGCTCTCTCTAACGTAGCCTTTCTTCATGAGCTAGTCAACTTGCCTTTGAAGCTTCTTTGTCTCCTCGGGATTACTTCTATAGGCAGGTCTGTTGGGAATGGCAGCTCCAGGAACAAGGTCTATTTGATGCTCAATTCCCCTAATAGGTGGCAAACCATTTGGAATCTCCTCGGGGAATACATCTCCAAATTCCTTCAAAAGAGACACAACATTAGTAGGCAAAGAAGATTTAAGATCATTAGAACTAAAACAAGATTCTTTATATAAAAACAAAAGGATTGGGCACTTAGCTAGAAAAGCAGCCTTTACATCACTTTGCTTTGCATAGAAGCTCACGTCCTTTCTTTATTTCTTTGCAATATCTTTGCCTTTATCTAGATTCTTTGACCTTTGTTGTGATTCATTCTGCTCTTTCAACCTCAATTGATCCTCATAAATCTCCGTAGGACTCAAGGGTGCAAGTGTGAATTTCTTACCAGCCATGGCAAATGAATAACGGTTTGTAAATCCATCATGTATGACATGTCTATCAAATTGCCATGGTCTTCCTAAAAGCAAATGACCAGCATGCATAGGCACAACACACAACACTTTATCATTGTACCTTCCAATTGAAAATAGCACCAATACTTGCTTAGTCACATTTACTTCTCCACAATTATTGAGCCATTGAAGTTTGTATGGTTTGGGATGTTTTGTAGTGGGCAAACTCAATTTGTCAACCAAATAAGTGCTAGCAACATTAGTGCAACTACCACCATCAATAATCAAAGAGCATACCTTATTGTTGACGTGGCATCTAGTATGAAAAATATTTTCTCGTTGCACTTCATCTTCATCCTTAACTTGGGCACTTAATGCACAACGAGCTACAAGTGCTTCACCATGTGCAGCAAACTCAACATAGTCATCATCCTCATTAATGTCCTCCAATGGTGGCATCTCATCATCAACATCAGAATCTTCACTTACAACATCACCATCATCACGCATAATCATGACTCGTTTGTTTGGGCATTGTGATGCAATGTGTCCTCTTCCCAAACATCTAAAACACTTAATGTCTCTACTCTTACCTTGGGATGCTTGGACAGCCTCGGGTTTGGGCTTTTGGACACTCTCACCCTTAGGCTTGAATGAGGATTCAGTCTTAAGTTTGAATGTAGTCTTATCATCCCTTCGAAAGGTGTTCGGTTTCCAAGAAGAAGATGAACTAGAACCTTGCATAAAATGAGATGAATAACCTTTTCTCTTGAGTTGCCTTTCAACCTTGATAGCCATATGCAACATATCATCAAACTCCACATAGTGATGTAACTCCACTACATTAGCAATCTCACGATTCAATCCTTGTAAGAATCGAGCCATAGTAGCTTCACTATCCTCTTCAACATTAGCTCTGATCATGATAATTTCCATTTCTTTATGATAATCCTCAACACTCTTAGAACCTTGAGTGAGACCTTGTAACCTTTGATAAAGCTCTCTATAGTAATGATTAGGAACAAACCTTTTTCTCATAACACGTTTCATTTCATTCCATGTAACTATAGGTGGCTCTCTATTCCTACGTCTACCAAGCATGAGTTGGTCCCACCAAATGATTGCATAATCAGTGAACTCTACAGCAGCAAGTTTCACCTTTTTTTCTTCGGAATAGTTATGGCAATCAAAGACCATCTCCACTTTCTTTTCCCATTCTAAGTAAGCCTCAGGATCATTCTTACCTTAAAAGGAAGGAATCTTCAATTTGATACTTCCTAAATTTCCATCTATCCTATCATAATACCTATCTCCTTTATACCTATCTCCACGACCTCCTTTATTACCATGGTTACCTTTAACACTTCTACTAAACTCATCATCATCAAACTCGTCATCAACTTTATCATCAAAGTCATTATTCACAACATTGCCATTCTCATGAGAAGTATCACCTGGCTTTACCTTAGCTAGGACAGCTTCATGTTCCTCCAACTTATCATGAATATTATTAAACCTCAACTCTATCCTTGAAAATTGTTGTTGCATAGCTTGGAACATGAACTCGATCTTACTCAAATCAGGCTTTTCACTATTAGAAGACATGATTTTATCCTACAAGAAACGTTAGTAAAAGAAAAGGACCTCACAAGTATGACCTCAAGTGTTTACACTCAATACACACAAGAATGTAACACACACTCGTGTTTCACACAATTTTAATATGGCTTTTTCTCTACTAATGTTACTCAAACACTCTTGCCTTTTTCCCTCACACAACTTTTCTCTATAGGTTCTATAATGAACTCAAGACTTAATCAAAAATCAGATTATGGAATTCAACTATCAACCAACAATAAACAAGCTGAGCACAAGATTTTAATCAAGGGAAAACAAAACAATGAAGACTCAACAAGACTTTGCAAGACTTAATAAGGCTTAAGAAGACTCTAATGAAACTAAACCTTGAAGGAAATATGTGTGTTTTGGGGTGTTTAAGTAGGGTAGGGTTTAGCCAAAGGTGGGGTAGTTTTGTCCTTTTATGTGGTAGGGTCAAAAATGTAATTTTAGGCAGTAGGGTAGAATGGCAGTAATGAATTTTCAAATTAGGCAAATAAGAAATCTCAAAGCTCAAGAAAGAATGACTACCTCAAGATTTTGATGAAGCATACCTCCACGAATTTTAGCATGGTTTACTATCTTATTTTAGCTTAACAATAAGATGGGCTAAGTGTTTGGATAGCCCACGTTTGAGTATTGTTGTGTCTTGGACTATTTATTTTATGTAACTAGGTTTAGGCATGAATTTGGGTTTAGTCTTATTTTCTGTTGGTGTTAATTCCAGTCCACTTGTTTATGGGCTTAAGTGCTAGGTATTATTATAAATACCTTGTAAACGCTATTGATGAGGAGATCAGTTAATTGAATTTTCAGAAATTGAGTGTGCCTTTCTCTCGGGTTCCCTCTCAACTAGGCTTATCAAGGTCTTCTTCCTTGTGGCGCCTCCTTCTTCACCATCCACCATTGCTATACCTTAGGTTCTCGAATTCTTATTCGTAGGGTCAAGGTCCAATACCTTTGGGTTCGAGTCTCTTTAGGCTTCGGGTCTAGGTTTCAGAAGTTGTCATTCATCAACTTTGCTTCTGTCTTCTTGCGTGTCAGCTCCTTCAAATTCCAAGCTACGTTTTGTCTTGTCTGTACGCATCAGGAATTTTTCATCCATACTGATCATGAGTCCTTGAAGCACTTGAAAGGACAAAGCAAGTTGAACAAGCGTCATGCCAAGTGGATGGAGTTCATTGAGACATTTCCATATGTGATCAAATATAAACAAGGTAAAGAAAATGTCGTGGCTGATGCATTGTCTCGAAGGCATACTCTAATCACTACTCTTAATGCAAAACTACTTGGATTTGAGTATATTAAAGACTTGTATGCTACTGATAAGGATTTTGAAAATGTGTTCATTGCATGTGAGAAAACTGATTTTGGAAAGTTTTATAGGCATGATGGATTCTTATTAAGGGAAAATAGATTATGTGTGCCTAGGAGTTCTTTAAGAGAATTACTTGTTAGAGAAGCCCATAGTGGTGGGTTAATGGGACATTTTGGAGTAAAGAAAACTTTAGATTTATTGCATGATCACTTCTTTTGGCCTAACATGAAAAGAGATGTTGAAAAATTGTGTGAAAGATGTGTCACTTGTAAACAAGGTAAGTCTAGAGTTATGAATCATGGTCTTTATACTCCATTGCCTATTCCTACTGCTCCTTGGACTGACATTTCTATAGACTTTGTTTTGGGGTTACCAAGAACAAAGAGAGGTAAAGATTCTATTTTTGTTGTTGTTGATAGGTTCTCTAAGATGGCTCACTTCATTGCTTGTCACAAGACAGATGATGCAAGCAACATTGCCGATTTATTCTTCAAGGAAATTTTTTGTCTACATGGTGTTCCGAGGACCATTGTTTCTGACCGTGATGTGAAGTTCCTTAGCTACTTTTGAAAAACATTATGTGGAAAGTTAGGAACAAAGCTATTGTTTTCAACTACTTGTCATCCACAAACTGATGGTCAAACTGAAGTAGTCAATCGTACTTTGTCTACTTTGTTGAGGTCATATCATTTGGTATCAGAGCCTGTGTCTACGATATTGTTTTAATCTACTCACTCCATTGGATCTTTTACCACTACCTATTGAGGAGAGAGCTAGTTTGGATGGGGAAAAGAAAGCTGATTTTGTTAAGCAACTACATGAGAAGGTACGTCAAAACATTAAGAAGAGGATTGAGCAATATGTGATAGGATGATATTTTGTGAATTTTATATGTGCTAATATATTTGCTTTATTGATGTTTTATGCCTAAAAGAGCTTACTAATGTTTATTTTATGTTTTAGGTATTAAATATCATAATTGGAATAAAAAGAAGCTAAAAAGAGCAAAGTGCAGTATTTTCTGTCCAGCTTGAAAGATTGACATTTTTGACCAATTTAACGACCTGATCTCAAGATGTGACCTTCATGGAAGTTGTAGAGGACTTCTCAAGGTTTCCAGAATGTCCAAGATCGCAAAAATTGGAGTTCATTTGGTGGGTCAAACGTCTGGACAAAATCAGTACGAAATTCTGGGCAGAAAAACGAGATTGAGAAGAAATTCCAACAAAGCAAGTTCAAGACCAGATTTTGTTGAGAGAAGATAATTTCTTAATTTTATTTTGTCTTAGATCTGTAATTAATTAATAAAAATAGGCCTTAGGAATTTTACTTAGAAAATAATTGTAAAAGATGATGAGATAAAGATAAGAGTTTGACTAGTCAAATTACTTGTTTCCCAAGTAAACTCTTATCTGAATCCCACATTGCTTAGGAAAGTCTTTTAAACTCTTCCTTAGGCCTATATAAAGAGAACAAGGCTCTCATAAACAATATCCCTCAAATCCCTCTTATCCCTCACATCCCTCTCCTCCCTCTTCTCTTTTAGTCTTGTAGGATTTTCTTTAGGGTTTTTAATAAAATTTTATTTTTTTCTTTATTTTTAATTAGTTGCTGATTTGTTTATTATTTTTAATTCTGATTTTGTTTTCTTTATTTAAATTAATATTGTTCGTGTGTTCTTGCTTGCTACTTTATAATCTTGATTAGTAATTCTGATTTTATATTATTAAAGATTGCTTCTTTGATTGTTTCTTGCATGATATTTGTGATCTTTATAATATATAACTTGAATTATATGATCTTGAATATGTCTAGTGAGTAGTTTTCTTATTCAGTTATGAGGTAAATTAATTATTTTTGGGAAAAGCATGTTGTGAGATTCTTGAACCTATTATATAATTGTTGATTAAGTATCCAAGATTCTCTGAGCACATTATAATGGTTGTTTGTTTGATTAGATAGGGTGCACACTATTTAGTTAAACTAAATAATCTACCGCCAGATTAAAAACATAAGTCCGTAATTGCTTGTGGAGTTAATCACTAGGGATGGAGGAGAATTAAGGTTTAGATTAAATGAACCGAGCTTATGTGTTTGTTATCTAATGTCAACCCATATCTTTTTTGTTGTTAATGCTGCTACAACTTATATCTAGAGAGCTTGTTCTAGGTAGGTTAAGTAGTTAGAGATTAGTTAAAGAGCTTGTTTTAACTAACGACTCAGTAAGGAAAGATGGTGTAACAGAGCTTGTTGTTATGCTACGGTTGACTATTTAATTGACAGTGATATTTTGTAATCAATGATCAACATCAAAATCCAAGAATGATTGATTGCCTCGTAACTGAAGCTTTTTGCTATTTTTTTTTTGTATTTAATAATTCTTGTTTTCTTTATTTTAGACATAGCTTACAAAACCCCCCAGATTTTCTTCTTCTTTCCCCAAATCCTGAAATTCGATTTTTAATTTAATAATTAATTTAAATAATTCAGTCTCTGTGGGTTCGACCCTTGCTCCGCTATCTACATAGTAGAGTTAGGAAATTTTATTTTTGGTGACTCACGACACTCATCAATATGCTACTCAAGCCAACAAGCATCGCAAGAAAGTTGTCTTTGAACCTGGTGATTGGGTTTGGGTACATATGCGTAAAGAGAGATTTCCTGCTCAGCGTCGCTCCAAGTTGCAACCTCGAGGAGATGGACCATTCCAAGTGATTAAGAAGATCAATGACAATGCTTATAAGTTAGATCTTCCAGGTGAGTATAATGTTAGTGCTACATTTAATATTTCTGATCTTTCTCCCTTTGATATTGATGTAGGTGATTCTGATTTGAGGACAAATCCTTTTGAGGAGAGGGGGAATGATGGAGATCCAAGCTCACAAAGCTCAAGTCATGTTCGTGATGATTGTGATCCTTTGAGTATCCATGGAGGTCCAATTACAAGAGCTAAATCAAAGATAATGCAACAAGCCTTGGCTGGTTTCATTGATATTGCTAGAGAGAAAGCCCAACAAAGCTTAAGCATGGAGGATGATAAAGTCTTCTACAACATGGTCCAAGCCCAAGTTCAACCTTCTTGAAGACACACAAGTATTGGGTCGAAATGCAAATTAGGCTAGATGCATATTTTATTTAGTTAAGTATTATTGGGCTGAACATTGTCTTAATTTAATTTAAGCCCAATTCCTTTTTAAATAATAGATTTTGTAAGACTTCTATTACTTGTTCTGCAAGTTAGGAGAGTAGGATTCCTATTGCTTGTTCTGCAGGTTTGCTATTTCCTATTCTGCAAGTTAGGAAAGTAGGATTCCTATTACTTGTACTGCAAGTTATCTATTTGCCTATAAATAGTTATGTAACCCTTTGGGGAGAACACAATTGATTTTAGTAATAAAATTGAGAGACTTCTTCTCTTTGGTTCTCTTGAGAACTCTTGAACTTATCAAGGTCTTCCTTGTGGCGTTCTTCTAACTTCCACCAATATATACCATAGGTTCTTGCTTTCCTAAGCAACGGGTCTTGGTCCAATACCATAGGTTCTTGTGTTTCTACACAACGGGTCTTGGTTTTACTTCTAATTTTTGTTTTCCTTTGCTGCGTTTTAACTTATTATTGTTTTTCTTCAAGTGTTCTTCGTCTTCTTCATTGAACCTCATCTTCCTTCGGTGAGGTCCATATCAGATGTTATTTTGCAAATTTTATATGTGCTAATATATTTGCTTTATTGATATTTTATGCCTAAAAGAGATAACTAATGTTTATTTTATGTTTTAGGTATTAAATATCAAAGTTGGAATTAAAAGAAGCTAAAAAGAGCAAAGTGCAGTATTTTCTGTCCAGCTTGAAAGATTGACATTTTTGACCAATTTAACGACCTGATCTCAAGAAGTGGCCTTCATGGAAGTTGTAGAGGACTTCTCAAGGTTTCTAGAATGCACAAGATCGCAAAAATTGGAGTTTGTTTGGTGGGTCAAACGTCTGGACAAAACGAAATTCTGGGCAGAAAAACGAGATTGAGAAGAAATTCCAACTAAGCAAGTTCAAGACAAGATTTTGTTGAGACAAGATAATTTCTTAATTTTATTATGTCTTAGATCTGTAATTAATTAATAAAAATAGGCCTTAGGAATTTTACTTAGAAAGTAATTGTAAAAAGATGATGAGATAAAGGTAAGAGTTTGACTAGTCAAATTACTTGTTTCCCAAGTAAACTCTTATCTGAATCCCATATTGCTTAGGAAAGTCTTTTAAACTCTTCCTTAGGCCTATATAAAGAGCACAAGGCTCTCATAAACAGCATCTCTCTTATCCCTCACATCTTTCTTATCCCTCTTCCCTCTTTTAGTCTTGTAGGATTTTCTTTAGGGTTTTTAATAAAATTTTATTTTTTTCTTTATTTTTAATTAGTTGCTGATTTCTTTATTATTTTTAATTCTGATTTTGTTTTCTTTATTTAAATTAATATTGTTTGTGTGTTCTTACTTACTAGTTTATAATCTTGATTAGTAATTCTGATTTTATATTATTAAAGATTGCTTCTTTGATTGTTTCTTGCATGATATTTGTAATCTTTATAATATATAACTTGAAATTTATGATCTTGAATATGTCTAGTGAGTAGTTTTCTTATTCAGTTATGAGGTAAATTCATTGTTCTTGGGAAAAAGAATGTTGTGAGATTTTGAGCTTATAATATAATTGTTGATTAAGTATCCAAGATTCTCTGAGCACATTTGCATGATTATTTGCTTGATTAGATAGTAGGGCCCACTATTTAATTTAATTCAATAATCTACTGCCAGATTAAAAACATAAGTCCGTAATTGCTTATGGAGTTAATCACTAGGGATGGAGGAGAATTAAGGTTTAGATTAAATAAACCGAGCTTACGTGTTTGTTATCTAATGTCAACCCATATCTTTCTAGTTGTTAATGCTGCTACAACTTATATCTAGAGATCTTGTTCTAGGTAGGTTAAGTAGTTAGAGATTAGTTAAAGAGCTTGTTTTAACTGACGACTCAGTAAGGGAAGATGGTGTAACAGAGCTTGTTGTTATGCTACGGTTGACTATTTAATTGACAATAATATTTTGTAATCAATGATCAACATCTAAATCCAAGAATAATTAATTGCCTCGTAACTGAAGTTTGGTGATATTTGATATTTTCTAATTTATCTACTTGTTTATTTTTCTGATTATTTTCTTAAGTATTATAGTTTAATTGAAACCCCCCAACTCTCTTTTCTCTCTAAATAATAGTTAGGTATTTAATTTAAATAATTAACTTGAATAAAACAATCTCTATGGGATCGACCTTTGCTTGCCCTATCTATAGGTTTAAGTAAAGTAATTTATTATTGGTACCTACGACACTACCATACGGTGACTATGTCCGCATGTGGTTGTATGGTTGGGAATTAAATGAAATTGTTTTAAAGTGCAGGAAGTTTAAAATCTCGATTTTACTCCTAGTTTCGATTTGGCTAGGGGCAACGACTACCATAAATAGCAGTTGACTGCCCAAAAACAGTCGTGACATACTTATTTTCGAAACTGACTTAAAACAGCCGACTACCCTATATAGCATTTGACTACCATTTTTCCAGAAGCATTTTGTTTGTGTACCAGTTGACCACCATAGAGCCAGTCGATCGCATTTTCTCGGAAAACATTCTGTTTGCGAAATAGTCGACTACCCTATTTGACCAGTTGACTGCCTCACTTACCTTCGAAATTTCAAATATCTGAATTTAAAAAAAAAATTTATTAAATCGATATATATCATAGCAGTCGACTGCCCTAAAAGACCAATCAACTGTCTTTTTTGAAAAAAATCATGTTTTAAAGCTTATTTTATATAAGTATATTTGTATTACCAATAAGGTATATAAGAATGTTTGCAAACATCAATGGTTTGCAAAAAGTAATAATTTGATAACAAATGTTTTGAGATTATTGACTCCTTTGGTGATAATGCATATTATTTATATTTAGCTATGGGACCTTAGTCATGTCTTCAGCACCGCAGTTGTTACCTGACTAGTGTTCACTGTGGATTATCTACTTTGGCCATTTGTCTCTTATATGTGTTTGGCTTAAGGGAGGAGCCCTGGCCCATACATGGGTACACCACTTTATATGTGCATCCCCTACGAGATTTATTTGGTGCATGATTCTACTGGATGTTAATTGTCTCTCCAATCTATTTGAAGTTTATTTGTATATGTGATTCTAAATGATTTGACGCACATGCAAGTATTTGATTTATTTGAATATATGCAAGTGATTTATTGGATTTGATTATACGTTTATATGGTATTTGACGAACTTATATGGTATTGGTTTTATAAAGATCCCACATGACATGATAGAGCCAAGTAGGAAACCTGCATATAGTGGCATAGTACGTTCTTTTATATATACTCCTTACTGAGCATAAACTCACTCCTTTAATTTTTCACCCAGACTATTTGCAATGATTTCTCGCCTCGATAGAAGAGCTTACTTTTGGATTGTACAGTATTCCTTTGAGGCACGCTTCCCAAATTCCTTGAAGGTATATTCATTTTGTTATGTATATCAGACGATGACACAGTACTGTGATGTATATTAGATCGTGTTGGGGATGTAAATTGGTATAGGAATTAGTATGCACTTGAATGGAAGTTTTAAACTTATTTGTATAATGACTCATATATATATATATATATGCATGAGAAATACTTCTCATTTGAGACTGAGATCGCCATGTTAAGCGACTAAAGATAAAGTATAAGTAGAGGAAAGGATGACTCGACAAACAGCCTAACCAATCTTATGTGAAAGAAAAAGTTAGTTGATAATTGTATTAAAAGAAGATGTAATGGGATGTTACAGGATACTTTTCCAAATGGTATGATGCTTGTAGAACCCATGTACTTGATGGGTCCTAGGTTCAAACGTGGAATGACTCATCACAGTGTGGAATAAAGCTGTGAGGGGGGCGATCGCCCAAAGCAGACAATACGTTGAGTGAGTGTGGGTGATCGCCACCTCACGATTGTAAGGAAACCCAACTATGTGGACTGGGGCCTTACACGAGAGTAGAGCAGAGTATTGAAACGATGGGCACTCTATTCATTCAGTTCATGTCTAATTTCCCAAATGTGGCCATTTGTGCACCAACAGCCCCACCTACAGTACCTCCTATCCCATCGGAGAATGCTCCTCCTACACCTCCTACTCCTCTAGTACAGCCTCCACTACCACAGCCAGAGTTGCCCCCACCAGTCTAAGCTTCTGAAAGGTGGAATCCTAATGCCTATTGAAGTGTTGGTCTGATTAAGGAATTTAAGAAGTTGGATCCGTCTAAGTTCAAGGGAGACAGAGATTCATTGGCTGCAAAGAATTGGGTAAAGATGGTCACTAAATTATTCAGGTACATGACCTGTTTAGAGAGGGAGAAGGTGGGCTTGGTGACTTATTTATTAGTGGACAAGGTAGAACATTGGTGGCAGTCCACAAAGACCATATTGGATAACCTGGGACATACTTTTAGAGGCATTTAATAGACAGTACATCCCACGCACTGCTCAGACAAAGTTGAAGGTGGAGTTTCTGAACTTGACTCAGGAGACTATGTCAGTTGATCATATGAGTCAAAGTTCACTACTTTGAGTAGATTTGATTCAGAAGTTCTAAGGAATGAGGAGCACAAAACGTACAGGTTTATGGAGGGATTGAGGCCTTTTATCAGGTCTAAGTTGTATCCTGATAGGATGATATTTTGCAAATTTTATATGTGCTAATATATTTGCTTTATTGATATTTTATGCCTAAAAGAGCTAACTAATGTTTATTTTATGTTTTAGGTATTAAATATCAAAGTTGGAATAAAAAGAAGCTAAAAAGAGCAAAGTGCAGTATTTTCTGCCCAGAATTTCGTACTGATTTTGTCCAGACGTTTGACCCACCAAATGAACTCCGATTTTTGCGATCTTGTGCATTCTGGAAACCTTGAGACGTCCTCTACAACTTCCATGAAGGCCACTCCTCTGCATTACCTATCCTACTTTAGATGTTGCTTCGAGCTTATGTGTTTGTTATCTAATGTCAACCCATATCTTTCTAGTTGTTAATGCTGCTACAACTTATATCTAGAGAGCTTGTTCTAGGTAGGTTAAGTAGTTAGAGATTAGTTAAAGAGCTTGTTTTAACTAACGACTCAGTAAGGGAAGATGGTGTAACAGAGCTTGTTGTTATGCTACGGTTGACTATTTAATTGACAATAATATTTTGTAATCAATGATCAACATTTAAATCTAAGAATAATTAATTACCTTGTAACTGAATCTTTTTCATATTTGTTTTTGATATTTAATAATCCTTGCTTTCTCTCTTTTAGGCAAAGCTTATAAAACTCCAAAACCCCAAAATTTCTTCTTTCCCTAAACCTTAAGATTAGATTTTTAATTTAATAATTAACTTAAATAATTCAGTCTCTGTGGGTTCGACCCTTACTCCGCTATCTACATAGTAGAGTTAGGAAGTTTTATTTTTGGTGACTAACGACTCTCATCAAATTTTGGCGCCGTTGCCGGGGATTGTTATTTATTTAAGTTGTTTATTATAATTTAAAGATCTAATTATTTTCTTTTCTTTCTTCCTTGCAGGGTTTGCATGTCTGACGAGGACTCTAGTTACAGACTTCGAAAGATTAGAGATTACATTCAAGCAACCCAAAGTGCGGTGCTACAAACGCCCCAACCACCACCATCGACTTCCAACGATCCACCTTCCACCGAGCCCACGTTCAATCTCACTTTTGAATTCTCTAGTGATTCAGAAGAGGACATCATGGCTCAAAACGCTAATAGAACCTTGAAGGAGTTGGCAGCACCCACTATGAACCAACAACCCCTCTGCATTACCTATCCTACTTTAGATGTTGCTTTTGAATTAAAATCTGGTTTGATACATCTTTTACCAACTTTTCATGGTCTTGCAGGTGAAGATCCACACAAACATCTAAAGGAGTTCCATGTTGTTTGCTCCACCATGAAGCCTGCTGGGGTTAGTGAAGAGCAAATCAAGCTAAGGGCCTTTCCATTCTCTCTGGCAGATGCAGCCAAGGATTGGCTTTACTACTTACCTTCTGGGACCATCAACACTTGGGATGATATGAAGAAACTCTTCTTGGAAAGATATTTTCCTGCTTCTAGGGCAGCCAACATCCGCAAAGAAATTTGTGGAATTAGGCAATTTAATGGTGAGTCACTCTATGAATATTGGGAAAGATTTAAAAGATTATGTGCTAGTTGCCCACATCACCAAATTCATGAGCAACTATTGATCCAATATTTCTATGAGGGACTATTACCCCATGATAGAAGTATGATAGATGCAGCTAGTGGAGGAGCTTTAGTGGACAAGACTCCTCAAGAAGCCCAAAACTTGATAGCAAACATGGCTGCCAATTCTCAACAATTTAATACAAGGCGTGATCCACCACCACTATCTAAGCAAGCACACGAGGTAAGTACTTCTTCTTTGGAAAAACAAATTGCTAATCTAACATCTCTTGTGCAACAATTGGCTGTAGGTAAAATGCAACAAGCCAAGGCTTGTGGAGTTTGCTCCAACATAGGACACCCTACTGATATGTGTCCAACCTTACAAGAAGATTCCATGGAGCAAGCTAATGTTGTAGGAGGATTCCCAGGGCCTTCCCAAGGTAAGTATGACCCTTACTCCAATACTTACAACCCTGGTTGGAGGGAGCACCCAAATTTGCAATATGGAAATAAGTCTACACCATATGTCCCACCACACAATAGGCCAAGTAATTTTCAAGTCCCCAAACCTACATACCAAGAGAGGCCACCACCCCAAACACAACACCAAAGTGGAACCATGTCTCTTGAAGAAATTGTAAAGAATCTTGCTGCCTCTACTTTACAAAATCAACAAGAGAACAATCAAAGAATTGTACTCCTTGAGCGTCAAATGAGCCAAATGGCTACTTCCCTAAGCAGACTTGAAGCCAAGGAATCCAACAAGTTGCCATCTCAACCAGAGGTCAATCCAAGAGAGAATGCACATGCCATAACTTTGAGAAGTGGTAAGGAAATTGTCCCTAAGGAACCCTTAATTATAGATGTTGACAATGGCTCTAAAAACTATCAAGAAATTGAAAATTCAAGTGAAATAAAGGAGGATGTCAACTCTAATAACAAAGGAGACCAAGGGACCGATTTTGATAATGCAAATGGGGGTGTCGACAAGCATAATGCAGGCAAGGAAGGATATATCAGCAACCTTCCACCACTTTATAGAGAGGTAAGTAATAAAAAAGTTCCATTTAACACAGGTACTTACCCTCCTCCTTTTCCTAGCAGGTTAGCCAAAAACAAAAAAGATGAGCAAGAAAAGGAGATTTTGGAAACCTTTAGGAAAGTTGAAGTCAATATTCCTCTTCTTGATGCCATTAAGCAAGTGCCAAGGTACGCAAAGTTTCTAAAAGAATTGTGCACTAACAAGAGGAAATTGCAAGGTAATGAGAAGGTAAGTGTGGGGGAGAATGTTTCTGCGGTTATCCAAAGGAAACTCCCTCCCAAGTGCAAGGACCCAGGTACATTCACTATCCCTTGTAAGATAGGTGATATTAGATTTGAAAGATGCATGATAGATCTAGGTGCTTCGATTAATGTTATGCCATTGTCAATCTTTAAAAGTTTGAATCTTGGAACTTTAAAAGAGACTGGTGTAATAATTCAATTAGCTGATAGATCTAATACATATCCTGAAGGGGTAATTGAGGATGTACTAGTCCAAGTTAATGAACTTGTCTTCCCTGCAGATTTTTACATACTGAATATGGAAGATGATGACTCTCCTAATGCTGCACCTATATTGTTAGGTAGACCATTCTTAAAAACATCTAGGACTAAAATTGATGTGCACAATGGAACCTTAACTATGGAATTTGATGGTGAAAGTGTTAAATTTAATATTTTTGAAGCCTTGAGATATCCTAGTGATGTGCATGCTGTTTTTGGAATTGATGTTATTGATGATCTAACCCAACAATTCTTTGAGCTAGGAAGAGAAGACAAGTTAGAGGTGGCTATAAGCCACAATTTACAACTGGAAAATTTTGAAAAAGACCCCTTTGCTGATTTTAATAGTTTACTAAAGGAGGAAGTTTTTGCTCTTCAATCCTTACCCGAAGCAAGGTATGAAAACTTAAAGAGAGACTTGTCTAATACTCATACAAAGCTTCTTCCTTCTGTTGTGCAGGCCCCTGAGATCGAATTGAAGCCATTGCCAGAACATCTTAAATATGTGTTTTTGGGAGACAATGAAACCTTGCCTGTAATCATTGCAAAGGACCTCACACCAATGCAAGAAGAAAAGCTCATTCAAGTGCTTAAAGATCATAAGACAGCCATAGGATGGACTATTGCAGACATCAAGGGAATAAGCCCAACTGTGTGTATGCATCGCATCTTACTTGAGGAAGGTTCAAAACCAACACGAGAGGCTCAAAGAAGATTGAACCCTCCAATGATGGAAGTTGTGAAAAAGGAGATCTTAAAACTCCTTGATGTTGGGATTATCTATCCAATCTCTGACAGTAAGTGGGTGAGCCCAATACAAGTGGTTCCAAAGAAGTCAGGCATCACGGTGGTGAAGAATGAAGATAACGAGTTGATACCAACAAGAATTCAAAATGGGTGGCGAATTTGCATAGATTATAGAAAATTGAATGCTACTACTCGCAAGGATCACTTTCCTTTACCTTTTATTGATCAAATGCTTGAAAGACTTGCTGGTAGAACTCACTATTGTTTTCTTGATGGTTATTCAGGTTATAATCAAATTGTGATAGCTCCCGAGGATCAAGAAAAGACCACCTTCACATGCCCCTTTGGCACTTTTGCTTATAGACGCATGCCATTTGGTCTTTGTAATGCTCCTGCCACTTTCCAAAGGTGTATGGTAAGCATATTTTCTGATTATGTAGAAAATATCATAGAAGTTTTTATGGATGATTTCACAGTCTATGGAAACTCCTTTGATGAATGCTTAGACAACCTTACACTTATCCTTCGAAGATGCATGGAAACTAACCTTGTTTTAAATTCTGAAAAATGTCACTTTATGGTAGAACAAGGAATAGTTTTAGGGCATGTAATTTCTGCAAATGGCATAGAAGTTGATAAATCTAAGATTAGCATTGTTCAATCTTTACCTTACCCCACAAATGTGCGGGAAGTGCGTTCTTTTCTTGGACATGCAGGTTTTTATCGTAGGTTTATCAAAGACTTCTCCAAGATTGCGTTACCTTTGTGTAAACTCTTACAAAAGGATGTTGATTTTGTGTTTGATGAGAGATGCAAGGAAGCATTCGACAAGTTGAAAGAATGTTTAATCTCTGCTCCAATCATTCAACCACCTAATTGGGATCTACCATTCGAATTGATGTGTGATGCAAGTGATTATGCAATTGGGGCTGTTTTGGGACAAAAAGTTGGAAGAGCTTCACACGTTATCTATTATGCTTCAAGGACCCTAAATGAAGCTCAACGAAACTACTCCACCACAGAAAAAGAGCTTCTTGCTATTGTCTTTGCTTTAGATAAGTTTCGATCTTACTTGCTTGGTACTAAAATAATTGTTTATTCTGATCATGCAGCCTTGAGATATTTACTATCCAAAAAGGAGGCAAAGCCAAGACTCATAAGATGGATCCTTTTGCTTCAAGAATTTAACTTAGAGATCAAAGACAAGAAAGGTGCAGAGAACTTTGTGGCAGATCATTTAAGTAGATTGGAAAGAGAAGAAGATGCGTTACCACTTCAAGAGTTCTTCCCTGATGAAGAATTGATGGCAGTCAAAGTAACTACACCATGGTATGCAGATATTGTGAATTATTTAGTTACTAACACTTTGCCTCATGATTTGACTAGAGCTCAGAAGGATAAGCTTAAGAGTGATGCCAAATATTATATTTGGGATGACCCTTACTTGTGGAAGAATTGCTCTGACCAAATAATAAGAAGGTGTGTCACACAAGATGAGATTCCATCAATCTTGACCTTCTGCCATAGCTATGAGTGTGGAGGCCACTTTGGACCTAATAGGACGGCAAGAAAGGTATTAGACTGTGGATTCTTTTGGCCCACAATATTTAAAGATGCATACTTATTTGGCAAGACATGTGAGCATTGCCAAAAGTCAGGTAACATCTCTCAAAGAAACCAAATGCCACAAACCCCTATTCTAGTTTGTGAAATTTTTGATGTTTGGGGCATTGATTTCATGGGACCTTTTCCTTCCTCCTACAGTAATCTTTACATAATTCTTGCTGTTGATTATGTCTCGAAATGGGTGGAAGCTAAAGCCACTAGGACTGATGATTCTAAAGTTGTTGCAGAATTTGTTAAATCTAATATTTTTGCTAGGTATGGAACACCAAGAGCTTTGATAAGTGATAGAGGTACCCACTTTTGCAATCGTATGATTGAAGCTTTATTGAAGAGGTACCACGTCACTCACAAGGTGTCAACAGCCTACCATCCTCAAACAAGTGGCCAAGCAGAAGTCTCTAATAGGGAGATAAAAAGTATTCTAGAGAAAACTGTGAACCCTCAAAGGAAAGACTGGAGTATGAGGCTTAATGATGCATTATGGGCATATAGAACAGCCTATAAAACACCTATTGGGATGTCCCCTTATAGGTTGGTTTATGGTAAGCCATGCCATCTTCCTGTTGAGTTGGAACATAAAGCTTATTGGGCTATAAAACAATGCAACATGAATTATGATGAAGTGGGAAACCATAGAAAGCTTCAGTTGCAAGAGCTAGAGGAGATTCGTAATGAAGCCTATGTAAACTCAAGGATTTACAAGGAGAAAACTAAAGCCTTCCATGACAAGAATATTGCAAGAAAGACTTTTGAAATTGGACAAAAAGTTCTTCTCTATCACTCAAGGCTTAAGTTATTTCCAGGTAAGTTACGTTCTAGATGGGTAGGACCTTTTATTGTTACTAACGTTTTTCCTCACGGTGCAGTTGAAATTCAAAGTTCAAAAACTTCAAAAGCTTTCAAGGTGAATGGACATAGATTGAAACCATACTATGAGGGATTTAAAGTCTACAATGTGGAAGAGGTGAAGTTGGAAGATCCAATCTACGAGGATTGAAAGAGGTGGCAATGTCGAGCAAACGACAATAAACAAAAGCGCTACTTGGGAGGCAACCCAAGGATGTAAAAACAAGGGAGTATTTCTTTCCTTACTTGTATTACCATTTAATTTTTGAGTTTTTATTGTTCTTCTTTGCATGCTAGACTTACTTTGAGGACAAAGTAAGATTTAAGTGTGGGGGACAATATTGGTTTATGAGTCTATAGAGTTTTTTTTTTTTAGGAAGTGGAAATTAAAAAAAAAGGGTCAAATTTTTTTTAGAGTTTTGAAGATCATGATATGTTTTCTTTCTTTTAAGGATTGATTCTAAATTAAAACAAAGTTTTATAAGAAAGTTGAGACTATTTTGATTGTTATTATTGTTGAAGTGAGTACTTTCTAAAGAATTTATGTGAGTTCATGATTAAATATGATTGATCATATGATATTGATGATGTAATTAGTTCATTGAAGTTGGTATAAGCAAAGGATAAATAGACAAGAACAAAAGAAAAAAAAAATAAAAATAAACATAAAAGAGAAAAAAAGAAGAAAAAAATATAGAGGTTGAAAGCTTTAAATTCTACTCCAATGTTTTGAGTTGCTTGATCTTGTTGATTAAATTCTTGAAGTAACTTGAAATATGAGTATGCAAAGCACTCTAAAAGAGGGCTAACTTGTTGAGTAACCGGGTGTTGGTATCACCAATATTAACATTCGCGTAAAAAGGCAAGTAAGTACTTAGGGAAACCATTGTTGAAACCTCAAAAGAAAAAAAAAAAGGTTCTTGATCTATTGACTTTGTTTGTAGTAATGTAAAGTGGATAATTGCAAAGTTGATATTATATATTTCAGTTGTGTTGATTGTAAATTTTGCATGAATTTATTTAGAAGTATGCATGAATATGAGAAGTAATGATTAGAATATGATTGACTTGATTATTTAACTCTTGTTGAAGTTACGAGTTAAGAATTGAAAGATTTGAAAATATGTCCATGATCTTAATATTGTTTTGGAGTCATAATTTTTAAAATTGAGTCTTATTTTGAATTTTTAGGATTGAGTCTTAAGTAAAAGATTTTGTGGGTATATCTTCTGAAAACCCTCACGAGACACAACTCGTCCACTAGGGGTGACCTAGGGGTTTAAAGGCTTATTGCATATGCTAAATGCAATCGTGATTCCTACGAAAGTGAGTTAGGATTTTAGGATTTAGTTCTTTAGGAATTAGTTTAGCTAAGGTTTGCTAGAGGACTAGCAAAAGCTAAGTGTGGGGGAATTTGATAGGATGATATTTTGCAAATTTTATATGTGCTAATATATTTGCTTTATTGATATTTTATGCCTAAAAGAGCTAACTAATGTTTATTTTATGTTTTAGGTATTAAATATCAAAGTTGGAATAAAAAGAAGCTAAAAAGAGCAAAGTGCAGTATTTTCTGTCCAGCTTGAAAGATTGACGTTTTTGACCAATTTAACGACCTGATCTGAAGAAGTGGCCTTCATGGAAGTTGTAGAGGACGTCTCAAGGTTTCCAGAATGCACAAGATCGCAAAAATCGGAGTTCATTTGGTGGGTCAAACGTCTGGACAAAATCAGTACGAAATTCTGGGCAGAAAAACGGGATTGAGAAGAAATTCCAACTAAGCAAGTTCAAGACAAGATTTTGTTGAGACAAGATAATTTCTTAATTTTATTATGTCTTAGATCTGTAATTAATTAATAAAAATAGGCCTTAGGAATTTTACTTAGAAAGTAATTGTAAAAAGATGATGAGATAAAGGTAAGAGTTTGACTAGTCAAATTACTTGTTTCCCAAGTAAACTCTTATCTGAATCCCACATTGCTTAGGAAAGTCTTTTAAACTCTTCCTTAGGCCTATATAAAGAGCACAAGGCTCTCATAAACATCATCTCTCTTATTCCCCTTACATCCCTCTCCTCCCTCTTCCCTCTTAGTCTTTTGTAAGGTTTTCTTTAGGGTTTTAATAAAAGTTTTATTTTCTTTCATTTAATATTGCTGATTTCTTTTTCTTTAAAAATTTTATTTTTCTTCTTTTCTTTATCATTGGTCTTGTTGATTTCTTTCTTTTATGTTATAAAATTATTTTCTTTTTAGTCTTGCCAATAGAAATAGATTTAATTTTGTATTTAATATTTTTCAAAGTAAAGCAATTTCTTTATAGTTTTTAGGATTAAATTGTTTTCTTTTCTTTTCTTTATTTAAACTGATTCTTCCCTTAGGGTTTATTAGGTGTTATCTATTTTATAATGTTATATGGTTGCTGACTTCTTTAGTGATAATTATTTTGATTCTTGTTTTGTTTTTCATATTATTTGTTTAGTTCTTGCTAGTTTATAATCTTGATTCCAGATTTCTTGTTTTAGATTATTAAAGATTGATCTATTGATTGTCTTTTGCATGATTCTTGATATCTTTATAATATTAAACTTGAAATTTATGATCTTGAATATGATTAGTGAGTAGGTTTCTTATTCAGTTACAAGGTAAATTGATTGTTCTTGGAAAAAGAATGTTGTGAGATTTTGAGCTTATAATATAATTGTTGATTAAGTATCTAAGATTCTCTGAGCACATTTGCATGATTATTTACTTGATTAGATGGTAGGGCCCACTATTTAATTTAATTGAATAATCTACTGCCAGATTAAAAACATAAGTCCGTAATTGCTTATGGAGTTAATCACTAGGGATGGAGGAGAATTGAGGTTTAGATTAAATGAACCGAGCTTATGTGTTTGTTATCTAATGTCAACCCATATCTTTCTAGTTGTTAATGCTGCTACAACTTATATCTAGAGAGCTTGTTCTAGGTAGGTTAAGTAGTTAGAGATTAGTTAAAGAGCTTGTTTTAACTAACGACTCAGTAAGGGAAGATGGTGTAACAGAGCTTGTTGTTATGCTACGGTTGACTATTTAATTGACAATAATATTTTGTAATCAATGATCAACATTTAAATCTAAGAATAATTAATTACCTTGTAACTGAATCTTTTTCATATTTGTTTTTGATATTTAATAATCCTTGCTTTCTCTCTTTTAGGCAAAGCTTATAAAACTCCAAAACCCCAAAATTTCTTCTTTCCCTAAACCTTAAGATTAGATTTTTAATTTAATAATTAACTTAAATAATTCAGTCTCTGTGGGTTCGACCCTTACTCCGCTATCTACATAGTAGAGTTAGGAAGTTTTATTTTTGGTGACTAACGACTCTCATCATATCCTTTGGATATCACCACCTATGACAAGGCAGTCTGTAAGGCTCAGCTGTGTGAGCAGGACTATAAGTTTCATCAAGCTAATTTCTGAGCCAAGGGTAAAGGCAAAGAAAGGATGAAGCGGAAGTCAAAGGATCTGCCTTTAGTGATAGATATCCATTTAGAAGAAGTAGGCAGTATGAAAGGACTCCTAGATCTACTGGGATTAAGATATCTGATGAGAAATCTCGATATTCAGCTGGTAGTACCGCTAGCTCACCGAAGAGTATAATGTAGAAATGCGAGCATTGCAGGAGGTTTCATGGGTCATAGACATGCCGTATGGTGACTGGGGCTTGTTTTTTGTGTGGTGAGAAGGGACACTGGAGGAAAGATTGTCCCAAGATTACTCAAAGGGTGTCCGAGGAATAGAGTAGACCACCCAGCCTCAGCGTAAGGCCATGGTTGCAGAGAAGGGAAAGAAAGCCACTCAAGGTCGGGTATTCGCAATCGATAAAGAGTCTATTGATACTTCGTCTGAGGTGATTAAGGGTAAGATTCATCTCCTTGATATAAATGTCACTGCATTATTTGATCCAGGCTCTATGCATGCATTTGTATCTCCAATGATTGCTATGAAATTGCCTATTGAACCTGAACCCTTAAGACATTTGTTACAAATAAATACTCCATTTAAGGAATCTCAAATGACAGACATAGTATATCGTAATTGTAAGATACGGGTAGGGGAGAGAGAATCGATAGTTGACCTAATACTACAAAATATGTATGGATTTGATGTCATATTAGGGATGGATTGGTTGGCTAAGAATCATGTGATGTTAGACTATTATGCTAAAAATGTGATCTTCTCTTCTCTCATTAGCTATATTGTAAATTTTGCAAGTATTTAATGCAAAATATATTTGTTAATTGACTTAATTGAAAATGAATTTAATAGAATATATTTGTTATGTGAAGGATTTATATAGCATATGTGGTGGACGTAGAAAAGAAACGTCTCGAACTTCATGAAATTCCACTAGTTAGGAATTTTCCCGATGTGTTTCCAAATGAATTTCCAAGACTTCCTCTGGATAGGGAGATTGAATTTACTATTGAGTTGGTGCTGGGAACGGAACCTATTTCTAGACCTCCCTATCGAATGGCTTTAGTGGAATTGAGGAATTAAAGAAGCAACTTCATGAGCTACTAGACAAGGGGTTTATACGACCCAGCGTATCCCCGTGGGGTGCTCCTATGCTATTTGTCTGGAAAAAGATGGCAGATTGAGGCTTTGATTTGACTACCGATGGTTGAATAAAGTTACAATTAAGAACATGTACGCTCTTCCCCGGATTGATTATCTTTTTGATCAGCTTCGAGGTGCACAAGTCTTCTCTAAGATAGACTTGAGATCGGGATATCATCAATTGAAGATCCAAAGTGAAGATGTCCCTAAAACGGCATTTAAGACACGGTACGGCCATTATGAATTTCTGGTGATGCCGTTTGGTCTAACTAATGCCTCCATAGCATTTATGAACTTGATGAACGATGTGTTCAAGCCATACTTAGACAAGTTTGTCATCATTTTTATCGATGACATATTGGTGTATTCAATATCCCAGGAAGAGCAAAAGCAGCATCTTCAAATTATCCTGTAGACCCTCAGTGATCGAGGATTGTATGCCAAGTTAAGTAAATGTGATTTTTGGCTGGATCAAATCTCCTTTTTGGGTCATATAGTTAGTAAAGATGGTGTTTCGGTCGATTCATCGAAGATTGAAGCTATTGTATAATGGAGAGACCGAAAATAGTTACGGAGATTAGGAGTTTCTTGGGTCTAGCAGGCTACTACTGACGATTTGTTGAAGGTTTTTCGAGGTTAGCTGCTCCCTTGACGCGCTTAACGCGCAAAGATGTGATGTTTGAGTTTGATGATGCCTGTGAACGTAGTTTCCAAAAGTTGAAGCACAGGTTGACTACTGCACCTATTCTCACCATTCCTAATGGTTTTGGAGGTTTTTCCGTATATAGTGATGCCTCCGCACAAGGTCTGGGTTGTGTGTTAATGTAGCATGGTAAGGTAGTTGCATATGGTTCTCGCCAATTAAAGGACCATGAGAAGAAATACCCAACTCATGACTTGGAGTTAGTTGCGGTGGTATTTGCTCTAAAGATTTGGTGGCATTACTTGTATGGGGAGAAATTTCAAGTTTTTATAGATCATAAGAGTTTGAAGTACCTGTTCTCTCGGAGGGAGTTGAACATGAGACAGAGGAGATGGCTCGAGCTTCTAAAGGATTATGATTGTGAGATCCTGTACCACCCAGGAAAGGCTAATGTGGTGGCAGATGCTCTGAGCAGGAAACATGTGGGAATAATGTCTTATATGATGGTCCAAGAGTATGAGTTTCTTGAGCAGTTTGCAAGCCTCAGCCTAAATGTTACTCCTTTAAGCATTATAGGATGATATCCAGTTTGACGATTGAGCCAGAGTTGATGGATAGAATTCGAGCTACTCAGAGGGAGGATATTAGGTGTATCGAGGCTGTGAATCAGATTCAATCTGGTATGCCATTAGAATTTGCCATTGGTAGTGATGGAATTTTGAGGCTTAAGAATCTTATATGTGTTCCTAATGATAAAGAGTTGAAGAAGTCGATTTTGACTGAAGCACATTTGATGGAGATCCAAGCTCACAAAGCTCAAGTCATGTTCGTGATGATCGTGATCCTTTGAGTATCCATGGAGGTCCAATTACAAGAGCTAAATCAAAGATAATGCAACAAGCCTTGGCTGGTTTCATTGATATTGCTAGAGAGAAAGCCCAACAAAGCTTGAGCATGGAGGATGATAAAGTCTTCTACAACATGGTCCAAGCCCAAGTTCAACCTTCTTGAAGACACACAAGTATTGGGCCGAAATGCAAATTAAGCTAGATGCATATTTTATTTAGTTAAGTATTATTGGGCTGAACATTGTCTTAATTTAATTTAAGCCTAATTTCTTTTTAAATAATAGATTTTGTAAGACTTCTATTACTTGTTCTGCAAGTTAGGAGAGTAGGATTCCTATTGCTTGTGCTGCAAGTTATCTATTTGCCTATAAATAGTTATGTAACCCTTTGGGGAGAACACAATTGATTTTAGTAATAAAATTGAGAGACTTCTTCTCTTTGGTTCTCTTGAGAACTCTTGAACTTATCAAGGTCTTCCTTGTGGCGTTCTTCTACCTTCCACCAATATATACCATAGGTTCTTGCTTTTCTAAGCAACGGGTCTTGGTCCAATACCATAGGTTCTTGTGTTTCTACACAACGGGTCTTGGTTTTATCTCTAATTTTTGTTTTCTTTTGCTGCGTTTTTAACTTGTTCTTGTTTTTCTTCAAGTGTTCTTCATGTTCTTCATTGAACCTCATCTTCTTTCGGTGAGGTTCATATCAACACCCCTCAAAAATAAAACCCTAGCCGCACCCCTCAAAAAAAAAAAAACCCTAGTTGCACCCCTAAAAAAAAAAAACCCTAGCCGCACCCCTAAAAAAAACCCTAGCCTCACCCCTCAAAAAAAAAAAACCTAGCTGCACCCCTCCTCTTTCAAGGAAACCGCAACACTCAGAGTTAAAAAAAAAGAAGAAGAAACGAATTCAAAAAAAAAGAAGAAGAAAAGAATTCGAAAAAAAAAAAGAAGAAGAAAAGAATTCGAAAAAAAAAAAAAAGAAGAAAAAAAATTTTTTTTTTGCGGTACTGTTCAAACAGAAGTTTTGGTTGAGTTAGGAGACTTGTGAGTATCCGTTTTAAAGAAAACGACGAAAGAAAACGACCTAGTCGAGCTTTGCTCCACTAGCCCCACCCTATCTTGGCTAAATTCCATCGTTTTCCTATAGTTTTAGGCCATTTTTCATTTTTTTTGGTCATTCTAGTGCTTTTTTTTTATTTTTTATTTTTTTCTTTCTTATTTTTTTTCTTCTTTCTCTCTTTCTTTGAGTCACCCTAGCCCTAGCCACACCTTTCTGTGAAAAAAAAAAAAAGAAAAAAAAAATTCTTGGTGACAATACTTGGTGAATTAGTTGACTTTACGAGGTTGAATCTTTGACTGGGTCTCTAGTGTGATTGTGAACCTATAGAGTTAAGGTAGCGTAAGGGAAAAAGGCACGAGTGTGTGAGAGACATTAGTAGAGAAAAGCCAAATTACTTGAGTGAAACAGGAGTGTAAACACGTGAGGATATTACTTGTTGACAATGTCTTCTGAAGGTGATAAGTCAGACTTTAAAAAGATTGAATTCCTACTTCAGGCAATGCAACAACAGTTCCAACGGATGGATGTGAATTTCAATGACATTCATGATAAGTTGAACCAACATGAAGCTCGGTTTGCAAAGATCCAACAAGGTGATACTTCTCGTCAAAAAAGTAAGGTTGTTGCCAATGATGAGTATGATGATAATGTTGGGTATGATTCGAATGAAGAGTCTGGGATAGATAGACATCATAGAAGGTACCATGGGTATAGAGATCGAGTTGATAGAGCCCGTGATCGAGGTAAGGAGAAGCTGGATGGAAACCTTAGCAGTATAAAATTAAAGATTCCTCCTTTCCAAGGCAAGAATGATCCTGAGGCATATTTGGAGTGGGAAAGGAAGCTTGAAATGGTGTTTGACTGCCACCACTACTCTGAAGAAAAGAAGGTCAAACTTGCAGCAATTGAGTTCACAGAGTATGCTATGGTTTGGTGGGATCAGTTAGTCACTAGTCGAAGAAGATATGGTGATCCTCCAGTGTCTACATGGGATGAGATGAAGCGCATCATGAGGAAGAGATTCGTTCCTACTCATTACTACAGGGAGTTATACCAGAAGCTCCAAGGTCTTACCCAGGGCTCAAAGAGTGTTGAGGATTACTACAAAGAGATGGAAATAACCATGATCCGAGCCAATATCCAGGAGGATGCAGAAGCTACTATGGCTCGTTTTCTTCAAGGCTTAAACCGTGAGATTGCCAATGTAGTCGAGTTGCAGCATTACATGGATTTAGAGGAGATGTTGCATGTGGCCATCAAAGTGGAAAGGCAACTCAAAAGGAAAGGTACATCCCGTTTTACTTCTAGTTCAGTTCCTGTTTGGAAATCTAACACCTTTCATAGGGATGATAAGCTTGTGCCTACGCATAAGTCAGAGAGCTTTGCTAAGCCCAAGCCTGAGGGCCCTCCAAAGCCCAAGACTGAACCTGCCCAAGCATCCCAGAGCAGGACACGTGACATTAAGTGTTTCAAGTGCTTAGGTCGTGGACATGTTGCCTCACAGTGTCCCAACCGTAGAGTGATGATCATGCATGGGAATGGAGATGTTGAGAGTGAAGGTTCCGAACTCGGTGTAGAAGATGAGATGCCTGCATTAGAAGATGTCGACGAAGAAGAAGTTGTTGAGTATGCTGCTCATGGTGAGGCACTTGTTGCTAGGCGTGCTCTTACTACTCATGTGAAGTTTGAGGATGAGGCACAGCGCGAGAACATCTTCCATACGAGATGCCATATTAGTGACAAGGTATGTACTGTAATCATTGATGGTGGGAGTTGTACTAATGTTGCTAGCACATACCTTGTTGATAAATTAAAGTTGCCCACTACCAAGCATCACCACCCATATAAGTTGCAGTGGATTAATGACTGTGGTGAAGTCAACGTGGTGAAGCAAGTCTTGGTTCCTTTTCGTATTGGAAGGTATCACGATGAGGTGTTGTGTGACGTAGTGCCCATGCAAGCTAGCCACCTATTGCTGGGTAGACCATGGCAGTATGATCGGAGAGTCATCCACAACGGTTACACTAACCGTTATTCCTTTACTATGGATGGCAAGAAGATCGCTCTTGCTCCCCTTAGCCCCAAGGAGATTTATGAGGACCAATTAAGGCTAAAGGAGCAACATGACGAGCAAAGGAAGCAAGCTAAAGAAAAGAAGGAAAACAAGGACAGCAAAACAGTGAGCTGCTATGCCAAACCCCGAGATGTGAAGACTGCATTTCTTGCTAAGTCTCCTATCCTTTTACTCTTATTTAAAGATTCTTATTTTATTGATGCTGAACTCCATGATACTTTGCCTACTGATGTTGTCTCATTGTTGCAGGAGTTCGAGGATGTATTCCCTGAGGAGATCCCAAGTGGATTACCACCGATTCGTGGGATCGAGCACATGATTGACCTTGTCCCCGGAGCTACCATTCCTAACCGTCCAGCCTACAGAAGTAATCCCGAGGAGACGAAGGAGCTTCAAAGGCAAGTTGAGGAGCTCATGAGGAAAGGTTATGTGAGAGAGAGCATGAGTCCTTGCGCCGTGCCCGTACTGCTTGTGCCAAAAAAAGATGGGACGTGGAGGATGTGCGTTGACTGCCGAGCCGTCAACAAAATCTCTGTAAAGTACCGCTATCCTATTCCTAGGCTAGATGACATGCTTGATGAGTTGCATGGTGCATGCATGTTTTCTAAAATTGATTTAAAGAGCGGATATCACCAAATTCGTATGAGAGAAGGTGATGAATGGAAAACCGCATTCAAGACTAAACATGGTCTCTACGAGTGGTTAGTTATGCCTTTTGGCTTGACTAATGCACCTAGTACATTCATGCGTTTAATGAACCATGTTTTACGTGATTTCATTGGTAAGTATGTGGTTGTCTATTTTGATGATATTTTGATATACAGTAAGAGCCAGCATGAGCATGTTGAGCATCTTAGGAATGTTCTTACTGTTTTGAGGAATGCAAGTTTGTATGCCAATTTTAGGAAATGTACATTCTGCACTGATAAGATTGTTTTTCTTGGGTATGTCGTTTCTTCACATGGCATTTCTGTTGATAATGAGAAGGTAAAGGCAATTAAAGATTGGCCTGTACCTAAGTCTGTTTCTGAGGTGCGTAGTTTCCATGGTTTAGCTAGTTTCTATCGTCGATTCGTTAGAGATTTTAGCACTATAGCTGCACCTTTGATCGAAGTGGTCAAAAAGAATGTTGCATTTCATTGGGGTCCTGCACAAGAGCATGCTTTTAATTTGCTTAAAGATAAACTTTGTTCTGCTCCTTTGTTATCTCTGCCTGACTTCACTAAAACTTTTGAGATTGAGTGCGATGCCTCAGGTGTAGGTATTGGAGCTGTGCTTATGCAGGGAAAACGCCCAATTGCTTTCTTTAGTGAGAAGTTAAGTGGAGCAGCACTTAACTATCCCACATATGACAAGGAGATGTACGCGTTAGTGAGGGCCTTGGAGACATGGCAACATTACTTGTGGCCCAAAGAATTTGTCATCCACACTGATCATGAGTCCTTGAAGCATTTGAAAGGACAGAGTAAGCTGCATAAGCGTCATGCCAAGTGGATAGAGTTCATTGAGATGTTCCCGTACGTGATCAAGTACAAACAAGGTAAAGAGAACGTCGTAGCTGATGCGTTATCTCGTAGGTATACTCTTATCACTACTCTTGATGCTAAACTTTTAGGATTTGAGTATATCAAAGAACAGTATGCTGATGATGTTGATTTTGGTAATGTTTATGATGCATGTGCTACATCTGGTTTTGGCAAGTTCTTTAGGCACGATGGGTTTTTATTTAGAGAAAATAAATTATGTGTGCCTAGGAGTTCATTGCGCGAGCTGTTAGTTAGAGAAGCCCATAGTGGAGGATTAATGGGTCACTTTGGAGTTAGGAAAACTCTAGATGTTTTGCAAGAACATTTCTTTTGGCCTAACATGAGGAGAGATGTAGAGAAGTTATGTGCTAGATGCATTTCATGTAGGCAAGCTAAATCTAGAGTTCATAATCATGGTTTATATACTCCTTTACCCATTCCTACTACTCCGTGGACTGATATCTCTATGGATTTTGTTTTGGGCTTGCCTCGAACAAAACGCGGTAGAGATTCTGTTTTTGTTGTGGTTGACAGGTTCTCTAAGATGGCTCATTTCATTGCTTGCCACAAGACGGATGACGTGAGCAACGTTGCTGACCTTTTCTTCAAAGAGATAGTACGTCTACATGGTGTACCAAGGACCATTGTTTCTGATCGAGATGCAAAGTTCCTTAGTTACTTTTGGAAGACGTTATGGGGAAAGTTGGGAACTAAATTGTTATTCTCCACCACTTGTCACCCCCAGACTGATGGACAGACTGAGGTCGTCAACCGAACCCTATCTACATTATTGAGGTCCATTATTCAGAAGAATTTGAAGAATTGGGAAGATTGCTTGCCCCATGTGGAGTTTGCATATAACCGCAGTGTCCACTCCACTACTAGTTGCTCTCCATTCGAAGTTGTTTATGGCTTCAATCCTCTTACTCCTTTGGATTTGTTGCCATTACCTAGTGCGGAGCAGAGTAACTTGGATGGAGAACAGAAGGCTAAGTTTGTGAAGCAACTCCATGAGAGAGTTCGTCAAGCTATTGAAAAGAAGACTGAGCAGTATACCACCCAAGCAAATAAGCATCGAAAGAAAGTAGTATTTGAGCCTGGTGATTGGGTTTGGGTGCATATGAGAAAGGAGAGGTTTCCTGTTCAGCGACGAACCAAGCTGCATCCCCGAGGAGATGGACCATTCCAAGTCATAGCGAAGATCAACGATAATGCCTACAAATTGGATCTTCCTGGTGAGTATGGTGTATCTGCTACTTTTAATGTTTCTGATCTTTCTCCCTTTTCTTTTGATGAAGGTATATGCGATTTGAGGACAAATCCTTTTGAGGAGAGGGGGAATGATGGAGATCCAAATGGAGATCCACTTGCTCGTGATGTTCGTGATGCTAAGGATCCATTGGTCATCCAAGGAGGTCCAATTACCCGAGCTCGAGCTAAGAAAACGCAACAAGCCCTGGCCTCATTCATGCAACAAGCTCTGGCATCATTGAAGTGTCAAGGAAGCTTCCATGAAGAGTCCCAAGACATCTATACTTGCTTGGAAGCCCAAACGACATGAGCATGGTTTACTATCTTATTTTAGCTTAACAATAAGATGGGCTAAGTGTTTGGATAGCCCATGTTTGAGTCTTGTTGTGTCTTGGACTATTTATTTTATGTAACTAGGTTTAGGCATGAATTTGGGTTTAGTTTTATTTTCTATTGGTGTTAATTCCAGCCCACTTGTTTATGGGCTTAAGTGCTAGGTATTATTATAAATACCTTGTAAACGCTATTGATGGAGATCAGTTAATTGAATTTTCAGAAATTGAGTGTGCCTTTCTCTTGGGTTCCCTCTCAACTAGGCTTATCAAGGTCTTCTTCCTTGTGGCGCCTCCTTCTTCACCATCCACCATTGCTATACCTTAGGTTCTCGAATTCTTATTCGTAGGGTTAAGGTCCAATACCTTGGGTTCGAGTCTCTTTAGGCTTTGGGTCTAGGTTTCATAAGGTATCCTTCATCGTCTTTTGCTTCTATCCAGTTGCGTTTCAGTTCCTTCAAACTCCAACCTACGAGTTCTCCTGTCCGTGCGCATCAATGTTCCTCTAACTTATCATGAATATTATTAAACCTCAACTCTATCCTTGAAAATTGTTGTTGCATAGCTTGGAACATGAACTCGATCTTACTCCAATCAAGCTTTTCACTATTAGAAGACATGATTTTATCTTGCAAGAAATGTTAGTAAAAGAAAAGGACCTCACAAGTATGACCTCACGTGTTTACACTCAATACACACAAGAATGTAACACTCACACTCATGTTTCACACAATTTTAATATGGCTTTTCTCTACTAATGTTACTCACACACTCTTGCCTTTTTTTCCTCACACAACTTTTTTCTATAGGTTCTATATTGAACTCAAGACTCAATAAAAAATCAGCTTATGGAATTCAACTATCAACCAACAATAAACAAGCTGAGCACAAGATTTTAATCAAGAGAAAACAAAACAATGAAGACTCAACAAGACTTTGCAAGACTCAATAAGGCTTAAGAAGACTCTAATGAAACTAAACCTTAAAGGAAATATGCGTGTTTTGCGGTGTTTAATTAGGGTAGGGTTTAGCCAAATTGGGGCAGTTTTGTCCTTTTATGTGGTAGAGTCAAAAAGGTAATTTTAGACAGTAAGGTAGAATGATAACAATGAATTTTCAAATTAGGCAAATAAGAAATCTCAAAGCTCAAGAAAGAATGACTACCTCAAGATTTTGATGAAGCACACCTCCATAAATTATGATGGAGATCCACTTGCTCGTGATGTTCGTGATGCTAAGGATCCATTGGTCATCCAAGGAGGTCCAATTACCCGAGCTCGAGCTAAGAAAATGCAACAAGCCCTGGCCTCATTCATGCAACAAGCTCTGGCATCATTGAAGTGTCAAGGAAGCTTCCATGAAGAGTCCCAAGACATCTATACTTGCTTGGAAGCCCAAACGACATGAGCATGGTTTACTATCTTATTTTAGCTTAACAATAAGATGGGCTAAGTGTTTGGATAGCCCACGTTTGAGTCTTGTTATGTCTTGAACTATTTATTTTATGTAACTAGGTTTAGGCATGAATTTGGGTTTAGTTTTTATTTTCTATTGGTGTAATTCCAGCCCACTTGTTTATGGGCTTAAGTGCTAGGTATTATTATAAATACCTTGTAAACGTTATTGAGATCAGATCAGTTAATTGAATTTTCAGAAATTGAGTGTGCCTTTCTCTTGGGTTCCCTCTCAACTAGGCTTATCAAGGTCTTCTTCCTTGTGGCGCCTCCTTCTTCACCATCCACCATTGCTATACCTTAGGTTCTCGAATTCTTATTCGTAGGGTCAAGGTCCAATACCTTGGGTTCGAGTCTCTTTAGGCTTTGGGTCTAGGTTTCATAAGGTATCCTTCATCGTCTTTTGCTTCTATCCAGTTGCGTTTCAGTTCCTTCAAACTCCAACCTACGAGTTCTCCTGTCCGTGCGCATCAGTTGGTATTCAGAGCTCAAGTTCCGATTTTCTGGTTTGTTTGTGCGTCACTCACTTTTCGATTTTTTTTTTGTTTCAATTTTTTTCTTCTTTTCTTTTGTTCGTTCCACTTTCTGGTTTGTTTGTGTGTTCCCAGCCGCCACTTATTTTCATAACCCTAGCCGCCACCTGTTTCATAACCCTAAACCCTAGCCGCCACTTATTTCATAACCCTAAACCCTAGCCGCCACTTGTTTCTTAACCCTAAAAACCTAGCCGCCACCACTTATTTCTTAACCCTAAAACCCTAGCCACCACTTATTTCATTACACAAAAAAAACCCTAGCCGCCACTTATTTCATAACCCTAAAACCCTAGCCGCCACTTGTTTCTTACCCCTAAAACCCTAGCCGCCACCACTTATTTCTTAACCCTAAAACCCTAGCCACCACTTATTTCATTACACAAAAAACCCTAGCCGCCACTTATTTCATAACCCTAAAACCCTAGCCGCCACTTGTTTCTTACCCCTAAAACCCTAGCCGCCACCACTTATTTCTTAACCCTAAAACCCTAGCCACCACTTATTTCATTACACAAAAAAAACCCTAGCCGCCACTTATTTCATAACCCTAGCCACCACTTAATTCAACGCTAGTCGCACCCCTACTCTTTCAAGGAAACCGCAACACTCAGAGTTAAAAAAAAAAAGAAGAAGAAAAGAATTCGAAAAACAAAAAAAGAAGAAAAGAATTAGAAAAAAAAAAAGGAAAAAAAAAAAGAAGAAAAAAAATTTGTGGTACTGTTCATACAGAAGTTTTGGTTGAGTTAGGAGGCGTGCGAGTACCCGTTTTAAAGAAAACGACGAAAGAAAACGACCTAGTGAAGCCTAGCTTCACTAGCCCAACCCTATCTTGGCCAAATTCCATCGTTTTCCTATAGTTTTAGGCCATTTTTTATTTTTTTTGTCATTCTAGTGATTTTTTTTTATTGTTTTATTCTTTCTTTTTTGAGTCACCCTAGCCCTAGCCACACCTTTCTGTGAAAAAAAAAAAAAGAAAAAAAAAGAGAATTAAAAAAAAAATCTTGGTGACAATACTTGGTGAATTAGTTGATTTTACGAGATTGAATCTTTGACTGAGTCTCTAGTGTGATTGTGAACCTATAGAGTTAAGGTAGAGTAAGGGAAAAAGGCACGAGTGTGTGAGAGACATTAGTAGAGAAAAGCCAAATTACTTGAGTGAAACACGAGTGTAAACACGTGAGGATATTACTTGTTGACAATGTCTTCTGAAGGTGATAAGTCAGACTTTAAAAAGATTGAATTCCTGCTTCAGGCAATGCAACAACAGTTCCAACGGATGGATGTGAAATTGAATGACATTCATGATAAGTTGAACCAACATGAAGCTCGGTTTGCAAAGATCCAACAAGGTGATACTTCTCGTCAAAAAAGTAAGGTTGTTGCCAATGATGAGTATGATGATAATGTTGGGTATGATTCGAATGAAGAGTCTGGGATAGATAGACATCATAGAAGGTACCATGGGTATAGAGATCGAGTTGATAGAGCCCGTGATAGAGGCAAGGAGAAGCTGGATGGAAACCTTAGCAGTATAAAATTAAAGATTCCTCCTTTCCAAGGCAAGAATGATCCTGAGGCATATTTGGAGTGGGAAAGGAAGCTTGAAATGGTGTTTGACTGCCACCACTACTCTGAAGAAAAGAAGGTCAAACTTGCAGCAATTGAGTTCACAGAGTATGCTATGGTTTGGTGGGATCAGTTAGTCACTAGTCGAAGAAGATATGGTGATCCTCCAGTGTCTACATGGGATGAGATGAAGCGCATCATGAGGAAGAGATTCGTTCCTACTCATTACTACAGGGAGTTATACCAGAAGCTCCAAGGTCTTGCCCAGGGCTCAAAGAGTGTTGAGGATTACTACAAAGAGATGGAAATAACCATGATCCGAGCCAATATCCAGGAGGATGCAGAAGCTACTATGGCTCGTTTTCTTCAAGGCTTAAACCGTGAGATTGCCAATGTAGTTGAGTTGCAGCATTACATGGATTTAGAGGAGATGTTGCATGATGGAGATCCAAGCTCACAAAACTCAAGTCATGTTCGTGATGATCGTGATCCTTTGAGTATCCATAGAGGTCCAATTACAAAAGCTAAATCAAAGATAATGTAACAAGCCTTGGCTGGTTTCATTGATATTGCTAGAGAGAAAGCCCAACAAAGCTTGAGCATGGAGGATGATAAAGTCTTCTACAACATGATCCAAGCCCAAGTTCAACCTTCTTGAAGACACACAAGTATTGGGCCGAAATGCAAATTAGGCTAGATGCATATTTTATTTAGTTAAGTATTATTGGGCTCAACATTGTCTCAATTTAATTTAAGCCCAATTCCTTTTTAAATAATAGATTTTGTAAGACTTCTATTACTTGTTTTGCAAGTTAGGAAAGTAGGATTCCTATTACTTGTGCTGCAAGTTATCTATTTGCCTATAAATAGTTATGTAACCCTTTGGGGAGAACACAATTGATTTTAGTAATAAAATTGAGAGACTTCTTCTCCTTGGTTCTCTTGAGAACTCTTGAACTTATCAAGGTCTTCCTTGTGGCGTTCTTCTACCTTCCACCAATATATACCATAGGTTCTTGCTTTTCTAAGCAACGGGTCTTGGTCCAATACCATAGGTTCTTGTGTTTCTACACAACGGGTCTTGGTTTTATCTCTAATTTTTGTTTTCTTTTGCTGCGTTTTAAACTTGTTCTTGTTTTTCTTCAAGTGTTCTTCATGTTCTTCATTGAACCTCATCTTCTTTCGGTGAGGTTCATATCATTTGGCATCAGAGCTTAGGTTCAATTCGTGGGAGTCTCATTTTTTTTCTGTCTTCTTGTCTTGGACAAACCTTGATCTTGAATCCTTTTCCAAGCCACCACTAATATTGTTTGTCCTTCAAACCTATTGTCTTCATTAAAATAACCTACCTTTACTTAGCCACCAAGTAAACCCTATCTTGTTCTCCAAGCAACCAAATTCCAAAGGTTTTCTTGCTCACCAAGAAACCTTCAAAAGCTCTACATCACATAAAGACTACTTGTTTCACAAGCCACCGTTCCCTCTCGTTCCTTGCCACACAAGCTACTACCAAAACTAGCTTGTTTTTCTCAAAAGTTGCCTTGTTCCCCAAGTAAACCTCTTCTTATTATTTAGACTTTTTGTTTTTCTTCATTGTTCGTTTACTTTAGTAAAAGAAAAAGAAAAGAAAAAAAAAGAGAAAAGAAAAATCAATTCAAGAGGGGATTTATTACATCGTGTGTAGCAAGTGCAACATCAACGGCAATTCGTGGAGGTGTGCTTCATCAAAATCTTGAGGTAGTCATTCTTTCTTGAGCTTTGGGATTTCTTATTTGCCTAATTTGAAAATTCATTGCTGCCATTCTACCCTACTGCCTAAAATTACCTTTTTGACCCTACCATATAAAAGGACAAAACTACCCCACCTTTGGCTAGACCCTACCCTAATTAAACACCCCAAAACATGCATATTTCCTTCAAGGTTTAGTTTCATTAGAGTCTTCTTAAGCCTTATTAAGTCTTGCAAAGTCTTGTTGAGTCTTCATTGTTTTGTTTTCCCTTGATTAAAATCTTGTGCTCAGCTTGTTTATTGTTGGTTGATAGTTGAATTCCATAAGCTGATTTTTGATTAAGTCTTGAGTTCAATATAGAACCTATAGAGAAAAGTTGTGTGAGGGAAAAAGGCAAGAGTGTGTGAGTAACATTAGTAGAGAAAAGCCATATTAAAATTGTGTGAAACACGAGTGTGAGTGTTACATTCTTGTGTGTATTGAGTGTAAACACGTGAGGTCATACTTGTGAGGTCCTTTTCTTTTACTAACGTTTCTTGTAGGTTGCAATCATGTCTTCTAATAGTGAAAAGCTTGATTTGAGTAAGATTGAGATCATGTTCCTAGCCATGCAACAACAACTTTCGAGGATAGAGTCGAAGTTGATTAAATATGATAAGTTGGAGCAACACGATGTTGCCCTAGCTAAGGTAAACCAAGATAAGACTTCTTATGCCTGTGATAATGTTGCTCATTATAAGTTGGATAGCAATTATGAAGAAGATTTTGATGATGATTCTATGCTGCAATTAGAGGATGATGAGGATAGTATGGAATTACCCATGGATGGAAAGGAATATATAGCATGTCAAACTTTAAGTGTGCTAATGAAAGATGAGGATCAATTGAGATTAAAAGAGAGTGAGAAAAAAATAGTGAGTGAAGATGAGGTTAAGCAAAAAGAGAAAACAATCAAGATTGAGTTTGATGCTTCAAGCATAGGTATCGAAGTTGTTTTAATGCAAAAGAAGCCCCCCATTGCTTTCTTCAGTGAGAAGTTAAGTGGAGCTGGCCTTAACTATCCCATGTACAATAAAGAGATGTATGCATTAGTGAGGACCTTGGAAACATGGCAACATTATTTATGGCCTAAGGAATTCGTTATCCACACTGATCATGAGTCTTTGAAGCACTTGAAAGGACAAAGCAAGTTGAACAAGCGTCATGCCAAGTGGATGGAGTTCATAAAGACATTTCCATATGTGATCAAATATAAACAAGGTAAACAAAATGTCGTGGCTGATGCATTGTCTCGAAGATATACTCTAATCACTACTCTTAATGCAAAACTACTTGGATTTGAGTATATTAAAGACTTGTATGCTATTGATGAGGATTTTGAAAATGTGTTCATTGCATGTGAGAAAACTGGTTTTGGAAAGTTTTATAGGCATGATGGATTCTTATTAAGGGAAAATAGATTATGTGTGCCTAGGAGTTCTTTAAGAGAATTACTTGTTAGAGAAGCCCATAGTGGTGAGTTAATGGGACATTTTGGAGTAAAGAAAACTTTAGATATATTGCATGATCACTTCTTTTGGCCTAACATGAAAAGAGATGTTGAAAAATTGTGTGAAAGATGTGTCACTTGTAAACAAGCGAAGTCTAGAGTTATGAATCATGGTCTTTATACTCCATTACCTATTCCTACTGCTCCTTGGACTGACATTTCTATGGACTTTGTTTTGGGGTTACCAAGAACAAAGAGAGGTAGAGATTCTGTTTTTGTTGTTGTTGACAGGTTCTCTAAGATGGCTCACTTCATTGCTTGTCACAAGACAGATGATGCAAGTAACATTGCCGATTTATTCTTCAAGGAAATTGTTCGTCTACATGGAGTTCCGAGGACCATTGTTTCTGACCGTGATGTGAAGTTCCTTAGCTACTTTTGGAAAACATTATGGGGAAAGTTAGGAACAAAGCTATTGTTTTCAACTACTTGTCATCCACAAACCGATGGTCAAACTGAAGTAGTCAATCGTACTTTGTCTACTTTGTTGAGATCCATTATTCAAAAGAATTTGAAGAATTGGGAAGATTGTTTGCCTCATGTGGAGTTTGCTTACAATAGAAGTGTGCATTCTACTACTAGTTATTCTCCATTTGAAGTTGTCTATGGTTTTAATCCACTCACTCCATTGGATCTTTTACCACTACCTATTGAGGAGAGAGCTAGTTTGGATGGGGAAAAGAAAGCTGATTTTGTTAAGCAACTACATGAGAAGGTACGTCAAAACATTAAGAAGAGGACTGAGCAATATGCTACTCAAGCCAACAAGCATCGCAAGAAAGTTGTCTTTGAACCTGGTGATTGGGTTTGGGTACATATGCGCAAAGAGAGATTTCCTGCTCAGCGTCGCTCCAAGTTGCAACCTCGAGGAGATGGACCATTCCAAGAGATTAAGAAGATCAATGACAATGCTTATAAGTTAGATCTTCCAGGTGAGTATAATGTTAGTGCTACATTTAATGTTTCTGATCTTTCTCCCTTTGATATTGATGTAGGTGATTCTGATTTGAGGACAAATCCTTTCGAGGAGAGGGGGAATGATGGAGATCCAAGCTCACAAAACTCAAGTCATGTTCGTGATGATCGTGATCCTTTGAGTATCCATAGAGGTCCAATTACAAAAGCTAAATCAAAGATAATGTAACAAGCCTTGGCTGGTTTCATTGATATTGCTAGAGAGAAAGCCCAACAAAGCTTGAGCATGGAGGATGATAAAGTCTTCTACAACATGATCCAAGCCCAAGTTCAACCTTCTTGAAGACACACAAGTATTGGGCCGAAATGCAAATTAGGCTAGATGCATATTTTATTTAGTTAAGTATTATTGGGCTCAACATTGTCTCAATTTAATTTAAGCCCAATTCCTTTTTAAATAATAGATTTTGTAAGACTTCTATTACTTGTTTTGCAAGTTAGGAAAGTAGGATTCCTATTACTTGTGCTGCAAGTTATCTATTTGCCTATAAATAGTTATGTAACCCTTTGGGGAGAACACAATTGATTTTAGTAATAAAATTGAGAGACTTCTTCTCCTTGGTTCTCTTGAGAACTCTTGAACTTATCAAGGTCTTCCTTGTGGCGTTCTTCTACCTTCCACCAATATATACCATAGGTTCTTGCTTTTCTAAGCAACGGGTCTTGGTCCAATACCATAGGTTCTTGTGTTTCTACACAACGGGTCTTGGTTTTATCTCTAATTTTTGTTTTCTTTTGCTGCGTTTTTAACTTGTTCTTGTTTTTCTTCAAGTGTTCTTCATGTTCTTCATTGAACCTCATCTTCTTTCGGTGAGGTTCATATCATTGCATGTGGCCATCAAAGTGGAAAGGCAACTCAAAAGGAAAGGTACATCCCGTTTTACTTCTAGTTCAGTTCCTGTTTGGAAATCTAACACCTTTCATAGGGATGATAAGCCTGTGCCTACGCATAAGTCAGAGAGCTTTGCTAAGCCCAAGCCTGAGGGCCCTCCAAAGCCCAAGACTGAACCTGCCCAAGCATCCCAGAGCAGGACACGTGACATTAAATGTTTCAAGTGTTTAGGTCGTGGACATATTGCCTCACAGTGTCCCAACCGCAGAGTGATGATCATGCATGGGAATGGAGATGTTGAGAGTGAAGGTTCTGAACTCGGTGTAGAAGATGAGATGCCTGCGTTAGAAGATATCGACGAAGAAGAAGTTGTTGAGTATGCTGCTCATGGTGAAGCACTTGTTGCTAGGCGTGCTCTTACTACTCATGTGAAGTTTGAGGACGAGGCACAGCGCGAGAACATCTTCCATACGAGATGCCATATTAGTGACAAGGTATGTACTGTAATCATTGATGGTGGGAGTTGTACTAATGTTGCTAGCACATACCTTGTTGATAAGTTAAAGTTGCCCACTACCAAGCATCACCACCCATATAAGTTGCAGTGGATTAATGACTGTGGTGAAGTCAACGTGGTGAAGCAAGTCTTGGTTCCGTTTCGTATTGGAAGGTATCACGATGAGGTGTTGTGTGACGTGGTGCCCATGCAAGCTAGCCACCTATTGCTAGGTAGACCGTGGCAGTATGATCGGAGAGTCATCCACGACGGTTACACTAACCGTTACTCCTTTACTATGGATGGCAAGAAGATCGCTCTTGCTCCCCTTAGCCCTAAGGAGATTTATGAGGACCAATTAAGGCTAAAGGAGCAACATGACGAGCAAAGGAAGCAAGGTAACGAAAAGAAAGAAAAGAAGGAAAACAAGGAAAGCAAAACAGTGAGCTGCTATGCCAAATCCCGAGATGTGAAGACTGCATTTCTTGCTAAGTCTCCTATCCTTTTACTCTTATTTAAAGATTCTTATTTTATTGATGCAGAACTCCATGATACTTTGCCTACTGATGTTGTCTCATTATTGCAGGAGTTCGAGGATGTATTCCCTGAGGAGATCCCAAGTGGATTACCACTGATTCGTGGGATCGAGCATATGATTGACCTTGTCCCCGGAGCTACCATTCCTAACCGTCCAGCCTACAGAAGTAATCCTGAGGAGACGAAGGAGCTTCAAAGGCAAGTTGAGGAGCTCATGAGGAAAGGTTATGTGAGAGAGAGCATGAGTCCATGCGCCGTGCCCGTGCTGCTTGTGCCAAAAAAAGATGGGACGTGGAGGATGTGCGTTGACTGTCGAGCCGTCAACAAAATCACTGTAAAGTATCGCTATCCTATTCCTAGGCTAGATGACATGCTTGATGAGTTGCATGGTGCATGCATGTTTTCTAAAATTGATTTAAAGAGCGGATATCACCAAATTCGTATGCGAGAAGGTGATGAATGGAAAACCGCATTCAAGACTAAACATGGTCTCTACGAGTGGTTAGTTATGCCTTTTGGCTTGACTAATGCACCCAGTACTTTCATGCGATTAATGAACCATGTTTTACGTGATTTCATTGGTAAGTATGTGGTTGTCTATTTTGATGATATTTTAATATACAGTAAGAGCCAGCATGAGCATGTTGAGCATCTTAGGAATGTTCTTACTGTTTTGAGGAATGCAAGTTTGTATGCCAATTTTAAGAAATGTACATTCTGCACTGATAAGGTTGTTTTTCTTGGGTATGTCGTTTCTTCACATGGCATTTCTGTTGATATTGAGAAGGTAAAGGCAATTAAAGAATGGCCTGTACCAAAATCTGTTTCTGAGGTGCGTAGTTTCCATGGTTTAGCTAGTTTCTATCGTCGATTCGTTAGAAATTTTAGCACTATAGCGGCACCTTTGATCGAAGTGGTCAAAAAGAATGTTGTATTTCATTGGGGTCCTGCACAAGAGCATGCTTTTAATTTGCTTAAGGATAAACTTTGTTCTGCTCCTTTGTTATCTCTGCCTGACTTTACTAAAACTTTTGAGATTGAGTGCGATGCCTCAGGTGTAGGTATTGGAGCTGTGCTTATGCAGGAAAAACGCCCAATTGCTTTCTTTAGTGAGAAGTTAAGTGGAGCAGCACTTAACTATCCCACATATGACAAGGAGATGTACGCGTTAGTGAGGGCCTTGGAGACATGGCAACATTACTTGTGGCCCAAAGAATTTGTCATCCACACTGATCATGAGTCCTTGAAGCATTTGAAAGGACAGAGTAAGCTGCATAAGCGTCATGCCAAGTGGATAGAGTTCATTGAGATGTTCCCGTACGTGATCAAGTACAAACAAGGTAAAGAGAACGTCGTAGCTGATGCGTTATCTCGTAGGTATACTCTTATCACTACTCTTGATGCTAAACTTTTAGGATTTGAGTATATCAAAGAACAGTATGCTGATGATGTTGATTTTGGTAATGTTTATGATGCATGTGCTACATCTGGTTTTGGCAAGTTCTTTAGGCATGATGGGTTCTTATTTAGAGAAAATAAATTATGTGTGCCTAGGAGTTCATTGCGCGAGCTGTTAGTTAGAGAAGCCCATAGTGGAGGATTAATGGGTCACTTTGGAGTTAGGAAAACTCTAGATGTTTTGCAAGCACATTTCTTTTGGCCTAACATGAGGAGAGATGTAGAGAGGTTATGTGCTAGATGCATTTCATGTAGGCAAGCTAAATCTAGAGTTCATAATCATGGTTTATATACTCCTTTACCCATTCCTACTACTCCGTGGACTGATATCTCTATGGATTTTGTTTTGGGCTTTGATGGAGACCCATCAAGCTCACACAGCTCAAGTCATGTTCGTGATGTTCGTGATCCTTTGAGCATTTATGGAGGTCCAATTACAAGAGCTAAATCAAAGATAATGCAACAAGCCTTGGCTGGTTTCATTAATATTGCTAGAGAGAAAGCCCAACAAAGCTTGAGCATGGAGGATGATAAAGTCTTCTACAACATGATCCAAGCCCAAGTTCAACCTTCTTGAAGACACACAAGTATTGGGCCGAAATGCAAATTAGGCTAGATGCATATTTTATTTAGTTAAGTATTATTGGGCTGAACATTGTCTTAATTTAATTTAAGCCCAATTCCTTTTTAAATAATAGATTTTGTAAGACTTCTATTACTTGTTCTGCAAGTTAGGAAAGTAGGATTCCTATTACTTGTGCTGCAAGTTATCTATTTTCCTATAAATAGTTATGTAACCCTTTAGGGAGAACACAATTGATTTTAGTAATAAAATTGAGAGACTTCTTCTCTTTGGTTCTCTTGAGAACTCTTGAACTTATCAAGGTCTTCCTTGTGGCGTTCTTCTACCTTCCACCAATATATACCATAGGTTCTTGCTTTTCTAAGCAACGGGTCTTGGTCCAATACCATAGGTTCTTGTGTTTTTACACAACGGGTCTTGGTTTTATCTCTAATTTTTGTTTTCTTTTGCTGCGTTTTTAACTCGTTCTTGTTTTTCTTCAAGTGTTCTTCATTGAACCTCATCTTCTTTCGGTGAGGTTCATATCATTTGGTATCAGAGCTTAGGTTCAATTCGTGGGAGTCTCGTTTTTGTTTTTTTTTTCTTTCTTTGTCTTCTTGTCTTGGACAAACCTTGATCTTGAATCCTTTTCCAAGCCACCACTAATATTGTTTGTCCCTCAAACCTATATTCTTTACTTAGCCACAAGTAAACCCTATCTTGTTCTCCAAGCAACCAAATCACAAAGGTTTTCTTGCTCACCAAGAAACCTTCAAAAGTTCTACATCACAAAAAGACTACTTGTTTCACAAGCCACCGTTCCCTCTCATTCCTTGCCACACAAGCTGCTACCAAAACTAGCTTGTTTTTGTCAAAAAGTTGCCTTGTTCCCCAAGTAAACCTCTTCTTATTATTTAGACTTTTTGTTTTTTTTCTTCATTGTTCGTTTACTTTAGTAAAATATAAAAAGAAAAAAAAGAGAAAAAAAAAAGAAAAGAAAAAAAAAAGAGAAAAGAAAAATCAATTCAAGAGGGGATTTATTACATCGTGTGTAGCAAGTGCAACATCAAAGGTAATTCGTGGAGGTGTGCTTCATCAAAATCTTGAGGTAGTCATTCTTTCTTGAGCTTTGAGATTTCTTATTTGCCTAATTTGAAAATTCATTGCTGCCATTCTACCCTACTGCCTAAAATTACCTTTTTGACCCTACCACATAAAAGGACAAAACTACCCCACCTTTGGTTAAACCCTACCCTAATTAAACACCCAAAACACACATATTTCCTTCAAGGTTTAGTTTCATTAGAGTCTTCTTAAGCCTTATTAAGTCTTGCAAAGTCTTGTTGAGTCTTCATTGTTTTGTTTTCCCTTGATTAAAATCTTGTGCTCAGCTTGTTTATTGTTGGTTGATAGTTGAATTCCATAAGCTGATTTTTGATTAAGTCTTAAGTTCAATATAGAACCTATAGAGAAAAGTTGTGTGAGGGAAAAAGGCAAGAGTGTGTGAGTAACATTAGTAGAGAAAAGCCTATTAAAATTGTGTGAAACACGAGTGTGAGTGTTACATTCTTATGTGTATTGAGTGTAAACACGGGAGGACATACTTGTGAGGTCCTTGTCTTTTACTAACGTTTCTTGCAGGTTGCAATCATGTCTTCTAATAGTGAAAAGCTTGATTTGAGTAAGATTGAGATCATGTTCCTAGCCATGCAACAACAACTTTCGAGGATAGAGTCGAAGTTGATTAAATATGATAAGTTGGAGCAACACGATGTTGCCCTAGCTAAGGTAAACCAAGATAAGACTTCTTATGCCTGTGATAATGTTGCTCATAATAAGTTGGATAGCAATTATGAAGAAGATTTTGATGATGATTCTATGCTGCAATTAGAGGATGATGAGGATAGTATGGAATTACCCATGGATGGAAAGGAATATATAGCATGTCAAACTTTAAGTGTGCTAATGAAAGATGAGGATCAATTGAGATTAAAAGAGAGTGAGAAAAAAATAGGGAGTGAAGATGAGGTTAAGCAAAAAGAGAAAACAATCAAGATTGAGTGTGTTGCTTCAAGCATAGGTATCGAAGTTGTTTTAATGCAAGAGAAGCCCCCCATTGCTTTCTTCAGTGAGAAGTTAAGTGGAGCTGGCCTTAACTATCCCACATATGATAAAGAGATGTATGCATTAGTGAGGGCCTTGGAAACATGGCAACACTATTTATGGCCCAAGGAATTTGTCATCCACACTGATCATGAGTCCTTGAAGCACTTGAAAGGACAAAGCAAGTTGAACAAGCGTCATGCCAAGTGGATGGAGTTCATTGAGACATTTCCATATGTGATCAAATATAAACAAGGTAAAGAAAATGTCGTGGCTGATGTATTGTCTCGAAGGTATACTCTAATCACTACTCTTAATGCAAAACTACTTGGATTTGAGTATATTAAAGACTTGTATGTTACTGATGAGGATTTTGAAAATGTGTTCATTGCATGTGAGAAAACTGGTTTTGGAAAGTTTTATAGGCATGATGGATTCTTATTTAGGGAAAATAGATTATGTGTGCCTAGGAGTTCTTTAAGAGAATTACTTGTTAGAGAAGCCCATAGTGGTGGATTAATGGGACATTTTGGAGTAAAGAAAACTTTAGATATATTGCATAATCACTTCTTTTGGCCTAACATGAAAAGAGATGTTGAAAAATTGTGTGAAAGATGTGTCACTTGTAAACAAGCTAAGTCTAGAGTTATGAATCATGGTCTTTATACTCCATTACCTATTCCTACTGCTCCTTGGACTGACATTTCTATGGACTTTGTTTTGGGGTTACCAAGAACAAAGAGAGGTAGAGATTCTGTTTTTGTTGTTGTTGACAGGTTCTCTAAGATGGCTCACTTCATTGCTTGTCACAAGACAGATGATGCAAGTAACATTGCCGATTTATTCTTCAAGGAAATTGTTTGTCTACATGGAGTTCCGAGGACCATTGCTTCTGATCGTGATGTGAAGTTCCTTAGCTACTTTTGGAAAACATTATGGGGAAAGTTAGGAACAAAGCTATTGTTTTCAACTACTTGTCATCCACAAACCGATGGTCAAACTGAAGTAGTCAATCGTACTTTGTCTACTTTGTTGAGATCCATTATTCAAAAGAATTTGAAGAATTGGGAAGATTGTTTGCCTCATGTGGAGTTTGCTTACAATAGAAGTGTGCATTCTACTACTAGTTATTCTCCATTTGAAGTTGTCTATGGTTTTAATCCACTCACTCCATTGGATCTTTTACCACTACCTATTGAGGAGAGATCTAGTTTGGATGGGGAAAAGAAAGCTGATTTTGTAAAGCAACTACATGAGAAGGTACGTCAAAACATTAAGAAGAGGACTGAGCAATATGCTACTCAAGCCAACAAGCATCGCAAGAAAGTTGTCTTTGAACCTGGTGATTGGGTTTGGTTACATATGCGTAAAGAGAGATTTCCTGCTCAGCGTCGCTCCAAGTTGCAACCTCGAGGAGATGGACCATTCCAAGTGATTGAGAAGATCAATGACAATGCTTATAAATTGGATCTTCCAGGTGAGTATAATGTTAGTGCTACATTTAATGTTTCTGATCTTTCTCCCTTTGATATTGATATAGGTGATTCTGATTTGAGGACAAATCCTTTCGAGGAGAGGGGGAATGATGGAGACCCATCAAGCTCACACAGCTCAAGTCATGTTCGTGATGTTCGTGATCCTTTGAGCATTTATGGAGGTCCAATTACAAGAGCTAAATCAAAGATAATGCAACAAGCCTTGGCTGGTTTCATTAATATTGCTAGAGAGAAAGCCCAACAAAGCTTGAGCATGGAGGATGATAAAGTCTTCTACAACATGATCCAAGCCCAAGTTCAACCTTCTTGAAGACACACAAGTATTGGGCCGAAATGCAAATTAGGCTAGATGCATATTTTATTTAGTTAAGTATTATTGGGCTGAACATTGTCTTAATTTAATTTAAGCCCAATTCCTTTTTAAATAATAGATTTTGTAAGACTTCTATTACTTGTTCTGCAAGTTAGGAAAGTAGGATTCCTATTACTTGTGCTGCAAGTTATCTATTTTCCTATAAATAGTTATGTAACCCTTTAGGGAGAACACAATTGATTTTAGTAATAAAATTGAGAGACTTCTTCTCTTTGGTTCTCTTGAGAACTCTTGAACTTATCAAGGTCTTCCTTGTGGCGTTCTTCTACCTTCCACCAATATATACCATAGGTTCTTGCTTTTCTAAGCAACGGGTCTTGGTCCAATACCATAGGTTCTTGTGTTTTTACACAACGGGTCTTGGTTTTATCTCTAATTTTTGTTTTCTTTTGCTGCGTTTTTAACTCGTTCTTGTTTTTCTTCAAGTGTTCTTCATTGAACCTCATCTTCTTTCGGTGAGGTTCATATCAGGCTTGCCTCGAACAAAACGCGGTAGAGATTCTGTTTTTGTTGTGGTTGACAGGTTCTCTAAGATGGCTCATTTCATTGCTTGCCACAAGACGGATGACGCGAGCAACGTTGCTGACCTTTTCTTCAAAGAGATAGTACGTCTACATGGTGTACCAAGGACCATTGTTTCTGATCGAGATGCAAAGTTCCTTAGTTACTTTTGGAAGACGTTATGGGGAAAGTTGGGAACTAAATTGTTATTCTCCACCACTTGTCACCCCCAGACTGATGGACAGACTGAGGTCGTCAACCGAACCCTATCTACATTATTGAGGTCCATTATTCAGAAGAATTTGAAGAATTGGGAAGATTGCTTGCCCCATGTGGAGTTTGCATATAACCGCAGTGTCCACTCCACTACTAGTTGCTCTCCATTCAAAGTTGTTTATGGCTTCAATCCTCTTACTCCTTTGGATTTGTTGCCATTACCTAGTGCGGAGCAGAGTAACTTGGATGGAGAACAGAAGGCTAAGTTTGTGAAGCAACTCCATGAGAGAGTTCGTCAAGCTATTGAAAAGAAGACTGAGCAGTATACCACCCAAGCAAATAAGCATCGAAAGAAAGTAGTCTTTGAGCCTGGTGATTGGGTTTGGGTGCATATGAGAAAGGAGAGGTTTCCTGTTCAGCGACGAACTAAGCTGCATCCCCGAGGAGATGGACCATTCCAAGTCATAGCGAGGATCAACGATAATGCCTACAAATTGGATCTTCCTGGTGAGTATGGTGTATCTGCTACTTTTAATGTTTCTGATCTTTCTCCCTTTTCTTTTGATGAAGGTATATGCGATTTGAGGACAAATCCTTTTGAGGAGAGGGGGAATGATGGAGATCCACTTGCTCGTGATGTTCGTGATGCTAAGGATCCATTGGTCATCCAAGGAGGTGATATGATGATATTTTGTGAATTTTATATGTGCTAATATATTTTCTTTATTGATGTTTTATGCCTAAAAGAGCTTACTAATGTTTATTTTATGTTTTAGGTATTAAATATCAAAGTTGGAATAAAAAGAAGATAAAAAGAGTAAAGTGCAGTATTTTCTGTCCAGCTTGAAAGATTGACATTTTTGACCAATTTAACGACCTGATCTCAAGAAGTGGCCTTCATGGAAGTTGTAGAGGACTTCTCAAGGTTTCCAGAATGTCCAAGATCGCAAAAATTGGAGTTCATTTGGTGGGTCAAACGTCTAGACAAAATCAGTACGAAATTCTGGGCAGAAAAACGAGATTGAGAAGAAATTCCAACAAAGCAAGTTCAAGACCAGATTTTGTTGAGAGAAGATAATTTCTTAATTTTATTTTGTCTTAGATCTGTAATTAATTAATAAAAATAGGCCTTAGGAATTTTACTTAGAAAATAATTGTAAAAGATGATGAGATAAAGATAAGAGTTTGACTAGTCAAATTACTTGTTTCCCAAGTAAACTCTTATCTGAATCCCACATTGCTTAGGAAAGTCTTTTAAACTCTTCCTTAGGCCTATATAAAGAGCACAAGGCTCTCATAAACAAAATCCCTCTAATCCCTCAAATCCCTCTCCTCCCTCTTCTCTTTTAGTCTTGTAGGATTTTCTTTAGGGTTTTTAATAAAATTTTATTTTATTTTTCTTTATTTTTAATTAGTTTCAGATTTCTTTATTATTATTTTTAATTCTGATTTTGTTTTCTTTATTTAAATTAATATTGTTTGTGTGTTCTTGCTTGCTAGTTTATAATCTTGATTATTAATTCTGATTTTATATTATTAAAGATTGCTTCTTTGATTGTTTCTTGCATAATATTTGTGATCTTTATAATATATAACTTGAATTATATGATCTTGAATATGTCTAGTGAGTAGTTTTCTTATTCAGTTATGAGGTAAATTAATTATTCTTGGGAAAAGCATGTTGTGAGATTCTTGAACCTATTATATAATTGTTGATTAAGTATCCAAGATTCTCTGAGCACATTATAATGATTGTTTGTTTGATTAGATAGGGTGCACACTATTTAGTTAAACTAAATAATCTACCGCCAGATTAAAAACATAAGTCCGTAATTGCTTGTGGAGTTAATCACTAGGGATGGAGGAGAATTAAGGTTTAGATTAAATAAACCGAGCTTATGTGTTTGTTATCTAATGTCAACCCATATCTTTCTTGTTGTTAATGCTGCTACAACTTATATCTAGAGAGCTTGTTCTAGGTAGGTTAAGTAGTTAGAGATTAGTTAAAGAGCTTGTTTTAACTAACGACTCAGTAAGGAAAGATGGTGTAACAGAGCTTGTTGTTATGCTACGGTTGACTATTTAATTGACAGTGATATTTTGTAATCAATGATCAACATCAAAATCCAAGAATGATTGATTGCCTCGTAACTGAAGCTTTTTGCTATTTGTCTTTGATACTTAATAATTCTTATTTTCTTTATTTTAGAATAGTCTCCAAAACCCCCAAACTTCTTCTTTCCCTAAACCCTAAGATTAGATTTTTAATTTAATAATTAACTTAAAAAATTCAGTCTCTGTGGGTTCGACCCTTGCTCCGCTATCTACATAGTAGAGATAGGAAATTTTATTTTTGGTGACTGACGACACTCATCAGGAGGTCCAATTACCCGAGCTCGAGCTAAGAAAATGCAACAAGCCCTGGCCTCATTCATGCAACAAGCTCTGGCATCATTGAAGTGTCAAGGAAGCTTCCATGAAGAGTCCCAAGACATCTATACTTGCTTGGAAGCCCAAACGACATGAGCATGGTTTACTATCTTACTTTAGCTTAACAATAAGATGGGCTAAGTGTTTGGATAGCCCACGTTTGAGTCTTGTTATGTCTTGAACTATTTATTTTATGTAACTAGGTTTAGGCATGAATTTGGGTTTAGTTTTTATTTTCTATTGGTGTAATTCCAGCCCACTTGTTTATGGGCTTAAGTGCTAGGTATTATTATAAATACCTTGTAAACGTTATTGAGATCAGATCAGTTAATTGAATTTTCAGAAATTGAGTGTGCCTTTCTCTTGGGTTCCCTCTCAACTAGGCTTATCAAGGTCTTCTTCCTTGTGGCGCCTCCTTCTTCACCATCCACCATTGCTATACCTTAGGTTCTCGAATTCTTATTCGTAGGGTCAAGGTCCAATACCTTGGGTTCGAGTCTCTTTAGGCTTTGGGTCTAGGTTTCATAAGGTATCCTTCATCGTCTTTTGCTTCTATCCAGTTGCGTTTCAGTTCCTTCAAACTCCAACCTACGAGTTCTCCTGTCCGTGCGCATCAAATTACCTTTGATGTTGCACTTGCTACACACGATGTAATAAATCCCCTCTTGAATTGATTTTTCTATTCTCTTTTTTTTTTCTTTTCTTTTTTTTTTCTCTTTTTTTCTTTTTTTTTATATTTTACTAAAGTAAACGAACAATGAAGAAAAAAACAAAAGGTCTAAATAATAAGAAGAGGTTTACTTGGGGAACAAGGCAACTTTTTGACAAAAACAAGCTAGTTTTGGTAGTAGCTTGTGTGGCAAGGAATGAGAGGGAACGGTGGCTTGTGAAACAAGTAGTCTTTATGTGATATAGAGCTTTTGAAGGTTTCTTGGTGAGCAAGAAAACCTTTGGGATTTGGTTGCTTGGAGAACAAGATAGGGTTTACTTGGTGGCTAAGTAAAGGTAGGTTATTTTAAAGATAGGGTTTACTTGGAGAACAATAGGTTTGAGAGACAAACAATATTAGTGGTGGCTTGGAAAAGGATTCAAGATCAAGGTTTATCCAAGACAAGAAGACAAAGAAAAAAAAATGAGACTCCCATGAATTGAACCTAAGCTCTGATATCAAATGATATGGACCTCACAGAAAGAAGATGAGGTTCAATGAAGAAGACAAAGAATACTTGAAGAAAAAACAATAACAAGTTAAAAACGCAGCAAAGGAAAACAAAAATTAAAAGTAAAACCAAGACCCGTTGTGTAGAAACACAAGAACCTATGGTATTGGACCAAGAACCATTGCTTAGAAAAGCAAGAACCTATGGTATATATTGGTGGAAGGTAGAAGAACGCCACAAGGAAGACCTTGATAAGTTCAAGAGTTCTCAAGAGAACCAAAGAGAAGAAGTCTCTCAATTTTATTACTAAAATCAATTGTGTTCTCCCCAAAGGGTTACATAACTATTTATAGGCAAATAGCAAACTTGCAGCACAAGTAATAGGAGTCCTACTTTCCTAACTTGCAGAATAGGAAATAGCAAACTTTCAGAACAAGTAATAGGAATCCTACTCTCCTAACTTGCAGAACAAGAAATAGAAATCCTACAAAATCTATTATTTAAAAAGGAATTGGGTTTAAATTAAATTAAGACAATGTTCAACCCAATAATATTTAACTAAATAAAATATGCATCCAGCCTAATTGTATTTTGGCCCAATACTTGTGTGTGTCTTCAAGAAGGTTGAACTTGGGCTTGGATCATGTTGTAGAAGACTTTATCATCCTCCATGCTCAATCTTTGTTAGGCTTTCTCTCTAGCAATATTAATGAAACCAGCTAACGCTTGTTGCATTACCTTTGATTTAGCTCTTGTAATTAGACCTCCGTGGATGCTCAAAGGATCACGAACATCACGAACATGACTTGAGCTGTGTGAGCTTGACGGGTCTCCATCAGTGTATTGGTGGTCTGGCATGAAAAGAAACGTAGCAAATTTTGTGGCGAAGTGTCTCATGTGCCGGCAAGTTAAGGTAGAGCACCGAATACCAGCTGGTTTATTATAGCCTCTACCTATACCTATGTGGAAATGGAAGCACATTACGATGGATTTTGTTATAGGATTACCTCGAACCAGAAGGAGTCATGATAGTATTTAGGTGATCGTGGATTGATTAACTGATGAGTGTCGTCAGTCACCAAAAATAAAACTTCCTAACTCTACTATGTAGATAGCGGAGTAAGGGTCGAACCCACAGAGACTAAATTATTTAAGTTAATTATTAAATTAAAAATCTAATCTTAAGTTTTACGGAAAGAAGAAATTTTGTGGTTTTGGAGTTTTGTAAGCTATGCCTAAAAGAGAGAAAGCAAGGATTATTAAATATCAAAAACAAATATGAAAAAGCTTCAGTTACAAGGTAATTAATTATTCTTAGATTTAAATGTTGATCATTGATTACAAAATATTATTGTCAATTAAATAGTCAACCGTAGCATAACAACAAGCTCTGTTACACCATCTTCCCTTACTGAGTCGTTAGTTAAAACAAGCTCTTTAACTAATCTCTAACTACTTAACCTACCTAGAACAAGCTCTCTAGATATAAGTTGTAGCAGCATTAACAACTAGAAAGATATGGGTTGACATTAGATAACAAACACATAAGCTCGGTTCATTTAATCTAAACCTCAATTCTCCTCCATCCCTAGTGATTAACTCCATAAGCAATTACGGACTTATGTTTTTAATCTGGCAGTAGATTATTCAATTAAATTAAATAGTGGGCCCTACCATCTAATCAAGTAAATAATCATGCAAATGTGCTCAGAGAATCTTAGATACTTAATCAACAATTATATTATAAGCTCAAAATCTCACAACATTCTTTTTCCAAGAACAATCAATTTACCTTGTAACTGAATAAGAAACCTACTCACTAGTCATATTCAAGATCATAAATTTCAAGTTTAATATTATAAAGATATCAAGAATCATGCAAAAGACAATCAATAGATCAATCTTTAATAATCTAAAACAAGAAATCTGGAATCAAGATTATAAACTAGCAAGAACTAAACAAATAATATGAAAAACAAAACAAGAATCAAAATAATTATCACTAAAGAAGTCAGCAACCATATAACATTATAAAATAGATAACACCTAATAAACCCTAAGGGAAGAATCAGTTTAAATAAAGAAAAGAAAAGAAAACAATTTAATCCTAAAAACTATAAAGAAATTGCTTTACTTTGAAAAATATTAGATACAAAATTAAATCTGTTTCTATTGGCAAGACTAAAAAGAAAATAATTTTATAACATAAAAGAAAGAAATCAACAAGACCAATGATAAAGAAAAGAAGAAAAATAAAATTTTTAAAGAAAAAGAAATCAGCAATATCAAAATTAAATGAAAGAAAATAAAACTTTTATTAAAACCCTAAAGAAAACCTTACAAAAGACTAAGAGGGAAGAGGGAGGAGAGGGATGTAAGGGGGATAAGAGAGATGATGTTTATGAGAGCCTTGTGCTCTTTATATAGGCCTAAGGAAGAGTTTAAAAGACTTTCCTAAGCAATGTGGGATTCAGATAAGAGTTTACTTGGGAAACAAGTAATTTGACTAGTCAAACTCTTACCTTTATCTCATCATCTTTTTACAATTACTTTCTAAGTAAAATTCCTAAGGCCTATTTTTATTAATTAATTACAGATCTAAGACATAATAAAATTAAGAAATTATCTTGTCTCAACAAAATCTTGTCTTGAACTTGCTTAGTTGGAATTTCTTCTCAATCTCGTTTTTCTGCCCAGAATTTCGTACTGATTTTGTCCAGACGTTTGACCAACCAAACGAACTCCAATTTTTGCGATCTTGTGCATTCTGGAAACCTTGAGAAGTCCTCTACAACTTCCATGAAGGCCACTTCTTGAGATCAGGTCTTTAAATTGGTCAAAAATGTCAATCTTTCAAGCTGGACAGAAAATACTGCACTTTGCTCTTTTTAGCTTCTTTTTATTCCAACTTTGATATTTAATACCTAAAACATAAAATAAACATTAGTAAGCTCTTTTAGGCTTAAAACATCAATAAAGAAAATATATTAGCACATATATAATTTGCAAAATATCATCTTATCATTAACTAAGTCCACTCACTTCCTACCTATCAACGCTACAGACTCACTTAGCACTTTGGCATATTTATATGTTAAGGAGATTGTTTGATTACATGGGGTTCCAAGGAGCATTACCTCCGACAGAGATTCCAGGTTCACTTCTTATTTTTGGGAACATTTCCAAGAGGCCATGGGATCTCAGTTGAACTTTAGCACGGCTTTCCATCCGCAGACTGATGGACAGTCCGAGTGTACCATTTAGATGATCGAGGATATGTTGAGAGCCTGTGCTTTGGATTTCAAAGGCTCTTAGGATGATCATCTACCATTAGCCGAGTTTGCTTACAATAATAGCTATCACTCAAGTATTGGGATGGCACCATACGAAGCTTTATATGATAGAAGGTGTCGATCCCCGATTGGTTGAGAAGAAGTGGGTGGGTGCAAGTTATTTGCCCCAAATCTAGTTGAGCAAGCTTCTGAGGATGTTAAACTGATTTGTCAAAGACTTAAGACAGCTCAGAGCAGACAAAAGAGTTATGCAGATGCTCGACGCAGACCACTTGAGTTTTTGGTTAGGGACTTGGTATTTTTGAAAGATTCTCCATTTAAAGGAATCATGAGGTTTGGTAGAAGAGGTAAACTTAGTCCTCGCTATATCGGGCCATTTGAAATTCTAGACCATGTGGGAGATGTTGCATACCGATTAGCTCTACCTCCAGAGCTATTAGGAGTACATAATGTCTTTCACATGTCCATGCTTCGAAAATATCATCTGGATCCATCTCATGTCATAGAATATGAACCTTTGGAGATTCGGGAGGACATGAGCTATGTGGAGAAGCCCGTTCGGATTTTGGATAGAAAAGAGAAAGTGTTGCAGTCTAATATAATTCCACTAGTCAAGGTTCACTGGCAGTGTCATACTACGGAAGAAGTCACATTGGAGCTGGAGAGCTTGATGAAAGAAAAATACCCTGAACTATTTGAGCGATAGCCCGATTCAAATTTGGGAGACCAAATTCTTAAGGTGAGAAGAATGTGAAATCCACAATTTCTGATAGGATGATATTTTGTAAATTTTATATGTGCTAGTATATTTTCTTAATTGATGTTTTATGCCTAAAAGAGCTTACTAATGTTTATTTTATGTTTTAGGTATTAAATATCAAAGTTGGAATAAAAAGAAGCTAAAAAGAGCAAAGTGCAGTATTTTCTGTCCAGCTTGAAAGATTGACGTTTTTGACCAATTTAACGACCTGATCCAAAGAAGTGGCCTTCATGGAAGTTGTAGAGGACTTCTCAAGGTTTCTGGAATGCACAAGATCGCAAAAATCGGAGTTGGTTTGTTGGGTCAAACGTCTGGACAAAATCAGTACGAAATTCTGGGCAGAATAACGAGATTAAGAAGAAATTCCAACAAAGCAAGTTCAAGACCAGATTTGGTTAAGACAAGATAATTTCTTAATTTTATTATGTCTTAGATCTGTAATTAATTAATAAGAATAGGCCTTAGGAATTTTACTTAGAAAATAATTGTAAAAGATGATGAGATAAAGGTAAGAGTTTGACTAGTCAAATTACTTGTTTCCCAAGTAAACTCTTATCTAAATCCCACATTGCTTAGGAAAGTCTTTAAACTCTTCTTTAGGCCTATATAAAGAGCACAAGGCTCTCATAAACAGCATCCCTCACATCCCTCTTCCCTCTTCCCTCTTAGTCTTTTGTAAGGTTTTCTTTAAGGTTTTAATAAAAGTTTTATTTTCTTTCTTTTAATTTTGATATTGCTGATTTCTTTTTCTTTAAAAATTTTATTTTTCTTCTTTTTTTTATCATTGGTCTTGCTGATTTCTTTCTTTTAAGTTATAAAATTATTTTCTTTTTAGTCTTCCTAATAGAAACAGATTTAATTTCTTTATTTAAACTGATTCTTCCCTTAGGTTTATTAGGTTTTATCTATTTTATAATGTTATATGGTTGCTGATTTCTTTAGTGATAATTATTTTGATTCTTGTTTTGTTTTTCATATTATTTGTTTAGTTCTTGCTAGTTTATAATCTTGATTCCAGATTTCTTGTTTTAGATTATTAAAGATTGATATATTGATTGTCTTTTGCATGATTCTTGATATCTTTATAATATTAAACTTGAAATTTATGATCTTGAATATGACTAGTGAATAGCTTTCTTATTCAGTTACAAGGTAAATTGATTGTTCTTGGAAAAAGAATGTTGTGAGATTTTGAGTTTATAATATAATTGTTGATTAAGTATCCAAGATTCTCTGAGCACATTTGCATGATTATTTGCTTAATTAGATGGCAGGGCCCACTATTTAATTTAATTGAATAATCTACTGCCAGATTAAAAACATAAGTCCGTAATTGCTTATGGAGTTAATCACTAGGGATGGAGGAGAATTAAGGTTTAGATTAAATGAACCGAGCTTATGTGTTTGTTATCTAATGTCAACCCATATCTTTCTAGTTGTTAATGCTGCTACAACTTATATCTAGAGAGCTTGTTCTAGGTAGGTTAAGTAGTTAGAAATTAGTTAAAGAGCTTGTTTTAACTAACGACTCAGTAAGGGAAGATGGTGTAACAGAGCTTGTTGTTATGCTACGGTTGACTATTTAATTGACAGTAATATTTTGTAATCAATGATCAACTTCTAAATCCAGGAATAATTAATTACCTTGTAACTGAAGCTTTTTCATATTTGTTTTTGATATTTAATAATCCTTGCTTTCTCTCTTTTAGGCATAGCTTACAAAACTCCAAAACCCCAAAATTTCTTCTTTCCGTAAAACTGAAGATTAGATTTTAATTTAATAATTAACTTAAATAATTCAGTTTCTGTGGGTTCGACCCTTACTCCGCTATCTACATAGTAGAGTTAGGAAGTTTTATTTTTGGTGACTAACGACACTTTCAAATTTTGGCGCCGTTGACGGGGACTATTATTTATTTAAGTTGTTTATTATAATTTAAAGATCTAATTATTTTCTTTTCTTTCTTCCTTGCAGGGTTTGTGATATGGACCTCACCGAAAGAAGATGAGGTTCAATGAAGAAGACGAAGAACACTTGAAGAAAAACAATAATAAGTTAAAACGCAGCAAAGGAAAACAAAAATTAAAAGTAAAACCAAGACCCGTTGTGTAGAAACACAAGAACCTATGGTTTTGGACCAAGACCCGTTGCTTAGGAAAGCAAGAACCTATGGTATATATTGGTGGAAGTTAGAAGAACGCCACAAGGAAGACCTTGATAAGTTCAAGAGTTCTCAAGAGAACCAAAGAGAAGAAGTCTCTCAATTTTATTACTAAAATCAATTGTGTTCTCCCCAAAGGGTTACATAACTATTTATAGGCAAATAGATAACTTGCAGAACAAGCAATAGGAATCCTACTCTCCTAACTTGCAGAACAAGTAATAGAAGTCTTACAAAATCTATTATTTAAAAAGGAATTGGGCTTAAATTAAATTAAGACAATGTTCAGCCCAATAATACTTAACTAAATAAAATATGCATCTAGCCTAATTTGCATTTCGGCCCAATACTTGTGTGTCTTCAAGAAGGTTGAACTTGGGCTTGGACCATGTTGTAGAAGACTTTATCATCCTCCATGCTCAAGCTTTGTTGGGCTTTCTCTCTAGCAATATCAATGAAACCAGCCAAGGCTTGTTGCATTATCTTTGATTTAGCTCTTGTAATTGGACCTCCATGGATACTCAAAGGATCACGATCATCACGAACATGACTTGAGCTTTGTGAGCTTGGATCTCCATCAGTTTGCATGCTAACGAGGACTCTAGTTACAAACTTCGAAAGATTAGAGATTACATTCAGGCAACCCAAAGTGCGGTGCTACAAACGCCCCAACCACCACCATCCACTTCCGAAGATCCACCTTCCACCGAGCCCACGTTCAATCCCACTTTTGAATTCTCTAGTGATTCAGAAGAGGACACCATGGCTCAAAATGCTAATAGAATCTTGAAGGAGTTGGCAGCACCCACTATGAACCAACAACCCCTTTGCATAACCTATCCTACTTTAGATGTTGCTTTTGAATTAAAATCTGGTTTGATACATCTTTTACCAACTTTTCATGGTCTTGCAGGTGAAGATCCACACAAACATCTAAAGGAGTTCCATGTTGTTTGCTCCACCATGAAGCCTGCTGGGGTTAGTGAAGAGCAAATCAAGCTAAGGGCCTTTCCATTCTCTCTGGCAGATGCAGCCAAGGATTGGCTTTACTACTTACCTTCTGGGACCATCAACACTTGGGATGATATGAAGAGACTCTTCTTGGAAAGATATTTTCCTGCTTCTAGGGCAGCCAACATCCGCAAAGAAATTTGTGGAATTAGGCAATTTAATGGTGAGTCAATCTATGAATATTGGGAAAGATTTAAACGATTATGTGCTAGTTGATAGGATGATATTTTGTGAATTTTATATGTGCTAATATATTTTCTTTATTGATGTTTTATGCCTAAAAGAGCTTACTAATGTTTATTTTATGTTTTAGGTATTAAATATCAAAGTTGGAATAAAAAGAAGATAAAAAGAGCAAAGTGCAGTATTTTCTGTCCAGCTTGAAAGATTGACATTTTTGACCAATTTAACGACCTAATCTCAAGAAGTGGCCTTCATAGAAGTTGTAGAGGACTTCTCAAGGTTCCAAAATGTCCAAGATCGCAAAAATTGGAGTTCATTTGATGGGTCAAACGTCTAGACAAAATCAGTACGAAATTATGGGCAGAAAAACGAGATTGAGAAGAAATTCCAACAAAGCAAGTTCAAGACCAGATTTTGTTGAGAGAAGATAATTTCTTAATTTTATTTTGTCTTATATCTGTAATTAATTAATAAAAATAGGCCTTAGCAATTTTACTTAGAAAATAATTGTAAAAAGATGATGAGATAAAGGTAAGAGTTTGACTAGTCAAATTACTTGTTTCCTAAGTAAACTCTTATCTGAATCCCACATTGCTTACGAAAGTCTTTTAAACTCTTCCTTAGGCCTATATAAAGAGCACAAGGCTCTCATACACAGATCCCTCAAATCTCTCATAGCCCTCTCCTCCATCTTCTCTTTTAGTCTTGTAGAATTTTCTTTAGGGTTTTTAATAAAAATTTTATTTTTCTTTATTTTTAATTAGTTGCTGATTTCTTATTATTGTTTTATAAAATTATTTTCTTTTTATTTCTTTAGATTTTGTGATTTCTTTTTTTTGTTAAAATCTTATTAGCTCATAATCTTGATTATAGATTTCTTGTTTGATATTATTAAAGATTGATAGTTTAATTGTTTATTGCATGATAATTGTCTTCTTTATAATATTAAACTTGAATTTTATGATCTTGAATATGTCTAGTGAGTAGTTTTCTTATTCAGTTATGAGGTAAATTAATTATTCTTGGGAAAAGCATGTTGTGAGATTCTTGAACCTATTATATAATTGTTGATTAAGTATCCAAGATTCTCTGAGCACATTATAATGATTGTTTGTTTGATTAGATAGGGTGCACACTATTTAGTTAAACTAAATAATCTATCGCCAGATTAAAAACATAAGTCCGTAATTGCTTGTGGAGTTAATCACTAGGGATGGAGGAGAATTAAGGTTTAGATTAAATAAACCGAACTTATGTGTTTGTTATCTAATGTCAACCCATATCTTTCTTGTTGTTAATGCTGCTACAACTTATATCTAGAGAGCTTGTTCTAAGTAGGTTAAGTAGTTAGAGATTAGTTAAAGAGCTTGTTTTAACTAACAACTCAGTAAGGAAAGATGGTGTAACAGAGCTTGTTGTTATGCTACGGTTGACTATTTACTTGACAGTGATATTTTGTAATCAATGATCAACATCAAAATCTAAGAATGATTGATTGCCTTTTAACTGAAGCTTTTTGATATTTGTTTTTGATATTTAATAATTCTTGTTTTCTTTATTTTAGAATAGTCTCCAAAACCCCCAAATTTCTTCTTTCCCTAAACCCTAAGTTAGATTTTTAATTTAATAATTAACTTAAATAATTCAGTTTCTGTGGGTTCGACCCTTGCTCCGCTATCTACATAGTAGAGTTAGGAAATTTTATTTTTGGTGATTGACGACACTCATCACTAGTTGCCCACATCACCAAATTCATGAGCAACTATTGATCCAATATTTCTATGAGGGACTATTACCCCATGATAGAAGTATGATAGATGCAGCTAGTGGAGGAGCTTTAGTGGATAAGACTCCTCAAGAAGCCCAAAACTTGATAGCAAACATGGCTGCCAATTCTCAACAATTTAATACAAGGCGTGATCCACCACCACTATCTAAGCAAGCACACGAGGTAAGTACTTTTTCTTTGGAAAAACAAATTGCTAATCTAACATCTCTTGTGCAACAATTGGCTGTAGGTAAAATGCAACAAGCCAAGGCTTGTGGAGTTTGCTCCAACATGGGACACCCTATTGATATGTGTCCAACCTTACAAGAAGATTCCATGGAGCAAGCTAATGTTGTAGGAGGATTCCCAGGGCCTTCCCAAGGTAAGTATGACCCTTACTCCAATACCTACAACCCTGGTTGGAGGGAGCACCCAAATTTGCAATATGGAAATAGGTCTACACCATATGTCCCACCACACAATAGGCCAAGTAATTTTCAAGTCCCCAAACCTACATACCAAGAGAGGCCACCACCCCAAACACAACACCAAAGTGGAACCATGTCTCTTGAAGAAAATGTAAAGAATCTTGCTACCTCTACTTTACAAAATCAACAAGAGAACAATCAAAGAATTGCACACCTTGAGCGTCAAATGAGCCAAATGGCTACTTCCCTAAGCAGACTTGAAGCCAAGGAATCCAACAAGTTGCCATCTCAACCAGAGGTCAATCCAAGAGAGAATGCACATGCCATAACTTTGAGAAGTGGTAAGGAAATTGGCCCTAAGGAACCCTTAATTATAGATGTTGACAATAGCTCTAAAAACTATCAAGAAATTGAAAATTCAAGTGAAATAAAGGAGGATGTCAACTCTAATAACAAAGGAGACCAAGGGACTGATTTTGATAATGCAAATGGGGGTGTCGACAAGCATAATGCAGGCAAGGAAGGATATGTCAGCAACCTTCCACCACTTTATAGAGAGGTAAGTGATAAAAAAGTTCCATTTAACACAAGCACTTACCCTCCTCCTTTTCCTAGCAGGTTAGCCAAAAACAAAAAAGATGAGCAAGAAAAGGAGATTTTGGAAACCTTTAGGAAGGTTGAAGTCAATATTCCTCTTCTTGATGCCATTAAGCAAGTGCCAAGGTATGCAAAGTTTCTAAAAGAATTGTGCACTAACAAGAGGAAATTGCAAGGTAATGAGAAGGTAAGTGTGGGGGAGAATGTTTCTGCGGTTATCCAAAGAAAACTCCCTCCCAAGTGCAAGGACCCAGGTACATTCACTATCCCTTGTAGGATAGGTGATATTAGATTTGAAAGATGCATGATAGATCTAGGTGCTTCGATTAATGTTATGCCATTGTCAATCTTTATAAGTTTGAATCTTGGAACTTTAAAAGAGACTGGTGTAATAATTCAATTAGCTGATAGATCTAATACATATCCTGAAGGGGTAATTGAGGATGTACTAGTCCAAGTTAATGAACTTGTCTTCCCTGCAGATTTTTACATACTGAATATGGAAGATGATGACTCTCCTAATGCTGCACCTATATTGTTAGGTAGACCATTCTTAAAAACATCTAGGACTAAAATTGATGTGCACAATGGAACATTAACTATGGAATTTGATGGTGAAAGTGTTGATAGGATGATATTTTGTGAATTTTATATGTGCTAATATATTTGCTTTATTGATGTTTTATACCTAAAAGAGCTTACTAATGTTTATTTTATGTTTTAGGTATTAAATATCAAAGTTGGAATAAAAAGAAGCTAAAAAGAGCAAAGTGCAGTATTTTCTGTCTAGCTTGGAAGATTGACGTTTTTGACCAATTTAACGACCTGATCTCAAGAAGTGGCCTCCATAGAAATTGTAGAGGACTTCTCAAGGTTTCCAGAATGTCCAAGATAACAAAAATCTGAGTTCATTTGATGGGTCAAACGTCTAGACAAAATCACTACGAAATTCTGGGCAAAAAAACGAGATTGAGAAGAAATTCCAACAAAGCAAGTTCAAGACTAGATTTTGTTGAGAGAAGATAATTTCTTAATTTTATTTTGTCTTAGATCTGTAATTAATTAATAAAAGTAGGCCTTAGGAATTTTACTTAGAAAATAATTGTAAAAAGATGATGAGATAAAGGTAAGAGTTTGACTAATCAAATTACTTGTTTTCCAAGTAAACTCTTATCTGAATCCCACATTGCTTAGGAAAGTCTTTTAAACTCTTCCTTAGGCCTATATAAAGAGCACAAGGCTCTCATAAACAACATCCCTCAATCCCTCTCCTCCCTCTTCTCTTTTAGTCTTATAGGATTTTCTTTAGGTTTTTTAATAAAATTTTATTTTTTCTTTATTTTTAAGTAGTTGCTGATTTCTTTTATTATTATTATTATTATTATTATTATTATTATTATTTATTATTATTATTATTATTATTATTATTATTATTATTTCTGAATTTGTTTTCTTTATTTAAATTTATATTGTTTGTGTGTTCTTGCTTGCTAGTTTATAATCTTGATTATTAATTCTGATTTTATATTATTAAAGATTGCTTCTTTGATTGTTGCATGATATTTGTAATCTTTATAATATAAAACTTGAATTATATGATCTTGAATATGTCTAGTGAGTAGTTTTCTTATTCAGTTATGAGGTAAATTGATTATTTTTGGGAAAAGCATGTTGTGAGATTCTTGTATAATTGTTGATTAAATATCCAAGATTCTCTGAGCACATTATAATGATTGTTTGTTTGATTAGATAGGGTGCACACTATTTAGTTAAATTAAATAATCTACCGCCAAATTAAAAACATAAGTCCGTAATTGCTTGTGGAGTTGATTACTATGGATGGAGGAGAATTAAGGTTTAGATTAAATAAACCGAGCTTATGTGTTTGTTATCTAATGTCAACCCATATCTTTCTTGTTGTTAATGCTGCTACAACTTATATCTAGAGAGCCCATTCTAGGTAGGTTAAGTAGTTAGAGATCAGTTAAAGAGCTTGTTTTAACTAACGACTCAGTAAGGAAAGATGGTGTAACAGAGCTTGTTGTTATGCTACAGTTGACTATTTAATTGACAGTGATAGTTTGTAATCAATGATCAACATCAAAATCCAAGAATGATTGATTGCCTCGTAACTGAAGCTTTTTGCTATTTTTTTTATATTTAATAATTCTTGTTTTCTTTATTTTAGAATAGTCTCCAAAACCCCCAAACTTCTTCTTTCTCTAAACCCTAAGATTAGATTTTTAATTTAATAATTAACTTAAAAAATTCAGTCTCTGTGGGTTTGACCCTTGCTCCGCTATCTACATAGTAGAGTTAGGAAATTTTATTTTTGGTGACTGATGACACTCATCAAATTTTGGCGCCATTGCCGGGGATTGAATTTTTGTTTAAGTTAATTATTTTAAATTAAAGTCTGATTTTTTTTTTCAGGGATTGCAAGATTGACAAGGATTCTAGTCACAAATTTCAAAAGATTAGGGACTACATACAAGCAACCCAAAGCGTGGTGCCACAAACACCACAACATCCACCATCACTACCACCTAAGACAAGAACAGGACTCCATGGAGCAAGCTTATGAACCATACTATGATCATGACCCATACTATAATTATGAACCACACTACGATACCTACTATCAAGGATGGTGGGATCATTCTAATTTTAGTTATGGGAATCAATATGAGGTTTACAATGTGCCATTCCAAGATACATATCACACCTCAAGACTCAGGTATGCCTCCACCTCAAGAATCAGGTATGTCTCTTGAAGATATTGCTAAGACTCTTGAGATTAAAAGTTTACAATTTTCACAAGAGGCTGATGTTTATATTAAGAATATTGATCACCATGTGAGTCAAATAATGAATTCTTTAAGTAACATTGAAGCTATGACCTCTCAACCTGTGGAGAATCCAAGAGATAATGTTACTAACATCACCTTGAAAAGTGAAAGGGAAATTAAATCCAAGGAAAGTGCACATGAAGATGTTGACAACTTTATAGAAAGGGAGGATGAATCCAATTTCTATATTAAAGGTGGAGTTGTTGACATGCACAATGTAAAAGGGAGAGAGAATTTCGACAATTTTATAAAGCACTATGAGGATGTTGAAATCAAGGAATTCAAAGCTGAGGTAAGTGAAAAAACAAATTCCTTTTAATGCTTCTACTTACCCTCCTCCTTTTCCTAGTAGGTTTGCAAGAGCTACAAATGAGGAGCAAGACAAGGAGACATTGAAGACATTTAGGAAAATGGAAGTCAATATTCCTCTCCTTGATGAAATTAATGATCAAGTGCTTTGCGATGCCAAGTTTTAAGGGAACTATGCACTTCCAAGAGGAAATTAAAAGGTGATGAAAAGCAAGTTCTTAAAGATGAGCTAGAAATAGCCATGAGCAAAAATCTTGAGAATGAGGAACTCGAGAAACCGATAAAAATGTTGAGGTCTGGGATTGGATGACGGAAGGTGAAAATGTCGAGCTAACGACATTAAACAAAAGCGCTACTTGGGAGGCAACCCAAGGATGTAAAACGAGAGAGTATTTCTTTCCTTTACTTGTATTACCATTTAATTTTTGAGTTTTTATTGTTCTTCTTTGCATGCTAGACTTACTTTGAGGACAAAGTAAGATTTAAGTGTGGGGGGGGGGGGATATTGGTTTATGAGTCTATAGAGTTTTTTTTTAGGAAGTGGAAATTAAAGAAAAAAGGGTCAAATTTTTAAGAGTTTTAAAGATCATGATATGTTTTCTTTCTTTTAAGGATTGATTCTAAACTAAAACAAAGTTTTATAGGAAAGTTGAGAATATTTTGATTGTTATTATTGTTGAAGTGAGTACTTTCTAAAGAATTTATGTGAGTTCATGATTAAATATGATTGCTCATATGATATTGATAATGTGATTAGTTCCTTGAAGTTGGTATAAGCAAAGGATAAATAGACAAGAACAAAAAAAAAACATAAAAAGAGAAGAAAAATAGAGGTTGAAAGCTTTAAATTCTACTCCAATGTTTTGAGTTACTCGATCTTGTTGATTAAATTCTTGAAGGGACTTAAAATATGAGTATGCAAAGCACTCTAAAAGAGGGCTTACTTGTTGAGTAACCGGGTGTTGGTATCACCAATATTAACATTCGCGTAAAAAGGCAAGTAAGTACTTAGGGAAACCATTATTGAAACCTCAAAAGAAAAAAAAAAGAAAAAGAAGGAAGAGAAAATAGAAAAAAAAAGTTCTTGATCTATTGACTTTGTTTGTGGTAATGTAAAATGGATAATTGCAAAGTTGATGTTTTATGTTTCAATTGTGTTGATTGTGAATTTTGCATGAATTTATTTAGAAGTATGCATGAATATGAGAAGTAATGATTAGAATATGATTGACTTGATTATTTGACTCTTGTTGAAGTTATGAGTTAAGAATTGAAAGATTTGAAAATATGTTCATGATCTTAATCTTATTTCGAGTCTTTAATTTTTAAATTTTTGAGCCTTAAGTAAAAGATTTTGTGGGTATATCTTCTGAAAGCCCTCACGAGACATAACTCGTCCACTAGGGGTGACCTAGGGGTTTAAAGGCTTATTGCATAAGCTAAATGCAATCGTGATTCCTACGAAAGTGAGTTAGGATTTTAGGATTTAGTTCTTTAGGAATTATTAGTTAGCTAAGGTTTGCTAGAGGACTAGCAAAAGCTAAGTGTGGGGGAATTTGATAGGATGATATTTTGTGAATTTTATATGTGCTAATATATTTGCTTTATTGATGTTTTATGCCTAAAAGAGCTTACTAATGTTTATTTTATGTTTTAGGTATTAAATATCAAAGTTGGAATAAAAATAAGCTAAAAAGAGCAAAGTGCAGTATTTTCTGTCCAGCTTGGAAGATTGACGTTTTTGACCAATTTAACGAGCTGATCTCAAGAAGTGGCCTTCATAGAAGTTGTAGAGGACTTCTCAAGGTTTCCAGAATGTCCAAGATCGTAAAAATCGGAGTTCAGTTGATGGGTCAAACGTCTAGACAAAATCACTACGAAATTCTGGGCAGAAAAACGAGATTGAGAAGAAATTCCAACAAAGCAAGTTCAAGACCAGATTTTGTTGAGAGAAGATAATTTCTTAATTTTATTTTGTCTTAGATCTGTAATTAATTAATAAAAATAGGCCTTAGGAATTTTACTTAGAAAATAATTGTAAAAAGATGATGAGATAAAGGTAAGAGTTTGACTAGTCAAATTACTTGTTTTTCAAGTAAACTCTTATCTGAATCCCACATTGCTTAGGAAAGTCTTTTAAACTCTTCCTTAGGCCTATATAAAGAGCACAAGGCTCTCATAAACATCCCTCAAATCCCTCAATCCCTCTCCTCCCTCTTCTCTTTTAGTCTTATAGGATTTTCTTTAGGGTTTTTAATAAAATTTTATTTTTTTCTTTATTTTTAAGTAGTTGCTGATTTCTTTATTATTATTATTATTATTATTATTATTATTATTATTATTATTATTATTATTATTATTATTATTATTATTATTATTTCTGAATTTGTTTTCTTTATTTAAATTTATATTGTTTGTGTGTTCTTGCTTGCTAGTTTATAATCTTGATTATTAATTCTGATTTTATATTATTAAAGATTGCTTTTTGATTGTTTCTTGCATGATATTTGTAATCTTTATAATATATAACTTGAATTATATGATCTTGAATATGTCTAGTGAGTAGTTTTCTTATTCAGTTATGAGGTAAATTGATTATTTTTGGGAAAACCATGTTGTGAGATTCTTGAACCTATTATATAATTGTTGATTAAATATCCAAGATTCTCTGAGCACATTATAATGATTGTTTGTTTGATTAGATAGGGTGCACACTATTTAGTTAAATTAAATAATCTACCGCCAGATTAAAAACATAAGTTTGTAATTGCTTGTGGAGTTGATCACTAGGGATGGAGGAGAATTAAGGTTTAGATTAAATAAACCGAGCTTATGTGTTTGTTATCTAATGTCAACCATATCTTTCTTGTTGTTAATGCTGCTACAACTTATATCTAGAGAGCTTGTTCTAGGTAGGTTAAGTAGTTAGAGATTAGTTAAAGAGCTTGTTTTAACTAACGACTCAATAAGGAAAGATGGTGTAACAGAGCTTGTTGTTATGCTACGGTTGACTATTTAATTGACAGTGATATTTTGTAATCAATGATCAACATCAAAATCCAAGAATGATTGATTGCCTCGTAACTGAAGCTTTTTGCTATTTGTTTTTTTTATACTTAATAATTCTTGTTTTCTTTATTTTAGAATAGTCTCCAAAACCCCCAAACTTCTTCTTTCTCTAAACCCTAAGATTAGATTTTTAATTTAATAATTAACTTAAAAAATTCAGTCTCTGTGGGTTCGACCCTTGCTCCGCTATCTACATAGTAGAGGTAGGAAATTTTATTTTTGGTGACTAACGACACTCATCAAGTGTTAAATTTAATATTTTTGAAGCCTTGAGATATCCTAGTGATGTGCATGCTGTTTTTGGAATTGATGTTATTGATGATCTAACTTAACAATTCTTTGAGCTAGGAAGAGAAGACAAGTTAGAGGTGGCTATAAGCCACAATTTAAAATTGGAAAATTTTGAAAAAGACCCCTTTGCTGATTTTAATAGTTTCCTAAAGGAGGAAATTTTTGCTCTTCAGTCCTTACCCGAAGGAAGGTATGAAAACTTAAAGAGAGACTTGCCTATTACTCACACAAAGCTTCTTCCTTCTATTGTGCAGGCCCCTAAGATCGAATTGAAGCCATTGCCAGAACATCTTAAATATGTGTTTTTGGGAGACAATGAAACCTTGCTTGTAATCATTGCAAAGGACCTCGCACCAATGCAAGAAGAAAAGCTCATTCAAGTGCTTAAAGATCATAAGACAGCCATAGGATGGACTATTGCAGACATCAAGGGAATAAGCCCAACTGTGTGTATGCATCGCATCTTACTTGAGGAAGGTTCAAAACCAACACGAGAGGCTCAAAGAAGATTGAACCCTCCAATGATGGAAGTTGTGAAAAAGGAGATCTTAAAACTCCTTGATGTTGGGATTATCTATCCAATCTCTGATAGTTAGTGGGTGAGCCCAATACAAGTGGTTCCAAAGAAGTCAGGCATCACAGTGGTGAAGAATGAAGATAACGAGTTGATACCAACAAGAATTCAAAATGGGTGGCGAGTTTGCATAGATTATAGAAAATTGAATGCTACTACTCGCAAGGATCACTTTCCTTTACCTTTTATTGATCAAATGCTTGAAAGACTTGCTGGTAGAACTCACTATTGTTTTCTTGATGGTTATTCAGGTTATAATCAAATTGTGATAGCTCCCGAGGATCAAGAAAAGACCACCTTCACATGCCCCTTTAGCACTTTTGCTTATAGACGCATGCCATTTGGTCTTTGTAATGCCCCTGCCACTTTCCAAAGGTGTATGGTAAGCATATTTTCTGATTATGTAGAAAATATCATAGAAGTTTTTATGGATGATTTCACGGTCTATGGAAACTCCTTTGATGAATGCTTAGACAACCTTACACTTATCTTTCGAAGATGCATGGAAACTAACCTTGTTTTAAATTCTGAAAAATGTCACTTTATGGGAGAACAAGGAATAGTTTTAGGGCATGTAATTTCTGCAAATGGCATAGAAGTTGATAAATCTAAGATTAGCATTGTTCAATCTTTACCTTACCCTACAAATGTGCGGGAAGTGCGTTCTTTTCTTGGACATGCAGGTTTTTATCGTAGGTTTATCAAAGACTTCTCCAAGATTGCGTTACCTTTGTGTAAACTCCTACAAAAGGACGTTGATTTTGTGTTTGATGAGAGATGCAAGGAAGCATTCGACAATTTGAAAGAATGTTTTATCTCTGCTCCAATCATTCAACCACCTAATTGGGATCTACCATTCGAATTGATGTGTGACGCAAGTGATTATGCAATTGGGGCTGTTTTGGGACAAAAAGTTGGAAGAGCTTCACACGTTATCTATTATGCTTCAAGGACCCTAAATGAAGCTCAACGAAACTACTCCACCACAGAAAAAGAGCTTCTTGCTATTGTCTTTACTTTAGATAAGTTTCGATCTTACTTGCTTGGTACTAAAATAATTGTTTATTCTGATCATGCAGCCTTGAGATATTTACTATCCAAAAAGGAGGCAAAGCCAAGACTCATAAGATGGATCCTTTTGCTTCAAGAATTTAACTTAGAGATCAAAGACAAGAAAGGTGCAGAGAACTTTGTGGCAGATCATTTAAGTAGACTGGAAAGAGAAGAAGATGCGTTACCACTTCAAGAGTTCTTTCCTGATGAAGAATTGATGGCAGTCAAAGTAACTACACCATGGTATGCTGATATTGTGAATTATTTAGTTACTAACACTGATGGAGATCCAAGCTCACAAAGCTCAAGTCATGTTCGTGATGATCGTGATCCTTTGAGTATCCATAGAGGTCCAATTACAAGAGCTAAATCAAAGATAATGCAACAAGCCTTGGCTGGTTTCATTGATATTGCTAGAGAGAAAGCCCAACAAAGCTTGAGCATGGAGGATGATAAAGTCTTCTACAACATGATCCAAGCCCAAGTTCAACCTTCTTGAAGACACACAAGTATTGGGCCGAAATGCAAATTAGGCTAGATGCATATTTTATTTAGTTAAGTATTATTGGGCTGAACATTGTCTTAATTTAATTTAAGCCCAATTTCTTTTTAAATAATAGATTTTGTAAGACTTCTATTACTTGTTCTGCAAGTTAGGAGAGTAGGATTCCTATTGCTTGTTCTGCAAGTTTGCTATTTCCTATTCTGCAAGTTAGGAAAGTAGGATTCCTATTACTTGTGCTGCAAGTTATCTATTTGCCTATAAATAGTTATGTAACCCTTTGGGGAGAACACAATTGATTTTAGTAATAAAATTGAGAGACTTCTTCTCTTTGGTTCTCTTGAGAACTCTTGAACTTATCAAGGTCTTCCTTGTGGCGTTCTTCTACCTTCCACCAATATATACCATAGGTTCTTGCTTTTCTAAGCAACGGGTCTTGGTCCAATACCATAGGTTCTTGTGTTTCTACACAACGGGTCTTGGTTTTATCTCTAATTTTTGTTTTCTTTTGCTGCGTTTTTAACTTGTTCTTGTTTTTCTTCAAGTGTTCTTCATGTTCTTCATTGAACCTCATCTTCTTTCGGTGAGGTTCATATCATTTGGTATCAGAGCTTAGGTTCAATTCATGGGAGCATCGTTTTTGTTTTTTTTTTCTTTTTCTTTCTTTGTCTTCTTGTCTTGGACAAAATTTGATCTTGAATCCTTTTCCAAGCCACCACTAATATTGTTTGTCCCTCAAACCTATTTTCTTTACTTAGCCACCAAGTAAACCCTATCTTGTTCTCCAAGCAACCAAATCCCAAAGGTTTTCTTGCTCACCAAGAAACCTTCAAAAGCTCTACATCACATAAAGACTACTTGTTTCACAAGCCACCATTCCCTCTCATTCCTTGCCACACAAGCTGCTACCAAAACTAGCTTGTTTTTGTCAAAAAGTTGCCTTGTTCCCCAAGTAAACCTCTTCTTATTATTTAGACTTTTTGTTTTTTTTCTTTATTGTTCGTTTACTTTAGTAAAATATAAAAGAAAAAGGAAAAAAAAGAGAAAAAAAAAGAAAAGAAAAAAAAAGAGAAAAGAAAAAAAAAATCAATTCAAGAGGGGATTTATTACATCGTGTGTAGCAAGTGCAACGTCAAAGGCAATTCGTGGAGGTGTGCTTCATCAAAATCTTGAGGTAGTCATTCTTTCTTGAGCTTTGAGATTTCTTATTTGCCTAATTTGAAAATTCATTGTTACCATTCTACCCTACTGCCTAAAATTACCTTTTGACCCTACCACATAAAAGGACAAAACTACCCCCACCTTTGGCTAAACCTTACCCTAATTAAACACTCATATTTTCTTCAAGGTTTAGTTTCATTGGAGTCTTCTTAGGTCTTATTGAGTCTTGCTAAGTCTTGTTGAGTCTTCATTGTTTTGTTTTCCCTCGATTAAAATCTTGTGCTCATCTTGTTTATTGTTGGTTGATAGTTGAATTCCATAAGCTGATTTTTGATTAAGTCTTGAGTTCACTATAGAACCTATAGAGAAAAGTTGTGTGAGGGAAAAAGGCAAGAGTGTGTTAGTTACATTAGTAGAGAAAAGCCATATTAAAATTGTGTGAAACACGAGTGTGAGTGTTACATTCTTGTGTGTATTGAGTGTAAACACGTGAGGTCATACTTGGGAGGTCCTTTTCTTTTACTAACATTTCTTGCAGGTTGCAATCATATCTTCTAATAGTGAAAAGCTTGATTTGAGTAAGATTGAGATCATGTTCCTAGCCATGCAACAACAACTTTCGAGGATAGAGTCGAAGTTGATTAAATATGATAAGTTGGAGCAACACGATGTTGCCCTAGCTAAGGTAAACCAAGATAAGACTTCTTATGCCTGTGATAATGTTGCTCATTATAAGTTGGATAGCAATTATGAAGAAGATTTTGATGATGATTTTATGCTGCAATTAGAGGATGATGAGGATAGTATGGAATTACCCATGGATGGAAAGGAATATATAGCATGTCAAACTTTAAGTGTGCTAATGAAAGATGAGGATCAATTGAGATTAAAAGAGAGTGAGAAAAAAATAGTGAGTGAAGATGAGGTTAAGCAAAAAGAGAAAACAATCAAGATTGAGTTTGATGCTTCAAGCATAGGTATCGAAGTTGTTTTAATGCAAAAGAAGCCCCCCATTGCTTTCTTCAGTGAGAAGTTAAGTGGAGCTGGCCTTAACTATCCCATGTACAATAAAGAGATGTATGCATTAGTGAGGACCTTGGAAACATGGCAACACTATTTATGGCCCAAGGAATTTGTCATCCACACTGATCATGAGTCCTTGAAGCACTTGAAAGGACAAAGCAAGTTGAACAAGCGTCATGCCAAGTGGATGGAGTTCATTGAGACATTTCCATATGTGATCAAATATAAACAAGGTAAAGAAAATGTCGTGGCTGATGCATTGTCTCGAAGGTATACTCTAATCACTACTCTTAATGCAAAACTACTTGGATTTGAGTATATTAAAGACTTGTATACTACTGATGAGGATTTTGAAAATGTGTTCATTGCATGTGAGAAAATTGGTTTTGGAAAGTTTTATAGGCATGATGGATTCTTATTTAGGGAAAATAGATTATGTGTGCCTAGGAGTTCTTTAAGAGAATTACTTGTTAGAGAAGCCCATAGTGGTGGATTAATGGGACATTTTAGAGTAAAGAAAACTTTAGATATATTGCATGATCACTTCTTTTGGCCTAACATGAAAAGAGATGTTGAAAAATTGTGTGAAAGATGTGTCACTTGTAAACAAGCTAAGTCTAGAGTTATGAATCATGGTCTTTATACTCCATTACCTATTCCTACTGCTCCTTGGACTGACATTTCTATGGACTTTGTTTTGGGGTTACCAAGAACAAAGAGAGGTAGAGATTCTGTTTTTGTTGTTGTTGACAGGTTCTCTAAGATGGCTCACTTCATTTCTTGTCACAAGACAGATGATGCAAGTAACATTGCCTATTTATTCTTCAAGGAAATTGTTCGTCTACATGGAGTTCCGAGGACCATTGTTTCTGACCGTGATGTGAAGTTCCTTAGCTACTTTTGGAAAACATTATGGGGAAAGTTAGGAACAAAGCTATTGTTTTCAACTACTTGTCATCCACAAACCGATGGTCAAACTGAAGTAGTCAATCGCACTTTGTCTACTTTGTTGAGATCCATTATTCAAAAGAATTTGAAGAATTGGGAAGATTGTTTGCCTCATGTGGAGTTTGCTTATAATAGAAGTGTGCATTCTACTACTAGTTATTCTCCATTTGAAGTTGTCTATGGTTTTAATCCACTCAGTCCATTGGATCTTTTACCACTACCTATTGAGGAGAGAGCTAGTTTGGATGGGGAAAAGAAAGCTGATTTTGTTAAGCAACTACATGAGAAGGTACGTCAAAACATTAAGAAGAGGACTGAGCAATATGCTACTCAAGCCAACAAGCATCGCAAGAAAGTTGTCTTTGAACCTGGTGATTGGGTTTGGGTACATATGCGTAAAGAGAGATTTCCTACTCAGCGTCGCTCCAAGTTGCAACCTCGAGGAGATGGACCATTCCAAGTGATTAAGAAGATCAATGACAATGCTTATAAGTTAGATCTTCCAGGTGAGTATAATGTTAGTGCTACATTTAATGTTTCTGATCTTTCTCCCTTTGATATTGATGTAGGTGATTCTGATTTGAGGACAAATCCTTTCGAGGAGAGGGGGAATGATGGAGATCCAAGCTCACAAAGCTCAAGTCATGTTCGTGATGATCGTGATCCTTTGAGTATCCATAGAGGTCCAATTACAAGAGCTAAATCAAAGATAATGCAACAAGCCTTGGCTGGTTTCATTGATATTGCTAGAGAGAAAGCCCAACAAAGCTTGAGCATGGAGGATGATAAAGTCTTCTACAACATGATCCAAGCCCAAGTTCAACCTTCTTGAAGACACACAAGTATTGGGCCGAAATGCAAATTAGGCTAGATGCATATTTTATTTAGTTAAGTATTATTGGGCTGAACATTGTCTTAATTTAATTTAAGCCCAATTTCTTTTTAAATAATAGATTTTGTAAGACTTCTATTACTTGTTCTGCAAGTTAGGAGAGTAGGATTCCTATTGCTTGTTCTGCAAGTTTGCTATTTCCTATTCTGCAAGTTAGGAAAGTAGGATTCCTATTACTTGTGCTGCAAGTTATCTATTTGCCTATAAATAGTTATGTAACCCTTTGGGGAGAACACAATTGATTTTAGTAATAAAATTGAGAGACTTCTTCTCTTTGGTTCTCTTGAGAACTCTTGAACTTATCAAGGTCTTCCTTGTGGCGTTCTTCTACCTTCCACCAATATATACCATAGGTTCTTGCTTTTCTAAGCAACGGGTCTTGGTCCAATACCATAGGTTCTTGTGTTTCTACACAACGGGTCTTGGTTTTATCTCTAATTTTTGTTTTCTTTTGCTGCGTTTTTAACTTGTTCTTGTTTTTCTTCAAGTGTTCTTCATGTTCTTCATTGAACCTCATCTTCTTTCGGTGAGGTTCATATCAAACACTTTGCCTCATGATTTGACTAGAGCTCAGAAGGATAAGCTTAAGAGTGATGCCAAATATTATATTTGGGATGACCCTTACTTGTGGAAGAATTGCTCTGACCAAATAATAAGAAGGTGTGTCATGCAAGATGAGATTCCATCAATCTTGATCTTTTGCCATAGCTATGAATGTGGAGGCCACTTTGGACCTAATAGGATGGCAAGAAAGGTATTAGAATGTGGATTCTTTTGGCCCACAATATTTAAAGATGCATACTTATTTTGCAAGACATGTGAGCATTGCCAAAAGTCAGGTAACATCTCTCAAAGAAACCAAATGCCACAAACTCCTATTCTAGTTTGTGAAATTTTTGATGTTTGGGGCATTGATTTCATGGGACCTTTTCCTTCCTCCTATAGTAATCTTTACATAATTCTTGCTGTTGATTTTGTCTCGAAATGGGTGGAAGCTAAAGCCACTAGGACTGATGATTCTAAAGTTGTTGCAGAATTTGTTAGATCTAATATTTTTGCTAGGTATGGAACACCAAGAGCTTTGATAAGTGATAGAGGTACCCACTTTTGCAATCGTATGATTGAAGCTTTATTGAAGAGGTACCACATCACTCACAAGGTGTCAACAGCCTACCATCCTCAAACAAGTGGCCAAGCAGAAGTCTCTAATAGGGAGATAAAAAGTATTCTAGAGAAAACTGTGAATCCTCAAAGGAAAGACTGGAGTATGAGGCTTAATGATGCATTATGGGCATATGGAACAGCCTATAAAACACCTATTGGGATGTACCCTTATAGGTTGGTTTATGGTAAGCCATGCCATCTTCCTGTTGAGTTGGAACATAAAGCTTATTGGGCTATAAAACAATGCAACACGAATTATGATGAAGTGGGAAACCATAGAAAGCTTCAGTTGCAAGAGCTAGAGGAGATTCGTAATGAAGCCTATGTAAACTCAAGGATTAAGGAGAAAACTAAAGCCTTCCATGACAAGAATATAGCAAGAAGACTTTTGAAATTGGACAAAAAGTTCTTCTCTATCACTCAAGGCTTAAGTTATTTCCAGGTAAGTTACGTTCTAGATGGGTAGGACCTTTTATTGTTACTAATGTTTTTCCTCATGGTGCAGTTGAAATTCAAAGTTCAAAAACTTCAAAAGCTTTCAAGGTGAATGGACATAGATTGAAACCATACTATGAGGGATTTAAAGTCTACAATGTGGAAGAGGTGAAGTTGGAAGATCCAATCTACGAGGATTGAAAGAGGTGGCAATGTCGAGCAAACGACAATAAACAAAAGTGCTACTTGGGAGGCAACCCAAGGATGTAAAAACAAGGGAGTATTTCTTTCCTTACTTGTATTACCATTTAATTTTTGAGTTTTTATTGTTCTTCTTTGCATGCTAGACTTACTTTGAGGGCAAAGTAAGATTTAAGTGTGGGGGGGGGGGGGGGGGGGGGAATATTGGTTTATGAGTCTATAGAGTTTTTTTTAGGAAGTGAAAATTAAAAAAAAAGGTCAAATTTTTAAGAGTTTTGAAGATCATGATATGTTTTCTTTCTTTTAAGGATTGATTCTAAACTAAAACAAAGTTTTATCAGAAAGTTGAGACTATTTTGATTGTTATTATTGTTGAAGTGAGTACTTTCTAAAGAATTTATGTGAGTTCATGATTAAATATGATTGATCATATGATATTGATAATGTGATTAGTTCATTGAAGTTGGTATAAGCAAAGGATAAATAGACAAGAATAAAAAAATAAAAAATAAAAAAAAACATAAAACAAAAAAAAGAAGAAAAAGAAAAAAAATAGAGGTTGAAAGCTTTAAATTCTACTCCAATGTTTTGAGTTGCTTGATCTTGTTGATTAAATTCTTGAAGTGACTTGAAATATGAGTATGCAAAGCACTCTAAAAGAGGGCTAACTTGTTGAGTAACCGGGTGTTGGTATCACCAATATTAACATTCGCGTAAAAAGGCAAGTAAGTACTTAGGGAAACCATTGTTGAAACCTCAAAAGAAAAAAAAAAGGTTCTTGATCTATTGACTTTGTTTGTAGTAATGTAAAGTGGATAATTGCAAAGTTGATATTATATGTTTCAGTTGTGTTGATTGTAAAATTTGCATGAATTTATTTAGAAGTATGCATGAATATGAGAAGTAATGATTAGAATATGATTAACTTGATTATTTAACTCTTGTTGAAGTTACGAGTTAAGAATTGAAAGATTTGAAAATATGTCCATGATCTTAATCTTGTTTTGGAGATGGAGTCATAATTTTTAAAAATTGAGTCTTATTTTGAATTTTTAGGATTGAGTCTTAAGTAAAAGATTTTGTGGGTATATCTTCTGAAAGCCCTCACGAGACACAACTCGTCCACTAGGGGTGACTAGGGGTTTAAAGGCTTATTGCATATGCTAAATGCAATCGTGATTCCTATGAAAGTGATTTAGGATTTTAGGATTTAGTTCTTTAGGAATTAGTTTAGCTAAGGTTTGCTAGAGGACTAGCAAAAGCTAAGTGTGGGGGAATTTGATAGGATGATATTTTGTAAATTTTATATGTGCTAGTATATTTTCTTTACTGATGTTTTATGCCTAAAAGAGCTTACTAATGTTTATTTTATGTTTTAGGTATTAAATATCAAAGTTGGAATAAAAAGAAGCTAAAAAGAGCAAAGTGCAGTATTTTCTGTCCAGCTTGAAAGATTGACGTTTTTGACCAATTTAATGACCTGATCTGAAGAAGTGGCCTTCATGGAAGTTGTAGAGGACTTCTCAAGGTTTCTCGAATGCACAAGATCGCAAAAATCGGAGTTGGGTGGGTCAAATGTCTGGACAAAATCAGTACGAAATTTTGGGCAGAATAACGAGATTAAGAAGAAATTCCAACAAAGCAAGTTCAAGACCAGATTTGGTTAAGACAAGATAATTTCTTAATTTTATTGTCTTAGATCTGTAATTAATTAATAAGAATAGGCCTTAGGAATTTTACTTAGAAAATAATTGTAAAAGATGATGAGATAAAGGTAAGAGTTTGACTAGTCAAATTACTTGTTTCCCAAGTAAACTCTTATCTGAATCCCACATTGCTTAGGAAAGTATTTTAAACTCTTCCTTAGGCCTATATAAAGAGCTCAAGGCTCTAATAAACAGCATCCCTCACATCCCTCTTCCCTCTTAGTCTTTTGTAAGGTTTTCTTTAAGGTTTTAATAAAAGTTTTATTTTCTTTCTTTTAATTTTGATATTGCTGATTTCTTTTTCTTTAAAAATTTTATTTTTCTTCTTTTCTTTATCATTGGTCTTGCTGATTTCTTTCTTTTAAGTTATAAAATTATTTTCCTTTTAGTCTTCCTAATAGAAACAGATTTAATTTCTTTATTTAAACTGATTCTTCCCTTAGGTTTATTAGGTTTTATCTATTTTATAATGTTATATGGTTGCTGATTTCTTTGGTGATAATTATTTTGATTCTTGTCTTTTTTTTCATATTATTTATTTAGTTCTTGCTAGTTTATAATCTTGATTCCAGATTTCTTGTTTTAGATTATTAAAGATTGATATATTGATTGTCTTTTGCATGATTCTTGATATCTTTATAATATTAAACTTGAAATTTATGATCTTGAATATGACTGGTGAGTAGCTTTCTTATTCAGTTACAAGGTAAATTGATTGTTCTTGGAAAAAGAATGTTGTGAGATTTTGAGTTTATAATATAATTTTTGATTAAGTATCCAAGATTCTCTGAGCACATTTGCATGATTATTTGCTTGATTAGATGGTAGGGCCCACTATTTAATTTAATTGAATAATCTACTGCCAGATTAAAAACATAAGTCCGTAATTGCTTATGGAGTTAATCACTAGGGATGGAGGAGAATTGAGGTTTAGATTAAATGAATCGAGCTTATGTGTTTGTTATCTAATGTCAACCCATATCTTTCTAGTTGTTAATGCTGCTACAACTTATATCTAGAGAGCTTGTTCTAGGTAGGTTAAGTAGTTAGAGATTAGTTAAAGAGCTTGTTTTAACTAACGACTCAGTAAGGGAAAATGGTGTAACAGAGCTTGTTGTTATGCTACGGTTGACTATTTAATTGACAATAATATTTTGTAATCAATGATCAACTTCTAAATCCAAGAATAATTAATTACCTTGTAACTGAAGCTTTTTCATATTTGTTTTTGATATTTAATAATCCTTGCTTTCTCTCTTTTAGGCATAGCTTACAAAACTCCAAAACCCCAAAATTTCTTCTTTCCGTAAAACTTAAGATTAGATTTTTAATTTAATAATTAACTTAAATAATTCAGTCTCTGTGGGTTCGACCCTTACTCTGCTATCTACATAGTAGAGTTAGGAAGTTTTATTTTTGGTGACTGATGACACACACCAATTTCCTTTAACCTTTCCATGTTTGTATAGTAATCCAAGCTAGAATGGTTGGATAAACTATATTGAGAAGTTGCATTGTGTGTTATAGGTAAAGGAGGAAATGTATCAAGTAGGCCCCACAAGATAATCTGTAATCTGGACGGATCTCGAAGTGGCAAAATATGAATCGCGGGCTTAAAATACCTAAGTGGTAAGAAGATAACTTCTTCAAAATGTCAAATTAAGTGATGGTATCATTAGGGGCATTTTAGTCATTTCACCCATATTATCGGCCCATTTATATTTTAAGGTCAAAGAATTGACTTCTATATTATTAGAAGATTATGATTATGTGAAAATAAATGAGATTTTAAACATATAAGTGATATGTGGGACATAGAAGGAATAAGAACAATTTCTAAATGGTCAAAGGGTCAATGGTCAAAGGATGAGGTGTAAATGGATAAAGATAAATTAAATGAAATGTTTCTTTGTCTTTATCTCCACCAAAAGGGGCCGGCTGCCATTATTGCTATTCCACCAAAAGGATAAATAGACAAGAACAAAAAAAAACATAAAAAGAGAAGAAAAATAGAGGTTGAAAGCTTTAAATTCTACTCCAATGTTTTGAGTTACTCAATCTTGTTGATTAAATTCTTGAAGTGACTTAAAATATGAGTATGCAAAGCACTCTAAAAGAGGGCTTACTTGTTAAGTAACCGGGTGTTGGTATCACCAATATTAACATTCGCGTAAAAAGGCAAGTAAGTACTTGGGGAAACCATTATTGAAACCTCAAAAGAAAAAAAAAGAAAAAGAAGGAAGAGAAAATAGAAAAAAAATTCTTGATCTATTGACTTTGTTTGTGGTAATGTAAAGTGGATAATTGCAAAGTTGATATTATATGTTTCAATTGTGTTGATTGTGAATTTTGCATGAATTTATTTAGAAGTATGCATGAGTATGAGAAGTAATGATTAGAATATGATTGACTTGATTATTTGACTCTTGTTGAAGTTATGAGTTAAGAATTGAAAGATTTGAAAATATGTTCATGATCTTAATCTTTTTTTGAGTCTTAATTTTTAATTTTTCAGTCTTATTTTGAATTTTTAGGATTGAGTCTTAAGTAAAAGATTTTGTGGGTATATCTTCTGAAAGCCCTCACGAGACACAACTCGTCCACTAGGGGTGACCTAGGGGTTTAAAGGCTTATTGCATATGCTAAATGCAATCGTGATTCCTACGAAAGTGAGTTAGGATTTTAGGATTTAGTTCTTTAGGAATTAGTTAGCTAAGGTTTGCTAGAGGACTAGCAAAAGCTAAGTGTGGGGGAATTTGATAGGATGATATTTTGTGAATTTTATATGTTGCAATATATTTTTTTTATTGATGTTTTATGCCTAAAAGAGCTTACTAATGTTTATTTTATGTTTTAGGTATTAAATATCAAAGTTGGAATAAAAAGAAGTTAAAAAGAGCAAAGTGCAGTATTTTCTGTCCAGCTTGAAAGATTGACATTTTTGACCAATTTAACGACCTGATCTCAAGATGTGGCCTTCATGGAAGTTGTAGAGGACTTCTCAAGGTTTCCAGAATGTCCAAGATCGCAAAAATCGGAGTTCATTTGGTGGGTCAAACGTCTGGACAAAATCAGTACGAAATTCTGGACAGAAAAACGAGATTGAGAAGAAATTCCAACAAAGCAAGTTCAAGACCAGATTTTGTTGAGACAAGATAATTTCTAAATTTTATTTTGTCTTAGATCTCTAATTAATTAATAAAAATAGGCCTTAGGAATTTTACTTAGAAAATAATTGTAAAAAGATGATGAGATAAAGGTAAGAGTTTGACTAGTCAAATTACTTGTTTCCCAAGTAAACTCTTATCTGAATCCCACATTGCTTAGGAAAGTCTTTTAAACTCTTCCTTAGGCCTATATAAAGAGCACAAGGCTCTCATAAACAACATCTCTCTTATCCCTCACATCCCTCTCCTCCCTCTTCTCTTTTAGTCTTGTAGGATTTTCTTTAGGGTTTTTAATAAAAATTTTATTTATTTTTAATTAGTTGCTGATTTCTTTATTATTTTTAATTCTGATTTTGTTTTCTTTATTTAAATTAATATTGTTTGTGTGTTCTTGCTTGTTAGTTTATAATCTTGATTATTAATTCTGATTTTATATTATTAAAGATTGCTTCTTTGATTGTTTCTTGCATGATATTTGTAATCTTTATAATATTAAACTTGAATTTTATGATCTTGAATATGACTAGTGAGTAGTTTTCTTATTCAGTTATGAGGTAAATTGATTATTCTTGGGAAAAGCATGTTGTGAGATGATAGGATGATATTTTGTGAATTTTATATGTGCTAATATATTTTCTTTATTGATGTTTTATGCCTAAAAGAGCTTACTAATGTTTATTTTATGTTTTAGGTATTAAATATCAAAGTTGGAATAAAAAGAAGTTAAAAAGAGCACAGTGCAGTATTTTCTGTCCAGTTTGAAAGATTGACATTTTTGACCAACATAACGACCTGATCTCAAGAAGTGGCCTTCATAGAAGTTGTAGAGGACTTCTCAAGGTTTCCAGAATGTCCAAGATCGCAAAAATCGGAGTTCATTTGGTGGGTCAAACGTCTGGACAAAATCAGTACGAAATTCTGGACAGAAAAACGAGATTGAGAAGAAATTCCAACAAAGCAAGTTCAAGACCAGATTTTGTTGAGATAAGATAATTTCTTAATTTTATTTTGTCTTAGATCTGTAATTAATTAATAAAAATAGGCCTTAGGAATGTTACTTAGAAAATAATTGTAAAAAGATGATGAGATAAAGGTAAGAGTTTGACTAGTCAAATTACTTGTTTCCCAAGTAAACTCTTATCTGAATCCCACATTGCTTAGGAAAGTCTTTTAAACTCTTCCTTAGGCCTATATAAAGAGCACAAGGCTCTCATAAACAGCAATCCCTCAAATCCCTCACATCCCTCTCTTCCCCCTCTTCTCTCTTGTTTAGTTTTAGAGTATATTTAATAGAAATTTTATTTTTATTATTTTGCTTATTTCTTTATTATTATTTTTAATTCTGATTTTGTTTTCTTTATTTAAATTAATATTTTTTGTGTGTTCTTGCTTGCTAGTTTATAATCTTGATTATTAATTCTGATTTTATATTATTAAAGATTGCTTCTTTGATTGTTTCTTGCATGATAATTGTAATCTTTATAATAATAAACTTGAATTTTATGATCTTGAATATGTCTAGTGAGTAGTTTTCTTATTCAGTTATGAGGTAAATTAATTATTCTTGGGAAAAGCATGTTGTGAGATTCTTGAACCTATTATATAATTGTTGATTAAGTATCCAAGATTCTCTGAGCACATTATAATGGTTGTTTGTTTGATTAGATAGGGTGCACACTATTTAGTTAAACTAAATAATCTACCGCCAGATTAAAAACATAAGTCCGTAATTGCTTGTGGAGTTAATCAATAGGGATGGAGGAGAATTAAGGTTTAGATTAAATGAACCGAGCTTATGTGTTTGTTATCTAATGTCAACCCGTATCTTTCTTGTTGTTAATGCTGCTACAACTTATATCTAGAGAGCTTGTTCTAGGTAGGTTAAGTAGTTAGAGATTAGTTAAAGAGCTTGTTTTAACTAACGACTCAGTAAGGAAAGATGGTGTAACAGAGCTTGTTGTTATGCTACGGTTGACTATTTAATTGACAGTGATATTTTGTAATCAATGATCAACATCAAAATCCAAGAATGATTGATTGCCTCGTAACTGAAGCTTTTTGCTATTTGTCTTTGATACTTAATAATTCTTGTTTTCTTTATTTTAGAATAGTCTCCAAAACCCCCAAACTTCTTCTTTCCCTAAACCCTAAGATTAGATTTTTAATTTAATAATCAACTTAAAAAAAATTCAGTCTCTGTGGGTTCGACCCTTGCTCCGCTATCTACATAGTAGAGTTAGGAAATTTTATTTTTGGTGACTGACGACACTCATCAAATTTTGGCGCCGTTGCCGGGGATTGAATTTTTGTTTAAGTTAATTATTTTAATTAAAATCTGATTTTTTTTCTTTTCTTTTCTTTTTCAGGGATTGCTTGTCTGAGAAGGATTCTAGTCACAAACTTCAAAAGATTAGGGAGTACATACAAGCAACCCAAAGCGTGGTGCCACAAACACCACAACATCCACCATCACTACCCCCTAAGACAAGAAGAGGACTCCATGGAGCAAGCTTATGAACCACACTATGATTATGACCCATACTATAATTATGAACCACACTACGATACCTACTATCAAGGATGGTGGGATCATTCAAATTTTAGTTATGGGAATCAATATGAGGTTTACAATGTGCCATTCCAAGATGCATATCAAGCTCCATCTCAAGACTCAGGTATGCCTCCACCTCAAGAATCAGGTATGTCTCTTGAAGATATTGTTAAGACTCTTGAGATTAAAACTTTACAATTGTCACAAGAGGCTGATGTTTATATTAAGAATATTGATCACCATGTGAGTCAAATAATGAATTCCATAAGTAACATTGAAGCTATGACCTCTCAACCTGTGGAGAATCCAAGAGATAATGTTACTAACATCACCTTGAAAAGTGAAAGGGCAATTGAATCCAAGGAAAGTGCACATGAAGATGTCGACAACTTTATAGAAAGGGAGGATGAAACTGATTTCAATATTAAAGGTGGAGTTGTTGACATGCACAATGTAAAAGGGAGAGAGAATTTCGACAACTTTATAAAGCACTATGAGGATGTTGAAATCAAGGAATTCAAAGCTGAGGTAAGTGATAAACAAATTCCTTTTAATGCTTCTACTTACCCTCCTCCTTTTCCTGGTAGGTTTGCAAGAGCTACAAATGAAGAGCAAGACAAGGAGACCTTGAAGACATTTAGGAAAATGGAAGTTAATATTCCTCTCTTTGATGAAATTAAGGATCAAGTGCTTTGCGATGCCAAGTTTTTAAGGGAACTATGCAATTCCAAGAGGAAATTAAAAGGTGATGAAAAGCAAGTTCTTAAAGATGAGCTAGAAATAGCCACAAGTAAAAATCTTGAGAATGAGGAACTCGAGAAACCGATAAAAAAGTTAAGGTCTGGGATTGGATGATGGAAGGTGGAGCAGTCGAGCTAACGACATTAAACAAAAGCGCTACTTGGGAGGCAACCCAAGGATGTAAAACGAGGGAGTATTTCTTTCCTTACTTGTATTACCATTTAATTTTTGAGTTTTTTTATTGTTCTTCTTTGCATGCTAGACTTACTTTGAGGACAAAGTAAGATTTAAGTGTGGGGGGGAATATTGGTTTATGAGTCTATAGATTTTTTTTCTAAGAAGTGGAAATTGTTTTTTTTTTTTTGAAAAAAAAAAGACGTCAAATTTTTAAGAGTTTTAAAGATCATGATATGTTTTCTTTCTTTTAAGGATTGATTCTAAACTAAAACATAGTTTTATAAAAGAGTTGAGACTATTTTGATTGTTATTATTGTTGAAGTGAGTACTTTATAAATAATTTATGTGAGTTCATGATTAAATATGATTGCTCATATGATATTGATAATATGATTAGTTCATTGAAGTTTGTATAAGCAAAGGATAAATAGACAAGAAAAAAAAAAGAACATAAAAAGAGAAGAAAAATAGAGGTTGAAAGCTTTAAATTCTACTCCAATGTTTTGAGTTACTCGATCTTGTTGATTAAATTCTTGAAGTGACTTAAAATATGAGTATGCAAAGCACTCTAAAAGAGGGCTTACTTGTTGAGTAACCGGGTGTTGGTATCACCAATATTAACATTCGCGTAAAAAGGTAAGTAAGTACTTAGGGAAACCATTATTGAAACCTCAAAAGAAAAAAAAAAATTCTTGATCTATTGACTTTGTTTGTGGTAATGTAAAATGGATAATTGCAAAGTTGATGTTATATGTTTCAATTGTGTTGATTGTGAATTTTGCATGAATTTATTTAGAAGTATGCATGAATATGAGAAGTAATGATTAGAATATGATTGACTTGATTATTTGACTCTTGTTGAAGTTATGAGTTAAGAATTGAAAGATTTGAAAATATGTCTATGATCTTAATCTTGTTTTGAGTCTTAATTTTTAAATTTTTGAGTCTTATTTTGAATTTTTAGAATTGAGTCTTAAGTAAAAGATTTTGTAGGTATATCTTCTGAAAGCCCTCATGAGACACAACTCGTCCACTAGGGGTGACCTAGGGGTTTAAAGGCTTATTGCATATGCTAAATGCAATCGTGATTCCTACGAAAGTGAGTTAGGATTTTAGGATTTAGTTCTTTAGGAATTAGTTACCTAAGGTTTGCTAGAGGACTAGCAAAAGCTAAGTGTGGGGGAATTTGATAGGATGATATTTTGTGAATTTTATATGTGCTAATATATTTTCTTTATTGATGTTTTATGCCTAAAAGAGCTTACTAATGTTTATTTTATGTTTTAGGTATTAAATATCAAAGTTGGAATAAAAAGAAGTTAAAAAGAGCACAGTGCAGTATTTTCTGTCCAGTTTGAAAGATTGACATTTTTGACCAACATAACGACCTGATCTCAAGAAGTGGCCTTCATAGAAGTTGTAGAGGACTTCTCAAGGTTTCCAGAATGTCCAAGATCGCAAAAATCGGAGTTCATTTGGTGTGTCAAACGTCTGGACAAAATCAGTACGAAATTCTGGACAAAAAAACGAGATTGAGAAGAAATTCCAACAAAGCAAGTTCAAGACCAGATTTTGTTGAGATAAGATAATTTCTTAATTTTATTTTGTCTTAGATCTGTAATTAATTAATAAAAATAGGCCTTAGGAATTTTACTTAGAAAATAATTGTAAAAAGATGATGAGATAAAGGTAAGAGTTTGACTAGTCAAATTACTTGTTTCCCAAGTAAACTCTTATCTGAATCCCACATTGCTTAGGAAAGTCTTTTAAACTCTTCCTTAGGCCTATATAAAGAGCACAAGGCTCTCATAAACAGCAATCCCTCAAATCCCTCACATCCCTCTCTTCCCCCTCTTCTCTCTTGTTTAGTTTTAGAGTAGATTTAATAGAAATTTTATTTTTATTATTTTGCTTATTTCTTTATTATTATTTTTAATTCTGATTTTGTTTTCTTTATTTAAATTAATATTTTTTGTGTGTTCTTGCTTGCTAGTTTATAATCTTGATTATTAATTCTGATTTTATATTATTAAAGATTGCTTCTTTGATTGTTTCTTGCATGATAATTGTAATCTTTATAATAATAAACTTGAATTTTATGATCTTGAATATGTCTAGTGAGTAGTTTTCTTATTCAGTTATGAGGTAAATTAATTATTCTTGGGAAAAGCATGTTGTGAGATTCTTGAACCTATTATTTAATTGTTGATTAAGTATCCAAGATTCTCTGAGCACATTATAATGGTTGTTTGTTTGATTAGATAGGGTGCACACTATTTAGTTAAACTAAATAATCTACCGCCAGATTAAAAACATAAGTCCGTAATTGCTTGTGGAGTTAATCAATAGGGATGGAGGAGAATTAAGGTTTAGATTAAATGAACCGAGCTTATGTGTTTGTTATCTAATGTCAACCCGTATCTTTCTTGTTGTTAATGCTGCTACAACTTATATCTAGAGAGCTTGTTCTAGGTAGGTTAAGTAGTTAGAGATTAGTTAAAGAGCTTGTTTTAACTAACGACTCAGTAAGGAAAGATGGTGTAACAGAGCTTGTTGTTATGCTACGGTTGACTATTTAATTGACAGTGATATTTTGTAATCAATGATCAACATCAAAATCCAAGAATGATTGATTGCCTCGTAACTGAAGCTTTTTGCTATTTGTCTTTGATACTTAATAATTCTTGTTTTCTTTATTTTAGAATAGTCTCCAAAACCCCCAAACTTCTTCTTTCCCTAAACCCTAAGATTAGATTTTTAATTTAATAATCAACTTAAAAAAAATTCAGTCTCTGTGGGTTCGACCCTTGCTCCGCTATCTACATAGTAGAGTTAGGAAATTTTATTTTTGGTGACTGACGACACTCATCATGAGATTCTTGAACCTATTATATAATTGTTGATTAAGTATCCAAGATTCTCTGAGCACATTATAATGATTGTTTGTTTAATTAGATAGGGTGCACAATATTTAGTTAAATTAAATAATCTACCGCCGGATTAAAAACATAAGTCCGTAATTGCTTGTGGAGTTAATCACTAGGGATATAGGAGAATCAAGGTTTAAGTTAAATAAACCGCGCTGAGTGAGTTTGTTACTTAATGTTGACTCAAATCTTTCTAGATATTAATGCTGCTATTAAAACTTAATCTATAGCGCTGAGCATAGGTAAATTTTGATAGTTAGAGATTAATTAAGACGCTGAGCCTTTAATTAACAACACAGTAAGGAAAGATAGGTGTAATTGGACGCTGGGGAATTACACTACGGTTGACTACTTAATTGACAATGATCTTAAATAATCAATGATCAACATCTAAATACAAGAATAATTAAATGCCTCATAACTAAAGCTTTTTGCTATTTGTTTTTTTTTATATTTAATAATTCTTGTTTTTTTTATTTTAGAATAGTCTCTAAAACCCCCAAATTCCTTCTTTCCCTAAACCCTAAGATTAGATTTTTAATTTAATAATTAACTTAAATAATTCAGTCTCTGTGGGTTTGACCCTTGCTCCGCTATCTACATAGTAGAGTTAGGAAATTTTATTTTTGGTGACTGACGACACTCATCACTGAGCGTAAACTCACTCCTTTACATTATTTTTCCCAGACTATTTCCAGTGATTTTCACTCTAGGCATAGGAGTTTACTTTTTGGATTTTATAGTATTCCTTCCAGGCACGCTTCCAATTCCTTGAAGGTATATTCATTTCGTTATGTACTCCAGACTATTGTACAATATACAGTGATGTATATTAGACCATTTGGGGATGTAAATTGTTATATGAATTAGTATGTATTTAAATGAAAGTTTTTAAACCCATGTGTTTAAGGACTCATGTGTATGTATGAGAAATACTTTTCAATTGAAATTGAGATCGCCATGTTAAACGATTAACTATAGGGTATAAGAAGAGGAAAGGATGACTCGACAAACAGCCTAACCAATCTTATGTAATAATCTCTAATCATTTCTACGTCTTGACCTGATCTAATAATCTAAGATACTTGGTTTAATTTGAGGGCTAGCTATAAAATTAACATCTACTGTCTCAACATTGATACTAAGCTCAGCGAACTGCTCAAGCAATTCCCATTCTTTGAGCATCATAACAGAAACCATACTCTTCCTGCTCAGAGCATCTGCAACTACATTCGCCTTGCTCAGATGGTACTGAATCTCAAAGTCATAATCCTTAAGAAGCTCTACCCAATGTCTCTGCCTCATATTAAGCTCCTTCTGATCAAATATATACTTCAGACTCTTATGGTCAGTGAAAATCTAGAGCTTCTCACCATACAAATAATGCTGCCATATCTTTAGAGCAAAAACCACTATGGCTAACTCTAAATTATGTGTAGGGTAGTTATGCTCATGTTTCTTAAGCTGGTGTGAATCATATACGACTACTCTACCATGCTGCATTAGCACACAACTTAGACTATGATGGGAAGCATCACTGTATACAGCGAAGCCTCCGAATCCACTTAAAATGGTCAGGATTGGTGCTGTAGTCAATCTTTGCTTAAGCTCCTAAAAACTTTGATCACACTGATTTGACCATTCAAACGGAACCCCTTTGCATGTAAGCCTAGTCAATAGAGCTGCAATCCGAGAAAAAGCTTCAATAAACCTTCGATAGTACCATACCAATCCTAGGAAACTCCGAATCTCAGTCACTATCTTTGGTTTCTCCCACTGGAGTACTACCTTAACCTTGGACGGATCAACTGACACCCTGTCCGTACATACTACATGACCAAGGAAAGCTATCCAATTTAACCAAAATTCACACTTACTGAACTTCCCATAAAGCTACTTATCTCGGATAGTCTGGACCATAATCCTCAGATACTGCTCGTGCTTCTCCCGGGACTTAGAATAGATTAGAATATCATTTATAAAGACAATCACAAATTTATCCAGATACTCTCGAAACACATCATTCATCAAATTCATGAAAGCGACATGGGCATTGGTTAAACCGAAAGGCATCACCAGAAACTCGAAATGGCCTTATTGGGTTCTAAAGGCCGTCTTTGGTATATCTTCCTTCCTAATCCTCAACTGATGATAGCCTGATCTCAAATCAATCTTAGAAAACACTGAAGCCCCTTTCAACATGTCAAACAAATCATCTATTCTTGGCAGGGGATACTTATTCTTAATTGTAGCCTTATTTAGTAACCTGTAGTCGATACATAATAGGAGACTACCATATTTCTTTCTCACAAACAGTACCGAAGCACCCCATAAACACACACTTGGTCTAATAAAACCCTTATCAAGTAACTTTTGCAATTGTTTCTTTAATTCTTCCAATTCAACTAATGCCATCTGGTAGGGAGATTTAGAGATAGGTTGGGTATTCGGCACTAAATCAATAGTAAACTCCAGCTTTCTCTCTAGTGGTAATCCCGGTAACTCATCTAGAAACATGTCGAGAAACTCACAAACCACTGGTATATCTGATATACGAGGAGGTTTTCAACTCGTATCAGAGACAAAGGCAATATAACCTTTACACAAATAAATTCATTTGTAATTTCAAACATATAAACATTATACAACTTCACCAAACATAACATCGTATATTTTATTCCTTAATGGCAAAACATATCTCAAATTTGTTAGGTAAGAAGAAGGTTACAGTCTTAGTGTAGCAATCTAGACTTGCACGATTTGTGGCTAGCCAATCCATGCCTAAGATTACATAGAAGCTATACATGTTTAACAAAACAAGATCTGCTAACATAACCCTATCTCGTACCTTAATTTCACAATTCTTACACACCATATCTGTCATTTGAGATTCATACATAGGTGTGCTAATATGCAATAGGTGACCTCGAGGCTCAGGTTCTCAGGTTCTAAATGCAAATTGCGTGCAATCTGTGGTGATATAAATGAGTGTGTGGACCTTGGGTGAAATAAAACATGCGCCTCATAATTATAGACAAGAAGATTACCTCTAATAGTCTTAAAGCAGGTGTCGGTAGTCTCCTTGTCTAACCTAAAAAATGCACCTAGGTAACAGGCTTCTTACCCTTCTCAACTGCGGTAGCCTGTTTCTGTGGGGCCTATCTCTGTGGAACCCGTGTCTATGGCCGCTGTTGTGGGGGCTGCTACGGCTGTGGGGTCTTATCCTACATCTGTGGGGAATCTTTGATCAAATGACCCTTTTCACCACACATAAAACAACTACTAGTGACCCAGTGGCATGGCCCACTGAGTGTCTTACCACAATCTCTGCACCGTCTAACAACCCTCTAGGAGCCTCTGGTGATCTCTATTGTATTAGTAGGAATCTTGGGCTTATCAGCCCTCGCTTGATAATCATCAGTCCTCAATCTCTCAGGCAAACTCCACTTTTGCTCTGATCGGGAACTCCTGTCCTCTTACCTTTACCCTTACTCTTACTTCTTAACCCATACTGTGCCTGTGTAACATCTAGACCCCTACTATATCTTGAGCCCGTTTGAGAGCATCCTCAAACTCAGTAATACGAAATCCCAATAATTTATCTCGAATGGCTGGTTTCAGTCCAGACAAAAACCTCTTGGTATAGCGCTCCTGATCTCTAACTGTCTTAGGGTCATAACTCATCAGGGTCGTAAATTGGTTCTCATACTCATCAACTGACATACTACCTTGTACTAAATTCAAAAAATATATCTGCATCTTCTTTTGGGCAGTACGGGGAACAAATTGGGTCCTGAAGACTAACAGAAAGGTATCCCAACTAATCACTGGGTGTCGGGTAGTCAATTATCTCTTAGTGGCTCTCCACCAGTGTCTTGCTTGACCCTTCTGTTGGATTATGCCCTTAGAACCATTCATTAGATGATTGACTTTGGCATTTTGTATGTATCATGACATTTTATTTATTATAGCTCATTATTATATTTGTCTTATAACTGCGTAATGTAATCTTATATGATAATGTCCTTAGAATAGTAATAACACACTATTCTTAAAATATCCCTAGTCAAGTTTTATTGTGAACAAGGATAACAATGTACGATAAGACTAGTATGTGGTTGACTGATGACCATTGTCATAGATATAGGATATCAAGTCATCACATAGGTACATGTTAGAGAACTATGTACTGGATCGACCCTCTATGAGAACGCTACATGGATTGTTATATGAGTGTCATAAGCGATTCTCATAGTGATGATGGTGTATGTGATCCTTTGACTTGAGATCATCAGAGATCCCAACATAGAGAATTGCATACTTTAATGCTGCTAGATGTCATTCGTAACAGGATGGACTATAAAGGTAGAAATTGGGTATGCTTTGATCTATGTAGAGGGATGTTGAGTGATCAAGATAGGATTTATCCCTCTTATATAACAAGAGTGATGTCTTACTAAGAAATGCATGGCCGTGCTCGAATAAGTCAATATGAGATATTGATTTTATTTGTTTAATTAGTCTACTCAGGAATCAAGAAACGCTGATTAGACTATACAAGTGTGACACATTCCATGACTTGTGTCTAATCAAGACATCAAAGGATAAAGGGATTAGACTACACGATAACATCTATCACGAGTAAGGTTATGTCGAGTCATTGACATTCTCGTTACATGGGTAGCAATGATGTGTTGCTAGATACCGCTCATTGCCTATGACAATTTTGTCATTGCCATTGTTTTGAGAACCTATTGGGTCGCACACTTAGAACGGATCAATGAGGAGCTTAATTAATCCTATTTTGAATTGGATTAAGGATATATCTAATCTTATTCTGAATTGGATTAAGGATATAGCTAATCCTATTCTAAGTAGGATTAGAGTTCTGTTTGGCAGTAAATTTTAGGGTAAAATTTACTGCTTATAAAAGGATGTTTTTCTAAAAACAGGCTGCACAAAAATATAACAGAAAAGGTATTCTTTTAATCGAAGCTAGCAAATCGATTATAAGAATCAAAAACGCTCTTTAAGGCTTCTGATCGTGAGACGTTCAAGAGTCGTGAGATCCGTTCGTGTGGATACCATAGAGGCAGGAACGAAAAGTTGCTGCTTGTGATTCGACCAAAGACAGAAAAAATCAGAGAAAACGTTAAGTAAAATCTCGAAACCCTAATCAGGCAACCCTCCGAATCGATCCTGGTGGAGGCCGAATGATTTAAATTCTGCTGTGTGTTTGTTTCGGTTTCCTTCACCTTCAACATATAAGTACCCATACTGACTTTCTCGGCATCTGCGCACCCCAAGTAATCAAAAGTTGTCTCTAACTCTAATAGCCACTACTCGGCCTTAACTGGACCTTAATCCCCTTCGACTCTGGGGGATTCATCTTAAGAAAGTCTTGTAATCTACCCGTATCTCTATCATCTTTGGGCTATGGGACTGGAGGCTGAGGAGCTGGAGGTGCCGAAGTAGCCTGTAGAGGAGGAGGTGGGGAAGTAGGTGTGGGCACCGTGGCACCTGTTGATGGGATGATATTTTGTGAATTTTATATGTGCTAATATATTATTTATATTGATTTTTTATGCCTAAAGGAGATTCCTAATGTTTAGTTTATGTTTTAGATATTAAATATCAAAGTTGGAATTAAAAGGAGCTAAAAAGAGCAAAGTGCAGTTTTTCTGTCCAGTTCAAAAGATTGATGAATTTGACCAACTTAACGACCTGATCTCAAGAAGTGACCTTCATGAAAGTTGTAGAAGACTTCTCAAGATTTTCAGAATGTACAATATCTCAGAACAATTCTCTCATTTCCATCCTTTTGATTTCAATCAGATCATACCTAATAGGTAAATTCGATATTATTTTCCAATATCGATATTTGCAATATTTTCGTCTAATACGGTGAAGCAATTCGTCTAAATTTATCACCATCAATTATTCTTTTCAAACTTTCTCTCTGTCAAATCAATAAATCAATATTCAAATCATTCAATATTCATTTCATTCGGGTTTCAAATTGCTCAGTACTCCAATTATTCAAAAATCAATTCACTTGGTATTCAAACCATTCGGTATTCAATATCCTTTTTCATAATTATCGACTTGAGGTTCAATTTCATTAACTATCACAAAATCAGATCACAATCGTCAAATCAATTTTTCATATGTCTCGTATAATTTAATATTGAAATTATGAAATTGTCAAATCTTGTTATTCAAGGCCTTTTCTATGGTTATAAGTAAACCATATATTCACATATTTCATCACTCATTTATTTAAATCTATAAATGATCGGATTGTGTCGTAATTCAACCTCAATTTCAATTGAATTATGTCTGCATATATTATACATTCGTTATGACTCAGTATCATAACTATCCATCGTGTACCATAGTATTAATACTAAGACCCATACTACTAGTATAGGTTCGTTGATTATCTCACATATATCCAACAATACGGTGTGATACTGTGAAATCCTTTCAGCACCGACCTCTTGAATTAATCATGTCATCACATTCGGAACTACTTCAAGATCAAGAGATCAATTCGATAAATTCTAAAATCATTCTCTATTAATAGTTCCATAATTCAATCACTCGACCATCGAAATTTCAACTGTGATCTTCTCTTCCAAGCTATATCATATAATTATCACCACTTTTATCCGTGATCCATCTAATAAATAATTCCACCTCAATCTCAACTTGATACCATTTGTGATATTAAAATTACTTGATTTATCGATTCTATAAGGTTTAAACCATATAATTCAAATCATATTATCGTTTTCAACGATCTATCTTCTCATCGATTTCAATATCAAACTTTCCTGATAATACCATAAAGTCCTTTCAATGTTTATTTTCAATAATTATTTCCAAGATTCCATTTATGTGAGAAACTTAATCTTTTTCCTCAAATATTTTCCTAAAATTTCGGTAGCATAACGGCTTAATTCTTACTAAGCCTCCTGCAAGGAAACCATAATTTATAACTACAGCCGTTGATTCTCACAATTCCTACGTCTCTACTAAGACCCCCACCATCAGTTGTGGGTCCTCTTAGCATTTTTAACATCAATTCAATCAATGCATCATATTAAAAAAAATCACAATTCCCACATACAATATAATGCTACTAATGCTTTATAAAAGTATCTTACCTATTCGCCAAAGCTTAGTGTACTTTCCGATTTTCGAGCCTTGCCGAACTCCACCATTCGTCTCATTTCCGTTTTTGCTACAATTTCAATAATTAACACATATTCATTTAGAAAATAATCCAAAAATTTCTAATAAATCTCATAGAAATATAGCGAAATCTTTTAAGTTTTCCTTACCCATTTCTTCTTCTTCTTCTTCTTCTTCTTCTTCTTCTTCTTCCTTTTCCTTTTTCCTTTTCCTTTTTTTTTTTTGGTTTGAACCTTTCTTCTCGTCGCCGGAATCACTCCACGATGTCGATTTGGGCTGCCTTGGTCGGTGGCAGCCGGCGACTCCTCTTCTTCTTTCTGTTTTCGATCTGTTCATTCTCTTTCCTTTCCTCACAGTCGCCGATCAGCCTTTTCTTCTTCTTGGCCGGCGACGTCTCCAACCTCCCTCCCCGATCTGCTCTCCCATTTCCTTTCTTCTCGTCGCTTTCTTCTTTTATTTTTTTTATTTTTGGTGCTTTCAGCAGACGTGGTCTACTAAAGCAAAACAAAGACTTTTCCTTTAGCAGACGCATTCTGCTAAAGCAAGGTCTTTCTTTTTTTTATTATATATCTTTTTTTATGTACTATTTTTTTTATTTACTATTTCTATCTTTTTTTAATTTGTCTGCTTCAGCAGATGTCAATCTGCTGAAACAGACCGTGCTTGCTACTGAGCAGACTTTGCAAACCGGGACAAGCTTCCTTGGGAAGCTTGTCCCCCCCTTTTTTTATATTATAAATATATTTAATATTTACAATTATATTATATATGTAATATACACTATTTATAATATGTATTTAAATACATATTTTATATCAAAAATATATATATATATGTATATATATATATATATGTATATATATATGTGTATATATATATATATATACACCTTTTACACTTTAACATAAAATAATATTTATATTTTTATTTATATATTTGTATATATATAAAATACATAAACATATATGTGTTTTTATAAAACATATAATAAATACATATATTTCATGTACAAAAATTATATATCTATTTATTCAAAGTATATTTATATAATATCATTATATAAATATATCAAAATAAATATTTTTATTTCTTATTAAGTTTGGATTTCTAAATATCCAATTTATTTCTCCATATTCATTTCTTATTTAATTTGGATTACAACTTATCCAAATTAAATTTTTTTTTGAATATTTACTATTTATTTTCGAAAATTCATGGTCTTCACAGTTTCTCTAGATGAAATCATGGGATCTCTACTCACCTATGAGATGAAAATCAAAAGGAATCAAGAACCTCCTAAGAAAGTTGGAGTTGCATTAAAATCCACCACATATGAGGAATCCAAAGATAATCATGATGAAAGTGGTGATGATGAGGACTTAGAGATGGCTATGTTTGCTAAGAGATTTAATAAATTCATAAGAATGAGAGCAAATGGAAACTCTAGGAGACCCCCTAGGAGAGACTTTAGCAAATGAGAAACAAGTTGGAAAGAAAAGGGCCTAATCATTTGTTATGAATGTAAGAAACCTGGTCAAATTAAATTTGATTGTCCTTTTTATAAAAAACAAAATGAGAAGAAACCAAAGAAGAAGGCAATGATGGCTACACAGAGTGATAGTGACTACTCCGATGAAGAAAATGTAGAAGAAGAAGTGGCCAATCTTTGTTTTATGGCAATTGAAGATGAGAAGGTAAAATCCAACTCATTTGATACTCATGAATATACATTTGATGAGTTGGAAGATGCATTTGATGATTTAGCAAATGACTTTGTGATAGGATGATATTTTGTAAATTTTATATGTGCTAATATATTTTCTTTATTTATATTTTATACCTAAAAGAGCTTACTAATGTTTATTTTATGTTTTAGGTATTAAATATCAAAGTTGGAATAAAAAGAGGCTAAAAAGAGCAAAGTGCAGTATTTTCTGTCCAGCTTGGAAGATTGACGTTTTTGACCAATTTAACGACCTGATCTCAAGAAGTGGCCTTCATAGAAGTTGTAGAGGAGTTCTCAAGGTTTCCAGAATGTCCAAGATCGCAAAAATCGGAGTTCATTTGATGGGTCAAACGTCTAGACAAAATCACTATGAAATTCTGGGCAGAAAAACGAGATTGAGAAGAAATTCCAACAAAGCAAGTTCAAGACCAGATTTTGTTGAGAGAAGATATTTTCTTAATTTTATTTTGTCTTAGATCTGTAATTAATTAATAAAAATAGGCCTTAGGAATTTTACTTAGAAAATAATTGTAAAAAGATGATGAGATAAAGGTAAGAGTTTGACTAGTCAAATTGCTTGTTTTCCAAGTAAACTCTTATCTGAATCCCACATTGCTTAGGAAAGTCTTTTAAACTCTTCCTTAGGCCTATATAAAGAGCACAAGGCTCTCATAAACACATCCCTCTCCTCCCTCTTCTCTTTTAGTCTTGTAGGATTTTCTTTAGGGTTTTCAATAAAATTTTTATTTTTCTTTATTTTTAATTAGTTGCTGATTTCTTATTATTGTTTTATAAAATTATTTTCTTTTTATTTTTTTAGATTTTTTGATTTTTTTGTTAAAATCTTATTAGATCATAATCTTGATTATAGATTTCTTGTTTGACATTATTAAAGATTGATAGTTTAATTGTTTATTGCATGATAATTGTCTTATTTATGATATTAAACTTGAATTTTATGATCTTGAATATGTTTAGTGAGTAGTTTTCTTATTTAGTTATGAGGTAAATTGATTATTCTTGGGAAAAGCATGTTGTGAGATTCTTGAACCTATTATATAATTGTTGATTAAGTATCCAGGATTCTCTAAGCACATTATAATGATTGTTTGTTTGATTAGATATGGTGCACACTATTTAGTTAAACTAAATAATCTACCGCCAGATTAAAAACATAAGTCCGTAATTGCTTGTGGAGTTAATCACTAGGGATGGAGGAGAATTAAGGTTTAGATTAAATAAACCGAGCTTATGTGTTTGTTATCTAATGTCAACCCATATCTTTCTTGTTGTTAATGCTGCTACAACTTATATCTAGAGAGCTTGTTCTAGGTAGGTTAAGTAGTTAGAGATTAGTTAAAGAGCTTGTTTTAACTAACGACTCAGTAAGGAAAGATGGTGTAACAGAGTTTGTTGTTATGCTACGGTTGACTATTTAATTGACAATAATATTTTGTAATCAATGATCAACATCAAAATCCAAGAATGATTGATTGCCTCGTAACTGAAGCTTTTTGCTAATTGTTTTTTATATTTAATAATTCTTGTTTTCTCTATTTTAGACATAGTTACAAAACCCCAAAATTTCTTCTTCTTTCCCTAAACCTCAAAATTAGATTTTTAATTTAATAATTAACTTAAAAAATTCAGTCTCTGTGGGTTCGACCCTTGCTTCGCTATCTACATAGTAGAGTTAGGAAATTTTATTTTTGGTGACTGACGACACTCATCAGTTTGAATGCATGAATATGAAATATAAGAAAATAATTTCAAAATTGAAAAAGGAAAATGAGATGCTCATGAATGTTAAATTAGAATGTGAGAAGAAATTAGAAAATGCAAATCTAGAAATAGAAGAGTTAAATAAAAAAAACATTAATTTGCAAAATTCATTTTCTAGATTCTATATGGGTTAACAAAAACTTGATCATATGCTAGAGACCTAAAGAGCATTCTTTGATAAAGAAGGAGTAGGTTACAATGCATCAAACAAAGAAACTCATTTCAAAAACTTTCTTCCTAAAAATGAAAAATTTGTGCTGTGCACTTCATGTAATAAACTTGGTCACTCCTCACAAGAATGCACATCTAGGAAGACCATCATTATAGGAAAAGTAGCTATGAAGATTTGGGTGCCCAAGCATGTTTTAAATACAAATGATGAGTCATTAAGAATGAAATGGATCCCTAAAGGATAAAAAATTATTAGTACTAACTCTCAAGGACTTAAGAAAATTTGGGTACCTAAGATAAAAGTTTGATATATTTGTGTGTAGGAGGAAGAGCATTGCTATAAGGCTAAGTCTAAGGAGCATTAGTACCTTGATAGTGGATGCTCAAGAGACATTGATATGGACCTCACCGAAAGAAGATGAGGTTCAATGAAGAAGACGAAGAACACTTGAAGAAAAACAATAACAAGTTAAAAATGCAGCAAAGGAAAACAAAAATTAGAAGTAAAACCAAGACCCGTTGTGTAGAAACACAAGAACCTATGGTATTGGACCAAGACCCGTTGCTTAGAAAAGCAAGAACCTATGGTATATATTGGTGGAAGGTAGAAGAATGCCACAAGGAAGACCTTGATAAGTTCAAGAGTTCTCAAGAGAACCAAAGAGAAGAAGTCTCTCAATTTTATTACTAAAATCAATTGTGTTCTCCCCAAAGGGTTACATAACTATTTATAGGCAACTAGCTAACTTGCAGCACAAGTAATAGGAATCCTACTTTCCTAACTTGAATAATAGGAAATAGCAAACTTGCAGAACAAGTAATAGGAATCCTACTCTCCTAACTTGCAGAACAAGTAATAGAAGTCCTACAAAATATATTATTTAAAAAGGGAATTGGGCTTAAATTAAATTAAGACAACGTTCAGCCCAATAATACTTAACTAAATAAAATATGCATCCAGCCTAATTGCATTTCGGCCCAATACTTGTGTGTGTGTCTTCAAGAAAGTTGAACTTAGGCTTGGATCATGTTGTAGAAAACTTTATCATCCTCCATGCTCAAGCTTTGTTGGGCTTTTTCTCTAGCAATATCAATGAAACCAGCCAAGGCTTGTTGCATTATCTTTGATTTAGCTCTTGTAATTGGACCTCCATGGATGCTCAAAGGATCACGAACATCACGAACATGACTTGAGTTGTGTGAGCTTGATGGGTCTCCATCATTCCCCCTCTCCTCGAAAGGATTTGTCCTCAAATCAGAATCATCTATATCAATATCAAAGGGAGAAAGATCAGAAACATTAAATGTAGCACTAACATTATACTCACCTGGAAGATCCAATTTATAAGCATTGTCATTGATCTTCTCAATCACTTGGAATGGTCCATCTCCTCGAGGTTGCAACTTGGAGCGACGTTGAGCAGGAAATCTCTCTTTACGCATATGTACCCAAACCCAATCACCAGGTTCAAAGACAACTTTCTTGCGATGTTTGTTGGCTTGAGTAGCATATTGCTCAGTCCTCTTCTTAATGTTTTGACGTACCTTCTCATGTAGTTGCTTTACAAAATCAGCTTTCTTTTCCCCATCCAAACTAGCTCTCTCCTCAATAGGTAGTGGTAAAAGATCCAATGGAGTGAGTGGATTAAAACCATAGACAACTTCAAATGGAGAATAACTAGTAGTAGAATGCACACTTCTATTGTAAGCAAACTCCACATGAGGCAAACAATCTTCCCAATTCTTCAAATTCTTTTGAATAATGGATCTCAACAAAGTAGACAAAGTACGATTAACTACTTCAGTTTGACCATCGGTTTGTGGATGACAAGTAGTTGAAAACAATAGCTTTGTTCCTAACTTTCCCCATAATGTTTTCCAAAACTAGCTAAGGAACTTCACATCACGGTCAGAAACAATGGTCCTCGGAACTCCATGTAGACGAACAATTTCCTTGAAGAATAAATCGGCAATGTTACTTGCATCATCTGTCTTGTGACAAGCAATGAAGTGAGCCATCTTAGAGAACCTGTCAACAACAACAAAAACAGAATCTCTACCTCTCTTTGTTCTTGGTAACCCCAAAACAAAGTCCATAGAAATGTCAGTCCAAGGAGCAGTAGGAATAGGTAATGGAGTATAAAGACCATGATTCAACACTCTAGACTTAGCTTGTTTACAAGTGACACATCTTTCACACAATTTTTCAACATCTCTTTTCATGTTAGGCCAAAAGAAGTGATCATGCAATATATCTAAAGTTTTCTTTACTCCAAAATGTCCCATTAATCCACCACTATGGGCTTCTCTAACAAGTAATTCTCTTAAAGAACTCCTAGGCACACATAATCTATTTTCCCTAAATAAGAATCCATCATGCCTATAAAACTTTCCAAAACCAGTTTTCTCACATGCAATGAATACATTTTCAAAATCCTCATCAGTAGCATATATGTCTTTAATATACTCAAATCTAAGTAGTTTTGCATTAAGAGTAGTGATTAGAGTATACCTTCGAGACAATGCATCAGCCACGACATTTTCTTTACTTTGTTTATATTTGATCACATATGGAAATGTTTCAATGAACTCCATCCACTTGGCATGACGCTTGTTCAACTTGCTTTGTCCTTTCAAGTGCTTCAAGGACTCATGATCAGTGTGGATGACAAATTCCTTGGGCCATAAATAGTGTTGCCATGTTTCCAAGGCCCTCACTAATGCATACATCTCTTTATCATATGTGGGATAGTTAAGGGCAGCTCCACTTAACTTCTCACTGAAAAAAGCAATGGGGCGCTTCTCCTGCATTAAAACAGCTCCAATACCTATACTTGAAGCATCACACTCAATCTCAAAAGTTTTAGAAAAGTCAGGTAAGGATAATAAAGCTGCGAAACAAAGCTTCTCTTTAAGCAAGTTAAAAGCATGATCTTGCTCAAGACCCCATTTAAATCCAACATTCTTTTTAACAACATCAGTTAGAGGTGCAGCTATTGTACTGAAGTCTCTAACAAACCTACGATAGAAACTAGCTAATCCATGAAAACTACGCACCTCAGAGATATTCCTAGGTATAGGCCAATCTTTAATTGCCTTGACCTTTTCATCTTCTACTGCTATACCCTTAGAAGAAATAACATATCCAAGAAATATAATCTTATCAGTGCAAAAGGAACATTTCTTAAGGTTAGCATACAGCTTTTCCTTTCTCAAGACATTAAGCACATTCTTTAAATGTTCAATATGTCCATGCAAACTTCTACTATAGATCAAGATATCATCAAAATAGACAACTACAAATTTTCCAATGAAAGCACGCAAGACATGGTTCATTAATCTCATGAAAGTGCTAGGTGCATTAGTTAATCCAAAAGGCATAACTAACCATTCATACAAACCATGCTTAGTCTTAAATGTAGTTTTCCATTCATCACCTGCTCTCATGCGAATTTGATGATAACCACTTTTCAAATCAATTTTAGAAAAGATGCAAGAACCATGTAACTCATCAAGCATATCATCTAATCTAGGAATGGGATAGCGATACTTTACAGTGATTTTGTTGATGGCACGACAATCAACACACATCCTGATGGAGATCCAGATGGAGATCCACTTGCTCGTGATGTTCGTGATGCTAAGGATCCATTGGTCATCCAAGGAGGTCCAATTACCCGAGCTCGAGCTAAGAAAATGCAACAAGCCCTGGCCTCATTCATGCAACAAGCTCTGGCATCATTGAAGTGTCAAGGAAGCTTCCATGAAGAGTCCCAAGACATCTATACTTGCTTGGAAGCCCAAACGACATGAGCACGGTTTACTATCTTATTTTAGCTTAACAATAAGATGGGCTAAGTGTTTGGATAGCCCACGTTTGAGTCTTGTTGTGTCTTGGACTATTTATTTTATGTAACTAGGTTTAGGCATGAATTTGGGTTTAGTTTTATTTTTCTATTGGTGTTAATTCCAGCCCACTTGTTTATGGGCTTAAGTGCTAGGTATTATTATAAATACCTTGTAAACGCTATTGATGGACATCAGTTAATTGAATTTTCAGAAATTGAGTGTGCCTTTCTCTTGGGTTCCCTCTCAACTAGGCTTATCAAGGTCTTCTTCCTTGTGGCGCCTCCTTCTTCACCATCCACCATTGCTATACCTTAGGTTCTCGAATTCTTATTCGTAGGGTCAAGGTCCAATACCTTTGGGTTCGAGTCTCTTTAGGCTTCGGGTCTAGGTTTCAGAAGTTGTCATTCATCAACTTTGCTTCTGTCTTCTTGCGTGTCAGCTCCTTCAAATTCCAAGCTACGTTTTGTCTTGTCCGTACGCATCAGTTGGTATTCAGAGCTCAAGTTCCGATTTTCTGGTTTGTTTGTGCGTCACTCACTTTTCGATTTTTTTTTTGGTTTTTTTTTTTGTTTCAATTTTTTTTCTTTTGTTCGTTCCATTTTCTGGTTTGTTTGTGTGTTCCTAGCCGCCACTTATTTCTTAACCCTAAAACCCTAGCCACCACATATTTCATTACACAAAAAACCCTAGCCGCACCCCTTAAAAATAAAACCCTAGCCGCACCCTTCAAAAATAAAACCCTAGCCGCACCCCTCAAAAAAAAAAAACCCTAGCTGCACCCCTCAAAAAAAAAACCCTAGCCGCACCCCTCAAAAAAAAAACCCTAGCCTCACCCCTCAAAAAAAAAACCCTAGCCTCACCCCTCAAAAAAAAAAAACCTAGCCGCACCCCTCCTCTTTCAAGGAAACCGCAACACTCAGAGTTAAAAAAAAAAAGAAGAAAAGAATTCAAAAAAAAAAGAAGAAGAAAAGAATTCGAAAAAAAAAAAGAAGAAGAAAAGAATTCGAAAAAAAAAAAGAAGAAGAAAAGAATTCGAAAAAAAAAAAGAAAAAAAAATATTTTTGCGGTACTGTTCAAACAGAAGTTTTGGTTGAGTTAGGAGGCGTGTGAGTACCCGTTTTAAAGAAAACGACGAAAGAAAACGACCTAGTGAAGCTTTCTTCACTAGCCCCATCCTATCTTGACCAAATTCCATCGTTTTCCTATAGTTTTAGGCCATTTTTCATTTTTTTATCATTCTAGTTATTTTTTTTATTTTTTTTTATTTTTTTTATTCTTTCTTTCTTTCTTTGAGTCACCCTAGCCCTAGCCACACCTTTCTGTGAAAAAAAAAAAAATAAAAAAAAATTCTTGGTGACAATACTTGGTGAATTAGTTGATTTTACGAGGTTGAATCTTTGACTGAGTCTCTAGTGTGATTGTGAACCTATAGAGTTAAGGTAGAGTAAGGGGAAAAGGCACGAGTGTGTGAGAGACATTAGTAGAGAAAAGCCAAATTACTTGAGTGAAACAGGAGTGTAAACACGTGAGGATATTACTTGTTGACAATGTCTTCTGAAGGTGATAAGTCAGACTTTAAAAAGATTGAATTCCTGCTTCAGGCAATGCAACAACAGTTCCAACGGATGGATGTGAAATTCAATGACATTCATGATAAGTTGAACCAACATGAAGCTCGGTTTGCAAAGATCCAACAAGGTGATACTTCTCGTCAAAAAAGTAAGGTTGTTGCCACTGATGAGTATGATGATAATGTTGGGTATGATTCGAATGAAGAGTCTGGGATAGATAGACATCATAGAAGGTACCATGGGTATAGAGATCGAGTTGATAGAGCCCGTGATAGAGGCAAGGAGAAGCTGGATGGAAACCTTAGCAGTATCAAATTAAAGATTCCTCCTTTCCAAGGCAAGAATGATCCTGAGGCATATTTGGAGTGGGAAAGGAAGCTTGAAATGGTGTTTGACTGCCACCACTACTCTGAAGAAAAGAAGGTCAAACTTGCAGCAATTGAGTTCACAGAGTATGCTATGGTTTGGTGGGATCAGTTAGTCACTAGTCGAAGAAGATATGGTGATCCTCCAGTGTCTACATGGGATGAGATGAAGCGCATCATGAGGAAGAGATTTGTTCCTACTCATTACTACAGGGAGTTATACCAGAAGCTCCAAGGTCTTACCCAGGGCTCAAAGAGTGTTGAGGATTACTACAAAGAGATGGAAATAACCATGATCCGAGCCAATATCCAGGAGGATGCAGAAGCTACTATGGCTCGTTTTCTTCAAGGCTTAAACCGTGAGATTGCCAATGTAGTCGAGTTGCAGCATTACATGGATTTAGAGGAGATGTTGCATGTGGCCATCAAAGTGGAAAGGCAACTCAAAAGGAAAGGTACATCCCGTTTTACTTCTAGTTCAGTTCCTGTTTGGAAATCTAACACCTTTCATAGGGATGATAAGCCTGTGCCTACGCATAAGTCAGAGAGCTTTGCTAAGCCCAAGCCTGAGGGCCCTCCAAAGCCTAAGACTGAACCTGCCCAAGCATCCGAGAGCAGGACACGCGACATTAAGTGTTTCAAGTGTTTAGGTCGTGGACATATTGCCTCACAGTGTCCCAACCGTAGGGTGATGATCATGCATGGGAATGGAGATGTTGAGAGTGAAGGTTCTGAACTCGGTGTAGAAGATGAGATGCCTGCATTAGAAGATGTCGACGAAGAAGAAGTTGTTGAGTATGCTGCTCATGGTGAGGCACTTGTTGCTAGGCGTGCTCTTACTACTCATGTGAAGTTTGAGGATGAGGCACAGCGCGAGAACATCTTCCATACGAGATGCCATATTAGTGACAAGGTATGTACTGTAATCATTGATGGTGGGAGTTGTACTAATGTTGCTAGCACATACCTTGTTGATAAATTAAAGTTGCCCACTACCAAGCATCACCACCCATATAAGTTGCAGTGGATTAATGACTGTGGTGAAGTCAACGTGGTGAAGCAAGTCTTGGTTCCTTTTCGTATTGGAAGGTATCACGATGAGGTGTTGTGTGACGTAGTGCCCATGCAAGCTAGCCACCTATTGCTGGGTAGACCATGGCAGTATGATCGGAGAGTCATCCACGACGGTTACACTAACCGTTATTCCTTTACTATGGATGGCAAGAAGATCGCTCTTGCTCCCCTTAGCCCCAAGGAGATTTATGAGGACCAATTAAGGCTAAAGGAGCAACATGACGAGCAAAGGAAGCAAGCTAAAGAAAAGAAGGAAAACAAGGACAGCAAAACAGTGAGCTGCTATGCCAAACCCCGAGATGTGAAGACTGCATTTCTTGCTAAGTCTCCTATCCTTTTACTCTTATTTAAAGATTCTTATTTTATTGATGCTGAACTCCATGATACTTTGCCTACTGATGTTGTCTCATTGTTGCAGGAGTTCGAGGATGTATTCCCTGAGGAGATCCCAAGTGGATTACCACCGATTCGTGGGATCGAGCACATGATTGACCTTGTCCCCGAAGCTACCATTCCTAACCGTCCAGCCTACAGAAGTAATCCCGAGGAGACGAAGGAGCTTCAAAGGCAAGTTGAGGAGCTCATGAGGAAATGTTATGTGAGAGAGAGCATGAGTCCTTGTGCCGTGCCCGTACTGCTTGTGCCAAAAAAAGATGGGACGTGGAGGATGTGCGTTGACTGCCGAGCCGTCAACAAAATCACTGTAAAGTACCGCTATCCTATTCCTAGGCTAGATGACATGCTTGATGAGTTGCATGGTGCATGCATGTTTTCTAAAATTGATTTAAAGAGCGGATATCACCAAATTCGTATGAGAGAAGGTGATGAATGGAAAACCGCATTCAAGACTAAACATGGTCTCTACGAGTGGTTAGTTATGCCTTTTGGCTTGACTAATGCACCTAGTACATTCATGCGTTTAATGAACCATGTTTTACGTAATTTCATTGGTAAGTATGTGGTTGTCTATTTTGATGATATTTTGATATACAGTAAGAGCCAGCATGAGCATGTTGAGCATCTTAGGAATGTTCTTACTGTTTTGAGGAATGCAAGTTTGTATGCCAATTTTAGGAAATGTACATTCTGCACTGATAAGATTGTTTTTCTTGGGTATGTCGTTTCTTCACATGGCATTTCTGTTGATAATGAGAAGGTAAAGGCAATTAAAGATTGGCCTGTACCTAAGTCTGTTTCTGAGGTGCGTAGTTTCCATGGTTTAGCTAGTTTCTATCGTCGATTCGTTAGAGATTTTAGCACTATAGCTGCACCTTTGATCGAAGTGGTCAAAAAGAATGTTGCATTTCATTGGGGTCCTGCACAAGAGCATGCTTTTAATTTGCTTAAAGATAAACTTTGTTCTGCTCCTTTGTTATCTCTGCCTGACTTTACTAAAACTTTTGAAATTGAGTGTGCCTTTCTCTTGGGTTCCCTCTCAACTAGGCTTATCAAGGTCTTCTTCCTTGTGGCGCCTCCTTCTTCACCATCCACCATTGCTATACCTTAGGTTCTCGAATTCTTATTCGTAGGGTCAAGGTCCAATACCTTTGGGTTCGAGTCTCTTTAGGCTTCGGGTCTAGGTTTTAGAAGTTGTCATTCATCAACTTTGCTTCTGTCTTCTTGCGTGTCAGCTCCTTCAAATTCCAAGCTACGTTTTGTCTTGTCCGTACGCATCAGTTAATTGAATTTTCAGAAATTGAGTGTGCCTTTCTCTTGGGTTCCCTCTCAACTAGGCTTATCAAGGTCTTCTTCCTTGTGGCGCCTCCTTCTTCACCATCCACCATTGCTATACCTTAGGTTCTCGAATTCTTATTCGTAGGGTCAAGGTCCAATACCTTTGGGTTCGAGTCTCTTTAGGCTTCGGGTCTAGGTTTCAGAAGTTGTCATTCATCAACTTTGCTTCTGTCTTCTTGCGTGTCAGCTCCTTCAAATTCCAAGCTACGTTTTGTCTTGTCCGTACGCATCAGTTGGTATCAGAGCTCAAGTTCCGATTTTCTGGTTTGTTTGTGCGTCACTCACTTTTCGATTTTTTTTGGTTTTTTTTTTTTTCAATTTTTTTTCTTTTGTTCGTTCCATTTTCTGGTTTGTTTGTGTGTTCCTAGCCGCCACTTATTTCTTAACCCTAAAACCCTAGCCACCACTTATTTCATTACACAAAAAACCCTAGCCGCACCCCTTAAAAATAAAACCCTAGCCGCACCCCTCAAAAATAAAACCCTAGCCGCACCCCTCAAAAAAAAACCCTAGCTGCACCCCTCAAAAAAAAAAAACCCTAGCCGCACCCCTCAAAAAAAAAACCCTAGCCTCACCCCTCAAAAAAAAACCCTAGCCTCACCCCTCAAAAAAAAAAAACCTAGCCGCACCCCTCCTCTTTCAAGGAAACCGCAACACTCAGAGTTAAAAAAAAAAGAAGAAGAAAAGAATTCAAAAAAAAAAAGAAGAAGAAAAGAATTCGAAAAAAAAAAGAAGAAGAAAAGAATTCGAAAAAAAAAAAGAAAAAAAAATATTTTTGCGGTACTATTCAAACAGAAGTTTTGGTTGAGTTAGGAGGCGTGTGAGTACCCGTTTAAAGAAAACGACGAAAGAAAACGACCTAGTTAAGCTTTGCTTCTGTCTCCACGAAAACTTTTGAGATTGAGTGCGATGCCTCAGGTGTAGGTATTGGAGCTGTGCTTATGCAGGAAAAACGCCCAATTGCTTTCTTTAGTGAGAAGTTAAGTGGAGCAGCACTTAACTATCCCACATATGACAAGGAGATGTACGCGTTAGTGAGGGCCTTGGAGACATGGCAACATTACTTGTGGCCCAAAGAATTTGTCATCCACACTGATCATGAGTCCTTGAAGCATTTGAAAGGACAGAGTAAGCTGCATAAGCGTCATGCCAAGTGGATAGAGTTCATTGAGATGTTCCCGTACGTGATCAAGTACAAACAAGGTAAAGAGAACGTCGTAGCTGATGCGTTATCTCGTAGGTATACTCTTATCACTACTCTTGATGCTAAACTTTTAGGATTTGAGTATATCAAAGAACAGTATGCTGATGATGTTGATTTTGGTAATGTTTATGATGCATGTGCTACATCTGGTTTTGGCAAGTTCTTTAGGCATGATGGGTTCTTATTTAGAGAAAATAAATTATGTGTGCCTAGGAGTTCATTGCGCGAGTTGTTAGTTAGAGAAGCCCATAGTGGAGGATTAATGGGTCACTTTGGAGTTAGGAAAACTCTAGATGTTTTGCAAGCACATTTCTTTTGGCCTAACATGAGGAGGGATGTAGAGAAGTTATGTGCTAGATGCATTTCATGTAGGCAAGCTAAATCTAGAGTTCATAATCATGGTTTATATACTCCTTTACCCATTCCTACTACTCCGTGGACTGATATCTCTATGGATTTTGTTTTGGGCTTGCCTCGAACAAAACGCGGTAGAGATTCTGTTTTTGTTGTGGTTGACAGGTTCTCTAAGATGGCTCATTTCATTGCTTGCCACAAGACGGATGATGCGAGCAACGTTGCTGACCTTTTCTTCAAAGAGATAGTACGTCTACATGGTGTACCAAGGACCATTGTTTCTGATCAAGATGCAAAGTTCCTTAGTTACTTTTGGAAGACGTTATGGGGAAAGTTGGGAACTAAATTGTTATTCTCCACCACTTGTCACCCCCAGACTGATGGACAGACTGAGGTCGTCAACCGAACCCTGTCTACATTATTGAGGTCCATTATTCAGAAAAATTTGAAGAATTGGGAAGATTGCTTGCCCCATGTGGAGTTTGCATATAACCGCAGTGTCCACTCCACTACTAGTTGCTCTCCATTCGAAGTTGTTTATGGCTTCAATCCTCTTACTCCTTTGGATTTGTTGCCATTACCTAGTGCGGAGCAGAGTAACTTGGATGGAGAACAGAAGGCTAAGTTTGTGAAGCAACTCCATGAGAGAGTTCGTCAAGCTATTGAAAAGAAGACTGAGCAGTATACCACCCAAGCAAATAAGCATCGAAAGAAAGTAGTCTTTGAGCCCGGTGATTGGGTTTGGGTGCATATGAGAAAAGAGAGGTTTCCTGTTCAGCGACGAACCAAGCTGCATCCCCGAGGAGATGGACCATTCCAAGTCATAGCGAAGATCAACGATAATGCCTACAAATTGGATCTTCCTGGTGAGTATGGTGTATCTGCTACTTTTAATGTTTCTGATCTTTCTCCCTTTTCTTTTGATGAAGGTATATGCGATTTGAGGACAAATCCTTTTGAGGAGAGGGGGAATGATGGAGATCCAGATAGAGATCCACTTGCTCGTGATGTTCGTGATGCTAAGGATCCATTGGTCATCCAAGGAGGTCCAATTACCCAAGCTCGAGCTAAGAAAATGCAACAAGCCCTGGCCTCATTCATGCAACAAGCTCTGGCATCATTGAAGTGTCAAGGAAGCTTCCATGAAGAGTCCCAAGACATCTATACTTGCTTGGAAGCCCAAACGACATGAGCACGGTTTACTATCTTATTTTAGCTTAACAATAAGATGGGCTAAGTGTTTGGATAGCCCACGTTTGAGTCTTGTTGTGTCTTGGACTATTTATTTTATGTAACTAGGTTTAGGCATGAATTTGGGTTTAGTTTTATTTTTCTATTGGTGTTAATTCCAACCCACTTGTTTATGGGCTTAAGTGCTAGGTATTATTATAAATACCTTGTAAACGCTATTGATGGACATCAATTAATTGAATTTTCAGAAATTGAGTGTGCCTTTCTCTTGGGTTCCCTCTCAACTAGGCTTATCAAGGTCTTCTTCCTTGTGGCGCCTCCTTCTTCACCATCCACCATTGCTATACCTTAGGTTCTCGAATTCTTATTCGTAGGGTCAAGGTCCAATACCTTTGGGTTCGAGTCTCTTTAGGCTTCGGGTCTAGGTTTCAGAAGTTGTCATTCATCAACTTTGCTTCTGTCTTCTTGCGTGTCAGCTCCTTCAAATTCCAAGCTACGTTTTGTCTTGTCCGTACGCATCACATCTTCCACGTCCGATCCTTCTTAGGAACAAGTAACACAGGAACAGCACATGGACTCATGCTCTCTCTAACGTAGCCTTTCTTCATGAGCTCGTCAACTTGCCTTTGAAGCTCCTTTGTCTCCTCGGGATTACTTCTATAGGCAGGTCTGTTGGGAATGGCAGCTCCAGGAACAAGGTCTATTTGATGCTCAATTCCCCTAATAGATGGCAAACCATTGGGAATCTCCTCGGGGAATATATCTCCAAATTCCTTCAAAAGAGACACAACATTAGTAGGCAAAGAAGATTTAAGATCATTAGAACTAAAACAAGATTCTTTATATAAAAACAAAAGGATTGGGCACTTAGCTAGAAAAGCAGCCTTTACATCACTTTGCTTTGCATAGAAGCTCACGTCCTTTCTTTCTTTCTTTGCAATATCTTTGCCTTTATCTAGATTCTTTAACCTTTGTTGTGATTCATTCTGCTCTTACAACCTCAATTGATCCTCATAAATCTCCGTAGGACTCAAGGGTGCAAGTGTGAATTTCTTACCAGCCATGGTAAATGAATAACGGTTTGTAAATCCATCATGTATGACATGTCTATCAAATTGCCATGGTCTTCCTAAAAGCAAATGACCAGCATGCATAGGGACAACATCACACAACACTTTATCATTGTACCTTCCAATTGAAAATAGTACCAATACTTGCTTAGTCACATTTACTTCTCCACAATTATTGAGCCATTGAAGTTTGTTTGGTTTGGGATGTTTTGTAGTGGGCAAACTCAATTTGTCAACCAAATAAGTGCTAGCAACATTAGTGCAACTACCACCATCAATAATCAAAGAGCATACCTTATTGTTGACGTGGCATCTAGTATGAAAAATATTTTCTCGTTGCACTTCATCTTCATCCTTAACTTGGGCACTTAATGCACGACGAGCTACAAGTGCTTCACCATGTGCAGCAACCTCAACATAGTCATCATCCTCATTAATGTCCTCCAATGGTGGCATCTCATCATCAACATCAGAATCTTCACTTACAACATCACCATCATCACGCATAATCATGACTCGTTTGTTTGGGAATTGTGATGCAATGTGTCCTCTTCCCAAACATCTAAAACACTTAATGTCTCTACTCTTACCTTGGGATGCTTGGATAGCCTCGGGTTTGGGCTTTTGGACACTCTCACCCTTAGGCTTGAATGAGGATTCAGTCTTAAGTTTGAATGTAGTCTTATCATCCCTTCGAAAGGTGTTCGGTTTCCAAGAAGAAGATGAACTAGAACCTTGCATAAAACGAGATGAATAACCTTTTCTCTTGAGTTGCCTTTCAACCTTGATAGCCATATGCAACATATCATCAAACTCCACATAGTGATGTAACTCCACTACATTAGCAATCTCACGATTCAATCCTTGTAAGAATCGAGCCATAGTAGCTTCACTATCCTCTTCAACATTAGCTCTGATCATGATAATTTCCATTTCTTTATGATAATCCTCAACACTCTTAGAACCTTGAGTGAGACCTTGTAACCTTTGATAAAGCTCTCTATAGTAATGATTAGGAACAAACCTTTTTCTCATAACACGTTTCATTTCATTCCATGTAACTATAGGTGGCTCTCTATTCCTACGTCTACCAAGCATGAGTTGGTCCCACCAAATGATTGCATAATCCGTGAACTCTACAGCAGCAAGTTTCACCTTTTTTTCTTCGGAATAGTTATGGCAATCAAAGACCATCTCCGCTTTCTTTTCCCATTCTAAGTAAGCCTCAGGATCATTCTTACCTTGAAAGGAAGGAATCTTCAATTTGATACTTCCTAAATTTCCATCTATCCTATCATAATACCTATCTCCTTTATACCTATCTCCACGACCTCCTTTATTACCATGGTTACCTTTAACACTTCTACTAAACTCATCATCATCAAACTCATCATCTACTTTATCATCAAAGTCATTATTCACAACATTGCCTTTCACATGAGAAGTATTATCTTGATTTACTTTAGCTAGGACAGCTTCATGTTCCTCCAACTTATCATGAATATTATTAAACCTCAACTCTATCCTTGAAAATTGTTGTTGCATAGCTTGGAACATGAACTCGATCTTACTCAAATCAGGCTTTTCACTATTAGACATGATTTTACCCTGCAAGAAAAGTTAGTAAAAGAAAAGGACCTCACAAGTATGACCTCACGTGTTTACACTCAATACACACAAGAATGTAACACTCACACTCGTGTTTTCACACAATTTTAATATGGCTTTTCTCTACTAATGTTACTCACACACTCTTGCCTTTTTCCCTCACACAACTTTCTCTATAGGTTCTATATTGAACTCAAGACTCAATCAAAAATCAGCTTATGGAATTCAACTATCAACCAACAATAAACAAGATGAGCACAAGATTTTAATCGAGGGAAAACAAAACAATGAAGACTCAACAAGACTTAGCAAGACTCAATAAGACCTAAGAAGACTCCAATGAAACTAAACCTTGAAGAAAATATGAGTGTTTAATTAGGGTAAGGTTTAGCCAAAGGTGGGGGTAGTTTTGTCCTTTTATGTGGTAGGGTCAAAAGGTAATTTTAGGCAGTAGGGTAGAATGGTAACAATGAATTTTCAAATTAGGCAAATAAGAAATCTCAAAGCTCAAGAAAGAATGACTACCTCAAGATTTTGATGAAGCACACCTCCACGAATTGCCTTTGACGTTGCACTTGCTACACACGATGTAATAAATCCACTCTTGAATTGATTTTTTTCTTTTCTCTTTTTTTTTCTTTTCTTTTTTTTCTCTTTTTTTTTTCCTTTTTTCTTTTATATTTTACTAAAGTAAACGAACAATAAAGAAAAAAACAAAAAGTCTAAATAATAAGAAGAGGTTTACTTGGGGAACAAGGCAACTTTTTGACAAAAACAAGCTAGTTTTGGTAGCAGCTTGTGTGGCAAGGAATGAGAGGGAACGGTGGCTTGTGAAACAAGTAGTCTTTATGTGATGTAGAGCTTTTGAAGGTTTCTTGGTGAGCAAGGAAACCTTTGGGATTTGGTTGCTTGGAGAACAAGATAGGGTTTTCTTGGTGGCTAAGTAAAGAAAATAGGTTTGAGGGACAAACAATATTAGTGGTGGCTTGGAAAAGGATTCAGGATCAAGGTTTGTCCAAGACAAGAAGACAACGAAAAAAAAATGAGACTCCCACGAATTGAACCTAAGCTCTGATGCCAAATGATATGAACCTCACCGAAAGAAGATGAGGTTCAATGAAGAAGACGAAGAACACTTGAAAAAAAACAATAACAAGTTAAAAACGCAGCAAAAGAAAATAAAAATTAGAAGTAAAACCAAGACCCGTTGTGTAGAAACACAAGAACCTATGGTATTGGACCAAGACCCGTTGCTTAGAAAAGCAAGAACCTATGGTATATATTGGTGGAAGGTAGAAGAACGCCACAAGGAAGACCTTGATAAGTTCAAGAGTTCTCAAGAGAACCAAAGAGAAGAAGTCTCTCAATTTTATTACTAAAATCAATTGTGTTCTCCCCAAAGGGTTACATAACTATTTATAGGCAAATAGATAACTTGCAGCACAAGTAATAGGAATCCTACTTTCCTAACTTGCAGAATAGGAAATAGCAAACTTGCAGAACAAGCAATAGGAATCCTACTCTCCTAACTTGCAGAACAAGTAATAGAAGTCTTACAAAATCTATTATTTAAAAAGGAATTGGGCTTAAATTAAATTAAGACAATGTTCAGCCCAATAATACTTAACTAAATAAAATATGCATCTAGCCTAATTTGCATTTCGGCCCAATACTTGTGTGTCTTCAAGAAGGTTGAACTTGGGCTTGGATCATGTTGTAGAAGACTTTATCATCCTCCATGCTCAAGCTTTGTTGGGCTTTCTCTCTAGCAATATTAATGAAACCAGCCAAGGCTTGTTGCATTATCTTTGATTTAGCTCTTGTAATTGGACCTCCATGGATGCTCAAAGGATCACGAACATCACGAACATGACTTGAGCTGTGTGAGCTTGATGGGTCTCCATCATTCCCCCTCTCCTCGAAAGGATTTGTCCTCAAATCAGAATCACCTATATCAATATCAAAGGGAGAAAGATCAGAAACATTAAATGTAGCACTAACATTATACTCACCTGGAAGATCCAATTTATAAGCATTGTCATTGATCTTCTCAATCACTTGGAATGGTCCATCTCCTCGAGGTTGCAACTTGGAGCGACGTTGAGCAGGAAATCTCTCTTTACGCATATGTACCCAAACCCAATCACCAGGTTCAAAGACAACTTTCTTGCGATGCTTGTTGGCTTGAGTAGCATATTGCTCAGTCCTCTTCTTAATGTTTTGACGTACCTTCTCATGTAGTTGCTTAACAAAATCAGCTTTCTTTTCCCCATCCAAACTAGCTCTCTCCTCAATAGGTAGTGGTAAAAGATCCAATGGAGTGAGTGGATTAAAACCATAGACAACTTCAAATGGAGAATAACTAGTAGTAGAATGCACACTTCTATTGTAAGCAAACTCCACATGAGGCAAACAATCTTCCCAATTCTTCAAATTCTTTTGAATATTGGATCTCAACAAAGTAGACAAAGTACGATTGACTACTTCAGTTTGACCATCGGTTTGTGGATGACAAGTAGTTGAAAACAATAGCTTTGTTCCTAACTTTCCCCATAATGTTTTCCAAAAGTAGCTAAGGAACTTCACATCACGGTCAGAAACAATGGTCCTCGGAACTCCATGTAGACGAACAATTTCCTTGAAGAATAAATCGGCAATGTTACTTGCATCATCTGTCTTGTGACAAGCAATGAAGTGAGCCATCTTAGAGAACCTGTCAACAACACAAAAACAGAATCTCTACCTCTCTTTGTTCTTGGTAACCCCAAAACAAAGTCCATAGAAATGTCAGTCCAAGGAGCAGTAGGAATAGGTAATGGAGTATAAAGACCATGATTCATAACTCTAGACTTAGCTTGTTTACAAGTGACACATCTTTCACACAATTTTTCAACATCTCTTTTCATGTTAGGCCAAAAGAAGTGATCATGCAATATATCTAAAGTTTTCTTTACTCCAAAATGTCCCATTAATCCACCACTATGGGCTTCTCTAACAAGTAATTCTCTTAAAGAACTCCTAGGCACACATAATCTATTTTCCCTAAATAAGAATCCATCATGCCTATAAAACTTTCCAAAACCAGTTTTCTCACATGCAATGAACACATTTTCAAAATCCTCATCAGTAGCATACAAGTCTTTAATATACTCAAATCCAAGTAGTTTTGCATTAAGAGTAGTGATTAGAGTATACCTTCGAGACAATGCATCAGCCACGACATTTTCTTTACCTTGTTTATATTTGATCAAATATGGAAATGTCTCAATGAACTCCATCCACTTGGCATGACGCTTGTTCAACTTGCTTTGTCCTTTCAAGTGCTTCAAGGACTCATGATCAGTGTGGATGACAAATTCCTTAGGCCATAAATAGTGTTGCCATGTTTCTAAGGCCCTCACTAATGCATACATCTCTTTATCATATGTGGGATAGTTAAGGGCAGCTCCACTTAACTTCTCACTGAAAAAAGCAATGGGGCGCTTCTCTTGCATTAAAACAGCTCCAATACCTATACTGGAAGCATCACACTCAATCTCAAAAGTTTTAGAAAAGTCAGGTAAGGATAACAAAGGTGCGGAACAAAGCTTCTCTTTAAGCAAGTTAAAAGCACGATCTTGCTCAAGACCCCATTTAAATCCAACATTCTTTTAACAACATCAGTTAAAGGTGCAGCTATAGTACTGAAGTCTCTAACAAACCTACGATAGAAACTAGCTAATCCATGAAAACTACGCACCTCAGAGATATTCTTAGGTATAGGCCATTCTTTAATTGCCTTAACCTTTTCATCTTCTACTGCTATACCTTAGAAGAAACAACATATCCAAGAAATATAATCTTATCAGTGCAAAAGGAACATTTCTTAAGGTTAGCATACAGCTTTTCCTTTCTCAAGACATTAAGCACATTCCTTAAATGTTCAATATGTTCATGCAAACTTCTACTATAGATCAAGATATCATCAAAATAGACAACTACAAATTTTCCAATGAAAGCACGCAAAACATGGTTCATTAATCTCATGAAAGTGCTAGGTGCATTAGTTAATCCAAAAGGCATAACTAACCATTCATACAAACCATGCTTAGTCTTAAATGCAGTTTTCCATTCATCACCTTCTCTCATGCGAATTTGATGATAACCACTTTTCAAATCAATTTTAGAAAAGATGCAAGAACCATGTAACTCATCAAGCATATCATCTAATCTAGGAATGGGATAGCGATACTTTACAGTGATTTTGTTGATGGCACGACAATCAACACACATCCTCCACGTCCCATCCTTCTTAGGAACAAGTAACACAGGAACAGCGCATGGACTCATGCTCTCTCTAACGTAGCCTTTCTTCATGAGCTCGTCAACTTGCCTTTGAAGCTCCTTTGTCTCCTCGGGATTGCTTCTATAGGCAGGTCGGTTGGGAATGGCAGCTCCAGGAATAAGGTCTATTTGATGCTCAATTCCCCTAATAGGTGGCAAACCATTTGGAATCTCCTCGGGGAATATATCTCCAAATTCCTTCAAAAGAGACACAACATTAGTAGGCAAAGAAGATTTAAGATCATTAGAACTAAAACAAGATTCTTTATATAAAAACAAAAGGATTGGGTACTTAGCTAGAAAAGCAGCCTTTACATCACTTTGCTTTGCATAGAAGCTCACGTCCTTTCTTTCTTTCTTTGCAATATCTTTGCCTTTATCTAGATTCTTTGACCTTTGTTGTGATTCATTCTGCTCTTTCAACCTCAATTGATCCTCATAAATCTCCGTAGGACTCAAGGGTGCAAGTGTGAATTTCTTACCAGCCATGGTAAATGAATAACGGTTTGTAAATCCATCATGTATGACATGTCTATCAAATTGCCATGGTCTTCCTAAAAGCAAATGACCAGCATGCATAGGCACAACATCACACAACACTTTATCATTGTACCTTCCAATTGAAAATAGCACCAATACTTGCTTGGTCACATTTACTTCTCCACAATTATTGAGCCATTGAAGTTTGTATGGTTTGGGATGTTTTGTAGTGGGCAAACTCAATTTGTCAACCAAATAAGTGCTAGCAACATTAGTGCAACTACCACCATCAATAATCAAAGAGCATACCTTATTGTTGACGTGGCATCTAGTATGAAAAATATTTTCTCGTTGCACTTCATCTTCATCCTTAACTTGGGCACTTAATGCACGACGAGCTACAAGTGCTTCACCATGTGCAGCAAACTCAACATAGTCATCATCCTCATTAATGTCCTCCAATGGTGGCATCTCATCATCAACATCAGAATCTTCACTTACAACATCACCATCATCGCGCATAATCATGACTCGTTTGTTGGGGCATTGTGATGCAATGTGTCCTCTTCCCAAACATCTAAAACACTTAATGTCTCTACTCTTACCTTGGGATGCTTGGACAGCCTCGGGTTTGGGCTTTTGGACACTCTCACCCTTAGGCTTGAATGAGGATTCAGTCTTAAGTTTGAATGTAGTCTTATCATCCCTTCGAAAGGTGTTCGGTTTCCAAGAAGAAGATGAACTAGAACCTTGCATAAAACGAGATGAATAACCTTTTCTCTTGAGTTGCCTTTCAACCTTGATAGCCATATGCAACATATCATCAAACTCCACATAGTGATGTAACTCCATACATTAGCAATCTCACGATTCAATCCTTGTAAGAATCGAGCCATAGTAGCTTCACTATCCTCTTCAACATTACATTAGCTCTGATCATGATAATTTCCATTTCTTTATGATAATCCTCAACACTCTTAGAACCTTGAGTGAGACCTTGTAACCTTTGATAAAGCTCTCTATAGTAATGATTAGGAACAAACCTTTTTCTCATAACACGTTCATTTCATTCCATGTAACTATAGGTGGCTCTCTATTCCTACGTCTACCAAGCATGAGTTGGTCCCACCAAATGATTGCATAATCCGTGAACTCTACAGCAGCAAGTTTCACCTTTTTTTCTTCGGAATAGTTATGGCAATCAAGACCATCTCCGCTTTCTTTTCCCATTCTAAGTAAGCCTCAGGATCATTCTTACCTTGAAAGGAAGGAATCTTCAATTTGATACTTCCTAAATTTCCATCTATCCTATCATAATACCTATCTCCTTTATACCTATCTCCACGACCTCCTTTATTACCATGGTTACCTTTAACACTTTACTAAACTCATCATCATCAAACTCATCATCTACTTTATCATCAAAGTCATTATTCACAACATTGCCTTTCACATGAGAAGTATTATCTTGATTTACTTTAGCTAGGACAGCTTCATGTTCCTCCAACTTATCATGAATATTATTAAACCTCAACTCTATCCTTGAAAATTGTTGTTGCATAGCTTGGAACATGAACTCGATCTTACTCAAATCAGGCTTTTCACTATTAGAAGACATGATTTTACCCTGCAAGAAAAGTTAGTAAAAGAAAAGGACCTCACAAGTATGACCTCACGTGTTTACACTCAATACACACAAGAATGTAACACTCACACTGTGTTTTCACACAATTTTAATATGGCTTTTCTCTACTAATGTTACTCACACACTCTTGCCTTTTTCCCTCACACAACTTTTCTCTATAGGTTCTATTGAACTCAAGACTCAATCAAAAATCAGCTTATGGAATTCAACTATCAACCAACAATAAACAAGATGAGCACAAGATTTAATCGAGGGAAAACAAAACAATGAAGACTCAACAAGACTTAGCAAGACTCAATAAGACCTAAGAAGACTCCAATGAAACTAAACCTTGAAGAAAATATGAGTGTTAATTAGGGTAAGGTTTAGCCAAGGTGGGGTAGTTTTGTCCTTTTATGTGGTAGGGTCAAAAGGTAATTTTAGGCAGTAGGGTAGAATGGTAACAATGAATTTTCAAATTAGGCAAATAAGAAATCTCAAAGCTCAAGAAAGAATGACTACCTCAAGATTTTGATGAAGCACACCTCCACGAATTGCCTTTGACGTTGCACTTGCTACACACGATGTAATAAATCCACTCTTGAATTGATTTTTTTCTTTTCTCTTTTTTTTTCTTTTCTTTTTTTTCTCTTTTTTTTTTTTCCTTTTTCTTTTATATTTTACTAAAGTAAACGAACAATAAAGAAAAAAACAAAAAAGTCTAAATAATAAGAAGAGGTTTACTTGGGGAACAAGGCAACTTTTGACAAAAACAAGCTAGTTTTGGTAGCAGCTTGTGTGGCAAGGAATGAGAGGGAACGGTGGCTTGTGAAACAAGTAGTCTTTATGTGATGTAGAGCTTTTGAAGGTTTCTTGGTGAGCAAGGAAACCTTTGGGATTTGGTTGCTTGGAGAACAAGATAGGGTTTTCTTGGTGGCTAAGTAAAGAAAATAGGTTTGAGGGACAAACAATATTAGTGGTGGCTTGGAAAAGGATTCAGGATCAAGGTTTGTCCAAGACAAGAAGACAACGAAAAAAAAAATGAGACTCCCACGAATTGAACCTAAGCTCTGATGCCAAATGATATGAACCTCACCGAAAGAAGATGAGGTTCAATGAAGAAGACGAAGAACACTTGAAAAAAAACAATAACAAGTTAAAAACGCAGCAAAAGAAAATAAAAATTAGAAGTAAAACCAAGACCCGTGTGTAGAAACACAAGAACCTATGGTATTGGACCAAGACCCGTTGCTTAGAAAAGCAAGAACCTATGGTATTATATTGGTGGAAGGTAGAAGAACGCCACAAGGAAGACCTTGATAAGTTCAAGAGTTCTCAAGAGAACCAAAGAGAAGAAGTCTCTCAATTTTATTACTAAAAATCAATTGTGTTCTCCCCAAAGGGTTACATAACTATTTATAGGCAAATAGATAACTTGCAGCACAAGTATAGGAATCCTACTTTCCTAACTTGCAGAATAGGAAATAGCAAACTTGCAGAACAAGCAATAGGAATCCTACTCTCCTAACTTGCAGAACAAGTAATAAGTCTTACAAAATCTATTATTTAAAAAGGAATTGGGCTTAAATTAAAAATTAAGACAATGTTCAGCCCAATAATACTTAACTAATAAAATATGCATCTAGCCTAATTTGCATTTCGGCCCAATACTTGTGTGTCTTCAAGAAGGTTGAACTTGGGCTTGGATCATGTTGTAGAAGACTTTATCATCCTCCATGCTCAAGCTTTGTTGGGCTTTCTCTCTAGCAATATTAATGAAACCAGCCAAGGCTTGTTGCATTATCTTTGATTTAGCTCTTGTAATTGGACCTCCATGGATGCTCAAAGGATCACGAACATCACGAACATGACTTGAGCTGTGTGAGCTTGATGGGTCTCCATCATTCCCCCTCTCCTCGAAAGGATTTGTCCTCAAATCAGAATCACCTATATCAATATCAAAGGGAGAAAGATCAGAAACATTAAATGTAGCACTAACATTATACTCACCTGGAAGATCCAATTTATAAGCATTGTCATTGATCTTCTAATCACTTGGAATGGTCCATCTCCTCGAGGTTGCAACTTGGAGCGACGTTGAGCAGGAAATCTCTCTTTACGCATATGTACCCAAACCCAATCACCAGGTTCAAAGACAACTTTCTTGCGATGCTTGTTGGCTTGAGTAGCATATTGCTCAGTCTCTTCTTAATGTTTTGACGTACCTTCTCATGTAGTTGCTTAACAAATCAGCTTTCTTTTCCCCATCCAAACTAGCTCTCCCTCAATAGGTAGTGGTAAAAGATCCAATGGAGTGAGTGGATTAAAACCATAGACAACTTCAAATGGAGAATAACTAGTAGTAGAATGCACACTTCTATTGTAAGCAAACTCCACATGAGGCAAACAATCTTCCCAATTCTTCAAATTCTTTTGAATATTGGATCTCACAAAAGTAGACAAAGTACGATTGACTACTTCAGTTTGACCATCGGTTTGTGGATGACAAGTAGTTGAAAACAATAGCTTTGTTCCTAACTTTCCCCATAATGTTTTCCAAAAGTAGCTAAGGAACTTCACATCACGGTCAGAAACAATGGTCCTCGGAACTCCATGTAGACGAAACAATTTCCTTGAAGAATAAATCGGCAATGTTACTTGCATCATCTGTCTTGTGACAAGCAATGAAGTGAGCCATCTTAGAGAACCTGTCAACAACAACAAAAACAGAATCTCTACCTCTCTTTGTTCTTGGTAACCCCAAAACAAAGTCCATAGAAATGTCAGTCCAAGGAGCAGTAGGAATAGGTAATGGAGTATAAAGACCATGATTCATAACTCTAGACTTAGCTTGTTTACAAGTGACACATCTTTCACACAATTTTTCAACATCTCTTTTCATGTTAGGCCAAAAGAAGTGATCATGCAATATATCTAAAGTTTTTCTTTACTCCAAAATGTCCCATTAATCCACCACTATGGGCTTCTTAACAAGTAATTCTCTTAAAGAACTCCTAGGCACACATAATCTATTTTCCCTAAATAAGAATCCATCATGCCTATAAAACTTTCCAAAACCAGTTTTCTCACATGCAATGAACACATTTTCAAAATCCTCATCAGTAGCATACAAGTCTTTAATATACTCAAATCCAAGTAGTTTTGCATTAAGAGTAGTGATTAGAGTATACCTTCGAGACAATGCATCAGCCACGACATTTTCTTTACCTTGTTTATATTTGATCAAATATGGAAATGTCTCAATGAACTCCATCCACTTGGCATGACGCTGTTCAACTTGCTTTGTCCTTTCAAGTGCTTTCAAGGACTCATGATCAGTGTGGATGACAAATTCCTTAGGCCATAATAGTGTTGCCATGTTTCTAAGGCCCTCACTAATGCATACATCTCTTTATCATATGTGGGATAGTTAAGGGCAGCTCCACTTAACTCTCACTGAAAAAAGCAATGGGGCGCTTCTCTTGCATTAAAACAGCTCCAATACCTATACTGGAAGCATCACACTCAATCTCAAAAGTTTTAGAAAAGTCAGGTAAGGATAACAAAGGTGCGGAACAAAGCTTCTCTTTAAGCAAGTTAAAAGCACGATCTTGCTCAAGACCCCTTTAAATCCAACATTCTTTTTAACAACATCAGTTAAAGGTGCAGCTATAGTACTGAAGTCTCTAACAAACCTACGATAGAAACTAGCTAATCCATGAAAACTACGCACCTCAGAGATATTCTTAGGTATAGGCCATTCTTTAATTGCCTAACCTTTTCATCTTCTACTGCTATACCCTTAGAAGAAACAACATATCCAAGAAATATAATCTTATCAGTGAAAAAAGGAACATTTCTTAAGGTTAGCATTACAGCTTTTCCTTTCTCAAGACATTAAGCACATTCCTTAAATGTTCAATATGTTCATGCAAACTTCTACTATAGATCAAGATATCATCAAAATAGACAACTACAAATTTTCCAATGAAAGCACGCAAAACATGGTTCATTAATCTCATGAAAGTGCTAGGTGCATTAGTTAATCCAAAAGGCATAACTAACCATTCATACAAACCATGCTTAGTCTTAAATGCAGTTTTCCATTCATCACCTTCTCTCATGCGAATTTGATGATAACCTCTTTTCAATCAATTTTAGAAAGATGCAAGAACCATGTAACTCATCAAGCATATCATCTATCTAGGAATGGGATAGCGATACTTTACAGTGATTTTGTTGATGGCACGACAATCAACACACATCCTCCACGTCCCATCCTTCTTAGGAAAAGTAACACAGGAACAGCGCATGGACTCATGCTCTCTCTAACGTAGCCTTTCTTCATGAGCTCGTCAACTTGCCTTTGAAGCTCCTTTGTCTCTCGGGATTGCTTCTATAGGCAGGTCGGTTGGGAATGGCAGCTCCAGGAATAAGGTCTATTTGATGCTCAATTCCCTAATAGGTGGCAAACCATTTGGAATCTCCTCGGGGAATATATCTCCAAATTCCTTCAAAAGAGACACAACATTAGTAGGCAAAGAAGATTTAAGATCATTAGAACTAAAACAAGATTCTTTATATAAAAACAAAAGGATTGGGTACTTAGCTAGAAAAGCAGCCTTTACATCACTTTGCTTTGCATAGAAGCTCACGTCCTTTCTTTCTTTCTTTGCAATATTCTTTGCCTTTATCTAGATTCTTTGACCTTTGTTGTGATTCATTCTGCTCTTTCAACCTCAATTGATCCTCATAAATCTCCGTAGGACTCAAGGGTTGCAAGTGTGAATTTCTTACCAGCCATGGTAAATGAATACGGTTTGTAAATCCATCATGTATGACATGTGCCTATCAAATTGCCATGGTCTTCCAAAATGCAAATGACCAGCATGCATAGCACAACATCACACAACACTTTATCATTGTACCTTCCAATTGAAAATAGCACCAATACTTGCTTGGTCACATTTACTTCTCCACAATTATTGAGCATTGAAGTTTGTATGGTTTGGGATGTTTTGTAGTGGGCAAACTCAATTTGTCAACCAATAAGTGCTAGCAACATTAGTGCAACTACCACCATCAATAATCAAAGAGCATACCTTATTGTTGACGTGGCAATCTAGTATGAAAAATATTTTCTCGTTGCACTTCATCTTCATCCATAACTTGGGCACTTAATGCACGACGAGCTACAAGTGCTTCACCATGTGCAGCAAACTCAACATAGTCATCATCCTCATTAATGTCCTCCAATGGTGGCATCTCATCATCATCATCAGAATCTTCACTTTACAATCACCATCATCGCGCATAATCATGACTCGTTTGTTGGGGCATTGTGATGCAATGTGTCCTCTTCCCAAACATCTAAAACACTTAATGTCTCTACTCTTACCTTGGGATGCTTGGACAGCCTCGGGTTTGGGCTTTGGACACTCTCACCCTTAGGCTTGAATGAGGATTCAGTCTTAAGTTTGAATGTGTCTTATCATCCCTTCGAAAGGTGTTCGGTTTCCAAGAAGAAGATGAACTAGAACCTTGCATAAAACGAGATGAATAACCTTTTCTCTTGAGTTGCCTTTCAACCTTGATAGCCATATGCAACATATCATCAAACTCCACATAGTGATGTAACTCCACTACATTAGCAATCTCACGATTCAATCCTTGTAAGAATCGAGCCATAGTAGCTTCACTATCCTCTTCAACATTAGCTCTGATCATGATAATTTCCATTTCTTTATGATAATCCTCAACACTCTTAGAACCTTGAGTGAGACCTTGTAACCTTTGATAAGCTCTCTATAGTAATGATTAGGAACAAACCTTTTTCTCATAACACGTTTCATTTCATTCCATGTAACTATAGGTGGCTCTCTATTCCTACGTCTACCAAGCATGAGTTGGTCCCACCAAATGATTGCATAATCCGTGAACTCTACAGCAGCAAGTTTCACCTTTTTTTCTTCGGAATAGTTATGGCAATCAAAGACCATCTCCGCTTTCTTTTCCCATTCTAAGTAAGCCTCAGGATCATTCTTACCTTGAAAGGAAGGAATCTTCAATTTGATACTTCCTAAATTTCCATCTATCCTATCATAATACCTATCTCCTTTATACCTATCTCCACGACCTCCTTTATTACCATGGTTACCTTTAACACTTCTACTAAACTCATCATCATCAAACTCATCATCTACTTTATCATCAAAGTCATTATTCACAACATTGCCTTTCACATGAGAAGTATTATCTTGATTTACTTTAGCTAGGACAGCTTCATGTTCCTCCAACTTATCATGAATATTATTAAACCTCAACTCTATCCTTGAAAATTGTTGTTGCATAGCTTGGAACATGAACTCGATCTTACTCAAATCAGGCTTTTCACTATTAGAAGACATGATTTTACCCTGCAAGAAAAGTTAGTAAAAGAAAAGGACCTCACAAGTATGACCTCACGTGTTTACACTCAATACACACAAGAATGTAACACTCACACTCGTGTTTTCACACAATTTTAATATGGCTTTTCTCTACTAATGTTACTCACACACTCTTGCCTTTTTCCCTCACACAACTTTTCTCTATAGGTTCTATATTGAACTCAAGACTCAATCAAAAATCAGCTTATGGAATTCAACTATCAACCAACAATAAACAAGATGAGCACAAGATTTTAATCGAGGGAAAACAAAAACAATGAAGACTCAACAAGACTTAGCAAGACTCAATAAGACCTAAGAAGACTCCAATGAAACTAAACCTTGAAGAAAATATGAGTGTTTAATTAGGGTAAGGTTTAGCCAAAGGTGGGGGTAGTTTTGTCCTTTTATGTGGTAGGGTCAAAAGGTAATTTTATGGCAGTAGGGTAGAATGGTAACAATGAATTTTCAAATTAGGCAAATAAGAAATCTCAAAGCTCAAGAAATAATGACTACCTCAAGATTTTGATGAAGCACACCTCCACGAATTGCCTTTGACGTTGCACTTGCTACACACGATGTAATAAATCCACTCTTGAATTGATTTTTTTCTTTTCTCTTTTTTTTTCTTTTCTTTTTTTTCTCTTTTTTTTTTCCTTTTTTCTTTTATATTTTACTAAAGTAAACGAACAATAAAGAAAAAAACAAAAAGTCTAAATAATAAGAAGAGGTTTACTTGGGGAACAAGGCAACTTTTTGACAAAAACAAGCTAGTTTTGGTAGCAGCTTGTGTGGCAAGGAATGAGAGGGAACGGTGGCTTGTGAAACAAGTAGTCTTTATGTGATGTAGAGCTTTTGAAGGTTTCTTGGTGAGCAAGGAAACCTTTGGGATTTGGTTGCTTGGAGAACAAGATAGGGTTTTCTTGGTGGCTAAGTAAAGAAAATAGGTTTGAGGGACAAACAATATTAGTGGTGGCTTGGAAAAGGATTCAGGATCAAGGTTTGTCCAAGACAAGAAGACAACGAAAAAAAAATGAGACTCCCACGAATTGAACCTAAGCTCTGATGCCAAATGATATGAACCTCACCGAAAGAAGATGAGGTTCAATGAAGAAGACGAAGAACACTTGAAAAAAAACAATAACAAGTTAAAAACGCAGCAAAAGAAAATAAAAATTAGAAGTAAAACCAAGACCCGTTGTGTAGAAACACAAGAACCTATGGTATTGGACCAAGACCCGTTGCTTAGAAAGCAAGAACCTATGGTATATATTGGTGGAAGGTAGAAGAACGCCACAAGGAAGACCTTGATAAGTTCAAGAGTTCTCAAGAGAACCAAAGAGAAGAAGTCTCTCAATTTTTATTACTAAAATCAATTGTGTTCTCCCCAAAGGGTTACATAACTATTTATAGGCAAATAGATAACTTGCAGCACAAGTAATAGGAATTCCTACTTTCCTAACTTGCAGAATAGGAAATAGCAAACTTGCAGAACAAGCAATAGGAATCCTACTCTCCTAACTTGCAGAACAAGTAATAGAAGTCTTACAAAATCTATTATTTTAAAAAGGAATTGGGCTTAAATTAAATTAAGACAATGTTCAGCCCAATAATACTTAACTAAATAAAATATGCATCTAGCCTAATTTGCATTTCGGCCCAATACTTGTGTGTCTTCAAGAAGGTTGAACTTGGGCTTGGATCATGTTGTAGAAGACTTTATCATCCTCCATGCTCAAGCTTTGTTGGGCTTTCTCTCTAGCAATATTAATGAAACCAGCCAAGGCTTGTTGCATTATCTTTGATTTAGCTCTTGTAATTGGACCTCCATGGATGCTCAAAGGATCACGAACATCACGAACATGACTTGAGCTGTGTGAGCTTGATGGGTCTCCATCATTGGATCAACATGATGTTGCCCTAGCTATGGTAAACCAAGATAATACTTCTTATGCATGTGATAATGTTGCTCATAATAAGTTGGATAGCAATTATGAAGAAGATTTTGATGATGATTCTATGCTGCAATTAGAGGATGATGAGGATAGTATGGAATTACCCATGGATGGAAAGGAATATATAGCATGTCAAACTTTAAGTGTGCTAATGAAAGATGAGGATCAATTGAGATTAAAAGAGAGTGAGACAAAAATAGTGAGTGAAGATGAGGTTAAGCAAAAAGAGAAAACAATCAAGATTGAGTGTGATGCTTCAAGTATAGGTATCGAAGTTGTTTTAATGCAAGAGAAGCACCCCATTGCTTTCTTCAGTGAGAAGTTAAGTGGAGTTGGCCTTAACTATCCCATGTACAATAAAGAGATGTATGCATTAGTGACAACCTTGGAAACATGGCAACACTATTTATGGCCTAAGGAATTTGTCATCCAAACTGATCATGAGTCCTTGAAGAACTTGAAAGGACAAAGCAAGTTGAACAAGCGTCATGCCAAGTGGATGGAGTTCATTGAGACATTTCCATATGTGATCAAATATAAACAAGGTAAAGAAAATGTCGTGGCTGATGCATTGTCTCGAAGGTATACTCTAATCACAACTCTAATCACAATTCGAGGAGAGGGGGAATGATGGAGATCCAAGCTCACAAAGCTCAAGTCATGTTCGTGATGATCGTGATCCTTTGAGTATCCATAGAGGTCCAATTACAAGAGCTAAATCAAAGATAATGCAACAAGCCTTGGCTGGTTTCATTGATATTGCTAGAGAGAAAGCCCAACAAAGCTTGAGCATGGAGGATGATAAAGTCTTCTACAACATGGTCCAAGCCCAAGTTCAACCTTCTTGAAGACACACAAGTATTGGGCCGAAATGCAAATTAAGCTAGATGCATATTTTATTTAGTTAAGTATTATTGGGCTGAACATTGTCTTAATTTAATTTAAGCCCAATTTCTTTTTAAATAATAGATTTTGTAAGACTTCTATTACTTGTTCTGCAAGTTAGGAGAGTAGGATTCCTATTGCTTGTGCTGCAAGTTATCTATTTGCCTATAAATAGTTATGTAACCCTTTGGGGAGAACACAATTGGTTTTAGTAATAAAATTGAGAGACATCTTCTCTTTGGTTCTCTTGAGAACTCTTGAACTTATCAAGGTCTTCCTTGTGGCGTTCTTCTACCTTCCATCAATATATACCATAGGTTCTTGCTTTTCTAAGCAACGGGTCTTGGTCCAATACCATAGGTTCTTGTGTTTCTACACAACGGGTCTTGGTTTTATCTCTAATTTTTGTTTTCTTTTGCTGCATTTTTAACTTGTTCTTGTTTTTCTTCAAGTGTTCTTCATTGAACCTCATCTTCTTTCGGTGAGGTCCATATCATAAGGTATAGCAATGGTGGATGGTGAAGAAGGAGGCGCCACAAGGAAGAAGACCTTGATAAGCCTAGTTGTGAGGGAACCCAAGAGAAAGGCACACTCAATTTCTGAAAATTCAATTAACTGATCTCCAATCAATAGCGTTTACAAGGTATTTATAATAATACCTAGCACTTAAGCCCATAAACAAGTGGGCTGGAATTAACACCAATAGAAAAATAAAACTAAACCCAAATTCATGCCTAAACCTAGTTACATAAAATAAATAGTCCAAGACACAACAAGACTCAAACGTGGGCTATCCAAACACTTAGCCCATCTTATTGTTAAGCTAAAATAAGATAGTAAACCATGCTCATGTCGTTTGGGCTTCCAAGCAAGTATAGATGTCTTGGGACTCTTCATGGAAGCTTCCTTGACACTTCAATGATGCCAAAGCTTGTTGCATGAATGAGGCCAGGGCTTGTTGCATTTTCTTAGCTCGAGCTCGGGTAATTGGACCTCCTTGGATGACCAATGGATCCTTAGCATCACGAACATCACGAGCAAGTGGATCTCCATCTGGATCTCCATCATTCCCCCTCTCCTCAAAAGGATTTGTCCTCAAATCGCATATACCTTCATCAAAAGAAATGGGAGAAAGATCAGAAACATTAAAAGTAGCAGATACACCATACTCACCAGGAAGATCCAATTTGTAGGCATTATCGTTGATCTTCGCTATGACTTGGAATGGTCCATCTCCTCGGGGATGCAGCTTGGTTCGTCGCTGAATAGGAAACCTCTCTTTTCTCATATGCACCCAAACCCAATCACCGGGCTCAAAGACTACTTTCTTTCGATGCTTATTTGCTTGGGTGGTATACTGCTCAGTCTTCTTTTCAATAGCTTGACGAACTCTCTCATGGAGTTGCTTCACAAACTTAGCCTTCTGTTCTCCATCCAAGTTACTCTGCTCCGCACTAGGTAATGGCAACAAATCCAAATGAGTAAGAGGATTGAAGCCATAAACAACTTCGAATGGAGAGCAACTAGTAGTGGAGTGGACACTGCGGTTATATGCAAACTCCACATGGGGCAAGCAATCTTCCCAATTCTTCAAATTTTTCTGAATAATGGACCTCAATAACGTAGACAGGGTGCGGTTGACGACCTCAGTCTGTCCATCAGTCTGGGGGTGACAAGTGGTGGAGAATAACAATTTAGTTCCCAACTTTCCCCATAACGTCTTCCAAAAGTAACTAAGGAACTTTGCATCTCGATCAGAAACAATGGTCCTTGGTACACCATGTAGACGTACTATCTCTTTGAAGAAAAGGTCAGCAACGTTGCTCGCATCATCCGTCTTGTGGCAAGCAATGAAATGAGCCATCTTAGAGAACCTGTCAACCACAACAAAAACAGAATCTCTACCGCGTTTTGTTCGAGGCAAGCCCAAAACAAAATCCATAGAGATATCAGTCCACGGAGTAGTAGGAAAGGGTAAAGGAGTATATAAACCATGATTATGAACTCTAGATTTAGCTTGCCTACATGAAATGCATCTAGCACATAACCTCTCTACATCCCTCCTCATGTTAGGCCAAAAGAAATGTGCTTGCAAAACATCTAGAGTTTTCCTAACTCCAAAGTGACCCATTAAACCTCCACTATGGGCTTCTCTAACTAACAGCTCGCGCAATGAACTCCTAGGCACACATAATTTATTTTCTCTAAATAAGAACCCATCATGCCTAAAGAACTTGCCAAAACCAGATGTAGCACATGCATCATAAACATTACCAAAATCAACATCATCAGCATACTGTTCTTTGATATACTCAAATCCTAAAAGTTTAGCATCAAGAGTAGTGATAAGAGTATACCTACGAGATAACGCATCAGCTACGACGTTCTCTTTACCTTGTTTGTACTTGATCACGTACGGGAACATCTCAATGAACTCTATCCACTTGGCATGACGCTTATGCAGCTTACTCTGTCCTTTCAAATGCTTCAAGGACTCATGATCAGTGTGGATGACAAATTCTTTGGGCCACAAGTAATGTTGCCATGTCTCCAAGGCCCTCACTAACGCGTACATCTCCTTGTCATATGTGGGATAGTTAAGTGCTGCTCCACTTAACTTCTCACTAAAGAAAGCAATTGGGCGTTTTTCCTGCATAAGCACAGCTCCAATACCTACACCTGAGGCATCGCACTCAATCTCAAAAGTTTTAGTAAAGTCAGGCATAGATAACAAAGGAGCAGAACAAAGTTTATCTTTAAGCAAATTAAAAGCATGCTCTTGTGCAGGACCCCAATGAAATGCAACATTCTTTTTGACCACTTCGATCAAAGGTGCAGCTATAGTGCTAAAATCTCTAACGAATCGACGATAGAAACTAGCTAAACCATGGAAACTACGCACCTCAGAAACAGACTTAGGTACAGGCCAATCTTTAATTGCCTTTACCTTCTCATTATCAACAGAAATGCCATGTGAAGAAACGACATACCCAAGAAAAACAATCTTATCAGTGCAGAATGTACATTTCCTAAAATTGGCATACAAACTTGCATTCCTCAAAACAGTAAGAACATTCCTAAGATGCTCAACATGCTCATGCTGGCTCTTACTGTATATCAAAATATCATCAAAATAGACAACCACATACTTACCAATGAAATCACGTAAAACATGGTTCATTAAACGCATGAATGTACTAGGTGCATTAGTCAAGCCAAAAGGCATAACTAACCACTCGTAGAGACCATGTTTAGTCTTGAATGCAGTTTTCCATTCATCACCTTCTCTCATACGAATTTGGTGATATCCGCTCTTTAAATCAATTTTAGAAAACATGCATGCACCATGCAACTCATCAAGCATGTCATCTAGCCTAGGAATAGGATAGCGGTACTTTACAGTGATTTTGTTGACGGCTCGGCAGTCAACGCACATCCTCCACGTCCCATCTTTTTTTGGCACAAGCAGTACGGGCACGGCGCAAGGACTCATGCTCTCTCTCACATAACCTTTCCTCATGAGCTCCTCAACTTGCCTTTGAAGCTCCTTCGTCTCCTCGGGATTACTTCTGTAGGCTGGACGGTTAGGAATGGTAGCTCCGGGGACAAGGTCAATCATGTGCTCGATCCCACGAATCGGTGGTAATCCACTTGGGATCTCCTCAGGGAATACATCCTCGAACTCCTGCAACAATGAGACAACATCAGTAGGCAAAGTATCATGGAGTTCAGCATCAATAAAATAAGAATCTTTAAATAAGAGTAAAAGGATAGGAGACTTAGCAAGAAATGCAGTCTTCACATCTCGGGGTTTGGCATAGCAGCTCACTGTTTTGCTGTCCTTGTTTTCCTTCTTTTCTTTAGCTTGCTTCCTTTGCTCGTCATGTTGCTCCTTTAGCCTTAATTGGTCCTCATAAATCTCCTTGGGGCTAAGGGGAGCAAGAGCGATCTTCTTGCCATCCATAGTAAAGGAATAACGGTTAGTGTAACCGTCGTGGATGACTCTCCGATCATACTGCCATGGTCTACCCAGCAATAGGTGGCTAGCTTGCATGGGCACTACGTCACACAACACCTCATCGTGATACCTTCCAATACGAAAAGGAACCAAGACTTGCTTCACCACGTTGACTTCACCACAGTCATTAATCCACTGCAACTTATATGGGTGGTGATGCTTGGTAGTGGGCAACTTTAATTTATCAACAAGGTATGTGCTAGCAACATTAGTACAACTCCCACCATCAATGATTACAGTACATACCTTGTCACTAATATGGCATCTCGTATGGAAGATGTTCTCGCGCTGTGCCTCATCCTCAAACTTCACATGAGTAGTAAGAGCACGCCTAGCAACAAGTGCCTCACCATGAGCAGCATACTCAACAACTTCTTCTTCGTCGATATCTTCTAATGCAGGCATCTCATCTTCTACACCGAGTTCGGAACCTTCACTCTCAACATCTCCATTCCCATGCATGATCATCACTCTACGGTTGGGACACTGTGAGGCAACATGTCCACGACCTAAGCACTTGAAACACTTAATGTCACGTGTCCTGCTCTGGGATGCTTGGGCAGGTTCAGTCTTGGGCTTTGGAGGGCCCTCAGGCTTGGGCTTAGCAAAGCTCTCTGACTTATGCGTAGGCACAGGCTTATCATCCCTATGAAAGGTGTTAGATTTCCAAACAGGAACTGAACTAGAAGTAAAACGGGATGTACCTTTCCTTTTGAGTTGCCTTTCCACTTTGATGGCCACATGCAACATCTCCTCTAAATCCATGTAATGCTGCAACTCGACTACATTGGCAATCTCACGGTTTAAGCCTTGAAGAAAACGAGCCATAGTAGCTTCTGCATCCTCCTGGATATTGGCTCGGATCATGGTTATTTCCATCTCTTTGTAGTAATCCTCAACACTCTTTGAGCCCTGGGTAAGACCTTGGAGCTTCTGGTATAACTCCCTGTAGTAATGAGTAGGAACAAATCTCTTCCTCATGATGCGCTTCATCTCATCCCATGTAGACACTAGAGGATCACCATATCTTCTTCGACTACTGACTAACTGATCCCACCAAACCATAGCATACTCTGTGAACTCAATTGCTGCAAGTTTGACCTTCTTTTCTTCAGAGTAGTGGTGGCAGTCAAACACCATTTCAAGCTTCCTTTCCCACTCCAAATATGCCTCAGGATCATTCTTGCCTTGGAAAGGAGGAATCTTTAATTTTATACTGCTAAGGTTTCCATCCAGCTTCTCCTTACCTCTATCACGGGCTCTATCAACTCGATCTCTATACCCATGGTACCTTCTATGATGTCTATCTATCCCAGACTCTTCATTCGAATCATACCCAACATTATCATCATACTCATCATTGGCAACAACCTTACTTTTTTGACGAGAAGTATCACCTTGTTGGATCTTTGCAAACCGAGCTTCATGTTGGTTCAACTTATCATGAATGTCATTGAATTTCACATCCATCCGTTGGAACTGTTGTTGCATTGCCTGAAGCAGGAATTCAATCTTTTTAAAGTCTGACTTATCACCTTCAGAAGACATTGTCAACAAGTAATATCCTCACGTGTTTACACTCCTGTTTCACTCAAGTAATTTGGCTTTTCTCTACTAATGTCTCTCACACACTCGTGCCTTTTTCCCTTACTCTACCTTAACTCTATAGGTTCACAATCACACTAGAGACCCAATCAAAGATTCAACCTCGTAAAGTCAACTAATTCACCAAGTATTGTCACCAAGAATTTTTTTTTTTTTCACAGAAAGGTGTGGCTAGGGCTAGGGTGACTCAAAGAAAGAGAGAAAGAAGAAAAAAAAATAAGAAAGAAAAAAATAAAAAATAAAAATAAAGCACTAGAATGACCAAAAAAAAATGAAAAATGGCCTAAAACTATAGGAAAACGTTGGAATTTGGCCAAGATAGGGTGGGGCTAGTGGAGCAAAGCTCAACTAGGTCGTTTTCTTTCGTCGTTTTCTTTAAAACGGGTACTCACACGCCTCCTAACTCAACCAAAACTTCTGTTTGAACAGTACCGCAAAAGAAATTTTTTTTTCTTTTTTTTTTTCGAATTCTTTTCTTCTTCTTTTTTTTTTTTTCGAATTCTTTTCTTCTTCTTCTTTTTTTTTGAATTCTTTTCTTCTTCTTCTTTTTTTTTTTTAACTCTGAGTGTTGCGGTTTCCTTGAAAGAGGAGGGGTGCGGCTAGGTTTTTTTTTTGAGGGGTGAGGCTAGGGTTTTTTTTTTTTTTTGAGGGGTGCGGCTAGGGTTTTTTTTTTGAGGGGTGCAGCTAGGGTTTTTTTTTTTTTATTTGAGGGGTGCGACTAGGGTTTTTTTTTTTGAGGGGTGCGGCTAGGGTTTTATTTTTAAGGGGTACGGCTAGGGTTTTTTTTTTTTGTAATGAAATAAGTGGTGGCTAGGGTTTTAGGGTTAATAAATAAGTGGCGGCTAGGAACACAAAAACAAACCAGAAAGTGGAACGAACAAAAGAAAAAAAAATTGAAACAAAAAAAAAACCAAAAAAAAAAAAAAAAATCGAAAAGTGAGTGACGCACAAACAAACCAGAAAATCGGAACTTGAGCTCTGAATACCAACTGATGCGTACGGACAAGACAAAACGTAGCTTGGAATTTGAAGGAGCTGACACGCAAGAAGACAGAAGCAAAGTTGATGAATGACAACTTCTGAAACCTAGACCCGAAGCCTAAAGAGACTCGAACCCAAAGGTATTGGACCTTGACCCTACGAATAAGAATTCGAGAACCTAAGGTATAGCAATGGTGGATGGTGAAGAAGGAGGCGCCACAAGGAAGAAGACCTTGATAAGCCTAGTTGAGAGGGAACCCAAGAGAAAGGCACACTCAATTTCTGAAAATTCAATTAACTGATCTCCATCAATAGCGTTTACAAGGTATTTATAATAATACCTAGCACTTAAGCCCATAAACAAGTGGGCTGGAATTAACACCAATAGAAAAATAAAACTAAACCCAAATTCATGCCTAAACCTAGTTACATAAAATAAATAGTCCAAGACACAACAAGACTCAAACGTGGGCTATCCAAACACTTAGCCCATCTTATTGTTAAGCTAAAATAAGATAGTAAACCATGCTCATGTCGTTTGGGCTTCCAAGCAAGTATAGATGTCTTGGGACTCTTCATGGAAGCTTCCTTGACACTTCAATGATGCCAGAGCTTGTTGCATGAATGAGGCCAGGGCTTGTTGCATTTTCTTAGCTCGAGCTCGGGTAATTGGACCTCCTTGGATGACCAATGGATCCTTAGCATCACGAACATCACGAGCAAGTGGATCTCCATCTGGATCTCCATCAATACTTGTGTCTTCAAGAAGGTTGAACTTGGGCTTGGATCATGTTGTAGAAGACTTTATCATCCTCCATGCTCAAGCTTTGTTGGGCTTTCTCTCTAGCAATATCAATGAAACCAGCCAAGGCTTGTTGCATTATCTTTGATTTAGCTCTTGTAATTGGACCTCTATGGATACTCAAAGGATCACGATCATCACGAACATGACTTGAGCTTTGTGAGCTTGGATCTCCATCATTCCCCCTCTCCTCGAAAGGATTTGTCCTCAAATCAGAATCACCTACATCAATATCAAAGGGAGAAAGATCAGAAACATTAAATGTAGCACTAACATTATACTCACCTGGAAGATCTAACTTATAAGCATTGTCATTGATCTTCTTAATCACTTGGAATGGTCCATCTCCTCGAGGTTGCAACTTGGAGCGACGCTGAGCAGGAAATCTCTCTTTACGCATATGTAACCAAACCCAATCACCAGGTTCAAAGACAACTTTCTTGCGATGCTTGTTGGCTTGAGTAGCATATTGCTCAGTCCTCTTCTTAATGTTTTGACGTACCTTCTCATGTAGTTGCTTAACAAAATCAGCTTTCTTTTCCCCATCCAAACTAGCTCTCTCCTCAATAGGTAGTGGTAAAAGATCCAATGGAGTGAGTGGATTAAAACCATAGACAACTTCAAATGGAGAATAACTAGTAGTAGAATGCACACTTCTATTGTAAGCAAACTCCACATGAGGCAAACAATCTTCCCAATTCTTTAAATTCTTTTGAATAATGGATCTCAACAAAGTAGAGAAAGTACGATTGACTACTTCAGTTTGACCATCGGTTTGTGGATGACAAGTAGTTGAAAACAATAGCTTTGTTCCTAACTTTCCCCATAATGTTTTCCAAAAGTAGCTAAGGAACTTCACATCACGGTCAGAAACAATGGTCCTCGGAACTCCATGTAGACGAACAATTTCCTTGAAGAATAAATCGGCAATGTTACTTGCATCATCTGTCTTGTGACAAGCAATGAAGTGAGCCATCTTAGAGAACCTGTCAACAACAACAAAAACAGAATCTCTACCTCTCTTTGTTCTTGGTAACCCCAAAACAAAGTCCATAGAAATGTCAGTCCAAGGAGCAGTAGGAATAGGTAATGGAGTATAAAGACCATGATTCATAACTCTAGACTTAGCTTGTTTACAAGTGACACATCTTTCACACAATTTTTCAATATCTCTTTTCATGTTAGGCCAAAAGAAGTGATCATGCAATATATCTAAAGTTTTCTTTACTCCAAAATGTCCCATTAATCCACCACTATGGGCTTCTCTAACAAGTAATTCTCTTAAAGAACTCCTAGGCACACATAATCTATTTTCCCTAAATAAGAATCCATCATGCCTATAAAACTTTCCAAAACCAGTTTTTCACATGCAATGAACACATTTTCAAAATCCTCATCAGTAGCATACAAGTCCTTTAATATACTCAAATCCAAGTAGTTTTGCATTAAGAGTAGTGATTAGAGTATACCTTCGAGACAATGCATCAGCCACGACATTTTCTTTACCTTGTTTATATTTGATCACATATGGATATGTCTCAATGAACTCCATCCACTTGGCATGACGCTTGTTCAACTTGCTTTGTCCTTTCAAGTGCTTCAAGGACTCATGATCAGTGTGGATGACAAATTCCTTAGGCCATAAATAGTGTTGCCATGTTTCTAAGGCCCTCACTAATGCATACATCTCTTTATCATATGTGGGATAGTTAAGGGCAGCTCCACTTAACTTCTCACTGAAAAAAGCAATGGGGCGCTTCTCTTGCATTAAAACAGCTCCAATACCTATACTGGAAGCATCACACTCAATCTCAAAAGTTTTAGAAAAGTCAGGTAAGGATAACAAAGGTGCGGAACAAAGCTTCTCTTTAAGCAAGTTAAAAGCACGATCTTGCTCAAGACCCCATTTAAATCCAACATTCTTTTTAACAACATCAGTTAAAGGTGCAGCTATAGTACTGAAGTCTCTAACAAACCTACGGTAGAAACTAGCTAATCCATGAAAACTACGCACCTCAGAGATATTCTTAGGTATAGGCCATTCTTTAATTGCCTTAACCTTTTCATCTTCTACTGCTATACCCTTAGAAGAAACAACATATCCAAGAAATATAATCTTATCAGTGCAAAAGAACATTTCTTAAGGTTAGCATACAGCTTTTCCTTTCTCAAGACATTAAGCACATTCTTTAAATGTTCAATATGTTCATGCAAACTTCTACTATAGATCAAGATATCATCAAAATAGACAACTACAAATTTTCCAATGAAAGCACGCAAAACATGGTTCATTAATCTCATGAAAGTGCTAGGTGCATTAGTTAATCCAAAAGGCATAACTAACCATTCATACAAACCATGCTTAGTCTTAAATGCAGTTTTCCATTCATCACCTTCTCTCATGCGAATTTGATGATAACCACTTTTCAAATCAATTTTAGAAAAGATGCAAGAACCATGTAACTCATCAAGCATATCATCTAATCTAGGAATGGGATAGCGATACTTTACAGTGATTTTGTTGATGGCACGACAATCAACACACATCCTCCACGTCCCATCCTTCTTAGGAACAAGTAACACAGGAACAGCGCATGGACTCATGCTCTCTCTAACGTAGCCTTTCTTCATGAGCTCGTCAACTTGCCTTTGAAGCTCCTTTGTCTCCTCGGGATTGCTTCTATAGGCAGGTCGGTTGGGAATGGCAGCTCCAGGAATAAGGTCTATTTGATGCTCAATTCCCCTAATAGGTGGCAAACCATTTGGAATCTCCTCGGGAATATATCTCCAAATTCCTTCAAAAGAGACACAACATTAGTAGGCAAAGAAGATTTAAGATCATTAGAACTAAACAAGATTCTTTATATAAAAAACAAAAGGATTGGGCACTTAGCTAGAAAAGCAGCCTTTACATCACTTTGCTTTGCATAGAAGCTCAGATCCTTTCTTTCTTTCTTTGCAATATCTTTGCCTTTGTCTAGATTCTTTAACCTTTGTTGTGATTCATTTTGCTCTTTCAACCTCAACTGATCCTCATAAAATCTCCTTAGGACTCAAGGGTGCAAGTGTAAATTTCTTACCATCATGGTAAAATGAATAACGGTTTGTGAATCCATCATGTATGACACGTCTATCAAATTGCCATGGTCTTCCTAAAAGCAAATGGCCAGCATGCATAGGCACAACATCACACAACACTTTATCATTATACCTTCCAATTGAAAATGGCACCAATACTTGCTTGGTCACATTTACTTCCACAATTATTGAGCCATTTAGTTTGTATGGTTTGGATGTTTTGTAGTGGGCAAACTCAATTTGTCAACCAAATAAGTGCTAGCAACATTAGTGCAACTACCACCATCAATAATCAAAGAGCATACCTTATTGTTGACGTGGCATCTAGTATGAAAAATATTTTCTCGTTGCACTTCATCTTCATCCTTAACTTGGGCACTTAATGCACGACGAGCTACAAGTGCTTCACCATGTGCAGCAAACTCAACATAGTCATCATCCTCATCAATGTCCTCCAATGGTGGGATCTCATCATCAACATCAGAATCTTCACTTACAACATCACCATCATCACGCATAATCATGACTCGTTTGTTTGGGCATTGTGATGCAATGTGTCCTCTTCCCAAACATCTAAAACACTTAATGTCTCTACTCTTACCTTGGGGTGCTTGGACCGCCTCGGGTTTGGGCTTTTGGATACTCTCACCCTTAGGCTTGAATGAGGATTCAGTCTTAAGTTTGAATGTAGTCCTATCATCCCTTCGAAAGGTGTTCGGTTTCCAAGAAGAAGACGAACTAGAACCTTGCATAAAACGAGATGAATAACCTTTTCTCTTGAGTTGCCTTTCAACCTTTATAGCCATATGCAACATATCATCAAACTCCACATAGTGATGTAACTCCACTACATTAGCAATCTCACTATTTAATCCTTGTAAGAATCGAGCCATAGTAGCTTCACTATCTTCTTCAACATTAGCTCTGATCATGATAATCTCCATTTCTTTATGATAATCCTCAACACTCTTAGAACCTTGAGTGAGACCTTGTAACCTTTGATAAAGCTCTCTATAGTAATGATTAGGAACAAACCTTTTTCTCATAACACGTTTCATTTCATCCCATGTAACTATAGGTGGCTCTCTATTCCTACGTCTACCAAGCATGAGTTGGTCCCACCAAATGATTGCATAATCCGTGAACTCTACAGCAGCAAGTTTCACCTTTTTTTCCTCGGAATAGTTATGACAATCAAAGACCATCTCCACTTTCTTTTCCCATTCTAAGTAAGCCTCAGGATCATTCTTACCTTGAAAGGAAGGAATCTTCAATTTGATACTCCCTAAATTTCCATCTATCCTATCATAATACCTATCTCCTTTATACCTATCTCCACGACCTCCTTTATTACCATGGTTACCTTTAACACTTCTACTAAACTCATCATCAAACTCATCATCAACTTTATCATCAAAGTCATTATTCACAACATTGCCATTCTCATGAGAAGTATGACCTTGCTTTACCTTAGTTAGGACAGCTTCATGTTCCTCCAACTTATCATGAATATTATTAAACCTCAACTCTATCCTTGAAAATTGTTGTTGCATAGCTTGGAACATGAACTCAATCTTACTCAAATCAGGCTTTTCACTATTAGAAGACATGATTTTATCCTGCAAGAAACGTTAGTAAAAGAAAAGGACCTCACAAGTATGACCTCAGGTGTTTACACTCAATACACACAAGAATGTAACACTCACACTCGTGTTTCACACAATTTTAATATGGCTTTTCTCTACTAATGTTACTCACACACTCTTGCCTTTTTCCCTCACACAACTTTTCTCTATAGGTTCTATATTGAACTCAAGACTCAATCAAAAATCAGCTTATGGAATTCAACTATCAACCAACAATAAACAAGCTGAGAACAAGATTTTAATCAAGGGAAAACAAAACAATGAAGACTCAAGAAGACTTTGCAAGACTCAATAAGGCTTAAGAAGACTCTAATGAAACTAAACCTTGAAGGAAATATGCATGTTTTGGGGTGTTTAATTAGGGTAGGGTCTAGCCAAAGGTGGGGTAGTTTTGTCCTTTTATATGGTAGGGTCAAAAAGGTAATTTTAGGCAGTAGGGTAGAATGGTAACAATGAGTTTTCAAATTAGGCAAATAAGAAATCCCAAAGCTCAAGAAAGAATGACTACCTCAAGATTTTGATGAAGCACACCTCCACGAATTGCCGTTGATGTTGCACTTGCTACACACGATGTAATAAATCCCCTCTTGAATTGATTTTTCTTTTCTCTTTTTTTTTTCTTTTCTTTTTTTTTTCTCTTTTTTTTTCTTTTACTAAAGTAAACGAACAATGAAGAAAAACAAAAAGTCTAAATAATAAGAAGAGGTTTACTTGGGGAACAAGGCAACTTTTGAGAAAAACAAGCTAGTTTTGGTAGTAGCTTGTGTGGCAAGGAACGAGAGGGAACGGTGGCTTGTGAAACAAGTAGTCTTTATGTGATGTAGAGCTTTTGAAGGTTTCTTGGTGAGCAAGAAAACCTTTGGAATTTGGTTGCTTGGAGAACAAGATAGGGTTTACTTGGTGGCTAAGTAAAGGTAGGTTATTTTAATGAAGACAATAGGTTTGAAGGACAAACAATATTAGTGGTGGCTTGGAAAAGGATTCAAGATCAAGGTTTGTCCAAGACAAGAAGACAGAAAAAAAATGAGACTCCCACGAATTGAACCTAAGCTCTGATACCAAATGATATGGACCTCACCAATAGAAGATGAGGTTCAATGAAGAACATGAAGAACACTTGAAGAAAAACAAGAACAAGTTAAAAACGCAGCAAAAGAAAACAAAAATTAGAGATAAAACCAAGACCCGTTGTGTAGAAACACAAGAACCTATGGTATTGGACCAAGACCCGTTGCTTAGAAAAGCAAGAATCTATGGTATATATTGGTGGAAGGTAGAAGAACGCCACAAGGAAGACCTTGATAAGTTCAAGAGTTCTCAAGAGAACCAAAGAGAAGAAGTCTCTCAATTTTATTACTAAAATCAATTGTGTTCTCCCCAAAGGGTTACATAACTATTTATAGGCAAATAGATAACTTGCAGCACAAGCAATAGGAATCCTACTCTCCTAACTTGCAGAACAAGTAATAGAAGTCTTACAAAATCTATTATTTAAAAAGGAATTGGGCTTAAATTAAATTAAGACAATGTTCAGCCCAATAATACTTAACTAAATAAAATATGCATCTAGCCTAATTTGCATTTCGGCCCAATACTTGTGTCTTCAAGAAGGTTGAACTTGGGCTTGGATCATGTTGTAGAAGACTTTATCATCCTCCATGCTCAAGCTTTGTTGGGCTTTCTCTCTAGCAATATCAATGAAACCAGCCAAGGCTTGTTGCATTATCTTTGATTTAGCTCTTGTAATTGGACCTCTATGGATACTCAAAGGATCACGATCATCACGAACATGACTTGAGCTTTGTGAGCTTGGATCTCCATCACCTTCTATGATGCCTATCTATCCCAGACTCTGCATTCGAATCATACCCAACATTATCATCATACTCATCCTTGGCAACAACCTTCCTTTTTTGACGAGAAGTATCACCTTGTTGGATCTTTGCAAACCGAGCTTCATGTTGGTTCAACTTATCATGAATGTCATTGAATTTCACATCCATCCGTTGGAACTGTTGTTGCATTGTCTGAAGCAGGAATTCAATCTTTTCAAAGTCTGACTTATCACCTTCAGAAGACATTGTCAACAAGTAATATCCTCACGTGTTTACACTCCTGTTTCACTCAAGTAATTTGGCTTTTCTCTACTAATGTCTCTCACACACTCGTGCCTTTTTCCCTTACTCTACCTTAACTCTATAGGTTCACAATCACACTAGAGACTCAGTCAAAGATTCAACCTCGTAAAATCAACTAATTCACCAAGTATTGTCACCAAGAAATTTTTTTTTTCTTTTTTTTTTTTCACAGAAAGGTGTGGCTAGGGCTAGGGTGACTCAAAGAAAGAAAGAAAGAATAAAAAAAATAAGAAAAAAATAAAAAAAAATCACTAGAATGACAAAAAAAATAAAAAATGGCCTAAAACTATAGGAAAACAATAGAATTTGGCCGAGATAGAGTGGGGCTAGTGAAGCAAAAGCTTGACTAGGTCGTTTTCTTTCGTCGTTTCCTTTAAAACGGGTACTCGCACGCCTCCTAACTCAACCAAAATTTTCTGTTTGAACAGTACCGCAACCAATTTTTTTTTTTCGAATTCTTTTTTTTCTTCTTCGAATTCTTTTTTTTTCTTTTTCCTTTTTTTTGTTTTTTTTTTAATCTGAGGTTTGCGGCTTCCTTGAAAAGAGTAGGGGTGCGACTAGCGTTGAATTAAGTGGCGGCTAGGGTTATGAAATAAGTGGCGGCTAGGGTTATGAAATAAGTGGCGGCTAGGGTTTTTTTGTGTAATGAAATAAGTGGTGGCTAGGGTTTTAGGGTTAAGAAATAAGTGGCGGCTAGGGTTTTTTTTGTGTAATGAAATAAGTGGTGGCTAGGGTTTTACGGTTAAGAAATAAGTGGCGGCTAGGGTTTTTTTTGTGTAATGAAATAAGTGGTGGCTAGGGTTTTAGGGTTAAGAAATAAGTGGCGGCTAGGGTTTTAAGGTTAAGAAATAAGTGGCGGCTGGGAACACACAAACAAACCAGAAAGTGGAACGAACAAAAGAAAAAAAAATTGAAACCAAAAAACCAAAAAAAAATCGAAAAGTGAGTGACGCACAAACAAACCAGAAAATCGGAACTTGAGCTCTGAATACCAACTGATGCGTACGGACAAGACAAAACGTAGCTTGGAATTTGAAGGAGCTGACACGCAAGAAGACAGAAGCAAAGTTGATGATTGACAACTTCTGAAACCTAGACCCGAAGCCTAAAGAGACTCGAACCCAAAGGTATTGGACCTTGACCCTACGAATAAGAATTCGAGAACCTAAGGTATAGCAATGGTGGATGGTGAAGAAGGAGGCGCCACAAGGAAGAAGACCTTGATAAGCCTAGTTGTGAGGGAACCCAAGAGAAAGGCACACTCAATTTCTGAAAATTCAATTAATTGATCTCCCATCAATAGCGTTTACAAGGTATTTATAATAATACCTAGCACTTAAGCCCATAAACAAATGGGCTGGAATTAACACCAATAGAAAATAAAACTAAACCCAAATTCATGCCTAAACCTAGTTACATAAAATAAATAGTCCAAGACACAACAAGACTCAAACGTGGGCTATCCAAACACTTAGCCCATCTTATTGTTAAGCTAAAATAAGATAGTAAACCATGCTCATGTCGTTTGGGCTTCCAAGCAAGTACAGATGTCTTGGGACTCTTCATGGAAGCTTCCTTGACACTTCAATGATGCCAGAGCTTGTTGCATGAATGAGGCCAGGGCTTGTTGCGTTTTCTTAGCTCGAGCTCGGGTAATTGGACCTCCTTGGATGACCAATGGATCCTTAGCATCACGAACATCACGAGCAATTGGATCTCCATCTGGATCTCCATCAAGAAACATTAAATGTAGCACTAACATTATACTCACCTGGAAGATCTAACTTATAAGCATTGTCATTGATCTTCTTAATCACTTGGAATGGTCCATCTCCTCGAGGTTGCAACTTGGAGCGACGCTGAGCAGAAAATCTCTCTTTACGCATATGTACCCAAACCCAATCACCAGGTTCAAAGACAACTTTCTTGCGATGCTTGTTGGCTTGAGTAGCATATTGCTCAGTCCTCTTCTTAATGTTTTGACGTACCTTCTCATGTAGTTGCTTTACAAAATCAGCTTTCTTTTCCCCATCCAAACTAGCTCTCTCCTCAATAGGTAGTGGTAAAAGATCCAATGGAGTGAGTGGATTAAAACCATAGACAACTTCAAATGGAGAATAACTAGTAGTAGAATGCACACTTCTATTGTAAGCAAACTCCACATGAGGCAAACAATCTTCCCAATTCTTCAAATTCTTTTGAATAATGGATCTCAACAAAGTAGACAAAGTACGATTGACTACTTCAGTTTGACCATCGGTTTGTGGATGACAAGTAGTTGAAAACAATTTCCTTGAAGAATAAATCGGCAATGTTACTTGCATCATCTGTCTTGTGACAAGCAATGAAGTGAGCCATCTTAGAGAACCTGTCAACAACAACAAAAACAGAATCTCTACCTGTCTTTGTTCTTGGTAACCCCAAAACAAAGTCCATAGAAATGTCAGTCCAAGGAGCAGTAGGAATAGGTAATGGAGTATAAAGACCATGATTCATAACTCTAGACTTAGCTTGTTTACAAGTGACACATCTTTCACACAATTTTTCAACATATCTTTTCATGTTAGGCCAAAAGAAGTGATCATGCAATATATCTAAAGTTTTCTTTACCCCAAAATGTCCCATTAATCCACCACTATGGGCTTCTCTAACAAGTAATTCTCTTAAAGAACTCCTAGGCACACATAATCTATTTTCCCTAAATAAGAATCCATCATGCCTATAAAACTTTCCAAAACCAGTTTTCTCACATGCAATGAACACATTTTCAAAATCCTCATCAGTAGCATACAAGTCTTTAATATACTCAAATCCAAGTAGTTTTGCATTAAGAGTAGTGATTAGAGTATACCTTCGAGATAATGCATCAGCCACGACATTTTCTTTACCTTGTTTATATTTGATCACATATGGAAATGTTTCAATGAACTCCATCCACTTGGCATGACGCTTGTTCAACTTGCTTTGTCCTTTCAAGTGCTTCAAGGACTCATGATCAGTGTGGATGACAAATTCCTTGGGCCATAAATAGTGTTGCCATGTTTCCAAGGCCCTCACTAATGCATACATCTCTTTATCATATGTGGGATAGTTAAGGGCAGCTCCACTTAACTTCTCACTGAAAAAAGCAATGGGGCGCTTCTCCTGTATAAAACAGCTCCAATACCTATACATGAAGCATCACACTCAATCTCAAAAGTTTTAGAAAAGTCAGGTAAGGATAATAAAGCTGCGGAACAAAGCTTCTCTTTAAGCAAGTTAAAAGCATGATCTTGCTCAAGACCCCATTTAAATCCAACATTCTTTTTAACAACATCAGTTAGAGGTGCAGCTATTGTACTGAAGTCTCTAACAAACCTACGATAGAAACTAGCTAATCCATGAAAACTACGCATCTCAGAGATATTCTTAGGTATAGGCCAATCTTTAATTGCCTTGACCTTTTCATCTTCTACTGCTATACCCTTAGAAGAAATAACATATCCAAGAAATATAATCTTATCAGTGCAAAAGGAACACTTCTTAAGGTTAGCATACAGCTTTTCCTTTCTCAAGACATTAAGCACATTCTTTAAATGTTCAATATGTTCATGCAAACTTCTACTATAGATCAAGATATCATCAAAATAGACAACTACAAATTTTCCAATGAAAGCACGCAAGACATGGTTCATTAATCTCATGAAAGTGCTAGGTGCATTAGTTAATCCAAAAGGCATAACTAACCATTCATACAAACCATGCTTAGTCTTAAATGCAGTTTTCCATTCATCACCTTCTCTCATGCGAATTTGATGATAACCACTTTTCAAATCAATTTTAGAAAAGATGCAAGAACCATGTAATTATCAAGCATATCATCTAATCTAGGAATGGGATAGCGAAACTTTACAGTGATTTTATTGATGGCACGACAATCAACACACATCCTCCACGTCCCATCCTTCTTAGGAACAAGTAACACAGGAACAGCACATGGACTCATGCTCTCTCTAACGTAGCCTTTCTTCATGAGCTCATCAACTTGACTTTGAAGCTCCTTTGTCTCCTCGGGATTACTTCTATAGGCAGGTCTATTGGGAATGGCAGCTCCAGGAACAAGGTCTATTTGATGCTCAATTCCCTTAATAGGTGGCAAATCATTTGGAATCTCCTCGGGGAATATATCTCCAAATTCCTTCAAGAGACACAACATTAGTAGGCAAAGAAGATTTAAGATCATTAGAACTAAAACAAGATTATTTATATAAAAACAAAAGGATTGGGCACTTAGCTAGAAAAGCAGCCTTTACATCACTTTGCTTTGCATAGAAGCTCACGTCCTTTCTTTCTTTCTTTGCAATATCTTTGCCTTTATCTAGATTCTTTGACCTTTGTTGTGATTCATTTTGCTCTTTCAACCTCAATTGATCCTCATAAATCTTCGTAGGACTCAAGGGTGCAAGTGTGAATTTCTTACCAGCCATGGTAAATGAATAACGGTTTGTAAATCCATCATGTATGACATGTCTATCAAATTGCTATGGTCTTCCTAAAAGCAAATGACCAGCATGCATAGGCACAACATCACACAACACTTTATCATTGTACCTTCCAATTGAAAATAGCACCAATACTTGCTTAGTCACATTTACTTCTCCACAATTATTGAGCCATTGAAGTTTGTATGGTTTGGGATGTTTTGTAGTGGGCAAACTCAATTTGTCAACCAAATAAGTGCTAGCAACATTAGTGCAACTACCACCATCAATAATCAAAGAGCATACCTTATTGTTGACGTGGCATCTAGTATGAAAAATATTTTCTCGTTGCACTTCATCTTCATCCTTAACTTGGGCACTTAATGCACGATGAGCTACAAGTGCTTCACCATGTGCAGTAAACTCAACATAGTCATCATCCGCATTAATGTCCTCCAATGGTGGCATCTCATCATCAACATCAGAATCTTCACTTACAACATCACCATCATCACGCATAATCATGACTCGTTTGTTTGGGCATTGTGATGCAATGTGTCCTCTTCCCAAACATCTAAAACACTTAATGTCTCTACTCTTACCTTGGGATGCTTGGACAGCCTCGGGTTTGGGCTTTTGGACACTCTCACCCTTAGGCTTGAATAAGGATTCAGTCTTAAGTTTGAATGTAGTCTTATCATCCCTTCGAAAGGTGTTCAGTTTCCAAGAAGAAGATGAACTAGAACCTTGCATAAAACGAGATGAATAACCTTTTCTCTTGAGTTGCCGTTCAACCTTGATAGCCATATGCAACATATCATCAAACTCCACATAGTGATGTAACTCCACTACATTAGCAATCTCACGATTCAATCCTTGTAAGAATCGAGCCATAGTAGCTTCACTATCCTCTTCAACATTAGCTCTGATCATGATAATTTCCATTTCTTTATGATAATCCTCAACACTCTTAGAACCTTGAGTGAGACCTTGTAACCTTTGATAAAGCTCTCTATAGTAATGATTAGGAACAAACCTTTTTCTCATAACACGTTTCATTTCATTCCATGTAACTATAGGTGGCTCTCTATTCCTACGTCTACCAAGCATGAGTTGGTCCCACCAAATGATTGCATAATCCGTGAACTCTACAGCAGCAAGTTTCACCTTTTTTTCTTCGGAATAGTTATGGCAATCAAAGACCATCTCCACTTTCTTTTCCCATTCTAAGTAAGCCTCAGGATCATTCTTACCTTGAAAGGAAGGAATCTTCAATTTGATACTTCCTAAATTTCCATCTATCCTATCATAATACCAATCTCCTTTATACCTATCTCCACGACCTCCTTTATTAACATGGTTACCTTTAACACTTCTACTAAACTCATCATCATCAAACTCATTATCAACTTTATCATCAAAGTCATTATTCACAACATTACCATTCTCATGAGAAGTATCACCTGGCTTTACCTTAGCTAGGACAGCTTCATGTTCCTCCAACTTATCATGAATATTATTAAACCTCAACTCTATCCTTGAAAATTGTTGTTGCATAGCTTGGAACATGAACTCGATCTTACTCAAATCAGGCTTTTCACTATTAGAAGACATGATTTTTTCCTGCAAGAAACGTTAGTAAAAGAAAAGGACCTCACAAGTATGACCTCACGTGTTTACACTCAATACTCACAAGAATGTAACACACACTCGTGTTTCACACAATTTTAATATGGCTTTTCTCTACTTACTCACACACTCTTGCCTTTTTCCCTCACACAACTTTTCTCTATAGGTTCTATATTGAACTCAAGACTTAATCAAAAATCAGCTTATGGAATTCAACATCAACCAACAATAAACAAGCTGAGCACAAGATTTTAATCAAGGGAAAACAAAACAATGAAGACTCAACAAGACTTTGCAAGACTTAATAAGGCTTAAGAAGACTCTAATGAAACTAAACCTTGAAGGAAATATGTGTGTTTTGGGGTGTTTAATTAGGGTAGGGTTTAGCCAAAGGTGGGGTAGTTTTGTCCTTTTATGTGGTAGGGTCAAAAAGGTAATTTTAGGCAGTAAGGTAGAATGGCAGCAATGAATTTTCAAATTAGGCAAATAAGAAATCTCAAAGCTCAAGAAAGAATGACTACCTCAAGATTTTGATGAAGCACACCTCCACGAATTACCTTTGATGTTGCACTTGCTACACACGATGTAATAAATCCCCTCTTGAATTGATTTTTCTTTTCTCTTTTTTTTTTCTTTTCTTTTTTTTTTTCTCTTGTTTTCTCTTTTTTTTTATATTTTACTAAAGTAAACGAACAATGAAGAAAAAAAAGTCTAAATAATAAGAAGAGGTTTACTTGGGGAACAAGGCAACTTTTTGACAAAAACAAGCTAGTTTTGGTAGCAGCTTGTGTTGCAAGGAATGAGAGGGAACGGTGGCTTGTGAAACAAGTAGTCTTTATGTAATGTAGAGCTTTTGAAGGTTTCTTGGTGAGCAAGAAAACCTTTAGGATTTGGTTGCTTGAAGAACAAGATAGGGTTTACTTGGTGGCTAAGTAAAGACAATAGGTTTGAGGGACAAACAATATTAGTGGTGGCTTGGAAAAGGATTCAAGATCAAGGTTTGTCCACGACAAGAAGACAAAGAAAAAAAAAACAAAAACGAAACTCCCACGAATTAAACCTAAGCTCTGATGCCAAATGATATGGACCTCACCGAGAGAAGATGAGGTTCAATGAAGAAGACGAAGAACACTTGAAGAAAAACAATAACAAGTTAAAATGCAGCAAAGGAAAACAAAAATTAGAAGTAAAACCAAGACCCGTTGTGTAGAAACACAAGAACCTATGGTATTGGACCAAGACCCGTTGCTTAGGAAAGCAAGAACCTATGGTATATATTGGTGGAAGTTAGAAGAACGCCACAAGGAAGACCTTGATAAGTTCAAGAGTTCTCAAGAGAACCAAAGAGAAGAAGTCTCTCAATTTTATTACTAAAACAATTGTGTTCTCCCCAAAGGGTTACATAACTATTTATAGGCAAATAGATAACTTGCAGCACAAGTAATAGGAATCTACTTTCCTAACTTGCAGAATAGGAAATAGAAAACTTGCAGAACAAGCAATAGGAATCCTACTCTCCTAACTTGCAGAACAAGTAATAGAAGTCTTACAAAATCTATTATTTAAAAAGGAATTGGGCTTAAATTAAATTAAGACAATGTTCAGCCCAATAATACTTAACTAAATAAAATATGCATCTAGCCTAATTTGCATTTCGGCCCAATACTTGTGTGTCTTCAAGAAGGTTGAACTTGGGCTTGGACCATGTTGTAGAAGACTTTTTCATCCTCCATGCTCAAGCTTTGTTGGGCTTTCTCTCTAGCAATATCAATGAAACCAGCCAAGGCTTGTTGCATTATCTTTGATTTAGCTCTTGTAATTGGACCTCCATGGATACTCAAAGGATCACGATCATCACGGACATGACTTGAGCTTTGTGAGCTTGGATCTCTATCAGTTTCCCTTCTTTTCTTCTTCATGGCCGAACACATCCAGCCCACCAAGGTTATGTGTTCTAGTTCATTTAAATGCATGGCTGAATTGATTATTTTTCTTACCACCATTCTCTTTCATCCCTACATAGAAATATCTATATTTGCATCCACAAAAGCCCATGACCAAACTCTAACATCTTCTACATTATCTACTTTGTTAAATTTGCACCATGGCTGTTCTTACTACTTAGCAAACTATCATTCTACACCATGGATACATCAAAATTAGCATCATCATCTCACAAGTTCTACCATGGCCGAATACCCCAGCATATTCTCTACATGTTTTTCCTTCAAACTACAACCATATACATCATCCACACATCCAATACAGCCATGAACAAATGATGGAAGTGAAGAAAATCAGTGCAGCGATTTACCAGTGCAGGAACAGGTTCTGCCAGCAGCAGGACAACTTACATTTGGGGTTTTTGGCTAAGATTTTTGGATGGTTTAAGAGTTCTTGAGGTGGAGAATAATTTCTATGAAGGAAAACCTAAGTGATTGGATGAAGAAAAGATGGTGTTTCTTAATGAGAACGTGAAGAACACTTGGAGTAAAAATGGAGGAAATGGTGAGACTTGCAACAACAAAACTGATAGGTTGGAGAAGGCTGAAGAGGGCTGGAAGAAAATGCTAGAATTTAATGTGTTGTCTTTATTTCATTGATCTTTAATTATATTTTTAATTATAAAATTTGATACAGCCCCAAAATGTCCAAAATACCCTCTTAAAACTTCTTTATTTTCACATTTGCCACTGCACAGTACAAATTCTGCCCAGACCTGAATTTTTATTTTTATTTATTTTATTTATTTTCTAAGTCAAATTAGTCAAATGATGACTAATTTTGACTAGCCCTTGAGAAAAGACCAATTTGCCCTTACATATCTCCACTAATTCATTTTCTATCCTACTATTATTTAATATTTTTCAACTTCTGATTTTGTGTTTTATTTTTATTATTTTTCATATATTTGGGTCAAACATGGTCAAAAGTTGACTCTCAAGGTGATTTGACCAAGTATGGGTAGTGAAATTTAATCTCCCTATCTGATAGGATGATATTTTGTGAATTTTATATGTGCTAATATATTTTCCTTATTGATGTTTTATGCCTAAAAGAGCTTACTAATGTTTATTTTATGTTTTAGGTATTAAATATCAAAGTTGGAATAAAAAGAAGCTAAAAAGAGCAAACTGCAGTATTTTCTGTCCAGCTTGAAAGATTGACATTTTTGACCAATTTAACGACCTGATCTCAAGAAGTGGCCTTCATGGAAGTTGTAGAGGACTTCTCAAGGTTTCCAGAATGTCCAAGATCGCAAAATTTGGAGTTCATTTGGTGGGTCAAACGTCTGGACAAAATCAGTACGAAATTCTGGGCAGAAAAAACGGAAAAAAACGAGATTGAGAAGAAATTCCAACAAAGCAAGTTCAAGACCAGATTTTGTTGAGAGAAGATAGTTTCTTAATTTTATTTTGTCTTAGATCTGTAATTAATTAATAAAAATAGGCCTTAGGAATTTTACTTAGAAAATAATTGTAAAAAGATGATGAGATAAAGGTAAGAGTTTGACTAGTCAAATTACTTGTTTTCCAAGTAAACTCTTATCTGAATCCCACATTGCTTAGGAAAGTCTTTTAAACTCTTCCTTAGGCCTATATAAAGAGCACAAGGCTCTCATAAACAACATCCCTCAAATCCCTCACATCCCTCTCCTCCCTCTTCTCTTTTAGTCTTGTAGGATTTTCTTTAGGGTTTTTAATAAAATTTTATTTTTTTCTTTATTTTTAATTAGTTGCTGATTTCTTTATTATTTTTAATTCTGATTTTGTTTTCTTTATTTAAATTAATATTGTTTGTGTGTTCTTGCTGCTAGTTTATAATCTTGATTATTAATTCTGATTTTATATTATTAAAGATTGCTTCTTTGATTGTTTCTTGCATGATATTTGTAATCTTTATAATATTAAACTTGAATTTTATGATCTTGAATATGTCTAGTGAGTAGTTTTCTTATTCAGTTATGAGGTAAATTAATTATTCTTGGGAAAAGCATGTTGTGAGATTCTTGAACGTATTATATAATTGTTGATTAAATATCCAAGATTCTCTGAGCACATTATAATGATTGTTTGTTTGATTAGATAGGGTGCACACTATTTAGTTAAATTAAATAATCTACCGCCAGATTAAAAACATAAGTCCGTAATTGCTTGTGGAGTTAATCACTAGGGATGGAGGAGAATTAAGGTTTAGATTAAATAAACCGAGCTTATGTGTTTGTTATCTAATGTCAACCCATATCTTTCTTGTTGTTAATGCTGCTACAACTTATATCTAGAGAGCTTGTTCTAGGTAGGTTAAGTAGTTAGAGATTAGTTAAAGAGCTTGTTTTAACTAACGACTCAGTAAGGAAAGATGGTGTAACAGAGCTTGTTGTTATGCTACGGTTGACTATTTAATTGACAGTGATATTTTGTAATCAATGATCAACATCAAAATCCAAGAATGATTGATTGCCTCGTAACTGAAGCTTTTTGCTATTTGTCTTTGATACTTAATAATTCTTATTTTCTTTATTTTAGAATAGTCTCCAAAACCCCCAAACTTCTTCTTTCCCTAAACCCTAAGATTAGATTTTTAATTTAATAATTAACTTAAATAATTCAGTCTCTGTGGGTTCGACCTTTGCTCCGCTATCTACATAGTAGAGTTAGGAAATTTTATTTTTGGTGACTGATGACACACATCACTATCCAGAGGAAGTCTCAGTGGTTCATCCGGAAATACATTGGGAAAATCTCTAACTACCTGAATTTCATGAAATTCGGGATGTTTCTGTTCTATGTCCACCACATATGCTATAAATCCTTCACATAACAAACATATTCTATTAAATTCATTTTCAAACAAGTCAATTAACAAATATACTTTTGCATTAAACACTTGCAAATTTTATAACATAGTTAACGGGAAAAGAGAAGGTCACAGTTTTAGCATAACAGTCTAAAATAACATGATTCCTAACTAACCAATCCATCCCTAATATGACATCAAATCCGTATATATTTAATAGGATTAGGTCAGCTATCGTTTCCCTCTCTTCTACCCGTAACTTACAATTACAATACACTATATCCGTCATTTGAGATTCTCTAAATGGATTATTTATTTGTAACAAATGCCCTAATGGTTCGATTCAACAGGGAATTTCATAGCAATCATGGGAGATACAAATGAGTGTGTAGAGCCAGGATCGAATAATGCAATGACATTTATATCAAAAAGATAAATCTTACCCTTAATCACCTCAGATGAAGTATTAGCAACGGACTCCTTATCAATTGCAAATATCTGACCTTGAGTCACTGCTTTCTTTCCCTTCTCTGCAGCCGTGGCTTTACGCTGAGGTTGTGTGGTCTTCTCTGATTCCTCGAACACCTTATAAGTAATCTTTGGACAATCTTTAATGTAATGTCCCTTCTCACCACACCAAAAACAAGCCACGATCGCCATACGGCATGGCTATGACCCATGAAACCTCCCGCAATGCTCGTATTTCTGCATTACACTCTTTTGCGAGCTAGTGGTACTACCTATTGAAGATCAAGATTTCTCATCAGTTATCTTAATCCCTGTAGATCTAGGAGTCCCTTCATCTTTCTTACTTCTTCTAATATCTATCACAGGAGGCTCTCTCCTCTGACTTTTGCTTCATCTTTTCCTTGCCTTTACCTTTAGCCTGAAAATCTGCTTGATGAAATTCATAGTCCTGCTCACGTAGTTGAGCCTTACGGACTGCCTCATCATAGGTGGTGATATCTAGAGGATATAGCTTAGACCTAATAGAAGGCCTCAATCCCTCCATAAACCTGTAAATTTTATGCTCTTCACTCCTCAGAACTTATGGATCAAATCTGTTCAAGGTAGTGAACTTTGACTCATACTGATCAACTGACATAGTCCCCTGAGTCAAGTTCAGAAACTCCACCTTCAACCTTTTTCTGAGCAGTGCATGGGATGTACTGTCTATTGAATGCCTCTAAAAATATGTCCCACGTTACCTCTTGATGCCTAGCCTCCAATATAGTCTGTGTGGACTGCCACTAGTGTTCTACCTCGTCCATTAATAAATATGTCACCATGCCTACCTTCTCCCTCTCTGAACATGTCAGACATCTAAATAATTTAGTGACCACCTTCACCCAATTCTCTGGGCCAACATATCTCTATCTCCTTTAAACTTAGGCGGATCAAATTTCTTAAATTCTTTAGGATTTAAGAATTTAAGAAACACTGCAATAGGCATTAGGATCTTGCCTTTCATGAGCTTGAACTGGTAGGGGCAACTTTGGCTGTGCTGGTGGAGGCTGCACTGGAGGAGTAGGAGGTGTAGGAAGAGCATTCCTTGATGGAATAGGAGGTACTATAGGTGGGGCTACTGGTAGACTATTGGCCACATTTGGGAAGTTAGACATAAACTGAGTGAATAGAGTGGCCATCGTCTCGATACTCTGCTCTAGTCTCGACAGCCGGGTGTTCAGGCTACCCTGTGGAGATGGAGAAGGAGATTGTGTTGGGGGTGGTTCTACTCAGCCCCAGCCCCCGGCCCCGTCCTCTACCAATACCCTTTTTACTTCTGCCAACATCATAACAAAATCAAACTATTTAGTATAACCTTAAACAGTTATACCACACATATGTATTCAAACAAGTACAGTACTCGGGGATGTAAACTATTTCTAGTCTAATGACACTGACAATCATTAGACTAACCTTGCTCTGATATAAATTCTATAACATCCTTTTTTAATTCAAATACCAAGTAACTTTTTCTTTCACTTAAGATTTTTAGGCTGTTTGTCCGGTCATCCTTCCCTCTTCTTATACTTCATATTTAATAGCTTAATATGGCGATATCAATTTTAATGGAAAAGTATTTCTTATACATATACATAAGTCATTTTACAAATAGGTTTAAAACTTTCATTCAAGTGCATACTAATTCCTTTAACAATTTACATCCCCAGTATGGTCTAATATACATCATAATACTATACAATAGTCTGAAATACATAACAAAATGAATATACCTTCAAGGAATTGGAAGAGTGCCTTGAAGGAATACTGTACAATCCAAAAATGTAAGCTCCTCTACCAAGAGCAGAAAATCACTGCATATAGTCTAGGTGAAAAAAAATAAGAGAGTGAGTTTACGCTCAGTAAGGAATATATATAAAAGTACGTACTATGCCACTATATGCAGGTTCCTACTTGGCTCTATCATGTCATGTAGGATCCTTAATAGCACTGATAGTTCGAAAGGAAGGAATTGTTATAACCGATAAGGATTTCCAGGTGAGTATGGGAGGATGCTTTAAAGCACCTCACATGTCTCGGGTCCTACTTTCGGCCATAGAGATTTATCGTATATTCACAAGTATAAGTTGGGATCGTTATAAAACAAATGCCAAATAAAATATGAGTTCATCAAATACCATGTAAACATATAATCCAATCTTATAAATCACTTACATATATTCAAGTAAATCAAATACTTGCATATGTATCAAATCATGTGAAATCAAGTATGCAAATAAACTTCCAATAATTTGAAGAGACGGTTAACACCCAATAGAATCATGCACCAAATAAATCCCGTAAGGGATGCACATATAAAGTGGCATACCCACGTATTGGCCAGGGCTCCTCTCTTAAGCCAAACACATATAAGAGACAAATGGCCATTGTTGATAGTTCACAGTGAACACTAGTCAGGTGACAATTATGGTGCTGAGGACTTGACTAAGGTCCCACAGCCAAATACATATAATAAGCACATAAGTATGCATGATCACCAAAGGAGTCAACAATCTCAAAACATTTGTTATCAAATTATTACTTTTTAAAGCCATTAATAATCATAAACATTCTTATATACCTTAATGGAAATCAAAATACATTTATACAAAATAGGCTTAGATCATTATTTTCAAAAAGGGGCAGTTGACTGCTATGTCATTTATCAATTTAATGAATTTATTTTCTTTTTAAAATTTGAATATTTGAAAATTTGAATGCAAGTACGATAGTCGATTGGTCAAATAGGGCAGTCCACTGGTGTGCAAACAGAATGCTTTCCGAGAAAATGCAGTCGACTAGCTTATATAGCAGTCGACTAGTGCGCAAACAGAATGCTTCTGAAAAAATGGCAGTCGACTACTTTAAGTCGATTTAAAAAATGAGTATGTCAGGCAGTCAGTTTCCCTTTAAGGCAGTCGGCTGCCCCTAGTCAGAATCGACACTAGGAGTAAAACTGAGATTCAAACCCCCTGCACTTATAAAACAGTTTCATTTGATATCCAACCATTAACCACATGTAGACATAGTCTCCCTACTTCCTTTACATATGTTCCTTACCTCAAATAACTCAAAAATGCAGTAGCTTGTTGCACCAACAATTTTCCCTTCACTTCTTCAAAGCTACAAAAACCATAGTAACCATTATTAACAAATCAAACCTCCACTTAGATCAGACCTTTCTAATGCTTCTTTTAACACCTAAACTTCTTCCTACAACCTTCAAATATCACAAATCCTCTCTTGACCCAACCCTTAAGAAACCTCTATAATTGATCTTATTTCATTTTAAAGACATAAATATGTTATACCAACTTAACACAACTCCAAACCTTAGATAGAATTAAGAGAAACAACTTCTTCTTTTTACCTTTGTTAGTAACCAGAAATAACAATAACAAGATACTCCCAAAGCCTTTGATTTCAGCCCTCCAAATTACAAGTATAGCTAGAGCTAGGGATGAGGAGCAACTTTCGTTAAAGAAGCTTGGTGATTCGATGAAGGAAGATGGGTGTTCTACAAGGTGAGTGTAAAGGAAACTTGGAGAATTTTGAGAGAAAAGCAACAATGTTGGCTGGCCCTCTTGATGGAGATGATGATAATAAAAATCTCATTTAATTAATATTTCTCCATTTAAACATCATCTTTGACCATTGACCCTTTGACCATTTATAAATTGGTCTAATTCCTTCCATGTCCCACATATCATTTAATATATTAAGATTTTATATTTATTTCCTCATAATCATAATCTTTTAAAAATAAAGAAGTCAATTCTTTAACCTGAAATATATAAGTGGGGCAGCAATGTAGGTGAAATGACTAAAATGCCTCTAACGGTATGATCACTTAATTTTCAACATTTTCAAGAGATTCAATCCATGGCTTAGGATAGTCTAAGACATCTTCACCCGATGATTCATCTATGCCAGTCTATTGGTCAAAAGTCAAACTATATTGACCGTTATTTAAAAATATTCTTCCAGCCTATGGACAAAATCGTCATTTCTAGATTTGTTTCATATAAGCCTAAGTATGCCTAAACAAAGGAATTTCAGGAAGTTGTCTTCTTACCACTTAGGTATTTTGAGCCCATGATTCACATTTTGCCACTTTGAGATCCATCTGGATTTTAGATTATCTTGTGGGGCCCACTTGGTACATTTTCACCTTTACCTATAATACATAATACAACTTCCCATCACAATTTATACAATCATTCTAACTTGAAATACTATACTGATATGGAAAGATTAAAGGAAATTGTGGATTTCACAATCCACATGAAACTTCTTTACGCGAAGATTTTCCTATGACAGCCTGTAGGTTCAAAGTGAATTTGATTTGACCGTTATTCAGAAAAATCTTTCCAGCCTATGGACATGATCGTTATTTTTAAATTTGTTTCGCTTAAACTAAGGTATACTTAGGAAAGAGAATTTTGAAAAGTGACCTTCTTCCCAATTAAGTATCTCGAGCCCACAATTCACAATTTACCACTTCGGAATCCATTCGAGTTAAAAATTGTCTTGTGAGTCCCACTTGACAATTTTCCCTATTAACATCATAGCATGTGGGAATTAATTTCTGTAACTTCACTTAATATTCTTATCCAGCACCTTCAATAGGTATAGGAAAAATAGAAAATTTGGGCTCTCACATCCTCCCTACCTTTAGAAATTTGGTCTTCCAAATTTAAATCAAACATAGCTTATATGATTTTAACCTAACAATATCAATTATCAATTTCGTCCTTCTACAAGTAGCCTATAATTATAAGATGCCATATCAATAATTTAAATTTTCACTAAACAATATATTTATCTCAGTAAAGGAATTCCTTTATAATTATGGTAAACAAACACATATAAATATTAACATAACTTATCCTATATGCAATTCAAGTAAATGGATTCAAAAGCACTCAGGCACGATTTATTAGGAAGGATACTATAGTGGGTTGGATAACCAGATAGAATATGGGAGGTACTTTGAAGTACCTGTCGTGTTCCGACATCCAAATCCACTATAGGGAATTTATTTACATTTATTTAAGCCTAACCCAAGCAATATTATGCATTACCTAGCATATTCAAAAATTATAAATCTTACCTTTAATTATATTGAAAAAAGTGGTATCATCGGACTCCTTGTCAATAGCAAAAACCCGACCCTAAGTCACGACTTTCTATCCCTTCTCAGCTATCGTGGCCTTACGCTGTGGTGGAGTAGATTGGTAAGTCTACTGTGCGGTCTTTTCTAACTCTGCTGGTGCCTCTTGACTCATGTTCGGGCACTCCCTCATCCGATGCCCCTTTTGACTGCATCTAAAGCAAGCTCCAGTCAATAACCGGCACGGCTGGGTACCATGAAATCTCCCACAATATTCACATTGTCTCTGTATGTCCTTCTGTGGACCCATGGTACTACCAGTTGAGGATCGAGATTTATCATCCGCTATCTTTATACCTGTAGCTCTCAGTGTATTCTCCTCCTTCTTCACCTTTTTAAATGACTTGTCACCCGAAACTTTATCATCTGTTCTCCGTTTCACCTTATCTTTCCCTTTACCCTTAGACTGAGAATCTGCATGGTAAATTCATAGTCCTGTTAACATAATTGAGCCTTACAAATTGCCTCATCATAAGTACCAATGTCCAAGGGATAAAGCTTGGATCTAATAGATGGCTTTAATCCCTCTAGGAACCTGTATACTTTATGTTCCTCACTTTGTGACACCTCCGTATCAAATCTACCCAAAGTGATGAATTTTGACTTATATTGATCAACGGTCATGTTTCCCTAAGTCAAATTAAGAAACTCGATCTTCAGCTTTTTCTGAGCAGTATGTGGGATATATTGTTTAATGAATGCATCCAGGAATAGATCCCATGTGATCTTCGAGTGTCGACCCTCCAAGATAGTCTGAGTGGACTGCCACCAATGTTCTTCATCGTCCACTAACAAATATACAGCCAAGTCCACTTTTTCTCTCTCTTAACATGTCATATGTCTGAACAATTTCGTGATCGCCTTCACACAATTTTCTGTGGCCAACAAATCTCTATCTCCCTTAAATTTAGGCGAATCTAACTTCTTAAACTCCTTTATCAGACTAATACTACAATAAGTTTTAGGATCCCGCCTATTTGGAACCTAAACTGATGGGGGAAGTTTTGCTTGCACTGGTGGGGGCTGCATTGAAGAAACAAGAGGTACAGAAGGAGTATTCACAGGTGGAGTGGGGAGGCACTGTAGGTGTGGCAGGTGGTGCACTCATAGCCACGTTTGGAAAATTCACCATAAACTGAGTAAATAAAGTGGCCATAGTCTCAATGCTCCACTCTATTCTCGACAACCGAGTGTTAGGACTACTCGGTGGAGATGGAGGAGGAGACTGCACTAGGGGAGGTTCTACTCGGCCCCGTCCTCATCCTCTACTAGTACCCCTTCTACGATTACTAATCTTGCCGACACCACAACAAATTTACACCATTTTAGAATAACTTTATTGGTTATACTATATTTATATATTCATACAAGTACAATACTCGGAGATATAAACTATTTCTAACTTAATGACATCGACAAACATCAGACAACCTTGCTCTGATAGCAATTCTGTAACACCCAGTTTATTGTTAAATATCGATTAACTGTTTCCTTTTCTAATATTGGTTAGGTTGTTTGCCAATGTCATTTTTTTCTTTCATATATGATATCTGTCATTATATAAATTTCATTTAATCGAGATATAAAATAAGACCACAAAATTTAAATTACTAATATATTAATCACAAAATATTCATTATCTCACTCTAAATATATATCCATGTTTCCTAATTTCTACTCTCTATCACAGTACAGGTTCTACTAGTTTACATCCCGAGAAATATTTACAAAGTAAGAGTGTTGTACAATAAGTCTGAGATATATAATGAAATGCAATATACCTTCAGTGGACTGCATGTAGGTTCCAAAGGAATACTGTAGGCTCTAAAACTAAGCTCCTCTACGATGAGCGGAAACTACTGCAAATAGTCTGGGTGGAAAAATAAAGGGGTGAGTTTACGCTCAGTAAGAAAAAGCATATAAAAGAGTGGTACTATGCCACTATATGCAGTAAAATCATGTATTTAAATTTTGTAAATAAAATAATGCATATGGGTTCATGTAAACATATATTGAAAACTCATTTAAAACATATATTGTTCATATACTTTTTTTCACTTTTCGAATCATTTAAATCAATCTGTCGTCTATTGGTAAACTAATCATTTTGTATACTGTGTAATTAGAAATCAATCTATCATTTGTCTATAAATCAATCATTTCACATACTGTTTAAATCACTATAGGAGTTAACATCCAAGAAACTCATGCATGAACTATATCCTTACAGGGACCTGTATAGGATTAGGCATACGCACGTGGGGCTAGCCATCTAGCCCTAAGCCATTCCTATCTACAAACAATGGCCATTACCGAAGATCTACAGTGTACACTCATCAGTGACAAATGTGATCGAGAGGGGAATGTACTGAGGACTTAGCTACGGTCTCCCAACCCTAATCATCATATCATTTGTATGCATGAATCCTCAAAGAGCTAACACTCTTATAAAAATCATTTTCATATATCATAAAATCACAATAAAATCATTTCATGTAAACTATTTTTAATCAATCCATAATTGTATAAACAATTAATCATTTTATTTACTTAAAAAAATCTCATATAATCACTATTTCAAATATTCAAGTATTTGAATTATATAAAGTACTATTTATTTCATGTAATAATATTTATTGTAAAATAATTAATTAAAATAACACATATGCAATTCATATAGCTCAAAACATATTTTAAATTTATAAAATAAGTTTTCTATTATTTATTTAAGAAAGTGAGCACATGAATAATTAAGGGTGGATTTTCTAAAAGTTTCGATGACACTTCGGTTTTATTTCTATCCTAACCCTTTTCAAAATCACAATATATAATTCTAAATCACCCAATTTTTTCCCACATGCAAGCACAATATTTTCTACACTACTTCCATATACTTTCCTTACCATATTCACAGTGTAGGAATAATCAATCCAATTGCACCACTACGCCACTTATTTCTCCAAATCATGAGCTGCAAAACTAATCATTAAAACTATTAAGATTTATTGCTCCGAATTATAAATTCTCTTTTATTTTTCTTGAAATTGCTATTTAATCTTTTACACTTAAGAAAAACAAAATGGAATTCTTATGAATCCCCATTTGGTCGAATTTGCCATATTTTCTTATACTCCATACTAGCTAGTTTACACCATAGCCATATCTTTCCATCATTTACTCTTTATACTTGTTATTCATTGGAAATAATACATTTTCTTAAAAATTTACTTATGGCCAAAATTCCCATATGCTCCTAAACCTATTATTTTTAATCCTTCACTTTACCAATATTATTTATTTATCTCTTATATTAATTTCATTCTTTTCATGTACTAAAATTTTCCATACTTCTCTAGGTACAGCCCCTTGCCGATTGGAACCATCATCTCTATGTTTACTCTTACTCTATTCAAATTTCATGCATTACAATCATTAAAATTTTATATTCATTTCATATTTCCAATGTAGCAAATTACACCATCTCCATCATCCTTACCTCATGGCGAAATGGCCTTTTCAATTTTAAACTTATTATCTCTTTAATTTATGAACCTAACCATTGTTATTACACCTTATATAAACATTTTCCATTATTCAAACATTAAAATCGCTATGAATTCAGTCCCAATTTTCACTTGGCCAAATGCTTTCATAGTTTTTTGTAACACCTGATTTACATTTACATTACCAAATGACTTTTTCAATATCATGTAGTTGTTAGGCTGTTTGCCGGTGTCACCGTTTTTCTTATACATCAATTTCCAAAACCATTTTACTAAAGTTATGAAGATAACAATATCATTAGACACAAAACCCATTTATTCACATAAATAAAAATATAATCCTTTCATTCATTATATTCTACACCCATATAATTTGATTTCTCTAACTGCTACTATGGTACAGTTTATTATTAAATCCCCAACTAATACGATACTGTACAAACATGTCTATAATATATATGTAAAGTACAATATACCTTCTACGAACTCCAAATCCGCCTCGAAGGAATACTGTGGGCCCAAAACTGTGCTCCTCTCAAACGAAAAGAAGTGTCATTATAAGTAATCTAGGAGAGAAAGAGGGGGTGAGCTTTGGGGAAAGCCAGTAAGAAACATGTATAGAAGTGTGTACTATAAGTAGTTAAATAAAAATAATTTATTTAAACTAATTATGAATGAGGCATATTAAAAGTAACTATTAAAATGTAATAAAAATATTTATCACCTAATGGCTTACTAGGAAACAGTATAGGGAGGATACTATAGTCGGCTAGGTAACCAAGTAGAGTATGGGAGCTACTTTGAAGTACCTGTCATAATTCGGTCCGTAGTAGCGACTATATGGAGTAAGCAATTGATGATGAAATCAATATAAAACATCTGACAACTTATGAAAAGCAATTTCAGTTCAATATCAACATATAAACAATTTATTTAAATGATGCTATAACAGAATTTCAGCAAACATTTCAGTAAATAAAATGACAACATTTTAAATCATATTTAAGCAAATACTTTTCGTATTCTCATTTAATACAATAAATCAATTCATTTAAAAATCTTTATTATCAATCAGTCAAATTAAACATTTCTTTCTTTCATATCAACGAACTTAGTAACTCAATAAATTCAGTGGAGACTGTCACATCCAACAAGGTCATGCATATAAAATATCCCATAAGGGATGCACATAAAAGTGGCATACCCAACATATGGGCAAGGGATCCTCCCCTAAGCCAAGCACATAAAAGAAGACAAATGGCCATCTTCACAATTCCTCAGTGTATGCTAGTCAAGTGACAACTGTGGTGCTGAGGACTTGACTAAGGTCTCCTACCATATACAAGTATATCACGTAAGCACACAAGCACATAAGTATACATGATCACCATAGGAGTTACCAATCTAAAAACCATTTCATATATTTATATAATTTAACTGTAGAAATCATTCCAAATAGCAATTATCTTCGGTCAACCCATAATCATGAAAAATTACAATTTATGCAATTTGAAACATTTCATGTAGATCATTCCATATAAATCAATGCATGTAAATCATTCCATATAAATCAAGATATATAAAACATTTCATATAAAATAATAATAATAAAATACATTTCATGCAAATAAAATCATATTTAAACTTGTATGACTGTAAAATAAACTCTTACATTTTGTTTTAGGAGAATTGGTACAGAACCATTACGATTTGATTTTGAAAATTTACAATGCAAATAAAACATTTTTTAGGCAACTCTTATACATGTTCCTTACCTTAATCGTAGTGTGAGATAGCACTCAAATTCGCACCACAAAGTCACTTAATTTCCTGAATTATTAGCTGCAAAATAACAATAAAAATTAATACTCATTATTCAAATTTATTAAATTTCTTCTACCTCTTCTAATCTTTTCTTTTTATCATTTTCATTTAAGGAACTAAAGTGGAATTTTCATAAAATTCCATTTAACCGAAAGTGATCATTCTCACTATACTTATTTTCTTTCCCATTTAGCTTCATGAACAACCCTTATGCTTTATCTTCATGAAAAATACATCTACTATTTAATTAAATTCCATCTTCACCATAAGGCATTATCATGGCCGAAAATGCCAAGTTAGAATTTAATCATTTTAGATGCATGATCATACTTCCTTACTATGCCTATATTATCACTTTACCATTAATTCATTAAAACCAATTTAACTCCTTCTTGAACAGTCCACAACCGAATAGCCATGGTCCTCTAATCCCTTTTTATTTAAAATATTAACTTCACTAATATTCTTTATATATTAGTTACATCAATTTCCTCTATTTTCCTACACCTATTCACGCCACTATCATCATCTTTTCTTAATGGCCAAATGGCCACTTCATGCATAAACATAGTCTTCTTTTAATTTATAAATCTAATCATACTTAATACACTATATACCAACATTTTCCATCTCCACACAACAAAGTCAGCTTAGTTTCCCTTCTTTTTTTCTTCATGGCCGAACACATCTAGCCCACCAAGTTTGTGTTCTAGTTCATTTAAATGCATGGATGAATTGATTATTTTTCTTACCACCATTCTCTTCCATCCCTACGTAGAAATCTCTATATTTGCATCCACAACAGCCCATGACCAAACCCTAACATCTTTTACATTATCTACTTTGTTAAATTTGCACCGTGGCTGTTCTTACTACTTAGCAAACTATCATTCTAAACCATGGATACATCAATATCAGCATCATCATCTCATAAGTTCTACCATGGCCGAATACCCTAGCATATTCTCTACATGTTTTTACTTCAACTACAGCCATATACATCTTCCACACATCCAATACAGCCATGAACAAATGTTGGAAGTCCAAAAAATCTGTGCAACGATTTACCTGTGCATGAACAGGTTATGCCAGTTGATGCGCACGGACAGGAGAACTCGTAGGTTGGAGTTTGAAGGAACTGAAACGCAACTGGTTAGAAGCAAAAGATGATGAATGGATACCTTATGAAACCTAGACCCAAAGCCTAAAGAGACTCGAACCCAAGGTATTGGACCTTGACCCTACGAATAAGAATTCGAGAACCTAAGGTATAGCAATGGTGGATGGTGAAGAAGGAGGCGCCACAAGGAAGAAGACCTTGATAAGCCTAGTTGAGAGGGAACCCAAGAGAAAGGCACACTCAATTTCTGAAAATTCAATTTACTGATGTCCATCAATAGCGTTTACAAGGTATTTATAATAATACCTCTCACTTAAGCCCATAAACAAGTGGGCTGGAATTAACACCAATAGAAAATAAAACTAAACCCAAATTCATGCCTAAACCTAGTTACATAAAATAAATAGTCCAAGACACAACAAGACTCAAACATGGGCTATCCAAACACTTAGCCCATCTTATTGTTAAGCTAAAATAAGATAGTAAACCATGCTCATGTCGTTTGGGCTTCCAAGCAAGTATAGATGTCTTGGGACTCTTCATGGAAGCTTCCTTGACACTTCAATGATGCCAGAGCTTGTTGCATGAATGAGGCCAGGGCTTGTTGCGTTTTCTTAGCTCGAGCTCGGGTAATTGGACCTCCTTGGATGACCAATGGATCCTTAGCATCACGAACATCACGAGCAAGTGGATCTCCATTTGGATCTCCATCATTCCCCCTCTCCTCAAAAGGATTTGTCCTCAAATCGCATATACCTTCATCAAAAGAAAAGGGAGAAAGATCAGAAACATTAAAAGTAGCAGATACACCATACTCACCAGGAAGATCCAATTTGTAGGCATTATCGTTGATCTTCGCTATGACTTGGAATGGTCCATCTCCTTGGGGATGCAGCTTGGTTCGTCGCTGAACAGGAAACCTCTACTTTCTCATATGCACCCAAACCCAATCACCAGGCTCAAATACTACTTTCTTTCGATGCTTATTTGCTTGGGTGGTATACTGCTCAGTCTTCTTTTCAATAGCTTGACGAACTCTCTCATGGAGTTGCTTCACAAACTTAGCCTTCTGTTCTCCATCCAAGTTACTCTGCTCCGCACTAGGTAATGGCAACAAATCCAAAGGAGTAAGAGGATTGAAGCCATAAACAACTTCGAATGGAGAGCAACTAGTAGTGGAGTGGACACTGCGGTTATATGCAAACTCCACATGGGGCAAGCAATCTTCCCAATTCTTCAAATTCTTCTGAATAATGGACCTCAATAATGTAGATAGGGTTCGGTTGACGACCTCAGTCTGTCCATCAGTCTGGGGGTGACAAGTGGTGGAGAATAACAATTTAGTTCCCAACTTTCCCCATAACGTCTTCCAAAAGTAACTAAGGAACTTTGCATCTCGATCAGAAACAATGGTCCTTGGTACACCATGTAGACGTACTATCTCTTTGAAGAAAAGGTCAGCAACGTTGCTTGCGTCATCCGTCTTGTGGCAAGCAATGAAATGAGCCATCTTAGAGAACCTGTCAACCACAACAAAAACAGAATCTCTACCGCGTTTTGTTCGAGGCAAGCCCAAAACAAAATCCATAGAGATATCAGTCCACGGAGTAGTAGGAATGGGTAAAGGAGTATATAAACCATGATTATGAACTCTAGATTTAGCTTGCCTACATGAAATGCATCTAGCACATAACTTCTCTACATCTCTCCTCATGTTAGGCCAAAAGAAATGTTCTTGCAAAACATCTAGAGTTTTCCTAACTCCAAAGTGACCCATTAATCCTCCACTATGGGCTTCTCTAACTAACAGCTCGCGCAATGAACTCCTAGGCACACATAATTTATTTTCTCTAAATAAAAACCCATCGTGCCTAAAGAACTTGCCAAAACCAGATGTAGCACATGCATCATAAACATTACCAAAATCAACATCATCAGCATACTGTTCTTTGATATACTCAAATCCTAAAAGTTTAGCATCAAGAGTAGTGATAAGAGTATACCTACGAGATAACGCATCAGCTACGACGTTCTCTTTACCTTGTTTGTACTTGATCACGTACGGGAACATCTCAATGAACTCTATCCACTTGGCATGACGCTTATGCAGCTTACTCTGTCCTTTCAAATGCTTCAAGGACTCATGATCAGTGTGGATGATAAATTCTTTGGGCCACAAGTAATGTTGCCATGTCTCCAAGGCCCTCACTAACGCGTACATCTCCTTGTCATATGTGGGATAGTTAAGTGCTGCTTCACCTAACTTCTCACTAAAGAAAGCAATTGGGCGTTTTTCCTGCATAAGCACAGCTCCAATACCTACACCTGAGGCATCGCACTCAATCTCAAAAGTTTTAGTAAAGTCAGGCAGAGATAACAAAGGAGCAGAACAAAGTTTATCTTTAAGCAAATTAAAAGCATGCTCTTGTGCAGGACCCCAATGAAATGCAACATTCTTTTTGACCACTTCGATCAAAGGTGCAGCTATAGTGCTAAAATCTCTAACGAATCGACGATAGAAACTAGCTAAACCATGGAAACTACGCACCTCAGAAATAGACTTAGGTACAGGCCAATCTTTAATTGCCTTTACCTTCTCATTATCAACAGAAATGCCATGTGAAGAAACGACATACCCAAGAAAAACAATCTTATCAGTGCAGAATGTACATTTCCTAAAATTGGCATACAAACTTGCATTCCTCAAAACAGTAAGAACATTCCTAAGATGCTCAACATGCTCATGCTGGCTCTTACTGTATATCAAAATATCATCAAAATAGACAACCACATACTTACCAATGAAATCACGTAAAACATGGTTCATTAAACGCATGAATGTACTGGGTGCATTAGTCAAGCCAAAAGGCATAACTAACCACTCGTAGAGACCATGTTTAGTCTTGAATGCGGTTTTCCATTCATCACCTTCTCTCATACGAATTTGGTGATATCCGCTCTTTAAATCAATTTTAGAAAACATGCATGCACCATGCAACTCATCAAGCATGTCATCTAGCCTAGGAATAGGATAGCGGTACTTTACAGTGATTTTGTTGACGGCTCGGCAGTCAACGCACATCCTCCACGTCCCATCTTTTTTTGGCACAAGCAGTACGGGCACGGCACAAGGACTCATGCTCTCTCTCACATAACCTTTCCTCATGAGCTCCTCAACTTGCCTTTGAAGCTCCTTCGTCTCCTCGGGATTACTTCTGTAGGCTGGACGGTTAGGAATGGTAGCTCCGGGGACAAGGTCAATCATGTGCTCCATCCCACGAATCGGTGGTAATCCACTTGGGATCTCCTCAGGGAATACATCCTCGAACTCCTGCAACAATAAGACAACATCAGTAGGCAAAGTATCATGGAGTTCAGCATCAATAAAATAAGAATCTTTAAATAAGAGTAAAAGGATAGGAGACTTAGCAAGAAATGCAGTCTTCACATCTCGGGGTTTGGCATAGCAGCTCACTGTTTTGCTGTCCTTGTTTTCCTTCTTTTCTTTAGCTTGCTTCATTTGCTCGTCATGTTGCTCCTTTAGCCTTAATTGGTCCTCATAAATCTCCTTGGGGCTAAGGGGAGCAAGAGCGATCTTCTTGCCATCCATAGTAAAGGAATAACGGTTAGTGTAACCGTCGTGGATGACTCTCCGATCATACTGCCACGGTCTACCCAGCAATAGGTGGCTAGCTTGCATGGGCACTACGTCACACAACACCTCATCGTGATACCTTCCAATACGAAAAGGAACCAAGACTTGCTTCACCACGTTGACTTCACCACAGTCATTAATCCACTGCAACTTATATGGGTGGTGATGCTTGGTAGTGGGCAACTTTAATTTATCAACAAGGTATGTGCTAGCAACATTAGTACAACTCCCACCATCAATGATTACAGTACATACCTTGTCACTAATATGGCATCTCGTATGGAAGATGTTCTCGCGCTGTGCCTCATCCTCAAACTTCACATGAGTAGTAAGAGCACGCCTAGCAACAAGTGCTTCACCATGAGCAGCATACTCAACAACTTCTTCTTCGTCGACATCTTCTAACGCAGGCATCTCATCTTCTACACTGAGTTCAGAACCTTCACTCTCAACATCTCCATTCCCATGCATGATCATCACCCTACGGTTGGGACACTGTGAGGCAATATGTCCACGACCTAAACACTTGAAACATTTAATGTCACGTGTCCTGCTCTGGGATGCTTGGGCAGGTTCAGTCTTGGGCTTTGGAGGGCCCTCAGGCTTGGGCTTAGCAAAGCTCTCTGACTTATGCGTAGGCACAGGCTTATCATCCCTATGAAAGGTGTTAGATTTCCAAACAGGAACTGAACTAGAAGTAAAACGGGATGTACCTTTCCTTTTGAGTTGCCTTTTCACTTTGATGGCCACATGCAACATCTCCTCTAAATCCATGTAATGCTGCAACTCGACTACATTGGCAATCTCACGGTTTAAGCCTTGAAGAAAACGAGCCATAGTAGCTTCTGCATCTTCCTGGATATTGGCTCGGATCATGGTTATTTCCATCTCTTTGTAGTAATCCTCAACACTCTTTGAGCCCTGGGTAAGACCTTGGAGCTTCTGGTATAACTCCCTGTAGTAATGAGTAGGAACAAATCTCTTCCTCATGATGCGCTTCATCTCATCCCATGTAGACACTGGAGGATCACCATATCTTCTTCGACTAGTGACTAACTGATCCCACCAAACCATAGCATACTCTGTGAACTCAATTGCTGCAAGTTTGACCTTCTTTTCTTCAGAGTAGTGGTGGCAGTCAAACACCATTTCAAGCTTCCTTTCCCACTCCAAATATGCCTCAGGATCATTCTTGCCTTGGAAAGGAGGAATTTTTAATTTTATACTGCTAAGGTTTCCATCCATCTTCTCCTTGCCTCTATCACAGGCTCTATCAACTCGATCTCTATACCCATGGTACCTTCTATGATGTCTATCTATCCCAGACTCTTCATTCGAATCATACCCAACATTATCATCATACTCATCAGTGGCAACAACCTTACTTTTTTGACGAGAAGTATCACCTTGTTGGATCTTTGCAAACCGAGCTTCATGTTGGTTCAACTTATCATGAATGTCATTGAATTTCACATCCATCCATTGGAACTGTTGTTGCATTGCCTGAAGCAGGAATTCAATCTTTTTAAAGTCTGACTTATCACCTTCGGAAGACATTGTCAACAAGTAATATCCTCACGTGTTTACACTCCTGTTTCACTCAAGTAATTTGGCTTTTCTCTACTAATGTCTCTCACACACACGTGCCTTTTTCCCTTACTCTACCTTAACTCTATAGGTTCACAATCACACTAGAGACTCAGTCAAAGATTCAACCTCGTAAAATCAACTAATTCACCAAGTATTGTCACCAAGAATTTTTTTTTTCTTCTTTTTTTTTCTTTTTTTTTTCACAGAAAGGTGTGGCTAGGGCTAGGGTGACTCAAAGAAAGAAAGAAAGAATAAAAAAAATAAGAAAAAAAATAAAAAAATCACTAGAAGGACAAAAAAAATGAAAAATGGCCTAAAACTATAGGAAAACGATGGAATTTGGCCAAGATAGGGTGGGGCTAGTGGAGCAAAGCTCAATAATTTTTTTTTTCTTCTTTTTTTTTTTCGAATTCTTTTCTTCTTTTTTTTTTTGAATTCTTTTCTTCTTCTTTTTTTTTTGAATTCTTTTCTTCTTCTTTTTTTTTTGAATTTTTTTCTTCTTCTTTTTTTTTTAACTCTGAGTGTTGCGGTTTCCTTGAAAGAGGAGGGGTGCGGCTAGGTTTTTTTTTTTTTTTTGAGGGGTGAGGCTAGGGTTTTTTTTTTAGGGGTGCGGCTAGGGTTTTTTTTTTTTTAGGGGTGCAGCTAGGGTTTTTTTTTTTTGAGGGGTGCGGCTAGGGTTTTATTTTTGAGGGGTGTGGCTAGGGTTTTATTTTTAAGGGGTGCAGCTAGGGTTTTTGTGTAATGAAATAAGTGGTGGCTAGGGTTTTTTGTATAATGAAATAAGTGGTGGCTAGGGTTTTAGGGTTAAGAAATAAGTGGCGGCTAGGAACACACAAACAAACCAGAAAGGGGAACGAACAAAAGAAAAAAAAATTGAAACAAAAAAAAATCGAAAAGTGAGTGACGCACGAACAAACCAGAAAATCGGAACTTGAGCTCTGAATACCAACTGATGCGCACGGACAGGAGAACTCGTAGGTTGGAGTTTGAAGGAACTGAAACGCAACTGGTTAGAAGCAAAAGACGATGAATGGATACCTTATGAAACCTAGACCCAAAGCCTAAAGAGACTCGAACCCAAGGTATTGGACCTTGACCCTACGAATAAGAATTCGAGAACCTAAGGTATAGCAATGGTGGATGGTGAAGAAGGAGGCGCCACAAGGAAGAAGACCTTGATAAGCCTAGTTGAGAGGGAACCCAAGAGAAAGGCACACTCAATTTCTGAAAATTCAATTTACTGATGTCCATCAATAGCGTTTACAAGGTATTTATAATAATACCTAGCACTTAAGCCCATAAACAAGTGGGCTGGAATTAACACCAATAGAAAATAAAACTAAACCCAAATTCATGCCTAAACCTAGTTACATAAAATAAATAGTCCAAGACACAACAAGACTCAAACATGGGCTATCCAAACACTTAGCCCATCTTATTGTTAAGCTAAAATAAGATAGTAAACCATGCTCATGTCGTTTGGGCTTCCAAGCAAGTATAGATGTCTTGGGACTCTTCATGGAAGCTTCCTTGACACTTCAATGATGCCAGAGCTTGTTGCATGAATGAGGCCAGGGCTTGTTGCGTTTTCTTAGCTCGAGCTCGGGTAATTGGACCTCCTTGGATGACCAATGGATCCTTAGCATCACGAACATCACGAGCAAGTGGATCTCCATTTGGATCTCCATCACCAGTAGCAAGACAGCTTACATTTAGGGGTTTTTGGTTGAGCTTTTTGGATGGTTTAAGAGTTCTTGAGGTGGAGAATAATTTCTATGAAGGAACCTAAGTGATTGGATGAAGAAAAGATGGTGTTTCCTAGTGAGAACGTGAAGAACACTGAGTAAAAGTGTAGGAAAAAGTGAGACTTGTAGCAGCAAAACTGACGGGTTGGAGAAGGCTAAAGAGGGCTGGAAGAAAATGCTAGAATTTAATGTGTTATCTCTATTTCATTGGTCTTTAATTATATTTTTAATTATCAAATATGATACAACCCCAAAATGTCTAAACTACCCTCTTAAATTCTTTATTTTCACACTTGCCACTGCACAGTACAAATTCTGCCCATACTTGAATTTTCATTTTTATTTATTTTCTAAGTCAAATTAGTCAAATGTTGACCAATTTTGACTAGCCCTTTAGAAAAGACCAATTTACCCTTACATATCTCCACTAATTCCATTTCCAACCCACTATTATTTAATATTTTTAAACTTCTGATTTTGTATTTTATTTAAGATTTTGTATTTTATTATTTTTCATATATTTAGGTCAAACATGGTCAAAAGTTGACTCTTAAGTGGTTTGACCAAGTATGGGTAATAAAATTACTAAACTACCCCTAAACGAATGATTTTCGCTTTGTTCGTGTTGTTTTTAACATTTTCGCTAAATTCAATTCATGGGCTGGATCCACGTGAAAGTTCTTTACTTGAGAATTCTCCTATGATAATCTACGTGTCCAAAGTCAATTTCGTTTAACCGTTATTCAGAAAAATCTTTCCAACCTATGGACACAATCATTATTTTAGAATTTGTTGCACGTAAACTAAGGTATGCTTAGGAAAAAGAATTTTGAAAGTGGTCTTCTTACCAGTTATGCATCTCGAGCCCACGATTTACAATTTGCCACTTCAGAGGCCCTCTAGGTTACGGATTACCTTGTAGGGCCCACCTAACAATTTTCTCGGTAACTACAACACATGTGAAAATAAATTTCTGTAACTTCGCTTAATTTTCTAATTCAACACCTTTGATACATATAGGGAGAATCCAGAAATTTGGGATCTCACATCCTCCCCACCTTTAGAAATTTGGTCCTCCAAATTTGAATCAACTACTGTTTTAATAGTTTTAGCCTAACAGTACCAAGTCCATACATATTTTATAGAGTGAGGTTAGTTAACAATTCCCTAAATGGTATATTTATTATAACAAATGCCCTAAAGATTCCGGTTTAATACGTAGTTTCATGGCAATCATAATAGAATAATGTAGTGACATGCATATGGACAATTTATATCTTACCTTTTAATCATGTCAGATGAAGTGGTGTCGGAGGACTCCTTGTCAATAGCAAATACCTGACCCTGTGTCATGGTTTTCTTTCCCTTCTCTGTTGTCGTGGCCTTATGCTGGGGCTGGGTGGTCTTTTCCTATTCCTTGGGCACTTTCTGGATCATCTTCGGGCAATCTTTAATTCGATGGCCTATTTCACCACACCAAAAACAGGCTCCAGTGATTGCTTGACATGGTTGAGATCCATGGAATCTCCTACAGTGCTCACACTTCTTCATTAAATCCTTTTGTGAGCTAGCTATACTGCCTGTCGATGATCTGGATTTATCCTCAAATATTCTAATCCCAGTGTTTCCTGAAGTCTTTTCATCTAACTTCTATTTCGCCTTATCTTTTCCCGTACCCTTCGCTGGAAAATCTGCCTGATGAAATTTGTAGTCCTGCTCACAAAACTGAGCCTTACAAACTTCCTCATCGTAAGCAACAATATCTAACGGATACAGCTTAGATCGGATAGATGGCTTCAATCCCTCCATGAATCTATAAATCTTATGCTCCTCGCTCCTTAACACCTCTGAGTCAAATCTTCTGAAAATAATAAATTTCAACTCATATTGGTGGGCAGTCATACTTCCCTGAGTCAGATTAAGAAATTCAATCTTCAACTTCTTCTGAGCAGTGCATGGGATGTACTATTTGTTAAACGCCTCTAAAAATAAATCCCACCTGACCTCTGAGTGTTGGGCTCTAAAATAGTCCGAGTGGACTGCCACCAATGCTCTGCGTCGTCCACTAGCAAGTAAGCAGCCAAACCCACCTTTTCTTTCTTTGTACATGTCATATATCTTAACAGCTTAGTGACCGCTAGGGCTGAGAAAAAAAACTGATAAAACCGAAAAATCGACTCGAACTGGGATTTTAGATTGGTTCGGTTCGGATAATAAACGAATTCGGTTCGAATTTGGATCGTGGCATCATTGAACCGAATAAAGTCGGTTCAGATCAGGTTCGGATGCAGATAATATCTGAATACTTTTTTATTTAGTATTTTGTAATTTTTACTATTTAAATTAAAAGCTCAAGTTTTATATTTAATTAAAAATCCTAAGGAAAAATTGAAATAAAGTCCAAAAGTGCTTAAATGCCCTAAAAAATTGAAATAAAATTTAAAATTACATAAATAAAAAAATCGAATGACCGATCCGATCCGTATAAATTCGGATCGGATATTTTTTCTATACGGATCGGATACGAATCATAAAATGAAAAAACCGTTTAGTTCAGATCGAATCAGGTTTTTGCAAAAATCCGATCCAACCCGTTATTAGCCCTAGTAGCCACCTTTACCTAGTTCTCTTCAGCCAACAGATCTCTGTCCCTTTTAAACTTAGGTGAATCCAGTTTCTTAAATTCTTTAATCAAAGCAACACTACAATAGGCGTGAGGATCCCGCCTCTCTATAGCCTGGACTGGTGGGGAAAGCTCTGGCTGTACTGGTGGTGACTGCACTGGAGGAATAGGAGGTTTAGGAAGCACATTCCTTGATGGAGTGGGAGATACTATAGGTGGGGCTGGTGGTGCACTCGTGGCCACATGTGGAAAATTTGCCATGAATTGTGTGAATAGGGTGGCCATAGTCTCAATACTCCGCTCTACTCTTGACAATCGGGTGTTTGGGCTACCCAATGGAGATGGAGGAGGAGACTGTGTTGGGGACATTTCCACTCGACCTCGTCCTCGTCCCCTACCAGTACCTCTTCTATGAGTACTCATTCTACCAACACCATAACAAATTCAAGCGATTTAGTATAACTTTGAATAGCTATACTGTAAATATATATTCATACATGTATAGTACTGGGGATGTAAACTATTGCTAGCCTATTGACACCGACAAACATCAGACTAATCATGCTCTGATACCAATTTGTAACACCTGATCTACATTTACATTACCAAATGACTTTTTCAATATCATGTAGTGGTTATGCTGTTTGCCAGTGTCACCGTCTTTCTTATACATCAATTTCCAAATCCATTTTACTAAAGTTATGAAGATAACAATATCATTAGACACAGAACCCATTTATTCACATAAATAAAAATATAATCCTTTCATTCATTATATTCTACACCCATATAATTCAATTTCTCTAACTGCTACTATGGTACAGTTTATTATTAACATCCCCAACTAATACAATACTGTACAAACATGTCTATAATATATATGTAAAGTACAATATACCTTCTACAAACTCCTAATCCGCATTGAAAGAATACTGTGGGCCCAAAACTGTGCTCCTTTCAAACGAGAGGATATGTCACTGCAAATAATCTGGGAGAGAAAGTGGGGTGAGCTTTGGGGAAAGCCCAATAAGAAACATATATAAAAGTGTATACTATAAGCAGTTAAATAAAAATAATTTATTTAAACTAATTATGAATACTATTAAAATGTAATAAAAATATTTATCACCTAATGGCTTACTAGGGGACAGTATAGGGAGGATATTATAGTTAACTAGGTAACCGGATAGAGTATGGGAGGTACTTTTAAGTACCTGTCGTATTCCGGTCCCTAATAGCAACTACAAGGAGTAAGCAATTGACGATGAAATCAATATAAACAATGTGATAATTTATGAAATGCAATTTCAATTCAATATCAACATATAAACAATTTATTTAAATGATGTTATAACACAATTTCAGTAAAAATTTCAGTAAATAGAACGGTAACATTTCAAATCATAATATAAGCAAATACTTTCTGTATTCTCATTTAATACAACAAATCAATTCATTTAAAAAAAATTATTATCAATCAGTCAAATTAAACATTTCTTTTTTCATATCAATCAAATCAGTAACTCAATAAATTTGGTGGAGACTGTCACATCCAACAGGGTCATGCATATAAAATATCCAATAAAGGATGCACATAAAAGTGGCGTACCCAACACGTGAGCTAGGGATCCTCCCCTAAGCCAAGCACATAAAAGAAGACAAATGGCCATCGTCAAAAGTCCATAGTGTACACTAGTCAAATGACAACTGTGGTGCTGAAGACTTGACTAAGGTCTCCCAGCCATATAGAAGTAAATCATGTAAGCACATAAGCACAAAAGTATGCATGATCACCATAGGAGTTACTAATCTCAAAACCATTTCATATATTCATATAATTTAACTGTAGAAATCATTTCAAAAATCAATTATCTTCAGTCAATTCATAATCATAAAAAATTACAATTTATGCAATTTGAAACATTTCATGTAAATCATCTCATGTAAAATCATTTCATATAAATCAATGCATGTAAATCATCCCATATAAATCAAGATATATAAATCATTTCATATAAAATAATAATAATAAAATATATTTCATGCAAATAAAATCATATTTAAACTTGTATGAAGGTAAAATAAATTCCTATATTTGTCTTAGGAGAATTGGGTACGGAACTGTTACGATTTGATTCTGAAAATTTACGATGCAAATAAAACATTTCCTAGGCAACTCTTATACATGTTCCTTACCTTAATCGCAGTGTGAGATAGCACTCAAATTCGCACCACAAAGTCACTTAATTTCCCGAATTATTAGCTGCAAAATAACATTAAAATTAATACTCATTACTCAAATTTATTAAATTTCTTCTATCTCTTCTAATCTTCTCTTTTTATCATTTTCGTTTAAGGAACTAAAGTGGAATTTTCATAAAGTTCCATTTGACTGAAAGTGATCATTCTCACTATACTTATTTTCTTTCCCATTTAGCTTCATGAACAACCCTTATGCTTTATCTTCATGAAAAATAAATCTACTATTTAATTAAATTCCATTTTCACCATAAGGCATTATCATGGCCGAAAATGCTAGTTTGGAATTTAATCATTTTAGATGCATGATCATACTTCCTTACTATGCCTATATTATCATTTTACCATTAATTCATTAAAACCAATTTAACTCCTTCTTGAACAGTCCGCAATCGAATAGCCATAGTCCTTTAATCCCTTTTTATTTTAAATATTAACTTCACTAATATTCTTTATATATCCCTTACATTAATTTCCTCCATTTTCCTGCAGCTATTCATGCCACTATCATCATTTTTTCTTAATGGCCAAATGCCCACTTCATGCACAAACATAGTCTTATTTTAATTTATAAATCTAATCATACTTAATACACTATATACCAACATTTTCCACCCTCAACACAACAAAGTCAGCTTAGTTTCCCTTCTTTTTATTCTTCATGGCTGAACACATCCAGCCCACCAAGTTTATGTGTTCTAGTTCATTTAAATGCATGGCTGAGTTGATTATTTTTCTTACCACCATTCTCTTCCATCCCTACATAGAAATCTCTATATATGCATCCACAATAGCCCATGACCAAACCCTAACATCTTCTACGTTATCTACTTTGTTAAATTTGCACCATGGCTGTTCTTACTACTTAGCAAACTATCATTCTACACCATGGATACGTCAAAATCAGCATCATCATCTCACAAGTTCTACCATGGCTGAATACCCTAGCATATTCTCTACATGTTTTTACTTCAAACTACAACCATATACATCATCCACACATCCAATACAGCCATGAACAAACAATGGAAGTGCAAAAAATCAGTGCAACAATTTACCTGTGCAGGAACAAGTTCTGCCAGCAGTAGGACAGCTTACATTTAGGGGTTTTTGGCTGAGATTTTTGAATGGTTTAAGAGTTCTTGAGGTGGAAAATAATTTCTATGAAGGAACCTAAGTGATTGGATGAAGAAAAGATGGTGTTTCCTAGTGAGAACATGAAGAACACTTGGAGTAAAAATGGAGGAAATGGTGAGACTTGTAGTAGCAAAACTGAAAGGTTGGAGAAGGCTGAAGAGGGCAGGAAAAAAATGCTAGAATTTAATGTGTTGTCTCTATTTCATTGGTCTTCAACTATATTTTTAATTAGAAAACCTGATATAGCCCCAAAATGTCCAAAATACCCTCTTAAAAATTCTTTATTTTCACACTTGCCACTGCAAAGTACAAATTCTGCCCAGACCTGAATTTTTCGTTTTTATTTTTATTTATTTTATTTATTTTCTAAGTCAAATTAGTCAAATGTTGACCAATTTTGACTAGCCCTTAAGAAAAGAGCAATTTGCCCTTACATATCTCTACTAATTCATTTTCTATCCCACTATTATTTAATAATTTTAAACTTCTGATTTTGTGTTTTATTTTTATTATTTTTCATATATTTGGGTCAAACATGGTCAAAAGTTGACTCTCAAAGTGGTTTGACCAAATATGGGTAGTGAAATTACTAAACTACCCCTGAACGAATGATTCAATTCACGTTGTTTTTAGCATTTTCGCAAAATTCAATTCACAAGTTTGATCCACATGAAACTTCTTTACACGAGGATTCTACTATGATAATCTACATGTCCAAAGTCAATTTGGTTTAACCGTTATTCAGAAAAATCTTTCCGGCCTATGGACACGATTGTTATTTTCGAATTTGTTGCATGTAAATTGAGGTATGCTTAGGAAAAAGAATTTCAAAAAGTGGTCTTCTTACCGATTTTGCATCTCGAGCCCACGATTTACAATTTGCCACTTCAGATGCCATGTGGGACCCACTTGATAATTTCTTGGTAACTGCAACACATCTGAAAATAAATTTCTGTAACTTTGCTTAATTTTCTAATTCAACTCCTTCGATAGGTATAGAGAGAATAGAGAAATTTGGGGTCTCACATTTTTGCTCTTCCAATATTTTTCCAATTTTCCTTCAAAGTTTCCACACAGCCTTTATTATTTTCAGCACCTATTATCATTGACCATCACCTAACATAAAATCTACCAAAATTTCCCTTTTCTTACTTCACGGGCGGCTGTGCCATACTATCCAAATTCATGTTTTTGTTAAATAAATCTTACGGCCACATTTATTTCATGGCTATACTTCTCTTCCATTTCCATGCCATTCATGCCATCAGCACCAACATCAACCTTTATTTTCTGTCCTTCACACCACACAAAGCAAAATTTCAGCCCCTCAACTCCATGACCGAACACCCAAAGCTACTTTATATATGTTTTCGTTCTAAACCATAATCATATTTATCATCTACACATCCAATTCAACCACAAACAAAAGGAGAAAGTGAATGAAATGAAAGCTGAAATTTCACTTGTGCAGAATCATTATGATGGAGATCCAGATGGAGATCCACTTGCTCGTGATGTTCGTGATGCTAAGGATCCATTGGTCATCCAAGGAGGTCCAATTACCCGAGCTCGAGCTAAGAAAACGCAACAAGCCCTGGCCTCATTCATGCAATAAGCTCTGGCATCATTGAAGTGTCAAGGAAGCTTCCATGAAGAGTCCCAAGACATCTATACTTGCTTGGAAGCCCAAACGACATGAGCATGGTTTACTATCTTATTTTAGCTTAACAATAAGATGGGCTAAGTGTTTGGATAGCCCACGTTTGAGTCTTGTTGTGTCTTGGACTATTTATTTTATGTAACTAGGTTTAGGCATGAATTTGGGTTTAGTTTTATTTTCTATTGGTGTTAATTCCAGCCCACTTGTTTATGGGCTTAAGTGCTAGGTATTATTATAAATACCTTGTAAATGCTATTGATGGGGAGATCAGTTAATTGAATTTTCAGAAATTGAGTGTGCCTTTCTCTTGGGTTCCCTCTCAACTAGGCTTATCAAGGTCTTCTTCCTTGTGGCGCCTCCTTCTTTACCATCCACCATTGCTATACCTTAGGTTCTCGAATTCTTATTCGTAGGGTCAAGGTCCAATACCTTTGGGTTCGAGTCTCTTTAGGCTTCGGGTCTAGGTTTTCAGAAGTTGTCATTCATCAACTTTGCTTCTGTCTTCTTGCGTGTCAGCTCCTTCAAATTCCAAGCAACGTTTTGTCTTGTCCGTACGCATCAGTTGGTATTCAGAGCTCAAGTTCCGATTTTCTGGTTTGTTTGTGCGTCACTCACTTTTCGATTTTTTTTGGTTTTTTGTGGTTTCAATTTTTTTTTCTTTTGTTCGTTCCACTTTCTGGTTTGTTTGTGTGTTCCTAGCCGCCACTTATTTCTTAACCCTAAAACCCTAGCCGCCACTTATTTCATTACACAAAAAACCCTAGCCGCACCCCTCAAAAATAAAAAAACCCTAGCTGCACCCCTCAAAAAAAAAAACCCTAGCCGCACCCCTCAAAAAAAAAACCCTAGCTGCACCCCTCAAAAAAAAAACCCTAGCCGCACCCCTCAAAAAAAAAACCCTAGCCTCACCCCTCAAAAAAAAAAAAACCTAGCCGCACCCCTCCTCTTTCAAGGAAACCGCAACACTCATAGTAAAAAAAAAAGAAGAAGAAAAGAATTCAAAAAAAAAAGAATAAGAAAAGAATTCAAAAAAAAAAGAAGAAAAGAATTCAAAAAAAAAAAAAAAAGAAGAAAAAATTTTTTTTGCGGTATTGTTCAAACAGAAGTTTTGGTTGAGTTAGGAGGCGTCTGAGTACCCGTTTTAAAGAAAACGACGAAAGAAAACGACCTAGTGAAGCTTTGCTTCACTAGCCCCACCCTATCTTGGCCAAATTCCATCGTTTTCCTATAGTTTTAGGCCATTTTTTATTTTTTTATCATTCTAGTGATTTTTTTTTATTTTTTTTCTTATTTTTTTTATTCTTTCTTTCTTTCTTTGAGTCACCCTAGCCCTAGCCACACCTTTCTGTGAAAAAAAAAAAGAAAAAAAAAAGAAAAAAAAATTCTTGGTGACAATACATGGTGAATTAGTTGATTTTACGAGGTTGAATCTTTGACTGAGTCTCTAGTGTGATTGTAAACCTATAGAGTTAAGGTAGAGTAAGGGAAAAAGGCACGTGTGTGTGAGAGACATTAGTAGAGAAAAGCCAAATTACTTGAGTGAAACAGGAGTGTAAACACGTGAGGATATTACTTGTTGACAATGTCTTCTGAAGGTGATAAGTCAGACTTTAAAAAGATTGAATTCCTGCTTCAGGCAATGCAACAACAGTTCCACCGGATGGATGTGAAATTCAATGACATTCATGATAAGTTGAACCAACATGAAGCTCGGTTTGCAAAGATCCAACAAGGTGATACTTCTCGTCAAAAAAGTAAGGTTGTTGCCACTGATGAGTATGATGATAATGTTGGGTATGATTCGAATGAAGAGTCTGGGATAGATAGACATCATAGAAGGTACCATGGGTATAGAGATCGAGTTGATAGAGCCTGTGATAGAGGCAAGGAGAAGATGGATGGAAACCTTAGCAGTATAAAATTAAAGATTCCTCCTTTCCAAGGCAAGAATGATCCTGAGGCATATTTGGAGTGGGAAAGGAAGCTTGAAATGGTGTTTGACTGCCACCACTACTCTGAAGAAAAGAAGGTCAAACTTGCAGCAATTGAGTTCACAGAGTATGCTATGGTTTGGTGGGATCAGTTAGTCACTAGTCGAAGAAGATATGGTGATCCTCCAGTGTCTACATGGGCTGAGATGAAGCGCATCATGAGGAAGAGATTTGTTCCTACTCATTACTACAGGGAGTTATACCAGAAGCTCCAAGGTCTTACCCAGGGCTCAAAGAGTGTTGAGGATTACTACAAAGAGATGGAAATAACCATGATCCGAGCCAATATCCAGAGGATGCAGAAGCTACTATGGCTCGTTTTCTTCAAGGCTTAAACCGTGAGATTGCCAATGTAGTCGAGTTGCAGCATTACATGGATTTAGAGGAGATGTTGCATGTGGCCATCAAAGTGGAAAGGCAACTCAAAAGGAAAGGTACATCCCGTTTTACTTCTAGTTCAGTTCCTGTTTGGAAACCTAACACCTTTCATAGGGATGATAAGCCTGTGCCTACGCATAAGTCAGAGAGCTTTGCTAAGCCCAAGCCTGAGGGCCCTCCAAAGCCCAAGACTGAACCTGCCCAAGCATCCCAGAGCAGGACACGTGACATTAAGTGTTTCAAGTGTTTAGGACGTGGACATATTGCCTCACAATGTCCCAACCGTAGGGTGATGATCATGCATGGGAATGGAGATGTTGAGAGTGAAGGTTCTGAACTCGGTGTAGAAGATGAGATGCCGGAGTTAGAAGATGTCGACGAAGAAGAAGTTGTTGAGTATGCTGCTCATGGTGAAGCACTTGTTGCTAGGCGTGCTCTTACTACTCATGTGAAGTTTGAGGATGAGGCACAGCGCGAGAACATCTTCCATACGAGATGCCATATTAGTGACAAGGTATGTACCGTAATCATTGATGGTGGGAGTTGTACTAATGTTGCTAGCACATACCTTGTTGATAAATTAAAGTTGCCCACTACCAAGCATCACCACCCATATAAGTTGCAGTGGATTAATGACTGTGGTGAAGTCAACGTGGTGAAGCAAGTCTTGGTTCCTTTTCGTATTGGAAGGTATCACGATGAGGTGTTGTGTGACGTAGTGCCCATGCAAGCTAGCCACCTATTGCTGGGTAGACCGTGGCAGTATGATCGGAGAGTCATCCACGACGGTTACACTAACCGTTATTCCTTTACTATGGATGGCAAGAAGATCGCTCTTGCTCCCCTTAGCCCCAAGGAGATTTATGAGGACCAATTAAGGCTAAAGGAGCAACATGACGAGCAAAGGAAGCAAGCTAAAGAAAAGAAGGAAAACAAGGACAGCAAAACAGTGAGCTGCTATGCCAAACCCCGAGATGTGAAGACTGCATTTCTTGCTAAGTCTCCTATCCTTTTACTCTTATTTAAAGATTCTTATTTTATTGATGCTGAACTCCATGATACTTTGCCTACTGATGTTGTCTCATTGTTGCAGGAGTTCGAGGATGTATTCCCTGAGGAGATCCCAAGTGGATTACCACCGATTCGTGGGATCGAGCACATGATTGACCTTGTCCCTGGAGCTACCATTCCTAACCGTCCAGCCTACAGAAGTAATCCCGAGGAGACGAAGGAGCTTCAAAGGCAAGTTGAGGAGCTCATGAGGAAAGGTTATGTGAGAGAGAGCATGAGTCCTTGCGCCGTGCCCGTACTGCTTGTGCCAAAAAAAGATGGGACGTGGAGGATGTGCGTTGACTGCCGAGCCGTCAACAAAATCACTGTAAAGTACCGCTATCCTATTCCTAGGCTAGATGACATGCTTGATGAGTTGCATGGTGCATGCATGTTTTCTAAAATTGATTTAAAGAGCGGATATCACCAAATTCGTATGAGAGAAGGTGATGAATGGAAAACCGCATTCAAGACTAAACATGGTCTCTACGAGTGGTTAGTTATGCCTTTTGGCTTGACTAATGCACCCAGTACATTCATTCGTTTAATGAACCATGTTTTACGTGATTTCATTGGTAAGTATGTGGTTGTCTATTTTGATGATATTTTGATATACAGTAAAAGCCAGCATGAGCATGTTGAGCATCTTAGGAATGTTCTTACTGTTTTGAGGAATGCAAGTTTGTATGCCAATTTTAGGAAATGTACATTCTGCACTGATAAGATTGTTTTTCTTGGGTATGTCGTTTCTTCACATGGCATTTCTGTTGATAATGAGAAGGTAAAGGCAATTAAAGATTGGCCTGTACTTAAGTCTGTTTCTGAGGTGCGTAGTTTCCATGGTTTAGCTAGTTTCTATCGTCGATTCGTTTGAGATTTTAGCACTATAGCTGCACCTTTGATCGAAGTGGTCAAAAAGAATGTTGCATTTCATTGGGGTCCTGCACAAGAGCATGCTTTTAATTTGCTTAAAGATAAACTTTGTTCTGCTCCTTTGTTATCTCTACCTGACTTTACTAAAACTTTTGAGATTGAGTGCGATGCCTCAGGTGTAGGTATTGGAGCTGTGCTTATGCAGGAAAAACGCCCAATTGCTTTCTTTAGTGAGAAGTTAAGTGGAGCAGCACTTAACTATCCCACATATGACAAGGAGATGTACGCGTTAGTGAGGGCCTTGGAGACATGGCAACATTACTTGTGGCCCAAAGAATTTGTCATCCACACTGATCATGTGTCCTTGAAGCATTTGAAAGGACAGAGTAAGCTGCATAAGCGTCATGCCAAGTGGACAGAGTTCATTGAGATGTTCCCGTACGTGATCAAGTACAAACAAGGTAAAGAGAACGTCGTAGCTGATGCGTTATCTCGTAGGTATACTCTTATCACTACTCTTGATGCTAAACTTTTAGGATTTGAGTATATCAAAGAACAGTATGCTGATGATGTTGATTTTGGTAATGTTTATGATGCATGTGCTACATCTGGTTTTGGCAAGTTCTTTAGGCATGATGGGTTCTTATTTAGAGAAAATAAATTATGTGTGCCTAGGAGTTCATTGCGCGAGCTGTTAGTTAGAGAAGCCCATAGTGGAGGATTAATGGGTCACTTTGGAGTTAGGAAAACTCTAGATGTTTTGCAAGCACATTTCTTTTGGCCTAACATGAGGAGAGATGTAGAGAGGTTATGTGCTAGATGCATTTCATGTAGGCAAGCTAAATCTAGAGTTCATAATCATGGTTTATATACTCCTTTACCCTTTCCTACTACTCCGTGGACTGATATCTCTATGGATTTTGTTTTGGGCTTGCCTCGAACAAAACGCGGTAGAGATTCTGTTTTTTTTGTGGTTGACAGGTTCTCTAAGATGGCTCATTTCATTGCTTGCCACAAGACAGATGACGCGAGCAACGTTGCTGACCTTTTCTTCAAAGAGATAGTACGTCTACATGGTGTACCAAGGACCATTGTTTCTGATCGAGATGCAAAGTTCCTTAGTTACTTTTGGAAGACGTTATGGGGAAAGTTGGGAACTAAATTGTTATTCTCCACCACTTGTCACCCCCAGACTGATGGACAGACGGAGGTCGTCAACCGAACCCTGTCTACATTATTGAGGTCCATTATTCAGAAAAATTTGAAGAATTGGGAAGATTGCTTGCCCCATGTGGAGTTTGCATATAACCGCAGTGTCCACTCCACTACTAGTTGCTCTCCATTCGAAGTTGTTTATGGCTTCAATCCTCTTACTCCTTTGGATTTGTTGCCATTACCTAGTGCGGAGCAGAGTAACTTGGATGGAGAACAGAAGGCTAAGTTTGTGAAGCAACTCCATGAGAGAGTTCGTCAAGCTATTGAAAAGAAGACTGAGCAGTATATCACCCAAGCAAATAAGCATCGAAAGAAAGTAGTCTTTGAGCCTGGTGATTGGGTTTGGGTGCATATGAGAAAGGAGAGGTTTCCTGTTCAGCGACGAACCAAGCTGCATCCCCGAGGAGATGGACCATTCCAAGTCATAGCGAAGATCAACGATAATGCCTACAAATTGGATATTCCTGGTGAGTATGGTGTATCTGCTACTTTTAATGTTTCTGATCTTTCTCCCTTTTCTTTTGATGAAGGTATATGCGATTTGAGGACAAATCCTTTTGAGGAGAGGGGGAATGATGGAGATCCACTTGCTCGTGATGTTCGTGATGCTAAGGATCCATTGGTCATCCAAGGAGGTCCAATTACCCGAGCTCGAGCTAAGAAAACGCAACAAGCCCTGGCCTCATTCATGCAACAAGCTCTGGCATCATTGAAGTGTCAAGGAAGCTTCCATGAAGAGTCCCAAGACATCTATACTTGCTTGGAAGCCCAAACGACATGAGCATGGTTTACTATCTTATTTTAGCTTAACAATAAGATGGGCTAAGTGTTTGGATAGCCCACGTTTGAGTCTTGTTGTGTCTTGGACTATTTATTTTATGTAACTAGGTTTAGGCATGAATTTGGGTTTAGTTTTATTTTCTATTGGTGTTAATTCCAGCCCACTTGTTTATGGGCTTAAGTGCTAGGTATTATTATAAATACCTTGTAAACGCTATTGATGGGGAGATCAGTTAATTGAATTTTCAGAAATTGAGTGTGCCTTTCTCTTGGGTTCCCTCTCAACTAGGCTTATCAAGGTCTTCTTCCTTGTGGCGCCTCCTTCTTCACCATCCACCATTGCTATACCTTAGGTTCTCGAATTCTTATTCGTAGGGTCAAGGTCCAATACCTTTGGGTTCGAGTCTCTTTAGGCTTCGGGTCTAGGTTTTCAGAAGTTGTCATTCATCAACTTTGCTTCTGTCTTCTTGCGTGTCAGCTCCTTCAAATTCCAAGCAACGTTTTGTCTTGTTCGTACGCATCACATTACTATCCAGTAACAGGGGAGATTGGTTTTGGTGGTTTTTGGCTGAACGTTTTAGATGGTTAGTGATGGAGATCCACTTGCTCATGATGTTCGTGATGCTAAGGATCCATTGGTCATCCAAGGAGGGAATGATGGAGATCCACTTGCTCGTGATGTTCGTGATGCTAAGGATCCATTGGTTATCCAAGGAGGTCCAATTACCCGAGCTCGAGCCAAGAAGACGCAACAAGCCCTGGCCTCATTCATGCAACAAGCTCTGGCATCATTGAAGTGTCAAGGAAGCTTCCATGAAGAGTCCCAAGACATCTATACTTGCTTGGAAGCCCAAACGACATGAGCATGGTTTACTATCTTATTTTAGCTTAACAATAAGATGGGCTAAGTGTTTGGATAGCCCACGTTTGAGTCTTGCTGTGTCTTGGACTATTTATTTTATGTAACTAGGTTTAGGCATGAATTTGGGTTTAGTTTTATTTTCTGTTGGTGTTAATTCCAGCCCACTTGTTTATGGGCTTAAGTGCTAGGTATTGTTATAAATACCTTGTAAACGCTATTGATGCACAGATCAGTTAATTGAATTTTCAGAAATTGAGTGTGCCTTTCTCTTGGGTTCCCTCTCAACTAGGCTTATCAAGGTCTTCTTCCTTGTGGCGCCTCCTTCTTCACCATCCACCATTGCTATACCTTAGGTTCTCGAATTCTTATTCGTAGGGTCAAGGTCCAATACCTTTGGGTTCGAGTCTCTTTAGGCTTCGGGTCTAGGTTTCAGAAGTTGTCATTCATCAAAGTCGAAAGGCAACTCCAAAGGAAAGGTACATCCCGTTTCACTCCTAGTTCAGTTCCTGTTTGGAAATCTAACACCTTTCGTAGGGATGATAAGCCTGTGTCTACGCCTAAGTCAGAGAGCATTGCTAAGCCCAAGACTGAACCTGCTCAAGCATCCCAAAGCAGGACATGTGACATTAAGTGTTTCAAGTGTTTAGGTCATGGACATATTGCCTCTCAGTGTCCCAACCGTAGAGTTATGATCATGCTTGGGAATGGAGATGTTGAGAGTGAAGGTTCTGAAATTGGTATAGAAGATGAGATGCCTGCGTTAGAAGATGTCGACGAAGAAGAAGTTGTTGAGTATGCTGCTCATGGTGAAGCACTTGTTGCTGGGCGTGCTCTTACTACTCATGTGAAGTTTGAGGATGAGGCACAGCGCGAGAACATCTTCCATACGAGATGCCATATTAGTGACAAGGTATGTACTGTAATCATTGATGGTGGGAGTTGTACTAATGTTGCTAGCACATACCTTGTTGATAAATTAAAGTTGCCCACTACCAAGCATCACCACCCATATAAGTTGCAGTGGATTAATGACTGTGGTGAAGTCAACGTGGTGAAGCAAGTCTTGGTTCCTTTTCGTATTGGAAGGTATCAAGATGAGGTGTTGTGTGACGTGGTGCCCATGCAAGCTAGCCACCTATTGCTGGGTAGACCGTGGCAGTATGATCAGAGAGTCATCCATGACGGTTACACTAACCGTTACTCCTTTGCTATGGATGGCAAGAAGATCGCTCTCGCTCCCCTTAGCCCCAAGGAGATTTATGAGGACCAATTAAGGCTAAAGGAGCAAAATGACGAGCTAAGGAAGCAAGCTAAACAAAAGAAGGAAAACAAGGAAAGCAAAACAATGAGCTGCTATGCCAAACCCCGAGATGTGAAGACTGCATTTCTTGCTAAGTCTCCTATCCTTTTACTCTTATTTAAAGATTCTTATTTTATTGATGCTGAACTCCATGATACTTTGCCTACTGATGTTGTCTCATTGTTGCAGGAGTTCGAGGATGTATTCCCTTAGGAGATCCCAAGTGGATTACCACCGATTCGTGGGATAGAGCACATGATTGACCTTGTCCCCGAAGCTACCATTCCTAACCGTCCAGCCTACAGAAGTAATCCCGAGGAGACGAAGGAGCTTCAAAGGCAAGCTAAGGAGCTCATGAGGAAAGGTTATGTGAGAGAGAGCATGAGTCCTTGCGCCGTGCCCGTACTGCTTGTGCCAAAAAAAGATGGGACGTGGAGTATGTGCGTTGACTGCCGAGCCGTCAACAAAATCACTGTAAAGTACCGCTATCCTATTCCTAGGCTAGATGACATGCTTGATGAGTTGCATGGTGCATGCATGTTTTCTAAAATTGATTTAAAGAGCGGATATCACCAAATTCGTATGAGAGAAGGTGATGAATGGAAAACCGTATTCAAGACTAAACATGGTCTCTACGAGTGGTTAGTTATGCCTTTTGGCTTTACTAATGCACTTAGTATATTCATGCGTTTAATGAACATGTTTTACGTGATTTCATTGGTAAGTATGTGGTTGTCTATTTTGATGATATTTTGATATACAGTAAGAGCCAGCATGAGCATGTTAAGCATCTTAGGAATATTCTTACTGTTTTGAGGAATGCAAGTTTGTATGCCAATTTTAAGAAATGTACGTTCTGCACTGATAAGATTGTTTTCCTTGGGTATGTCGTTTCTTCACATGGCATTTCTGTTGATAATGAGAAGGTAAAGGCAATTAAAGATTGGCCTGTACCTAAGTCTGTTTCTGAGGTGCGTAGTTTCCATGGTTTAGCTAGTTTCTATCGTCGATTCGTTAGAGATTTTAGCACTATAGCTGCACCTTTGATCGAAGTGGTCAAAAAGAACGTTGCATTTCATTGGGGTCCTGCACAAGAGCATGGTTTTAATTTGCTTAAAGATAAACTTTGTTCTGCCCCTTTATTATCTCTGCCTGACTTTACTAAAACTTTTGAGATTGAGTGCGATGCCTCAGGTGTAGGTATTGGAGCTGTGCTTACGCAAGAAAAACGCCCAATTGCTTTCTTTAGTGAGAAGTTAAGTGGAGCAGCACTTAACTATCCCACATATGACAAGGAGATGTATGCGTTAGTGAGGGCCTTGGAGACATGGCAACATTACTTGTGGCCCAAAGAATTTGTCATCCACACTGATCATGAGTCCTTGAAGCATTTGAAAGGACAGAGTAAGCTGCATAAGCGTCATGCCAAGTGGATAGAGTTCATTGAGATGTTCCCGCACGTGATCAAGTACAAACAAGGTAAAGAGAACGTCGTAGCTGATGCGTTATCTCGTAGGTATACTCTTATCACTACTCTTGATGCTAAACTTTTAGGATTTGAGTATAAGTATGCTGATGATGTTGATTTTGGTAATGTTTATGATGCATGTGCTACATCTGGTTTTGGCAAGTTCTTTAGGCATGATGGGTTCTTATTTAGAGAAAATAAATTATGTGTGCCTAGGAGTTCATTGCGCGAGCTGTTAGTTAGAGAAGCCCATAGTGGAGGATTAATGGGTCACTTTGGAGTTAGGAAAACTCTAGATGTCTTGCAAGAACATTTCTTTTGGCCTAACATGAGGAGAGATGTAGAGAGATTATGTACTAGATGCATTTCATGTAGGCAAGCTAAATCTAGAGTTCATAATCATGGTTTATATACTCCTTTACCCATTCCTACCACTCCGTGGACTGATATCTCTATGGATTTTGTTTTGGGCTTGCCTCGAACAAAACGCGGTAGAGATTCTGTTTTTGTTGTGGTTGACAGGTTCTCTAAGATGGCTCATTTCATTGCTTGCCACAAGACGGATAACGCGAGCAACGTTGCTGACCTTTTCTTCAAAGAGATAGTACGTCTACATGGTGTACCAAGGACCATTGTTTCTGATCGAGATGCAAAGTTCCTTAGTTACTTTTGGAAGACGTTATGGGGAAAGTTGGGAACTAAATTGTTATTCTCCACCACTTGTCACCCCCAGACTGATGGACAGACTGAGGTCGTCAACCGAACCCTATCTACATTATTGAGGTCCATTATTCAGAAGAATTTGAAGAATTGGGTAGATTGCTTGCCCCATGTGGAGTTTGCATATAACCGCAGTGTCCACTCCACTACTAGTTGCTCTCCATTCGAAGTTGTTTATGGCTTCAATCCTCTTACTCCTTTGGATTTGTTGCCATTACCTAGTGCGGAGCAGAGTAATTTGGATGGAGAACAGAAGGCTAAGTTTGTAAAGCAATTCCATGAGAGAGTTCGTCAAGCTATTGAAAAGAAGACTGCGCAGTATACCACCCAAGCAAATAAGCATCGAAAGAAAGTAGTCTTTGAGCCTGGTGATTGGGTTTGGGTGCATATGAGAAAGGAGAGGTTTCCTGTTCAGCGACGAACCAAGCTGCATCCCCGAGGAGATGGACCATTCCAAGTCATAGAGAAGATCAACGATAGTGCCTACAAATTGGATCTTCCTGGTGAGTACGGTGTATCTGCTACTTTTAATGTTTCTGATCTTTCTCCCTTTTCTTTTGATGAAGGTATATGCGATTTGAGGACAAATCCTTTTGAGGAGAGGGGGAATGATGGAGATCCACTTGCTCGTGATGTTCGTGATGCTAAGGATCCATTGGTCATCCAAGGAGGGAATGATGGAGATCCACTTGCTCGTGATGTTCGTGATGCTAATGATCCATTGGTCATCCAAGGAGGTCCAATTACCCGAGCTCGAGCTAAGAAGATGCAACAAGCCTTGGCCTCATTCATGCAACAAGCTCTGGCATCATTGAAGTGTCAAGAAAGCTTCCATGAAGAGTCCCAAGACATCTATACTTGCTTGGAAGCCCAAACGACATGAGCATGGTTTACTATCTTATTTTAGCTTAACAATAAGATGGGCTAAGTGTTTGGATAGCCCACGTTTGATTCTTGTTGTGTCTTGGACTATTTATTTTATGTAACTAGGTTTAGGCATGAATTTGGGTTTAGTTTTATTTTCTGTTGGTGTTAATTCCAACCCACTTGTTTATGGGCTTAAGTGCTAGGTATTATTATAAATACCTTGTAAATGCTATTGATGCACAGATCAGTTAATTGAATTTTCAGAAATTGAGTGTGCCTTTCTCTTGGGTTCCTTCTCAACTAGGCTTATCAAGGTCTTCTTCCTTGTGGCGCCTCCTTCTTCACCATCCACCATTGCTATACCTTAGGTTCTCGAATTCTTATTCGTAGGGTCAAGGTCCAATATGATGGAGATCCAAGCTCACAAAGCTCAAGTCATGTTCGTGATGATCGTGATCCTTTGAGTATCCATAGAGGTCCAATTACAAGAGCTAAATCAAAGATAATGCAACAAGCCTTGGCTGGTTTCATTGATATTGCTAGAGAGAAAGCCCAACAAAGCTTGAGCATGGAGGATGATAAAGTCTTCTACAACATGATCCAAGCCCAAGTTCAACCTTCTTGAAGACACAAGTATTGGGCCGAAATGCAAATTAGGCTAGATGCATATTTTATTTAGTTAAGTATTATTGGGCTGAACATTGTCTTAATTTAATTTAAGCCCAATTCCTTTTTAAATAATAATAGATTTTGTAAGACTTCTATTACTTGTTCTGCAAGTTAGGAGAGTAGGATTCCTATTGCTTGTGCTGCAAGTTATCTATTTGCCTATAAATAGTTATGTAACCCTTTGGGGAGAACACAATTGATTTTAGTAATAAAATTGAGAGACTTCTTCTCTTTGGTTCTCTTGAGAACTCTTGAACTTATCAAGGTCTTCCTTGTGGCGTTCTTCTACCTTCCACCAATATATACCATAGGTTCTTGCTTTTCTAAGCAACGGGTCTTGGTCCAATACCATAGGTTCTTGTGTTTCTACACAACGGGTCTTGGTTTTATCTCTAATTTTTGTTTTCTTTTGCTGCGTTTTTAACTTGTTCTTGTTTTTCTTCAAGTGTTCTTCATGTTCTTCATTGAACCTCATCTTCTTTCGGAGAGGTCCATATCATTTGGCATCAGAGCTTAGGTTCAATTCGTGGGAGTCTCGTTTTTGTTTTTTTTTCTTTTTCTTGTCTTGGACAAACCTTGATCTTGAATCCTTTTCCAAGCCACCACTAATATTGTTTATCCCTCAAACCTATTGTCTTCATTAAAATAACCTACCTTTACTTAGCGACCAAGTAAACCCTATCTTGTTCTCCAAGCAGCCAAATCCCAAAGGTTTTCTTGCTCACCAAGAAACCTTCAAAAGCTCTACATCACATAAAGACTACTTGTTTCACAAGCCACCGTTCCCTCTCATTCCTTGCCACACAAGCTACTACCAAAACTAGCTTGTTTTTGTCAAAAAGTTGCCTTGTTCCCCAAGTAAACCTCTTCTTATTATTTAGACTTTTTGTTTTTTTCTTCATTGTTCGTTTATTTTAGTAAAATATAAAAAAAGAAAAAAAGAAAAAAAAAGAAAAGAAAAAAAAGAGAAAAGAAAAATCAATTCAAGAGGGGATTTATTACATCGTGTGTAGCAAGTGCAACATCAAGGGTAATTTGTAGAGGTGTGCTTCATCAAAATCTTGAGGTAGTCATTCTTTCTTGAGCTTTGAGATTTCTTATTTGCCTAATTTGAAAATTCATTGTTACCATTCTACCCTACTGCCTAAAATTACCATTTTGACCCTACCACATAAAAGGATAAAACTACCTCACCTTTGGCTAAACCCTACCCTAATTAAACACCCCAAAACACGCATATTACCTTCAAGGTTTAGTTTCATTAGAGTCTTCTTAAGCCTTATTGAGTCTTGCAAAGTTTTGTTGAGTCTTCATTGTTTTGTTATCCCTTGACTAAAATCTTGTGCTCAGCTTGTTTATTGTTGGTTGATAGTTGAATTCTATAGGCTGATTTTTGATTGAGTCTTGAGTTCAATATAGAACCTATAGAGAAAAGTTGTGTGAGGGAAAAAGGCAAGAGTGTGTGAGTAACATTAGTAGAGAAAAGCCATATTAAAATTGTGAGAAACACGAGTGTGAGTGTTACATTCTTGTGTGTATTGAGTGTAAACACGTGAGGTCATACATGTGAGGTCCTTTTCTTTTACTAACATTTCTTGCAAGTTACAATCATGTCTTCTAATAGTGAAAAGCTTGATTTGAGTAAGATTGAGATCATGTTCAAAGCCATGCAACAACAACTTTCGAGGATAGAGTCGAAGTTGGTTAAATATGATAAGTTGGAGAAACATGATGCTACCCTAGCTAAGGCAAACCAAGGTAACACCTCTCATTCATGTGGTATTGTTGCTAATAATAAGTTGGATAGCAACTACGTGGAAGAATCCAATGATGATTCTATACTGCCGTTAGAAGATGATGAGGATAGTATGGAATTACCTATGGATGGAAAGGTATCTGTAGCATGTCAAGCTTCAAGTGTGAAAGATGAGAATCAATTGAGATTAAAAGAGAGTGAGAAAAGAATAGTGAGTGAAGCTGAGTCTAGGCAAAAAGAGAAAACAATTGAGATTGAGTATGATGCTTTAAGCATAGGTATCAAAGTTGTTTTAATGCAGGAGAAGTGCCCCATTGCTTTTTTCAGTGAGAAATTAAGTGGAGCTGCCCTTAACTATCTCACATATGATAAAGAGATGTATGCATTAGTGAGGGCCTTGGAAACATGGCAACACTATTTATGGCCTAAGGAATTTGTCATCCACACTGATCATGAGTCCTTGAAGCACTTGAAAGGACAAAGCAAGTTGAACAAGCTTCATGCCAAGTGGATGGAGTTCATTGAGACATTTCCATATGTGATCAAATATAAACAAGGTAAAGAAAATGTCGTGGCTGATGCATTGTCTCGAAGATATACTCTAATCACTACTCTTAATGCAAAACTACTTGGATTTGAGTATATTAAAGACTTGTACGCTACTAATGAGGATTTTCAAAATGTGTTCATTGCATGTGAGAAAACTGCTTTTGGAAAGTTTTATAGGCATGATGGATTTTTATTTAGGGAAAATAGATTATGTGTGCCTAGGAGTTCTTTAAGAGAATTACTTGTTAGAGAAGCCCATAGTGGTGGATTAATGGGACATTTTGGAGTAAAGAAAACTTTAGATATATTGCATGATCACTTCTTTTGGCCTAACATGAAAAGAGATGTTGAAAAATTGTGTGAAAGATGTGTCACTTGTAAACAAGCTAAGTCTAGAGTTATGAATCATGGTCTTTATACTCCATTACCTATTCCTACTGCTCCTTGGACTGACATTTCTATGGACTTTGTTTTGGGGTTACCAAGAACAAAGAGAGGTAGAGATTCTGTTTTTGTTGTTGTTGACAGGTTCTCTAAGATGGCTCACTTCATTTCTTGTCACAAGACAGATGATGCAAGTAACATTGCCTATTTATTCTTCAAGGAAATTGTTCGTCTACATGGAGTTCCGAGGACCATTGTTTCTGACCGTGATGTGAAGTTCCTTAGCTACTTTTGGAAAACATTATGGGGAAAGTTAGGAACAAAGCTATTGTTTTCAACTACTTGTCATCCACAAACCGATGGTCAAACTGAAGTAGTCAATCGCACTTTGTCTACTTTGTTGAGATCCATTATTCAAAAGAATTTGAAGAATTGGGAAGATTGTTTGCCTCATGTGGAGTTTGCTTACAATAGAAGTGTGCATTCTACTACTAGTTATTCTCCATTTGAAGTTGTCTATGGTTTTAATCCACTCAGTCCATTGGATCTTTTACCATTACCAATTGAGGAGAGAGCTAGTTTGGATGGGGAAAAGAAAGCTGATTTTGTTAAGCAACTACATGAGAAGGTACGTCAAAACATTAAGAAGAGGACTGAGCAATATGCTACTCAAGCCAACAAGCATCGCAAGAAAGTTGTCTTTGAACCTGGTGATTGGGTTTGGGTACATATGCGTAAAGAGAGATTTCCTACTCAGCGTCGCTCCAAGTTGCAACCTCGAGGAGATGGACCATTCCAAGTGATTAAGAAGATCAATGACAATGCTTATAAGTTAGATCTTCCAGGTGAGTATAATGTTAGTGCTACATTTAATGTTTCTGATCTTTCTCCCTTTGATATTGATGTAGGTGATTCTGATTTGAGGACAAATCCTTTCGAGGAGAGGGGGAATGATGGAGATCCAAGCTCACAAAGCTCAAGTCATGTTCGTGATGATCGTGATCCTTTGAGTATCCATAGAGGTCCAATTACAAGAGCTAAATCAAAGATAATGCAACAAGCCTTGGCTGGTTTCATTGATATTGCTAGAGAGAAAGCCCAACAAAGCTTGAGCATGGAGGATGATAAAGTCTTCTACAACATGATCCAAGCCCAAGTTCAACCTTCTTGAAGACACAAGTATTGGGCCGAAATGCAAATTAGGCTAGATGCATATTTTATTTAGTTAAGTATTATTGGGCTGAACATTGTCTTAATTTAATTTAAGCCCAATTCCTTTTTAAATAATAATAGATTTTGTAAGACTTCTATTACTTGTTCTGCAAGTTAGGAGAGTAGGATTCCTATTGCTTGTGCTGCAAGTTATCTATTTGCCTATAAATAGTTATGTAACCCTTTGGGGAGAACACAATTGATTTTAGTAATAAAATTGAGAGACTTCTTCTCTTTGGTTCTCTTGAGAACTCTTGAACTTATCAAGGTCTTCCTTGTGGCGTTCTTCTACCTTCCACCAATATATACCATAGGTTCTTGCTTTTCTAAGCAACGGGTCTTGGTCCAATACCATAGGTTCTTGTGTTTCTACACAACGGGTCTTGGTTTTATCTCTAATTTTTGTTTTCTTTTGCTGCGTTTTTAACTTGTTCTTGTTTTTCTTCAAGTGTTCTTCATGTTCTTCATTGAACCTCATCTTCTTTCGGAGAGGTCCATATCACAATACCTTTGGGTTCGAGTCTCTTTAGGCTTCGGGTCTAAGTTTCAGAAGTTGTCATTCATCAACTTTGCTTCTGTCTTCTTGCGTGTCAGCTCCTTCAAATTCCAAGCTACGTTTTGTCTTGTCCGTACGCATCTGTTAGGTAGCTATGGAGATGAGGATTAATTTATATGAAGGGACCTAAGTGAATTGGTGATGAAAAGGAGGTGTTTTCCATGGCTGAACTTGAAGAACGGTGAAGAAGAAGAAGAAAATCGTGGGCTGTAGCAGAAATGGTTAAGCCGGTGGAGAAAGGCTGGAAAAATGGAAGAAGGCTGGTTTGTTGTCTCAATTTTATTGGTCCATAATTTTATTTTAATTTATAAAATTTGAAATAATTTTCCTAAAGTCCAAAACACCCCTTTAAAATTCAACTATTTACTAGTTATGCCACATACCGTGCACTTTCTGTCCCAGGTCAGATTCTATTTTAAATTTTTATTAAATTTTATTTATTTTGGTCAATTAAGTCAAAGTTTGACCAATGTTGACCAACTACTTTGAGAAAAGACCAATTTACCCTTGCACTATTTCAATATTTCCATTTCTATCCTAATTTATTTTATTATTTTTATTTTTATGATTTTACATTTTATTTTTATTATTTTCCATATATTTGAGTCAAACATGGTCAAACTTGACTCCTAAGGTGGTTTGACCAAATATCGGTAGTGAAATTACTAAACTTCCCCTAAACAATGATTTTCGTTTCATTCTCGTGTTTTTAACATTTTCGCATAATTCGGTTCACGGGCAGGATCCACATGAAACTTCTTTACACGAAGATTTTCCTATGATAGTCTGTAGGTTCAAAGTCAATTTGCTTTGACCGTTATTCAGAAAAATCTTTCCGGCCTCTGGACACGATTGTCATTTTTAAATTAGTTTCGTTTAAACTAAGGTATACTTAGGAAAGAGAATTTCAAAAATGACCTTCTTCCCAGTTAAGTATCTCGAGCCCACAATTCACAATTTACCGCTTCGAAATCCATCTAGTTAAAAATTGCCTTGTGGGGCCTACTTGTGAGAACCGTAAATTTTCTTAAACTAATATTGTACTCAAGTGAAACTATAAGTGAATATAATGCAATATTATAATTTTGGGGTTTTGCAAATAGAACATCACGGTTACGTACACAAATGAATCAAATGAAATGCATGCAACATGCCTACATGCATGCATATGTAAATTAAATGCATGCATACATGCAAATATATGTATGTATGTAAATATATAATTAATTATAAATAAATAAATAAATAAATGATGAAATGAAGTAAATATATATATATATATAAATACATGTATATATGTATTTATATTTGGAAATATACATAAATAAATATGACATACTCGAAGGAACAAGGAATTTTTAAATGCATATACTAAGTATGAATATATCTACATACAAAAAAATATATATATAAATAAATATAGAAGTGTATAAATGAAAATAATATATATATATATAAAGAAATATATATATATATCTAATAATATAAATAATTTATATTATTATATAAGAATATTATATTAAAAAAATGTTAGTGCTCTGCAAAGGCAGAGCACTCATACCTAAAGCTAACCTATACCTACCCATATTTCTCTTTTTCACACACCACTGCTCAGCACTCACCATTACCAACTCACCATCCCTTCACTCTCGCACACTCAGTTCTCCTCTTCATATTCCTCGGTCTCGACTCTCTACCGTCTGTCTCACGCACATTGCCCTCCCTCTCTTGACTCATCTCATCCATTTCTCTTCCTCTCTCAAAGCAGAAAAAAAAGAAAAAAAAAGAAAGGAGCAGGTGAGACAGAGATCTCGAGGAAAGAAGAAACAAGGAAACCAAAATAGTGAAGAAAAGGAGAGCTGATCAGTTGCATTTTTGGCATCGTTGAGGCTGCTGTTGGATGTTGTAGCAACGCTGAAGATGGTTGTTTTTGGAGGTGGAGTGATCGGCCAGAACAAGGTCATGTTGAGGTGATTTTTGGTTGGTTTGGATGCTACTATTGGTGGCTACTTGGAGTGACCTTGATGGCTGGAAGGAAAGGCTTCACCGGTCTAAAATTTGGCTGAGTGGAGGAGGCATGGAATCGAGAATTTGATGGGGTATTAGTGCTAATCAGAAAAGGTTGGAAAGAGGTGGATTTGCAGATGTTATAAATTGTTGGGGCAAAGGTGCTTCACGCCTAAAAATAGGTAGAGTCGAGCGGACTAAAGGCTGAGAATTTGGGCCTACTGCTAGAGATATTCCAAGACTGTAACAAAAAAAAAAGGGGTTGAATTAGTGGTGGTTAGATGGCTGAAGAAACAGCTTGAAACTGGGCAAAAAAAAAAAAGAAAAATGGCTGGTTTCAATAATGGTAATGTGACATCCTCGTCACTCCCAAATACCAACTAATTTTTTTTTCCCATAGTTTTGGTTAGGCTGTTCAACAGTGCATCCTTCTTCTTTAATATAGCTAACACTATATTGTTTACATGATGATATATTTCTCATACACATACAGGATCGTCTTACACATAAGTTGTAAAATTTTCATATATCTACATACCAATCTTTTTCTCAATTTACATCCCCAATATACATCATTGTACCATACTAGTCTGAATTACATTACAAAACGTATATACCTTCAAGGGATTTGAAGCGTGCCTCGAAGAAATACCGTATAACCCAAAATGTACGCTCCTCTACCAAGAGCGGAAATTACTGCAAATAGTCTGGATGAAAAATAATGTAAAGGAGTGAGTTTACGCTCAGTAAGAGATATACATAAAAGAGCGTACTATGCCACTATATGCAGTTTTCCTGCTTGGCTCTATAATGTCATGTAATATTCTTGTAAAAACATATAACATATAAGTTCATCAAATACCATATAACATATGACAAAATCATATGAAGTCACTTGCACGTATTCAAATAACTCAAATACTTTCACATATATATGTCAAATATCTTGAAATTACATATACAAATAGTCTTCAAATAGGGGGAGACTGTCAACATCCAATAGAATCATGCACCAAATAAAGTGGCGTACCCACGTATGGGCCAGGGATCCTCCCTTAAGCCAAACACATATAAAGGACTAATGGCCATTGTCAATATTCCACAGTGTGCACTAGTCAGGTGACACCCGTGGTACTGAGGGCTTGACTAGAGTCCCCCAGCCAAATACAAATAAGCAAGTAATATGCATGATCACCAATGGAGTCGTTAATCTCAAAATATTGAGTAGTAAAACTCATTCTTGTAAAACCATGGATATTCATAACCCTTCTTATATACTTTAATGATAATCCAAATACATTTATATAAATAAATTAAAAATTATTATTTTTCAAAGGGGGCAGTTGACTGCTCTTTTAGGGCAGTTGACTGCTCTAGTATAAAAATATTCAATAAATTTTATTTTCTTTTTGCATTTAAAATATTTAATTTCCGGATGTAAGTCGGGCAGTTGACTGCTAAAATGGGGCAGTCGACTGGCCCGCAAACAGAATGTTTCTCGAAAAAATGCAGTCGACTGGCTCTTTAGCGGTCGACTGGTTTGCAAACAGAAAGCTTCTGGAAAAATGGCAGTCGACTGCTATATAGGGCAGTCGGCTGCTCTAAGTCGGTTTCGGAAAAAGTTACGTCACGACTGTCTCTGAGCAGTCGGCTGCTATTTAGGGCAGTCGGCTGCCCTGAGCCAAATCGTAACTGGGCGAAAACCGTGAATTTTACATTTCCTGCACTTACACCAGCTTTTGTTTCATCCCAAAACATTTAAAACATGCGGACATAGTCACCATACGTCCGTTACATATATTCCTTACCTCAAATAGCCAAATAATACGAAATCCCTTGGTTGCACCGATTCTTTCCTTCACTTCTTCAAAACTGCATAATTCATATAAATTGAAACCTTTAACTTTCTTTCATTTCAACACCATAAGTATACTATACCAACATCACTTAACTCCAAATCATAGATAGAATTGAAAGAATCAACTTCTATCCTTACCTTTGTCAATAACCAAAATAACAGAAATTCTGATCTACTCAAAGACTTTGTTTCAGCCTTCCATATTACAGACATAAAGAGAGCTAGTGATGAGGATCGTTTTTTGTTTAAGGAGTTTGTTGCTTCGTTGGAGGAATAAGGCAGTTCTACAAGGTGAATATGGAAGAAAACCTTAGAGAATTTCAGAGGAAGAGCTATGGCTGCCGGCCCTCTTTGCTGGAAAAGATGGCATTAAATGCCATTAATGTGTATTTATCCCTTCATGCCAGCCACAACTCCTTAGCCCTTTGACAATTTGACCACCAATTAATTCTTCTTCTTCTTTCCTTCCTCATGTCAGCCACACATATCATGTAATTATGAAAATCTGATATTTATTCTTCTTTTATCATTCTCTAATATTTTCCTGATATCAACATTAAATTTATTGACCATTTGACTATCTATTTCATTACTTCTTCTAGGTTCCTTACATCATTTGTACATTAATTCTCATATTCATTTAAATCATTTCTGCTTATAGTATTTTACAAATAAGAGGACTTTACATGAAATTGGGGATTTCACAGGAAACAAGGCTTAAAATATAGATTCTTGACTGACTTCTAGAAATCATTTAGAGCTAGAATTAGGTGGTGCTTAAAGGCCAGACAAAGAGGCTTAGGTAAGACTGACCAAAGGCCATTCGGTGGCCTTTTTAGTGGTAGAACTGAGTGGGTTCAAGTGTTGAACAGGTTAAGAAACTTTGGTTCTAGTGTCGAATTGGAACTGCAAACAAGGCTGAAAAAGAGGCTTTCTTGACACGGGATGTGGGCCACGAAAAGGCTGAAAATGGCATGTGCCAAGGGCTGGATCGGTGGTGTTTAGGATAGGATTTTTGGTTTGTTTTAAAGGTTGTGTAGTGGTTGAGTAAGGCGAGGTTGTCGCCACTTGTGGTGGTGATACAGGGCTGCTATTGAGGTGTGGAACAAGACTTATTTGGACTAGAAATAGATAGAAACCAAGAAAGAGCATTGTAAAGCCTGATCTCAAAGCCAAATTTAAAAGGTTTTTAACCAAGGTAAATGTTGTCTTTGAGCTGATTTTTAAGCCGACTTTGAGAGCTATAATGTGCATGAAAATAGGTCATGAAAGGAATACTAGGAATGCTCTCTTGCTTAAAAGTTTTAGATGAATATAAATATATATAAGGGCGAGAATGGTGATAGATATTGATATATATATGTATATACATATATATATATGTATATACATATATATATATGTATCACGATAAATCGATATAATGATATGCCATTAAAAATAAAGTGTATATATATACATAGATATATATATATATAAATATACAAATGTATTTATGCATGATGCATATTTATATAGAGAAAGAAAAGAGATGAGCATGAGTAAATATATATCTATAATATATATATATAATGGAATATAAACATGGATATAAACACATAGGTGTGTAAACATATATAAATATATGTGTGTATAAGGACTCAGACCGTGGGTATATCGCAACTAACGATTAGGAGGTAGTTTCGGATAAATAGTTAATCGAAATCAATAACATTTTTAAGATCCTTGCTTTAAGTACATGATTAAGCATAGTGATAAAAACTTATCGAAATGTTAATGGATTATGTGTAGTGAATCGGAACGGTTGAGGACTTGATTTCGGATTTCGAAAGGTCGGGAAGAAAGGATTAAACCTCGAGGTAAGTGGGTTAAATAAATCTTACTAGTATCATCTCGTAAGAGATGAAAGAATTCTCATTAAATACTTAATTAAATTCATATAAAGTTTTGGTTGGACATTATCGATAGAACTAATAGAGTAAGTATGGCAAGATTATAAATCGGACATGGTGTGATCGTGAATAATACTTATCTGAAAGGCAATCTTGTTGTGACTTGTGTGATGTGTTATGGTTTACTTGTGATTATTGAGCATGTTAATATATTGCTATACTTTGAGAATGTATATGTGATTTGAGTACAATATATACGTATAGCTCCTGATGTTGAGTTCATGGACCTCAATTAGTACCTAGTCATGTTTGTCAAAAACTAGGAAAAGAGGCCAACCCGAGTAAAGACTCGACCTTTGTATCGTGTGAGCCACCTCTAGAGAACTCAATGGACCTAAATGCTACATAGGTTCTTCGAAAACTATGGGAGCCACCTCTAGAATCTTTTGAGAATTAAGTGTTACACGAGTTCCGATGAGATAGTGGAAAGTAAATGTCATAAAGGCCAACCCGAGTAAAGACTCAATCTTTGTACCGTGTGAGCCACCTCTAGAGAACTCAAGGGACCTACGTGCTACATAGATTCTTCGAAAACTATGGCAGCCACCTCTAGAATCCTTTGAGAACTAAGTGCTACAAGAGTTCCGATGAGATAGCGGAAAGTAAATGTCATAAAGGCCAACCTGAGTAAAGACTCGATCTTTGTACCGTGTGAGCCACCTCTAGAGAACTCAAGGGACCTAAGTGCTACATAGGTTCTTTGGAAACTATGGGAGCCACCTCTAGAATCCTTTGAGAGCTATATGCTAGACGAGTTCCGATGAGATAGTAGAAAGTATGTGTCATAAAGGCCAACTCGAGTAAAGACTCGATCTTTGTACCGTGTGAGCCACCTCTAGAGAACTCAAGGGACCTACGTGCTACATAGATTCTTCGGAAACTATGGGAGCCACCTCTAGAATCCTTTGAGAGCTAAGTATTACACGTGTTTTGATGAAATATGAGGAATCATAGGTTATTGTGACAATAAATAACTGATTGTGATTTGTGAATGTGATGAATATCAGTAGATGAAATGGTCTTATACATAAGACAGAGAATGTGAATAATGATTGAATTATATGATCTTATACATAAGACAGAGAATGTGAATAATGATTGAATTATATTTACATTATGCTATAGAATTATGTGCTATTTGAATGTTTGTTTTCCTTCAGACTTAAACATACCGATTAAAAGGGTATAAAAAGAATGATACTTGGTGAGCTTAAGAAAGGAAGGAAAGCATAAGGAGCTTATGAAATCTGTGTACATACAAATTGGTAGCTACTCTAATATAATGCATACATGCTATCTTATAGAATTCATGCATGTATGATCGTGTTTTACGATATGAGCCTAGTATGTACTTATTTAAACTACTTACTGAGCCGTGGATTTGCTCACCCCTTTGATGCGTACGAACAAGACAAAACGTAGCTTGGAATTTGAAGGAGCTGACACGCAAGAAGACAGAAGCAAAGTTGATGAATGACAACTTCTGAAACCTAGACCCGAAGCCTAAAGAGACTCGAACCCAAAGTTATTGGACCTTGACCCTACGAATAAGAATTCGAGAACCTAAGGTATAGCAATGGTGGATGGTGAAGAAGGAGGCGCCACAAGGAAGAAGACCTTGATAAGCCTAGTTGAGAGGGAACCCAAGAGAAAGGCACACTCAATTTCTGAAAATTCAATTAACTGATCTGTGCATCAATAGCGTTTACAAGGTATTTATAATAATACCTAGCACTTAAGCCCATAAACAAATGGGCTGGAATTAACCCCAACAGAAAATAACACTAAACCCAAATTCATGCCTAAACCTAGTTACATAAAATAAATAGTCCAAGACACAACAAGACTCAAACGTGGGCTATCCAAACACTTAGCCCATCTTATTGTTAAGCTAAAATAAGATAGTAAACCATGCTCATGTCGTTTGGGCTTCCAAGCAAGTATAGATGTCTTGGGACTCTTCATGGAAGCTTCCTTGACACTTCAATGATGCCAGAGCTTGTTGCATGAATGAGGCCAGGCCTTGTTGCGTCTTCTTAGCTCGAGCTCGGGTAATTGGACCTCCTTGGATGACCAATGGATCCTTAGCATCACGAACATCACGAGCAAGTGGATCTCCATCATTCCCTCCTTGGATGACCAATGGATCCTTAGCATCACGAACATCACGAGCAAGTGGATCTCCATCATTCCCCCTCTCCTCAAAAGGATTTGTCCTCAAATCGCATATACCTTCATCAAAAGAAAAGGGAGAAAGATTAGAAACATTAAAAGTAGCAGATCACCGTACTCACCAGGAAGATCCAATGTGTAGGCATTATTGTTGATCTTCTCTATGACTTGGAATGGTCCATCTCCTCGGGGATGCAACTTGGTTCGTCGCTGAACAGGAAACCTCTCCTTTCTCATATGCACCCAAACCCAATCACCAGGCTCAAAGACTACTTTCTTTCGATGCTTATTTGCTTGGGTGGTATACTGCGCAGTCTTCTTTTCAATAGCTTGACGAACTCTCTCATGGAGTTGCTTTACAAACTTAGCCTTCTGTTCTCCATCCAAATTACTCTGCTCTGCACTAGGTAATGGCAACAAATCCAAAGGAGTAAGAGGATTGAAGCCATAAACAACTTCGAATGGAGAGCAACTAGTAGTGGAGTGGACACTGCGGTTATATGCAAACTCCACATGGAGCAACAATCTACCCAATTCTTCAAATTCTTCTGAATAATGGACCTCAATAATGTAGATAGGGTTCGGTTGACGACCTCAGTCTGTCCATCAGTCTGGGGGTGACAAGTGGTGGAGAATAACAATTTAGTTCCCAACTTTCCCCATAACGTCTTCCAAAAGTAACTAAGGAACTTTGCATCTCGATCAGAAACAATGGTCCTTGGTACACCATGTAGACGTACTATCTCTTTGAAGAAAAGGTCAGCAACGTTGCTCGCGTCATCCGTCTTGTGGCAAGCAATGAAATGAGCCATCTTAGAGAACCTGTCAACCACAACAAAAACAGAATCTCTACCGCGTTTTGTTCGAGGTAAGCCCAAAACAAAATCCATAGAGATATCAGTCCACGGAGTAGTAGGAATGGGTAAAGGAGTATATAAACCATGATTATGAACTCTAGATTTAGCTTGCCTACATGAAATGCATCTAGCACATAACCTCTCTACATCTCTCCTCATGTTAGGCCAAAAGAAATGTTCTTGCAAAACATCTAGAGTTTTCCTAACTCCAAAGTGACCCATTAATCCTCCACTATGGGCTTCTCTAACTAACAGCTCGCGCAATGAACTCCTAGGCACACATAATTTATTTTCTCTAAATAAGAACCCATCATGCCTAAAGAACTTGCCAAAACCAAATGTAGCACATGCATCATAAACATTACCAAAATCAACATCGTCAGCATACTGTTCTTTGATATACTCAAATCCTAAAAGTTTAGCATCAAGAGTAGTGATAAGAGTATACCTACGAGATAACGCATCAGCTACGACGTTCTCTTTACCTTGTTTGTACTTGATCACGTACGGGAACATCTCAATGAACTCTATCCACTTGGCATGACGCTTATGCAGCTTACTCTGTCTTTTCAAATGCTTCAAAGACTCATGATCAGTGTGGATGACAAATTCTTTGGGCCACAAGTAATGTTGCCATGTCTCCAAGGCCCTCACTAACGCGTACATCTCCTTGTCATATGTGGGATAGTTAAGTGCTGCTCCACTTAACTTCTCACTAAAGAAAGCAATTGGGCGTTTTTCTTGCATAAGCACAGCTCCAATACCTACACCTGAGGCATCGCACTCAATCTCAAAAGTTTTAGTAAAGTCAGGCAGAGATAATAAAGGGGCAGAACAAAGTTTATCTTTAAGCAAATTAAAAGCATGCTCTTGTGCAGGACCCCAATGAAATGCAACGTTCTTTTTGACCACTTCGATCGAAGGCGCAGCTATAGTGCTAAAATCTCTAACGAATCGACGATAGAAACTAGCTAAACCATGGAAACTACGCACCTCAGAAACAGACTTAGGTACAGGCCAATCTTTAATTGCCTTTACCTTCTCATTATCAACAGAAATGCCATGTGAAGAAACGACATACCCAAGGAAAACAATCTTATCAGTGTAGAACGTACATTCCTTAAAATTGGCATACAAACTTGCATTCCTCAAAACAGTAAGAATATTCCTAAGATGCTCAACATGCTCATGCTGGCTCTTACTGTATATCAAAATATCATCAAAATAGACAACCTGATGGAGATCCACTTGCTCGTGATGTTCGTGATGCTAAGGATCCATTGGTCATCCAAGGAGGGAATGATGGAGATCCACTTGCTCGTGATGTTCGTGATGCTAAGGATCCATCGGTCATCCAAGGAGGTCCAATTACCCGAGCTCGAGCTAAGAAGACGCAACAAGCCTTGGCCTCATTCATGCAACAAGCTTTGGCATCATTAAAGTGTCAAGGAAGCTTCCATGAAAAGTCCCAAGACATCTATACTTGCTTGGAAGCCCAAACGACATGAGCATGGTTTACTATCTTATTTTAGCTTAACAATAAGATGAGCTAAGTGTTTGGATAGCCCACGTTTGAGTCTTGTTGTGTCTTGGACTATTTATTTTATGTAACTAGGTTTAGGCATGAATTTGGGTTTAGTTTTATTTTCTGTTGGTGTTAATTCCAGCCCACTTGTTTATGGGCTTAAGTGCTAGGTATTATTATAAATACCTTGTAAACGCTATTGATGTACAGATCAGTTAATTGAATTTTCGGAAATTGAGTGTGCCTTTCTCTTGGGTTCCCTCTCAACTAGGCTTATCAAGGTCTTCTTCCTTGTGGTGCCTCCTTCTTCACCATCCACCATTGCTATACCTCAGGTTCTCGAATTCTTATTCATAGGGTCAAGGTCCAATACCTTTGGGTTCGAGTCTCTTTAGGCTTCGGGTCTAGGTTTCAGAAGTTGTCATTCATCAACTTTGCTTTTGTCTTCTTGCGTGTCAGCTCCTTCAAATTCCAAGCTACGTTTTGTCTTGTCCGTACGCATCAGTTGGTATTCAGAGCTAAAGTTTCGATTTCGGGTTTGTTTGTGCGTCACTCACTTTTCGATTTTTTGGTTTATTGGTTTCGATTTTTTTTCTTCTTTTCTCTCTTGTTGGTTTCGATTTCTGCCTAGCTGCACCCCTTCCTTCAGAAACAAAAACCCTAGCCGCAATTCCTCAAAACCCTAGCTGCACCCCTTCCTTTGAAAACAAAAAAACCCTAGCCGCAATTCCTCAAAACCCTAGCTGCACCCCTTCCTTCAAAAACAAAAACCCTAGCCGCAATTCCTCAAAACCCTATCGCACCCCTTACAAAAAAACCCTAGCCGCACCCCTAAAAAAAACCCTAGCCACACCCCAAAAAAAACCCTAGCCGCACCCCTAAAAAAAACCCTAGCCGCACCCCTAAAAAAAACCCTAGCCGCACCCCTCCTCTTTTCAAGGAAACCGCAACACTCAGAGTTAAAAAAAAAGAAGAAAAGAATTCAAAAAAAAAAGAAGAAAAGAATTCGAAAAAAAAAGAAGAATTCAAAAAAAAATTGTTGCGATACTATTCAAACAGAAAATTTTGGTTAAGTTAGGAGGCGTGCGAGTACCCGTTTTAAAGAAAACGATGAAAGAAAACGACCCCGTGAAATTTATTACACGAGCCCCACCCTATCTTGGCCAAATTCCATCGTTTTCCTATAGTTTTAGGCCATTTTTCATTTTTTTTGGTCATTCTAGTGATTTTTTTTAATTTTTTTGATTATTTTTATTCCGTCTTTCTTTCTTTCAGTCACCCTAGCCCTAGCCGTACCTTCTGTGAAGAATTCAGAAAAAAAAACTTGGTGAAAATACCTGGTGAATTAGTTGATTCTGCGAGGTTGAGTCTTTGACTGAGCCTCTAGTGCGATTGTGAACCTATAGAGTTTAGGTAAAGTAAGGGAAAAAGGCATGAGTGTGTGAGAAACATTAGTAGAGAAAAGCCAAATTACTTGAGTGAAACATGAGTGTAAACACGTGAGGATATTACTTGTTGACAATGTCTTCTGAAGGTGATAAGTCAGACTTTAAAAAGATTGAATTCCTGCTTCAGGCAATGCAGCAACAGTTCCAACAGATGGATGTGAAATTCAATGATATTCATGATAAGTTGAACCAACATGAAGCTCGGTTTGCAAAGATCCAACAAGGAGATACTTCTCGTCAAAAAAGTAAGGTTGTTGTCAATGATGAGTATGATGATAATGTTGGGTATGATTTGAATGAAGAGTCTGGGATAGATAGACATCATAGAAGGTACCATGGGTATAGAGATCGAGTTGATAGAGCCCATGATAGAGGCACAGAGAAGATGGATGGAAGCCTTGGCAGTATAAAATTAAAGATTCCTCCTTTCCAAGGCAAGAATGATCCTGAGGCATATTTGGAGTGGGAAAGGAAGATTGAAATGGTGTTTGACTGCCACCACTACTCTGAGGAAAAGAAGGTCAAACTTGCAGCAATTGAGTTCACAGAGTATGCTATGGTTTGGTGGGATCAGTTAGTCACTAGTCAAAGAAGATATGGTGATCCTCCAGTGTCTACATGGGATGAGATGAAGCGCATCATGAGGAAGAGATTTGTTCCTACTCATTACTACAGGGAGTTATACCAGAAGCTCCAAGGTCTTACCCAGGGCTCAAAGAGTGTTGAGGATTACTACAAAGAGATGGAAATAACCATGATCCGAGCCAATATCCAGGAGGATGCAGAAGCTACTATGGCTCGTTTTCTCCAAGGCTTAAACCGTGAGATTGCCAATGTAGTAGAGTTGCAGCATTACATGGATTTAGAGGAGATGCTACATGTGGCCATCAAAGTCGAAAGGCAACTTCAAAGGAAAGGTACATCCCGTTTCACTCCTAGTTCAGTTCCTGTTTGGAAATCTAACACCTTTCGTAGGGATGATAAGCCTGTGTCTACGCCTAAGTCAGAGAGCATTGCTAAGCCCAAGACTGAACCTGCCCAAGCATCCCAAAGCAGGACACGTGACATTAAGTGTTTCAAGTGTTTAGGTCGTGGACATATTGCCTCTCAGTGTCCCAACCGTAGAGTTATGTGTTGGATTATGCCCTTAGAACCATTCATTAGATGATTGACTTTGGCATTTTTTTATGTATCATGACATTTTATTATAGCTCATTATTATATTTGTCTTATAACTGCGTAATGTAATCTTATATGATAATGTCCTTAGAATAGTAATAACACACTATTCTTAAAATATCCCTAGTCAAGTATTATTGTGAACAAGGATAACAATGTACGATAAGACTAGTATGTGGTTGACTGATGACCATTGTCATGGATATAGGATATCAAGTCATCACATAGGTACATGTTAGAGAACTATGTACTGGATCGACCCTCCATGAGAACGCTACATGGATTGTTATATGAGTGTCATAAGCGATTCTCATAGTGATGATGGTGTATGTGATCCTTTGACTTGAGATCATCAGAGATCCCAACATAGAGAATTGCATACTTTAATGCTACTAGATGTCATTCGTAACAGGATGGACTATAAATGTAGTAATTGGGTATGCCTTGATCTATGTAGAGGGATGTTGAGTGATCAAGATAGGATTTATCCCTCTTATATAACAAGAGTGATGTCTTGTGCCCTTTGATAAAGTGAGACTAAGAAATGCATGGCCGTGCTTGAATAAGTCAATATGAGATATTGATTTTATTTGTTTAATTAGTCTGCTCAGGAATCAAGAAACGCTGATTAGACTATACAAGTGTGACACATTCCATGACTTGTGTCTAATCAAGACATCAAAGGATAAAGGGATTAGACTACACGGTAACATCTATCACGAGTAAGGTTATGTCAAGTCATTGACATTCTCGTTACATGGGTAGCAATGATGTGTTGCTAGATACCGCTCATTGCCTGTGACAATTTTGTCATTGCCATTGTTTTGAGAACCTATTGGGTCGCACACTTAGAACGGATCAATGAGGAGCTTAATTAATCCTATTCTGAATTGGATTAAGGATATATCTAATCCTATTCTGAATTGGATTAAGGATATAGCTAATCCTATTCTAAATAGGATTAGAGTTCTGTTTGGCAGTAAATTTTAGGGTAAAATTTACTGCCTATAAAAGGATGTTTTCTAAAAACATAGCCGCACAATTAAAAACAGAAAAAAAAAGTATTCTTTTAATCGAAGCTAGCAATTCGGTTATCAGGAATCAAAACCGCTCTTTAAGGCTGCTGATCGTGAGACGTTCAAGAGTAGTGAGATCCGTTCGTGTGGATACCATAGAGGCAGGAACGAAAAGTTGCTGCTTGTGATTCGACCAAAGACAGAAAAATCAGAGAAAACGTTAGGTAAAATCTCGAAACCCTAATCAGGCAACCCTCCGAATCGATCCTGGTTGAGGCCGAATGATTTAAATTCCGCTGTGTGTTTGTTTCGGTTTCCTTTATTATGATCATGCTTGGGAATGGAGATGTTGAGAGTGAAGGTTCTGAAATCGGTATAGAAGATGAGATGCCTGCGTTAGAAGATGTCGACGAAGAAGAAGTTGTTGAGTATGCTGCTCATGGTGAAGCACTTGTTGCTAGGCGTGCTCTTACTACTCATGTGAAGTTTGAGGATGAGGCACAGCGCGAGAACATCTTCCATACGAGATGCCATATTAGTGACAAGGTATGTACTGTAATCATTGATGGTGGGAGTTGTACTAACGTTGCTAGCACATACCTTGTTGATAAATTAAAGTTGCCCATTACCAAGCATCACCACCCATATAAGTTGCAGTGGATTAATGACTGTGGTGAAGTCAACGTGGTGAAGCAAGTCTTGGTTCCTTTTCGTATTGGAAGGTATCAAGATGAGGTGTTGTGTGACGTGGTGCCCATGCCAGCTAGCCACCTATTGCTGGGTAGACCGTGGCAGTATGATCGGAGAGTCATCCATGACGGTTACACTAACTGTTACTCCTTTGCTATGGATGGCAAGAAGATCGCTCTCGCTCCCCTTAGCCCCAAGGAGATTTATGAGGACCAATTAAGGCTAAAGGAGCAACATGACGAGCTAAGGAAGCAAGCTAAAGAAAAGAAGGAAAACAAGGAAAGCAAAACAGTGAGCTGCTATGCCAAACCCGGAGATGTGAAGAATGCATTTCTTGCTAAGTCTCTTATCCTTTTACTCTTATTTAAAGATTCTTATTTTATTGATGCTGAACTCCATGATACTTTGCCTACTGATGTTGTCTCATTGTTGCAGGAGTTCGAGGATGTATTCCCTGAGGAGATCCCAAGTGGATTACCACCGATTCGTGGGATCGAGCATATGATTGACCTTGTCCCCGGAGCTACCATTCTTAACCGTCCAGCCTACAGAAGTAATCCCGAGGAGACGAAGGAGCTTCAAAGGCAAGTTGAGGAGCTCATGAGGAAAGGTTATGTGAGAGAGAGCATGAGTCCTTGCGCCGTGCTCGTACTGCTTGTGCCAAAAAAAGATGGGACGTGGAGGATGTGCGTTGACTGCCGAGCCGTCAACAAAATCACTGTAAAGTACCGCTATCCTATTCCTAGGCTAGATGACATGCTTGATGAGTTGCATGATGCATGCATGTTTTCTAAAATTGATTTAAAGAGCGGATATCACCAAATTCGTATGAGAGAAGGTGATGAATGGAAAACCGCATTCAAGACTAAACATGGTCTCTACGAGTGGTTAGTTATGCCTTTTGGCTTGACTAATGCACCCAATACATTCATGCGTTTAATGAACCATGTTTTACGTGATTTCATTGGTAAGTATGTGGTTGTCTATTTTGATGATATTTTGATATACAGTAAGAGCCAGCATGAGCATGTTGAGCATCTTAGGAATATTCTTACTGTTTTGAGGAATGCAAGTTTGTATGCCAATTTTAAGAAATGTACGTTCTGCACTGATAAGATTGTTTTCCTTGGGTATATCGTTTCTTCACATGGCATTTCTGTTGATAATGAGAAGGTAAAGGCAATTAAAGATTGGCCTGTACCTAAGTCTGTTTCTGAGGTGCGTAGTTTCCATGGTTTAGCTAGTTTCTATCATCGATTCGTTAGAGATTTTAGCACTATAGCTGCACCTTTGATCGAAGTGGTCAAAAAGAACATTGCATTTCATTGGGGTCCTGCACAAGAGCATGGTTTTAATTTGCTTAAAGATAAACTTTGTTCTGCCCCTTTATTATCTCTGCCTGACTTTACTAAAACTTTTGAGATTGAGTGCGATGCCTCAGGTGTAGGTATTGGAGCTGTGCTTACGCAAGAAAAACGCCCAATTGCTTTCTTTAGTGAGAAGTTAAGTGGAGCAGCACTTAACTATCCCACATATGACAAGGAGATGTACGCGTTAGTGAGGGCCTTGGAGACATGGCAACATTACTTGTGGCCCAAAGAATTTGTCATCCACACTGATCATGAGTCCTTGAAGCATTTGAAAGGACAGAGTAAGCTGCATAAGCGTCATGCCAAGTGGATAGAGTTCATTGAGATGTTCCCGCACGTGATCAAGTACAAACAAGGTAAAGAGAACGTCGTAGCTGATGCGTTATCTCGTAGGTATACTCTTATCACTACTCTTGATGCTAAACTTTTAGGATTTGAGTATATCAAAGAACAGTATGCTGATGATGTTGATTTTGGTAATGTTTATGATGCATGTGCTACATCTGGTTTTGGCAAGTTCTTTAGGCATGATGGGTTCTTATTTAGAGAAAATAAATTATGTGTGCCTAGGAGTTCATTGCGCGAGCTGTTAGTTAGAGAAGCCCATAGTGGAGGATTAATGGGTCACTTTGGAGTTAGGAAAACTCTAGATGTCTTGCAAGAACATTTCTTTTGGCCTAACATGAGGAGAGATGTAGAGAGATTATGTGCTAGATGCATTTCATGTAGGCAAGCTAAATCTAGAGTTCATAATCATGGTTTATATACTACTTTACCCATTCCTACCACTCCGTGGACTGATATCTCTATGGATTTTGTTTTGGGCTTGCCTCGAACAAAACGCGGTAGAGATTCTGTTTTTGTTGTGGTTGACAGGTTCTCTAAGATGGCTCATTTCATTGCTTGCCACAAGACGGATGACGCGAGCAACGTTGCTGACCTTTTCTTCAAAGAGATAGTACGTCTACATGGTGTACCAAGGACCATTGTTTCTGATCGAGATGCAAAGTTCCTTAGTTACTTTTGGAAGACGTTATGGGGAAAGTTGGGAACTAAATTGTTATTCTCCACCACTTGTCACCCCCAGACTGATGGACAGACTGAGGTCGTCAACCGAACCCTATCTACATTATTGAGGTCCATTATTCAGAAGAATTTGAAGAATTGGGAAGATTGCTTGCCCCATGTGGAGTTTGCATATAACCGCAGTGTCCACTCCACTACTAGTTGCTCTCCATTCGAAGTTGTTTATGGCTTCAATCCTCTTACTCCTTTGGATTTGTTGCCATTACCTAGTGCGGAGTAGAGTAACTTGGATGGAGAACAGAAGGCTAAGTTTGTGAAGCAACTCCATGAGAGAGTTCGTCAAGCTATTGAAAAGAAGACTGCGCAGTATACCACCCAAGCAAATAAGCATCGAAAGAAAGTAGTCTTTGAGCCTGGTGATTGGGTTTGGGTGCATATGAGAAAGGAGAGGTTTCCTGTTCAGCGACGAACCAAGCTGCATCCCTGAGGAGATGGACCATTCCAAGTCATAGAGAAGATCAACGATAATGCCTACAAATTGGATCTTCCTGGTGAGTATGGTGTATCTGCTACTTTTAATGTTTCTAATCTTTCTCCCTTTTCTTTTGATGAAGGTATATGCGATTTGAGGACAAATCCTTTTGAGGAGAGGGGGAATGATGGAGATCCACTTGCTTGTGATGTTCGTGATGCTAAGGATCCATTGGTCATCCAAGGAGGGAATGATGGAGATCCACTTGCTTGTGATGTTCGTGATGCTAAGGATCCATTGGTCATCCAAGGAGGTCCAATTACCCGAGCTCGAGCTAAGAAGACGCAACAAGCCCTGGCCTCATTCATACAACAAGCTCTGGCATCATTGAGGTGTCAAGGAAGCTTCCATGAAGAGTCCCAAGACATCTATACTTGCTTGGAAGCCCAAACGACATGAGCATGGTTTACTATCTTATTTTAGCTTAACAATAAGATGGGCTAAGTGTTTGGATAGCCCACGTTTGAGTCTTGTTGTGTCTTGGACTATTTATTTTATGTAACTAGGTTTAGGCATGAATTTGAGTTTAGTTTTATTTTCTGTTGGTGTTAATTCTAGCCCACTTGTTTATGGGCTTAAGTGCTAGGTATTATTATAAATACCTTGTAAACGCTATTGATGCACAGATCAATTAATTGAATTTTCAGAAATTGAGTGTGCCTTTCTCTTGGGTTCCCTCTCAACTAGGCTTATCAAGGTCTTCTTCCTTGTGGCGCCTCCTTCTTCACCATCCACCATTGCTATACCTTAGGTTCTCGAATTCTTATTCGTAGGGTCAAGGTCCAATACCTTTGGGTTCGAGTCTCTTTAGGCTTCGGGTCTAGGTTTCAGAAGTTGTCATTCATCAACTTTGCTTCTGTCTTCTTGCGTGTCAGCTCCTTCAAATTCCAAGCTACGTTTTGTCTTGTCCGTACGCATCACAACCACATACTTACCAATGAAATCACGTAAAACATGGTTCATTAAACGCATGAATGTACTGGGTGCATTAGTCAAGCCAAAAGGCATAACTAACCACTCGTAGAGACCATGTTTAGTCTTGAATGCGGTTTTCCATTCATCACTTTCTCTCATACGAATTTGGTGATATCCGCTCTTTAAATCAATTTTAGAAAACATGCATGCACCATGCAACTCATAAAGCATGTCATCTAGCCTAGGAATAGGATAACGGTACTTTACAGTGATTTTGTTGACGGCTCGGCAGTCAACGCACATCCTCCACGTCCCATCTTTTTTTGGCACAAGCAGTACGGGCACGGCGCAAGGACTCATGCTCTCTCTCACATAACCTTTCCTCATGAGCTCCTCAACTTGCCCTTGAAGCTCCTTCGTCTCCTCGGGATTACTTCTGTAGGCTGGACGGTTAGGAATGGTAGCTCCGAGGACAAGGTCAATCATTTGCTCGATCCCACGAATCGGTGGTAATCCACTTGGGATCTCTTCAGGGAATACATCCTCGAACTCCTGCAATAATGAGACAACATCAGTAGGCAAAGTATCATGGAGTTCAGCATCAATAAAATAAGAATCTTTAAATAAGAGTAAAAGGATAGGAGACTTAGCAAGAAATGCATTCTTCACATCTCGGGGTTTGGCATAGCAGCTCACTGTTTTGCTTTCCTTGTTTTCCTTCTTTTCTTTAGCTTGCTTCCTTAGCTCGTCATGTTGCTCCTTTAGCCTTAATTGGTCCTCATAAATCTCCTTGGGGCTAAGGGGAGCGAGAGCGATCTTCTTGCCATCCATAGCAAAGGAGTAACGGTTAGTGTAACCGTCATGGATGACTCTCCGATCATACTGCCACGGTCTACCCAGCAATAGGTGGCTAGCTTGCATGGGCACCACGTCACACAACACCTCATCTTGATACCTTCCAATACGAAAAGGAACCAAGACTTGCTTCACCACGTTGACTTCACCACAATCATTAATCCATTGCAACTTATATGGGTGGTGATGCTTGGTAGTGGGCAACTTTAATTTATCAACAAGGTATGTGCTAGCAACATTAGTACAACTCCTACCATCAATGATTACAGTACATACCTTGTCACTAATATGGCATCTCGTATGGAAGATGTTCTCGCACTGTGCCTCATCCTCAAACTTCACATGAGTAGTAAGAGCACGCCTAGCAACAAGTGCTTCACCATGAGTAGCATACTCAACAACTTCTTCTTCGTCGACATCTTCTAACGCAGGCATCTCATCTTCTATACCGATTTCAGAACCTTCACTCTCAACATCTCCATTCCCAAGCATGATCATAACTCTACGGTTGGGACACTGAGAGGCAATATGTCCATGACCTAAACACTTGAAACACTTAATGTCACGTGTCCTGCTTTGGGATGCTTGGGCAGGTTCAGTCTTAGGCTTTGGAGGGCCCTCAGTCTTGGGCTTAGCAATGCTCTCTGACTTAGGCGTAGACACAGGCTTATCATCCCTACGAAAGGTGTTAGATTTCCAAACAGGAACTGAACTAGGAGTGAAACGGGATGTACCTTTCCTTTGAAGTCGCCTTTCGACTTTGATGGGCACATGTAGCATCTCCTCTAAATCCATGTAATGCTGCAACTCTACTACATTGGCAATCTCACGGTTTAAGCCTTGGAGAAAACGAGCCATAGTAGCTTCTGCATCCTCCTGGATATTGGCTCGGATCATGGTTATTTCCATCTCTTTGTAGTAATCCTCAACACTCTTTGAGCCCTGGGTAAGACCTTGGAGCTTCTGGTATAACTCCCTGTAGTAATGAGTAGGAACAAATCTCTTCCTCATGATGCGCTTCATCTCATCCCATGTAGACACTGGAGGATCACCATATCTTCTTCAACTAGTGACTAACTGATCCCACCAAACCATAGCATACTCTGTGAACTCAATTGCTACAAGTTTGACCTTCTTTTCCTCAGATTAGTGGTGGCAGTCAAACACCATTTCAATCTTCCTTTCCCATTCCAAATATGCCTCAGGATCATTCTTGCCTTGGAAAGGAGGAATCTTTAATTTTATACTGCCAAGGTTTCCATCCGTCTTCTCCGTGCCTCTATCACGGGCTCTATCAACTCGATCTCTATACTCATGGTACCTTCTATGATGTCTATCTATCCCAGACTCTTCATTCGAATCATACCCAACATTATCATCATACTCATCATTAGCAACAACCTTACTTTTTTGACGAGAAGTATCACCTTGTTGGATCTTTGCAAACCGAGCTTCATGTTGGTTTAACTTATCATGAATGTCATTGAATTTCACATCCATCCGTTGGAACTGTTGTTGCATTGCCTGAAGCAGGAATTCAATCTTTTTAAAGTCTGACTTATCACCTTCAGAAGACATTGTCAACAAGTAATATCCTCACATGTTTACACTCCTGTTTCACTCAAGTAATTTGGCTTTTCTCTACTAATGTTTCTCACACACTCATGCTTTTTTCCCTTACTTTACCGAAACTCTATAGGTTCACAATTGCACTAGAGGCTCAGTCAAAGACTCAACCTCGCAGAATCAACTAATTCACCAGGTATTTTCACCAAGTTTTTTTTTTCGAATTCTTTTTTTTCTTTTTTTTCACAGAAAGGTACGGCTAGGGCTAGGGTAACTCAAAGAAAGAAAGACAGAATAAAAATAATCAAAAAAAAAATAAAAAATCACTAGAATGACCAAAAAAATGAAAAATGGCCTAAAACTATAGGAAAACGATGGAATTTGGCCAAGATAGGTTGGTGCTCGTGGAATACATTCCACGGGGTTGTTTTCTTTCGTCGTTTCCTTTAAAACGGGTACTTGCACACCTCCTAACTCAACCAAAATTTTCTATTTGAACAGTACCGCAACAATTTTTTTTTGAATTCTTCTTTTTTTTTCGAATTCTTTTCTTCTTTTTTTTTTTAACTCTGAGGAGGGGTGCGACTAGGGTTTTTTTTTTAGGGGTGCGGCTAGGGTTTTTTTTTTAGGGGTGCGGCTAGGGTTTTTTTTTAGGGGTGCGGCTAGGGTTTTTTTTTTAGGGGTGCGGCTAGGGTTTTTTTTTTTGAGGTGTGCGGCTAGGGTTTTTTGAAGGGGTGTGACAGGGTTTTGAGGAATTGCGGCTAGGGTTTTTGTTTTTGAAGGAAGGGGTGCAGCTAGGGTTTTGAGGAATTGCAGCTAGGGTTTTGAGGAATTGCAGCTAGGGTTATGAATTCAACTCAAACACAACAACAAACCAAAAATCGAAACCAACAAGAGAGAAAAAAAGAAAAAAAAATCGAAACCAATAAACCAAAAATTCGAAAAGTGAGTGACGCACAAACAAACCAGAAATCGAAACTTGAGCTCTGATACCAACTGATGCGTACGGACAAGACAAAACGTAGCTTGGAATTTGAAGGAGCTGACACGCAAGAAGACAGAAGCAAAGTTGATGAATGACAACTTCTGAAACCTAGACCCGAAGCCTAAAGAGACTCGAACCCAAAGGTATTGGACCTTGACCCTACGAATAAGAATTCGAGAACCTAAGGTATAGCAATGGTGGATGGTGAAGAAGGAGGCGCCACAAGGAAGAAAACCTTGATAAGCCTAGTTGAGAGGGAACCCAAGAGAAAGGCACACTCAATTTCTGAAAATTCAATTAACTGATATGTGCATCAATAGCGTTTACAAGGTATTTATAATAATACCTAGCACTTAAGCCCATAAACAAGTGGGCTGGAATTAACACCAACAGAAAATAACACTAAATCCAAATTCATGCCTAAACCTAGTTACATAAAATAAATAGTCCAAGACACAACAAGACTCAAACGTGGGCTATCCAAACACTTAGCCCATCTTATTGTTAAGCTAAAATAAGATAGTAAACCATGCTCATGTCGTTTGGGCTTCCAAGCAAGTATAGATGTCTTGGGACTCTTCATGGAAGCTTCCTTGACACTTCAATGATGCCAGAGCTTGTTGCATGAATGAGGCCAGGGCTTGTTGCGTCTTCTTAGCTCGAGCTCGGGTAATTGGACCTCCTTGGATGACCAATGGATCCTTAACATCACGAACATCACGAGCAAGTGGATCTCCATCACCCTTAAATTTAAACATCTATAGATCTTACAAGTTGATAGCCGGCTCAGGCTTCGTATAGGCTCCCGGGAACTGTACCTAGTAGTGGTACTCGTCTACATTCTCGGGGCCTCGCTTTTGCATTTTTGAGGTATACCACTTGTATATTAGTTTGATAGTTATATGTACTTTAATTTCACAATACTAGGAAAGTATATGGGATGTAGCTTTGGATCGCACTGGATTATTATGTGAGTCTAGGTGATTATCGAGTCGATCCGAATTCAAATGTACATTTTGAGTGATGTATAAACTGTTAGATGTGGGCTTATTAATGGTTAATTCTTGAGATGCATGATTGTGTGAATTGTGGGAAACAACAGCTGCCTATATTGTGAAGATTAAAAATGTGTTTTAATGCAGGAAATTTTACTATTGTGAGGGCCCAAAGTACCTTACGGGTCATTCATCACCTCACTCATCCGTACTGTCTGCTTTGGGTTCTAGAGGTGGCCCCCGTCACACAAACGTGGCACTTAACCCTTCACGGATGTCTTTTGCGTCCGCCGTGACTCGAACCCCTTACCACTTGTAAGTGTCGAGACACGACTAACCATTGGACCTGGACCTAGGTCTAATGGTTAGTCGTGTCTCGACACTTACAAGTGGTAAGGGGTTCGAGTCACGGCGGACGCGAAAGAAATCCGTGAGGGGCTAAGTGCCATGTTTGTATGACGGGGGCCACCTCTAGAACCCAAAGCGGACAGTACGGATGAGTGAGGTGATGAATGACCCGTAAGGTACTTCGGGCCCTCACACCACTTGACAATTTTCCTTGTTAACATCTAGCATGTGTGAATTAATTTCCATAACTTCACTTAATATTCTTATCCAGCACCTTCAATAGATATAGGGAGAATAGAAAATTTGGGCTCTCACAGTAACCTACTCCTTGTAGCTCGCATAGTAAACTTATCGAAAGCAAAGATTAAGCTCGTTCGTTCAAGCTTGGAAATCCACGTACTACCACCAAATTGCGTCGTTAACACTACAAGCACATATAGACAATGTCATTTACCACCTTACACTTACACATAGCCATTTAACACTAACTGCTCATTGCTCTTTCTTAGCTTCACTTTAGCTATAATGTGACAAAAGTCACTATTCGATCTTTTTGATCATTCCAATTACATCATTCATATTAGTACTCATCTACTTCTCATTTACCAATGTCATTTCACCTTAAAGGTGAATTTACTACATTGCCCTTCATTAGGCCCAAAGCTTATCTTTCTATATACAAGTACAAATTTCACTTTAAAGCTTCCATTACATTTAACTCATGTTCATTAACATGAATTACACTATCAACAACACAGTCACCTTTGTATCCTTACACTTTTCCTATGGAAACCCATTTGGCTAAGACTTAAAACACTAATTGAGGGTCAGTTTTAAACCATTATAACACTAGAAATAGGCTTAGAAAAATCACAAATTCAACCTATATCCAGTTTAGAAAGAACAGAAAATTCCAGCACTACTTACCCTGTACAGCAGAAATTTCCAGAACATATTTCCCCTATCAAAACGTGGTCTGTTTGAGCTGATTTTTGGATATGTGGTAGATAAGAGGTAGGGATTCAATCGGTCCTTCTTGGTTCTTTTAAAAAGAGGTCGTTTTCCTGGCCGTTTCTGCGTCACAAGATGAATCTCTCAATCTCATTGAAAACACGGCAGCTTGACAAATATAGCTTCCAGCAAACTTTTCACCAGCCAAACGAACTCCGTTTGAGATGAAATTCGGATATGTTTTAGAAGAGAGAATTTGGAACAACTTTCATGAAGGGAAGAAAGACTAACACTCACTGGAAGTAGGATGAAAAATGACAACAAAATCTGGTTGCTGCTTGGGTGACTCACGGTTTCCACCCTTTTTTTGAGCTCTCACGTTTTTCTTCTCTTTTGTTTTGGTTTTCAAGGCTGAAAATGTGGCTAAAATAATGAGTGGCCAGTCAGCTAATAAGAGAAGGGAAATAAAAAAATAATTAAATAATGTTTTGAAGCTTATCTCATAAGCTTAAGTAATAAAATATATTATTTTGTTCATTTTTTCCTCACTTTTTCTTGGTTTTCTTTCTTAGAATAATATTTTTCTATTTTCTCATTGGTGGCTTTTGGCTTGGTAGGTGAGAATTAAATTAAATCCACACATGTACTATTGATATAGGACAAAATAAATTGTGATAACCGTAAATTTTTCATTTATTGAAAATTATAAATATTGGAAATAAATAAATAAAATTGTGAGAACGGAATATTGGTGAAAATCCCGAGAATTGAGGAAGTGATAAATCGAAAAATACGAGTGAAGGAAAATAAAATTGGAATTATGAAAAATAATGGAAAGAGGAGATTTAATTTGGATAAATGGAAATCCAAATTAAATGAGAAAATGAGGAAAAGAAAATGAAGTATATTTATATAATTTTATATTATATAAATGTATTTTTATATAAATACATACGTATTTAAATATTGTATAGTATATAGTAAATAGTAATATACAGTGGTATATATATGTGTATACTATTTTACAAATTTAAATAATACGTATGTATAGATACAACATTTTATGTATATATAAATATATATATATATATATACATATATAAGAAATGTAAATATTAATTTACATTAAAGTTTGAAAATATATATAAAAGATATTTAATTTAAAATATATAAATATACATATATATATTTGATATATTTGTATATATTTTGTAATATACAATATATATTGTATTATATTATATATGAAATAATATATGTATAATATATAGTATATATTATATGTATAAAATATATGTTATAGTGTATAGTATATTAAATACTAAATATAAAAAGTAAAATAAAGAAAACCAAAAAAAAAGAAAACAGAGGAAGAATCGGGAGAGGCCCGATTCTACCTCCCGAGGCAGCCGGTCACCGTCGGGAGGCCAGTTGAGGAAAAGAGAAGAGGAGAGACGTCGTTGTCGGCCAATGAGGAAAGGAAAGAAGCCACTGGCGGCGGAAGAAAGGAAGGAAAAATCGAAGGAAACTGGCGAAAAATCGGGAAGAAAAGGAAAATGGGAACTGGCGGTACCGGCTGAATTGGCCGCCGCCACTGCAACCGAAGCTTCGCTGTAGGAAGAGAAAGACGTGGGAGGCCACCGGAGAGGCGGAGAACAGCGGAGGAGGGCTAGCAAAGAGGCGAAAGAAACAGAAGGTAAACCGAGTAGATCCACCGCCGTGCCGCCGATCCAGGCCGAGATGAGGCCACTGGCAAGTTCGTCTCAACGTCGGCCAGCTGCTGAGCCACCGAACTGCAGGAGAACCGGCCACCAAAGAAGAACCAGCGGTGAGGGGGTGACCAGTCTGCTGGAAAGAAAGAAAAGGAAAAAGAAAAAGAAAAAGGAAAAAAAAAAAGAAAAGAAAAAGAAAAAAGAAAAAGAAAAAGAAAAGAAAAGAAAAGAGAAAAAGGAAGAAGAAAGAGAAAGAGAAAGAGAAAAAGGAATTCTGAAAATTTGAAAAATTTTTGATAATTTAAAAATTACGAGAAATCCCGAGAATTACGGGAATTGGTAAGAAATCCCGAAAAACGTTAAATTATTTAAATAATTATGAAAAAATTCTAAATTTTAGAATTAAATTTCCAGAAAATTCCCTTGATGACCGAGCCGATGGAATCGGGCAAGGTGAACACGGGTGCGACCTTCGAGAGGCCGTCGCCGACCCGAAACAGGTAAGGGAGACATGTGCCGCCTGTAAGGATATTCGGTCACATGTTTTAAATTATGCATTTAAATTTTATAAATGCAATTAACATTGATTGGTTGAAATTTGTGGTGATTTATCGGTTTGAAATTGTAGTGAAATACCTGTTGAGAAATATAAACTGTATTTTTTATGCAGGAGGCTAGCCAAATCGGCAGCCGTTATACTGCCGAAAAATTATCGAAAAAATTACTGAAATTTACCGAAAATTACCAAAAACCATAATAAATGATTTGATTTCATGTGAAACGATTTTCAAGTACGAAAATCGAGAAATCAAGTAAATTTCATAAAACATGAATATAATGATATTTGATTTTAAAATATTCATATTTTAGAGGATGATGAAAAGGAAATCATCGAAAATTCACCCGGTAGGTGATATTTCACGTGAAACAAGATGAAAATGAAAAAGAGACTGAAGTGAATATTTTTATAAATATTCTTAAATATTCACTTGATTTCATATAAAACCTTTATGGTTTTAATTATGGAAATAATTAATTATGAAAAATCCATAAAGGTTAAGAAATGATGAATAACTATGATTTCGAGACTAGAAGTCTCTACGCCTGTTTTTAGAAGAAAACATAGTGATGGGAATTTAAAGTTAGAAAATAAATATTTTATTTTCTTAAATTATAAAAATAATTTATTTGAATTCTGATAATTATAAAACCATGTTTTCGATTGAATGCACGAAAAAGCGTGCATATGTGTTTTACAGTGGAAAAAGGACAGTTTTGCCCTTCTAAATTTTAAGTGATGGTTTTGCAAACTGTCTTCACCGTATGGAAAACATGATATATACCTTTATGAAATAATTTGAAAAATGTTATTTATTTTATAAATTTCATAAAGGTGATTATATTTACATGTGAGCCTTATGGATATTTGATTTACGGTGTTTAAAATCCATAAAGGCTAAGGTACGATTTTTATACTGTTTTGAGACTTAGGCCCCGAGCTTCATGCATCATACTATACTGTTACCGTCACTTGGCTGATTGACCAGCTAGTCATCAGCGTCCCGGATTGTTGCTCAGCAAGCGTACACCGAGGACATAATATAGATCATGGCCATAGATCTCATTACTATTACTGTATCCCTAGTGGACGAGATAGCATGATTTGATTGTACGGTGATGCCTAGTCTCACTTACTATTTACTGTTTACTAAAAGGATTTACAGAATCTTGTTTACTGTACTGTACTGTTTACTGTACTGAACTATTGTACTGTTTACTGTTTACTGATGAAAAATCGTACCAAAACACTGTTTATAGAACTGTACTGTACACTGAAATGGTAGCCAATGATTACTGTTTTACTGAACTGAAAGCTAGCATTTACTGTTTACTGAACTGAAAGCTACCGTATCCTATTTACTGAATTGGTAGCTACTGTTTACTGTTACTGACTGAACCATATCGAGATACTGTTTTACTGAATGCTACATATACTATTTTACTGAACTGTACGATACGGTTACTGATTTGAAAAGAGAAATAAATGTTTATTCTAAAAGAATAACATAAGAATTATTTCTAAGATAAAAATAATCGAAGAAGTAATTATCCAATGATTGGATATTTACAAATCACTGTACTGTCACGTGTTTTTACTGTATTGAAGAGAAGAGAAGTAAACCACTGTTTTTTTATTACTAAACTGCCACGTGTTTTAAAGTATACTGAAGTGAAAAGAGATAAGTGGTTTACTCTGTGGAAAAATGAAAATTATATCGTTTTGAAAACAATCGATATAGTACTCTCTACAGTTGCTTCTAGGTTTTAGAACAAGTCAGATATTTTAAAATACCTGCCTTACTCTATCTGGATCCTTAGCTGACTGTAGTATCCTTCCTACATGTGTGCCTAGAGCCAGCTAGGAAGATTTTAAAGAAAATGAAAAAAAATATTTTCAGCATATAGGTAGCTGAATATCAAGTGTGACATATAACTCTTTTACTGAGCTGTGGTTTGCTCACCCCTTAATTTTAAACATCTCAGGTTTTTAATGATTGTGAGATCCAATGGTTGTGGATTACGGCTGCACATAAAGGACAATGTGACAGACCGACTGATTTATATGAGGTACGATCATTTATTTTCTGTATTTAGACATGCATGCAGTACTACTTGCTTATTAAGTAAGATAGGGGATGTATGTAATATAAACAATATTTTATGAAATTGTTTAACATAAGAAATAAAGTGAAGTATCACAGACAGCCCAACCGGATAAATTGTGTAAAATAAGGTGAAAAATGTGGTAACGGGTAGTTACAGATTTAATGGTATCAGAGCATGGTTGGCTTGATGTCTGTGGATACTTTTGGAAGGAAAAGTGTTAAACATCCCCGATAGTACTGTGTCATCTAAATACATTGAGAAAATAAATGATTGTAAATTGAGTAAAAAATTTAAAGAAGTGAGAAAGTGTAAATTAAGGATATTAAAGAGAAATAATAGGCTTAGAAATTACCGAAAAATTGGTGATTCTTATGATCTACCAAAAAATTGGTGATTCTTATGATCTAAATGAAGGCCTGTTCGGTAAGGAACCGAAAGGACTCGGTGAGGGCCCTACCAGTACTTTCTGTCCGAATCGAACTGAAACCTGAAAGTGATGGTATAAAGGAGGGAATGAAATATCATCATTAAATAGACTTTAGGATCACCGATTGAGGGTAATTTGAAGAGAGAAAATTTTTGGCCAAAAATGATCAAAATACCCTTACCTCCAAAATTTTACAAGGAGTTAAAATAAACCAACAGAGGTTGGGATTGACTGATTTAACAGAGAAATTGATGATATAAAGCTGAACTACAAGCAGAATAATCCAATTATGGATTTTAGTGAACTTCTCTGTCAAAATTGAACAAGATCTTAACGGCTGATATTAGTATCAGAAAGGATACCATCAGCACATAGATGATCAGTTCATTGATTCAAATGTATACTGAGGAGAAAGAAATAAATGTCGAAATGATGAAAAGACCCCTATGTTGGGCGATGTTCAGAACAGTGATAAGAACTGAGTTGAATTGGAATCCATTGATAATAATGGAGTTATAAATGGCATAGAGGATGTCATATGAATATAGCGATCCCTATTACTGATTCCATTGACACTTAGATTTTAGATGCAATTGAGTGACCTAGTGAACAGGCTGGGCCTAATGATAAAACCTTTAGAGGTGACCCAGTGAACGGGCTGGGCATTCTCAAAGAGTACAGTACACATATGTAAAGGAGGACGGCGGACGGCCCGGGGCCTTATATGATGCGATCCAATAAGAGTGTAGTGGAATGTCGCAGGATAATTGGCCCGGTTAATGATTATAAAGGCCTGAATTACGAGTGTATCAACTTGGATAATTATTATGGGATGTGGATATTATAAAAGTGAAATGATTACAGGAATTGACTGAGAAAGTGATCAGAAAACAAAATTGATGAAATCCATAGCAGTACGGTTGATAGAGGTTCTATACATTTATACTGTTTTTGAGGTATTAAAAGAATATTTATTTATAGAACCGGAGCATTTGAGATATGCATTGTAATTGATGTACTGTATGGAGTACTGTAAATTGGTGAATATATATAAGAACAGTAAAGTGATAAAAAGAAGATGACAGCTAACCTAAGTTCTTCAGGACCCTAGAGACAGAACTGTGATGGGCGACCCGTAGTGGATCATGTGTTGTGAGATGCGGGCGAACTATGTTATTGCCGACTCACTAGTAAGGGTAAACCTGGGGCGAAAGGATCGCCTAGGAGATGCTCGCTGATGGCGGATAAGAATGGGCGGGGCTCTTACAATTATCTCAATGGTAACACGAGTGTAAGGAACTAGGTATGTAAGGGTGCCAAGGTTCAAACCTCGTGGATAACATACTCAAGGGAATTAAACCTGAATTCATCAAATGGAAATGATTTTAAAGTGAATAACTGTATTGAATCAGTTAGCTGTAAAGTGCATTGATAACTGTTGTACTCAATACAGATTACTAGAATGAGATTCGTAATGCTGTAAAGTATGAGTAGGTAATGAAATCAAGGTAGAGTATGTATCCAAATGATTTGAATATCGAATGTCTCTGTCTTGAGAATACACAGTGTAAATGAAAGGACACAAGGATGAAATGTCCAAGATGATAAGAAATGTGTGATTAAAGAAAATATCGGATATGATTCCCGATAAATTTTTTAAAGTTGTATAGATTGGAGAAATCGAGCTAACCTTGACTCGGTTGATGATATGAAATCTAATTCCAAGCTTATATCGGAGAATATAGAAAGAATCTGAAAGGCTTAAGAAAATAATTCTGGAAAATGTTTGGATAATGGAATTCACGTGTAAATGTATGAACGATGAAATACAGATAATGTAAATTGAGAATAATGAAGTTGTCTGTATAAGTGTAAATGAGAGAAATACAGATGACCTCGATATGTAGATGAATGAAAGTGATATAGTAAATTTTTATTATTTAATAAAGTTCTTGTGAAGAACAAGTATTCATCTACATAAAAATAGACGCTTTATTGATTTGATTAGAGATATATGAGGAGTTAATAAGACTAGCCTCAGTATAAAGCATCCTTAGATAAAAGATTGGAGACTAATGTCCATAAGATGATGATTAGAACTCGGAGTGAATTTTTACGAGTTCTTATTGAGGTTACAAGGTTAATGAGTTGCCTTGTGAAGTATATAAGCCTAAGAAATGAGGCATACATACATGAATAAATTGAGGAGATATTAATAGAGCCTAAAGTACAAATGGAACATGAGCAGCATGATGATATGACCCTTGAAAGTCTCAAAGACTGCAAACTTGTGCTAAGATTGGCAAATAAGAGATTTGGCTAGATAGTTTCTCTTTATGAGATGTATAATCTCGGAATGATAGAATGACAGTGAATCTGTCAATAATAAAGATAATGATCGAGATACGAAAATAATGAGTCTAGCTAGAAACCACTGCCAGTCCATAGAAGAGTGATGGGATTAGCTGCTCTATGGATGAGATATAATTAAAGAAGTTAAAGTCTGTAGATGAATAAGTGTGAAGAGAAGATGGTATGCAAAAGGTTAAAAGATTTTAACAGTAAAATACCATACCACTTGATAAAAAAAATCGACTGAAATGATAAGTAGGGAACATAGAGTAGTTCCCGAAATAAAGACTAAAAGTAATTTCAGGTTGGTTATCACATGACAGTGGCTAGATGTAAAATCAAGCCAAATTTGACAAGTGAAAGTAATGGTACTCAAAAGAGTAAGAGGAACAATATGTTTACTGCCAGTATCTAAGTAGAAAAGTGTTATACATACACATAACCACCTTGAAATGATAAATTGTAACGCCCTCGGAAGCTAGGATTTTCGAGCTAACCTTTTCCTTTACTTACTATGTTTGTCACTCGCTCAGTGTAGCTAACACCTAACAAATATTAAGACGAGTTGTCTAAGGTCCCATTAAAGTCTCCTCGTAATACGTGCCAAAAACAAAATTGAAAAACTTCGCCCCTACTTTGGGGCTATTATCCATCCCCATACACATTACATCATCATTTCAACCTGTGGAAATTCCAATTTCAATATAGCATCTGAAACATTTCATATCTAATGATTTAATATATATCGAGATTACAACTAAATCGCGAGGCACAGTTTGTTTACATATTTTGATATTCTCCTAGTACTTACATCCCAAATCCTATATACTGTGTACACAAAAGAATTTAGTCTGGGATATTAACAAAAGAACAAAAGGATTGATTATACCTTTATCCAAATTATAATTTTCTGCAGCTCGTACAAAATAACTCCTAGTGCACCACTCTCGCACCGAGTCTATCTGAAGTAATCTGTGAGGTGGAAGGAGGGAGTGAGCTAACGCCCAGTAAGAAAATATATGCCAAGTGATGTTAAACACCTATTGTACTATGTGCATGAAGATACATGTTAAAACCAAGTAATATTGGTAATTAATGTATTTAACAGGAATCAATGTACCAAAATCATTCGTAACACAATTCACATTAGACACCGAGGTCCAAAACATATGTACAGTGTAAAATATACACAATGGTTCAAGATCACTTAGACCAAAAACAAAACTTGAAATAGATATAAAGCCAAGATCTTGTAGGCTCGATTTAAAATCATATTTTACTTATTGAAAACCTAACCATACCCCAGTTTAAATACAATATCTCGAAAACGTGGTATGTCCTTTCATATAATTCGGTAATGTAACTGGGAAATGGTAATATAACCATGAAACTTTTACACGAGAATGTTCACTGTGGCCATTAGTGGTTTTCTCTTATAGGCACCCATTGGCCATGCCAGCATAAACGATACCATGAAGGTATCTCACGATAACACGAAGGCATCTCCACGATACCACGAAGGCATCTCTACGATGTCACGAAGACTTCTCCATGATACCACGAAGGCATCCATGATACCACGAAGGCATCTCCATGATGTCACGAAGACATCTCACAATACCACGAAGGCATCTCCACGATACCACGAAGGCATCTCCACGATACCACGAAGGCATCTCTATGATGTAACGAAGACATCTCCATGATACAACGAAGGCATCTCCACGATACCACGAAGGCATCTCACGATACCATAAAGGCATCTTACATATCAAAATCCGTAGAAAGAAAACTTTTCAAAACACCATTGTATTACCAAAGTATGTGTATCATTTAAAATAATGTCTTTTGAAACTTCAGAATGATTAAACATGCTTGGAATATTTAGCACTTAATCCCTATATGTGAAATCACTTTAGTAGAGCTGTCTGAGTAAACCATTTCAACTCATATGGATCAAACTCAATACTTTAGCAAAATAATATTTTCGTAAAGCATGCGGATCTCAATGCAGAGTTTAATCTATGAATTTCATGATGATAATGGCATATATTACCAACATAGGCTAACTCGTATGAAGTACACCTAGGTAACTTCCAATCGAAAATTCGGCATTATAACGGCGTAATACTAACTACCCCCAATATCCTATTCGCACAAACATATTGAATATGCATTATCGTCCAAAGACCTCAATACATAATATGCAACATGTATACAAGTCCAATCTCATTCAACCATAGCATAACTTCAATCTGTAGCTTATGCAAGAATAAATATCAACAACAGCCACAATACATTTATCTCATAAACTAGGGATATACATACATGTATATATATATATATTTCTATATAAATTTCATTACATATATATATATTCAACACGAAGTAATTATATTTAAATTCAACTAAATATATTATAGTATGTATTGATATATATATATTGACTAGGATTAATATATTCATATACATTTGAACTTAGTATTTATGAGTATATTTATTTTTAACTAGAGGTATATATATATATATCTATAGTTACATATATATATATATATATGTAAGTATTTACATTTAAATATATTAAAATGCATAAGCATGACATAGCATTAATAGGTAGCATAACAACCTTGGAATATTTCTCTTACCTATAAAATACCTCACTAGGATTTAGTATCCAACCCTTTCACCTTGCACTTTAGCACTTCCTTGTATTTTATTTCTCTCTTAGGCCCTTTGAAAGCTTTCAATCGAACCCTTCCCTACTGCTTGTTCCTCACTATTTTGGAGCTTTTGTTTGTTCAAAATGTAGTGATCCTATGTTCATACAAAAACCTTAGTAATTAATCTACTATACACCAAAACAACTCTTAAGCTAAAGAGCATTCTTACCTTAAATTCCTAAGTGACCAAGACCTTTAAAACCTAAGTGTGCTTCATCGATTCAATTAGTAGCCACCGCAAGTTTCCCTACCATCAGCCTCTCGGTTCCAGCTGCTGTCCCCATCATTTCCCCTTTTTTTTGCATGTTAGTTGCTGCTCTGCCTCACACCTCTGCTTCAGCTAAAAATGCCCCCTTTTTACTGCTCTATTTCTGACCAAGGAAGAGAAGTTAGTGCACTTCTTCTCTCCCTTCCTACTTCTCTTATTATTATTAAAATTTTAAAAGAGAAAATCCAGCAACTTACCTTTCCTCCAAATCTCCTTTTTGTGAGTTGCCACCCAAGAGAGACTCTGTTCAAGCCGAGGAATTCCAGCTGATTTCGGCCTCGTTTCTAACCTGGGGAGAAAGGATTTATTCAGCTTTTATGATGCCCTTAACTACATCAGCCGCAATGTTGTCTTGCTTCAGCCATTGAGAAGGTCAATGATTATTCAGCAGCTTGCCATTTGTTGCTTCTACCTCTCTCGTTTCAGCCCTCCAAGATCTCAAGCAACCTACCCTTGTCTCGATAAATGTTGCTGTTTCAGAAAAGATCCTCTACTGCTGTCGTTAGCTGCATTTTCTGCTCAGAATGAAACTTCCACTCTTGGTTCAGATCTACCTCATGCGCTCTCTCTCTCTCCCCACATTTTCTTCAGCCAAAAATGGTGAGATTTAGTGGGGTTTGGTGGCCTGAAGTGGCTTCTCCAAGAAGCCACTTTTGTTTTAATATTATTATATTTCATTCATGTACCTATATTTAATATATAATATATGTTTATATTGGTGATGAATTCATATATTTTAATTTGATTATTCTTGGGTTATTAGTTTTATGCTCATGTGATTATATTAAGTGTGTGTATGTGTGTGTGTGTGTGTGTGTGTATATATATATATATATATATACGTTTAATGTTTTTGAGAAATTAAGGCCTAATGAAAATTATAAGCTTTGAGCTTAAATTTTTGTATTATTAGCCACAAGGGTTATATTTTAAAATTTTAACCTTCTCATTCACTTACCAATTGATATAATGCCTTATGTACCTATATGGATTTATTTAGCTAGCCAAATCTACTTGATATTATATCTTAATTAAATTCAATTAGTTAAGTTAATTTATTTTACTTAGCTAAATCAATTTATTTTATCTAGCTAATGTGTTCTAGTCACACTACTAGAAAGTTCTCTCACTGGTGAAAATTTAACTAGCCTTCATTAAACAACCATAGGGTTTAACTATACTTTAGGATTTGACCACATCTTAGGGTTTGACTCTATGAGTCTTACCTTGGGATTTGGTGCAGAGAGGCTTGCTTGCATTGTGCACCTAGTTATTCTATCCTTGCATTAATATCTGCAAGATTATTATTGAATTAAAATTTTATATTGAGAATTTATTATTACTTTAATGGATTAGGGTAGAGAAGAGTCTTGGTTATTACATAAATGGTGGAAGTGTATAGATAATGTGATGATTAAATGGATAACTGAGGATTCAATCATCGAATGACCAAACTACATGAAAAGAAATATAGAGAGAAATGATTGTCTCATGATCTATGATTGTAAGAGATGATCCATAGTAAAGTTTGCAAGTGAGATGCAGCCTTGATAAAAGGAATATTGTGGACAATAAAGAGTCCAAAAGAGAAATGATGATATGGAAGTGATTGAAGACTAATGATCTAAATAGAATCACTTTCCATTTTTAGAATCCTAGATTCTCTAGTGCCATAGTCTAAGTATGAGCATGAAATAGTATAAATGCATATGTACAGTTCCAGTGAGCATTACATGTCATGGGAGTCTCTGAGTTGCCATATGCTAATGAGAGATAGCAAAAGGCTTTGAGATCCCAAGTGTATTGATAGCACCGCTCCATACTGATGTATATATATGAGCGTGAGATGTAAACGCTTCATGATATTGTGAGAGCGTGTGCATGAGATGTATAAGCTACTGGGACAATTTGATAAGATGATATTTTGCAAATTTTATATGTGCTAATATATTTTCTTTATTGATGTTTTATGCCTAAAAGAGTTTACTAATGTTTATTTTATGTTTTAGGTATTAAATATCAAAGTTGGAATAAAAAGAAGATAAAAAGAGCAAAGTGCAGTATTTTCTGTCCAGCTTGAAAGATTGACATTTCTGACCAATTTAACGACCTGATCTCAAGAAGTAGCCTTCCTGGAAGTTGTAGAGGACTTCTCAAGGTTTCCAGAATGTCTAAGATCGCAAAATTCGGAGTTCATTTGGTGGGTCAAACGTCTGGACAAAATCAGTACGAAATTCTGGGCAGAAAAACGAGATTGAGAAGAAATTCCAACTAAGCAAGTTCAAGACAAGATCTTGTTGAGACAAGATAATTTCTTAATTTTATTATGTCTTAGATCTGTAATTAATTAATAAAAATAGGCCTTAGGAATTTTACTTAGAAAGTAATTGTAAAAAGATGATGAGATAAAGGTAAGAGTTTGACTAGTCAAATTACTTGTTTCCCAAGTAAACTCTTATCTGAATCCCACATTGCTTAGGAAAGTCTTTTAAACTCTTCCTTAGGCCTATATAAAGAGCACAAGGCTCTCATAAACAACATCTCTCTTATCCCTCACATCCTTCTTATCCCTCTTCCCTCTTTTAGTCTTGTAGGATTTTCTTTAGGGTTTTTAATAAAATTTTATTTTTTTTATTTTTAATTAGTTGCTGATTTCTTTATTATTTTTAATTCTGATTTTGTTTTCTTTATTTAAATTAATATTGTTTGTGTGTTCTTGCTTACTAGTTTATAATCTTGATTAGTAATTCTGATTTTATATTATTAAAGATTGCTTCTTTGATTGTTTCTTGCATGATATCTGTAATCTTTATAATATATAACTTGAATTTTATGATCTTGAATATGTCTAGTGAGTAGTTTTCTTATTCAGTTATGAGGTAAATTCATTGTTCTTGGGAAAAAGAATGTTGTGAGATTTTGAGCTTATAATATAATTGTTGATTAAGTATCTAAGATTCTCTGAGCACATTTGCATGATTATTTTCTTGATTAGATGGTAGGGCCCACTATTTAATTTAATTGAATAATCTACTGCCAGATTAAAAACATAAGTCCGTAATTGCTTATGGAGTTAATCACTAGGGATGGAGGAGAATTGAGGTTTAGATTAAATGAACCGAGCTTATGTGTTTGTTATCTAATGTCAACCCATATCTTTCTAGTTGTTAATGCTGCTACAACTTATATCTAGAGAGCTTGTTCTAGGTAGGTTAAGTAGTTAGAGATTAGTTAAAGAGCTTGTTTTAACTAACGACTCAGTAAGGGAAGATGGTGTAACAGAGCTTGTTGTTATGCTACGGTTGACTATTTAATTGACAATAATATTTTGTAATCAATGATCAACATCTAAATCCAAGAATAATTAATTACCTTGTAACTGAAGCTTTTTCATATTTGTTTTTGATATTTAATAATCCTTGCTTTCTCTCTTTTAGGCATAGCTTACAAAACTCCAAAACCCCAAAATTTCTTATTTCCGTAAAACTTAAGATTAGATTTTTAATTTAATAATTAACTTAAATAATTCAGTCTTTGTGGGTTCGACCCTTACTCCGCTATCTACATAGTAGAGTTAGGAAGTTTTATTTTTTGGTGACTGACGACACTCATCAAATTTTGGCGCCGTTGCCGGGGACTGTTATTTATTTAAGTTGTTTATTATAATTTAAAGATCTAATTATTTTCTTTTCTTTCTTCCTTGCAGGGTTTGCATGTCTGACAAGCACTCTAGTTACAAACTTCGAAAGATTAGAGATTACATTCAGGCAACCCAAAGTGCGGTGCTACAAACACCCCAACCACCACCATCCACTTCCGAAGATCCACCTTCCCCCGAGCCCACGTTCAATCCCACTTTTGAATTCTCTAGTGATTCAGAAGAGGACACCATGGCTCAAAACGCTAACAGAACCTTGAAGGAGTTGGCAGCACCCACTATGAACCAACAACCCCTTTGCATAACCTATCCTACTTTAGATGTTGCTTTTGAATTTAAATCTGGTTTGATACATCTTTTACCAACTTTTCATGGTCTTGTAGGTGAAGATCCACACAAACATCTAAAGGAGTTCCATGTTGTTTGCTCCACCATGAAGCCTGCTGGGGTTAGTGAAGAGCAAATCAAGCTAAGGGCCTTTCCATTCTCTTTAGCAGATGCAGCCAAGGATTGGCTTTACTACTTACCTTCTGGGACCATCAACACTTGGGATGATATGAAGAGACTCTTCTTGGAAAGATATTTTCCTGCTTCTAGGGCAGCCAACATCCGCAAAGAAATTTGTGGAATTAGGCAATTTAATGGTGAGTCACTCTATGAATATTGGGAAAGATTTAAACGATTATGTGCTAGTTGCCCACATCACCAAATTCATGAGCAACTATTGATCCAATATTTCTATGAGGGACTATTACCCATGATAGAAGCATGATAGATGCTGCCAGTGGAGGAGCTTTGGTGGATAAGACTCCTCAAGAAGCTCAAAACTTGATAGCAAACATGGCTGCCAATTCTCAACAATTTAACACAAGGAGAGATCCACCACCACCACTTAAGCAAGCACATGAGGTAAGTACTTCTTCTTTGGAAAAACAAATTGCTAAACTAACATCCCTTGTGCAACAATTGGCTGTAGGTAACATGCAACAAGCCAAGGCTTGTGGAGTTTGCTCCAACATCGGACACCCTACTGATATGTGTCCAACTTTACAAGAAGATTCCATGGAGCAAGCTAATGTTGTAGGAGGATTCCCAGGACCTTCCCAAGGTAAGTATGACCCTTACTCCAATTCTTACAACTCTGGTTGGAGGGACCACCCAATTTTGCAATATGGAAATAGGTCTACACCATATGTCCCACCACACAATAGGCCAAATAATTTCCAAGTCCCCAAACCTACATACCAAGAGAGGCCACCACACCAAACACAACACCAAAGTGGAAGCATGTCTCTTGAAGAAATTGTAAAGAATCTTGCTGCCTCTACTTTACAAAATCAACAAGAGAACAATCAAAGAATTGCACACCTTGAGCACCAAATGAGCCAAATGGCTACTTCACTAAGCAGACTTGAAGCTAGGGAATCCAACAAGTCGCCTTCTCAACCTATGGTGAATCCAAGGGAGAATGTGAGTGCCATCTTTTTGAGGAGTGAGAAGGAAATTGGACCCAAAGAGAATGCATATGAAGAGGTCAACTTTAAGGCTCCACCACATAAAAATGTAGTCAGGCTCCCTCCTCTTTATAGAGATTTTGACAAGGTAAGTGAAAAACGTGTCCCTTTTAATGTTGGTACTTACCCTCCTCCTTTTCCTAGTAGGTTGGCAAAACCAAAGAAAGAAGAGCATGTTGACACTAACATGGAAGCAAAAGGAGAAGTTGACAACAATGCTTCAAAGTCTAAGGTAACTGATAAAAGAGTCCCCTTTAATACTGGTACTTACCCTCCTCCTTTTCCTAGCAGGTTAGCCAACAACAAGAAAGAAGAGCAAGACAAAGAGATCTTGGAGACCTTTAGGAAAGTGGAGGTGAACATTCCTCTTCTTGATGCTATCAAGCAAGTACCCAGGTACGCAAAATTTTTAAAAGAATTGTGCACTAACAAGAAGAAACTAAAAGGTGATGAAAAAGTAGTTGTGGGGGAGAATGTGTCTGCCATCATTCAAAGAAAACTTCCCCCAAAGTGTGGAGATCCTGGCATGTTTAGTATTTCATGTAAGATAGGTAACACCATGATTGATAAGTCCATGATAGATTTAGGAGCTTCTATAAATGTCATGCCTTTGTCAATTTATAAATCTTTAAATCTTGGACCTTTGAAAGAGACTGGTGTTATTATACAATTGGCTGATAGAACTAATGCCTATCCTGAAGGGATATTAGAGGATGTTCTTGTGCAGGTTGATAAATTAGTCTTCCCAGCAGACTTCTATGTTCTTGATATGGAGGATGATAATTCTCCTTTTCCAACACCAATGCTGCTAGGGAGACCATTCTTGAAGACATCCAAAGCCAAAATAGATGTGGATAAGGAAACACTCACCATGGAGTTTGATGATAACATAGTGGAGTTCAACATCTTTGGAGAAGTAATCATAAGTCAGAACCAACAGAAATCAAAGAAAAGGTTTGCATTTGGGATTGGATGATGGAAAGTGGAGCAGTCGAGCTAACGACATTAAACAAAAGCGCTACTTGGGAGGCAACCCAAGGATGTAAAATGAGGGAGTATTTCTTTCCTTTACTTGTATTACCATTTAATTTTTGAGTTTTTATTGTTCTTCTTTGCATGCTAGACTTACTTTGAGGACAAAGTAAGATTTAAGTGTGGGGGGGAATATTGGTTTAAGAGTCTATAGAGTGTTTTTTTTTTTAGGAAGTGGAAATTAAAGAAAAAAGGGTCAAATTTTTTAGTTTTAAAGATCATGATATGTTTTCTTTCTTTTAAGGATTGATGCTAAACTAAAACAAAGTTTTATAGGAAAGTTGAGAGTATTTTGATTGTTATTATTGTTGAAGTGAGTACTTTCTAAAGAATTTATGTGAGTTCATGATTAAATATGATTGATCATATGATATTGATAATGTGATTAGTTCATTGAAGTTGGTATAAGCAAAGGATAAATAGACAAGAACAAAAGAAAAAAAAATAAAAATAAACATAATAGAGAAAAAAAAGAAAAAAAATAGAGGTTGAAAGCTTTAAATTCTACTCCAATGTTTTGAGTTGCTTGATCTTGTTGATTAAATTCTTTGAAGTGACTTGAAATATGAGTATGCAAAGCACTCTAAAAGAGGGCTAACTTGTTGAGTAACCGGGTGTTGGTATCACCAATATTAACATTCGCGTAAAAAGGCAAGTAAGTACTTAGGGAAACCATTGTTGAAACCTCAAAAAAAAAAAAAAGGATCTTGATCTATTGACTTTGTTTGTGGATTGTAAAGTGGATAATTGCAAAGTTGATATTATATATTTCAGTTGTGTTGATTGTAAATTTTGCATGAATTTATTTAGAAGTATGCATGAATATGAGAAGTAATGATTAGAATATGATTGACTTGATTATTTGACTCTTGTTGAAGTTATGAGTTAAGAATTGAAAGATTTGAAAATATGTTCATGATCTTAATCTTGTTTTGGAGTCATAATTTTTAAAATTGAGTCTTATTTTGAATTTTTAGGATTGAGTCTTAAGTAAAAGATTTTGTGGGTATATCTTCTGAAAGCCCTCACGAGACACAACTCGTCCACTAGAGGTGACCTAGGGGTTTAAAGGCTTATTGCATATGCTAAATGCAATCGTGATTCCTACGAAAGTGAGTTAGGATTTTAGGATTTAGTTCTTTAGGAATTAGTTTAGCTAAGGTTTGCTAGAGGACTAGCAAAAGCTAAGTGTGGGGGAATTTGATAAGATGATATTTTGCAAATTTTATATGTGCTAATATATTTTCTTTATTGATGTTTTATGCCTAAAAGAGTTTACTAATGTTTATTTTATGTTTTAGGTATTAAATATCAAAGTTGGAATAAAAAGAAGATAAAAAGAGCAAAGTGCAGTATTTTCTGTCCAGCTTGAAAGATTGACATTTCTGACCAATTTAACGACCTGATCTCAAGAAGTAGCCTTCCTGGAAGTTGTAGAGGACTTCTCAAGGTTTCCAGAATGTCTAAGATCGCAAAATTCGGAGTTCATTTGGTGGGTCAAACGTCTGGACAAAATCAGTACGAAATTCTGGGCAGAAAAACGAGATTGAGAAGAAATTCCAACTAAGCAAGTTCAAGACAAGATCTTGTTGAGACAAGATAATTTCTTAATTTTATTATGTCTTAGATCTGTAATTAATTAATAAAAATAGGCCTTAGGAATTTTACTTAGAAAGTAATTGTAAAAAGATGATGAGATAAAGGTAAGAGTTTGACTAGTCAAATTACTTGTTTCCCAAGTAAACTCTTATCTGAATCCCACATTGCTTAGGAAAGTCTTTTAAACTCTTCTTTAGGCCTATATAAAGAGCACAAGGCTCTCATAAACAACATCTCTCTTATCCCTCACATCCTTCTTATCCCTCTTCCCTCTTTTAGTCTTGTAGGATTTTCTTTAGGGTTTTTAATAAAATTTTATTTTTTTTATTTTTAATTAGTTGCTGATTTCTTTATTATTTTTAATTCTGATTTTGTTTTCTTTATTTAAATTAATATTGTTTGTGTGTTCTTGCTTACTAGTTTATAATCTTGATTAGTAATTCTGATTTTATATTATTAAAGATTGCTTCTTTGATTGTTTCTTGCATGATATCTGTAATCTTTATAATATATAACTTGAATTTTATGATCTTGAATATGTCTAGTGAGTAGTTTTCTTATTCAGTTATGAGGTAAATTCATTGTTCTTGGGAAAAAGAATGTTGTGAGATTTTGAGCTTATAATATAATTGTTGATTAAGTATCTAAGATTCTCTGAGCACATTTGCATGATTATTTTCTTGATTAGATGGTAGGGCCCACTATTTAATTTAATTGAATAATCTACTGCCAGATTAAAAACATAAGTCCGTAATTGCTTATGGAGTTAATCACTAGGGATGGAGGAGAATTGAGGTTTAGATTAAATGAACCGAGCTTATGTGTTTGTTATCTAATGTCAACCCATATCTTTCTAGTTGTTAATGCTGCTACAACTTATATCTAGAGAGCTTGTTCTAGGTAGGTTAAGTAGTTAGAGATTAGTTAAAGAGCTTGTTTTAACTAACGACTCAGTAAGGGAAGATGGTGTAACAGAGCTTGTTGTTATGCTACGGTTGACTATTTAATTGACAATAATATTTTGTAATCAATGATCAACATCTAAATCCAAGAATAATTAATTACCTTGTAACTGAAGCTTTTTCATATTTGTTTTTGATATTTAATAATCCTTGCTTTCTCTCTTTTAGGCATAGCTTACAAAACTCCAAAACCCCAAAATTTCTTATTTCCGTAAAACTTAAGATTAGATTTTTAATTTAATAATTAACTTAAATAATTCAGTCTTTGTGGGTTCGACCCTTACTCCGCTATCTACATAGTACAGTTAGGAAGTTTTATTTTTTGGTGACTGACGACACTCATCAAATTTTGGCGCCGTTGCCGGGGACTGTTATTTATTTAAGTTGTTTATTATAATTTAAAGATCTAATTATTTTCTTTTCTTTCTTCCTTGCAGGGTTTGCATGTCTGACGAGCACTCTAGTTACAAACTTCGAAAGATTAGAGATTACATTCAGGCAACCCAAAGTGCGGTGCTACAAACACCCCAACCACCACCATCCACTTCCGAAGATCCACCTTCCCCCGAGCCCACGTTCAATCCCACTTTTGAATTCTCTAGTGATTCAGAAGAGGACACCATGGCTCAAAACGCTAACAGAACCTTGAAGGAGTTGGCAGCACCCACTATGAACCAACAACCCCTTTGCATAACCTATCCTACTTTAGATGTTGCTTTTGAATTAAAATCTGGTTTGATACATCTTTTACCAACTTTTCATGGTCTTGTAGGTGAAGATCCACACAAACATCTAAAGGAGTTCCATGTTGTTTGCTCCACCATGAAGCCTGCTGGGGTTAGTGAAGAGCAAATCAAGCTAAGGGCCTTTCCATTCTCTTTAGCAGATGCAGCCAAGGATTGGCTTTACTACTTACCTTCTGGGACCATCAACACTTGGGATGATATGAAGAGACTCTTCTTGGAAAGATATTTTCCTGCTTCTAGGGCAGCCAACATCCGCAAAGAAATTTGTGGAATTAGGCAATTTAATGGTGAGTCACTCTATGAATATTGGGAAAGATTTAAACGATTATGTGCTAGTTGCCCACATCACCAAATTCATGAGCAACTATTGATCCAATATTTCTATGAGGGACTATTACCCATGATAGAAGCATGATAGATGCTGCCAGTGGAGGAGCTTTGGTGGATAAGACTCCTCAAGAAGCTCAAAACTTGATAGCAAACATGGCTGCCAATTCTCAACAATTTAACACAAGGAGAGATCCACCACCACCACTTAAGCAAGCCCATGAGGTAAGTACTTCTTCTTTGGAAAAACAAATTGCTAAACTAACATCCCTTGTGCAACAATTGGCTGTAGGTAACATGCAACAAGCCAAGGCTTGTGGAGTTTGCTCCAACATCGGACACCCTACTGATATGTGTCCAACTTTACAAGAAGATTCCATGGAGCAAGCTAATGTTGTAGGAGGATTCCCAGGACCTTCCCAAGGTAAGTATGACCCTTACTCCAATTCTTACAACTCTGGTTGGAGGGACCACCCAATTTTGCAATATGGAAATAGGTCTACACCATATGTCCCACCACACAATAGGCCAAATAATTTCCAAGTCCCCAAACCTACATACCAAGAGAGGCCACCACACCAAACACAACACCAAAGTGGAAGCATGTCTCTTGAAGAAATTGTAAAGAATCTTGCTGCCTCTACTTTACAAAATCAACAAGAGAACAATCAAAGAATTGCACACCTTGAGCACCAAATGAGCCAAATGGCTACTTCACTAAGCAGACTTGAAGCTAGGGAATCCAACAAGTCGCCTTCTCAACCTATGGTGAATCCAAGGGAGAATGTGAGTGCCATCTTTTTGAGGAGTGAGAAGGAAATTGGACCCAAAGAGAATGCATATGAAGAGGTCAACTTTAAGGCTCCACCACATAAAAATGTAGTCAGGCTCCCTCCTCTTTATAGAGATTTTGACAAGGTAAGTGAAAAACGTGTCCCTTTTAATGTTGGTACTTACCCTCCTCCTTTTCCTAGTAGGTTGGCAAAACCAAAGAAAGAAGAGCATGTTGACACTAACATGGAAGCAAAAGGAGAAGTTGACAACAATGCTTCAAAGTCTAAGGTAACTGATAAAAGAGTCCCCTTTAATACTGGTACTTACCCTCCTCCTTTTCCTAGCAGGTTAGCCAACAACAAGAAAGAAGAGCAAGACAAAGAGATCTTGGAGACCTTTAGGAAAGTGGAGGTGAACATTCCTCTTCTTGATGCTATCAAGCAAGTACCCAGGTACGCAAAATTTTTAAAAGAATTGTGCACTAACAAGAAGAAACTAAAAGGTGATGAAAAAGTAGTTGTGGGGGAGAATGTGTCTGCCATCATTCAAAGAAAACTTCCCCCAAAGTGTGGAGATCCTGGCATGTTTAGTATTTCATGTAAGATAGGTAACACCATGATTGATAAGTCCATGATAGATTTAGGAGCTTCTATAAATGTCATGCCTTTGTCAATTTATAAATCTTTAAATCTTGGACCTTTGAAAGAGACTGGTGTTATTATACAATTGGCTGATAGAACTAATGCCTATCCTGAAGGGATATTAGAGGATGTTCTTGTGCAGGTTGATAAATTAGTCTTCCCAGCAGACTTCTATGTTCTTGATATGGAGGATGATAATTCTCCTTTTCCAACACCAATGCTGCTAGGGAGACCATTCTTGAAGACATCCAAAGCCAAAATAGATGTGGATAAGGAAACACTCACCATGGAGTTTGATGATAACATAGTGGAGTTCAACATCTTTGGAGAAGTAATCATAAGTCAGAACCAACAGAAATCAAAGAAAAGGTTTGCATTTGGGATTGGATGATGGAAAGTGGAGCAGTCGAGCTAACGACATTAAACAAAAGCGCTACTTGGGAGGCAACCCAAGGATGTAAAATGAGGGAGTATTTCTTTCCTTTACTTGTATTACCATTTAATTTTTGAGTTTTTATTGTTCTTCTTTGCATGCTAGACTTACTTTGAGGACAAAGTAAGATTTAAGTGTGGGGGGGAATATTGGTTTAAGAGTCTATAGAGTGTTTTTTTTTTTAGGAAGTGGAAATTAAAGAAAAAAGGGTCAAATTTTTTAGTTTTAAAGATCATGATATGTTTTCTTTCTTTTAAGGATTGATGCTAAACTAAAACAAAGTTTTATAGGAAAGTTGAGAGTATTTTGATTGTTATTATTGTTGAAGTGAGTACTTTCTAAAGAATTTATGTGAGTTCATGATTAAATATGATTGATCATATGATATTGATAATGTGATTAGTTCATTGAAGTTGGTATAAGCAAAGGATAAATAGACAAGAACAAAAGAAAAAAAAATAAAAATAAACATAATAGAGAAAAAAAAGAAAAAAAAATAGAGGTTGAAAGCTTTAAATTCTACTCCAATGTTTTGAGTTGCTTGATCTTGTTGATTAAATTCTTTGAAGTGACTTGAAATATGAGTATGCAAAGCACTCTAAAAGAGGGCTAACTTGTTGAGTAACCGGGTGTTGGTATCACCAATATTAACATTCGCGTAAAAAGGCAAGTAAGTACTTAGGGAAACCATTGTTGAAACCTCAAAAGAAAAAAAAAAGGATCTTGATCTATTGACTTTGTTTGTGGATTGTAAAGTGGATAATTGCAAAGTTGATATTATATATTTCAGTTGTGTTGATTGTAAATTTTGCATGAATTTATTTAGAAGTATGCATGAATATGAGAAGTAATGATTAGAATATGATTGACTTGATTATTTGACTCTTGTTGAAGTTATGAGTTAAGAATTGAAAGATTTGAAAATATGTTCATGATCTTAATCTTGTTTTGGAGTCATAATTTTTAAAATTGAGTCTTATTTTGAATTTTTAGGATTGAGTCTTAAGTAAAAGATTTTGTGGGTATATCTTCTGAAAGCCCTCACGAGACACAACTCGTCCACTAGAGGTGACCTAGGGGTTTAAAGGCTTATTGCATATGCTAAATGCAATCGTGATTCCTACGAAAGTGAGTTAGGATTTTAGGATTTAGTTCTTTAGGAATTAGTTTAGCTAAGGTTTGCTAGAGGACTAGCAAAAGCTAAGTGTGGGGGAATTTGATAAGATGATATTTTGCAAATTTTATATGTGCTAATATATTTTCTTTATTGATGTTTTATGCCTAAAAGCGTTTACTAATGTTTATTTTATGTTTTAGGTATTAAATATCAAAGTTGGAATAAAAAGAAGATAAAAAGAGCAAAGTGCAGTATTTTCTGTCCAGCTTGAAAGATTGACATTTCTGACCAATTTAACGACCTGATCTCAAGAAGTAGCCTTCCTGGAAGTTGTAGAGGACTTCTCAAGGTTTCCAGAATGTCTAAGATCGCAAAATTCGGAGTTCATTCGGCTGAGGCACCGAACCGCCCAAGAACCAGCGGTGAGGGGGGTGACCGGTCCGGCTGGAAAGAAAGAAAAGGAAAAAGAAAAAGAAAAAAGAAGAAAAGAAAAAGAAAAGAAAAAGGAAAAAGAAAAAGAAAAAGAAAAGAAAAGAGAAAAAGGAAGAAGAAAGAGAAAGAGAAAAAGGAATTCTGGGAATTTGGAAAATTCTCAAGAATTCGAAAATTATGAAAAATCCCGAGAATTACGGGAATCGGTAAGAAATCTCGAAAAATGTTAAATTATTTAATAATTTATTTATTTAAATAATTATGAAAAAATTCTAAATTTTAGAATTAAATTTCCAGAAAATTCCCTTGATGACTGAGCCGATGGAATCGGGCGAGGTGAACACGGGCGCGACCTTCGAGAGGCAGTCGCCGACCCGAAACAGATAAGGGAGACGTGTGCCACCTGTAAGGATATTCGGCCACATGTTTTAAATTATGCATTTAAATTTTATAAATGCAATTAACATTGATTGGTTGAAATTTGTGGTGATTTATCGGTTTGAAATTGTAGTGAAATACTGGTTGAGAAATATAAATTGTATTTTCCGTGCAAGAGGCTAGCCAAATCGGCAGCCGTTATACTGCTGAAAAATTATCGAAAAAAATTACTGAAATTTACCGAAAATCACCGAAAACCATAATAAATGATTTGATTTCACGTGAAACGATTTTCAGGTACGAAAATCGAGAAATCAAGTAAATTTCATAAAAAATGAATATAATGATATTTGATTTTAAAATATTCATGTTTTCGAGAATGATGAAAAGGAAATCACCGAAAATTCACCCGGTAGGTGATATTTCACGTGAAACAAGATGAAAATGAAAAAGAGACTGAAGTGAATATTTTTATAAATATTCTTAAATATTCACTTGATTTCATATAAAACCTTTATGGTTTTAATTATGGAAATAATTAATTAAGAAAAATTCATAAAGGTTAAGAAATGATGAATAACTATAATTTCGAGACTAGAGGTCTCTACACGTGTTTTTAGAAGAAAACATGGTGATGGGAATTTAAAGTTAGAAAATAAATATTTTATTTTCTTAAATTATAAAAATAATTTATTTGAATTTTGATAATTATAAAACCATGTTTTCAATTGAATGCACGGAAAAACGTGCATATGTGTTTTACAGTGAAAAAAGGATAGTTTTGCCCTTCTATATTTTAAGTGATGATTTTGCAAACTATCATCACCGTATGGAAAGCATGATATATACCTTTATGAAATAATTTGAAAAATGTTTTTATTTTATAAATTTCATAAAGGTGATTATATTTACATGTGAGCCTTATGGATATTTGATTTACGGTGTTTAAAATCCATAAAGGCTAAGGTACGGTTTTTATACTGTTTTGAGACTTAGGCCTCGAGCTTCATGCATCATACTATACTGTTACTGTCACGTGGCTGATTGACCAGCTAGTCATCAGCGTCCCGGATTGTCGCCTAGCAAGCGTACACCGAGGACATATTATAGATCATGGCCATAGATCTCATTACTGTTACTGTGTCCCTAGTGGACGAGATAGCATGATTTGATTGTAGGGTGATGCCTAGTCTCACTTACTTTTTACTGAAAGGATTTATAGAATCCTATTTACTATACTGTACTGAACTACTGTACTGAACTACTGTACTGTTTATTGTTTACTAATGAAAACCGTACCAAAACACTGTTTACAAAACTGTACTGTACACTAAAATGGTAGCCACTGATTACTGTTTTACTGAACTGAAAGCTACCATTTACTATTTACTGAACTGAAAGCTATTGTATCCTATTTACTGAATTGGTAGCTACTGTTTAGTATTACTGACTGAACCGTATCAAGATACTGTTTTACTGAATACTGCATATACTATTTTACTATATTGTACGATACGGTAACTGATTTGAAAAGAGAAATAAATGTTTATTCTAAAAGAATAACATAAGAATTATTTCTAAGATAGAAATAATCGAAGAAGTAATTATCCAATGATTAGATATTTACAAATCACTGTACTGTCACGTGTTTTTATTGTACTGAAGAGAAGAGAAGTAAACCACTTTTTTTTTATTACTGAACTGCCACGTGCTTTAAAGTATATTGAAGTGAAAAGAGATAAGTGGTTTACTTTGTGGAAAAACGAAAATTATATCGTTTTAAAAACAATCGATATAGTACTCTCAACAGTTGCTTCTAGGTTTCGAAACAAGTCAGGTATTTTAAAATACCTGCCTTACTCTATCTGGATCCCTAGCCGACCGTAGTATCATTCCTACATGTGTGCCTAGAGCTAGCTAGGAAGATTTTAAAGAAAATGAAAAAAAATATTTTCAGCATATAGGTAGCTGAATATCAAGCGTGACATATAACTCTCTTACTGAGCCGTGGTTTGCTCACCCCTTAATTTTAAACATTTCAGGTTTTTAATGATTGTGAGATCCAATGGTTGTGGATTACGGCTGCACATAAAGGACAATGTGACAGACCGACTGATTTATATGAGGTACGATCATTTATTTTCTGTATTTAGACATGTATGCAGTACTACTTGCTTATTAAGTAAGATAGGGGATGTATGTAATATAAACAATATTTTATGAAATTGTTTAATATAAGAAATAAAGTGAAGTATCACAGACAGTCCAATCGAATAAATTGTGTAAAATAAGGTGAAAAATGTGGTAACGGATCGTTACATAAATATTTTAGTTGGCCATGATAAAGCTCAATAGGATTTTTGGCCTAGTTTAGCCTTTTTCGATCTAGCTTACTAAAATTTCGAATTAAGCTTAAATCACTGTAAAAGCTTTAAATTAACTTACCTGAGACCATAGATCATCAACATATGATGATTCAGATGTCTCTGGGTAGGTGTGCACTCCCGTGGGACCCACTAACTTACCTGCATAGAAGTTCAAACTGTAGACACCTGAAATCGAAATTTTTCGATTAAGCTTATTTTCACTGTTTAATTAATTCGTACTCATTCGTATGCTTATAAAATTGTGATTCTTACACTTCTTCTTTCCTTTAATTGCCGGAACCACTTCCTATGGCCTTTATCTTCATTGACTTCCATTTCCACCTCAATTCTTGTTTAAAGAATATTTTCTACTCACTCAATGTCACATCCCAAGTACACAGTATTTTGCACTTTTTACACATTTTTACCACACATGAACAGGTTGGGCTGCCTGCGATATCTTAATTTCCACATTTAATTCCCAGAAAACACGATTTCCACAATTTAATATAATTAACGAAAATAAATATTTACAAGTTGTATTTTAATCAATACTTACATCCCCTAATTTAATATAACATTGTAGTACCGTAAATCAGAAGTCTGAACATATAATGTAAAATAAATATACCTTTGGGATCTATAAATGCTACCTCGGGGTGCTCATGTGCAGCCTCTAATCCTCAAATGATATACTCAACCGGTCACTGAAAATAATCTAGAGAGATAATATATTGGAGTGAGCAAACCACGACTCAGTAAGAGATTTGTATGCAAATCTTGATACCTCGAAAACTATATGTAGTAAAGTCTTTAAAATATAAAATTTATTAAAATGTTTAGTGCATATAAAATGTCATATGATTAAATAAACAATTTAGTAAATCATATGAACCGCATTTGAAATTCAATTTGATTTCCACCGTTGAAATTAATCACTTTAAACACATGTAGCTGTAAAATACACTGTTCACATATTTCACAAATCAGTGATAAAACATCGCAATAAACAGTATATTTTCACATTTCTCATCAAATCCAAACACGTGGAATAATAGTGGAAACCAGGCAACACCCTAATGATATCATGCTATAAGTCCCGTAGGGAATAATATGGTACACGTGAGATCCCTGTAGGAACAGTAAATCATCATAAAGATTTATGGCCATAGTCTATAAGTGTCCTCGGTCGTACACTGAGCGGTGACAACCGGGACGCTGAAGACGGCTCCATGTCAACAGCTTCACATATCAGCATGATATTGGGCCTATCAGTCTTAAAACAGTATATGTGAACTCTCATTACCTTTATGGAATTTATTAAAATTAATAAACATCTTTCAGAAAATCCATAAAGGTATAAGTCACAGTATCTCGTACGATGAAAACAGTTTATAAGATAATCATACAGTAGAAATAAAATTTCATAACTGGTACTTTTCACCATAGAACACATACACACATGTTTCCATGCTTTCTTTCCAAAACATGAAATTCAAAGTTATTGGAAATCAATTCCAATATTTTCATGATTTATGGAAAAATAAAATATTTTATTTTCGAAATTTAATAATTCCGCCAACACATTTTCCACCATAAACATGTGTAGAGATATTTTAGTCTCAAAACAATATTTAAACAGTGATAAAGCCTTTATTTTTTTTTGGTCTAGACCATCCGGTATCCCCATACCTTTGGTATAGGACTAATCCGGATTCGAGCCGGGCAGGACCCAAAGGGCGGCAAAGCTCTCCCTCAAGAGTTTTAACACAGCTGCATACCCAGGGACTCGAACTCGAGACCTTTGGTTAAGCTAGAACAGCCCCCTGCCAGCTGATCTACATGCTCTTGGGTGTGATAAAGCCTTTATAGAAATCATTACACGTGATAAAAATTTATTTATTCCATAAAGAAAAATCATAAATAAAATAGTGAATATCATACTGAAAATAATTATAAAATATTCACTATTCACCATTTCACTTTACCAATCACACATTTCACTTTGAAACACATGGGATGAATTTTCAGTAGTGACACCTTCACCGAAATCGGTGTCAAGAATATTTAACAAATATTTTTCGATATAATAACTATTTATGAAAAATATTTAATTTATCCCTTTCGAGGCTAGGACAAATATCAATAATGTACCAAAATATTTTCTAACATTTTTAGAAATATTTTGAATAAATTTCAGCAGTATAATGCTTGCCCGAGTCCCAGCCTCCCTGCACTTGCAAACACAGTTCACCAACCAGAAAACCACAGATTTCATGTAATTTGAGGCAAATCAATATTTCATAATTCGTATAAAATTCATAGCACGTAAATCATGCATTCAAATATCCTTACAAATCTACACACGCGTCTCTTATCTGTTTATTAAGATCGCGTTATCTCGTGCACCACGCGAACGTCGAACTTCTGACTGCAATTTAATTCACCAAAATCATTAGCTTAATTATCCTTTTATTTTAAGCTATGATTTATATCAAAATGTAAATGTAAGTAAGTTTCATTGCTAAAAGTCTACTCTTCATGCCATTCTTTATTCCTTTTTCTCCACTATGGCCAAATGGCCTTTAGATAATTAAACTTATTATTTCATTTTCTTAGTCAATGTACTAAATAGATGAGCTGCTCTTTTTACTTGTATTTTCCCACCATTTAAGAAATAAATGGCATTATTTCTTTTCCTCATTTCTTCCATAATCAGCAGCACACACCCACATTGACTATATTTATCTTTTGTGGTTTTATTTTCTTCTCTACCAACCCTTATTATTGACCACTTTTCACTTGGTCATATCTCATAAATTAAATCTTTACTCTTTCTCATTTACATGCCACAATAGCCCCTTTTGTTGACTACCATACCAGCCTTCATTAAAATGGTCAATACACTAAGTCACTTTTTCATTTTCTATTCGGTTCCAACTAGCTTTTGTTTTATTTTTCTGTTCGGTTTTCATGCTTTATTTTTTGTTTTCACATCATCAAGACACCATGTTTATATCTCTTTGAAACCCTCATGGCTACCGTAACATCATAGCTTCATATATATAATATTGATTTATTTTCATGTTAAACCTTTGTTTTCTGCTCTTCACGTCACACACATAACTAGTAGAATCTCTGCTTCATCCATTCAAGCTACAACGCACACAATAGCAGGCTTTATGTTCAACCATTAACACCACTACCAACCAGCAAGAAATTCAGCCATACTCAATTGCTACATGTTTTTATGCCAAATCATATACATATCACCTACTTAACAAATCATCACCATAAACTAAGAATTAAATGCATGAAACGTTGGCTGACAATTTCTTTACCTGTTCCTCGCCACTATCCAGCTATAGGGGAGTCCTCTTTGGGCAATTTTTGGCTGAACTTTTTAAAGAAAAATGAAGCTAGGGTGGTGAGGAGAAGGTTATATGGAGAAGCTTAGCTGATTGCTTGATGAAAGGATGATGTTTCAGAGCTGGAGCAGGAGGATTGTTGGAGGAGAAGTAGAACAGAACGTGAGCTGAAATCAAAAAATGACTGAGGCAGTGCAATCCCAGCTGGAGAAAAAAATGAGTCAGCCTTGATGTTTTATTTTAATTGGCTCTAAATTGATTTTAATTTATAAAAATTCTGATATAATTTAATTAAGTCCAAAATGTCCTCTAAAGTCACTTTATTTACTCATTTTGCCACTATATAGTCACTTTTCTGTCCAGCCCATTTTAATCTGAAATTTTTTATTTCTTTTATTTATTTCTTGAGCCAATTTAAATCAAAATTTGGTCAACTTCAATCAACCCTTGAGAAAAGCCAACTTTGCCCTTGTACAACTTCAAAACTTACGATTACAACTTCAAAACTTTCGATTCTATCCTATCTTCATTTCGACATTTAGAAAAATATACAAAATTAATTAATTAATTTATTTAAAATTTATAATTCCGTACATGTACAGTACAAAGTAATGAGTTCTTACACTCAAAACATTCATTAATTACCTTCCCCATATTAAAATTCATCATTATCATTTTAATTCCTCCATGGCCAAATGGCCCTTCTCATGTCTTTACCATGCTACACTCATAGGTTTATAATTCTAACCTTATAATTATACTTAACATATTACACATTATCATCTTCCATTCAACATGCCATAAAATCATCACGGCATCACTATGTATCCTCCCTTAGCCAAATTCATCCTAGGATGATACTCTCACTTTTTAGCAATTCTACCACCCTAACTATACTCTACACATGTTCTATTTCCATCTTACAACCAATATGTCTTGAAACATCAAAATTTCTCTACTCCCTCTCTCATGGCCGAACACACCATGACTGTCTACACTAGAATTTAATTCAATCCAAAGCTGTAAATAAGTTTTACTCACTCTATACTATCATAAACACTAATTAAAATTAAATGAAAATATTTCTTTTCTCACCTTTCTAATGAAACCAAACAGAGCAGCACCATAATCAGCCCTCAATCGTCGATTCTACTCTTAAATTTCTAGGTTTAAGCAGTCCCAAAAATGAGGATTAATTTCTATTAAGGGAGCTTGATGATTTAATGGAAGGATGGTGATGAATAGGCTAGGTGAAGAGGGAAGAAACGTAAGCCAAAATGGGAAGAAAAAAAACTATAGCAGCTGGTCAACCTTCTCAGGTAGAAGAAGACAAGTTTTTTTAACTCTATTTAATATCATTTTAATGTACAAAAATCTGCCATGTGCCAATTGTCTTATTTGCCCCCATTAAAATTTAATATTTACACTTATGCCATTTTAAATATTTTATTATTTTCAAATTTCAGATTTTAAATTTTATTTTAATTAAATTTAATTTATTTAAATCAATTTTGGTCAAACATTGACCATTTGACCAGCCTCCCATGTTAAATGACCATAATACCCTTGTATATTTATTATTTCCATTTATGTCCTATTATTAATTTAATATTTTTAAATTCATTTTTAATATTTTATTTTTATTATTTCTTGTATATTTAGGTCAAGCATAGTCAATTGTTGACTTTCAAGATGGTTTGACCTATCCTAGGTAGTGAAATTACCAAACTACCTAATATGAACCTCACCGAAAGAAGATGAGATTTAATGATGAACACGAAGAACACTTGAAGAAAAACAAGAACAAGTTAAAAACGCAACAAAGGAAAACAAAAATTAGAGATAAAATCAAGACTCGTTGTGTAGAAACACAAGAACCTAAGGTATTGGATCGAGACCTGTTGCTTAGAAAGCAAGAACCTATGGTATAAATTGGTAGAAGGTACAAGAATGCCACAAGGAAGACCTTGATAAGTTCAAGAGTTCTCAAGAGAACCAATGATAAGAAGTCTCTCAATTTTATAACTCAAATCAATTGTGTTCTGCCCAAAGGGTTACATAGCTATTTATAGGCAAATAGCAAACTTGCAGCACAAGTAATAGGAATCCTACTTCCCTAACTTGCAAAACAAGAAATAGAAATCCTACGATACCTATTAAATAAAAAGGAATTGGGCTTAAATTAAATTAATACAATGTTTAACCCGATAATACATAACTAAATAAAATAAGTATAGCATTTGGCCCAATTGCATTAGGCCCAATTTATGCATCCAACCCAATTGCATTTCAGCCTAATACTTGTAAATCTTCAAGAAGGTTGAACTTGTGCTTGGATCATGTTGTGAAGACTTTGTCATCCTCCATGCTCAAACTTTGTTGGGCTTTCTCTCTAGCAATATTAATAAAACCAGCCAAGACTTGTTGCATTATCTTTGTTTTAGCTCTTGTCATTGGACCTCTATGGATGCTTAAAGGATCACGATCACCACGAACATGACTTGGGCTTTGTGAGCTTGATGGGCCTCCATCATTCCCCCTCTCTTTGAAAGGATTTGTCCTCCAGTCAGAATCACTTATATCAATATCAAAGGGAGAAAGATTAGAAACATTAAATGTAGCACAACATTATACTCACCTAAAAGATCCAACTTATAAGAATTGTCGTTTATCTTCTCAATCACTTGGAATGGTATCTCCTCGAGGTTGCAACTTGGAGTGACGTTGTGCAGGAAATCTCTCTTTACGCATATGTACCCAAACCCAATCACCAGGTTCAAAGACAACTTTCTTGCGATGCTTGTTGGCTTGAGTAGCATATTGCTCAGTCCTCTTCTCAATGTTTTGACGTACCTTCTCATGTAGTTGCTTAACAAAATCAGCTTTCTTTTCCCCATCCAAACTAGCTCTCTCCTCAATAGGTAGTGGTAAAAGATCCAATAGAGTGAGTGGATTAAAACCATAGACAACTTCAAATGGAGAATAACTAGTAGTAGAATGCACACTTCTATTGTAAGCAAACTCCACATGAGCCAAACAATCTTCCCAATTTTTCAAATTCTTTTGAATAATGGACCTCAACAAAGTAGATAAAGTATGATTACTATTTTAGTTTGACTATTGGTTTGTGGATGACAAGTAGTTGAAAACAACAACTTTGTACCCAACTTTCCCCACAAAGTTTTACAAAAGTAGCTAAGGAACTTCACATCACGGTCAGAAACAATGGTCCTCAGAACACCATGTAGACGAACAATTTTCATAATTGATGATTAAAAGAATATTTATAGAAGTTAATAAGATCATTAGTGAAATTAAATTTAGAAAATGTTAGCTTTAAATTGACATGTGTATTTTGAAATGACAAAAACTTAAGTAAGTCTTAATGTTTCATTCATATTGTAAATTTGCTTTATCACACATGACTCTCTCAAACCATTTTAAGTGTTCATATCAAACATCAAGACCATGATTTAATTGTATATTCTTATTGGTCTTAATACTTTACAAAATGAGTTTGAATGTTTTCATTAAGTAATCTTCTCAAGAATATATTGAGCACAAGCTTAGAAAATTACTTAATAACTTTTTTGGACTAAGTCTTCATTTGAAAAAGTCAAGAAAAACTCTCATAAAATTCAAAAATGTTTTAGTGTGAATTAAAATCAAAGTCTACATCACTTCTAACCCATTTTAGCCTAGAAAAGTGCAGGTTTAGGTTGAGGGATCGATCCCCCATGTTGAGGGATCCATCCCCTAATGGCAAAATGCTCCCAAGAGGAAAATTGAGGCATGGGATCGATCCCACATGTTGAGGGATCCATCCCCTAATGGCAGAATGCTCCCAAGAGGAAAATTGAGGCATGGGATCGATCCCTTCATGGCAGAATGCTCTAGAGGCTTGAAAACATGCACATGATCAATCCCCTACCTCAAGAAAGCACTCTAACGGCTAGTTTTTGTGAGATATAATAGTAAATTTTGATTTTGGCTCCACCCAACGTCAAGAACACATCCAAGGGACTATAAATAAAGGCTTGGAAGCTCAAGAAACCAAGAGGAATAGCTAAGCAACAATATTCTTCATCTTCTCCATCTTCCTCAAGTCTCAACAACATTTCAAGTGCAAAAAATTATTCATATTCTATCATTCTCATCTTCTTTGTATAAAATAGGACAAATATTGTATAGGTTTTATTTTGAACTTAACTTTTGTAATCATTTGCCTATCTAGAGGTATCTCCTTGATTACATAAATTAGAAAACCCATTCACAATTTGTAAAAGGAAGTGAATGTGAGAACTTGTCATTTTGTACTGTACATGTATGTAATAATAAATATTGAATAAATTAATTAATTAATTAGTGATATTTTTAAATGTTGAAATAAAGATGGCATAGAATTGTGATGAGTGTCGTCAGTCACCAAAAATAAAATTTCCTAACTCTACTATGTAGATAGCGGAGCAAGGGTCAAACCCACAGAGACTGAATTATTTAAGTTAATTATTAAATTAAAAATCTAATCTTAGGGTTTAGGAAAAGAAGAAATTTGGGGGTTTTGGAGACTATTCTAAAATAAAGAAAACAAGAATTATTAAATATAAAAAAAAATAGCAAAAAGCTTCAGTTACGAGGCATTTAATTATTCTTGGATTTAGATGTTGATCATTGATTATTTGAGATCATTGTCAATTAAGTAGTCAACCGTAGTGTAATTCCCCAGCGTCCAATTACACCTATCTATCCTTACTGTGTTGTTAATTAAAGGCTCAGCGTTTTAATTAATCTTTAACTATCAAAATTTACCTATGCTCAGTGCTATAGATTAAGTTTTAATAGCAGCATTAATATCTAGAAAGATTTGAGTCAACATTAAGTAACAAACTCACTCAGCGCGGTTTATTTAACTTAAACCTTAATTCTCCTAGATCCCTAGTGATTAACTTCACAAGCAATTACAGACTTATGTTTTTAATCTGGCGGTAGATTATTTAATTTAACTAAATAGTATGCACCGTATCTAATTAAACAAACAATCATTATAATGTGCTCAGAGAATCTTGGATACTTAATCAACAATTATATAATAGGTTCAAGAATCTCACAACATGCTTTTCCCAAGAATAATCAATTTACCTCATAACTGAATAAGAAAAATACTCACTAGACATATTCAAGATCATAAATTTCAAGTTTAATATTATAAAGAAGACAATTATCATGCAATAAACAATTAAACTATCAATCTTTAATAATATCAAACAAGAAATCTATAATCAAGATTATGATCTAATAAGACTCTAACAAAACAAGAAATCCCAAAGTCTAAAAAAATTATCAAGAAAGAAATTTTTAATAATAATAATAATAATAATATAATAATAATAATAATAATAATAATAATAATAATAATAATAATAATAATAATAATAATAATAATAATAATAATAATAATAATAATAATAATAATAATAATAATAATAATAATAATAATAATAATAATAATAATAATAATAATAATAATAATAATAATAATAATAATAATAATAATAATAATAATAATAATAATAATAATAATAATAATAATAATAATAATAATAATAATAATAATAATAATAATAATAATAATAATAATAATAATAATAATAATAATAATAATAATAATAATAATAATAATAATAATAATAATAATAATAATAATAATAATAATAATAATAATAATAATAATAATAATAATAATAATAATAATAATAATAATAATAATAATAATAATAATAATAATAATAATAATAATAATAATAATAATAATAATAATAATAATAATAATAATAATAATAATAATAATAATAATAATAATAATAATAATAATAATAATAATAATAATAATAATAATAATAATAATAATAATAATAATAATAATAATAATAATAATAATAAGAAGAAGAAGAAGAAGAAGAAGAAGAAGAAGAAGAAGAAGAAGAAGAAGAAGAAGAAGAAGAAGAAGAAGAAGAAGAAGAAATCAGCAACTAATTAAAAATAAAGAAAAATAAAATTTTTATTAAAAACCCTAAAGAAAATCCTACAAGACTAAAAGAGAAGAGGGATGTGAGGGATGCTGTTTATGAAAGCCTTGTGCTCTTTATATAGGCCTAAGGAAGAGTTTAAAAGACTTTCCTAAGCAATGTGGGATTCAGATAAGAGTTTACTTGGGAAACAAGTAATTTGACTAGTCAAACTCTTACCTTTATCTCATCATCTTTTTACAATTATTTTCTAAGTAAAATTCCTAAGGCCTATTTTTATTAATTAATTACAGATCTAAGACAAAATAAAATTAAGAAATTATCTTCTCTCAACAAAATCTAGTCTTGAATTTGCTTTGTTGGAATTTCTTCTCAATCTCGTTTTTCTGCCCAGAATTTCGTACTGATTTTGTCTAGATGTTTGACCCATCAAATGAACTCCGATTTTTGCGATCATGGACATTATGGAAACCTTGAGAAGTCTTCTACAACTTCTATGAAGGCCACTTCTTGAGATCAGGTCGTTATGTTGGTCAAAAAAGTTAATCTTTTAAGCTGGACGGAAAAATCTGCACTTTGCTCTTTTTAGCTTCTTTTTATCCCAACTTTGATATTTAATACCTAAAACATAAAATAAACATTAGTATGCTCTTTTAGGCATAAAACATCAATAAAGCAAATATATTAGCACATATAAAATTAACAAAATATCATCTTATCAAATTCCCCCACACTTAGCTTTTGGTAGTCCTCTAGCAAACCTTAGCTAACTAATTCCTAAAGAACTAAATCCTAAATCCTAAATCCTAACTCACTTTCGTAGGAATCACGATTGTATTTAGCATATGCAATAAGCCTTTAAACCCCTAGGTCACCCCTAGTGGACGAGTTGTGTCTCGTGAGGGCTTTCAGAAGATATACCCACAAAATTTTTTACTTAAAACTCAATCCTAAAAATTCAAAATAAGACTGAAAAATTTAAAAATTAAGACTCAATACAAGATTAAGATCATGAACATATCTTCCAATCTTTCAATTCTTAACTCATAACTTCAATAAGAGTCAAATAATCAAGTCAATCATATTCTAATCATTACTTATCATATTCAAGCATACTTCTAAATAAATTCATGCAAAATTCACAATCAACACAATTGAAACATATAATATCAACTTTGCAATTATCCAATTTACATTACTACAAACAAAGTCAATAGATCAAGAACTTTTTTTTTGTTTTTCTTTTTTTCTTTTTTTTCTTTTGAGGTTTCAATAATGGTTTCCCTAAGTACTTACTTGCCTTTTTACGTGAATGTTAATATTGGTGATACCAACACCCGGTTACTCAACAAGTAAGCCCTCTTTTAGAGTGCTTTGCATACTCATATTTCAAGTCACTTTAAGAATTTAATCAATAAGAGCAAGCAACTCAAAACATTAGAGTAGAATTTAAAGCTTTCAACCTCTATTTTTTTTCTCTTTTTTATGTTCATTTTTTTTTGTCTATTTATCCTTTGCTTATACCAACTTCAATGAAATAATCACATTATCAATATCATATGAACAATCATATTTAATCATGAACTCATAAATTCTTTACAAAGTACTCACTTCAACAATAATAACAATCAAAATACTCTCAACTTTCTTATAAAACTTTGTTTTAGTTTAGAATCAATCCTTAAAAGAAAGAAAACATATCATGATCTTTAAAACTCTAAAAAATTTGACGTCTTTTTTTTTTAATTTCCACTTCCTAAAAAAAAACTCTATAGACTCATAAACCAATCTTCCTTTGTCCTCAATGTAAGTCTAGCATGCAAAGAAGAATAATAAAAACTCAAAAATTAAATGGTAATACAAGTAAGGAAAGAAATACTCCCTTTTTTTTTTACATCTTTGGGTTGCCTCCCAAGTAGCACTTTTGTTTAATGTCGTTAGCTCGACTGCTCCACCTTCCATCATCCAATCCCAAACCTCAACTTTTTTATCGGTCTCTCGAGTTTCTCATTCTCAAGATTTTTACTTGCGGCTATTTCTAGCTCATCTTTAAGAACCTGCTTTTCATCACCTTTTAATTTCCTCTTGGAAGTGCATAGTTCCCTTAAAAACTTGGCATCGCAAGGCACTTGATCATTAATTTCATCAAGGAGAGGAATATTAACTTCCATTTTCCTAAATGTCTTCAATGTCTCCTTGTCTTGATCTTCGTTTGTAGCTCTTGCAAACCTACTAGGAAAAGGAGGAGGGTAAGTAGAAGAATTAAAAGGAATTTGTTTATCACTTACCTCAGCTTTGAATTCCTTGATTTCAACATCCTCATAGTGCTTTATAAAATTGTTGAAATTCTCTCTCCCTTTTACATTGTGCATGTCAACAACTCCACCTTTAATATAGAAATTGGATTCATCCTCTCTTTCTATAAAGTTATCGACATCTTCATTTGCACTTTCCTCGGATTCAATTTCCCTTTCACTTTTCAAGGTGATGTTAGTAACATTATCTCTTAGGTTCTCCATAGGTTGAGAGGTCATAGCTTCAATGTTACTTAAAGAATTCATTATTTGACTCACATGGTGATCAATATTCTTAATATAAACATCAGCCTCTTGTGAAAATTGTAAAGTTTTAATCTCAAGAGTCTTAACAATATCCTCAAGAGACATACCTGATTCTTGAGATGGAGGCATACCTGAGTCTTAAGGTGGAGCTTGATATGTATCTTGGAATAGCACATTGTAAACCTCATATTGATTCCCATAACTAAAATTAGAATGATCCCACCATCCTTGATATTAGGTATCATAGTGTGGTTCATAATTATAGTATGGGTCATAATTATAGTGTGGTTCATAAGCTTGCTCCATGGAGTCCTCTCACTTTTCATCTTGGGAGGTAGTGTTGGATTATGCCCTTAGAACCATTCATTAGATGATTGACTTTGGCATTATTTATGTATCATGACATTTTATTTATTATAGTTCATTATTATATTTGTTTTATAACTGCGTAATGTAATCTTATATGATAATGTCCTTAGAATAGTAATAACACACTATTCTTAAAATATCCCTAGTCAAGTATTATTGTGAACAAGGATAACAATGATACGATCAGACTAGTATGTGGTTGACTGATGACCATTGTCATGGATATAGGATATCAAGTCATCACATAGGTGCATGTTAGAGAACTATGTACTGGATCGACCCTCCATGAGAACGCTACATGGATTGTTATATGAGTGTCATAAGCGATTCTCATAGTGATGATGGTGTATGTGATCCTTTGACTTGAGATCATCAGAGATCCCAACATAGAGAATTGCATACTTTAATGCTGCTAGATGTCATTCGTAACAGGATGGACTATAAAGGTAGTAATTGGGTATGCCTTGATCTATGTAGAGGGATGTTGAGTGATCAAGATAGAATTTATCCCTCTTATATAACAAGAGTGATGTCTTGGGCCCTTTGATAGAGTGAGACTAAGAAATGCATGGCCGTGCTCGAATAAGTCAATATGAGATATTGATTTTATTTGTTTAATTAGTCTACTCAGGAATCAAGAAACGATGATTAGACTATACAAGTGTGACACATTCCATGACTTGTGTCTAATCAAGACATCAAAGGATAAAGGGATTAGACTACACGGTAACATCTATCACGAGTAAGGTTATGTCGAGTCATTGACATTCTCGTTACATGGGTAGCAATGATGTGTTGCTAGATACCGCTCATTGCCTGTGACAATTTTGTCATTGCCATTGTTTTGAGAACCTATTGGGTCGCACACTTAGAACGGATCAATGAGGAGCTTAATTAATCCTATTCTGAATTGGATTAAGGATATATCTAATCCTATTCTGAATTGGATTAAGGATATAGTTAATCCTATTTTAAGTAGGATTAGAGTTCTGTTTGGCAGTAAATTTTAGGGTAAAATTTACTGCCTATAAAAAGATGTTTTTCTAAAAACAGAGCCGCACAACCAAAACAGAAAAGGTATTCTTTTAATCGAAGCTAGCAATTCCATTATAAGAAATCAAAAACGCTCCTTAAGGCATCTGATCGTGAGACGTTCAAGAGTCGTGAGATCCGTTCGTGTGGATACCATAGAGGCAGGAACGAAAAGTTGCTGCTTGTGATTCGAGCAAAGACAGAAAAAGCAGAGAAAACGTTAGGTAAAATCTCGAAACCCTAATCAGGCAACCCTCCGAATCGATCTTGGTGGAGGCCGAATGATTTAAATTCCGCTGTGTGTTTGTTTCGGTTTCCTTCAGGTAGTGGTGGTGGATGTTGCGGTGCTTGTGGCATTATGGTTTGGGTTGCTTGTATATAGTCCCTAATCTCTTGAAGTTTGTGACTTGAATCCTTGTCAGACAAGCAATCCCTGAAAAAGAAAAGAAAAGAAAAAAAGGAAAAAATTAGACTTTAAATTAAAATAATTAACTTAAACAAAAATTCAATCCCCGGCAACGGCGCCAAAATTTGATGAGTGTTGTCAGTCACCAAAAATAAAATTTCCTAACTCTACTATGTAGATAGCGGAGCAAAGGTCGAACCCACAGAGACTGAATTATTTAAGTTAATTATTACATTAAAAATCTAATCTTAGGGTTTAGGGAAAGAAGAAATTTGGGGTTTTTGGAGACTATTCTAAAATAAAGAAAACAAGAATTATTAAATATCAAAAACAAATAGCAAAAAGCTTCAGTTACGAAGCATTTAATTATTCTTGAATTTTGATGTTGATAATTGATTACAAAATGTTACTGTCAATTAAATAGTCAACCGTAGCATAACAACAAGCTTTGTTACACCATCTTTCCTTACTGAGTCGTTAGTTAAAACAAGTTTTTTAACTAATATTTAACTACTTAACCTACCTAGAACAAGCTCTCTAGATATAAGTTGTAGCAGTATTAACAACTAGAAAGATATGGGTTGACATTAGATAACAAACACATAAGCTAGGTTCATTTAATCTAAACCTTAATTCTCCTCCATCCCAGGTGATTAACTCCACAAGCAATTATGGACTTCTATTTTTAATCTGGCTGTAGATTATTTAGTTTAACTAAATAGTGTGCACCATATCTAATCAAACAAACAATCATTATAATGAGCTTAGAGAATCTTAGATATTTAACCAACAATTATATAATAAGTTCAAGAATCTCACAACTGCTTTTCCCAAGAATAATCAATTTACCTCATAACTGAACAAGAAATCTACTCACTAGTCATATTCAAGATCATAAAATTCAAGTTTAATATTATAAAGAAGACAATTATCATACAATAAACAATTAAACTATCAATCTTTAATAATATGAAACAAGAAGTCTATAATCAAGATTATTATCTAAAACGAATCAAACAAACAATAATTAAAAAGAAAATAGGAAATAGCGAAGTCTAAAAAAATCCAAGAAAGAAATTGTTAAGAAAAAAATAAAAAGAAAATAAACTTTATAAAAAAATAATAAGAAATCAGTAAGAATAGGAAAGAAAAGAAAAATAAAATATTTTGCCTAAACTTAATAGAAGAATTAGCAACTAATTAAAAATAAAGAAAAATAATTTTTTTATTAAAAACCCTAAAGAAAATCTAACAAGACTAAAAGAGAAGAGGGATGAGAGAGTTGTGAGGGATGTGAGGGATGCTATTTATGAAAGCCTTGTGCTCTTTATATAGGCCTAAGGAAGAGTTTAAAAGACTTTCCTAAGTAATATGGTATTAAGATAAGAGTTTACTTGGGGAATAAGTAATTTGACTAGTTAAACTGTAACGTCCGATTTTTCCTAAAATACCAGTTAACTTTTTCTTTTTTCTTATAATGGTTAGGCTATTTGCCGATGTCATTTCTTTTTCTTCTTACATGTCATGTTAGGCTTTTCGATAATTTCATTTTCTCAACAATAAATTTTATATTAACAATAACAAAATTACATACCATTTAATACAAAATATTTATTTCCATAGCATGTACAAGTCCACTATTTCTATTACCTGTCACAGTACTAATCCTATTAGTTTACATCCCCATAAGCATTACAGATTAGAAAGTATTGTACAAGTGTCTGAAGTATATATATGTATATAATAAAATACAATATACCTTCAGTGGACTATAAGCGCGGTCCGAAGGAATTCTGTATCTTCCAATATTTGTGGTCCTCTACAATGAGTGGATTTCACTGCAAATAATCTAGGTGGAAAAATAAGGGAGTGAGTTTACGCTCAGTAAGAAACCTATACAAAAGAGCTGAACTATGCTACTATATGCAGATAAAATCAATTAATAAAATTCTTTTTCACTAGTGATGAAACATCTATTAGTAAACACATTTAAAATGCAATTGTACAGTAGAATCAATTCTTTTTAAATTCATCAATTGTAACAGTCCAAATGTACAATAAATAACATATTTTTACACATATTCTATAGTTGGGCTGTCTATGATACCTTTAACACTTGAACAGTAACAGTAATAAATAGTAAGCATTTATTTAATTAATAAATTCGGAATATGAAAATCTTATAATATTCCCTACACTTTATATCTCCTGTTTCTACTTTATACTTTAAGTAGTATTGTACAATTTACCTGAAAGTATAAAAGAAAGTTCAATTTCCTCCCAGTTCGACACAAGTAGTCTCCACAACCAACTTTCAATCAATCCTCTAATATATACCCCTTTTTAATCTGTGACGTCCTCGTCACTAACCAAATAGCAACTAACTTTTACTTCAAATAACAAATAAATCGACTAGTTTATCCGATGTCAATCTTTCTTACTCTTATGCTTTAGGCATTTTTATCAGAGTATAATATCCATTTTCACATGCATAAAATTTTTCATTTATAAACATGTGTCATGTACATCAGGATCTCAAATATTCAGACAACCTATTTCCCCCACATATACAAAACTGTAGTATCGTACTATACATTAGCCGAAGTAACGACCGACTAAATATACCTTCAAGGGATAAGTAGGAAGCGTGCCCCGAAGGTATCTCAAAATCCCAAAAGATGCTCCTCTACCCGGAGCGGAATTACTTCAAGTAATCTGTATGAAAAATAGTTGTAAAGGAGTGAGTTTACGCTTAGTAAGAAACTTATGTAAAAGAGCGTACTATATCACTATATGCAATTTTCCTGCTTGGCTCTATAATGTCATGTAAAACCATTATAAAGCATATATTGTATTTTTCTTTCGCAAAGATCAAATACAAGTAAATTATGCTTTCAAATATTTCCACGGATCTCAAATCACGTGAAATCAAATAGGCAAATACAAATACTTTCAAATAGATGGGAGACAATTATATCCGACAGATTCATGCACCAAGTAATTCTCATCATGGATACAGCAAATATATCCCGCAAGGGATAATCCATCTCATGAAAATACCGCAAATATATCCCGTAAGGGATAATCCTGAGAGATATCAAATAAATGGCGTACCCACGTATGGGCCAGGGATCCTCCCCAAAGCCGAATCAAATAAGAGACTCATGGCCATTGTCTATAGCCCACAGTTTCACTAGTCAGGTGCCGTATTGCGGGTCTGAGGGCTGGACTAGAGCTCTTCAGTCAAGTACAAGTAACAAATAATGTGCATGCTCTTTCGAGAGATTCATAGTCTCCAAAACCTTATTCATATAGGTTTTAAACAAGTATGAATATCCTTTCTTAAAACAGGTTCTCAAAACCTTTCTTTCAAATAGGCAGTCGACTGGTCATATATGGCAGTCGACTGCTACACCATGTTTTGCCTTATTGAATTTCTTTCCCTTTTTGAAATTCAATTATTATATTTTTCAAAATACAAACAGGGCAGTCGACTGGTCCCAAATGGCAGTTGATCGGTTTTGAAACAGAATGTTTCCCGAGAATTAGCAGTCGACTGGCCCCCTTGGCAGTCGGCTGGTTTTGAAACAGAATGTTTCCGGACAAATAGCAGTCGACTGGTCCCTTGGTAGTCGACTGGTTTGAAACAGAATGGTTTCTGGAAAAATGGCAGTCGACTGGCTTACATAGCAGTCGACTGGTTTGAGTCGATTTTCGAAAAACGGCGTTTTGGATGTCTCTAGGCAGTCGGCTGCTCCTACCCTAATTGGTACTAGGAGACAAGTCCGAAAATATCATTTTTTCCTGCAAAAGACAACTGATGCTTCTCTCCAAAACCATCAAAATCACATTAAAACATGCGGATATAGTCGCCTTACGTCCGTTACATAAATTCCTTACCTCAATTGAGATTAATCCACAAGCTTGGTAGGATCAACCTTTGTCCTTTTTCCACTTCTTCAAGCTGTAAGCATCATGACAATTAAAACCTCAATAAATCTACTATATCCACTTCATACAATCCCTAACCATCAAAATATCAACATAAAACCATTTACTCTCTTACCTTAGCAATTAACCAAAAATTCAGGATTTCAGATCTCCTTACTCACTTGGATTCAACCTTTCATATTAAAGGCATAGGTTAGGCTATCGATAAGGATCGTTTTTCATTCAACGAGCTAGATGAATCTATGGTTAGATGAGGGGGTTTGTCAAGGTGAGAAACTTGGACACTTGAGAGGAAAATGAAATGGAACGAGAGGGAGAAGGGAGAGGGTGCTGCCGACCTTGGCTGATAAGGATGATGATGATGAGTCATGCAATGGCATTAAATGCCCATTAATCCCTTCATCATCTCAGCCCTAACCCTTTAATGCTTTGACCTCTTTATTTGACCAATTGACCATCTTGATTGGCCTCCTTTCCTTCATTTAAATCCTCTTCTTCTCTTTATTATCTCAGCCACGTACCAAATTTAATTGCATTAAATTTTCTGATATTTATTCTTTTCTTATACTATAATATTCCCACAATATCAGGATTTATTTCTTAACTATTTGACCATCAATTCCTTTAATTCCACTTATGTCCCATGTGTTTCATTTATATATATCAGAAATTCACATTTATTCCATTAATCCATGCTGGAAAACTGTACAAGTATGGAAAAATTACAGAAAATTGGGGATTTCACATTCTCCCCACCTTAGAGAATTTGGTCCTCCAAATTCAATTAAGGTTGTGTCTTAAACAATTCTGGATATCTCTCTCTTATCAAGTTCTCTAGTTCCCAAGTAGCTTCTTCTGTCGTATGGTACTGCCAGAGAACTTTAACCAATGGAATCGTCTTTGATCTCAACACCTTATCTTTCCTATCCAAAATCCGAATCGGTTCGTCCACATAACTCATGTCTTCTCAAATCTCCAAGGGTTCATATTCAATGACATGAGATGGATCCGGATTATACTTCCGAAGCATCGATACATGAAAGACATTATGCACTCCCGATAACTCCGGAGGTAGTGCCAACCTATAGGCCACATCTCCAACACGATCTAGGATCTCAAATGGTCCGATGTAGCGAGGACTTAGCTTACCTTGTCGGCCAAATCTTATGATCCCTTTGGATGGAGAGACTTTCAAAAACACATAGTCTCCAACCAAAAACTCAAGTGGCCTCTGTCGAACATCTGCATAGCTCTTTTGTCAACTCTAAGCTGTCTTGAGTCTTTGACAAATCAATTTAACATTCTCAGAGGCTTGCTCGACTAAATCTGGAGCCAACAACTTGCGCTCGCCCACTTCTTCCCACCCAATCGGTGATCAACACCTTCTACCAGACAGAGCTTCATATGGTGCCACCCCGATACTTGCATGATAGCTATTATTATAAGCAAACTCAGCCAATGGCAGATAGTCGTCCCATGAGCCTTTAAAATCCAGAGCACAAGCTCTCAACATATCCTCAAGCATCTGAATAGTGCGCTCGGACTGTCCATCAGTCTGTGGATGAAAAGCTGTGCTAAAATTCAACTGAGATCCCATGGCTTCCTGAAAATGTTCCCAAAAGTGGGAAGGGAACCTGGAATCTCTATCCGATGTGATGCTCACTGGAACACCGTGTAGTCTGACGACTTCTCTTACGTATAAGTCTGCCAAAGCGCTAAGTGTATCTGTAGACTTCAAAGGTAGGAAGTGAGCTGACTTCGTCAATCTATCCATGATCACCCAAATACCATCATGATTCCTCTTGGTTCTGGGCAATCCCATAATAAAGTCCATCGTAATGTGTTCCCACTTCCACATAGGTATAGGCAGAGGGTGCAGTAATCCTGCTGGCTTTTGATGCTCTACCTTAACATGTTGACATGTAAGACATTTTGCCACAAAATCAGCTATGTCTTTCTTCATGCCCTTCCACCAATACACCTTGCGAAGATTATGATACATCTTCGTGTTCCCCGGGTGTAATGTGTGTCGTAACGATTTTCGTCCGGGGACTCGATCGCTAGACGATTATGAAAAAAAAACACAAAGAGGAGTCGCCACCAATCTTTTTTGACTAGGTGTGATTGGCCACCTAAAATTATTTATCTTTTCAATAAAATCTTAAAATTAATTAAGTTTTATCAGAAAAATAATTTTTGGTCTGCGAAAACAAAGTTTGGGTTCGGGAGTTCGGTTACGTGTGGGGAAGGATTAGCACCCCCACAACGCCCGTTAAAAAACGGTACCACTTAATCATGTCTTATCTTTCAATCTTAATAAAATGATCTTAATTAAACATTTAAAAAGAACTTCATTTATTTGAAACCATTTTTGTTATTTGTTTTATTTTGGAATATTTAAGTTTTGTTTTTTTATTTAAAATAAGTGAAAATCTTTTGTATTGAAAATTATTCCGAAGGCATTTCGGATAATTTCCTCACCTAGAGATTTCTTAAGAATCGCTACTTGCGATTTCCATAGAATCTCATCCTCGAGAGATTCACACTTATTTTGAAATTTCATGGATGCAAACGATGCAATCAAAATATAGATGATGCACATGAGAAATCCATTATTTCATTTTATTATTTTTTAATTCATTTATACTTATATTGTTATTTTGTAATTTATTTATATTTATAAAATCTTGTTTTTATTGAAAAATCATACTAAATATTCCAATACGCTGGTAATATTTAGCATATTTCCCTCACCTAGAGATCAGTTAGGAATCACTACTTGTGAATTCCGTAACATCTCATCATCGGACAATCTTTAAAACTTATACTTTTTATTTAATTTTTAATTATTTTATTATCATTTATTTTCGAAGTTTAATTGTAACAATTTTGTACTCTTATTTATTTGTTTAAAAATTTTATTTATTTATTATTTTTTTATTAATATTAATTTATTTCATCGAACTAAAATTACTTGAATACCCCAATACGCTGGTAATATTCAAATATTTCATTTCGACCCTAAGGATTATCAAAGAATCACTACTTGTGATTTCTAAGAAATCCTATCATAGGATATTCTTTTAAATTTATATTTTATTTATTTATTTGTAATTCATATTTATATTTATTTATTTGTTCATTATAAATTTTATATTTGATTAATTTATTTTTATTTTTTTATATTAATTTATTTAAAGAATTTTGAAATCGAGATGAAACCAATTAAATGTTCCAATACGCTGGTAACATTTAAGGATTTTATCTTGATCCTAAGGATTATCAAAGAATCGCTACTTGCGATTTCTAAGAAATCCCATCATCGGAGACTCTTTGTTTTTTTTTTAATATCATAATTAATTTTTACTACACATTTTTTACTTTTATTTTTTATTATTTTTTTAAAGAAAACAAACAAGTTAGATAAATTAAACTGATTTAAGCAAGCTAAGTAAATAAATAAAAAGAAAGTAATTCCAATGAATAACTAATAAAATAAATAAAAGAATAAAAAAAAACACTTGCCCCATAACCAATAATCATTGTGAACAGGTACCTTTCAATAGCTGTCAACGCCAAACTCTTTCCTTTGAAGCTTATTTGTTCACGTTTCCTTCCTTTAATTCTTGTTTCACACACGCAGCTCCCAAGCTTTATATTCAGTATTCTTTCAAGAGTGGTAGCAGTAGTTAATTCATGTACACACGTAGCAATAGGAAGAAGACAATGATGAGATGCTTGTGGCACAGCAATGCGGGACAACAGCAGCTTCCAGGAATAACGATTTCACAACACAGGTAACAGGCAACGGTGTAACTGGAAACTGAAGCAACGTCGAGCAAGTGTAAACTCGGGCAGGCAGTGATGCAAAATCGTGGGCTGTAGGGATGAGCAGTGGCGGTTCGGTGCAGTTCAAGGCAGCGGTGAAGTGCAGCATCAAAGGAGATGGCGTTGTGGTGCAGTGGGAGTTCGTAGATGGCCGTAGATGATGGTGCCAGTTCCCTGGATAAGATGCAGTGATGATGTTCCAAAGTAGAGGAACGACAGCTTCAACAGCAGGAGCAGGATGGCTCGGGCTTTTTAGACTGCGAGCATACAAAGGTTGTTAGTTGTGCAGGAACGTCAGACCAGCAAGGGCACAACAGCAGGGATTCGACGATGGGAGCTTGTCGTTGTAGTTAGAACGTGGGCAAAGGATGAAAAAAAATGATGATCACGTGGGCAGCAGCTGAAGAAGATGATGAACAGTCTGCGTGTGTCCCTCTCTAAGGTTTTCTAGGGTTTTCTCTCTCAGCTTCTTTTCTAGGGTTTTCCTCTTTGCTTTTATAACCATTTCAGCTTGTAATATTTTAAGAAAGGAAGTAACTTCCTCCTTTTGATGCTTAAATCGTGGCTGTCATCATGAAATTCATATTCTTGATTTATTTCCTTTATATTGCAAATTATTATCTTCATTTTTTGGCAACAAATCAACCAAGTCAACTCTTTAAATGGTCATGGTGTGTGAATGTAAAATTCGGCTCCCCTTTTACATCTAAATCAAAGGCCTTTATTTTTTCATTTATTTTCTTCGACTTTCCTTCTTTTGCTTTTATTCATTTCCATTTTATTTTTGATGATCAATCTTCGAGTCATCCAAAAAAAATTTTTTTTTATTCATTTAAAAATTATTCGGTCAAAATTAGGTGTCTACAATGTGTACTTAGTGGAATGTGCTTCCGTCAAAATTAGCTTCCTCAATTCATTATCCTCGGGAACACATATACGGTTATTAAACCTTAAAATTTTATCCTCACCCGTATCGAATTCTGAGGTCATACCCGATTGAATTTCTTCTATAGCCTCAATACACTGGACATCCTGTCTCTGAGCAGCCCGGATTCTGTCCATCAATTTTGGCTCAATTCTCAAGCTAGCCATCATACCAAATTGCTCAAGAGGTGTAACACTTATACTGAGGCTTGCAAACTGTTCAAGTAACTCATATTCTCTTATCATCATATAAGCCACTATACTTACATGCTTACGGCTCAGAGCATCTGCCACCACATTGGCTTTCCCTGGGTGGTACATGATCTCACAATCATAGTCCTTCAGAAGCTCTAGCCATCTTCTTTGCCTCATGTTCAATTCCTTCTGGGAGAACAAGTATTTCAGACTTTTGTGATCCGTAAAAATCTGAAATTTCTCACCATACAAGTAATGTCTCCATATCTTCAGGGCAAATACTACTGCAGCTAACTCCAAATCATGAGTCGGGTAGTTCTTCTCATGGTCCTTCAACTGTCTAGAACCATATGCTACTACCTTACCATGCTGCATTAACACACATCCCAAACCTTGCCCTAAGGCATCACTATACACTGTAAATCCACCTGAACCACTAGGGATGGTAAGGATCGGTGCAGTCGTTAGCCTGCGCTTCAACTCTTGGAAACTTTGCTCACAAGCTTCATTCCATTCATACCTCACCTCTTTGCGCGTCAGTCTCGTCAATTGAGCAGCTAGCTTTGAGAAACCCTCTACAAATCTTCTATAGTAGCCAGCTAAACCCAAGAAACTCCTAATCTCCATTACCATCTTCGGTCTCTCCCATTGGACCACCGCTTCAATCTTTGATGGATCAACTGAAACTCCATCTTTACTGATCACATGACCTAAAAAGGAGATATAATTGAGCTAAAACTCACATTTACTTAGCTTGGCATATAGTCCTCGATCTCTGAGGGTCTCCAAAACAATCCTCAAATGCTGCTCATGTTCTTCCCATGACCTCGAGTACACCAAGATGTCATCGATGAAGACAATGACAAACTGGTCTAGGTATTGCTTAAACACGTCATTCATCAAGTTCATGAAGGCTGCGGGTGCATTGGTCAGACCAAACGGCATCACTAGGAACTCGTAGTGACCATACCGTGTCCTGAATGCAGTCTTAGGGATATCTTCATCTCGGATCTTCAATTGATGATATCCCGACCTCAATTCTATCTTGGAAAAGACTTGTGCACCCTTGAGCTGATCCAAGAGGTCGTCTATCCTGGGAAGAGGATACTTGTTCTTGATGGTCACCTTATTCAACCATCGGTAGTCAATGCACAATCGCATACTACCATCTTTCTTCCGAACAAATAGCACAGGAGCACCCCAAGGGGATACGCTGGGTCGTATGAATCCCTTGTCTAGTAACTCCTGAAGCTGCTTCTTCAGTTCTTCCAATTCCACCAACGCCATCCGATAAGGAGATCTCGAAATGGGCTCCGTCCCCGGCACCAAATCGATAGTGAACTCCACTTCCCTATCCGGAGGAAGTCCTGGAAGATCATCCGAAAATACCTCGAAAAATTCCTTAACTACTGGAATTTCGTGAAGTGTGGGACGTTTCTAATCTACGTCCACCACGTGTGCTACAAACCCTTCACATCACAAATATGTTCTATCAATTAGATCTCAATTAAGCCAAGCAAGCAATTATGCTTTTGCATTACATATTTGCAAAATTTACAACATAGCTAATGGGAGAGGAGAAAATCACACTCTTAGCATGACAATCTATCATCACATGATTCTCAGCTAACCAATCCATTCCTAATATAACATCAAATCCAAACATATTTAATAGGATTAAGTCAGCTAGCGATTCTCTTTCTCCTACCCGTAGCTTACAATTATGATACACTATGTCCGTCATTTGGGATTCCCTAAATGGAGTAATTATTTGTAGCAATCCTCATAACTGTTCAGGCTCAACATTTAATCTCCTAGTAGCCATAAGGGAAATAAAAGAGTGCGCAGAGCCTGGATCAAATAAAGCAAGGACATATGTATCATTAAGGTAAATCTTACCCTGAATCATCTTCGGTGAAGCATCAGCAGACTCCTTGTCAATGGCAAATACCCGTCCCTGAGTCACTGGCGCCTTTCCTTTCTCTGCCGCTGTGGCCTTACGCTGGGGTTGTGTGGTCTTAGATTGTGGTTGAGGGATCTTTTCTGACGCTTCAGTTGCCCTCTGATTTATCTTGGGACAATCTTTAATTATGTCTCTGTTCACCACACCAATAGCACGCCCCACTCACCAACCGGCAAGGCTGTGCTCCATGAAATTTCCTGCATTGCACACACCTCGGCATCATACTCCTCGGTGAGCTAGTGGTACTACCAACTGGATGTTGGGATCTTTCATCACCTATTTTGATCCCTGTGGATCTAGGAGTTCCTGTATCATAATCATCATGACTCTTATTTAACATAGTTCCATATAACCATTAAATGAAGACAATTTATTTTCTTATAACAAACTGGCTTACCTATTGGGGCTCTGTCATAAGGCCTATTCCTCCTAAATGGATATCTATCCCTCGAGGCCTTCTCATCTGACTTCCGCTTCATAGGTTCTTTACCCTTATTCCTCGCTCGGAAGTCTGCCTGATGAAACTCATAGTCCTGCTCACATAGTTGAGCCTTATGGACTGCCTCTCCATAGGTAGTGATGTCCAATGGATATAGCTTAGACCTAATGGAAGGTTTCAATCCCTCCATGAATCTGTAGGTCTTATGATCCTCTCTTCTCAATACTTCAGGATCAAATCTGCTCAGTGCAATGAACTTCGACTCATATTGGCTAACCGTCATGCTTCCCTGAGTCAAGTTCAAAAACTCAACCTGTAATCTCCTCTGAGCAGTACATGGGACATACTGTTCATTAAAAGCTTCCACAAATCTATCCCACGTTACCTCAGTATGCTTAGCCTCTAATACTGTCTGAGTAGCCTGCTACCATGGTTCGGCCTCATCCACCAGCAAGTAGGCGGCCACTCCTACTTTTTCTTTCTCTATACAAGCCAAGTACCCAAATGCCTTGGTGACCGCTTTCATCCAATTTTTCGCAGCCAATGGGTCATTGTCCCCTTTGAACTTTGGCGGATCCAGCTTCTTAAACTCCTTTATCAGTGCCACACTGCAGTAAGCTGTAGGATCTTGCCTCTCATTAGCTGGGACTGGTGGGGGTTGTACCACCGGAGTAGGAGGTACTATAGGGGTAACTGCCGGTGCATTAGCAGCCACGTTCGGAAAATTAGCCATAAACTGGTTGAACATTGCGGCCATGTTTTTCATATGTTTCTCTATTTTAGCTAGCCTCGTATTCGGGCTATGCGGTGGAGATGGAGGAGAAGACTGTGTTAGGGGCGGTTCATCACGACCCCGTCCTCGTCCTCGTCTAGTACCCCTCCTTCGAGCACTCATTCTGTTAAGATCATGATCAAATAACATCATTTAGTATAACCTTAAGCCGTTCTACTACCCAAAATCAAGTAGACTAGTACAGTACATTGGGGAATTACTCTAATTCTAGCTTATTGACATCGATAAACTTCAGTCTAATCGACTTTGATACCAATCTGTGACGTCCTCGTCACTAACCAAATAGCAACTAACTTTTACTTCAAATAACAAATAAATCGACTAGTTTATCCGATGTCAATCTTCCTTACTCTTATGCTTTAGGCATTTTTATCAGAGTATAATATCCATTTTCACATGCATAAAATTTTTCATTTATAAACATGTGTCATGTACATCAGGATCTCAAATATTCAAACAACCTAATTCCCCCACATATATAAAACTGTAGTATCGTACTATACATTAGCCGAAGTAACGGTCGACTAAATATACCTTCAAGGGATAAGTAGGAAGCGTGCCCCGAAGGTATCTCAAAATCCCAAAAGATGCTCCTCTACCCGGAGCGGAATTACTTCAAGTAATCTGTATGAAAAATAGTTGTAAAGGAGTGAGTTTACGCTCAGTAAGAAACTTATGTAAAAGAGCGTACTATATCACTATATGCAATTTTCCTGCTTGGCTCTATAATGTCATGTAAAACCATTATAAAGCATATATCGTATTTTTCTTTCGCAAATATCAAATACAAGTAAATTATGCTTTCAAATATTTCCACGGATCTCAAATCACGTGAAATCAAATAGGCAAATACAAATACTTTCAAATAGATGGGAGACAATTATATCTGCCAGATTCATGCACCAAGTAATTCTCATCATGGATACAGCAAATATATCCCATAGGGATAATCCAGAGAGATAATGGATACAGCAAATATATCCCGCAAGGGATAATCCAATATAAGGATCTCATGAAGATACCGCAAATATATCCCGTAAGGGATAATCCTGAGAGATATCAAATAAATGGCGTACCCACGTATGGGCCAGGGATCCTCCCCAAAGCCGAATCAAATAAGAGACTCATGGCCATTGTCTATAGCCCACAGTTTCACTAGTCAGGTGCCGTACTGCGGGTCTGAGGGCTGGACTAGAGCTCTTCAGTCAAGTACAAGTAACAAATAATGTGCATGCTCTTTCGAGAGATTCATAGTCTCCAAAACCTTATTCATATAGGTTTTAAACAAGTATGAATATCCTTTCTTAAAACAGGTTCTCAAAACCTTTCTTTCAAATAGGCAGTCGACTGGTCATATATGGCAGTCGACTGCTACACCATGTTTTGCCTTATTGAATTTCTTTCCCTTTTTGAAATTCAATTATTATATTTTTCAAAATACAATTAGGGCAGTCGACTGGTCCCAAATGGCAGTTGATCGGTTTTGAAACAGAATGTTTCCCGAGAATTAGCAGTCGACTGGCCCCCTTGGCAGTCGGCTGGTTTTGAAACAGAATGTTTCTGGACAAATAGCAGTCGACTGGTCCCTTGGCAGTCGACTGGTTTGAAACAGAATGGTTTCTGGAAAAATGGCAGTCGACTGGCTTACATAGCAGTCGACTGGTTTGAGTCGATTTTCGAAAAACGGCGTTTTGGATGTCTCTAGGCAGTCGGCTGCTCCTACCCTAATTGGTACTAGGAGACAAGTCCGAAAATATCATTTTTTCCTGCAAAAGACAACTGATGCTTCTCTCCAAAACCATCAAAATCACATTAAAACATGCGGATATAGTCGCCTTACGTCCGTTACATAAATTCCTTACCTCAATTGAGATTAATCCACAAGCTTGGGAGGATCAACCTTTGTCCTTTTTCCACTTCTTCAAGCTGTAAGCATCATGTCAATTAAAACCTCAATAAATCTACTATATCCACTTCATACAATCCCTAACCATCAAAATATCAACATAAAACCATTTACTCTCTTACCTTAGCAATTAACCAAAAATTCAGGATTTCAGATCTCCTTACTCACTTGGATTCAACCTTTCATATTAAAGGCATAGGTTAGGCTATCGATAAGGATCGTTTTTCATTCAACGAGCTAGATGAATCTATGGTTAGATGAGGGGGTTTGTCAAGGTGAGAAACTTGGACACTTGAGAGGAAAATGAAATGGAACGAGAGGGAGAAGGGAGAGGGTGCTGCCGACCTTGGCTGATAAGGATGATGATGATGAGTCATGCAATGGCATTAAATGCCCATTAATCCCTTCATCATCTCAGCCCTAACCCTTTAATGCTTTGACCTCTTTATTTGACCAATTGACCATCTTGATTGGCCTCCTTTCCTTCATTTAAATCCTCTTCTTCTCTTTATTATCTCAGCCACGTACCAAATTTAATTGCATTAAATTTTCTGATATTTATTCTTTTCTTATACTATAATATTCCCACAATATCAGGATTTATTTCTTAACTATTTGACCATCAATTCCTTTAATTCCACTTATGTCCCATGTGTTTCATTTATATATATCAGAAATTCACATTTATTCCATTAATCCATGCTGGAAAACTGTACAAGTATGGAAAAATTACAGAAAATTGGGGATTTCACATAATCTCTTTTAAAATCCTGTGGAGTTAGAAAGTAAAGGGGTGAGCGAAACATGTTCAGTAAAGGAATCGTATGCAAGACTGATATAACAAAACCTACATGCTAGAAAACTTTATTTTCCTAACAATTTACTTGGCACAGTAAATGGAAGGATACTATAGTCGATCAGGTAATCCAGATAGAGCATGGAAGGTATTTTGAAATACCTGTCTTGTCCCGAAAACTCAGAGCAACTATAGAGAGTAATCCTTAAATTATTTTTATAAAACAATTTAATTCAATTTTTCACTAAATAAATGGTAAATAAAACCATTTATTTTCATCACTTCAGTACTCTTTAAAACATGTGACAGTGGCAGTAGTAAAACAGTACAATAAACAGTTGAGTTTGAATAGTGGTAATAGTATATAAATCAATTTCAGTAACAGTACGATAAAGCATTTCAGTAACCAGTGAAGAAAACAGTTCAGTATAGTCAATAGTTCAATTTCACATCACAATAACAGTTCAGTAATTCTTTAAAAAAAAACCAGTAATGATGTCATAATTAATTTCACTTCAGTAAACAGTATATCTTAGTACGATTCAGTAACCAGTTAACAGTAAATCATGTTTCCGTAAACATTTGTCAGTGAATCTCAGTTCAGTGAACGATAGTGGTTTTAGAAAACCATATCAGTTTAGAAACCATAAAATGTTCATTTTAAAATATTAACAGTTCTGTAAAACACTTCAGTAACACTTTGGTACAGTACTCTTTGCAGAACAGTAAAATAGTTCAGTACTGATATGGTAATAGTAATTCAGTAAAACAGTAAATTGTAGTTCTCAGTTCGATAAAACACTTAACAGTGAATCACATTGCAGTAGCAATAAACAGTAGTCCACTATTTTCAGTAAAACAATAATTAGTAAATCACAGTTCAGTATGAGTAAACAGTAGGCGGAGACTAGGCATCACCCTTGTTATATCATGCTATAATCCATATAGGGAACAGTAACAATAAGCAGTAAGATCTATGGCCATAGTCTATAGGTGTCCTCAAAGTACACTTGCCACGTGACCTCGGGACTGCTGATAACTTGGCAGGTCAATCAGCCACATGACAGTACAATAATAGTGAGCATGAAATTGGGGCCTAAAGTCTCAGAATCATTTAATTTCAATGTAAAATACCTTTAAGGAATTTAAATAAAAATTATCATTTAATTTAATAAAAATTCCAAATGGTATTAAATTCTTATTTATCAATACAGTGGAAACAGTAAATAAAATATTCCTGTTTTAGTGAGAAAATTTATAAATGTTCATTTTCAATATAAATCTTATTAAAGAACATTTTTCTAATCTCACTTTAATAAAATTTTACAACATGAATATTTAATTTATATTTTTCAATAGAATTCCAACTTATGGAAAATTTATGGAAATAAATTCCACAATTCATAACTCACTCAAATTATGCATCTAAAATATTTCATGCTATTTTAGGATAATTTCGATAAATTTTCGACAGCATAACAGTTGCGTTTCCCTAACCCCCTGCACTTAAAATATAATATATAAACCAGCCGTAAACCACAGATTTGCATGATTTTCAAAGACAATTTAATACCAAATAATTTCATAAAATTATACTCATCAAAATCATGCATTCGATATATTCCCGGCCTACACACTAATCCCTTACCTGTCTCGTGGTGTCAAACTTCTTGATGTCACCACACGAAATCCGATTATTCAGGCTGCAAAATAATTTCACCAATAATTTTCATTAATTATTTTCTTATTTTTGAACCATTATCCTTTACAAAATACAGCATGATATCACCTCCAAACAGCCTTGGCCGAATGGTCATCAATGAATTTTACCTATTATTTCCATTTATTTCTCTTCTTAATTAATTTAGGAAATATTCTCTACTCACCAAATAGATATATTATATATTCATTTTGTATTTGAAATTGCTATAATATCCTTTCTAAGCAGCCATAGCCGAAGGTCCACCCATGGCTCATTCTTATGTTTCTTAATTTATTCTTTTCAAAAATTTCTTACCTTGCAAATATTCCTGTTTCATTCATTCATTCATTTCATTTTTTTTTCACCGATTTACATATATATAATATTACATCAGTACAATTTCTCCATTCATGGCGGAGAGGTTCTATGTGAATTCATTCTCGGTTCTTCATTCTTTAAACATTTCTCTTTTCATGATTCTTTTCTATTCATTCAAGAATTTCCTCAAACAATTTTCACTCATTAATTATTGTTAGCTTTAAAGTTTGCCAATACAGAAGTTCAAACTGTAAACACCTAAAACCAAAATTTTTCAATTAAGCTTAATTTCACTGTTTAATTAATCCGTACTCATTCATATGCTTATAAAATTGTGATTCTTACATCAAATCAGTAGAGATAGTCCACTTCTAGCATAATCATGCATGAAATAGTATCCCTGGAGGGACGATCAGTATCCTCGAAAGGACCAAATAGTATCCCTGAAGGGAAGAAATAGTAAGGAATGGCCATTGTCGAACAATCACAGTTTGCACTAGTAAGGCACTCACTATGGAACTCGTGGACTTGACTAGGGTCTCATGGTCACTGTTAAGAAATATTATCTTAACCCAACTTAGATATATTTTCTACTTCATTTAGGATTTTTATCAAACACTTCCTATACTTCAAAATTCATCCTCACTATCCACTCCCTCTTATGGCCGAATGTCCTCCCTTTTTCACAACACTAGTTATTTCTTCAAATTCAAAATCAACTTCATAATTAGTCTTTATTCATCCTAAATAATATTTCTATACTCATCATATATCAAAATCATACCAATATTAAATCCTTTTCATCATGGTCAAATTCCCTAAGTACTCATACACCCACAACTTTGCTAAATTATCATCATGGCTATGTTCATCTTACCATTTACTATCATTATATGCCTACCATACATTGAAAACACTATAGTTTCTTCATTCTTCTCTCATGGCCGAACACACCCTAGCTCCTTATACATATTTTTGTTTCAATTTAAAGCCTCAAACATAAATCCCATGCATGAATAAATCAAATACTATAGCTAAACTTGAAAGAAATATCATCATCCTCTCACCTTTCCTCAAACCGAACAAGGCAGCAACAAAACCAGCTGGAATTCTTCAGTTCAGCCCCCCCCCCCCCCAATTCTAGATTTAAGGTGTCTTTGAGGTGTGGGAGAGGTTTTATGAAGGTTGCCTAAGGTTTTAATGAAAAGAAGTGATGAAATTCCTAAGAAATGGTGAGAAAACGTAAGGAAGAAAGGAGGAAGATGCAGCTGCAGGTATAGGTTGGTTCTACCTTAGAAGAAAACTAGAAAATTTTGGTTTTAATGAATATTTTACTATTAAATAAGCAGTCCATGTGTAAAAAGACTTATTTGCCCCTTAAAAATTCAAGTAATTACAACTATGCCATAACAAATATCTTATTAATTTTCATTTCAGATTTTTAATTTTAATTTTATTATATTTTATTTATTTTGGTCAATTCTGGTCAAACATTGACCAATTTGACCTACCCTTATGTTAAATGACCATAATGCCTTTGTATAATCTCATTATTTTCATTTATATCCAAACATTTGTTTATAAATTTTTTTTCCAGATTTCATAGTTTTTTATTATTATTATTATTATTATTATTTTCTACATATTTGGGTCAAATATTCACTCCCTAAGTGGTTTGACCAAGTAAGGGTAGTAAAATTACCAAACTACCCTTAAACGAATGCTTTTGATTTTGTTCGCGTTATATTTAGCACTTTCACGTAATTCAATTCACATGCTGAATCCACGTGAAACTTCTTTATGCGAGGACTTTCCTATGTCATTCTATAGGTTCAAAGTCAATTTGGTTTAATTGTTATTCAGAAAAGTTTTTTTGGGGTATGGACACGATCGTCATTTTTGAATTTGTTGAATGTAAACCTAAGTGTATCCATCTTAAAGAATTCAGACAAATGGTCTTCTTGACCAATAGATATTTCGGGCCCAATTTTCACATTTTACCACTTCGAAGGCCATCCAAGTTACGAATTATCCTATGGGGCCCACTTGGCAATTTCCTCGGTAACTACGCCACATGTGAAAATAAATTTTTGTAACTTCACTTAATTTTCTAATTCACCACCTTCAATAGGTATGGGAGGAATAGAAAAATTTGAGATCTCACATAAACTCTTATTTTATCTCGTCATCTTTTTACAATTATTTTTTAAATAAAATTCCTAAGGCCTATTTTTATTAATTAATTACAGATTTAAGACATAATAAAATTAAGAAATTATCTTGTCTCAACAAAATCTTGTCTTAACCTTGCTTTGTAGGAATTCTTTCTAAATCTCGTTATTCTGACCAAATTTCGTACTGATTTTGTCCAGACTTTTGACCCATCAAAAAAACTCCGATTTTTGCAATCTTGTACATTCTGGAAACCTTGAGAAGTCCTCTACAACTTTCATGAAGGCTACTTCTTGAGAACAGGTTGTTAAGTTGGTCAAATTTGTCAATCTTTTGAACTGGACAGAAATATCTGCACATAAAACATCAATAAAGAAATTTATTAGCACATATAAAAATTACAAAATATCATCCTATCAAATTCCCCCACACTTAGCTTTTGCTTGTCCTCAAGCAAAACCTAAACTAATTTCCTAAAGAACTAAATCCTAAAGTCCAAATCTTAAATCCCAACTCACTTTCGTAGTGTGATAACCGCAAATTTCTGAATCTTTATATTACTTATTCGAAAATTTAATTTTTAATGCGAAAGATAAATTAAAGTAAATAAAGGAATTATTTACAAGACGAAATATTGTGAAAATTCTGAAAATGGAGGAAGTGACGGAATTGGGAAATTCGAGTAAAAGAAATTAAGTTGGAAATAAAATAAGGAATAGAGGAAATTTAATTTGGATAAATGAAAATCCAAATTAAATAAGAAAATGAGGAAGAAAATATATATATTGTACATACAATATATATTGTATTATTTCATTATATAATATATATAAATATTATTCTATTTTAAAGTATATATGTATACATAATATATATTAGATATATATATTTGTAATATATAATATGTATACATATTTTTGTATATAATACATATATATAGTACTATACTATATATAAAATTATATATAGTATAATATATATAGTATAATATGTATATAATAAAATTAAAACAGAAAAAAAAGAAGAAACAGAATCGGGAACTCCTGATTCTGCCTCCCACATGGAAGCTGGCCACCGTCGGCTGGCCGATCGAGGGCGAAACAAGGGAGCCGAGACCATCGCCGACAAGGGAAGAAGAGGAAGAAATCGACCGGCGATGGAAAGGAGAAAGGAAACAGAATGGGAATTAGAGGAAGCCGGAAAAGAAAAAGAAAGAGGATCTGGCGGTGCCGGCGGAATTGGCCACCGCCACTGCCACCGAAGCATCGCCGGAGGAAGAGGAAGAGGATGGAGGCCACCCGAGGTGCGATGAACGACGGAGGAAGGCTGACGGAGGAGGAGAAGAAACCGAGGCAAAACCGAGTAGATCTGCCCCCGTGCCGCCGATCCAGGCTGAACGGAGGCCACCGGTAGGTTCACCTCGACGCCAGCCAGCTGCTGACCCACCGAACCGCGGAAGAACCGGCCACCGGAGGAGAACCGACGGTGAACCCAATCTGACCGGTCTGAATGGCTTGAACCGGCCAGGAAAGAAAGAAAAAAAAAAGAGAAAAAGAAAAGAAAAGAAAGAAAGAAAAAAAAAAAGAGAAAAAGAAAAGGAAGAAAGAGAAAAAGAGGAATTCCAGGAATTTGGAAAATTCCCGAGAATTAAGAAATTTTGAAAAATCTCGGGAATTACGAGAACCGGTAAGAAATCCCAAAAAGTGTTAAATTATTTAAATAATTTATTTATTTAAATAATTATGAAAAAATTTTAAATTTTAGAATTTAATTTCCAAAAAATTTTCTCGATGACCGAGCCGATGGAATCGGGCGAGGTGAACACGGGCGCGACCTTCGAGAGGCAGTCGCCGACCCGAAACAGGTAAGGGAGACATGTGCCACCTGTAAGGATATTCGACCACATGTTTTAAATTATGCATTTAATTTATAAATGCAATTGACAATGATTAGTTTTCAAATTTGTGGTGATTTATCGGTCTCAAATTGTGGTGAAATACCAGTTGAGAAATATAAACTGTATTTTCCGTGTAGGAGGCTAGCCAAATCGGTAGCCATTATAGTGCAGAAAAATTATCGAATAATTACTAAAATTTACCGAAAATCATAATAAATGATTTGATTTCACGTGAAACGATTTTTATGTACGAAAATTGAGAAATTAAGTAAATTTCATAAAACATGAATATAATGATAATTGATTTTAAAATATTCATGTTTTCCTGAATGGTAAAAAAGAAAAAAAGGAAATCACCGAAATTTTATTCTGTAGGTGATATTTCACGTGAAACGAGAAGAAAATGAAAAAGAGACTGAAGTGAATATTTTTATAAATATTCTTAAATATTCACTAGATTTCATATAAAATCTTTATAGTTTTAATTATGGAAATAATTAATTATGAAAATTCCATAAAGGTTAAGAAATGATGAACAACTATGTTTTCGAGACTAGAGGTCTCTACACGTGTTTTTAGAAGAAATCATGGTGATGGAAATTTAAAGTTAGAAAATAAATATTTTATTTTCATAAATTATAAAAATAATCTATTTGAATTCCGATAATTATAAAACCAAGTTTTCGATTAAATGCACGGAAAAGCATACATGTGTTTTATGGTGGAAAAAGGACAGTTTTTGCCCTTCTATATTTTCAGTGATGATTTTGCAAACTGTCTTCATCGCAATTTATAAAGAAATGTTTGAAGCATGAATTTCGTTCCGAAATTAATTCCCATAGTCTTTTGATAATTAGCTAAACGAACCTTATGATTTCTATGCATATTTTTCAATAAGCTTTTTATGTATAAAAGTAAATAAGTATGTTTTCCTAAACAGTGATCGGAGTGGCAAACCCCTGGCTAACTTAGACCCAGGCACGCCCGGTCCTTACTATTTTGTACCAAATGTATAATTTAAGAAGTTACATAAGTAAGTAAGATTTGAGACTAAGGCCTTCCTATAGTTAATGTTATTGCTTGTCATGCTTGCCACATCGTGCATGTTTTCATCCCTTGTGGCATATGTTTAGCCCACGTCGTGCATGTTCTCGCCCACATTGTGCATGTTCTCGCCCACATTGTGGGTATGTTGGTCCTTCGTGGTGCAATGTTCGTTGTACAACCCTGATCAGGTCTACAGCCTATACCATGGCCATAGGTATTCTGTTCTCTCTTCGGAGGATGATGTTCTGTTCCCTCTTCGGAGGATGAAGTAAGTGTCATGACCCGCATACTGGCTATATGATTCTACCTAGTCTCCATGAACTGTATGATAAGTTTTATTAATTATGATGTTAAGTTTCTAAAGTATGAAGCATGTTTGAAACAAGTACGAATTTTTTATATATGTATTAAAGAATTCATACAATGATTTAAAGTATGAATGGCATTTGTTTTCTGCATATATCGATACTATGACTTTTTAAATGCATTTCTTATGGGGCTTTAGTACGATATAGTTACTGATTTGAAAAGAGAAATAAATGTTTATTCTAAAAGAATAACATAAGAATTATTTCTAAGATACAGATAATCGAAGAAGTAATTATCCAATGATTGGATATTTACAAATCACTGTATTATACTGTTTTTACTGTACTGAAGAGAAGAGAAGTAAACCACTGTTTTTATTACTGAACTGCCACGTGTTTTAAAGTATACTGAAGTGAAATGAAATAAGTGGTTTACTCTGTGGAAAAACGAAAATTTCATCGTTTTGAAAACAACGAAATTAATATTCTCTACAGTTGCTTCTAGGTTCTGGAACAAGTATGGTTTTCTAAAATACCTACCTTATTCTATCTGGATCCCTAGCCGACTGTAGTATCCTTCCTACATGCAAGCCTAGAGCTAGTTAGGAAGATTTCAAAGAAAATGAATCGGAAAAAAAAATATTTTCAGCACATAGATAGCTAAATATCGAGTGTGACATATAACTCTCTTACTGAACCGTGGTTTGCTCACTCCCCAATATTAACATTTCAGGTTTTGATGATTGTGAGATCCGACATTTGTGGATTACGACTACCGACTAAGATTTATGAGGTATGATCAATTATTTTCTATATTTAAACATGTGTACAGTACTACTTACTTATAGATTAAGATAGGGGATGTATATAATATTAATTATTTTATGAAATTGTTTAACATTAAGTGGAAAGTGAAGTATCACAGACAGCCCAACTGGATAAGTTGCGTAAAATAAGTGAAAAATATGGTAACGGGTCGTTACAAATTTCATGGTATCAGAGCAGGGTTGGCCTGATGTCTGTGAATACTTTTGGAATGAAAAGTGTTAAACATCTCCGGTAGTACTGTGTCGTCTGAATACTTAGAGAAAATAAATAATTGTAAATTGAATAAAATAATTTAAAGGGAGTGAGAAAGTATAAATTGAGAATGTTAAAGAAGAAAATAGGCTCAGAAATTACTGAAAATTTGGTGATTCTTATAATCTAAATGAAGGCCTGTTCGGTAAGGAACCGAAAGGACTCGGTGAGGGCCCCACCAGTACTTTACGGTCTGAATCGAACTGAGACCTGAAACTGATGATATAAAGGAGGGGAATGAAATATCATCATTAAATAGATTTTAAGATCACCGATTGAGGGTAATTTGAAGAGAGAGAAAATTTTTGGCCAAAAATGACCAAAATACCCTGCATTCGAAATTTACCGGGAGCCAAAATAAACCAACAGAAGTTGGATTTGACTGATTTGACAGAGAAATTAATGATGTAAAGCCGAATTACAGGCAAAATAATCCAATTGTGGATTTTAGTGAACTTTTCTGTCAAAATCGAATGAGATCTAAATTGCTGGTATAAGTGAATCAGGGCGGAGTAGATGTTAAAATGATTTGAATATGAAGTGTCTCTGCCTTGAGAATGTACAGTGAAATGATAAGATATAGAGATGAAATGTCCAAAATGATAAGAGATGTATGGTTAAAGAAAGTATTGGATAAGATTCTCGATAAATTTTCAGAGCAATATAGATATGAGAGATCAGGTTAATATTGACTCGATTATTAAGATGAAATCTGATTCTAAGCTTATATCGGAGAACTTAGGAGAATCCGAAAGCTTAAGAAATCCACTCTGGAAAATGAAAGAATAATGAAGTGCACGTGTATAAGGTGTGATTGATGGAAATACAGATAACGTAAATTGTGTATAAGAAAGTTATCTGTATAAGTGTAAGTGAGAGAAGCACAGATGACATTGAAAAGTAGATGAATAAAAAGGATGTATTAATTTCCTATCATTAATAAAGTTCTTTTGAAGAACAAATATTCATCTACATGATGGAATAGACGTTTTATGGATCTGATTCGATATGCATGAGGAGTTTATAAGACTAGTCTCGGTATAAAGCGTCCTTAGATAAAAAAATGGGAGATTGATGTCCGTAAGATGATGATTAGAACTCGGAGTAAATTTCACAAGTTCCTATTGAGGTTACAAGGTTAATGATTTGCCTTGTGAGGTATATAAGCTTAAAGAATGAGGCATCCATACATGAGTAAATTGATGAAATACTGATAGAATCTAAAGTATAAATGGAAAATGAGTAGCATAGTGGTATAACCCCTCAGACTCTTAAAGACTGAAATCTATTTGTTAAGATTGGCAAATAGAAGATGGGCTAGATAGTATCTCTTTCTAAGATATATGATCTCTAATGACAGAACGATATGGATTTGTCAATGATGAAGAGATAATGATTGAGATACAGAATGAACTGGGTCTAGCTAAAATACTATTGCCAGTCTATAGGAGAGTTTATGGGTTAGCTGCTCTACTGACGTGACTAATAAGTAAAAGGTTAAAGTCAATGGATGAATAAACATAAAGATGATATGTAAAAGGTTAAAGGAATTTAATAGTGGAATATTTAATCACTAAAGAAAAGTGACTGAAATGATGATAAAGGAAAGGATGAATGTGTCATAAGAGGAAAGTACATGATGAAGAGGGAACACGAATATGAAATAGTTCCCAAATTTAAAACTAAAAGTGATTTTGTGGTTATCACATGATTATGGTTAAATGTAAGATCAAGCCAAACTCGATGGAGGAAAAGTAATCATACCCAAAGGAATAAAGAAATGATTTATATTTTTACTGCTAGTTATATAAATGGAAAATATATATATATATATATATATATATACCACCCCGAAATGATGAAAAGAGTGGATTTATATGGATAATGAGGTGATTAAATTGATAATTATAGATTCAATGATGAAGTTAAATAAGGAGAAGATTAATTATAATTTGATTTTGCTATTAAGAATCTAAAGTATCAGAAGAGTATAATTTCAGGTATATTCTAAAACCTAAATGATATAAAGTATACCATAAGAATAAAAGATGTAATGATGAGATTACATGAAAAGATGATATGGAGAGAAAATGATTGTCTCCTGATTTAATTATGGTAAATAGTAAAGTCTGCAAATGAACTACAGCAATTGGATGAAATAAATATGAAAAAAGTATTGGAGATAATAATGAAGAATCTAAAAGAAATATGATAATATGAAGTGATTATAGACTGATAGTCTAATGAAATCACTTCTCCATTATCAAACTCTTAGATTCTTTAGTGCCATAGTCGAAATATGATTATAAAATGATGAGAATGTATGTGAAGTTCCAGTGAGCACTATATGTGATAGGAATCTCTAAGTAGCTATATGTTATGGGAAATAGCAAAAGCTCTGAGATTCCAAAATTTATAGACAGCACCGCTCCGTAAATGATGTAAAAATGTTTGAGCGCAATACGGAAATGCTCGATGATATGTTGAGTGAGCGGATGCACGAGATGTGAAAGCTACTGGACCATTACATACTATTGATTTAAATCGGTAAATGATAATTATTGAAATGTATCGACTTGGCACCAAATAAGGAAAATAGATGATGAACAGTCTGAATAATATGTGATATGAAAAGGAGTGGAGATGGATAACTCCCAAATTGATAAGCAATTCACAGGGAGTATAAAAAAATAAATAAAAATAATAATATGATGAGAAATGATATATAGTGAAAATGATTCCGAGGCCAATGGCATATTGGCAGTATTAATTAAAAGATGATTGAGAGGAAAAGAATGATGAGTATACGGAACAGTGCCACCTTTAACCTAAGTTAAATTCGGAAGACCGAATTTCTTAAGGTGGGGAGAATGTGATAACCGCAAATTTCTGAATCTTTATATTACTTATTCGAAAATTTAATTTTTAATGAGAAAGATAAATTAAAGTAAATAAAGGAATTATTTACAAGACGAAATATTGTGGAAATTCTGAAAATGGAGGAAGTGACGGAATTGGGAAATTCGAGTAAAAGAAATTAAGTTGGAAATAAAATAAGGAATAAAAAAAATTTAATTTGGATAAATGGAAATCCAAATTAAATAAGAAAATGAGGAAGAAAATATATATATTGTACATACAATATATATTGTATTATTTCATTATATAATATATATAAATATTATTCTATTTTAAAGTATATATGTATACATAATATATATTAGATATATATATTTGTAATATATAATATATATACATATTTTTGTATATGATACATATATTGTGAGATCCCTAATTTTCATGTAATTCCTCCATGTTTGTAAAGTATTTCTAAGTTAATATGATTAAATGAATATGAAGATTGATGTGTAATTGATGTATGGATAATGTATGCATGATGAATGGAATATAGAAGAAATAATAAAGTTGAATGTCAATAAGTTAAATGAAGCATGTAGATATCAGAAAATGAATAAAGCATGAGAAAAGAATTAAAATCAGAATTTTTGGATTGGTGATTTAATGAATGGCTGAGATGAGAAGGAGAAAAAGAGGAATTAAATGGTCAAATGGATGAGTCAAAGAGGAAAGAAAGGGCTGAGATGATTAATGAGATGAGCATGCATTAAATGCATCTTGCATGACTCACCATCTCCATCAGCTATCACCAACGTCAGCCCCTTGCCAGCCCCATCCCTCTCGTTCCATCTCCAAGTTTCCAAGTTTCCATTCCAAGCTCCTTGCTAAACCACCTTACTCCCTCACCAATTCACTAAGTTCATGTAACGAAAAATAATCCTTGTCGTTAGACTAGGAGATATCCAAAGTTTGATAGAGTGAATCCAAGTATTGAAGGAGATCTTAACATCAGAAATTTTGGTCTCTAGTGAAGGTAAGAGAAGAGGATGATTCTTACAATTTGGTTCATGATAAGGAGTTGTACTGAGTTAGTAGGACATGTGTATGTTGTTTAATTTGAGGTTTGAAATGGTATGATGATTTCAGGTTGAAGAAGTGAAAAACTAGGGTTACGCACTAAGTGATTTTGCGTTCTCGAGGAATCGAGGTAAGGAAATTATGTAACGGACGTAAGGCGGCTATGTCCGCATGTTTTATGATGTTTTTACATGTTTTGGAGAGAAGCACCAGTTGATTTTGTGCAGGAAAAGATGCATTTTCGGACTTGTCTCCTAGTACCAATTAGGTTAGGAGCAGCCGACTGCCTTAAGTAGCAGCCGACTGCCTAGAGACAACCAAAACGCCGTTTTTCGAAAACCGATGCAAACCAGTCGACTGCTATGTAAGCCAGTCGACTGCTATTTTCCCAGAAGCATTCTGTTTCAAACCAGTCGACTGCTATATGGACCAGTCGACTGCTATTTACCAAATTGCATTCTGTTTCAAAAACAGTCGACTGCTATATGGACCAGTCGACTGCTATTTCTTAAGAAGCATTCTGTTTGAAAACCAGTCGACTGCTATATGGACCAGTCGACTACCCCCATGTATTTTCAAAGATGAAATTATCGAAATTTTAAATAAAATTAATTTCGATAAAAGGAATTATGAAGCAGCAGTCGACTGCCATATAAGACCAGTCGACTGCCATGTATGAAAAGATGTTTCAAAGCTTATTCAATGTAAACACAAAGGTGTTTTTTGAAAAGTATATTATAAATGTTTTGAGGCTATGGACTGCGTAATGATTATGCATTTCTGATGGCTGAGAGACTCTGATCAAGTCCTCAGTAATATGTATGTTAAGTGAGGAACCCTAGTCCGGTCCTCAAGACCATAAGTGACACCTGACTAGTGCTCACTATGGTATTATTAAGGCAGGAGAGAATCCCTGACATCTACATGGTATACCAATGTACTAATGCATGATTAGAGTCATATGAGTCATATGAATGGGAATGAACGGTTCATATGACGACTCAATCGCTTAAACATTGTACATAGTCTCCATCTATTTCAAAGTACAAGATGTACATATGAAGAAGTATATGATGTATGTTTTAAAGTATGTATGAAGTATGACGTTTTAAAGAAGAAGTATGATGCATGTTTAATATGTATGCTATGTTTTAAAGAAAGCATACAAAGTATGTTTGCCATGGCATTTGAAATAAATATGCATGGTTGCAAACAATGCATGAAAAATGTTTATGATACATGCTTTCTAATGCTCTACATGACATTATAGAGCCAAGTAGGAAAAACGCATATAGAGGCATAGCACGCTCTTTTACATACTTTTCTTACTGAGCGTAAACTCACCCTTTTACGACCATTTTTCCTACAGATTACTTGAAGTGAAATCCGCTCCGACTAGAGGAGCTTGTTTTTGAAGAATCAAGGTGTACCTTCTTGATACGCTTCCCGGTTAGCATAGAAGGTATACTCATATGTTCATGTATATAGTAAATTGTAATTCAGCTACAGTACAGTACAAGTAGGAAATTGTGTATATAGGATATCGGGGATGTAAGATAAGATGATGTATGAGATCCTGTGGAAAAATGGAATGATATGTATATATATCATTTTTATGTTTATGGTAATTGAGTAAAAATATTATAAGCTATTAAATAATTAGCTTAAGGATAAGAAGAGAATGACACTGCATGAACTAAATCTAAATAAAGAAGGAAAAAGATAAGTGATAAGATGAAGTGACGGGGACGTCACAGAGTGGTATCAAAGCAGTTTAGATTGAGGTTTGTCAGTGTCAAGAAGCTAGAAATAGAGTATATTCCCCAATTGTACTGTACTTGTCTGAATACAAATGTATAGTATAGCTATTTCTAGTTATACTAAAGAGCTCAATGATGATTATATTTACAGTATGAGCTCACGAAGAAGAGGTACAAGTAGAGGAAGAGGACGGGGTCGCACTGAAGAGCCCCCAGTTCCGTCTCCTCATCCATCTCCACCGCATAGCCCAAACACAAGGCTAGCGAAAATGGAAAAGCATATGGAGAACATGGCCACGATGTTCAACCAGTTTATGTCTAATTTCCCGAATGTGGCCACAAGCACTCAAGCAACTGCAACTGTTATTCCTCCTACTGAAGTAACCCCACCAGTCCCAGTTACTGGGAGGCGGGATTCTAGAGCTTATTGCAGTGTGGCATTGATTAAGGAATTTAAGAAATTGGATCCGCCTAAGTTCAAAGGGGAAGAAAGCTGTGACCCAAGGACGAGTGTTTGCCATCGACGAAGAGTCTGCCGATGCCTCGTCCAAAGTGATTAAAGGTACAATTTACCTATTTGATATGAATGTCATGGCATTGTTTGATCTAGGCTCTACGCATTCTTTTGTGTCTTCTAAGTTTGCTATGAAAATACCTGTTGAGCCTGAGACTTTAGGACACTTATTAAGGATAAGTACACCTTTTAAGGAATCACAAATGACGGAGTTAATGTATAGAAATTGTAAGCTACGGGTAGGAGAAAGAGAATCTAAGGCTGACCTAATCCTACTGAATATGTATGGGTTTGATGTTATTTTGGGTATGGATTGGTTAGCTAATGATCATGTCATAGTGGACTGTTATGCTAAGAGCGTAACATTCTCTTCACCTGTTAGCTATGTTGTAAATTTTGCAAGTAATTAATATAAAAGCATGTTTGATCTTAATTGTTTGCAAATGAAAATGATGAATAATATGTATGATGATGTGAAGGATTTATTGCCTATGTGGAGGACGTAGATCAGAAACGTCCCGGACTCAAGGATATTCCTGTAGTCCAAGATTTTCCAGAAGTATTTCCGGATGATCTTCCAGGACTTCCTCCGGATAGGGAAGTGGAGATCACTATTGATTTGGTGCCGGGGACTGAGCCTATATCAAGAGCTCCTTACCGGATGGCTTTGGTAGAATTGGAAGAACTTAAGAAACAGCTTCAGGAGTTGCTAGACAAGGGATTCATACGACCCAGCGTATCCCCTTGGGGTGCTCCTGTGCTTTTTGTCCAGAAGAAGGACAGTAGTATGAGGTTATGTATTGACTACCGGTGGCTGAATAAAGTAACGATCAAGAACAAGTACCCTCTTCCCAGAATTGACGACCTCTTTGATCAGCTTAAGGGTGCACAAGTCTTTTCCAAGATAGACTTGAGATCGGGATATCACCAGTTGAAGATTCGAGATGAAGATATCCCTAAGACTGCATTCAGGACGCGGTATGGCCATTATGAATTTTTGGTGATGCCGTTTGGTCTGACTAATGCACCTGCAGCCTTCATGAACTTGATGAATGATGTATTTAAACAGTACCTGGACCAGTTTGTCATTGTCTTCATCGATGACATTTTGGTCTACTCGAGGTCTCGGGAAGAGCATGAGCAGCATTTAAAGATAGTTCTGTAAACCCTCAAGGATAGAGGATTGTATGCCAAGCTAAGTAAATGTGATTTCTGGTTGAATCAGATCTCCTTTTTAGGTCATGTGATCAGTAAAGATGGAGTCTCGGTTGATCCATCGAAGATTGAAGCGGTGGTTCAATGGGAAAGACCGAAGACTGTGACGGAGATTAGGAGTTTCTTGGGTTTAGCTGGCTACTATAGAAGATTTGTAGAGGGTTTCTCGAAGCTAGCTGCTCCACTGACGCGCTTGACGCACAAGGAAGTGAAGTATGAGTGGAATGAAGCCTGTGAAAGTAGCTTTCAAGAGTTGAAGCGCAGGCTAACGACTGCACCGATCCTTACCATCCCTAGTGGTTCAGGTGGATTTGCGGTGTATAGTGATGCCTCAGGGCAAGGTTTGGGATGTGTGTTGATGCAGCACGGTAAAGTAGTGGCATATGGTTCCAGACAATTGAAGGACCATGAGAAGAACTACCCGACTCATGATTTGGAGTTAGCTGCAGTAGTGTTTGCCCTGAAAATATGGAGGCATTATTTGTATGGTGAGAGATTTCAGATTTTTACGGATCATAAAAGTCTGAAATACTTGTTCTCTCAAAGAGAATTGAATATGAGGCAAAGAAGATGGCTCGAGCTTCTAAAGGATTACGATTGTGAGATCTTGTACCACCCGGGGAAAGCCAATGTGGTGGCGGATGCTCTGAGCCGGAAGCATGTAAGTATGGTGTCTTATATGATGATAAAAGAGCATGAACTAATTGAGCAATTTGCAAGCCTCAACCTTAATGTCATGACTTATGAACAAATTGGAATGATGGCTAGTTTGAGGATTGAGCCAGAGTTAATGGACAGAATCCGAAGTGCTCAAAAAGAAGATGATAGATGCATAGAGGCTATGAAACAGATGCAGTCAGGTATGACCTCAGAATTTGATGTTAGTCATGATGGAATTTTGAGGTTCAGGAGTCGTATATGTGTCCCACATGATGATGAATTGAAGAAGTTGATCTTGACTGAAGCACATGCCACTAAGTACACGTTACATCCAGGAAATACGAAGATGTATCACAATCTTCGCAAGGTGTACTGGTGGAAGGGCATGAAGAGAGACATAGCAGATTTTGTAGCAAAATGTCTCACATGTCAACAGGTCAAGGTAGAGCACCAAAAGCCAGCAGGATTACTGCACCCTCTGCCCATACCTATGTGGAAGTGGGAACACATTACGATGGACTTTATTATGGGGTTGCCCAGAACCAAGAAGAATCATGATGGTATTTGGGTGGTTGTCGATAGATTGACAAAATCAGCTCACTTCCTGCCTATGAAGTCAACAGATACACTCAATACTTTGGCAGATATGTATGTAAAAGATGTTGTAAGACTACACGGTGTTCCAGTGAGCATCACTTCTGATAGAGATTCCAGGTTTACTTCCCATTTCTGGGAGCATTTTCAAGAAGCCATGGGATCTAAGTTAAGTTTTAGCACAGCTTTTCATCCGCAGACTGATGGACAGTCCGAGCGCACGATTCAGACGCTCGAGGATATGTTGAGAGCTTGTGCTATGGACTTTAAAGGCTCCTGGGATGACCATCTGCCATTGGCTGAGTTTGCATACAATAATAGTTATCATGCAAGCATCGGGATGGCACCATATGAAGCTTTATATGGAAGAAGGTGTCGATCTCCGATTGGGTGGGAAGAAGTGGGCGAACGTAAGTTATTGGCTCCAGATCTAGTCGAGCAAGCATCAGAAGATGTTAAGTTGATTTGTCAGAGGCTTAAGACAGCTCAAAGTAGACAAAAGAGCTATGCAGATGCCCGACGGAGGCCACTTGAGTTCATGGTTGGAGATTATGTATTCTTGAAAGTTTCTCCATCCAAAGGAATTATGAGATTTGGTCGGCGAGGTAAGCTGAGTCCTCGTTACATCGGTCCATTTGAGGTCTTAGATCGAATAGGCGATGTTGCCTATAGATTGGCATTGCCTCCGGAGCTATCGGGAGTGCATAATGTGTTTCATGTATCGATGCTTCGGAAGTATAATCCGGATCCGTCTCATGTCATAGAATATGAACCCTTGGAGATAAGGGAAGATATGAGCTATGTAGAGAAGCCGATTCGGATTTTGGACAGAAAAGACAAAGTATTGAGGTCTAAGACGATCCCCTTAGTGAAAGTTCTCTGGCAATACCACACGATGGAAGAAGCTACATGGGAGCTAGAGAGCTTAATGAAGGAAAGGTATCCAGAATTATTCACATGATAAGCTAAGGCAAATTTGGAGGACCAAATTTTCTAAGGTGGGGAGGATGTGAGATCCCTAATTTTCATGTAATTCCTCCATGTTTGTAAAGTATTTCTAAGTTAATATGATTAAATGAATATGAAGATTGATGTGTAATTGATGTATGGATAATGTATGCATGATGAATGGAATATAGAAGAAATAATAAAGTTGAATGTCAATAAGTTAAATGAAGCATGTAGATATCAGAAAATGAATAAAGCATGAGAAAAGAATTAAAATCAGAATTTTTGGATTGGTGATTTAATGAATGGCTGAGATGAGAAGGAGAAAAAGAGGAATTAAATGGTCAAATGGATGAGTCAAAGAGGAAAGAAAGGGCTGAGATGATTAATGAGATGAGCATGCATTAAATGCATCTTGCATGACTCACCATCTCCATCAGCTATCACCAACGTCAGCCCCTTGCCAGCCCCATCCCTCTCGTTCCATCTCCAAGTTTCCAAGTTTCCATTCCAAGCTCCTTGCTAAACCACCTTACTCCCTCACCAATTCACTAAGTTCATGTAACGAAAAATAATCCTTGTCGTTAGACTAGGAGATATCCAAAGTTTGATAGAGTGAATCCAAGTATTGAAGGAGATCTTAACATCAGAAATTTTGGTCTCTAATGAAGGTAAGAGAAGAGGATGATTCTTACAATTTGGTTCATGATAAGGAGTTGTACTGAGTTAGTAGGACATGTGTATGTTGTTTAATTTGAGGTTTGAAATGGTATGATGATTTCAGGTTGAAGAAGTGAAAAACTAGGGTTACGCACTAAGTGATTTTGCGTTCTCGAGGAATCGAGGTAAGGAAATTATGTAACGGACGTAAGGCGGCTATGTCCGCATGTTTTATGATGTTTTTACATGTTTTGGAGAGAAGCACCAGTTGATTTTGTGCAGGAAAAGATGCATTTTCGGACTTGTCTCCTAGTACCAATTAGGTTAGGAGCAGCCGACTGCCTTAAGTAGCAGCCGACTGCCTAGAGACAACCAAAACGCCGTTTTTCGAAAACCGATGCAAACCAGTCGACTGCTATGTAAGCCAGTCGACTGCTATTTTCCCAGAAGCATTCTGTTTCAAACCAGTCGACTGCTATATGGACCAGTCGACTGCTATTTACCAAATTGCATTCTGTTTCAAAAACAGTCGACTGCTATTTCTTAAGAAGCATTCTGTTTGAAAACCAGTCGACTGCTATATGGACCAGTCGACTACCCCCATGTATTTTCAAAGATGAAATTATCGAAATTTTAAATAAAATTAATTTCGATAAAAGGAATTATGAAGCAGCAGTCGACTGCCATATAAGACCAGTCGACTGCCATGTATGAAAAGATGTTTCAAAGCTTATTCAATGTAAACACAAAGGTGTTTTTTGAAAAGTATATTATAAATGTTTTGAGGCTATGGACTGCGTAATGATTATGCATTTCTGATGGCTGAGAGACTCTGATCAAGTCCTCAGTAATATGTATGTTAAGTGAGGAACCCTAGTCCGGTCCTCAAGACCATAAGTGACACCTGACTAGTGCTCACTATGGTATTATTAAGGCAGGAGAGAATCCCTGACATCTACATGGTATACCAATGTACTAATGCATGATTAGAGTCATATGAGTCATATGAATGGGAATGAACGGTTCATATGACGACTCAATCGCTTAAACATTGTACATAGTCTCCATCTATTTCAAAGTACAAGATGTACATATGAAGAAGTATATGATGTATGTTTTAAAGTATGTATGAAGTATGACGTTTTAAAGAAGAAGTATGATGCATGTTTAATATGTATGCTATGTTTTAAAGAAAGCATACAAAGTATGTTTGCCATGGCATTTGAAATAAATATGCATGGTTGCAAACAATGCATGAAAAATGTTTATGATACATGCTTTCTAATGCTCTACATGACATTATAGAGCCAAGTAGGAAAAACGCATATAGAGGCATAGCACGCTCTTTTACATACTTTTCTTACTGAGCGTAAACTCACCCTTTTACGACCATTTTTCCTACAGATTACTTGAAGTGAAATCCGCTCCGACTAGAGGAGCTTGTTTTTGAAGAATCAAGGTGTACCTTCTTGATACGCTTCCCGGTTAGCATAGAAGGTATACTCATATGTTCATGTATATAGTAAATTGTAATTCAGCTACAGTACAGTACAAGTAGGAAATTGTGTATATAGGATATCGGGGATGTAAGATAAGATGATGTATGAGATCCTGTGGAAAAATGGAATGATATGTATATATATCATTTTTATGTTTATGGTAATTGAGTAAAAATATTATAAGCTATTAAATAATTAGCTTAAGGATAAGAAGAGAATGACACTGCATGAACTAAATCTAAATAAAGAAGGAAAAAGATAAGTGATAAGATGAAGTGACGGGGACGTCACATATATATAGTACTATACTATATATAAAATTATATATAGTATAATATATATAGTATAATATGTATATAATAAAATTAAAACAGAAAAAAAAAAGAAGAAACAGAATCGGGAACTCCTGAATCTGCCTCCCGCGTGGAAACCGGCCACCGTCGGCCGGCCGATCGAGGGCGAAACAAGGGAGCCGAGACCATCGCCGGTGAGGGAAGAAGAGGAAGAAATCGACCGGCGGTGGAAAGGAGAAAGGAAACAGAATGGGAATTGGAGGAAGCCAGAAAAGAAAAAGAAAGAGGATCTGGTGGTGTCGGCGGAATTGGCCACCGCCACTGCCACCAAAGCATCGCCGGAGGAAGAGGAAGAGGATGGAGGCCACCTAAGGCGCGGTGAACGACGGAGGAGGAGAAGAAACCGAGGCAAAACCGAGTAGATCCGCCGCCGTGCCGCCGATCCAGGCTGAACGGAGGCCACCGGTAGGTTAGCCTCGATGCCGGCCAGCTGCTGACCCACCGAACCGCCGGAGAACCGGCCACCGGAGGAGAACCGACAGTGAACCCAATCTGACCGGTCTGAATGGCTTGAACCGGCCAGGAAAGGAAGAAAAAAAAAGAGAAAAGAAAAGAAAAGAAAGAAAGAAAAAGAAAAAAAAAGAGAAAAAGAGGAATTCCAGGAATTTGAAAAATTCTCGAGAATTAAGAAATTTCGAAAAATCTCAAGAATTACGGAAACCGGTAAGAAATCCAAAAAAGTGTTAAATTATATAAATAATTTATTTATTTAAATAATTATGGAAAAATTCTAAATTTTAGAATTTAATTTCCAGAAAATTTCCTCGATGACCGAGCCGATGGAATCGGGCGAGTTGAACACGGGCGCGACCTTCGAGAGGCAGTCGCCGACCCGAAACAGGTAAGGGAGACATGTGCCACCGTAAGGTTATTCGGCCACATGTTTTAAATTATGCATTTAATTTATAAATGCAATTGACAATGATTAGTTTTGAAATTTGTGGTGATTTATCGGTCTCAAATTGTGATTAAATACCAGTTGAGAAATATAAACTGTATTTTTCGTGCAGGAGGCTAGCCAAATCGGCAGCCGTTATAGTGCCGAAAAATTATCAAATAATTACTAAAATTTACCGAAAGTCATAATAAATGATTTGATTTCACGTGAAACGATTTTTATGTACGAAAATCGAGAAATTAAGTAAATTTCATAAAACATGAATATAACGATAATTGATTTTAAAATATTCATGTTTTCCTGAATGGTAAAAAAAAAGGAAATCACCGAAATTTTATTCTGTAGGTGATATTTCACGTGAAACGAGAAGAAAATGAAAAAGAGACTGAAGTGAATATTTTTATAAATATTCTTAAATATTCACTAGATTTCATATAAAATCTTTATAGTTTTAATTATGGAAATAATTAATTATGAAAATTCCATAAAGGTTAAGAAATGATGAACAACTATGTTTTTGAGACTAGAGGTCTCTACACGTGTTTTTAGAAGAAAACATGGTGATGGGAATTTAAAGTTAGAAAATAAATATTTTATTTTCATAAATTAAAAAAATAATCTATTTGAATTTCGATAATTATAAAACCATGTTTTCGATTAAATGCACGGAAAAGCATACATATGTGTTTTATGGTGGAAAAAGGACAGTTTTTGCCCTTCTATATTTTCAGTGATGATTTTGCAAACTGTCTTCATCGCAATTTATAAAGAAATGTTTGAAGCATGAATTTCGTTTCGAAATTAATTCCCATAGTCTTTTGATAATTAGCTAAACGAACCTTATGATTTCTATGCATATTTTTCAATAAGCTTTTTATGTATGAAAGTAAATAAGTATGTTTTCCTAAACAGTGATCGAAGTGGCAAACCCCTGGCTAACTTAGACCCAGGCACGCCCGGTCCTTTCTATTTTGTACCAAATGTATAATTTAAGAAGTTACATAAGTAAGTAAGATTTGAGACTAAGGCCTTCCTATAGTTAATGTTATTGCTTGTCATGCTTGCCACATCGTGCATGTTTTCATCTCTTGTGGCATATGTTTAGCCCACGTAGTGCATGTTCTCGCCCACATTGTGCATGTTTTCATCCATTGTGGGTATGTTGGTCCTTCGTGGTGCAATGTTTGTTGTACGACCTGATCAGGTCTACAGCCTATACCATGGCCATAGGTATTCTGTTCCCTCTTCAGAGGATGATGTTCTATTCCCTCTTCGGAGGATGAAGTAAGTGTCATGACCCGTATATTGGCTATATGATTCTGCCTAGTCTCCATGAACTGTATGATAAGTTTTATTAATTATGATGTTAAGTTTCTCAAGTATGAAGCATGTTTGAAACAAGTACGAATTTTTTATATATGTATTAAAGAATTCATACAATGATTTAAAGTATGAAATGCATTATTATGGCATTTGTTTTCTGCATATATCAATACTATGATTATTTTAAATGCATTTCTTATGGGGCTTTAGTACGATATAGTTACTGATTTGGAAAGAGAAATAAATGTTTATTCTAAAAGAATAACATAAGAATTATTTCTAAGATACAGATAATCGAAGAAGTAATTATCCAATGATTGGATATTTACAAATCACTGTATTATACTGTTTTTACTGTACTGAAGAGAAGAGAAGTAAACCACTGTTTTTATTACTGAACTGCCACGTGTTTTAAAGTATACTGAAGTGAAAAGAAATAAGTGGTTTACTCTGTGGAAAAACAGAAATTTCTTCGTTTTGAAAACAACGAAATTAATATTCTCTACAGTTGCTTCTAGGTTCCGAAACAAGTATGGTATTCTAAAATACCTACCTTATTCTATCTGGATCCCTAGCCGACTGTAGTATCCTTCCTACATGTAAGCCTAGAGCCAGTTAGGAAGATTTCAAAGAAAATGAATCGAAAAAAAAATATTTTCAGCATATAGATAGCTGAATATCAAGTGTGACATATAACTCTCTCACTGAGCCGTGGTTTGCTCACTCCCCAATATTAACATTTCAGGTTTTGATGATTGTGAGATCTGACATTTGTGGATTACGACTACCGACTAAGATTTATGAGGTATGATCAATTATTTTCTGTATTTAGACATGTGTACAGTACTACTTACTTATAGATTAAGATAGGGGATGTATATAATATTAATTATTTTATGAAATTGTTTAACATTAAGTGGAAAGTGAAGTATCACAGACAGCCCAATCGGATAAGTTGCGTAAAATAAGGTGAAAAATGTGGTAACGGGTCGTTACACGTAGGAATCACGATCGCATTTAGCATATGCAATAAGCCTTTAACCCCTAGGTCACTCCTAGTGAACGAGTTGTGTCTCGTGAGGGCTTTCAGAAGATATACCCACAAAATCTTTTACTTAAGACTCAATCTTAAAAATTCAAAATAAGACTCAAAACAAGATTAAGATCATGGACATATTTTCAAATCTTTCAGTTCTTAACTCATAACTTCAACAAGAGTCAAATAATCAACTCAATCGTATTCTAATCATTACTTCTCATATTCATGCATACTTCTAAATAAATTCATGCAAATTTCACAATCAACACAACTGAAACATATAATATCAACTTTGCAATTATCATCTTTACATTATTATGAACAAAGTCAATTCAAGAACTTTTTTTTTCTTTTTTTTTTCTTTTCTATTTTCTTTTTCTTTTTCTTTTGAGGTTTCACAATGGTTTCCCTAAGTACTTACTTGCCTTTTTACCCGAATGTTAATATTGGTGATACCAACACCCGGTTACTCAACAAGTAAGCCCTCTTTTAGAGTGCTTTGCATACTCATATTTTAAGTCATTTCAAGAATTTAATCAACAAGATCGAGCAACTCAAAACATTGACCTAGAATTTAAAGCTTTCAACCTCTATTTTTTTCTTTATTTTATGTTCATTTTTATTTTTTTCTTTTATTCTTGTCTATTTATCCTTTGCTTATACCAACTTCAATGAACTAATCACATTATCAATATCATATGAACAATCATATTTAATCATGAACTCACATAAATTCTTTAGAAAGTATTCACTTCAACACTAATAACAATCAAACTACTCTCAACTTTCTTATAAAACTTTGTTTTATTGTAGAATCAATCCTTAAAAGAAAGAAAACATATCATGAACTTTTAAAACTCCTATAAATTTGACCCTTTTTTTAATTTCACTTAATTTCCACTTCCTAAAAAAAACACTCTATAAACTCGTAAACCAATATCCCCCCCCCCCCCCACTTAAATCTTACTTTGTCCTCAAAGTAAGTCTAGCATGCAAAGAAGAACAATAAAAAATTAAAATTTAAATGGTAATACAAGTAAAGAAAAGAAATACTCCCTCGTTTTTACATCCTTAGGTTGCCTCCCAAGTAACGCTTTTGTTTAATGTCGTTAGCTCGACTGCTCCACCTTCCATCATCCAATCCCAAATGCAAACCTTTTCTTTGATTTCTTTTGGTTCTGATTTATGATTACTTCTCCAAAGATGTTGAACTCCACTATGTTATCATCAAACTCCATGGTGAGTGTTTCTTTGTCCACATCTATTTTGGCTTTGGATGTCTTCAAGAATGGTCTCCCTAGTAGCATTGGTGTTGGAAAAGGAGAATTATCATCCTCCATATCAAGAACATAGAAGTCTGTTAGGAAGACTAATTTATCAACCTGTACAAGAACATCCTCAATATCCCTTCAAGATAGGCATTAGTTCTATCAGCCAATTGTATAATAACACCAGTTTCTTTCAAAGGTCCAAGATTTAAAGATTTATAAATTGACAAAGGCATGACATTTATAGAAGCTCCTAAATCTATCATGGGCTTATCAATTATGGTGTTACCTGTCTTACATGGAATACTAAACATGCCAGGATCTCCACACTTTGGGGGAAGTTTCTTTTGAATGATTGCAAACACATTCTCCCCCACAACTACTTTTTCATCACCTTTTAAATTCTTCTTGTTAGTGCACAATTCTTTTAAAAATTTTTGCGTACCTGGGCACTTGCTTGATAGCATCAAGAAGAGGAATGTTTACCTCCACCTTCCTAAAGGTCTCCAAGATCTCTTTGTCTTGCTCTTCTTTCTTGTTGTTGGCTAACTTGCTAGGAAAAGGAAGAGGGTAAGTACCAACATTAAAAGGGACACATTTTTCACTTACCTTGTCAAAATCTCTATAAAGAGGGGGGAGGTTGACAACATTTTTATGTGGTGAAGCCTTAATGTTGACCTCTTCATATGCATTCTCCTTGGATCCAATTTCCTTCCCACTCCTCAAAAAGATGGCACTCAGATTCTCCCTTGGATTCACCATTGGTTGAGAAGGTAACTTGTTTGACCATTAGGCTTCAAGTCTGTTAGGGAAGTAGCCATTTGACTCATTTGATGCTCAAGATGTGCAATTCTTTGATTATTCTCTTATTGATTTTGTAAGTAAAGGCAGCAAGGTTCTTTACAATTTCTTCAAGAGACATGGTTCCACTTTGGTGTTGTGTTTGGGGTGGTGGCCTATCTTGGTATGTAGGTTTGGGGACTTGGAAATTATTTGGCCTATTGTGTGGTGGGACATATGGTGCAGACCTATTTCCATATTGAAAATTTGGGTGGTCCCTCCAACCAAGGTTGTAAGTATTGGAGTAAGGGTCATACTTACCTTGGGAAGGCCCTGGGAATCCTCCTACAACATTAGCTTGCTCTACGGAATCTTCTTGTAAGGTTGGACACATCAGTAGGGTGTCTTACATTGGAGCAAACTCCACAAGCCTTAGCTTGTTACATGTTACCTACAACCAATTGTTGCGCGAGAGATGTTAGATTAGCAATTTGTTTTTCCAAAGAAGAAGTACTTACCTCATGTGCTTGCTTAGATGGTGGTGGTGGATCACGCATTGTATTAAATTGTTGAGAATTGGCAGCCATGTTTGCTATTAAGTTTTGGGCTTCTTGAGGACTCTTATCCACTGAAGCTTCTTCACTAGCTGCATCTATCATACTTCTACCATGGGGTAATAGTCCCTCATAGAAATATTGGACCAATAGTTGCTCATGAATTTGGTGATTGGGCAACTAGCACATAATCGTTTAAATCTTTCCCAATATTCATAGAGTGACTCACCATTAAATTGCCTAATTCCACAAATTTCTTTGCGAATGTTGGCTGCCTTAGAAGCAGGAAAATACCTTCCTAGGAAGAGTTTCCTCATCTCATCCTAGGTGTTGATGGTCCCAAAAGGTAAGTAGTAAAGCAAATCCTTGGCTGCATCTGCCAGAGAGAATGGAAAGGCCCTTAGCTTGATTTGCTCTTCACTAACCCGAGCAGGCTTCATGGTTGAGCAAACCATATGGAATTCCTTTAGATGTTTGTGTGGATCTTCATCTACAAGACCATGAAAAGTTGGTAAGAGATGTATCAAACTAGACTTCAATTCAAAAGCAACATCTAAAGTACGATAAGTAATGCAAAGGGGCTGTTGGCCCATAGTGGGAGCTGCCAACTCCTTTAGAGTCCTGTTCGCATTTTGAGCCATAGCTTCCTCTTCTGAATCACTAGAGAACTCAAAAGTAGGGTTGAATGTGGGCTCAGTGGGAGGTGGATCGTTAGTGGTGGTTGGTGGTAGTTGTCGATGTGGTGTTTGTAGCACTGTGCTTTGGGTTGCTTGTATGTAGTCCCTAATCTTTTATGATTTGTGACTAGAGTCCTTGTCAGACATGCAATCCCTAAAAAGGCAAAAGAAAAAAAATCAGACTTTAAATTAAAATAATTAACTTAAACAAAAATTCAATCCCCGGCAACGGCGCCAAAATTCGATGAGTGTCGTTAGTCATCAAAAATAAAATTTTCTAACTTTACTATATAGATAGTGGAGCAAGGGTCGAACCCACAGAGACTAAATTTATTTAAGTTAATTATTAAATTAAAAATCTAATCTTAGAGTTCAGGGAAAGAAGAAATTTTTGGGTTTCGAAGTTTTGTAAGCTATGTCTAAAAGAGAGAAAGCAAAGATTATTAAATATCATAAACAAATATCAAAAAGCTTCAGTTACAAGGCAATTAATTATTCTTGGATTTAGACGTTGATCATTGATTACAAAATATTATTGTCAATTAAATAGTCAACCGTAGCATAACAACAAGCTATGTTACACCATCTTCCCTTACTGAGTTGTTAGTTAAAACAAGCTCTTTAACTAATCTCTAACTACTTAACCTACCTAGAACAAGCTCTCTAGATATAAGTTGTAGCAGCATTAACAACCAGAAAGATATGAGTTGACATTAGATAACAAACACATCAGCTCGGTTCATTTAATCTAAACCTCAATTCTCCTCCATCCCTGGTGATTAACTCCATAAGCAATTATGAACTTATGTTTTTAATCTAGCAATAGATTATCTAATTAAATCAAATAGTGAGCCCTACCATCTAATTAAGCAAATAATCATGCAAATGTACTCAGAGAATCTTGGATACTTAATCGACAATTATATTATAAGCTCAAAATCTCACAACATTCTTTTTCCTAAGAACAATAAATTTACCTCGTAACTGAATAAGAAACCTACTCACTAGTCATATTCAAGATCATAAATTTCAAATTATATATTATAAAGATTACAAATATCAAGGAAGAAACAATCAAAGAAGCAATCTTTAATAATATAAAATCAGAATTACTAATCAAGATTATAAACTAGCAAGCAAGAACACACAAACAATATTAATTTAAATAAAGAAAACAAAATCAGAATTAAAAATAAAGAAATCAGCAAAATAATAAAAAAAATCTATTAAATCTACTCTAAAACTAAACAAGAGAGAAGAGAGGGAAAAGAGATCCGATTTTTATGAGAGCCAATGTGCTCTTTATATAGGCCTAAGAATCTGAATTAGAGTAAGAGTCTGAGAAGAGTTTTAATTTGACTCAAACTCTTTTTAGAACTTCTCTCTCTTTATAATTTTTTTCTACTCAAACTCTATTTTCCTACTTTATTACATTGTCTTAAAAATAATTCAAACTTTAAGACATAACAAAATTTTTAGACATGTCTTGTCTTCACAAAATCTTGTCTTAAGCTTGCTTTGTTGGAATTCTTTCTAAATCTCGTTATTCTGCCCAGAATTTCGTACTAATTTTGTCCAGACGTTTGACCCATCAAACGAACTCCAATATTTGCGATCTTGTACATTCCGGAAACCTTGAGAAGTCTTCTACAAATTTCATGAAGGCCACTTCTTGAGATCATGATGAGTGTCGTTAGTCACCAAAAATAAAACTTCTTAACTCTACTATGTAGATAGCGGAGCAAGGGTCAAACCCACAAAGACTGAATTATTTAAGTTAATTTTTAAATTAAAAATCTAATTTTAGGATTTGGGGAAAGAAGAAGAAATTCTGGGGGTTTTGTACGCTATGTCTAAAATAAAAAAAAAACAAGGATTATTTAATATAAAAAACAATTAGCAAAAAGCTTCAGTTACGAGGCAATCAATCATTCTTGGATTTTGATGTTGATCATTGATTACAAAATATTACTGTTAATTAAATAGTCAGCCGTAGCATAACAACAAGCTCTGTTACACCATCTTTCCTTACTGAGTCATTAGTTAAAATAAGCTTTTTGACTAATCTCTAACTACTTAACCTACCTAGAATAAGCTCTCTAGATATAAGTTGTAGCAGCATTAACAACAAGAAAGATATGGGTTGACATTAGATAACAAACACATAAGCTCGTTCATTTAATCTAAACCTTAATTCTCCTCCATCCCTAGTGATTAACTCCACAAGCAATTACGGACTTATGTTTTTAACCTGACGGTAGATTATTTAATTTAACCAAATATTGTGCACGCTATCTAATCAAACAAACAATCATTATAATGTGCTCAGAGAATCTTGGATATTTAATCAACAATTATATAATAGGTTCAAGAATCTCACAACATGCTTATCCCAAGAATAATCAATTTACCTCATAACTGAATTAGAAAACTACTCACTAGACATATTCAAGATCATAAAATTCAAGTTTAATATTATAAAGAAGACAATTATCATGCAATAAACAATTAAACTATCAATCTTTAACAATATCAAACAAGAAATCTATAATCAAGATTATGATCTAATAAGATTCTAACAAAACAAGAAATCACAAAGTCTAAAAAAATATCAAGAAAGAAATTGTTAAAAAAAATAATAATAAGAAATCAGCAAGTATAAGAAAGAAAAGAAAAATAAAATTTTTTTGCTAAACTTAATATAGAAATCAGCAACTAAACAAAAAATAAAGAAAAATAAAAATTTTATTAAAAATCCTAAGCAAAATCCTACAAGACTAAAAGAGGGAAGAGGAATGTTGTTTATGAGAGCCTTGTGCTCTTTATATATGCCTAAGGAAGAGTTTAAAAGACTTTTCTAAGCAATGTGGGATTCAAATAAGAGTTTATTTGGGAAACAAATAATTTGACTAGTCAAACTCTTATCTTTATCTCATCATCTTTTACAATTATTTTCTAAGTAAAGTCCCTAAGGCCTATTCTTATTAATTAATTATAGATCTAAGACATAATAAAATTATGTAATTATCTTATTTCAACAAAATCTTGTCTTGAACTTCCTTTATTGGAATTTCTTCTCAATCTCGTTATTTCTCCCCAGAATTTCGTACTGATTTTGTCTAGACGTTTGACCCACCAAACAAACTTTGATTTTTGCGATCTTGTACATTCCGGAAACATTGAGGAGTCCTCTACAACTTCCATGGAGGCAACTTCTTGAGATCAGGTCGTTAAATTGGTCAAATTCGTCAATCTTTTGAACTGGATAGAAAATACTGTACTTTGCTCTTTTTAGCTCCTTTTTATACCAACTTTGATATTTAATACCTAAAACATAAAATAAACATTAATAAGCTCTTTTAGGCATAAAACATCAATAAAGTAAATATATTAGTACAAATAAAATTCACAAAATATCATCCTATCAAATTCCCCCACACTTAGCTTTTGCTTGTCCTCAAGCAAAACCTAAGCTAACTTCCTAAAGAACTAAATCCTGAATTCCAAATCTTAAATCCTAACTCACTTTCGTAGGAATCACGATTACATTTAGCTTATGCAATAAGCCTTTAAACCCCTAGGTCACCCCTAGTGGACGAGTTGTATCTCGTGAGGGCTTTCAGAAGATATACCCACAAAATCTTTTACTTTAAGACTCAATCCTAAAAATTCAAAATAAGACTCAAAAATTTAAAAATTAAGACTCAAAACAAGAATAAGATCATGAACATATTTTCAAATCTTTCAATCTTAACTCATAACTTCAACAAGAGTCAAATAATCAAGTCAATCATATTCTAATCATTACTTCTCATATTCATGCATACTTCTAAATAAATTCATGTAAAATTCATAATCAACATAATTGAAACATATTCATAATCAACATAATTGAAACATATAATATCAACTTTGCAATTATCCACTTTACATTACTACGAACAAAGTCAATAGATCAATAACTTTTTTTTTCTTTTTCTTTTGAGGTTTCAACAATGGTTTCCCTAAGTACTTGCCTTTTTACATGAATGCTAATATTGGTGATCCCAACACCTGGTTACTCAACAAATAAGCCCTCTTTCGGAGTGCTTTGCATACTCATATTTCAAGTCACTTCAAGAATTTAATCAATAAGATCAAGCAATTCAAAACATTGGAGTAGAATTTAAAGCTTTCAACCTCTATTTTTTTTCTTTTTCTTCTTTTTTTATGTTTATTTTATTTTTTTTCTTTTGTTGTTGTCTATTTATCCTTTGCTTATACCAACTTCAATGAACTAATCACATTATCAGTATCATACGAACAATCATATTTAATCATGAACTCACATAAATTCTTTAGAAAGTACTCACTTCAACAATAATAACAATCAAAATAGTCTCAACTCTTTTATAAAACTATGTTCTAGTTTAGAATCAATCCTTAAAAGAAAGAAAACATATCATGATCTTTTAAAACTCTTAAAAATTTGACCTTTTTTTTTAATTTCCACTTCCTAAAAAAAAACTATAGACTCATAAACCAATATTCCCCCCCACACTTAAATCTTACTTTGTTCTCAAAGTAAGTATAACATGCAAAGAAGAACAATAAAAACTCAAAAATTAAATGGTAATACAAGAAAAGGAAAGAAATACTCCCTCGTTTTACATCCTTGGGTTGCCTCCCAAGTAGCGCTTTTGTTTAGTGTCGTTTGCTCGACTTCTCCACCTTCCATCATCCAATCCTAGACCTCAACTTTTTTATCGGTTTCTTGAGTTCCTCCCTCTCAAGATTTTTGCTCGTGGCTATTTCTAGCTCATCTTTAAGAACTTGCTTTTCATCACCTTTTAATTTCCTCTTGGAAGTGCATAGTTCCCTTAAAAACTTGGCATTGCAGGGCATTTGATCATTAATTTCATCAAGGAGAGGAATATTGACTTCCATTTTCCTAAATGTCTTCAATGTTTCATTGTCTTGCTCTTCGTTTGTAGCTTTTGTAAACCTACTAGGAAAAGGAGGAGGGTAAGTAGAAGCATTAAAAGGAATTTGTTTATCACTTACCTTAGCTGTGGATTCCTTAATTTCAACATCTTCATAGTGCTTTATAAAGTTGTCGAAATTCTTTCTCCCTTTTGCATTGTGCATGTCGACATCTCCACCTTTAATATAGAAATCGATTTCATCCTCCCTTTCTATAAAGTTGTCGAAATCTTCATGTGCACTTTCCTTGTATTCAATTTCCCTTTCACTTTTCAAGGTGATGATAGTCACATTATCTCTTGGATTCTCCACAGGTTGAAAGGTCATAGCTTCAATGTTACTTAAAGAATTCATTATTTGACTCACATGGTGCTCAATTTTCTTAATATAAACATCAGCCTCTTGTGAAAATTGTGAAGTTTTAATTTGAAGAGTCTTAACAATATCTTCAAGAGACATACCTAATTCTTGAGGTGGAGGCATACCTGAGTCTTGAGGTAGAGCTTGATATGTATCTTGGAATGGCTCATTGTAAACCTCATACTGATTCCCATAACTAAAATTAGAATGATCCCACCATCCTTGATTGTAGGTATCGTAATGTGGTTCATAATTATAGTATGGGTCATAATTATAGTGTGGTTCATAAGCTTGCTCCATAGAGGCTTTTTACTTCTCGTCTTGGGTGGTAGTGGTGTTTGTGGTGGATGTTGTGGTGTTTGTGGCACCACGCTTTGGGTTGCTTATATATAGTCCCTAACCTTTTGAAGTTTGTGACTAAAATCCTTGTCAGACAAGCAATCCCTGAAAAAGAAAAGGAAAAGAAAAAAAATTAGATTTTAAATTAAAATAATTAACTTAAACAAATTTCAGTCCCCGGCAATGGCGCCAAAATTTGATGAGTGTTGTCAGTCACCAAAAATAAAACTTCCTAACTCTACTATGTAGATAACGGAGCAAGGGTCAAACCCACAGAGACTGAATTATTTAAGTTAATTTTTAAATTAAAAATCTAATTTTAGAAATTGGGGAAAGAAGAAGAAATTCTGGGGGTTTTGTAATCTATGTCTAAAATAGAAAAAAAAAACAAGGATTATTTAATATAAAAAACAATTAGCAAAAAGCTTCAGTTACAAGGCAATCAATCATTCTTGGATTTTGATGCTGATCATTGATTACAAAATATTACTGTCAATTAAATAGTCAACCGTAGTATAACAACAAGCTCTGTTACACCATGATAGGATGATATTTTGTGAATTTTATATGTGCTAATATATTTTTTTTATTAATGTTTTATGCCTAAAAGAGCTTAATAATGTTTATTTTATGTTTTAGGTATTAAATATCAAAGTTGGAATAAAAAGAAGCTAAAAAGAGCAAAGTGCAGTATTTTCTGTCTGTCCAGCTTGAAAGATTGACGTTTTTGACCAATTTAACGACCTGATCTCAAGATGTGGCCTTCATGGAAGTTGTAGAGGACTTCTCAAGGTTTCCAAAATGTCCAAGATCGCAAAATTTGGAGTTCATTTGGTGGGTCAAACGTCTGGACAAAATCAGTACGAAATTCTGGGCAGAAAAACGAGATTGAGAAGAAATTCCAACAAAGCAAGTTCAAGACCAGATTTTGTTGAGAGAAGATAGTTTCTTAATTTTATTTTGTCTTAGATCTGTAATTAATTAATAAAAATAGGCCTTAGGAATTTTACTTAGAAAATAATTGTAAAAAAATGATGAGATAAAGGTAAGAGTTTGACTAGTCAAATTACTTGTTTCCCAAGTAAACTCTTATCTGAATCCCACATTGCTTAGGAAAGTCTTTTAAACTCTTCCTTAGGCCTATATAAAGAGCACAAGGCTCTCATAAACAGAAATCCCTCAAATCCCTCTCCTCCCTCTTCTCTTTTAGTCTTGTAGGATTTTCTTTATGATTTTTAATAAAATTTTATTTTTTTTCTTTATTTTTAATTAGTTGCTGATTTCTTTATTATTTTTAATTCTGATTTTGTTTTCTTTATTTAAATTAATATTGTTTGTGTGTTCTTGCTTGTTAGTTTATAATCTTGATTATTAATTCTGATTTTATATTATTAAAGATTGCTTCTTTGATTGTTTCTTGCATGATATTTGTAATCTTTATAATATTAAACTTGAATTTTATGATCTTGAATATGACTAGTGAGTAGTTTTCTTATTCAGTTATGAGGTAAATTGATTATTCTTGGGAAAAGCATGTTGTGAGATTCTTGAACCTATTATATAATTGTTGATTAAGTATCCAAGATTCTCTGAGCATATTATAATGATTGTTTGTTTAATTAGATAGGGTGCACACTATTTAGTTAAATTAAATAATCTATCGCCGGATTAAAAACATAAGTCCGTAATTGCTTGTGGAGTTAATCACTAGGGATATAGGAGAATCAAGGTTTAAGTTAAATAAACCGCGCTGAGTGAGTTTGTTACTTAATGTTGACTCAAATCTTTCTAGATATTAATGCTGCTATTAAAACTTAATCTATAGCGCTGAGCATAGGTAAATTTTGATAGTTAGAGATTAATTAAGACGCTGAGCCTTTAATTAACAACACAGTAAGGAAAGATAGGTGTAATTGGACGCTGGGGAATTACACTACGGTTGACTACTTAATTGACAATGATCTTAAATAATCAATGATCAACATCTAAATCCAAGAATAATTAAATGCCTCGTAACTGAAGCTTTTTGCTATTTGTTTTTGATATTTAATAATTCCTGTTTTCTTTATTTTAGAATAGTCTCCAAAACCCCCAAATTTCTTCTTTCCCTAAACCCTAAGATTAGATTTTTAATTTAATAATTAACTTAAATAATTCAGTCTCTGTGGGTTCGACCCTTGCTCCGCTATCTACATAGTAGAGTTAGGAAATTTTATTTTTGGTGACTCACGACACTCATCACACCATCTTTCCTTACTGAGTCGTTAGTTAAAACAAGTTCTTTGACTAATCTCTAACTACTTAACCTACCTAGAACAAGCTCTCTAGATATAAGTTGTAGCAGCATTAGATAACAAACACATAAGCTCGGTTCATTTAATGTAAACCTTAATTCTCCTCCATCCCTAGTGATTAACTCCACAAGCAATTACGGACTTATGTTTTTAATCTAGCAGTAGATTATTTAATTTAACCAAATAGTGTGCACCTTGTCTAATCAAACAAACAATCATTATAATGGGCTTAGAGAATCTTGGATATTTAATCAACAATTATATAATAGGTTCAAGAATCTCACAACATGCTTATCCCAAGAATAATCAATTTACCTCATAACTGAATTAGAAAACTACTCACTAGACATATTCAAGATCATAAAATTCAAGTTTAATATTATAAAGAAGACAATTATCATGCAATAAATAATTAAACTATCAATCTTTAATAATATCAAACAAGAAATCTATAATCAAGATTATGATCTAATAAGATTCTAACAAAACAAGAAATCACAAAGTCTAAAAAAAATATCAAGAAAGAAATTGTTAAAAAAATAATAATAATAAGAAATTAGCAAGTATAAGAAAGAAAAGAAAAAAAAATTTGCTAAACTTAATATAAAAATGAACAACTAAACAAAAAATAAAGAAAAATAAAAATTTTATTAAAAATCCTAAGCAAAATCGTACAAAACTAAAAGAGGGATGTTGTTTATGAGAGCCTTGTGCTCTTTATATAGGCCTAAAGAAGAGTTTAAAAGACTTTCCTAAGCAATGTGGGATTAAAATAAAAATTTACTTGGGAAACAAGTAATTTGACTAGTTAAACTCTTATCTTTATCTCATCATCTTTTACAATTATTTTCTAAGTAAAGTCCCTAAGGCCTATTCTTATTAATTAATTACAGATCTAAGACATAATAAAATTATGTAATTATCTTGTCTCAACAAAATCTTGTCTTGAACTTCCTTTATTGGAATTTCTTCTCAATCTCGTTTTTTCTCCCCATAATTTCGTACTGATTTTGTCTAGACGTTTGACCCACCAAACAAACTTTGATTTTTGTGATCTTGTACATTCGAGAAACCTTGAGAAGTCCTCTACAACTTCCATGGAGGCAACTTCTTGTGATCATGATGGAGATCCACTTGCTCGTGATGTTTATGGGCTTAAGTGCTAGGTATTATTATAAATACCTTGTAAACGCTATTGATGCACAGATCAGTAAATTGAATTTTCAGAATTTGAGTGTGCCTTTCTCTTGGGTTCCCTCTCTACTAGGCTTATCAAGGTCTTTTTCCTTGTGGCGCCTCCTTCTTCACCATCCACCATTTCTATACCTTAGGTTCTCGAATTCTTATTCGTAGGGTCAAGGTCCAATACCTTTGGGTTCGAGTCTCTTTAGGCTTCGGGTCTAGGTTTCAAAAGTTGTCATTCATCAACTTTGTTTATGTCCTTTGCGTTTTTAGCTCCTTCAATTTCCAAGCTACGTTTCCTCTTGTCCGTGCGCATCAGATCAGGTCGTTAAATTGGTCAAATTCGTCAATCTTTTGAACTGGACAGAAAATACTGCACTTTGCTCTTTTTAGCTCCTTTTTATTCCAACTTTGATATTTAATACCTAAAACATAAAATAAACGTTAGTAAGCTCTTTTAGGCATAAAACATCAATAAAGTAAATATATTAGTACATATAAAATTCACAAAATATCATCCTATCAGATCAGGTCGTTAAGTTGGTCAAATTCATCAATCTTTTAAACTGGACAGAAATATCTGCACTTTGCTCTTTTTAGCTCCTTTTAATTCCAACTTTGATATTTAATACCTAAAACATATAATAAACATTAGTAAGCTCTTTTAGGCATAAAACATCAATAAAGAAATTTATTAGCACATATAAAAATTACAAAATATCATCCTATCACCACTGAATCTCTTTGATCAAGAACATTCAATTTTCATGCAAACACATATCAAGAATCATAAAAGTGGTTTGACGAAATAAACCTAAGCTTTAGATATCGTAATATAAGGCTTATTCCTAGTTGATGATGTGGAATCTTCTTGACTTGAATCACAAAGGTAAGCTATCCAAGCATCTAGCCTTTAATAGAGATCCACAAAAGTAGCAATAGAGTCTTCAAAAAGGTTGGATTGTATCATGACTGTCACTTCACTAGAACAACTTGATTGTCATAAAATCATCACAACTTCTCAATCTCTTAAAGCTCACAAGCATGAAGAAAACATTTTTCTTGAAGCAAGCAAGAGAGAAAAGATAAAGGACAAGAGTGGGCAGTAAAGACTCTACTACTTCTTGCCGCTAACCATTAAGCAAATCCTCTAAGTGTGACTAATCATAATAGTCTATTTAGAGGCTAGGGTAAATATGTTTCATTAATTGGTACAGTTACCTTTCAACCCTTAGACTTATTTTTAATTGCAATTGGGTCCATTTCTTCATTAAACTATTCAATTAGAGGTAAGGCCCAAATTATGATTAAAGATAGGGGGACTCAACTTAGTTAAACACTCTTAATTAAGTCCAATTAACCAAACCCTTCTAGTTAAACCCAATAATCCCTTTTAATTATAATTTGACCCAATAACTTAATTAAAACTCTTTTAATCAAGTTTACTTAATTAAATACATTTAATTAAGCATAATTAAAATCTATCCAATATGTCCAAATGGAAAATTTCAAATTTCCCTAGACCAATCTATTTTCATCCATTAATTGTGACCCCCCGGGGTGCACCTGCTGGTCCACTGACCCGAGCCACCGCCCCAGGTGGGTCACTCATCTGTATTGTCCGCTTTGGGGTGAACCCACAGGCCACCGCCCCTCATGGCTTTCTCGGAGTGTGCCCTTAGGCCACAACTCCAATTCGCGTCCCCAGGAGTTCAAACTCAAGACCCTTAGGTACCTAGTTCCAACGCGCGTTTTATTGTGATGCCCCAGGGTGCACCCGCTAGTCCACCGACCCGAGCCACCACCCCAAGCGTGTCACTCATCCGTATTGTTCGCTCTGGGATGCACCACACAGGCCACCGCCCCTCACGGATTTCTTTCGCGTCCGGAGCGACTAGAACCCTTAACATCATTAAAGGTCAAGTCACTCCTAACCAATTGTCTAACAATTGGTTAGGAGTGACTTGACCTTTAATGATGTTAAGGGTTCGAGTCACTCCGGACGCGAAAGAAATCCGTGAGGGGCGGTGGCCTGTGTGGTGCATCCCAGAGCGGACAATACGGATGAGTGACACTCCTGGGGCGGTGGCTCGAGTCAGTGGACTAGCGGGTGCATCCCGAGGGGTTACATTAATACTCTTTGTGTGACCCATTTGGCATGTAACATCATGGCAATGGAGTTGAATCATAATTGAAATTCATAGATCAAGTTGGGCAACTAGCTATGTAAGATGACTACTCAAATGTTAAAGTGGTTAAGAGTGATTCCCAACTCAAAGCCTTTTAGTTATAAGTCTCTCAATGTAATTAATATCCTTCCATCAGTTATATCTCAATGAATTAATAAGCATGGGACAATGTATATTTATCAATTCATCATGTTGGTTCTTACAACTTTAGGATTGACTCCAATGAATCTTATGAAACTGATTTCATCAAGGGCTTATTATGCCATGGAGATGGACTTGTATAAGTCAATCTCAAGTCAAGAACAACCGAGATATGTTCTCTAATTTTACTTGGGGTAATGGATCCTCTTTGGACCACTCATCCATCTTCATATTCTTCAGGCCACATACAAAAGCAACCTAATTAGGCATTTGAACAACCAAGTAAGGGTGAAATCAAGTGTGACGTTCCATATATAAGATGACTTCGTGTCGCAAGTCAAAGAGTTACTTACATGACTATCACATGAGAATGCCTCTATAAGTGAAATTACCAAATGGTATTCTTATGTGGAATCATGTTCTTGTTCTAATAAGCACCCACATGTTATCCTCAAGTATCTTGCATACTTCAATTTTTGAGATCAACTACCTACTTTACAAGTAAGAGGCTTAAAATGTACTAGTCTTTAGAGCATTATCAATGCCTATTCTGTACAATACATTTACTATGAAGGTTTTTAAGGGAAAAAAGCTTTGATGCATAAGGATCTCATAATTATAAGCTTTTATAATTCTTTTGTAAGACTTATCAGGTCCCATAAACTTCACCATATTTAGTGACAAATAATCACTATTATTGTTATTCTAACTAGTGAAAGGGTACATTTATATCACTTATCATAAGTGATTATGCATCGTTATGGTACCATGTCTCATGCCAAATGAATTGACTCTAAGACATACAGTAATATTTTGTGTATTAAGTAGGTGGTTATTGCTTGTTTTTCATGCCCAAGGCAAACCTGGGTAGGTTTGGTAATGGTGGCTGTTATGTGTACCGAGGTGACTTCTCTTATCTTTAGGACCAAGTTTGATTGTTTGAGTAGATATGTTTGGATGGGTCAAATATTTATCTTGTGTTCATATTTGGTTTATTTTGTGTATCCATTAGGATTCTCAATTAATCTTAGCTATTTGAGTGCCAAATAATTTTTTTTTTGTGTAAACCACAAGTATCCTCATCTGTTTTAACGATCTGAGACTAATACTACTCGGAGCTTCGTCACAGTTAAAACTCCTCACCCCTCTCCAAAGGTGTGTTTAGTAGGGGTTGAACCTAAGAGTTCTTCCCACAAACTCATTCTACTTTGCCAACTAAGCCACAACCCATGGGTGAGCCCCAAATAATTTTGAATGCTAGCAAAATTTATCTTGTTGTAGACTTCTATTTGTTCATTAATTTTTCTATTTTTCATTTTTTTTATTATTTCTACAAAGATTGTTAATTAAGGTTTCATTTCATTCTTGCTTTTATTATCTGTTTTCTACAAAAATAAAAAATAAAAAAGTTAAAAAGAAATAGTAAAAAGAACCAACCTAAGAAAATCCAATTAAAACTTTTTCAAAAATAATGTTTTATAACTTATTTTTGTAAAAGTTATTTATCGATTAAATTGGAGAAATCATATTCTTTCTCATTGAGCGTTTTATTTTATTATTTTTAAAAGCATTTTTTATATTTAAATCAATTTAGAAACATTGAAGTTGAAGGTACTAAAAATATTAATTACAAATTAATATATAAAAAAGTTAAAAAGAAAATGGGAAAAAATAAATTCAGTCCTTGGGAACGATCCATTACGATTACGAGACCAATAGGTTGGCCACTACAACCACACACTCAAACAAAACAACATATCTCAAAAGATCTATCGGCAGAAGTCACAAAGAAACATCCCATTGAGCTGGAGAAAATGGCACTTGCTCTTTTTAAACCGCCATTGCCATACCTATCCCAATTCTCCTCCCTTCAACACTCAACTCCTACTTGGCATAACCCCAATTGCTTTTCTTCTATCCCTCAATCTTCATCTCCATCTCCATCTCCATCGCCATATCCAAGCTTTGCTCATTCCAAAGGCCCCAGAAAGACGGACTCCTTTAGCGTCTCGTATCGGCACTCCAGCAGCGAGGACGACGAGAATTGGAGCTTTGACGAGGCAGTGGCCCTTTTCAACCGAAGGGAATACTATAAGTGCCATGACTTGCTTGAGTCCTTATGGAACAAAGCCGAGGAGCCCGCCAGAACTCTCATTCATGGCATCCTACAATGCGCCGTCGGATTCCACCACCTTTTTAACCAGGTGGGAACTGAATTCTTCATCTTCTAATGCATATGGGTATGTGTTGAAATGAAAAATCTTATGCAGAACCATAGAGGAGCCATGATGGAGTTGGGAGAGGGGCTATGTAAACTTAGAAAGTTGAATTTCTCGAGTGGACCATTCTATGACTTTGAGAAAGACATTTCTGCTGTTCTGAACTTCATTTATAACACTCAAATTGAACTGGCTGCCTGTGAGTTGTTCTCTGTTTCTATCAATCTTTTCTTTTTAGATTCTAGCTAGCAACGTTATGAGCTACAAAATTAGCAAGTGAAATACATAAATCCTCTATGTTTACATCAAAATAACACTAACCCTTTCTAGTTTTAAAATACAAACATTTTCACTTTCAATACTATCTAAAAATCGTAAACACTAAATTTTAGATTCTAAATCCGGAAAAATCATAAACTATAAACTATAACCCTTAAATTCTAAACCCAAACAAAAAGCTTTTAAATTTTAAATCTTAAACCTTATTAAAGAGGAATTGGCCAAAAAAAACCTTATTAAAGAGAGGAAAATTGGTATTTTAAAATTAGATGGGTTAGTGTTCTTTTAATATAAATATAAGATTAGCATGAACCTCCTCAACCACTATTTGCAAAATATCAGCATTTCCCTTAATTTGACATCATGATTTACTATTTCTTACCCTTGAGCCAACCAGGTGGTGATGATCTTTGTGTGACAATGGAGCAGTCAGAGAGGTCATACCTTCTTCTTGGAGGCTATGCTGCGGGGCAGCATCTTTATCATCTTCGAACAGATGCCAATCAAGTTATGTACATTGTTTTCTGCCCTCAAAGTCCTTATAGCTCTGCCCGGGGTTCAGCTCCAGTGGTAAGGCTTCCAATTCTTAAAGCTGCTGAGGGCCATCTTTTGGTCGGTGAATAAAGTCTCTGCAGCCATCGATCTTTTATACAGTACTAGAGTAGAATCTGAATCTGTTTTTTAAATATGCAAACATGTTGGACTTTAATTACTACCATATAAATTGGTTAACAGATTAATGCAGTAGTAAGTTAAAGTTAATTTTATTTGGAAACATTACATCAGTTTTCTGAAAATCATAAAAGAAAAGTAATGAACCAAATTATGAATCTGTTTACAGTTACCTAATATGTGCTTAAAAGGAATAAAACTTGAATAATTAAGTGAGAATAGATAAAACGAAAAATAAAATAGTGAAAATATATATGACATAACAACATAAATTGTCTGTTCAAATATTATAAGAAGTGCAGGATGAATTTACATGCATCTAAGTAAGAGGTCCATAGCCAAAATTTATAAGAGCTGATCCACCATTAAACATCTACATGCATCATGGCAATACACCAACTGTGCTTTTATGGTGTATTTGTGTGTTGCACTTCACTTTTAATGAAGTTGAATTTACAAAATGTTGTCATTTGAGTAAACTTTCTAAATGTAGTAGATATTCGTAGATGCAGAGTTCATATCAACTACTTGTCAGTTTTGTGATTTCTTCATTTAAAAAAACCATGACGATAAATTAATGTAAACACCTCATTTTGTTCGAAATATTTAAAAAAAAATGAAATGACTTTAATTAAATCAAGTTCAACTATCAATCCAATTAATTTTATTCTAAACTGATACTAGTTTGAGCTTATACTAAATTCAACTTTCTAAAATGTTAAGTCATTTTTTAAATTCATTTTTAATTTTTTAAATAACTACTAGGATGACTTACTTTGTGAGGTGGTTGGTTGAATGAACCTATAAAGAAGACAGAAATTAAGAGGTATCGGATTTGATGTTTCGATACGCACTTCAACAATCAAGTTAGTATTAATGTGAGGTAAAGAAAAATGAGTAAAGCAAAGCTTGAGTAACAAAGAATTGAGGAGAGCTTAGGTTTTACTTGGTAGGAAGGATGAAAATGAATGAGAATGAAAAATTTACTAATCTAATTATTAAGCTACAAAATAAAAAAATAATTATAAAACCTAACTATTAGATTATCAAATTTTTTATCCTCACCTCTTTCTTTCTTTCTTACCAAGTAAAGTCTTAAGGTTGAAGAAGAAAGGAGGATTCTTTTATAGATTGGTGATGGAGAGGAAATGTTTTAATAGCTTTCATCCTTTCCCTTTGACTTCTATTAATATGTGTAGGATCACATAGTCCAATTCCTGAATGACAATTGTTTGGTATTATTGTCTTCTAAGATTTGTTTCCTAACGAGGTTCAACCAATCAACTAAGCCAACCGCACAGCCTGGATTCCAATGATAAGTCAAACTGATAACCATCGTGTAATTTATGCTTTGGGCCTAGAGTAGGCTCCAAGCGTGACAAGTTTCAAGACTTGTCTTTTAAACCACTAACTTGTTAATTAAGCTTCATATAAAATTAATTTAGGTTTTTCAATTTACGGTTAGGTTTTGAACCCAACAAAAAATTAATATGTATATTTGTATTTTTCTTTCTATTTTGCTCATGCATTTTTCTTTCTTTCCTTTCATACATCATCTTTTTTTTTCACATTTTCTGACTGCCTCTTTCTCAATCACTCTTCCTTTCTTTTTTTTTTTGGAAATTGTGCTACCAAACACAATTTTTAGGGCTCAATCAAATTAAAAAATAATAATAAGAAAAAAAACTACCACATAAATAATCTCATACATAAACACTCTTAAGATGGAAGAAAACCTGCAAAATATATTGCATGAATCAAGGGACCCTCGACTAAAATAATATATTTTGATGAAAATACCAATAAAAAGAACTGAAAAAACAAACACGAAAAACCACATATACAATATGACATGACCAATGGCTATGAGTTCAATTAATAAAAAATTAAAAAATTAATCAAAATAATAATGTGTTATGATAAAAATAAAAAAAAAAACCTAAAAAGGTAAAAATAAAAAATAAAAAGCTTTAAAAAAGGAAAAAACCATGTACTAATAAAAAACATTCTTACACAATTTATCACATGGATGTTGTAAATAAAGCATTTCAATCTTTTCTACAGCAAGCTATGATGTACCATTTGTTCGGTGCAAAAAATTTGAAGCTAGGTGAGACTAAGTTTTCACATTGGAAATAATTAGGCAGAAAGGAGTAATGTAATTGCAAATGATTTCAACAAAACGGCACCCCACAAGAATAAACTAGCATAAGCTGAAGTTGGTTTCACTTATAAATGAAACAGAAAAGAGATGTGAAAGATAACTAAAGTTTGACTCCCTGATCAACTAGGAGAGAATAGAAGCAGAAAAAAGACAGGGTAAAGAGAGTGCTGCTACTTGGCAAACTTGCCATTAATCATCCAAAAGAAACAGAAACTTATCATCCACATGCATAGCCTCCAGCTCCACCAAATCATCTTCAGAATTTTATTCCAATTGCAAACGAATCCCCTGGCAAGCAATGATCAACAAACATAAATTAAAGCATAGAGCGAGAGACTTGGATTGACACATTTGAACATAACCTTGAAATTATAAAAACATTATCTGGCTTTCTTTCTGAATTATTAGTTCCTAGTTGTTCAAAGCATTCTGGATACATTGCCACCGTTTCAGAATTTCTGTGCATGTACCACCAGGAAAAATATAAGCTCACTTCTCTGAGGCTCATTCCCTTCTCATGCAGACATTTTCATGGAAATGACTAGTTGAGGAATGTTAGCAGTAGTCACTTTTACAGTCACATTTTAACACTTTCTATTTTATTAGACCACGTCACTTTTTAATTTTACATAAAGACCAGTTACCTACTATTATAGGTTACTTGAAAATTATTTTTTAGCATCCACATACTTTAGCTTTTCATTTCTCATATAGGTAACCCATCTTCATGTAAAAATAGAAAATGACATGGTTCAATAAAATGGAGAGTGTTGAAATGTGACTGTAAAAGTGACTGCCACTAGCATTCTCCATGACTAGTCAGATTGTATACAAATAAGTAGATGACGAACTAGGGAGGCAGAAATATTAGAAAACAATTAGTCTGGATGTATATGTATAAACTACCTACATTACTAATGAGTTAGAAAAATGCAGCTTATCTGTGAGCTTAACAATACTGAACAATGAAACGAAAGTTCTGTTTCTGCTTCCCAAGAATTATTACCACATTTTCCTCCAAGGAGAAGATTTTGGGTTAAAATCACCTCTATTCCCAATTACAAAAAGAAATAAAAATGTAGAACCTTAGTTGAAGTAGGATAAACAAAATGAGAACCCGGTATTATGCCATTGAGTGCATCTAGGAAGTTTTTAGTAAAGCCTACTAATCATCTAAAGCAATCATAATTGTTCTAACAATAAACAATTTCCTAGACCCTACACACATGCAAGTACAAAAACTTACATGAGATAGGGCCTTTAAAACAAGGCTATTTTCCCCTCATTTAAGATGCATCAATGCTTTCATGCTTATCCTCTGCCTCTTGAGGTGCCCAATTACAGAAGTATATGAACTGAATTAGTATCTACAAATGCGATAAGGTACTACAAAGAATCTGGAATACTTTCAGGGTAACTGTAGCAAGTAGCAACTCAACTAAAAAGTAAAAATAATAAGGATGGCAACATAAGGAGATCTAAACAGAAAAAATCAACATCTTCATAGGGACTAGTGACTCCAGAAAAAACATTCATTAAAAACAGTTAAGTATGATATCATAACCATCCGTAATAAGGATACAAAAGTATCAAGCAGCACACATCCTCCTGCATCCACCAGCCATGGTAAATTTGGTCTGATTCTTGACCAATCAATGCTTTTAACAACTATGCTATAGGAAAGGAAAAAAAAGTAAGGGTAAAAAATCCAAGAGGAGCCATTCTCAATAAAATGATCAATAGGACTCAAAGTAAGTCAAATAGCAAGATAAGTAGGTCAGATTTACCTTCCAACATATGTGGAGTTTCCAACCAAAGCAAAGATAAACATAAAAGGGTTCAGACCCTGCATGCATGGAAGAACATGTTATACAAGATTCAGCCCCTGCATATAAATTGATATAGATAAAAAATTGCTCCTCCCTATTTTCCTCCCTCTCTGTCTTAGGCAGAGTTTCTCTTCTGCCTTTGCTTTCACTTTTTCTCTTCTTTATTTTGGATGGCATTGATAAGGAGCTAAATAGCAAGTGTCAGGCCTATGTGGCTAGCTTCAAAAGCCTTTTTTTTTTTAATTTCATCAAGCTAATTAGCATTTCACAAAAGTTTTATGAACTTATCAAAAGATGAAAATAAGCTCTAGAAACAAATGTTGAAGCTCCAATTTGGTGTTTTAGGGCAATGAGAAAGCACTTTTCAAAAAGCTTCACAAGAATAATTTGTCTAACTCCAATAACCAAACACATTCTAAGATAAGCCACATGCTTATTCCAGTGTATCATAGAAGTTCTATAAACAAAAGGGAGCAACAGATTTCACCAAATGAGCTTCTGTTTGTACCCGTGCTTGTGTGTGACTATTGAGAACTAAATCATTCAAACAATGTGCTTACCTGTACATTCCCTCTCCTAATCTGCAAAATTGATCAGGAAAACTGCATTAAGTTCAGCTAGACAAAAATAAGATATGCTAATTGTCAGCTTAAAACAAAAGGTTGCGTAAAAATTTCATGCTATAATGATTCTATTATTAAAGATATGCTTTGTGAAAAATTCACATTCTATTGGTGCATAATGTGTCTTTGTTATAAGAGCAAATATCAATGAAATCTGCTTGGGGAAACATATGAACAATACTCAAACTTTTACGCAATTCTAGCTGACTGCATAAACTTCTAATTTGATAGTTGATCCTTTTGACTCTCCAATAATACAAATACCAAGTTTCAGTTTAGAAATTATAGAAAATTGAATCACTGAAACTATCATAAAACTTGTGCCAATTAGAAAGCGATATTATAATATTATAACTGCAATTTTGTTAGTTTGGCCCCAATCTACTAGCTTCAGCTTTTAGGTCAAACAGTTGACACTACATCCTGTTTGTTCTAATGCTCTAGGGTTTTAATCCTGACACCCTTTGCTATGTCAAACTTTAATTTAACAGCAAGTGATGGCTTGTGGTTCAACCAGTAGCTCTTGCAAGGGAGGGATGGTGCCAAAAATAATGTTAACATGTCCCAGGATATCAATGTAAACTTTTAGGCTAGATTGGATCTAAAAGACCACATGAGAACCATAGTTATACACTTCCAATAAAAGTTATAAAAGTTAAGTCCAGTGTTGTAGTTACTAAAAGTTCAAGGATTAGAAATTTAAAACTGAAAGATTGTTCAAAGGGTCATCAGCAACCAAGTGAAATTTAAAAATATCATATAGCATTTGAACTTTCCATCTTTTTGGGTGAAGCAGTAAAAATCTACTAATTTGGTTTGTGTAAACCTTACATTTAAACAAATTTGGGGAAGGCGTCCACCCATGTAAATAGCTGCCATTGCCCAACCGAGAAAATTTCCAACCTCACTACTTCCTTCATAACCACTTTCTCCTAATGACACAGAATTGACCTGAAATCCCAATTGCAAAATAACTCAGTGGTTGGTGCCAATTATTCTCCTCAGAAAAGTTTAATTTAAAAAATCACTATGAGTTCAACCTAAATTAAAGAAAAAAGGGCCTAAAAACGAGAGATATGTAGCCAATAAGCATTCAAGAATGTAGCTTTTCCAGTCCCTAAAACATGGTAGCATCCACTTTACATGCTTATCCAGAACAAAAAACAAATTACAAATTTTTTTGACATGCTACAAACTAGATGTCAAATAAAATAGGTAACGCTCATAAAACAAATAACTATAAATAGAGGAGGTCCAGGAGAAACTAGTGATCATATAAATTCTTTACAATTTGGCTATACATGCACATCTGCTGTTCCAGCAAATAGTTTTGAATATATAGAGGAAGCCAATTACAGATTGGACCTACCTGGAAAAGCTTTCTTCCTATTTTTATTGCAAATCCTTGATTTATTTTCTTATGCCCTATGTGAAGTTTACTGAATGCTGAGAGCTGGAAATTACATGAGCCAATGAACATTAGTGCAGACACCTGAAACAGAGAAGAGATAATATATTATATTTGTTTTTTAGGACAGTATAGGATTTTTGGTCTCCAAGTTATAATCACCAAGCATAGCAATGACTTGGTGCTTGAAGCAGGGGCAGGCTGTGGAGAAGCAAGTGCACCGAGCAATGGCTCTTCAACTAAATTTCCTGTATGACGAGGAGGAGTCATTCTTTGTGCAAGAAAGGATCCTGCTGTGGGAGTATGACTTCTTGATAGAGATCTTGCTGACCTAACATATAAATAAGAAAGCAAAAGAAAATTATTAGATAACCACTGCATGCAGTATTCCAAAGGGCATATCAAAACACGTATAAGGTTTTATTTGCCTTCCACCTTTCAATATGACACACATCTTGAAATAGTTTGATTCATTAGATGTTCTACAGGTCACTGTAAACTTGGTTCTAATCATCTCAGAATCTCAAAAAGAATGAGAAAACTCGCACTAAGTTTATCTTTGTGCGTGCACCATGCATGTCACATCAATATCAGTTACTTTCTCTTCCTAAATGTCACAAAATTTTGTTGAACAAAAAATGTGACATTACAGTGAAATATAGGAAAGTGACTATTTATGGCGTAAAGGGAATTTAAATAATATCTGTATTTAGAGGTGTACATGCATGGGGAAATGGTTAAACCAATTCTAAGTCTGATATGCTTAACTAAATGATAATGAAGGAGATATTGATGCAAATTCTATAAATTAAATTGAGTTTTATAACCAATTCTAAGTTAGTGGGCTCAATTATTCCAAAGAAATTAAAGAATAAAAACACAAACTAAACAAAAGAAAAAGAATCATATCATTTATGTTCCTCATGTACTATGGTTGTTAGCGTATTAAGTCCAAAATTTAGAGAAAATATGAGAACTTTAAGAATTATAATGAATTACATGTAGTATAATTCTCTGCCTAAATTAGTCGCTGGGAGAGGAATAGGAGAACTTAGTCTGTCAGAATTGATAACTTGTTTCACACCAAAATTGCTAATGCATTTTCCAACTTTTTCCACTGCCTCAGGTTGGTACTCTTTGAAACCCTACATATTAAAGCATAGTACATCAATGAAAACAAAATAAGATCCATCCTTCATAGAAAATAAGCAGCCATCAAAACCCAATAAAGCACATTAATAGTACTGCAAATGCTTTAAAAAGGTTATGCATATGTTTCATTCCATAGGTGGGAAACTAAATACAGGTGTGGTGATATGAGCATATATCCTGAAATTCCTTTGCAAGCCGTAGTTAGATTGAGATTGTTCCACAACCACATATACAGTAAAGAAAAAGTCAAATAGAATTGATCCATGGAACTCAAGACTTCCTACTAGAATATTTTTAAAGTTTTTTCCTGGTAAGCATAGAATTTATTAACAGTAAAATGTAACATACCAACTAAAAATCAGTACATAAACAACCAAGAAAATAGAAATTAAACTTAAATACATCTAGAAAATGCCAATTAAAATAACTAGGAATCACCCAAATGGCCAAACCATTATGAACAGAGAAAAAACTGCAGACCATAATTTCAAAGCCAATGGACAGTTAAGTAAGCAATGATCTATTGGCTTATTGTTGTCCCTATATGTTCAACAACCGTCAGCAATGATCAACCTCTGATGGATTATTCTGTCAGGATTTCTCCTAAACCTGTGCAAACACACATCTATTTATGGAAACTTGTTCTCCAAAAGTTAAGCCAAACAAGCTACAAACTAAAGTATTTGCACAAGTTAAAGTTGACCAAAAAAGGCATGCTTAAAATTTCTTCTGATACAAAAATTTATTATTTACATTCATTCTTTTCTTCCTCCTTGTGTATAAGCTCCCAGTAAACTGAAGTACAATTAATTTCCATCAATATTGATTACTAAAAATAAAAATGTAAAAAAATATTACATTTATGCTTCTCTTGGTAAAGCAATCAAATCTATCTCATTAAGAACTAACCCAATTCTACATGTAATAGTTCAAAATACTACTCAACTGAACTTGAATCATGGAGAAACCAAGTTTGTAAAATCAATATGAAGATTTGTTTCATGCATTAGCATGCAAATGTACATAACTTCATAACATACCATATACTCTTCTCAAGTTACACACACACAAAACTATTAATAATAACTAGCATCTTTTTCAGAATTCAGATTTTCTTTTTTAGTTAAATCAAGGCTCCCTTTGTTTTGTAGAAAATAACTTTAAAAAAAATGATTTCTTCATTTTTTAGTGTTTGCTTGGTATAAAATTGACCGGTCGACGGAAGTTAACTTATTGGTCAATAGAAAATGAGGTCATCTTACTGAAAATTGTCTTCTCCTTTTGAAAAAAGAAAGAAAATTTTCGGAAAAAAGCTGTCAATATATATGGCTACCAACCAAGCTCGTGAACATAATTGTACTCAAGTTGGACCTTGGATATGATTTTTAAAACTCGACTTAATTTTGCCTAACCTAAAATACTGTTTTTATTTTTATTTAATTTTGATTAAGATTACTATAATAACTAAATTATTTTTTTTAATAAAATTCATAATTTTAACTATCAGCTTCATATATAATAAAAATTATTATAAACAATATTTTAACTAACTTTAAAGAGTGATTTTGTGATATTTGTCATGAAAATCCAAAAATAAATAAAAAAGAAAAGGCAAAAAAATTAAAATGAATAAAAAAATAAAAAGCAAAAAATTTACTAATGAACAAAAGCATAGCAAATTTTTAAAGTCAAAAATGTTGTGAAAAAAGAAACAAAAAAGGAAAAAAAGAAAATGACTTTTCTAATTTATTTTAATAAGATCATTAATATTGTAAATTACTAAAAAAATCAACTGACATAACTAAGATAAAACTGAAAATTTGTCCAACCTTTATTGTACTAAACCCTAGACTTCTTTAGAATAACAATGCTACAAAGCCAATGTATGAAACACAAATATCAAGAGAAGTGTTTGGAAGATTTACAAGTATGCACCAAAAACATTCATCATCATCATCATCAAAGCCTTTATCCTAATAAATTGGGATAAGCTACATAAACCAATATCTAAAATCACGTTAAATCGTCCAAAACATTATAATGCATCAAAAACATTATACATTATAATTCTTAGGAGATATTAATGTGAAGAAAACATTTATTCCGGGGTTAATTCCACTGAGATTCTCAAAGTTTTACCATAATTCAACTTTAGTCCATTAGTTTTGAAAATGGATACTTCGGTCCAAAATCACAAATGAGTTTAACATATATTAATCAAATACTAAACTTGAATTAATAATATCACATTCCCAAGTATCAACAATGAATTTTATTACTATATATTATTTATAAATTTTTTAAAAAAATTATTTTATATAAGATTTTCATTTTTTAATACCAAAAAAGAGCATTATAGATATTTCATGAGTAACAAATGTTTAAAGTAATAGATTTTTTTTTAATAATCTTAATAGAACAATTTTTTTATACTGTCAAATTTATAATTTTGGACAAAATGTCCATTTCTCAAACTAATGGACTAGTATTGAATTATGATGAAAACTGATGCACCTAGATGGAATTTACCCTTTATTCTATAAAATATGGTGTTTTTAAACAGCAAAAAAGGATTTATATTATCAAACAATTTTTTAATATAATAAATAATAAATTTTTTTAAACAAAAAATTATTTATATTAATAAACATAATTTTTTAATTTAATAAATGGTACATATTAATATAGTAAACAATACTATATTAGCTTAATGTTTATTATCATTTTAATAGTATGAATATGTTTAATCGTTTCTTAATATTTTTCAACTTAAAATATGCTATTTTTATATTTTATTGACAAATGCTTTTATATTACTTTTTGATAATAAATATAAATAATAATATTTTTATAATTTAATAATAAATAGTTTCTATATAAAATATCACTATTTTAATATTATAATTTTTTATATTTTAACAATATTAATATTTTTAATATTATTATGTTAATAAAAATAATATTTTAATAATAATATTATTTAGATATTATAACAATCATACTATTTTATATATTTAAAATTTAATATAAAATAATAATAACAATAAATAGTTTTATTTTATGTGTTTAATATAATATTTTAAATACTAAATTTTAATATTTTAATAATAAATAATTTTCAATATTTAACAGTTATATCAATATTATTTGACAAAATATTTTCAAAAAACGGCCAAACAACAACAACACTTTTTATTGATTCATCCAAAAAACATTTCCAGAGTGCAGAGCTTTAACTAGACCATTCCGTTAAGTAATTTTACTCTGAGCATGGATTAATTTTTTAATTTGCAAAATTGTTGCATAAACTTTGCCAAGAGAAATGTAGTTTAACTTCTTACCTTGTCACACACATTACTGTACTTTAATCGAGGATAAATGTGACCATAGTATACTGTCTGTGCCATAAGAACTAAGGTAGTCATCGTATATAACTGCAGTTTGATACCATACAAGGTCATGTAAGTCAATATTTGAGAATATTAGAACAATATACTAAGAATTTACTAGATTAACAACATTCTGGAAGTAGTGATGTTCTTACAACTGCCATATAGTATTGTGTTGGAAGCTGCAAAGAGAAGCGATGAAGTTTCAGTAAACTGGTTGTGCAACAAAATTCCCCATAGAAATCAAAATATTTATTTCTTTCAAACTAGAATATTCTTAATATTCTTTTAAGCAATAGTAGAAAGTTTTCCTGATAAATGTCTTCTATCTAATTTGAAATGTCTCTGGATAGCAAGAAAGTAGTAACTGTTTCACACTAAAACAGGTTAAAAATTTAAAGAAAGAAAGATAAACCATGTGAGGATGTGAATAAAAAGAATTAGTAGTCATGTTATCAAATGTGCTAACAAACTGAAAAATCTACAGTTTACTCAAACATAATATCAGACAAGCAAGGAAATAAGAAGAAAAAAAAGGAAATATAAAATTAATACAAATGCATTTAATCCTGCTAGTATATTATTGGTTCAGTTGTTTGCTAAGCATAATCCAAGTATTAAAAGGAGTTTTCATCTATCATCCACATAAAAATGTCATAAGCTTATGATTACAAGATGAATTTAAGCTTTGAGTGGATCCAGCAAAAGGCCATAGTTAAAAAAATTTAGGCTCCATTGAGATTTTTGTTCCTTGCTTTATTTTTTCTTTTGGAAAGCCAAACAGATAAAGGCTATGTATTAATAGAAATTATGTATAAATATAAATTACATTTTAGCCATTTGCTGATTTTTAATCATATATATGCTTTTACACTGATCAATTTCTTTTAAATGAAGGCCTCTAATCTAAAAAATGAAAAATGCAGTTAGTGATACTCGTTTGAACTTCATACCAGCAGAACTCCCAAGTGAAAACATGACCATTTAAGCTAATGCTCAAGGTCCCACTCTGTTAACTTTATAGAAAACAAAGAGTGAGTAATGAAGGGAGGAAACGAAGCATACTATTTTATGTAAAGAAAGAAGACAAAGTCGTTGATTTAAAACACAAAGTCTTATTAATTTATTAACGTAAAAAAAAGAAAGTGAAAGTAACCAAAAAAAAAAAAAGCACCGACGGCTGATGGGGCGAATGAAAAGAGCTTGCTGTTTCTTAAATAAGATTTTGAATTCAAACATTGTAAATAGAAAAAATAGCGCAAGAACTATTTCATTCGCAATCCTATCGTAGCTCAATTCTAAATTTATAGAAACCCAAAATAACCATAAGAAACATGAGGTTTCGAAAAAAAGGAAATACAAGTGCTTTTGCTTGAGGAGCACAACCGAGGAAAGACAACGACCCAAAATAGGTAAAAATCTATCTGTAACTGTGACTATGTATGACCATGCATATGGAAAAAGAAAAGGGACACTTACAGTAGCCGGCTCAAGAATACAGCCGAGCAGATTGAAAAGGTCCCTGAAAGAGCAAAACAAAAAGAAATAGAAAAAGAATTAAGAAAAGGTGGTAGAACAGATTGAAAAGATCTCAAAAAGAGCAAAACAACAAAAAAAAATCGAAAAAGAATTAAGAAAAGGTGGTAGAACAGATTGAAAAGAACTCAGACAGAGCAAAACAAAACAAAACCAAACAGAAAGAAAATAGAAAAAGTAGAAAAGGTGGTAAAATAGAAGGAAAAGGCACCCAATAATCCAAGTAATCAAAAAGCCGAGAGAGAGGCCCTCAACGGATTTCTCCTTATAGTTGGTGACAATCTGAGGGATTTCAGCCAGGCCCCAACTTATTACACTCATCAAACCCAATAAAAAGGAGACCTGATCTCTTCCGCTGCAAATACAGTAGTTTATGTACAATCTCGCCCATTCCCAGCATTCCCCACTTGTTGGGCAAGTTGCCATCGTCTCTGCCTCTGCCTCTGCGTCCTTTACCTTCTGGTCATTGAAAAGTTGGTATTTTCTCATCAAATCACGTCATTTTAGGAAATTGATTTTTACTATAAATACATATTCCGTTACCTAATTGGTATTGGTTTCCTTTTTTATATATAAAATAGAATGAATTTTTTTAACATTCTATTATTTTTGGAAATATGAATAAAATGATAATGACAGAGAAACTCACGGCTATGGATGACTCAGCCTGAGCCTGAGACTGAGAAAAGAGCATCTGAAGTAAGGAAAGGGTTGTTTCTTTTTGTTTTGGTAATAATATTAGTAACGATAAGATTCTAAATATTTAAAAATTATTTGCAAAAATGGCAGGCATGTTCTGCTTCTGTTGTTTCCTTTTCCACCGCTCCGTATTACTCGCAGCCGCTTTCGCCCTACTAGACTATCCATCCCTTCAACTATATTCAGATGAATGACACGGCCTTTCATTTTACTTTCAATGGTCAAGATTAACTGAACTATTTCTTTTTTATTATTATTATTATTATTATTATTATTATCATTATCATCATCATCGTCGTTGTCCTCATATATATATATATATATATATCATGCATTTAGGTACAAATAAAATATCTAATCTTATAATTTATACGTTTTTTTGTTACATCTTATAATTTATCAGCATGTTTGGTACATAAGATTATTTAAAGGATAAGATATTATCATCTTAGCTTATGTTTGTTATGTATTCTAAGCAATAGAATAGGATTAGTGGAAGGATTAATCATTCTATACCAATAGGATGACTTAATCCTTTAGAAAAGTAGGAGATTATTTTTAATCCATAGGATTGGATATATTTCAAAAAATTTTAATAAGAAATTGACTATTTTACCCTTAAATTTAATAAATAAAATTATCAACTAAAAAACAAAAACATTAACAAACAATCAGGAAACCCCTTTCCTCTTCACTTTAAACTTCTCTTGCCACTGGTCACGTTTTTTCTACAATTTCCTTTGGACTTTCTCACCACAACTCAGATCACTTTTGAATTTTCTTTCAAGTTTCCAGGTAACCAAATAAACTTTATCTCTATTGCAATTTTTCTTTCAATTTTTTTCGAATTCATTCGTTTTTTTTTTTATATTATTGTTGAACATTTTGATTAAACAATTGTACTTTGATCGCTGCATGAATGGGATGCTTTGATCTTTGATTGTGTTTGTTGTATGCTTGATCTTTGGTTGTGTTTATTGTTTATGTTAGATTTGCTATGATTGATGTTTTTTTGACAAGATAAATATGAATATCGTGAATGAGTTGATGTAATGTTCGATGAAATGTCTAAAAGAAATTCTAGCACACTATTAGAATATTTGGTTGCTTCTTTGTCTTCATTAGATTTGTGGTTTGGATTCTCGAAATCGAATAAATGAAGATTTTCGTGGACCCCCTGCACATCAAGTTGGCACCAGCTTCTGGTTCTCCTTCTCAACCATGGCGTTTGCTCATCGTAATAACCTTTTCACCTTTTCAGTTGTAGATAAGCTAATTTTGATGCAACTTTAAAACCCCATTTATTTATTTATTGAATTAAGTAATTTATCATTAAAGTGCGTTCTGTTTTGAATTGATGAGTCATTAGCTATGCTAGAGATAAATAGAACATACAATACTGTGTTAAAATAGTTGTTAAAATAGTTTAGTAACCATATCTATATATATGTTTGCTACTTTGTTAGGTAAGTACATACAGTACTGTTTGAGCTTTGTTATAGGAGGTTTTGGCTTTCAATGAATAATTCTGTTTGAGCTGTTGTTGGTTTATTTTGATTTTGTTATATTAACTAAGTCATAAATGAAAGAAATAAGACAAAATAATTGAAAAAGTATGGGAAAAATGAAAGAAATTTAATCATGAATTATTAGGCTTCTTTTTGTTGTATTGGTTATTAGAATAATTGATACTTGCATGAAATTAGGTTAGCATTTAGTCTGCATGCTACTGAAGTTGTTTTTTGGTTAAAACTTAAAAGAACAGTAAGAAGGAAGAAAGATGGCTTCTTTATCTTGTTATATAACTTAAAAAAACTGCTGAGTGGCCTAGCTTTTCTTAACGATAACATTTTAAGTTACCATGAGTTGAATATCTCAATTTAAAAGTCAAGTGCATCAAATATAACTCTTAAGCAGTTAAGCTTAATTGTCCATGCATGATGTAGACAATTGAATTGTGAGGTTAGGTACTAAGATGAAACACGTTGAGTTTAGCAGTAGAATTTCATTTAGCTCATTTTTCTCGTGAGGCGTAGGGTCAAAGTTTAATTAGAAGAAACTTACTTTGTTACTTTGTTAAAATAGTTTAATAACCATATCTATATATATGTTTGCTAGCTTAGTTAGTAAGTACATACAGTACTGTGTGTAAAGAACATGAAATCGGTAAAGAATGTGCGTATTTTGCTGGCAGGTGTACTTTCTAAACACAAGTGTTGTTAACTTCATGCATATGTGACTTAGTTAATGTGATGTTCGATGAAATGTCTAAGGAAATTCTAGCACACTATATCTTTAAAGTGTGTTCTGTTTTGAATGGATGAGTTATTAGCTATGTTGGAGATAGATAGAACTGACTTCTTCAATCCCAGTAAATTTTGTTTAGCTGACATCCTGCTCTTTTTTATATATTATCTATTGAAAGAATAGAATACAAAGATGTTTTTTAGTTATATTGAATAAGATCTTGTAACATCCTGTTACGTCCTCTTTTAATACAATTACCAACTAACTTTTTCTTTCACATAAGATTGGTTAGGCTATTTGTCGGGTCATCCTTCCCTCTTCTTATACCTCATAGCTAATCGCTTAACATGGCAATCTCAATTTTAACGAAAAAAATTTCTCATACATACACATGAGTCATTATACACATGGGTTTAAAACTTTCCTTTAAATACATACTAATTCCTATAACAATTTACATCCCCAACATGGTCTCATATACATCACACTACTGTACAATAGCTGAAGTACATAACAAAATGATTATACTTTCAAGGAATTGGAAGCGTGCTGTTAACTTTAAATTGCCATATGTATTTTGAAATGACAAAAACTTAAGGATCTTTTATGTTTTGATTCATATTGTAAATTTGCTTTATCACACATAATTTTCTCAAACCATTTTAAGTGTTCATAACATACATTAAGACCATGATTTAATTGTATATTCCTATTGGTCTTAATACTTTACAAAATGAGTTTGAATATTTTCATGGAAGTAATTTTCTCAAGAAAATATTAAACACAAGTTTAGAAAATTACTTAATAAGTTTTTGGAGAAAGATTTTAGTCAAGAAATACTTCCACAAAATTCATAAATGTTTTGGGTTGAATTAAAATCAAACTCTACATCATTTCTAACCCAAAATAGCCCAAAAATATGCAGGAAAAATATGAAGGATCGATTCCCTAGGATGAAGATTCCCTAGGATGAAGGATCCATCCCAGAATGGCAGAATGCTCCCAGGAAGCAAAAAGGAAGCATGGGATCGATCCCCTAAGGGAAGGGATCGATCCTTTTATGGCAGAAAGCCTCCAACAGCTAGTTTCCGTGAGATACAACAGCTAGTTTTTGTTTTGGCTCCAACCAACATTCACAAACCATCCAAGGGACTATAAATAGAGGCTTAGAAGCTCAAGGAAGTAAGAGGAATAGCTGAGCAACATCTTTCATCATCTTATTCATCTTCCTCAAGCCTCAATAACAATTCAAGTGCTACAAAGTCTTTATCTTCCATCATTCTCATATTCTTTATATAGCATAGCACAAATATTGTATAGGATTTTCCTTGTGCTTAAACATTGTAATCACTTGCCTACCTAGAGGCCTTTCTTTGATTACATTCTTTGTAAACACATTCACACCTTGTAAAAGGAGAGGTTTCTCTTTAGTCTTAGAAAAAGAGGGAGGTTTCTCTTGAGCCTTAGAAAAAGGGAGGTTTCTCTTGAGCCTAGAAAAAGAGAGAGGTTTCTCTTGAGCCTTGAAAAAGAGGGATTGTAAACACAAATTCAAGGATAGTGAATTTGGAGAAAATTCTTGGGAGCGTTTCAAGGTAGAGGACGTAGGCAAGGTTACCGAACCTCTATAAATCGCTTGCGTACATTTCTCTTTCCCTTCTTTCTTTATTTACTTGCAATTATATTTGTGCTTATTGTATTGAATTTGGATTGCATGCTTGGATAGCCTAGAGAACTTAGAAAGCTTCAATATAGGCTAAAGAATTTATAAGAATCGAAAAACGAATATAAGGTTAGCTAAGAACCGATTCACCCCCCTCTCGATATAGCCTATAGAGCCAACACGTGCCTCGAAGGAATATGGTACAATCCAAAATATATGCTCCTCTACCGAGAGCGAAAATCACTACAAATAGTCTGGTTGGAAAAATAAATGACTGAGTTTACGCTTAATAAGGAGTATATATAAATCAGCGTACTATGCCGCTATATACAGGTTTCCTACTTGGCTCTATCGTGTCATGAAGGATCCTTATAAAACAAATACCAATTAAAATATAAGTTCATCAAATACCATATAAACATATAATCCAATCTTATAAATCACTTACATATATTCAGGTAATTCAAATATTTGCATATACATCAAATCAATTGATATTACATATACAAATAACTTCAAATGGATTAGAGAGATGATTAACATCCAATAGAATCATGCACCAAATAAATCCCGTAAAGGATGCACATAAAAAGTGGTGTACCCACATATGGGCCAGGGCTCCTCCTTTAAGCCAAACACATATAAGAGATAAATGGCCATAGTCGATAATCCACAGTGAACACTAGTCAGGTGACAACTGTGGTACTGAAGACGTGACTAAGGTCCCACAGCTAAATACAAATAATATACATGATTACCAAAGGAGTCAAAAATCTCAAAACATTTGTTATCAAATTATTACTTTTTGAAAACCATTGATATTCATAAACATTCTTATATACCTTATTGGTAATACAAATATACTTAAAAAATAAGCTTTAAAACACTATTTTCAAAGAGGGCAGTCGACTGCTATGACATATATCGATTTAATAAATTTATTTTCTTTTTAAAATTTATATATTTGAAAATTCAAAGGCAAGTAGGGCAGTTGACTAGTTCGCAAACAGAATGTTTTCCAAGAAAATGCAATCGACTGGCTCTTTGACAGTCGACTGGTGCGCAAACAGAATGCTTTTGGAAAAATGGCAATCGATTGCTATATAGGGCAGTTGACTGCTTTAGGTCGGTTTTGGAAATAAGTATGTCACGGCTGTTTCTAGGCAGTCAGCTGCTTTTTAAGGCAGCCGGATGCCCCTAGCCAAAATCAAATTAGGAGTAAAACTAAGATTTAAACCCCCTCTGCACTTATAAAATAGTTTAATTTACTTTCCTTATCTCAATTAACTCAAAAACACAACAACCTGTTGCACCAATAATTTTCCCTTCACTTTTTCAAAGCTGCAAAAATATCATAGTAATCATTAATAAATCAAACCTCCATTTAGATCAAACCTTTCTAAGGCTTCTTACAACACCTAAACTTCATCTTAAAACCTTTAAGTAGCACAAACCCTCTTTTGACCAAACCCTTAAGAAACCTCTAAACTTGATCTTATTTCCTTTCAAGGTTATAAACATGTTATACCCACTCAACACAACTCCAAATCTTAGATAAAATTGAAAGAAGCAATTTCTCCTCTTACCTTTGTTAGTGACCAAAATAATAGCAACTAAATACTCCCTAAAGCCTTTGATTCAGCCCTCCAAATTACAAGTATAGCTAGAGCTAGTGATGAGGAGCAATTTCATTAAGCAAGCTTAGCGATTTGATAAAAGAAGAAGGGTGTTTGTCAAGGTGAGCATGAGGAAGACTTGAAGAAATTTGAGAAAAAGAGCAACAATGGCAGTCAACCCTCTTGATGGAGATGAAGACAAATAAAAGTCTCATTTAATTCATATTTATCCATTAATTATCATCCCCTTTTTGACTTTTGACTATTTGACCTTTTGACCATTCAATTGCTCTTATTCCTTCCATGTCCCACATCTCACTTTAATATATTAAGGTTATAATTATTTCCACATAATCATAATATTCTCATAATATAAAAGTCAACTCTTTGACTATAAAGGTACATATGGGGCGACAATATGGATTAAATGACTAAAATGCCCTTAACGGTACAATCACTTAATTTTCGACATTCTCAAGAAGTTATCTTCTTAACACTTAAGTATTTTGAGCCCACGATTCACATTTTGCCACTTCGAGATCCGTCTGGATTATAGATTATCTTGTGGGACCCACTTGGTATGTTTCCTCCTTTACCTATAATACACCATACAACTTCTTAATATAATTTATCCAATCATTCTAGCTTGGGATACTATACAAATATGGAAAGGTTAAAGGAAATTGTGGATTTCACATTCTCCCCACCTTTAGGAATTTGGTCCTCCAAATTTGAATCAGGTTATCACTCAAATAGTTCAAGGTATTTTTCTTTCATCAAGCTCTCCAGCTCCCATGTGGCTTTTTCCGTAATATGATATTGCCAAAGAACCTTGACTAGTGGAATTATCTTAGACTGCAGCACTTTCTCTTTTTTGTCCAAAATCCAAACTGGCTTCTCCACATGGCTGATGTCCTCCCGAATCTCCAAAGGTTCATATTCTATGACATGAGATGGATCCGGATGATACTTTCGAAGCATAGACACGTGAAAGACATTATGTACTCCGATAGCTCCAAAGGTAGTGCTAATCGATATGCAACATCTCCCACACAGTCTAAGATTTCAAATGGCCCAATATAGCGAGGACTAAGTTTACCCCTTCTACCAAACCTCATGATTCCTTTGGATGGAGAAACTTTCAAAAATACCAAATCCCCAACAGAAAACTCAAGTGGTCTGTGTCGAGCATCTGCATAACTCTTTTGTCGGTTCTGAGCTGTCTTAAGTCTTTGACAAATCAGCTTGACATCCTTAGAGGCTTGTTCAACTAGATCTGGAGCTAACAACTTGCGCTCACCCACTTCTTCCCACCCAATCGAGGATCGACACATTCTACCATATAAAGCTTCATATGTGCCATCCCAATACTTGAGTGATAGATATTGTTGTAAGCAAACTCGGCTAATGGCAGGTGATCATCCCAGGAGCCTTTGAAATCCAAAGCACAAGCTCTCAACATATCCTCGAATGTCAGAATGGTGCGCTCGGATTGACCATCAGTCTACAGATGGAAAGCTGTGCTAAAGTTCAACTGAGATCCCGTGGCTTCTTGAAAATGTTCCCAAAAATGAGAAGTGAACCCGGAATCTCTGTCAAAGGTAATGCTTATTGGAACCCCATGCAACCGAACAATCTCTTTAACATATAAATATGCCAAAGCACTTAATGAGTCTGTAGCTTTGATAGGTAGGAAGTGAGCGGACTTAGTTAATCAATCCACGACCACCCAAATACTATCATGACTTTTCCTAGTTTAAGGCAATCCCATAACAAAGTCCATCGTAATGTGCTTCGATTTCCACATAGGTATAAGCAGAGGCTGTAACAAACTGGCTGGTCTTTAGTGCTCCACCTTAACCTGCTGGCACATGAGACACTTTGTCACAAATTCTGCTACTTCTCTTTTCATATCAGTCCACCAATACACCTTGCATAAATTATGATACATCTTAGTATTCCCTGGGTGTAAAGTGTACTTAGTAGAATGTGCTTCGATCAAAATCAACTTCTTCAACTCTTTATCATTAGGAATATATACGATTCTTAAACCTCAAAATTCCATCACTACCATTGGTAAATTCTGATGGCATACTTGATTGAATCTGATTCACCGCCTCGATACACTTAATATCCTTCCTCTGAGCAACTCGAATTCTATTTACCAACTATGGCTCAATCAATAAACTGGCTATCATCCCATAACGCTCAAATGGTGTAACATTTAGGCTGAGGCTTGCAAACTACTCAAGCAACTCATACTCTCGGACATCATGTAAGACATTATTCCCACATGTTTCCTGCTCAAAGCATCTGCCACCACATTGGCCTTTCTCGGGTGGTACAGGATCTCATAATCATAATCCTTCAGAAGTTCGAGCCATCTCCTCTGCCTCATGTTCAATTCCCTCTAAGAGAACAAGTACTTCAAACTCTTATGATATGTAAAAACTTGAAATTTCTCCCTATACAAGTAATGCTGCCAAATCTTTAGAGCAAATACCACTGCAGCTAACTCCAAGTCATGAGTTAGGTAGTTCTTCTCATAGTCCTTTAATTAGCGAGAACCATATGTAACCACCTTACCATGCTGCATTAACACACAACCCAGACCTTGTGCGGAGGCTTCACTGTATACGAAAAAACCTCAAGAACCATTAGGAATGGTGAGGATAAGTGCAGTCGTCAGCCTGCGCTTCAACTCTTGGAAAGTACGCTCGCAAGCATCATCCCACTCAAACTTCACATCTTTGCGCATTAAGCGCGTCAAGGGAGCAGCTAACCTCGAAAAACCCTCAATAAATCGTCGGTAGTAGCCTAGCAAACCCAAGAAACTCTCAATCTCTGTCACTATTTTTGGTCTCTCCCACTATACAATAACTTCAATCTTCGTTGGATCGACCAAAACACTATCTTTACTGACTATATAACCCAAAACGGAGATTTGATCCAGCCGAAAATCACACTTACTTAGCTTAGCATACAATCCTCGATCTCTAAAGGTTTGTAGGACTATCCGAAGATGCTGCTTGTGCTCTTCCCGGGATCTTGAATACACCAATATGTCATCGATAAAAACAATGACAAACTGGTCCAAGTATGGCTTGAACACATCGTTCATTAAGTTCATAAATGTTGCGGGGCATTGGTTAGACCAAACGACATCACTAGGAATTCATAATGGCCGTACCATGTACTAAATGTCGTCTTAGGGACATCTTCACTCCGAATCTTCAATTGATGATATCCCGATCTCAAGTTTATTTTAGAGAAGACTTATGCACCCTGAAGCTGATCAAAAAGATCATCAATCCTGGGAAAAGGGTACTTGTTCTTGATTGTGACTCTATTCAACCATCGATAGTCAATGCAAAGGCTTAAACTGCCATCTTTCTTCCGGACAAATTGCACAAGAGTACCCTACAAGGATACGCTAGGTCGTATGAACCCTTTGTTTAGTAGTTCCTGAAGTTGCTTCTTCAATTCCTCAAGTTCCACTAAAGCCATCCGATATGAAGGCCTAGATATAGGTTTAGTTCCCAACAACAAATCAATGGTAAATTCAACCTCCTTATTCGGAGGAAGTCCTGGAAGTTCATCCGGAAACACATCGAAAAAGTCACTACCGAAATTTCATGAAGTTCAGGACGTTTTTGTTCTACATCCACCACATATGCTATAAATCCTTTACATAACAAACATATTCTATTAAATTTATTTTCAAACAAATCACTTAACAAATATACTTTTGCATTAAACATTTGCAAAATTTACAACATAGCTAATGGGAGAAGAGAAGATCACAATTTTAGCATAACAATCCAAAATAACATGATTCCTAGCCAACCAATCCATCCCTAATATGACATCAAATCCGTACATATTTAATAGGATTAGGTCAGCTATTGATTCTCTCTCTTCTACTCGTAGCTTACAATTACAATACACTATTTCCATCATTTGAGATTTCCTAAATGGAGTATTTATTTGTAACAGGTGTCCTAAGGGTTCAGGTTTAACAGGTAATTTCATAGCAATCATGGGAGATACGAATAAGTGCGTAGAGCCTGGATCAAATAATGCAGTGACTTTATATCAAAAAGATAAATCTTACCCTTAATCACCTCAGATGAAGTATCAGCAGACTCCTTATCAATTGCAAATACCTGACCCTGAGTCACAGCTTTCTTTCCCTTTTCTGCAACCATGGCCTTACGCTGAGGCTGAGTGGTCTTCTCTGATTCCTCGGACACCCTTTGAGTAATCTTGGGACAATCTTTAATTCGATGTCCCTTCTCACCACACCAAAAACAAGCCCAGTCGCTATACGACATGTCTGTGACCCATGAAACCTCCCGTAATGGTTGCATTTCTGCATTACACTCTTTTGCGAGCTAGCGGTACTACCTGCTGAAAATTGGGATTTCTCATCAGCTATCTTAATCCTGGTAGATCTGGGAGTCCCTTCATCCTTCTTACCTCTCCAGAATGGATATCTATCACTTGAGGTTCTCTCCTCTGACTTTCACTTCATCTTTTCCTTGCCTTTACCCTTAGCTCGAAAATCAGCTTGATGAAACTCATAGTCCTGCCCATACAGCTGAACCTTAGGAACCACCTCATCATATGTGGTGATATCTAGAGGATATAGCTTAGATGTGATAGAAGGCCTCAATCCCTCCATAAACCTATAAGTTTTGTGCTCCTCACTCCTTAGAACTTCAAGATCGAATCTGCTCAAGGTAGTGAACATTGACTCATACTGATCAACTGACATAGTACCCTGAGTCAAGTTCAGAAACTCCACCTTCAACTTCGTCTAAGCAGTGCGTGGGATCTGTTGTCTATTGAATGCCTCTAAAAGCATGTCCCACGTTACCTCTGGATGCCTAGCCTCCAATATGGTCTATGTGGACTGCCACTAATGTTCTGCCTCATCCACTAATAAATATGTCGCTAGGCCTACCTTTTACTTCTCTGAACATGTCATGTACCTAAATAATTTGGTGACCGCCTTCACCTAATTCTTTGCGGCTAATAGATCTCTGTCCCCTTTGAACTTAGGCGGATCTAACTTCTTAAATTCTTTAATTAGACCAACACTACAATAAGCATTAGGATCTCACCTTTTAGAAGCTTGAACTGGTGGGGGCAACTCTGGCTGTGCTAGTGGAGGCTGTACTGGAGGAGTACGAGGTGTAGGAGGAGCATTCTCATATGGAATAAGAGGTACTGTAGGTGGGGCTATTGGTGCACTAATGGCCACATTTGGGAAGTTAGACATAAATTGAGTGAATAGAGTGGCCATCGTTTCAATACTCCGCTCTACTCTCGACAGCAGGGAGTTTGGGCTACCAGGTGGAGATGGAGGAGGAGAGTGTGTTGGGGGCAGTTATACTCGACCCCGTCCTCTTCCTTTACCAGTACCCTTATACGAGTACTCATTCTGCCAACATCACCATAAAATCAAACGATTTAGTATAACTTTAAACACTTATACCATGCATATGTATTCAGACAAGTATAGTACTTGGGGATGTAAACTATTTCTAACCTAATAACACCGACAAACATCATACTAACATCGCTCTGATACCAATCTTGTAACATCCTGTTACAACCTCTTTTAATACAATTAGCAACTAACTTTTTCTTTCACATAAGATTGGTTAAGCTGTTTGTCGGGTCATCCTTCCCTCTTCTTATACCTCATAGCTAATTGCTTAACATGGCAATCTCAATTTTAACGAAAAAATATTTCTCATACATATGCATGGGTTTAAAACTTTCATTTAAATACATACTAATTCCTATAACAATTTACATCCCTAACATGGTCTCATATACATCACAATATTGTACAATAGCTGAAGTACATAATAAAATGATTATGCCTTCAAGGAATTGGAAGCGTGCCTCGAAAGAATACGGTACAATCCAAAATACACGCTTCTCTACCGAGAGCGAAAATCACTGCAAATAATCTGGTTGGAAAAATAAAGGAGTGAGTTTACAGTCAGTAAGGAGTATTTATAAAAGAGCGTACTATGCCGTTATATGCAAGTTTCCTACTTGGCTTTATCGTGTCATGTAGGATCCTTATAAAACAAATACCAATTAAAATATAAGTTCGTCAAATACCATATAAACGTATAATCCAATCTTATAAATCACTTACATATGTTCAAGTAATTCAAATATTTGCATATACATCAAATCAATTGATATCACATATACAAATAACTTCAAATGGATTGGAGAGACGATTAACATCTAGTAGAATCATGCACCAAATAAATCTTGTAAGGGATGCACATATAAAGTGGCATACCCACATATGGGCCAGGGCTCCTCCCTTAAGCCAAAGACATATAAAAGATAAATGGCCATAGTCGATAATCCACAATGAACACTAGTCAAGTGACAACTGTGGTGCTGAGGACGTGACTAAGGTCCCACAGGTAAATATAAATGATATGCATGATTACCAAAGGAGTCAAAAATCTCAAAACATTTGTTATCAAATTATTACTTTTTGAAAACCATTGATATTCATAAACATTCTTATATACCTTATTGGTAATACAAATATACTTATATAAAATAAGCTTTAAAACACTATTTTCAAAGAGAGCAGTCGACTACTATGACATATATCGATTTAATAAATTTTTTTTTTTTAAAATTCAGATATTTGAAAATTCGAAGGCAAGTAGGGCAGTCGACTGGTGCGCAAATAGAATGCTTCTGAAAAAATGACAATCGACTGTTATATAGGACAATTGACTGCTTTAAGTCGGTTTCGGAAATAAGTACGTCATGGCTATTTCTGGACAGTTAGCTGCTATTTAAGGCAGTCAGATGCCCCTAGCCAAAATCAAACTAGGAGTAAAATCGAGATTTAAACCCCCCATGCACTTATAAAACAGTTTAATTTACTTTCCAGCCATTCAACCACATGCAAACATAGTTACCTTACGTCCGTTACTTATATTCCTTACCTCAATTAACTCAAAAACACAACAGCTTGTTGCACCAACAATTTTCCCTTCACTTCTTCAAAGCTGCAAAAATATCATAGTAATCATTAACAAATTAACAAATCAAACTCCATTTAGATCAAACCTTTCTAAGGGTTCTTTTAACACCTAAACTTCATCTTAAAACCTTTAAGTAGCACAAACCCTCTTTTGACCAAACCCTTAAGAAACCTCTAAACTTGATCTTATTTCCTTTCAAGGTTATAAACATGTTATACCCACTCAACACAACTCAAAATCTTAGATAAAATTGAAAGAAGCAATTTCTCATCTTACCTTTGTTAGTGACCAAAATAACAGCAACTAAATATGCTCCAAAGCCTTTGATTCAGCCTTCCAAATTACAGGTATAGCTAGAGCTAGTGATGAGGAGCAATTTTCATTAAGCAAGCTTAGCGATTCGATAAAAGAAAAAGGGTGTTTGTCAAGGTGAGTATGAGGAAGACTTGAAGAAATTTGAGAGAAAGAGCAATAATGGCAGCCGACCCTCTTGATGGAGATGAAGACAAATAAAAGTCTCATTTAATTCATATTTATCCATTAATTATCATCCCCTTTTTGACTTTTGACTATTTGACCATTCAATTGCTCTTATTCCTTCCATGTCCCACATCTCACTTTAATAAATTAAGGTTTTATAATTATTTCCACATAATAATAATATTCTCATAATATAGAAGTCAACTCTTTGACTATAAAGGTAAAATGGGGACGTAATGTTGGTGAAATGACTAAAATGCACCTAACGGTACGATCACTTAATTTTTGATATTTTGAAGAAGTTATCTTCCTACAACTTAGGTATTTTGAGCCCACGATTCACATTTTGCCACTTTGAGATCCGTCTAGATTACAGATTATCTTGTGGGGCCTACTTGGTATGTTTCCTCCTTTACCTATAATACACAATGCAACTTCTCAATATAATTTGGATACTATACAAATATTGAAAGGTTAAAGGAAATTGTGGATTTCACATGAACCCATAGAGACTGAATGTGATAACCCTAATTTCTTTATATGATATAAGTTACAGAGTATAGGAATTTAAATTAGAAAATTTATTTTTTAAAATTATTTAATGAAGGGTCTGCTCGATAAGGTTCAGAGAGGTACAAACCGCAATTTATGTAACTTTACTGTACAAACCGCTATCATTTCAAATCGTATCATATGTACTTTAGAACATGTCCAACGTATGAATTTTCAATTCATTCAAATCTACCTTTACGGCATGATAAAAACATGTTCAATTTCAATTCATGTATTCATTTTTAGAGCATGTCTAAAACATGTGCGGTTTTAAAACATTTTTCATATACTATAAATCATATCAAGTCTAGAGTTCATATCAAATCAATTTATACTCTAGACAGCATATCATTTCAAGTTCGACACATATAAATCATATAAGTGTCGAAATCATTTATCATGTACTTTTAAAACATATATTGTAATTCATATCAGGTCTAGAGTTCATATCAAATCAAACTATACTCTAGACCGCATATCATGTCATGTTCGACACAAAATCATATATAAATCATATAGGTATCGAAATCATATCACATGGACTATTAAAACATGTTTAAAACATGTACTGTTTCAAAATATATTTCATTTCAAACATGTCTCATGTATTGTATAAATCATGTTAAGTCTAGAGTTTATATCAATAAAATCATACTCTAGACCTCATATCATATCGGTTAGAGACTAGGCTAGATCCCTATCATCTCTATCAATAAAGACTTAAATCACTGTAGCTAGCAGTGAAAATCATGTCATCATCCCTTGGAAACCAACAAGGGCGCTATCTATGGCCATAGACCTCATCTCTCTCAGCCCCACTGATCAGGTGTGACTAAGACCTATCCACGACTATTATCGAACAAGCATCTTTGCCTAATGAGCAAAGCTCCAATTAGGCGGTTTCCACTATGCTTTATTGAATTTAATTCTTTTAGGGTGCCTACAGTTTCATAAAATATTTAAATCTTTAGCTTTCTTTTCAATATCATGTAAAGCATATGGTAAAATTCTGTATGAGGCATCATATATCAAAATATGTATATATCTACCATATACTTTCATTTCAAAACAAATTCATACTTTACAATATTCATATAAACATTATTATAATGTTTCAAGTTGTAAGAAGGCATGCTTAAATGCGATGCTATAAAATATTTCAGTATGCAACTTCGGTAATATTTTCATCAAATACAGTAAAGCGATTCATTTAACTTTATCACCATCAACAAGACTTTCTTTTTGTCAAATCAGTAATCACTATTCAATTCATTCACTATTCATTTAATTCGGTATTCAATTTGCTCAGTACTCAATTCATTCGGAAATCGAATCACTTGGTATTCAGACCATTCGGTATTCAATATCCTTTCTCAATCGTCATCGACTATAATAATCATTTATACATCTCATCATCAATATTAGGATCGCATCATTAGTATGAATCCTCTAAGTTTCTATGAGCATTTAAACATCATGTTTCTAAATAGTCATCAAGGTACCGAAATTATGCAAATAATAATATCATCATTCAATATCTATTCCAGAATCGACATCGAGGATAACAGAATCACAAAATCGATAGTCACTTAACAAATCCATCTATGATTTGATCTATTGATACATGTTCATCATTTCCGATTTGAGGTTCAATTCCATTTACTATCATAAAATCATATCTAAATCCTCAAATCAATTTTCATGTTGCCTTTATGATTTAATCCGAACTTATGCTATTGTCGACCTTATTATTCAAGATCTATTCTAAGGTCATAAGCACAATCATCTTTTCACATATTTATCACTCATTTCTTTGAATCCATAATTGATCGGATTGTGTCGTAAATCAAATCTCAATTTAAATCAATTAAATGCCTCTATTCTCGACAATTTTCATGAGACATTAAAGCCACTTATCTATTTCTCCAAGTTTAAGTGATTGTGACTACTAATACACCACGGCTCTCATTCACCTTTTTCGCACCATCTGACCATCTCTCAACAGTATTCCGATCATTTGAGTGATCTTGTGTCCATACATATCATCGTAAAAATCTCAATCCATATCTATTTGACATAGACATGTACAATTATACTTTTACATAAACTTATGTTCCATTAAATGTCCACAAGGCATCGCAATTTACTTTCTTATCTTCATCGTCTCAATTTTTCTATTGATGTGGACCATTCGTCATGTCCTTAAACTATTTTAAAAATCGAGTTTTCTGGCGATATGCCAAGATCCTTTCAATGCTCGTCTTTCGATAACTCTTTCCAAAGTTCCATTTATACGCGAAGATCTTAACCTTTCTCATCGATATTTTCATATAAATTTCGGTAGCATAACAACTTAATTTTATCAAAACCTCCTGCAAGAAAATACAATTTATAATCGCAGCTGTTGATTCTCACAATTCCTATGTCTCTACTAAGACCCCCAACATCAGTTGTGAGCCCTCTTAGCATTTTTAACATCAATTCAATCAATGCATCATATAAAAATCATAATTCCATTAAAAATCATTTCCATCAATGCATCCTATAAAAATCATAATCCCACATACAATATAATGCTACTAATACTTTATAAAAGTATCTTACCTATTCGCCAAAGCTTAGCGCACTTTTCGATTTTCGAGCCTTGCCGAACTCCACCATTCGTCTCATTTCTGTTTTGCTACAATTTCAATATCAATGCACTACATCAATATAACCATAAATTATTCAATAAATACCATCAATTTATTTTTCTTAATTTTCCTTACCATTTTTTTATTTCTTCTTCCTTCTCATTCTTTCTCTTTATCTTTTTCTTTTCTTTTCTTCTTTCTCTTTTCTTTTTCCTTCTCCTTCTTTCCTCTTTTTCTTCGTATTTTTCTATTTGTTGTTTTTCTGGCCTGAACCAGTTCTGACCCGTTCAGGCCGGTTCGATCAGTTCGGCCACCGGCGGTCACCCTCTACGTCGGTTTAAGCCTCCCACAACTAGCCGACCTTGTGAGGATGCCGGATCTGGCCTCCGTTTCTCGATCAGCGGCGGCGACTCCTTCTCTCTTTTCTTCCTCTCTTTTCTCACTGTTTTCTTCACCGTAGGGCCTTCGTTCCTCCAAATTTGGCCTCACCAGGGCTTCGCAAGGTGGCGGCGACAGGTGGATCGGCCGGCGTCGCCTCCTTTCCTTTTTCCTTTTGCTCCCGATTTTCCTTCCTCCCGCTTCGATTTCCACCCAGTTTTTCTTTCCTTCCTGCCTCGCGCCGTCACCGTTTGCTTCTTCTCTCGCAGGCGATGTCACTCCTCCCTCCTCCTCCTTTCTCCGGTAAGCCAATAGGGGTCGGCTATATCTGTGTTTCTCCTCTGTTTTACAACAGAGGAGAAACGAGGATCAGGTATCTCCCGATCCTTTTTCCCCTTTTTTTTATAATTATAAAATATATTTATAATATTTATCTTTTATATTTATATATATATAAATATATATAAATATACCATATAAATAAATATATAGACATGCATATATAAAATTTGTATTAATTATATATATGTATAAATCTATACATTTTAAATTTAAAATACTATACATATACTTCATATATATTATATTTATATATATAAGTATATATTTCATATAAACCATTTATATATATACTTTATTTTAAAATACTATACATATATTTCATATATATATATATATATTATATATACATAAATGTACAAAAATTTACATATATATATATATATATATTCAATGATATAAAATGGCATTTCAACATATGATATATACATATATTCCATATATGAATGTATATATTTATTTAAAAATATATTTATATAATAACCTTATATAAATATATAAAATTACATATCTTTATTTCTTATTAAATTTGGATTTCTTTATATCCAAATTTATTTTCCCCATTTTCATTTCTTATTTAATCTTGATTTTCAATTTGTCCCAATCAAAATCTCTGGATATCTAATATTTATTTGGAAATTCTCGGTTTTCACAACGAATGATGATGAAATTGCAAAACAGAGAATGGCGTGGTGATGGGTATGAACGGTTGAGTGGTGACTGAATGATGGTGATAAAATTTTGATGAATTGAATATGTTTGATGTAATTCCTAAGTGGGTAGATGATGTTTATAAGGATTGAAGTGGGCAAAGGAAGAAAACCATGAAGATGACTGAAGATGCTGCCGGCCATAAGAAAGAAACAGAAAAGCAAAAAAACCAAAAAGAAAAAGAAAACAAAACAAAAACAGAAAAGAAAAGAATGGGAAGCTTACGGCTGGGCTGTTGAAATGGAAGAAATTGTGTAATTTCTACTATAAAATAGATATGTAATAAAAATATTAAAAGAGTAGACAACATTTCTTGAATTAAATTGAGAAGAAAAATAAATGAAAAACAATAAAGATGAGACCATAGGAGGCCTTTGATTTTGGCCAAAATGTAATAAAGATAATGCAATTCTAAGGTGTAAAAGATATAATATAGATGTAAAGAATGAAAATGAAATAATTGTAAAGGTTAATAAGATTAGTAGTGAAATTAAACTTAGAAAAGAATTGTAATGTAAGAAGTAATTATATTGTAGTATTGGCAGAAAATAAAACAAATTAAATAGGTGGAATCAATAATAAGGCAAAAGATAAGAAATCAAGAGAAATTTAAATAAGAGTTATAAGATGGAATTAAATTAGAAAAGAATATAAAGTTAATTATGGTTTTGTGTTGATATTTGACATGAGATGGAATAAATTAATTCTTGAAATGGATTTATAAAAAAATTATTATAGCTAAAATGCTAGATTTTAAATATAAATTGGACAATAATAAGTGAAATTCAAGAATGGAAATTAAGCCATAATAAACATTACATGATATTGGTGGAGTGAATTAGAATAAGAAAATATAATTTAATAGTAATTATATTGTACTAAATAATAGAGAATAAATTGATTGTGGGAATTAATTGAATGAAAGTAAATTTGATATAGGCAAATGGTGGAATTAATATTAATAATGAATAAAGAGTAATTGTAAAATTTGAATTGAGGAAAAATAATAAATATAATACAAGAATTAAATACTTGACTATAATAAATAATTAAATACTATAGAACTTTAATGAAATTAAAATTAAGAAAATAAGTTGATTTAATTATAGTCGTATTAAAGTATTTAGTAGGAAATTAAATACATAAATTTGTGAAATTTATAAAATGAAAGGTAGGAATTTATACAATATTTATTTTAATTATATATACATGGGATTTTATATGTAAATTGGAATTATTGGTGATATGAGGATTAGCAAAAGGAATGGAATTTAAATTAAAATTATATTTTGTATTTACAAGCAAATAAAATAAACTAATTATTTAGAATGATAAATGATGGAATATTTATTAGAATTAGAATTTGTAATATGGGATTTTGAATATAATTTCGGTTTATTGTACAATATGAGGTACGAGAAATAAGGAGACGCAAATAAAGCTATCGAATTTTTATATTGCGAGGAATAGAGGTAAGAAACATGTATAGGAGTTGCATAGGATATGTTTTACTTGCAATTGAAAATTTTCGAAAATCTCGTTTTAATCGTTTCTTACCCAATTTTTCCGAATACAAAAAATATAAATTATCTTTAATTCCTACAAGTTTAAATATTTCATTATATGAAATATTTTACATGAGTTGATTTAAATGAAATGATTTATATGCATTGAATTACATTAAATGATTTATATGAAATGATTACATGATATGATTTACACGAATTAAATTACATGCAATGACTTACATAATTGCATTATATGAAATGATTTACATAGATTGCATTAGATGAAAAGATTTACATGAATAGAACTACAAGAAACGGTTTATATGAATTGTGTTACATGAGATGACTTACATGATTTGAATTACATAAAATGATTTACATGAATCGCATTATATGAATGATTTACATAAATTGATTTACAAGAAATGAGTTACATGAATTATTTTACATGAAATGCTTTACATGATTTGGAATTACATGAAATGCTTTACATGATTTGGAATTACAAGAAATGTTTTATATGAATCGAATTACACGAAACGATTTACATAAATTGAGTTATATGATAGGATTTATATGAAATTATTTACATGAAATGATTTATATGAAGTGATTTGATATGAGATTGATATCTCCCTGATGACCGTGTATACGAGATAGTGATGATTAAGCTGGGAGACGTCCTAAACCTTCCCTTTACATGACATTACTGTGGGAGTTATGATCAAACCCCACAGGTTTACGCAGTGAGCACCTGACCAGTCTGTGAACTGTAAGTGATTGACAGTGGCCTTTGTTACGAGGTCCCTTCAAGGATACGAGATTGTGCATGTATCTCTGGGAGATTATTTTCTATCGATATGTGATATTTGACAAGTGATTGATTTACTGAATGATTTGACTTATGAGAATGATACATGATTTGATTTTAAGTGACAAAAGAAAAGTGATATGAGTTTTACAGTATATGTTTTCTCAATACAAGTGCAAGCATTCATTTTATTTTAATGATTTTATGAGGAATGTTTTATAGTATTAAATTGAAATACGAAATGCATTTATCGCATTTTAATGATTTTAAAAAAATTGTTATACTACATTAAATACGAAATTCTCATGATTTTGATAAAGTTCTATAGTATTTTATTAAAAGATAATACTGTTACATTAAATAAGTTTATTTTGTTTAACTGCATATAGTGTAACTTTTATATATGTTCCTTATTGAGTTTTCCCCAAAGCTCACCTCCCTTCTCACCCTCCCAGATAGCTCATTAGTATACGAGAAATCCGCTGTGAAGAAATCGTTAGAAGTTTAAAGTACTCAGTGACTAGGTACATGTTAAATGTTATTTATATCCAGACATGTATTTGCACAGTAGTTGTATTTATGAAATAGAGCGTAAATATGTTTTTGAATTCAGTGGGATGTAACTTATGTGAAGTTTATTGTGTATGGTATCGTAGTTATTATATTATAGTTTGTATTTAATTTATTATTATCAATTAAATTGATGGAATACCGAATTAGTTTAAATGAAAAAGATGGATTGTACTTACACTGATACGAATGCAAACCTATTGCTATCGATTAATTGAAAGAAAAAGATAGTATTGAAAAGAAAAATTTTAATTTGGAATTTTTTAATTTCGGATGTTACACTGAATTACTTAAGTTAATTATTAAATTAAAAATCTAGTTTTAGGGTTTAAGGAAAGAAGAAGAAATTTTGGGGTTTTGGAGTTTTGTAAGCTATTTTTAAAATAGAGAAAACAAGAATTATTAAATATAAAAAACAAATAGCAAAAAGCCTCAGTTATGAGGCAATTAATTATTCTTGGATTTGATGTTGATCCTTGATTACAGAATATTATTGTCAATTAAATAGTTAACCATAGCATAACAACAAGCTCTGTTACACCATCTTTACTTACTGAGTCGTTAGTTAAAACAAGCTTTTTAACTAATCTCTAACTACATAACCTACCCAGAATAAGCTCTCTAGATATAAATTGTAGCAACATTAACAACAAGAAAGATATGGGTTGACATTAGATAACAAACACATAAGCTCGGTTCATTTAATCTAAACATTAATTCTCCTCCATCCCTAGTGATAAACTCCACAAGCAATTACGGACTTATGTTTTTAATCTGGTGGTAGATTATTTAATTTAACTAAATAGTATGCACCCTATCTAATCAAACAAACAAACATTATAATGTGCTCAGAGAATCTTGGATATTTAATCAACAATTATATAATAGGTTCAAGAATCTCACAACATGCTCTTTCCCAAGAATAATCAATTTACCTCATAACTAAACAAGAAACATACTCACTAGTCATATTCAAAATCATAAAATTCAAGTTTAATATTATAAAGATATCAAGAATCATGCAAAAGACAATCAATATATCAATCTTTAATAATCTAAAACAAGAAATCTAAAATCAAGATTATAAACTAGCAAGAACTAAACAAATAATATGAAAAACAAAACAAGAATCAAAATAATTATCACTAAAGAAATTAGCAACCATATAAAATTATAAATAAGAAATAGATAAAACCTAATAAACCTAAGGGAAGATTCAGTTTAAATAAAGAAAAAAGAAAAAAATTTAATCCTAAAAAATATAAAAAAAATTGTTTACTTTGAAAAATATTAAATACGAAATTAAATCTATTTCTATTGGGAAGACTCAAAAGAAAATAATTTTATAAATTAAAAGAAAGAAATCAACAAGACCAATGATAAAGAAAAGAAGAAAAATAAAATTTTTAAAGAAAAAGAAATCAACAATATCAAAATTAAAAGAAAGAAAATAAAACTTTTATTAAAACCCTAAAGAAAACCTTACAAAAGACTAAGAGGGAACATGGATGTGAGGGATGTTGTTTATGAGAGCCTTGTGCTCTTTATATAGGCCTAAGGCAGAGTTTAAAAGAGTTTCCTAAGTAATGTGGGATTAAGATAGGAGTTTACTTGGGAACCAGGTAATTTGACTAGTCAAACTATTACCTTTATCTCATCACCTTTTTACAATTATTTTCTAAGTAAAATTCCTAAGGCCTATTTTTATTAATTAATTAAAGATCTAAGACATAATAAAATTGAGAAATTATCTTGTCTCAACAAAATCTTGTCTTGAACTTGCTTTGTTGGAATTTCTTCTCAATCTCGTTTTTCTGCCTAGAATTTCATACTGATTTTGTCCAGATGTTTGACCCATCAAACGAACTCCAATTTTTGCGATCTTGTACATTCCCGAAACCTTGAGAAGTCCTCTACAACTTCCATGAAGGGCACTTCTTGAGATCAGATCATTCCATTAGTCAAATTCATCAATCTTTCAAGCTGGACAGAAAAATCTGCACTTTGCTCTTTTTATCACCTTTTAATTCCAACTTTGATATTTAATACCTAAAACATATAATAAACATTAGTAAGCTCTTTTATGCATAAAACATCAATATAGAAATTTATTAGCACATATAAAATTCACAAAATATCATCCTATCAAATTCCCTCACACTTAGTTTTTGCTTGTCCTCAAGCAAAACCTAAACCAACTCCTAATTCTAAATCCCAAAATCCTAAATCCTATCTCACTTTCGTAGGAATCATGTGAAATCCCCAATTTCATGTAATTTCTCATATTTGTAAAGTATTTCAAACTAAAATGATTAAGTAAATATGAGATTTTGAAGTATAATTGATATATGGGACATGGAAGGAATAATGAAATTAATAGTCAAATTGTCAAAGAATTAAATGGTCAATGGTTGAGATGAGATGATGAGAAAATAAATATAAGATTTTATTGTATTCAAAGTGACATGTGGCATGTGGAAGGAAGAAGAGCCATTAAAGGGTCAAAAGGGTCAAGGGGGACATGAAGTAATGGATAAATACACATTAATGGCATTTAATGCCATCTTTTCCAGCAAAAAAGGGGCCGATAGCTATTGTGGTGTCTTCCTCTCAAATTTTTCTAAGTTTTCCTTCCATATTCACCTTGACAAACTCCCATGTTCACTCATCAAATCATCAAACTTCAGTAACAAAAAGCGTTCCTCATCACTAGCTCTAGCCATACATGTAATTTGGTGAATTGACTTCAAGTAATTGAGGAGATCTTGTTGCTGTCAAATTTGGTCATTGACAAAGGTAAGAGATGAAGTGGTTTTATTTAATTCTGTCGATGGGTTGGAGTTATGTTGAGTTGATATAACATGTTTATAGAAGTTGCTTAAAGGTTTGAGTTGTGATGTTATTTGCAGCTTTAAAGAAGTGAAAAGCTAAGTGTTGGTGCAGCAAGCTACTGCATTATTTGGCTATTTGAGGTAAGGAATATGTGTAACGGACGTAGGGAGACTATGTTCATTTTTGTTGCATAATTGGTTTAAAATAACAGTTGTTTTAAGTGCAGGAAAGTTAAAATCTCGGTTTTTCTCCCAGTACAATTTGGCTTGGGGTAGCCGACTACTCTAAATAGCAGTCGACTATTCAGAGACAATAGTGACATAATTTTTTTCGAAACCGACATAGAGCAACTGACTACCCTATATAGCAGTCGACTGCCATTTTTCCATAAGTATTTTGTTTGCGCACCAGTTGACCACCAATGAGCCAGTCGATCGCATTTTTTCAAAAAACATTCTGTTTGCGGACCAGTTGACTGCCCTACTTGCATCCGAAATTTTAAATATTTTAAATGTAAAAAGAAAATAAAATTATTAAATTTTTATTTGCTATAGCAGTCGACTGCCCTAAAAGAGCAGTCAACTGCCCCATTTGAAAATAATAATTTTAAACTTATTTATATAAATGTATTTGGATTATTATTAAAGTATATAAGAAGGTTTATGAATATCAATGGTTTTCCAAGAAGTAGTTTTGCTACCAATATTTTGAGATTGGTGACTCTATTAGTGATCATGCATATTATTTGCTTATTTGTATTTGGCTGGGGGACTCTAGTCAAGCCCTCAATACCACGAATGTCACCTGATTAGTGCACACTGTGGAATATCGACAATGGCCATTAGTCCCTTATTTGTGTTTGGCTTAAGGGGAGGAGCCTTGGCCCATGCGTGGGTATGCCACTTATTTATGTCCTTTACAGGATATATTTGGTGCATGATTCTATCGGGTGTTAACCGTCTCCACAAGTGTTTGAAAGTTTATTTGTATATTTGGTGTCAAATGATTTCGACGTACAAACAAGTAATTGCTTTATTGGTATATGTGTATTTGATTTACTTGATCATTTGTAGGCATTTTATACTATTTGGATTTCATGATTATATCGTATTTGATGAAACTCTATAGTATTTGTTTTACAAGAATCCTACATGACATTATAGAGCCAAGCAGGAAAACTGCATATAGTGGCATAGTACGCTCTTTTATATATATTTCTTACTGAGCGTAAACTCACTCCTTTACATTATTTTTCATCCAGACTATTTGTAGTGATTTTCGCTCTTGGTAGAGGAGCGTATATTTTAGATTATACGGTATTTCCTTCGAGGCACGCTTCCATTCCCTTGAAGGAATATACATTTTGTTATGTAATTCAGACTATAATATGTTACATTGATGTATAATAGACATGCTGGGGATGTAAATTAAGAAAGAGATTAGTATGTAATTATATGAGAGTTTTAAACCTATGTGTAAGACGATCCTGTATATGCATAAGAGATATCTTGTCGTCGAAAATAGTATCGTCATGTTAAACAATGGAGTCTAAGACATAAGAAAGAAGAAGGATGCACCATCAAAGAGCCTAACCAAAACTTATGTGAAAAAAAAGTTAGTTGTTATTTGGTTTAAAGTAGTTGGTATTTGTCTTAAAAGAGGAAGTAACGGGATGTTACAGGATTGGTATTAGAGCGAGGTTAGTCTGACGTTTGACTGTGTCATTAGGCTAAAAATAGTGTACATCCCCATGTACTGTACTTGTCTAAATACATATATGTGGCATAACTACTGAAAGTTATACTAAACGTTTGATCTTATGGTGATATTGACAGAATGAGCCCTTGTAGAAGGAGTATTGGTAGAGGAAGAGGACGGGGCAGAGTAGAACCGCCCCCAACACGATCTTCTCTTCCATCGCCATCGAATAGCCCTAACACCCGACTGTAAAGGGTGGAACGAAGTATTGAGACTATGGCTACTCTATTCAATCAGTTCATGTCTAGTTTGCCAAACGTGGCCACTAGTACATCAACAGCACCTCCTATCCCACCTGGGAATACTCCTTCTACACCTCTTACTCCTCTAGTACAGCCCCCACCGGCACAGCCTGAGTTGCCCCCACCAGCCCAAGCTATTGAGAGGCGAGATCCTAAGGCCTATTGCAGTGTGGTCTTAATTAAAGAATTTAAGAAGCTGGATTCGCCTAAGTTTAAGGGGCATAGAGATCTATTGGCCACAGAGAACTGGGTGAAGGCAGTTACTAAATCCTTCAAATACATGACCTGTTTTGAAAAGGAAAAGGTGGGCTTTGCTGCTTATTTATTAGTGGATGATGCAGAATATTGGTGGCAGTCCACTCAGACCATTTTGGAGGCTCGACATGCCGAGGTTACGTGGGATAGATTTTTAGAGGCCTTTAATGAACAGTACATCTCACGCATTGATCTGACTAGGTTGAAGGTTGAGTTTCTGAACTTGACTTAGGGGACGATGTCGGTTAATCAATATGAGTCGAAGTTCATTACCTTGAGCAGATTCGACCCAAAAGGTCCTAAGGAGTGAGGGACATAAGATCTACCGATTTATAGAAGGATTGAAGCCTCCTATTAGATCCAAGTTGTATCCTATGGATATCACCACTTATGGAGGGCGGTCCGTAAGGCTCAGTTGTGTGAGTAGGACTATGAGTTCCATCAGGCTGATTTTCGAGCCAAGGGTAACGGCAAAGAACCGATGAAACGAAAGTCAGATGAGAGAGCCTCTAGTGACAGATATCCATCTAGGAGAAGTAAATCATATGAAAGAGCTTTGACGGGTAAGAAAATAAATTATAAGAGAATGACTTGTATCTTAGTTTAAGTGGTTATATGGAAAAATACTGAATTTTGGAGTTTTATAATGATTATGGTACAGGGACTCCTAGACCTATCGGATTAAGATAAGTAATGAGAAATCCCGATATTCAGCTGGTAGTACCGCTAGCTCACCAAGGAGTATGATGCAGAGGTGCGAGCATTGCGGAAAATTCCATGGGTCACAGACATGCCGTATGGCTACTGGGGCTTGTTTCTGGTGTGGTGAGCTGGGACATCAAATTAAAGATTGTCCTAAGATGAATCAGAGGGTTCCCGAAGAGGCAGATAAGACCACCCAACCACAACCTAAAGCCACAGCAGCTGAGAAAGGAAAGAAAGTCGTGACTCAAGGTCGGGTATTCACAATTGATAAGGAGTTCGCTGATGCTTCATCTAAGGTGACTAAGCGTAAGATCTATCTTTTTGATATAAATGTCCTTGCATTATTTGATCCAGGCTCTACACACTCGTTTGTTTCTCCCGTGATTGCTATGAGATTACTTGTTGAACCTGAGCCTTTAGGACATTTGTTACAAATAAGTACACCATTTAGGGAATCATAAATGACGGATATAGTATATTGTAATTGTAAGCTACAAGTAAGAGAGAGAATCAATAGCTGACCTAATCCTATTGAATATGTACGGATTTGATGTCATATTAGGAATGGACTGGTTGGCTAAGAATCATGTGATATTATACTATTATGCAAAAACTGTGACTTTCTCTTCACCCGTTAGCTATGTTGTAAATTTTGCAAGTGTTTAATGCAAAAGTATATTTGTTAAGTGACTTAGTTGAAAATGAATTTGATAGAACATATTTGTTATTTGAAGGATTTATAGCCTATGTGGTGGACGTAGAACAGAAACATCCCGAACTTCATGAAATTTTGGTAGTCGGTGACTTTCCCGATGTATTTTCAGATGAACTTCCAGGACTTCCACCGGATAGGGAGATTGAATTTACCATTGAGTTGGTGCCGGGAACGGAACCTATCTCTAGACATCCCAATCGAATGGCTTTAGTTGAGCTTAAGGAATTGAAGAAGCAATTACAGGAGCTATTAGGCAAGGGGTTCATATGACCTAGCGTATCCCGTAGGGTGCTCCTGTGCTATTTGTTCAGAAGAAGGACGGCAGCTTGATACTTTTTATTGATTATCGATGGTTGAATAAAGCTACCATCAAGAACAAATACCCTCTTCCTAGGATTGATGATCTCTTTGATCAACTTCAGGTGCACAAGTCTTTTCCAAGATAGACTTGAGATCAGGATATCATCAATTGAAGATCCGAAGTGAAGATATCCTTAAGATGGCATTTAGGACACGGTACGGCCATTTTGAGTTCCTAATGATGCCGTTTAGTCTAACCAATGCCCTCGCAGCATTTATGAACTTGATGAACAATGTGTTCAAACCATACTTGGACCAGTTTGTCATTGTTTTTATCGATGACATATTACTGTATTCGAGATCCCAAGAAGAGCATGAGCAGCATCTTCGGATAGTCCTGCAAACCCTCAAAGATCATGGATTTATGCCAAGTTAAGTAAGGGTGACTTTTGGCTAGATCAAATCTCCTTTTTTGGGTCATATAGTTAGTAAAGACAGGGTTTCGGTTAACCCATCTAGGTTGAAGCTGTGGTGCAATGGGAGAGGCCGAAAACAGTTACGAAGATTAAGAGTTTCTTGGGTCTAGCTGGTTATTATCGACAATTTGTAGAGGGTTTTTTGAGGTTAGCTACTCCCTTGACGCGCTTAACGTGTAAAGAGGTGAAGTTTGAATGGAATGATGCCTGCGAGCGTAGTTTCCATGAGTTGAAGTGCAGGTTGACGACTGCATCAACTCTCACCATTCCTAGTGGTTATGGAGGATTTTCAGTATATAGTGATGCCTCTGCACAAGGTCTAGGTTGTGTGCTAATGTAGCATGGTAAGGTAGTTGCATATGGTTCTTGCCAATTAAAGGACCATGAGAAGAACTACCCAACTCATGACTTGGAGTTAGCGGCAGTGGTATTCGCTCTAAAGATTTGGAGGCATTACTTGTACGGTGAGAAATTTTAGATTTTTACAGATCATAAAAGTCTGAAGTATTTGTTCTCTCAAAGGGAATTGAATATGAGACAGAGGAGATGGCTCGAGCTTCTAAAGAATTATGATTGTGAGATCCTATACCACCCGAGAAAAGCCAATGTGGTGGCAGATGCTCTAAACAGGAAGCATATGGGGATAGTATCGTACATGATGGTCCGAGAGTTTGAGTTACTTGAGCAATTTACAAGCCTTGGTCTGAATGTTACACCTTCGAAGCAAATTGGGATGATAGCTAGTATACTGATAGAACCGGAGTTTATGGGTAGAATTCGGACTGCTCAAAGGGAGGATATTCAATGTATCGAGGTTATGGACCAGATTCAAGCAGGTATGCCATCGGAATTTATTATTGGTAGTGATGGACTCTTGAGGTTTAAGAATCGTATATGTGTTCCTGACGATAAAGAGTTGAAAAAGTTGATTATGACTGAAGCACATTCCACTAAGTACACGTTGCATCTGAGAAATACTAAGATGTATCATAATCTACGCAAGGTGTATTGGTGGACTGGCATGAAATAAGACGTAGCAGAATTTGTGACGAAGTGTCTCACATGTCAACAGGTTAAGGCAGAGCACCAAAGACCGGCTGGGTTGTTACAGCCTCTGCCTATACCTATGTGGAAGTGGGAGCACATTACGATGGATTTTGTTATGGGATTGCCTCAGACTAGAAGAAGTCATGATGGTATTTGGGTGATAGTGGATAGACTAACTAAATCAGTTTACTTCCTACCTATGAAATCTACAGATACACTTAGTGCTTTGGCAAATTTGTATGTGAGAGAAGTTGTCAGACTACATGGGGTTCCGGCAAGCATTACCTCTGACAGAGATTCCAGGTTTACTTCTCATTTTTAGGAACACTTCCAAGAAGCCATGGGATCTCAGTTGAATTTTAGCACAGCTTTCCATCCGCAGACTGATGGCCAGTCCGAGCGCACCATCTAGACGCTCGAGGATATGTTGAGAGCTAGTGCTTTGGACTTTAAAGGCTCTTGGGATGATCATCTACCATTGGCTGAGTTTGCTTACAACAATAGCTATCATGCAAGTATCGGGATGCCGCCATATGAAGCTTTCTACGGTAGAAAGTGTCGATCTCCGATTGGGTGAGAAGAAGTGGGCAAGCATAAGTTGTTGGCTCCAAATCTAGTTGAGCAGGCCTCTGAGGATGTCAAACTGATTTTTCAAAGACTTAAGACAACTCAGAGTCGACAAAAGAATTATGCGGATGTTAGACGTAGACCTCTTGAGTTTTCTGTTGGGGACTAAGTACTTTTGAAGGTTTCTCCTTCTAAAGGAATCATGAGGTTTGGTAAAAGAGGTAAACTTAGTCCTCGCTATATCAGGCCATTTGAAATCATAGATCGGGTGGGAGATGTTGCACATAGGTTGGCACTACCTCTAGAGCTATCAGGAGTACATAACGTTTTCCGTGTGTCTATGCTTCGGAAGTATAATCCGGATCCATCTCATGTCATAGAATATGAACCGTTGGAGATTCGGGAAGACATGAGCTATGTAGAGAAGCCGATTTAGATTTTGGACAGGAAAAGGAAAGTGTTACGATCTAAGACCATCCCACTAGTCAAAGTTCTCTGGCAATACCATACTACAGAAGAAGCCACGTGAGAGCTAGAGAGCTTAATGAAAGAGAAGTATCTTGAACTATTTGAGAGATAGCCCAATTCAAATTTCGAGGACCAAATTCTTAAAGGTGGGGAGAATGTGAAATCACCAATTTCATGTAATTTCCCATATTTGTCAAGTATTTCAAACTGAAATGATTAAGTAAATATGAGATTTTGAAGTATAATTGATATTTGGGACATGGAAGGAATAATGAAATTAACAGTCAAATTGTCAAAGAATTAAATGGTCAATTGTTGAGATGAGATGATGAGAAAATAAATATAAGATTTTATTGTATTCAAAGTGACATGTGGCCTGTGGAAGGAAGAGAGCCATTAAAGGGTCAAAGGGGTCAAGGGGGACATGAAGTAATGGATAAATACACATTAATGGCATTTAATGCCATCTTTTCCAACAAAAAAAGTGCCGGCAGCCATTATGGTGTCTTCCTCTTAAATTTTTCTAAGTTTTCCTTCCATATTCACCTTGACAAACTCCCATGTTCACTCATCAAATCATCAAACTTCAGTAACGAAAAGCGTTCCTCATCACTAGCTCTAGCCATACATGTAATTTGGTGAATTGACTTCAAGTAATTGAGGAGATCTTGTTGCTGTCAAATTTGGTCATTGACAAAGGTAAGAGATGAAGTGGTTTTGTTTAATTCTGTCGATGGGTTGGAGTTATGTTGAGTTGATATAGCATGTTTATAGAAGTTGCTTAAAGGTTTGAGTTGTGATGGTATTTGCAGCTTTGAAGAAGTGAAAAGCTAAGTGTTGGTGCTGCAAGCTACTGCATTATTTGGCTATTTGAGGTAAAGAATATGTGTAACAGACGTAGAGAGACTATGTTCGTTTTGGTTGCATAATTGGTTTAAAATAAAAGCTGTTTTAAGTGTAGGAAGGTTAAAATCTCGGTTTTTCTCCTAGTACGATTTGGCTCGGGGTAGCCGACTGCCCTAAATAGCAGTCGACTGCTCAGAGACAGTCGTGACGTAACTTTTTCCGAAACCAACATAGAGCAGCCGAATGCCCTATATAGCAATGGACTGCCATTTTTCCAGAAGTATTCTGTTTGCGCACCAGTCGACCACCAATAAGCCAGTCAACCGCATTTTCTCGAAAAACATTCTGTTTGCGGACCAGTCGACTGCCCTATTTGACTAGTCAATTGCCCTACTTGCATACGAAATTTTAAATATTTTAAATGTAAAAAGAAAATAAAATTATTAAATTTTTATTTGCTATAGTACTCAACTGCCCTATTTGAAAATAATAATTTTAAACGTATTTATATAAATGTATTTGGATTATTATTAAAGTATATAAGAAGATTTATGAATATCAATGGTTTTCCAAGAAGTAGTTTTGCTACCAATATTTTGAGATTGGTGACTCCATTGGTGATCATGCATATTATTTGCTTATTTGTATTTGGCTGGGGGACTCTAGTCAAGCCCTCAGTACCACGGTCACCTGATTAGTGCACACTATGGAATATCGACAATGGCCATTAGTCCCTTATATGTGTTTGGTTTAAGGGGAGAAGCCCTGGCCCATGCGTTGGTACACCACTTATTTGCGTCCCTTATGGGATATATTTGGTGCATGATTCTATTGGGTGTTAACCGTCTTCACAAGTGTTTGAAAGTTTATTTGTATATTTGGTGTCGAATGATTTCGACGTACAAACAAGTAATTTCTTTATTGGTATATGTGTTATTTGATTTACTTGATCATTTGTAGGCATTTTATACTATTTGGATTTCATGATTATATGGTATTTGATGAAACTCTATAGTATTTGTTTCACAAGAATCCTACATGACATTATAGGGCTAAGCAGGAAAACTGCATATTGTGGCATAGTACGCTCTTTTATATATATATTTCTTACTGAGCGTAAACTCACTCCTTTACATTATTTTTCATCCAGACTATTTGCAGTGATTTTCGCTCTTGGTAGAGGAGCGTATATTTTGGATTATACGGTATTTCCTTCGAGGCACGCTTCCATTCCCTTGAAGGTATCTATATTTTGTTATGTAATTCAAACTATAGTATGGTACAGTGATGTATAATAGACATGTTGGGGATGTAAATTGAGAAAGAGATTCGTATGTAATTTTATGAGAGTTTTAAACCTATGTATAAGACAATCCTGTATATGCATGAGAGATATCTTGTCGTCGAAAATAGCATTGTCATGTTAAACAATGGAGTATAAGATATCAGAAAGAAGAAGGATGCACCGTCAAAGAGCCTAACCAAAACTTATGTAAAAAAAAAGTTAGTTGTTAGTTGTTATTTTGTTAAAAGTAGTTGGTATTTGTCTTAAAAGAGGAAGTAACGGGATGTTACAAATCATGATTGCATTTAGCGTATGCAACAAGCCTTTAAACCCCTTAGGTCACCCCTAGTGGACGAGTTATGTCTCGTGATGGCTTTCAGAAGATGTACCCACAAAATTTTTTACTTAAGACTCAATCCTAAAAATTAAAAATTCAAAATAAGACTCAAAACAAGATTAAGATCATTGCCATATTTTCAAATCTTTCAATTCTTAACTCATAACTTCAACAAGAGTCTAATAATCAAGTCAATCATATTCTAATAATTACTTCTCATATTCATGGATACTTCTAAATAAATTCATGCAAAATTCACAATCAACATAACTGAAACATATAATATCAACTTTGCAATTATCCACTTTACATTACTACAAACAAAGTCAATAGATCAAGAACTTTTTTTTCTTCTTTTTTCTTTTTTTTTTTATTTTCTCTTCCTTCTTTTTCTTTTTCTTTTGAGGTTTCAACAATGGTTTTCGTAAGTACTTACTTGCCTTTTTACGCGAATGTTAATATTGGTGATACCAACACCCGGTTACTCAACAAGTAAGCCCTCTTTTAGAATGCTTTGCATAGTCATATTTCAAGTCACTTCAAGAATTTAATCAACAAGATCAAGCAACTCAAAACATTGGAGTAGAATTTAAAGCTTTCAACCTCTTATTTATCTTCTTTTTCTTTTTTATGTTTATTTTTATTTTTTCTTTTGTTCTTATTTATTTATCCTTTGCTTATACCAACTTCAATGAACTAATCACATTATAAATATCATACGAATAATCATATTTAATCATGAACTCACATAAATACTTTAGAAAGTATTCACTTCAACAATAATAACAATCAAAATACTTTCAACTTTCTTATAAAACTTTGTTTTAATTTAGAATCGATCCTTAAAAGAAAGAAAACATATCATGATCTTTTAAAATTCTTAAAAATTTGACCTCTTTTTTTTTTTAATTTCCACTTCCTAAAAAAAACTCTATAGACTCATAGTGGTGAGTATTCCCGCCTGTCACGCGGGCGACCCAGGTTCGATCCCCAGCAACGGTGCCAAAATTTGATGAGTGTCGTCAGTCACCAAAAATAAAATTTCCTAACTCTACTATGTAGATAGCGGAGCAAGGGTTGAACCCACAGAGATTGAATTACTTAAGTTAATTATTAAATTAAAAATCTAATTTTAGGATTTAAGGAAAGAAGAAGAATTTTGGGGTTTTGGAGTTTTGTAAGCTATTCCTAAATAGAGAAAACAAGAATTATTAAATATCAAAAACAAATAGCAAAAAGCTTCAGTTACGAGGTAATTAATTATTCTTAGATTTTGATGTTGATCATTGATTACAGAATATTACTGTCAATTAAATAGTCAACCATAGCATAACAACAAGCTCTGTTACACCATCTTTCCTTACTGAGTCGTTAGTTAAAACATGCTCTTTAACTAATCTCTAACTACATAATCTACCTAGAACAAGCTCTTTAGATATAAGTTGTAGCAGCCTTAACAACAAGAAAGATATGGGTTGACATTAGATAACAAACATATAAGTTCGGTTCATTTAATCTAAATCTTAATTTTCCTCCATCCTTAGTGATTAACTCCGCAAGCAATTACGGACTTATGTTTTTAATCTGGCGATAGATTATTTAAGTAACTAAATAGTGTGCACCCTATCTAATTAAACAAACAATCATTATAATGTGCTCAGAGAATCTTGGATGTTTAATCAACAATTATATAATAGGTTCAAGAATCTCACAACATGCTTTTTCCCAAGAATAATCAATTTACCTCATAACTGGACAAGAAACTTTCTCACTAGTCATATTCAAGATCATAAAATTCAAGTTTAATATTATAAAGATATCAAGAATCATGCAAAAGACAATCAGTATATCAATCTTTAATAATCCAAAACAAAAAATCTAAAATCAAGATTACAAAGTAGCAAGAACTAAACAAATAATATGAAAAATAAACAAGAATCAAAATAATTATCACTAAAGAAATCAGCAATCATATAAAATTATAAATAAGAAATAGATAAAGCCTAATAAACCTAAGGGGAGAATCAGTTTAAATAAAGAAAAGAAAAGAAAACAATTAATCCTAAAAACTATAAAGAAATTGTTTACTTTGAAAAATATTAAATACAAAATTAAATTTGTTTCTATTGGGAAGACTAAAAAGAAAATAATTTTATAACTTAAAAGAAAGAAATCAGCAAGACCAATGATAAAGAATAGAAGAAAAATAAAATTTTTAAAGAAAAAGAAATCAGCAATATCAAAATTAAAAGAAAGAAAATAAAACTTTTATTAAAACCCTAAAGAAAACCTTACAAAAGACTAAGAGGGAATAGGGATGTGAGGGATGTTGTTTATGAGAGCCTTGTGCTCTTTATATAGGCCTAAGGAAGAGTTTAAAAGACTTTCTTAAGCAATGTGAGATTAAGATAAGAGATTACTTGGGAAACAAGTAATTTGACTAGTCAAACTCTTACCTTTATCTCATCATCTTTTTACAATTATTTTCCAAGTAAAATTCCTAAGGCCTATTTTTATTAATTAATTAAAGATCTAAGACATAATAAAATTAAGAAATTATCTTGTCTCAACAAAATCTTGTCTTGAACTTGCTTTATTGGAATTTTTTCTCAATCTAGTCTTTCTGCCCAGAATTTCATACTGAGTTTGTCTAGATGTTTGACCCATCAAACAAACTCTGATTTTTGCGATCTTGTACATTCCGAAAATCTTGAGAAGTCCTCTACAACTTCCTTGAAGGCTACATCTTGAGATCAGATCATTACAATAGTCAAATTCATCAATCTTTCAAGCTGGACAGAAAAATCTACACTTTGCTCTTTTTATCTCCTTTTAATTCCAACTTTGATATTTAATACCTAAAACATATAATAAACATTATTAAGCTCTTTTAGGCATAAAACATCAATATAGAAATTTATTAGCAGATATAAAATTCACAAATATCATCCTATCTTTGCCCGAGAAACACAAGGCCTGTATAGGTCTAGTAGGATAGGTCGATAGCTTGAAAAGCTTAGCTTTCTCTTCACTCAACACGGTGACATATTACTTATGGATAATAATGAGCCTACCACCTACAAAGAAGCAAGCTTCTCAGAGCTAGAACATTCATTTTGATGAGACAATCAATGAGTTTGACTTCATCAAGAACATAGATAAACCTTGTGCTTATAAAAAGGTTAGTGGGACTGCTATCATATTCTTAGTGTTATATGCAGATGACATACTATTTATAGGAAATAACATTCCTGCCCTATGATCTATTAAAAATTGACTAGGGAATTACTTCAGCATAAAGACTTAGGAGAAGCAATGTAAAGATGGCACGTTTCATATTCTATGTTCAACTGAGATATTAGGTGACGAAAAGATCAAATTATATGATAATTGCTCATGGAAAGGTTGTCGTCTATTCACTGACATTTTCATTACTTGGGTACCTATGATGCATTGCTAGATACCAATCTTGGCTAGTGATTTATGAATAAGATTCTAAATCATTACCAATGTAATGGAAACCTAAAGGGTCACATGTAATAAAAAAGTTTGACCAAAACAAGGTAATTGGAATTTGATTTATATGATGAATCCTAGTACAAGTAGGATTCCTAGTGAGATTAGAATCCTTTTTCGACTATAATTCAGGATTTAATTAATGGTAATTTTAACTCAAGATGACTAAAGGGTATTTTTATGAGATCCCTAATTTCTCTAATTTTTGCCTACAATTATCTAAAGTGTTAAGTTAATATATTAAGTTAAATTATAAAGATTAATTCTCGTGAATTTTGTAGGAGTCAATAAACCTACCAAGTGGGTCCTACAACACAAACCGTAGCGAGGATGGATTCTGAAGTGGAAAATTGTGAATCTTGGGCTCGAGATGCATAACTGGTAAGAAGATCATTCTTCCTAATTCTTTTTCCTTAGCGTACCTCAATTTACGTGCAACAAATTCGAAAATGATGATCGTGTCCATAGGTCAAAATAATTTTTCAGAATAATGGTCAAACCAAATTGACTTGGAATGTACAGATTGTCATAGGAGAAACCTTGCGTAAAGAAGTCTCATGTGAATCTAGCCCATGAATTGAATTACGCGAAAATGCTAAAAACAACACGAATGAAGTGAAAATCTCTCGTTTAGGGGTAGTTTAGTTATTTTACTACCCATACTTGGTCAAACCACCTAGAAAGTCAACCTTTGACTATGTTTTACCCAAATATAGGATAAATAATAAAAACAAAATACAAAATCAGAAAATAAAAAAAATAAAATAATAACAGGACAAAGTGGAAATAGTGAGATTGTGCAAGGGTAACTTAGTCTTTTCTCAAGGGCTGATCAAAATAGTCAACCTTTGACCCAAATTGACATGGAAAATAAATAGAAATTGAAATCTGACCTGGACAGTAGTGTACTGTGCAGTGGTATAATGTGCAAATAAGTAAAATTCAAGAGGGTATTTTTGACATTTTAGAGCCATGGCAGATTTTATAAATTAAATATATAATTAAACACCAATGAGATGAAGACAACATAACTTATTCTACAATTTTCTTCCATCTTCCTCCGCCGTTTCCTGTTGCAGCACCGATTCTCTTCTATTTCTCCTTAGTATCCCCAGGAAACACCCTCCTTTCTTCATCGGATCACTGAGGCTCCTTCATAGGAATTTTTCCTCACCTCAAGAGCTTCCTAATTATCCCCATAGTTTAGCATAAAACCTCCATAAGTGGACTACCCTGCTGCTGACAGAACTAAATTCTGCACAGGTAAATAACAGCCACGGTTTCATGGTATTTTACTTGTTGTTCATTCCTGTATTGAATGAGTAGGTAATTTATATGATCATGGTTTGGAACACAAACATGTAGACAGCTCCCTAGTGTATTCGGTTATGGTGAAAATTGTGAGAAAATGATGTTGGTTTTTATGGCCGATGGTGTAAAATTGATAGCTTGTGGTGTAGTGAGAACAGCCATGTAATTAATATAACTAAAACTTAAGCTTGATGGGCTGTTATGTATTTGGTCATGGCTATTTTGAGAGTGTAACCAAGGTGTTGATGGCGTGAATGATGGAGAAAGAAGGCTAGTCATGAGACAAATGTAGCTATAAATTAAGATTAACAAAAACATGAATTTAGTGTAGTATATGGCAGTCGGCTAAGAAGGAATGAAAGGGAAACCCTGGTAAATTTTGTGCATAGGTAATGCTAAATAATAATAGATGATGAAATGATAATGGTTGTGATGATAATTCAACAAAAATGGAAGTGTAGGAATCATGAGCATATTCGGCCATGAATGAATGATAGAGATATTATGGTGATTTTGATACTTGGATGGTGGAATATGTTTACATATAATATGATAAATATAGTTAAATGCATAATTTAAAAAGATTATAATTTTAAACTTGTGAAGGCCATTCGACAAAGATAAAAGGATGGTGATGGTGGCGTGGTTCTGATGTTTAAAAAGGGTGGAATTTATGTAAGAGATGAGCAAAGAATATTGATAAAGTAAAGAATTAAAAATCATGAATGAAATGATTAAGAAGCTTTTGGCCAAATGGAAATCCATAGGATCTCCATATTGTTCCTTTAGTGAAATTGGGTAGAATAAAAGATGAGAAAGAGTGTAGGGAATTTTATAAATTGGAGCGATAAATCTTAATTGTTTTATTGTTATTTTGCAGCTAGTAATCTGAAGAAATAAGTGGCTCAGTGGTGCGATTCGGATTGCTATCCCACACTGTGATTAAGGTAAGGAGCAATTATGGAAGTAATGTAGGAAAATACTATGTTTACTTGTGGGATGTGGGCTAGTTTAAAAGAATTAAATAAATGATTTTTATGCAAGGGGTTAGGTTAGTTCCAATAACGATAATGCCAGAAATTTCCCAAACCTCAACTCGAACCAATAGCCTAAATTTTATCCTTGATTAGAAATTTAATAAAATACTAACATTTTATCTTGTATAGTTTTCACGAATTATAAATTATGATTTACATTCCTACAATTTTTAACCAAATGATTATTTTAATTATTCAATTTGCTAGCCTATAATTTTGTTTATCTGCATGGATAAAGAATATTGAAAAATATGATTGATTTTCATCGAAAGTATTTATTAAAATGTTTGTCTTCAATTAAAATGTTTATTAATTTATACTGTTATAAATTGACTGAAGATAATTGCTTCTTAAAATGATTTGCTTACTATAAATGAATTGTTTTGAGATTGTTACTCCCTAATGATCCTGCACCCAGTGAGTGTAATGGCTACGAGACCCTAGCAAGTCCGTAGCACCCACAGTAAGGCACCTCACTAGTGAGCATTGTGGATTTATTTCACAATGGCCATTGTAGTGTTTAATAGGGATGGCTTAGGGATGGATACCTGGCCCGTACGTGGGTACATTAATTCTTATAGTGATATTGGCATGTGAATCTCGGATGATAGCTTTCTCCACAGAGTGTTTAAAGAAAATGTCTTAACGAATTAAATTATTTTAAATTGAAATGACAGTTTTTATGATTGTTTAAATTAAAATTGAAACACTATTGATTGAAAAGACAATATATTAAACGAAATGTTTTATATGAGACAAGTGTATTAAACTTTTATAAATGCTTTAAATAAATGTTTTTGTTGCATATAGTAGCATAGTACCACTCTTTCATGGTTATTTCTTACTGAGCATAAACTCATCCCCTTCTTTCTCTCCTAGACAATTTGTAGTGACTTTCCGCTCACTCGAGAGGAGCATGATTTTTGGATTCACAGTATTCCTTTGAGGCTAGTTGTTTATCTAGTAAAGGTATATTGTATTTACTATATATTTCAGACTTGTGTAGTACAGTACTTACTATATTGTAGAAACTAAGGGGATGTAAATTAAATAGGAAACGGTTCTGCACATGTAGTAGAAGACCTGAACTTTTATGTATGGAATTTTTTATCAAATAAATAAATATATTTCATATGTTTTATAGTTTCTATTTATGTGAATTATAATTGTATTGAATGAAATGTAAATGATCGAAAATGAGTTAAGCTATCGAAAAGAAAGATATTGACACTGACAAACAGCATAACCACTATAATAAATTGATAAAGTAAATTAAGAAATTGTATAGAAATCGTGTGTTACAATTTTGGTCTTTTCAATTATAATGAGATTATAATTATGGATTATTAATTTAATAATTTATGGTTGGTCCAAATTATTAATTCATATACATGACTAATTGGTTGTAGTGCAAGGGAAGATTGTTAAAGTATGCCTTACGAGTCAAATGAATTTAGATTAAATAATTTTAATAGGCCTAAAAAAACTCAATCTAGTTGGACTAAGACTAAGACCTTTTTTTTAAAGTTTTGTTAAGAGGCACTATATAAATAACACTAAGTCTAAAAGTTAGACAGAACATTTTGGATAGTCGTTTTGCCTCTTAGAGCTAACACACACAAAAATATCCAATTCCTCCTGTGAGGACTACATTTCCCTAAAAGACACTGGGAAATTTACTTTTCAAGATGAAAAGTCAATGAAAATGAATAAATTAATTTATTGAAAGTAATTGGTAAATCTAATTAAGGATTGGAAATTGTGAGGATCAAAATATCATGAGGCTTGAATGACCAATCGATAGTGTTTCGATTATAATTCTTGATCGGAGTATCCAAATGATAAACCGTAAAATTCTTTGGAAAGTTAATTATCTTTCCAACCATATAGGTGTCACATTTTAGTTCCTTATAGATCAATACCGGGAAGTTTGTAAAGTTACCCTATGAGCTATAAATTCTACCAGCTGGCCTATCTGTAAAGATTCACCCATAGCAGTTAGTAGAAAACTCTGATTAAGGTGATTCAAAATCCGTTAAAAAGCTAACTTAAATATCTTTTCAACCATATAAGGCTCATATTTTAATTCATTGTAGATTAACACCAAAAAATTCCTACATTCACGTCTTATGCAGGAAATTTGGTACTGAGCAATCAGTGAAGAGTTGGACATAGTTTTTGATAGGGGACTCCAATAGAGGTGATTCAAGTTGCGTTGGAAAGGTAACTTGAAGATCTTTCCAACCATATATAGCTCATATTTTTATGTATTTTGGATTGATTTCAGTGAATTTTTAAAATTGATTGTAAGTGTAGTAATGCAATTAGAAAACTGAGTTAAAGTGATGGAAAATGAATTGGCTTCCAAACTAAATTATAAGGTATTATTTTAGCCATGTAAAAATTAATGTAAGTTGATAAATACAACTATTTATTAAGTTAGTAAATAAACAGACATTAGCTACTTTGCAATAAATTTTATGATATGAATTTTAGGCCATGAAACATGTAATTTTCCAGCCATGAAAATCTGTAAATTACTACTCAAATTGACATGTAAAATAAACCAAATAAATAAATAATAAAAGCCTTAAAATAATCAAGATATTACTATTATATGTATTGACCAAATGAGACTCAAAAGGTGTTAAATGGGGCTGTTAAGGGATGATTTTGTTGCTAGAAAACTAGCTGAAAATAGAGTTGAAATAGGCAGCAAAAAAAAACGTGGACTTTCTTGCACCTTATTGGATAGATTTTAAAATTTTTAGTAAATAAATTAAAGAGATAAATATAACACACCAACCAGCCTTTTTATTGGCTGAAAACAAATTGTGAAAGACTTCATTTTGGCTAGAGGAAGGTCGGCAAAAACAGAACAGAAAATCTGAAGCAAAGACATGAAGAAGAGTAAGGGAGAAGGAGTAAGGGAGAAGGAAAGGAAAAGAAGAGAGAAAAGAAAAAGAAGGAAAGAGAGACTTAGTGTGCGTTTAGTTCATGAAAACAGAGCTGTTTTCTATTTTCATTTTCATGGAAAATAGAAAATGTGAAGGAAAATATGTTTGGTTGAAGAAACATAAAACATGTTTTTAGAAAATGAAAATGAAAATGGGCCAAGTTTTGAAAACAAAAAAAAACATGTTTTCATTATTTTCCAAGGAAATAGTTTGGAAAAGTGGAGAATTGGAAAACATGAGATTTATGAATTTTTTTTTAATGTACATCAAAGATACAGGGTTCGAATCATTACACAAGCAAAAAGTCTTTTTTTTAATTGTTTTGGTTTTAGGTTTACGTGCTAAACTTGCTTCAACGCTTATTGTAGTTCTGCTTTGACTTTTTTTTCTCTCTCTCTTTGGCTTTTTCTTCTTCTACCTGAAGCCCAAACTATTTCCCAAAATTGTGCAGATCACCACTGCAAATCAAATCAAGTTACTTTTTTTTTCTCATTCTCATTTTCTGGTTTCTTATTATATGCTATAAGAAATTGAAGATTTTCTTTTTGTATGGTTGCTTTATTTTGCCATTGTTGCTAGTGGATCTAGTGGATGAGCTTTAGTGTGAATTTATCAGTTTGAGTGATAAATAAAACTGTAGTTGTGTCTTCGAATAATAAAAATAAGTTTAATTGTCTCTTTGAACAATATTGAATAAAAAGTTAGTTGTGTTTACCCCGTCTGGAATCCCTTTTCTAACTTCTTGTTGCTGTTCAAACTTCCTAGACCAAGCATAATTAAAGATAAAAAAAACCTAAAATAGATGCTTGTACAAGACATTCTCATTATAAAATAGTAAACATGTATATATAATAAACATATTATACATAGGATTTATATATGATGTACTGAAAGTGTATAGTTTCTATACACTGTCAATGCACCAGAGGTTGACATCTCATCAATAAGCCCTTATGAGCAAATTAAAAAAATTAATTTATATTTGCTTTTAAGGGCTTGGCATATTTTTTAATTTGCAAATTGATAAGGTGTCAACCTCTGATGCATTGACAGTGTATAGAAACTATACACTATCAGTGCATCATATATAAACCCTTATATATATATATATAAATAAAACAAACGTATAGAAAAGCAACAACTTGTAGATGACATTGATTCTTAGATGCAGTTGCAACGTTAAGCTCCATCTCCTAATGTCCTCTTTGATGTACTGATATAAAGTACATTATTTCCATGAATGACAACTTCATATTTGTTGTTCAACTGTCCATTGACATATTCTTCTGTTTGCTCCATAGCTATATTCATGTATCCATCTAGGCAAGCTGAAATACATCTATAATTAATACCGAAATTCAGTTTTTTTTTATACTGAAGGACATGTGTTTGTTCATTTATAATAAATAAAGAATTATTCTTATGTTTATTTCATTTACAATTATTTTTATTATTTAGTTACATTTTACTTTTTTTCAAAAATTGTAATTTAATTTAATTTTTTAGTTATTGTTTTTCATATTTCTTGGTTTGAAAATGTAGATAGCAAATGCATTTTCATAATTTTCAAAAACAAGTTTTCATTTTCATGTACCAAACATATTTTTCAAAATTCAGAAAACAGAAAATGAAAACTTGTTTTCAGAAAATAAAAATAAAAAATGAAAATAGAAAATATTTTCATAAACCAAACGGACCCTTATACCCCATACAGTAACCCTTCTAAACCCTATTTTTACTCTCTCAAATGCCCTAAATAACTACTAAAAAATGAAGGAAACAGCAGCCCAACAAAATAAAACCGAGACAGAAACAATGAACATGGGAGGAGAAGAAGAGGAAAAAAAAGGGGAAGAACAAGGAATTAGGTGAGGGGAAATTTCAGATTTAAACATCATATATTGACCTCCATAAACACCAAATTTCAACCCCAAAACACCTGAAGAACTGCTGCACACTGAAGCAAACAACCAGCCTCCCTGAACCGAAAACGAGGGAAAACAGGGGAAAACAGGGCAGGTCCGGTTTGAAAGAAATGAGGGGAAAAACGACCACCAAAATGACCTCAGCTTGTGAAACCCAAAATTTTCATATTGTTATTTAATTAAAAAGTAGAAGGAATTTCAATGTATGTATTTGGTGTTTATGTAGGGCCCAGAAGAACCGAAGAGCTCGGATTATGGGCAAGAAGCTTGGATTAAGGGCATGATGCCCGAGGTAAGATTTTGAATTGAAGTGTTTTTCGAGTATTTATATTAAAATAAGTACGATTTGATGTTTGAAAGATTGAATTGAAAGGTTTGGACTGAAAAAGTTCATGAAATTCTAAGTTAGAACTAAACCAAGAAAGTTAACCAAATAACCGAATAAATCTTGTAAATCTGTAAAAAAAATTTATTATTTTGACCCCATGGTAAGTCAACATAGGGTATAATTAACTTAGAGATTTAATTTTGGGTGGAAAATTTGAGGTTAAGACATTTAAATAAATTTTAGAAGAAAACCAAAAACTTTAGCAGTTTAGCATCAGAAATGACTAAATCACGTAAAACGAGCCTAACTGGAAATTTTTCCCAAACAACAAGGTGCCAAATTTCATGGAAATACACTAGACACATAGAACAACACTTGAGAAGTGGCTAAATCACAAAAATGGGATGGAAAATAATTTTTATGGATTTATTGGTGTAGGCCAGCTAGCGGCCAAATTTTCTGCTCACTGCTAGGCTTTGGTTTTGGGTCAAATTGAAGGGGTTTGGGCCTGAAATTTTAGCAAAAGAAAGTAGACCCAATTCAGTCTCCATAATGGTATTATGGGCTTTGTAAATCGAAGGAACCAGAAAGATATTCCTTTCTCAACCTGCCATAAGGAACCAGAAAAAATTCCATCTTGTGGGATTTTTTGGGCCACATTCCAGGCTGAATTAGAGTTTGGCCAAGAAGGACCGACTGTTTCTCCATAATTCCCCTACACATAAAAAATAATTCAGCCAAAAGGAAGGTCATTTGGTTAGTAAAAAGTTAGTGAGAAGAAATCTGGATAGAACTACCCTGTTTTGCAATGTGAGAGAAAGTGATTCCCTTACTTCTCTGATGGATTTTTAAGCTTGTTTATGGTGTTTTTAAGTTGTATACACGTTGATTTACAGCTGAGGGTGATTGGTGGTGGATGAATCTTTGGTCAAAGTTGGTCAACATTAAGGTAAAATTGTTGGAAGAAGATGAATTGAGATATGATTGATGTATGTTAAATTTGCATGATTTTGGCTAAAGTAGAATTTTGAAATGGATTTACTAAGATTAGGCTATGTTTTGGAAAACATAGATTCTATATGAAAATGGTGAAGTTTGCTTAGTTGATGATTGTATGGTGTTAGATTAATACCGAAAAGTTCAGTTTAAGATTCGGTTTAACCGAAAACAATGAAATTGTGGAATTTGACAATTTAACAAGTCTTGAAATATTATGTAAAGTGTTAAAAGAAAATGTAAAACATTATTTTGGTGAGTTTAAGTCTAAGAAATATAAATATATCGAAATAGCATGTTTATCGATAAGATTGAGCAAGTAGGAAAGTTAGTGAATAAGGCCAACTCTAATGATGGTTATGGCTACTTAAGATATATTAAGGTATGTTAAGATTAGTATGAGTATGTATTGATGGTTTCGAAATTGTTTTGGGCAGTGAGTGGTGTAGGCACACAAACTGAGGCACGCTCGAGACTTGAGGATAGTTGTTGCCCCGAGATCTTATAGGTAAAGGATGTAATTTAAAGTTGTGATGGTTACTTTCATATTAATTTATACGGAAATGTTTAAAGCATGAATTACGTCCTGAAGTTAATTTCCAAAGTTTTCGAAAACTAGCTGGACGTACCAACCGATTTCTGAAAGAAGAGTTTATCACTTTAAACCAAAGTTGATGTTTTATGTTAACTAAAGATGCCTAAGAAAACAAACCTTATGATCATGATTTTCCAATAATGTTTTAAGTATAAAAGTAAATAAGTATGTTTTTCAAAATTGCGATTGGGGTGGTAAATCACTGGCTAACACGACCTAGGCACTCCTAGTCCTTACCGTTTTCGTACCAAGTTTATGATTAAAAAGCTGTAACAGTAAGTAAGTAAAATTTGAGACTAAGGCCCTCCTGTAGTTTATGTTATTGCTTGTCATGCTTGCCACATTATGCATGTTCCCATCACTTGTGGCGTATGTTTAACCCACATCGTGCATGTTCTCGCCCACATTGTGCATGCTTTTGTCCCTTATGGGTATGTTGGTGTCACATCCCAATTTCCACTTAATCCTTCATAATATCTTACGAAAGCCTAAATTTGCAGGCTAATTTTTTTTTATATCCCTTTACTTCTCATATTCGTTTGTAGGTGACTGTATAGGTCACAATTCAATTTTAAGCGATCCTTGATCAATAAGGTCCCATTTCTGTTTCTTTTTAATTGATTCAATTATAATATTCGTCTTAAACCATCAAGCACTAGTGATTTATATATATACTTTATTATTGCACATATTAACATGAACACCATCTTGAACAACCATCAAACTATTTCATCCTGATAGTAAAATAACATAGCCTTCATCCCAGACTTTGTTTACACAACCAATCAAAATATAAGTAAATACATTGTGCCATACTCAATCTGTGTCTATCTAGTGTGCTGGAAGCCATATACCTGAAACTGCACTTGGGAATCACTCCCAAGGAGTTTTTCAAGTCAAAGCATTATGATAGTGATCATCAATATGAAAGGGAGGGAAGGAAGAGGGGAGTGAGTCATAAACTTAGTAAGTAACTCCAGAAGCAACTCAAAAATCATAACCTGCATCTCTCAGTTTTCAAACTCATAAATCATACACATTCGATAAATCAAATCCGGTATGCTGCAGTATAAAACATGACTGCATTTTAAAACATATAGAATAGCATCTCAAATCATATAATGCGTAATATAAATCATGTTTAAATCATTTAGTTTTAGTCATTTCACATATACTGTAAAAACATGTCACGTCTAGAGTTTCATATAAAATAAACCATACTCTAAACAACATTTAACATTTAGTGAGAGACTAGGCATGAATCCCTATTCTATTATCATATCATCTCTACCCCATTGTAGCTATCAATGGGATAGTTTCCCTCGAGGGGTCACTATCTATGATCATAGATCGTCCCAGTTCCACTAATCAGCTGGAAACTGAGGAATGTGTCCACGACTATTGTCGGATAGCCTGGAATGGCCTCATCAGGCAACATGTACATATCACGTATATATAAACGGGGTTCCATGCCACACAGGCAGAACCACTCGATGTATATATACTCTATGCCACGAAGGCATATGCCACGCAGACATTTCTATAGGGTACCTGTCGTCTCTAAATCAAAATCTCTTTTCCAATTTCTTTTTAAATCCTTTAAGACAAAGCCACATGATAAAGCATTTCAAACAGTATCATAAATCATATTGTCCGATCGATAAAATAGATCGTAGTACCAAGAGATAAGGCATAGTATCATCAAGATACTTAGAGCTAACACAATAACAATCTACGGTAGCTAACCGTAGCAATCTCCCAAAAAGGGATGCTGCCTACACATAGACCAATCAACCCCGGGTCATTGATCAGATGACATCGGGACCTATCCAAACATAGTATACGGGACAAGCCAATCATTCTGGAGAGCTAGTCATCGAGACACGGTGTTGTAAGTCAATTAAGAATGCCTACACAATTCTCAAGGTACAGTGCCCTAAAGTCTCAATACCCCGGGTCTAAAACAATTTCCAATATCAATCTTATCAAATCAGCCTTCCGAGACTTCGTATCAAAATCATAGTGCATAAATATGCAACTAACAATCAAGGGCTCGCTAAGCTTTTAAAGCACTTTAAGTTATAAAACAAAATCGGAAAACCATATCAAACCAAAAGCTTAATTCAATTTGAAACTCAAAAGTGTCATCATATTAAAGCAATAATACATGAAACCAAACATAGATTTGGCGAGCCTTTAGCATGCTTATATAACATTTCATAAAACTAAATCAATCAGTCAAGGATAGGCTCAATGAGCAGCATTTTCAATACATGTCAAAACAAGTCTCATTTGCATCATTTCATTTCGTTTCAATACCAAATCAGAATTTAAAACCATACAATTTGGATGCAAGGTAGTTGCTTAGGGTTACTTACAGTATTTCCTTAGCTTACAGATTCAATCCTCGCTGGCCTATCAAGTTCCACACGAGCTATGTGAACTCTTGGTCAACTTCAGTCCTTAGCATTACCTTCTAACAACACATGGCGGACCGGGTTACTCATTACCCCCAATGACATGCTAGGATTAAAAGTTATACAATTCAATAAGAATGACATCAAGGAGTAATTATGAATTATTTCAAATATGAACTAGTTCCATCTATTCATTTCCTTTTTGCTCCTCCTCTTATAATCTACTTGATTCAATTTCTGCATTTTAGGATTTTTTGACCTTTTGTCATTGTGCTAGCCTTAAGTATAAATTTCAGAATCTAATTGTCAAGCCGTAAATTTTACATTACTTCTAACTCAGTTCCCTATTAGGAAGTATAAGGCTTACTTCTTAATTCATCCTGTGCCATTTCCAATAAGTTTCCAAACTTTGGTCCAAATCTAGCACATTAGGCAGGATAGTTTCCTGACTTGTGTTCATTAAAATTTATATTACTAATTATAGGGATATGTAATTTGTACAAACCCAAAACCATATCAATCCTGACTCATTTACCTTTCTGAAAATGTAAAGTTTGCAATCAAACTCCATCTGAATTATTTTCTAGGAATTTTTTAAGTTGACACAAGGTTGTTTGTACCTTGCAGTGAGTATCCTGCATTCATATGTATATAGCTTAAGCTACATAATTCCAAATCCACAAATTCCAAAACTAAATGAAAGCTAACTCATTTCCCTATCTATAAATGTAAGGTTCATGATTTAATTCTTCCTAGATCAACATCAGCAATTTTCCAAAGTTGCACCATGTTCCAGCAGTTTTCAGGCACAGGATTACACTAACCTACTTGCACAAAATACTTTATATTTAATTATAGGCATATCCAATTGTGCAAACCTAGAACCATCACAATCCTAACTTAATTACCTTTCTAGAATGTAAGGCTTGCAACCTAACTCAATTTAGGCTATTTTCTACAATTTTTCAAAGTCAGAACCATGATTCACATTTTTGGACAAAGTATCCTGCACGCATTTGTACATATCTCAAGTTATAGAACTACAAATCAAGAAATTCCAAAACTGACTTTCTCCCAACTTAAAAGGCTATCTACCATAATTTTTTCAGAATTTATCTCAATGTATAACGGTTAAACTGATCGTTTAAACACGAGATCCAGATTAGGATACTCAAACAGATTCTCACATTATCACCAATTCATTCATTATTCATCCCTTCCCTGTTCAATCATGCACATTATCATAGATTAATTCCCATATTCCACATTCATACTCAATATTCAAGCAATACAAAGGTAAGTCTTAGCCCACTTACCTAATTTCCAGTAGCAACTTTTAACCTAAACAGAAACTACCTCCAGCCTTAAGATTTCTCAATCTAGCAGCTTTTCTTCACAAAATTCCTTCACTTATCAGTTAGCAAAGCCTTTATAATCGAGAGACAAATTCCCTTCTCCTCTCTTCCTTTCCTTCCATCTGCTGTTCCTTTGCTTCATTCCTTGATCGGATTTCCTCAGCCCTGTCTTCCTCTCAATTTCAGCCTTTTCATCGCTTCAAAATACCTGACAATGGCCACTGTGTTGTAGCTAAAACCACAGCCCTTTTCTAATTGAGAGAAACCTGCCTCTTGATGCTTTCACTCTTTCCTTTTTATCCTTCAGCAGCTGTAGCGTGGACTACTTCTTCCTGTCTCTACCGAATGCTATTTCCCTTAGTGGGATTAGGTGGAGTCTTGGCTTCTTCAAGAAGCTGATCCAAGCAAAGAAAATGTATTATATATATATATATATCTTATAATATACCATCTATATATATATTAGATGTGTTTTAGGTGTAGGTTATAAGTTTCATATATATTTTTGCATTTGCAAGCTCCCTCACGCCCCTCTTATTCTACCTCCGTTGGCTGAGAATAACCCCATTTTTTATGGCGTTTGGTGGCTAAAAGGGCTTCTTCAAGAAGCCAATTCTCATATATTTAATTTGTGTATATATATATATATATATTTGGCACAGTGTATTTACTTATATTTTGATTGGTTGTGTAAACAAAGTCCGGGATGTAGGCTATGTTATTTTACTATCAGGATGAAATAGTTTGATGGTTGTTCAAGATTGTGTTCATGTTGATATGTGCAATAATAAAGTATATATATAAATCACTAATGCTTGATGGTTTAAGACGAATATTATAATTGAATCAATTAAAGAGAAACAGAAATGAGACCTTAGCGATCAAGGATCGCTTAAAACTGAATTGTGACCTATACAGTCACCTACAAACGAATATGCGAAGTAAAGGGATATAAAAAAAATTTAGCCCACAAATTTAGGCTTCCGTTAGATATTATGAAGGATTAAGTGGAATTCGGGATGTGACAAGTTGGTATTAGAGCGAGTTTGTTCGTGTTTGTGTGGGTGGATAAAGTTAGCTTACATCCCAGTACATTGTGCCTTTGTCTATTTTTGAACTATGGTTGCCATATAAACTGTACTAAACTGTTTGTTTATTTATGAGGGAAGTAAAGTGAAAATGAGGAGGAGAGGTAGACCATAATGAGTTCCTCCTCGACAGCGATCTAGGTCTCCAACCTCTCTTCCTCCTCCACAACCTTCTCAAGCCCAAGATCTCAATGCCAAAATGTGCTAGTTAACAGGGATTGTAGGAAAATTGCAATATACCGTATAGAAACTGATAGCCTTTATGGCTCATCAAGTTGGAGGCAACCTGTGATGACCGCAACTTTTGGGCACCGAGTGAGTATATAAACTATTATGGAAGCTTTTTGGTTTATATCAGTTCTTGAGGATAATAGAATTAAAGACTGGTAGGGGACATATAGAAGTGAAACAAAGGATTTAATTAGTGAATTATTAGGAGAAATCAATTTAACTAATTCAATGTGGAGTTGTAGAAATTGAACTATACTAGAAAATTAGTATAATTTAAGAAATCAACAATTTAAACAAATATATGATAAATAAATAATGAGAGCTTAAATAAAAATAAAAAAATACATGGAAAGGCTTCTTGAAGAAGCCAACTAAAACCCCACTAACCCATTTTACCCGTTTACCTTAAGACAGATATTTAAACCTATTCACCCACATAATAAGCAAAGAAAAATAGAGAAAAGCAAGAAAAGGGGAAGAAGGAAAATGCAGGGCATCCACCTCTGCCGCTGTTGTTGGCACCATCACTACTGTGCCGGCAAATGGGAAGAGAAGAGGAACGGCGGATCTCCCGCCCTTATGGCTGTCCAACAAGCAGTAACACAGAAAAAAAATGAAAGAAGCGAAAAGAAACAGAAAAGAGAGAAGAATCGGGGAGACTGATTCTCGCAAAATCAGTGGAGTTACAATGGTTGATGGTCACCGGAAAGAAGAAGAGAAAGAGAGAGGGGAGGAAATCGAAGGAAGGGGGATGGGTGGTGAGGCACCAAGCTTGCGGCAGAAATGTGCGGCAACAAGGTAGATCGACGCCATTTTGGTTCTAGGTTGGGAGAGATGGTTCAGGTTGGGAATGGTGGCATTGGTCATGGTTTTAGGTTGAAGATTGGTTGCTATTTAGTTGCTGAAGTTCCTGTGAAAAAAGGAAGACATGTGAGTTTTGGTTGGTTTTAAAAACAAGGCTGGAAATGAGGTTGAAGGTGGCATTCAGGGTGTCTGCTTGGAACAGGAAACGAGGTTGAGTTTTTGGAGTTGAAAGAAAGGCATTCAAGATTTGAAAACAGAGTCTTGGAGGCAAGAAGATGGGTGTTATTTTGAAGGGCCTTTGAGATAATTTTGTGAGCATTTTGGTTCTTGATCGAGGCTGAACTGAGAAGAGCCCTGGGCTAGAATTTTAGGCAATAAATATAGGGAAGAAGGGTTCTCTATAAGGACCCTCTTACAAGCAGAGCACCGAAGCATGGTGCTATTGAGATTAGACAAGATGCCAAGAAGGGGAGTTGTAACAGGAGGTGTTTTTAGCTAAAACAGAGGCTATGAAAACAAAGTCTGAAATGGAATAGGCAAGTCTTACCATAAAATCAACTGGAACCGAAAGGTAATGAATTGTCTATGCCTTGGATTGAAGTAAATATATGCCGTAGTATTACGATTAAGTAAAGAATGATAAATACTTGTTTTGGAATGTGTTATGCAGTTGCTACAGGTGGAGATGGCAGTAGCTACAAATCGAGACAGTGAAAGGTGGGCTTAGATTGGAAGTGTTCTAAAGGTAAGGCTATTCCTTAGCTTAGGAATTCATCTAATTTTGAAGTAAATTATTACTAAGGCATTATGTAAATATGAAGTTGCTTGAGACTCATTGTTAGGGATTGTTGAAGAGCGTTACAATAGCAAAATGAATTTAGGAAAAGCAAGGCTACAAGGGTGCTCAGATTTGAAGGATTATAAGATAAAAGACTTAATGCTTGAGTTGTGTTGTCATATATAGGTATAATAAGATCATATGGACGTGTTTTTGTGGTGTAGGATTATTGAAAATCATTAAAGAATGCTTGATGAAGGTGTTCGGTCATCCATGGTCCTACCTAAGGAAAATTGTCAAGGAGATAAGATGGCAAATTGGACAAGGAGTTGATAATCACGAAGTATGATGCAATAACGGTAAGAAAATTATTATCAAGTGGTGGTTGGCCATATTGGTATTACACATTTCATATACATTGGGTAAATACATATATATATATTTAACCATATGACTTTGAGGGATTTTAAGTATGGTTAATAAAATTGTTTTATTTAATGTATTGAATTTTTAAGGTTGTGAATATGGCTATGTGGATGAATAGATATATATATATACACACACACACACACACACACACTTATCATTGATTGAAGGAAATATTTTGGGTAATGTGTGGATTGTCAGAAAATGTTGGTTTTTGCTATAGTAAGCTTAAAGATATTCGTTTTAGTGTAGGTACGCAAAGAAAGAATTCGAGAAAGTGCTTAAGTAGTAAGTTGTGCAAGTTTGGTGTCATTGATCGCGATATTGCACAACATTAGGTAAGGGAATATACGGTAAATGCTTGTCAGTCTACTATCTTATGCATTTTTAAATTAATGTTATTTAATATTTATGGATTTAAATGCATTTTTGGTTAAATGTCCAAATACGTGGGATTGAGTTTAAAATGCAAAATGTTTGGATTTGTATTTGGATTTTGATTTGGATTTGGATTTGGATTTGTATTGGGAATTGGTGTATTGAAGATATATTGCTTGATTGAGTTTTCTACAGGTATTTTGATTGTGGATTATAACGCTGGGAGTGTTCTACCTATGCCGTTATAATGCTGAAATTTCGTTAGAAATTGTCTAAATAAGTTTCTTGATATTAAATTAGATTTATTAAATGCCTTTAAAACCTCATGCATATTAATCACTGCTACTTGTTATCGAGATAATGGTTTTTAAGCCTAACTTCGTATGATTAGATTTTCAAAACTATAAGTATGTGAAACGAATTATGCTTTTGTTACTCAACCTATATTGTAAGGGATATGCATAAGGAACGTAGGAGATACCAAAATGATTTTAAGATCATTTGCATTGTGTTTTATGAATTGCGTATGCTTTGCAAGACTTTAGAAATTTGATACTGTCATGCTATCGAATTTTCGTAAGAATATTGATTTCTGCGATTTCGGCTAAAAAGCTAAGAAAACTTTTTAAGAATAAAACTTTTAAGGAATTTAGTCTTGGAAATATTAAATTGCATGATTTTAGTATATTCATAAATTTTCAAAGTAAACTTTATTTTATGAAAATTACCTAAAGTTAGTGTTTTAGAAATATTTATGAAAAGTTATAAAGTTTTCAGATTTTTGGAATTCCTCGCATTTTAATTGATTTTCGGAACCTTTATGTGTTTTGAAAATACTCCTCCGAATTTGGATTTATAAAACTCTGCATTAGCATGAATTATCTAAAGAATTCAATTTTTATTGAAAGCTTATTAAATTGCATGATTTTAAAGACTTATGACTTTTCTAGCTTAAATTTGGTTTTATGGATTTATTATAAATTATGGTACTAAAACCTATTTCTTTATATATTTTGGAAATTATTAAGTTTTTAAATATTTGGAAAATAATTCTGATTTTATGCAATAATCTGTTTTATGAACTTTTATAAATATCTGTATGTTTTGACTTCGGGATTTGAACTCTGAACTATGAAACTTATGTTTTGAGACACTGGCTAACCGTCATCTTGCAGTATCTGGACTGCTGTATATTTTGGATCTAGCAGTATCTGGCTGCAGCGTGACCTTCGGGGCCTGTAGTATCTGGCTATAGCGTGACCTTCGGGGCCTATAGTATCTGGCTGTAGTGTGACCTTCGGGGCTTACAGTATTTGTATCTGATATGAATTTTGCGCACTATGTTGCTGTGTGATTTGATCCAGTCCGCAGCGGTCACAGATGACACCTGATCAGTGTTCACTGTAGACCACTTGGACTATGGCCATACGTCTATATGTTATTATCCCTATGGGATATCTTTGCTGCTTGATGTATACCGAGTTACTGCCATGTCTCCACTTTATGTTTTTTTTAATTTTCGAATGATTTCTGAATATTTGATTTTCGAACTCTGAAATCTGAAAATGATATGATATGGACTGATATGATTGGATTCTGAAATCTGAAAATGATTTGATACAGATTTTTATGATTTTATTTGAAATATAATACACTTTCTGAAGACGACTGTTTACATATTTGCATAGCATGGCTTTGTTAAGTGATCTGTTATACTGATTTGATTTACATATGATTTTCTGAATACATGAATTCCTTTTTGGATAAGATTCTCTATTTTAGTAATATCCCTTATGTTTTAGAACTTATTAATCATTTTCAGATACTTGCATTTTTCCGTAAGACATACTTAAGCATGAGTTTTGACGCACTTATTCACGCATACACATGCACGAACATAGTAGAGCATCTAATATCACTTAGCGTATGTTTTCTTACTAGGCTTTCCCCAAAGCTCACCCCCTTCCAACTCAGATTATTTCAGGTAGACTCGGCACGAGTGTGGTGCATCGAGAGTCTTTTGTCGAGCTGCAGAAAGCTATATTTTGAGCCAAGGTATAATCTTTTGTTCTTTTGTTTATATCCCAGACTAAATTCTTTTGTGTACACAGTGTATAGGATTCGGGATGTAAGTACTAGGTGATATCGAGTTTGTAAACATACTGTGATTCGTAGTTAAGTTGTAATCTCGATATGTTTATATATTGAATCACATGGATGTCTAGTATTTTAGATGTTACATGGAGATTCGAAATTTCTACAGGTTGAAAACAATGAGGTACTTAGTATGGGGATGGATACTAGACTAAAGTAGGGGCGGAGTTTTTCAGTGTCGTTTTTCAACACGTCTTACGAGAAGACTATAATGGGATCTTGGACAACTAGTCTTAAACAAATATAAGAGTAAGACTACTCATTAGGTTTTTAGCTACACTGAACGAGTGACAAACATAGGAAGTGAAGGAAAAAGTTAGCCCAAAAATCCGGCTTCTGAGGGCGTTACAGAATGGTATTAGAGCATAGTTTGTCTAGTCTCATGTCAGTGTGGCAGCTTAGAAGTAGACTTACATCCCTAATCACTGTGTATTGTCTGGATATAAACCACGAATAGTGTTTGAAAGCGTATTGAGTTGCTCAATTTTGATAAAGGGAACTTAAATCATGATGAGCGAAACAGGTGGACCACCGTATCCACTCCCAAATTCGCTCACACAATAGGACAGGTTAGTATCTACTTCACCAATTCAAAGCCTAAAGTTAATGCTCTTAATTCCTTATTTATTGGACATTTAGATCACAACTTATACTAGCCACAATTACCTCTACCACCACCACCTCTTCCTCCATATTTCCTTTAGCATCAGACGTCCTATTAGTGACAGGCTGCACCAAACCACGAGCCAAGGTTGTATTGAACAAAGACAAAGCAAAGATAAGGGAGTTAAGAAAAGAAAGACTACTTAGGATAAGGCCCTAAGAAAGAGGTAGAAAGTCGTAAAACCTCAACTCAATAGTTTTGAGCTCTTAATGTTATTGGGATCTAAGCCTTGCATGCATTGTTGTTAATATCATGGAACTAAGTCATGTCACTGGACTACTAAGGCTAGCTTTAGATGCAGAGGAAAAAGACATAAGATCAAGGATTACCCAACAAAGATGGGCTCAACTATTGATGTATTACCCCAGTTTTATAAGGTAAGATTTGAATTATTAAGTACATGCTTTTGTTGGAATGATCCTAGCTTCATGCGTTTAGTTGTATCCATCATGCATGCTTGAAGTTTCATATCGGTTTGAGCAATAAGATATAAATGTTGACTAAAGGTACTACTAGGAAAGGAATCCTAAATGGTTGATAGGTCGATAAGGTTAGATCTTGATTAGGAATTATGGAATAAGATCAAGAAAGGAATAAGTAACCCACTCATTTTAAGAGAAAGCTTATGTAGAATAAGGTGCCATGAAAACAGTACAGAGTGATAGCATTGCAACTTAAAAGTTCAGAGTCTTCTATCTCATCAAGATCTAAGCCCTACTATAGGGAGATAGGTGCTTGTTGTAATTGAGGTAAGGTAAACCAAAAGGCTAAGGATTGCCTAATAGAGTCACAATTAATGGTGCTTTCACTTCGATTAAAGGAAGATAAGATTGAAAGATGTGTTGGATCCTATATATTTTGAAGAGTATATGGGACTTTAGAAAACCATGTGATTTAGAATGCATATAACTTAAAAAGTATAGAAATTTTGAAAATTATGTGATTTTTTGGAATAAGCTATTTTAAACTAAAGGGTTTTAAAAGTTCAATAATTTGAACCCTATGACTTTGAATTATGTGAGTTCAAAAAAATAAAAAACCACAAAGATCTTTAAACTCCCCATGAGTAGAGTCGAAGTGGAACATAGCCCATTATAGAGTAGGAAATTTTGAATGAAAGTTGAAAATTGTTAGGGCACATCGTGTAAAATGATCATTGATGTGGAAATTAAAATTTAATGGGTTGTGGTATGGAATGTTGTAACACGACAATGATCTTAGCTTAGTTGATGGGTTCTGATCTATAAAATGATGTACGGTCGAAAGGTACAAACTTTTCGAATATTGAGTTTTAAGGTTAATATGAAGTAAGTTTGATCTTTACATAAATGATGATTTAGTACATGATACTATTCGATTTATGAGACTAGACAACTAACTGTTGATCGAGCATCACTTTATGCTTCAAGGTTATTCAAAGCATCTTGGACTATCCCATATACTACGCTGGGATAGTTGCTGGTTTCATCTGATCAATGGAATTGTCTTTGTTAGCTTATGACCATTTGTAGTAAACTTGTGGCCTTTAATATCCCTACACATCCAGAGACTATTAGACGAGCTCCACTGGTAGAGCAAGATTTTGAACTCTTACAGGCTAAATATGAATCCAAGGGAAAGAGTAAATGGGAGAGGCTTGAGATTGGGAAGTCTAAGCAGAGTGATACTTCCTTTAAGAGGCAGAGGTTTATAGAAACTCAACAACAGACAACTAGACCCCCTCATCATCCTAACACCCCAACCCTATGACCTTTTAAGAGATGCAATAAATTCCATGGGTTTAAACATTGCTAAGGGGTGACACGAGTTTGTTTTAAATTGGGAAGCAAGGATAGATGGTAAGACATTGCCTAGAATTTAGAGCTTTAAAGAAAGAGACAGAAGGACAAAGCAGTAAGTAGAAAAAGACCATTGATAAGAGCAAGAAACCATTGGCATCCAAACAAGTCTTTACGTTGGATTAGGAGGAAGATTATGCTTCCACCAAAGTGACTAAAGGACACTGAGTATAGAGCCTGAGCATCTAGGATATTTGTTACATGTTACTACTTTGTGAAAGAATCATAAATGATTGACATTGTGTACAAGGACTGTAATGCAAAGGTGGGAGATAGTAACCTAGTGTTAGATCTTATATTATTAAATATGCATGACTTTGATGTCATTTTGGCATGGATTGATTAGCAACCAATTGTACCAGTGTCGACTACTACAAGAGAGCGTAGCCCTTTTCCTACTAGAAAATAGGGATGAGGAATGAAGTTTAAGTAATATATCTTTATGAAAGCTATCAAGCACTTGTTGAAGATACAAATCAGGAATGTTTGGAGTTATCTTGAATCTCAACTAATGGAGGTTCCTCTAACATCTTCCGGATAAAAAAAAAAAAAAGAGATTACCACTTGTGAGAGAAATTAAGATCACTATTGATACCCTTCTTGGTATTCTGTCAATCTCCAAAACTTCGTATCAATTGATATTATTGGAATATGAGAAGTGAAGGAAACAACAACATGAGTTGTTGGACAAGAGACTTATACGGCCCAATATGTCTCTATGGGACATAGTGGTGCTCTTTATTAAAAAGAAAGATGGCGGTTTAAGGTAGACATTGATTATAGATAATTCAATAAAGTTATAGTGAAGGGCAAGCACATGAATAACATACAGGAAGTATCCTCACCAATTTAAAAGTACTTTGATCAAATTTGGAGGACCAAATTCTTTAAGGTGGGGAGCATGTGATGACCGTAACTTTTGGGCACCGAGTGAGTATATAAACTATTATGGAAGCTTTTTGGTTTATATCCATTCTTGAGGATAATAGAATTAAAGACTGGTAGGGGACATATGGAAGTGAAACAAAGGATTTAATTAGTGAATTATTAGGAGAAATGAATTTAACTAATTCAATGTGGAGTTGTAGAAATTGAATTATACTAGAAAATTAGTATAATTTAAGAAATCAACAATTTAAACATATATATGATAAATAAATAATGAGAGCTTAAATAAAAATAAAAAAATACATGGAAAGGCTTCTTGAAGAAGCCAACTAAAACCCCACTAACCCATTGTACCCGTTTACCTTAAGACAGATATTTCCACTTGTTCACCCACATAATAAGCAAAGAAAAATAGAGAAAAGCAAGAAAAGGGGAAGAAGGAAAATGCAGGGCATCCACCTCTGCCGCTGTCGTTGGCACCATCACTGTTGTGCCGGCAAATAGGAAGAGAAGAGGAACGGCGGATCTCCCGCCCTTGTGGCTGTCCAACCAGCAGTAACACAGAAAAAAATGAAAGAAGCGAAAAGAAAAAGGAAAGAGAGAAGAATCGGGGAGACTGATTCTCGCAAAACCAGTGGTGTTACAATGGTTGATGGTCACCGGAAAGAAGAAGAGAAAGAGAGAGGGGAGGAAATCGAAGGAAGGGGGATGGGTGGTGAGGCACCAAGCTTGCGGCAGAAATGTGCGGCAACAAGGCAGATCGATGCCATTTTGGTTCTGGGTTGGGAGAGATGGTTCAGGCTGGGAATGGTGGCATTGGTCATGGTTTTAGGTTGAATATTGGTTGCTATTTGATTGCTGAAGTTGCCGTGAAAAAGGGAAGACATGTGAGTTTTGGTTGGTTTTAAAAACAAGGCTAGAAATGAGGTTGAAAGTGGCATTCAGGCTGTCTGCTTGGAACAGGAAACGAGGTTGAGTTTTTGGAGTTGAAAGAAAGGCATTCAAGATTTGAAAACAGAGTCTTGGAGGCAAGAAGATGGGTGTTATTTTGAAGGGCCTTTGAGATAATTTTGTGAGCATTTTGGTTCTTGATCGAGGCTGAACCGAGGGGCTAGAATTTTAGACAATAAATATAGGGAAGAAGAAGGGTTCTCTATGAGGACCCTCTTACAAGCAGAGCACCGAAGCATGGTGCTATTGGGATTAGACAAGATGCCAAGAAGGGGAGTTGTAACAGGAGGTGTTTTTAGCTGAAACAGAGGCTATGAAAGCAAAGTCTGAAATGGAATAGGCAAGTCTTGCCATAAAATCAACTGGAACCGAGAGGTAATGAATTGTCTATGCCTTGGATTGAAGTAAATATATGCTGTAGTATTACGATTAAGTAAAGAATGATAAATACTTGTTTTGGAATGTGTTATGCAGTTGCTACAGGTGGAGATGGCAGTAGCTACAAATCAAGACAGTGAAAGGTGGGCTTAGATTGGAAGTGTTCTAAAGGTAAGGCTATTCCTTAGCTTAGGAATTCATCTAATTTTGAAGTAACTTATTACTAAGGCATTATGTAAATATGAAGTTGCTTGAGACTCATTGTTGGGGATTGTTGAAGAGGGATACAATAGCAAATGAATTTAGGAAAAGCAAGGCTACAAGGGTGCTCAGATTTGAAGGATTATAAGATAAAAGACTTAATGCTTGAGTTGTGTAGTAATATATAGGTATAATATGATCATATGGACGTGTTTTTGTGGTGTAGGATTATTGAAAATCATTGAAGAATGCTTGATGAAGGTGTTCGGTAATCCATGGTCCTACCTAAGGAAAATTGTCAAGGAGATAAGATGACAAATTGGACAAGGAGTTCATAATCGCGAAGTATGATGCAATAACGGTAAGAAAATTATTATCAAGTGGTGGTTGGCCATATTGGTATTACACGTTTCATAGACATTGGGTAAATACATATATATTTAACCATATGACTTTGAGGGATTTTAAGTATGGTTAATAAAATTGTTTTATTTGATGTATTGAATTTTTAAGGTTGTGAATATGGCTATGTGGATGAATAGATATATATATATATATATATCTATATCTATACACACTTATCATTGATTGAAGGAAATATTTTGGGTAATGTGTGGATTGTCAAAAAATGTTGGTTTTTGCTATAGTAAGGTTAAAGATATTCGTTTTAGTGTAGGTACGCAAAGAAAGAATCCGAGAAAGTGCTTAAGTAGTAAGTTGTGCAAGTCTGGTGTCATTGATCGCGATATTGCGCAACATTAGGTAAGGGAATATACGGTAAATGCTTGTCAGTCTACTATGCTTATGCATTTTTAAATTAATGTTATTTAATATTTATGGATTTAAATGCACTTTTGGTTAAATGTCCAAATACATGGGATTGAGTTTAAAATGCAAAATGTTTGGATTTGTATTTGGATTTTGATTTGGATTTAGATTTGGATTTGTATTGGGAATTGGTGTATTGAAGATATATTGCTTGATTGAGTTTTCTATAGGTATTTTGATTGTGGATTATAACGCTGGGTAGTGTTCTACCTATGCCGTTATAATGCTGAAATTTCGTTAGAAATTGTCTAAATAAGTTTCTTGATATTAAATTAGATTTATTAAATGCCTTTAAAATCTCATGCATATTAATCACTACTACTTGTTATCGAGATAATGGTTTTTAAGCCTAACTTCGCATGATTAGATTTTCAAAACTATAAGTATGTGAAACGAATTATGCTTTTGTTACTCAACCTATATTGTAAGGGATATGTATAAGGAACTTAGGAGATACTAAAATGATTTTAAGATCATTTGCATTGTGTTTTATGAATTACGTATGCTTTACAAGACTTTAGAAATTTGACAACGTCATGCTATCGAATTTTCGTAAGAATATTGATTTCTGCGATTCCGGCTAAAAAGCTAAAAAAACTTTTTAAGAATAAAACTTTTAAGGACTTCAGTCTTGGAAATATTAAATTGCATGATTTTAGTATATTCATAAATTTTCAAAGTAAATTTTATTTTATGAAAATTACCTAAAGTTAGTGTTTTAGAAATATTTATGAAAAGTTATAAAGTTTTCAGATTTTTGGAATTCCTCGCATTTTAATTGATTTTCGGAACCTTTATGAGTTTTGAAAATACTCCTCCGAATTTGGATTTATAAAACTCTACATTAGGATGAATTATCTAAAGAATTCAATTTTTATTGAAAGCTTATTAAATTGCATGATTTTAAAGACTTATGACTTTTCTAGCTTAAATTTGGTTTTATGGATTTATTATAAATTATGGTACTAAAACCTATTTCTTTATATATTTTGGAAATTATTAAGTTTTTAAATATTTGGAAAATAATTCTGATTTTATGCAGTAATCTGTTTTATGAACTTTTATAAATATCTATATGTTTTGACTTAGGGATTTGAACTCTGAACTATGAAACTTATGTTTTGAGACACTGGCTAACCGTCATCTTGCAGTATCTGGATTGCTGTATATTTTGGATCCAGCAGTATTTGGCTGCAGCGTGACCTTCGGGGCCTGCAGTATCTGGATATAGCGTGACCTTCGAGGCCTATAGTATTTGGCTGTAGTGTGACCTTCGGGGCCTACAGTATTTATATCTGATATGAATTTTGAGCACTATGTTGCTGTGTGATTTGATCCAATCAGCAGCGGTCACAGATGAATTCTGATCAATGTTCACTGTAGACCACTTGGACTATGGCCATACGTCTATCTGTTATTATCCCTATGGGATATCTTTGCTGCTTGATGTATACAGAGTTACTGCCATGTCTCCACTTTATGTTATTTTCTGATTTTCGAATGATTTCTGAATATTTGATTTGCGAACTCTGAAATCTGAAAATGATATGATATGGACTGATATGATTGGATTCTGAAATCTGAAAATGATTTGATACGGATTTTTATGATTTTATTTGAAATATAATACACTTTCTGAAAACGACTGTTTACATATTTGCATAGCATGGCTTTGTTAGGTGATCTGTTATACTGATTTGATTTACATATGATTTTCTGAATACATGAATTCCTTTTTGGATTAGATTCTCTATTTTAGTAATATCCCTTACGTTTTAGAACTTATTAATCATTTTCAGATACTTGCATTTTTCCGCATTTTTCCATAAGACATACTTAAGCATGAGTTTTGACGCACTTATTCACGTATACACATGCACGAACATTGTAGAGCCTCTAATATCACTTAGCGTATGTTTTCTTACTGGGCTTTCTCCAAAGCTCAACCCCTTCCAACTCAGATTAGTTCAGGTAGACTCGGCACGAGTGTGGTGCATCGTGAGTCTTTTGTCGAGTTGCAGAAAGCTATATTTTGAGCCAAGGTATAATCTTTTGTTCTTTTGTTTATATCCAAGACTAAATTCTTTTGTGTACACAGTGTATAGGATTCGGGATGTAAGTACTAGGTGATATCGAGTCTGTAAACATACTATGATTCGTAGTTAAGTTGTAATCTCAATATGTTTATATATTGAATCACATGGATGTCTAGTATTTTAAAAGTTACATGGAGATTCGAAATTTCTACAAGTTGAAAACAATGAGGTACTTAGTATGGGGATGGATACTAGACTAAAGTAGGGGCGGAGTTTTTCAATGTTGTTTTTTGACACGTCTTACGAGAAGACTATAATGGGATCTTAGACAACTAGTCTTAAACAAATATAAGAGTAAGACTACTCATTAGGTTTTTAGCTACACTGAGCGAGTGACAAACATAGGAAGTGAAGGAAAAAGTTAGCCCAAAAATCCGGCTTCCAAGGGCATTACACAACCCTAATGAGCCTCCAACTTAGGCTCCAGCGCAAGCACTAACCCCTCCTCATGTGCCATAGCCTTAGGTTGCTCCGTCGTAGCGGGCTACGACACCACAACCACCAGTGTCGCCAATGCCATCTCTAATGCGTCCACCGCAGACTGGAGAATAGGTGGATAAGAATTTGAATAGATTGTGGCTATTCTAGAAAATGAACCCGCCTACCTTAAGGGTGTGAAAGATCCAGAGGTAGCTAAAGAGTGGATCAAGCAGTAATAAACAATAGAGTCTGAACTAACTGATCAAATTCAGTAGAAGCAAAAAGACTACCCCCGATTAAGAAAGATTGTCCGTGAAAATAAAGATTGATGGTAATTGAGTGATGATACGATTGCCTAGTGATTTCAATTTTGTTAGTAAATACTAAATGTCATAACTTGTGGTATAAAGATATGATGTTGGAATGTGGCAAAGTATAATTGTGACAACGATAATGTATTAATATATCGAGTCCGCTAAATTTAATGAGGAATTGTTATAACACTCAAGATTATCTGTGGAAATAATATAGTAATAGTGGACTTTGATTGATTGTTAGCTTGAGTACGCATGGATAAGTCGAGAATGATATTGAATTTGTGGAATAATAGTGGATTTGAAATGATACTAATGAAGGCCTGATAGGTTATGTGGATATGAAAATGATTAATGATCATACCTAGGCCATATTTATACATGACTTTAAGACATCTGAAAACATACTTTAGTGCAAACAGCCTAAACATGCAAAGTGCAGAACTAGAAACATCCAATCATGCTTGTATATATTTGGGTGAGTTTTGGATAGCCATGAGAGAATGGCATGTGATGAATATGCTTAATTGCATATTGAATTCATTTATACAGCTATGAACCTTAAGTATTTCGACACTACCTTAATGTATTTAGCATAAACCTTGAGCTTTTGGAATCATTTGGTTTTGATCATGCATGGATTTAAGGATTAACACAATTGGAAATCTTAAATATGTGGGTTGTTTTGATTGATAGGAAAAAGAAATTGAACTGTGCATTGAGCTTTTTATTTTATAGAGCCATTCGAACCTAAGCCCTTATGCCAACGTTATTTTCCTATGAAGGGAATATAAGATTTGATCGAATACATGATCTAGCTTTTGTTTTGAGAACTATAAGAAATTTGAAATGGCGATTTTAAACAATGAAACTTGAATTTTGAGGATTGGGCACCCTTGATGAGCTTTAGTAGAGTCCCAAGTATGATTTTGATTGTGTTTATTGGATTTGATCAATAGGGTTTGAACCTGTTCATCGTGCTTGACAAAAAAAATGGACTTTGTGGGCATGTCTCAAAAAGAAGTTAAGGTCTGATCTTCATTCAGAAGTGAAGTATGTGTTAGATCATGTATATTTTGAAAAGTCTACGAACTTCCAAAAAAAAACTACAAGGCTCTTCAAACTCCCCATGAGTAAAGTCGAAGTGGAACACAACACATTATAGAATAGGAAATCTTGAATGAATATTGAGGATTGTTAGGGCACATCGTGTAAAATGACTAATGATGTGGAAATTAGAATTTAATGGGTTATGATCTAGAATGTCTTAACACAACAATGATCTTAGCTTAGTTTATGGGTTTTGATCTATAAGATGATGTATGGTTGAAATGTGCAAACTAACGAGATATGTCCAATTTGTGAACTTTTTGAATATTGACTCTTGAGGTTAATATGAAGTTTGATCTTTACACAAATGATGGTTTAGTACACGGTACTATTTGATTTATGAGATTAGGTAGCTAATTGTTGATCGATCACCACTCTACGCTCCAAGGTTATTCGAAGCATTTTTGGACTGTCATGTATACTATGTTGGGATAATTGCTGGTTTCATCTTATCAATGGAATCAGCTTTGTTAGCTTACGGCCATTCGAAGTAGACTTGCAGCCTTTAATGATCTCTACATATCCAAAGGCTATTAGACGAGCTCAACTAGTAGAGCAAGATTTTGAACTCTCACAGATTGAATATGAATCCAAGGGAAAGAGTAAAAGGAAGAGGCTTGAGATTGGGAAGTCTAAGCAGAGTGATTTTCGTTTAAGAGGTAAAGGTTTACAGAACCTCAACAGCAAATGACTAGACACACTCATCCTCCTAATACCCTAACCCTACAACCTTCTCATAGATGCGATAAATTCCATGGATTTAAACCTTGCTATTGGGCCACATAAACTTGATTTAAATGGGGAAGCAAAGGCATATGTTAATTCATGTACTTCTCACTTGTTAAATTTTTTTAATCTAATGTATGTGATATTTAATTCATGGACTTCTCACTTGTTAATTTTTTTTTTGTGCACTTAGGTTTAATTAAATTTATATTAATAGTTATTGATTATTTTTCATGGTTAAACTTCATGTTATAACTTAAATGAGGTACTAATCGTCTCTCTACTAATTAATAACATGCGGTAATTATCCATGATAACCCATCAGCTTATTTTCAATAACTTTAACTCACTTTTCCAATTGATATACTATACCTGTAATTGAACGTTAAAAATTCACTGGTATGGATTCCCAATGAATTAGGAAGTGGGATTTATACGATTGGAAAGCATTCCGAGTTAGCTTCCCAAGAATTTTACAATCAATCATTTGGATTCTCCAATCATGAGCTATGATTAAAACAATACCAATTAGTCATGAAGTTTCTTGCAAGATATTCACCGTAGGAAATTTAATACTTTATATCCTCATCTAAATTAAAATTCTTAATATCCAAATCCATATTATTCATTTAACTTCATGTTTTCTTGATCCTCACAATTCTCAATCTTTATTTACTTCAATTAGTACGAAATTCAAGGTTATCACAGTTGGTCCTTCGTGGTGCATGTTCGCTGTACGACCCTAATCAGGTCTACAGCCCCCTACCATGGCCATTGGTACTCAGTTCCCTCTTCGGAGGATGATTAGTCATGACCTGTATACTGGCTATATGGTCCCGCCTAGTCTCCATGAATTCTATGATAAGTTTTACGAATTATAATGTTAAGTTTGTATGATGTATGTTTGAAACAAGTAAAGATTTCATATGATGATTTAAAGTATAAAATGCATTCTTATGGCATCTCGTTTTTCTGCATATGTTGATACTGTGACTACTTTAAATGCATTTCCTACTGGGCTTTACAAAAGCTCACCCCCTCTATCTTTCCAGATTATTTGCAGTGATCATCCCTTTGCCTGCTGCGTACACGACGTAGGTTGAGAGACGCGTCCAGGCTACATTTTGTACACACATAAGGTATACTCTTATTTTGATATCAGCCATCCTGTATAGCACAGATATTTGAATGTAAACGATACTTTTGGGATGTAGTCGATATTTTATGTACGTAAACGTTATTTCGAGGTATAAACCAATGATATGATGGGTATTTATGGAAATTGGAATATTATGAATGTTGTATAAGTTTTGTGAAATTTTATGGTTACGGTTAAGAAAGCATAAATAAAATCAACTGCTGTGGGATTACAGATATGTACTTTGAAATGAACTGTATTGGGAATTGTGGCTGAATTTCAGAAATATAAATTGTGTTTTCATGCACGAGGTTAAGATAGTTATAGCTGTTATGCTACCGAAATTTCTAAAAAAAAAGAAAATGTAAGATTCCTACACTGGCAGGAATGCAACCTAAGTAAGAAATTAAGTTACAAAATGAAAAGGTTAGCCTAAGACTTCCACATTTCCAAGGTGTGACATAGCTGCTCTTGGTCAAGAAGAACCGATTGTAGCTCTCTTTTCCCTCTAAATCATGTCAAAATTTCAAATCAAACGAATCTCATTTGATAGGGGAAATCTGACCTAGAAGTTTCTATTGCATTAAGTAAGCTTCAACAGAAAATTTTAGTTTTTCTTAAGCTTGATATATATGCTATTTTTTATTGTTCTAAGCTTAAATTTGGTGTCAAAATGCTGTGAAAAAGGTCCTTGAGGCAGTGTTTGAAGTTCGGCCTTCTGGGTTTTTATGATGAAGGTTGATGGGTTTTAATTAAAATGAGATATGTGAGTGTAAAAATGATTCTAAGCTTAGCCATGATACCGGTTTTGATGAAAACTTGAGGGAAATTTATGATAGGTATTCGACCACGTTAGAGTTTATAGGGTCATAGAGTTGGACAAGGTTAAATAAAATATATACTGAGAATTGACATGTGAGAATGACACTAGAATGATTAAAAACCAATAGAAAATGCACCGAGTGCTAAAGGTGTGCTTGGCCAGTTAAAGGGCATTGTTAAATTGAGACTAAAAAATAATTATTTAATTATTTAAATTGAGTTAGAAAAGAATATTTAAAGTGCCATTATAGTTAAAATTGAAAGAAAACCGAAAAGATCATAAAATGATCATATCAACCTTGATAGAAAAGTAGTGAAAAACTACTTCGTTGGAGTAGATTAAGGTTAGAATGACATCCTTTGAAGTGTAATGAGATATAATTGTTATTGAATGACATTGTTTGAACACTAGTTATAGTTAAGGAATCCGTTGGAGAAAACTTTAGCAAGGACAGGATAACCCCAATTGAGCTGCAATGGAAAGATTTTCATGTGAAATAGCAAGGACTGAGGTAATGAATGAGTATGGATGACATAAGGATACTGTGAATGCATATTGATGTTGAAAATGATTTTATAAATTGTTTTGAAATGTTTACGATTTTGGAGGAGAGAATGATGTTTTGATGTGATTAAGGTTTTAAAGATAAATTTGAAACTGTTTATGGTTTGACCTGATTGAGGTTTTAGGATGATTTTTGAATTGTTTGTGATTTTGGTTTGAGTGAGGTTTATGATTTGGATACTATAATGGATTTAAAATCAACTGCCTTGGGAATATAAATTGTGTTTTCATGCAAGAGGGTTTAGGATAGTTATAGTCGCTACGTTGCCAAAATTTTTAAGAAATCCGTAGAATTATATTTTTGGCATGTTTTGAATGCTTGAAATGAGAATTAACAAATTTTGAATTTGTATTATTTCAAATGCCTTATGTGTATATCGAAAATTGAAATCTAATATTTAAAAATTCATGTTATCACATTTTTCTTACGTAAGAGCATTTGCATGTTTTTATATCTTATTTATGCTTAAATAGAATGTTTTGAGAACTGAATATTGAACGGTGAATAGTTTATAAATTTTTATTATTGAACTGCTCATTATTTTTAAACATGCTTTTATGGACTGACTGAAGATATATGTTATTGAACTTATCTTCGTAAATTGTAATGAATTGTTTTACGAACTGTTTTAAGACTGTTGGCCCCATAGTTGCTTATGAGCACATGTACCCCTACTGTTACTATTACTATTACTGTAGCTGAGTAATCTTGGTCTCATCATTCAGTGTCCCAGATGACACCTGACCTGTGTACCTCTGTAGACGACCTTTAAACTATGGCCATATGTCACCATGTATAAGTTTATTGGGTGTTGTCTTGTCTCCACTATTTTAGCTAGGGTAGTAAATTCTCGGACATCCCGGGCACTCCTAGAACTGAATTACATATATATATATATATATTAAAGATTTTAAAATTGTTTATGCTTATCAAACATGATTTCTAATTCTACCATTGTTCACTAATGATCGAGTTACTGTACTGTTTACAGAGAATTTATTCAACTGTTTACCTAAATGACAACAGCATTGTTAATGATTATTTATAAATGCTTACTGAGCTATCTACGTTTACTGAACGGTTTAAATATTGATTGCACTATAGTTTTAAATCGTTTACTGCAATGTTTTAGGAATCTCATACTAAATTGTTATTGAATTGATTTATTTAAAATGTTTTATACACTACTTTAAACTGAAAGACTGCATGGTATTATTTAAAATGATTATACTGTTTAAATCCCTGTAGTTAGAACTAGAGACTGAAACACGAAAGGTACTTCAAAGTACCTCCCATACTCCATCTGGTTACCTAGCCGACTATAATATCCTTCCTAAAATATCCTTTAGTGTACTACTAAGAATCAAATGATTTTATGCATACAGATTTCATAGTATTAGTTATCTTATACTTATTTCTTATTGGCTTCCCCAAGCTCAACCCCTTACTCACCATCTCAGAAGGCTCATCGGCATACGTGTTAACTGCTGCTGTATGGTTAGGTGAAGAAATTTCTAGATGTCTAAGCGACCAAGTGAGCAAGTATATCTTAAGTGTTATGCTTTTATATTCAGACATGTGTATGCACAGCAACTATATTTATAGTATGGGATGTAAATTGTATAACGTAAGATCAAGGTGTCAAAGAATTAGTTGAAATGTATTTGTAATAAGTTGACATTAATAAAAGTATAAATTTTTATATGGTGGTTGATACTATGGTTTCATATTTAATGATCGTAGTTAAATTATTTTAATGGTATAAAGATTAATAGATATCAGAAGTTATACGAAGAACTTACTTCGATACCGAATACAAACCATATAATTGAAATTAATCGAATGTGATTAAGTGTTTCAAAAAGAAAAATTTGGTTCGAAAATTTAGTGCTTTCGGACGTGACACCTCCTCCTTTCCGTTTTGCATCTTACTTGTGTGGATATCGTTATAGGGCTTCTCTCAGCTAGGAGTCTGGAGTTAACGATAAATCGAAGGCTGTTCCTAGGTTGCCAAATTCAAAAAGATGAACCTCCCTACATGAGTGACACTGAAAAGGTTAGATTTTATCCTAAAGCAATCTTATTGCATGATCTTAGTGATTTTGGTTTTGTTGTTTTCTAATCCGCTGCTTATTTTCGTATATGACATAATAAATCGAGTTAACAAAACCTAACAAGAAAAGCATTAAATGCTTTACCAACCCTCTGCAACATCCATTGGCATAAAAATACATGCATTAAGGATTTTGGAGGCAAGAGACTCAACTAAAAATCATCATCAAGCTTTAAAGCAGGAGTTCAAAACTCATAGAAGCTAACATTAGGCACTGTACGTCAGTGGCATCATCCAAATGCTTCTAATAAGCTCCCTTATTAGCACTAGAAGCATTCTATTTGGGTTGAGCAGGGATCGCATGCTTTAGAACATATAACTTCTTTTCCTGAGTGAGACTATCCTCAAATTTCTATGCCAGTCTAACAAGTTTACCTCAACCAACTTATTATCCTTCTCAAAGATTGAACGTAAGGATAATTTATTATTTGCCATGATAATTTTACAATCATAAAAGAAAAATATGCAAGTAAGTAACATTGTGATTAAAATCATTTAATTATAGCATTTTAATTAAATGAATTGCTCCCACTATTTTCTTTAAACTAATAGCTCTCACTATCAACTTGAGAAGCCTTTTCGCCTAGACTTCCACATAAACTAGGATCCATATTTGGTTCCATTATGACTTTAGCTGAGCTAATGCGACCAATGAGATTATTTAGGTAGACCAATGAGAATATTTGGTCCCTATAATCTTATTAGGTTTAACTGAGACAATACCCTAATTTGATTTAGTTAAGTTTGACTCAATACACTTGAAGATAACTCTTATCTCATGCAATGTGATATCCTAAGGTAGGTATGGCCCTAATTGAGCCAAAGTAGCACAACATCGAATAGAGTCTCTTTCACATACACCGTACTGGAATGCATCTTTATTTGTTATCTTTGACTTAATATTTATTTTGAGGGATTTTTAATTTTACTGTCTCACCTAGCATACTTTTCTAACACACACACACATATATATATATATATATATATATATCAATATATATAAGTAAAATCATAAAATTAACGTGACATAGTTATGAACTTTCGATTACAAAAGAACATAAGGATGCATTGTTTTCTAAATGCCTTCTCTTCAGTTTCCCTTAAGCAACACCTTGGCTCTAGACTATCGTGGCTCCAAATGTTATACAGTTTACAAGATAATCCTAATTTATCTACGTAACTATTACATAAATAAATTACAAATAAAACCAAGGATCGCAAGCCCAATTTAAATCTATTTAAATAAATTACAACTCATGTAAACCTAGGCCCATAACCATGCACCATGCATCCATCCATATTACATACAAATCAAGTATAAAGCATACATAGCAATATCACATATTAATTTGCATGTCTGTAATTAAAATCTAATTTTAATTAATCAAATTTTAATTAATTATGGGTATCAATGATTATTTTAAATTAATTTTAATTCTCAAAAGTCAAATTAGGCTTAATTGAAATTTTAATCTCATTAAAATATCAAAAACCATTAAATAACTCTTACGAAATTTAATATAGAAAATATTTTATTTAAAATTTTTTTTTCAAGATAACCTTTTTGATATTTTGATTTCATTAAAATCTCAAAAACCATTGAATAACTATCATCCAATTTTGATTTTAAAAAATATCTTTCTTTAAAATATATTCAATTTAAAACTCTTATCATGATAACTTTTATTCTAATTTTTTTTAATTAAAATACATTTAAATAAATATTTTAAAATATTTTTTGCAAGGTGAAAACTACAGGGTTTTTATTAAAATAATTTTGACAACTACTCTAACATCAATTATATTAGGCAAAAGCCCACAGGGCTTCTGTCAAAAATAGCTCTAATAAGTATATTATTGTAATCATAACTTACATCAAAGCTTACAGGGTTTGTGCCCAATGAATTTTGAAAATTAAAATCAAATCTGTAACAACTTACAATAAAATAGCATCACCGCGTATCAAATTTATTATCTTGAAAGGCATTTGCACATCGGCTTTGATGCCATTATAAGGTTTTGTTGTCTCGATTTTCATGTAATACAAAAAGAAGCAACGGATTAAAAATAACAAAACCAAAATCACCAAGATCGTGCATGCAACAAATTACTTTCGGGATAAAAATTTACCTTTTGGATGTTGCTTGTATAGGGAAGTTATATGAGATTCACACTTCTTACTACTATTATATAACGTTAGTGAAATAAGATATCTCACAACTGTTCATATAACTCGTGTTTCGTAGGTATAACAGAGATTTGGACTATAGGCCCCATTGAGACTTCTATTACACCGATGGAGATAAAACCCCACAGTACTGATATTTGGAGCAAAATACTGAGATGGTAAGAATCCTTATCTCAAAATTTCTCCTTTGTACGTGCTTGCAAAAGTGTGCAACAATTTCAAAAATGCTAGTTAAGTCCATAGGTTCCAAGAATTTTTGTAAATAATAATCAATCTAAATGAATTTAAAACCAACTAACAGACATGGATAAATACTTATGTGAAGTAGTATTATATCATGTTCACAAGTAGACTAAATCACACGTAAGAAACAAAATGTACGTGATTAAACCGTTAGGGGTATGTAGAGGTGGCAAAAATTGGCCCGAGCCCGAAAACCCGCCCGAATCCGCCCGAGACCGAACCGGGACCAGCCCGAATTGACCAAAAAAGTCAAAGGCCCGTAACCGAAAAAGCCTGTAACCGAAAAAGCCCGGAACCGAAAAAACTCGAAACCGAAAAAGCTCGAAACCGAAAAAGCTCGAACCCGACACAACCCGAACTCGACATAACCCGAGCCCGATACGATCCGAAACCGAGACCGACCCGAACCGAAAACCGAAAAAACCGAATTTATAACCCGAGAAAACCCGAATTATAATTATATAATTATTATTTAAAAATAAATAAATAATTGATACACTTTTTTAATTAAAAAGTTTAAAATTTTGAAAACAATTATTATTTATTATACAATTTTATCAATTATATATTACCAGCATAATAAATATTGAATCTTTTTAATTAAATTAAATTAATTTAAAACACCATAATATATGATATAATATATGATATCAAATAATCTTTAATATTATCCTTACTGCATTTATAATAATAAATATATTATTAATTTGACATTTGATTTTATTATAAAAATCATTTTAACATTTTATTATTTTTATTTATAATAAAATTTTAATTTTAATACAACAATAAATCAAATATATAAAATTATATAATTTCAATATTTGTTTGAAACTTTGAATTTGATATTTTGTGCAACACATTAAAAATATTTTTAATAAAATTAAATTTAAACTATATTTTCTTAAAGTTTCAAGTATAGAAAGATATTAAATTTAGATTAAAAAAAACCTAATCTTTAAATTAAAATTCAAAGTTTTTAAAATTAGAAAAAGTTAAGTAATTAAATTAAACAATACTAGTACAATTTTTTTATACTTGGGTATCATTAAAAGAGAAAATTATAGTGGTAGTTTTATTTTTAGCCTTAAAACAAAAGATATTAAAAAATCAAGCTAGTGATAATTAATTATTTATTATATTATAATAATCTTATACATGAATAAACTAATTTGGTATCTTATAATAATGATTTGTATATTATATTATAATAATCTTTTAAGAATAAATTATGTAATCTCTTAGTGTGTAAGTATTATTTTGATAGAATTAAGTATTTACTAAAAATAATTCATTTATTATCTATTAAATGTAAAATTAAAGTGTGGATAAAAATAATAATTCTAATAGTAAATTAAAGTGTAATTTAATAATATATTAAAGTTGTATTACTATGTAAGTGGTAATTTTAATCAAATTTATTTTTTATACTTTGTTAATATTATTATTAATTATATTTAAACAACTAGCATTATATTAATTAATTTAGTAAAATCTATTATTTAACATTTTAATTAGATATTCAATCAATTGGTGTATATCTACTATTATTATGTTAATCTAATATTATTATGTTAATGTGAATATGAAAAAAAATTAGTACTCAACTTGTAATAGTTTTTTTGATAGGAAATAAAATACATAATATAGTTAATAAATAACGCCTTATCATAATGATTTGTATGTTATTATAACTTTAAAAATAATATCTTATCATGTGATATATAATCAACTATACAAGCTCTTAATTATATAAAATAGATTATTAATATATTTATCTTATCATAATGATTTGTATGTTACATTATAATAATCTCTTACCATGTAATATAGAATAAATTAAACAATCTCTCATAGCATATTATAGTTTTAATTTCAGACATTTTTCATTCCAATTTCTTATCATGCTTTTAGAATATACTCTTGTGTTTAATTTCAAACATTTAATCTCTTATGATGTATTCATGTAATTTAGTTTAACTTGATCAATTAATAATCAGAATATTGGATGATTAAATAGATATTGACCTTCTCAACTACTTTTTTAGTCAAAAAAGTGTTTTTTTAATTTATTATAATGAGTTACAAATAAAATAATAAACATAATATACTATATATATATATATATATATTAAGATTTACATTACAATAAAATGTCATATATGTTAAATTATCAATATCTTAAGAATTGTATCTTAACATATTATGAAATTTCTATTAATTTAATTTTAGTACTTTATGTCTAAAATTTTAAAATCTTATTATCTTAAGAATAAATTATTATTATTATTCAGTAAACTATTTTTTTGGCCAACAATGTTTCATTAAATTTTAAATTGCAAGTTGTGTTAAAATAAAAATAAAATTTACAACAAATATAACAAATTCTCAATCTAGCTCACGTGGTTAAACATATAACAATAAATATAAGAGGTCATGGTTCAAATCTTTGTACAAGCATATAATTTTGATTACTTTCATATAATTGATGAACAAGTTCAGGTACCATATACTACTTGATCAAAAGTTAATCGAGTATAGTGTACCATAAGGGTACTACCCGAATCCGATACGGGTAATAAGAACACTATCTGAACTCATAATTATTCGTTTATAGAGTCGAGTAGTGTCCGGTACCTGATTATATATTACCCATTTACATCATTATATCAAATGGTTTTTTTTTGTACATTATATCGAATGTTATTATTTATAATATAATGTCAATTGATATATATAACTTGTTTAATTTAACGTTTTAAATTTTTAATGAGATATTTGATTAATTAATGTGTTTGAGTATGATTATATTTAATAAAAATAATGTTATATTATGATTTATGTATAAACTAAAAACAAAATAAATATAAAATTGAGATAATTAATTGACCAATTATTCATAATATTAATTATTTTTTTAATGTATACTATAATTTTATTCAATATTATAATTGAAGAATTAGTTAACTAGTTATACGGTTAAATTTAATTTAATAACTAATTATGTTGGCATTTAAAAGACAAAATAAATGTAAAAAAGATTCTTAAAAATTTAAAATTTTATTAAAAATATAATATAATTATTAAAAAAGCTAATTAAACAAAGTAAAAAAAAAAAGAAATTTATTGAACTAAGGGTATCTAAATTCCAATGACCCAATATTGACCTAAAAAAAAAACAATGACTCAATAAGTTATTGTTAAGAATATAAAGCTATTTATATAAATGTTTAATTGTTTAGTGTGATTTATTTATAATTTGTTAGTTATTTATTTGTATAGCTAATACTTTTGGATTTTCACTTTCTTTTAGTTTTACTATATATATTTGGCTCATTTAAAAAATAAATTTTTATATAATTATTAATATATAATTATATATTTTATAACAAATGTAAATATCACAGGAAATTTAAAAAAATAAATAATAATTATCAAGTAATAAAAACATTAAAATGTAAAAATTTATATTTATATAAATTTAGTCAAAACAACAAAAGAAATTAAAAATAATGAATAATAATATTTTATTTATGAGAGTTTCGTGTGAAATGAGATCTGTTTGATTGTCATTTTTCAATTCCCTCCAAACAAGCTTTTCCCATGTTACAAAAAAATTTCAAATTCTTTGGGAATATACCTTTTCCCTCCCTTGAGAATCACATGAAAAAACTTCCAAAGAAAACTTTGAAATATCTTTATCTCAATATACTGTCATGCAATGTAGATATGATAATTAAAAAAAATGAATGTGACATTGGATCAAATTTTGATAAAAATTAGAAAAAAAATTGTGTTTGGTATATCAATATAAATTTTAATACAATAATTTTTATATTTTATATGATACAAATATATTTGATGCAATACGAATACAAAATATATATATATATATATATACGAATTATTAAGTCTAATATAATGTAATGTCTATTATAATCGAAATTCAAAGATAATTTTTTTATTATAAGAAAAATATTAAATAACTGAAGATAGGGGTAGAGGTGATTATTGGGTCGAGGTTGAATTGGTCTGGTTCAACAAAATATTTTTTTTTAAAAAAAGCGCAGTGGCAGGCATGTAGGCAGTAGCCTTTGTAGGCTACTGCCTATGTTGATGGGCAACGGCCTGAACGTTGCCCATCAACTTTGTAAGGGAGGGAACGTTTCCCTCCCTTTTTTTTTTAAAATTTATTTTTAAAAATTTTTAAAATTGTTTTAAATTTTCATTTTTCCTCTATAAATATTATTTTATTTTATTTTATTTTTTTAAAATTTTTTTTCATATTTTGTCTTAAATCTAATCGCTTATCCACTCTTATTCTTTTAATACTCACTTATACTTTCTCAATAATCACTCAAACTCTCTCAAATTCACTTAAATTCTCTTATTTCAAATTTATAATATTATCATTTTATTCTCTAAATTTCATTTTTTTTATCATAATAATTTTATTATAATATCATATTCATAATATAATTTTATTTTATTATAACAATAGTTTTATTACATAATTTTATAGTAATTTATTTTTACATTATTGTTACATTAATTAAATAAATTATAATAACTTTATAATAAATTGTTGTTAAATTAAACTATTAACATTATTTATTATAAAAATAAATTTGTTAGATTAAATTATAAAAATATATTAATATATATTATTTTTATTAAAATAAATTAATATAAATTTAAAAAAATAAAAAATTTAAATTAAAAAAGGACCGAACCGGTCCATGAACCGGGCCGGTTCGCAAGTAAAAATAATGCGAACCGGCCCGGCTCGGACCAGTCCACTACCGGTTCGGACCGGTTTAAGTTGTTAGTCAGCCGGAACCGGTGAGAACCGGCCCGGTCCGGCCCACTAACAGCTCTAGATAGGGGTGTTGGATTCAAACTCAAAACTTATAATATGCGACAACTTATCTTTAACCACTAGGCCAAGAGGTTGTTGGCAATTCAAAGATGATTTTTAGTAGTTGGAGTTTGTGGACAAAAAAATTAATTAGTACAGAAATACAGATGCTTCCAAGGCAAAAGTTTACAATAGCAAGAGTGCTTTCATTTCTTGCAAATGCAATGCAAGATTTAAAACTTTTTCAATGTCTTTTACGTCTTCGAGTATTTTACTTGTAATTCTTTTTACGATAATTAATCAATTATAATTAAAAATTATGTACTGGTCCATCATTTACAAGTGCGAACTTTATGTATTATTTTGATAGATCTCACATGACTTTAAATTTTGATTAATTAATTATAATGTAATAATTATAGATGATATGTTCTCTTTTATTATTGTAGATAACTATATTCTTCATTAGTCCATTCCCAATGTTTTCAAAATCATCCCAACCAAATTTCTCAATATATATATATATAATACAATTCTCATTTATTAAATTTTAACTTTAATTTAGCATTTTTATTATATTTTTATTTAACTATATAAAATTAAATTAATTATTACATTCAAAATTATAAAATATTTATAATTTATAAAATTTTAAAATAATTTGACTAAGCCCGCTAAGCCCGCCCGATTAAAACCGGACCGAAACTGAAACCGGACCGAAACCGAGAAAACCCGCAACCGAAAAAATCCGAAACCGAGAAAACCCGCAACCGAGAAAACCCGAGATCGAAAAAACCCGCAACCGAGAAAACCCGAAACCGAAAAAACCCGCAACCGAAAAAACCCGTAACCGAGAAAACCCGTAACCGAAAAAGCCCGTAACCGAAAAACCCGGACCGAAACCCGCCCGAACCCGCCCGTTTGCCACCTCTAGGGGTATATTGGTAATTTTACCTATTTGGTCAGTCAAACCTAGACAAAAGCTCAACTAATGATTAGAACATATTAAAAAGAGGTATTTTATGATTGAATAAATATCTTGAAGGTTAGACTGACTTTTAAAACAAAGTCAAATTGCGAAGGGCAAAATTGGAAATTTCGTTAAGTATGAGGGCATTTTAGTAATTTGCCACTTAAAATATCAAATTTTAAGAGATTTTTTTGGTCTTCTTCCTCAAATGCCATCTCCCTCTTTCTCTTTCTCACTCCTCCATTGTTAAAGCTTGGTAAGAGGGAGAAAACCCTTAAAACACTAACGAAAACTCACTGAAACCAAAAACTGCCTTCACCAAACCTATCCAACTCTTCAAGGTAGTACCAAAATCCAGCATAGAAGAGGCCATTTTCTTGGTATTTGGGCTTCCTCTAGTTTTGATCAACTAAGAAAGGTAAGAGAAAGTGTGATTTTTCATGCTTTAATGGCTTTATACTATGTGTTTAAGATGTGTAGCCATGTGTTCAAGCTTGAATTGGATTAAAACTATTAGAAAGCACTCCCTAGGGTTTCAGCCATCATGTACCATGCATGAGTGAGAGGTTTTTCAATGCAAAAGTAGTGTAGAAATAGTGTAGAGAGTGTCTAAAACGTGATTGCAGCCTTAAATCACTAAAACAGAGGTGTATGCATGAAAGGCCATTTCGGCTAAAAGAAGAGCATGAGGAATTCATGCTCGATTTGATATAATTTAGGACCTAGAAAATTGTATAAATTAATAGAAGACTCCTGGTGAAGTTAGAATTGAAAATGGAGGTGTTTTAGCGATAGTTGCAGTGTTAGCATCGGTATAAAGTAGATCGGATTTACAGTTGCACTAGGCAATGAAGTAGATCTCATGAAGTTATAAATTTGTTATAACTGAAGTATGATGAATTGACTGTGTTTAAATGATGATTTGCAGCTCAAAAATGAGGTGTATAATACAAGTGCTAGCAAGCAATTCAGCATATCTTGAGTGGTAAGAGATATATGTAAAAAGCGTAGGGATACTATGTTGCATTAATACTAAATGAATTGTCATATATTGTGATTGAATGTTGACAAATGATTGACTTGGGAAATTGTGTTGGAATTATATACTGTGTTTTCAGTACAGGAGGGTATAAAAATAACCATACCATTATGCTGCTGAAATGTCGTAACTGAACCTTAAACCTTAGTACTACAAGGGATAGATTGTTATTTGATAGAAACAAACTAAAGGAGTGAATGAACTAAGAGTTGCATATAGGTCGCTAAGGCAACCCAATATGTAACTTAGTTTTCGATACTGTTTTTAATGATTTTCTTCGTTTTCAAATTTTCGATGAGTGCTGATATCATTCTTATACGTAAATAAAACATTTTGAACATTGGATTCGGAACTATGAATATTTGCTGTATATTTTACTTCGACTACTATTGTTATCGATACTAATTTGCGAATTGAAGATCTCTTTTATGGAGTTGATTTCTAAAGAATGTTTCTACTTATTATAAGTCATTTTGAGACTATTGGCCCCATAGTAATCTTTGGGCTTATCATGCTTATCTGAGTGAGTGATCGAGTGTACAGTTGCTATTAGACCCTAATTAAGTCTTTAGCACTCACAACTAACACTTGACTAGTGTTCACTGTGGACCTCTACTGACTATGGCCATACATCTTATTACTACTCCCTTTTTTAGGAATTCTTATACTACATGGTGCTACTGGCTGTTGCATAGTCTCCACTCTAATGTTATTGAACTATTTTACTATGTGTTTTCTGAATCTGATCGATTGAATAAATTTATTGATTGTTATCGAATCTGATCGATTATTTGCTGATTTTTTGTCAAAATAGTTTATTGAATCTAATTGATTGATTTGAATTACTGATAGTTTACTATATTTGATCGATTGCTTATTAATAGTTTTGTTAAGATAGTTTTGAACTGAATTTTGTTCTGTCTATAGACTGCTTGTTAGTGTTTTTCTGTGTTATTTATGAAATGATTGATCGGAAACAAAACCTTTGAACTATTTATTGAACAAACTATAGTAAACTCCCTATATCGGAAATAGGAACTAGGACAAGTGAGGTACTTAAAAGTAACCTTCTTATTCAGCCTGGTTACCTAACCGACTATAGTATCATTCCAGTAAAGTGCCTTAAATTTTAATAATTTAAAAAGTAGATTTAAGTATAAGAACATGTTTTATGATTCATGCATTTAGTTATACATATTATAAGCTCTTTTATATATATATTTATTACTAGGCGTAAGCTCACCCCCTTACTTTCCTTCCAGATTATCTATAGTAATTCCTTTCCATTTCGAAGGTCGCTTCTATCAGTATTGCTCGAGTGGTTACCCAGAGACCATAGAGGTATACAACTTTACTTTTTATGTGTTTAGACTATGTATGTATAGTACTACTATGTATGCAATCTTGTATAGGAGATGTAAACTATACTAATGGAAGATAGATGTAAAAATTTAAAGTTCTATTTATTATATATATCAGAGTGAATGTTTTTGGATTTTGAGGTTTTGATCATTAATGATATTTGAGTGTGGACACTATAGATAGCCCAACCAATTATAAAAAGTTTATACTGAGTGTAATAGTTGGATCATAACAGAAGTTCAACTTTCGAATTTAGCCCACGAATAGCCATCAATTTATTGTTAACTCAAGACTCTTAGCTGAGAAAAGTCCTCTAACGATATCCACATGAGTAAGACACAAAAAGAGACCTTTGCCTTAGCAAAGACAAGAGGAAGGGGATTGTTTTGTGAGTGCTAGGTCCAAGAGGCAGAGTGGCTATTAAGAACATTTTGTCTAACTTTTAGACTTAATGTTGTTTATATAATACCTTTAACAAAACCCTAAAAGGGCCTTAGCCTTAGTCCAACTAGATTAGTTCTTTTTGGGCTTTTTAAATTATTTAATTCAAATCCAATTAACTAGTAGGGTGTACTCTAGCAAACTTTGTTGAGGTTCCCCCCCTCCCCCAATAACATGACGATGGTTGCATCTATTGTCTTTAAAAATTGGAATTAAGGTTAAGACTACTTCATAAGTCTTAATTCTTACTTAATGCTACAGCAATGCTCAAAGAAAGATGGGTCGGATAACTTCTTTGTCCACAGAAGCTTCCTATAACACCACTTCCCCTTGAAAAAAATTAGCGTCAGTGCTAAGAAATTCCATGGAGACACCATAAGTTTCTTAAATGATGGGAGAATTCAAGTGCTGTAGTTATGTCATGCTTTCTTCATCTTAATTTGTTTATTACTTTCCTCTATAAATGTAACACCCTCGGAAGCCGGATTTTCGGGCTAACTTTTTCTTTCACTTCCTATGTTTGTCTCTCGCTCAGTGTAGCTAAAAACCTAATGAGTAGTCCTACTCTTATATTTGTTTAAGACTAGTTGTCTAAGGTCCCATTATAGTCTTCTCGTAAGACACGTCGAAAACGATACTGAAAAATTTTGCCTCTATTTTTGCCGATTATCTATCCCCATACTAAGTACATCATCATTTTCAACCTGTAGCAATTCCAAATCTCAAGATAACTACTGAAATACTTAACATCTATTGATTCAGTATATAAACATATCGAGATTACAACTTAACTACGAATCATAGTATGTTTACAAACTCGATATCTCCTAGTACTTACATCTCGACTCCTATACACTGTGTACACAAAAGAATTTAGTTTGGGATATAAACAAAAGAACAAAAGATTATACCTTGGCTCAAATTATAGCTTTCTGCTGCTCGACAAAAAGACTCTCGATGCACCATGCTCATGCCGAGTCTACCTGAAATAATCTGAGGTGGAGGGGGGTGAGCTTTGGGGAAAGCCCAGTAAGAAAACATACGCTAAGTGATATTAGATGTTCTACTATGTTCGTGCATGTGTATGCGTGAAGAGGTGCGTCAAAACGCATGCTTAAGTGTGTTTTACGGAAAAAATGCAAGTTGACAAATCATTGTTCTATAAGCTATAAAAACACTTGTACTCACGCATTTATAAAATCGAAGTACACACTGAAAACATTTCCAAGAGACAAGATTTCTTTGATAAGGTATCGTAATATAACCGGGATCTTTGGAAATAACCGAAAGCTTTCTATGAAAGCGTCCACTGTAGCTAGCAGTGGTTACCGTTCCGAACCAAGATTCTATCCATGATCATGAATCATCCCAGCACCAGTGATCATCTAGTAGCTGAGGTACAAGTCACGACTATTTGTCGGACACCTGGAAGATCACAAAGCAATCCAGGATATTTTACGTTAATTGCCACACAGGCTTACTAAATGCCACATAGGCATAATTTAAACACCACACAGGCGAATGCCACACAGGCTTAATAAACGCCATATAGGTGAGTGCCACACAGGCTTAGTAAACGCCACACAGGCTTAGTAAACGACACACAGGCAAGTTAAGTGCCACACAGGCAATTCCATGTGTCCCTTGTTTCTTATGCTAACATTCATGCAAGAATAATTTTACAATGTATCTTGAGTATGGGAAGGCATGAATCGTATTAAACCCTCTCAATTTGACAACCTCATCGTACAAAACATATTAAAATAAAACATTATCTCGAGGAACAGTAATAATGCTTAAGGTATATGAGGTTTTAAAGGCATAATAAAATTTAAACCAATGCCGAAAATCTATTTAATAATTTCTAACGAAATTTCGACATTATGACGGCATAGGTAGAACACTACCCAACATCATAATCCACAACCAAACAACCTGCATAAAATGCCAACCAACAGTATTTTTATCCACAAATTCAACACAGTTCAAATTCAAGACCATTTGTACTTCAACTCAGCTCAATACGTATGAAATTCAACCAAGAATGCATTTCAAATCAATAAGTATTAAATAACAGAATTTTGGACATACACAACATAGCAGACTAATAAACGTTTACCGTAAATTCCCTTACCTAGATAATATCACTTTGCACTCTTAAGCCAATTGTTCAACTCCACCTCCTCGGAATTTTCTCTATAATTTAAATGTACAAAGCCCATTTAATAATTATTCATAGTATATTTTCAAACTATATCTTACTCAAATATTTATTTATACTACATCCTTATAATTTATTTCATTTACTTAAAGCCTTTACCTTTGAGAGTCTCCCAACTCTAGCTCTTCCTTGTTATATATTTATTCAAGGCTCCCACCAAGAACCTACACCATCCATATTTCAAGATTAATATCCATATCACACGTGATAGGCTCATTACTACAACTATTCGTTAGTTGCATACGTCGACAGAAAAATACAATTATATATATACATATATATATCTTATTCTTAACCCCATATATTCATCATTATCCTTCAAATTTCTTGCCACCTATCATCATGTCCTATTTCCAATTTATTAAACAATTTCATTTACATTAAGCTTACACAAAAGAAAAGCCTTTTACCTTTAATTCTCCCACTAGCCAAACTTACACCAAGCTTTTCTTCAATTTTTCTTGCTATTGAAACTCTCCAAACAGCCCCTAAACAATGAGTTTCCAGCAGGTTTCCATCATAAGACACAATATAACATTGAATCCAATGTACCTACGTTAATCCCAAAACTAAAAAAAACAACCTTACCCTTTTTTGTTGCTGGTTCCATCAATTTTCTTCCTCCCTTCTTGTTCGTAAATGGCTGTCAAAATGAAGCTTCACATCCCCTGTTGTTGCATTTTGTTTCTAGCCCTTCTATTCTTCTTCACGCCTAAGACTTACTCATTTGGAACCCTCAAATCTGCCACCCCGTTAGCCACCCAAAATAAGAAACTTTCGGTCCAGATTTAGCCCCCCCAACAGCAGCTTCAGAGCATCCCCAATGCCACTCTGTCAGCCCTTTATGAAAGCCTTTCTGTTCAGCCTCTTTTGCTCTATAATTTCCTTCCTTTTTCCTCCATTTTTCTGGTGCCAAGCACTCTTTTCTTTCCTTTCTCTAAATCGCCTGACAGTCCTTCTTTTCCTTTCCCAAATTGCCGAACAGCCCTTTCCTTTCCTTGTTTCTATTTTCGTTGAGATGCCCAGCCACAACCTTGTCTCGCCGTGTCCCTTACCCACGTCGCCCCTCTCTGTTTCTTTTTTTTTCTTTCCTGTTCTCTCCTTTCCTTTCTTTACTCTTTTGTTTTGTTTTAATTTTGGTTCCCACGTGAATGGGGTAAAGCAAGAAAGCCGATTGGCTTCTTCAAAAGGCCAATCGGTTTCCTCAATTTACTATTATTATATTATTATTATATTATATATAAGTATATTTTATATTATGTAGGTACTTTGTTGTAGCATTTTATTTTATTTGTTTTGTTTTATTATATATGTGAATACAATACTTATTATATATATATATGATGTATAATATGTAACTACACCCAAGACTCACACTTAGATTAAAGAATTCTATTATTTTCGAATTTAACTAATTAAAATACATTAAAATCAACTTTATGAACTTAGTTGATTTACACAAGGTTTAACCAAAATTCATAGGCCTACTGTAGCTTGTCGCACCCGAGCTCGAAGTAGACAGGATCTCTTATCTTCGGGACTAATTAAGTTGTGCTGAGAGGTCCATGCGTCTACATGTCCCTATGTAATTATTTAAATTTATTTTTATTAGTTATCAAATTTATGCTAAAATAATAAACAATTAATTTAATAGTGTAAAAATTTTTCGGTTATTACAATAAAGCTTTAGATTTTGATGATTGAGATATTCTTTTGATACAAAAAATATGGCATTTTAGAGTGACTGACTATTGGAAGCAAATGAAATCTATTATACAAAAGAATTCCATCAAAATTGCCATGGATATGAACTCAGACCTTAGGAATTTTGCTACTGTCCTTAATGATAAGGATGTTTAGGTAATGAATGTTGCTCCCATCAAAATGTCTGTAAGATTGAAAATTGTTTATGATCGAGGTTTAATTGGTTGTGTTCAAGATTGGTATGCATTTATACATCCTTGACTCCATGTCTGATTTTTTGCTTTTTTTGTCATTGATAATTATTCAGATATGTCTATTCTTCTCTAACTTAATTATGCTTCATACTTTCACCTTTGCTTTTTAGGTGTGAAGCTTTTTCTACATACCCACAAAGATTTGATCTTTTTCATTCCTGGTTGTGTTTTTAATGACTGAGGAGCATGGTTGTAGTGCAGAGGACCTCCTCATCAAAATGGAAAAAATACTATTAGATTTTTATCTCTTTAACATCTAATTACTACTTCAAACACATTTTTGAAGTTATAAAAAACTATAATTCAACTGATTTAGAAAATCATAGTGAACACAAAAAAAAATTATCATCTTTAAAAAATAAATGCTAGTTTCGCAACATTGTGCAGGTAGTAATCAAGTATATTTAAATAATATCATTTAATATAACTTTAATATCTTAATAACTAAGATTCTTTTTAAGTACTATGATTTAATATAATTAATTAGTCTTTGAACAGACAATATTATTTAATTTTGTTGGCTCAAATACTAAATCGAGAGAGGCTAAATTAGTTTTTCTAAAACTAAGTTCATTCTTTCTAATCTAAATTCATAACAATCTCTAACCTACCACATTAACAATTCAATTAATTAATTATATAACCAATAAACAAAATAAAAGAGTATGAAAAGAGAGATTGTACACATGATTTTATAGAGGTTCGGCTACCTTTGCCTACGTCTTTTTCCTTGAGCTCTTCTTAAGGTATTGCCAAATTTACTCTTGAAATTAAACTTTACAACCATTATTTTTCAAGGCTCAAGAGTAACTTTGATACCTTACTTATTACTTAGACTTAAGGGGAAAATTTTACTATCCTTATTTTTACTTAAACTCAAGGGGAAATCTTTACCCCCTTCCTTTTTCCTAAACTCAAGGAAGAAACTTTATTCAATCTCATTTTTTTAAAAGATCAAGGAGTAACCTATAACTTCTACTCAAATCTTACCTTACAGGATTAGCACACAAGGGTTTCTCTCCCCTTTTTACAATAGGTGGATCATGGATACAAGAAATGGTAATTAAAGATTCCTCTAACAAAGTTGGGTGATTACAAACTAAGCTTTTGAAGGAACTACAAATATGAAACTAAAGGATGGCACGATGAATCTTTGTCTCAAAAGTCAAAACTAAGGATCATTAAGGAAGACTTTGTTAGTTGAATGACGGTAAATTTGGAGCCTTCAACTTTTTATAGCTTCATTTTATACCCCATTTTATGTTTATGGCTGTTGGAATGTTAGATTTGAAAATTCTCTCGTTGGTAGACATAGAATAGTCATTGGAAATTGCTAGACTCGAGAGGTATCGATACTTTCCTTCACGATATCAAAACTTTCCTTTAGGGTATCAATACTTTATGAGGAATTTCTACAAAATAGTCAAAGGGTTATCATTACGATCCTAGAGTATTGATACCTAAACAGAGCATTCAACTTCTATCTAAAGATAATAATAGAGGTATCGATATAATGCATTAAACTCACCAATAATTAAATAAGTAATTTCGATATCTTTACCAAGGATATCAATACCTTGAACAATAAAATTATGTTTTTGGAAAATTTAAAAATGGAATCACTTCAACAAAACATCAAACATGTATATTAATAATCCAATCATTCAAACATGTGCATATTTGAGTTTTCCTAAAATACTAGTGTACTTTCAACATATAATTCCATAATTAAGTTCAAGCTAGACATATGCTAGTGTTATCAAAATTTAATTCTTTTGCAAAGTCATATCAACTTAAGCATTTTAATGCTAACAATATTATATTATTTTTCAATTAAATTTAAAATATATTCTCTCTTATTATTAATTAATTTAATATTATGAAATAAATGAATAATAACATTAAATAATATTATTTCATTTGAAATTGAATGTATTTAATAATTAAATAATTTATTATAAATTAATTAGTTCAATATATATTATTAAATAATTTAATATTACCACGTGTAAATTAAATAATATTATTGTATAGAATTTATGATTTGTTAATTCATATTATTATTATTTAATATTTTTTAGAATTATAGTAATTTCTAATGTTATCTAATAAAATTTAATGTTGAATAGTTTTATTTATTATTACTTTATATTTTTAAATAATTATATTATTTAATATTATATTTAATTATAATATTATTTAAATTATATTAATTTTAATATGATTAGGTGATGATACTTACCATGAAATAGTATAAGATAATATTATTTAATATTATGTAGATAATGTTATTTAATATACACTTATTTAATGAATACAATATTACTTTTTATTATTAATTGAACTATTTAAATAATTATATTATTTAATATTATATTCAACTACAATTTTATTTAAATTATATAAAGTTATGATAAGATTAAACGATGATATTTATTATTAAATAGTACAAAATAATATTAATTTTTATTATGTAGATGAAATTATTTAATATAAATTTATTTCATGAAGACATTATTATTTTTATTTAATTTTTAAAATTTTATTTTGTGAATGAAATTATCACATTGGAGGCAATTTAAATATTTGTTTTCAATATGTAGTAATATAAATTAAACATGTTTGTGTTTAGAATTTTGAGGACAAAACAAAACAAAAATAAAATTTTAAAAAACAAAGAAAAACATAATACAATCCCAAACGGCAACTTAGTAAAATTAATTATTAAATTATGTTATTTTCACTAATCTAGAAAAATTCTACCAAACATGAAAATGATTAATTGAATGAAACTTTTATCATCCAATATACTATTAATAAAACTTTTCAACTCTTAAATGATTTCACATAATTTTTTAAATATTAAAAAATAAATGTGTTATCATGTTAACGCAGTTGGTTAAAAATACTAGAATAACTCATTTGTTAAAAAAAAAATGCTTACCCTATGTTTGGATTGGGAGTGGGAAAGGAAAAGGAAAGAAAAGTTAAGTAAAACAAAAAAAGGTTGTAAATTTTTCTCTTATTTGAGAAAAATTTTTTAACTAGAGAAAAGAAGGAGAGGAAGAGTGAGCACCTTTTACTTTCCCTTGACTTACTCAGTTTTTTTAAAATCTTAATTTTGGGTAAATGGGAAGGAAAGCAAGCTTGAAAAAAATTTTAACATATAGAATATCAAATTTAATCTTATTATATTATAAAATTTAAAACAAAAGAAGTTATAATTGGAAAAAAACATTATAATGAATCATTTTCTTTCTTTTTTATTGTTTAACTAAAAAAAATTATTATGATTACTTTTTTTTTATTAATTTTAACTATTCAAATAAGAGGTATTTATACTTTTACCTTTCCTCTTCTTTCCAATAGGTTACATTCTTTTTCTTTCCATTTTTTTTTTACTCACGTTTATCCAAACGTAATGTTAAAATCTTTGCACGAGAAATCCTAAATAAGGGTTTAACAACGGGAGAGAGGGAAACGTTGGAGAGGGTTTTAGGATTAGAACGCAAAACGCAGGGCCAAAAATTCAAGAAAAGACAGACTTCATCCCTGTAAAACCCCAGTCAGTCCCGCTGTTTGATGGCGCTTCTTCCGCGATATCCGTATCTTCATCTTCCTATTCGTCTTATGGCCTCTCGCTCTCGTGTCTTTCTTCATTCTCCTCTTCACTCTCTCGCTTCATTTCCTCGTTACTCTCTCTTGTTCAAGCCCAGGTTTTCTTCTTTTCTCCTCATTTCACCTCATTTTCTTTTTTTTTTTTCTACTTCTAACTTTTTCGTTATTCAAGAAAAAGCGTGTGAAAAGAAAGTGAAGTTGGGTTTCTAAAAAATGAAAACAGAATGGGTATTTTGAATTTAGTTCATTTATTACTTAAATACTTAAAATAGCCAAAAAAAGTTGTCTCATTTGGCTCTTTTTGATTAAAAATATTTATTTTACTTATTTCTGGGTTTACTGGTGATAAAGAGATCACCTTCGCAATTATTTTTTGTTTGAATATTGAATATGGGTTTTGTTTTTAAGGTCTTTCATTTTCTGTATAATATTTTTGTCAAATTGGGCCATTGGTCTTGCAGGACAAACATTGCATTGAGGAGCATTTGCAGGTTTCCAGTTCAAAATGTGGTTACACCAAGGGCATTTATGTCATCAAACATCACAACTGAAGCTTTCCAGGGACGCAAAAGCTCGAAAGCTTATAACTCTGAGCAAATTCAGGTAATTTTGCAACAAAGAAAATGTTTTTTTTTTAATTTAGTTTTGATGCTGTCTTTACTTTGTTGTGGTTTTGGTTCTAAAGAATGTCTTGTAATAGGTTCTGGAAGGGTTGGACCCTGTTAGGAAAAGACCTGGAATGTATATCGGAAGTACAGGACCTCGTGGTTTGCACCATTTGGTATTTTCTTCTTTTCTTTTTCTTTCAGTTTTTAGCAATTTTGATGATTCAATTTATTAAGATGTCTGATTTGCTTTTTCCTGTTAGGTATACGAGATATTGGATAATGCTGTTGATGAGGCACAAGCCGGTTTTGCAACACAAATAGATGTTGTTTTACTTTCAGATGGTTCTGTGAGCATAACTGATAATGGGCGAGGAGTATGCAACTTCTATTATTTTTCATATTATGTTATGTAGATTTGCATTGTTGTCAAATGTGTATTAAAAAATTCTAACCTGTGAATTTTACTGTAATGTGCAGTTATTTTATCCAATACCTTGTAGTTTCTCTATGGATGCAGCATAACCCTTTTTATAGCTAATACCTGTAGATCACTGACTAATACTTAGTGCATTATCTTGAGATGTGAATTACATGAGCCCTCTGTAAGAATTTGTTTGTCATAATCTGGTGAATATGACCTAAACTTTTTCATTGGTCATAATGTGTTTGCTGTGCAGACCATATTAATTCCTTTACTTTGCACTATCTTGGCTAGGAGCTACTTTTTATTTCCGCCAGCTGTTAATGTGTTTTCCTACTGTTTGAATTGCAGATTCCAACTGACTTGCATCCTGTCACAAAAAAATCTGCCTTGGAAACAGTGTTGACGGTAATAAAGCATAAATGATTCTATATCCCCTTGAAATTATTATATTGAGGTTACCAGGAATCTTCTTCAAGAAAGTCACTTGAATAAATAAAATACTCTCCTTGTTTGACCTGTAATTTTTAATGTGAAGATTGATCTCATGGCTAGGCCTTGCATCTCCTATTTCAATGAAGTTTGACACCCTGCTTCGGGTATTTGTCCTTAGGGTGCTTTGAAGGAAGATCTGTTTTAGTTTTCTTGAAGTTTGTTTATTCTTGTAGTTCTCCATTTTTTTTCTCATTTTATAACCCTTTTGGGTTCCCCAACCTAATTTAAAAAAAAAAAAGATTATTGATACAGTCATACAATTACATGGTATATTTGCTAAACGAACTACGAGAACTTCCCCCTTTGAAGGATTTTCAAGATATTGAATGCATTCTTTGCTTTTAAAAAATGTGCATGAAGTATAAAACTATACTACTACTGATCTTGATGGTTACTTTGGCTACTTGAAAGATGGGTTAGTTTATGCTAAAACTTCTTAGTTTGCATTAAAACACTTCTACTTAACTGTGTTACTGTGTAAACGTACTAACTGAACTAGTTATATGGCTTGCTTAATACATGGATTTTCTTTTCCTTTTATTTATGGAGAAATATGAACCAAAAGAAGAAATCGTGTCACAGTTTCTATACCAACTTTCACAAAAGCAGAGGTATATATTCTCAATATTATGTAGAGTATGGATATATTTTAATTGGTGTAAAAGGTGATCAATATTGTATGTCTAAATTCTTAACTTAGACATAAATCTTATACAGTTGTGTTTGCCTTGATGGGAATAATATTTCTTAAGTTAGTTGGGTTTTCACAAAGAATCATTTTCAATTTGCTATAGTGGAAGGTGATGTTTAGATTTGGAATTAGTAGTCTTTATCATGATAGGAAAAAAAATGAGCTGGATTGGGAAAATTAAAGGAGATGATAGAACCAAAAGTCACATTTATAGTGAACCGCTAGGAGTTACTATCAATATAATTGAAACTACATATTTTGAGTAGTTATTAATTCATTACCTTTTTTCTTCTGTAAAATTGATTTATTTTATGCTAGTTACATGTCCATCTTATCCTGCAGGTCTTGCATGCAGGTGGCAAGTTTGGTGGTTCAAGTAGTGGTTATAGTGTCTCTGGTGGCTTGCATGGTGTGGGTCTGTCTGTTGTCAATGCCTTATCTGAGGTGTGAAATTATATTCTAAATTTAAAAATTTCATCATTTCTGGTTTTATTTAGTTTTGTTTTTGTCTATATCAATTGTCAAGGGTGGTCTAGGCCTAGGCACTCATGTAAGTGCTCGAATGAAGTGGGTTCCAGAAAATGCCTCAAAACCCTAAAATAGATCATTATCATCATCATCAGAGCCTTTAATCCCAAGAGATTGGGGTAGGCTATCATTTCATGAGATTTGACTAGTTTTTAAGGCTGGTTGTCCAAACCTACTGCCACCCTCCTCCTTTACCCGGGCTTGGGACCGGCTGCGTTAACTCACATAGGCGGAGTTAAAATCCTAAAATAGATAATAAAATAAAAAATTAAAAAAAGGGGGGGCAGGGGAGGTGAAGGTAGTAATCTTTGGTGGCAAGAGACCAAGTCCAATTAACATGATGCTTGAGGCAAAAACGTTGTCAAACTGATACCTCTTTGTTTGAGATTTAAAGAAATGACCCTCATATATGAAGGCATTGTTATTTGATGTTGTCCTCCCTCCTAAAACAATGAAATCCATCGAAATATGTAGGACAAAATAAGAGGACACTTCTCCTTTTATGTACTTATTGTCTTATCAGTGCCTTGTTTATTGTTTACTGCTGCTTCGAAGCAATGAGATCAATAACTGGGTCTGTCCTACAAATCATAAGATCTATTCCTTCTTTGTTTCAGTTTCATTCTTTTGAGTCTTTTTTATCCGTTTAGATTGATTTATACTTCTTGAACATAATTGGTTTTATGGTTGAATAATCATATGGTTAATTTTCTTCATGTCCCTAGGTAGTTTGCATACTAGAATGTAGAAAATAAAAGAACAATTTGGTATTTTTACTATATTACTTTATGAAAAATACAGCCTTATTTGTACGATATAAATAGCTGAAGAGACATGCCTCAAACAGCTAGGTTATTCAAAAAACAGAATCTAAATTACTGCAGGGATATTCTCCTAAAGATCAGGGAGAATATCTACTAGAAAAGGATAATTACAGGAGAGTTATCTCTCCTAAAAATCAGGGAGATTATCTGTCATCAAAGGAGGAGAGAAATCCTCCTCTAGAATTCTACACTCCCCCTCAAGCTGGGTTATGAATGTCAATCATGCCCAGCTTGGACTTCAAACTATCAAAACTGTTTCTTGGTAGGTCCTTGGTGAGAATATCTGCAGTTTGGTAGCTTGTAGGAATGTAGACCAACTTAATCAAACCTCCCTCTAACTTTTCTTTAATAAAATGGCAATCAATCTCCACATGCTTTGTCCGGTCATGGTGCACTGGATTCTTTGCGATGTTTATAGCTGCCTTGCTATCACATTGTAACACCATAGGACTGCTCATAGGCACCTTTAATTCTCTTAGCATTCGCTTCAGCCATATTCCCTCACATATGCCATGACACATAGCTCTTAGTTCAGCCTCAGCGCTGCTCCTAGCTACCACTGTTTGTTTTTTACTTCGCCATGTGACCAAGTTACCCCACACATAGGTGCAATATCCCGTAGTTGATCTTCGGTCTTCTAGAGAACCAGCCCAGTCTGCATTAGTAAGAATTTCAAGACCCTTATTTGTAGTCTTCTTAAAGTACAATCTTTTTCCTGGACTGTTTTTGAGGTACCGAAGAATTCGTAGTACAGCTTCCATATGCTTTTCAGTTGGACTATTCATAAATCTGCTAACCCATCCGACTGCAAACCCGATGTCTGGTCTAGTGTGAGCTAGATATATAAGTTTGCCTACTAGCCTTTGGTACCTACCCTTGTCCGTCAAAGAACTCACTTCCTCCATCTCAGATTTTCTTGTTGGATCCATGGGGGTATCAGCCGGTTTGCAACCAAGCATCCCAGTTTCCTTTAAGAGGTCAAGAGTATACTTTCGTTGAGAAATCGAAATGTCTTCTTTTGATCTAGCCACCTCCATGCCGAGGAAGTATCTAAGCTGACCTAGATCTTTAATCTCAAATTCTTGTGCCAAGAAACTCTTCAAATGGTCTATTTCCTCCATGTGATCACCGGTCAAGATAATGTCATCGACATAGACTATTAGGATGGCCCTTTTTCCATCAAGAGAGCTTTTAATAAACATAGTGTGGTCTGTTTGACATTGAATGAACCCGTGTTTCTTCACCACCTTAGTCAACCTCTCGAACCAAGCACGAGGAGATTGTTTAAGACAATATAGGGACTTTTGGAGCTTACACACTCAGCCAGAATTTTCTTGAGTTTCAAAACCAGGTGGAATTTCCATGTAAACTTCCTCTTCCAGCTCACCGTTCAGAAATGCATTTTTGACATCTAGTTGATGGAGAGGCGAATCCAGATTAGCTGCAAGTGATAATAAGACACGAACTGAGTTTAGCTTGGCAACAGGGGTGAATGTCTCCTCATAGTCAATGCCATAGGATTGGGTGAATCCTTTAGCAACAAGTCTAGCCTTGAACCTGTTTACACTCCCATTTGCATTATGCTTAATAGAGAAGACCCATTTGCACCCAACTGGTTTCTTCCTTGCTGGTAGATCAGTAATTTCCCAAGTTGAATTCTTCTCCAAGGCTAGGATTTCTTCCATGACCGCTGCCTTCCATTTTGGTTGAGTAAGCGCTTCTTGCACATTCTTGGAAATTTGTATTTCTGTTAGAGAGGTCACAAATGCTCTAAAGTTGGGAGACAACTTGTCATATGAGATAAAGTTTCCAATAGGATGTTGGGTGCATGATCTTACACCCTTTCTCAAAGCTATTGGCTTGTTAAGATCATCAGTAGTCTCAACCAAAATTGATTCAGTAGGAGTATTAGAAGTGTTACCTGTGTGAGTATTCTGAGTTTCAAGACTTGGTTCAGATTCTTGCTTTTGCCATGGCAATGTGTGTCCTCCCTTTGAGTTTTCTATTTCCTGGAATAGACAAGTAATTCTTTTCCTTTCACCTGTGTAGTAGGGTCCGGGTCTAGGTTATTTGAAGAATCAGGTTGTGGTGTGTTGTTTAGCTCAAGGTGTGGCTCAACTGAGTTGGGAACTAGTGTTGGAAAAAGAAAGGACGAGGACGGCTCAGGTTCAAGAAACTCAGTTCTATCCCAAAGATGATATTCCCTGGTGATTGGGTTCTCTCCCTGAATGTCAGATTTGTGATAATATGGTTGATCTTCAAAGAAAGTGACATCCATGGAGTTATAAAATTTCTTTGTGGTAGGGGAATAGCATTTGTAGCCCTTTTGGTGTGGGGAGTAACCAAGAAAGATACATTTTATGGCTCTTGGGTCTAACTTACTGCGATGTTGTTGATGGATATGGACAAATGCTGTGCAACCAAAAAATTTGATAGGAATGTTGGATAGAAGACGAGTGTTAGGATAGGTGGTTAGGAGTTTATTGCATGGTGTCTGGAAGTTTAACACACGAGATGGCATCCGGTTAATGAGATAGGTGGCTGTGAGAATTGCCTCTCCCCAAAACTGTTTTGGAACATGTGATGTCATCATCAAGGATCGGGCAACTTCCAGGATGTGCCTATTCTTTCGTTCAGCCACTCCATTTTGCTGAGGAGTGTCAACACATGAACTCTGATGTATGATGCCTTGCTCTAGTAGGTATGAGCCAAGTTTTGAATGGAAATATTCCCTTCAATTGTCTATTTTAAGAACTTGAATTTTTGCCTGGAATTGTGTTTGTACCATATTGCTGAAATTCTGAAATATTTGTCCCACTTCAGATTTTTCTTTTATCAAAAAGAGCCAAGTGATCCATGTGTGATCATCAATAAAGGTGACAAACCATCTAGAACTTGTGATGTTATTTATCCTAGACGGTCCCCAAATGTCACTATGTATCATTGAGAAAGGGTGAGAAGGCTTCTAGGACTGATTTGGATAGGAATTACGGGTATGTTTAGATAGCTGGCAAACTTCACATTGAAAGTACTTTTCATGATTATTGAATAAAGAGGGAAAAAGTTTTCTTAGGTACACAAAGTTTGGATGTCCTAATCGATAGTGCCATAACATTATGGCACTGTCCTTAGAAGCTACACAAGAAATCTTTTGGGCTGTCTTTTCGGGCACATCAACTCTCAGAAGATAGAGACCCGCACACATCCTAGCATTGCCAATTGTCTTCCCCGAGTCCAAAACCTGAAATTCACACATATTTGGAAGAAACTTAGCAACACAATTGAGATTCTTGGTTAACTTGCTTATAGACAAAAGATTGCAATCTAAATTTGGAACAAACAAAACTGAATCAAGTACTATGTCTTTAGATATCACAACCGAACCTATACCAGCCACCTTAGAGTATGTTCCATTTGCAATTCGTACTGTGGTATTATCATGACAAGCGGTATATTTATGAAACACTGTGGCATCTCCAGTCATATGATCGGATGCCCCTGAGTCCACAATCCAAGATTGTATATTTCCCCATCTAGCATTAAGAGCTGTTAGGAAGTTACCTTTGTGTGCAACATTTCCCCTGCTATCTCTGTCTTGTGAAGAACTAGGTTTCCAATCAACAGGTTCAGGATTTGGCACAGTTTCAGAGGTGACACTTTTTGTGCCATTGGTCATGGCTGATCTTGGGTATTTGGTCATGGCTGGTATGGCTGATTTCAAGATTTTTAAGAGAAGAAACGGCCCAGATCTTGCTTTGATGCCATGTAGAAAATAAAAGAACAATTTGGTATTTTTACTATATTATTTTATGAAAAATACAGCCTTATTTGTAGGATATAAATAGCTGAAGAGACATGCCTCAAACCGCTAGGTTATTCAAAAAATTACTGCAGGGATATTCTCCTAAAGATCAGGGAGAATATCTACTAGAAAAGGATAATTACAGGAGAGTTATCTCTCCCAAAAATCAGGGAGATTGTCTGTCAGCAAAGGAGGAGAGAAATCCTCCTCTAGAATTTTACATAGAATGCCGTTAAGAGTGAAATTGTGATACTAAATATGGGTATACCATAATATCTATTTATCATAAGGATATAGATTTCTTCTCTACAATATTTATTTACTTAAAATATCTGACCTTATGTTTATGCAAGTGAGTGTTTTCTAGCACTTAGTGCCCAAGGTGGTCCTAGGGCCTATTGTGTTGACTTAACCTTTGCCTTTGACTAACTTGGTTTATATTTGGGCCTCAAGGCTATGGGTAATTGACTTTACTTTTTCTCTTTTAATCTATTCTTCATTCATTGATTCAAAGAAAATGTGCTACATCCTATGTCCTAGAAGATAAAGTGTACTTTGCTCAGTTTATGATAATTGTAGTTTATGCTTCATCTGAATTCATGTTTTATGCATAAATCTTAACTGAAAACATCAGTGTTTGAACTCAAGGGAGTATGTATGTTAGATGATGTTTTGTTATGGTGACAATAATCTTTTTGAATTTAATTTAGGCTTTGCTTGGTAGGGTGGAAAGAAAAATGGAAAGGTAGAAAATTGAAGAGGGGGAAAAATGAAGAGATGAAAAACATTAATTTTTTTCTTTAGGAGTATTTGGTAGGAAAGAAGAAAAATGTGAAAAAAAATATATTTTTTTTTCCTTCCATTGCTTGGTAGAGTTGAAAAATGGAAGGAAAGAATATGAAATTATATTAATTTACCATTATACCATTACTTAGTTAAGATCATCATCATTATCATCAGAGCCTTTATCCCAATAGATTGGGGTAGGCTATATGAACTAATATCTGAAATCACATTAAATCATCCATATGAATTCTCTTTCTCCACACATTCGTATCCAAGGCAATGCCTTCATCCATCTCTAATATCTCCATATCTTTCTGAATAACTTCTTTTCAAGTCTTTTTTGGTCTTCCTTTAGTCTTGACCGTTCTTTCCTCATTCATAGCCTCCACTCTCCTAACTAGAGCATCTATAGATCTATGTTGTACGTGTCCGAACCAACCATTACTTAGTTAAGATAATAAAATAAAATTAAAAAAAATCAAAGATAATATTGTAAATATACATACTTCACTCTCATATATCTCATTCTTTCTTCACCAATCTTTTCAATTTGGAATGATTTGGTTTTGTTAATAAGGAAAGAAAATGACAATCTTTCCTATTTTCTTTCATTACACTTCTCCTTCCTACGAAGAACTAACAAAAACCATTTTCTTTCCACTTTTCCACACCTCTTTCTATCCTTCCACCTTTCCACCTTACCAAGCACACCCTTAAGGTTTTGTAAGAACTGATTATCACTTATTGTACGCTGGTCATCTTTTTGCTTACAGACATTAGAAGTCACTGTTTGGAGGGATGGAGTGGAATATCAGCAAAAATATTCACGTGGGAAGCCTATAACAACATTAACATGTCATGTGCTTGCAACTGAATCAAAGGATCGTCACGGGACCTGCATCCGGTTTTGGCCTGACAAAAAAAGTATGCCTAGTATTTGAGCTCCTCTTTTTTCTGATAATCAGATTTTATGATTAAATATTTGCTTTGTTGTTTAACTAATCCACAGTATTCACCACTGCAATTGAGTTTGACTATGACACACTTGCTGGACGAATTAGAGAACTGGCTTTCCTGAATCCTAAGGTAAATTCTTCACATTTAGTTAAGGTCATTATGTTCTTCTGATCATTCCCCATTGTACTTTCCATTAATTTTGATCTTTCGTATAAATGCCACTGTAATTGCCAAAAAAAAAAGGTGGATATCATCATATGAATGTAGTTGTTGATTTACTTTCTTCATATGGTATAAATTGAGACCATACCTTACTGACGTTACAGCTTTAAAATTTTTTATAATTGACCTTTGCAGCTTACTATCACTCTTAAAAAAGAAGATAACGTTCCAGAGAAGAGCCTTTATAATGAATATTTCTTTGCTGGGGGACTGGTTGAATACGTGAAATGGCTAAATACCGATAAGGTTTGTGCATGTGTTTTTTCCTGTCTTCTCTCGTTCGGTTTGATTCTTCCTTTTGTAATGGTTGGAAAATCAAGTTTTATTTCTTTTCATTTTGGATTATCATCTTTTTCACTGTTACCAATGAGATCAAACTGTGAGATTTATGCAAAATCTAGATTTGCAGTGCTTTCATTTGTTGGATCTGAAAAATTGCGTTATTGCAAATGTATTCTCTCGTACCATCTAAACTGCTCGGATAAATCATATCTGAAGTTTGCGTTCTGATAATATTATATTGGTAACTGGCGGTTCTTTGATTCAGAAACCACTTCATGACGTGCTAAGTTTCAGCAGACAAATAGATGGAACCACAATTGATGTTGCGTTACAGTGGTAAGCCACTTACTAACCACTTAGTTTGGTATTCACATGCTCTTTTTTTTTTTTTGAATATTTGCTTTGTTATGATAAATCTGCTGCCATTTTTTTATTAAGCAGCAGCGGATTCTTTTTGCTGTTTGCTCACCTTTGAAAAATTAGCAATACCTGTCATGACTGAATTTATATATGCCATATGTTTATTCAGGTTTTTTTTTATGGAATCTATATTTTCTTGAATTTAATGGTGGTTGGTTCATTATATGCATCAAGGATGTCGGTTTCAGGATGTGTTTACTGTCTATAATATAGTGTGATGCACTACTGTGGTATATATCATTCTTTTAATAATCCATGTGGTTTTGGTTTGTTTGTTCACCTTCTTCTAGGTGTTCAGATGCATATTCAGATACCATGTTCGGTTATGCCAATAGCATACGAACCACTGATGGTGGCACACATATAGAAGGGGCCAAGGCTTCGTTGACAAGAACTCTCAATAGCCTTGGAAAAAAGTCAAAGGTTGTCAAGGTATTTCTATTTATACTTTCTATTCGGGAGTTTTCTTTGTTCTTGGTTGCCTTTTTTTTATTTTTTTTCCTGCTTTAGATTAGTTTGCTTCTTTGGTATGGTGAGTACCAACTAACTTGGATTAATTGTCCTATTTTCCAGTGAAAGATTTACAAGGATTGTGTTTATTTTGAAAGATTAAATGTGTTTGATGACATTGTTGATTCAAGTTTAACAATTATTTAGACACGGATAAATAGAACGACAATTTGAAATACTTGTGATGTACGCTATTATGAATTATCTCCTTTATCTTCTTTCAGGAAAAGGATATTAGCTTAAGTGGTGAACATGTAAGGGAAGGACTGACATGCATTATTTCTGTGAAAGTTCCAAATCCAGAATTTGAAGGACAAACAAAGGTATCATTTGTATATCATGATGTCCATGTCATACTATAATTTTTATCATAATGATGCTCTTGATAGCTTGAATTAGATTCTTGTCCTGCATTGTTGCTATGATGACTTGATGAATTTTTATTTATCGTTAAAAGACAAGATTGGGAAATCCTGAGGTGCGAAAAGTGGTGGATCAATCTCTCCAAGAGTTTCTTACTGAATTTTTGGAGTTGCACCCAGATGTACTTGATTCAATCCTTTCCAAGTCGCTAAATGCTTTCAAGGTAACTTTCACATATCTTATAAAATTTCTTTTCACCCAGGTCATTTACTGAATTTAGCTACTTATGCAAGGGTTCCATTTGACTCCTGGCACTGGATACATAACAATGATTAGTTTTCCTCATAGCTGTTGTTTTGCTATCAGGCAGCTCTTGCAGCAAAGAGGGCAAGGGAATTAGTGCGGCAAAAGAGTGTGTTGAAATCATCATCTCTTCCTGGAAAACTGGCTGATTGCTCATCCACAAATCCAGAAGAATCTGGTAAATGTTGCTTTACTTATTCCAAAAATTATTAGACATAGATGGTAGGAAAGCATTCTGATAGTCATGAGGATTTTTATGGGAATTTTCTTGCGATGATCTAGTCCTATTTGTAGTTACATTTCTTACTTGGTGTAATTGGCCTCATTATTGATTCAACCATTTTGATTATTCCATTTATTATACCTATAGCAATTGCCAATGTCTAGATCGAGTAAAGACCAACTTTTTGATGTTGCATTTGGTTTCATATTCAATTCAGTGTTGTATTTTAGTGATGTCATTTTTACTTCAATTACTTGATTAAAGTAAAAAAAATCTATTATCACTTCTGAGTATTCAAGGTGTAATATTCTTCAAATTCTATTTGCTGAATTTTTTAAAAATCTTTTTTATTCTTTTCTCCCTCTCAACGTCTTTGCACGAGATATAGTTTGTTATGTATACTTCTATGAACTTTTCCCTTCTAAGTGGTTCAAATTAACCAACAAAACCAAAAATCCGAAAGAACCAAGGTATTTTGTTTGTCTTGGTATTTTAGGTTTTGGCTTCAATACCAAGAATGGATATATTCGGTTTTGGTTCAGTTTTTTAATTAAAAATCTGAAATATCCAAACCAAACCACATACGATATATTAGTAATAGTATAGATGCAATCATAGGCCCTTCCTTATCCTAACTACCTTGCTTGCAAGCATATCTTTTCAAGAAAATTGAGTAGAACATTGTAACTTTGGTGACATCAATGACCAGAGTAACCTTTTTAATTTTATTTTATTAGAAATGCAATTGTAAGGAGATGTAGGAGTTAGGTGGTTGACAAATCTTTTTAATAAGATTTGGCGCACTAACAAAATGCCTAAAAAAATGGACAAAAAGTGTCTTGATACCTTTTTATAAGAAGGGAGATATTTGAAGTTGCGCCAACTACTGATGCATAAAACTGATAAGTCACACAATGAAATTATGGGAGAGAGTGATAGAATGAAGATTAAGAAACAATGTAGAGAGATCAGAGAATCAATTTGGTTTTATACCCGGACAGATGAGTGTAGCAGAAATGCAAATGTTGCAGTGGATGTGTGGATATATAAGAAAGGATAGAATGGGAAATGAAGATATCCATAAGATGGTGGGAGTGGTACCTATCGAAGACAATGTGTGAAAGTCGTTTACATTGGTTTGGACACGTAGGACATAGACCTGTAGATGCTCCAGTTAAGAGAGTAGAGGCTATGAATATTGAGAGAAGGGGTAAGATTAGAGGAAGACCGAAAAAGACTTGGAAGGAAGTAATTCAGAAAGATATTGAGGCATTAGAGTTGGATGAACACATTTCCTTGGATAGGAATGTGTGGAGGAGGAGAATTTATATGGACGATCAAGCGTGAGTTCAGATATTGATTCATGTGACCTTCCCAATCTCTTGGGATAAAGGCTTTGATGATGATGATGATGAGAAATGCAATTGTAAACTTGCATTGCTATCTTTAGCTATTTTTGTTTCCTTCTCTCTCCAAATTTATTTTCTTCTTTTTTCTTACTTTATCCGGCCTTTTGTTCCGTTATAAGTCTCAAACTCTCATTTGTGGTCCATAAAAGCCATGCCCTTCCATTCTTTTAATCAAGCACTATTTTCTAGGGTTTTTATTGATGGCGAATCATAAGACCTCTTTCTTACCCTTTCATCTTATTTTTATTTTTCATGACATGAGATTTGACTTATGAGACTACAAGTGTGCTTGGTAGAGTAGAAAAGTAAGAGGATGGACAGAGGTGAATAGAAAAGTGGAAAGAAATTTATTTTTAGTACTGCATGATAAGAGAGAAAAGTGTGAGGAAAGAAATAGGAAGATTGTTATTTTCTATCCTTATTGATCAAAACAAATCATTCATAATTGGAAAGATTAGAGAAGAGAAAAAGATAAAGATATGAGTCAAGTGTATATATTTACAAAATTATTCTTGATTTTTAAAATTTTACCTTGTGTTATCTTAACTTACTAATGGTATAATAGTAAACTAATATTAATTTTCATTTTCTTTCTTTCATTTTTTTAAACTCTACCAAGCAATGGAAAAAAGAAATTATATTTTCTTTCAAATTTTCAATCTTTCCTACCAAGCACATCAATGGAAAGAAAAATTATGTTTTCCATTTCATCACTTTTCTCCTCTAATATTCTTATGTTTCCATTTTTCTATCTACTCTACCAAGCAAGCCTTAAAGTCTCATATTTAGGGTTAGAGATTTAAAAATTAAAACTAAAGACCAGAGATCGTTGGATGTGATATTTCTCACTTTTGGGGAATTTGGTAATTTTGATTCTAGAACAGTGATTGGGTTGAGATTTAGTTGCTCAATAATCATATCTGCATTCTGTAGTTGATGTGTGAAATGGAAAACGCAATAAATCGAACCAAAAAACTGAGTAATTTGGTTTCAGATAATCTGGTTTTTCTTGTCATTCAGTTTGTTTTGATTCTAACTTTTAAGAAACCAAAAATATCAGTTCTGTTAGAAATTTAAGAGGTTGGGACAGTTAATGAAGCTATATACTCCCCTAGGTACAAGTGTTCGGAGCAGATGTGCCTAGACATCTAGCCTATCAATTGTCTAAAACATAAGACATTGGGGATATGGCATAAAAGAATCCAAAAGAATGATATGACTGCAGCAACTCATTGTATGTTTACTTAAATATTACTTATTTAGTTAGATATATGAGTGTTATTTGTTTGATTATAAGAGTTATTTTTCCATTTAGGTTATGATTGTAAATGAAAGCGAATAGATTGATTACCTTTGGCAATATGGTTAAATATAAAGTCACCTATTCTAAAGGAGAAGTTTGGAATTTCATGGTTGGGCACTTGTCACGATTTGGAAAGTCCATGTATGTCAGAATTGGGCCATTTTCACTTTTGCAGGGCCTAAAAGCTTTAAAGATTTAAACCAAAGGGTGTTCACCTTTTTATTTGGAAGCCTATCCAGCAATGAAAAGGAAAAATTCTGAGGGGTCTGCCTAGAGAAAAAGAATACCAAGAAGTCTGGCAGGCTTAAGGCCCAAACCCTTCACATGTTTGAAACTCTATCTCTTTTTCACTTCAACAAGCAGGAAAATTGTTCTCTTCTTTAGCAGTTGCACAGCCAAGATGACTCTATCACGTTCAGTTTTTCTTCCTCCATGTGCTTACCATATCATGTTTTGGTTGATAGATTTTAACATGTTTTGGTTTCCCATGATTCATAAGTTGTGTGAATTGCGTGACTCATCTCAAAATAAGAATCTGCTCAGTTCAGTCAGTTTTCATGTGTTTTAAATGCATTCTTATTTAATTATGCCGGTAATAAAGAGGATTTTCTTTTTATTTTTCCTGGTGGACTAATTCCTATATTTGTAAACAAGATCTGTGGTTTTTATTTGACTGAAAGCTTAGAGTTAGAAATTAGTTGATGGGGAATGGATATATGCTAGTTGAGGGATTAAGTTTCTAGGACTTTATTTTATATTTTGTGGATTCCACATCATTAGTTTGTTGGTTTCAAAATTAAATGATAATGCTATCTACTAATGTTTGTCTAAAACTTATTTTGATATTTACATGTATGCAGAAATTTTCATAGTTGAAGGAGACTCAGCAGGTGGCAGTGCAAAGCAAGGCCGTGATAGGCATTCTCAGGTAATAATTTACTTCTCTATGGTAGTTGGGCAGAATGGAATGTTTACAAGTAATTTCTTGAAAATGCTGGATGATACTTAGATCTTTGATGAATAAAAGGCTTCTATTGATCAATTGGATTAGTTAAGCTTTTCTTATACAGTTGATTGAACGTTATCTTTGCTTGCAGAAACTAGGATGTGAAAAAGTACTGACTTCTAAAATCACAACTTTTTTACATGTAAAGAACAGGTATTGTGGAGCAGGAAAATTTTGCATATAAAATCAAAAAGTCATATGTGTTGACAATAGGCTAGTCTCAAGATGCTTAGGAGCAAATGCTGACCAATTGGTGCCATCACGGGACTGGTCTTATTGTGCAAATGCTTTTTCCTGTCTGCTGTTAATCTGCTATTGTAGCATTTTAATACACTATTTTTTGTCTGTTTATGAAACATATAACAATAACAATCACTTTAAATTGGACTAAATGCACTCAATTCTTATTTGGCATCAAGGTCTTTAGCAACTAACAGCTATGGCCTCTGTTAATATAATTTGGCATCTTTTCCCATTCCGATGGTCTCTTCCCTTTGATGGCTATTGTTACATCTTCTGGTGCTTCTGTTTGCCACCAATTCAATGATATTGAAAACATGCTTCTCTTAAAGTTGATGGTCATAACGAGTCTTTTGTGGAGGTTTATCTTCAGTGGATTTCACCTTGCTTCAACAACTTTGGCTAAGCCTGTTGTAATACCTTTGTCAATGGATGAGTATGTTGGATATGTGACTGATACCGTGTAGAGTTTGAGCTCAACAGAATGAAGAGAGAGAAGTGAATAGAAGAAAATGAAAAGAAATAAATGAAAGAGAGAATGAGTAGGAAAGGAAAGAGAAGAGAAAGTAATCTAAGAATAAAAGAATGCGCGTAAGAGATGAGGTTAGAGCTACTCAATATTTTTATCAATAGAGTAGCTAGGCTCAGTTTTAATGGGCTTTTGTTTGTTGTTTCTTGTAGGGAATCTTTTTTATATTGGGCTACAAACGTAGATTGCTAAGTGACATCCAGAGTCCATTCTTTTCATATCTTCAAAGTCCTGCTAATTTAGCTAATAATCATAAAAATAAGGGCAATTTTTTCCATGCACCTTTTTTCCCCAAGGCATATCAGCTATATTTACTATGGTCTGCAACTGCCTACTAGCATGATAACTGACATTTGCATGGAAGAAGCCAAAACATGTGTAAAAATAGAGTCAGACTAAAATAAATGGATCCCATTACCTACATCCAGATTTGGAGCTTATATTCCTGTAACTTGAATTTTATGTTTGATGAATCAGTCATGGATTCACATTCTTATCTGGCACCTACACCTGAGTTTTACATAGCTCAGAATCTCTTTAATACGTTTTTTTTTTTGAAGGTAGGAAAAGAGCAGCAATGAGTTATAGTGGCAAAGCAAACAATTATTGCTCATAACCATTTGTGCTTTCTTTAATATTCTATAATTGCTTCCAACTACAGCTAATGGTTTTATGACTAACATCCCTAATACCATGATGCAGTCATAACTTTTTAATTTCTGTAAGTGTTGGTACCATTGATTTGCATCTAATATTCTTAACAGCTAGGAGAAATAAAGTGATATTTTTTATTTCTTATGTGTATCTAATAGAGTACACACATATCCTTTTTATAGGATAATTACATAGAAACAAATAATAGGAAGAATCTACAAATTAGGAAACTATAAATCAGGAACAAATCAGACATATAATTACAGCAGATTTTTCTCTTTTAAATCAACCAGATTTTTCTCCTTTCAACACTCCCCCTCAAGCTGGCTTGAAGATATCTTCCATGGACAGCTTGCCTACTAACTTGTCAAATTGTTTCTTTTGTAAGCCCTTGGTGAGTATGTCTGCAACCTGATCAGTAGTTGGAATATATGACATGCAGATTATTCCACTGTCAAGTTTTTCTTTGATGAAATGTTTATCCACTTCTACATGTTTAGTCCTATCATGTAGAACTGGATTATGAGCAATTAAAATTGCTGCCTTATTATCACAGTAAGTCTTCATAGGTAAAGCAGTGGAAATTTTTAAGTCTTCTAATAGTCTCTTAATCCACATTAACTCACAAACTCCATGAGCAACAGATCTGAATTCTGCTTTTGCACTGCTCCTAGCCACTACATTTTGCTTCTTGCTTCTCCATGTTACCAAATTACCTCTAACAAAAGTACAATAGCCTGATGTTGACCTGCGATCAGTAATACTTCCAGCTCAATCTGCATCTGTATAAACTTCTATCTGCAGATGTTCACGCTTCTTGAACAATAGACCCTTTCCTGGTGTACCCTTTAAATACCTTATGATTCTATATACTGCTTCAAAGTGCTCCGGTCTTGGTGAGTGCATAAATTGACTCACCACACTAACAGCAAATGCTATGTCCGGTCGTGTATGGGACAAGTAAATTAATTTCCCAACCAGCCTTTGGTACTGCTCCCTCTTCACAACACTTTCAGCCGTGGCAGATTGGAGTTTCAGTTTTGGCTCAATAGGTGTTTCAGCAGCCTTACAACCTAGCAAACCTGTCTCTCCCAATAGGTCAAGAACATATTTTCGCTGATTAATGAATATGCCCTCCTTGGATCTTGCAACCTCCATACCAAGGAAGTACTTTAGTGAACCTAAGTCTTTGATCTCAAAGTCTTTAGCCAATTTTTTCTTCAGAAGTTGCAGCTCTATGTAGTCACTACCTATCAAAATTATATCATCAATATACACAATTAGTATGGCAACTTTCCCATCTTTTGAATGTTTGTAAAACATTGTATGGTCAGCTTGACTTTGATAGTAACCATAGCCTTTTACAACTTTCCCAAAACATTCAAACCAAGCCCTTGGAGACTGCTTAAGGCCATTTAAGGATTTCTTCAACCTGCATACCTTCCCTCCACCAAGTCTCTCTTCAAATCCCAGTGGAAGACTCATAAAGACCTCTTCTTCTAAGTCTCCATTCAAGAAAGCATTTTTAACATCTGACTGGTATAAGGGCCAGCTTAGGTTCACAGCAAGTGACAATAAGACCCGTATGGAATTGATTTTTGCCACTGGAGCGAAGGTCTCTTGATAATCAATTCCATAAGTTTGAGTAAAACCTTTTGCCACCAGCCGTGCCTTGTATTGTTCTATACTTCCATCAGACTTGCATTTGATAGTAAACACCCACTTACAACCTACTATTTTCTTGTCCCTTGGCAAATCAACAACCTCCCAAGTGTTGTTTGTGTTAAGAGCATTCATCTCTCCCATAATTGCTAATTTCCAATTCGGATCATCAATAGCTTCCTGAATGTTTCTTGGAATAAACAGGTTAGATATCCTAGTGGTAAAAGCTCTATGTTTATCAGACAACCTTTGATATGAAACATATTTAGTAATAGGATGATTAGTACAGGTTCGAACACCTTTCCTAATAGCAATGGGAAGATTTAATTCTGAATCTGTGGGTAATGTAGAGGAAGGAATAGAAATGGAATTACCTGGATTGTTGATAGGACCATCTCTTGGTGATGATTGGACTGGTGCTAGAGGAATTGATGAATTGTTACCATTTTTACGATTTCTCTTCCTGGTATAAACCTGAAACTCAGAATCAAGATTGTTTCTATCCTTAAGAAGTATTTCTCCCTCTGTTTCTGAGACATCTATCCTTGGCATCAATTGAGTAGGGTTCTCTGTATTTTCAATATTTTGAACAATTTGTTGATTTTCAGAGGAATTAGATCAAGAAACAGGAGTTGGTAAAACAGAAATATTCCAAAAATTATCTTCTTCTTCCTGCTTAATCTCCCCCTCAAGAGAATTTTTGCTAAAAAAAAGTTGATTTTCCAAAAAGGTAACATCCATGCTAACATGGACCTTTTTGGTCTGAGGATTGAAACACTAATAACCCTTTTTGTTGGGGGCATAGCCAAGGAATATACATTTTTCAGCCCTAGGATCCAATTTGGAACGAAACATGCTGGGTATATGAACAAAGCAAGTGCAGCCAAAGACTTTTAGAGGTATATCAGCATATATTCTAGTCATTGGGAAAACATTTTTAAAACATTGCAAAGGTGTTTTGTTTTTTAAAACTCTACTAAGCATCCGGTTGATTAGATAAGCAGCTGTTAAAATTGCATCACCCCACAAATATTTCGGAATATTCATTGAGAACATAATGGCACGAGCTACTTCAAGTAAATGTCTATTTTTTCACTCAGCAATGCCATTTTGTTGAGGTGTATCACAACAAGTGGATTGATGCAGGATGCCTTTTCCCTTTAAAAAATTGCCTATGCATTCATTAAAAAGTTCTGTTCCATTATCAGACCGAAATATGCTGATTTTTGTTTGAAATTGATTTTCAATCATGTGATAGAAGTCTTGAAACAATTGTGCAAGATCAGATTTTTTACTTAGTAAATATACCCAACATAAATGTGTATGATCATCTATAAAAGTGACGAACCATTTTTTTCCAGATAAAGTAGGGATCTTGGAGGGTCCCCAAATATCACTATGAATTAAATAAAATGGTTTTGATGCACGATAAAATTGGGAATTATAAATAGCATGATGGCTTTTTGATAAAAGACAACTTTCACATTGAAATTTTGAACAATCCACATCCTTAAATAACGTAGGAAACAAATGTTTAAGATATTGAAAACTTGGATGGCCTAATCTAAGATGCCATAGCCTTATTTGTTTAGAAACAGAAATAGAACTAATACTACTCAAGCCTTGAGCTACCAAAGGAGTCATCATCAAAATAGTAAAGTCCATCGATCACCCTAGCATTGCCAATCATCTTCCCCGAACTCTGGTCCTGGAAAAGACAATGTGTATCAAAGAAGGTGACACAACAATTAGAATCCTTGGATAATTTACTAACAGATAAAAGATTACATTTCAATTTTGGGACATGGAGAACAGATTTGAGATCTATATTCTTAGAGATTTTGACTATTCCTTTACCTGCAATAGAAGAAAAACTACCATCTGCAATATGAATTTTTTCATGACCAGAACATGGTGAATAGGTAGAAAATAAATGAGAAAAACTGGTCATATGATCAGAGGCTCCTGAATCAATGATCCAAGGAGCAGAATTTACTAGACAGGATAAGGCTCTATAATTATTACCTGTTTGAGCAACAGAAGCATTAGGAATACCAGATGCTGAATTGGATTTTAGCAATTGAAGGAGTTGATCCATTTGCTCTTTACTAAACACACCTGTGTCGGCCTGTTGATCTCTGATTAAGATAGAAGACTAACCAGAGAGGGTCGGTTGATCAGAGAAGATCGGTGACTGTCTTGCAGCGGCTGTGTATTGCTGGAAACCCTAAAAACTGTTCACCAGCTCTGATGCCAGCTTAACAGCTAGGAGAAATGAGTGATATTTTTTATTTCGTATGTGTATCTAATAGAGTACGCACATATCCTTTTTATAGGATAATTACATAGAAACAAATAATAGGAAGAATCTACAAATTAGGAAACTATAAATCAGGAACAAATCAGACATATAATTACAGCAGATTTTTCTCTTTAAAATCAACTAGATTTTTCTCCTTTCAACAAATATTAATGTTTCTACTTGAGCAATGTTCTTCAAAGTCCAAAGTCATCATTGTTGCTCGACTAGCTGTTTTAAATATTAAAGCTGCAGTTCCAATGGATGAGGTTTTAAATCTTAATACATTTTTGAGGAGGTCTATAAATTTATGTTATGTAATGCATGCTCGACTTTTCACAGAAGTACTCTTTCAGCAAGCTGTCTTCCTATTTCGTGGAAGAATGCTCTTCAGCTCAGCATTCTTTATAGAACTGTAGCATGCTACTGTAGTGATGTCTTTGTGGATTTTATCATGCTGCGCGATGCAAATTTCTCAAATTCATGATATTCTTTGTGACACATGGTGGTTCTAGATTCTTAAGTGGTTTGACCAAAGGCATTGGCTTTTGGTATTCTTTACAGCTTGTTTGAGATGTAGTCAGTCACAATTTTATGGATTTTACTTTAGTTAACCAATGAAAATTGCCTGACTAAATGGTGCTTTGTGATGCATGGATTTGTAGACCTCTGTTCTGTGAACATTGGCATATGGCTTGTTTAATAATATGTTGATCTTGCTTGTAGTTACATACTAGATTACAGATCGGATAACCTATAATGAAAAACTGATTCATATATCTGCATCTGTAGAATATTATTCAGGATAGCAGTCTTCATTTTATTTGCTCTATTCTGATTAAGAATTTTATGTGAATCTGTAGCATATTGAGTCTATAACGTGTTGTTGCAGGCTATTCTCCCTCTAAGGGGTAAAATTTTGAACATTGAAAGGAGGGATGAGGCAGCAATGTACAAGAATGAAGAAATTCAAAATTTGATTCTTGCTCTTGGACTTGGGGTGAAGGTACTTATTTTGTTGTTAATCTTCTTAATTTTTTTAAAAGTAAACTGATAATATCATGTATCTTTTTTATCCCAGGGAGAGGATTTTAAAAAAGAAAACCTACGATATCATAAGATCATCATCTTAACAGATGCTGATGTAGATGGTGCTCATATCCGAACTCTGCTGCTGACATTTTTCTTCAGATATCAGGTAAACAATGGTAAAAAAGATCTCAATTTTGTGGCTACAAAAAAATAAGCAAATTAATAGATATTATGTTTTTTGCAGAGAGCTTTATTTGATGAAGGTTGCATTTATGTTGGTGTTCCACCCCTTTATCAGGTTTGTTGTTACCATGCTGGATTCAGAGAATCTAATCTAAACATTAGTATGCTTATATTTTTTTTCTCTCCTTTTTTGCTATAATTATCAGGTTGAAATGGGAAAGCATATACACTATTGTTATGATGATGCAGACCTTAAAAAGGTCCAGAGTTCGTTTCCCCAGAATGCATCATACAACATTAAGAGATTCAAAGGAAAAGATTAAATCTCTCTTTCTCTCTTCATCTTTTAGCTGTTTGTGGATATTTATAATTGCCTCTTTGGAGGCTAAGCAAGATAATCTTCATTCTGTTATATGATTCATGCAAATGATGTATTATCTCATTTAAGTTAGTTGTGTGCTCTCATATTTAATAAAATCAATTTAGTTTGAAATTTACTTTGTTATTATCATTATACATTTATTTTAGGTTTTGCATATGCACATACACTAAAAGAACATGCACAAATTTAAATTGACTGTTGAGAAGCAACATGATGCGAATCTGAATTCTGATTTATTATTCATGCAAAATATGTGTTGTTTCTTGTAGTATAATGTCTGCTCTATTTAATTAGGTCTATTTTGATTACAAGTGTGGACTTTGATTAAACCAATCCATCCTTTTGTTATTTTTGCATATGCGCAAACAAATATTAGAATGTGCTCAAATGTGCATAGTCTTTTGAATCTATTGTTTGTTCTAGGCTAGGAACTTGTGTTATCTAGCATGGATACTTCAAAGAGAATCAGGGTTAGATTGAGAATGGCCTTTTGAGGAAAGGGAGATTCTACCATCAGAGAATCTTCAAGTCAGAGTAACAGCCTGAAAAAAGCTGACTCGGACAAAATTACCAATCACCTTTTTATTTTACCTTTCTAATCATGGTTGAGCTCTGTAGTTCTTACCGGAATTTTAAGTTTTAACCATTCAGCATTGATTGTGCATGTTAACCGGAATCTGCATAATTGTAATGCAGGTTTGGGTGAGATGATGCCTGCTCAGCTCTGGGAAACAACAATGGATCCTGAGCAAAGGCTGTTGAAGCAATTAGTGGTTGAAGATGCACCAGAATCGAATATGATTTTTTCAATCCTTATGGGAGCTCAGGTATGTAGAGTACTTTTTTTAGTTTATGGATAGATTAGTTTACATTGAATAATAAAGGTTAGCATGAGCCTATTAAGTGCAATAGGCGTTAGTTCTTTCAAATTTTGTGGTCTTTGTACTTTCTTTCATGTTCTTGTGAAGGTGAACCCTATCGTATAGAAATCCTTGTTGCAATGAATTTGATTGAGGTTGTTGTCAAAAGGATTCCTGAATATATTGCAGAATGCATGTTCGAGTTTATTCACATAATAATTCCGTCACACCCACGCATAGTGAAATTTTAAGAGAATTACCAAAGTTAAAGCTTTTTGTGTTTTCAGGTGGAATCACGGAAGGAACTCATCCTAAAATTAGCAAGCAAGATCAACCTTGATAAGCTAGATATTTGAGGGTGGGTTTATTATTGTGCTCGGACACCCAGGTATAAAATATTTGTATTTGTAGAGCCCCCATTCCATGGAAATTGTTCTTTTTTCTTGCGTGTAAAAGAGGAGTTGATCTTTGGTGTGGTGGGGTTTTGTACTTTAAAGTGTTGTATAACTGTTAATTTATGTTTTATAAATGATCAAGGATCGACGTATTAATTTATGTTTTCTCATCATCCATTATTATTATTATTATTATTATTATTATTATTATTATGCACTGTGACTAGCATTACTGCTTTCAATATTAAATAATTTTTTGATTAGAAAAGTTGTGGAGAATTCCCGGAATTGCTAAATGAAGATCAAAAGATATCTGGTAATAGACAAATCATTTGAATGCTTCTCTTAATCTACTATGTCTATTGCCATTGCCATGGGGATGGGGGTATTAAACAATAGTTTTTTTTATTATATTATTATTAATACACTGTCAATAGAGTTTTAAAATTTTACAAATAAAATAAAGATGGAGATAAATATTTTTATTTTTTAATATTTTTTAAAACATATGTATTATAATCTTAATTTTATTTTTGAAATTTAAAATTTTTACTAACAATATTTTAGATAATAATAATAATAATAATAATAAAAGTGTTCGAATCTCGAATGTAGCAGCTAGCTTTTCTTGGTAGCATAAGATTTGAAGGTTAACCGAATAAATTAGAGTTTTATTTTGGAAAAATAAACCAACATAAAAGAAAATATAAATTGAGCGTCGGCTTCTCTTACATTATATTCCTTAAAGAATGTCAAGATTTCTCAGATTTCTCAGAAAGGTTTCTGCAACTGTAGAGCCAACCTTAACAAATATAGCAGGATAACCAATTGGAGCTTCAATCCAAGCTTCAGAACCTTGTTTTTGGTACAGCTTTCCGGTCCAGATATGTTGCCAAGCAGAAGTTTCTTCTGCTGGAAAGTAAGCTTTGACATTCTTCTTCCCCTTGTCAAGAACTGGAACCACCAGGATCTCACTGCCCACCAAGAACTGCTGGTAACTCAAGCTTTGAACACGCTCATCATCTGGGTAGTGAAGGAATAAGTGACGGCAGATACGCAGGCCCTTTTCAGCAGCTTCCTGTTTTGTGAACATCCATAAAGACAGCAAGAGGTTTGTGGTATCATTCAGTATGTTGATTGAGTTATTAGTGCGTGACTGCATATTTCTGAATCTGGCTGTTAAAAATTGCATATAAATATATATATATATATATATATATTATATATTAAACCACTAGATGTTCTTATACCACATTAGGTATTAGCTTAATCACCGTTCGTGCTGCGTAACTGATGCTTGTTCAATGAAATTTGATTTGATGAGGATTTGAACACAAAACCTCCCGCTATAGATCATCATCACTTAAAAACTCAGTGAAGTCTTACACCACTGAGTCAACCTTTGGGTTATTAAAAAAAATTGCATATTTGTGGCATTACCTTTACAAGCTGGACTCTGTAAAACTTCCAAGCTTTGTACACTTTAGCAAAGCGTGCAAAATGTGATAGGGTTTGGTCATTGGAGTAAAATTGGCTGTTGCAGGAGGGCTTGTTTCCCTGACATAAGAAATATTGGTATCAGTTACTCGCAGTATCCTATCAGACTACCAGTTATTGTTAAAAATTCAAATATTTTGTTAGAACTTTGGATAGTTATGACTAATTAGTTTCTTGTAACACAATTCAAAAATAAATATTTAATGGCTTCTTTTTCAAGCATTTGGTAACCTCCCAAACTCACTTCAGTATGCTTAAACCTGTATATCATCTTTCGATAAAGCACAACTTGGGCTCTCATATCAGATGATAACAATATTTTAGCTGAAAGAAAGGAAAATTTTCTAGGAATGTGAACTGAGACCTGCGGTTGGTTGGGAGAATCAGGCTTTTTTTGTAAAAACTTTCTTTTATTTATCCGGACAAATGCGATGAATCAGCTACATGAGAATACCCTCATGGTGGTTCAGTCAGTTTAGAAAAGAACCGGGTGCTAAAGGAAGACAGAAGCAAGGGAAGGATAAACTAGTCTTGCTTGAGTGGAATCAGTTTTATTTGTAATTCCACTTATATTACGATCATATCTCTTTCAACTTGAGCAATTTCTGTGTTTAATTGTTTGGATATTTCAGGAAGCAGGATTTTGACTTACCTCATGAGTCCGAAAAACTATGGTGAATGCATTTAGCTCCATCCATCTCAAAAGCAACTCTTCACTTCGACAGTACTTAATAAGAGGTAAGTTTATGGTACAGTAGCCTCCAATATCACTATGGTTAAAAGCATACCCAGAAAGTCCACTGCTCAATAGGCCAACAACAGAACTTTTTATCCCGTCATTAGCTTGCCAGCTTACCATTTGGTCACCTTCCCAAAACAGCATCCCCCATCTAGGACTATCCCGGAAACCAGCCCTCATGAAGAAGACTAAACCCTCTTCTTGATCTTCTCTATCCTTTCCCGCTTGGTCATTATTCCATTCTTCCACAAATTCGCGATTTATTTGAGCCCATAGTTCCGGGTATCTGTTATGGGCAGCAATAGGATCTTCACCTGAAATGATGAATATATCCTTAACAGGTAAACAGTGGGAAAAAAGGAGAGGAGGGGGTTAAGAAAGAGGATGATGATTATTATGAAAACATCTGATCTGCTCAGGAGATAAGTCTACAGTCTCCTGCCAATTAAACTCTTGAAATATTTTAGTTTGGAGATGACTGAGACCATTGCCACCAACCATGATAGAACATAGAGTGTATTGGACAATGCATATCTTATTTCTAGATAAACTTGATATTATCAGAAAGATTGTAACAATTGCCTTTGAAACCTGAGAATTCTATACCAATAAACAACTTCAATCTCATGATTACAATCCTCCTGCACCTGGATAACCACAAAAGAAACTACACTTGATCCTATGCAGACTAGTTCAAAAGCATTTAAGATATCAAACCTGAGTACAGCACAGCATCCACCGGCAGGCCTTCACCAAAATCAGCCATCCATCCTCTAACTCCATAATCCACCATTTCCTGTAATATCTGCTTGAACCAACTTTCAGTGAGTGGATGTGTCAAATCCAACATTCCCACATCAAACGCTGTATTTGGAACCATGTATGGTTCTCCATGCTTATCTTTCACCAAGATGTCCAGCTCTTTTGCTTCCTCAAAGAGATTTCTCCTTTTATTTGGCTTCTCATCCATCTATAAAAGGAAGTTGAACTCTCAAATAAGGTTGCAAGATTGCATCAGTTATCAAACTATAATGCAGAGCTTTGTAAAGAGTCAAAGGGAAAAGATATGCTCAATATGACCAATCTTGGGTCACTTCAAAGGAGAAATAATTGCAACATCTTGGTTAGATTAGTGTGCTTATTTAGCTTGGGATTGCTATGATTCTACCAAAAGACAGGAAAGAAGCATCAGCGCAAGAAGATAAGTACCAGTGCCAAACAGGGATTGCAGTAAGTCATCACTTTGATGTAGTGTGTGTTAAGATCTTTAACCAGCTGTCGCCATCCTGGGTACCTTCTTGTGTCGACTTCCCAATTCCACCATAATTGTGATCCGATCAACGTTTCTCTTTGGCCCACCCAGTCCTACAGAACAATAGCTACAGATCAAACCGACAGAAAATCTGTATTTAGAGTTCTCAGTTGATTGGGTAGAGTAAAATTTTATTTTGAAATCATCTCATCCTGGCTGATGGATCACATACTGCAGTTCAAACTCTTCAAAATTATCCACAAGCAAGACTAACTTGTTATCAGAAAACTGAAAAGAACACCAAATTGACTCAGGTGTCGAGAATTTTAATATTTGCTGAAGCAAGAAGATGATCTTGTGGATTTCAGTCAGTTTCAGTATTTAAGGCAAGTGCATTACCTGCAACCAAAATGCTGAAATGGGAACCTTGTAAGTTGTCAATTTATCCCAAACACAACGAACAGTTCCTGTGCCACCCTGCATGCCAACCACCGCTCCAGATATCATCCATTCAGGGAGCACAGGAGGCCTCCCAATGGCTTCCGTGAAGTGTTCAATGATCTCCAAAGGCGAGTTTCCATGCAGTATCCTCCCTTGCACTGCATTTCCATGTATCTGCAAGCTCCAGCAAACAGAAAATGGGAAACTGCAAGTTTTAAATCTGAATAAGCCTCAAACAACCCAATTTTCTAAATAGCTTTGCAACATTCATAAATCTCCAAGTAGTAAGTAAGCATAGAATTTAGTTATTCTACATACAAAAACATGCTAGTTCAACAATTTAATACTGTCTTCATGGTTTGTTTTGGTTACCTTAATCCCTCAAAAAAACAAATCTAAATTCAATTTTGCCATGACCGTTATTCAAAAATACCTGTATCTGGACCCTATCATGATTTGTCAGATCAAATATAGAATAGTTGTATCCTTCCAGGTAAAGAGACCTCATCTTGGATGTCATATAGAATGGTGAAGGAGCATAGGTAGTACTCCAGTCTCCCCCAGCTCTACAACAAATAAATTCTTTCTGAGGTTATATCCATGGAATTAGTGCTTAAGCTTAACATTTTAAATGACTAATGGCAAAGCAGTACCTGTAGCTAACCAAGTTAGCAGCAAAAGTAATAGGTTGGTCTCCTCTTCCGATGCCTTGTTCTTGAACAAAAATGGGTACTCTTTTACCCTTAAAATCCATGTGAGAAAACTGCTCTCCGAAACCGAAAAATCTCTCATTTCCTTCACTTGCATAGGTGAAACAAATCCTGTTGAATTCTGCAGTAGCTTCTGTGACATTCAATTCTCCTAGCTCCTCCTCTGATGAGGAAACCGTGACCAGCCCTTTTGTCCTCGTATAAAACCAGCACCATCCCAGCTTCCGCTTTCGATACCGCCCCAGTTTCCTCCTCAAACGCCTGTACTTTCCTGAAGCATTGAGATGATAAAGCTGATACTTTGGCTGTGCAACTTTGACTTGGAATCCAATTTGTTTACTGTTCTTCTGATCAAACAAGACCCAATACCTTGCTGAAGCAGTAGGTCCCTTTGTCCCAAATTTTATATCCTTGTAAATGCCTGAGCTTTGAAGCCTCTTCTTCTTCATTTTGCTGAAAATGTGCCCTGTTATAACCAAAACAGGGGACTCTGCAAGGTTGGGATTCGTTTTGAGCTGGTCTAATCCCAAATAACCAGGTAGAAAGTCGTGATCTTCATCATCATATTGTTTGATCAAAATTATATCTTCAATAGTTTGGTGATCACAAACCAGGTGAACATCTGTATCTTTGACCAGGAAAGATCCCCTGCTTTCTTCAACCTCTGTCCTGGCCGAGGCTGCAGATATAAATGCCTGCCCAGGGTTAGTGGACCATAATGATTTTGAAGGTTGAGATTGGTGAGAAATGGAGACATACCCACCATTTCTGGTGCTCCAGAGAAGCTGAAAATCTTTCCCAACTGGGAAAATTTGGTGGGGAGGCAGTGTTTGGGAATTGATGAGGAGATTGCCTTGAATGAAGGGGAGAGATGTTGGGGTGGAAGGGAAGGGATTGTTGAGACGTTTTTGATGCTTTTTAGTGATCTTGAGGGTTGACATGTGAGAGGGTGAGGGAGTAGATTGTGCACGGAGTCTTCTTAATATATAGACTTAGAAATGGATGATGATGGAAATAGAGAACATTTTGTTTCTTTGATGGAATGGTTCTAACATTTGAATCTGGGTTAAAACAATCTAACAGTTTCGTTTTCAGTTATAAAAAAGAAACTTTGATAATATTTAAGTTTATGGGTGATGAGGATTCGTAACGAAAGATTTTGTGTTCGAATATTTATTAAGTCAAATTTTTTTAAATCAACTTTAATTACACAGTGCAAGTAGAGATTAAATATCTAATGTAATATAAATTTTTAAAAAAAATTAAAGATAATAGTATCAAACTATTATCTTAGAATCCGGCATAAAAAGGTAGTTAATTCGTATGTTTATTTATTGCTTCGAGTAAACCAGATAGGTTGTGTTAGGGGAGAACTCAAAAAAATCGTTTGATTATATTTACAATGTTAGTTGTTGTGATTTGCAAAGTAAAAAGGATGAGAATGAAGAAAAGAATCAAGCACTTTGAACTAGTTTGGATGAACCTAAAATGTAGGATTGAAAATAGACGTAAGATTAGTTATTATAATAGTAAAATTAGATACTTTAATTGTGATATTAAAATCAATGGTAAAATATACGTTGTAAACACAATAATTACGGTAAAATGAGATGTAGTGAGAAGAGAAAACAATTATTATGGACATAAGATTAAAAATTATATATAATGAAATTTATAATCTTTATTTTATATTTAAAAAATTAATAAAATAATAAAAATTATTAAAAGTATTTTATATAAAAATATTTTATTAAATAAAAGATTACTAAAAATGATAATATTAGATCAAAATTTATTTTTTCTTTATTTTTATATATTTATTTATATAATTATCTATTTTTTAATTAATCTTTATTTGTGTAACCACAATTAATTCATATTAAATATATAATAAATAGATTTATTTATTGTTTTATCCTTAGTAACAAAATTATTTATTATACTAAATTTTATTTATTAATTAAAAAAATGATTTAGTCGTATTAAAATACGATCTCGATTGAATTTAAATAAGTTTTTAACTTTTAAATGTAGCTGATAGCGAACACTATGGTTTGCTTTTTTGGATTGGTTAAATGATTTTTTTTTGGTTAAAATGGAAATTTTTGATAATTGGAGATTAGAGTGAAAGTGCTTGGATTCGAACTAAAGTTTCGCAATTTACCACAATTCTTTTTTAACTATTTTATCAAGTGATTATTAGCAAATTGTGTTTTCTCTTTCTTCTAAAATTCTTGTTTTTGTTCCTTTACATATATAGAACTACTTGTTTTATGTAATCTAAAATCACAATTAAAAAGAAAAAAATTCCATTAACAGATAATGTTGTTAATGAAATTAAAATTCAAGTGGGTAAGACTACAATAAAATCAAAATATTTGATCTTATTACAAAGTTAACGTAAACACATTATAATAAACATAAATGTATTGTTAATAGGCATGAAATATGTTTAAAATATTATAATTACATAATAATAAATGCAAGATAATAAACATAAAAGTGTTAATATGCATAAAATATATTAGAAATATTATAAGTACATGATAATAAACATAAACATATCTTATAGCAAAATTATAATGTGTTTATGTATATTGACACTTTCATTTTTATATGTTTACTACTTATAACATATTTTTACTCAATTGATACTAAATTTATGCTTTATCATATGTATTTACATTGACCTTAAAATACAATAAAAAAATTTTAAAGCTTTTCTATAAAATTCTCCGAGAAGAAACGTACATAGTTTGAGGTTGAATCTTCCCAAGATGGGGCAAAGATTCAATGGTTGGAAAGTAGACGTGAATAGTCTGTGGTTGAATCTTCCCAGGAGGGGCGAAGATTCATTGGTTGGATGTTTCCGCATCCGCATGTTGCTTGTTTGAAGAAATGCATGTGAGGTTTCATATTAGTCATGAATATGGGCGCGTTTGCGCCCAAAATCCATCCAACGAGGAAGGATTGTGTTGCTACTTATTCAAACTTGCAAGTTTGGCCAAAATACTATGGCATTGGTCGAGTTAAAGTGATCTTGTGTTAGTTTGCAAGGTTTCGTACTAGTCATGAATATTGTCGCCTTTGCATGCAACATTCATCCAACCAGGAAGCATTATGTTTGCTATCTATTTCAAATTTCAAGCTTATGCAAAATAGTATGGCATTTGTCAAGATACAGTAATTTTGCGTTTTGGCTTGCTAGGCTTCATACTTGCAATGAATATGGTCGCGTTTCCGAGCACCATTCATCCAACCAGGAAGCATTATGTTTGCTACCTATTTCAAATTTCAAGTTTATAGTATGGCATTTGTCAAGCTATGCTATTTTTGCGTTGGCTTGCTAGGTTTCATACTTGTAATGAATATGGTCGCGTTTGCGTGCAAGATTCATCCAACCAGGAAGGATTATGTTTGCTGCCTATCCTAAATTTCAAGTTTATACAAAAAGTACGGCATTTGTCAGATTAGGGCAATTTTGTGTTGGCTTGCCAGGTTTCATAATTGTGATGAATATGGTCGCTTTTGCGTGCTATATTCAACCAACCAGGAAGGATTGTGTTTGCTACTTCAAACTTTCAAGTTTAGCCAAAATAGTGTTGTATTTGTCGAGTTATAGCCAATATACTTTGTTTGGATTCTTATACTCCTTAAATTTGCCATCAGTTTATATATAGGAATTGACAACATGCGAAGATTCAATAAAACTACCACATTGCAAGTGGCATGCGAAAGTTAATACAAAACACAAGCCAAGCTAGACAAACGTTTCTATTAAGGGTGTAAGCGTGTGAAACTATTCATGAGCTATTTGAACTCAACTTGATAATTACTTGAATTTGATTCGTTTAATTTTCAACTAAATCTAAGCTTAAGCTATTTGAATAACGAATCGAGTCAAATTGAAGTTTTTTAATACTAAATTCGAACAACTCACGAGTTTTATCAAATTTTTATTAATATATATTTTTGATACTTTATTATTAATTTACCATTTTACTTTCATAATATATAATTAAAAATTGACAAATCAAATCTATTGAGTCAAATTGAACTTATCAAATCAAACTCAAGCGATTTGAATATTTTGTTGAATCGAGCTCGAGCTTCAAAAACAAAACTTAATCGAACTCGAATCAAATTTTTAAGTTGTGCTAAACTCGAATCTATTATTAGATCGTTTAAATTCGGCTCAATTACACTCCTAGTTTCTATTCTACTAAATAAGAGCTAAATGGCTCTATGGAAACTATATTATGAATAAATTAGATTTCTACTTTTCTAGTAATTTCAAGAAAATAATTGTCTTTGCACAAATATCATTCAATCCTATTTCGTTTTCCACCAAGAACTAGATTTCTAGGTGTCAAGATTATTTTATTTTACCAACGAACAAAAAAAAAGGAACTCTCATCATCTTCCAAACTAAAATATGCATTGAAATAACCCTCCAAGTGCAACTCTAACTCGTGCAAATGCTTACCAATGTCTTACGAACTAACCACTAACAGCTACAATCATATATCAATAAAAATGAAAAATTAACAACATATTTCTTAAACTTTCCTATGGGAAAGTAGAGAACTGTTTGAACAGAATGCAGATTGGCTACAACTAACATCCAATATTTGACCTCACAGATAACAGATAATAACTCTGCATAGAAATAGAGGTTGCCATCTAAATGGATACCACAAGTAACCATTGAAATCCTTAGTCAAGCAAATCAGAAACTGCAGTCTTCCTGAATGCATCAACTTGAGCCAGTTGTGCAGCTAAAGCCTTATTTGGGAATATATTATCCGCTTTCATTCTCTCCCTGATCCCATATGCTGGAGTTTTGGCATTTATGTATGCCTGGACTAGAGACTGGAACTGACGAAGTCGAGCTACATATCCAGCTTGTCTCATTCTATGGAACATTTTTTCAGAATTATGGATATCACCCCGCTTGGAATACTGCTCCATAACTGTCATGAAAGAACTAAACAAGGGCTTAGCTTGCTTCTGCTGGCATGCCTTCTGCAAGATCGAGTCAGCCTTTTCCACTTCCCCTGCTTCCACATGAAGCTTCACAAGAGCATCCCAAGTCAATGGGCCAATCTGGCACCCATTATCTGCCATACGTTTTACAAGATCCTTCCCTTTCTGCAGCATCTTATGGTTTGAGTACACCTTCAAGAGTGTGGCATAATACCTTGCAGAGCCAGAAAGCTTCTTCGATGTTTTTAACATCCTATCAAAAACTGTCTCTGCTTCTTCAATTTTACCTAACTTTCCCCAAGCTTCAATAGCAGCAAGATACTCTTCAAGGCGGGGATTTGATTCGCAGACCTTCCATATTCTTCCCACATCATCAGCCTTTCCAAGTTGTGCATATAGAGGAAGCAAAAACCGGCAAGCCCAACGGTTCTCTTTTATGTTGTCCCCTTCCATCGCATTTACAACCTCCTGAGCTTTTTCCATAAGGCCCCCAGAAACATAGTGCTTAGCTAGAATGGATTGAATTTGGATATCTGGTTCAATACCTTCAGCCTTCATTGTCTCAACAATTTGATCCATCCCCGTCATGTCATTAGATAAACCTTTGGTGTCAATTAAGATTTTATAAGTGAAAAGTGAAGGTTTGACATTTTCTTTCTCCATTAATAACAGCACATCAGCTATTTTCTTCTTGTCAAGCCTCTTGTAGAGGAGCAACAGCTGGTTGCAAGCAAATGAAGTAATTGGGAATTCTAGGTCCTTCATTTTGTTAAAGACCTCCTCTGCTTTCTTCAAATTGTTAGCAACCACACAGTTAGCCAGAAGGGTTCTGTAGATTACCTCTCCTCTGAAAGATTTTGGGACATTCTGAATGTAGTATTCTGCCTTTTGGAGACCCTGTACTTTGGCAATCAAATCAAGACGAGATGCATAATCTCTCTCAGTAAAGTCAAGCTGCTTATTAGCCTCCAGCCACTCAGAGAGCTGCAAACAATCAAATTGTAAGCAAACAGAAAGGAAAGAACAAAATGAAATAACATCAAACCTACACCTTCCATAACCAAAGTCATACACAATAGACTAATACTGTCTCCTAATTATAAAAAAGAAAAGTGAGCGACTAAATACTGTCTCCTAATTATAATAAAGAAAAATGAGCCAATTTCCAGGAGATATAACAAAAACAGAAGGCACAATTTGTCAGAACATTTGGTGCCAAATTTGTGCAACCAATTTTTTAATCATGACAACAGTCAGAGGCTTAGCAGCATTATTATACAGATGTCAGATTGTTGCAAGAACATCTGCGACTAGATAACCAGACGAGGAACTAAAGATTTTAATGATCAGTTACTCTTTTTTAATTGATAGCAAAAGATTGATAAAGGCAGAAGCAAATAATGCATCATGAAGACTTAATTGACGAATGCACAATGACCACTCCTTCCACAAAGAAATATGCTATTACATACACTAAAGTAGCAATCAGGTAAAGGGAAGGGGTAAACAAAAGAAACTGAACTCAGTTCAATATGCAACATTGCATAAAAAACAATCGTACTTGTGTTAAAGCATCCAACCAAGAAGTTTTACACAGTTACAGATATCAATAAGCCCATGGCATCCAACACATAGAGCAAACAGTTGTTTAGTTGTTATACTTATAAAAGACAATGATTGGTTCCAGATATACTATGAAATACTATGAGCAGAAAATTGACTTTTTGTTCATCTCATTTTTCGACAGAAAATTCATTTTGTATGCTTTACTTTTAACTTTATACTGTGGAACTTTAAACAATCAAGTAACGTCTGCTTTTACCGTGAAAAGAGATACTTAGAAATTACAAGAATAAAGGGCAAACACAGTGCACAAGGCTCCCACATTGTGGAATAGCTGGGGAGGGTCATACGTACGCAGCATTCCCTCCGCATTAACGGAGAGAGTGTTTCTGTGATTTAAACTTGTGACCACGTCACAAAGGAGCTACCATTATTGTTGCACCAAGGCTCACCCTCAGAAATTAGAAGAATAATATGTGAAAATCTCTTCCTTTCTATATTGAAGAAAGGAAAAAAAGAAAGAAAATCAGAAAGAACTTATATTTCCTACTTGCCCTTCAATGCAAAGAAAATAGGAGTTCTAAGCAATAATTTCTGACATATCAAATTCTAACAAAAATAAAAATAGAGAACATTAAAACAAAACATTAGAGGGAAAAAGATGTAATAGTTTTGCCTAAACCATAATTAGGTATACCTTTTTGCACATACAAACAATACAAGAAAACTGTAAGAAGCTTATGCACTACACAGGAAATAACATCAAAAAGCTATAAATTTTAATTTATTACTAAAATATTATTTAACTAGCAATGGAGAAAATTACAAAGCCTAATTAGTTACTAGAAAATAGATTCCTAGGAGAGATACAGTGATACGTCAAATCACCTGCAACGCCCTTCCATACATTCGACGCTTACGAAGATTAAGCATTGCTGCTGAAATCTCAGCTCTGCTAAGATCTTTTCCTTCCTCGAGCCACTTGTTAAGAACCTTGTGAACAGAAAGACCTGGAGCAGATATAACAGCTTTGAACAGTTCTGAGGTAGTCCTCCTTGTGGATGACCTTTTACCACTGGGAGCAGTTTCAGCCTCTAACAATTCTAGTTCATTTGAAGCATTATCTTCAATATCATCCTCATCACCAGATAATTCTGGATCAGAAACCAATGCATCTTCAGTTTCATCCTGAGCGGCGTGATTTTCTTTGATCTCAGCATTAGCATGTGTTTCAAGTTCAGAAAAGCCATCTTCCAGGTCATTTTCCTCCCCACTGCTTTCTGCACCAGCTTGGGAAGAAAGGCCACACCTCCAAACAGGGTGATTAGAGGAAGCATGTGTTGAATGGTAAAATCTCAACCAAAATAGACCTTTATCAGATATTATTCGAGACGACTCAAAAATAACAGCCTTTTCTTCTGTGTGATTGCTCGAAATTCGTAGTCTAGCAGAAGCAGCATAAGAAGCTCCAACATTGATCCTCCTATCCCTGGAAACCATGTGAATAATCCATGGGTCACTATTTCAAGCCAGAAAACATGAATTTAAAATAAAAAGAAGAAGGAGAAAACATTACTAACAAAAATAGAAAAGACATCTATATGGTTTCCATGTAATTTAGAACTCAATATAGTGACAGATACGCTTACAGACACATTGAATCCCCAACAGGAAACAACATAAATGAACAAATTAGGGCCAACTCATCTCAATCACATCAAGCAATTTCAGAAAATTTCCAAAAGCAGAAAGTAAGTATTATTCCTCTGTCTGTAGCACAGGCAGTTTAGTTTTGGAAGCGATAGTCAGTGAAGTAAGAGCATGGCTGATTGGGTCACTTTAAGTTAATTCATTCTACCAAATCAAATAGAAACATAGATAAATATGTTTTGAAACCCAACATTTCCAGTTCCCTTTCTTTTCTTCCTCGCAGTTTCTTCACGGCAAACGAACATAGAAGAAATGATCAACTAATCAAATCCAAAAAGAGAAAAACAAGTAAATGCAGACAACATATATGTAAAGATAAATAAGAAAGGGCGGAGAGGAAGGTACTTGATAGGATTAGGGATCCGGCGCAGTGCCCACATGGTGAAGAAGCAGAGAAAAAAATGGTGAAAAACACTCCTAAAACCCAGCAGCGCCTGTCTCCCTTAAACCCTAAAATCCCAGACGGAATAAGACATATTAGGACTCACTACTTACCAATTGGGCTTCCAAAGGCCCAAGTATACAGCCATCCATATATAATAAAGAAAATTTTTAAACAAACTTATTTTTTCTCTCTACGTCACATTTTCCCCAGCGTGACATTGTCAATGTAGACAAAAAATGTGAAAAATGACAAAAAAAAATGGTGTATCTAGAAATTCTTATAATATAAGGTTTGAAAGAGAATCAAGATGCTTAGCCGATCCATCCATGAGGCATATTTTTTTTTCTCCTTTTTTTTTTTGCTTTGCTCCTCTGCATTTTTTTAAAAATTTTTTTGTATAAACTTTTCTCTTTCTATAAGTTGTAAAATTAATCGAAAATCATCTACAGTCATTTTCTTATCTCCTTTTCTTACATGCGTTTGCCTACCCATGTCATCTTATCTTGCTCTTTGGTAACTTTATTTTTTTTAATTATTATTTACTAGGCTGATAACATGAAAGAGAAAGAGAAAAGAAAAGAGAGAGAAGAAAAAGAAGAAAGAGAAGGTTCGAGAGAGTGTGTGGAAAGAGAATAAGGGATAAGAAAGGGAGAGATTTCATTGACTAAATCTTTTCTTTTCTGCTTACAATGTCAAACCCAGATTCAATATCTCACTTGACTCCATTTAACTTAAAAATCGGAAAATGGTGATGAAAGAGAGAGATGAAGAGCTAGCTTTTTTATTGGAAAGGTAAAGACAAGAGAAGGAAAAAGAGAAGAACAAGGACCTTCTCTTGCTTTGCAACATTGTAGAACTCAATGCTCATTTAGGTAAAATGATGACAACTTCACTCCAGGTTCTTTGTTAGAAAAAATGAAGTTTTTGAATTGATTGTTTTATAAACCAAGGACTTGTTAATGTGGTCAATGACTTGGACACGGGATAGAAACAATGCCTAAGTGCACTAGCAAGAAACCTTTACTAGACAGCAAACTTTATTGAGCCATAAAAGGCTTGGAAAAAAAGCTTTTTAGTAGCCATGCATAATTGAGAGCAGTCATTTTAACAAAATTGCATAGGTGTTAATAATAGCATGAATATAAAAGGTTGTTAGAAGGAACCAACTCTGAATGGAATTTGTATTTAAGGAATACAGGTGTAATGAAAAAGGCAGACAATACTATTTTCCTCTTCTCTATCTTCTTTCATTCTTTTTCTCTCTTTTGCCTAATGTTCTTCTTCTATGCTGATATTCCTTGATCTTCTCTATTATTTTGTTTGTATTGCTTTTTATTTGCATCATCACACATCATTGGTGCTTTCATTACCCTCCTGCCATGATGACTCATAAAACAAACACCGATCTTGAAGACCCCATTGTTGCTATCACCTGAATGCTTTTTGTCCCAACTAAAAGAGCTTAAAATAGCCTTGGAATCAAAATTTGATTCCAAATTCAATGGCTTCATTTCAATGATCTATAACTAGCATACCATAATTCATGATCTTCTGTCACAGTTCAAGTACACAGTATTTTACACTTTTTCACACATTTTTACACGTGATTCGGTTGGGTTATCTATGTTGCCTTTACACACTGTTAATCTACAACAGTAAACACATTAGACAATATATATTTATTGGAAATTAATATTCACAGACTGTAAAAGTTAGTTTACATCCCCTGAAATATATTTACAATCAGTAGTATTGTATTAACAGGTCTAAATATATAAATGTAAACATAACACATTGGAAATCCATTATATGGTACTTCAAGTTACTCAAAGCGCAACTAATCCATGGTTTTGTAGTCCAGCTATTCTCTATGTCAAATCTGTCATGATAAAAGTAAGGAGTGAACAAACCACGGCTCAATAAGAGAATTGTATGCAAAATTTGATATCTCGAAGACTATATGCAGTAAAACCTTTTAGTTTACTATCAGTATGCTGGGCACACTAAAAAGGTAAGGATACTATAGTCGGCCGGGAAATCCTAATAGAGTATGGAAGGTATTTTGAAATACTTGTCTTGTCCTGGAAACTCAGAGCGCCTATAGGGAGTAGAAATTTATTTTTTTTTATATAAAACTTAATTTAATTTTACTGCAAATAAATATTTCATACACTTAAGTAAAACACTTTATCAAATCACTTAATTCAACAATTGAAAATCACAAAGTTTCCTCCATTGAAACCATCACTTTTACACGTGCAACTGTAAAATAACTGTTCAATTATAACTACAGTTCAGTAATGAAACCCTTCAGAAAATCATCACAGTTTCTGGAAATATCACTAAAATCAATGATAACACGTGAAATTATAGTGGAGACCAAGCAACACCCAAATGATATCATGCTATAAGTCCTGTAGGGAATATAATGAACACGTGAGATCCTTGTAGGGATAGTATAATAAACACATGAGATCTATGGCCATAGTCTATAGGTGTCATCGGTCATACACTGATCAAGTGTCAACCAAAACGCAAAAGACAGGATCAGTGTCAACAGCTTTACACATGAGCAACACGTGACATGTGAACATGATACGGGGCCTATCAGTCTCAAAACAATATATAAGAAATCTCATCACCTTTATGAAATTTAGTAAGATCAATGATGTTTTTAAGAAAATCCATAAAGGTATAAATCATAACATCTCGTATGGTGAAAATAGTTTATAAGATAATCACACAGTAATAATAAAATTTTGTAACTGTTCTTTTCACCATAGAACACATACATGTGTTTCCATGCTTTCTTTCCAAAACTTGAAATTTCAAAGTTTTTGGAAATCAATTCCAATATTTTCATACTTTATGGAAAAATAAAAATATTTATTTTCCAAAATTAATAATAATTCCACCAACACTTTTCTTACTATAAAACACGTGCAGAGACATTTTAGTCTCAAAACAATATTTACACAGTGATAAAACCTTATGGAAATCATTACACGTGATAAAATTTATTTAATCCATAAAGGAAAATCATAATAAGTTAGTGAATATTATACTGAAAATCATTTATAAAATATTCACTATTTACCATTTCACTTCACCAATGACACATTTCCTTGTAAAACACGTGGAATGAAATTTCGATATTTTAACCTTTACCGAAATCGGTATTATGAATATTTAATAATTACTTTTCGATAAATTCACCATTTATGAAAAATAATTAATTTATCACTTTTGAGACTAGAAAAAATACCAATAATGCACTAAAATATTTTATAATATTTTTAGAAATATTTTTAGTAAATTTCGGCAGCATAACGTCTACCAAGGTCCTAGCCTCCCCACACTTGCAAACACAATCTCAACAGCTAGAAAACCACAATTTCGCAGCATTTCGAGGCAATCAATATCCAATAAATCTTATAAAATTCATAGCATAAAAAACATGCATTCAGATATCCCTACAAATTCACACACGCATCCCTCACCTGTTTATCGATATCGAGTTCCTCGACTGCACCACATGAACAGTGAAATTCCCGACCTGCAATTTATTTCACCAAAATTATTAGCTTATTTTATCCTTATTTATAAGCTATAATGTATTGCAAAATGTAGTCACATTGGATACTGCAAATATTTTTGCAGTCAAATTTGTACCGGTAATATAATATAACTTCTTCGTTTTGTGTCGGATTTTAAATCCGAGCATACCGGTAGACTTTTCGTGACTTCTACGGTCTAAATCTACTCTCAAATTATCAAAACCAACAATGGATTCTAGTCCCCTTCATTGGGCCAAATCTTCCCTTAAAATTCATTCTTTTCAAATTTATTTCCACAAACACTCTTATTAATTTTGCTATATTATTTCTTTATTCATCAACCATCAAATTCAACATTTCTTATTATAAAATATAGTTCAATTGATTTCAAAATTAATTCATTCTTCTCCCACTTCCAATTTCATTAATAATTTAATTAACTTATGTGTTTTATTTATTAACTGTTAACTTATAAAATTTTACATGAGAATCTTATGAATTGGGCTTTTACCAAATTTTACACTTGCCCAACTATCATTTATCAAATTTCCTTAATCATTTTTTTTTATTCTTCCACTGCCGACAGCTTTTCTTACTTTCTTTCATGGCCGGCAGCCTTCATTTTGCCATATCTTCATGATTTTTCATTCTTTCAATTGGCTCAAAGTTCATAAATTTCTTCTACTCATTCAAGAAATTTATCAAACACCTTGAAATCATCAAATATCATCACCATTCTTTCAGCCCAATAATAGCCGATAACCCGCTGTTTCACGCCACTTTTCCATTTCCATCAACAATCACAAGATTTAAGTATTTAAGTTTTTATCAATTCCAAAACAAATTTCCCATGTCATATTCCTATTAATTTCTACCAATATATTTTAAAATTATCAAATTTTCTTCATTCTCCTATCCCAACCGAATCAGTTCTGCTTCTTTTCATTTTCTTTTTAATTTAATCCAAGGTCCAAAACACATCATCCATGCATAAACAAATGAAAACCATAGCTGGAAGAAATTGAAACATCATCAATTCATACCTTTCAGCCATGACTGAAACTGTACAGCCACCCAAAACCGATTTTGTTTCTTCACGTTAGCCTCTCTTTTTCTGGTTTTAAGGTGTTCTCATGGTGAAGGGTGGATCATGTAGAGGAGCCTTGGTGTTTTGGTAATAGATATTGGTGATTTCGGCTGGGGAAAATGGGAAGAACGAAGAGAATTTCTCAAGGAAACAGTGCAGAAACGTGAAATGCAGAAAAACAGGGGAAGTCGGTGGAAATGGCTGCTAGAATTGGCTGAGTTAGTCATATTTAGTCTTATTTTATTTATACTCTATCCAATAATAATTTGCCACATATATAGCCAATAAATTTTACTCTCTTTTCCATTCTTTTTCTTTTCTTTTCTGCTTTAATTGATGAGCAATGCAGCGATGTAAAAGAGAGAAGAAGGTCGGTTATAGAGCTAAAATAGCTAAGCAAATTGTCTTCTTTTATTAACCTATCAACCAATAAAAAATACCACATGATCCATTTATTTAATTCCTTCTCTTTTCTTTCTCTTTTTTCTTTTATTTATTTATTTATTTATTTTTTCATTAGGCAAGCTTCCAAAATTAAATTAAAAATTGATTAATTTCACATGTACAGTACCATAAAATCAGTTCTCACATCTTCAACTTAAAATGGCCAGGTTAGATAAAGCATCCCTGCAACAAGCATTATTACCCAAACCCTCATATACTTCTCATCCTCAATCTTCCATTGTAACACCCAGTTTCTATATAAGTTCTCATTTCTACTTTATCGATATGCTATTGTATTTAGACTGTTTGCCGATATCAATATTTTCCTTTACGATAGCTTAATTCATTTTCGATCATTTTCATCACATATAAATACAACTATTATTCACATAATTAGAATCTATTAACCATAAAAAATACATTTATTTAATTTTGTTAAACTTCCATACATAAAAGGCAGGTCTCTAACTACATATACAGAACCAATTCCTATTTAATTTACATCCCCTTAGTTTCTATAATATAGTAAGTACTGTACTACATAAGTCTGAAAGATGTAACAGTGTAATATATCTTCACTGGATAAGCAACCAACCTTGAAGGAATACTCTAGGATCCAAAATCGTGCTCCTCTCAAGTGAGTACAAAGTCACTGCAAATAGTTTGGGAGAGAAAGAGGGGGTGAGTTTACACTCATTAAGAAACAATTATGAAAGAGTGATACTATGACACTATATGCAGTAAAAACATTTATTTAAAACATTTATAAAATTTTAATACACTTGTCTCATATAAAATATTTTGGGTCTTTTCAATCAATAGTATTTTAAATACATTTTAAATAATCATAAAAGCTATCTTTTACATTTAAAATAAGTCAATTCAATAAGACATTTTCTTTTAACACTCGGTGAAGAAAGCTATCATCCGAGATTCACATGTCGATATCACTATAGGAATTAGCATACTCGCGTACGGGCCAGGTATCTATCCCTAAGCCATTCCTATTAAACACTACAATGGCCATTGTGAAATAAAATCCATAGTGCTCACTAGTTAGGTGCCTTACTGTGGGTGCAACGAACTTGACTAGGGTCTCGTAGCCATTATACTCACTAGGAGCATGATCCTCAAGGAATAACAATCTCAAAACAATTTCATTTATAATAAACAAATCATTTCAATAAGAAATTATTTTCAGTCAATCCATAACAGTGTAAATCAATAAGAATTATAATTGTGAGTAAATAAGTTAATTAAACATTTTCAATGAAAATTCAGCACATTTCAAATATTTATGAAGCAAGTAAAATATTCAAATCAATAAAATTAACAACTATAATAGTCAAGAAAATAAATTAATGTAACTTGGAATAATGTGTGAATAAATCAGAAATTCCATTTATGAAATTAGATAAAGCATATTAATGTTATTTTGGAATTTCTAATTTAGGAAAATTTGGATTATTGGTAAAAATTGAGTTTTGGGAATTTCGATAATATTTTAATATGATCTCTAACCTAACCCCTTTGTATTAAATTCACATATTTAATATTTTCAACAATTAATATCCCACATGCAAATATAGTACTTCCCTAACTACTTCCATAATTGCTCCTACCTTAAATCACAATGTGGGATAGTGCTCAAAATTGCACCACTGAGTCACTTATGCCCTAGAATTAATGGTTGCAAGATAACATTAAAACAATCAATATTCATTGCACTAATTTATAAAATTTTCTTTTATTTTCCTAAGTTTCCATTTAATCAATTTCGTTTAGGAACCAATATAAATTTCCATAAATCCTTTTTTGGCCAAAGTGTCCATTGTCATCATGTTCAATTTCTTTCTTATTTTCATGAAGAATCCTTATATCTTATCATCATCCAAAAATACATCCACCAGTAAATTAAACTCACTCCTTTCCCATAAAGTCTTATTATGGCCAAATATGCCAAATAAAATTTAATCAACTTAAGGGCATGCTCATGTTGTCTTACTATTAGACCTGATAATCTTAGACACGACATGATTATATGACACGAACACAATACGGATAAATGACACGAGATGACACGGGTTAAAATTAAGTAAAATTAGTATATGAATATGGTAAAAGCTAAAAATAACGTTTTGAGTTTTCCGTGTCGACACGAATTTTGACACGAAATTTTCGTGTTTTACACGACACGAATACGGTTTTACATGACACGAAAACGAATTATAAACACAAATTGCCAGGTCTACTTACTATATCTATATTATCATTTTTTCTCATTAATTTCATTAAAATCAATTTAATTCCCTCATGAACAGCCATGGCCAAATGTCTTAGGGGGTTTTATACCTTATCATTTTTTTTTAAGTTTAATTTCTTGAATATTCTCATGTAGACTTTACACTTATTTTCACTATTATTTCTCACCAAGTCACGCCATTTTCATCACTCTTCATTATGGTCGAATGGCCTTATATAAGCTTAGGCCAACTATCCTTTTAATTTATGAATTTAATCATATTTAATAGATTATATACTAATATTTTCACCATCCCAAACAGCCAAATCAGCTTAATTTCCCCTTTCTTTTCTTCATGGCCGGCTGCACCATTTTCATTAGTCTTACATTTTGTTTGTTAATTTAGTTTATAACTATTTCCACATCATAGCCAGCTTTCTTTCTTCATCATTCACACTAACAACACCATGTTCACATGCTCAAAACCACCATGACTGAATACCAAACAGTCCACCAAATCCATGTTTTAGTTGATTTCAATTTATAGCCATATTCATCTCATCCTATGCTAGCATTTTCTACCGTTCATACCACAAAATCAACATCATCATCTTCGTAATACATCCATAGTTGAATACCCTAGCATGTTATCCATCAAGTTTTTGTTCAAATTATGATCATAGCCATCATCTACTCATCCAATATACACATAAACCAAAGCTGAAATCACATGAACCAAGATTCTCTCCTATACCTGAATAGAATTAGTTCTGCCAGCAGCAAAATAGTCCACGTTTGAGTGATTTGGGCTGGGTGAAGAAAAAGGGAAGTTCTACTAAGAAGAACGGGTGAAACATGTTGGCTCCATAAGCTAAACCGAGAGGGAGGGGTGAATCGGTTCTTAGCTAACCTTATGTTTGTTTTTCGATTCTTCTAAATTCTCTAGCCTATATTGAAGTTTTCTAAGTTCTCTAGACTATGCAAGAATGCAATCCAAATTCAATATAATAAGCACAAATATAATTGCAAGTAAATAAAGAGAGGAGGGAAAGAGAAATGTACGCAAGCGATTTATAGAGGTTCAGCAACCTTGCCTACGTCCTCTACCTTGAGACGCTCCCAAGGATTTTCCCCAAATCCACTAACTTAAATTTGTATTACAATCCCTCTTTTTCAAGCCTCAAGAGAAACCTCCTTCTTTTTCTAAGGCTAAAGAGAAACCTTCCTCCTTTTCTAAGGTTTAAGAGAAACCTCCCCTTTACAAGGTGTGAATGTTTACAAAGGATGTAATCAAAGAAAGGCCTTTAGGTAGGCAAGTGATTACAAAGATTAAGCTCAAGAAAAGATAACCTAAAGGATTTGTGCTATAAAGTACAAAGATGTTGAGAGTAATATAAGATATTGAATTCTAGCTCTTGAACTCTTTGAGATGCTTGGAGAAGTCTCTCATCTTTCTTGAGCTTGCAAGCCTCTATTTATAGTCCCTTGGATGGTTTCTAAACGTTGGTAGGAGCCAAAACTGAATGTAGCCGTTGTATCTCATAGAAACTAGCCATTTGAGACTTTTCACGTGTAAAGGGATCGATCCCATGCTTCCTTTTTGCTTCTTGGGAGCATTTTGCCATTTCGGGATGGATCCCTCATCCTAAGGGATCGATCCCTCATGTTTTTCCTGCACTTTTCTAGGCAATTTTGGGTTAGAAATGATGTAGACTTTTATTTTAATTTATCCCAAAACATTCTAGAATTTCGTTGGAGTTTTTCTTGACTTTCTCAATTGAAAACATAGTCCAAAAACTCATTAAGTAATTTTCTAAGATTGTGTTCAAATATATTCTTGAAAACATTACTTAATGAGAATATTCAAAACCATTTTATAAAGTATTAAGACCTATAAGAATATATCATTAAATCATGATCTTAGACTTAAAATGGTTTGAGAAAATCATGTGTGATAAAGCAAATTTACAATATGAATCAAAACATAAAAGATCACTTAAGTTTTTGTCATTTCAAAATACATATGTCAATTTAAAGCTAACAATCTCCCCCTTTTTGATATGACAAAACTTAAGGTAAATTTGCTTTTGAAAATTCTTTGATAAAATACTCCCCCTCAAATAAAGCTTGATTTTGTAAAGCTCCCCCTTATTATAAGCATGGTTTTCAAAGAATGGTTTTTAAAAGAAGTTTTCAAACCCCATTATTTCTCCCCCTTTTTGTCATAACAAAGAAAAAAAGAAAAACAAAAATTATGCTCCCCCTAAAATTGTGGCTTAAAGAAATGTGAGAACAAAGAAAGATGCTCCATCCAACAAGAAACATGTTAGTACATGGGACTCATAGCACAAATAAATAAGTCAATGTCCATAAAGAGTATGAAATATTTGTGCATGCAAAGAACATGACTTATGATCCTATACCAATTGTTTATAAATAATTTTGCAAGAAGTTCCCAATTGGTAAATAATGAAGCAAGTTGTTTATAAATTATCTACTAAGTCATATAACTTGCTTATTTCAATTCTATCAAGCACCTAAGTATATCAATTGTTCTCTAAGGTCCAACTAAGATGCATGGCAATACATCATGATTATAAACTGAAATTAGATGACATATCATGAGCTCATAAATCATTTTCAAGAAAGAACGTGCATAGAATTAAATCATACATCAATTAACTATAAATTCTAGCACAATAGTGTCTCATGCAAAAGTGCCTTATATTAATTCTTCCATATTTTTCATTTCAATCTAAAGAGCATGAGAAGAATTGTCAATTTAAAGCTAATACCAATTGTTACCAATGGTTGACTTAGCCATTTTGCATGATGCTAATTGTTATGTGTGGTGTGCTTAGTGAATAATCAAGTCAAACATGTAAGAATACAATCACACACACCATTAAACATGGATATGGATTAATTAAAGGTAAATTACACACAACTCCTTAAGGTTTAATGTGAGAACCGCAATTTTCTTAAATTGGTCGTATACTTAACATGTAATCGTGAGTATAGATAATGCAATTTTTCGAAATGAAGTCTTCGAGAATAGAAATCAAGAATGATATGAAATGTGCACGTATACAATATATACGATGTACTTAGATTAACATGGAAGGAGTACTCAAAGTTTTACATATAGGTTTTATACATGCATGTGCCAACCCAATGCATGCATGTTGCATGCATACGTATGAACGTAAATACATATATATAACTAATTATATAAATGAACGACTAAGTGAAGTAAAAATAATATATATGAATTACACGCATATGTTTTACGTACATGCATGAATCAAATTTAATGCATGCAATGCGCATGCATGCATACGTACATGAGTGAGTATATAAAATATATATATATATAACACTATATACATACAAGTATATAAATATATTGGGTAAATATAAATGAATATGAATATATAAAAAATGGGAATATATCTTACTATATTATATATATATATATATATATATATAAAAATATTAAAATACATGAAAGTGGAGCATTGGTGGGAAAATCTCACCAAATCCCTCACCATTACTCACGTCTGCCTAAGGCAGACCAACTCTGCCTTATTTAATAAAAAATATATATATATTATAGAAAAGAAAGGTGATAGATGACAGAATGAGAGACGTGATAAAGAGATAAGGAAAACAAAGAAAAGAAATGTAAGAGACAAAGAAGAAAGGGGTCGAGAGATTCAAAAAGAAATAGGAAAGAAAGAAGGCTACAACAATGATCAGGGTCTCGGTAGCTACTAGGATCGGTGGCCTGAAGTGGGTTGTACTGAGATGGATTTTAAGTGTTGAATGGCGGCTGGTCAGGGCTAAGTCAAGTGCCGAGGAAGAGAATGGAGCATGAGGCAATAGGCTTTTCTCGGTGAGCAGGGAAAGTTAGGGTTGTGTTCATCCTCTTGGCTTCCTCACATCATCATCTAAGTGCTCATCCTGATCATAACAGTCTTGCATCGACAGATCTGAGTAGTATCGGCATTCTGTGGAGAAGAATAAGGTCGTGTAGTGGCTGAAATCAGTGGTGTTGGCAATCTTTGATTGCCATTTTGGGAGCTTGAACTAAGGTGCTTAGGGGTTGGAAACGATGGCTGATGTTCTATTCTTTTTTTTAGGCCAAAAGAGAGGTGAAACGAGGGCTGGAACCAGGGCTATTCACGAGCTAAAAGAGATGGGATAAATGACTATTGAGAGATTTTTTTTTAAGTTAGTTTTAGAGTTTAAAACAATAGCAGAGTAAGGTGGTAAAAGGCCACTATTTAGGGTTTTTTAAATGGTGTTAAGAAAGGTTGAAAGGGGTTGTTTTGTTGTGATTGAAAAGGAAGGCTGGCTAGTGGAAACTTGCAGGCAGCTTTGACGTGAAAGAGAGCTGCACACAAAATAAAAATAAAAATAAAAATAAAAATAACAATAAAAGGGGAATCTAAACGGTGGTGAACCGAGGCTAAGGAGGGTTGAAAGTCAGTGGAACTAAGGCTGGGAAATAAGGTTCGAAAATAGGAAATTTGGTGGTTGGCTTGGAGCATTAAATCGGGGGTGAGAAGCTGATTATAGGAGCCGGATAGAGTGCACATGAGGGTCCCAAAACAGTGCTGAATTTAGGCTACATACAGGGGTGTCTCGACTGCTACATCAATGACCATTAGAGCAACAAAATAAAGGCAGTACAGGGTTCCAAAGAAGACTCTTAGTGGAGGACTTTAAAGGTTGAAATTGGTGGGTTACGGTTTGACTAGAGGCTGACTGAAATAGTGATGAACATGGATTAATTAAAGGCCATTTTGGTGGCTGAACTGAGCAGCTTCAAAGACACTGAAATAGGAAAGGATCACGAGCAATTGAGTGGTGTCGCCCAAGGCTGTCGATTGGTTGGTTGCTGCCTTGTTATGCCAACCAAAATACGAGCACGACTCTAAGGCAACGAACACGAGCTTAGTAAAAGCAGAGTACTCGCACACTAAATGAATAGTCGGTAAGACATTTATATAATTCATTTTTAGAATTATATTGTATAGTATAGTCAGGATTGTGTGATGATGATGATGGTTAAAGATTGAGACATAGTAATACATAAGGAATGATATGGTCATAGTATAATGATAGTTAACAAAATGATTAATTGTTATTAGTATTATGATCGAATGAGCTATGGAATAGGTATCTATGATGAGTTCATTTTTATTTAAATTGATTTTTATTACATACAATCTTGTTGAAATTGAAATGAGGGAATTGAGGAATTTAAAGTAAAATGACTAATGATCTTGAAGCTAGATATAGGCGATATATCAATGTGTTTAGAGGACAAGAATGGTGATAGAGACATGGATATATATACCATGATGATCAATATGTTATGTACCATTAAAATGATATATGTGTATAAATATATAATTATTTATAGATAATGAATATTGACAAGGAGAAGAAAAGGATGAGCATGGATATATATATATGTATATACAATATATATAAATATTAGGATATACATATAAATATAAGCATTTATGTGTTTAAATATACGTACATAACGATGACTACGAATGAGTATGTCGCGAATGATGATAAGGAGGTAGTCTCGGATTTGTAGTTAATTGAATTTAAAAGTGTTTTAAGATTCTTGTTTACAATATATGATTAAGCATAATGATAAAAACTTATCAAAATGTTAATGGATTATGTGTAGCAAATCGGAATGGTGTAGAGGCTTGAGTACGGACTCAGAAGCACAAGAAGAAAATTTTAAGCCTCGAGGTAAGTGGGTTAAGTAAGCTTTACTAGTACCATTTCGTAGGAACATTTAAATTTCCTTACTTATTAAGTTAGCTTATGAATTAAAGGACGAGATATCGTTGATCGGGCTACTAAGGTAAGACGTAAAGAAATGTTTAAAGTACAAAGTTGAAAAGAATGCTTAGGCTAAAATTGAGATATTGTTTTTCTATATTATATGTTGTAGCTAGCCAAGACCACATGTTGAATAACATGAAAAACACTAGTTCGAAATCCTTGTTTGAACTTGCTACTGCATCTGAGTAAAGTAGGTACATGTGTGCATGGTCCATATTGGATTACACTTAGTAGCAGTGCAATATGCATAAAGAGACTTTTACGGATGCATACATGCATTTACATATAATACGTTTTAATGCATGCTATTTTATGCATGAGTTCTTTTTATGTATAACGACTTGCATGCTATTTAACTCAGAAGATTTTTCTGGTTTGAGCCCACTTTGAAATAAATCAAAAATATTGTATATTTAAAGCTCGAAAACATTTCTTGTCAGTATTTTGAAATCTATGAAAGTTAAGAGCTACGCGAAAGAACTGTTTTCCGATACGTTTTCGAGTGCGGGCAAATCCATTGACCTTTGGGTCACTTGAACCTATTGAGCCTTGCTCTAGGTTCTATTACTCGTCTATTGAGCTTTGTGCTCTAGACTATCAGTATCAGTATCTGCGCCTTACGAGCCTCGAGCTCTAGGCATTATCAGGCTTGTCTGAGAATTTAACAGGCAAGTTCCAGCTCTCGACTGATCAGCGAGACTGGAGCATAATCTATGGCCATAGGTATTGTGTTGCTTGCGACACCTACTCCATCACTAGCTAGGATGGACATCAGTATCAGTATTAGTTATCAGGAATCTTTGCCTACACTTTATCAGTATCAGTTTCAATTGTTTGAGGCTTATGCGTAACATTATCAGTATCCGTTTTGGATTTTAGTTTTAGTTTATTTATCAGTATCTGTTTTGGATTTCAGTTTCAGTTTAGTATTTAAAGCTTTATGCCTAACTTGATAGATTATCAGTTTTCTGTAAAGTTATTGATTTGAAGAAAATACATCAGAATCCTATTTCGATGTCTGTATTAGTTTTCAATACTTTAAGGCTTAGTGCCTACAGTGATTTGATTTTTCAGTTTTAGTAATCTTTCTCTGCTTCGAAATAAGTGCATTCGAAATCTGTTTGTGATCATAACATTTTCAGTATTTGAATGTTTCATGTAGATACACCAGTGCATAAAATACTATCTCATGCATATATATCATGTCATTTGTTGCCATGCAATTATGTACTTATAGACCGACATGAGCCTAGTATTTGTTTACTTAAGCTACTTACTGAGCCGTGGTTTTGCTCACCCCTTATTAATAACATCGCAGATCATACAAATTAGGCTCTCACTTGGAGTTGGGTGCGGGGCCTCGGGGACTATCTTGAGTAGCTATATCAGTCTAAATCCCCCGAGTGCTGTTTTTGTTGCACTTGAGGTATAACAACGATTATTTTGTTATCCATGTATGACATTTTAAATTTGCATAGTACATGCTTATAGATATTTTTGGGATGTAACTTAGGATCGTTCTAGATTATTATAGCCTCATATGATCATCGAGTGCGATCCGAGAAGTGAATGGTAAAGATTATAAATTATGAAATGTCATGCATATGTCATTGATGATCCGAGAAGTAAATTTTGTCAATTATGTGTTGTAAACTGCCATACATATATATGTAATGATTTTGAAAGTATGTGATGTATCTAGTAAAATGAACTGAGAATCGTGGATTGAAATATGAGGTTGGGAATAGTTGTATTTTATCGCAGGTTATTAAGCTGGGGAAAGTCGATTTTATATAAAGGGGAGTTTTCGACGTTTTTCTTTTATGAGTTTCATATTAAGTGAAAATATTAAGTAAGTCAAATGGTTTAAGAAATGATAAATTAAACAATGAATGTAAATCAAGTGAGGAATGCAAATTTAGTAGAGAGAAGACACTGACATCGAATACAAACCTTAAAGTGAAAAGAAAAAGTTAGTTCATAAATTTGATAAATAGTAAATCAGATTTGAGTGTTAAGTCACGGCCTTCGGGTCGTGACAGATTAAATGGTATCAAAGCAAGGTTTGCCTAGTACGTGTCAGTGTCATAGATATCGTTATTAGTGTTACATCTCATGTACTGTGTCATGTCTGCATGTAACTTACCATTTTCAACTTATACGAAGATTGATCTGCTCTTAGTATAAGTTCCTATTTTGTTTTAATAAAAAAAATATTTATATATATATGCGGAGACTGAGCATAAAAGTAAGCTTGGGAAGCCGGCTTAGAAATAGTTAATTCCACTTCCGACTCTATCACATTCGTAAACTGCACTTGTTAGTAGGTTGCATATAAAGTAAAAAAAAAAAACTCTTTATTATCTATTGTTTATTAACACTCCTTTAAGGAAATCTTAGATGAAAGAGTGTGCGTATCATTAGTGAAAGTGAATGTGAGAGATAAAAACCTAATAGTCGATCTGATATTTTTGCACATTTGCGACATTGGTTTCATTTTAGGTATGGACTGGATAGTTGCCCATAGTACTGTCTTTGCTTTAATATAAAGTGCTCAATGAATACAAGAGCTGTTTTAAATGCATATATTTCCCTTATGAGAAAAAAAAAAGCTAAGAAGAGGTTGTGGACGATTCCCATGAGCGAGATAAGCTCAATCACATCCACCTTCTCCATAGCTTCTAAGCTCGAACACTAGGTTCAAGCATTGGAAGCAGAGCTTAGTTAACCTTGTTGCTCTATTTGAAAGACAATTTGGAAGCGGTTAAGGCCACAGCAGCCGTAGGTGACTTTGTCTCCACCGATCAATTAGTTGACTCCATAAGCTCGAAAGGCATCTTCACAATAGCTATCACCTCTGCTACTGTTGCATGATGTGGGCTAGCAATTGGCTCGATTCAAGGCATTCCAAAGGATGAACCCTATGTTGTTTAAGGGGGTGAAAGATCTAGAGGTAACCGAGATATGACTATTGAGGATGGAGAAAGTGTCTAAAATCATATGGTATAGTTCAGAAGAGTAGGCAACATTGGTTACCTATATATTTGAGAATGAGGCCAAACATTGGTGGGGGTTAGCCAAAATGGTGTTGTGGAATCGAGAATCCCACCATCGCATGAAAAGCATTTCTTAAGGCTCGCAATGTGCAGTAATTCTAGAAAATGCCCAACAAAGGAAGTAAAAGGAGTTCCTAAGCTAATCCACGGCATTATAACCGTGGACCAATATAAGTCTTGTTTCATCTCCTTATGTCGTTATGAACCCGATGTAGTAAAGAATGAGGCGAGAAAGACCAAAAGATTTGTTGATGGTCTAAAGCCCTTCATTGGGGGCAAACTAGCACATTGCACATAGTGTCTTATATATATAGGCCATAAAGATGGCCTAATATGTTGAGCTAGATTGGAGAGGACTTTGACTCATTATGAAAGTAAAGGCAAGACCAAGAGAAAAAGGGTGGTTTGAAGCCTTTGACCTCAAGGCAGGAAAGAAAATTAGTTAGAACAAACGGTTGCTAAGTGTAAGTTTTAAGAACATTGTGGCATAGGGACTGATATGATATACTTGGCTCGAACTCTTGACCAATGTATAGGATTGTATTTGATGGAAAATGTTAGTACAGTGACCTTTCATAATTGGCCTAAGAAGTAGGTTATGCGATGGTTTGGAATTTTAAATGATGCATTGAGTCCTAGGAAAAATATAGACTCAAAAAGCCTTAAATTGAAACAAAAGAGAGATTTGAATGGTTTTTGCCAATAAAATTGATCTACCTAAAAGGTACATGATTTGAATGAATGCACAATTCAGCCTTGTTTGAAAAACCACATGGACTATGAAATAGGAATAATAGTCAAATAAGCCCTCGACCTTGAGCCCAAAATGGAATTAAGCCCTCAACGTTTTATTTCGTGGCAATCAGTCCATAAACTTTTATTTTAGTGGAAATAAACCCTCAACCTTCTAAAATTACGCAATTAAGTCCAAATCTGTTAAATGATACTAACTGCCGTTAGTGAAAGCTGACGTGGATAGCTTACTTGGCTGCCACGTGGCATGCCACGTGTGCAATACTAACTGCAGTTAGTGTCATTTAACGGACTTGGACTTAATTGCATAATTTTAAAAGGTTAAAGATTTATTTCCATTGAAATAAAAGTTTATGGACTGATTTTCACGAAATAAAAGGTTGAGGGCTTAATTCCATTTTGGGCTTAAGGTCGAGGGCTTATTTGGCTATTTTACCCTATGAAATATGATCTCAAACTTTGAAATTTTGATTTGATGAAATGAGCATTCTTAATGAGTTTTAATAATGTATGATTCGTTGTAACTATTAGAGTTGACTAGGAAATTTTGAGCTTGACAATGACAATGGTAGGAAATTTATTGAAACCCATGCACCGCGAACGGCAAGAAGTGGACTTGAGTGATATGTCTCAAAGGGGAATAAATGAGCAATCTCTAATTGGATTAAAACTAGGTATTGGATCATGCATTATATAGATATATCTTAGAATAACTAGATGATGTTGAGAATACATGGATTTTGAAAGTTCAAAAATTTGAACAATATGGTTTGAGCATTAGGTACGTTTTGAAAACCACACTTCAGCTCTTTAGAATCTACAAACAAAGAAGCTTGCACAAGGTGGAGATTGAAAACGATATGTAATAAGATTTGAATCTTTGAGTAAACATTGGAGATGTTGGGGCATGTCATGTAAAATGATAATGGACATAAAGGTTAGGATTTTTTATGAAATAAGGTACTCAAGATCACTTTGTTATAAGATCTATCTCAACTTAGCTTAATGGTTTTGAATTATAAGAAGTATATGGCCTTCAGAAAACAATGTGATTTAGAAAATATGTGAATTGGAGACTACATAAATTTCAAATTAATTGACTATTGAAATTTGCCTCTTTGAATTACATGAACCTTGAAAGCTCAATGATTTGAACCTTATGGTTCTTAACTACGAGAATTTGAAAACAAAAGAGCTCTTCACACCTCTCAGTGGTAGAGTTAAGATTGAACACGACATGCTGCAAACCTTAAATTGTTAATAAATATTAGTGGTTATTAGGGCATGTCATGCAAGATAACAAATTGATGAAGAAGTTAACATTTTATGAAATAAGAAACTTGAGATCATCATATCTTGGCATAAATCTTGACCCAGTTTGATAGTTCTGAATTATAAGAGGATGAATAGTCATAATGCATTACGTCCAGTTTACTAGGCTTAATAAGTGTTGAACTTTGAAATTTATATGGAAATGATACGACCTTTAGGATAAGTGATAATATGGAAATTTAATCTTTAAATTTACAAGACTTTGGGATGAAATGGAGATAAAGAAATTGATAAAGAAAAGCACTCTTACATGTTGGGGATGGTAGTGATCAGTGTAGGAAGAACTTAAAAAGCAACTACGAGAGTTGCTAGAGAAGGGTTTTACACGCCTAAGGGTATCACCATAAGGACTCCGGTATTGTTAGTGAAAAAGATAGATGGCAACTTGAGATTGTATATAGATTATAAGCAGTTAAATCAGGCGACAGTTAAGAATAAATAATTGCCACCTATGATTAATGACGTATTGGATGAGCTAAAGAGTGCCCAAGTAATTTATAAGATTGATTTGAAATTAAGGTACATTCAGTTGAGAATCAAAAGGAAAAATGTCCACAAGACAACATTAGGGTAAGGTACCACCAAATTAAGACTAAGAATATGATACTAGTGATGATGGGATTTTGGGGTATAAAGGACAAAAAAAAAAGAAAGAAAGAAAGAGAGCTTTGCACATACATGAGAAATGGGCAAAAGCCCATTCATAGTTGAAATTTAGCGATTCCCCTTGTGCGTAAGATTGATTTAGTCAAAGACCAATTTAGATTTTGGATAAAAAGGATAAGGTATTAAGGTTCAAAACGATTTCCTTGGTAAAAACACTTTGGCAGCACCACTCCTTAGAACAAGCGATGCAGGAATTGGAAAGTCGAATGAAAGAGAAATAGCCTCACATATTCTCGGTGACATGGAGAAATTTGGAGGACCAAATTTTCTAAGGAGGGAAGAATGTGAGAATCGTAATTTTCTTAAATTGGTCGTATACTTAACATGTAATCGTGAGTATAGATAATGCAATTTATTGAAATGAAGTCTTCGAGCATAGAAATCAAGAATGATATGAAATGTGCACGTATACAGTATATACGATGTACTTAAATTAATATGGAAGGAGTACTCAAAGTTTTACATATAAGTTTTATACATGCATGTGCCAACCCAATGCATGCAACATACAAGCATACGTACGAACGTAAATACATATATATAACTAATTATATAAATGAACGACGAAGTGAAGTAAAAATAATATATATGAATTACACGCATATGTTTTACGTACATGCATGAATCAAATTTAATGCATGCATGCATACGTACATGAGTGAGTATATAAAATATATATATATATATATAACACTATATACATACAAGTATATAAATATATTGGGTAAATATAAATGAATATGAATATATAAAAAATGGGTATATGTATATGTTTATATGTATGAGTGTACGTATATTTGTATTGATAAAATAAATTATAAGAGTATTCTATATTCTTATATCTTTATGGCATGTATATAAATATATATATTTATTTATGATATGTACAAGTATATATATCTTACTATATTATATATGTATATATATATATATATATATAAATAAATATTAAAATACATGAAAGTGGAGGATTGGTGGGAAAATCTCACCAAATCCCCCACCATTACTCACGTCTGCCTAAGGCAGACCAACTTTGCCTTATTTAATAAAATATATATATATATTTGTAGACACCTAATTTTGTCCGAACAATTTCTCTAAATTTAAAAAAAAAATCAAAAAAATAATAAAAAATAATAAAAATGATAAAAATAAACAAGTCAATTTTGGTCAAATCTTAAGTTGGAACCCCATGCATCCCATGCAAACTCTAAAATTAAAATTTTCAAATTTGAAAATCTCATGTGAAGCACATGCAAAATTCACACCTTCAAGAGTTGACTAAAGTTGGTATTGTTGCCAAAAATAAAAGAAATTTGCCATTAAATTAATGAATAAATCAACAAAAGGAAGGAAATTGGTTGAAATTAAATCTGAAAATTTATTGCAAAAAAAATATAAAAAGGAAATAAATAAAAAAAGGAGAAAGTCAAACAAAATAAATGAAAAATCCCATAATCGTGGGATCAATTATAAATTTTTTATTTCTTTCCATGAAATTTTGACAAGTATAAAGAGAGGCAAAAACCCAAAAAAAAAGGGGGGGGACTCTATCGCCACATCTCCTCGTCATCTTCATTGAGTACCGTAGCCATCACAACCATCTTGTATCATCTAACCCTCATCACCGGTCTCTATCTTCTTGCCGAACTCGCTTGCACACTGTTATCATCCATTCATCACCAAATCCTGCTCCTCACCGCTTTGTCACTGTTTGCTATTTGTTGTGGCATTAAAACAAGGGTCGTTCGTTATACAATAAAAGGGGGCCACGTTGGGATAAAAGAGGAGAAGGAGATAATAAAAGAAAGAAGTCAGAACAAGGCTTCTCTTATAAACCGTCCTCACCCAGCTTCACCTTGCTACACCATCATCATTACTACTGCAAAAGAAAGCAAAATTTGAAGATTGCTTGGAAATCACATGGGAAAAATAGGAAATAAAGGAAAGTGCAAAGAAAGCAAAAGAACATAAAAGGTAAAGACTCTGACATTGACTTGATATGTAATTGATTTTTATTTTTTTTATTTTCTTTCATAATTCATTCTTTGTCATTCATGTGCATAGTATTATATATATATATATATTATTTATTCTTTTAATCATGATGCCATCCTTTATAATAGTTGATATCATTATTATACCCATTAAATTTGTCTAAACTGATTAACTAATTAATTATATTTACTTGTTCTTTGTTTAGAATGAGATTTGCTAATTGAACCGTTTATTAGAACGAATAAATTAGAATAGATTAAATTTATAAATTAAAATTATTTTTTAAATAAAAATGGTTTAAAATTATTAATTAATTATTAAAAGATAAATATAGATAATACCGATGATGATATTTTGAGAAAGTCGATCGAGACTCCTTGAATATCTGGAGGTGAGGAGATTCTTTTTAAATCTTACCAGCTTGATGGAAGATTTAAAAAGATATTTTCAGTATTTAAAATTCAAATTTATTATTAAAAATTGAAATAAGAATCAATTAAAATTAATTTCAATTAAAAGAATAATCAAATTAGAAATAAAGAATTATAAAAAATTAATATATTTAGAAATAAAATAGAATAAAATAATAAAAATACAAATTATCCGACGATGGAATTTTAAAGGTACTGCGCTTGAGTAGTGCTTTTAAATATCTTGAGGTGAGGAGAGTTCTTTTAAGTCTTGCCAGCTTGATGGAAGATTTAAAGGACATTTCCAAGATTTAATAAAGTAAATTATAAAAATAAAAATTAAATTAGATTAAGAAATAGTAAATTAAAATTAGGTTCAATATGATAAAGAATAAAAATCAAATTAATAAATTAGAATTAAAATTAGGAACGAATTAAAATAAATAGAAATTAAATTAAATTAAATATTTTAATAAATGTGAATTATTCCGAGGATGGAATTTAAAGGAAATTGCGATTGAGTAGTTTCTTTAAAAATTCCTAAGGTGAGAAAGTTTCTTTAAGGTCTTACCAGCTTGATGGAAGGTCTTTAAGAAAATCTTCAATATCAAATAACACATGTTTATTTAAAGACATAAAATATATGAAAATAATAATTTATATAAGAATAATAATAATCATAATAGAATAAAATAAGATAAAAATAATAAATAGAAATTGGATAGGAGTCAAAATAGGGTTTGCATAAAATATTTAAACAATCCGACGACGGAGCCTCTTCAAGAAAGGCGATTTGTCCTACTTGAATACTCTTGAGGTGAGAATAACTTTTGTGATAACCGTAAATTTTTCCATTTATTGGAAATTAGAAATATTGAAAATAAATATTAGAGAAATTAAATAAGACGAAATAAATATAAATTTGCGAGAAACGGGATATTGGTGAAAATCCTGAGAAATGAGGAAGTGAAGATAAAAATAATAGAGAGAGGAAAAGAATTAAATTGGATAAATTAAAATCCAAATCTAATTAAGAAAAATAAGAAAATAAATGAAATATATTTATATAATTATATATTATTATATAAATGTATTTTTATACCAATACATATGTATTCAAAATATTATATAGTATATTTTAAAATACGTTGTTATATATATATAGAAATATATATATACTATTTCATAAATTCAAATAATACATATGTATATAAATATAATGTTTTATGTGTATATATAATTATGTAAATACATATAGAAGAAAAGTAAGTATGGTTTTATATTAAAGTTTATATGTATAAATATTTTATTATAGCATTTATATAATTTATGTATATAAATGTTACTTAATTTTAAATATATATATAAATATACACATATATACTAGACATATAATTTTGTAACATACAATATATATAGATATATTTTATATATAATATATATTGTATTATATTATGTATGAAATAATATATGTATAATACATAGTATATATTATATGTATAAATTATATGACATAATATATAGTATATAGTATGTATATACTAAAAATAGAAAGAGAACAAAAATAGAAAGGGAAATAAAACAGAAAAAAAAAAGAAAGGAGAAAATCGGGGAGGAACCCCGACCCCTCCTGCCAGACCGCCGGCGGCGGAGCTGCCACCGCCGGCGAGGGGAAAAGGAAGGCGAGACGCCACCGGCCAGAGAAAAGAAGGAAGCTACCGGCGGCGTGAAGAAACGAAACGGAATCGAAGGAAAACAGAACCAAACGCCGGAGAAGAAGAGGAAAATGGCCGACGGCGACGCCGACCGAATCGGTGGCTGCCACCACCACCAAAGCTTCACCGGAGGAAGAGGAAGCTGATGGAAGCCACCGGTGACGCAATGGACGGCGGAAGAACGCCGGCGAAGAGGAAGAAGAAACCGAGGCAAAACCGCCTCGATCCGCCGCCGTGCTGTCGATTCGGGATGAACGGAGGTCAGATCCAAGCTCGCCGTAGCGCCGGCCAGCTGCTGAGCCATCGAGCCGCCGGAGAACCGGCCGCCGGCGAGGAACCGGCGAAGACAGGAGCTGAACCGGTCTGAACCGGTTTGACCGGGAAAGGAAGAAGAAAAAAGAAAAGAAAAAGAAAAGAAAAGAAAAAGGAAAAAGGAAAAAGAAAAAGAAAAAGAAAAAGAAAAGAAAGAAAGGAAAGAAAAAGAGGAAAAAGGAAGAAAAAGAGGAAAAAGGAAAATTTGGGAATTCGAAAAATTCCCGGAAATTCGACAACCCGGGATTTTACAAATTCGGTAAGAAATTTCCCGAGAATTTAATTTCAGAAAAAAATTAAATAAATTATGAAAAATTCTAAAAATTAGAATTTTAATTCCAGAAATTATTTTCAGCAATCGAGATAAGGAATCGGGAGAAATGGAGCGCGGGCGCGATCGATAAGCGGAAGTCGCCGACCCGAAAAAAGGTAAGGGATGCATGTGCAGCACTGTAAGGATACTCAGTCTGCATAATTTAATTTGAAATATTTTATGCAATTATTTTATGAAGATTATTATGATGCATGAATTGCTGAAAATAATTTGGGAAGAAGTACTGGCTGAAAGATTTTAAACTGTATTTTCCGTGCAGGAGGTTAGTGAATCGGCAGCCGTTATGCTGCCGAAAATTTTAGAAAAAACTTTATAAAATCATATTAAATTATTTATTTCCGAATTTCGATAGTAAATCACGAGACATGAGGAAATTTCTAAATTTCATAAAATATGAATATAATGAGATGGAACTTTAGAATATTCATGTATTCGAGAATGGTGATAATGAAATCACCGAAAATTCTCGAAATAGATAAATTACACGAATTACGAGACGAAAGATGAAGTGAAATATAGTAAATATTTTATGGATATTTTTATCAATATTCACTAAAGGATTATAACCCTTATGGTTTTAAATCATGGAATTATATAATTGTATAAATTCCATAAGGTGTATTTTCCGATGAAAAAAATACGGTTTTGAGACTGGTTGGTATTCTTATCATGCTGATACATGATATGTGACATGTTTAGTCCCGGTCGACACCTGATCCGTGATCCACCGAGGACAATATAGATTATGGTCATAGATTTGACCGGTTTAGTCCTTTACCCTCCAGGGTTTATAGTACGACAAGATTAACGTCTATATTAAAATCCATAAATGATAGGTGACATGTTAAAAAGGGAAATATTTTACATGACATGGAATATGTCAAACGGAAAAGGCCATACCGAGCAGAGACTCGATGATTGAACCGTGGGAGCCACCTCTAGAGTCCTTCGGGAACTAAGTGCTACACGTGTTCCGATATTTCAGTACAGGCCATACCGAGCAGAGACTCGATGATTGAACCGTGGGAGCCACCTCTAGAGTCCTTCGGGAACTAAGTGCTACACGTGTTCCGATATTTCAGTACAGGCCATACCGAGCAGAGACTCGATGATTGAACCGTGGGAGCCACCTCTAGAGTCCTTCGGGAACTAAGTGCTACACGTGTTCCGATATTTCAGTACAGGCCATACCGAGCAGAGACTCGATGATTGAACCGTGGGAGCCACCTCTAGAGTCCTTCGGGAACTAAGTGCTACACGTGTTCCGATATTTCAGTACAGGCCATACCGAGCAGAGACTCGATGATTGAACCGTGGGAGCCACCTCTAGAGTCCTTCGGGAACTAAGTGCTACACGTGTTCCGATATTTCAGTACAGGCCATACCGAGCAGAGACTCGATGATTGAACCGTGGGAGCCACCTCTAGAGTCCTTCGGGAACTAAGTGCTACAAGTGTTCCGATGTTTCAGTACAGGCCATACCGAGCAGAGACTCGATGATTGAACCGTGGGAGCCACCTCTAGAGTCCTTCGGGAACTAAGTGCTACACGTGTTCCGATATTTCAGTACAGGCCATACCGAGCAGAGACTCGATGATTGAACCGTGGGAGCCACCTCTAGAGTCCTTCGGGAACTAAGTGCTACACGTGTTCCGATATTTCAGTACAGGCCATACCGAGCAGAGACTCGATGATTGAACCGTGGGAGCCACCTCTAGAGTCCTTCGGGAACTAAGTGCTACACGTGTTCCGATATTTCAGTACAGGCCATACCGAGCAGAGACTCGATGATTGAACAGTGGGAGCCACCTCTAGAGTCCTTCGGGAACTAAGTGCTACACGTGTTCCGATGTTCAATACAGGCCATACCGAGCAGAGACTCGATGATTGAACCGTGGGAGCCACCTCTAGAGTCCTTCGGGAACTAAGTGCTACACGTGTTCTGATGTTTCAGTACAGGCCATACCGAGCAGAGACTCGATGATTGAACAGTGGGAGCCACCTCTAGAGTCCTTCGGGAACTAAGTGCTACACGTGTTCCGATGTTAGTATGAGAAATCGTAGGATATTGTGACGATAAGTAAGTGAGTGTGATTCGTGAATTCGACAAATGTCAAAGAATGAAATAGATTTTAATAGCTTTTTCTGCTTTTTAACGGACAGAACTAATTAAGAGAGTACATTAAACATGAAATAAGTTTTAAAGAAATAAGATGATGATTTAACTAATATTCTTTTCAAGGAATATACGGATATTAATTATTCTATTTAAAGGCTTTATTTCGTAGAAGCATTATTTTGAAAAGAATATGAAAAAGATTAGGGAAGATTAAAAAGGAAAAGGATTTATTAATTCAAAACAAAAAGAAAAATTTTTCTCTACAGTTGCTTCTAGGTTCCGTAACAAGTATGGTATTCTAAAATACCTACCTTACTCCATTCGGATTCCTAGCCGACTGTAGTATCTTTCCTACATGCGAGCCTAGAGCCCATAGGAAAAATGAAAAAGATTTTCAGCATATAGGAAGCTGAGTATCAAGTGAGGCATATAATTCTCTTACTGAGCCGTGGTTTTGCTCACCCCTTAATATTAAACATCTCAGGTTTTGATGCTGGTGAGTTCAGTGGATTGTGGATCTTGGCTGTACACGAAGGACAGTGTGTCAGACCGACTGATTATTTGAGGTATGATTATTTATTCTCTGTATTTAGACACGTCAACAGTACTACTTATCTGATTTGTTACGATAGAGGATGTGTATAATATAAACAATATTATGTAAAATTTATTAACAGTCAGTACAAGTGAAGTATCGCAGACAGCCCAACCGGTTAAGTTGTATATAAGAAGGGTAAAAATGTGGTCACGGGTCGTGACAACTTTTAAGCTGTCCAACCAGCTTGATGGAGGAGACTTAAAAGATTTTTCAATATTTAATTATATCGAAATTAAAGTACAAGGCAAAATTAAGATAACCTTAGATCACTTGGTACCATTTTAGGATGGGCGTTGTGAGGGTGCTAATCCTTCCTCACACGTAACCGTACTCCCGAACTTAGAACTTTTAACGTAGACCAGGCTTTATCCTTAGTTTGAATAGGTGACCAATCACACCTAGGTTAGAATGATTGGTGGCGACTCCATAGTTTTGTGTCTAGCTATTAGGTTTCCCGAAACTTAATATGTTATGACAGTTTGGCGACTCCACTGGGGACATTAGAGAGTCAGGCCGTCAGGTAGTTTAAGGTTATCAAGATTTTGCCTAAAACTTTAAGTTTCATAAAATATTTAATACACACACTTCACATTCATGTGCATGCATTAGCCCTCGACCCGGGCTTATCCTTCATAGGAGGGGGTATAGTACCTTTGCCTTCGTGAGGTGATAACCTCCACACAGGCCAATGAAATACTCCCACTCAAATTGAACCTTTCCGTTTGTAGCCTGTAATGGGTGAGGATTGGGTGCCTTACTAGTCTTGTGTGGACGACAGTAAGGAACAATTTTGGAACCTTTAGCCCTTTTATCTAAATCCATGCATATAGTGAAATTTAGAAGACCAACTATAATATAGAACCATATCAACCCATGCTATAGAAAATACCCATTATTTAGGACACATGTTTGATCAAGTTTGTTTGATTTTGATATGAGACACTAAGAGGGTACCATGAGTTCTTGACCCAAACATTTCATGCATTACTCATCCATTATTGTTACATGACCACACCATTCCATTCATACAGATCATCTTGTTTTGATTCATTGTTTTTAAACAAAGCATTTTCAAAATTTTTGAAGCATCACCACATGTGAAATGATAAAATTCTTAATTGTGGCAATAAAAGATTTGAAGATAGCTCGACCAAAGGTTCATTCACACAACACTTGTTATCAAGGTAAGATCATGGAAGAAGAATCTAGCATGCGCATGGAGAAGATGGAAAAAGCTCAAGAGGAAATGAGGGGGCAATTGGCCCAAATTACAGAGCTGTTGAAAAATCTAAGCAAGGGCAAAGGAGTGGTAGAGGAAGTTGTAGTCCAAGAAGGGGTTCAACAACACAGTATGGAAGACCCTGTCTATCCTCCCGGATTTGGTCCATTTCCAAGTCAAACATCCCAAGAAGGAAGATATCCACCTGCTTACACTGCTATACCCCAAGCGTTTGGACAAGCTCAATTCCAAGGACCCGCCTATCCTTCCCAAGGCGCAAAATCTACTGATCCCATTGAGGTGCCCGACTTAGATGACCCAAGGGAAATTGAGAAGTTGAAAGCCAAACAAGCAGAAGAGAAAGATGAGGCGAAGTCGCAATGAAAGATTAATATGTTGGAGGAAAGGATTCGAGCTATTGAAGGCTTAGACTTTTATGGTTCCATGGATGCTACTGGGTTATGTTTGGTGTCAGACTTGGTTATTCCACATAAGTTTAAAGCACCAGAGTTTGAGAAGTACAATGGAACTTCCTGCCCTAGGTCTCATCTTATTATGTATTGCCGAAAGATGGCTGCCTATGCTCAAGATGATAAACTTCTTATTCATATCTTTCAAGAAAGCCTTACTGGGTCTGCAGCGAAGTGGTATAATCAATTGGATGGAACTCGAATCACCACTTGGAATGACTTGGTAAGAGCATTTATGGCTCAATATCGACATGTTGCTGACATGGCCCCTGATCGTCTGTCTTTACAAAGCATGGAAAAGAAGGCTAATGAGAGTTTCAAGCAATATGCCCAAAGGTGGCGTGATATGGCTGCGGAAGTGCAACCTCCACTTTCGGAGAAGGAGCTTACCATTATGTTCGTTAATACTTTGAAGGCTCCATACTACGATAGGATGATCGGTAATGCCACTAAGAATTTTGCTGATATGGTATTGTCTGGTGAGATAATTGAGAATGCAATCAAGAGTGGAAAGATTGAAGCTCCCAACAATATTGAGAAGAAAGGAGGAGCTAACAAAAGAAGGGAAGAAGAAGTCCATGCTGTAGCATATGGAAGGCAATATGGAGGCTATGTCCCACAACACCCTTATCACATGCCACAACCTTACTATCCTGCTCATAATCCTTACCATTCTTACCCCAAGGTTAATGTTCAACCTAATCCCCAGACACTTGTCCCAAATATTCAACCAACTAAGCAGTTCAATAAACAAGAGGGCAATCATAATGCATCATGGCCAAAAAGAGAAAGGACTCCCATTGACCCAATCCCCATGACCTACACTGAGTTATACCCGAAATTGATCAAAGGACAACTCATTGCACCCATTTATGTGGAACCTCTCAAGCCCCCATATCCAAAGTGGTATGATGAGAATGCTCGATGCGAGTATCACTTCGGGAACGTGGGTCACTCTTTGGAGAATTGCACTGCACTAAAGTATAGAGTGCAAGGATTGATAAAAGCTGGTATGTTGAGTTTTGAAGCGAAAGGGGAACCGACTACGAATGCAAACCCATTGCCTAACCATACTAATGAAGGATGAGTTTTGTGGGGGCATGAAGGGTTCGAGCCTGACAATTTTGAAGATCTATAAATTCTAGTTTTGTTTTTGCTTTCTTTTATTTCTTTAAGTAATGCAGGATAGTTTTTGAAAGTGCTTAAGCCCATAAGCACGAAATAAATTTTATGTATGGGTTAACTTTTATTTATTTCCTTTTCAATAAAGCGACTAGTGTGATGCACTGTCAATTTCTCATTCCATTCATTTTCCATTTCTCCACATACTCACCATATCTTTCATTCACAAGTATCCAAATAATGAACATGATGATAATCAATAAATCTAGGGTTCAATTTTGAAAGAACTACTATTGTTGATGAATTAATAGTATGCCAATGTTGCGAAAGCAAGAAAATGAAGGAAAGGTTGCTCACCATCCGCACTTGATAGACAGTACGAGAAAGGTGAATCTCTTACAAAAGCTTCTAACAAGTTTGTCATTGTTCAATAAATGATCTTTAAGGAGAGCGCTTACATTTGAAATGATAAATGGCCTTCTTTCACTATCCTTCAAGCATGAGTAAAATTATCCTTTGATTACCCCTTTTGAGCCTATTATATTTTTGTAATATAACCCACCAAGGATCACCCTCCACATTGGGGGCAAGGAAGATGAAATAAAGAAATTTTGGGGGCAAAAATGAAAGTGTTCATGATGAATCAAGGGGCAAAAAAAAAGGGCCCATTTTTGAAAAAAAAAAGAGAAAAAAAGAGGTTTCTATTCAAAAAGAAAACCCCAAAAAAAAAAAGAACAAGAAGGTGCAAAATGCCTGAATGTTTTACTTGATAAAGAAAGTGATCCCTTGGTTTATAAACCTTGAAACACATTTTGGGCCTACTATATCCTTTTCTTTCATAAACCCTCACCCGAGCCTACATTACGTGCCTTTAAAAGCCCATTTTGATCAAATGTAAATGCTTGAATTGAATAATAATGCGTTGAATGAAAACATACTTGTACAATGAGATAATGATCCTTTGAAGGAAGTAGATCAAGTTGAATGAAGAAAACATGAGCTTTAGAAGATATCTTGGATCGAAATCAAGAACGCCTATTAGGGGGATGAATTTGGATTAAGCACTGAAGGTTGAAGTTTGTCAAAGCCAATGAAGTTGAAGATGAAGAAGAAAAAAAAGAAAAAAGAAAAAAGAAAAAAGAAAAAAGAAAAAAAGAAAAAAAAGAAAAAAAGAAAAAGAAAAAGAAAAAGAAAAAGAAAAAGAAAAAGAAAAAGGGGGATTCAAATTGAAAACTCGAAAAGGGCAGTTTGAATCAGTTGAGGGGGGCACCTAAGTTGAAAACCTGAAAGGGCGGCTTAGGAAGAAGGTCAGCATAAAAAAGTTTTGATAAAGGGTAAGGTTGGCAGACACTACATGAAAGAACATATCAACCTAAGAGTGGGTTTTTGGAAAAGAATTTTAGATTGACTTGATTGAAATTGTCAGAATGTTCATGGATACTAAAAACCTTATTCCAAACAGATTGTCCCATTAGTTTTTTTTTTTTGGATTTCATGTTCCTTTTCTAAGAATGAATATCTATACCTCTCATGATCATTTATTCCACCCCTATAATAAATTGAGAAGATGTATGAGTGCATTACATTGGTGGTCAAGTTGAAAGGAAAATAAATAAATGTTGGTAACCTTTTTTTGGGTAAATTTTTTTTGGAAAAAAAAATTCTTTTGAGAAATCTTGCATTACTAAGAGAGAGAAGGAAACAAATGTGAATGATGAATATACAAATATAAAAACATGATGGCTAGTCTTCGTGCATAACTGGGCTAGGACTCAATAAAAGATGGGATGTTAAATGAAAGGAGATTTAAAGAATTCAGCAGATATGTGTGTGATAACTGCATTTTTGAACCTTCATGAGTAGATTAAATTATTTTAAGCCTTATGAATTGATGTGGATTATTGGAGAATTACGAAATTAATAATTGAACATGGGGAATTTATAATTTTGAGGAATTAATATGAGAACCATAATGAGATTAATGTCATGAGAAATTAAGTGAACAAGGTGGTCAATTGAATTTTATGAATTAAAGTTGTAGTGAACTATTGAATGTAAGTTGACGAACAAAAAATATATATATATATATATATATCCATATAAAAATATATATATATATAAAATAATAATAATAATAAATAAAATAAATGGACAAGCTTCACTTAGAAGCTTGTCTCGATTTGGTGGGATTACCCAACAAACCCATCAGCTATTGGGCAGACTACCTCTGCCATGATTTAACAGCAAAAATATAATAATATAAATATATTATATGAAAAGAAAAGAAGGAAAGCTGGATGTGGAGGAGGGACCCGAGAGTGAATGAAAAAAATAAATAAATAAATAACATATAGAGTAAGAAATAGAAGCTAACAAGCGGTGAAAGGCAAAGTGAAGGAACCGAGAGAGAAAGGAAAGATTTGGAGAAGAGGAACCGAGAAGAATTAGGAAGAAACAGGTGAGCAACGATAACTGAAGAGAAGCTTAGATGAGGAAGCAGCTGTGATGCGAGGAAGAAGGCTACAAATAAAGGGATCTCGTGTCTACCATTCCAAGAAGTTTTAGAATGAACACAGTGGCTGGAATGACTGGATCGGTGCCACTATTGGTCTCAGTTATAGGTGGAAGATAAAGGGCTGTTTTATCTAGGCTGGAACAGAAGCTCTAGGCGGCGGTGTTATGGCAGGTCAGACATGTGTTTTTAGTTTGGGAGTTTTGAGTGGAGTAGTTGAACACAGGCTGAAAGGAGCAGGGGTTGGAACGTGAAGCAAGGGACCTCGGCAAGCAATTTAAGTGGCTATTTGGAGGTGAATTCGACAACTGAAATTGAAGTGGAAGCAGGCCACATTTGGGTGCTAAGTTGGGGTTTCTTTTTAGGCATAAAAACAGAAGCCAAACAAGGGTTTCACTAAGTGTTTTGATGCTGGAAAGAAGATCGAAAATAGAGCTGTTGTACACGTGGTTGGAAGGGGAAGTATTCTCGGCATTTCAAGGTTTGAAACACAGAGTTTAAATTGAATTTTTTATTATGTTTAAACGTTGAAACTAGAATGTGAGTGGCATTTCTTCAATGATATTTGGGTGTTGTTTGGTGGCCTTTTTGAAAAGTATATATTTTAGGGCTGTTTCAAAGTGTTGAGACAAGGTAGGCTTGAGGTAGTAATTGGCCTGATCAATAGTTTTTTTTTTTAGGGGTTCTGTACAAGAGAAGATTGAGGTTGTAATGTGAGTGTTGGGGCTACAAAGTGGAATTGAAACGAGGCTTTTCGGTTGGCATTTTAGAGAACTGAAAGTGTGAATTTTGGATTGGTTTAGGAAAGTACTTAAGGCTGTGTATAGGAGGAAATGTGGAGGAGTTGCTACTGTTTGGAGCTCTCGACAAGGTCTTGTTGGGTGGTAAAAGTGGCGGATTAGGCATGGGAATATGGTGCTGTAGGCGTGACAAATTGAAGGGCTGTTTAAGGGATATACAAGTGGTGTTTTGGTGGCTGACTTGGGTAGTGTCAGGTGCTAGAAAAAGAGGCACATTGGCTGCAATTGGTGGCAACACAAGGTGGCTGTCGGTAGAGGATGAAATGATAAATGATGAATGGTTTTAAGCTGCTGTAAACAGATACGGAAAGAAGCTCCATCCTCGAGACTTTGAGTGAAGCTAGGACTAGCTACTATGATCTTTGGTCAAAGGAAAGTGTGTATATATATACATACATATATATATATATGTATATATATATAGGCTAACCGAGAGCCATAGAAAAGAGTTTAAAAGGCACCAAAGAAAATCAAGGAAAGAAATGGGTGCAAAGGGCTCGGAAGATTGAGCCGAGATTGATCAAGCCAAAGGAAAAAAGAAAAGAAAAAAAAACAGAATGAAAAGAAATGAAACATATATATATATATATATTTGAGAATATATATATATATATATATATATATATAAAGGAAAAGGAATTATATATGCATTGACTCGAGTTTATAGGTAAGCCAACATCGTTCAAATTTAAATATGTATATATTTTGAATTTTATTAAATTTATACTAAGTAAATTACTAATGTTTAAAGGTGTACGCGTGAAATTTGGTGCATGCATGCAAAGATAGGCTTTTACGTACGTTAAGCTACAACTTGGCTTAGCATGGCACTAAGGTGACAACCGAGCCAGACTAGGCTCGACACACGAGCCTCGAGCAAAGGAGTCGGTAAGACATTTATATAATTCAGCATTAGAATTATATTGTATAGATATAGTTGAATTGGATGGTAATTAAAGGTTTGAGGTTTAAATGACACATAAGGAATGATATGACCATGGTAATATGGTAAATTGAGGAAATGACTCAATGATATGATTTTGTGAATAAATGATCCACAGAATGGATCTTGAAAGAATCCATTAACATTGAATGATCTTAGTGTTATTGTGGAAGTCACTAAGGTAATATGTGAACATACGTGAAATACTAAGAAGACCGACATTAACGGAGAGGTCTTAGCTGTAACATTGAAAGTAAAGGTAATTGATTTAATTTACAAATACTGTGAAATAATATTATATGTTATTGGATAATAGAGAATTTTGGATGATTTATTAGATGTACTTCTGTTGAGATAGAAAGGATTGAATCGAGGACTTTAAAATGAAATGTGAAATGATGACGAGTTGGGTATAGGTGCTAAATCGAGATGTTTTGAAGGTGATGATCTAAGGAAGATTTGGCATTTTAGTTAGCACTATACCGAGTGATATTGCATTAATCCATTTCATAAGCATGCCTCGTTTCAATACTGTTTTAATTCCATTGTTTAATTGTATCGCTCTTAAACATGCCTCGTTTTATACACAAGATTTGAGAAGCATTCATTGATACAATACTCACATGAATGGTTTGAATGCTTAAATTGTTTTGAAAGATTGAACATATAGTGTAATGTATGCATTCATATATATGTAAATGATTTTAAAGAAAAGGTGTTACATACTTTACGCTATTTTTACAAGAAAAGTGAAAGATTTAAATGTTTTATGAGACTGTAGGCACCCTAAAAGAATTAAATTCAATAAAGCATAGTGGAAACCGCCTAATTGGAGATTACTCATTAGGCAGAGATGCTTGTCCGACAATAGTCGTGGACAAGTCTCAGTCACGCCTGATCAGTGGGGCTGAGAGAGATGAGGTCTATGGCCATAGATAGCGCCCTAGTTGGTTTCCAGGGGACGATTACATGATTTTCACTGCTAGCTACAGTGATATAAGTCTTTATTGATAGAGTGATAGGGATCTAGCCTAGTCTCAACCGATATGATATGCAGTTTAGAGTGTACTTTTAAATTGATATGAACTCTAAACTGATATGATTTTACAGTATGTGAAATGTGTTTCGATATTGTATTTGATCACACATGATGTGAAAAGAGAAATGTGCACGTTTTGATTTGAAACGATATGAAAAGTACATGTTTTGATTTCACGAAATATGAAAAGAGAAATGTGCATGTTTTGATTTGAAAAGATATGAAAAGTACATGTTTTGATTTCACGAAATGTGAAAAGAGAAATGTACATACTTTAACTTGTCTTAAAAGTGAACATTAAGTCGGGCTATAAGCTTTGGACTTAAGCAGTGAAATGATTATTGAATAGTGAAAGATTTATCGAATAGTGAAATGTTTATTTGAACAGTGAAATGATTATCGAACCATGCATAGTGTTTTGTATATGATATTGTTTTATTGTGCATGAATGTACTTCACTTACCAGAGGCATAGTATCAGTCTTTTACATGACATGTTTTGAGATTACACTGGTTCTAAACATGATTGATACTATTTGAGATATGATTTTTAATGATGTTCTGGTTTTGAAATCATGAGTGAAAAATGCTCATGCATGGTGAACCTTGAGCTTAAGCATAGCCTAAGCCTGGAAACATATTCTGGAAACTTTGTCCTGCTCCAATGATTATGAGGTGATATTTAACATTGTTTGATCATGTAGAATGTAGTATCAAGGGATTTAATAACTTTCATGCTTTCACTCATGCAGTGTACTTTATATTTACTACATGATAGACTAAATTGGTTATGTGTAGACTACATGGAGTGTGATATCGATATAGAAAATGATATTATGGATTAATATTTGATCAAATGTATTCATTGTGGATTTATATCGAATAAATAATGTATATTAAGGAGTGATATTTGGTTGTATGAGATGTTATCGATTGGAATGACAAATGAAGATCACGAACTTTGAGGTTCATGCATTGCATATAGAACAGTATAATTCTAATTCTGCACTTATATAAATGACTTACTGAGCCGTGGATTTGCTCACCCTCCTCAATTTCATATCTTTTCAGACTATTTGGGTTGAACTTCGCCATGAGGGCTTTTGAGTGGGACTCGGAGACGGTATCTAGGCTCGATACTGTCCCTGTCCTCCGAAACTACTTGGTTGCATTTTGAGGTATACATTCTTTGGTATACGTTTTTATTTCAGGCAAATTTCTGTACAGTACTTTAGGATGGGATGTAAACTAGGATAATGAATAGTTGATGTAATATTTGGATTTTATACGATATGCATGTGGTGATTAGTAATGGATAGTAGAGTTGTTGAAAAGTAGGACATTTGGTGAACATGTGGATTGTGGAAAACTGTTGTCATATTATATTGTGATGATTTGCAAGTAGATAACTGGGGAAAACTCAAAATATAAGGGGGGATATATTCAATCTGTTTCTAAGAAATAGTAAGATATGGACTATAATTGATATTTTCCTATCTTAGAGAGTAGTTTAAATCATAATTGAATTAAAGATTGAATGGAAATAGTTTAGTGACTACATTGACACCGAATACAAACTATAAAACGAAAAGAAAAAAAAATTTAGCCCATAAATTTGTTAGAAGAAAAAGTATGAGTATCAAATGAACGTCACGATCTTCGGGTCGTGACAATGTGGGACTTGAGAAAGGCAAGATGAGCTTGAGAATTTTGTTACCACAATTGAGAATGCATTTGCATACATTCATGGAATAATTCAGGAAGCATGACATTGACATGTGCATAACATTCATGGCATTCATTATATTCATGACATGCATGACATTTCACTAGTGCATTTTGGACATTGAACTATATGTTAAGACATTAGGATAAGAAGTTTTGAATGATTTGAATTTTGAGGAAAAGAGAAAATATAAGAGATTGTAATTTGAAAAATGATGAGGTATGAGAAGATAATGAGAAAAATACTTTTTTGAAAAACCTTAGATGAGAGGAAAGCCCAATATTGTTGGCATCAAAATGAAAGTTAAGCCCAGTCAAACCCAGGTTAACTGGCATTCTGAAATGAAATTTTTATGTTCAAAGTTTCATTGCCTCTGTTGAGAGGAGCTCTTTATTTTTCAAAAAGTCCCAATGCCTCTGGTGAGAGGAGCACAAGGTTATTTTTCAAAAGTCCCAATGCCTCTGGTGAGAGGAGTACAAGACTATCTTTCAAAGTTCCATTGCCTCTAGTGAGAGGAGCACAAGGTTATTTTTCAAAAGTCTCAATGCCTCTGGTGAGAGAAGCACAAGATTATTTTTCAAAGTTCCAATGCCTTTGGTGAGAGGAGCACAAAGTTATTTTTCAAAGTTCCAATGCCTCTGGTGAGAGGAGCACAAAGTTATTTTTCAAAGTTCCAATGCCTCGTGAGAGGAGCACAAGGTTATTTTTCTAAAGTCTCAATGCCTCTTGTGAGAGGAGCACAAGATTATTTTTCAAAGTTCCAATACCTCTGATGAGAGGAGCACAAAGTTTATTTTTCAAAGTGCCAATGCCTCTGGTGAGAGGAGCACAAGGTTATTTTTCAAAGTTCCAATGCCTCTAGTGAGAGGAGCACAAGGTTATTTTTCAAAGTGCCAATGCCTCTGGTGAGAGGAGCACAAGTTTATTTTTCAAAGTGCCAATGCCTCTGGTGAGAGGAGCACAAGGTTATTTTTCAAAGTTCCAATGCCTCTGGTGAGGGAAGCACAAGGTTATTTTTCAAAAGTCTCAATGCCTCTGGTAAGAGGAGCACAAGATTCTTTTTCAAAGTTTCAATGCCTCTAGTGAGAAGAGCATAAGGTCATTTTTCAAAGTCTTATAGCCTCTGGTGAGAGGAACTAAATGTTTCTTAAAAATAAACAAGTCAATTTTGGTCAAATCTTAAGTTGGAACCCCATGCATCCCATGCAAACTCTAAAATTAAAATTTGAAAATTTGAAAATCTCATGTGAAGCACATGCAAAATTCACACCTTCAAGAGTTGACTAAAGTTGGTATTGTTGCCAAAAATAAAAGAAATTTGCCATTAAATTAATGAATAAATCAACAAAAGGAAGGAAATTGGTTGAAATTAAATCTGAAAATTTATTGCCAAAAAAAATATAAAAAGGAAATAAATAAAAAAAAGGAGAAAGTCAAACAAAATAAATAAAAAATCCCATAATCGTGGGATCAATTATAAATTTTTTATTTCTTTCCATGAAATTTTGACAAGTATAAAGAGAGGCAAAAACCCAAAAAAAAAGGGGGGGGACTCTATCGCCACATCTCCTCGTCATCTTCATTGAGTACCGTAGCCATCACAACCATCTTGTATCATCTAACCCTCATCACCGGTCTCTATCTTCTTGCCGAACTCGCTTGCACACTATTATCATCCATTCATCACCAAATCCTGCTCCTCACCGCTTTGTCACTGTTTGCTATTTGTTGTGGCATTAAAACAAGGGTCGTTCGTTATACAATAAAAGGGGGCCACGTTGGGATAAAAGAGGAGAAGGAGATAATAAAAGAAAGAAGTCAGAACAAGGCTTCTCTTATAAACCGTCCTCACCCAGCTTCACCTTGCTACACCATCATCATTACTACTGCAAAAGAAAGCAAAATTTGAAGATTGCTTGGAAATCACGTGGGAAAAATAGGAAATAAAGGAAAGTGCAAAGAAAGCAAAAGAACATAAAAGGTAAAGACTCTGACATTGACTTGATATGTAATTGATTTTTATTTTTTTTATTTTCTTTCATAATTCATTCTTTGTCATTCATGTGCATAGTATTATATATATATATATTTATTCTTTTAATCATGATGCCATCCTTTATAATAGTTGATATCATTATTATACCCATTAAATTTGTCTAAACTGATTAACTAATTAATTATATTTACTTGTTCTTTGTTTAGAATGAGATTTGCTAATTGAACCGTTTATTAGAACGAATAAATTAGAATAGATTAAATTTATAAATTAAAATTATTTTTTAAATAAAAATGGTTTAAAATTATTAATTAATTATTAAAAGATAAATATAGATAATACCGATGATGATATTTTGAGAAAGTCGATCGAGACTCCTTGAATATCTGGAGGTGAGGAGATTCTTTTTAAATCTTACCAGCTTGATGGAAGATTTAAAAAGATATTTTCAGTATTTAAAATTCAAATTTATTATTAAAAATTGAAATAAGAATCAATTAAAATTAATTTCAATTAAAAGAATAATCAAATTAGAAATAAAGAATTATAAAAAATTAATATATTTAGAAATAAAATAGAATAAAATAATAAAAATACAAATTATCCGACGATGGAATTTTAAAGGTACTGCGCTTGAGTAGTGCTTTTAAATATCTTGAGGTGAGGAGAGTTCTTTTAAGTCTTGCCAGCTTGATGGAAGATTTAAAGGACATTTCCAAGATTTAATAAAGTAAATTATAAAAATAAAAATTAAATTAGATTAAGAAATAGTAAATTAAAATTAGGTTCAATATGATAAAGAATAAAAATCAAATTAATAAATTAGAATTAAAATTAGGAACGAATTAAAATAAATAGAAATTAAATTAAATTAAATATTTTAATAAATGTGAATTATTCCGAGGATGGAATTTAAAGGAAATTGCGATTGAGTAGTTTCTTTAAAAATTCCTAAGGTGAGAAAGTTTCTTTAAGGTCTTACCAGCTTGATGGAAGGTCTTTAAGAAAATCTTCAATATCAAATAACACATGTTTATTTAAAGACATAAAAATATATGAAAATAATAATTTATATAAGAATAATAATAATCATAATAGAATAAAATAAGATAAAAATAATAAATAGAAATTGGATAGGAGTCAAAATAGGGTTTGCATAAAATATTTAAACAATCCGACGACGGAGCCTCTTCAAGAAAGGCGATTGGTCCTACTTGAATACTCTTGAGGTGAGAATAACTTTTAAGCTGTCCAACCAGCTTGATGGAGGAGACTTAAAAGATTTTTCAATATTTAATTATATCGAAATTAAAGTAAAAGGCAAAATTAAGATAACCTTAGATCACTTGGTACCATTTTAGGATGGGCGTTGTGAGGGTGCTAATCCTTCCTCACACGTAACCGTACTCCCGAACTTAGAACTTTTAACGTAGACCAGGCTTTATCCTTAGTTTGAATAGGTGACCAATCACACCTAGGTTAGAATGATTGGTGGCGACTCCATAGTTTTGTGTCTAGCTATTAGGTTTCCCGAAACTTAATATGTTATGACAATATTATAGAAAAGAAAGGTGATAGATGACAGAATGAGAGACGTGATAAAGAGATAAGGAAAACAAAGAAAAGAAATGTAAGAGATAGAGAAGAAAGGGGTCGAGAGATTCAAAAAGAAATAGGAAAGAAAGAAGGCTACAACAATGATCAGGGTCTAGGTAGCTACTAGGATCGGTGGCCTGAAGTGGGTTGTACTGAGATGGATTTTGAGTGTTGAATGGCGGCTGGTCAGGGCTGAGTCAAGTGCCGAGGAAGAGAATGGAGTATGAGGCAACAGGCTTTTCTCGGTGAGCAGGGAAAGTTAGGGTTGTGTTCATCCTCTTGGCTTCCTCACATCATCATCTAAGTGCTCATCCTGATCATAACAGTCTTGAGCAGTATCGGCATTCTATGGAGAAGAATAAAGCCGTGTAGTGGCTGAAATCAGTGGTGTTGGCAATCTTTGATTGCCATTTTGGGAGCTTGAACTAAGGTGCTTAGGGGTTGGAAACGATGGCTGATGGTTCTATTCTTTTTTTTAGGCCAAAAGAGAGGTGAAACGAGGGCTGGAACCAGGGCTATTCACGAGCTAAAAGAGATGGGATAAATGACTGTTGAGAGATTTTTTTTAAGTCAGTTTTAGAGTTTAAAACAATAGCAGAGTAAGGTGGTAAAAGGCCACTATTTAGGGTTTTTTAAATGGTGTTAAGAAAGGTTGAAAGGGGTTGTTTTGTTGTGATCGAAAAGGAAGGCTGGTTAGTGGAAACTTGCAGGCAGCTTTGACGTGAAAGAGAGCTGCACATAAAATAAAAATAAAAATAAAAATAACAATAAAAGGGGAATGTAAACGGTGGTGAACCGAGGCTAAGGAGGGTTGAAAGTCAGTGGAACTAAGGCTGGGAAATAAGGTTCGAAAATAGGAAATTTGGTGGTTGGTTTGGAGCATTAAATCAGGGGTGAGAAGCTGATTACAGCAGCCGGATAGAGTGCACATGAGGGTCCCAAAACAGTGCTGAATTTAGGCTACATACAGGGGTGTCTCGACTGCTACATCAATGACCATTAGAGCAACAAAATAAAGGCAGTACAGGGGTCCAAACAAGGCTCTTAGTGAAGGAGTTTAAAGGTTGAAATTGGTGGGTTACGGTTTGACTAGAGGCTGACTGAAACAGTGATGAACATGGATTAATTAAAGGCCATTTGGTGGCTGAACTGAGCAGCTTCAAAGACGCTGAAATAGGAGAGGATCATGAGCAATTGAGTGGTGTCACCCAAGGCTGTCGATTGGTTGGTTGCTGCCCTGTTATGCCAACCAAAATACGAGCACGACTCTAAGGCAACGAACACGAGCTTAGTAAAAGCGGAGTACTCGCGCACTAAATGAATAGTCGGTAAGACATTTATATAATTTATTTTTAGAATTATATTGTATAGTATAGTTAGGATTGTGTGATGTTGATGATGGTTAAAGATTGAGACATAGTAATACATAAGGAATGATATGGTCATAGTATAATGATAGTTAACAAAATGATTAATTGTTATTAGTATTATGATCGAATGAGCTATGGAATAGGTATATATGATGAGTTCATTTTTTTTAAATTGATTTTTATTACATACAATCTTGTTGAAATTGAAATGAGAGAATTGAGGAATTTAAAGTAAAGTGAGTAACGATCTTGAAGCTAGATATAGGCGATATATCAATGTGTTTAGAGGACAAGAATGGTGATAGAGACATGGATATATATACCATGATGATCAATATGTTATGTACCATTAAAATGATATGTGTGTATAAATATATAGTTATTTATACATAATAAATATTGACAAGGAGAAGAAAAGGATGAGCATGGATATATATATGTATATACAATATATATATATATATTGGGATATACACATAAATATAAGCATTTATGTGTTTAAATATACGTACATAAGGATGACTACCAATGAGTATGTCGCGAATGATGATAAGGAGGTAGTCTCGAATTTGTAGTTAATTGAATTTAAAAGTGTTTTAAGATTCTTGTTTACAGTATATGATTAAGCATAATGATAAAAACTTATCGAAATGTTAATGGATTATGTGTAGCAAATCGGAACGGTGTAGAGGCTTGAGTACGGACTCAGAAGCACAAGAAGAAAATTTTAAGCCTCGAGGTGAGTGGGTTAAGTAAGCTTTACTAGTACCATTTCGTATGAACATTTAAATTTCCTTACTTATTAAGTTAGCTTATGAATTAAAGGACGAGATATCGTCGATCGGGCTACTAAGGTAAGACGTAAAGAAAGGCTTAAAGTACAAAGTTGAAAAGAATGCTTAGGCTGAAATTGAGATATTGTTTTTCTATATTATATGTTGTAGCTAGCCAAGACCACATGTTGAATAACATGAAAAACGCTAGTTCAAAATCCTTGTTTGAACTTGCTATTGTATCTGAGTAAAGTAGGTACATGTGTGCATGGTCCATATTGGATTACACTAAGTAGCGTGCATTATGCATAAAGAGACTTTTACGGATGCATACATACATTTACATATAATACGTTTTAATGCATGCTATTTTATGCATGAGTTCTTTTTATGTATAACGACTTGCATGCTATTTAACTCAGAAGATTTTTCTGGTTTGAGCCCACTTTGAAATAAATAAAAAATATTGTATATTTAAAGCTCGAAAACGTTTCTTTTCAGTATTTTGAAATCTATGAAAGTTAAGAGCTACACGAAAGAACTGTTTTCCGATACGTTTTCGAGTGCGGGCAAATCCATTGACCTTTGGGTCACTTGAACCTATTAAGCCTTGCTCTAGGTTCTATTACCCGTCTATTGAGCTTTGTGCTCTAGACTATCAGTATCAGTATCTGCGCCTTACGAGCCTCGAGCTCTAGGCATTATCAGGCTTGTCTGAGAATTTAACAGGCAAGTTCCAGCTCTCGACTGATCAGCGAGACTGGAGCATAATCTATGGCCATAGGTATTGTGTTGCTTGCGACACCTACTCCATCACTAGCTAGGATGGACATCAGTATCAGTATTAGTTATCAGGAATCTTTGCCTACACTTTATCAGTATTAGTTTCAATTGTTTGAGGCTTATGCCTAACATTATCAGTATCCGTTTTGGATTTTAGTTTCAGTTTATTTATCAGTATTTGTTTTGGATTTCAGTTTCAGTTTAGTATTTAAAGCTTTATGCCTAACTTGATAGATTATCAGTTTTCTGTAAAGTTATTGATTTGAAGAAAATACATCAGAATCCTATTTCGATGTCTGTATGAGTTTTCAATACTTTAAGGCTTCGTGCCTACAGTGATTTGATTTTTCAGTTTTAGTAATCTTTCTCTGCTTTGAAATAAGTGCATTCGAAATCTATTTGTGATCATAACATTTTCAGTATTTGAATGTTTCATGTAGATACACCAGTGCATAAAATACTATCTCATGCATATATATCATGTCATTTGTTGCCATGCAATTATGTACTTATAGACCGACATGAGCCTAGTATTTGTTTACTTAAGCTACTTACTGAGCCGTGGTTTTGCTCGCCCCTTATTAATAACATCGCAGATCATACAAATTAGGCTCTCACTTGGAGTTGGGTGCGGGTCCTCAGGGACTATCTTGAGTAGCTATATCAGTCTAAATCCCCCGAGTGCTGTTTTTGTTGCACTTGAGGTATAACAACGATTATTTTGTTATCCATGTATGACATTTTAAATTTGCACAGTACATGCTTATAGATATTTTTGGGATGTAACTTAGGATCGTTCTAGATTATTGTAGCCTCATATGATCATCGAGTGCGATCCGAGAAGTAAATTTTGTCAATTATGTGTTGTAAACTGCCATACATATATATGTAATGATTTTGAAAGTATGTGATGTATCTAGTAGAATGAACTGAGAATCGTGGATTGAAATATGAGGTTGGGAATAGTTGTATTCTATCGCAGGTTATTAAGCTGGGGAAAGTCGATTTTATATAAAGGGGAGTTTTCGACGTTTTTCTTTTATGAGTTTCATATTAAGTGAAAATATTAAGTAAGTCAAATGGTTTAAGAAATGGTAAATTAAACAATGAATGTAAATCAACTGAGGAATGCAAATTTAGTAGAGAGAAGACACTGACATCGAATATAAACCTTAAAGTGAAACGAAAAAGTTAGTTCGTAAATTTGATAAATAGTAAATCAGATTTGAGTGTTAAGTGTACGTCACGACCTTCGGGTCGTGACATTTAATCATAATTCAACTTCAGTCTAGTAGTTTCAAAAATGGACACTCCGTCACAAAAATCTTAACACCATTAAGAATAATTAACAGAAAATGTAAAATGACAAAATTATCCCTTTCAAAAACCCACTGTTTATTTCTTCACATCAACTTTTTTCAAAGTTTTCAAAGGTGTGATTTTACCATTCATGGTTAGATTGAAAAACCCATTAAAAATAGCAAACAATAAACAAATAAATAAACAGAAAATAAATTAAAAGTAAAAAAATAAATAATAAACAAATAAATCTATAAATTTAGTGCAGAACATGAAACACAAATTTAATAAATTATAAATAACGAACAATAATCAAATAAATAAACATAAAATAAATTAAAAATAAAAAAATCAATATCTTTCTAGTATAACCAGCAGAAGTAATCTGACTGCATTTGAAGATTGTGGAGTATATGAAGCTTTACAAGGGTAAAATAGTCATTAAGTTAGGTTTTTAACCGTTGACTTACCGGTTGACTCACGGATGAACTAAGTTGTCTTGCGACATACAAAAGTTTGGGCCGGAGTGTCCATTATTGAAACTAATGGACTGAAGTTGAATTATAACCAAACCTTAAGGAGTTGGGTGTAATTTACCCATTAATTAATCATTAGTATACTATCATAAAGTAGTAATCCATATTCATAAGCACAACTCTAATTATATAGAAGATTTAAAGATTCAAATCATTCAATTGCACAAATTTTCTTCCATAAGACTAAAGAATCCTATGCTCAAGTTTCCATTCAAGATCTTAACCAATTATGAGCAAGCAAGAGTTCAAGATTTTCATCTTAATCATTTTAATAGCCATATCCCTAATTATTATCATCATTTAAGGTTCTAAAAGGTATATGCTATTTTAACTAAAATGGCTTTACCTAAGTGAATCAATATTATCAAGCTAAAATGTGTTTTATCATTAAGATTTTCAATCTATGAGTGAAGTCAAGTATAATTTCATAAAAAGCTAATATTTTCATCTCATAGACATGATCATTTATTCAACTTAAGCAAACATGCAAGTTCAACATTAAAACAATCAAGATTCAATGCATGGATATCAATTAAAGTGTATTTGTTCAAGTTTGCATTTATTCTTGAATGTTGATGTTGTTATTAAATCCTAAGTTCTTTAAAAATTTGGCCATAAGAAAAATTTAAGTTCATGGATGATAAAGCTTCATGCATTTGAATATTTAGGATCCATTTATCATCACAAGTTGTAGGCCAAGGACAATTATGACTTTAGGTAAAGCTTTTTGTGTGTCAAGTATTTCATTTACCTAGGTCATATTTGAATTCTATCATTAAGGTCAAGTTATGATCATTTCATCATTCAAGCATATGACCTTTAATTATTTATATTCCACCAAAAATATATATCATGATGCTTAATGGGAATATGTGAGTCAAGCTATGAAATATAATCGTCTAAACATGCTTGACTAAGATGAACAAAAGTATGAAAAATGTCTACAAGTTCATCAAATTCTCAAAAATATATATACACAAATCATTGAAATAATTCTTGAAATAATGTTTAAGCATTTATTGAAAGAAATTCAAGATTATTTCAAGATTTATGCATTTCATAAATGTCTTCAACAAGAAATATGAATTTGCAATTTTAAGTTCAAGAAAATGATATTAATTGTTGAAAATAATACAAATTGTTGAAGTTGAGGCATGATATCAATGAAAAATGATTTTTCATATTGAAAGGATCATCAAAATGAGGTTAAAACAATGAATTTTAAGTAGAGAAGAAAGAAGGTATCAAGAAAATTAAGAAAACTTCTCAGTTTTTGTTTAAAACCTAGAAATAGACATATTTTGCCTAGAGGGATCGATCCCTAGAGTAAGGGGATCGATCCTTTAATTCCAGAATACAGATTTTCTGCATTTTGTCTAAGGAGATCGATCCTACATGTGGAGGGATTGATCCCTCATCTAATTTCTACAGAATTTTGACACAAAATTCAACTTTTGAGATGCCAAAACTTCGTTTTTGAGTATTTTAAGTCCAAGTAAAAGTTTAAACATTTGTGTAACATGATTTTGGACTTGTATGAATGAAAAATATGAATGAAAAACCATTTAACAATAGATTTTTGCAATTTTGGGAGAATTTGCACCATAAGATGCATTTTTGGTTACAAAGGAGATTATTTTAAGAGTTATGCATATTTTTGCTAAACCAATAAGTTTGAAAACATAAATATGCCAAAACAAACATGTTCACACATATATCATCAAATCATCCAACTTGTGAACATCATGCCATAATTTCTAACATGCATATTTCTCATTGATGCTCATGACATGGCATTTTGCATGAATGACATATTTGACATTTTTGGAGCATATTTGACATTTTTGGAGCAAGAAAATATATTATTAACACATTGCAAACTTGCTCAACTTATAGAAATCCAATAATCATTTCAAAATCATCAAACATGCTTTTCATTCAATCATTCAATGCCTCAAGAACTATTCATCAAACAATCAAAAATCATTTGTCATGCCTTTTGTTCATTCATTTCACTCATAAAGCATCAAAGAGCATCAACAACCATATCATCAAGGCACAAATAATTTAATCAAATAAAAATTTTAGGAGTAAGGAATTAAGCTTACTATACTCTTTTGCTTGAGAGTGCTTTGCCATGATTTGTTGAATCCAAGATTTTCCTCAAGCAAACTCCATAAGGATGTGTTGAGCATTCAAACTTCATTGTTCCATTGTAATTCCATGCTCTAACACTCATACACCAAGCAATTTCAAACATGCTTTGGTACCCAAATTTTCTTGGTCCATGAGAGTTAGTGCAAACAATTTTTTATCCTTTTGGGATCCATTTCAAACACAACTCATCATTATTTACAGCATGCTTTGGCACCCATATTTTTCTAACTACTCTTCCTTTAAATGTGGTTTTTCTATATGTGCATGCTTGAGAGGTGTGGCCTATCCTATTGCATAGTGAGCAAATGAGATATGTATCATGCATAGAATTTTTGCTCACTAGGAAATTCTTAAGATGAGTTTCTTTTTGTTTTGCATTATAGCCTAACCCATCTTTGTCAAAAAAGCTCTTTGGGTCTCTAACATATGATCTAGCTTTTGTTGACCCATGTAGAATCTAGAAAATGACTTATGCAAATTTAGGTTCTTTTTATTCAACTCATTTATCTCTAGGTTAGCCTCTTCTAATTTCTTCTCTAGTTCTAGCTTAGCATTTGTCAAGGCTTCCTTTTCTATTTTCAAATTAGCAATGATTTTCTTATATTTAGAGTTCATGCAATGAAATTCATTTGCTAATTCATTAAAGGCATTTTGTAGTTCATCAAATGTATAAATATTATCTTCACTATAACTACAATTAGCCTCATCATCACTAATAGCCATAAAGCATGAGCAGGCTACCTCATCATCTACGTTTTTCTCATCGGAGCTATCACTATCACTCCATGCAGCCACAAATGCTTTCTTCTTAGGTTTCCTATCCTTTTCCTTCCTAAGTAAGGGACAATCTAATCTAGTGTGCCCCAGTTCATTACACTCATAGCACACTAATGGGTCCTTTTCTCTTCTAGTTGACTCTCCTCTTTGATGTCTCTTATTTTCTCTCTCCTTCATTCTCATGAACCTATTAATCTTTTGGCAAACATTGCCATTTCCTTTTCTTCCTCATTTCCATTCTCATCACTATCATCTCTAATGTTCTCATGAGTGGAAGACTTAAGTGCTAACCCTACTTTTTTTGAAGGCTCTTCATTTCTTTTTAATTTCATTTCATATGTAAGTAGGGAGCCCATAAGCTCATCTAGAGACAAGGTATTAGGATCCTTAGATTCTTCTATTACGGTTACCTTTGCCTCCCAAGATTTTGGCAAGCTATTCAAAATTTTCTTAACCATTTCTACATTGGAATAGGTCTTGCCTAAAGCCTTAAGTCCATTGATTATGTCATTAAACCTAGTGAATATCTCACTCATGGACTCATTTTCTTTCATCCTAAAAAGCTCATAGTCATGTGTGAGCATTCCTACTTTGGTTTCTCTAACTTAATTTGTCCCTTCATGTGTAATGGCCAATTTGTCCCATATTTTCTTGGCATTCTCACATAGGGAGACTCTATTAAATTCATTGGGATCTAATGCACAAAAGAGAGCGTGCATAGCCTTAACATTCAATTGTGCCAATCTCATATCATTTGTGTCCAACTCATCTTCACTCTTAAGGACATCCTTTCCATATACTTTCTGTTGGCTCTTATAGGCAATACCGAGAGGGGGGTGAATCGGTTTTTATCTAACCTTAAGCTCGTTTTGCGATTCTTCTAAATTCTCTAGCCTATTTGAATATTTTCTAAGTTCTCTAAGCTAGGCAAACATGCAATCAAAGTTCAATGCAATAATCACAAATATAATTGCAAGTAATTAAAGAGAGTAGGGAAAGAGAGATTTACACAATCGATTTATAGAGGTTCGGCTACCTTGCCTACGTCCTCTACCTTGAGACGCTCCCAAGGATTTTCCCAAATTCACTATATTTGAATTTGTCTTTACAATCCCTCTTTTCAAGGCTCAAGAGAAACCTCTCTCTTTTTCTAGGCTCAAGAGAAACCTCTTCTCCCTCTTTTTCTAAGGCTCAAGAGAAACCTCCCTCTTTTTCTAAGGCTAAAGAGAAACCTCCCCTTTTTACAAGGATTGAATTGGATAACAAGTTGTGTAATCAAGGAAGACCTCTAAGTAGGCAAATGATTACAGAAATTGAGCACAATGAAAAGCCTATACAAAGTTTGTGCTAAGCAATACAAGAAATAGATGAATGATAGAAGATGAAGACTCTTTATCTCTTGAATTGATGTTGAGGCTTGAGGAAGATGAATAAGATGATGAAAGATGTTGCTTGGTTGTTCCTCTTATTTCCTTTAGCTTCTAAGCCTCTATTTATAGTCCCTTGGATGGTTTGTGGACGTTGGTTGGAGCCAAAACAGAAAGTAGCCGTTGTGTCTCACAGAAAATAGCCGTTGGGGACTTTCTGACATAAAGGGATCGATCCCTTTCCTTAGGGGATCGATCCCATGCTTCATTTTGGCCTTCCGGGGCACACTGCCAAAAAGGGATCGATCCCTTTCCTTAGGGGATCGATCCCATTCTTCCAGAATGGGTTTTTCCTGCACTTTTGGGTTAGAAATGATGTGGTCTTTGATCCTAATTCAACCCAAAACATATTGGCACTTTTGTGGGAGTTTTTCTTGACTTTCTCAAATGAAAACATAGTCTAAATATTCATCAAGTGATTTTCTAAAAATATTCAAGACATTACAAAGTATTAAGACCACTAAGAGTATGTAATTAAATCATGGTCTTTAGTTTGATAAAATCACTTGAAAATGGATTGAGAGAATCATGTGTGATGAGGCAAATTTACAATATGAATTAAAACATTAAAGCTTACTTAAGTTTTTGTCATTTCAAAATATATATTGCAATTTAAAGCAAACACTTTCTTCATTGGAATTTTGGGACCATTAACTATTACTCTCCACACTTCGTAGTCATTTGATTGCACAAACAACATCATCCTAATTTTTCAATATGAATAATTTTCTCAATTGAAAAGTGAAGGTCTAACTAACAAGTGTCCCTCTTCTCCTAGGGGTGTGCCTACATTCAAGTGAGCTATTTATGATCATTTTACTCGATAGACGTTAATCTAAATCAATCTTGAGCCCAAGCTCTGATACCAATTGTTGGCTCTATAGACTAAACCAAGAGGGGGTGAATCGGTTCTTAGCTAACTTTATATTGGTTTTTCGATTCTTCTAAATTCTCTAGCCTATATTGAAGTTTTCTAAGTTCTCTAGACTATGCAAGCATGCAATCCAAATTCAATACAATAAGCACAAATATAATTGCAAGTAAATAAAGAGAGGAGGGAAAGAGAAATGTACGCAAGCGATTTATAAAGGTTTGGCAACCTGGCCTACGTCTTTTACCTTGAGACGCTCCCAAGGATTTTCCTTAAATCCACTAACTTGAATTTGTATTACAATCCCTCTTTTTCAAGGCTCAAGAGAGACCTCTCTCTTTTTCTAGGCTCAAGAGAAACCTCCTTCTTTTTCTAAGGCTTAAGAGAAACCTCCCCTCTACAAGGTGTGAATGTGTTTATAAAGGATGTAATCAAAGGAAGGCCTCTAGGTAGGCAAGTGATTACAAAGATTAAGCTCTAGAAAAGATAATCTAAAGGATTTGTGCTATAAAGTACAAAGATGTTGAGAGTAATAGAAGATATTGAATTCTAGCTCTTGAACTCTTTGAAATGCTTGGAGAAGATGAAGAAATTGAAGAATGATATGTCTTGGCTGCTCTCTCATCTTTCTTGAGCTTCCAAGCCTCTATTTATAGTCCCTTGGATGGTTCCTAAACGTTGGTAGGAGCCAAAACTGAATGTAGCCGTTGTATCTTATAGAAACCAGCCGTTGGAGGCTTTTCACGTGTAAAGGGATCGATCCCTTCCCTTAGGGGATCGATCCCATGCTTCCTTTTTGCTTCCTGGGAGCATTCTGCCATTCTGGGATGGATCCCTCATCCTGGGGGACCGATCCCTCATGTTTTTCCTACACTTTTTTGGGCCATTTTGGGTTAGAAATGTGTAGACTTTGATTTTAATTTATCCCAAAACATTCTAGAATTTTGTGGGAGTTTTTCTTAACTTTCTCAATTGAAAACATAGTCTAAAAACTCATTAAGTAATTTTTGAATGTTGTGTTCAAATATATTCTTGAAAACATTACTTAATGAGAATATGCAAAACCATTTTATAAGGTATTAAGACCAATAAGAATATATCATTAAATCATGATCTTAGACTTAAAATGGTTTGAGAAAATCATGTATGATAAAGCAAATTTACAATATGAATCAAAACAGAAAAGATCACTTAAGTTTTTGTCATTTCAAAATACATATGTCAATTTAAAGCTAATAAAACACTTAGCGAAAATAGGTGAAACAAGAAGAAGAAATGCAGCAGAACAGGGACGATGAAGAAGGCTAAAGAATTTGGTAGAATATTATCTGTTGTCTCTATTTTATTTGTGAATTTTAATATTTTTTATTTATAAAAATCAGATATGGTCCTAAAGGTCTAAAATACCCACTTATAATTTCATTATTTACACAATATGCCACTGCACAGTAAGTTGCTATTCCATGTTAGATTTTGTATTTTTTTATTTTTATTTATTTTCCAGGTCAAAAAATGGGTGAAACAAGAAGAAAAAATGCAGCAGAACAGGGACGATGAAGAAGGCTAAAGAATTTGGTAGAATATTATCTGTTGTCTCTATTTTATTGGTGAATTTTAATATTTTTTATTTATAAAAATCAAATATGGTCCTAAAGGTCTAAAATACCCACTTAAAATTTCATTATTTACACAATATGCCACTGCACAGTAAGTTGCTATTCCATGTTAGATTTTGCATTTTTTTATTTTTATTTATTTTCCAGGTTAATTTACGTCAAAGGTTGACTATTTGACTAGCCCTTGAGAAAAGACTAATTTACCCATGCACATTCTTACTATTCCTAATTCTGTCCCCTTAGTATTTTATTATTTTTATTTTCTGATTTATATTTATATTTTTATTATCTCTCCATATTTGGGTCAAATATAGTCAAAGGTGGGCTTTCTAGGTGGTTTGACCAAGTGGGAGTAGTGAATTACTAAACTACCCCTAAACAAGTGATTTTCATTTCGTTCACATTGTTTTTAGCATTTTTGTGTAATTCAGTTCACAAGTTGGTTCCACATGAAACTTCTTTACACGAGGGTTACATGTCCAAAGTCAATTTGGTTTGATTGTTATTCAAAAAAATCTTTTCGGCCTATGGACACAATTGTTATTTCCGAATTTGTTTCATGTAAACTGAGGCACACTAAAGAAAAGAATTAGGAAAAATGGAGCTCTTACTAGTTTTGTATCTCGAGCCCCCGATTCACAATTTGCCACTTCGGAACTCATTCGAGCTATGGTTTGTGCTATGGGACCCACTAGGCAGGTTTATCGACTCTTGCAAAATTCATAAAAATTAATCTTTATAATTTGCCTTAATATATTAACTTAACGCATTGAGGAGTTATAGGAAAAATTAGGGAATTTAGGGATCTCACATCCATACTAACCTTGTCTTCATCCCTTCCGAATCCATCCTCCATTGTTTTCATCAAAGCTCCCATGTTTCATATAACCCTTTTTTTATGACTCTAACCTCTTAGACAAGTTATTTCAAGCTGAAAAATACATTGAGTTTCATAATATTCCACCCTTCCAATAGCTCTCCATATTGTCTTCTATATGATTGAGCAAGCTTTAACATGGTACCAATGGATGTATAAGAAAAATCAACTTCTGGATTAGAGTTCCTTTACTCGTGCCTTAAAACTTCAATTCGATCCCTCTACCATTATGAAGCATCAGGCTACCCTTTCAACCTCAAATAGACCTCCACCATCACTGCCTACCAGATAGAGTTTGAAAACATCTAACAAAGTTTTTGGTCATATAGATGAATATTTATTGAATTGCTTTATTTTGGGCCTTAAATTTGAAATTCAAAGAGAGCTTATTATTCTAAAACTCACACTCTTAAGCTTTTGGCCGAGCTAAACTCTTAGAAGCAAAGTTTTTGGATGCTCTATCATTTCTAAATTGTTTTCCTCCTAGACCACCACCACCTTTCCTACCAACACCTTTTTAGTTAAATAGCTCTCACCAACTGAAATGAAAGCTCAATGCGAAAAAGGCTTGTATTTCAACTGTGATGAACCTTATATGCCAGACCATTGATATAAGATCACCCCATTTTTCTTGTTATAAGTAAAAAATGGCAAAAGACACTATGTCAACCCCCACATAATATCTTTAGCTTTCGTTCCACCACCCTTACACCTTAAACATACATATCTAAGGACTCCATGGATTTCCAAGTTTCTCTATATGCCTTATTTGTAGAGGTGGCAAAAATTGGCCCGAGCCCGAAAATCCGCCCGAATCCGCCCGAGATCGAACTGGGACCAGCCCGAATTGATCAAAAAAGTCAAAGGCCCGTAACCGAAAAAGCCTGTAACCGAAAAAACTCGAAACCGAAAAAGCTCGAAATCGAAAAAACTCGAACCCGACACAACTCGAACCCGACATAACCCAAGCCTGATACGATCCGAAACCGAGACCGACCCGAACCGAAAACCGAAAAATCGAATTTATAACCCGAGAAAACCCGAATTATAATTATATAATTATTATTTAAAAATAAATAAATAATTGATACACTTTTTTAATTAAAAAGTTTAAAATTTTGAAAACAATTATTATTTATTATACAATTTTATCAATTATATAATACCAGCATAATAAATATTGAATCTTTTTAATTAAATTAAGTTAATTTAAAACACCATAATATATGATATCAAATAATCTTTAATATTATCCTTATTGCATTTATAATAATAAATATATTATTAATTTGACATTTGATTTTATTATAAAAATCATTTTAACATTTTATTATTTTTATTTATAATAAAATTTTAATTTTAATATATAAATAAAATATATAAAAATTATATAATTTCAATATTTGTTTGAAACTTTGAATTTGATATTTTGTACAACACATTAAAAATATTTTTAATAAAATTAAATTTAAACTATATTTTCTTAAAGTTTCAAGTATAGAAAGATATTAAATTTAGATTAAAAAAAACCTAATGTTAAAATTAAAATTGAAGTTTTTAAGATTAGAAAAAGTTAAGTAATTAAATTAAACAATACAAATACAATTTTTTTTATACTTGGGTATCATTAAAAGAGAAAATTATAGTGGTAATTTTATTTTTAGCCTTAAAACAAAAGACATTAAAAAATCAAGCTAGTGATAATTAATTATTTATTATATTATAATAATCTTATACATGAATAAACTAATTTGGTATCTTATAATAATAAATTGGAGAGGGAAAACTTTATCTATTTCATTTGGATGGGCGCGAGAGGTGCTCGGCTGTGTTTTTGAGCTGGCGGGAATACTCAAATTTCTTTTTTCACATTTTGTCGGCGGGTTCAGTAAAAAATTAGTACGGTTAATGCTTAATTACGGTAAATATTTTTCCCCTTGTCTCGGTTAAGTGCTTAAGTTCAACTTTTTAAATAATAAATAGAGCAATGTCCTTTTTTTTTTTAATTTTTAACTTATCTTTACACTTCTTATTTTTAATTAATGGTATTAATAATTTAAAATTCATTTGAATTGACGATAAAATTAATATCTAATGAAGTGCAATGAAATCAAAATTAACACCCAATATTGTCATGAGTGTTAAAAGTTGCAAATTTGAAGATCAATAGTAAAGACGAATAGTTAGCCTCTTTGAGGGGTCTTGCCGTCTTGGCCCTCCTAAACTTTTGATATATATATATATATATATATATATATATATATATATATATATATACACACACACACACACACACACGCACACACACACACACACACACACACACACAATATATATATTTGTAAATTAATAAATAAATTTATTTATAATAAATAGTTTTGGTCCCTCTAAATTTTTGAAAATTTTTTTATATATAACGTTTGTATACCATTTTATATTTTTTAATTCTTGTGATTATATGTGTGGATAATGTTAATTTAGTAATATCTATTATTTAACATTTTAATTAGATATTCAATGAATTGGTGTATATCTAATATTATTATGTTAATCTAATATTATTATGTTAATGTGAATATGAAAAAAAATTAGTACTCAATTTGGAATAGTTTTTTTGATAGCAAATAAAATACATAATATAGTTAATAAATAACGTCTTATCATAATAATTTATATGTTATTATAACTTTAAAAATAATATCTTATCATGTGATATATAATCAACTATACAAGCTCTTAATTATATAAAATAGATTATTAATATGTTTATCTTATCATAATGATTTGTATGTTACATTATAATAATCTCTTACCATGTAATATAGAATAAATTAAACAATCTCTCATAGCATATTATAGTTTTAATTTCAGATATTTTTCATTCCAATTTCTTATCATGCTTTTAGAATATACTCTTGTTTTTAATTTCAAACATTTAATCTCTTATGATGTATTCATGTAATTTAGTTTAACTTGATCAATTAATAATCATAATATTGGATGATTAAATAGATATTGACCTTCTCAACTACTTTTTTAGTCAAAAAAGTGTTTTTTTTAATTTATTATAATGAGTTACAAATAAAAAATAAACATAATATACTATATATATATATATATATATATATTAAGATTTACATTATAATAAAATGTCATATATGTTAAATTATCAATATCTTAAGAATTGTATCTTAACATATTATGAAATTTCTATTAATTTAATTTTAGTACTTTATGTCTAAAATTTTAAAATCTTATTATCTTAAGAATAAATTATTATTATTATTATTATTATTATTATTATTATTATTATTAATCAGTAAACTATTTTTTTGGCCAACAATGTTTCATTGAATTTTAAATTGCAAGTTGTGTTAAAATAAAAATAAAATTTACAACAAATATAACAAATTCCCAATCTAGCTCACGTGGTTAAACATATAACAATAAATATAAGAGGTCATGGTTCAAATCTTTGTACAAGCATATAATTTTGATTACTTTCATATAATTGATGAACAAGTTCAGGTACCATATACTACTTGATCAAAAGTTAATCGAGTATAGCGTACCCTAAGGGTACTACCTGAATCCTATACAGGTAATAAGAACACTATCCGAACCCTATAATTTTCGATTATAGAGTCGAGTAGTGTCGGGTACCTGATTATATATTACCCATTTACATCATTATATCAAATGTTTTTTTTTGGTACATTATATCAAATGTTATTATTTATAATATAATGTCAATTGGTGTATATAACTTGTTTAATTTAATGTTCTAAATTTTTAATGAGATATTTGATTAATTAATGTGTTTGAGTATGATTATATTTAATAAAAATAATGTTATATTATGATTTATGTACAAACTAAAAACAAAATAAATATAAAATTGAGATAATTAATTGGCCAATTATTCATAATATTAATTATTTTTTTAATGTATACTATAATTTTATTCAACATTATAATTGAAGATACTTAAATTTAATTTAATTTAATTATTAATTATGTTGGTATTTAAAAGACAAAATAAATGTAAAAAAGATACTTAAAAAATTTAAAATTTTATTAAAAATATAATATAATTATTAAAGAAGCTAATTAAACAAAGTAAAAAAAAAAAGAAATTGATTGAATTAAGAGTATCTAAATTCCAATGACCCAATATTGACAAAAAAAAACATAATGACTCAATAAGTTATTGTTAAGAATATAAAGCTATTTATATAAATGTTTAATTGTTTAGTGTGATTTATTTATAATTTGTTAGTTATTTATTTGTAAAGCTAATACTTTTGTATTTTCACTTTCTTTTAGTTTTACTATATATATTTGGCTCATTTAAAAAATAAATTTTTATATAATTATATATTTTATAACAAATGTAAATATCACAGGAAATTAAAAAAATAAATAATAATTATCAACTAATAAAAACATTAAAATGTAAAAATTTATATTTATATAAATTTAGTCAAAACAACAAAAGAAATTAAAAATAATGAATAATAATATTTTATTTATGAGAGTTTTGTGTGAAAGGAGATCTGTTTGATTTTTATTTTTCAATTCCCTCCAAACAAGCTTTTTCCACATTACTAAAAAATTTCAAATTCTTTAGGAATATGCCTTTTCCCTCCATTGAGAATTACATGAAAAACCTTCAAAAGCAAACTTTGAAATATCTTTATCTCAATATACTGTCATGCAATGTAGATATGATAATTAAAAAAAATGAACATAATAGTGGATCAAATTTTGATAAAAATTAGAAAAGAAATTGTGTTTGGTATATCAATATAAATTTTAATACAATAATTTTTATATTTTATATGATACAAATATATTTGATGCAATACGAATACAAAATATATATGTATATGTATATATATATATATATATATATATAATATATATACGAATTATGAAGTCTAATATAATGTAATGTCTATTATAATCGTTTTAATTATAATTGAAATTCAAAGATGATTTTTTTTATTACAAGGGAAATATTAAATAACTGAAGATGGAGGTGTTGGATTCAAACCCAAGACTTACAATATGTCACAACTCATCTTTAACCACTAGGCTAAAAGGTTGTTGGCAATTCAAAGATGATTTTTAGTAATTGGAGTTTGTGGATAAAAAAATTAATTAGTATAGAAATCCAGATGCTTCCAAGGCAAAAGTTTACAATAGCAGAGTGCTTTCATTTTTTGCAAATGCAATGCAAGATTTAAAACTTTTTCAATGTCTTTTACGTCTTCGAGTATTTTACTTGTAATTCTTTTTACGATAATTAATCAATTATAATTAAAAATTATGTACTGGTCCATCATTTACAAGTGTGAACTTTATGTATTATTCTGATAGATCTCACGTGACTTTAAATTTTGATTAATTAATTATAATGTAATAATTATAGATCATATGTTTTCTTTTATTATTGTAGATAACTATATTCTTCATTGGTCCACTCCCAATGTTTTCAAAATCATCCCAACCGAATTTCTCTCTCTATATATATATTATACAATTCCCATTTATTAAATTTTAACTTTAATTTAGCATTTTTATTATATTTTTATTTAACTATATAAAATTAAATTAATTATTACATTCAAAATTATAAAATATTTATAATTTATAAAATTTTAAAATAATTTGACTAAGCCCGCTAAGCCCGCCCGATTAAAACCAGACCGAACTCGAAACCGGACCTAAACCGAAAAAACCCGCAACTGAAAAAACCCGAAACCGATAAAACCCGCAATCGAAAAAATCCGAGACCGAAAAAACTCGCAACCGAGAAAACCCGAGACCAAGAAAATCCGAGATCGAAAAAACCCGTAATCGAAAAAACCCGTAACCGAAAAAATCCGGACCGAAACCCGCCCGAACCGCCCGTTTGCCACCCATACTTATTTGACCAATCCTCCTTATCTACAATGAAAACCACAGGGGCCATTACAAGAAAACCGATTACAATACTTATTGATTCAATTAACACTAACAATCTTTATGCAACCTAGAATTGCTAAGTTTTTGGGGCTCACCATCCAACCAACTCCTCAGTCTTTAGTAGTATTTGGTAATGAAGAAAATCTAAATAATTTGAGGTTTACACAAATATTGATTTGGAACTTTAAGTACATTATTTCACAATGGATTTCCTTCTCCTCGATGTCAATGATGTTGATGTGATTGTAGGATTACAATGGCTTCTTAATTGGGTCATGTTCTTTTGTATTTTGGCAATCTTTACATGTCATTTAGTTATCATGGTTCCCTCATAACCTTATCTAGTAATAAACCAACCTTACATTCTTCCTTTTCTTATATTTAATTTTGTCGTTTAATGCACACCAATTCTATAACATTAGCCTACTTTCTTACCAATACCACAAAAACACTAACACCTACTCCCTCTAATCACCCTAACATCTAAAACATTATTAACAACTTTGCTTCAATCTTCTCCACATCATATGTAACGTCTGAAACTAGAAAATCCGAACTAAAATTTTCCTTTTTACTACTATCTTTCTCATTCGATTATTCGGTATCAGTGGGTTTGCATTCGATGTCAGTGTAAGTTCCCTTACAATTCCCATTGAAATTTAACTTTTATAAAATTAAAATTATTTAATTCATAAATAAGAAATAAGAGAATTAGCATAAAATCTATAACATAATATCTACCATTCCTATCTATAACCATTCAGAGCAATTTACATGCCACAAACATTACACTATTTACATCTCATAATAAATACATATGTTGTGCATTTACAAGTCTGAATATAAATATAAAATTCTACATATACCTATTGCTGACTACTTTAAACTTCTAGTAACTTGTCACAACGGTAAGCATGTATATTGATGGGCAATCTGGGATGGTAAGAAGGAGGTGAGCTTTGGGAAAAGCCTAGTAAGAAACACATATAAAAGTATGCATTATATGCAGCTAAATAAATGATTATATTACTAATCACGAATAAAAGATATATTAAATATAAATATTAAAATGAAATAAAAATAATTATTTCCTAACAGCTCACTAGGGTAAACTATAGGAAGGATACTATAGTCAGCTAGTGATAGGTTGATATTTTATTAATTTTATATGTGCTAATATATTTGTTTTATTGATGTTTTATGCCTAAAAGAGCTTACTAATATTTATTATATGTTTTAGATACTAAATATCAAAGTTGAAATTAAAAAGAGCTAAAAAGAGCAAAGTATAGATTTTTCTGTCCAGTTCAAAAAATTGATGAATTTGACCAAGTTAATAACTTGATCTCAAGAAGTGGCCTCCATGAAAGTTGTAGAGAACTTGTCAAGGTTTCCGGAATGTACAAGATCACAAAATTCAAAGTTCGTTTGATGGGTCAAACGTCTGGACAAAATCAGTATGAAATTCTAGGCAGAAAAACGAGATTGAGAAGAAATTCCAACAAAGCAAGTTCAAGACAAGATTTTGTTAAGACAAGATTTTTTTGAGACAAGATAATTTCTTAAATTTATTATGCCTTAGATCTGTAATTTATTAATAAAAATAGGCCTTAGGAATTTTATTTAGAAAATAATTGTAAAAAGATGATGAGATAAAGGTAAAAGTTTGATTAGTCAAATTACTTGTTTCCTAAGTAAACTCTTATCTTAATCCCATATTGCTTAGGAAAGTCTTTTAAACTCTTCCTTAGGCCTATATAAAGAGCACAAGGCTCTCATAAACAGCATCCTTCGCATCCCGCTTCCCCCTCTCCTCTCTTGTATAGTTTTAGAGTAGATTTAATAAAAAATTTTATTATTTTGTTGATTTCTTTATTATATTTAATTCTGGTTTTTTTTCTTTATTTAGAGTAATATTGTTTGTGTGTTCTTGCTTGCTAGTTTATAATCTTGATTAGTAATTCTAATTTTATATTATTAAAGACTGCTTCTTTGATTGTTTCTTGCATGATATTTGTAATCTTTATAATATATAATTTGAAGTTTACATTCTTGAATATGAATGGTGAGTAGATGTCTTGTTCAGTTATGAGGTAAATTAATTGTTCTTGGAAAAAGTATGTTGTGAGATTTTAAACTTATAATATAATTGTTGATTAAGTATCCAAAATTCTTTGAGCATATTTGCATGATTATTTGTTTGATTAGATAGGAGGCCTACTATTTAGTTAAATTAAATAATCTACAGCCAGATTAAAATCATAAATCCATAATAGCTTGTGAATTTAATCACTAGGGATTAGGAGAATTAAGGTTTAAGTTAAATAAATCGCACTGAATGAGTTTGTTACTTAATGTTGACTCAAATCTTTCTAGATATTAGTGCTGCTATTAAAACTTAATCTATAGTGCTGAGCATAGGTAAATTTTGATAGTTAGAGATTAATTAAGACATTGAGCCTTTAATTAACAACACAGTAAGGAAAGATAGGTGTAATTGGATGATGGGGAATTACACTACGGTTGACTACTTAATTGATAATGATTTTAAAAAATCAATGATCAACATCATATCCCAAGAATAATTAATTACCTTGTAACTAAAGTTTTGTGGTATTTGATATTTTCTAATTTATTTAATTGTTTATTTTTCTGATTATTTTCTTAGTTATTATAGTTTAATTGAAACCCCCCCAAATCTTTTTCTCTCTCTAAATAATACTTAGGTATTTAATTTAAATAATTAACTTGAATAAAACAATCTCTGTGGGATCGATCTTTGTTTGCCCTTTCTATAGGTTTAAGTAAAATAATTTATTATTGGTACCTGCGACATTACCAATTTTCGACGTCGTTGCCGGAGATTGTTATTTATTTAAGTTATTTATTATAATTTAAAGATCTAATTATTTTCTTTTCTTTCTTGCTTGCAAGGTTTGCATGCCTGACGAGGACTCTAGTTACAGACTTCGAAAGATAAGAGACTACATTCAAGCAACCCAAAGCGTGGTGCTACAAATGCCCCAACCACCACCATCCACTTCTAATGATCCACCTTCCACTGAGCCCACGTTCAATCGTACTTTTGAATTCTCTAGTGATTCAGAAGAGGACACCATGGCTCAAACGCTAATAGAACCTTGAAGGAGTTGGCAGCACCCACTATGAACCAACAACCCCTTTGCATAGCCTATCCTACTTTAGATGTTGCTTTTTAGTTAAAATCTGGTTTGATACATCTTTTACCAACTTTTCATGGTCTTGCAGGTGAAGATCCACACAAACATCTAAAGGAGCTCCATGTTGTTTGCCCCACCATGAAGCCTGCTGGGGTTAGTGAAGAGCAAATCAAGCTGAGGGCCTTTCCATTCTCTTTGGCAGATGCAGCCAAGGATTGGCTCTACTATTTACCTTCTGGAACCATCAATACTTGGGATGAAATGAGGAAATTCTTCTTAGAAAGGTATTTTCCAACCTCAAAGGCAGCCAATATTCGCAAAGAAATTTGTAGAATTAGGCAATTTGATGGTGAGTCATTGTATGAGTATTGGGAAAGGTTTAAAAGGCTTTGTGTTAGTTGCCCACATCATCAGATTCATGAGCAACTATTAATCCAATACTTCTACGAGGGACTATTACCCTATGATAGAAGCATGATAGAAGCAACTAGTGGAGGAGCTTTGGTGGATAAGACCTCTCAAGAAGCTCAAAACTTGATAGCAAACATGGCTGCCAATTCTCAACAATTCAGTTTTAGGTGTGATCCACCACCACCACCACCTAAACAAGCACATGAGGTAAGTACTTCTTCATTGGAAAAATAAATTGTGGATTTAACCTCTCTTGTGCGTCAGATGGCTGTAGGTAATATGCAACTAACTTAGGACACCCTACTGACATGTATCCAACTCTTCAAGAAGATTTAATGGAGCAAGCTAATGCTTTAGGAGGTTTTCTTGGGTCTTCCCAAGGTAAGTATGATCCTTATTTAAGCACTTACAACCCTGGTTGGGGGAATCACCCAAATATGCAATATGGAAATAGGCCTACACCTTATGTTCCACCACATAATTGGCCAAACAATTTCCAACCTCCTAGACCACAGCCTCAGGAAAGACCTCAAACCCAAAGTAGCACTCAGTCTCTTGAAGATATGGTAAATAACCTAATTTCTACAACTTTACAAACTCAACAAGAAAATAATCAAAGATTTGCACATCTTGAGAACCAAATGAGTCAAATGGCTACTGCCATAAGCAAACTTGAAGCCCAATGGTCAAACAAGTTACCTTCTCAACCTGTGGTGAATCCAAGGGAGAATGTGAGTGCCATTTTTCTTAGGAGTGGGAAGGAAATTGAATCCAAGGAGAATGCATATGAAGAGGTCGACATTAAGGTTCCACCACATAAAAATGTCGTCAACCTCCCCCCTATTTATAGAGATTTTGACAAGGTAAGTGAAAAAGTGTCCCTTTTAATGTAGGTACTTACCCTCCTCCTTTTCCTAGTAAGTTGACAAGATCAAAGAAAGAAGAACATGTTGACATCATCATAGAAGCAAAAGAAGAAGTTGACAACAATGTTTCAAAGCCTAAGGTAAGTGATAAGAGAGTACCATTTAATACAGGCTCTTACCCTCCTCCTTTTCTTAGCAGGTTAGCCACAACAAGATAGAGGAGCAAGACAAAGAGATCTTGGAAACCTTTAGGAAAGTGGAGGTAAACATTCCTCTTCTTGATGCTATCAAGCAAGTGCCTAGGTATGCAAAATTTTTAAAAGAATTGTGCACTAACAAAAAGAAATTAAAAGGTGATGAAAAAGTAGTTGTGGGGGAGAATGTGTCTGCCATCATTCAAAGAAAACTTCCCCCAAAGTGTGGAGATCCTGGCATGTTTAGTATTCCCTGTAAGATAGGTAACACCATAATTGATAAGTCCATGATAGATTTAGGAGCTTCTATAAATGTCATGCCTTTATCAATTTATAAATCTTTAAATCTTGGACCTTTGAAAGAGACTGGTGTTATTACACAATTGGCTGATAGAACTAATGCTTATCCTGAAGGGATATTAGAGGATGTTCTTGTGCATGTTGATAAATTAGTCTTCCCAGCAGACTTTTATGTTCTTGATATGGAGGATGATAATTCTCCTATTCCAACACCAATGCTGCTAGGGAGACCATTCTTGAAGACATCTAAAGCCAAAATAGATGTGGACAAGGAAACACTAACCATGAAGTTTGATGATAACATAGTGGATTTGAACATCTTTGGAGAAGTAATGGTAAGTCAGAACCAAAAGAAATCAAAGAAAAGGTTTGCATTTGGGATTAGATAATGGAAGGTAGAGCAGTCAAGCTAACGACATTAAACAAAAGCGCTACTTGGGAGGCAACCCAAGGATGTAAAAACGAGGGAGTATTTCTTTCCTTACTTGTATTACCGTTAAATTTTTGAGTTTTTATTGTTCTTCTTTGCATGCTAGACTTACTTTGAGGACAAAGTAAGATTTAAGTGTTGGGGGGAATAATGGTTTATTATTCTATAGAGTTTTTTTTTAGGAAGAGGAATTTTAAAAAAAAGAGGTAAAATTTTTTAGAGTTTTAAAAGATCATGATATGTTTTCTTTCTTTTAAGTATTGATTCTAAACTAAAACAAAGTTTTATAAAAAGGTTGAAAGTATTTTGATTGTTATTATTGTTGAAGTGAATACTTTCTAAAGAATTTATTTGAGTTCATGATTAAATATGATTGTTCATATGATATTGATAATGTGATTAGTTCATTGAAGTTGGTATAAGCAAAGGATAAATAGACAAGAACATAAAAAAATTAAAAAAAAAAAGAAAAAGAAGAAAAATAGAGGTTGAAAGCTTTAAATTCTACTCCAATGTTTTGAGTTGCTTGATCTTATTGATTAAATTCTTAAAGTGACTTGAAATATGAGTATGCAAAGCACTTTAAAAGAGGGCTTACTTGTTGAGTAACCGGGTGTTGGTATCACCAATATTAACATTCGCATAAAAAGGTAAGTAAGTATTTAGAGAAACCATTGTTAAAACCTCAAAAGAAAAAAGAAAAAGAAGGAAGAGAAAATAGAAAAGAAAAAAAAGTTCTTGATCTATTGACTTTGTTCGTAGTAATGTAAAATGGATAATTGCAAAATTGATATTATATGTTTCAGTTGTGTTGATTGTGAATTTTGCATGAATTTACTTAGAAGTATGCATGAATATGAGAAGTAATGATTAGAATATGATTGACTTGATTATTTGACTATTGTTGAAGTTATGAGTTAAGAATTGAAAGATTTGAAAATATGTCCATGATCTTAATCTTGTTTTGAGTCTTATTTTGAATTTTTAGGATTGAGTCTTAAGTAAAAGATTTTGTAGGTATATCTTCTTAAAACCCTCACGAGACACAACTCGTCCACTAAGGGTGACCTAGGGGTTTACATGCTTATTGCATAAGCTAAATGCAATCGTTATTCCTACGAAAGTGAGTTAGGATTTAAGATTTGGATTTTAGGATTTAGAATTAGGAAGTTAGTTTAGGTTTTGCTTGAAGACAAGCAAAAGCTAAGTGTGGGGGAATTTGATAGGATGATATTTTATTAATTTTATATGTGCTACTATATTTGCTTTATTGATGTTTTATGCCTAAAAGAGCTTACTAATATTTATTATATGTTTTAGGTACTAAATATCAAAGTTGGAATTAAAAAGAGCTAAAAACAGCAAAGTACAGATTTTTCTGTCCAGTTCAAAAGATTGATGAATTTGACCAAGTTAATGACCTGATCTCAAGAAGTATCCTTCATGAAAGTTGTAGAGGACTTCTCAAGGTTTCTGGAATATATAAGATCGCAGAAATTGGAGTTCTTTTGATGGGTCAAACGTCTAGACGAAATCAATACAAAATTTTGGACAGAAAAAACGAGATTGAAAAGAAATTCCAACAAAGCAAGTTCAAGACAAGATTTTGTTGAGACAAGATAATTTCTTAATTTTATTATGTCTTAGATCTATAATTAATTAATAAAAATAGGCCTTAGGAATTTTTTTTAGAAAATAATTGTAAAAAGATGATGAGATAAAGGTAAAAGTTTGACTGGTCAAATTACTTGTTTCCCAAGTAAACTCTTATCTTAATCCCACATCGCTTAGTAAAGTCTTTTAAACATCGCTTATGAGTGATTGACGATGGCCATTCCCACATCGATAGTCAAAACTTGTAAGTTATTGGTTGTTGCTAGCACGTCTTTCAAAGAACCTCAAAAGAATGAGTGTGTATCATAAGTATAAAGTGAAGGTGGGAGATAGAGACCTAATAGCAGATATGCTAATATTGCACAATTACAACCTTGGTGTCATCTTGGATATGGATGGGATGGCCATCGATCGTATCTACACTGCTATAAGAAAACCGTAACCTTCTCCCTACCTAGTCCACATATAATATGATTTGACAAATAACGAAGCAATAAATGCTCATTTGTTTTATTCCAAATATATTGGAGTAATACCAGTAAAGGCATAATGGCCTCCGTGGATGGGGAAACGATGAAAATGCCCTTACTTTAAAATTATTCCTTTTGAGTCATAGTAGACCAACATGATTTAGAATCGACTGATTTGACAGAGTAATTAATAGTGTAAGGATGCATTACATGCAAAATGATCCATTTATTAATCCTGTCAGGATTCCTTTGTCGGAATCGAACAAGATCTTAAATGCTGATATTAATGTGAGAAGGGATACCCTTAGCATATTGATGTTAAGATCATTGGTTAAATTTATATTGAAGAGAAAGAAATAAATTTTTAAATGACAAATATGTCCCTATGTTGGACTATGTTCTAAATTGTGATAAAACCAATTGATCTTGAAGCCATTAGTAATGATGAAATTATTGATGGTATAAAGGATGTAATACGTGTATAACGGTCCTTATTACTAATCCCATCTACCTTTAGAGTACTGATGCGACTTGAAATGTGTATAGTGGGAAGTCGCCGAATGATTGGCCCTGTTATTAATTCTTAAAGGCCTAAATTAAAAGTATATTGACAGGATATTTAATAGAGAATCGTTGGATACCATGAAAAGTGAAATAATTCTTGATTGTGACTGAGAAAGTGATCAGGATATTTGATGAAATTCATATCAGTACTGTTAATTCTGGTCTATACATTTATTCTATTTTCGATGTATTAAACAGATATGCTTTGCAGAATTGTATGTTGACTGGAGTATTTTAAATTTGAAGAATATTTATAAGAACCATAAAGTAATTGTAAGAGCAGAAAAAGATGATAGCTAACCTGAATTATTAAATGAAAATGATTTCAAAGTGAATTACAGTAATGAATCGGTTAGCTATGAAATGTGTTAGTTAAATGATTATATTTAATACAGCATACTAATTAAGATGATTGATACGCTGTGAAGTATAAGTAAATAGGTGAATTAAGGCAGAATATGTGTTAAAATGAGTTAAATGTTAAATGTTAAATGTCTTTGCCTTGAGTATATACAGTGGAAATGATAGGACATAGAAACAAAGTGTCCAAAATGGTATGAGGTTTATAATTAAAAAGTATCGGATGTTATTCCTAATAAATTTTCAGAGTAATATAGATTTGAGAGATCGGGTTAACATTGACCCGACTATTGATATGGAATCTATATCTAAGCTTGTATCAGAGAACATTGAAAGAGTCCGAGAAGCTTAAGAAACAACTCTGGAAAATGTGTGGATAATGAAATTCACTTGTATGGGTGTAAATAATGGAAATACAGATGTGATTTGAGGATGATTTATAATTGTGAATTAAATTCCAATTACTTAATAAGTTCTTATTAAGAACGAATATTCATCTGCATGGAGTTGATATCTTACTAGATTCGATCAAAGATTATAAGGAATTCATAAGACCAGTCTCTGTACAAGTCGCCATCAACTAATAGTTGGAGACTCATAAGATAATATTTAGAACTTGACAAATTCTTACAAGTTCCTATTGAGGTTTACAAGATTAATGAAATACCATGTGAGGTATGTAAGCCTAATGAATGAGGTTTTTAGACCACACATGGATAAAGTGATGAGAGTGAAGAGATAAAAATGTAATAAGAAGTTAGAGTTATATGAGGACTAGGGAACATGAGTATGAAGCAATTCCCAAATTAAGACTAAAAGGATTTCTTTTGGTTATCACATGATTATGGCTAGATGTAAGATCGAGCCAAACTCGATAGAGGAAATTTAATGATACTCAAAGGAGTAAATAAATGAATTACATTTTTACTGCTAGTAATGTGAATGGAAAAATGTTATATAGATATAATCACCTCGAAATGATAGAAATGGTGAAATTATATAGGTAATGTGGTGATTAAATTGATGATTTGATTAGTCATCTATGGACTCTAAATTATGAAAGGATTATATTCCATAATATATTCTAAAACTTAAGAGATATTGAGCATACCATAAGAATAAGGGATGGAATGAATTCTACATGATATGAGATATTGAAAGAAAATGATTGCCAAATATTTCAGTTGCAGCCAGAGATGGCTAGTATTAAAGTCTGCAAATGAGCTCCAGTATTGGTTAAAGTAATATGAAAATGAGTATTATAGATAATAAAGAATCCAAAAGGGATAGGATGCTATGGAAGTTATTGTGGACTAATTGTCAAAATTAAATCACTTTTCCATTATCAAGCTCCTAGATATCTTGTGCCATAGTCGAAATATGATGATGAAACAGTGAGAATGCATGTGAAGTTCCAGTGAGCCTTATATGGGATGGAAATCTCTGAGTAGCTATATGTTTATGGAAGATAGCAAAAGGCTTTGGGATTCCAAATTATTGACAGCACCACTCCGTATTGATGTGAATATTTGAGCGTAGTGTGGAAACGCTCGAGGATATGTTAAGGGAGCGGATGCATGAGATTTGAAGGCTACTGGGACAATTACATACTACTAATTGAATCAAGTAACTAATAGTTACCAAAGTATATTAACTTGGCACTGAAGGAGAAAACAAATGATAAATAGTGTAAATCAACTATTATGTGAAGAGTAATGAAACTGATAACTCTCGAATTAATAAGAAATTTTAAGGAAGTATAAATATATGATGAATGACGATATGTAGTGGTCTAAAAGTAATTCTGATGTTGAAAGTATGCTGGCAGTATTACTTAATGATGATCTAGGACAGCCCAAAGTAGACAGAAGAGCTATGTGAACAGTCGGAGAAGACCTTTAGAGTTTCAAGTTGGTGATAAAGTGTTTTTGAAGATCTCTCCGTCTAAAGGCATAATGAGATTTGGCAAGAAAGGGAAGTTAAGCCTTCGATACATTGGTCCGTTTGAAATACTGGAGAGGATTGGTGACGTGGCATACTGAGTAGCATTACCTCCAAAGCTATCAGGTGTGCAGAACGTCTTCCATGTGTCAATGCTAAGGAAGTATCATCCAGACCCATCCCATGTCAATGAGTATGAGCCATTGGAGATCAGGGAGGACTTAAGTTATGTCGAGAGACCTATTCAGATTTTAGACAGAAAGGATAAGATATTGAGGTCTAAGACTATTCCTTTGGTTAAAGTGCTTTGGCAGCACCACTCTTCAGAGGAAGCCACATAGGAGCTAGAAAGCTTAATGAGAGAGAAGTACCCTCACCTATTTCAGATAGACACGAAAAATTTGGAAGACCAAATTTCCTAAGGTGGGGAGGATGTAAAAACTACAAACTTTGTACCATATTAGTGAATAAATAAGAGACATAGAATAAGCTTGATACTATGATACACTTTGTAATTTTCATTATTCCAAGTAATGAGAATGAAGTTGCAAGTTTAGTAAATTTAGCAATAGATGATTGATACTTTAAGGTAGTTTAGAATTTCTTATAATGAGTTCAAGAGATATATATAAGAACCAATAGATACATGTATTCCACAAATACATACGTATAATTGTTTTAAATAAAACAAGAACACAAGTATGCTAAAGGAAATATAGTATACTTGAATATTAAATAGTTAAAATGAAATAAATAAGGAATACATATATATGTGTATATTGAGTGTTAAATATGTATACATATATATACGTAAATTTTAAAAGAAAGGAAATATATAAATATATATATATATATACACACACACACACACACACATACCTACACTAAAAGTACACTAGACATGAAAACATATATATATATTATACATATATAAATATATATGGACATGTGTATGCATATATCATTTATAATTAATATTTTTAAATATAAATACATATACTTATTTGATATAAAGAATATAATAAAATAAATAATACATATGAATATATGTTAGTGTATAAATAAATATATATTTTATTTAAAGACAATTATAAAATTGTATGAATTATAAATAATTAAAAAGGGAATAGAAAACTTAAAATATAAAACAAAAACAAAAATTAGATAAATTAAATAAGAGTTAGTGGAGTTTGATGGGACTTTCTTCCATCAAACTCCACTAGCAATTCTCGGGTAACAACAAAAACAAAAGCTTCTTGAAGAAGCTTTGAAAAATCAAAAGCAAAGAAAAGAAAGAAGTGAAACGAGAGAGAGGGCTGAAGCTTGGACTGTTCGGTGAAGAGAAGAGAAGGAAAGAAAAGCTGAAGCCGAGAAGGAAGGAAGAAAGGAAAGGTAAAACGGAAAGGGAAAGAAGAAAAAAGGAAGAGCTGCTGAAAAATTTGGGTAAATGAGATATTCTTCTAACCTTACAATGTTTATTTATTAAGTATGAAAATAAAATTATGATAAATTGAACCAAATGGGCACTCTATGGATGAAAGATTGATTTAATTCCAATTTGATGTTCAAATTTGGAATCTATGTTTTGTTTTGGGTTGCAATTAAAACATTCAGTTTAATTGTTATAAGAGGAGAAAAATTCTGGAAAAATTGTGGTGGATAACCTTTTAAGTTAGGAGAAAGTCAGTTTTGGAATTTCTTGATTTAGATTTCTATAACTTGAGATATGTACAAATGAGTACAGGGTACTCTGTCAGAAAAACATGAATTCCAATCTTAACTTTGAAAAATTGTAGAAAATAGCCTAAATTGATTTAGGTTTTAAGCCTTACATTTCCAGAAAGGTACTGGAGTTAGGATTATTATGGTTTTAAGTTTACACCAATTGGATATGCTGATAATTAAATATGGAGTATTTTGTGCAAGTAGGTCAGTATAATACTATGCCTGAATACTGCTGGAAGATAGTGCAACTTTGGAAAATTGCTAATGTTGATCTAGGAAGAATTAAATCATGAACCTTACATTTCTAGATAGGGAAATGAGTTAGCATCTAGTTTTGGAATTTGTGGATTTGGAATTATGTAGCTTAAGCTATGTACATATGAATGCAGGATACTCACTGCAAGGTACAAACAGCCTAGTGTCAAATTCAAAAATTCCTAGAAAATAATTTAGATGGAGTTTGATTTCAAACTCTACATTTTCAGAAAGGTAAATGAGTCAGAATTGATATGGTTTTGGGTTTGTACAAATTTCATATCGCTATAATTAGTAATATAAATTTTAATGAACAGAGGTTAAGAAACTATCTTACCTAATGTGCCAGATTTGGACCAAAGTTTGGAAAATTATTGGAAATGGCACAAGATGAATTAAGAAGTAAGCCTTATACTTCCGAATAGGGAACTGAGTTAGAAGTAATGTAAAATTTACGGCTTGACGATTAGATTCTGAAATTTTTACAAAAAGCTAACAAGGATGCTTTAAAGGGTTTTCAAGGTAAAGTAAGGCTTTGTAATATTTTGTTTAAAGTCTAAGTACATATATATATGTCTAAATGCATATGCTCATGCATAATGTATATTTGTATGAAGAAAGAAAAAATGGGATGAGCATAGATAAACAAATATATATATATATATCTATAATATATATATATATTGGAATATACATATAGATATAAACACAAAGATGCTTAAAACATATATATATATGTATATAAGGACTCGTACCATGGGTACGTCGTAATTGATGATAAGAAGGTAGCTTTAGATTAATAGTTACTCGAAATTAATAGCGTTTAAGGTCCTTATTTTAAGTATGTGATTAAGCACGATGATGTAAACTTATTGAAATGTTAATGGATTATGTGTAGCGAAGCGGAATGGTGTAGAGGTTCGAGTACAGACTCGGAAGTGTGAGGAGGATAATTACTAAGACTCGAGGTAATGGGTTAAGTAAGCCTTACTAGTATCATCTCGTAAGAGATGAAAGAAATCTGATTAAATATTTGTCTAAATTCATATCAAGCTTCGTGGGACATTACGGATAAGACTAATAGAGTAAGTATAGTAAGGTATAAATTGGACATGATGTGACCGTGAATAATACTTGCATGTAGAGAAATCTTAGTTGTGACTTGCGTGCTATGTGTTATAGTTTATTTATGTTTATTGAGCATGCTAATGTATTATGATACCTTGAGAATGAATACTTGAAATAATGTGCAGTATATATGCTACTTACAATGTTGAATTCATGGACCTCAATTAGTACCTAGTCATGTTTGTCGAAAACTAGGAAAGAGGCCAACCCGAGTAAAGACTCGACCTTTTGTACCGTGTGAGCCACCTCTAAAGAACTCAAAGGAACTACGTGCTACACAGCTTTCTTCCTGAACTGTGGGAGCCACCTCTAGAGTCCTTTGAGAGCTAAGTGCTACACGAGTTCTGATGAACCATTAGAAAGAATGTGCTATATCCGAGTAAAACTCATTCCTTTGTACCGTGTGAGCCACCTCTAGAGAACTCAAAGGAACTACGTGCTACGCAGCTTTCTTTGTGAACTACGGGAGCCACCTCTAGAGTCCTTTGAGAGCTAAGTGCTGCATGTGTACTGATGAAACATCAGAAAGCATTCACCATAGAGGCAAATCTGAGTAAAACTCATTCCTTTGTACCGTGTGAGTGATAACTCTATGAAAATAGAGTTATTTTAGTACTTTATTTATTAATAATTATTTAATTCCCTCGTTATTTTATTAATTATTCCCTTAATTTTATTAAATTCCTCATGTTTTGCAGAAAAATAAATTTTAGATGAATTTCAGTCTTTTCGGTAGAAAATAGACTGAAAATGGGCAAGAAAGGAGACTGGACCACTACAAGAGAAGGGAGCATGACTCTTTATTTTCTCTTTCATCTTTTGACATCTAGCATGCCACATGTCATCATCTTACTCTTAGTGGATAAGAACAAAAGACACATGCCAACACATGGAAGACATATGCCTTTGCCACCTTGCATGCTTATGTGGATTAGAAGACAAAAAGGAAGGTGTTAGAAGGGATGAGATGTCCATAGCTGATGTGAGCACTTAAATGACATGGAAATATCTACTTTGAAGAGTCAAGGACATGAAGACAAGTGGCAATTAATGCCAACTCATCTAGGATAGGAATTACCATTGTATCCCTAGGTTAAATGACTATATAAGCAACTTTATGAGACCTAACCTAAAAGGGGCTGCTTAGGGTTTCTTAGATTTACTTTTCCAGCAGATTTTTATGTCTCTACAAGTTTAGAACAGCCACCATTTTTATTTCCTTAATGTTCTTTACATTTTTGCAAGTTAAATACAAGTTTTTATGATGTTTTCCTTTACTCTTTACTATATTCTTGCACTCTTTACTTAAGCTTTTTTGTTTCTTTAAATTTCCAGCAAATATATTCATCTTCTACTCTTTCTTTTTCTTTTATTTTGGTTCATGATTGAGTCCCATGATCATGGGAGCTTAAGAGGTTGAAAAACTACCTCCATAGCTCTTGTGAGGGAGCTTGGTCCATAGCTTCCTTTTGCAATTTTTATTTTATGCTTTTAAACGTCTAAATGATTTTTTAGTATTTTTATTATACTGTTTTAAGGGTCTAGTTTAATGGGTTAAAGCAGTTTTTAAAAATATTTTAAAAGAAAAATAAAAAAAATGTTTAAAGTAGGATATGTAGGAAGTCGATCTTATTTTAGGCTAGTCTAGAGTAGGTATTTTTATATTCCTTTTTTAAAATTTAAAATGATTTATTTTTATTTTTATTCTACTGAGTTAGGAGTCTAGATTATTGGGTTAAAACAGTTTTTAAATATGTTGCAAAAAAAAAATACAAAAAATGATCAAAGTAGGATAGGTTAGCTTAGGTATTACTTGTGACTGTTTTTGGTTCTTCACTTTGTAGCTGCTGTTTGGTTCTGTTTTAGGGTCCCTTTAGGTTCTGTTTCTGGTCCTTTTCAGTGTCTTTTAAGTTTTATATTGGTTGGTATTAATTTCATGCAATTAGGTTAGGGTTTACTAAGTGTTTGATACATGTTCTAGGCATTAGTTTAGGTGTTTCATGCATCATTTCAATTCTGTCCAAGTTTTATATTCACATTACTTCTATGCATTTAGGTATTGTTTTAGGTATATTTTAAGTGTCTTAGGGTAGTATTCATATAGTTCTTTGATTAGGTAAAGTTTGGTTTAATTTCAAGTTCATTTACTTAGGCATTTTCATTCATTAGTTTAGGAACTTCATGCATTAATTCATTTTTTTTCAATTGCATTAGTTTTGATTTAATTTTTTTTAACATGTTCATGCATTTTTATTTTCATTTTAGGATTTTCCTGCATAGTTTTATTATTTGCATTTTAGACCCATATAGTTAGGATTTTACATTTTTACCCTTCTATTTTATTAATTTGCGTTTTTGTTTCTTTTCTTTTACAGTTATTTTATTTTCATGATTTCCATTGTAAGTATTTCTTATTTGCTTTTCAATTTCAATTACTTTTATTTTCTTTTATTTTAATGTTGTTATTTTCATTTATTTTATTTTATTTTATTTTGCTTTGTTAGCCTTTGTAGATCACCATATAATCAAACCTTTATAATTTGCTAGGATATACCTTAGGTAATAGTATCCAATACTTAGTTAGGCTTCGCGACACTAGTCTCTGTGGGACGATATTTCTGGACTCATCTCCGTATTACTTGAAGACCACGTGCACTTGCGTGTTGATACCTTTTAGGGTAGACTGTGAGCCACCTCTAGAGAACTCAAAGGAACTACGTGCTACGCAGCTTTTTTCGTGAACTGTGGGAGCCACCTCTAGAGCCCTTTGAGAGCTAAGTGCTACACGAGTTCCGATGAACCATTAGAAAGAATGTGCTATAGAGGCTAATCTGAGTAAAACTAAATCTTTTGTATCGTGTGAGCCACCTCTAGAGAACTCAAGGGAATTACGTGCTACACAGATTTTTCGTGAACTGTGGGAGCCACCTCTAGAGTCCTTTGAGAACTAAGTGCTACACATGTATCGATGAACCATTTGAAAACATAAGCCATAGAGGCAAACCCGAGTAAAGACTCGATCTTTTGTACCGTGTGAGCCACCTCTAGAGAACTCAAGGGACTTACGTGCTACATAGATTCTTCGAAAATTGTGGGAGCCACCTCTAGAATCCTTTGAGAGCTAAGTGCTACACGTGTTTTGATGAATTATGGGAAATCATATGCCATTGAGGCAATGAATAAATGATTGTGAACTGTGAATGTGACAAATATCATTAGATAGGCTAGATACTATGTATATGATCGAGAATTGAAATACTTATTGAACTTTACTTACATTATGCTATAGAATCATATATTATTTGAAATGGTTGTGTTTTTCTTACTGAACTATATCGACAAAAAAGTGACAAAAAGAATGATGTTGTGTGAATTAAAGAAATGAAGAAAGGCATGAATGACCTTATGAAATCTGTTGTACATACAAGTTAGTAGCTAATCTCGATATAATGCATACATGCTATTTTATAGAGTTCATGCATGTATGATCGTGTTTTACAATTTGAGCCTAGTATGTACTTATTTAAGCTACTTACTAAGCCGTGGATTTGCTCACCCCTTAAATTTAACATCTACAGATTATACTGGTTGATATCCAGCTCAGGCTTCATATAGGCTTTCTCGGGAACTGTACCTAGCTGTGGTACTCATCTACGTTCTCCGAGCCTTGCTTTTGTGCTTTTGAGGTATACAATGGTACATCATTTTGATAATTATGCAAACTTTATTTTCACAGTACTAGGAAGTAAATGGGATGTAACTTTGGATCGCACTAAATTATTATGTAGGTCTATGTGATTATTGAGTACGATCCGGGATTAGATATATATTTTGAAGTATGTATAAAAATGCAAAATGCGAAAATTCTAGTGAAATGAATCTTGAGATATATGAGATGCATGATTGTGTGAATTGTGGGAAATAAAAGTTGGTTGTATTGTGAAGTTTAGAATGTGTTTTAATATAGGTGATTTTACTGGGAAAATTGATAAAATACAAGGGGGAGGTTTTCGACTCGTTTCTTTTGGATAAGTGAAAATAAGGCTAAAACGATTAAAAATCACTTTGAGAAGTATGATATAGCTAGAGAAATAATATTATTAATGCAAGATTGGAATTAGTTACTACACTAACATCGAATACAAACAGTAAATAGAAAAGAAAAAATTTGGTTCGTAATTTTCTACATGAAATAAGGTAAGTGTTAAGGGAATGTCATGGCCTTCGGGTCGTGACATTATTTTACAGTTAATATCATTAATAGTATTATATTGATTCTTTATTTATAAATCATAGAATTCAATCTTTAATTTGGCCAAATTCTTTAATTTGCTCTCAATTTATTCTTTTTCAAATTTAATCTCATGTAGAATTTAATTAACCTATATATATTATTTATTAACTATTACTTATAGAATTTTTACATGAAAAACTTATATATTAGGTCTTGACCAAAATTCCACACTTACTAAAATCTTATTTTTTTCTCTAATTATTAATTTCATCTATAATTTTATTATTACCATTAACATTATTTATCTATTTTTTTTTCTTTCTTTCTTTTCTGTTTCTTCTTCTTTTCTTTTTCCTATGGTCGGCAGTAGCTTCAATTTTTTTCTATCATTGCCGAGAGTTCAATGGCTCATTCTTTGTGCTTTCCATTCTTTAATTCAACTCTAGTTTTATAAACCTTGTCCTACTCATCTAGGAATTACATCAAACATCTTCAAGTCATAAGAATTTCATCACCATCGTCAGCCCTGTTCTAACCAAGATTCACCCCTGTTTAACGCCACTTCATGTTTTGCAACATTCATCACTGCAGCCATACTTCAAGTCAAGTACCTATCATCCTATACTACTAATTCATATCAAAATACATTAAAATCACCAAATTTCTTCATTGTTTCTGCCATAACCGAACCTATCTTCTTCTCCTATTCTCAAATTTAATTCCATTCTTGATCCTAAACACATCATTCATGCATAAAACAAGTTAAATACTATACTTAGAATCAAGCAAAGCACCATCAAATGGCTTTACCTCATTCAACCGAACAACACAGCCCTTCAACCCAGAAAATTTCTTCACGTCAGCCTCTCATATTCTGAGTTTAAGGCAATCTGGACGTAAGGAGCAGATTGGGTGAAGAAGGTTAGGTGAATTGGTGAAGAAAGAGTGGGGTTTGGCGTGGTTGATGTGAGGAATTTTGGAGAAAATAGAAGGAAATCAGGTTGTAGCAGAACCAGACCAGGCAAGTCAGTGGAGAAGGTTGAAATTTGCTGACTTTTGGTCCCATTTTTATTTTTGTTCTAACCAATAAAAATTGGCCACATGTATATTAATCAATATTCATCTCTTTTCTCTCCTTTTTCTTTCTTTTCTTTCCCTTTTTTTTTTCTCAATAGCAGACCCCTCTCAAAGGGAACTTCTAAACACACCCTATGAATTGCTTGGTGCACCCTATGTAACTATTTTTTTTTACAAAATTAACCTTTCACAACTTTACTATTATACCCTTACAATCTCAACACACCCTAATCTATCATATTCTCTTACTTTCACAAATTCTAAACATCTAAAACTCACCCAAAAATCTGACCATTTCACACATTCATGGAGTATTTTGATGATGATTCAAGCAAGAATTTATTTATGGATGAAGATGTAGATGACATGTATCAGATTCTTGGAGAGGTACGTGCTCATTAGTAAATTTTTTTAATTTTTCTCATTTTTTTTTCGGTTTAAGCTAGGAATCTTGATACTCTCGATAATGAATTGCTGAGATTTACGCCACACTCTCGGCAGCTAGGTGTCGAGAGTTTTGTGACACTCTCGGCATCAAGCTGCCGAGAGCCGAGATCCTAATGAGGCTCTCGGCAGCTAGCTGAAGAGAGCTTGCCGAGCCTTATTTTAAATGTACAAATTTGATTGAATTATTTAGTTAACTATTAAAACTAATAATTTGTTAAATATTTGTAGGATGGCAGAAGATTAGTGGTTTATCAGCAAGAAGTAGAGTCTCCTCAATTTGATTGCACGGAGTCGTTTACAACGGATAAGGCTTTTTCTACTTGAGAAGAGTTAATCACATGGGCAAAAGTATACGATTCATAGTTGTGATTAGAGGATCTGAACTAGTAATTTTTTCAAGAGAACCTAGATTACGACTCTGTTGTGAACGAAGTGGAAAATTTAGAGTCAAAAAAAAGGAAAGCAAAAATCGATAAACCAACTCGTAAGGGCCTTGGAACGAAGAAATGTGGATGTCCATTTGAGCTACTGGGTACGAAACTAGAAAAGAATGATGATTGGCAAGTTCAAGTAGTCAGTGGGATGCACAATCATGAGCTTGTGAGGCATTTTGAGGGTCATCCATTTGACGCAAGATTGTCAGTGGAGGAGAAGGAAGTTGTGGCTGATATGACCAAGAACATGGTCAAACCACGAATTATTCTCGTGATGTTGAAAAATAAGAATGAGAAGAATGTAAGTATTATGAAGACTATTTACAATGCACGGAAAGCTTACAAATTGATTGAGAAAGCTAGTAGGTCACAAATGCAACAATTGATGAAACGGTTGAGTAAGTGTAAATACGTTGAGTGGCATCGGAGTGATGAATCAACTAATGCTGTGAAAGACTTATTTTGGGTGCATCCTACCTCTGTAGATTTGTTACATGCTTTCCCACATGTGTTGATTATGGATTGCATATATAAAATGAATAGATATCGGTTGCCACTCCTCTAGATCATTGGTGTTACATCAACGAATTTGACTTTTTCGATTGCATTTGTGTACATGGAGGCTGAGCATCAAGAGAATAACATGTAGGCATTACAAATGTTAAAAAGTTTAATGGTAGGTGTTGCATCACCATCTTTTATTGTCACAAATCGAGAATTGGCATTGATGAATGCAGTTCAAGCAGTGTTTCCCTCCGCAACCAACTTGTTATATAGATGGCACATATCGAAGAATGTGCTTGCAAACTGCAAAAAGTTATTTGAGCCAAGGAGAGGTAGGATGCATTCATGGTATCATGGAGTCTTCTTACATTCTCAATGACAGAGGAAGAATACGATAGGCATTTAAGCTCAATGCACTTGGATTAATATAGTTATCCAAAAGACTCCAATATATGAAGAAGACTTGGTTGGATAAGTATAAGGAGCAATTTGTTGCGGCTTGGAGCGATTTGTTGCTGCTTGGACCGATAAAGTAATGCATTTCAACAATGTGACAACCAATAGGTATGTTCATTATCATCTTTTAAGTTTATGTTTGTTTTCAATAATTTTTTGAATTTATAATTAATACATGTTTTAATTTGTATTATAGAGCGCAGAGTGCACATGCAAAATTGAAACAACACCTTGGATCGTCTCAAGGTGATTTTGAATCATCTTGAAAAGTGATCAACTCCTTAATTGAGCTGCAACATATGGACATAAAGGCTTCATTTGAGGCAAGCCTTACGGTTGTTAAACATAACTTCATGCTATCATTATTTAAAAAGTTACGGGGGTTGGTGTCAATGGCAGCTTTGCATATGATATTAAGGGAAGCAAACCGAGTAAAGGATGTAGATATCGATGTTTACTCTTGTGGCCGTGTAATGAGAATGACACATGGGTTGCCATGTGCTCATGAAATTGCTGAATATGCATGGTTTGGACGACCAATCCCCTTATCTTCCATGCATTCACATTAGTCAAAATTAGACTTGACAAAGTCCACAAATGAAGACGTGCAACAGTTAACATTGGATGCTGAGTGGGAGATAATTGTCAAACGGTTCGATGCACGTGATATTTCGGGAAAATTACCCTTGAAAAAAAGTTGAGAGAACTAGGCGATCCGGCAATAACATTCCTAGTTCCTCCAGATGGACACATTAACTCGACAAGAACCTTCTTATTTTGAGATTGTCGAGTCTGGTTATGACAGTACCATTTCACCCATAACGGCAAGTTCAATGAAAATGTCGAAGAAGAGGATGAAATTAACTGTGTATCGTAAAGGTGCCAAGATTCGATATATCGATTCTTTTCTAGTTGAGATATGTCTGTTCATTCATGATGTTATTGATGTCGAGTCTGATGGACATTGTAGATCTAGAGTTATCGCAGGGTTGTTGGGTATGGGTGTAGATGCATGGCCACAAGTGCGACGAGATTTGATGGATGAGTTAAGTAGGCACCGATATGATTATGTGTGGCTCTATGGATGTGATGAGCGTGTTAATGAATTGATGCAATCCTTGGTGTGTTTTGACACGGTTGCTTATAAGGACAATTGGATGACCTTACCAGACATGGGTCATTTGATATCCTTATGGTATGACGTTGTGCTTGTCCATTTATCTTCAAGACAGTGCTTGACATATCTTCCACTTAGATCTATTGCACCTCCCCCACTGCAACATAGGCTAATTGCTATTGGATTTGTGAACAACTGTCATTTTGTTCAGGTATAGATCACGATGAAAGTTTACCATTGTTTATTGTTTTCATTCAAATTTAATTAACTTAATGCATTATTACAGGTCTTGTTAGATCCGAGAGCACCGATACCTCCGATTGCATGCAACTGGCGCAGGTATTGATATGAATGGGCTCGAGAGTGGGAGCTTCCATATGTCCCTCAGATCGAAGATTTAAAATTATTATTCTCTTCAAACACAGATGTTGCGACGCAAGAGACGGTCTAGATGAATTATGATGTATAGTGTTGTAAAATATGATACATTATTGTAAGCATTGTAACATATGGTACACTATTTATTTATGATTATGTATTTTTGGATTAAGTATATTTTATTCATTTTATGATTATGTGTTAATTATACACCATTTATTTATGATTATGTGTTAGATATATATAAATATTATTAATATATTATAATAATTTATTTTTATGATTATCATTTTAAGTAAAAAGAAATGATTGTTTCGAATGACTTGATAAGTAGAATATGATAGATGAGGTAATGAGACAAAAGTAATCTAAATATATACATAAATATATCGATCATTTCTTACAAAAGTATAACTCAAACTAAAAAATACAATATCTACTATCTCCTCCTCTTTTGTCTAACATATACAGAAGGAGATGTAGAAGGTGGTAGGGAAGATGCTGGTGGTGCAGCTGGTGCTGGTGCTGATGCTGGTGGTGGTGGTGGTGAAGCTGTTGGTGCCGGCAAACATGATGGAGCAGCTGAGGAAGGAGGTGGAGCAGCTGAGGATCGAGGGGACGTGGAGGTTGTGATGAAGATGCTGTCTGTGGAGGATGTAGGGGCACTATAGTATGCTTAGGCAATCTCGCTACCATAGCATAAACATCATGCACAGCCTGCCACCAAACATCCAAGTCTTGCTCATCTCTACCTGCCTCCACTATGTGAAGCCTGTCGTATATGTGTCCCACGATGCACTACAAAATCATGAAAATATAAATATTTCAATTTTGAGATAAAAAAAACATTAATAACATTCAATAAGAAATGACTAACCTCCTAATCAATCACTCTGTCCTGCTTTGTCTATCTGTGTGCAGGATTCTGGATATACCGATGTGAAATGGTCATATACCAAATCATGTAATCCGTTGCGCACTCTCCACAGGTCCTGCCTCGCACACCTCTCCTCTCCTTATTAATCACATGATAGTCCCAACTATCTCAGTACCTAGGCTGAAAGCTGTACTGCACGTGATAATTAGCTGGCTTCGATCCTCGTCTCACATTAGATGGGGTAAGAGGTGGACGTGGAATGCTCTGCACATAGCCCCACTGCCTAAGAACTCTATCCGGATGGTACGGCTCCACAATGTCATTGAACTTAATACATCTGCAAAAGAAAGAAATCTCTGGCAATAGATGTCTCTCTCTACTGTCTGCATATGGATCCCAGCAGACCTGATGATACTGAAGGTCATCAAGTCGCTCCCTCAATATTTGTAGAGAGATACTGCAACTAAGTGGCTTCCATCATCGAGCACGCGGCTACCTCTCTCTATATGACATGTCTCGTACTGGATTTAGCGATGGAAAATGGTTGTAAATCCATGCCTGCATAAAACAAAACAAATATTCATAATCAAATCATAAACTAATAAAAATCAAAGAAATCAATATTAATTATATTAAATAAATATTAAATACCTGAAGTAATGCATATAACCAGCTATCGAATGGCATTCTGCTCTGCTGGCTTCGCCCAACTGTCTATACATATGTGCAAGGCAAGCTGCACCCCATGCAATTCCACCGACGGTAGTAAGATCCTCCAGAAAGGATAAGTACGCGACTGGTACTCGTGTTGCACTCTTATCAGCAAATAGTGCAACCAAGTAGAAATAATAAGAATGCGCGAGTCGTGTACTCGATCCGCTCCTCGCTATCAGAGTCGGTAACCATCCAAAACGTATCTTTCAACCACTGCATCCTAATTTGTGGTCCTCTAGTGGTGGTCATCTTTTCCTTTGCCTTTTTTTCAGTCACTCCAAGCAACCACACTATCATTCTATTTGCCTCGTCAATGGAGATAATGCCGAAAGATATAGTCCTCCCAACCACTGGGATACCAAGCAATGTAGACACATCATCTAAAGTGATGGCCATCTCTCCGAAAGGCATGTAAAATGTGTTTGTCTCTAGATGCCACCTCTCGGTAAATGTGGTAATAATAGTCTTGTTGCACGTGAGATAACTACACCAATGGAAGCAACCCTGACCATGTGATCCTAGAAAGAATGCATGACCGACTCTGATCTAATGGCCATGTACCAACTTTAGAGCCGTGATTAATAACTTTTAACTCCCTTCACTCCTGTAACAATACCAAATAAATAATTAAAATATCATTAAGTCTACTTTACACTACAATAAATATCTAACAAAGTTCACTTATACCTTTTGCTGCCAAATAGCTGCAGCAACGTGTGATGCATAACTAAGTAGTAGAGATGTATCAACTGGACCACCAGGATACGATCCAGTAGAAGTGGCTGCCTAAGTAGATGTACTGGCTTGCTCAACAACTGGTGCCTCGACAGACGCACTTGGCTGTTGCTTCTCTTCTACAGCTGGTGCCTCACCAAACATACTTAGCTACTGCCTCTTGGCTGCAACTGGTGCCTCGACAGACGTACTCGACTACTGCCTCTCCTCCGTAGCTAGTGCCTCACTAGATGTACTAGGTAGCTGCCCATCCTCAGCAGCTGCTGCCTTAAGAGCTCGTCTCCTCCTCTCAGACGTAGTGGGTACCCACCTCGTATCCACTGAAGCTTCAGTGCGTCTCCTCCTCCCACGTGTAAATGACCTCACTCCTCGTGTACGTGGTAGCATCTATACGGATAATAAACCAATTCACATTCCAGTTCAATTTAATAAACTAATTCACATATAATAGACACACAAGCAAACCATTTCACATGTAATAAACAAATTCACAATCCATTTCACCTAACCTAGGATGGACTCAAATTTAAAAAGAAAAGAAGTCTCACTATACTATAATAAGCAGAAAAAAGAGAAAAAATGAGAACAGATGGTTAATATGACTTTAATTAATAACATGATATGTTAATTTGCATGATAATTGATATGATACTTGGTAAAAATGTGATAATTTGATATGATAAAAATGTGATAATAGAGTAGTTAATTTGCATGATATAATTGGTGCCTCTCAGCAGTTAAAGTCATGCAGTTGGTGCCTCTCGGCAGTTGGTGCCTCTCAGCAGCATATTGCTGCGAATGAAAGTGCCTCACGGCACCATGATGCTACGAGGTCTAAGCAACTCGCGACACCATGATGTCGCGAGTTCCAAGTGCCTCGCGGCACCATACTGCTGCGAGTTCCAAGTGTCTCGCGGCATCAGTGTGCGGCGAGGTACTTGGCACTCGCGGCAGCATGGTGCCGCGATATGCTTGGACCTCTCGGCAGCATGGTGCCGCGCCACCATCTTGCTCGCGGCAATTCACTGCAGCGAGCTACAGACCGACCCCTTAAGCCATATTTCATTAAATTCATCCATTATCATCAGTTAAATGAAAAAGAAATGAACATTTAACATACTTAATAGAACTTAGAAACTACACTTACCTTATTTTCTTAAACTTCTCACGAATTCGATGACTTTTTGAGGGATTTGAGGGTTAGGGTGTGTAAGTAGTGTGAGAAGTGTGAGGTGTGTTGTGGGTTTAGGTGCAATTTCGGGTGAAGAAGTGTGCTTTTAGGGTGTAACTAGCAAAAACGGGAAAAGAAATAGAAGTGTTAGGGTGAGACTAGTATTTAGGGTATGCCAAGTAAAAATTAGGGTGTGATTAGTCTTTCTCCCTCTTAAATCGTGCAACAAGCTCGTGCGATTACTTTTTTTTTCTTTTCTTTTATCTATCTATCTATCTATCTATTTATTTATTTATAATATCAATATATCATGAATATATTTACTATTAACAACTATATTTATATATACACACTTATATTAACACTTTTTACATATAAATATATTCTTAACATATACTATATATATGTATATACATATATATATATTTCTATATATTTAAAATTTATATTTTACAATATAATTATTTTATATTAAAAACATATTTAAACATAATTTATATATTATATATAATCCTTAAAATATATATTTATCCATTTTGTTATTCATTAATATATATATTTATTGCTCCACAATAATATTTATTGCTCATGTATATATATATATATATTTGTACATCATAATAATAATAATAATAATAATATATACACATCTTATTATTATTTTATTTAAATTTTTAAGTTTCTTAATACCCAAATTAAATTTCCACATATTAAATCTACAATTTGTCAATTAATCAGGTACCACACTCCAAAATCTTTCAATCTCACAATAAATTTATTTGATTATTATTGTTTTATCTATTAACATTGGAAGTTCAATTTATAGAACCCTAATTCCAAAATAGGAGAATTTACGGTTATCACATGAAGATTCTTTACACAAGAATTATTCTATAACAGTCTATGGGTTCAAAGTCAATTTGGTTTGACCGATATTCAGGAAAATTCTTCCAGGGTATGGACACGATCGTCATCTTCGAATTGTTTCTCGCTTTTCGAAATACACTCAAATGAGGTGATTTTGGGATATCGATTCTAATTATGTTCGAATTTCATCTTAATGTCAACATTCTAAGGTCTCACTTCGATCTGGATAGAGAAAGTCCTGATGGGGTCCTCACCGAGTACCTTTTTGAACCTTATCAAACGGACCCTTTATTAAATATTTTAATAATTAATTTTCTCTTTTAAATTCCTACACTCTATAGTTTATATCAAATATAAGAAAATTTCGGGTCCTCACATTGTACCATCAAAAGAGTGACATGGAAATGCTTATTCAACACATGTTACATGAAGGAATCATTCTGCCAAGCATCAGCTTATTCTCTTTTCCTGTTCTTTTGGTTATAAAGAAAAATGGGACATGGCGATTTTGTGTTGATTACTGTGCACTCAATGCAGTGACAATCAGAGATAATTTTCTTTTTCTTATAGTTGATGGATTACTTGATGAAGTACATGTTGCCATGATATTCTCCGAGATAGATTTGCTAGCAGGTAACCACCAAATTCAATAAATGCTTAAGGATGTTCACAAAACAACATTTCACACATTTGATTTGCACTTTAAATTTCTTGTCTTGCGTTTTGGTCTCAGCAATGCACCCTTTACTTTTCAAGCTACAACAAATGATTAATTCAAACCATTTTTTAAGGAAATTCATCTTGGTCTTTTTCAATGATACATTAGTCTATAATCCAAATTAGACTGCACTTCCCTACTGTTCTATAGCTCTTTTATAAGAATCAATTTTATGCTAAGTTATCAAGTGTTCTTTTTGACTTTTACAAAATTGACTACTTGGCCCATATCATTTCAACTCAAGGAGTGTAAGATCACTGCAATTGTTGAGTGGCCAACTGCAAATTCTCTTAAGACACTCAAAGGATTCCTTCGTTTTTTAGATTCCTACTAGAAATTTATGCACCACTACACTACATTTGTAACATTCGAAATTATAAAATTCCAAACCAAATTTTTCCTTTTTACTTCTATCTTTCTCATTCAATTATTCGATATTAGTTGGTTTGCGTTCGGTGTCGATGTAAGTTCAATATACAAATGTTGTTTCAATTATATCTTTATACCATTAAGTAAATTAATCCATAGATAGTAAATATAAAATCAGAATAAAATCTATAACATAATATTTAAAATTTTATTTATAGCAATTTAATAAAATTACATCCCACAAAATTTATATACAATCTTTAATAAGTCATTACACTATTTACATTCCAATATTTATCTACTGCTGCTGTGCATATACTAGTCTGAATATAAATGTAAATTTCTACATATACCTGGCCACTAAACACTTTACACTTCTAGTAATTCTCTTCAACTATCCTATCGTAGCGGATGGTACGCACACTGGTGAGCTATCTGGGATGGTGAGTAAAGGGGTGAGCTTTGGGAAAAGCCCAATAAGAAACATATATAAAAGTTTATACCATATGCGTTAAATAAAAATAATTTATTTAAACTAATTATGAAAGAGGCATATTAAATGTAAATATTAAAATGTAATAAAAACATTTATTTCCTAATAGCTTACTGGAGGACAATATAGGAAGGATACTATAGTCGGCTAGGTAATCGAGTAGAGTATGGGAGGTACTTTAAAGTACCTGTCGTGTTTTGGTCCCTAGAAGCGACTATAGGGAATAAACAGTTGTCGATGAAATAATTATGCAGTATAAAACATTAATAATGTCATGTAGTTTTCAGTCAATAACAATATATAAAACAATGTTATTTTAAACAATTTCGTGATACAATTTCAGTACACAATTTCAACAAACAGAATGGTAGCAATTTCAAAATCATGAGATAATGCAATAATTTTAGTAATTTCATTTAGTGAAATCAAGCGATTCATTTAAAATCATTAAAATAGGATAAATGCACTTGTATCGGGAAAACCTATATTGTAAAACCTGTATCACTTCTTTCATCACTTTTCAATCAAATCATATACTATCCTTGTAAATCAATATCATTCAATCAATAAAATCATCTAATAAATATCACATATCAGTTGAAAAATAATCTCTCAAAGATTCATGTACACACTATATCCCGTAAGGGACTTGTATAGGAAGGCCAGAGATCCAAAACTCCTTAGCCAATCTTATGAAACACTGTAACGAATGGTCATCGTTGATCACTCATAGTTCGCACTGGTCAGGTGCTCACTGCGTAAACCTGTAGGTCTGACCATAATTCCCACAGTCATATCATGTAAAGGGGAAGGTTTGGGACGTCTCCCAACCTAATCATCACTATCTCATATGCACAATCATCAGGGAGACATTAATTTCATAAAATCATTTCATATAACTTAATTCATATAAATCATTTCATGTGAATCAATTCATGTAAATCATGTCATATAACTCAATTCATGTAAATCATTTCATCTAAATTAATTCATGTAAAACGATTCATCTAAATTAATTCATGTAAAACAATTCATGTAGTGTTATATTTAGACTTGTAGGGATTTAAGATAAATTTTATTTCTTGTATTTGGGAAAATTAGGTGAAGAACGGTTAAAACGAGATTTCTGAAAATTTTCAATTACAAGTAAAACATATCATATGCAACTTTTATACATGTTCCTTACCTCTATTTCCACGCAATGTAAGAATCTGGTAGCACCTTTATGTCTCTTTATCTCCCGAACTAAACACTACATAGTAATTCCAAATATATTTAAAATTTCATATTTCTAACTATAATAATATTTATCCTATAAATTTCTATCTTCTAATTTGAAATTTTTAATAATTAATTATTTTATTTTCTACCAATTACCAAAACATAATTTCTATTAAATCCCATTTTCTCTCTAATTCCATGTTATCAATAATCCCAATAAAAATTTTTGTAATTCTTGTCTTCTATTTTATCACTTTCTATGGTAAATTAAATTAAATTTATTTCATTTTCTATTAATTATCAAAATATAATTTCAATTAAATCACATTCTTTCTTTAATTTTCATGTCATCAATAATTTTAATTTTCTATTTAAAATTCCATATATAACTAAAATAAAATATTCTATAAATTCCTACTTTTCATTTTGTCAATCACTTATTTAATTTCCTATCAAATACCAAATTTAACTATAATTAAATTGACTTATTGTTCCTAATTTTAATTTCATTAAAATTCTATTATCTTTAATTATTTACTATAGTAAAATATTTCATTCTTACACTATATTTATTATTTTCCCCAATTCAAATTTTACAATTAATCTGTATTCATTAGTACTATAATTTTTCACCATTTACTTTTATCAAATTTACTTCCATTTTATTTATTTCCATAATCAATTTATTTTGTTTTCTATCAATTACCAAAATATAATTTCCATGAAATCCCATAAATAACTATAATGAATGTTCTATAAATTCCTATCTTCTATTTTATTAATTCCAATAATTAATTCATTCATTCATTCTATTTTCTATTAATTATTACCATGTAACTATACCAAAATTTTATTCTTTTCTTCAAATCCATCTCACCAATATCATTTATTTCCTAGTGTGGCTATAATAAATTTTCCTATAAATTCAATTTATTTTATTTATTTCAATAATTAATTTATTTATTTCTTATTAAATACTAGAATATAATTACAATAAATCCTATCCTTTTTCCCCATTTCAACAATAATTTCATTAACATTTAATTCATTATCCTTTACCCATTAAATCATGAGATTTCACCTAGAAGTTCATTCCTGTAAGTTTGGCCAAATTTTCCTATTGTTTTATTTTTCATTGTTTTTCAGTTATTATCTTTAAATTTTTATTTTCATAATTATTCTCCTCTTACTTCCTATATTTAATTTACATTTTGCACATATTAAATTTACATCAACTTATTCACTCTTTAATCTTAACCAAATGTTTCCAATTTATTCAAATTCATTCTTTTCAAATTTTCCAATTCATAAATGATCCTCATTCATCTTTATATAGTTTTATTATTACCATTTATCAAAATTACATTAACATTTTTCTTTTCTTTTCTATTTTCTTTTTACTGCCGGCAACTTCACCTTTTCTTTTCATTACCAGCAGCTTCATCTTGCCTCATCCTCCTTGTTTTTCACTTAATTTTTTCTCACTTCTTGTCTTATAATTACTCTTACTCTCTTAGCCTATGTTTGGATTGAGGGTGGGGAAGGGAAAGGAAAGGAAAGTAAAGTAAAACAAAGGAAGGTTGTAAACCTTTCTTTTGTTTGGGAAGATTTTTTAGCTAGGGAAAGAAAAGAGAGGGGGAGTGAGCACCCCTTGCTTTCCCTTGAGTTATTCAGTTTTTTTAAAACCCCAATTTGGGGTAAAGGGGAAGGAAAGGAAACTTGAAAAAAATTTCAACATGTAGAATATCAAATTTATCCTTATTATCTTATAAAATTTAAAACAAAAAGGGTTATAATTGGAAAAAAAGCATTACAATGAATCATTTCCTTTCCTTTCCATTGTTTAACCAAACAAGGATTGTTAGTATTATTTTTCTTTCCTTTCCTTTATTAATTTTAGCTATCCAAACAAGGGGTACATGTACCCTTTCTTTTCCTTTTCTTTCCTCTAGTTTACATTCTTTTCCTTTCCATTCCTTTCTTCTACTAATGTTTATCCAAACATAGTGTTAGTATTTTCATCAAACACTTTCAATTCATAAAAGCATCATCACCATCGTGCAACCCATGCTATGGTCGAACATCACCATTCATCACACCACTTTGCTGCACTTTCAATTTATCAACAAATCCAAGTTCAAAGTAAGCTTAAGTCATCTTCTGCAACTTAGATCCTACCTAAAATACATTAAAATTACCAAGACTTCTTCATTTTTCAAGCATGACTGAGACCTATAAATTTCACTTCACTTCATTTTTCTTCAATCTAAAGCATAAATCAGGTTTCTCATGCATAAATAAATGAAAAACCATAGCTGGAAGCAAATGAAACATCACTAATCCCATTTACCTTGATCAGCCGAACCATATCACTCCCAAACCAACACTGTTTCCTTCACGTTAGTCTTTCAAAAACTCAATCTGTTCTTTTCCGTTCAGCCCTCCAATTCTTGGTTTAAGGTGATCTGAACATGAGGAAGGTGTCTTGTAAAGGATGTTAGATGATTGAATGAGGAGAAGATGGGATTTTACCATGAAAATGTGAGGAATCCGTGGGAAATTTTGGACAAAATCGTGCAGCAGAGAAAGAGCAGGGGAAGTCGATCAAAGAGTTGAGAGAATGGCTGAGTTTTGATCTCTTTTGTCTTATTTTATTAATATTCCATCCAATAAAATTGTGCCACATGTTCACATAATCAAAATCCCCTTCAACATTCCACTATTTGCATTTTTACCACTTAAAATATCTTACTACTTATAATTCTAGATTTTTAATTTCCAATTTAATTAAATTTAATTAATTTTTTTGTCAATTTTGGTCAATTTTGACTAATTTGAACAACTCCCATGTTAAATGATCATTATACCATTGTATATTCTCATTATTTCCATCTATATCCTATCATTAATTTAATAAAACTTAAATTTAGATTTAACATTTTATTTTCATTAGTTTCTATATATTTGAGGCAAACATAATAAACTATTGACCCTCAAAATGATTTAATTGATCATGGGTAGTGAAATTATCAAACTACCCCTATGCGAGTGTTTTTAGTTTCATTTGCATTATTTTTGACAATTTCGCGTAATTTAGTTCACGGGTTGGATCCACATGAAATTTCTTTACATGATGATCATCCTATGACAATCTGTGGGTTCGAAGTCAATTGATTTGATTGTTATTCAGGAAAATTCTTCCAGGGTATGGACATAATCATCATTTTCGAATTTGTTTCTCACTTTTCAAAATGCACTCAAACGAGGTAATTTTGAGATATCAATTCCTGCGATGTTCATATTTCATCTCAATATCAACATTCTAGGGTCTCACTTCGATCTGGACAAAAAAGTCTTGGTGGGGCTCTCACCGAGTACCTCCTTGAACTTTATCGAACAGAACCTTCATTAAATATTTTAACAATAAATTTTCTCTTTTAAATTCCTACACTCTGTAGCTTATATCGAATATAAAAAAAATAAGGTTCTCACAACATTAGCAGCAACACTCACTGACTTACTCAAAAAGATCAATTTGCTTGGAATTTAATAGTAGGCATTGCTTTTGCCATTCTTAAGCAAACATTAACAACAACCCCTATTCTTGCACTACTTGGTTTTACTCAGATATTTATTATTAAAACTGGTGCTTCATCAGTAGCAATAGAAGCTATCTTGTCTCAATAGGGCCACCCAATTACATATTTTAATTGAAAATTGGGACCTCGAATGCAAAATGCTTATGCTTATGCTTGTGAAATGTATGCCATTACTTCCATTATGCAAAAATGGTGCCAATGCCTTCTTGGCAGACCTTTATCATCTATGTCAACCAGCAAAGTTTACCAAATCTCATGTCACAGAGCATTCAGACACCAGAGCAACAAAAAAGGTTGGCAAAGCTCTTTGGATTTCAATATACCATTTTGCATAAACCAGGCAAAACCAACAAGGCTAGTGATGCTCTCTTTCTCTAGATGTCCTTCCTTATTAGCAATTTGCGCTGCCATTTAAGATCTTGTGTTTTCCTATCTGGAGGAATTAAAACACTATTATTCCTCTACTCTTAAAGGAAAATTATTTATAAACCGAGTTTAAGCTAATCTAACTACCTCATTTGCTTATTCTACAAAGATAGTTTATTGTTCAATGAAAAATTATAGTCCCCCTTCAACATCAGTTGCAACAATCATAGCTTAAGGAATGCGGTCAAGGGAGGACATGCTGGTATAACAAAAATATTAGTAAGACTTGTTGCCAATTTTATTGGCCAGGGTTAGCAGACTTAGTCAAGAGTTTCATCAACACTTTGTCAAATCTGCTAGCAAAACAAATATCTCACAACCAAGCAAGGTGATTTGTTACAATCACTTCCTATACCTTCTCAAATTTGGCATGGCATTAGTATGGATTTTATTACACATTTGCCTATGTCTCAAGGCAAATCAATAATTTGGGTCATTTTTTATCATCTCTCTAAGTATGCTCATTTCATGGCCCTATAGTCCTTCATTACTGCTCCTTAACTTGCTAAAATTTTGACAAGGAAATTGTTAAGCTTCATAGGTTAACAAGGTATCACTAATCATGATCCACTCTTGCTAAGCAAATTTTGGTGTGATATTTTCAAACTTCAAGGCACTAAGCTTAAATTTAGTATGCCTATCATCTAGAAACTTATAGGCAATCTTAAGTTTCAAATTGTTGCCTTGAGACCCATTTATGATGCTTTGTTACAAATAAAAACCTACTCACTAGACTCGGTTACTACACTAGGTAGAATGGTCTTATAACTTGTCTTATCATACTGTTATTAGACTGATTCCTTGCCAAGTTGTTTATAATATACCTCTACCCTTTTTTCATACCTTTCTTGCTAGTATTGCATCCCTAGATCAAGTTAATGATTCCATCACTACAAGCCAAATAATACTTGCTGAGTTAAAACAAAACTTGGCTTGTGCTCAAAATCACATAAGATGCAAGCAGATAGAAATAGACAAGAGAGAACACTCAAGGATGGAGGTGGTATGCTACTTCAATTACCAGCAAACTTCTTTTTTGATTGCATACTGCCAATATTGTATGAATCACCTTGGTCCCTTTTTAAGCTAGTTCTAGAGAGAATTTGTGGATAGGAACTTCTTGAGTTCGACTCTTAACATGAGCACCAATTATTGAGGGTGTGAATATGCAAGTAAAGTGCACACTAGGATTTATGTGGTTCAATAAGAATGCCTACACCCACGGTGGGTAGCTGAGGTTGCTACTATATGAATAGCATGAACCAAACTATTTACAAGTTACAAGACTCTTGCTAGAGCTGGTCAGGTATTTGAGCCTGATCATAGTACAAATGAGCTAGGAGTAAGGCGTAAAGTAATACAAGTAGAGCCTAGACAGTAAATACAAGTTAAAGGATCCTTTTACCTTTGAATGAAGACAAATATATAAGCTATGGGGGGCATTTAGGTTGTGCCATGTTTAACTATCTAGTGGAGTACTGGAGTTTGTCTGTATGAATGAAGTTAGTCTGCTTGAATAAAGTCAATTTGTCTTCAAACCATGAGACTGAGGAGATAAAGAAACTAAGCACGATCGGGGTTGACTAAATCCATGCATAACATCATGATATGTTTTAATGATAGATATAATATTTATAATACTGACATTGTATCAAATATATACTTATAATTATATCTTTTTTATTCTTATGCGATATCATTTCATCTTTGTTTTATTTTACCATCCAAATATTAGATATTTGTTATAAGTAAATAAGATTCTACACAATTACTAATTGGCTTATTATTCAATACATTGCTAGCAAGGTTAAGATGTTATAATCTATTTTATTTATTTTTTTTATTATTTTAATATTCCTTAATGAATACATATCACCATATTTTTTTGGTTCACAAGAGGTACGAAGGAAAATCAAACCTCAATCTTAATTTTTTTTAAGAAGAGGTAATAACCACTTAGCTAAATTTTGGTTTCTTAAATATATTTTAAAGTTTAAAAATTTTACTAAAAATGCATTAAATAATAATTCTTATTAATTAATTATTAAATAAAATAAATAAAGTAAAAGTGAGCTAATGAAGCAGTAGCACGTAAAGAAACAACGGTGAGTTTGAGCTTACGCGATAACAGCTTCGACTCCAACTCCTGACTCTTCCGAGTTTCTTGCTTAGTTTCACCTTTCGTGACTCTTCAAGGCCATCAGAAATAGAGAGACAGACCGCACAGCGCACCGCACCGTACCGTAATGCACTGTAGAAATACAGCACAGGCGACGGCGACGGCAATATCTTTCCTTTGAAATCAAACCGCTTAACAACCAAACCCACAGGTTTCTTCCTTCTCTCTAATTTCCTAACTCCTTTTCCACCTTTTCTTGTGCTTTACATTGTTATTCGAATCCCTGGATTCTTTTCTATTTTTCTTTTAAATTTATTTATCTGTCGCTCACAAAATGTAGAAATGAAATTAATAATTTGATTTTTTTTTACCCTCATTATTTAATCTAGGTTCTTCCTTTTTTTTTTCGTTTTTATTTTACTGTATTGTTGTTTTTATAATTCCCAATCACATTTTATTGCTGCTGCGGATGGTTTCTCAGAAAAAAATGAATATGTAAAAAAATAGGAGAAATAGTCCTATCATTTTGGATATTTGATCTGTTTATGAAAAGAAAAAAACACTAGTTTGGTTGTTGCTTTCTCTAAGGTTACTGCAAAGCAGAAAGTAAAATCATATTTGATTAAAAGTTGTTCCATATATAATTATGCTGGCATTGTGTTTTGTTATCCATCAAAGTTGAAATTTTAAGTTTTAATCTTTCAAAGATACCATTTGCTTTTGTATCCGAACACATGTTTTACTATTTTTATCTTATTTTATTTTATATTTTTGGAAGCAAAATGCAAGCAGAGCAAGCAATAAAAAAGAAAAAAAAAGCTTTAGTTGCTTCAAATAAATAAATATTATAGATAGATTATAGAATGATGGTAGTTAGAGAGCCTTTTATTGAGTTGAGGTAGAGATAACTTGAGGCCTGACCATGAACTGAATTTTTATTTAAAGCTTCTTCCTATCATCCCTGAAATCTGCTGATTCTCACTTTGTTCGCTGGCTACCAACGGAGAGTCGGGACCTTTGGTGATGAGTAGTTTTGTTTCGCATAATTTAGGAATCTTTATTTCAAATTAAGTTTATAACATTGGAAGTTTTACATTCAAGTGAGTTTTCTAGTTTTGAATTACTCTAAGGTTGAAATAAAGTGAGCTTGGCTTTTTTTTCGGAAACATCCCAATTAAATAAAAGAAAGAAAGAAAGAAACAATCCCTACCATTGTTTTTCTTTTCAATAACTATAGTTTCTCCTTCCTAGCAGCCAGCATAGTATGTTGTCTTAGAAAGTGCGTCTTCTTTTTCTGCTCTCTTATGTTTACATAACATATGTGTGTATATATATATGTATATATATATATATATATTTCAGGTGAGAGGATTCATGGACTCAAATTTGCAGACTTCACCTCATGATAGTACTGATGCAAAAGCAGCATTTCGCAAGCCTTCTAATGATTCATCTAACCGACAGTATCGTAGTTGTTCTTCGGTTGGCAGGTTATCTTCATCTGGAGGTTGGATGTTTACTTTTATTTAAGGTTCTTGCTGGTTCTTCTTGAACCTTGTTCTTGTTTAATTTGTGCCTTGTCACTCTGTCAAAATCTTATTCTTTCATAAGTGGAATGAGTACACATTTAGCTAAATTTTTTGTGCAATCTCTTTTACCAAAAAGGAGGGAAAACCAAATTTCATTCCCTTCCTTCCCTTCTTTTCCCTCATTTTTTTTCCTTCCAACCAAACAAAGTTTATAATTTTTTGTTCAATGGGAGAAATAATTTGGGATTGTTGGTTTGTTTAGACTGGAAAAGACTCAGTTTCAAGGAAAAATATAAAATTTAGAAAAAAGAAAAGAAAAGAAGATGGATTAAATCTACCTTCTGGTCTGGGCTGTGAACAGTACCTATGGACAGTGGTTCAAGGTTTGCTTGAAGCTTGAAGGAAGCCTTCTTGTAGATTTGGTATGCGTTTGTTGACTATTCTAGGGATTAAAGGAATCAATGGTTCTAACCTAAAGAGTAAGAAGTTTAATTACCAGAATAACCCTTGCACAAACATAAACTATGACTTAATTTGATACCAGGTGAAACCAAATATTGATAAGAACAAACCAAATACCTCCATGAAATTTCGACTTAAATAAGAATAAGATTTACCATAATATGCCTAACACAAGCATAAAATTGGGACTTAACAAGCCCCTTTTAGCTTCAAATAATGACGTAATTAATGAAGGCCATATTTCCTAATCTGCTACTTGACTTCCTTAACCACTTTGTTTGATGCTTCATATCCTTTCCGTTCTAATATTTCTCTACCTTTTCTTGTTGTTTCATACAGTTCTCTAAGCGTGTCGTAAATTCACCTAGTATCAACACTTCTGTCAATTTATCAATCTGTTGTTTAGTTAGGTTTGCTCGAAGCAGTTGATTTGATATAATTTTTATAGTTCATTGAGAATATAATTATTGTTCTTTCAAAGGTGCTGTTGATATTGAGCGGTCTTTGCTGCTGGTTATATATGGCTTGAGCCCGGATTTGGGATAAGCAAATCTGTCTGTCCTGTTTGGTTGTCACCCTTTAGTATTTTGGTTAACATATTTAAGTGTTTTGACACAAACTTGGAAAATTTAGATATATACAGAAGTTTCAGGGAAAATTGGACTGAGAAGGTGTTAAAAGTAAGCTTAGAGTGGGAAGAGCCTCCTGGATTGGTCTAAGATGGTTAAAATTCTTTAATTACACTATTTTGATTGATTTTGCCCCTTTCAAATTATATTCTTGATTGATATTTGTATTTAAGTAATAACTTTCAACTCTTCAAAACAACAATAGAGCCTTGTCCAATTTACAAATCTTGACTAATTTATAGCATATAGAACTTCATGGACCTTTGGACTAACTAGTTTACATTTAACACATGAAGCTCACCTTTATACCTGAATATCTTTTTTCTTTTAAGGAATTGCTCTTATGACTTTTAGCTTGACACAAAAATTTGCAAGTTTCTCTGCTCTTCCAATCTTGGACCTTGAACATTTGATTCGCATCAACAAAAAGTGTCTCACATGTAAAAAATCTCATTTCTGAATGTGTATATTAACAGGAAGTTCTCCTCAGTGTGACCGCAGCACCAGTCCCATAGTCTCAAGGGATGATCTGGCAAAAGGTGCTGATACTCGAGCAGGAAAAGATGGGAGAGAATTAGATAGGGATTCTATTAGGAACCGATATTGTAGAGATGGTGATTCTTATAGATATTTTGATCAACAGTCTTCTAGGAGTTCTCATGTTTACTCCAAGCATGATGATTATGTCAAAAATGACAAACGAGCAGATGAATATAGCAAATATGATAGATTGTCCTCTCATTCTGGTCGAGAATCAAGAGTTAGCTATCACTCTGATCATCCAAGACAAGAAAGTTACCTTAGTAGGTATAAAGACTATTCATGGAATTCTGACAAATACTCTCGTGATAGATATGATGGCTCTGGACATAGGAGCAGGGACAAGGAGAAAGAATCACCTTCTCTAGAGCATCAGAAATATAACAACAAGGACTCATCTTCTGACAGGATTGGATGTGGTAGGAGACATGGTAACTCTATTTCTGAAGAGATGGATAGAGATCGAAGAAGGCGGGATAGAGATGTTCAAGAAGAAAAAGGGGACTATCATAGAAGCTCAGGAGATAGAAAAGGCGATTACACAGCATCTTATGAAGAATCCAGGGGCCACTTTAATGGCTCATCTTCTGTGAGGGAGAGGGACGATAATAAAGATTGCCTTAAAGGTTACAAGAGTGGGCTGAAGGATATAGATGTCCCTAAGCCTGCAAAGGAGAGGGTGAAATATGATGAAGGGGATACTAATGTGAAGAAGGACAGGCATGGTAGAATTCTGCAGTTCGGAGAGAAGTCTATATTTGATGATAAAAATCAGGATTCTCCTGCTAAGAAACCGAAACTCTTTAGCTCGGGGAAGGGCATTGATTATGATAAATTTGGTAATTATTTTATGGTTTTTTTGTGCTTAATTTTACATTTTAGAAGAAGTTATGTTCATGTCTGTTTTCCAATAGATTGGTGGTTATTATACCATTGTTTTGTTACTCTGTGATTAGTTTCTAAGTCTTCTTCAACTATAGCTGATGAAAAGCAGTCAAGTTTGGAGCAAGCTGAGGAGACTGGTGGAAGAGTGACCATGGGAGAGGTCCATGGCAGTGACGTTGACATTGCTAATGACTTAAATGCTGCTAAAGTTGCTGCAATGAAAGCTGCTGAATTAGGTATTCTTTAGATTTTGCTTCAAGTGCATCTCTCTCTCCTCTCTCTTTCAAAGTAAGAACTCAAATACCTTACGAAAGTGATGAAAGATTTGTTTCAAATTGCTGTATCCTTTGAATTTTCACAGCTGGAATTGAAGGGTAGAGGTTGTAGTCTCAATTGGAAATGTAGTTATTAGCATGTCCTTGTCATAAACTACTTTGAAGCAGTGAGTTTTACATAGAAACTATGTTATCATTTGATGCATCGGTCCAATGTTCTGTCTTTGGTACTCATCTTATTTATGAGATGAAGCCTCAAAATTTACAATATTTTTTGTCTCTAATAACAGCAGCCTCTATTGATGGGGCTTCTCTTTTGTCATTTTCAACTATTGGAAAATTTGTTTCTTGGGGACCCTAAGTTCTATTTCTTCAGCTATCTATCATGTTGTACCTTAATACCCTTAATCATCTCTAATATGCTCCTTTTTTTTTTTTGGTATGGTTATAGAGGAGCGGGTTTTGAACTTGAAATTGAGACTTTGATAACATACTCTTGTATTTACAAGAAAGGTGTTTAACTTGTCTCCTGCTGATAAGACTGCCCATTATGTTTCTGTATTATGCCTGTCATGGAAAAATTTCTTGATTATATTTAGGGTAAGGTGAGCTTCCTTGAATTATCTTCTGTAAAGTACTTTTATTGCATTGGTGTTTTGGTAAATATTTTTGTTTATATGAATGAAAGAGGTATCTGCCATATAGCTCTATTGTAGTCAAACTCATTTTATTAAGTCATTATTATTTTATTTTGTTCTGTTACTGGAACATTGTGGACTGTAAGCTGGGTTTCCATGAAAGTTTTTGTTCTATTGTGTTCACATGGTGTTGAATTGATTATCAATGCAGTTAATAGGAATCTTGTTGGGGCTGGCCATAGTAATATGACGACTGCGCAAAAGAAGAAGTTGCTGTGGGGGAGCAAGAAAAGCACCCCTGCAGAAGAGGTATTCTGATGAATTAGCTAAAATTTCAGAATTTTGGAAATTTATTCATTTAACCTAAATTGCTACTTGTATCTATGTGATTGGTTGATGCCAGTCTGGTCATCGCTGGGATACTGCACTATTTGGTGATCGTGAGCGACAAGAGAAGTTCAATAAACTCATGGTAAATCCCTTTTCCTCTTTATCCTTTTTTTTAGTTATCGCCATTGTTCTCTGAGCAAATTGCCTGCCTTACAGCTCCGTCATGGCAAATTTGTACAGAACATAATATTGCACGTGCCTGTATGACACAGTCTCTCATTTAGAGATTCTTCACATACTAACACAGTTTTAGAGTCTGAGGTTGCCTTGGTACCTATGGCCAATTGTAGGGTGTGAAAGGGGATGTGACAGTGGGGCACAAACCGGACAATCAAGGTGGCAATGGTCTCCTTCAACTTCAAGCAGAGAAGCAGCGGGAACTCCAGATGGATTTGGAGAAGCAGTACACTGCTGGACTTCGACGAAGGGATGGTCGCACTGTTGGATTAGGTCTTTGAGCTTCAGAGTAGGAAATTTATGGTGCTCCATAGGAATGCTTTCTGACACTGTTGTACTCTTGTGGAAGAATTTTTATTCTAGGCTTCAAGTTCTATGGTATTCTGGGGGAAATTATGCTTTGTTGAATGTTTCAGGTTTCAGCGGATGGCTCAAACATTTTACCTTCCAATATTATTGTAAGCTCTCTCTCATCAAATGTTTTTGGTAGAGTGGAAAAAAAAAAACGAGAAGAAAATATTTTTTATTAGTATTTGTAAAGATTGAAAAGCTAGAAAAAAATTAGAAGAGATTAATCTTTTATATTTTTATTTTTGAAGCTAATTATTTCAATTTGAAATGATTATTGGAAAGATAATGAAATAAATGCAAGTTAAGTGTTATTGTGTATTTTATTATCTTGGTTGATCAATGTAATAATAATAAAATAATATTATATTTATTTCATTTTAAAACTTAGGGGTAATGTATGATTTGATTTTTAAATATATTTTGATTGGATATGGTCTATGTGGCTTTTTTATTTTATGATGCATATCCAAACTGCATAGGAAAAAATTCATCTGAATCAAATCGTGTGAATTCCAATCGTATTAGATATTTGGTAAAATAATATAATATTTATTTCATTTTTTGACTTAGGGGTAATGTAAGATTTGATTTTTAGATTTCTTTTGATTTGATCTGATCCATGTGGATTTCATATTTTACTATGCATGTCCAAACTGCATAGGAAAAAATTCATTTGAATCAAACCATGTGAATTCAGATCGAATTGGATATTCGGATTTTGGATCTATGTAATTCTAAACTTTGTTTCAATATTAATTTACTATCTTAATTGAGATATAGAACTTAAGTTTTTGACTCAAATAGAATAAATTACAATGAAAAAATAAATAACAAAGTATTTGGGTTTTGATCGGTTAATTGATAAATTAAGTATTGAATATTTAGTATTTATTTAAAACGTACTAAATTTGAATTATAGAAATTGTTCAGTATTTTACTAAAAATTAAAAGTTGAATATAAATATATTGTTTGATAATAGTATATGTTAAATTCTTTTTTTTATTCTATATTTTGACAAATTGTTTGCAAAATGTTCCTAATTCTTTCTTAGATTGTCTTCGTTCTTTTTTCAATTGTTTTTGTAGTTTGATATCCTGACAAATTTTTAATCCTTCTTTTTGGGTGTAACTAATTAGTTCACCATATGTCAATTTTTCGTAAGGAATTATTCCTTTGAAATTTTCTCTTATTTTATTTCTAACTTTTGCTCCTAGCAGATTTGATAATCCAGCTAGAAATTTTTCTTTCCAAAAGGGTTGGTTATTATCTGTCCTTTGCATGACTCTGGTGATAAAATTATCCTTGTAACATTTAAATTCGCCTAATTTCTTACATTTGAGATTTAGATTGTCCTATTAAGCCATGGGTTAGGCGTTTTAGGATTTTATCTTCCTTGTAGGCATTCAACCTAGCTTTCCTTTGTAGGCAGCAATAAAAATTAAAATAGTTAAGTTTTTATTTTTAGAATGAATTCTTTATTTAGATCTAATTCTTCTGCTTCCAGTAGCTTAAGAGCCCATGAACCAAACGATAATGAAGAAGAAATCAATATGACAAACATAATTCAAGACATAGATAATTGGGAAATTCCTAAAATACATCTAAACGAAATATATAAACAAAATAAATCTTTAATAAGTCATCTGTTAAAAATGGATTATACAATCCAATTAAAAGAAAAAGATCTCCCAATTACAAATTCTTATGAATCAATTCAATTATTAGAAAGAGAATCAATTAACAAACATATTCAAAGAAAATATAAATATATTCATATAGGATTAATTCAAGTCGCTATTAAACCACTCTCAAAAGAAGGTCTAAACACTTCAATCTTTATGACATTAAGAGACACCAGATTTGAAGATTTCAATGATTCCCTTTTAGGAACTATTGAATCAAGTCTCTGTAATGGTCCAATTTATTTTAATTGTTTTCCAAATTATACTGTTTCTTTGCAAGATAAAAACATTTTAGATGTTTTAACTCTTCAAATAAAAGCCCATAATTATAAAATGAAACCAGGATCTGTACCTTTAGCCCTAGCTTATAGAATATATTATAAAACTATGATTTCTGCTTTAGGTTCAGGAGTCTTAATCCATAGCCCAAAAGGAGAGACACTTCTTTTCCAAACAGACATGACTAGATCCAGGATACATATTCCCAAACCAATTAAGTGGAATGAAGTTTCTTTTCCAGATGAATGGGTTTTAGAAAAAGCAGTCCAACCTATAACACAAGAAACAACTGAATTAAGAGTTGTCTCTCAAACTGATAAGGGAGACGTCAAGATTTCTTTTAATAGAACAAATTCTATAAACTTTGGACATCCCTCCCATATTCCGATACATCTACCATATCAAAGTTTGAGATCAACTTCAAGTTTTCAAACTCCTAGTTATTCAACATCATCTATTCCTTCAACTTTACAAGATTTTCAATATGTAGCCACTAATCTCCAATCTGTAAATACATATACAAGTGTTCCTAAACCAATCTACCAAAGGCAAAGACAGCCCATGTCTCCCCAAACCAAATCACAAAGTGATGAAGATTTACCAATTTCCCCAACTTACTCTTCAATGACAAATAATCCAGAATTAAACGTTTTACAAAAAGAATTCTCTATTGATAAAGAAAAAATAAGAAAAGAATTTTATTCTGAAAAGAATAAAATCAAACGTGAACTATTCTTTAAAAATCATCAAGAGAGTAAATAAGAAATCCAAGAGGAATATTATGATTTCATGAATACGCATAAAATTCAAATAAAATTTTTCAGATGGTATGAACAATATTATGACAAGTGTATTAACACAAATAATACAGTTAAAGTATGGCAAACAAATAAATCTCAAGTTGAATCTCGACATCCACCATTGACAGAAATTCAATATGAACATAAAGGATCTGGATTGAAAGCATCCCCACTTAAGGTTACAAATCCTGAAAGAGAAAATTCCCAAGTCACTTATAAAGATTTTAAACTCTTAATCGAGCAAAATAATTTTTCAAATCTAAATCACCATACAATAAGCCAGCATTTAGAGAAAATTGAAACAAAAATAGACAATTCAAACATCCAAACTTCTAAAAAAGAAAAACCGAGTGAAGAAAAACAAAAAACAAAAAGTTCAAAATCTTTATTTAAGCCACATGAAATATCATCAAACACTCAATTAAATTTCTTGCAAGAAATTCAACAAAGACTTAGTGCATGAAACTCAGAAATAATTGGAGAAAATGAAAGATATATACCAGATACACCTGATAGAACACAACAAAGGTCAATTAATACAATAAAAGATTCAGAAACTAATAGTGAACAATTTCAATCATCTGATGAACAGATAATTCAAAAACTTCATTGGAAAGAACCACAAAAATTGTACTACCCAAAAACATCTGCACCAGATTTAGTATTAGAAGAAAAACCCTTAATCCAAAACAAATATAATGCAAATACAGTTTATGAATGGAACATAGATGGAATGTCTGAATATAACATTCTTAATCTTTTGCAACAAATGACAATGGTATCAAATGTTTATAAAACTCAAAAAACAATATCTGATTGGGCAATAGCTGATTTATTAGTATCTGGATTTTTCGAACAACTCAAAGGATGGTGGGATAACTATCTCAATTCCAAAGAACAAAAAGAAATACTTAATGCAATCAAAACTGATAATGATAATAATCCAATCTTAGATGAAGAAAATCAACATATACAAAATGCTGTTGCAACATTAATCTTTGCAATTGCTAAACATTTCATTGGAGATCTATCATACTTAAGGGATAAAAATGCAGAACTCCTGTCTAATCTCAAATGTAAGAAATTAGGCAAATTTAAATGGTATAAGGATAATTTTATCACCAGAGTCATGCAAAGGACAGATAATAACCAACCCTTTTGAAAAGAAAAATTTCTAACTGGATTACCAAATCTGCTAAGGGCGAAAGTTAGAAACAAAATAAGAGAAGATTTCAAAGGAATAATTCCTTACAAAAAATTGACATATGGTGAACTAATTAGTTACACCAAAAAAGAAGGATTAAAAATTTGGCAGGATATCAAACTACAAAAACAATTGAAAAAAGAACAAAGACAATCTAAGAAAGAATTAGGAACATTTTGCAAACAATTTGATACAAACTATAATCCAGAATGTTCTTCAACAAAATGTTGTAAAACAAAGAAATTTGAATACAAACGAAACTTTTCCAAAGACAAATATTACCAAAAACCCAAAAGAAATAAAATTCAAACTAAAAAGGAATTTAAAAGCCAAGAAAACAAACCTAAAAAGGAATGGAAAAATCCAAACATAAAATGCTATAGATGTGGGAAAACAAGACATTTCAAAATATTGTAAAATAAAGAGAAGAATAAATCAAATACAACTTGATCAAGAAACAAACCAGAAAATTTGTGAACTTCTGACATATACAATTTCAGAGACACAAACTTCAGGTACTGAATCACAATCCTCATCAGATATACAAGTTAATCAAATGGATGACATAGAGACATCTTCAGACCAAGACACACTCAATGTCTTAACAAAAGACCAAGAATTGATGATGGAAATAATTGATAAAATACAAGATCCCCAGATTAAGAAAGATTATTTAGAACAATTAAAAAAATCCCTCTTTACACCAACTTTTATCTCATCAACTTCAAAATCTTATAATTTAAAAGATATAATCTTTGATAAAATACAAACATCCAACAAAGAAATCACTATCCAAGACCTCCAACATGAAATCCACAATATTAAAACAGAAATAAAATTGCTTAAACAACAACAATAGCAGCATAGTCAACAACTAAAAACTTTAACAAACCCAAATGAAGAAACTTCTAGTGAATCTTCTGACGAAGACAAACAACCATCACCGAAATTTTTAAATATCCTAACAGAAGTCTCAATCCAAAAATACTTAATAAAAGTATCAATTTTAATCAATAATGAATTTTTAGTAGAAACAATACTTCTATTTGACACAAGAGCTAATCAAAATTGTATTAAAGAAGGAATAATTCCAACAAAATATTGCGAGAAAACTTTTAAAAGTTTAAAAGCAGCAAACAATGAAAAACTCCAAATCCAATACAAATTAACAAAAGCAGAAATCTGTAAAGACCAAATTACATTCAAGACACCATTTTTAATAATAAAAAATATTAGTCAAAATATTATATTAGGATTACCATTTATATCCCTAATCAAACCATATAAAGTAACAAATAATGGAATATTTACAAAAATCCTTGGATCAAAATTAATATGGAATTTTACAGAAAAACCAAAGATAAGAAATATAAATTTATTAAAATAAAAAACAATTACAAATCAAGAAATTAATATAATAATCAAAGACAAACAAAATCAAATATTCTATTTAAAAGAAGATATTCATTTCAAAAGAATCCAACGGCAATTACAAAATCTTCAAATACAGAAAAAGATAAAGTCATTGCAAACAAATATTGAGAAAACAATTTGTTCTGATTTACCAACAGCTTTTTGGCAGAGAAAGAAACACGTGGTAGAATTACCATATGAAAAAGATTATGATGAAAAACAAATTCCAACAAAAGCAAGACCAATCCAAATGAATCAAGAAATGGAGCAATATTGCAAAAAAGAAATACAAGAACAGCTAAACAAAAAACTTATCAGAAAAAGTAAATCTCCTTGGAGCTGTTCAGCTTTTTATGTCAATAAAATGCAGAACTAGAACGAGAAACACCAAGACTTGTCATTAATTACAAACCTTTTAATGAAGCATTAAAATGGATTAGATATCCTATTCCAAATAAAAAAGATTTACTTCAAAAACTTTGCAATGCTCAAATCTTTTCAAAATTTGATATGAAATCCGGATTTTGGCAAATTCAAATTTCAGAAAAAGATAGGTATAAAACAGCATTTACAGTCCCGTTTGGACAATATGAGTGGAATGTAATGCCATTTGGACTAAAAAATGCTCCATCAAAATTCCAAAGGATAATGAATGAAATATTTCACCAATATTCTCAATTTATGATAGTATACATTGATGATGTATTAATATTTTCAACAACTATTGATCAAACATTTTAAACATTTATCAATTTTCATTAAAGCCGTCAAACAGAATGGTTTAGTTGTTTCCAAATCCAAAGTTAGTTTATTTCAAACATGAGTAAGATTTTTAGGACATTATGTCTGTCAAGGAACCATTACTCCAATAGAAAGGTCAATCCAATTTGTTGATAAGTTTCCTGATCAAATCTTAGATAAAACCCAACTTCAAAGGTTCTTAGGGAGTCTGAATTATATTTTAGATTTCTATCCAAATCTCAATAAAATTCTCAAACCTCTTCATGAAAGACTTAAGAAAAATCCTCCACCATGGACTCAAGCCCATACAGAAGTAGTTCAATCTATTAAAGCCCAAATCAAAGAATTACCATGTCTACATTTAGCAGATCTAAATACCTTCAAAATCGTAGAAACCGATGCTTCTAACATAGGATATGGAGGAATCCTCAAATAGTTAAAAGATAACAAAGAAAGTATAGTTCAGTATACTTCCAAACACTGGAATAGTACCCAGAAGAATTCCTCCACAATAAAAAAAGAGATTCTTTCCATCGTTCTATGCATCAGAAAGTTTCAAAGTGACTTGTTAAATAAAAAATTTCTTCTCAGAATTGATTGCAAATCTGCAAAAGAGATTCTTCGAAAAGATGTGAAAAATATGGCATCCAAACAGATTTTCGCAAGATGGCAAGCAATTTTATCAATCTTTGATTTTGAAATTGAATTTATAAAAGGGGACTCTAACTCTCTCCCAGATTTCCTCACAAGAGAGTTTTTTCAGAATCCTTCACAATGTCTTCCAGAGAAAGAAGAGAAAAAGTGAAAGAAAGAGAGAAAAAAGACAAGGGTAAGCAAAAGCAAACCCATTCCCCATCAAAATCACTCATCTGCCAATCCCCTATACCAACATGGCAACAAATTTTTGCCCAAGAACACCAAAGACAGGAGTCATCATCCAATTTTGAAGAATCATAACTGGAAATGATTCGTCAATTCTCCGAATCATTACCACAAACCTCTTCAGAGGTACAATCTATTTCAAAAAATAGAGAGGTCATGATTTCAAAAAACCAACCTCTCCAAACTATTTTCCCAAAACAAGGAGTGGTGATTACATATCCATGTCCTAAAGCTAATCAAAAATATTTTTTAAAACAGCAATTTCAACATATGGTTCTTGTTGAGCCTGAATATTTTCACGAAAATCCAAACATTGTTATCAAAAAGATTTTCAATGGTTTTCATTACAAATCATGGGATCAACAAAAACCACAAAGTTTTCATGAAAATATTTTGATTGAAACAGGTTCCTTGGCAATCAAACATTATGCCAACAAAGACCAACCAGACTTTATCACCCATTCAACTGCCCAAATTCTCAAAGTCCTCGACCAATTGATTGGGGTAATGATCCAAACAGTCTCAAAAAATTTCCAGCCAGCTATAACACCAGACTTCACCATTGTCCCACATTTAATTACTGGGATTACCAACAAGCTTGGTTCAATACCTTCACCTTTGAAAACCAACACAATCACCATTCATGGCTCATTTACTTCAAAAAAGACACCAAATACCAATTCCCAGTCTGGTTTACTCACTGGTGGCAGTGGTACGGACCAAATCATGAAATCCTTCCCCCTCAGGTATGGGAAGCTTATGAATTTTTCAGTGAATATTTCCAGGAAGAACAAACTCAACAAGGATTCCAGAAATCATTGATGTTTTGCTCCATCTTCAGCCTGTCTTGGATCTCTTCATGGCACTATGAATTTATGAATGATCCAGTATCAAGCCACAAACAAATCATTAGAAGATTCAAAACAAAGTGGTGGGAGAAATTTGACTACTCAAAATACTTAAGAGATAATGTCAAAGATTGGTTTCAAAAATACCCAGAATTTTGCAAATCAGCTCAAACATCAGGTACCACACAGTTTCTCCAAGCCAAGTCACATGCCAGTGCACTGTTAGCACAGGCCAAAACAAAGAAAGAATACAAAGAATTGATGAAACAAATCCTCCAATCAGTCAACTCAGACGATGAAGAAAACAGTGATCAGAGTAGCAATCGTCAAAGCAGCGCAAGATCTCTACTCTCGTTGGATTTAGCTCAAGACAATGAAGATGATTGCTTTGGAGTCTTACCTTCAATCAAAACTGACAAGACAAAAAGAAAAAGCAAACAGTAAAGATTCCACTGACAAGCACAGTGAGATTCCCATCAGTCAAAGCTACAGTAAAGATTCCACTAACAAGCACAGTGAGATTCCCATCAGTTAAAGTTCCATCAATAGACATAGGCGTGGCCCATTGACAAGCACAGTGGGATTCCCATCAGTCAAAGCTCCATCAACAGACAAAGGCGTGGCTTGTTCAAACTTTAGAATCATGAGGCATCATATGAAAAAGAATCCTAGCTATAAAAAGGGTTCTCAAACCATAGAGGGGCAGAGTTTTTAGGACGGATAGTTTCAAATTTTAAGGATTCTGAAAGCTCTCACTCTTTTTTTTGTAAATCAAGTTTTATTATCAATCATATCTATTTATCCAAATTTCATCAATCACATTCAAAATTTCATATTTTCTTTTACATTCAAAATTTCAAAATTTCTTTTACCTTTTCAAATTTTATAAATCAAATTCATCACTGCTATATATATGTGTGTGTGTATATATATATATATATATATATATATATATATATATATATATATAAGAGTCAAAACAGTTGGCTACAAGTAAAACATCTTATGAGGATAGTCCAAATGTTTGACACGTGTAATATATTTTTTTAAAAAATAATTATCCTTTTTCAAGTTTTAAAAAATAAAAATATATCTAAATATAAAAATAAATCAATTATATTTTTAAATTAATTATCTATTTTAATTTTTAAAAGATAAACATATATATATATATATATATATATCTTTATCTAGATTAAAATTAAATAAAAATTATATTTCATTTATCTCTATCTGCATTAATATTATAAAATATAACATCTATAGCTTTTATCAATTAATTTTTTTCTAAAAAATAACATCTGTAGCTATGTATATTAAAATTAATATGGATAATATAATATATAACATGCAATAATATAACATCTTATGTACAATGATTATTTTTTTTTTGCAATAATATAACATGCAATAATATAACATCATCTTTTTAAATTAATATGTAACATGCAATTATTCTTTCTTTTCATATTAACATTACAAAATACAACATTTATAACAACTGCCTTTATATATTATTTTTTTAATTGTCTAAAACATCTATATCTATATATATTAAAAATTTTAATTTTATCCATTTTTATTATATAAATTTCATGTAATAATTTTTTTTTATCAATGCTTAATACTCATGGATCTTATGTCACAGTCCAAGTACACAGTATTTTATACTTTTTCACACATTTTTACACACGTGATTCGGTTGGGCTGTCTGTGGTGGCTTTACACACTGTTCATCTACAATAGTAAATAATTTAGACAATATTTATTTATGGTAAATTAATATTCCCAGATTGTAAAAGTTGGTTTACATTTCCTTAAAATAAATTCACATCTAATAGTACCGGATAAACGAGTCTGAATATACAAATGTAAACGTGATACCTCGGGAATTAGCCATGTGGTCCACTCACCATTATATAAATATATATATAAATATATTTTTTCAATCTGAAAAATTGCTGGCAGCAAGCTTCCACGGGAAGCTTGCTGCAGCCTTTATATATATATATATATATATATATATATATATATATATATATATATAAAAATCTATTATAAATATATTTTCTATTAACATATATTTATAAATATATATTTACAGTTTTATATGTATAAATATATCATTGGCATATACTATATTTTATATACATATATATCATCTTTAAAACATTAATTTCATTTTTCTAACTGCTTTACTGCACTTATACCCAACTTTAAAAATTCACCAAGACCAATCCAAAATATATAAAAATATGAGCCATATATGACCGGAAAGGTATTCGAGTTAACTTTCCAACGCAATTTGAATCACCTCAATTGGAGTTCCCTATCAAAACTTATGTCCGACTCTTTACTGATTGCTCAATTCTAAATTCCCTACATGTGACGTGAATGTAGGAATTTCTTGTTGTTAATCTATAATGAATTAAAATATGAGCCTTATATGGATAAAATATTTTTAAGTTAGCTTTCTAATGGTTTTGAATCACCCTAATCGGAATTTCCTACCAACCGCTATGAGTGAATTTTTACAGATAGGTCGGTTGAGTCGGTTGGTAGAATCTACAGCTCATGGGGTAACTTTACAAAATTTCTGGTATTGATCCATAGGGAACTAGAATAGGAGGCCTATATGCTTGGAAAGATAATTAAGTTAACTTTCCAAATAATTTTACGGTTTATCATTTGGATACTCCGATCAAAATTTATAATCGAAACACTACCAAGATAGGTCATTCAAGCCTCGTGATATTTTTATCCTCACAATTTCCAATCCTTAATTCAACCTCCAAAAATGTATTTTCTCACTCATATCATTATTTGAGCACTGAAATCTAAGTGGAGCCCACAAAGCTTTTTATTTAATATTTGTAAAAATGTACAAAATAATTTATTTACTAATTAAAATTTATATGTCCATACATGTACAGTACAGTAGAATTAGATCTCACATTTTCTTCCCACCTTAAGAAATTCAGTCCTCTGAATTTTGTTTAAACCGATCATTGAAATTCTCGATTCCTCGTATCATTTCTTTCTTAAGTATTTCTTCCACCATGCATTTAAAATATAGCTTTCCTAATAAGGAATTCTCAAGGTTGGCATTAGATAATAGTATAACTTTACTGCCGCTTCATATATATTGAGTTCTCGGTTCATTCTATATCATTAAAAATCTACATCGTACACCATTTTACATCTCATGTAGTACCATGCCGATATTAGTCTGAACTAAATTATAGTAGTCCCAGGAGCTTTTGAATTCATAGCACTCACTTTCCCTGTATTCTCGAGCGTCTAAGTAGTACACTCAATTTCTCCATCAATTACATATAAAAAGCAGTGCTAGAACTATATTAGAATTACCATAGTTCATTAAATTCTTTCTCAAATTAGAGTGTGACATGGGAATCCTTATCACAAGTAATGCTCCCTAGAACTCTATACACCATCTCACTATTCAGAGAATATATTATATATATATATATATATCGGCTAAGGCACTAAGAAAAGGAGTAAATTTGGTTACTGAAAAGTTTGTTATTTTACTCACTTCTGTAATATTATAGTTCTTTTGGTTTTTGTAGTAACCTCAGACAAAATCCCTTCCGGTTGGCTCCCTTTTTCACATTGATTTTGTAAAGACTGTAATAGATTTGCATATTTTGCTGTTTAACTTCCATTCATTGTCTATGAAATATTTGGTACCAATCTCGTTATCCCTCTTTTCATCTGGAGATGTAATCCTTCTCATTAACATTAAATCTCAAATTTAAACGAATCTATCGTCGCTTCGTGTCACATTCGATCTTTCTTAATATCTTACGGAAGCCTAAATTTGCAAGGTAAATTTTTTTTTCCTTTACTTCACTATTCATTTGTAGTTGACTATGTAGGCAAATTTTCAATTTCATATAACTCTTGGATCAATAAGATCACTATCAACATATTAATTCGGTTAGTAGCTAATTTCCCTTATCAAGATCATCTACATCAAACTTTTTAATATATTCAGACATATCTACCAACATACATAATGCCAACTCAAAAAGTATACTGGTTATAATATTCCAATAATAACATAACCTAGCTTACATCCCAGACTCGTCACGTAAGTATATCTATACAACCAAAAGATTTTCAATACACTGTGCCATCATCCATATATGTCTATACAATCTGTTGGGAGCCATATACCTTAAACTGTGCAGGGAAGACTACTCTCAAGAAGCTTCCCAAGCCAAAATGAACAGTAGCGATATTGATCACTCTGAAAGGGAGGGGAAAGAAGAGGGGAGTGAGTCGCAACTCAGTAAGTAACAACAATAAGCAACTAAATCATACCAAGCATCCCTCATTTGTGAAAGCTAATTCAAATCACTTTCAAATACATCAAATCAATTATGTTGCATTAAACTTAAAACACAGTATGGAAACTCAATAACAGATCGTAGTCAAATGTAGAGTTCCATCATTAGACTAGAAGTCTCAATATCAAATCATAGATAAAGTATGCAGTGCAATCAATAAAACCAGTCATAGTACCAAGAGAGTTCGCATAGTATCAATCCACGCTACTTAGAGCTAACACTTTAACGATCTACGGTAGCCAACCGTAGCAATCTCCCATAAAGGGAAGCTGCCTATGTATAGACCAATCCACCTCAGCTCACTGCGCATATGACACCGGGACCTGTCTAAACGTAATTATACGAGACAAGCCGATCGTTTCCGAGACTAATGCTCGAGAAACAGTGTTCTAAGTCAATCAAGAGTGTCTATAAAATTCTCAAGGTATAGTACCCTAAGGTTTCAATACCTCGGGTCTAAAATAGAAATCCAGTAATCTTAAAACAAAAATTATTCCTCCCTAACCTCATAGCAATCATCGTAGTTCATAAAGAGGTAATTCCACAAAACAAGGCTCACAAGGCATTTAAAACATCAACAAGGTTACAACACAAAATATAAAATCATATTAAATTAGAATTTAATTTAAACCTTTAAAACGTTTAAAATATTTCTTGATTATATAATACGCGCAAACAGTACATTTCTTGCGAGCCCATCACCTGTTTACAAACCATTTCTAGTAAAGCAAAGTCAACACTCAAGCGAAGACATCTCATATGCAGCATTCATTTTGTTTCAATTGCCAAATTCCAAGAATTTATAGTATTAAACAATTTGGATACAAGTAGTCGCTTAGGGTTACTTACAGTACTTCCTTAACTTCTGAATCAATTCTCCCTCGCCTAATAAGTCTTGCAGTATCGATTTATTTCGAGTCAAGCTTAGTCCTTATGACAACCCTCTACATAATACATAGTAGATTGAATCAATCTCGATACTTCCATCAATCTTAGCACTTCCAATTATAAGCTAACATTAAGCATTGTATAATTCAACAAGAAACGATACTTGGCAGTGTTTCCAGAATTATTCAAACATTACTAGCACTGCTTATTGTCTTTTCGTTCACTTGAACTACTTATAACCCACTTGGTCCATTTCTGCCCTTTAAGGTTTTGGACCTTACGGTATTGTGCTAGCCTTAAGTATAAATTTCAGAACCTAATCGTCAAACTGTAAATTTTTATATTACTTCTAACTCAGATCCCTATTCGGACATATAAGACTTATTTCCTAATTCATCCTGTGCCATTTCCCATCAATTTCTAAACTTTGGTCCAAATCTGGCACATTAGGTAGGATAGTTTCCGGACCTGTGTTCAGTAAAATATATATTACTAACTATAGGGATATGAAATTTGTACAAACCCAATACCATGTCAATCATGACTCATTTATCTTTCTGAAAATGTAAAGTTTGCAATTATACTTGATCTGGGCTATTTCCTATGAAATTTTGAGGTTGACACTAGGTAATCTGTCCCCAGCAGTGAGTGTCCTGCATGCATTTATACATATCTTAAGCCACCAAGTTTCAAATCTGGAATTTCCAAAACTAGATGAAAACTAACTCATTTCCTTATCTATAAGTGTAAGGTTTATAATTTAACTCTTCCTATATCAACACCAGAATTTTTTTTCCAAAGTTTCAGTATGTTCAGCAATTTTCTGACATAGTATAACACTGACCAATTTGCACAAATTATCTCATATCTAGTTATAAGAATATCCAAATGATGCAAACCCAGAACCATCACAATCCTAACTTAATTACCTTTCTAGAAATGTAAGGCTTGCAACCAAATTCAATTTAAGCTATTTGTCACAATTTTTCAAAGTCAGGACCATGATTCACATTTGCACATATCTCAAGTTACAGAAATCCAATTCAAGAAATTTCAAAACTGACTTTCTTTTAACTTAAAGAGCTATTAATCATAATTGTTTCAGAATTTTTCTCCATGTAGAAAAATTAAACTGATCGTTTTAATTTCCACTTAGAACAGGACATCAATTTCCAGATTGAACATCAAGTCAGAATTTCAGTTAATCCTTTATCTAACAATAGCCATTTGATTTAGTTCATCACAATTTCATTTTCATGCATAATAATCAAATATTATAAGATTAGAACCTTACCCCTTAATTCGATGTAAAACCCAGAATTTTGTTGAGCAACCCAGACCACTTCCTCACAGCTTGCTTTGCTGTTATGCCGAGACACATAAATGCCAATCCAGTGACATATTACATTCTGTTTTTCATGGTTTAATTCCAGCAAAATACATTGACTCACCTTAATTTATTACCTTTGCTATCTTGGCTTGAAGTCCCAAAATCAGTTTGCTTCAGTTTAGGGTTTCAATCCTTCACTTTCCTTAGTCACCCATTGTGAGCAACCCTTCCTTATTTCTTCTACTCCACTTCCGATGCCCTAATCTGGTTGAACCAAGGCTCCCTTGCACTTATGGCTCACAATTTCCCTTGGCCAGCTTAGAACCAACAAGCAATGCCCTCCTTCATTTCGTTTTCTGCTTCCTTAACAATGGAAATCCCTCAATCAGTTATGCCTTTGGGTGAAATGGATGATTGTTTAATTAGGGTTCTTAGTCTATGGCCGGATATGAAGGAAAAGGGAGAGGGGTTTTCCTAATGAGGGCTGTCGATATTTCCTAAGGGATTTTGCTCCTCTCGTCTCGGTTTGGGTGGGGGAAACAGAAAGAAAACGTGGCCTTATTATTTTTCTAGCCCTTGACTTGTGTTGCCAGCCTTTTACTCTTGTAACATCAGCTTCTAATAACCCAATTTAATATTAAAGGATTAGTAGATACATAACTATTGTTTCCAGCAATTAATAATGTCTCTTAAACTAGCCTTTTTCTTTGGGACATAATTTAGACTATGTTTATATATCTCCCACATTTTATTGTCTTTATAATTTTAATTTCCATATCTTTTATATATATATATATTTAATTCCCTTATAGTATATCTTAACTAATTAATTCATTTCCTACCTTATATCTTAATGCCTACATACTTATATATACATATCCACCGCTTCTTGACCAAGATGACTAGGACATTCTCAGCTTCAATAATCTGTCCATAATTCCAAAATAACCTTAAGTTAGTTAAAATTTACTCTAGTACACTTATGATTTATATCGCAAATAGGGGTTATCACATTCTTCCCACCTTGGAAAATTTGGTCCTCAAATTTGTGTACCGTTACTTCAAAACAAGTGAGGGTACCTCTCCTTCATTAGATTCTCTACTTCCCAGGTGGCTTCTTCCTCTGAATGCCTTTGCCACAATACCTTCACTAGTGGAATAGTTTTGGATCTTAACACCTTCTCCTTGTGATCTAAGATCCAGACAGGCTTCTCTTCATATGTGAGATTATCCCGAATATCTAACTCTCCATAATCTACCACGTGTGAAGGATCTGGGTGGTATTTCCTTAACATTGACACGTGAAACACGTTGTGCACACCCGCTAGCTGTGGTGGTAGAGCCAACTTGTATGCCACTTCACCTACCTTCTCTAAAATCTCGAACGGTCCCACATACCTCGGGCTAAGTTTGCCCTTCTTCCCGAATCTCATAATGCCCTTCGAAGGAGAAACTTTCAAAAATACCGAATCACCAACCTCAAACTCCAAACGTCTCCTACGATTATCGGTATATGACTTCTGTCTACTCCGGGCTGTTTTAAGTCTTTCATAGATAAGTTTTATTCTGTTCGAAGCTTGTTGAACCAAGTCAGGTGCAAACAATTTTCTGTCTCCCACTTCTTCCCAACCAACCGGAGACCGACATTTTCTTCCGTACAGTGCTTCATATGGGGCCATCCCTATACTCGAGTGGAAGCTATTATTGTATGCAAATTCTGCCAATGGTAAATGTTCATCCCAAGAGCCTTTGTAATCAAGTGCACACACTCTCAACATGTCCTCGAGAGTCTGAATGGTTCTCTCGGATTGACCATCGATCTGGGGATGGTAAGTGGTGTTAAAGTGTAACTGAGTCCCCATTGCTTCATGAAACTTCTCCCAAAATCTAGAAGTAAATCGGGAATCTCGATCAGACACAATGCTCACTGGGACACCGTGTAGCCGAACAATTTCCCGAACATAGAGATCGGCCAAAGCACTGAGAGAATCTGTAGCCTTAATGGCTAAAAAGTGAGTTGATTTCGTTAGTCTATCCACTATCACCCAGATAGCATCATGCTATCTTTTAGTCCTTGGAAGACCTAGCACGAAGTCCATGGTGATGTGCTCTTATTTCAAGCTCGGAATAGACAATGGTTGAAGCAACCTTGCGGGCTTTTGATGCTTAACTTTCACCTGTTGACAAACTAGACATTTTGTAACGTCTTTTTTCATTCCAGACCAGTAGTATAAGCTATGCAGGTTTTGGTACATCTTAGTACTACCAGGGTGCGTTGCATATTTCGAGCTATGAGCTTCCTCTAGGATCAACTTCTTCAACTCCGAATCATTCGGAAAATACATTCGGTCTCTATACCTCAAAATGCCATCATTGCCGAACCTAAACTCTGTTTCTTCATTTTGGTTCCTTTCATTTTCACAATCAATCTCTCTTAATCGAGGATCCTCTTTTTTCTTTTGACGGATTCGATCAATCAGTTCAGGCTCTATCCTCATACTGGCTATCATACAACCCTCTCCGACGGGTTCTATATCTAATCTCAAGTCTGCAAACTGTTGTAGCATACACCATACCTGGACCATCAACATTGAGACCATATCAGTGCCTTTCCTACTCAACGCATCTGCTACAACATTAGCCTTGCCTAGATGGTAAAGAATTTCATAGTCGTAGTCCTTCAACAATTCCATCCATCTTCGCTGGCGCATATTCAATTCTTTTTGGGAGAATAAGTACTTCAGACTTTTATGATCTGTAAAAATCTGAAATGTTTCCCCGTAGAGATAATGGCGCCAAATCTTGAGCGCAAACACTACAGCAGCAAGTTCTAGGTCGTGTGTCGGATAATTCTTCTCATGGTCCTTCAACTGACGAGAACCATAAGCTATTACCTTCCCGTGCTTCATTAAGACACACCCTAATCCTTGATACGAAGCATCACTGTAGACAGCAAAGCCTCTTGACCCACTAGGAATAGTCAATATTGGAGTAGAGGTAAGTCGTCTCTTCAACTCCTAAAACCTATTTTCACATGCCTCATTCCAATCAAACTTCACTCTTTTCCGAGTGAGTCGGTGCACTGGTGTAGCAATCTTGGAGAAACCTTCTACAAATTTCCTATAATAACCTGCTAAACCCAAGAAACTTCAGACTTCTGTTACAGTCTGAGGCCTTTCCCACTTCATAATGGCTTCAATCTTGGACAGATCTACTGACACCCCATCCTTTCACACAATATGCCCCAGAAAAGCAATCTGGTCCAATCGGAAGTCACATTTACTGAGCTTAGCATACAACTCCTTGTCCCTAAGGACCTGGAGTACCATTCATAAATGCTGTTCGTGCTCATCTATTGACTTGGAATATATCAAGATGTCATCTATGAAAACAATCACAAATAAGTCTAAGAAAGGCTTGAACACTTCATTCATTAAGCTCATGAAAGCCGCTGGTGCATTAGTCAAGCCAAATGGCATCACTAGAAATTCATAATGGTCGTATCTAGTTCGAAAGGCCGTCTTAGGAACATCATCCTCTCGAATCCTCAGCTGATGATAGCCGAATCGAAGGTCAATTTTGGAAAACACCGTAGCACCCTTCAACTGATTGAATAGATCATCAATCCTCGATAATGGGTACTTGTTCCTAATTGTTGCCTTGTTGAGTAACCTGTAGTCAATTCACAGTCTTAAACTTCCATACTTCTTTCTAACAAACAACACCGGTGCACCCCAGGGAGATACGCTCGGGCGTATAAATCCCTTATCAAGTAGCTCTTGCAACTGCTTCTTTAATTCATCCAGTTCCACAAGAGCCATTCTATAAGGTGCCCTTGAGATAGGCTGAGTACCCGGGACTAAGTCGATGGTGAACTCAGTCTCTCGCTTGGGTGGTAAGCCTGGCAAGTCATCAGGGAATACATCTGGAAACTCTCTAACGATTGGTATATCCTTTAATTCAAGATGTTTCTTGGAGGGATCTTCCACATAGGCTAAATATCCTTCACAAACATCATGCATTCTTAGGCAATATAATCAGACAAAAACATTTCATCACTTTATTACTACTTATCAAAAGAGATTACAACAATTTCAGGTAGGGAGAACATCACTATTTTCTTATAACAATCTAACCAAGCATGATATCTAGCTAGCTAATCCATTCCTAGGATTACATCAAAATCTTTCATATTTAACAAAATCAAATCGACTAGCAGATTTCTATCTCCCACCTTAACCTCACAATCCCTATATACAATACCAGTTATATGGGTTTCCTTTAGAGGAGTGCTCACATGAAGCGGACGATCTAATTTTACAAGTTCTAATTTAATTTTGCAAGCAAAATATGGAGCAATAAAGGAATGAGTGGAACCAGAGTCTATTAAAACATGAGCTTCAAGATCAGTAATAGTAAGCTTACCTTTGACTACGAAGTCTCTTCCCTGTGCAGAAGCCTCATCCACCGCAAAGACTCGACCCTGAGCTACTGGCTTCTTACCCTTATCAACTGCTTTACCCTTGTCACCAGCCGAATGCTCAAAGGCCCTTTCTTCAGTCTTGCGATGGGGACAATCTCTGATCATAGGTCCTTGTTTCCCGCAGTGAAAACAAGCTCCTGTATCTCTATAGCAAGGTTTAGTACCATGATTGTTTCCACACTTAGGACAAGTTGGACCCTTCTTAGTCTCATCCCCTTTCTGTTTGTTTCCCATTGTCTTTTGCTTCTTTTCTAGCTGCTTGCCCTTGTAGGGCTTTCTATCATCCACCCTCTTATCTTTTCCTTTGTTCCTCTACTTAGACCCATATTCCTGCTGAATCAGGTCGTGTTCAAGCTCGACCATCTGAGCTCGTCTGAGAGCTTCTGCATAATTAGTGATATCCAGTACTGCCATCTTACTCCGAATAGCGAGTTTCAATCCCGAAATGAACTTGATGGTCTTAGCCTTCTCATCCTTGGATGCTAAAAGATCATACCGACACAAAGCTGAAAACTTCGACTCATATTCATCCACTGTGTTGGAACCCTGAGTCAATCTCAGAAAATCTGCCTGTTTCTTTCTCTGAGCAGGCTCTGGAATATATTGCTTAAAGAAGCTCTCCAGAAAAACTTCCCATGTAATCTCCGAGTTCTGACTTGTCAACAATTTCTCAGCTGATTCCCACTAAACTTCTGCCTTCTCTTGAAACATGAATACGACTAATCTTACTTTTTCAGTAGAACTGTAACCCATACACTTGAATAACTTCTCTAACTGTTTGACCCACTCTTCGGCTACTTCCGGGTCCTTTTCACCCTTAAAAGTGGGTGGGTTCATCTTCTGAAATTGTCGAAGTCTGTTCATGTTCCTATCCACCTAATCTCTAACCTGCGGTGGTGGCACTAAAGGTGGTAGAGGTTGTGGAGCTGATGTGGTTGCAGTGGTGCTGGTGGCTGTGGTGGTACAACCGGTTGTTGCTGCGGAGCAGCCTGAGGTTATGGCACAACAGAAGGGACTTGTGCCTATGCCTGAGCTTGAGCTGGAGGCTGATTAGGGTTGCCTCCAAATTTGTTGCGCTATAAAAGCTGCAAGATTTTGGACCGTCTATTGTAGTTCTCCCACAGTCCTCGATAGCTGGCCCACTTCTGTGTTAAGATCTGGGGCCTGAGGAGGCTGTGGTGGAGGCCGAGGAGTAGGAGACCTAGACCGCTCTGTAGGAAGAACTCGTCATGGTCTACCTCTCCTCTTCATTATCACTTACTTCCTGTCACATTAACAACAATTTAGTATAATTTATATGGCAACCGCAGTTTAAGGATAGACATAGGCACAGTGTACAGGGATGTAAGCTAACTTTATCGACCTACACAGACACGAACAAACCCGCTCTGATACCAAACTGTCACATCCGGTCTTTCTTAATATCTTACGGAAGCCTAAATTTGCAAGCTAATTTTTTTTCCTTTACTTCATTATTCATTTGTAGGTGACTATGTAGGCAAATTTTCAATTTCATATAACTCTTGGATCAATAAGATCACTATCAACATATTAATTCGGTTAGTAGCTAATTTCCCTTATCAAGATCATCTACATCACACTTTTTAATATATTCAGACATATTTACCAACATACATAATGCCAACTCAAAAAGTATACTGGTTATAATATTCCAATAATAACATAACCTAGCTTACATCCCAGACTCGTCACGTAAGTATATCTATACAACCAAAAGATTTTCAATACACTGTGCCATCATCCACATATGTCTATACAATCTGCTGGGAGCCATATACCTTAAACTGTGCAGGGAAGACCACTCTCAAGAAGCTTCCCAAGCCAAAATGAACAGTAGCGATATCGATCACTCTGAAAGGGAGGGGAAAGAAGAGGGAAGTGAGTCGCAACTTAGTAAGTAACAACAATAAGCAACTAAATCATACCAAGCATCCCTCATTTGTGAAAGCTAATTCAAATCACTTTCAAATACATCAAATCAATTATGCTGCATTAAACTTAAAACACAGTATGGAAACTCAATAACAGATCGTAGTCAAATGTAGAGTTCCATCATTAGACTAGAAGTCTCAATATCAAATCATAGATAAAGTATGCAGTGTAATCAATAAAACCAGTCATAGTACCAAGAGAGTTCGCATAGTATCAATCCATGCTACTTAGAGCTAACACTTTAACGATCTACGGTAGCTAACCGTAGCAATCTCCCATAAAGGGACGCTGCCTATGCACAGACCAATCCACCCCGGCTCATTGCACATATGACACCGGGACCTGTCCAAATGTAATTATACGGGACAAGCCGATCATTTCCGAGACTAATGCTCGAGAAACAGTGCTATAAGTCAATCAAGAGTGTCTACAAAATTCTAAAGGTATAGTACCTTAAGGTTTCAATACCTCGGGTCTAAAACAGAAATCCAGTAATCTTAAAACAAAATTTATTCTTCCCTGACCTCATAGCAATCATCGTAGTTCATAAAGAGGTAATTCCACAAAACAAGGCTCACAAGGCATTTAAAACATCAACAAGGTTACAACACAAAATATAAAATCATATTAAATTAGAATTTAATTTAAACCTTTAAAACGTTTAAAATATTTCTTGATTATATAATACGCCCAAACAGTACATTTCTTGCGAGCCTATCACCTGTTTACAAACCAGTAAAGCAAAGTCAACAATCAAGGGAAGACATCTCATATGCAACATTCATTTTGTTTCAATTGCCAAATTCCAAGAATTTATAGTATTGAACAATTTGGATACAAGTAGTCGCCTAGGATTACTTACAGTACTTCCTTAGCTTCTGAATCAATTCTCCCTCGCCTAATAAGTCTTGTAGTGTCGATTGATTTCGGGTCAAGCTTAGTCCTTAGGACAACCTTCTACATAATACATAGTAAATTGAATCAATCTCGATACTTCCATCAATCTTAGTACTTCCAATTATAAGCTAACATTAAGCATTGTATAATTCAACAAGAAACGATACTTGGCAGTGTTTCCAGAATTATTCAAACATTACTAGCACTGTTTATTGTCTTTTCGTTCACTTGAACTACTTATAACCCACTTGGTCCATTTCTGCCCTTTAAGGTTTTGGACCTTACGGTATTGTGCTAGCCTTAAATATAAATTTCAGAACCTAATCGTCAAATCGTAAATTTTTATATTACTTCTAACTCAGATCCCTATTCGGACATATAAGGCTTATTTCCTAATTCATCCTGTGCCATTTTCCCATCAATTTCTAAACTTTGGTCCAAATCTGGCACATTAGGCAGGATAGTTTCCTGACCTGTGTTCAGTAAAATATAAATTACTAACTATAGGGATATGAAATTTGTACAAACCCAATACCATGTCAATCATGACTCATTTATCTTTCTGAAAATGTAAAGTTTGCAATTATACTTGATCTGGACTATATCCTATGAAATTTTGAAGTTGACACTAGGTAATTTGTCCCCAGCAATGAGTGTCCAACATGCATTTATACATATCTTAAGCCACCAAGTTCCAAATCTGGAATTTTCAAAACTAGAAAAAAACTAACTCATTTCCCTATCTATAAGTGTAAGGTTTATAATTTAACTCTTCCTATATTAACACCAGAATTTTTTTTCCAAGGTTTCAGTATGTTCAGCAATTTTCTGACATAGTATAACACTGACCAATTTGCATAAATTATCTCATATCTAGTTATAGGAATATCCAAATGATGCAAACCCAGAACCATTACAATCCTAACTTAATTACCTTTCTAGAAATGTAAGGCTTGCAACCTAATTCAATTTAAGCTATTTGCCACAAATTTTCAAAGTCAGGACCATGATTCACATTTCTGGACAGAACACCCTGCACTCATTTGCACATATCTCAAGTTACAGAAATCCAATTCAAGAAATTCCAAAACTGAATTTCTTTTAACTTAAAGGACTATTAATTATAATTTTTCCAGAATTTTTCTCCATGTAGAACAATTAAACTGATCGTTTTAATTTCCACTCAGAACAAGACATCAATTTCCATATTGAACATCAAGTCAGAATTTCAGTTAATCCTTTATCTAACAATAGCCATTTGATTTAGTTTGTCACAATTTCATTTTCATGCATAATAATCAAATATTATAAGATCAAAACCTTATCCCTTAATTCGATGCAAAACCCAGAATTTTGTTGAGCAACCTAGACCACTTCCTCACAGCTTGCTTTGCTGTTATGCCGAGACACATAAATGCCAATCTAGTGACATATTACATTCTGTTTTTCATGGTTTAATTCCAGCAAAATACATTGACTCACCTTAATTTATTACCTTTGCTATCTTGGCCGGAAGTTCCAAAATCAGTTTGCTTCAGTTTAGGGTTTCAATCCTTCACTTTCCTCAGTCACCCATTGTGAGCAACCCTTCCTTATTTCTTCTACTCCACTTCCGATGCCCTAATCTGGTCGAACCAAGGCTCTCTTGCACTTATGGCTCACGATTTCCCTTGGCCAGCTTATAACCAACAAGCAATGCCCTCCTTCATTTCGTTTTCTGCTTCCTTAACAATGGAAATCCCTCAATCAATTATGCCTTTAGGTGAAATGGATGAGTGTTTAATGAGCGTTCTTAGTCTATGGCCGGATATGAGGGAGAAGGGAGAGGGGTTTTCCTAACTAGGGTTGTCGATATTTCCTAAGGGATTTTGCTCCTCTCTTGTCTTGGTTTGGGTGGGGGAAACAGAAAGAAAACGTGGCCTTATTATTTTTCCAGCCCTTGACTTGTGTTGCCAGCCCTTTACTCTTGTAACATCAGCTTCTAATAACCCAATTTAATATTAAAGGATTAGTAGATACATAACTATTGTTTGCAGCAATTAATAATGTCTCTTAAACTAGCCTTTTTCTTTGAGACATAATTTAGACTATGTTTATATGTCTCCCACATTTTATTGTCTTTATAATTTTAATTTCCATATCTTTTATATATATATATATATATATATTTAATTCCCTTATAGTATATCTTAACTAATTAATTCATTTCCTACCTTATATCTTAATGCCTACATACTTACATATACATATCCACCGCTTCTTGACCAAGATGACCAGGACATTCTCAGCTTCAATAATCTGTCCATAATTCCAAAATAACCTTAAGTTAGTTAAAATTTACTCTAGTACACTTATGATTTATATCACAAATAAGGGTGTGACGTCCCCATCACTTCATCTTATCACTTATCTTTTTCCTTCTTTATTTAGATTTAGTTCATCAATGTCATCCATCTTTCCATACAGTAGCTAATTATCTAATAGCTCATAAAATTTTATTATTTTTCCATAAGCATAAAATGATATATATAAATACCATTCCATTTCCACAGGATCTCATACATCATCTTAACTTACATCCCCGACATCTTATATACATAAAGACTACTTGTACTGTACTATAGCTGAATTAAAATTTACTGTACATATGACCATATGAGTATACCTTCTATACTAACTGGGAAGCGTGTTGAGAAGGTACACTGAAATCTTTCCAACACAAGCTCCTCTATTCGGAGCGAGGCTCACTTCAGGTAATTTGTAGGAAAAATGGTCGTAAAAGGATGAGTTTACGCTCAGTAAGAAAAGTATGTAAAAGAGCGTGCTATGCCTCTATATGCACTTTTCCTACTTGGCTCTATAATGTCATGTAAAGCATTATAAAGCATGCATCATAAACATCTTTCATGCATTGTTTGCAATCATGCATATTTATTTTCAATGACATGGCAAACATACTTTCTTTAAAACATCATACTTAAACTTCTTTCTTTAAAACATCATACTTCATATCATACTTTAAAACATACATCATACTTCTTTTGAAATAGGATGGAGACTATGTACAATTATTTAAGCGATTTTATCTTTATATAAATCCTTTATACCCATTTATATGACTCTAATCATGCATTAGTACATTGGTATACCATGTATAGGTCAGGGATTCTCTCCTGCCTTAATAATACCACAGTGAGCACTAGTCAGGTGTCACTTATGGTCTTGAGGACCGGACTAGGGTTCCTCGCTTAACTTACATATTATTGAGGACTTGATCAGAGTCTCTCAGCCATCAGAAATGCATAATTATCACGCAGTCCATAGTCTCAAAACATTTATAATATACTTTTTCAGAAAACACTTTTATGTTTAAATCAAATAAGCTTTCAAAGCTCTTTTCATACATGGCAGTCGACTGGCCTCATAGGGCAGTCGACTGCTGCTTCATAACTTCTTTTATCGAAATTAATTTCATTTAAAATTCCGATATTTTCATCTTGAAAATACATGGGGGCAGTCGACTGGTCCATATAGCAGTCGACTGGTTTTCAAACAGAATGCTTCTTAGCAAATAGCAGTCGACTGGTCATATAGGCAGTCGACTGGTTTTGAAACAAAATGCATTTTGGCAAATAGCAGTCGACTGGTTTGAAACAGAATGCATTTTTGGCAAATAGCAGTCGACTGGTTTGAAACAGAATGCTTCTAGGTAATTAGCAGTCGACTGGCTTACATAGCAGTCGACTGGTTTGAGTCGGTTTTCGAAGAACGGCGTTTTGGTTGTCTCTAGGCAGTCGACTTCCCTTTATGGCAGTCGGCTGCCCCTAGCCTAATTGGTACTAGGAGACAAGTACGAAAATGTCATTTTTCCTGCATGAAATCAGCTGGTGTTTCTTTCCAAACCACATATAAACATCATAAAACATGCGGACATAGCCGCCTTACGTCCGTTACATAAATTTCTTACCTCGATTCCTCTGAGAACGCAAGATCACTTGATGCGTCACCTTAGCTTTTCACTTCCTCAAAGCTGTAACATCAAATCAATTTAAACCTTTAAACAATCATCATACATACATCATATCAACTTAGTACAACTCCAAACCATGAACCAAATTGACTAAATCATCTTCTTCTCTTACCTTCACTAGAGACCAAAATCTCAAACTTTGAGATCTCTTCCAATACTTGGAATTAATCCACCAAACTTTGGATATCTCTTAGTCTAACGACATGGATTATTTTTCGTCTAATGAACTTAATGGATCGATGGGGGATTAAGGGAGTTTGTCAAGGTAGCTTGGAATGGAAACTTGGAAGATTGGAGATGGAACGAGAGGGGCTGGAGGGTAAGGGCTGACGTTGGTGATGGCTGGTGAGGGTGATGAGTCATGCAAAATGCATTAATTGCACCTCTATCCCTTTAATCATCTCAACCAATCCATTTGACCCTCTTTGACCCATTTGACCATTTAATTTACTTCCCTTTCCATATGACTCATCCATTAACTACCAATGAAATTTTTTATTTTCATTTTCTTTCCTACTCCAATTATTTTCCTGATATCAACATAATTTATTTGACTTATTGACTATCAACTTCCTTATTTCTTCCATACATCATGCATACATCATTCATACATTAAACTTCATATTCATTTAATCATATTGAATTGAAATACTTTACATTCATGGAGGAATACATGGAAATTGGGGATTTCACAAAGGGTTATCACACTTCGTCAATAGAGATCACGTGTTAGAAAATATATTTAATTGTTATTCATATTCAATGAACATTAATTATTCAGCTTCTAATTTCTGAAAGTCTATAAGATTATATACCTATCATATTGTTCATGTTCTTTTGGTGCCTTAAAAGATATTGGCATATCATCATGAAGTACCATCACAATTAATCCAGGTATGATTTAAATATCTCATTCAATTGGCTTATAATACTGGAAAAATATTTATCTACTCAATTGTACCACAAGAATCTATAATACTTTCTTGAGTCCTAATTATTATCTTAAGGACATCAGTCTCTCAAATTTTACTTAACAGTATTCTGATTAATGGTTGATCTCGTAAAATGTTTATACACCCCCGACTGGATCAATGTAATCATCAGTCTTGTAATAGGTGCATATTTGTACTTAATAATAACTCTATCAGTTAATCATCAATTATTGCATGCTCATATATCATTATTACTCTCCCAGACAATTTAACACAAATTTCTCCCATAAATCTACATGAGGAGAATTAATTTCTTTATTCAATATATTTTTGAAGTGACTTCTTAAGCTTTTCAATCTCGCTTATAGCATCTGATAATAGCTATAGCTTAAAGGTAGTCTCCATAGTAGTTATCAGGTCCATAATGAACTCGAAATTTTTAATTAGTGGTTATCTAGAAATATATGTGGAAATTTCCAACTACATGCTTTATGCCACTTTGGACATTCCATTTCTATGTCCTTCACATAACTAATATTTCTCACAACACATGCACATAACTCTTAAACAATTTTAACACACCTCCTTCTCTGATTCCTTTATTTAACAGTTTTCCACAATATTTCATTCAAAGTAAGAGGAGGTGGTAAATTAAATATAATATTTCAGTGTAACATATCTATAGTTAACCTGTCCTCCGAAATCGTATACATTCGATAAGCTTAGGTTAACTATCGTATTCTTTATCTCTTACTATCAGTTTACAATTTCTATACACCCTTTTTCACAATTTGGTGACATTTAGAACAGTATCTTGTTTCTTCAAGGTATATCGTCAAATTCTCTGATTCTACAAGTATCCTATTAGACACACACAGAGGATACAAGAGAAAGGTGTAGAAACAGAATTAACAATGCCATTATTGAATTATGGATTGCACAAATCACAATCTTAGTCACATTCAGTAGATATCACCTTTCATATCATTAAACAATCCCTAACCAGATACCCCGTTCATTCACATTTAAATCAAGCTTTAAGGAATGTATAGTAAGGCCAACTATCTTGCGACCTTCCATTATGTACACACTAGGTCGCACCTATAATCTGGACAGAGGTGGGGTCAATAATAGGGATTGTTATACAAAATTTCTCCATAAGAATTTCACGAGAAATATTCTTTACATAATCCATTTCTCTATCATTTTCATTTAGTTCAATATCCTATCTGTTTATTGTTATCCAAGGGTTGTTTCAATGTAAGGACACATTCGTAATTTCCAAATTTATTTCTCTGTCCTTTCAATTCCATCTAAGAATGTGATTTTAAGGTCTATACACTGATGATATTTACATTCACCTCAATATCATCATTTTAGGATCTTATTTCGACTTCGGACAAAGGAAGTCCTGGTGGGGCCCTCACCAAGTTCCTCCTTGTACCTTGTCGAATAAAACCCTTCATGAAGGTTATAAGGTCACCTGATTTATGTAGAATTCTCAGGTTACTACCCTTAATCCACCAACTTTTTACACAATTCCAACACTTAATCCCGATTTTCAGTCACTTGTTTCATTTATACATTCGACTATACAGTACTACAGGGGATGCAACTATTTTCGACACTTTTGATGCTAAAGACATTCACAGACATCAGGCCAACCTTACTCTGATACCATTAAATGTTGTCACAGCCCAAATACACAGTATTTTTCACTTTTTCACACATTTTTACACACGTGATTCGGTTGAGCTGTCTGTGGTACCTTTACACACTGTTCATCTACAACAATAAACAATTTAGACAATATTTATTTATGGTAAATTAATATTCATAGACTGTAAAAGTTAGTTTACATCCCCTTGAAATAAATTCACATCTAATAGTACTGTATAAACGAGTTTGAATATACAAATGTAAACGTGATACCTCGGGAATCCAATATATGATGCTTCGAGCTTCTTAGGCGTAGTTAAACCATGGTTTGATACTTTAGCCATTCTATGCATTAAATCTGTGATGATAAAAGTAAAGGATTGAGCAAACCACGGCTCAGTAAGAGATTTGTATGCAAATTTTGATATCTCGAAGACTATATGCAGTAAGACCTTTTTATTTCTATCCGTAATTCAGGTACCTTATAAAGGAAGTGATACTATAGTCGGCTGAGAAATCCAGATAGAGTACGAAAGATATTTTGATATACCTGTCTTGTCCTGAAAACCCAGAGTGACTATAAGGAGTAGGAATTTATTTTTTTTTATATCAAACTCACTAAAATATTTACTGCATATATAAAATATCACATGTTTAAATAAGAAAATTTGTTTTAAAACATGTGAAAAACACTTGGAATTTATTATGATTTCTGACCGTTGAAATAATTCATTTTAAACACATGTACACATGTAGCAGTAAAATACACTGTTCATATATTTCACAAATCAGTGATAAAACATCGCAGTCAACAGTATTTTTCAATTTCTCATCAAAATCCGTCACAACACGTGGAACAATAGTGGAGACCAGGCAACACCGTAATAATATCATGCTACAAGTCCCATAAGGAATAGGGTACACGTGAGATTCCTATAGGGACAATAAATAATCATAGAGATCTATAGCCATAGTCTATAGGTGTCCTCAGTCGTACATTGAGCGGGTGACAACCGGGACGCTGAAGACGGCTCAATGTCAACAACATAAGACATGAGAGGGTATACATGAACACGTGAGGATGATATGGGGCTTAACAGTCTCAAAACAGTGTTTTCACGGTGATAAATCTTTATGGAAAATGAACACACATGATAAAATTTTATTGATTCCATAAAGGAAAATATATATTTTCAAATAGTGAATATTAATTTAAATCAAATATAAAATATTCACTATTTATTATTTCACATCACCAACCACACAATTCACTGTAAAACACGTGAAATGAATTTTTCGGTAGTAAAACCTTCACCAAAATCGGTGTTAAGAATATTTAATAAATATTTTTCGGTACATCAACCTTTTATGAAAAATATTTAATTTAATAAATTCGAGGCTAGGGAAATATCAGTAATACACCCAAAATATTTTCTAATATTTTTAAAAATATTTTGAATAAATTTCGGCAGCATAACGGCTGCCCGAGTCCTAGCCTCCCTGCACTTTCCAAACACAGTACACCAGCCAAAAACCTTAGATTTTCATGCAATTTCAAAGCAAAACCACATTCCATAATCCATATAAAATTCATAGCATTTGAATCATGTGTTCGGATATCCCTACAAATTTACACACGCATCTCTTACCTATTTCGTGGTGTCAAATTTCTCGGTGTCATCACACGAAATCCGATTATTCAAGTTGCAAAATAATTTCACAAATAATTTCCATTACTCATAATTTATTCTTCCTTACTCAATAAATCATAAATTCCAAATAATCATGGAATTTCCAAAGTTTCTCCCATTAATTTAGAATTCATTCTTACACCTTATCATATTTAAGGTTTTGATAAATTCCCATTTCCATCAGCCACTCTCTACACGTAATGAACTCACCATCATCATCATTCATTGTGGCCGAATGGCCTATCCAAGCTTGGGCAGATTTCTTCTTAAATTCATGAACCGACCTATATTCATTACACCACATGATAGCATCAAATCCGCTTAACCATCCTACACGCCATCTCTCTTATTTCCTAACATAGCCTGCAGTATCACGTTGCACCAAGATTTTATCGACTTTAAACTTAAGACTACATTTAACTCATAAACAGCCCTTCGTATTTCCACCAATCACGTCATCATCATCAAGATCAATTTCTCAAAACCACTAAGGCTGAATATTCTAACTTAGTTATACATATTTTTGTTTCCAAATCACGGTCATATATCTCATTTACTTATCAAATACAAACATAAACACTAAACATAAATGCATAAAACCATGGCTGCCATTTACATGTAAAGTACCGATTCTGTCCAGCTGCAGGACAGCTTGGTTTGTTTGATTTAGGCTGAGCTATTTAGATGGCTTAAGAGCCCTTAAGGTGGGGAATATTTCTTGTGAAGAGACTTAGGTAAGTTAGAGAAGGGCTGATGGTGTTTGCAAGCCAAAACGTGAAGTATTCTAGCAAACCAGCGGAAAATCGTGAGCAGGAAAAATGACGGAGTTGAGGCGGTGCTGCAGTATTTTTTTCTTTCTTTGCCGACTGAAAGAAGCAGGAAGATAGTCCCACTTGTCTTATTTATCATCCAATGAAAATTAGCCATGTTGTCCACTCATCATTATATAAATATATAAATAAATAAATAAATAAATAAATATATATATATATATATATAAATATATTTTTTCAATTTGAAAAATTACTGGCAGAAAGCTTCCGCGGGAAGCTTGCTGCAGCCTTTATATATATATATATATATATATATATATATATATATATATATATATATATATATATATATTTTCTATTAACGTATATTTATAAATATATATTTATAATTTTATATGTATAAATATATCATTGGCATATATTATATTTTATATACATATATATCATCTTTAAAACATTAATTTCATTTTTCTAACTACTTTACTGCATTTATATCCAACTTTAAAAATTTACCAAGACCAATCCAAAATGTATAAAAATATGAGCCATATATGGCCGGAAAGGTCTTCGAGTTAACTTTTTAACGCAATTTGAATCTTCTGAATTGGAGTTCCCTATCAAAACTTATGTCCTACTCTTTACTGATTACTCAATTCTAAATTCCTTAGATGTGACCTGAATGTAGGAATTTGTTGTTGTTAATCTATAATGAATTAAAATATAAGCCTTATATGGATAAAAAGATATTTAAGTTAACTTTATAATGAATTTTGAATCACCTTAATCGAAATTTCCTACCAACCGCTATGGGTGAATCTTTTACAGATGGTTAGTTGAGCCGGTTGGTAGAATCTACTGCTCATGGGGTAACTTTACAAAATTTCTGGTATTGGTCCATAAGGAACTAAAATAAGAGGCCTATGTGTTTGGAAAGATAATTAAGTTAATTTTCCAAAGAATTTTACGGTTTATCATTTGGATATTCCAATCAAAATTTATAATTGAAACACTACCGATGGGTCATTCAAGCCTCGTGATATTTTTATCCTCACAATTTCTAATCCTTAATTCAACCTCCAAAAATATATTTTCTCACTCATATCATCATCTGAGCACTGAAATCTAAGTGGGGTCCACATAGCTTTTTATTTAATATTTGTAAAAATGTACAAAATAATTTATTTACTAATTAAAATTTACATGTCCGTACATGTAGTACAGTAGAATTGGATCTCACATCTTAAGAGTAAAAAACTCAAATTTCTTTTACTTTTTTGTATTTAGTTATTTAAACGAGATTCTGGCATAGAATTTCATTGCACATCACATAAAAGACTAGAATTGGATGATGTTTCAATGTTTATAAATAGCACATCTGTGTCAAATATTAAAATATTGATCATAAAGTCACTGTTCAATATATTAGATTAACATATATTTTTTTCAATGATAACATATATGGCAATATAATTTTAAAATATAACTAATTTAGCATGTATGTTTTTATTGACTATTTTTGAATTTGTGTTATATATATATATATATATATATAGATATATTATATAAGAAAAATTTTTCACCAATAGAGTAACTATCATGAAAGTTGATCTAACTTTTGGTCGGTATTACATGTCACGCGAGTGGAACAAAAGGTTGTCTGAAGTTGATAAAAAGTTTCATTGTTCCCCATGTAATATTGATGTCCCTAATCCAACTCTAAGGTAAGTAATAATTATATTTACTATATTTAAAACATCAAACAAAAATTATTCCATGATGACAATATAAGCATTTTATAATTTTAATATATATAACTTAATTGTAGTAATTTGTATACCTTATAGGTAAAAGTTGAACGTTGAGGCATTTAATGATTTTAGAAAAGTGATGTTTTGTACTTTTCAACGCTAAAGCTAAGAAATTAATTAATTAATAAAGATGTTAATAATTTTTATAAAATTTTTCTTAAGGTATTGATTAATTAACAATTATACTTTATAGGTAGAAGTTGACTGTTGAGACATTTGATGATTTTAGAAATGTGATGTTTATATTTTTCAACAGTGAAGCTAAAATATTGATTAATAAAGATGTTGACAATCTTTAAAAAATTTCTTTTAAGATATTGATTAGTTAACAATTATTTTAATATTGTTCAATTTAATTTAATTTAATGATCTCTCTATGACCATAACGTAGGAAAATTGAGATTATAAAATTTGAGAGAATTTTGAAGATCTTAGGAGTGAAATTTTTTGTTAGAAACAAGAGCAACAAATTTTAATACTGAGAAGAGAAATACTAAGCTTAAAACTATCGGAATAGGTATGCATATATTTGCATAATATGAGTATCTTTGTTATATTTATTATAATATAAGTGATAATTGAAACTTAATTTAATCAAATTACATATTAGTGTTTTATTTAAGTATTCTATTTCATCTATGAAATCTATTAGATTATCAAATAAAGTGACAGACCATTTAAAAATAGCAATGAATACTCAAAAATCATTTACTACCTCTTCAGCTCAACAAATATTCATTGAAGAATCTTTGTTAAAAAAAATTCTTACACAAGGTTGATTTTAAGACGAAGAAAATTCCAATTTCTTCAAATCAAAGATATATTAAATTTTTTTTATATACTATGTTCATTTAATAAATTACAATAATAGTTTGATTTAACTTTTTTAAAATTTATTTAATTATATCCAACATATAATTTTTTTATATTATTATATTGTAATATACAAATTACAAATAAAAAAAATATTAAATATACATATGTTGTCTTTTTCATAAACATAATAATTTATATTATAAAGTTTCAATAGAATATATTATCAATGAATTTATTATTTGATTTATGTATTTTCGTGCATCGCACGAGTTTAAAACTAATTTCATATTAAATTTAAAATATCATAATCTTAAAAAATATTTAAAAGAAACATCCAAAGATAAAAAAAGTAATTAAATTTAATGATTAAATAATTATTTAATTGTTTATTTTTAATTAATCATAAAAATATTTTGAATTATCTTCATTTTTATTATCAACTTATTTTTTTTATAAAAGAATCACTATTTTAAAACATTGCTAAAAAAACTATACACATAGAGGATGTAAATCATATAACCAATCTTTTTTTTTTCTATTTTCTTTCTATTCGATTCTTATTTTTTCTTGGTTTTTTTTTTGGTTGATTTTGTTTCTGCGAATTAAATTTCACCCTGATAGTTAGCTTGGATGGAACAATTTGGAGATTGAATATGGGAATTGGAGTTTGCAAAAAAATTTTCAATATAAATTCAATTTGTGGATTCAGATTATTATTTTTGTTTAAGGGCCTTTTAGTTTGGGGATTAAACAGAATTGGACTTACTTACATAATTTTGAAAGATTGATGGTTTATTTGCAATAAAATAAAAATTTATGAACTGATTTTCATGTGATAAAACATTGAGAGCTTATGTCCATTTTATACAAAGGTTGATGGTACATTTAGTTATTAAGCGGTTTATGTTTAATTTATAAATTTGTATGGTTATTAGGATATGTTATAATTTAAGTGGAAGACAATTCATTTCCTTAATTAAATCCCTGTTCATTAACACCCATTTAATTAATTTGGTCCCTTATAACCTCTGTTCCTATACGCTAATTCACTCAATTAATCCCTTAATTCACTAATGTATATTCATGATAAAACATCAATTTATTCTCCATAACGTTAACTCACTTTTGTTCTTACTACACTACTCTTATAACTGAACTTTAAAAATTCACCTAGATCAAGCCACAATGAATAAATATATAACCCATAAATAGTTGGAAAGGTTTCTGAGTTAACTTTTGAACAAATTTTGAATCTCCTCAGTTAGAGTTTCATACTGAAAACTACACAGAACTCTTTACCAACTGTTTAGTGTCCGAAATTCTTGCATGTGACGAAACTTTAAAATTTATTGGTATTTATCCACAATCAATTAAAATGTGAACCATATATGGTTGAAAAGATAATTAAGTTAGCTTTCTAAAGAATTTTACAGTTTATCATTTGAATCCTCCGATCAAGAATTATAATCAAAACACTACTAATTGGTCATTAAATTTCCTGCAAAGTACTGAATGTAGGAATTAAATCTTTATTCAATTAAAATTCTTAAAATTTAAATCCACATTATCCATTTAACTCATGATTTCTTGATCCTCATAATTCTCAATCTTTAATTTACTTCCTATTATACATTTGTTTACTTACCCAGAATATGAAAATTCATGATTATCACAAAGTATTAAAAAAAAAAAAGCAATTACCGTATAATTAGTATGCTACACCCTTTTTATTGTCCTGGTGGCGTATTATAGCATAGCATGAAAAATCCAATGCAAGTGGATATTGGCATTGGGAGCATCATCACTTGTGTAACAAGGCAAAATGGATGGAAAAAGTCCCCATCTCTTTTAGACAACCAATAATGATGCTTTGGTTCAATCTTAATAGTATAATAGAAGACAGTGACATTCAGATCCCTTGTTAGAGGCCATAATTCTGGTTTCCAAAATTTCTTGCTTTTGGCAAAAGCTCTTAAGCTGGTGTGTGGTGCTGGGAGAGTTTGGTGGAAGTTAGGCCGGCTTTTATGGCTTTGTCACAAATCAACATCCAACCCCACTATGCTATGTGGTCTATGGTCTATTCAATAATTAAAAACACACCCCATCAATTTGATAATAGTCCTTTTATTCTGTGTGCTGGGGAGCCACGTACTTCAACTTAATCCTCCTCCAAAATCTCATCTTCTCACATCATAACTCTTCATATTTCATTATTCCAAACTAATTTTTTTTATGGTATAAATCATGAGATGTGTATACATTATATTGTGTATGAGATTAATTTTTGCTCGCGCCACGTGATTTACACTAACCTAAAAAATTTTGATCTGATGAGAATTCGAACACAAAATCTTTTATTATGCATCGTTTTTACTTAAAAATTTAACAAAACTTTGCACCAATAAATCAATCTTTTGATTCATTTGCAAACTAATCCAGATGTGTTAGAAAGCAACCTACAGCTAGAATTCCTAGATTTGGGGCATACAAATCTAACAAGCCCTGCTCCCTAAATTCTATTCCTAGACTTCCTTCATCTTTTAATTTACAACTGCCAGCTGTCCCCCAGATTCCCTACAATTCGGTTCTCCCTCCCACCAATCCCATATGGTGGGAATACATTGTTTTTGGATGCCCAATCAACTCCGAAGCCATGCTTTGCATATTAATCTAACCAAACTACCCAGTAACTAGATAGATGGTCTCTCATTAATTTATTATCTTTCGCACTCCACTTCCACTAGACAACTCCGTCCATTTCGCTGTTCTTCCTCTCGTTGCTTCAGCTTTCTCTGTCAAACTGAAAATAACCACACCCTATTTGTATAATATGATCTCTTTCTTCATAACCTTCTTGTAAGAATCACTATTTTATAAATCATTATTAAATTAATTTAATATATTTTTAAGTCATGAAGAGTATGGAAAATGATTTAAGGCTTTGTTTGGAGAAAAAAAATGAATTATGGAAGATGAGAAAGAAAAGAGCAAACAAACAAATCTTAAGAAATTCATTTGTTATTAATGACATTTTGATCTTTTGCCAACCAAAACTTAATATTATATTAATATAATATTTAAACACATGTTAATCTTCTTGAATAAATTATAAGTGGTTGGCCAACTATTTAGATAAAAAGAAAAAGAAAAATCTAAGTGAAATAAAAAAAAAAGTAGGATATTTATTACTAAAAGCTTATGAGATAAGCTTAAAAAAAGTACTAAATCATATTTTTTTATTTCTTTATTTCCTTCCGTTATTATGTGATCGACTGACCGGCAGTCACACTTTTTTATTTCTTTTTGTCCTTCCCTCGTTAAGTGACCGGCGGCCACACTTTTTTTACCCAGCAAAAGCCAAAATTAAGAGTAGGAACGTGAGAGCTTGGAAAGAAGGCAGAAATCGTGAGCTATCCAAAAGCAATCAGATTTTGTTGCTAATTTTTGTCCTACTTTTAGTCAGTTTTAGCCTTTCCTCCCTTCATGAAAGTTGTTCCAAATTCTCTCCTCTAAACCATAACCGAATTTCATCTCAAACGGATTTCATTTTGCCGGTGAAAAGTTTACTGGAAGCTATATCTGTCAAGCTGCCCTGTTTTCAGTGAGATTGAGAGATTCATCTTGTGAGGAAGAAACCGTTAGGAAAACGACCTCCTTTCAAAAGGGCCAAGAAGCACTGATTGAAGCCCTACCTGTTCTCTACCACATATCCAAAAATCAGCTCAAACGAATCACGTTTGGTAGGGGAAATCTGTTCTGAAAATTTCTGCTGAACAAGGTAAGTAGTGTTGGAATTTTCTGTTCTTTCTAAACTAGACATAGGTTGCATTTCTGATTTTTCTAAGCCTATTTCTAGTGTTATAATGGTGTAAAACAGACCCTAAAGTAGTGTTTTAAGTCTTGGCCAAATGGGTTTCCATAAGGAAAGTGTAAGGAGACAAGGGGGCTTTTGTTGTTGATAGTGTAATTCTTGTTAATGAAAATGAGTTAAATGTAATGGAAGCTTTAAAGTGAAATTTAGACTTGTATATAGAAAGATAAACTTCAGGCCTAAGGAAGGGCAATGTAGTAAATTCACCTTTAAGGTGAAATGATACTGGTAAATGAGAAGTAGATGAGTACTAATGTGAACGGTGCAGTTGGAATGATCGAAAAGATCGTATAATGACTTTTGTCACATTACAACTAAAGTGCAGCTAAGAAGGAGTAATAATTAGTTAGTGTTGAATGGTTATGTGTAAGTGTAAAGTGGTAAATGACATTGTCTATATATGCTTGTAGTGTTAACAACACAATTTGGTGGTGTACAGTACGCGGATTGACAAGCTTGAACGAACGAGCTTAATCTTTGCTTTTGGTAAGTTTACTATACAAGCTACAAGTAGTAGCTTACAGGGTAAGTGCCCTACATAAGCTACAAGTAATGATTTATAGAATAAATGAAAGGTTTATGAAGTCAATGAATTGATTTGGATGTGAATTTTGAGATGTGTTGTTATTGGGGAGATAAATTGTTTTTCTTTGCAGGCTGGGTAATGACATATCCTAACCCCGTTTTATTGCAGAAATTTTGAAAAATTATTAAAAGTTGGATGTAGATCTCTATGTCTGCATCATGCTACTACATCTTTATGCATAATTGGTTTTATGAGAGTTAAGCCTACACAAAGTTTATACGAAACGTATGAAAGCTTTTACATCTCATTTACATCATGTTTTGAAGTATGTGAATGATATGACTTTATAGCATATTCATATGAGTTTTTGGATTGAGCATGGATTGCTTGTACATCCTATTGATATGAGACTTCAAAACATGAGATGATTTCTAGTTTATAGACTTTTATGGCATCCCATTGTACTATGAGACTAATAGAGCACTATGGAACATGCCCGAGTAGTTGATACTCTTATATGGCAATATGTGGCTTGTCCGACATTGTCGTTGACAGGTTCCAATTCTGGCTGATCACTAGGATTGGAGATGACGAGGATCTAAGGCCATAGGTAACACCTTAGTTTTAGGGTAACGAGGACTGCTTGTTGATAGCTACAGTAGGCTAAGACTTTATTAGTTGAATTACTGGGTTTGCCTAACAAGAAATGTTTTATGAACATGGCATATGAGATTACATGATATGTGATTGAACTTTACAAAGCATTGTTTTTATGATAACTACATGGTTTGACAAAACCGGCTTTGCATTGTTTTACATGCATTACATCGGTTTTACCATAAAGGTATTGTGATATTGAGTTACATGAGATATGAAGTTTAAATGAGTTATTGATATGTGATTTTATACGAAACACGTGTTGCATGTATTAGTGGTGTTATACCCTGTTTGTTACTATCTCTGTACTTACGTAGTGGCTTACTAAGCTTTCCCCAAAGCTCACCCCTTCATTCTCCTCCATAGGTTGAGTTGAGATAGCAACGTTTGATAAGAGCTGTACCTCGTTTTGACGTTTCAAGCTAGATGTCAGACCTCAGTTCATAGCTCGGTATATAAGTTTACTATTCATATGTACTTGGAATTTGATGATTTTGTACAGTAATGTAGTGTGAGATGCGATAAGTATGAATATGTGTGTCGTCACGATTTTCGTCCGGGGGACTTAAGCGCTAGACAATTTTGAAAAAAAACACAAAGAGGAGTCGCCACCAATCTTTTTTGACTAAGTGTGATTGGTCACCTAAAATTATTTATCTTTTTAATAAAATCTTAAAATTAATTAAGTTTTATCAAAAAAAATAATTTTTGGTCTGCGAAAACAAAGTTTGGGTTCGGGAGTTCGGTTACGCGTGAGGAAGCATTAGCACCCCCACAACGCCCGTTAGAAAACGGTACCACTTAATCATGTCTTATCTTTTGATCTTAATAAAATGATCTTAATTAAACATTTAAAAAGAACTCCATTTATTTGAAACCATTTTTATTATTTGTTTTATTTTGAAATATTTAAGTTTTATTTTTTTATTTAAAATAAGTGAAAATCTTTTGTATTGAAAATTATTCCGAAATACCCAAATACTTTTGGTAGCATTTCGGATAATTTCTTCACCTAAAGATTTCTTAAGAATCGCTACTTGCGATTTCTATAGAATCCCATCCTCAGGAGATTCACACTTATTTTGAAATTTCATGGATGCAAGTGATGCAATCAAAATACAAATGATGCACATGAGAAATCCATTATTTCATTTTATTATTTTTTAATTCATTTATAGTTATATTATCATTTTGTAATTTATTTATATTTGTAAAATCTTGTTTTTATTGAAAAATCATACTAAATATTCCAATACGCTGGTAACATTTAGCATATTTCTCTCACCTAGAGATCAGTTAGGAATCACTACTTGTGAATTCCGTAACATCTCATCATTGGAAAATCTTTAAAACTTATACTTTTTATTTAATTTTTAATTGTTTTATTATCATTTATTTCTGAAGGTTAATTGTAACAATTTTGAACTCTTATTTATTTGTTTAAAAATTTTATTTATTTATTATTTGTTTATTAATATTAATTTATTTCATCGAACTAAAATTACTTGAATACCCCAATACACTGGTAATATTCAAATATTTCATTTCGACCCTAAGGATTATCAAAGAATCACTATTTGTGATTTCTAAGAAATCCTATCATAGGATATTCTTTTAAATTTATATTTTATTTATTTATTTATAATTCATATTTATATTTATTTATTTGTTTATTTTAAATTTTATATTTGATTTTATTTTTTTATATTAATTTATTTAAAGAATTTCGAAATCAAGATAAAACCAATTAAATGTTCCAATACGCTGGTAACATCTAAATATTTTTTCTCGACCCTAAAGATTGTTGAAGAATCACTACTTGTGATTTTTTCGAAATCTTATCATCGAAAATTCAAATTTATTATTTGGATTTATCTCTTTATTTATTTGTTTCTATTATTCATTTATTATTAATTTATTTGTTATATATTTTTTTAGAAAACTCTTCTCATAACACTAAAAATTATATATATAAATTCTTTCAACATCCTAAAAAAAAAATGCAAGAGAACTCTTTTTACAATCTTTTTTAAAAATATATATGTATATAAACTCTTTTATCAACCTTAGATAAAATATATATATAGACACGTACAAGCACATACAAGACCTTTGTTGTTTCATTTTTATTTATCATTATTATTATATTTTATTTTGTGAAATATGAAAACAAAACTTGCAGAACATAAGGCAGGGAATGTACCTTAATAAGAAGACCCAAATATCCCTTAAGCAAGGTCAGGGTTCGAATCCTGACTTGTGTATGGAGTGCCAGTGTTGGGAGGGGGACAAGCCTAACCACGCTCTGCTTCTCCCGACTCCGGAATAGTCACCAAAGGTGAAAACCGGGGGGTTTTGACCAAAAAAAAATATTCAATTCCTTGTCTTTCTTCCTCACGCATATCGCACCTTACCCTTCTCAAGAAGAGCTCGACAGCAAGTAATGATCACAGCAAGGAGAATAGGAGAGAGAGAACGAGCCTTACACCAAGATAGAACCTTTCAAGCAGCAACAATGGTGATGATGCATTGTGCAATGATGAAGATGATGCAACGGGGCGTAGAGCGGCACACTGGAGTGGATTTCACGGTGATGCAGTGGCGTGGGGCTTCAACTTAGTGTGAAGCCAGGATCGTAACGATGATGGTACAACAGGTTGCAGCGGTAATGGAGGATGGCAGAGGTGGTTTGATGGATAATGAAAGATGCAGTTCGGTAGGTAAGGGTAGGAGCTATGCTGCAGATCGTGCAATGGCGATGCAAACAGCAGTAAGCAGTGGCGTGAATGACAACAACACAGCTACGGGAAGAGACAGTAAGGCACGATAAGGAGGAGAGACCACAGCGGGGTGCAGAGGCTAGCTTCTCAAGCAGGGACGCAACAACGGTGGAGAAACTTGGAGCCTGATCAAGGGTGTAGCAGCAGTTTCGGGTATGAAGATGGAGAAACGGGAGCAACTTAGGGGTCCAAGCAGAACGAGAAACTTGATGCGGGCAGCTTCAGCAGCAAACTGAAGGTGCAAAAAAAAAATCAATGAAGCACGGTGTACAAAGAGCGTGGAACCAGGCAAACTATGATGAGGAAGCAGCAACTAGGGATGGAACAACGTGCGACCATGGACAGTAGCCGCCCCAAGAAGGTTTGAAGCGCCCTCCTTCAATAGTTTAGGGTTTTTTTTCTCCCCTGGATGGGTATTGGTGAAGAGAAGATGATGCCGCCCCTTTGCTTTTATAGCCATTTCAGCTTGTAATCTTTTAAGAAAGGAAGCAAACTTTCCCCTTTTGATGCTTAAATCGTGGCTGTCATCATGGGATTCATATTCTCAATTTATTTCCTTTATATTGCAAATTATTATCTTCATTTTTTGGCAACAAATCAACCAAGTCAACTCTTGGCTCCCAAGGTATATGGTTAGCCGATAGTTATATGGTGCATGGCTTTAGGTTAGGATTTGCATGATTTAAGGTTTGACCAAAATTGTTTATTTCCCATTTTTTATTTTTATATTTTCTACCTTTTTCATTTTTTTCTTTTTTTTTGATTTTTTTTATTATAAAAGAATTGTTCGGACAAAATTAGGTATCTACAACTGCCCCTCTTTGCGCATTGCTGAGAATTAGGAATGGGGCAAAGACTATAGACAACAATTTTGTCCGAATTCTTCATGCCAACATGTTTCTTCTACATAATTATTCAATTAAAAGGCTTTGGAAATAAGAAACTTCCTAATCTTCTTCTACATAAAGATTAAGAAAAAAAATGTTGGATGAAATCTTCTAGTCTTTTCTATCATAAGACTAAGAATGATGCAAAATGAATTTCCTAATCTTTCCTATCATAAGACTAAGGAATGAATGTAGAATGAGATTTCCTAATCTTTTCTATCACAAGATGAAGGAATGCAAAGTGAAATTCCTAGTCTCTCCTATCATAAGACTAAGGAATGCAAGATGAAGTTTTCCTAGTCTCTCCAATTGTAAGACCAAGGAATGCAAAAAATGAAAATTCCTAGTCTTTCCTATCATAAGACTAAGGAAATGAATGTAGAATGTGGTTTCCTAATCCTTTCTATCACAAGATTCAGGAATGCAAAGTGAAATTCCTAGTCTTTCCTATCATAAGACTAAGGAATGCAAGATGAAATTTCCTGGCCTTTCCTATCATAAGACTAAGGAATGCAAAATGAATGGGATTTCCCAATCCTTTCTATCACAAGATTAAAGAATGGGAAGTGAAATTTCCTAGTCTTTCCTATCATAAGATTGAGGAATGTGGGATGAAATTTCCTGGCCCTTCCTATCATAAGACTACGGAATGCAAAGTGAATGGGATTTCCTAATCTTTTCTATCACAAGATTAAGGAATGCAAAGTGAAATTACTAATCTGTCCTATCATAAGACTGAGGAATGCAATATGATCATGAAATAAAAGCTCTTCTCACTAGAGGTTATGAGACTTTTGAAAAACAAAGCTCCTCTCAACAGAGGCAATGAAACTTTTGAAACAAAAAGCTCCTCTCATCAGAGGCAATGAAACTTTTAAAATAAAGAGCTCCTCTCAACAGAGGCAGTGAAACTTCTGAAAATAAAAAGCTCCTCTCAACAGAAGCAATGAAACTTTTTGAAAAATAAAGAGCTCCTCTCAACAGAGGCAGTAAGACTTTGAAAATAAAGATTTCATTTCAAAATGCCAGTTAACATTGGTTTGACTGGGCTTAACTTTCATTTTGATGCCAACAATATTGGGCTTCATCCTCTTCTAAGATGTCAGCTAAACTGACTTTTCTCTTATCCAAGGCTTTTCAAAAAAGTATTTTTCTCATCATTTTCTCATACCTCATCATTTTTTCAAATTACCATCATTTATATTTTCTCTTTTCCTCAAAATTTTTCATCATTCAAAATTTCTTATCCCAATGTCTTAACAAATAGTTCAATGTCAAAATGCACTAATGAAATGTCATGCATGTCATGAATATAATGAATGCCATGAATGTTATGCACATGTCAATGTCATGCCCCTTGAATTATTCCATGAATGTATGCAAATGCAATCTCAATTGTGGTAACAAGATTCTCAAGCTCATGTCGTTTTCCTCAAGTTCCACATATCTGCTGGATTCTTTTTATTCAAATCTTCTATCTCCACTTCTCATCCCACCTTCTAATGAGTCTTGGTCCTATTATGCTTGAAGACTTGCCATCATGCTTTCAAATTTATCTTTTCATCATTTTTTATTTTTGTTTCTTTCTCTCTTTTACTAATGCAAGATTTCTCAAAAGAATATTTTTTCAAAAATTTACCCAAAAAAGGTTACCAACATTTATTTATTTTCCTTCCAACTCGACTACCAATGTAATGCACTCATACATCTTCTCAATTTATCATGAGGGTGAAGTATATGTCAAATAATCTGAAGTGAGGAAGTATTCATTCTTGAAGGGAACATGTAGTTCTAAAAAGGAGATCAATGGGACAACTGTTTAGGACAGGGTTTATAGTATCCATCTAATAAAAATTATGACAAATTTAATCACATCAATCAGGAATTCTTTTCTGAAAAATCCACTTCTTTTAGTATGTTCATTCATGTTGAGTCTGCCAATCTTGCTTATATACCAAAATTCTTGGTGATGATCTTTTCCTAAGTTGCCTTTTTAGGTTTTCATCTTAGGTTCCCCTCTTTTGATTCAAGCTGCCTTTTCAGGTTTTCAATTTGAATCCTCCTTTTTCTTTTCTTTTTTTTTTCATCTATTTTTTTTCTTCATCTCAACTCCATTAGGTTTGACAAATTTTAGCCTTTTGTTTTCAATCCAAATTCATGCCCCCAAAAGTCATTCTTGCTTTTGATCTAACAGATATCCTCCAAAGCCTATTCTTTTATTTAGGCATGAATTCCTTCATTCAACTTGATCTGCTTCTTTTTATTTCACCCCACTACTGAATCTTCAAAGGAACATGATCTCATTGTACAAGTATGCCTTCATTCAATACATGATTCTTCAAATTGAGCATTTACATTTGATCAAAATGGGCTTTTAAAGGTACATAATGTAGGCTCAAGTGGGGGTTTACAAGAAAAGAATAAAATAGGCCCAAAATGTATTTCAGGGTTTACAAACCAAAGGATCACTTTCTTATGAAGTAAATCATTTGAGCATTTTGCCCCATTCTAATTAACTCATATATTTTTTCTTTCTTTTTTTTTGTTCTTTTAGGGTTTTTTGTATTCAAACCCTTTTCTTCTTATTTTCTTTCTCCTTTTTTTTTCACATAAATAGGCACTTTCTTTTGCCCCTCATGAATAATTTTTCATCTTTCTTGCCCCCCATCGTGGAGGGTGATCCTTGGTGGGTTACAAAAAAAAACATAATAGGTTCGAAGGGGTAATCAAAGGATAATTTTACTCATGCTTGAAGGATAGTGAAAGAAGGCCATTTATCATTTCAAATGCAAACACTCTCCCTGAAGATCATTTACTAAACAAATACAAACTTGTCAGAAACTTCTATAAGAGATTCACCTTTTCTTACACCATCAAATTGGATGAAAATTGTGAACAATTTTTCTTCTTTCTTCATTGGGCACCTTGGCAGATTAATAATCCATCAGCAAAAGTGGTTCTTTCAAAATTGAATTCCAGATTTATTGACATCATTATCATCATGTTCATTATTTGGATACTTATGAAAGAAAGATATAATAAGTATGTGGGTAATGACCAATAAACATAGAAAATGAGAGAATGATAGTGCATCACACTAGTTGCTTTATTGAAAAGAAACCAAATAAAAGTTAGCCCATACATAAAACTTTATTTTGTGCCTATGAGCTTAAGCACTTTAAAAAAAACTATCTTGCATTACTTAAAGGAAATAATAGAAAAAAAATTCTAATAAATCTCCAGACTTGCATGGCTTAAACTCCTTTCACCTCAAAAGAATCATCCCTCATTTCCATGGTTGGGCAATGTATTCACATTCACAGCCGGTTCCCCCTTTGTTTCAAAGTGCAATATGCCGGCTTTTATCAAACCTTGCACCCTGTTGGCTCTTATAGGCAATACCGAGAGGGGGGGTGAATCGGTTCTTAGTTAACCTTATGCCCGTTTTTCGGTTTCTCTAAATTCTCTAGCCTATTTGAGTGTTTTCTAAGTTCTCTAAGCTAGGCAATTATACAATATAAATTCAATTCAATAAGCACAATATAATTGCAAGTAAAGAGAGTAGGGAAAGAGAGATTTACACAAGCGATTTATAGAGGTTCGGCTACCTTGCCTACGTCCTCTACCTTGAGACGCTCCCAAGGATTTTCCCAAATTCACTATACTTGAATTTGTCTTTACAATCCCTCTTTTTACAGGCTTAAGAGAAACCTCTCTCTTTTTCTAGGCTCAAGAGAAACCTCTTCTCCCTCTTTTTCTAAGGCTCAAGAGAAACCTCCCTCTTTTTCTAAGGCTAAAGAGAAACCTCCCCTTTTTACAAGGATTGAATTGGATAACAAGTTGTGTAATCAAGGAAGACCTCTAAGTAGGCAAATGATTACAGAAATTGAGCACAATGAAAAGCCTATACAAAGTTTGTGCTAAGCAATACAAGAAATAGATGAGTGATAGAAGATGAAGACTCTTTATCTCTTGAATTGATGTTGAGGCTTGAGGAAGATGAATAAAATGATGAAAGATGTTGCTTGGTTGTTCCTCTCCTTTCCTTTAGCTTCTAAGCCTCTATTTATAGTCCCTTGGATGGTTTGTGAACGTTGGTTGGAGCCAAAACAGAAAGTAGCCGTTGTGTCTCACAGAAAAGAGCCGTTGGGGGCTTTCTGGTGCAAAGGGATCGATCCTGCTACAGTGGGGATCGATCCCTTTTGTCCAGAATCTTAATTCTGGGCTTCAGGGACCTTGGGAAGACTTTCTGCCAAAAGGGGATCGATCCTGCTACAGTGGGGATCGATCCTTTTCTTCCAGAGGGCATTTTTCCTGCACTTTTGGGTTAGAAATGATATGACCTTTGATCCTAATTCAACCCAAACCATTTATAAGTTTTAAGGGAGTTTTTCTTGACTTTCTCAAATGAAAATATTGTCCAAACATTCATCAAGTGATTTTCTAAAATATTCAAGACATTACAAGGTATTAAGACCAATAAGAGTATGTAATTAAATCATGGTCTTAAGTTTGATATGATCACTTGAAAATGAATTGAGAAAATCATGTGTGATGAGCAAATTTACAATGTGAATTAAGACATTAAAGCTTACTTAAGTTTTTGTCATTTCAAAATATATATTGCAATTTAAAGCTAACAATCTCCCCCTTTTTGATATGACAAAACTTAATGTAAATTTGCTTTGAAAATTTTTGATAAAATACTCCCCTCAAATAAAGCAGGATTTTATAAGCTCCCCCTTAATATAAGCATGGGGTTTGAAAATGAATTTTCCCTCATTATCTCTCCCCCTTAATATCTCTCCCTATATCTATCTCTCCCTTTATGTATCTCTCCCCCTTTTTGTCATAGCAAAAAGAAGGAAAAAATAATAAAAACATATGCTCCCCCTAAAATCATGGCTAGGTGAGAAGAGATAAAAGAATATGCTCCATCCAACAAGAAACATGTTAGTACATGGGACTCATAGCACAAACAAATAAGTCAATTGTTCATAAAGAGTATGAAATATTCATGCAAAGAACATGACTTATGAACCTATACCAATTGTTTATAAATGATTTTGATACCAATTGTTGATAAGTAATTTTCCAAGAAGGTTCCAATTGGTAAGAAGTTAAGCAAGCACCTAAGTATATCAATTGTTCTCTAAGGTCCAACTAAGGTGCATGGTAATACATCATGATTATGAGCTGAATTAGATGACATATCATATGCATGAGCTCATAAATCATGTTCAAGCAAGAGTGTGCATAGAATCAAAACATATAGCAATTAACTTCAAATTCTAGCACACAAGAGTTTCATGCAAAAATATCCTAAGAGAATTCTTCTCTATTTGTCATTTCAAACTAAAGAGCATGAGAAGAGTTGTCAATTTAAAGCTCATATCAATTAGCAATTTAGTTTTGGCTTACCAATTATTGAAAATATGGTGGCCAATGATACTAATTGTTATTTCAACCTAAATACCAATTGTTACTAATGGTTGACTTAGGCATTTTGCATGAATTCAATATTTATGTGTAGTGTGTTCATATCAAGAAAATAATCATTCTAAATATGCAAGAACACAATCATATATTATCAAATATGCATATGGATCAATTAAACATTAGCACATTATCATAAGGTATTAATCCATATTCATATTTACAAATTTATACTACATGGAAGATTCAAAAATCAAGATATTCAAGCAAACACATTTTCTTCCATGTTTTCAAGCACAAAAATCCTATGCTCATTTTCCAATTCAAGTTCTTAACCAATTATGAGCAAGGGAAAAATCCAATATTACCATTTTAATCACTTAATAGCCATATCCCTAGTTGTTATCATCATTTAATGTTCTAGAGGGTATATGCTATTTTAACTAAAATGGAGTTGTCTAAATCAATATCATGCTCAAGTATATTGTAACAATAAAATCCATAATCTATGAGTGAGGTTAAGCACATAATATCATGAAAACAACTATTCTCATCTCATAGGCATGATTATTGATTCAACTTAAGCAAACATGCATGTTCATCATCAAAACAATCAAGAGTCTATGCATGTGTATCAATTGTTTGTGTTGTCATTAATGCTCTAGTTCTTTAAGTACAAGGATGATAAAGTCTCATGCATTTGAACATTTAGGATCCATTTACCATCACAAATTATAGGCCAATGACCATTATCAATTGTTGAATTTACATTTGAAATCAATCCACTAGATGTATAATGATCATGAAACCTAGTGTGGAATTGATAAGTCAAGCCAAGAGACATAATCCTATAAGCATGCTTGACTAAGATGAACAAAAGGAATGAAAAATATTCATTATGCATAAGTTCATCAAATTCTCAAATATACACAAATCATTGAAATAAATCTCAAAAATTATGTTTGAGCATTCATTGAAAATATATTTTAAGATTATTTCAAGATTTATGCAATTCATGAATGTTTTCAACCAGAAAAATGAATTTGCACTTGTGAGCTCAAGAAAAATGATATTGATTGTTGAGAGTGATACCATTTGTTGGAAATGATATTAATTGATGTAGTTGAGGCATGATATCAATGAAGAATGAGTTTTCATATATTACCGATCATCAAAAAGAAGTTAAAACAATGAATTTTAAGTTGAGAAGAGAGAAAATATCAAAACAATGAAAAGTTCTTCTCAATTTCGGTTGAAAACATGCAGGAGTGCCTTTTCTGGCCTGGGGGGATCGATCCTGCTACAGTGGGGATCGATCCCTCATATGTTCCTGCAGATTCTGCAGTTGTTTTGACAGAAAATTGGACTTGTGAGGTACCAAAACTTCGTTTTTGAGTGTTTTAAGTCCAAGTAAAGGTTTAAACATTTGTAAAACATGATTTTGGACTTGTATGAATGAAAAACATGAATGAAAAACCATTTAACAAAAGATTTTGCAATTTTGGAAGCATTTTCACAATAAAATGCATTTTTGGCCTCAAAGGAGGTCATTTTGAGAGTTATGCATATTTTGACCAAACCAATGCATTGAATTACATAAATATGTCAAAACAAACTTGTTCACATAGATTTTGAGCATATATAACATTAAAACATACATCTTGTGAACAACATGCCATGATTGTCAACATACAAGTTCTTCATTAATGCACATGACATAGCATTTTGCATATATGACATATTTCGCAATTTGAGGCAGGTAAATACATTATTAACACATAGAAAACTTGCTCAAACTACAGAAATCCAATAATAATCATAAATCATGCTTTTCATTCAATAATCCAATGCCTCATGAATCATCCATCAACCAATCAACAATCATTTTTCATGCCTTTTGATCAATCATTCAACTCACAAAGATTATCAACCACATTTCTCATCTATGCACAAATAATCAAATAAAAGTTTTAAGGAGTAAAGAATTAAGCTTACGAAACTCCTTTGCTTGAGTATGCTTTGCCTTGAATTGTTGAGTCCACCTTGTGCCATTCTTTTGAAGAATTGTTGTGATGGATCCTCAAGCTTTTCCTTTTTCTCATTGGCACAAGCAATCTCCATAGAGGTGTGTAGAGCATTCAAACTTCATTGTTTCTTGTATCTCCATGCTCTAACACTCCTACAACAAACAAATTCAAGCATGCTTTGGTACCCAAATTTTCTTGGGTCCATGAAAGTTAGTGCAAATAATTTTTGATCCTTTTGGGATCCATTTCAAGCACAAATCATCATTATTTACAGCATGCTTTGGCACCCATATTTTCTTAACTACTCTTCCTCTAAATGTGGTTTTCCTATATGTGCATGCTTGTGAAGAGTGTCCTATTCTATTGCATAGTGAGCATGTAAGAGATAAATCATGCATAGTATTTTTGCTCACAAGGAAATTCTTTAGATGAGTTTCTTTTTGTATTGCATTATAACCTAACCCATCTTTATCAAAGAAAGCTCTTTGGGTCTCTAACATATGATCTAGCTTTTGTTGACCCATATAAAACCTAGAAAATGAGTTATGCAAATTTGTGTTCTTTTCATTTAACTCATTTATCTCTAAGTTGGCCTCTTCTAGCTTCTTTTCAAATTCTATCTTAGCACTTGTCAAGGCTTCATTTTCTATTTTTAATTTAGCAATGATTTTCTTATATTTAGAATTCATGCATTGAAATTCATTTGCTAAATCATTAAAGGCATTTTGTAGTTCACTAAATGTATAATCATTATCTTCACTAGAACTACAACTAGCCTCATCATCACTAATGGCCATAAAGCATGAGTAGGCTACCTCTTCATTTACATTTTCATCATCGGAGCTATCACTATCGCTCCATGCAGCCACAAATGCTTTCTTCCTAGGCTTCCTATCCTTTTCCTTCCTAAGTAAGGGGCAATCTAACTTAGTATGGCCTGGTTCATTGCACTCATAACATACTAAGGGGTCCTTTTCTCTTCTACTTGACTCTCCCCTTTGATGTCTCCTATTACTCTCTCTTTCTTTCATTCTCATAAATCTATTAAATCTTTTGGCAAACATTGCCATTTCTTTTTCTTCCTCATTTCCACTCTCATCACTATCATCTTCAATGACCTCATGAGTGGAGGACTTAAGTGCTACCCCTACTTTCTTTGAAGGCACTTCATTTCTTTTCATTTTCATTTCATATGTAAGTAGGGAGCCCATAAGTTCATCTAGGGACAAGGTGTTAGGATCCTTAGATTCTTCTATAGCAGTCACCTTTGCCTCCCAAGATTTTGGCAAGCTATTCAAGATTTTCTTGACCATTTCTACATTGGAATAGCTCTTGCCTAATGCCTTAAGTCCATTAATTATATCATTAAATCTAGTGAACATTTCGCTAATGGACTCATTTTCTTTCATCCTAAATAGCTCATAATCATGTGTGAGCATTCCTACTTTGGTTTCTCTAACTTGATTGGTCCCCTCATGTGTGATGGCTAATTTGTCCCATATTTGCTTAGCATTTTCACATAGGGACACTCTATTATATTCATTGGGACCTAATGCACAAAAGAGAGTGTGCATAGCCTTGGCATTCAATTGTGCCACTCTCATGTCATTTGTGTCCCACTCATCCTCTAGCTTAGGGACATCTTTTCCATCTACTTTCTTCATGGGAATTCTAGGACCATTCACTATAATTCTCCACACTTCATAATCGTTTGATTGTACAAATAACATCATTCTAGTTTTCCAATATGAATAGTTCTCACCATTAAAGAGTGGAGGTCTAACTAATGATTGTCCCTCTTCTCCTAGGGGTGTGCCTATATTCAAATGAGCCATTTAAGATCGTTTTGCTCGATAGAGGTTAGTCTAATTCAATCTCGAGCCCAAGCTCTGATACCAATTGTTGGCTCTTATAGGCAATACCGAGAGGGGGGGTGAATCGGTTCTTAGTTAACCTTATGCCCGTTTTTCGGTTTCTCTAAATTCTCTAGCCTATTTGAGTGTTTTCTAAGTTCTCTAAGCTAGGCAATTATACAATATAAATTCAATTCAATAAGCACAATATAATTGCAAGTAAAGAGAGTAGGGAAAGAGAGATTTACACAAGCGATTTATAGAGGTTCGGCTACCTTGCCTACGTCCTCTACCTTGAGACGCTCCCAAGGATTTTCCCAAATTCACTATACTTGAATTTGTCTTTACAATCCCTCTTTTTACAGGCTTAAGAGAAACCTCTCTCTTTTTCTAGGCTCAAGAGAAACCTCTTCTCCCTCTTTTTCTAAGGCTCAAGAGAAACCTCCCTCTTTTTCTAAGGCTAAAGAGAAACCTCCCCTTTTTACAAGGATTGAATTGGATAACAAGTTGTGTAATCAAGGAAGACCTCTAAGTAGGCAAATGATTACAGAAATTGAGCACAATGAAAAGCCTATACAAAGTTTGTGCTAAGCAATACAAGAAATAGATGAGTGATAGAAGATGAAGACTCTTTATCTCTTGAATTGATGTTGAGGCTTGAGGAAGATGAATAAAATGATGAAAGATGTTGCTTGGTTGTTCCTCTCCTTTCCTTTAGCTTCTAAGCCTCTATTTATAGTCCCTTGGATGGTTTGTGAACGTTGGTTGGAGCCAAAACAGAAAGTAGCCGTTGTGTCTCACAGAAAAGAGCCGTTGGGGGCTTTCTGGTGCAAAGGGATCGATCCTGCTACAGTGGGGATCGATCCCTTTTGTCCAGAATCTTAATTCTGGGCTTCAGGGACCTTGGGAAGACTTTCTGCCAAAAGGGGATCGATCCTGCTACAGTGGGGATCGATCCTTTTCTTCCAGAGGGCATTTTTCCTGCACTTTTGGGTTAGAAATGATATGACCTTTGATCCTAATTCAACCCAAACCATTTATAAGTTTTAAGGGAGTTTTTCTTGACTTTCTCAAATGAAAATATTGTCCAAACATTCATCAAGTGATTTTCTAAAATATTCAAGACATTACAAGGTATTAAGACCAATAAGAGTATGTAATTAAATCATGGTCTTAAGTTTGATATGATCACTTGAAAATGAATTGAGAAAATCATGTGTGATGAGCAAATTTACAATGTGAATTAAGACATTAAAGCTTACTTAAGTTTTTGTCATTTCAAAATATATATTGCAATTTAAAGCTAACACACCCTATACTTTAAAGCAGTGCAATTCTCCAAGGAGTGACCTGGATTCCCAAAATGATACTCACATCGAGCATTCTCATTATACCATTTTGGATATGGAGGCTTGAAAGGTTCCATATAGACTGGGGCAATGAGTTGCTCTTTGATTAGTTTTGGGTACAACTCAGTATAGGCTATAGGAATTGGGTCAATGAGAGTTTTTTGTCGTTTTGGCCATGCCTCCGTAGGATTGCTTTCTTGTTTGTTGGATTGGGCAACTGATTGGGTATTTGGTGCAGGTGTTTGAGGGTGAAAGTTAGGCTGAGCATTAATTTGCAGATATGACTGGTAAGGGTATTGAACAGGATAATATAGTTGTGGCATGGCATAAGAGTGTCGTGGAGTGTATCGTCCATGTTGCCCCCCATGTATAATAGCATGGGCATCTTCTTCGCTCCTTCTGTTGGCTCCTCCTTTCTTCTCAGTATTGTTAGGAACTTCGATCTTGCCACGCTTAATCGCATTCTCAATGATCTCCCCGGATAACACCATATCAGCAAAATTCTTGGTGGCATTGCCTATCATCCTATCATAATATGGAGCCTTTAAAGTGTTCACAAATAGGATGGTGAGCTCCTTTTCTGAAAGAGGAGGTTGCACTTCTGCAGCTACATCACGCCACCTTTGCGCATATTGCTTGAAGCTTTCATTGGCTTTCATCTCCATGTTTTGAACTGATAAATGGTCAGCGGCCATATCAGCAACATGTCGATATTGGGCCATGAATGCCCTTGCTAAGTCATTCCATGTGGTAATCCGGGTTTTGTCTAATTGATTGTACCACTTGGCAGCAGATCTAGTGAGACTTTCTTGAAAAATGTGAATAAGGAGCTTATCATCTTGAGCAAAAGCAGCCATCTTTCGACAATACATAATAAGATGAGACCTAGGGCAGGAAGTTCCATTGTACTTCTCAAACTCTGGTGCTTTGAACTTGGGTGGAATAACCAGGTCTGACACTAAGCACAACCCAGTAGCATCCATGGAACCATAAAAGTCTAAGCCTTCAATAGCTCAAATCCTTTCCTCTAACATATTAATCTTTTGTTGTGACTTCGCCTCATCTTTCTCTTCTACTTGTTTGGCTTTCAACTTCTCAATTTTCCTTGGGTCATCTAAGTTGGGCACCTCAATGGGATCAGTAGATTTTGCACCTTGGGAAGGATGGGCGGGTCCTTGGAATTGAGCTTGTCCAAACACTTGGGGTATAGTAGCGTAAGCAGGTGGATATCTTCTTTCTTGAGATGTTTGACTTGGAAATGGACCGAATCCAGGAGGATAGATAGGATCTTCCATACTGTGTTGTTGAACCCCTTCTTGGACTGCAACTTCCTCTACTACTCCTTTGCCCTTGCTCAGATTTTTCAATAATTCTGCAATTTGGGCCAGTTGCCCCCTCATTTCCTCTTGAGCTTTTTCCATCTTCTCCATGCACGTGCTTGATTCTTCTTCCATAATCTTAGCTCGATAACGAGTGTTGTGTGAATGAACTTTTGGTCGAGCTATCTTCAAATCTTTTATTACCACAATTAAGAATTTATCATTTCACATGTGGTGATGCTTGAAAATGAATGAAGATGAATGAATAAACAAAATGCTACATGCGTAAGACCTAAAAACAAGTCATGGATGAGAAATGCATGAAAATGTTTTGCTAAAGAACCTATGATTCCCTATTAGTGTCTCAAAAAGCAAACATAGATGATCAAAGATGTGTCCTAAGTAATAGGTATTTTCTATGAGTTAACAGGACTATATCCCAAGTTGGTCCTCTTAAGTTTACTATATGTATGCTTTGGAGTTCTAAAGGACAAGAGGTTCCCAAATTGTTCCATACTGACGTCCACACTAGACTAGTAAGGCACCCCAATCATCACCCATGACAGGCTACAAACGTAAAGGGTTCAACTTGAATGAGAGTATTTCACTTGCCATTGCGGAGGTTATTACCTCGCGAGAGCAAAGGTACTCTACTCTCTCCTAAAAGGGACAAACCCGGGTGTATGGTTGACGTATGCAATGAATATGTCATGTATGCAAAGGATTAAAATTTAAGATGCATCCCAACAAAACACAAATGATGAAAATGATTCACACATTTTTTTTTGTTTGTATTATTTTTTGTTTTTTTTAATTATTTTTTTATGAAGAATTTTATTAACTATTTTTTAAGACCATTAATTAAAATTTTGGATAAGACATGATTAATTATGGTTCGACTCTCTAACTTCCCCAGTGGAGTCGCCAAGCTGTCGTAACGATTTTTGTCCGGGGGACTTAATCGCTAGACGATTTTGAAAAAAACACAAAGAGGAGTCACCGCCAATCTTTTTTGACTAGGTGTGATTGGTCACCTAAAATTATTTATCTTTTTAATAAAATCTTAAAATTAATTAAGTTTTATCAAAAAAATAATTTTTGGTCTGCAAAAACAAAGTTTGGGTTTGGGAGTTCAGTTACGCGTGAGGAAGGATTAGCACCCCCACAACGCCCGTTAGAAAACGGTATCACTTAATCATGTCTTATCTTTTGATCTTAATAAAATGATCTTAATTAAACATTTAAAAAGAACTCCATTTATTTGAAACCATTTTTATTATTTGTTTTATTTTGAAATATTTAAGTTTTATTTTTTTATTTAAAATAAGTGAAAATCTTTTGTATTGAAAATTATTCCGAAATACCCAATTACTTTTGGTAGCATTTCGTATAATTTCCTCATCTAAAGATTTCTTAAGAATCGCTACTTGCGATTTCTATAGAATCCCATCCTCGGGAGATTCACACTTATTTTGAAATTTCATGGATGCAAATGATGCAATCAAAATACAAATGATGCACATGAGAAATCCATTATTTCATTTTATTATTTTTTAATTCATTTATAGTTATATTATCATTTTGTAATTTATTTATATTTGTAAAATCTTGTTTTTATTGAAAAATCATACTAAATATTCCAATACGCTGGTAACATTTAGCATATTTCTCTCACCTAGAGATCAGTTAGGAATCACTACTTGTGAATTCCGTAACATCTCATCATTGAAAAATCTTTAAAACTTATACTTTTTATTTAATTTTTAATTGTTTTATTATCATTTATTTCTGAAGGTTAATTGTAACAATTTTGTACTCTTATTTATTTGTTTAAAAATTTTATTTATTTATTATTTGTTTATTAATATTAATTTATTTCATTGAACTAAAATTACTTGAATACCTCAATACGCTGCTAATATTCAAATATTTCATTTCGACCCTAAGGATTATCAAAGAATCACTACTTGTGATTTCTAAGAAATCCTATCATAGGATATTCTTTTAAATTTATATTTTATTTATTTATTTATAATTCATATTTATATTTATTTATTTGTTTATTTTAAATTTTATATTTGATTTTATTTTTTTATATTCATTTATTTAAAGAATTTCGAAATCAAGATAAAACCAATTAAATGTTCCAATACGCTGGTAACATCTAAATATTTTTTCTCGACCCTAAAGATTGTTGAAGAATCATTACTTGTGATTTCTTCGAAATTTTATCATCGAAAATTCAAATTTATTTTTTGGATTTATCTCTTTATTTATTTGTTTCTATTATTCATTTATTATTAATTTATTTGTTATATTTTTTTTTAGAAAACTCTTCTCATAACACTAAAAATTATATATATAAATTCTTTCAACATCCTAAAAAAAAATGCAAGAGAACTCTTTTTACAATCTTTTTTAAAAATATATATGTATATAAACTCTTTTATCAACCTTAGATAAAATATATATATAGACACGGACAAGCACATACAAGACCTTTGTTGTTTCATTTTTATTTATCATTATTATTATATTTTATTTTGTGAAATATGAAAACAAAACTTTCAGAACATAAGGCAGGGAATGTACCTTAATAAGAAGACCCAAATATTCAATTCCTTGTCTTTCTTCCTCACGCATATCGCACCTTACCCTTCTCAAGAAGAGCTCGACAGCAAGTAATGATCACAGCAAGGAGAATAGGAGAGAGAGAACGAGCCTTACACCAAGATAGAACCTTTCAAGCAGCAACAATGGTGATGATGCATTGTGCAGTGATGAAGATGATGCAACGGGGCGTAGAGTGGCGCACTGGAGTGGATTTCACGGTGATGCAGTGGCGTGGGGCTTCAACTTAGTGTGAAGCCAGGATCGTAACGATGATGGTACAACAGGTTGCAGCGGTAATAGAGGATGGCAGAGGTGGTTTGATGGATAATGAAAGATGCAGTTCGGTAGGTAAGGGTAGGAGCTATGCTGCAGATCGTGCAATGGCGATGCAAACAGCAATAAGCAGTGGCGTGAATGACAACAGCACAGCTACGGGAAGAGACAGTAAGGCACGATAAGGAGGAGAGACCACAGCGGGGTGCAGAGGCTAGCTTCTCAAGCAGGGACGCAACAACGGTGGAGAAACTTGGAGCCTGATCAAGGGTGTAGCAGCAGTTTCGGGTATGAAGATGGAGAAACGTGAGCAATTTAGGGGTCCAAGCAGAACGAGAAACTTGATGCGGGCAGCTTGAGCAACAAACTGAAGGTGCAAAAAAAAAATCAATGAAGCACGGTGTACAAAGAGCGTGGAACCAGGCAAACTATGATGAGGAAGCAGCAACTAGGGATGGAACAACGTGCGACCATGGACAGTAGCCGCCCCAGGAAGGTTTGAAGCGCCCTCCTTCAATAGTTTAGGGTTTTTTTTTTCTCCCCTGGATGGGTATTGGTGAAGAGAAGATGATGCCGCCCCTTTGCTTTTATAACCATTTCAGCTTGTAATCTTTTAAGAAAGGAAGCAAACTTCCCCCTTTTGATGCTTAAATCATGGCTGTCATCAAGGGATTCATATTCTCAATTTATTTCCTTTATATTGCAAATTATTATCTTCATTTTTTGGCAACAAATCAACCGAGTCAACTCTTGGCTCCCAAGGTATATGGTTAGCCGATAGTTATATGGTGCATGGCTTTAGTTTAGGATTTGCATGATTTAAGGTTTGACCAAAATTGTTTATTTCCCATTTTTTATTTTTATATTTTCTACCTTTTTCATTTTTTTCTTTTTTTTGATTTTTTTATTATAAAAGAATTGATCAGACAAAATTAAGTATCTACAATGTGATTACTTTCAAATATCGGGTTAAAACGGGATGTAAACGGGTATTTGTTGAATGTTGACGTGAATAGTGTCAAGTTATAATAATTTTTGGTCGAGAAATTTTTTAACAACCTTCGAGTTATCCAAAAATTATGAAATTTTTCCGAATATTCCATTAGACTGTCTGAGAGTGTGATAGGCCATTTGTGGCCAAAGATATCATGAAATGAATAGTATTTTGTTTTGTTATTTGGATTATATTGCAGGGGGTTTTCCGTAGTTAAGAGGAAATGTTGCCGAAATTTAGTCTTGAGTGATTTTAAATTATGAAATGAACTGGGACATAAGGAAATCAACCTTGAACTGTGATCGGGTGAATAGTAAACCAAATTTGAAAGAGTAAGACTACTCGCTACACAAATCGTAGTTAAAGTAAAAGAAAAAAGTTAACCTCAAAATCCGTTCTTCCGCTATTTCTTTATTGAAAATGTCTCGTTTTTCGGGACATGACACTTCTAGTACTATATTTTGAAGAATTTTTTTTTCCTTGGTTGCCCCAATTCTTAAGATTTTAAAGTATCACTCAATCCAATGCTTTTGTTCTTGATATCATGTTTCTCTTTCATTCTTCTATCCAAGTCATTGTCTTCCTAATAGGTCCCAGTCAGTAGCTATATTCATAAAACAAGAGTTGTTCTACTTGGGGTGAGAAGGAAACCAAGAAAAGTGTTTATTTTTCATCTCCCCTTTGCTGAGTACATAAGGAGTTTAAATACAATAAGACTTAGCTAAAACTTAACTGATCCTAGCCTAAAAAATAGGTAGCAACTACTAGATAGTGGCCATGATCACAACGTCTAGGCCACTTTTATTTTCTTTTCCTATAATTAAGCAACTTAATTAACCAATCCCATGAAATGTGAGCTGCACTCCATCCACGATCCCATCCCTTGCACGACCATGCAACTCCACTAGTCAATCCACGTATTTGGGATTAGGCTTAGGAGCTCTGGTTGATCTCCTCACCCTATCAATGCCCTCCACCTCGAGTTGGAGCTTGTCCTCAAGCTCTAGATTAGGAAATTGCTGATGCAAAAAATTTGTGGACTCCCAAGTAGCATCTTCTTTGGGCAAGTGCTTCCATTGAACAAGAGTTTCTGAAACAAAAGTCCCTCCATGCTTGGTCCAACATTGATCAAGAATATATTGTGGTTCGAGAATGAGCACCCCATCATCATTAAATGGTGGAATGTTTGTTGAAGCCTGGGCACTATTACCACGATACGGTTTGAGCAATGAGACATGGAAAACAGTATGAACTTTTGATGTTGGGGGAAGATCAAGTTTATATGCAACTGGTCCCATCTTTTGTATGATAGGGTAAAGGCCATAGTAACGATTTGAAAGCTTTTGATGGGCTCTTTTAAACATCGTTTGCTGTCGATATGGTTAAAGCTTAAGGAGGACCATGTCTCCAACTTCAAAGTTTAATTCTCTTCTCTTTGACTTGGTGAGTTGTCGCATCTGGTTGATGGAGCTAGCTAAATTAGCTTTAAGTTGTTGTAGCAACTCATCTCGATTGATAAGAGTTTGATCAACTTTATGTACCAATGATGTGTTGGTGGGTATTGTGGGAGAGGGGGAGGTAACCGTCCATATAATGGACTCTTAGTATGTTGTGTTGTACCAATATTCAGCCTAAGCCAAGTATTTGCTCCAACGTCGAGGCCACTGATGCACAAAACAATGCAAGTATTGTTCTACACACCGATTCACAACTTTAAACTAGCATCGGATTGTGGATGGTAAGATGAATTGAGTTGAAGCTTGGACCCTGACAATTTGAAAAACTCTTGTAAAAAGTGACTAATAAAAATAGGGTCTCGATCACTAACTATCGACCTTGGCATTCCATGGAGCTTAACAATGTGATCAACAAATTTTTCAGCTATTAGTTTTGCGGAAAAGGGATGTGAAAGTGAAACAAAATGGGCAAATTTGCTTAACCTGTCCACAACTACCATGATAGCATCCTTTCCATATGAGTTAGGCAATCCTTCAATAAAATCAAGAGTTATGTCTTCCCAAACCTTATCTGGAACGGGTAAAGGCTGTAGGAGACCTGCTGGAGTGGATGCCTTGATATTGGCACGTTGGCAAGTATCACACTTCTTGACATATTCACAAACTAAATTAATCATGCTAGGCCAACAAAATTGTTGTCACAAGCGCTGATACATACGTAATGCTCCTAAATGCCCACCTATCTTGGACTCATGCATCTCATGCAAGAGTCGAGATCGTAAGAGAGGGTCATTGGGTACCACCACTCGCCCTTTGTAGATGAGTATGCCATCTCTCCATTTGAAGTTCCCATGTGAGGAAGCAGAAGCTTGTTGCTTCATTTGCTGTATGTAATTATCCTTGTTGGAAGCTTAGCGAATATCATCCCAAATGTTCGTAGCAGCAATGTGAATGGCATGAAGCACAGGACTTTCTCCTTGTCTGGATAGTGCGTCAACAACATTATTTTCACGACTTGGTCTATAGATAATTTCATAGTCATACCCCATTAATTTAGCTACCCATTTCTGTTGTTTTGAAGTTGCAATCTTTTGGTCTAAGAAGAACTTGAGGCTCCTTTGATCAATTTTGATGTAGAATTTCCTTCCCAAGATGTATGGCCTCCACATACACACTGCTTCCACTATGGCCAGCATTTCCTTGGCATACACGGACCATGCTTGCTTAGAGATTCCCAATGCCTTGCTCATGTACGCTATCGTTTTGCCTTGTTGGGTCAGCACTGCTCCTATTCCATTTCTAGACGCATCTGTCTCAATAGTGAAGGGTCTTTAAAGTTGGGCATTGCAAGTATGGGCATGGATGTTATAGCTTGCTTGAGTGAGTTGAAAGCATTCTCAGCCTCATCATTCCACTGAAATTTTCCTTTTTTAGCAAGTTGGTTAGAGGTTGTGCGATCACACCATAGCCTTTGACAAATTTGTGATAATATCCTGTTAGGCCAAGAAATCCATGTAACTCAGTGATGGTGGCAGGTTTCGGCCAAGCAAACATAGCTTCTATCTTTTTTGCATCCACCTTGACACCTTGGTAAGAGACAATGTGTCCCAAGTACTCCAATTCTTGTTGGCCAAAGGCACATTTGGTTAACTTTACATAAAATTTGTTGTGTTGCAAGATAGTCTACGCTTGGTGCACATCCTCCAAATGCTTGTTCCAAGTAGAACTGTAAATAAGAAGATTGTCAAAGAACACTAGAAATAATTTCTGTAAATAAGGACGAAAAATTGAATTCATCACCGCTTAGAAAGTTGATGGCGCATTGCATAAGCCAAATGGCTTTACTAGATACTCGTAACGACTATTGTGTGTCTTGAAGGCTGTCTTTGGAACATCTGGTGGGTAAACCCGTATCTGATGATATCTTGAGAAAAAAATAGCTCCATGTAATTCATCCATCATGTCCTCCACTATCGGAATGGGAAATCAGTCTTTGATTGTGGCTGCATTTAATGCCCTATAATCTGTACAGAATTGCCATGACCCGTCTTTCTTTTTTACCAGCAAGATAGGTGAAGAAAAAGGGTTGGTACTTTGACGGATTAAGCCTGCATCAAGCATCTCCTGGACTTGCCTTTCTATTTCTTCCTTTTGGAAGTAAGCATATCGATATGGCCTTACATTGATTGCTTCAATTCTGTCTTTTATTGGTTGGTGTGCTCGATCTCGCGTAGAGGTGGTAGTTTTGTTGGTTCTTGAAATACTTCTTGGAATTGTCTCAAGAGTGCCTGCAAGTCTGAATGAATGTTTCCTTGGGTTAATTGTTCATTAAAATAAGGATACAAAGCAAATACCATCTGTTGTTGTTGAGGTTCCTTGGTTAAATTGTCCATTGGTATGCTTTGAATTGGTTGTGCCTTAATTCCTTGCAAGCACTTTAGTTATCAATCCTAAGTGAATTTCATGGTTAGGCCCTTCCAATCACAACTCACGAGTCCCAACGTTTCCAACCATTGGATTCCTAGGACTAAATTGACCCCATATAATGGAATGGAAAAGAGATCAAGTAGGAACTTAGTACCTTGGAGATAGCTTCTACCTTCTCATACCTGCTCTTGCACGGTAGTTGCTCTCCATTTGCTACTTGAACTTAAAGGGCTTAGTTGGTTGGGTAGCCAAGTTCAGTGTGCTGGCAATCCGATCACTCATGAAATTATGAGTTGATCCACTGTCAATTAAAGCAATCACCTGGTGAGCTTCAATAGTTGCTTTGATTCCCATAGTGTTAGGACCCGAGATCGACTTTGCACTTCCTGGCTGGGAACATTCGGCGATCCTTGGTTTGATAGCAACGATTCTGACAGCTTGTTGATAGTCTCTTCCAATCGTTGAATCTTGCTATTCATTCCTATTTCAATTTTCTGCATTCCATCATGAATTCCACTCAATTCCCTCTCCAATGCTTCAATTCTGTCTTTGTTTTTTGTTACAACTCAATTCTGTCTTTGTTAGTCACCATAAACCTGAGCTACTGATACCAATGATAGGTCCCAGTCAGTAGCTATATTCATAAAACAAGAGTTGTTCTACTTGGGGTGAGAAGGAAACCAAGAAAAGTGTTTATTTTTCATCTCCCCTTTGCTGAGTACAAGGGGAGTTTAAATACAATAAGACTTAGCTAAAACTTAACTGGTCCTAGCCTAAAAAATAGGTAGCAACTACTAGATAGTGGCCATGATCACAACGTCTAAGCCACTTTTATTTTCATGTCCTATAATTAAGCAACTTAATTAACCAATCCCATGAAATGTGAGCTGCCACTCCATCCACGATCCCATCCCTTGCATGACCATGCAACACCACTAGTCAGTCCACGTACTTGGGATTAGGCTTAGGAACTCTGGTTGATCTCCTCACCCTATCACTTCCAATGACTATCCAAGGATGAAGAGCGAGTGACCATCGTTGTGGGAAGGACTCTCGAGCTTCCAAAAGATTGGGCGCGGAATCAGTTTCTGTCAACTCCACTCGATCATGTCATTGAAGAAGAAGACGAGGCTTGGCTCTTATAACGTGGAGAATGCGGTGGAAGACAAGATGTCGCTGCTGGATTTGCCTGAACTCACTCTGGATTATATTCTAGAGCGCCTTTCACCTGCAGGATTGTGTAGCTTGGCTGGAGTTTGCTCCTCTTTTAGGAAGAGATGTAGCAGTGATCATCTTTGGGAGAAACACATGAAGCAGAAATAGGGTAAAGTGATTGGTGATGCTGCTTATCGGGAATGGCAATGGCATATTGCTTCAAGGAACAGACCAAACCTATTAGGTCCAAGGGAGCAAAAGGGATTTCTGCAATCACTTAGTAACATGTTTAGACCAAACTTACAAAACAGTAGCCACCAGAAGAAAAGAACTGATTTGCCAGTTGATTCAATCATGTCTAGGTATCTAGCTCTGAAACGGGCAAATTCGGGCTCCGAGCACAAGTCTATAACCGGGAGGTAATTGTCTACCTATGTTGCTATTTAGTAGTAGTATTTGTTCTGTAGAACAGTTTAGTGGGATGATGTATCAGTGATTGGTTGCAGAACGGACATGCTGGGTTTATGCTGTCATGTTATGATACCAAACTTAGCTATGATTCCAAGATGGACACCTTTCATTCAAGGTATGGTATATCTGAATCTGAACATTCGAACGTCACTCAACTTCACATCTTCAACAAATTCAATCCACTCTAAAATTGAAGGAAGTTAAAATCCAACATGATAAGATAAATAGCTCTATGACTCCTTACTTAAGATGGATTTTGAACTTTAGGTACTCACCTCATGGAAGGCAAACAACGGAGGAGAATATATCCTGGGATAGGCTAAGATTACCACCAGTTGATACTCCTTCATATGATCTTCACATTTCTGATTCCTTACTTGACTTAAAGCCTGGTGATCATATTGAGATCCAATGGAGAAGGAACAAAGAATTCCCCTATGGTGGGTTTCCAAACAGATAATGTTGCTGTCCTATGTGAAAATCAACTGACAGTAAATTCTTAATGGCTCTGAAACATTAAAACTTTTACTTACTAATTTCTTGCAGGGTGGTGATATGGTGTTGCCGGTCACTTGGAATCATGTGATGGAAACAAACATCACTATCGTTGTCAGTATACAGGTAAGAAAACAGCCTCAGACTCTGAAGTTTCTAGTCTACTTTTCCAGGAAAATGTTTACAGCAAATTAAGTGGACTTAAAATATTACTTTTATGTTCTTATTATAGGTGGCAGGGTTTGTGATTTCAGTGTGTATGTTACTGTCCTTTAGGTGCAAAAGATGTCAACTAGTCCTGTAACTATGGATCATAGCTAACAGAAAATGATTTTTCATTATTATTATTTTTAGCTTGTGATGAGGAGCTTTCCCTCAGTAAACAATAATGCAAAATTACTCTATGCCACATTCTTCAAACCAGCCATTTTCCATTTCTTCAGATAGAAGGCAAGCGAAAATGGCAGAGAGTGATCTGATGGCAGTCCTTAGTCCTTAATCCACCACCAATATACAACTAAAACTGTCAAATCACTTGTTATTGGAACGTTGTGAGCACAGGAATATTCTTGGCACTATGTTCAACAATTTCATGAATCACTGGTTAACGGAAGTTGCAAAATAGGTTATCTCATATGATTATGTTGACTTTCTCCCATTAGTATGCATGCATAAATCCTGAAACAATTTTTTTTTTTTTTATCTTTGTTGATAGACACAGTGATGCTAGAATTCAAGCAGTACCCTGCTAGCTCGAGATGGAGAAAAGCAATGATAAACAGGAAAGAGCATAGGGAAGTAGGCAGTGAAGCTGATGGATTTTATGGTGGAATTAGAAAGCTTTATAATGAAGAAGAGATCTCAATGTGGAAACGTCTCTGGCCCAACCAAGTCTTAGAATAGTTCAAGTATCCCTCATGCTCTGTAAATATGCCATTGCATTCTCCTTTAATTGTGAATGGGAAGAGTGTCTTAATCCATAGAAGCAGATGTACATTAGGCCTCTGTTCTATACTTGTTGACCGGCTTACATGCCTTGAGACCTTTAGCACCAAGCTATATATATAATCATGCAATGAGTTAAAATAAAAATTAGTTTTCTATTTTTGAAAGAAAGACGACTGGCTTTCGGTTTCTGAGATATAATTGCTGCTCATTTCCTATAGAATACAAGAAAGGGGTAAGTTCAGAAACTATCCCGAGAGATCAAAGATTTCAAATTTTCAGCTTAAGTCCACTGTTGCTCTTTCAACTCTTTTGCATTCTCTATTTTCTTTTAGCGGAATGCTTTTTTGTATTTCATCTTTGGATAATTATACAATTATTTATTTTCTATGAATAGTTAAATTATAGAATATTTTAATATTTTTATTTTTGTTATTATTAAGTATTTTAAACTCATACATTATGATTCAAGCCCGTGCAGAAATACATTTACAAATAAATAAATAAATAAATAAATAAATAAATAATTTCATATATAATATTTTTTATTTGAAACTTTATGATATAAGATATTAAGTTTATGCAATATCGAAAAATTGTTTCTCCAATATTTTTATCTGCATTCGTATATTTCAATACATTAAAAAAATTATATATTAAATATAGTTATGCAATTTTCATAAAAATTAAATATAACTCAGAATTCAAGTAATATATAAAGAAAATCCTGTTTTGTATTTGAAGAAATTTGAAAATCTTATCTTAAAATAAATCTAATTATAGTGTAATTTGAAAAAATTTACTCTTTGGAATCCATCTAATTTAATCAATTGAAACACAAAATTAATTAAAAAAATTCTATTTGTAGTGTGACATACATATTGGTTTTAGAAATAGAAACCAGTGCTCTTTACTATTTGCATGGGATGTAAATGCAAGGATCACTACCAGAAAAATGTTTATCAGCAAAGGAATTCTAGTGATGGAAAAATTTTCGCCATTAGAAAACAGAATCAGTGGAGGAGTAGAGGCGGATTAACGACGGATTTAATTTTATAATAAGCGGCAAAACTTCATCAAAAAATTGTGACGGAGTGCTTTCCATCACAAATTTCGTCACTAATTATGGTGCGTGGATATTTTTCATCTGCTAGGATAATTAGCGACGAAATAATCCGTCGTTGATTCCTAAATTCCAAAAAACCATAAAAGGAATCAGCGACATAAAACTTCATTGCCGATTCCTCATAAGCAAAACATATATATTTTTTAAATTAGTTAATTTCTTTTTTTTACTCAAATAAAAAATCAACGACGAAAAAATCCATCATTGATTCTTAATACGTAAAACACAAATTTTTTTAAAAAAATTATTTAATTTTTATTTTTTCTTTAAAACAGAGTCAATGACAAATTAGTGACGTTGATTTCATAGCTAATACGAATTAGTCACAGAATCAGCGACAAAAAAATCAACCATTATTTCCTTATACGTAAAACACAATTTTTTTAAAAATTTTTAAAAATTTTTTATTTTTTTCTTTGAATAAACGATTGGTGATTCAATATACAAAATTTATTCAGAACAAAATCCATTTAGTAGAGTAGTCATGGATGCTTTTTGTTTGAAAGTTGACTCGAATGCTAATGAGTCAAGATTTCATTTTATTTTTATTATTTATAATAATTGTTAACTTTATGTATCAAAGTGATTTAATAATCTCTATTTTTTTGAGTAGTACATTCTCATTCAAAGTTACAATCACAGCATATTACATTCCAAGGTAAATACAAATAATAATAACAAACTAAACAAATAACAAATAAATTAACTCAAACTCACATTCAGTGAGACTCGAACCTGATACCTCAAAGTCTTAGGGCCTCCTCCTTGCCACTAAGCCAAGACCTCATTGACATTTAATAATCTCTATTAAATACTAGTATTATACATCTCTTTAATTTCTTTTGATTTTTATAAAATAATTGGAGGCATTAAGTGTAGGTGATGTAGTTTTTGCACTTTGTAATAAATTGGTTACTAAATAATTATACATTAGCTCTTGTAGAATTTTGTTTTTGATTAGGTTCCAATGAATAAAATATAAAAGTGAATGTTTAAGTTTAATCAAATTTAAAAAAAAATTATATTACTTTGATAACACTCATATTACTGGAAAATTATATTTTTACTATATTAAAATACTTTGATGTCACGACCCGAAGGTCATGACATTCCCTTAACACTTACCTTTTATTTCATGTAGAAAATTACGAACCAAATTTTTCTTTTCTATTTACGGTTTGTATTCAGTGTTAGTGTAGTAACTAATTCCAATCTTGCCTTAATAATATTATTTCTCTAGCTATATCATACTTCTCAAAGTGATTTTTAATCGTTTTAGCCTTATTTTCACTTATCTAAAAGAAACGAGTCGAAACCTCCCCCTTATATTTTATCAATTTCCCTAGTAAAATCACCTGCATTAAAACACATTCTAAACTTCACAATATAGCCAGCTTTTATTTCCCCCAATTCACACAATAATGCATCTCATATATCTCAAGATTCATTTCACTAGAATTTCCACATTTTGCATTTTTATACATACTTCAAAATATACATAATCCCGGATAGTACTCAATAATCACATAGACCTACATAATAATCTAGTGCGATCCAAAGTTACATCCCATTTACTTCCTAGTATTGTGAAAATAAAGTTTGCATAATTATCAAAATGATATACCATTGTATACCTCAAAAGCACAAAAACAAGGCTCGGAGAATGTAGACGAGTACCACAACTAGGTACAGTTCCCGAGAGAGCCTATATGAAGCCTGAGCTGGATATCAACCCGTATAATCTGTAGATGTTAAATTTAAGGCGTGAGCAAATCCATGGCTCAGTAAATAGCTTAAATAAGTACATACTAGGTGATAAGTGTCGTCAGTCACCAAAAAATAAAAATTCCTAACTCTACTATGTAGATAGCGGAGTAAGGGTCGAACCCACAGAGACTGAATTATTTAAGTTAATTATTAAATTAAAAATCTAATCTTAAGTTTTACGGAAATAAGAAATTTTGGGGTTTTGGAGTTTTGTAAGCTATGCCTAAAAGAGAGAAAGCAAGGATTATTAAATATCAAAAACAAATATGAAAAAGCTTCAGTTACAAGGTAATTAATTATTCTTGGATTTAGAAGTTGATCATTGATTACAAAATATTATTGTCAATTAAATAGTCAACCGTAGCATAACAACAAGCTCTGTTACACCATCTTCCCTTACTGAGTCGTTAGTTAAAACAAGCTCTTTAACTAATCTCTAACTACTTAACCTACCTAGAACAAGCTCTCTAGATATAAGTTGTAGCAGCATTAACAACAAGAAAGATATGGGTTGACATTAGATAACAAACACATAAGCTCGGTTCATTTAATCTAAACCTCAATTCTCCTTCATCCCTAGTGATTAACTCCATAAGCAATTGCGGACTTATGTTTTTAATCTGGCAGTAGATTATTCAATTAAATTAAATAGTGGGCCCTACCATCTAATCAAGCAAATAATCATGCAAATGTGCTCAGAGAATCTTGGATACTTAATCAACAATTATATTATAAGCTCAAAATCTCACAACATTCTTTTTCCCAAGAACAATGAATTTACCTCATAACTGAATAAGAAAACTACTCACTAGACATATTTAAGATCATAAAATTCAAGTTATATATTATAAAGATTACAAATATCATGCAAGAAACAATCAAAGAAGCAATATTTAATAATATAAAATCAGAATTACTAATCAAGATTATAAACTAGTAAGCAAAAAACACACAAACAATATTAATTTAAATAAAGAAAACAAAATCAGAATTAAAAATAATAAAGAAATCAGCAACTAATTAAAAATAAAGAAAAAAAATAAAATTTTATTAAAAACCCTAAAGAAAATCCTACAAGACTAAAAGAGGGAAGAGGGATAAGAAGGATGTGAGGGATAAGAGAGATGCTGTTTATGAGAGCCTTGTGCTCTTTATATAGGCCTAAGGAAGAGTTTAAAAGACTTTCCTAAGCAATGTGAGATTCAGATAAGAGTTTACTTGGGAAACAAGTAATTTGACTAGTCAAACTCTTACCTTTATCTCATCATCTTTTTACAATTACTTTCTAAGTAAAATTCCTAAGGCCTATTTTTATTAATTAATTACAGATCTAAGACATAATAAAATTAAGAAATTATATTGTCTCAACAAAATCTTGTCTTGAACTTGCTTAGTTGGAATTTCTTCTCAATCTCGTTTTTCTGCCCACAGATTTCGTACTGATTTTGTCCAGACGTTTGACCAACCAAACGATCTCCAATTTTTGCGATCTTGTGCATTCTGGAAACCTTGAGAAGTCCTCTACAACTTCTATGAAGGCCACTTCTTGAGATCAGGTCGTTAAATTGGTCAAAAACGTCAATCTTTCAAGCTGGACAGAAAATACTGCACTTTGCTCTTTTTAGCTTCTTTTTATTCCAACTTTGATATTTAATACCTAAAACATAAAATAAACATTAGTAAGCTCTTTTAGGCATAAAACATCAATAAAGAAAATATATTAGCACATATAAAATTTGCAAAATATCATCCTATCAAATTCCCCCACACTTAGCTTTTGCTAGTCCTCTAGCAAACCTTAGCTAAACTAATTCCTAAAGAACTAAATCCTAAAATCCTAACTCACTTTCGTAGGAATCACGATTGCATTTAGCATATGCAATAAGCCTTTAAACCCCTAGGTCACCCCTAGTGGACGAGTTGTGTCTCGTGAGGGCTTTCAGAAGATATACCCACAAAATCTTTTACTTAAGACTCAATCCTAAAAATTCAAAATAAGACTCAATTTTTAAAAATTATGACTCCATCTCCAAAACAAGATTAAGATCATGGACATATTTTCAAAATTTTCAATTCTTAACTCGTAACTTCAACAAGAGTTAAATAATCAAGTCAATCATATTCTAATCATTACTTCTCATATTCATGCATACTTCTAAATAAATTCATGCAAAATTTACGATCAACACAACTGAAACATATAATATCAACTTTGCAATTATCCACTTTACATTACTACAAACAAAGTCAATAGATCAAGAACCTTTTTTTTTCTTTTGAGGTTTCAACAATGGTTTCCCTAAGTACTTACTTGCCTTTTTACGCGAATGTTAATATTGGTGATACCAACACCCGGTTACTCAACAAGTTAGCCCTCTTTTAGAGTGCTTTGCATACTCATATTTCAAGTCACTTCAAAGAATTTAATCAACAAGATCAAGCAACTCAAAACATTGGAGTAGAATTTAAAGCTTTCAACCTCTATTTTTTTTCTTTTTTTTTTCTCTTTTATGTTTATTTTTATTTTTTTTCTTTTGTTCTTGTCTATTTATCCTTTGCTTATACCAACTTCAATGAACTAATCACATTATCAATATCATATGATCAATCATATTTAATCATGAACTCACATAAATTCTTTAGAAAGTACTCACTTCAATAATAATAACAATCAAAATAGTCTCAACTTTCTTATAAAACTTTGTTTTAGTTTAGAATCAATCCTTAAAAGAAAGAAAACATATCATGATCTTCAAAACTCTTAAAAATTTGACCTCTTTTTTTTTTTAATTTCCACTTCCTAAAAAAAAAAACTCTATAGACTCATAAACCAATATTCCCCCCCACACTTAAATCTTACTTTGTCCTCAAAGTAAGTCTAGCATGCAAAGAAGAACAATAAAAACTCAAAAATTAAATGGTAATACAAGTAAAGGAAAGAAATACTCCCTCATTTTACATCCTTGGGTTGCCTCCCAAGTAGCGCTTTTGTTTAATGTCGTTAGCTCGACTGCTCCACTTTCCATCATCCAATCCCAAATGCAAACCTTTTCTTTGATTTCTGCTGGTTCTGACTTATGATTACTTCTCCAAAGATGTTGAACTCCACTATGTTATCATCAAACTCCATGGTGAGTGTTTCCTTATCCACATCTATTTTGGCTTTGGATGTCTTCAAGAATGGTCTCCCTAGCAGCATTGGTGTTGGAAAAGGAGAATTATCATCCTCCATATCAAGAACATAGAAGTCTACTGGGAAGACTAATTTATCAACCTGCACAAGAACATCCTCTAATATCCCTTCAGGATAGGCATTAGTTCTATCAGCCAATTGTATAATAACACCAGTCTCTTTCAAAGGTCCAAGATTTAAAGATTTATAGATTGACAAAGGCATGACATTTATAGAAGCTCCTAAATCTATCATGGACTTATCAATCATGGTGTTACCTATCTTACATGAAATACTAAACATGCCAGGATCTCCACACTTTGGGGGAAGTTTTCTTTGAATGATGGCAGACACATTCTCCCCCATAACTACTTTTTCATCACCTTTTAATTTCTTCTTGTTAGTGCACAATTCTTTTAAAAATTTTGCGTACCTGGGTACTTGCTTGATAGCATCAAGAAGAGGAATGTTCACCTCCACTTTCCTAAAGGTCTCCAAGATCTCTTTGTCTTGCTCTTCTTTCTTGTTGTTGGCTAACCTGCTAGGAAAAGGAGGAGGGTAAGTACCAGTATTAAAGGGGACTCTTTTATCACTTACCTTAGACTTTGAAGCATTGTTGTCAACTTCTCCTTGTGCTTCCATGTTAGTGTCAACATGCTCTTCTTTCTTTGGTTTTGCCAACCTACTAGGAAAAGGAGGAGGGTAAGTACCAACATTAAAAGGGACACGTTTTTCACTTACCTTGTCAAAATCTCTATAAAGAGGAGGGAGCTTGACTACATTTTTATGTGGTGGAGCCTTAAATTTGACCTCTTCATATGCATTCTCTTTGGGTCCAATTTCCTTCTCACTCCTCAAAAAGATGGCACTCACATTCTCCCTTGGATTCACGATAGGTTGAGAAGGCGACTTGTTGGATTCCCTAGCTTCAAGTCTGCATAGTGAAGTAGCCATTTGGCTCATTTGGTGCTCAAGGTGTGCAATTCTTTGATTGTTCTCTTGTTGATTTTGTAAAGTAGAGACAGCAAGATTCTTTACAATTTCTTCAAGAGACATGCTTCCACTTTGGTGTTGTGTTTGGTGTGGTGGCCTCTCTTGGTATGTAGGTTTAGGGACTTGGAAATTATTTGGCCTATTGTGTGGTGGGACATATGGTGTAGACCTATTTCCATATTGCAAATTTGGGTGGTCCCTCCAACCAGAGTTGTAAGAATTGGAGTAAGGGTCATACTTACCTTGGGAAGGTCCTGGGAATCCTCCTACAACATTAGCTTGCTCCATGGAATCTTCTTGTAAAGTTGGACACATATCAGTAGGGTGTCCGTTGTTGGAGCAAACTCCACAAGCCTTGGCTTGTTGCATGTTACCTACAGCCAATTGTTGCACAAGGGATGTTAGATTAGCAATTTGTTTTTCCAAAGAAGAAGTACTTACCTCATGTGCTTGCTTAAGTGGTGGTGGTGGATCTCTCCTTGTGTTAAATTGTTGAGAATTGGCAGCCATGTTTGCTATCAAGTTTTGAGCTTCTTGAGGAGTCTTATCCACCAAAGCTCCTCCACTGGCAGCATCTATCATGCTTCTATCATGGGGTAATAGTCCCTCATAGAAATATTGGATCAATAGTTGCTCATGAATTTGGTGATGTGGGCAACTAGCACATAATCGTTTAAATCTTTCCCAATATTCATAGAGTGACTCGCCATTAAATTGCTTAATTCCACAAATTTCTTTGCGGATGTTGGCTGCCCTAGAAGCAGGAAAATATCTTTCCAAGAAGAGTCTCTTCATATCATCCCAAGTGTTGATGGTCCCAGAAGGTAAGTAGTAAAGCCAATCCTTGGCTGCATCTGCCAAAGAGAATGGAAAGGCCCTTAGCTTGATTTGTTCTTCACTAACCCCAGTAGGCTTCATGGTGGAGCAAACAACATGGAACTCCTTTAGATGTTTGTGTGGATCTTCACCTGCAAGACCATGAAAAGTTGGTAAAAGATGTATCAAACCAGATTTTAATTCAAAAGCAACATCTAAAGTAGGATAGGTTATGCAAAGGGGTTGTTGGTTCATAAGGGGTGCTGCCAACTCCTTCAAGGTTCTGTTAGCGTTTTGAGCCATGGTGTCCTCTTCTGAATCACTAGAGAATTCAAAAGTGGGATTGAACGTGGGCTCGGGGGAAGGTGGATCTTCGGAAGTGGATGGTGGTGGTTGGGGCGTTTGTAGCACCGCACTTTGGGTTGCCTGAATGTAATCTCTAATCTTTCGAAGTTTGTAACTAGAGTGCTCGTCAGACATGCAAACCCTGCAAGGAAGAAAGAAAAGAAAATAATTAGATCTTTAAATTATAATAAACAACTTAAATAAAAAACAGTCCCCGGCAACGGCGCCAAAATTTGATAAGTGTCGTCAGTCACCAAAAAATAAAAATTCCTAACTCTACTATGTAGATAGCGGAGTAAGGGTCGAACCCACAGAGACTGAATTATTTAAGTTAATTATTAAATTAAAAATCTAATCTTAAGTTTTACGGAAATAAGAAATTTTGGGGTTTTGGAGTTTTGTACGCTATGCCTAAAAGAGAGAAAGCAAGGATTATTAAATATCAAAAACAAATATGAAAAAGCTTCAGTTACAAGGTAATTAATTATTCTTGGATTTAGAAGTTGATCATTGATTACAAAATATTATTGTCAATTAAATAGTCAACCGTAGCATAACAACAAGCTCTGTTACACCATCTTCCCTTACTGAGTCGTTAGTTAAAACAAGCTCTTTAACTAATCTCTAACTACTTAACCTACCTAGAACAAGCTCTCTAGATATAAGTTGTAGCAGCATTAACAACAAGAAAGATATGGGTTGACATTAGATAACAAACACATAAGCTCGGTTCATTTAATCTAAACCTCAATTCTCCTCCATCCCTAGTGATTAACTCCATAAGCAATTACGGACTTATGTTTTTAATCTGGCAGTAGATTATTCAATTAAATTAAATAGTGGGCCCTACCATCTAATCAAGCAAATAATCATGCAAATGTGCTCAGAGAATCTTGGATACTTAATCAACAATTATATTATAAGCTCAAAATCTCACAACATTCTTTTTCCCAAGAACAATGAATTTACCTCATAACTGAATAAGAAAACTACTCACTAGACATATTTAAGATCATAAAATTCAAGTTATATATTATAAAGATTACAAATATCATGCAAGAAACAATCAAAGAAGCAATCTTTAATAATATAAAATCAGAATTACTAATCAAGATTATAAACTAGTAAGCAAAAACACACAAACAATATTAATTTAAATAAAGAAAACAAAATCAGAATTAAAAATAATAAAGAAATCAGCAACTAATTAAAAATAAAGAAAAAAAATAAAATTTTATTAAAAACCCTAAAGAAAATCCTACAAGACTAAAAGAGGGAAGAGGGATAAGAAGGATGTGAGGGATAAGAGAGATGCTGTTTATGAGAGCCTTGTGCTCTTTATATAGGCCTAAGGAAGAGTTTAAAAGACTTTCCTAAGCAATGTGGGATTCAGATAAGAGTTTACTTGGGAAACAAGTAATTTGACTAGTCAAACTCTTACCTTTATCTCATCATCTTTTTACAATTACTTTCTAAGTAAAATTCCTAAGGCCTATTTTTATTAATTAATTACAGATCTAAGACATAATAAAATTAAGAAATTATATTGTCTCAACAAAATCTTGTCTTGAACTTGCTTAGTTGGAATTTCTTCTCAATCTCGTTTTTCTGCCCAGAATTTCGTACTGATTTTGTCCAGACATTTGACCAACCAAACGATCTCCAATTTTTGCGATCTTGTGCATTCTGGAAACCTTGAGAAGTCCTCTACAACTTCTATGAAGGCCACTTCTTGAGATCAGGTCGTTAAATTGGTCAAAAACGTCAATCTTTCAAGCTGGACAGAAAATACTGCACTTTGCTCTTTTTAGCTTCTTTTTATTCCAACTTTGATATTTAATACCTAAAACATAAAATAAACATTAGTAAGCTCTTTTAGGCATAAAACATCAATAAAGAAAATATATTAGCACATATAAAATTTGCAAAATATCATCCTATCACTAGGCTCACATCGTAAAACACGAACATACATGCATGAACTCTATAAAACAGCATGTATGCATTATATCATGATTAGCCACCAATTTGTATGTACAACAGATTGCATAAGCTCATTCATACTTTTCTTCATTCCTTTAACTCACAAAATATCATTCTTTTTATCCCTTTTTATGGATATGGTTAAGTATGAAGGAAACAACCATTTCAAATAACACATGATTCTATAGCATAATATAAGTAAAATTCAACAATTACTCCCATTCTTCGTCATATGTGTAATATCTATTTTATCTAATGATAGTTATCACATTCACAGATCACAATCATTTATTCATTGTCTCAATGGCATATAATTTCCCATAATTCATAGATCACAATCATTTATTCATTGTCTCAATGGCACATGATTTCCCACAATTCATCAATACACGTGTAGCACTTAGCTCTCAAAGGACTCTAGAGGTGGCTCCCACAGTTCATAAGAAGGCTGCGTAGCACGTAGTTCCTTTGAGTTCTCTAGAGGTGGCTCACACGGTACAAAAGATCAAGTTTTACTCGGTTTGCCTCTATGGCTTATGTTTTCAAATGGTTCATCGATACACGTGTAGCACTTAGTTCTCAAAGGACCCTAGAGGTGGCTCCCACAGTTCATGAGGAATATGTGTAGCACGTAGTTCCCTTGAGTTCTCTAGAGGTGGCTCACACGGTACAAAAGATTTAGTTTTACTCGGATTAGCCTCTATAGCACATTCTTTCTAATGGTTCATCGGAACTCGTGTAGCACTTAGCTCTCAAAAGACTCCAAAGGTGGCTCCCACAATTCACGAAGAAAGCTGCGTAGCACGTAGTTTCTTTGAGTTCTCTAGAGGTGGCTCACACGGTACAAAGGAATGAGATTTACTCGGATTTGCCTTTATGGCGCATACTTTCTGATGTTTCATCAGTACACGTGCAGCACTTAGCTCTCAAAGGACTCTAGAGGTGGCTCCCGCAGTTCACGAAGAAAGCTGCATAGCACATAGTTCCTTTGAGTTCTTTAGAGGTGGCTCACACGGTACAAAGGAATGAGTTTTACTCGGATTTGCCTCTATGGCGCATGCTTTCTGATGTTTCATCAGTACACGTGCAACACTTAGCTCTCAAAGGACTCTAGAGGTGGCTCCCGCAGTTCACGAAGAAAGCTATGTAGCACGTAGTTCCTTTGAGTTCTCTAGAGGTGGCTCACACGGTACAAAAGGTCGAGTCTTTACTCGGGTTGGCCTCTTTCCTAGTTTTCGACAAACACAACTAGGTACTAATTGAGGTCCATGAATTCAACATTGTAAGTAGCATATATACTGCACATTATTTCAAGTATTCATTCTCAAGGTATCATAATACATTAACATGCTCAATAAACATAAATAAACTATAACACATAGCACGCAAGTCACAACAAAGATTTCTCTGCAAGCAAGTATTATTCACGATCACATCATGTCCAATTTATATCTTACCATACTTACTCTATTAGTCTTATCCGTAATGTCCCACAAAGCTTGATATGATTTTAAACAAATATTTAATAAGATTTCTTTCATCTCTTACGAGATGACACTAGTAAGGCTTACTTAACCCACTTAACTCGAGGCTTAGTAATTATCCTCCTCGCGCTTCTGAGTCTGTACTCAAACCTCTACACTGTTTCGCTTCGCTACACATAATCCATTAACATTTCGATAAGTTTACATCATCGTGCTTAATCACGTACTTAAAATAAGGACCTTAAACGCTATTAGTTTCGAGTAACTATTAATCTAAAGCTACCTTCTTATCGTCAATTACGACGTACCCATGGTACGAGTCCTTATATATATATATATATATATGTTTTAAGCATCTTTGTGTTTATATATATATATATGTATATTCCAATATATATATTATAGATATATATTTGTTTATCTATGCTCATCCCATTTTTTCTTTCTTCGTACAAATATACATTATGCATGAGCATATGCATTTAGACATATATATATATATGTATATATATGTACTTAGACTTTAAACAAAACATTACAAAGCCTTACTTTACCTTGAAAACCTTTTAAAGCATCCTTGTTAGCTTTTTGTAAAAATTTCAAAATCTAATCGTCAAGCCTTAAATTTTACATTACTTCTAACTTAGTTCCCTATTCGGAAGTATAAGGCTTACTTCTTAATTCATGTTGTGCCATTTCAAATAATTTTCCAAACTTTGGTCCAAATTTGGCACATTAGGTAGGATAGTTTCCTGACCTCTGTTCATTAAAATTTATATTACTAATTATAGAGATATGTAATTTGTACAAACCTAAAACCATATCAATCCTGACTCATTTACCTTTCTGAAAATGTAAAGTTTGCAATCAAACTCCATATGAATTATTTTCTAGGAATTTTTGAAGTTGACACTAGGCTGTTTGTACCTTGCAGTGAGTATCCTGCATTCATATGTACATAGCTTAAGCTACATAATTCCAAATATAAGGTTTCGTTGTCTCGGTTTATCATGTCATACACGAAAATAAGCAGCGGATTAAAAATCAACAAAACCAAAATCACCAGGATCATGCAACAAGATTAATTTCGGGATAAAATCTAATCTTTTGGTGTACTCGTGTAGGAATATTTGACTTCTGAATATGGCAACCCATGAACAGCCCTTGATTTATCGTTAACTCGAGACTCCTAGCTAAGAGAAGCCCTCTAACTGTATCCACACGAGTAGGATGGAAAACAAGACCTTTGCCTGAGACAAGATGTGATCAGAAGCAAAGGGAGGTGGAAGGGAATTGTTTTATGAGAGTGCTAGCTCCAAGAGGCAGAACGGCTATAAAAATATTCTGTCCTTCTTATGTCTAACTTTTAGACTTAATGTTGTTTTTATAGTGCCTCTTAACAAAACCCTAAAAAGGCCTTAGCCTTAGTCCAACTAAATTGGGTCTTTTGGGCCTTTTAAAATTACTTAATCCAAATCCAATTATTTGTAGGGCATACTCTAACAATCTCCCACTTGCACTACAACCAATTGGTTATGCATTTGGATTAATAATTTGGTCTGCCCATGAATTATTATATTAATAATTCATAATTATAATCTCATTATAATTAAAAAGATCAAAATACCCTTTAGTAATCTCGGGCTAAAATTACTATTAATTAAATCCCGAATTGTAGTTGGAACAGGATTCTAGTCTCACTAGGAATCCTTCTTGTACTAGGATTCATCACATGAATCCAACTCCAATTACCTTGTCTTGGTCATACCCTTATTGTGTGTGACCCTTTAGGTTTCCATTACGTTGGCAGTGATTCAGAATCTCATTCATAAATCACAAGCCAAGATTGGCATCTAGCAATGCATCATGGCTACCCAAGTAATGAAAATGTCGGTGAGTTGACGACAACCTTTCAATGAGCAATTACCGTATAATTCGATCCTTTTGTCACCTAATATCTCAGTTGAACATAGAGTATGGAACGTGTCATCTCTATTAAAGTTCAACTCCATTGTTTCTCAATCTTAAGATAAATGATTTAATCAAATGAATTCAAGATCTCATCTTAAATCTCATTTGTACTGTGGCCACAGATTTTCAATCATTAATCTCTATTGAGAGTCCTTGAGATATAGACTCTTGTTACCAAGAGGGACAAATCCTATCTTGATCACTCACAACCCTCATATGATTCATGATGTACCCAATTACTGTCTTACTTGCAACCCTTATTGAGCTACGTTTACCAGCATCAAAGTACACCAATCCACACATAGGATACCATGGTGATCTCAAGTCTAAGGATCACATATACCATTGCCATTTGAGAACATCTAATGACACTCAATGTAACGATCCACATAGAGTTCTCAAGATGGGTCAATCCAGTCTATTCATTCACAATGATCACTCATGTGTTGATCTGGATATCACCATATCCATGACTTATAAGATCAATCACCCAAAGGAATCTAACACATGTTAGTCTTACCGTATCACTGATGTCCCTTCTCAGTGATACTACGACTAAGGATATTTAAGAATAGTATTCTTTGTATCATAAGGATCTCATTATCAAAGTCACTACTTTGATTCCTTTGATACGAATCCACTATTCTAGGGACTTTATCATTTGATTATGACTTGATCAAATTAAATATAGTCAATAATGATAAATAACTGTCATGTATTATTAAATAACATAAATAATCATAATGTCTTAAGTGTACTATAAGTCTAAATCTGATTGGCTTATAGCGCATACACTAACATTCTCCCACTTGCACTATAGCCAATCGATCATGGAAGGGCTTGAGTATCTCTTTGGACCATTGGTGAGACCAAGATTTCTTAGCTTGTTCAATCGCTCCATTGTTATCACAATTACCAATGGATTAGTAATGAACTTCTTGATCCAAAAAATTTCCTTATTTGCATCTAATGCAGCTATATATACTCAGCCTCAATCGTAGAATCGGCCACTGTCTCTTGTTTAGAACTTTTCCAACTTAATAGTGCCATCATTTAGGCAAAACACATAGCCAGATTGTGACTTAAAGTCATCCTTATCTGACTAGAAACTAGCATCAGTGCAACCATTTACAATGAGCTCGTTCTCTCCTCCATAGACTAAGAAAGCATCCATAGTCCTTCTTAAGTACTTAAGGATGTTCTTAACTGTTATCCAATGACACTCACCTGGGTAAGCTTGATACCTACTCACCATGCTTAAAGCATGCGAGACATCAAGCCTCGTACATAACATGGCGTACATGATAGATCCAATAGCTGAAGCATATGGAATCCTAGCCATTTTATCTCTTTCATCTTGTGTTTTAGGACACATGTCCTTTGAGAGATAAATGCCATGAGACATAGGTAAAAATCCTTTCTTGGATTCTTCCATGTTGAACCTTTTCAACACTTTGTCAATATATGTACTTTGACTTAGACCTAGCAGCCTACTCGATCTATCTCTATAGATCTTTATTCCAAGGATATAGGCTGCTTCTCCTAAGTCTTTCATGGAGAAGCAATTCCCTAGCCAAGTTTTGACAGATTGTAGGGCAGGAATGTTATTTCCTATGAGTAGTATGTCATCCACATATAACACTAGGAATATGACAGCACTCCCACTAACCTTTTTGTAAACACAAGGTTTATCTTCGTTCTTGATGAAGCCAAACTCTTTGACTGTCTCATCAAAACAAATGTTCCAGCTTCGAGAAGCTTGCTTCAATCCATAAATGGATTTCTGAAGTTTGCATACCTTATTGGCATTCTCAGGAGTGATAAAACAGTCAGGTTGTGTCATATACACATCTTCTGACAAGTTTCCATTCAGAAACGCGGTTTTAACATCCATCTATCATATCTCATAATCATGGTATGTAGCTATAGCAAGCAAAATTCGAATGGACTTGAGCATTGCAACTGGTGAAAAGGTTTCATCATAGTCTATACCATGCCTTTGTTTGAAACCTTTGGCCACCAATCGGCCTTTATAGGTATGCACGTTACCATCCATGTCAATCTTCTTTTTGAAGACCCACTTGCACCCTATGAGTTTTACCCCTTTAGGTGGATCAACCAAGGTCCATACTTGGTTTGTAGACATGGAGTGCATTTCGGATTTCATGGCTTCAAGCCATTTCTCAGAATCTGGGCCCGTAATTGCTTCTTCATAGGTGGTAGGCTCATCATTATCCATGAGCAATACGTCGTTGTGCTAAGTGGTGAGAAGGTTAAGCTTCTCAGGCTCTCGACGTATCCTATTAGACCTACGCGGGCCTTGTGTTTCTGGAGCTACTTCCTATTCCACAACATCTTGTGGGACTTGCTCCTGTTCCACTAAAGGTTCAATGACATTTTGTGGTTGTTGAACCTCTTCAAGCTCTATTTTCTTCCCACTAGTTCTTCTAAAAAGGAAGTCCTTTTCTAGAAAAACACCGTATCGAGCCACAAACACTTTGTGCTCTGTGGGATTATAGAAATAGTATCCTTTTGTCTCTTTAGGATACCCCACAAATATGCATTTATCAGATTTGGGTCCTAATTTGTCTGAGACTTGTCTTTTGACATAAGCCTCACACCCCTAAATCTTTAGAAAAGACAGACTAGGCTTTTTTCCAGTCCACATCTCATGTGGTGTCTTTTCAACAGCTTTAGTAGGAACACGATTTAGTGTAAATGCTACTGTCTCTAAAGCATAACCCCAAAAGAAGACAGGGAGGTCAGATAGACTCATCATGGATCGAACCATGTCTAACAAGGTTCGATTCCTCCTCTCAGATACATCGTTCCATTCAGGTGTACCAGGTGGATTGAGTTGTGGAACTATTCCACACTCTTTTAGATGATCTATAAATTCTAAGCTCAAATAGTCTCCACCGCGATCTGATCGGAGTGTCTTGATATTCTTGCCTAGCTGGTTTTGTACTTCATTCTTGAATTCTTTGAACTTTTCAAAGGATTCTGACTTATGTCTCATTAAATAAACATAGCCATATTTACTGTAGTCATCAGTAAATGTGATGAAGTATTGGAACCCTCCTCTAGCCTGTGTAGTTAATGGACCACATAAATCTGTATGTATGAGCTCTAATAAACCACTAGTCCTTTCACTTGTTCCTGTAAAAGGGGCCTTGGTCATTTTACCAAGCAAACAAGATTCGCATACATCATATGATTCAAAATCAAATGAATCTAAGTGTCCCTCTTTGTGGAGCCTAGATATGCGTTTCTCGTTTATGTAACCAAGTCTACAATGCCAGAGGAATGTAGGGTTAATCTCATTACCCTTTGACCTCTTGGAATCAACACTGTATATGAGTTTATCTAAATCTAGAACATACAATCCATTCATAATGGAAGCATTGCCATAAAAAATATCATTAAAGTAAATTGAACAACTATTGTTCATTATTTTAAAAGAAAAACCTTTCTTGTCCAAACAAGAAATAGAAATAATGTTCTTGGCAATTGCTGGAACATGATAACAATTATCAAGTTCTAGAATTAAGCCCGAAGGCAACGATAAATTAAATGTTCCTACACTAACGCAGCAACTGTTGCTCCATTTCCAACTCGTAGGACCACCTCGCCCTTGGCAAGTTTTCTACTCCTTGTTAGGCCCTGCACATTCATGCAAATGTGAGAACCACATCCAGTATCTAATACCCAAGATGAAGAAGCAGACAAATTTATCTCAATCACATATATACCTGAGATGGAAGTCTCACTTCCTTTCTTTTTCTTTAGCTCCTCAAGGTACACAATGCAATTTTGCTTCCAATGACCAGTCTTACTGCAATGGAAGCATTTTCCTGTCTTAGCAACTCCACCAGATGGCTTGAGTTTCTTGGCCTTTTCCTTCTTGTTACCATTGGGCTTGGGCTTACCCTTAAGCTTGCCTTTGCCTTTGGATTTGGTCTTGTCAATCACCATAACAGAAGTAGGCCTTGACTTCTTCAAGTCCTGCTCAGCAATTCTCAACATATTGAGCAATTCTGCCAGTGTCTTATCCATACTGTTCATGTTGTAGTGCAACACAAATGAACTATAGCTATCCGGTAAGGATTGGAGGATGAGATCAACTGACAACTCTTTATGCATGGTGAAGCCCAGTGCTTCCAGCCTCTCAATGTACCTAATCATATTAAGTACATGAGTGTGCACCGGAGCTCCCTCAACCATCTTGCTTTGGAAGAGCGCCTTAGACACCTTATAACGTTCGTGCCGTGCTTGTTCTTGGAACATTTCCTTGAGGTGTTCGATCATATCAAACGGTTTCATATTCTCATGTTGCTTCTGGAGTTCAGAACTCATGGAAGCTAACATCAGGCACTGTACGTCAATGGCATCATCCAAATGCTTTTGATAAGCTTGCTTATCAGTAACGGAAGCATTCTATCGGGGTTGAGCAAGGATCGCATGCTTTAGAACATATAACTTCTTTTCTTGCGTGAGGACTATCCTTAAATTTCTGTACCAGTTTAAGAAGTTTGCCCCAACCAACTTGTTATCCTTCTCAAGGATAGAACGAAGGGATAAATTGTTGTTTGCCATGATAATTCTACAATCATAAAATATGCAAGTAAGTAACATTGTGATTAAAATCATTAATTATGGTCTTTTAATTAAATGAATTACTCCCACTATTTTCCTCAAGCTAATAGCCCTCACTATCAACTCGGGAAGCCTTTTCGCCTAGACTTCCTAGTGGGCCAGGATCCATATTTGGTCCCATTATGACTTTAGCTGAGCTAATGCGTCCAATGAGATTATTTAGGTAGATAACTCTTGTCAATTGCATCTCATACAACTCCTGGATAGTTAGGTAAACAACTCTTGTTCTAACTCATCATATGAGTTAAAGCCCAACCTATGCCTCTAAATCTTATTAGGTTTGACTGAGCCAATGCCCTAATTTAATTTAGTTAAGTTTGACCCAATACACTTGGAGATAACTATTATCTCATGCAATGTGAATTCCTAAGGTAGGTATGGCCTTGACTGAGCCAAAGTGGCACAATACTGAACAAAGTCTCTTTCACATGCATCGTATTGGAAGGCATCTTTATTTGTTATCTTTGACTTAATATTTATTTTCAGGGATTTTTAATTTTATCGTCTCACTTAGCATGCTTTTCTAACATATATATCAACATATATAAGTAAAAGCGTAAAATTAAACGTGACATGGTTATGGCATTTCTATTACAAAAGAATCTAGGGATACATTATTTTTCTAAATGCCTTCTCCTCGATTTCATTTCAAGAGTCACCTCGGTTCGCCTTGGCTCCGAATCATCTTGGCTCCAAATGTTGTACATTTTACAAGATAATCATAATTTATCTATATAACTATTACATAAATAAATTACCAAAAAATCAAGGCTCACAGGCCCAATTTAAATTTATTTAAATAAATTACAACTCATGTAAACCTAGGCCCATAACCATGCACCATGCAATCATCCATATCACATAAGAATCAAGCATCAAGCATACACAGTAATATCACATATTAATTTACATGCTTCCTAATTAAAATCTAATTTTAATTAATCAAATTTTAATTACTTATGGGTATCAATGGCTGTTTTAATTTAATTTTAATTCTCAAAATTCAATTTGGGCTTAATTGAAATTTTAATCTTATTAAAATCTCGAAACCATTGGATAACTCTTATCCATTTTAAAATATTTTATTTTAAAACAATTTTATCAAGATAATGTTTTTGAAATTTTAATCTTATTAAAATCTTAAAACTATTGGATAACTCTTATCCAATTTAATAAAAGATATATTTTATTTTAAAACAATATTATCAAGATAATGTTTTTGAAATTTTAATCTTATCTCAAAAATATTGGATAACTCTTATCCAATTTAATAAAGGATATATTTTATTTTAAAACAATATTATCAAGATAATGTTTTTGAAATTTTAATCTTATTAAAATCTCAAAAATATTGGATAACTCTTATCCAATTTAATAAAAGATATATTTTATTTAAAACAATTTTATCAAGATAATTTTTTAGAAATTTTAATCTTATTAAAATCTCAAAAACCATTGGATAACTCTTATCCAATTTTATTTTTAAAAAATATCTTTCTTTAAAATATATTTAATTTGAAACCCTTATCAGGATAACTTTTATCCTAATTTATTTTATATATTTTAAATAAAATAATAACAAGTAAATTTTTTTTTTGAATCTATAATTGTCTTACAATTATTTTAGGTTGCCCAAACGAATTTTGAAAATTAAAATCAAATTTGTAACAACTTACAATAAAACAGCATCACCACGAATCGAATTCGCTATCCCAAAAGCCGTTTGCACACTGGTTCGGATACCACTGTAAGGTTTTATTGTCTCGGTTTATCATGTCATACACGAAAATAAGCAGCGGATTAAAAATCAACAAAACCAAAATCACCAAGATCATGCAACAAGATTAATTTCAGGATAAAATCTAACCTTTTGGTGTACTCGTGTAGGAATGTTCGACTTCTGAATATGGCAACCTACGAACAGCCATTGATTTATCGTTAACTCGAGACTCCTAGCTGAGAGAAGCCCTCTAATAGTATCCACACGAGTAGGACGGAAAACAAGACCTTTGCCTGAGACAAGATGTGATCAGAAGCAAAGGGAGGTGGAAGGGAATTGTTTTATGAGAGTGCTAGCTCCAAGAGGTAGAACGGTTATAAAAATATTCTGTTCTTCTTATGTATAACTTTTAGACTTAATGTTGTTTTTATAGTGCCTCTTAACAAAACCCTAAAAAGGCCTTAGCCTTAGTCCAACTAAATTGGGTCTTTTAGGCCTTTTAAAATTACTTAATCCAAATCCAATTAATTGTAGGGCATACTCTAACACCAAATCCACAAATTCCAAAACTAGATGAAAGATAACTCATTTCCCTATCTAGAAATGTAAGGTTCATGATTTAATTCTTCCTAGATCAACACTAGCAATTTTCCAAAGTTGCACTATCTTCCAGCAGTATTCAGGCACAGTGTTACACTGACCTACTTGCACAAAATACTCCATATTTAATTATCCACATATCCAATTGGTGCAAACTTAAAACCATAATAATCCTAACTCCACTACCTTTCTGGAAATGTAAGACTTGAAACCTAAGTCAATTTAGGCTATTTTCTACAATTTTTCAAAGTTAAGACTGGAATTCACGTTTTTCTAACAGAGTACCCTGTACTCATTTGTACATATCTCAAGTTATAGAAATCCAAATTAAGAAATTCCAAAACTGACTTTTTCCTAACTTAAAAGGCTATCCACCGTAATGTTTTCAGAATTTTTCTCCTTATATAACAATTAAACTGAATATTTAAATTGCAACCCAAAACAAAACATAGGTTCCAGATTTAAACATCAAGTTGGAATTCAATCAATCCTTCATCCATAGGGTGCCCATCTGATTCAATTTATCATAATTTCATTTTCATACTTAATAAATAAACATTTTAAGGTTAGAAGAATGTCTCGTTTACTCAAATTTTCTAGCAGCTCTTCCTTTTCTCTTCTTTCCCTTTCGGTTTTAGCTTTCCTTTCTTCCTTCCTTCTCGGCTTCAGCTTTTCTTTCCTTCTCTTCTCTTCACCGAACAGTCCAAGCTTCAGCCCTCTCTCTCGTTTCACTTCTTTCTTTTCTTTGCTTTTGATTTTTCAAAGCTTTTTCAAGAAGCTTTTGTTTTTGTTGTTACCCGAGAATTGCTAGTGGAGTTTGATGGGAGAAACTCCCATCAAACTCCACTAACTCTTATTTAATTTATCTAATTTTTGTTTTTGTTTTATATTTTAAGTTTTCTATTCCCTTTTTAATTATTTATAATTCATACAATTTTATAATTGTCTTTAAATAAAATATATATTTATTTATACACTAACATATATTCATATGTATTATTTATTTTATTATATTCTTTATATCAAATAAGTATATGTATCTATATTTAAAAATCTTAATTATAAATGATATATACATACACATGTCCATATATATTTATATATGTATAATATATATATATGTTTTCATGTCTAGTGTACTTTTAGTGTAGGTATGTGTGTGTGTGTATATATATTTCCTTTCTTTTAAAATTTACATATATATATATATATATATATATATATATGTATACATATTTAACACTCAATATACACATATATATGTATTCCTTATTTATTTCATTTTAACTATTTAATATTCAAGTATACTATATTTCCTTTAGCATACTTGTGTCCTTGTTTTATTTAAAACAATTATACGTATGTATTATGGAATTCATGTATCTATTGGTTCTTATATATATATATATATATATATATATATATATATATATATCTCTTGAACTCATTATAAGAAATTCTAAACTACCTTAAAGTATCAATCATCTATTGTTAAATTTTCTAAACTCGCAACTTCATTCTCATTACTTGGAATAATGAAAATTACAAAGTGTATCATAGTATCAAGCTTATTCAATGTCTCTTATTTATTCACTAATATGGTACAAAGTTTGTAGTTTTTACATTTGATTATTAATTTTGACATTTAAATATTTATATATAATATTAAATTTAAGTTTGAATCTTTTCGGATTTGGGTTAGTTTATCACGTCTGGAAACGTAAACTTTCGAACCAACTTTTTCTTTTTGAAAAACTTATTCACATTTGATTAATTACAATCATATGGTTTGCATTCGGTGTCAGTGTAAGTTCGCCCTATAACTTTCGATATCTATTATTCTTTATACCATTAAAATAATTTATCTACAATTATTAAATATGAAATCAGAGTATAAACCACAATATAAAGTTTAAACTTTTATTAATATTAACTTATTACAAGTACATTTCAACAAGTTCTTTAACCTTACGCTATACGATTTACTTCCCGGATTGTAAATACAATTACTGTGCATACACATGTCTTAACACACAAGCATAACACTTAAGACATACATGTTTACTTAATCGCTTAGACTTCTAGAAAGTTTCTTCGTTCAACCTTACAGCAACAGTTACCACATGTACCATTGAGCTATCTGAGATGGTGAGTAAAGGGGTGAGCTTGGGGAAGCCCAGTAAGAAACATATATAAAAGAAAAAATATCATGTTAACTATATACAGGAATCCTATATATGCTTCTCTACATGATAATACAAAGTCAATGCAATTCTTTCAGTTATAATTCATTAAATACCATTAACTTGACTCGTATTCGGAAGGAAGGGATACTATAGCCAGTTAGGGAAATTGGGTTGAATATGGAAGGATACTTTGAAGTACTTCACTTATCCCAATCCCTATGTCTGACTAAAGATGTCTTAACGAAGCTTATATATGAGGTATGAATGATATAAACCATTAGTGTAGATACACTTCATTACTTCAAATTATTCGTTACTTTCAAACCATGATAATACAAATTATTTCTTTTAAAATAGTAATAATGCGAAAGAACATCTTCAAAATCGTGACAATGCATTTTATAAACAGTTGCAAGAAGATAAGTACACCTCATACCATATAAACATATATTTAAAACACTGTTATTTCATCTGTTAACATTTCAATTCTGTCAATACTTCTTTCATATTCATTCAAATCGATAATCTGATAAACTGCAACAAATCAATGGAAAAGGTCAACATACAAGAGACTCATGCAGAACTATATCCCTTTAGGGATCTATATAGGAATCAAGTGTACCCAAACATGGGCCAGGCATCCATCTCTAAACCGCTCCTATCTATAACAATGTACACTTGTCAGGTGACAATTATGGTATAAGGGAAGGTACTAGGGACTTGACGAAGGTCTCCCAGCCCTAATCATCGTGTCATCTGTATGCATGATCATTGAGGAGCTAACAATCTCAAAACATTTTCATATAACCATAAAATCACGATATCATTTTCATATAAATTATCTTCAGTTAATCCATAATCATATAAAATAATAAGCATTATATTTGGCAGTAAACCTTTTTTTATCTAACGTTTTATTTAGTCTTAACAAATCACTTGTAATACCTTTGAATGTTTTCAAAACATCACAATATGATAAAACCCCAAAACATTTCATATTCACTCAATCTTTAAAATCTTCAATTTATGCATCTTTCAGGTCATTTAAAATTAGTACTTAATACACTTTAAAACCATAATGCTAGATGTTTAAAGTTGTTAAACAATGTGCATGACATGAGCAATATACTTATGCATGATTTATGCATGCAAACATATCATCAGTACAATTTAATCCTATATAATTTCACCAAGTTTACTTGACACTTTCATTTAGAATCTTAAAAATTAATTCTTAGAAAACACAATTATTTTAACCTCTAAATACTTCCTTAAAAATATAAATTTTTCTAACAATCACTTTTTCTGTATATGATTTTATAAAAATTTCGGCAGCACAACGACTATAACTGTCTTCACCCTCTTGCATGAAAAACACAATTTATATAATCTCAAACCAGCCACAATCTTCAGTATAGTGCATTTCAAATCTTTATGTGTGTATGTGTATATATATATTGTGATAACCGAGAATTTTCCTATTTTTGGTATTAAATATCTGTAAATTTAATTTTTAATGCAAATAGATGAGCTAAAGTAAATAAATAAAGAAATTTATTTTAAATATTCTTCTAAATCTGAAGTGAGAAGCCACGTGGGCCCCACTTAGAAATACAGGGTCCAAATAATGATATGAGTGAGAAAATAATTTTGGGAGGTTAAATAATGATATTATGGTGATTTGGAACTGAAAATACCCAAGTGGCATTATTTTGTGAATTTTTAGAAACAAATTGGAAAATAATGAATACGTCATGGGAGTATTTTCGTAATTTCCTCCCAAACTAAAATGAATTAAGATAAAGTAAAAATATCATAATACTCTACAAAATAAGTAGAAAATTATGGTACCAAAAGATTGGTAGAAAAAGATGGTTTGATTGGAAAATTTCGCTAACAGTTTATAAGGGGTAAAACCGTAATTTCACATTATCAATACACCGCGCGGCAACAAAACCACTTCCATTCATTAATATACATTAAATATGAATTTTTTGTGCTGAAAATATAATTTTTGGAGGTCATTTACACGGTAATTACCATTACGGATGATTGGCGCCAAAAATCGTAAATTTTGTAACTAAAGAGGGGCATTTTGTAATTTTGTGAATTCTGGAAAATTCCACATAAATTTCCTGCTGCCAGCCTACCAGAATTGCTGCTGTCTTCAACCTTCCTCACGTCTCCATTGTTGAAGAAAATAAAGAAGAAAAGCTTCCTACAAACATAACTACTTAACCTTTAAGAATTTCACCAAGCTTATTTGACAAAAATTTGTTCTTCTCTTCCTCCTCTACAACCCTATACCAATAGTTTGGCCTAATAAGCAAAATACAAGGAGAAATCAAGGCTTGAAGATTCGGCCAATGCATGGGTAAGTGTCCATTCATGGTGTCTTCTCAAGTTTAATGGCATGATTCTTTTCCTTTAAGTGTGCTAAACATCATTTTAGCATTTATTTTGTTTAAATCATGGAAAATAAAAATTTTCCATTAAGACACTATTCGGCCAAGCTTAGATTTAGTGGAGTTTATGGTGTTTCAAGCAATCTAATGGTATTAAATTAATCAACAAGCTTAGAAAAACAAGGATATAACATTTAATTGTTGAATTTCCAAAGGAAATCCAACAAATACCATTCGGTCATGATGAAGGGGGATGAGTTCATGGCTGACTTTGATGTTTTGATGATGGATTATGACTGTAGAAATTATAAGGAGTCTGTCTGTATGCTCGGATTTGAAATCCGACGTAAAACGAGAAAGTTATGTTATATTATCGGTATAATTTAGACTGCAAAAATATTCATAGTATCCAATGTGGCTGTATTGAAACATGAACATTAGTTCGAAAATAAGAGTTAAATGAACTAATAATTTCGGTATAATTTATGGCATCCAGGGAGCTACGGTTTACACGTGGTGCGCTCAAGTATCGAGAAATCATCAGATAGGTAAGGGATACGTGTGTGAATTTGTAGGGATATCCGAATGCATGCTTTTCATGCTATGAATTTTATGAGAATTATGGAATATTAAACTGCCTCGAAATGCTATGAAATTGTGGTTTTCTGGCTGTTGAGACTGTATTTGAAAGTGCAGGGAGGCTAGGACTTTGACAGTCGTTATGCTGTCGAAATTTACTAAAGATATTTTCAAAAATATTATTAAATATTTTAGTGCATTATTGGTATTTTTCATAGCATCAAAAGTGATAAATTAATTATTTTTTATAAACGATGAATTTACCGAAAAGTATTTATTAAATATTCATGATACCGATTTCGGTAAAGATTAAACTACCGAAAATTCATTCCACGTGTTTTATAAGGAAATGTGTGATTGGTGAAGTGAAATGGTAAATAGTAAATATTTTATAAATAATTTTCAGTATAATATTCACTAATTTATTATGATTTTCCTTTATGGATTAAATAAATTTTATCACGTGTAATAATTTCCATAAAGGCTTTATAACTGTATAACTATGGTTTTGAGACTAAAATGTCTCTGCACGTGTTGTATAGTGAAAAATGTGTTGGTGGAATTATTGTTAATTTTGAAAAATAAATATTTTATTTTTCCATTAAGTATGAAAATAGTGGAATTGATTTCCAATAACTTTGAATTTCAAGTTTTGGAAAGAAAGTATGGAAACATGTGTGTATGTATTATACGATGAAAAAGAACAATTATGAAATTTTATTACTACTCTGTGATTATCTTATAAACTGTTTTTCACTGTACGAAATATTATGATTTATACCTTTATGGATTTTCTGAAAAACATCATTGATCTTACTAAATTCCATAAAGGTAATGAGATTTCTTATATACTGTTTTGAGACTAATAGGCCCCGTATCATGCTCACATGTCACGTGTTTCCTGTGTTACTCATATGTGAAGCTGTTGGCACTGATCCTGTCTTTAGCGTCCTGGTTGACACCTGATCAGTGTACGACTGAGGACACCTATAGACTATGGCCATAGATCTCATGTGTTTATTATACTATCCCTACAAGGATCTCACGTGTACCCTATTATTCCCTACGAGACTTATAGCATGATATCATTTGGGTGTTGTCTGGTCTCCATTATGATTTCACGTGTTATTATTGATTTTAGTGATATTTTTAGAAAACTATGATGATTTTCTGAAGTGTTTCATTTCTAAACTGTTATTATAATTGAACAGTTATTTTACTGTTACACGTGTATAAGTGATGATTTCAGTGGTGGAAACCTTGAGCTTTTCAAGTATTGAATTAGTGGTTTGATAAAGTGTTTTACTTAAATGGATGATATATTTATATGCAGTAAATTGAATTAAGTTTTATATTAAAAAAATAAATTTCTACTCCCTATAGTCACTTTGGGTTTCCGAGACAAGACAGATATTTCAAAATACCTTTCATGCTCTATCTGAATTTTTTGGCCGACTATAGTATCCTTTCTTTTTTAGTGTGCTTAGCATACAAATAAGAAATTAAGGATTTTACTACATACAGTCTTCGTGATATCAAAATTTGCATACAATTGTCTTACTGAGCCATGGTTTGCTCACTCCTTTACTTTCATCATCACAGATTTGATATAAAGAATAGCTGAAGTACCAAACCATGGATTAAATACGCTTGAGAAGCTCGAAGCATCATATATTGGATTCCTGAGGTCTCACGTTTACATTTATATATTCAGACTCGTTTATACAGTACTACTAGTTGGAAATTTTATTTCAAGGGGATGTAAACCAACTTTTACAGTTTGTGAATATTAATTTACCATAAATAAATATTGTCTAATTTGTTTACTGTTGTAGATGAACAGTGTGTCAAGGCATCACAGACAGCCCAACCATATAAAATGTGTGAAAAACGTGAAATAATGTAGTCACGGGATGTGACATCCAAACCAACTAACTTATTATATATCATTATCCACATATTAACTAACTTATCAACATCCAAACCAACTAAGTTAATACAATAACAATAATTAATGTCAACCCTTAATCAATTCAAATCATAGGCGGTTTAAATTTTCACTTTAGAAACCTTAACCCATCGAAAACTAATTATTTTCTTAAATCGTATGTTAAACGATCACACTATTCATGTCATCATCATTCTTTAACTATGATTATCATAATTACTAATCATGAATTTATTTAATTCTTAAACACGCATTTATATATATATATATTCTTTAAACTTTAAGTTTGATTAATTTAGGTTTTATTCCTTTTCCAATAAACAACTAAATCAGTTTTATATGCAAACATGATATTATCCTAATTCTTCTATATATATATATATATATCCCTTACCAATTTAGTGTCAACACCTCTTCTTACAGTCCCGTTTGCAGCATCAACGATCCGATAGGCAAGCATATATTTGCCTATCTCCAAAAGTCACCATATCAATCCAAAGCTGCAAAGATCAACCCAAATTCAATTCAATATCAATTCTTCCTTTATGTAATATTTAAAACACTTCAATCTGATCTTAATTAATTTTACTACAATCACATACCACAAAAGTTTACTTATAGCATCTCCAACAATAAAACTTTTTAAATTTACTTTGAATAAACTCTTTCACTAAAGTTTTTCCCCAAGCCAGCACTTTATCATCATCTTAACCTCATACCAACACTAATCAATCCACACTACCACGCACTGCACACATAACTTAGTTTCACATTACGATGATTTCATTAAGACCCCCACCACCATTTGTGGGTACTCTTAGCGTTCTAATATAATTTCAACGCTGTCTTAGTGTTAACAATTTATAACCCTAACTACACAGTAAAATTTCACAACTAACTTATAAGAAAATCTTACTCATTTTACCGACGTCTAACACTTAGCGACTTCCGAGCTTAGCCGAATTTCACCACTTGTACCATTCTCTACAATCTCAAATCCATTTTCACACTTAGAACATTCCACAAACAATTTAACCATTTATTTATTAAATAAAAATAAAAAAATGAAGTATAATCCTTTACCATTCTTCCATTTTTGCCTTCTTTTTTTTTGTTTCTTTTTTTTAGCTAAACTGGTTCAGACCTAGTTTAGCCTTGCCCTTGTCGGTTCAGCTCCTTCTTCCCTTGCCACAGCTAGTTCAATTACTCCAACAGTAGTTGAGGGTGCGGTGTGTTTGTTCCTTTCTCTTTTTCTTCATATTGATTGGTGGCGGCGTGTGAAGCCAAGGGTGGCTGTGGGTGGGAGTAACGTTAGGACCTTTCCTCTTATTCTTTCCCTTTTTTGTCGTCGGCACCTCTTGGCTCCTTTGGATTTGGGTAGATCCACCCCGGTTTGCCGGCAACCAGTGGTTCCTTCCTCTCCTCTTCTCTCCCTTTTTCTTTCCTTCTCTTTCTCTTCCTTTCCTTTTCTTTCTGATTTGCTCCTTTCCTTCACTGTCACAGGCTCTTCTGCTCTCCCTTGGCCGGCGATGATCTATGCTCCTCTCTTTCACTATCACAGGCTCTTCTTCTCTCCCTTGGCCGACGATGATCTATGCTCCTCTCTCTATCCGATCTGCTCGCCCTCTTTCCTTTCTCCCTTTTTTTTTTAATATGCAAACCTAAAAAATGCATGGCAAGCTTTCACAGGAAGCTTGCTGAATCTTTTTTTTTTAATTTTATTATTATATTTTATAAATATATATAATATAAATATATTTTCTATTAACAACTATATATATATATACACACACACACACACTTATATTAACAATTTTATATGTATATACATATATATAGGATTTATATATGATGCACTGACAGTGTATAGTTTCTATACACTATCAATGCACCAGAGGTTGACACCTCATCAATAGGCCCTTTTATGCAAATATAAATAAATTTTTTTAATTTGCCCATAAGGGCCTATTGATGAGGTGTTAACCTCTGATGCATTGACAGTGTATTTCTATACACTGTCAGTGCATCATATACAAACTCATATATATATATATATATATATATATTCTTGACATATACTATATATATTGTGAGAACCGTGATTCTTCCTAGCTAAATGTGTACTTCTTGTGTAATTTAGTAAACATAAAAAGATATGTACTTTTGGAAATTCAAGTATAAGATTATGGTTCATATTCATGGAAGTCAAGTATCCGGGAGTTGAATGAAACATACGTTAATACAATATATGAAGTGCACAGTAAATGAGAATGAAAGGCGTTGTGATTCTATACTTAAAAAGGACTACGTACACATATAAGCCAAATTTAAAAGAAGGCAACCTGCATGCATGCGTGTGTAAGGGTGCTTGCATGCAACGAACGTATGTACGAATATATATAAATGCATATGCAAATAATAAGGACTAAGTGACGTAAAATAAATAATAAGATAAGAAAATGAGTTAAATGCATATAAATAGATATGTATAAATATAGACATATATGCATTTAATTTCATATTTATATTTACACTTACATTTACATACATAAGAATAAATACATACATATGCTAATAAATAGAAATGTAAATATGAAAGTACAAATATATATATATATTCGTATGTATAAATATACTTATATAGAAGTAGCTTAGTGGAATATATATATATATATATATATACACACACATGCATAACTTGTATACAAGTATTTTAAATTAAAAAAAAGGAAAGAATATGATCGGATTTAGTGGGAAAAATCCCACCCAAAATCCAAAGTGCTCTGCCATATTTTTTTTATATAGTAGCCTATACCTATATACATATATAAAAATGAAAAGAATAAAAAAATAAAATATAACTCTCTCATATCTCTCTTCTTACAAGCCATTTGCAGCCTTTAACCCCCTGTTTCTTCACTCCCTCACGTCATTTTCATTTCTCTCAAAATTCACTCCGAAAAACCTTGAAACAGCAGTGCCGTTCGGTGAAAAGGCTTAAAGCTATGTACGTTGACTAAGTTAAAGGCAGTAAAGGGGCACCGAAACAAGCATTTGGCGTAAATGTCTTGGTTAGGGCTTCATTCGGTGCTAATTCAGGCGAGGAAATTGCAGCTATTCAGGGGTCTTCAGGTGGTGTTACTTGGGCAGTCAACGGTCTGTTCTGAGTGGTGTCACGAGATGAAATTGAAAAGGCTAGGCTGTGATTTTTGAAAGCTAGGTTAGGGCTTTGAGAGGGCTGAACGGAAGAGTAAATGTTAGGGAAAAAGAAGACATTGTTGGCTGGATTTGGGTGTTGAATCAGAACACTAAAAAGTGAGCCTTCTAATGGCTGAGTTGGGCATTTCCAGCCCCAAATGAGGGACTTCCAAAGGCCAGAACGAACAACATTTCCAGTGGTGGTTACAGTCGGCGTACAAAGGCTGTCCATGAAGAGTCAAAGGCTGCTGTAGGTGGTGTTTATACAAGCTATCAAAGTCTAACAAGGTGAGAAAAAGAAAAAGAAAAGAAATAAAAGAAAGGAAAAGAATTTAAAAAGAAAGGAAATGGATAAATATATATATGCAAAGATGAAAGGATTTGGCTTAAGGATTTGAATTATATTAGTGTTAAGTGTATATATATATGAATATATTTATATATGCATTAAGTTGGAATTTAAATTTTTACAAGTATATAGAAATGGGTTAGACATGATTAAGTTGGATTTTTGTGAATGTGTAGCACGACGGAAGGATGATGGACACGGTCTAGCTAATCACGGGACAAGCTCAGGCTAAGCTCGCACTAGGTAAGACGTTTATATAACGTAGAAGTAGAATTATCCTGTCTAGGTTAAAGTTTAATGATGAAATGAATTGAGTATCTAGATATTGGATTTAACGAAATGAAATGCAGGTACAATGTGAAACTCGATAAAGCACTATAGTGATGCGATATTAACAGGAAATGAATCGATATGGTATAGACTTATAGACATCATGAGATGGAATGATAGGCATTCATGTGATTCATGAGCACTCCATTATACTATTTTCATTTCATCTACTTGAATTCTTTTTACCATTAAGCATGCCTTATTACTATGCATGAAACACGAAATGATTTATTCTTATCATGCTTACAAGAATGCTTGGATGCTTACATGGTTTTGAAAAGAATGAATTTATAGTTTTCACATATGTACGTGTATATATATATATGTAAAGGATCTTAAGAAAAATGTACGTGCATTGAACTATTTTCTAAAAAGATTAAATGCTTTATGAGACTATAGGCACCCTAAGAGAATTAAATTCAATAAAGCATAGTGGAAGCCGCCTAATTGGAGATTACTCCTTAGGCATAGATGCTTGTCCGATAATAGTCGTGGACAGGTGTTAGTCTCACCTGATCAGTGGGGCTAAGAGACATGAGGTCTATGGCCATAGATAGCACCCTAGTTGGTTTCCAAGGGACGATGATATGATTTTTCACTACTAGCTACAGTGATCTAAGTCTTTATTGATAGTGAAATAGGGATCTAGCCTAGTCCCAAATTACATGAAATGAAGTTTAGAGTATGGTTTTAAAAACCAAAATGAACTCTAAACTCGATATAGCTTCATGACATATGAAATGTATTTGATATTGCACATGACATAAAATATGCTTCAAAAGTAAGTATGGTTTTAAAATCGAAAATGAACTCTAAACTCGATATAGCTTCATGACGTATGAAATGTATTTGATATTGCACATGACATGAAATATGCTTCAAAAGTACAAATGACATGAAATGAAGTTTAGAGTATGGTTTTAAAAATGGAAATGAACTCTAAACTCGATATAGCTTCATGACATATGAAATGTATTTGATATAGCACATGACATGAAATATGCTTCAAAAGTACAAATGACATGAAATGAAGTTTAGAGTATGGTTTTAAAAACAAAAATGAACTCTAAACTCGATATAGCTTTATGACATGCGAAATGTATTTGATATTGCACATGATATGAAATATGCTTCAAAAGTACAAATGACATGAAATGAAGTTTAAAGTATGGTTTTAAAAACGAAAATGAACTCTAAACTCGATATAGCTTCATGACATATGAAATGTATTCAAAAGTACAAATGACATGAAATGAAGTTTAGAGTATGGTTTTAAAAATGAAAATGAACTCTAAACTTGATATAGTTCTATGGCATATGAAATGTATTTTGATATCGTACATGGCATAACATATGCTTCAAAATGGAAATGAACATTAAACTCGGTATGGCCTTATGGCATATGAAATGTATTTTGATATTGCATATGGCATAAGATATGCTTCAAAAGTTACATGTGATATGAAATGAAAGTTTTGCATATTCTCAAGCATGTCTTAAAAGTAAAACTGAGATGTATTGATATTTAGCATGTTTTGAATATGTTTAAAAGAATATGTATCATATCTTTTAAGACTAAAATCACTTCATATATAGTTACATGTTAATAGTCATGATATGATCTCATGGCTTAGGCATCTCATGACATGATGGGGTATGGTTGCATTGAGCTTGAGGACATAATGGGCATATGTTACATGATGAATAAGAGAATGATTGATAGTAGATTCTCCTCACATGACATCATGCATTTGCATTAGAATAGTATAATTCTAACTCTGCACTTATATAAATGACTTACTGAGCCTTGCTCATTAAACACTATTAAATTTTTTCAGATTGAGCACGGAGTTAGGGGAGTATTTCGGAGCTTTCCGAATAGTCCCAAGCCTGAAATATAGTCCCAAATCTCCAAGGAGATTTTTGTGAGCACTTTTGGTATATATACTCTTCTTTTGTATTTAATATCAATTCAGGTTGTTTTGATTCAGTACTTAGATGGGATGTAATCTAGAATAGGGAATAGCATCTTGATTATAGTAAAGATGAATTATTGGATTGCTTATCCTTGCATGAGTATGGATACATGATTGAATGGCATGAACAAGTGACCAAGTAAGAAGATGTGAACCACAAGATAAAATGTTATAAATTGGCAATGGACTTAAGTTGTGAAAAAAAAAGGTTTAGACTCATTAGAAGAAAGAATTATGGTGAACTTGGTCACAGTAATGCTAGAATGTAAATCAACTGTCATTGTGGGAATCAACAGCTGGATATTACTTGTGAGTTTTATGCAAGTACTTAATCTGGGTAAAGTGATAAAAATAGGCGAGGGAGTTAACGTCCCAAAATAAAATTCAGTGTATTGCACTTAGACAAAACATGTATAGAAAAATGAAAAAAAAAATTTGCCCTAAATTCTACGCATCCGTACAAGTAAGAGGTACTGTTGCGGCTTTCGTGTCATGATAGATTTAGTGGTATTAGAACCAAGATTATCTAGTGCATGTCAGTGTAGATGAGTTAGAATGGTTTACATCCCATATAACTGTAATTGCCTGATTGTTAAGTGCTCAATAAGTGCAAAATACTATTCTAAATGCATGTGTTTTTATATAGAAATTAAATAATAACAAGGTAAAGAAGACTACTAAGTGATGGATGATTTGAAACCTCTATAAGTAACACAATAGCCTATAAGGTATTGTGATGTACAAAAAAAAAAGATAAGACTCTTCAAACCTGTCATTGGTAGAATTAAGATTGAATACGACATGCTATATACTATGAATCTTTTGTAAATGTTAGAGACTTGTAAGGTATGTCGTGCAAGATAACAAATTGATGTGGAAGTTAAGATTGCATGAAATAATACACGCAAGACCATAATGTCTTGCTATTGATCTTAACCTAGTTTGATAGTTTCTAAAGTATAAGAGGATGAATGGTCATAAGATATGAACTTACGAGATACATCAAATTTGGCAAAGTTATTGAGTATTGAACTTTGAAATTAAAAAGGGATTGTAATCCGAGAATTTTACATGAAATAGGTGATCTTATAATCTTAATGTTAAGTCTATTCGGTAAGGCACTGAGAAGAACTCGGTGAGGGCCCCACCAAGACTTCTCTATCCGAATCGAACTAAGACCCTGAAATGATGATATTGAAATGAAATGGGATATCATCAGTCAATAGATTTTAAGATCACCTGTTTAAAAAGGTATCTTAAAGAGAGAGAAATAAAGTGAGAAATGACGAATATACCCCTATATTGAAATAATTCTCCCGAATCATAGATGACTAAATTGATTTGGAGCCGATTGATGGTAATAAAGTAATGGATGGTTTAAAGAATGTATTACAAGTATAATGGTCCCTACTATTAGCCCTACCTATACTCTGATGAGTAATGTGATCGGAGTATATACTGTGGGAGGTCACGAGATAGTCGGCCCTATTATGGATTCTTAGGACCTGAATTAAATGTGAAAAGACGAAGTACTTGGTTAGGGATTATTGGATATTATGAAAAGTAATACACTCACTGAGTGTGACTAAATAAGTGAATCGATGTGAAATATATGTTAAATGATTTGAAAGTTATACGTATGTGTTTTGAGGATACATAGTAGAATTGTAGAATGTAAATAACGAAACATCCAAGATGATATGAGGTTATGATTTAGAAGTTACTGGATGAATTTCTAAATAATTTTTGGAGTAATGTGGATTCGAGAGATTATTAACTCGATTCACAACATGGAACTTATTTATAAGCTCTTATCAGGGAACCTAAAAGAGTCTGAAGAGCTTAAGAAATTACTCTAGAGATTAATGAATAAAGAACCCATTTGTATTAGTGTAACTGGTGGAAACACAGATTATATGGTTCGAAAGAATAAGCATAGCTTATGATTGTGTACCAAATTTCGAGTACTCAATAGTATTATTATTGAGAATGAATAAGTTATTGTTCAATATTGGTGTTTTACTTGATCCACTTAATGGTGTATGTAGAGTTTCAATATCAATCTTTGAACAAGATGTTATCAGATAAAAAGCTTACAGACAGGTGTTCATAAGATGATGTTCAGAACTCGGTATAACTCTTACGAGTCCTTTGTGGTACTTAAGAGATTTATGAAATATCTTGTGACGTTTGTGGATTTAATGAATGAAATATGTCAATCATATACAAATAAATTATAATGGCATGAAACCATGAGATGTGAATATGTATATTTATTTGAAGAATATAAGCAGCATCCTTGAATAATTCCACAAACTTCTGGAAATTGACAATTTTGTTGTCAAGTTCAGTAAATATGAGTTTTAACTGAACATTACCTTTGTAGAGACGTGTGGTCTCGAATGATAAAGTGAATATTGGTTTGTTTAAAAAGAGGTTATTGCTAAGTAAGTCAGATTAAAATATAGTTATTGGGGTACAAAAATTACGAAGTTTACCCTGAATAATATAAATGATTTGTTGAGGAGTTGTGGAATTGGTTGCTTTACTGATATGATACATACATATAAGAAAATTAAGTGGAAGCAAATGAATATGTATGAGTATAGTATTCGAAATTGTTAAAAGATTTTTAACGGAAGAGTACTATACCATTTGAAAAAGCAACGGAAGTAATAAATGTGAAAAGATGAAAATGTATTAAACGATAAATCATATGATGATAAGGGAACACGAATTATGAGGTAGTTCCCAAACCTAAGATTGTATGTGATTTCCTCTGATTATCATGTGGTTATAGCTAGATATAAGATCGAGCTAAACTTAATAGATAAAAATTAGTTATACTCAGAGGAGTGAATAAATGAAGTACTGCTAGTCATGTAAATGGATATATATATATATATACATATATGTATATATATTGGAACTATGAAATTGCATAAGTAATGTGGAGACAGAATTAGTATTTTGATAAATTCAATTACAGAATTTGATTGTGAAAAAATTGCATCTTCAGGTACATCCTAAAATTTAGTGATATTACATCTACTATAAGAATAAGGGATGTAATGGTAATATTATATGAAAAGAGATGTCAGGGAAAATTATTACCTAATGTCTCATTCACTGTAAGTGATGATTGATATTAAAGTCTACAAATAAAGTGCAGTCTTAGCTAAACTGTGAAATGACGATTGTGGGATGGTAAAGAATCCGAAGAAACCATGCTGCCATTTGGGTGATTATTGACAGATTGACTAAGTCTGCATACTTTTTGGCTATGAAAGCCACAGATTCACTCAGTGCCTTTGCAGAATTGTATGTTAAGGAGATTGTGAGATTACATGGGGTCCTAGTGAGCATAGTATCAGATAGAGATTTTAGATTTACTTCTCGCTTTTGGAACACTTCCAAGATGCTCTGGGAATGAAATTGAGTTTTAGCACTGCTTTCCATCCTCAAACTGATGGGCAATCCAAGAGAACAATTCAAACCCTTAAGGATATGTTGAGAGCGCGTGTCATGGATTTTCAAGGTTCATGGGATGATCATTTGGCACTAGCTGAATTTGCGTATAACAATAGCTTCCACTCCAGCATTGGGATGGCACCGTATGAGGCATTGTACGGACGTAGATGTAGATCCCTTATAGGCTAGGAAGAAGTGGGTGAAAGGAAGATATTTGCTCCCGAACTTGTAGAAAAAGCTTCAAAGAATGTCAGGTTGATATGTGATCGATTGCGAACGGCACAGAGCAGACAAAAGAGTTATGCCGATAATCGTAGGAGACACTTGGAGTTTTAGGTTGGAGATAAGGTGTTTTTAAAGATCTCTCCATCCAAAGGTATAGTGAGGTTTAGAAAAAGAGGGAAGTTGAGTCCCCGGTATATTGGTCTGTTTGAGATACTAGAAAGAGTGGTGGATGTCGCATTTCGACCAGCACTACCACCAGAGCTATCGAGTGTGCATAATGTCTTTCACGTATCTATGCTCAGGAAATATCACCCGGATCCCTCCCATGTGATTGACTATGAACCTTTGGAGATCAGGGAGGACTTGAGTTATGTCGAGAGACCTCTTCTGATTTTGGATCGAAAGGATAAAGTATTGTGGTCCAAGACAATTCCTTTAGTAAAGGTGCTTTGGCAACACCACAGCTTAGAAGAAGCTACATGGGAGTTGGAGAGTCTGATGAAAGAGAAGTACCCCCCACTTATTTTAGGAACTTGGAGAAATTTGGAGGACCAAATTTATTAAGGTGGGGAGGATGTGAGAACCGTGATTCTTCCTAGCTATATGTGTACTTCTTGTGTAATTTAGTAAACATAAAAAGATAATGTACTTTTGGAAATTCAAGTATAAGATTATGGTTCATATTCATGGAAGTCAAGTATCTGGGAGTAGAATGAAACATACGTTAATACAATATATAAAGTGCACAATAAATGAGAACGAAAGGCGTTGTGATTCTACACTTAAAAAGGACTACGTACACATATAAGCGAAATTTAAAAGAAGGCAACCTGCATGCATGCGTGTGTAAGGGTGCATGCATGCAACGAACGTACATACGAATATATAAAAATGCATATGCAAATAATAAGGACTAAGTGACGTGAAATAAATAATAAGATTAGAAAATGAGTTAAATGCATATAAATAGATATGTATAAATATAGACATATATGCATTTAATTTCATATTTATATTTACACTTACATTTACATACATAAGAATAAATACATGCATATGCTAATAAATAGAAATGTAAATATGAAAGTACAAAAATATATATATATATATATATATATATATATATACACATGCATAACTTGTATACAAGTATTTTAAATTAAAATAAAGAAAATTATAAAAGAAAAGGGAAAATATACATTTATATAAAAAAAAGAAAGAAAGGATATGACGGATTTAGTGGGAAAAATCCCACCCAAAATCCAAAGTGCTCTACCAAATTTTTTTTATATAGCAGCCTATACCTATATACATATATAAAAATGAAAAGAATAAAAAAATAAAATATAACTCTCTCATATCTCTCTTCTTACAAGCCATTTGCAGCCCTTAACCCCCTATTTCTTCACTCCCTCACGTCATTTTTCATTTCTCTTAAAACTCACACTGAAAAACCTTGAAACAGCAGTGGCGTTCGGTGAAGAGGATTAAAGCCATGTACGTTGACTGAGTTGGAGGTAGTAAAGGGGCACTGGAACAAGCATTTGGCGTAAATGTCTTGGCTGTTAGAACCAAGCACCTGAAAATAAGGGAAAAGAGGCTTCATTCGGTGCTGGTTCAGATGAGGAAATTAGAGCTATTCAGGCGTCTTCATGTGGTGTTACTTGGGCAGTCAATGGGTTGTTCTAGGTGGTGTCACCAATTGAAATTGAAAGGTGTAGGCTGTGATTTTTGAAAGCTAGGTTAGGGCTTTGAGAGGGCTAAACAGAGGAGTAAATGGTAGGGAAAAAGAAGACATTATTGGCTGGATTTGGGTGTTGAATCAGAACACTAAAAAGTGAGCCTTGTAGTGGCTGAGTTGGGCGTTTCCAGCCCCAAACGAGGGACTTCCAAAGGCCAAAATGGATAGCATTTTCGGTGGTGGTTACAGCCGGCGTACAAAGGCAGTCCATAGAGAGTCAAAGGCTGCTGTAGGTGGTGTTTATACAAGCTATCAAAGTCTAACAAGGTGAGAAAAAGAAAAGAAAAAGAAAAGGAAAAGAAATAAAAGAAAGGAAAAGAATTTAAAAAGAAAGGAAATGGATAGATATATATATATGTATAGTACATATATATGTAAAGATGTAGAAAGATGAGAGGATTTGGCTTAAGGATTTGAATTATATTAGTGTTAAGTGTATATATATATTATATGAATATATATATATATATATGTATGTATTAAGTTGGAATTTAAATTTTTACAAGTATATAGAAATGGGCTAGGCATGATTAAGTTGGATTTTTGTGAATGTGTAGCACGACGAAAGGACGACGGACACGATCTAGCTAATCACGGGACAAGTTCAAGTTAAGGTCGCACTAGGTAAGACGTTTATATAACATAGAAGTAGGATTATCCTGTCTAGGTTAAAGTTCAATGATGAAATGAATTAAGTATCTAGATATTGGATTTAACGAAATGAAATGCAGGTACAATGTGAAACTCGATAAAGCACTATAGTGATGCGATATTAACAGGAAATGAATCGATATGGTATAGACTTATAGACATCATGAGATGAAATGATAGGCATTCATGTGATTCATGAGCACTCCTTTATACTATTTTCATTTCATCTACTTGAATTCTTTTTACCATTAAGCATGCCTTATTACTATGCATGAAACACGAAATGATTTATTCTTATCATGCTTACAAGAATGCTTGGATGCTTATATGGTTTTGAAAAGAATGAATTTATAGTTTTCACATATGTACGTATATATATATATATATATATATATATATATATGTAAATGATCTTAAGAAAAGTGTTACGTGCATTGAACTATTTTCATAAAAAGATTAAATGCTTTATGAGACTATAGGCACCCTAAGAGAATTAAATTTAATAAAGCATAGTGGAAGCCGCCTAATTGGAGATTACTCATTAGGCATAGATGCTTGTTCGACAATAGTCGTGGACAAGTGTCAGTCTCACCTGATCAGTGGGCTGAGAGACATGAGGTCTATGGCCATAAATAGCGCCCTAGTTGGTTTCCAGGGGACAATGATATGATTTTTCACTACTAGTTACAGTGATCTAAGTCTTTATTGATAGTGAAATAGGGATCTAGCCTAGTCTCAAATTACATGAAATGAAGTTTAGAGTATGGTTTTAAAAACGGAAATGAACTCTAAACTCGATATAGCTTCATGACATATGAAATGTATTTGATATTGCACATGACATGAAATATTCTTTAAAAGTACAAATGACATGAAATGAAGTTTAGAGTACGTTTTTAAAAATGGAAATGAACTCTAAACTCGATATAGTTTTATGGCATATGAAATGTATTTTGATATCGTACATGGCATAACATATGCTTCAAAACGGAAATCAACTTTAAACCCGATATGGCCTTATGGCATATGAAATGTATTTTGATATTGCATATGGCATAAGATATGCTTCAAAAGTTACATGTGATATGAAATGAAAGTTTTGCATATTCTCAGGCATGTCTTAAAAGTAAAACTGAGATGTATTGATATTTAGCATGTTTTGAACATGTTTAAAAGAATGTGTATCATATCTTTTAAGATTAAAATCACTTCATATATAGTTACATGTTAATAGTCATGATATGATCTCATGGCTTAGACATCTCATGACATGATGAGGTATGGTTGCATTGAGCTTGAGGACATAACAGGCATATGTTACATGATGAATAAGAGAATGATTGATAGTAGATTCTCCTCAAGACATCATGCATTTGCATTAGAATAGTATAATTCTAACTCTGCACTTATATAAATACTTACTGAGCCTTGCTCATTAAACGCTATTAAATTTTTTCAAATTGAGCACGGAGTTGGGGGAGTATTTCGGAGCTTTCTGAATAGTCCTAAGCCTGAAATATAGTCCCAACTCTCCAAGGAGATTTTTGTGAGCACTTTGGGTATATATACTCTTCTTTTGTATTTAATATCAATTTAGGCTGTTTTCATTCAGTACTTAGATGGGATGTAATCTAAAATAGGGAATAGCATCTAGATTATAGTAAAGATGAATTATAGGATTGCTTATCCTTGCATGAGTATGGATACATGATTGGATGGCATGAACAAGTGACCAAGTAAGAAGATGTGAACCATAAGATAAAATGTTATAAATTGGAAATGGACTTAAGTTGTGAAAAAAAAAAGGTTTAGACTCATTAGAAGAAAGAATTATGGTGAACTTGGTCACAGTAATGCTAGAATGTAAATCAACTGTCATTGTGGGAATCAACAGCTGGATATTACTTGTGAGTTTTATGCAGGTATTTAATATGGGTAAAGTGATAAAAATAAGCGAGGGAGTTAACGTCCCGAAATAAAATTCACTGTATTGCAATTAGACAAAACAAGTATAGAAAAACGAGAAAAAAATTTAGCCTTAAATTCTACGCATCCGTACAAGTAAAAGGTACCGTTGCGGCCTTCGGGTCGTGACATATATACACACATATATATATTTCTATATATTTAAAATTTATACTTACAATATAATTATTTTATATTAAAAACATGTATATATAATTTATATATTATATATAATCCTTAAAACATATATTTATCCATTTTATTATTTATTAATAAATATACTTTAATTAAAAATAATATTTATTGTTTATATATATACTTATATATTTGTACATATATATAATGATATATATATATATATCTATATATACATACACTTTTTTTATTTATTTAAATTTTAAATTCCTTAATACCCAAATTAAATTCTTAAATATTAAATCTTCAATCCGTCAATTGATTAAATACCGTAATTCAAAATATTCCAATCTCATAAATTAATTTATTTATTTACTTTAACTTATCTATTAACATTTGAAATTAAATTCAAATAATCCATAATTCCCGGTTGTCACATAATCTGGATTCAGATCAATTTGGGCTCGAGTTAATTTGAGTTAGAATCAATTCGGGTCAGGTTAAGTTTAGTTAATCTAAATTCGGATGAATTTAAATTCAGATCAATTCGAGTTTAGATCAAGTCAATCGGGATCAATATGAACTTGGATAAATTTGATTTTGAATCAATTCATTTTCGAATAAGGTTGGATTTAAGTTTTTGACTTTTTTAATCAAATTGAATCGATTGGGCTTGGTTTCCGGGTTGATTTTTTGGGTCGGGTCAATTTTTACCACTTTATCTTTTTTTTATCAGACCACTTTATCTTTAACTGCTCCATCAAAAGGTTGCTAGCAAGATAATTATTATTTTATTTTAATACACTGCATACGTTAGAGTATAGTATTTTTTTCGGGTATCTTATATTATAATTTTCTTAAAGTAGGCTTTTATATATATATATATATACACACACACACACACATAATGTACACATTATGCTTTTACAAAAAACGTAGTTTTTGTTTTTTTAACATATAAACTATGTTTAGTTAAAAACTATAATTTTTTTTATAATAGACTTCATTTTAATGAAAAATTATACATTTTTGTATACTAAATTACGTTTTTATGAAAATTGTTTTATATATATATATATATATATATATTGTAATAGATTTATGCCTTTACGAGAAGTTGTCTTTTTTGTATAGATGACAATATATTGATTACATATTTAAGACAATTTTTTTGTGTGTAAGTACATGTATCTTTATCCGTTTTACGATCTGAGATTAATCCTGTTTGGGTCGGGAGTGATAAACGGTAAAGCTCTTCCAACAGTGGAGACTCCATGACTCGAACCCTGTCTAAGTATCTGAGAAAAAAGTCCACTTTCACTCATTCCAACCAATTGTTCGTTAAGACAAATTGTTGTCTCTTGTATAGATTGCGTTTTTATGAAGTACCGTAGTCTTTTTGCATACAAACCTTGCTTCTTTGAAAATTCAGTCACTGTTGTACATATAGATTGTTTTTTTTTTTTTAAATTTGTAATTTTTTTTTTGCATTTATAGACTATAATTTTTTTTTTTGAAAAATCAGTCTTTTAATAGACCATGTTGTATAAACTATAAATCATTCTTTTATGAAAAATCAAATTTCTAAATTGTGACAACCAAGAATTTTTTCATTTTTGGAATTTTAGATTTCGTAAATTCAACTCCTGAAGTTAAAAGAAAAGTTAGAGTAAATAAATAAATTCATTTATGAGACTTGAGTATTTGGAATTACGACATTTGATCAAATGGACGGATTGGAAATTTAGAAAATTAGGAATTTAATTGGGTATTAAGGAATTTAAAAAAAATTCCTTAATAAATAAAAATATGTATATGTATATATATATAAATTATTTTATATATATATAAAAGTACAAATATACAAGTGTATATATTTGTATAAATATAGTATATGTCAAGAATATTTTTACAGATATAAAATTATTAATATATATATATTTATAAATTTATGTTTATATATATATATATATTTGTAACACATTTATATATTTATATATAAAAAAATTAAAATTAAAATTTAATAAGAAATTGCAGCAAGCTTCTCGTGGAAGCTTGCTGCACAATTAGTAGGGGGTTTGCTTAATCAGAGCCATATAAAAAAAAAGGGGGAGAAATCGATCGGAGGGGAAGAAGAGGAGTACCGATCGGAGAGCTGAGGTCGTCGCCGGCCAAGGAAGGGGAGAAGGGCTGGTCGGCGACAGAGTGATGGGGGTGAAAGTTAGTGATGTGAATATGTAGAAAACCTTAGAAAAGAAGGGAATTTTAGAGGGAGAAAAGAAGGATTGTTTCTTGAGAATTCTCTTTTTGCATGACCTCCGTATTTCCCTTTTTTTTTGTCTTTTTATATGACATCCTTTCTCAGTTACGTTCTGCAATTCCTGATCTGGGACCACATCCTCTCTAACAACCTAACCTGAGTGGGCTTCCACAAGCTGGGCCTCACTCACTTGAAATCCATAAAGAAATTAACAAACTGTGCACAACTTGCTCCAGTACATATTACTGCTACGAACAAAATAAAAGGCTAAAGGCTATTAAAACTAATCTTTTGGTCTGCAACAAATCACCTGTCGTGAAGAAGATCCTTGCCCTCAAGGATCAAAGGTTGGGTACTTCTTCTGAAGCTCAAAAACCTTCTCCCAAGTGGCGTCTTCCGGAAAGGAATTAGTCCATTGGACTAGCACTTCGGTCACAGCTTTATTTCCTTGCTTCACCATCCTTCGATCCAAGACTTTGACTGGCTCCTTTACCATCGTACCATCCTCGCCTACCACTGGCAACTGGGACTGAAAAGGAGTTTTGCCCAAGTGCTTCTTCAATTGAGACACATGAAAGGTGGAGTGTACCTTGGATCCAGCAGGTAATTGCAATTTGTAGGCTACTGGTCCTACCTTCTCCAACACCTCGTAAGGCCCAAAAAACTTGGCTGCTAGCTTGGGGCACCCTCGATGGATCACAGACTGCTGCCTATACGGCTGTAATTTCACGTAAACTCTGTCTCCCACTGCAAATTCTCGATCACTCCTTTTTTTATCTGCCAAATTCTTCATCCTAGCTTGAGCCCTATTAAGATAGAACTTCAGGAGTTTGATGGCAGCCTCTCTCGCCTGTGGGCTTCGATCCACCGTATCTACCACTGAATCACCTGCCAAGTAAGGTAAGTGCACTGGTGGTGGTTGCCCGTAGACTGCCTCATAGGGAGTAGTATTAATAGCTGAATGGTAATGGGTATTATACCACCATTCTGCTAAGGCCAGCCATTTGCTCCAATCTCTTGGCACTTCACTAGTCATACATCTCAAGTAAGTTTCTAAGCTTCTGTTAACTACCTCCGATTGACCATCAGATTGAGGGTGATAGGCTGTTGACATGTTCAATGATGTCCCATGCTTCTTGAAAAGTTCCTGCCAGAATCTACTCATGAAGATCTTATCCCTATCAGACACAATTGAATTAGGCATCCCATGGAGCTTATAAATGTTGTCCATGAAGACTTGTGCTACTGTCACAGCTGTAAAAGGATGAGAAATGCATAGAAAATGAGCGTACTTGCTCAACCTGTCCACCACCACTAGTATTGTGTCTTTGCCATGTGATTTAGGCAACCCTTCTATGAAGTCCAAGGATATGTCATGCCATATCCTCTTAGGTACAGGGAGTGGTTGGAGAAGACCAGGCAAAGCAGAGTTGTCACTTTTGCATTGTTGGCAGACAGGGCATTCTCTAATCATCCTCCTAACTTCTTTCTTCATCCCTTTCCAATACAGGACACTTGCAATTCTACTCATGGTCACATTGATTCCTGAGTGACCTCCTGTAGGACTAGAATGAAAATATTGTAGGATTTCTTGCCTTAGCTCTGATCTGTACCCACCACTAACTTCCCCTTTCTTCTTAGAGAACCTCCTTGCCATGTGTATTTAGATGAGACTAGCACCCCTGATTGTAGATCCTCAATTAGTTGCTGCAGTTTAGGATCCTGATTACAGGAACTTTGTATCTTTCCCAACAAATCTGTACTCATAGAAGATATAGCCATTAGTTGGCTATTTCCCAATTCTGGTTTTCTAGATAAGGCATCTGCCACTGTGTTCAAAGTTCCTTTCCTGTAGGTGACCTCATAGTCATAACCCATCATCTTGGCTATCCACATCTGTTGAGCTGGGGTAGTAGCGTGCTGAGTGAGTAAGAATTTCAAGCTTTTGTGATCAGTCCTTATGATAAAATGCCTGCCGACCATGTAAGAGTTCCATTTTTTAACAGCCATTAATACTGCCATCATCTCCTTGTCATAGACTGAAAGTGCTTGGTGTTTTGGTGCCAGGGCCTTACTGAAATAGGCGATGGGTCTTCCTTCCTGAGTCAACACAGCTCCCACTCCAACTCCAGAAGCATCAGTTTCAATGACAAAGGTTTTGTTGAAGTCAGGAAGGGCCAACACAGGGGCTGTAGTCATGGCTGTCTTCAATCTTTCAAATGCTGCTTGTGCCTTCTCACTCCATCTAAACCCATCCTTTCTCAACAATTCTGTTAAAGGTTGAGCTATCACTCCATACCCTTGTATAAATCTTCTGTAATACCCTGTTAGCCCCAAAAATCCCCTTAGTTCCTTCACTGAATGTGGTTGTGGCCAATCCAACACATTTTCTATCTTCTGTCTATTCATCTCAACCCCATCGGCTGTGATTACATGTCCCAAGTATTCCACTTCTGTCGCCCCAAACTCACATTTACTTTGCTTTAGAAACAAGTGGTTCTTCTTGAGTATTTCAAAGACAACTCTCAAGTGCTCTATGTGGCTCTCCCTATCACCAGAGTAAATTAATATATCATCGAAGAAGACTAGCACAAATCGCCTCAAATATGCTCGGAAGATATCATTCATGAGGCTCTGAAAGGTGGAAGGAGCATTAGTCAGCCCAAAGGGCATAACCAAAAACTCATAGTGACCATCATGAGTTTTAAAAGCTGTTTTGAAAATGTCATCCTCATGCATCCTTATCTGGTGATAGCCAGACCTCAAGTCCAATTTAGAAAAAATCTTAGCCCCAGCCAGTTCATCTATTAGCTCTTCTACTAAAGGTATGGGAAATTTGTCTTTGAGGGTAAGGTGGTTTAATTGTCTGTAGTCAATACACAAGCGCCATGACCCATCCTTTTTCTTAACCATAACGATTGGGGAAGCAAAGGGACTATTGCTAGGCCTAATGATTCCAGCCTCTAGCATCTCTTTAATCATCTTCTCTATCTCTTCTTTCTGTATAGGGGAGTACCTATAAGGTCTAACCCGCACAACTTGTGACTCATCCTTGAGGGGTATTCTGTGATCATGTCTCCTGGTGGGAGGAAGACCTTGAGGTGATTCAAACAAGGTGGCATACTCCAATAGCAGTCGATTAATAGCATGGTCCGCTACTTTAGAAGTGCCCTTGTCCAAGCCCTTAACATTCAACTGAGCATGGCTGTGAGTGGTTAACATAAGTGCATATGGAAAGAACTTCTGAGCAGAAGAGAGACATTGCATCAGCTTGTGAGATTGCTTTTGGTTAGCTATGTCAACCAACCCCGGTTGTATACCTCGCAAGGTTCTCCATCTTCCTTGATACTGGAATTGCATAGTCATAGCTGAAAAATCCCACATTATAGGACCTAAAGTTGACAGCCACTGTACTCCTAGCACCATGTCACATCCTTTTAAAGATAAAACCAAGAAGTCAGCCTTAAATTGGGACCCCATCATAGTCCATTGTAGTTCTTGACATATACCTGTTGTTTTCATGATGTCTCCATTGGCCACTGTAACTCCTACTTGACAATTTTGTCTGAAGTACAACCCCACATTTTTAGCCACTGAACTATCTATAAAGTTGTGAGTGCTGCCAGAGTCTATCAACACAATCAGTGCTTGGTTTTTGACAACACCTTGCACCCTCATGGTTTGGAACCCACTAGTACCTTGCATAGCATGCAAAGAAAGTATTGGTGTATCCCCTGTATCAGCTTCAGTTATCACCGGTTCATCATTGTCTATGCATTCTACATACTCCTCATCTTCCATTTCCTCCTCACAACCTTCTACAAGCAGTTGGTATAATTGAGATTTCATGCACTTGTGGCCCACGAAGTACTTGGCACCACACCAATAGCATAACCCCTTCTTCTTTCGGTCTTCCATTTCAGTTGGAGTGGGTCTTTTAGGAGCATTTGTTTTGGAACTGTTTGGGTGGTCACTGGAAGTATGGGTTCTTTTAGTAAATGGTAGAAGAGGTTTGGAATGTATCTGGTGAAAATGGTTTTGGTTGGGAGGTGCCTTGGGTAGAGGTAGCAAAGGTGGTAAAGTGTTGGTTCTATGGTGGAGAGAACTAGTGTTTGTATGGTAAGTATTGCTGCTGGATTTTTGCAGGTTGCAGCTCTTTTTAGAAGAAGGATATATGAGGGTTTCCAAATGTTTGGCGAAGTAGAGTGCTTCAGTCAGATTTTTGGGTTTAAACAGCTTAATGGAGTCTGATATGTCTGGCTTAAGGTTGCTTATAAAGATGCACAAGGCATAATGCTCAGGCAACTGTAACAGATTAAGTATTCTCAAGAATTCATCATAATAAGAATCTACAGAATCTATCTGCTTAAGCTCAACCAACTCTGTCATGGGGTCATCTATTTCATCAGAGGTAAATCTGTCTCTCATCTCCTTAATATAATCTACCCAGACCAATCGGTCAAAGCCCCCTTGTGCCATGGAGTAGTATTGATGCCACTGCAAAGCTCTACCTTCTAAGCTTAGCATTACTACCCTCACCTTAGCATTATCAGCTACCCTTTCAGCCTCAAAATACTGCTCAAGTTTCAGATACCAACCTTTGAAATCCTCTCCATTAAATTTTGGACACTCCCACCTAAAATTTCCTGAAGAGTCAGAAGTTTGATACCTGATTGGGGTTGGAGCCAATGAGTCACCCTTGTTTGTTTCGTTCCCACGCATCCGAAGCACATCCTTTCCTATCGAAGAGTCAGCCACGGTTCCTTTGCCTGATGGAGTCTCAGAAGTTGAAGCATTCTGTTGCTCCTTGTAACCTTCTCGAACAGCCATAAGTTCAAAAAATTTTTGAAACTCTCCTTTTAGCTCCAACACCATACCCTCAAAACGTTGATCAATCTTAGCATCCAGTTGTTGCAACTCGCCATGGAGCTTTGACAGATCTTGTTGGTTCTGCTGTACCTCCTTTTGCAGCCTCGTGGTCACGCCCTCCGCCATTGATGCCAGGTCGCAGCTCTGATACCAAATGATGGGGGTGAAAGTTAGTGATGTGAATATGTAGAAAACCTTAGAAAAGAAGGGAATTTCAGAGGGAGAAAAGAAGGATTGTTTCTTGAGAATTCTCTTTTTGCATGACCTCCGTATTTCCGTTTTTTTTATCTTTTTATATGACATCCTTTCTCAGTTACGTTCTGCAATTCCTGATCTGGGACCACATCCTCTCTAACAACCTAACCTGAGTGGGCTTCCACAAGCTGGGCCTCACTCACTTGAAATCCATAAAGAAATTAACAAACTGTGCACAACTTGCTCCAGTACATATTACTGCTACGAACAAAATAAAAGGCTAAAGGCTATTAAAACTAATCTTTTGGTCTGCAACACAGAGAAAAAGGAAGAGGAAGCCAGATCGGAAAGGAGGAAAAGGAAGGAAAAATAAAAAGGAGGAAAAGGAAGGAGAACCACCGGTGGCCGGCCGTAAGAGGCAAAGATGGGTTGGCCGGTGACGATGAAGCGGAGAAGAGAAGCTGTCGGGTAGTAACCAGAAAAAAAAAAGGAAAAGAATAGAGAAGGGATTGTCGGGCTGACGAAAGGGAAACGGGAAGGGAGAGGATGCCGGCACCGCCACTGTCGCTGCGGCCGCCTTGGTCTCCCTACCCTGGATGTGGCGCCGAAGCCCTAGAGCTGCCGCCGGCGAGTGGTGGCTCAGGTGAACTAGGGCTGTTAAAAAAAAAAGAAAAAGAGAAAAGAAAGAAAAAAAAAGGGTGAAAATTTATTGTAAATTTTATTTTTATTATATTGTTGAGTAATCTTATGGAATTCTAAGTTTGAGTATAGATTTGAATTCGTAGAAATTATACAAAAGGTGTTTGGAGATTGACAGAGCTTGGGAAAGATAAACGCGCGACGTTATTGAGAAAATCGATAACACCAAACCGGTAAGGAAGATGTGTGTGAGTTGTAGGAATATAATAGATTGCATGATTTATTAAGTGTGATTTTATGAAATTATTGGAAGCTTGAATTGCTTTGAAAATTATGCAAATTATGGTTGAAAGTTGGTTTATATACTGTAATTTTCGTGCAGGAGGTTAGAAATTCACAGTCGTTATGCTACTGAAAAATTATCAAAATTATTCTGAAATATCATGAAATATTTTAGATGCATAAATTGAATAAATTGTGAGTTTTGGAAATCATCTCCATAAATTTTTCATAATTTGAAAATTTTTGAAAAATGCTAAATTAAATATTCATGATTATGAATTTTTATTTAAAGTGAGAATAAATATATTTTTTAATATTAAATATTCAAGAAGAATATTTATGAGATTTCTCACTAAAAACATGAATATTTATTGACTGTTTTCACTGTAATTGGATATATGAAATTAATACATTTTTGGAATTATTTATTTAAATAAATGATTAAATTTATTAAAATTCCTTAAAGGTATTTTTAATGGAAAATAAGTGATTTTGAGACTTTAGGCTCCAATTTCATGCTCACTGTTTACTATACTGTCACGTGGTTGATTGACCCGCCAAGTCATTAGCAGTCCCGGAGTCACCTGGCAAGTGTACACCGAGGACGCCTTATAGACTATGGCCATAGATCTAACTGTATACTGTTACTGTGTTCCTTCGGGAATGATTATAGCATGATTTGATTTAGTATGATGCCTAGTCTCAACCAATTGATTATTGTTTACTGAACTAGATTTTACTGAATACTGTTTATTGTACTGTACTGAGAAATATTGCCTATTGAACTGTATGTTACTGATTATTGTTTACTGAACTGTACTGAAAATCACTGTTTGTTGGAAAAGAATATTATGAAAATTATTTCTAAAATTAGAAATAATTACTGAACTGTTTATCCACTGATTTTATGGATAATTATAATATACTGTACTGAAATGATTGTTTACTATTTCTAAGGTTTTATACCTATTGCTTACTAAATTGTTTTACTACTGTACTGTCACGTGTTTTGAACTGTTACTAAAGTGATGAAAATTAAATGGTTTATTCCATTTATATTTATGGAAAAATGAACATTAAATTATTTTATCATAACAATTTATTAATTATTCCCTATAGTCGCTCTGGGTTTCTAGGACAAGACAGGTATTTCAAAATACCTTCCATGCTCCATCTGGATTTCTCGGCCGACTATAGTATCCTTTCTTTTTACTGTGCTTAGTAAACCGTTAGGAAAATAAAATATTTTCCAGCATATAGGCTTTATTATATCAAGCTTGCATATGACTCTTTTACTGAACACGTTGTCGCTCACCCCTTTATTTTCAACTCCCCAAATTAACTGCAAGGATTAATTGAGATGTTCTTAGGATAAATAAAGCTGCGTCTAAGCACACTGAGACAAAAGTGTATTGAATTCTAAAGGTACATTCACTTCTCTTATATATTCAGATATATGTACACAGTATTACTTTATTGTAAAATAAAAACAGGGGATGTAAAGTGTAAGAAATATCGTAAAATTTCGTATTCCAAATTTATTAATTTAATAAATGTTTACCATTTATTACTGTTACTGTTCAAGTGTTAAAGACATCATAGAAAGCCCAACCATAATTTATGTATAAAATATGTTAATTACTATACATTTGAATTGTTACATAAATAAAATCATTTTACAGTAAGGGTCTTTACTGACACTAAATTAGCGGCGTTTTATTAAAAAAAATGTTGTTAAATTATATATATATTCACTACTTTTTTGGTGTTTATATTTTTAATGCTATTAAATTTTAAAAATAGTGGCGTTTTAAAGAGAAAAGGCCACTATTTTCAATATCATAGCGTCGTTTATGCCAGCAGACGTCTCTATCATTCAAAATTAAATAAATAAAATTAAAATTACATTAAATTCAATGCCACTAGTTTCAAAGTACAGCGATGTTTTTACATTAAAACGCTGTGTTCTTTGAAAATTAAAAAACAAAATTAAAACAAAAATTAAAATAAAAATAAAAATTAATATAAAATTATTATTATTGAGAAACGCTCCTATGTACACATATATTTTGTATGATTTACCAGCTGATTGGAACATATCATATGTAATTGACTTACTGATATTCTCGTTTTGCACTTATATTATGCTCTAGAATAGAAGCATAAATGACTAAATAGTATGTTTAATTATTTGTATGATATAGCAGGAATCTGTAACATCCCGAATCCACAATATAATATAATATTTACTTATAAATCACACTTACTTACCGGTTGGGCCGTCTGTGATGCTTAATAACTCGTAACCCTTTAAGTATTTCATAGTACTTCCATTTATAGTACTATAGCAGAATTATAAATATTACATTTAATTTATTTGAGATCATTTACGTTCTCTCTTACTCAAAGTAGTACTGTACAATTTTACTGAATATATAAAAGAATATAATATACCTTCGATATCGTATATCTGCTAACTCCAGTAGCCGATAACTCTAGAAGGTAACTGTTTACTTCAAATCAATAACCTGTGGAGTGAAAAATCAAGGGTGAGCGACGACGTGCTCGGTAAGGAAGGTGTGATAACTGCAAATTTCAATTCACAGTAAATATAAATCAATATAGTGAATTGGAGTAAATGGATTTTTGGGGAATTTTTAGAGGAATCAAGAGAACTATAAAATAATAAATTAAATGAAAATGTCATGAGGAAATTAATGAATTAATTTATGTGTATATAACAAGTATACATGAAAATGAATACATGGAAAATAAATAGAATTGATGTATAAAACATATTGTACATTAATTAAATGAGAAATGAGTATATTTGAATATATATATATATATATATATATATATATACATACATACACACATACATATATCAAGTAAATATGTTTCATTTGCATGTATATTTATACGTGTATATAAACAAATAAATAAGGAAAATATATTGAAATATATATATATATATATATATATATGAAGATTAATTGAAGATCTGAACATATGTAGATGTGTGTATGTATTTCAGATAAATATATTTTAAAATATATATAGCTATTTATCAAGAATAAATGTTATATATATATATATATATATTTGATACATGCTATAAAAGTGTATAATTACAAAAATATATATAAAATAAATATTATATATCAGTATAAAATTATTATATATATATGTTAAAATAGTGAACATGGGACAAGCTTCCAAAGGAAGCTTGCCCACATTAATTGTCTACTCAGCAGACTAATGGTCTACTGAACAGACCGAAAAAGTTTGCTTCGGTAGACGTTTTAAACAAAAAAATAATATAATAATAAAATATATATTAAATATAATAATGAAAGATATATAAAAAAAAAAGAAAGAAGAGAAGTCTGCCTAGCAGACTTTTTAAGTCTGCTGAGCAGACCGACGTCCGCTTTAGAGAGTAGACCCTACGGTCTGCTTTAGCAGACCAATGTCTGCCAATGCAGACAAATAAAAAAAAGAATATAATAATAATAATAATAATATATAATATATACAAAAAAAATAAACAAAGAAAAGGAATTGCTTCAGCAGGAATGCATCTACTGAAGCAAAAGACTTAGTATATATATAAAAAAAAAGATAGAATGAGGGAGAGCAGATCGAAGAAGCCGGCCGGGAAGGGAGGCTAGAGTCGTCGTTGGCCAAGAAGAGGAAAATGGCTGATTGGCGACTGAAAAAAAAAGAATTAGAAAATAGTAGATCGAAAAAAAAGGAAAAAAGAAGAAGAAAAGGAAAGAAAAATAGAGAAAAGGAAGGAGAGAAAGAAGGAGGAGCTACCAGCATCGCCGGCGTTGCCTCCAGCTGCACGTCACCGTCACCATGGCGTTGCTCGCCGTCGGTAGGGCTAGGCTGAATCGACTTTGATCGGTTCAGCAAAAAAAAATACAAGATAGAAAGAAAATGTTAGCAAAAAAAACTGTTAAGGAAATTATTATTATTATTATTATTATTATTATTATTATTATTATTATTATTATTATTATTATTATATTGTTGAATAAATCTTGAAAAATTTCCTAAGTGTGAATATGAGTTGGATTTGAATTGTAGAGTAAACGTAGAAGGTGCGATTTGGAATTCGAAGAAGTTGGATGTTCGTCAAAGCCCTGAGCTTTGACGCTAGGTAAAATACTTTTATAAAGCATTAGTAGCATTATATTGTATGTGGGATTATGATTTTATATAATGCATTGATGGAACGATTTTTAACAGAATTGTGATTTTTTAATATGATGCATTGATTAAATTGATGTTAAAAATACTAAGAGGACCCACAACTGATGGTGGGGGTCTTAGTAGAGACAGAGGAATTGTGAGAATCAACGGCTGTAGTATAAATTGTGTTTTCCTTGCAAGAGGTTTAGTAAAAATTTAGCCGTTATGCTGTCGAAATTCTTAGGAAAACGTTGAGGAAAAAGATTTAAGTTTCTCATGTAAATGGAATTTTGGAAATAATTACTGAAAAATAAACATTGAAAGGACTTTATGATATTGCCGAAAAAGTTTGATATTGAAATCGATGAGAAGATAGATCGTTGAAACACGATAATGTGATGAATTTTATGGTTTAAACCTTATAGAATCGATAAATCAAGTAATTTTAATATCACAAATAGTATCAAGTTGAGATTGAGGTGGAATTATTTATTAGACGGATCACGGATAAATGTGACGATGATTATATGATACAACTTAAAAGAGAAAAATTGAAATTGTGATTTAGATGGTCGAATGATAGAATTGCGGAATTATCAATCGAGTGATGATTATAGAATTGATAGATTCAAATAAATGGACCGTCTTAGTGGTATGATTGAGATAATGATAACAAGAAAGTAGATTGTAATATCTTATGGACATTTGATAGAACACACGTTTACATAAAAATGTACTTGTACATATCGATGTTAAATAGATGTGAACTGAAATTTTTGCAATAATATGGATAGTCGCAAGACGACTTAAATGATTGAAACACTGTTGATAGTGGAAATTGGCAAATTCTTTTAAGTGGTAAATTGTCAATTAAAAATTGAATTGATGGCGTTTTATAAATAATTCTAGCATGATATTACATTCTACAGGCCATATGAAAGGTGAATTGAGGATTGTGATATGATTTTATGATAGTGAATGAAATTGAAACGCAAGTCGAAAATTCTAAATATGCACCAATAGGTCAAACCATAAATGGATTTGATAAGCGATTATTGATCTTATGGTTCTATGATCCTCGATGTCGACTCTGAAATAGATATCGAATGAGGATATTAGTATTTCATAATTTCAGTATCATGATGGCTATATGGAAACATGGTATTTAAATGCTCATAGATACTAAGAGGATTCACACTGATGATGTGGTTCTAGTATCGATAATGAAATGTACAAATGATTATTATAGTCAATAATTATCGAAAAAGGATATTGAATACCGAATGGTTTGAATACCAAGTGATCTGATTATTGAACAATTAGAGTACTGAAAAATTTGAATACTGAATGAAATGAATATTGAATGATTTGAATAGTGATTTAATGATTGGATAGAAAGAAAGTCTTGAAATCGAATAATTGATGGTGATAAAGTTAAATGAATCGCTTCACTGTATTTGATGAAAAAATTACCGAAGTTGCATATTGAAATGTTTTATAGCATCGCTTTTAAGTATAACTTATTACAACTTGAGATGTTATACTAACACTTATATGAATGCTATAAAGTATAGATTAGCTTTAAAAAGAAAGTATATGGTATATACGTATATTTATATACGAAACCTCTTAAAGAACTTCGCCATATGCTTTACATGATTTTAAAAAGAAAAGCTAAAGATTTAAATGTTTTATGGGACTGTAAGCACCCTAAAAGAATTAAATTCAATAAAGCATGGTGGAAACCGCCTAATTGGAGCTTTGCTCATTTGGCAGAGATGCTTGTCCGACAATAGTCATGGATAGGTCTCAGTCACGCCTGATCAGTGGGGCTGAGAGAGATGAGGTCTATGGCCATAGATAGCGCCCTAGTTGGTTTCCAGGGGACGATGACATGATTTTCACTGATAGCTATAGTGATTTAAGTCTTTTTTTATAGAGATGATAGAGATCTAGCCTAGTCTCTAACTTATGATATGAAGTCTAGAGTATGATTTTATTGATATGAACTCTAGACTTGACATGATTTATACAGTACATGAAACATTCTTGAGATAAATATGAAATATGTTTTGAAACTATACATGTTTTAAAAGTACATGATATATGATTTCGACAGTTATATGATTTATATATGATTTTGTGTCGAACATGACATGATATGCGATCTAGAGTATAGTTTGATTTGATATGAACTCTAGACCTGATATGACTTATAGTATATAAAAAATGTTTTGAAAACACATGTTTCAGACATGCTCTAAAAACGAATACATGATTTGCAATTGTACATGCATCGATCATGTTTTTTTAAAGTAATTATGAAATGAATTGAAAGTTATATGTGGAGCATGTTCTGAAGTATATATAATGTGATTTGAAATGATAGCAGTCTATAGAGTGAAGTTACATAAGCTGCTTACTAAATCATTTGTGTATTGCACAAAAACATGAAGAGTATATGAGGAGTACCATGACTTGATGGTAACGATATTTTGTCTACATGATGTCATGATATGATATGATACATGAATATAGAATTAATACGAAGAGGATTATGACTTCGTACCATTGTGATCATGATTTCTCTATATAGAAAGTGATATGAGATGATACAATACAGGAGTACGATTATGAAACATAAAGTGATTTGATAGGAAATTTTAATTAGACATGATGTACTCCGAGATTGAGGAAAGTATAGACTAATAGTATATGACATTCAAATTGGACACGACTTATTGTTGTGCAATGCACTATAGTATAAGGATGAGAAGATTGAAAAAGTGATTATGTAACGACCCGTTACCACATTTTTAACCTTATTTTACACAATTCATCCGGTTGGGCTGTCTGTGATACTTCACTTTTACTAACTATTAAACAAATTTACATAACATTGTTTATATTACATTCATCCCCTATCTTACTTAATAAGCAAGTAGTACTGCATACATGTCTAAATACAGAAAATAAATGATCATACCTCATATAAATCAGTCGGTCTGTCACATTGTCCTTTATGTGCAGCCATAATCCACAACTATTGGATCTCACCATCATCAAAACCTGAAATGTTAAAATTGGGGAGTGAGCAAACCACGGCTCAGTAAGAGAGTTATATGTCACACTTGATATTCAGCTATCTATATGCTGAAAATAAATTTTTTTTTTTCATTTTCTTTAAAATCTTCCTAGCTGGCTCTAGGCACACAGGTAGGAAGGATACTACAGTCGGCTAGTGATCCAGATAGAGTAAGGCAGGTATTTTGAAATACCTGACTTGTTCCGGAACCTAGAAGCAACTGTAGAGAGTACTATTTTCGTTGTTTTCAAACGATATAATTTTCGTTTTTCCACAAAGTAAACCACTTATCTCTTTTCACTTTCAGTATACCTTAAAACACGTGACAGTTCAGTAATAAAACAGTGGTTTACTTCTCTTCTCTTCAGTACAGTAAAAACACGTGACAGTACAGTGATTTGTAAATATCCAATCATTTGATAATTACTTCTTCGATTATTTCTATCTTAGAAATAATTCTTATGTTATTCTTTTAGAATAAACATTTATTTCTCTTTTCAAATCAGTAACCGTATCGTACAGTTCAGTAAAACAGTATATTCAGTATTCAGTAAAACAGTATCTCGATACGGTTCAGTCAGTAACAATAAACAGTAGCTACCCATTTAGTAAATAGTATACGGTAGCTTTCAGTTCAGTAAACAGTAAATGGTAGCTTTCAGTTCAGTAAAACAGTAATCAATAGCTACCATTTCAGTAAACAGTACAGTTCAGTAAACAGTGTTTTGGTACGATTTTTCATCAGTAAACAGTAATCAGTACAATAATTTAGCACAGTAAACAGTATAGTATAGTAAATAGGATTCCGTGAATCCTTTCAGTAAACAGTAATCAGTATGTGAGACTAGGCATCACCCTACAATTAAATCATGCTATCATCGTCCAATAATGGACCAGTAATCATCCCCAAAGGGACACAGTAAACAGTATGTATGCGATCTATGGCCATGATCTATATGGTGTCCTCGGTGTACACTTGCCAAGTGACATCCGGGACGCTGATGACTGGCAGGTCTATCAGCCACGTGACAGTAACAGTATAAGTGTGATGCATGAAACTCGGGGCCTAAGTCTCAAAACAGTATAAACCGTACCATAGCCTTTATGGATTTTAAACACGATAAATCAAATTATCCATAAGGCTCACATGTAAATATAATCACCTTTATGAAATTTATAAAATAAATACTATTTTTCAAATTATTTCATAAAAGTATATATCATGTTTTCCATACGGTGAAAACAGTCTGCAAAATCATCACTGTAAAAATAGAAGGGCAAAACTGTCCTTTTCCACCGTAAAACACATATGCACGCTTTCCCGTGCCTTTTATCCAAAACATGGTTTCCAAAGAAATCGGGATTCAAATCAAATGTTTTCATAATTTATGTAAAAATAAATTATTTACTTTCCAAATTCAAAATCCCTTAACCATGTTTTCTTCTAGAAACACGTGTAGAGACCTTTTGTCTCGAAATCATGGTTTTCCACCATTTCTTAACCTTTATGGAATTTTCATAATTAATTAATTCCATAATTAAAACCATAAGGTTTTATGTAAAATCAAGTGAATATTTAAGAATATTTATAAAAATATTCACTTCAGTCTCTTTTTCATTTTCATCTCATTTCACGTGAAATATCACCTACCGGTGAATTTTCGGTGATTTCCTTTTCACCATTCTCGAAAACATGAATATTTTAAAATTAAATATCACTATATTCATGTTTTATGAAATTTACTTAATTTCTCGATTTTCGTACCCGAAAATCGATACACGTGAAATCAAATCTTTTATTTTGGTTTTTCGGTGATTTTCGGTAAATTATGTAATTTTTCGAGAATTTTTTGGCAGTATAACGACTGCCGATTTGGCTAGCCTCCTGCATGGAAAATACAGTTTATATTTTCAACCGGTGTTTCATCACAATTTCAACCGATAAATCATCACACCAAAAACCGATAATTATTAATAGCATTTATAAAATTAAATGCAATTTAAAAACATGGCCAAATATCCTTACAGGTGGCACATGTCTCCCTTACCTGTTTCGGGTCGGCGACTGCCTCTCGTAGGTCGCGCCCGTGTTCACCTCGCCCGATTCCATCGGCTCGGTCATCGAGGGAATTTTCTGGAAATTAAATTCTAAAATTTAGAATTTTTCCATAATTATTTAAATAAATAAATTATTTAAATAATTTAATACTTTTCGGGATTTCTTACCGATTCCCGTAATTCTCGGGATTTCTCGTAATTTTCGAATTCTCGGGAATTCTCCAAATTCCCGGAATTCCTTTTCCCTTTTTCTTCTTTTTCTTCTTTTCTTTCTTTTTCTCTTTTCTTTTCTTTTCTTTTCTTTTTCTTTTTCTTTTTCTTTTTCCTTTTCTTTTTCTTTTCTTTTTCTTTTTCTTTTTCCTTTTCTTTCTTTTCCCGCCGGACCGGTCTACCTCCCTCACCGCCGGTTCTTCTCAGGTGGCCGGTTCTCCGGCGGTTCGGCGGCTCCACAGCTGGCCGGCACCACGACGAAGCCGGATCTGGCCTCCGTTCGTCACGAATCGACGGCACGGCGGCGGATCTACTCGGTTTTGGTTCGGTTCCTTCTCCTCCTCCGTCGGCCTTCCTCCGCCGTCGTTGGCTTCACCGGTGGCATCCATCCATTTCCTTTCCTTCCGCCGATGCTTTGGCTGTGGTGGCGGCGGCCAATTCCGCCGGCAACCACCAGATCTGGTTTTTCCTTTTCTCGGCTTTTTCCGTCGATTTCCGCTCCTTTTCCGTTTCCGTTTCGCCGGCGTTGGCGTCGGCTTCCTCTTCCTTAGCCGGCGTCGACGCTTCTCGTCCCTCTTCTCTCCCTTTCCGGCGGCCGTTGACGGGGTCGGCCTCCATCGGGGAAGACAGAATCAGGAAATCCCGATTCTGTATTTTGTTTCCTTTCCTTTTTGGTTTTATTTTCCTTTCTAAATTTAGTATATACTACATTATATACCATATATCATATATTATACATATAATATCTATCATATATTATACATATACTATTATTTCATGTATAATGAAATACAATATATATTATATATTAATTATATATATTGTACATTACAAAAATATACATTTAGTATATATATATATGTATATTTATATACTTAAAAATTAAATAACATTTATATAAATATTTATATAAATGTTATAATTCCATATATATTGTATTTACAATATATATACATTTAAACTTTAATGTAATTTAATATTTATATTTTCTCAAATATGTATACATAAAATGTCATACTTGAATACATATGTATTATTTAAATTTATCAAATAGCATATATACTTATATATACCAATGTATATTTAATATATAGTAGATACCATATACCATATGGTATTTAAATACATATGTATTTACATCAAAATACATTTATATAATCTAAAATTATATAAATATATTTCATTTTCTTTTCCTCATTTTCTTATTTAATTTGGATTTCCATTTATCCAAATTAATTTTCTCCTTTACTTATTTTCCGAATTTCCACCATCCATTCCTTTCTCAATTCTATTTATTTATTTTACCAATTTCCAATATTCCTTATTTCTAATAAATGGACAATTTACGGTTATCACATCCTCCCCACCTTAAGAAATTCGGTCCTCTGAATTTAACTTAAGTCCAAAGGTGGTACATGCCGTATACTTACGACTTCTAACCTCTAGTTCATCCTCCAGGTAATACTGCCAGTACACTTTCAACATCAAGAATATTTTAGACCACTACATGCTGTCTTTCATCATATATGTCTATACTCCCGTAAGTTCATTTCTCAAATCGGGAGTTATTCACTTTTACTCTTTTCATATAAGAGTCCATACACAATATTTTTCATATCACAGCTGATCTATGCTGTTCATCATCCATTTTTCTCACTTAGTGCCAAGTCGATATAGTTTAAAACTATCAATTACACATGTCAGTCAGTTGTATGTAAGTGTCCCAGTAGCTTTCACATCTCATGCACACGCTCTCTCAATATCATGGAGCGTTTACATCTTACGCTCATATATATATATATCAGTATGGAGCGGTGCTATCAGTACACTTGGGATCTCAAGCCTTTTGCTATCTCTCATTAGCATACGGCAACTCAGAGACTCCCATCACATGTAATGCTCATTGGAACTGTACATACACATTCATACTGTTTAACACTTATACTTCAACTAAGGCACTAGAGAATCTAGAATTCTGATAATGGAAAGTGATTCTATTTAGATCATCAGTCTTTAATCACTTCCATATTATCATTTCTCTTTTGGACTCTTTATTGCTCACAATATTCATTTTCACTTTTATTTCATTAAGGCTGCATCTCACTTGCAGACTTTACTATTGATCATCTCTTACAATTATAAATCATGAGACAATCATATTCTCTTCATGTAGTATGGTCTTTAAATCTCTTTTCATAATTTAGATTCCACAATTGAATCCTCAATTATTCATTTACTCACCACATTATCTATACACTTCCACCGTTTCTATCATGTTACGGTGGTTATATGCATAATCATTTTTCATTTATATACTGGCAGTAAACATATCAATTATCTTACTCCTTGGAGTATTATTAATTTCACTTATCAAATCTGGCTTGATTTTACATCTTGCCACAGTTATGTGATAACCAACACAAATCACTTTCAATCTTACTTTCAGGAACTATTTCAGGTTCCCTACTCATCATGCAACTTATTTCCTTATTCCACTTTCATTTTCGTTTTCATATTTTTACTCTCATCCATTTAGTCGGTTTCTCGATTGGTATGGTACTATACTGCTATGATCTTTTAAAATATTGCGTACCATATTTTCTTTATACTTATTTGTTTACCGACTTTAACTTCTTTAATTAGGTCTTATCTACAGAGCAGCTAGTCTCATCACTCTTTTTATAGACTGGCAGTAGTATCTAGCTAAACTCATTATTTTCGTATCTCGATCATTATCTCTCTATCATAGACAGGTTCACTGTCATCCTGTCATCTCGAGATCATATATCTCAAGAGGAGATACTGTCTAGCCACATTTCTTAGTTGCCAATCTTAACACAAGTCTGCAGTCTTTAAGAGTTTAAGGGTTATACTACGGTGCTGCTCATATTTCATTTGTATCCTTAACTATTTCAATATCTCACTCTTTAGGTTGATATACCTCACAAGGTAATTCATTAACCTTGAAACCTCAATAGGAACTCGTAAAAATTTCGTCGAGTTCTAGTCATCATCTTATGGACATCAGTCTCTGACCTTTCTCTAATGACGCTTTATACTGAGGCTAGTCTTATGGACTCCTCCTGTATCTCTGATCAGATCAATAAAGTGTCCATTTTCATGTAGATGATCACTTGTTCTTCATAAGAACTTTATTTAAATAATCAGAATTTAATATACCATTTTAATCCATCTATATATCACGGTCACCTGTGCTTATCTCATTTGCACTTATACAGATACTTCATTAACCTCAAATCACACTATCTGTATTTCCATCAATCACACCTTTACAAGTGAATTTCATTATTCACACATTTTCTAGATTGTTGTAAAGCTTTCGGATTCTCTTAAGTTCTCCGATATAAGCTTAGAATCAGATTTCATATTCAAAATCGAGTCAGTGTTATCTCGATTCCTCCAATTTATATAACTCTGGAAGTTCTATCGGAAATCAAATCCGATACTTTCTTTAATCACATATTTCTTATTAATTCGGACATTTCATCCTCATGTCCTTTCATTTACATTGTGTATTCTCAAGGCAGAGACATTTAATATTCGATTCATTTCGACTCATACTCTACCTTGATTTTATTGTTTACTAATACTTTACAGCCTTACGGATCTCATTCCAGTAAGCTGTAGTAAGTACAACAGTTATCAATATATGTTACAGCTAACCAATTCATTACAGTTATTCATTTCAAAATCATTTCCATTTAATGAATTCAGGCTTAATTCCCTTGAGTATCCTATCCACGAGGTTCGAACCTTGGCACCCTTACATACCTAGTTCTTTACACCCGTGTTATCATTAAAATAATTGTAAGAGTCCCGCCCGTTCGTATCAGCCGTCGGCGAGCATCCCCTAAGCGATCCTTTCACCCCAGGTTTACCCTTACAAGTGAGTCGGCGACCACATAGTTCGCCCATACCTCACAACACATGATCCACTACGGGTCGCCCATCATTGGGTCGCCCATCACAGTTCTGTCTCAAGGGTCCTGAAGAACTTAGGTTAGCTGTCATCTTCTTCTGTTTATCACTTTACTGTTCTTATATATATTCACCAATTCACAATACTCCATACAGTGCATCAATGGCAAGGCATATCTCATAATGCTCGAGTTCTATAATTAAATATTCATTTAATACCTCAAAATAGTATAAATGTATAGAACCTCAATCAACTGTACTGCTATGGATTTCCTCATCTGTACTATTCACCTTCTCAGTCATTTTCTGTAATCATTTCACTTTTCATAATATCCACGATCCCGTAATAATTATTCGAGTCGATACACTCGTAATTCAGGCCCTTACAATCAATAAACGAGCCAATCATCTTGTGGCATTCCACTACACTTTTATCGGATCGCATCATATAAGGCCTCGGCTCGTCCGCCGTCCGCCTGTACACACGTGTATTAACCTCTTTGAGAATGCCCAGCCCGTTCACTGGGTCACCCCTCGAGGTTTTATCATGAGGCCTAGCCCGTTCACTAGGTCACTCGTAATTCGCGTCCGTCCTCTAAGTGTCAGTGGAATCAGTAATAGGGATCGTTATATTCATATGACATCCTCTATGCCATTAATAACTATTTCTCTCAATGGATTCCAATTCAGTTCGGTTTTATCTTTGTTCCGAACTTCACCCAACATAAGGGTATTTTCATCATTTTGACATTTCTTTCTTTCTCAGTATACATTTAGATCAACGATATGATCATCTATGTGCTGATAATATCCTTTCTGATACTTATATCAGCAATTAAAATCTCATTCGATTTCGACAGAGAAGTTCACTAAAATCCACAATTGGATCATTTTGCATGAAATACAGCTTTATATCATCAATTTCTCCGTCAAATCACTCAAATCCAACTTCTGTTGGTCTATTCTGACTCCCAGTAAAATTTTATGGTCAGGGGTATTTTGGTCATTTTTAGCCAAAAATGTTCTCTCTCTTCAAATTACCCTCAATCGGTGATCTTAAAGTCTATTTAATGATGATATGTCATTCCCCTCCTTCATACCATCATTCTCAAGTCTTAGTTCGATTCGGACCGTAAAGTACTGGTGGGGCCCTCACCGAGTCCTTTCGGTTCCTTACCGAACAGGCCTTCATTTAGATTATAAGAATCACCAATTTTCTGGTAATTTCTGAGCCTATTATTTCTTTAACATTCTCAATTTATACTTTCTCACTCCCTTTAAATCATTTATTTTCTCTATGTATTCAGACGACACAGTACTACCGGGGATGTTTAATACTTTTCCCTTCAAAAGTATTCACAGACATCAGGCCAACCATGCTCTGATACCATTTAAATCTGTAACGACTCGTTACCACATTTTTAACCTTATTTTACACAATTCATCCGGTTGGGCTGTCTGTGATACTTCACTTTTACTAACTATTAAACAAATTTACATAACATTGTTTATATTACATACATCCCCTATCTTACTTAATAAGCAAGTAGTACTGCATACATGTCTAAATACAGAAAATAAATGATCATACCTCATATAAATCAGTCGGTCTGTCACATTGTCCTTTATGTGCAGCCGTAATCCACAACTATTGGATCTCACCATCATCAAAACCTGAAATGTTAAAATTAGGGAGTGAGCAAACCACGGCTCAGTAAGAGAGTTATATGTCACACATGATATTCAGCTATCTATATGCTGAAAATAAATTTTTTTTTTCATTTTCTTTAAAATTTTCCTAGCTGGCTCTAGGCACACAGGTAGGAAGGATACTACAGTCGGCTAGTGATCCAGATAGAGTAAGGCAGGTATTTTGAAATACCTGACTTGTTCCGGAACCTAGAAGCAACTGTAGAGAGTACTGTTTTCGTTGTTTTCAAACGATATAATTTTCGTTTTTCCACAAAGTAAACCACTTATCTCTTTTCACTTTCAGTATACCTTAAAACACGTGACAGTTCAGTAATAAAACAGTGGTTTACTTCTCTTCTCTTCAGTACAGTAAAAACACGTGACAGTACAGTGATTTGTAAATATCCAATCATTTGATAATTACTTCTTCGATTATTTCTATCTTAGAAATAATTCTTATGTTATTCTTTTAGAATAAACATTTATTTCTCTTTTCAAATCAGTAACCGTATCGTACAGTTCAGTAAAACAGTATATTCAGTATTCAGTAAAACAGTATCTCGATACGGTTCAGTCAGTAACAATAAACAGTAGCTACCCATTTAGTAAATAGTATACGGTAGCTTTCAGTTCAGTAAACAGTAAATGGTAGCTTTCAGTTCAGTAAAACAGTAATCAATAGCTACCATTTCAGTAAACAGTACAGTTCAGTAAACAGTGTTTTGGTACGATTTTTCATCAGTAAACAGTAATCAGTACAATAATTTAGCACAGTAAACAGTATAGTATAGTAAATAGGATTCTGTGAATCCTTTCAGTAAACAGTAATCAGTATGTGAGACTAGGCATCACCCTACAATTAAATCATGCTATCATCGTCCAATAATGGACCAGTAATCATCCCCAAAGGGACACAGTAAACAGTATGTATGCGATCTATGGCCATGATCTATATGGTGTCCTCGGTGTACACTTGCCAGGTGACATCCGGGACGCTGATGACTGGCAGGTCTATCAGCCACGTGACAGTAACAGTATAAGTGTGATGCATGAAACTCGGGGCCTAAGTCTCAAAACAGTATAAACCGTACCATAGCCTTTATGGATTTTAAACACGATAAATCAAATTATCCATAAGGCTCACATGTAAATATAATCACCTTTATGAAATTTATAAAATAAATACTATTTTTCAAATTATTTCATAAAAGTATATATCATGTTTTCCATACGGTGAAAACAGTCTGCAAAATCATCACTGTAAAAATAGAAGGGCAAAACTGTCCTTTTCCACCGTAAAACACATATGCACGCTTTCCCGTGCCTTTTATCCAAAACATGGTTTCCAAAGAAATCGGGATTCAAATCAAATGTTTTCATAATTTATGTAAAAATAAATTATTTACTTTCCAAATTCAAAATCCCTTAACCATGTTTTCTTCTAGAAACACGTGTAGAGACCTTTTGTCTCGAAATCATGGTTTTCCACCATTTCTTAACCTTTATGGAATTTTCATAATTAATTAATTCCATAATTAAAACCATAAGGTTTTATGTAAAATCAAGTGAATATTTAAGAATATTTATAAAAATATTCACTTCAGTCTCTTTTTCATTTTCATCTCATTTCACGTGAAATATCACCTACCGGTGAATTTTCGGTGATTTCCTTTTCACCATTCTCGAAAACATGAATATTTTAAAATTAAATATCACTATATTCATGTTTTATGAAATTTACTTAATTTCTCGATTTTCGTACCCGAAAATCGATACACGTGAAATCAAATCTTTTATTTTGGTTTTTCGGTGATTTTCGGTAAATTATGTAATTTTTCGAGAATTTTTTGGCAGTATAACGACTGCCGATTTGGCTAGCCTCCTGCATGGAAAATACAGTTTATATTTTCAACCGGTGTTTCATCACAATTTCAACCGATAAATCATCACACCAAAAACCGATAATTATTAATAGCATTTATAAAATTAAATGCAATTTAAAAACATGGCCAAATATCCTTACAGGTGGCACATGTCTCCCTTACCTGTTTCGGGTCGGCGACTGCCTCTCGTAGGTCGCGCCCGTGTTCACCTCGCCCGATTCCATCGGCTCGGTCATCGAGGGAATTTTCTGGAAATTAAATTCTAAAATTTAGAATTTTTCCATAATTATTTAAATAAATAAATTATTTAAATAATTTAATACTTTTCGGGATTTCTTACCGATTCCCGTAATTCTCGGGATTTCTCGTAATTTTCGAATTCTCGGGAATTCTCCAAATTCCCGGAATTCCTTTTCCCTTTTTCTTCTTTTTCTTCTTTTCTTTCTTTTTCTCTTTTCTTTTCTTTTTTTTCTTTTTCTTTTTCTTTTTCTTTTTCCTTTTCTTTTTCTTTTCTTTTTCTTTTTCTTTTTCCTTTTCTTTCTTTTCCCGCCGGACCGGTCTACCTCCCTCACCGCCGGTTCTTCTCAGGTGGCCGGTTCTCCGGCGGTTCGGCGGCTCCACAGCTGGCCGGCACCACGACGAAGCCGGATCTGGCCTCCGTTCGTCACGAATCGACGGCACGGCGGCGGATCTACTCGGTTTTGGTTCGGTTCCTTCTCCTCCTCCGTCGGCCTTCCTCCGCCGTCGTTGGCTTCACCGGTGGCATCCATCCATTTCCTCTCCTTCCGCCGATGCTTTGGCTGTGGTGGCGGCGGCCAATTCCGCCGGCAACCACCAGATCTGGTTTTTCCTTTTCTCGGCTTTTTCCGTCGATTTCCGCTCCTTTTCCGTTTCCGTTTCGCCGGCGTTGGCGTCGGCTTCCTCTTCCTTAGCCGGCGTCGACGCTTCTCGTCCCTCTTCTCTCCCTTTTCGGCGGCCGTTGACGGGGTCGGCCTCCATCGGGGAAGACAGAATCAGGAAATCCTGATTCTGTATTTTGTTTCCTTTCCTTTTTGGTTTTATTTTCCTTTCTAAATTTAGTATATACTACATTATATACCATATATCATATATTATACATATAATATCTATCATATATTATACATATACTATTATTTCATGTATAATGAAATACAATATATATTATATATTAATTATATATATTGTACATTACAAAAATATACATTTAGTATATATATATGTATATTTATATACTTAAAAATTAAATAACATTTATATAAATATTTATATAAATGTTATAATTCCATATATATTGTATTTACAATATATATACATTTAAACTTTAATGTAATTTAATATTTATATTTTCTCAAATATGTATACATAAAATGTCATACTTGAATACATATGTATTATTTAAATTTATCAAATAGCATATATACTTATATATACCAATGTATATTTAATATATAGTAGATACCATATACCATATGGTATTTAAATACATATGTATTTACATCAAAATACATTTATATAATCTAAAATTATATAAATATATTTCATTTTCTTTTCCTCATTTTCTTATTTAATTTGGATTTCCATTTATCCAAATTAATTTTCTCCTTTACTTATTTTCCGAATTTCCACCATCCATTCCTTTCTCAATTCTATTTATTTATTTTACCAATTTCCAATATTCCTTATTTCCAATAAATGGACAATTTACGGTTATGACAGATTATGATGATTTATTTAAAAGTATAAGTGAGAGACAGATGACAAGAAATATGATAATGATATGTTATCGATGAGAAAGGATTAACTGTAATTGCAAACTTGCAAGTTTTAAGCATTGCAGTTTAAGATAGTATAATCCTACTCTTGTATTTCTATTAGTATCTTACTGAGCTGTGGTTTTGCTCACCCCACTAAATTTCTTCTCTTTCAGACTATTGAAGTTAACATCTGCTATGTGAGTTGCTAAGTGGGCATCGGACACGGTGTATGGACTTGGTACTAGTCTTCTGAGGTATATGTTCCTTATAAAATACTTGTTTACATGTAAGACTTAAATTGATGCACAGTACATATTCTGTTTAACAAGTCGGGATGTAACTAAGAACCGTTTCCTTGTTAGCTTAATATTTAAATGAAATGACTATTGTAGATACCCTATTTTGTCCGGGGTCTTAACTTGTAAAATTAATTAATTGAGTTAGAAAATATGGTATTTTTAACATTAGATTAGGATAATTAATTAATTTAAAATTAAAACAGGATTTTTATAGATTAGAATTAACATTAGGAAATTAAAATTAAAATGAGATTTAGAAATAAGAAAAACAAAAAAAAATGAAATAAAAAATAAAAATAAGATTAATTTTAGATAGGATATTTAGATTATTAGATTTTTAGGATAATTATTATGATTTATATTATTAGAGTTTATGATAGATTAGAATTAGAGTTAGATAATTATTAAAGTAAGATAAAAATAAAGAGATTCACTTAGGCTAGGATATGGATACTACTTGTGTATATAAGGAGGGAGGTAGCACATAAAAAAGGGGACCATTTTTTTGCACAAAGCGACTTCATCAGCCATTATCATCATCGGATGCCATCACCATCTTCAAAAGCCACCCTCAGCCCTTGTTCATCATCACAGCCGAGCTTCCCTTCATCTTGCCCACGGTTCATCACCGACCTCTACTTGCTAGCCTGAGAATTCCCCTACATCAAACTTCACTCCTACCTGTTACTGCTGATTGCACAGCCACCATTCCACCCTGTTGTGCCACCTTCTTGCTTTGCCCTGCCTTACTCTGCCAGATATTCGACCAGCCACTGCGCCGCGTCATTGCTCAGCTCATCTTCATCGGACCAAACTTACAGGTTCTGTGTTCATCATCACCACCTAAGGGCTGCGTTTTCTGCTACTCCGCCGCTGCTGCATTACGTCGGCCCTTGCCACTGCGTTTCTGCCCAGCCTCGTCATCATCATCACCTGCTCCATTATCATCGCTGTTGGTTGGAAGAATTGCGACTAAGAGTTTGTTGTTGTTTAAAAACGTTGGAACAAAAGCTGTGATCGTGGGTAGCTAGCTAGCTCGATGTGAAGAGGAGTAAGAATTTGCTACAGGCCACGTGAAACCAAGAAAGACAGAAGAAAAGAACGTGTAGCAATAAAGAAAGAAAAGAAATAATCAAGTTAGCTCAGTTTTCCAGGTCTGTTTTTTTTGTTGGTTAATTGATTAGTTAAAACAAATATAATCTAACAGCATGATTTGATAATTACTGGCATGATTAATTTAATATGGTAATGGTCTAACTTTGTTATTAAATCTGACTTAATAATTTAGAAAAATTTACATGATAATTAATTTGAGTTGATGATTGCTTGTAAAATATAATTCGTATATATGTGTTATTTGATTTGTTGTATGACTATAACTTAGTACATTGATTTAGTTTGCATGTATGATTTTGATTTAACCATGTTGTATGATTTAGATGAGTATTCTAAGGTTATAAAAAATATATGAACAATAAATATATATAATTAAAATCAAATAAATAAATGTGGATTATACCGATGATGACATTTTGAGGAAGTCAATTGAGACACCTTAGAGATGTCAGGTGAGAGGATTCTTCCTTAAGTTGAGCCAAATTGATGGGATACTTTTGGGAGAATTTTCAATAAAATATAATTCATATTTATTTTAAGATTAAATAGAGATAAAAATTAATTAGTAAAGACTAAAATTAAATAAGCATAAATAAAAACAATAGATAAATAAAAGGATAATAAATAAGAAATAAGAATTAGATTGAGAATTAGATTTTATAGAATAAGTATGAATTATACCAAGGATGAAACTCCAAGAAAGTCAATTGAGACTCCTTGGAAATTTCTAGGTGAAAGAATCTTTCTTAAGTTGAGCCAAATTGATGGAATACTTTTGAAAGAATTTTTTTAATTAATTCATATTTATTTATAATAAAAATAAAAGTAAGATAAGATAGATGGATAAATAAAAATGAGAAAATAAAGACAAATAAACAAATAAAGATAAGATAAAGTATAAATCATAAATAGAATTATAATAAATAAGATAAATGAAAGAATAAATATGAGTTATGCCGATGATGAAATTTCAAGGAAGTCAATTGAGACTCTTTGGAAATTTCTAGGTGAGGAGGTTCCTTTTGAGCTGAGCCAAATTGATGGGATGCTTAAAAGTGAATTTTCAATAAAACATAATTCATGTTTATTTCTTAAAAATAAAGTAAATAAGAATATAAAAATATAAAAATAAATTAAAAATCTAAGCAATTTATAAAATGAATAGGGAGTCAATATTAGAAACAAAATTAGGAAAAAAGGGAATCTCATAAAATATTAAAATTTATCCGACGATGGAGTTCAAGAAAGTCAATTGAGACTCCTTGAATATCTTGAGGTGAGAGGAATTTCTAAGGTTGGAGCCAAATTGATGGAAAAATCTTAGAAATTTTCCCAATATATAACTATATCGAAATTAATATAAACTTAAGGCAAACTATAAAGATAACCTAAAGCTAGTTGGTACCATTTTAGGATGGGCGTTGTGAGAGTGCTAATCCTTCCCTGCACGTAACCGTACTCCCGAGTCTAAGAATCTTTGAACGTAGACCATGCCTTATCTTTAGACATGAATAGGTGACCAATCACACCTTAGGTTTGAACGGTTGGTGGCGACTCCTTGATATTAAGTCTAGCGGGTTAGGTCTTAGGACTTGACACGTTATGACAGTTTGGCGACTCCACTGGGGACTTTAGAGAGTCGAGCCAATGATTGGTTTTATGTTATTCTATGTTTGCCCTAGGGATGTTAGCTTTGATAAAATAATTGTTTGTTCCTTCAACACATACTTCACTTGCATGTGCATGCATTGGCCCTCTACCCGGGCTTTATCCTTTTTAGGAGGAAGTAGAGTAACTACGCTCTCGTGAGGTAATACCTCCGCAATGGCTAGCGAAATACTACCACTCAAATTGAACCTTTCCGTTTGTAGCCTGTCATGGGTGAGGATTGGGTGCCTTACTAGTCCACTGTGGATGACAGTGAGGAACAATTTGGGAACCTTTAGAATTTTGAATCGTCCAACCCATGCATAAAAAAGCCTAAGTAAATTATCCTAGGATGAAACCATAGTATAGAGACTTCCTTTATAGGACACATGAAGGAACAATAAAGTGAAAAAATAAAAAAAAAGGGTTTTGTTTTCTTGTTCATTATTTTAGGAAAAACTGTCTCATAACAATTATTTGATAAAATTAAGATTCTTTACATTCAGGAAGAAAACCATGTTGGAAGAGATTGCAGATGATGTGAAGGCTAAGTCTGAAGAAGCCTAGAAGCGAGATGGTGATTGCTTACCTAGAGATCACACCTGTAGCCTTCCTGAAAAAGTTCATCTAGATCTCCAACAAAATGACCTCACTGAGTTAATTGACATTTGGAGAAATTGGGATACGACAAAGAAGACTGCTTTCCAAGAAAAGTATGGGGATTTGGCATTGCTTCTAACTATACAAATGGATCCCAATCTGATCAGGGCCATGGTACATTTCTGGGACCCCTCTTACAGATGTTTTGTGTTTAATGAGGTAGATATGGTGCCTACTATTGAGGAATATATGGTCTTACTTCGTATCAAGGAGTCAAACAAAAAGATTTACAAGAAGAATAAGATGAGTCATCGAAAATGTTTGGCCCAAATGATAGGTGTTAATGTGCAAGAAGTGGATCAACATCTCAAAAAGAAAGGGGAAGGCATTTATTTGGCTTGGGATTTTCTTCGAGTTTGTTTTGACAAGCAATTAACAGACAAGCAAGTTATGAGCTTGATGGCATTAGCTATTTATGGGATGGTGATATTCCCTCGAGCCCTACAATATGTGGTAATTACTCTTGTAGATATTGTTGAACAACTTGAGCATGAGGTGAATGTCGCTCCAGCAATTTTAGCGGAAACATTTAGATCTTTGAGCTATTGTCGTAAGACCGGAGGGGGACGTTTCATTGGATGCATGCAACTATTGTATGTGTGGATGAAAAGTCATCTCAAGTGTGAAGAACTTGCATTTAAGAATGTCTACTTCGTAAGCAGTGTACCCCTTAAGGAATTCTGCAAGAGCAAATGGCCCAACTTAAAAACAAAAAGGGAATGGGTTTCTACCTTGCGTAAAACAAAAAACCAAGAAGTAGTTTGGTTAGCGCCATGGATGCCAAGAAGGTCAATGCTATATAAATGTGGAGGTCAACCATGGGTTCCTTTGTTGGGTATATGGGGAACCATTTCTTATTCTTCCATCATGGCACGAAGGCAATTAGGGTATGACCAATTTATCCCTATGACTTATGGGCTTAATCAAAGGGAGTATTCTTACACTGAGAAAGGAGCATTGAGGAAGATAGAAACAGCTTGTGTAATAACAAAAGGAAGGTTTGTCGACAAAATTTCTCCTGAATATTTTGTTTGGCATGCTAGAAGAGCCAAGGATATCAAACTCCCCCTTGAAGAAGATGAAGAAATTCAGGAAGATCCTTCACCCCAAGATCCTATGATTGATTTAGAGATTGCTAAGAGGAAGTTAGAAGAAGAAAAGAGGGATCTGGAGCGGGAATACAAGAAGTTCAAGCATGAGACTGATGAGAGGATAGGAAAGAGAGATCACGCATATTCAAAAGTCCATCAAGAGAAGAACAAGTTGGTGGATGAGATTAGTTACTTGAAGAAAAAGCTCGTAAGGTCTGAGAATAGTCGTCTGATGGAAGAAAACAAACGACTAAAGGAAGAAGCTCAGAAGAACCGGGAAGAAGCTCAGAAGAACCAAGAAGAAATTGCACGACTCAAGGAGAAAGCACAAAAGAAGGAGAATGAGCTTGATGAAGCGCAAAGGGAGATAATACGATGGAAGATTCGATTGCAAGGAGTTCTTAATCAAGCCCAAGAAGATCGACAGAAGATGGCCCAAAATATGCAAACCTTAGTAGATGAATGGAAAATCTTCAAGAAAGACTCACAACTCCTATGGATAATGTTTCATCAAATTAATTGGGTGGCTTATAGGGCCCAACAAATCGAAGATGAAATAAGGGAGGTGAAGCCTGGAGTTAACCCAATAACTGAGCATGGAGAAAGGATGCTACGATTGTTGGAAGAGATAGAAGGCCATTATAGTGCTATTAGAAGACTCATGTGGCACCATTAGATTTCTTCATGTATGTCTTAGGATTTTGGTTTTGTTAAATAATTGTTATGAGACAAGTTATTTTTCCATTTTATGCATTTAGGTTGTAAAATTCCATCCATCAATAAAATACATTTTTGAATTCTTTTAAGTCTTTGCACATTTTTTTCTTGAAAATAATTTCAACTTAATTGTGGCATTCAAGGTGTCAAAATTGAATCTACTAGACGGTCTGCCCTCCATAAATACCACATAAGGTATCAAGCTCGTATAATGGAAGAAGATCAAAATAACAGATTAGAGAAGTTGGAAAGGGAAAATGCAGAGATAAAGGGGCAATTGAGCGAGATTACCCAATTACTAAAAGCCATGATTAAAGGAAAGGAGAAGATGGGTAATCAGGAGGAGACTATCCAAGAACCTCAACAAAGCATGCGAGACAACCCTATTTTTGTTCCTGAAGGAAGTACTGTCAAAGCTCCAACACCTCTACAGATACAAGTTCAAAACCCAGTGGAGGTACCAAATTTAGATGATCCCACAGAGTTAGAAAAGTTGAAGCATAAAGAAGAATATAGTGGTACTAAAGCTCAGCTGAGCTTGATAGAGGAAAGACTAAGTGCCGTTGAAGGAGTTGACTATTTTGGACCTGTTGATGCTGAAAGGTTGTGTTTGGTACCTGGTGTCGTGCTTCCACCAAAATTCAAAGTGCCTGAATTTGAAAAATTCAATGGAACATCGTGCCCAAAAGATCATCTCACCATGTACTGTAGAAAGATGGCGGCATATGCATGGGACGACAAGCTATTGATTCATGTTTTTCAAGATAGCTTGATTGGGTCAGCTGCCAAGTGGTATAACCAATTAGAAAGGAGCAAAGTTTCCTCTTGGTCGGAATTGGCAAGGGCTTTTATAGCTCAATACAAACATGTGTCTGATGTAGCCCCTGATCGCTTGTCTCTCCAAGGTATGGAAAAGAAGAAAGATGAGAGCTTCAAGGAATATGCCCAACGATGGAGGGACATGGCATCACAAGTTCAACCTCCTTTAACTGAAAAAGAAGTCACTATGTTCTTTTTGAATACTCTCAAGGCACCTTACTATGAGCGTATGCTTAGCAGCGTAACTAAGAACTTTGCAGATATGGTGCTAACAGGTGAAGCTATTGAGAATGCCATCAAGAGCGGTAAGATCGAAGTGCCTGTGAATGATAGTAGGAAGGGTGGATTCTTGAAGAAGAAGGAGGGAGATGCACAAGCCGTCCAAAACAATTCGCGTCACCCTTATACCCCTCACCCACCTTCAGTAAACTACACCTATTCTCAATCTTACCCACAAACTCATCCCCAAAACACCTATCAACCTGTTTTCCATCGACAAACTCCTACAACCTCAACAAACCCCACTTTCCCACCTAATGACCAAAGGTACACCCGACTTAGCCGAAATATTGCCATAGACCCTATACCCATGACATATGCTGAGTTATTCCCGTAGTTGGTGGAAGGTCATCTCATTGCCCCTATTTATATAGAACCTTTGAAACCTCCTTACCCAAAATGGTATGACCCCAATGCAAAATGTGCCTATCATAATGGTAATATTGGTCACTCTATCGAGAATTGTATGGGCTTGAAGGTGAAAGTCCAATCACTCGTCAAAGCTAGACTCTTAAGTTTTGGGAAGAAGGGGGAGCCAGATGTTAATGCAAACCCATTGCCCGATCATGCTCGGAAAACGGTAAATGCGGTTGAGGACCCAAGGAGAGGTACAATCAAGAGGACTGTTGCTGAAATAAAAACTCCATTAGAAAAGGTGTTTGAGGTTTTGGTGGAATCTGACTTATTACAACCAGTGATGTTTGTCGCAGGCTCTTATAAAGGGCAATATGAGAGAAAAATGACATGCAAATACCATTGTGAAGCAATAGTGCACTCTGTTCAGTATTGCGAGGATTTTAGAAGGAAGTTGCAAGAACTAATTGATGAATCTTACGTGGAGTTCTATGAAGAAGTTCAAGATGAAGGAGTTCATGCCACTGATAAGGAGTTTGTTTTAAAACCATTGAAAGTGCTTTATAAAGAGAAACCTACGCCATCAGTACAAGGGCCTAAGGTGGTGATAGAGGTGCCAACTCCATTCCCATACAAGAGCGACAAAGCCGTACCTTGGAGGTATGGGTATGATGTAATAATCAAAGATGGAGCAAATGTTGAACTAATGGTGGATAGTCCTGATTCTGCCAATATAGCTGGAGTTGGGGGGATGATACGTAGTGGACGTTGCTATACCCCTGAGATGCTACAACAGGCAAGAAAAGAGAAGGCCAGAGTGGGAGAAGAAGAAGTGGCACCAGTCCCAGATCCTGAAGAGAACCGACAAAGGCCGGTAACAGACGAAGATGCTTGTGAATTCTTGAGACTCATTAAGCATAGTGAGTACACTGTGGTAGAACAGTTAAACAAGATGCTGGCTCGAATTTCATTATTGTCTCTGCTCTTGAACTCTGAACCTCATAGGAAGGCATTGTTGAGGGTGTTGAATCAAGCTTATGTGGTGCACGATGTATCTGTAGAAATGATAGACCATCTAGTGAGCAATTTGGTGGTAGATAATTTCATATCCTTTAGTGACGATGAAATTTCAGCTGAAGGAAGAGGGAGTACTAAAGGTTTTCATATAAGTGCAAAATGCAGAGGCATCACAATTGGTAGGGTGTTGATTGATAATGGCTCATCTATCAATATCATGCCGATGATTACTTTGACAAGGATACCGATAGATGAATCTCACATGAAGCCAAGTAATATGGTGGTAAAGGCATTTGATGGAGCTCGTAGAGAAGTTATGGGAGACATAGAGCTTCCAATTCCAGGTGATGGACATTACACCATCTTATAGTTGCCTTTTGGGAAGGCAATGGATTCATATGGCAGGAGCGGTCCCTTCCTCTCTTCACCAAAAGCTAAAATTTGTGATGGACGGCCAAATAATTATTATCTCAGGAGAAGAAGACATGATGGTAGCTCAAACTTCCGCTACACCTTATGTGGACATTGGAGATGAAGCTGTGGAATGCTCATACAGATCCTTTGAGGTGGCAAATGCTCTATATGTGGGTGAAGGGTCAAGGCTGTGTACTCCTCGCTTGTCAAATACCACTAGTATGGTCGTGAAGCAAATAGTGTGGAAAGGATGGCGCCCTGGTTCTGGGTTGGGTAGAAACCTGCAAGGGATGTTAGAGCCACTAGAGATCATCGAAAACAAGGACAGATTTGGGTTAGGGTACAGACCGACAAGGATGGAAAAAATGAAGGTGATGATTGAAAAGAAAAAGAAGAGAATTGCTCGTTTGCATGGCCGTGATTTTGAGTCCAAGAGACTAATCATACCACACTTATATGATTCGTTTCACTCAGTAGGGTATATTCATCCAGATTCCATGATGGTGACTGAAAATGGATTGTTGAAGGTTTTTGCAAATTTATCTGTGTCCGTGGTTGATAAAGAAGGAAGTGGAGGGTTTGACGTTGATCGGTTCGTGTACCCTTCAAACGCAGAGCTAGGAAATTGGACTGTTTATGAGATGCCAGTTGTCTATGCCACCCAAGAGTAATGGATTTTCTTTATTTTCTTATTTTCATTTGTTCTAGGTTTTCTTAGGATCATTCATTTTCTTAAATAATGTAGGGGTGCTTATGCCCAAAAGCACTGAGATTTTCTTTCATGTATTGGGCCAACTTTCATTGGTTTTCATTTCAATAAAGAGATTAATAAAATGCATTTTCTTCAATTCCTCAAGAACAAATCTCATTTCTTTCCAAGACACAATTACCCACATTCTTCATTTTACCAATTTTTAGGGATCCAGACAATGAAAATGATGATAACAATGACATTAATTCAGAATTTAATTTTGAGAATTCTGTTCAATTTAATGAATCTGATCATGAAGAGAACCTTGAGGATTATATCGTGCCTTTTGAGTTATTAAGATTGGTGGATCACGAAAAGAAACCCATCGAACCTTATCAAGAAGAAACAGAAATAATAAGTTTGGGAGATGATGAGAATAAAAAGGAGGTGAAGATAGGAACTTCCTTGCCATCCAATGAAAGGGAGGAATTAAAGGAGCTACTTCATGAATATGTAGATGTGTTCGCTTGGTCCTATCAAGATATGCCTGGACTCGATACTAGAATTGTGGAGCACAAGTTGCCATTAAAGCCTGAATGTAAGCCTGTACAGTAGAAGTTAAGGCGCATGAAGCCTGATATGTTATTGAAGATTAGAGATGAAGTTAAGAAGCAATTTGATGCTGGTTTCTTGGAGGTGGCCAGGTACCCTGAATGGGTAGCCAATATAGTTCCAGTTCCGAAGAAAGAGGGGAAAGTGCGAATGTGTGTGGACTATAGAGACTTGAACAAAGCTAGTCCTAAGGACAATTTTTCTTTACCCCACATTGATACACTTGTGGATAATACTGCCAAATACTCCACATTTTCATTCATGGATGGATTTTCGGGCTATAATCAAATAAAAATGGCTCGTGAAGACATGGAGAAAACCACATTTGTGACAATGTGGGGGACCTTTTGTTACAAAGTTATGCCTTTTGGGCTGAAGAATGTTGGAGCTACATATCAAAGAGCAATGGTGACTCTCTTCCATGACATGATGCATAAAGAGATAGAGGTCTATGTAGACGATATGATTGCAAAATCGCGTAAAGGGGAGAATCATGTCACTAGTCTCAAAAAACTATTTGATAGATTGAGGAAGTATCAATTGAAGCTAAATCCGGCTAAGTGCACATTCGGGGTTAAATCTGGAAAGCTATTGGGCTTTATGATCAGTGAAAAAGGGATAGAAGTGGATCCAGATAAGATACAACCTATTCAAGACCTGACTCCTCCACGCACCCAAAAGGAAGTGAGAGGATTTTTGGGTAGATTAAACTATATCTCTCATTTCATTTCTCAACTCACCCTCAAATGTGATCCAATATTCAAGTTACTTCGTAAGAGAGATTCTGGGGAATGGAATGAAGAATGCCAGGAAGCCTTCAACAAAATCAAAGAATATTTGTCGAACCCTCCTGTGTTGGTACCACCAGTAACTGGAAGACCTTTGATTTTGTATTTGATAGTCTACGAGAAGTCAATGGGATGTGTGTTGGGGCAAAGAGATGAATCTGGGAAGAAAGAACATGCAATTTACTATCTGAGCAAAAAATTCACAGATTATGAGTCCAAATATACTGAGTTAGAAAAAATGTGTTGCGCATTGGCTTGGACGGCTCATAGACTCAGACAGTACATGTTGTATCATACCACATGGTTGATCACAAAATTGGATCCTCTCAGGTACATCTTTGAAAAGCCTGCATTGTCTGGAAGGATCGCAAGGTGGCAAGTAATGCTTTTTGAATATGATATCGTATATGTGGCCCAAAAAGCAATCAAAGGGAGTGCAATCGCAGAATTTATTGCTGATCGCAATACGAATGCTTATGAACCGATGAAGCTGGAATTCCCAGATGAAGATCTGATGTTTGTAGAAGAAAAATGTGAGAAAAGACCTTGGAAGATGTGTTTTGATGGGGCGTCGAATGCTCTGGGGCACGGGGTAGGAGTGATTCTTATATCTCCTGAAGGTAGTTATTATCCAGTTACTGCTAAATTGGATTTTAATTGCACGAACAATGTAGCTGAGTATGAGGCATGTGTCATGGGTCTGCAGGAGGCCGTAGAAAGAAAAGTCAAGATACTTGAGGTGTATGGTGATTCAGCTCCGGTAATTTATCAATTAAAAGGAGAATGGGAAACCAGAGATCCAAAATTAATCCAGTACCGAAAGTATATCGTTGAGTTGATTGATTATTTTGAAAGTATCCAGTTTGAACATTTGCCACGAGAAGAAAATCAGATAGCTGATGCTTTAGCCACCCTAGCAGCAATGTTTAAGTTGGATGCAAATGCAGAGATCCAACCAATTAGGATGGAAGTGAAGAGTTCCCCAGCACACTGCTTGAGTGTTGAAGAGGAGGTAGATGGGAAGCCTTGGTATCACGATATTCTGCAATACATAAAAAATCAGCAGTATCCTGAGCATGCTATTGAAAATGACAAAAGAACTATAAGAAGATTGGCTATGGGATTCTTCTTAGATGGAGAAATTCTGTACAAAAGAAGTCGAGATCAAGTACTGTTAAGGTGCGTGAATTCAACTGAAGCTACTAAAATTCTTGAAGAAGTGCATGATGGAGTTTGTGGAGCTCATGCTAATGGTCACATGATGGCCCGACAAATCATGAGAGCAGGTTACTACTGGCTGACTATGGAGAGAGATTGTATTAACTATGCTCGAAAATGCCACAAATGCCAGATCTATGCTGATAAAATTCATGCACCTCCAAATGCTCTAAATGTATTAGCACCTCCATGGCCTTTTTCAATGTAGGGCATGGATGTGATCGGACCAATTACTCCCAAGGCTTCGAACGGGCATAGGTTCATTTTTGTGATGATTGATTACTTTACCAAATGGGTTGAAGCTGCTTCTTATGCAACTGTAACACGAGCAGTGGTTTGCAAGTTTATCAAGAGGGAGATAATTTGTTGATACGGGCTTCCAGAGGGAATTATCTCTGATAATGCTCGAAACTTGAACAATAAAATGATGGAAGATATGTGTACTCAGTTCAAGATCAAGCATCATAATTCAGCGCCATATCATCCAAAGATGAATGGGGCAGTAGAAGCAGCAAATAAAAACATCAAGAGGATAGTGGAAAAAATGGTTGAGACATATAGAGATTGGCATGAGAAGTTGCCATTTGCCCTACATGCTTATAGAACATCTGTTCACACTTCTACTGGGGCAACACCATTTTCACTAGTGTATGGGATAGAAGCTGTACTGCCTGTTGAAGTTGAAATTCCATCCTTAAGGGTCCTGATGGAAACAAAGTTAGAAGAGGCTGATTGGGTGAGAGATCGTTACGAGCAGCTCAATTTCATTGAGGAAAAAAGAATGGCAGCATTGTGTCACGACCAACTGTATCAAAGGAGAATGATGAAAGCGCAGGATAAGAAGGTTCGACCAAGAAAATTCAGAGAAGGAGAATTGGTCCTGAAGAAGATTCTCCCAAATCAACCAGACAATAGAGGAAAATGGGCTCCAAATTGGGAAGGTCCTTATGTTGTGAAAAGGGCATTCTCTGGTGGGGCATTACTTTTGGTAGATATGGATGGAGATGATTTGCCAAACCCAATAAATTCAGATGCTGTGAAGAAGTATTATGCCTAAAAAAAAAAGAAAAAAGAGAAAGAAAAAAAAGAGAAAGAAAAAAAAAGAGAAAAAAAAAGAAAAAGAAAAAGAGATAGAGAAAAGGAGGATTCGAACTGAAAACCCGTAAAGGGCGGCTTGAATCAAGGAGACATATCTAAGTTGAAAACCTGAAAAGGCGACTTAGGTATGAGGAGAAAAGGCATTGAAGGGTCATGATATAGAAGCACTAATATGATTTGACAGGACTTTACGTGGTCAGATGACTTGAAGAGAATGAGATTTTCGGATGAGAATTTTGTATTAATTGATCAAAGTTATTTGAATTTTGGTGATTTGCCCAAAGCCTGTTTGAATAGTCCTACAGTTTTTGTTCAACCTTGCTTTGCCTTCACAGTTGGCTACCTTTTGTAATATTTTCAGATATTGAATAATACCATTCCTTTCATTTTCACTTACTATATCCTTACCTTGAGGGATTGAAAAATTGTGTTGCATTGATCTTGAAATTAGAATGGTAATGAATGTTTGCTTGGCAAAATATGTGAAAGACTCCTATATTATTTAGGAAAATGAAAGAAAAGGAAACTTGTGGATGAATGGAAATTGGAAATCAAGAAAAACCAATGAATAAGAAAGAATGAATGATGAGGTCTCAATAAAGATTTTAATCAGCAAATGAATGACCAGATGGAGAAGAAAGTAAAAAGAAGAAACAAGGGAGAAGATAAGATATAGAGGGCACAAAGACAAGAGATTCATTGGGAAAGAAACATGGAAGAAGGAAAATGAGAAAAGAAATAGGAAATATAAAGACAGGATGACAAATAGAAGAATGCATGAGATGGACTGATACAGAAAAACCTTGTTACTGCCACAGTTAAAGTTGAAATGCTTTTCAAAGAAAACATTGCATGAATAGAATAGAGTGTGTGAGTAATATTGCATGAATAAAACAGATTGCTTGAATGACATTGCATGGATAAAATAGACTGCATTACGTGGATAGAATTGATTGCATCAATAACATTGCATGGATAGACTAGATTGCATGAATGATGTTGCTTGAATAAGATAGCTTACATGAATGACATTGCATGGATAGAACAAGTTGCAATTGCATGGATAAGATAAATTTCCCAAGATTTCAAATTTTAACAAGACAAGAAATTTTAGAGGGGTTTCCTAAAATTTCAAAAATTAGACAAGATAGAAGTCTTGGAGGAGTTTCCCAAGATTTCAAATTTTGGACAAGAAAAAAAATTTTAGAGGGGTTTCCTAAGATTCAAAATTTGACAAGAAAAGAAGTTTTGGAGGGGTTTCCCAAAATTTCAAAAAAGAGAAGAAAAAGAATTTTAGAGGGGTTTCCTACGATTCAAAATTTGACAAGAAAAGAGATTTTAGAGGGATTTCCTAAAATTTCAAAAATTGGACAAGAATAGAAGTTTTGGAAGGGTTTCCCAAAATTTCAAAATTAGATAAGAAAAGGAATTTTAGAGGGGTTTCCTAAGATTCCAAATTTTTTGACAAGAAAAATTTTAGAGGGGTTTCCTAAAATTTTTTTAAAAAAAATCAGCTTTTTTGGACAAGATTTTAAAGTTTGACTGCCTGCCTGTTTAGGAGGAGCTTTTTGGACAAGATTTTAAAGTTTGACTGCCTGCCTATTTAGGAGGAGCATTTTGGACAAGATTTTAAAGTTTGACTGCCTGCCTGTTTAGGGGGAGCTTTTTGGACAAGATTTTAAAGTTTGACTGCCTTTCTGTTTAGAGGGAGCTTTTTGAAAAAAAAATTTTAATTAAAAAAAATGAGAAGTCAGACAAAAAAGGTGTCTATATCTTTGTGCAATTATTGTTTCACAGCAAATACACAAAGAGGGGCAGCTGTAGATACCCTATTTTGTCCGGGGTCTTAACTTGTAAAATTAATTAATTGAGTTAGAAAATATGGTATTTTTAACATTAGATTAGGATAATTAATTAATTTAAAATTAAAATAGGATTTTTATAGATTAGAATTAACATTAGGAAATTAAAATTAAAATGGGATTTAGGAATAAGAAAAACAAAAAAAATGAAATAAAAAATAAAAATAAGATTAATTTTAGATAGGATAATTAGATTATTAGATTTTTAGGATAATTATTATAATTTATATTATTAGAGTTTATGATAGATTAGAATTAGAGTTAGATAATTATTAAAGTAAGATAAAAATAAAGAGATTCACTTAGGCTAGGATATGGATACTACTTGTGTATATAAGGAGGGAGGTAGCACATAAAAAAGGGGACCATTTTTTTGCACAAAGCGACTTCATCAGCCATTATCATCATCGGATGCCATCACCATCTTCAAAAGCCACCCTCAGCCCTTGTTCATCATCACAGCCGAGCTTCCCTTCATCTTGCCCACGGTTCATCACCGACCTCTACTTGCTAGCCTGAGAATTCCCCTGCATCGAACTTCACTCCTACCTGTTACTGCTGATTGCACAGCCACCATTCCGCCCTGTTGTGCCACCTTCCTGCTTTGCCCTGCCTTACTTTGCCAGATATTCGACCAGCCACTGCGCCGCGTCATTGCTCAGCTCATCTTCATCGGACCAAACTTACAGGTTCTGTGTTCATCATCACCACCTAAGGGCTACGTTTTCTGCTACTCCGCCGCTGCTGCTGCATTACGTCGGCCCTTGCTGCTGCGTTTCTACCCAGCCTCGTCATCATCATCACCTGCTCCATTATCATCGCTGTTGGCTGGAAGAATTGCGACTAAGAGTTTGTTGTTGTTTAAAAACGTTGGAACAAAAGCTGTGATCGTGGGTAGCTAGCTAGCTCGATGTGAAGAGGAGTAAGAATTTGCTACAGGCTACGTGAAACCAAGTAAGACAGAAGAAAAGAACGTGTAGCAATAAAGAAAGAAAAGAAATAATCAAGTTAGCTCAGTTTTCCAGGTCTGTTTTTTTGTTGGTTAATTGATTAGTTAAAACAAATATAATCTAACAGCATGATTTGATAATTACTGGCATGATTAATTTAATATGGTAATGGTCTAACTTTGTTATTAAATCTGACTTAATAATTTAGAAAAATTTACATGATAATTAATTTGAGTTGATGACTGCTTGTAAAATATAATTTGTATATATGTGTTATTTGATTTGTTGTATGACTATAATATAGTACATTGATTTAGTTTGCATGTATGATTTTGATTTAACCATGTTGTGTGATTTAGATGAGTATTCTAAGGTTATAAAAAATATATGAACAATAAATATATATAATTAAAATCAAATAAATAAATGTGGATTATACCGATGATGACATTTTGAGGAAGTCAATTGAGACACCTTAGAGATGTCTAGGTGAGAGGATTCTTTCTTAAGTTGAGCCAAATTGATGGGATACTTTTGGGAGAATTTTCAATAAAATATAATTCATATTTATTTTAAGATTAAATAGAGATAAAAATTGATTAGTAAAGACTAAAATTAAATGAGCATAAATAAAAACAATAGATAAATAAAAGGATAATAAATAAGAAATAAGAATTAGATTGAGAATTAGATTTTATAGAATAAGTATGAATTATACCAAGAATGAAACTCCAAGAAAGTCAATTGAAACTCCTTGGAAATTTCTAGGTGAAAGAATCTTTCTTAAGTTGAGCCAAATTGATGGAATACTTTTGAAAGAATTTTTTTAATTAATTCATATTTATTTATAATAAAAATAAAAGTAAGATAAGATAGATGGATAAATAAAAATGAGCAAATAAAGACAAATAAACAAATAAAGATAAGATAAAGTATAAATCATAAATAGAATTATAATAAATAAGATAAATGAAAGAATAAATATGAGTTATGCCGATGATGAAATTTCAAGGAAGTCAATTGAGACTCCTTGGAAATTTCTAGGTGAGAAGGTTCCTTTTGAGCTGAACCAAAATTGATGGGATGCTTAAAAGTGAATTTTTAATAAAACATAATTCATGTTTATTTCTTAAAAATAAAGTAAATAAGAATATAAAAATATAAAAATAAATTAAAAATCTATGCAATTTATAAAATGAATAGGGAGTCAATATTAGAAACAAAATTAGGAAAAAAGGGAATCTCATAAAATATTAAAATTTATCCGACGATGGAGTTCAAGAAAGTCAATTGAGACTCCTTGAATATCTTGAGGTGAGAGGAATTTCTAAGGTTGGAGCCAAATTGATGGAAAAATCTTAGAAATTTTCCCAATATATAACTATATCGAAATTAATATAAACTTAAGGCAAACTATAAAGATAACCTAAAGCTAGTTGGTACCATTTTAGGATGGGCATTGTGGGGGTGCTAATCCTTCCCTGCACGTAACCGTACTCCCGAGTCTAAGAATCTTTGAACGTAGACCATGCCTTATCTTTAGACATGAATAGGTGACCAATCACACCTTAGGTTTGAACGGTTGGTGGTGACTCCTTGATATTAAGTCTAGCGGGTTAGGTCTTAGTACTTGACACGTTATGACAACTATAGGTCACCTAGATAAGTATTAAAGGAAAGTCGCGGCTTTCGTGTCGTGACAGATTTAATGGTATCAGAGCAATGGTTGGCCTGATGTCTGTGGATTTTTTTGGAAAGAAAAGAGTTAAACATCCCCAGTGGTACTATGTCATCTAAATACATAGAGAAAATAAATTATTATAAAATGAGTAAAAGGGAGTAAGAAAGTATAAATTGAGAATATTAAAGGGAAAATAGGCTCCAAAATTTTCGAAAAAAAAATTGGTTATCTTGTGATCAAATGAATGTCAGTTCGTTAAGGAACAGAAATGGACTTGGTGAGGGACTGAACAGTACTTTCTGTCCGAACCGAACTGAGACCTGAAAGTGATGGTATAAATGAGGGGAATGAAATATCATCATTAAATAGACATTAAGATCACCAATTGAGGGTAATTTGAAGAGAGAAAATTTTTAACCAAAAATGACCAAAATACCCTTGACTCCAATATTTTACAAGGAGCTAAAATAAACCATTACAGGTTGGAATTGAGTAATCTGATAGAGAAATTGATGATATAAAGCTGAATTACAAGCAAAATAATCCAATTGTGGATTTTAGTGAACTTCTCTATCGAAATCGAATGAGATCTAAATTGCTGGTATAAGTATCAGAAAGGATACTATCAATATATGGATGATCAGTTCATTGATTTAAATATATATTGAGGAGATAGAAATAAATGTCGAAATGACGAAAATGCTCCTATGTTCGGCGATGTTCGGAATAGTGTTAAAATCGAGCTGAATTGGAATCCATTGATAGAAATGGAGTTATTAATGGCACAGAGGATGTCATATGGATATAGCGATCCCTAGTACTGATTCCACTGACACTTAGATTTCAGACGCGACTATAAGTGACCCAGTGAACGGGCTGGGCATTCTCAAAGAGTACAGTACATATATGTAAAGGCGGATGGCGGACGGGCCGGGGCCTTATATGATGCGATCCAGAGAGTGCAGTGGAAATGTCATCAGATGATTAGCCCGGTTATTGACTGTAAGGGCCGAAAATTAAGAGTGTATTGAACGGGATCGTTGAATACTATGAAAAGTGAAGTGATTACAGGAATTGACTGATGAGGTGAATAGTACAGATAATGAAATACATACTGGTGTGGTTACTTATGGTTCTATACATTTTCACTACTTTGAGGTATCAAACAGATAATCTTATATAGAACCGACATATCTTGAAATATGTGCTACAGAATGAGGTACTATGTGGAGTACTGTGAATTAGAGAATAATTATAAGAACAAAGAAGTGATAAAAGAAGATGACAACTAACCTAAGTTCTTCAGGACCCTTGAGACAGAACTGTGATGGGCAACTCAATGATGGGCGACTCGTAGTGGATCATATGTTGTGAGATACAGGCAAACTATGTTATCGCCGACTCACAAGTAAGGGTAAACCTGAGGCGAAAGGATCGCCTAGGGGATGCTCGCCGATGGCCGATACGAACGGGCGAGACTCTTACAATTATCTCAATGGTAACACGAGTGTAAAGAACTAGGTACGTAAGGGTGCCAAGGTTCAAACCTCGTGGAGAATATACTCAAGGGAATTAAGCCTGAATTCATTAAATGGAAATGATTTTAAAGTGAATAACTGAATTGAAACGGGTAGCTGTAAAGTGTGTTGATAACCATTGTACTTGATACAGCTTACTAGAATGAGATTCGTAATGCTGTAAAGTATGACTAGGTGATGAAATCAAGGTAGAGTATGTATCAAAATGATTTGAATATCGAATGTCTCTGCCTTGAGAATACACAGTGTAAATGACAGGACTTGAGGATGAAATGTCCAAGATGATAAGAGATGGGTGATTAAAGAAAGCATCAGAGGTGATTCCCGATAAATTCTTCCAGAGTTATATAGATTGGAGAAATCGAGCTAACATTGACTTGGTTGATGATATGAAATTTAAATCCAAGCTTATATCGGAGAATATAGAAAGAATCCGAAAAGCTTAAGAAAGTAACTTTGAAAATCGAATGAATAATGAAATTCACGTGTAAAGGTGTGATTGATGAAAATACAGATAACGTAAATTTGATGATAATGAAATTGTCTGTATAAGTGTAAATGAAAGAAATACAAATGAATTGAGAAATAGATGAATTAAAAAGGATGTATTAATTTCCTATCATTAATAAAGTTCTGGTGAAGAACAAGTACTCATCTACATGAAAATAGACGCTTTATTGATCTGATTAGAGATATGTGAGGAGTTAATAAGACTAGCCTCAGTATAAAGTGTCCTTAGATAAAATATTGAAGATTGGTGTCCATAAGATGATGATTAGAACTCGGAGTCAATTTTACGAGTTCCTATTGGAGTTACAAGCTTAATGAGTTGCCTTGTGAAGTATATAAGCCTAAAGAATGAGGCATCCTTACATTAGTAAATTGATGAAATACTGATAGAGTCCAAAGTATAAATGGAACATGAGCAGCATTGTGATATGATCCTTAAACTCTTAAAGACTGTGGAATTGTGCTAAGATTGGCAACTAAGAGATTTGGCTAGACAGTATCTCCTTTTGAGATATATGATCTCGAGACGACAGGATGACAGTGAACCTGTCTGTGGTATACAGATAATGATTGAGATACGAAAGTAATGAGTCTAGCTAGATACGACTGCCAGTCTATAAAAGAGTGATGAGACTAGCTGTTTTATAGATGAGACCTAATTAAAGAAAATAAAGTCGGAGTTACGAAAAATAAAGAAAGGAGGAATTTAATTTGGATAAATGGAAATCCAAATTAAATAGGAAATGAAAAGGAGAAATAATTGGATATTAAGAAATCCAAAAATCAAATGAAATAAAAATGCGTATTTTATATATTTATATAATTAGATTATATAAATATATTTTAATAATTTTTATATAAATACATATGTATATATATGAAATATAGTATATATTATAAAATGAAATATATACTATTTTGTCTTAAATAAATACATATGTATACTTTTATATACAATTATGTATATAAATAAAAATGTATATGTATGAAATATATATTAATTAATTTAATTAAAGTGTAAATATATATATATATATATACTGTGAAAATAATATATATAAGTAATATAATTATATATATAATTATATATATATAAAAAAATCGACAAAAAGGATGAGAGTAAAAATATGAAGAGATAAAGGTGGAAATATGAAAACGAAAATGAAAGTGGAATAAGGAAATAAATTGCATGATGAGAAGGGAACATCAATATGAAAACAGTTCCCAAAGGTAAGACTGAAGGTGATTTGTGTTGGTTAACACATAACTGTGGCAAGATGTAAAATCAAGCCAACTTTGATAAGCGCAATTAATGATACTCAAAGGAGTAAGAAAATTGATATGTTTACTACTAGTATATAAATAGGAAATGATTGTACGTATAACCACCTCGACATGATAGAAATGGTGGAACTGTATAGATAATGTGACGACTAAACAGATGATTGGAGGATTCAATTGTAGAATCTAAATTATGAAAAGAGACTTAAAGACCATACTACATGAAGAGAATATGATAGTCTCATGAATTATGATTGTAAGAGATGATCTATAGTAAAGTCGGCAAATGAGATGCAGCCTTGGTGGAATAAATGTGAAAATGAATATTGTGGACAATAAAGAGTCCAAAAGAGAAATGATGATATGGAAGTGATTAAAGACTGATGATCTAAATAGAATCACTTTCCACTATCAGACTTCTAGATTCTCTAATGCCTTAGTCGAAGTATGTACACTTCCAGTGAGCCTTACATGTGATGGGAGTCTCTGAGTTGCCATATGCTAATGAGAGATAGCAAAAGGCTTTGAGATCCCAAGTGTATTAATAGCACCGCTCCATACTAATATATATATGAGCGTGAGATGTAGACGCTCCATGATATTGAGAGAGTGTGTGCATGGGATGTGAAAGCTACTGAACGATTACATACTACTGATTATAATGTATAAATAAGAGTTACCAAACTATATCGACTTGGCACTAATTGGGACAAATGGAGAATGAACAGTATGAATTAACTATGGTATAAAGGGAGATGAAAATTGTTAACTCCCAAATGGATAAAGAATGTAAGGGAGTATAAATATATGATAGAAGGCGATATGTAGTGGTATCAGAAGTGATTCTGATGTTAAAAATATGCTGACAGTATTATTTAAAAGATGATATAGAGGACAAGAATCATAAATATACGGAAGCATACCATCTCTAAATCTAAGTTAAATTTGGAGGACCAAATTTATTAAGGTGGGGAGGATGTGATAACCGCAAATTTCAATTCACAGTAAATATAAATCAATATAGTGAATTGGAGTAAATGGATTTTTAGGAAATTTTTAGAGGAATCAAGAGAACTATAAAATAATAAATTAAATGAAAATGTCATGAGGAAATTATTGAATTAATTTATGTGTATATAACAAGTATACATGAAAATGAATACATGGAAAATAAATAGAATTGATGTATAAAACATATTGTACATTAATTAAATGAGAAATGAGTATATTTGAAAATATATATATATATATATATATATATATACATACATACATATATCAAGTAAATATGTTTCATTTGCATGTATATTTATACGTGTATATAAACAAATAAATAAGGAAAATAGTGAAATATATATATATATTTATATATGAAGATTAAATGAAGATATGAACATATGTAGATGTGTGTATGTATTTCAGATAAATATATTTTAAAAAATATATAGCTATTTATCAAGAATAAATGTTATATATATTTTTGATACATGCTATAAAAATGTATAATTACAAAAATATATATAAAATAAATATTATATATTAATATAAAATTATTATATATATATATATATATATGTTAAAATAGTGAACATGGGACAAGCTTCCAAAGGAAGCTTGCCCACGTTAATTGTCTACTCAGCAAACTAATGGTCTACTAAACAGATCGAAAAAGTCTGCTTCGGTAGACGTTTTAAACAAAAAATAATATAATAATAAAATATATATATTATATATAATAATGAAAAATATATAAAAAAAAAAGAAAGAAGAGAAGTCTGCCCAGCAGACTTTTCAAGTCTGCTGAGCAGACCGACGTCTGCTTTAGTAGACCAATGTCTGCCAATGCAGACAAATAAAAAAAAGAATATAATAATAATAATAATAATAATAATAATAATAATAAAATATAATATATACAAAAAAAATAAACAAAGAAAAGGAATTGCTTCAGCAGAAATGCATCTACTGAAGCAAAAGACATAGTATATATATAAAAAAAAGATAGAATGAGGGAGAGCAGATCGGAGGAGCCGACCGGGAAGGGAGACTCGAGACGTCGCCGGCCAAGAAGAGGAAAATGGCTGATGGGCGACTGAAAAAAAAAAAGAAGGAGAAAATAGTAGATCGAAAAAGAAGGAGAAAAGAAGAAGAAAAGGAAAGAAAAATAGAGAAAAGGAAGGAGAGAAAGAAGGAGGAGCTACCAGCGTCGTCGGCGTTGCCTCCAGCTGCACATCGCCGTCACCATGGCGTTGCTCGCCGCCGGCAGGGCTAGGCTGAATTGATTTTGATCGGTTCAGCAGAAAAAAAATACAAGACAGAAAGAAAATGTTTGCAAAAAAAAATGTTAAGGAAATTATTATTATTATTATTATTATTATTATATTGTTGAATAAATCTTGAAAAATTTCCTAATTGTGAATATGAGTTGGATTTGAATTGTAGAGTAAACGTAGAAGGTGCGATTTGGAATTCGAAGAAGTTGGATGTTCGTCAAAGCCCTGAGCTTTGACGTTAGGTAAAATACTTTTATAAAGCATTAGTAGCATTATATTGTATGTGAGATTATGATTTTATATAATGCATTGATGGAATGATTTTTAATGGAATTGTGATTTTTTAATATGATGCATTGATTAAATTGATGTTAAAAATGCTAAGAGGACCCACAACTGATGGTGGGGGTCTTAGTAGAGACAGAGGAATTGTGAGAATCAACGGCTGTAGTATAAATTGTGTTTTCCTTGCAGGAGGTTTAGTAAAAATTTAGCCGTTATGCTGTCGAAATTCTCAGGAAAACTTTGAGGAAAAAGATTTAAGTTTCTCACGTAAATGGAATTTTGGAAATAATTACTGAAAAATAAACATTGAAAGGACTTTATGATATTGCCGGAAAAGTTTGATATTGAAATCGATGAGAAGATAGATCGTTGAAACACGATAATGTGATGAATTATATGGTTTAAACCTTATAGAATCGATAAATCAAGTAATTTTAATATCACAAATAGTATCAAGTTGAGATTGAGGTGGAATTATTTATTAGACGGATCATGGATAAAAGTGACAATGATTATATGATACAACCTAAAAGAGAAAAATCGAAATTGTGATTTAGATGGTCGAATGATAGAATTGCGGAATTATCAATCGAGTGATGATTATAGAATTGATAGATTCAAATAAATGGACCGTCTTAGTGGTATGATTGAGATAATGATAATAAGAAAGTAGATTGTGATATCTTATGGACATTTGATAGAACACACGTTTACATAAAAATGTACTTGTATATATCGATGTTAAATAGATGTGAACTGAAATTTTTGCAATAAGATGGATAGTCGCAAGACGACTTAAATGATTGAAACACTGTTGATAGTGGAAATTGGTAAATTCTTTTAAGTGGTAAATTGTCAATTAAAAATTGAATTGATGGCGTTTTATAAATAATTCTAGCATGATATTACATTCTACAGGCCATATGAAAGGTGAATTGAGGATTGTGATCTGATTTTATGATAGTGAATGAAATTGAACCGCAAGTCGAAAATTCTAAATATGCTCCAATAGGTCAAACCATATATGGATTTGATAAGCAATTATTGATCTTGTGGGTCTATGATCCTCGATGTCGACTCTGGAATAGATATCGAATGAGGATATTAGTATTTCATAATTTCAGTATCATGATGGCTATATGGAAACATGGTATTTAAATGCTCATAGATACTAAGAGGATTCACACTGATGATGTGGTTCGCCTGATATCTGTGGATACTTTTGGAAAGAAAAGAATTAAACATCCCTAGTGGTACTGTGTCATCTAAATACATAGAGAAAAAAAATGATTATAAATTGAGTAAAAGGGAGTGAGAAAGTATAAATTGAGAATATTAAAGGGAAAATAGGCTCCAAAATTTTCGAAAAAAAAATTGGTGATCTTATGATCTAAATGAAGGACAGTTCAGTAAGGAACAGAAATGGACTCGGTGAGGGCCAGAAAAGTACTTTCTGTCCGAACCGAACTGAGACTTGAAAGTGATGGTATAAAGGAGGGGAATAAAATATCATCATTAAATAGACTTTAAGATCACCAATTGAGGGTAATTTGAAGAGAGAGAAAATTTTTGACCAAAAATGACCAAAATACCCTTGACTCCAATATTTTACAAGGAGCTAAAATAAACCATTAGAGGTTGGAATTGAGTGATCTGATAGAGAAATTGATGATATAAAGATGAATTACAAGCAAAATAATCCAATTGTGGATTTTAGTGAACTTCTCTATCGAAATCGAATGAGATCTAAATTGCTGGTATAAGTATCAGAAAGGATACTATCAACATATGGATGATCAGTTCATTGATTTAAATATATATTCAGGAGATAGAAATAAATGTCGAAATGACGAAAATGCTCCTATGTTGGGCGATGTTCAGAATAGTGTTAAAACCGAGCTGAATTGGAATCCATTGATAGAAATGGAGTTATTAATGGCACAGAGGATGTCATATGGATATAGTGATCCCTATTACTGATTCCACTGACACTTAGATTTCAGACGTGACTATGATTGACCCAGTGAACGGGTTAGGCATTCTCAAAGAGTACAGTACACATATGTAAAAGCGGACGGCGGACGGGCCGGGGCCTTATATGATGCGATCCAGAGAGTGCAGTGGAAATGTCATCTGATGATTAGCCCGGTTATTGACTGTAAGGGCCGAAAATTAAGAGTGTATTGAACGAGATCGTTGAATACTATGAAAAGTGAAGTGATTATAGGAATTGACTGATGAGGTGAATAGTACAGATAATGAAATACATACTGGTGTGGTTACGTATGGTTCTATACATTTTCACTACTTTGAGGTATCAAACAGATAATCTTATATAGAACCGACATATCTTGAAATATGTGCTACAGAATGAGGTACTGTGTGGAGTACTGTGAATTAGAGAATAATTATAAGAACAGAGAAGTGATAAAAGAAGATGACAGCTAACCTAAGTTCTTCAGGACCCTTGAGACAGAACTGTGATGGGCGACTCAATGATGGGTGACCCGTAGTGGATCATGTGTTGTGAGATATAGGCAAACTATATTATCGCCGACTCACTAGTAAGGGTAAACCTGGGGCGAAAGGATCACCTATGGGATGCTCGCTGACGGCCGATACGAACGGGCAGGGCTCTTACAATTATCTCAATGGTAACACGAGTGTAAAGAACTAGGTACCTAAGGGTGCCAAGGTTCAAACCTCGTGGAGAATATACTCAAGGGAATTAAGCCTGAATTCATTAAATGGAAATGATTTTAAAGTGAATAACTGAATTGAAACGGGTAGCTGTAAAGTGTGTTGATAACCATTGTACTTGATACAGCTTACTAGAATGAGATTCGTAATGCTGTAAAGTATGACTAGGTGATGAAATCAAGGTAGAGTATGTATCAAAATGATTTGAATATCGAATGTCTCTGCCTTGAGAATACACAGTGTAAATGACAGGACATGAGGATGAAATGTCCAAGATGATAAGAGATGGGTGATTAAAGAAAGCATCGGAGGTGATTCCCGATAAATTCTTCCAGAGTTATATAGATTGGAGAAATCGAGCTAACATTGACTCGGTTGATGATATGAAATTTAAATCCAAGCTTATATCGGAGAATATAGAAAGAATCCGAAAAGCTTAAGAAAGTAACTTTGAAAATCGAATGAATAATGAAATTCACGTGTAAAGGTGTGATTGATGAAAATACAGATAACGTAAATTTGATGATAATGAAATTGTCTGTATAAGTGTAAATGAAAGAAATACAAATGAATTGAGAAATAGATGAATTAAAAAGGATGTATTAATTTCCTATCATTAATAAAGTTCTGGTGAAGAACAAGTACTCATCTACATGAAAATAGACGCTTTATTGATCTGATTAGAGATATGTGAGGAGTTAATAAGACTAGCCTCAGTATAAAGTGTCCTTAGATAAAATATTGAAGATTGGTGTCCATAAGATGATGATTAGAACTCGGAGTCAATTTTACGAGTTCCTATTGGAGTTACAAGCTTAATGAGTTGCCTTGTGAAGTATATAAGCCTAAAGAATGAGGCATCCTTACATTAGTAAATTGATGAAATACTGATAGAGTCCAAAGTATAAATGGAACATGAGTAGCATTGTGATATGATCCTTAAACTCTTAAAGACTGTGGAATTGTGCTAAGATTGGCAACTAAGAGATTTGGCTAGACAGTATCTCCTTTTGAGATATATGATCTTGAGACGACAGGATGACAGTGAACCTGTCTATGATATACAGATAATGATTGAGATACGAAAGTAATGAGTCTAGCTAGATACGACTGCCAGTCTATAAAAGAGTGATGAGACTAGCTGTTTTATAGATGAGACCTAATTAAAGAAAATAAAGTCGGAGTTACGAAAAATAAGGAAAGGAGGAATTTAATTTGGATAAATGGAAATCCAAATTAAATAGGAAATGAAAAGAAGAAATAATTGGATATTAAGAAATCCAAAAATCAAATGAAATAAAAATGCGTATTTTATATATTTATATAATTAGATTATATAAATATATTTTAATAATTTTTATATAAATACATATGTATATATATGAAATATAGTATATATTATAAAATGAAATATATACTATTTTGTCTTAAATAAATACATATATATACTTTTATATACAATTATGTATATAAATAAAAATGTATATGTATGAAATATATATTAATTAATTTAATTAAAGTGTAAAATATATATATATATATACTGTGAAAATAATATATATAAGTAATATAATTATATATATAATTATATATATATAAAAAAATCGACAAAAAGGATGAGAGTAAAAGTATGAAGAGATAAAGGTGGAAATATGAAAACGAAAATGAAAGTGGAATAAGGAAATAAATTGCATGATGAGAAGGGAACATCAATATGAAAACAGTTCCCAAAGGTAAGACTGAAGGTGATTTGTGTTGGTTATCACATTACTGTGGCAAGATGTAAAATCAAGCCAACTTTGATAAGCGCAATTAATGATACTCAAAGGAGTAAGAAAATTGATATGTTTACTACTAGTATATAAATAGGAAATGATTGTACGTATAACCACCTCGACATGATAGAAATGGTGGAACTGTATAGATAATGTGACGACTAAACAGATGATTGGAGGATTCAATTGTAGAATCTAAATTATGAAAAGAGACTTAAAGACCATACTACATGAAGAGAATATGATAGTCTCATGAATTATGATTGTAAGAGATGATCTATAGTAAAGTCGGCAAATGAGATGCAGCCTTGGTGGAATAAATGTGAAAATGAATATTGTGGACAATAAAGAGTCCAAAAGAGAAATGATGATATGGAAGTGATTAAAGACTGATGATCTAAATAGAATCACTTTCCACTATCAGACTTCTAGATTCTCTAATGCCTTAGTCGAAGTATGTACACTTCCAGTGAGCCTTACATGTGATGGGAGTCTCTGAGTTGCCATATGCTAATGAGAGATAGCAAAAGGCTTTGAGATCCCAAGTGTATTAATAGCACCACTCCATACTAATATATATATGAGCGTGAGATGTAAACGCTCCATGATATTGAGAGAGTGTGTGCATGGGATGTGAAAGCTACTGGAACGATTACATACTACTGATTATAATGTATAAATAAGAGTTACCAAACTATATCGACTTGGCACTAATTGTGACAAATGGAGAATGAACAGTATGAATTAACTATGGTATAAAGGGAGATGAAAATTGTTAACTCCCAAATGGATAAAGAATGTAAGGGAATATAAATATATGATAGAAGGCGATATGTAGTGGTATCAGAAGTGATTCTGATGTTAAAAATATGCTGACAGTATTATTTAAAAGATGATATAGAGGACAAGAATCATAAATATACGGAAGCATACCATCTCTAAATCTAAGTTAAATTTGGAGGACCAAATTTATTAAGGTGGGGGGCGGAGGGAGGGAAATGTGTGATAACCGCAAATGTTCAATTCACAGAAAATATAAATCAATATAGTGAATTGAGAGTAAATGGATTTTTAGGAAATTTTTAGAGGGAATCAAGAGAACTATAAAATAATAAATTAAATGAAAATGTCATGAGGAAATTATTGAATTAATTTATGTGTATAACAAGTATACATGAAAATGAATACATGGAAAAAATAAATAGAATTGATGTATAAAACATATTGTACATTAATTAAATGAGAAATGAGGTATATTTGAAAAATATATATATACATACATACATATATCAAGTAAATATGTTTCATTTGCATGTATATTTATACGTGTATATATAAACAAATAAATAATGGGGAAAAGTAGTGAATTATATATATATATATATATATTTATATATGAATATTAAATGAAGATATGAACATATGTAGATGTGTGTATGTATTTCAGATAAATATATTTTAAAAAATATATATAGCTATTTATCAAGAATAAATGTTATATATATTTTTGATACATGCTATAAAAATGTATAATTACAAAAATATATTTATAAATGAATATTAAATGAAGATATGAACATATGTAGATGTGTGTATGTATTTCAGATAAATATATTTTAAAAAATATATATAGCTATTTATCAAGAATAAATGTTATATATATTTTTGATACATGCTATAAAAATGTATAATTACAAAAATATATTTATAAAATAAATATTATATATTAATATAAAATTATTATATATATATATATGTTAAAATAGTGAACATGGGACAAGCTTCCAAAGGAAGCTTGCCCACGTTAATTGTCTGCTCAGCAAACTAATGGTCTACTAAACAGATCGAAAAAGTCTGCTTCGGTAGATGTTTTAAACAAAAAAATAATATAATAATAAAATATATATATTAAATATAATAATGAAAAATATATAAAAAAAAAAGAAAGAAGAGAAGTCTGCCCAGCAGACTTTTCAAGTCTGCTGAGCAGACCGACGTCTGCTTTAGAGAGTAGACCCTACGGTTTGCTTTAGTAGACCAATGTCTGCCAATGCAGACAAATAAAAAAAAGGAATATAATAATAATAAAAATAAAATATAATATATACAAAAAAATAAACAAAGAAAAGGAATTGCTTCAGCAGAAATGCATCTACTGAAGCAAAAGACATAGTATATATATAAAAAAAAGATAGAATGAGGGAGAGCAGATCGTAGGAGCCGACAGGGAAGGGAGACTGGAGACGTCGCCGGCCAAGAAGAGGAAAATGGCTGATCGGCGACTGAAAAAAAAGGAGAAAATAGTACATCGAAAAAGAAGGAAAAAAGAAGAAGAAAAGGAAAGAAAAATAGAGAAAAGGAAGGAGAGAAAGAAGGAGGAGCTACCAGCGTCACTGGCGTTGCCTCCAGCTGCACATCGCCGTCACCATGGCGTTGCTCGCCGCCGGCAGGGCTAGGCTGAATTGATTTTGATCGGTTCAGCAGAAAAAAAAATACAAGACAGAAAGAAAATGTTAGCAAAAAAAAAATGTTAAGGAAATTATTATTATTATTATTATTATTATTATTATATTGTTGAATAAATCTTGAAAAATTTCCTAAGTGTGAATATGAGTTGGATTTGAATTGTAGAGTAAACGTAGAAGGTGCGATTTGGAATTCGAAGAAGTTGGATGTTCGTCAAAGCCCTGAGCTTTGACGTTAGGTAAAATACTTTTATAAAGCATTAGTAGCATTATATTGTATGTGAGATTATGATTTTATATAATGCATTGATGGAATGATTTTTAATGGAATTGTGATTTTTTAATATGATGCATTGATTAAATTGATGTTAAAAATACTAAGAGGACCCACAACTGATGGTGGGGGTCTCAGTAGAGACAGAGGAATTGTGAGAATCAACGGCTGTAGTATAAATTGTGTTTTCCTTGCAGGAGGTTTAGTAAAAATTTAGCCGTTATGCTGTCGATATTCTCAGGAAAACTTTGAGGAAAAGGATTTAAGTTTCTCACGTAAATGGAATTTTGGAAATAATTACTGAAAAATAAACATTGAAAGGACTTTATAATATTGCCGGAAAAGTTTGATATTGAAATCGATGAGAAGATAGATCGTTGAAACACGATAATGTGATGAATTATATGGTTTAAACCTTATAGAATCGATAAATCAAGTAATTTTAATATCACAAATAGTATCAAGTTGAGATTGAGGTGGAATTATTTATTAGACGGATCATGGATAAAAGTGACAATGATTATATGATACAACTTAAAAGAGAAAAATCGAAATTGTGATTTAGATGGTCGAATGATAGAATTGCGGAATTATCAATCGAGTGATGATTATAGAATTGATAAATTCAAATAAATAGACCGTCTTATGGACATTGATAGAACACACGTTTACATAAAAATGTACTTGTATATATCGATGTTAAATAGATGTGAACTGAAACTTTTGCAATAATATGGATAGTCACAAGACGACTTAAATGATTGAAACACTGTTGATAGTGGAAATTGGTAAATTCTTTTAAGTGGTAAATTGTCAATTAAAAATTGAATTGATGGCATTTTATAAAAAATTCTAGCATGATATTACATTCTACAGGCCATATGAAAGGTGAATTGAGGATTGTGATCTGATTTTATGATAGTGAATGAAATTGAACCGCAAGTCGCAAATTCTAAATATGTACCAATAGGTCAAACCATAAATGGATTTGATAAGCAATTATTGATCTTGTGGGTCTATGATCCTCGATGTCGACTCTGGAATAGATATTGAATGAGGATATTAGTATTTCATAATTTCAGTATCATGATGGCTATATGGAAACATGGTATTTAAATGCTCATAGATACTAAGAGGATTCACACTGATGATGTGGTTAGCCTGATGTCTGTGGATACTTTTGGAAAGAAAAGAATTAAACATCCCAGTGGTACTGTGTCATCTAAATACATAGAGAAAATAAATGATTATAAATTGAGTAAAAGGGAGTGAGAAAGTATAAATTGAGAATATTAAAGGGAAAATAGGCTCCAAAATTTTCGAAAAAAAAATTGGTGATCTTATGATCTAAATGAAGGTCAGTTCGGTAAGGAACAGAAATGGACTCGGTGAGGGCCCGAACAGTACTTTCTGTCCGAACTAAACTGAGACCTGAAAGTGATGGTATAAAGGAAGGGAATGAAATATCATCATTAAATAGACTTTAAGATCACCAATTGAGGGTAATTTGAAGAGAGAGAAAATTTTTGACCAAAAATGACCAAAATACCCTTGACTCCAATATTTTACAAGGAGCTAAAATAAACCATTAGAGGTTGGAATTGAGTGATCTGATAGAGAAATTGATGATATAAAGCTGAATTACAAGCGAATAATCCAATTGTGGATTTTAGTGAACTTCTCTATCGAAATCGAATGAGATCTAAATTGCTGGTATAAGTATCAGAAAGGATACTATCAACATATGGATGATCAGTTCATTGATTTAAATATATATTGAGGAGATAGAAATAAATGTCGAAATGACGAAAATGCTCCTATGTTGGGCGATGTTCAGAATAGTGTTAAAACCGAGCTAAATTGGAATCCATTGATAGAAATGGAGTTATTAATGGCACAGAGGATGTCATATGGATATAGCGATCCCTATTACTGATTCCACTGACACTTAGATTTCAGACACGACTATGGGTGACCTAGTGAACGGGTTGGGCTTTCTCAAAGAGTACGGTACACATATGTAAAGGTGGACGGCGGACGGGCCGGGGCCTTATATGATGCGATCCAGAGAGTGCAGTCGAAATGTCATCAGATGATTAGCCTGGTTATTGACTGTAAGGGCCGAAAATTAAGAGTGTATTGAATGGGATCGTTGAATACTATGAAAAGTGAAGTGATTATAGGAATTGACTGATGAGGTGAATAGTACAGATAATGAAATACATACTGGTGTGGTTACTTATGGTTCTATACATTTTCACTACTTTGAGGTATCAAACAGATAATCTTATATAGAACTGACATATCTTGAAATATGTGCTACAGAATGAGGTACTGTGTGGAGTACTGTGAATTAGAGAATAATTATAAGAACAGAGAAGTGATAAAAGAAGATGACAACTGACCTAAGTTCTTCAGGACCTTTGAGACAGAACTGTGATGGGCGACTCAATGATGGGCGACCCGTAGTGGATCATGTGTTGTGAGATACAGGCAAACTATATTATCGCCGACTCACTAGTAAGGGTAAACCTGGGGCGAAAGGATCGCCTAGGGGATGCTCGCTGACGGCCGATACAAACGGGCAGGGCTCTTACAATTATCTCAATGGTAACACGAGTGTAAAGAACTAGGTACCTAAGGGTGCCAAGGTTCAAACCTTGTGGAGAATATACTCAAGGGAATTAAGCCTGAATTCATTAAATGGAAATGTTTTTAAAGTGAATAACTGAATTGAAATGGGTAGCTGTAAAGTGTGTTGATAACCATTGTACTTGATATAGCTTACTAGAACGAGATTCGTAATGCTGTAAAGTATGACTAGGTGATGAAATCAAGGTAGAGTATGTATCAAAATTATTTGAATATCGAATGTCTCTGCCTTGAGAATACACAGTGTAAATGATAGGACATGAGAATGAAATGTCCAAGATGATAAGAGATGGGTGATTAAAGAAAGCATCGGAGGTGATTCCCGATAAATTCTTCCAGAGTTATATAGATTGGAGAAATCAAGCTAACATTGACTCGGTTGATGATATGAAATTTAAATCCAAGCTTATATCGGAGAATATAGAAAGAATCCGAAAAGCTGAAGAAAGTAACTTTGAAAATCGAATGAATAATGAAATTCACGTGTAAAGGTGTGATTGATGAAAATAGAGATAACAGAAATTTGATGATAATGAAATTGTCTGTATAAGTGTAAATGAAAGAAATACAAATGATATTGAGAAATAGATGAATTAAAAAGGATGTATTAATTTCCTATCATTAATAAAGTTCTGGTGAAGAACAAGTACTCATCTACATGAAAATAAACGCTTTATCGATCTAATTAGAGATATGTGAGGAGTTAATAAGACTAGCCTCAGTATAAAGTGTCCTTAGATAAAAGATTGAAGATTGGTGTCCATAAGATGGTGATTAGAACTCGGAGTGAATTTTTCGAGTTCCTATTGAAGTTACAAGGTTAATGAGTCGCCTTGTGAAGTATATAAGCCTAAAGAATGAGGCATCCTTACATGAGTAAATTGATGAAATACTGATAGAGTCTAAAGTATAAATGGAACATGAGCAGCATTGTGATATGATCCTTAAACTCTTAAAGACTGTGGAATTGTGCTAAGATTGGCAACTAAGAGATTTGACTAGACAGTATCTCCTTTTGAGATATATGATCTCGGGACGACAAGATGACAGTGAACCTGTCTATGATATACAGATAATGATTGAGATACGAAAGTAATGAGTCTAGCTAGATACCACTACCAGTCTATAAAAGAGTGATGAGACTAGCTGTTCTATAGATGAGACCTAATTAAAGAAAATAAAGTCGGAGTTACGAAAAATAAGGAAAGGAGGAATTTAATTTGGATAAATGGAAATCCAAATTAAATAGGAAATGAAAAGGAGAAATAATTGGATATTAAGAAATCCAAAAATCAAATGAAATAAAAATGCGTATATTATATATTTATATAATTAGATTATATAAATATATTTTAATAATTTTTATATAAATACATATGTATATATATGAAATATAGTATATATTATAAAATGAAATATATACTATTTTGTCTTAAATAAATACATATGTATACTTTTATATACAATTATGTATATAAATAAATATGTATATGTATGAAATATATATATTAATTAATTTAATTAAAGTGTAAATATATATATACTGTGAAAATAAAATATATATATACTATTAGTAATATAATTATATATATAATTATATATATAAAAAAAATCGACAAAAAGGATGAGAGTAAAAATATGAAGAGATAAAGGTGGAAATATGAAAACGAAAATGAAAGTGGTATAAGGAAATAAATTGCATGATGTGAAGGGAACATCAATATGAAACAATTCCCGAAGGTAAGACTGAAGGTGATTTGTGTTGGTTATGACATAACTGTGGCAAGATATAAAATCAAGCCAACTTTGATAAGCGCAATTAATGATACTTAAAGGAGTAAGAAAATTGATATGTTTACTACCAGTATATAAATAGGAAATGTTTGTACGTGTAACTACCTCGACATGATAGAAATGGTGGAACTGTATAGATAATGTGACAACTAAACGGATGATTGGAGGATTCAATTGTAGAATCTAAATTATGAAAAGAGACTTAAAGACCATACTACATGAAGAGAATATGATAGTCTCATGAATTATGATTGTAAGAGATGATCTATAGTAAAGTCGGCAAATGAGATGCAGCCTTGGTGGAATAAGTGTGAAAATGAATATTGTGGACAATAAAGAGTCCAAAAGAGAAATGATGATATGGAAGTGATTAAAGACTGATGATCTAAATAGAATCACTTTCCACTGTCAGACTTCTAGATTCTCTAGTGCCTTAGTCGAAGTATGTACACTTCCAGTGAGCCTTACATGTGATGGGAGTCTCTGAGTTACCATATGCTAATGAGAGATAGCAAAAGGCTTTGAGATCCCAAGTGTATTAATAACACCGCTCCATACTAATATATATATGAGCGTGAGATGTAGACGCTCCATGATATTGAGAGAGTGTGTGCATGGGATGTGAAAGCTACTGGAATGATTACATACTACTGATTATAATGTATAAATAAGAGTTACCAAACTATATCGACTTGGCACTAATTGGGACAAATGGAGAATGAATAGTATGAATTAACTATGGTATAAAGGGAGATGAAAATTGTTAACTCCCAAATGGATAAAGAATGTAAGGGAGTATAAATATATGATAGAAGGCGATATGTAGTGGTATCAGAAGTGATTCTGATGTTAAAAATATGCTGACAGTATTATTTAAAAGATGATATAGAGGACATAAATATACGAAAGCATACCATCTCTAAATCTAAGTTAAATTTGGAGGACCAAATTTATTAAGGTGGGGAGGATGTGATAACCGCAAATTTCAATTCACAGTAAATATAAATCAATATAGTGAGTTGGAGTAAATGGATTTTTATGGAATTTTTAGAGGAATCAAGAGAACTATAAAACAATAAATTAAATGAAAATGTCATGAGGAAATTAATGAATTAATTTATGTGTATATAACAAGTATACATGAAAATGAATACATGGAAAATAAATAGAATTGATGTATAAAACATATTGTACATTAATTAAATGAGAAATGAGTATATTTGAATATATATAATATATATATATACACACACACACATACATATATCAAGTAAATATGTTTCATTTGCATGTATATTTATACGTGTATATAAACAAATGAATAAGGAAAATATATAGAAATATATATATATATATATATATATGAAGATTAAATGAAGATATGAACATATGTAGATGTGTGTATGTATTTCAGATAAATATATTTTAAAAAATATATATAGCTATTTATCAAGAATAAATGTTATATATATATTTGATACATGCTATAAAAATGTATAATTACAAATATATATATATAAAATAAATATTATATATTATTATAAAATTATTATATATATGTTAAAATAGTGAACATGTGCCCACGTTAATTGTCTGCTCAGCAAACTATTGGTCTACTGAACAGATCGAAAAAGTCTGCTTCGGTAGACGTTTTAAGCAAAAAAAATAATATAATAATAAAATATATATTAAATATAATAGTGAAAAATATATAAAAAAAAAAGAAAGAAGAGAAGTCTGCCCAGCAGACTTTTCAAGTCTGCCCAGCAGACTTTTCAAGTCTGCTGAGCAGACCAACGTCTACTTTAGAGAGTAGACCCTACGGTCTGCTTTAACAGACCAATGTCTGCCAATGTAGACAAATAAAAAAAAGGAATATAATAATAATAATAAAATATAATATATACAAAAAAAATAAACAAAGAAAAGGAATTGCTTCAGCAGAAATGCATCTACTGAAGCAAAAGACTTAGTATATATATAAAAAAAAAACAATAGAATGAGGGAGAGCAGATCGAAGGAGATGACCGGGAAGGGAGGTTGGAGACGTCGCCGACCAAGAAGAGGAAAATGGCTGATCGGCGACTGAAAAAAGAAAGAAAGAGAAAACACAAGATCGAAAAAGAAGGAAAAAAGAAGAAGAAAAGGAAAGAAAAATAGAGAAAAGGAAGGAGAGAAAGAAGGAGGAGCTACCAGCGTCGCCGGCGTTGCCTCCAGCTGCATGTCGCCGTCACCATGGCGTTGCTCGCCGCTGGCAGGGCTAGGCTGAATCGATTTTGATCGGTTCAGCAGAAAAAAAATACAAGACAGAAAGAAAATGTTAGCAAAAAAAATGTTAAGGAAATTATTATTATTATTATTATTATTATTATTATTATATTGTTGAATAAATCTTGAAAAATTTCCTAAGTGTGAATATGAGTTGGATTTGAATTGTAGAGTAAACGTAGAAGCTGCGATTTGGAATTCGAAGAAGTTGGATGTTCGTCAAAGCCCTGAGCTTTGACGTTAGGTAAAATACTTTTATAAAGCATTAGTCGTATTATATTGTATGTGGGATTATGATTTTATATAATGCATTGATGGAACGATTTTTAATGGAATTGTGATTTTTTAATATGATGCATTGATTAAATTGATGTTAAAAATACTAAGAGGACCCATAACTGTTGGTGGGGGTCTTAGCAGAGACAGAGGAATTGTGAGAATCAACGGCTGTAGTATAAATTGTGTTTTCCTTGTAGGAGGTTTAGTAAAAATTTAGCCGTTATGCTGTCGAAATTCTTAGGAAAACGTTGAGGAAAAAGATTTAAGTTTCTCACGTAAATGGAATTTTGGAAATAATTACCGAAAAATAAACATTGAAAGGACTTTATGATATTGCCGGAAAAGTTTGATATTGAAATCGATGAGAAGATAGATCGTTGAAACACGATAATGTGATGAATTATATGGTTTAAACCTTATAGAATCGATAAATCAAGTAATTTTAATATCACAAATAGTATCAAGTTGAGATTGAGGTGGAATTATTTATTAGACGGATCACGGATAAAAGTGACGATGATTATATGATACAACTTAAAAGAGAAAAATCGAAATTGTGATTTAGATGATCGAATGATAGAATTGAGGAATTATCAATCGAGTGATGATTATAGAATTGATAGATTCAAATAAATGGATGGTCTTAGTGGTATGATTGAGATAATAATAATAAGAAAGTAGATTGTGATATCTTATGGACATTTGATAGAACACACGTTTACATAAAATTGTACTTGTACATATCGATGTTAAATAGATGTGAACTGAAATTTTTGCAATAATATGGATAGTTGCAAGACGACTTAAATGATTGAAACACTGTTGATAGTGGAAATTGGCAAATTCTTTTAAGTGGTAAATTGTCAATTAAAAATTGAATTGATGGCATTTTATAAATAATTCTAGCATGATATTACATTCTACAGGCCATATGAAAGGTGAATTGAGGATTGTGATCTGATTTTATGATAGTGAATGAAATTGAACCGCAAGTCGAAAATTCTAAATATGTACCAATAGGTCAAACCATAAATGGATTTGATAAGCGATTATTGATCTTGTGGTTCTATGATCCTCGATGTCGACTCTGGAATAGATATCGAATGAGGATATTAGTATTTCATAATTTCAGTATCATGATGGCTATATGGAAACATGGTATTTAAATGCTCATAGATACTAAGAGGATTCACACTGATGATGTGGTTCTAGTATTGATAATGAAATGTACAAATGATTATTATAGTCGATAATTATCGAAAAAGGATATTGAATACCGAATGGTTTGAATACCAAGTGATCTGATTATTGAACAATTAGAGTACTGAACAATTTGAATACTGAATGAAATGAATATTGAATGATTTGAATAGTGATTTAATGATTGGACAGAAAGAAAGTCTTGAAATCGAATAATTGATGGTGATAAAGTTAAATGAATCGCTTCACTGTATTTGATGAAAATATTACCGAAGTTGCATACTGAAATGTTTTATAGCATCGCTTTTAAGTATAACTTATTACAACTTGAGATGTTATACTAACACTTATATGAATGCTATAAAGTATAGATTAGCTTTAAAAAGAAAGTATATGGTATATACGTATTTTTATATACGAAACCTCTTAAAGAACTTCGCCATATGCTTTACATGATTTTAAAGAGAAAAGCTAAAGATTTAAATGTTTTATGGGATTGTAGGCACCCTAAAAGAATTAAATTCAATAAAGCATGGTGGAAACCGCCTAATTGGAGCTTTGCTTATTTGGCAGAGATGCTTGTCCGACAATAGTCGTGGACAGGTCTCAGTCACGCTTGATTAGTGGGGCTGAGAGAGATGAGGTCTATGGCCATAGATAGCACCCTAGTTGGTTTCCAGGGGACGATGACATGATTTTCACTGATAGCTACAGTGATTTAAGTCTTTATTGATAGAGATGATAGGGATCTAGCCTAGTCTCTAACTGATATGATATGAAGTCTAGAGTATGATTTTATTGATATGAACTCTAGACTTGACATGATTTATACAGCACATGAAACATTCTTGAGATAAATATGAAATATGTTTTGAAACTGTACATGTTTTAAACATGTTTTAAAAGTACATGATATATGATTTCGACAGTTATATGATTTATATATGATTTTGTGTCGAACATGACATGATATGCGATCTAGAGTATAATTTGATTTGATATGAACTCTAGACCTTATATGACTTATAGTATATAAAAAATGTTTTGAAAACACATGTTTCAGACATGCTCTAAAAACGAATACATGATTTGCAATTGTACATGCATCGATCATGTTTTTTTAAAATAATTATGAAATGAATTGAAAGTTATATGTGAAGCATGTTATGAAGTATATATAATGTGATTTGAAATGATAGCAGTTTATACAGTGAAGTTACATAAGCTGCTTACTAAATCATTAGTGTATTGTACAAAAACATGAAGAGTATATGAGGAGTATCATGACTTGATGGTAACGATATTTCGTCTACATGATGTCATGATATGATATGATACATGAATATAGAATTTATACGAAGAGGATTATGACTTCGTACCACTGTGATCATGATTTCTCTATATAGAAAGTGATATGAGATGATAGAATACAGGAGTACGATTATGAAACATAAAGTGATTTGATATGATATTTCAATTAGACATGATGTACTCCGAGATTGAGGAAAGTATAGACTAATAGTATATGACATTCAAATTGGACACGACATATTGTTGTGCGATGCACTATAGTATAAGGATGAGAAGATTGAAAAAGTGATTATGATGATTTATTTAAAAGTATAAGTGAGAGACAGATGACAAGAAATAAGATAATAATATGTTATCGATGAGAAAGGATTAACTGTAATTGCAAACTTGCAAGTTTTAAGCATTGCAGTTTAAGACAGTATAATCCTACTCTTGTATTTATATTAGTATCTTACTGAGCCGTGGTTTTGCTCACTCCACTAAATTTCATCTCTTTCAGACTATTGAAGTTAACATCTGCTATGTGAGCTGTTAAGTGGGCATCAGAGACGGTGTATGGACTTGGTACTAGTCTTCTAAGGTATATGTTCCTTATAAAATACTTGTTTACATGTAAGACTTAAATTGATGCACAGTACATATTCTTTTTAACAAGTTGGGATGTAACTAAGAACCGTTTCCTTGTTAGCTTAATATTTAAATGAAATGACTATAGGTCACCTAGATAGTATAGTAACTACACCAACACCGAATATAAACCTTAAAATGAAAAAGAAAAATTTAATCCATAAATTTTTAGACTAAGAAAAGTATAAGTATTAAAGGAAAGTTGCGGCCTTCGGGTCGTGACAGAAGGTGTATGCTGCTTTATAAAAATAAACACAATATCCTTCAAAACATTTATTTTCCCTAACAACATACCCAGTTGGAAAACAGTGGATATAGTAAACAGTCTTTAATATTCAAATCACTGGCTAAACAGTTTACAATATAGTATAGTAAACAGTAAACAGGATTCAATAAATCCTTTCAGTAAACAGAAATTAATAAGTTGAGACTAGGCATCACCCTACAATTAAATCATGCTATCATCGTTCCCGAAGGAACGTAGTAATCATCCCCAAAGGGATATAGTAGATCTATGGCCACAATCTATAGGTGGTCCTCGGGTACACTTGCCAGGTGATCTCGAGACCTCTGATGACTTGGCGGGTCAATCAGCCTCGTGAATAGTAATGCACGAAACTCGGGGCCTAAAGTCTCAAAAATCACTTTATATCTCATAAAGAACCCTTAAGGAATATTTCACATATTTCATCATTTCTTTAAAATGATCGTTTTCCAAAAAGGTATTATATTTTCTGTTTACAAAACACAGTAAAAACAACCTGTAATCTCATCATTTTACGTGTGAGAAAAACACGAGTTAAACTGGCTCGCCCATTACAGCTCGCCCATCGCAATGGATTGAGCTCGCATGTTTTCATTCGCCCACTTTGGCGAACTAACATCGCCCATTATGGCTCTCACACCGAGCTGAACTGGGGGTTGCCCACGAAATCTTTCTTTAGAAAAAATAAGGGATCGCCCATTGTTGGCTCGCCCAGAATTATATCAAAGGGGTTGCCTATCTTTGGCTCGCCCGGATTTTTATTAAAACAGGGTCGCCTATCTTTGGCTCACTCAAAATATCACAAAGGGATTGCCTATCTTTGGCTCGCCTAGAAACAACATAGGGGTCAGCTTTATAGCTCGCCCAAATCATGGTTTATGAAAACAGTTTATCAAACTAATGCATGTTTCAAATCAAATCATTTTCTCAGTATTTCCATAAAATTTAACTCCACAGAACATGCATTCACTTCACTCACATCTCCCTTACCTGCTCTTACGAAGCCTAGCTTTCCGATCGCCTTTATCAATTCTCAATTCCCAGTTACAAAATAAATTATCAAGACTATCAATATATTCTGTTTGAATCTTTCCAACACTTTGGGGAGACTTGAGGCTAATCCTCTAGCTCGCCCAATATAACTCGCCATTCATATTTTGGCTTATGCATAGGAGATCGCCCACAATTCAACTCGCCATGCCTATGCATGTGAGTTCGCCATACACGGCTTTTTATTCAGAGGTGGGCTTGCCTATGAATTAAACTAGCATGTGGCGACCTCGCCCATTATACCACGCTCCATATTATTTAGCTCGCCTATAATAGCTGAGCTCGCCTATTTCTCATCACTTTTACACCGTTTCCAGCACTTTCCTTGTTTATTCTTGATTATTTTCTAGACCACATCTTGTTCTAGTTTCTTATGTCCTAACAAGATTTAACTAAAATAAGGCTATATCTATGTTTCTTACGGTATAAAACATAGAAATATACCAATAAACATCAAGAGAACCAACGAAATATGGAACTCACCTTAACTGAGTTGCACTTCCAGAACAGAGTGTTTTCTGTCTCACGTTAGTTTTACTTTGCTTATTCCTTAGCTCTTCAAATGATGGAGAAAAGGTTTAGCTAACTAAAGGATGAAATTTCATGGCTCACGTATGAAAGGAACAGAAGAAACGAGATTTGAGCTTGCAGTAAAACATAATGGACGAGAAGCAGTAGAGTGGTTTTCGAAGAAGATGAAGTTTGCTAATGTCGGTTTTCTCATGAAGTCTTCTTATATAGTCCTGTTAATCCAATCAAAACCTACCACCTATTTCTTATCCCGTTTTCTTTCATCATTTCACGTCTTTCATGCATTAAAAACTTGAAGAAAACTGCAGCAAAAAGGGCGGCAGTGCAGATTAATTTTGCTACTCAGTTTGACTTACTTCTGCTCTTTTTTGCTTATTTTGTTCAACAAAATTCCACATGTACCATAAAATTTTTCTTATTATTTATATACACCATATTATAAATTTTTGTTCCAATAATTCCGTAGTTCAAAGTGGAAATTCACATTCAATATTTATTTAATCTCACTAAATTATTTATTTCCACTATCAATCATTTACAATTATGGTGTACAGTGAAATAAAATCAGGTCTCATAGAATCTATGATTGTAAGTTGTTCTATAGAATAGAAACATAAATATGCTTCACACTTGATCTTTTTTCACATTGATGACTTTGAGCTATATCAATCTATCTATTTATTTTCTGTTGTGTTTTGCAATTGATACATGGAGTGGTCATCTTTCAAACTTTAGTTTCTAAATGTTACTTCTTTCTTAACAATCATCATCATCATCATCATCATCAGAGCCTTTATCCCAATAGATTGGGGTAGGCTATATGAACCAATAACTAAAATCACGTTAGATCGTCCAGATGTATTCTCTGCCTCCATAGATTCCTATTCAAGGCCATTTGCTCATCTAATTCTAAAACCTCCATGTCTTTCCAAACTACTTCCTTCCAAGTCTTTTTCGGTCTTTCTCTAGTCTTAACCCTTCTCTCAACATCCATAGCCTCTATTCTCCTAACTGGAGCATCTATAGGTCTACGTCTTACATGTCCAAACCAATGTAAACGATTTGCACACATTTTGTCTTCGATAGGTACCACTCCAATCATCTTACGAATATCATCATTTCTCATTCTATCCTTTCTTGTATATCCACATATCCACCGTAATATTCTCATTTCTGTTACACTCATCTTTTGTGTATGTAGCTTCTTAGTCGCCCAACATTCACTACCATATAACAATGTTGGTCTAACAACTGTCCTATAAAACTTGCCTTTCAACCATGTAGGAATTTCTTTATCTCACAACACACCTGTAGCACTTCTCCACTTACTCCATCCAGCCTGGATCCTATAGGTCACATCACCATCAATCTCTCCATCCATCTGTACTATTGATCCCAAGTATCGAAAATGATCCCGCTTAGGTATCGCCACCCCATCTAACTTCACTACATCATGCTCTTCCAGTCGGTTAGAACTGAATTTACACTCCATGTATTCAGTCTTCACTCTGCTTAGTTTAAATCCTTTTGATTCCAACGTTTGTCTCCATTATTCTAACTTTGTATTGATCTCCGCTCTAGTTTCTGCACATAGGACAATATCATCTGCAAACATCATACACCAAGGCACCTTATCCTGGATGGATTTTGTCAATTCATCCATAACTACCGCAAACAAGAATGGACTCAACGCTGACCCTTAGTGTAATCCCACCGTGATAGGAAACTCACTTGTTTGCCCCCCACCTATCCTCACATGTGTCCTTGCATCTCTATACATGTCCTTAATTAGTTTAATATATTTCAAAGGAACTCTTTTCTTCATTAAGGACCACCATAGTACCTCCCTAGGCACTTTATCATATGCTTTCTCCAAATCTATAAAGACCATATGGAGGTCTTTATCCATTACTCGAAAGCACTCCATAAGTTGTCTAAGCAAATATATTGCCTCCATAGTTGATCGACCCGGCATAAAACCAAATTGATTCTCCGATATCTCTACATTCTTTCTTAATCTCTGTTCTATCACTCTTTCCCATAGTTTCATCGTGTGACTCATCAATTTTATGCCTCAGTAGTTGGCGCAACTTTGAATATCTCCCTTGTTCTTATATAAAGGTACTAAGACACTCTTCCTCCATTCCTCTGGCATTTTGTTAGTGTGCCAAATCTTATTAAATAGATTTGTCAACCACCTAACTCCTACATCTCCAAGGCATTTCCAAACTTCAATTGGGATGTCATCAGGTCCAACAGCTTTTCCATTCTCCATCATCTTTAGTGCCTCTTTTACCTTTGGCTCTTGGATTCTATGCATAAAGCACCGATTTAAATCTTTGAGAGGTACAGAAATATTATCCAAAACTTTATTTTGTCCGTCATTAAATAATTTGTTAAAATAATCTCGCCACCTGTCCTAACTCCTACTTCTTTCTTAACAATAAAACCCAATAACACAAGACAAGAAAGCTTGTTAGTATATTCATCATCTATGCTAGCTGATCAAATGGGAATTGCCGTAACAATTTTCGTTCGAGGACTCAATTGCTAGACGATTTTGAAAAACACAAAGAGAAGTCGCTACCAATTTTTTTTAATTAGGTGTGATTAGTCACCGAAAAATATTTACCTTTCAATAAAATCTTAAAAGTGATTAAGTTTTATTAAAAAGATAGTTTTGATCTGTGAAAACAAAGTTTGCGTTTGGGAGTTCAGTTACGCGTAAGAAAGAATTAGCATCCCCCCAGTGCCCATTGAAAAACAATATCACTTAATCATATATTATCTTTTGATCTTAATAAAATGGTCTTAATTAAACATTTAAAAAGAACTTACTACTAGAAAATGTGCTTTTAGCAACCAAAATTTATAATGACTAAGATAGTCGTTGCAAAATCTCATAACATTTGCAACGACATTTCATAATCATTGCTTAATTGATTTTTTTTTATATTTTATGCAACAATACTTATTGTTATTACGAATTCTTATCAAATTCACAACGATAAAAAAAAAAAGTCGTTGCAATATCTTATTATGTTTGTAACGACTTTTAATTGTCGTTGCTTATTTGATTTTTCATTATATTTTATACAACGACACTTATTATTATTGCGAATTCTTATCAAATTAACAACGATAAAATAAAGTCATTACGATATCTTATTATGTTTGCAATAACTTTTAATTGTCGTTGCTTATTTGCTTTTTCATTATATTTTATACAACGACACTTATTGTTGTTGTGAATTTTTATCAAATTGACAACAATAAAAAAAATCATTGCGATATTTTATTATGTTCGCAACGACTTTTAATTGTCGTTACTTATTTGATTTTTCATTATTTTTTATACAACGACACTTATTGTTGTTGCGAATTCTTATCAAATTAACAATGATAAAATAAAGTCGTTATAATATCTTATTATGTTTGCAATGACTTTTAATAGTTGTTGCTTATTTGACTTTTTCTTTTATATTTTATACAATGACGCTTATTGTTGTTATGAATTCTTATCAAATTAATAACAATAAAAAAATAGAATATTTGCAACGACTTTTAATTGTAACTAATTAACTTTTTAAATATTTTATACAACAATAAAATTATTGTTACATATTTATATTTATTTATTTATAACATTATGATAACAATAATATCTTATTTTGTCCAGAATCCTAATTTGTAGAGTTATATGTATGATGTTATTACTAATGAGATTAATTGTGTGACCTTACATTTTTTAATTATTTAATCAGATTGATAACATAGGTTAGTTTTAATTAATTATTAGAATTTTAACATTCAGGTTCATTAAATAATTGGCCATTAATATTAGGATATATTAGTATTTTTCTTGTGAATTAATAATAACTAGTTTTAAACCTGTGCGATGCACAGAAATACATTAATCAAATAATAGTTTTATTGATAATATATATTTTTAAATTTTATAATATAACTTATTATGTTTATGAAAAAGAAAATATCTGTATATTTAATATTTTTTATTTGTAATTTATATATTACAATACATTAATGTAAAAAATTATATATTAGATATAATTATGTAAAATTTGTAAAAAAAGTTAAATCAAACTCGTATTATAATTTATTGGATGAAAATAAAATATAAAGAAACTTTAACATGTCTTTGATTTAAAGAAATTGAAAATTTTTCATCTTAAAATCAATCACATATACAAATTTAACATGTCTTTGATTGATGAATTTATTATGGGTGTTTTGTGTTTCTTGATTGATTTTTGACTAACAGTTCAAGTAATTTGATACATCCATCGTAATGTTAAAAATATATTTTGACTTGATTCATGTGACGCAATATGTTTCGAAAGTTGCTTTTAAGTTAAAATTGACTCTAATCTTATGTCCATAGTACATACGTAATCCTTATTTAATTAATATTAAAAATACAAATAATTTATTAAATATTAAATAATCAACATAAAAAATACTTTTATACATATATAAAATATGTGATCAATGAAAATTTTAATAAAGATAATTAATTTATTTTTTAATTTTAATATATATTGATGTTTATCTCTTAAGATACTTTATTAATAGTATATTTATTTGAGTTAAATGTTAATATGTTCAAAAAATAAATTGAAAAAAAGATAAATTTAATTAAATGACAGTTGTTAGATAGATGTTCCTATTCTACCAAAAAGAAAACGTATTAACCTCATGAAAGTCAATAAAAAATTATAATATAAATGGATAAATGAATTGATAAAAGATAATTGATTTATTGTTTTAATATATATATATATATAGAGAGAGAGAGAGAGAGATAGGTAGATGGGTAATAAAAGATTATTGATTTGTTTTTTAATTTTCAATGTAAATGGATAAATGAATTGATAAAAATATAATTAATTTGTTGTTTTAATTTTAATATATATGGATGTTTATCTCTTAAGATATTTTGTTAATAATATACTTATTTAAGTTAAATATTAAAATGTTCAAAAAATAAATTGAAAAAAAGAGAGAATTTTAATTAAAATGGTTGTTGTTAGATGGTTGTTACTATTCTATCAAAAATAAAATGTATTAACACAATGAAAGTTTGTATGAATAGACTACTCTTCAATATTTTATTGATATTACATAGATTTAAATTAAAAGATTGAAAAAAAAAGTGATATATTTTATAAAGTTAACATGGGTAAAGTAATTGAAAAAAAGATAACAAATTCAATATTAAAATTACAATGAAACTTTTATTTTATAATAATAACAATATTAATATACTGTTGGCTCTACCGAGAGGGGGGGTGAATCGGTTTTTCTACTTATTTAAGATTTTTCTAACTCTTAATGCACAATTAAGACTAATGAAACAACAATGAAATAAGTGCAGTAAAAAGAGTAAGGGAAAGAAAAGCAAACACAAATTTATAGAGGTTCAACCAATCTCTTGCCTACGTCATCTCTCCTTAATCCTCTTGTCAAGGTTTTGATTCAGCTCTTCCTTGAGAATCTTTACAAACCACTTCAAGGTGTGGTGAGACCTCTTACAATATTTCTTGAGGACTTAGAAATCACCTTCCAATCCTCTCCCCTTGTAATTCTACCCACACTCTACAATAGCAGACCTTACAAGGATAGCTCACCCCTTTGAATAACAGAACTTTCAGTAAATGGGTGATGAATAACAAGAAATCTCACAAATGGAGTTACACAATAAGAATTTTCAGATTAGATTTTCTCTCTTGAAGCTTGAGGATTTTCTGAGTGCTTGTTCTACCTCCAAACTTCATAAATGCCTCTATTTATATCCCACCAACTGACTGGAATGGTTGGTGAAGCATTTAATACAAATCCTCCAATTGAAACCCTAAAAAACTAGCCGTTGGAGTCAGGTTTCGAGCAAAGGGATCGATCCCTTTACTGGGGGGATCGATCCCTTTTCTCTAGAAAGCTTTCCTATCCTTCTCTGGACCTCTTCCAAGTATTCTACCACTTAGGGATCGATCCCTTTACTGGGGGGATCGATCCCTCATAATTTCTTGCACCTATTTTGCTGCAAATTAATGGCTTTTGTGATTCTAAGTCAGTTCAAAACCTTCTAACACTTTTCTAAGAATATTTACTGACTTTTTCAATTGAAATCACAAACCAAAACTTTGTTTAAAATATTTTCTATCATTGAGTTCATTTAAACCAAATTTACTTTGGAAAAATCATTCTTAAGCTTACTTGAGTTTTGTCATTTCAAAATACTTGTCAATTTAGAGCTAAAATCTCCCCCTTTTTGATATGACAAAACTTAAGGTAAATTTGCTTATATGTTTGAAAATTGAGGTTACTTAAATTTTTGAAAAACATTGCTCCCCCTCAATATTTGCTTCCCTTCACTTTAATATAAATTTACCACATTAAAATTTACCACATTAATTCTCCCCCTTTTTGTCATAGCAAAAGCATAGAAAAATTAGAACTAAGATGTAGAGATACTCCCCCTCAATAAGTGAAATAAATAACATGGAGAAATGGTTAGTGGTAGAAGTCAATTTAAAGCGAGATAGGAAATATAGACCAAGCAAATGGATAAACCAAGCCAATGGAAATATAGATTAAACCAAAGTCATACATATAGATTAAGCCAATGGAAATATACACCAGTCATAGTTATAAACATAAAACTAAAACATCATAAACACACTAGAATATGTCATAAACATACAGCATAAACAGCAGACATAGTAGAAGGTTCGAAATCATAATAAGCTAAATGCTTATTTCTCATAACAATCATAATCAGTGCCTAGGGAATGTCTTGTAGTACTGAGCCATGAAATCCTTGTGCTGCATACGGACATCCTAGATTTCATCGTACAAATTAGCTTGGGTTTCCTCGAGTTGATCAAGTCACTGAGTGACGTCCTGTTGGAAAGTTTGTTGAGAGGTGTGCATTTGTTGAAGCATTTGCATGATCTGGTCGAAAGAGGCTGAGGTCGTACCGGATGGTGCGGAGGAAGATGCAGGGACTTCCGCTTCAGGGACGTCCTCTTCACTAGCATGCTCGGGAGATGCAGGACCACCAGCAGACTTTTCCCACACTACGGTGTCACCTTGCTGACGAGAATACCATCTAAGATTGTGCATTGTAACAAGGTTGATGGTGTTGCTTGGCTCCGGAAGGACGCCAACCTCACACGAACAGTCGATGCCGTGTTCGAGTAGGTAGAAAGCAAGTGGCTGTGGGAAGACAATTATGTGAACTTTGCCAAGAGCAATCTTCACCCAATCTTGGAGAATGAAATGAAGAAGATCTGGTCGATCGCCATCAGGTGAATGAATTTGGTGGAGCCAAAAACAATCAAGTCGCCGAAGCTGAGAATAATTGGTGCCAAGTGGACGAAGGTTCCAAGAGATGATGATGTGAAGAAGGCATGCGAAGATGGGAAGGTCACCCGCACGGTCATTGACCACATTAAACTCTAATGGGATGTTGATATTTTCAAACGGAAGACTATCCTTCGGAATGCGAAAGGCATGCGATAGAGACCACTCGGTGATTTCAACTTCCTTGCCCATAACAAAAGATCGAAGTCCCACCACCTTGCATGGGTCATTTGGAGAATACATAACTTCGACATTTGAAAAGAATGCTCGAATGATGTTGAAAGGAGTCAGAGTGTCGATTTTGAGAAAGTAAGTCCAATGAAAAGCGTCGAATTTGGCCAAGTAGAGAAAGGCAATTGATTCCAAGAAACTGAAATCAATTAGACAACAATGCTTAACGCGCATATGGGCAAATTCTGCATGATAACGATTTTTCTCGTTCGCATTTCTAAAACATTGATTGAAGGCTGTTGGAAAGGAAGCGAATGAAGAAGAGGGATGAGATCTTTTCCTAGTGACAACATGTTTGACTTTAGGAGCCATTTGGAAGGAAGGTGGAGTTCAAAAGATGAAGGAAATTTCTAAGAGAAATTTTGTTGAACGGTTGATGAACACAAGTTTGAGTGAAGATGGATGAGTGTATGGGGAAATATAATCCTAACCAACAACACAAAACCACAGATCAATATGCAACCAATAACTTCGATGAAGAGATGATGTTCAAATATGCAAATGATGTGAACTTATGAACCCTAGAAGTTAGATAGAAAACATGTGTTGTATGTGTAATGAAAAGTAAGATAAACTGAAAATTGATGCATAAACTTGAAATGGGTTAACAAGATATGATAAAATAAACTTGAAATGCAAGAAAAATTGATGAAAATTAGTGAAGAACACTTACAATTAGATGTAGGTGTGAATAGTGACAAACACAAGAGGGAAGAGAGGAAATTAAGATTCTTGAGGATTGGCTGTGAAAAGATGATGAGAAGTGAAAGAGATTGAGAAAAGATGAAGAATGGTGAAGAAATGAAGCGATTTGGTGAAGAAACGGAGTAGATCTTGAAGATTTTGTGAAGAGGAATGGAGAAGGAGAAAGAGTTTCTGTAGATTGGGAAGATGAATAGTGGCTAAGAGAGGAAATCCCGATTTTAACAAGGGCCACTCGTGGATTCTGGCCCGAGTGGATCGATCCTTTTAAGGATGTGATCGATCCCTTTTTGGCAGAATACACGTCCTACCCATTCTGATGCTATGGGATCGATCCCATGGTGAAAGGGATCGATCCCTCATAGCGAACACCATGGGATCGATCCCTCATAGTGAAACCCAGATTTTTAGGGCTTAAAAGACCTAGAAATCAATCCTATTTGGGAAGAATTGTCTCCTCAGTCACTTGCCTCAGTTGTGATGCATAAAAATGATTTGAAAACAATGGAATTTATGCATTTTGACTATTTGAAAATCAAAATATGGTTATTGCCACTTGGGATGCATGAGATGTGAGTTGAAAACTACAGAAAAAGTGCAGAAAAATGCAGAAAAGTACAGAAAATTGCATAAGTATGCAGAAACGATGCATAACAGTTTTGAACAATAAGTGACCATGACTGTGATAGTGTCTTAAACATCAGAAATGGGTTTTGGCTAATGAAGAGAGTTTAACATGATCAAAACACACAAAGTTCAACAATTCAATCTCAAAAAGCTAAGAACATGAACAGTAACATGGTAAGTTAAGGTCATGAATTGCAAGTAGTAATTATATTCTTTGAATTTCTTTCTTGCAATCTTCACAAACCAACTTACTTCATTCATTCAACATTAAATCAATTCAAGGAGCATTCATAATACCTAATTCACCTCTAAGAATGCAAAATCTCTCTTTGTCTAATGGTTTTGTGAAGATATCGGCTAATTGGTGCAATGTATTTACATACTCTAGAATTATGTCGCCTTTTTGCACATGATCTCGTATGAAATGATGTCTAATCTCAATGTGCTTGGTTCTAGAGTGTTGGATGGGATTTTTTGTAAGATTGATAGCACTAGTGTTGTCACACTTGATGGGAACTTGGTTCATTTCTATTCCATAGTCTCTCATTTGTTGTTTAATCCACCAAACTTGAGCACAACTTCCGGAAGCTATATATTCAGCCTCGGTTATGGATTGAGCTATGCTATTTTGTTTCATAGAGAACCATGAAATAAGCCTACTTCCTAAGAATTGACATGTTCCTGATTTGCTTTTCCTATCCACTTTGCATCCGCCAAAATCCGCATCGGAATAAGCATGGAGATCAAGTGGAGAATCTTTAGGATACCAAAGTCCTAAGAAAGAAGTCTCTTTAAGGTATCTAAGGATTCTTTTTACTGCTTGTAAGTGTGATTCTCTAGGAGATGACTGAAATCTAGCACACAAGCATACACTAAACATTATATCGGGTCTACTAGCAGTTAAGTATAGCAATGAACCAATCATAGACCTATATAGTTTAGTGTCTACACACTTTCCTCCTTCATCCTTATCAAGCTTGATATTTGTGCTCATTGGTGTAGAGTAAGGTTTAGACTCATCCATTCCAAATCTTTTGACCAAATCTTTAGTGTACTTAGCTTGATTTATGAAAATACCTTCTTTGCATTGTTTAACTTGAAGTCTTAGAAAGAAGGTTAACTCTCCCATCATACTCATTTCAAATTCACCTTGCATTAACTTTGAAAAGTCCTTACACAATGACTCATTTGTAGATCCAAAAATGATATCATCTACATAAATTTGAACTACTAATAAGTCATTACCCTTAGATTGAATAAATAAGGTTGTATCTACCTTTCCTCTTGTAAAACCTTTTTCGATTAAAAACTTTGAAAGTCTTTCATACCAAGCTCTAGGAGCTTGTTTTAATCCATATAAGGCTTTTGATAGTTTGAAAACATGGTTAGGGACCTTTGGATTTTCAAAACCGAGAGGTTGCTCAACATAAACCTCTTCATTTATATAACCATTTAAGAAAGCACTTTTTACATCCATTTGATATAACTTAAAATCCTTATAGCATGCAAAAGCAAGTAGCATCCTAATGGCTTCTAATCTAGCTACCGGAGCATAAGTTTCACCATAGTCTATCCCTTCTTCTTGTCTATATCCTTGAGCCACTAACCTAGCCTTGTTTCTAACAATAATGCTATTCTCATCCATCTTATTCTTGAATATCCATTTGGTTCCAATGATGGGATAATCTTTAGGTCTTTCCACTAATGTCCACACTTTGCTTCTCTCAAATTGATTTAATTCCTCTTGCATAGCCATAATACAATTTTCATCTTTCAAGGCCTCATCCACATTCTTTGGCTCAAATTGTGACACAAAGGCTACATGTTGACATATGTTTTTATAGGTTGACCTAGTTTTAACTCCAATGTTTGGATCTCCAACAATATCATTATCCTTCACATATCCAAGTTCTCTAGGACACCTAGATTCTTTCTCAATTATTTCTTGTTCCATGGACTCCTCATTTTTGTTAATATTAAGATCTTCTAATTGTTCTCTAACATCCTTATCTTGGGATGGATCAACTATAGGTTCATCAAAGATCTCTACTTCATCATCAAGATTGGTTCTACTAGTGATATTTGATTCATCAAAGATTACATGTATTGACTCTTCTACTACTAGTGCTCTTTTATTGAAAACTCTATAAGCCTTAGAATTTAAAGAATAACCAAGAAAAATACCTTCATCACTTTTTGCATCAAATTTTCCTAGGTTATCTTTACCATTGTTCAAAACAAAACATTTACTTCCAAATGGGTGAAAATAACTTATGTTAGGCCTTTTTCCTTTATAAAGCTCATAGGGAGTTTTCTTTAAAATAAGCCTTACCATAGCTCTATTTATAACATAGAAAGCATTATTTATTGCTCAGCTTAAAAATATTTAGGTAAGTTATTTTCACAAAGCATGGTTCTAGCCATTTCTTCTAAGGTTCTATTTCTCCTTTCAACTATCCCATTTTGATGAGGAGTTCTAGGAGCTGAAAAATTGTGGCTAATACCGTTTTCATTGCAAAATGTATCAAAACCAAGATTTTCAAATTCTTTTCCATGGTCACTCCTAATACTAGTAATAGAGTAACATTTTTCATTTTGAACAAGTTTTGAGAAAACAATAAATTTATCAAGGCTTCATTTTTCACACTTAAAAAGAACACCCAAGTAAACCTAGTGTAATCATCAACTATGACAAAACCAAAGTGTTTTCCTCCTAAGCTAATTGTCCTAGTTGGTCCAAAGAGATCTAAGTGGAGAAGTTGAAGTGACCTAGAGGTTGTAACACACTTCTTAGATTTAAATGATATTCTCTTGTGTTTTCCTCTTACACATGCCTCACAAATTTTATCATTTTCAAATTGAAGTTTAGGCAAATCTACCACTAAGTCTCCTTTGACTAATTTAGATAAAACATGCATGCTAGCATGACTTAGTCTTCTATGCCAGAACCAAGGTTCATCTTCTCTAGTGGCCATAAAGCATACATTTTTGCTATTTAGTTCATCTAAATTAACAATATAAATGTTTCCTTGTCTATGTCCAATAAAGAGAATTTGATTAGTTTTAGCATTAACAACATTACAACATAAAGCATCAAACACAACTTTAAAACCCTTGTCACATAATTGACTAATACTAAGCAAATTATGTTTTAATCCTCTAACATACAAAACATTCTCAATAGTTAAGGAAGAGTTGCCAATGGAGCTAATTCCTTCAATTTGTCCTTTGGAGTTGTCTCCAAATGTGACTTCTCCACCACTTTTATACTTTAGGAACTTGAATTGGCTCTTGTCACCCGTCATGTGTCTTGAGCATCCACTATCAAGGCACCAATGCTCCTTGGACTTAGCCTTGTAGCAATACTCTTCCTCCTACATACAAACACATCAAGCTTTCATCTTAGGTACCCAAATTTTCTTGGGTCCTTGAGAGTTAGTACTAATAATTTTTGATCCTTTAAGGATCCACTTTATTATTAAGGACTCATCACTTGAATTTAACACATGTTTAGGCACCCAAATCTTGACAGCCATTTTTCCTCTAATCATGGTCTTCCTAGAGGTGCATGTTTGTGAAGAATGTCCTAGTTTATTACATAATGTGCACACAACAAATTTTCTATCTTTTACTAGGAAATTTTTTAGATGAGTTTCTTTGTTTGATGTATTATAGCCTAACCCTTCTCTATCAAAGAATGCTCTTTGAGTCTCAAGCAAATGATCAAGTTTTTGTTCACCCATGAAAAATCTAGAAAAGGAATTCTGAAAATTAGTGTTTTTCTTATTTAATTCCTTTATTTTTAGATTTGCATTTTCTAATTTCTTCTCACATTCTAATTTAACATTCACAAGCATTTCATTTTCCTTTTTCAACTTAGAGATCATTTTCTTATATTTCAAATTCATGCATTCAAATTCATTTGCTAACTCCTCAAATGCATCTTGCAATTCATTAAAAGTGTATTCATTAGTATCTAATGAGTTAGATGTTACCTTCTCATCTTCAAAAGCCATAAAGCAAAGGTTGGCTACTTTATCTTCCACATTCTCTTCATCGGAGCAATCACTATCACTCCATGTAGCCACTATTGCCTTCTTCTTTGGTTTCTTCTCATTTTGCTTTCTATAAAAAGGACAATCAAATTTAATATGACCAGGTTTTTTGCATTCATAACAAATAATTTGGTCCTTTTCTTTCTTACTAGTTTCTCCTCTATTGAACTCTCTCCTAGGGGGTCTCCTAGAGTTTCCACTAGCTCTCATCCTCATGAATTTATTGAATCTCGTGGTGAACATGGCCATTTCTAAATCCTCATCATCACCACTTTCATCATGATGATCTTTTGATTCCTCAATTGTGGTGGATTTTAGAGCTACTCCAACTCTCTTTGGGGGATCTTGATTTCTCTTAATTTTCATCTCATAAGTAAGTAAAGATCCCATAAGTTCATCTAATGAGAGTGTATGAGGATCCTTGGATTCCTCAATGGCAGTGACTTTAGCTTCCCATGATTTAAGTAAGCTATTGAGTATCTTTTTCACCATTTCTACATTAGAATATGTTTTTCCCAAGGCTTTAAGACCATTTATAATGTCAGTGAACCTAGTAAACATGTCACTAATGGATTCATCATTCTTCATTTTGAATAATTCATAATCTTGAGTGAGCATGCCTACCTTAGTTTCTTTAACTTGTGTTGTTCGCTCATGAGTAACAGCTAGCTTATCCCAAATTTGCTTAGCATTTTCACATTGTGAAACTCTGTTGTACTCATTTGGTCCTAATGTACAAAATAGTGTGTGCATTGCCTTAGCATTCAATTGTGCCATTCTAAAATCATTTGTGTCCCATTCATCTTCTTTCTTTGGCACATCCTCCCCATCCACTTTCTTAATAGGAACAAAGGGACCTTTAACTATAATCCTCCATATTTTATAATCATTAGCTTGAATAAATAGCATCATTCTAGTCTTCCAATAGGCATAGTTTTCACCATTAAAGAATGGAGGCCTAACCGTAGAGTGTCCCTCTCCTACTAAAGGTGTAGATACACTAGTTTGAGCCATCTAGATCTTTTTTACTCGAAGGAAATTACTTCTAATCGATTCTCGAGCCCAAGCTCTGATACCAATTGTTGGCTCTACCAAGAGGGAGGGTGAATCGGTTTTTCTACTTATTTAAGATTTTTCTAACTCTTAATGCACAATTAAGACTAATGAAACAACAATGAAATAAGTGCAGTAAAAAGAGTAAGGAAAGAGAAGCAAACACAAATTTATAGAGGTTCGGCCAATTTCTTGCCTACGTCCTCTCTCCTTGATCCTCTTATCAAGGTTTTGATTCAGCTCTTCCTTAAGAATCTTTACAAACCACTTCAAGGTGTGGTGAGACCTCTTACAATATTTCTTGAGGACTTAGAAATCACCTTCCAATCCTTTCCCCCTGTAATTCCACCCACACTCTACAATAGCAGACCTTACAAGGATAGCTCACCCCTTTGAATAACAGAACTTTCAGTAAATGGGTGATGAATAACAAGAAATCTCACAAATGGAGTTACACAATAAGAATTTTTAGATTAGATTTTCTCTCTTGAAGCTTGAGGATTTTCTGAGTGCTTGTTCTACCTCCAAACTTCATAAAATGCCTCTATTTATATCCCACCAACTGACTGGAATGGTTGGTGAAGCATTTAATGCAAATCCTCCCATTGAAACCCTCAAAAACTAGCCGTTGAGTCAGGTTCGAGCAAAGGGATCGATCCCTTTACTGGGGGGATCGATCCCTTTTCTTCGAAAAGCTTTCTTATCCTTTTCTGGACCTCTTTCAAGTATTCTGCCACTTAGGGATCGATCCCTTTACTGGGGGGATCAATCCCTCATAATTTCCTGCACCTATTTTGCTGTAAATTGATACAAATTGATGGCTTTTGTGATTCTAAGTCAGTTCAAAACCTTCTAACACTTTTCTAAGAATATTTACTAACTTTTTCAATTGAAATCACAAACTAAAACTTTGTTTAAAATATTTTCTATCATTGAGTTCATTTAAAGCAAAGTTACTTTGGAAAAATCATTCTTAACCTTACTTGAGTTTTGTCATTTCAAAATACTTGTCAATTTAAAGCTAACGTATACCTAGAAAGATATTCATCTATTGAAATATTTTATTAATAGTATATTTTTTTATTAAATAAAAGATAAATTTAATTAAATGGTTGTTGTTAGATTGCTATTATTATCTTATCAGAAACAGAATGTATTAACACCATGAATGTTGATGTGAATAAAATATTGATTTGTTTTTTTGAACTTTAATGTAAGATGAATAAATATATTGATAAAAGATAATTGATTTATTGTTTTAATTTTAATGTATATAGATCTTTATCTCTTTATCTAAATATTAATACGTTTTTTAATTAAATTAAAAAAAGATAAAACTTAATTAAATGGTTATTGGCTATTGCTATCCTAACAAATATAGAACATATTAACATCATGAAAGTCGGTATGATCAGACTACTCAATTAAATTTTAGAATTCATTTATTTTGAAATCATTTTTTTATTTGTTTTATTTTGAAACCTCTCAAAACTTTCATTTATTTTGAAACCATTTATTTATTCATTTTTATTTGATTTATTAAATTTTACTTTTCATTTATGTTAAATTTTATTTTTTTAATTTGAAAAAAATGAGAATCTTTTGTATTGAAAATTATTTCGAAGTATCCCAATACTTCTGGTAGCATTTTGAATAACTTTCTCACCTAAAGATTTCTTAAGAATTGCTACTTGTGATTTTTATAGAATCTCATCATCGGAAGATTTACACTTATTTTGTAATTCCTTGAATGCATATAAATCAGCCAAAATATGAATGATGCATATGGAAAATTTATTACTTCATTTTATTTTCATTTTTATTTATTTATATTTTTATTATTATTTTGAAATTTATTTATTTTATAAAATCTTATTTTTATTGAAAAATTTTACTAAATACTCTAATACGTTGGTAACATGTAGCAAATTCTTCTCATCTAGAGATCAATTAGAAATCACTACTTATGAATTTCGTAATATCTCATCATCGGAAGTTAAATTTATATTTTTAATTATTTATATTTGATTTGTTTTATTTTTTTAAATTAATTTATTTCATAAAATCGAAATAAAATCACTTAAATAATCCAATACGTTGGTAACATTTAAGGATTTTTACTCGATCCTAAGGATTATTGAAGAATCACTACTTGTGATTTCTAAGAAATCCCATCATCGGAAATTAAATTTAAATTTTTTTATTCATTTAAAATTTATATTTATTTATTTTAAAATCTATATATATAGTTATTTATTCATTTTTACCTTCTTTAATTATTTTTTTTATATTTGAAAAAAACCTTTAATATCGAGAAAAAATCAATTAGATATTCCAATACGCTAATAATTTTCTCGATCCTAAAGATTATCGACGAATCACTACTTATGATTTCTTCGAAATCTTATCTTCAGAAATCTAAATATATTATTTGTATTTATCTATTTATTTATTTGTTTCTATCTTTTATGATTTATTTATTATTCATTTATTTATTTCTAAATAACTCATTATTTATTTATTTGTTTGTTTTTAAAAAAATAAAAAAAATCTTTTGACAACCCAAGAAAATATATATATATATATACATATACGTATACATATATGCATGTACATCTCCTAATAGATAAGCATACAAAAATGAAATCCCTTATTATTATCATATTTTTTTTGAAATAAATAAACTAAAGAAAACAGAATTGAAAAGGGTAAAAAAAAGAATATATGCATACCTTAAAAACCAAAACCTTGTCTTCTTCTTCAAACAAGCTCCACGTCTCTTCACTCTAACAAGACATGATAGCACAACAGTGTGGCACGTAGCAGAGGAAGTGATGTAGATGGGGACACAGGCAGCGAAGATGAGCCGAGCAACAGCTACAGGGGAACCGGACACTGAAGCAGGAGTGACGGCAGCAGAACGAAGAAGAGGCAGCAGGGCGTTGTAACACCAGGGACAAGTGGCCAAGTAGTGGCGGACTGGGAACGCTGAAGACAACAGTGCAGCAACGTGCGCAAGTGCAGTGCAAAGCAATATGTAGAGGTGGCAAGAATGGCAGGGGATGGTAGTACGACAAGGGGCAGTAGCAACGCTGGTGACGATGAAAGTCTTGGAGCAGTGAGCAGGGGACACTCCACGGAACGCCTGGCCAAAATCTTCAAAGCGGATCAGCAGGATGACGTGCGGTGTAGAGGCCGGTGATGAATGGCACGGAACGGTGCATGAAAATGGGACAGCAATGCAGGTCGGAAACAAGGTGGCGGTGACGGGATCACAAGGCTAGCGAGGAAGATGACGATGATGAATGTTGGAGCCGTCCAGGGTGGTGGCTCTCTTTCTTTGTTTAACTTTTAGTCTCTCTTTCTCTGTAAACTGCTAGCCCGAAAGCTACACAGCCAACACCAATAACATAGCCATGTAGTAGTATGAGGACAACAAGAAACAATAACTCTTTCCAGCAGCACACGTGACTGGGTTGCAAAGGAAAGGCAGCCCACAACAGCGGTTATCAATCAGGAACACTCTGCAAAGTAGCAGGAAACCAGCGAGGATGGGCAAGGTGCGGAAGCCTTGAGACGATGCAACAGCAGTGGCCGGCTTGGGAACAAGTCAGTACGCAACGCAGCAAAGTGGTGGCGAGCGGCGGAGAAGATGGCTCGAGATGTGTTGCAGCGGCACAACAAGGAGATGCAAGTCTGGTGCTATGACAGTGTGATGGCAAGATGCAAGGATGATCAAGGTGTAGGCCAAGAGGCGGCAAAAGTGAAGACGATAGGTAATGCGCGTGAAGCTTCCCCCCTCGTGGTTGTGTCGCCATCACATATATCTCCCCTCCCCCCCCGCCTTTTTTCTCTCCTTGTGTAGGCGGTTAATGTGAGAACTGTGAATTCAGATTCTGTTTCTGTGATAACCGCTAATTTTTAAAATTTATATTAAATAATTATAAATTTAATATTAAAACAATTAAATAAGTTAAAGAAAATAAATGAATTTATTTAAGAGATAGAATATTTGGAAATTCAAAAGTTGATGAAATGACGAGGTAGCGGAAATTTAATTTGGATAAATAGAAATCTAAATTAAATAATAAATGAAAATGTGTATAATTATATTTGGATATTAAAAAATCCAAATTAAAGAAAATAAGAATGTGTATATTATATATTTATATAATTAGATTATATAAATATATTTTTATATATTTTTATATAAATACATATGTAGATATATGAAATATAGTATATTATAAAATGATATATATACTATTTTATATTAAATAAATACATGTGTATATTTTTATATACAATTATGTATATAAATAAATATATATGAAATATATATTAATTTTAATTAAAGTGTAAATATATATTGTTGATAAAATAAAATATATAAAAAAAAAGAAAAAAGAAAGAAACGGGATCGGGATATAACCCGATCCCTGTTTCCTTCTTTGTTACAAAACAAAGAAGGAAAACCACAGCAGTTGGCGGAAAGAAGAAGGAGAGGGGGGAGCAGTCGCCGGCGAGAGAGGAAGAGAGAGGGACGGTTGGTGACGGGAAGGGAAAGGAAAGGAAAGAAGAGAAACGGGGTGGAAGGCAAAACGAGAGAAGAGGCAAAACCGAAGAGGAAAAGAAGGAGAGGAAAATGGCGGTGCTGGCCGATCCGGTCACCGCCACTGCATCCCCGACCTCGGCGGAGGTAAAAGGAAATGATGAGGACGGCCAACGGTGAAGGAAACCAGCGGAGGAGGGAGAAAAAGAGAAGGAGGCTGAAACCCAAGCCTCCAGATCCAACACCGTCGTTGGTGATAAGGAGAAACGGAGGCTAGATCCGGCATCCCTGCAATGTCGGCCAACTGTGGGAAGCATGAACCGGTGAAAATGGTGGTCGCCGATGATCGAACAGGTGGGATGGGACCGAACCGGTCTGAACCGGTTCAGACCAGAAAAGGAAAAAGAAAAAGAAAAAAGAAAAGAAAAAGAAAAAGGAAAAGAAAAGAGAAGAAAAAGGAAAAAGGAAGAAGAAAAAGGAAGAAAGAAAGAGAGAAAAGGAAATTTTTGGGAATTCGAAAATTCCAGGAATTCGAAAATTTGAAATTTTACGGAAATTTGGTAAGAAATTTTGGAAATTAATTTCCTGTGATTTTTAATAAATTATGAAAACAATTCTAAATGTTAGAATTTGGTTTCCAAAAATCATTCTCGACGAAAGAAATGATGGAATCGGAAGAGATGAAGTACGGGCGCGACTGATAACGAGGAAATCGTCGACTCGGAAAAGGTAAGGTATGCATGTGCAGCACTGTAAGAATATTCAGTCTGCATGTTTTTAATTATTAAATATTTTATGACAATATCGTGATGATTGATTGGTTGAAAAAGTGAGATGATGAACTGGCTAGATTTATAAACTGTATTTTCCGTGCAAGATGCTAGTCAATCGGCAGCCGTTATGCTGCCGAAAATTTTTAGAAAATTACGAAAAATCATATTAAATGATTTTATTTCCGAAAATCGATATTAAATCACGAAAAACGAGAAAATTACTAATTTTCATAAAACATGAATATAATGAGATTTAATTTTAAAATATTCATGTTCTCGAGAATGGTGATAATGAAATTACCGAAAATTCTCTTGATATGTAAATTACACGAAATACGAAATAGAAAATGAAAAGAAATATAGTGAATATTTTTATAAATATTTTATAAATATTCACTAAATGATTTTACAACCTTATGGTTTTAAATTATGGAATTATATATTTTTATAAATTCCATAAAGGTTATTTTATGATGAAAAATACGGTTTTGAGATTAGTTGGCATCCTATCATGCTAATATGTGATATGTGATATGTTTAGTCGCGGTCGACACCTGATCAGTGATCCACCGAGGACAATATAGATTATGGTCATAGATTTGACATGTTTATTTCTTTACCCCCCGAGGTCTATAGCATGATATGATTGATGATTGTCTTAGTCTCCATAAATGATAGGTGACATGTTAAAAAGGAAAGTGTTTTACATGATATGTGATATGTTAAAAGGAAAATGTTTTATATGATACGTGACATGTGAAAAGAATATGTTTTGTATGATATGAGAAGAAAATCAATTGATTTATAGCATTTTTACAAAATGCTCATTACGATATTGATTATAGTACTGTGAGATGATTTTCATAAGACATGTGATACGAACATGTAATATATTTTCAAAAAGAAAGAATTGATAAATCTAATATTCTTACCATGATTTTAAATGGGATATTAGATTATATGTGACACGAATATTGTTTAGATTGTGGGAGCCACCTCTAGAATCCCGAAAGACCTACGTGCTACACAGATATTGTTTAAATTGTGGGAGCCACCTCTGGAATCCCAAGGGACCTACGTGCTACACGGATACCTTTTGGACCGCGGGAGCCACCTTTAGAATCACGAAGGACCTACGTGCTACACAGATATTGTTTAAATCGTGGGAGCCGCCTCTAGAATCCTAAGGGACCTATGTGCTACATGGATACCTTTTGGACCGTGGGAGCCACCTCTAGAATCTCGAAGGACCTATGTGCTACACAGATATTGTTTAAATCGTGGGAGCCACCTCTAGAATCCCAAGGGACCTACGTGCTACACGGATACCTTTTGGACCGTGGGAGCCACCTCTAGAATCCCGAATGACCTATGTGCTACACCGATATTGTTTGGATCGTGGGAGCCACCTCTAGAATCCTGAAGGACCTATCTGCTACACGGATACCCTTGGACTATGGGAGCCACCTCTAGGATCCTAAAGGACCTACGTGCTACACGAGTTCCTCGATACGACACTTGCTCCATTGCTAGTTAGGATGAATGTCATAACTGCATCAATGAACTTGGGCTTATGCCTAAAGTGATTAAGTGATCGGTTATTTTGAAACTGTTTTAAGTGAGTTAAGCTATATGCTTAAAGTTTATTGATTTTCGTTTTTGTGAATGGATTGATTTATTAACTTATATAGTAACCGATTTATCAACATGCATAGTGACTAATTTACCGAAGTGCTTGCTACTTTGCTAATGTGATAAGTGGAATAGATTTTAATAGCTTACTTTGCTATTTAAAGTACTGCACAAATTAAGAGTTGTACAATAAAATACGAAAAGAATTCAAAAGGGAGTGATGATAGTTTAAACTAATATTTTTCTAAAGGAATAGATAAATATTAGTTACTTTATTTAAATGCTCTGAATTCATAAAAGCATAAAAAGGAAAATGATACGAAATGAAAGGAAAAAAAGAGAAAGATTTAAATTTCAAAAGAAATTTATTACACCCTACAGTTGCTTCTAGGTTACGGGACAAGACAGGCATTTCAAAATACCTGCCTTACTTCATTCGTATCCTTAGCCGACTGTAGTATTCTTCCTACATGTGAGTCTAGAGCCCTTATAGGAAAAATGAAAAAGTTTTTCAGCATATAGATAGCTGAATATCAAGTGATGCATATAATTCTCTTACTGAGCCGTGGTTTGCTCACCCCTTAATTTTAACATTTCAGATTTTCAAGGACTGAGAGTATGACATCTAAAGGACTTCGGCTGTGCATAAAGAGACACTGCGACAGCTAATTTAATTACATGAGGTATGATCATTTATTTTCTGTATTTAGACTTATCTACAGTACTACTTCCTTATGAATTAAGATAGGGGATGTAATTCATATTATAATTTAATATGAAATTGTTTATATGTAAAAGAAAAGTAAAGTATCGCAGACAGCCCAACCAAATAAGGTGTATAGAATAAGGTGAAAAATAGGGTCACGGGCTGTGACAGATTTAATGGTATCAGAGTACGGTTGGCCTGATGTCTGTCGATACTTTGGAAAGAAAATGTGTTGAAAATGTTAACATCCCATGTAGTACTATGTAGTCTGAATACATAGAGAAAATAAATGATTGCAAATTGAATTAAGTGTTTAGAAGGGGGTGAAAATTATGAAATAAGGAATGCTAAAATGGAAAACGGCTCAGGAATGTTACCTAAAATGGTGATCTTATAGTCTAAATGAAGGTCGGTTCGGTAAGGAACAGAAATGACTCGGTGAGGGCCCCACCAGTACTTTTTTGTACGGATCGAATTGAGACCTTAAAGTGATGATATAAAGGAAGGGAATGAGATATCATCATGAAATAGACCTTAAGATCACCAATTGAATGTAATTTTAAAGAGAAAAAATTTTTGGTAAAAATGACCAAAATACCCCTACCTCCAAAATTTTACCTGGAGTCATAATAGACCAACAGAAGATGGAATTGATTGATTTGATAGAGAAATTGATGATGTAAAGGTGCATTTCATGCAAAATGATCAGTTTATAGATCCTATTAGACTTCTCTGTCGAGATTATACAAGATATTAAACTGCTGATATTAGTATGAGAAAGGATACTATTAGCATATAGATAAGAGGATCTTTGATTAAATGTATACTGAGGAGAAAGAAATAAATGTTGAAATGATAAAAATGCCCCTATGTTGGGCTATGTTTTGAACAGTGATAGAACCAAGTTGATCTTGAATCCATTGATGGTAATGGAGTTATTGATGGCATAAAGGATGTAATAGGAGTATAATGACCTCGATTATAAATTCCACCTACACTTAAAGTGCTGTTGTGACTCGAATGTTTATAGTGGAAAGTTGCAAGATGATTAGCCCTGTTATTTATTTTAAGGGTCTAAATTAAAAAAAAATGTATTGATTGGATGTCTATTACGGGATTATTGGATATGATGAAAAGTAATATGATTACTGATGATGAATGAGAAAGAGATCGGTATGATTGATGAAATCCATAGCAGTACGGTTAATTCTAGTTCTATACTTGATTTCTATTTTTTGAAGTATCAAACAAATATTTATATATAGAACCAGATTATATTGAAATGTGTTTTACATAATAATGTACAGTATGGAGTATATGAAATTGAAGAATATGCACAAGAGCAGTAAGTGATGAAAAGAGATGAGGAAGACAACAGCTAACCTGAATTATTAAATGAAAATGATTGTAAAAGTAAATTACAGTAATAATAAGTCGGTTAGCTGTAAAAGGTGTTAATTAAACCGTTATACCTAATACAACATACAAATTAAGATGATATGCTGTGAAATATGAGTAAATAAGTGAATCAAGGCAGAGTAGATGTTAAAATGATTTGAATATTAAAGCTTTCTGCCTTGAGGTTATACTGTGAAATGATAGGAAATAGAGATGAAATGTCTAGAATAGTAAGAGATATGAAATTAAAAAGTATTGGATGAGATTCCCGATAAAATTTCAGAGTAATATAGATGGGAGAGATCGGGTTAATATCTACTCGATTATGGATACGGAACCTATTCTAAGCTTATATCGGAGAACCTAGAAGAGTCCGAAAAGCTTAAGAAAATAACTCTGGAAAATATGTGGATAATGAAATTCACTTGTATATAATGTAAAGGATAGAATTACAGATGATGTGATTGAGGATGAATTAAATGCAGTATTAAATTCTATTATGCAATAGGGTTCTTATTAAGAACAAATAATCATCCATATGGAATTGACGCTTTATTTGATTTAATCAGAGATGTGTAAGGAGTTTATAAGACCAATCTCTGTACAAAGCGTCGGCATATAAAAAGTTAGAAGACTGATGTCCATAAGATGATAATGATTAGAACTCGATAAAATTTTTACGAGTTCCTATTGAGGTTTACAAGGTAATGAAATACCTTTGAGGTAAATAAGCCTGATGAATGAGGCATCCATATAAGGATAAAGTAATGATATACTGATACAGTCTAAGGCACAAATGGAAAATGAGTAGCATAGTGGTGTAACCTCGCAGACTCTTAAAGACAGTGAATTATATGTTAAGTATGGCAAATAGAAGAGTTAGCTAGACAATATCTCTTTCTAAGATATATGATCTCGAATGATAGCGTGTGGATCTGTCTATGATGAAGAGATAATGATTGAGATACGAAATTGCCAGTCTATGGAAGAGTTATTGGGTTAGCTGCTCTACAGATGTGACTTAAAATTAAATAAGTTTAAATCAATGGATGAATAAATGTAAAGATGGTATACAAAAGGTTAAAAGAATTTAATAGTGGAATATTTTACCACTGATGAAAAGTGACCGAAATGATGATGAAGGAAAAGATGAATATGTAATAAGAGGATAAGTACATGATGATAAGGGAACATGAATATGAAATAGTTCCCGAATTTAAAACTAAAAGTGATTTTGTGGTTATCACATGATTATGGCTTGATGTAAGATCGAGCCAAACTCGATAGGAGAAAAGTAATTATACTAAAAGGAGTAGATAAATGAATTATATGATTTACTGCCATTAATATAAATGGAAAATGATAAATATATATACACATACCTCGAAATGGTGAAATTGTATGGATAACAAGGTGACACAATTGATGATATCATTAGTCACCTATGGAATCTGAATTAAGAAAAGATTTCAGGCTAAGGTATATTCTGAAACCTAAGTGATATAGAGTATACCATAAGAATAAGAGATGTAATGATGAGATTACATGAAAAGACGATATGGAGAGAAAATGATTATCTCCTGCTTCAATTATGGTAAAAGATGATAAATAGTAAAGTTTGAAAATGAGCTGCAGCATTTGATGAAATAAATATGAAAAGAGTATTGGGGATAATAATGAAGAATCTAAAGGAGATATGATAATATGGAAGTGATTAAAGACTGATAGTCTAATGAAATCACTTCTCCATTATCAAACTCTTAAATTCTTTAGTGCCACAGTCGAAATATGATTATAACTGATGAGAATGTATGTGAAGTTCCAGTGAGCCCTATATGTGATGGGAATCTTTGAGTAGCTATATGTTTATGGGAAATAGCAAAAGGCTCTGAGATTCCAAATTTACAGACAGCACCGCTCCATACATGATGTAAATATGTGAGCATAGTACGGAAACGCTCGATGATATGTTGAATGAGCGGATACATGAGATGTGAAAGCTACTGGACAATTACATACTATTGATTTATTCGAGTAAATGACAGTTACCAAACTATATCGACTTGGCACTAAATAAGAAAGATGGATAATGAACAATATAAATCATATGTGATATGAAAAGGAGTGGAAATGGATAACTTCTAATTGATAAAAAATTTACGGGAGTATAAGTATATGATGAAAAATGATATGCAATGATATCAAAAGGGATTCTTATGTTGATGGTATACTGGCAGTATTACTTAAAAAGATGAGTGAGAGGACAAGAATGATAAGCATACAGGATGCTACCACCTTTTAACTTAAGTAAAATTCGGAGGACCGAATTTCTTAAGGTGGGGAGAATGTGATAACCGCTAATTTTCTAAAATTTATATTAAATAATTGTAAATTTAATATTAAAACAAATAAATAAGTTAAAGAAAATAAATGAATTTATTTAAGAGATAGAAATATTTGGAAATTCGAAAGTTGATGAAATGACGAGGTAGCGGAAATTTAATTTGGATAAATGGAAATCCAAATTAAATAATAAATGAAAATGTGTATAATTATATTTGGATATTAAGAAATCCAAATTAAAGAAAATAAGAATGTGTATATTATATATTTATATAATTAGAATATATAAATATATTTTTATATGTTTTTATATAAATACATATGTAGATGTATGAAATATAGTATATTATAAAATGATATATATACTATTTTATATTAAATAAATACGTGTGTATATTTTTATATACAATTATGTATATAAATAAATATATATATGAAATATACATTAATTTTAATTAAAGTGTAAATATATATATTGTTGATAAAACAAAAAATATATAAAAAAAAAAGAAACGGGATCGAGATATAACCTGATCCTTGTTTCCTTCTCTATTACAAAACAGAGAAGGAAAACCGTTGCAGTTGGCGGAAAGAAGAAGGAGAGGGGGGAGCCGTCGCCAGCGAGAGAGGAAGAGAGAGGGACGGTCAGTGACGGGAAAGGAAAGGAAAGAAGAGAAACGGGGCGGAAGGCAAAACGAAAGAAGAGGTGAAACCGAAGAGGAAAAGTGGGAGAGGAAAATGGCGGTGCCGGCCTATCCGGTCACTGCCACTGCATCCCCGACCTCGGCGAAGCTAAGAGGAAGTGATGAGGACGGCCAACGGTGAAGGAAACCGGCGAAGGAGGGAGAAAAAGAGAAGGAGACCGAAACCCAAGCCTCCAGATCCGGCGCCGTCGCCAGTGATGGAGAGAAACAGAGGCCATATTCGGCATCCCCGCAACGTCGACCAATTGTGGGAAGCATGAACTGGCGAAAATGGTGGCCATCGGTGATCGAATCAGTGGGATGGGACCGAACCGGTTTAGACCAGAAAAGGGAAAAGAAAAAGAAAAAAGAAAAGAAAAAGAAAAAGGAAAAGAAAAGAGAAGAAAAAGGAAAAAGAAAGAAGAAAAAGGAAGAAAGAAAGAGAGAAAAAGAAATTTTTGGGAATTCGAAAATTCTCGGGAATTCGAAAATTTGAAATTTTACGGAAATTTAGTAAGAAATTCCGGAAATTAATTTCCTGTGATTTTTAATAAATTATGAAAAAAAATTCTAAATGTTAGAATTTGGTTTCTAGAAATCATTCTCGGCGAACGAGATGATGGAATCGGAAGAGATGGAGTACAGGCGCGACTGATAACGAGGAAAACGTTGACTCAGAAAAGGTAAAGGATGCATGTGCAGCACTGTAAGGATATTCAGTCTGTATTAATTATTAAATATTTTATGAAAATATCATGATGATTGATTAGTTGAAAAAGTGTGATGATGTACAGGCTGGATTTATAAATTGTATTTTCTATGCAAGAGGCTAGTTAATTGGCAGCCGTTATGCTGCCGAAAATTTTTAGAAAATTACGAAAAATCATATTAAATGATTTTATCTCCGAAAATCGATATTAAATCACGAAAAACGAGAAAATTACTAATTTTCATAAAGCATGAATATAATGAGATTTAATTTTAAAATATTCATGTTCTCGAGAATGTTGATAATGAAGTCACTGAAAATTCTCTTGATATGCAAATTACACGAAATACGAATTAGAAAATGAAAAGAAATAAAGTGAATATTTTTATAAATATTCACTAAATGATTTTATAACATTTATGGTTTTAAATTATCGAATTATATATATTTTTAAATTCCATAAAGGTTATTTTATGATGAAAAATACGGTTTTAAGACTAGTTGGCATCCTATCATGCTGATATGTGATATGTGATATGTTTAGTAACGGTCGACACCTATTCAGTGATCTGCCGAGGACAATATAGATTATGGTCATAGATTTGACATGTTTATTTCTTTACCCTCCGGGGTCTATAGCATGATATGATTGATGATTGTCTCAGTCTCTATAAATGATAAGTGACATGTTAAAAAGGAAAGTGTTTTACATGATATGTGATATGTTAAAAGGAAAATGTTTTATATGATATGAGAAGAAAATCAAATAATTTATAGCATTTTTACAAAATGCTCATTATGGTATTGATTATAGTACTGTGAGATGATTTTCATAAGACATGTGATACGAACATGTAATATATTTTCAAAAAGAAAGAATTAATAAATCTAATATTCTTACCATGATTTTAAATGGAATATTAGATTATATGTGACACGAATATTGTTTGGATCGTGGGAGCCACCTCTAGAATCCCAAGGGACCTACGTGCTATACGGCTACCTTTTGGATCGTAGGAGCCACCTCTAGAATCCCAAAGGACCTACGTACTGCACAGATATTGTTTAAATCGTGGGAGCCACCACTAGAATCCCAAGGGACCTACGTGCTACACGAATACCTTTTGGACCGTGGGAGCCACCTCTAGAATCTCCAAGGACCTACATGCTACACAGATATTGTTTAAATCGTGGGAGCCACCTCTAGAATCCCAAGGGACCTACGTGCTACACAGATACCTTTTGGACCGTAGGAGCCACATCTAGAATCCTGAAAGACCTACGTGCTACACAGATATTGTTTAAATCGTGGGAGTCACCTCTAGAATCCCAAGGGACCTACCTACGTGCTACACGAATACCTTTTGGACCGTGGGAGCCACCTTTAGAATCCCGAAGGACCTACGTGCTACATAGATATTGTTTAAATTGTGGGAGCCACGTCTAGAATCCCAAGGGACCTACGTGCTACACGGATAACTTTTGGACCGTAGGAGCCACCTCTAGAATCCCAAAGGACCTACGTGCTACACGAATATTGTTTAAATCGTGGGAGCTACCTCTAGAATCCCAAGGACCTACGTGCTACACAGATATTGTTTAAATCGTGGGAGCCACCTCTAGAATCCCAAGGGACCTACGTGCTACACAGATACCTTTTGGACCGTGGGAGCCACCTCTAGAATCCTGAAGGACTTATGTGCTACACGGATATTGTTTGGATCGTGGGAGCCACCTCTAGAATCCCGAAGGACCTATGTGCTACATGGATACCCTTAGACTATGGGAGCCACCTCTAGGATCCTAAAGGACCTACGTGCTACATGAGTTCCTCGATACAACACTTCCTCCATTGCTAGTTAGGATGAATGTCATAACTGCATCAGTGAACTGGGGCTTACGCCTAAAGTGATTAAGTGATCGGTTATTTTGAAACTGTTTTCAGTGAGTTAAGCTATATGCTTAAAGTTTATTGATTTTCGTTTTTGTGAATGGATTGATTTATTAACTTGCATAGTAATCGATTTATCAACATGCGTAGTGACTAATTTACCGAAGTGCTTGCTACTTTGCTAATGTGATAAGTGGAATAGATTTTAATAGCTTACTTTGTTATTTAAAGTATTGTACAAATTAAGAGTTGTACAATAAAATATGAAAAGAATTCAAAAGGGAGTGATGATAGTTTAAACTAATATTTTTCTAAAGGAATAGATAAATATTAGTTACTTTATTTAAATGCTCTGAATTCATAAAAGCATAAAAAGGAAAATGATACGAAATGAAAGGAAAAAAAAAAGAGAAAGATTTAAATTTCAAAAGAAATTTTATTACTCTTTACAGTTGCTTCTAGGTTACGGGACAAGACAGGCATTTTAAAATACCTATCTTACTCCATCCGGATCCTTAGTCGACTGTAGTATTCTTCCTACATGTGAGCCTAGAGCCCTTATAGGAAAAATGAAAAAGTTTTTCAGCATATAGATAGCTGAATATCAAGTGATGCATATAATTCTCTTACTGAGCCGTGGTTTGCTCACCCCTTAATTTAAACATTTCAGATTTTCAAGGACTGAGAGTCTGACATCTAAAGGACTTCGACTGTGCATAAAGAAACACTGTGATAGCTTAATTTAATTACATGAGGTATGAACATTTATTCTTTATATTTAGACTTATCTACAATACTACTTCCTTATGAATTAAGATAGGGGATGTAATTCATATTATAATTTAATATGAAATTGTTTATATGTAAAAGAAAAGTAAAGTATCGCATACAGCCCAACCAAATAAGATGTATAGAATAAGGTAAAAAAATAGGGTCACGAGCTGTGACAGTTTCACATGTAAGGACACTCACCCGGTTTATTTCCTGTGAATTTCGCAAATACGAGTTAGTACAGTGTGGTGGGCCCCACAGGTTCTACAGTGCCCGGATGGATGTGAGTCCGGGCAAATCATACACAGAGGGTCCAATAAATATACGGTATGAATTTTAAGTCTAAATTTCCTCATTTAGATTATTTTTGAGGAGTATGAAAAGAAATTAGGAAATGACGTTTAAGTATATAGCCTAGTGGCATTTTCGTAAATTGAGGTCAAAATAAATGGGAATTTAATCTAATGATTAAAGAATGATATTTTACATGAAAATAAGTCCTGGGTTATGTAAATAGATAGATCGAATCGGTAGTCAAATTAGAATTCTACTTGATTAACCCGATAAGGGTATTTTTTTAATTTCACCTTCTCGAAAAGGTTAAACCTGAACCAAACCACCACCATTTATCAAAAGACACTTAATATGAATTTTTGGTGATGGAAAATAAATTTTTAGAGTTCAACTGCCTAGTTATAAAAATTTCGGAAGAAAAAGACCGAAAAATCTATCATTAATGGCATTTTTCTTATTTTTAACATTTATAAAATATCTCCAAATATTTTTTATATATTTCCAGCTGCTGCCGGCACTGTTGCAGCTTCTTCTTCCTCTCATTCTCGTGACCCCATGGGAGACTAAAAGAAAAGAAAACAAAATCTTCCAAAAACATCAAATTCCAACCATAATTTCACTAAGCTATTTCAACCAAAATTACTCTAGTCATCTTCCTCTGTCTAAACATACCAATAGCCCTTTGATTAAGTGGCTAAATCAAGAGAAAACCAGCTCCTAAGGTTTCGGCCAAGGTACCCATTTATTGTGTATTTATATTCTTTGAATTTTAATGGTTAATTTTAAGAGAATTAAGCTTCCTAAGCTTGTTTATGGTATTAGTTTAGGTTGAATCTAGCTAAATCATACTCAACCATTAAGAGGGGTGTTCGGCCATAAGAAGATCTTTATGAATTACTATGGTTTGATGCAAAATAATAGGATTAGAATAATGATCAAGCATGATTAATTAAGGTATAATGGCTAAATGGAAGAAAAACAATGAAAATAGCAAGAAGCCATTTTCGGCCAAGCTAGATGGGAGGGGTTTTAATAGTTCAATTTATGATGTTAAGGTGTTAAGAGACTGTAGGAATTATAAGAAGGCCGATGGTGAAGTCGAAATTCGATTTGAAGTGGAATTGACGAAGTTAGGTTTTAGCACTAGTGTGAATTATACCGGTAAAATATTTTCTACTGAAAAATTATTAGAATTTTAACTATGGTGAATAATGATGTTGGGTGAATTTTATTGCAGCCCAGGAGAGGTGATTCATACGTGGTGCTATTGGACGATTAGATTTCATCTACAGGTAAGGGATACGTGTGTGAACCATAGGGATACTGTAAATGCATAGTTGGGTTCACACTATTTTTATAAAATAATTTGGATATAAATTGCCTTGGAAAGTGGTGAAATTTGGTGAAATTGTGGCTGCTGTTGAAATTATAAACTGTAATTTCCGTGCAGGAAGGCTATGTTATAAATAGTCGTAATTCTACCTAGAAATATTTAGAAAATATTTCTAGCATTTTTCTAAAGTGGAATTTTGAGAAATTTCCATGAAATTCATTAAATTGAATAATTTTATAGTTTACCGACAAACTATATTTAAATATTCGTGTTAAAGAATTTTATTTACGTGAAAGTACCAGCATGTGATTTATACTGTTCTATAAATATTTAGAACATTTTCTGGAACGATTACCACAGTATGAATATTTTATAAACTGTTATTCATAAGATGAAAATATTTTCCTTATGAATATTTATGGATTGATTGAACTTATATTCAGTGAAATTGATTTCATAAATGGAGTTTATATCACGTGCTTACTGTTTTGAGACTATTAGGGCCCATATCATGTTCACGTGTCACGTGTTAGTGCTGATAGATACTGATCCTATTATCAGCGTCCCGGTGGACACCTGATCAGTGCACACTGTGGACACCATAGACTATGGCTATAGATCTCATGTGTTATTATTTTCCCTCTTCGGGATATTATTATAGCATGATATATTTAGGGTGTTGCCTGGTCTCCATGATACTGTACTGATGATTGTACCTTTCACTGAACCTTTAGCTGGTACTAAATTAATTTCAGCTACTGAGCTTTTGATATACTACGTGTTGAAATAAACATTATACGGTGTTTTACAAGTGTGGAAATGAATATTTGTTGAAAGGACTAATAATTCCTTATTTATTTACTTAAGTGTTTTATTATGCGAATATTTAATGTTTTACTTAGATTTGAATATCAGGAGAAAACGATTATTCTTTATAGTCGCTTTTAGCAGCCAGAACACGTACGGTATTCTAAAATACTTTCCATACTCTATCCGGTATTCCTAGCCGACTATAGTATCCATCCTGTTTTGAGTTTAGTGAGCTATTAGGATGTAAATGTTTTTAGCATATAGATTTTATAGTATCAGTTTTACATACAATTCTCTTACTGAGCGCGTTAGCTCACCCCTTTATTTTCTCACTCCATAGACTATCTTCAATGATTCCGTTCCACAGATTTGGCTTATTGTAGTTAACCCCAAGGCAGCACTTAATGGATCTTGGAGTTAGCATTTCTTTTAAATGTTTTCAGACATAGTTGTATAGTACTACCTTTGTATAATTCCTATACCGGGGATGTAGAACACGTGTACATACTATATATATTGCAGTAAATATTCTCATCGACTACTGTTTTAATTTAAGTATAATAGTAGTTACTGTTTTTCATAAGTGAGTGATAAAGGCATCGTAAACAACCCAACTGTCATGTGTGGTGTTATAATGTGGTAAATACTGTACATTTTGAGATATGACAATTAAATTGGTATCAGAGTAGGTTGGTCTGATGTCTGTCGGTGTCTTTGGGTTTAAATAAGAGTACATCCCCTGTAGTACTGTATAGTCTGAACATGTTTAAGTGATTCAAGTGATTGAACACTGTTTTGAAATGTCTATGTTATGAAGAAATGAGTGGACGCAAGGGTAACACCACCCCACCACAGCCAGTAGTACCACCTCCCGTACTTCTCAAGCCACAACCTGCCCCTCAGCCAGTATCACAAGCACCTGCCGTAGTAGCACCGCAGCCACCAACATGGTCGCGTAGTGTTGAGTCTTACTATGATGTCACTTTGATACGGTCGTTTAAGAAGTTGGATCCTCCGAAGTTTAAGGGGGATAAGGATCCATTGGTGGCAGAGCAGTGGGTTGAGGCTACAGAGAAATTATTTAGGTATATGCGGTGCACAAAGACGGAGAGCGTTGGACTAGCAGTGTTCCAGTTGACTAATGATGCGGAGCACTGGTGGAAGTCCACACAGACAGTTTTGTTGGCCCAGCATCAGGTGGTGACTTGGATATATTTATGGAGGCTTTTCATCGACAGTACATTCCTGATACAACACATAAGAAGCTTCAGCAAGAGTTTTTGGAGTTAATATAGGGGAGTATGTCAATGGATCAGTATGGGTCACGATTCACCACCTTGAGCAGATTTGACCCGCAGATTCAGATGAGTGATCAGCATAAGATAGATAGATTTATGGCGGGTTTGAGACCATTTATCAGGACCCGATTAGTCTCGTTCGACATCTGTACATATGATGAGGCCGTGAGACGGGCACAGTTATGTGAGCAGGATTATGAGCAATTTCATACAGAGTCTAGGTTTAAGGGTAAGCGTAAAGGTAAAGAGCAGCCGAAGAGGAGCACCAATGATCGATTTAGTAGATGGTAGCCTAAGAGGGCCAGGACATTGGGTATACAGATTACAGAAGGGAGAGCAATTAGATCTGCTGTAGTTGCCCCTACTACTACTAGCCCTAGTACATTTCAGAGAGGTACTGCAGCCAGGTGTACATTGTGTGGGAGGTCGCACGGTACTAGACCATGCCATATGATATCTAGGGTGTGTTTCTGTTGTGGACAGATGAGGCATTTGGTCAGAGATTGCCCGATGTTGAGAGAGACAGCTGCATCTACAACTTCAGCTCCTATTCCTCCTCCAGTAGCCCCTATACAGACTAAGACAGATAAGGCGACACCTTCACAACTTAGACGCGCGACCGCCACAGAGAAGGGTAAGAAGGCTGTGACACAGGGACAGGTGTTCGCATTGGATCAGGAGGCTGTTGATACTTCTGCAGATGTAATTAAGGGTAAAATTTATATTTTTGATATTTTAGGATTAGCATTGTTTGATCCTGGTTCTACGCATTTGTTTGTATCACCTGCATGTGCTAATAAGATACCAGTAAAACCTGAACCTTTAGGGTACACTGTACAGATTAGTACACCATTTAAGGAGTCCTAGATAATGGACTTGGTGTATAGAGATTGTAAGGTTACTATAGTAGAGAAGGAGACGACAGCTAACCTTATTTTGCTAAACATATTTGACTTTGATGTAATCCTAGGGATGGATTGGTTAGTTGCGAATTTTGTTAGTTTAAACTGTTATACCAAGTTTATTACCTTCTCTCGTCCTGAAGGATAAACTGTAAAGTTATTTGATAAATAAATAAAGTGGAGTATTTTACTAAAAGTGTTTAAATGCTATTTTAGTGTGATTGAAGGTTTTATTGCGTATGTGGAGGATGTGGAACGAAAACGTCCAGATCTGTTGGATATTCCTGTGGTTAGGGATTTCTCGGATGTATTCCCGGATGAATTACCAGGGTTACCACCGGATAGGGAGATAGAGTTTTTGATTGATTTAGTACCCGGTACGGAGCCTACATCTAAGCCCCCATATTGGATGGCGTTAGTGGAGTTGGAAGAGCTTAAGAAGCAACTCTAGGAGTTGTTAGATAAGGGTTTCATCCGCCCTAGTATTTCTCCTTGGGGTGCTCCTGTCACGACCCGAAGGCCGCGACAGTGTCTCTTACTTTTACGGATGCGTAGAAATTAGGGCTAATTTTTCTATTTCCTATATTTGTTTTGTCTAAGTGCAATGTAGTGAATTTTGTTTCAGGACGTTAACTCCCTCGCCTATTTTTATCACTTTACCCAGGTTATTTTCCTGCATAAAAATTACAAGAAATATCCAGCTCATGCTTCCCAAAATAGCAGTTGATTATATTCTAGCATTCCTATGACCAAGTTCATCTCCAATTCATGACATTGTATCCTATGGTTTACATTTTCTTACTTGGTCACTTATTCATGCTATTCAATTCATATTCATACTCATGCAAAATCAACAATTCTATACTTCCACCATTTCTATAGTCCAGATACTATTCTCTATATTAGATTACATCCCATCTAAGTACTGAATCAAAAACAGCCTGAATTGATAATAGAGACAAAAGAAGAGTATGTATACCCAATGTTCACAAAAAAATCTCCTTGGAGAGTTGGGATTATATTTCAAGCTTGGGACTATTCGGAAAGCTCCGAAATACTCCCCCAACTCCGTGCTCAATCTGAAAAATTTAAATAGCGTTTAATGAGCAAGGCTCAGTAAGTCATTTATATAAGTGCAGAGTTAGAATTATACTGTTCTATATGCAATGCATGATGTCATGTGAGGAGAATTCATTATTGATCGTTTTCTTATTCATCATGCAACATTTACATGTATTTTCCAACTCAATCTTATTATGCTTCAACATATCATGAGATGTCTAAGTCTTGAAGTCATAATGTGATCTTGAACATGTAATTATGAATGAAGCAGTTACAATCATAAAACATATACTACATGTTCTTTTCCAACAAGTTTCAAGGCATGTGAAGTATCAATACATTTCATGTGTTCTTTTAAGACATGCTTGAAATATGTAAGCGTTTACATTTCATGTCAAATATACTTTTTAAAGTATATTTCATATCACATATACTTTTGAAATACATTTCATATCACATATGCTTTTGAAGCACATTTCATATCACACATACTTTTGAAATACATTTCATGTCACATATACTTTTGAAATACATTTCATATCACATATACTTTTGAAATACATTTCATATCACATATACTTTTGAAGTATTTCATATCACATATAGCATCAAAAATGCGTTTCATATACAGTAAATCAATATTGAGTTTAGAGTTCATTTTCATTTTAAAGCCATACTCTAAACTTCATTTCATATCATTTGAGACTAGGCTAGATCCCTATCTCTCTATCAATAAAGACTTAGTTCACTGTAGCTAGCAGTGAAGAATCATATCATCGTCCCCTGGAAACCACTAGGGCGCTATCTATGGCCATAGACCTCATATCTCTCAGTCCCACTGATCAGGCAAGACTGAGACCTGTCCACGACTATTGTCGGACAAGCTTCTATGCCTAATGAGTAATCTCCAGTTAGGCGGCTTCCACTATGCTTTATTGAATTTAATTCTCTTAGGGTGCCTATAGTCTCATAAAGCAATTCAATCTTTCGTATAAAAATAGTTTAACGTACGTAATGTTTTTTTGAAGATCATTTACATGTATATACGTACATATGTGAAAACCATCATTTCATTCTTTTCAAAGCCATTCAAGCATCCAAAATATTCTTGTAAACATGATAAGAATAAATCATTTCAGTTTTTCATGTATAGTAATAAGTCATGCTTGATGGCAATAAAATTCAAGGAAGTGAAATAAGACCATAAAATGACATGCTCATGAATTGCATGAATGTTTATCATTTCATCTCATAATATCTATGAACCTATACCATATCAATTCACTTCCGATCAATATCTCTCACCTTGGTACTTTATCAAGTCAAATATCATACCTACATTTCATTTCGTTATATTCAATCTCTAAGTATTCAATTCATTCTATTGTAAGATTCAATCCTATACAGGATAATCCTACTTCTACGTTATATAAACGTCTTACCTAATGCGAACTTAGCTTGATCTTGTCCCGTGGTTAGCTAGACCGTGTCCAGTTAGACCGTGTCCGTCGTCCTCTTGGCGCACTACACATTCGCAAGGAAATTTCGACTTAATAAAGTCTATCTCAAGCTTTCTATACACTTATGTAAATTTAAATTCCAACATAATATCTATATACACATACGTGTGTGTGTATATATATATATATCTATCTATCTATCCCTTTTCTTTCTTTTTGTTTTCTTTTTCCTTTCTTTTCTTTTCTTTGTTTTCTTGCCTTGTTTTCAAGTAAGCATTATATATATATATATGTATATAAGTATTCAACACTAGTACAATATAGCTTTTAATCCAATCCTCTCATCTTTTATATACAAATATACATATATACACTACTATACATTCACATTTATATATATATATATATATCTTATATATATATATATAAATGTATCTACTCCTTTCTTCTATTTCTTTTCTTTGTTTTCTTATTTTGTCATCAAGTAAGTTGTATTTATATATACACACATGTATATAACATAAACCCTTAAATTCAATCCTCTAATTTTCCTATGTGTGTGTATATATATACATATATATGTGTAGCATGCATACATATATAATTTTTAAACACACTACATTTGCATATGTATCTATATATATATACATATTTATAAAAATATATACATATATATTTTTCTTATTTCTTTTCTTTTCTCTTTAATTATTTTTCTTTTTGTTATTTCTTCTCTTTTACCTTGAGGCAGTTATGTGAGGAACACCACCTACGGCAGCCTTCAAACACTCCATGAACAGTCTTTATACGCCGGCTGCTACCACTTTAAATCTCCAGAAAACCACACTCCCATGGCCTGGTTTGGTCACGCCTGAACCAGCTTTAAAATCTCACCTCTGCCCAGCCTTCAACAGCCCCTTAAAGCTCCTAACTTCAGCTCTACAAACTTCCCGTTTCTACCATTTTTGTGCCATACCAACTCAGGATTTTCCTTCCCTCGATTTCTTTCTCAAATGTAGCCTAAAAGCCTAGTCGAGATTTCAGTCTTCACATGCTGTCTCAACCAGCGCCAACATTTACCTATAGTCTCTGTTTTTCTTTTATTTTTGAACAGCCCCTCTATACTCAAAATGTCCTTCCCTCTTAGCCCTCCTTTTAAGCTCGAGAATACCACATACATGGCGTTTTCCTAAAACCACAACAGATGCCATCCTGTTGCTGCACTTCCATCTTCATTTGTACCTTCGGCTTCTGTTTTCTTTCCACTGAAATTTGCTTAGCCAAATAAGGGAAATGAAGGAAGAAATGGTGCATTCGGTGAGTGAGAAGAATAAAATGGCGTGTGAGGCAGGGAGCTGCAAGGAGAAGCTGTGAGCTTAGGATGAAATGGGAGGGTTTTTTTGAGAGTAAACAGTAGCAGCTTACACGGGAAGGAGAAGGAACCGGCTGAGGAAATGGTAAGGAAGAAAGAAAAATTTGCAAGAAAAGCAAGTAAGTGACAGGTCTGTATTGATTAGACGGGTTAGTGGGATTTTTTTCCATTAACCCGTAAATATATATATTTTATACATATATTTTTATCATTATATTATTTTAATATAACTATCAATACATATTTTTATTTTATTTAAGATATCATTCTTTTATATCTTACATATATTCTATACATATACATATATACATCTCATATATATATATATATATATATATTCTTGTTCTTACAATTATGTTTTGTACCTATATACGTATATTCAAATATGTATATGTATATATATATTTTATTTCATGCATGTACTTTGCAATGATACATGTGCATGTACACACTTATCGTATATATATACACGTATATTTTTACTTCCTTTGTTTATATGTATATGTGTGTGTATATGTATATATATATATACATATTTTACAGTTTATTATTCGCATGAATCTATGTACGTGCACATGCATGCATGCATGCACGCACATTGCATACATGTACATCGTATGCGTTTTAACCTGGTTCATGGCGTATATAACCGATCCTTTATATAGGTACAAACTCCTTTCGTATCCATTTAACGTATATTAGATATACATATGATATTCATATACGTCTCAAGTTATTCTCGAAGATGCCGATTCTTGTAATTATAGTCAAAATCTTACATTTGAAATTCTCAAAATTACATTGTTACATTATATTCACTTGCATTGCCCGTTGAGAATATATTTGGTTTAGAAAATTTACGGCTCTCACATCCTCCCCACCTAATAAAATTTGGTCCTCCAAATTGCTCCAAGTTATCCTAGAATAAGTGGGGGTACTTCTCTTTCATTAAACTCTCCAACTCCCATGTAGCTTCTTCTGAGGAGTGGTGTTGCCACAACACCTTTACCAATGGAACTGCCTTGGACCGTAGCACTTTATCCTTTCGATCCAAAATCCGAAGCGGTCTCTCAACATAGCTTAGGTGTTCCTTGATTTCCAAAGGTTCATAGTCAATCACATGGGAGGGATCCGGATGGTATTTCCTAAGCATAGACACGTGGAAGACGTTGTGCACACCCGATAGCTCTGGTGGTAGCACTAGTCGATATGCCACATCACCCACTCTGTCTAGTATCTCAAACGAACCAATGTACCGAGGACTCAACTTCCCTCCCTTTCCAAACCTCATTATACCTTTAGATGGAGAGATCTTCAAAAACACTTTATCCCCAATCTGAAACTTCAAGTGTCTCCTGCGATTATCGGCATAACTCTTTTGTCTGCTTTGTGCCGTCCTCAATCGATCACATATCAATCTAACACTTTCTGAAGCTCTTTCTACAAGTTCGGGAGCAAATATCTTCCTTTCACCCACTTCTTCCCAGCCTATCGGGGATCTACATCTACGTCCATACAACGCCTCATACTGTGCCATCCCAATGCTGGAGTGGAAACTATTGTTATACGCAAATTCAGCCAGTGCCAAATGATCATCCCATGAACCATGGAAATCCATAACACACGCTCTCAACATATCCTCAAGGGTTTGAATTGTTCTCTAAGATTGCCCATCAGTTTAAGGATGGAAAGCGGTGCTAAAACTCAATTTAGTTCCCAAAGCATCCTGGAAATGTTCCCAGAAACGAGAAGTAACCCGAGAATCTCTATCTGACACTATGCTTACTGAGACTCCATGTAATCTCACAATCTCCCTAACATACAAATCTGCAAGGGCACTGAGTGAATCTGTGACTTTCATAGCTAAAAAGTGTGCCAACTTAGTAAATCTGTCGACAATCACCCAAATGGCATCATGGTTTCTTCGGATTCTTTACTATCCCACAATCATCATTTCACAGTTTAGCTAAGACTGCAATTTATTTGCAGACTTCAATACCAATTATCACTTACAGTGAATGAGACATTAGGTAATAATTTTCCCTGACATCTCTTTTCATATAATATTACCCTTACATCCTTTATTCTTATAGTACATGTAATATCACTAAATTTTAGGATGTACCTGAGGATGTAATTTTTCCACAATCAAATTCTGTAATTGAATATATCAAAATCCTAATTCCGTCTCCACGTTACTTAATGCAATTTCACAGTTCCAATATATATACATATATGCATATATATATATATATCCATTTACATGACTGGTAGTACTTCATTTATTCACTCCTCTGAGTACAACTAAATTTTTTTTTTTTTAGTTTGGCTCGATCTTATATCTAGCCATAACCACATGAAAATCAGAGGAAATCACATACAATCTTAGGTTTGGGAACTACCTTATAATTCGTGTTCCCTTATCATCATATGATTTGTCTTTTAATACATTTTCATCTTTTCATGTTCATTACTTCCGTTGCTTTTCCAAATGGTATAGCACTCTTCCATTAAAAATCTTTTAACAATTTCGAATACTATATTCATACATGTTCATTCGCTTCCACTTAATTTTCTTATATGTAGGCATCATATCAGTAAAGCAACCATATCCACAACTCCTCAACAAATCATTTATATTATTCGGTAAACTTAGTAATTTTTTGTACCCCAATAACTATATTTTAATCTTACTCACACTTAGTAAGTGTATTACTTTTCATAATATCCAATAATCTCTAACCAAATACCTCGTCTTTTCATATTTAATTCAGGCCCTAAGAATCCATAACAGGGCCGACTATCTCGCGACCTCCCATAGTATACACTTCGGTCGCATTACTCATTGGAGTATGGGTGGGGTAGTGACCATTATACCTGTAATACATTCTTTATACCATCCATTACTTTATTACCATCAATCGGTTCCAATTCAATTTAGTCATCTATGATTCGGGAGAATTATTTCAATATAATGGTATATTCATCATTTCTCAGTTTATTTCTCTCTCTTCAAGATATCTCTTAAACAGGTGATCTTAAAATCTATTGACTGATGATATCCCTTTTCATTCCAATATCATCATTTCAGGGTCTTAGTTCGATTCGGATAGAGAAGTCCTGGTGGGGCCCTCACCGAGTTCTTCTCAGTGCCTTACCGAACAGACCTAACATTAAGATTATAAGATCACCTATTTCATGTAAAATTCTCGAATTACAATCTCTTTTTAATTTCAAAGTTCAATACTCGATAACTTTGACAAATTTGATGTATCTCGTAAGTTCATATCTTATGACCATTCATCCTCTTATACTTTAGAAACTATCAAACTAAGTCAAGATCAATAGCAAGACATTATGGTCTTGCATGTCTGATTTCACGCAATCTTAACTTCCACATCAATTTGTTATCTTGCACGACATACCTTACAAATCTCTAACATTTACAAAAAATTCATAGTATATAGCATGTCGTATTCAATCTTAATTCTACCAATGACAAGTTTAAAGAGTCCTTTTTTTTTTCATCATAATACCTTACAGGCTATTGTGTTACTTATCGAGGTTTCAAATCATTCACTACTTAGTAGTCTTCTTTACTTTGTTATCATTTAATTTCTATATAAAAACACATGCATTTAGAACAGTATTCTGCACTTACTGAGCACTTAACAATCAGGCAATGACAGTACTATGGGATGTAAACCATTCTAACTCATCTATACTGACATGCAATAGACAATCTCGGCTCTAATACCACTAAATCTGTCACGACCCGAAGGCCGCGACAGTGTCTCTTACTTTTACGGATGCGTAGAAATTAGGGCTAATTTTTCTATTTCCTATATTTGTTTTGTCTAAGTGCAATGTAGTGAATTTTGTTTCAGGACGTTAACTCCCTCGCCTATTTTTATCACTTTACCCAGGTTATTTTCCTGCATAAAAATTACAAGAAATATCCAGCTCATGCTTCCCAAAATAGCAGTTGATTATATTCTAGCATTCCTATGACCAAGTTCATCTCCAATTCATGACATTGTATCCTATGGTTTACATTTTCTTACTTGGTCACTTATTCATGCTATTCAATTCATATTCATACTCATGCAAAATCAACAATTCTATACTTCCACCATTTCTATAGTCCAGATACTATTCTCTATATTAGATTACATCCCATCTAAGTACTGAATCAAAAACAGCCTGAATTGATAATAGAGACAAAAGAAGAGTATGTATACCCAATGTTCACAAAAAAATCTCCTTGGAGAGTTGGGACTATATTTCAAGCTTGGGACTATTCGGAAAGCTCCGAAATACTCCCCCAACTCCGTGCTCAATCTGAAAAATTTAAATAGCGTTTAATGAGCAAGGCTCAGTAAGTCATTTATATAAGTGCAGAGTTAGAATTATACTGTTCTATATGCAATGCATGATGTCATGTGAGGAGAATTCATTATTGATCGTTTTCTTATTCATCATGCAGCATTTACATGTATTTTCCAACTCAATCTTATTATGCTTCAACATATCATGAGATGTCTAAGTCTTGAAGTCATAATGTGATCTTGAACATGTAATTATGAATGAAGCAGTTACAATCATAAAACATATACTACATGTTCTTTTCCAACAAGTTTCAAGGCATGTGAAGTATCAATACATTTCATGTGTTCTTTTAAGACATGCTTGAAATATGTAAGCGTTTACATTTCATGTCAAATATACTTTTTAAAGTATATTTCATATCACATATACTTTTGAAATACATTTCATATCACATATGCTTTTGAAGCACATTTCATATCACACATACTTTTGAAATACATTTCATGTCACATATACTTTTGAAATACATTTCATATCACATATACTTTTGAAATACATTTCATATCACATATACTTTTGAAGTATTTCATATCACATATAGCATCAAAAATGCGTTTCATATACAGTAAATCAATATTGAGTTTAGAGTTCATTTTCATTTTAAAGCCATACTCTAAACTTCATTTCATATCATTTGAGACTAGGCTAGATCCCTATCTCTCTATCAATAAAGACTTAGTTCACTGTAGCTAGCAGTGAAGAATCATATCATCGTCCCCTGGAAACCACTAGGGCGCTATCTATGGCCATAGACCTCATATCTCTCAGTCCCACTGATCAGGCAAGACTGAGACCTGTCCACGACTATTGTCGGACAAGCTTCTATGCCTAATGAGTAATCTCCAATTAGGCGGCTTCCACTATGCTTTATTGAATTTAATTCTCTTAGGGTGCCTATAGTCTCATAAAGCAATTCAATCTTTCGTATAAAAATAGTTTAACGTACTTAATGTTTTTCTGAAGATCATTTACATGTATATACGTACATATGTGAAAACCATCATTTCATTCTTTTCAAAGCCATTCAAGCATCCAAAATATTCTTGTAAACATGATAAGAATAAATCATTTCAGTTTTTCATGTATAGTAATAAGTCATGCTTGATGGCAATAAAATTCAAGGAAGTGAAATAAGACCATAAAATGACATGCTCATGAATTGCATGAATGTTTATCATTTCATCTCATAATATCTATGAACCTATACCATATCAATTCACTTCCGATCAATATCTCTCACCTTGGTACTTTATCAAGTCAAATATCATACCTACATTTCATTTCGTTATATTCAATCTCTAAGTATTCAATTCATTCTATTGTAAGATTCAATCCTATACAGGATAATCCTACTTCTACGTTATATAAACGTCTTACCTAGTGCGAACTTAGCTTGATCTTGTCCCGTGGTTAGCTAGACCGTGTCCAGTTAGACCGTGTCCGTCGTCCTCTTGGCGCACTACACATTCGCAAGGAAATTTCGACTTAATAAAGTCTATCTCAAGCTTTCTATACACTTATGTAAATTTAAATTCCAACATAATATCTATATACACATACGTGTGTGTATATATATATATATATATTATATATATATATCTATCTATCCCTTTTCTTTCTTTTTGTTTTCTTTTTCCTTTCTTTTCTTTTCTTTGTTTTCTTGCCTTGTTTTCAAGTAAGCATTATATATATATATATGTATATAAGTATTCAACACTAGTACAATATAGCTTTTAATCCAATCCTCTCATCTTTTATATACAAATATACATATATACACTACTATACATTCACATTTATATATATATATATATCTATATATATATATATATATAAATGTATCTACTCCTTTCTTCTATTTCTTTTCTTTGTTTTCTTATTTTGTCATCAAGTAAGTTGTATTTATATATACACACATGTATATAACATAAACCCTTAAATTCAATCCTCTCATTTTCCTATGTGTGTGCATATATATACATATATATGAGTAGCATGCATACATATATAATTTTTAAACACACTACATTTGCTTATGTATCTATATATATACATATTTATAAAAATATATACATATATATTTTTCTTATTTCTTTTCTTTTCTCTTTAATTATTTTTCTTTTTGTTATTTCTTCTCTTTTACCTTGAGGCAGTTATGTGAGGAACACCACCTACGGCAGCCTTCAAACACTCCATGAACAGTCTTTATACGCCGACTGCTACCACTTTAAATCTCCAGAAAACCACACTCCCATGGCCTGGTTTGGTCACGCCTGAACCAGCTTTAAAATCTCACCTCTGCCCAGCCTTCAACAGCCCCTTAAAGCTCCTAACTTCAGCTCTACAAACTTCCCGTTTCTACCATTTTTGTGCCATACCAACTCAGGATTTTCCTTCCCTCGATTTCTTTCTCAAATGTAGCCTAAAAGCCTAGTCGAGATTTCAGTCTTCACATGCTGTCTCAACCAGCGCCAACATTTACCTATAGTCTCTGTTTTTCTTTTATTTTTGAACAGCCCCTCTATACTCAAAATGTCCTTCCCTCTTAGCCCTCCTTTTAAGCTCGAGAATACCACATACATGGCGTTTTCCTAAAACCACAACAGATGCCATCCTGTTGCTGCACTTCCATCTTCATTTGTACCTTCGGCTTCTGTTTTCTTTCCACTGAAATTTGCTTAGCCAAATAAGGGAAATGAAGGAAGAAATGGTGCATTCGGTGAGTGAGAAGAATAAAATGGCGTGTGAGGCAGGGAGCTGCAAGGAGAAGCTATGAGCTTAGGATGAAATGGGAGGGTTTTTTTGAGAGTAAACAGTAGCAGCTTACACGGGAAGGAGAAGGAACCGGCTGAGGAAATGGTAAGGAAGAAAGAAAAATTTGCAAGAAAAGCAAGTAAGTGACAGGTCTGTATTGATTAGACGGGTTAGTGGGATTTTTTTCCATTAACCCGTAAATATAAATATTTTATACATATATTTTTATCATTATATTATTTTAATATAACTATCTATACATATTTTTATTTTATTTAAGATATCATTCTTTTATATCTTACATATATTCTATACATATACATATATACATCTCATATATATATATATATATATATTCTTGTTCTTACAATTATGTTTTGTACCTATATACGTATATTCAAATATGTATATGTATATATATATTTTATTTCATGCATGTACTTTGCAATGATACATGTGCATGTACACACTTATCGTATATATATACACGTATATTTTTACTTCCTTTGTTTATATGTATATGTGTGTGTATATATATATATATACATATTTTACAGTTTATTATTCGCATGAATCTATGTACGTGCACATGCACGCATGCATGCACGCACATTGCATACATGTACGTCGTATGCGTTTTAACCTGGTTCATGGCGTATATAACCGATCCTTTATATAGGTACAAACTCCTTTCGTATCCATTTAACGTATATTAGATATACATACGATATTCATATACGTCTCAAGTTATTCTCGAAGATGCCGATTCTTGTAATTATAGTCAAAATCTTACATTTGAAATTCTCAAAATTACATTGTTACATTATATTCACTTGCATTGCCCGTTGAGAATATATTTGGTTTAGAAAATTTACGGCTCTCACAGCTCCAGTACTGTTCGTCCGGAAGAAGGATGGTAGCTTGAGATTGTGCATTGATTATAGGTTGATTAATCAGGCTACCATAAAGAATAAGTATCCCTTACCCAGGATCGACAATTTATTTGATCAGCTCATGAGTGCAATGGTATTTTCTAAAATTGATCTTCGATCAGGGTATCATCAATTGAGGATACGGGAGTTTGATGTTCCTAAGACTGCATTTAGGACTCGGTATGGCTACTACGAGTTCCTAGTGATGCCTTTTGGATTTACTAATGCCCCTGTAGCTTTTATGAGTCTGATGAACGAGGTGTTCAAGCCATACCTCGATCAGTTTGTGATTGTTTTCATAGATGATATAATGATTTACTCCAGATCATCAGATGAGCACGAGCAGCATCTCCAGGTAGTCTTACAGACCCTCAAAGACCGGAAGCTTTATGCCAAACTTAGTAAGTGTGATTTTCTGGCTAGATCGCATTATATTTCTAGGGCATGTGGTGTTTAGAGACGGGGTATCTGTGTATCCGTCTAAGATCGAGGCGATTATTCAGTGGAAAAGGCCTCGTATAGTTACAGAGATACAGAGTTTTCTGGGTCTAGCCAGATATTACCATCAGTGTGTAGAGGGGTTTGCGAGACTAGCTACTCCACTGACTCGCCTCACGCGTAAGGATGTTAGATTTGAGTGGACAGATGCGTGTGAGCGTAGTTTTTAGGAGTTGAAGTGACAGTTGACTAGTACTCCTATCCTCGCTCTTCCTAGCGGATCTGGTGGTTTCTTAGTGTACAATGATGCATCCGCTTTGGGATTAGGGTGTGTTTTGATGCAGAATGGTCGGGTAATTGCTTATAGTTCCAGATAGTTGAAAGAGCATGAGAAGAATTATCCGACCCATGATTTAGAGTTAGCCGCAGTGGTGTTTGCATTAAAAATTTGGCGGCATTATCTATATGGAGAGCGATTCCAGGTATACACAGACCATAAGAGTCTGAAGTATCTATTCTCGCAGCGAGAGTTGAATATGAGACAGCAAAGATGGATGGAGCTGTTGAAGGATTATGACTGCGAGATCCTCTACCACCCGGGGAAAGCAAATGTGGTAGCAGATGCTTTGAGCAGGAAGCAGATGGGCATGGTTGCTTATATGATGGTCAGGGAGTATGAGTTGATTGAGCAATTCTTGGGCCTCAGTTTGACTGAGATTTCCTCTGAGAGATATGGATTTACGGCTAGCTTCAAGATAGAGCCGGATTTGATGGACAGGATCAGGGATGCTCAAAAGAGTGATTTTGATTGTATAGAGGTTTCCAGTCAGGTACAGATGGGAGTTCAGCCTAATTATGGGATTGGCAGCAATGGGATACTAAGGTTCAGAGATAGGATATGTATTCTCGATGACCAGTAGCTGAAGCATCTGATTTTGGCAGAGGCTCACATCTTCAGGTACACTCTGCATCTGAGCAGTACTAAGATGTACCATGATTTACGGAGAGTGTATTGGTGGCCTAGGATGAACCAAGGCATCACAGAGTTCGTTGCTAAATGTCTTACATGTTAGCAGGTAAAAGTTGAGCACCAGAAGCTTGCTGGATTATTACAGCCTCTACAGATTCCGACGTGGAAGTGGGAGCACATTACTATGGACTTCGTGATGGGCTTACCGAGAACCCGGAGGAATCACGATAGTATATGGGTGATAGTTGATCGATTGACAAAGTCCGCACATTTTCTTGCCATGAAGTCTACTGATTCCCTCAGTGCCTTAGCCGATTTGTCTATTCAGGAGATAGTGAGATTGCATGGTGTTTTAGTGAGTATCACTTTTGATAGGGATTCTTGGTTTACATCTCATTTCTGGGAGAGATTTCAGAAGGTGATGGGATCCCAATTGAGTTTTAGCACTGCTTTCCATTCGCAAACTGATGGACAGTCTAAGCGCACTATCCAGACGCTCGAGGATATGTTGAGAGCGTGTGCACTAGATTTTAGAGGCTCTTGGGACGACCATTTGCCACTGGTGGAGTTCACATATAATAATAGTTATCAGTCCAGTATAGGCATGGCACCCTATGAGGCTTTGTACGGCAGTAGATGTAGATCACCTGTTGCATGGGAGGAAGTAGGTGATCGTCAAATATTAGCTCCTGATTTAGTAGAGCAAGCTTCCCGAAATGTACAGTTGATTTCGGATAGATTGAGGATAGCTCAGAGTCAGTAGAAAAGTTATGCAGTTACTAGACGCCGACCATTGGAGTTCTCAGTGGGGGATTCTGTCTTTCTTCAGGTCTCACCGTCGAAGGGTATTATGAGATTTGGTAAGAAGGGCAAGTTGAGCCCTAGTTACATCAGGCCCTTTGAGATCTTAGACCGTGTAGGATACGTTGCTTATAGGTTGGCATTACCTCCGGAGTTATCAGGGGTTTATAATGTCTTCTGCACATCGATGTTGAGGAGATATTATTTAGATCTCTCTCACGTAGTTCGACATGAGCCGCAGGAGATTAGGGAGGATATGAGTTACGTGGAGAGACCGATACGGATCTTGGATCGAAAGGATAGAGTACTACGGTCTAAGACGATTCCACTGGTGAAAGTGCTCTAGCAGTATCACTCAGAGGAGGAGGCTATATGGGAATTAGAGAGTCTCATGCGAGAGAAGTATCCAGAGCGTTTTCAGTGATAGGTTCGAATAAATTCGGAGGACCAAATTTCTTAAGGTAGGGAGAATGTGAGAACCGTGTATTCAGATACTGTTTCACATGTAAGGACACTCACACTGTTCATTTCCTATGAATTTCGCAGATACGAGCCAGTATAGTGTGGTGGGCCCACAGGTTCTACAGTGCCCGGATGGACGTGAGATCGGACAGATAATACACAGAGGGTCTAATAAATATACGGTATGAATTTTAAGTCTAAATTTCCTCATTTAGATTATTTTTAAGGAGTATAAAAACAAATTAGGAAATGACGTTTAAGTACATAGCCCAGTGGCATTTTCGTAAATTGAGGTCAAAATAAATGGGAATTTAATCTAGTGATTAAATAATGATATTCTACATGAAAATAAGTCCTGGGTTATGTAAATAGATAGACCGAATCGATAGTCAAATTAGAATTCGACGTGATTTACCCAGAAGGGTATTTTTGTAATTTCACTTTCTTGAAAAGGTTAAACGCGAACCAAACCACCACCATTTATCAAAATACACTTAATGTGAATTTTTGGTGATGAAAATAAATTTTTGAAGTTCAACTGCCTAGTTATAAAAATTCCAGAAGAGAAAGATCGAAAAATCTATCATTAATGGCATTTTTGTTATTTTTATCATTTATAAAATATCTCCAAATATTTTTTATATATTTGCAGCTGCTGCCGGCACTGTTGCTGCTTCTTCTTTCTCTCATTCTCGTGACCCCATGGGAGACTAAAAGAAAAGAAAACAAAATCTTCTAAAAACAACAAATTCCAACCATAATTTCACTAATCTATTTCTACCAAAATTACTCTACTCATCTTCCTCTCTCTAAACATACCAATAGCCCTTTGATTAAGTGGCTAAATCAAGAGAAAACCAGCTCCTAAGGTTTCGGCCAAGGTATCCATTTATTGTGTATTTATATTCTTTGAATTTTAATGGTTAATTTTAAGAGAATTAAGCTTCCTAAGCTTGTTTATGGTATTAGTTTAGGTTGAATCTAGCTAAATCATACTCAACCATTAAGAGGGGTGTTCGGCCATGAGGAGATCTTTATGAATTACTATGGTTTGATGCAAAAAAAATAGGATTAGAATAATGATCAAGCATGATTAATTAAGTTATAATGGCTAAATGGAAGAAAAATAATGAAAATGGCAAGAAGCCATTTTCGGCCAAGCTAGATGGGAGGGGTTTAAATGCTTCAATTTATGATGTTAAGGTGTTAAGAGACTGTAGAAATTATAAGAGACTGATGGTGAAAACGGAATTCGATTTGGAGTGGAATTGACGAAGTTAGGTTTTAGCACCGGTGTGAATTATATCGGTAAAATATTTTCTACTGAAAAAGTAGTAGAATTTAGTGCAAGAAAATAATGATGTTGGGTGAATTTTATTGTAGCCCGGGAGAGGTGATTCTTACGTGGTGCTATCGGACGATTAGATTTCATCCTATAGGTAAAGGATACGTAGGGATACTGTAAATGCATAGTTGGGTTCACACTATTTTTATAAAATAATTTGGATGTAAATTGCCTTGGAAAGTGGTGAAATTTGGTGAAATTGTGGCTGCTATTGAAATTATAAACTGTAATTTCCGTGCATGAAGGCTAGGTTATAAATAGCCGTCATTCTGCCGAAAATTATAGAAATATTTAGAAAATATTTCTAGCATTTTTCTAAAGTGGAATTTTGGGAAATTTCCATGAAATTCATTAAATTGCATAATTTTATAGTTTGCCGAAAACCTATATTTAAATATTCCTGTTAAGGAATTTTATTTACGTGAAAGTACCAGCATGTGATTTATACTGTTCTATAAATATTTAGAACATTTTCTGGACTGATTACCACAGTATGAATATTTTATAAACTGTTATTCATAAGATGAAAATATTTTCCTTATGAATATTTTTGGATTGATTGAACTTATATTCAGTGAAATTGATTTCATAAATGGGGTTTATATAACGTGTTTACTGTTTTGAGACTGTTAGGCCCCATATCATGCTCACGTGTCACGTGTTAGTGCTGATAGATACTGATCCTATTCTCAGCATCCCAGTAGACGCCTGATCAGTGCACCTTTCGGGATATTACTTTTCCTATTCGGGATATTATTATAGCATGATATATTTAGGGTGTTGCCTAGTCTCCATGATACTGTACTGATGATTGTACCTTTCACTGAACCTTTAGCTGGTAGTAAATTAATTTCAGCTACTAAGCTTTTGATATACTGCATGTTGAAATAAGCATTATACGGTGTTTTACAAGTGTCGAAATGAATATTTGTTGAAAGGAATAATAATTCCTTATTTATTTACTTAAGTGTTTTATTATGCGAATATTTAATGTTTTACTTGGATTTGAATATCAAGAGAAAACGATTACTCCCTATAGTCACTTTTAGGAGCCGAGACACGTACGGTATTCTAAAATACCTTTCATACTCTATCCAGTATTCCTAGCCGACTATAGTATCCATCCTATTTTGAGTTTAGTGAGCTATTAGGATGCAAATGTTTTTAGCATATAGATTTTATAGTACCAGCTTTACATACAATTCTCTTATTGGGCGCGTTAGCTCACTCCTTTATTTTCTCACTCCACAAACTATCTTCAGTGATTCCGTTCCACGGATTTGGCTCATTGTAGTTAACCCCGAGGCAGCACTCAATGGATCTTGGAGGTAGCATTTCTTTTAGATGTTTTCAGACATAGTTGTAAAGTACTACCTTTGTATAATTCCTATACCGGGATGTAGAACACATGTACATACTATATATATTGCAGTAAATATTCTCATCGACTACTGATTTAATTTAAGTATAATAGTAGTTACTGTTTTTCATAAGTGAGTGATAAAGGCATCGCAGACAGTCCAACCGTCACGCGTGGTGTTATAATGTGGTAAATACTGTACATTTTGGGATGTGATAGTTAAAGCCAAGCCCACTTGTTCATTTGGGAAAGGAATTATTTAAATCCCTTGATAGTGGCCAAATTCATGCAATTTTCTTTTTATTTTTGGCATCTAAATTTTCCAATTTTATTTTCCTCCTTGCTGCTCGTTGCCTTTCTTATTTTTGGCACTAAATCATCAGGGTCAACTCTTTTATTTGGCACCAAATTTCCTTAATTTGCCTGATTTATTTTCCTTTTATTTTTTGTTTATTCATTTATTTCCAACAAATCCTTCAAGTCAACTCTTTAAATGGTAGTTTAGTTTTGGGTTAGAGTTTGACAAAGAAATTTATTTTATTATATATATATTATTGTTATTTTTATTTTTTATTTTTTTAAATTGCTTGGACAAAATTCGGTGTCTACAGGAACAATTTAACATAAGAAAGGATGCAATTGAATCCTTGTTATCAGATGTTTAATCGTTTTCCCCAATCTTATGATTTATTTTTGAATTCAAAAATTTTGTGGAATTGAACTGATTATACTAACTGGGTTATGTTATTTAAATAGGAAGAACGTACTAGAGTTTTTTCTTCTTGAATCCTTTTTATAGCTTCAAAAATCCTGGAGTTTTTAACTTTCTTCATTTAGATGGGGCTCTTGATCTTTTGATTCAAGTTCATTAGAATTTAATATAATGCCCAAAATTGTACTTGTTAAAATAATAATCTTGTTGGGTCATCTTAACGTTCTTTTCATGATACTTGAGCAATTGAAAATCAATATTGCAATAGATTTTAAAAGCCAAATATTCAAGGCTGTGCAATGTGCATTAAGAGCTTGTGTTCGTCTGTAATTTGAAGTTGACTTATTTTCTTAGTGACATTAAGAATTTTCCCAGTATGTGAAATATTATGCTAACATATATCTATCTATCCAAAACAAAATGCTAGTGATAGCATATACCTATGACCCATTATATAACATGCTCCTTAAGGTGTTTGCATTTTAGACTATTGTGTGAGATTCTTTAGGCCTCAAATGAGTCTAGTAAGATGTGCCTATGCTTGCAAGGACTTAAGATTCATTCTGTTTAAAATAATAAAAAAGGAGATTCTTTCTGTTTTTATATTTCTGTTTAAGACATATATGAACCATGATTGGTATTTTTTTTATTTAGAATGATTATAACAATTTCTAATAAATTCTTTTATATAATTTATTTTGAGTTTTTGTGTTATATATATTATATAACAAGTTAATGTATAATTATTGTTTATTTTTTATTTAGCATGATTTAATATTGTAATTGTATTAATTATTTGATAAATTTTGTCTTCTCAGTTTTAATCCATATGTTAATTATGATGCAGATAAGTTACAATGTCCAAAGGTATATTGACAAGCGTCAATATTCAATATATTGATGAGTTACCACCTATAGCTGAGATATCTGCAGTAATGGTATATTTTTCTTTTATTGAACTTATGTGTAGTTGCATGTATATATTTTCACATGTACTTCGGTAAAAATATATTTTTCTTAGCTAAAAGGCTAAAAAAGCCCCTAAACTATATCAAAGAATCCAAAAAAGCCCCTATCCTTCTAATGCACTTAAATAAGCCCTTAAAGTTTGATTTTTCTTAATACAAGTCCTTTTTGGATGAAATCTGTTAGTTGACATAGATTTTGGTTAAACAATTGACATGTTGGCTTTTAAACAATTGACAGGTTAGCTTTTACAAGGTTTTTTCTTTTAAAAGTGATGTCATTTTTATTTTACTTTTTTATAGGTTTGTCATGTCACTTGTTTTATTTTTACCATGTCCTTTTTGGATGAAATCTGTTCATCATTGACATGTTGGTTTTTATAAGAAATATGAAAATCTGACATGGCAAAAATAAAACAACTTGTCTCAATGGTACCAGGTGTGTACGAACTAGGTACTTACGGGTCCTGAGTTCGAACCCCTTTGGACACGAATTGGAGTTGTGGCCTAAGGACACAGTTCGAGAAAGCCGTGAGGGATGGTGGCCTGTGGGCACCCCATGTAACATCCCGTTACGTCCTCTTTTAAGACAAATACCAACTAACTTTTAACCTCACATAAGGTTTGGTTAGGCTGTTTGACGATGCATTCTTCTTCTTTCTTATATCGTATACTTCATTGTTTAACATGACAAGATATTTCTCATACATATACAGGATCGTCTTACACATGGGTTTAAAACTCTCATATAATTACATACTAATCTCTTTTATAATGTACATCCCCAACATGTCTAATATACATCACTGTACCATACTATAGTCTAAATTACATTACAAAATGTATATACCTTCAAGGAACTGGAAACGTGCCTCGAAGGAGATACCGTATAATCCAAAATATACGCTCCTCTACCAAGAAAAGAAATCAATGCAAATAGTCTGGATGAAAAATAATATAAAGGAGTGAGTTTACTGTCATGACCCAAAGGCCTCGACTTTCACTTGATTCTTATACTTTTCTTAGTCTACAAATTTATGGACTAAATTTTTCTTTTTCATTTTAAGGTTTGTATTCAGTGTCAGTGTAGTTACTATACTATCTAGGTGACCTATAGTTATTTCATTTAAATATTAACTAGCAAGGAAGTGGTTCTTAGTTACATCCCAACTTGTTAAAACAGAATATGTACTGTGCATCAATTTAAGTCTTACATGTAAACAAGTATTTTATAAGAAACATATACCTCAGAAGATTAGTACCAAGTCCACACACCGTCTCCGATGCCCACTTAGCAGCTCACATGGCAAATGTCAACTTCAATAGTCTGAAAGAGATGAAATTTAGTGGGGTGAGCAAAACCACGACTCAGTAAGATACTAATATAAATACAAGAGTAGGATTATACTGTCTTAAACTGCAATGTTTAAAACTTGCAAGGATACAATTACAGTTAATCCTTTCTCATCGATAGCATCTCATTATCACTTCTCATATTCACTTTTCATTTCATAATCATACTTTTGCATTCTATCATCTCATATTAATTCTCATATTTACTTTTCATCTCATAATCATACTTCTATATTCTATCATCTCTTATCAATTCTCATATTGTGGATCATCATCACAGTGGTACGAAGTCATAATTCTCTTCGTGTATTTCTATATTCATGTTTCATATCATATCATGACATCATATAGATGAATTATCGCTACCACCGAGTCATGACACTCATGTATTCTTCATCTTTAATTGAAATATCCTATCGAATTCACTTTACATTTAACAATCATATTCCCGTATTACATCAATTCATATCACTTATCGTCTGGGAATTTATGATCACAATGGAGTAAGATCAGAATTCTCTTCATATCAATCTTATGTTCATATATCATATCATATCATATCATATCATGTCATGTCATGTCATCGTATAGATGAAACTTCATTAACGTCGAGTCGTGACATTCCTCGTGGAAGTCTCATGTACTAGGTATATTATCATGTCTGGGTTTAATATGCAATGTATGAAATTATACTGTATAAACCGTTATCATTTCAAATCATATCATATATACTTTAGAACATGCTCAACATATGAATTTTCAATTCATTTCAAATTTGCCTTTAAGGCATGATAGAAACATGTTCAATTTCAATTCATGTATTCGTTTTCAGAGCATGTCTAAAACATGTACGATTTTAAAACATTTTTCATATACTATAAGTCATATCAGGTCTAGAGTTCATATCAAATCAATCTATACTCTAGACCGCATATCATTTTAAATTCGACACAAATCGTATATAAATCATATAAGTGTCGAAATCATTTATCATGTACTTTTAAAACATATACTGTAAATCATATCAGGTATAGAGTTCATATCAAATCAAACTATACTCTATATCGTATATCATGCCATGTTTGACACAAAATCACATATAAATAATATAAGTGTCGAAATAATATCTCATGGACTTTTAAAACATGTTTAAAACATGTATTGTTTCAAAACATATTTCATTTCAAACTTGTTTCATGTACAGTATAAATCATGTCAAGTCTAGAGTTCATATCAATAAAATCATACTCTAGACTTCATATCATATCAGTTAAAGACTAGGCTAGATCCCTATCATCTCTATCAATAAAGTCTTAAATCGCTGTAGCTAGCAGTGAAAATCATGTCATTGTCCCCTGGAAACCAACTAGGGTGCTATCTATGGCCATAGACCTCATCTCTCTCAGCCCCACTGATCAGGCATGACTGAGACCTGTCCACGACTATTGTCGGACAAGCATCTCTCTGCCTAATGAGCAAAGCTCCAATTAGGCGGTTTCCAATATGCTTTATTGAATTTCATTCTTTTAGGGTGCCTACAGTCTCATAAAACATTTAAATCTTTAGCTTTCTTTTTAATATCATGTAAAGCATATGGTAAAATTTTGTATGAGATTTCATATAACAAAATATATATATCTACCATATACTTTCATTTCAAAACAAATCAATACTTTTCAGTATTCATATAAACATTATTATAATGTTTCAAGTTGTAAGAAGGCATGCTTAAATGCGATGCTATAAAACATTTCAGTATGCAACTTCGGTAATATTTCCATCAAATACGCTGAAGCGATTCATTTAACTTTATCACCATCAATTATTCGATTTCAAGACTTTCTTTCTGTCAAATCAGTAAATCACTATTCAAATCATTCAAGATTCATTTCATTCAGTATTCAGATTGTTCAATACTCTAATTATTTAATAACCAGATCACTTGGTATTCAAACCATTCGGTATTCAATATCCTTTTTCGATAATTATCGACTATAATAATCATTTGTACATTTTATTATCGATACTAGAACCACATCATCAGTGTGAATCCTCTTAGTATCATGAGCATCTAAATATCATGTTTCCATATAGCCATCAGGATACTGAAATTATGAAATACTAATATCCTCATTCGATATCTATTTCAGAGTCGATATCGAGGATCATAGAACCACAAGATCAATAATCGCTTATCAAATCTATTTATGGTTTGACCTATTGGTACATATTCAGAATTTTCGACTTGCGGATCAATTTCATTCACTATCATAAAATCATATCACAATCCTCAATTCCCTTTTCATATGGCTTGTAGAATGTAATATCATGCTAGAATTATCTATAAAACGTCCTCCATTCAATTTTTGATTGGCAATTTACCACTTAAAAGAATTTGTCAATTTCCACTATCAACAGTGTTTCAATCATTTAAGTCGCCCTGCGACTATCCATATTATTGCAAAAATCTCAATTCATACCACTAAGACGGTCCATTTATTTGAATCTATCAATTCTATAATCATCACTCGATTGGTAATTTCGCACTTCTATCATTTGACCGTCTAAATCACAACTTCAATTTTTCTCTTTTAAGTTGTATCCTTTAATCATCGTCACTTTTATCAGTGATTCGTCTAATAAATGATTTCACCTCAATCTCAACTTGATACCATTTGTGATATTAAAATTACTTGATTTATCAATTCTATAAGGTTTAAACCATATAATTCATCATATTATCGTGTTCAACGATAAATCTTCTCATCGATTTCAATATCAAACTTTTTCGGTAATACCATAAAGTCTTTTCAATGTTTATTTTCAGTAGTTATTTCCAAGATTCCATTTATGTGAGAAACTTAATCTGTTTCCTCAAATATTTTCCTAAAATTTCGGCAATATAACGGCTTAATTCTTACTAAGCCTCCTGCAAGGAAACCACAATTTATAACTACAGCCGTTGATTCTCACAATTCATACGTCTCTACTAAGACCCCCACCATCAGTTATGGGTTCTCTTAGCATTTTTAACATCAATTCATCATATTAAAAAAAATCACAATTCCCACATACAATATAATGCTACTAAAGCTTTGTAAAAGTATCTTACCTATTCGCCAAAGCTTAGCGCACTTTCCAATTTTCGAGCCTTGCCGAACTCCACCATTCTTCTCATTTTCGTTTTGCTACAATTTCATATCAATGCACTACGTCAATATAACCATAAATTATTCAATAAATACCATCAATTTATTTATTTTTCCTTAATTTTCCTTACCTTTTCTTTCTCCTTCTTCTTCCTTTTCCTTTTCTTTTCTTTTTCTTCTTTTTCTTCTTTTCCCTTTTCTTTTCTGTTTTGTTTTTTTTTCTGGCCTGAACCGGTTCGGACTGGTTCAGGCCGGTTTGGTCGGGCCGGCTTTTGCTAGCCGGTTCGGTTACCTCCCGCCGGCATCACCGCCGGTTCGCACCTTCCACAGCTGGCCACGGTTGCAGGGATGCCGGATCTGGTCTCGGTTTCGCCCCATCACCGGCGACGGCACCGGATCTGGCGACGTGGGTTTCGGCTCCTTTCTCCTCTGTTTCTTCCTTCCGCTGCCGTTTCCTTCACCGTCGGTGGCCTTCTTCTCCTTCATGGGTCTTCACCGGCGGCATTGGTGTCGATGGCAGTGCCCGGATTGGCCGGCACCGCCGTTCCACTTCCTCTTTTCCTTCTCGGGTTTTGCCTCTGTTTTCCGTTTCATTTTCTTTTCATTTTCTTTTTCTCGTCGCCGGCATCTTTCCTCACGTCGCCGGCAGCTTCACCTCGCCCCCCCTTCCTCTCTCTCTTTCTCCGGTAAGCCGACAGGGGGTCGGTTGCCGGGCATTTGTCTTCTCTGTTTACAATAGAGAAGAAATGAGGGAATCGGGTTGTATTCCCGATTCCTGTGTTTCATCTTTTTTTTTTAAATAATAACATAATTATATTTATAATTATATTATTAGTAATATATATATTTTATTTTAACAATATATATACTCTTTAATTTAAAATTAACACATAAATATTTCATATATTTATTTATTTATATACATAATTGTATATAAAAATATACACATATATTTATTTAATTTAAAATAGTATATATATCATTTTATAATATATACTATATTTTATATATATGCATATGTATTTATATAAAAACATATCAAAATATATTTATATAATCTAATTATATAAATATATAATATACGCATTTTTTTATTTAAATTTTTGGATTTCTTAATATCCAATTAATTTCTCCATTTTCTTATTTAATTTGGATTTCCATTTATCCAAATTAAATTTTCTCCTTCATTTCTTATTTCCAATTTAATTTTCCTTTTTATTTCTTATTTAATTTGGATTTCAATTTGTCCAAATTAAATTTTTCGGATACTTTATATTTATTTAGAAAATTCTCGGTCTTCACATTCTCCCTACCTTAAGAAATTCGGTCCTCCGAATTGAACTTAGATTTAGAAGGTGGTACTATCTTGTACTCTTATCTTTCTTGTCCTTTCAGTCATCCTTTAAATGATGCTACCAGCATACTTTCAAAATCAGATTCACTTTTAGATCACTACATCTCGTCTTTTATCATATATCTATACTCCCTTACATTCCTTATCCATTTGGGAGTTAACAATTTTCATCTCTCTACCATAGCTGATTCATATTGTTCATCGTCCATTTTTTTCTCATTTAGTGCCAAGTCGGTAGAGCTTGGTAGCTATCATTTGAACAATTTAATCAGTAGTATGTAATTGTCCCAGTAGCTTTTAAATTCAGTGCACCCGCTCTTAATATATCTGTAAGCGTTCACATATTACGCTCGAATATTCATATCAATACGGAGCGATGCTATCAATAAATTTAGAATTCTCAAAGCCTCTTGCTATTTTCCATAAACATATGGCAATTCGAGATTCCATCACATGTAACGCTCACTGGAACTTCACATACATTTTCACTGTTTCATAATCGTGTTTTGACTATGACACGAGAGAATCTAGGAGCTGGATAATGGAAAAGTGATTCAATCTGATTAACCTATCTATAATCACTTCCATGACATCATATTTCTTTTGTTCAATTGGAAAAGATAAAGACTTTTCTCTTTCAATAGGCTCTTAAATTTCCATGTAACCTCTTTACATGGGTGATGCTACTAGAGAACTTTCATTAAGGGGGAGGGACTTTGACCTCAAAACTTTCTCCTTTTCGTCCACCATCCATATCAGCCTCCCGACAACTCTAATGTGTGTTGTCATTTCATTTCCTTGCAATACGCATTCTCTTATAATTAAAAATCGTAATTTCGATTCCCAATAGTCCTTATAATTGAGGTGGGATTGTACTTTTGATCAAGCCATATACTTCTATTCTATCATTTTCATGGGAAATTTCTTCACCCCTATCAATCCTTTTCAATTCACATATCAATCGTATTCTATACAATCATTCTATTATCTTCCAAGTATCAAATGCCCCAATCAATCATTCTTGATCATTCATATCCTATTCCTTTAAGGTGATACATAATTCTTCTATACCGCATCGATAACATTCATTAACGGTTTCCAATCCGTTTCAATAGGCCATCAATTGGCATCTCTATATCAAAGCCTAGCCTGTTTCAGTAGGCCGTCGACAGGTATCACCTATACCACTAATTGACTAATCTTGGTACAAATTGAAAATCAACAAGTTTACATGTAGACACTACACAGTACATGGGATGTAACACTATCACTGTCTCAACTACACCGACATGTACTAGACAAACCATGCTCTGATACCATTAAATCTATCACGACCCAAAGGCCTCGACTTTCACTTGATTCTTATACTTTTCTTAGTCTACAAATTTATGGACTAAATTTTTCTTTTTCATTTTAAGGTTTGTATTCGGTGTCAGTGTAGTTACTATACTATCTAGGTGACCTATAGTCATTTCATTTAAATATTAACTAGCAAGGAAACGGTTCTTAGTTACATCCCGACTTGTTAAAACAGAATATGTACTGTGCATCAATTTAAGTCTTACATGTAAACAAGTATTTTATAAGAAACATGCCTCAGAAGATTAGTACCAAGTCCATACACCGTCTCCGATGCCCACTTAGCAGCTCACATGGCAGATGTTAACTTCAATAGTTTGAAAGAGATGAAATTTAGTGGGGTGAGCAAAACCACGACTTAGTAAGATACTAATATAAATACAAGAGTAAGATTATACAGTCTTAAACTGCAATGCTTAAAACTTGCAAGGATGCAATTACAGTTAATCCTTTCTCATCGATAACATCTCATTATCACTTCTCATATTCACTTTTCATTTCATAATCATACTTTTGCATTCTATCATCTCCTATTAATTCTCATATTTACTTTTCATCTCATAATCATACTTCTATATTCTATCATCTCTTATCAATTCTCATATTGTGGATCATGATCACGATGGTACGAAGTCATAGTTCTCTTCGTGTATTTCTATATTCATGTTTCATATCATATCATGTAACGACCCGTTATCACATTTTTAACCTTATTTTACACAATTCATCCGGTTGGGCTGTCTGTGATACTTCACTTTTACTAACTATTAAACAAATTTACATAACATTGTTTATATTACATACATCCCCTATCTTACTTAATAAGCAAGTAGTACTGCATACATGTCTATATACAGAAAATAAATGATCATACCTCATATAAATCAGTCGGTCTGTCACATTGTCCTTTATATGCAGCCGTAATCCACAACTATTGGATCTCACCATCATCAAAACCTGAAATGTTAAAATTGGGGAGTGAGCAAACCACGGCTCAGTAAGAGAGTTATATGTCACACTTGATATTCAGCTATATATATGCTGAAAATAATTTTTTTTATTTTTTCATTTTCTTTAAAATCTTCCTAGCTGGCTCTAGGCACACATGTAGGAAAGATACTACAGTCGACTAGTGATCCAGATAGAGTAAGGCAGGTATTTTGAAATACCTGACTTGTTCCGGAACCTAGAAGCAACTGTAGAGAGTACTATTTTCGTTGTTTTCAAACGATATAATTTTCATTTTTCCACAAAGTAAACCACTTATCTCTTTTCACTTTCAGTATACCTTAAAACACGTGACAGTTCAGTAATAAAACAGTGGTTTACTTCTCTTCTCTTCAGTACAGTAAAAACACGTGACAGTACAGTGATTTGTAAATATCCAATCATTGGATAGTTACTTCTTCGATTATTTCTATCTTAGAAATAATTCTTATGTTATTCTTTTAGAATAAACATTTATTTCTCTTTTCAAATCAGTAACTGTATCGTACAGTTCAGTAAAACAGTATATTCAGTATTCAGTAAAACAGTATCTCGATACGGTTCAGTCAGTAACAATAAACAGTAGCTACCCATTTAGTAAATAGTATACGGTAGCTTTCAGTTCAGTAAACAGTAAATGGTAGCTTTCAGTTCAGTAAAACAGTAATCAATGGCTACCATTTCAGTAAACAGTACAGTTCAGTAAACAGTGTTTTGGTACGATTTTTTCATCAGTAAACAGTAATCAGTACAATAATTTAGCACAGTAAACAGTATAGTATAGTAAATAGGATTCCGTGAATCCTTTCAGTAAACAGTAATCAGTATGTGAGACTAGGCATCACCCTACAATTAAATCATGCTATCATCGTCCAATAATGGACCAGTAATCATCCCCAAAGGGACACAGTAAACAGTATGTATGCGATCTATGGCCATGATCTATATGGTGTCCTCGGTGTACACTTGCCAGGTGACATCCGGGACGCTGATGACTGGCAGGTCTATCAGCCACGTGACAGTAACAGTATAAGTGTGATGCATGAAACTCGGGGCCTAAGTCTCAAAACAGTATAAACCGTACCATAGCCTTTATGGATTTTAAACACGATAAATCAAATTATCCATAAGGCTTACATGTAAATATAATCACCTTTCTGAAATTTATAAAATAAATACTATTTTCCAATTTATTTCATAAAAGTATATATCATGTTTTCCATACGGTGAAAACAGTCTGCAAAATCATCACTGTAAAAATAGAAGGGCAAAACTGTCCTTTTCCACCGTAAAACACATGCACGCTTTCCCGTGCCTTTTATCCAAAACATGGTTTTCAAAGAAATCGGGATTCAAATCAAATGTTTTCATAATTTATGTAAAAATAAATTATTTACTTTTCAAATTCAAAATCCCTTAACCATGTTTTCTTCTAGAAACACGTGTAGAGACCTTTTGTCTCGAAATCATGGTTTTCCACCATTTCTTAACCTTTATGGAATTTTCATAATTAATTAATTCCATAATTAAAACCATAAGGTTTTATGTAAAATCAGGTGAATATTTAACAATATTTATAAAAATATTCACTTCAGTCCCTTTTTCATTTTCATCTCATTTCACGTGAAATATCACCTACCGGTGAATTTTCGGTGATTTCCTTTTCACCATTCTCGAAAACATGAATATTTTAAAATTAAATATCACTATATTCATGTTTTATGAAATTTACTTAATTTCTCGATTTTCGTACCCGAAAATCGATTCACGTGAAATCAAATCTTTTATTTTGGTTTTCGGTGATTTTCGATAAATTATGTAATTTTTCATAATTTTTCGACAATATAACAGCTGCTGATTTGGCTAGCCTCCTGCACGGAAAATACAGTTTATATTTTCAACCGGTGTTTCATCACAATTTCAACCGATAAATCATCACACCAAAAACCGATAATTATTAATAGCATTTTATAAAATTAAATGCAATTTAAAAACATGGCCAAATATCCTTACAGGTGGCACATGTCTCCCTTACCTGTTTTAGGTCGGCGACTGCCTCTCGTAGGTCGTGCCCGTGTTCACCTCGCCCGATTCCATCGGCTCGGTCATCGAGGGAATTTTTTGGAAATTAAATTCTAAAATTTAGAATTTTTCCATAATTATTTAAATAAATAAATTATTTAAATAATTTAATACTTTTCGGGATTTCTTACCGATTCCGATAATTCTCGGGATTTCCCGTAATTTTCGAATTCTCGGGAATTCTCCAAATTCCCGGAATTCCTTTTCCCTTTTTCTTCTTTTTCTTTCTTTTTCTCTTTTCTTTTCTTTTCTTTTCTTTTTCTTTTTCTTTTTCCTTTTCTTTTTCTTTTCTTTTTCCCGCTGGACCGGTCTGCCTCCTTCCTCGCCGGTTCCTCGCCGGCGGCCGGTTCTCCGACGACTCAGGGGCTCAGCAGCTGGCCGGCACCACGGTGAAGCCGGATCTGGCCTCCGTTCGTCACGAATCGACAGCACGGCGGCGGATCTACTCGGTTTTGCCTCGGTTTCTTCTCCTCCTCCGTCGGCGTTCCTCCGCCGTTCACCGCCTGAACCGTGGCCTCCCACGTTTTCCTTTTCCTCCGGCGAAGCTTCGGTGGCATTGGCGGTGGCCAATTCCGCCGGCACCGCCACTTTCTCTTCTTTTTTTCTTCCCGACCTCCGCCGGTTTTTCCTTCGATTTTCCTTCCTATTTTTGCCGTCTCCCGTCGCCGGTCACCTTGTCTTCCACCCCTTATCTCGCCGGCCGACGTCCTCTCTCCCTTCTCCTCTCTTCTTTCTCCGGCGAAGGGCCGGTCACCCTTCGAGAAGACAGAATCGAGAGTCTTCCCGATTCTGTTTCTTTTCTTTTTTTTTATTTTATTTTAATTATAATTATACATTATACATATATATTATACTTATAATATATATATAATACATATAATATTATTATTATATATATTATATAGTACTATATATATTTATATATAAAGATATATATTTTGTGTATAAAAATATATATCTAGTATAAATATATATGTATATATTTATGTACTTTGAAATAAATAACATTTATATATACCTATATAAATGTAATAGTAAAATATATATTGTATTTACAATATATATATATATATTTTCTTTCTCAATTTCTTATTTAATTTGGATTTCTATTTATCAAAATTAAATTTCCTCCTTTCCTTATTTTCCGAATTTAATTTTCCTTCACTCGGATTTCCACCATCCGTTCCTTTCTCAATTCTTGGGATTTTCACTAGTATCCCATTCTCATAATTTTATTTATTTATTTATTTATTTCCAATATTTATTTGCTCCAATATTTATTTCCAATATGTATAATTTCTAATAAATGAAAAATTTACGGTTATCACATATCATGACATCATATAGATGAATTATCGCTACCATCGAGTCATGACACTCTATATTCTTCATCTTTAATTGAAATATCCTATCGAATTCACTTTACATTTAACAATCATATTCTCGTATTACATCAATTCATATCACTCATCGTCTGGGAATTTATGATCACGATGGAGTAAGATCAGAATTCTCTTCATATCAATCTTATGTTCATATATCATATCATATCATATCATGTCATGTCATCGTATAGATGAAACTTCATTAACGTCGAGTCATGACATTCCTCGTGGAATTCTCATGTAATAGGCATATTATCATGTCTGGGTTTAATATGCAATGTATGAAATTATACTGTATAAACCGCTATCATTTCAAATCATATCATATATATTTTAGAACATGCTCAACATATGAATTTTCAATTCATTTCAAATTTGCCTTTAAGGCATGATAGAAACATGTTCAATTTCAATTCATGTATTCGTTTTCAGAGCATATCTAAAACATGTACGGTTTTAAAACATTTTTCATATACTATAAGTCATATCAGGTCTAGAGTTCATATCAAATCAATCTATACTCTAGACCGCATATCATTTTAAATTCGACACAAAATCGTAAATAAATCATATAAGTGTCGAAATCATTTATCATGTACTTTTAAAACATATACTATAAATCATATCAGGTCTAGAGTTCATATCAAATCAAATTATACTCTAGACCGCATATCATGCCATGTTCGACACAAAATCACATATAAATCATATAAGTGTCGAAATCATATCTCATAGACTTTTAAAACATGTTTAAAACATGTACTATTTCAAAACATATTTCATTTCAAACTTGTTTCATGTACAGTATAAATCATGTCAAGTCTATAGTTCATATCAATAAAATCATACTCTAGACTTCATATCATATCAGTTAAAGACTAGGCTAGATTCCTATCATCTCTATCAATAAAGACTTAAATCACTGTAGCTAGCTGTGAAAATCATGTCATCGTCCCCTGGAAACCAACTAGGGTGCTATCTATGGCCATAGACCTCATCTCTCTCAGCCCCACTGATCAGGCGTGACTGAGACCTGTCCACGACTATTGTTGGACAAGCATCTCTCTGCCTAATGAGCAAAGCTCCAATTAGGCGGTTTCCAATATGCTTTATTGAATTTCATTCTTTTAGGGTGCCTACAATCTCATAAAACATTTAAATCTTTAGCTTTCTTTTTAATATCATGTAAAGCATATGGTGAAATTCTGTATGAGATTTCATATATCAAAATATATATATCTACCATATACTTTCATTTCAAAACAAATCAATACTTTTCAGTATTCATATAAACATTATTATAATGTTTCAAGTTGTAAGAAGGCATGCTTAAATGCGATGCTATAAAACATTTCAGTATGCAACTTCGATAATATTTCCATCAAATACGCTGAAGCGATTCATTTAACTTTATCACCATCAATTATTCGATTTCAAGACTTTCTTTCTGTCAAATCAGTAAATCACTATTCAAATCATTGAAGATTCATTTCAATCAGTATTCAGATTGTTCAATACTCTAATTATTTAATAACCAGATCACTTAGTATTCAAACCATTCGGTATTCAATATCCTTTTTCGATAATTATCGACTATAATAATCATTTGTACATTTTATTATGGATACTGGAACCACATCATCAGTGTGAATCCTCTTAGTATCATGAGCATCTAAATATCATGTTTCCATATAGCCATCAAGATACTGAAATTATGAAATACTATATCCTCATTCGATATTTATTTCAGAGTCGACATCAAGGATCATAGAACCACAAGATCAATAATCGCTTATCAAATCTATTTATGGTTTGACCTATTGGTACATATTCAGAATTTTCGACTTGCGGTTCAATTTCATTCACTATCATAAAATCATATCACAATCCTCAATTCACTTTTCATATGGCCTGTAGAATGTAATATCATGCTAGAATTATCTATAAAACGTCCTCCATTCAATTTTTGATTGGCAATTTACCACTTAAAAGAATTTGTCAATTTCCACTATCAACAGTGTTTCAATCATTTAAGTCGCCTTACGACTATCCATATTATTGCAAAAATCTCAGTTCATACCACTAAGACGGTCCATTTATTTGAATCTATCAATTCTATAATCATCACTTGATTGATAATTCCGCACTTCTATCATTCGACCGTCTAAATCACAACTTCAATTTTTCTCTTTTAAGTTGTATCCTTTAATCATCGTCACTTTTATCAGTGATCCGTCTAATAAATGATTTCACCTCAATCTCAACTTGATACCATTTGTGATATTAAAATTACTTGATTTATCAATTCTATAAGGTTTAAACCATATAATTCATCACATTATCGTGTTCAACGATCTATCTTCTCATCGATTTCAATATCAAACTTTTCCGGTAATACTATAAAGTCCTTTCAATGTTTATTTTCAATAGTTATTTCCAAGATTCCATTTATGTGAGAAACTTAATCTGTCTCCTCAAATATTTTCCTAAAATTTCGACAGCATAACGACTTAATTCTTACTAAGCCTCCTGCAAGGAAACCACAATTTATAACTACAGCCGTTGATTCTCACAATTCCTACGTCTCTACTAAGACCCCTACCATCAGTTGTGGGTTCTCTTAGCATTTTTAACATCAATTCATCATATTAAAAAAAATCACAATTCCCACATACAATATAATGCTACTAAAGCTTTATAAAAGTATCTTACCTATTCGCCAAAGCTTAGCGCACTTTTCGATTTTCGAGCCTTGCCGAACTCCACCATTCGTCTCATTTTCGTTTTGTTACAATTTCATATCAATGCACTACGTCAATATAACCATAAATTATTCAATAAATACCATCAATTTATTTATTTTTCCTTAATTTTCCTTACGCTTTCTTTCTTCTTCTTCTTCCTTTTCCTTTTCTTTTTTTTTCTTCTTTTTCCTTTTCTTTTCTGTTCTGTTTTTTTTTTGCCTGAACTGGTTCGGACCGGTTCAGGCCGGTTTGGTTGGGCCGGCTTCTGCTGGTCGGTTCGGTTACCTGCCGTCGGCATCATTGCCGATTTGCACCTTCCACAGCTAGCCACGGTTGCAGGGATGCCGGATCTGGTCTCAGTTTCGCCCCATCACCGGCGATGGCACCGAATCTGGCGATGTGGGTTTTGACTCTTTTCTCCTCTGTTTCTTCCTTCCTCCACTGTTTCCTTCACCGTCGGTGGCCTCATTCTCCTTCGTGGGTCTTCACCGGTGGTGTTTGTGTCGATGGCGGTGCCCAGATTGGCCGGCACCGCCGTTCCACTTCCTTTTTTCCTTCTCGAGTTTTGCCTCAGTTTACCCTTTCGTTTTCTTTTCATTTTCTTTTTCTCATCGCCGGCATCTTTCCTCACGTTGCCGGCGACTTCACCGCACCCCCCTTCCTCTCTCTCTTTCTCCGGTAAGCCTACAGGGGGTCTGCTGGCCGAGCATTTGTCTTCTCTGTTTACAACAGAGAAGAAATGAGGCAATCGGGTTGTATTCCCGATTCCCGTGTTTCATCTTTTTTTTTAATAATAACATAATTATATTTATAATTATATTATTAGTAATATATATATTTTATTTTAACAATATATATATACTCTTTAATTTAAAACTAACACATAAATATTTCATATATTTATTTATTTATATACATAATTGTATATAAAAATATACACATATATTTATTTAATTTAGAATAGTATATATATCATTTTATAATATATACTATATTTCATATATATAAATGTGTATTTATATAAAAAACATATCAAAATATATTTATATAATCTAATTATATAAATATATAATATACACATTTTTTTTATTTAAATTTTTGGATTTCATAATATCCAATTAATTTCTCCATTTTCTTATTTAATTTGGATTTCCATTTGTCCAAATTAAATTTTCTCCTTCATTTCTTATTTCCAATTTAATTTTCCTTTTTATTTCTTATTTAATTTGGATTTCAATTTGTCCAAATTAAATTTTTCGGATACCTTATATTTATTTAGAAAATTCTCGGTCTTCACAATTACACTCAGAAAGAAATGTATGTAAAAGAGCGTACTATGCCACTATATACAGTTTTCCTGTTTGACTCTATAATGTCATGTAAAACCATTATAAAGCATATGTCATATAATTTCTTCAAATATCATATACACATAACATCAAATATGTCAAATACTTTCAATTTCTTTCAATACACTTGAAATCACATGTACAAATACAATTAACTTCGATTTCAAATAACTTCAAATACTTTCACATACTTTCAAATAGATAGGAGATGATTAACTTCCAATAGAATCATGCACCAAATAAATCTCATCAAGGATTTAGCACATATATCCCGTAAGGGATAATCCCGAGAGTATCAAATAAGTGGCGTACCCACGCATGGGCCAGGGATCCTCCCCTAAGCCAAAACACATAAGAGACATATGGCCATCGTCTATAGACCACAGTGAACACTAGTCAGGTGACATCTGTGGTACTGAGGACCGGACTAGGGTTCCTCAGTCGAGTACAAATAAGAAATAATATGCATGATCACCAAAGGAGTCACCCATCTCAAAACCTTGGGTAGTAAAATTACTTCTTGGAAAACCATTATCATTCATAAACCTTCTTATATACTTTAATGATAATCTAATTACATTTACAAAAAAATAAATCAAAATTTATTATTTTCAAATGGGGCAGTTAATTGCTCTTTTAGGGCAGTCGACTTCTATAGCATAAATAAATTTTATAAATTTATTTTCTTTTTACATTTAAAATATTTAAAATTTTGGATATACTTAGGGCAGTCGACTGGTCCGCAAACAGAATGTTTTCTGGGAAAATGTAGTCGACTAGCTCTTTGCGGTCGACTGGTTTGCAAACAGAATGTTTATAGAAAAAGGGCAGTCGACTGCTATATAGGGCAGTCTAGTGCTATATAGGGCAGTCGACTACTCCATGTCAGTTTTGGAAAAAGTTACGTCACAGTTGTTTCTAGGCAGTCGACTACTACTTAGGGCAATCGGCTGCCCCGAGCCAAGTCGTAACTGGGAGAAAAACCCGAAATTGACATTTCCCGCACTTCAACCAACTTTTGTTTCATCCCAAAACATTTAAAACATGCGAACATAGTCACCCTACGTCCGTTACATATATTCCTTACCTTAATTAACTTCGAAATTGCAAATCACTTGGTTGCACTAATGATTTCCTCTTCACTTCTTCAACGCTGTTATTGTCATAAGGAAATCAAACCTTTAAGAAACCTTTATAAACGTACTCTACCAACTCAACATAGCTCTAAACCATGGACAAAATCACCTAAAACCATTTAAATCCCTTACCTTTGCTAGTCACCAAAATAATAGCAATTTAGATCTCCTTAAAGACTTTGTTTCAGCCTTTCATATTATAGGTATGAGTAGAGCTAGTGATAAGGAACATTTTTTGTTTAAGGAGCTCGTTGATTCGATGAAGGGACAAGGTAGTTTGTCAAGGTGAATATGGAAGGAAAACTTAGAGAATTTTAGAGGAAGAGCAATGGCTGCCGACCCTTTTTGCTGGAAAAGATGGCATTAAATGCCATTAATGTGTATTTATCCATTACTTCATGTCAGCCATAATTCCTTGACCTTTTGACAATTTGACCATTTAATAATTGGTGTTCTTTCTTCCATATGCCACATATATCTTTCAATTACATTAAAATTCTTACATTTATTTTTCTCATCATCTCATCTCAGCCATTGACCACTTAATGCTTTGATAATTTGACTATCAATTCCATTTATTCCACATATGTCTCATATAGCATTTATACATCAAATTTTCATGTTTATTTAATTCCTTTCAGCTGGAATGCTATACAATTATGGGAAATTTACATGAAATTGGGGATTTTACATTCTTCCCACCTTTAGAAATTTGATCCTCCAAATTTAAATCAGGTTACTTGTGATAACCGTAAATTTTTCCCTTTATTGGAAATTAGAAATATTGAAAATAAATATTGGAGAAATTAAATCAGAGGAAATAAATAAAATTTTGCGAGAATGGGATATGGGTGAAAATCTCGAGAAGTGAGGAAGTGAAAGAATTGGGAAATTCGTATAAAGGAAATTAAATTGGAAGTGAAGATAAAAATAATAGAGAGAGGAAAAGAATTAAATTGGATAAATTAAAATCCAAATCTAATTAAGAAAATAAGAGAATAAAATGAACTATATTTATATAATTACAAATTATATAAATGTGTTTTATATAAATACATATGTATTTAAAAATACTATATAGTATATTTTAATATACGTTGGTATATATATAAATATATACTATTTCATGAATTTAAATAACACATATGTATATAAACATAATATTTCATGTATATATAAATATATACATATATATACATACATATATAGAAAATGTAAATGTTATTTTATATTAAAGTTTATAGGTATATATGTTGTATTATAACATTTATATAATTCTATATATACATGTCATTTATTTTAAAGTATGTAAATATACATATGTATACTAAATATATGTTTTGTAATATACAAGATATATAATTTATATATAATATATAATGTATTACAATATATATGAGATAATATATGAATAATATGTAGTATATATTATATGTATAAAATATAAATTATAGTGTATAATATATAGTATATAGAATACTAAAAAGGGAAAGCTAATAAAACTAAAAGAGGAAAGAAAAAAAAAGGAGGGAAATCTAGGAGGGATCCCGACCCTCCCAGTCAGGCCGTCAGTGGCAGAAATGCCACCGCCGGCGAGAGAAAAAGGTGCAGACGACGTCACCGGCAAAGGAAGAGAGGGAGGAAGCTATCGGCGGCGGAAGAAAAAAAGGAAACAGAGGCAGAAAACGAAGGAAAACTGGGAAGGAAAAAGAAAATGCCGACGGCGGTGCCGGCCAAATCGATGGCTGCCATTGCCATCGAAGCACCGCCGGAGGGAGAGGAACACGATGGAGGTCACCGAAGGCGCAATGGACGGCGGAGGAAGGCCGGCGAAGAGGAAGAAGAAACCGAGGCAAAACCGCCTCGATTCGCCGCCGTGCCGCCGATCCAGGGCAAACGGAGGGCACCGGCAAGTTCGTCGTGCAGCCGGCCAGCTGAGGGATGGCTGAATCGCCGGAGAATCGGCCGCCGGCGAGGAACCGACGAGGAAGGACACTGACCGGTCCGGCTGGAAGAAAAAGGAAGGAAAAAAAAAGAAAAGAAAAAGGAAAAAGAAAAAGAAAAAGAAAGAAAGAAAGAAAGAAAAGAAAAAGAAAGAAAAAGGAAGAAAAAGAGGAAAAAGGAGAATTTCGGGAATTCGAAAAATTCCCGGAAATTCGATAACCCGGACATTTACGAAAATTCGGTAAGAAATTTCCCGAAAATTTAATTTTAGAAAAATTAAATAAATTATGAAAAAATTCTAAAAATTAGAATTTTAATTCCATAAATTATTTTCAGCAATCGGGATAAGGAATTGGGAGAAATGGAGTGCGGGCACGATCGATAAGCAGAAGTCGCTGACCCGGAAAAAGGTAAAGGATGCATGTGCAGCACTGTAAGGATACTCAGTCTGCATATTTTAAATTGAAATATTTTATGCAAATATTTTATGAAAATTATTATGATGCATGATTTGCTGAAAATAATTTGGGAAGAAGTACTGGCTGAAAGATTTAAAACTGTATTTTTCCGTGCAGGAGGTTAGTAAATCGGCAGCCGTTATGCTGCCGAAAATTTTAGAAAAACTTTATAAAATCATATTAAGTGATTTTTTTTCCGATTTTCGATAGTAAATCACGAAACATGAGGAAATTACTAAATTTCATAAAACATGAATATAATGAGATGGAATTTTAAAATATTCATGTATTCGAGAATGGTGACAACGAAATCACCGAAAATTCTCGAAATAGATAAATTACACGAAATACGAGACGAAAGATGAAGTGAAATATAGTGAATATTTTTATGAGTATTTTTATAAATGTTCACTAAAAGATTTTAACCCTTATGGTTTTAAATTATGGAATTTTATATTTATATAAATTCCATATAAGTTTATTTTATGATGAAAACTACGGTTTTGAGATTGGTTGGCATTCCTATCATGCGGATGCATGATATGTGATATGTTTAGTCCCGGTCGACACCTAATCCACGACCCACAGAGGACAATATAGATTATGGTCATAGATTTGACCGGTTTATTTCTGTACCCTTCGAGGTTATAGTATGATAAGATTGATGTCTATCTTAGACTCCATAAATGATAGGTGATGTGTTAGTAAAGGCCAAACCGAGCAAAGACTCGATGATTGTACGGTGTGAGCCACCTCTAGAATCCTTCGGGAACTAAGTGCTACACATGTTCTGATGTATTAGTAAAGGCAAACCGAGCAAAGACTCGATGATTGTACCGTGTGAGCCACCTCTAGAATCCTTCGGGAACTAAGTGCTACACGTGTTCTGATGTGTTAGTAAAGGCCAAACCAAGCAAAGACTCGATGATTGTACCGTATGAGCCACCTCTAGAATCATTCGGGAACTAAGTGCTACACGTGTTCTGATGTGTTAGTAAAGGCCAAACCGAGCAAAGACTCGATGATTGTACTGTGTGAGCCACCTTTAGAATCCTTCGGGAACTAAGTGCTACACGAGTTTTGATGTGTGAGTAAGAAATTTCTGTACCGTGGGAGCCACCTCTAGAATCCTTCGGGAACTAAATGCTACACGCGTTTCGATGTGTGAATAAGGAGTTTCTGTACCGTGTGAGCCACCTCTAGAAGACTCAAGGGACCTAAGTGCTACATAGATTCTTTGTGAACTATGGGGAGACACCTCTAGAATCCTTTGAGCACTAATTGCTACACGAGTTCCTGGATATGACACTTAACTCCATTGCTAGTTAGAATGGACGTCGTAACTAAAGCAGTGGATTGGGGCTTACGCCTAAAGTGATTAAATAATCGGTTATATGGGAATAAACTTTAATAGCTTATTTTGCTCTTTAAAGTACGGTACTAATTAAGAGAGTACATTAAAACATGAAATGAGTTTTAAAGAAATAAGATGATGATTTAACTAATATTCTTTTCAAGGAATATACGAATATTAATTATTTTATTTAAATGCTTTATTTCGTAGAAGCATTATTTTGAAAAGAATATGTAAAAGGTTATGAAAGTTTTGAAAAAAGAAGAGGATTTATTAATTCAAAGGAATGAAAATTTCTCTCTACAGTTGCTTCTAGGTTCCGTAACAAGTATGGTATTCTAAAATACCTACCTTACTCTATTCGGATCCCTAGCCGACTGTAGTATCCTTCCTACATGCGAGCCTAGAGCCCATAGGAAAAATGAAAAAGATTGTTAGCATATAGGAAGCTGAGTATCAAGTGAGGCATATAATTCTCTTACTGAGCCGTGGTTTTGCTCACCCCTTAATTTTCAACATTTCAGGTTTTGATGAATGTGAGTTCAGTGGATTGTGGATCCTGGCTGTACCCGAAGGACAATGTGTCAGACCGACTGATTATTTGAGGTATGATCATTTATTCTCTGTATTTAGACATGTCAACAGTACTACTTATCTGATTAGTTACGATAGGGGATGTGTATAATATAAACAATATTATGTAAAATTGTTTAACAGTCAGTACAAGTGAAGTATCGCAGACAGCCCAATCGGTTAAGTTGTGTATAAGAAGATGAAAAATGTGGTCACGGGTCGTGTCATTACTACTCAAATAGCTCCAAATATCTTTCCTTCATTAAGCTTTCTAGCTCCCATGTGGCTTCTTCTGTAGTATGGTTTTGCCAAAGAACTTTGACTAATGGAATCGTCTTAGACCTCAACACTTTCTCCTTTCTGTCTAAAATCCGAACTGGCTTCTCCACATAGCTCATGTCTTCCCGAATCTCCAAAGGCTCATATTCTATGACATGAGTGGGTCTGGATTATACTTCCGAAGCATGGACACATGAAATACATTATGTACTCCCGATAGCTCTAGAGGTAGTGCCAATCTATAAGCAACATCTCCAACTCGATCTAAGACCTCAAATGGCCCGATTAGAGGTGGCAAAAATTGACCCGAGCCCGAAAACCCGCCCGAATCCGCCCGAGACCGAACCGGGACCAGCCCGAATTGACCAAAAAAGTCAAAGGCCCGTAACCGAAAAAGCCTGTAACCGAAAAAGCCCGAAACCGAAAAAGCTCGAAACCGAAAAAGCTCGAAACCGAAAAAGCTCGAACCCGACACAACCCGAACCCGACATAACCCGAGCCCGATATGATCCGAAACCGAGACCGACCCGAACCGAAATCCGAAAAAACCGAATTTATAACCCGAGAAAACCCGAATTATAATTATATAATTATTATTTAAAAATAAATAATTAATTGATACACTTTTTTAATTAAAAAGTTTAAAATTTTGAAAACAATTATTATTTATTATACAATTTTATCAATTATATATTACCAGCATAATAAATATTGAATCTTTTTAATTAAATTAAATTAATTTAAAACACCATAATATATGATATAATATATGATATCAAATAATCTTTAATATTATCCTTATTGCATTTATAATAATAAATATATTATTAATTTGACATTTGATTTTATTATAAAAATCATTTTAACATTTTATTATTTTTATTTATAATAAAATTTTAATTTTAATACAACAATAAATCAAATATATAAAAATTATATAATTTCAATATTTGTTTGAAACTTTGAATTTGATATTTTGTGCAACACATTAAAAATATTTTTAATAAAATTAAATTTAAACTATAATTTCTTAAAGTTTCAAGTATAGAAAGATATTAAATTTAGATTAAAAAAAACCTAATCTTAAAATTAAAATTCAAAGTTTTTAAAATTAGAAAAAGTTAATTAATTAAATTAAACAATACAAGTACAATTTTTTTATACTCGGGTATCATTAAAAGAGAAAATTATAGTGGTAATTTTATTTTTCGCCTTAAAACAAAAGATATAAAAAAATCAAGCTAGTAATAATTAATTATTTATTATATTATAATAATCTTATACATGAATAAACTAATTTGGTATCTTATAATAATGATTTGTATATTATATTATAATAATCTTTTAAGAATAAATTATGTAATCTCTTAGTATGTAAGTATTATTTTGATAGAATTAAGTATTTATTAAAAATAATTCATTTATTATCTACTAAATGTAAAATCAAAGTGTGGATAAAAATAATAATTCTAATAGTAAATTAAAGTGTAATTTAATAATATATTAGAGTTGTATTACTATGTAAGTGGTAATTTTAATAAAATTTATTTTTTATACTTTGTTAATATTATTATTAATTATATTTAAATAACTAGCATTATATTAATTAATTTAGTAATATCTATTATTTAACATTTTAATTAGATATTCAATCAATTGGTGTATATCTAATATTATTATGTTAATGTGAATATGAAAAAAAATTAGTACTCAATTTGGAATAGTTTTTTTGATAGCAAATAAAATACATAATATAGTTAATAAATAACGCCTTATCATAATGATTTGTATGTTATTATAACTTTAAAAATAATATATTATCATGTGATATATAATCAACTATACAAGCTCTTAATTATATAAAATAAATTATTAATATGTTTATCTTATCATAATGATTTGTATGTTACATTATAATAATCTCTTATCATGTAATATAGAATAAATTAAACAATCTCTCATAGCATATTATAGTTTTAATTTCAGACATTTTTCATTCCAATTTCTTATCATGCTTTTAGAATATACTCTTGTTTTTAATTTCAAACATTTAATCTCTTATGATGTATTTATGTAATTTAGTTTAACTTGATCAATTAATAATCAGAATATTGGATGACTTCTCAATTACTTTTTTAGTCAAAAAAGTGTTTTTTTTTTAATTTATTATAATGAGTTACAAATAAAATAATAAACATAATATACTATATATATATATTAAGATTTACATTATAATAAAATGTCATATATGTTAAATTATCAATATCTTAAGAATTGTATTTTAACATATTATGAAATTTCTATTAATTTAATTTTAGTATTTTATGTCTAAAATTTTAAAATCTTATTATCTTAAGAATAAATTATTATTATTATTATTATTCAGTAAATTATTTTTTTGGCCAACAATGTTTCATTAAATTTTAAAATGCAAGTTGTGTTAAAATAAAAATAAAATTTACAACAAATATAACAAATTCTCAATCTAGCTCACGTGATTAAACATATAACAATAAATATAAGAGGCCATGGTTCAAATCTTTGTACAAGCATATAATTTTGATTACTTTCATATAATTGATGAACAAGTTCAGGTACCAAATACTCTTGATCAAAAGTTAATCGAGTAAAGTGTACCCTAAGGGTACTACCTGAATCCGATACGGGTAATAAGAACACTATCCGAACTCATAATTATTCGATTATAGAGTCGAGTAGTGTCGGGTACCTGATTATATATTACCCATTTACATCATTATATCAAATGTTTTTTTTTGGTACATTATATCAAATGTTATTATTTATAATATAATGTCAATTGATGTATATAACTTGTTTAATTTAACGTTCTAAATTTTTAATGAGATATTTGATTAATTAATGTGTTTGAGTATGTGAGAATCGCAAATTTTCTAACTAGATATGTACTCCACATGTAATCTAGTCAATGTAAAAGATAATTTTACTCTTGAAATTTCAAGTATAAGATTATGGTACGTATCCATAGAAACGAAGCCTCCGAGTAGAATGTAAATAGTACACCAATACTGCATACGCAACATACGTGAGCACAAGTAAAAATATATAAATAGATAAATGAATAGATAAAATACATATATAAATAAATATATATGTATATACAAAGGTGAAAATAATTCAATATGCATATAAGTAAATAAGTTTGAGAGTGAATATATATAATATCACTTATACCAATATAAATAGATGATTAGACAAATAAATTGAAGTATAAGTGTATAAGTATTAAAAATATATACATATGTATAAAATATATATAAAATAGATATAAATATATATCTTCAAAGTATATTTATATACATATGCAAAATATTAGTGATGATGAAGAAATTAATAAATAAAATAAAAATGTGTCAAAAAAAAGTTGTAATAAAATATGAATTTAAATAAAATATATATATATATAAAATATAGGTATTAGGGTTAGTGGGAAACACCCACTAACCCGTCGGTGTCAAAGGGAGACAATTCTGTGTCCCTATCACATCTTTTCATTTTTTAAAATTGTTACAGACTAAACACTCAGCCCTTTCTTTTGTTTTTCTTTCTCCCGTTCCTCTGTACATTTTTTTAAGCTTCATTTCCTTTCCGTCGTGCCTTCCTTTTCCTCCTCGCGTCGCACCTTGTTGGGCCAAGCAGAATAGACCACGAAGAGGTTGCTGGCGGGTGCAAGGCATCAGGTTGAGACTTGCGGTGCAGCAGAAAACGATGGCTGGAAGTGCTTGCCGGAACCGAGCTTGATCTGAGAAAAGAGGAGACAACAATGGTGTTGGTAAAGGCCGAGTAAGGTAGGGTTCAAAGACGCCGTTCGAATACAAGAAACAGAGGTGGGAAATTGATTTAAAAGAGGGATTGTGTATGGTATTACAGATCAAATAATAGGGCAGTTGACGAGGGTTGAGCTGGGTGGTGTTGTGAGCTGAAAATGAAAGGGGTAGACTATGGTTTTTGGAAAGCTAAGTTAGGGCTTTAAGAGGGCTGAACGTGGACAGCTTATGGGAGCTGTGTTTAAAGCTGGAAAACGTGATTTTGAAAGGGGTTATAAGCTGCCACGAAAAAGGGAGAACAAGGCTGAGGAAGAAGCTTAAAGTCTTGACTGATCAGTGGGCATTTTAAGGACTGGAAGCAAGATTTTCGGTGGCTGTTTGGGTGCTGAAACAGAACACGAAATAGTGATATTTGTGGTGGCTGAGCTGGGCATTTCCAGCCCTAAGCAAGAGACGTACGAGGGCTAAGACTGGCGGCATTGTGGTGGTGGTTGTAGCCGACATCCAAGGGCTGCCGTAGGAGGGGTATTCCACACCAAAGCTGCAGAGATTTCCTAAGGTAAAAGAAATAAAAAGGAAGAGAATGCACCTAGATTTCAATTTATATATATATATATATATATATAATGCTTACTTGAAAACAAGGCAAGAAGTAAAGAAAGGAAAAGAAAGGAAAAGGAAATAAAAAGAAAGAAAATGGATAGATATATATATGTGTAATACATATACATATATATATATATATATAAGGATATGGGAAAAATAAGAGAATGTAATTTAAGAATTTAAATTATAATGTGTTGAGTGTATATACATATATATATATATATATGTATAGACAGGTATCAAGTAAGAATTTAAAATTTCATAAGTGTATAGAAAATTTGGGCTAGACCTTATTAAGTCAAAATTTCTTGTGAATGTGTAGTGCGCCAAGAGGACGACGGACATGGTCTAGCTGGACACAGGGCACGCTCAAGCTAAGCTCGCACTTAGGTAAGACGTTTATATAACGTAGAAGTAGGATTATCCTGTATAGGATTGAATCTTACAATAGAATGAATTGAATACCTAGAGATTTAATATAACGAAATGAAATATAGGTATGATATTTGACTTGATAAAGTACCAAGGTGAGAGACATTGATCGGAAGTGAATCGATATGGTATAGGTTCATAGATATTATGAGATGAAATGATAAACATTCATGCAATTCATGAGCATGTCATTTTATGGTCTTATTCCACTTCCTTAAATTTTATTGCCATCAAGCATGACTTATTACTATACATGAAAAACTGAAATGATTTATTCTTATCATGTTTACAAGAATATTTTGGATGCTTGAATGGCTTTGAAAAGAATGAAATGATAGTTTTCACATATGTACGTATATACATGTAAATGATCTTTAGAAAAGCATTACGTACATTAAACTATTTTTATACGAAAGATTGAATTGCTTTATGAGACTATAGGCACCCTAAGAGAATTAAATTCAATAAAGCATAGTGGAAGCCGCCTAATTGGAGATTACTCATTAGGCATAGAAGCTTGTCCGACAATAGTCGTGGACAGGTCTCAGTCTTGCCTGATCAGTGGGACTGAGAGATATGAGGTCTATGGCCATAGATAGCGCCCTAGTGGTTTCCAGGGGACGATATGATTCTTCACTGCTAGCTACAGTGAACTAAGTCTTTATTGATAGAGAGATAGGGATCTAGCCTAGTCTCAAATGATATGAAATGAAGTTTAGAGTATGTCTTTAAAATGAAAATGAACTCTAAACTCGATATTGATTTACAATATATGAAACGCATTTTGATGCTATATGAGATATGAAATATACTTTCAAAGTATATATGATATGAAACGTGCTTCAAGGAAATATATGCGATATGAAATGTATTTCAAAAAGTATTTGTGATATGAAATATGTTTCAAAAAGCATACTTGACATGAAATGAAAAAGCTTGCATATTTCAAGCACATCTTAAAAGAATACATGAAATGTATTGATATTATACATGTCTTGAACTTGTTTAAAAGAATATGTATTACTTGTTTTATGACTGTAACTACTTCGTTCATAATTACATGTCAAAGGTTATATCATGGTTTCATAACTTAGACATTTCATGACATGTTGAAGCATAGATGAACTGAATATGAGAATATGACAGGTATATGATCGCATGATGAATAAGAGAATGACTGATAGTAAATTTTCCTCACATGACATCATGCATGGCATATAGAACAGTATAATTCTAACTCTGCACTTATATAAATGACTTACTGAGCCTTGCTCATTAAACGCTATTTAAATTTTTCAGATTGAGCATGGAGTTGGGGGAGTATTTCGGAGCCTTCCGAATAGTCCCGAGCCTGAAATATAGTCCCAACTCTCCAAAGAAATTTTTTGTGAACATTTGGGGTATACACACTTTCCTTTTGTGTTTATTACTAATTCAGGCTATTTTGATTCAGTACTTAGATGGGATGTAATCTGATATAGAGAATAGCATCTAGACTAGTAATGATGAAGTATGGAATATTGATTTTTCATGAGTATGGATTGTGGATTGAATAGCATGAACAAGTAACTAAGTAGGAAAATGTGAACCATAAGATGAAATGCTATGATATGGAAATGAACTTGGTAATAGGAATGCTAAAATATGATTAACTGTCATTCTGGGAAGCATGAGCTGGATTATTACTTGTAATTTTTATGCAGGAAAATAACCTGGGTAAAGTCATAAAAATAGGCGAGGGAGTTAACGTCCCAAAACAAAAATTCACTACATTGCACTTAGACAAAGCAACACGAGTATAGGAAAAAGAAAAAAAAATTAGCCCTAATTTCTACGCATCCGTACAAGTAAGAGACACTGTCGCAGCCTTTGGGTCGTGACAGATTTAGTGGTATCAGAGCCGAGATTGTCTAGTGCATGTCAGTATAGATGAGTTAGAATGGTTTACATCCCATAGTACTGTCATTGCCTGATTGTTAAGTGCTCAGTAAGTGCAGAATACTGTTCTAAATGCATGTTTTTTTTATATAGAAATTAAATGATAACAAAGTAAAGAAGACTACTAAGTGGTGAATGATTTGAAACCTCAATAAGTAACACAATAGCCTGTAAGGTATTGTGATATAAAAAAAAAAAATAAAGGGACTCTTCAAACCTGTCATTGGTATAATTAAGATTGAATACGACATGCTATATACTATGAATCTTTTGTAAATGTTAGAGATTTGTAAGGTATGTCGTGCAAGATAACAAATTGATGTGGAAGTTAAGATTGCGTGAAATAAGACACGCAAGACCATAATGTCTTGCTATTGATCTTGACCTAGTTTGATAGTTTCCAAAGTATAAAAGGATGAATGGTCGCTAGATATGAACTTACGAGATACATCAGATTTGGTAAAGTTATTGAGTATTGAACTTTGAAATTTAAAAGGGATTGTAATCCGAGAATTTTATCTGAAATAGGTGATCTTATAATCATAATGTTAGGTCTGTTCGGTAAGGCACTGAGAGGAACTCGGTGAGGGCCCCACCAGGACTTCTCTATCCGAATCGAACTAAGATCCTAAAATGATGATATTGGAATGAAAGAGGATATCATCAGTCAATAGATTTTAAGATCACCTGTTTAAAAGGTATCTTGGAGAGAGAAATAAACTGAGAAATGATGAATATACCCTTATATTGAAATAATTCTCCCGAATCATAGATGACTAATTTGATTTGGAACCAATTGATGGTAATAAAGTAATGGATGGTGTAAAGAATGTATTACAGGTATAATGGTCTCTCCTAGTAGCCCCACCTATACTCTGATGAGTAATGCGATCGGAGTGTATATTGTAGGAGGTCGCAAGATAGTCGGCTCTGTTATGGATTCTTAGGGCCTGAATTAAATGTGAAAAGACGAGGTATTTGATTAGGGATTATTGGATGTTATGAAAAGTAATACACTTACTACGTGTGACTAAATAAGTGAATCGATGTGAAATATATGTTAAATGATTTAAAAGTTATACGTATGTGTTTTGAGGATACGTAGTAGAATTGTAGAATGTAAATAACGAAACATTCAAGATGATATGAGGTTATGATTTAGAAGTTACTGGATGAATTTCTAAATAATTTTCGGAGTAATGTGGATTCGAGAGATTATTAACTCAATTCACAACATGGAACCTATTTATAAGCTCTTATCATGGAACATAAAAGAGTCTGAAGAGCTTAAGAAATTACTCCAGAGATTAATGAATAAAGAACCCATCTGTATTAGTGTAACTGGTGGAAACACAGACGATATGGTTCGAAAGAACAAGCATAGCTTATGATTGGGTACTAAATTTCAAGTACTCGACAGTATTATTATTGAGAATGAATAAGTTATTGTTCAAGATTGATGTTTTACTTGATCCACTCAATGGTATATGTAGAGTTTCAATATCAATCTTTGAATAAGAGCTTACAGATAAGTGTTCATAAGGTGATGTTCAGAACTCAGTATAACTCTTACGAGTCTTTTGTGGTACTAAAGAGATTTATGAAATATCTTATGACGTTTGTGGATTTAATGATTGAAATATTTCAATCACATATAGATAAATTATAATGGCATTAAAACCACGAGATGTGAATATGTATATTTATTTGAAGAATATAAGCAGCATCTATGAATAATTCCACAAACTTCTGGAAATTGAGAATTTTTTCGTCAAGTTCAGTAAATATGATTTTAACTGAACAGTACCTTTGTAGAGACGTGTGGTCTCGAATGATAAAGTGAATATTGGTTTGTTTAAAAAGAGGTTATTTCTAAGTGAGTAAGATTAAAAATATAGTTATTGGGGTACAAAAGTTTTGAAGTTTACCCGAATAATATAAATGATTTGTTAAGGAGTTGTGGAATTGGTTGCTTTACTGATATGATACATACCTATAAGAAAATTAAGTGGAAGCGAATGAATATGTATGAATATAGTATTTGAAATTGTTAAAAGATTTTTAACGGAAGAGTATTATACCATTTGGAAAAGCAACGAAAGAAATAAATGTGAAAAGATGAAAATGTATTAAAAGACGAATCATATGATGATAAGGGAACACGAATTATGAGGTAGTTTCCAAACCTAAGATTTTATGTGATTTCCTCTGATTTTCATGTGGTTATGGCTAGATATAAGATCGAGCCAAAAAAAAAAAGTTTAGTTGTACTCAGAGGAGTAAATAAATGAAGTACTACCAGTCATGTAAATGGATATATATATATATGTATATATATTGGAATTGTGAAATTGCATTAAGTAACGTGGAGACGGAATTAGGATTTTGAAAAAATTACATCCTCAGGTACATCCTAAAATTTAGTGATATTACATGTACTATAAGAATAAATGATGCAAGGGCAATATTATATGAAAAGAGATGTCAGGGAAAATTATTACCTAATGTCTCATTCACTGTAAGTGATGATTGGTATTGAAGTCTGCAAATAAATTGCAGTCTTAGCTAAACCGTGAAATGATGATTGTGGGATAGTAAAGAATCTGAAGAAACCATGATGCCATTTGGGTGACTGTCGACAGATTGACTAAGTTGGCACACTTTTTGGCTATGAAAGTCACAGATTCACTCAGTGCCCTTGCAGATTTGTATGTTAGGGAGATTGTGAGATTACATGGAGTCCCAGTAAGCATAGTGTCAGATAGAGATTCTCGGGTTACTTCTCGTTTCTGGGAACATTTCCAGGATGCTTAGGGAACTAAATTGAGTTTCAGCACCACTTTCCATCCTCAAACTGATGGGCAATCCGAGAGAACAATTCAAACCCTTGAGGATTTGTTGAGAGCGTGTGTCATGGATTTTCAAGGTTCATGGATTGATCATTTGGCACTGGCTGAATTTGCGTATAAAAATAGCTTCCACTCCAGCATTGGGATGGCATCGTATGAGGCATTGTATGGACGTAGATGTAGATTCCCGATAGGTTGGGAAGAAGTAGGTGAAAGGAAGATATTTGCTCCCGAACTGGTAGAAAAGGCTTCAGATAGTGTAAGATTGATATGTGATCGATTGAAAACAGCTCAGAGCAGAGAGAAGAGCTATGCCGATAATCGCAAGAGACACTTGGAGTTTCAAGTTAGAGATAAGATGTTTTTAAAGATCATTCCATCCAAAGGTATAATGAGGTTTGGAAAGAGAGGGAATTTGAGTCCTCGGTACATTGGTTCGTTTGAGATACTAGACAGAGTGGGTGATGTGGCATATCGACTAGTGCTACCACCAGAGCTGTCGAATGTGCACAACGTCTTCCATGTATCTATGCTTAGAAAATATCATCCGAATACCTCCCATGTGATTGAATATGAACATTTGGAAATCAGGGAAGACCTAAGCTATGTTGAGAGACCGCTTCAGATTTTGGATCGAAAGGATAAGGTATTGCGGTCCAAGACAATTCCTTTAGTAAAGGTGCTTTGGCAACACCACATCTCAGAAAAAGCTACATGGGAGTTGGAGGGTATGATGAAAGAGAAGTACCCCCACTTATTCTAGGATAACTTGTAACAATTTGGAGGACCAAATTTTTAAGGTGGAGAGGATGTGAGAATCGCAAATTTTCTAACTAGATATGTACTCCACATGTAATCTAGTCAATGTAAAAGATAATTTTACTCTTGAAATTTCAAGTATAAGATTATGGTACGTATCCATAGAAACGAAGCCTCCGAGTAGAATGTAAATAGTACACCAATACTGCATACGCAACATACGTGAGCACAAGTAAAAATATATAAATAGATAAATGAATAGATAAAATACATATATAAATAAATATATATGTATATACAAAGGTGAAAATAATTCAATATGCATATAAGTAAATAAGTTTGAGAGTGAATATATATATAATCACTTATACCAATATAAATAGATGATTAGACAAATAAATTGAAGTATAAGTGTATAAGTATTAAAAATATATACATATGTATAAAATATATATAAAATAGATATAAATATATATCTTCAAAGTATATTTATATACATATGCAAAATATTAGTGATGATGAAGAAATTAATAAATAAAATAAAAATGTGTCAAAAAAAAGTTGTAATAAAATATGAATTTAAATAAAATATATATATATATATAAAATATAGGTATTAGGGTTAGTGGGAAACACCCACTAACCCGTCGGTGTCAAAGGGAGACAATTCTGTGTCCCTATCACATCTTTTCATTTTTTAAAATTGTTACAGACTAAACACTCAGCCCTTTCTTTTGTTTTTCTTTCTCCCGTTCCTCTGTACATTTTTTTAAGCTTCATTTCCTTTCCGTCGTGCCTTCCTTTTCCTCCTCGCGTCGCACCTTGTTGGGCCAAGCAGAATAGACCACGAAGAGGTTGCTGGCGGGTGCAAGGCATCAGGTTGAGACTTGCGGTGCAGCAGAAAACGATGGCTGGAAGTGCTTGCCGGAACCGAGCTTGATCTGAGAAAAGAGGAGACAACAATGGTGTTGGTAAAGGCCGAGTAAGGTAGGGTTCAAAGACGCCGTTCGAATACAAGAAACAGAGGTGGGAAATTGATTTAAAAGAGGGATTGTGTATGGTATTACAGATCAAATAATAGGGCAGTTGACGAGGGTTGAGCTGGGTGGTGTTGTGAGCTGAAAATGAAAGGGGTAGACTATGGTTTTTGGAAAGCTAAGTTAGGGCTTTAAGAGGGCTGAACGTGGACAGCTTATGGGAGCTGTGTTTAAAGCTGGAAAACGTGATTTTGAAAGGGGTTATAAGCTGCCACGAAAAAGGGAGAACAAGGCTGAGGAAGAAGCTTAAAGTCTTGACTGATCAGTGGGCATTTTAAGGACTGGAAGCAAGATTTTCGGTGGCTGTTTGGGTGCTGAAACAGAACACGAAATAGTGATATTTGTGGTGGCTGAGCTGGGCATTTCCAGCCCTAAGCAAGAGACGTACGAGGGCTAAGACTGGCGGCATTGTGGTGGTGGTTGTAGCCGACATCCAAGGGCTGCCGTAGGAGGGGTATTCCACACCAAAGCTGCAGAGATTTCCTAAGGTAAAAGAAATAAAAAGGAAGAGAATGCACCTAGATTTCAATTTATATATATATATATATATATATAATGCTTACTTGAAAACAAGGCAAGAAGTAAAGAAAGGAAAAGAAAGGAAAAGGAAATAAAAAGAAAGAAAATGGATAGATATATATATGTGTAATACATATACATATATATATATATATATAAGGATATGGGAAAAATAAGAGAATGTAATTTAAGAATTTAAATTATAATGTGTTGAGTGTATATACATATATTATATATATATGTATAGACAGGTATCAAGTAAGAATTTAAAATTTCATAAGTGTATAGAAAATTTGGGCTAGACCTTATTAAGTCAAAATTTCTTGTGAATGTGTAGTGCGCCAAGAGGACGACGGACATGGTCTAGCTGGACACAGGGCACGCTCAAGCTAAGCTCGCACTTAGGTAAGACGTTTATATAACGTAGAAGTAGGATTATCCTGTATAGGATTGAATCTTACAATAGAATGAATTGAATACCTAGAGATTTAATATAACGAAATGAAATATAGGTATGATATTTGACTTGATAAAGTACCAAGGTGAGAGACATTGATCGGAAGTGAATCGATATGGTATAGGTTCATAGATATTATGAGATGAAATGATAAACATTCATGCAATTCATGAGCATGTCATTTTATGGTCTTATTCCACTTCCTTAAATTTTATTGCCATCAAGCATGACTTATTACTATACATGAAAAACTGAAATGATTTATTCTTATCATGTTTACAAGAATATTTTGGATGCTTGAATGGCTTTGAAAAGAATGAAATGATAGTTTTCACATATGTACGTATATACATGTAAATGATCTTTAGAAAAGCATTACGTACATTAAACTATTTTTATACGAAAGATTGAATTGCTTTATGAGACTATAGGCACCCTAAGAGAATTAAATTCAATAAAGCATAGTGGAAGCCGCCTAATTGGAGATTACTCATTAGGCATAGAAGCTTGTCCGACAATAGTCGTGGACAGGTCTCAGTCTTGCCTGATCAGTGGGACTGAGAGATATGAGGTCTATGGCCATAGATAGCGCCCTAGTGGTTTCCAGGGGACGATATGATTCTTCACTGCTAGCTACAGTGAACTAAGTCTTTATTGATAGAGAGATAGGGATCTAGCCTAGTCTCAAATGATATGAAATGAAGTTTAGAGTATGTCTTTAAAATGAAAATGAACTCTAAACTCGATATTGATTTACAATATATGAAACGCATTTTGATGCTATATGAGATATGAAATATACTTTCAAAGTATATATGATATGAAACGTGCTTCAAGGAAATATATGCGATATGAAATGTATTTCAAAAAGTATTTGTGATATGAAATATGTTTCAAAAAGCATACTTGACATGAAATGAAAAAGCTTGCATATTTCAAGCACATCTTAAAAGAATACATGAAATGTATTGATATTATACATGTCTTGAACTTGTTTAAAAGAATATGTATTACTTGTTTTATGACTGTAACTACTTCGTTCATAATTACATGTCAAAGGTTATATCATGGTTTCATAACTTAGACATTTCATGACATGTTGAAGCATAGATGAACTGAATATGAGAATATGACAGGTATATGATCGCATGATGAATAAGAGAATGACTGATAGTAAATTTTCCTCACATGACATCATGCATGGCATATAGAACAGTATAATTCTAACTCTGCACTTATATAAATGACTTACTGAGCCTTGCTCATTAAACGCTATTTAAATTTTTCAGATTGAGCATGGAGTTGGGGGAGTATTTCGGAGCCTTCCGAATAGTCCCGAGCCTGAAATATAGTCCCAACTCTCCAAAGAAATTTTTTGTGAACATTTGGGGTATACACACTTTCCTTTTGTGTTTATTACTAATTCAGGCTATTTTGATTCAGTACTTAGATGGGATGTAATCTGATATAGAGAATAGCATCTAGACTAGTAATGATGAAGTATGGAATATTGATTTTTCATGAGTATGGATTGTGGATTGAATAGCATGAACAAGTAACTAAGTAGGAAAATGTGAACCATAAGATGAAATGCTATGATATGGAAATGAACTTGGTAATAGGAATGCTAAAATATGATTAACTGTCATTCTGGGAAGCATGAGCTGGATTATTACTTGTAATTTTTATGCAGGAAAATAACCTGGGTAAAGTCATAAAAATAGGCGAGGGAGTTAACGTCCCAAAACAAAAATTCACTACATTGCACTTAGACAAAGCAACACGAGTATAGGAAAAAGAAAAAAAAATTAGCCCTAATTTCTACGCATCCGTACAAGTAAGAGACACTGTCGCAGCCTTTGGGTCGTGACAGAGTATGATTATATTTAATAAAAATAATGTTATATTATGATTTATGTATAAACTAAAAACAAAATAAATATAAAATTGAGATAATTAATTGACCAATTATTCATAATATTAATTATTTTTTTAATGTATACTATAATTTTATTCAACATTATAATTGAATAATTAGTTAACTAGTTATGCGGTTAAATTTAATTTAATAACTAATTATGTTGGTATTTAAAAGATAAAATAAATGTAAAAAAGATTCTTAAAAATTTAAAATTTTATTAAAAATATAATATAATTATTAAAAAAGCTAATTAAACAAAGTAAAAAAAAAAAGAAATTTATTGAACTAAGAGTATCTAAATTCTAATGACCCAATATTGACCTAAAAAAAAAAAACAATGACTCAATAAGTTATTGTTAAGAGTATAAAGCTATTTATATAAATGTTTAATTGTTTAGTGTGATTTATTTATAATTTGTTAGTTATTTATTTGTATAGCTAATACTTTTGGATTTTCACTTTCTTTTAGTTTTACTATATATATTTGGCTCATTTAAAAAATAAATTTTTATATAATTATTAATATATAATTATATATTTTATAACAAATGTAAATATCACAGGAAATTAAAAAAAATAAATAATAATTATCAAGTAATAAAAACATTAAAATGTAAAAATTTATATTTATATAAATTTAGTCAAAACAACAAAAGAAATTAAAAATAATGAATAATAATATTTTATTTATGAGAGATTCGTGTGAAAAGAGATCTGTTTGATTGTCATTTTTCAATTCCCTCCAAACAAGATTTTCCCACGTTACCAAAAAATTTCAAATTCTTTGGGAATATACTTTTTCCCTCCCTTGAGAATCACATGAAAAAACTTCCAAAACAAACTTTGAAATATCTTTATCTCAATATACTGTCATGCAATGTAGATATGATAATTAAAAAAAATGAACGTGACATTGGATCAAATTTTGATAAAAATTAGAAAAAAAATTGTGTTTGGTATATCAATATAAATTTTAATACAATAATTTTTATATTTTATATGATACAAATATATTTGATGCAATACGAATACAAAATATATATATATGAATTATTAAGTCTAATATAATGTAATGTCTATTATAATAGATTTAATTATAATCGAAATTCAAAGATGATTTTTTTTATTACAAGGAAAATATTAAATAACTGAAGATAGTGTAAAGGTGATTATTAGGTCCGGTTCAACAATTTTTTTTTTAAAAGCAGCCTGCCACTGCACATGCAGTGGCAGGCATGCAGGCAGTAGCCTGAAGGCTACTGCCTATGTTGATGGGCAATGGCCTTATGGCCGTTGCCCATCAACTTTTTGCAAAGGAGGGAGCGTTTCCCTCCCTTTTTTTTTAATTTATTTTTTAAATTTATTTTTTAAAATTTTTTAAATTGTTTTAAATTTTTATTTTTCTTCTATAAATATCAATTTATTTTTTTTATTTTTTTAAAATTTCTTTTCATATTTTCTCTCAAATCTAAACGCTCATCCACTCTTATTCTTTTAATACTCACTTATACTCTCTCAATAATCACTCAAACTCTCTCAAATTCACTTAAATTCTCTTATTTCAAATTTATAATATTATCATTTTATTCTCTAAATTTCATTTTTTTCTTAATAATTTTATTATAATATCATATTCATAATATAATTTTATTTTATTATAACAATAGTTTTATTACATAATTTTATAGTAATTTATTTTTACATTATTGTTATATTAATTAAATAAATTATAATAACTTTATAATAAATTGTTGTTAAATTAAACTATTAACATTATTTATTATAAAAATAAATTTGTTAGATTAAATTATAAAAATATATTAATATATATTATTTTTATTAAAATAAATTAATATAAATTTAAAAAAAAATTTAAATTAAAAAAGGACCGAACCGGTCCATGAACCGGGCTGGTTCGCAAGTAAAAATAATGCGAACCGGCCCGGCTCGGACCAGTCCACTACCGGTTCGGACCGGTTTAAGTTGTTAGTCAACTGGAACCGGTGAGAACTGGCCCGGTCCGGCCCACTAACAGCTCTAGATGGGGGTGTTGGATTCAAACTCAAGACTTATAATATGCCACAACTTATCTTTAACCACTAGGCCAAGAGGTTGTTGGCAATTCAAAGATGATTTTTAGTAATTGGAGTTTGTGGATAAAAAAATTAATTAGTACAGAAATTCAGATGCTTCCAAAGCAAAAGTTTACAATAGCAGAAGTGCTTTCATTTCTTGCAAATGCAATGCAAGATTTAAAACTTTTTCAATGTCTTTTACGTTTTCGAGTATTTTACTTGTAATTCTTTTTACGATAATTAATCAATTATAATTAAAAATTATGTACTGGTCCATCATTTACAAGTGCGAACTTTATGTATTATTTTGATAGATCTCACGTGACTTTAAATTTTGATTAATTAATTATAATGTAATAATTATAGATGATATGTTCTCTTTTATTATTGTAGATAACTATATTCTTCATTGGTCCACTCCCAATGTTTTCAAAATCATCCCAACCAAATTTCTCAATATATATATATATATATATTATACAATTCCCATTTATTAAATTTTAACTTTAATTTAGCGTTTTTATTATATTTTTATTTAACTATATAAAATTAAATTAATTATTACATTCAAAATTATAAAATATTTATAATTTATAAAATTTTAAAATAATTTGACTAAGCCCGCTAAGCCCGCCCGATTAAAACCGGACCGAACCCGAAACCGGACCGAAACCGAGAAAACCCGCAACCGAAAAAACCCGAAACCGAGAAAACCCGCAACCGAAAAAACCCGAGATCGAAAAAACCCGCAACCGAGAAAACCCGAGACCGAAAAAACCCGCAACCGAGAAAACCCGTAACCGAGAAAACCCGTAACCGAAAAAGCCCGTAACCGAAAAAACCCGGACCGAAACCCGCCCGAACCCGCCCGTTTGCCACCTCTAGGCCCGATGTAGAGAGGACTAAGCTTACCTCTTCGCCAAATCCCATGATTCCTTTCAAAGGAGTAACTTTCAAAAATACTGAATCTCCTATAGAAAACTCCAGTGGTCTATGCCGAACATCTGCATAATTCTTTTGTCGGCTCTGAGCTATCTTAAGTCTTTGACAAATCAACTTAATATCCTCAGAGGCCTGCTCAACTAGATCTAGAGCTAATAACTTGCGTTCGCCCACTTCTTCCCACCCAATCGGGGATCGACACCTTCTACCATATAAAGCTTCATATGGCGCCATCTCGATACTTGCATGATAACTATTATTGTAAGCAAACTCAGCCAATGGCAAATGTTCGTCCCATGAACCTTTAAAATCAATAGCACATGCTCTCATCAGTCTGCGGATGGAAAGCTGTGCTAAAATTCAATTGAGATCCCATGGCTTCTTGGAAATGTTCCCAAAAATGAGAAGTAAACTTGGAATCTCTATCAGATGTTATGCTCACTGGGACTCCGTGTAGTCAGACAACTTCTTTCACATACAAATCTACCAAAGCACTAAGTATATCAGTAGATTTCATAGGTAGGAAGTGAGCTGATTTAGTCAATCGATCTACAATCACCCAAATGCCATCATGATTTCTCTTGGTCCGTGGTAATCCTATAACAAAATCCATCGTAATGTGTTCCCACTTCCACATAGGTATAGGTAGAGGCTGTAACAACCCGGCTGGTCTTTGGTGCTCTACCTTAACCTATTGGCATGTGAGACACTTCGCCACAAATTCTGTTATATCTCTCTTCATGCCAGTCCACTAATACACCTTGCGAAGATTATAATACATCTTAGTATTTCCTGGATGTAATGTGTATTTAGTGCAATGTGCTTCATTCAAAATCAACTTCCTTAATTCCTTATCATCAGGAACACATATATGATTCTTAAACCTCAAAATTCCATCATTACCAATATCAAATTCTGAGGCATACCTGAATGAATCCGATCTATAGCCTCATTACATAGAGTATCCTCCCTTTGAGCAATCCGAATTCTATCCATCAACTCTGGCTCAATTATCAAACTAGCTATCATTCCAAAATGCTCATAATGCACAACATTGAGACTGAGGCTTGCAAACTGCTCAAGTAGCTCATATTCTTTTACCATCATGTACGATACTATCCCCATATGCTTCCTGCTCAGAGCATCTAACGCCACATTGGCTTTTCCTGGGTGGTATAGGATCTCACAATCATAATCCTTCAGCTCGAGCCATCTCCTCTATCTCAAATTCAATTCCCTCTGAGAGAACAAGTACTTCAGACTTTTATGATCCGTAAAAATCTGAAATTTCTCATCATACAAGTAATGCCTCCAAATCTTTAGAGCAAATACCACTGCAGCTAACTCCAAATCATGAGTCGGGTAGTTCTTCTCATGGTCCTTTAATTGAAGAGAACCATATGCAATTACTTTACCATGCTGCATTAACACACAACCTAGACCCTGTGCAGAGGCATCACTATATACTGAAAATCCTCCAGAACCACTAGGAATGGTGAGAATAGGTGCAGTAGTCAACCTGCGCTTCAATTCTTGGAAACTACATTCGCAAGCATCGTTACATTCAAACCTCACCTCTTTGCACGTTAAGCGCGTCAAGGGAGCAACTAACCTCGAAAAACCCTCTACAAATCGTCGATAATAACCTGCTAGACCCAAGAAACTCCTAATCTCTGTAACTGTTTTCGGCCTCTCCCATTGCACCATAGCTTCAATCTTCGATGGATCGACCGAAACTCCATCTTTACTGATTATATGACCCAAAAAGGAGATTTGATCTAGCCGAAACTCACACTTACTTAGCTTGGCATATAATCCCCGATCCTTGAGGGTTTGCACTCATGCTCTTCCCAGGATCTCGAATACACCAATATGTCTTCGATAAAAACAATGACAAATTGGTCTAAGTACTATTTGAACACATCATTCATCAAGTTCATAAAAGCCACGAGTGCATTGGTTAAACCAAACGGCATCACTAGAAATTCATAGTGACCATACTGTGTCCTGAATGCAGTCTTAGGGATATCTTCACTCCGAATCTTCAATTGATGATATCCCGATCTCAAGTCTATCTTAGAGAAGACTTGTGCACCCCAAAGTTGATCAAAGAGATCATCAATCCTGGGAAAAGGGTACTTGTTCTTGATTGTCACCTTATTCAACCATCGATAATCAATACAAAGCCTCAAGCTGTCGTCCTTCTTCTGGACAAATAGCACAAGAGTACCCTACGGGGATGCACTAGGCCGTATGAATCCCTTATCTAGTAACTCCTGTAGTTGCTTCTTAAGTTCTTCTAATTCTACTAAGGCCATCCGATAAGGTGGTCTCGAAATGGGCTCAGTCCCTGGCACCAAATCGATAGTAAACTCGGTTTCTCTATCTGGAGGAAGTCCTAGAAGATCGTCCGGAAACACACCTGGAAACTCATTGGCTATTGGAATTTCATGAAGTTCGGGACGTTTCTTTTCTACGTCCACCACATATGCTAATCCTTCACATAACAAATATATTCTCTATTAATTTCATTTACAAATAAATCAATTAATAAACATACTTCTGTATTAAACATTTGCAAAATTTACAACATAGCTATCGGGAGAAGAGAAGATCACACTTTTAGCATAACAATCCAATATCACATGATTCTTAGCTAACCAATCCATTCCTAATATGACATCAAATCCATACATATTCAGTAGGATTAGGTCAGCTATCGATTCTCTCTCTCCTACCCGTAGTTTACAACTACGATACACTATGTCTGTCGTCTGGGATTCTCTAAATGGTGTACTTATTTGTAACAAATGTCCTAAAGGCTCAGGTTCAATAGGTAATCTCTAGCAACTATGGGAGAAACAAAGGAGTGTGTAGAGCCTGGATCAAATAATGCAGTAACACTCATATCAAGGAGGTGAATCTTACCCTTAATCACCTTGGATAAAGCATCGACAGACTCCTCGTCGATAGCAAATACTCATCCTTGAGTCACAACTTTCTTTCCCTTCTCAGCAGCTATGGCCTTAAGCTGTGGTTGGGTGGTCTTTTCCGATCCTTCCGATACCTTCTAATTCATCTTGGGACAATCTTTAATTCGATGTCCCAGCTCACCACACTAAAAACATACCCCAGTAGCCATACGGCATGCTTGTGACCCATGAAACTTCCCGTAGTGCTCACACCTCTGCATCATACTCCTCGGTGAACTAGCGGTACTACCAACTGAATATCGGGATTTCTCGTCATTTATCTTAATTTCGGTAGGTCTAGGAGTCCCTATACCATAATTGTCATAAAACTCTAAAATTCAGTGTATTTCCATATAACCATTAAACTAAGATACAAGTCATTCTCTTATAATTTATTTTCTTACCTACCGAAGATCTTTCATATGGTCTACTTTTCCTAAATGGATATTTGTCACTAGAGGCTCTCTCATCTGACTTCTGCTTCATCAGTTCTTTGCCTTTACCCTTGGTTCGAAAATCAGCATGGTGAAAATCATAGTCCTACTCACACAACTAAGCCTTACGGACTGCCTCATTATAAGTAGTGATTTCCATAAGATATAACTTTGATCTGATATGAGACTTCAATCCCTCTATAAATCGATAGATCTTATGTCCTTCACTCCTTAGGACTTCGGGGTCAAATCTACTTAAAGAAATGAACTTCGACTCATATTGATTAACCGTCATAGTCCCCTGAGTCAAGCTCAAAAACTCGATCTTCAACCTGGTCTGTTCAGTGCGTATGATGTACTGTTCATTTAAGGCCTCTAAAAATCTATCCCACGTAACCTCAGTATGTTGAGTCTCCAAAATGGCTCGAGTAGACTGCCACCAATGCTCGGCGTCGTCTGCTAACAAATAAGCTGCCAAACCCACTTTCTTTTTCTCAGAACAGGTCATGTACTCAAAAGATTTAGTGACTGCCTTCACCCAATTCTCGATAGTCAACAGATCTCTATCCCCCTTAAACTTAGACGGATCCAGCTTCTTAAATTCTTTAATTAAGACCACACTACAATAGGCCTTAGGATCTCGCCTCTCAATAACTTGGGCTGGTAGGGGCAACTCAGGCTGTTCCGGTGGAGGCTAAACTAGAGGAGTAGGAGGTGTAGGAGGAGCATTCCCAGATAGAATAGGAGGGGCTGTAGGTGGTGCTGTTGATGCATTTGTGGCCACGTTTGGGAGATTAGACATGAACTGATTAAATAATGGCCATAGTCTCAATACTTCGTTCCACTCTTGACAGTCGAGTGTTAGGGCTACTCGATGGTGATGGAGGAGGAGACTGTCTTGGGGGCGGTTCTACTCTGCCTTGTCCTATTCCTCTACCAGTACCCCTTCTACGAGTGCTCATTCTGCCAATATCACCACAAGGTCAAACATTTAGTATAACTTTTAGCAGTTCTACCATATATATGTATTCAAACAAGTACAGTACATAGGGATGTACACTATTTCTAACCTAATGAAACCATCAACAGTCAGACTAACCTCGCTCTGATACCAATCCTGCAACATCCCGTTACGTCCTCTTTTAAGACAAATACTAACTAACTTTTAACCTCACATAAGGTTTGGTTAGGATGTTTGACGGTACATTCTTCTTCTTTGTTATATCGTATACTTCATTGTTTAACATGACGAGATATTTCTCATACATATACAGGATCGTCTTACACATGGGTTTAAAACTCTCATATAATTACATACTAATCTCTTTTACAATGTACATCCCCAAAAAGTCTAATATACATCACTGTACCATACTATAGTTTGAATTGCATTACAAAATGTATATACCTTCAAGGAACTGGAAATGTGCCTCGAAGGAGATACTGTATAATCCAAAATATACGCTCCTCTACCAAGAGCGGAAATCACTGCAAATAGTCTGGATGAAAAATAATGTAAAAGAGTGAGTTTACGCTCAGTAAGAAATGTATGTAAAAGAGCGTACTATGCCACTATATGCAGTTTTCCTGTTTGGCTCTATAATGTCATGTAAAACAATTATAAAGCATATATCATATAATTTCTTCAAATATCATATACACATAACATCAAATAAGTCAAATACTTTCAATTTCTTTCAATACACTTGAAATCACATATACAAATACAATTAACTTCGATTTCATATAACTTCAAATACTTTCACATACTTTCAAATAGATAGGAGATGATTAACTTCCAATAGAATCATGCACCAAATAAATCTCATCAAGGATTCAGCACATATATCCCGTAAGGGATAATCCCGAGAGATATCAAATAAGTGGCGTACTCACGCATGGGCCAGGGATCCTCCCCTAAACCAAAACACATAAGAGACATATGGCCATCGTCTATAGACCACAGTGAACACTAGTCAGGTGACATCTGTGGTATTGAAGACCGGACTAGGGTTCCTCAGCCGAGTACAAATAAAAAATAATATGCATGATCACCAAAGGAGTCACCCATCTCAAAACCTTGGGTAGTAAAATTACTTCTTGGAAAACCATTGTCATTCATAAACCTTCTTATATACTTTAATGATAATCCAATTACATTTATAAAAAAATATATCAAAATTTATTATTTTCAAATGGGGCAGTTGATTGCTCTTTTAGGGCAGTCGACTGTTATAGCATAAAAAATTTTATAAATTTATTTTCTTTTTACATTTAAAATATTTAAAATTCCTGATATACTTAGGGCAGTCGACTGATCAAATAGAGCAGTCGACTGGTCTGCAAATAGAATGTTTTTCGAGAAAATGCAGTCGACTGGCTCTTTAGCAGTCGACTGGTTTGCAAACAGAATGCTTCCAGAAAAAGGGCAGTCGACTGCTATATAGAGCAGTCGACTGCTCCATGTCGATTTTGGAAAAAGTTACGTCACGGTTGTTTCTAGGCAGTCGGCTACTACTTAGGGCAGTCGACTGCCCCGAGCCAAGTCGTAACTAGGAGAAAAACCTGAAATTGACATTTCCTGCACTTCAACCAACTTTTGTTTCATCCCAAAACATTTAAAACATGTGGACATAGTCGCCCTACGTCCGTTACATATATTCCTTACCTTGATTAACTTCGGAATTGCAAATCACTTAGTTGCACTAATGATTTCCTCTTCACTTCTTCAACGCTGTAATTGTCATAAGGAAATCAAACCTTTAAGAAACCTTTATAAACATACTCTACCAATTCAACATAGCTCTAAACCATGGACAAAATCAGCTGAAACCATTTAAATCCCTTACCTTTGCTAGTCACCAAAATAACAGCAATTTAGATCTCCTCAAAGACTTTGTTTCAACCTTTCATATTACAGGTATGAGCAGAGCTAGTGATAAGGAACGTTTTTCGTTTAAGGAGCTCGTTGATTCGATGGAGGGACAAGGTAGTTTGTCAAGGTGAATATGGAAGGAAATGTTAGAGAATTTTAGAGGAAGAGCAATGGCTGCCAGCCCTTTTTGCTGGAAAAGATGGCATTAAATGCCATTAATGTGTATTTATCCATTACTTCAAGTCAACCATAATTCCTTGACCCTTTGACAATTTGACCATTTAATAATTGGTCTTCTTTCTTCCATATGCCACATATATATCTTTCAATTACATTAAAATTCTTACATTTATTTTTTTTCATCATCTCATCTCAGCCATTGACCACTTAATGCTTTGATAATTTGACTATCAATTCCATTTATTCCACATATGTCTCATATAGCATTTATACACCAGATTTTCATATTTATTTAATTCCTTTTAGCTGGAATGCTATACAATTATGGGAAATTTACATGAAATTGGGGATTTCACACCCCAAAGCGAAAAATACAGATGAGTGACCCGCTTGAGGCGGTGACTCGGGTCGATGGACCAGCGGGTGCACTTCGGGGCGTCACACAAGAGGGTGGTGAATCAGTTTTTAGCTAACCTTAAGTTCATTTTTCAGTTCTTCTAAATTCACTAGCCTATATTAATGTTTTCTAAGTTCTCTAGGCTATACAAGCATGCAATCTAAATTCAATACAACAAACACAATATAATTGCAAGTAAATAAAGAGAGAAGGGAAAGAGAAATGTACACAAGTGATTTATAAAGGTTCGACAACCTTGCCTACGTCCTCTACCTTGAGACGCTCCCAAGGATTTTCCTCGAATTCATTATCTTGAATTTGTAATACAATCCCTCTTTTTGCTGGCTCAAGAGCAACACCCCCTCTTTTCTAGGCTTAAAAGAACCTCCCTCTTTTTCAAGGCTCAAGAGAAACCTATCTCCTCCTTTTTCCGAGCTCAAGGAGTAAACCTTATCTACCCAACACTTATAATATAGCACTCAAGGGTTCACTCTCCTTTACAATACGTGATTGGGTTTACAAAGAGTGTAATCAAAGAAGGCCTCTAAGCAGGCAAATGATTACAAAAATTAAGCTCTAGAAAAGAAACTCTAAAGTATTTGTGCTATAAAATATAAAGATGTTGAGAGTAATAAAAGATATTGAATTTTAGCTCTTGTAATCTTTGAGATGTTTGGAGAAGATGATGAAATTGAAGAATGAAATGTCTCAGCTGCTTTCTGTGAGACTCGATTTTACTGTATTGTACATGCAATAAGTAATTAATTTTTGAGTGAAAATTTATGTGCTATGTGATTATAAGTGAAAGTGTGATGTGGGCCTAACTTAGTTTTAATGTGTTCAAATGGGCTCGAGAGTGAAAATGCTGTGTACAGTGGTGTAATAAAATATAATATGATGATTTGAGGTTTAAAATCATTAAATTATATTATTATGAATTTTACTGAATTATTTTGTGAAGGTGGAAAACAAATTGGAAAATGATGGATACGTCTGGAGGGCATTTTCATAAATTACACTAAAACTAAAATGAGTTGGGACAAAGTAAAAATACCATGATATTCTACATGAAAAGTAGGATAAGACAGTGTCAAAAGATTTATCGAAACAGTGTTGAAATGGCAGAAATTAGCCGACGAGTCACGCGGGTAAAATTGTAAGTTCTTACTATTCGTTCACCGCGCATCGACGAAATCGCTTCCAATCATCAAGATACATTAAATATGATTATATGGTGAAGGAATCCAAAAATTTGGAGTCCAACTACACAATTTTTACGACTATGGAAGCTTAAGGGTAAAATTGTCCAAAATTTACATAACCAAGGGCAAAATGGTAATTTCATCCCTCTTTAGAACGTCAATAAATCAGCCCCTTATTCAGGCAGCCACTATTTACATTCTTCAACCCACATCCCACAGCATAAGAAAGAAAAAGAAAGGAAAAGTCAACAAAAACCCACCAAACTTGACTTTTCTCACCAAGGTTGCTTCTAGGAAATTATTCTGCACCATTCCCTCTCTCCATTGACACCAATATCTCACCAAATGAAGAAGAAAATAAAGAGAAAAGTGAAGGGGAAGGTGGCAGCAAAGGTGAGTTTCCATAGTGATTCTTCATTTCTTTTTAAACTAAGGTTGAATTTATATGTTTTTCAAAATGTTAAGCATAGATCTAGCCTTAATTTTGCTTAAATCTCGTTAGAACATGAACAAAGGCCATATTGGGTGAAATTTACATGAAAGTAGTGCTAAATTGCATAATGGAATTAGTTAAACCATTTGGTAAGCTTAAATTGAACAAAAGCTTCAAGAATGGCTATGAGTACCTTTTGGCCATGGGGTTTTTTACAGCCTAAGGTGCTGCAATTCATGGTTTGAACACATTAAATGACTGTAGAAATTTAGAGAAGAAGACCAGTGAAATCGGATTCAGAATCGATGTTAAAATGGAAAAGTTAAGGTTTACTGCCGGTGTAATTTATACTGGTTAAACATAGATAGTATCTTACATGGCTGCATTTAGTGAAAGTTAATAGCTTAAAAATAAGAGAAAAATTAATGATAATTTTTGGTAAAATTGTTTTGTAGTCGGAATTATCGGATTACGATTGGTGATACCGAACGAGCCGATATTATTAGACTGGTAAGGGAGAAGTGTGGAAGCCGTAAGGATATAATGAATTGCATGATTTTATGAAATTATGTGGGTGTTGAATTGCCTTGAAATCATGCAAATTGTGGTATTACTGCTGGTTTTAGAAACTGTATTTTAAGTGCAGGAGGTTAGAAAATTGTAGTTGTTATGCTGCCGAAAATTTCTCAAAAATATTCTAAAATACCAAGAAATATTTCAGATGCATAAATTGAGTGAATTATGGATTTTGGAATTTATTTCCAACATTTCCCATAAATTGGTAATTTACCGAAAAATATTTTTTAAATATTCATGTAAATAAATTTTATTAAAGTGAGATTATAAATACGTTCTATAAAATATTCTATAGTAAAATTGAATGTTTATAAATTTTCACATTGAAGCATGAATATTTTATTGACTGTTTTTACTGTACTGTTAAATGAGAATTTAAAATACCTTTTTGGAAATTTATAAATTTTAAAAGATATTTAATTATTTTCATTAAAGGTATTTTCTATTGTTAATAAATGATTTTGAGACTATTAGGCCCCATTATCATGCTCACTATTACTGTGGCTATTGACCTGCCAAGTCATCAGCAGTCCTAGAGTCATTTGGCAAGTGTACTCTACAAGACACCCTCTAGACTACGGCCATAGATCTTACTGTATATTGTTACTGTTTCCCTTTGAGGATAATTATAGTATGATTATACAGGGTGTTGCCTAGTCTCAAACTACTGTTAAAAGATTACTGAATTGAACTAAGAACTACTGTTTATTGTTACTAAACTACAGTTTACTGAACTGTAAATTACTGTAAACTGTTTTACTGAACCATAAAGTACTGTTTACTGTTGACTGAACTGTACTGAATTATTACTGTTTACTAAATTGAAAACGTTTTACGAAAATTATTACTGATTTTTAAAATGTTTATTGTACTATTATTGCACTGAGAAACTCAAGTGTTTATCGTACTGAACTATTTCTACACTGGTTACTGAATTGTTACTGAAGTGTTTTACTGAACTGTTAATGTTTCAAAAAGGAACATTTTATTATCTCTAAACCTACACGATGTACTGAAATCACTACTATTTGCTGTACTGTTACTGTTTGCTGTATTGTTACTGTTTACTGAAAAATTAATATTGTTACTAAATTTTTATAAATAAAAGTGTTACCAAATTAATCACTGTTAAAGTGAAGCTTTTTATTGAAATGATTCATTACTATTTTACTGAAGTGTTTACTGTGTTAAATTTTATTTCCATCGTTTTCTGTACTACCATAGTGATGCTATTGCATTGTTTCTATACAGTTACTACTGTAAATTAAACAGTTTACTGTACTATTTTACTACTATTACTGTAAGTTGTTTTCAAGTGTCTACTGAAGTGTTGAATTAAATAGTTTTATTACCATTTATTTATGAAAGTGTTATTAAATGATTTTATATCAACAAATTATAAACTACTCCTTATAGTCACTTTAGGTTTTCGGGATAAGACAGGTATTTCAAAATGCCTTCCATGCTCCATCTGAATTACCTGACCAACTATAGTATTTCCGTTTACTGTACCTAGTGAATTGTTAGGAAAGAGAATGTTTTCCAGCATACAGATTTCGTTATATCAGTCTTGCATATGATTCCTTTACTGAGCATGTTTCACTCACCCCTTTATTTTTCACTCGACAGGATATTATAAGTAAATAAAAAGGGGATACATTAGAGGATATCGACTGAAATCTAGGTTACTCGAGACTACTTGTGTCAGACTGGGAGGTATTTGTGCTTTCTTTTATACATTCAGATGAATTGTATAATACTACCTAATTTGTAAAATAGGAACAGGGGATGTAAGTTGTCAGAAAATGATGTTAAATTTTATATTTCAAATTTATAAAACTATTTGGAGTTACTATTTATTACTGTTACTGTACAAGTGTAAAGGTATCGCAGACAATCCAACTGAAATTTATGTGTAAAAATATATTATTTACTGTATATTTGGACTATTACATAAATTGGTATCAGAGCATTTATAAAGTTCATACATTTACATTCAAGAAAAGAATTCTAAAATACTCCGCAAACATATATAAAGCTTTAATTCACAAAATGCATAGCAAAGTCATAATTTAAAATCATCAATATCATCACAATTTGTTGAGACAAGGCATCACCCAATAGACTCATGCAATAAGACATATGACCATAGTCAGAATATAGTCCTGAGTGATACTATTCAGGCACCATCTAGGACGCTGATGACGGGATCAAGGTCAATCAGCCTACTAGTCAGTCATACGATCATACACTCATAATAGCATGTGCCCATAGGCAGCTATAGGGCAAACAATCTATAAAAAATATAACACATTTTACCACGGTTTATGGAGATGATCTCTGAAGGTTAACTCTTCAATTCAATTCTTAAAGATATGATATGAAAATATATGCAATTCAAAAATAAAATTCATAAAATATTCACAAATCAATATTTGATTCTAAAAATAATCTATTTTTCTATAAACAGGTCATAATAACATGCCAATGCCTTCACATTCGTAAAATTCGATAATATGAATTTTTAAATATTGTTTTTCGATATAATATGAAGATAATAAAGTTAGACAAAATAGATGGAATTACTTGATAAATCATTTGCCACCAATATTCAATGATATAAAAAGAGTAATTCATGAGATTTTTAAAATTTCGACAACATAACGGCTAGGTATATCCTAACCATCTTGCATAGAAATAACTGAAATACCACAACCACAGTTCACAATTTTCAATCCAATATATTCCAAAACAATTTCAAAGAATTAATTTCATATCAAAATATGCTTTATAGTATCCCTATGTCATTATATATATCCCTTACCTGATAATTTATCACCGTGCTGCGAGTGAGCACCAATGTCGTCCTTGATTTTCTTAGCTGCAAATTATCATATCGATATTATCAATATTCTATATTTTCATTATAAAAATATTTAACATTGTAAAATAAATTATATAGCCTACTGCAACCTTATTTTTCAATCTATTTTCTATTTGTATGAAATTAGAACTTTCTCTATATATCTCCAATTTCGTTTCTGATTGCACCTAAATTCTCATAATAATTTATACATTATTTTTGGACCTAAATGAGATTAAAATGGCCAAGAATTCTCCTTTCCCTTCAGCTTGGCCGAATGCCTCTTTTCTTCCATACTTGAAATTTTTCTAAATTTAACTATTTTCTTAATTCCAAATTAATTATATTAATTTTCTATACTACTTTCATATCAAATACACATCAATTAACATAAAATTTTTGGTTCTCCATGCCATGGCCGAATTACCATTTTCATCCCTACATCTTGATATTCTTCCATTTAATTTAACTAAATTAAATTTTAGTTGATTTATTATTTCTAATATTATTTTCTATTAATCTAACATAAAATTAACATCAAACGACACCATCACCATAAACTAACATGCTTGGTCGAAACCCTATCACATTCCAAAATATATCAAATAGTCTCTAAATTGATCAAATTCTATGATTTTCCTAAGTATCTATTGAAACTGAAATGGTAACTTAGTGTTCCTTTCACTTCCTTTTTAATTCTGATAATGTCCATAAATTTAGTATTTCTCATAAATCAGTACATATTCATTCCATTTATAAACAATTATCATGCCTCAAACTAATAACTTAAACACAATGATTTCTTTTCTAATTTTCACTATACATAATAATAAAACCTTATAGTTGAAATTTAATTAAATTATTTTCATAGAGTTCCACACTAAGGTAGCACCTCATCATCTTAATCTCTATATTTTCATGAATTGATATCAATTTTACACTTAAACACATCACAACACTCATACATGTTAAGATCAACTAAGGATAAGTAGTTTACCCTTAGGAACCTTTTTCTTGGACAATTTCTTCTTCACTGTCCAGCCACCAATTTTGCACTTAAAGACCATAATTACACTTATAATCTATCCTTCTAACACATACATAAAACTTGAAGTTAATAGACATGGTCGAATCCACCTTACCCTTGAAAAATCAAACTTACCTTGTTTCGGTTCTGCCTTGTAGCTGCTGTTTGCTCCTTTTTCTAACAACTAGTTAGGGTATTTGAGAGAACAATTTGGTAGTTTAAAAAGGTAACTATATAGTGTTTAAACCTCTCTTCCCTTCTCCTTCTTTTTCTTCTTCTTTTCCTCTTTTTTCTGCTTTATTTCTTTCTCACGTTACTACCATCATTCTCTGTTTTCATTTTTTTGGTTCTGTTTTTTATCTATTCAGCCCTTTTTCTTTTATTTTTTTGAGTTAATTTTTAACCCTTAATTGTTAAGGAAAGTAGGGTACTCAATGGTCAAAGAATGGCTTATAAAAATCTTATAAAAATATCTTGTATTTGCTACCTACTCAGTCCCGACTTTTAGCCTTCTTCAAGCTTCAATTTCTGCCTCATTTCAATCACCATAATTTCCCTCATTCCAGCCGAATATTTTGACATTTTTTGAATAATTTTAGTACTTAAATTAGTCTCTAGTAGTTGACTATATTATGGCTATTGGAAAGTATCAATTCTTACAAAAAAATTTATCTATTTCCTCCCTTTTTTCTACACCTACTACAAGGTTTGTGCACCTTTTTTCTTACATGTTTTGACTTCATTTCAAGGCTAACTTATAAAGGAATATCATACAATCAATTGGCAAGGAATTTCTTTGAGAAAATGTTGAAAAATCTCACCCAATCCTTGCTTCTATGTCACGGTTTGTGCAGCTGAAATTTTCATCTTACTTGTGCATAATATTTCACGAGAATTTCAGCACTCCTTCCTTTATATTTTACTCATTAAAAATACTTAATAAGTAAGTGATTTTAAGGAGTCAAAAGTCAATAAAATCAATACATATTCAATAAATTTCAACTTGATTTGGTTGTGATTTTCATCTCATCTTCTTAGTCAAAATTGTTGGCTGCATTGATTTCTCCTTTTTCTCTTGTGTTACCCGGTCATAAAGCATGTTCCATGCTTGACTTTTGCTTGCTAATTTCAGCTATACTAAGCTTAGTTAATAGGCTAATGTCATCCTTCTTCACCCAGTCAAAATGTAACAATCCAGTAACATAGTAATACACATATTTTTACACCATTATAACGGTTGGGCTGTCTGCGATACTTTACTTTTCACTTACTTTTAAACAATTTCATATGAAATTATAATATGAATTACATCCCCTATCTTAATTCACAAGAAAGTAGTACTGTAGATAAGTCTAAATATGAAAAATAAATGATCGTACCTCATGTAGTAAATTAAGCTACTGCATCGTCCCTAAATGCACAGTCGAAATCCTTAGATATCATACTCTCAGTCCTCGAAAATCTGAAATGTTAAAATTAAGGGGTGAGCAAACCACGACTCAGTAAGAGAGTTATATGCAACACTTGATATTCAGCTATCTATATGCTAAAAAACTTTTTCACTTTCTTTAAATTTTCCTAGATGGGCTCTAGGCTCACATGTAGGAAGGATATTACAGTCGGCTATGGATCCGGATGGAGTAAGGTAGGCATTTTGAAATATCTGTCTTGTCCAGGAACCTAGAAGCAACTGTAGAGAGTACTATATAATTTGTTCTCAAAACGATTTAATATTCGTTTTCCATAGCGTAAACCACTTATTTCTCCACTTCAGTATGGTTTAAAACACGTGACAGTTCAGTAGTAAAACAGTAGTTTCCTTCTGTTCTCTTCAGTACAGTTAAAAACACGTGACAATACAGTGGTTTGTAAATATCCAAATCATTGGATAAACCATTTTGTAATTATTTCTATCTTAGAAATAATTTTCAATGTTATTCTTTTTGAATAACCATTAATTTCTCTTTAGTTCAGTAACCCTATCCTACAGTTCAGTAAAACAGTATCTTGATACGGTTCAGTCAAAAAATAGTAAACAGTAGCTACCAATTCAGTAAACAGTATACGGTAGCTTTCAGTTCAATAAACAGTAAATGGTAGCTTTCAATCCAGTAAAACAGTAATCAATGGCTACCATTTCAGTAAATAGTACAGTTCTATAAATAGTGTTTTGGTACGGTTTTGCTCAGTAAACAGTAAACAGTACAGTGAACAATACAGTACAGTAAACAGGATTCCGTAAATCCTTTTAATAAACAGTAATAGTAAGTGAGACTAGGCTTCACCCTACAATTAAATCATGCTATCTTCATCCAATAATGGACCAGTGATCATCCCCGAAGGGACACAGTAACAGTATGTAATGTGATCTATGGCCATGATCTATATGGTGTCCTCGGTGTACACTTGCCAGGTGACATCTGGGACGTTGATGACTGGTGGGTCAATCAACCACGTGACAGTAACAGTATATGTGAGATGCATGAAACTCGAGGCCTAAGTCTCAAAACAGTATAAAAATCGTACCATAGCCTTTATGGATTTTAAACACAGTAGTGTAAAACATTCACAATTATCCATAAGGCTCACATGTAATATAATCACCTTTATGAAATAATTAAATTAAATCACATTTCTCAAAACAGTTTATAAATCATCACTATAAAATATAAAAGGTCATAACTATCTTTTTTACCGTAAAACATATACGCACGCCTTTCCGTGCTTTCTATCGAAAACATGGTTTTCAAGTTATCGAAATTCAAATAACTTGTTTTTAGGATTTATGAAAATAAAATATTTATTTTTAAATTTCAAAATCCCGTTACCATGTTTTCCTCTGTAAACACGTGTAGAGACCTTTTCATCTCAAAATGTCATTTTTCGTCTTTAATTAACCTTTATGGAATTTCTATAAGCAATTATCTTCACAATTAAGACCATAAAGGTTATTTCTACAATCAAGTGAATATTTGAAGAATATTAATAAAATATTCACTTTGTGTCTTTTCATCTTCCAACTCATATTACGTGTAATCTTACACTTCGAGAGATTTTTCGGTGATTTCATTTTCCAAATTCTCGAAAGCATGAATATTTTACAATTAATCATCCTTATATTCATGTTTTATGAAAACTAATCGATTTCTCGATTTTCGTATCTGAAAATCGTTTATCGTGAAATCAGATCACTTATTATAATTTTCGATAATTTTCGGTAAATTTTTATAGTATATCGGCTACTGATTGGCTAGCCTCCTGCATGAAAAATACAGTTTAAATCTCAACCGGTAAATCACCACAATTTTCCAACCAATCATAATCAATAGCATTTATAAAAATTAAATGCATAATTTAAAACATGTGCGCCAAATATCCTTACAGGCTGCACATGTCTCCCTTACTTGTCCGGGGTCGGTGACCGCCTCATTACGTCGCGCCCGTGTTCACCTTGCCCGATTCCATCGTCTCGGTCATCGAGGGAATTTTTTGGAAATAAAATTCTAATATTTAGAATTTTTCCAAATAATTTATTTAATTTTATTCGAATTTAATTTTCAAAATTTCTTACCGAATTTTCGTAATTTTAGAGTTTTCGAATTCCCGAGAATTTTCGAATACCGAAAAATTTCCTTTTCTCTCTTTCTTCTCTTTTCTTTCTTCCTTTTTCTCTTTTTTCTTTTCTTTTCTTTTTCTTTTCTTTTTCTTTTTTTTTCTTTTCCTTTTCTTGGCCTGACCGGTTTAGGCCTGTCAGACCGGTTCGGCCTCCCTTACCGTCGGTTCTCTGGCGGTTCGACGGCTCCACAGCTGGCCGAGGTGGCAGCAAAGCTGGATCTGGCCTCCGTTCAGCCCAGTTCGGCGGCACGGTGACGAATCGAGTCGGCCTAGGTTCGGCCTCTTCTCCCTCTTCGCCCTTCCTCCTCCGCTGTTCTCCGCCTCACCGGTGGCCTCCTACCCTTTTCTCGTCCTCCGTCGGAGCTTCGGTTGCAGTGGCGGTGGCTGAATCGGCCGGCACCGCCACTTTCCCCTTTCTTTTTCCTTCTCGGCTTCCGCCGATCTCGCCTTTGTTTCCTTCCGATTCTGTTTCGACCTTTCTTCTTCCGGTCACCGGCTTCCTCTCCTCTCTCTGCCGTCATCGTCTTCCTCCCCTTTTCTCCCTCACTTGGCCGGTCGATGGTGGTCAGCTAGCAGAATCGGGATGCTTCCCGATTCCTTTCCTTCTTTTCTTTTTATTTTTATTCTTTATTTATTTTATTTACATATAAATATATGTATACTATATATTATACATATAATATATATTATATATATAAAATATATATTTTGTGTATTAACAAAAAGATATATATATATATATCTTATATATTTATATGTATTAAAGTTACATATTTTTAGTATACGTATATTTATATACTGTAAAGTTACATAACATTTATATATAATTATATAAATGATATAATAATACGATATATATTGTATTTACAATATATGTATAACTTCAATGTGAATTTATATTTACCTTTTTCAAATATGTATATACTTATATACACATACGATATTATATTTATATACATATGTATTATTTAAATTTGTAAAATAGTATATATATATATATACCACGACAAAATAATATATACTATGCATCACATTTAAATACATATGTATTTGTATAAAAATACATTTATATAATATATAATTATATAAATATATTACAGACTCTTTCCTCCTTTTCTTATTTAATTTGGATTTTAACTTAACCAAATTAAATTTTCTTCTCTTCATTATTTTCCATACTTCATTCTTATTTCCAAATTTAAGTGTCCTTCACTCAATTTCCAATTTCGTCACTTCCTCAATTCTCGAAATTTTCACCAGTATTTCGATCTCATAATTACATTTACTTACTTCCACAATATTTTCATATACGTTATTTAATTTATTTATTTCACTAAATTTCAAATATTAATGATTTCCAATTAAATGAAAAATTTACGGTTATCACATTTTCCCCACCTTAAGAAATTCGGTCCTCTGAATTTAACTTAAGTCCAAAAGGTGGCGCATTCCTTCTACTTATCGTCTCTGACCTCTGTCCTTTAAGTCATCTTTTAAGTAATACTGCCAGTATACTTTCAACTTCAAGCTTACTTTTAGACCACTACATGTTGTCTTTCATCATATATTTATACTCCCTAAGTTCATTTATCAATTTGGGAGTTATTCATTTCATTCCTCTTTTCACATCAAAGTCCAATTACACCATTTTTCATATCACAACGGATCTATGTTGTTCATCATCCATTTTTCTCAATTAGTGCCAAGTCGATATAGTTTAAAACTATCAGTTACACATGTCATCAATTGTATGTAATTGTCCCAGTAGCTTTCACATCTCGTGCACACGCTCTCTCAATATATCTCAAGCATCTCAATACCACGCTAAGATATTTACATCAATACGGAGCGGTGCTGTCAGTACACTTGGGATCTCAAAGCCTTTTTGCTCTTTTCTATTGGCATATGGCAACTCAGAGACTCTAATCACATGTAATGCTTACTGGAACTGTACATATACATTTTCATCGTTTTACACTCTTATACTTCGATTATGGCACTAGAGAATCTATGAGTCTGATAATGGAAAGTGATTCTATTTAGATCCTCAGTCTTTAATCACTTCCACATCATCATATCTCTTTTAGACTCTTTATTGTCCACAATATTCATTTTCACATTCTTTCTCTCAAGGTTGCATCTCATTACAGACTTTACTGTTAATCATCTTATATTAATAAACCGTGAGATAATCATTTCTCTCTATATTCCTTTTCATGTAGTATGGTCATTCGATGATTGAATCCTCCAATTATCCATTTAATTCCACCATTTTCGAGGTGGTGGTATATATATATATATAACACTTTTCTATTACACTACTGGCAGTAAAAAAATATGTCATTCATCTTACTCCTTTGAGTATCGTTAATTTCACTTATCAAATGTGATAACCAAATGAAACCACTCTTAGATTTAATTTCAGGAACTACTCTATGTTCCCTACTCGTCATGTAGTTTACTCTCTTATTCCATTTTCATATTTTCGTTTTCATCAATTTAGTCGGTTTTCTAAATTGGTATGGTACTCTACTATTAAAATCATTTAACATTTTTGCACACTATCTTTTTTTCATACTTATCCATTTACCGACTTTAACTTTTGTCATTATCTCACATCTATAGAGCAGCTAACCTCGTATACTCTTCGATAGATTGGCAGTAGCATCTGGCTAGACCCAGTAATTCTGTATCTCAATTATTATCTTTCTGAAGAGACACTGTCTTTCCAACTATCCCTTTTGCCAATCTTAACTTATAGATTATAGTCTTTGAGACTTTAAAGGATTATATACCATAATGCTTCTCATGTTTCATGTGTATCTTTAACTATTTCAATACCTCATCACTTTATTTTTTTTATATTAATGCCTCGTTCCTTAGGCTTATATACCTTACAAGGCAATTCATTAACCTTGTAACCTCAATAGGAACTCGTAAGATTCACTCCGAGTCCTAATCATCATCTTTTTAGCATCAGTCTCCGGCTTTTATCCAATGATGCATATATAGAGATTTGTCTTATAAACTCCTCATATATTTCTGATTAGATCAATAAAGCGTTCATTTTTCATGTAGATGAATACTTGTCCTTCATAAGAACTTTATTAGATAGTAAACATTTACTATTTCATTTCAATTCATCTACGTTTCAATATCATCTCTGCTTCTCTTATTTACACTTATACAGATACTTCACTAACCTCGAATGACATTATCTGTATTTCCATCAATCACTTCTTTACAAGTGAATTGCATTATTCACACATTTTCCAGAGTCATTGTAAAGCTTTCGAATTCTTTTTATGTTTTCTGATATAAGCTTGGATTTAAATTTCATATCATCAGCCGAGTCAATGTTAGCTCGATTTCTCCAATCTATACCACTCTGAAAAATTTATCGGGAATCACCTCCGATACTTTCTTTAATTACACAACTCTTATCATCTTGGACATTTCATCCTCATGTCCTGTCATTTTCACTGTGTATTCTCAAGGTAGAGATATTTACTATTTGAGTCATTTTGATACATACTCTACCTTGATTTCATTGTTTACCCATACTTTACAGCATTACGAATCTCATTCTAGTAAACTGTATCGAGTACAACAGTTATCAACACATGTTACAGCTACCCGATTTATTATCACTGTAATTTACTTTAAAATCAATTTCATTTAATAAATTCAGGTTTAATTCCCTTGAGCATGTTATCCACGAGGTTCGAACCCTGGCACCCTTACACACATAGTTCCTTACACTCATGTTACCATTGAGATAATTGTAAGAGCCCCGCCCGTTCGTATCGGCCGTCGACGAGCATCCCCTAGGCAGTCCTTTCGCCCCAGGTTTACCCTTACAAGTGAGTTGGCGACCACATAGTTCGCCCACACCTCACATCATATTATCCACTGTGGGTCGCCAATCATTGGGTTGCCCATCCCAGTTTTGTCTCAAGGGTCTTGAACAACTCAGGTTAGCTGTTATCTTCTTCTTTTTATCACTTTACTGTTCTTATGTATGTAGACACCATTTTTGTCCGGTTTTTTTTTTCAAAACATTTTTAATTAATTAGTTTGTATATATTTTATTATTGATTTTTAAATTTTATTTTTTATTTAGATTTAGAAATAAATTTTGGATTTTGATTTTGATTTTTATAGAATAAAATAAAAAAAAGGAAGGAAATCTAAATTAATTTTGATAGGAAAGTAGAATTAAATGAAACCATTAAAAGATTGGAAATTAATTTGAATTTGGAATTGATATTAAATTTAAGATTCGATTTTTGAAATATAAAATTTCCTAAAAAAATTGATTCTAGATTTCCAATTATTACCAAAAATAACAAAAAATAAAAAAGAAAAAAAAACTAGGTTTATAAGAGGAGAGAGAACTAGGGTTTTAAGAAAACGAAAAGAAAAAAAACAAGAGAAAATTAGGTTTTAAAAAAGAAGAGGAGAGGGAACTAGGGTTTGAAAAAAACATAAGATAAAAGAGGAGGAGGCTGAAAAAAAAAACGGAGAGAGGAAGCCCAAAGGGAAACCCTAGAAAAAAAACTCTAGAAGAAAACGAAAAGAAAAAAAAGAGGAGGAAGAGAGAGCCACTACAACAAAAACCATCACTGTCATCGATCTGGGCTAGCACCATCTCCATCTTCATCGCCGAGCCCATCCTTGCCACCTTGCGCCCAGTGTCCCTGCTGTGTCTTCATCATCGAACCACAGCTGCAGCTTTCCTCGTTCAAGCCCCGCTGCACCACTGGTTCACTGCCGCTGTCCACTGCCCCGAGCATTACTGCACCATCCTTGATCTACTACGCCCAGCCACAACTTGCATGCGACCTTTATTTTGTTGCACAGTTCTATAAGCTTCTAACGTGAACAACAAGAGAAAAAGAAAAGGAAGGCTACTGTCCTGGACCATTAGGACAGTTTTGCAAGCTCGTTGCCGCCTTACTGCGTTCTAAACTGCTGTGTTTCACCCTACTTGCATCGCCTGCCACACCATCATCATCATCATCGTCGCACCAAGCTTCCTGCCAGAACCAAACTTGTCCAACCGTCTCTTTGTCGACTGCTGCACCAGGCCATACACCACTGCCTTGCTTTTCACTGCTGCCTCGCACTTGTTTCACCGCCGCTGCACTAGGTTGTTGTGTCTTGCATTTGTGTTTTTGTTTCAGGCTACTTGATTGAAGTGCATATTTGAGAAATAAGAGGAACACAGTAGCACATGCAAAGGAAAGTTTGGCTATTGCAAGCTGCCACGTCTACTGCCGGTGGTTCTCCTGAGTGCCCATAACCGCAAGGAACAGAGCCAGCAGTTGAAGCAACGCCGGAAATTGAAGAGTAGGCTGAGTGGTGTCGTTGAAGGTGCAAAGGTTTATTCCCCTTTTTTATTCATTCTACTGCATCTTTAAGTGCTCATGATTGGACTCATTTTCTTTTTTCTTGACTTGATAATGATTAATTAATTGTAGACTTGCTTTTATTCGTGCTTCACTAATTTGAGATCTTAAAATATGAACTTTAATTTGTTGTCAGTTGATAGGAGGTGTACTCATGAAAGATATAAAGCAAACCTATTAAAAATCATAAAATGAAATTGTTAAGTAGAAATTCATTTGTAATTTATTAGGTTTGTTTTATAAAATCTGTTCATGTAAATATTTGAATGTGTAAGATATTATTAGATTGATTGCTTATTTTTTTTTATTACTTAATTTATTATGTTTTCTTAATTGGTTTATTAATTTGATTTTAGTGGTTCATTTTAGAATTAGAAGTGATTATTTAGGGACATAAATAGAGATGTAATAAAATTAAAAATATGTTCTCTTATACACTAAATTAAATTTAAATAATCTAAAATTGTATAAAATAGAAAAATGATATAATATATTCTTAATCCGATGATGAAATTTTAAAGGTACTGCGCTTGAGTAGTACTTTTAGATATCTTGAGGTGAGGAGGTTCTTTTTAAGTCTTACCAGCTTGATGGAAGATTTAAAAAGATATTTCCAATATTTAAAACTCAAATTTATTAAAAATTGAAATAAGAATTAATTAAAAGAATTAATAGTTAAATTAGGAATTAAGAGTCATAGAAGTTAATATATTTAGAAATAAAATAGAATAAAATAACTACAAATAATCCAACGATGGAATTCTAAAAGGACTGCGCTTGAGTAGTACTTTTAGATATCTTGAGGTGAGGATGTTTCTTTTAGGTCTTACCAGCTTGATGGAAGATCTAAGGGGATATTTCCAATATTTAATAAATCAATCTAATTATAAAATATAAAATTAAATTAGATTAAAAAATAATAAATTAAAATTAAGTTCATTATAATAGATAATAGAAATCAAATTAATTAGTTAGAATTAAAATTAGGAAAGAATTAAAATAAATAGAAATTAAATTAAATTAAATATTTTAATAAATGTGAATTATTCCGAGGATGGAATTTAAAGGAAATTGTGCTTGAGTAGTTTCTTTAAAAATTCCTAAGGTGAGAAAGTTTCTTTAAGGTCTTACCAGCTTGATGGAAGGTCTTTAAGAAAATCTTTGATATCAAATAATTCATGTTTATTTCAAGATATAAAAATGTATGAAATAATAATTTATAGAATAAAATAAGATAAAATAATAAATAGAAATTGGATAGGAGTCAAAATAGGTTTTGCATAAAATATTTAAACAATCCGACGACGGAGCCTCTTCAAGAAAGGCGATTGGTCCTACTTGAATACTCTTGAGGTGAGAAAAACTTTTAGGTTATCCAACCAGCTTGATGGAGGAGACTTAAAAGATTTTTCAATATTTAATTATATCGAGATTAAAGTAAAAAGGCAAAATTAGGATAACCTTAGATTATTTGGTACCATTTTAGGATGGGCGTTGTGAGGGTGCTAATCCTTCCTCACACGTAACCGTACTCCCGAACTTAGAACTCTTAACGTAGACCAGGCCTTATCCTTAGTTTGAATAGGTGACCAATCACACCTAGGTTAGAATGGTTGGTGGCGACTCCATAGTTTTGTGTCTAGCTATTAGGTTTCCCCCGAAACCTAATACGTTATGACAGTTTGGCGACTCCACTGGGGACATTAGAGAGTCAGGCCATTAGGAAGTCTAAGGTTATCAAAATCTTGTCTAAAAGCTTTAAATATCATAAGACATTTAAATACACACACTTCATTTGCATGTGCATACATTAGCCTTCAACCCGGGCTTACCTTTTTTAGGAGGAAGTAAAGTAGCTTTGCCTTCGTGAGGTGGTAACCTCCACATAGGCCAGTGAAATACTCCCACTCAGGTTGAACCCTTTCCGTTTGAAGCCTATAATGGGTGAGGATTGGGGTGCCTTACTAGTCCACGTGGACGATAGTGGGGAACAGTCTGGGAACCTTTAGTAATCCATCTATCCAAGCCAAGCATATAGTGAACTTATGATGCCCACTCGTAAGCTAGAGCTTTAGAATTGAAGCCTATATTAGGACACAAAGAATGACCATCATCTCATACAAGAAAAATATGGAAAATAAATAAATACAAAAATAATAAACCAAAAAAAAAAAAAGAAAAAAAAACATAATGCATATTCTCATTCCTTGCATTTTTTTTTCTATCTCATAACAAATTGAATAGGTTAAGATCCATTTGCATCCATGGAGAAATTATCGCAAGAGGAACCAGCCCACATAGTGAAAGAACGTTCAGAAAAGGCCTAACGTGAGAATGGTGATTACCTACCTGTTGGTTTTGTTTCTACTCTACCAGAAAGAATTCATTTGGACCTAAGACAAAATGACTACACTGAGTTGCTAGGAATTTTGAAGGCATGGGGTGAAGAAAAGAAGATAGAATTTCAGAAAAAATATGGGGACTTGATGCTATTATTGTCAGTGGAAGTGGACTTGGATTTGATAAAAGCCATGGTGCAATTTTGGGACCCGTCCTACAATGCTTTGTCTTCAATAAGGCCGATTTGATGCCAACCATGGAGGAGTATTCGTTCTTGCTCCATTGTGAGTTAGAAAATCCCAACAAAATCTATTGGAAGAAAAGGAAATCGGGATATGATAAGAAATTGTCCTCCATGACTGACCATAGTGTTTCAGAAATTGATCATCACACAAGGCAGAAAGGGGAGACCACTTATGTACCATGGAGTCTTCTACGAAGTTGTCTTTAGAAGCAACTAACGAAAGAACAACATATGAGCATAATGGCATTAGCTGTGTATGATATGGCCATGTTCCCTAAATTCTTAGGACACATTGAGATTACAATGGTGGATTTTGTTAAGCAGCTTGATCATGAGGTGAACGTGGCCCCAGTTATCTTGTCTGAGACTTTTAGGTCTTTAAATTTTTGTCGCCGCAAGGGAGAAGGACGTTTCATTGGATGTACCCCATTGTTATACATTTGGATGAAAAGTCACCTTGGAGGCAACGAAGAAAAGTTTCGAGAAGCTTATCTCAGTACAGTCTCGATAAAAGAATTCTGTGAGAAAACTTAGCCTGCACCGAAGGCAATTGGGCATTCAACAGGAAAGTGTAGGCAATTGAAGGAAAATGTCGAAGAACTCATCAGTAGTGGTGCCTTGACTCAAGAGCTTATTGAACAATGGAAGTCTGCTCCTCCATAGGCCAAGTTTTCTATATGTGGATGTGAGATGTTCTCAGGATTCTTAAAATTTTCATCAAGTTGTTTTGAAAGCTTTCCATATTTTTCTTTCCAAGTAGATGAAATAAAATAATTTTGAAAAACATTGGTGATTGTTATTGAGAATGAATAGACCTAGCCATTACATTTCCAGTATACTTCCCAATTCAATGAAAACTTGGAATTCATAAAGAAACACAGGCTTGAAATTCATTCATTCATTTTTGCGTACCATGATAAACTTTTGAAGTCAATAATCTTCATTAAGGTAATGAGCAATGAAATGATTGATGAATTTGCAAAACGTTTTGAACTGTTTTGAAGGACCAATTCATGAAGCATTCTCTTAAGGACTTTGTATTTGGAAATTTGATAGATGTTAAGGCCAAGCTAAGAGTCCCAAACACATCAACCAAAAATTCTTTCTCATAACTTGAACTCTCTGACTCAAATCATCTTTCGCTACACCTTGGGGCAAAATGATTGAAAGAGCCAAGTTTTTGATAAGCCTCAACATCTTTTAATGACCATTCTTAATTTGATCGATATCCTTTTTCCTATCTTAAACCATGATAATGAAGATTGTTGCATATGGCCTTCATAAAGTTGAATTGATACATTCTAGGCATGAGTTGTGAAAAAAAAAAGGCAAAGAAAAAGGAAGAAAAAAAAGAAAAGAAAAGAAGAAAAAAAATTGATTGTGAAATCATGCACGAGGGATATTCAAATGATTTCAAAAGCCGATTTTTCATCTTGAGGATTGGTTTTCAATAGAAGTGTCAATATTAGATATGACAAATGGCCATCTTTCATATTCCTATTACTGAAATGAAATCATCCTTTTGTTACCCCTTTTGAGCTTATTGATTTCTTTTCTAAATGAACCTTGACCAAGGATCACCCTCCACATTGGAGAGGCAAATACATCAGAGGAGTTTTAGAAGCATTAGTGATTGGTCTTATGTCAAATGCAAGAAAATGATGCCTTTGTTAAGGGGCAAATGTGAGAAGAAAGATATGTGAAGATGGAAATCAATATGAAAAAAAAATGAAAAAAGGTAGATGAAAAAAAGAGAAAAAAAGAAAAAAGAAGAAATGAATGCGAATAAAATGTTAGAAAAAAAAAAGAAAAATGCTTCGAAGAGTGGGAAGGACAGATGTTCACAATCGAAGAAATGATCCTTGGTTTGATAAACCTTGAAAATACTCATTTTGGGCCTATTTATCCATTCTTTGAAAACCCTAAACCTTGGCCTACGGTACGTGCTTAAAAGTCCATTTTGATCAAATAAAGATGCTTGTATTGAAAAGCTTTTCTTTGAGAAACCATCGTCATTATTTAGTTTGGGATGAAATTTGAATTCTCAAATGCATGGTAGAATAATCAATAAAAAAAAGAAGAAGAAAAAAAAAGAAAAAAAAAAGAGAATGAAGCTCTAGGGTGAAAACCCATGAAAGGGCAGTCTAGAGCAAATTTGAAACAACTCAAGGCCATTGTTTGTGACAATGCTAAGGCAATAACAAGAAAGAAGAAAAAACAGAGGAGTTATACCTTCAATCAAGACCTTTTGAGAAATTCAAAAGCCATCACCTTGAAAATTTGATTTGAGATCTGAATCCTTGCCCAGAAATTTGAGCCATCACAGCTAGTCTTGACATTTGTTAAGGTCCACATATCAACAAATTAAGAGAATGCTGAAATGGATTGTGTTCTGTGAAAATTACTTTTACAAAAAGGAATAATGATTTTCAAGGAATTTGTTTCATTTATGAGCCAAGATGAAGAGACATTGATCAATAGAACCTTTCTTGATAACCAAACATCTTTGATGCACCAAATCAGCACATTTATTCAGCTAAACCAAGTTGTGACTCATTCTATTTGTTCTCAATAGTAATCACTAATTTTTAAGAGATTTAAATGTCAAATGTTTTGTCTTGGAAAGTTATTATGTGGGGCAATTTTCTATTTTCAAAAAGAAACTTGAAGAAGTGAAAAAATGAGAGTTTTGTGATTTTATGGGGGCAAGTTCTTGTTTTAAAGAAATCAAGTGTGGTAATGGTGTTTTTAAGACTATTCTTGGGGCAATCTTTGGTTGTTATAAGAGCATGAATTTTCGTGAAGATATGAGAAGTGGTGAAGTGTTCTTGTGAATAGTTTGGGAATGGATTTTGTTGTTATGATTTGGATAGATGAATTTTAATTTGATAAGAATTGTGGGGCAAGAAGAAAACTAGATAAATGATGATGATGGGGCAACAGGTAGATTGAATGATTGATGATTGCTAAATTTAAAGAAAGAAGAATCGTGGGGCATGAAAAAGACTGAATGAATGACAATGATAGGGCAAATGATTTTAAGATTGCTAAATTTGAAGAAAGAAGAATGATGAGGCATTGAAAGATTAAATGATAAGACAAAGAGAAGATTGAAGGATGACAAATTTTTGAAGAAAGGAATAAGGTAGGCTGATGATGTGACTTGGTAAGGCATTGTTTATCATTTGCATTGCATTCATGACATACATGACATTGCATCCCATTACATGCATTTTGACACAAAAAAAAAGAGAGTTTTTTTGTTAAGACAATAGGATAAAAAAAAAAGGTTCTGGAAGACTAGATGACTAAAAATTTGGAAAATCTTAAAAAAAGAAAAAAAATCAAATTAAAAAATGTGAGAAAGATTGGGAATAAGATGTGACAAAAAAAGGTATGAAGTTTTGAAACAAAAATGTTAAAATTTGGAAAGAAAGAGGAAATTAAAAAGTTATGGATATGATGGGATAATGAAAAAGGGATTGAAAGATGTGATGAGATGAAAAAGTGTGATAGGAAAATAACAAAAAGAAGAAACTGGAATGATAAGATGATCTAGAAGATAGAATTGAAATGATGAGATAAGGTCAAAGCCTCCGGGTACAATCTGTAAGACCTCCGGGCTTGATTCATTAAAACCTCCGGGTACAATCTGTAAGACCTCCGGGCTTGATTCATTAAAACCTCCGGGTACAATCTGTAAGACCTCCGGGCTTGATTCATTAAAACCTCCGGGCATGATTCATTAAAACCTCCGGGTACAATCTATAAGACCTCCGAGCATGATTCTTTAAAACCTTCGGGTACAATCTATAAGACCTCCGGGCATGATTCATTAGAATCTCTGGGTACAATCTGTAAGACCTCCGGGCATGATTCATTAAAACCTCCAGGTACAAGCTGTAAGACTTCCGAGCATGTTTCATTTAAGAGATGAGAAATTTAAAGTTTCAGGGCCTTCCTAGTCGAAGGAGCATTTTGGAGATGAGAAAATTTAAAGTTTCAGGGCCTTCCTAGTCGAAGAAGCATTTTTGAGATGAGAAAATTTAAAGTTTCAGGGCCTTCCTAGTCGAAGGAGCATTTTGGAGATGAGAAATTTAAAGTTTCAGGGCCTTCCTAGTCGAAGGAGCATTTTAGAGATGAGAAATTTTAAAGTTTCAGGGCCTTCCTAGTCGAAGGAGCATTTTGGAGATGAGAAAATTTAAAGTTTCAGGGCCTTCCTAGTCGAAGGAGCATTTTGGAGATGAGAAAATTTAAAGTTTCAGGGCCTTCCTAGTCGAAGGAGCATTTTGGAGATGAGAAATTTAAAGTTTCAGGGCCTTCCTAGTCGAAGGAGCATTTTAGAAATGAGAAATTTTTAAAGTTTCAGGGCCTTCCTAGTCGAAGGAGCATTTTTGAGATGAGAAATTTAATAGTTTCAGGGCCTCCATGGTCGGAGGAGCATTTTCATGATGAAAACCAATTTCTTTTAGAATAAGTAAATATCAAAAAAAAAAAAAAAAAAAAAAACAAAAAAAAGAGAAAAAACTTTGAAAAAGGAAAAAATAATAAAATGGACGCGGAGAAAATGGATGTCTATATCTTTGCACAATTACTATTTCATAGCAAATGTACAAAGAGGGGCAACTGTAGACACCATTTTTGTCCGGTTTTTTTTTTCAAAACATTTTTAATTAATTAGTTTGTATATATTTTATTATTGATTTTTAAATTTTATTTTTTTATTTAGATTTAGAAATAAATTTTGGATTTTGATTTTGATTTTTATAGAATAAAATAAAAAAAAGGAAGGAAATCTAAATTAATTTTGATAGGAAAGTAGAATTAAATGAAACCATTAAAAGATTGGAAATTAATTTGAATTTGGAATTGATATTAAATTTAAGATTCGATTTTTGAAATATAAAATTTCCTGAAAAAATTGATTCTAGATTTCCAATTATTACCAAAAATAAAAAAAAAGAAAAAAGAAAAAAAACTAGGTTTATAAGAGGAGAGAGAACTAGGGTTTTAAGAAAACGAAAAGAAAAAAAAGAGGAGAAAATTAGGTTTTAAAAAAGAAGAGGAGAGGGAACTAGGGTTTGAAAAAAACATAAGATAAAAGAGGAGGAGGCTAAAAAAAAAACGGAGAGAGGAAGCCCAAAGGGAAACCCTAGAAAAAAAACTCTAGAAGAAAACGAAAAGAAAAAAAAGAGGAGGAAGAGAGAGCCACTACAACAAAAACCATCACTGTCATCGATCTTGGCTAGCACCATCTCCATCTTCATCGCCGAGCCCATCCTTGCCACCTTGCGCCCAGTGTCCCAGCTGTGTCTTCATCATCGAACCACAGCTGCAGCTTTCCTCGTTCAAGCCCCGCTGCACCACTGGTTCACTGCCGCTGTCCACTGCCCCGAGCATTACTGCACCATCCTTGATCTACTACACCCAGCCACAACTTGCATGCGACCTTTATTTTGTTGCACAGTTCTATAAGCTTCTAACGTGAACAACAAGAGAAAAAGAAAAGGAAGGCTACTGTCCTGGACCATTAGGACAGTTTTGCAAGCTCGTTGCCGCCTTACTGCGTTCTAAACTGCTGTGTTTCACCCTACTTGCATCGCCTGCCACACCATCATCATCATCATCGTCGCACCAAGCTTCCTGCCAGAACCAAACTTGTCCAACCGTCTCTTTGTCGACTGCTGCACCAGGCCATACACCACTGCCTTGCTTTTCACTGCTGCCTCGCACTTGTTTCACCGCCGCTGCACTAGGTTGTTGTGTCTTGCATTTGTGTTTTTGTTTCAGGCTACTTGATTGAAGTGCATATTTGAGAAATAAGAGGAACACAGTAGCACATGCAAAGGAAAGTTTGGCTATTGCAAGCCACCACGCCAAGCTGCCACGTCTACTGCCGGTGGTTCTCCTGAGTGCCCATAACCGCAAGGAACAGAGCCAGCAGTTGAAGCAACGCCGGAAATTGAAGAGCAGGCTGAGTGGTGTCGTTGAAGGTGCAAAGGTTTATTCCCCTTTTTTATTCATTCTACTGCATCTTTAAGTGCTCATGATTGGACTCATTTTCTTTTTTCTTGACTTGATAATGATTAATTAATTGTAGACTTGCTTTTATTCGTGCTTCACTAATTTGAGATCTTAAAATATGAACTTTAATTTGTTGTCAGTTGATAGGAGGTGTACTCATGAAAGATATAAAGCAAACCTATTAAAAATCATAAAATGAAATTGTTAAGTAGAAATTCATTTGTAATTTATTAGGTTTGTTTTATAAAATCTGTTCATGTAAATATTTGAATGTGTAAGATATTATTAGATTGATTGCTTATTTTTTTTTATTACTTAATTTATTATGTTTTCTTAATTGGTTTATTAATTTGATTTTAGTGGTTCATTTTAGAATTAGAAGTGATTATTTAGGGACATAAATAGAGATGTAATAAAATTAAAAATATGTTCTCTTATACACTAAATTAAATTTAAATAATCTAAAATTGTATAAAATAGAAAAATAGATATAATATATTCTTAATCCGATGATGAAATTTTAAAGGTACTGCGCTTGAGTAGTACTTTTAGATATCTTGAGGTGAGGAGGTTCTTTTTAAGTCTTACCAGCTTGATGGAAGATTTAAAAAGATATTTCCAATATTTAAAACTCAAATTTATTAAAAATTGAAATAAGAATTAATTAAAAGAATTAATAGTTGAATTAGGAATTAAGAGTCATAGAAGTTAATATATTTAGAAATAAAATAGAATAAAATAACTACAAATAATCCAACGATGGAATTCTAAAAGGACTGCGCTTGAGTAGTACTTTTAGATATCTTGAGGTGAGGATGTTTCTTTTAGGTCTTACCAGCTTGATGGAAGATCTAAGGGGATATTTCCAATATTTAATAAATCAATCTAATTATAAAATATAAAATTAAATTAGATTAAAAAATAATAAATTAAAATTAAGTTCATTATAATAGATAACAGAAATCAAATTAATTAGTTAGAATTAAAATTAGGAAAGAATTAAAATAAATAGAAATTAAATTAAATTAAATATTTTAATAAATGTGAATTATTCCGAGGATGGAATTTAAAGGAAATTGCGCTTGAGTAGTTTCTTTAAAAATTCCTAAGGTGAGAAAGTTTCTTTAAGGTCTTACCAGCTTGATGGAAGGTCTTTAAGAAAATCTTTGATATCAAATAATTCATGTTTATTTCAAGATATAAAAATGTATGAAATAATAATTTATAGAATAAAATAAGATAAAATAATAAATAGAAATTGGATAGGAGTCAAAATAGGTTTTGCATAAAATATTTAAACAATCCGACGACGGAGCCTCTTCAAGAAAGGCGATTGGTTCTACTTGAATACTCTTGAGGTGAGAAAAACTTTTAGGTTATCCAACCAGCTTGATGGAGGAGACTTAAAAGAGTTTTCAATATTTAATTATATCGAGATTAAAGTAAAAAGGCAAAATTAGGATAACCTTAGATTATTTGGTACCATTTTAGGATGGGCGTTGTGAGGGTGCTAATCCTTCCTCACACGTAACCGTACTCCCGAACTTAGAACTCTTAACGTAGACCAGGCCTTATCCTTAGTTTGAATAGGTGACCAATCACACCTAGGTTAGAATGGTTGGTGGCGACTCCATAGTTTTGTGTCTAGCTATTAGGTTTCCCCCGAAACCTGATACGTTATGACAATGTACATTCACCAAATTATAGTACTCCATACAGTATCTCAATTTGCAAAGCATATCTCAAAATGCTCTGGTTCTATAATTAATTATCCGTTTAACACCTCAGAAATAGTATAAGTATATAGAACCATAATTAATCGTACTATTATGGATTTCATTATCCGTACTATTCACCTTCTCAGTCATTTTCTGTAGTAATATCACTTTTCATATTATCTAACGATTCTGTAATAAACATCCAAGTTGATACACTTGTAATTCAGGCCCTTACAGTCAATAATCGGGCCAATTATCTAGTGACATTCCACTACACTCTTATTGGATCGCATCATATAAGGCCTCGGCCCGTCCGCCGTCCTCTTGTACACCTCTGTACTGTCCTCTTTGAGAATGCACAGCTCTTTCACTGGGTCACCCCTCAAGGTTCTATCGTGAGGCCCAGCCAATTCACTAGGTCACTCACAATTCGCGTCCGTAATCTAAGTGTCAGTGGAATCAATAATAGGGATCGCTATATTCATATTACATCCTCTATGCCATTAATAACTCCATTTTTATCAATGGATTCAAGATCACTTGGTTTCATCACTATTCAGAACATCGCCCAACATAGGGGCGTTTTCGTCATTTTGACATTTATTTCTTTCTCCTCAGTATACATTTAAACCAAGTATCTTATCATCTATGTGCTGATAGTATCCTTTCTCATACTAATATTAGCGGTTTTATATCTTGTTCGAAGTTCGACAGAGAAGTCCAATAGGATCTATAAATGGATCATTTTGCATGAAATGCATCCTTACACCATCAATTTCTATGTTAAATCAATCAATTCCAACTTCTGTTGGTCTACATGGCTCCAGGTAAAATTTTGGGAGTAGGGGTATTTTGGTCATTTTTATCAAAATTTTCTCTCTCCTTAAAATACCTTCAACCGAAGATCTTAAGGTCTATTTAATGATGATATTTCATTCCCCTCCTTTATATCATCACTTTCAGGTCTCAGTTTGATCTGGACAGAAAGTACCGATGGGGCCCTCACCGAGTCCTTTCGGTTCCTTACCGAACAGGCCTTCATTTAGATCATAAGATCACCATTTTCTGGTAAATTCTGAGCCTATTTTTTTTCTCTTTAACATTCTCAATTTATAATTTCTCACCCCCTTCAAAACATTTAACTCAATTTACAATCATTTATTTTCTCTATGTATTCAGACTACACAGTACTACCGGGGATGTTTAACATTTTTCAACACATTTCTTTCCAAAAGTATCCACAGACATCAGGCCAACCTTGCTCTGAAACTATTAAATTGTAACAGTCTAGTAACATAGTAATACACATATTTTTACATCACTATGACGGTTGGGCTGTCTGCGATACTTTACTTTTCACTTACTTTTAAACAATTTCATATGAAATTATAATATGAATTACATCCCCTATCGTAATTCACAAGAAAGTAGTACTGTAGATAAGTCTAAATACAAAAAATAAATGATCGTACCTCATGTAGTAAATCAAGCTATCGCATCGTCCCCAAATGCACAGTTGAAATCCTTAGATATCAGACTCTCAATCCTCGAAAATCTGAAATGTTAAAATTAAGGAGTGAGCAAACCACGGCTCAGTAAGAGAATTATATGCAACACTTGATATTCAGCTATCTATATGCTAAAAAACTTTTTCACTTTCTTTAAATTTTCCTAGATGGGCTCTAGGCTCACATGTAGGAAGGATACTACAGTCGGCTAAGGATCCGGATGGAGTAAGGCAGATATTTTGAAATAGCTGTCTTGTCCAGGAACCTAGAAGCAACTATAGAGAGTACCATATAATTTGTTCTCAAAACGATTTAATATTCGTTTTCCATAGCGTAAGCCATTTATTTCTCTTCACTTCAGTATAGTTTAAAACACGTGAGAGTTCAGTAGTAAAACAGTGGTTTACTTCTGTTCTCTTCAGTTCAGTTAAAAACATGTGACAGTACAGCTATTTCAAAATATCCAAATCATTAGAAAAACCATTCCATAATTATTTCTATCTTAGAAATAATTTTCAATGTTATTCTTTTTGAATAACCATTAATTTCTCTTTAGTTCAGTAACCGTATCTTACAGTTCAGTAAAACAATATATTCTGTAAAACAGTATCTTGATACGGTTCAGTCAAAAAACAGTAAACAGTAGCTACCAATTCAGTAAACAGTATACGGTAGCTTTCAGTTCAGTAAACAGTAAATGGTAGCTTTCAATCTAGTAAAACAGTAATCAGTGGCTACCATTTCAATAAACAGTACAGTTCTGTAAACAGTGTTTTGGTACGGTTTTGCTAAGTAAACAGTGAACAGTACTGTAAACAGTACAGTAAACAGGATTCCATAAATCCTTCTAATAAACAGTAATCAGTAAGTGAGACTAGGCTTCACCCTACAATTAAATCATGCTATCTTCGTCCAATAATGGACCAGTGATCATCCCTGAAGGGACACAGTAACAGTATGTAATGTGATCTATGGCCATGATCTATATGGTGTCCTCGGTGTACACTTGCCAGGTGACATCCGGGACGCTGATGACTGGCGGGTCAATCAGCCACGTGACAATAACAATATAAGTGAGATGCATGAAACTCGAGGCCTAAGTCTCAAAACTATATAAAAATCGTACCATAGCCTTTATGGATTTTAAACACAGTAGTGTAAAACATTTCTCAATTATCCGTAAAGCTCACATGAAATATAATCACCTTTATGAAATAATTAAATTAAATCACATTTCTCAAAATATTTCATAAAGTTATAAATCATATTTTCCATACGGTGAAAACAGTTTATAAATCATCACTGTAAAATATAAAAGGTCATAACTGTCTTTTTCACCGTAAAACATATACGTACGCCTTTCCATGCTTTCTATCGAAAACATGGTTTTCAAGTCATCGAAATTCAAATCACTTATTTTTAGGATTTATTAAAATAAAATATTTATTTTCAAATTTAAAATATTTATTTTCAAATTTAAAAATCTCGTTACCATGTTTTCCTCTGTAAACACGTGTAGAGACCTTTTCGTCTCAAAATGTCATTTTTCGTCTTTAATTAACCTTTATGAAATTTCTATAAACAATTATCTTCACAATTAAGACCATAAAGGTTATTTCTGCAATCAAGTGAATATTTGAAGAATATTAATAAAATATTCACTTTGTGTCTTTTCATCTTCCATCTCGTATTATGTGTAATCTTACACTTCGAGAGATTTTTCGGTGATTTCATTTTCTAAATTCTCGAAAACATGAATATTTTACAATTAATCATCCTTATATTCATGTTTTATGAAAACTAATCGATTTCTTGATTTTCGTGTCTGAAAATCTTTCTCGTGAAATCAAATCACTTATTATAATTTTCGGTAATTTTCAGTAAATTTTCGACAATATATCGGCCGCCGATTGGCTAGCCTCCTGCACGAAAAATACAGTTTAAATGTCAACCGGTAAATCACCACAATTTTCTAACCAATCATTATCAATAGCATTTATAAAAATTAAATGCATAATATGAACATGTGTGCCAAATATCCTTACAAGCTGCACATGTCTCCCTTACCTGTCTCGGGTCGAAGACGGCCTCATTACGTCGCGCCTGTGTTCACCTTGCTCGATTCCATTGTCTCATTCATGGAGGGAATTTTCTGGAAATAAAATTCTAAAATTTAGAATTTTTTCAAATAATTTATTTAATTTTACTCGAATTTAATTTTCAAAATTTCTTACCAAATTTTCGTAATTTTCGAGTTTTCGAATTCTCGAGAATTTTCAAATTCCCAAAAATTTCCTTTTCTCTCTCTTTCTTCTCTTTTCTTTCTTCCTTTTTCTCTTTTTTCTTTTCTTTTCTTTTCCTTTTCCTTTTTCTTTTTTTTTCTTTTCATTTTCATGGTCTGACTGGTTCAGGCCAATCAGACAGGTTCGGCCTCCCTTACCGTCGATTCTCCTCTGGTGGCCGGTTCTCCCGCGATTCGGTGGCTCCACAGCTAGCTGAGGTGGCAGCGAATCTAGATCTGGCCTCCGTTCAGCGTAGTTCGGCGGCACGGCGACGGATCGAGTCGGCCTAGGTTCAACCTCTTCTCCCTCTTCGCCTTTCCTCCTCCGTCGTTCTTCGCCTCACCGATGGCCTCCTACCCTTTCCTCTTCCTCCGTCGGAGCTTCGGTTGCAGTGGTGGTGGTTGAATCGGCCGGCACCGCCACTTTCCCCTTTCTTTTTCCTTCTCGGCTTCTGCCGATCTCGTCTCTGTTTCCTTCCGTTTCTGTTTCGGCCTTTCCTCTTCCGGTCACTGACTTCCTCTCCTCTCTCCACCGGCGCCATCTTCCTCCCCTTTTCTCCCTCACTTGGCCGGCTGACGGTGGTCGGCTGGCAAAATCGAGATGCTTCCTGATTCCTTTCCTTCTTTTCTTTTTATTTTTATTCTTTATTTATTTTATTTACATATAAATATATGTATACTATATATTATACATATAATATATATATATATAAAATTGTACTATATATATTATATATATAAAATATATATGTTTTGTGTATTAACAAAAAGATATATATATATATATATCTCATATATTTATATGTATTAAAGTTACATATTTTTAGTATACGTATATTTATATACTGTAAAGTTACATAACATTTATATATAATTATATAAATGATATAATAATACGATATATATTGTATTTATTTACCTTTTCCAAATATGTATATACTTATATATACATACAATATTATATTTATATACATATGTATTATTTAAATTTATAAAATAGTGTGTACATATATATATACCACAGCATAATAATATATACTATGCATCACATTTAAATACATATGTATTTGTATAAAAATACATTTATAGAATATATAATTATATAAATATATTTCATACTCTTTCCTCCTTTTCTTATTTAATTTGGATTTTAACTTAACCAAATTAAATTTTCTTCTCTTCATTATTTTCCATACTTCATTCTTATTTCCAAATTTAAGTGTCCTTCACTCAATTTCCAATTTCGTCACTTCCTCAATTCTCGAAATTTTCACCAGTATTTCGATCTCATAATTACATTTATTTACTTCCGCAATATTTTCATATACGTTATTTAATTTATTTATTTCACTAAATTTCAAATATTAATAATTTCCAATTAAATGGAAAATTTACGGTTATCACACAAAATTTCCAACCAATTTTGAAAACGTTTGGTGAGACATTGTCTCAATTCTTGAAGAATTCTTGAAGAAAACCGTTCCTCCTCTTCTTGTGCATAATTTTTATGCATTTAGGCTTCTTCATGAAACCTCCATATATTTCCACTTAGATATATTCCTATTGGCACTTAATTTTATTTATTTGATTTATATATATATATATATATTACTTAGTGAGAATTATATCTAAATTTCTTGGTTGTAATTTAATTTACATGGTTAAAATTTAATTATCTTACATGAATAAAATTAAATGGATTTTGCATGGTTAAATTTCATGTTATACATTAAATGAGATACTGCTCATTCCTATATCACTAATTAAATATGTAAATTGTCCATAGTAATCCTGAACTCGATTTCCATCACTTTAACTCCTATAAATCAAACCACATTGACCAATCTAAACGATTCACCTATGCCTTTTTCATTCGCATAACTTTTAACTTATGACATCATTTAGGAAAATGTGGGAAAACGTGGTCCCCACATGAGGTAAGCATCTGATCAATAATTGTTGAGTTTTGCACTAATTGATTTTGTTTTGGCTCTATGCATGCCTGCATATCATCTTTGAATGCTAGAAGGTTGAACTTATAGCCTGAATCTTTAGAATATCTTTAATAGGTAGCACTACCTTAATGAATTATAGATGATAAATTTAATGTTTAAGTATTTGTAAGTAAAGGTGGGAGATAAAGACTCTTCTAACTTCCCTTTCGTAAGGTCGAGATTAAGTACTATATAAAGCAAATCTTGAAAACAATTTTGGAGAATCTTTGAAATTGATATAAAAGTTATGATATTACGAGATCAAACACTCAAGATCATCTTATTGCAACAATTAATCGTAACTTAGTGTGATAATTTCTGAAGTGTCAAAGAGATGTAGATTGCAAAGTATAGAATAATGAAATGCATCAGACTTGTGAATCGATCGAATAGTGAATTTAAGGTAAATATGATGTGGATATGATCCTTAAAACAAGTGGTGATATGTTAAGTAAATCTTGAAATTTCTCAGACTTTGGAGTATAAGAATATAAAGAATATAATAAGAGAAGCATCATCACACATTGGGATAACTTAGATCAATTTAGAGGACCAAATTTACTAAGGTGGAAAGGATGTGATAACTGTTTCTTCCAACACTTGGTAAGTAAATTAAATACATGAATTTGGAGCATTTGGATTCTTAATTAAGCATGAAGATTTTATTAAGTCAGAAAAAATATAAAATTGGAATAATTTATGGAGTAAAGGTTACGGAAAAATTAAATTAAGGATTTAATGTCGCGACCCAAAGGCTATGATATGTACTTACACTGATATTAACAAATTTGTCCTTTTCATGTTACAATTCGTATTCATTTTCAATGTAGTCGCTAAACAATCTTTCCTCATTCTTTAATTCAAAAGTGAGTTAAATTACTTTCTAAGGCAGGTAATGGTCATTTTTAGGCCATAACTTATTTCTACTTAAAAATAGATTTAAACTATCGCCCTTATATTTTGAGATTCTCCCTAATTTACCACCTGCAAATCAGATACATTGAACACAACGCAACAAAACAATCTTTCCACAGTCTACATTATACTCATCAAATAGGTATCATTTCAATAGTCTTAATATCCACAAATACTCATCACATACATGTCATGTAGCAACAAAATATTATATTGACCATTCATATCCTAATTTACATCAAATCCTATAATATTGTACAAATTTTGCCTAAAAATAAAAGCATATACGAAAGAAAATATTACAATACCAAAATATTCAAAGCGAGGACTTTGGGAGTTGAGACACTATTCAATCACCAAAATTATCCCAACATATTCTCCTAATTCAAGATTAATCTGTAAAAAGAAATTAATTTTGTTTAATGAGCAAGAGCTCAATATGTTACTAATATAATAATAGAGTTAAAATTATATCATCTCTAATGCAAATGCATGAAACCTACAAGTGTATATTCCATTATCATATAGAAATCGATATTCTTTGAGTGCTAATTCGATCATGCCTTAAGGATTCTAAGTGAGTCAGGGTTTTTAGAGGTATAGATAGGAGTATGCTTTTAAGCACCCTATTATCCCCATTCTCGACTCCTATCCAACTCCTAGTCATCTCTATCTCGGCAATTAAATCATATTCCAATACCAATACCCTTGTATAATTGCATGTCATGTACTAGTGCAAGATGTGAAATCATGTTAGTGCTTAATATGTAACATAAAAAGTTTACCTGTATAAAATGATTGCCATTTCAAAAACTTGTAACGTGTAGAAACATGTATGAACATAAACCATCTCAAAATCATATCACATATACTATAAAAGCATTTTCAAATCAATTACAGTCTTACATCAAATCATGTGTGGAATAAAATCGTGCAAATCATATTAAATCTCAATCCTGTGAAATATGCTGTAAAAACATATCATGTTTAGAGTTTCATATACAGTAAACCATACTCGAGATAACCTTTAACATTTGTTAAGAGACTAGGCATAGATGCCTATTCTGGTAAAACCTCATCTCTAACCCATTGTAGCTATCAATAGGTGAGTTCCCCCTTGGAGTGGAGCGTCTATCTATGATCATAAATCGTCCCAGTCCCATTGATCAGCTGGGAACTGAAGAATGTGTCCACAACTATTGTCCAAATAGCCTGGAATGGTCTCAACAGGAGACATCTACATGTACATAGGCATGTACTCTACGTATATATACTCTATGCCACAAAGGCGTATGCCACATAGGCAATAGTAATAAGGTATGTGTCGTCTCTAAATTAAATTCTTTCTCACAACAATGTTTTCAAATCTAATTAGACAACCCACACTTAAAACATTTTAATTGCATCATCTCTGAAAACAATGTATAGTTAACTCGTATGTTTAGATTGTACATGTCATGCATGATATCAAAGCATGAGTTAAACATTCAGGCATTGTCAAATCTCTTTAGACAGCCCATACTTTAAAATTTTAATTGCATCATCTCTCAAATCAATGTATAGTTAACTCGTATGTTCAGTTTGTACATGTCATGCATGATATCAAAGCATAAGCTAAACATTCAGCCATTGTGGCTATCTAGACATTTTAAACATTCACTTTCGTTTAAAAGATTTTGATGCATCTCTTTCCAAAACAGTATTTTCTCTTTTAAAATGATACATAGTCCTAAAGGTCCAAAATAATATGCTTTGCATAAATGAACCTAACTACATCAAAATATAACTTAATCGTTATTTAATTTGATATTGTGTACGTTCAGGAAATTAGACTAAGGTATAATTGCAATAGTCTCAATTTCTTATTCACACAATCATAGCACAAATATAATTTATCAATCATTATGTAATTACACATAATCCATCAGTCCTCAACAGTATTAATACAATAGATTATACCACGTGCACCACATAGGCTACTATGCCCTCATAACTAGTATGATCACTGTACGTGTATATATATATATATATATATATTTGCTCTTAGATATGTTTGATAATTTCCATTGGCTACTATATCAAGCTCTTCTTATCAAGATCATAAAACAATAGTACATGTATATTTTCATATCCAACTATCATCCTTACAATTCAAACAACAATTATTCACAATTTAAATCTCATGTCTATCCTCCAAGATCACATCACTATAACAATTGATGTACCATTGTTGATTTTCATGTTTCTCTTATCAATATATCATTTATTAAGAATACTTCAAAATATTAAAGTTACTTTATCAAAATCAAGAACATTACATGCTACACATCACGTTTCATACAAAAGTACTAACGGTAATTCTCAATTTCTACATGATTCTCTTGTCAAGCTATTTATTAGTTCCTTATCCATGAAACATTACATTCACATCATGACATAGTCTTACATAATCATTGATTGAGGCTCTCAATTCCTATATATGCTTATCTATACTTTTGCATTGATATTCACATATTCCATCACAACTATAAAGATCATTTCTTAATTCACTTTTTCAATTTATGAACAATATTACACCTTTTTTAAAACATAATTTAATATTCATTTTACTATTCAATTGTATTTCAAACCTATTCCACAAGTTTCCTTCATTTTCTATTAATATCTTACTAAAATCCATAACAATTCTAACAATATATCCTATCATTACTCCAACAATTTATATAATATATATATATAAACACACACCAATTGCCCTACCGTGATTCAACGTCTAGTCATAGTCCTCATTACATACCTCATTTATCAAACATATTTGCCTATGAGATTACCAAGGTTCATTAAGTACCACATGCTTAAAATTTATTTTCTCATCATTTCAATCACGCTATTATAATGAACCTTACACCAAATCAACATTTCACAAGTCTCACATGTCAATAATCAATTTCCATCTTCAATCAATATATATAAGATCATTCATATCGAGATCAAATTTCTTTTCAAGTACATTTTATAAATAATCTATTGCGTTTCTATGACATTTTATCAATAATCCAATACCACTCCATCGATATACTTTCAATATATTGTTGTTATTTCCTAATACTCCATTTTTATATCACCCTACATACCTTTCACTCTAACTTGTATTATTCTAGCAAAGTCGTTATATTCGACACTCTACATAGTCACGATTTCCAATTCATACCTATCGATTTACATTTCTTCATCAACTCGTAATTTCCACCATTATTATTTATCACATTCTCACATCCAAATTTGAATTCTATCGGTAATCCCATGACACTCATAGAATTCAATCATATCATTTAAATTTCATTTCACCCATCCTCCATAATTATTCATCTTGTTAACACTCCTAACACAAACTTATGCAATATAATACTTGCACAATCTTATAGAAGTAAGTTACCTAGCAGCAAAGCTTAATGCTTTAACGAGCTCCAAGCTTCACCAAACACCAATCGCGCCTTTTTTAGTTGCGCCATAATTGAAACAATACATATCCATATTTAAAAATTTTCATAAAATTATCTGACAATTTCATTAAATAAAATTAGAGTTCTTTACCCATTTCTAATTATACATTTTTATATTTATTCATATATATTATATTATTTGTTTCTCTCTGTTGAATCAGTTCAGCCCAAAACCTACCCCTTACCTTCGCTACTGGTAGCAATAGTTGACGACAACGAGGGCAAGGCAAGAAGGCGACGACAATGGTTGTGATAAAAGCGGTGTCAACGGCTCCCCTTTTCTTTTTGCTTATTTCTCTCTCTCTCTCTCTCTCTCTCTCTCTCTCTCTCTCTCTCTCTCTCTCCACCGTCGGTTCCTCTCTCTTCGCCAACGATGACTCTAACCCCTGTCTCCCTCTCTCTATAGACAGCACCGCCTCTTTCCCCTTTTCCGATTGACTTTCTCCATCTCTTCGATTCTCTTTTCTTTTTTATTTTTAGTTCTACTTCTTTTATTAAACTTGTGCTCAACAAGCTTCCAAAGGAAGCTTGTCGATGATTTTTATTTTTTTAATTATAAAATATATTTTTTAAAAATTATAAGTCTGCCGCAACAGACCTTAATCTGCTAAGCCAAACTCATTGGGCCAAACTTCCTTAGGAAATTGTCCCCCTTCTTTATTATATATTTTATAATAATATATATAACTATATTTACATATAAATATATTTATATCATAAATATATTTTATATTAGCAAATATATATTTTATTTTATTTTATATATATAATTTATATTTACCAAATAGTTTATATTTATTAAAATATTTTTATATATATAATACATATATATTGTGAGAGTTTTTTATCCTGTTGTACATGTAGGGATACTCACCACTATTCAATTTCTGTGTATTTTGTAGGTCAGACCTGATACAGTACGGTAGGCCCTACAGGCTCTACAGTGGCTGGATGGACGTGAGATCGGACAGATATTATTCGAAGAGTTTAATAAGCCTACGGTAAGAATCTAGAACCCAAAATCTCTTATTTAGATTATTTTTGGGAAGTGTGCCAACAATTTAGGAAATAACGATTAAGGATATAACCCAGATGAACTTTTATATATTATGGTCAAACTAAATGGAATTATGATCCACTAACTGAAGTATGATATTCTACATGAAAATAAGTTCTAGGCTATGTCAATAGATAGATCGAATTTTGGGTGAAATTAGAAATATACGCAATTGGCCCGATAGGGGTATTTTCAAAATTTCACCATTATGGTCAGTCGTACCTTAATGAATCCATCATCATTCATCAAAATATGTTTAATAATAATATTTAGCGATGGAATATGAATTTTTGGAGTTAAATTAACCAGTTAGAAAAATTATAGAAGTTTAAAGGGCAATTTTGTCCTAAATCTTTATAACCAAGGGCAAAATGATCATTTTACCTCTTGAAGAAGCTTCTAAATTTTACTAAAAGCTGCAACCGGCCATCCCTTTTCTTCATCTTCAACCTCACGACATAAACTCCATAGCCAAAGTTTAGTGAAAATAAAAACCTAACTAAAACTCTACCTAAATCACATTATTTCAAGAAAATTCTTCCTACAAAATTATTCTACTCTTCATCCTCTACAAACCCATACCTCTAAATCATTGTAAAGTGGAAAAAAATCAAGAGGAAAGAGGCACATAGGATTCGGCTAAGGTAAGGAATTTTTATACATTTGATTCCTTTAAGTTTTAAGGTTACTACATGATGAAATCAAGCTCCCTAAACATGATCCTAGTCTTAGTTTTGATTAAATCCCATTCATTCACCATCCTAGGGTTTTGGCCAAGATGAAGAATAAGGAGAATTTTGTGTTTTGATACTTAAAAATGGTGCTAAATTAATGAAGGAAGATGATTAAGCATGAAACTAAGGCTAGATTGTTGAAAAACCAAGGAAATCATGCTTAGGTGCATTCGGCCATAGCTATAGGAGAAGGATTTTGTGCTTCATTTGATGAATTTAGAATGCCATGAGACTATAGAAATTGAGAGGAGATGTTGGTGAAGTCGGAATTAAAACCGGAGTTTTGTAGGCGAAGTTATGTTTTAGCACTGGTGTAATTTAGATTGGTTTAATATTTTTTACTGACAATGTGGTAGAACTTGATGAAAGAAAATTTATTAAAAATTAAATTATGGTGAATAATGGTGATTGGTATAATGTTTTGCAGCCTGAGAGTAAAGGAATATCGAGTGGTGCTATCGACTAGTCGGAAAAAAAATGACAGGTAAGGGATGAGTGTGTAAGCTGTAAGGATACTATGAATGCATGTTTTGGCTCAAATTAATTTTATGAAGTGATTTGGAAATTGATTGCTTTGGAATTGGTGAAATTGTGAATACTGGCTGGTTTATAAACTATACTTTCAATGCAGGAGGGCTAGGTGTGAGAGCCATGTGTACTGGTACTATTGTACATGTAGGGATACTCACCATTGTTCATTTCCTATGTATTTCGCAGGTATGACCTAGTAAGTCAGGTGGGCCCCATAAGCTCTATAGTGCCCGGATGGACGTGAGACCAAACAAATATCATTCAGGGAGTTCAATAAGCCTACGGTAAAAATCCGAACTTAAAATCCTTTATTTAGATTATTTTTTAGAAGTGTGCCAACAAATTAGAAAATGAAAATTAAGAACATAACCCGGATGAATTTTTGTAAATTGTGGTCAAACTAAACGGAATTTTAATCTACTGACTAAAGCATGATATTCTACATGAAAATAAGTTTTAGGCTATGTCAATAGATAGATCAAATTGGTGGTAAAATCATAAATTTACACAATTTACCTGATAAGGGTATTTTTGTAATTTCACCTTTACGATTCCTTTATTCATTAAAATATGCTTAATAATAATTTTTGGTGATGAAATATGAAATTTTGGAGTTGAATTGGATGGTTAAAAAAATTATAAAAGTTAAAGGGTGATTTTGTCGGAAAATCTCATACCCAAGGGCAAAATGGTCATTTTGACCCTATGTAGAATATTCTAAATTCTTCCACACAACCAGTCGACCACTCCATTTCATCTCATCTTCAACCTCACGTTCATCCACCATAACCAAAAGCTTAGAAAAACAAAAACCTAACAAAACCACTATTAAAACTACTTTAAAATCAAAAGCTTATTTCTACAAAGTTGCTCCAAATTAAATTCTCTACTCACCTATACCAATATTTCATTGTAGAATTGAGAAAATCAAGAGGAAAGGAAGCTTAAAGGATTCTGCCAAGGTGAGTTCTTCCATACTTGTGATTTCTTTCAATTCTAATGGTAGATAATGATAAATCTAAGTGTGTTAACAATGGTTTTGAGGTTGGTTTGGATTAAATCTCAATGATTCCACTCCCTAGGGTTTTGGCTATGCATGGTAGTATAGGAATTCATGTTGTTTGATGTATAAAAATGAAGCTAGAGTGAAGAAGGAAGATAACTAAGCATGAATTAATGGTTAAATAAATAAAATACCATTTGTAAGGCACATTGTACCATTCGGCCATGGCTAAGGGGAGATGTTCTTGTGCTTCATTTGATGAATTTGAGGTGCCATAATATTGTAGAAATTATAAGGAATCTACTGGTGCAATCGGAATTAGAATTGTAGTTATTGAGGCGAAGTTGTGTTTTACCACCGGTGTAATTTAGATTGGTTCATTATTTACTCTAGACAATGTGGCTAAATTTAGGGAAGAAAAATATCTTATAAATTAAGGTGAGGTGAATTAATAATATTAGGGTAATGTTTTGCAGCCCGAGAGTATTAATTCGCAAGTGGTGCTATCGAATAAGTCGGAGGAATTAGACAGGTAAGGGATAAGTGTGTGAGCTGTATGGATACTGTGGATGCATGATTTATCTCAAATTAATTTTATGAAGTGATTTGAAAATTTATTGCTTTGGAATTGGTGAAATTGTGGATATTGGCTGGTTTATAAACTGTATTTTTAGTGCAAGAGGGCTAGGCTAGAAACAGCCGTTATTCTACCCAAATTTATAAAAATGCTTAGAAATTAATTTTAATATTTTTAATTGATAGAAATAAATAGATTCTCAAAGGGTTTCCATGTGTTTTATTTAAATTGCATTATTTTATTAATTACCGAAAACAATATTTAAATATTCATGTTAATGAATTTTAATTACATGAAGGTACTAGCATATGTTTATTGTTATTTTATAGATAAATAAAAGACTCTTAGAAAAAGATATTGAAGCATGAATATTTTATGAATTTTTATTCATGAACTGAATATAACTTCCATATAATTATTTATGGACTAATTGAAGATATTTTCAGTGGAATTAGTTTTATAAATGATGTTTCTACTGTATATCTACTGTTTTGAGACTGTTAGGCCCCGTATCATGCTCACGTATCACGTGTACTGTTACTGATATTACTATTATTGTGCTGATAGACCCGCCAAGTCTTCAGCCTCCATTAGTGGCACCTGACAAGTGTACACTGCGGACCCTACAGACTATCGCCATATGTCTAACTTGTCACATCCGATCTTTCTTAATATCTTACGGAAGCTTAAATTGTAGGCTAAAAAAAATTTTTTGTCCCTTTACTTCGCTTTTTGTTTGTAGGTGACTGTGTAGGCTACCTTTCGATTTTGTATAACCCTTGGATCACTAAGATTACTTATTAACATATTAACTTTGTTAGTAGCTAAATTCCCTACCACTTCACAGTGATATATCAAGATCATCTACATCAGACTTTTAATATATTCAGGCATATCTACCAACATACATAATGCCAACTCAAAGAGTATAATGGTCATAATATTCTAATAATAACATAACCTAGCATACATCCCAGACTCGTCACGTAAGTATATATATACAACCAAAAGATTTTCAATACACTGTGCCATCATCCACATATGTCTATACAATCTGCTGGGAGCCATATACCTTCAACGGTGCAGGGAAGACCACTCTCAAGAAGCTTCCCAAGCCAAAATGAACAGTAGCGATATCGATCACTCTGAAAGGGAGGGGAGTGAGTCGTAACTCAGTAAGTAACAACAATAAGCAACTAAATCATACCAAGCATCTCTCACTTGTGAAAATTAATTTAATTCACTTTCAAATACATCAAATCAATTATGTTGCATTAAACTTAAAATACAGTATGGAAACTCAATAACAAATCATAGTCAAATGTAGAGTTCCATCATTAAACTAGAAGTCTCAATATCAAATCATACATAAAGTATGCAGTGCAATCAATAAAACCAGTCATAGTACCAAGAGAGTTTGCATAGTATCAATCCAGGCTACTTAGAGCTAACACTTTAACGATCTACGGTAACTAACCGTAGCAATCTCCCAGAAAAGGGACACTGCCTATGCATAGACCAATCCATCCCGGTTCATTGCGCATATGACACCGGGACCTGTCCAAACGTAATATACAGGACAAGCCGATCATTTCCGAGACTAATGCTCGAGAAACAGTGCTCTAAGTCAATCAAGACTGCCTACAAAATTCCCAAGGTACAGTACCCTAAGGTTTCAATACCTCAGGTCTAAAATAGAAATTCAATAATCTTTTAAAAATCATTCTTCCCTGACCTCATAGCAATTATCGTAGTTCATAAAGAGGTAATTCCACAAACCAAGGCTCACAAGGCATTTAAAATATCAACAAGGTTACAACATAAAATATGAAATCATATTAAGTTAGAATTTAGTTTAAAACTTTAAAACGTTTAAAATATTTCTTGATTATATAATACGCGCAAACAGTACATTACTTGCGAGCCCATCACCTGTTTACAAACCAATTCTAGTAAAGCAAAGCCAACAGTCAAGGGAAGACATCTCATATGCAGCATTTATTTTGTTTCAATTGCCAAATTCCAAGAATTTATAGCATTAAACAATTTGGATGCAAGTAGTCACTTAGGGTTACTTACAATACTTCCTTAGCTTCTGAATCAATTCTCCCTCGCCTAATAAGTCTTGTAGTGTCGATAGATTTCGGGTCAAGCTTAGTCCTTAGGACAACCCTCTACATAACACATAGTAGATTGAATCAATCTCGATACTTCCATCAGTCTTAGTACTTCCAATTATAAGCTAACATTAAGCATTGTATAATGCAACAAGAAATGATACTTGGCAGTGTTTCCAGAATTATTCAAATATTCCTAGTACTGTTTATTGTCTTTTCGTTCACTTGAACTACTTAGAACCCACTTGGTCCATTTCTGCCCTTTAAGGTTTTGGACCTTATGGTATTGTGCTAGCCTTAAGTATAAATTTCATAATCTAATTGTCAAGCCGTAATTTTATATTACTTCTAACTCAGATCCCTATTCGGAAGTATAAGGCTTATTTCCTAATTCATCCTGTGCCATTTCTCATCAATTTCTAAACTTTGGTCCAAATCTGGCACATTAGGCAGGATAGTTTCCTGACCTGTGTTCAATAAAATATATATGCTACTAACTATAGGGATATGAAATCTGTACAAACCCAATACCATGTCAATCATGACTCATTTATCTTTCTGAAAATGTAAAGTTTGCAATCATACTTGATCTGGGCTATTTCCTATGAAATTTTGAAGTTGACACTAAGTAATCTGTCCTCAACAGTGAGTGTCCTGCATTCATTTATACATATCTTAAGCCACAAAGTTCCAAATCCGGAAATTCCAAAACTAGATGAAAACCAACTCATTTCCCTATCTATAAGTGTAAGATTTATAATCTAACTCTACCTATATCAACACCAAAAATTTTCCAAAGTTTCAGTATGTTCAGCAGTTTTCTGACACAGTGTAACACTGACCAATTTGCACAATTTATCTCATATCTAGTTATAGGAATATCCAATTGATGCAAATCCAGAACCATCACAATCCTAACTTAATTACCTTTCTAGAATGTAAGGCTTGCAACCTAATTCAATTTAAGCTATTTGCCACAATTTTTCAAAGTCAGGACCCTGATTCACGTTTCTGGACAGAATACCCTGCACTCATTTGTGCATAACTCAAGTTATAGAAATCCAATTCAAGAAATTCCAAAACCGACTTTCTTTTAACTTAAAGGGCTATTAATCCTAATTTTTCCAGAATTTTTATCCATGTAGAACAATTAAACGGATCATTTCAATTTCCACCCAGAACAGGACATCAATTTCCAAATTGAACATCAAGTCAGAATTCAGTTAATCCTTTATCTATACAATAGTCATTTGATTTAGTTCATCACAATTTCATTTTCATGCATAATAATCAAATATTATAAGGTTAAAACCTTACCCCTTGAATGATGCAAAACCCAGAATTTGTTGAAACAACCCAGACCACTTCCTCACAGCTTTCTTGGATTCACCTCAAAGACTACATGCAATCCACATTTACCCCATCAAACATAGTATTAATGAGGTATAAACTTCCAAAATTGCAAGAAATTCATCTTTCTTACCCAAAGCTCTTGGAACCGAATGCCTCTCCCTCTTGAATCCTTGGTCTTTCCCGGTAAACACACAAGCAGAGGCTAGATCAGGATCCTCTCAAGATTTCCTCTTTTCTTTTCTTTTTGATTCCTGAATTTTTTTCATGAATTTCCATCTCCATTTATGGCTGTTTAGACAGCTTTCTTTTATTTTCCAAGTCTTTAAATGGCTGAGCTTAAAAGAAAGAAAAAAGGGGGAATAGTTAAACCTAGAGTGAGCCCACGTTATTATTATTTTTTTCCAGCCCTAGACTTGTGTTACCAGCCCTTTACTCTTGTAACATCAGCTTCTAATAACCCAATTTAATATTAATGGATTAGTAGATAAATAATTATTGTTTCAAGCAAATAATAATGTATCCTAAACTAGCCTTTTTCTTTGAGACATAATTTGGACTATGTTTATATGTCTCCCACTTTTTTATTGTCTTTATAAATTTAATTTCCATATCTTTTATATATTTATATATATATACATATATATATTTAATTCCCTTATAGTATATCTTAATTAATTAATTAATTTCCTACTTTATATCTTAATACCTACATACTTACATATATATATCCACCAATTCTTGACCAAGGTGACCAGGACATACTTAGCTTCCATAATCTGTCCAAAATTCCAAAATAACCTTAAGTTAGTTAAAATTTACTCTAGTATACTTACGATTAATATCGCAAATAAGGGTTATCACATAACTTGTTTACCGTTATTCCCTTTTCGGGATCTTATTATAGCATGATATACTTTGGGTGTTGCCTAGTCTCCACTATACTGTTACTATTTATCGTACTGTTTACCGAACTGCTTGCTAGTACTAAATTGTTTACTTATATTGAAATGTTTATATGTATGGTTTACTCTAAAACATTAATTGTACTGTGTTTATCGATATTGGATTGAATATTACTTATATTGAAAGAAAATATATATATGTATTAAATTATTTTGCTATGTGACTTAAATAGCATTTTTATATTGTTTTAGAGCCAATTTCAATTTATTACTCCCTATAGTCGCTTCTAAGAGCCGAGACATGATAGGTATTCTAAAATACCTCTTATACTCCATCCAGTTTCCTAGCCGACTATAGCATCCTTCATGATTTGTACCTTAGTACACTATTAGGAAACTAAATATTTTAGCATATAAATTTCATAGTATCAGTCTTTACATACGATTCTCTTACTGAGCACGTTAGCTCACCCCTTATTTTTTTCCCCACATATTATTTGCAGTGATTGCATATATACCATTCCACTGATTTCGATTGCATTATCGTTCCCTGAGGCAGCTTCGATCAGATTTTGAAGGTATATTTATTTTCTTTTATATGTTCAAACTTATTTTGTATAGTAGTACAATTGAATAATTATGTACAGGGGATGTAAAATAATTGTACAGTGATGTAAATATTGCTAATAGATCAAATAAATTTTATTTACTAATGTGTTTACTGTTATAAGCAAAAGTGAATAGTGATAAAGACATCACAGATAGCCCAACCAATTACTGTTGTGTGTGTGAAATATGATAATTATTGTATACTACGAGATGTGACACTAGGTTAGAAACAGTTGTTATTCTACCGGAATTTATAGAAATTCTAAGAAATTAATTCTAATATTTTTAAATGATAGAAATAAATAGATTTCCAAGTGATTTCCATGTGATTTATTTAAATTGCATTATTTTATTATTTACCGAAAACCAATATTTAAATATTCATGTTAATGAATTTTAATTACTTGAAGGTCCCAGAATATGCTTATTACTGTTCTACAGATAAATAGAACATTTTTCGAAAAGAATATTAAATTATGAATATTTTATGAATTTTTATATTTGAACTGATATATTTTTTAGTATATTTATTTATGGACTGATTAAAGATATTATCAATGAAATTGATCTCATAAATGATGTTTCTGTTGTATATACACTGTTTTGAGACTATTAGGTCCGTATCATGCTCACGTGTCACATGTATTGTTACTGTTACTATTGCTAATAGACCCACCAAATCTTCAACCTCCACAAGTGTCCCTAGCAAGTGTACACTGTGGACCCCACAAACTATGGCCAGATGTCTCACGTGTTTACTGTTTCTCCCTTTTCAGGATATTATTATAGCATGATATATTTTGAGTGTTGCCTAGTCTCCACTACATTGTACTGTTTATTGGATTAAAAATATTACTGGTACCGAAATGAATGTTTTAAATATTGATTACACTGTGAAATTTTCAAGTGTTACTGTATTATTTACTAGACTTCTATACTAAATTGTTTATTGAAGTAATTTAATTAAAGTGTTTATATAACTTGTTTTATTATATTGTTTTCAAATGAATGAAATGTTTATTCATATCAATTTCAACTGCTTACTCCCTATAGTCGCTTCTAAGGGCCGGGACACGATAGGTATTCTAAAATACCTCCCATACTCCATCCAGTCCTAGCGACTATAGTATCCTTCCTGATTTGTACCTTAATGCACTATTAGGCACTAAATATTTGAAGTATATAGATTTCATATTATCAGTCTTGCATACGATTCTCTTACTGAGCACGTTAGCTCACCCCTTATTTTTCCACTTCATAGATTACTTGCAATGATCTCTTATATATCATTCCACAGATTTCGGTTGCACTATAGTTCCTTGAGGCAGCTTTGAGTGGATCTTAGAGGTATATTTATTTTCTTTTATATGTTCAAACTTATTATGTACAGTACTACAGTTGTGTATTTATGTACAGGGGATGTAGAACATGGGAAAGATACTGTAAATAATATTTTGATGTAAATATTGATATCAGCTATTAATACGTTTTATTTCAAAAGTGAATTACTGTTGAAAATTAGTGTGATAAAGGCATCGCAGACAGCCCAACCATCTTACTCTGTGTGTGAAATTGGTTAAATACAATGTATTTCGAATTGTGACATATGTTACAAATATATTTATTATAATTATATATATCATATTACATATTACATATTACATTAATTTAAGACATATACATGAATGAAATTTATATTTACTAATTATTTCTACGTCTATTTATATATTCATTTGATATATATATATATAAATATATATATATTATATATATTACTCAATATATCTTTTATATTTTCTCCTCAGTTTGTATCCTCAATTCTTCCATTTACTACAAATCCAAAATTTTAATCGCCTCATAATTGAATAGATTCCCGTAACACTTACTTACGTTTAATTGACTTACACGAGTCTAAGATAAATCTATTTACTAACCAAAGTTGAAAATCACGATTGTCACATTTAAATGGAGGATTAAAGCATTTTAATAAATTAGATGGGATAATTATTTAAATGGTGGATTAAAACTCTGAGAATCTAATTGCATTAAATATCTAAGGATTCTTAAAGAAACAATAAAAAAATAATAATAATGATAATAAATATACAAAATAAATAAAATATGTATGTATGGAAGAAATAATATATTATATTCTTTAGATGTCTTTCGATATGTAAATATATTATTTTTGTTGGATGTGATGGATACGATATGAAATTGATAAATAGTTGTGGTGTGAAAGCAGCTTATACTGTTACTATTACAAGTGTCAGACTTCTTACTATTGCTTAATTCCTGTGTATTTCATAGGTAATAGGGGAAACAGTGTAGTGGGCCCCACCGGCTCTACAGTGCCTAGATGGATGTGAGACTGGCTAAATAGTGTACAGAGAGCTAATAAGCCTAAGGTAAGAGTTTCAAACCCAATATCCCTTATTTGAATTATTTTGAGAAGTGTGCCAACAATTTAGAGATTTTGGTCAAAGTGAGTTTCATGGGAAACTTGGAAATTCTCATTATTTTTGTACTAATTCTCATGTATTTAAGCTATATCCATGTTTATTTAAGCTTAAATCATGTTGAAATCATGTGTTTGGATTGATAAGGGTTTTGGTCAACATTTCATGCACATGAATATGGTGCAATTTGATGAGAAATTAATGTAGGAAAATTGTGAAAATTGTGAAAATTATGAAAAGTATGAAATTTAGTTTAACTAAGCTTAGTTATGTTTCAAATGAAGAAACTCAATTTATGGGTCATAAGGGAAGGTTCAGCCATGGCTTAAAAATGCCATTTGATGCAAAAATTAGGTAGAAGTGTTGTAGAAAATTAATAAAAATGATTTGGAATTAAAAGGGAAGTGTAATTTAGAAAATTTAATATGTGGGGAATGAAGGAAGCATTCGGTCAATGAAGGGGAGGCTGGAATTTTGTCCATTTTAATGTAAATCAGTTCTTAAAATAATGTAGAAATTATTCTGAGAATTTAAGTGCAATCCAAATTGAAATTGGAATTATGTAGCAAAAGTTAGAATTTTGCACCGATAGAAATTAGACTGCATTTTGTAAATTATGCTGACAATTATTAGCATTTAAATTATCAAATATTTTTTTAATTATAAAATAGTGAATTTATCAAATTTGAATAATTATTTGCAGCCGCTAAGTTCGAGGGAACTACCGGTGCCAGAGATTTGGATATAGATAAGTTAAGAGGTAAAGGATATTTGTACGAAGCGTATGGATATTTCATTGCATAATTTTGGTTTAATTGTGATTTGATGAACTTGGATTTGATGCTTTGGATTGAATTTTGGACACTGGAAATTGTGGTTTTGAAGCTGGTTTTTGTGTAGGAGGGTTAGGGCGTTAGGCAAATGTGGGACCCGATATTTTTATATATACTGTACATCATATTGTAAAAGATTGATAACCGAAATAAATTATTTAGTGGAATTAAATAAATATTGAATATGAAATTCCACTTTATATTATGAAATTTTCAAAATTTTTAATTTGTCAATATGGTGTATAAGAATGAGAATGAAAATTACAGAGATGAATAGGAAGTGAAGTATGGAGTGAAGGAAGAAAAATAAATCAGAAAATTTAGAATGGAAGTGAGGTTGTTATAGAATAATATACAAGAAATTATTTCCTTAAGAGAGGGAAATTTTATGTGTTGAACCATGGCAATTATTATTGGATGAACACACAAGATAAAGAGGGAATTAAACTAAAGATTGATCAGAAAATTTTGACATGTACGTCACTTTCTTTTGGCTGACATTGAGTTATATGTGGAGATGTAAAAATGGATGAAAAAGGCTTTATTAAGTTGAAACAAAGTTGAAATTTTATTGGCTTAAAAGGCTACCAAGGAGACAAAGAAAAGTCAAGAAAATATGCAGCCATTCAACGCCACTATGTTGCTGCTCTTGTACCATTGGGTTCAGCCATAAAGAAATTGGATAAAATATAAATTTTATAGTAGAAAATAGAAGCGAAATGAGGCTTAAAAGATAAAGCAACTAAAGTAAACATGTAAGAGGATTTTATTGGCTGAAATAAAGTAAGTCAAAGACGTGTGGAAACTAATCCACACCACTCTTTTGCTGTAGTTTTTCTTCAGCCATTTAATGTATTTTAATGCATGAAATGATTAAGAAAATAGATAATATGCTAGATGATTAATTAGTATTGGTTGTCTTGGATGGAAAGAAGGCTTAAAGAGAATAACTTCAGCAAATTTATTTCTTTCTCACCGATTCTCTGCTATCTACGAGAACCAAACGATGTTCCATTTTCTGATCCGTTTCTTTTGCTTCGGTACAGCCGAGGAAAATTCAACAAAATTAGACGTTGATACTCAGCCTTTCTTGCTAAACCCTTACCTATTTGAAGAATCAACTAAGAAACAAGAGAAGAGGGCTGAAAATTAAAACAAAATAGTTGCTCTGTTTTGAGAAGCATCAATCGGTCAAGGTGAGTTTCAAGGATTTTATGGTTTCTTGATATTACATGATATAATTTATATGTTTCTAGATATAAGAAAACATGATTATAAGACTGTTTTGATAGAATTCTATTAGATCATGAAATTAGCATAATTTAGATCTTGATATAGATTTAGAAAAAACAAAGGAATTATGTTAGAAATGGTATGATGATGATAAGAAATGAAGGATGGAATATAAACAAATGGAAGAAGAAGCTTAGAATTAAAAAGGGTTGAAAAGAGAACTTTGACTAATAAGTGAACCTTCGGTTGAACATGGAAGAATAGAAGCATTTAAGACTTCATGCAAGAAAATGGCAAAATGGTTCATGTAGACAAAGAGTATTAAATTGGAACCAAGAAAATGGAAAGAAAAATTGGAAAGTCAATGAAAGTAGCAAAAGATGGTGTTCGGCCATGACAATTGGAGGCATAAAAATATGTTGAAAATCTAGGATTTTGGTAGAGAATAATTCTAAAAATTAAAAGAGTAGTACTGGTGGAATTAAAACCGAAAAAGAAGCTAGAATGAGCAAGTTAAGTTTTAACACCAGTATAATTTATACTGGTTGTGCTATAATATGATGCTAATGGCTGCATTTTATGAGTATTAGTAACTTAAAAATAAGAAGAAAAATATTAATAATTTTTGGTAAAATTATTTTGCAGCCCAAGTCGACGGAATTCAGTAAAAGTAACCGGGAAGCTTGGCTTCATAAGACAGGTAAGAGGGGAGTGTGTGAGTTGTAGTGATATAATGAATTGCATGTTTTCTTGCGCTAAATTTCTTGAGAATATTGGATGCATGATTTGGTTTGAAAACATGCAAAATCTGTGGTTGAAAAGCTGGTTTATATATTGTGACGGTGTGCAGGAGGTTAGGAATCCGCAGCTGTTATATTGTCAGAAATTTTCCAAAAATATTCCAAAATATTTTAGAAGCACGAAATGATTTAAATGGAAAATTTTGAATATAATTTCCACTAATTTTCCATAAATTGGAAATTTTGAGAAAGTTATGAGAAATAAATATTCATGTTTTATATTTTTATTAAAGTGATAAATTGATTTGTTTTATATGATATTAAATATTCAAATTGAATATTTATTTACTTTCTCACTTGATACATGAATATTTACTGATGGATTTATTGTATATGAATATGGGGAATAAAATACCTTTTTGGAAAATAATTCTTAAAATAAAGGATTTGATTCATAGGATTTCCTTAAAGGTATTTTTATGAAATAATTCTTTTAATAAAGGATTTGATTCATGGGATTTCCTTAAAGGTATTTTTATGAAACAATTCTTTAAATAAAGGATTTGATTCATGTGATTTCCTTAAAGGTATTTTTATGGGAAAAGAAATGATTTTACACCTTTACGGAACCAAATACTGCTCTTATTTATTTTATAAATTGCATAAAGGTGATGATATATGAAAATGTGAGAGCCTTATGGATAAATATGTGTCATAACGTATTAAGTTTTAGAAAAAAAAACCTAATAGCTAGACACAAAACTATGGAGTCGCCACCAACCATTCTAACCTAGGTGTGATTGGTCACCTATTCAAACTATGGATAAGGCTTGGTCTACGTTCAAAGACACTAAGGTTCGGGAGTACGGTTACGTGTAGGGAAGGATTAGCACCCCTACAACGCCCATCCTAAAATGGTACCAACTAGATTTAGGTTATCTTTACAATTTTGCTTTGAGTTCATATTAATTTCAATATACTTATGTATTGGGAAAATTTCAAAGATTTTTCCATCAATTTGGCTCCAACCTTAGAAATTCCCCTCACCTCAAGATATTCAAGGAGTCTCGATTGACTTTCTTGAACTCCATCGTCGGATCAATAAAATATTTTATAAAACTCTTATTCTTTCTAATTTTGGCTTTAATTTCAACTCTATATTAATCTCTATATTTTTTAATCTTATTTCATATTATATCTATATATTTTATTTATTTATTTAGAGAATAAATATAAATCATGGTTTATTAAAGATTTTCTTAAAAGCGTCCCATCAATTTGGCTCGGCTTAAAAGAAATCTTTTCACCTAGAAATTTTCAAAGAGTCTCAATTGACTTTTTTGAAATTTCATCATTGGCATAATTCATATTTTTTATTTCCTATAATTTTTATTCTAAGCTATTTAGTTCATTTATTTATTCACTTATCTAATTTTATTTAAATTTCTTTAACTTTAATCTTGACTTTTCTTTATTTTATTTATTTCATTTATTTATATTTATTTAATAAACATGAATTGTATTTTATCGAAAACTCTTTCAAAAGTATCCTATCAATTTGGCTCAATTTAAGAAAGAATCATCTCACCTAGAAATACCCAAAGAGTCTCAATTGACTTTCTTGGAATTTCATAGACTTGGCAATTTTAGACACGATACGAATACACGACACGAATAAATAACACGAGATGACACGGGGTTAAAATTAAGTAAAATTAATTTATGAATGTAGTAAAAGCTAAAAATAACATTTTGGGTTTTTCATGTCGAAACGAATTTTTGACACGAATACACGACACGAACACGGTTTTACATGACACGAAAATGAATTTTTGACATGAATTGCCAGGTCTAGAATTTCATCCTCGGTATAATTTATTTATTCAATTTCTTATTTAATTTATGTTCTCGTATTTATATTTATTTATCTATATATATTTCTATTTTATTCATATTTAATTTACTAAGAATAAACATGGATTATAATTTATTGAAAATTCTTTCAAAAGTATTCCATCGATTTAGCTCAACTTTAAGAAAAAATTTTCTCACCTAGACATTTTTAAGATGTGTCAATTGACTTTCTCAAAATGTCGTCATTGGTATAATCTATATTTATCTTTTAATAATTAATTAATATTTTTAAACCACTTTTATTTACAAAATAATTTTAATTTATAAATGTTAATCTATTCTAATTTATTTGTTCTAACCTATTATTCAATTAGCAAATTCCATTCTAAACAAAAAACAAGCAAATGTAATTAATTAGTTAATTAAATTAGACAAATTTAATAGATATAATAATGATATCAACTTTTATAAAGGATGGCATCATGATTAAAAAAAATAAATAAGTATATAAAAGTGCTATGCACGTGAATGACAAAGAATGAACTATGAAAGAATTAAAAAAAAAAAAGTCAATAGCATATCAAGTGGATATGAGGACCCTTACCTTTCTCTTGCAATTTTTTGTAATTTCTTTTCTCTTTATTTCTTTCCATCTCCATGTGCAACAATCTTTCACTTTCCTTTGCTATCTTTTCATTCTTTCCTTCTTTCACGTAGCCCTCTCCATTTGAGTTTCTTACTCGTTACAACACAGTGGCCCACGTTTTATTCAATCTTGACGACTCCACGTCTGCTCAAGTTTTGGTTCGCAACAGCAACTTCTGGTTTGTCTTGGTTATTCCGACAAGTTCACTGCTTATTTTGCTTCTAACGGCTCCTGCTTTCGGTTTCAACTAAATCCAATAGCCAGGTTCGGCTATTCAAAAGTTCAGCTTCAGCGGTTCTCTGTTCTCCAGTTCACGCGATTGCAATTTTCTTGTCAATAACAAACAATTGCGATGGGCAAGAGGCTTGATGGTGCAGGGCTGCAACGATGCGAGGATGATGCAGTTTTGTGGGGAAACTCACGTGACTGTAGTGAAGATTGTTGAACAGAGGGGAACGGTAGTAGTGCCGCTTGGGAAAGCAAGATCCGAAGCTTGGACGTGGTGGCTACAGGCTGTAGCGAGGATGACAGAGGCGAACGCAGCTGGCAGCGATGGAGTACAATACAGGAAGAGCGAAACGACAGTGGCAGGCGAAGTGGACAGCAACCAGTGCGACAGCAGCAGTGTTGGGTGAGATGTGCAGCAGTGGAGACGAGAAAACGCAGCGAAACGGTGGCAGGGAGAATGCGCACGGCAAGCAGAAGCAACGACAATGGACAATCTTTTATTTTTGGATCCTCCCCCTTCTCTTTTGGGCACCCCCTCTTTTTTAACCATGTAGCCCCTCTTTATTTAAGAAAGAAAATCATAATTTTAATGTGTTGATCATGTGATTAGGGAATTTTATTTTGTTATTTATTTTTATTTGACCCATATTTTTATTCCTTTTTTCATTGTATTTATTTTTGGTAATTGATTTTCAGCTTTTATTTCACTTTGGTCATTTCCCTTTTTTGCATGATTTGTTTTCCTTTTATTGACTTATTGATATTTGGTCTAAATCTCTCAAGTCAACTTTGGCTTTAATTTTCATGATGCATGGGCATTGAAGAATTTATATTTATTCATTATTATTTTTATATTTTTTATTCTTTTATTTTTTTTTCATTTTTTTAAATTAAAATTTTTTTGTCAAAATACGGTGTTTATAATCATCAATTTTAAAGAAACACACCGAGTGCATCTAAGGTCCATAATTTCAAACTAACTAGACCCGGACAAAAATTGGTGTCTATAGCTGCTCCTCTTTGCACATTGCTGAGCATCAGGAATAGGGCAAAGACTTTAGACACCAATTTTGCCTCTCTCTCTCTCTCTCTCTCTCTCTCTCTCTCTCTCTCTCTCTCTCTCTCTCCTTTTTTCTATTCTAAAAGAAATCGATTCTCACCAAGAAAATGCTCTTCTAAACAGCGAGACCCTTAAAACTTTAAATTTTCTCATTTTTGAAGTGCTCCTTCGACTAGGAAGGCCCTGGAACTTTAAAACTTTCTAAAATGCTCTTTCGACTAGGAAGGCCCTGAAACTTTAAAAACTTCTCATCTCTAAAATGCTCCTTCGACTAGGAAGGCCCTAAAACTTTAAATTTTCTCATCTCTAAAATGCTCCTTCGACTAGAAAGGCCCTGAAACTTTAAAATTTCTCATCTCTAAAATGCTCCTTCGACTAGGAAGGCCCTAAAACTTTAAAAATTTCTCATCTGAAAGTGCTCTTTCGACTAGGAAGGCCCTGAAACTTTAAATTTTCTCATCTATAAAATGCTCCTTCGACTAGGAAGGCCCTGAAACTTTAAAACTTTTCTCATCTTTAAAATGCTCCTTCGACTAGGAAGGCCCTGAAACTTTTAAAATTTCTCATCTGGAAGTGCTCCTTCGACTAGGAAGGCCCTGAAACTTTAAATTTTCTCATCTCTAAAATACTCAATTATGCCCGGAGGTCTTATAAATTATACCCTGAGGTTTTGAGGAAACATGCCCGAAGGTCTTACAGGTTGTACCCGGAGGTTTTAATGAATCAAGCCCGAAGGTCTTACAGATTGTACCTGGAGGCTTTGACCTTATCTCATCATTTCAATTCTAGATCAATTTATCATTCCAGTTTCTTCTTTTTGTTATTTTCTATCACATTTTTTCATCTCATCACATCTTTCAATCCCTTTTTCATTATCCCATCATATCCATACCTTTTTAGTTTCCTCTTCCTTTCCAAATTTTTAACATTTTTGTTTCAAAACTTCATACCTTTTTCGTCACATCTTATTCCTAATCCTTCTCACATTTTCTGATTTTCTTTTTCTTCTTTTTTTTTAAATTTTTCAAAATTTTAGTCATCTAATCTTTCAAAACTTTTTATCCTATTGTCATAACAAACAGTTCAAAAAAAAAATTTTGGTGTAAAAATGCATATAACGAAATGTCATGCATGTCATGAATGCAATGCAAATGATAAATAATGCCTTACCAAGTCACATCATCAATCTACCATATTCCTTTCTTCAAAAATTTGTCATCCTTTAATCTTCTCTCTGCCTTATCATTCAATCTTTCAATGCCTCATCATTCTTCTTTCTTCAAATTTAGCAATCCTAAAATCATTTCCCCATCATCATCGTTCATTCAGTCTTCTTCTTGCCCCACAATTCTTCTTTCTTTAAATTTAGCAATCATCACTCATTCAGTCTTCGCATTGCCCCATCATCATCATTCATTTAGTTTTCTTCTTACCCAACAATTCTTATCAACTTAAAATTCATCAATCCAAATCATAACAACAAAATCATCTCAAACGATTCACAAGAACACTTCACCACTTCTCATATCTTCAAGAAAATTCATGCTCTCAAATCAACCAAAGATTGCCCCAAGAATAGTCTTAAAAACGCCATCACCACACTTGATTTCTTTAAAACAAGAACTTGCCCCATAGAATCACAAAAATCTCATTTTTCACTTCTTCAAGTCTTTTTTAGAAAATAGAAAATTGCCCCACATAATAATTTTCCAAGATAAAAACATTTGACATTTAAATCTCCTAAAAATTGGTGATTACTATTGAGAACAAATTGAATGAGTCATAACTTGGTCTCGCTGAATAAGTGTACTGTTTTGGTGCATCAAGGATGTTTGGTTATCAAGAAAGGTTCTATTGATCAATGTCTCTTCATCTAGGCTCACAAATGAAACAAATTCCTTGAAAATCAAAATCCCTTTTGTAAAAGTAACTTTCACAGAACACAATCCATTTTAGCACTCTCTTAATTTGTTGATATGTGGACTTTAACAAATGTCAAGACTAGCTGTGATGGCTCAAATTTCTGGGCAAGGATTCAAATCTCAAATCAAATTTTCAAGGTGATGGTTTTTGAATTTCTCAAAAGGTCTTGACTGAAAGCATCATTCCTCTGGTGTTTCTTCTTTCTTGTTATTGTCTTAGCATAGTCACAAACAATGGCCTTGAGTTGTTTCAAATTTGCTCTAGACTGCCCTTTCATGGGTTTTCACCCTAGAGCTTCATTCTTTTTTTGTTCTTTTTTTTTATTGATTATTCTACCATGCATTTGAGAATTCAAATTTCATTCCAAACTAAATAATGATGATGGTTTCTCAAAGAAAAGCTTTTCAATACAAGCATCTCTATTTGATCAAAATAGACTTTTAAGCACATATCGTAGGCCAAGTTTTAGGGTTTTCAAGGAATGGATAAATAGGCCCAAAATAAGTGTTTTCAAGGTTTATCGAATCAAGGATCATTTCTTCGATTGTGAACATCTGTCCTTCCCACTTTTTGAAGCATTTTTCTTTTCTTTTCTTTTCTTTTCTAATTTTTTATTCTCATTCATTTCTTCTTTTCCATCCTTTTTTTTTTTGCATCTACCATTTTCATATTTTTTTCTCATTTTTTCACATTGATTTCCATCTTCACATATGCTTCTTCTCACATTTGCCTCCTATCATAGGGCATCATTTTCTTGTATTTGACATAAGATCAATCATGAATGCTTCTAAAACTCCTCTCATGTATTTGCTTCTCCATTGTGGAGGGTGATCCTTGATCAAGGTTCATTTAGAAAGAAATCAATGGCTCAAAAGGGGTAACAAAGGGATGATTTCATTTCAGTAATAGGAATATGAAAGATGGCCATTTGTCATATCAAATATTGACACTTCTATTGAAAAACCAATCCTCAAGATGAAAATTTTATTTTGCTTTTGAAATCATTTGAATATCCCTTATGCATGGTTTCACAATCAATTTTTTCTTCTTTTGTTGTTTTTTTTGTTCACTTCCTTTTTCTTCACTTTTTTTTTCACAACTCATGCCCAGAATGTATCAACTCAACTTTATGAAGGCCTTATGCAATGATTTTAATTATCATGGTTTAAAATAGGAAAAAGATATCAATCAAATTAAGAATGGCCATTAAAAGATGTTGAGGTTATCAAAAGCTTGGCTCTTTCAATCATTTTGCCCTAAGGTGTAGTGAAGGATGATTTGAGTTAGAAAGTTCAAGTTATGAGAAAGAATTTTGTGTTGATGTGTTTGGGACTCTTAGCTTGGCCTTAACATCTATCAAATTTCCAAATACAAAGTCCTTAAGAGAATGCTTCATGAATTGGTCCTTCAAAACAATTCAAAAAGTTTTACAAATTCATCAATCATTTCATTGCTTATTGCCTTAACAAAGATCATTGACTTCATGGTAAGCAAAAATGAATGAATTTCGAGCTTGTTTGTCTTTATGGATTCCAAGTTTTCACTTAATCAGAAAGTATACTAGAAATGTAATGTAATGACTAGGTCTATTCATTCTCAATAAAAATCACCAATATTTTCAAAATTATTTTATTTCATCTACTTGGAAAGAAAATTATGGAAAGCTTTCAAAACAACTTGATGAAAATTTCAAGCATCCCGAGAACATCTCACACCCACAAATTACATATAGGAAACTTGGCCTATGGAGAAGCAGACTTCCATTGTTCAATAAGCTCTTGATTCAAGGCACCACTACTGATGAGTTCTTCAACCTTTTCCTTCAATTGCCTACACTTTTCTGTTGAATACCCAATTACCCCCATGTGATATTCACATTTGCTATTTGGTTCATAACTCTTTGCTGCTGGGTTTGGAGTTGTTTTCAAAGGCATAGGCACCAGATACTGGTTTTTTATTAGCAAAGGCAATAGTTTAGAAATTGGAATTGGTAATCTCTCTACACTGTTTCTTGGCCTTTTTGGATTGTTTGGTAGGGTGGAGGGTGATTGAGGATGAAAGTTAGGTTGAAAACCATTTTTAGGAATTGACTGATAAGGATATGGACAAAGGTGGTGGGCTTGTTGCATGGGGTATGGGTAATATGAAGTATAACTTTCATATTGCTTTTCATTAGTCACAGCCTGAACATCTTGACTCTCGTTATTGAATGTTGCACCTCTCATTGTATTTGCCCATTCGATCTTCTCGCTTTTTATAGCATATTCGATTATCTTACCAGAGAGTACCATATCTGCAAAGTTTTTTGTGACATTACCAATCATTCTCTCATAGTATGGAGCCTTAAGTGTATTGACAAACAAAATTGTCGTCTCTTTCTCCGTAAGGGGAGGCTGAACCTGAGCGGCACTGTCTCGCCATCTCTAAGCATATTCTCTAAAGCTCTCGGTAGCCCTCTTTTCCATATTCTGTAACAATAATCGATCTGGTGCCATATCCTTTACATGTTGATATTGAGCTATGAAGGCTCGTGCAAGATCCTTTCATGAATGGATACGTCCTCTATCTAATTGGATATACCACATTGCAGCGGACCCAATAAGGCTATCTTGAAAGTAGTGGATGAGCAACTTTTCATTGTGAGTATGCCCTGCCATTTTTCGACAAAACATTGTAATATTGGCTAATCAGCATTTAGTTCCATCATATTTTTCAAAGTTGGGGACTTTGAATTTTGCGAGTAACACCAAATCAGGAACCAAACTCAATTTCTCCACATCAATGTTTCCATAAATAGTGCTCCCTTCGATAGCCCTCAGTCTCTCCTCTAACATATCACACATGCGATGCATCTCCTCATGAGAACCTAGTTCAATGGCTTCCCTCCTAAGCTTCTCTTGCTTGATGGGTCCTCCATTTGGGGCTCCACTCTAACGTTAGTGTCTTCATCAACTCCCTTCCTTTTTGCCAAGCTCATCATGATCTCCATCACCTTGGCCATTTGTTCCTTAGACTCTTCTTGGGCCATGACAATCTCTTGTTGCACCTTTTCAATTCCATCAATTCATGCCAATTGCTCATTCTCCATTACTCTCGTTTGCAAACAAGTATTGTGTGGGTGACTGGAAATTTTGATGGCCGAGCTATCTTTTCACCTTTATTACCATAGTCTAAGTCAAGATGCCATGATGTGCACATACAAACCTATGCATGAGATGCATGCTCAATTTACGTATGACCAAAAGTATCTAGATGTATAGGTGCAACGTTCAAATGGACATGTTATGCATCACAAAATCAAAGGAAAACCTCATGTGATGAATATACACATTTCATCTCTTTATTTTCTTTATTTTGATTTTTTATTATTATATTTTTGAAAAGAAGAAATTTTCCTTCATGTGTCCTAATCCTTGGTTATCTCTACATGATGAGCTAGCATGGCTCTAACTTAAATTGGCCTCTTAGGTTTCTTTATATGCTAGGCTCTGGATAATTCGACCTTCTAAAAGTTCCCATATTGCTCCTCACTGTCGTCCACATGGACTAGTAAGGCATCCAATCCTCACCCATCATAGACTACAAACAGAAAGGTTCAATTTGAGTGGCAGTATTTCGCTAGCCATTGCGGAGGTATTACCTCACGAGAGCGTAAGTACTCTACTCCCTCCTAAGAAAGGGTAAAGCCCGGGAAAAGGGTTGATGTATGCAAATGCGCGTGAAGTGTGTGTTAAAGGAACATGTAATTATTAATGTTTGTTTTTATAAAATTTAACACTCTTAAGATGAATCTAAGATAACCTAAAACCAATTGTTGGCTTGACCCTCTAACATCCCCAATGGAGTCGCCAAACTGTCATAATGTATTAAGTTTTAGAAAAAAAAACCTAATAGCTAGACACAAAACTATGGAGTCGCCACCAACCATTCTAACCTAGGTGTGATTGGTCACCTATTCAAACTATGGATAAGGCTTGGTCTACATTCAAAGACACTAGGGTTCGAGAGTACGGTTACGTGTAGGGAAGGATTAGCACCCCTACAACGCCCATCCTAAAATGGTACCAACTAGATTTAGGTTATCTTTATAATTTTGCTTTGAGTTCATATTAATTTCGATATACTTATGTATTGGGAAAATTTCAAAGATTTTTCCATCAATTTGGCTCCAACCTTAGAAATTCCCCTCACCTCAAGATATTCAAGGAGTCTCGATTGACTTTCTTGAACTCCATCGTCGGATCAATAAAATATTTTATAAAACTCTTATTCTTTCTAATTTTGGCTTTAATTTCAACTCTATATTAATCTCTATATTTTTTAATCTTATTTCATATTATATCTATATATTTTATTTATTTATTTAGAGAATAAATATAAATCATGGTTTATTAAAGATTTTCTTAAAAGCGTCCCATCAATTTGGCTCGGCTTAAAAGAAATCTTTTCACCTAGAAATTTTCAAAGAGTCTCAATTGACTTTTTTGAAATTTCATCATTGGCATAATTCATATTTTTTATTTCCTATAATTTTTATTCTAAGCTATTTAGTTCATTTATTTATTCACTTATCTAATTTTATTTAAATTTCTTTAACTTTAATCTTGACTTTTCTTTATTTTATTTATTTCATTTATTTATATTTATTTAATAAAAATGAATTGTATTTTATCCAAAACTCTTTCAAAAGTATCCCATCAATTTGGCTCAACTTAAGAAAGAATCATCTCACCTAGAAATACCCAAGGAGTCTCAATTGACTTTCTTGGAATTTCATCCTCGGTATAATTCACATTTATTTCTTTATTATCTAATCTTATTAATTACTAATTATTTTCAATCTAAGCTATTTAATTTTATTTATTCAATTTCTTATTTAATTTATGTTCTCGTATTTATATTTATTTATCTATATATATTTTTATTTTATTCATATTTAATTTACTAAGAATAAACATGGATTATAATTTATTGAAAATTCTTTCAAAAGTATTCCATCGATTTGGCTCAACTTTAAGAAAGAATTTTCTCACCTAGACATTTTTAAGATGTCTCAATTGACTTTTTCAAAATGTCATCATTGGTATAATCTATATTTATCTTTTAATAATTAATTAATATTTTTAAACCACTTTTATTTACAAAATAATTTTAATTTATAAATGTTAATCTATTCTAATTTATTTGTTCTAACCTATTATTCAATTAGCAAATTCCATTCTAAACAAAAAACAAGCAAATGTAATTAATTAGTTAATTAAATTAGACAAATTTAATAGATATAATAATGATATCAACTTTTATAAAGGATGACTTCATGATTAAAAAAAATAAATAAGTATATAAAAGTGCTATGCACGTGAATGACAAAGAATGAACTATGAAAGAATTAAAAAAAAAAAAGTCAATAGTATATCAAGTGGATATCAGGACCCTTACCTTTCTCTTGCAATTTTTTGCAATTTCTTTTCTCTTTATTTCTTTCCATCTCCACGTGCAACAATCTTTCACTTCCCTTTGCTATCTTTTCATTCTTTCCTTCTTTCACGTAGCCCTCTCCATTTGAGTTTCTTACTCGTTACAACACAGTGGCCCACGTTTTATTCAATCTTGACGACTCCACGTCTGCTCAAGTTTTGGTTCGCAACAGCAACTTCTGGTTTGTCTTGGTTATTCCGGCAAGTTCACTGCTTATTTTGCTTCTAATGGCTCCTGCTTTCGGTTTCAACTAAATCCAATAGCCAGGTTCGGCTATTCAAAAGTTCAGCTTCAGCGGTTCTCTGTTCTCTAGTTCACGCGATTGCAATTTTCTTGTCAATAACGAACAATTGCGATAGGCAAGAGGCTTGATGGTGCAGGGCTGCAACGATGCGAGGATGATGCAGTATTGTGGGGAAACTCACGTGACTGTAGTGAAGATTGTTGAACAGAGGGGAACGGTAGTAGTGCCGCTTGGGAAAGCAAGACCCGAAGCTTGGATGTGGTGGCTACGGGCTGTAGCGAGGATGACAGAGACGAACACAGCTGGCAGCGATGGAGTATAATACAGGAAGAGCGAAACGATGGTGGCAGGCGAAGTGGACAGCAACCAGTGCGACAGCAGCAGTGTTGGGTGCGATGTACAGCAGTGGAGACGAGAAAACGCAGCGAAATGGTGGCAGGGAGAATGCGCACGGCAAGCAGAGGACAATCTTTTATTTTTGGATCCCTCCCCCCCCCCCCCTCTTTTGGGTACCCCCTCTTTTATAAACATGTAGCCCCTCTTTATTTAAGAAAAAAAAATCATGATTTTAATGTGTTGACCTTGTGATTAAGGAATTTTATTTTGCCATTTATTTTTATTTGACCCATCTTTTTATTCCTTTTTTCATTGTATTTATTTTTGGTTATTGATTTTCAGCTTTTATTTCACTTTGATCATTTCCCTTTTTTGCATGATTTGTTTTCCTTTTATTGACTTATTCATATCTGGTCTAAATCTCTCAAGTCAACTTTGGCTTTAATTTGCATGATGCATGGGCATTGAAGAATTTATATTTATTCATTATTATTTTTATATTTTTTATTCTTTTATTTTTTTCATTTTTTTAAATTAAAATTTTTTTGTCAAAATTCGGTGTTTACAATCATCAATTTTAAAGAAACACACCGAGTTCATCTAAGGTCCACAATTTCGAACTAACTAGACCCAAACAAAAATTGGTGTCTACAATATGAAATATTTCAAATTATTTTGAATAAAATCCATAAGGCTGTGTGTAGACACCCTATTTTGTCTGGGGTCTTAATTTGTATAAATAATTAATTGGGGTAAGTGACATTTGTATTTTAATTTAATAATTGGGAATTTGGCTAGAATTAAATTAGAGTTTTTAGATTTAGAATTAATATTAATTAGGAAATTAATATTAAAATAGGATTTAGGAATTAAAAAAAAAAGCAAAGAAAAGAGAGAGAAAAGATAAAAAGAAATAAAAATAAAATTAATTTTAGGATTAGATAATTAGGATAATTAGATTTTTAGGATAATTATATGGATTAATATTAAATTTGATAGAGTTAGATTAGGATTAACATAAGAATTAAATAGATAAAATATTAAAAGTAGGAGATAATTATTAGAATAAGCATAGTTGTATTAGGACTCTAACATATTGGTGGCTATAAAAAGGGATTTAGAGGACACAGACAGAAAATATACAATCAAACACTCAACCTTGACAGAAAATCCTACCGAGCATCATCACCAAGCTTGCCCCCATACTATGACCATCATCATCTTACACTGATCATCGTTACCCTGTCCATTGTGGATTGGAGTTTGTCGGTTGTATCAATTTCTTGGCTGTCAATCGCTGCACCACCGTGAGCAACTCATCGCCAAACGAGCTTGTTCGCTTGTCACGCATCCTGTCTGGTTACTGCTGGGATGTTTGCTGCCACCGCCCCTATTCCTCACAATTCTTATTATTCACGTGAGCTGTAGTTTGGAAATACAAAGGCAAGCTTGGTTTTTGCCCCTTTACAGGTAAGTAAAAAACGTTTAATTAATGTTAGTGGGTAGTTTATGATTGTTAGGTTATTATATATCTATAATTGGGTATTAATTGTTTATATAATAATTAAATTAATAGTTAATAATTTAACATATAAATAATGTGGTAATAATTTGTACATAAACATTTATTTCGATAATGGCTAATATTTGTTTTAATAAGGTTAAATAATATTAATTTGATAATAATTTGTTAATTAATTCAATAATTTAATAAATCTAAGTTCATGATAGTACTAATGTTTAATTGGATAGTAATAAAGAAAAATAATAATTTGTGTACTTAAATTGATTGGCATATAAAATAAGAAAAAATAATAGAATCATAAAATATGAAGATAAGTTGAGATTACTCCGAGGATGGAATTTCGAGTGTCAAGAATTGTGAGATCCCTAATTTTCATGTAATTCCTCCATGTTTGTAAAGTATTTCAATCTAATATGATTAAACGAATATGAAGTTGATGTGTAATTGATGTATGAATAATGTATGATTGATGAATGGAATATAGGAGGAATAATGAAGTTGAATGTTAATATCAGGAAAATAAATGGAACATGAGAAAAGAATTAAAATCAGAATTTTAATTTGGTGATTTAATGAATGGCTGAGATGAGAAGGAGAAAAAGAGGAATTAAATGGTCAAATGGATGAGTCAAAGAGGAAAGAAAGGGCTGAGATGATTAATGAGATGAGCATGCATTAAATGCATCTTGCATGACTCACCATCTCCATCAGCTATCACCAACGTCAGCCACTCTTCTCCCAGCTCTCCCTCTCGTACCATCTTCAAATCTTCCAAGTTTCCATTCCAAGCTCCTTGCTAAACCACCTTACTCCCTCACCAATTCACTAAGTTCATTTAACGAAAAATAATCCTTGTCGTTAGACTAGGAGATATCCAAAGTTTGATAGAGTGAATCCAAGTATTGAAGGAGATCTTAACATCAGAAATTTTGGTCTCTAGTGAAGGTAAGAGAAGAGGATGATTCTTACAATTTGGTTCATGATAAGGAGTTGTACTGAGTTAGCAGGACATGTGTATATTGTTTAATTTGAGGTTTGAAATGGTATGATGATTTCAGGTTGAAGAAGTGAAAAGCTAGGGTTACGCGCTAAGTGATTTCGCGTTTTCGAAGGAATCGAGGTAAGGAATTTATGTAACGGACGTAAGGCGGCTATGTCCGCATGTTTTATGATGTTTTTATATATTTTGGAGAGAAGCACCAGTTGATTTTGTGCAGGAAAAGATGCATTTTCGAACTTGGTTCCTAGTACCAATTAGGCTAGGGGCAGCCGACTGCCTTGAAAGGGAAGTCGACTGCCTAGAGACAACCAAAACGTCGTTTTCCGAAACCCGAAGCAAACCAGTCGACTGCTATGTAAGCCAGTCGACTGCTATTTTCCCAGAAGCATTCTGTTTCAAACCAGTCGACTGCTATATGGACCAGTCGACTGCAATTTACCAAATTGCATTCTGTTTCAAAAACAGTCGACTGCTATATGGACCAGTCGACTGCTATTTCTTAAGAAGCATTCTGTTTGAAAACCAGTCGACTGCTATATGGACCAGTCGACTGCCCCCATGTATTTTCAAAGATGAAATTATCGAAATTTTAAATGAAATTAATTTCGATAAAAGGAATTATGAAGCAGCAGTCGACTGCCATATAAGACCAGTCGACTGCCATATATGAAAAGATGTTTCAAAGCTTATTCAATGTAAACACAAAGGTGTTTTCTGAAAAGTATATTATAAATGTTTTGAGGCTATGGACTGCGTAATGATTATGCATTTCTGATGGCTGAGAGACTCTGATCAAGTCCTCAGTAATATGTATGTTAAGTGAGGAACCCTAGTCCGGTCCTCAAGACCATAAGTAACAACTGACTAGTGCTCACTATGGTATTATTAAGGCAGGAGAGAATCCCTGACCTCTACATGGTATACCAATGTACTAATGCATGATTAGAGTCATATGAGTCATATGAATGGGAATGAACGGTTCATATGATGACTCAATCGCTTAAACATTGTACATAGTCTCCATCTATTTCAAGGTACAAGACGTATGTATAAAGCAATATATGATGTATGTTTTTAAAGTATGTTATGAAGTATGATGTTTCAAAGAAAGAAGTATGATGCATGTTTTATATGTATGCTATATTTTAAAAGAAGCATACAAAGTATGATTGCCATGTCATTTGAAACGAATATGCATGGTTGCAAACAATGCATGAAAGAGGTTTATGATGCATGCTTTATAATGCTTTACATGACATTATAGAGCCAAGTAGGAAAGGTGCATATAGAGACATAGCACGCTCTTTTACATACTTTTCTTACTGAGCGTAAACTCACCCTTTTACGACCATTTTCCTACAGATTACCTGAAGTAAATCCCGCTCCGACTAGAGAAGCTTGTTCTTGAAGAATAGAAGTATACCTTCTCGATACGCTTCCCAGTTAGCATAGAAGGTATACTTATATGTTCATATGTAAAGTTAAATTGTAATTCAGCTACAGTACAGTACAAGTAGAAATTTTATATATAAGATGTCGGGGATGTAAGTTAAGATGATGTATGAGATCCTGTGGAAATGGAAAGATATTTATATATATCATTTTTATGTTTATGGAAATTGAATAAAATTTCATGAGTTATTAAATGATTAGCTTAAGATTAAGGGAAGAACGACACTGGATGAACTAAATCTAAATAAGAAGGAAAGAGATAAGTGATAAGATGAAGTGACGAGGACGTCACAAGAATGGTTGCCATTTCGGAAATTCCTAAGTGAGGATATTCGTCTTAAATTTCGCCAGCATGATGGAAGATTTAAGATAAGTGTTCAATATTTAATAATCGATATTTATTAATAATCAATCTCTATTAAAAATAAAATAAACATAAATATTAATAAGAAATTAGGAATAATGATTAAAAAAAATAAAAGAATAATAATAAATTGAGAATAAGTGGAGGTTATCCCGATGATGGAATTATAAGGTGTCACGAATGGCTGACACTTTTAAATTCTTAGGTGAGATGTTTTCTTTAAATTTCGCCAGCATGATGGAAGATTTAAAGAAAATTTTCAAGAAGAATAATCGACATTTATTTTCAAAAGATAAATAATATTAAAGATAAAAAATAAAATAAAAAAATAAAGGATAATTAAAAAGGAAATAAAAAGAAGATAAAAAATAAGAATAAAAGATGGAAAATAAAATATCTCATAAACGATTTAACAAATCCGACGACGGAGCCTCTCCGAGAAAGACGAATGGGATTTCTTGGATACTCTTGAGGTGAGGATGAAATTTAAGGAATTCCGCCAGCATGATGGAGAGTTTCTTAGAAATTGTCCCATATTTAAATATTTGAATTTGACAAGATTAAAGACCATTTAGTTAAAAATTATTAAAGATATCACAAAATTAGTTGGTACCATTTTAAAATGGGCATTGTGGGGGTGCTAATCCTTCCTCACACGTAACCGTACTCCCGAATCCTAGATTCTTTGAACGCAGACCCTGCCTTATCTTTAGACAAGAATAGGTGACCAATCACACCTTAGATTTGAATGGATGGTGGCGACTCCTAGAATTTTAAAGTCTAGCGGTTAGGTTCACGGACCTAGATGTTACGACAGTTTGGCGACTCCACTGGGGACTTTTAGAGAGTCAGGCCAATTGAAAATTTTGTGATTATCTTGAGTTTTTGATTAAATGGTTTTTTGCTATGTTGTATATATTGCTTGTTATGCTATCTTTATTGAGGGGCATCTAAAATGGAGTCTTGTTCCTTCACACGCACACATCACTTGCATGAGCATGCATGAGCCTTCTACCCAGGCTTCGTCCTTTTTAGGAGGAAGTATAGTAACTACGCTCTCGTGAGGTGGTAACCTCGCAATGGCTAGCAAAATACTTCCACTCAAATTGAACCTTTCCGTTTGTAGCCTGTGATGGGTGAGGATTGGGTGCCTTACTAGTCTTGTGTGGACAACAGTGAGGAACAATTTGGGAACCTTTAGTCCTTGAATTATCCAAGCCTAGCATGTAATAAAACATAAGACCTAGCCTTAGGGTGGAACCATACTAGATTGAAATGAAGGCTCAAACCCAAGATAGGACACATGAAGGAATAAGTTTTACTTCCTCCTTTTTACATTGTTTTTCAATAAAAAAAAATCAAAAAATGTAGTTTTTCTTTCTTCCATTTTTCAAAAAAAAAAAAGAGTTTGTCTGTATCATTGAGTCATGCATAGTTGTGTTTGATTTTGCATCACATAACATATCATTCACCTAAGCTTGCATTTGTCTTATCATGAGTATGAACATGCTCTTGATTGTTAGAAGAGATTGTTAAACCTAAGTGCATTCCATGTGCATTCATTTTTATGCATAAACATATCATCACATTGAAAATAATTTCAACTTAATTGTGGCATTCAAGGTGTCAAAATTGAATCTACTAGACGGTCCACCCTCCATAAATACCACACAAGGTATCAAGCTCGTATAATGGAAGAAGATCAAAATAACAAGATAGAGAAGTTAGAAAGGGAAAATGCGGAGATAAAGGGGCAATTGAGCGAAATTACCCAGTTGCTAAAAGCCATGATTAAAGGAAAGGAGAAGATGGGTAATCAGGAGGAGTCTATCCAAGAACCTCAACAAAGCATGCGAGACAACCCCATTTTTGTTCCTGAAGGAAGTATTGTCAAAGCTTCAACACTTCCACAGATACAAGTTCAAAACCCAGTGGAGGTGCCAAATTTAGATGATCCCACAGAGCTAGAAAAGTTGAAGCATAAGGAAGAATATAGTGGTACTAAAGCCCAGCTGAGCTTGATAGAGGAAAGACTAAATGCCATGGAAGGAGTTGACTATTTTGGACCCATTGATGCTGAAAGGTTGTGTTTGGTACCGGGTGTTGTCCTTCCACCAAAGTTCAAGGTGCCCGAATTTGAAAAATTCAATGGAACATCGTGCCCAAAGGATCATCTCACCATGTACTGTAGAAAGATGGCGGCGTATGCATGGGATGACAAGCTATTAATTCATGTTTTTCAAGACAGTTTGACTGGGTCAACTGCTAAGTGGTACAACCAATTGGAAAGGAGCAAAGTTTCTTCTTGGTCTGAATTGGCGAGAGCTTTTATAGCTCAATACAAACATGTGTCTGATGTAGCTCCTGACCGCTTATCTCTCCAAGGTATGGAAAAGAAAAAAGATGAGAGCTTCAAAGAATATGCCCAACGATGGAGAGACGTGGCATCACTAGTTCAACCTCCTTTGACTGAGAAGGAAATTACCATGTTCTTTTTGAATACTCTCAAGGCTCCTTACTATGAGCGTATGCTTAGCAGTGTGACCAAGAATTTTGCAGACATGGTGTTGACAGGCGAAGCTATTGAAAATGCCTTTAAGAGTGGTAAGATTGAAGCATCTATGAATGATAGCAAGAGGAATGTGTTTTCAAAGAAGAAGGAAGAAGATGCACAAGTTGTCTCCAATAACTCACGTCATTCCTATACCTCTTATTCACCTTCAGTGAATTACACTTATTCTCAACCCCACCCACAAACTTATCATCAGAATGCTTACCAACCCATTTCCCATTCACAAGACCACACTTTTTCACCTAATGACCAAAAGAATACTCGAACTAGCCGAAATGTCACAATAGACCCTATACCAATGACATACACAGAGTTGTTCCCACTGTTGGTAAGGGGTCACCTTATTGCCCCTGTTTATGTAGAGCCCTTGAAGCCTCCCTACCCAAAGTGGTATGATCCTAACGCAAAGTGTGCTTATCATAATGACAATGTTGGTCACTCTATTAAGAATTGTATGGGCTTGAAGAGGAAAGTCCAAGCACTTGTCAACACTGGAATTTTGAGTTTTGAGGCAAAGAATAACCCAAATATGAAGGATAATCCTCTGCAGATCACACAAGGGGTAGCGGTTAATGCTATGGAAGAAAGTGGATGATATTGATTGATTCACTAACTTGAAGATTATGGTTGTTTCTTTGTTTCTAATTTCATTCATCTTAGGATATTTCAATTTCTTAGGTAATATAGGAGTGCCTAAGCCCAAAAGGCATTAAGAGTTTCTTTTATGTATTGGGCCAGTTTTCATTTGTTTTCATTTTTAATAAAGGATTAGTGTGATGCATATTTCTTAATTCCTCATTCCAATCTTGTTCTTTAATGCCAAACACCAATACCCATATTCTCTACATTGTTACCAAGCTTAAAAGTATCCAAATAATGAACATGATAATGATGATGGCAATGAGTATAAAATTCAGTTTTGAAAGAGTTGCTTTGGTTGGTTGAATGGGTTTCCAATTTGCCAAGATTGTTCAAGTAAGAAGAGAATAGAAAATATTTGTCTAAAATCTTCACCTATAGAATGTTACGAGTAAAGGTGAATCTCTACATGAAATTCTAATGAGTTTGTCTTTGTTCAATAGATGACCTTTAATGAGAGTACTTGTATTGAGATGAGAAATGGCCTTCTTTCACTACCTTTCAAGTACGAGTAAAATTATCTATTGATTACCTCTTTTGAGCCTATTATATTCTTTTTGATATAACCCACCAAGAATCACCCTCCACACTGGAGGGCAAAGAGAATACAAGATGAAAGATCAGTGGGGCAAAGAAAAAAAAACCTTTTGTGGAAAAAAAAGAGAACAAAAAAGAAAAAGAGAATGAAAAAGGAAAGAGGGTTTGAATCAAGAAAGTGAAAACCCTAGTCACATTTGAATAAAAAAAAGAGAGAAAGCAAATTAGAATGGGGGCAAAAGTCAAAATGCCTAATTGATTCATGAAAAATGATTCTTGGTTTGATGAACCCTGAAACACTTATTTTGAGCCTATATTATCCTTTCTTTCATAAACCCTCACCTGAGCCTACATTACGTGCCTTAAAAGTCCATTTTGATCAAATATGAGTACTCCTATTGAAGAATCATGTGTTGAATAAAGGCATACTTACACTATGAGATGATGATCCTTTGGATGGAAGTAGGACAAGCAGATCAAGATAAGGAAAAAGATTTCTCTAGATGGAAGAAGTGGGATTCCGAAGACTCTCTTGGATCTATGTGAGCATTAAATTGGGTGAAGAAATATATGATGTTGGGGCATGAATCAAAATGGAGAACAAATAAAAGAAGTTTCATCAAGGACAATGAAGTTGAAAATGAACAGAAATAAATTCAAAAAAAAGAAAGAAAAGAAAATGAAAAAAGAAGAAAAGAAGAAAAAAAGAGAAGTAAAAAAAAAAGAAAAAATGAAAGGAGGATTCGGACTGAAAACCCAAAAAGGGCGGTTTGGATCAATAGAGTGCGTCTAAGTTGAAAACCTGAAAAGGCAACTTAGATACCAGAAAAACTGGATGTCAATGATACAGGGGCAAGAGGATATTTTAATGAACTCAACGTGATCATATAAGGTGGACCTTTGAAGGAAATTTTGTATTCATTGATCAGAATTGTTTGAATTGTTATTATTTGGATACTATTACCTAATCCTAAAAATTCTCACCTTTCATTTAAGCCTACTTTCCTTTTATGCTTGGCAATTTCTTGTTAAATCTTTCCAAATGTTGAATAATACCACTCTTTTCTTTTCACCTATCATTTCTTTGCTATATCCTTACCTTGAGGGATTGAGAAATTGTGTTGCATTGATCTTGAAATTAGAATGGTAATGAATGTTTGCTTGGCAAAATATGTGAAAGACTCCTATATTATTTAGGAAAATGAAATAAAAGGAAACTTATGGATGAATGGAAATTGGAAATCAAGAAAAACCAATGAATAAGAAAGAATGCATGATGAGGTCTCAGTAAAAATTTTAATGAACAAATGAATGACCAGATAGAGAGGATAATAAAAAGAAGAAACAAGGGATAAGATAAAATATATAGGGCACGAAGTCAAGAGCTTCGTTGGGAAAGAAAATTGGCAGAAGGAAAATGAGAAAAGAAAGGGAAAAATAAAGATAGGATGACAATTGAAAAGAGAAGAATGCATGAGATAGATTGATGAAGAATAACCTTGTTGTTGCCACAATTGAGCTTGAAATGTTTTTCGAAAAAACATTGCATGGATAGAGTAGATTGCATCATAGAGATAAAACAGATTGCTTGAATGACATTGCATGGATAAAATAGACTGCATTACGTGGATAGAATTGATTGCATCAATAACATTGCATGGATAGACTAGATTGCATGAATGATGTTGCTTGAATAAGATAGCTTACATGAATGACATTGCATGGATAGAACAGGTTGCAATTGCATGGATAAGATAAATTTCCCAAGATTTCAAATTTTAACAAGACAAGAAATTTTAGAGGGGTTTCCTAAAATTTCAAAAATTAGACAAGATAGAAGTCTTGGAGGAGTTTCCCAAGATTTCAAATTTTGGACAAGAAAAAGAATTTTAGAGGGGTTTCCTAAAATTCAAAATTTGACAAGAAAAGAAGTTTTGGAGGGGTTTCCCAAAATTTCAAAAAAAAAAAGGACAAGAAAAAGAATTTTAGAGGGGTTTCCTAAAATTCAAAATTTGACAAGAAAAGAAGTTTTGGAGGGGTTTCCCAAAATTTCAAAAAAGAGAAGAAAAAGAATTTTAGAGGGGTTTCCTATGATTCAAAATTTGACAAGAAAAGAGATTTTAGAGGGATTTCCTAAAATTTCAAAAATTGGACAAGAATAGAAGTTTTGGAGGGGTTTCCCAAAATTTCAAAATTGGATAAGAAAAGGAATTTTAGAGGGGTTTCCTAAGATTCCAAAATTTTTTTTGACAAGAAAAATTTTAGAAGGGTTTCCTAAAATTTAAAAAAAAAATCAGCTTTTTTTGGACAAGATTTTAAAGTTTGACTGCCTGCCTGTTTAGGGGGAGCTTTTTGGACAAGATTTTTAAAGTTTGACTGCCTGCCTGTTTAGGAGGAGCTTTTAGACAAGATTTTAAAGTTTGACTGCCTTTCTGTTTAGAAGGAGTTTTTTTTTTTGAAAAAAATTAAAAAAAATTAAAAAAAAGAAAAAAAAGGAAAAGTCAGACAAAATAGGTGTCTATGTCTTTGTGCAATTACTATTTCACAGCAAATGCACAAAGAGGGGCAACTGTAGACACCCTATTTTGTCCGGGGTCTTAATTTGTATAAATAATTAATTGGGGTAAGTGACATTTGTATTTTAATTTAATAATTGGGAATTTGGCTAGAATTAAATTAGAGTTTTTAGATTTAGAATTAATATTAATTAGGAAATTAATATTAAAATAGGATTTAGGAATTAAAAAAAAAAAAGAAAAGAAAAGAGAGAGAAAAGATAAAAAGAAATAAAAATAAAATTAATTTTAGGATTAGATAATTAGGATAATTAGATTTTTAGGATAATTATATGGATTAATATTAAATTTGATAGAGTTAGATTAGGATTAACATAAGAATTAAATAGATAAAATATTAAAAGTAGGAGATAATTATTAGAATAAGCATAGTTGTATTAGGACTCTAACATATTGGTGGCTATAAAAAGGGATTTAGAGGACACAGACAGAAAATATACAATCAAACACTCAACCTTGACAGAAAATCCTACCGAGCATCATCACCAAGCTTGCCCCCATACTGTGACCATCATCATCTTACACTGATCATCATTACCCTGTCCATTGTGGATTGGAGTTTGTCGGTTGTATCAATTTCTTGGCTGTCAATCGCTGCACCACCGTGAGCAACTCATCGCCAAACGAGCTTGTTCGCTTGTCACGCATCCTGTCTGGTTACTGCTGGGATGTTTGCTGCCACCGCCCCTGTTCCTCACAATTCTTATTATTCACGTGAGCTGTAGTTTGGAAATACAAAGGCAAGCTTGGTTTTTGCCCCTTTACAGGTAAGTAAAAAACGTTTAATTAATGTTAGTGGGTAGTTTATGATTGTTAGGTTATTATATATCTATAATTGGGTATTAATTGTTTATATAATAATTAAATTAATAGTTAATAATTTAACATATAAATAATGTGGTAATAATTTGTACATAAACATTTATTTCGATAATGGCTAATATTTGTTTTAATAAGGTTAAATAATATTAATTTGATAATAATTTGTTAATTAATTCAATAATTTAATAAATCTAAGTTCATGATAGTACTAATGTTTAATTGGATAGTAATAAAGAAAAATAATAATTTGTGTACTTAAATTGATTGGCATATAAAATAAGAAAAAATAATAGAATCATAAAATATGAAGATAAGTTGAGATTACTCCGAGGATGGAATTTCGAGTGTCAAGAATGGTTGCCATTTCGGAAATTCCTAGGTGAGGATATTCGTCTTAAATTTCGCCAGCATGATGGAAGATTTAAGATAAGTGTTCAATATTTAATAATCGATATTTATTAATAATCAATCTCTATTAAAAATAAAATAAACATAAATATTAATAAGAAATTAGGAATAATGATTAAAAAAAATAAAAGAATAATAATAAATTGAGAATAAGTGGAGGTTATCCCGATGATGGAATTATAAGGTGTCACGAATGGCTGACACTTTTAAATTCTTAGGTGAGATGTTTTCTTTAAATTTCGCCAGCATGATGGAAGATTTAAAGAAAATTTTCAAGAAGAATAATCGACATTTATTTTCAAAAGATAAATAATATTAAAGATAAAAAATAAAATAAAAAAATAAAGGATAATTAAAAAGGAAATAAAAAGAAGATAAAAAATAAGAATAAAAGATGGAAAATAAAATATCTCATAAACGATTTAACAAATCCGACGACGGAGCCTCTCCGAGAAAGACGAATGGGATTTCTTGGATACTCTTGAGGTGAGGATGAAATTTAAGGAATTCCGCCAGCATGATGGAGAGTTTCTTAGAAATTGTCCCATATTTAAATATTTGAATTTGACAAGATTAAAGACCATTTAGTTAAAAATTATTAAAGATATCACAAAATTAGTTGGTACCATTTTAAAATGGGCATTGTGGGGGTGCTAATCCTTCCTCACACGTAACCGTACTCCCGAATCCTAGATTCTTTGAACGCAGACCCTGCCTTATCTTTAGACAAGAATAGGTGACCAATCACACCTTAGATTTGAATGGTTGGTGGCGACTCCTAGAATTTTAAAGTCTAGCGGTTAGGTTCACGGACCTAGACGTTACGACACTGTGGTACAGTTTTTATACTGTTTTGAGACTTAAGCCCCGAGTTTCATGCATCATACTGTTATTGTTACTGTCACGTAGCTAATTGACCCGCCAGTCATCAGCGTCCCGGATGTCACCTGGCAAGTGTACACCGAGGACACCCTATAGATCATGGCCATAGATCTTATTGTATACTATTACTGTGTCCCTTCGGGGATGATTACTGTGTCCCTTAGTGGACGATGATAGCATGATTTAATTGTAGAGTGGTGCCTAGTCTCAACTTACTGATTACTGTTTACTGAAGGGATTTATTGAATCCTGTTTTACTGTACTGCACTGTGAATTACTGTTTACTGAACTGAACCGTACCGAAATACTATTTTACCGAACTGTACTGAATTGGTAGCTACTGATTTCTGTTTACTGAACTGAAAGCTACTGATTACTATTTACTGAACTAGTAGCTACTGATTACTGTTTACTGAACTAGTAGCTACTGATTTCGGTTTACTGAACTGAAATCTACTGATTACTGTTTACTGAACTGAATTATACAAAATACTGTTTACTGAACTGAAAGGAAATTTACTGTTAACGAGAAAGAATACTTTGAAAATTATTTCTAAAATAGAAATAATTACTGAACTGTTATCCAGTGATTTGGATATTTATAAACTACTGTACTAAAAAGACTGTTTACCGTAACTACTGTTTTACCACTGTACTGTCACCGGTTTTGAACTGTTACTAAAGTGGTGGAAATTAAAGGATTTATTCCATTTAGATTTATGGAAAAATAAATATTTTTCAGCATATCGATTTCATTATATCAAGCAGCATACGACTCCTTTACTGAGGATGTGGTTCGCTCACCCCTTACTTTCAAACTTTCCATATTAATCAAGAGGATTATTTGATGGCTTTTTTAGTTAAATATAGCTGCGAGTAGCCTACTGGGACAAAGAGCATGGAAATTTAAAGGTACAGTCACTTCTCTTATATATTCAGACACTTGTATACAATACTACATTATTGTAAAATAGAAACAGGGGATGTAAAGTGTATGGGATATTGAAAAAAATTTATATTCCAAATTTATTGAATAAATGTTCACCATTTATTACTGTTAATGATCAAGTGTTAAAGGCATTACAGACAGCCCAACCGGTAATAATGTGTAAAATATGAGTAAATACAGTGTAATACTGTACACTCATACTGTTAAAGCAAAAATATACCGTTGTGCTATCTAAATTCTCAAAAATAGCCTAAAATCCTCCAAAATATTATTTAGCATGATATTCAAATTAAAAGGAATAAATTTTAGAATGTTGAAGAAATTAAGTTCTTAAATATGATTTAAATGCATTAAATCACAAATTCTACATTTAAAAATTCATGTTATTGAATTTGATATAAGTGAAAATATTTATATACTTTTATAACTTATTTACAGTTAAATAGAATATTTTTGGAACTAAATATTGCCTTGTGAATATTTTATGAATTTTTGTTTTGAACTGCTTATATTTCTAATGTTAAGTATTTATGGACTGATGGAAGATATTTGATTTCTGAATTTATCTCCGTAAACGGCTCGAAATTGTTTTACATGGTTTTAGAGACTGTTAGCCCCGTAGCTTACTTGCATTTTCGTTCTATTCTGATTGCTGTTGACTTTAGCCCAGTCTTCTAGCTCCCACAGGTGACACTTGGCTAGTGCTTACATTGTGGCCTCCTAACTATGGCCATATATCTATTATAGTGCATATGTCTGTTGGGTGTAGCCTAGTCTCCACTAAAATTATACTAGGGTGGTAAATCCCTGGTTAACTTAGATCCAAGCACTCTCAGTTTGATATATTTTTTATTTTGATTTATCCGTATGATATATTTTTTCGATATGAATGATATGTTTGTGAAATCATTTACTGGACTATCTATTGGAAAATTGATATGAATATAGTTTAATATGTTTATGGAGAAATTATTGAATTTTTGATGTTTTATATTATGTTTTGTAAAATATTGAATTTATATTGAATTTGTGATTTAATTCAATCAAATAACTTCCCTATAGTGGCTTTGGATACAGGAACATGACAGGTACTCCAAAGTACCTCCCATACTATACCCGATTACCTAACCCACTATAGTATCCTTCCTAATAGATCGTGCCAGCTTTATTTCATGATTTAAATTCATGGTTTCGTATAAACATCCGTTTTATGAAATTTGCATATAGGATACGTTATATCAGCTTTCATATAGATATCTCTTACTGAGCAGGTTTCGCTCATCCCTTTATTTTTCTACTCCCAGATTATTTGCAGTGAGTTTGGGTCTGCTATTTCAAGAGGACCTGATTCCGGTATTCCTTAGGCGACGTCTCCAATTCGTCGAGGCATACTTGGTCTATTTTATATGTTCAAATTTTTGTACAGTACTACTTTTACGTACCTTAAACTTGGGATGTAAATATAAATCTTTTATTGATGTAATTAAATTTTCGGATCCTAAGATTGCATATAATTAATAAATTTTATTTGGAGCTATTAACACTGCATACGAGCACAACCTATGTATGTGAATTATATATGTGAAATTAGTAAATTTTATGGTATTTTAGACAGAGACAGTAAAGCTAGTATCAAAATAAACTGTCACAGTCTGTAATTTATAGTATTTACTACATTTTCACACATACAGTAGCGGTTGGGCTGTTTGCGATGCCTTTATCACACACGTGCTTTAAACGATAAATAGATTGCAAAAGTAATTTATTTAATTTACAAAATAGAAACATTTATAAAATCAGTATTCCTTTAATATTTACATCCCCTGTTTATAATTTACAAAATAAAGTGGTATTGTACGATAAGTCTGAACATATAAAAGTAAATTAATATATCTCCAGGATCCACTAGAAGCTGCCTCGGGGAACGAAATGGAGCCTAGTCCTCGAAACTGTATATCAAGGCAATTACTGCAAATAATCTGTGGAGGGGTGAGTGAAACGTGCTCAGTAAGAGAATCATATGCAATACTTGTCATAACGTCTAAGTCTGTGAACCTAACCGCTAGACTTTAAAATCTAAGGAGTCGCCACCAACCATTCAAACCTGAGGTGTGATTGGTCACCTATTCAAACTAGGACAAGGTTTGGTCTACGTTCAAAGAATCTAGGGTTCGGTAGTACGGTTACGTGTAGGGAAGGATTAGCACCCCCACAACGCCCATCCTAAAATGGTACAAATTAATTTTATGATATCTTTAATAATTTTCAACTAAATGGTTTTTAATCTTGTTAAATTCAAATATTTAAATATTGGACAATCTCTAAGAAACTCTCCATCATGCTGGTGGAATTTCTTAAATTTCATCCTCACCTCAAGAGTATCCAAGAAATCCCATTCGTCTTTCTCGGAGAGGCTCCGTCGTCGGATTTGTTAAATCGTTTATGAGATATCTTAATTTTATTTTCCATCTTTTATTCTTATTTTTTTATCTTCTTTTTATTTCCTTTTTAATTTTCCTTTATTTTTTTATTTTATTTTTTATCTTTATTTTAATATTATTTATCTTTTGAAAATATATGTCGATTATTCTTATTGAAAATTTTCTTTAAATCTTCCATCATGCTGGCGAAATTTAAAGAAAACATCTCACCTAAGAATTTTAAAATGTCAGTCATTCATGACACCTTATAATTCCATCATCGGGATAACCTCCACTTATTCTCAATTTATTATTATACTTTTAACTTTTTTAATCATTATTCCCTAATTTCTTATTATTAATATTTATTTTTATTTTATTTTAAATAGAGATTGATTATTAATATATATTTATGTTTTTATAAATAAATATTGATTATTAATATTGAACACGTACCTTAAATCCTCCATCATGCTGGCAAAATCTAAGGTAAATATCCTCACCTAGAAATTTCCAAAATGGCAACCATTCGTGACACTCGGAATTCCATCATCGGAATAATTTTTTTATTTTATTAAGTAGTTATAATTTTATAATAATTAAATATTTTACATATATATTTTAATATTGAACATCTTCCATGAATTTTCCATCATTCTGGCGAAACCCATGGGAAACATCCTCACCTAGAAAATCTGAAATGTCAACCATTCGTGACACCTCAGAATTCCATCATCGGAATAATCTCAGCTTATCTCTAAATTTTATGATTTATTATCTATTTATTATTTATTGTTTTTAACCTTTAAAATTTTTCTTATAATATTTTCCTAAAAGTTTATATATCCCTAAATTCTACTCTTAATGTTTTAAGTCAAATTTTAGTCATACATCCTACTATTCATGCAAACTAAATTGAAAACTACAAATTTAATAATTAATCATGCAAAAACAATATCTTAATAAAGAATAAATATTTTAAACTAATTATACAACTTATACAAACATACATACCATGTAAAACAAATTTCCAAATTATTTATCACACAAATTCGTACATAAGAATATTCAATCAACATGCAAATTATCATTACCTAAGATATAAGTTCCCCAAATCATCAAGTGTGGTTAATTATCAAATTATTAATTTATTATATTACTTGATTATTAAATCATGAAAGTATCCACTTATTTATCTAATTATTATCAAATCAAGTTATTTAATTAAATCACCTTATTAGTCAATTAATCAATCAAAGAAATCCTATTTATTATTAGACTAATATTTCAACTAGTTATTAAAAGTAAAAGAATCATACCTGGACAGCAACCTGAGCACTTACGGAGTGCCTATATTGACAGGCAGTGGCAGTGCAATTTGGAGTGATACAGAGATGATGATGCAGGCTGGTTCGATGAAGTAATGATAATGTGCAGTGGCAAGCACAGGCAGCAGAGAAGACCAGCGATGCTGTGAGTGCAAGGAACGTGCAGCAATGCCAGCAAATATAAGTCAATGAAGGAGCAGTGATGATGGTGGCATTATGCGTGGTAGCAGCTTAGATGCAGCAAAACAATGGCGTGGCAACACGGTGCCACAGCATGCAACTGGATTGGTGCAGCAGTGGCGTGATACAAGAACAGAATAGTGGCAGCTGGAGTAGAACAAATATGCGACAAGGCTAAACAGAAACGCAGCAGCCAAGGGGTGACGTAGTACAGCAGCAGCAGAGCAAACAATGAGGATGATGAGTGGTGCGACAGCAAAGGTTTTGGTGTTCTAGCGGTGCAGGACAAAACAAGAATGGTGCGAAGCGATGGCGTGGTAATTGGGAAAAGAAGTGTGAAGTTACTTAGTGTGATGCAGCAGATTTGGCTTGGCGATGGAGTAGGAACCTCGTGTGGCAGCAATGCAAGAGCCAATCGGCAACAAGATGGTGATTGGTGATGAAGGTTACGAGATGGTTGTTCGGGATGGATGAACTGGGCTATGGAGAAGGACGCTTTGCAAGCAGTAGCACAGGCAGGTGACGATGGCTTTTTGTTTTGGAGCAGCAGACAGCAAGAACCGTAGCAAAGTAAGAAACTATGTGGTGTGGTTTGAACAAAGGATGAAGTTGAAGTTGATGATTCTGATGAAGCTGATGATAGTTGCAACGAGGTGGAACAAGAAGGTGGCGCAAGGTGGTGATGGAGCACAATAGGTCTCGGCTTCAAGAGTAGAAATCAGAGGCTAAGGTGCTTGATTGTGTCTTTTCTTCTCCCCTAAACCCTTAGCTTTAATCCTTTTTATAGCCACAAATTAGTTAGAGTCCTAATACAACTATACTTATTCTAATAATTATCTCCATATTTTTAATATTTTATTTATCTAATTCTTATATTAATCGTAATCTAACTCTACCAAATTTAATATTAATCCAAATAATTATCCTAAAAACTCTAATTATCCTATCCTAAAATTAATTTTATTTTCTTTTCTTATCCTTATTTTTTTCTTATTTTATTTATTAATTCTTCCTAATTCCTAATTTTAGTGTTAATTCTAAATCTAAAAATTCTAATTTAATTCTAACCTAATTCTAAATTGTTAAATTAAAATACAATGTCACCCAACCCAATTAATTATTTATACAAATTAAGAACCCGGACAAAATAGGGTGTCTACAATACTGATATTATGAAATCTATATGCATAAAAGTCATTTACTTTCCTATCAATGCACTAGGGATGATAAAGGAAGGATACTTCAGTCGACTAGGAATCCGGATGGAGTATGAGAGATATTTTAGAATACTTGTCGTGTCCTGGAATGTAGTAGCGACTATAGGGAGTAGTAATTGAATTTTTAATATAAAATTAAGATATTCACATTTTTCATAAGAAACAAATATTTAAAACATTTCCATAAAATAGTTAAAATTACTAAACACAGTACAATAGTAGTTCAATAAACAATACGGTAAACAGTTCAATAAACAATACAAAAAATAGTTTAGTAATAGTAATCACTTCAGTAACAATAACAGTTCAGTAAAACAATACAATAAACAGTAACACGTGAGTGGAGATCAAGCAACACCCGGAATATATCATGTTCTAACAATAATCCACAAGAGGAATAGTAACAGTAACACGTGAGACACATGGCTATAGTCTATAGGTGTCCTCATTGTGCACTGATCAGGTGACAACTGGGACACTGATGATATAATCAGTATCAATTAGCAATAGTAACAATAATAGTACAGTAACACATGAGCATGATACGAGGCTTAACAGTCTCAAAACAATTTATAAACAATATAAATACATTTAAGGCATTTGATAAATATCGATAAAATCTTCAATCAATCCATAAAGGTATTTAAATAACACAATGAACAGTACAGTGAAAATAGTCTATAAAATATTCATATCTTAGTGATAATTTTTATAAATATTCTATTACACTATAAAACACTTATGAGAGCATGTCGGTAACTTTACTTTAATTAAATTCAATAACACGAATATTTAAATATTGTTTTTCAGTAAATCATCATTTTATGAAAAATATTAAATAAGATGCCCAAAGTTATAATTTCACTTAAACCATGCACTTAAAATATTTCATGATATTTTCATAAAATTCCCAAGAAATTTTAGCAGTATAATGACTGCTATTTACCCAACCTTCCTACACTTCAAACACAGTTCAATATATAAGCCAAAAGCCACAATTTCCACAATTCCAAAGCAATTGAGTTCTAAAATAATTTCATAAATTATTTTCAATAAAATCATGGATTCATAATATCCTTACGGCTTCCACATTCATCCCTTACCTATCCAGTGTTAACGACCTTCTCGATAGCACCACACGTAAATTATTTCTCTCGGGCTGCAAAGCATTTCACCAACACTATTAATTCACCTCACTTTAATTTATATTCTATTTTTCTTCACTAAATGCAACCACATTGTACATTGAAAATATTAAACCAGTGTAAATTCTACCGATGCTAAAACATAACTTCACCATTTTAAGTTCGATTTTAATTTCGATTTCACCAACAGTCTCCTTATAATTTCTACAGTCTAATAGCACCCTAAATTCATCAATTGAAGCACCATAACATCTCTCCTTAGCCATGGTCGAAATGTGCATGTAGCCAAATTCATGGAATTTCATCATTCTTGTACATTGAAAATATTAAACCAGTGTAAATTCTACCGATGCTAAAACATAACTTCACCGTTTTAAGTTCGATTTTAATTTCGATTTCACCAACAGTCTCCTTATAATTTCTACAGTCTAATAGCACCCTAAATTCATCAATTGAAGCACCATAACATCTCTCCTTAGCCATGGTCGAAATGTGCATGTAGCCAAATTCATGGAATTTCATCATTCTAACACTTGTTTCATGCATATTCATGTTCCTTCTTCAATTTGGCACCATTTTTATAGATCAAAACACAAGGTTTCATGGACTTCCATCAATAGCCGAATACCCTATGGAGTGATTTAGGGAGATTTAATCCAAACCAATGTCAAATTTATGCTTAGGAAGCTTAGTTTTATCATTTTCTAACATTAGAATTCAAGAAAACCTTAAGTATGGAGAAAGCTTACCTTGGCCGAATTAAATGGGTTCCCTTTCCTCTTTATTTTGTCACTTTTACAATGAGCTATTGGTATGGGCTTGTAGAGCTTGAAGAGAAGAACAAGTTTGTAAAAGAGACTTTAGTGAATTAAAGTGGTTTTAATGGTGTTTAGGTAGGTTTCTTTCTTTTCTCTTATTTTTGGTTATGGAAGACGTGAGGGAGAGGTTGAAGGTGAGTGAATAGTGGTCGACTGAAGTGGGGAGAAAAATTTAGAAGCTTCTAAGTTGGGGCAAAATGACCAAAATACCCTTGGTTATGAGATTTTTGGACAAAAATGCCCTTAAACTTTCGTAATTTTTGTAACTATACAGTTAAACTCCAAAAATTCATATTTCATCACTAAAAATTATTATTAGACATATTTTGATGAATAAAGGTGGTTCTATCGAAGTTCGATCTACCGTAAAGGCGAAATTATGAAAATACCCTTATCAGGCCAATCGCGTATATTTCTGATTTAATCACCAATTCGATCTATCTATTGACATAGCCTAGGACTTATTTTCATGTACACTATCATTCTTTAATCACTTGGTCAAAATTCAATTTAGTTTGACCACAATTTACAAAAATGCCATCTGGCTATGTCCTTAATCGTCATTTTCTAAATTGTTGGCACGCTTCTCAAAATAATTCAAATAAGGGATCTTGAGTTTGAAATTCTTACCTTAGGCTTATTAGGCCCTCCGTACACTATTTGGCTAGTCTCAGTCCATCAAAGTACCATAGAGTCGATGGGGCCACTACACTGTTTCCCCTATTACCTGCGAAATACACAGGAATTGAGCAACAGTAAGAAGTCTAACATGTGTAACAGTAACAGTATAAGCGGCTCTCACATGTGGATATTAGGTAGGGCTAGCAATCCTAGACACGACACGATACGATAACAAAACACGAAAACTATATGAATAAAAGAAACAAAGGTGACACAGGCTAAAATTAATTAAAAATCATATATGAATATGTTAAATACTAAAAATAAGGTTTTTGGTTTTTCATGTCGACGTGAAATTTTCGTATTTTACACGACATGAACATGATTTTATATGACACGAAAACGAATTATAAACATGAATTGCCAAGTTTAATACTAAGACTGTTGAATTGATACCTATTTGATGAGTATGATGTGGACTATGGGAAAGATTGTTGTGTTTGTGTTATGATAAATAAATTTGATTTGCAGATGGTTTATTTGAGGAAAATCTCAAAATATAAGAGGGTTATTTTCAATCTAATTCTATGTAGGAATAAGTTATGCATTGAATTGACCATTGCTTGACTTAGGAAGTTAGCTAAACTTACCTATGAATTAAAGAACAAGTTAGTAAAATTCAATGATAAGGGAACGGACAAGTGAAAAATTGTTTAGTGACTATATTGGTACGAAATACAAACCATAAATCAAAAGGGAAAAAATTAGTTCTTAAATTTGTTAGACATGATTTATGTAAGTTTGCAAACGTGCGTTACAGCCTTGGGGTCATGACAAAAGGTTTTAGACCTCTCAAAAAATTTCTAACCTTCTAACATCATCACTAACAAGGTGTAGAGCAAATTAGACAAAGATCTAAATTTTGACTTATATTGATCCACTGACATATCGCCCTAAACCAAACTAATGGAGTTCTTTCCCTTCCTTTACTGAACACACTGAAAAAGTATTGTCTATTAAAAGCTTCAAAAAAGGCTTTCCAAGTAATATTGTTATGCTCTTCCAATAGAATCCTCTAAGAACCGTTGGAGCGTGCTTAAGGACTTCTTCCGTCAAACACTTGGTATAAAGGCCGTGACATTATACCTCACCTTTTCATATACCTTTCACTATCGTCTTTAGTCTCTAAGGACACATCAAGATTCAATGTAGCCAAGCAAGTGATATCTTCACTCTATATGCTATTAGCTGGTTGAATGATTGTTAGTATCTTGGTTCCTTGTTTCACTGGAACAACACATTGGCACCGTGGATCCATGATGCTTATGTAATTCGCAAAAGGAACAATAAATGCATGAATACGGTCAAAGAAATACAAGCAAATCACAAAGTCATAATTGTCAAGTAGGATTCCCTTCTAGTTACCCAATGACATCTCTACACCGTGCGTTACTCCAATCGTCAATATCGATTTGGAGTTGACTGTATTGATGGTTTTGTTCCCTTTCTTTATTGTTAATTCAAGCTCCCTTACTATTCCTTTAGACAAAAACAAGTTAAAAGCCCTTGTGTCAACCAACATTGAAATCAGTTTGCTTGTAACCATTGTGTCTACAAATGTATGCCAATATAATTTGATCCTTTCATAAAAATATATCAAAAATGGATAAAGAATTATGTAGTGTCTACTTTTTGTGCATTTTCATTTTTATCCGTGAGATTCCAATATTAACTCCATTATATTTCGTGCTTTGGTCAAAGACTTTTGAATTAATATGAGCTAGGATATATGGGATACTGTTCCCTAGTCACTCGAGGTGATAAATCATCATTGACTACTCATCTATCTTCACGTGCTTTATGGCACACCTAAAATCACTTTTTTTTAGGATTTAGCTTTCAAACACATATAAATGAAATAAAAGTGTGACCATTTACATAAAATGACCTAACATTTCAAATCAAAGGATTATTTACACTATTAACACATGAAAACATATTCAAGATACTCGAGTGACGCTACCAAATAGAGCTTTCGTAGCGGGTCATGTTCAGTGAACTTATTATTTAACAAGCACTCACATGTTATTCTCAATTAACTCTATATTTCAACTTATGAGATCAGTTGCTTACTTCACAAGTAAAGAAGCTTAGCATGTGTCACTCTTTGAACACTATCAATGTCTTATCTTGATAATATAATAGCTAAGAATTATTTTAGGAAAAAAGCCTTGATGCATAGGCATCCGCATAATTGTAACCCTTTACAATTCCTTTTAAATGCTTATCTTGTTCCAAGGGCTTCACTTCATTTAATGACTAATAGTCCCTATTATTGTCAATCCAAATGGTGAATAGAAACATTTACGTCACTTACCATAAGTGATCATATATTGTTATAGTATCCTACTTCATTCCAAGTGAATTAGTTTTAGAGCATACACTAGCATAAATTAGTAGAATTCGAGGGCAAATATAACATTAACCCTTATTGAAAATGTTCAAAAGTCTTTGATAAAGGTGTTTAAGAGTAGGATAGTCGTCAAATCCCAAAGGTCTACCTAATATTTGAGAGAGTTTGTGAAAAAAATGAAGCTTGTTAAACGAGTTCAAACAAAAAAAAAAAGACACGTATAAAAAATGAGTTGAACCTTTAATCTAACATTCAACTTCAAGGCTTTAGCATGGCCCAACAATGATCAAATTAATATATATTATCTAATTTATTTTTACGTTAAATATATAAAATATTATAGGTTTGTATATAATGCACTGATAATATATAATTTCAATATACTGTCAATACACTAAAAGTTAACATCTTATCAATAAGCAAACTCAAAAAAATCAAGCCCTCAAAAATAATTACAAATAATATTTTTTTTCAATTTGCTTATAAAAGTTTGTTGATGAGGTGTCAACCTCTTGTGCATTAACAATATATAAATACTATACACTATCAGTGCATTATATAAAAATTTTAATATTATAGTGTAATTGTTGGAAAATATATTAAATTATCCATGTTTTAAAAAGGCATATAAAGTTTAATCCAACTGGTTCACCCTTCTTTTTCTAGGAAATGGATTCCAAGAAGCTTGGGATTCAATCCCTAGCATTTTTACTCTCATTGTCTAATTCGTTCTTAAGTCTTGACCTTCTTTGTACAAAAATAAATAAAGATAAAACAAAATATCATTTTTAATTTTATTTAGAAAAATTTATTTCAACAGGCCTAGATTATACCATTTATTAATCTAGGCGTAACTATTTAGAATTTAAGACCCGAATCAAAGAGTCGATCCAAGTTTGGACAGGTATATTAAGTGTTAAAACTAAACTTGTTCAATGTTGAGCTACTTAGTAGGCCCATTAGAGAAGCCTTGAACATAATTCTAAAACTTCGATCCAGCTCAATCCGAATTATTATGTTTTAATGTCAAATAATTTTATTTAGATTTAATAATAAAATATATTTAAAATATTAAAATAGTAATATAAAAAGCATTTTAATATATTATAAATAACAAAACAAATGTATTCAAACAAATGTATTCAATCCTGACCTTGAATCATCATTAGAACTTTTATTCTAATATTGTAGTATCCAAATATTGGATAAAGCTTTACAAGTACCACCAACCAATCTTGACCATATTTGACCGACCGATTAACACCCCTAGTTGATATCATACATAGATCCGATTCTATCCATAAACACTCCTAATCTTTAACATGTTTGACTATTTTTTGTTTTATTATATCCTATTGACTTGCTTAAAAGAGTGTTACAATAATTTCCACGTCCTTTTCTCTTCTCTCTAGAGTAATCCTTGCATTGCTAGCACCTATAGTTGTAATCTATACCACCTTAACCCTAGGCAATGAATCATAGTACAAGAACACGCTATACGCCTGTATCTTACAAAATTCTCAATGATTCTCATTAAGTAAATAGTAAAGGTCACACTTGTAGCACATTGTTTTCTTCCTCAACAAGACCGAACATCTGAAAAAACAAAAAGTACTATCAAATGGTATAATTTTTTAGTTTCATTTTTATACCTTGGCTTCACATGACAAACTTCATATATGAAGTTTATGGCCCACTTCACCATAATGACTTGAAATAATATTAATACAAGAATATACATTTATGTGATGACTTCACCATAATGACTTGAAATAATATTAATACAAGTATATACAGCAACAGATGATAATAAAACAGATGAGAGGAAGTAAAGATCAAGACAAAACCATACATATCTGTTTCACAATTGAAGCACCATGATGTTTGTAGTCTATTAGCTTCGGCCATTCCTGAAAAATACAGCAAAAAACATTACTAATGGGTCTTTTTCCTGTAGATATATGTATAAAGGAAAAAAAAAAAGCCACCAGTATTTAATTCATGCAGAACCTCATTTCACAATTTTGCATAAGGTTCCCACCTTTTAGTAGTAGTCGGCGTTAAGATGGAAAAAATGAATCAATCATAAGAACCTTTTTTTTTTAAGAGTTTACATTCTTATAAATTCACAATAACATACTTGGCTCTCATGGAAAAACGAAGAGAGCACATCTCAGAATAGAATAAATAAAACTGAAATATAATCCTCATTTGAACTGATCTCACATTTAATTCACCAACCCTATGTTTCTGACTTCTTTATTGTTTTTAATAAGCATAAATTTTCGAAATATTAGCAGATCAAACACTTTATTTTCTTACATTACCCTTTAATCATGACAATATAAGAGTAAAAGCAGTGACGCCCTACGCAAACAATTTTATATTTCTCATTAGAAAGTAACCATACATAGGATGGGGATAATCACCTAGCAGACAGTAATTGAGAGCCATTTACAGCCCCCCTGGGTGCACTAATTCTTCTTGTCCTTTGATCATTGCCAACCCTCATAGCAGCAACTTCTTTCTCCATTGCAGCTACTTCCCTACGCATTTTTTTGGCTTCAACTTCCATTGCTTTGTTCAACGTTTCAACCTTCTTTGCCAGCAGCTGTTAAACAAATCAAAAATGAAAAAAAAGAAAATAAATAAGGAAAAAACAATAACAGAAACTGCAACTCAGAAACAGATAAAGAATTGTATCTCACCTCTATAGCATCATCTTTGTCCTTTAAGCTATAGTCTTTTTCATGGCAAGCCTTCCTCAAAGTTATTACTTCCTTTTGTAACATATCATATAAAAATCCTGAAACAAAATCTTTCTGCTCTGCTTTTGAGTCATCTATGATTCCATTTGCAATTTTCTCACATCTTACAATATTACCTAGAATCTGATCGCCAGTACCAGCGAGCATACCATCTTTCTCAGCCACATCTGGAATCAGCTTATCTCTATCCACTGATCTACTACCCCCATCAAATGATCTAGATGACATCTTTGCATTCCTCGATAAGGCACTAGCACTGTTGGATCGAAGGGACACTGAATGTGGATTCAGTGTTCTCCTTGATAAATAGACATTGGAGGACGATTTGGAAAAATTCTCAGCTCCACCAAGAGATTGACGCCGTGATGGCCCATTGCTCAAACTTCTTCCTTCAGAGCCAGTGCGAGAGTTACAACTAGATGCTTTAAGCCTTTCTTCCAAAACCTTGAACCGTACTTGGTATTTTTCCTAAGGGAAATTGATTAATTAACTATTTAAGAGGCACCGACAAAATTGGATAACAAAAGCACTGATAAGAAGAATAACTGGTTAACTTACTTTAAGCTGTGCTTCTGCTTTGGCAGCACGCTCTGCTACAGCTAGTTTATCTCGAAGATGTTGCATTTCTCCCTGCAAAATATGGAAAGTTAATTAACTTTGGAATTGAACCATATTAATTATCTCCCTTTCTCTACACATTTTCTCCTCCTGCTAGCATCAAACAATTTAAGAACCTTACAAGAACTTTTACGTGAACATTAGTTAATCATCTATGAGACATTCCTTTTTTGTTCCCATGCTGACGGGTGACTCTAAATCATCAAGAATCACTTCCACTACAAATTGTTCACACTGTCAACTTGTTAATTTTATTGTCAATAATAAAATTAAGTAAAATAAAATTAAACTACATCAAGAAACCAGGAGAAAGCAAAAATTTCTCATTTTTCTGTCACAACAGAATCCTAGTTAACACATATAGCTTGCATGGTATCATTACAAATTGTTGATTTCAATGCCTGAGCTTCTACTTCCTTAGCATTATTCGATTAACAAACATATGCAAATGAAAACCAAAATGTGGTTATTCTTTGAACTTCCATGTGGAAAGAACCTTTTAGGTCAGACCAGGAACATATACTGAAACCCCAAAAATAAAAAGTTCATGTAGAAAACAAAACATACCTGAAGAAATCTTCTTTCCTCTAGCCATTGCTTTACAGGCATAACTTTGTCATTGCCATCTTTCCACTCGTTTGCAACCACAGTAGCAACCCTGTTTGCACTAACCTTTGCACGAGCTACTTCTCGTTCCAGAGCTTTCTTCTCATCCTGTTCAACCTTGAAGGTCAGAAAAAATTTCAAGTATTTTATAGAACAACTACAACTCCAGAAGGCCATTTACAAAAAATTTATCTTGCAGGAATAATGTCATTACATTCATCTCTTGCACTTTTCGCTGGAATTCCCGTACAGCATTAGCAGCAGCACCTCCAGCCAGTACAGCCTCCTCAAGTTCCTGAACTGTTTGGGTTAGCTTTTCAACCTCAGCAACTTTTTGTCGATGCATTTTGTCCAAAATCTTGTTCTCTTCCTGATATGTGAGTAAGACTTGTCAAATTGAACAACTTATGCAACTACTGCAGCCACTAACATAACATGGGTTAAATGAATAGTGTGCAAATGGAAAATTTAGAAACAAATACAAACTTGGCATATTTCAATCTGTTTCACTAGCTCTTGGTTCTTGTTTTGCAGATCATCGACCAAGGATGCTTTTGCTAGAGCCATCTGGACAGTCCTCTCAGCCTCAAGTAGAGCAGCCTCCTTTGATTTTGTGAGCCGATCAAGAGCTCTATTGTCCTCTTGCAACTTCGCTGCCTAAAAAGGAGAAAACTCATCCTTGTCAATCTTTATCAAGACAGAAAAATTTACTCGAGATGTCCATATATACAATCCTAAAAGCTTTCACAGAATCATAATTATGATGCTAATCTTCTAAGAAACATATGCTTCAATTAAAAATGATGAGCATGGACACTTGAATTGATAATGTACAACATATACGTTCGACATATACCTCCAGACGGGCAAGCTTAAGTTCAGCCTCTAGTGGAGTGATGATGGCTTCAATGGGTGGCATTTCATCATCTTTCTGAGCAGCATGGACCCTACGAAGCGTAGCTTCAGCAGCGAATTGTGCAGCCAAAGCTGCTTTCTTTTCATCATTTATTTTCTTGATCTCAAGGTTCTACAAATCATAACATACCCATTATGGCAACCATAGAAATTTTCTTTATCTCAACAACAGAAGAACTACTTCAATTAGGCATCTAAATAACAACATACAGTATACCTTGCTTTCTAGAAGAGCTTCAGTTACTTTAAGCTTTTCATCAACTTTCTTAAGCTCATCTGTTAGCTGCACAAGAGGAAAAGTGAGTAATCTTGCTAAAATGCTTGACTGGAAAACAAATTGAGTTGACATAATCCTTCAATCCTATATTTGCAAATAAAATCAGTATATTCAAAACTTTTAAGTGGAAAACCCCTCCTCCCTCTATTCTCTCTAATCCCAAAATTTTAAGTGGAAAACAAAATTGAATTGATATAATACTTTGATCCTATATTTGCAAACAAAAACAGTATATTCAAAACTCGAGTTTTCTATAATGAACTGCCAATACATTCAGTAATAAATTGATATAGGTTCCGGTATATTTCTAGAAAACATAATTTTTTGACAAACTAGAGCTATAAATCATTCAAGATAGATAGACGTTGCATACATCACTGATAATGTAATATGATCCGTTAGCAGCATTCAAAATCAAGCCAAATCCATATCGCACATATACTATCGGTTCAGAAGCAGCACAATATCACATTTCAAAGTAATTTTATCTAAACGTAAAAAACTTTCCTGCAAAGTAAACTTGTAGCATAGGTCATAATGAAGCAAAATTGGACCTATAATTCAAAACATATTCCCTGTCTCGTCCGAACGAAGCGATCGAAAATTCACACACCTTTTCGTAAAGCATCGAATCCCTTTAATCAAACTTCTTGATATAAACAACAATTTACCTCTTCAACCGCCTTTTCTTTTAGACGTTCCGAATTCCTCAACGACTTGATTTCTGCATTGGCATCGGCCAGTTCCCTATCTTTATCTGCAAAAATATAGTAAACAACTACTTTCTTAATATTATATTAAAATCCATTAATTACTGCTTCAAACTTAAAGTTTAATTTCCAATATTTAGAAAATTAAATTACTACTTGAAGAAATCTTCCATGCATTTTACTAAATTACCATTATTAACCATATTTCTTTGAAATTAATAGTGAGGAAAAAGAAAAACAGAAAGACATATCTCAAATTAAAAAAAAAATAAAGGAAACAGTTAAACTGATAAACCGAAATGAAGATAAAAAAAAAATGTGGAACCTCGGACTTCGTTCTCAAGGCGGTTGAGCTCAACGCGAACGGGATCGGAGCCATGAAGGAGGGTGATGATGTCATCAACATCGGGTCTCGGCAAGGCCGCGTTTGGCTTGGTCTTTCTAGCCTTGAAGGAAACTGACGAGCTCAACACCCCTGGCTTGAACGGCTCCCTATCAACGTCGCCGTTGCTCATTATGTGGTAGTTACCGTTGCCGTCGCTGTCGCCGTTGCCGTTGCCGTTGCCGTTGCTTCCCATTACGAGAGAAGGAGGGATCCGCTAGTTCCTAGCTCATACAAGCTTGTGGTGAACCCTAAAAATATCAGAGCGACGGAGAGATTAAGCAGTGGTTTAGGCGGGTTACAACTAGATGGATTTATTTAAAAGCTGTGTTTGGAGCTTGACAAGACATCTTGATTCTCTGTATCTCTCCAGTTTTCGGTTAAAATGCATCTACCGTCTGTATTCTGAAGCCAAAGGTTACTTTTGAATGTACGTGAAGATTTGTGGCCAAAAAAAAAGAAATGTACGTGAAGATTAATTCTAATGATTTTAAAAAAAAATCATCGTTTAATATTTATATTTTTAAATAATATAATAAAAAATTAAAATTAGGAGTGAAAGAATAATTGTATCGTTTTCTAATTTTTGTCTTTAGTGACTTTTTGACCACCAATCGTACTACATTGATGTTAATCAATGTGCTAAATTAAGCTCAAATCTACTCTAAGATTTCATTTGATTTATTGAAATGGTTTTTTGAAAAATGTACCTAAATCTAAAAAAACTCCTAGTTGTACTCAAACATGTTGGTGATGTGGCATCTATTAGCATTAGCTAAAAGTGACAAATGAGCGGGCTAGATTAAGATTGGTTGGATTCTTTTAGATCAAATCATTTTTTGTTAAAAAAAATCAGATCATTTGAGTTTGAATCATTTCGAATTCAAGTCAAATCGAGTTTAGGTCAAGAAAAAATTAATCTATTTTGGATTCGGCTAAGATTGAGTTTAGATCAATTTGAATTTGGATTAATTTAATTTCGGGTCGCTAACATTTTTAGTTAATTCAAGTTGGTTAGATTTGGATTTGGATCGAGCTGATGGGTTTTTGGGTTAAAGTCTTTGTTATCTCGATATGATTTGTCTGATATGAAAATGACTTGAAACCATATTTCTAAAAATCATAAAACTCATGAAAATAAAATTTTCTTCTTATTTGACCTATAATAAAATTGAGATTAAAATAATCAAAATATTTAATAATCTATATAATAATTTTCTTTATAATATAGTTACCAATATTCATAAATTAATTATATTTTTTCATTTTATTTCTATTATCTATAATAATTAATAATTTTATAAATCAAAGTAATTTAATAATCCGTACTAAATACTATAATACACTATTATACATCTCTTTAATTTCTCTTGATTTTTTATAGAATAATTGAAGACATTAAATGTAGGTGATATAATTTTTATACTCTATAATAGATTAACCATTAAATAATTATACATTAAGTTCAAATGAATATAATATAAAAGTGAATATTTAAGTTTAAATAAATTCAAAGAAATATAACATTGTTATTATTAAAAAAATTATATTTTTACTACAGTAAAATACTTTGATAATTAATTTTAATATTTAAATATTTATTTATAAAATTATATTTAAGTTTGAATATTTTTGGATTTGGATTAATTTGGATTCGGATTAATTTGGGTTCGGGTCACATTGGGTTTGGATCAATTTGGGTTCAGAGCTAGTTAGATTTGGGTTAATCTAAATTTGGATGAATTTGGGTTCGGATCAATTCGGGTTCGGATCAGATCGGGTTTAGATCAATGTGAATTCGAATCAATTTGAATTTTAATCAGGTTAGATTTGAATTGTTAATTTTTTAATCAAATAAGATCAGTCGAGTTTAGTTTCGAATTGATTGGGTTGATTTTTCCAATCAAATCAAATTTTGTCATCTCTAGCATTAACATTAGCCATTAGGTATGATTATCCACACATTTTGTTTATTAACACCTTACTAAATTCCTGATAAAAAAAAAAAACACCTTACTAAATTTTCTATTATAAATTTATTGATTTTTAAAGACAAATACTCTTCTTTTTTTCTTTCCATTAAAAACTAAACAAATACTATTCTCTACCAGACTATTACTCATTCAAGCTATTAAAATATGAATCTTTATTTTATTTCTAGGATCTCAAAATTAAATCTTAAAATTGTTATGCATTTCAAAATTTTACTTAAGAAAATATTCTTAAAATATGACTTCTAAAACGAAAAATTTATTATCATGCGTTATTTTTTTATTATCTTCTTCATTAGAAATATTTCATCATCAATAGATCACACCATATTTGGTAATTATTATAATGTATTGATTGCTCTCAATATTCAAATTAGATAAAATATATTTAATTTTTTTAAGTGGAAATTTATGATATTCTCAAATCAAAATTTTTCAAGAAATATTTACAATAGAAAAAAAAAGCATATTAATTTGTAAAATTCAATATTAAAACCCTACTTTTATATTTTTTTCTACAACTTAAATCAATAATAATTACACGTAATCTTACTGCAAACTAATTTGATAGACCAACATTTGTGTTGAAACAATTAAAACATAAATGGAAATAAAATTCAAAAAATAAGTAAAAATAACAATTTTACGCAAAATCTAATTGGTCATTAATAAACAATAAAAAAGTAATAATGAAAATCATGTAGAGACATTTATTAATCAATCATGATATGGTTGCATTTATTCCTATTAATTGCAACAGTCAATCAATGATTATATAAATATAAAGAAAAAGAAGATTGTCGTTGTAGCTCTTTTAGCTCTCACTCAGGGTTCGGAATGGATGTATTGAAGCGTACTCAAAAGTTTGGTTTGGTAACAACATTATATATATTATATATATATATATATATATATAAAATTATAAAGTAATAGAATAATATATTATTTTATAATGGATAGATTAATTTATATTAGTGCAAAATAATTTGTTTTATATTAATTTTATAGTTCATATCGAATTAATATTATTTATAAATCAATTTTTAGATTTAACAATCTGTTTATATTAACCATGTAGTAAAGTTTCGAGTCAATCCAATATCTGAGAATATATATTTATCAATATATATATTAACGGTTAAAATTTTATTATTTTTATTATTATCAAACAAATATTTAAATATTTTCGATTAACTTGAAGTTTGACATGTATGATTTACAAAATAAAGTGTAAAATTCAATGATTAAATTAAAAAATGTAAAAAATATAATGATGTGTAAAACTAAATTAATTTTAGATCAATAAAAATAATCCCTTCTCTATTATATAACTCCATAATTAAATTAGATTTTTCCTTACCTTTTTTTTTAGGCTCAATAGCCAAATATAACCTCAACTTTTTTAAAAAATGGATACAAATACTTAAAGTTTTATTACATGTAAATCAATCTATAAACTTTTATTTTTACGTAAATAAAACTCCAACCTTTCAAAATCATACAATTAAATTCAAATTTATTAAATGACACTAGCTTTTGTTAGTATTGTACACGTGATATACCACTTGGCAACTAACTAAGCTATTCACAGTAGCTTCCCAAACGAGAGGTAATGTTATTTAACATATCTAGACTTAATTGCAAAGATTGATGATTTTTTTACAATAAAATAAAAGTTTATAAACTGATTTTACACAATAAAACGTTTAAGGTTTAATTCCATTGTATGCAAAAAGTTAAAAGTACATCTAGCTATTAAATCTTTTCTCTCTAAATGAATGGTAAACTAAAAGAAGAAAAAAGAAAAAATATATTAGCAAATATATCTATGTAGAAAAATATTTTTTTTATAATTGATAAGGAAGTTGAAAGGTATTTGAATTTGAACTTAAATTTTACATCAAATCACAGTTTTCAAATAAAAAACTATTAACTGCAACAATGAAAACATAATTTAACTATTATTATTTTTTAAAAATATTAGATTCAATATTTAAATTTTCCTCTTCTCGTACTTCTTAAAAAAAAAATTGTGTTGATTGCATGGAAGTGTAATTAACCGAGTTCCATTTACAACACAAACTTAAGAGATGGACCCATTGTTTGCTTTCGTTGGACCCCATGCCACGGCTAAACGCCCACTATTTGTTCACTTTTAATCCCAACGGTCAAATTTAAAAGTTATTGATTTCAGTACCATCCACCAACTACAGTTACCGTTGCAGTTATGATCCACTGCACCCGTTCGACCTTTTTCCCAATTACATTCTTTCTAGTTTAAGTATTTTTTTTTTTGAAATGTCTGCAAACTTTATTCATTCATATGAAGTACATCAGTAGCCAACTCATTATTTATTAGAGTTGGATATTCCTCAACCCAGTATTTGGCTTCATCACTGCGTAATCCATAATGAGCCAAAGCGTTGGCTACCATATTAGTTGTTTGCTTTACATGAGCAAACAGAGAGGAAGTAAAAGAAAGAGACAAAGATTGAACTTCAGCAAGAACAGGGCCAATACTAGAATGGTCTGCAAACCCATGTTGTAGCTTGTGGACTACAATTTGTGAATCCCCTTCTACAATCACATTGTGAAGTCCCAAATCACTAGCAAATCGCACTGCCCCTCTGGCTGCTATAGCCTCAACCATGAGTGCATCAAAGCGCAATGGAACAGAGCATGAATGAGAACCACCACTCCTCCAGTGGAGTCACGAACCACCACTCCAATTCCCCCACATTTCCTATTGCAATCAGTTGAGGCATCATAATTGACTTTATAATACACTGTCGCTGGAGGCTTCCACCTCATCACCCTATCAGGTAGGCCCGTTTCTGACAGTCGTGGCCCTAAATGAGGAGTTACTGCATTAATTTTTGAGACATAATCCCAACTATAATGTGCAGATGTCAATGGGTCCCGACACTCCTGCCAGAAAAGCTCTAAATTCCGTTCATTCTACAGCGTCCAGAGTATAATCGCATAAAGCTACAGCTGTTGCGAAGTCAGGGCCAACACAGATTACTCAAACCAGCCAGGCGAGTCTTGGACAGGCAGTGAAAGTTCTGCGTAGAAACAATTCCAAACCGCAATAGCTTTTGGACAGTCTCTTAGAGCATGTAGCAAGGTTTCATCTGCAAACCCACATTTGAAACAACAAAAGTCCACAGCAAGATGACGTTGCACTAGGTTCAATCGCACTAGTAAAATATGTTGGAATTTATTAAAACCTCACCAAGTCACTAACACGAAATTAAACGCGATAAAAACTGACCTGGATGCGGGCAAGAGCTCAATCCCGCTATGTCATATTATCACGTTGTTGAAGCCCTCCCCGATAGCGTTCCATTGACTGTCTTCGAACCTGAAACGGGATAAAACGAAAGAGTGAGAGAGAGAGGGAGAAACTACTCTCATCCCTCTTCAACGAAAGTTATGAAACTTAATGGGCCAGCCTCATATATATAGAGGTTGAGAGTAGGGACCTCCCTCCATGGGATTCATGTACAAACCTATCCCATTATAGGTTTATACACATATATTATATATTTAAATATATTTAATTATGGGTCACACTTTATACATAATTATACTACTAAATTAACTTATATGATATTAATTATACTTAATTAGTCCACATTAATGAGATAATTCAACATTCTCCCACTTGGACAATTAAGTTAATTAACAAAATATACCATATAATCTCATTATGTATTCGTAAGCCCTCTAAATACATTGTACCGAAAGGGTACAAATGTGTAGACTCATACATACTTTAACAACAACAAGCCTTTTATAAGCTTCAAAATGCATCATACCGACAGGGTACAAATGCGTAAACTTATTATAAAGACTGCAACCAAAAAAATTAGTAGTATTAGTGTGAAATGGAAATGATATGAAAAACAAAATCAATATCCATTTCCATTAGGTCCATGCATCTAAACCGAATGATGATTGCTTCAACAGAAGCATATGAGACTAATATCGAATGTCTCATCCAACAAAATGCCATATTTACCAAAATGTGCACAAACAAAAATATGCATATATGGCAAGTAGGAATCCATCCACACAACTGCAGTTTATTTTATTACAAAGCTCCCACTAACTTAATATAGCAAATGGCTCTATATGCCTCATACAAGTGCTATGTCGTCAAAGCACTTTAGCAGCCAAACTTTCAGTTAGCCAGAATGAGCTCTTTAAACCATGTGCTCTACAATCCAATCAAGTAATGGATTCCATTAGTTTCTCTCTAACAAAACCGAATGATGATATCTAAACATTTTTAAGTGTGAGGAACTCCTAACATTTTGAGAGAGAGAATACTTGCTGCAGCATTACCACAGTACATCTCCAAGACTTCCAAACGGCAACCACACAAAACCAGCCTTGAGACGAAATTCTACAGCCTAAATGGCCCATTATGTAGCTTTACAACATGCTACATATTTAGCCTTCACAATCAAGGATGCTGTAAGTGTTTGCTTTACACTTTCCAAAATACAGCTCTTTTATATCCACAAATATATATAACTAAAATAATTTTCAATATCTGGATAGCTTGCAAAATTAACATCAGAATATCTGACCAAACTCAAAATGTCAGATTTATCAATATCCAAATACTCTCTTTATAGCTTTCAGTTCTCTATTACAGGATCGCTCAAGTATCTCCGAAATACACCTATAACATGCACAATGTCCAAATGTGTATAAGCTTGAGTATACAGTAATTACCCACAATAAGGCATACACAACACTCAATATGAGCTGTTTTATTTTTACTTTTGAGGACTTTGAGATTTCACAGTATGTCACTTTTCAATAAATGGCGCCTTAATAGGAGAACAATATACAATAAACCTACTCAACACTCAGTGTAGGTTCTATGAGACTAATAATGTATGCCTATTGATATGTCACGAAGAATCTCAATCCTTAAAACGAAATAAAGCCTCACTTAGATTCTTCATCCTGAAGTGACATGACGACATGAAATGTCTCATACAATAGGTCAGTGTCATTGGCTGCTATTTGATATCATCAATTTAGAGCACAATAACACATAACTACTCCCACTGACCTTGCAATAAATTCAAATTATCAAATGACAATTTTCTCCTCAAAATGACAATCTCATTACTTTATATATTGCAATCTGGATGCCTTTTAATGTTCGTAAATGAACTCCTTGAGTTCACAAATGATAGGATGATATTTTGTGAATTTTATATGTGCTAATATATTTTCTTTATTGATGTTTTATGCCTAAAAGAGCTTACTAATGTTTATTTTATGTTTTAGGTATTAAATATCAAAGTTGGAATAAAAAGAAGTTAAAAAGAGCAAAGTGCAGTATTTTCTGTCCAGCTTGAAAGATTGACGTTTTTGACCAATTTAACAACCTGATCTCAAGAAGTGGCCTTCATAGAAGTTGTAGAGGACTTCTCAAGGTTTCCAGAATGTCCAAGATCGCAAAAATCGGAGTTCATTTGATGGGTCAAACGTCTAGACAAAATCAGTACGAAATTCTGGGCAGAAAAACGAGATTGAGAAGAAATTCCAACAAAGCAAGTTCAAGACTAGATTTTGTTGAGAGAAGATAATTTCTTAATTTTATTTTGTCTTAGATCTGTAATTAATTAATAAAAATAGGCCTTAGGAATTTTACTTAGAAAATAATTGTAAAAAGATGATGAGATAAAGGTAAGAGTTTGACTAGTCAAATTACTTGTTTCCCAAGTAAACTCTTATCTGAATCCCACATTGCTTAGGAAAGTCTTTTAAACTCTTCCTTAGGCCTATATAAAGAGCACAAGGCTCTCATAAACAGGAATCCCTCAAATCCCTCAAATCCCTCACATCCCTCTTCTCCCTTTTCTCTTTTAGTCTTGTAGGATTTTCTTTAGGGTTTTTAATAAAATTTTATTTTTTTTTATTTTTAATTAGTTGCTGATTTTATTTATTATTTTTAATTCTGATTTTGTTTTCTTTATTTAAATTAATATTGTTTGTGTGTTCTTGCTTGCTACTTTATAATCTTGATTAGTAATTCTGATTTTATATTATTAAAGATTGATAGTTTAATTGTTTATTGCATCATAATTGTCTTCTTTCTAATATATAACTTGAATTATATGATCTTGAATATGTCTAGTGAGTAGTTTTCTTATTCAGTTATGAGGTAAATTAATTATTCTTGGGAAAAGCATGTTGTGAGATTCTTGAACCTATTATATAATTGTTGATTAAGTATCCAAGATTCTCTGAGCACATTATAATGATTGTTTGTTTGATTAGATAGGGTGCACACTATTTAGTTAAATTAAATAATCTACCGCCAGATTAAAAACATAAGTCCGTAATTGCTTGTGGAGTTAATCACTAGGGATGGAGGAGAATTAAGGTTTAGATTAAATAAACCGAGCTTATGTGTTTGTTATCTAATGTCAACCCATATCTTTCTTGTTGTTAATGCTGCTACAACTTATATCTAGAGAGCGTGTTCTAGGTAGGTTAAGTAGTTAGAGATTAGTTAAAGAGCTTGTTTTAACTAACGACTCAGTAAGGAAAGATGGTGTAACAGAGCTTGTTGTTATGCTACGGTTGACTATTTAATTGACAATAATATTTTGTAATCAATGATCAACATCAAAATCCAAGAATGATTGATTGCCTCGTAACTGAAGCTTTTTGCTATTTGTCTTTGATACTTAATAATTCTTGTTTTCTTTATTTTAGAATAGTCTCCAAAACCCCCAGATTTTCTTCTTCTTTCCCCAAATCCTAAAATTAGATTTTTAATTTAATAATTAATTTAAATAATTCAGTCTCTGTGGGTTCGACCCTTGCTCCGCTATCTACATAGTAGAGTTAGGAAATTTTATTTTTGGTGACTGACGACACTCATCAAATTTTGGCGCCGTTGCCGGGGATTGAATTTTTGTTCAAGTTAATTATTTTAATTAAAATCTGATTTTTTTTCTTTTCTTTTCTTTTCTTTTTCAGGGATTGCTTTTCTGACAAGGATTCTAGTCACAGACTTCAAAAGATTAGGGACTACATACAAGCAACCCAAAGCGCAGTGCCACAAACACCACAACATCCACCATCACTACCAGCCAAGACAAGAAGTAAGAGGCCTCTATGGAGCAAGCTTATGAACCATACTATAATTATGACCCATACTATAATTGTGAACCACACTACGATACCTACTATCAAGGATGGTGGGATCATTCTAATTTTAGTTATGGGAATCAATATGAGGTTTACAATATGCCATTCCAAGATACATATCAAGCTCCACCTCAAGACTCAGGTATGCCTCCACCTCAAGAATCAGGTATGTCTCTTGAAGATATTGTTAAGACTCTTGAGATTAAAACTTTACAATTGTCACAAGAGGCTGATGTTTATATTAAGAATATTGATCACCATGTGAGTCAAATAATGAATTCCATAAGTAACATTGAAGCTATGACCTCTCAACCTGTGGAGAATCCAAGAGATAATGTTACTAACATCACCTTGAAAAGTGAAAGGGAAATTGAATCCAAGGAAAGTGCACATGAAGATGTCGATGACTTTCTAGAAAGGGAGGATGAAACCGATTGCAATATTAAAGGTGGAGTTGTTGACATGCACAATGTAAAAAGGAGAGAGAATTTCGACAACTTTATAAAGCGCTATGAGGATGTTGAAATCAAGGAATTCAAAATTGAGGTAAGTGATAAACAAATTCCTTTTAATGCTTCTACTTACCCTCCTCCTTTTCCTGGTAGATTTGCAAAAGCTACAAACGAAGAGCAAGACAAGGAGACATTGAAGACATTTAGGAAAATGGAAGTTAATATTCCTCTCCTTGATGAAATTAATGATCAAGTGCCTTGTGATGCCAAATTTTTAAGGGAACTATGCACTTCCAAGAGGAAATTAAAAGGTGATGAAAAGCAAGTTCTTAAAGATGAGCTAGAAATAGCCACAAGCAAAAATCTTGAGAATGAGGAACTCGAGAAACCAATAAAAAAGTTGAGGTTTGGGATTGGATGATGGAAGGTGGAGCGGTCGAGCTAACGACATTAAACAAAGCGCTACTTGGGAGGCAACCCAAGGATGTAAAAAAAAAAGGGAGTATTTCTTTCCTTTACTTGTATTACCATTTGATTTTTGAGTTTTTATTGTTCTTCTTTGCATGCTAGACTTACTTTGAGGACAAAGTAAGATTTAAGTGTGGGGGGGAATATTGGTTTAAGAGTCTATAGAGTGTTTTTTTTAGGAAGTGGAAATTGAAAAAAAAAAAGGGTCAAATTTTTTTTAGAGTTTTAAAGATCATGATATGTTTACTTTCTTTTAAGGATTGATTCTAAACTAAAACAAAGTTTTATAAGAAAGTTGAGACTATTTTGATTGTTATTATTGTTGAAGTGAATACTTTCTAAAGAATTTATGTGAGTTCATGATTAAATATGATTGCTCATATGATATTGATAATGTGATTAGTTCATTGAAGTTGGTATAAGCAAAGGATAAATAGACAAGAACAAAAAAAAAAACATAAAAAAAGAAGAAAAATAGAGGTTGAAAGCTTTAAATTCTACTCCAATATTTTGAGTTACTCGATCTTGTTGATTAAATTCTTGAAGTGACTTAAAATATGAGTATGCAAAGCACTCTAAAAGAGGGCTTACTTGTTGAGTAACCGGGTGTTGGTATCACCAATATTAACATTCGCGTAAAAAGGCAAGTAAGTACTTAGGGAAACCATTATTGAAACCTCAAAAGAAAAAAAAAGAAAAAGAAGGAAGAGAAAATAGAAAAAAAAATTCTTGATCTATTGACTTTGTTTGTGGTAATGTAAAGTGGATAATTGCAAAGTTGGTGTTATATGTTTCAATTGTGTTGATTGTGAATTTTGCATGAATTTATTTAGAAGTATGCATGAATATGAGAAGTAATGATTAGAATATGATTGACTTGATTATTTGACTCTTGTTGAAGTTATGAGTTAAGAATTGAAAGATTTGAAAATATGTTCATGATCTTAATCTTGTTTTGAGTCTTAATTTTTAAATTTTCAGTTTTTTTTTGAATTTTTAGGATTGAGTCTTAAGTAAAAGATTTTGTGGGTATATCTTCTGAAAGCCCTCACGAGACACAACTCGTCCACTAGGGGTGACCTAGGGGTTTAAAGGCTTATTGCATATGCTAAATGCAATCGTGATTCCTACGAAAGTGAGTTAGGATTTAAGATTTGGAATTTAGGATTTAGTTCTTTAGGAAGTTAGTTTAGGTTTTGCTAGAGGACTAGCAAAAGCTAAGTGTGGGGGAATTTGATAGGATGATATTTTGTGAATTTTATATGTGCTAATATATTTTCTTTATTGATGTTTTATGCCTAAAAGAGCTTACTAATGTTTATTTTATGTTTTAGGTATTAAATATCAAAGTTGGAATAAAAAGAAGTTAAAAAGAGCAAAGTGCAGTATTTTCTGTCCAGCTTGAAAGATTGACGTTTTTGACCAATTTAACAACCTGATCTCAAGAAGTGGCCTTCATAGAAGTTGTAGAGGACTTCTCAAGGTTTCCAGAATGTCCAAGATCGCAAAAATCGGAGTTCATTTGATGGGTCAAACGTCTAGACAAAATCAGTACGAAATTCTGGGCAGAAAAACGAGATTGAGAAGAAATTCCAACAAAGCAAGTTCAAGACTAGATTTTGTTGAGAGAAGATAATTTCTTAATTTTATTTTGTCTTAGATCTGTAATTAATTAATAAAAATAGGCCTTAGGAATTTTACTTAGAAAATAATTGTAAAAAGATGATGAGATAAAGGTAAGAGTTTGACTAGTCAAATTACTTGTTTCCCAAGTAAACTCTTATCTGAATCCCACATTGCTTAGGAAAGTCTTTTAAACTCTTCCTTAGGCCTATATAAAGAGCACAAGGCTCTCATAAACAGGAATCCCTCAAATCCCTCACATCCCTCTTCTCCCTTTTCTCTTTTAGTCTTGTAGGATTTTCTTTAGGGTTTTTAATAAAATTTTATTTTTTTTATTTTTAATTAGTTGCTGATTTTATTTATTATTTTTAATTCTGATTTTGTTTTCTTTATTTAAATTAATATTGTTTGTGTGTTCTTGCTTGCTACTTTATAATCTTGATTAGTAATTCTGATTTTATATTATTAAAGATTGATAGTTTAATTGTTTATTGCATCATAATTGTCTTCTTTCTAATATATAACTTGAATTATATGATCTTGAATATGTCTAGTGAGTAGTTTTCTTATTCAGTTATGAGGTAAATTAATTATTCTTGGGAAAAGCATGTTGTGAGATTCTTGAACCTATTATATAATTGTTGATTAAGTATCCAAGATTCTCTGAGCACATTATAATGATTGTTTGTTTGATTAGATAGGGTGCACACTATTTAGTTAAATTAAATAATCTACCGCCAGATTAAAAACATAAGTCCGTAATTGCTTGTGGAGTTAATCACTAGGGATGGAGGAGAATTAAGGTTTAGATTAAATAAACCGAGCTTATGTGTTTGTTATCTAATGTCAACCCATATCTTTCTTGTTGTTAATGCTGCTACAACTTATATCTAGAGAGCGTGTTCTAGGTAGGTTAAGTAGTTAGAGATTAGTTAAAGAGCTTGTTTTAACTAACGACTCAGTAAGGAAAGATGGTGTAACAGAGCTTGTTGTTATGCTACGGTTGACTATTTAATTGACAATAATATTTTGTAATCAATGATCAACATCAAAATCCAAGAATGATTGATTGCCTCGTAACTGAAGCTTTTTGCTATTTGTCTTTGATACTTAATAATTCTTGTTTTCTTTATTTTAGAATAGTCTCCAAAACCCCCGGATTTTCTTCTTCTTTCCCCAAATCCTAAAATTAGATTTTTAATTTAATAATTAATTTAAATAATTCAGTCTCTGTGGGTTCGACCCTTGCTCCGCTATCTACATAGTAGAGTTAGGAAATTTTATTTTTGGTGACTGACGACACTCATCAACAAACTATATGTTCCATCTTAGGAACTATAATCTTTTAGGTTGCTTTATTTAGATATTTTACTGTCCAAGATGTAACTCCTAATCAAAATGAGCTACTAATCGTCATCTTAATTCGAAAAGAATCTTAGGCAGAAACAAGAAAGAAGGTTTTCACAGAACAAATTTCTTCTTATTGTTTAAAGCCTTGGCCAAATCTGGCTTTAAATCATCTACCTAATCTTTTAAGTCTCCATTTTGTCTACAATGATGTGACAACTGAAATAGATCCCATGCATCTTTGTGCAACATAGATGCTTACTCATCCTGCGTGACTAATATTCAACTCTAAGAGTTCGAATCAGGATAGTCTCCTGATAAATATCAGAATCAGAAGACACATGAATCTTACATTCATGTTCCTCTGTAAAGTCAGGTGCAGGTTCAAAATATGGTATTGGGATCAATCGTTGATTCCTTTGCTTTGTGGCTTTTCATCATCAAAAGATAACGTATATATGGGAATGATACAACAAAATGTATCTTAATAATGACTTTGTGGAGTTCACAACTCCCACTCTTTAAGTCATCTACTAAATAGATTGCATTGTCAGACTTAATGATTCTAGTGTCACATAACGAGAAATGAATTTAGAATCTTTCTAGCCGATATAATAGCCAACAAAATTGCCGCTGATAGGTTTCTTATCAAGTTTTCATGACTATGGGTTATAGCTCTTTTGCCTTACCTTATAACCCTAAACACAGAAAACGGCATAAAATCGGCTTAATGTCTGACTATAACTTGGGATGCATTTAGGAACTGGTCTTGCTTGGAGATCAACTTTGAATGTGAATTGCAGTTTTAATTTCACTCCACTCGAATTTTAAAGATTTGGAGTGATTAACATAAATTGTACCAGATCAGAATGTACGATTGACTGCAATTGTAATCTCATTCTGTTTCAATATTCCAAGCACCGTACACTAGGCGTCAATACATAATCCTATAGTGCACTTAACCGAAAACCGGTATATGATTTCGCCTAGCTTCATTATACCGAACATGATATTCATCACTACTATCTGATCATTGCCTTAAGCAGCGCAGCGGAATTAATCAGAATGCCTAAGGCCTCTATAAGATCAGATCTTTCACTCTATATGACCTAAATCAAAATGGTCTTTAGTGAAGGTGATGAAACACTTATATCCACTGAATACAGGATGTGGAAATGATCTACAATTGTCAGTATATATCAGCTCCTAATCATTTCAATATCTGCTAATCATGTCCTTAATATTAGCAGCAAGATATCCCTTAATACAATCTCTTCATGTGCCTCAAAATATCCCTAACCCATGCCACAACTTAATAGATTTCTTATCTATCCTATCATAATCAAAATCTACAGTCACATCATTCACTGTTGAAGAAAATTTGTTCAATATTGGGGTATAAGTCTACTGTATATAATCCATTACACAAAATGCCAGAATCAGTACACATGTTGTTACTAATTAGAAATACTTTTCTGTTATCGAAATGAAAAGTATAAACTGACAGTAGTTCCAAAATTGTCTTCAAAATGTAACAACAATCTGGCTATATTTTCAATATGGATTCTAACTCTATAACCTCAATTCACAACAATTTTCTCTTATTCTATCTCTGGTTGCTTATGGCTTTATCAATAATAGCACCGGTATTCAAACACCAATAGTTAGAGGGCATATCTTCTAGATTGGATTCAAAATAAAAGCTAACAATATGCCTTTTGCATATCTCAATCTAGAGGACTCTTGCAATCTACCTCTTGTGCCCAGGATTATTACAGAAGTGGCACACATTGATATTTAGAGATGTTTGTGAAACTAGAATGGGAAATAAACTTGATAAATTTCTTCTTCTAAAATGACCTTTTATTGAGACCTCTTAATAATATTTCCTTTTGGCCATAATATTTGGCATATGTCATCATTATGGCTAAATGAGATCTGTTAACCCGAAAGATCTCCCATTCTTGAATGACAATATCAATTTTGATATTAAAATGTCATACTTCCTTCTGCATTAAATGAGATCTGTAAAACTAGAAAATCTCCAATTCTCCATCCCAGAAGGAAGTAGTACTGAATCTGCCATATTTGTAATCAAACTCCTATTGCAACCTTTATCGATCTTATGCAAACTACTTTCTAATGACATCCATAAATACTTCTTGGTTTTCATTAATAGGAACACTTTCTCTGATGTGCTCATTAATGACATGTCCTTATAATCAGAGGATTCTTACTTGAGTGTTCCTAAATTTCAAATATTTTGTCCTCAAAGAGCTTACATTATTAGGTATAGTAGATAGATCGACTCTCGGGATTACTATCTAGTTCAATATGTCCCTAATCGTAAAGAATAATTCATGCTACCTATCTAATTTGATCCTACTAGAAATTCGATATGTGATAGTTGCACAATATGGAGGCTAGTGGAATGACTCGATAAATTCCACAATACACTACCGAGGATAAGACAAAACTAGTTGAATACAACCTGAATGATCGCCCACCGACAGGGTAGGAAGACTGTGTCATATCCCAACCAGAATCCTCTCAATCCCAAGCATCTCTAAAAGCAACTAACAATCCGACAGGGAGAGACTAGCCACTTCTAGAGATCTTAGTAAATTATGCAACTGCAACTATCACTATGCATTGCCTTATTATTATTATATCCTTAAAATTATCAGAATAAATCATCAAGAAAATCTTCATGACTATTCCTGCGACAGGCAAGTACTAGTCACTCCAATTAATGATTTATAATTTTAAGAATATTCACATAATTAATTGATCAAAATTAATTACATCCAAAATATGCAATTCATGAAGCATATGTAGTAATTTTAAATCTAATATTAATTAATTAAATTAATTTCACATAAATGTGAATATTCAAATAATAAGGCAATTTTCATTTCTATAGAGTTTATTTGTTTAAATAAATTATTAACAGAATGAGTAGCCCATAATCTAAAATGGCTCAAACAAAATACTCAAATAATTTATTTAAACTTATTTAATTAGGCCAAATATTTGTAATTTATGGGCATAAGTGTACATTTCAAAATTAAGTGAATTATGAATTAAATGAGTAATTAAATTTCTAGAAATTACTCCAAAATTAATTCCTCCAAAATTCACTTATATCACATTAATTTTGGGCTTAACAATTAATTATGGCTATTAAATAAAATTTTGTTATGACCAAAATTAATTATCCAAATGGCCCATAATTAATTAATCAAAATGGCCCTCAAAACTATAATATAAATTGGCCTTTTAATTAACTATGCAAAATAGCCAATAATTAATCCAAATTTAATAGCCAAATAAAATTAATTATTCAATATGGCCCCTAAATTAATAGGCAAAATGACCTCAAAATTAACTAATTTTAATTGCCCAAAATTAATTTAATACTAAATGGCTAATTAATAAAATTAAATATAAGCCCATAATTTAATAAAAATAATTTTGGCCTAAATTAATTAAAACATTAAGGCCTAATCAAAATAAAACAAATAATCTTTTGTTTTATTTTATTTTTAATAATGGGTGGCCCAAAATATTAAACAAATAATGACCCTAACATAATTAAACCAAAAAAAATGGCCCACTTCAAAGAATAGCCCAGCCAAAATTACCAAAATCGGCCCAAAAATTAAAAAAAATTTGCCCCAAAAAATCAGGCCCCAAAATCCAAAAAATAAGGCTCAAAATCGTACGGCCCAAAGAAAAAAAATTTAATTAAATTTTTTTTTTAATTTTCATTGGCGGGCGCGTGTCTTACACGCGCCCGCACAGCAGAATGGGGCGCGCACCTCGCGCCTCACGAAGGAATCGGGCGCGTGCACTCCACGCGCCTGACCTTCTTCTCCACGAACAGACCCGTTTTTCAGAAAAACGGGTCATTCGACCCGATCCAACCGAAAATAGACTTATTTCACGCCGTTTTTGCTCCAAATTAAGGGGTTTTTCACCCTTAAACATCATGCAACATGAATCTAACAATTTTAAGTCAAAAAATTGCAAGAAACGACATGGGTTTAAAAAATCCGAAAATGCAAAAGCTCAAAATGGAGCTTTAATGGCTTCTCTCTCTAGATCTGAAGCGGTTAGTGACTCTTTGGGTGAGTGGGCTCTGATGCCAATTGTTGGAATTTATTAAAACCTCACCAAGTCACTAACACGAAATTAAACGCGATAAAAACTGACCTGGATGCGGGTGAGAGCTCAATCCCGCTATGTCATATTATCACGTTGTTGAAGCCCTCCCCGATAGCGTTCCATTGACTGTCTTCGGACCTGAAACGGGATAAAACAAAAGAGTGAGAGAGAGAGGGAGAAACTACTCTCATCCCTCTTCAACGAAAGTTATGAAACTTAATGGGCCAGCCTCATATATATAGAGGTTGAGAGTAGGGACCTCCCTCCATGGGATTCATGTACAAACCTATCCTATTATAGGTTTATACACATATATTATAAATTTAAATATATTTAATTATGGGTCACACTTTATACATAATTATACTACTAAATTAACTTATATGATATTAATTATACTTAATTAGTCCACATTAATAAGATAATTCAACAAAATATTCATACATATCCTCCATAATAGCACCCTAACTTTCGGTGGGACCGCTGCATTCCATATTAGATTCGTTCTAGTTTAAGTTGGTGAAAGGTTTTACTTTTTTCTTATTTTGAAGTTCAAATTTTAGTTAAAATTCTCATGTCATCACTTTTATTTAAGTCTCATTTTCTGTGGGTTTGTATTTATTCAGTTAAATACAAATTTATTTGTTTGATTTAAATGTTTTCAATAATTATCACTATTAAAATCTCTTTTGTAATTTACTTTTTTTTATAATCTCTCTATATCTTTTTTTTTTAATTTGATTATTTATCTCTCAATAAAAAGTTACAATTAAGATTAGTTACGATGAGTCTTCTCTTGTTCTCTCTGTCTCTAAGAAAGCAGTGTAGGAGAAGTTAAGTGCCAGTCTTCGTTGATCGTAGTTTCTTCTTTGTTCCATTTAATAAGTTTGGGGCGTTGCTCTCATAAATCAAGGTGACTTAGTTTTTCTTTCTTACTGGGTGTTATTTTTCTTTGTTTCTTCAAGTTTGATTTTCTATGGCGGATAAGTTGGAAGCGTTGTATCGTACATCATCTGGTAGACAAGATGGGGAGAGTTTGGTTAGTTGGAAAATTGTTTACTACTTGCTTCTTTAACAAAGAAGCATTCATTAACACTATGCAGGTGATCTGGAGATTATCTCATGAACCGAATATTCTCATCTTTAATGACAACTTGTTTCTCTTCAAGTTTGCCTCTATTAAGGACAAAGATAGGGTGATTAAGGGTTCGCCATGGACTTTCGATCGGCAGTTAATTCTATTCTAAGAGTATAATGGCACTCTTACACCTGATGATTACATGTTTGAAGAGGTGTACTTTTGGATAAGGATGTATGGTTTACCTTTGGGGCAGTGTTTCAAATAGCGGCCGCAAAACATAATAGCGGTCGCTATCTCGCGGTAGCAGCAGTGGCCGCCACCGTTATTAAGGGAAAAACGGATGTGAATATAAATCACATCCATAACGGCCGTTATTGGCCGATAGCGGCAATAACGGCCGTTATTGGTTGCTATAGAGGCTGCTATTACTGCTACTGTCCATTCTCAGTTGAAATTGGGTATTAAAAAAAATTTCAGAATCAGCAAAAAAATTTTCAACAGAAGACTGATCAACAAAATCCAAAACAAATCCCTAGTTTCACACAATTATAATTTCATTTTCAATCAATAGAAATTCTCAAGAAACAACACCACAACACAATAATTAGGATGAGTTTTGATATTTGAAAGTAATTAAGAAACTTATTTAAAACTTAAAATCATTTACCTTTTCAAGTAGAATTAGAGCAAGGAAGGGGATTCTGTCACGTTTGTGGACTTTTTGGCTGCTGGTTAGTGAGAGGCTAAGCGACTATTGAGAGCTTTGTTTTGTAGTCATACTCTGTAGAAGCAGGGTAGAGAAAGACTAAGAAGAAAGGAAGGCACTAGGCGATGACGCAGTGGAGTGGTAGAGGCATGGCGGGGCGTGGCCTGGCGTGGGGCTATGGGCATCTTGGTTGCTGTCTGTCGACGGAAGCTGGGTTCCTGTCTGGAGAGAGTAGAGTCGACGAGGGAGAAAAAGAAAACAAGAGTGAGGTATGTGAGTGAGGGTGGGTGAGAAAGTGTTGTGATGAACGGTTGAGATAAGGGTGGTCATTGGGATGTTTGGGAATCTAGATTTTTGGATTTTGTTTTTATTAAATGTATATCAGATAATATTAAATTAAATTTGAAATTAAATTATAAATGTAATCTTTAGTTGAATTTCTATTGTAACTAAATACATAGCATTAAATATAATTATAACTCAAAAGATAAAGATAATATTGATATTTGATAATATAAATGATATAATTAATTTAGATGAAAAAATATTTGATAAAATTTGGATGAAAAATTCTTTAATAATTTAAATGAGAAATAATTAATACATTGATTTTTATTAATACATAATTATTTATCTTTAGTCTCTTAATTTGTTATTTTTCAATTACCATAAATGATTTTCTATATATGAATGCTTTACTATAATTCAAAAAAAAATTATAAGTAACATTTTTTTACATAAATATTAACTTAAAATATCATAAATTATTTTAAAAATTATAAAATAAGACTTTTTATAATTATAATTATAATTATTACATTTTGTATAAAAGTTGTGTGAAATTTAAAAAAATTCATGACCGCGATGGCCGCGATGGTTTTCGTTATTTCCGCAACCGCGATAAACGCAATGCGACCGAAAACTTGGTCGCGACTGCAATTTAAAACAATGCTTTGGGGTTCCTAATGAATGATAAGGTGGCAGAAAAGGTGGGTTGTCATTTGGGAAGATTAGTTACAATGGATGGTTCGACCTCTCAACCAGGGCATGGCAGGTTCTTGAGAATTCGTGTACTTGTAAATTTCATGCAACCATTGTGAAGATTCATCTTTTTGCATGACGAGAGGGGGGAACACCAGCGGTGGGATGCCTTGCGTATGAGAGATTGCAAATGTTCTGCTATGATTGTGGTCGGATTGGACATACTGATAAGGAATGTGACAATCAATCTATTGGTACTGAAGCGAGGCCTTCAGTTCAACAATACGGGGAGTGGATGTGAGCCTCGTCGTTGACTAAACGAGGCTACCAAGCGTACGGTGTGTCTAATTAGTTGTATGTCCAATAGTATTGGCAGTCAAGTGGGGAGGATCTAGTGGAAGTCAGGACAAGCGGGATAGCTGCTGATGACCATGCACAGCACAATGCACGATGGCAGTTGTTCTCTGAAGCAGTTACCCTCGACAAGATTTAAGACAAGTAACGGTCCAGGCAGTTAATGTTTCTCCCATATATGATCCACATGGCAAAGGGAAAATTGTTGATCATCCAATGGTTACTTGCCCTAAACTCCCTCCTGACAGAGTTTTCAATTGCACTTTGGGGACGAGTGCTATTGTGGCAAAGAAGACATGGAAGAAAAGGGCAAGAATAGTGAAATCACTTTCGGACAGTCTCTCTAAGATCTCACCAAAGCGGCACTGTGTTCCTGAAAGAATGGAGTTAAGAGAGGTGGTTGTCTCAGATGCTTTGCATACTGACCAGCCTATCTCTTCTCATTCTCAATACACGGCGCAGATTGGTTTCCAGTCCCGTTGTCCAATATGAAAATCATTGCCTGGAGCTATTGTGGGCTTGGGAACCCACGACTAGTTTGTGCTCTGATAGAGCACATCAATCTTCAAGCACCCCATGTAGTTTTCTTATCGGAGACAAAACTTCATGCTTCCAAGGTGGAGATAATTAAATAAAGATGTGGAATGGTTAATTGTATTGGTGTGCATGCTGATGGCACCCGAGGAAGATTTGCTTTGATGTGGTTATCTTCGGTTACTCTTTCATTACAAAGCTGTCACATCCCGTATCCACATTTTTCACGTAGTTCCACACATTTTATATGGTTAGGCTGTCTACGATGCCTTACTTTGCTTTTTTCTTATACAATAACTATTTAACAACTGTAATTTATAATTACTAAAATATTTATATGCCGAGAATTTATTTATCATTACATCCCTTGTTTAATTTCCAACACTATAGTACTGTAAAATATGTCTGAACATATAAAATAAATGATTATACCTTTAGGATATAAGCTCACTGCCTCGAGGCATGATATGCGCAGCCAACAATCCCCGAATGCAAATCACACAGTCATTGGAAGTACTCTGTAGATGTTAGAATAAAAGGGTAAGCAAACCACGGCTCAGTAAGAGAATTATTTGTAAAACTAGATATTCCGAAATCTATATGCAATGAAAATCCTTATTTTCCTATAGGTGCTTTAGAACCGATATAGGAAAGATACTATAGTCGGCTAGGGATCCGAATGGAGTAAGGAATGTATTTTGAAATACTTGTCTTGTCCTGTCCTGGAACCTAGAAGCGACTATAAGGAGTAATTATTGTTGTTGAGATCAATCCCTTTTCCATATCATTCATATTCCTTTCAAAATAATGCTTTTATAAAATAAAGCATTTAAACAATTAAACTAATATTCATATATTCTTTAAAAAGAATATTAGTTTAAATAACTGTAATATTTATTTAAACTCATTTCACATATCATTGTATAAGTCATCAACAATATAGTACTCCATGCAGTACAGTAAACTGTTAGAAATCATTTTCCTTTTCTAGAAAAACATATTCATATACCTTTTGCGTTTAAACACATTTTTCATATCACATATCATTTCATATCTCATAAAAGTAGAGACTAAGGCATCACCCAGAATATATCATGCTAGAGAGAAAGTACCCTGTAGGGTAATGATAATCATGTCAGATCTATGGTCATAGTCTAGGGTAGTCCTTAATCAAACACTAATCAGGTGTCAACCAAGACTAAATACATATCACATGTCACATATCACGTATCACATATCACATATTACATATCGGCTTTCATAATCATAATCATATTTTCATAATCATATCACCTTTATGGAAATAAAGAAAATCAATAAATTTTCAATCAGTCCATAAAGGATTTTATTAAATCATAAAGTATTTTATTAAATCATAAAGTGAATATTTACGGAAAATAATTTATAAAATATTCACTTTCCATCTTTTCATCTCATAAACCATATCATATGGTGTAAACATGTAAGAAGAATATTATGTATTCTCACTTTTAGCCAAATTGGCAACATGAATATTTAAATAATATTTTTTGGTATATTCATGTTTTATGAAAAATAATTAATTTCTCATTTTCAAGGCTAGGAATTTATCAAATCATGTAATTAAATATTTTCTAATAATTTTAGAAAATATTTTATAAATTTTCAGCAACATAATGACTGCTATTTCCTTAGCCCTTCTGCAAATTAAACACAGTTCCATATATAACAAAGAGCCATAATTCCACGGATTTCAATGCATTTCATTCCAAAAATATTCTTATAAAATTATATGCATAATAATTACGCATTCGAAATATCACTACAGTTTACATACGCATTCCTTACCTGTATAGCATAACCGAGCTCTTCAGATGCACCACTCGCAATTCATTATTCCCGGCCTGCAAATAATTCCACTAAAATTATTAACTAATTAAATACTTATTTTTAAGCTATTTTTTAAATCTAAATGCAGCCTCCTTAAACACTGCAAATATTTTTGCAATATAATTCCTACCGATAACATAGCGTAACTTCCTCATTTTGCGTCGGAATTTAAATCCGAGCATACTAGTAGATTCCTCGTAACTCCTATAGTCATAATCTACCCTCAAAACATCAAAACCACCCATGAATGTAATCCCCCTTACCTTGGCTGAAATTGATGGGTGGTGATTTTGAGTGATTTTCAACAATTCAATGCTTAATTCATGTTCTATCATGCTTAAGAACTAATTTGGCACCCATTTTGAGCTTAAAACACAATGAGACACCATGACACCATGCTTGGCCGAATGCTTCATCCATGGTGAATTTTCATTTTCAATTTTTCAAGATTTAGACAAACCCATGGCTAGAAACATGATCACTAAGCTTAGATGAATTGATTCATGCCATTAGATTCAAGAAAAACACAAAGAATGGTGAACTTACCAAGCTTGGCCAAAACTTTGGGGAGTTGTTTCTCCTTTTATAGTGCCTTATAGGATGAGATCTTGGTGTAGAATTGTAGAGGAGAAAGAGAGGATCAATTTTGGTGTATAAATTGTATGGAAATTCTAATTAGATCAAGACATCTAAATTTGAATTTTTTTCCTTTCTTTTTTTTTCTTCAAAATGTCGTGTGTTTCATTGGGGAAGAAGGTGAACAGTGACTTCATTTGCTGAGTGGGTTTTAATGAGGATTCTGAAATTTTATAAATTACCAAAATGCCACTAGTTATGCAATTTAGACGATTTTGCCCTTATGGTCTCGTTGGCGTAAAAATCATGTAAACGTGCTCCAAATTTTTGGATTCTAGTTCCAAATGGTCATATTAAACATATCTTGATGATTGGAAGTGGTTTCGTTGAAGCACGGTGCACGAATAGTGATAAATTACGATTTTACCCTTATCGAGTAAATCGAATAAATTTATGATTTAACCACCGATTTAATTAAATCCAAGGCCACTATCTTAAACTCCTTTTCATGTAGAATATCATGATATTTTTACTTTGTCCCAATTTATTTTGATTTAAGAGGAATTTACAAAAATACCTTTGGCATATATCCGTCATTTTCTAATTTTACTTACCAACAACTTCAAATACTGAAAATAAATTAATTTCAAGCCTCTAAAATTTCCTCTTTATAATCATTTCACCATCTGTACACTATTTCCACATTCATAATTTCATATGGGCGCGAAATCCAAGTGGGGCCCACATCATTGTATACTTATACTTCATAATTATTTACAAAGTAAATCATTTATTAATAAATAAATGAATAACTATACATGTACAGTACAAAATAACTGGTTCTCACATTTTCTCCTCACCTTAGAAAATTCAGTCCTCCGAATTTCATTTAGACCACTCACTGAAACAGCTCTAGGTACTTCTCCCGCATCAGGCTCTCTAACTCCCAGGTCACCTCCTCCTCGAAATGGTACTACCAGAGCACTGTCACCAGTGGAATAGTCTTAGATAGCAATACTTTGTCCTTCCGATCCAAGATTCGAACTGGTCTCTCCACGTAACTCATATCCTCTCGGATATCTAATGGCTCATACTGAATCACATGGGAGGATCTAGATGGTATCTTCTGAGCATCGAGACATGAAATACATTATGCACAGCTAACAACTCTGGTGGTAGTGCCAATCTATATGCAACACCTCCTATTCGATCTAAGATCTCGAATGGTTCAATGTATCATGGACTCAACTTCCCTTTCCTACCAAATCTCATAATACCTTTAAATGGGGAGATGAGAACTCAAGTGGTCGGTGTCTCCTGTTTGCATAACTCTTTTACCTACTCTAAGCTGTCCGTAGTCTCTCACAAATAATCTGTACATCCATAGATGCCTGCTCTACCAGATCGGGAGCTATAGCTTTCTGTCTCCCACTTCTTCCCAAGATATGGGCGATCTACATCTTCTACCATATAACGCATCTTATAGTGCCATGCCGATACTCGTATGATAGCTATTATTATAAGCAAACTTGACTAGTGGTAAGTGGTCGTCCTAGGAGCCCTTAAAATCCAGCCCACACGCCCGTAACATATCCTCGAGCGTCTGTATCACTCACTCATACTGCCTATCAGTCTGTGGATGAAAGGCAGTGCTGAAATCCAGTCGGGACCCCATAGTCTCCTGAAATCTCTCCCAAAATGGGGATGTAAACCGGGAATCCCTATTCGATATGATACTCACTGGAACACCATGTAGCCATACTATCTCCTGTACATATAAATTGGCTAAGACAGTGAGAGGATTTGTGGATTTGATGGCTAAGAAGTGGGTGGACTTCGTCAATCTATCTACTATCACCTATATAGCATCGTGACTCCTCCGGGTCCTAGGCAAACCCATAATAAAGTCTATCGTAACATGCTCCCATTTCCACGTAGGAATCGGTAGAGACTGCACTAAACTGGCAAGCTTCTGGTGCTCAATCTTAATCTGCTGGCATGTGAGACATCTAGCTACAAACTGTGTTATGTCTCTCTTCAACTTCGGCCACCAATAAACCCTCCGTAAATTTTGGTACGTCTTAGTACTGCCTGGGTGCAGAGTGTACTTGGAGGTATGGGCCTCTGTAAGAATCATATCTCTAAGTTGCTTATCACTGGGAGCACAGATCCGACCTCGAAACCTTAGAATCCTATCGGTGCCAATCTCAAAATCTAACTGTACTCCCATCTGTACCTAATTGGCAACCTGTATGCAATAATCATCTATCCTCTGAGCATCCCTGATCTGTCCCATCAAATCTGGCTCAATCCTAAAACTGGCTGTAAATCCATAACTCTCAGAGGCAACTACACTAATACTAAGCTTGAGAACTGCTCTAGCAAGTTATGCTCCCTAACCATTATATAAGATACCATCACCATGTGTTTCCTGCTCAAAGTATCTACCACCACTTTCGCTTTCCTCGGGTGGTATAATATCTCGCAGTCATAATCCTTAAGTAGCTCTATCCATCTACGCTGCCTCATGTTCAACTCACACTGCAAGAACAAGTACTTCAGACTCTTATGGTCTGTGTGGATCTGGAAGGTCTTACCATAAAGATAGTGCCGCCATATCTTCAGTGCAAACACCACAGCGGCTAACTCCAAATCGTGGGTCAGGTAATTCTTCTCATGCTCCTTAAGCTGCCGAGAACCATATGCTATAACCCGACCATTTTGCATCAAGACACACCCTAATCCTTGCGCGGAAGCATCAGTATACACCGAGAATCCACCTGATCCATTGGGCAAGGCTAACACTGGACCAATAGTAAGTCTTCGCTTCAATTCTTGTAAGTTGCGCTCACACACATCTGACCACTCAAATCTAACATCTTTACGTGTGAGTCGCGTCTACGAAGCAGCTAATCTAGAGAACCCCTCGACAAACCATCGGTAATATCTGACTAGACCCAAGAAACTCCTAATCTCAGTCACAGTCGTTGACCTCTCCCACTGAACTATGCCCTCTATCTTGGACGGATCAACATACACCCTGTCCTTAGACACCACGTGTCCTAGAAATATCACATGATTCAGCCAGAACTCACACTTACTGAGCTTAGCATATAACTTTCAGTCTGTAAAACTATACGAAGATGCTGCTCATGCTTCTCCGGAGACTTAGAATACACCAAGATATCATCTATAAATACTATCACAAACCGATCCATAAAGGGCTTAAACACCTCATTCATCAACCCCATAAATGCTGTAGGGGCATTAGTCAACCCGAATGACATCACCATAAACTCGTAGTGTCCATATCGAATCCGAAATGCTGTCTAAGGAACATTTGAATCTCGAATCTTAAGTTGATGATAACCCGATCGGAGATCAATCTTAGAAAATACCTATGCACCTCTCAGCTGATCAAACAAATCATTGATCCTGGGTAAGGGATACTTATTCTTGATGGTGGCCCTATTCAACATCTTGTAATTGATACATAACCTCAGGCTGCCATCCTTCTTCTGATAAATAAAACCGGTGCACCCCATGGAGACACACTAGGTCGGATAAACCCCTTATCCAATAACTCCTGGAGCTTCTTAAGCTCCTCCAACTCTGTCAATGCCATCCAATACGGGGGCTTAGAAATTGGCTCTGTGCTGAGTACCAAATCAATAACAAACTCCATCTCCCTATCCGGTGGTAACCTTGGTAAATCCTCTAGGAATACGTTTGGAAAATCCCTGACCATAAGAATCTCATGTAACTCGGGATGTCTCTTCTCCACATCCTCCACATAGGCAATATAACTTTCAAAACATTCACATAACATTGAAACAATTTAGTAAACATCTCATTTTATTATAATTTATCATAAAGCTTTACAACATATCTTTCTAGTTGAGAGAAGATGACAAACTTAGTCTAACAATCTAAGGTTACAAAATTTGCAGCTAAATAGTCCATTCCTAATATTACATCAAAATCGTACATCGTTAACAAAATTAGGTTAGTTGTCATATTCTTCTCTCCTAACATTACTTTACAAATCCTATAGACTACATCTGTCGTTTGAACTTCTTTAAAAGGTGTATTTACTTGTAAGGTATATCCTAACGGCTTCGATTCTACTGAAACTCTGTTAGCACAAGTAGGCGATATAAATGAATGAGTCCAGCCAAGATCGAGTAATGCCAAAACAGGTGTATCAAAAATATAGATTTCTCCTTCAATCACATCAATAGATGCATTAGCAGTCTCCTGGTCTAATGCATACCCCTGTCCTTGGGTCACGGGCTTCTTACCCTTCTTCGTTATAGTCGCCCGTCTCGGTTAGGAGGGTGTAGCTCTCTCAGTCTCAATTGGAGCTGTAGGTGCTGGTAACGCTGGAATAGGGGCTGGAGTGGTAGATGCAGCTGACTCCCGTAACATCGGGCAATCCCTTATCAAATGCCTTGTTTGCCCATATCTAAAATAGGCCTTAGTAATCAGATAAGAAGGCCCTGCACCATACGACCTACCACACATCGTACGCTTGGTCGCAAGACTCCTCTGTATCGAGGTAAGGCCAATAATAAGGGCAATAATGGCTGATCTCGTAACTCCACCCTCTGTAATTTGGATGCCCGATGGTCTAACCCTCTTAGGCTGATCTTTACCTGCTTTGTCCTCTAGGCCCCACTTCACCTTACCCTTTCTCTTAAACTTCCTGTTAGATGCTGGCTCAGTATAACACTGCTCAAAGTCCTGCTTGCATAACTGAGCTCGCCTGACCGCCTCATCATATGTCCTGATGTTGAATGGAGCCAACTTCGATCTAATCGAATGTCTTAGCCCAGCCTTAAATCGGTCAATCTTATGCCGCTCACTAACCTGTGTCAGTGGATCGAATCTACTAAGTGTCGTGAATCGTGTCTCATACTGATCCATCGTCATGCTACCCTGTACTAACTCCATAAACTCCTGTTGTAACTTTTTCTGGGCAGTATTTGGAATATACTGCGACGAATTGCATCCTTAAAAATCTGCCAAGAAATAACCGAATGCTGGGTGAATAGGACTGTCTGCGAGGACTTCCACCAGTGCTCCGCATCATCTGTCATCTGGAACACTACTAGTCTAACTCCTCAGTGTCTGAACATCTCATATACCTGAACAGCTTCTCTATAGCTGTAATCCACTGCTCTGCCACCAGTGGGTCCCTATCACCCTTAAACTTCGGAGGATTAAGCTTAGTAAATTGTCGCACCATAGCTACATCACAATACGACTCTACATCCCTAGGCGGCTGTACTAGTGGTGCAGGTGGTATGGCCTGTGCCTACTGTACTGGCTATGGTATAGGCTGAGGCTCGAGAATCGGCTGTGCAGGTAGTGGTGGAAGTGGTGCAACAAGTGGAGTTGCGGCTGCCCTTTCCCTCTTAGATCTATTGGTAGCTCGATCAGCATTATATATAGTAATAAAATCTGCTAACATCCACTCCATCCTATTCATTCTGGTATTAAGGCTTTCAGGCTACGGAGGGAGTGCGGGTTTTGGGGCAGGCTCCGATGCTGGCTCTGGAATAGGTGCCGCCCTACCGCGTCTTCTACCTCATCAACCCCTATGTCCACTAATATCTGCACAGCACAACCAATTTATCAATTTTCGATTAGTGACTTATTTATATATCCAGACTATATAGTACTACAGGGGATGTAATCCATTTCACTTTATCCTAAGATACCGATAACATCAGACCAACCTTGCTCTGATACTAATAAAATTGTCACATCCCGTATCGATATTTTTCACGTAGTTCCACACATTTTATATTGTTGGACTGTCTACAATGCCTTACTTTCCTTTTTCCTTATACAGTAACTATTTAACAATTGTAATTTATAATTATTGAAATATTTATATGCCTAGAATTTATTTATCATTACATTCCTTGTTTAATTTCCAACACTGTAGTACTGTAAAATATGTCTGAACATATCAAATAAATGATTATACCTCCAGGATATAAGCTCGCTACCTCGGGGCACTATATGCGCAGCCAACAATCCCCGGATGTAAATCACGTAGTCACTGGAAGTACTCTGTAGATGTTAAAATAAAAAGGTGAGCAAACCACAGCTCAATAAGAGAATTGTATGTAAAACTAGATATTCTGAAATCTATATGCAATGAAAATCCTTATTTTCCTATAGGTGCTCTAAAACCGATATAGGAAAGATACTATAGTCAGCTAGGGATTCGGATGGAGTAAGGAAGGTATTTTGAAATACCTGTCTTGTCTCGGAACCTAGAAGCGACCATAGGGAGTAATTATTGTTGTTGAGATCAATCCCTTTTTTATATCATTCATATTCCTTTCAAAATAATGCTTTGATAAAATAAAGCATTTAAACAATTAAACTAATATTCATATATTCTTTAAAAAGAATATTAGTTTAAATAACGGTAATTCTCATTTAAACTCATTTCACATATCACTGTATAAGTCATCAATAGTATAGTACTCCATGCAGTACAGTAAACTGTTAGAAATCATTTTCCTTTTCTATAAAAACATATTCATATACCTTTTGCATTTAAACACATTTTCCATATCACATATCATTTCATATCTCATAAAAGTGGAGACTAAGGCATCACCCAAAATATATCATGCTAGAGAGAAAGTACCCCGTAAGGCAATGATAATCATGTCAGATCTATGGCCATAGTCTAGGGTAGTCGTCAGTCAAACACTGATCAAGTGTCAACCGAGACTGAATACATATCACATGTCACATATCACGTATCACATGTCACATATCAACATGATATGGGGCCAAGTAGTCTCAAAACAATATTTTCATAATCATATCACCTTTATGGAAATAAAGAAAATTAATAAATCTTTAATCAGCCCATAAAGGATTTTATTAAATCATAAAGTGAATATTTAGGGAAAATAATTTATAAAACATTCACTTTCCATCTTTTCATCACATAAACCATATCATATGGTGTAAAACATGTAAGAAGAATATTATGTATTCTCACTTTCAGCCAAATTGGCAACCTGAATATTTAAATAATATTTTTTGGTATATTCATATTTTATGAAAAATAATCAATTTCTCATTTTCAAGGCTAGGAATTTATCAAATCGTGTAATTATATATTTTCTAATAATTTTAGAAAATATTCTATAAATTTTCAGCAGCATAATGACTGCTATTTCCTTAGCCCTCCTACAAATTAAACACAGTTCCATATATAACAAATAGCCATAATTCCAAAGATTTTAATGCATTTCATTCCAAAAATATGCTTATAAAATTATATGCATAATAATTACGCATTCGAAATATCACTACAGTTTACATACGCATCCATTACCTGTATAGCGTAACTGAGCTCTTCGGATGCACCACTCACAATTTATTATTCCCAAGCTGCAAATAATTCCAATAAAATTATTAACTAATTAAATACTTATTTTTAAGCTATTGTTTAAATCTAAATGCAGCCTCTTTAAACACTATAAATATTTTTGCAAAATAATTCCTATCGGTAACATAGCGTAAATTCCTCATTTTGCGTCGGAATTTAAATCCGAGCATACTGGCAGATTACTCGTAATTCTTACAATCATAATCTATCCTCCAAACATCAAAACCAGCCATGAATCTAATCCCCTTCACCTTAGCCGAAATTGATGGGTGGTGATTTTGAGTGATTTTCAACAATTCAATGCTTAATTCATGTTTAACCATGCTTAAGAACTAATTTGGCCCCCATTTTGAGCTTAAAACACAATGAGACACCATGACACCATGCTTGGCCGAATGCTTCATCCATGGTGAATTCTCATTTTCAATTTTTCAAGATTTAGACAAACCCATGGCTAGAAACATGATCACTAAGCTTAGATGAATTGATTTATGCCATTAGATTCAAGAAAAACACAAAGAATGGTGAACTTACCAAGCTTGGTTGAAAGTTTGGGGAGTTGTTTCTCCTTGTATAGTGCATTATAGGATGAGATCTTGGTGTAGAATTGTAGAGGAGAAAGAGAGGATCAATTTTGGTATATAAATTGTATGGAAATTCTAACTAGATCAAGAGATCTAAATTTGAATTTTTTTTCCTTTCTTTTTTTTTCTTCAAAATGTCGTGGGTTTCATTGGGGAAGAAGGTGAACAGTGACTTCATTTTCTGAGTGGGTTTTAATGAGGATTATGAAATTTTATAAATTACCAAAATGCCACTAGTTATGCAATTTGGATGATTTTGCCTTTATGGTCCCACTGGCCTAAAAACCGTGTAAACGTGCTCCAAATTTTTGGATTCCAGTTGCAGATGGCCATATTAAACATATCTTGATGATTGGAAGTGGTTTCGTTGATGCGCGGTGCACAGATAGTAAGAAATTATGATTTTACCCTTAACGGGTAAATCGCATAAATTTTCGATTTAACCACCGATTTAATTAAATCTAAGGCTAGTATCTTAAACTCCTTTTCATGTAGAATATCATGATATTTTTACTTTGTCCCAATTCATTTTGATTTAAGAGAAATTTACAAAAATACCCTTGGGATGTATCCATCATTTCCCAATTTTGTTTGCCAACAACTTTAAATACTGAAAATAAATTAATTTTCAGCCTCTAAAATTTCCTTCTTATAATCATTTCACCATCTGTACACTATTTCCACATTCATAATTTCATCTGGGTGCGAAATCCAAGTGGGGCACACATCATTGTATACTTATACTTCACAATTATTTACAAAATAAATCATTTATTAATAAATAAATGAATAACTATACATGTACAGTACAAAATAACTGGTTCTCACAAAAGCCTTTCACCTAATCATATTGATGCTATTGTTTTTTAGGAGAATGGCCATAGTAATTAGTGGTTGACTGGGTTTTACGGCTCCCCATTTCTTTCACAAAAGATTGAATGTTGGGAATTGTTGAAGAGATTGGCTGTTGCCTCATCCTTACCATGGCTTTGCTTGGGCGACTTTAATGAAATACTCTGGCAATATGAGAAATAAGGGGGTCGTATTCGGCCTGAAAGCCAGATGCAGGCTTTTCGTGATGTAGTGGAGTTGTGCTGTTTGGAGGACCTAGGCTATACAGGTTGTTGGTACACTTAAGAGAGGGGTAATGATCTGTGTTCACGTATCTGTGAAAGGTTAGATCAGTGCCTTGCAACATCTAGTTGGATGGAGCAATTTCCACCCCATGGAGTATCCCACTTACTTCTAACAACTTCTGACCATTGCCCATTGTTGGTTGATATAACTTGTTGCTCTCATCAGTGGGTACCTTAGAAGCGAAGAGTTCACTTTGAGGCAATCTGGGCAGAGGAACCAGAGAGTGAACATTTAGTTCAGTAAGAATGGTATGTTCAGGGTTCAACTCTCTCTAGGAGAAACTTGCAAGGACTATTAAGGAATTTCTAAGGTGGGGTAGGCACAAGTTTGGATCTAATCGCCGTAAGCTTCAACAGCTTTATCGGGAGATGGATGAGTTGAGACAAAAGTCTACTACCACCAAGCATTTTCAACAGTCCACAGCTTTGAATCAGGAGGTTGATGCACTCTTGGCACAAGAACAAACATAGTGGAGGCAACGATCACGTGTGTAGTGGCTTAAAGAGTGAGACAAGAACACTTCTTTCTTTCATCGACAGGCCACAACTTAGAGATGAACAAACACTACTACTAGTTTGGATGATGGGAGAGGGGTTAGATGCACATTTGCTACGGATATAGTCGATATTGTTGTTACTCATTTTTCGCAACTTTTTCTATCAAATGTGGTGATGCCTTCATCTTTGGTATTTGATGCTGTTCAGAGAGCGATCACCTCGGACATGAATCAAAGGCTGCTAGAGGATTTTTACCGCTGCCGAGGTGAAGGAAACAATCTTCCAAATGCATCCAACAAAAAGCCCAGGACCAAATGGCTTACCTGCTCTATTTTATCAGAGGTACTGGCATATTATTGGTCATGACATGGTGAGTTTTTGTTTGCAATGTTTAAATGGACAACATGGGTTTGACGACATAAACTCTACCTATATTTGCCTCATCCCAAAGGTGAAGAATTTGACTAACATATCACAATATCGGCCAATAAGCCTTTGTAATGTGCTGTATAAGATTGTCTCTAAGGTACTCTCTAACAGGTTAAAGCACATTTTGCCATCTTGTATTAGCCAAGAGCACAGCTCTTTCATGCCAGGTCGACTCATTACAGATAATGTTGCTGTAGCTTATAAGGTCTTGGACACTATGAGGAAGAAAAGGAAAGGGAAGGCTGGATTTTTCTTATTGAAGCTCGATATGACAAAAGCCTATGATAGGTTCTTGGAGCAAATGATGGTTAGGCTAGGTTTTGCGAATCGGTGGGTGTCCTTGATAATGCAGTGTGTCACTACTGTTTCTTACTCTTTGTTGATAAATGGGGTTCCCATGCAGACTATATATCCACAACGTGGGTTGAGACAAGGGGATCCACTCTCCTCTTATCTCTTCCTTATTTGTGCAGAAGGATTATCTGCCTTGTTACATGCGCACCAAGCAGGGGGTAGACTAAAGGGAGTTCACGCAAGTCGAGAAGGACTAAGACTGACCCATCTATTTTTTGCTGATGATAGCCTTCTTTTTGCACAAACCACTCTTGGTGAAGTTAATCAACTCTTGAGAGTAATTTGGAGCCAAAGAAGGAATAGGCTTTGACCATTTGGCTTGGGCTTGAGCTTGCTTGGCTTGGGCCTGGACTTGCTTGGCTTGGCTTGGGCTTGGGCTAGAGCTTGGGCTATTTTAAAAGTCAAAGATGGGCACTTGGGCACTTGGGCACTTAGGGCACTTGGGCTCTTGGCTCTTTGACTTAAGTCAAAGTTTTATTTTTTGACAGAATATTTTAAATTCGATTTTGAATTTAAAATTATTTTAACTGTTTCAACAGACATATTTTCGATTATATGTCTGGAACGGTTATGTCTGAAATGAATGGTTGTTATTTAACAGAAAATCACAACCATTCATTTATGTCTCTTCATACTCTATATAAGAGTGATGATTTCCAGAAAAGACTTACTCTGCATTCTTACTTTTCACGAAAATTCTGAAGGCTTTGTTGTATCCTGGGGTAACTTGCTTCTGTGTGAAGCAATATTACACTCAAGATAGTGTAACTCTACACGCCTTAAAGCCATATACTCTGATTATTTACTAACAATTTGAGTGTAATATTTCATTTGATATGACAAAGGTTACCAATCTTGTGTTTATCAATCAACAAGATCCTGTCAAGTTGAACCAGTTTGATAGGACAAACTTCACCAGATGGAAGGACAAGATGAAGTTTCTTTTGACAACTTTGAAGGTGTCCTATGTTCTGGATCTAAATGTGTAGCCACTGGCATGCCCTACACCAAAAGACACAGATACAGTGAAGGAAGAAAGAAAGAAAAGTGCAGAAGATGAACTGGTGTGTCGTGGTCACATCCTCAATTCTCTTACAAACAGATTTTATGATTTATACTCCAACTATACATCACCAAGAGAGATATGGACTGCCTTGGAAACAAAATACCAGAACAAGAAAAAAGGTACAGATAAATTCCTAGCACTAAATTATTTTGATTTCAAGATGATTGATAACATGCCAGTCATGGATCAAGTCCATGAACTACAAATACTGGTTTCTAGACTTAGAGAATTGGAAGTAATTGTTCCTGACACTATACAAATCAGAGCAATTCTGTCCAAGTTGCCTCCTTCATGGAACAATTACAGGAAAAAGGTCCTGCAGACACCAGACAGTTTCACACTGGAACAATTCCAGACTCATTTACAAATTGAGTGTGAAACTCATCTCAGGGATGAGAAACTCCAGAAAGAGAAGGCAGTGAATTCAAATGGGAATTCACAAGTAAATGCCATAGGAAGCAACTCTGGAAAGTTTGCAAACAAGTCTGGAAAGAATCAGAACAACTTCAAAGTCCAGAAAACTGGTGGATTTAAGAAGTTCAACAATTATAAGAAGAAGAAGGCCTGCTTTCATTGTGGAAAGAAGGGGCACTACATTAAAGAATGTAAAGTCAAAATTGCAGAAGACAAGAAGAATAAAGACAATGGTTCTAAACAATCTACTCAAGCCAATATGGTTGTTGAAGATGACATGAACTTTGTTGCCATGGTTACTGAATTGAACATGGCAACAAGTGCAGGAACCATGGAGTGGTTTCTTGATTCTGGAGCCACAATTCATGTCTGCAACAACAGGGAGTTCTTCAGCACTTACACTGAAAAAAACAGTGAAGTCTTTATGGGAACCATGCTCCTGTCAAAGTGCTGGGAAAAGGGAGTGTGATGATTAACTTCACTTCTGGACAGAAACTAACTCTTCTCAATGTGCACCATGTTCCTGATGTCAAGAGGAACTTAGTTTCAGCAAATCTGTTATGCAAGAGAGGCTTTAAGATTGTTTTAGAATCTGATAAGTTTGTAATATCTAAGAATGGTGTGCTTGTAGGAAAGGGATATTCCCTTGATGGCATGTTCAAACTCAGTATTAATAAAATAAATGTTGCTTCTGCCTATATCATTGAATCTTCTATTTTGTGGCATGCTAGATTAGGACATTTAAATTATGCTATGATTAAATACATGACAAACCATGATTATATTTCTTGTAAGCATGATCACCATGATATGTGTCAAATATGTGTAGAAGCTAAGATTATAAGAAAGCCTTTTCCTAAAGTAGAACATAAAACAAAATTGCTTGAACTAATTCATTCGGATATTTGTGAATTAAATGGAAAACTAACTAGAGGAGGAAATAGATATTTAATAACTTTTATAGATAATTGTTCACGTTTTACTAGTATTTATTTACTAAGAAACAAGGATGAATCTTTTGATAAATTTAAAGAATTTAAATCTAAAATAGAGAATTTAAATCTAAAATAGAGAATCAAAAGGAAAGAAAATTAAAATTATAAGGAGTGATAGAGGAGGTGAATATTTCTCAACTGATTTTGATAAATTCTGTGAAGATCATGGAATAATTCACCAAAGATCAGCTCCTTTTACACCCCAACATAATGGTTTGGCAGAAAGGAAAAATAGGACCCTAGTAGATATGGTTAATGCAATGATTTTAAATGCTGGATTACCTTTCAACTTGTGGGGTGAAGATTTACTTACTGCCTGTTACATACATAATAGGGTTCCTTAAAAGAAGACACATATCTCACCATATGAAGTTTGGAATGGAAGGAAACCAAATTTAAGTTACTTTAAAGTGTGGGGTTGTATTGCTTATTATAGACTTCCTGATTCTCAAAGAACTAAATTAGGTTCAAGAGGAATTAAATCTGTTTTTGTAGGTTATGCACAAAATTCAAAAGCATATAGATTACTAGATTTAGAATCTAATGTTATTGTAGAGTCTATACATGTTGAATTTTTTGAAAATAGTTTTGTGAAAAATCAAGTTATGCATGAACCAGAAAATGATCAAAATACATCTACTGCCTATGATTCCTTAGTCAAACGTAAGGAAATAAGTGAACCATCTGAACCAAGAAAAAGTCAGAGGCCAAGAAAAAAAAACATCTTGATTCTGATTTTATTTCTCCTGATCATATTACCTTTTTAGTTGAAGGTAGTAGAGACAGAATTATGAGAAAAGTGAAGATATTATTAAACATTGAAGATGAGCCCAAAACTTTGAGTGAAGCTGAAGCTGTAAATAATGAAATGGACTCTATCATGTCTAATAATACTTGGATCTTGGTAGATTTACCTCCAGGATCAAAGCCTATTAAAAACAAGTGGGTTTTTAGGAGAAAGTACAATTCTGATGGTACTATACAAACTTTTAAAGCAAGATTAGTTGCTAAAGGGTTTACTCAAAAGAAAGGCTTAGATTATTTTGATACTTATGCTCCAGTAATTAGAATAACGTCTATTAGAATTCTTTTTGCTCTAGCTTCTATATATAAGTTGCATATTCACCAAATGGATGTTAAAACTGCGTTTTTAAATGGTGATTTAAAAGAAGAAGTTTATATGGAACAACCCGAAGGGTTTGTTTTACTTGGAAATGAACATAAAGTTTGCAAGCTTGTTAAATCTTTATATTGTCTTAAACAAGCTCCTAAACAATGGCATGAGAAATTTGATTCTGCTATTTTATCCTTTGGTTTTAGGCATAATTCTGCTGATAAATGTATTTATTCTAAATTTACTAGTGATTATGGAGTGATTGTTTGTTTATATGTGGATGATATGCTTATATTTGATACTAACATGCTTGGAATAAATGAGACTAAGAATTTTCTTACCTCTAAATTTAAGATGAAAGATTTTAATGAAGTAGATACAATTTTAGGAATTAAAATTACAAAGAATGATAATGGATTTTCATTAAATCAAACTCATTACATAGAAAAGCTATTAGATAAGTATCAATATCTTAAAATAAAAGAATATAGTACTCCATATGATTCAAGTATGAAACTTGTCAAGAATGATGCTAGAGCAATAGAGCAATTAAAGTATGCTATTGTTATAGGAAGCTTAATGTATGCTATGCATTGTACTAGACCTGATATTGCTTACACTGTATGTAAGTTGTCAAGATTTACAAGTAATCCTAGTATAATACATTGGAGGGCAGTCGAGAGGGTACTTGGTTACCTTAAAAGAACTGCCAAATTAAGGTTATGCTATACAGGATTTCCTGCTGTTTTATAGGGTTATTCAGATACAAGCTGGATAACAAAAGCTGGTGATAATATATCAACTACAGGTTGGATATTTACACTAGTTAGTGGTGCTGTAAGTTGGGTATCTAAGAAACAAACATGTCATGCACACTCAACTATGGAAGCTGAGTTTATAGCTTTAGCAGCTGCTGGAAAGGAAGCTGAGTGGCTAAGAAATATGCTGTTTGAAGGCCACAACCAATGCCACCTCTTTCCTTACATTGTGATAGTGAGGCTACTATGTCTAGTGCTTTTAATAACATTTATAATGGTAAGTCTAAACATATAAGCCTAAGGCATGACTATGTTAGAGAGTTAATCTCAAATGGTACCATTACGATCATATATGTAAAGTCTGCAGAAAATTTGGCGGATCCTCTTACTAAAGCTTTGCCAAGAGATAAAGTGTGGAGGACTGAATGTAGTATGGGACTAATACATAACCCTTGAGACACCAATAATGGTAACCCAACTTTGAATTACCAAACCGGTAGTTACTAAAGTTTAATGGGTAATAACAAGTTATTGATCAGTGTCTATTGTGACACTTATAATAGGAGTCTCGTACTTGAATTTTAAGAGAATGCCACTGTTACATTGAGAGGTTGAGTTTAAGCTCTTAATGGAGATCGTTCTGAAAATTGTCCAAAGTAATAGGGATAATAAAAGGATCTCCACCTATGTGAATATGAAGTGGTGCTGCTTCAACAAGAGTATAAGTGTTTTACTCTTGAAATATTCACAAAAATTGGATTGCTAGCACATGGCCATTGAAATAGTGCTAGGAGCAAGTAAGAGTTTTGTGAAAAGTGACAAATTGATGTGTGTCGTACTTTTGATCCTAATAGTAAGAAGTCATGGTTTAATCTTAGGACACTATGTACTTTTATTAGCATCCTAAAGTACTTACACTAATTGAAGGTTTAAATCAATAAGATACCTTCTTGTATGCATCATATTTGTTGTATTACAAGCTAGTGGGGGATTGTTGGATAGCTTGTAATAAATACAAGGGAACAAGTTCTCACATTGCTTGTAAAAGTGTAAAGTGATATATTTATAAAGGAAAATCAACTCTTAAGAGTAATTTGGAGCCAAAGAAGGAATGGGCTTTGACCATTTGGCTTGGGCCTGAGCTTGCTTGGCTTGGGCCTGGACTTGCTTGGCTTGGCTTGGCTTGGGCTTGGGCTAGAGATTGGGCTATTTAAAAAGCCAAAGATGGGCACTTGGGCACTTGGGGCACATGGCTCTTTGACTTAAGTCAAAGTTTTATTTTTTGACAGAATTCGATTTTGAATTTAAAATTATTTTAACTGTTTCAACAGACATTTTCGGTTATATGTCTGGAACAGTTATGTCTGAAATGAATGGTTGTTATTTAACAGAAAATCACAACCATTCATTTATGTCTCTTCATACTCTATATAAGAGTGATGATTTCCAGAAAAGACTTACTTTGCATTCTTACTTTTCACGAAAATTCTGAAGGTTTTGTTGTATCCTGGGGTAACTTGCTTCAGTGTGAAGCAATATTACACTCAAGATAGTGTAACTCTACACGCCTCAAAGCCATATACTCTGATTATTTACTAACAGAGCCTACAAGATATCCTTCGCCACTATGAGTAGTGTTCTGGGCAATAGGTTAACTTTTCCAAGTCTTCCATTTTCTTCAGTTCAAATGTGCGAGCTGATCAATGTATTCTTTTGCAACAACAGTTTGGGGTCACTGCCTCTCATTCTTTGGAAAAGTATTTGGGGTTACCATGTATGGTTGGTATAAACAGATTCCAAGCATTTCGAGAAATCAAAGAACGTGTGGCTTCTAAATTGCAAGGGTGGAGCACCAGAGTTCTATCGTGTGGGGGAAAGGAGACTTTTATTAAGTTGATTGTTCAAGCAACTCCTTCATATGCAACGAGCTGCTTCCTGTTCCCCAAAGCTTTTTGCCAAGAATTGAATAAGATGGTGGTAAAATATTGTTGGCAAAATAGTCAGAGTCATCGAGGAATGGCTTGGATGAGATGGTGGTCCGTTTGCCGTAGCAAATTGGATGGTGGCTTAGGCTTTCAATGTATGTGGAAATTTAATCAGGCCCTATTGGTAAAGCAATCCTGGAGGCTCCTTCATAACCCAGGTTCTTTTATACTCGATATTACGTGCAAAGTATTTTTCAAGGCATTCTTTCTTAGATGCACCGTTGGGAAATAATCCTAGTTATTTATGGAGAAGTCTGCATAGTGTCATTAAGGTATTAAAACGAGGTCTGCTGTGGAGGATAGGAAACGGGGATTCGGTTAAAGTTTGGAAAGATCCATGGTTGCCTCATACAATTGATGGTAGACCCCACACTCTCAGAGGTAATTGCAATGAGAATATACGAGTGGCAGATTTACTGGGTCCTACTCAGTGTGAGTGGAATGTCTAAACAGTAGACCAGGTGTTTGCAGAAGAAGATCAAGGTCATATCTTGGCCATGCTGTTAAGTCAACATCAGCACCCAGATACATTGATATGGAAATATACTGGGAATGGAGTTTATTCGGTGAAAAGTCGATACAAGATGCTCTGTGATGAGGAAGGGGTAGAGGAAACAACTTCATCAGATAGGATTCTCCGGAAGAAAGTGTGGAATCTTAAACTCTATCAAAATCTTTGTGTGGCGTGTGTGCCATGGGATTTTTCCAGTGTAACAAGTGCTGTCTAGAAGGGGAGGACAGGTGGATCCTAAGTGTTTCCGATATGAACAAGAGGATGAAACTATATTCCATGCGTTACGGGCATGTCCACGGTCACGATTGCTATGGGATAAGGTTTTCCAAAATACTGTTTATCCAGATACTGAAGATAGTCACTGGTTTAAATAAATGGTTTTATCATGCAATAATGAGCAATTGAGACATACTGTTGTTTTATTATGGGGATTGTAGACAGACCGGAATGCATATTTACACGGAATTGGGAAGCATACTAATGAAAGTTTGTGGATGTTTATACAGAGTTATCTAGCAGAGTATGATAAAGCTATAGATGTGACAGAACGGTCTCCAGCAATAAGGCAAGGTGGCAGATGGAAGCATCCTCCTGACGGATATTACAAAGTGAATTATGATGCTGCAGTAAATAAGAGTGACCATAAGGAAGGGATTGGTATTGTGATTCAGGATCATATAGGTTTAGTTGTGGGAGCCTTTTCTGGTCCAGTTCATTGGCAAAATGACTTTTATACATTGGAGGCTAGGGCTGCTTACAAATAGAGGTGGCAAACAGGCCAGTTCGAGCAGGTTTAGTACAGGTTATATTTGGGTTTGAGTTTTTTTAGTTTCGATTTTTTTTCGATTTCGGGCTTTTCAGTCTCAGGTTTTTTCGGTTTCGGGCACTTTCGGTTTTGGGTATTTTCGGGTTTGGTTATTTGCGGTTTCAGTCTGGTTTCGGTCTGGTTTCGGGTTCGGTCCGGTTTTAATCTGGCAGGCTTAGTGGGTTTAGTCAAATTATTTTAAAATTTTATAAATTATAAATATTTTATAATTTTGAATGTAATAATTAATTTAATTTTATATAGTTGAATAACAATATAATAGAAATGCTAAATTAAAGTTAAAATTTAATAAATATTTATATAAATATAAATTTTTACATTTTAATGTTTTATTACTTGACAATTATTATTTATTTTTTTAATTTCTTATGATATTCACATTTGTTATAAAATATATAATTATATATTAATAATTATATAAAAAATTTTTTTTAAGTGAGCCAAATATATATATATATATATATATGTAGTAAAACTAAAAGAAAGTGAAAATCCAAAAGTATTAGTTATACAAGTAAATAACTAACAAATTATAAATAAATCACACTAAACAATTAAACATTTATAAAAATGACTTTATACTCTTAATAATAACTTATTCGGTTATTGTATTTTTTGGGTCAATATTGGACCATTGGAATTTAAACATTCTTAGTTTAGTAAATTTCTTTTTTTTACTTTGTTTTATTAGCTTTTTTAATAATTATATTATATTTTTAATAAAATTTTAAATTTCTAAGAATTTTTTTACATTTATTTTGTCTTTTAAATATCAACATAATTAGTAATTAAATTAAATTTAATTGCATAACTAGTTAACTAATTGTTCAATTATAATGTTGAATAAAATTATAGTATACATTAAAAAAAACTTAATATTATGAATAATTGGTCAATTAATTACCTCAATTTTATATTTATTTTGTTTTTGGTTTGTACATAAATCATAATATAACATTATTCTATTAAATATAATGGTACTTGTATGCATTAATTAATCAAATATCTCATTAAAAATTTAAGAAATTAAATTAAACAAGTTATATACACCAATTGATATTATATTATAAATAATAATATTTGATATAATCATGTCATATACAGTTATATACCAATTGAGTATTAATTTTTTCATGTTCACATTAACATAATAATATTAGATATACACCAATTGATCGAATATCTAATTAAAATATTAAATAGTAGATATTACTAAATTAATTAATATAATGCTAGTTATTTAAATATAATTAATAATATTATTAATAAAGTATAAAAAGAAATTTTATTAAAATTATCACTTACACATTAATACTATTCTAGATATTATTAAATTATACTTTAATTTACTATTAAAATTATTATTTTTATCCACACTTTAATTTTACATTTAATAGATAATAAATAAATTATTTTTAATATATACTTAATTCTATCAAAATAATATTTACACACTAAGAGATTACCTAATTTATTCTTAAAAGATTATTATAATATAATATACAAATCATTATTATAAGATACCAAATTGGTTTATTCATGTATAAGATTATTATAATATAATAAATAATTAATTACCATTAGCTTGATTTATTAATGTTTTTTGTTTTAAGGCTAAAAATAAAATTACCACTAGCTTGATTTATAATTTTCTCTTTAATGATGTCCATGCTTATAAAAAAAATTGTACTTATATTGTTTAATTTAATTACTTAACTTTTTCTAATCTTAAAAACTTGAATTTTAATTTTAAGATTAGGTTTTTTTTTTAATCTAAATTCAATATCTTTCTATACTTAAAACTTTAAGAAAATATAGTTGAAATTTAATTTTATTAAAAATATTTTTAATGTGTTGCACAAAATATCAAATTCAAAGTTTCAAACAAATATTGAAATTATATAATTTTTTATATATTTGATTTATTATTGTATTAAAATTAAAATTTTATTATAAAATAAAAATAATAAAATGTTAAAATGATTTTTATAATAAAATCAAATGTTAAATTAATAATATATTTATTATTATAAATGCAATAAATATAATATTAAAAATGATTTGATATCATATATTATGGTGTTTTAAATTAATTTAATTTAAGTTAATTAAAAAGATCCAATATTTATTTTGCTGGTAATACATAATTGATAAAATTGTATAATAAATAATAATTGTTTTCAAAATTTTAAACTTTTTAATTAAAAAAGTGTATCAATTATTTATTTATTTTTAAATAATAATTATATAATTATAATTCGGGTTTTCTCGGATTATAAATTTGGTTTTTTACGGGTTTTGGATCGGATCGATCTCGGTTTCGGATCGTATCGGGCTTGCGTTATGTTGGGTTCGAGTTTTTTTCAGTTTTGAGTTTTTTCGGTTATGAGCCTTTGACTTTTTTGATCAATTCAGGCTGGTCTTGGTTCAGTCTCGGACGGATTCGGGTGGATTTTCGGGCTCGAGCTAGTTTTTGCCACCTCTACTGACAAATCTCTTTCCTTCGCTAATGAAATGGGCTTTCGCTGTATCATTGTGGAAGGAGATGCACTTTCTGTTTGCAACCAGCTACAACAGAACCAGATTGATTTCTCAACTATTGGCATTATCATTTCAGAGGCCAAATTATTAGTATAATCTTTTCTTTTTTGTCGGTTTCAACATGTATATAGATCTGGAAATGAAATAGCTAACTCCCTTGCCAAGTATGCTTTGACTTGCACTGAGGCAAGGTATTGGGTAGATGAGTGCCCAAATATGCTAAATAATTTATTAGCTGCTGATGTATTATTCATGAATGAATAAAGTTGAAACATATTTCCTCAAAAAAAAAGTTACTATTAAGATTTTATTTACATATAGAAATTAAACAAAGTATTAATCCATTGAAAGATTCTAAATATATCAAGATTTTTATTCTTTATACTTTTTTTATTTTACATTAAACAGTAAAGAAAATGGGATGAAATATGAAAAGTTTGAGCATATTTTGAAATTCTTTAATCCATTATAGTAGAAAGAAAAACATTTTTTTTGTTTGTCAATCAAATCCTATAGGACATATTATGAAAAAAATTGGATGTGCAAAATAAACGAAGAATTAAATAAAGAAAAGGTATGGAAGCATGTTGGTGAAGGTGGGTGGGAAGTGGGAAAGAAAGGAAGATGGGGGATATCTGAAAAGGAAAGTGAAAAGGGAAAGCAGCAAAAGGTGGGACTCAGGAGTGGGACGAGAGAGAGCACATGCAAGTCGGGAAGCATAGAGAACACATGGTTGCCTCTCAAAGATAAACTCTCAATTCATCTATCCATCTACCAAGCATTTTTACTGTTTGAAATTAATTTTGTTTAGGCTAAAAGTAATAATCAATAAAACTCTCTCAATAATGACTTCAAAATTCAAATCACGTTCAAATACTTTGAAAAAGAGTCTATTTCCTCAAACCTTGAACATTTTAATCAACAAAGGTTAGGTCTCTGTCGCCCTTCTTTCTCTATTTTTTATAAAAATTTTTTCATTTTCTCAATATATATATATATATATATATATATATATATTTTTAGAATATTTTTGTTCAGCTTTATAAAGAGAATAAAGGTCATTTCATTCCCATACTTTCCCTGCGTTGCATCAATTTGATATTGGAATTCGAAACTATTTTAATTCATTTACTATCAACAACTTTTGCACCATGCATACATATATATATATATATATATATATATATATATATATATAAATATAAATATATAGCTCGTAACGGGTTTAACACATAGTTTAAATCATGCAAGATTGAATATTAAAAAATGGAATTCACATAGTTTTTTTTTTTGCATGAAATCTGAATCATAAGCTAAAAACAAAAAAAAAACTATATAAAAAGTATAGTGACCAAACATTATAATAACTGATAGAGTAACATAAAATTTAATATTTTAAAAAGGGATAGCATCCACAAAACGAACTCCATGGAGAAAGACTTAAAAAATGCTTTGGTGCAAGCAAGCGGAAACTGTATGAATCACCAACCTTGGTTTTGTTTTTGTTAGGAAAATAGCAATAGAATATGACTTTGAGGTGTGTTTGATTACATATTCTTGAGTGTAATATTATTTCACACAAAAGCAAGTTACCTTAGAATACAACAAAACCTTAAAATTCTTTGTAAGAAAAATAAGAACAGTGGAGTAACTGATTTTGGAAATCATTTATCTTTATATAGAATATGAACAGTCACAAATAAAAGAAAAAACTAGACATAGTTAAAGAGCCAAGAGCTTATGTGCCCTAAATACATCTTTGACCTTTCAAAATTATTTTAAAAGCTCAAGCTAAGCTCCGTGGTCAATGCCCATAAGTCTTTTGACTTCAAGTCACACTTAAGAGTTGATTACCTCATATAAATGTTGTTGGCAAGAGGAAAAAATAGCAAGCAAAACAATCTAAGGTGTGCTCAATCGCACTGTCTTTAAGGATTATTTCACCAACAGGTGTAATCCCTCAAGATTCAACATGCTTTATGAGATTATCCAACGAACAGGAATAGTAAGGAAGAACTAATAATAATTTTAATCTAGCGAGAGAACAATAAAGATTGAAAAAGTAGAGAAAGCAGTGACGAGTGAAGAAACTGTAAATGAAAACTTTTTGTAACCCTGTATTTATAAGGAAAGCCAAATGTTCGAATTGAAGGAAATAATGTTAGAATCTTTGAAAAATCAAAAAGTAGAAAATCATGAAAGAATCTTTGAAAAATCAGCTTGACTAAATCAGGAACAAATCTGGTCAAAGTTTTCGATAAACCAAAAACTAGTTTCTAGATAAAGTTAAACACTAAAAAAATAATTAAATAAAAAGTAAAATGGTAAGTCTTCTTTAGAAATACTAAATTATCCAACAATCCCCCACATATTTGAAAAAGACTTCTGAAAGAAAGAATATTTTATTGGGTTAATTATGGGTATAATGCTTCGTATTTGGTGCTTTTGGACTTAAACCAGATCTAGAATAATAAAACTTATTTTACTGAGTAATTGGTGAAGGTTTTAGCTCCTTGAACCAATGACTCATTATGATAAAATAGAGGTCTTATTAATCACGCTATACTTTCACAATTCTTTTCTATTCAACGTCGTTTTGCTCGAATAGGCCATGCGCGTGCCTAGTAATTTCATGAGTGTTCTAGAAATTATGCCACAATTTCATAAGAGTGGCCCCACTCAACACTCACATAGATGTTTTCATTTAGTGTATACTATAATGATATACACCACCATAAGGGATATGAAAAACATTATGAGTTTTAGCTCATCCTCTCGAATTCATGTAATCTAGCACTTACATACATTATAGGAATGGATAAATTTATTAGCACTAGTAGGAATAACAGTGACTTGTTATTACCCACTGAACCTTATTCATGGGATCTCCAATTGCAAAGGTTGGGTTACCGTCACCATTAATCTCAAATTGGCTTAAGTCTCATTCCCCTTGATGCTTCAAAAATAAACTTTCTCCTTAAATGATTAGTCAGAGGATCGGTCAAATTTAATTTTCGACTTTACATAATCAATTGATATAATTCTATCATTCAACAGCTGTTTAATCACATCATGTCTCAAATGAATGTGTCTATTTTTACTATTGAAAGTTTTTTTTTGTAATGGCTAGTGTCGCCTGGCAAACACAATGTATAGTCACAGAAGATGTTGGTTTTAAACCCAACGGAATAGTAGCTAAGAGGTTTCTTAACCACTTAGCCTCATTACCAATCAATTCAAAAGCTACAAATTTCGATTCCATGGTGGATTTAGCTATAATAGTTTGTTTGGCTAATTTCTACGCAATCACCGGGGTAAAAATATAACCATTAGTAGATTTTGTCTCATCTGAATCTAAAATCCAATTATCATCACTATATCCATCAAATACAACGGATAATCCACTATATAAAATACCATAATTCATGATACCTCTCAAATATCTCATGATTTTGACTAATGCACCCCATTGATCATGATTGGAATTATGAGTATATCTACTCAACCTACTCATAACATAGGCTATGTCAGGATGTGTAAAATTCATTAAATGCATTAAACTCCCAATGATTTGTGCATACTCAAATTGAGCCAGAAGATCTCCTTGATTTTTCTTTAATTGAATGCTAAAATCATAAGGGGTACTCACAGGTTTATCATCAAAGTGTCCACTTTCTAAAAAGTTTTTCCACATAATGTTCTTGTGATAGCATAATACTATCACTCATCCTTATGATTTTAACACCCAAGATAACATTTGCTTCATTCATATCTTTCATGTCAAATTTTGAAGCAAGAAAACTCTTAGTCATATGCACAATATCAAGAGAAGCACTAAAAATGAGCATATCATCCGCATACAAGCATATAATTATACAAAATTTCCAAATCATATCGGTCACTTTTACATCTTCAACATGACTGCTAAGACCTCCACCATCACTATAGGTCCTCTTAGTATTCTATGAATATTTAAATATTACTTCACTAAATATTCACAATTTATCCACAACATTCAAAACATCAAGCAATTTTTTTTATTAAATTATTCAATCTATGGATTTACCTATATCCATTTCATCATAATAGAATCATCACTTGCTAAATTCCATCATTTTGCAATCAATTCTCAATATCTCAAATCTATGCAAATAATTACATACAAAGTATTATTATACCATGGAATTATATCCCAATTTCCACATTTATTTATATAATTCCTCAAGGTGTTAAAATTTCTTATTTAAATCATATTATTTTCATAACATCATCCTTTGTTAATCACTCCCAGGTATAATCGCACTTTATCATATATATTATTTTTTATTTTCATCAGTTAATTGTTTCTAAATCATAAATCAATTTAAATCATTGTATATATAATCTTCAGGGCATTTAAACTCCACAATTAAACCATACAACTCTTATGATTTTATTTAACATATGCCTACTAACATAAATGTACATTACTTATACTTTTTACTCTTAATAGTAAAAAGTCATCGTAAAGCAAAAACAGAAAACAAGATCATAGTCAATCAACAAAAAAATTATAACACTATACTTTCACGTAATTATTCCATATAAAAGTAAAATCAACCATCCATTTTATTTTCAAATACATAAATATGTGTATTAAATTTTAATTCTATATTTTGCAATTTTCACTTTTGGAAATGAGAAGCAAATAACCAAATTATAATAAAATAGATTCTTAATAACAGTCAAAGTGTAAGTTGTATTAATGATTGCGCTGGTTCCTAGAGTACGATGTATCACAATAAGAAACACGTTCAATGCTTCGAAATCTCTTGCCACATGTTGGGCTCCTACTTCTATTGAAACTCATTTTGTTAATGTTTTTGGGAAGATAATCCTTAATATTGTTATAGGTAGAATGAATAAACAGTAATTAAAACAACTTGAGGCATGCTACAATCGCACTATCCTTAAGGATTATTTCAGCAATAGGTATAATCTCACGGGATTCAACAAGCTCTTTTGTGATTACCCAGGGAACAAGAATAGCAAAGAAGAAACAATAATAATTTTAACCTAGCGAGGGAACAATAAGGATTGAAGAAGTAGAGAAAGCAGTGAGGAGTGAAAAAGCTGTAAATAAAAGCTTTCTATAACCCTACACTTATAGGGAAAGCCTAATGTTCACATAGAAGGAAATCAAGAGAGAATCTTTGAAAAATCAAAAAGTAGGAAACCACGAGAGAATTTTTGAAAAATCAGTTGACTAAATCAGGAACAAATCTAGTTAAAGTTTTAGATAAGCTAAAAACTAGTTTCCAAATAAAGTTAAATACTAAAAAAATAATTAAATAAAAAGTAAAAATGGTAAAAGTCCTTTTTAGAAATACTAAATTATATAACAATAAACATATCACTTTACTCATTTACAAGCAATGTGGGAACTTGTTCCATTGCATTTATATTACAAGCTATTCAACAATCCCACACTTTTGTAATACAAGTATCTTATCGATTTAAACCTTCAATTAGTGTAAATACTTTAGGACACTAATGAAGTACATGGTGTAAACCATAACTTCTTACAAATAGGATTGAAAGTACTACACACATCATATTCATCCATTTTCACAAAGATTTCTTATTTTCTTCTAGCACAATTTTAATGACCATGTGCTAAGTAATCCCAATTTCTGTGAATATTTCAAGAGTAAAACCCCTTAAACTCTTGTTGAAGCGACACCACTTCATATTCACATAGGTGGAGATCCTTTTATTGCCCCATTTGCTTTAGACAATTTTCGAGAACGATCTCTATTAAGAGTTTAATCTCAACCTCTCAATGTAAAGTAGCACTTTCTTCAAACTCAGGTAAGGGGAGTTTCGGTTTATTGGCTAGTGTTTTAGCAATAATCTTTTCGATTACATTATACAAGTTAATAAGCCTAAACTGTGACATGTCTTCTAGTGCTTTTACTTTTGCAATCAAAACAAGATGAGTGTAGTTGACCTTGGATAAATTGAAGGAATCGTTGAGAAAAGTTAAATAGTAAGTCAAAACATCCTATTAGATCAATGGCCAAAATTTTGGATTAAGGGTTTTTTTTGGGTCAGTTTTGAGCATGAATACTTTTATTTCAAATTTTCTTAAATTCAGGTATTTAATTATTTTTACCAAAATGAATTTAAATTGGTTTGAGTTAAAACTTTTTTTCAACTCAAGATAAGTAGTTAGGCTACCGACAATGTTGAACACGACAATCATGCAAGTGTTCTTGGACAAAGTAATGAAGATGACAGTTTAAGAGGACCACAACTTAGCATTCTTGAGTACAACTCGCCCAATGCTAAACTTGATGAAATTGATTCTCAAGATCTCAACAAATGTCAAGACAAGCAAGAAGGAATCCGCTCTGCTTGCCTACCCTAATATCATTATACGTCAAATGTGCTATGCAGGACATTATCGGGGGAAGTCACGATGATTCTAGAATTAGCCAAATGGCTTTTGAATCTAACACCACCTGATGTTTTTCCAATAAGGTGCTTATTTTGGAATTTTAAGGGAGTGAGCAGCCTTGAATTCAGACGTTCTTTTATGGAGCTTACTAGAATTAACAATCTTAGTATTGCTATTCTTGTTGAGACTAGGCTCTTGGGTGATAGAGCAAACAGCGTGTACAGATCACTAGGGTTCAATAACTACTTCATTTTTTATGCAAATGGCTATGCTAGAGGCATTTAGTTGTTGTGGCACCCTGCGGAAGTCTTTGTGGCCATCTTCCAATCCTTTCCTTAAGTCATCCATGTAAATGTTTAGGTAAATTCTATATATTTTCCTTTTCCATCTAATTCAGTTTCTTGGTTAATTTCTGCTATCTATGCTGACCTCATTAAGCTTTTCGAAGAGAACTATGGGAGGAACTCATAAATTTTTCAAATTCTCAAACTCTTCCATGGTTGATGTTAGGAGATTTTAATGAACTCCTAACAAATTCTGAAAAATGGGGTGGTAGGCCTATCAGTCAAACAAAAGCACAACATTTTCAAAATTGCATTGGTGCTTGTGGAATGATAGACTTGGGTTTCATAGGTAACCAATTCACATGGACAAATAAGAATCATCATGGATAAATTATCAGGGAAAGATTAGATAGAGGATGGGCTAACATTGAATGGAAGAGATTGTATCCTAATGCTACCATTTATCATTTGACTAAGATTCACTCTGACCATAATCACATCCTCCTTGAGTCAAACCCAAAGTTTCCTCTTTTTGGACAACGATTGTTTCGATTTGAGATTATTTGGCTGTCTTACATGGATTTTAAGCAGGTTATGCAAGCTACATGGGATCAAACAAATCATTCTGTGTAAGAGGTTATTCCTTTATTTAAAAACAATATCACACAATGGAACAAAAATTCCTTTGGCAATATCTTTGTTAAAAAGGAGAGAATTAGAGCTTGATTGAAGGGTATTTTGAAGGCCCTTTCTAGCTCATCCAATCCTTGGTTACAAAATCTTGAAGATAAGCTCCAAGAAGAATATTAGGAACTTCTTAAACTTGAAGAGGATTTTTGGGCTTTAAAGTACAAAGTTGAATGGATTGCTAATGGGGATAGGAATACTTGATATTAGCATATGAGCACACTCCAACATCCAAGGAGGAACAAAATTTTAACCCTATAAGATTCTGTAGGAAATTGGATTATTGAAGCTGCAGGAATAAAACAAGAGATCATGAGACACTTTGAAAATCTTTATTCCTCCTCCATATCCAGCAATACTGATTCTCATCTCCTTTGTGGTTTTGGTAATCCTTTGAATAACATTGAGAAAGACGAGCTTGTTAAACCACTCTCTAGATTGAGATTTTCAAAGCGGTCCAGAGTATGAAACCTCTCAAGGTGCCGAGCCCTGATGGTCTTCATCCCATTTTCTTCCAAAAATGTTGGACGATTGTGGGAGGATCGATTTGTCAACTCATGGAAGAAATCTTTAAATCAAACAAGATACCTAAAAGTATCAATGAAAGCTTCATTTGTCTTATTCCAAAGGTCAATAATCCAGAAACCATAACTCAATATCGACCTATTGGCCTTTGCAACGTACTTTACAAGATTGTTTCCAAGGTGCTGGTTAACAAAATTAGGTCGTTTCTTTCTCGAATCATCCACCCCTTTTAATCTAGTTTTATTAAAGGAAGAAAAGCCCAGGATAGCGCTATAGTTGCACAAGAGGTCATTCATTCCTTCAAAAGAAATAAAGGAAAACAAGGACTCATGCTTGTTAAAATCGACCTTGAAAAAGCTTACGATAAACTTGAATGGGGTTTTTGTAACGTCCAGAAACGTGAAATCCGAAACTAACTTTTTCTTTTCAGTACCATTTTTCTTATTCATTTATTCGTTACCATTTGTTTGCATTCAGTGCCAGTGTAAGCTCACTCTATAACTTCTAATTACATATCAATCATTTTTCCAATAGATCATTAATTAATAAATAACAATACAAAAAATCAAACTATAAACTATGGTATCCCAATCCTTATTTTCATTTATATCAATTCAATTCAAATACATCCCACTAGTTCTTTTAATATTCTTTAGCACTACACTATAAGATTTACATCCCTTACTATAATTTCATTAGCTGTGCATACATTGTCTGAATATAAAATATAACGTTCAACATATTCTTGCTCGCTTAAGACTTTAACTTCTAGTAGTCTTCTTCGATTAATTTGAAGTAGCAGTCACCACGTATATCGATGAACTATCTGAGATGATGGGTAAAGGGGTGAGTTATGAAGCCTAGTAAGAAACATATATAAAAGTGCATACTATGCTACTTATATGCAGGTTTCCTACTTGGCTCAACTTGTCATGTAAAAAAATGACAATCATGCTAATAGTCTCGAAGGAAGGAGTTTTTATAGCCGATTAATATTGCCAGACTGAGTATGAAAGGATACTTTAAAGCACCTCATTTGTCCCGGATCCTACATTCGACTATAGGGATCATTTGAATATTCTCAAATAATAATTAATAAGATAGAAATGTTTTCTTTCAAAAAAATGCTATGAAACAAATATAAAGATTTTTGAGTTCATCAAGTACCATGTAAACGTATAATCAAATATATGCTTTCTCATTCACATATATTTAAATCCATTAAACACTTGCTTATAAGTCCAAATCATTTAAACCAGTGATACAATAAACTTTTACAAATCGATGAAAACAGTCAACATCCAATAGAATCATGCATAGGATATCCCATAAAGGATGCACATAAAAGTGGTGTACCTAATGCATGGGCCAGGGATCCACCCCTAAGCCAAGCACATAAAAAGAGACAAATGGCCATCGTCAAAGATCCACAGTGTATACTAGTCAGGTGACAACTATCGCACTAAGGACTTGACTAAGGTCTCCCAGCCATATACATGTAAATCACATAAGCACATAAGTATGCATTATCACCATAGGAGTTAACAATCTCAAAACAGTTCACATAATATATAAACTCAATAGCAGAAATCATTTCAAATGAAAATTATCTTCAGTTAGTCCATAATCTTTTAAAATAATAAATCTTATATTTTAGAGCAGTAATTTCAGCAAATATTCTCAATGTAAAACTAAGTGCTTAAAATATTTTTATTACAAATAAATATGACTATACTATTTACCAAAGATATAAAACAAGTAAAAACAAATCCTTAAGCAAGTCAAAATAATATTTAAAAATATGCAGAGTAAGAATAAAATTTCCTCGTTATTAAAGCTTGGACAATTCAAGTTGATAAGTTGTTCTATCATATTCTAAAATATTAGAACACTAAGATTAATGGTATTTTTAGAAATTTTCGACAGTATAACGATTGTAATTATCCTAACCCCTTGCATGAAAACCACAGTTTATATTTTCTCAAACCAGCCAATATTCCCAAATGCAAGCATAACATTTCCTATGCATCTCCCATACATGTTCCTTACCTATACAGTATCGTTTAATTCAAATCGTACCATTTATAGCATCGAACCAGTTGGTAGATCCTTATTCGTCTACTTTCCAATTTCACTTGTCTAACTTTGGAGCTGCATATAATCATTCATACAAGTTTAGTACACAAAACATTCTTATAATTCATACTCGTTTGCAGTTCAATTATCTTATCCAACCATATAAACCAAAGTTTCACTATTTTATTATATGAGCAGCTCATTGTTTGTAAGAATTTTCTGACCTACTGGTGCCTTTCTATTCATAACCAAAAATATTGGATTTCAATTAATGCATCATCAATTTTGTATGTAACCTAACTTAATTCCCTATTCAGAAGTGTAATGCTTATTTTCTAATTCCTCATGTGCTGTTCCCAACGACTTTTTAAAGTTTAGTCCAATTCTAGCACATTTGGCAGGATGGTTTCCTGACCTTTGTGCATTAAAATTTACATTGCTAATTATAGGGATATCCAAAAATTATGAATCCAAGATCTTGATTCAATTCTCTATTTAGAAAAGTAAGTTTCACAATTTTATCATTTTTGGATCATTTTTAATAATTCCACAAATTCACTCTGTTTTTAGGTGCATTCTGGTGGACTGTTTACTAACCTCTATGCACAAATTGGTCTATATCTAAATGTAGGGTTGTCCAAATTATGCAAACTCAAAACAACATTATTCCTAACTCATATACCTTTTTGGAAATGTATGGTTTGTAACTAAATTCATTCTAGTCTATTTTCTATAAATTTTGAAAATTGGCTATTGGGATCACGTTTTCTAGGGAGAGTGCCCTGCATTCATTTGCACATATCTTAAGCTAAAGAACTCCAAATTAGGTGATTCCAAAACTATATTTCTCCTAACGTGTAGTATATCTACCATAATTTTTTTAGAATTTATCTCATTGTAAAACCCTCAAACTGAACATTTTAACACAGCACCCAAAACAAGATAGTTCAACACAATTCACACTTCACTTTGTTTCTTGCAAATTTTACTACCCTTTTGGCATAGAAACAATTTTTCTCATAATAAACCCTTAAGGCCAAAACCCCTATGATATCATTAAATCATTTTCATTTCAAATTAATGCTGTTTACATGTTCAACAACCATGAAATTATTGAAATCCATCAAGATAATGCAAAATAGTGGGCTTTTTCATCTTAGCTCACCATGTGCAGCCACTTCCAGTAGCCAAAATAGCCTTCAAATGGTCACTCTCATGGTTGGTTCCAAGATATGAGAGAGATGTTGAAGAGTGGAACAAGTTTGCTTAAGGTTGGAATAGGGTTTGAAGCTTGTAAGATAGTGTTTTTCCTTTCTTCTTTTTTTCTCTTTCTTTCCCTCTTCCTGTCACGCCATTTTCATGGCTGTTTTTCTTTTGGAGCAGTCTGGCACATTTTTGGGCTGATGAAAATGACTCATATCATGTTTATTTAATATTTTAATGAGAAAATATTAGCCCTTGTGAAATTACCATTTTACACCTTACTTTTTCACTTTATTACTAGGCTTTGTTTGTTTTTCACTCAAATCCATTACTAGAAAAATTCATCTTCTTACCAAGATCCAAACATGGCCTTAATCACTTTTCAAAGCTCATCATTACTCTTAAAAATATCTGCACTTGTGAAATGACCATTTTGCCCCTTTAAAATAACATTTTTTACATTGATGTCCTAACTATTAATTTATTATTTTAAAGTCTGATTTTCATCTTTATTTTTATTCAAATATATTCATTTATAATAAAATAGGTCAAACATTGGCTATTGATAAGGTTTGACTGGTCGTAGGGTGTGAAATTACTAAACTACCCCTAAACGATCATTTGTGTTATTTTTTAGCATTTTCGCGTGATTCAGTTCATAGGATGGATTCACGTGAAACTTCTTCACGCAAGGGTTTGTCTATGACTATCTATGGGTCAAAAGTCAAATTGAGTTGACCGTTATTTAGGAAAGTTCTCCCAGCCTATGGACAAAATTGTCATTTTTGAATTTGTTGCATGTAAAACTAGTCATGCTCAAACGAAGGAAAAGTGGCCTTCTTGCTAATTATGTATTTTGGGCCCAAATTTAACATTTTGCCACTTCCATCCCCATCTGGATTAAAGGTAATCTTGTGGGGCTCACATCCCTTTTACTTCAACATTCTTATCATTTGGAAGCCTTAGTTATGCTATCAACCCTCACTCATTCTTTCCCTTAGATACTTAACTTAGGGAATCATATGAGAATTGGGGTTCTCACATCTTTATTTAGGAAGTTCTTTTCTTCTTTAATTTACCTTAATCATGGATTGATCTCATCATGTCTTGTGTCTCAACTGTATCCATGACAATTCTCATCAATGGAGAAACAAGTTCAAAATTTCAACCTTCGAGGGGTATTAGACAAGGAGATCCTCTATCTCCTTATATTTTTATTTTGTGCATGGAATATCTTTCCATTAAGATCAGAGAAGCATGTGCTAATCGAAGTTGGGAACCTATTCAACTTTCTAGAAGAGGACCCAAACTCTTACATCTTTTCTTTGCTGATGATCTTCTTCTCCTTGGCAACGCTAATGTCTACACCATTCTAGCTATTCATGAAAACTTAAGGAATTTCTACAAAAAATCAGGCCAAACGGTTAATCTTCTCAAATCCAACATGGTCTTTGCACATAACGTTAAACTAGAGAAGAAAGAAAACCTAAGTAGTCATTTAGGCATTGGTTATTCTGATGAATTAGGATGATACCTTTGTTTTCCCATCACTAAACAAAGGAAAACCTCTGATTTTAGATTTATTATTGATAAAATCAAACAGAAACTTGTTGGTTGGAAGATATCTCTTCTCTCCTCAGCAGGAAGAGCTACTTTGATAAAATCAGTGCTAAATTCTATCCCTATATACTCTATGCAAGGCACTCATCTTCCTAAAAGTATCTATAGTGAGATTAATAATCTTAGTAGAAATTTCCTTTGAGAAACAATAGAAAATTGCAGGAAGATTCATTTGGTAGATTGGGATACTGCTACCCTACCTAAGGCAAGAGAGGGATTGGGTATTAAAGACATGAAGAAACTCAATATTGCTAACATGGCAAAACTTGGATGGTGACTACTCACAGACAAGAAGAGTTTTGGGTTAATATCTTAAGGAAAATACTCAAACAATGGTTTTTTTAATAGAAAAGCTTGTTCTTATACCTGGTTTGGAATGCGTAAAGGAGCCAAGGTCTTGGAACAAGGAATTAGATGGATTGTCAAATTTGGAAATCTGGTTAAATTCTAAGGTGATGATTGGTTGGGAATGGGAGCTCTTAACTCTATTGTTTTTAGGCCCTGGATTCCTCAACATGAAGAATTGATGGTTAAAGACTTCACTACTATTAAGGAATAGGACACTAACAAGCTAGAAGAGATAATCCTTAAGGAAATTCTTCTTAAAGTTTCTGCTATTCCTCTTCAGATAAAAGAGAGAGAGGAGGATAACATCTCATGGAAATTCTCATCTTTGGGAGAGTTGTCGCTTAATACAACATATAACAGCATGATAAAATCAAGATGATAACCTTCAGTTGGAAAATTATTTGGACAGCCCCAACATATCCAAAAGTGCAACATTTCTTGTGGTTATGTTGTCACCAAAAGATTGCCACTTGCTTTAACCTCAATAGAAGAGGCATACAAGCATCCCCCTTTTATCCAAGATGTAGAGACGAGTTAGAGATCGTTGATCACTATCTTAGGAAATGTAGGGAAGTTAGTACCCTTTGGGAGATGTTTGACCTTCCTAAAGAGACCTCTAACTTTTTTGACATGGATTTCAATTGTTAGATTATTTTTACCTTAATTCTTTAACGGCCCCAAAAGTCCAAGTAATCCAATGGAAGGTTATTTTTCTACTGGCCCACTGGTTCCTTTAGTTGGATAGAAATAATATCATTTTTAAGGCCTCTGTTGATTCATGTGCTGTTTGGTTTGATAAAGTCACTGAGTCGGCTAAAAAATTCTAGGTAGTTACTGCCCCTATTTTGGACAACAAGATATCTTCATAGATTCGAGTCAAATGGCAAGCCCTAAGAGATAATTTTATTAAACTTAGTTCTGACGGTTCCTCGTGTTGGCTCTATAGGCTATACCGAGAGGGGGGGGGAATCGGTTTTTCACTAACCTTAAGTTCGTTTTGTGATTCTTCTAAATTCTCTAGCCTATATTAATATTTTCTAAGTTCTCTAGGCTAGGCAATCATGCAATCCAAGTTCAATAAAATAAACACAATATAAATGCAAGTAAATAAAGAGTAGGGAGAGAGAGATTTACACAATCGATTTATAGAGGTTCGGCTACCTTGCCTACGTCCTCTACCTTGAGACATTCCCAAGGATTTTCCCCAAATTCACTATCTTTGAATTTGTTACACTCCCTCTTTTCAAGGCTCAAGAGAAACCTCTCTCTTTTTCTAGGCTCAAGAGAAACCTCTTCTCCCTCTTTTTACAGGCTAAAGAGAAACCTCCTTTTTTTTCTTAGGCTAAAGAGTAACCTCCCTCTTTTTCTTAGGCTAAAGAGAAACCTCCCCTTTTACAAGGATTGAATGTGTTTACAAGAGAAGTAATCAAAGAAGGCCTCTAGATAGGCAAGTGATTACAAAGATTAAGCACAAAATAAAAGCCTATACAAGATTTGTGCTAAGCATTACAAGGAATAAGAGAATGATAGATGATGAAGACTTTGGAGCTCTTGATTTGTTGTTTGAGGCTTGAGGATTTGAGGAATATGTGTTTTTGGAGTTGCTGAGTAGTTCCCCTTGCTTCCTTTAGCTTCTAAGCCTCTATTTATAGTCCCTTGGATGGTTTGTGGACGTTGGTTGGAGCCAAAACAGAAAGTAGCCGTTGTGTCTCACAGAAACTAGCCGTTGCGGACTTTCTGGAGTAAAGGGATCGATCCTTTTACCAAAGGGATCGATCCTTTTCTTCATTCTGGGCTTCCATGGCATTCTGCCAAAAAGGGATCGATCCCTTTCCCTATGGGATCAATCCTATTCTTCCAGAATGTGTTTTTCCTGCACTTTTGGGTTAGAAATGATATGGCTTTTGATTTTAATGCTACCCAAAATGTTTATAAGCTTTAAGGGAGTTTTTCTTGACTTTCTCAATTGAAAATATTGTCCAAAAACTTATAAGTAATTTTCTAAACTTATATTCAATAATTCTTGAGAAAATCACTTAATATCGAAAACCATTTTATAAAGTATTAAGACCAATAAGAATATATCATTAAATCATGGTCTTAATGTTTGATATGATATCTTGACAATGGATTGAGAAAATCATATAAGATAAGGCAAATTTACAATATGAATTAATACATTGAAGCGTACTTAAGTTTTTGTCATTTCAAAATACATATAGCAATTTAAAGCTAACAATCTCCCCCTTTTTGATATGACAAAACTTAATGTAAATTTGCTTTGAAAATTCTTTGATAAAATACTCCCCCTTAAATAAAGCAGGATTTTATAAAGCTCCCCCTTAATATAAGCATGGGTTGTGAAAATGAATTTTCCCTCATTATCTCTTCCCCTTAATATCTCTCCCTATATCTATCTCTCCCCTTAATATAAGCATGGGTTGTGAAAATGAATTTTCCCTCATTATCTCTCCCCCTTAATATCTCTCCCTATATCTATCTCTCCCTTTATCTATCTCTCCCCCTTTTTGTCATAGCAAAAAGAAGGAAAAATAATAAAAAAATATCTTCCCCTAAAATCATGGCAATGTGAGAACAAATAAAAATGCTCCATCCAACAAGAAACATGTTAGTACATGTGACATGGGACTTATAGCACAAATAAATAAGTCAATATTCTTAAAGAGTATGAAATATTTATGCAATGAATATGACTTATGATCCTATACCAATTGTTTATAAATAATTTTGATACCAATTGTTGATGAGTAATTTTGCAAGAAGGTTCCAATTGGTAAGAAGTTAAGCAAGCACCTAAGTATATCAATTGTTCCCTAAGATCCAACTAAGGTGCATGGTAATACATCATGATTATGAGCTAAAATTAGATGACATATCATATGCATGAGCTCATAAACCACGTTCAAGCAAGAGTGTGCATAGAATCAAGACATATAGCAATTAACTACAAGTTCTAGCACATAAGAGTTTTCATGCAAAAATATCCTAAATGAGTTCTTCTCTATTTGTCATTTCAAACTAAAGAGCATGAGAAGAATTGTCAATTTAAAGCTCTGTTAGCTTTAAATTGCCATACATATTTTGAAATGACAAAAACTTAAGTGAGCTTTAATGTTTTAATTCATACTGTAAATTTGCCTTATCACACATGATTTTCTCAATACATTTTAAGTGATCATACCCAAACATTAAGACCATGATTTAATGATACATCCTTATTGGTCTTAATTCTTTATAAATGTTTTGAATATTTTAGAAAATCACTTAATGAATTTTTGGACAATGTTTTTATCAAAGAAAGTCATGAAAAACTCCCACAAAAGTGCCAATATGTTTTGGGTTGAATTAGGATCAAAGACCACATCATTTCTAACCCAAAAGTGCAGGAAAAACCCATTCTGGAAGAATGGGATCGATCCCCTAAGGAAAGGGATCGATCCCTTTTTGGCAGTGTGCCCCGGAAGGCCAAAATGAAGCATGGGATCGATCCCCTAAGGAAAGGGATCGATCCCTTTATGTCAGAAAGTCCCCAACGGCTATTTTCTGTGAGATACAACGGCTAGTTTCGGTTTTGGCTCCAACCAACGTCCACAAACCATCCAAGGGGCTATAAATAGAGGCTTAGAAGCTAAAGGAAGGTAGAGGAACAACCAAGCAACATCTTTCATCATCTTATTCATCTTCCTCAAGCCTCAAACAACAATCAAGAGCTCCAAAGTCTACATCATCTATCATTCTCTTATTCCTTGTAGTGCTTAGCACAAAATCTTGTATAGGTTTTCATTGAGCTTAATTTCTGTAATCACTTGCCTACATAGAGGCCTTTCTTTGATTACACAATTGTAAACCCATCATTCCTTGTAAAGGGGAGGTTTCTCTTAAGCCTAGAAAAGAGGGAGGTTTCTCTTAAGCCTAGAAAAGAGGGAGGTTACTCTTTAGCCTAAGAAAAAGAGAGAGGTTTCTCTTGAGCCTAGAAAAAGAGGGAGGTTACTCTTGAGCCTTGAAAAGAGGGATTGTAATCACAAATTCAAGATAGTGGATTTGGAGAAAATCCTTGGGAGCGTCTCAAGGTAGAGGACGTAGGCAAGTAGCCGAACCTCTATAAATCGCTTGTGTAAATCTCTCTTTCCCTACTCTTTATTTACTTGCAATTATAGTGTGTTTATTGCATTGAACTTGGATTGCATGCTTGCCTAGCTTAGAGAACTTAGAAAATATTCAAATAGGCTAGAGAATTTAGAAAAACCGAAAAACGAGCTTAAGGGTAGTTAAAAACCGATTCACCCCCCCTCTCGGTATTGCCTATAAGAGCTAACAATTGGTATCAGAGCTTGGGCTCGAGATTGAATTAGACTAACCTCTATCGAGCAAAACGATCATAAATGGCTCACTTGAATGTAGGCACACCCCTAGGAGAAGAGGGACAATCATTAGTTAGACCTCCACTCTTTAATGGTGAGAATTATTCATATTGGAAAACTAGAATGATGCTATTTGTACAATCTAATGATTATGAGGTGTGGAGAATTATAGTGAATGGTCCTAGAATTCCTATGAAGAAGGTAGATGGAAAGGATGTCCCTAAGAGTGAGGATGAGTGGGACACAAATGACATGAGAGTGGCACAATTGAATGCCAAGGCCATGCACACTCTCTTTTGTGCATTAGGTCCCAATGAATATAATAGAGTGTCCCTATGTGAAAATGCTAAACAAATATGGGACAAATTGGCCATCACACATGAAGGGACAAATCAAGTTAGAGAGACCAAAGTAGGAATGCTCACACATGATTATGAGCTATTTAGGATGAAAGAAAATGAGTCCATTAGCGAAATGTTTACTAGGTTCAATGATATAATTAATGGTCTTAAGTCACTAGGCAAGGCTTATTCCAATGTTGAAATGGTAAAGAAAATCTTGAATAGCTTGCCTAAGTCTTGGGAGGCAAAGGTAACCGCAATAGAAGAATCTAAGGATCCAAATACCTTGTCTCTAGATGAGCTTATGGGCTCCCTACTTACATATGAAATGAAAATGAAAAGAAATGAAGAGCCTTCAAAGAAAGTAGGAGTAGCACTTAAGTCTTCCACTTATGAGGATGATAGTGATGAGAGTGGAAATGAGGAAGAAAAGGAAATGGCAATGTTTGCCAAAAGATTCAATAGATTTATGAGAATGAAAGAGAGAGAGAGTAATAGGAGACATCAAAGGGGAGAGTCAAGTAGAAGAGAAAAGGACCCCTTCGTATGTTATGAGTGTAATGAACCGGGTCATACTAAGTTAGATTGCCCCTTACTTAGGAAGGAAAAGGATAGGAAACCTAGGAAGAAAGCATTTGTGGCTACATGGAGTGATAGTGATAGCTCCGATGAGGAAAACATAGATGATGAGGTAGCCTACTCATGCTTCATGGCCATTAGTGATGATGAAGGTAGTTGTAGTTCTAGTGAAGATAATGATTATACCTTTAGTGAACTACAAAATGCCTTTAATGATTTAGCAAATGAATTTCAATGCATGAACTCCAAATATAAGAAAATCATTGCTAAATTAAAAATAGAAAATGAAGCCTTGATAAATGCTAAGCTAGAATTTGAAAAGAAATTAGAAGAGGCTAACTTAGAAATGAATGAGTTGAATAAAAAGAACTTAAATTTGCATAACTCATTTTCTAGGTTTTATATGGGTCAACAAAAGCTAGATCACATGTTAGAAACCCAAAGAGCTTTCTTTGACAAAGATGGGTTAGGATATAATGCAATACAAAAAGAAACTCATCTTAAGAATTTCCTTGTGAGCAAAAATACTATGCATGATTTATCTCTTACATGCTCACTTTGCAATAGAATAGGACACTATTCACAAGCATGCACTTATAGAAAAACTACATTTAGAGGAAGAGTAGTTAAGAAAATGTGGGTGCCAAAGCATGCAATAAATAATGATGATTTGAGCTTGAAATGGATCCCAAAAGGATAAAAAATTGTGAGCACTAACTCTCAAGGACCCAAGAAAATTTGGGTACCAAAGCATGCTTGAAAATGTGTTTGTTGTAGGAGTGTTAGAGCATGGAGATACAAGAAACAATGAAGTTTGAATGCTCTACACACTTCTATGGAGATTGCTTGTGCTAATGAGAAAAAGAAAGAGCTTGAGATATCCATCCTTGGCAAAGATCACAACAATTCTTCAAAGAAAGGCTCAAGGTGGACTCAACAATTCAAGGCAAAGCATACTCAAGCAAAGGAGTTTTGTAAGATTAACTCCTTAAAACTATTATTTGATTATTTGTGCCTTGATGAGAAAGTTGGTTGATGATTCTTGATGCATTGTGAGTTGAATGATTGAACAAAAAGGCATGACAATGATCTTTGAATGTTTGATGAATAGTAATTGATGCATTGAATGAAAAGCATGATTTATGATTTTGAAGTGATTATTGGATTTCTGCATTTTGAGCAAGTTTTCTATGTGTTGACAATGTATTTACTTGCCTCAAATGATCAAATATGTCATTTACACAAAATCTCATGTCATGAGCAAGAATGAAGAACTTGTATGTTGGAAATTATGGCATGTTGTTCACAAGATGTAAGCTTTAATGATATATGTGCTTAAAACCTATGTGAACAAGTTTGTTTTGACATATTTGTGGTATCAAATGCATTGGTTTGGCCAAAATATGCATAACTCTCAAAATGACCTCCTTTGAGGCCAAAAATGCTTTTATTGGTGAAAATCCTTCCAAAATTGCAAAATCTATTGTTAAATGGTTTTTCATTCATGATTTTCATTCATACAAGTCCAAAATCATGTTTTACAAATGTTTAAACCATTACTTGGACTTAAAATACTCAAAAACAAAGTTTTGGTACCTCAAAGGTTGGATTTTCTATCAAAAATCTGCAGATACAGGATGAGGGATCGATCCCTCAACAAGCAGGATCGATCCCCTTGAGCAGAAAACAGAATTGGTGCATTCTGGACTTAAGGAATCGATCCCCCTCCAAAAGGGATCGATCCCCTCAGGCCAAAAAGGGCATTTCTGCACTTTTTCAACCGAATTTGAGAAGGATTTTTCACTTTCTTGATATCTTCCTTCTTCTCAACTTAAAATTCATTGTTTTAACTTCTTTTTGATGATCTTTAATATATGAAAAATCATTTTTCATTGATATCATGCCTTAACTTCATCAATTTGTATCATTTCCAACAAATGGTATCACTTTCAACAATCAATATCATTTTTCTTGAGCTCACAAGTGCAAAATCATTTTTCTTGTTGAAAACATTCATGAATCTTGAAATAATCTTGAAACATACTTTCAATGAATATTTAAACATAATTTTTGGGATTTATTTCAATGGTTTGTATATTTGAGAATTTGATGAACTTGTGCATAATGCCTATTGATTTTTCTTTTTGTTCATCTTAGTCAAGCATGCTTATAGGATTATGTCTCTTGGCTTGACTTATCAATTCCACACTAGGTTTCATGATAATTTTACATCTAGTGGATTGATTCCAAATGTAAATTCAACAATTGGTAATGGTCATTGGCCTATAATTTGTGATGGTAAATGGATCCTAAATGTTCAAATGAATGAAACTTTATCATCCTTGTACTTAAAGAACTAGGGTCTTAATGACAACACCAACATTCAAAGATAAATGCAAACTTGAACAAAACTTGATATCCATGCATTTATTATTTTAATCTTTCCTTGCTCATAATTGGTTATGGACTTGAATTGGAAAATGAGCATAGGATTTTTGTGCTTGAAAACATGGAAGAAAATGTGTTTGCTTGAATACTTTGATTTTATGAATCTTCCATATGGTATAACTTTGTGAATATGAATATGGAATAATACTTTATGATAGTATGCTTATGTTTAATTGATCCATATGCATATTTGATGATGTGTGATTGTGTTCTTGCATATTTGGAATGATTATTTTCTTGACATGAACACACTACACATAGATATTGGATTCATGCAAAATGACTAAGTCAACCATTAGTAACAATTGGTATTTAGATTGAAATAACAATTAGTATCATTGGGAACCATATTTTCAATAATTGGTAAGCCAAAACTAAATTGCCAATTGGTATGAGCTTTAAATTGACAATTCTTCTTGTGCTCTTTAGTTTGAAATGACAAATAGAGAAGAATTCACTTAGGATATTTTTGCATGAAACTCTTGTGTGCTAGAATTTGTAGTTAATTGCTATATATCTTGATTCTATGCACACTCTTGCTTGAACGTGATTTATGAGCTCATGCACATCATATGTCACCTAATGTTAGCTCATAATCATGATGTATTACCATGCACCTTAGTTGGACTTTAGAAAGAACAATTGATATACTTAGGTGCTTAATAAGATTGAGATGAGCAAGTCATAGACCTTAGTAGATATTTACATACAACTTGCTTAACTTCTTACCAATTGGAACCTTCTTGCAAAATTACTTATCAACAATTGGTATCAAAATCATTTATAAACAATTGGTATAAGATCATAAGTCATATTCATTGCATGAATATTTCATACTCTTTGTGAATATTGACTTATTTATTTGTGCTATGAGTCCCATGTACTAACATGTTTCTTGTTGGATGGAGCATTTTTATCTCTTCTCACATAGCCATAATTTTAGGGGGAGCATATATTTTTCTTATCTTTCATTCTTTTTGCTATGACAAAAAGGGGGAGAGATAGGGAGAGATATTAAGGGGGAGAGATAATGAGGGAAAATTCATTTTCAAAACCCATGCTTATATTAAGGGGGAGAGATAATGAGGGAAAATTCATTTTCAAAACCCATGCTTATATTAAGGGGGAGCTTTATAAAGTCCTGCTTTATTCGAGGGGGAGTATTTTATCAAAGAATTTTCAAAGCAAATTTACATTAAGTTTTGTCATATCAAAAAGGGGGAGATTGTTAGCTTTAAATTGCCATACATATTTTGAAATGACAAAAACTTAAGTGAGCTTTAATGTTTTAATTCATATTGTAAATTTGCCTTATCACACATGATTTTCTCAATACATTTTAAGTGATCATACCCAAACATTAAGACCATGATTTAATGATACATCCTTATTGGTCTTAATTCTTTATAAATGTTTTGAATATTTTAGAAAATCACTTAATGAATTTTTGGACAATGTTTTTATCAAAGAAAGTCATGAAAAACTCCCACAAAAGTGCCAATATGTTTTGGGTTGAATTAGGATCAAAGACCACATCATTTCTAACCCAAAAGTGCAGGAAAAACCCATTCTGGAAGAATGGGATCGATCCCCTAAGGAAAGGGATCGATCCCTTTTTGGCAGTGTGCCCCGGAAGGCCAAAATGAAGCATGGGATCGATCCCCTAAGGAAAGGGATCGATCCCTTTATGTCAGAAAGTCCCCAACGGCTATTTTCTGTGAGATACAACGGCTAGTTTCGGTTTTGGCTCCAACCAACGTCCACAAACCATCCAAGGGGCTATAAATAGAGGCTTAGAAGCTAAAGGAAGGTAGAGGAACAACCAAGCAACATCTTTCATCATCTTATTCATCTTCCTCAAGCCTCAAACAACAATCAAGAGCTCCAAAGTCTACATCATCTATCATTCTCTTATTCCTTGTAGTGCTTAGCACAAAATCTTGTATAGGTTTTCATTGAGCTTAATTTCTGTAATCACTTGCCTACATAGAGGCCTTTCTTTGATTACACAATTGTAAACCCATCATTCCTTGTAAAGGGGAGGTTTCTCTTAAGCCTAGAAAAGAGGGAGGTTTCTCTTAAGCCTAGAAAAGAGGGAGGTTACTCTTTAGCCTAAGAAAAAGAGAGAGGTTTCTCTTGAGCCTAGAAAAAGAGGGAGGTTACTCTTGAGCCTTGAAAAGAGGGATTGTAATCACAAATTCAAGATAGTGGATTTGGAGAAAATCCTTGGGAGCGTCTCAAGGTAGAGGACGTAGGCAAGTAGCCGAACCTCTATAAATCGCTTGTGTAAATCTCTCTTTCCCTACTCTTTATTTACTTGCAATTATAGTGTGTTTATTGCATTGAACTTGGATTGCATGCTTGCCTAGCTTAGAGAACTTAGAAAATATTCAAATAGGCTAGAGAATTTAGAAAAACCGAAAAACGAGCTTAAGGGTAGTTAAAAACCGATTCACCCCCCCTCTCGGTATTGCCTATAAGAGCTAACAAGCTCATATCACTTGGCAATTTAGATTTGGCTTACCAATTAGTGAAAATATGGTTGCCAATGATACTAAGTGTTATTTCAATCTAAATACAAATTGTTACTAATGGTTGACTTAGGCATTTTGCATGAATCCAATATCTATGTGTAGTGTGTTCATGTCAAGAAAATAATCATTCTAAAAATGCAAGAACACAATTACACACATCATCAAATATGCATATGGATCAATCAATCATTAGCACACTATCATAAAGTATTAATCCATATTCATATTCACAAATTTATACCACATGGAAGATTCAAAAATCAAGATATTCAAGCAAACACATTTTCTTCCATGGTTTCAAGCACAATAATCCTATGCTCATATTCAATTTAAGTTCTTAACCAATTATGAGCAAGGAAAAATCCAATATGACCATTTTAATCAATTAATAGCCATATCCCTAGTTGTTATCATCATTTAATGTTCTAGAGGGTATATGCTCTTTTAACTAAGATGGCTTCACCTAAGTGAATCAATATTATGACCTTATACCAATTGTTGAATTTATATTTGAAATCAATCCTTAAGGTCAAATTTTAATTATTCTTCCACTAGATGTACAATTATGATGAGACCTAGTGTGGAGTAGTTGAGTCAAGTTAAGAAACATAATCCTATAAGCATGCTTGACTAAAATGAACAAAGAGATGAAGAATATTCATTATGCATGAGTTCATCAAATTCTCAAACATATCCACAAATCAATGAAATAAATCTCAAAATTATGTTTAAGCATTCATTGAAAGTATATTTCAAGATTATTTCAAGATTTATGAATGTATTCAACAAAAGATGATTTTGCACTTGTGAGTTGATTGTTGGAAGTGATACCATTTTGTTGGAAATGATTCAAATTGATGGATTTGAGGCATGATATCAATGAAAAATGAATTTTCATATATTTAAGTTCATCAAAAAGGAGTTAAAACAATGAATTTTAAGTTGAGAGGAGAGAAAGTATCAAAACAATGAAAAGTTCTTCTCAATTTCGGTTGAAAACATGTAGGAGAGCCTTTTCTGGCCTGGGGGGATCGATCCCTCATATGTTTCCTGCAGATTCTGCAGTTGTTTTGACAGAAAATTGAACTTGCGTGGTACCAAAACTCCGTTTTTGAGTAATTTAAGTCCAAGTAAGGGTTTAAACATTTGTAAAACATGATTTTGGACTTGTGTGAATGAAAAACATGAATGAAAAACCATTTTACAAAAGATTTTGCAATTTTGGAAGAATTTACACAATAAAATGCATTTTTGGCCTCAAAGGAGGTCATTTTGAGATTTAAGCATATTTTGACCAAACCAATGCATTGAATTACATAAATATGTCAAAACAAACTTGTTCACATAGATTTTAACCATATATATCATTAAAACATACATCTTGTGAACAACATGCCATGATTTCTAACATGCATATTCTTCATTAAGGCTCATGACAAGGCATTTTGCATATATGACATATCTGACAGCTTTTGAGCAACTAAATATATTATCTAGACATATCAAACTTGCTCAAGATGCAGAAAACCAAAAGTCATTTCAAAGTCACTAAACATGCCTTTCATTCTATGTATCAAGAACAATTCATCAAGCACTCAACAATCATGCCTTTTGCTTAATCACAATGCATCATTAATCATTAACCAATTTTCTCATCAAAGCATAAATAATCAAATAAAAAGTTTAAGGTGTAAGGGATTAAGCTTACAAAACTCCATTGCTTGAGAGTGCTTTGCCTTGGATTGTTGAGTCCACCTTGAGCTATCCTTTGAAGAATTGTTGTGACCTTGTCAAGTATGGATTCTTAAGCTCTTCCTCTTTCTTATTGGTATAAGCAATCTCCATAGGGGTATGTAGAGCATTTGAACTCCATTGTTTCTTTGTATTCTCATGCTCTAATGCTCCTACATCAAACAATTTCAAACATGCTTTGGTACCCAAATTTTCTTGGGTCCATGAGAGTTAGAACAAATAATTTTTGATCCTTTTGGGATCCATTTCAAGCACAATTCATCATTATTTACAGCATGCTTTGGCACCCACATTTTTCTAACTACTCTTCCTCTAAATGTGGTTTTTCTATATGTGCATGCTTGTGAAGAGTGTCCTATTCTATTGCATAGTGAGCATGTAAGAGATGTATCATGCATAGTATTTTTGCTCACTAGGAAATTCTTAAGATGAGTTTCTTTTTGTTTAGCATTATAGCCTAACCCATCTTTGTCAAAGAAGGCTCTTTGGGTCTCTAACATATGATCTAGCTTTTGTTGACCCATATAAAATCTAGAAAATGAATTATGCAAATTTAAGTTCTTTTTATTTACTTCATCTATTTCTAGATTTGCTTCTTCTAATTTCTTCTCAAATTCAAGTTTGGCATTTAATAGCATTTTATTTTCTATTTTCAATTTAGCAATGATTTTCTTATATTTGGAGTTCATGCATTGAAAATCATTTGCTAATTCATTAAAGGCATTTTGTAGTTCATCAAATGTATAATCATTATCTTCACTAGAACTACAACTAGCCTCATCATCACTAATAGCCATAAAGCATGAGTAAGCTACCTCTTCACCTACGTTTTCCTCATCGGAGCTATCACTATCGCTCCATGCAGCCACAAATGCTTTCTTCTTAGGCTTTCTATCCTTTTCTCTCCTAAGTAAGGGGCAATCTAACTTAGTATAACCCGGTTCATTACACTCATAACATACTAAGAGGTCCTTTTCTCTTCTAATAGACTCCCCTCTTTGATGTCTCCTATTATTTTCTTTTTCTTTCATCCTCATGAATCTATTAAATCTTTTGGCAAACATTGCCATTTCCTTTTCTTCCTCATTTCCACTCTCATCACTATCATCTTCAAGGACCTCATGAGTGGAAGACTTAAGTGCTATCCCTACTTTCTTTGAAGGCACTTCATTTCTTTTCATTTTCATTTCATAAGTAAGTAGGGAGCCCATAAGCTCATCTAGAGACAAGGTATTTGGATCCTTAGACTCTTCTATTGCGGTTACCTTTGCCTCCCAAGACTTAGGCAAGCTATTCAAAATTTTCTTTACCATTTCAACATTGGAATAAGCCTTGCCTAGAGCCTTAAGTCCATTAATTATATCATTAAACCTAGTGAACATTTCGCTAATGGACTCATTTTCTTTCATCATAAATAGCTCATAATCATGTGTGAGCATTCCTACTTCGGTCTCTCTAACTTGAGTTGTCCCTTCATGTGTGATGGCTAGTTTATCCCATATTTGTTTAGCATTCTCACATAAGGATACTCTATTATACTCATTGGGACCTAAAGCACAAAAGAGAGTGTGCATAGCCTTGGCATTTAATTGTGCCACTCTCATGTCATTTGTGTCCCACTCATCCTCACTTTTAGGGACATCTTTTCCTTCTACTTTCTTCATTGGAATTCTAGGAGCATTCACTATAATCCTCCACACCTCATAATCATTTGATTGCACAAATAACATCATTCTAGTTTTCCAATATGAATAATTCTCACCATTGAAGAGTGGAGGTCTAACTAATGATTGTCCCTCTTCTCCTAGGGGTGTGCCTACATTCAAGTGAGCCATTTATGATCGTTTTGCTCGATAGAGGTTAGTCTAAATCAATCTCGAGCCCAAGCTCTGATACCAATTGTTGGCTCTATAGGCTATACCGAGAGGGGGGGTGAATCGGTTTTTCACTAACCTTAAGTTCGTTTTGCGATTCTTCTAAATTCTCTAGCCTATATTAATATTTTCTAAGTTCTCTAGGCTAGGCAATCATGCAATCCAAAAAATAAACACAATATAAATGCAAGTAAATAAAGAGTAGGGAGAGAGAGATTTACACAATCGATTTATAGAGGTTCGGCTACCTTGCCTACGTCCTCTACCTTGAGACACTCCCAAGGATTTTCCCCAAATTCACTATCTTTGAATTTGTTACACTCCCTCTTTTCAAGGCTCAAGAGAAACCTCTCTCTTTTTCTAGGCTCAAGAGAAACCTCTTCTCCCTCTTTTTACAGGCTAAAGCGAAACCTCCCTCTTTTTCTTAGGCTAAAGAGTAACCTCCCTCTTTTTCTTAGGCTAAAGAGAAACCTCCCCTTTTACTAGGATTGAATGTGTTTACAAGAGAAGTAATCAAAGAAGGCCTCTAGATAGGCAAGTGATTACAAAGATTAAGCACAAAATAAAAGCCTATACAAGATTTGTGCTAAGCATTACAAGGAATAAGAGAATGATAGATGATGAAGACTTTGGAGCTCTTGATTTGTTGTTTGAGGCTTGAAGATTTGAGGAATATGTGTTTTTGGAGTTGCTGAGTAGTTCCCCTTGCTTCCTTTAGCTTCTAAGCCTCTATTTATAGTCCCTTGGATGGTTTGTGGACGTTGGTTGGAGCCAAAACAGAAAGTAGCCGTTGTGTCTCACAGAAACTAGCCGTTGCGGACTTTCTGGAGTAAAGGGATCGATCCTTTTACCAAAGGGATCGATCCTTTTCTTCATTCTGGGCTTCCATGGCATTCTGCCAAAAAGGGATCGATCCCTTTCCCTATGGGATCAATCCTATTCTTCCAGAACGTGTTTTTCCTGCACTTTTGGGTTAGAAATGATATGGCTTTTGATTTTAATGCAACCCAAAATGTTTATAAGCTTTAAGGGAGTTTTTCTTGACTTTCTCAATTGAAAATATTGTCCAAAAACTTATAAGTAATTTTCTAAACTTATATTCAATAATTCTTGAGAAAATCACTTAATATCGAAAACCATTTTGTAAAGTATTAAGACCAATAAGAATATATCATTAAATCATGGTCTTAATGTTTGATATGATATCTTGACAATGGATTGAGAAAATCATATGAGATAAGGCAAATTTACAATATGAATTAATACATTGAAGCGTACTTAAGTTTTTGTCATTTCAAAATACATATAGCAATTTAAAGCTAACACCTCGAAAGGTAATCAAGGCTCAGCAGGTGCTGAAGGATTGCTCAGGGACAGTCAAGGTATTTGGTTGCGTGGATACTATTGCAATCTTGGTGAAACAACAAGTGTTGGAGCTGAGTTATGGGGACTTAGAGATGGTTTATGTTTAGCCATATCTAAAGGATTCCACAACCTTATTGTTGAGACTGACTCTCAACTTGTGGTAAGATTTCTTATTAATGGAGTCTCTTGTAATCTTGCTTACAGTGGTCTTATAAATGACTCCAGATCATTCCTCCATCAACTGGAAACGCTGGAGATTAAGCATGTCTTCAAGGAGGCCAATGCAGTTGCAGACTTCCTTGTGAAGAAGGGTGTTGAAAGTGATCTTCCTTTTGTGTTGCTGGATGATCTCCCGAATTTACTGCAACTACAGTTGGAAGCTGACAGAATGGGGATCTATTTTCCTAGAAATATTAATGTTTTGTTGTAAACATGTTTCTGTTCTTATACTCCGTTGATTTTAATTTCAGTTCCTTTTTCCACAAAAAAACTTTTTTTGCAGGTTCAAACCAACAAACCTAAGTCCATTTTGAATACTGACTCTATTTTATCTTTTTTCCTCTCTACTGTCTTTGCTATGTTCTCTCATTCCATTCTCCTCTCCTTTATAACAAAACTCATCTTCGCCAAATGCTTTCAACTTGAGATTATTGATGTCCCTAGTGCATCTTTTTTCCCAACTTCTCCTATCTCTTATCTCTTTTTCGAAACGAAAATGTAAATTTCTTTTCTTCCCTCTTTAAACCCCAACTAATCACAAAAATACATTAGTTTTATCTTTATTTTCAAAATTGGCTGCACGTTTAATATAAAGCACATATGATCTTGTTTGAGCTTCAAGTATGAGGTTTTTTTTTGTATTTGGGTGGTTTTCTTGTCACACTCCGATTCCTTAAAATCGTAATTGACTTTTTCCATTTTCACTTAGTCGGCTGAGCTATGCTCAGTGTCCTCACTTTGACTGTGCCAAAATTTTTTAGTTAAGCAACATTCAATTATTTACATTGGTCCCAATATACATAATCCGAGTACGAATTTATTTTTCTATATAAATAATCTATAATGAATACTATAATTTACATTCAAACTTCTTCAATTTACTGTTTACATCCCTTTACGCACTAAAATACTGTACAATAAATGTCTGAATACCATACCTACAAGGTACGACATCTAAACTCCCGTAGACATCTTATCAGAATCTTTTCTCAACGAACGACTATTTCTGCAAATAAATCTGGAAGCTAGAAGGAGGAGAGCTTGGGGAAGCCCAGTAAGAAATATATAAAAGAACTAATACTATATACCTACATGCCTATTTTGAAAATATGATTTGTAAATACAATCATTAAAACAATGATGGAGCACTCTATCGGAATGGATACTATAATCAGTTAGGTAACAGGGCTAAGTATGGAAGGATGCTTTAGAGCACCTCACTTGTCCCGGTCCCTAAATCCGATTATAAGGAGTTTCTAAAAATTGCAGGACAGAAATTTATATGTAATCAAATCAATATTAAACTTTTTAATCCTTTAGACTATACAGTAAACGATCATTATACAGTCATTTATAAATTAAAATTAGTAGAAAACGATAATATATTCCAGTATATTAGATAAGAAATTAGTAAACAATACAATGCATAATTCCTGTGATTAGTTCAGTAAACGTTTAGTAAATCGGTTAATAACCCTTTCAGTAAAAAGTTCAATAATTTGTTTGGTTAACATTTCAATAAAACGTTTAGTAAATTATATAGTAAAAGATTCAATAAAACATATAGTAATTCATTTAGTATACAATTCGATAAAACGTGTAATAAATCAATATATAGTTCAGTAAAATATTCAACAAATCATTCATTAAACAGTTTATTAACCAATAAAATGGTTAGTTCAATAAGCACATCAGAAAACATTTCAGTAACCAGTACAATAATCAGTTCAGCTAAACAAGCAGTAAACAGTTCAGTGGTTAGTTTGATAGATCAATCGGTAAACATTTTATTAAACAATACAGTAACCAATTCGGTAAATCACTCAGTAAACGTTTCAGAAAACATTTAGTGAATAGTTCGGTAAACAGATCGGTGAACAGTCAACAAACTATTTAGACAATCAGTAAATATTTCAGTAAAATAGTTTAGTAAACATTTCAGTAGAAAAATCAATAAGGGATTAAGAAGTTCAAACAATCATTAGTCGATTCCATAAAAATTCAATGATCAATTCAGTGAGCAGTCAGTAAACTATTCTATTTAGTAAATGTTAATTAAACAGTCAGTAATGGTTTAGGAAACAATTCAATAAATGATCAATAAACAATTTAATAAACAGTACTTTAATAATTCGAAATCAAATCAATAACGCTTTGATAAACAGTTCTGTACAGTTCAGTAAAACAATACTGTGATAGTTTAGTAAACAGATTAATAATCTATTCAGTAGACAGTTTAATAAACATTTCAGCAAATCTGTTCAGTAAACAGTTCAATAAATAACTCGGTAAACAGTTTAATAAACAATTCGGTAAATAGTACTGTCACAGTTTAGTGAGACCTGGCAATAACCCAATATCATCGTGCAGTTCAGTATCCCAAAAAGAGAGTAAACAGTTACAGTAATCAGTAATAATAAGACATATGACCATAGTCACAATAATGTCTATCCAGTGTCACGGAGCCTGTGACAATCTTAAGGACTGTTGGCTCTATAGGGTATACCGAAAGGGGGGGTGAATCGATTTTAACTAACCTTTAGGTCGTTTTTCGATTCCTCTAAATTCCCTAGCCTATATTAATGTTTTCTAAGTTCTCTAGGCTAAGCAAGCATGCAATCCAAATTCAATACAATAAACACAAATATAATTACAAGTAAATAAAGAGAGAAGGGAAACAGAAATGTACTCAAGCGATTTATAGAGGTTCGGCAACCTTGCCTACGTCCTCTACCTTGAGACGCTGCCAAGGATTTTTCTCAAATTCACTATCTTGAATTTGTCTTTACAATCCCTCTTTTTCAAGGCTCAAGAGAAACCTCTCTCTTTTTCTAAGCTCAAGAGAAACCTCCCTCTTTTTCTAAGGCTAAAGAGAAACCTCCCCTTTACAAGGTATGATTGGGTTTACAATAAATGTAATCAAAGAAGGGCTCTAGTTAGGTAAGTGATTACAATAGTTAAGCACAAAGAAAAGCCTATACAATATTTGTGCTATTCTATACAATGAATATGAGAGTGATGGAAGATGAAGAATTTTAAGCACTTGAGATGTTGTTGAGGCTTTGAATATGAGGAAAATGAAGAATGGAGTTGCTGAGCAGTTCCACTTCATTCCTTGAGCTTCCAAGCCTCTATTTATAGTCTCTTGGATGGTTTGTGAACGTTGGTTGGAGCCAAAATTGAATATGATCGTTGTATCCACAAAAACTAGCCGTTGGAGTGCTTTTTTCGTGTAAAGGGATCGATCCTATTCCCTAGGGGATCGATCCCCAAATTCCAGAATGCTTATTCTAGGCTTGAGGGACCTTTCTGCCTCTAAAATAGCTTACTGCCATGAAGGGATCGATCCCATACCCTTCCCCTATGGGATCGATCCCATGCTTCCAAAGATTATTTTTCCTGCACTTTTGGGTTAAAAATGATATAGCCTTTGATCCTAATTCAACCCAAAACATTTTGGCATTTTTGTGGGAGTTTTCCTTGACTTTCTCTAATGAAAATATAGTCCAAAAATTCATTAAGTAATTTTCTCAAATATTCAAAAGCATTTATAAAGTATTAAGACCAATAAGAATGTATCATTAAATCATGGTCTTAATGTTTGATATGATCACTTAAAAATGGATTGAGAAAATCATATGTGGTAAAGCAAATTTACAATATGAATCAAAACATAAAAGATCACTTAAGTTTTTGTCATTTCAAAATACATATGTCAATTTAAAGCTAACAATGACCACTGAAGACTTACTCATGGTCAACGACTAATAGTGCACCTGACAGTACCACTGAACAAGTGATACAAAGGTGGCTGTAGACTTATTCAGGGTCTAACAACAATAGTACAATATAGTAATCGTGATAGTGGCGCCAACAGTCTCAAAACATTTACTCAGCTCCCAAGAAAACAATAAAAATTTTTCTTATATTTTCAAAGTAGTAATACAGTTCAAATATAAATTTTGGGAACCCAGTTTCATTTAAAATCACATTCTTCAAATCAATATGTTTAAATTAAATTCAAAACATTTTAGTTATTTGCTTCAATCACAAGGGAAATATTTTTAATTAAAACAGTGTCAATTAATGCAAAATAGTCAAAACATATATTTCAATTAAACACTCAAGATATTACTTCCGTTAGAAATCAAAACATTCAATATTCAGAGTCAACCAATCATAAACTTTCCCTTCATCAGTCATTCAAACATTCAATAATATACTGTTCAACTAGTTAAGAAAACACTTAACTGTTATAAATTTTTTGATTAAAACACATCTTTAGTTAGTCCATAAAATTAATAAAATTAACGATAAAATCTTTAATTTTTTGCAAGGTTTCGGATCATTTTTCGAAATTTCGACAGCTTAACAGTACAATTTATCCTAACCCTCCTGCACTTAAAACATAGTTCAAAACCACAACTTCAATTTTGCAATGTCATTCAACCACAAATACAACCATTCAGTTCAGTAATTCACTTGAAATCATTTGGTTCAGTCAATCGATCTCAAAACAATTTCAAAGTTCGGTAATGCAGAATTTTTAGTAAATCAATCAATCATATCAATGCAGTCACAGTATTCCTACGACTTATATACATTCGTGTGTGTGTGTGTGTGTGTGTATATATATATATATATCTTACCTATTTTATTTGTAGTACAATCTACCGCTTCAACTCCAGTAAGCGATTATAGATAAGCAATCACACATTCACTTATCATTTCCTTTGCATCACTAATTCGGGGCTACAAAACGACACTAGAATACAGTCAAATTTCAACATTCCTTTTATAAAAAATATTGTAGACTCTAAAATCTTTCATATTTTCTAGTGCAATAGCAAATTCGGTTTATTTCATACCGGATGCCAGCACTGCAGTACAATCAAAACACTTGCTTTTTCAGTTCTGACTTCACCAGTAGTCTTCTTTTAATTTATACAGTATTCTTTAACCATCAAATCATTGAATTAAGCATGAATACTCCCACATTAACACTAGGTCAAAAACATAGCACATGCCAAAACTTGTCATTTTTCAATTCTGACACTATGGCTAACTTGTACACTTTTTGTACATTAGTATAAAACCATTAATGCATGACAAATCACATGGTATCATACAATTCCTCTCTTGGCCGAATTCATAAAGTATGCCTACACTCAAATTTGTCTCAATTTGATCACATACACAGGCTATACTAACTCAGAAATCGTAACAATAGATAGAATTAACAAAAAATGAGTTTTCTCTCACCTTTCACCATTGTCCAAAGTTGTAAGACTCCAAAGTCCTTGAATTTGGCCACTCAACACTTGATTTTGGTACAAAGAGATAGAGCAAAGAAAACTAGATAGGATTGGTGAAGACCATTTTCGGTTTATTGGTCGTTTGACTAGGGTTTTATGAGCTCTCTCTCTCTCTAAACCCATTTTTTATAGTGAGAAAGTGAATGGCAGCCATGGTGGATGGCAATGGAAGGAAGAAGAAGAGAAAAAAAATCAATTAAAAATATCTTTGGGTGCAAAATTACCAAAATGCCATTCATTAATAATAAACTTTTCAATTTTGCCCTTTTCCAATTTTCGTTTAACTATTCAATCTAACTTCCAAATATTTAATTCACTCATAAAATAGTTGTATTTAGCATATTCTAATCATTTGTAAATCTTTTATAGGGGTTTGACAGGTAATGAAGGTGAAATTATCAAAATACCCCTAACCATAAATCCTGTAATTTTCTGCTTTTTTATGTGATTTAATCTACCTATTGGCATAGCATGGGACTTCTTCACACGAGGATTATCCCACTTCTGTCAGTTGGTCAAAAGTCAATTTCGTTTAATCGTTATTCGTGAAAGTTCCGCTGGCTTATGGACAAAATCGTCATTTTTTAAATTGTTTCACGCTTTTCAAAATATGACCAAATGAAGTGATTTTGAGATGCAAATTCTTGCTATATGCATATTTCACCTTAAATATCATTATTCTAGGGTCTCACTTCGATCTGGACAAAGAAAGTCCTGGTAGGGCCCACACCGGGTACTTTCCTAATTCTTAATGAACGAACCTTTTATTCACATATCTTAACAATCAATTCTCGCTCTTCGATTTCGACACTCTTTTAACTTATATTGGATATGGGGAAAATGAGATTCTCACATTTCTAGTGTGTTGGGTTTAAGTTTTGAAATAGATTAGCAGAGCAAGATGCTGATTTGTACAGTCTGAAAGTTGAGGAGATAATTTAATGGGTTTTTTTCTTAGTAAAAATTTATATTGTATCTATCATGCTTGAATCTAATCTTTTGCGGAAAGAACACTACGAAAAAAATATAAAAAGGAAGACTAAAATAGAAGTAAAAATAAAATAAAGAAAAAGAGAAAAAAAATGAAATGGAGCAGTCACTCCTTTAATTTTTTTTTTGTCTTGCGCGAGACAAACAATACCTTATTCGTCTAAAATTCAAGAAGCATTTTACCCCTCGTGTGTGTAAATCATGAGGAGTTCTCATATCATATTAGATATAAAATTAATTTCTGCTCGCATTTTGTGGCTAGCGTTGGTCTAAGGAAATTTGACCTTGTGAGGATTTGAATATGATACTTCCCGCAATGGATTATTCTCATTCAGGAACTCATCGGGACTTTACACCACTAAATCAACCTTTTGAGTTAGCATTTTACTTCCAAACTTGAGATTGTTAGTAAGGGTGTTAGACTAGACCTTTCTAAGGGTTGAATTACCTGATTAGGACCAAAGGTCTGCTCAATTTTTGGGCAGGTTTGGACAAAAATATTAAATTCATTAAATGGGCTTGAGTTTGAAATCAAGGCTTGTTAAATATGGCTCAGGCTTTGGTTCACCATTTTAGGTTCAAGTCCGATCCAACTTGATAATTATAAATTTTTACTATTTTTATTATAATTTATTTTTAAATATGGCTTAGGCTTTTGATTTTTTTTGTGCAAATTAATTTTAGTTTGTATTGTTTTTTGGAGTTTAATTTAAATTTTCGTGTTCTTTGTAGTTTTTTTTAAGAATTTATTTGAACTTATTGTGTTATACTTATTAAATATTATGTGTTTTAAATTTTTATATTTTATTATAATTTTTTTTAAAAATTAATATTATGTGGATAAACTTAGATTGATTTGGGCTTACCGATTGTATGTAAAATGGGCTTGAATAAAGAATTAGGCTCGAAAATCCCTGTTGGGCTTGGATTCATTATCAATTCCTTAAAACATTCTTTAAGCCCAGCTCGAACCTAGCTTAGCCTAACTCATGAACATGCCTATGCTATACTCAACCTCAGGATGTACCTCAACAATTAATTTTGATTAAAATGTATAAATTTAAAATGCTAGTATTTGTAGTTGTATTATTTGGATAAATATTATTTTAAAAAGTGAATATTGGAATTTGATGAAAGAATTATAATAAAGAAATAAAAACATTAGTTAAAATAAAAAAATATATTAAAAAATATCTAAGTATTATTGGATTTGTAAAAATGCATATATATTACTAACAACATAAAAAAAGTAAATGAGTTTTTGGGAAAAAAAATTAAAAAAATAAAATTTACGAAAAAAATAAATGTTGATGAGTTCATATTTAATACATAGAAAGTTTTAACTCCAAAAAGAGGGCTAAAAATCTACGTTGAATATATTATATTTTAATGTTGAATTTTTTTTATATTTTAATATTCCTTGCGTATCAATGTCACCTCGTTAATCTTATTTATAAAATCTACAAACTTCACTAAAAACATATCCAATAATTATAATTTCTCAATATTGATATCGTATTAAAAAAACCAAAAAATTTTACAGGGTCGCAAAATAGAACTTGGGTAAAAAAAAAAAGAAAGAAATTAATACTCCAGAATTTTATTAAAACCTTAAAATTTATTATAAATTTAATTTTTATTTTTATCAAGCAAAATAATTTCACATAAACCCGTAAACCATTTCCTATAAATAAAAACTAAAAAACCCTTAAACCATTTATTATAATATACCAAACAAAATTCACTATTTCCTATGAGAAAAACCCTTAACCATTAAATAAAAACTAAAAAGTACATATCCACTACGTCAACACTACGTCAACACTACGTCAGAGCAAAAATCATAGTGCAGAACAAGCCTAACTCCTGTTCCATGCAATTGATGAAATACATAGGAATATAGGATGAATCACATTATTACATTCCAAATGAAAGCGTAACATATATACATGCAAAGCCAAGCTATTCATCTGATTCTGTGGTATACAAATTGACAACTTTATCCTATGTTACATGTACCACTCCCTATCTTCCTTGATTCTAGCATCAAAGTAATCAGATTATTGAGCTACTGAGCATACAACACAAGTGCTGACCATACATATGCGATGTTAAAACTACCAGGAGGAAAATCTATAGACAACAACAAAGTGGCCTAGGCCTAACTGCGACGCAGTTCATCCTCAAACTCAGGATGAGCCCATGAGCAGCAGTGCCAGTCTACCCGAGGTTGTTCGAAGCATTGCTTCAGGAAAACATCTATTTCAATGTGACATCATACAGAGGCAAATATCTACTTCACTCCCGTGGCCGGGCCAGCCAGAGAGAACTGAGAGCTCGAAGCCTAGAAAAATAGTCATTTATTGCAAGAAGAGCCCGGGCTGATTGCCTAGTTGTCAAGATACGGTGCATTTGTTGCAGTGTCTGCTGCCGCAGATTATCAGCCTGGTATGTAAAGGAAAAAAGGATTGTTAGCCTGGTGATCACCCTGGAAAAATCAGTTCAGCATTTTACAAAAGAAAATTGCCTTTATGCACTAAAAAAGAAAAAAACTAACATTGCTCTGCTCCCAAATATTGCTATAGTCAATTTTTTACATGCCACCTTCAATCAAGAGAACAAACATTTTCTATCTAGAAAAGAAGATTAAATGCTAGTATTAATCAAACTTCCTTTTCATTTAGTGTACACTTGAAACTATCATACTAAAATGACACATAATATAACCAAACAGCTTAATAATGTTACGATGAGATATCCACATACGAAAACTGTTACCCTACCATTTGAAAAGAGGACAAAGAAAATGCTCAAATATGTCAGGCAGGAGAACACCCTTCTTCTCATGCATGCAATAAAATCACATAACATGTAGAGAAAGAACTTGGAAATAAAGCCATACTGCACCCAAAGAGAAAAGTACCTGACGCAGGAACCCCTCAAGGGTTCCTAGCTTTCCCATGGCCATAGCCATTTGACCCATATAGTTTGCTACATTTCCAGATGATCCCGAGGGACTAGGTGAGCCGTTGGCCAACGTCTCGGCCAAAGATTGTTGCAATGCTTCCATCCCTTGTGACAAAGCATCTTCCGCCTGTTGGGATGATTGCTGCAAATTGTGGATACCCATAAACTGTTGCTCGGTTAGAGGCTCCAACTGATTTGCAAGAAGCTGCATCAACGTCAAATAAATTTAAAAATGATCAATAAACTAACATGGGAAGAAAAGATGAATGCATTGGCATGTACCTTAAAATAGAAGAAGAGGGGAAACAACATAAGTTTAACAGTAATGGTAGAAAATCAAGAACTTTGAGACTTTGTCACATGGACTCAGGATCATTGCATAGAGGTGTATGCATCTAACAACAGATAAGCCATGCTTTGGGCAATTTTTTTACATTAATTTGGAGGATGTAAACATCATACCCACATGAATTTAAAGAGCCAAACACTAAGAGATTAGGGTAAAGTTAACAGAGCATATAACATAGCTTCCAAATCAACAAAAATAAGTACAGCCAGTTTAGTTCATTACATCACATAATATAATACAAAACAGCAATACAAAGAAAACCACCATTATCAGAATCGCACAGATCAAGGCTCCAAATCAAAGGGCCACAAGATTCAATTGTTTGATCATTCAAGTCAACTCTTGGTTGATAAAAATATAGTTCTAAATATTATGAACATTTTAAATAAATTATAGATTATGAAAATATAATAAAATCTTTTAATAATTTTATAAATAATTACAATAGAATCAGAAATATTCATATCTTTAGAAAAAAAAAATAAAGAAAAGCTATGCTTGAGAAAATTGGCTTTTACTTTTTAATATTACCTCTCTAGGAAAACATTTTTTTAGTGAAATAACAAAACAACCTATAATTAGTATGAAAAAGTTAGATTAGTTTTTATTTAAGTCATTTTGACAGTCCATATCCAACCCATCGAGGTCAATAACAGAGGGTTATCCTAACTGTATGTATCATAAACTGGCAGGTCAATTCAAGGTTATCCATGTCAAAGCACATGCAGTTGCATCAAGGGGCAGGTCAACCGGTAGAGGTCTAATAACTATGAATAAAACCGAATGGTGATGGTTGTGTTGCCAAATATCAGACAATGAACCCAAATACAGTCAGCCTGAGAACAAACTTCAGAAATTTTTTTTTTTATTTTTATGATCTTAACTGATATAATGTTTCAAGACACATAAAACTGAGTTTCAAAACTAACAAATCAAACAAGACAAAGGGCAGAACAAGCTCCATTAACAAGCATCCAAAAGACACATCACACTATTAATGGGAATCATGTCTTAGTGATCCGAATAAAGATGTAAAGAGAAACACCCAAGCATAAATAAAAACTTGGTCAATGTCATACAACAGTCAAATTCATTGTATTTATTTGCACAACAAATGAGTCTCCAGTTCACCAGCAATATTCTCAGGCGACTAAATATTTTATCAATTTACCCATTGAACTTGATTTTGCAAAAGAAGAGCTTACCCTAACTTTTCCTTTTTTCAGTTGGAATCATGCACCAAAGAAAATACTAGTTAGATTAAAAGAAAAATTAAAGCTCAGGTGGTTATTGCTACCATTGCCACTTGTTTTCTACTTCTAGAAGCAAAACATAAAACTGTGTTTTGCATGCAAAAAAAAATTGAAATATTAAAAATTAAATTTTTCTTACATGGACAGTAAAATGCATTCCTTTTCTTGAGATGACTATGTTTGAAATGATTTTTCATTTTAAACATTGGTTCACTTTTAAATCAAATATAAGAGATTTAACTAGGGAGAAGCTAGTTCATGCATGTTTTGCTTTATGGCTTTTATTGTTGCTTTTGCATGGAAAAAGGATCACCCTTTTGCTTTGTAACTAGTTTTGAGAAGCAAAACGGAAATAGCAAATAGAAAAGGCATCAATCAAAGCCCTAAATATTTTCCTTGGTTAATATTCAGATTCAGGAACCAGTATATTAGTAACAAATCTATCTTCAACAAAGTTAAGAGGTGTTAATTTTGATGGGTACTCAAATATTGAAGCCTAATATGCACGATGACAGCAGCCCCTCTGTAGAAGACTGGAGCTCACCTTAAGAAGATCAGATGAGCGGAAGCCACCTATCCACAGAAAACACCGCTCTGCTGGTGTTTTCCACATTCCTGATAGGATATGGAAAACATCAGCTTTTGCAGCAATGCCTTTCAACCGGAAAATGTCATCAAAATGCGTTGTGACATTGTCAACAATAGTGTGAAGTTCAGTGTCACCAGCATGTGAATTGACTGCAGCCCTCAACTCACTTATCTGCTTATTGTGTTCCTCTAGCCACCGTGCATGTTCAACATCAAATGCCAGGGCACCTGTACAACAGTCCATAAAGACAATAACTTAGCATAGGATATAAATTGGCAGATACCGAAAACAAAGAGACTAAAAGCACTTCTTTTTATTTAGTTTTCTGTTTCCAAGAAAAAGAAGGGAAGAGAACTGAAAACCCTAAAAACATAAATTCACAAGCACATAGCAACAACAGGAATAAATAAGTAAAGAACAAACAATCAATTCACATCCAGGCCAGGCCAAACAATGGAACCAGATTTATAATTTATCAAAATCCAATAACAAAAAAATCTATTCAGTAATTTTAGCATGAATACCAAAGCAAGAAACAAATAAAACTATATCTACAACAGAGACCCCAGCTACAAACAGGCTTTTGGACCTTATAAATGCACGTAAAGCAGGGCTTCTATGTGCCAAATAATAGTATCTATGCAGATTTAACAGTATTTTATAACAAGATGAAATCCCCGTCCATCAAATTAAAATACCCTAACTTGGTATTGGTGACTGACAAGCAGAAGCAGTACCTTCCTCTCCATGTTTCAGGAACAAAACTTGACATAGCTAACACATAATATCCACAAGTAAAAGGCTAATAGCTACTGTAACAAAACATGTTTCAACAAACTCAAAACATAATTACTTGAATTCCCAGCCCCTATTCATCAAACAATAGGAAAGGCTAATAAAGCTTAGATACCATTTCCACTCATTGAATGAGATTGATCTCCAGAGCTTGAAATAAATATGCCCTACAGTTAAAGAAGTAAAACCAAAGACAAGTGAGGCATAATAGAGCATTATCAGCCTGAAAATCGAAAAATGCAAATGATACATCACAATATCGATGGGATTAGCATAAAGCAGACCTGCTGACGAGCTCGCTGCAGCTCTTGCTCAAGTTGAGTCAGCTTAAGTCGGCTACTCTCTAGCTGCTGCACATATGCCTAAATTTTGAAAGCAGAAAAAGTGTTAAGAATAAACAAACGCGAGTAAAGTCTACAAACTGGGCTCTAATTACTGTAATAAATAAGTGTTGTAATTTTGCACTTTCATCCTATGTTACTTGGTTGAAAACTAGTACGTGTCGAACATTGGTATTTTTTCTTTAAGTTTCTTTTGAATTAGAAGGGATGGACCTCCATATCCATGTGCATTACATACGTAACAGTCAATGATACGTAAAAGAAAATGAAGAACCACAGCAACAAAGTTTCCTCATATTTCCGCCAAAAACTTTCCCTAAGGAAATTATTTACCTTCATCTGGAAACAACGATGGTTTTCCACTTTTTATTTGTCTAAGAGAGGCAACCAATAGGAGTAAGAGGGGCACATAATGGTGTAATTTCTACACTACCTTACAATGGATAATAAGAGTATAAGACGCAAAGAAAATGAAGCTTGATATATAATTTCCACAAGAATATTATAAAAGCTTGAGTATAGAAACATGATAAAGTTGAAAAGATTAAACCAAGTCACGAATGAAATACTTTTTTCCTTAACCGGCTTTTTCTTGCAGCCTCACGATTTTGAGCAAGCCTACGCAAGGTCTGCAAAGTAATCATTGAGAAGGAAAAATAATAAAGTTCATCAATATTATATTAAATGGACAACCTCCTTTAACACCTAATATTCTTATTATCCCAATTTAAATAAAAAAACCCTGACCTTCTGATCTGTTTTATCTTTTGATCTGTCGCTAGAATCGGAGGCCACAACAGCATTCGTTTGACCTCTTCCATACTGCACAAAAGGTTGGTCAATTCACAATCACTGTTAGCCAGCAGACAGATTCCCCAACACTATGTTTTGTGTGTGTGTGTGTGCATGCGCGTGTTTGTGCACGCGCACACACGAGGCAGGTAATTTATTTTACCTGTTTTTATTATCTCAATGATAAAAGAAAAAGTAAATTCTGAAATCAATAAGGTTAAATGTAAACTAAAACACAAAAAAGCAAAGGTTTTAAACAATATGATCTTAAAAATTTATATACGAAATTGAAGTAAGAGGCATCACCCTTTGATTCTTCTCATCAGTGTCATCTGTTGATGTATCAGTCCTAGGGCTGCCATCTGCCATATTGGAATCCACCCAATTCTCCCGACCAGCTGATATAGGTGCAAGATTTGGTGGGTTATCCTTTTGAAGCAGTAGTGTTTGTGATCCCACGTTAGCAGCAGAGAGATTGCTGTCTGCAGATGCAAGTGTCTTGCATACACACACACGCGCATGCAAAGAGAACTCTCAATATCTAAATTTAAGTTAAAAGTTTGAAGCATAAGCACAACTTTCTAAAGGAGATACATACCACCTTATTTAAAGAACCAAACTTGGCATCGGCTACTGCCTGGGTGCTTGACTTTATTTGATTAAACAGAGGGTCTGAAGACAAAAACAATATCAATTGAAAATACATATAAAAATAGGCCCCTTCTAATGAAAAGAAGAAAAAAAAAAACTGCTAAACCATCAAATAACTTCAATTTCATAACAAGAAAATTGAACAATGAAATATGATGGCAAGTTCAAAAAAAAAAAAAACAGAAAAAGGCAAGGCCATGCAGGCACAGGATAAATCTTGAAATAAATTTGGTTTATGAATCACTTTCCTAACCTCATCCTCAATTTTATGCTTTTTGGCAATCATATTTATAGACTACCCCCTTGAGTTAAAAAATAAAAGACAAGATAAAAAGAAAAGAAAATAATTTATTTAAGATAAATCAATAAGGAGTGGAGAGAACATGATTTAGCACTGATTGTAGCCTACATCCTCAAGAAGCTGAAAACCGGGATCAAATCATTAAGCAACCCACATTGTCATTATACATGGGGAGTTGCAAGAGTCAATGCATTCATGCTACAATATAAAGAATGAAAACAAGATACACAACATATTCTACTCATAAATTTTGTGGGAAAGTAGTAATACTGCATAATGCAATTCATTTTCCAAGAAATGAAAAATGAAATGCTTGCATATGGCCATTAATAGAAAATTGAAGACCATCATTACATACTTCTGGTAAGATCAATAGCATCCTCTATGCGAAATCCAAGAGATTGCTCAAGGGTTCCAAAGTCTGAAATTTGAGAAGAACGAATGGCATTTGCCTCTCTACCACTGAAATCCATAAGTCATCAAAACCACATGTCCAAAGCAAAGCAGTATGATTTAATAAGTAAAAGATTAGGTCCATATTCCAACCAAAAAATAAAAAGCTATCTAGGAATACTTCATGGTGTGTAACAGGCCATGAAAAAAACACCAAAGTTATAATGAGGCCAATCACATATTCTCACAATCATTTCAATACAAAATATCCAGCATCCCAGTTTTGTGATCAACCTCTTATCAAGATCAGTTTAGATGTTTTGATCAATCTCTAACTCAAAGTAAGAGAAAATTCCCACATTCTTGAAATATTACTGATTTTGAAACTTGCCACAAGTAGAATACAAAGGAAAAAGTTGATAAACCAAAAGGCACCATAGAGAAGAAGTCAACCAGCATATAAAATATATTCCAAATACTTTCAGATTAATACGGACAGTTAAAAGTGCATACTTAGAGTGCAGCATGAGATAGGCAATATCAAATATATCCATACAACTTAATACCTATAGAGGAAAAAATAATTGCCCTTTATAGCATAATGTGAAGCTTTCAGTCAATATAATACCATTCTCCCCAGATACACGTATGAAAATTGACACCATAGAAGACAACAAAACAATATATTAACTCCCTGGCTCACCCCCTTAGGAATACTAATGTTATCCTATACTTATAACAAACATGAAAAAGCCATGAATTCTCCTCAACCCATCCCAATTTTCAATTCAAACTGCTTCATTAAATACCTACAATCAACCAATTCTGCATTACCAGACGTTTAATACCTAAGAAAATAGAAGATTGCCCGAGCAATCACATTCATGAAGAAATAGCCGGAACAAAGCTCATATAGGGAAAAGAAAAAAGCAAACATTAATGAATTCATTCAAAACAGTGAACCAGAAGCACATCAACAACATAAAAAAAAAAAACCACGAACAAATCCAAAATACCTGGGATTGGAAGTTGGTACTGGAGGGACGTAGCTCGGCATAGCTGCTACAGCTTTCTTATCATTCTCTACACCAATTTTCACCGTTCTACTGCCCATCAATCATCAAAAACCGCATCATCATCCAACACCTCCTTTTTTTTATCCTTTTACGACAAACCCAATTCCACTTCTTCAATTTTTTCCACTGAGTCAACCAGAAATACCCAATAACTCAGACAAAGTGAGCTAAAAAGGAATTTATACGCTATATTATTATCAAACTTCTCAAAAAAAAATAGAATTTTCACTATATTCACCTACTATTCCGTACAATTTTTCAACACAAAAAGAAAGAACGCAAAAGGAAAAAATTAAATATAAACACAAACTATATAAAAAAATAATTGACTTTCAATAAAAAAAATTAACAAAACTGACCTTGGTTTTTGTTCTAAGCTGAAATTCTAAGCACCAAGGATTAGACACAACTTGAACTAAGAAGAAGCAACTGGTTCGGCCGAAAAAAAAAGGTGTGAAGTTCGAGGAACTAAGCAAGAAAAGCGAGGAGAAGAACCAAAGGAGAAAAAGAAAACCCTAACAAGGAAGGCTTATTTGAAGAGTAAGAAAAAATAAAATAAAAATACTCCATCTATATTTTTGACTTTTTGATCGTATATGATATGTATGAATTGGAAAACACATGACATGTACAATATATAATATTATAAAAATAAAAAATATTGTGCAGGATAAAGAATTTGCTTTTTTGCATGTGTGTTGCATATGTGTGGGTTTTCCACTATCCCACATCGCTTGCATTGTGTGTGTTTATAAATGATTCCACGCTTAACAAAATCGTCATGGTTTTGTTAAGTGGTGTGTTCCTTCACTGAACAAAAAAAAGCATATGTTGTGCATCTGTGTGTGATGTGTTGTGTGTGGATAAAGCATTTGCTTTCTTGCATGTGTGTGTGTTGCATATGTGTGGGTTTTCCACTATCCCACATCGCTTGCATTGTGTGTGGTTTGTGTGTTTATAAGGGATTTCACGCTTAACTAAATCATCATGATTTTGTTAAATAGTATGTTCCTTCGCTGAACAAAAAAAAATATTGTGCAGGAGAAACAGAGACTGCTCTTGTGTTTTGACTTTGAGCCATTGAGTTAAATTATTATTATTTTTATTTAATTTTAGGATCCTATGTTTCTTTTTTTACCAGATCTAAACCTCATGACGGAGAGTATTGTTTTTAATTTATAATATTTTTAAAAATAGAATAAAATTATTAAAAAATTTATTTTGAAAACGTAACATTGTATCAAAAATCTTTATTCAAAATCATTTCAAATTATTTATATTAATTAAAAAGTATAATATTATTAAATATAATAAGGATAATTATTTAATAAATTATCAGTGGAATATTTTTATTCTACAAGCGGTGTTAGAATCGTGATAAGTGTCCTATAAAAATATTAAAAAATAATAAATAAAATAAAATAAAATATATGTTACGATCCTAACACCGCTTGTGGAATAAAAAATTCTATTGACAGTGTATGAAATAATTATCCATATAATAAATCTTAAATATTAAATAAATTAATTAAATAGTTGTAATTTTAGAAAAAATTAATTCTTATTATATCAATTATTAATAGATTATTCACTCAAAGCGACCACTACTCTAACAAAAACAACATATGTTTAACTCACTCGAACGGCATATGGACATTTAATCAGCTACAAAATTTGTAAGCTGGAAGCATATCACAACATATCTTTTTTTTTGACAACTTCCATAAAAAAGAAATATGTTTCATTCTTGCTAAATTTGTTCGGAAAAAAAACTCAAAAGATTAACTCATTGGTGTAAGGCTTCATTAAGTTTTTAAGTTAGGTTGATTCATAGCTAAGAATGTAAACGGGTTGAGTACTCACCAATTTTGGTATAACCAAATTCGATTAGTTTTAATAATATCCAAACCCGATTATTTTATTTGTATTACTCGAATGCTAACTCTAAAATATATAAAATACTCGTTAACTACCCGAACTCATTAAATACATGTTTATTAAGTCAAAATTTGACTTTTAAATCTAAATTTAAAATCAATTTTACAATAACTTCTTTAAAAAATTAAAGTAATATATTTAATTTAACTCATAAAAATAAATTAAAGTTAAAAGGCATAATTATAATATTTAATGAATTAATTTAATTAAATATAACATTAATAATAAATAATTTATATATAAAAAATAAATATCATATTAATCAATTATTATTTATAATCGGGTTCGAATAGTGAGTACACTAAGATAACTATCCAAACTTATGACAAGTACTTGTTTTACTACCTGAATCTGATATATACTACTTTACTCTTACTTAATAGGGTCTGGTAGTACTTAAACAAGTGCCCATTATCATCTCTATCCATAGCGGGAAGAATTGTGCTTAAATACTTATCAAGTCAAATTCTCTTGAGCCAATACCAGCCACGAAACGTGAGCAGAGATTAATCTTATATCAAATGTGATATGAGGGCACATTGTGATTTATAAAAAAAAAAATTGTTCATAAAAATTTGTATATAGAGGTGCATTGTCTAAATTAATTGGCAATACTGTTTACAAACCATACTAAAAAAAGAGGTAAATTACATAAATATACCTTGTGGTTAGGAGTGGATTAAATATGGTATATGATGTTTAAAATTTGACACTTAACTACCATGATATTTATTTTTGTATCACTTTATCCCAAACCTCTACTTTTTTTGTTATTTTTATTTTTTTTTTTCATTTTTTAAGCTCAAAAACCATATGAAGAGCCCAAAAAGAGGAAAAAGAAGATAGAAAAAATAGTTTTAGAAAAAAGTAGTTGAAGCATACAAAAAAAATGTAACGGTTTGGGGCAAAGTGAAACAAAAATAAATCTTAAGATAGTTAAGTGTCAAAATTTAAACGTTAGGTAACTCATTTAGTTCGCCCCTAACCACAATGTATATTTATGTAATTTATCCTAAAAAATAATTAATAATATGGAATAAAATACAACTATAAAGGTTTTAAGTATGGATATCTAATATAGTAAGATAATCTATATAGACAATTTTAATTAATTAAAGACACTAATTGAAAATAGATAATTGATTTTTTTAATTTTAAGGAAATAATAAAAAAGATAACTTATTTTTTAAAATTTTAATCTATATGGGTATAAAAATTAAGAAAAGATTATTGATTTTCTTTTAATTTTAATCTATATAGGTAAATTTAAGAAAAAAACACGTCTTGAAAGTTAAATTATCATCATAGGATATTATCCTTTTAGCTAAAGTTTTGGCCTTTATATATTTTTATAAAATTACTAGTTAAATTATTACTAGCAAAATTTCTTTTTTATTTTGAAAAGTATAAGTCAATATATTTTTGTATTTTATAAAATTTAAGAATAATTAATTTAAAAATTTTTGTAAATATAATATTTATTTAAATTCCTATTGTTTTCTTATTTTTTTTAACTTACCAAAAATTAAATCTTAATTATTTGAACTATTAGCTTTGAATTATATATGATTTTATTATGACTAATTAAACTTAAATGAAACTAATATATTAAATAAAAATTTAGCAAAATTTAACTTGGACTTAATTGTTGAAAATATCTTGGAATATTGGCAAATAGATTGGAAAATGATTAAGAGACAAATATGCATGTTCTTATATGTTAAACATTGTAATTACATGTTTGTTGAACTTAAATTTATCTTAGTGAAGTGTTTTTGCTTAAAATTACCAAAATTGCACTTTCAATGACCCAAGGTATTGATACCTTAGCCAAAGGTATCAATACCCTATGTTTGAATTTTGAGTGATTAAAACCAAGGTATCAATACCCTTATTGGTACCAAAAGATTGTAGCTCATACTCTGTTTTGGTATTGATACTTTAGGGTTTATGTATCATGCCCTCTAACCCTTGAATTGAGATTGTGTAGGAGGTACCGATACCACAAGATAAGGTATCCAAACCCTAAGGTAAGGTATTGATACCATTTTTTGAAACTACATGAATCCTATCACAAGATATCGATACCCTTGAGTAAGGTATCGACACCCTCTTACATGACAGGAAATAACGGTTATATTTTGTAAGTTTCAATAAGAAGAAAAGCATTAAATGCACAATAAACACCAAAATTGAAAGGGGAGTATAAAAGCAAGCATTCAAAATAGCAAGACCAAGAGCAATCAATTCCAGCAAGCTTCAAACAAGATCATTAAAGTCTTCCAACTAGTCTTGAGCTAAAAATTCTTCTACACTTCTTTATTCTCATATTGTATTCATCTTGAGCTTGAATTTCTCAATAAACCTACCTAGTCTCATTTGTTTACAAAACACTCACCTAACATATAAGGGAAGAGTTGTGTCAAGGAGAGAGAGAGAGAGAGAGAGAGAGAGAGAGAGAGAGAGAGAAATGGTGTGTCATGCTCCCTTTGTCTTTTAGTAGTCAAGTTTCTTTTCTTGCCCTTTTTCAATCTAAATTTTAGTGAAATGACTGAAATTTATATATATGCAAAACTTGAGGAAATTAACAAAATTAGGGGAATAATTAGCTAATTAAATGAGGGAATAAAATAATAATTAAGCAATTAAGCACAAAATAACTTTATTGTCATACAGTTATCACATCTCCAAACTTGAGCTTTTGCTTATCTTCAAGCAAAACAAAACATGTGTAGGAGATGACAAGAACCAAACAGATTTATTTTCCCAACTATTCTCAAAGATAAAGTACAAATCTCAATATCAGAGACTCACAATCATAGATCAAAACACAAAGCATTATTCCATTATAAGTCTTAACCTAAATTCGACTCCTTATGTGTGTGTAATGTCAACATCATTTCAACGTACACAATTCGAATCAGTTTATGCAAACGCAAAGATGCAAAGTCAATGACAAATGATCACTTCCATATGTTTACTTTTCACTTGTCTCTTCACTAATGTAGTCACACTTAACCAAGAATCAATAAGTCTTCATTAAGCATGTAATGTAAGGCCAGGGCTAAGGTATGATATGGGAAAATTTAAGCTCAAAGCCCTAATCATGCATTACTTACTAGAATCTATGATGTTTAAAGTTCTAGCTAACTCTCCCAAACTTATTTTCTTTGCTATACACTTTATTTTTGCTTTCTTTTTTTCTCTTTTATTTTTTCTTCTTTTTATTTTATTTTATTTTATTTTCCTTTTTTCGTTTTTTTCCTATCTTTTTTTTATTCTCTTTTTTCTTTTTCTATTTTCACTCTTCGTTTCATTTTTCTTTTTCCTTTTGTTAGCTTTAAATCGACAAGTATTTTGAAATGACAAAAACTTAAGCGATGCTAAATGGCTTACTCCATATTGTACTAATAGAAAATCACTTAACAAGGTTTTGGACTAAGTTTTCAATTAAGAAAGTCAAGAAATATGCTTATAAAATTGAAAGAATATTTTGAAATGAATTGAAATCACAAAACACATCATTTTTATCTCGAAACAACTCACAAAAGTGATGGAAAGACATGAGGGATCGATCCCCCATGATGAGGGATCGATCTTATATTAGTAGAATGGTCCCAAAAGCAAAAATCAAGGCAGAGGATCGATCCCCCTGGGGAAGGGATCGATCCCCATTTGGCAGAATGTGTTCAAAGTGATTTTGGAACTTTAGGATCAATCCCTTATGGCTAAGGATCGATCCCCTATCATGAGAACAGTGCCCAACGGCTAGTTTTTGAGGGTTTCAACGGGAAAAATTGCATTAAATGCTCCAACAACCATTCTCAACTCTTGGTAGACTATAAATACAGGCATTTATGAAGATTAAAGGCAGAACAAGCACTCAGCAACTTCTCTAAGCCTCAAGAAAGAATTCAAAGCTCAAAAACCATTCTTTGTACTTGATTTGTGAAATTCTACCTTGTACACAACCCACTTATATTAATCTCTATGATTCAAAGGGGAGTGTAAGCCTTGTAAGGTTAACTTGTAAGAGTATGGGTAGCTTTGCAAGGGGATAAGTTAAGGAGGTTATTCTTAAGCTTACAAAAGGAAGTGTAAGAGGTCTCTCCACACCTTGAAGTGGTTTGTACTAATTCACAAAGAAAAGTGAAATCAATTCGTTAACAAGAGGATCAAGGAGAGAGGACGTAGGCAAGAGATTGGTCGAACCTCTATAAATATTGTGTTTGCTTCTTCTCCCTTATTTTTATTTACTGCATTTGTTATATTATTGCATAAATTGTTTTATTTGTTAGATAAGTTCTTAAAAACTCAAATTTAGTAGTTAAACCAATTCATCGCCCCTCTCGGTAAAGCCAACAATTGATATCAAAGCTTGGACTCGAGATGGATCACCCTTCACATGATAGGTTCTCAATGAAAAAATTAGACAATTTTGACAAACTAGTCAGGATTCTTTGAAAAATCTATTCAATTGACATTCTCGATCAAATTGAGTTGCCCCCTAGACCATGAGATTCTCAAATGATGCTAGTTTTCTTTATGTCAAACCATCTTCCCAAATCTTCAACTAGATTATCGTTCTTTTGACTCAAACCGCCCTTTCAAGTTTTCAATTTGAGCCTCCCCCTTTTATCCTTCTTTTCTTTCTTTTCTTCTTTTTTGTCTTTTCTTTCTTTTTTTTTTTCATTTTCTCATTCATTTTCTTTTTTTTTCAACTTCACTAATATTCCCAACAAACTAATCACAATCTTGTTGTTTCTTGATGGCATCATAAGTATGTCCAAGTTCAATGCATGATTCTCCAATTTCAAGTATTCACATTTGATCAAAATGGACTTTTAAGGCACGTAATGTAGGCTCTGGTGATGGGTTATGAAAAAAAATTGATATAATCAGGCTCAAAATTTGTTTCTTTAAGGGTCAAAAACCAAATGATCATTTATCGTCGTGCAAAGCATGCTTGTCGCTTTGCTTTAATTGATTTTTATTTTCATCATTTTCTTTTTTTTTTGAACTTTTCATTTTCACCCCTCCTTTTTTTTTTTTTACAAGAGGACTCAAACATCAAAGGGTATTTTCTCTTTTATTTTCTCTTGAGATTTTTCATAACTCATCAACATTTTTTTTTTGGCAAAATTTGCCCCTCAATGTGAAGGGTGATCCTTGGTGGGTTTCTTTTGAAAAAAAGCATAATAGGCTCAATAGGGGTGGCAAATGGATAATTTTACTCATGCACGAAGGATAGATCAAAGACGGCCATTTCTCATCTCAAATGTAAATACTCTTATTGAAGAACAGTTATTGAACAAGAACAACACAATGGATACAAGAGCTTCACTTCTTTCTCATTTCATGCGATTTTAACTTCTCTTGATAGGAGCTATCTCTTTATTGCTTCAACAATTTTAGCAATTTAAAGGACAAAAATGATCACTAACTTTGCCAACAAAAATATAATTTTCAAAATAGAATCCCAAACTATTGTCATAATTGACTACTCATTCATTTTTTGGAAGTTAAGTGTGGGTGAAATACAAAGAGATGAAAACAAAGATTTGTATGGAAGAGGATATGTAGTGCAAATGCATCTGTCATTTTATTCAAATGATAATAGATAAACTAACTCATGCATAAAAATTTCCCCAAAGCTTATGGGCGTAAGCATTTAAGGAATTTCATTACTTTAGAATAAGAACTCAAAAGTGACAAAAACTTTGGCCTTTTCCCATAGAACACTTATCCTCCAAAATTTATGCCTCTTTGTAGTGAAAGGTTCCCACTGACATTTTTCTTTTCCTTCTTATCAAACCATGGTCTCCTTCTCAGTAAGAGGAGGTGCACTTGAGATGCGAGGGCCCTCCGCTATTGGCATACTCCTTGAAACTTTCAAAAGGCTTCATTTCCATATTCTGCAAAGACAATTTATCTGGTGCGATGTCAGTCATGTGCTTATACTGGGACAAGAAGGCTTTTGCCGGGTCATTTCATTTGCGAACATGACTCTGATCTAGCTAATTGTACCACTTTGTTACTGATCCAGTTAAACTATCTTGGAAGCAATGAATGTGCAACTTATCATTATTCGTATACCCATACATTTTTTGACAAAACATAATGATGTGAGCTACTAGGCATGTGGTCCCATCGTATCTCTCAAATTCAGGTACTTCAAATTTCGGTGGAATTACTGGATCTAGGACGAAACTAAGCTCATTAGTATCTATATTTCCAAAGAAATCCATTCCTTTGATTGCCCTTAGCCTTTCATCCAACGATTCATATTTTTGTTGTGACTCGCCACTTTCTTTCCTCAACTTTTCTTGCTCCATGGGATCATGTAAATTTGGAACAAAAATAAGATCAATAGGGTAGATCTTGAATGCTGTCCTTGGTTTGGTTGTTGATTCACAAAAACATGAGTTGGGGGATAAGCTCTTTGGGAAGGTTGAGTTTGAGGGGCTATAAACTCCGATGGGTATAGTAGATTCTCTCTCATAGGTTGAGGCTCATTTCCTGATCCTTCCGTGACCTCTTTGCCTTTCATCAAAGTCATCATCATCTCCATCATCTTCGACATTTGCGTCTGAGATTCTTCTTGAGATTTAGCTAGCTCTTGTTGAATTCTTTCCATCTTTTCCTTTCGCTCAAAATGTTCATTTTCCATGGCTTTGGTCTTTGATTGAGTACTGTAACAATGTCGAATAAGTGGTTCAGAATGCGGTGGCTTCTTTATTTTGGCACCTCTGACATTTGTTTACCACAATTTAGAGCATATTATTATTTGAAATTGTGCCATAAAAGAAAAGACTATTAAAATCATCCTAATACGCTGGTGAAGATTTTAAAAATCTTAACTTTTTACTTCCAAGATTTGATGTCATTACTTATGATCACCAAAAATTTTCATAAGTGGGCATAAGATGAAATGTATGCATGCTAAATGTATGTATGTGCATGAAATTCAATAGCTATTGTACATGTGATGAGATGCATATATCAAGTTTAAAATCTTACAAAAACACCTTTTTTTTTAGAATATGCATACTATTGAAATCACAAATAAAATTGAATGAGAAGGTTTTTATTTTTATTTTTATTTTTTTTCACAATTTCAATATTCACTTTATTATATTTCCCATAAAGGTGTTACATAAAAGTATTCATTCATGTGCCATAATTTAAGGTAACCCCCACAAAAGGCTGGTATGGCTCTAGTTAAGGTTAGTTTCTCTATGACTCAGTACATGCTTGGTTTAAGTCTCTAAAGGGTAAAAGGTTCTCAAATTGTTCCTTACTGACGTCCACACTAGACTAGTAAGGCACCCCAATCCTCACCCATGATAGGCTACAAACGGAAAGGGTTCAACTTGAGTGAGAGTATTTCGCTTGCCATTGCGGAGGTTATCATCTCACGAGAGCAAAGATACTATACTCTCTCCTAAAAGGGACAAACCCGGGTGTAGGGTTGATATATGCAATGAATATGTCATGTATGCAAAGGAACAAAATTTAAAGTGCATCCCAACAAAATGCAAATGATAAAGATGATTCATACATTTTTTTGTTTCTTTTTTTTAATTACTTTTTTATGAAAAGTTTTATTAAATATTTATTAAGACCATTAACTAAGATTTTGGATAAAACATGATTAATCATAGTTCGACTCTCTAACTTTTTCCCCAGTGGAGTCGCCAAGCTGTCGTAACGATTTTCGTCCGGGGACTCGATCACTAGACGATTTTGGATAAACCCAAATGGAGTCGCCACCAATCTTTTTTTTTACTAGGTGTGATTGGTCACCTAAAATCATTTATCTTTTTAACAAAATCTTAAAATTAATTAAACTTTATTAAAAAGACAATTCTTAGTCTGCGAAAACAAAGTTAGGGTTCGGGAGTTCGGTTACGCATGGGGAAGGATTAGCACCCCCACAGCGCCTGTTAAGTAAACGGTACCACTTAATCATGTATTATCTTTTGATCTTAGTAAAATGGTCTTAATTAAACATTTAAAAAGAATTCCATTTATTTTTAAATCATTTATTTATTTATTATTTGAAATATTAAATTTTATTTGAAATAAATGAGAATTTTTTGTATTGAAAATTATTCCGAAGTACCCCAATACTTTTGGTAGCATTTCGGATAATTTCCTCACCTAGAGATTTCTTAAGAATCGCTACTTGCGATTTCTATAGAATCCTATCCTCGGGAGATTCACACTTATTTTTAAATTTCATGGATGCAAATGATGCAATCAAAATATAGATGATGCACATGAGAAATCCATTATTTTATTATTTTTTAATTCACTTATACTTATATTATTATTTTGTAATTTATTTATATTTATAAAATCTTGTTTTTATTGAAAAATCATACTAAATATTTCAATACGCTGGTAACATTTAGCATATTTCTCTCACCTAGAGATCAGTTAGGAATTACTACTTGTGAATTTCGTAACATCTCATCATCGAAAAATCTTTAAAACTTATACTTTCTATTTAATTTTTAATTGTTTTATTATCATTTATTTCCGAAGGTTAATTGTAACAATTTTGTACTATTATTTATTTGTTTAAAAATTTTATTTATTTATTATTTGTTTATTAATATTAATTTATTTCATCGAACTAAAATTACTTGAATACCCCAATACGCTGGTAATATTCAAATATTTCATTTCGACCCTAAGGATTATCAAAGAATCACTACTTGTGATTTCTAAGAAATCCTATCATAGGATATAAAACTTACATATTCACTCGTTTGCCTTTCCATTTTTTTTATTATGTGTTATTATTTTATTTTTAAATTGATTTATTTTATAAAATTAAGAATTTTATTATCGAAATAAAATCACTTAAATATCCCAATACACTGGTGACATTTAAGGATTTTATCTCGATCCTAAGGATTATCAAAGAATCGCTACTTGTGATTTCTCTAAAAAATCCTATCGTTGGAATTATTCATTTTATTCTTTTAATATTAACAATTTCATAAGCTTTATTTTATTCTTTCTAAAAATACTTTTATTTATTCATTACTTATTTTTTTTGTTTTTATATATTTGAATTTTTATTATCTATGAATAATTATAACTTCAAAAATAAAACTTTACAAAGCATGTATGAATTGACATTTCTAATGTATACATAATAAATGAAGGACTTTAATAAACCACCAAGTAAACAAATAATAGCAACAGGATGGTTTCTTTAAAATATATCAAATATATGCTTAGACTTACCTCCTTTTTCTGTCGAGACAATGGCGTTTTGATGGCTTGCCTTTTCTATATGGTTCACGTTTCTTCTCTCAGGTTTGATGCAGCGGACGATTATGGCAGTGCAGATGGTTTTGAACAAGAATCCTGGTGATGATGACCCAAGTTCGACAGTAGCAACGAGCAGTAGAAATCAACACAGTAGTAGAGGATTTGCACAAACAGATGGCGCACCAGAACAGGGAACCTTTCTTCACAGGGACGTGGTAGCAAGAGTTGGGAATGGTGACTGAAGGTGACGATGGAGAGTGACACGAGCAAGAGCCAATGATGATGTTGCAGGTGAAAGAGGCTATAAAATCTTTTTTTCTCTGTGTAAAAGCCCCCCGCTGCTTGTGGATAGTTCTTTTTATAGTCCCCTTATGTATTTCGATTAGGAAGGGATTAATTTCCCTTTAATCTTTGATTCCAGCTTTCCTTCAATTTTCAGATCTTTTCCTTTTTCGTTTTCTTTTTGTTTATTTGCACACCATTGATTAAGGGATCTTGATTTGGGTTGACCTTTCATTATTTGAAGTTTCCATTTGTACATAGCATTAATATTAATTTTGACAATTTCCATTTAGGAGTCATTCTCAATTTACTCTTCAATATTGTCTTTCTTGATTGCCGGTATCAAGTGCATTGATTGGGTTTTGGTTTTAATTTTGGGATTCCATCAAATCTTTGGTGTTGTACACAGTAATTTAGAATTGGGGTTTTACGAAAACTCTAATTCTTACCCTTTTTTTTTATTTTTGTATTTCTTTTCTCTCTTTTTTCCCTTTTTTTTTATTGCCTATAAAATGAAAATTATGAACCCTACAATCCTCTTGGGTTTAAGCCTAAACTCAATAAATCAAGCTTGGACAAAATTAGGTGTCTACATTAGCTATGAGGGATCAATCCTTATTGCCATGGGATCGATCCCATGGCAACAGTCTTTCGTGGTTCTCCATTCTACCTGGAAGGGATCGATCCCTGCCTTCGGGCTAGAACGCGTTTTTTGGTCTTTTAAAAAGTCAATTTTTTCACTTTTCAATAACTATTCATCATCTTCCTCACGCACTCACCATTTTTCCCATACCCAAACCTTCAATCTCACTCATTTCTCAACCAAATCATGCCATTCTTCCACTAATCTTCATCGTTTTTCAATCATTCTCACTTCCCATCATCATTTCTTTTCAAACTTTATCCTTCTTGCACATTTTCTCACTTCCATTGTTTCCAACGCCATTACACCCAACATTTCAATTTTTCTTGTTTCTTCATCAAATCTCATCATATTTCTTGCATTTTTCACTCATTTCATCATATTCTTTAAACCCATTTCCATTTCTTGCACAATCTCTCATTCCATCTCATTTTCACATTCACCAAAACCCATTTCGTGAACCCAACTTCTAGCCTTCACATCCTTAAATCTACTCCACATTTCATCATCGTACCTTCATCAATCTTGTTCTTTATGTGTTATTCTGTAGTTTTACACTGCTAGGTTGTTCCAATACTCCTAAAACTCATCACCATCTTTCTAAAGGTGTGCCTATTACCTGTTTGGTAGAATTACTCAAAGAACTTCTCCTCATTTTACTCACTCCTATCTCATTCCAAATGGCTCCTCAAGTGAAACACATTGCTCAAAAGTAAAAGGCCCCCTTTTCTTCCACTTCTTCCGTACCCACCACCTTTAATCAGAGCTTTCGAAATGCAGAAGGAAAGAACCGGTTCCATGAGAAGTACGCCAATATGAGAATCAAGCATTGGCGACCTATTAACTATAAGTTCTTAAAGGAAATTGGATTCCCTTACTTAGCCAAATTCGAAGCCTACAAATGAGCCCACTTCCTTAAAATCAATACTCTGTCCCATGCAACATCATTCGAGCTTTCTTCTCAAATGCCAAACTCATCATGAGTCCAAATGATAGGTGCAAAGTCGTGGGAATTAAATTTTTTGTCATGGGAAGGTCTATTGAGATTTCCAAGCAATCACCTTCCTATGCCTTTTGCATTCCCAACACCAGCTTTATCTGTGAAGATGTAGAAGTACCATTGGAATTTGCAGTAGCTGATGAGCGTGCCGGTGATCTTTCTGTCTTCGCATGCCTCTTACACATCATCATCACCTTGAATCTTCGCCCGTTTGGAACTAAATATTCTCAAGTTCGGAAGCTTGATCGATTTTGGCTTCACCACATCCATTCTCCTGATGGCACCGGGCCCAATCTCATTCATTTCATCTTCCATGATTGGGTAAAGATTGTCCAAGGTGGAGCTAAAACAATTATCTTCCCTCAGCCATTAGCTTACTACCTTCTTGATCAAGGGGTTGATTGCTCGTGCGAAGCCGGTGTTCTTCCCGATCCAAGTACCACTATAAATCTTACAACGATGCATAATCTTGGGTGGTACCTACGGAGGAGGGGTGATGCTTTAGAATGGGAGAAGCATCACGGACATTTAGCATCTCCCGAACATGTTCCTAAAGAGGAAGCATATGAGGGACCTTCTTCCTCAGCACCATCAGGCTCCACACCTGCTTCCTCTGACCAGATCATGCTCCTGCTTCAACAAATCAACACTTCTCAACAAGCCTTCCAACAAGACGTTACACAGCGGTTTAGTTAGCTTGATACTCGTCTTGATCGGATGGAAGAAACGCAAACTACCTTGTACGATGAGCTTCAAGATGTTTGCATGCAATAGGAAGATTTCATCACGCAATATCACATGACTTTTCCTAAGAGGCCTTTAGTTACACATGCCTAGACTATCTAAGCCCTTAGGACTTCATGACTTGTTAGATTATTTAGTCTAGATCATTATGACTATTTATGATTGTGTATGATTGTGTGAGACCGTTTAGTTATGTTTCTTTTATGACTTCTTATGATTATGCTTCTCAATGATATTGTCTTTGTTTATGTCTCTGTCATTGCCTTTGCTTATGTTGCTTTAAATTGACAACTTCTTCGTTGTATGTTCCATTTATATATGATTTGTTAAAGGGGAGTTTATATTTGAGTTTCCTTTTATATCTGATTTATTTATATGATATGTTTCATTTTTTCTATGACAAAAAGGGGGAGAAGTAGTGGTAAATTTTTATAAAAACTCATACTTTGATTAAAGGGAGCAAAATTTTGAGGGGGAGTAGCATTTTTTTCAAAATTACATTAAAAACAAATTTACCTTAAGTTTTATCATATCAAAAAGGGGGAGATTATTAGCTTTAAATTGACAAGTATTTTGAAATGATAAAAACTTAAGTGATGCTAAATGTCTTACTCCATATTGTAAATTTGCTTAAGATGAACACAACGATAGAAAATCACTTAACAAGGTTTTGGACTATGTTTTCAATTGAGAAAGTCAAGAAATATGCTTATAAAATTGAAAGAATGTTTTGAACTGAATTGAAATCACAAAACACATCATTTCTATCCTGAAATAACTCACAAAAGTGCAAGAAAGACATGAGCGATTGATCCCTCATGATGAGGGATCGATCTTGCATTGGCAGAATGGTCCTAGAAGTAAAAATCAAGGAAGAGGATTGATACCCCGAGGGAAGGGATTGATCCCCCGAAGGAAGGGATCGATCCCCATTTGGCAGAATGTATTCAAAATGCTTCTGGAACTTTGGGATTGATCCGCTATGACTAAGGATCGATCCCTATCACAAGAACAGTGCCCAACGACTAGTTTTTGAGGGTTTCAATAGGAAGAATTGCATAAATGCTTCAACAACCGTTCTCAGCTCTTGGTGGACTATAAATACATGTATTTATGAAGATTAAAGGCAGAACAAGCATTCAACAACTTCTCTAAGCCTTAAGAAAGAATTCAAAGCTCAAAAACTACTCTTTGTACTTGATTTGTGAAATTCTACCTTGTATACAACCCACTTATATTAATTTCTATGATTTAAAGGGGAGTGTAAGCCTTGTAAGGTTAACTTGTAAGAGTGTGGGTAACTTTGCAAGGGGATAAGTTAAGAAGGTTATTCCTAAGCCTACAAAAGGAAGTGTAAGAGGTCTCTCCATACCTTGAAGTGGTTTGTACTAATTCACAAAGAAGAGTGAAATCAATTCGTTGACAAGAGAATCAAGGAGAGAGGACGTAGGCAAGAGATTGGCCGAACCTCTATAAATATTATATTTGCTTCTTCTCCTTTATCTTTATTTATTGTATTTGTTATTTTATTGCATAAATTTTTTTATTTGTTAGATAAGTTCTTAAAAATCGAATTTAATAGTTAAACCGATTCACCCCCTCCTCTTGGTAAAGCCAACACCTTTCCCTTTACTCATATATACATATAGCTCTGATGATTTCCTAACTAATAACATGCTTTCGGGGCTAAAAGGTAGGAGAATTTATTTATTTGGCTAAAGGAAAACAAATATGTCGGTCTATATACAAAGAAAGGCTAATTTGGCTTAGAGAATGATCCAAGGATGCCTAAATCACTTTTCTAATCAAATGTGATCTAATAATTTTACCTCAAGAAAAAATTAAGCAAATTCTAGAATATGATGCATAAAATCAAATGATCAAATACAATCCTATGTCCACATAACCTTTCTCTAAATGTGTATACGAATCCATAATCAAGATATGTGCATAAATATTGGGATATCACAATCAGAATCAAGATAAAATCAAAGAATTCTACTTCATGCTTTCATCATAATCATACATCTTAGTCAATCAGAATCAAACCAAATCTAGTGGATTATAGGAAAACAACATGCTAAGCAAAAAATTACCTCAAATCAAAATATTTTAAGCTTAAATTTTCAAAAATTTTGGAAAGATTTTTCAATTTTGCCCAAATATTTTGAGAATGCTCAAGTTAATCCCCCTCCCCCCCCCCCCCCCCAAACTTAAAGTGCACACTATTCTTAATGTGCAAATAAATAGAGAAATGAAGCTCAAAATAGAAAACTCCCCTCATATCTGGAGGATAAACACTGTGAAGCTCAACAAACGGTACTATTACCAAGGCTACCTACAAAAGCAAAATAAAGAAAAACAAGCATCAAGTAGAAAAAGAACTATACAAAAAACGAAAAAAAGTGAAAATAGAAAAAAATAACAATAATAGAATGAAGCTAAGCTGAGTTTATAGTCCTTAGCAAGACTCTCATAAAGCTGAATAGCATAAGTTAATTGGGCTCAAGCTCAAAGGGAGTAGTGTAATCATTCTTCAACAAGGCACTTTTCATAGTAGATGGGTGCTCTCTTGATCAGTACCTCGTAGGGTGACATGGATATCATAGGATGACTTCTATAAAATCTCCTATTAACGTTCTTCTCATCAGCCACATCCTTAAAAAATTCATCACCACTAGTCTTAAAGAGCCCTAAACTCCCATCATTCAGTATAACAAAGTCAACAATAGTCACCTCATAGGACTTGACATGATCATTCTTTAAAAATCTCTCATTAACATCTTTCTTTACCACCAACTCATTTTGAAAACCAACTAGGCGACCTTCCACATCAATTTTCCTACCCATCCTAAACATAACTTCCTTACCTTGAAGCCTAAAAATTAGCTCTCATTGATCCACATCTATCTAAGCTCCCCTTGAATCTAAAAAATGGCCTACCTAAGATAAAAGGGGGCACTAGTGTCTTTCATATCCAATATCAAAAAGTTTGCTAGAACGATAAAACTATTTATTTGGACAGAAACATCCTCTGCCACTCATCTAAGGTATCTATTGACCTATCTGCTATCTAAAGAGTAGTTTTAGTAGGCTTTACTTCCCCTAATCATAGCCTCCATATACCACTAAAGGCAAAAGGTTGACATTAGATCCTAAGTCACAAAGGCATTATGAAAGAAATGATTAGTGATAGTGCAAGGGATAGTGAAGCTACTTAGATCACCTAACTTAGGTAAGAGTTAGACTTTTTATGATAGCTTTGCACTTCTTAGTAAGTGCTACTAGCTCAGATAGAGGCTCACTAGAAATGGGCATTACAAACCTACGGGGAAAGGGTACAGGAGGCTTATAGGTAAAAGGTTGACAGGAGCTAGGTCAATGGTCTTCACTGAATCAATAGGAATAGGCTTTGGAACTATCATAAGGGCTGAGCTCGAAAGATCAAAAATAATGAGTGAACAAGAGCTAGGCTCAATTGAACTCACCTCATCAAAAGTAGTAGGCTTCACCTCATAGCCTAACTCCACCTCCTCAATTAACTGCTCCAAATCAGCGACCTCATTAGATTTGCTATCTTTCTCAACTATGTTGCAATGCTCCTTACCAAGTCTCTTAACAGGATTACTTTCAATATTTCTGGGTAAAGATCCCTAAGGGTGTTGACTAAGTGACTGTGCTAACTACCCCATTTGAATCTCTAAGTTCTTAATGAAAGCTACTTGATTTTGAATGATTTGAGTGAACATCTCTTCAAGTGAAGGCTTCTTTTCAGGTGCAAGGTAGGCTGAATAGGTAGTGGAGGTGGTGGGTAATGAAACTACTACAATGGATATTGTGAAAGGCCAATTTACTCTATTCTCCCTATACCTATTAAAGGTGACGAATTAAAATAATAAGAAAATTTTCAAAAATTAATTCCCCTACATTATGGAATTATTAGGGAAAGATTATCAAGTGGGTCCACAGGACAATCTGTAATTTGGATGCTTTTCGAAGTGGCAAAATGTTAAATTTGGGATTGAAATGCTTAAGGGTCAAGAAGACTAGTTTTTCGAATTCTTTAAGAAGAGCGTACTTAGGTTTATGTGCAACAAATCTGAAAATGATGATCGTGTCCATACCCCGGAATAACTTTCCTGAATAACGGTTAAACCAAATTGACATGGGACCAACGGACTATCATAGGATAACACTCACGTAAAGAGGTTTCACATGGATCCGACCCGTGAACTGAATTACACAAAAGTGCTAAAAACAATGTGAATGAAAGGAAAAGTACTTGTTTAGGGGTAGTTTGGTAATTTCACTACCCATACTCGTTCAAACCACCTTAGGAGTTAATAATTGATCATGTTTGACCTAAATATAATAAAAATAAAATATTAAATTAATGATAGGATATATTGGGAAATAATGAAATTGTACAAGGGTATTGTGGTCATTTAGCATGAGGGCTAGTCAAATTGGTTAATGTTGACCAAAATTGACTTAAATAAATTAAATTTAACTAAAATAAAATTTATAAATTCAGAATCTTAAAATAATAAAATAATGGCATGACAAATTTGTAAATAATGAAAAATTTAAGGGGAATTATGATTTATTAAAACATGTGGCAAATTTTCATTGGCTGGAATGTTAATAAAAGAGGATGAAATAAGACTAAACTCAGCCATTTTCTAGCCATTATCACTGACTTTCCTCCCTTGTTTCGGTGTTGCACGATTTCTGCTCCCTTTCTTCAAGCTCCTCATGTTTACATGGTAAAACAATCTTGTCTTCATCAATTCATCTAATCTCCTTCACAAAATTTATTCCCCACCATAAGAACACCTTAAACTCATAATTAGAAGGCTGGAAGAAAGAAAACAAAACTGGTTTTGGAAGCTTGAACAGTTCGGTAATGGTGAAAGGTCAGGATTGGTGATGTTTCATTAATTTCCAGCTATGGTTTTGAATTTATTCATGCCTAGGAAATATATTTGAGACCTTAGAATGAACTAAAATTAAGTGCAGGGGAAAATGAAAGTGTTCGGCTATAATGTAGAAATAAGGAAATTTTTTGTGATTTTCATGTATTTTGAGTAGGACTTAATAGAAGATGATGAGAAGAACTTGGTTTGAATCATGGTTGTAGTGATAATTTGCAAGTCATGGAAGTGGCGTGAGGAATGGTTACAACTGGCCATGAATGTGGCTGAACGATGGTGATGATAACTTGATGAATTGCAGGTGTTTGATAGAAATCCTAGATGAGTAGAAACGTTCATGAAGTTAAAATTGATTGAAGAATGAAAAATCATAAGGATGAGGCAATTGGGAGTGTCAGCCATGAGGGAAATTTGATGGTGATGGTGATACGTTGATGTAGGAAAGGGTTTAGGGTATGTGTTTAGTGAAGTGGAAATAATTATAAGTTAAATTGGGAGTATGAGAGAGCATTAGGCTATGGAAAAAATATATATAAATATATATAATAAATATAATAAAATAAATAATGTTGAAGTAATTTCCATATAAATTAATTATGGACTTAGTATTAACAATGAATAAAGATTATTATAAAAAAATTAAAATTGAAAATAATAAGTAAAATTTAAATATGAAGTTTTGCTAAGGAATAATGTAAGGGGATTAGTAAGTGAATTTTTATAATTGATGATTAAAAGAATATTCATAAAAGTTAATAAGAGTGTTATTGAAATTAGATTTAGGAAAGATTTATAATTTAAAAGTAAGTATATTGTAACATATGATAGAAAATAAATAGATAATTGTTGAAATTAATAAAATAGAATATAGGAAATTGTTAGCTTTAAATTGACAAGTATTTTGAAATGACAAAATTCAAGTAAGCATAAAAATGATTTTTCTCTAAGTAAATTTGCTTTGAATGAACTCAATGATAGAAAATATTTTAAACAAGTTGGAATGTGATTTCAACTGAAAAAGTCAGAAAATATTCCTAAGAAAAGTGCTAGAAGTTTTTGAACTGACTTAGAATCACAAAAAAACCATAAACTATCTCAAATTGCAGTTAAAGACGTGCAGGAAGGCATTCTGGTTAAAAGGGATCGATCCCTACTGTAGAGGGATCGATCCCATTTTGGCAGTAAGTTGGACAAGCACCCTGGAACAAGTTGAAATGCTCTCTGGATAAAAAGGATCGATCCCTTTGGTAAAGGGATCGATCCCTTTGCACGGGTCCTGACACCAACAGCTAGTTTTTTAGGGTTTCAACGGGAAGAAATGCATTAAATGCTTCACCAACTGTTCCATTCGTTTGGTGGATTATAAATAGAGGCATTTATGAAGTTTGGAGGTAGAACAAGCATTCAAAAGTATTCAAGCTTCAAGAGAGAAAACTGAAATTTGAAAATCTTCATTGTAACTCCATTTTGTGAGATTTCTTTGTGTTCTTCACCCAATCACTGAAAATTCTCTTATTCAAAGGGGTGAGCTATCCGTGTAAAGACTGATATTGTAGAGTGTTGTGTAGAAATACAAGGGTAGAGGCTTAGAAGGAGATTTCTAAAGTCTCAAGAAAGATTGTAAGAGGTTTTGCCACACCTGCAAGTGGATTGTAAGCATTCTCAAGAAAGAGCTGAATCAAAACCTTGACAAGGAGTTCAAAGAGAGAGGACGTAGGCAAGAGATTGGCCGAACCTCTATAAACTTGTGTTTGCTTCTCTTTCCTTACTCTTGTTTTTACTGCACTTATTTCGTTGTTGTTTATTTAGTTTTTAATTGTGCATTAAGAGTTAAGAAAATTTAGGAATAACTAGAAAAACCGATTCACCTCCCTTCTTGGTAGAGCCAACAATTGGTATCAGAGCTTGGGCTCGAGATTGAGTTAGATTAACATCTATCGAGTAAAAGGATCACTAATGGCTCAAACTAGTTTGTCTACACCTTTGGTAGGAGAGGGACACTCTACGGTTAGACCTCCACTCTTTAATGGTAAAAACTATGCCTATTGGAAGACTAGAATGATGCTATTTATTCAAGCCAATGATTATGAGGTGTGGAGAATTATTGTTAAAGGTCCCCTTATTCCTATTAAGAAGGTAGATGGGTCGGATGTACCTAAGAAAGAAGATGAGTGGGATACTAATGATATTAGGATGGCACAACTTAATGCTAAAGCAATGCACACACTAATTTATGCATTAGGACCAAATGAATATAATCGAGTTTCATAATGTGAGAATGCTAAACAAGTTTGGGATAAACTAGCTATCACACATGAGGGAACCACACAAGTCAAAGAAACCAAAGTAGGCATGCTCACTCAAGACTATGAACTATTTAGAATGAAGAATGATGAGTCAATTAGTGACATGTTTACTAGGTTTACGGACAAAATAAATGATCTTAAAGCTTTAGGGAAGACATACTCTAATGTAGAGATGGTGAAAAAGGTTGTCAATAGCTTACCTAAATCATGGGAAGCTAAAGTCACTGCTATTGAAGAATCTAAGGATTCTCATACACTCTCTTTGGATGAACTTATGGGATCCCTACTCACTTATGAGATGAAAATTAAGAGAAATCAAGATCCCCCAAAGAAAGTTGGAGTAGCGCTAAAATTCACCACAAGTGAGGAATCAAAAGATGATCATGATGTAAGTGGTGATGAAGAGGATTTGGAAATGGCCATGTTTGCCAAGAGATTCAATAAATTCATGAGGATGAAAGCTAATGGAAACTCTAGGAGACCCCCTAGGAGAGAGTTAAATAGAGGTGAAACTAGTAGGAAAGAAAAGGACCAAATTATTTGTTATAAATGCAAAAACTGGTCATATTAAATTTGATTGTCCTTTGTATAGAAAGCAAAATGAGAAGAAACAAAAGAAGAAGGCAATGGTGGCTACTTGGAGTGATAGTGATTGCTCCGATGAAGAGAATGTGGAAGATGAAGTAGCCAACCTTTGTTTCATGGCTTTTGAAGATGAGAAGGTAACTTCTAACTTGTTAGATACTAATGAATACACTTTTGATGAATTGCAAGATGCATTTGATGAGTTAGCCAATGAATTTGAATGCATGAATTTGAAATATAAGAAAATGATCTCTAAGTTGAAAAAGGAGAATGAAATGCTTGTGAATGTTAAATTAGAATGTGAAAAGAAATTAGAGAATGCAAATCTAGAAATAGAAGAATTAAATAGAAAGAACATTAATTTGCAAAACTCCTTTTCTAGATTTTACATGGGTCAACAAAAACTTGATCAAATGCTAGAGACTCAAAGAGCATTCTTTGATAGAGAAGGGTTAGGCTATAATGCATCTAACAAAGAGACTCATCTTAAAAATTTCCTAGTTAAAGATAGAAAATTTGTTTTGTGCACATTATGTAATAAACTAGGACATCCTTCACAAGCATGCACCTTTAGGAAGACCATGATTAGAGGAAAAATGGCTGTCAAGATTGGGGTGCCTAAACATATTTTAAATTCAAGTGATGAGTCCTTAAAGATGAAATGGATCCCTAAAGGATCAAAAATTATTAGTACTAACTCTCAAGGACCCAAGAAAATTTAGGTACCTAAAATAAAAGCTTGATGTGTTTGTAGGAGGAAGAGTATTGCTACAAGGCTAAGTCCAAGGAGCATTGGTACCTTGATAGTGGATGCTCAAGACACATGACGGGTGACAAGAGCCAATTCAAGTTCCTAAAACATAAAAGTGGTGGAGAAGTCACATTGGAAACAACTCCAAAGGACAAATTGAGGGAATTGGCTCCATTGGTAACTCTTCCTCAACTATTGAAAATGTTTTGTATGTTAGAGGCTTAAAACATAATTTACTTAGTATTAGTCAATTGTGTGATAAGGGATTTAAAGTTATGTTTGATGATTTGTGTTGCAATGTTGTTTATGCCAAAACTAATCAAATTGTGTTTGTTGGACATAGACAAGGAAATATTTATATTGTGGATTTAAATGAACTTAATAGCAAAAATGTATGCTTTATGGCCATTAGAGAAGATGAACCTTTGTTATGGCATAGAAGACTAGGCCATGCTAGCATGCATGTTTTGTCTAAATTAGCCAAAAGAGACCTAGTAGTAGGATTACCTAAGCTTCAATTTGAAAATGATAAAGTTTGTGAAGCATGCGTAAGAGGAAAACACAAAAAAAATTCATTTAAATCTAAGAAGTGTGTCACTACCTCTAGATCACTTCAACTTCTTCACTTAGATCTCTTTGGACCAACTAGGACAACTAGTTTAGGAGGTAAACACTATGGATTTGTGATAGTTGATGATTACACTAGGTTCACTTGGGTGTTCTTTTTAAGTATGAAAAATGAAGCCTTAGAAAAATTCATTGCTTTCTCAAAACTTGTTCAAAATGAAAAAGGTTACTCTATTTCTAGTATTAGGAGTGACCATGGAAAAGAATTTGAAACTATGGGTTTTGATACATTTTGCAATGAGAATGCCATTAGCCATAATTTTAACATTAGAAGAAATGGCTAGAACCATGCTTTGTGAAAATAACTTACCTAAATATTTTTGGGCTGAAGTAATAAACACTTCTTGCTATGTCATAAATGGAGCTATGGTAAGGCCTATCTTAAAGAAAACTCCCTATGAGCTTTATAAAGGAAAAAGACCTAACATAAGTTATTTTCACCCATTTGGATGTAAATGTTTTGTTTTGAACAATGGTAAAGATAACCTAGGAAAATTTGATGCTAAAAGTGATGAAGGTATTTTTCTTGGCTATTCTCTAAATTCTAAAGCCTATAGAATTTTCAATAAAAGAACACTTGTAGTAGAAGAGTCAATACATGTAATCTTTGATGAATCAAATATCACTAGTAGAACCAATCTTGATGATGAAGTAGAGATCTTTGATGAGCCTATAGTTGATCCATCTCAAGATAAGGATGTTAGAGTACAATTAGAAGATCTTACTATTAACAAAAATGAGGAGTCCATGGAACAAGAAATAATTGAGAAGGAATCTAGGTGTCCTAAAGAACTTGGATATGTGAAAGATGATGATATTGTTAGAGATCCAACCATTGGAGTTAGGACTAGGTCAACCTATAGAAACATATGTCAACATGTAGCCTTTGTGTCACAATTTGAGCCAAAGAAAGTGGATGAGGCCTTGAATGATAAAATTGGATTATGGCCATGCAAGAAGAATTAAATCAATTTGAGAGAAGCAAAGTGTGGACATTAGTAGAAAGACCTAAAGATTATCCCATCATTGGAACCAAATGGATATTCAAGAATAAGATGGATGAAAATAGCATTATTTTTAGAAACAAGGCTAGGTTAGTGGCTCAAGGTTATAGACAAGAAGAAGGAATAGACTATGATGAAACCTATGCTCCGGTAGCTAGATTAGAAGCCATTAGGATGCTACTTGCTTTTGCATGCTACAAGGATTTTAAGTTATATCAAAAGGATGTAAAAAGTGCTTTCTTAAATGGTTATATAAATGAAGAGGTTTATGTTGAGCAACCTCCCGGTTTTGAAAATCCAAAATTTCCTAACCTTGTTTTCAAACTTTCAAAAGCCTTATATGGATTAAAACAAGCTCCTCGAGCTTGGTATGAAAGACTTTCAAAGTTTTTAATCGAAAAAGGTTTTACAAGAGGAAAGGTAGACACAACCTTGTTTATTCAATCTAAGGGTCATGACTTATTAATAGTTCAAATTTATGTAGATGATATCATTTTTGGATCTACAAATGAGTCATTGTGCAAAAATTTCTCTAAACTAATGCAAGGTGAATTTGAAATGAGTATGATGGGAGAATTAACCTTCTTTTTAGGACTTCAAGTTAAACAATGTAAAGAAGGTATTTTCATAAATCAAGCTAAGTACACTAAAGATTTGCTCAAAAGATTTGGAATGGATGAATCTAAACCTTTCTCTACACCTATGAGCACAAATATTAAGCTTGATAAGGATGAAGGAGGAAAGTGTGTAGACACTAAACTATATAGGTCTATGATTGGCTCATTGCTATATTTAATTGCTAGTAGACTTGATATAATGTTTAGTGTATGCTTGTGTGCTAGATTTCAGTCATCCCCTAGAGAATCACACCTACAAGCAGTAAAAAGAATCCTTAGATACCTAAAAGACACTTCTTCCTTAGGACTTTGGTATCCTAAGGATTCTACACTTGATCTCCATGCCTATTCCGATGCAGATTTTGGTGGATGCAAAGTGGTTAGGAAAAGCACATCGGGAACATGTCAATTCTTAGGAAGTAGGCTTATTTCATGGTTCTCTAAGAAACAAAATAGTGTAGCTCAATCCACAACCGAGGCTGAATATATAGCTTCCGGAAGTTGCTGTGCTCAAGTTCTGTGGATTAAACAACAAATGAGAGACTATGGAATAGAAATGAACCAAGTTTCCATTAAGTGTGACAGCACTAGTGCCATCAATCTTACAAAAAATCCCATCCAACACTCTAGAACCAAGCACATTGAGATTAGACATCATTTTATACGAGATCATGTGCAAAAAGGGGACATAATTCTAGAGTATGTAGACACATTGCACCAATTAGCTGATATCTTCACAAAGCCCTTGGACAAGGAGAGATTTTGCACTCTTAGAGGTGAATTAGGCATTATGAATGCTCCTTGAATTGATTTGATGTTGAATGAATAACTTAAGTTGGTTTGATATGATTGCAAGAAAGAAATTTGGAGCATATCATTTGCACTTGCAATTCATGACCTTAATTTACCATGTTACTGTTCATGTTCATAACTTTTTGAAATTGAACTGTTAATTTGTGTGTGTTTTGATCATGTTAAACTTCCTTCATTAGCCAAAACTCATTTCTAATGGTTAAGACACTATCACAATCATGGTCACTTACTGTTCAAAACTGCTCTGCATCATTTCTAGATACTTATGCATTTTTTTTTGCATTTTTCTGCAATTTTCCTGCAGTTTTCAAGACATGTCTCATGCATCCTAAGTGGCCAAACCAGATTTTGATTTTAAACAATGAAAATGCACAAGTTCTTTAAGTTTCAAATCATTTTTCTACATCACAACTGAGGCAATGGACTAAGGGGTCAATTCTTATGAAAATTGGATTGATTTCCGGGTCATTTAGGCCTAAAAATCTGGGTTTTTGCTATGAGGGATTGATCCGTTTCATCATCGGATCGATCTGATAGCATCAGAGTGGGCAGGAGTACACACTGCCAAAAACGGATCGATCCCATCCTTAAAAGGATCGATCACTTCGGGCAAACTTTCACGCGTGCCCTTGTTAAAAAGTCAGGATTTCTCTCTTAGCCACTATTCCTCTTCCCCATCGTCAGCAAGCCTTCCCCCTTCTCCATTCTTCTTCACAAAATCTTCAAGATCTACTCCGTTTCCTCACCAAATCGCTTCATTTCTTCACCATTCTTCATCTTTTCTCCATCTCTTTCACTTCTCATCATCTTTTCACACCCAATCCTCAAGAATCTCGATTTCCTCTCTTCCCTCTTGTGTTTGTCACTATTCATGCCCTACATCTAATTGTAAATATTTTTTACTCATTTTCATCAATTTTTCTTGCATTTCACGTTTATTTCCTCATATCTTGTTAACCCATTTCAAGCTTATGCATCAATTTTTCAGTTTATCATATTTTTCATTTCTCATGAACTTATGTTTTTATCTAACCTCTAGTGTTTATAACTTAGCATCCTTTGAATATTTCCGCATCATTTCTTCATCAAACTTATTGCTTGCATATTGATCTGTGGTATTGTGTTGTTGGCTAGGTTTCCATTTCCCCATATACTCATCCATAGTTCCCCAAACCTGTGCCCATCACCTGTTCGACAAAACTCCTCTTAAAACTTTCCCTCATCATCCTTCCTTCACATGGCTCCCAAAGTCAAACACGCTGTCTCTCGAAAAAGATCTCATCCCTCCTCTTCCTCCGCCTCCATTCCAACTGCCTTTAATCGCTGCTTTAGGAATGGGGACGAGAAAAACCGTTACCATGCCCTCTTTGCCCATATGCGCGTCAAGCATTGCTGCCCAATTGACTTCGATTTTTTGGAATCGATTAACTTTCCCTACTTGGCCATATTTGACGCCTTCCATTGGACATACTTTCTCAAAATCAACACTCCGGTTCCTTTGAAAATCATTCGAGCTTTCTTTTCAAATGCCAAAGTTATATATTCGCCTAATGACCCATGTAAGGCGGTGGGAATTCAATTGTTTGTTATGGGTCGGGATGTTGAAATCACCAAATATTCTCTCTCCCGTGCCTTTCGAATTCCGGAGCATGGTCTTGTACGTGAAAATGTCAAAGTCCCATTAGAATTCAATATCGTCAATGACCGTGCGGGTGACCTTCTCGGCTTTGCTCGCCTTCTCCACATCATCATCTCTTGGAATCTTCGCCCACTTGGCACCAAATATTCCCAACTTCGGAGACTTGATCGTTTTTGGCTTCATCACATTCACTCACCTGATGGCGATCGACCGGATCTTCTTCATTTCATTCTCCACGATTGGATAAAGATTGTTCTTGGCAAAGTTCAGACAATTGTCTTCCCACAACCACTTGCTTTCTACCTACTCGACCATGGCATCGACTATTCGTGTGAGCCTGGCATCCTTCCAGAGGCAGGCAACACCATCAACCTTGCTACTTTGCATAATCTTGGCTGGTACTCTCGTCAGCAAGGTGATACCGTAGTTTGGGAAAAGGCTCATGGTGCTCCAGCATCTCCCAGACATGATCCGGAAGAAGGCAGCGATGAAGGCGACGACGAAGAGGCAGCTCCTGCCGAGGCCACATCTTTAGCCCCATCCGCCTCGACCTCGGTCTCTCTTGACCAGATCATGCTATCGCTTCAAAACCTATAGGCCACCGTTACTCAATGCTTTGATCATGTCAACGCTCGCCTTGACACCATGGAGGCTACACAGGCTACCTTATTTGATGAAGTCCAAGACATCCGCATGCAGCATGAGGACTTCATGGATCAGTATCATAAGACATTTCCCAGGAGTTGATTTTGTTCCTTTCGTGTAGGGTGTGCATCTACCTTGTTATGCTTAGATGTTTGAACCTCTGTGATATGTTTGTTGAACTTCGCTGTCGGATTTTGTCTTTGTCTGTGTAAACTGTGTTAGATGTTTGAACCTCTGTGATATGGCATGTTATGTATTTCTGGTTATTTTCTCATTTTGCCATGGTTTGTCTGTGTTCTTCAATATCTCTCATTGACCTATTGCTTTAAATTGACTAACCAATTCTCCATGTTTCTTATTCTTGTTGCGGGGGAGTATATCATTTTTTTTTGCTATGACAAAAAGGGGGAGAATTAATGTGATAAATTAATCTTGGTACTTAAAGGGGAAGCTAATTTTGAGGGGGAGCAAATATTAAGGGGGAGCATTATTTTCAAAAATTTAAGCAATCTCATTTCCTAAGCAAATTTACCTTAAGTTTTGTCATATCAAAAAGGGAGAGATTGTTAGCTTTAAATTGACAAGTATTTTGAAATGACAAAATTCAAGTAAGCTTAAAAATGATTTTTCTCTAAGTAAATTTGCTTTGAATGAACTCAATGATAGAAAATATTTTAAATAAGTTGGAATGTGATTTCAACTAAAAAAGTCAGTAAATACTCTTAAGAAAAGTGCTAGAAGTTTTTGAACTGACTTAGAATCACAAAAAACCGTAAACTATCTAAATTGCAGTTAAAGACGTGCAGGAAGGCATTCTGGTTAAAAGGGATCGATCCCTACTGTAGAGGGATCGATCCCTACTGTAGAGGGATCGATCCCATTTTGGCAGTAAGTTGGACAAGCACCCTGGAACAAGTTGAAATGCTCTCTGGATAAAAAGGATCGATCCCTTTACCAAAGGGATCGATCCCTTTGCACGGGTCCTGACACCAACGGCTAGTTTTTGAGGGTTTCAACGGGAAGAAATGCATTAAATGCTTCACCAACTATTCCATTCGTTTGGTGGATTATAAATAGAGGCATTTATGAAGTTTGGAGGTAGAACAAGCATTCAAAAGTATTCAAGCTTCAAGAGAGAAAACTAAAATCTGAAAATCTTCATTGTAACTCCATTTTGTGAGATTTCTTTGTGTTCTTCACCCAATCACTGAAAATTCTCTTATTCAAAGGGGTGAGCTATCCGTGTAAGGACTGATATTGTAGAGTGTTGGGTAGAAATACAAGGGTAGAGGCTTAGAAAGAGATTTCTAAAGTCTCAAGAAAGATTGTAAGAGGTTTTGCCACACCTGCAAGTGGATTGTAAGCATTCTCAAGAAAGAGCTGAATCAAAACCTTGACAAGGAGTTCAAAGAGAGAGGACGTAGGCAAGAGATTGGCCGATCCTCTATAAACTTGTGTTTGCTTCTCTTTCCCTTACTCTTGTTTTTACTGCACTTATTTCATTGTTGTTTTATTTAGTTTTTAATTATGCATTAACAGTTAAGAAAATTTAAGAATAACTAGAAAAACCGATTCACCCCCCTCTCGGTAGAGCCAACAGAAATTAAGAGAAAATCCATTAAAATTTATAGTATGAGATTAAATTTGCAAAAGGATAGGATTAAATTATAGTTATATTGTGACATTAAATAAAAAATAAAATAATTGTTGAAAATGATAAATAGAAAATAGAAGTTAATGGAATATTCATTATGATTATAATAAGGAATTAAATTAGGAAAAAATTCCATTTAATTGTAATTGTAGCTATATTTGGGTATTTAATAAGAAATAAAATAAAATTTACCATGGCTAGTGATAAAAATAGAAAAAATAAGAATTAATAGAATAATTATTACAATTGAAATATGAATTATTGGTGAAAATTAGAATTGGGATGGATTTCAATTTAAGTAAAATCATATTAAGGTATTTAGTAGGAAATTAAATAAATAAATTATTGAGATTTACAAAATAAAAGATAGAAATTAATAGAATATTCATTATAGTTATATATAAGATTTAAATATAAATTGAAATTAATGGTGAAATTGGATTTAGAAAAAGAATGGAATTTAATTGAACTTATGTTTTGGTAATTATAGGAAATAAAATAAATTTAATTAATTATTGAGAATTTCAAATTAGAATATAGGAATTAATAGAACAATTATTATAGTTGGAATATGGAATTCTAAATATATTTAGAATCAATATGCAGTGTTAAATTTGAAAAATAAAGGGATGTAAAGTGGTGCTATCAGATTCTTATATTGCGTGAAAATAGAGGTAAGGAACATGTATAGGAATTGCATAGAAATTGCTTTATTTATACTCGGTAATTTTCAGAAACAAATCTTAACCGTTTACTTATCCGATTTCCTGAATGCAAGAAATATAAATTTATCTTGGATTTTTACAAGTTCAAATATTGTTTTACATGAAATGATTTACATGAATTTAATTATATAAGATGATTTACCTGAACTTAATTACATGAAATGTTTTAAATGCATTGATTTACATGAAATGATTTACATGCATTGATCTACATAAAACGATTTATATGAATTGAATTACATGAAATAATTTACATGTGATTTTTATGAATTGATTTACATGAAATGATTTGAATGAAATGATTTACATGAATTGATTTATGAGTATATGAAATGATTTTATGAGATTGATGTCTCCCTGATGATCGTGCATATGAGATGGTGATGATTAGGCTGGGAGATGTCCCAAACCTTCCCCTTTACATGATATGATTGTGAGAATTATGGTCAAACCCACAAGTTTCCGCAGTGAGTACCTGACTAGTGTGAATTGTGAGTGATCGACGATGGCCATTCGTTACAGTTTCATAGGATTGGCTAAGGAGTTTCCTGACCTAACCTATACAGGCCCCTTATGGGATACAGGATGTGCATGAATCTCTAGGAGATTTATTTTCTTTACAAATATATGATATTGATCAGATTGATTTAATGATTTTACTTACGCGAATGGTATAGAATTTGATTGAAAAAGTTAATGAAAGAAGTGATATAAGTTTTAAAATACACGTTTTCTTGCTATAATTGCATATATCTTATTTTAATGACTTTATGAAAATTGTTTTACTACATTGAATTGTTTTACAAAAACCTCTTAAAATAATGGTTTATATATATTGAAAGCGATTTGAAGTTGCATTACATGTATTATCAAATGCTTCATACTGATTTGTGATTTCATCTCCAATTGCATATTCCCTATAGTCAATACTAGGGACTAATACACGAAAGGTATTCTAAAATACCTCCTATACTCCATCCGATTACCTGGCCGACTATAGTATCTTTCCTCTACTGTCCCCTAGTGTGCTGTTAGGAAATAAATGTTTTTAATGCATTTTAATATTTATATTTAATATACCTTTTTATAAATAGTAAAATAAATGGTTCTTATTTAACCGTATATAGCACACACTTTTATATATGTTTCTTACTGAGCTTTTCCCAAAGCTCACCCCCTTACTCACCATTCAAGATATAGTTCAACATTGTATGTGTCGCCAGTCGCTTCTAGATTAATTAAAGAAGATCGTTAGAAGCTATAATATTGAGTAAATAGATACATGTTAATTTCTTATTTATATTTAGACTAGCGAATGCACAGTAGATGTATTTATTATAGGATGTAAATAATGTAATGTTAATTTAAAGATAGCTACAGAAGTTAGTGGGATGTAAATTATATAGAATTGTTATAAATAGACTTGTAAATATTTATGTTACAAAATTTTATTTTGATTTCTCATTGATTATTTATGGAATAATTAGTTTAATGCTATAAAATTTTAATTGAAACAGAAATTGTAAACTGAACTTACATCAACATCGAACACAAACCGATTGATATTGAGCAACTAAATGAGAAAGACAGTAATAAAAAGAAAAAGTTAGTTCGAAATTTTATAATTCTGGACATTTCAGATACAGTTGAACTAGTAACTGTTGGTGTAGTGATGCATGAGAAGGTGGAAGGTGGAAACCAGAAAGGCCTAAAAGTCTAAAACTAGAAGACTAACCCTAGTTTTGACTCCAAGAGAAATTTGAGTGATTTCGCCACCCTAAATTGTAGGTGAGGGAATATGGGTTGTTCTACTGCCTATGGGGTGGGGTAACATACTGAAATGCTTTTAAATTCAACGAGCACCTGTCAATCGAGTGTGTACCTTCACAAAGATTACACAAATTAAATGGACTCTGTACTCCTACGATAGGACTAGGGTTAGGAGAAGGTTGGGTACTTAATAACTCTACCTTCTTAATTAAGGTGGCAATCTATAAGGTCAAGCTAGAGGGAGCGGCAAACTTGTAGATACTGGCTGCCTTCTTAGACACATGTCGATCAGTTGACCACTAATAATTATTAATGGCCATCTTATCAAGTAGATTATAAGCTTCTTCCTTTATTTTGCACATAAGTGCTCCTTTTACAACTGCATTGATGATAGTCCTATTTTGACTGATAAGACTATTATAGAAGGTTTACACCTGAAGCTACAAGGGTAAACCATGGTGTGGATACTTCCTAAGATAGGTCCTTGTATCATTCCCAAGCCTTGTATAAGGACTCAGTATCATACTGGGTGAAGAAAGAGATATTGTTCCTATGTTTGGTCATTTTAGAATGAGGGAAGAATTTTGCTAAGAACTACTAGGCTAGCTTGTCCCATATGGAAATGGATCTTGGTTGTAAGGAGGTTAACCAACTCTTCGTTCTATCCCCAAGAGAGAAGGGAAATAACCTAAACCTAATCGCATCTTCAGAGACTCCGTTGTACTTGAAGGTGTTGTAGATCTCAAGAAAACTACCTATGTGTGCATGCAGATCATCATGAGGTAACCCACTAAACTACACAAACATCTAGATCATTTGAATGATGGCTGGCTTGATCTCAAAGTTTTTTGTAGGAATCATTGGCCTCCTAATACTAATGTAACACCCCCTACAGTTGGGATTGTGTAGTCTTCTATAGTCCTAAGTTCTCTGTTATTAGCCATTAGATGTTGCAGCGGAGTGATTTCTTTTTTGATTTCCCCTTGAATCTTCCTAAGTGTTTTTTCTATTTCAGGATCTAAGGGAAAGAATTCATAGCTATTGGCTCTATGCATGCAAACATAACAGACTCCTATGGCAGGTCACTAAAAGGAAATAAAAGAAAAGAAGAGAGAAAATCTATCTAAAGGTTTTCCTGCTCTAACCTAAGGGATCTAAGTATTTACAAACTAATTAGTATGTACAAGCTAAGAAGTAAGGGCCACATTTTCCTAATACCTCATATAAGTTATTTGTTATGGAAATCGAAGAGTGAGAATTAATTGCTAAAATTTCTATATAGTGGTAGTGCTAGAGAATTTAGATGCAAAGCCACGCGGGGTTCATTATGACCCGTATTGACCTCGAAAGGGTAGGTTATTGATATTTGGAGTTTGATTTACCTATGGTATGAAATTAAGCTCAATTAGAGTTTAATTGAGTGTTAATCCCTCCTAACCAATTGTCCTAATTGAGTGTCAATCCCTCTTAACCAATTGTCCTAGGACAATTGGTTAGGAGTGCCTTGACACTTGAGGATGTTAATGGTTTAAGTCGGTCCAGACGTGAATTGGAGTTGTGGCCAATTTGGCACACTCCAACAAAGCGTGAGGTTCGGTGGCTTGTGGGTGCACCCCAAAGCGGACAATACGGTTGATTTAAGGTAAACATGGGGCCGAAGTGCTAAGGGGGTGCTAGCCGACAGTTTACTGAAACGGGCTGGGCCTTGACAATAAAACGCGCATTTTATTGTAAGGACCAAGAGTGCTTGGATCTCTGTTAATCAGAGATTTAGCACCCTAGTACCTTACTCATCTGCACTGTCTACTTTGGAAGCCCCATAGGCCCCTCACGGCTTTATCGGGGAATAACACCCTAATTTGTGTTTTGAGGGATTCAAACCCTTGACACCATACAAGTGTCAATCTGTCCTAACCAATTGTCCTAGGACAATTAGTCAGGAGTGACTTAACACTTGAGGATGCCAATGGTTCAAGTCGCTCTAGACGCGAATTGGAGTTATGGCCAATTTGGCACACTCTAACAAAGTCGCGAAGGTTGGTAGGCTGTGGGTGCACCTCAAAGTGGATAACACGGTTGAGTCAAGGTAAACTTGGGGCCAAAATCCTAAGGGGATGCCAGCCGACGACCTACTAAAATAGGCTAGGCCTTGACATTTAGGGACTGAGACAAGTGAGGTGCTCTAAAGCATCCTTCTATAGTCAGCCTAGTTACCTAATCGATTATAGTATCCATTTCGATAAAGTGCCCCATAACTGTTTTTAATACTGACTGTATTTACAAATCATATTTTTGAAACATGTATATAGGTATATAGTATTAGTTCTTTTATATATATTTCTTACTAGGCTTCCCCAAGCTCACCCCCTATACCTTCAGATTTATCTGCAGAAATAGTCATTTGTTAAGAGAAGATTCTGATAAGATGCCTAGTGGGTTTCGATGTTGTACCTTACGGGGATGGTATTCATACATATATTGTACAGTACTTTAGCGTGAAAAGGGATGTAAACAATCAATTAAAGAGGTTTGAATGTAAATTATAGTATTCGTTACAGATTATTTATGTAGAAAAACAAATGCTTAATTTGATTATGTGTACCGAGACCAATGTAAATAATTGAATTTGGCTTTAGCTAACTGATTTTGGCATAAAGTCGGAGTGAGGACACTGAGCACACCCACCAGCTGAGTGAAAATGAAAAAATTCAGTTCTGATTTTCAAGAATCGAAGCGTGACATTTTTGGCTCTCTGCCACAACCCCAAAGGCTCATGTTTCAACCTTTAAATCTAACATGAACTGTGAGAATCCCATTTTTCCCATATCCAATATAAGTTAAAAGAGTGTAGAAATCGAAGAGCGAGAATTGATTGTTAAGATATGTGAATAAAGGTTTCGTTAAGGATTAGGAAAGTACTTAATATGGGTCCCACTAGGACTTTCATTATCCATATCAAAATGAGACCCTAGAATGATGATATTTGAGGTGAAATATGGATATAGCAAGAATCCACATCTTAAAATCACCTCATTTGGTCATATTTTGAAAAGCGTGAAATAATTTCAAAAATGACGATTAAGGACATAGGCTGAAAGAACTTTTGTAAATAATGGTCAAACCGAGTGGACTTTTGACCAATTGACAAAAGTGGGATAATTCTCGTGTGAAAAGGTCCCATAATATGCCAATAGGTAGACTGAATCACGTTAAAAAGTGAAAAAGTATGCGATTTTATAGTTAGGGGTATTTCGATAATTTCTTTTTCGTTACCAGTCAAACCCCTATAAAAGCTTCACAAATGATTAGAATATGCTATATACAACCATTTAATGAGTGAATTAAATATTTGAAAGCTAGACTGAATGGTTAAACGAAAATTAGAGAAGTATGGACGTGGTTAGAATATTTAAATTTGTTCAAGGCATTTTGGTAATTTGGCTTATAAGATGTTTTTAGAAGGATTTTCTCATCTTGTTTCAACCATGGCCGTCCATCATCATCTTCCTTTAGCTTTCTCACTCTAAAAATGGGTTTGGAGAGAGAAAGCTCATGAAACCTTAGTCAAACAACTCCCAAACCAAAAATGGTCTTCACTAACCCTGTCCAATTTTTTGTGCTCTATCTCTTGGTACCAAAATCGAGTGTTGAAGTGGCCAAATTCAAGGAGTTTGGAATCTTACAACTTTGGGCACTGGTGAAAGGTGAGCGAAAACTCATTTTTTGTTAATTCTGTTTATTGTTTACGATTGTTCTGAGTTAGTAAAGCCTGTGTATGTGATTAAGTTAGGACAAATTTAAGTGTAGGCATACTTCATGAATTTGGCCAAGAGAGGATTTGTATGGTACCAAGTGATGTGGCATGACTAAATGGTTTTATACTAATGTACAGAATGTGTAGAGGCTAGCCATAGTGTCAGAATTGAAAAATGACAAGTTTTGTTTTGGCCTAGTGTTAATGTGGGAGTATTCATGGTTCATTCAATGATTTGATAGTTAAAGAATACTGTATTAATGATAATAGGACTATCTGTGAAGTCAGAATTGAAAAAAAGGATGAGTTTTGATAGTGGTTGTCGTTTTGACATTCGTTTTAAAAGAGACCGGATTTGCTAATGTATTAGGAAATGTGAAAGACCTTAGGGTCTAGAATGTTCTTTACAAAAGAAATATTGAAATTTGACTGTATTCTGCTATCGTTTTGCAGCCTCAAAGTAAGTGGTGCAAAGGAAACGATAAGCGAATATGTGATTGCTTATCTACTGTTGCTTACTGAAGTTGTAGTGGTAGTCTATGTTTCAAAGGAAATAGGTAAGGGATATATATAAGTTGTAGGAATACTATGACTGCATTAATATGATCGATTATTTGATTTACTAAAAATTTTGCATTACTGAACTTTAAAATTGTTCTATGATCAATTAACTGAAATGAATGATTTCAAATGAGCTATTGATTTGAATGTGTCACAGTCCAAGTATATGGTATTTTATACTTTTTCATGCATTTTTACACACGTGATGTGGTTGGTCTGTCTGTGATGCCTTTACACGCTGTTCATCTGTCACATTAAACAAGTTAATATTTATTTATTGTAAACTAATATTCATAGACTGTAAAAGTTAGTTTACATCCCCTGAAATACATTTACAATCAGTATTACTGTATTAACATGTCTAAATATATAAATGTAACCATAATACCTCGAGAATCTATTATATGGTACTTCGAGTTACTCAAAGCGGAGCTAATCCATGGTTTGTACTTCAGCTATTCTTTACATCAAATATGTGATGATAAAAGTAAGGAGTGAGCAAACCACGGCTCAGTAAGAGAATTGTATGCAAATTTTGCTATCTCAAAGACTATATGCAGTAAAACCTTTTAGTTTACTATCGGTATGCTGGGCACACTAAGAAGAAAAGGATACTATAGTCGGCTAGGAAATCCAGATAAAGTATGGAAGGTATTTTGAAATACCTGTATTGTCCCGAAAACCCAAAGTGACTATAGGGAGTAAGTGTTTATTTTTCTATATAAAACACTTTTTTCACATCATTTTGAAATATATTTTCAAAGCTATGCTTTCATATAGTAAAGCATTTAATCCAATTAATCTAATATTCATAATAATTCACATAAGAATATTAGATTTATAAAATCCATGCCCTTTTTGAAAACATGTCACATGTCACATATATCGTTGAAATTTCATAAACAGTATTAGACTGAATTCAGTGTTGTAAACTGTTTAGAAAATCACCGTTCATTTCATTTAAAACATATAATAACCCTTCATCTTTTCATGTCATCATTCATGTAAAATTTTCACTTTTCATGTCATAAAAAAATTAGTGGAGACTAAGGCAACACCCAAATGATATCATGCTATAAGTCCCGTAAGGAATAATAGGGTAAACGTGGGATCCCTGTAGGGACAGTATAATAATCATATGAGATTTATGGCCATAGTCTATAAGTGTTCTCGGTCGTATACTGATCAGGTGTCAACCGCGACGCTGAAGACAGGATCAGTGTCAACAGTTTCACATATCACATATCACATATTATATGTCACATATCAACATGATACGGGGCCTATCAGTCTCAAAACAGTATATGTGAAATCTCGTTACCTTTATGGAATTAAGTAAAATCAATGACATATTTCAGAAAATCCATAAAGGTATAAATCACAGTATCTCATACGGTGAAAATAGTGTTATAAAATAATTACATTGTAGTAGGAAATCTCATAAACACTTCATTCACCGTAAACACATATACTAATATTTCCATGCTTTCCTTTCAAAGCTTTAGATTCAAGATACTGGAAAACATTTCTGATAGGTTCATATTTTATGGAAAAATAGAAATATTTATTTTTCCAAAATTAATAATAATTCCACCAAACACATTTCTCATTATAGAATGCATGTAGAGACATTTTAGTCTCAAAATAATATTTATACAGTAACAAGGCCTTTATGAAAATCATTACATGTGATAGAATTTATTTTGTCCATAAAGGAAAATCATAAATAAAATAGTGAATATCATACTGTAAATAATTATAAAATATTTACTATTCACCATTTCACTTCACCAATCACACCTTTCACTATAAGACACGTGGGATGAATTTTCAACAGTGAAACCTTTACCAAAATCAGTATCATGAATATTTAATAACTACTTTTCGGTAATTACACCATTTATAAAAAATAAATAATTTATCACTTTTGATGCTAGGATAAACACCAATGATATACTAAAAATATTTAATAATATTTTTGGAAATATCTTTAGTAAATTTCGGCAAGATAATGACTGTTAGAGTCCTAGCCTCCCTGCACTTTCAAACATAGTCTCAATAGCCAAAAACCACAATTTCTTAGCATTTCAAGGCAATTCAATATCCAATAAATCTTATAAAATTTATAGCATGAAAACCATGCATTCAAATATTCCTACAAATTCACACATGCATCCCTTACATGTCTAAGGAATACGCGTTTCTCGAGCGCACCACTTGTAAACGTTAACTCCTGAGTTGCAATTGATTTTACCAAAAATGTTAGTTCATTGAACTCTTATTTTTTTAAGCTATTAACCTCAATGCAGCCACAATGGACACTGCAATTATTTTTGCAGTATAAATTCTACCGGTAGTATAACATAACTTCTTCATTTTGCATCGGATTTTAAATCCAAGCATACCAGCAGACTCCTCGTAATTTCTATAGTCTAAATATGCCTTCAAATTATTAAAATCAGCCATGCATAATGTACCATTTATGTTGACTGAATTTGCCATCTTCCATACTTTAATAATTTTCAACAATATAATGGTATATCCTTATTCTACTATGTTTAATCATCCAATTGGCATCCATTTTATACATGAAACTCAATAAATCCATGAGAAATCATGCTTGGCTGAATGCTCCCTTTAATGACCAATTTTTAGTTTCTTTTCTTTTCCTTTCTTTCTTTTTTTTTTCTTTTAGCTTTTCTATTTTTTGTTCTTTCCTTTCTTATTCTGTTTTCTTTTCTGTTTTCCTTCAGGTTCGGCAGCCTCCATTTCTTCTCCTAACCAGCCATGATCGATAGCCCCTTTATTGCTTTTCCATCTTCAATTAAGTCCAATTTTTATAGGTTAATTTTACTCATCTAGGATTATCATCAAGCATGTTCAATTCACCTAAAAATGGCATGCCATGGACAGCAGCAAACATTCTACACGCCATTCCCCTTAGTTCCTAACATAACCTGCTGTCTCATGTTGCACCAAGATTTTCTTAAATTTAAACTTAAGACTGCATTTAACTCATAGACAGCCCTTGTATTTCCACCAATCACGTCCTCATTATCAAGTCAGCCCCTATTTATTTATTTATTTATTTATTTTTTTCTACATTCTCACCAACAACAGCCACGTTTAACCCCTCAAATCCATCATAACAGAACACTAATTCTGGTATATACATGCTTATACTTTAAATCATGATCATATGCATCATCTATTCACCAAGCACAAGCATAATGATAAGACACAAGTGTAGAAACCATGGCTGTTTTGTTACCTGTACAGGGACGTCACCAGCAGCAACAGAGCAGATGATTCTTGGTTGAATTAAGCTGAGCTTTTTGGATGATTTAGAAGCTCATATGGTAAGGAATATTTTTCGTGAAGGAACCTAGGTGATTTGATAAGAGGAAGGGGTGTTTCATTAGGCCAAAAGCATGGAAACCTTAGTAATTGGGAGAGAAAACGTGAGCAGAAAAAAAGCAGTAGAAATGAGGGGGTGAAGAAGGCTGAAGAAGACACTATTTTGTCTTCTTTTATTTATGTTTTACCCACTAAGAATTTGCCACATGGTCAAATAACAAAATTCCCTTTAAATTTCTATAGTTTCAATTATACTATTAAAATATCTCATTTTTTAATTGTTTTACTGCACTTATAACTAATTTTAAAAATTCACTGAGATCAATCCAAATTGTATAAATATATGAGCCATACATGATCGGAAAGGTCTTCGAGTTAACTTTCTAATGCAATTTGAATCACCTCAATTGGAGTTCTCTATAAAAAATTATGTCTAACTTTTTACTTGTTGCTCAATTCTAAATTCTCTACATGTGACGTGAATGTAGAAATTTCTTGTTGTTAATCTATAATGAATTAAAATATGAGCCTTAAATGGATAAAAGGCATTTAAGTTAGCTTTCTAATGGATTTTGAATCACCTTAATCGAAGTTTCCTACTAACCGTTGTGGGTGAATCTTTACAGATAGGTCGGTTGGTAGAATCTACTGCTTATGTGGTAACTTTACAAAATTTTTGGTATTGATCCATATGGAACTAGAATAAGAGGCCTACATGTTTGGAAAGATAATTAAGTTAGCTTTCCAAAAAATTTTAAGGTTTATCATTTGGATACTCCGATCAAAAATTATAATCAAAACACTATCGATTGATCATTCAAGCCTCATGATATTTTTATCCTCACAATTTTCAATCCTTAATTTAACCTCCAAAATATATTTTCTCACTTATATCATCATCTGAGCATTGAAATCTAAGTGGGGCCTACATAGCCTTTTATTTAATATTTGTAAAAATGTACAAAATAATTTATTTATTAATTAAAATTTACATGTCCGTACATGTACAGTACAGTAAAATTAGATCTTACAAAATGAGTGATATTGTGATTGAATGACATTGGGAAATTGAAGTTGTGGTATTTAAACTATGATTTAAGTGTAGGAAGGTTAGGATACATAGCACCGTTATACTGCCGAAAATTTGAAAAATGACATTGAAACCTTAAACTGTAAATTAGAGATTTATTAATGATTTTGCCAATTTTTGAATTGACTAAAGACATGTTTTGATTAAATACTAATAAAGGTAAACTGTTTTCCAACTCGTTGTGACAAACATTATTAATGTTTGAAAAACTGACTGAAGTGAAAGTTTAAGATTGATTGACTTTGAATATTGACCGTTCTTTTTTCTAATTGGAGTGAATATTTTGAGTGTTTAACTGAATTTATATGTTTTGAATGCTTTGGACTAACTGACACTGTTTTGATTGAAAATGTTTCTTTTCTGACTGAACTTAATAATTTAAATGTTTTGATTTAATCTAAATATATTTATTTTGAACAATATGATTTTAAAATGAAGCCTGGTTCCCAAAATCTATATTTGGACTGCATTACTGTACTTTGTTTTAGAAACATGAAATAAGGTTTTATTGTTTTCATGGGAGTCGAGTAAATGTTTTGAGACTGTTGGCACCGATATCATTATTATTGTATTGTACTGTTGCTGTTAGACCTTGAGCAAGTCTACAGCTACCTCTGTAACACCTGCTCAGTGGTATTGTGAGGTGCACTATTTATTGTGGACAATGAGCAAGTCTTCAGCAGTCTCCAGGATTGTCATTGGCTCCAGACACTGGATGGACATTATTATGACTATAGCCATATGTCTTACTGATTACTGTTACTGTTTACTCCTTTCTTGGGATACTGAATTGCACGATGATATTAGGTTATTGCTAGGTCTCCACTGAACTATGACGGTATTGTTTACTGAACTGCTTATTAAACTGTTTATTGAGTTATTTATTGAATTGTTTATTGAACAGATTTGCTAAAATATTTATTGAATTGTCTACTGAATAGATTACTAATTTGTTTACTAAATTGTCATAGTACGATTTTATCGAATTGTTTACTGAACTGTATAGAACTGTTTATCGAACTGTTATTGATTTGATTTCAAACTATTAAGGTATTGTTTATTAAATTGTTTATTGATCATTTATTGAATTGTTTTCTAAACCATTACTGATTGTTTAATTAACTTTACTAAATAGAATAGTTTACTTATGCTTACTGAACTGATCATTAAACTGTTTATGGAATCGACTAATGATTGTTTGAACTTCTTAATACCTTATTGATTTTTCTACTGAAATGTTTACTAATTTGTTTTACCGAAACATTTACTGATTGTCTGAACTATTCGTCGACTGTTCACCGATTTATTTACCGAACTGTTCACTTATTGTTTTTTGTAACATTTATTGAGTGACTTACCGAACTGGTTACTGTATTGTTTAATAAATGTTTACCAATTGATTTATCGAACTAACTATTGAACTGTTTACTAATTGTTTAACTAAACTGTTTATCGTACTATTATTGAAACATTTTCTAATGTGCTTATTGAACTAACCAATTTAGTGGTTATTGTACTGTTTGCTGATTTATTTGCTGAATGTTTTACTGAATTATATAATGCTTTATTAAATGTTTTATCGAACTGTATACTAAATGAATTACTATATGTTTTATTGAATCTTTTACTAGATAATTTACTGAATATTTTAATGAAATGTTAACCAAACAAATTATTGAGCTTTTTACTGAAAGGGTTACTAACCGATTTACTGAATGTTTATTGAACCTATCATAGGAATTAAGCATTGTACTGCTTACTAATTTCTTACCTAATATACTTGAATATATTGTCATTTTCTATTGATTTTAATTTATAAATGACTGGATAATGATCGTTTACTGTATAGTCTAAAGGATTAAAAAAGTTTAATATTGATCGATGACGTATGAATTTCTTTTTTGAAATTTTTAGAAATTTCCTATAATCGACTTTAGGGATTGGGACAAGTGAGGTGCTCCAAAGCATCCTTCCATACTCAGCCATTACCTAATCGATTATAGTATCCATTCTGATAGAGTGCCCCATCACTGTTTTAATACTAACTATATTTACAAATCTTATTTTCAAAGCATGCGTATAGGTATATAGTATTAGTACTTATATATATTTCTTACTGGGCTTCCCCAAGCTTACCCCCTTCTACCTTCCAGATTTATCTGTAGAAATAGTCGTTTGTTAAGAGAAAATTTTGATAAGATGCCTACGGGGGGTTTCGATGTCGTACCTGTAGGTATGGTATTCAAACATTTATAGTACAGTACTTTAGTTAGTAAAGGGATGTAAACAATAAATTGAAGAAGTTTGAAAGTAAATTATAGTATCCATTATAGATTATTTATATAAAAAAATAAATGTGTACTCAGATTATGTGTACTGGGACCAATGTAAATAATTGAATCTTGCTTAGCTAAATAATTTTGGCACAAAGTCAAAGTAAGGACACTGAGTACAGCCCAATCTACTGAGTGAAAATGGAAAGAGAGTCAGTTTCGATTTTCAAGAATTGGAGCATGACATGAACAACCCTGTTTTCAGGCGTACAAACAACACCGCCAGCATCCCCTGTTCAAACCTGAACACCCCTGCCTGAGCTCCTCCTCATGCCGCCATTGTTCAATACCTATAGCTAAGACAAATCTATTTTCTCTCGTTGGTTGTTCACATTGCTACTCATTTTCTTCAACCCTCAATAGTTTCTACACTGCCAAAAATGTAGATGATGGATGTGGTCGAGTCCCCCTTCTTCCTTCCTTCTTTCTTCCTTATCTTTACTTCTTTCCCCTTACTAGTTATCCCACGATTCATCTGGCCGCACTCTCGTCCCCTCCTCTGACTAGTGCACCCAAGAATGAAGCATTATTTTCTTCCACCTTCTTCAGCCGACAGTGTGATTCTTAATAGAGGTAAGGGAGTTGAGTTTGGCTTCTTTTAGAAGCCATTAATAGTTTAAATAATATATATATATAATATGTACGTTAGGTATAAGTTACAGGTTTTATATATATTTATTATACACTTTTTGGTTGTATTAGTTTTTTTTATCTTATTTTATATATATATGTATATATGTATTTATATACAATTACATTATTTCTCTTATATCTAATATATATTTTTATTCTCCCTTGTATAATAATATATTTATATATTTAAATATACATTTTTATCTTATTTGTCTTTATCTATGTGTATACATGTATATCTTATTTATTTTATTATATCTTCTATAAGAAATTTGTTAATATAGTTTCATTACATCTCCATTTATACCTATTTCTATTTTTTTACCTTAATTTCTTTAGTTTTAATTAATCACATTTAGAAATATATATTATGTAAATTGTAATTACTTTGGAATTATATTTCCTACTAATTCCTTAATCTCTTTTAATTTAATTATACTAATCATAGCTACTTATCTTATATGGCTAAGTTACATTTCATAACTTAAATGATTTACCATTTAATTTCTTATTAATTATAAAATACTTTGATTAGTCATAGAATATTAATCGAGCTAACTTTTTTTGGTGTAAGCACAAGTATCCTCATCCGTTTTACGGTCTGAGATTAATCCTGTTCGGGCTGAGAGTGGTAAACGATAAAGCCCTCCCAACAATGGGGACTCCAGGACTCGAACCTTGTCTAAGCACCTGGGGAAGAAGTCCACGTCCACTTCTTCCAACCATTTGTTGGTTTAATTGAGCTAACTTAGTTCAAAATTATATATAGCTAAATTCCCTTCCTCATCAAGTGTCATTTAGTTAGCATTACTTAGGCAAAATTTAGAGTTTAAGGCAATACTTCTACACTTTAGATTTGACCACATTTTAGGGTTTGACTCAGTAAGTCTTACCTTGTGGTTCATGCCAAGAGGCTCACTCTTTTGCTCATCTGCTTGTTTACGTCCCTATACCATTATTTAAATTTATTAATATTGGATTATCGAATCCATCTTTAGCATTAGGAATTTTAAATTAAGATCAAGAAAATTGCAGTTTTCACATTCTTTCCACCTTAGGAAATTTGGTCCTTTAAATTTTTCAATGTCTAATTGGAAGGAGTAAGGGTGCTTCTCCTTCATCAAACTCTCCAACTCCCATGAAGCTTTTTCTGAGGAGTGATATTGCCCAATTATTTTAACTAAAGGGACTGTCTTGGACCTCAATAACTTATCTTTCTTACCCAAAATCCGGATAGGTTTCTTAATTTAGCGTAAGTCCTCTCTAATCTCTAAGGACTCATACTTAATCACGTGGGAGGGATTTGGATAATATTTCCTAAGCATAGACACATGGAAGATGTTGTGCACACCCGACAGTTGTATAGGAAAAGCTAGTCGGTTAGCCACGTTACTCTTTCTCTCTAGTATCTCAACTGTCCCAATATATTAGGGACTCAACTTTGTTTCCTTTCTAATTCTCATTTTGCCTTTATACGAAATTTCAAAAAAAAAAATACTCTATCTCCAACTTGAAATTCTAAATGTCTTATCCGATTATTGGCATAACTCTTATACTTGCTCTGTGTAGTTCTTAACTGATCACATGTTAGTTTTACATTCTTGGAGGCCTCCCCTACTAGTTTCAAAGCAAAATCTAACCAAGGCTATTGAACACAAAGGTTTCAGTATTGATTGAGTGCTTGGGTGTAGCTCTATAACAACTCCGTCACTCTTTCCGGAGGTGGCCTCAATGTTGGGTGGTTTCAAATGACTCTCTTTGGTATTAACAGCTATTTTATACAATATGTCCTAACGTCTCCATCATTCCTTCTAGGTTTCACTTCCCATGACATGGTGCGTTTGATTTCGACTTGACCCATTAGAAATTGAAGAGTCTTTTAGCTTTCAAATTTCACATGTTTTTGACTCTCATAGTTCAAGACTATATATTTTAGATTGTTGAGCTTTCAAAATCCTTGTAGTTCAAAGTGTAAATTTCAAAAGTCAAATGATTTCAAAGTATATATAGTATCTATATCAAATACTTTTTGATTCCACATGGTCTTTGAAGCCACATACTTTTCAAAGTATATGGACTTCTAAAAAAAATATTTTACCAAAATATAATTGATCTAATCCACTTTTCAAGTTCAGAGAGAGATCAGGTATTAATTCCTCTTTAAGACATATCAATAAAGTCCACTTCCTTCCACACATAGCGAACAGCTCTAAACTCTTATTGATAGAATCCAACTCAGTCTTTTCAAAACAATTTAAACATGTAAAGTATTCATATAAGTATTGCATGGATAAATCCTTTCAAAATCTCAAGTTATAAGCAAAGTATGCTTAAAGGCAATGCAACTAAACATATGAGTTTAAAACCGTATAGTATAATGCCCATGGAATGCATCCATGCAATGTCATTTCGGTCTAGTGATGCCTACAGATCTAATACCACATTAGATCATTTAACCATAAATCGTATCAATTTATACCTTTATTGATCTCAATGCCATACTTGCATTTCACTTCGTTTAATCCTAAATCCATGATATCGTCCATTCATGTATCATACATAAGTATTTAATTTGATATCCATTATTTTCCACAATATTAAATTTCATTCTTAGGCATTCATGCATGCTCAACTAGTAATTAATCGAGATTTATTTTTACCACTTGTTTCTACAGATAATCTTAATATCTATAAAAATTTCCTCATCGATTTGTGCAAGCGTAATTTATCCAACACCATTATATTACGTCATATCAATTATCTCGATTTATACTATATCATAACTACTAGCTAAGTTGAAATCTCTAAGTACTCGGATCCTCAAGGAACCATATATCAACCTATACAATAGAACTCTACTTCTACGTTATATAAATGTCTTACTGACTCCTGTGCTTGAGGCTCGTGTGTCGAGCCTAGTCCGACTCAATTGTCGCCTTAGCACCATGCTACACCTTTAAACACGATTGCACCGGATTAGTGTCAATTTACAAGAATCATTTTCTAATTAAATTTTATAATCTGTGGCACTCCGGAGTTGTCCTACCAATTTATAGCTTAACGTACGTGAAAGCCGAACTTCGCATGTGTGCACGAAATTTTGCTCTTTACACCTTTAGGAGGCGTTTGGTTGGGGGAATTTAGGATTCCCCCAGTAATTTTTTTTACCAACAGTAGATTCCCATGTTTGGTTTGCGGAATAGGATTCCGGCCAGTAATTTTTTTTTACCAATAGTGCAAAACAGTGCAAAAATGGGGGGAAAATGATTCCCCCCTCATCTTGAGGTATTTTTTTTTCCGGGGGGAATCCAATTTTTTTGCCAATTTTACCCTCCAATAATTATATTTTGTTTCCATTTTACCCCTAAACCTATCTAATATTACAACCATGTTTTTTTCTTATTTTGATGAAGAGAAAAATGAATTTAAAATCAAATGGACCAATAATAAGATGGACCCTATGATTTTTGATTAATCAAAATCAATTTAATATAGTAATAGTTTGTTAAATCAAAATAATTTATATAACAAAAACCTTATAAAAAAGGGGACAAAATAAATAAATAAATAAATGAGTATCTTAAAAAAAATAATTTAAATATAAATAAATAAATGAGTATCTAAATCTTTTTCTTTTAATTCAAGTTATCAAACCCAACGTTAATTCAAATATGAAGAAGGAAAGATTTAAGAAAGCAATCCATTAAAAAGGAAGGTACTTTACAACAACTGAGACAGAGATTGATTGTTGCTCATAGTGGGATGATGCTTCCAGAATACTTGAAGCTGAAGATTGGATGAATGTGAATTACTTGATCTCTATTAAATTAACAAGTGAAATTAAAAATATTAACAAGTATCTTTATATTTTTTAAATTAACAGGTATTATCATGAAATAATTTACTTATTCAATATCCTATAAAAAATGGACTAATTAATTAACTTGTGTTAAAGAAATTAATTAATATTCCTCAAATGAATAAACTTAATAAATAAATAAATATGTTAAAATAACTTCTATCAATGTGTTATTCATTTTAAATCAACTATTTATTTACTTTAATACAAAAGGGTAGTATAGTAAAATTTACCATTTAGTAATTTTAAATTCCTTGAACTAAACACAGAAATCTTATATTCTCACCAATACAACCAAACACAGGAATCTAATATTCCCAAAAATCCGTTAAGTAAAATAACTTTCCGTCAAATGATTCCCGAAAAGTAATCTTAAATTCCGTGAACCAAACGACCACTTAAACATTAGTAATTTACTTAGTAAAAATTTAATAAAATTCAAATATATACATATTTAAATTTGAACGATGTTAGCTTACCTATAAACTCGAGCTAATGCATATATAATTCCTTTTCCTTAAATATATATATATATATATATATATATTTCATTTCTTTTCTTTCCGTTTTCTTTCTTTTCCTTCCATTTTCTTTCTTTTCTTTTCTTCCCTACCTGGCCATTCGGTTAATGCAATAGGGGTAGCTCACTGCCCGTAAAACAGTCCTGTCCGGCTAGGTTTATAATCCTGTCATGGCTCCAACTTGTCCCTTCAATATCCAGCTTTGAATATCCTTCTGACAACCACCAAAAGCAGCATTCATGGGCTTAATACCTCTCCTGTTAACTGCCTACAACCAGTCACCAATTTGGCTTCCAAACTCAGCCTTCATGCATCTTCATTTCAACCCCAAAGCACATTTCTAGCCCGTTTCTAACCTTAAATGGGCATCTTTGGTCATGCACAAAAACCTTGTCTGACGTTTTTGCTTAGGCACCAAAAATCAGTCTTTAAGAGTCCATGGAATAGCCCATCTCTAGCCTCGTCTAGGAGCCTCCAAGCACCCACACCTGATCAGCCTCTAACTCAACTTCAACACTTAAGAAAACTCCCTGTTTTCACGCCATTTCCAGCATCCAAGTTCAACTCCAAAGCCTCTGATCTGTGCCACGTTGGCTGTCTTATCCACCAAAAGCTGCAACTCCACAAAATCGGGTAGAGTTCACCTACTGCTTCAACCTTTACGTTATACCCTTAAGAGCCTTAATCTCCCCTGTTTACAGCCATATCTTTTGACCCCTACTCAGTAGCTAACACCCTAACTTCTAGCCTTCATGGACCACTCGAAATAGCACCCAAAAACCCCTTCGATCAAATGCCCAGCTTCAGTTTTTTCTTCCCTCATTTTCACCTTAATTTCCTCCTTCATTTTAGCTTTGAAACTCAACACCATTTAGCTGCTGATTAGCACATTTCCAGCTTCGTTTTCCACACTATTTCAGGCCCTAGAATGCCACTCTTCTGGTCCTAAAATCAGCACCTTCAGCCTAATTTAACGCCAACAAAAATTGCTCCGCTTCAGCTTCCAGCCCTGCTCATGTTTCCAGCCAGTGTCGACAATGGCAGCAGTTTCCACTTTCCATTAGCTGTGTCGAGCCCTTTACTCCTTTCTCTCTCTCGTTCTCCCTCTCCTCAGCTCACTATCAGTTCTCTCATCCCATTTCAATCTTTCCTTCATTTCTCTTTCTCGTGTCTCTCTCCGGTTCATTTTCTTCTTCTCAACTCTTTCTTTTCTATTTTTTTATTATTATCTTAGTTGATGATGGGCTCGAGGCAGAGGATTTGGTGGTCCTACCAAATCCCCCACTAAAATTACTATTTTATTTATTATGTATTTATTATTCTTTTGTATATATCTTATACATTTATTTATTTTTATCTATATCTTAATATATATATATATATATATATTATAAAATATATTTTTTCTATATATATATATATATATGTTTATTATACCTATATTTTAAATTTACATTTTATCGTTTTATAAAAATTGAAATTCATGTAAAAAATATATTTCTTCATTCTTTTATTTTACCTATATTTATGCATGTGTATATGTAAATATATATAATTATATATCCATAATTATATATATTTATGCCAATTATATGTATATAAATGTGTATGTATATATATATGTGTGTACATGTATATATATCACTCATGTATACATTTATATGTGTGTGTGTGTATATATATATTCACTTGTTTTTATATGTATAAACATAAGTATATTCACCCCTATACACTTACGTATTTATTTACATGTGTTTTATATTATTTTCTTATTTCACCTAATTATTTCTTTATGCATGTGCATATATTTGCATGCATGTACATTGCATGTATTTAGTTTACGTACGCATGCATGCATGTACGTTGCATGCATTTGTCGGTGCATACATGTACGTAATCTCTAAGCAGAATTTTTTTGTATTCCTTCTATACCAATTTAAGTACATCGTATGTATAACATCCATATATGTTTCGCTTCATTCTCAACTTCTATTCTCGATGACCTCATTTTGATATTTGTGAACTATAATCTTATATTTATCGCCTTATATACACCTATAATTACACATTGAGTATATAGTTGTTTAAGAAAATTGCGGTTCTCACATTAGTAATGGTTTGGATTAAATCTCCTTAAATCACTCCTTAGGGCTTTTGGTCATGATGAAGAACATGTGGAATTTTGTGTTTTAATGCGTGAAATTTGTGCCAAATGAATGGAAAATAATGTAGGAAAAGGAAACTAAGCTTAATTGGTTGAAAAACCCAAATAATTCCTTTGAGGTGATTTCAGCCACACGAAAGGGAGATGAATTCATGGCTGCACTTGATGAATTTAGGGTGACATAATACTATAGAAATTATGAGGAGTCCACCGGTGCAATCGGATTTAAAATCGAACTTAAAATGGAGAAATTATGTTTTAGCACCGGTAGAATTTATACTGATTTAATATTTTCAGTGTATAATGTGGCTGCAATTATTGAAAGAAATTAGTTTAAAAATTAAATTGAGGTTAATAAATATTGTTGGTGAAATGTTTGCAGCCTAGGAGAAGTCAATCACGTGTGTTGCTATAAAAAATATCAATAACGCTAGACAGGTAAGGGATGAGTGTGTAGGCCGTAGGAATATTATGAATGCATGGTTTCAATGAGAATACTTTTATGGGAATATTTTGATATTCAATTGCTTTGGAATTGTGCAAAATTGTGGTTGGCTGGATTGTGAATTGTGTTTTACGTGTATGGAGGCTAGGTTGATAGTAGTTGTTATGTTGCTGAAATTTCTTAGAAAAATTTTGTAAAATATCATGAAATATTTTAAGTGCATTATTGAGTGATTTCCTAGCCTTAGAAATTAAATATTTAATATTTCTCATAAAATATGAATTTACCAAAAAATAATATTTAAATATTCATGTAATTGATTTTCATCGAAATGAAAGCATCGAGATGTTTATATAAATGTTTTATAGTGAAGTAGAATATTTATGGAAATTATTACTGAAGTTTGAATATTTTATAAAATGTTTTCACTGTGTTATATAATAACCTTTATGGATGACTAAAAATTTTATCTATTTTTATTAATTTCCATAAAAGTGATGATACTGTTTATATACTATTTTGAAACTGTTAGGCCCCATATCATGCTCATGTATTATTGTTACTATTACTATGTTGTTGATATTGATCCTATCTTCAGTGTCCCAGTTGTCACTTGATCAGTGCACACTTAAGACACCTATAAACTATGGCCATATGTCTCATGTGTTATTGTTACTATTCCTTACGGGGATTATAGCATGATATATTTGGGTGTTGCCTGGTCTCCACTACTGTCATTGTTTATTATATTGTTTTATTGAATCAATACTGTTACCAAAGAGTTTATTATTTATCTAACTGGTTATCGTATTGTTTACTGAAATGATGCTATCACTGAACTATTAATCGTATTGAATTATCTACTGCACTGTTTACTGAATTTTATTAAATTGTGAATGTGATATTTTAAAGCGAAATTGAAATTATTTTTAAATATTTTATTTAATGGTTTTTATATACCATTTATTTCATTTACTATATATTGAAAATTATTAAATTCTATTTACATCAAAATCAATAGCTACTCCTTATAGTCGCTTCTAGGTTTCGGGACATGACAGGTGTTCTAAAATACCTCCCATATTCTATCTGGATCCCTAGCTGACTATAATATCCTTCCTTATCGACTATAGTGCATTGTTAGGAAAATAAATGCTTTTATGCATATAGATTTCATAATGTTAATTTTGCATACAATTCTCTTACTGAGTACGTTTCACTCACCCTTTTATTTTGTTACATCCACAAATTATTTATAGTGACGGTTGATATACCGATCCGAGGATTTTGGCTGCGATTTTAGTTACCCCGAGGCAACTTAGTGTGGATCCTGGAGGTATATTTATTTTCTTTTATATGTTCTGACTAGTTTGTACAGTACTATTATGTTTTAATTATAAACAGGGGATGTAAATGTTAAAGAAATTACTAATATGTAAATATTTTTATTCTGTAAATTAAGTAAATTTATTTTAATAAACTTTTACTATTAAGTGTACGTGTGTAAATAAAGACATCGCCGATAGCACAACCAACATTAAAGTGTGAAAATGTGTGAAATACTATACATTACGAACTGTGACAGTTTAATTGGTATTAGAGCAAGGTTGGCTGATGTCTATCAGTGTCTTTATGTTAAAGTGAAGTGGTTAACATCTCCTGTAGTGCTGTATAGTCTGGATATATAAATGAATGACTAATCGAAAATCGAATTAACTGTCCATGCTGTGCAAAAATGAGTGGGCGACGGGTAACACGAGCTAATAGGGGTCAAGGTAGAGGCATGGCGGAGCCAACTCCTGAGCCAGAGAGCCTTAATATTCGGATGTCTCAGATGAAGAGGATGTTGGCAGATTTTATTGCCATGTATCACACTGATAGAGCTGCGGATTGGGTGAAAAGAGAGAGAGCAGCTCCTACAGCTCTTGTAGTAGCACCACCCTTACCTAAGCTAGCTCTCGAGCCACAGTCGGCACCTCAGCCACAGGCCGTACCACCACCGCCATCAGTACAGTCGCCCCGAGACGTAGAGTCCTATTGTGATGTTAATTCGGTACAGCTGTTTAAGAAGTTGGATCCACCAAACTTTAAGGGAGATAAGGATAGGTTGGTGGCAGAGCAGTGGGTTAATGCCACAGAGAAGCTATTCTAGTACATGAGGTGTTCTGAGATGGAAAAGGATAGGTTGGCAGTGTTCTAGTTGACAAATGACTTAGAGCACTGGTAGAAATCTACACAGACCGTCTTGTTAGCCCAGCATCAGGTGGCGACATGAGATATATTTGTTGATGCCCTTTGTCATCAGTATATCCTTGATATAGCTCAAAAAAAGTTACAACAAGAGTTTTTAGAGTTGGTACAAGGGAGCATGACAATGGATCAATATGAATCGAGATTCACCACCCTCAGCAGATTTGATTGGTAGATAAGGATAGATGAGTGGCATAAGATTGACAGATTTATGGCTGGGTTAAGACCTTCTATCTGGACTAAGCTAGTCCCGCTCGATATCCGTACCTACGACGAGGCAGTGAGGCGCACATAGTTATGCGAGCAAGACTATGAGTAGTTTCATTCTGATACGGGATCTAAGGGAAAGACAAAGGGTAAAGGTAAAGTTAAGAGAAGTCTGATGATAGATCGAGTAGAGAGCAGCCTAAGAAGGCTAGATTCTCGAGCATATAGATTTTTGAGGGGCGATTTGCCAAATCAGCTGCCATAGCCCCTACCACTAGCCCCACCTCGACACAAAGAAGTACTGCGACCAAATGTGTGCATTATGGAAGGTCGCACGGTACACGACCCTACTACATGTTGATGAGGGCCTATTTTAGATGTGGACAAACAAGGCATTTAGTGAGAGATTGCCTAATGTTTGTGAGCCAGCTACTTGTATAGCTCCAATCCCAGTTCCACTTACACCGGCATCTCAGAGCGAATCGAAGAAGGCAACACCCTCACAGCCGAGACGGGCCATTGCAGTAGAAAAGGGTAAGAAGGCTGTGACCCAGGGACGGGTGTACGTGTTAGATCAGGAGACTTCTGATGCTTCCACTGATGTGATTAAAGGTAAAATTTATATTTTTCATATCTTTGTACTTGCATTGTTTGGCCCTGGTTCTACTAATTCATTTATGTTTCCTACTTGTGCTAATAAAATCCCAGTAGAGCCGTAGCCTTTAGGATATACTTTGTAGATAAATACCCCGTTTAGAGATTCTCAAATTACTGATGTCATATATAGAAATTGTAAAGTGCTTATAGGAGAGAAGGAACGACAGCTAACTTAATTTTGTTAAATATGTATGATTTTGATGTGATCTTGGGAGTGGACTGGTTAGTTACAAACTATGTTAGCTTAGATTGTTATACTTAGTTTATTACCTTCTCTCATCCTGAACGTTATATTGTAAAACTATTACATAAATAATAAAAGTGATATGTTTACTAAATTGCTTAAGTGTTGTGTGAATGTGTTGAAGGTTTTATCGCTTATCTGGAGGACGTAGAAAAGAAACGTCCCAAGTTGTATAAGATTCCTATGGTCTGGGACTTTTCGAACATATTCCCAGAGGATTTACTAGGGTTACCACCAGATTGGGAAATCGAGTTCACCATCGACTTGGTACCCAGTACGAAGCCCATATCTAAGCCCCCATATCAGATGGCATTGACATAGTTGGAGGAGCTTAAGAAACAGCTCGAGGAGTTACTAGATAAGGGGTTTATCCATCTTAGTGTGTCTCCGTGGGGTGCACCAGTATTATTTATCTGGAAAAAGGATGGCAGTTTACAGTTGTGTATAGATTATCGGATGCTTAACAGGGTTACCATTAAGAATAAGTATCCCCTGCCCAGGATTGATGATTTATTTGATCAGCTCAAGGGTGCACAGGTGTTTTCTAAGATAGATCTCCGATCAGGCTATCATCAGCTTAAAATTTGCGAGTCAGATGTTCCTAAGACAAAATTCTGGACTTGATACGGGCATTATGAGTTTCCGGTGATGCCTTTCGGACTAACAAATGCCCCTGCAACATTTATGGGCTTGATGAATGAGGTGTTCAAGCCCCATTTGGATAAGTTTGTGATTGTGTTCATTGATGATATTATGGTATATTATAAGTCTCTAGAGGAGCACGAGTAGCACCTTTACATATTTCTACAGACCCTCAGGGACCAAACGTTATATGCTAAGTTCAGTAAGTGTGAATTCTGGCTATATCACATTATTTTTCTGGGAAATGTGGTATCTAAGGATGGGGTGTCAGTTGATCCGTCCAAGATAAAGGTCATTGTAGAGGCGGAGAGACAGTGACTGAGATACGAAGTTTTTTGGGTTTAGTTGGATACTATCGCCAGTTTATCGAGGGGTTCTCTAGGCTAACTACTCCACTGACGCGACTTACATGTAAAGACATTAAATTTGAGTGGACAGATGCGTGTGAGCACAACTTTCAGATTTATGTTCCTGACAATCAGCAGGTTAAGGATTTGATTTTGACAAAGGCCCATACCTCCAAGTAAACTCTGCACCCAGGTAGTACTAAGATGTACCAGAACTTATGGAGAATGTATTAGTGGCCTAAGATGAAAAGAGACATTGCAGAGTTTGTTACTAGATGTCTCACTTGTCGGCAGTTGAAAGTTGAGCAACAGAAGCTTGCAGGGTCATTGTAGCCTCTACCGATCACGATGTAGAAATAGGAGTATATCACGATGGACTTCATTATGGGTTTAGCAAGGACCCAGAGGAATCATGATGCCATATGGGTGATTGTAGACAGGTTGACGAAGTTCGCCCACTTTCTTCCTATCAGATCTACTGATTCTTTCAGTGCCCTAGTCGATCTATATGTACAGGAGATACTGAGATTGCATGGTGTTTCGTTAGCGTCACTTCTAATAGGGATTCCTAGTTTACATCTCATTTTTGGGAGAGATTTCAGGAGGCTATGGGGTCCCAACTGAATTTCAGCACTGCTTTTCATCTGCAAACTGATGGATAGTCCAAGCAAGTGATTTAGACGCTTGAGGATATGTTAGGAGCGTATGCACTGGATTTTAAGGGCTCCTGGAATGACCACTTGCCATTAGCAGAATTTGCTTATAACAACAACTATTAGGTTAGCATCGACATGGCACCATACGAGGCTTTATATGGCAGAAGGTGTAGGTCTTCGGTTGCATGGGAAGAAGTGGGAGATTGGAAATTATTAATTCCTGATTTGGTAGAGCAAGCTTCCCAGGATGTGCAACTTATCTGTGAGAGGTTAAGAATAGCTTAGAGTTAGTGGAAGAGCTATGCAAACATGAGGCATCGACCACTAGAGTTCTCAGTTGGTGATTCGGTTTTCCTTAAAGTCTCACCATCCAAGGGCATAATGAGATTCAACAAGAAAGGGAAACTGAGTCCTCGATACATTGGACCCTTCAAGATCTTAAATCAGGTGGGGACGTGGCATATCGATTGGCACTACCACCAGAGTTACCCGGAGTCATAATGTATTTCATGTCTCGATGCTTAGAAAGCATCATTTCGATCCATCTCACGTATCTCAATATGAACCACTGGAGATCAGAGAAGACATGAGTTACGTAGAGACACCTATCTGGATTCTAGATCGGAAAGATAAAGTATTGCGATCTAAGACGATTTCGTTAGTGAAAGTGTTTTGGCAATACCACTCTGAAGAGGAGGCAATGTGGGAATTAGAAAGCCTGATGTGAGAGAAGTACCCAGAGCTGTTCAATGATTAGTCCGATTAAATTCGGAGGATCATATTCAATTCCTTTGTATTTCACAGGTTATAAAGGAAATAATGATATAGGCCCCACTGGCTCTGCAGTGCCCGGATGGATGTGAGATTGTCTAAATAGTGTTCGGAGGGTACGATAAGCCTAAGGTAAGAATTTTGAGCCTAAAATTCCTTATATTATTTTTGGGAAGCGTGCCAACAATTTAGAAAATAACGATTAAGGACATAGCTCGTGGCATTTTCGTAAATTGTGGTCAAACTAAAGTGAATTTGTACAAAGTAAATATAGCATGATATTCTACATAAAAATAAGTCCTAGGTTATGTCAATAGATAGATTGAATCGGTGGTTAAATTAGAAATTTATGCAATTTACTCAATATGGGTATTTTCGTAATTTCACCTTCACGATAGATCGAACCTCGATGAAACCACCATGATTCATCAAAATATGTCTAATATGAATTTTTGGAGTTCAATTACATAGTTATAAAAATTACGGAAGCTTAAGGGCATTTTTGTCCAAAAATTTCATAATCAAAGGCATTTTGGTAATTTTGCGCTACACTAGAATATTCTATATTTTTCCCTCATGTTGGCTCACCACTCCCACATCTTCTTCAACCTCTCTTCCTCACGCCACCATAGCCAAAAGCTTGGAAAAATAAAAACCTCACAAAAACTCCATTAAAATCAAGTTATTTCAACAAATTTTCTTTTACAAAATTACTCTACTCATCTTCCTCTCTTCACCCATATCAATATCTCATTGAATAAGTGACAAAATCAAGAGGAAAGGAAGCCTAAGGAATTCGGCCAAGGTAAGCAAAAATGGTGTTTTTGTTTTTCTTGAATTTTAATAATAGATAATGGTGAAATTAAGCTTCCTAATCTGGAATTTGGTATTGGTTTGGATTAAATCTGTTTAAATCACTCCCTAGGGCTTTCGGTAATAATGAAGAACATGTGGAATTTTGTGTTTTGATGCATGAAATTTATGCCAAATGAATGGAAAATAATGTAGGAAAAGGAAACTAAGCTTAATTGGTTGAAAAAACAAAGAATTCCTTTGAGGTGATTTCGACCACATGAAGGGGAGATGGATTCATGGCTGCATTTGATGAATTTAGGGTGACATAATACTGTAGAAATTATGAGGAGTCCACTGGTGCAATCGGATTTAAGATCAGACTTAAAACAAAGAAGTTATCTTTTAGCACGATAGAATTTATATTAATTTAATATTTTCAGTGTATAATGTGGCTGCAATTATTGAAGGAAATTAGTTTAAAAATTAAATTGAGGTTAATAAATATTGTTGGTGAAATGTTTTGCAACCCGAGAGAAGTGAATCATATGTGTTGTTATCAAAAAGATCGATAACACTAGATAGGTAAGGGATGAGTGTGTAGGCTGTAGGGATATTATAAATGCATGGTTTTAGTGAGAATAATTTTATGGGAACATTTTGATACTCAATTGCTTTGGAAATGTGCAAAATTATGGTTTTGGCTGGATTGTGAACCGTGTTCTACGTGCAGGGAGGCTAGTCGATAGCAATCGTTATGCTTCTGAAATTTCTTAGAAAAATTTTCTAAAATATCATGAAGTATTTTAAGTGCATTATTGAGTGATTTCCTAGCCTTGGAAATTAAATATTTATTATTTTTCATAAAATATGAATTTACCGAAAAACAATATTTAAATATTCATGTAATTGATTTTAATCGAAATGAAAGCATCGAGATGTTTATATAAATGTTTTACAGTGAAGTAGAATATTTATAGAAATTATTACTGAAGTGTGAATATTTTATAAATTGTTTTCATTGTGTTATATAATAACCTTTATGTGAATATTTTATAAACTGTTTTCATTGTGTTATATAATAACCTTTATGGATGATTGAAGATTTTATCTATTTTTATTAATTTCTATAAAGGTGATGATACTGTTGATATACTGTTTTGAGACTGTTAGGCCCCGTATCATGCTCACGTGTTACTGTTACTGTACTATTGATACTGATCCTATCTTCAACGTCCTTGGTGTCACCTAATCAGTGCACACTGAGGACACCTATAGACTATAGCCATATGTCTCACGTGTTATTGTTACTGTTCCCTATGGGGATTATAGCATGATATATTTGGGTGTTGTCATTGTTTATCATATTGTTTTACTGAATTGATACTGTTATCGAAGAGTTTACTGTTTACCTAACTATTTATCGTATTGTTTACTGAAATGTTGATATCACTGAACTGTTTATCATATTGAGTTGTCTACTGCACAGTTTAATGAATTTCATTAAATTGTGAATGTGATATTTTAAAGTGAAATTGAAATTATTTTTAAATACTTTGTTTAATGGTTTTTATATTCCATTTATTTGATTTACTATATATTGAAAATTATTAAATGCTTTTTACATCAAAATCAATAGCTATTCCATATAGTCTCTTCTAGGTTTTGGGACACAATAGGTATTCTAAAATACCCCTCATACTCCATCCGGATCCCTAGCTGACTATAATATCCTTCCTTATCGACTATAGTGCACTGTTAGGAAAATAAATGCTTTTATGCATATAGATTTCATAATATCAGTTCTGCATGCGATTCTCTTACTGAGCACGTTTCACCCACCCCTTTATTTTCCCACATCCACAAATTATTTACAGTGGTGGTTGATATACCGATCCAAGGATTTTAGCTGCGCTTTTGGTTACCCCGAGGTAGCTTAGTGTGGATCCTGGAGGTATATTTATTTTCTTTTATATGTTCAGACTAGTTTGTACAGTATTACTATGTTGTAATTATAAACAGGGGATGTAAATGTTAAAGAAATTACTTATATGTAAATATGTTTATTTTATAAATTAAGTAAATTTATTTTAATAAACTGTTACTGTTAAGTGCACGTGTATAAATAAAGACATCGCAGACAGCCCAACGAACATTAAAGTGTGAAAATGTGTGAAATACTATACATTACGGACTGTGACATGTAATTTCTCTATGAATTTATTAATTAATCCCCTAATTTTGTTAAATTTCTCATGTTTTACAAATAAATAAATTTCAAATGAATTTCAGTAATTTCAATGGAAATTAGACTGAAAAAGGGTAAGGAAGGAGACTGAATCCCTAAAAGACAAAGGGAGCATGACACCATTTTCTCTCTCTCCTTAACACCTAGCATGCCACATGTCATCATCCTACTCACTCGCAGTGGATAAAAACAAAGGACACATGGCAAACACTTAGAAGGCACATGCCTTTGCCACCTTTGCATGTTTATGTACATTAGAAGACAAAAAAGAATATGGTAAAAAGGGTAAGGTGTACATGGCTGATGTGGCCACTTAAAGCTCACGAAAATATCTACTTTGAGCAGCTAATGACATGAAGACAAGTGGCAAGAATGCCAACTTATCTAGGATAGGAAATTATTTTTGTATCCCAATGTTTAATGAGAATATAAGCAATTTAAGGAGACCTAACCTAATGTAAGAGCCCTGTATTTTTTATATTTTAAATAAGTTATTGAGTGTAGGAAATTAAAAGAGAAATTTATTATTAAAATATTATTAAAATATTTAAGTAAATGGTCAATTCGATCGGATTCAGAGAAGTACTCGGTGAAGGCCCTAACAGGATATTCTCTGTCCAGATTGAAGTGAGACCCTAGAATGATGATATTTAAGTGAATAATTTTACATGTAATAAGGTTTTAGATCATGTGGATTGATACAAGTGATCAAGCATAAAAATAGAAATTTAAGCGATTTTTCGATTAGGGGTAATTTAGTAATTTCAAAAATTGTGACCAGTCAAACCCTTTTATGAGTCAATAATTGATCATGTTTAATCTAAAAACATGAAAAATAATAAAAATAAAATATTAAATATGAATTTAAAAATATTAATTTAATAATTGGACTTAATTGGAATTAATGAAATTATATAAAGGTAAAACGGTCATTTAACATAGGATTGGTCAAATTGATCAAAGATTGACCAAACATTGACATAAATAAATTAAATTTAATTAGAATAAAAAGTTAAAATCTAAAAATTTTAGAAATAATAAGATATGTGGTGGCAAAAGTGTAAAATTTGAAAAATCAAAAGGGGTAAGCTATGTGGCAACTTGCTATTGGTTGAAACACAAATAAAAGAAGATCAGTTCAGCCAATTTTATCATCCATCACCGACTTTCCTTCCCATTTTATTCTGCTAGAACTGACCTTCCCCTGCTGCCTGGACGTTTCTTCCTTGTTTCTTCCAAATCCTCCACGTTGTATTGTAAAATCTCACCTTTCCTTCACCGATTTATTCAACCTTCTTTACTAGGTTAGTTCTCCATCTTAAAATCATCTTAAACCTGGAAATTTGGAGGTTGACGTGAAGGATTCAGCATGGGTTTGAGGGCTGTTCAGTTCTGTTTGGGAAGAAAGGTAAGAGAAGAAATGCACTAGTTTATGATATGTGTTGGTTAAGGTTGTATTAGGCTATTATGATATATTCATGGCTGTTAATTTAAATAAATTGATTGTAGATAGCCATGATACAATTGACCATGGAAACAAATTTGAGGAAACTTGATGATTTTGATATGTTTTAAGTAAGAATAAATTGTAATTGAAAAATAGAAACTGTTTGAAACTTGGATTAAATGTTGAGTTGTAAACCCGTAATGTGCAGCAAAATGGCGTGGAAATGTTGTTTGGGAATAGGCCAAGCACGATAGTGAGTGATTTTGGTTGAAATTAACATGTTTGATAAAATTTTTAAGTGAATAAGTGGTGTTATAAAGACTGAAGGGAACATAGGAGAAGGAACCATGAAGGTAAGTTGAATTTCAGCTTACGGAAAAGAAGCAAAAAAATGATGGTGGCGTGAATGATGAATATATCCTGTTGTAGCATGGGTTCACGTTGATGATGGTGCTATTGTGAATTTTAGATGTTTAATGAAAAATACTAAAAGATGTAAGAGTAACTATAAGATAACAAGTGAGAAAGAATAACTGAAAAATAAGAGGAAGAAGAAAAAGATGAGCTGCCGACTATGGAAAAGAGTGAGGATGCCGGTAGTAGAAAGAAACCAAAATAGAAAAGAAAAGAGATAAAGCAAAAAAGAAAAGAAAAAGAAAGGAAAACAGGAAAATATTAATATAAATTTTAATAATGATTGTTTGTTAAATTAAAAAGGGAAAGAAAAGAGGAGTTGGGTGAAGAAATAATTCATGAAATAATCAACAAAAAGGAGCCTATAGAGATATACGGTCATGGCTGTTTGAACAGCAAAAAATTGTGTAATTTTGATGTAATATGTATATATAATAAATAAATAAAGGGAGTAGAAAATAACTCCTAAATAAATTGAGAAAGAAATGGAAGAAAAATAAAGAGATCATAAGAAATTGGGGTAAGGTATAAAGCAAGAGATGAATGAGTGAATTTTTATGACTAAATAGTTAAAGAATAATTGTTAAAAGGTTAATTAAATTATTCATGGAATTGAAAGTGGGAGAGGAATGAATTATTTTGGAGGTTAATTGGAGTTTATTTCATAATATGAAAGATTGAATTTTGATGGTTAATGAATAAGTGATAATATAGCAAAATTAATAAGAGTGTTAGTGGAAGTAAATTAGAAAGAAAATAAATTATATATAAGAAGGAGAGTATGGATTAAATTGGGTAATGGGATTCAATATGAATTTTTATGAGTTGAGAATTAGTGAATAAAATATAAAGGTTGAAGAACTTGTTGGTGGAATTAAATTTAAGGAAAAAAAATGAATTTTTAGTTAATGGGGGAAAACTTTGGAAATTTCTTGACTTATTGGAATTTATGATTTATTGAGCAAGGAAAAATACATTATGAGCAGTGAAATTATTTGGTGAAATTGGAATTAAAAGAAATCTAATATTTGTAGTGTAAGATATGAATAATTGGACAAGGCATTTTCCACAAGGGAATTCTCAAGTTAATTTAATGACTTAATGATTAAAGAGAAATAGTTAAGGATGAGAAGAGAAATATTATTGAGAATAAATTTGGAAAGAAATGAATTAGGTGCACAAAGAGATGGATGATTGTGACTCAACAATGAGATTACAATATGAATCATCATTATTTAAAAACATATGAATATAACATAAAGGTTAATGAGATTAGTGATTGTTGGAATTGAGAAAGAATATGACTTGATCATAGCTATGTGTGGTGTCTAGAAGAGAAATTTAAATAAATCAATTTTTGAGATTGATAAACAGAAATTATCCAATATTTATTTTGTGATATGGAGGTATAAAATATAATTGATATTATGGTGCAGAGTAGAAATCCTGGGAAATAGAATTACACGAGCAATAAAGGGACATAGAGATATTGCGTAGACTTGAGGTAAGGAACATATATAAGAATTGCTTAGAAATATTTTACATGTTCTTAGAAATTTTCAGAAATTCTATTTTAACCATTTTTGTCAAATAAAAAAAAAAGAGGGGGAGGGGAAAATATAATTTATTCACATCACCAAATGTGTTTTAAGATGCATGGTTATTACATTGTGTACTACTCCATTTTGGAACGGAACTGTTTATTGATATTGAAATTAATTACTGCAGTGATTTCAGATTAGCTGTTTATACACTGTTTATACACGGAAAACAATATTTAAATATTTATGTGTTGAATTTCATACGTGAAAGAGTACCAGCATGGTTTTTCTGTCCATCTAAAGTGAAATGGAATATTTTCAGAAGTGAAAACTGGACTGTGAATATTTTATAAGTTTTTACTTCTACACTGGATATATTTTCTTAAAACATGCGTTGCAAAGTGATTTCCTTTATGGAATTTATATGGTTTACGAATTGTTTTGAGACTGATAGGCTCCGTATCATGCTCACGTGTATTATTGTACTGTTACTGTATGAAGCTGTTGACACTGATCCTATCTTCAGCGTCCCATTGACACCTGATCAGTGTATGACCAAGGACATTTATAGACTATAGCCATAGATCTTACTGTTTACTGTTACTGTTCCTTACGAGGATTATAGCATGATATATTGAGGGTGTTGCCTGGTCTCCACCTAACGTTACTGTTTACTATATTGTTTTAATGAACTATTGATGGTACTGAATTAGTTATTGCTATCAAACTCCTTACGGTTTATAACTGAACTGTTTATTGAAACTGAGCTATTTATTATTACAGAATGAGTTTTGTTACTGCAGTATTTTCAAATATGAATTATAGATGAGATTTATATATTGAAATACTTTATGATTTGTTTTCTAAAGTATTTCTAAAATGTTTTCAACATTTTTATGTATGTTTCTTACTGTGCTTCCCCAAAGCTTACCCCCTTACTCCCTTCTCTCAGATAGCTTTTAGTGTACGTGTCTACCACTGCTTCCTAGATTATTGAAGAAAGTATTAGAAGTTTACAAGTAATAAATGATCAGCTACATATTTACATTTATATTCAGACATGTAATTGCACAGCAATTGTATTTATTGGAAAAGGATATAAATTTTAAAGTGGGATGTAAATTGGATGGATAATTATTATACTGTAAATATATTAAATTTTTGATTATTTATTTATTTAATTGATGGTATAAGTAATTTACTAATAGAGAAAATATGGAGTGTGCTTACACTGACACTGAAAGCAAACAAAAATATGGCAAGTGAAAAAGTGTTTTAAAAAGAAAAAGTTAGTTCCGAATTCTATAATTCCAGACGTTACACCTAAGGTTGGCTACATAGGGTTTAGTTTCTTTATTTATTTACATATTTACATGCTTTTAGTAGCTCAAAGCAGCCACCATTTTTATTAACTTGTGTTCTTTACATTTCTCAATTTAATTTATGAGTTTTGTTGTTATTTTCTTGCAATTTTTACTACTTCCTTGTAACTTTTCATTTAAGCTTTGTGTTTTCTTTAATATCAAGCACTTTAATCATATTCTACTCCTTTTTCTTTTATTTGTGTTTATGATTGAGTTCCATGCTCATGGAAGCTTAAGAGGTTGAAAAGCTACCTTTATAGCTTTTGTGAGGGAGCTTGATCCACATCTTTCTTAAGTAATTTTTATTTTCTGTTTTGGGGCTTTTAAATTGCTTTTTGAAATTTTTAATCTACTGTTTTGAACATCTATTTTAATGTCTTAAGTTGTTTTTTAAAGTTTTATATCAAAGAAAAATAAAAAATACAAGATAGGGTTTATTTCAAATTAAGTTGGTGTGATTTTGGTAGACTTCTTGTAGTTTTCAGTTCTTCAAATTTCCAGCAGCTTTAGGTCTGTTTTGGCGTATATTTAGGTCCTGTTTGAGTCTTTTTCTTTGCCATTTAAGTTTTTCTTTAAGTCTTATTAATTTCATGCATTTAAGGTATGTTTTCTAGGTGTTTGTTACATGCCTTAGGTTAGCATTTAATGTTTCATGCATTTCACTCAATCTATCCAGTAAAGTTGTGTCCTTTATGGCATTTTTTTAGTTTGTATTTGCTTGATTTTAAGGTCCATTTATGTGTCATAGGGTCGTATCTAGGTTATATTTTAATTTGGGAATTTTAGGACTTCATTTAGATTAGGTTCCATTGCATTTTCTTAGACATTATTGCTTAGTTCCCTTTTTATCCTGATCAGATTTTGTAGGCTGTATGCACTTATTTGGCTACTGTTTTATGACATTTTAAGGTGCATTTAAGTAGTATTATATCTTATTATGACCATACATTCATTAGATAATTTTATTAGGTTAGCTTAGGATGCATTTCTATTCCATTTACATCATATTTTGCATTAAAACTTCACTTTAGGCGTCCTTGAGTGTGTTCTATACAGTTTTATTTTCAGTTTTGTTTTAATGCGTTTAGGAGTTCATTTCCATTAGATTAGGTTCATTTTAGTTGCATTTAAATATGGGTTATAGTATAGGATATGTAAGTTTAGGTTACGTTAGTGTGTTGTTGCATTCTTAGTTGCATTTAGCTTTAAATTCATATTCCGTCCAGATTTGATTGTTCCATTTATTCCATACATTTAGGTATTGTTTTAGGGTAGATTAAAGTGACTTAGGATAACATTCATATAGGCCTTTAGTTAGGTAAAGTTTGATTTAATTTCTAGTTCATTTACTTAAGCATTCGATTGCATCAGATTAGGATTTCGTGCATGTTCATTTTCTGTTTTAAGGAGTTAAATTAGGGGTTGATTAGGTGTGAGAACCGTTTATATTGCACTGTTAGTGATGTGGGTCCCACTTGATTATAGTGCCCAAATGTATGTAAGACTGAGGAAAACAATGTACAGAAGGTGTAATAATTAAGGTGTAATAATTATAATGTGAAAATTTTGAGATCAAAATCTCATAATTGCATTATTTTTGGGAAGTGTGGCAAACAATTTAGAAAATGACGGTTACGTCCAGAGGGTATTTTCATAAATTATGCCTAAACTAAAATGAATTTGGACAAAGTAAAAATACTATGATATTCTACATAAAAATTAAGATAGTGTCAATAGATTTATCGAATCGGTGGTTAAATTAGAAATTTACACGATTGACCCGATAGGGGTAATTTCGTAATTTCACACTTTCGGTGAACCGTGCGTCGATGAAACCACCATGATTCATCAAAATACATCTAATAAGAATTTTTGGTGATGAAATCCAAATTTTTGGAGTGCAATTACATAGTTATAAAAATTACAGAAGCTTAATGGTAAAATTGTCTGAAATTTTATAACCAATGGCATTTTGGTAATTTTGCCCCAGTCTAGAATTCTCTTTATTATTCTCCCAAAAGCAGCCGGCCACTATTCATCATCCCCAACCTCCATCCTCACGCCACCATAAGAAAAGAAAAAGAGAAAGAAAAGAAAAATTCCTATAACTTATAAACTAGCCATTTTCTCATCAAGTTGTCTTCTACAAACCTCTTCCTTTCTTCAAGCTCTATCTAACCATAACCAGAGCTTAGTGTAGAAGTGAATATATCAAGAGAAAAGGAGCCTTGAAGTGTTCGGCCACAAGATACTTCTTGCTATCCATTGTGTTTCATTTGATTTTAATGGTGTAGGATGATAAATTCAGGCATGCTAATCATGTTTATGGCATTAGATTTGATCAAATTTGGCTAAATAAAATTTCACCATTAAAGGAGGGTTTCAGCCAAGGATAGAAGATAATGGAAACTTAGTGATGATGCCAAATTGATGTATGAACATGATTAAGCATAATGTGACATTAGATTGTTGAAAAACAATGCAAGTGGCAAGAGGAAGAATTCGGCCTAGACAAGGGGACCTGCATCCATGGCTGCATTTGAGATTTTAGGGTGCCATTAGACTGTAGAAATTATGAGGAGTCCACTAGTGCAATCGGATTTAAAATCCGACTTAAAACGAAGAAGTTATGTTTTAGCACTGGTAAAATTATACCAAGTTAATATTCCCAGTATACAATGTGGCTGCAAATAAGTATAAAAGTACCTTAATAATAAGTGTTAAGTGAGCTAATATTTTTGGTGAATTTATTTGCAGCCCAGAAGTATCAGATTATGAATGGTGCTATCGAGGAAACCGATTAAGCTAGACAAGTAAGGGATGCGTGTGTAGACTGTAGGATATTATGGATGCATGATTTTGATGCAAATAATTTTATGAGAATATTTTGAAACTGAAATGCCTTGAAAACTGTGCAAATTGTGGATTTTGGCTAAAATTGAACAATGTTTAAAGCGTAGGGAGGCTAAGGTATTTGCAGCCGTTATGCTACATGAAATTTCTTAGAAAATTTCTAAAAATGTCATGAAATATTTTAGTGCATTGTTGAGTAAATTCTTAGTCTTAGAAATTAAATATTCAATGTTTTTCATAAAATATGAATATACCGAAAAAACCTTTATTTAAATATTCGTGTTATCGAATTTAATTAAAGTGAAGCTAACAATAATTGCCTATAAGTGTTTTACAATGTAAGAGATGGTTTATAAAATATTTTATTGAAATGTGAATATTTTATAAATTGTTTTCACTAAAATATTCACTATATTATAAATTAATCTTTATGGACTAACTAAAGATTTTACCTATTTTATTGATTTCCATAAAGGTGATACTACTATGTAAATACTGTTTTGAGACTGTTAGGCCCCGTATCATGCTCACGTGTATACTGTACTATTACTGTGCTGTTGATACTGATCCTATCTTCAGCGTCCTAGTGTCACCTGATCAGTGTATGTTGAGGACAACTATAGACTATAACCATTCGTCTCATGTGTATGCTGAGGACAACTATAGTGTTTACTATTACTGTTCCCTACGACATTATAGCATGATCTATTTTGGGTGTTGCCTGGTCTCCACCATTGTTATTGTTTACTGTACTAATTACTGTACTGTTTTACTGAAGTGTTATTGATACTTAAGTGTTTACTGTTTACTGATTGTTTATCATTTTTACTTTTAAACTGTTACTACTGTTTATTGAAATTAAATGAAATGTGTGATATGTGTGTCACAGTCTGAATATACAGTATTTTACACTTTTTCATACTTTTCCACGCATACTATATTGGTTGGGCTGTCTGTGATGCCTTTAACACTATTCATTTAAACTGTAATACTTCACATAAGTAAGAAATGTTTATAGTAGTATGAATCAATTCACATCCCCTAAAATTAAGATCTAAAACAAGTAATACTGTATAAAAATGTCTGAACAGACAAATGTAAACATGATACCTCTAGACTCCATTGGAGGCTACTTCGAGCTATTCAAAATGCAGCTAATTCACGGATTGATACTTCAGTTAATCCATACATAAAATATGTGGAAGATGAAAATAAAGGAGTGAGCAAACCACGACTTAGTAAAGGAATTGTATGCAATTTTGATATCACGAAAACTATATGCTGTAAAATCCTTTAGTTTCCTATCGGTATGCTAGGCACACAAAAAAGAAGGATACTATAATCGGCCAGGTAATCTAGATGGAGTAAGGAAGGTATTTTGAAATACCTATCTTGTCCTGAAAACCTAGAACAACTATAGGAAGTAAAAATTTAATTTATTGTGAAATTTATTTAATAATTCACCATATATAAATATTTCACAAAAATGAGTAAAATAACTCATTAAATTATATAATTCATCACTTTAAAAACAATTTGATTTCCCCCTTGAAATCATCACTCTCTCACATGTAACAATAAATAGATTGTTCAATATGATAACAGTTCAGTGATAGAAATATTTCAGTAACCGTTACAGTTCAGTAAATATAACAAAATCAGTAATAACATGTGATATAATAATGGAGACCAGGCATCACCCTAATGATATCATGCTATAATCCCCGTAGGGAATAGTAATAATAAACACGTGAGATCTATGACCATAGTCTATAAATGTCCTCGATCGTACACTGAGCAGGTGTCAACCGAGATGCTGAAGATAGGCTCAATGTCAACAGCTTCACACAGTAACAGTAACACATGAACATGTGACACGTGAGCATGATATGGGGCTTAACGGTCTCAAAACAATATATATGAAATCTCATCACCGTTATGGAATTTAATAAAATAAATAATGTCATTCAAAAATCCATAAAGGTATAAATCACAGTGTCTCATACGGTGAAAAACGTGTTATAAAATATTTACATTGTAGAAATAAAATTTCGTAAATATTCCATTTCACCATAAATCATATACACGCGTGTTCCTATGCTTTTCCTTCAAAACTTTCAATTTCAAGATTATTGGAAATCATTTTTCGGTAATTTCATACTTTATGGAAAATAGAAATATTTATTTTCCAAAATTAATAGTAATTCCACAAACACATTTCTCACTATAGAACACATGTAGAAACATTTTAGTCTCAAAATAATATTCACACGATGATATCACCCATTATGGAAATCAATAAAATGAGTAAAATCTTCAGTCAATCCATAAAGGTTTTTATTTAAGCATATGGTGAATATTTATGGAAAATTATTTATAAAATATTCACCCTTTCCACTTTTCCCTTTACAAATAACATATTCCACTATAAAACACTTGGGATGAATTTTCGATAATTTAACTGTTACCGAAATCAATAGCACGAATATTTAATAAATGTTTTTCGATAAATTCTCAATTTGTGAAAAATAATAAATATTTTACTCTCAAGGCTAGGAAAATATTTCACAATGCACTAAAATATTTCGTGGCATATTTTAGAAATATTTCTAATAAATTTCAACAGCATAACAACTGCTATCACCTTAGCCCCTTACAATTGCAAACACAGTTCAAACCAGCCAAACAGCCACAATTTCACAGTATTTGAGGCAATTCACTTTCAAAATAATTTCATAAAATTATTAGCATGAAAATATGCATTTGGGATATCCCTACAAATTACACACGCATCCCTTACCTGTTTAGAGAAATTGAGGTTCTCAATCGCACCACACGAAAATCATAACTCCCGGGCTACAAATAATTCCACCAAAATTATTAGCTTATCAAATACTTATTTTTAAGCTATAGTTCATATCAAAATGCAGCCACATTGGACACTGCAAATATTTTTGCAGTATAATTTCTACCGGTAGTATAACATAACTTCTTTGTTTTACGTTGGATTTTAAATTCGACCATACCGAAAGACTCCTCATAACTCCTACAGTCTAAATCTACTCTTAATTCATACAAAAACAGCCATGAATCACACCCCCCCTTCATGAGGCCGAATATGGATGGTGGTGAATTTGATGGAATTCCAACAATCTAATTTTACCATGTTATTCTACTATGCTCAACCATCATTTTGGCACCATTTTTAAACATGAAAGAACATGAATTCCCCATGCTCCCATGTTGGCCTAACACTCCTCCCATGGAACATTTTTATTTTTCAACATTTAATTGAAACTAAGGCTAAAAACATAATCACCATGCTTAAAGGATTAATTCTATACCACTGGATTTAAAGAAAACATAAGGAGTGGCATGGTTACCTTGCTTGACCAAAACTTGAGAGCTTCTTTTCTTCTTGTATAATGTCTTATAAGATGAACTATGGGTATAGAAATGTAGAGGACAGAGAGCAGAGTATTTTTCTAGTTAAAATCTTGGTGAGATTTAGGCTAGATACTGAGATATGAGAGATTGAATTTTCTTTTCTTATTTTTCTTCTCAAAATGGCATGTGAGGCAAATGAAGAAGACAGTGAATAGTGCATCTCAGCTGCTGAAAGAACTTTAAAGAGAATTCTGGAATTGGGCAAAATGATCAAAATGCCCCTAGTTATGAAAATTTCAGACGATTTTGCCCTTATATTCCTGCTATCGTAAAACAGTGTAAATGCACTCCAAAATTTTGGATTCCAGTACCAAATGATCATATTAAATGTATTTTGATTATTGGAAGTGGTTTTGTCAACGCGCGGTGCACGGATAGTGAGAAATTACGATTTTACCCTCGTGACCTGCCAGCGATATTTTCTGTTTTGGCATCCGATTCAAGAAATCTATTGACATTTTGTTAAAGTACTTTTCACGTAAAATCTCATGATATTTTTACTTCGTCCCAATTCATTTTGGTTTGAGAGAAATTTACGAAAATACCCTTCGGACGTAATCGTCATTTTCTAATTTATTTTCCACCTTAACAAAATAATTCAAAAAAATTTAAAATAATATAATTCAATGATTTTAAACCTCAAAATCATCATATTATATTTTATTACACCACTATACACAGCATTTTCAGTCTCGAGCCCATTTGAACACATTTAAAATAAGTAGGGCCTACATCACACCTTCACTTATAATCACTTAACACATAAATTTTCACTCAATAATTAATTACATATCACATGTATAGTACAATAGAATCAGGTCTCACAATGAGTTTAAAGTGAAATTATGAATACTTATTAAAGTATTTTATTTAAAATGGTTTTATACACCTTTTTTCTAATTGCTTGTTTATTGGAATTTTTCTAAGTGTGATTTTATATCAAAATAAATAGCTACTCCTTATTGTCGCTTCTAAGTTCCAGGACAAGACAAGTATTTCAAAATACCTTTCATACTCCATCCAGATCTCTAATCGACTATAGTATCCTTCCTTTACTGTCCCTAGTGTGCCTATAGGAAATTAAATTATTTTATTGCATATATATTTCATAATATCAGCTCTACATACAATTCCTTTACTGAGCACGTGTAGCTCACTCTTTTATTTTTCACATCCACAAATTATTTTCAATGACTACGTGATTTACATATCCGAGAATTTCAACTGCACTTTTTGGTTACCTCAAGGCAGCTTAGTGTGGATCTTGGAGGTATAACGTTTTCTTTATATGTTCAGACTTATTTTACAATACTACTATATTGTAATTATGAACAGGGGATGTAAATGATAAACAAATACTAAGTTGTAAATATTCTTAATTATATAATTTTAAATTAAATTACTATTATAAAGTGTTTATTGTTAAATGAACTGGGAAATAAAGGCATCACAGACAGCCAAACCATTATTATATGTGTGGAAATGTGTGATATACTGTATATAAAGACTATGACAGTATTTATTGGTATCGGAGCGAGATTGGTCTAATGTCTGTTGGTGTCTTTTTATGATAAAGTGAAGTGATTAACATCCTCTGAAGTACTGTATAATCTGGATATGTAAATGAGTGACTAATTGAAAATCGATGAATTGTTTGTGCTCTGCAGAAATAAGTGGACGATGGGTAACTTGAGCTAATAGGGGTCGAGGCAGAGGTAGGGTAGAGCATATTCTATAGCCTCATACTCCAAAACCCCTATCGGAGCTCGCCCTAGGACCTACTCACCCTCCGCTTCTAGAGAGCCCGAATACTCGGATGTATAGGATGGAAAGGATATTGGCGGATTTTATCGCCATGTATCACACAAATCGAGCTGCTGATCCGGCAGAAAGAGAGCGAACAGCTCCACCAGTAGCACTACCTCCTGCATAGTTAGCTCTTGAGCTTCAGACTGCTCCACAGCTAGCACTGCAAGCACAGGCCGTACTAGAGCCATTAGTACAATCGCCCCGAGACGTAGAGTCGTATTGTGATGTTACTTTGGTGCTGCAGTTCACGCAGCTAAATCCGTTGAAATTTAAAGGAGACAGGGATCCTCTGGTGGCATAATATTATGTGACTACTATAGAGAAATTATTTAGATACATGAGGTGTTCGGAGACCGAAAGAGTCGAGTTGGCAGTGTTCAGCTGAAAGACGATGTAGAGCACTGGTGGAAGTCCTCCCAGACTGTTTTGTTTGCCCAACATTCGGTGATTACCTGGGAGGTATTTGTAGATGTTTTTGCTGCCAGTACATCCTCGATACAACTCAAAAGAAACTACAACAGGAGTTTTTGGAGCTAGTTCAGGGAAGCATGACAATGCATCAGTATGAGTCAAGGTTTACTACACTTAGCAGATTTGATCCACTGATTTGAGTTGATGAGCGGCATAAGATAGACAGATTTAAGGCTGTGCTAAGACCATCCATTCGGACAAAGCTGGCCCCATTTGATATTCGGACGTATGATGAGGTTGTGAAACGTGCTTAGCTATGCGAGCAGGATTATGAGCAGTTTCACTTAGGGCCAGCATTTAAGGCTAGGGCTAAGGGAAAAGGCAAGGCTAAGAGAGGTTCAGATGATAGATTAGGTAGAGAGTAGCCTAAGAAGGCTAGATCATCGGGCATACAAATTTTTTAGGGGCGATTTACTAGATCAACCGCTACAGCCCGTACTACTGGCCCTATCTCAAAATCGAGGAGTACTACGACCAGGTGTATGCAGTGTGGACAGTCGCATGGTTCACAGCCTTACTACTTGTTGACTAGGGCCTACTTTGGATATGGGCAGACAGGACACTTAGTGAGGGACTGCTCGATGCTATGAGAGTCAGCTACTTCTACCGTTCCAGCCCTAATTCCTCTTGCACTGACACCAGCACCAGTAGCTCCAAGTGAATCGGAGAAGGCTACACCCTCACAGCCGAGGCAAGCCAGCGCAGTAGAAAAGGGTAAGAAGGCTGTGACCTAGGGACGGGTGTACGTGTTAGACCAGGAGACTGTTGATGCTTCCATGGATATGATTAAAGGTAAAATTTATATTTTTGATATACTTGTAATTGCACTGTTTGATCCTGGTTCTACTCATTCATTCATATCCCCTACTTGTGCTAACAGAGTCCCAATAGAACTGGAGCCTCTAGGGTACACTTTACAAGTAAATATCCTATTTAAAGAATCGTAAATTACAGATACTGTATATAGAAACTATAAAGTGACTGTAGGATAGAAGGAAACGACAACTAACCTAATTTTGCTAAATGTATGATTTTGATGTAATACTAAGAATGAATTAGTTAGCTGTGAATTTTGTTAGTTTAGACTGTTATACTAAGTTTGTTACCTTTTCCCAACTGGAACGCTACACTGTAAAATTATTTGATAAGTTATAATGAAAGTGACATGTTTGCTAAATTGTTTAAGTGTTGTGTGAATGTGTTTTTTTGCATATGTGGAGGATGTGGAAAAGAAACGTCTTGAGCTACATGAGATTCCTATGGTTAAGGATTTTTCGGATGTATTCCTAGAAGATTTGTCAGGGTTACATCGAATCGGGAGATCGAGTTCACCATTGACTTGGTACCCGGTACGAGCCCATTTTTAAGCCCCCATATCAGATGGCATTAACAAAGTTGGAGGAGTTTAAGAAGCAGTTCCAGGAGTTATTAGATAAGGGGTTTATCCGTCTTAATGTGTCTCCATGGGATGCATTGGTATTATTCATTCGGAAAAAAGGTGGCAGCCTACGGTTGTGTATAGATTATCGGATACTGAATAGGGTGACCACCAAGAACAAGTATCCCTTGCCTAAGATTGATGACTTATTTGATCAACTCAGGGGTACGCAGGTGTTCTCTAATATAGATCTTCGATCGAGCTATCATCAGCTTAAGATTCGGGAGTTGAATGTTCCCAAGATAGCATTCCGGACTCGATACAGGCACTATGAGTTTTTGGTGATGCCTTTCGGATTGACGAATGCTCCTGCAACATTTATAGACTTGATGAATGAGGCGTTTAAGCCCTACTTGGATAAGTTCATGATCATGTTCATCGATGATATTCTTGTGTATTCTAAGTCTTTGGAGGAGAACGAGCAGCACCTTAACATAGTCCTGTAGACCCTCAGGGACTGGAAGCTATATGCTAAGTTCAGTAAGTGCAAATTCTAGCTAGATCACATTACTTTTCTGGGACATGTAGTATCAAAAGACTGGGTGTCAGTTGATCCATCCAAGATAGAGGCCATTGTACAGTGGAAGAGGCCTAAGGCGGTGATGAAGATACGAAGCTTCTTGGGTCTAGCTGGATATTATCGTCAGTTTGTCGAGGGGTTCTCCAGACTAGTTGCTCCACTGATGTAACTCACATGTAAGGATGTTAAGTTCGAGTGGACATACGCGTGTGAGCGTAGCTTCTAGGAGTTAAAGAGCAGACTGACCATTGCTCCTGTACTTACCCTTCATAGCGGATCAAGGGGATTCTCGATGTATACAGATGCCTCCGCACAGAGATTAGGGTGTGTTCTAATGCAGAATGGTCGGGTGATTGCCTATGGTTTTTGGCAACTGAAGGAGCATGAGAAGAATTATTTTACCCATGATCAGGAGTTAGTCGCTGCGGTGTTTGCACTGAAGATATGGCAGCATTATCTTTATAGTGAGACATTCCAGATTTATACAAACCATAAGAGTCTAAAGTATTTATTCTCACAGCACGAGTTAAATATGAGACAACGGAGATGGATGGAGCTATTGAAGGATTACGACTGCGAGATCTTGTACCACCCAGGGAAAGCGAAGGTGGTGGCAGATGCTCTGAGTCGTAAGCATATGGGCATGGTGTCGTACATGATGGTCAGGGAGCATGAGTTGTTGGAATAGTTCTCGAAACTAAGTCTGAATGTAGTTTCCTTTAATAGATATGGGTTCACGGCTAGTTTCAAAATCGAGTCGAACTTGATGGATCGGATTAGAGATGCTCAAAGGACTGATACTTATTGCATAGAGTTTGCAGTCAGGTACAGATGGGAGTGTAGTTGAATTTTAGGATTGGCACTGATGGTATTCCAAGGTTTAGAGGCCGGATTTGTGTTCCCAACAATCGACAGCTCAGATATATGATTTTGATAGAGGCCCACACCTCCAGATACACTTTGTACCCAGGCAATAATAAGATCTACCAGAATTTACGGAGAGTGTATTAGTGGCCGAGGATGAAGAAAGACATCGCGGAGTTTGTTGCTAGGTGTCTCACATGCCAGCAAGTTAAGATTGAGCACTAGAAGCCTATAGGTTTATTGCAGCTTCTATCGATTCCTACGTGTAAATGGGATCATATCATGATGGACTTCATCATGGGTTTGCCAAAGACCCGAAAGAATCATGATGCTATATGGGTGATTGTAGACAGATTGACGAAGTCCGCCCACTTATTAGCCATCAGATCTACAGATTCCTTCACTGCCTTGGCCAATTTATATGTACGAGAGATAGTGAGGTTGCATGGTGTTCCAGTGAGCATCACTTCTGATAGGGATTCCTAATTTACACCTCACTTTTGGGAGAGATTTCAGGAGGCTATGGGGTCCCGACTGAATTTCAACATCGCCTTTCATCCGTAGACTGATGGACAGTCCGAGCGAATGATTCAGACGCTCGAAGATATGTTAAGAGCGTGTGCTTTGGATTTTAAAGACTCTTAGGATGACCACTTGCCACTAGCTGAGTTTGCATATAATAACACTATTAGACTAGTATTGACATGGCAGGGAAAGTTGAGTCCTCGACACATCGGACCATTCGAGATCTTAGATCACGTGGGAGATGTAGCGTACAGATTGGCACTACCAACGAAGTTATCAAGAGTGCATAATGTATTACATGTCTCGATGCTTAGGAAGTATCATCCAGATCCGTCTCACGTAATTAAGTACGAGCCATTGGAGATCCGAGAAGATATGAGTTACGTGGAGAGACCTATCTAGATTCTGGATCGAAAAGATATGGTATTGCAATCTAAGACGATTCCATTGGTGAAAGTGCTCTGGTAGTACCACTCTGAAGAGGAGGCGACATGAGAATTGGAGAGTTTGATGCGGGAGAAGTACCCAGAGCTATTCCAATGACTGGTCCGGATGAAATTTGAAGAATCGAATTTCCTACAAGTGGGGAGGAAATGTGAAAACAGTTTATATTATACTGTACATGTATAAATATTTATTTATTAATTAATTTTTGGTATATTTTGTAAATTATAGGTAAAAAGTGATGTGGGCCCCACTTGATTATAGTGCCCAAATGTCCGAAAGACTAAGGAAAACAATGTATGGAAGGTGTAATGATTATAATGTGAAAATTTTGAGATCAAAATCTCATAATTGCATTATTTTTGGGAAGTGTGGTAAATAATTTAGAAAATGACGGTTACGTTTCGAAGGTATTTTTATAAATTATGCCCAAACTAAAATGAATTTGGATAAAGTAAAAATATCATGATATTCTACAAAAAAAGGAGTTTAAGATAGTGTCAATAAATTTATCGAATCGGTGGTTAAATTAGAAATTTATGCAATTAACCCGATAGGTGTAATTTCGTAATTTCACACTTTCAGTGAACCACGCATCGATGAAATCACCATGATTCATCAAAATACATCTAATAAGAATTTTTGGTGATGAAATCCGAATTTTTAGAGTGCAATATAAAAATTACAGAAGCTTAAGGGCAAAATTGTTCGAAATTTTTATAACCAAGGGCATTTTGATAATTTTGCCCCCTTCTAGAATTCTCTTTATAATTCTCCCAAAAGTAGCCGGCCACTATTCATCATCCCCAACCTCCATCCTCACGCCACCATAAGAAAAGAAAAAGAGAAAGAAAAGAAAATTTCAACTAGCCATTTTCTCATCAAGTTGTCTTCTACAAACCTCTTCCTTTCTTCAAGCTCTATCTAACCATACCCAAAGCATAGTGTAGAAGTGAATATATCAAGAGAAACGGAGCCTTGAAGTGTTCGGCCACAAGGTACTTCTTGCTATCCATTGTGTTTCATTTGATTTTAATGGTGTAGGATGATAAATTCAAGCATGCTAATCATGTTTATGGCATTAGATTTGATCAAATTTGGCTAAATAAAATTTCACCATTAAAGGAAGGTTTTGGCCAAGGGTAGAAGACAATGGAAACTTAGTGTTTCATGTATAAAAATGATGCTGAATTGTTGTATGAACATGATTAAGCATAAATGTGACATTAGATTGTTGAAAAACAATGTAAGTGGCTAGAGGAAGAATTCGGCCTAGACAAGGGGACCTACATTGTAAGTACTGCGAAACTTTGTACCATGTTAGTGAATAAATAAAAGACATAAGATAAGCTAGTACTGAGATACATTTTTGTAATTATTATTCTTATGTCAAGTAATGAGAATGAATTCTCAAAGTAGTGAAATTAGAAAATAAATAATTTATACCTTTGTGTAATTTAGAAATCCTATGACTAAGTTCAAGAATCATATAAGAACAAATAGATGCATATATTCCATAATATATATGTATATTTGTTTTAATAAAACAAAGGACACAAGGATACTAAAGGGAATGTAGTATACTTGAATATTAAAATAGTTAAAATAAAATAAATAAAGAATACATATATATATATTGAGTGTTAAATATGTGTGTATATATATATATATATATGTAAATTTTAAAAGAAAGGAAGAACATATACACATATATATATACACATACCTACACTAAAAATATATTAGACAGGAAAATATATATTATATATATATATATATATGGATATGTGTATGTATATACCATTTATAATTAAGATTTTTAAATATAGGTACATATACATATTTTATGTGAAGAATATAACAAAATAAATAAATACATATGAATATATATTAGTATATATATAAAGATATATATAATTATAGAAAATATATTATAAATAATTCAAATAGGAAATAAAAACATAAGATAATACTTAGTGGAGTTTGATGGGACTTTCTCCCATCAAACTCCACTAACACCATCGGCTACATCACTTCAAGCTTCTCAAAGAAGCTTTGTAATTAAACAGAAAAAAAAAAGAAGTGAAAAGAAAGTGAGGCTGAAAGAGAGAAGAAAGAGAGTTGCAAACTGTTGGACAAGAGAAGAAAGAAAAAGAAAAACTAGAGGAAATGAGCTGAAACTGAAAGAAAGAGCAGCCGGAAGGAAAAAAAGAAGAAAGGCATAAGGAGAAAGAAGGCCAAGAAGATTTCGGTCAAGGTAAGATTTGTCTAAAAATTTATGGCTTTGATTTATTTTAAGGTTGTGTTCCTAGTGTATTCAAGTTGTAGAAAAAGATTATGGCATTGGATTTACCTAAAAATGGCTGAATAAAAATGTGCCATATTTATGGGTTTTGGCCAGCCATGGTTCATGACGAATGCATGCATTTTGTTGCATGAAATTGGTAGGAAATGAAAGCTAGAAAAAGGTTTAAGTAACATAGAAACAATAGTTTGAAGAAAGGATTGAAAAATCAAGAAAAATGGTAAATGGGGGTTTCGGCCAAGGTTGGTTTGGGCATGATTTGATGCTGCATTTTAGTATTTGATGAATATACTAAGTGAATAGAAAATGTTTATAAGGTTAGAGTTAATAAAAGAAGAGAAACGAAGTGCTAAATACAGATTTCAATTTTGCTGGAAAACTGTCTGTCCAAGCCACATATTTAAAAATTCAGTTTGGGGGCTTTAGAATGAAATAAATTCTGGAAAAATTATTACAGGTAGCTTTATGAGTTAGGCAAAATTCAGTTCTGGAATTACCTAATTTGATGTTGTGTAGCCTGAGATATAGGCAGTTGAACACAGGGCACTCAGTGCAGTAGGCGAGATGCTCTATGTCAACTTTGAAAATTTGTAGAAATTAGCACAGATTGAATTTGGCTGCAAAATTTTATGTCTCTAGAAAGGTAAATAAGTTAAGAATAATATGGTTTTGAGTTTTCACAATTTGGACAACCCTATCTTGAGATATGGCTCAATTTGGACATAGAGGTCAGTAGACAATCTGCCAGAATGCATCTGGAAACAGGGCAAATTTGAAGAATTGTTAAAAATAATTTCGAAATGATAAAATTGTGAAACTTGCAATTCTGAATAGGGAATTGGATTAAGATTCATATGGTTTTGGGATTCATAATTTTGGATATCCCTATAATTAGTAATATAAAATTTAATGCACAAAGGTCAGAAAACCATCCTGTCATATGGGTCAGAATTGGGCTGAACTTTGGAAAATTGTGAGGAACAATATGGAATGAACTAGAAAATGGGCTTTATACTTTTGGATAGGGAATCAAGTCAGATTACATATAATATTGACGGTGCATTAATCAGAATTCAATATTTTCCGTTATGAATAGAAAGGCATTGATAGGTTGGAAATTATTATAAAGAATAATTCTACCTTATTGAGTAGGATTTCTAAGAATGCTTAGTGTATATGTGTGTTTCGGAATTGAACTTGTATGACTCATCTTCTGTAGCTCCGAAGCTAAATAAACGAAATGGGAAAAGAGATGAATAAAGACATAATCATTGGTTCAAGGCCACAAAGTATACGATTTGACTGAAATAACACTGTACAGGTAAAGGGGAAGTGTGTGAGTTGTAGAGATATAGGGAATGCATGTTTTATTGAGATAAATTTTATGGAAATGTTGAGAACATGATTTGGTTTGAAACATGCATGAATTGTGGTTGAAAAGCTAGTTCTATATACTGTAATCTTGATGCAGGAGGTTAGAAATCTGCAGTTGTTATGCTGTCGAAATTTACCAAAAAATATTCTAAAATATTATAAATATTTTAGATGCTTGAAATTAGGTTTAAGAACATAATCGAAGACCATTTACACAAATTTTTCCATAAAGTGGAAATTATGAGAAAATTATTTAATTTGAATATTCATGTTTTAATATTTTGATTTAGTGAGAAATTATTTATGATTTATGAAATATTAAATATTCAAAATGAATATTTATTTATTTTCTCACTATATACATGGATATCAACCGACTGGTTTAATGTGTTGGAAAGGAAAATGAATACCTTTTGGAAATAATGATTTAAACAAATGAATTGATTTGTAGTGACTTGAGCGGTGTAAGAGCTCGAATCTTAAATTTAGAAGACTGAGGAAGATGATTTCTAAGCATTGAGGTAAATGGGTTAAATAAACCATACTAGTATCATCTCGTAAGAGATGAAAGAAATCTTTATTCGATAATTATCTAATTTATATCAAGTTTGGTGAAGACTACGAGGGTAAGTCTTGGTAAGATACAAGTTGACTTGATGTGTTCGTGAGTAGTATTCTTCTGGAATAAAACCTTATTTGTGACTTGTGCATTATGTGTATGACTTGTTTATGCTTACTGAGCATATAGAATCGTATAAATTGTTGGTGCCTGCATTATAAGAAATGCATGTGATTTATTAAGTTGCACCAAGTAAGCATGCTAATATATGGCGATACTTTGGGAATGAATATGTGAATTAGTATACAGTATATATGCAGCTTACGATGTTTAAATGCATGGACCTCAAATAGCACTTAGTTGTATTCATTGAAACTAGGATAATGGAATTGTATGACAATTGATGTATATATGTGACTCGAGGTGTCACAGCCCGTGACCCTATTTTTCACCTTATTCTATACATCTTGTTTGGTTGGGCTGTTTGCGATACTTTACTTTTTCTTTTACATATAAATAATTTCATATTAAATTATAATATGAATTACATCCCCTATCTTAATTCATAAGGAAGTAGTACTGTAGATACGTCTAAATACAGAAAATAAATGATCGTACCTTACGAAATAAATCAAGTTATTGCATCGTCCCCAAATGCACAACTGAAGTCCTTTAGATGTCAGACTCTTAGTCCTTGAAAACCTGAAATGTTAAAATTAAGAGGTGAGCAAACCACGGCTCAGTAAGGGAATTATATGCCTCACTTGATACTCAGCTATTTATATGCTGAAAAACTTTTTCATTTTTCCTATGGCGCTCTAGGCATGCATGTAGGAAGGATACTACAATCAGCTAGGGATCCGGATGGAGTAAGATAGGTATTTTGAAATACCTATCTTGTCCCGGAACCTAGAAGCAACTGTAGAGAGTAATTTTATTTCATTTGAAATAAAATATCTTTTTCCTTTTTATGCCATATCATTTTCATATACTTTTCAAAATAATGTTTTTATGAAATAAAGCATTTAAATAAAATAACTAATATTCATATATTCTTAGAAAAGAATATTAGTTAAATCATCGTCATTCTCATTTAAAACTCATTTCATGTTTTACTGTACAATCATAATTAGTACAGTACTTTAAATAGCAAAATAAGCTATTAAAACTTTTTCGTATAACATATATATCGTGTAAATCTAATATTCAATTTAAAAATTAAAATAAGAATATTAGATTTATCTTCCTCCTCTTTCCTTTTGAAAACATATAACATATTCATATTTCATTTCGTATGAAAATCATCTCGTAGTACTAAAATCAGTATTGAAATAAGCATTTTATAAAATGTTGTAAATCACTTTCATTTGATTTATCACATATCATGTAAAACACTTTCATTTCACGTATCATATATCATATAAAACATTTTCATATATGGAAACTGAGGCACGCCCAGCCTATCCACTTGGTCGTTACTCATATCATGTTATAGACCCCGAAAGGTATAAAATCATCATGTCAGATCTATGGCCATAGTCTATAATTGTCCTCGGCGGATCACTGATCAGGTGTCGGCCGGGACTACAAATCACATATCACATATCACATATTACATGTCACATATCACATATCAGCATGATAAGGTTGCCAACTTGATGCACACAGACAAGAGAAAATGTAACTTGGAATTTGAAAGAGCTGAAAACACAACAGGACAGAAACAAGGATGATGAATGACAACTTCTGAAAACCTAGACCCAAAGCCTAAAGAGACTCAAACCCAAAGGTATTGGACATTGACCCTACGAATAAGAATTCGAGAACCTAAGGTATAGCAATGGTGGATGGTAAAAAAAGGAGGTGCCACAAGGAAGAAGACCTTGATAAGCCTAGTTGAGAAGGAACCCAAGAGAAAGGCACACTCAAATTCTGAAATCCAAAACTGATATGTTCATCAATAGAGTTTACAAGGTATTTTTAATAATACCTAGCACTTAAGCCCATAAACAAGTGGGCTGGAATTAACACCAACGAAAAATAAGACTAAACCCAAATTCATGCCTAAACCTAGTTACATAAAATAAATAGTCCAAGACACAACAAGACTCAAATGTGGGCTATTCAAACACTTAGCCCATCTTTTTGTTAAGCTAAATAAGACAGTAAACCATGCAACATCTCCTCTAAATCCATGTAATGCTACAACTCTACTACATTGGCAATCTCACGATTTAAGCCTTGGAGAAAACGAGCCATAGTAGCTTCTGCATCCTCTTGGATATTGGCTCGGATCATGGTTATTTCCATCTCTTTATAGTAATCCTCAACACTCTTTATAGTAATCCTCAACACTCTTTAAGCCCTGGGTAAACCTTGGAGCTTCTGATATAACTCTCTGTAGTAATGAGTAGGAACAAATCTCTTCCTCATGATGCGCTTCATCTCATCCCATGTAGACACTGGAGGATCACCATATCTTCTTCTACTAGTGACTAACTGATCCCACCAAACCATAGCATACTCTGTGAACTCAATTGCTGCAAGTTTGACCTTCTTTTCCTCGGAGTAGTGGTGGTAGTCAAACACCATTTCAATCTTCCTTTCCCACTCCAAATATGCCTCAGGATCATTCTTGCCTTGGAAAGGAGGAATTTTCAATTTTATACTGCCAAGGTTTCCATCCATCTTCTCCTTCCCTCTATCACGGGCTCTATCAACTCGATCTCTATACCCATTGTAGACACCGTATTTTGTCCGAGGTCTTAACTTGTAGAAAAATAATTAGTAGAGTTAAGTGACATTGTATTTTAAATAATTTAGTAATTTAAATCAGGATTTCTAGATTTAGAATTAACATTAATTAGGAAATTAAAATTAAAATAGTATTTAGGAAAAATAAAAAAAAGACAAAGAAAAAATAATAAAATTAATTTTAGGATAGGATAATTAGATTTTTTAGGATAATTATTTGGATTAATATTAAATTTGATCGAGTTAGATTAGGATTAATATAAGAAATAGATAAAATGTTAAAAATAGGAGATAATTAATAAAATAGGTAGAGTTGTATTAAGACTCAAATAAATTTTTTATTATAAAAAAAGGAGCACTCTTGACTGTTGGGGGAAGGATCAGAAACCCGAGTCACTTGTCACCTTGGCATCAATCAAAAAAAAAATTTCCATCGCGCCACTTATATTCATAAAACACCAAACCGAATTGCCTTGAATCCCTTTGGCCCGCTTCACACCGCCACTGCCCTGTGTAGCACTGCAGTTCACCACCTCTACCGCCCCTACCTCAGTTCTTTCCTTGCCCCGTTTCACTGCCCGACTTTTACTTGTTACGCTATTGTCGCCCCTGCTCTGTTAGTTCACTATTGCTCCTGCTCCTGCAGCAATCATTGATCATCATCATCATCATTAACCCAATTTACAATCCGCCCCTGCCTCTCTCGTTGATCATCATCATCATTAACCTTGCTGCTGCCAACTACAAAAGGAAAGCAAAGAAAGAAAGAGTTGCTATAAGAATAAAAAAGGAAGAGACGTGGGAAAGCAAAGAAAGAAAGATTGAAAAAAGAAGGCACGTGGAACAAGGTATGTTAATTATTTCTTTTCCTATTTAATTAATTTTATAGTTTAATAATAGGTTAATGATTTGATAATAAATTTGACTTAATAGTTTAATTTGTATAATTTAATAACTTGATTTAATAATAAAATTTAATTAATATGACTTTGTATGGTAACTTGATTAAATAAATTATTTATAAAATACTAATTTTGCATGTTAATGACTGATATAATTAACTTGTATGACTTGCATGAGTAATAAGGATGTAATTAATGCTGTATGCTTGATTTATTGGGTAAGGTCTCAAGAAATTGTAATTATAAATATATAAATACAAATACAAAACACAAAGTTAAAATAATAAAATAATGATAAGATTCAGTAAATAAAAAAATATTAAAGGTGAACATAATTTATTCCGATGATGAGATTCTAAAGAGGGTTATGCTTAAGTAATACTTTGGAATCTCTAGGTAAGATGATTTCCTTCCTAGTCTGACCAGCTTAATGGAAGGAGCTAAAGGGAATTTTCAATAAAAAATAATTCATGTACATTTTTTAAAAATATAAGAAATAATAATAAAAGAATATGATAAATAAAAATATAATAATAATAAGAGTCAGATAATAATAATTCATGAAAGTGAGTATCGATCATTCCGATGATATGATTCCAAAGAGTGTTATGCTTAAGTAATACTTTAGAAATCTTTAAGTAAGAGAATTTCTTTTAAATTCTACCAGCTTAATGGAGGATTTTAAAGGAACTTTTGATAAAATGATTTATATTCATTTTCTAAAAAATAAGGATAATTTATATTCATAGATAAATATAACAATAAATAATGAATAAAGATATTAGTCAAGAAAATAATAGAAAATAATAAATAATAAAAATAAAATAAGATAATTTGGGTAGAGGAGTCAAAGTTAGGAAATTTTCATAAAATACTAAAATTCATCCGACGACGGAGCCTCTTCAAGCAAGTTGTATAGTACTACTTGAATACTCTTGAGGTGAGAAGGATTTTTAAGTTATCCCACCAGCTTAATGAAGGATACTTAGAAATATCTTTCAATATTAAGCATATCGAAATTAAAGATTAACCTAAGCAAATTTAGAAGATAACCTAAGACTAAGTGGTACCATTCTATGATGGGCATCGTGTGGGTGCTAATCCGTCCCCACACGTAACCGTACTCCCGAGTCTAAGAATCTTTGAACATAGACCAAGCCTTATCTTTAGACAAGAATAGGTGACCAATCACACCTTAGGTTTGAATGGTTGGTGGCGACTCCAAGAATTTAAGTCTAGCAAGTTAGGTTCTAGGACTTGACACGTTATGACAGTTTGGCGACTCCATTAGGGACTCTAGAGAGTCAGGCCAATACTTGGTTTTAGGTTATCTTGGAATTTGCTCGGGAAATCATAATTTGGAAAATTTTAATAAAACATTGTTCCTTCAACACACACATCACTTGCATTGCATGTATAAGCCCCCGACCCGGGCTCCATCATTCTTAGGAGGGAGTAAAGTACCTACACCCTCGTGAGGTAAATACCTCCGCAATGGCTATGAAATACTCTCGCTCAAATTGAACCTTTCCATTTGTAGCTTGTCATGGGTGAGGATTGGGTGCCTTACTAGTCTTATGTGGACGATAGTGAGGAGCAATTTGGGGACCTTTAGAATTTTGAACTACCCAAGCCTAGCATGTAATAAAACATAAGACTTAGCCTTAGGGTGGAACCATACTAGATTGAAATGTAGACTCAAACCCAAGATAGGACACATGAAGGAATAAATTTTACTTCCTCTTTTGTACATTGTTTTTTTTTTAAATTTCACAAAAAAATAGTTTTTTATTTTCCTTTCCAGTTTTCAAAAAAAAAAGGAGTTTGTTTATATCATTGAGTCATGCATCTTTACATTTGATTCTGCATTGCATAACATGTTCTTTACATTGGTCTTATCATGGAACATTCTTTTAATTATTAGGAGAGATTGCAAGACTTTAGTGCATATCATGTAGTTCATCCATTTGTATGTGCATAAACATACCATCATATGAAAAATAATTTCGACTTAATTGTGGCACTAAAGGTGTCAAAATTGAATCTACTAGACGGTCCGCTCTCCATAAATATCATACAAGGTATCAAGCACGCATGATGGAAGAGGATCAAAATAGTAGGATAGAGAAGTTGGAAAGGGAAAATACAGAGATAAGGGGGCAATTGAGTGAAATTACCCAGTTGGTAAAAGCCATGATTAAAGGAAAAGAGAAGATGGGTAATCAAGAGGACTTTATCCAAGAGGCTCAACAAAGCATGCGAGACAACCCCATTTTCATCCCTGAAGGAAGTACTGTCAAAGCTCCAACACCTCTACAGATACAAGTTCAAAACTCAGTGGAGGTACCAAATTTAGATGATTCCACAGAGTTAGAAAAGTTGAAGCATAAAGAGGAATATAGCGGTACTAAAGCTCAGCTGAGTTTGATAGAGGAAAGACTAAATGCCATGGAAGGAGTTGACAATTTTGGACCCGTTGATGCTGAAAGGTTGTGTTTGGTACCTGGTGTCGTGCTTCCACCAAAATTCAAGGTACCTGAATTTGAAAAGTTCAATGGAACATCGTGCCCAAAAGATCATCTCACCATGTACTGTAGGAAAATGGCGGCATATGCATGGGATGACAAGCTATTAATTCATGTTTTTCAAGATAGCTTGACTGGGTCAACTGCTAAGTGGTATAACGAATTGGAAAGGAGCAAAGTTTCTTCTTGGTTTGAGTTGGCGAGAGCTTTTATAGCTCAATACAAACATGTGTCCGATGTAGCTCCTGATCGCTTATCTCTTCAAGGTATGGAAAAGAAGAGGGATGAGAGCTTCAAAGAATATGCTTAACGGTGGAGAGACGTGGCGTCACAAGTTCAACCTCCTTTAACTGAAAAGGAAATCACTGTGTTCTTTTTGAATGCTCTCAAGGTGCCTTATTATGAGCGCATGCTTAGCAGTGCAACTAAGAACTTTGCAGATATGGTGTTAACTGGCGAAGCTATTGAGAATGCCATCAAGAGCGGTAAGATCGAAGCACAAGTGAATGATAGTAGGAAGGGTGGATTCTTGAAGAAGGAAGGAGATGCACAAGCTGTCTCAAACAATTCTCGTCACCCTTATACCCCTTACCCGCCCTCAGTGAATTACACCTATTCTCAATCTTACCAACAAACTCATCCCAGAACACTTAGCAACCTATTTTCCATCGACAAACACATACAACCTCGACAAACCACACTTTCCCACCTAATGACCAAAGGTACACCCGACCTAGCCGAAATGTTACTATAGACCTTATACCCATGACATACACCGAGCTATTCCCAAAGTTGGTAGAGGGTCATCTCATTGCCCCTATTTATATAGAGCCCTTGAAACCTCCTTACCCAAAGTGGTATGACCCCAATGCAAAATGTGTCTATCATAATGGCAATATTGGTCATTCTATTAAGAATTGTATGGGTTTGAAGGTGAAAGTCCAATCACTCATCAAAGCTGGACTCTTAAGTTTTGGAAAAAGTGGTGAGCCAGATGTCAATGTAAACCCATTGCCTGCCTGATCATGCTGGGGCAATAGTGAATGTGGTTGACAAAAAAGGGAATTGAGGGTTTGATATCGATTAGTTCGTGTACCCTTCAGATGCAAAGCTAGGAATTTGGATTGTTTATGAGATGCCAATTGTTTATGCCACCCAAGAGTAATGGATTTTTCTTTTCTTTTCATTTAGGTTTTCTTAGAACCTTTTAGTTTTTAAGTAATGTAGGAGTGCTTGTGCCTAAAAGCACTAAGATTTTCTTTTATGTATTGGGCCAACTTTCATTCATTTTCATTTTCAATAAAGGATTAGTGTGATGCATATTTCTTAATTCCTCATTCCAATCTTGTTCTTTAATGCAAAACACCAATACCCATATTCTCTACTTTGTAACCAAGTTTAAAAGTATCCAAATAATGAACATGATAATGATGATGGCAATGAATATAAAATTCAATTCTGAAAAAACTACTTTGTTTGGTTGGATGGATTTCCAGTTTGCTAAGATTGTTCAAGCAAGAAGAGAATAGAAGATATTTGTCTAAAATCTTCAACTATAGAATGCTACGAGTAAAGGTGAATCTCTAGATGAAATTCTAATGACTTTGTATTTGTTCAATAGATGACCTTCAATGAGAGTACTTGTATTGAGATGAGAAATGGCCTTCTTTCACTACCTTTCAAGCGTGAGTAAAATTATCCATCGATTACCCCTTTTGAGCCTATTGTATTCTTTTTGATATAACCCACCAAGAATCACCCTCCACACTGGGGGACAAAGAGTATAGAGGACGAAAGATTAGTGGGGGCAAAATAAAAATATAAAAGGGGCAAAGAAAAGAAAAACCCATTTTTGTGAAAAAAAAGAACAAAAAAGAAACGAGAATGAAGAAGGAAAGAGGGTTTGAATCAAGAAAGTGAAAACCCTACTTACATTTGAATAAAAAAGAGAGAAAAAGCAATCTAGAATGAGGCAAAAGGCAAAATGCCTAAATGAATTATGAAAAAAGATTCTTGGTTTGATAAACCCTAGAACACTTACTTTGGGCTTATATTATCCTTTCTTTCATGAACCCTCACCTCAGCCTACGTTACGTGCTTTAAAAGTCCATTTTGGTCAAATATGAGTACTCCCATTGAAGAATCATGTGTTGAATAAAGGCATACTTACACTACGAGATGATGATCCTTTGGATGGAATTAGAAGAAGTAGATCATGAGAAACAAAAAGATCTAGTCTAGACGGAAGTAATGGGATTTCGAAAAATTGTCTTGGATCCGTGTGAACATTAAATTGGGTGAAGAAATATCTGTTGTTGGGGCATGAATCAGAATAGAGAAGAGATAGAAGAAGTTTCATTAAGGACAATGAAGTTGAAGATGAAGAAAAATGAATAAAAATATAAAAAAGAGGAAAAAAAGAAGAAAAGAAAAAAAAGAAAGGAGGATTCAGATCGAAAACCCAAAAAAGGGTAGTTTGGATCAATGGAGTGCATCTAAGTTGAAAACCTGAAAAGGCGGCTTAGATACCAAAAAAGTTGGATATCAGCGTAATGGAGTAAGAAGATATCTTGATGAACTCAACACGATCAGATTAATGGACCTTTGAAGGGGATTTTGTATTCATTGATCAGAATTATTTGAATTGTTGTTATTTGGATACTATTACCTGACACTTAATCCTAAAAACTCTCGCTTTTCATTTAAGCCTACTTTCCTTTTAAGCTTGGCAATTTTTTGTTAAATCTTTCCAAGTGTTGAAAAATAACAACTCCATTCTTCTCACCAATCATTTCTTTGTTGTATCCTAACCTTGAGGGATTGAGAAAGTGTATTGCATTCATTTTGAAATTGGAATGATAATGAAATGTTTGCTTGGCAAAATATGTGAAAGACTCTTATATTATTTAGGAAAATGAAAGAAAATGAAACTTTTGAATGAATGGAAATTGGAAATCAAGAAAAACCAATGAATAAAGAAGAGTGAATGAAGATTTTAATGAGCAAATGAATGACCAGATAGGGAGGATAGTAAAAAGAAGAAACAAGGGATAAGATAAGATAAAGAGGGCACAAAGACAAGAGCTTCGTTGGGCAAGAAAAATGGAAGAAGGAAAATGAGAAGAGAAATAGTAAATATAAGGACAAGATGACAAATGAAAAGAGAAGAATGCATGAGATGGACTGATAAAGAAAAACCTTGTTATTGCCACAGTTAAAGTTGAAATGCTTTTCAAAGAAAACATTGCATGAACAGAATAGATTGTGTGAGTGATATTGCATGGATGGCATTGCATAGATAAAATAAACTGCATTGATAGGATAGAATGCTTGCACAGTTGCATACATGATGCATTGCATGAGAAAAATAAAATTTACAGACAAGATTTCGTGAGTACAATCTATAAGACCTTCGGGCATGATTCCTCCAAAGCTTTTTAAGACAAGATTTTAAAGTTTGATTGCCTGCCTGTTTAGGAGGAGCATTTAAGACAAAATTTTAAAGTTTGACTGCCTGCCTGTTTAGGAGGAGCATTTTAGACAAGATTTAAAGTTTGACTGCCTGCTTGTTTAGGGGGTTTAGGGGGGAGCTTTTAGACAAGATTTTTAAAGTTTGACTGCCTGCCTGTTTAGGAGGAGCATTTTAGACAAGATTTTAAAGTTTGACTGCCTGCCTGTTTAGGAGGAGCATTTTAGACAAGATTTTAAAGTTTGACTGCCTGCCTGTTTAGGAGGAGCATTTTGGACAAGAATTTAAAGTTTGACTGCCTACCTGTTTAGGAGAAGCATTTTAGACAAGATTTTAAAGTTTGACTGCCTACCTGTTTAAGGGGAGTTTTATCTTTAGACAAGATTTAAAGTTTGACTGCCTTTTTGTTTAGAAGGAGCTTTTTCAAAAAAAATGAAAAAAAATATAAAAAAATAAAAAAAGAGAAGAAGTCAGACAAAATAGGTGTCTATGTCTTTATGCAATTACTGTTTCACAGCAAATACACAAAGAGGGGCAACTGTAGACACCGTATTTTGTCCGAGGTCTTAACTTGTAGAAAAATAATTAGTAGAGTTAAGTGACATTGTATTTTAAATAATTTAGTAATTTAAATCAGGATTTTTAGATTTAGAATTAACATTAATTAGGAAATTAAAATTAAAATAGTATTTAGGAAGAAAAAAGACAAAGAAAAAAAAATAAAATTAATTTTAGGATAGGATAATTAGATTTTTTAGGATAATTATTTGGATTAATATTAAATTTGATCGAGTTAGATTAGGATTAATATAAGAAATAGATAAAATGTTAAAAACAGGAGATAATTAATAAAATAGGTAGAGTTGTATTAGGACTCAAATAAATTTTTTATTATAAAAAAAGGAGCACTCTTGACTGTTGGGGGAAGGAACTAAAACCCGAGTCACTCGTCACCTTGGCATCAATCAAAAAAAAAAAATTCCATCGCACCACCTATATTCATAAAACACCAAACCGAATTGCCTTGAATCCCTTTGGCCCGCTTCACACCGCCACTGCCCTGTGTAGCACTGCACTTCACCACCTCTACCGCCCCTACCTCAGTTCTTTCCTTGCCCCGTTTCGTTGCCCAGCTTTTACTTGTTACGCTATTATCGCCCCTGCTCTGTTAGTTCACTATTGCTCCTGCTCCTGCAGCAATCGTTGATCATCATCATCATCATTAACCCAATTTACAATCCGCCCTTGCCTCTCTCGTTGATCATCATCATCATTAACCTTGCTGCTGCCAACTACAAAAGGAAAGCAAAGAACGAAAGAGTTGCTATAAGAATAAAAAAGGAAGAGACATGGAAAAGCAAAGAAAGAAAGATTGAAAAAAGAAAGGCACGTGGAACAAGGTATGTTAATCATTTCTTTTCCTATTTAATTAATTTTATAGTTTAATAATAGGTTAATGATTTGATAATAAATTTGACTTAATAGTTTAATTTGTATAATTTAATAACTTGATTTAATAATAAAATTTAATTAATATGACTTTGTATGGTAACTTGATTAAATAAATTATTTATAAAATACTAATTTTGCATGTTAATGACTGATATAATTAACTTGTATGATTTGCATGAGTAATTAGGATGTAATTAATGTTGTATGCTTGATTTATTGGGTAAGGTCTCAAGAAATTGTAATTATAAATATATAAATACAAATACAAAACACAAAGTTAAAATAATAAAATAATGATAAGATCCAGTAAATAAAAAATATTAAAGGTGAACATGATTTATTTCGATGATGAGATTCTAAAGAGGGTTACGCTTAAGTAATACTTTGGAATCTCTAGGTAAGAGGATTTCCTTCCTAGTCTGACCAGCTTAATGGAAGGAGCTAAAGGGAATTTTCAATAAAAAATAATTCATGTACATTTTTTAAAAATATAATAAATAATAATAAAAGAATATGATAAATAAAAATATAATAATAATAAGAGTTAGATAATAATAATTCATGAAAGTGAGTATCGATCATTCCGATGATAAGATTCCAAAGAGTGTTATGCTTAAGTAATACTTTAGAAATCTATAGGTAAGAGAATTTCTTTTAAATTCTACCAGCTTAATGGAGGATTTTAAAGGAACTTTTGATAAAATGATTTATATTCATTTTCTAAAAAATAAGGATAATTTATATTCATAGATAAATATAACAATAAATAATGGATAAAGATATTAGTCAAGAAAATAATAGAAAATAATAAATAATAAAAATAAAATAAGATAATTTGGGTAGAGGAGTCAAAGTTAGGAAATTTTCATAAAATACTAAAATTTATCCGATGACGGAGCCTTTTCAAGCAAGTCGTATAGTACTACTTGAATACTCTTGAGGTGAGAAGGATTTTTAAGTTATCCCACCAGCTTAATGAAGGATACTTGGAAATATCTTTCAATATTAAGCATATCGAAATTAAAGATTAACCTAAGCACATTTAGAAGATAACCTAAGACTAAGTGGTACCATTCTAGGATGGGCGTTGTGGGGGTGCTAATCCATCCCCACACGTAACCGTACTCCTGAGTCTAAGAATCTTTGAACGTAGACCAAGCCTTATCTTTAGACAAGAATAGGTGACCAATCACACCTTAGGTTTGAATCGTTGGTGGCGACTCCAAGAATTTAAGTCTAGCAGGTTAGGTTCTAGGACTTGACACATTATGACACCCATGGTACCTTCTAAGATGTCTATCTATCCTAGACTCTTCGTTTGAATCATACCCAACATTATCATCATACTCGTCATTGGCAACAACCTTACTTTTTAGACGAGAAGTATCACCTTGTTGGATCTTTGCAAACCGAGCTACATGTTGGTTCAACTTATCATGAATGTCATTGAATTTCACGTCCATCAGTTGGAACTGTTGTTGCATTGCCTGAAGCATGAATTCAATCTTTTTAAAGTCTGAGTTATCACCTTCAGAAGACATTTTCAACAAATGATATCCTCACGTGTTTACACTCGTGTTTCACTCAAGTAATTTGGCTTTTCTCTACTAATGTTTCTCATACACTCATGCCTTTTTCCCTTACTCTACCTTAACTCTATAGGTTCACAATCGTACTAGAGACTCAGTCAAAGATTCAACCTCGCAGAATCAACTAATTCACCAAGTATTTCCTCTTTTTTTTTTTCGAATTCCCTTTTTTTTGGAATTCTTCTCTTTTTTTTTTGAATTCTTCTCCCTTTTTTTTTTCATAGAAAGGTGCAGCTAGGGTGACTCAAAGAAAGAAAAAAATAAAATAAAAATTAAAAATTAAAAAAAATCACTAGAAGGACCACAAAAATGAAAAATGGCCTAAAACAATAGGAAAACGATGGAATTTGGCCAAGATAGGGTAGGGCTTGTGGAATAAATTCCACAAGTTCGTTTTATTTCATCGTTTTCGTTAAAACAAGTACTTGCACGTTTCCTAACTCAACCAAATTTTTCTGTTTGAACAGTACTGCAATAATTTTTTTTGAATTCTTTTTTTCTTCTTCTTCTTTTTTTTTTGTAATCTGATTTTTGCGGTTTCCTTGAAAAGAGTAGGGGTGCGGCTAGCATTGAATTAAGTGGTTGAAGAAGTGTGGCTAAGGTTATGAGGAACTGCGGCTAGGGTTATAATTGAGGGGTGGGCTGGGTTATAATTGAGGGGTGCGGCTAGGGTTATAGTTGAGGGGTGCGGCTAGGGTTATAAAATAAGTGGTGGCTAGGGTTATGAAATAAGTGGCGGCTAGGGTTATGAAATAAGTGGTGGGATTTCCAAGGAGTCTACCAAAGTGAGAGACGCACAAACAAACTAGAAATTGAAACCAACAAAAGAAAAAAAAGATCGAAACCAACAAACCAAAAATCGAAAAGTGAGTGACGCACAAACAAACCAAAAAATCGAAACTTGAGCTCTGATTACCAACTGATGCACACGGACAAGAGAAAACGTAACTTGGAATTTGAAGGAGCTGAAAACACAACAGGACAGAAACAAGGATGATGAATGATAACTTCTGAAAACCTAGACTTGAAGCCTAAAGAGACTCGAACCCAAAGGTATTGGACCTTGACCCTATGAATAAGAATTTGAGAACCTAAGGTATAGCAACGGTGGATGGTAAAAAAAAGAGGCGCCATAAGGAAGAAGACCTTGATAAGCCTAGTTGAGAGGGAACCCAAGAGAAAGGCACACTCAAATTTTGAAATTCAAACTGATCTGTTCATCAATAGCGTTTACAAGGTATTTATAATAATACCTAGCACTTAAGCCCATAAACAGTGGGCTGGAATTAACACCAACAGAAAATAAGACTAAACCCAAATTCATGCCTAAACCTAGTTACATAAAATAAATAGTCCAAGACACAACAAGACTCAAATGTGGGCTATTCAAACACTTAGCCCATCTTATTGTTAAGCTAAAATAAGACAGTAAACCATGCTCATGTCGTTTGGGCTTCCAAGCAAGTATAGATGTCTTGGGACTCTTCATGGAAGCTTCCTTCACACTTCAATGATGCCAGAGCTTGTTGCATTAATGAGGCTAGGGCTTGTTGCATCTTCTTGGCTCGAGCTCGGGTAATTGGACCTCCTTAGATGACCAATGGATCCTTAGCATCATGAACATCACGAGCAAGTGGATCTCCATCACAACTAGTCTCAAAACAGTGTTTTTCTCCATCAATAAACCTTTATGGAATTTATAAAAATATATAATTTCATAATTTAAAACCATAAAGGTTATAAAATCATTTAGTGAATATTTAAGAAATATATAAAAATATTCACTTTATTTCTTTTCATTTTTCATCTCGTATTACGTGTAATTTACATATTAAGAGAATTTTCGGTGATTTCATTATCATCATTCTCGAAAACATGACTATTTTAAAATCACTTTCATTTTATTCATGTTTTTATGAAAAATATTCATTTTCTCAATTTTCATAGTTGAAAATCATTTCTTGTGACATAAAATCATTTATTATGATTTTCGATAATTTTCGAAAATTTTTCAATAATTTTTCTGCAGTATAACGGCTGCCGATTGGCTAGCCTCCTACACGGAAAATACAGTTTATAATTTCAACCAGTACATCATCACACTTTTCCAACCATCATTCATCGCAATATTTTCATAAAATATTTTGAAAAAATATTTCATAATTAAAATCATGCAGACTGAATATCTTTACAGTGCTGCACATGCATCCCTTACCTGACTGTTAGTAACGGGTTCCTTGACTGCACCACACGAACACCGAATTTCCCAAACTGCAAATAATTTCACCAAAATTACTTCAATGATATTATTGTTTTCCTTTCACTTTTAGATCATAAAAGCGTGTATTAGCATCTCATGCGAGTACTTTGGCCCAATTTTCCTTAGGAGATTCTTATGATTCTCCTTAATTTATTTTATATCTCGATTATCATCACTACATTACATATGATCATTTATATCATGTGATTATAAAAATCAGCATTCATCACCTTATAATTCTTCATGGCCAAATGGCCTTATCCAATTCTCAACTATTAATTCACTTGCCTATAATTTCTATTATTATTTTTCACATTACTATAAATTGATTTACTCTTTTCTGGCACTAAAGTCAAATGCCTTTGTCTTCAATTTCCTCTACAATCGGCTATCCATGTTGACTAAATTAGTATTTTGATCACTTACATTTTATGTCATCCACCCTTCTTGACCTTTAAGCCACCCTTCAACAAGTTAGTCAACAATTATTAATCCTTGGCCGACTGTACAATTCTACTTCAAACCCATGTTTTTGCTATTTAATGCTATGGTTACATTTATTTCATGACAGCCCTTATTTTCTCAACCATACACACCATATTCGTTTTTTCCTAACATGGCCGGCTGCCCCCTCTTGCACTATACTACACTAATTTATGTTTTTTGTTATTTTAGGCCTACGACTATATTTAACTCATGGCCAGCCCTTATTTCCCCCTTCCTATAACGTCAACAGCAACAAACAGCCTTCATTTTTCATTTTTCACGTTACTTACAACCTACATCAACCCCTTAAAATTTCCATAATTGAAACCCCAACATGTTATCTATTAAATTTTAGTTAAATCAAAAATTATAATTATCATTTACTCATTCAAACCAAGTGTAAACAAAGAATACCAAAGCAAGAAACCATGGCTGTGAACTACCTGTTCAGTTTGGTTCTGTCCAGCTCCCAGAACAGCCCACTTTGGTGGTTTTTGGCTGATTGAAGAGCTCTTAAGGTGTGGATTATTTCTTATAAAAGGACCTAGATAAATTAAAGAAGGAAGGAGGGTTTTACAAGGCCAACGTAAGGAAGGCTTGAAGGAAAATGAGAGAACCAGCAGCAAAACATGAAACAAGGGAGAGCATTAGTAAGTCGGTGATACAAATGAACTAGCCGACTGAAAGAAGAATGAAAAAGTCCCCATTTGTCTTAATTATCATCCAATAAAATTTAGCCATATGGTCCACTTATCATTATATAAATATATATATATATTTTCAATTCTGAAAAATTGCTGGAAGCAAGCTTCCACGGGAAGCTTGTTGCAGCTTTCCCCTTTTTATTTATTTTTTATATATAAATTTATTATAAATATATTTTCTATTAACATATATTTATAAATATATATTTACAATTATATATATATATATAAACATATCTTTAGCATAGATAACATTAATCTCATTTTTTTATTGCTTTACTGCACTTATCACCAACTTTAAAAATTCATCGAGATTAATCCAAAATGCATAAAAATATTAGCCATATATCACCGGAAAGGTTTTCGAGTTAACTTTTCAATGGATTTTGATTCACCTAAATTGGAGTTTCCTACCAACCGCTATGGGTGAATCTTTATAGATAGGTCGGTTGAGTCGGTTGGTAGAATCTATTGCTCATGGAGTAACTTTACAAAATTTCTAGTATTGATCTATGAGGAACTAGAATATGAGGCCTATATGTTTGGAAAGGTACTTAAGTTAACTTTCCAAAGAATTTTACGGTTTAACATTTGGATACTCCGATCAAAAATTATTTATATTTTATATGTATAGTACAGTAGAATCGGGTCTTACACGAGGACTTGAATGATTTTTAGAACATTACTACTAGAAATCATACGCCAAAATGGCAAATGTCACAGCCCGTGACCCTATTTTTCACCTTATTCTCTACATCTTATTTGGTTGGGCTGTCTGCGATACTTTACTTTTCTTTTACATATAAACAATTACATATTAAATTATAATATGAATTACATCCCCTATTTTAATTCATAAGGAAGTAGCACTGTAGAAAAGTCTGAATATAGAAAATAAATGATCATACCTTATTAAATAAATCAAGCTGTCGCATCGTCCCCAAATGCGTAGCCGAAGTCCTTTAGATGTCAGACTCTTAGCCCTCGAAAACCTGAAATATTAATATTAAGGGGTGAGCAAACCACATCTCAGTATGAGAATTATATGCATATTTGATATTCAGCTTCCTATATGCTGAAAATCTTTTTCAGTTTTTTTTCCTATGGGCTCTAGGCTCGCATGTAGGAAGGATACTACAGTCGGCTAGGGATCCGGATGGAGTAAGGTAGGTATTTTGAAATACCTATCTTGTCCCGGAACCTAAAGCAACTGTAGAGAATAATTTCCTTTTCATTTAGAATTTTAATCCTTTTTACCTTTTTATTCCATAACATTTTCATATTCTTTTCAAAATAATGCTTTTATAAAATAAAGCATTTAAATAAAGTAACTAATATTCATATATTCTTTGAAAAGAATATTAGTTAAATTCTCATCATTCTCATTTAAAACTTATTTGATGTTTTACTGTACAACCATAATTAGTACAGTACCTGAAATAGCAAAATCAGCTATTAAATCCTTTTCGTATAACATATATATCATTTAAATCTAATATTCAATTTAAAAATTAAAATAAGAATATTAGGTTTATTTTCCTCCTCTTTCCTTTTTTTTTTAAAAACATATCACATATTCATGTCACATATAGTCTAATATTCAATTTAAAATCATAGTAAGAATATTAAACTTATAAACTCTTTTTCCATTTGAAAACATATTACATGTTCATATCACATGTCATTGAAGATCATCTCGTAGTACTAAAATCAGTATTGAAATAAGCATTATGTAAAATGTTGTAAATCACTTTCATTTAACTTATCACATATCATGTAAAACGTTTACATTTAACATATAACATATCATATAAAACATTTCTCATATATGGAGACTTAGGCACGCACGCCCAGCCCGTCCACTGGGTCGTTCCTAATATCATGCTATAGACCCTGAAGGGTATAAATAATCATGTCAGATCTATGGCCATAGTCTATAATTGTCCTCGGCGGATCACTGATCAGGTGTCGGCCGGGACTACATATCACATATCACATGTCACATATCAGCATGATAGGATGCCATCTAGTCTCAAAACCGTATTTTTCATCATAAAATAACCTTTATGGAATTTATAAAAATATATAATTTCATAATTTAAAACCATAAAGGTTATAAAATTATTTAGTGAATATTTAAGAAATATATATAAAAATATTCACTTTATTTCTTTTCATTTTCCATCTCGTATTACGTGTAATTTACATATCAGGAGAATTTTCGATGATTTCATTATCACCATTTTCGAAAACATGAATATTTTAAAATCACTTTCATTTTATTCATGTTTTTATGGAAAATATTCATTTTCTCGATTTCCGTGGTTGAAAATCATTTCTCGTGAAATAAAATCATTTATTTTAATTTTATGAAATTTTCTAGAAATTTTCAATAATTTTCGATAATATTTCGGCAGTATAACGACTGCCGATTGGCTAGCCTCCTGCACGGAAAATACAGTTTATAATTTCAACTGGTACTTCAGCACAATTTTCCAACCAATCATTCATCGCAATATTTTCATAAATATTTTCATAAAATATTTCATAATTAAAATCATGCAGACTGAATATCCTTAAAGTGCTGCACATGCATCCCTTACCTTTTTCCGAGTTGGCGACTTCCTCTTATTGGTCGTGCCCGTACTCCTGATCCATCGTCTCAATCGCTGAGAATAATTTCTGAAAATTAAATTCTAAATTTTAGAATTTTTTTATAATTATTTAAATAAATGAATTATTTAAATAATTTAACACTTTTCGGGATTTCTTACCGATTCCCGTAATTCTCGGGTTTTCGAATTCTCGGGATTTCCCGTAATTTTCGAAATTCCCAAATCCCAGAAATTTCTCTTTTTCTCTTTTCTTTTCTTTCTTTTCTTTCTTTTTCTCTTCTTTTCTTTTTCTTTTTCCTTTTTCTTTTCTTTTTCTTTTTCTTCTTTTCTTTTTTTTTCCTGGTCTGATCGGTTCAGACCAGTCAGACTGGTTTGGCCTCCCTTATGGCTGGTCTTCCGCTAGTGGTTGGTTCCCCACCAGTTCTGGCCTCCCACAGCTGGCCGAGGTGGCGACGAAGCTAGATCCGGCCTCCGTTCTTCCCCATCACCGGCGACGGCGTCGATCTGGAGGCTTGGGTTTCGGCCTCTTCTCTTCCTCTTTTCTCCTTCCTCCGTCGTTTCCTTCACCGCCGGTGGTCCTCTTTCCTTCCCCTGGCGTCCGTCGTGTCGTGCGGGGAGTGGCGATGCTTGGATCGGCAGGCACCGTCGTATCTCTTCTTCTCTTTCCTCCCAACTCGCGTCTTCGATTTTGCTTCTCCTTTCCTCTTTCCGTCGCCGGATCTCCTTCCTCTTCTTTCTCCTTCATCGGCGACGTCCTCCTCTTCCTCTCTCCTTCGGTCGGAAGGCCGACGATGGTCGGCCGCCCCCTTCCTCTGTTTCACTTCTGTTTGCTAAAACAGAAGGAAATTATGGGAATCGGGTTTTCCCAATTCCCATTCTGTTTTTATTTATTTATTTATTTTTTTATATTACATATATATATTTTTCTGTATATCAATAATTAATATATATACATGTTTATTAATATAATATATATATTTTGTGTATAGTTTAAAATAAATATCCATACACTTAATTTAAAAATAATATATATTTCTCATATATTCATATACTTTTATCATAAGCTATAATATATATATATATATTTCATATATATATAATTATATAAAACATATATAATTTATTTAAATATATATTTATATAATAAAATTATATAAATATATAAATACTCGCATTTTTATTCCTTAAATTTTTGGATTTTCTTAATATCCAATTTATTTACACCTATTTTCATTTCTTATTTAATTTGGATTTCCATTTATCCAAATTAAATTTCTTCAACTTTATCCAAATTAATTTTCTCTACTTCTTCACTTCATCAATTTCGGGAATTTCAACTATATTCTCATCTCGTAAATAAATTTTATTTATTTATTTAACTTCTCTATTTATTTTGGAATTTAATTACAAATATTTAACATCAAATCTTAAAATTCGCGGTTATCACATTCTCCCCACCTTAAGAAATTCGGTCCTCCAAATTTAACTTAAGTTAAAGGTGGTATCGTTCTTGTATGCTTATCATTCTTATCCTTTCAATAATCTTTTAAGTAATACTGTCAGTATACCATTAACACCAGAATCCCTTTTGATACCATTGCATATCATCTTTCCTCATATACTTATACTCCCTTAAATTTCTTATCAATTGGGAGTTATCCATTTCCCTTCCTTTTCGTACTATAAATCATTTACACTGTTCATCATCCATTTTTTTTTTGAATGAGTGCTAAGTCGATATAGTTTAAAAACTATTAGTTACACATGTCAATAGGTTGTATATAATTATCCCAGTAGCTTTCACATCTCGTGCACATGCTCACTCAAAATATCATCGAACTTTTCTGTACTACGCTCACATATTTACATCATGTACAGAGCGGTGCTGTCTATAAATTTGTAATCTCAGAGCCTTTTACTATTTCCCATAACATATAGCTATTCAGAGATTCCCATCACATATAGGGCTCACTGGAACTTCATATACATTCTTTTCATCTTTTAATCATATTTCGACTATGGCACTAAAGAATCTAAGAGTTTGATAATGGGGAAGTGATTTCATTAGACTATCAGCCTATAATCACTTTCATATTATCATATCTCTTTTAGATTCTTCATTATTATTCCCCAATACTCTTTTCATATTTATTTCATCAAATGCTGCAGCTCAATTGCTGACTTTACTATTTACCATCTTTTACCATAATTGAATTGGAAGACAATCATTTTCTCCCCATATCTACTTTCATGTAATCTCATAATTACATCTCTTATTCTTATGGTATACTCTATATCACTTAGGTTTTAGAATATACCTCATAATATACTCTTTTGATAATTTAGATTCCATTATGGCATAATCAAATTATAATTTAATCTTCTCATTATTTAACTTCATCATTGAATCTATAATTATCAATTTAATCATCTTATTATCCATATAAATCCATTATTTCCATCATTTCGAGGTGATATATATATATCCTTTTTATTTCATTTACGTAACTGGCAGTAAAATGTAAATCACTTCTTTACTTCTTTGAGTATAATTACTTTTTCTCTATCGAGTTTGGCTCGATCTTACATTTAACCATAATTATGTGATAACCACAAAATCACTTTTAGTTTTAAATTCGGGAACTATTTCATATTCGTGTTCCCTTTTCATCATGTACTTTCCTCTTATGACATATTCATCTTTTCCTTCATCATAATTTCAGTCACTTTTCATCAGTGGTAAAATATTCCACTATTAAATTCCTTTAACCTTTTACATATCATCTTTATGTTTATTCATCCACTGACTTTAACCTTTTACTTATTAGTCATGTCAGTAGAGCAGCTAACCCATAAACTCTCCTATAGACTGGCAATAGTATTTAGCTAGACCCAGTACCTTCCGTATCTCGATAACTAGCTCTTCATCATAGACAGATCCGCATTGCTCTGTCATTTGAGATCATATATCTTAGAAAGAGATACTATCTAGCCCATCTTCTATTTGCCAATCTTAACATATAGATTACAATCTTTGAGAGTTCGTAGGGTCATACCACTATGCTGCTCATTTTCCATTGATGTCTTATACTATATCAGTATATCATTACTTTATCCATATCTGGGTGCCTCATTCATTAGGCTTATATATCTCATAAGGAATTTCATTAACCTCATAAACCTCAATAAGAACTCGTGATAATTTTATTGAGTTCAAATCATTATCATCTTATGATCACTAGTTTCTAACTTTTCATCTAGTGATGCCTTGTACAGATATTATTCTTATAAACTCTTTATACATCTCCGATTAAATCAATTTAAGGCATCAATTCCATATGGATGATTATTTGTTCTTAATAAGAACTTACAAATTAATAGGAATTTAATACACCATTTAATTCATCCTCGAATCATATCATTTGTATTTCTATAAATTATCCTTATATAAGTGAATTTCATTATTCACTAATTTTTTCAGAATTATTTCTTAAGCTTTTTGGATTCTTTTACGTTCTCCGATATAAGCTTAGAAATAACTTTCATATTCACAATCAAGTTAATGTTAGCTCGATTTTTCCAATCTATATAACTCTGAAAATTTATCGGGATCTCATTCGATACTTCCTTTAATCACACATCTCTTATCATTTTAGATATTTCATCTTTGTGTCCTATCATTTCCACTGTATATCCTCAAGGCAGAGACATTTAATATTTAAATCATTTTAACATCTACTCCGCCTTGATTCACTTATTTCCTCATACTTCACAGCATATTGGTCATCTTAATGAATATACTATATCAAGTGTCATCATTTGATTAACACCTTTCACAGCTAACCAATTTATTACTACTGTAATTTACTTTTACAATCATTTTCATTTAATAATTCAGGTTAGCTGTTGTTTTCATCATCGCTTATCTTCACTTATTGTTCTTATGCATATTCTCCAATTTCATATACTCCATACAGTACATTATTCTATAAAACATATTCCAAAATATTCCGGTTCTATAAATATCCATTAAATACTTCAGAAACTAGAATAAGAGTATAGAACCGGAATTAACTGTACTGCTATGGATTACATCCTCTGTACTAATCTCTTTCTTATTCATCATCTGTAATCATATTACTTTTCATCATATCCCATGATCCCGTAATCATATCCCGTTAATACACTTTTTAATTCAGACCCTCAAAAATCAATAATAGAGTCGCTCATCCTACGACTTCCTTATGTTGGATTATGCCCTTAAAACCATTCATTAGATGATTGACTTTGGCATTTTTTTATGTATCATGACATTTTATTTATTATAGTTCATTATTATATTTGTCTTATAACTGCGTAATGTAATCTTATATGATAATGTCCTTAGAATAGTAATAACACACTATTCTTAAAATATCCCTAGTCAAGTATTATTGTAAACAAGGATAACAATGATACGATAAGACTAGTATGTGGTTGATTGATGACCATTGTCATGGATATAGGATATCAAGTCATCACATAGGTACATGTTAGAGAACTATGTACTCGATCGACCCTCCATGAGAACGCTACATGGATTGTTATATGAGTGTTATAAGCGATTCTCATAGTGATGATGGTGTATGTGATCCTTTGACTTGAGATCATCAGAGATCCCAACATAGAGAATTGCATACTTTAATGCTACTAGATGTCATTCGTAACAGGATGGACTATAAAGGTAGTAATTGGGTATGCCTTGATCTATGTAGAGGGATGTTGAGTGATCAAGATAGGATTTATCCATCTTATATAACAAGAGTGATGTCTTGGGCCCTTTGATAGAGTGAGACTAAGAAATGCATGGCCGTGCTCGAATAAGTCAATATGAGATATTGATTTTATTTGTTTAATTAGTCTACTCAGGAATCAAGAAACGCTGATTAGATTATACAAGTGTGACACATTCCATGACTTGTGTCTAATCAAGACATCAAAGGATAAAGGGATTAGACTACACGGTAACATCTATCACAAGTAAGCTTATGTCGAGTCATTGACATTCTCGTTACATGGGTAGCAATGATGTGTTGCTAGATACCGCTCATTGCCTATGACAATTTTGTCATTGCCATTGTTTTGAGAACCTATTGGGTCGCACACTTAGAACGGATCAATGAGGAGCTTAATTAATCCTATTCTGAATTAGATTAAGGATATAATTAATCCTATTCTGAATTGGATTAAGGATATAACTAATCCTATTCTAAGTAGGATTAGAGTTCTGTTTGACAGTAAATTTTAGGGTAAAATTTACTGCCTATAAAAGGATGTTTTGTGTTTTCTAAAACACAGCCGCACAAAAAAAACAGAAAACAAAATATTCTTTTAATTGAAGCTAGCAATTCGGTTATAAGGAATCAAAAAACGCTCTTTAAGGCTTTTGATCGTGAGACGTTCAAGAGTCGTGAGATCCGTTCGTGTGGATACCATAGAGGCAGGAACGAAAAGTTGTTGCTTGTGACTCGACCAACGACAAAAAATCAGAGAAAACGTTAGGTAAAATCTCGAAACCCTAATCAGGCAACTCTCCGAATCGATCCTGGTGGAGGCCGAATGATATAAATTCCGCTGCGTGTTTGTTTCGGTTTCCTTCACCTTATAACCATTCGGGTCACATCAACACTCTAAGTGTAGTGAAATTTATAATCGGGATCGTTATACTCATATTATGTCCTTTATACCCTCAATAACTCCATTACTATCAATAAGTTCAAAATCAACTTGATTTATCACAATTCAAAACATAATCCCACATAGGGGCATTTTTGTCATTTCACATTTTTTTCTTTCTCCTCGTTATACATTTAAATCAGTAATCTTATTATCAATTTGTTGATAGTACCCCTTTCTCGTACCAATATCAGCATTTTAAGATCTTATTCGATTTCGACAAAGAAGTCCACTATGATCCATAATTGAATTATTTTGCATGAAATGCAACTTTACATCATCAATTTCTCTGTCAAATCAATCAATTTCAACTTCTGTTGGTCTATTTTGACTCCCGGTAAAATTTCAAGGCAGGGGTATTTTGGTCATTTTTGGTCAAAAATATTCTCTCTCCTCAAAATACCTTCAATCGATGATCTTAAAGTCTATTTAATGATGATATTTCATTTCCCTCCTTTATATCATCACTTTCAGGTCTCAGTTCGATCCGGACAGAAAAGTACTGGTGGGGCCTTCACCGAGTTCATTTCTGTTCCTTACGAACCAACCTTCATTTAGATTATAAGATCACCATTTCAGTTAACATTCCTGAGCCAGTTTCCCTTTTTGACATCTTTAGTTCATAATTCTCACCCCCTTCTAAACACTTAACTCAATTTACAATCATTTATTTCCTCTTTATATTTAGACTACACAGTACTATAAGGGATGTTAACCTTTTCAACACATATTCTTTCCAAAAGTATCGACAGACATCAGGCCAACCCTGCTCTGATATCATTAAATCTGTCGCAGCCCGTGACCCTATTTTTCACCTTATTTTATACATCTTATTTGGTTGGGCTGTCTGCGATACTTTACTTTTCTTTTACATATAAACAATTACATATTAAATTATAATATAAATTACATCCTCTATTTTAATTCATAAGGAAGTAGTACTATAGATAAGTCTAAATACAAAAAATAAATGATCATACCTTATTAAATAAATCAAGCTGTCGCATCATCCCTAAATGCACAGCCGAAGTCCTATAGATGTCAGACTCTTAGCCCTCGAAAACCTGAAATGTTAATATTATGGGGTGAGCAAACCACGGCTAAGTAAGAGAATTATATGCATACTTGATATTTAGCTTCCTATATGATGAAAATCTTTTTCAGTTTTTTCTTTCCTATGGGCTCTAGGCTCACATGTAGGAAGGATACTACAGTCGGCTAGGGATCCGGATGGAGTAAGGTAGGTATTTTGAAATACCTATCTTATCTCGGAACCTAGAAGCAACTGTAGAGAATAATTTCCTTTTCGTTTGGAATTTTAATCCTTTTTACCTTTTTATTCCATAACATTTTCATATTCTTTTCAAAATAATGCTTTTATAAAATAAAGCATTTAAATAAAGTAACTAATATTCATATATTTTTTGAAAAGAATATTAGTTAAATTCTCATCATTCTTATTTAAAACTTATTTGATGTTTTACTGTACAACCATAATTAGTACAGTACTTTAAATAGCAAAATCAACTATTAAATCCTTTTCGTATAACATATATATCATTTAAATCTAATATTCAATTTAGAAATTAAAGTAAGAATATTAGATTTATTTTCCTCCTCTTTCCTTTTTTTTTTTGAAAAACATATCACATATTCATGTCACATATAGTCTAATATTCAATTTAAAATCATAGTAAGAATATTAGACTTATAAACTCTTTTTTCATTTGAAAACATATTACATGTTCATATCACATGTCATATGAAGATCATCTCGTAGTACTAAAATCAGTCTGAAATAAGCATTATGTAAAATGCTGTAAATCACTTTCATTTAACTTATCACATATCATGTAAAACGTTTACATTTAACATATAACATATCATATAAAACATTTCTCATATATGGAGACTTAGGCACGCACGCCCAGCCCGTCCACTGGGTCGTTCCTCATATCATTATATAGACCCCGAAGGGTATAAATAATCATGTTAAATCTATGGCCATAATCTATAATTGTCCTCGGCGGATCACTGATCAAGTGTCGGCCGGGACTACATATCACATATCACATATTACATATCACATGTCACATGTCACATATCAGCATGATAGGACGCCATCTAGTCTCAAAACTGTATTTTTCATCATAAAATAACCTTTATGGAATTTATAAAAATATATAATTTCATAATTTAAAACCATAAAGGTTATACAATCATTTAGTGAATATTTAAGAAATATATATAAAAATATTCACTTTATTTCTTTTCATTCTCGTATTACGTGTAATTTATATATCAGGAGAATTTTCGATGATTTCATTATCATCATTTTCGAAAACATGAATATTTTAAAATCACTTTCATTTTATTCATGTTTTTATGGAAAATATTCATTTTCTCGATTTTCGTGGTTGAAAATCATTTCTCGTGAAATAAAATCATTTATTTTAATTTTATGAAATTTTCTAGAAATTTTCAATAATTTTCGATAATATTTCGGCAGTATAACGGCTGCCGATTGGCTAGCCTCCTGCACGGAAAATACAGTTTATAATTTCAACCGGTACTTCACCACAATTTTCCAACCAATCATTCATCGCAATATTTTCATAAATATTTTCATAAAATATTTCATAATTAAAATCATGCAGACTGAATATCCTTACAGTGCTGCACATGTATCCCTTACCTTTTTCCGGGTCGGCGACTTCCTCTTATCGGTCGCGCCCATACTCCATCTCTCTCGATCCATCGTCTCGATCGCTGAGAATAATTTCTGAAAAATAAATTCTAAATTTTAGAATTTTTCCATAATTATTTAAATAAATAAATTATTTAAATAATTTAACATTTTCCGGGATTTCTTACCGATTCCCGTAATTCCCGGGTTTCCAAATTCTCGGGATTTCCAGTAATTTTCGAAATTCCCAAATCCCAGAAATTTCTCTTTTTCTCTTTTCTTTTCTTTCTTTCTTTTCTTTCTTTTTCTCTTCTTTTCTTATTCTTTTTCCTTTTTCTTTTCTTTTCTTTTTCTTCTTTTCTTTTTTTCTCCTGGTCTGACTAGTTCAGACTAGTCAAACCGGTTTGGCCTCCCTTATGGCCGGTCTTCCGCCGGTGGTCAGTTCCCCACCGGTTCTGGCCTCCCACAGTTGGCTGAGGTGGCGACGAAGCTGGATCCGGCCTTCGTTCTTCCCTATCACAGGCGACGGCGCCGAATCTAGAGGCTTGGGTTTCGGCCTCTTCTCTTCCTCTTTTCTCCTTCCTCCGCCGTTTCCTTGACCGCCGGTGGTCCTCTTTCCTTCCCCTGGTCTCTGCCAGTGTCGTGCGGGGAATGGCTGTGCCCGGATCGGCCGGTACCTCCGTATCTCTTCTTCTCTTTCCTCCCGGCTCGCGTCTTCGATTTCGCTTCTCCTTTCCTCTTTCCATCGTCGGATCTCCTTCCTCTTCTTGGTCGGTGACATCCTCCTCTTCCTCTCTCCTTCAGCCGGCCGGTCGACGGTGGTCGGCGGCCCCCTTCCTCTGTTTCACTTCTGTTTGCTAAAACAGAAGGAAATTATGGGAATCGGGTTTTCCCGATTCCCATTCTGTTTTTATTTTTTTTATTTATTTTTTTATATTACATATATATATTTTTCTTTATATCAATAATTAATATATATACATGTTTATTAATATAATATATATTTTGTGTATAGTTTAAAATAAATATCTATACACTTAATTTAAAAATAATATATATATTTCTCATATATTCATATACTTTTATCATAAGCTATAATATATATATATATATTTCATATATATATATAATTATATAAAACATATATAATTTATTTAAATATATATTTATATAATAAAATTATATAAATATATAAATACTCGCATTTTTATTCCTTAAATTTTTGGATTTTCTTAATTTCCAATTTATTTACACCTATTTTCATTTCTTATTTAATTTGGATTTCCATTTATCCAAATTAAATTTCTTCAACTTTATCCAAATTAATTTTCTCTACTTCTTCACTTCATCAATTTCGGGAATTTCAACTATATTCTCATCTCGTAAATAAATTTTATTTATTTATTTAACTTCTCTATTTATTTTGGAATTTAATTACAAATATTTAACATCAAATCTTAAAATTCGCGGTTATCACAGCAAACCCGAGTAAAACTCAATCTTTTGTACTGTGTGAGTCACCTCTAGAGAACTCAAAAGAACTACGTGCTACACAGATTCTTCGGAACTGTGGGAGCCACCTCTAGAGTCCTTTGAGAGCTAAGTGCTACACGTGTTCTGATGAATCATTAGAAAGCATGCGCCATAGAGGCCAATCCAAGTAAAACTCATTTCTTTGTACCGTGTGAGCCACCTCTAGAGTCCTTTGAGAGCTAAGTGCTATATGTGTTCTAATGAATCATTAGAAAGCATGCGCCATAGAGGCCAATCCGAGTAAAACTCATTTCTTTGTACCATGTGAGCCACCTCTAGAGAACTCAAAGGAACTACGTGCTACACAGATTCTTCGGAACTGTGGGAGCTACCTCTAGAGTCCTTTGAGAGCTAAGTGCTACACATGTTCTGATGAATCATTAGAAAGCATATGCCATAGAGGCCAATCCGAGTAAAACTCATTTCTTTATACCATGTGAGCTGCCTCTAGAGAACTCAAAGGAACTACGTGCTACATAGATTCTTCGGAACTGTGGGAGCCACCTCTAGAGTCCTTTGAGAGCTAAGTGCTACACGAGTTTCGATGAACCATTAGAAAGCATGCGCCATAGAGGCCAATTCTAGTAAAACTCAATCTTTTGTACCCTGTGAGCCACCTTTAGAGAACTCAAAGGACTTACGTGCTACAAAAATTCTTCGAATTGTGGGAGCCACCTCTAGAATCCTTTGAGAGCTAAGTGCTGCATGTGTACTGATGAATCATGGGAGATCATACGCAATATGACAATGGATAAAATGATTGTGACTTGTGATGTTGTAACTATCATTAGATAAGATGGATATTATACATGCGACAGTGAATTGGAATAGTTATCGAATTTTACTTATTTTATGCTATAGCATCATGTGCTATTTGAAATGGTTAGTTACATTATGCTTAACCATATCAATGAAAGTAATGAAAAAGATGAGTTTGTATGAGTTAAAGGTATGAAGTAAAGTTGAATGAGCCCATACAATATGTTGTAAATTTTATATGAGTAGCTAATCATGGCAGAATGCATACATGATATTTTTATGGTACATGCATGTATTATCATATTTTACGACATGAGCCTAGTCTGTATTTATTTAAGCTACTTACTGAGCTGTGGATTTGCTCACCCCCTTAAATTTAACATTTACAGATCATACGGGTTGATATCCAGCTTAGGCTTCATATAGGCTCTCTCGGGAACTGTACCTAGCTGTGGTACTCGTCTACGTTCTCCGAGCCTAGCTTTTATGCTTTTGAGGTATACAAATTGTATATCGTTTTGATAATTATACAAACTTTCCTTTCACAGTACTAGGAAGTAAATGGGATGTAACTTTGGATCGCACTAGATTATTATATAAGTTTATATGGTTATCGAGTACGATCCAGGATAAGATTATGTTTTGAAATACGTATAAACTGTAAATAAAAGAATGTGGAATTATTAGTGAGTTGGATCTTGAGAAACATGAGATGCATGTTTGTATGAATTGTGGAAATTAAAGTTGGTTGTATTGTGAAAGTTAGAAATGTATTTTAATGCAGGTGATTTTACTGGGGAAATTGATAAAATACAAGGGAGAGGTTTTCGACCCATTTCTTTTGGGATAAGTGAATATGAGGCTAAAATAGTTATATGCACCTTGAGATTTATAATATAGTCAGAGAAATAATATTATTAAGGCAAGATTTATTTTAGTTACTACACTAACACTGAATACAAATCGTAAATAGAAAAAGAAAAATTTAGTTTGTAATTTTCTAAAAGCAATAAGGTAGGTGTTAAGTGGACGTCATTGGCCTTCGGGTCGTGACATACATCCATGGCTACATTTGATGATTTTAAGGTGCCATTAGACTGTAGAAATTATGAGGAGTCCACTGATGCAATCGGATTTAAAATCCAACTTAAAACGAAGAAGTTATGTTTTATCACCGGTAGAAATTATATCGAGTTAATATTCCCAGTATACAATGTGGCTGCAAATAAGCATAAAAAGTAGCTTAGAAATAAGTGTTAAGTGAGCTAATATTTTTGGTGAATTTATATGCAGCTCGGAAGTATTGGATTACGAGTGGTGCTATAGAGGAAACCAATTAAGCTAGACAGGTAAGGGATGTGTGTGTAGACTGTAGAGATATTATGGATGCATGGTTTCGATGCGAATAATTTTATGAGAATATTTTGGAAGTGAAATGCCTTGAAAACTGTGCAACTTGTGGATTTTGGCTGAAATTGAATTGTGTTTAAAGTGTAGGGAGGCTAAGGTATTAGCAGCCGTTATGCTACATGAAATTTCTTAGAAAATTTCTAAAAATGTTATGAAATATTTTAGTGGATTATTGAGCAAATTCCTAACCTTAGAAATTAAATATTCAATGTTTTTCATAAAATATGAATATACCGAAAAACCTTTATTTAAATATTCGTGTTATCAAATTTAATTAAAGTGAATCTATCAATAATTGCCTATAAGTGTTTTACAGTGTAAGAGATAGTTTATAAAATATTTTACTGAAATGTGAATATTTTTTAAATTGTTTTCACTAAAATATTCATTGTATTATAAATTAATCTTTATAAATTGACTGAAGATTTTACCTATTTTATTGATTTCCATAAAGGTGATACTACTGTCTAAATACTATTTTGAGACTGTTAGGCCCCGTATTATGCTCACATGTATACTGCACTGTTACTGTTACTATGTTGTTGATACCGATCCTATCTTCAGCATCCCAGTGTCACGTAATCAGTGTATGCTGAGGATAACTATAGACTATGGCCATACGTCTCATGTGTTTTCTATTTTGTTCCCTACCGTGATTATGACATGATATATTCTAGGTGTTGACTGGTCTCCACCACTGTTATTGCTTACTGTACAAATTAATGTACTGTTTTACTAAAGTGTTATTGATACTTAAGTGTTTACTATTTACTGATTGTTTATCATATTTATTTTTAAACGGTTACCGATCCTACTATTTACTGAAATTAACTGAAGTGTGTGATATGTGTTTAAAGTGAAATTATGAATATTTATTAAAGCATTTTCTTTAAAATGGTTTTATACGCCATTTTTCTAATTGCTTATTTATTGGAATTTTTCTAAATGTGATTTTACATCAAAATAAATAGCTACTCCCTATAGTTGCTTCTAGGTTCCGAGACAAGACAGGTATTTCAAAATACCTTCCATACTCCATCCAGATCCCTAGCCTACTGTCCCTAGTGTGCCTATAAGAAATTAAATTATTTTATTGCATATAGATTTCATAATATCAGCTCTGTATACAATTCCTTTATTGAGCACGTGTAACTCACTCCTTTATTTTCCATATTTACAAATTATTTTCAGTGACTACGTGATTTACCTATCCGAGGATTTCGACTGCACTTTTTGGTTACCCCGAGGCAGTTTAGTGTGGATCCTGTAGGTATAGTTATTTTCTTTATATTTTTAGACTTATTTTACAATACTACTATATTGTAATTATGAACAGGGATGTAAATGATAAACAAATACTGAGTTGTAAATATTCTTAATTATATAAATTTAAATTAAATTACTATTATAAATTGTTTACTGTTAAATGAACTGGGAAATAAAGGCATTGCAGATAGCCCAACCATTACTGTATGTGTGGAAATGTGTGATATACTGTATATATAGACTGTGACTTTAGGTTCTGTTTCTAGCATTTAAATTGATTAATTAGGGTTAGTTGTATGCATTTAGGTTAGTTTAGGGTTAGAGATAATTAGGGGTTCATTTGTGCAATTTAATTCATATTTTCCAAATTCCAAAAATATACTTACTTTCATGCATTCATTAGCTTATTTTAAATTAGTTAATTCATGCATTGCATTAAGTTACATAGCATTTAGGGGTAGCATTTAGTTTAGGGTTATATTGGAGTTCGTCTTAGGGTTATTTCATTAAGGGTTTCATTAGTGTTCACTTAGGCTATTTCATGCTTTTTTTTTTCAATTCTAATTTCATTTGCATTAGTTTAATTAGATTTTTAGATATGCATTTTTAGTTTCATTATAGGATTTTCATACATATTTTCATTATTTGTATATGAGGCCCATAATTTTAAGAATTTACACTTTTACGCTTTAAGTTTATTAATTTGCATTTTTGTTTCTTTTTGTTTGCAGTCTTTTTAATTTCAACTTTTGCATGGTTAAGTATTTCTTTTTAGCTTGTTGTTTACATTTCTCATTTGTTTTTATTTTCTTTCTTTATTTTAGTTGTTAGCTTTATAGGTCACCCTTCTAATCAAACATTCATAATTTGCTAGGATATATCTAAGATAATACTACCCAGTACTTAACTAAGCTTCAAATACCAATCTTTATGTGGGACAATATTTCTAGACTCACCTTTGTATTACTTGGATACTATGTATACTTGCACGTGGATATCATTTAAGGTCGATAGTATGCCATGTCATGCACTAGACTAGATTTATCATATACTTTCCTGGTTTATGGTGGGCCAGAACTCCAATTAAAGGGTTATTCGGGTGTGAGTTTTTAGTCTGAAAAGAATGATTACAAATCACAAAGTGGTTACATTTTTACTCTAAATAGAAGTACAGTTTGTTGAAAAAGTTTCAAACAGGGAATGATTGTAATTCTACAACTGAAGTTGAATACATCTCTGCATCGGAGGTGGCAAAAGAGGCAGTTTGGATCAAAAAGTTCATTACTGAACTAGGAACAACTCCAAGCATTTTTTATCCAATAGCATTGTATTGTGACAACAATAGAGCCATTTCACAAGTAAAGGACCTTTAGTCTCACCAATAATAAGAACATGTATTAAAGCGATATCGTTTGATTAGAGAGATCATTCAAAGAAGGGATATAAAAATATAACAAGTGCCTATAGAGGATAAAATTGCGAATCCTCTAACTAAGCCATTTTCCCAGAAAGTTCGTGATCGTTATATGTTATGCAAGAACCCATGTACTTGAAGAGGTCCTGAGTTTGAACGTGGAATGAAGCATCCCAGTGCGGAATAAATCCTTGAGGGGGGCAACCGCCCAAAGCGGATAATACGTTGAGCGAGTTTGGGCTATCCCCATCTCACGATTGCAAGGTGACCCTGTTGTGTGGACTAGGGCCTTATAATTAAAACGCATGTTTTTATTGTAAAGGCCTCGCCCATCTCACCAAGCCGTCGGCGAGCATCCCCTAGGCGCCCAACGTTCCAGGTTTACGCTGACAACGTGAGGTAGGCGGTCGCCCGACACTCACTAACGTATTGTCCGCTTTGGGCGATCGCCTCCCTCATGGCTTTGCCTCAAGATGCCTGAAGCACCTTACAGGATATTTATCACCTTGAGCGCGTTTCAATTCGAACCCAGGACCTCCTCAAGTATCTGGGTTCTACAGAGGTATGATGTCTGTAGAACCCAGATACTTGAGGAGGTCCTGGGTTCGAATTGAAACGCGCTCAAGGTGATAAATATCCTGTAAGGTGCTTCAGGCATCTTGAGGCAAAGCCATGAGGGAGGCGATCGCCCAAAGCGGACAATACGTTAGTGAGTGTCGGGCGACCGCCTACCTCACGTTGTCAGTGTAAACATGGAACGTGGGGCACCTAGGGGATGCTCGCCGACGGCCTGGTGAGACAGGCGAGGCTCTGACAATAAAACACGCGTTTTTTATTGTAAGGCCCCAGTCCATACAACAGGGTCACCTTACAATCGTGAGGTGGTGATCGCCCACACTCACTCAACGTATTGTCCGCTTTGGGCGGTCGCCCCCTCACGGCTTTATTCCCCACTGAGACGCGTCATTCCACTTCGAGGTCCTTGAGCATAACATCGTGAGATGTATGTATTTTACACAATTCACATATACGTTCTCATCGTATCATAATATATTAGCATGCTCACTTGGTGCAACTTAAATAAATTACAATGCATTTCTCAAGATGCAAGCACCGACATTTATATGATTCTATATGTTTAGTGAGCATAAATAATTCATAGCACATAACACACAAATCGCAATAAGATTTCAGTCCAAACAGGTACTATTCTCGATCACATCAAGTCAATCTTATATCTTACCAAAACTTACCCTCATCGTCTTTTCTATGATATTTTACTAGACTTGATATGAAATTGAATAATTATCGAATAAAGATTTCTTTCATCTCTTACGAGATGATACTAGTGAGATTTATTTAACCCACTTACCTCGAGGTTTAATCGTTTCTTCCTGACCTTTTGGAATCCGAAATCAAGTCCTCAACCGTTCCAATTCACTACACATAATCCATTAACATTTTCGATAAGTTTTTATCATTATGTTTAATCACGTACTTAAAACAAGGATCTAAAAAAATGCTATTAATTTTAAGTAACTATTAATCTAAGGCTATCTCCTTATCGTCAATTACAACACATCCATGGTATGAGTCCTCATGTACATATATATTTATATATGTTTAAACACCTATGTGTTTATATCTCTGTGTATATTCTAATATATATATATATATATATTTACCCATGCTCATCTCTTTTCCTCTCCTTATCAATATTTATTACGTATAAGTAAATATATATTTATACATTTATATCATTTTTAATGACACATAACATATTGATCATCATGATATATGTACATCTATATATATATATACATATATATATATCCATATCTCTATCAATCTCAATAATATATCTTAGAGCAAAATTAATCGAAGCCACTTGTACATTGAGAATTTATTCATTTATATTCTATTTATCATACTAACGATATAAATTTGCATGTGTGTGTATATAATTATATACTTGTATCCATCCTAAACCGATGTATGGTTTCGTACCTTTAAAAATAATAATAATAATAAAAAAACTTCTCCCATCGAATTTAATATTGCCTCTTCTCCTTATCATTTCCTCATTCATTTTTTTTTCCTAAAAAATCCAGCAGCACATATTAACTAACTTCATGCTTGTATTAATTAAATTTAATAGCTATTTATTTATTTATTTTTATAAGTCATATAACTACATTTAATTATAGTCAAGTTTTCTTCTCCATTTCACTATCATTCACGCCACCATCACTCTTTCCCTTAATGGCCGACTGTTTCTTCACTAAATTCACATTTTATTTAACTTTAACACAAGGCTGTCCATATTTAATTTATTTCATATTTTTTATTAGTCAATTTTTTTTATAGCTATTCCTAGTCTATGATCAGCCCTCATTGTTGACCTTTCTTAGCTGGTTACCCAATAGTCTCCTAATGCTTATTCACGCCATCTAGAATCAAACCCCCTCAAGCATTCACGTCACACACACCTATGCACAGCCAGAATTTCAGCCCTTAAAATTCCATAATTAAAAACCCCTACGTGTTATCTATCAAGCTTCAATTAAATCAACAATTATACATATCTTCTACTCATTCAAACCAAGCATAAACAAAAATTCTAAAGCAAGAAACCATGGCTGTGAACTACTTGTGCAAATTTGGTTCTGTCCAGCTCCCAGAATAGCCCACTTTGGTGGTTTTTGGCTGAGCTTTTTGGGGGTTTTTTGAAGCTCTTAAGATGGAAAGGAATTTCTATGAAAGGACCTAAGTGATTTAGTGAAGGAAATATGGATTCTACTTGGCTGACGTGAGGAACGATTTGGAGAGGGAGAAGAAAAACGTGAGACTGCAGCAGCTCCTCCTCTTTTCCCAATGGTTGTTCACGATGGTGAGGAAATGGCTGCACCTACCTTCCTCTTCTTTCTCTTCCCTTCTTCCCTTTCGGCCTCACTTTTCTTTCCTTCTTTTTTTTTTCTCGACTACACCTTTCTCTTCTTCCTTTCCTTCTCAACTTTAGTTTTCTTTCCTTCTTTTCCTAGTTCTCGTTCGTGCCTCTCCTCCTCTGTTTACATTCTCTTTTCTTTTCTTTTCAAAGTTTCTTTGAGAAACTTGTTATTGTTGTTGCCGAGAAATGCTAGTGGAGTTTGATGGGAGAAAGTCCCATCAAACTCCACTAAGCCTTATTTTAACTTATTTTAAATTTTGTTTTTGTTTTAAATTTTCTATTCTTATCTTAAATATCTATAATTCATATAATTTATAATTGTCTTTAAATAATATATATTAATATATATATACCAACATATATTCATATGTATTTATTTATTTATTATATTCTCTACATATAATATATATATATATGTACCTATATTTTAAACCTTAATTATAAAATATATACATACACATAACCATATATATATATATATATATATATTTTCTTGTCTATTATATTTTTAGTATAAGTATGTGTGTGTGTGTGTGTGTGTGTGTGTGTGTGTGTGTATATATATATATATATATATATTCCTCCTTTCTTTTAAAAATTTACATATATATATATATATATATATACACACATATTTAACACTCAATATGTCTATATATATGTATTCCTTATTTTTTTATTTTAACTATTTTAATATTCAAGTATACTACATTTCCTTTAGTATACTTGTGCTTTCGTTTTATTAAAACAAGTATACATATACATTTTGTGGAATATATGCATCTATTTGTTCTTCTACAATTCTTGAACTTAGTTATAGGATTTCTCAACTACATAAAGGTATAATTTATCTATTTTCTAATTTCACTAATTTGAGACTTCATTCTCATTACTTGACATAAGAATAATAATTACAAAAATATATCTCAGTACTAGCTTATCTTATGTCTTTTATTTATTCACTAATATGGTACAAAATTTCGCAGTCTTTACATCTTTCCCACCTTAGGAAATTTGGTCCTCCAAATTCTCCATGTCTATCTAAAATAGGTGAGGGTACTTCTCTTTCATTAAGCTCTCTAACTTCTATGTAGCTTCCTCTGAAGAGTGGTGCTGCCAAAGCACTTTAACCCAAGGAATTGTCTTAGACCTTAATATCTTATCTTTTTCGTCTAAAATCCAAATAGGTCTCTCGATATAACTTAAGTCCTCCCTGATCTCCAACGACTCATATTCAATAACATGGGATGGGTCCGGATGATACTTCCTTAACATTGACACATGGAAGACGTTATGTACACCTGATAGCTTTTGGGGTAATGCTAGTCGATATGTTACGTCACCAATCCTCTCCAGTATTTCAAACAGACCAATATACCGAGAGCTCAACTCTTTTTGTTACAAAATCTCATTATGCCTTTAGACGGAGAAATCTTCAAAAACACTTTATCTCCAACTTAAAATTCCAAGGGCTTTCTTTGACTATCCGCATAGGTCTTCTGTCCACTTTGGACTGTCCTATATCATCTTTTAAGTAATACTGCTAGCATACTTTCAACATCAAAATTACTTTTAGACCACTACATATCGTCATTCATCATATATTTATACTTCCTTAAAATTTCTTATTAATTCGGGAGTTTTCAATTTCATTACTCTTCACATAATAGTTGATTTACACTATTCATCACTCGTTTTCTCCTTCAGTGCCAAGTCAATATACTTTGGTAACTATTATTTACTTGATTTAATCAGTAGTATGTAATTGTCCTAGTAGCCTTCAAATCTCATGCATCCACTCCCTCATCATATCCTCGAGCGTTTCTATACTACGCTCAAATATTCACATCAGTACGTAGCGGTGCTGTTAGTAATTTGGAATCCGAAAGCCTTTTGCTATTTTCGATAAACATATAGCTACTTAGAGATTTCCATCCCATATAAGGCTTACTGGAACTTCACATGCATTCTCACTGTTTTATCATCATATTTCAACTATGGCACTAAAATATCTAGGAGCCTAATAACGGAAAAGTGATTTAATTTGGACAATCAGTCCATAATAACTTCCATAGCATCCTATACCTTTTGGATTTTTTTATTATCCATAATACTCATTTTCATATTACTTTAACCAATGCTAGAGTTTATTTTCAGACTTTAATACTAGCCATCTCTGGCTGTAACTGAAATATTTGGCAATCATTTTCTCTCAATATCATGTAGAATTCATTCCATCCCTTATTCTTATGGTATACTCAATATCTCTTAAGTTTTAGAATATACTATGGAATGTAATCCTTTCATAATTTAGAGTCTATAGATGACTAATCAAATCATCAATTTAATCACCACATTACCTATATAATTTCACCATTTCTATCATTTGGAGGTGGTTATATCTATATAACATTTTTCCATTCACATTACCAGCAGTAAAAATGTAATTCATTTATTTGCTCCTTTAAGTATCATTAAATTTCCTCTATCAAGTTTGGCTCGATCTTACATCTAGCCATAATCATGTGATAACCAAAAGAAATCACTTTTAGTCTTAATTTGGGAACTGCTTCATACTCATGTTCCCTAGTCCTCATGTAATTTGATCTTCTTATTACATTTTTATCTCTTCACTCTCATCACTTTATCCATGTATGGTCTAAAAACCTCATTCATTAGGCTTACATACCTCACATGGTATTTCATTAATCTTGAAAATCTCAATAGGAACTCGTAAGAATTTGTCAAGTTCTAAATATTATCTTATGGGTATCAGTCTCCAACTATTAATTGATGGCGCCTTGTATAGAGACTGGTCTTATGAATTCCTTATACATCTTTGATCAAATCTAGTAAGATATCAACTCCATGCAGATGAATATTTGTTCTTAATAAGAACTTATTAAGTAATTGCAATTTAATTCACAATTATAAATCATCCTCAAATCACATCTGTATTTCCATTATTTACACCCATACAAGTGAATTTCATTATCCACACGTTTTCCAAAGTTAATTTCTTAAGCTTTTCGGGTTCTTTCAATGTTCTTTGATACAAGCTTAGATATAGATTCCATATCAACAGTTGAGTCGATGTTAACCCGATCTTTCAAATCTATATTACTCTGAAAATTTATCAGAAATAACATCCGATACTTTTTAATTATAAATCTCATACCATTTTGGACATTTTGTCTTTGTGTCCTATCATTTCACTATATATCCTCAAGGCAGAGATACTTAACATTTAACTCATTTTAACACATATTTTGCCTTAATTCACCTATTTACTTATACTTCACAGCGTATCAATCATCTTAATTAGTCTGCTGTATTAAATATAACTATTTAACTAACACATTTCATAGCTAACTGATTCATTATTGTAATTCACTTTGAAATTATTTTTATTTAATAATTCAGGTTAGCTATCATCTTTTTCTGTTCTTACAGTCACTTTACAGTTCTTATACATATTCTTCAAATTTATAATACTCCAATCAGCATACCATTTTGCAAAGCATATCTCAAAATGCTTCAGTTCTATAAATATCTGTTTGATACTGAGAAATAGACTGAATGTATACAACCAAATTTAACAGTACTGATATAAATTTAATCAACTATGCATATCACTTTTTCAATCATCTTTAATAATCATCTCATCTTTCATAATATCCAATGATCCCTTAATAAACATCCCGTCAATACACTTTTAATTCAGACCCTTAAGGATCAATAACAGGGCTAATCATCCTGCAACTTCCTACTATAAACATTTTGAGTCGCATTCCTAATCTAAGTGTAGTTAGGATTAATAATCGGAACCGTTATACACATATTACATTTCTTTATACCATCAATAACTTCATCATTACTAATGACTTCAAGATCAAATTGGTTTTTATCACAATTTAGAACATAGTCCAACATAGGGACATATTTGTCATTTCAAAATTTATTTCTGTTTCTTCAATATAAATTTAACCAATGATCTTAATATCCATATAGTTTCTAAATCGTAAAACTTTAATAGTATGATATTCAAACTTCTACATCCTTCAAACTCCAACTCATCATATAGCTCATTTCTCATTCATGAGTCTTGACCGGTATATCACGTCAATCTCTGACCATGTAGGCCCTTATGCCTTTACTGGTATTACTCCACTATATTTAGAACAAAACAAATGAGCACTTATTGCTTCGTCATCTGTAAAAACATATTATATGTGGATTAGGTAGGGACGAAGTTACGGTTTTCTTATAGCAGGGTACATTAGTACGATCGGTGGCCATCCCGTCCATATCCAAGATGACACCAAGGTTGTAATTCTGTAATATTAGCAAATCTGCTATTAGCTCTCTATCTCCCACCTTCACTTTATACTTATGATACACGCTCATTCTTTTGAGGTTCTTTGAAAGACGTGCTAGCAACAACCAATAACTTAGAAGTTTTGACTCTATGTGCAAGCTACTTGTAAAAGCACATGTTATAATAAGGAGTTGAGCTTGTTGCACTAGCTCGACTAACCACTAACTACTATAGTAGGGTTATCATTATCTTATGATCCTGCTCCATTCTAGCCATCCTCAACACCCTATTATCTGGGTAGGAATGAGTTGAATATGATAGTAATAAGGGTGATAATAGTGATGGGGTTGCAAATGAAATCAACTATCTTTAAGCTGATTTTCTGGGTCTAATTCTATACCCAGTCCCCCCTCAATTCCGAATTAAATCAGAATAGAAACTACACCAAGTGTAGACCCATTTTAGTATAAGACAATTAATAGATAATTTTCCAAACATATATTTCACAGTACATGGGATGTAACACCACAAATGATCTTAACTACACTAACACGTACTAGACAAACCCTGCTCTGATTCCATTAAATCTATCACGACCCGAAGGCCAATGACGTCCACTTAACATATACCTTATTGCTTTTGAAAAATTACAAACCAAATTTTTTTCTTTTTTATTTACGGTTTGTATTCGGTGTTAGTGTAGCAACTAAATCAAATCTTGCCCTAATAATATTATATCTCTAGCTATGTCATACTTCTTAAAGTGATTTTAATCATTTTAACATTATTTTCACTTATCCAAAAAAACGAGTCGAAAACCTTCCTCTTGTATTTTATCGCTTTCCCCAGTAAAATCACCTGCATTAAAATACATTTCAATCTTTCATAACACAGCCAACTTTAAATCCCAGAATTCACATCATCATACATCACATGTTTCTCAAGGATCTAAACCAGTAATAATTCCACATTTTGCAGTTTATACGTATTTCAAAATATATATATCTAATCTCGGATCATACGCGATAATCACATAGACTTACATAATAATCTAGTGCGATCCAAAGTTACATCCCATATTTCTTCCTAGTACTGTGAAATTAAAGTTTGTATAACTATCAAAAATGATATACCATTGTATACCTCAAAAGCACATAAGCAAGGCTCGGAGAACGTAGACGAGTACCACAGCTAGGTACAGTTCCTGAAAGAGCCTATATGAAGCCTGAGTTAGACATCAACCTGTATGATCTATAGATGTTAAATTTAAAGGGTGAGCAAATCCACGGCTCAGTAAGTAGCTTACATAAATACAGACTAGGCTCATATCGTAAAACACGATCATACATGCACGAACTCTATAAAATAGCATGTATGCATTATATCAAGATTAGCTACTAGCTTGTATGTACAACAGATTACATAAGCTCATTTATGCTTTTCTTCATTTCTTTAACTCACACAATATCATTCTTTTTGTCCCTTTTTATCGATATGGTTAACTGTGAAGGAAATAACCATTTCAAATAGCACATAATTCTATAGCATAATATAAGTATAGTTCAACAATTATTCTCATTCTCTGTCATATGTATAATATCTATTTATCTAATGATAGTCATCACATTCATAGATCACAATCATTTGTTCATTGCCTCAATGGCATATGATTTCCCATAATTCATCAGTACACGTGCAGCACTTAGCTCTCAAAGGATTCTAGAGGTGGCTCCCATAGTTCCGAAGAATTTATGTAGCACGTAGGTCCTCTGAGTTCTCTAGAGGTGGCTCACACAGTATAAAAGATCGAGTTTTACTCCGGTTTACCGCTATGACTTATGTTTTCAAATGGTTCATCGATACACGTGTAGCACTTAGCTCTCAAAGGACTTTAGAGGTGGCTCCCACAGTTTCGAAGAATTTATGTTGCACGTAGTTCCTTTGAGTTCTCTAGAGGTGGCTCATACAGTACAAAAGATCGAGTTTTACTCGGGTTGGCCTCTATGGCACATACTTTCTAATGGTTCATCGAAACTCGTGTAGCACTTAGCTCTCAAAGGACTCTAGAGGTGGCTCCTACAGTTTCGAAGAATCTATGTAGCACGTAGTTCCTTTCAGTTCTCTAGAGGTGGCTTACACGGTACAAAAGATCGAGTTTTACTCGGGTTGGCCTCTATGGCACATACTTTCTAATGCTTCATCGAAACTCATGTAGCAGTTAGCTGTCAAAGGACTTTAGAGGTGGCTCCCACAGTTTCGAAGAATCTATGTAGCACGTAGTGTGATAACCGCAAATTTTCTATTTTTGGAAATTAATATTAAAGAAAATAAATAAATTAAAGTAAATAAATAAATTAAAGTAAATAAATAAAATTTATTTACGAGATGGAATATCGTTGAAATTCTGGAAATTAAGGAAGTGATGAAAATTAGAAATTTAGTGCAAGACATTTAAATTTTGAAAAAAATAATGAAGAGAAGCAAATATTATTTGGTTAAGTTAAAATCCAAATAAAAATAGAATGCGTATAAAAATATATTTATATAATTAGATTTTATAAATATTTTACACATGTTTTTATACAAATACGTATGTATGTAAATGCTATATAGTATATATTTATATACGTTAGTATATAGGAATATATATACTATTTCATAAAGTTAAATAATATATATGTATACAATTATAATGTTTTATGTATATATAAAATATATATACATATATGAGAATGTAAAATATAAATTTTACATTAAAAGTTGTATAATTATATATTGTAAATACAACATATAAATATGTGTAAAGGTTATTAAAATTTTTAAGGATATAAATATACATATATATATACTAGATATACATTTTGTAATACATAATATACATATATATAAATGTATGTACCTCTTTATATATATATATTATATATATAGTACAATACTATATATAAATTAATATTATTATATTTAAAATGTATAATATAAATATAAAGTATATATATTGTTATATTATATATATATATATACACACACACATACATACATTATATAAATATAATATATATTATGATATAGATAAAAATAGAAAAGAGGATAAAATAAAAAAGGAAAGAAATAGGAAGAATCAGGACAGAGCCCGATTCCTTCCCAGCCAAAAACCACCGGCAACAAACCTGCCACTGCCAGCGGGATAAGAGAGAAGAAGAGAAGGGAACAATGCCGGTGATGTGAGAAGAGGAGGCCGGCGGCGGGAAAAACGAAAAACAGAAGCGGAATGGAGGACACGAAACGGAGGAAACTAGGAAGAGAAAAGAAAATAGGAAACGACGGTGCCGGCCGATTTGGCCACCGCCATTGCCACCGAAGCACCGCCAGAGGAAAAGGAAGAGGAAGGATGCCACCTGAGGCGCGGTGAATGGTGGAGGAGGGCCGGCGAAGAGGCGGAAGAAACCGAAGGAAAATCGACTCGATCCACCGCCGTGCCGTCGATCTAGGGCAAACGGAGGGCACCGGTAGCTTCGCCGTGCCGTCAGCCAGCTAAAGGCCGCTTGAACTGTCGATGAACCGGTCGCCGGTGAGGAACCGGCCGCCGGTGAGGAACCGGCGGGAGGAACAGTGACCAGTCTGAAGCGGTCTGACCGGGAAAGGAAGAGGAAAAAGAAAAGAAAAAGAAAAGAAAAAGGAAAAAGAAAAAGAAAAGAAAGAGAAAGAAAAGAAAAAGAAAGAAAGAAAAAGAAAAGAGAAAAAGCAAGAAAAAGAGGAAAAAAGAGAATTTCGGGAATTCGAAGATTCTCGGGAAGTTGGTGTAATGCCCCGTTACCACATTTTTCACCTTATTTTACACAATTTATCCGGTTGGGCTGTCTGTGATACTTCACTTTACACTTGATGTTAAACAATTTAATAAAATATTGTTAACATTATACACATCCCCTATCTTAATTACAAATATGTAGTACTGTAGACATGTCCAAATACAGAAAATAAATGATCGTACCTGATATATCTTAGTCAGTCTGTCACATTGTCCATTATGTGCAGCCGTAATCCACAAATATTGGATCTCACCATCATCAAAACCTGAAATGTTAAAATTGGGGAGTGAGCAAACCACGGCTCAGTAAGAGAGTTATATGTCACACTTGATATTCAGCTATATATATGCTGAAAATAATTTTTTTCATTTTATTTAAAATCTTCCTAGCTGGCTCTAGGCACACATGTAGGAAAGATACTACAGTCGGCTAGGGATCCAGATAGAGTAAGGCAGGTATTTTGAAATACCTGACTTGTTCCGGAACTTAGAAGCAACTGTAGAGAGTACTATTTCCGTTGTTTTCAAAACGGTATAATTTTTCGTTTTTCCACGGAGTAAACCACTATTTCTTTTCACATCCAGTATACTTTAAAACACGTGGTAGTTCAGTAATAAAAATAGTGGTTTACTTCTCTTCTCTTCATTACAGTAAAACACGTGACAGTACAATGGTTCGCAAATATCCAATCATTGGATAAGTACTTTTGCGATTATTTTTATCTTAGAAATAATTCTTATGTTATTCTTTTAGAATAAACATTTATTTCTCTTTTCAAATCAGTAACCGTATCGTACAGTTCAGTAAAATAGTATATTTATTAAAACAATAATTCGATACGGTTCAATCAGTAGACTAATAACAGTAGCTACCAGTTCATAAAACAGTATAAGGTAGCTTTCAGTTCAGTAAACAGTAAATGGTAGCTTTCAGTTTAGTAAAACAGTAATCAATGGCTACCATTTCAGTAAACAGTACAGTTCAGTAACATAGTATTTTGGTACGATCTTTCATCAGTAACAGTAAACAGTAAACAGTAGTTCAGTACAGTAAACAGTACAGTAAATAGGATTCCGTAAATCCTTTCAGTAAACAGTAAACAGTAAGTGAGACTAGGCATCACCCTACAATCAAATCATGCTATCTCGTCTACTAGGGACACAGTAACAATAGTGAGATCTATAGCCATGATCTATAATATGTCCTCGGTGTACGCTTGCTAGGCGACAATCCGGGACACTGATGACTAGCTGGTCAATCAACCACGTGACAGTAACAGTATATGTGATACATGAAACTCGGGGCCTAAGTCTCAAAACAGTGTAAAAATCGTACCTTAGCCTTTATGGATTTCAAATACCGTAAATCAAATATCCATAAGGCTCACATGTAAATATAATCACCTTTATGAAATTTATAAAATAAATAACATTTTTCAAATTATTTCATAAAGGTATATATCTTGTTTTCTATACGATGAAGACAGTTTGAAAAATCATCACTGAAAGTATAGAAGGGCAAAACTGTCTTTTTTCACAGTAAAACACATATGCACGCTTTTTCGTGCATTCAATCGAAAACATGGTTTTATAATTATCGGAATTTCAAACAAATCATTTTTATAATTTATGAAAATAAATTATTTATTTTCTAACTTTAAATTCCCATCACCATGTTTTCTTCTAAAAACACGGGTAGAGACCTTTAGTCTCGAAATCATAGTTTTTCTTCATTTCTTAACCTTTATGAAATTTTCATAATTAATTATTTCTATAATTAAAATCATAAAGGTTTTATGTAAAATCAAGTGAATATTTAAAAATATTTATAAAAATATTCACTTTAGTCTCTTGTTCATTTTCATCTCGTTTCACGTGAAATATCACTTACCAAGTGAATTTTTGGTGATTTCCTTTTCACCATTCTCGAAAACATGAATACTTTAAAATTAAATATCACTATAGTCATGTTTTATGAAATGTATTTAATTTCTCGATTTTCGTACCCGAAAATCGATTAACGTGAAATCAAATCTTTTATTTTGGTTTTCGGTGATTTTTGGTAAATTTCAATAATTTTTCGATAATTTTTAGGCAATATAACGGCTGCCGATTTGGCTAGCCTCCTGCACGAAAAATACAGTTTATATTTCTCAACCGGTATTTCACCACAATTTAAAACCGATAAATCACCACAAATTTCAAAACCAATCATTATAAATTGCATTTAGAAATTAAATGCATAATTTAAAACATGTGGCCAAATATCTTTACATGCGGCACATGTCTCCCTTACCTGTCTCGGGTCGGCGACTACCTCTCGAAGGTCGCGCCCGTGTTCACCTCGCCCGATTCCATCGGCTCGGTTACTGAGAGAATTTTCTGAAAATTAAATTCTAAAATTTAGAATTTTTTCATAATTATTTAAATAATTTAACACTTTTCGGGATTTCTTACCGATTCCCGTAATTTTCGAATTCTCGAGAATTTTTCAAATTCTCGAAATTCCTTTTTCTTTTCTCTTTCTTCTTTTTCTTCCTTCTTTCTTTTTCTCTTTTCTTTTCTTTTTCTTTTTCCTTTTTCTTTCCTTTTTCTTTTTCTTTCTTTCCTCGCCGGTTCAGGCCCTTCAGACCAATTGCCTTGCCCTCACCGCTGGTTCTTCTCCGGCGATCGGTTCTTTGGCGGTTTAGTGGCTCAACAGCTGGCCGGCGTCAAGGCGAACCTATCGATGGCCTCAGCTCGGCCTGGATCGACGGCACGGCGACGGATCTACTCGGTTTTTGCCTTGGTTTCTCTCCTCCTCCGTCGGCCTTCCTTTGCCGTCGTTGGCCTTACCGGTGGCTCTTTTCTCCTTCCCTTCACCTCCACCGAGGTCGAGGTGGCTGTAGCGGTGCGAAGATCGGCCGGCACCACCGTTTTCTTCTCCTTCCTTCCCGGCTTCCGTCGGTTTCTCCTTCGATTTTTCCTCCTTTTTCGTTTCGGGCTACCGCCGGTCACCTCCCTCTTCTTTCTTCTTCACCGACTCGCCCTCCCTTTCCTTCTCTCTCTCTCCTTTCTCCGACACAGTGGCTGGTCACCCTTCGAGGGGAAGAATCGGGTTTCCTGATTCTTCCTTCTGTTTCTTCTTCCTATTTTTGCTTTCCTTTCTAATTTTAGTATATAATATACCATATTATATACTATCATTTATATTTTATACATATAATATGTATTATCACTTTATATATATATATATATATAGTATTATATTCTGTATATATATATATATATATCATATCAAGATATATTTATATTATGTATTAACAAATAATAACTAATATATATTTATATACTTTAAGTTAAATAACATCTATATATATTTGTATAGATGTAATCATAAAATTTTATATATATATATATATATATATATATTCAAATTGTAACATAAAATAATATTTACTTTTCTTCATATATATATATATATATATATATATACACATAAAATGTAATATTTATATACATATGTATTATCTAAAATTTGTCAAATAGTATATATATATATATATATATATATACACACATGTATACCAATGTATAATTATATATATATATATATATATAAAAATATATATACCATACAATATTTTAAATATATATGTATTTGTATAAAACACATTTATATAATATATAATTATATAAACACATTTTCTATTTTCCTCATTTTCCTTATTTAATTGGGATTTTAATTTATCCAAATTAATTTTCCTCTCTCCATTATTTTTATTTTCACTTCCAATTTAATTTCCTTTACACGAATTTCCCGATTCTTTCACTTCCTCAATTCTCAGGATTTTTCACTAATATCTCGTTCTCACAATTTTATTTCTTTCCACTGATTTATTCTCTCCAATATTTATTTCCAATAAATGAAAAATTTACGGTTATCACATTCTCCCCACCTTAAGAAATTCGGTCCTCCGAATTTAACTTAAGTCCAAATGTGGTATATGCCGTATACTTACGACTTCTGACCTCTAGATCATTCTCCAAGTAATACTGCTAGTACACTTTCAACATCAAGAGTACTTTAGACCACTACATGCTGTCTTTCATCATATATATCTATACTCCCGTAAGTTCATTCATCAAATTGGGAGTCATTCATTTCATTCCTCTTTTCACATAATAGTCCATGCACAGTATTTTTCATGTCACAGCTACTCTATGTTGTTCATCATCCATTTTTCTCACTTAATGCCAAGTCGATATAGTTTAAAACTATCAATCACACATGTCAGTTAGTTATATGTAATTGTCCCAGTAGCTTATACATCTCATGCATCTGCTCTCTCAATGTATCTTCAAGCGTTTCAATATTATGCTAAGATATTTACATCAGTACCGAGTGATGCTATCAATACACTTGGGATCTCAAAGCTTTTTGCTATTTCTCATTAAGCATATGGCACCTCAAAGACTCCAATCACATGTAATGCTCACTGGAACTGTACATATACATCTCCACTGTTTCTCACTCATACTGCGACTAAGGCACTAGAGAATAGAGGATTCCGATAATGGAAATTGATTCTATTTAGGTCATTAGTCCTTAATCACTTCCATATCATTATATCTCTTTTGGACTCTTTATTGTCCACAACATTCATTTTATCAAGGCTGCATCTCACTTGCAGACTTTATTATTGATCATCTCTTACAATCATAGCTCATGAGACAATCATGTTCTCTTCATGTAGTATGGTCATTCGATTATTGAATCCTCAATTATCCATTTAATCACCACATTATCCATATAGTTCCACCATTTATCATTTCAGGGTGGTTATGTGTATGTATAACACTTTTCTATTTAGATACTGGCAGTAAACATATCAATTATCTTACTCCTTTGAGTAGCATTTCTTTCACTGATCAAATTTGGCTTGATTTTTAAAAAGATAACAAAATTTCATACTATATTAGTGAATGAATAAAAGACATAGGATAAGCTAAGCTTTGAGATGCACCTTGTAATTGTTGTTATTTCAAGTTATGAGAATGGAGTTTCAAGTTAGTTGAATTAGCAAATAAATGATTTATACTTTTGTATAAATTAGAAATTTTATGAAAGAGTTCAAGAGATATATAAGGATAAATAGATACATATATTCTACAATATATATGTATATTTGATTTAATAGAGCAAAGGACACAAGTATACTAAAGGGAATGTAGTATACTTAAACATTTAAAATATTTAAAATAAAGTAAGGAATATATATATATATATATACACATATATACATATATATATATACATATATATATATATACATATTGAGTATTAAACATGTATATATATATATATTGATATATGTAAAATTTAAAATAAAGAGGAATATATACATATACACATATCTCCACTAAACATATATTAGACATAAAAATGTACATATATGTTGATAAATGAAAGTATACATATTATATATTTAATGCTTGAAATAGAGGTAGACATACATATTATATGTACGGAAATACAACCAAACAAATAAATATATATATATATATATATATGAATACATATATATATTTATTAGTTATGTAACTATAATTATAGATTATATAATATAGATAGTTGTGATAAAAATAATTTAAAATAAAAATAAATTTTTAAATATAAAATAAAATAGATTAAATAATAGGTTTAGTGGAGTTTGATGGGACTTTTTCCTATCAAACCCCACTAAGCAAAGCCACCATCGTCCATCATGATTATCACCATCGGAGGCTTATCAAATAAGCCATGTGCAGAAACTGAAAATGAATTGGGAAAGGAAGTGAGGCACGAGAAACAGAGAGCTGAGAGTTGGGCTAAAACGTGAAAGAGTAGAGAAGGAGATCTCGGCAAGGAAGGAAAAGAAAAGAGAAGAGAAGGATAAGTGGACCATGTGTCAAATTTTTATTGGTTAAAACTTAAATAAGAGAAGACCACTTCAGCCAAAAAATTTACCTCCATCACCGACTCAACCCAGTTGCTCTCTGTTTCACGTTTTGCTCCACCTTTTTTTTTTATGGGTTTAATCTATAAAAAAAAAAAAATTTCCTCATGATTTCCTTGCTACACGCCATTACTTCTTCATCAACTCATTCAATTATTTTCCCAACATCATTCCTCACCATAAGACCTCCTCAAATCTGGGAATTAATGGCTGAATTGCAGCAAATAAAAGCTAGAATTTACTGCTGGTAGAATCGGTTTGAAGGTGAGCAGTTTGGCTGGAGTAGGAAAGGTAAATATGGTGATGGTTCTTTCAATTTCAGCCATGATTCTTGATTTAATTATGCATGGGATATGTGTTTGAAACATTAAAATGAAAAAAAAAATCGGTACTGAAGCTTCATGTTAGTTCGGCTGTGAATGGGAAAATAGGAAATTTATGCAATTTTAATATATGTTGGTAGGAATTAGTTAAGGATGATGAAATAAGCTTGAATTAAACTGGGAGTGAATGTTAAATTTCAAAACTATAGAAGTGGTTTGATGGTTGTATAAAACAGGGAATGGCGTGAAGACATTTGATGGAGTAGAAAATAAGGTTGAATAGAATAGATAATAAGGCTGAATAGAGTAGAAAATAATAGCTGACTAGAGTAGAAAATAAACACATGGGGAATAGCCAGGCCAAGAAGGAAAATTGTTGAGTGATCATGGTGAATGGTGGCGTGAATGGTCAACAATGGAGGCTGCCATAAAACTTAATTGAAAGATGAATTTAGTTAATATGTGTAGCCGGCCATGAAAAATTTGAGAGAAGATGCAGCTGACTTTGAGGTATAAATAGCGGGAAAATAATGCTGATTTTAGTGGCAAAAAAATGTAAATTAAATTTTTATGCAATGTAATAATAACCATGGAAATCATAAGCAAGTGAATTAATAGGTTTGGCTTAGTAAAAAGGCCATTCGGCCATCAAAGGAAATGATGATGGTGACGTCTCATGAAGTAAGCTACCATAGATTGTTTTAAAGGAAGTATATCGATTTTAATATAAGATTGGTAAGATAAAGGATGAATGAAAATGACCAAATTTCAATTCTAGAAGAAAATAAGTTTGGAAAAGGGAAGAAAGGAAAGGCATTAACCAAAGAGAGGAGAAGGGGTAGGTTCTGTTTTAAAGGAAATCAAATACAAGTTTCGGAATGGGAGCTAATGCTTCAGAGAAAAAAGGAAGAGCTGCTGGAAGATTTGGGTAAATAAGATATTCTTCTAACCTTACAATGTTTATTTATTAAGTATGAAAATGAAATTACGATAAATTGAACCAAATGGGCACTCTATGGACGAAGGATTGATTTAATTCCATCTTGATGTTCTGTTTCTAGGTTGTAATTAAAACGTTCAGTTTAAATGTTATACAAGGATATAAATTCTGAAAAAAATTATGGTAGATAGTCTTTTAAGTTAGGAGAAAGTCAGTTTTGGAATTTCTTGATTTGGATTTCTATAACTTGAGATATGTACAAGTGAGTGCAGGATACTCTATGCAGAAACGTGAATCATGGGTCTGACTTTGAAAAATTGTAGAAAATAGCCTACGATGAATTAGGTTGCAAGCTTTACATTTCTAGAAAGGTAATTAAGTTAGGGTTGTGATGATTCTGGGTTTGCACCAATTGGATATGTGTATAATTAAATATGAAGTATTTTGTGCAAGTAGGTCAGTGTAACCCTGTGCCTGAAAACTGCCGGAGCATGGTGCAATTTTGGAAAATTGCTGATGTTGATATAGGAAGAATTAAATCATGAACTTTACATTTCTATATATGGAAATGAGTTAGCTTTCATCTAGTTTTGGAATTTGTGGATTTGGAATTATGTAGCTTAGGCTATGTACATATGAATGCAGGATACTCACTGCAAGGTACAAACAGCCTAGTGTCAACTTCAAAAATTCCTAGAAAATAATTCAGATGGAGTTTGATTGCAAACTTTACATTTTTAGAAAACTAAATGAGTCAAGATTGATATGGTTTTGGGTTTGTACAAATTACATATCCCTATGATTAGTAATATAAATTTCAATGAATAGAGGTCAGGAAACTATCTTACCTAATGTGCCAGATTTGGACCAAAGTTTGGAAAATTATTGGAAATGGCACAAGATGAATTAAGGAGTAAGCCTTATACTTCTGAATAGGAAACTGAGTTAGAAGTAATGTAAAATTTACGGCTTGACGATTAGATTCCGAAATTTTTACAAAAAGCTAACAAGGCTTTGTAATGTTTTGTTTAAAGTCTAAGTACATATATATATTTGTCTAAATGCATATGCTTATGCATAATGTATATTTGTACGAAGAAAGAAAAAATGGGATGAGCATAGATAAACAAGTATATATCTATAATATATATATATATATATATATATTGGAATATACATATAGATATAAACACAACAATGCTTAAAACATATATATATATATATGTATATAAGGACTCGCACCATGGGTACGTCGTAATTAACGATAAGGTGGTAGCTTTAGATTAATAGTTACTCGAAATTAATAGCATTTCTTTAAGGTCCTTATTTTAAGTATGTAACTAAGCACGATGATGTAAACTTATCGAAATGTTAATGGGTTATGTGTAGCGAAACGGAACGGTGCAGAGATTTGAGTACAGACTCAGAAGCGCGAGGAGGATAATTACTAAGCCTCGAGGTAAGTGGGTTAAATAAATCTTACTAGTATCATCTCGTAAGAGATGAAAGAATTCTTATAAAATACTTAATTAAATTCATATAATGTTTTGGTTGGACATTACGAATAGGACTAATAAAGTATGGTAAGATTATAAATCGGACATGGTGTGATCGTGAATAATACTTATCTGAAAAGCGATCTTATTGTGACTTGTGTGATGTGTTATGTGTTATGGTTTACTTGTGATTACTGAGCTTGTTAATATATTGTTATACTTTGAGAATGTATATGTGACTTGAGTACAATACATACATATAGCTCTTGATGTTGAGTTCATAAACCTCAATTAGTACCAAGTCATGTTTGTCGAAAACTAGGAAAAAGGGGCAACCCAAATAAAGACTCGATTTTTATACCGTGTGAGCCACCTCTAGAATCCTTCGGGAACTAAGCGCTACACGAGTTCCGATGTGTTAGTAATCAGTCTAAGTCCTAAAGGCCGAATCGAGCAAAGACTCGATTTCTGTACCGTGTGAGCCACCTCTAGAATCCTTTGAGAACTAAGTGCTACACGTGTTTTGACGAAATATGAGAAATCGTAGGATATTGTGATGATAAGTAAGTGATTGTGATTCGTGAATGCAGCGAATGTCAAAGGATGAAATAAATCTTATGCATATGACATATAATGTGTGTGATTAGAAATCTTATGCATATGACATATAATGTGTGTGATTATTGGATTATGTTTATATATGCCACTCAAACATGTGCTATTTGAATGTTTGTTTCTTTCACACTTAATCATATTGATAAAAAAGAATGATGCCTTGTGAATTTAAGAATGGAATGAGAGCATGAACAAGTTTATGACGTCTGTGTACATATGGAATGGTAATAAACTTTAGTATAATCCATACATGCTGTCTTACAATAACTCAAGCATGTATGATCGTGTTTTACGATATGAGCCTAGTATGTACTTATTTAAACTACTTACTGAGCCGTGGATTGCTCACCCCTTAATTTAACATTTGCAGATAATACGAGTTGATAGTCGGCTCAGGCTTTGTGTAGACCCCCGGGGAAACCGTACCTAGTAGTGGTACTCATTTGCGTTCTCCGGAGCTAGCATTTTGTATTTTGAGGTATACTACTCGTATATCATTTTGATAATCATGTGTACGTTAATTTCACAGTACTAGGAAAGTATATGGGATGTAGCTTTGGATCGCACTAGATTATTATGTGAGTCTAGGTGATTATCGAGTTCGATCCGAGTTCAGATGTACATTTTGAATGATGTATAAACTATTAGATGTGAGCTTATTAATGGTTAATTCTTGAGATGCATGATTGTGTGAATTGTGGGAAACAACAGTTGCCTATATTGTGAAGATTAAAAATGCGTTTTAATGCAGGAAATTTACCTGGGGAACTTGATAAAATTCAAAGGGGAGGTTTTCGACCCGTTTCTTTTGAAATAGTAAATATGGCTAAATTCGTAAGAATCACTTGAGAAGGATGACATAGCTCAAGAAATAATATTAATAGGACAAGATTTGATTTAGATATTGCACTAACACCGAATACAAACCGTAAATATGAAAGAAATAAAAAAAGAAAAAGAAAAATTTGGTTCGTAATTTTCATAAGCAATAAAGTAAGTGTTAAGTGGACGTCATTGGCCTTCGGGTCGTGACAAATTTAATGGTATCAGAGCTTGGTTTGTCTAGTACGTGTTAGTGTAGTTTAGATTGTCTATAGTGCTACATCCCATGTACTGTGAAATTTATGTTTGAATATTTTTCAATTTTGACTTATATTGAGATTGATCTACTCTTGGTATAGTTCATTTTTAATTCGAATTAGAATGAGGAGGATTGGACGTAAAGGTGGGCCCGAAAGGCCACCTCGAAGGCCGACGATGCAACCGTCGACTCCATCTCCCTCATATGCTGGATATGTAATAGGCTACATATAAAGTTAGAAACTTTAAGTTATTGTTGCATACTAGCACTTCATACAAGGAAGTCTTAGATGAAAGAGAATGCTTATCATCACTGTAAAATGAAGGTCAGAGATAAAAATCTAATAGTAGATCCGATATTGTTGCACTTTTACGACATTGGTTTCATTTTAGGTATTGATTGGATAGTTACCCATAGTACTGTCAATGCCTGAATGTTAAATGCTCAATAAGTGCAGAAAACTGTTCTAAATGCATGTGTTTTGCATTGAAATTAAATGATAACAAGGTGCATAAAACGGTTTAGTTGTGGATGGTTTGAAGCCTCAAGAAGTGAGACAATGACCTATAAGGTAGTGTGAGGTACAACAAGAATTGAAAAGGTACAATAGCCAATAGGTAATATTTGGTTGTGGAGATTGATATGGTATGCCTGTCAAGACTTAAGAATTTCGTCTGATGGAATTAATTATGAAGTAATCTAGCATAGTTGGCCTAAGATAGTCATGCAATGATTTGAGATGATCGATTGGAACACGATTTGCTTTTAAAGAGATAGAATTATTGCATCTTATATGATTGATGTAGAAATAGGTATTGATTGAAAGATGTAAAGGAATTCGTTGATATGAAATTGCAGAAACGTATGATGGATACATGAGAATTGTGTTGAGATATAAGTTATGATAGTGCATCCTAAGAATAGTATATATATATATGATCAAGCATTGAAATAAATAAGGGACATGTATGAGAGTTACGTAGAATGATTCATATGAAATGATTTACATGAAATGTTTTAAATTGCATAAAATATGGATTTATTCCAAATGCATATGATGCTTTAATTGTTTTAATTTGCATAAAGTCTTACTATGTTTTTAAATTGCATAAATGATCTTTTATTTATTTTTACATGAACGGTTTATTATTTATTTATGTATCAATGAGTTACTAGTATATGTAAAGTTTTCAATGAGTTTTTAATGAGCTTTATTGTTACCAAATTTAATAATTATCCTTTAATATGATTTATAAAAATATTTTGAGACAGTTGCTCCTTAGTGATCATGCATATTGAGTGTATATGACTGCGAGACCTTGATCAAGTCCACAAATTTATGACTGTGGGAATATGGTCAAACCCACAGGTTTTCACAGTGAGCACCTGACCCGCAAACTATGACAGTCGACGATAGCCACTCGTTACTGATTTTCCCTCTGGGAATATTGTATCATGCATGATTCTATTGGATGTGACTGTCTCCACTTAACTGAATGTGAAATGATTTGGATATTAAAATGATTTAAATACTGATTTGTTGATTTGATAGACAAAAAAAAAATTGTCTAACTTCCTTATGGATTTAAGAGACGTTCAAGATCTCGTATATGTTGAGAAGTGTATGGCCTTCAGAAAACAATGTGATTTAGAAAATAAGTGAATTGGAGACTACATGAATTTCAAATTATTTGACTATTGAAATTTTGCCTCTTTGAATTACATGGACCTTGAGAGTCTAATGAATTAAACCTTGTGAATTTGAACTATATGGATTCAGAACCTACAAGGCTCTTCATATTTCTCACCATTAGAGTTAAAATGAACGCAACATGTTATAAAGAGGTCTTTAAATTGAAATCTGAGATTTTTAGAGCATGTCGTGCAAAATAACAAATTGATGTGAAAGTTAAGACTGGGCGAGATAAGATATTCGAGATCATCAAGTCTTGACATTGATCTTGACCTAGTCTGACAGTTTATGAATTATAAGAATTAATGGTCATAAGATGTGAACTAATGAGATACATTCAAGTTGGTGGGCTTATTGAGTATTGAACTTTGAAAATTATACAAGAACGATTTATCCGTAGAATAAGTGATAATATACAAATTTAATTTTGAAATTTATCAGACTTGAGATGATGTGGTGATAGAGGAAATTTAATGATTCTCAAGGCAGTAAATAAATAAATTACATTTTTACTACTAGTAATGTGAATGGAAAAAAAAATGTTATATAGATAAAACCACCTCGAAATGATAGAAATGGTGAAATTATATAGATAATGTGGTGATTAAATTGATGATTTGATTACTCATCTATGGACTCGAAATTATGAAAGGATTATATTCTATGGTATATTCTAAAACTTAGGAGATATTGAGTATACCATAAGAATAAGGGATGGAAAGACTACTACATGATAAGAGGTATTGAGAGGAAAATGATTGCCAAATATTTCAGTTACAACTAGAAAGGGCTAGTATTAAAGTCTGCAAATGAGCTGTGGCATTGGTTAAAGTAATATGAAAATGAGTATTATGGATAATAAAGAATCCAAAAGGAATAGAATGCTATGGAAGTGATTGCAGATTGATTGTCCAAATTAAATCACTTTCCATTATCAAGCCCCTAAAGTTTCTAGTGCCATGGGCGAAATATGATTATGAAACAATGAGAACGTATGTGAAATTCCAGTGAGCCTTATATGGGATGAGAATCTTTGAGTAGCTATATGTTTATGGAAAATAGCAAAAAGCTTTGAGATTCCAAATTTACTAACAGCACCGCTCCGTACTGATGTGAATATCTGAGCGTAGTATGGAACCGGTTGAAGATATGTTGAGGGAGCGGATGAACGAGATTTTAAAGCTACTAGGACAATTACATACTATTGATTAAATCAAGTAAATAATAGTTACCAAATTATATTGACTTGGCACTGAATGAGAAAACGAGTGATAAATAGTGTAAATCAACTATTATATGAAGAGTAATGAAATTGATAACTCCCAAATTAATAAGAAATTTTAAGGGAGTATAATATAAGATGAAAGACAATATGTAGTGGTCTAAAAGTAATTCTGATGTTAAAAGTATGTTGGCAGCATTATTCAAAAGATGATCTTAAGGTCAAAAATGACGAGCATACAAAACGGTACCACCTTTTAACTTAAGTTAAATTTGGAGGACCAAATTTCTTAAGGTGGGGAGGATGAAAAGACAACAAAATTTCATACTATATTAGCGAATGAATAAAAGACATAGGATAAGCTAAGCTTTGAGATGCACCTTGTAATTGTTGTTATTTCAAGTTATGAGAATGGAGTTTCAAGTTAGTTGAATTAGCAAATAAATGATTTATACTTTTGTGTAAATTAGAAATTTTATGAAAGAGTTCAAGAGATATATAAGGATAAATAGATACATATATTCTACAATATAGATGTATATTTGATTTAATAGAGCAAAGGACACAAGTATACTAAAGGGAATGTAGTATACTTAAACATTTAAAATATTTAAAATAAAGTAAGGAATATCTATATATATATACACATATATATATATATATATATATATATATACACACACATATTGAGTATTAAACATGTATATATATATTGATATATGTAAAATTTAAAATAAAGAGGAATATATACATATATACATACCTCCACTAAACATATATTAGACATAAAAATGTATATATATGTTGATAAATGAAAGTATACATATTATATATTTAATGCTTGAAATAGAGGTACACATATTATATGTACGGAAATACAACCAAACAAATATATATATATATATATATATATATATGAATACATATATATTTATTAGTTATGTAACTATAATTATAGATTATATAATATAGATAATTGTGATAAAAAAAATTTAAAATAAAAATAAATTTTTAAATATAAAATAAAATAGATTAAATAATAGGCTTAGTGGAGTTTGATGGGACTTTTTCCCATCAAACCCCACTAAGCAAAGCCACCATCGTCCATCATGATTATCACCATTGGAGGCTTATCAAATAAGCCATGTGCAGAAACTGAAAATGAATTGGGAAAGGAAGTGAGGCACGAGAAAGAGAGAGCTGAGAGTTGGGCTAAAACGTGAAAGAGTAGAGAAGGAGATCTCGGCAAGGAAGGAAAAGGAAAGAGAAGAGAAGGATAAGTGGACCATGTGTCAAATTTTTATTGGTTAAAACCTAAATAAGAGAAGACCACTTCTGCCAAAAAATTTACCTCCATCACCGACTCAACCCAGTTGCTCTCTGTTTCACGTTTTGCTCCACCTTTTTTTTTTATGGGTTTCATCTATAAAAAAAAAAAAAAATTCCTCATGATTTCCTTGCTACACGCCATTACTTCATCAACTCATTCAATTATTTTCCCAACATCATTCCTCACCATAAGACCTCCTCAAATCTGGGAATTAATGGCTGAATTGCAGCAAATAAAAGCTAGAATTTACTGCTGGTAGAATCGGTTTGAAGGTGAGCAGTTTGGCTGGAGTAGGAAAGGTAAATATGGTGATGGTTCTTTCAATTTCAGCCATGATTCTTGATTTAATTATGCATGGGATATGTGTTTGAAACATTAAAATGAAAAAAAAAAATCGGTACTGAAGCTTCATGTTAGTTCGGCTGTGAATGGGAAAATAGGAAATTTATGCAATTTTAATATATGTTGGTAGGAATTAGTTAAGGATGATGAAATAAGCTTGAATTAAACTGGGAGTGAATGTTAAATTTCAAAACTATAGAAGTGGTTTGATGGTTGTATAAAACAGGGAATGGCGTGAAGACATTTGATGGAGTAGAAAATAAGGTTGAATAGAATAGATAATAAGGCTGAATAGAGTAGAAAATAATAGCTGACTAGAGTAGAAAATAAACACATGGGGAATAGCCAGGCCAAGAAGGAAAATTGTTGAGTGATCATGGTGAATGGTGGCGTGAATGGTCAACAATGGAGGTTGCCATAAAACTTAATTGAAAGATGAATTTAGTTAATATGTGTAGCCGGCCATGAAAAATTTGAGAGAAGATGCAGCTGACTTTGAGGTATAAATAGCGGGAAAATAATGCTGATTTTAGTGGCAAAAAAAAATGTAAATTAAATTTTTATGCAATGTAATAATAACCATGGAAATCATAAGCAGGTGAATTAATAGGTTTGGCTTAGTAAGAAGGCCATTCGGCCATCAAAGGAAATGATGATGGTGACATCTCATGAAGTAAGCTACCATAGATTGTTTTAAAGGAAGTATATCGATTTTAATATAAGATTGGTAAGATAAAGGATGAATGAAAATGACCAAATTTCAATTCTAGAAGAAAATAAGTTTGGAAAAGGGAAGAAAGGAAAGGCATTAACCAAAGAGAGGAGAAGGGGTAGGTTCTGTTTTAAAGGAAATCAAATACAAGTTTCCGAATGAGAGCTACTGCTTCAGAGAAATAAGGAAGAGCTGCTGGAAGATTTGGGTAAATAAGATATTCTTTTAACCTTACAATGTTTATTTATTAAGTATGAAAATGAAATTACGATAAATTGAACCAAATGGGCACTTTATGGACGAAGGATTGATTTAATTCCATCTTGATGTTCTGTTTCTAGGTTGTAATTAAAACGTTCAGTTTAAATGTTATACAAGGATATAAATTCTGAAAAAAATTATGGTAGATAGCCTTTTAAGTTAGGAGAAAGTCAGTTTTGGAATTTCTTGATTTGGATTTCTATAACTTGAGATATGTACAAGTGAGTGCAGGATACTCTATGCAGAAACGTGAATCATGGGTCTGACTTTGAAAAATTGTAGAAAATAGCCTACGATGAATTAGGTTGCAAGCCTTACATTTCTCGAAAGGTAATTAAGTTAGGATTGTGATGATTCTGGGTTTGCACCAATTGGAAATGTGTATAATTAAATATGAAGTATTTTGTGCAAGTAGGTCAGTGAAACCCTGTGCCTGAAAACTGCCGGAGCATGGTGCAATTTTGGAAAATTGCTGATGTTGATATAGGAAGAATTAAATCATGAACTTTACATTTCTAAATATGGAAATGAGTTAGCTTTCATCTAGTTTTGGAATTTGTGGATTTGGAATTATGTAGCTTAGGCTATGTACATATGAATGCAGGATACTCACTGCAAGGTACAAACAGCCTAGTGTCAACTTCAAAAATTCCTAGAAAATAATTCAGATGGAGTTTGATTGCAAACTTTACATTTTTAGAAAGGTCAGGAAACTATCCTACCTAATGTGCCAGATTTGGACCAAAGTTTGGAAAATTATTGGAAATGGCACAAGATGAATTAAGGAGTAAGCCTTATACTTCCGAATAGGAAACTGAGTTAGAAGTAATGTAAAATTTAAGGCTTGACGATTAGATTCCGAAATTTTTACAAAAAGCTAACAAGGCTTTGTAATGTTTTGTTTAAAGTCTAAGTACATATATATATTTGTCTAAATGCATATGCTCATGCATAATGTATATTTATACGAAGAAAGAAAAAATGGGATGAGCATAGATAAACAAGTATATATCTATAATATATATATATATATATATATTGGAATATACATATAGATATAAACACAACAATGCTTAAAACATATATATATGTATATAAGGACTCGTACCATGGGTACGTCGTAATTAACAATAAGGTGGTAGCTTTAGATTAATAGTTACTCGAAATTAATAGCATTTCTTTAAGGTCCTTATTTTAAGTATGTAATTAAGCACGATAATGTAAACTTATCGAAATGTTAATGGGTTATGTGTAACGAAACGGGACGGTGCAGAGATTTGAGTACAGACTCAGAAGCGCGAGGAGGATAATTACTAGGCCTTGAGGTAAGTGGGTTAAATAAATCTTATTAGTATCATCTCATAAGAGATAAAAGAATTCTTATTAAATACTTAATTAAATTCATATAATGTTTTGGTTGGACATTACGAATAGGACTAATAAAGTATGGTAAGATTATAAATCGGACATGGTGTGATCGTGAATAATACTTATCTGAAAAGCGATCTTGTTGTGACTTGTGTGATGTGTTATGTGTTATGTGTTATGGTTTACTTGCGATTACTGAGCTTGTTAATATATTGTTATACTTTGAGAATGTATATGTGACTTGAGTACAATATATACATATAGCTGTCGATGTTGAGTTCATAAACCTCAATTAGTACCAAGTCATGTTTGTCGAAAACTAGGAAAAAGGGGCAACTCAAGTAAAGACTCGATTTTTGTACCGTGTGAGCCACCTCTAGAATCCTTCGGGAACTAAGTGCTACACGAGTTCCGATGTGTTAGTAATCAGTCTAAGTCCTAAAGGCCGAACCGAGCAAAGACTCGATTTTTGTACCATGTGAGCCACCTCTAGAATCTTTTGAAAACTAAGTGCTACACGTGTTTTGACGAAATATGAGAAATCGTAGGATATTGTGATGATAAGTAAGTGATTGTGATTCGTGAATGCAACGAATGTCAAGGGATGAAATAAATCTTATGCATATGACATATAATGTGTGTGATTAGAAATCGTATGCATATGACATATAATGGGTGTGATTATTGGATTATGTTTATATATGCCACTCAAACATGTGCTATTTGAATGTTTGTTTCTTTCACACTTAATCATACTGATAAAAAAGAATGATGCCTTGTGAATTTAAGAATGGAATGAGAGCATGAACAAGTTTATGACGTCTGTGTACATACGGAATGGTAATAAACCTTAGTATAATCCATACATGCTGTCTTACAATAACTCAAGCATGTATGATCGTGTTTTACGATATGAGCCTAGTATGTACTTATTTAAACTACTTACTGAGCCGTGGATTGCTCACCCCTTAATTTAACATCTGCAGATAATACGAGTTGATAGTCGGCTCAGGCTTTGTGTAGGCTCCCGGGGAAATCGTACCTAGTAGTGGTACTCATTTGCGTTCTCCGGAGCTAGCATTTTGTATTTTGAGGTATACTACTCGTATATCATTTTGATAATCATGTGTACGTTAATTTCACAGTACTAGGAAAGTATATGGGATGTAGCTTTGGATCGCATTAGATTATTATGTGAGTCTAGGTGATTATCGAGTTCGATCCGAGTTCAGATGCACATTTTGAATGATGTATAAACTATTAGATGTGAGCTTATTAATGGTTAATTCTTGCGATGCATGATTGTGTGAATTGTGGGAAACAACAGCTGCCTATATTGTGAAGATTAAAAATGAGTTTTAATGCAGGAAATTTACCTGGGGAACTTGATAAAATACAAAGGGGAGGTTTTCGACCTGTTTCTTTTGAAATAATAAATATGGCTAAATTCATAAGAATCACTTGAGAAGGATGACATAGCTCAAGAAATAATATTAATAGGACAAGATTTGATCTAGATATTGCACTAACACCGAATACAAACCGTAAATAAGAAAGAAATAGAAAAAGAAAAATTTAGTTCGTAATTTTCATAAGTAATAAAGTAAATGTTAAGTGGACGTCATTGGCCTTCGAGTCGTGATAATTTTACATCTAACCACTGTCATGTGATAACGAATGTCGTAACGGTTTCGCGCTCGACGATTTTCGAAAAAAGCGTTTAAAAACAAAAATGGGAGTCGCCACCAATCTTTTTTGACTAGGTGTGATTGGCCACCTAAAATACTATCTTTTTAACAAAATTTCAAAATTAATTAAGTTTTATTAAAAAGACAATTTTGGTCTGTGAAAACGAAGTTGGGTTCGGGGGTACCGTTATGCGTGGGGAAGGATTAGCACCCCCACGATGCCCGTTAAAAAACGGTACCATAATAATCATGTGTTATCCTTTGGTTTTAATAAAATGATCTTAATTTAATATTTAAAATTAATTCCTTTTTATTCCATTTTTGAAGCATTTTATTATTTATCAAAATTATATTTTTTTTATTTTTTTTAAAAAAAGGTTAGGTTTTGTTTATCGAAAGTGAGTGTGAACCCTTTTGTATTGAATAATTAAATCGAATACTCTAATACTTTTGGCAGCATTTGAAATAATTCTCCTCACCTAGAGATTTCTAAAGAATCACTACTTGTGATTTCTACAGAATCTCATCCTCGGGAGGGCTCACACCCATTCGAAAATTAAAATAAGCTTTACTTTGAAAATAAATATGAATCCCTTTTATTGAAAAACTAAATCAAATATTCCAATACTTTTGGCAATATTTGAAATAATTCTCCTCACCTAGAGATTTCTAAAGAATCACTACTTGTGACTTCTATAGAATCTCATCCTCGGTAGATTCACGTTTATTTGGAAATTAAATGAATGCATATGATGCAAACAAATAATAATGATGCAAATGAATTTTTAATTTTGAATTTCCTTATTTATTTGTTGATTTATTTATATTTCTTTGTTTAAAAAACTTATTCATTTTCATTTTTATTAAAAATTTGAATTATTGAAAAATCATACTAAATATTCCAATACTTTTGGCAACATTTAGTACAACTCTTCTCACCTAGGGATCAGCTAGGAATCACTACTTGTGACTTCCGTAGCATCCCATCATCGGACTTTTATGTTAAATTTTAACATTGTTAAATAATATAATAAATGAAACATATATAGTTTTCATATTTCCTTTTTTTATATTTGTAAAATATATATATATATATATTTATATAACATATCTACTAACCATGTGTCTTTCAAAATTTATTATTCAACATATATATAATCCACATATTTTCCTAAGGTAATAATAATAATAATAACAATAAAACACAATAATAATAATAACAATAATAATAATAATAACATAATAATAATAAATAAATAAAACACAATATTAATAATAATAATAATAATAATAATAATAATAATAATAATAATAATAATAATAATACTAATAGCACCAAAATTATTAAAAGAAATGTACCTAAATTGGTTTGGGCTAAGAATCCAAAGGAAATGCTTGCAAACAGCCCAACCAGGTTGGCCCAAGGCATGTGGGGCCAACAAGTGAACAAATCTGGCCCAAGTAAGGTGGACCGGATCGGGTCAAGCGCGGGTAGCGGAACGGGTCGGGTCGCTAGCACGCGGGTCAGGCGAAGAGGCTGGAGCCGGGTCGGACGGGCGGATCCGGGTCGGGCGTGCACGCGGGTCTTTCCCTCCTTGGCAGACCGGGCGCGCGGATCCTGGACCCGGGTCGGGTCCAGGCACGGGTCCTCAGTTTTTTTTTTCAACTATAAAATCCAACCCTTTTTTTTTCTATTCATTTTCTTCTTTTCTTCCACAAAAAAATTTCAGAGCCTTTGAGCTCTCCGCCGGGGCGATTTCCGGCAGCTGCCAGACCGCCGTGCGCCGCCGCCGCTGTCGGTGGCCGAAAAGGGGAAAGCTTCTAACTTTCCGAAGCTTCTCTTCCTCTCCTTTCCGTTTCTAACCTTCGTTTCCCCTAAAAAGCCTCCTAACTACCTAGATCTGGCCTTGACCGAAACCCTTCCCCCCTTTTTTTTCGATTTTTTTTCCCTTCTGGTTGATGATATCGGTTGTGGTTTTGGTTTGTTTGTGGTTTGTTGTTTTTTTCTTGCAGGTTTAGGGGTTTTAGATCTAGGTCTTTGAGGTCTCGGTTCCGAGATCTAGGTTTTTTGGCTCTCGGATTTGGGGGTTGGTTTTCGGTGGTGATGATGGTGGAGGTCTTTGGGGGTTTCGGTGGTATAGGGTTTAGAATCTCGGTTTGGAATCGAGCCAAAAAAAATCCTCCCTCTGTTAATTAGAGCTCTGTTGGTTTTTGTAGAAGGGGATGGCATAGGATTCGGGATTTGTTGCCAGAGTAGCTGGCCGGTGGTGATGGGATGGGGGCTGGTGGTGGCAGTGTCTGTGATTGATGGATTGGACAAAAAAAACAAAATAATAATAATAATAATAATAATAATAATAATAATAATAATAATAATAATAATAATAATAATAATGATAGTAAAAACACAAATAATAATAAAAAATAAAAATAAACAAATAATAATAATAATAATAGTAATAATAACAAAAAGGGACAAAATTAGATGTCAACAACGAACACGAGTCACTTTTCAGTCTTAATTTCAGGAACTATTTCATGTTCCCTACTCATTATGCAATTTATTTCCTTATTCCACTTTCATTTTCGTTTTCATATTCCCACTTTCATCTTTTCATATTTTTACTCTCATCCTTTTAGTCGGTTTTCTCAATTGGTATGGTACTATATTGCTAAGATCTTTTAAAATCTTGCATACCATCTTTTCTTTACACTTATCCATCTACCGACTTTAATTTCTTTAATTAGGTCTTATTTATAGAGCATCTAGTCTCATCACTCTTTTTATAGACTAGCAGTAGTATCTAGCTAGACTCATTACTTTTATATCTCAATCATTATCTCTCTATCATAGACAGATTCACTGTCACTCTGTCATCTCGAGATCATATATCCCTCATAAGGAGACACTGTCTAGCCAAACATCTTAGTTGCCAATCTTAGCACAATTTCACAGTCTTTAAGAGTTTAAGGGTTATACCACAATGCTGCTCATGTTTCATTTGTACTTTAGGCTCTATCAGCATTTCATCAATTTACTTATGTATGGATGCCTCATTCTTTAGGCTTATATACCTCACAAGGCAAATCATTAACCTTGTAACCTCAATAGGAACTCGTAAAATTCACTCCGAGTTCTAATCATCATCTTATGGACATTAGTCTCTAATTTTTTATCTATGGACGCTTTATACTAAGGTTAGTCTTATTAACTCATCATATATCTGTGATCAGATAAATAAAGCGTCTATTTTCATGTAGATGAATACTTGTTCTTCATGAGAACTTTATTAGATAGTAAACATTTACTATATCACTTTATTTCATCTACATCTCAATATCATCAATGCTTCTCTCACTTTCACTTATACAGATAAGTTTCTTATCCTCAATTTACGTTATCTGTATTTCCCTCAATCACACCTTATACACGTGCATTTCATTATTCTCACATTTTCCAAAGTGGATTTCTTAAGCTTTCGGATTTTCTTAAGTTCTCCGATATAAGCTTAGAATCAGATTTCATATTCAAAATCGAGTCAATGTTATCTCGATTCCTCCAATTTATATAACTCTGCAAGTTCTATCGGAAATCAAATCCGATACTTTCTTTAATCACACATTTCTTATTAATTCGGACATTGCATCCTCATATCCTAATATTTACACTGTGTATTCTGAAGGCAGAGACATTTACTATTCGATTCATTTCGACTCATACTCTACCTTGATTTCATTGTTTACTCATACTTTACAGCCTTACAAACTCATTCCAGTAAGCTGTAGTAAGTACAGCAGTTATCAACACATGTTACAGCTAACCAATTTATTACCACTGTAATTTACTTTGGAATCAAGTTCATTTAATAAATTCAGGTTTAACTCCCTTGAGCATATTATCCACGAGGTTTGAACCAGGCACCCTTACGTACCTAGTTCCTTACACTCGTGTTATCATTAAGCTCCTTGTAAGAGTCCTGCCCGTTCAAATCGGTCGTCGGCAAGCATGATAGGATGATATTTTGTGAATTTTATATGTACTAATATATTTGCTTTATTGATGTTTTATGCCTAAAAGAGCTTACTAATGTTTATTTTATGTTTTAGGTATTAAATATCAAAGTTGGAATAAAAAGAAGTTAAAAAGAGCAAAGTGTAGTATTTTCTGTCCAGTTTGAAAGATTGATGTTTTTGACCAACATAACGACCTAATCTCAAGAAGTGGCCTTCATGGAAGTTGTAGATCACTTCTCAAGGTTTCCAGAATGTCCAAGATCGCAAAAATCTGAGTTCATTTGATGGGTCAAACGTCTGGACAAAATCAGTACGAAATTCTGGGCAGAAAAACGAGATTGAGAAGAAATTCCAACAAAGCAAGTTTAAGACCAGATTTTGTTGAGAGAAGATAATTTCTTAATTTTATTTTGTCTTATATCTGTAATTAATTAATAAAAATAGGCCTTAAGAATTTTACTTAGAAAATAATTGTAAAAAGATGATGAGATAAAGGTAAGAGTTTGACTAGTCAAATTACTTGTTTTCCAAGTAAACTCTTATCTGAATCCCACATTACTTAGGAAAGTCTTTTAAACTCTTCCTTAGGCCTATATAAAGAGCACAAGGCTCTCATAAACAACATCCCTCTCCTCCCTCTTCTCTTTTAGTCTTGTAGGATTTTCTTTAGGGTTTTTAATAAAAATTTTATTTTTCTTTATTTTTAATTAGTTGCTGATTTCTTATTATTGTTTTATAAAATTATTTTCTTTTTATTTTTTTAGATTTTGTGATTTCTTTTTTTGTTAAAGTCTTATTAGATCATAATATTGATTATAGATTTCTTGTTTGATATTATTAAAGATTGATAGTTTAATTGTTTATTGCATGATAATTGTCTTCTTTATAATATTAAACTTGAATTTTATGATCTTGAATATGTCTAGTGAGTAGTTTTCTTATTCAGTTATGAGGTAAATTGATTATTCTTGGGAAAAGCATGTTATGAGATTCTTGAACCTATTATATAATTGTTGATTAAATATCCAAGATTCTCTGAGCACATTATAATGATTGTTTGTTTGATTAGATAGGGTGCACACTATTTAGTTAAATTAAATAATCTACCGTCAGATTAAAAACATAAGTCCGTAATTGCTTGTGGAGTTAATCACTAGGGATGGAGTAGAATTAAGGTTTAGATTAAATGAATCGAGCTTATGTGTTTGTTATCTAATGTCAACCTATATCTTTCTTGTTGTTAATGCTGCCACAACTTATATCTAGAGAGCTTGTTCTAGGTAGGTTAAGTAGTTAGAGATTAGTTAAAGAGCTTGTTTTAACTAACGACTCAGTAAGGAAAGATGGTGTAACAGAGCTTGTTGTTATGCTACGGTTGACTATTTAATTGACAGTGATATTTTGTAATCAATGATCAACATCAAAATCCAAGAATGATTGATTGCCTCGTAACTGAAGCTTTTTGCTATTTGTTTTTTTTATATTTAATAATTCTTGTTTTCTTTATTTTAGAATAGTCTCCAAAACCCCCAAACTTCTTCTTTCCCTAAACCATAAGATTAGATTTTTAATTTAATAATTAACTTAAAAAAATTCAGTCTCTGTGGGTTCGACCCTTGCTCCGCTATCTACATAGTAGAGTTAGGAAATTTTATTTTTGGTGACTGACGACACTCATCAAAGCATCCCCTAGGCAATCCTTTTGCCCCAGGTTTTCCCTTACTAGGGAGTCGACGATAACATTGTTCGCCCGCATCTCACAACACATGATCCACTACGGGTCACCCATCATTGGGTCGCCCATCACAGTTCTGTCTCAAGGGTTCTGAAGAACTTAGGTTACCTGTCATCTTCTTCTGTTTATCACTTACCGTTCTTATATATATATTCTCCAATTTATAGTACTCCATACAGTACATCAATTTGCAATGCATAACTCAAATGCTCCGGTTCTATAAATAAATATTCATTTAATACCTCAAAAACAGTATAAATGTATAAAACCGTAATTAAACATACTGCTATGGATTTCATTATCTATACTATTTACTTTCTCAATCAATTTCCGTATTCATTTCACTTTCCATAATATCTACGATCCCGTAATAGTTATCCGAGTTGATACACTCATAATTCAAGCCCTTACAATCAATAACCGGGCCAATCATCTTGTGGCATTCCACTACACTTTTTATCGGATCACATCATATAAGGTCTTGGCCCGTCTGCTGTCTGCCTTTACACATGTGTACTATCCCTTTTGAGAATGCCCACCCAGTTCACTAGGTCACCTCTCAAGGTTTTATCATGAGGCCTAGCCCGTTCATTAGATCACTCACAGTTCGCTTTCGTAATCTAAGTGTCAGTGGAATCAGTAATAGGGATCGATATATCCATATGACATCTTTTATGCCATTAATAACTCCATTATCATCAATGGATTCAAGATCCACTTAGTTTTATCACAATTCAGACTTTGCCCAACATAGGGGCATTTTCGTCATTTTGACATTTATTCCTTTCTCCTCAGTATACATTTGAATCAATGAACTGATCATTTATGTGCTGATAGTATCCTTTCTCATACTAATATCAGCAATTTAAGATCTTGTTTGATTTCGACAGAAAAGTCCACTAAAATCTATAATTAGATTATTCTACCTGTAATTCAGCTTTACATCATCAATTTCTCTGTCAAATCACTCAATTTCAACTTTTGTTGGTCTATTCTAACTCCCGGTAAAATTTTAGAGGCAGGGGTATTTTGGTCATTTTTGGCCAAAAAAATTCTCTCTTTAAATTACCCTTAATCGATGATCTTAAAGTCTATTTAATGATGAAATCACACTATCTTACTGACATATACATCAGCTAAGGCACTGAGGAAATTAACAATAGATCTGATAGGAAGGAAGGAGTGGATGGACTTCATCAATCTTTTCACATTCACCCATATAATATTATGATTTTTCGAATCCTCAATAAAATCCTCATTAAGCTTATCAAGCTATGCTCCCCTTTTCCTCATTGAAATTGGTAAAAGCTGTAACAACTCTGTAAGTTTTTCAATATTTAATCTTCACCATTTTACATATAAGACATCTAACAACAACTTCACAATGTCCCATTTCATTTTAAGTCACCATACACTTTCTGTAATTCGGTACATCTTAGCACTGCTTGAATGCAGAGTGTATCTAGAGGTGTGACCTCTATCAAAATTAGATTCTTTAATTGTTAGTTATCGAAAACACAATTCCGTCTCTGAACCTCAGTACTACACACTCATTTGCATCCACTGACATCTTCTATGCAATAGGCATCATTCCTCTGAGCATCTCTGATCCTGCTCATCTCATTCAGCTCAATTCAGAAATTAGCCGTAAATCTATATCTCTCAAAGGAAATCACATTTGAACCGAAGCTCAAGAACCATTCCAATAAATTATGCTCTCAAACCCTCAACTAAGTTACCATTCTGACATTTTTTCCACTCAACACATCTGCCACCGGTTTTATCAAAATTTCATAATGTAAATCCGTTAACAGTTTTACCCATATCTGTTATTTCATATTCAACTCTCATTGTAAGATGAGATACTTCGACTCTTATTGTCTATATACCACAAAATTTCTCTTCATGAAAGTAAAGAGGCAGTAGTAAATTTCCACTTCAATTCTTGGAAACTACACTCACATACATCTGTCCACTTAAAATTAACATCCATATGCGTTAATCTCGTCAATGGAGTTGTAGATCAATCTTAGGAAATTTTAGGAAACAACTATACACTCCCATTGATCGGATAGATCTTTATTCACTGGTAGGGAATACTTGTTCTTGAGGATAACCTTGTTAAATTATGGGTAGTCCATACAAAATTGTAGGCTACCTTCCTTTTCCAGTCGAATCACACTAATACATCGTACAAAGACCTACTGGAACGGATAAATCTTTTATCTCATAATTTCAAGAATTGCTTCTTAAGCTCTTCTAACTCCATCAATATCATTCAATATGGGGCTTAGAAATGGGTTCCATATAGGGTATCAATTCAATAGTGAACTTGATTTCAAGATTTAGTGGAACCCTAGTAAATCGTCTAGAAATACGTCGAAGAAAATCTTTAATCCTAAGAATTTCATGCGCTTTGGGTGTTTCTTTTACTACATCCTCCACATAGGTATTATATTCTTTAAACATATCCACACACAACACTTAACAGTTTAGTAACCATTTAACTTCCATTAGTTTACTCATTTAATGGCTTTACAATATAATGTTTGGTAAGTTAGTATAACAGGTTAACTGATATGGTTCACAGTTAACTAATTCATTGCTACGAGTACATCAAATCACACTTATTCAATTAAATTTAGTTAAATGTCATTTCCTTCTCTTTTACAGCCACTTTGCAATCTCTATACACCATATCGGTAATTAATGATTCTTTAAACAGGGTATTTATTTATAAGGTGTACCCTAGAAATTTTGATTCTACAGCTACTTTATTAACACACACAAAGAAGATCCAAAAATTTGGTAAAATCTGGATTAAATAGTACAAAGGAATACAAATTTCACCCTTAATCACATCAGTAAATGCATCTATTTCTCATATCATTGGGCAATCTTCCACCTACTGCCTTATCTGTTGACCTTTGGAACAGTCCTAAAGAACATGTAACAGGGCAGAAAATCATGCGACCTCCTATAATGAACACTCCGGTCATTGTACTCTTCTGTGTAAAGGTGGGGTCAACAGTAAGGCTACAATAAGAGGTTTAACTAATCTGCCCTTTATAATTTGAATGTCCTCTAGCCTAGCCTTCTTAGGCTACCGTTTAAATGATCTATCCTCAAAACCCCATCTTCTTTTTCTTTTTTTTCCTAGCTTTATTTGTAGTATGGAACTGCTTGTAGTCCCCTTCACACAATTGAACTCATGTATCGATCTCATCATGAGTTCAGATATCAAACGGGACATCTTTACGCAAGCATAATTATACACAATTGATGAATTTACACTCAGGTTGGTTTAACCATTACCTATGAAAATTATTTCAAGTATGGACATAATTGTCATTTTCGAACTCTCTCACTTTTAAGATATTCTTAAACGAGTAATTTTGAGACATATATATATATATATATATTATATACACTTGCTATAGTCACATTTCATTTCATTATTGTCCTTTTTGGGATCTCACTTCAATCTAGACGGAGAAAGTCCTAGTGGAGCCCTCATCGAGTACCAGCCAGAACTCTATCGAATAGACCCTTAATTCAATTTCTTAATCAACATCAATTCCACATGGCTTGCTTTAGTGATTAGTCTTTCCACTATGGAGGAAAAATAAGTTTAGGCGCAAGTTCCTGTACTAGCTCCGAAATAAGAAGATCCGAAGTACACTTCGCCCTACCACTACCTCATCCAATCACCCATCATCTTCTCATTACGACATAGTACAGCCATTTGATCAAATTTACAGTCACTTGAACCATTTATACATTTAGACAATACAGTACTACAGGGGATGTTAACCACTTTTCATTCTAAAGACACCGACAGATATCAAGCCAACCTTGCTCCAATACCAATTAAATTGTCACAGTCTGTATATACAGTATTTACCACATTTTCACATACACAGTGATGGTTGGGCTCTCTACGATGGCTTTATTACACACTTTGTTAAAAAGTAACTAGTTTATAAAAATATGAATTATTCGATTTACAAAATAGAAATGTTTACAGAATAGTAATTCTTCAATATTTTACATCCTCTGAATATAGTTTACAATAAAGTAGTATTGTACAAATATGTCTGAATATATAAAGAAAGTGAATATACCTCCAGGATCTACTAGCCACTGCCTCAGGAAATGGAAGCAACCATAATCTTCGCAAAATATCTCAAACAATTATTGCATCTAATCTGAGGAGTGGGAAAAATAAGGGGGTAAGCTAACGTGCTTAGTAAGAGAATCATATGTAAAGACTGATCTATGAAATCTATATGCTAAAAATATTTACTTTTCCTATTAGTTCACTAAGGCACTAAGTTAGGAAGGATACTATAGTCGGCTAGGAAACCAGATGGAGTATGGGAGGTATTTTGAAATACCTTTCGTGTCCTGGCTCCTAGAAGCGACTATAAGGAGTAATACATTGAATTTGATATTAAAACAATATGATATGCTATCAAACTCATTATAGCAAAATAATTTAGTGGATAAATGAATATTTCTTTCAACAAAAATATTCAGTTTGATAATAGTAAACACAATACAGTAAACAGTTAAGTAAACGATAAATAACTAGTTTATAAACAATATTTGAAAACACTGTAGTAAACACTTTTGCAATATAATACAGTTCACTATCAATGAGTAGTTCAGTCATAAACAGCACAATAAACAGTCCGGATATCAGTAAACAGTTCAATACCAGCAACAATTTAGTAAAAACAATACAATAAACAGTAATAGTAGTGTAGACCAGGCAACACCCAAATATATCATGCTATAATAAGATCTTGAAAAGGAAATAATAGTAAACACGTGAGACATATGGCCATAGTCTATAGGGTCTACAGTGTACACTTGCCAAGTGCCACTAGTGGAGGCTGAAGACTTGGCAAGTCTATTAGCATTATAACAGTAATAACAGTAACAGTACATGTGACATGTGCGCATGATACTGGGCCTAGCAATCTTAAAACAATAGATAAATAGTAGAAACAGTATTTATGAAATTACTTTCATTGAAATTATCTTTAGTCAATCCATAAATAAATGCATTTAAAATATATTTAGTTTATGAATAAAAATTCATAAAATATTCGTGCTTCAGTATTATTCACTAAAAATGTTCTATTTATCTGTAGAACAGTAAATAACATATGCTGGTAATTTCATGTGATTAAAATTAATTAATAGGAATATTTAAATAATGTTTTTCAATAAATAATAAAATAACATAATTTAATTAAAGTCCATGGAAATCACTCGGAATTCTATTCAATTCTATCATTTAAAAATATTAAAATTTATTTATTAAAATTTTCTATAAATTCCGACAGAATAACGGCTGTCTCTAACCTAACCTTCCTGCACGAAAAAGACAGTTTATAAATCATCCAGTATCCACAAATTCACCAATTTCAATGCAAATAATTTCCAAAATGCTTCATAAAATTTATTTAAGGGAAACCATGTATTCATAGTATCCCTACGCATCACACACTCATCCCTTACCTGTCTGTTGTTATCAACTTTCTTGATAGCACCATGCGTGATTTACTTCTCCTGGGCTGCAATTAATTTCACCAACATTGTTATCTCATTTAACTTAAATTTTTAAGCTATTTTATACTTCTACTTGCAGCCACATTGTACACTAAAAATATTAAGTCAGTGTAATTTCTATCGGTGCTAAAACACAACTTCACCGTTTTAAGTACGATTTTAATTCTGATTACACAAGTGAAGTCCTCATAATTTCTACATTCACATGGCATTCTAAATGCATCAAATGCAGCAATAAAACCCCTTCCCCTTTCAATGGCCGAATGGTCCCTTAGGTAAAATTCATGAAATTTCATCATTTTATCACTAATTCATGTTCATACATGTTCATTCTCTCACTTAAAACCATTTCCATGCATCAAACCACATGGATTCTTCATGTTCTTCTCAAGATCGAAACCCTAAGGTGCATATTGAGCATGATTCAATGGGATTTAAACAAAGATTCATGTTTAGCATGCTTAAAAACATCAAAATTCACCATTAAAATCAAATGGAAATTCATGGATAGTAAAAGGTACCTTTGACCAAATTCTTTTGTAACGTCTAGAATTATAAAATTTCAAACCAAATTTTTCTTTCTAAAACACTTATTCACTTACATTCTTTTGGTTTGCATTCAGTATCAGTATAAGCACACTCCACATTTTTATATCTCAATCAATATATTACACCATCAGATTAATTAATGATTCAGAAATCTCAGCATATTTACAATGTACTATTTATCCGTAAAATTTTACTTCCCACTATAGTATTTACATCATGTTCCATAATTACATTTGTTGTACAATTACATGTCTGAATATAAATTTAATATGTACCTAATCATTTATTACTTAAAAACTTCTAATACTTTCTTCAAAAATCTGGGAAGCAGAGGTAGACACGTACACTGAAAGCTATCTAGGAGAAAGGAGTAAGGGGGTGAGCTTTGGGGAAAGCCTAGTAAGAAACATATACAAAAGTGCTGAAAACATTATATAAATACTTTAGAAAACATATCATAAAGTATTTCAATACATAACTCATCAATAATCCATGTTTGAAAATATTGCAGTAAACAGTAACTCGTTCTGTAATAATAAATAGTTCACTTTCAGTAAACAGTTCAGTTATAAACAATAAAGAGTTTAGTAAAAGTAAATAATTCAGTACCAGCAACAGCTTAGTAAAGCAATATAGTAAACAGTAGCAGTAGGTGGAGACCAGGCAACACCCAAAATATCATGCTATAACAGTAGTCCCTGAATGGGAGTAACAGTAACACATGAGACATATGGCCATAGTCTATATATGTCCTTGGTCGTACACTGATCAGGTGTCAACCGGAACGCTGAAGATAGGATCAGGATCAACAGCTTCACACAGATAACACACATTAACACATGAGCATGATATAGGGCCTAACAGTCTCAAAATAGTTCGTGAACCGTATAAATTCCATAAAGGAAATCACTTCACAACACATGTTTTAAGAAAAATATATATCCGGTGCAAAAGTAAAAACTTATAAAATATTCACAATTCAGTTTTCACTTATGAAAATATTCCATTTCACTTTAAATGGATTAAAAGAACTTGCTGATACTCTTACGCATATAAAATTCAATAACATAAATATTTAAATATTGTTTTTCTGTGTATAAACCGTATATAAACGGTTAATCAGAAATCACTGCAGTAAATAATTTCAATATCGATAAATAGTTATGTTCCAAATAGTGTAGTACTGTCATAACGTATTAAGTTTCGGAAAACCTAATAGCTAGACACAAAACTATACGGGAGTCGCCACCAACCATTCTACCTAGGTGTGATTGGTCACCTATTCAAACTAAGGATAAGGCTTGGTCTACGTTCAAAGATACTAGGGTTCGGGAGTACGGTTACGTGAAGGGAAGAATTAGCACCCCTACAACGCCCATCCTAAAATGGTACCAACTAGTTTTAGGTTATCTTTACAATTTGCCTTGTGTTTATATTAATTTCGATATGCTTATATATATTGGGAATATTTCTAAGATTTTTCCATCAATTTGGCTCCTATCTTAAAAATCTCCCTCACCTCAAGATGTTCAAGGAGTCTCAATTGACTTTCTTGAACTCCATCGTCGGATCAATTAAATATTTATGAAAATCCTATTCTTTCTAACTTTGGCTCTAATTTCAACTCCATATTAATTTCTATATTTTTTTAATCTTATTTCATATTATATTTATCTATATATTTTATTTATTTATTTAATTTATTTAGAAAATAAATATGAATCATGGTTTATTGAAAGGTTTTCTTAAAAGCGTCCCATCAATTTGGCTCGGCTTAGAAGAGATCTTCTCACCTAGAAAATTTCAAGGAGTCCCAATTGACTTTCTTGAACTTTCATCATTGGCATAATCCACATTTACTCTTTTATCTAATTAATTTTATTTCTTATAATTTTTATGCTAAGTTATTTAGTTCATTTATTTATTTGCTTATCTAAATTTATTTAAATTTATTTAATTTTAATCTTGATCAAATTTATTTTTATTTTATTTATTTCATTATTTATTTAATAAACATGAATTATATTTTATCGAAAATTCTTTCAAAAGTATCCCATCGATTTGGCTCAACTTAAGAAAGAATCATCTCACCTAGAAATATCCAAGGAGTCTCGATTGACTTTCTTGAAATTTCATCCTCAGTATAACTCGTATTTATTATTATCTAGTCTTAATAATTACTAATTATTTTCAATCTAAACTATTTCATTCTATTTATTTATTTTTTCATCTAATTTATGTTCTTGTATTTATATTTATTTATCTATATTTATTTATATCTTATTTATATTTTATTTACTAAGAATAAACATGAATTATAATTTATTGAAAATTCTTTCAAAAATATTCCATCAATTTGGCTCAACTTAAGAAAGAATTTCCTCACCTAGACGTTTTAAGATGTCTCGATTGACTTTCTCAAAATGTCATCATCGGTATAACTCATATTCATTTCCTTTCAATTATTTATTTTCATTCAATTTTTAATTAATTTTTATGTAAGTTTCATGTACAAAGATTTATTTTTAGGCTAATTTGTTTTTTAATTTCTATTAGTTAACGAATCTAATTCTAAAAAAACACATAAAATAGTAAAAAAAAAACTAAAATTAATAAGTTAATTAGATAAAACGGAATAATTGGAAAAATAATAGTTAAAAATTCCATAAATACCCTAAAAAATATATTTAGTACATGCTTAAAATAATAAAAGCTAAAATCAATTATGACAAACTAATAAACAACATCATCAAAACACAAAATCCTAACACACTTGAAGTATAAAGGAAACAAAAGCACTGGAGTAATTAATATGTACGTAAGCAAGGATGGAATGAATAGTTATTGTCAGAATATTTCTTACCTTTCTCTTGCAATTTTCTTTTCTTTTCACGTTTCTTTCTTGTCTTTCTTTTAGTGCAACAATCTTTCACTTTCCTTTGCTATCTTTTCTTTCCTTCTTTCCTTTCTGTTTGGCGTTCTTTCTTTCTAATTATGCACGTGGCTTCCCAAACATTCTTCAAATTCTGAAGCAACTCGGTTCTAGCAGAAGGGATGGGATGAACGTGCAGCAAGTATGGTGCAAGAACAGCTTTAATACAGCGGCAAATGAATTGCAGTAGAGTAAAGCGTGTAGCGGCAGGGCGTGGCTTCAACAGCAGCGTCGAGATGCAAGAACGGATGGCAATAGCGTGCAAGAATGGTGTGTAGATGATGATACTTTACTGGAGTGAAACAAGGTAGCAATGAAAGGGGAACACCGATACAACATACCATGGAAGATGACAGTGGTGCTAGAGGCACTCGGTAGTGATGTAGTAGTGAGACAAGACAGTAGGGAGCAATTCGGTGTTGCTTGTCCTCTCCCTATCCGCACACAAGCCACGCACCAGTAGACTGCAGCAACGTTGAACAGCTGCAACCAGAACCAACAGAGCAGCAACGTTTTGTTTGTCTCACTTCAACGTAGCTGCACCCTATTTCACGTAGCCAGCATCTTCCCTCACAAACCGCACCACATTCTGCTTCAGCATGTAATGAAGGAAGGCTTTTCTTCTCAACTTTCTCCTAGACTACCGAAAGCACTCAAGGAGCAATGCAATCCCCCCCTTTTAGGGTTTTTCTTTTCTCTCCCCGTCCTCTTTTTGTATGTTATTTAAATAGACCTAGGTTTTTTCTTATTTTTGGTAATACCTAAAAATCAAGAATCAATCCTTTTTTGGAAAAATTATATCTCAAAAATCGAATCTTAAATCTGATATCAATTCTGATTAATCTTTCCACCAAATTCAAATTAATTTTCAATCTTTTAATGGTTTCATTTAATTCCAGTTTCCTATCAAAATTAATTATGATTTCCTTTCCCTTTTTATATATTTTTTTAATCGAAAATAAAAATAAAAATAAAAATAAAATAATAATAAAAAAAATCAAAATCAAAATCAAAATTTATTTCTAAATCTAAAATAAATATATATAAACTAATTAATTAAAATGTTTAAAAAAGACCCAGACAAAAATGGTGTCTACAGTTGCCCCTCTTTGCACTTTGCTGTGAAACAGTAATGGTGCAAAGACATAGACAACCATTTTGTCCGAATGCAAGACCTATCAATGAATTTTTTATAAAATATGATTTTTTTTAGCCTTCTCTCACATGAGGCTAAATGCCAAATGAAATTTCCTAACCTTCTTCTCTTATAAAGATTGAGGAATGAATGCAAAATGAAGTTTCCTAGCCTCTTCTATCATAAGACTAAGGAAATGAATGCAAAATGAAATTTTCTAGTCTTCTCTATCATAAGACTAAAGAAATGAATGCAAAATGGAACTTTTTAGTCTTTTCTATCATAAAACTAAGGAATGCAAAATGAATGTCCTAATCTCTCCTATCATGAGACTAAGGAATGCAATTTCCTAATCTTTTCTATCATAAGATTAAGGAATGTAAAATGAGATGTCATAGTCTCTCCTATCATAAGACCAAGGAAATGAATGTAGAATGAGATTTCCTAATCTTTTATATCACAAGATTAAGGAATGCAAAGTGAAATTCCTATATCACATAAGATTAAGGAATGCAAAGTGAAATTCCTAGTCTCTCCTATCATAAGACTAAGGACTGTGAAATGAAATTCCTAGTCTTTCCTATCATAAGACCAGAAAAAAAATGATCATGAAATAAAAGCTCCTCTCACCAGAGGCTATGAGACTTTTTGAAAACAAAGAGCTCCTCTCAACAGAGGCATCGAGACTTTTATGAAAATTATAGAGCTCCTCTCAACAGAGGCATGAGACTTTTGAAAATAACCTTATGCTCCTCTCACCAGAGGCATTGGAACTTTGAAAAATAATCTTGTGCTCCTCTCACCAGAGGCATTGAGACTTTTGAAAAATAACCTTATGCTCCTCTCACCAGAGGCATTGGAACTTTGAAAAATAATCTTGTGCTCCTCTCACCAGAGGCATTGAGACTTTTGAAAAATAATCTTGTGCTCCTCTCACCAGAGGCATTGGAACTTTGAAAAAATAATCTTGTACTCCTCTTACCAGAGGCATTGGAACTTTGAAAAATAATCTTGTGCTCCTCTCACCAGAGGCATTGGAACTTTGAAAATAAGACATTTCATTTCAGAATACCAGTTAACATGGGTTTGACTAGGCTTAACTTTCATTTTGATGCCAACAATATTAGGCTTTATTCTCCTTTAAGGTGCCAGCTAAACTGGACTTTACTCTCATCTAAGGTTTTTTCCAAAAAGTATTTTTCTCATCATCTTCTCATACCTCATCATTTTTTCAAATTACCATCTCTTATATTTTCTTTTTTCCTCAAAATTCTAATCATTCAAAACTTCTTATCCTAATGTCTTAACATATAGTTCAATGTCCAAAATGCACTAGTGAAATGTCATGCATGTCATGAATATAATGAATGCTATGAATGTTATGCACATGTCAATGTCATGCTCCCTGAATTATTCCATGAATGTATGCAAATGCATTCTCAATTGTAGTAACAAGATTCTCAAGCTCATCTTGCCTTTCTCAAGTCCCACATATCTGCTGAATTCTTTAAATCTCCTTCCATTTAACATCCCATCTTTTATTGAGTCCTAGTCCAGTTATGCCCGAAGACTAGCCATCATGTTTTCAGATTTGTATATTCATCATTCACTTTTGTTTCTTTCTCTCTCTTAGTAATGCAAGATTTCTCAAAAGAATTTTTTTTTTCAAAAATTTACCCAAAAAAAGTTACTAAAATTTATTTATTTTCCTTCCAACTCGACCACCAATGTAATGCACTTATGCATATTCTCCATTTGTTATATGGGTGGTATAAATTTAAAATGACCAAGAGAGATATAGATATTCATTCTTAGAAAAGGAACATGAAATCAAGAAAAATCAATGGGACAGTCTGTTTCGAATATGGTTTTCAGTATCCATTTAATGAACATTCTGACATTCAATCAAGTCAATCTAAAATTCTTTTCCAAAAGCCCACTCTTATGTTGATATGTTTTTTTATGCAGTGTCTGCCAATCTTGCCCTTTATCAAAACTTTTTTATGCTGATATTTTCCTAAGCCGCCTTTTCAGGTTTTCAACTTAGGTGCTCCTTTATTTGATTCAAATTGCCCTTTTCGGGTTTTCAATTTGAATCCTCCTTTTTCTTTTTTTCTTTCTTTTTTTTTTCTTTTTTTTTCTTTTTTTTCTTTTTTCTTTTTTTTTTTCATATTTTTCCTTTTTTTTTCATTTTCAACTTCATTGGCTTTGACAAACTTCAACCTTCAATGCTCAATCCAAATTCATGCCCCTTAATAGGCGTTCTTGATTTCGATCCAAGATATCTTCTAAAGCTTATGGACTTCTTTATTCAACTTGATCTACTTCCTTTATCTTCCTCGAACCTTCAAAGGATCATTATCTCATTATACAGGTATGCGTTCATTCAATACATGATTCTTCAATTTAAACATTTACATTTGATCAAAATGGGCTTTTAAAGGCATGTAATGTAGGCTCAGGTGGGGGCTTATGAAAGAAAAGGATATAGTAGGCCCAAACTGTGTTTCAAGTTTTATAAACCAAGGGATCACTTTCTTTATCAAGTAAAACATTCAGGCATTTTGCCCCTTCTTGCTTTTTTTTTTGGGTTTTCTTTTTGAATAGAAACCCTTTTTTTTCTTCTTCTTCTTTTTTTCACAAAATTGGGCTATTTTTCTTTTCTTCTTTTTTTTTTGCCCCTTGATTCATCATGAACACTTTCATTTTTGCCCTTAAAATTTCTTTATTTCATCTTCCTTGTCCCCAATGTGGAGGGTGATCCTTGGTGGGTTATATTACAAAAATATAATAGGCTCAAAAGGGGTAATCAAAGGATAATTTTACGCATGCTTGAAGGATAGTGAAAGAAAGCCATTTATCATTTCAAATGTAAGTGCTCTCCTTAAAGATCATTTATCGAACAAAGACAAACTTGTTAGAAGCTTTTGTAAGAGATTCACCTTTCTCGTATCGTCTATCAAGTGCAGATGGTGAGGAACCTTTCCTTCATTTTCTTGCTTTCGCAACATTGGCATACTATTAATTCATCAACAATAGTGGTTCTTTCAAAATTGAACCCTAGATTTATTGACATCATTATCATCATGTTCATTATTTGGATACTTGTGAGTGAAAGATATGGTGAGTATGTTGAGAAATGGCAAATGAGAGATTGACAGTGCATCACACTAGTCGCTTTATTGAAAAGAAAATAAATAAAAGTTAACCCATACATAAAATTTATTTCGTGCTTATGGGCTTAAGCACTTTCAAAAACTATCTTGCATTACTTAAAGAAATAAAAGAAAGCAAAAATAAAACTAGAATTTATAGATCTTCAAAATTGTCAGGCTCGAACCCTTCATGCCCCCACAAAACTCATCCCTCATTCGTATGGTCAGGTAATGGGTTTGCATCCGTAGCCAATTCCCCTTTAGTCTCAAAACTCAACATGCCAGCTTTTATCAGTCCTTGCACTCTATACTTTAGCGCAGTGCAATTCTCTAGAGAGTGGCCCACATTCCCGAAGTGATACTCGCATCGAGCATTCTCATCGTACCACTTTGGATATGGAGGCTTGAGAGGTTCCACATAGATGGGTGCAATGAGTTGTCCTTTGATCAATTTTGGGTACAGCTCAGTGTAGGTTATGGGGATTGGGTCAATAGGAGTCCTTTCTCTTTTCGGCCATGACGCATTATGATTGCCCTCTTGTTTATTAAACTGCTTAGCTGGCTGAATAGTTGGGGCAGGTGTTTAGGGACTAGGTTGAACATTAACCTTAGGGTAAGAATGGTAAGGATTCTGGGCAGGATAGTAAGGTTGTGGCATGTGATAAGGGTGCTGTGGGACATAGCCTCCATATTGCCTTCCATATGCAACAGCATGGACTTCTTCTTCCCTTCTTTTGTTGGCTCCTCCTTTCTTCTCAATACTGTTGGGAGCTTCAATCTTTCCACTCTTGATTGCATTCTCAATTATCTCACCAGACAATACCATATCAGCAAAATTCTTAGTGGCATTACCGATCATCCTATCATAGTATGGAGCCTTCAAAGTATTAACGAACATAATGGTAAGCTCCTTCTCCGAAAGTGGAGGTTGCACCTCTGCAGCCATATCACGCCACCTTTGGGCATATTGTTTGAAACTCTCATTAGCCTTCTTTTCCATGCTTTGTAAAGACAGACGATCAGGGGCCATGTCAGCAACATGTCGATATTGAGCCATAAATGCTCTTGCCAAGTCATTCCAAGTGGTGATTCGAGTTCCATCTAATTGATTATACCACTTCACTGCAGACCCAGTAAGGCTTTCTTGAAAGATATGAATAAGAAGTTTATCATCTTGAGCATAGGCAGCCATCTTTCGGCAATACATAATGAGATGAGACATAGGGCAAGAAGTCCCATTGTACTTTTCAAATTCCGGGGCCTTAAATTTGAGTGGAATGATTAAATCAGACACCAAACACAATCCAGTAGCATCCATGGGCCCATATAGATCTAAGCCTTCAATAGCTCGAAGTCTTTCCTCCAACATATTGATCTTTCGTTGTGACTTTGCCTCATCTTTCTCTTCTACTTGTTTAACTTTTATCTTTTCAACTTCCCTCGGGTCATCCAAGTTAGGTACTTCAATTGGATCAGCAAATTTTACCCCTTGAGGAGGAAGAGTTTGCCCTTGAGCTGGGCCAAACATTTGAGGTATGGCTGTATGTGCAAATGGATATCCTCCTACTTGAGATGTTTGATTTGGATGAGGACCGAATCCAGGAGGGTATATGGGATCTTCCATGCTACGTTGTTGGACCCCTTCTTGGACTACAACTTCCTCTACAACTCCTTTGCTCTTGCTTAGATTTTTCAACAACTCTGTAATTTGGGCCAATTGCCCCCTCATTTCCTCTTGAGCTTTTTCCATCTTCTCCATGCGCATGCTTGATTCTTCTTCCATGATCTTAGCTTGATAACGAGTGTTGTGTGAATGAACCTTTGGTCGAGCTATCTTCGAATCTTTTATTGCCACAATTAAGAATTTATCATTTCACATATGGTGATGCTTGAAAAATTTTGAAAATGCTTTGTTTTTTTTTTTTAAAAAATGAATGAAGATGAACAAAATGATATGATGCTTCATGTTTATGAATGTAATGGCATGGTAAAAAGTTGCCATGTAACAATAATGGATGAGTGATGCATGGAAATGTTTTGGTAAAGACTCATGGTACCCTCTTAATGTCTCATGTGTAAACCAAAATCAAACAAACTTGATCAAGCATGTGTCTTGAGTAATGGGTATTTTCTAGAGCATGAGTTGATATGGCTCTATCCTATAGTTGGTCTTCTTAATTTCACTATATGCATGGCTTTAGATAAAAGGGCTAAAGGTTCCCAAATTGTTCCTTACTGTCGTCCATGCAAGACTAGTAAGGCACCCAATCCTCACCCATTACAGGTTACAAATGGAAAGGTTCAATTTGAGTGGGAGTATTTCGCTAGCCATTGCGGAGGTATTACCTCACGAGAGCGTAGTTACTTTACTTCCTCCTAAAAGGATAGAGCCCGGGTAGAGGGCTAATGCATGCACATGCACGTGAAGTGTGTGTCGAAGAAACATGTAGTTATTAATGTCTTATTATTTTATCAAAATTAACATACCTAAGGCAAACCTAAAATAACTTAAAACCAATTGTTGGATTGACTCTCTAAAGTCCCCAGCGGAGTCGCCAAACTGTCATAACGTATTAAGTTTCGGAAAACCTAATAGCTAGACACAAAACTATACGGGAGTCGCCACCAACCATTCTACCTAGGTGTGATTGGTCACCTATTCAAACTAAGGATAAGGCTTGGTCTACGTTCAAAGATACTAGGGTTCGGGAGTACGGTTACGTGAAGGGAAGGATTAGCACCCCTACAACGCCCATCCTAAAATGTTACCAACTAGTTTTAGGTTATCTTTACAATTTGCCTTGTGTTTATATTAATTTCGATATGCTTATATATATTGGGAATATTTCTAAGATTTTTCCATCAATTTGGCTCCTATCTTAAAAATCTCCCTCACCTCAAGATGTTCAAGGAGTCTCAATTGACTTTCTTGAACTCCATCGTCGGATCAATTAAATATTTATGAAAATCCTATTCTTTCTAACTTTGGCTCTAATTTCGACTCCATATTAATTTCTATATTTTTTTAATCTTATTTCATATTATATTTATCTATATATTTTATTTATTTATTTAATTTATTTAGAAAATAAATTTGAATCATGGTTTATTGAAAGGTTTTCTTAAAAGCGTCCCATCAATTTGGCTCGGCTTAGAAGAGATCTTCTCACCTAGAAAATTTCAAGGAGTCCCAATTGACTTTCTTGAACTTTCATCATTGGCATAATCCACATTTACTCTTTTATCTAATTAATTTTATTTCTTATAATTTTTATGCTAAGTTATTTAGTTCATTTATTTATTTGCTTATCTAAATTTATTTAAATTTATTTAATTTTAATCTTGATCAAATTTATTTTTATTTTATTTATTTCATTATTTATTTAATAAACATGAATTATATTTTATCGAAAATTCTTTCAAAAGTATCCCATCGATTTAGCTCAACTTAAGAAAGAATCATCTCACCTAGAAATATCCAAGGAGTCTCGATTGACTTTCTTGAAATTTCATCCTCAGTATAACTCGTATTTATTATTATCTAGTCTTAATAATTACTAATTATTTTCAATCTAAACTATTTCATTCTATTTATTTATTTTTTCATCTAATTTATGTTCTTGTATTTATATTTATTTATCTATATTTATTTATATCTTATTTATATTTTATTTACTAAGAATAAACATGAATTATAATTTATTGAAAATTCTTTCAAAAATATTCCATCAATTTGGCTCAACTTAAGAAAGAATTTCCTCACCTAGACGTTTTAAGATGTCTCGATTGACTTTCTCAAAATGTCATCATCGGTATAACTCATATTCATTTCCTTTCAATTATTTATTTTCATTCAATTTTTAATTAATTTTTATGTAAGTTTCATGTACAAAGATTTATTTTTAGGCTAATTTGTTTTTTAATTTCTATTAGTTAACGAATCTAATTCTAAAAAAACACATAAAATAGTAAAAAAAAAAAAACTAAAATTAATAAGTTAATTAGATAAAACGGAATAATTGGAAAAATAATAGTTAAAAATTCCATAAATACCCTAAAAAATATATTTAGTACATGCTTAAAATAATAAAAGCTAAAATCAATTCTGACAAACTAATAAACAACATCATCAAAACACAAAATCCTAACACACTTGAAGTATAAAGGACACAAAAGCACTGGAGTAATTAATATGTACGTAAGCAAGGATGGAATGAATAGTTATTGTCAGAATATTTCTTACCTTTCTCTTGCAATTTTCTTTTCTTTTCACGTTTCTTTCTTGTCTTTCTTTTAGTGCAACAATCTTTCACTTTCCTTTGCTATCTTTTCTTTCCTTCTTTCCTTTCTGTTTGGCGTTCTTTCTTTCTAATTATGCACGTGGCTTCCCAAACATTCTTCAAATTCTGAAGCAACTCGGTTCTAGCAGAAGGGATGGGATGAACGTGCAGCAAGTATGGTGCAAGAACAGCTTTAATACAGCGGCAAATGAATTGCAGTAGAGTAAAGCGTGTAGCGGCAGGGCGTGGCTTCAACAGCAGCGTCGAGATGCAAGAACGGATGGCAATAGCGTGCAAGAATGGTGTGTAGATGATGATACTTTACTGGAGTGAAACAAGGTAGCAATGAAAGGGGAACACCGATACAACATACCATGGAAGATGACTGTGGTGCTAGAGGCACTCGGTAGTGATGTAGTAGTGAGACAAGACAGTAGGGAGCAATTCGGTGTTGCTTGTCCTCTCCCTATCCGCACACAAGCCACGCACCAGTAGACTGCAGCAACGTTGAACAGCTGCAACCAGAACCAACAGAGCAGCAACGTTTTGTTTGTCTCACTTCAACGTAGCTGCACCCTATTTCACGTAGCCAGCATCTTCCCTCACAAACCGCACCACATTCTGCTTCAGCATGTAATGAAGAAAGGCTTTTCTTCTCAACTTTCTCCTAGACTACCGAAAGCACTCAAGGAGCAATGCAATCCCCCCCTTTTAGGGTTTTTCCTTTCTCTCCCCGTCCTCTTTTTGTATGTTATTTAAATAGACCTAGGTTTTTTCTTATTTTTGGTAATACCTAAAAATCAAGAATCAATCCTTTTTTGGAAAAATTATATCTCAAAAATCGAATCTTAAATCTGATATCAATTCTGATTAATCTTTCCACCAAATTCAAATTAATTTTCAATCTTTTAATGGTTTCATTTAATTCCAGTTTCCTATCAAAATTAATTATGATTTCCTTTCCCTTTTTATATATTTTTTTAATCGAAAATAAAAATAAAAATAATAATAAAATAATAATAAAAAAATCAAAATCAAAATTTATTTCTAAATCTAAAATAAATATATATAAACTAATTAATTAAAATGTTTAAAAAAGACCCAGACAAAAATGGTGTCTACAAGTACACAATTCAGTACATAATGCAATAAACAAGCAACTTAAAACGCATTTGGTTATGTGAATAAATTATATTTTTTCCCTTTTAGGAAAATTGATGAAGACGGTTAAGAATTGAAATTCTAAAAATTTCCAAGAACACGGAAAATATTTCTAAGAAATTCTTATATATGTTCTTTACCTCGAGTCCACGCAATACCTCTACATTCCCACTATCGCTTGTAAAATTCTATTTTCCAGAATTTCCACTCTGCCCAGTAACATCACCTTATATTTTCTATCTCTATATCACGATGATAATAAATAGTCGAAAATTTCTATTTTACATTTATCATTCTCCACAATTGATTTATTTTATTTTCTATTAATTACCATAATATGATTACAATTAAATTATATCTTTCATTCAACTCCAATAGTACTGAAAATTCATTATCTTTAATATCTTTTCCTTACACAAATTCAATAAATCATAAATTCTCCATATTACTCCCATAACTGAAAACTTATTATTTTCTGAAATTTAATTCCACCAATAATTTCATTAACATTTATTTCTTATTTATTAATTCTCATACCATGAAATTCACATTATAATTCTATTTCCAAGTCTCAATCTGTAACGCCCTCGGAAGCCAGGATTTTCGGGCTAACTTTTTCTTTTACTTCCTATGTTTGTCACTCGCTCAATGTAGCTAAAACCTAATGAGTAGAGTCCCACTCCTATAGTTATTTAAGACTAGTTGTCTAAGGTCCCAGTATAGTCTTTTCGTAAGGCGTGCCGAGAACGACACTGAAAACTTCCGCCCCTATTTTATTCCATTATCCATTCTCATACTAGGTACATCATCGTTTCAACCTATAGCAATTTCAAATCTCAATATAATTTATGAAATACTTAGCTTCCATGGATTTCCATATATAAATATATCGAAAATTCAACTTAACTACATAACACAGTAGGTTTACAGATTCGATATTTTCTAGTTCTTACATCCCAAATCCTATACACTGTGCACACAAAAGAATTTAGTCTGGGATATAAACAAAAGAACAAAGATTATACCTTGGTTCCAAAATACAACTTTCTGCAACTCAACAAAAAGACTCTTGATGCACCACGCTCGTGCCGAGTCTACCTGAAATAATCTGAGGTGGAAGGGGGTAAGCTTTGGGAAAGCCCAGTAAGAAAACATACGCTAAATGATGTTAGGTTTCTACTATGTTTAATGCATGTGTATGCCTGAATGAATGTGCCAAAACTCATGCTTAAAGATGTCTTATCGGAAATAATACCAAATTGATAAACCATAGTTTATAAGCTACAAAATGTTATGCCAAGTAATTTCAAAACAGATTAGTACTCAAGCATTCACAAAATCAAGATATAGTAGTAGTAGAAACGATACTCGCTGATCTTTGTAACAGTATCGTAATATACATTTAAAAACATTTTCCTGAGACGAGCATTGTGAGATTCGGTAACGTAACAGGGATCTTTGGAAATATAACCAAGAAGCTTTCTATGAAAGCAGCCACTGTAGCTAGCAGTGGTCGATGTCCCATACCAGGGCTCTATCCATGATCATGAATCATCCCAGCACCAGTGATCATCTAGTAGCTGAGGTACAAGTCACGACTAGCTGTCGGACAATCATACGTAATTACCGCTACCCATTTGCCACACAGGCGGGATCCATAACGCAATTACGTATACGGCGCCTCAATGCCACACGGGCATAATTAAACGCCACACAGGCGAGTGCCACACAGGCAAGATAAGTGCCACACAGGCATTTCCAAGTGCCACACAGGCATTATACATCATCACATGTCTCATGAGTCAAAACTCGTTTAGAATTAGATCATACAATATAGGTTAAGTACCAAAAGCATAATTCGTTTCACATACTTATAGTTTTGAAAATCTAATCGTATGAAGTCTCGATAACAAGTAGCAGTGATTAATATGCATGAGGTTTTAAATGCATTTAATAAATCTAATTTAATATCAAGAAACTTATTTAGACAATTTCTAACGAAATTTCGGCATTATAACGGCATAGGTAGAACACTACCTAGCGTCATTACCACAATCAAAAACCTGTAGAAAACTCAATCAAGCAATATATCTTCAATACACCAATTTCCAATACAAATCCAAATCCAAATCCAAACATTATGCATTTTAAACTCAATCCAACATATTTGGACATTTAACCAAAAATGCATTTAAATCCATAAATATTAAATAACATTAATTTAAAAATGCATAAGCATAGTAGACTGACAAGCATTTATCGTATATTCCCCTACCTATATAATATCACTTTTGCACTTTTTAGCCAATTGTTCAACTCCACCTCCTTGGAAGTTTTCTTTATAATTTAAATGCACAAAGCCCATTTAATAATTATTCATAGTATAATTTCAAACGATATATCACTCAAAATATTTGTTTATACTATATCCTTCTTATAATTTATTTCATTTACCTAAGGCCTTTACCTTTGAGAGTCTCCCAACTCTAGCTCTTCTTTGATATATATTTATTCAAGGCTCCCACCAAGAACCTACACCATCCACACTTCCAAATTAATATCCATATCACACATGATAAGCTTATCACTACAACCAATCTTTCATTAGTTACATACATTGACATAATTATACATATATATAGTTATATATATATATATCTTATTCTTAATCCCCTTTATAACATTCTTATCCTTCAAATTTCCAGCCACCTATCATCATGTCCTATTCCAACATTATCATATAATTCATTTATATTAAGCTTACACAAAAGAAAAGTCTTTTACCTTTAATTCTCCCACTAGCCAAACTTACACCAAGCTTTTCTTCAATTTTTTTCTTGGTATTGAAATTCTCCAAACAACCCCTAAACAATGAGTTCCCAACAGGTTTCCATCATAAGACACACTATAACATTAAACTAATGTACATACATTAATCCCAAACTAAGAAGAAAAAAAAAACAACCTTACCCCTTTTTGCCACTGGTCAAAGCCGAGATCCCTCTTTCCTCTTGTTTACTGTCTCTTTCTCAGCTACCATTTCTTCATGAATGGCTGACCCAATTCCATTCTTGATGCCTCCTTTTTTACCACGTTTTCTTGCTGCTCGAGGGAAAGTTCTTTGTTTAACCGAGAATGAAGCTAACCGGTAGCTTCTAACCACTGCAGCAGCACCGTTTCGCTTGTTTTGCTTCAGCCTTGTTGGTCTTTAACTCTCTCCTCATTTCCACGCTCTAACAGTTGAGATAGAGGGTGTGAAAACCCTCTCTTTCTCCCTCGATTTTGTCTCTATCCCAAGAAAGAAATGGTGTGCTGCTCAAAATAGAAAACTCCTCAACAGTCAATTTGGTGCCTCACACTCTCCCTTTCACATCCGCTTCATGGCTTTCCTTCTCATCTCGATTTAAGCCCTTGCATTCCTTAACATTTTCAGATTTTGGTCACGCTACTACTGCTATAAATTGTCGTGATAGAGAGGCCTCTTGATGGCCTGAATGCTTCAGCCGAGAGAGGCACTTGTTGTCTCTGTTCTTTGGCTGAAGTGTGACCTTCCTTTCTCCTTCAGCTCTCTCAATCTTCGCTTGTCCTGTTCGTTGTCGTGGCTGAAGCTTTCTTTCCTTCTTAATTTCCTTCAGCCGAGAGATGGAGTGTGAGTGGGGGTTGTTGGAATTTTGGCTTCCTCGAGAAGCCACTACCTAAATCAAATATTTTACACACTTAGTCATTTCATTTCATATATATATATATTGGTTTTGCACACCTACTGTCACGTGCAGTAACTAATATATTTGTTTATATGTTTTATTCATTTGTTATTTATATATATAGTTTAGTGTTAATATTATATTCATATACATATATATATTTCAACATTAATTTTAAGATTGCAAAACATTTCGGTTATTATATTCTACCCACCTTAAGAAATTTGGTCCTCCAAATTTTCCATGTCGGGTTGGAATAGGTGGGGGTACTTCTCCTTCATTAAGCTCTCAAGTTCCCAAGTAGCTTCTTCAAATGAATGATTCTGCCATAGAACTTTTACCAGAGGAATAGTCTTTGATCTCAACACTTTCTCCTTTTTATCTACAATTCTGATTGGCTTCTCTACATAACTTAAGTCCTCTCTAATCTCAAGTGGTTCATATGCTATCACGTGAGAGGGATCCGGATAATATTTTCTTAACATGGATATGTGGAAGACATTATGCACACTCGATAGCTGTGGCGGTAAGGCTAATCGATATGCAACATCTCCCACCCTCTCTAAAATCTCGAATGGACCAATAAATCGAGGACTTAACTTTCCTTTGGTGCTAAACCTCATGATACCCTTTGATGGAGAGACCTTCAAGAAAACACTATCCCCCACTTCAAATTCCAATTCTCTCCTTCGAGTGTCCGCGTAACTCTTTTGTCGGCTTTGAGCTGTTCGGAGTCTCTCACATATCAATCTAACATCTTCTGAAGCTCGCTCAACAAGCTCAGGAGTAAACAACTTTCTATCACCCACTTCTTCCCAACCGATTGGAGATCGACATCTCCGTCCATACAATGCTTCATATGGCGCCATTCCAATACTAGCATGATAACTACTGTTGTAGGCAAATTCGGCTAAGAGTAAGTGGTCATCCCATGAGCCTTTAAAATCAATAGTACATGCCCTCAACATATCTTCCAAGGTCTGTATAGTCCTCTCAGATTGTCCATCAGTCTGAGGATGGAAGGCGGTACTGAAATTGAGTTGTGACACCAAGGCTTCTTGAAAGCGTTCCCAAAATCGAGACGTAAATCTGGAGTCTCTATATGAAGTAATACTCGCCGAGACACCATGTAATCGAACTATTTCTCTCACATAAAGGTCTGCCAATGCACTTAAGGGATCAGTAGATTTCATGGCAAGAAAATGAGCCGACTTAGTTAATCGATCTACTATCACCCAAATCGCATCATGATTCCTTCTGGTTCTCGGCAATCCCATGATGAAATCCATGGTGCATGTTCCCACTTCCATGTTGGAATTTCCAAAGGCTTAAGCAATCCTGCTAGCCTTTGGTGTTCAACCTTCACTTGTTGACAAACTAAGCACCTGGATACAAACTCAGCTATATCTTTCTTCATCCCTGACCACCAATACACTCGGCATAAATTCTGATACATCTTTGTACTCCCCGGATGCATGGTGTACTTAGAACTGTGAGCTTCATCCAAAATCTGCTTCTTCAAGTTATCATCACTAGGGACACATATTCGGCCTCTAAACCTTAGTAGTCCATCCTCGCCTACTTTATACTCCAAATTTTCATTTTGTTTAGCTTGATTAACCATCTCCACTAATCTAGAATCTTCTCTCTGTGCTCGTTTGAGCTGCTCCACTATACTCGATTCTATTCTTAGACTAGCAATTAGAAAACCTTCAGAAGGTTTTACATTCATACTCAGCTCGGAAAATTGTTTCATCAAATCCCATTCCTTGACCATCATGTATGCAACCAAGCCCATGCTCTTCCGACTCAAAGCATCAACCACCTTGTTCGCCTTACCGGGATGGTACAAGATTTCACAATCATAGTCTTTCAACAATTCCATCCATCTCTATTGTCTCATGTTTAACTCCTTTTGGGAGAACAAGTATTTGAGACTCTTATGGTCTGTGAATATTTGAAACTTTTCTCCATAAAGATAGTGGCGCCAAATCTTCAATGCAAACACTATGGTCGCCAACTCAAGATCATGAGTAGGGTATTTCTTTTCATGGTCTTTAAGCTGTCTAGAACCATAAGCTATTACTCTACCATTTTGCATTAGCACACAACGCAGACCCTGAATGGATGCATCACTATACACCGTAAAACCTCCCAATCCACTCGGGATAACTAGGACTAGTGCTGTGGTCAACTTCTGCTTCAACTCCTGAAAACTACTTTCACACGCATTAGTCCATTGGAACTTGACCTCCTTGCGTGTAAGGCGTGTTAATAGAGCTGCTATCTTAGAGAATCCTTCAACAAATCTCCTGTAATACCCTGCTAAGCCCAAGAAACTTCGGATCTCTGTGACTGTCTTTGGCCTTTCCCAATTAACCACGGCCTCAACCTTGGACGGGTCCACGGATACTCCATCCTTTGTCACAATATGGCCCAAGAAAGAAATCTGCTCCAGCCAAAACTCACACTTACTAAACTTGGCATACAACTTCTTTTCTCTAAGTGTCTGCCAAACAATCTATAAGTGTTGAGCATGTTCATCACGAGACTTGGAATACACTAGGATGTCGTCGATGAATACTATCACAAACTTGTCCAAAAATGGCTTAAAGATTTCATTCATCAGACTCATGAATGCTGCGGGTGCGTTTGTTAAACCAAACGGCATCACTAAGAATTCATAGTGGTCGTAACATGTTCTAAAGGCAGTTTTCGGGATATCTTGACTCCTGATCCTCAATTGATGGTATCCCGATCTCAAGTCAATCTTGGAAAATACCTCTGCACCTCGCAACTGATTAAATAAGTCATCTATTCTAGGTAGCGGGTACTTGTTCTTTATAGTGGCCTTGTTTAATAGCTGGTAATCTACACATAACCTCATACTCCCATCCTTCTTCTTCACAAATAGCACCAGAGCGCCCCACGGAGACACACTGGGGCGTATAAACCCCTTGTCTAAAAGTTCCTGAAGCTGAGTCTTCAACTCCTCTAACTCTACTAACGCCATTCTATACGGAGGCTTGGAGATTGATTGAGTGCCGGGAAAAAGGTCAATGGCGAACTCAGTTTCTCTTTCTAGGGGTAACCCTGGTAGGTCATCCGGAAAGACATCGGGAAAGTCTCTCACAATGGGAATTTCAGACAATGTTGGATGGTCCTTGTTCGCATCTTCAACGAATGCTAAATAGCCTTCATAGAATAACATTTCCACAAGAAAGATTTACAAAAGATATTAATTATATTTCATTTCTTACTTTCAAAATGTATTACAAGTGGTTCGCGTAAGGAGAAGGTTACAATCTTTTTATAGCAGTCTACATTGGCACGGTTAGCTGTTAACCAATCCATGCCTAAAATAACATCAAAGTCTAACATGTTCAACTTAATTAAGTCTGCTATTAAATTCCTACCTCCCACCTTAACCTTACAATTCTTATATACTAGGTCGGTTGTTTGTGACTCTTTCATAGCAGTACTAACACACAATATGGAGTCTAAGTGTTCAGGCTCTATATGTAGTCTCTTAGCAAATGCAGGTGATATGAATGAATGCCTGGAACTTGAATCAATTAAAACGAATGCTTCTAAGTCATGGATTAGAAGTTTACCCTTGATCACATTGGTGGAAGCGTCAGCTACTTCCCGATCTAAGGCAAAGACTCGCCCTTGTGTCACTGGTTTCTTCCCCTTATCTGTGGCCTTCTTCTGTTGACTACTTTGCCCTTCAACTTGTTTTGGAGGAGTCGAAGATGGAGTAGTGAGTGTTGGGCAATCCTTCTTCCAATGCCCATACTTTCCACAGTGAAAACAAGCCTGAGTTGACAGGTAACAAGGCTTATTCTTATGAAATTTACCACATATCCCACAAGTCTGAGTTTTTGGTGTGGCATGGAATGGTGTGGATTTCGTAGGCTGATGTCGAGTGTCATAAAACCTCTGTCTTTTGAAAGGAGTTTGGTTCTGCTTATATGTTCCCATCTCAGGCCTCTTTCCTTGACTTCTTCCATGGCCCTTTCCCTTGGAACCATACTCATTCTGTGTGAGTTCTATATCATGCTCTGCTAGTTGGGCCTTTCTAAGGGCTTCAGGGTAAGTGGTAATGTCCAATATTGCAAGTCGACTTCGAATGGATGGTCTCAATCCCGTAATAAACTTTAGAGTCTTTTTAGTCTCATTACGGGAGATATCAGCATCATACCGAGAGAGGGCCGTGAACTTGGCCTCATATTGGTCCACTGTCATACTCCCTTGAGTCAAGCTCAAAAATTCTGTTTGTCTCTTCCTTTGGGCTGTCTCGGGAATATAATGATTTTGGAAGTACTGTAGGAAGACTTCCCATGTAATCTTCGAGTGTTGCGCACTCAATATTTTCTCAGTGGACATCTACCAATGTTCAGCATCCGATTGCAACATAAAAGTGGCTAAAGACACCCTTTCTGTACTACTACAGCCCATAAACTTAAATGACTTCTCCATTTGTAGGACCCACTCCTCTGCTTGCACTGGATCCTTTATTCCTTTGAATACCGGGGGACTCATTTTCTGAAATTGTTTGAGGAGCTCCATATTCTTCTTAACTGTGTCCTCAGTAGAAGAAGATGATGCTGGTGGTTGTAGAGGGTCAGATTGTGGTTGTGGGGTATCCTCTTGTGGTGGCGGAGTCACTTGAGTGCTCGGTGGTGGTGGCGGAGGTACTTGAGGACGTACAGCTAATGGAGGAGGTGGCGGTACTGTTGGGGCCAAGGGTGGCACCATCTGATCCTGATTAAACCTCGCCATGAATTGAGTGAACATGGTAGACATGGCATCCATGTTTTGGGACATGGTGTCTAAGTTCCTCTCAACTCGAGTAATACGGTCTCCTTCATTTTCTGGCTGAGGAGGAGGAGGTGGCGGTGGCTCGGGAATCGGTGTTTCGGGAGCCTGCTCCTCTCGTCTCCTCCCAACTTTCCTCACGCTTCTATACCGTCCTTTCCTTTCAGGTATACCTAAATAGGATAAACATGTTTAGTACTATTTACGCAGACATGTATAGTACTCTATTCGAAAATCACACGATAACATCGTGTCAAAGCATCATTCACAGTTTATATCCAAACGCACACAGTTATACGGGATGTAAGACTAGTTCTAGCCTATCTATACTGACACGAGACTAGACAAACTATACTCTGATACCATTCTGTAACGCCCTCGGAAGCCGGGATTTTCGGGCTAACTTTTTCTTTTACTTCCTATGTTTGTCACTCGCTCAATGTAGCTAAAACCTAATGAGTAGAGTCCCATTCCTATAGTTATTTAAGACTAGTTGTCTAAGGTCCCAGTATAGTCTTTTCGTAAGGCAAGCCGAGAATGACACTGAAAACTTTCGCCCCTATTTTATTCCATTATCCATTCTCATACTAAGTACATCATCGTTTCAACCTATAGCAATTTCAAATCTCAATATAATTTATGAAATACTTAGCTTCCATGGATTTCCATATATAAATATATCGAAAATTCAACTTAACTACATAACACCGTAGGTTTACAGATTCGATATTTTCTAGTTCTTACATCCCAAATCCTATACACTGTGCACACAAAAGAATTTAGTCTGGGATATAAACAAAAGAACAAAGATTATACCTTGGTTCCAAAATACAACTTTCTGCAACTCAACAAAAAGACTCTTGATGCACCACGCTCGTGCCTAGTCTACCTGAAATAATCTGAGGTGGAAGGGGGTGAGCTTTGGGGAAAGCCCAGTAAGAAAACATACGCTAAATGATGTTAGGTTTCTACTATGTTTAATGCATGTGTATGCGTGAATGAATGTGCCAAAACTCATGCTTAAAGATGTCTTATCGGAAATAATACCAAATTGATAAACCATAGTTTATAAGCTACAAAATGTTATGCCAAGTAATTTCAAAACAGATTAGTACTCAAGCATTCACAAAATCAAGATATAGTAGTAGTAGAAACGATACATTCACTCATCTTTGTAACAGTATCGTAATATACATTTAAAAACATTTTCATGAGACGAGCATTGTGAGATTCGGTAACGTAACAGGGATCTTTGGAAATATAACCAAGAAGCTTTCTATGAAAGCATCCATTGTAGCTAGCAGTGGTCGATGTCCCATACCAGGGCTCTATCCATGATCATGAGTCATCCCAGCACCAGTGATCATCTAGTAGCTGAGGTACAAGTCACGACTAGCTGTCGGACTATCATACGTAATTACCGCTACCCATTTGCCACACAAGCGTGATCCATGACGCAATTACGTATATAGCGCCTCAATGCCACATAGGCTTACTACATGCCACACAGGCATAATTAAACGCCACACAAGCGAGTGCCACACAGGCAAGATAAGTGCCACACAGGCATTATACATCATCACATGTCCATGAGTCAAAACTCGTTTAGAATTAAATCATACAATATAGGCTAAGTACCAAAAGCATAATTCGTTTCACATACTTATAGTTTTGAAAATCTAATCGTATGAAGTCTTGATAACAAGTAGCAGTGATTAATATGCATAAGGTTTTAAATGCATTTAATAAATCTAATTTAATATCAAGAAACTTATTTAGACAATTTCTAACGAAATTTCGGCATTATAACGGCATAGGTAGAACACTACCCAGCATCATTACCACAATCAAAAACCTGTAGAAAACTCAATCAAGCAATATATCTTCAATACACCAATTTCCAATCCAAATCCAAATCCAAACATTATGCATTTTAAACTCAATCCAACATATTTGGACATTTAACCAAAAATGCATTTAAATCCATAAATATTAAATAACATTAATTTAAAAATGCATAAGCATAGTAGACTGACAAGCATTTACCGTATATTCCCTTACCTATATAATATCACTTTTGCACTCTTTAGCCAATTGTTCAACTCCACCTCCTTGGAAGTTTTCTTTATAATTTAAATGCACAAAGCCCATTTAATAATTATTCATAGTATAATTTCAAACGATATTTCACTCAAAATATTTGTTTATACTATATCCTTCTTATAATTTATTTCATTTACCTAAGGCCTTTACCTTTGAGAGTCTCCCAACTCTAGCTCTTCTTTGATATATATTTATTCAAGGCTCCCACCAAGAACCTACACCATCCACACTTCCAAATTAATATCCATATCACACATGATAAGCTCATCACTACAACCAATCTTTCATTAGTTACATACATTGACATAATTATACATATATATATAGTTATATATATATATCTTATTCTTAATCCCCTTTATAACATTCTTATCCTTCAAATTTCCAGCCACCTATCATCATGTCCTATTCCAACATTATCATATAATTCATTTATATTAAGCTTACACAAAAGAAAAGTCTTTTACCTTTAATTCTCCCACTAGCCAAACTTACACCAAGCTTTTCTTCAATTTTTTTCTTGCTATTGAAATTCTCCAAACAACCCCTAAACAATGAGTTCCCAACAGGTTTCCATCATAAGACACACTATAACATTAAAATAATGTACATACATTAATCCCCAACTAAGAAGAAATAAAAAACAACCTTACCCCTTTTTGCCACTGGCCAAAGACGAGATCCCTCTTTCCTCTTGTTTACTGTCTCTTTCTCAGCTACCGTTTCTTCATGAATGGCTGACCCAATTCCATTCTTGATGCCTCCCTTTTTACCACATTTTCTTGCTGCTCGAGGGAAAGTTCTTTGTTCAACTGAGAATGAAGCTAACCAGTAGCTTCTAACCACTGCAGCAGCATCGTTTCGCTTATTTTGCTTCAGCCTTGTTGGTCTTTAACTCTCTCCTCATTTCCACGCTCTAACAGTTGAGATAGAGGGTGTGAAAACCCTCTCCTTCTCCCTCGATTTTGTCTCTATCCCAAGAAAGAAATGGTGTGCTGCTCAGAACAGAAAACTCCTCAACAGTCAATTTGGTGCCTCACACTCTCCCTTTCACATCCTCTTCATGGCTTTCCTTCTCATCTCGATTTAAGCCCTTGCATTCCTTAACATTTTCAGATTTTGGTCACGCTACTACTGCTATAAATTGTCGTGATAGAGAGGCCTCTTGATGGCCTGAATGCTTCAGCCGAGAGAGGCACTTGTTGTCTCTGTTCTTTGGCTGAAGCGTGACCTTCCTTTCTGCTTCAGCTCTCTCAATCTTCGCTTGTCCTGTTCGTTGTCGTGGCTAAAGCTTTCTTTCCTTCTTAATTTCCTTCAGCCGAGAGATGGAGTGTGAGTGGGGGTTGTTGGAATTTTGGCTTCCTCGAGAAGCCACTACCTAAATCAAATATTTTACACACTTAGTCATTTCATTTCATATATATATATATTGGTTTTGCACACCTACTGTCACGTGCAGTAACTAATATATTTGTTTATATGTTTTATTCATTTGTTATTTATATATATAGTTTAGTGTTAATATTATATTCATATACATATATATATATTTCAACATTAATTTTAAGATTGCAAAACATTTCGGTTATTATACAATCATACCCCTCTTCATGCACACAACTTGTTTTCTTCCACATATTCTCTACTTATGCTTAATTATTTTCTTTAGTCATTAAATCCTAAAATTAACATGAGGGCTTCATGAACAAGGCTTTAGCCAATTATTCACATTCTTGCATTACACTTATTATTTCTTAATTCCAATCTCACCAATAAATCTGTATTATTCCAATTCATTATTCTTCACCCATAAACTTATAAAATTTAACATAAAATCTATTCTTGTAAGCTCAGCTGAAATCTTCATGTACTCAAAACTCATTCTTTTTCCTAAATTCAATATCACAATTAATCTTTATTTAACATCATATTAATTTTCTTATCATCACTTAATACAATTTATACCAACACTTGTCCCTTTTTTTCATGACCGTAAGTTTCCTAATGTGAGAACCCCAATTTTCTAATAGTCAATATAAGCTACAGAGTATAGGAATTTAAAAAGAAAATATTAATTGTTAAAATATTTAAGTATAAGGGTCTGTTCGATGAGGTTCAAAGAGGTACTCTGTGAGAGCCCCACCAGGATTTTTTCTATCCAGATCGAAGTGAGACCCTAGAAAAATGATATTAGACGGTGAAATTAGTGTAATTTTAAGTACAAAATAAATGTATTATAAATATATTATGTGAGTAGAAATAACTCTTAAGTTATAGAATTAAAGTAAATAATGAATACTGTGAAATTAAAATTGAAAAGGATACAATTTATGATAATTATATTTTAGCAATATGTAATAAGAACTAAAATAAATCAATTATAGAGATTAATAAAATAGAAGATAGGAAATTAAAAAGAAATTACTAAGATCATAGTATAAAAATTGGAATATAATTTAAAAAAAAAATCTAATGATAATTATGTTTTAAACACTTAATAAGAAATAAAGTAAATTAACTATTGAAATTAAAAAATATATAAAATAAAAATATAAATTAAAACCTGAAAAAAAAATATAATAAAATAATAATAATAATAATGCAACAAGCTTCACGTGGAAGCTTGCTGCATTGCCAAATTAAAACATAAAAGAAAGGAAAAGGAAGAGAAAAGACAAAAAAAAATTAAATTAAAAAGCTACCTGGCAAATTGTTATTGGATGGTATACTAAAAAAGAAGACGAGTAAAGTAAAGCTTAGCCAATTTGTCCTCTACAACCGACTTTCCCCTGATTTTTTTGGCTGCACCGACTCCCCTGTTGCTTGCTGCTCGATTCTGTTTCATTTTCTCCCTCACGTGTGCCTTACAAAATCCCATCTTCCCTTCATCTAATCATCTTATCTCCCTCACAAAACATCTTGCTCACTCCAAAATTACCTTAAATCTGGAATTAGAGGGCTGAAAAGAATAAACAGAATGGGTTTTTGGAGGAGCAGAATTGACGATGGAGTGCTGATATGATGCTGCCCTGTTCGGTTGCAAGGAAGAGGTGAGAAAAGATACTTTCACTCAATTTTCATTAGTGTTTGTGATAGAATAAAGTAAGTAAAACTTATTTACAGCTTTGGTGTTGAATTAAATTCATGAACAGACAATTATGGTGTGTTCGGTCATGAAAAAGAAACAAGGAAAATTAGTTGTGATTTTGATGTTGGTTGAATGGGAACTTGTTGTACATGATGAGAAAACTTGAATTCAAACTTGATCATGGTGAGGATTTTTGCAATATATGAAGTTGGCGTGAAAAATGGATGCTGTTGCCTTGAAGTGGCGTGAATGATGGTGATGATATTGATGAATCTGTAATGTTTGATAACAAGCCTAGGTGAAATAGAAGATGTCTATAATTTAGGTTGAGAAAGATTAAGTGAAAAACAATGGGAAAAAAAAGAGCAAATGAGAAACCACAAGAATGAACCATTTAGGAACTGTCAGCCATGCTGTTGGAAATGAGGACTTATGCAATATATATATATATATGGGAAGGATCCACTTACACAGGTGTAAAACTAAAAAGTTTTACACACTTTTCTAGTCATTAAATTAAAAAACAACGTACGGTTTAGATTAAAACACCATCTCCCACTCTACCGTTTCTTTAACATTCTCTTCCTACCGTCTCTCTTCGCGCCTCACGCTGCCTTCTCTGTTTCTCTTCCCATCTCACGGCAAACGGTGGTCCTTCTTCATCTCTTCCCATCTCCTCTCCAGCAAGTACACCCCGAGAGTTGGGAATTTTAGATCTGAAGGGCTAATAAAGCTGTTTCCCTATTCCCAAAACCGGAAAAGACCCTCTTTCCCTCTTCCCAATCGTCCCTGTCCACGCTGCTCCTCACTCCTTTCCCACCTTCTTTCCACAACACACACTCCAAAGCCTCCGCTCATCTTTCAGGTACCTTTCCCTTTTGTTCTCTTTTTTTTCTTTCAGGTAAATTTTTTCTTTTTTAAGTTTGATTTCAGATTTGTTTTAATTTTTTTTTTGTTGAGATCCTCCTGGAGCCTTGATATTTCTATTTGTAGTAATATTAGGGGAATGTATTGCTTTTTTCTTTCAGGAATTTGATTCAAAAACATGGCTAATTTTGCTAGAGCTGAAATGCATTAAAACGAGCTGACGGTAATCAACCAAACTCTTTTTTTTTTCTTTAAATTTTAACATGTCTTTCAATTTTAGTTTCTTTGTTTGAAATTTTTGAAATAAAATTTTGTTTTTAATGGATGCAGAGTTGATAAATGTTGGGCAAAAGCAAGATGCATTGCAAGCTAAAATTGAAATTACGTCGAAAAGATATCGAGCTTGGCAAAAAATGCTCGAAAGAATTATGTTTAAATACGTAGAACTTTGTGTTGATATGCGAAAAGGTCTGTTTGCAAAGGATGGTTTGATTCAATATCGAATTGTGTGTCAGCAAGTAAACGTTAGTTCATTGGAGGAAGTGATCAAACACTTTATGCATCTTTCTACTGAGAAAGCTGAGCAAGCTCGGAGCCTTATTGGATTTTATTTGATTATTCTTACTGTCTTAATGATTTTTCGGCAGGTCTAGCAGGCCTTCGCAGACCAAGAGAGGTGACTTGCTACTTCTTCAACTAAAACATGGCTTTCTTTTTTTTTTCTTCCTTTTACTCTATTGTCAATGGGTCACAGAATATAGAAAATCATCATCATCATCATCACAGCCTTTATCCCAATAGAATATAGAACATAATGATGCAATTTGTGTTTGATAGATGTTGCTTTTTTTAATTGATCTTTAGAATTACTTGATTGAAATGATGATGAACATTTTTGAGCTTTATATGTTATTATTTGGTTTCCAACATTGTAAATATTTGTTTTGATGTAGCTGCAAATTATAGCACAGTCTATGCACTTCCTATCTCTTTTGTTTCACATGGAAGTACTAAACACTCTTGTTCCTTTGCTATTCAATGTTACAGGGGTCGTGGGTTTCTTGGCATTGATGAGTTTATAGACCTTTGCTACCAAGCAATAAAGGAGTATTGATCCTCTAAAGGCTGCACCATTTATAGGCTAGGAAATGCTGATCAGCTCACTAACGATTCTGTCAAAGTTGGGTTCCCTGTTGTTGTTTCTACTGTAATTTACATGTTAGTTATGTTGCCTTTTATAGGCTTGTAATTGAGCTCAGAAACAGCTTGGCTTTGGGATTTTTGAACTTATTTCCACCCTATGTCCAAGAGTTATGTAAGTGTTTAAATTTAATGTTGACAAATTAAAAGCAGTTCTTCAAATGTGACATCTAAATTTGTGTGATTGACAGAGTAAAATGTTCATGGTTTTCAATGTTTTTGACAAAAACATGAGAGCTAGATTAAGTGAAATATTGGTGGTAGTTGTATTAAAAGAAAAATGATATACTATTAAGAGGAAATTAATGAGGACTTAAATCTGAAATAATGATGTATTATTAGTATGCAAATCCAAGCATAACTAGTATAAGGAAAGATAATGGCCATTATAAGTGACAATGTTGGGTTTACACCGTTCCATTCGCTTCATCTTGTTAAAGTACACCATAACTTTGTCCAATGTTTTCGCTTTGTCACGTGAATGGAGGTTGGTTGTGATAATAGCATTATAAACAGAAGCATCAGAGCGACAACCACTATTACGCATCTCAGAGAATAGCCACGTCGCCATTCTAGTTTGGCCTTTCTTTCACATAACAGAAATTAATTTTGAATAGACCCCATTATCGGCAATATACCACCGTTGTTTCTGCATCCATCTGAAAACTTGAATGGTACAGTACGTAATTAAACAATTTCATTCAATGCCTTTACCAAATATCAACAGTAATGGCTATCTTTCTAATTTCTGCTTGCCCCAATTCAGGAACCGGATTTGTCACTTTAAAAAGCTTAAATTTTCAAATACAAAAAGATTTCCTCTCAACTCATATGTTGCATGGCATTGCAAGCGAGTAATGAATAATGTTTATTAAGTTTCACTTGGTTACTGCTTTTACTACTTGCCGTTTACAAGCATTACCATTTTATTTCTTTGCTTCCTTAAAAATTGTTGTAAAGCAAAAGTAAATAGTAGCAGAAATTTAGTTATCATTTATTAAAATTAAACAGACAACTCTATTACCATGCTAATCTATCATCTAGCTCTATATACCCTTCTTTTTATCCAAAGCAATACATGCATATTTAGTTTTTAATTTTTAATAAACAATTTTTTCAACAAAGCCATATCAAGAATAAACCATATCAATCACAATTCTAAATACCCAAAACCTTAAATGAACCAAAAAGAGAAAGAAAATCAAAGAGAGAACCAAACAAACCTCAAGGCACTGAAGCCATTTATCTTTGATTAAAACTTTAGGTCCACATGTTGTGCTTCTGCAAGCTAAGAAAACCTGAAAAATAAATTCAACAAAATTTAATCAAAGATTCATCTTATGATATAAAAAAAACTTGTAAATAAGTATGGATCAAAAGTTATACCTTTCACTCTAAAATACCGGATGTTGTGAAATTTGTAAACTTTTCTATTCCTTTACAGCTACGCTTGTTATGACCATACCTTCCACAAATTTGACACGATCGCCTTTTCACAGTTGTGTGAGACAAAGCTATCTCAAGCCCACCTTTGAGTCTTCCACTTTGAGACTCATGACCACCCTTTTTTCGACCTTTAGTTTGCGAAATATGTGGATCACCAATATTTATCGACAAAAGATTTGATTCGGTTGATTCTTTGTTACCTCATGAATCGTTTCACTCATCAACTTTTGGCTTGAACCATTTTCTTTCTCTGTAATACCAAGCACTTGGTTTTCCATCATGGAAACCTTTTGGAATATTTGGTCCAAGTCTCCGACAATGACTTTATACATCTCTTCAGAAGTTTCAGTAAAAAAAGATAGTTGATTTATGAGTCGACAAACATGTAAAGTTCTTAAAGCTGCTGACTTCTCATGATCAACATGAAGACTTCGCACACTTTCAGAAATTTCATAACCTTTATTTGCTTCCTTTGTCCAGTGTTTCAAAATGTAATGATATGGAATCTCAACAATATTTTTGAAGTGAAAAATTGCCGACATATGTCTACACAAGATGCCTTTAAATTCAAACAACTTACAGTCACAAGTACCAACTTTAGAACTTAAATCAAGACGAACAATAAAGCTGTCATGAGAATCAAAACAACTAGAAACCTTATATTCATAACAAGAGCCAGCTTTTGTTACCTTTTGCTTTATGAATTGATTACTCTTGACAAGCTCATCTTGGAAAATATTAAAAACATTCTTTGTATAGACTGATGCTGCATGATGATCCATTTTAGAACCAATTTTCAAAATCCGAGACTTGTGCCTTGATTCAAAATCTTCTTTTTTTTCTTTGTCGTAATGACTATCAACTGCCTTCTCGTATTTCACTACAAACTCTTGCAATGTAGTAGTGGAATCTACAAAAGAATCAAAAAAAGAATTTATGCTCTCACTTCTCTGGGTTGTGTTCATTCCTGCAAAAAATGTATTCTGATTATACACAGGAATCCATGAATTATGAATCTCATACAACCCTCGAAGCCATTCATTTTGCTCCAAATTGTTCTTCACAATCAGTTCATGCCACTCCTTCTCAAACTCCTCCGCGGAAGATGATTGACGGATGCATCTCTTAAGTTCACGTTTGAAAGCAGAGTTTTTATGATATATATGAGAAAGTTTCTCTGGAAATTTCTTCTTTATATGCCAAAGGCATAAACGATGTCAAGATTCTGGAAACACCTTGACTACAGCAACCCTTATAGCTAAATCTTGATCAATAATTATTGACACCGGTGCTTTTCTATGCATTGCCTCAAGCCAAGTTTCGAATAACCAAATGAAACTTTGCTCGGATTCATCTTGCAACAAAGCACAACCAAATAAAATTGATAGGCAATGGTGATTTAATCCTACAAAAGGAGCAAAAGGCATACTATACTTATTGGTTTTATATGTGGTGTCAAATGTAATAGCATCACCAAAATGTTCATAAGCCAATCGAGATCGAGCATCAACCCAAAATAAATTCACCATGCGAGCATCACCATCACACTGAATTGCATAAAAAAATTAGGATTCTCGGCTTGCTTTCTTCGAAAATAACATAGGACAGCTTGGGCATCTCCAACATCTAAGTTTTTCCTCCTTAAATCTCTCAGATGATTCCAACAATCTCTATCAGAAAACTGCTGGTCGACATTACTAAACAATGCAGCCACTTTTCCTATAGGAATTCCTTCTTCGTTGAATTTTTCAACAAGGTTCTTAGCTGCAGGAGTCATTTTCTTATGGCATCTAAGATAAGACACACTCTTAGGACTAACCATATGATGATTATGCTCATTTACAGTCCACTTCTTACTATTCTTAATCCTTGCTACCTTAAACAACGCTCTATAACTAGTTCTTAAAGTAGAGCATCTCTTTCTAGTCATCTCGATATCATTTTGAGTATCAGTATTCTCTATAACTTTTTCTTTATACTGACCTTCATTACAACAAACATAGATGCGACTTACTATTTCAGTAGTTCGAGAGCCTGTTCTACTTGATCGAATTCGAATACCAAAACCTTCTTCCCTAGCAAAAATTTTATAAAAGTTCTCTGCCTCATCTAAAGAGTCAAATTGCATTCCAATAAATGGCTCGGATTCCTTGACAGCATTATCAAAAACTACCATATTCTTTGAATTAGCTTGTAAACTACCGCATTCATTAACCAGTGCACTCTGCTCACTCACCTCTATATTTTGAATATCACTAATAAGTTGACTATCCTTCAATGATGAACTCTCCATAGTATATTTAAAAGAAAATCCTAGAGCATAAGGTAAAATCAATCTTTTAGATTTGAAATTGAAATTAAATATGAAATCTGTCCAAATGAGTAACAAAGCACGGAATTAGGCAAATTCAAAGTATAATATGTTTTGGGATTGAGGAAACTTACAGAGAATGCCGTAGATGGGGTGCCCGCATGAATATGATATCGATCCCAGGCCAATATGATATCAATCTATGCATATTATTACATGGAAATATGAATAGATTAAGCTGTTAATGAATTATCCTTGATCATGAATTGATATACTCAATTGATTGTCAAAAGGCAATAGTGACCACACTAATCAAGCTTAGCAATTACAACTGAGAATGAAATCCAGTAAACGAAACAATAAGATATGTCCAACAAAACATGCAAAAACTAGAAAGAAATAATGTTCACAAAAATATAACAACCTTGGTAGTAGGATCCTTCCTTGCCAGCCTTTTTAAGTGCTGTGCCACTTCACTTTCTTAATCCTGCAATTGCAAAAGCCAAAAATATTAATTCATCGCATTGAAAGAACAAAGTCACTAATTTTATAAATAAAGGTACAAATTTTCTAGTGGGTAAGAGGAATTGAATACCAAAAAGGGAATTGAAATCCAAAAAAGGAATTGATTCCTCAAGGCAAGAGCTACCAATGTGAGAGTAGCGAAGAGGACTGTTGTGAGAGAGGAGGCTACCGTTAAGCGAAGAGACCGTGAGGTTTGAAGAGAAATAGAGGACTGCCGTGAGAGAGGGAAACAGGGACCACACAAAAAGAAAAAGAGGCAGGAACGGTAGAGTAGTGAGATTGAAAAAGAGATGAAGAAATAAAGATGGGAAGAGATGAAGAAGGACCACTGTTTGCCGTGAGATGGGAAGAGAAACAGAGAAGGCAGCGTGAGGCGCGAAGAGAGACGGTAGGAAGAGAATGTTAAAGAAACAGTAGAGTGGGGGATGGTGTTTTAATCTAAACCGTACATTGTTTTTTAATCTAATGGCTAGAAAAGTGTGTAAAACTTTTTAGTTTTACACCTGTGTAAGTGGATCCTTCCCCATATATATATGATAAACATATTAAGGGGGTAGAAGATAATCAGGAAATTAGAGTTGAGGTAAAGAAGTGAAAACTAAACATGAAGATGGAAAGAAGCAAAGGCTGTCGGCTAGTAGAAGAGAACCAAAAAAGAAAGAAAAATAAAATAAAATGTTAATGTAATTTTAGTAAATAGTAATTTGTAAAAATTTATGTAATAATAAATTAGGATTAATTGTAAAACAAGATTTGGAAAAAAGGATTAAGGTTGGGAAATATATATATGTATGTGTGTGTGTGTGTGTGTGTGTGTGTGTGTGGCTAAGACTTTTAGTGATGATATCTAGATAATTTTGATATTAAATGATAGTTGGAATGTTATATAAATTGAATAAGGATAAATTGGGGAATTGCATTAGAAATATGACAAATAAAATGTAAGGGAAAGAATAAATATTAGAGTAAAATTTAATATATGTTAATCATGGAATTAAATACTAATAGTGAACAAAGATTAATTGTAAAATTTAAATTGAAAAATGATAAGTATAATACAAATGAATATTTGACTATGACAGGAACTAATATAGGAAAGGATTAAAATGAGGATGCAGCATGAATAAATATTAATCATCAAATAAGAATTTAATACGATTAATATTGAACAAAAGAAACAATATTGATTAAGGTATTATATATGGAATATTTATACAAATTATTATCAAAAAGTGATCAATAAAAATAAGGATTAAGAGAGTAATTGATTTATAGAATAATTATTGAGTTAAAATATAAATTATTAGTGAGATTAGAATTGAGAAAGGTTTCAATTTAATTTATGGAACATCCAATATAATCATATGAGGGATTTTAAATGTGAATTGGAATTATTGGTGACATGGAATTTAGAAAGAGAATGGGATTTAGTTGAAATTATATTTTAATGGAAAATAAAGTAAGTTAATTGTTGAGAATGTAAACTAAGTAATAGCAAATCATAGAATATTTCATAGAATTTAATATTGAATTTTAAATATAGCTTAGTATTATTGTGTAGTGTGAAGTATGAGGAATAAAGAGGCATAAATGAGGCTACCGGATTTATTTTACACGAAAATGGAGGTAAGAAACATGTATAAAAGTCGTATAGGGCATGTTTTACTTGCAATTGAAAATTCTTTGAAATCTCGTTTTAATCGTTCTCACTCAATTTTTCCGGATACAAGGACTAGAATTTATATTTAATTCCTACAAGTCTAAATATTGCATTACATGAAATGTTTTACATGAATTAATCTAAATACAATGATTTATATGCATTGAATTATATTAAATGATTTACATGAAGTGAGTTACATGATATGATTACATGAATTGAATTACATGTCATAAGTTACATGAATTGAATTACATGAACCTAATTATATGAAATGATTTATATGTATTGATTTACATGACATAATTTACATGTATTGATTTATATGCATTGATTTACATGAACTAAATTACATGAAATAATTTACATAATTTGAATTACATGAAATGTTTTACATGAATCGAATTACCTGAAATGATTTACATGAACTGAGTTATGACAGGGTTTATACGAATTTATTTACATGAAATGATTTAAAAGAAATTATTTATATGAAGTGATTTACATGAAATGATTTTATGAGATTGATATCTCCCTGATGATCGTGCATACGAGACAGTGATGATTAGGCTGGGAGACATCTCAGACCTTCTCCTTTACATGATATGACTATGGGAATTATGGTCAAACTCACAGGTTTACATAATGAGCACCTGACCAGTGCGAATTGTGAGTGATCGACGATGGTCATTCGTTACAGTGTTTCGTAGGATTGGCTAAGGAGTTTCGGATCCCTGGCTTTCTTATACAGATCCTTTATGGGATATAGTGCGTGCATGAATCTCTGGGAGATTATTTTCTATCGATAAGTGATATTTGACAGATGATTGATTTACTGAATGATTTAATTTACGAAAATAGTGAATGATTTGATTTACGAGATTAATACATGAACTGATTGAAAAGTGACAAAGAAAGTGATACAAGTTTTACAATATATGTTTTTCTTATGCAAGTGCATCTATTCTATTTTAAGGATTTTAAATGAATCGCATTACTGCACTGAACGAAGTTTTTGAAATTATTGCATTATCTCATGATTTTGAAATTGTTACCATACTGTTCACTGAAATTGCATCATGGAATGGTTTAAAATAAAATTGTTTTATATATATCGATTTAAAACTACATGATCCTTTTAATATTTAAATTTAGAGTTTGTATATGATGCACTGACAGTGTATAGTTTCTATACACTGTCAATGCATCAGAGGTTGACACCTCATCAATAGGCCCTTATTGGCAAATTAAAAAAATTTATTTATATTTGCATATAAGGGCCTATTGATGAGGTGTCAACCTCTGGTGTATTGACAGTGTATAGAAACTATACACTGTCAGTACATCATATATAAATCTTTAAATTTAATATACCTTTTTATAATTAGTAAAATAAATGATTTTTATTCATTTACATATAGTACACACTTTTATATATGTTTTTTATTGGGCTTTCCCAAAGCTCACCTCTCCTTCTCACCATCCCAAATAGCTTATCGATATATAAGAAGTCTGCTATCTTTAGTTAGTCGAAGAAATTGCTAGAAATTAGAAGTATCAAGTGATCAGGTAATTATTAAATGTTTATTTATATTCAGACATGTATTTTGCACAATAGTTGTATTTATGAAATAGAGCATAAATATGTATCGAAAATTAGTGGGATGTAACTTATGTGAAGTTTATTGTGAACGGAATCGTAGTTATTATATTATAGTCTGTATTTAATTTATTATTATTAATTGAATTAATGGTATACCAAATTGGTTGAAATGAAAAGATGAATTGCACTTACACTGATACCGAATACAAACATATCGTTATCGATTAATTAAAAGAAAAAGATAGCATCGAAAAGGAAAAATTTGGTTCAAAATTTTATAATTTCGGACGTTACACCTAAGGTTTCCTCTTCATTATTTTTCATTCTTTCCTTTCTCAATTTCACTCATAAATAATTTCCTATTCACTTAAAACATTTATCACACATCTTCTATCAATACTCTTATTAATTTTATTATATTATTTCTTACTCATCGATCATTTAAAATTCAACATTTCATATTATGAAGTATGCTCCAATTGATCTCAAAATTCATTCTTCTTCCAATTCCAACTTCATTAGTACTTTAATTAACCTTTAAAAAATTATTCTTTTGCTATTTACTTATGGAAACTTATTCACTCATCTCTTGCATTATGCCTTAATCTACCCTTCTTATGGTCTAATTCTCATTATTTTTCATTCACATTTTTCTCGACTCATTTAGGAATTATTTTCTACTTTCCTTTTATATATATATATATATATATATATATATATATATTGGTTTTATATTAAAATTTGTACAATTTACCATTCCAACAGCCATGGCCGGATACCACAATTGGTCCAACTTTATTCTTTTTAAATTCTACATTTTACAATAATTTTAAATTCATTATTAAATAAATTTTATAATTACTATTTAATAAAAATCACATGAACATCTATTATTCTTCTTCATGGCCGACGGTTTCTTTTGTCCAATTTCATGAGTTCCGATGGCCTCATCTTTGTTAGTCTTTTATCCATTCCACTCTTAATCTAACTTATGCACATACTCCATCTCACTTGGGATTTTCAACAAAAACCTCAAATTCATCAAATTAAGTCATCATCATTCAGCCAAATTCCTGACAGGTTAGTCCCCTGTTCACGCAGCTTCAACTTGGTTTCACAAATTATCAGTAATTATCATCTAATTTAAGTTCCAACAAATTTCTTTCATCACTATCACTAATTCCTATCTAAATTTTATTGAAATTACCACAATTTCCTTATTCTCTTTCCAAGACCGAATCAACATGAAGCCTCAAATCTGATTTTTGATTCCAAATTAAGGTTCTAAACAGGTTATTCAAGCCTAAATAAATCGTAAACCAAGCTAGGAATTGAAGGATCATCATTCACTTCTCACCTTTCTTGATTTGCTGAGCAGTCCAACCTCAAAACCAGTCTCGAATTCATCAATTTAGCCCCTCAATTTACTGAGTTTAAGCTACTCTTAAGATGAGGGACAGAGTATATAAGGTAAGCTTGGTGTTTCGGTGGAGGAGATTGATAATTTGGTTGGGCAAAAATGAAGAAAATGTGAGGAATCATGAAGAACATGGAGCAGAATCGCACATCAGTAAAGAAACAGGCGAGAGTCGGTGAAGGCTGGCTGGAAATGCTGAAAAATAATCCCATTTTGGTTTATTTTATTTGTATATCATCCAATGGGTATTTGTCACATGGTCCACTAACTTAATTTTCCTTTTTATTTTTTAATATTTACAGTTATATCAACATAATATTCTATTATTTTTCTAAATTCATATTTTAATTTTTTTAATTAAATTTTATTTATTTAAGTTAATTTTAATCAATATTGATTAATTTGACTAGTCCTCCATATTAAATGACCATAATACCTTTGTATAATTCCATTATTTTCATCTATATCCAATTATTATTTTAAAAATTCCTAATTCTGATTTAATATTTTATTTTTATTTTTATTTTTTTCCATGTATTTAGGTTAAACATGATCAATTATTAACTCACAAAATGGTTTGACTGATCATAATTTGTGAAATTACTAAATTACCACTAACTGTAAAATTGCATAAATTTTTGTTTATAGGCTTGATCACTTTTATAAATCCACATGATCTAAAACCTTATTGCATGTAAAATTATTCATTTTAAATATCATCATTCTAGGGTCTCACTTCGATCTGGACAGAGAAAGTTCTAGTGAGACCCCCATCAAGTACGTTCCTAACCTTATCAAATGACCCCTCCTTTACATCTTTCAACAATAAATTTCCCTATTTAAATTTTTCTACACTCAATAACTTATTTAAAATATAAGGAATTCCGGGCTCTCACATCTTTAGGCTGCCATTTCTCTTGATTTTGTCACTTATTCCATGAAATATTGGTATGGGTGAAGAGAGGAAATGAGTAGATTAATTTTGTAGAAGAAACTTTGGTGAGAAATGTGATTTTAATGGTGTTTGGAAGCTTTCTTTGTCTTTTCCTTATTTTGCTTCAATGGCGGCGTGGGGTGAGGGGAGGAAGACAATGAATAGTGGTCGGCTGATGTTAAGTGAAATATTTAGAGTCTTCTAGAAGGGGCAAAATTACAAAAATGCCTTTAGTTATGAGATTTTCGAACAAAAATGCCCTTAAACTTTCGTAATTTTTATAACTATGCAATTACACTCCAAAAATTCAGATTTCATCACCAAAAATTATTATTAAACATATTTTAATGAATAAAGGTAGTTTGGTTCGAGTTTGGCCTATCGTTAAGGTGAAATTATGAAATTACCCTTATCGAGTAACTCAAGAAATTTCTAATTTAACCACCAGTTTGATCTATATATTGACATAGCTTAAGACTTATTTTCCTGTAGAATATCATGCTATATTTATTTGGTCCAAATTCATTTTAATTTGGACACATTTACAAAAATACCATCGAGCTATGTCCTTAATCGTCACTTTTTAAATTGTTGACACGCATTCAAAAAATAATATAAATAAAGTATTTTAAGCTTGAAATTCTTACCTTAGGCTTATTGTACCCTTCGGACACTATTTGGACAGTTTCACATCCATCCAAGCATTGTAGGGCCAGTGGGGCCCACATCACTGTTTTACTTGTAACCTGCAAAATACTCAGGAATTGCACAGTGATTAAATGTCTGACACATGTACAATAATAAAATATGTGGCTCTCACATTTTCTTTCCTACTTGTTTCTCCCTTGCTAGAGTCTCTCCTAGGGAGACTCCTATAGTTTCCAATAGTTCTCATTCTCTTAAATTTGTTGAATCTCTTGGCAAACATTGCCATCTCAAAATTGTCATCATCACCACTTTCATCATGATCATCTTTACATTCCTCATGTGCAGTGGATTTTAAGGCAACTTTAACTTTCTTAAGAGGTTCTTGATTTCTCTTGATTTTCATTCCATGAGGAAGAAAAGATCCTATGAGTTCATCTAAGGATAAAGTATGGGGATCCTTTGACTCCTTAATAGCAGTTACTTTAGCTTCTCATGATTTAGGTAAGCTATTAAGGATCTTCTTAACCATTTCAACATTAGAATATATCTTACCAAATGACTTAGACCATTTATAATATCGGTGAATCTAATAAACATGTCCCTAATGGTTTCTTCAGTTTTCATTTTGAATAGCTCATAGTCTTGAGTAAGCATGCCTACTTTGGTCTCCTTAACCTGAGTTGTTCCCCCATGGGTGCTTGCTAGATTATCCCATATTTGCTTTGCATTTTTACATAATGAAACTCTATTATATTGATTAAGCCCTAGTGCACAAAAAAAAAGTGTGCATTGCCTTGGCATTTAATTGTGTCATCCTAAAGTCATTAATGTCCCACTCATATTCCTTCTTAGGGACTTCTACTCCATCAACTTTCTTAATTGGGATAAGGGGTCCTTTAACTATGATTCTCCAAACCTCATAATCATTTGCTTGAACGAATAGCATCATCCTAGTCTTTCAATACTCATAATTTTCACCATTAAAGAGTGGTGGTCTAATCGTAAAGTGTCCCTTTCCTACCAAAGGTGTAGCTACACTAGTTTGAGCCATCTAGATCGTTTAAGCTCAACGAAAATTACTCCAAATTAAGCTCGAACCCAAGCTCTGATATCAATTGTTGGCTCCACTGAGAGGGGGTGAATCGGTTTTTCAACTAAATTTGAGTTTTAAAGGCTTAATCAGCAAATAAATTTGTTTATGCAATGAATTCATAAATGTAGTAAAGAAAAAGTAAGGGAGAAGAAGCAAACATAAGATTTATAGAGGTTCAACCAATTCTCTTGCCTACATCCTCTCTCTTTGATCCACTTGTCAAGGTGTTGATTCAGCTATCCTTTGGAATATAACACACACCACTTCAAGGTGTGTTAAGACATCTTACACTTCCTTTATAGGCTTAGAAAGAAACCTCTATAACCAATCCCTTGTAAAGCTACCCAAACTCTCACAAGATAGCTTCACAAGATTACTCTCCCCTTTTGAATATAGAATTGAGTTAGATATGGGTTGTGTGCAACACAAAGATCTCTCAAAGATAGAAAATATACAAATGAGGTACAAAAAGTATAATGAAGAGAGGATTTGAGCTTTGAAGTTTTTCTTGATGATTAGAGAAGATGATGAGAGCTTGTTCTGCCCTCCAATCTCATAAATGCTGGAATTTATAGTGCACCCAAGGCTAAGGATGGTTGTTTGAGCATTTAATGCGTTTTTGCCCATTGAAACCCTCAAAAACTAGTTGTTGGAGACAAATTTCGTGACATGGGATCAATCCTTAGCCTGAAGGGATCAATCCTCTTCAGCTTTGTTGAGCATTTGTGCCATTCTGTCTTCCTGGGATTGATCCTCTAAGGGTAGGGATCGATCCCTCATGCCCTGATCAGCCTATCCATGTATTCTATCATTCTAGGATCGATCCCATGTTAAAGGGGATCGATCCTTTAAGCCCAGTTTACAATTTTAGAGCATTCTGTCACTTAGGGATCGATCCCATGAACGAGAGGATCTATCCTTTCGTTCATAATTAGACTTTTCTGGACAATTTTGAGTTTAAATACATGTAGTCTTTGATCCTAAATCATTTCTCAAGTTCATGTAAGTATTTCTTAACTTAGTCAAGGGAAAATTTGGTCCAAAACAATTATGAAGTAATTTTCTAAAAATTTTAATCGATTAGTTCAAAGGAAAATTACTTAATCGCATGTTTTCCAAGTACTTTGTAATAAAACATTTTCAATGTATACTTGCGCTTGATATTGTTATAAAAAGCTTTATGCAAATTTATGCAAAAGCATTAAGCATTTAATTATTCTTAAGTTTTTGTCATTTCAAAATATTTAATTGTCAATTTAAAGCTAACAACATGCAATAATATTTCAAGGCCTCTTTTATGATTTTCAATGAGAAAGCAAAAAAGTTTTTGGGTTTTTTCGTACCGTTCTTGCGTTTAGTCAAGACATTTCTTATCTTTCGTCATGGTTTCCCACTTCTTTCACCTACAAAGAAACATGCAACGCAAATGTAAGCCTCTATGGGATGGGACAATATGAAAGCATTCTAATTCCTCACCTTTTTCACGGGACTAAGAGCTTCCTTCACCAACACCTCCTCGGTTTCAGTCTCTGCCTGCACCACACACACATGCACACTAGTTAAGGCCTTAATTGCCATAGATCAAATCTTCTAAAACAAGGATTTCCACTCTTCATACTTGTGGTTCTCAAAATTGCAGCTCTCCTTTAGTTTCGAAACAACTTCAAAACAATTTCAACTAAACAACTAATTGACACAAGTTTTACCTTAACTTCCTAGCCGAACCGTATTCACTCTGCCCCAACTCTTCTTGGTTCTCTCAAGACCAAAGCTAAGCCCACATTCAACATAAGTTTCAGCTCTCATTCACGAAGATTAAACAAACTAACACCAAGGCTCTTGGTTTCCCTTACCTTAATCGCGAAAATTCATGTCTCCCACCTTCCTTGCTTCTCGGTTCATCACTTGTCCATAGCACCTTCCACATGCAAATAGATTTTTAGAATCAAATTCATTAAACAACCAAGAAAGTATGAAGGATTTCAGTATTCTTACCTGGTCCAAGCAAAAACTGAGACCTTGAGACCTCAAACTTTTTGCATGTTAATTTCGGGTAAGTCTTGGTATTTATATCAAGGTCATTTTCGACATTTCACTTGACTAATTAAGGGTAGTTTCAGCCTACAAGAGAGATAATAAGTGGCAAGTTAATATTACATGCACGATTATCATTTCTTTAATTTCTTAAGCTTTTTTGAGCATTATCATCACATTACACTTGAAATGTTTCCCACTAGCTCTAATATCTAATTACCTTATTTCCTTTAATTCTTTATTTCTTCACTTCTTACTCTTATCAAAATACGACATTACACTTGAAATGTTTCCCACTAGCTCTAATATCTAATTACCTTATTTCCTTTAATTCTTTATTTCTTCACTTCTTACTCTTATCAAAATACGACATTAAATCCTTACTTATTTCACTTAGAGGTTATTTGCCCGTTATTAAATTAAACTAAGGTTTCGGCTTGAAATTACTTTTTTGCCCTTCGTCTTAGATACTCGCCAAACTCCACCTCTATGGTCTCGCGATTGCAAGACTCTAAATTCTGTTCAAATTCACCAAGTAGACTTAGATTAGTAAATATTTCATTAATTACTTTTGCATGTAATTACTTGATGTTACATTAAGTTAATTCATTAAATTTTTTATGGAAACACAAATAAATATAAAAATTTTCTATCAAAAATTAACATGCATAATTTTTTTTATAAAAAAATTCTAATTTTTAAAAAAAATATTTGCATGGCTAAAATTAGCAATATGATTCCAAAAAATGTAGTCTAAGCATTGTTATATCATAGATAAATCATCTTCCATACTCACAATCATACATACACACACACACACACACACACACACACACACACACATATATTAATTTAAAAAAATTTATCATAAAATTTTTAAAAAGTAGATAGAATGCATGAAAGAAAAAAATCTATCCAATATTATCATTTTTTAATAAACAAATATATTTCATTGCTTATTATTAACTATGGATAATAAAAATGATTATTTTTTAATAAAAAATATATTTCATTTCTTATTATTAAATGTGGATAATAAAAATGATTATTTTCTTATGTATAATGAAAACTACAACGAAAACATAAATATGTTACAATATAAGTTGTTTTTTATTTTTTTCTTGTTAATTCACACTTATATGTTATTTATATAAGCTTTAAAAGTATTTTATTTATTTGTCAACAAAATTAATATACGTATAAATGTGTGTGCCTATATATTATAATAAAGTTGCTTATCAACCAAAGTGCAAATGTCTAATTACTGGATAAATAATGAAAACTTTTTTGTATGAGTCTCAATTTAGTGAAGGTAAATATGATTTAAAGAATTTTGTGTGGCACTATTAGAAAAGAGGCCTTCAGCAATCAAAATTTGAAACAACTAAAGTAGCCGTTTCTTAGTTTAAGGTGTTGTAGTGAGCCGTAATTGTAGATTAATTATGATAATTGGAAATATGAGCTAGATGAGTGTAACATTCTGTAATATACAGTAATTATTCATAAATCACATATATAGTCAGTTGGTTGAGTTGTCTGCGCTACCTTTATAACACTCACTTATTACCATAATCACAATTTTAAATAAAATTCCATTTATAGCTTATAATAATTTTACATTAATAATATCATTTCCAGTATAATTACAAATTCTATATCCCCTATACATAATTATACAAAATGTAGTACTACACATGAATATCTGAACATATAAAGAAAATAAAATATACCTCAAGGATCAATTAACTGCTGCCTTAGGGTACCAAAAGCGCAGCCAATCCATGGAACGGTATATTACTGTAGATAATCTGTGAGGTGAAAAATAAGGGGTGAGCTAACGTACTCAGTAAGAAATTCGTATGCAAGAATTGATACCAGGAAATCTATATGCATAAAAACATTTAATTTCTAACAATACGCTAAAGGACATTTTTAGGAAGGATACTATAGTTGGCTAAGAAACTGATGGAGTATGGGAGGTACTTTAGAGTATTTGTCGTGTCCCAGTCCCTAGTTGGGATTATAGGGAGTAAACAGTTGAAGATGATATGTATAAACAGTTTTAATCACTTAAAATCATTTCATGCACTTTTCAATAAATAAACAGTACATAATCAACATTTAAATGAAACACTTCAATAACAGTTCGATATAGAAATTCAGTAAACGGTACAGTAGAAATCTCAGTGTAATCGATGGTACATAAACAATTCACTTCAGTATCAGTAAGAAATTCAGTTTAATAAAATAGTACAGTACAATAGAGACCAGGCAACACCCAATAAATATCATGCCATAACAATATCCCAAAAAGGAAAAAACAGTAACAGTAAGACATATGGCCATAGTCACCGTAGGTCCACAATGTACACTTGCCAAGTGACAACTGTGAAAGCTGAAGACTTGGCAGGTTTATCAGTAATAGTAACAGTAATAGTCAGCAAGATACAGGGCCGAACAAACTCAAAATAGTTTATAAATAGTATAAACACTATTTAAAAATCAATTTCAATGATAAAATCTTCAATCAGTTTATAAATGCATATATTAAAAAATATAAGCAGTTCAATAATAAAAATTTATAAAATATTCACAGTTTGGTGTTCTTTTCTAAAAATGTTCTATTTATCTATAGAACAGTTATAAGAATATGCTAGTACCCTTACGTACATAAAATTCATTAACATGAATTTTTAAATATTATTTTTCAGTATTTAATAAAAATCTGCAATTTTAATGAATGAGATGAAAACACTAAGTAATTTCTTCACTTCAAATATTTAAGGATATTAAAAGATAATTTCATAAATTTCTAGAAATTTTCAGTAGTATAACGACTGTTTTTAACCTAGCCCTCCTGCATTGAAAATAAGTTTATAAACCAACCAGTGTCCACAAGTTCAACAATTCCAAAGAAATTGACTTTAAAACAATTTCATACATAAATTTATTTTCAACCACGATATGCATTCACAGTATCTTATGTCTTCTATACTTATCTCTTACCTGTGAATTTCTACTGAACTCGCCAACTACACCACTCGCTAAATCTCACTCCCGGGCTGCAAAATCATTATACCAACATCATAATTTCATCATCCTTAATTTATAATAAATTTTCCTACATTAAAATCCACTACATTGTCTACAGTAACCATTAAACCAGTCAAATTTACATCGGTATTAAAACACAACTATGCCTAAATCAACTACGATTTTAATTCTGATCGCACCAACAGTCTTCTCTTAATTTATATAGTATTATAGAACCTAGAACTCATCAAATTGAGCACAATATCATGGTCCCTTTCTCTTGGCCAAAATCAACATGGTAACTTCCACTATGCTTTTCAACAATTTAACACTTATTTCATGCTTTATCATTAATTTCTATCTCTCTTAAACCATTTTCATGCATCAAAGCACAATAATTCATGAGGTTTTCATCATGGTCGAAACCTTAGGGACACAATTAAGGGAGTTTTGATTCAATCCAAGGCCAAAATCATGCTTAACTACCTTAATTTCATCATTTCCTATCATTAAAACATAAAGGAAATTCAAGCATAGTGACATCTTACCTTGGCTGAATGCCATGGGAGTTCTTTCCTCTTGATTTTGTCCATTTTACAACAAGATTTTGGTATGGGCTTGTAGAGGATTGAATTTAGAACAAGTTTGGAGAAGTAAGTTTTTTGTTTTAAGGTTGTTTTAATGGTGTTTTTGGAAGCTTTTTATTTTTCTCCAAGGTTGGATATGGTAGTGATGGTGTAAGGTTGAAGATGGTGGAGTGTGGCCGGCCCCTTGGTGTGTAGAAATGTTTAGAATATTCTCTTAATAGCAAAATGACCAAAATACTACTGGAAGGTGTCTTGCTGAGTGAGAAGGTGTCAGAGAAGGCTGGTGAAGAGACATAAGCTAGTTCTTCCACCAAGCATTGGGTTTGCCTGTTTCGCTTTCCAACATTATAGGTTTTGTTTAGGTGGTTATTTCTTCAGTTAACTAGCTGCTTGACATCCTTGAGCTGGGTGAGAGTTATCTTAAATAGGTCAAGCTACTAGTAGGTGCCTTGTGCAGCTATTGGAAGCTTGTTGGTGACTTGCATTGCTTTTTTTTTTTCTAAATTTCTGGTTTAACAATTAAGATTTTGATTAGGAGTAATATATTTTTATTTATTAACATATTACTAGTTTATTTAAGGCTTTGCTTAGTAGGGTGGAAAAAAAAGTGGAAAGATAAAAAATTAGAGGGAGGGAAAAATAAAAAGATGAAAAATACTAATTTTTTTTCTTAGGTGTTCTTGGTAGGAAACATGAAAAAATGGATGGACAATTTTTTTTTCTATTGCTCAGTACAGTGGAAGAGTTAGAGGAAAGAAAATTAAAAATAAACTGATCTTACCATCCCACCCCTTATACAAATATTTATCAAGTGTAATCATTTTTTCTTTCTTTTGCATTTATTGAGTTTTTATGTGAAAGCCATGTATTCTGGTACTGTTGTACGTGTAGGGATACTCACCTCTATTCCTTTCCTGTGTATTTAACAGGTATGACCTAATACAGTCAAGTGGGCCCTATAAGGTCTACAGTGCCGAGATGGACATGAGACTAGACAGATGTTATTGAGGAAATCCAAAAGGCCTATGATAAGAATCTGGAACCCAAAATCCCCTATTTATATTATTTTTGGGAAGTGTGACAACAATTTAAAAAATGACGATTTAGGACATAGCCCGGATGAATATTTGTAAATTGTGGTCAAACTAAAAGGAATTTTTATCCACTAACTGAAACATGATATTCTACATGAAAATAAGTTCTAGGCTATGTCAATAGATAGATCGAAACGATGGTAATATTAGAATTTTACGTGACTGGCTCGGTAAGGGTATTTTCGTAATTTCACCCTAACGGTCAGTCGAACCTTAATGAAACCACCATCATCCATCAAAATATGTTTAATAATAATATTTAGTGATAAAATATAAATTTTTGGAGTTAAATTAACTAGTTAGAAGAACTATAAAAGTTTAAGGGCATAAATGTCCAATTCTTTATAACTAAGGGCAAAATGGTCATTTTACTGTTTGGACAGCTTCTAAAATTTTCTACACACTCACCAGCCGACCACACCTCATCATCTTCAACCTCTTTCACACCAACTCCATAGCCATACCTTGTGCTCATCAAAAACTTAACTAAAACACTATCTAAACTATAGTAAATCAAGAAAATTTCTTCTACAAACTTATTATACTCTTCATCCTCTACAAGCCCATAACCATAGATCATTGTAAAGTGAACAAAATAAAGAGAAATGGGGCAACATAGGATTCGGCCAAGGTGAGGAATTTTTTGTATTTTTAATTTCTTTAAGTTTTAATGTTACCAAATGATGTATTTAAGCCTCCTAAACATGAATTTAGCATCAATTTTGATTAAATCCTATCCAATTCTCACCCTAGGGATTCTACCATGATGAAGAACTTGAGCATCCTTGTGTTTTGATCCATACAAATGGTGTAGGAAGAATGGAAATTAATGGTTAAACATGATATAAGTGATAATTTGTTGAAATTCCACAAATTTGGCTATAGGGTGCATTTGGCCATGGCTATGGGGGGAGGATTTTGTGTTTCATTTGATGAGTTTAGGGTGCCATGAGACTGTAGAAATTAAGAGGAGACTATTGGTGAAGTCGAAATTAAAATCAAAGCTGTGTAGGCGAAGTTATGTTTTAGCACAAATGTAATTTAGACTGGGTTAATATTTTCTACTGATAATGTAGTAGAATTTAATGGAGGAAAATTTATTAAAAAATGAATTATGGTGAATAATGGTGATTGGTATAATATTTTGCAGCCCGGGAGTGTTAATTCGCAAGTGGTGCTATCGGAGAATCGGTAGGAAAATGACAGGTAAAGGATACTCGTGTGAGCTGTAGGGATACTGTGAATGCATGATTTATCTCAAATTAATTTTATGAAGTGATTTGGAAATTATTGCTTCGGAATTGGTGAAATTATGGATACTAGCTAGGTTATAGACTGTGTTTTCAGTGCAAGAATGCTAGGTTAGAAATAGCTGTTATTCTGCCAGAATTTATAGAAATTCTAAGAAATTAGTTCTAATATTTTTTAAAGGATAGAAATAAATAAATTTTCAAATGGATTTCATGAAATTTATTAAAATTGCATTAATTGATTATTTCTCAAAAAAACAATATTTAAATATTCGTGTTAATGAATTTTAATTACGTGAAGATACCAGCATGTGTTTATTACTATTCTACAGACAAATAGAACGTTTTCAGAAAATGATATTGAAGCATGAATATTTTATGAATTTTTATTCATGAACTAATTATATTTTTCAATATAATTATTTATGGACTGATTTAAGATAATATTGATGAAATTGATTTCATAAATGTCATTTCTAATATATATCTACTGTTTTGAGACTGTTAGACCCCGTATCATGCTCACATGTCACGTGCACTATTACTGTTATTACTATTATTATGCTGATAGACCCGCCAAGTCTTCAGCCTCCACTAGTGGCACCTGGCAAGTGTACACTGTGGACCCTATAGACTATGGCCATATGTCTCACGTGTTTACTGTTACTCCCTTTTCGGGATATTATTATAGCATGATATACCTTGGGTGTTACCTGGTCTCCATTATACTGTTACTGTTTATTGTCCTGATTTACTAAACAGTTGGCTGGTTCTAAATTATTTACTGATATTGAGCTTTCTACATGCTATTTACTAAACTGTTTATTGTACTATGTTTACCGATATTGATTGAATATTAATATTGAAAAGAAATATTTATTTATTTGTTAAATTATTTTGTTTTGTGATTTCAATAGCATTTTATATTGTTTTAATATCAAATTCAATTTATTACTCCCTATAGTCAGTTCTAGGAGCCGAGACACGATAGGTATTGTAAAATACCTCCCATACTCCATCTGGTTTCTTAGCCGACTATAGTATCCTTCCTAATTGTGCCTTAGTGAACTATTAGGAACTAAATGTTTTTAGCATATAGATTTCATAATATCAGTCTTTACATACGATTCTCTTACTGAGCACGTTAGCTTACCCCATATTTTTCTACTCCACAAATTACTTACAATGATACCATCCCACGAATTTTGGCTGTGCTATCGTTCCTCGAGGCAACTTTGAATGGATCTTGGAGGTATATTTTACTTCTTTTATATGTTCAGACATTATTATGTACAGTACTACAGTTGTATAATTATGTACAAGGGATGTAAAGTAATGGTACAGTTATGTAAATATTGATAATAGATAAATATAAATACTATTTACTGATATGTTTACTATTACAAGTGAAAGTGAATAGTAATAAAAACGTCACAGACAGCCCAACTGATCACTGTTGTGTATGTGAAATATAATATTTACTGTATACTATGGGACGTGACATTTTATTTTTCAAAGAGATTTTTAAACAAAATTTTGTCAATTTTTTAGAAAGAATAAATTATCTTAATTTCCATTAGATTTACAAATGAGATATTAAAATATAAAAAATACACCATATTCTTATAATCATTTTTTAACTCCAATAAGAAACTAAAAAATTATATTATGACAAGTGAAATAATACTATAACATAGATTTATAATAGAAAAGAAATGTAATACTATAACATAATAGCTAATTACAAAGATTTATATACCAACATTAGTATTTTAATAGAAAACAAACTAAAAAAAAATTAAAAAGTTATCCTCTTTGTGAAACGTAATCTTGCCACATTATAGTAGCTATATTGTTGCGTATAGCAACTCTAAGCCTAGCATCTTCATCACCACCAATGTTACTAGCATTACTCTCATGAGTTTGCTCCATTTCTATCATCAACTCTTTCAATTAATTCATAATCAAGGTCAACACCCATTAAGTAATTATGCAAAACACAATATGTCAAAATTATATTTGTCATTGTATCAACTAGATAGAATGGCTTGGTCCTTCTTGAAATAATTGTAAAACATTTCTTTAATATCGAAAAGCTCTCTCAATCACATTTCTCAATGAAGTGTCAATGATTAAATAGTTCTTCAACATTTTCAAGTCCGCATCTAGAGTACTACTTCAAATGATACCGCATACCTCTAAATGCTGCAATAAGTCCACTTCTTAGCATAAAACTAACATCTACTAAATAGTATTTTTCCTATAAAAAAACTAAGTTAGTATGAATTCTATAAGATAAATTTAGACTATTTGTTTACAAGTTAATATTAACTTTAGGAATGATAAGCTTATCTTCCCTAGTTAAAGCATCTTTTATGATTCTTGAATCGGATACTGTTCCTTCCCACCCAGCTAACACATATGTAAACTTCATGTCAAATCTTCATGCAACCAATACATTTTGTGTTGGATAATCTTTTCTTCCTCAATATCTTAGAGCATCTTTTTTAGGAATTTTAACACGGATATGTGTACCATTAATCTCACTAACACAATCCTAAAATTCAACTTTTTAAGTAAACTCTACATATAGTGACTACTACTATCATTTAGAACTTATAAAATTTATAACATAGTTTACCTTGAAATATGGGTAAAATCTATTATTGTTGAGTATTTGAGGTAGGACTTCAAAACCATTCGGTTGTATCAAGAAACTATCTTCTAAGCTAATTATTGCTCTTAACACATCATGAAATTGATGATTGTCACGAAACAAATATAGCAAATAACACATAATATCATAAATGGTTGGGCTATCTATCATGTCCACACTTAGAAGTTAAATCTTAATTTACATATATATAACCAAGTATTTACAAAACGAATTATGACATAATGTTTACATCCTCTATACAATCTATATACAACGCAGTTGTAACAGTCCAATAACCCAATAATACACATATTATTACACAATTTTGACGGTTGGGCTGTCTATGATACTTCACTTTTCATTAAATGTTAAACAAATTTTATACAGCATTGTTAACATTATATACATCCCCTATCTTACTTAATAAGAAAGTAGTACTGTAAATAAGTCTAAATACGAAAAATAAATGATCATACCTCATGTAGTAAAACAAGTTGTCGCATCGTCCTCAAATGCACAGCTGAGATCTTTTGATATCAGACTCTCAATCTTCGAAAATCTGAAATGTTAAAATTAAGGGGTGAGCAAACCACGGCTCAGTAAGAGTTATATGTCACACTTGATATTCAGCTATCTATTTGCTGAAAATAATTTTTCACTTTCTTTAAATCTTCCTAGAGGCTCTAGGCTCACATGTAGGAAGGATACTACAGACGGCTAGGGACTCGGATGGACTAAGGCAGGTATTTTAAAATATCTGACTTGTTTCGAAACCTAGAAGCAACTGTAGAGAGTACTATATCAATTGCTCTCAAAACGATATAATATTCGTTTATGTAAAGTAAACCATTTATTTCTTTTCACTTCAGTATATTTTAAAACACGTGACAGTTCAGTAGTAAAATAATGGTTTACTTCTGTTCTCATCAGTACAGTTAAAACACATGACAATACAGTGGTTTATGAATATCCAAAACCGTTGGATCAGTAAACAGTAGTTTTTCGGTACTATTTATTGATTCAGTACCTTACTACTCAATAAAACAGTATCTTATAGCTCAGTAAAACAGTAATATTCAATAAAACAGTATTTTGATACGGTTCAGTCATAAAACAGTAAACAGTAGCTACCAATTCAGAAAACAGTATGCAGTAGCTTTCAGTTCAGTAAACAGTAAATGGTAGCTTTCAGTCCAGTAAAACAGTAATCGGTGGCTACCATTCAGTATACAGTACAGTTCCGTAAACAGTGTTTTGGTACAATTTTTCATTAGTAAACAGTACAGTAATTCAGTACAGTAAAACAGTACAGTACAGTAAATAGGATTCCATAAATCCTTTCAGTAATCAGTAAACAGTAAGCAGTAAGTGAGGCTAGGCAACACCCTACAAGTAAATCATGTTATCATCGTCCACTAAGGGACACAGTAATAGTAATGAGATATATGGCCATGATCTATGATATGTCCTCGGTGTACACTTACTAGGTGACAATCCGGGACGTTGATGACTAGCTGGTCAATCAGCCACGTGACAGTAACAGTATGTGTGATGCATGAAGTTCGGGGTCTAAGTCTCAAAACAGTATAAAACCGTACCATAGCCTTTATGGATTTTAAATACAGTAGTGTAAAACATTTCACAATTATCCATAAGGCTCACATGTATAAATCATCACCTTTATGAAATTTATAAAATAAATAAACATTTTCAAAATATTTCATAAAGGTATAAATCATGTTTTCCATACGATGAAAACAGTTATAAAATAGTCACACTAAAAACACATCTCATGACTGTGTCTTTTTCCACTATAAAAACATTTACGCACGTTTTTCCGTGCTTTGTATCCAAAACATGGTTTTTAAAATTATTGGAATTTAATTCACATAATCTCATAATTTATGGAAAAATAAAATATTTATTTTCTAAATTTATAAATCCCGTAACCATGTTTTCTTCTAAAAACACGTGTAGAGACCTTTAGTTCCGAATTTAAAGTTTTCCATCATTTCTTAACCTTTATGGAATTTATGTAATTAATTATTTTCATAATTAAAACCATAAAGGTTTTATACAAAATCAAGTGAATATTTAAGAATTATTTATAAAATATTCACTTCAATCTTTTTTATTTTTTATCTCGTTTCAAGTGAAATATCACCTACCTGGTGAATTTTCGGTGATTTCATTTTCACCATTCTCGAAAACATGAATATTTTAAAATTAATCTTCTATTTATTCATGTTTTATGAAAAATAATCGATTTCTCGATTTTTGTGGCTGGAAATCGTTTATCCTGAAATCAAATCATTTATTATGATTTTTCAGTAATTTTTGGTAATTTTCGGCAGTATAACAGCTGCCAATTGGCTAGCCTCCTGCACGGAAAATACAGTTTATAACTCAACTGGTACTTCATCACGAATTTCCAACCAATAAATTACTATAATTTCAAACCAATTAATTTCAACGGCATTTATAAAATTAAATGCAATTTTAAAACATGTGGCCGAATATCCTTACAGGCGGCACATGTCTCCCTTACCTGTCTCGGGTCGAGGACTGACTCTCGAAGGTCGCGCCCATGTTCACCTCACCCGATTTCATCGGCTCGGTCATCAAGGGAATTTTTTGAAATTTAAATTCTAAAAATTAGAATTTTTCCATAATTATTTAAATAATTTAACACTTTCCGAGATTTCTTACTGATTCCCGTAATTCTCGAGATTTCTTGTAATTTTCAAATTCTCAAGAATTTTTCAAATTCCCGGAATTCCTTTTCTCTTTCTCTTTCTCTTTCTTCTTTTTCTTCCTTCTTTCTTTTTCTCTTTTCTTTTCTTTTCTTTTTCTTTTCTTTTTCTTTTTCTTTTTCTTTTTCTTTCTTTCCAGCAGGACCGGTCACCTCCCCTCACTGCCGGTTCTTCTTCGGTGGCCGGTTCTCCTTCGGTGGCCGGTTCTCCAACGGCTCGGTGGCTCAATAGCTGGCTGACACCACGACGAGTCTAGATCTGGCCTCTGTTCATCCCGAATCGACGGCACGGTGGCAGATCGACTCGATTTAGGTCGGCCTCCTTCTGCCTCTTCGTAGGCCCTCCTCCATCGTTCTTCGCCTGACCGGTGGCCTCCCACATCTTCCTCTTCCTCCGGTGAAGCTTCGGTGGCAGTGGCGGCAGCTAATTACGCCGGCACCGCCAGATCCCTTTTTCGTTTTCTTCTTCGGTTTCGCCGAAGATTCCCTTCCTCCGATTCTGTTTTCTTCCTAATTCCCTTTACCGGTCTTCGTTCTCACGTCGCCAGCATCATCCTTCTCTCTCCCTCCTCCTTTCTCCCTCACCGACGGTGGCAGCTCCGCCACCGTCGGTTCTGGCTGGGAGGGTCGGGATCCTTCCCCGATCCTTCCTTTCCATTTTCTATTTCTTTCCTCTTTTGTTTTTATTTTACTTCTATATTTAGTATATAATATACTATATACTATATACTATATTTTATACATATAATATATACTTTATATTATACATATATTATTTCATATATAATATACTACAATATATATTATATATAAAATACATATATGTTGTATATTACAAAATATATATCTAGTATATATATGTATATTAATATATTTTAAATTTAAATAACCTTTACACATATTTTCTTAAACTTTAATGTAAATCAATATTTACATTTCTCAATTATATGTATATATATTTATATATACATAAGAGATTATACTGAAATACATATGTATTTTTTTTAACTTTATAAAATAGTATATATACATATTCAAATATACAAACGTATATTAATATATACTATATAGTATTTACTTACATATGTATTTGTATAAAAATACATTTATATAATTTATAATTATATAAATATATTTCTCTTTTTCTTATTTAATTTGGATTTTCATTTATCCAAATTAAATCTCCTCTTTCCATTATTTTTTTCATAATTCCAATTTTATTTTCCTTTACTCGTATTTCCCGATTCGTCACTTCTTCAATTCTTGGGATTTTCATAAACTTATAAAATTTATAACATAGTTTACCTTGAAATATGGGTAAAATCTATTATTGTTGAGTATTTGAGGTAGGACTTCAAAACCATTCGGTTGTATCAAGAAACTATCTTCTAAGCTAATTATTGCTCTAACACATCATGAAATTGATGATTGTCACGAAACAAATATAGCAAATAACACATAATATCATAAATGGTTGGGCTATCTATCATGTCCACACTTAGAAGTTAAACTTAATTTACATATATATAACCAAGTATTTACAAAACGAATTATGACATAATGTTTACATCCTCTATACAATCTATATACAACGCAGTTGTAACAGTCCAATAACCCAATAATACACATATTATTACACAATTTTGACGGTTGGGCTGTCTATGATACTTCACTTTTCATTAAATGTTAAACAAATTTTATACAGCATTGTTAACATTATATACATCCCCTATCTTACTTAATAAGAAAGTAGTACTGTAAATAAGTCTAAATACGAAAAATAAATGATCATACCTCATGTAGTAAAACAAGTTGTCGCATCGTCCCCAAATGCACAGCTGAGATCTTTTGATATCAGACTCTCAATCTTCGAAAATCTGAAATGTTAAAATTAAGGGGTGAGCAAACCACGGCTTAGTAAGAGTTATATGTCACACTTGATATTCAGCTATCTATTTGCTGAAAATAATTTTTCACTTTCTTTAAATCTTCCTAGAGGCTCTAGGCTCACATGTAGGAAGGATACTACAGTCGGCTAGGGACTCGGATGGACTAAGGCAGGTATTTTAAAATACCTGACTTGTTTCGAAACCTAGAAGCAACTGTAGAGAGTACTATATCAATTGCTCTCAAAACGATATAATATTCGTTTATGTAAAGTAAACCATTTATTTCTTTTCACTTCAGTATATTTTAAAACACGTGACAGTTCAGTAGTAAAATAATGGTTTACTTCTGTTCTCATCAGTACAGTTAAAACACATGACAATACAGTGGTTTATGAATATCCAAAACCGTTGGATCAGTAAACAGTAGTTTTTCGGTACTATTTATTGATTCAGTACCTTACTACTCAATAAAACAGTATCTTATAGCTCAGTAAAACAGTATTTTGATACGGTTCAGTCATAAAACAGTAAACAGTAGCTACCAATTCAGAAAACAGTATGCAGTAGCTTTCAGTTCAGTAAACAGTAAATGGTAGCTTTCAGTCCAATAAAACAGTAATCGGTGGCTACCATTCAGTATACAGTACAGTTCCGTAAACAGTGTTTTGGTACGATTTTTCATTAGTAAACAGTACAGTAATTCAGTACAGTAAAACAATATAGTACAGTAAATAGGATTCCATAAATCCTTTCAGTAATCAGTAAACAGTAAGCAATAAGTGAGGCTAGGCAACACCCTACAAGTAAATCATGTTATCATCGTCCACTAAGGGACACAGTAACAGTAATGAGATATATGGCCATGATCTATGATATGTCCTCGGTGTACACTTACTAGGTGACAATCCGGGACGTTGATGACTAGCTGGTCAATCAGCCACCACGTGACAGTAACAGTATGTGTGATGCATGAAGTTCGGGGCCTAAGTCTCAAAACAGTATAAAACCGTACCATAGCCTTTATGGATTTTAAATACAGTAGTGTAAAACATTTCACAATTATCCATAAGGCTCACATGTATAAATCATCACCTTTATGAAATTTATAAAGTAAATAAACATTTTCAAAATATTTCATAAAGGTATAAATCATGTTTTCCATACGATGAAAACAGTTATAAAATAGTCACACTAAAAACACATCTCATGACTGTGTCTTTTTCCACTATAAAAACATTTACGCACGTTTTTCCGTGCTTTGTATCCAAAACATGGTTTTTAAAATTATTGGAATTTAATTCACATAATCTCATAATTTATGGAAAAATAAAATATTTATTTTCTAAATTTATAAATCCCGTAACCATGTTTTCTTCTAAAAACACGTGTAGAGACCTTTAGTTCCGAATTCAAAGTTTTCCATCATTTCTTAACCTTTATGGAATTTATGTAATTAATTATTTTCATAATTAAAACCATAAAGGTTTTATACAAAATCAAGTGAATATTTAAGAAATATTTATAAAATATTCACTTCAATCTTTTTTATTTTTTATCTCGTTTCACGTGAAATATCACCTACCTGGTGAATTTTCGGTGATTTCATTTTCACCATTCTCGAAAACATGAATATTTTAAAATTAATCTTCTATTTATTCATGTTTTATGAAAAATAATCGATTTCTCGATTTTTGTGGCTGGAAATCGTTTATCCTGAAATCAAATCATTTATTATGATTTTTCAGTAATTTTTGGTAATTTTCGGCAGTATAACAGCTGCCAATTGGCTAGCCTCCTGCACGGAAAATACAGTTTATAACTCAACTGGTACTTCATCACGAATTTCCAACCAATAAATTACTATAATTTCAAACCAATTAATTTCAACGGCATTTATAAAATTAAATGCAATTTTAAAACATGTGGCCGAATATCCTTACAGGCGGCACATGTCTCCCTTACCTGTCTCGGGTCGAGGACTGACTCTCGAAGGTCGCGCCCATGTTCACCTCACCCGATTTCATCGGCTCGGTCATCAAGGGAATTTTTTGAAATTTAAATTCTAAAAATTAGAATTTTTCCATAATTATTTAAATAATTTAACACTTTCCGAGATTTCTTACTGATTCCCGTAATTCTCGAGATTTCTTGTAATTTTCGAATTCTCAAGAATTTTTCAAATTCCCGGAATTCCTTTTCTCTTTCTCTTTCTCTTTCTTCTTTTTCTTCCTTCTTTCTTTTTCTCTTTTCTTTTCTTTTCTTTTTCTTTTCTTTTTCTTTTTCTTTTTCTTTTTCTTTCTTTCCAACAGGACCGGTCACCTCCCCTCACTGCCGGTTCTTCTTCGGTGGCCGGTTCTCCAACGGCTCGGTGGCTCAATAGCTGGCTGACACCACGACGAGTCTAGATCTGGCCTCTGTTCATCCCGAATCGACGGCACGGTGGCAGATCGACTCGATTTAGGTCGGCCTCCTTCTGCCTCTTCGTAGGCCCTCCTCCATCTTTCTTCGCCTGACCGGTGGCCTCCCACATCTTCCTCTTCCTCCGGTGAAGCTTCGGTGGCAGTGGCGGCAGCTAATTACGCCGGCACCGCCAGATCCCTTTTTCGTTTTCTTCTTCGGTTTCGCCGAAAATTCCCTTCCTCCGATTCTGTTTTCTTCCTAATTCCCTTTACCGGTCTTCGTTCTCACGTCGCCAGCATCATCCTTCTCTCTCCCTCCTCCTTTCTCCCTCACCGACGGTGGCAGCTCCGCCACCGTCGGTTCTGGCTGGGAGGGTGGGATCCTTCCCCGATCCTTCCTTTCCATTTTCTATTTCTTTCCTCTTTTGTTTTATTTTACTTCTATATTTAGTATATATACTATATACTATACTATATTTTATACATATAATATATACTATATATTATACATATAGTATTTCATATATAATATACTACTATATATTATATATATATAAATACATATATGTTGTAATATTACAAAATATTATCTAGTATATATATGTTATATTAATATATTTTAAATTTAAATAACCTTTACACATTTTCTTAAACTTTAATGTAAATAATATTTACATTCTCAATTATATGTATATATTTATATATACACATAAGATTATACTGAAATACATATGTATTTTTTTTAACTTTTATAAAATAGTATATATACATATTCAATATACAAACGTATATTAATATATACTATATAGTATTTACTTACATATGTATTTGTATAAAAATACATTTATATATTTTATAATTATATAAATATATTTTCTTTTTCTTATTTTAATTTGGATTTTCATTTATCCAAAATTAAATCTCCTCTTTCCATTATTTTTTTCATAATTCAATTTTATTTTCCCTTCACGTATTTCCCGATTCGTCACTTCTTCAATTCTTGGGATTTTCATAAACTTAAAAATTTATAACATAGTTTACCTTGTATAGGGGTAAAATCTATTATTGTTGAGTATTTGAGGTAGGACTTCAAAACCATTCGGTTGTATCAAGAAACTATCTTCTAAGCTAATTATTGCTCTACACACATCATGAAATTGATGATTGTCACGAAACAAATATAGCAAATAAACATAATATCATAAATGGTTGGGCTATCTATCATGTCCAACACTTAGAAGTTAAACTTAATTTACATATATATAACCAAGTATTTACAAAACGAATTATGACATAATGTTTACATCTTACAATCTATATACAAGAGTTGTAACAGTCCAATTAACCAAAATACACTATTATTACACAATTTTGACGGTTGGGCTGTCTATGATACTTCACTTTTCATTAAATGTTAAAAAATTATACAGCATTGTTAACATTATATACATCCCCTATCTTACTTAATAAGAAAGTAGTACTGTAAATAAGTCTAAATACGAAAAATAAATGATCATACTCATGTAGTAAAAAAGCTGTCGCATCGTCCCAATGCACAGCTGAGATCTTTTGATATCAGACTCTCAATCTTCGAAATCTGAAATGTTAAAATTAAGGGTGTGAGCAAACCACGGCTCAGTAAGAGTTATATGTCACACTTGATATTCAGCTATCTATTTGCTGAAAATAATTTTTCACTTTCTTTAAATCTTCCTAGAGGCTCTAGGCTCACATGTAGGAAGGATACTACAGTCGGCTAGGGACTCGGATGGATAGGCAGGTTTTTAAAATACCTGACTTGTTTCGAAACCTAGAAGCAACTGTAGAGAGTACTATATCAATTGCTCTCAAAACGATATAATATTCGTTTATGTAAAGTAAACCATTTATTTCTTTTCACTTCAGTATATTTTAAAACACGTGACAGTTCGTAGTAAAATTAATGGTTTTACTTCTGTTCTCATCAGTACAGTTAAAACACATGACAATACAGTGGTTTATGAATATCCAAAACCGTTGGATCAGTAAACAGTAGTTTTTCGGTACTATTTATTGATTCAGTACCTTACTACTCAATAAAACAGTATCTTATAGCTCAGTAAAAAGTAATATTCAGTAAAACAGTATTTTGATACGGTTCAGTCATAAAACAGTAAACAGTAGCTACCAATTCAGAAAAACAGTATGCAGTAGCTTTCAGTTCAGTAAACAGTAAATGGTAGCTTTCAGTCCAGTAAACAGTAATCGGTGGCTACCATTCAGTATACAGTACAGTTCCGTAAACAGTGTTTTGGTACGATTTTTCATTAGTAAACAGTACAGTAATTCAGTACAGTAAAACAGTATAGTACAGTAAATAGGATTCCATAAATCCTTTCAGTAATCAGTAAACAGTAAGCAATAAGTGAGGCTAGGCAACACCCTACAAGTAAATCATGTTATCATCGTCCACTAAGGGACACAGTAACAGTAATGATTATATGGATGATCTATGATATGTCCTCGGTGTACACTTACTAGGTGACAATCCGGGACGTTGATGACTAGCTGGTCAATCAGCCACGTGACAGTAACAGTATGTGTGATGCATGAAGTTCGGGGCCTAAGTCTCAAAACAGTATAAAACCGCCATAGCTTTATGGATTTTAAATACAGTAGTGTAAAACTTACAATATCCATCTATAGGCTCACATGTATAAATCATCACCTTTATGAAATTTATAAAATAAATAAACATTTTCAAATATTTCATAAAGGTATAAATCATGTTTTCCATACGATGAAAACAGTTATAAAATAGTCACATAAAAACACATCTCATGACTGTGTTTTTCCACTATAAAAACATTTACGCACGTTTTTCCGTGCTTTGTATCCAAAACATGGTTTTAAAATTATTGGGAATTTAATTCACAATCTCATAATTTATGGAAAAATAAATATTTATTTTCTAAATATTATAAATTCCCGTAACCATGTTTTCTTCTAAAAACACGTGTAGAGACTTTAGTTCCGAATTCATAGTTTTCCATCATTTCTTAACCTTTATGGAATTTATGTAATTAATTATTTTCATAATTAAAACCATAAAGGTTTTATACAAAATCAAGTGAATATTTAAGAAATATTTATAAAATTATTCACTTCAATCTTTTTTATTTTTATCTCGTTTTCACGTGAAATATCACCTACCTGGTGAATTTTCGTGATTTCATTTTCACCATTCTCGAAAACATGAATATTTTAAAATTAATCTTCTATTTATTCATGTTTTATGAAAAATAATCGATTTCTCGATTTTTGTGGCTGGAAATCGTTTATCCTGAAATCAAATCATTTATTATGATTTTTCAGTAATTTTGGTAATTTCGGCAGTATAACAGCTGCCAATTGGCTAGCCTCCTGCACGGAAAAATACAGTTTATAACTCAACTGGTACTTCATCAGAATTTCCAACCATAAATTACTATAATTTCAAACCAATTAATTTCACGGCATTTATAAAATTAAATGCAATTTTAAAACATGTGGCGATATCCTTACAGGCGGCACATGTCCCCTTCCTGTCTCGGGTCGAGGACTGACTCTCGAAGGTCGCGCCCATGTTCACCTCAGATTTCATCAGCTCGGTCATCAAGGGAATTTTTTGAAAATTTAAATTCTAAAAAATTAGAATTTTTCATAATTATTTAAATAATTTAACACTTTCCGAGATTTTCTTACTGATTCCCGTAATTCTCGAGATTTCTTGTAATTTTCGAATTCTCAAGAATTTTTCAAATTCCCGGAATTCCTTTTCTCTTTCTTTTTTTCTTTTTTCCTTCTTTTTCTCTTTTCATTTCTTTTCTTTTCTTTTCTTTTCCTACTTTTTTTTTCTCTTTTCTTTCTTTCCAGCAGGACCGGTCACCTCCCCTCACTGCGGTTCTTCTTCGGTGGCCGGTTCTCCAACGGCTCGGTGGCTCAATAGCTGGCTGACACCACGACGAGTCTAGATCTGGCCTCTGTTCATCCCGAATCGACGGCACGGTGGCGGATTGACTCGATTTAGGTCGGCTCCTACTGCCTCTTCGTAGGGCCCTCCTCCATCGTTCTTCGCCTGACGGTGGCCTCCCACATCTTCCTCTTCCTCCGGTGAAGCTTCGGGTGCAGTGGCGGCAGCTAATTACGCCGGCACCGCAGATCCCTTTTTCGTTTTCTTCTTCGGTTTCGCCGAAAATTCCCTTCCTCCGATTCTGTTTTCTTCCTAATTCCCTTTACCGGTCTTCGTTCTCACGTCGCCAGCATCATCCTTCTCTCTCCCTCCTCCTTTCTCCCTCACCGACGGTGGCAGCTCCGCCACCGTCGGTTCTGGCTGGGAGGGTCGGGATCCTTCCCCGATCCTTCCTTTCCATTTTCTATTTCTTTCCTCTTTTGTTTTTATTTTACTTCTATATTTAGTATATAATATACTATATACTATATACTATATTTTATACATATAATATATACTATATATTATACATATATTATTTCATATATAATATACTACAATATATATTATATATAAAATACATATATGTTGTATATTACAAAATATATATCTAGTATATATATGTATATTAATATATTTTAAATTTAAATAACCTTTACACATATTTTCTTAAACTTTAATGTAAATCAATATTTACATTTCTCAATTATATGTATATATATTTATATATACATAAGAGATTATACTGAAATACATATGTATTTTTTTTAACTTTATAAAATAGTATATATACATATTCAAATATACAAACGTATATTAATATATACTATATAGTATTTACTTACATATGTATTTGTATAAAAATACATTTATATAATTTATAATTATATAAATATATTTCTCTTTTTCTTATTTAATTTGGATTTTCATTTATCCAAATTAAATCTCCTCTTTCCATTATTTTTTTCATAATTCCAATTTTATTTTCCTTCACTCGTATTTCCCGATTCGTCACTTCTTCAATTCTTGGGATTTTCATAAACTTATAAAATTTATAACATAGTTTACCTTGAAATATGGGTAAAATCTATTATTGTTGAGTATTTGAGGTAGGACTTCAAAACCATTCGGTTGTATCAAGAAACTATCTTCTAAGCTAATTATTGCTCTAACACATCATGAAATTGATGATTGTCACGAAACAAATATAGCAAATAACACATAATATCATAAATGGTTGGGCTATCTATCATGTCCACACTTAGAAGTTAAACTTAATTTACATATATATAACCAAGTATTTACAAAACGAATTATGACATAATGTTTACATCCTCTATACAATCTATATACAACGCAGTTGTAACAGTCCAATAACCCAATAATACACATATTATTACACAATTTTGACGGTTGGGCTGTCTATGATACTTCACTTTTCATTAAATGTTAAACAAATTTTATACAGCATTGTTAACATTATATACATCCCCTATCTTACTTAATAAGAAAGTAGTACTGTAAATAAGTCTAAATACGAAAAATAAATGATCATACCTCATGTAGTAAAACAAGCTGTCGCATCGTCCCCAAATGCACAGCTGAGATCTTTTGATATCAGACTCTCAATCTTCGAAAATCTGAAATGTTAAAATTAAGGGGTGAGCAAACCACGGCTCAGTAAGAGTTATATGTCACACTTGATATTCAGCTATCTATTTGCTGAAAATAATTTTTCACTTTCTTTAAATCTTCCTAGAGGCTCTAGGCTCACATGTAGGAAGGATACTACAGTCGGCTAGGGACTCGGATGGACTAAGGCAGGTATTTTAAAATACCTGACTTGTTTCGAAACCTAGAAGCAACTGTAGAGAGTACTATATCAATTGCTCTCAAAACGATATAATATTCGTTTATGTAAAGTAAACCATTTATTTCTTTTCACTTCAGTATATTTTAAAACACGTGACAGTTCAGTAGTAAAATAATGGTTTACTTCTGTTCTCATCAGTACAGTTAAAACACATGACAATACAGTGGTTTATGAATATCCAAAACCGTTGGATCAGTAAACAGTAGTTTTTCGGTACTATTTATTGATTCAGTACCTTACTACTCAATAAAACAGTATCTTATAGCTCAGTAAAACAGTAATATTCAGTAAAACAGTATTTTGATACGGTTCAGTCATAAAACAGTAAACAGTAGCTACCAATTCAGAAAACAGTATGCAGTAGCTTTCAGTTCAGTAAACAGTAAATGGTAGCTTTCAGTCCAGTAAAACAGTAATCGGTGGCTACCATTCAGTATACAGTACAGTTCCGTAAACAGTGTTTTGGTACGATTTTTCATTAGTAAACAGTACAGTAATTCAGTACAGTAAAACAGTATAGTACAGTAAATAGGATTCCATAAATCCTTTCAGTAATCAGTAAACAGTAAGCAATAAGTGAGGCTAGGCAACACCCTACAAGTAAATCATGTTATCATCGTCCACTAAGGGACACAGTAACAGTAATGAGATATATGGCCATGATCTATGATATGTCCTCGGTGTACACTTACTAGGTGACAATCCGGGACGTTGATGACTAGCTGGTCAATCAGCCACGTGACAGTAACAGTATGTGTGATGCATGAAGTTCGGGGCCTAAGTCTCAAAACAGTATAAAACCGTACCATAGCCTTTATGGATTTTAAATACAGTAGTGTAAAACATTTCACAATTATCCATAAGGCTCACATGTATAAATCATCACCTTTATGAAATTTATAAAATAAATAAACATTTTCAAAATATTTCATAAAGGTATAAATCATGTTTTCCATACGATGAAAACAGTTATAAAATAGTCACACTAAAAACACATCTCATGACTGTGTCTTTTTCCACTATAAAAACATTTACGCACGTTTTTCCGTGCTTTGTATCCAAAACATGGTTTTTAAAATTATTGGAATTTAATTCACATAATCTCATAATTTATGGAAAAATAAAATATTTATTTTCTAAATTTATAAATCCCGTAACCATGTTTTCTTCTAAAAACACGTGTAGAGACCTTTAGTTCCGAATTCATAGTTTTCCATCATTTCTTAACCTTTATGGAATTTATGTAATTAATTATTTTCATAATTAAAACCATAAAGGTTTTATACAAAATCAAGTGAATATTTAAGAAATATTTATAAAATATTCACTTCAATCTTTTTTATTTTTTATCTCGTTTCACGTGAAATATCACCTACCTGGTGAATTTTCGGTGATTTCATTTTCACCATTCTCGAAAACATGAATATTTTAAAATTAATCTTCTATTTATTCATGTTTTATGAAAAATAATCGATTTCTCGATTTTTGTGGCTGGAAATCGTTTATCCTGAAATCAAATCATTTATTATGATTTTTCAGTAATTTTTGGTAATTTTCGGCAGTATAACAGCTGCCAATTGGCTAGCCTCCTGCACGGAAAATACAGTTTATAACTCAACTGGTACTTCATCACGAATTTCCAACCAATAAATTACTATAATTTCAAACCAATTAATTTCAACGGCATTTATAAAATTAAATGCAATTTTAAAACATGTGGCCGAATATCCTTACAGGCGGCACATGTCTCCCTTACCTGTCTCGGGTCGAGGACTGACTCTCGAAGGTCGCGCCCATGTTCACCTCACCCGATTTCATCAGCTCGGTCATCAAGGGAATTTTTTGAAATTTAAATTCTAAAAATTAGAATTTTTCCATAATTATTTAAATAATTTAACACTTTCCGAGATTTCTTACTGATTCCCGTAATTCTCGAGATTTCTTGTAATTTTCGAATTCTCAAGAATTTTTCAAATTCCCGGAATTCCTTTTCTCTTTCTCTTTCTTCTTTTTCTTCCTTCTTTCTTTTTCTCTTTTCTTTTCTTTTCTTTTTCTTTTCTTTTTCTTTTTCTTTTTCTTTTTCTTTCTTTCCAGCAGGACCGGTCACCTCCCCTCACTGCCGGTTCTTCTTCGGTGGCCGGTTCTCCAACGGCTCGGTGGCTCAATAGCTGGCTGACACCACGACGAGTCTAGATCTGGCCTCTGTTCATCCCGAATCGACGGCACGGTGGCGGATTGACTCGATTTAGGTCGGCCTCCTACTGCCTCTTCGTAGGCCCTCCTCCATCGTTCTTCGCCTGACCGGTGGCCTCCCACATCTTCCTCTTCCTCCGGTGAAGCTTCGGTGGCAGTGGCGGCAGCTAATTACGCCGGCACCGCCAGATCCCTTTTTCGTTTTCTTCTTCGGTTTCGCCGAAAATTCCCTTCCTCCGATTCTGTTTTCTTCCTAATTCCCTTTACCGGTCTTCGTTCTCACGTCGCCAGCATCATCCTTCTCTCTCCCTCCTCCTTTCTCCCTCACCGACGGTGGCAGCTCCGCCACCGTCGGTTCTGGCTGGGAGGGTCGGGATCCTTCCCCGATCCTTCCTTTCCATTTTCTATTTCTTTCCTCTTTTGTTTTTATTTTACTTCTATATTTAGTATATAATATACTATATACTATATACTATATTTTATACATATAATATATACTATATATTATACATATATTATTTCATATATAATATACTACAATATATATTATATATAAAATACATATATGTTGTATATTACAAAATATATATCTAGTATATATATGTATATTAATATATTTTAAATTTAAATAACCTTTACACATATTTTCTTAAACTTTAATGTAAATCAATATTTACATTTCTCAATTATATGTATATATATTTATATATACATAAGAGATTATACTGAAATACATATGTATTTTTTTTAACTTTATAAAATAGTATATATACATATTCAAATATACAAACGTATATTAATATATACTATATAGTATTTACTTACATATGTATTTGTATAAAAATACATTTATATAATTTATAATTATATAAATATATTTCTCTTTTTCTTATTTAATTTGGATTTTCATTTATCCAAATTAAATCTCCTCTTTCCATTATTTTTTTCATAATTCCAATTTTATTTTCCTTCACTCGTATTTCCCGATTCGTCACTTCTTCAATTCTTGGGATTTTCATAAACTTATAAAATTTATAACATAGTTTACCTTGAAATATGGGTAAAATCTATTATTGTTGAGTATTTGAGGTAGGACTTCAAAACCATTCGGTTGTATCAAGAAACTATCTTCTAAGCTAATTATTGCTCTAACACATCATGAAATTGATGATTGTCACGAAACAAATATAGCAAATAACACATAATATCATAAATGGTTGGGCTATCTATCATGTCCACACTTAGAAGTTAAACTTAATTTACATATATATAACCAAGTATTTACAAAACGAATTATGACATAATGTTTACATCCTCTATACAATCTATATACAACGCAGTTGTAACAGTCCAATAACCCAATAATACACATATTATTACACAATTTTGACGGTTGGGCTTCTATGATACTTCACTTTTCATTAAATGTTAAACAAATTTTATACAGCATTGTTAACATTATATACATCCCCTATCTTACTTAATAAGAAAGTAGTACTGTAAATAAGTCTAAATACGAAAAATAAATGATCATACCTCATGTAGTAAAACAAGCTGTCGCATCGTCCCCAAATGCACAGCTGAGATCTTTTGATATCAGACTCTCAATCTTCGAAAATCTGAAATGTTAAAATTAAGGGGTGAGCAAACCACGGCTCAGTAAGAGTTATATGTCACACTTGATATTCAGCTATCTATTTGCTGAAAATAATTTTTCACTTTCTTTAAATCTTCCTAGAGGCTCTAGGCTCACATGTAGGAAGGATACTACAGTCGGCTAGGGACTCGGATGGACTAAGGCAGGTATTTTAAAATACCTGACTTGTTTCGAAACCTAGAAGCAACTGTAGAGAGTACTATATCAATTGCTCTCAAAACGATATAATATTCGTTTATGTAAAGTAAACCATTTATTTCTTTTCACTTCAGTATATTTTAAAACACGTGACAGTTCAGTAGTAAAATAATGGTTTACTTCTGTTCTCATCAGTACAGTTAAACACATGACAATACAGTGGTTTATGAATATCCAAAACCGTTGGATCAGTAAACAGTAGTTTTTCGGTACTATTTATTGATTCAGTACCTTACTACTCAATAAAACAGTATCTTATAGCTCAGTAAAACAGTAATATTCAGTAAAACAGTATTTTGATACGGTTCAGTCATAAAACAGTAAACAGTAGCTACCAATTCAGAAAACAGTATGCAGTAGCTTTCAGTTCAGTAAACAGTAAATGGTAGCTTTCAGTCCAGTAAAACAGTAATCGGTGGCTACCATTCAGTATACAGTACAGTTCCGTAAACAGTGTTTTGGTACGATTTTTCATTAGTAAACAGTACAGTAATTCAGTACAGTAAAACAGTATAGTACAGTAAATAGGATTCCATAAATCCTTTCAGTAATCAGTAAACAGTAAGCAATAAGTGAGGCTAGGCAACACCCTACAAGTAAATCATGTTATCATCGTCCACTAAGGGACACAGTAACAGTAATGAGATATATGGCCATGATCTATGATATGTCCTCGGTGTACACTTACTAGGTGACAATCCGGGACGTTGATGACTAGCTGGTCAATCAGCCACGTGACAGTAACAGTATGTGTGATGCATGAAGTTCGGGGCCTAAGTCTCAAAACAGTATAAAACCGTACCATAGCCTTTATGGATTTTAAATACAGTAGTGTAAAACATTTCACAATTATCCATAAGGCTCACATGTATAAATCATCACCTTTATGAAATTTATAAAATAAATAAACATTTCAAAATATTTCATAAAGGTATAAATCATGTTTTCCATACGATGAAAACAGTTATAAAATAGTCACACTAAAAACACATCTCATGACTGTGTCTTTTTCCACTATAAAAACATTTACGCACGTTTTTCCGTGCTTTGTATCCAAAACATGGTTTTTAAAATTATTGGAATTTAATTCACATAATCTCATAATTTATGGAAAAATAAAATATTTATTTTCTAAATTTATAAATCCCGTAACCATGTTTTCTTCTAAAAACACGTGTAGAGACCTTTAGTTCCGAATTCATAGTTTTCCATCATTTCTTAACCTTTATGGAATTTATGTAATTAATTATTTTCATAATTAAAACCATAAAGGTTTTATACAAAATCAAGTGAATATTTAAGAAATATTTATAAAATATTCACTTCAATCTTTTTTTTTTTTATCTCGTTTTCACGTGAAATATCACCTACCTGGTGAATTTTCGGTGATTTCATTTTCACCATTCTCGAAAACATGAATATTTTAAAATTAATCTTCTATTTATTCATGTTTTATGAAAAATAATCGATTTCTCGATTTTTGTGGCTGGAAATCGTTTATCCTGAAATCAAATCATTTATTATGATTTTTCAGTAATTTTTGGTAATTTTCGGCAGTATAACAGCTGCCAATTGGCTAGCCTCCTGCACGGAAAATACAGTTTATAACTCAACTGGTACTTCATCACGAATTTCCAACCAATAAATTACTATAATTTCAAACCAATTAATTTCAACGGCATTTATAAAATTAAATGCAATTTTAAAAACATGTGGCCGAATATCCTTACAGGCGGCACATGTCTCCCTTACCTGTCTCGGGTCGAGGACTGACTCTCGAAGGTCGCGCCCATGTTCACCTCACCCGATTTCATCAGCTCGGTCATCAAGGGAATTTTTTGAAATTTAAATTCTAAAAATTAGAATTTTTCCATAATTATTTAAATAATTTAACACTTTCCGAGATTTCTTACTGATTCCCGTAATTCTCGAGATTTCTTGTAATTTCGAATTCTCAAGAATTTTTCAAATTCCCGGAATTCCTTTTCTCTTTCTCTTTCTTCTTTTTCTTCCTTCTTTCTTTTTCTCTTTTCTTTCTTTTCTTTTTCTTTTCTTTTTCTTTTTCTTTTTCTTTTTCTTTCTTTCCAGCAGGACCGGTCACCTCCCCTCACTGCCGGTTCTCTTCGTGGCCGGTTCTCCAACGGCTCGGTGGCTCAATAGCTGGCTGACACCACGACGAGTCTAGATCTGGCCTCTGTTCATCCCGAATCGACGGCACGGTGGCGGATCGACTCGATTTAGGTCGGCCTCCTTCTGCCTCTTCGTAGGCCCTCCTCCATCGTTCTTCGCCTGACCGGTGCCTCCCACATCTTCCTCTTCCTCCGGTGAAGCTTCGGTGGCAGTGGCGGCAGCTAATTACGCCGGCACCGCCAGATCCCTTTTTCGTTTTTTCTTCTTCGGTTTCGCCGAAAATTCCCTTCCTCCGATTCTGTTTTCTTCCTAATTCCCTTTACCGGTCTTCGTTCTCACGTCGCCAGCATCATCCTTCTCTCTCCCTCCTCCTTTCTCCCTCACCGACGGTGGCAGCTCCGCCACCGTCGGTTCTGGCTGGGAGGGTCGGGATCCTTCCCCGATCCTTCCTTTCCATTTTCTATTTCTTTCCTCTTTTGTTTTTATTTTACTTCTATATTTAGTATATAATATACTATATACTATATACTATATTTTATACATATAATATATACTATATATTATACATATATTATTTCATATATAATATACTACAATATATATTATATATAAAATACATATATGTTGTATATTACAAAATATATATCTAGTATATATATGTATATTAATATATTTTAAATTTAAATAACCTTTACACATATTTTCTTAAACTTTAATGTAAATCAATATTTACATTTCTCAATTATATGTATATATATTTATATATACATAAGAGATTATACTGAAATACATATGTATTTTTTTTAACTTTATAAAATAGTATATATACATATTCATATATACAAACGTATATTAATATATACTATATAGTATTTACTTACATATGTATTTGTATAAAAATACATTTATATAATTTATAATTATATAAATATATTTCTCTTTTTCTTATTTAATTTGGATTTTCATTTATCCAAATTAAATCTCCTCTTTCCATTATTTTTTTCATAATTCCAATTTTATTTTCCTTCACTCGTATTTCCCGATTCGTCACTTCTTCAATTCTTGGGATTTTCACAAATATCCAGTTCTTACAATTTTATTTATTTCCTTTGATTTATTTTCTCCAATATTTATTTCCAATAAATAAAAAATTTACGGTTATCACAGCAGTACTGTAATTACGAAGTCTGAACATACATAAAAGGTAAACTTGAGTATATCTCTACGGTGTCCAAACTACCACCTGAGGGATACGACATAAGTGACCTCCGTATATGAAAAATTTACTACAAATAATCTAGAGAGATAAAAGAGGAGGTGAGTTTATGCTCAGTAAGAAATATATAAATATAAAAGTATAGATATTATGCATAACTACATGCACATGTATAAAACATATTTATTGCTAAATAAGGTTTTAAGCATTCTAATGGAAGGATACTATAATCAATTAGGCAACCAGGCTACGAGAGGAAGGATGCTTTAAAGCACTTTACTTGTCCCAATCCCTAAATCCGATTATAGAGAATATGAAGTTACTAGTAAAATATGTGATTTAGAAAAGTATAGTTTTCGATCCGATACTTTGAAAACAACTCATAAATGTATTAAACTGTCACTTGATAAACAGTTCGAAAGTTTAAATTAGGAAATATTCAGAATAATGATCAGATTTGTCAATAAGCCAAATCAATCGATCAAATTCAGAAATCAATCACTTAGTAAATCAAAGCAGTCGATCAGATTCCATAGGTACGATCGAATTCAGGTAATAGATATAAAACAACTCAGTAACAAAATAGTGAAGACTAAGCTACACCCAATAGTATCGTGCATAATAAAGATCCTGGAAGGATTAATAACAACATATGGCCATAGTCAAATGGGTCCACAGTGTACACTTGCTAGGTGATATCTGCGGGAGCTGAAACTTGGCAAGTTTAACAGCATATGATCACTCACTCAGATACGCATGATAAACCCAAAGGTTACTATGGTCAACAGTTTCAAAACAATTTACAAATCAGTATAAACCCATTTCAAGTTCAGAATAGTAAATCAAAGCTTTAATTAGTTCATAAAAATCATCAAAGTCAAAAGAATAATAGATCATGAATAAAAATTTAGCAAATATTCTCAAATCAAATTTTAGTGTTCAAAATATTTTATTTTCGTATAAAAATAATGCCATCACATGTATAAATCACAAAAATCAGAGAAAATTATCAAAATCGATCTCAACAATTGAGTTACATGTTTAATGCTTCTCATTACTACTTGAAACTTAATTTTTTGTAATCTCCAAAATCCATTCGAAAACATTTTAAATTCCACTCTTTCAAATTTAGAGGTCAAAACACGTTTAACGAAATTTCGACAGCATAATAGCCATTGTTACCTTTACCTTCCTACATAAAACACAGTTTATAACCCAAATGGCAGTTTCACAAATTCCAATCAGATTCATTCCAAAACAATTCCATAAGATCATTTTCAACAAAATAATGCAATTATAGTATCCCTGCAACTTTCACAAATACTCCTTACCACTCAATTTCTATCGAAACGGTTGAGAGCACCCATGTTCCTCGACTCACTTTCAGGCTACAAAATATCTTGTAAATATAGTCAAATCACCACACTTCAGTTATAAAAATTATTTAACGTCCTAAGAGCTATTACATTGCCTACTACAGCTATAAATGTGGTCTTTTCCATAATAGTGCTAACACTGCAATTAGCGTCAAAACAACTTCATTTTCAAATCCGACTACGTTGGCAATCTTGTATTAATTTACACAGTATCATGGAACCCATAATACATTGAATTGAGCACAATTTCACCTTCCCTTTCTCTTGGCCGAATTACATACACTAGCCTACTCATCACATTTCAACAATTCAAGCTTAAAATCATGCTCTACTCATGATCTACATCATTTCTACATCCATTAAACGTCAAACAACCACACAATCATACATGGAGCATGATGGCCAAAACTCAAGGGTCATGATTCTCATTGTTTCAATTCAATTAAGCTTAAACATATAGATCACATAGTATAAAGCCTTAAAACCATGAAAAACCACACTTTCTCTCACTTAAGAATGATGACCGAAACTTGCAAGTCTGGTTACACCAAGATTTTGGCCTCCTTTGGCCAGGATTTTGGTACCAAATTGAAGAGCATTGAAAACTAGATAGGGTTTGTGAAGACCGTTTTTGGTTTCGGTGTGTTTTGGTAAGGTATTTGGTGAGTTCTCTCTCTTGGAAGCTTTCAAAAATGGTGGAGTTGAGAAAGATGAGAGTATGGCCGGCTTAAGGAAGAAGAAGACCAGGAAATTCTAAAAAAAAATAATATTTTAATGGTTAAATTATCAAAAGGCCCTTATACTTAATGATTTCAGACAATTTTGCCTTTCGTACTTCCATTTCAGTATTAACAAATCAATTTAACTTCCAAATATTTTCTTTTCTCATAAAATATGGGTATTGAACATATTCTAATCATTGGATAAGGTTTCACTAAGATTTGACTAACTGTAAGGGCGAAATTACCAAAATACCTATCAGGTCAATCGTGTAGATTTTATTCTTCATGTGTGATTCGGCCTATCTAATGACATGAAATAAATCTTTATCATATACAAATTAATACACATCTGTCAATTGGTCAAAAGTTCACTCGATTTGACCGTTATTCACAAAAATACTTTCGGTCAATGTCCTTAATCATCATTTTTAATTTTGTTACACATTTTTCAAAATTGACCTAAACAAATGGTTTTGAGTTTTAAATTCTTACCATCACATTATTTTGCTCCAAATATTACTACTATGGAGTTTCGTCTCCATTCAGACTGAGCAAGACTTAGTGGGGCCCACAACCCAAATCTCAGTTATACCTGCAAAACCAGGGTACATAAATAATTATGAGATACCTTATTTCATTGATTTATAGTACAGTAATAGGAAGTGTGAATCTCACAGCGACTTAAGGTCTTATAGGATCGATGAAACCATAAACCAATTAGACGAGTCCATTCATTATGTCTTACCATATAAAGAAACTTTGCAACTTGTTCCAATCTAAAAAAAGCATTTGGTCCCATTCGTGTAACATTCCTATAGTGTTGTGCATTAGTCAATTCTTGCATTAATTCATGACAAACTTGTTCTCTATCCCCCACTATCATTGATAACTACAATATTGACATTTCTTGAATGATAGTCATCTTCATCAAGCACACTATAAGAATGATGTGACAAAGTAGATTAACAATTCCCGTAAGTTGTCTTTACTCCAAGCATTTAATTCTTGCAAAGCATATTCTACAAGATGTTCCTCAAAATTGTCTTCTTCATTTTCTTTATCAACCAATTCCATATCACTCAATTTTGGAGAACATATTTCTTCTCTAAACTCAACAAAACTATTGTCCCCATTAGATTCAAACACATTATTTGTATTCATTCTTGAACTTCCATCACAATTGGTTTCTCTATCTATCTATGTGAGGCAATAGAATTAATAGAAAACTAATCAAATACAATAATATGTATATGTATATGTATATGTATATGTATATGTATATGTATATGTATATGTATATGTATATGTATATGTATATGTATATGTATATGTATATGTATATGTATATGTATATGTATATATGCATACATAAGATAGAATACATGCATAAATTACATTTTTTTTGCCACAAGATGCAATGAAATAAGTTGTAAAGCTTATATTTTACTATAAAAAGAAATTAAATTTGTGTTCCAATGATTCCAAGTAAAAAATTACCACAAGAGCAGTGAAATAACAATGGTTTCAAACATATTAGAGGATAGGGGTTCTGGATCGGGGCACAATATCTATTATACCATTTGAAAACTGTGCAATGCACCTTGAAAACTTCAATCTAATATATAGGAAGCAAAGATAAAGACCTTAATGTAGCAAATTTAATATCCTTTTTCATGCACTTGGAAGTTAAATTTCTTCTTTAATTAGAGATTGGGAAACTTGGTGTTCTTTCAAGGATTAGTAAAAAGCTAATGTAATTTACTTGTGGAGACTGTATATTTGGCAACACTAGATGGTCATAAATGGACAGAGGATAACGACTCAAAGTTTGCTGTCATAGAGGGATCTTCTACCAAATCAATATATGCTACTTTACTCACCTAACACAACTTCGTCAATGGGGTCTCTTGACTACAAGAATATCTATATCCCAATTTACCTACATGTTTCCAGTCACTACTGGTCAAAAATTTATCAAACTTCATTTCTATCCTGCTTATTACCAAGGCTTTGATAGGTTTAAGAAAACACAATCAAAAACTGTTTACAACAGCATAGAAGTCTTATTCAATTATAAGTGAAATTAATTAAGCAAAGCTCCCAATGTAAGGTCTAGTTTTAGAACTTTGGTGTTAAAACCAATTTTTTCAATTATAACTTTTGTCCATTTGATATCTCAATTAATATTAATAGATGATTTCTATTCTCTTGGTAGGAACAAGAGAATGTCCATTTCACTTTAACAAGTAGTAAGCAATCTTACATGTTTTAATATTTAAACACACACACACGCACATGATGTATTTAAACACACATTCATGCATGATTCCATGAATTTATCTCAAAACAAAGGATGTTAAAGCGATGGACGTTTAATCAAGGCCTAAGGCTTTACTTAGTAGGGTGGAAAGAAAATGGAAAGATGAAAAATTGGATAGAGGAAAAAATAAAGAGATGGAAAACATTAATTTTTTTTCTTTAGGTGTGCTTAATAGGAAAGATAAAAAATGTGAAAGAAAATATAATTTTCTTTCTTTCCATTGTTTGGTAGAGTTGAAAAATGGAATAAAAGAAGATGAAATTATATTAATTTACCATTATACCATTAATGAGCTATGATAAAAATACAAAATTAAAAGAATAAAGGATAATTTTGTAATTATACGCACTTAACTCATACCTCTCTCATTTTTTCTCTACTAATCTCTCCAATTTGGAATGATTTGGTTTTGTTAATAAGGAAAGAAAATGATAATCTTTCCTATTTTTTTCCCTCACACTCTTCTTTCTTACCAAGTGTTAACAAAAACCACTTTCTTTTTACTTTTCCACGCATCACTTTCCATCCTTCCACTTTTCCACCCTACTAAGCACACCTTAAATGTTTTAAGACTCACCTTCTTTAAGTAAAACATTTAACATCTACTAAAACATAGTTGATTTTTACAACTTTTGTATATTCCTTTTAACTTAGTTTCAGTTCCCTTCATTGGTAGCTACTTTGTCATTATTGGGTCAAGGTTAGTAGACAACTCTTCTATCACCTAAGTTGATTATTGCATCTGGCATTCCTTGTTGTAAGTGAGTTGCTCATATTCTTTAGAATAATTTTATCCTTGGTCTCCTCCCATCCCCTAATGATTTTGAAATTCACATATGTGAGGATGTCAACATCCCATTTTTAGAAAACTTTTGAGGTTTGCTTTGTACAACAAATTACGGCATTTGGTGTTTTCTTCTGAATGTTTTGATGTTCAACTCACGTTTTGAATTTCTCCTAGATTTTTTTTATCTGGTCAAAGTCATAGTTGCTTCAGAATGTTTTTTACACTTGTTATTTGGTTGTTCTAAGCTCTATCCATGTATCAAATATTAAATTAGTTTTCTCTATTGGGCAATTATACAAGTTATTAGGTTAAAGCTAATTCTAATTTAGATTTAGAGATTTTGCAAGCTCGAGAATATTGATAGGAGCTTTAATAGAAAAGAAAAAATGTCATTTTGAAGCAGAGATGTATTTGACCCATTAACTGAGTATGCTGTGAAGTTGATGGAGTATGGTGATTACTTTTAAGTCTATTACTTTCAAAGTAGAACTATATTGTAAATGACTACATATAAATATATTTTTCAATTTATTAATTTTAATTTTCTTTTGTTTAATTCTTTCCTTTTAGTCATGAAAATTTATTTAATTCTAACTTTCATTAATATTAAATACTTTAAATTATCAATTTTTTGATAGTTTTTGTTTTTATCATATAAATATATATTTATTATTTGTAAAGAAAAAATTATTTTAATGAAAAGATTATTTGTAACAATAATATTGATAATTATTGTTTTCTTGTGATAACCGTAAATTTTCCAAATATTGGAAATTATAAATATTGAAAATAAATATTGAAGAAAATAAATCAGAGGAAATAAATAAAATTTTGCGAGAATGGGATATGGGTGAAAATCCCGAAAAGTAAGAAAGTGAAAGAATCGGGAAATTGGTGTAAAGGAAATTAAATTGGAAGTGAAAATAAAAATAATAGAGAGAGGAAAACAAAGAATTAAATTGGATAAATTAAAAATCCAAATTTAAATAAAGAAAACGAGAAATGAAAATAAAGTATGTTTATATAATTACAAAAATTATAAATGTATTTTATACAAATACGTATGTATTTAAAATACTATATAGTATATTTTAATATACGTTGGTATATATATGGAAATATATACTATTTCATGAATTTAAATAATACATATGTATATAAACATAATATTTTATGTATATATAAATATATCTATACATACATATATAGAAAATGTAAATATTATTTTATATTAAAGTTTATAGGTATATATATTATATTATAACATTTATATAATTTACATATATAAATGTTATTTACTTTAAAGTATATAAATATACATATATACATAAATATACTAAATATATGTTTTGCAATATACAATATATATAATGTATATATAATATATATTGTATTATATTATATATGAAATGATATATGTATGATATATAATATATATTATATGTATAAAATATAAAATATAGTGTATAATATATAGTGTATTATATACTAAATATAGAAAGTGAATAAAAACAAAAAGGAAATAAAACAAAAAAACAGAAGGAAGAGGAAAATCGGGAAGGACCCGATCCTTCCCAGCCAGAGGGCCGACGGCGGCGGAGCCGCCACCGCCGGCGAGGGAGGAAGGAGAAAGAGACGCCACCGGCCAGAGAAAGGAAAGAAGCTGCCGGCGACGTGAAGAAACAGAAACAAGATCGACAGAAAACGAAAGAAACTGGAGAGGAAAAGGAAAATGGCCGACGGCGATGCCGGCCAAATCGGTGGCTGCCACTGCAACCGAAGCTTCACCGGATGGAGAGGAAGACGATGGAAGCCACCGGAGGCGCAATGAACGGCGGAGGAGGGCCGACGAAGAGGAAGGAGAAACCGAACCTATTCCGCCTCGATCCGCCGCCGTGCCGCCAATCCAGGGCAAACGGAGGGCACCAACAAGTTCATCGTGCAGCCGGCCAGTTGAGGGACACCCGAACAGCCGGAGAACCGGCCGCCGGCAAGGAACCGACGAGGAATGCTCTGAATCGGTCTGACCGAGAAAGAAAGAAAAGAAAAAAGGAAAAAGAAAAAGAAAAGAAAAAAAAAGAAAAGGAAAAGGAAAAAAAAGAAAAAGAAAAGAGGAAAAAGGAAAAAGGAAGAAAAAGAGGAAAAAGGAGAATTTCGGGAATTCAAAAAATTCTCGAAAATTCGACGACCCGAAAATTTACGAAAATTCGGTAAGAAATTTTCCTGAAATTTAATTTTTTAATAAATTATGAAAAAAATTCTTAAATTTAGAATTTTAATTCCAGAAATTATTTTCAGCGATCGGGATAAGGAATCGGGAGAGATGGAGTACGGGCGCGATCGATAAGAGGAAGTCGCCGACCCGGAAAAAGGTAAGGGATGCATGTGCAGCACTGTAGGGATATTCAGCCTGCATATTTTAATTTGAAATATTTTACGGAAATATTTTATGAAAATTGTTATGATGCATGATTTGCTGAAAATTTTGAGATGAAGTACTGGCTGCAAATTTATAACTGTATTTTTCATGCAGGAGGTTAGTAAATCGGCAACCGTTATGCTACCGAAAATTTTAGAAAAATCTCATAAAAACATATTAAATGATTTTATTTTCAAAAATCGATATTAAATCACGAAGAATGAGGAAATTACTAAATTTCATAAAACATGAATATAATGAGATGGAATTTTAAAATATTCATTTTTTCGAGAATGGTGATAATGAAATCACCGAAAATTCTCTGGATAGATAAATTACACGTAATACGAGACGAAAGATGAAGTGAAATACAGTGAATATTTTTATGAATATTTTTATAAATATTCACTAAAGGATTTCAACCCTTATGGATTTAAATTATGGAATTATATATTTATATAAATTCTAGGTTTATATTATGATAAAAAATACAGTTTTGAGACTCGTCAGCATCCTATCATGCTGATGCATGATATGTGATAAGTTTAGTCTCGGTCGACACTTGATCAGTGACCCACCAAGGACAATATAGACTATGGTCATAGATTTGACCGGTTTATTTCTTTACTCTCCGGGGTTATAGTATGATAAGATTGATGTCTTTCTTAGACTCCATAAATGATAGGTGACATGTTAAAAAGGAAAGCGTTTTACATGATGTGGAATATGTCAAATGAAAAATGTGAAATATGATGCGTGACACGTGAAAAGAATATGTTTATATGATATGAGGAGAAAATCAATTGATTTATAGCATTTTTACAAAATGCTCGTTTCGGTACTGATTATAGTACTGTGGGATGACTTTCCTAAGACATGTGATACGAATATGTAATATGTTTCGAAAAAGGAAGAATTGATAGATCAGACATTCTTACCATGAATTTAAATGGAACATTAGATTATAAGTGTTTCACGAGTTCTGATAAGATAGTGGGAAGTATATGGCATAAAGGCCAAACCGAGCAAATACTCGAGTTCCGAACCGTGTGAGCCACCTCTAGAGTACTTCGGGAACTAAATGCTACACAAATTCCGATGCGTTAGTAAGAAATTTCTGTACCGTGGGAGCCACCTCTAGAGTCCTTCGGGAACTAAGTGCTACACGAGTTTCGATGTGTTAGTAAGAAATTTCTGTACCATAGGAGCCACCTCTAGAGTCCTTCGGGAACTAAGTGCTACACGAGTTTCGATGTGTTAGTAAGAAATTTCTGTACCGTGTGAGCCACCTCTAGAGTCTTTCGGGAACTAAGTGCTACACGAGTTTCGATGTGTTAGTAAGAAATTTCTGTACCGTGTGAGCCACCTCTAGAGTCCTTCGAGAACTAAGTACTACACGAGGTTCGATGTGTTAGTAAGAAATTTCTGTACCGTAGGAGCCACCTCTACAGTCCTTTGGGAACTAAGTGCTACACGAGTTCCAATGTGTTCGTAAGAAATTTCTGTACCGTGTGAGCCACCTCTAAAGTCCTTCGAGAACTAAGTGCTACACGAGTTCCGATGTGTTAGTAAGAAGTTTTTGTACCGTGTGAGCCACCTCTAGAAAACTCAAGGGACCTACGTGGTACACGGATACCAATTGGACCGTGGGAGCCACCTCTAGAATCCTTTGAGCACTAAGTGCTACACGAGTTCCTCGATATGACACTTAACTCCATTGTTAGTTAGAATGGATGTCGTAACTGAATCAGTGAAATGGGGCTTACTCCTAAAGTGATTAAGTAATCGGTTATATTAGAATAGATTTTAATAGCTTATTTTGCTCTTTAAAGTACGGCACTAATTAAGAGAGTACATTAAAACATGAAATGAGTTTTAAAGAAATAAGATGATGATTTAACTAATATTCTTTTCAAGGAATATATGAATATTAATTATTTTATTTAAATGCTTTATTTCGTAGAAGCATTATTTTGAAAAGAATATGAATAAGGTTATGAAAGTTTAAAAAGGAAAAAGGATTTATTAATTCAAAAAGAAATGAAAATTTCTCTCTACAGTTGCTTCTAGGTTCCGTAACAAGTATGGTATTCTAAAATACCTACCTTACTTCATTCGGATCCCTAGCCGACTATAGTATCCTTCCTACATGCGAGCCTAGAGCCCATAGGAAAAATGAAAAAGATTTTCACCATATAGGAAGCTGAGTATCAAGTGAGGCATATAATTCTCTTATTGAGCCGTGGTTTTGTTCACCCCTTAATTTTAAACATTTCAGGTTTTTATGATTGTGAGTTCAGTGATTTGTGGATCTTGGCTGTACGCGAAGGAAAATATGATAGACCGACTGAGCTAATTGAGGTATGATCATTTATTTTCTGTATTTAGACATGTCAACAGTACTGCTTATCTGATTAATTTCGATAGGGGATGTGTATAATATAAATAATGTTATGTAAAATTGTTTAACAGTCAGTACAAGTGAAGTATCATAGACAGACCAACCGGTTAAGTTGTGTACAATAAGGTAAGAAATGTGGTTACGGGTCGTGACAGATTTAATGGTATCAGAGCAATGGTTGGCCTGATGTCTGTGGATACTTTTGGAAAGAAAAGAGTTAAACATCCCCTGTAGTACTGTGTCGTCTGAATACATAGAGAAAATAAATGATTGTAAATGGAGAAAAATGATTTAAAGGGAGTGAGAAAGTATAAACTGAGAAAGTTAAAGAAGAAAATAGGCTCAGAAATTACCGAAATGTTGGTGATTCTTCTAATCTAAATGAAGGCCTGTTCAGTAAGGAACCGAAAGGACTCGGTGAGGGCCTCACCAGTACTTTCTGTCCGAATCGAATTGAGACCTAAAAGTGATGGTATAAAGGAGGGGAATAAAATATCATCATTAAATAGACTTTGAGATCATCGATTGAGGGTAATTTGAAGAGAGAGAAAATTTTAGCCAAAATGACCAAAATACCCCTACCCCTAAAATTTTACCGGGAGTCAAAATAGATCACCAGAAGTTGGAATTGACCGATTTGACAGAGAAATTAAAGATATAAAGCTGAACTACAAGCAAAATAATCCCATTATAGATTTTAGTGAACTTCTCTGTCGAAAATCGAATGAGATCTAAATTACTGTTATAAGTATCAGAAAAGATACTATCAACACATAGATGATCAGTTCGTTGATTTGAATGTATATTGAGGAGAAAGAAATAAATGTTGAAATGATGAAAATGCCCTTATGTTGGGCGATGTTCGGAACAGTGATAAAACCGAGCTGAATTGGAATCCATTAATAGTAATGGAATTATTAATGGCATAGAGGATGTCATATGAATATAACGATCCCTATTACTGATTCCACTAACACTTAGATTACGGATGCGAAGAAATCCGTGAGGGGCTAAGTGCCACGTCTATGTGACGGGGGCCACCTCTAGAACCCAGAGCGGACAGTACAGATGTGTACAGGCGGACGGCGGATGGGCCGGGGCCTTATATGATGCGATCCAAAGAGTGTAGTGGAATGTCATCAGATGATTAGCCCAGTTATTGACTGTAAGGGGTCGAAAAATTTAGAGTGTATTGAACGAGATCGTTGAATACTATGAAGAGTGAAATAATTACAGGAATTGACTGATAAGGTGAATAGTATCGATAATGAAATACATACTGGTGTGGTTACTTAAGGTTCTATACGTTTTCACTACTTTGAGGTGTCGAACAGATAATCTTATATAGAACCGACATATCTTGAAATATGTGCTACAGAATGAGGTATTGTGTTGAGTACTGTAAATTAGAGAATAATTATAAGAACAGTGAAGTGATAAAAAGAATATGACAGCGAACCTAAATTCTTCAGGACCCTTGAGACAGAACTGTGATGGGCGACTCAATGATGGGCGACTCGTAGTGGATCATGTGTTATGAGATACAAGCGAACTATGTCATCACCGACTCACTAGCAAGGGTAAACCTGGGGCGAAAGAATCGCCCAGGGGATGCTCGCCAACGGCCGATATGAACGGGCGAGGCTCTTACAATTATCTCAATGGTAATACGAGAGTAAGGAACTAGGTACGTAAGGGTGCCAAGGTTCAAGCCTTGTGGAGAATATACTCAAGGGAACTAAGCCTGAATTCAGTAAATGGAAATGGTTTTAAAGTGAATAACTGAATTGAAACGGGTAGCTGTAAAGTGTGTTGAGAACCATTGTACTTGATACAACTTACCAGTATGAGATTCGTAACACTGTAAAGTATGACTAGGTAATAAAATCAAGGCAGAGTATGTATCAAAATGATTTGAATATTGAATGTCTCTGCCTTGAGAATACACTGTGAAATGATGGGACACAATGATGAAGGTCCAAAATGATAAAAGAAGTGTGGTTAAAGAAACTATCGGATGAGAATCCTGATAAATTTCAGAGTAACATAGATTGAGAAATCAGGTTAATGTTGACTCGATCGTGGATATGAAATTTATTCTTAAGCTTGTATCGAAGAATATAGAAGAAATCCAATGAGCTTAAGAAAATAATTTTTGGAAAATATTATGGATGATGAAATTCACAAGTATCGATGTAAAGGATGGAAATACAAATGATATGATTTGAGGATGAATTAAATGATGTATTAAAATTTTTGTTATACACTAAAGTTCTTATGAAGAACAAATAAATATCATATGGAAGTGATGCCTTAAATATGATTTAATCGGAGATGTATAAGGAGCTTATAAGAGCAATCTTTGTAAAAGGCATCATCAGATGAAAAGTTGAAGAACGATGGTCACAAGATGATAAGAAATGTATGATTAAAGAAAATATCAGATTTGATTTCCGATAGAACTTCCAGAGTTATATAAATTAGAGGAATCGAGATAACATTGACTCAATTTTGAATATGAAGTTAAATTCTAAGTTTATATCGGAGGATGTAGAAAGAATCTGAAAAGCTTAAGAAAAAAACTCTGGAAATTGTGTGAATAATGAAATTCACGTGTAAAGGTCTGGATGACAAAAATACAGATAATGAAAAATTGAGAATAATGAAATTGTCTATATAAGTATAAATGAGAGAAATACAAATGATATTGAGTTGTAGATGAATTAAAAAGGATGTATTAATTTCCTATCATTGATAAAGTTCTGGTGAAGAACAAGTATTCATCTACATGAAAACAGACGCTTTATGGAGCTGATTAGGGGTGTGTGAGGAGTTAATAAGACTAGCCTCAGTATAAAGAGTCCTTACATAAAAGATTGAAGATTGGTGTCCATAAGATGATGATTTGAACTCGGAGTGAATTTTACGAGTTCTTATTGAAGTTACAAGGGTAATGAGTTGCCTTGTAAAGTAGATAAGCCTAAAGAATGAGGCATCCTTACATAAGTAAATTGATGAAATACTAATTGAGTCCAAAGTATAAATGGAACATGAGCAGTATTGTGATATGATCCTTAAACTCTTAAAGACTGTGGAATTGTGCTAAGATTTGCAACTAAAGATTTGGCTAGACAGTATCTCCTCTTGAGATAGAAGATCTTGAGACGACAGGATGACAGTGAACCTGTCTATGATATAAAGATAATGATTGAGATACGAAAGTAATGAGTCTAGCTAAATACTATTGCCAGCCTATAAAAGAGTGATGAGACTAGCTGCTCTATAGATGAGATCTAATTAAAGAAATTAAAGTTGGCAGATGGCAAGTGTAAAGAAAAAGATGGTATGCAAGATTTTAAAAGATCTTAGCAGTATAGTACCATGCCAATTAAATATATATATATATATATGTGTATATATATATATGAAGAGATAAATAGTGGAAATATGAAAACGAAAATGAAAGTGGAATAAGGAAATAAATTGCACGATGAGAAGGGAACATCAATATAAAATAGTTCCCGAAGTTAAGACTGAAGGTGATTTGTGTTGGTTATCACATAACTGTGGCAAGATGTAAAAGCAAGCGAACTTTGATAAGTACAATTAATGATACTCAAAGGAGTAAGATAATTGATATGTTTACTGCTAGCATATAAATAAGAAATGTTTGTACATATAACCACCTCGAAATGATAGAAATGGTGGAATTGCATAGATAATGTGGTGCTTAAATGGATAATTCGAGGATTCAATCACAGAATCTAAATTATGAAAGGAGATTTAAAGACCATACTACATGAAGAGAATATGATAATCTCATGAAATATGATTGTGAGAGATGATCTATAGTAAAGTCGGCAAATGAATAAGTGTGAAAAAGAATATTATGGACAATAAAGAGTCCAAAAAAAAAAGAAATGATGATATGGAAGTGATTAACGACTGATGATTTAAATAGAATCACTTTCCATTATCAGACTTCTAGATTCTCTAGTGCCTTAGTCGCAGTATAAGTGTTAAACGGTGTGAATGTGTATGTACAGTTCCAGTGAGCCTTACATGTGATGGGAGTCTCTGTGTTGCCATATGCTAATGAGAGATAGCAAAAGGCCTTGAGATCCCAAGTGTATTGATAGCACCGCTCCGTACTGATATATATATATATATATGAGCGTGAGATGTAAACGCTCCATGACATGGAGAGAGCGTGTGCATGAGATGTAAAAGCTACTGGGACACTTACATATAATTAATTGACATGAGTACATGATAGTACCAAATTATGTCGACTCGGCACTAAGTGAGAAGAATGGATGATGAACAGCATAGATCAGTTGTAGTATGAAAAATATTGTGTATGGACTTCTTATATGAAAAGAGTATAAATGAATAACTCCCAAATTGAGAAATGAACTTACGGGAGTATAAACATATATGATGAAAGACAGCATGTAGTGGTCTAAAGTACTCTTGATGTTGAAAGCGTACTGGCAGTATTATTTGGAGGATGAACTAGAGGTCAGAAGCCGTAAGTATACGGCATATACCCCCTTTTGGACTTAAGTTAAATTCGGAGGACCGAATTTCTTAAGGTGGGGATGATGTGATAACAATAAATTTTCCAATTATTGGAAATTATAAATATTGAAAATAAATATTGGAGAAAATAAATCAGAGGAAATAAATAAAATTTTGCGAGAACGAGATATGGGTGAAAATCCCGAAAAGTAAGAAAGTGAAAGAATCGGGAAATTGGTGTAAAGGAAATTAAATTGGAAGTGAAAATAAAAATAATAGAGAGAGGAAAAAAAAGAATTAAATTGGATAAATTAAAAATCCAAATTTAAATAAAGAAAACGAGAAATGAAAATAAAGTATGTTTATATAATTACAAAAATTATAAATGTATTTTATACAAATACGTATGTATTTAAAATACTATATAGTATATTTTAATATACGTTGGTATATATATGGAAATATATACTATTTCATGAATTTAAATAATACATATGTATATAAACATAATATTTTATGTATATATAAATATATATATACATACATATATAGAAAATGTAAATATTATTTTATATTAAAGTTTATAGGTATATATATTGTATTATAACATTTATATAATTTACATATATAAATGTTATTTACTTTAAAGTATATAAATATACATATATACATATATATACTAAATATATGTTTTGTAATATACAATATATATAATGTATATATAATATATATTATATTATATTATATATGAAATGATATATGTAGGATATATAATATATATTATATGTATAAAATATAAAATATAGTGTATAATATATAGTGTATTATATACTAAATATAGAAAGTGAATAAAAACAAAAAGGAAATAAAACAAAAAAACAGAAGGAAGAGGAAAATCGGGAAGGACCCGATCCTTCCCAGCCAGAGGGCCGACGGCGGCGGAGCCGCCACCGCCGGCGAGGGAGGAAGGAGAAAGAGACGCCACCGGCCATAGAAAGGAAAGAAGCTGCCGGCGACGTGAAGAAATGGAAACAGGATCGACAGAAAATGAAAGAAACCAGAGAGGAAAAGGAAAATGGCCGACGGCGATGCCGGCCAAATCGGTGGCTGCCACTGCAATCGAAGCTTCACCGGAGGGATAGGAAGACGATGGAGGCCACCGGAGGCGCAATGAATGGCGGAGGAGGGCCGGCGAAGAGGAAGGAGAAACCGAACCTATTCCTCCTCGATCCGCCGCCGTGCCACCGATCCAGGGCAAACGGAGGGCACCGACAAGTTCGTTGTGCAGCCGGCCAGCTGAGGGACGCCTGAACCGCCGGAGAACCGGCCGCCGGTGAGGAACTGGCGAGGAATGGTCTGAACCGGTCTGACCGGGAAAGAAAGAAAAGAAAAAGAAAAGAAAAAAGGAAAAAGAAAAAGAAAAAGAAAAAGAAAAAGAAAAAGAAAAAGAAAAAGAAAAAAAAAGAAAAGGAAAAGGAAAAAAAAAGGAAAAAGAAAAGAGGAAAAAGGAAGAAAAAGAGGAAAAAGGAGAATTTCGGGAATTCGAAAAATTCCCGAAAATTCGACAACCCGGAAATTTACGAAAATTCGGTAAGAAATTTTCCTGAAATTTAATTTCAGAAAAATTTAATAAATTATGAAAAAAATTCTTAAATTTAGAATTTTAATTCCAGAAATTATTTTCAGGGATCGGGATAAGGAATCGGGAGAGATGGAGTACGGGCGCGATCGATAAGAGGAAGTCGCCGACCTAGAAAAAGGTAAGTGATGCATGTGCAGCACTGTAGGGATATTCAGTCTGCATATTTTAATTTGAAATATTTTATGGAAATATTTTATGAAAATTATTATGATGCATGATTTGCTGAAAATTTTGAGATGAAGTACTGGCTGCAAATTTATAACTATATTTTTCGTGCAGGAGGTTAGTAAATCGGCAGCCGTTATGCTGCCAAAAATTTTAGAAAAATCTCATAAAATCATATTAAATGATTTTATTTTAAAAAATCGATATTAAATCACGAAGAATGAGGAAATTACTAAATTTCATAAAACATGAATATAATGAGATGGAATTTTAAAATATTCATGTTTTCGAGAATGGTGATAATGAAATCATCGAAAATTCTCTGGATAGATAAATTACACGTAATACGAGATGAAAGATGAAGTGAAATACAGTGAATATTTTTATAAATATTCACTAAAGGATTTTAACCCTTATGGATTTAAATTATGGAATTATATATTTATATAAATTCCATAAAGGTTTATATTATGATCAAAAATACGGTTTTGAGACTCGTCAGCATCCTATCATGCTGATGCATGATATGTGATAAGTTTAGTCCCGGTCGACACTTGATCAGTGACCCACCGAGGACAATATAGATTATGGTCATAGATTTGACCGATTTCTTTCTTTACTCTCTGGGGTTATAGTATGATAAGATTGATGTCTATCTTAGACTCCATAAATGATAGGTGACATGATAAAAAGGAAAGCGTTTTACATGATGTGGAATATGTCAAACGGAAAATGTGAAATATGATGCGTGACATGTGAAAAGAATATGTTTATATGATATGAGGAGAAAATAAATTGATTTTTAGCATTTTTACAAAATGCTCGTTTCGGTACTGATTATAGTACTGTGGGATGACTTTCCTAAGACATGTGATACGAATATGTAATATGTTTCGAAAAAGGAAGAATTGATAGATCAGACATTCTTACCATGAATTTAAATGGAACATTAGATTATAAGGGTTTCACGAGTTCTGATAAGATAGTGGGAAGTATATGGCATAAAGGCCAAACCAAGCAAAGACTCGAGTTCCGAACCGTGTGAGCCACCTCTAGAGTCCTTCGGGAACTAAGTGCTACACGAGTTTCGATGTGTTAGTAAGAAATTTCTGTACCGTGGGAGCCACCTCTAGAGTCCTTCGAGAACTAAGTGCTACACGAGGTTTCGATGTGTTAGTAAGAAATTTTTGTACCGTGGGAGCCACCTCTAGAGTCCTTCGGGAACTAAGTGCTACACGAGTTTCGATGTGTTAGTAAGAAATTTCTGTACCGTGTGAGCCACCTCTAGAGTCCTTCGGGAACTAAGTGCTACATGAGTTTCAATGTGTTAGTAAGAAATTTCTGTACCGTGTGAGCCACCTCTAGAGTCCTTCGGGAACTAAGTGCTACACGAGTTTCGATGTGTTAGTAAGAAATTTCTATACCGTGGGAGCCACCTCTAGAGTCCTTCGGGAACTAAGGGCTACACGAGTTCCGATGTGTTAGTAAGAAATTTTTGTACCGTGTGAGCCACCTCTAAAGTCCTTTGGGAACTAAATGCTACACGAGTTTCAATGTGTTAGTAAGAAGTTTTTGTACCGTGTGAGCCACCTCTAGAAGACTCAAGGGACCTACGTGCTACACGGATACCAGTTGGATCGTGGGAGCCACCTCTAGAATCCTTTGAGCACTAAGTGCTACATGAGTTCCTTGATATGACACTTAGCTCCATTGTTAGTTAGAATGGATGTCGTAACTGAATCAGTGAAATGGGGCTTACGCCTAAAGTGATTAAGTAATCGGTTATATTGGAATAGATTTTAATAGCTTATTTTGCTCTTTAAAGTACGGCACTAATTAAGAGAGTACATTAAAACATGAAATGAGTTTTAAAAAAATAAGATGATGATTTAACTAATATTCTTTTCAAGGAATATACGAATATTAATTATTTTATTTAAATGCTTTATTTCATAGAAGCATTATTTTGAAAAGAATATGAATAAGGTTATGAAAGTTTAAAAAGGAAAAAGGATTTATTAATTCAAAAAGAAATGAAAACTTCTCTCTACAGTTGCTTCTAGGTTCCATAACAAGTATGGTATTCTAAAATACTTATCTTACTCCATTCGAATCCTTAGCCGACTGTAGTATCCTTCCTACATGCGAGCCTAGAGCCCATAGGAAAAATGAAAAAGATTTTCAGCATATAAGAAGCTGAGTATCAAGTGAGGCATATAATTCTCTTACTGAACCGTGGTTTTGCTCACCCCTTAATTTTAAACATTTCAGGTTTTTATGATTGTGAGTTCAATGATTTGTGGATCCTGGCTGTACGCGAAGGAAAATATGATAGACCGACTGAGTTAATTGAGGTATGATCATTTATTTTCTGTATTTAGACATGTCAACAGTACTGCTTATCTGATTAATTTCGATAGGGGATGTATATAATATAAATAATGTTATGTAAAATTGTTTAACAGTCAGTACAAGTGAAGTATCACAGACAGCCCAACCGGTTAAGTTGTATACAATAAGGTAAGAAATGTGGTCACGGGTCGTGACATTTCTTACATTGTAAAACTAATTAGAAACAACAAAAATTTAGTTTTGTAATGAAATTGTTATTTCTTATTTTTTACAACGGCTAAAATCGTTGTGAAAAAAATTTAGAAACGTCAAAATTGTAGCTTTGTAATTATTTATGTTTAGCAATGATTATAGTTGTGAAAAAAATTACAAACGACAAATTTGTTGTTTCATATTTATTTTTAGCAACAACCATAATCGTTAACTAAATATTACAACAACAAAAAAATTGTTTCAAGAGGATTTGCTATCAAATATATTGCGTTGCTAAAACAATGTATAGAGAAAATATTAAGTCGTTGCTAAGGCAAAACTTAATTAGTAATCAGAAAAAGTTATTGCAAAAAATTTCTTTTTGCAATGACTTATTATTCAATGAAAGTCATTGCACTTGCGAAAAAGTTTTAGCAACAATAAATTTGCATTTTGCAATGATTTTAATCGTTGTAAAAACTCATTTTTCTAATAGTGTTTGGGACAAAACTTTAATTTTTTTTAAAATTGTAAGATTTTTTATAATTAAATTAAAAAATTTAGACAGCTCAGTAGAAGTAGCTACCCCCCACTGATCATCGTGTAGATCCGTCCCTCTATATCTCGTCAAGGTGACACATATTTTTTAACCATCCTTTTATATCTCGTCAAGGTGACACATATTTTTTAAAGGTTAACTATTCCATATACCACCAATGGAGGTTTTTTACTCTACAAAAAAGGTTAAAATCATAACACATGTCCTATTTTATTTTTTTATTTTTTAATATTTTTATAAGACATGTTTCATAATCCTAATACTGCTTGTAGAATAAAAGAACTCTACTAACAATATATGAAATAATATCTTTTCTTAAAATATATTGAGATAATAAAATATTAATCAAAATAATATAAAATAATCTTTTAATTTTTTTTGTAAAATTAAAAAATCTATTGCATAATTCTATAACAATCACAAATGTTTTAAGAATAAATTTTAATGGCCAATATTGTAGTTACGTGTTGAGGATTAGCTTCTCGCCTTCCTTATTTTCATCTTTAAATTATACAAGCGCAAAAGTCAAATCTAAAAAACACGTGCTAAAGGATGTGGACATGTCCATCACTACATTACAGTACACGTATATAAAATTATCTCTTTTTTTTAGAGTAACTAAACACACCCTAATTTTTTCTTCCCACACCCTATTTTACACTACATGATTACTGTTCATTAAAGGAGAAAATGGGTGAGAGAAGAAAAAAATAGGGTGTGTTTAGATGGTCTCCTTTTTTTTTATTGTTTGCCTGTGACTTTCACAATGTTATGCAGAAAGCCATTCCCAAAGAAAAGAAAACCAAGCATGAATTTTCATTTAAATTTACTCCAAATACAATAAATTTAATTGAAAACAATATATATTAAGAAAATATAATTGAGCTCATATTTTTTATGAAAAAAATTCCTCAAAAATTTTTGATTTTCCAAACCCATTGATTTTCAGCAACAGAGAGGATATAAAAAAAACCATTTTGATGTGCCTAGAGCTGTGAAGGAGTTGGGCATTGCAAGTTTAGAGACCTAAATCCCAAAAATCCTAAACCCAAACAGGAATTGAGCTATCCACGCATTGCATGTTCAGAGAACTAAAACAATCACATAACATAAATATTTTACTGCAACAAAAAGCAAATGCAGAAGAAATCCCTACATATTTCTAGCAAATATCGGCGACATTGGAGGAGCCCCAATCAACGAAACCCTAGCACTATCAACAGCACATGAAAACAATTTCAAACACAAAGTAAATCAATGGAAGCAAGCATTTTGAGAAAAATAAACTTACTTGTGCGACAAAGATGAGAGATGTTGTAGAGGCGAGCTCGAGGTGGAGAGGCGATGGAGATGCGAGAGGGCAAGAGGGAAAATGAGAGACAGGCGTGAGGGAAAAATGGGCAGAGGCGAGCTACAGAGAGTGATGGCAGAGGCGACAGTGTTGAAAGAAGCTCGTAGGAGTTGATTTTCGATAAATGGGGGTAATATTGGCTAAAGAACTTTGCAGCATTGGCTGTAAAGTGCTTTCCAGCCAATATTCGCTACAATCACTTTGCAACGGTAAGTTACTTTGCAACGTAAGGTTGCAAACCAAACGCTGCAATCACTTTGCAGGGTTTTACTTTGCAGCGTAATGTCTTAACTTCCGCAATACCAAACGCATCCAAAAAGTTTTGTTCATCTTGAATTTCAACATCTGAGGTCAAGAATCTTTGTTGTAAATTTCCAAGCAACATGCAATATGCAAATGGTCAAACATGAAAATTGCACTTCCATTTATTGAAAAATTGATATTGTCAAATGCACGCTAATTTGAAATTTGTGTTTGATGACTCACGTACTTATTTCTTGCTTTTACTAGGAGCTATTGGCAAGCCTGATCTGCTTCGTTTTGAGTCTTGGATAAAAAATTTAAGTGTGAAACTAATATGATTTAGTCCTCAAAATATTTTTTTTATAAAATCATTTTTATTTATTTAAAATTAAATTATTAAATAAATATAATTTCTTATATTTTAATAATAATTCAAATATTATGTATATAAAAGTAAAATGAATTAATCTTAGGCCGTACAAAAAAATAATAAGATTAATGAAGTGGGTAAGTCTGACCAAGCCTCTGACAAACTTCTTTAGAGTTGTAAACCGGAAGTAACTTAATCCTGAATACATTTATTGCTACTAATTAATACTAAGTTTAATCTCATAATTAATTTATTTGACTACCCTCAAAAAGCAAACCAATTAGCGAATGTGAATAATTTTTTGATTTTGTGATTAAAAATAAATTATGATATATTATAAGTTTTAAGTTCGAATTCAAGTATCTTTATTTTAGTTATTTAATATTATTTTGTAAAACAAAAAAAAATTAATAGAGCCATTGGATAATTATATACAAGTTTTTACAATTATTATTATTATTATTATTATTATTATTATTATTATTATTATTATTATAAATTTTCAGGTACACCCTTTCTGCTTCTTATTACAAATAGCGTAATGAATTATAAAAGTGCCAAAGATTAAAAAGAACACTTATAAACTTTACTTGTACGTGAAATTATATATAAATTAATTAAATTTTGCATATTACTATATCTTTTATATAATTATATTTTATTAATCCAACTATTAAATTTCAAATCATATACACATAACATATAAACCCAATAATAAATCACTTGAAAATATTTAATTATTTGTTGGCCAATAAATCGTTAAATATAAATTAAAATTTAATATTTTTGATCACTATGATATGATTATCTTATTGATTTGAAACTTTAGCTAGTACACAATTGATACGGGTGAATTGCCAAATTCTAGAAGATTAAAATATTACTATTTTAATCAATTTAACATATGTTGAAGCAATATTAAGGGTTTCGTTTTTCATTTTTGAAATATTCGTTAATCTTATGCATCAAAAAAGTAAATATCTTTGGTAATTTTACATATGGGGCGATGCATGTAATTTTCATGAATTCGGATTTGAATAGGATTAGTTTCAAACCGTAAAACAGATAAAGATATCTGTGGTTAGAGGTGACAAAAATTGATCTGACCTGATAAATCAACCCAATCAACACGAAACCAAACCTGACCAATCCGATTTAACTAAAAAAGTCAATAGCCTAAATCTATCTCAATTCAAATCCGAATTGATCAGAAACTAAATTGATCTGAACTTGACCTGATCCAAACCTAAATTCATTGGAATTTAGATTAACCCAAATCCGACCTGATTTGAACCCAAAGTGACCCGAACCCAAGTTGATCTAAATTTAAATTAACCAAAACCCAAAAAGATTTAAACTTAAATGTAATATTATAAATAAATGTTTAAATGTTAAAATTAATAATCAAAGTATTTTACTGTATTAAAAATATAACTTTTTTTCAATAATATGAGTATTATATTTTTTTGAATCTAGTTAAACTTAAATATTCACTTTATATTATATTCATTTGAACTTAATATATAATTATTTAATGGCTAATCTATTATATATTATAGAAACTATATCATTTACACTTAACGTTTCCAATTATTCTATAAAAAATAAGAAAAATTAAAGAGATGTATAGTAGTGTATTATGATATTTAACAAGGATTATTAAATCACTTTGATTCATAAAGTTATTAATTATTGTAGATAATAGAAATAAAATGAAAAAAAAAGTGTAATTAATTTATGAATATTGGTAAATATATTATAAAGAAAACTATTATACAGATTATTAAATATTTTGATTATTTCAATCCCAATTTTATTATAGGTCATGTAAGAAGAAAGTTTCATTTTCATAAGTTTTGTGTTCTTAGAAATATGATTTCAGTTTATTGTCATATCAGACAAATCTTATCGAGATGACTAAGGCTTAACCCGAAAACTTGTCCGCTTGAACCAAATCCAAGTCCGACCAATCTGAAATGACTAAAAAAGTAAATAACCCAAACCTGATCTAATCCGAACATGAATTGATTAGAATTCAAATTGACCCGAACTCATCTTTATCCGAACTTGAGATAGATCGATTTTTTTAACCCAAACCCGACCTAATCCAAACTCGAAATGATCTGAACCCAAATAGTCTGATTTTTCCTTAATCTAAAATAATTTGATCTAAAAAAACCAAACCTAAACTTGATATGACCCATTCGTTTGCCACTCCTACTTGTGGCTAAGAATATATAAATACGAATTATTATGAGTATTAAAAAGAAAAAAGAAAAGAAAAAGAGAGTATTTTACAAATATTTGTTTAAGAAGTAAGATAATTAATGTTTTATATAACATAGAAGGCTCAAGCCAACTGTCCAACTTAAGTTTGTGGTAGCACCCATCATAGCCAGTATTTTACAAATGAGGTAGCACCCATCATAGCCAGTACCCAGGTGTGGTCTTCTACGCCGGATCATTATTGTCAGCTGAGCCGTTTCGGGTCAAGTCATAGAGCCGAGCCGGTCGGAGGGTACCGTCCTGATAGGCCAGCTTAGGTTTATAACGTCACCCTATGCCGAAGTGGTGACGTCACGACATCTAACCGGGTTTTCAGTGAAGCCACGTGGTAGAATTATTCATACACCGATCGCTCCAGTTTGTGTCTTTGGTTTCTTCTTTCACGCCTTAAAAAAGCGCGTTGACACACGTTTTTCTTTTTTTTTTTTGTCCTAGAAACAAACATGTGAAGGACGAAATGTCTGTTTAACACCGTGAAACGGTTGAAAAAAATAAGAGTAAAATTTTTTACCAAATATTTTGATAAAATTTAAATCCTAAAATCGTTATTGTTAAAAAAGTGTATCATATATTACTCTAAACTAGAGGTAGGGGTGTAAAACGGATCGAAGCCTGCAGATTGATCCGTTAAACCCGCGGGGTTTTTAAAGGGTCGAATTCATTTTTTTAGGCCCATTTTAAACGGGTTGGCCCGCACGGGTCGACAATCTGTGCGGGCCGATTCACAAGCCCTTGGGCCGGCCCCATTTGGGCTCTTTTTTCATTTTTTATATAATTTATTTTTTAATTATATTATTAATGTACTTTTATTTCTTACAAAATAATAAATACATGACATGATTTTATTTTATTCTAGCAAAAAATGAATTCATGTAATTTTTTTTTGAATTCAAACCATGACATTATATATATATATATATATATATATATATATACACACACACATATAATAGTGAAAATAAGATGTTGGAAGAGTTTAATGTTTAATAGAAATTTATGTTTTTTTTTAAGATTGTAATTATTTATTTTAAAATATTGTAAGTGAATTGTAATTGTATTTAAATTGTATTTGTATATGAATTTTAATGATTTTTTAAATTTTATTTTATTTTTATTATTTTTTATTTAAAAATTACTTGACCTACGGGCCAGTCCGGTCCGTATTAAAAACGGATCGAGTATGTAAAAATTGACCCATTTAACGTATCCGTGTGGCCCGGCCCATGCCCACCCCGCCCCGCCCGTTTTACATCCCTAACTAGAGGTAGCAAAAGTTGATCCGATTCGAAAAATCGGTTCAATTAACTCAAATCCAAACTCGATCGATCCGATTTGACTAAAAAAGTCAACAACCCAAATTCGACCTGATCCAAATCCAAATTGATCTAAAACCAAATTTATCTGAATTCATATTGATCCAAACTCGACTTGATCCGAACTTGAATTGATCCGAACCCAAATTTATCCGAATTTATATTAACCCAAACCCGACTTGATCTGAACCCAAATTGACCCGAATCCAAATTGATCCAAATCCAAATTAACCCACACCTGAAAAAATTCAAACTTAAATTTAATATTATCAATAAAAATTTAAATGTTAAAATTAATTATCAAAGTATTTTAATATAGTAAAAATATAATTTTTTTCAATAATATGAGTGTTATATATTTTTTAATCTAGTTAAACTTAAATATGCACTTTTATATTATATTCATTTGAACCTAATATATAATTATCTAATGGCTAATCTATAATAGAGTATAGAAGCTATATCACTTATGCTTAATGTCTCCAAGTATTCTATAAAAAATAAAGATAAATTAAAGATATATATAGTATTGTTTTATGATATTTAGTATGTATTATTGAATCACTTTGATTCGTAAAGTTATTAATTATTATAGATAATAAAAATAAAATTAAAAAAATGTAATTAATTTTTTAATATTGGTAAATATATTATAAAGAAAACTATCATACAGATTATTAAATATTTTGATTATTTCAATCCCAATTTTACTATATGTCATGTAAGAAGAAAATTTTATTTTCATAAGTTTTGTAATTCTTAGAAATATGGTTTAAGTTGATTTTCATACCAGACAAATCACATCGAGATGATCAAGGCTTAATCTAATAAACTTGTCTAATCGACTCGAATCTAAATCCGACCAACCCGAATTGACTAAAAAAGTCAATAACCCAAACTCGATCTAATATCCAAACCCGAATTAATCCAAACTCAAATTGATCCAAACCCGACCTTATCCGAACTCGAAATAATCCGACCCCAAAATAGACTAATTTTTTCTTGACCCAAACCCGACCTTATTTGAATCCAAAATGATTCGATTTTTTCTTAACCCAAAATGATTCGATCCAAAATAACTTAACCTAAACCCGATCCAATTCGCCTATTTGCCACCTCTACTCTCAACCCAAAAAAATTAATTTTAGACCACAAAATGAATGAAAGTACATGTGGTTAAAAAAAAGACTGTTTAATAAAATTTCATTTAAATTGTGTTAAATTTAAAATTTTGGATTTCAAGTACATTTTATTTAAATTTTAAGGTTTTAAATTTTTTATTTGGATAAATTTATGTATCAATTTCAAAACATAAAGAGAGATTTCGATAGAAAAGGAAATTTAACTGGGGTGGATTTAAAAAGCACTTACTATAATAGATTGGATTTGAATTTTTTTTAATTTGGTATGTTAATTATGAGGATAAACATATAAAATGTTTGAATTACTATAGCTGCGTACATATTCTATTAAAGTAATATGGTTCAAATAATATCACGTTTAAAAAAAAGAATCCTATTTTTTAAAAATATAAAAAAAATCTATAGACTTGAGTAATGATTTTATATATTTAATGTAAAAAAAAAAATCATGAAATATGACTTTAAAATATAAACAGTTTTTAGATATGGACAAAAAAGTGAGACGAAATGAGTAAGAGTATTTAGGCAAAAATAAAAGTTGTATAGTCAACAATATATAATATGATGTTTGAGTAATTGTGCTGTTTGTATATTTTTAATGGTCTCAAAATAATTTTTGATTTGCAAATTAAAGAAAAGTTTTTTTATTACCTTTAACCATAATGGTGTATTTGATAGGATGAAAAAGTAGTAGAATAGAAATGGTTGTCTGAAAAAGTGAAAGAAAATGATATTTGTTAGTATTTGATAGAAAGAAAAAATGTGAGTAAAGAAAATTAAAAAAATGGTTTTTTTTATTAATAAAATCAAATAATTTCAAATTGAAATGATCAATGAAGTGAAAATTAAAGAGATGTGAGTCAAGTAATTATATAATGATAAATTAATATAATTTTATTATTCTTTTCAATTTTCATCCCTCTATCAAGCAGTATAAGGAAAGCAAATTATACGTTTATTCACATTTTTCATCTTTTATACTAAGCACACTTAAGAAAAAAATTAATGTTTTTCATGTTTTTATTTTTTTCTCCCTCCAATTTTTTATTTTTCAGTTTTTTAAGATAATTATTTCATATGCTATCAGTGAAATATTTTTATTCCACAAGCGGTATTAAGATCGTCACACATATCCTATATAAATATTAAAAAATAAAAAATAAATAAAATAAAATACATGTAACAATTCTAACACCACTTATAAAATAAAAATATTTCACTTATAGTGAATGAAATAATTATCTTTTTTTTTTTTACTTTACTAAGCAAAGCCTAAACTTATTTATTTTAAATTGAGCAAGAGTTCAAGTAAAATATTTTATAATCGATCAAAATATAGAGTAAATATATGACAGGGGAAGGAAAAGTGAAAAAGAACTGGAGTTTGAGGCAACTCATTTATTTTGCTCAAATGACAAACGAGAGTGTGACTGAAGCGCGCTTTAACTAGCGTCTGGCTTAGTACATTGATAGGCCTCCATTTTGTTGTTTGTATCCACTGGTTACATCCGAACGTCCCAACCTTTTTTTTCTTCTTCTCAATTTTATCACCCTTTCTCTTATCATCTTTTCAGATCTTTCCGGGGAAATTTCTTCTTTTCCCGGAAAATTCCTCTTTTTAACAATCTTTTCCCAGAGAGAATCAGTAGGCTTTTGAGGTAAAGAGAGAGAGTTTCAAGGCCTGAAATGGACGATTCTATAAGCAGTTTGCAGGAAATCAAAGAAGCTAAAAGGGCGAAATCCAAGAAGAAGAACAACAGCAAGGCTATCAAAATAGTGTGCATATCCAACCCAATGAAAGTGAAGACCAGTGCCTCAAAATTCAGGGCCTTAGTGCAAGAACTCACCGGCCAACATGCTAAATTGCCTGACCCAACCAAATTCACCGATACCGACGACGACGTTGGCACCGGCGGGAATCAGACGGTCCCGGATGCTGCAAAAAACAGTATTGATGAGCATGCACAAGAGGTCCCAAGCGTAGGAGAACAACCATCTGATCATCATCGCCATCATGGACAAAAATACTCCACCAGGGCTCATGATCAGGATGTCCCCTTTGAGACCTTTGACGAGGTTTTCACACCGCAGATGCTGGAGAATTTTACTGGGCTCTTGCCTCCGGGCCTTCTCTAGTGAATAAGCTTGAATGAACTAAGGAGCTAGCCTTTGATAAAATGTAAATAGAGTAAGCTCGCTCTCTTTGGCGTTTCATAGGTACGTTAATGCCTTGTGTTTTGCATATGGTGGTTTACTCTGCTCTTGTTTGAAGAAATCTGATGATATCATTCTTAGAGTTGCAAGAAATATCTATGGATATATTGTCGTTCTTCCGTCTTGTGCGCTATATTTTGCCTTCCCTTGTCACTTCATGTATGGGGTCTGTTTGGAAGGACTCAAAATCATACTCGTAAATAAATTTCGAGAGCTAATGATTATTGGCTATACATATAAAGGATATTGAAGCTGAAATATATTAATTAAGGAGGTGCAAGCAAGAAGTCCTAAGAATTCGAAGTTTTACGCTCAAGTCTCATTAAGTTTAAGTTTAAGTTAATTTAGTTATTTATTAGATATTGAGTTAATTTAGTTATTTACTAGATAATATAATTTATGATAATTATTTACTAGTTTATTTAATTTAATTAATGTAATTTTTATAATTATCTGAATTTGTGATAATTATTTACTAATTTATTTAATTTAATTAATGTAATTTTTATAATTATCTGTTAATAAAATGTAATATATGTTTTTAATTATAACTGTACTACTGGAAAAAAGAGCTAATTAGTCTGGTAGTACGAGCCTGGGACTTAACACATTCAATCTCTGCATGCACAAAGAGGTCCCTCGAGAGCAAAATTTTAAAAAACTCTCTTGATGTCGATACATGGGCTGCTTAATTAAGAAAATAGAAACCAAAACCAAATGCCTTCTTAAGTTCAGGTTGATGTGAGAAACGTGTGCAGCTTGTGTTTCTGAAAGACCCAGGTTCAGAAGGCTAAATGCAAAGCCAGTGCTCGGTGGCTCAATTCGATTTTCCAGGTTCCAGAAAGTAAGATTGTCAGTGCTGCTTGTGTTGGAAGGCTCATCTAGCTGAAATTAAATACTTAACAAACCTAAACTTAGGTATTCCGTAGAGTTTTTGGTAAAAAATAATAATTACTCTTGATTTCATTACATTGTAACACTAAGACAAAAAATAATGACTCTTGTAATACAATGTCGGATATGTGCCATCAGCTAATATTTTTATAGCAGGTATTTTTTTGTACGTGCATTATTCATGTGGTCATATTAATATTATTTTATAATATTATTGTTCGGATTATGATCTATGTATGTACATACGTATGTATGTATGTATATGTATGCATAAACTTGATTTTTGGTGCATGCGCCTAGAAAATAACTTCAAGTATATATGTACGTATGGATAGCGGTATAACTTTCACAATTTTAATTATGCACCACGTATAGAAAGATAGGAAAGCCACTTGAAATTCATTACATTTCTATGGTTCGTCTTCTTTAGTTTTGGCTCGTTATGTGGAGGAATGAATGTCGCTCTCATTCTCTACCTTGTTGTCCCATGAAAAGAAGCTTTCCTCTCTAGGGAGGATGCTGTCAGCCTACTAGGCGGTGCGCACATGTTTGTTCTCTATACTACTAGAGTTTTATATACACACACATAACACTGCATTGTATTGTATAAATATAGTTACTTCAATGTAAAATAATTTATTTTACACTATTCTTTTAGAAATTTCATGTACAATTAATATTTTTACAAATTAATCATTAAATTTAACAATTTACTTGTATTTGTCATGCATATAAAGATTTGAGTTGATCTAATATCCCTATTGTTAGCTTTAAATTGATATATGTATTTTGAAATGACAAAAACTTAAGTAATATTAAATGTTTGATTCTATATTATAAATTTACTTTATCAATTATATGATTTTCTCAAACCATGTTAAGTGTATTTATCAAAAATAAGGCCATGATTTAATTGCTTATTCTTATTGGTCTTTATCATTTATTAAATGATCTTGAATACTTTCATTCAGTGATTTTCTCAAAAAAATATAGAATATATTTTTTAGAAAATTACTTAACAAGTTTGTAAACTAAGTTTTTATTTGAGAAAGTCAAGAAATATCTCTATAAAATTGAAAGAATGTTTTGGGGTGAATTAAAATCAAAGATTACATCATTTTCAACCTGAAAACAGCCTAAGAAAGTGCAGAAAAAGGATGAGGGATTGATCCTCCATGTTGAGGGATCCATTCTTTAATACCAGAAAGCTCTTGCAAGCAAAATTGAAGGCAGGATCGATCCCCTAAGGCATGGGATTGATCCCAAAATGATAGAAAATCAAGAAAGCTATTCCGAAACAATAGGACCGATCCCCTATCCCTAAGGATCGATCCCCTATCATGAAAGTTGTGCCCTGGGGCTAGTTCTTGAGGGTTTCAATGGGAAGAATTGCATTAAATGCCCCAACAACCATCCTCAGCTCTTGGTGGACTATAAATACATGCATTTATGAAGTTAAAGAGCAGAACAAGCACTATTTCATCTTTCACAACCTTCAAGAAAGAATTCAAAGCTCAAATCCCCTTTTCTTCACACCCATTATACTTCACATTGTGTATTTCTACCTTTGAGAGGTTCTCTATTGTACTTAACCCACTTAAACTCAATTCTGTACTTCAAAGGAGAGTGTAATCTTGTGAGAGTTTGGGTAGCTTTACAAGAGAAAGGATTTAGAGGGTTCTTCCTAAGCCTACAAAAGGAAGTGTAAGAGGTCTCTTTACACCTTGAAGTAGATTGTATTGAATCACAAGGAAGAGTGGAATCAACACCTTGACAAAAGGATCAAGGAGAGAGGACGTAGGCAAGAGAATGGCCGAACCTCTACAAATCTTGTGTTTGCTTCTTCTCCCTTACTCTTTATTTACTATTTTTGTTGATTTATTGTGCAATTTGCTTAGTTAGCTTGTTTAGCTTTAAAATTTAGAATTAAGATAAAAAACCAATTCACCCCCTCTCGATAGAGCCAACAATTAGTATCAGAGCTTGAGCTTGAGATTGATTTGGAGTAATTTTCATTAAGTATAAACGATTTAGATTACTCAAAACAGTGTAGCTACACCCTTAGTAGGAGAGGGGCACTCTATAGTTAGGCCAGCACTCTTCAATGGTGAGAATTATGCATATTAGAAGACTAGAACGATGTTGTTCATTCAAGCCAATGATTATGAAGTGTTGAGAATTATTGTAAAAGGTTCCCTAGTTCCAATTAAGAAAGTTGACGGGGAAGAAGCGCTAAAGAAAGAGGATGAAAGGGATACAAATGATTTTAGAATGGCACAATTAAATGCTAAGGCAATGCACACACTCTTTTGTGCACTGAGGCCTAATGAATACAATAGAGTGTCATTATGTGAGAATGCAAAACAAATTTGGGATAAGTTAGTAATCACTTATGAGGGAACAACACAAGTTAATGAGACTAAGGTAGGCATGCTCACTCAAGATTATGAACTATTTAAAATGAAAAATGAAGAAACCATTAATGACATGTTTACTAGGTTCACCAATAAATGGTCTCAAATTATTAGGTAAGACTTACTCTAATGTTAAAATGGCTAAGAAGATCCTAAATAGCTTGCCTAAATTATGGGAAACTAAAGTTACTACTATTAAGGAGTCAAAGGATCCCCATACACTATCTTTAGATGAACTCATGGGATCTCTTCTTACTTATGAAATGAAAATCAAGAACCTCCTAAGAAAGTTGGAGTTGCATTGAAATTCATCACACATGAGGAATGTAAAGATGATCATGATGAAAGTGGTGATGATGATGATTTTAAGATGGCAATGTTTGCTAAGAGGTTTAACAAATTTATGAGAATGAGAACTAGTGGAAATTCTAAGAGACTCTCTAAGAGAGACGCTAGTAAGGGAGAAACTAGTAGGAAAGAAAAGGAAACCATTATTTGTTATGAATGCAAGAAACTTAGTCATATTAAATTTGATTGTCCTTTGTATAGAAAACAAAGTGAGAAGAAAATAAGAAGAAGGCAATGGTGGCTAAATGGAGTAATAGTGATAGCTCTGACGAAGAAAATGTTGAAGATGAGGAAGCCAATCTATGCTTTATGGTCATTAATGATGGTAAGGTAAATTCTAACTCACTTGATACAAATGAATATACTTTTGATGAGTTACAATATGTCTTTGATGATTTGGCTAGTGAATTTGAAAACATGAATATAAAATATATGAAAATGATTTCAAAATTGAAAATGGAAAATGAAATGCTCATGAATGCTAAATTAGAATGTGAAAAGAAGGTAGAGAATGCCAATCTAGAAATGATGAGTTAAATAAAAAGAACATTAATTTGCAAAACTCTTTTTCTAGATTCTATATGGGTCAACAAAAACTTGATCACATGTTAAAGACCTAAAGAGCATTCTTTGACAAAGAAGGAGTAGGTTTTAATGCATCAAATAAGGAAACTCATCTCAAAATTTTTCTTGTCATGAAGGAAAAATCAGTTTTGTGCTCATTATGCAATAAACTAGGACACTCTTCACAAGCATGCACATCAAGGAAAACCACCTTTAAAGGAAAATTAGTTAAGAAAATTTGGGTACCTAAACATGTCGTAAATTCAAATAATGAATCCTTGAAATTGAAATGGATATGTAATGGATCAAAGATTACTAGTACTAACTTTCAAGGACCCAAGAAAATTTAGGTACCTAAGGCAAAAGTTTGATTTGTTTGATTGTAGGAGAAAGAGCATTGCTACAAGGCAAAGTTAAAGGAACATTAGTACTTTGATAGTGGATGTTAAAGACACATGACCTATAAAAAGAGTCAATTCAAAAACCTAAAACCTAAAAGTGGTGGAGAAGTCATATTTGGGGACAACTCCAAAGGGCAAATAAAAGGGATTGGCTCCATTGGTAACTCTTCCTCTACTATTGAAAATGTGTTGTATCTTAGGAGATTAAAACATAACTTGCTTAGTATTAGTTAATTATGTGATAGAGGTTTTAAGGTTGTTTTTGTTGCTTTGTGTTGCCATGTTGTTGATGCTAAAACCAATTAAATACTTTTCATTGGATATAGACAAGGAAACATTTATATTGTACAGTTAGATGAACTAAATAACAAAAATGTATGTTTTATGGCCACTAAAGAAGATGAACCTTGGTTGTGGCATAGGAGATTAGGTCATGCTAGCATGCATGTATTGTCCAAATGAGCAAAAATAGACCTAGTTGTAGGATTACCTAAGCTTCAATTTGAAAATGATAAGGTGTGTGAGGCTTGTATAAGAAGAAAGCACAAGAGAGTATCTTCCACCTTTGGGTCACTCCTACTCCTCTATTTAGATCTTTTTGGACCAACTAGAACTATTAGCTTAGGAGGAAAACACTATGGTTTTGTCATAGTTGATGATTGTACTAGGGTCACTTGGGTGTTCTTCTTAAGTGTTAAAAATGAAGCCTTAGACAAATTCATCACTTTTTCAAAACTTGTTCAAAATGAAAAAGGTTATTCAATTACTAGCATTAGAAGTGATCATGGAAAAGAATTTGAAAATCTTGGTTTTGATGATTATTGTAATGAAAATGGAATTAGCTATAATTTTTCAGCTCTTAGAACACCTCAACAAAATGGGGTAGTTGAAAGGAGAAATAGGACCTCAGAGGAAATGGCTAAAACCATACTTTGTGAAAACAATTTTCCAAAATATTTTTAGGGTGAAGCTATTAATACTGCATGCTATGTTATAAATAGAGCTATGGTTAGGCTCATTTTAAAGAAAACACCATATAAGCTTTATAAAGGAAAAAGACCTAACATTAGCTATTTTCATCCTTTTGGATACAAATGTTTTGTTTTGAATAATAAAAAAGATAATCTAGGAAAGTTTGATGCAAAAAGTGATGAAGGTATTATTCTTGGATACTCTTTAAATTCTAAGGTATATAAAGTTTTCAACAAAAGAACCCTTGTTATAGAAGAGTCAATTTATGTAATTTTTGATGAGTCAAACTCTAGTAGAACTAATCTTGATGATGGTGTGGAAATATTCGATGAACCAATAATTGATCTATCTCAAGATAAAGATGTTAGCAAACAATTAAAAGATCTTGACCTAAATAAAAAAGGAAGAGTCATTAGATCAAGAGACAATTGAGAAAGAATCTAGATGTCCTAAAGAACTTAATTATGCGAAAAATAATGACATTGTTAGAGATCCAAATATTGGAGTTAGAACTAAATCATCTTATAGAAATATTTGCCAACATGTAGCTTTTGTATCTCAATTGAATCAAAGAATGTGCATGAGGCTTTAAAGGATGAAAATTGGATTATGGCTATGCAAGAGAAATTAAATTAATTTGAAAGAAGTAAAGTTTGGAATCTTGTGGAAAGACCTAATGATAATCCAAATATTGGAACTAAATGGATATTCAAGAATAAAATGGATGAGAATAGTGTGATAATTAGAAACAAAGCTAAATTAGTGGCACAAGGATATAGGCAAGAAGAAGGAATAGACTATGATGAAATTTATGCTCCGGTAGCTAGACTACAAGCTATTAGGATGCTACTTGCCTTTTCAAGTTACAAAGATTTTAAACTTTATCAAATGGGTGTTAAAACTGCTTTTCTAAATGATTTCATAAATGAAGAGGTTTATGTAAAGCAACCTCCTGGTTTTGAAAATCCAAAGTTTTCCAATCATGTTTTCAAACTTTCAAAGGCTTTGTATAGATTAAAACAAGCTCCTAGAGCTTGGTTTGAAAGACTATCCAAGTTTTTAATTGAAAAAGGTTTTACAAGAGGCAAAGTAGACACAACTTTGTTTATTCAATCTAAAGGTAGTGATTTATTAGTGGTTCAAATCTATGTAGATGATATCATTTTTGGATCCCAAATGAATCATTGTATGAAAATTTCTCCATATCAATGCAAGGTGAATTTGAAATGAGCATGATGGGAGAGCTAACCTTCTTTCTAAGACTTCAAGTTAAACAATGTAAAGATGGGATTTTCATAAATCAAGCTAAGTACACTAAGGACTTGCTCAAAAGATTTGGGATGGATGAGACCAAACCTCAATCCACCCCAATGAGCACATCTATCAAGCTTGGTAAAGATGAAGGAGGTAAGTGTGTAGATACTAAACTCTATAGGTCTATAATTGGCTCATTATTATATCTCACAGCTAGGAGGCCCGATATAATGTTTAATGTATGTTTTATGTGCTAGATTTCAATCATCTCCTGGAGAATCACACTTACAAGCTGTCAAAAGAATCTTTAGATACCTTAGAGACACTTCGTCCTTAGGATTATGGTATCCTAAAGATTCAACTTTTGCTCTTCATGCTTATTCTGATGCAAATTTTGGTGGATGCAAAGTTGATAGGAAAAGTACATCCAGTACTTACCAATTCTTAGGAAATAGACTCATCTCATGGTTCTCCAAGAAACAAAATAGTGTAGCTCAATCCACAACCAAAGCTAAATTTATTGCATCCGGAAGTTGTTGTGCTCAAGTATTGTGGATTAAGCAACAAATGAGTGACTATGGAATAAAGATGTTTCAAATTCCTATCAAATGTGATAATACTAGTGCTATTAATCTCACCAAAAATCCCATACAACACTCTAGAACTAAGCACATTGAAATAAGACATCATTTTATAAGAAATCATGTGCAAAAAGGTGATATTGTTCTAGAGTATGTACATACCTTGCATCAATTGGCTGATATTTTTACAAAACCTTTAGATAAAGATAGATTTTGCACAGTTAGAGGTGAACTTGGTGATAGGATGATATTTTATGAATTTTATATGTGCTAATATATTTGCTTTATTGATGTTTTATGCCTAAAAGAGCTTACTAATGTTTATTTTATGTTTTAGGTATCAAATATCAGAGTTGGAATAAAAAGAAGCTAAAAAGAGCAAAGTGCAGTATTTTCTGTCCAGCTTGAAAGATTGACATTTTTGACCAATTTAAGGACCTGATCTCAAGAAGTAGCCTTCATGGAAGTTGTAGAGGACTTCTCAAGGTTTCCAGAATGTCCAAGATCGCAAAAATCGGAGTTCATTTGGTGGGTCAAACGTATGGACAAAATCAGTACGAAATTCTGGGCAGAAAAACGAGATTGAGAAGAAATTTCAACAAAGCAAGTTCAAGACCAGATTTTGTTGAGAGAAGATAATTTCTTAATTTTATTTTGTCTTAGATCTGTAATTAATTAATAAAAATAGGCCTTAGGAATTTTACTTAGAAAATAATTGTAAAAGATGATGATATAAAGATAAGAGTTTGACTAGTCAAATGACTTGTTTCCCAAGTAAACTCTTATCTGAATCCCACATTGCTTAGGAAAGTCTTTTAAACTCTTCCTTAGGCCTATATAAAGAGCACAAGGCTCTCATAAACACATCCCTCAAATCCCTCACATCCCTCTCTTCCCTCTTCTCTTTTAGTCTTGTAGGATTTTCTTTAGGGTTTTTAATAAAATTTTATTTTATTTTATTTTATTTTATTTTTATTATTTTGCTTATTTCTTTATTATTTTTAATTCTGATTTTGTTTTCTTTATTTAAATTAATATTGTTTGTTTGTTCTTGCTTGCTAGTTTATAATCTTGATTATTAATTCTGATTTTATATTATTAAAGATTGCTTCTTTGATTGTTTCTTGCATGATATTTGTAATCTTTATAATATTAAACTTGAATTTTATGATCTTGAATATGTTTAGTGAGTAGTTTTCTTATTCAGTTATGAGGTAAATTGATTATTCTTTGGAAAACCATGTTGTGAGATTCTTGAACCTATTATATAATTGTTGATTAAGTATCCAAGATTCTCTGAGCACATTATAATGATTGTTTGTTTGATTAGATAGGGTGCACACTATTTAGTTAAACTAAATAATCTACCGCCAGATTAAAAACATAAGTCCGTAATTGCTTGTGGGGTTAATCACTAGGGATGGAAGAGAATTAAGGTTTAGATTAAATAAACCGAGCTTATGTGTTTGTTATCTAATGTCAACCCATATCTTTCTTGTTGTTAATGCTGCTACAACTTATATCTAGAGAGCTTGTTCTAGGTAGGTTAAGTAGTTAGAGATTAGTTAAAGAGCTTGTTTTAACTAACGACTCAGTAAGGAAAGATGGTGTAACAGAGCTTGTTGTTATGCTACGGTTGACTATTTAATTGACAGTGATATTTTGTAATCAATGATCAACATCAAAATCCAAGAATGATTGATTGCCTCATAACTGAAGCTTTTTGCTATTTGTTTTTTTTTATATTTAATAATTCTTGTTTTCTTTATTTTAGACATAGCTTACAAAACCCCCCAGATTTTCTTCTTCTTTCCCCAAATCCTGAAATTAGATTTTTAATTTAATAATTAATTTAAATAATTCAATCTCTGTGGGTTCGACCCTTTCTCCGCTATCTACATTGTAGAGTTAGGAAATTTTATTTTTGGTGACTGACGACACTCATCACTTGGTCTAATGAATGCACCTTGAACTTGAATATCATCCTTGTATCCTTAGTTAAATGGTTTAAGTTGGTATTGATGGATGCAAGTCAGGAATTTAAAGAATATTTTAACTACTTGCTCCTCACTTACTTAACTTATCATAATTCTTTAAGAAATTGTGATAGACTTTAGTCATTAGGATGATTTGATGAATTGTGTGTTTAACACTTATGTGATCATGTTCTAAATACCTTGTTAAGTGTTCTACACTCATTTATTTTGAAAAAGAGCATCAATTTAGCAAAATCACCATGTTAGCTTTTAAAAAGACATTTCTTATATCAAAATTGTCTCAAAACATACTAAAAATGCATTTTCCATGATTTTACCAAGTGTTTTTGGTTCTCTACAAGGCATAAAAGATGATTTCAACTTGTTCAAATCTTATTTTGATCTTAAAAGATTAAAAATGCATAATTTCACTTGTTTTCAAAACATTTTTCTGCATAAAAATTGAGGCAAATGACTGAAGAATCGATTCATAATGATATAAAATCAATTCCCTGGGTTTTACATGCGTAAAAACTAGGGTCTAGCTATAAGGGATCAATCCTCGTGACTATAGGATCTATCCCATGGCTTCAATTTTGCTGGGTTTCAAATATGTCTCGAGGGGATCGATCCCTTCATTAAAGGGATCAATCCCCTTGGTCCCATGCACGTGACTGGCTTTTAAAACCATAGTTTTCGTTATTTTCTCCTCACCTTTATTGTTTTTCTTCTTCCTCTCTCAACCGACTCCATACCTAAAATTTCAATCTTTCTCATTTCTTCACCCAACTTCATTTTTCTTGCATTCTTCATCATTTTCATTATACTTTCCAAATCCACTTCAATTTCTTTCACATTATTTCATTCTCACATCTTTCCTCATTTTCAATTCCATAAAAACCCATTTTTGGGTACAACTTCTAGTCCTCATATCTCTCAATCCATTCCATATTTCATAACACTTTCTCATCAAACTTGCTCATGCTAGTCATATCTGTGTATATGTGTTGATTGTGTGATCTAAATCCTCTCATAAACTCATCACCACTTCACCAAAGTAGTGACCACCAACTGTTTGCTGAAATTTCTCAAAGAACTTTTCTTTGTTTTTCATTTCCCAAGCTTACTCAAAATGCCTCCAAGAATGAAACACATAGCCCAGAAACTCAAAGTCCCCTCCTCCTCTTCTTCCTCGATACCAACAGCTTTCAATCGAAGCTTCTGAAATGCACAAGAAAAGAACCGCTTCTATGAAAAATTCGCTAACATGAGAATTAAACATTGGCAACCTATCGATTTTGCTTTATTAGAGGAAATTGGGTTCCCTTTTCTTACCAAATTTGAAGCCTTTCAAATGGACCAGATTTCTTCGTATCAATAGTCCCGTCCCATATAATATTATCCGAGCTTTCTTCTCAAATGCTGAACTCATCAATGACCCTAATGATCGATGCAAGTTGTTGCCATTAAGTCATTCATCATGGGAAAGTCCATTGAAATGTCGAAGCGCTCACTCTCCAAGGTTTTTCGCATTCCCAACGAAGGCCTCATTTATGAGGATATAGATGTACCATTGGAGTTTGAAGTTGTTGATGAGCGGGCTTGCAACCTTCCTATCTTTGCACAACTACTGCATATTATTATCTCCTATAACCTTCGTCCTTTCAGGATCAAGTACTCACAGGTTAGGAAACTTGATCGGTTTTGGCTTCATCTCATCCACTCTCCGGATGCCATAAAGCCTAACCTCATTCACTCATCTTCCACAATTGGGTGAAGATTGTAGAGGGTGGTGCTAAGATGATCATATTTCCTTAGCCTTTGGCATTCTATCTTCTTGCTAAAGGCATTGACTGCTTTTGCGAACCTAGTGTCTTTCCCGATCCTCGCACTACCATCAATCTTGGAACAATGCACAATCTTGGATGGTACCACAATGAGAGAAGTGATATCGGTGAATGGAAAAGGCATCATGGACATCCTCCATCTTCAACTCCAGCGCATGAGGCTCTAGCTCAATCTCCCGATCACGGTCCCGTAGAGGAAGTTCATGAGGCTCCTTCTTCCTCTGCTCCATCAAGCTCAACTCCTGCTACACTAGACCAGATCATGCTATTGCTTCAACAATTTAACACAAATTAGCAGGCTTTTCAACAAGATGTTACGATGCGTTTCAACAAAATTGAAACGCATTTCACATCTCTTGAAAAGCATCAGCAGGCATTTCAATTCAATTTCAACACCTTCCAAGATACTGTCAATTCTTAGTTTGCTTGCATGGAGGAGACTCAAGTTGCTTTGTACGATGAAGTTCAAAACATTAGGATGCAACAAGAGGAATTCATAGAGCAATATCATAATACCTTTCCCAAGACGTCTTAAGCTAGATATAACTAGGATATTTAAGTTCTTAAGATTCCATGAATGACTAGGATATCGAGTTTAGACTACTTATCTAATTACTATTTATGACTGTTTAGCAATGTTTACTATATGACTGTTTAAGTCTTTATGACTATTTTTTGTGACTGCTCTTGCCTATGTTTATGCTAGCTCTTATCTTCATAAATGTTAACTTGGAATCTCTATATGACTCTATGACATTATTGTTGCTTTAAATTGCCAATTCCTTGCAATTACTTATTTTTTGTCACCAACTCCTTTGTTGTGTGTTATATATGCATTCATTAAGGGTGAGTTTCGTGTTTGCTATGACAAAAAGGGGGAGAAGTGGTGGTAAATTTTATCACAACTCATGCTTTAATTAAGGGGGAGCATTTCTTCAAAGATGTTTCAAAGCAAATTTACATTAAGTTTTGTCATATCAAAAAAGGGGGAGATTGTTAGCTTTAAATTGACATATGTATTTTGAAATGACAAAAACTTAAGTAATATTAAATGTTTAATTCTGTATTGTAAATTTGCTTTATCAATTATATGATTTTCTCAAACCATTTTAAGTATATTTATAAAAAATAAGGCCATGATTTAATTCCTTATTCTTATTGGTCTTTATCCTTTATTAAATGATCTTGAATACTTTCCTTAAGTAATTTTCTCAAGAAAATATAGAATATATTTTTAGAAAATTATTTAACAAGTTTGTGGACTAAGTTTTTATTTGAGAAAGTCAAGAAATATCTTTATAAAATTGAAAGAATGTTTTGGGGTGAATTAAAACTAAAGATTACATCATTTTTAACTCGAAAACAACCCATGAAGTGTAGAAAAAGGATGAGGGATCGATCCCCCATGTTGAGGGATCCATCCCTTAATGGCAGAAAGCTCTTGGAAGCAAAATTGAAGGGCAAGATTGATCCCCTAAGGTATGGGATCGATCTCAAAATGGCAGAAACTCAAGAAAGTTGTTCTAGTATGATAGGACCGATCCCGTATCCCTAAAGATCAATCCCCTACCATGAAAGTTGTGCCCAACGACTAGTTTTTGAGGGTTTCAACGAGAAGAATTGCATTCAATGCTCTAACAACCATCCTTAGCTCTTGGTGGACTATAGATACATGCATTTATAAAGTTAAAGAGCAGAACAAGTACTGTTTCATCTTCCTCAACCTTCAAGAAAGAATTCAAAGCTCAAATCTTCTTTTCTTCACACCCATTGTACTTCACATTGTGTATTTCTACCTTTGAGAGGTCCTCTATTGTACGCAACCCACTTAAGCTCAATTCTGTACTTCAAAAGGGAGCGTAATCTTGTGAGGCTATCTTGTAAGAGTTTGGGTAGCTTTACAAGGGAAAGGATTTAGAGGGTTCTTCCTAAGCCTATAAAAGGAAGTGTAAGAGGTTTGTCTACACCTTGAAGTGGATTGTATTGAATCACAAAGAAGAGTGGAATCAACACTTTGACAAGAGGATCAAGGAGAAAGGACATAAGCAAGAGATTGGCCAAACCTCTATAAATATTGTGTTTGCTTCTTCTCCCTTACTCTTTATTTACTATTTTTGTTGATTTATTGTGCAATTTGCTTAATTAGCTTATTTAGCTTTAAAATTTAGAATTAAGGTTAAAAACCGATTCACCCCCCTCTCAGTAAAGCCAACACCTATTATTTCGATCAATAATAACATCCTTTTCGATATATATTAAAGATTAAAATTTTATTAATATAGAACAAACAGTTAGACATTTCCAATTATCTTGAAATTTGACACGCATATAATTTATGTGAATGAAACATGAAATTCAATGATTAGATTAAAAGTATATATAATTCGTATAAAAAGATATGAAATAGTGTAAAACTAAATTATTTTATATTAATGTAAGTGTATTCATTCTTTCTCTCTGTCTCTCCTCTCTCTTTTTTTCTAGATATATATATATATATATATAGAGAGGATGAAACCTTAGCTTCCGCAAAGATTCTAAACCCTTTACTAACCTTTTCTCCAAGTTCAATTTACCATGTCTTTTCTCTAAGCTTCAAGATTTTCATGCCAAATCTCCAAGTGTAAAGGCGACCAATAGGACTTTCACACTATAAATAGAGGGTTCTTTTAACCTATTGGCATTCAATTCAAGGAGGAGAAAACCTTCGCTTCCTCAAGATTTTAAAGCCTCCATTGACATTCTCTCCATATTCAATCTACCAAGTCTTTTCTCCGAGCTTCAAGATTTCCATGTCAAATCTCCAAGTTTAAAGACGACCAAATTAACCCTCTAAGCCGTCGAAGACAAATATTTCCTAGTGAAGAGAAAACCCTTGCCTCCGCAAAGAATTTGAAGCCTCCAAGATACCAACCTTTCTCCCGAGGTTCAAGGCAACCAAGTAAACTCTTTGTTAAAGCTACTATGATCCAATCGAAGCTAAGTGATCTACAAGAAAATAAGAAGTCCCTTACCATTCCCTTAGAGATCTACCAAGCTACTCCAAGTCCACAAGGAACCAAAAGCCCTTGGTTGTTCTTGCCAAGAATCACTAATTCCAATTTTGTCAAGATAAAGTGTTAAGCCCTTGAAAATTTATTTTATATTTATTTCTTTTGTAAGGAGATCAAATCAAAGGATTACTTTTTGCATAGAACAAAGAATTGTGCCCTTTATATATAAAAAAAATTGAATTTTGCCACTTGATTCATGTTCAAATACTAAATACGAAATTTGTGTGTACAAATTTCTGGCACACGCGGTGGAACCTCTCTGTTGGCTCTACCGAGAGGGGGGGTGAATCGGTTTTTCTATATATTTCTACTTTTCCTAACTCTTAATGCACAATCAAATTCAAATAAGCAATAATGAAATAAATGCAGTAAATAAGAGTAAGGGAAAGAGAAGCAAACACAAGTTTTATAGAGGTTCGGCCAATCTCGTGCCTACGTCCTCTCTCCTTGAACTTCTTGTCAAGGTTTCGATTCACCTCTTTCTTGAGACAGCTTACACACCACTTGAAGGTGTGGCAAGACCTCTTACAATTTTCTTGAGACTTTAGAAATCTCCTCTTAATCCTCTACCCTTGTAGTATTCCCACACTCTACAATTTTAGACCTTACAAGGATAGCTCACCCCTTTGAATAACAGAATTTACAATGAGTGGGTGAAGAACACAAAGAACTCTCACAAATGAAGTTTCACAATGAACAATTTCAGACTTGTTTTTTTCTTTTTTTTGATGCTTGAAGATTTTGAGTGCTTGTTGTTGTTTCAAACTTCATAAATGCCTCTATTTATAACTCACCAAACGGATAGAACAGTTGGTGAAGCATTTAATGCAAATCTTCCCGTTGAAACCCTCAAAAACTAGCCGTTACTGTCAGTTCCCGTGCGAAGGGATCGATCCCCCTACAGTAGGGATCGATCCCTTTTCTCCAGAATGCATTCCCAGTTTCTCCTGTATGGTCCTGTGTGGTGTAATGACATTCTGCCAAATTGGGATCGATCCCCCTACAGTGGGGATCGATCCCTTTTGTCCAGTAAGCCCTCCTGCACTTATCTTGTTACACAGTTTTATGGTTTTTGTGATTTTAAGTCAGTTCAAATTCTTCTAACACTTTTCTAAGAGTATTTACTGACTTTTCAGTTGAAATCTCAGTCCAAGAATTTGTTAAAATAGTTTCAATCATTAAGTTCATTCAAAGCAAATTTACTTGTATAAAAATCATTTCTAATCTTGCTTGAGTTTTGTCATTTTCAAAATACTTGTCAATTTAAAGCTAACAATCTCCCCCTTTTTGATATGACAAAACTTAAGGTAAATTTGCTTATGTATTTGAAAATTGAGGTTACTTGATTTTTTGAAAAAACATTACTCCCCCTCAATATAACGTTTTGTTGAAAAACATTGCTCCCCCTCAATATTTGCTCCCCCTCAATTTAGTATAAGTTTACCACATTAATTCTCCCCCTTTTTGTCATAGCAAAGGAATAAAGAGCACGGAGAAATGGTTAGTGGTAGAAGGCAATTTAAAGCACAAAAGAAGCAATATGATTGGCAAAAAGATAGAGAGGAACAAAAAGCAACCCAATGTCATTAAAGCACAAGTAATATCAGAATATGACATCGTCATTGACAGAAAACAACTAGCAAGCATAACTAGCAAAATCATTAACATAGTCATAGACATAGTATTAGCATAAAACAACTAGGAAGCATATCGAGCAAAGTCAGGAACAACTAGAAAGCAGGACACATGTCACAACAAGGAGGATCAACGCCTTGGAAAGGTCTTGTGATATTGCTCAACGAAGTCCTCATGTTGCATGCGAACATCCTGAAGTTCATCGAACAATGCAGCTTGGGTGGCCTCGATGCGATCAAGTCGCTCACCTACGTCATGCTGAAAGTTTTGAAGCATATGCATGATCTGGTCAAGAGATGCTGACGAGGAGCCGGAAGGTGCAGAAGATGTGGCTGCTGCAGGTGCTTCGGTGCCGTCTCCTTCTTCTTCTTCAACGTCTGCCGGAGCATGTGCGGGAGGTTCATCCTGACCATGACCCTTGACCCAGTCGAAGGTGTCACCAACTTGGTGAAGATACCAGCCCAAGTTATGGAGGGTGGTGAGATTGATGGTGGCATTGGCATCCGGAAGTATGCCAACCTCACATGAACAGTCAACACCTTCAGAGATTAAATAGTAGGCGAGAGGCTGAGGGAAAACAATGGTGTGGACCTTACCACGAACAATCTTCACCCAATCCTGAAGGATAAAGTGTAGTAGGTCTGGTGGGTGGCCGTCATGTTCATGAATATGATGAAGCCAAAAACGATCAAGTTTGCGAAGGTGAGAATATCGGGTGCCAAGAGGGCGAAGATTCCATGAAATTATGATATGGAGGAGGCGTGCGAAGACAGGAAGGTCACTTGCACGATTATCGGTAACGGGAAACACTAAGGGGACATTGAGATGGTCATGGATATTACCGCCCTCAGGAAGTCTAAAGGCATGGGAGAGGGATTCCTTGGTCAGTTCAATATGCTTGCCCATGACATAAGAGTTAATCCCGACAACCCGACAAGGGTCATTTGGAGAATAGATGATTTCGGCATTGGAAAAGAAGGCTCGAGTGATGTTCGCTGGGACCGGAGTATTGATTTTGAGGAATTGGGTCCAACCCCATGCATTGAACTTGGCAAGGTAAGGAAAATGAATTGACTCGAGGAAGTCGAAATCAATAGGACGCCAATGCTTAATGGGCATGTTTGCAAATTCGGCTAGAAATTTGGTTTTTTCATTTGCATGGCGAAAGCAGCGGTTAAAGGTAGTTGGTATGGAGGATGAAGAAGAGGAAGCACTGGTTTTGCGTTTTTGAGCGGAGTGCTTAACCTTAGGAGCCATAGAGGGAAGGAAAATGATAGGAATTTTCGTTGAGGACTTTTATCGAACAGGTTGTGGGCACAAGTTTGAGGAACTATGGATGAGTATGTGGGATAGAGTTGATCTCACAGACAGCTGAGAGCCACAACCCAATAAGCATATAACAATTAAACAAGTGAATTCAAATGATAAATCACAGACAATCTAAGGAAAAACTTGAGAGAAATACAAGTGCCAAAGGATGGGAAAACCTAGATGGAGAAGAAATTGATGCAAGATATGCACATGGGTAGACAAGATATGATAAAAGAAACTAGAAATGCAAGAAAAAGTTAATGAAAAATGTTAGAAAAACTTACAATTGACATGTTGGGTGAATAGTAACCATGGTGTGGAAGAACAAGAAAAAGAAGAAAAGAAAAGATTTTGTGAGGAAATGAGGAGGGGAAATGAAAAAGAGAAGAAAATGAGGAAGATTGGTGAAAGAATGGAGTGATTTGGTGTAGAAATGAGTGAAATCTTGTAGTTTGGAGGAGAGAAAATAGGCAAGGGCGTGGAGAGGGGAAGAAGAAGAGGAATAGTGTGAAAGGAAGGAGTGCCCGACGGTTTAAATGACGCGGGAGTTACAATCTGTCACGAGGGGATCGATCCCTACTGTAGGGGGATCGATCCCTTTTAGGCAGTATGCTCCCATCACCCAGAATTTTGGCCAACAGACTGGGAATTCAATCCTATTGGTGAAGGATTGTCCCCTCAGTCACTTGCCACTTGCATGATGCATAAAAATGATTTGAAAACAATGGAACTTATGCATTTTGATCATCTTAAAGTCAAAATCTGATTGTGTTTTACTTGGAATGCATGAAAGAGGTTTGAAAACTGTAGAATACTGCAGAAAATTTGCAGAAAAATGCCAAGAATATGCAGAACAACTCTGAACATGACTTTGAAGGGGTCTTAAACATCAGAAGTAGGTTTTTGGCTTGTGAGGAGAATTCAACATAATCAAAACACACATAATTCAACAATTCAACCTCAAAGCTAAGATCATGAACAGTAACATGGCAAGTTGAGATTATGAATTGCAAGTGTAAATGATATTTTCAAGTTTCTTTCTTGCAACCATATCAAACTAATTTATGACATTCATGCAATATTAAATCACTTCAAGGAGCATTCATTATGCCTAATTCACCTCTAAGAGTGCAAAATCTCTCCTTGTCCAAGGGTTTTGTGAAGATATCAGCTAATTGGTGCAAGGTGTCCACATACTCTAGAATTATGTCCCCTTTTTGCACATGATCTCTTATAAAATGATGTCTAATCTCAATGTGCTTGGTTCTAGAGTGTTGGATAGGATTTTTTGTAAGATTGATGGCACTAGTGTTGTCACACCTAATGGGAACTTGGTTCATTTCTATTCCATAGTCTCTCATTTGTTGCTTAATCCATAACACTTGAGCACAGCAACTGCCAGAAGCTATATATTCAGCCTCGGTTGTGGATTGAGCTACGCTATTTTGTTTCTTAGAAAACCATGAAATGAGCCTACTTCCTAGGAATTGGCATGTTCCCGAAGTGCTTTTCCTACTTACTTTGCATCCACCAAAATCCGCATCGGAATAAGCATGTAGATCAAGAGTAGAATCTTTAGGATACCAAAGTCCTAAGGAAGGAGTGTCTTTGAGGTATCTAAGGATTCTTTTGACTGCTTGTAGGTGTGATTCTCTAGGGGATGACTGAAATCTTGCACATAAGCATACACTAAACATTATATCTGGTCTACTAGCAGTTAAATATAGCAATGAGCCAATCATAGACCTATATAATTTAGTGTCTACACATTTTCCCCCTTCATCCTTATCAAGCTTAATATTAGTGCTCATAGGTGTAGAATAAGGTTTAGACTCATCCATTCCAAATCTTTTGAGCAACTCTTTAGTGTACTTAGCTTGATTTATGAAAATACCTTCTTTACATTGTTTAACTTGAAGTCCTAGAAAGAAGGTTAATTCTCCCATCATACTCATTTCAAATTCACCTTGCATTAGTTTAGAGAAATTTTTGCACAATGACTCATTTGTAGATCCAAAAATGATATCATCTACATAAATTTGAACTACTAATAAGTCATGACCCTTAGATTGAATAAACAAGGTTGTGTCTACCTTTCCTCTTGTAAAACCTTTTTCGATTAAAAACTTTGAAAGTCTTTCATACCAAGCTCTAGGAGCTTGTTTTAATCCATATAAGGCTTTTGAAAGTTTGAAAACATGATTAGGAAATTTTGGATTTTCAAAACCGGGAGGTTGCTCAACATAAACCTCTTCATTTATATAACCATTTAAAAAAGCACTTTTTACATCCATTTGATATAGCTTAAAATCCTTATAACATGCAAAGGCAAGTAGCATTCTAATGGCTTCTAATCTAGCTACCGGAGCATAGGTCTCATCATAGTCTATCCCTTCTTCTTGTCTATATCCTTGAGCCACTAACCTAGCCTTGTTTCTAACAATAATGCTATTTTCATCCATCTTATTCTTGAATATCCATTTAGTTCCAATGATGGAATAGTCTTTGGGTCTTTCTACTAGGGTCCATACTTTGCTTCTCTCAAATTGATTTAATTCTTCTTGCATGGCCATAATCCAATTTTCATCATTCAAGGCCTCATCCACTTTCTTTGGCTCAAATTGTGACACAAAGGCTACATGTTGACATATGTTTCTATATGTTGACCTAGTCCTAACTCCAATGGTTGGGTCTCCAACAATGTCATTATCTCTCACATATCCTAGTTCTCTAGGGCACCTAGCTTCTTTCTCAATTAATTCTTGTTCCATGGACTCCTCATTTCTGTTAATAGTAAGATTTTCTAATTGATCTCTAACCTCCTTATCTTGAGATGGATCACTTATATGTTCATCAAAAATCTCAACTTCATCATCAAGATTGGTTCTACTAGTGATATTTGATTCATCAAAAATTACATGTATAGACTCTTCTACTACAAGTGTTTTCTTATTAAAAATTCTATAGGCCTTAGAATTTAGAGAGTAGCCAAGAAAAATACCTTCATCACTTTTAGCATCAAATTTTCCTAGGTTATCTTTGCCATTGTTCAAAACAAAACATTTACATCCAAATGGGTGAAAATGACTTATGTTAGGCCTTTTTCCTTTATAGAGCTCATAGGGAGTTTTCTTTAAAATAGATCTTACCATAGCTCTATTTATGACATAGCAAGAGGTGTTTATTGCTTCAGCCCAAAAATATTTAGGTAAGTTATTTTCACAAAGCATGGTTCTAGCCATTTCTTCTAATGTTCTATTTCTCCTCTCAACTACCCCATTTTGTTGAGGAGTTCTAGGAGCTGAAAAGTTATGGCTAATGCCATTCTCATTGCAAAATGTATCAAAACCCATGTTTTCAAATTCTTTTCCATGGTCACTCCTAATACTAGAAATAGAGTAACCTTTTTCATTTTGAACAATTTTTGAGAAAACAGTGAATTTTTCTAAGGCCTCATTTTTAACACTTAAAAAGAACACCCAAGTAAACCTAGTGTAATCATCAACTATCACAAATCCATAGTGTTTACCTCCTAAACTAGTTGTCCTAGTTGGTCCAAAAAGATCTAAGTGAAGAAGTTGAAGTGATCTAGAGGTAGTGACACACTTCTTAGGTTTGAATGAAATTCTTTTGTGTTTTCCTCTTACACATGCTTCACAAACTTTGTCATTCTCAAATTGAAGCTTAGGCAATCCTACTACTAAGTCTCTTTTGGATAACTTAGACAAAACATGCATGCTAGCATGGCCTAGTCTTCTATGCCATAACCAAGGTTCATCTTCTCTAGTAGCCATAAAGCATACATTTTTGCTATTAAGTTCATTTAAATCCACAATATAGATATTTCCTTGTCTATGTCCAATAAACACAATTTGATTAGATTTGGCATTAACAACATTGCAACACAAATCATCAAACATAACTTTAAATCCCCTATCACACAATTGACTAATACTAAGTAAATTATGTTTCAAACCTCTAACATACAACACATTTTCAATAGTTGAGGAAGAGTTACCAATTGAGCCAATTCCTTCAATTTGTCCTTTGGAGTTGTCTCCAAATGTGACTTCTCCACCACTTTTATGCTTTAGGAACTTGAATTGGCTTTTGTCACCCGTCATGTGCCTTGAGCATCCACTATCAAGGTACCAATGCTCCTTGGACTTAGCCTTGTAGCAATACTCTTCCTCCTACAAACACATCAAGCTTTTATCTTAGGTACCCAAATTTTCTTGGGTCCTTGAGAGTTAGTACTTATAATTTTTGATCCTTTAGGGATCCATTTCATTTTTAAGGACTCATCACTTGAATTTAAGACATGTTTAGGCACCCAAATCTTGACAGCCATTTTTCCTCTAAACATGGTCTTCCTAGAGATGCATGCTTGTGAAGAGTGTCCTAGTTTATTACATAATGTGCACAAAACAAATTTTCTATCTTTAACTAGGAAATTTTTAAGATGAGTCTCCTTGTTAGATGCATTGTAGCCTAATCCTTCTCTATCAAAGAATGCTCTTTGAGTCTCTAGCATTTGATCAAGTTTTTGTTGACCCATGTAAAATTTAGAAAAGGAGTTTTGCAAGTTAGTGTTCTTTCTATTTAATTCTTCTATTTCTAGATTTGCATTCTCTAATTTCTTCTCACATTCTAATTTAACATTCACAAGCATTTCATTCTCCTTTTTCAATTTAGAGATCATTTTCTTATATTTCAAATTCATGCATTCAAATTCGTTGGCTAACTCATCAAATGCATCTTGCAATTCATCAAATGTGTATTCATGAGTATCTAGCAAGTTAGAGATTACCTTGTCATCTTCAACAGCCATGAAGCAAAGGTTAGCTACTTCATCTTCCACATTTTCTTCATCGGAGGAGTCACTGTCACTCCAAGTAGCTACCATTGCTTTCTTCTTTTGTTTCTTTTCATTTTGCTTCCTATACAAAGGACAATCAAATTTAATGTGGCCAGGTTTTTTGCATTCATAACATATAATTTGGTCCTTATCTTTCCTACTAGTTTCACCTCTATTGAATTCTCTCCTAGGGGGTCTCCTAGAGTTTCCACTAGCCCTCATCCTCATGAACTTATTGAACCTCTTGGCAAACATGGCCATTTCTAAATCTTCTTCATCACCACTTACATTATGATCATCTTTTGATTCCTCACTTGTGGTGGATTTTAGTGCTACTCCAACTTTCTTTGGGGGATCTTGATTTCTCTTAAGTTTCATCTCATAAGTGAGCAAGGATCCCATAAGTTCATCTAAAGATAGTGTATGAGGGTCCTTAGATTCCTCAATAGCAGTGACTTTAGCTTCCCATGATTTTGGTAGGCTATTGAGAACCTTTTTTACCATCTCTACATTAGAGTATGTCTTCCCTAAAGCTTTAAGACCATTTATTATGTCCGTAAACCTAGTAAACATGTCACTAATTGTCTCATCATTCTTCATTCTAAATAGTTCATAGTCTTGTGTGAGCATGCCTACTTTGGTTTCTTTGACTTGTGTGGTTCCCTCATGTGTGATAGCTAGTTTATCCCAAACTTGTTTAGCATTCTCACATTGTGACACTCGATTATACTCATTTGGTCCTAATGCACAAAAGAGTGTGTGCATTGCTTTAGCATTAAGTTGTGCTATCCTAACATCATTAGAATCCCATTCATCTTCTTTCTTAGGCACACCCATCCCATCTACTTTCTTAATAGGGATAAGAGGACCTTTAACAATAACTCTCCATACTTCATAATCATTAGCTTGGATAAATAGCATCATTCTAGTCTTCCAATAAGCATAGTTTTCACCATTAAAGAGTGGAGGTCTCACCGTAGAGTGTCCCTCTCCTACCAAGGGTGTAGACAAACTAGTTTGAGCCATTAGTGATCGTTTATACTCGATAGATGTTAATCTAAGTCACTCTCGAGCCCAAGCTCTGATACCAATTGTTGGCTCTACCGGAGGGGGGGTGAATCGGTTTTTCTAGATATTTCTACTTTTCCTAACTCTTAATGCACAATCAAATTCAAATAAGCAATAATGAAATAAATGCAGTAAATAAGAGTAAGGGAAAGAGAAGCAAACACAAGTTTTATAGAGGTTCGGCCAATCTCGTGCCTACGTCCTCTCTCCTTGAACTTCTTGTCAAGGTTTCGATTCACCTCTTTCTTGAGACAGCTTACACACCACTTGAAGGTGTGGCAAGACCTCTTACAATTTTCTTGAGACTTTAGAAATCTCCTCTTAATCCTCTACCCTTGTAGTATTCCCACACTCTACAATTTTAGACCTTACAAGGATAGCTCACCCCTTTGAATAACAGAATTTACAATGAGTGGGTGAAGAACACAAAGAACTCTCACAAATGAAGTTTCACAATGAACAATTTCAGACTTGTTTTTTTTTTTTTTTGATGCTTGAAGATTTTGAGTGCTTGTTGTTGTTTCAAACTTCATAAATGCCTCTATTTATAACTCACCAAACGGATAGAACAGTTGGTGAAGCATTTAATGCAAATCTTCCCGTTGAAACCCTCAAAAACTAGCCGTTACTGTCAGTTCCCGTGCGAAGGGATCGATCCCCCTACAGTAGGGATCGATCCCTTTTCTCCAGAATGCATTCCCAGTTTCTCCTGTATGGTCCTGTGTGGTGTAATGACATTCTGCCAAATTGGGATCGATCCCCCTACAGTGGGGATCGATCCCTTTTGTCCAGTAAGCCCTCCTGCACTTATCTTGTTACACAGTTTTATGGTTTTTGTGATTTTAAGTCAGTTCAAATTCTTCTAACACTTTTCTAAGAGTATTTACTGACTTTTCAGTTGAAATCTCAGTCCAAGAATTTGTTAAAATAGTTTCAATCATTAAGTTCATTCAAAGCAAATTTACTTGTATAAAAATCATTTCTAATCTTGCTTGAGTTTTGTCATTTTCAAAATACTTGTCAATTTAAAGCTAACACTCTCTAACTCTCATCTTTTTCTTTTTCATCAATCAAATCAGTCGTTTTATCTAAATTCACGGCTCAAAAGAAAATTTTGACCACTACACCAAATCTCAAGTTCAACCCTACGATAACTATGAAACCTGGCTACACTAGAATAACAATTCATGCTATGACATGATATCTTGCGACACAAGATCAAGATTTAACTAGATTAGCTGAGAATAGTGCTTATGATCAGCTTTTGGTCTCAGTAGATCTTCTGGCATAAAGAAACTTTGATTTGTAAACGCCAATGGAATTTCTCACCTCATTAGGACATTTAGCATTTGATGACATATCCTCAATTGACATGCTCCATTATCATTCAATGTCGTCACCTAAGTCCGCTTTCAAATGTTTAAAAGACCAAATTTACTCTTTGTTTGCTGATTCAACCTTTCTTCCTTTTCGAAATATGTTGAACATGGTTAATAATGAAATTACTTTGGAAGAGAGGATCATTGATATGGAAAAAAAGGATGGCTACTTTTCATAAGATAGTTTGGCTTAGTTTGGCTTCAAAAAAGATACACCACTTGTACAGAAGCCTTAGTTGGTTATAATTAGTTAGTTGTTTCAATGAGAATAAAACTGGCAACAAATAGAATTTCTCTGTAAAATTCTATATGAAAATAAAACATAAAAGACATATTTGGTGTATAAGATGACGAATAGGATATAATAAAATAAAATTATAAATAGAATTGGATTAGTTAATGTCATCTTGTTTTTTATTTGATGTATTCCAAGATTGCAAGCAAAATAAGATTATTATTTCATGTTTAATAAGGGATGATTTTTTATTATTTTATGGTTAATAATAGTAATTTTTCAAAATGAATAAATTAATTTTTCAAAAAAATACATTATTTGATTTAAAAACTTTTTTCATTTCTTTTTCTTTCTTTTTTCTTTCATCTTCTCGTTGGCAAAAGGCCAACTATCAATTAGGGAGATTTAGATATGGATGGTTGAGTGGTTGAACCAGTTGGAGGGGACAATTATAGCGACATACATTGTTAATGTCATTGTAAAGCCAATTCCCATTATAAAGCACAAGGGTCAAATTTGGCCTCGATTGATGCTGAGCCTGCTATAAGAACTCCAATAGACTCCTCTTTGCTTGGATTCGACATTAGAGGTCCATTACAAGCCCCCTCTTTGGCCAGCTATGGAAAAAAAAAAAAAAAGAAAGAAAAAATAAAGGGAAAAAAATAAGAAAAAGATAAAGAGAAAAATAGGGAAAAAAGTAAACTTGGCAAATCTAAACATGACATGAAAAAATCGTTTATAGGTTTGGGAAATATGTGTTTTGTGTTTAGCCATGTCGACACGAATTTCTACACGACACTTTTTGTGTTTTCACGTGTTTGACAAGGCTAAACACGTGTAAGATACAGAAACACGTAGAAGAAAATCATGTTACATGAATACAAGGTTAACACGTATACGACACGAAAAACATGTTTAAAGAAACCATGTAATACATATACACGTTTTATATATGTAAGACACGATAACTTTGGCCATGTTTTACCAAGTGAACAATTATATTATATTGATATAATATGTTATGAAAATTAATTTATATCTTAAAACAAACTAAAGCTTTAAGAAAATATTGCAAGAAAATAAATTAATATAATTAATTATGAAATTAAATTAGTTAATTGTGGTTAAGATAATAACATTTTAAAATTCTAAAATTAAGTATTGAAATTAAGAAAAAAATTATTGTAAGTTAAGATACAATTAACAATTCTTTACATATATGATGCTATAATATATAAATATATATGATATTTTATTATAATGTACAAAATATAAATCTTTTGTTCATCATCAGGGCCTTTATCACAATAGATTAGGGTAGTCTAAATGAATCAATATCTAAAATCACGGTAAATCATTCATGTGGATTCTCTTCCTTCAAACATTCATATCCACGGTAATGCTTTTATACAACACTAATACTTCCATATCTTGTCAAAATAGTTCCTTCCAAGTTTTTTTCAGACTTCCTTTAGTTTTGACCATTCTTTCATTATTCATAATCTCCACTCTTCTAACTGGAGCATTACAGGTTACGTCGTACGTGTCCAAATCAATGTAAACGACTTTCACACATCTTGTCTTCGATAGGTAACAAATATAAACTTGTATTGTACTAATAAGATATTGTATAATTAACTAATTATTTTCTATCACTGACATCGTATAACTTAATATATTATGAAAATTAACTTATATCTTAAAACAAACTAATGTTTTCATAAATATTGCAAGAAAAAAAATCAATTATGAATTTAAATTAGTTAATTATGGTTAAAATAATAAAATTTTAAAATTTTGTAAACAAAGTATTGTAATTAAGAAAAAAATTGCAAGTTATGAACTTAAGATACAATTAACAATTCTTTAAATATATTGTTGTTTCTTGCATTATTAATGACTTAATATTTGAATGTTTTGTTGAATTATAATGTTTTTTTAATTAATATTAACATTTATGTTTTGTTTGTATGTTTTGCAATTTTAAATATATATTATAGATTGTATGGATTGAAGATATTATTATTTTGTTAAATTTTTTATTAATATTTGAATATTAATTGATATAGATGTGAATATATGTAAATTAAATTATTGATGTAAATATAATGGTTTTTTATATTTTTATTATGTTTTATTTTTAATCGTGCCTATTTGTGTCATGTCTATTTGTATCGTGTTTAATTGTGTTTGTCATGTTTAAAGTGTTATGTCGTGTCATGTTATGTCGTATGACACAGACAATTATAGCATGTTAATCATGTCGTGTCATATGTATCACATATAAAATATGTGTCATGTTCATATTTATGATTCAAACACGTTTTATAATTCGTGTCATGTTCGTGTTTTAATAATTCATGTCATATCATGTCATGACATGAAAACACAAAATGTTAGATCTCGAAACAAGAAAACCAAAAACAAAAGAAAAATATATATTTTGAGTAACCAATCAAACAATGAGAGTAGTCCTTTTACTAGTCTTACTAAGGATTTTTTGCATGTAACTGGTAAGGGTAAATTAGGACATAAAAAGAATTATCGTCTAATTCAAAAGGATTAAAAATAATTCTTTACTTTTGTAGTGGATTGGCTATCCCATTAAGATAAGAAGACTCATAATATCAATAATTTAGTCCATACTCCTTATCTTTTAAGTGCTTACCAAACAAAAAAAATTAAATGATAATAATTTCATTCTAATCCAATCTATCATTATATCAATCGAATATATTTCCAATAAATCTATGTTTTAGACATTTTTTCACGTAAATAGCTTGAATCAATTTCTATAAACAAGAATAGAAGTATAATCCCATCCTTCATATCCATAACTATTAGCATACAATGACTCTAAAAAATGAGTTTCGATACATATCATAAATAAATAAATCTTAAAATATAGTATGTAGAACACATTAATCAAACTAGTAAATTTTTTATCTATTAAATAATTAATAAAATTAAATTCTAAAATTATATATCTATCACATTGTTCTTTTTTTATTTACTTGTGAAATGTGCAAATTTCATGTCCAACGACATATTCGTTCATTATCATGTACTCAAGAAAAATATTGATATTTGTACACATAAAATATATATATAAAGAAATTTAAAAAAAAAAGGTCTTTCGCCAGCTAAGTGGTGTGAGACCATGTCTCCCACACAATGGCAGGAGACTATGTCTCTCGACAAGTTGCGGGAGACTACACAAAGGCAGGAGACTAGTCTCTCATCACGTGGTAGGAGATCATTCTCTTGCCACATGGTAGGCGACCATACGTGGCGAAAGACAGTGTAAGCTAGCCTTATCACATCGAGCCTAGATGCGTGCTTGGCCTTTAATTATCTGGAAAATTAACAGATGATATTTAGTGAAATCCACATATTAAATTTAAATTAATGTGAATAAAGGGCAAAAAGGTGATTGTCGTTCCAATCCACGTCTATAAATAACAGGTTAGATGATTCTTGATTTTAATTAATTACTCTTTTTCTAATTAAAGCTTTGTTTAACTTCTAAAATAAGCATGGGAGTACGCGTGTAGGGACAAATCCTTACATCTCTCTGGTTTTTTCTATAGAGTTTTTGACAAACACGTGGACACAAAAATCGAGATTCCTACAACATATAAATTTATTGTTGTAGATAGGCAACAACAATTAGCACCGTTTGTGGGAATTTGATACAAAAAGCTTTGTTATATAAAATGGTGAGAACACGATCGATGACAAGGGAAGCAAATGAGGAGGAAGGCTCGGTTAGCTTTCTTAATCATCAAACGCATTAGGAAACTTAAGTGCCAGAAGTTGAACCGGTATCTATTGTCTCACAAGCTGAGTTCGAAGCTCTAAAACAAAGAAATGAGGAGACTACCTAAGCACTGAACGTCCTGGTAGATTTTTTCAAAAAGGCACTTCCACAGATGAGTCTGCCATCTATTGTTCAAAATCTTGTGGGAGGAAGTCAACCGCAACACCCTAATACGGTAGACCCTAGGCACCAGACTGGTCTGGGAGACCAAAAGCCACAGATTGGCCTGGGAGACCAGGAGCAACAAATTAGTCAAGTAGATTAGTGGCGGCAAATCGATATAGAAAACCAGGGGCGTCAAACTGGTTTGGTTGAATAGGATGGCAAACCAATTTGGCAAATCAAGAGCGGCATACTAGTTTGGTAGATCAGTGGAGACAAACTGGTTTGGCAGATTGGTGGTGGTAAACCAATGCGCGACAAATCGGTGTGGGAGGTCAGATGCTCCAAATCGGTGAGGCAGACTAGAAGAAGCACACTGTAAGAGTAGACTCAAGGCCACGGACTAAGGAACATCAGTTTAATGGTTGGAAGGTGTTGGGATGGTAAACCTGAATGAAGAAGCACATCAAACTACTAATGCTAGACATATTAAGATCTCCGACTTAAAAACAAACTCAACTAAGGATCCTGATATGGAAGGAAAGGAAGACAGGCGAGCTAAGGGGAGAAGAAGGTTGACACCCTTGGCCTATGATAAGGGGAAAAGAGTTACAGATCAAGTAAATTCTTTTAGGATGAGAAGTTAGTATGATTTCACGACCAAAGAAACAATTGATGTGAAGAAAATAGTTGAGAAGATTATGGAGGAGAAAAAGCCAGTGTCAAATGAGGATAGCCAGAGGATACGAATATCGTTTAGTGCCTTGATCATGGAGAGGCCCTTGCCCTGTAAATTCAAGATGTCTCAAATGACAACGTATGCAAGAAAGATTGAATCATATGATCTCATGTAGAACTATGAGTTGTTAATACTCCTTCTTGGCTGGGAGGATGAAATTTTGCGCAGAGCATTCTCGCATACTCTAACAAGTCATGCAATGAAATGGTTCAACAGTTTGAAGAAAGGGTCTATCTCTTCATTTGATCAGTTGTGTAACGAATTTTTGATTACATTTTTTGATTAATAGTTAGAGGAAGAAGGAAGTGATATACCTGCTGACTTTGAAGCAAGGCAATAAAGAATCTTTGAAAAGTTATGTGGATAGATTCTGTGATGCTACTTTGGAGATTCTTGACTCACAAGCCAGTGTCATAGTGGCAGCTATTTTGCAACTGATTGAATCCAAGAAATTGTAAGAATCACTTTCTCTATCTCAACCAACAACGCTATCAGAGGTGTTTTCTAAAGTAAATAAAAATACTACACATAAGAAAGTGTTGAAAATGATTCAGACTCACAATCTCAAATAGGAAAGGAAGCAAGAGAGAGAGTCTGATGACAAAAGTATAGCTAGATCAGACAAGTCCAGTAAAGCTCCAAAGCTAAGATATGATAACTACACTAGGCTTAATGAGCCAAGAGTTTCCATTGTTACACATATAAAGAGTACCTAATTGTTGCAGTTCCCTGAAAAAACAATGGGAAATCTATGAAGGGACATGGATTCATATTGCGATTTTCATTCCATGCATGGACACTCAACTTAGAAGTGCCAAGAGCTCATGAACCAACTAGAAAAAACTAGCCCAATATAAGAAGATAGATAGATATGTTTGGAGAAATGGGGAGCCCGCCACTTCTTATGTTTTGGATAATTTATAACAGAAAAGGCAATACAACAACAATAGGAGAGAAAGAGGGATAGAAGGAGAAATGATGAAGTAAGAAATGATCGGAGGGATCTACAGGAAGATAATGAACCTACAGGATAAACCATTAATGTTTTTTGGTAGGAGATTTGGTGGTTGGGAGTTCAGCTTCATCACAAAAGGCTTATGCTTATGAAGCATATCAAATTAATTTAGTGATGGAAGACAAGAAAGATGAGGAGCCAATTGTATTCACCTCTTCTGACAAAAGAGATGTGATTACTCCTCATCACGATCCAATGGTAATATCTGCAATAGTGGCTGAGCACCCTATTAGTCAAATTTTGGTAGATAAATGAAGCTCGGTGAATTCATTGATGGAGGCCCATCAAGTTCACAAAGCCCAAGTCATGTTCGTGATGATCATGATCCTCTGAGCATTTATGGAGGTCCAATGACAATAGCTAAAACTAAGAGGATGTAACAAGCCTTGGCTAGTTTCATTAATATTGTTAGAGAGAAAGCCCAACAAAGCTTGAGCATAGAGGATGACAAAGTCTTCTACAACATGTCCAAGACCAAGTTTAACTTTCTTGAAGATTTACAAGTATTGGGCTAAAATGCTATTGGGTCGGATGCATAAATTAGGCCTAGTGCAATTGGGCCAAATGCTATACTTATTTATTTAGTTAGGTCTTATTGGGCTAAACACTATCTTAATTTAAACCCAATCCCTTTTTATTTAATAGGTATTATAGGATTTCTATTTCTTATTCTGCAAGTTTGCTATTTGCCTATAAATAGACATGTAACCCTTTAGGTAGAATATAATTGATTTGAGTTATAATATGGAAAGACTTTTCTCTTTGGTTCTCTTGCCGACTCTTGAACTTATCAAGGTCTTCCTTGTGGTGTTTTTCTACTTTCCACCAATTTATACCTTAGGTTCTTGCTTTTCTAATCAACGGGTCTAGGTCCTATACCACAGGTTCTTGTGTTTCTACACAACGGGTCTTAGTTTTTATCTCTAATTCTTTATTTTACTTGGCTGCATTTTAACTTTTTTTTTTTTTCTTCGAGTGTTTTTTTTTTCGTGTTTTTCATTAAATCTCATCTTCCTTCGATGAGATTCATATCATTTGGCATCAGAGCTTAGGTTCAATTTGTTGGAGTCTCGTTCTTTTGCGTTCTTGTGTATTTTTCTTTGTCTTCTTGTCTTGACCAAACCTTGATCTTGAATCCTCTTCCAAGTCGCCACCAATATTGTTTGTTCCTTAAACCTATTATCTTCATTAAAATAACCTATCTTTACTTAGTCACCAAGTAAACCCTAACTTGTTCTCCAAGCAACCTCAACCCTAAAAGGTTTCTTGCTCAACAAGAATCCTTCAAAAGCTCTACTTTCACAAAAAGACTACCTCGTTTCACAAGCCAATATTCCCTCTCCCTTCTTGCCACACAAGCTATTATCGAAACTACCTTGTTTTCTCGAAAGTTGCCTTGCTCTCCAAGTAAACCTCTTTTTATCATTTAACCTTTTTGTTTTTCTTTATTGTTCGTTTACTTTAGTAACAAAAAAAAAGAAGTAAAAAAAAGTAAAAAAAGTAAAAAAAAAAAAAGAAAGAAAAGAAAATCAATTCAACAATCAAATTGTGTGTAGCAAGTACAACATCAAAGGCAATTTGTGGAGGTGTTCTTCATCAAAATCTTGAGGTAGTCATTCTTTCTTGAGCTTTGAGATTTCTTGTTTGCCTAAATCTAAAAATTCCTTGTTACCTTTCTACCCCTACTTTCAAAAATTATCGTTTGACCTCACCACCTAAAAGGGCTAAACTACCCAACCTTTAGTTGAACCTTACCCTAACCAAACACCCTTATTTCCTTCAAGACCAAGATTGATTGGAATCTTGTTAAGTCTTGCTAAGTCTTGTTTAGTCATCATTATTTTGTTTTCCCTTTATTAAAGTATTGTGCTCATCTTAGTTGATTGTGGTTGATAGTTGGATTCCATAAGTTGATTTTTTATTGAGTCTTGAGTTCAATATAAAACCTATAGAGAAAATTTGTGTGAAGGAAAAAGGTAAGAGTGTGTGAGTAACATTAGTAGAGAAAAGTCATTAAAATTGTATGAAAAACGAGTGTGAGTGTTACATTCTTGGATGTATTGAGTGTAAACACGTGAGGTCATATTTGTGAGGTCATTTTCTTTTACTAACATTTTTTGTAGGTCACAATCATGTCTTCTAATAGTGAAAAGCCTAATTTGAGTAAGATTGAGATCATGCTCCAAGCCATGCAACAACTAGAGTCAAAGTTAGGTAATACTCATGATAAGTTGGAGTAATATGACGCTGCCCTAGCTAAAGTAAACCAATGTAATAATTATCATGCATTTGGTAATGTTGCTAATAATAAGCTGGATAGCAACTATGGAGAAGGATCCAATGATGATTATATGCTGCCATTAGAGGATGATGAGGATAGTATGGAATTACCTATGGATGGAAAGGTATCTGTAGCATGTAGAGCTTTAAGTGTGTTAGTAAAAGATGAGGATCAATTGAGATTAAAAGAGAGTGAGGAAAAAATAGTGAGTGAAGCTGTGGTTAAGCAAAAAGAGAAAACAACTGAGATTGAGTGTGATGCTTCAAGTATAGGTATTGGAGTTGTTTTAATGCAAAAGAAGTGCCCCATTACTTTCTTCAATAAGAAGTTAAGTAGAGCTGCCCTTAACTATCCCACATATGACAAAGAGATGTATGGATTAGTGAGGGCCTTGGAAACATCGCAACATTATTTATGGCCCAAGGAATTTATCATCCACACTGATCGTGAGTCCTTAAAGCACTTATAAGGACAAAGCAAGTTGAACAAACATCATGCTAAGTGGATAGAGTTCATTAAAACATTCCCGTATGTGATCAAATATAAACAAGGTAAAGAAAATGTTGTGGCTGATGCATTGTCTTGAAGGTATACTCTAGTCACTACTCTTAATGAAAAACTACTTAGATTTGAGTATATTAAAGACTTGTATGCTATTGATGAGGATTTTGCAAATGTGTTCAATGCATTTGAGAAAAACTAGTTTTGAAAAGTTTTATAGGCATGATGGATTCTTATTTAGAGAAAAAAGATTATGTGTGCCTAAGAATTCTTTGAGAGAATTACATATTAGAGAAACCTATAGTGGTAGATTAATGGGACATTTTGGAGTTTAGAAAACTTTAGACATATTGCATGATCACTTCTTTTGGCCTAACATGAAAAGAAATGTTGAAAAACTGTGTGAAAGATGTGTCACTTGTAAACAAGCTAAGTCTAGAGTTATGAATCATGGTTTTTATACTCCATTGCCTATTCTTACTACTCCTTGGACTAACATTTCTATGGACTTTGTTTTGGGTTTATCAAGAACAAAGAGAGGTAGAGATTTTGTTTTTGTTATTGTTGACAGGTTCTTTAAGATAGCTCACTTTTTGCTTGTAATAAGACTAATGATGCAAGCAATATTGTTGATTTATTCTTCAAGGAAATTGTTTGTCTACATGATGTTTCGAGGACCATTATTTCTGGCCGTGATGCAAAGTTCTTTAGCTACTTTTGAAAAATTTTATGGGGAAAGATGGGAAAAAAGTTGTTGTTTTCAACTATTTGTCATCCACAAATCGACAGTCAAACTAAGGTAATCAATCGTACTTTGTCCACTTTGTTGAGATCCATTATTCAAAAGAACTTGAAGAATTGGGAAGATTGTTTGCCTCATGTGGAGATTTCTTAAAATAGAAGTGTGCATTCTACTACTACATGTTCCCCATTTGAAGTTGCCTATGGCTTCAATCCACTCACTTCGTTAGATCTTTTGCCACTATCTATTGAGGAGAGAGCTAGTTTGGATAGGGAAAAGAAAACCGATTTTATTAAGCAATTGCATGAGAAGGTACGCCAAAACATTGAAAAAAGGACTGAGCAATATGCTACTCAAGTCAACAAGCATTACAAGAAAGTCGTCTTTGAACTTGGTGATTGGGTTTGGGTACATATGCATAAAGAGAGATTTCCTACCTAAAATCATTCCAAGTGATTGAAAAGATCAATGGCAATGCTTATAAGTTGGATCTTTCAGATGAGTATAATGTTAGTGCTACATTTAATGTTTCTAATCTTTCTCCCTTTGATATTGATGTAGGTGATTCTGATTTAAGGACAAATCCTTTCAGGAGAGGGGGAATGATGGAGGCTCATCAAGCTCACAAAGCCCAAGTCATGTTCGTGATGATTGTGATCCTCTGAGCATCTATGGAGGTCCAATGACAAGAGCTAAAACTTAAAGGATGCAACAAGCCTTGGCTGGTTTCATTACTTGTAACAGTCCGAGTGTACTGTATTACATTGTATTTACTCATATTTTACACATTCTTACCGGTTAGGCTGTCTGTAATACCTTTAACACTTGATCATTAACAGTAATAAATGGTAAACATTTATTCAATAATTTGGAATATAAAATTATTTATAATATTCCATACACTTTACATCCCCTGTTTCTATTTTACAATAATGTAGTACTATATACAAGTGTCTGAATATATAAGAGAAGTGACTGTACCTTTAAATTCCCATGCTCTTTGTCCCAGTAAGCTACTCGCAGCTATATTTAACTGAGGAAGCCATCAAATAATCCTCGTGCTTAATTTGGAAAGTTTGAAAGTAAGGGGTAAGCGAACCACATGCTCAGTAAAGGAGTCATATGCTGCTTGATATAATGAAATCTATATGCTGAAATATATTTATTTTTCCATAAATCTAAATGGAATAAATCCTTTAATTTCCACCACTTCAGTAACAGTTCAAAACACATGATAGTACAGTGGTAAAACAGTAGTTACGGTAAACAATTTTTTTCAATAAGGTAGCTTATAAATATCCAAATCACTGGATAACAGTTCAGTAATTATTTCTATTTTAGAAATACTTTTTAAAGTATTCTTTCTCGACAACAGTAAATTTCCTTTCCGTTCAGTAAACAGTATTTCGTATAATTTAGTTCAGTAACCAGTAATCAGTAGATTTCAGTTCAGTAAACAGTAATCAGTAGCTACTAGTTCAGTAAACAGTAATCAGTAGCTTTCAGTTCAGTAAATAGAAATCAGTAGCTACCAATTCAGTATAGTTTAGTAAAACAGTATTTCGGTACGGTTCAGTTCAGTAAATAGTAATTCACAGTGCAGTACAGTAAAACAGGATTCAATAAGTCCATTCAATAAACAGTAATCAGTAAGTTGAGACTAGGCATCACCCTACAATTAAATCATGCTATCATTGTCAACTAAGGGACACAGTAATCATCCCTGAAGGGACACAGTAACAGTATACAGTGAGATCTATGGCCATGATCTATAAGGTGTCCTCGGTGTACACTTGCCAGGTGACATCTGGGACACTGATGACTGGCGGGTCAATCAGCCACGTGACAGTAACAGTAATAGTATGATGCATGAAACTCGGGGCCTAAATCTCAAAACAGTATAAAAATCGTACCACAGCCTTTATGGATCTTATTCAAAATAATTTGAAATATTTCATGTTTATCCATAAGGCTTTCACATTTTCGTATATCATCACCTTTATGAAATTTATAAATAATTAAAATCATCACTTAATTCCATAAAGGTATAAAATCATTCATTTTCTCATAAAAATACCTTCAAGGAAATCAAATGAATTAAATCATTTATTTAAAGAATTATTTTCCAAAAAGGCATTTTATTCCCCATTTTCACATATAGTAATTCCATCAGTAAATATTCATGTATCAAGTGAGAAAGTAAATAAATATTCAATATGGATATTTAATATCATATAAAACAAATCAATTTCTCACTTTAATAAAAATATAAAACATGAATATTTAACTTCTCATAACTTTCTCAAAATTTCCAATTTATGGAAAATTGGTGGAAATTATATTCAAAATTTTCCATTTAAATCATTTCATGCTTCTAAAATATTTTGGAATATTTTAGAATATTTTTGGAAAATTTCTGACAACATAACAGCTGCGGATTCCTAACCTCCTGCACATAGTCACAGTATATAAACTAGCTTTTCAACCACAGATTTTGCATGTTTTCAAACCAATTCTTGCATTCAATATGCTCATAACATTTAACTCAAGAAAACATGCAATTCATTATATCACTACAACTCACACACTCCCCCTTTACCAGTCTTATGCAGACGATCGTCCCAAAAATGCTAACCGAAATCTGTCTACTCGGGCTGCAAAATAATTTTATCGAAAATTATTAATAATTTTCTTATTATTTTTAAACCGCTAAAATTCATAAAATGCAGCCACCATCTTCATGTTATAAGTACAACCAGTATAAATTATACTGATATTAAAATCAATTTCTTCATTACACTTCCTTTTTCGGTTTTAATTTCGCCGAAAATTCCCTTTTAATTTCTACAATTATTCTCTACCAAATTCCAAATTTTTCAACACAATTACCTTAATTTCAAGTCATGGTCGAACCTACCTTTGGCCACTTTCATTGACCTTTTTCTAATTTTTTTCTTTCCATCTTCTTAATTCCCATTTAATACTTCTCGTCTACATGAGCCTCTTTTTCCATCTCCTTGCATGAAGCTTTAAATGCTTCTATTTTTCCATGCTAACCGTAACCCTCATCTTCCAATGTCCAATTTGGTTCTCTCATTATCTTAGTTTTCTAAGCTTCTCCTTCATTTTATCTAGTTTCCTGTTAATGATTTTCCATCATTATGCTACAATTTTAGCTCAATTTCATTTTATTCTTCATTTCCTTTGGTTGCTATTAAGCCAATAATTCCAATAATAAATTTCTTCTTCTTGTAACCATATCGATTTATATTTGATATCTTGCAAAATGCTTCCACTCCTCAAATTTACATTTTTCTTTAGTTTCCTTTCTAATTCACATACACCATATAAAAAATTTAAATTCTGAAATTTCCAAAATGTTAAGTGGAATCTCATCTTCACTATTTATTTAATTCCAATTTATTCCAGTTATCAATCGTGTACAATATGATATACAATATATATAAAAATACCGGGTCTCACATTAATATTGCTAAAGAGAAAGCCCGACAAAACTTGAGCATGGAGGATGACAAAATCTTCTACAACATGATCCAAGCCCAAGTTCAACCTTCTTAAAGATTTACAAGTATTGAATCGAAATACAATTAGGCCGGATGCATAAATTGGGCCTAGCGCAATTGAGCCAAATACTATACTTATTTTATTTAGTTATGTCTTATTGGGCTGAACATTGTCTTAATTTAAGCCTAATTCCTTTTTATATAATAGGTATTATAGGATTTCTATTTCTTATTCTACAAATTAAGAAAGTAAGATTCCTATTTCTTATTCTGCAAGTTTGCTATTTGCTTATAAATAGACATGTAACCCTTTGGGTAGAACACCATTGATTTGAGTTATAATATTGAGAGACTTTTTTCTTTAGTTCTCTTGAGAACTCTTGAACTTATTAAGGTCTCCCTTGTGCTGTTCGTCTACTTTCCACCAATTTATACCCTAGGTTCTTGCTTTTCTAAGCAACAGCTCTAGGTCCAATACCATAGGTTCTTGTGTTTCTACACAATGGGTTTTGGTTTTTATCTCTAGTTCTTTGTTTTACTTTGCTGCATTTTTAACTTATTCTTGTTTTTCTTCAAGTGTTCTTTTCGTGTTCTTCGTATTCTTCATTGAATCTCATCTCCTTTCGGTGAGGTTCATATCACTCATTTATTTGAATTGCTTTGAGAAGATGAACATCACTGAAGACATTTTAAAACCTATTACAACACCTTTATAATGGGTTCACAGGAGAAAAGGTGAATGTAGCTAGGTCCATACAATTGCCCATCACCTTAGGAGAAAGTCCTAAGAAAGTGACCGGATAGGTGTTGTTCATGATAGTGAAGTCGAATTTCATAGCCTACAACGCGATCCTTGGGCGACCACTGTTGAACGACATTAGGGCTGTGATCTTCCCGTGTTACTTGCCGATGAAGTTCTCCACGCCAATGGAGTATGCCAAGTTTGAGGAGACCAAAAGAGAGGGAGGACATGTTATATCTCGTCTCTCACTTGTGAAAGGATTCAAAAGAAGGAAACCTTTATCATTGTTGAACCCCTAAATGTGATTTGCCACAAACTAAATGCTTTATCGGAGGTAAAGCCGATTAAACAGAAGAAGGATAAGGAAATTTTGGAATGTTAATCATTTAGAGTTTTTATTGACAACGAATCTATTGTTTTGAGCCTTTTATTTTTGTATTCATCGTTGTTATTCATTATCGTTATTATACAATAAATTAATCACGGATGCTCCTGATTCTTATCATTTATTTTTATTATCATGTTTGCATATCTTACAACAGGAATGTAAAAACTTTTGTTTAGCTTGAAGCGAAAAATGTGCTAAGTAGACTACACATGAACTTGAAGCAAAAAGTGCAAAGTAAGTCATGTGCGAAGAAAAATGGCTTGAAACAAAAAACGCGCGATAAGCCACACACTTGGAAAAAAAGGCCTTAAGTAAAAAATGCATGAAATAGGTTACGCATGGACTTGAAGCATAAAATGCATGAAGTAAGTCATGTGTGAAGACATAGGTGCATGGGCTTGAAGCGAAAAATGCGCAAGATAAGCCACACGCTTGAAAAAAATGACTTGAAGCGAAAAATGCACAAAATAAGCCACAAAGGCAAAATGCATTGGCTTAAAGCAAAAAATGTGCAAAGCAAGCCATGCACTTGAAGAAAAAACCTGAAGCGAAAAATGCGCAAGTTAAGCAACGAAGACAAAGTCCAAGGGCTTAAATCAAAAAATTTGCAACGCAAGCCACACACGTATAAGTTAAGTTAAATGTGTAATCGTCAAAGAGTTGTTTATGAAAGCTCTCACAAAAAACTGGGGAACAACTGATATTTATACACATAAGAATATATATATATATATATATAAAATAAAAAAGAAATTGAAAAGAGGTTCTCTCACACACTTGCGAGAGACCATACATAGCGAAAACCAATGTAAGTTAGGCCAATCATATCAGGCCCAAACACGCATTTGAACTTTAATTATCTAGCAGTTTAACGAATGATATTTAATGAGATGCACATATTAAATTTAAATTAATATGGATAAAGAGGAAACAGATAATTGCAATTCTAATCCACTTCCATAAATAACATGTCATATGATTCTTGATTTCAATTAACTTCTCTTTTTCCAATTAAAACTTTGTTCAAGTTCTAACTTAAATATCTAATTTAAAATATCAGAGTGCACATGCGCAGTTAAATCCTTGTCTCTTTCAGTTTTTTTTTTTGTAAAATTCTTGACAAACATATGAACACAAAAATTAAAATTCCTACAAATATATTTAGTCATCATCGTACAGTTACAACGTCATTATTTAGGAAAGAGTAAAAAATCAAGATAAAAGAAATCACAATTTGATTGTAGCTTTAGCGTCCATCCTCGATTTTAATTTTTGGAGGCGAAATATCTATTCCTTCACATGTCTGCTATTGCATTCCAATTAATTGTTGGCAAGTAGTCTCCTCCAAATTTGGCATTTCAAGCAATGCTACAACACATGCCGCTGCAGTGGAAATCTTATGCTGTCCCATTGCCTTACCCTGAATGAGTAAATTTGTCATCTTCAGACAGCCCCCTCTCTTGCCATCTTAAAACTTGAACAGATTCGCAAAACTATATATATATATATATATATATATATATATATATATATATAGAGAGAGAGAGAGAGAGAGAGAGAGAGAGAGAGAGAGAGAGGGATTAATATCCTATACACAGTAAGATTTTTTAACTCTGCAAACATAGCTTAGATGATGATACATGTCTTTTAAAAATATTAAAAAAATAAACAATAAATAAAATAAAACATATCTCATCATCTTGAGCTCACTTATCGAGTCAAAAAACTCCACTGATGGTGTAAAGGATATTAATCCAACTAAGCTGAAAGCATTTGACAATCCTGAAAAGTCTTCCAACTCGCATGGTCTTATCTTCGAACGATCAATACAAGTGAAACAAACGCCCATGCATTTGTTCTGCAGTGAAAAAGGCAATTGACTACTGAAAACCAGTTTGGCCATCACAACAAAATTGTTAGCAGAGATAGCACATAAAGAATGAAACAAATGCTGCTTTTTTGTGCAAGTTGCAGGCTTGAACAAGTGGCTAATGGAAACATCCAGAATCATAGTTTTATAAGATCCAAATAGAACATCAAGCACATTTATAACAATGAATTTTCAACTTCAGTAAGAAAATACTCACCGGGGGGGGGGGGGGGGGGGGAAAGAACCCTAAATGATGAAGGACAGGCATTTTTATGCTGTTAATTTAGATTCACTTATAATATACATTAGATTACAATAGGAGACAAAGGACAGATTTCAGTAACATCCTTCACCTGAAACACATCTTGGCTGGTAGAAAAGTAAACCTTTGATATCTAAAATAAATGGTGGAATTGACGCGAGAAAATGCAGCAGACGGAGCACATTAGATTTCTTTTGACCATACATACGGACCAGTTCATTGGCAGCCAAAGTTTCCCCTCCACCATATTATGTTCAAATTTTATCAACCCATTAATTTGAGAAGCATGGCCTAGAAAGCAATCAAAACACCCTGATCACTGACTTTGAATCAGTCAATGAATTCTCAATACACAGAGAATAAAATGTTGTAAAGGCAGAAGTCATAATGCATAAATAAGGATTCTCCAAATGAGTTCTAGCAGGTCCAACCACGGTCATGGCAAACATGATCCACTATGTAATAAATATTCAAATTATGAAAGCTTCCATACACGCAAAACAAATTATTTTGGGAGTAAACTTACAGGGCACGAGCGATATGACTTCAGCCCCTGATGTAGTTCAGCTGGTGAAATTAGAAGCTTTACAGGACGAAATTCAACAGATTGATTGTGTCCTCTGTTGTCTGTAAAACTAATTAATTGGCGTTGTAGAAGGTGTTCAAATGCCTACAAAAATTAGAGTGGAACCTCATCAAACGCATGGCATGAGACAAAGTATTAGGAATACCAACTCAAGGTCATACATTTTGGCTTCCATTTAGAAGTTCATTTAAGAGAATTATACACACCCGTAGACAAACATTTCCAGCATAGTAGTCAGATGTCTGGAATGAATCATGTATGCTCTTATATTCTGTGAAATGGGAAAATATGTAAATGAGAATATCTTAATGCTAGTAATCAAAAAATAACACTGGAACAAGTGAGGAACACTGGAACAAGTGAAATGAACCTGTCATAACTGAATTGAAGTTATAAGAGTTCTGCTCCTTAACTTCCAACCTTTTCATGCATACCAACAGATAGAGTTCCAATATGGAGCAATCTGCTTAAACAGGTTGAATGTGCATTCAAGATTGTTATACTTCCATTAAATTAAATAAATCAAAGATGAATAATTTCTCATCCACTTATCATGCTTCATCTTATCATGATTTTGCCACTGAATGTGCATGAAGTGGCATTGTTTTTAAAACTTCTTTAAATCTTACTTGTGTAAAATGTTACGACAGTCAAACCATCAAGTAAATTTAAAGATACACCACGAAGATTCAGAAAAATTATAGTAGTTTGCAACAATAGTCCGCAGCAGTGTTGTCAATAGATGATCGTGGACAATAACTGTGAGGCCAAAATCCGCAGCCAATGAATAGAAGATAGCGTAACGGAATTTTTTTTTTTGAAGTAATTTAATAAAAGGCAATAAAATAACCTTAATAGCTCATAAAAAATACACAAAGCACTAAAATAATGTTATCAAGCAAATAAAACTATAGTAAATAACAAGTTACCAAGTCACATAAAATAATAAAACTCTAAAAGAAATCATATGAAACAATAAAACACAAGCATAAACACAACTGCAATTCCTAAGAGGTAATGTGACATCGTTTTTGTTTCCTATTTTCGGTTCTTGTTTTCAATTTTTTTGAAAATAGCAGCAGAAAACATATATGGTAATGTGTTTATGTTTTCAAAAAACGAGAACAAAAATTTCTAAAATTGTTAGAAGCAACAATTTCTTGTTTCCATTGTTTTCAAAAATATGTTTTTAATTCACATACGTTTATAATTAAGTGAATATTGTCTATATATTAATATATTAAATATAATATACTATTTAATTAAAAATTAAATAGTTTAAAATTAATATATTTATTTTAATATACAAAAGTTGAAAAATGTAAAAAGCAATTAAATATAAATTATATTAAACTACAATATCATAATATTATTTAATATAAATTTGTATTTATTGAATATATTATATGTATTGTAAATAATATCATTATATTATTATATAATATTGAATTTTTATCTGAGTTTTGAACCGGCTGCATTTTCATGTAACACTCAACACAAGCGGAGTCGTATTACATTTGTTTGGATATATACGACGTACACCTGTAAATGCTCCAATTAGAAGTCGAGGCTATGAATGATAAAAAAAGAGTCAAAGCTAAAGGAAAACCGAAAAAGACTTGGAAAAAAACCATTCGGAAAGATATGACAGCATTAGAGTTGGAAGAACGCATTACCTTAGATAAGAATGAGTGAAGGAAGAGAATTCATGTTGATAACTTAACATGATATTAGTTTACATAACTTACCCCAATCTATTGGAATAAAAGCTCTGACGATGATGATAATAAAATCAGTAAATACTTATCATTAAATAATATTTATTTATATTAAATATAATATAATTTAATATATATTATTTAAGAATTTAATATAATTACAATTAAATTAAATAATATTATTAAATATAATTTATAATTTATAATTTTTTAATTTGTATTATTATTATTATTATGAAATATTATTGATCTAAATTATTATGCAATTAAATTGATATTAAATATTTTTATTTAATATTATTTTTAATTGAATTATTTTAAGTAATTATTTTATTTAATATAAATATATTAAATCTTAATATGATAAAATGAAATATTTAGTATTAGTATTAAATAGTATATCATAACAATATTTAATATCATGTACATTTTTTCTTTTGCAACACAATGCATAAGGCTCCCACATTGTGAGATCTGAAGACGGTCATATGTATGCAAACTTCTCTTTGAATTAACAAAGATGTTGTTTCCGCTAAACCCGTGACCTCCAGATCACAAATGAGCAACCTTTACCATTACACCAAGGTTCCTCTCATTTAATATTATGCACATAATATTATTTAATAAATATATTATTATTTTTATTTAATTTTTAAAATGTTATTTTGTGAATTAAATTATTATATCTGAATCATTTTAAATACTTGTTTTCAATGCATAGCAATATTAACCAAACATGTTTCTGTTTTCAGAATTTGGAAAAAAATTTCAAAAAAAGAAAAAATGAAACATCCCAATCAATTTCTAAGAAACACAATCTATTAATCCTCATCATCTTCTTCTTCAACTTCCACTTTCTCTTGCTCACCCCCAAAACCATCACCATCAACTTGGTCTTTCTGAGCTCTAGCACCATCTAGCTCGAACTCCTTTTCTTCCTCATTTGATCTTTCAAGATCTAAAGCAGCCACCTCTTCAGTAACTCTAGTAGGAGCTTCATAGTCCCTATGAACTCTAAAAGTTGTAGCTGAAGTTCTAAAGGTGGAGGTTGGAGTTCTAGGAGTTGGTATTGGAGTTGCCTTTTTTATTGCTTGGCCCCTAGTGTAAGTTCTAACTTCTCTAGCTCCTATTGCCCTCTCAACATCTCCCCATGTCAAATTATCATTTTCAAAAACCAAATCATTTTCAGCATCATCTCAACCCATCACTCCATGCGACTACTCATTATTAGAATCAATTTCAGTTAGAATGATAAGATCAATCTCATCTCCCATATCATATCGAGCTTTAAATGCTTGATTGTACTTTATAAAAACCAGTTCATACAATTTTTTATGCTCAAATCTATTTCTCTTCTTAGAATGAATCTGAAATAGCAAAATAAAATTCAAAAATGTGTTACTATCCTTCTATCTAAGAAAGAGTAAATCTGTTTCTATAAAAAATCAACTTTTATTTCAGTTCATTCATTTAGCTAGTAAATAGTAGGAATAGTGTTTTGTGGCTTTTTCCCTCACTGCCGCAGTTTTCTGTTGTTGTTTCCTAGTTCCCTCACTGCTGTGATGTTGAGATTTGACAGAGTGTGAGTGGATTGTAGGTTTTGAGTGATTTGTTTTGATTCAGGGTTTTTTGCTTAATATACTTCACAAAGTATACAAAGACCCAAATACTCCTAAATAAAAGCACCACATTGGCTATAATTAAAAAACACTACGCTATGCATGTTATCATAGCGATAGCCAATATGCCTCTCCACTATGCTACTATAGCATCTGCTATTACTACTATTGACAACACTAGTTTGCAGAAGACCAATACTCTATAATGATGTCAAGCTTTTGAAGAGTTAGCTAACTTAGTGAATTATAACACGACAAAAATTTAATGAAATCGTAACAAATTGCAACAATAATCTGCTCAAAATCATCAATTTGAGACAAAAAGTCCAATGGAAGTTGAACCATTCTAAGGACTACTAAAGATTCCCTTTTATAACATAATGTGTTCTTTGAACATCTAAATATAAAAAACAACCAGAGAACACCAAGCTAGAAGTTGGGATTTTCAGCAGAAGGAAAAAAAAAAAAGCTAGAAGTTTGAGCTGAAGCATGGCAGTTTGCTTGAAATTTTCTCAAACATGAGTCAACATTAAGGTTATATTTGGTGCATAGAATGAGGATAGGATAAGATTAGATTATATCATCCTATCTTATGTTTGGTGTGTATAAGGATTAAGAATAGGATAGGATGATTTTTATGTCTTTCACAATATTAGTTGTGTAAAATTAAAAATAGTATAAAATGATTTTTTTAAATACTCTTTTTTAAAGTAACATAATTTAAATTTATAATTTTTTTGTTATAAATATAAATGAAAAATGAAAAATTTAAATATTATTTATAATAATACTATAATTAATAGTCCAATTTATTAGCTGATTTTTTTAATAAAAAATTACTTCTAAAAAATTTATATTACTTTTTCAAAAAAATTATTTTGTTAAGAAATGAATTTTTATAATAAGCATTTTCTGTATTTTTTCATTGTTTTCTTTTTTTCCATTTTGTTTTTATTTCTTTTATAAGATTTAAATTTAAAATAATTTTTTTATTGTAAATTAAATATATTTATTTTTAGAAAATTGAGTTTTTCTAGAAAATAAGTTTATTTTTTAATTACACTAAATTTTCCTAAAGACTATTCTTAAATATTTTTCTTTATTTTTATGGTTTCTTTATCTTCTTTCTTTTTTTTTTGGTCAAATATTATTTTATCAAAATTATAATTTTTCTTTAATCAAAAGCAAGAGAAAAAAAAAGAAAGAAAAAGAAGGAAAAATGAAAAAGAAGGAAAAAAATTATATTAATTATAGATCCTTATTATTTTATTAAATGTTTAATTTAATTTTTAAAGATAAATGATAAGGATAAAATAATAAAATATAAGTATTTATTTTTAATCCTATTGGATTAGGAATAATCCTCACCTTTTAGAGAGGATTGAGTTATCCTATACTAGGAGGATGACTAATCCTCCTTGTTATCCAATACTCCCTTTAATGTGCGCACCAAACATAAGATAGGATAATTATCATCCAATCCTATCCATCATCCTATACACCAAACATGACCAAAGTGAATGTGGCAGAATTAATTCATGCACCCAAAAGACAAATTAACAAATCTAATGAGAAGGAAAGCCCCACAAGGTAGTCAATTATAAGTTTCAGAGGATTACTGACATGAAAAACAAAGTTAGAGAAAGACTGAACTTTAGATCATATTAGCATAACTCCACAAAATAAATGGGAGAAAATTTTGACCTTACAAAAAGCAAACTATACTCTTAAGCAGGAGTTATTAAATATTCCTTGTAGTGATGAAGGTTGAAACATGCAAACAAAATAACATACAATACCCATTATAGAGGAAAACGACTCTAGGTCGTCATACCTCTTATACATTCCAACTTTGGCTGGCACTGCATGCTGGAAAGTGCAGTTTTGAAGTTCTCAAGTGAAAGGAATCCAACATCCAAATCCATATAAGAAACAGCTTCAAATCTAGAATCAAATCATAATCATAAGAGCGGTTTATAAAACATTGTAATTGTAATAGCTGACATTTATATAGCATTTTGTAGTCCCAAACGCAAGAAGAGAAACTTACAGAAACCTAACCAAATGACCAATTGTGGAATTGAAACACAAATAGGTAGAAATTAGTTCTTTAAATCTCTCATCTGATAAAATTGTCTGTAAGATGTCAAGGAATTCATCAACCAGTTGGGAAGAACAGATCCTTGGAAACTTGGAAGTAAAAAATGCTTAATCTTAGAAGCATAAAAATTTAGGTATCATCATAGCTGTCAACATATTGTTAAGGGTATTTGATCTTTACAAATTATGTCAAAAACTAAAAAGCATTTTAGGAGCACGAAGAAATATTCAATGAATACTTTTCATGCTGTTTTCCTTTCAAGGTTGCATAAAGCATTGAACTACTTGTGGGATCAGAACTTAGGTACCAAGGCCATAGGATTTAACCAAGCACAATTTCTTTAAATAAAATGGACAATTAAGTTAAGGTTGAGGAGAAGCATAGTTACATATATAACAAAGGGCAGCCCAGATGCATGTGTTTCTGCATTTAAAGGTCATATCTATGCAGCCTTATCTCTACTTTTTGTACTGTTTTTGTAGATATACAATATAACAAAGCCAATAAAATTAGTCAGATGATAGTGTTTCACAGTTGTTGATGACTAATGTGGATATAATTTTAGTTTACAGGACTGAGATGACAGAGTTACAACATAGCAGAAAAGTAAAACAAGAAACAATATTAGAGAGCTCATCAGATCCTAAAATTCATGAGAGAGCAATATGAACCATCCAGCTCAAGTTTTATAAGCAATGTAATGATTTCTTCAGCCTCATTTTGAGGGGGGAATACAAGCTTGAAAACAGTTGGCATTTAGTTACCAGCATCTCACTGCCTTAATATCTCCATCTTGCTCATCTTAAAAACCACTTTGGCTCAAAGTATATCTCCATAGTTCTAGGCTAGCATCGAGCCCCTAATCTTTACCAAAATTATAGTAATACTACTGAGCAATAGCATGTTGCCTGGAAACTCATGCAGTACATGCATTCCACCATCTTAGGTAAAACAGCAATGATAACTCCTATAAAACTTCATTCTGTTGATTATTGACAATATTAGCTTTCTAGTTCTACTTTGAAGTTCAACTCAGAAGTATAAAAATGCACACAATGAAGTCCAGTTGAGTTTATGCAGGAATATACAATGACCAAGGAGTGGGTTTTTTTTTTTTTTAGCAAAAATAGAATCAAATATCGACATATATATATATATATATATATATATATTCTTGTTTTCAACAATAAATCAACTGTCCCCAAAAGCTGTATGGCATAAAACCATTCCCATATATCAATTTGTTCCTAAACTAAGAGATATTTAACTTCTACTTCAAGAAGCTCGTAAGAACGAACTGCGAGACTATTTAAGATTCAGTTTGTTATTCAAATGAAGCAACTTAACCATGGCCTCTAACAATCCTTAAAAGTCCATTCAATCACAAAGCTATTTTTTCCCTCGTTAAAATGGCTAAAATATACTGTTATCAATCATCCCATTAAGAAAAAGTTTCAGGGAAAGGATACTTTTAGCCTTCCATTAAATTCAGAAGTGTAATTGTGGGGATCCTTAAAAGTCCATTCAATCACAAAGCTATTTTTTCCCTTGTTAAAATGGCTAAAATATACTGTTATCAATCATCCCATTAAGAAAAAGTTTCAGGGAAAGGATACTTTTAGCCTTCCATTAAATTCAGAAGTGTAATTGTGGGGAAGGCTTGAATCCTCAGGCAATGATAAAATGTATTCCATGAATCTGCAAAGCCAAATTGAGCATCAGATAAAGTTGTCCTTTCTTAAGCATAAGTCACAATAATCTCCATAGTTAGGCAATAGAAAACCACCTTTCTGTATCTTCTTTAGACGGAGGAAGAAACAACAGCTTTCTGTGTGAAAAACGAGATCTCACTCTTTTTTCAAGAAGCTGGTCAACATCCTACATGGCATTGAATAAATTTTTAGTGCTCTAGAGAAGTAAATAAATCATACTTAATGCAAATTGCATGTTTATGCACTCAACCCATACAAAGGAGCTAGGCATCAATTTTCTATTCATATTTTTCAGCAAATAAAAGAATTTTATACAAAACTCAGCCAAAAAAAAAATCTCAAATGACAAAACCTCAGTAAAGGAATAAGCAAACACATCAACAAACAAAATTTGTTACTCAGCTACAAAAGAAGCAACAAGGCACTTTTCCAGATAGTATGATTTAATTTGTTACCATAGGATTTAATGGTGAACCACTTGAATTCTTGGCTTGAAGGAAGTGCTTTCAATCATGACTTCCCAAACTTTGGCAATATACAGGCAAGTGAAAAAGATATGATTCAAATTTTCCAGGTGATTGAAAGAGAAAAAGGTTGAGATGTCTCAATAATCTACCTTTCCATCAATAAATCCTTAGTTTGAAATTACCATTAACAGCCAACCACTAAAAGAAAAAAAAACTTTGGGATATAATTTTTTAACCAGATCAGCTTGCACCACTCAGGGTTAGTAGTTTTCCATCTAGTTCACTTCCAAGCTTCACTGATTCTAAAACCTCCTACATCTCCATTTCTTTTTCTTTTTTTTTGGGCCAATAACATTTTCAATTCTTTGAATGCTAATTTTCATGACATTTTCCAATTCAAAATATATGAATTTATAGCAATAGGAAAGAAAAATTTAGCAATACCAATGATATCAAAATTGATAATCTTTAATCCCAGATCAGCTTCTCGAATAATATCATTCCATACTTTTGTCTAATACACCACCTGGAAGTCACGTTTCAATTTTATTATAAAACTTTATAGAGCCAACTTTAAGGATAATGATTCAAGAAGAATTTTCATTGCTTTTAAGAATATTGATTTGCTCAAGACAATTATGTGTTATTTTTCAAGCCTGTAGGCACTCATCCTTTCTCACAACCATATTGAACAATTATGTGCTGAAGACGATTATGTGTTATTTTTCAAGTCCGTAGGCAGTTGTCGTCTCTCACAACCTTATCATGGCCTTTCTTGAAGAAGTTATTTGAGGTTGCAAATCGAAAATCAAAGAAAGAAGTCAAGAAGATAGAAACAATGGCAAGAAAATGAGTTCTTCAAGGGAATTCTGCTGCCTAGTGTTTCATTGACAACCAACTCTCATGATACAAGTACCGCTTGATAGACTATAGAATGCTATCCTCATACTAGATGACATGAACCGAAAGGATTGATAACCTCAACCTAAAACAATAAATAAGACACAGACAGATCTGAAATGATTCAAAGATTTATTCAACTAAAAAGAGAGATTGTATGAAGATAAAACTAATAATATCAAGTGATTAAATTTCTAAGTTGCGGCACATAGTACAATGACATGCATATCTTATACCATCATAAATGTTGTAAACATGAAAAATTAAAAAGAAAAAAAATAGACATACTAGTCGGCAGCTCACACCAATGACAACAGCTTGTGATGTAACAGACTGCATTGCATCGAGCAAGCTATAAAGTAATCTTTGTTTTCCCTGCAAAGAAAAATTGGAAAAAGGAAATTGTTTAATTGCTGATCGAAAGATTTAAAACCTAACCTTTTAGCAAAAACGAAATCATTAAAATGTTCTGTATGGCCAACACCCTTGAAAAAAAAAGGAGCTTTTACATGGCATATTATAATATAGACAAAATGGAAGATCCTTACCTGAGCAAAATCATCAAATTCATCAAGCACAAAAATAATTGTTTTATGTGCTAATCCACATTCCCTGACAGTGATGGACGCTATCAGTTTAAATTATTGAAAAAAAAAAAAATTTGAAAAAAGGCAAATCTGGTGTCCTCACCTTAACATTGCTATCATGAACTGAGAGTTATCATCAAATGATGCCTACAGAAATCATCTCATAATCAATATAAATCTTAGTTAGAAATGCACCATAGGGACCTAAAATAGATATCAGTAGTACCACTTTTGAGAACAAAAGTTGATGCTCCATGCATAACTGTCGAGCAATTTCCTGAATGGCAAATAACCATGACAAAAAATTAAAAAGTAAAAAAAAAAGGAACCATGAAAATCTTAAGACAAATTATTTGATTCCATAGTTTGGTAAGAGCCCAAGAAGAAAATTGGTTATGAACAAAAAATTCATTAAATAATGTTAACGAGGAGCGTCAAGATTATGTATGAAGATGATAGAAAAGAAACAGATAAGCTTAGCTACTAATTTTATAATGCTAACTAGCATAAGACCAGACCCAACAGTTTTTCAAACTATGAGTTGTTAATGCATATCTAGAACTAGTTGAGTTGCTCATCAATCGGTCATTGTGTGAACATTTCCTATTATATTTATTCAATGTGCTAAGACTAGTTAATGTCTAGACCCACATCTTTTCCATCAGACACTTTTAAAACACAAGGAGTCGCAGTATAGCTTATCCACAAACTTGCTAATAATTTTCATGTTGTAACTTCTCATCGTTGCCTCAAAAAGTAATAATCAAGGATCCATTTATTGTTTCAGGAATTCCCATATTAATATAGGAGAATTGTTTTAAATATATCTCAAGTCTAACAAATTTGAGCGAAAAACTACCCAAGTTTAATTGTGGGCAACACCTTTCTTCTTTACCAAACATGTAACTATGAGTAATTGCACTTTTAGTTCCCATTGTTTGGGTAACATATCATATTGGTTCCTTCAGTTTAACAAATCAAATACTAGTCCTTGCAACATTATAACTAAAATGTCCTTACCTCAATTCTTTAACCAACCCAGCATTTAGCAAACACTGCATGGACTGGTGGAAACCAAGACTAATAGTTAATCAAAATTAAGCAACCCCTTCCTTGTCCCCTAATATTCCTCTTGGCAAAAAAAGAAAGAAAAATACTTTTAATTCACAATATTTAAAAGAACCCAAATGACATTTTACAAAAAATAAAAAATCAATATTATAATTTACATTTATTTTCTCAAAAAATAATATTTATAAATAAGTTTAATAAAAAGAAAATTGGATAATAATCTTTTAATATTATAGTTTAAATTAATTTTATCAAAAAATATTTCTCCAACTTCCTCCTCCCCTTCTTTTTTTTCTCTTCTCATCATCATCATTAGAGCCATTACCCTAATGATTGAGGTAAGGCTGCACGAACCAATATCTAAACTCACATTAAATCATCCATATGAATCCTCTTCCTCCACACATTATTATCCAAGGCAATGTGTTCATCCAATTCTAACGCCTTCATATCTTTGCAAACTACTTCTTTCCAAGTCTTTTTCGATCTTCTTCTAGCTTTGACCATTCTTTCGTCATTCATAGCATCCACTCTTCTAATTAGAACATCTACAAATCTACGTCGTACGTATCCAAACCAACGTAAACAATTTTCCCACATCTTGCCTTCGATAGGTACTACTCCAACCTCCGTACAAATATATTCATTTCTCTTCTATCTCCCTTTTTTCCTTTTGACCAGAAGCCAATCAACCACCACTAGGAAGGGTCATACCTAGATCCCCAATGCCAATGTCAGCCATTAGAGCCAAGGCAACTACCAACATAGCTAAATATGGCACATGGAGATAGTCGAGCCCCCTCACTCTGACCACCCGCCCAATTGGCCACTTTCAAGAACAAACAGACAACAAAGAAGCGAATTTAATCCCCTCTGCCACTCAATATCATAATCCAACAATCTCGCCTCTCTCTTTCTCTCTCTCTCTCCAAAACCCCATAGGGAAATTCTAAAAAGAAATGTAATTGTCAAAAGGCATTCCAAAAACCAACTTAAAATGCAAAAAGTAACCCCAAAATCAAACCACAAACCCAAAAACTGTCCAACACGGTTTAAAAAATACCCTTGCTGTCCAAAAGAAAATTGGGGATTCTTTTCCAACTAAGCATCACATTTATAAACATTGACTAAAACATGTCACCAGCTGGCAAATAACAACTGAGTTGACAGAAACATAGGCGGAAGGACCTTTATAAGCATAGAAGTGAATATGTAACCTTTGATTATAGAGACGAACATGATATGTAACCCAAACTATGGAGACTACAAGTACAATTTACTCTATTTAGTATTACAGATACATAGCTTACTCTACCAGCAATTATAGTTCATATGAAAGCCTAGTTTCTCTATGAAATCAAGTGTAACGAGATAAGACCATTCCAAATATCACAAGTTCAATGTGCATTATAAGCAAATTAGGTAGCTGAGAATTCATGATTATGTACCAGTATAACAGAGTATAATATAGGAGGAGGAAAATTACGAAATGTTTACCTTTAGTGCACAATTGTCATCACCATGCAAAAGGCCATTCAGTCTAATCTGCAACAATAAGCCGATGACAATATACAATGAAAAGCAAAATTTCCACACACACACACACACACACTATATCAAAGCATTGTCCCTTTGTAACACCTTAAAGCAAGCTAAAACAAGAATAGATAATAAATCACTGAGTTGGCACTTTTATATATATATAAACAACAATCATACATACTATCAAAATTGCCACAGGCACTTCGTTCATGGAAATAAAAATTATAGCATGATTTATATAGTTGGGGTGTCATGCAAAGGAGACGAATTGCAGTTAATCATAACTGTACCAAAGACTGCTCAAAATTTTCTGTTTTTCCTAAAAACTAAATGGGGTAGTTCCAACAAACAACTTCAAACAAATTTACATCCCAAGCAATATCTGAAACATAGCCATGTCAAATCACAATTCATTTCCTCATTTTCTAACAAACTAGATCAATTAAACTTTTATACTTTCCACTATGACCACAGCCTCAAGAAGAATCTTTTCCAGAACCAATAAAAAAAAAAGAAAATAAACTAAGAAATTAAGAAGCATAGACATACCACAGATATTACGTCAGGATATTGTTGTAACAAATCGCTGAGAACAAGTTCCAAAACCTAAAAACAGAGGAAAGCCTCTAAAAAATTTTACAAATAACATTTTAAAAAAATTATTCTTTAAAACTAGGAAGAGTAAAAAAAACTTAATCAAAGATGATAGCATACCGCGACCTTCCCCGAACCACGTGGACCAAGAAGCAAAATTGAATTATTGCATGCCTCCGTGACTGAACTCGATATTATAAACTTTAATTTACTGAAAAAAAAAAAGTATTGAAACAAAAGAGAAGACAATTGAGAAGGAAAAGAAAAACCGCGCAGATTCATTTAGATTAGAAAATGTCATTCTATTATTCATTTAAGTGAGTATTTCCCAACATGGAAAAAGAAACAGACCTGTAGTTGCTGTCAGGAGAATCGGAGCGGGGGTTGAAGATGAAACTAGGGTTAGAGAGTCGAGATCGAAGGAGATATAGCGCTTTCTCTGATGGATTTTCTTTCTCTTTTTCTCTTCCCATTAGTTTAGTGGATTGAAAATGAGAGAGAACTGAAAGGCCAAAGGGGAGTAAGCGTACAATTTGCGGCGCTGTTTCTGGGTTGGTGAAAATTTCAGTGACCGACGTTCATAAGGGGGTGGCAACAGACAACAAGGGAGAGGATGTGATTGCTTTTGGAAGCTTAGGAGATCGCCGGCGACGAGACTGCAGCTCAGCGAGGTGGCAGCGGTGGCTTTTGGGATTGTTAGAGGACGGAACTCAGACCTAGAGTGAGAGAGTCCGAAAGGAGAAATTCTATAGAAAGGTTACAAATTTTAATTTAGTACAAGATCAACGTAAAAAAAATATGATTAAGCGTAAATTTAAAGTTATTAGACATAAAAAATGTTAAACGTATTGTAAAAATGTTATTATCAATATAAATATTAGTGTCAATAGATTTAAACACATAATAATTTTGCTATAATGTATGTTTATGTTAATTATCATGTGTTTACATACTTCTAACATATTTTACACCTAATAACTTTATATTTATATTAAATCATGTGTTGTTTACATTAATTTTAAGTTAATTATCAAGTATTTACGATACATCTAACATTTTTTATGCATAATGACTTTAAATTTACGTTTAAGCACATGTTTTTTACGTTGACCTTATAATAAGGTCAAAATTTGTGATCTTACTATAGAATTTTTCGAAAGGAATGGTATCAAACTGAACCGAAAGGGAAGGATTTTTAGTATTCAAGCTGGATAGATACGACACCGTTTGGATAGTCGAGGCCGATCCGAGGCACTGGTATTTTATATTATTTATTAACTAATTAATTTATTTGGTAGTTAAGTTAATTAGGTAATTAATTTAGTTTAAATAATTAATAAACAGATAGAATTTGATCTGTATGATATAGTGTGATATAATTTGTATAATATGATATGATTTAATTTGTATAATTTATATTTGTATGATATAATTTAATGAATAAATTCGTATGCTAGAATTTAATAATTTAATTTGCATGATTGGTATGATTAATTAATATATTTAATTTGCATGGTGTGATTTAATGATATGGTTAAATAATTTGATGCAATATCATGTAATTTGTTTGATATGATTTAATTGATTTGTATGATATACTTAATTGGAAGGATTTAACTGATTTGCATGATATGATTTTTTATATAATGATATAATTTAATAAATTAGGTTGTGAGATTAGTATGATATGATTTAATTAATTGTTTAGAAGGATTTATATTAGTTTAATTTATTCTTAAAATGTTTATGTAAAGGCATATTTATGAATTATAATTAGATGATGATGATGATAATAATAATAATAATAATAATAATAATAATAATAATAATAATAATAATAATAATTAAAATATGAAGACAAATTGAGATTGTTCAGTAATGAATTCTTAGAATGATAGTGAATGTATAACATGTAAGAAATTCTTAATTAAGAAATTCTTATTTAAATTTGGCTAAAATAATGAAAGATTTAAACAAGTAGTTTCAATAAAAAAAATCAATATTTATTTGCAAATAAATGATAATAAATAAAATGCATAGAAATCAAAATTAAGATTATACAATAGATAAAATAAAGAGTTAATCATAGATTATTCAAAAGATAAAATTCTTAGTGTTAAAGTGGTGTCATCCCACATCTATTAAATATTAAATTTATGTAGACTTATATTCAAGTTGGATCCCTCCACCTATTGCCAGTTGGTTTTATAATAGAAATCTAAAATGATACCAGAGCCCAGGTTCTATTCTATTGATTTCTTCTAATTAACCCTTCTAAAAAAATTGTTGCCACATGATACTTTATCTTCATCTTCACCTACACGTGATGAAGGGCTATTAAAGTAGTGTTATTCCACATTTATTAAATATTAAATTCTCTGTGACCTTATATTTAAATTAGACTCCTCCACCTATTGCCAATTGGTTTTAGGATGGAAATCTAACACCTAGAGTGATTGCGAATGTATAACATCTAAGGAATTTTTAGGTGAAAATTTTTCTTTTGAATTTGGCTAGAATGTTGAAAGAATTAAATGAAAATTTAAAATAAAAGATAATCATTGTATATCTTAAACAATAACAATAATATAAAATTGAGAAGATAGATAGAAATTAGAAGACTTACGAAAATTTCTTAAGATACTCAATTAATCCGACGATGGAGCCTCTTCAAGTGGGTTGAATGTGACTACTTGAATACTTTAGAAGTAAGGTGATGCATGTCGAATGCACCAAATTAAAAATACTCTACTATACTTATTCCACAATTTTGTAGATACAGTTAGTAAAAGTCGATCCCACAGAGATCGAAAATAATCAATTTGTTATTGACTTTAATCCAAACAAGCAAGATAAAAGGGGGTTTAAACGATTTCTATTATTAAAGTAAAACAGAAATGATAAGATGTAGAAAACATTAGCTTAATATACTTTAATATTATGGTTTTAATTATACTTTGTGCCTAAATGAGTTTGCTAATATTATTTTCTATTTTAGGTAACAAAAATAAGTTTTCAAAGCAAATTGAGCTAAAATGACAGTTTTGAGATTTTCTAATCAGTCAGAGGTAAAATGGTAATTTGATCATCCTAACGACTTTGGATGAAAATGAAGTCCTCACGAAAGTTGAATGGGCCTTCTCAAACTTTTCAGAATGTATAGGATCACAAAAATCCAAGTTCATTTAATGGGTTAAACGTTTGTGAAAAGTCAACTTAAAATTCTAATTACAAACCCTAGTGGGAGTGAGATTCCCAATAGGCTATATAAGGACTCTTTATGCACATTAGTCTTAAAAATGTTTTATCGGAGATCAATTACAAGTAGGAGAGCTCTTTAAGGGATGGACTACTACAAAACACTCCAAGACTTTATTAAATTGGCTGCCAAGAGAGTTTTAGTCAAAATATGATTCTAAAGTAAAAAAGTTTGCATGAAGAGCAAGTCATGTAATTAGAGGTTTATTTTAGAGTAACTTATTGTCAACTTAGGATTGTAATTGGCCTATTTAAAAGCCATTAAGCTCCTTAGATCGGCCATGCATATTTTAGATTGTATTTAACGTTTTGTACTAGTTTCTCTTATAAAAATCAATTTCTTTTCTATTTTATATAACCTTGTCGATTTTCTTATTCTTTTTAAGATTATTAATGATTTCTCTTCTTTTAATTTTACAAATTGCATTTTCTTCTCATTTTAATATTGCAAAACAGATTTCTACAATTTATTTTATAAAAATTGATTCTTTTTTTATAATTTTAATTATGTGTGCCGATTTCTATAATATGAGTGGCCAATTTTATAATTCGATTATAAGGTAGTCTAAGTGTTCTTGGATTCATGTTGTGAGATCTATGATCTTATAATATATATAATTATTAATTAAGTATCTAAGATTGTTTGAGCATATTAATATGATTACTAATTTGATTTGATAGGGTGGCCAACTATTTTATTAAATTTAATAATCTACTGCTAAATTAAAACTTAAGTCCATAATTGTTTGATGTTTTCAATCACTAGAGATATAGGAGAATTAAAGTTTAAGTTAAATAAACCGAGCTTATGTGTTTATTGCTTAATTTTAATTAATATCTTTTTTGTTACTAATGTTGCTACAAATTATATCTAAAAAACTTGTTCTAGGTAGTTTAGTAGTTAAAGAATAATTGAAAAGCTTGTTTCAATTAACAACTCAATAAGAAATGATGGTGTAATAGAGCTTATTGTTATGCTATGTTTAAATGCTTAATTGGTGATATTGTCTTGAATTCAATGATCAACGTTAAAATCTAAGAGTAAGTAGATGCAATGCAACCAAAGCATTCTAATATTGTTAATTTCGATTTCTTTATAATTGTTTTCTTTTTAAATTTGGTTAATTTAATCAAAACTCCATTTTCTAATTGAACTTGATTTCATAAATAATTTAATTAAATATCAATCTTTGTGGGATTGACTTTTGCTTATCCTATTTACAAAATTGTTAAGTAAAGTAATATAAATTGGTGAATTTGACACTCATCAAGAAGTAAAATAAATCACAATTTATAATTATCAAGAAAGCTTTCTATTATTAGGATATTTTCCACCATTGGATTTTAATATTGATCATTGATTTCAAGTTGTCAATTTTATTCTTGAATATTCAATCCTAGTATAACAATACGCTCTGTTATACTAATCTTTTCTTACTTAGTTATTAATTGAAATAAGTTTTTCAATTAATCTCTAATTACTAAACTGCCTAAAATAAACTCTCTAGATACAATTTGTGGCAGCATTAAGAATTAGAAAGATAGGTTTAAGTTAACTAACAAACTCATAAGCTCGATTCATTCAATTTAGTCTTAGGTTCTTCTAGAAATTGAACGAAAATTTAACAATAATCATCAAAAGCATTAGATTATAAAGCTTAATTACATGGTGTGCACCCTATTAATTAAACAAAATAATATTCAGATATTCAAATTATAAAATCAACATAATATTAGGATCAAATCAGTCTCACAATAATCATCCAAGGTTCCAAAATCCCTTTATCTAAAAATTAAAACACTAGCAAGCCATAATATAAAAACCGATAACTGTCTAAGAAAGAAGAAGAATGTGTAAGCTTCTATCTTGTTCCAGCCTTTACTAAGTCTATTTATAAGCCTAAAATAACAAGAATTAATCTTCAAACAGAACTCTATTTGCAATTAGAAGAGCTTATCTTCAAGTAAGGTTCCTTTTTTGTTGTGATTTCTCCTTTATAAAACTCCCTTAGCTAACTCCTCCTTTATCTTGAAGTCTTTTCTTCAAACACTTCTTCCTAAGAATCTTTTTTCTATTTGAACTCTCCATTTTGTATTTTATCACAACTAAAATCTTCTCCAAACTAATTTGCACAGTTGGTCCTTAAATACTAATCTAGAAATCCAAATACCATTTGGATTAGTATTCTAGATTTTTATTTTGACATTAAAGAAAGCTTTAACCCTATAAATAAACTTGAATTTTTGCAATCAAATACAATTTAGAAAGCTTAGGACGTCCTCTTTAACTCCCATGAAGACTTCTTTTCATCTAGTAACTAATAGGAGGTGAAATTACTAACATACCTTTGATTGGTCAAAAAAATTCAAAACTGCCATTAAATGCTCTAATTGATCCAATAGCTCAATTTACTATCTAAAACATAAAATACATATTAGAAAACTCATTTAGGCAAAAAATATACTTAAAAGATTAATTATAAAAGTATGTTTCTTCTTATCAAATTCTCCCACACTTAACTTTTGCTAGTTCTTGAGCAAAACAAAATTGACTAAATAAAACAAATCCTAACTCACTTTCATAGGAATCATGATTGCATTTAGTGTATGCAACAAACCTCAAATTAGTCAAAAATTCGATAGGTACATTTACGCGTAATAACGTATTTAGCAATCTGTTACATAAAACAATTTAGTAAATGAATCATTTTTTAATCCTGTTAATTAATCATTTTTATTGTTCTTCCTTTTATAAAACAATTTCATAAATATAATTTATCCACAAATATTAAATATTACCTAAAATAAAAAAATCGACGAAATAAGTTAAGTATCTGACGTATAATTGGGCTTAATTCAATTTGGTGGATTTAAGTCTAGCACAATCTTATTTTCTTTTTGATGTCTTCTTTTGGAGGATGTATCCCGTATCCTAAGAAGCATATGGATTTGCATGAATCAAATGTTAAAAACTCAAACCTTAGTGCACAGAAAGAAGCTAGAATGAATTCTTCTAAGAAACAAAGAAATTGATGTATTATTTGTCGGTTAATCATAAAAACTAATAAATAGCTTTAACTCATCTTAAACGAAAAGTTTTCTCCATTTCTTAGGCCGATATGCAAAAAAGCCTTAAGAACATTTATTCAACATTTTTTAGCTTTGCATTCCATCAGGAGTAAAATGGTAGCCATAAATTTTTTGTTATAAGCTTATAGTTTTAAGGATTGGAGTTAAAAAATATGATAAGGAAATGGATCCTTTTCATGCAAACACAATTTAAGCTAAGAAATAGGATGTGGTTTATAGTATGCCCACATTCACTAACTCGATGAACACTTAGTAATAAACAGTCTCTTTTATGCTTTTTACACCAAGGATACCTTTCATTTGAAGAATTTTCCCGGACATTTTGGTGTAATGTAGATCCAAACCATTAGAAGAAATTGTAGTATTCTCTATATTCTTGTTTGTGGAACTATTTCCATTGTATCACCTGAGCAACTTTGAGAACCTTATTGCTCATTGAAAATGAGTTAACCAAAGAATAAGATCTATGGTATCTTTCTTCATATTTGATTGCTTATAAATAAAGTTTTAGTGTTTCAAAAGTACAATCATTGCCTAACAGATACAACAACAAAATGTACAGCCCCAATAAACCATATTAGTAAAGGAAATTATGACCATTAGATATGAATTTTGATTTTTGACACCTATAACTACACATTCTATGATCTATATATGTAATTATTCCAAAATTAAATGACATCAATTTAAATTAACAAAGTTCACTTAAAACAAAGTAACATAATTTAAAATACATTTTGACTTGACATCAATAAAAACCAATGGTAGATCATCTTACTTGGTAAATGTCCTCTTTTTCAGAATTTTATTAAGTTCAGCAACTCCGCATTCATTAATTCAACATCAATTACACAAAACCTACAACTATTCAAAAGTTTGTTACTTTATCAACCTATATCTTATTGATCGTCCTAGTTTGTGCAAGTATGTATGTGTTCATATAATCCAAACAAATAAAACTTGCAGTATCATAGTCACAATCTACGTATCATGTATTTTCTAAGTATACTACTAAAGAAAGTTGCTTCACAGTTGCAAAAATGTGTTAGAACAAGGCTAGGTCTGGAGATTATCAACTTTGTTGGTCCTTTCCCAAGCTTCATTGGGTATTAGTGTAATGTAATTAGCATTATCAAAATATTACTTTGTCTCTAGCAAGGATACATAGACCTACATGTCACTTAAGAACTCCTTTGTGTTTGTACGACATCTAGCAACATTGTTGAAAATTATTTTGCTAGAGTTTGTCAGATTCAGTGAAGACAAAACTCAGAGCCCTTGTTCCATTTGCTCACCACCTAAACAAATCAATATAATACCATACACATATGGCTTTGAGTGCATAGCCTTTTTCGACTTCTAGTTTTAAGTAACACAATCTTGACTCGACTTTTCTTCAACTAAAATAATTGAAGATTCCTTTCATATATAATGTCTCTACTTTCACAGCATCTTTGCATCTTTTAAAAGGATTTTCTCGCTTTTAAACCATGTTGAGAAGCTAAGGTTATTTAATGAAACATTCTGAAAGATATTATTGTCTTTTAAGGTTTCATTAAAAGCCTTAACACTCATGTTGACATTCATGAAATCGATAATTAAAATGGAAGCTATTAATCCAAGAATCAAAGATAAGATCACCAGTGGAAGAGATTTAATAAAACTATTGCACGGATTGATAGTTTTGTTTTTCATGGTTTTGAAATTAAGAAGGAAGAGAGCAAATATTGTTAGAGAAAAAGTAAAAGTGCAATGTAAAAGTGATGAATGATAGATGTCTATTCGAACTTTGAGTATTACAACATGCTTGGCTTCAAACACTATATTAGTAAATTAACCTTTACAAAGTTGTAGTTGCTTGAATCTCTGATGATGAAGCATCAGACACAAAAGACTATGTTTAAAAATCTAAACCATAGTTTATTAAATAAAAACCGTAGTTTTATTTATTGAAACAACAAAATGTCGATTCATAAATGACATTGCAACAACATTAACTTGAAACTAAAATTAATTCCAATGTACTTCAACCTTCAATCTTGAGAAAGAAAACATCGACCCACAAAAGATTACATTTGAAACAAAAAATCGTAGTATATTTAATATAGTAGGATGACGTTTAATAAGGAGAAAAACTTTTAATTGTACAATTAATAATGTTAATTATAGTTAACAATAAAACCCTTTTCTTTATCTACAGCAACGTTTATAAAAATGTAAATTTATAAATTTTTTTATATTTAAAGAATAAAGTTGGTTGGAAATCATAGTTTCTTGTATAATTATGTTTAAGTAAAATATAGTCTTTTATTATCTTAGACTACACTTTTATATAAATGCATTTAGAGACATAATGCATGAAAGCTAAAAATGCGGTTAAAATTTTAAAACTATAGTTAAAGTGTGAGAACCCTTATTTTTATACATATTGTACATTTTCATGGCCAAATAAATTAACTTGGTTAATAAAATAGTTTTGGTGCAAAAATGTAAACTTTCGTACGAGTGGGCCCGTGGGCCCCACGAAAGTGTGCATGCACCAAGATATACCCGAATCATCATAAATTGAGGGTATTTATCCCCAGATACGTCATTTTAATATAATTGAAGTCAATTTTGGCTTATCTCGCGAAATTGGGCGTAATTGGGTAAAAGGGACAAAATCATAATTTGACGTATAAAATCCTGATTTTATACGAGAAAAATATCTCAAATAAATATTTTATTTTGTTATTTCATAAATTTGAGTTACCTTACTTGGGTTTACGAAATTAAACAAAAAAAGAAAAAGAAAAATTAGATTAAAAGAATTAAACATGTGCCAAATAGAGTTTATTAATGGCATTTTTGTAATTAATGGGAAGTGTTTGTAAGAAAGCCAAAATTGGCTTGTTGGAAACATGAAAACCCTTCCTCCTTGGTAGCCAAAACTTTGAGTCTCCCCTTCCTCTTTGTCTTCACAATTTCATCTCCCTTTCTCCGTGGAAAACAAAAAATTTGAAGGGAAATTGGAAAAATCAACCTTAGTTGATCCTTCCGTAGGCCGAATTCAACTTCCTTTTCCCTTAAATCACATTGGTTTCATGGATTTTAAGGAGAATGCCGAAAGTGGAGGTGGATATAAACATTTGATTTTTTTTTTTATAGATTTGTGAATAAATAGTTGTTAGTTTGTTTTGATTTTTCTAGTATGTTAATCTAAGACTAATTCTAAGTGTTCATATGCTTTCAATTTGAATAATTACACAGGGATGGGATCATTGAGATAATTAAGTGCTAATTGAAGCTTGAATTTGAATGGATTCTTGGAAATTATTAAGAATTGATGAAAATTGAAATTTTCCCTTTTGGTGAAATTGGGGATTTTGTAGAATTGAGTTAAATTAAATCAAATTGAAGGTAAATTATTGTTAATGGATATAAATAAAGGTTAATTGTAGCTTCAATTTGATTGGGTGACATGGAATTGCCAAGAATTGAATTTTACCCCTTTAGGTGAAATTGGGGATTTGGGGAGTTAAGCCTTAATTTTAATAATTGATATTAATTGAAGTTAATTAGAAGCTTAATTAGTGAAATTGAAGTGATTGGAGGTTTAATTGAAGAAAATTAAATTTAAATGCAATATGGGAAAGTGACATTAAGTTGGTTCCTTAGTATTTGAAGTGTAATTATACTTAAAATATTAAGATAAATATATATGGAATATGTTTTAATTGTTTGAGAATGATTTGGAGGAAATTGGAATTTACCAAGTTAGTAAGTATTCGGTCACTTGGTGTTCTTGATGTAATCATGCTTGACTTGATAGCGATTTATATATATAAAGTGTAATTCATGTAATTAAGTATGATTAAGATACTAAATGGCCTTAAAGTTGCTTGTATGACACAAGTGTACACTAGGCCTCGATGAAAGGCATTACGGTAATTTCACAAATTTAGTGTAATGCTGTGATATGTTAGTAAAGTGTGAATGCTTATATGACTGGTGTAGTTGGTTCATAGAAAAGCCGAAATGAATGGTACACTTAGTCGATATGCCTTCTTAGTGCGCTAAGCATAAGTGAAGTGTAGACGTGCTAAGTGTTTTCCAATTACACCTACCATATGAAACTAAGTATGTTATGTGATTTTATAGTGAATTTCATTGTTTGGAGGAGCATTTCAACTTTCAGCCAAAGTATTGGAACAGGTGCTCGAAATTAAAAACGCTTTGTGAATTGGGGTGGTGTAGAAGTTAAGCTTTGATTCTGAGGTTTGAAGAAGAAACTGCTAAGAATCAATGTAAGTAGATTAAGTAAAGTTTTGCTAGTATCATCTCGTAGGAGATGTTTAATTTTTATAAATAACTTACCTAGTTTTTGAAGTTAAGCACCGCAATGCTATTGCTTGGATTATTAAGGTAAGATATAAGGTATGACTGAACTGCAAAATCTGGATCGTGCTTAAGCCGGGTTTGAAAAATGTGTTTTATGATTTGTGTGTTGTGGCCTGCCAAGCTTGCCTGTTCTGTGAAATAAATATTCAAGTGTTAAGTTATTACATGAATCATACTGTTTAGTCTATTTAGGCTAAGTGTACGTGTGCATTGTTCGCGTTAAAATCTCATTACGTAACCATGCAAAGTACGTAAAGGTATTCCATTGATGCATAAGTGAATTCACATAGCATGTTTTGACTTGAACTGTTGTATGCATAAAATTTATAATATTCGGCATTACGCTTTGGTTTGAAAAGCATAGTTTTGAATAAACTTTGTAACAAAGAGCTTTTATGCATATTTGGAAAACTTAAAAAGGTTTTGATCCATGTTTTGAAAAATTATACCCCCAGCAGGCATAATGGTGTACTTTTGAATTTTGACAATACATTTTGTCATGCTAAGTTAAGTTTTGATAAATAATCCGTTTTCTGAACTTGAGGTTTCAATCAGTATTTAGTAATCCATTTTCTGAACTTAAAGGTTTTGATTAGTATTCATTTCTTAAATTAAAGGTTTTCGATCAGTACTCAGTTTTTCATTTTGTATTTGATTTTAGGTAGATCCATTGACCTTCGAGTCACTCAGAGCCTATCGAGCTTTGCTTTAGGTTCCATTACCTGTCTATCGAGCTTTGTGCTCTAGACCTTCAGTATCAGTATCTGCATCTTACGAGCCTCGTACTCTAGGCATTATCAGGCTTGTTTGGAAAACCAGCAGACAAGTTCGAGCTCCCAATTGTGCAATGGGACCACTACAAGAAAATTGCCATACACTGATGCTAAAAAATATGTCACTAAAACTCAAAAAATTGTTGCTATAGTTCATTCGACCCTATACCAACGGTCAAAATATTTATTCCAAGAGTTTTTTAGCTGTTGGTATATATCTTGTCGGTATAGACCTATTCTGACAGATTTTTAATCTTCGGAAGAGGTATGAGAATTATACCAACGGTTTAAGTCCATTAGTAAATCATGCCCATCGGCATAGCTCCTTTCTATATATCGACAATCTAAACCGTTAGAATAAGTGGTAAGAATATACCAACGGTTTTGATTCTGTTAGTAAATCCAAAACCGTTGGTATAGCTTCCTTACTTATACCAACAATCTAAATCGTCAAAATTAGTCGCAAGAATATACCAATGATCTGGTTCCGTCAGTAAAACTAAAATTGTTGGTATAGCTTCCTTACTTATACTGACGATCAATCTGATGCAGTATTTATAGCGACGGTTGATGCCTGTTGGTATAGCCTTGTGTTTTTAATCTATACTAACGGTCAATATCATATTTATCTAACAATCTATTATAGTTGGTATAGCCTCGAATATTGCAACAGCGCCGTTGGTATAAATATTAAAGCGTTAGTAAAAATATCTCTATGGCCATAGGTATTGTGTTGCTTGTGACACTTATCCATTATTAGCTACGAAGGACATCAGTATCAATATCGGTTATCAAGGATCTTTGCCTTCACTTTATTAGTATCAGTTTTTAGTGATTTGAGGCTTTATGCCAAAGCTTATCAATATCTGTTTTGCTTTCAGTTTCAGTTTAGTATTTGAGGCTTTATGCCAAACTTTAGCAGTATTCATTTTGGATTTTAGTTTCAGTTCAATATTTAAGACTTTATGCCAAACTTGATCGGTATATGTTTTGATTTCAATTTTAGTTCAGTGATTTAAGGGTTTGTGCCTTGCGAGATCTCTAATTTCTCTAATTTTTCTCTGCAACTATCTAAAATGTTAATATATTAAGTTAAATTATAAAGATTAATTCTCATGGATTTTACGAGAGTCAATAAATCTGCCAAGTGGGACCCATAGCACAAACCATAGCTTTGATGGGTTCCGAAGTGGCAAATTGTGAATTGTGGACTCAAGATACATAACTAGTAAGAAGATCAATTTTCCTAATTCTTTTTCTTAAGCGTACCTCAATTTACATGTAACAAATTTAAAAATGATGATCGTATCCATAGGTTGGAAAGATTTTTTTGAATAACGGTCAAATCAAATTAACTTTGGACACGTAGACTATTGTAGGAGAATTCTTGTGTAAAGAAATTTCACATGGATCCAGCCCGTAAACTGAATTATGCGAAAATGCTAAAAACAACGTGAACGAAATGAAAATCATTCTTTTAGGGGTAGTTTAGTGATTTCACTACCCATACAAGGTCAAAGCACCTTGAGAGTCAACTTTTGACAATTTTTGATCTAAATATATGAAAAATAATAAAAATAAAATATAAAATCCGAAATTAAAAATAATAAAATATTACTTGGATAAGAATGGAAAATAATGGGATTAAGGGTAAAATAGTCTTTCCTCAAGGGCTGGTCAACATTGGTCAATCTTTGACTAATTTGACATAAAAAAATAAATAAAATTAATAAAATTAAAAATTAAAAAGTTTGACTTGGAAAGTCATAACACCATGCAGTGGCAAAATGGAAAATATTAGAAAATTAAATAGGCATTTTAGACCTTTTGGAATTATATCATATTTTATAAATTAAAAATATAATTAAAGACCAATAAAATGAAGACAGCACAACCCATTCTACAATTTTCTATCATCTTCTTTAACTTGTTTCTGCTACAGTAAACGTCTCCCCATTTTCTCCATGTATACTTCATGTTGGCCTAATGAAACCTTCTCTTCTCTTCATCAACTCACTTAGGTTCCTTAATAAAGATTGTTCCTCCCCTTAAAAGCTTCCTAACCATCCCCATAGTTCAACCTAAAACCTCCATAAGTGGTTTGTTTCATTTCTGGCACAAGTAAAATTTCAGCAATGGTTTTGTGCACTTTCATCCCCTGTTCATGGCTGTATTTGATGAGTAGATGATGTATATGATCATGGGTTGGAACAAAAACATGTAGAAAGCTCATTAGGGTATTCGGTTATTGTGAGAATTGTGAGAAGATGATGTTGGTTTTCATGATTAATAGTGTAAATGATAAATTGATGGTGTAGTGAGAACAACCATGTAATAAATTAACCAAAACTTAAGCTTAGTGGGCTGCTATGTAATTGGTCATGGTGGTTTTAAAAGGGTGATCATAGTGTTTTGATGATATGAAAGATGGAAAAATGGAAGTTTGTTAAGGGATAAACACAACCTTGAGTTAATATTAGCTCAAACAGAGGCTTTGTGTGCTATTGGTTGTCTGGCCATAAAGGAAATGGTAGGAAATTGGTGCTGATTTTGATGGCTGGAAAGTGTAAAATAATAACATGTAATATGATAAGGATAGTAGAGACTACAAACTATAAGAAAGATATGCCTATCCATGAAGAGGCCATTCAGCCATTAAACAAAGATGATAATAGTGACGTGAATTGGGGTGCAAGAAAATAAAGAAACTAATGTAAGAAAATTTGTGAGGCATACTAGTGAAGTTAATGCTTAAAATAAAAGGATTAGAGGACCATGGTAATTTCGGTTGTGGACTTAAGAAAGAGTTAATTTTAATGATTAAATGGTGAAAATGATGATATATGTATAGTAAGGGAGCATAATCATGTAGCTAAATTGATTAAATTATAGCCTAATATATTTGGCCATGATAAGGCCTTATGGGTGAGAATGAATTTTGATTAAATGGTGAATGAATTTTTGGAAAAAGATGTGGTAGAAGGGTATTCATGAAGTTAAATTAGAAAGAAAATGAATAAGGTGGTAATGGCCACATTCGGCCAAAAAGGGGATTTACGGGAATCTTATTTTGGTTCCTAAATGAAAATGGTTAAATGGAGGTTTAGGGAAATAAAAAGAAAATCTTATAAATTATAGCAATGAATATTGATTGTTTTAATGTTATCTTGCAACCATTAATTCCAGGACGTAAGTGGCTCAGTAGTGCAATTTGGAATTATTATCCCATGTAGTGATTAAGGTAATGAGCAATTATGGAAGTAGTTAGGAAAGTATTGTGTTTGCATGTGGGATATTGATTGATTTGAAAGTATCCAACATGAGATTTTAATGCAACGGGGATAGGTTAGAGATCATACTAAAATATTGCCGAACTTTCCCAAAATCCAATTTTTTAACTAATAGCCCAAATTTTCCTAAATTAGAGATTCCAAAATAATATAAGTATACTTTATCTAATTTCCTAAATTGAATTTCTAATTTATGTAGCCATTATCTCAACTAAATTAATTTATTATTTTGACTATTTTAATTTCCAAATTTTATTGATTTAAATATTTTACATGCATCATGAATAATTGAAATGTGATGAAATTTTTATTAGAAATGTTTAATTGATTTAGATGCACCTAATTATAATTTTATTGATTTATATTATTATGGATTGATTAAAGATAATTGCTTATTGAAATAATTTATTTACTATGAATGAAAAATTGTTTTGAGACAATTACTCCCTGATGATCATGCACTTATTGTATCGTATCATATTAGCTACGAGACTTTAGTCAAGTTTGTAGCACCCACAATAAGGCACTTGATTAGTGAGCACTGTGGATTTAATTTCACAATTGTCATTGTTTATTGTTTTGTTAAAGAGGAATAGATTAGGGATGGATGCTTGGCCTATACGCGGGTACGCTATATCCTAAATTGATTATCGGGATGTGATTCTTTGTGAGACCCGATTTTATTTCACTGTACACCATAATTGTAAATGATTGATAGTGGAAATAAATAATTTAGTGAGATTAAATAAATATTGATTGTGGATTCCCACTCTCCATTTTAATTATTGGAAATTATGATTTATAGTATGGTGTATAAAAGAAAGAAAAACAAACATCAAAGTGCAACAAGAAATAGATGGGATTTGATCTTGATAAAAAGGTTGAACATAGTGTTGATGGTGTGAAAGCATTAAATAAAGCATGAACAAATATGAAGATTTAAGGCTGGAACCGAATGGAAGGTGTGAAAGAGAATAAATGGCTATTGGCCAAATGAAGAGAAGATGAGATAAAAAGCCAATTATAGTTGCCTGGAAATGGCGTGGAGAGGAAGGAGAAAAGAAGGAAAATTAAGTTGAGTGAAATGTAAGAAATAATAGTAAAAAACGTGCAGAAATTTGCCTCCCATAGCCGTTACACTTGCTGCAGTTTTCTACAAGTTTTTAATGTATGAAAGACGTGAAATGATGAAAGAAAACGGGATAAGAAACAGGTGATAGGTTTTGATTGGATTAACAAGACTATATAAGAAGACTTCATGAGAAAACCAACATTAGCAAACTTCATCTTCTTCGAAAAAACCACTCTACTGCTTCTCGTCCATTATGTTTTACTGCAAGCTCAAATCTCGTTTCTTCCGTTCCTTTCATACGTGAGCCATGAAATTTCATCCTTTAGTTAGCTAAACCTTTTCACCGTCGTTTGAAGAGCTAAGGAATAAGCAAAGTAAAGCTAACGTGAGACAAAAAACACTCTGTTCTGGAAGTGCAACTCAGTTAAGGTGAGTTCCATATTTCGTTGGTTCTCTTGATGTTTATTGGTATATTTCTATGTTTTATACTGTAAGAAACATAGATATAGCCTTGTTTTAGTTAAATCTTGTTAGGACATAAGAAACTAGAACAAGATGTGGTCTAGAAAATAATCGAGAATAAATAAGGAAAGTGCTGGAAACGGTGTAAAAGTGATGAGAAATAGGCGAGCTCAGCTATTATAGGCAAGCTAAATAATATGGAGCGTGGTACAGTGGGCGAGGTCGCCACATGCTAGTTTGATTCATAGGCGAGCCCACCTCTGAATAAAAAGCAGTGTATGGCGAACTCACATGCATAGGCTTGGTGAGTTGAATTGTGGGCGATCTCCCACGTATAAGCCAATATATGAATGGCGTGTTATATTGGGCGAGCTAGAGGATTAGTCTCAAGTCTCGCCAAAGTGTTGGAAAGATTCGAACAGAATATATTGATAGTTTTGATAATTTATTTTGCAGCCGGGAATTGAGAATTGACAAAGGCGATCGGGAAGCTAGGCTTCATAAGACCAGGTAAGGGAGATGTGTGTGAAGTGAATGCATGTTCTGTGGAGTTAAATTTTATGGAAATATGATTTGATTTGAAACATGCATTGGTTTGATAAACTGTTTTCACAGACCATAATTTGGGCGAGCTATATAGCCGACCCCTATGTTGCTTTCTGGGCGAGCCAAAGAAAGGCGACCCTTGTTTTTAATAAAATCCGAGCGAGCCAAAGATAGGCGACCCCTTTGTGATGTTTTGGGCGAGCCAAAGAAAAGCGATCCTTGTGTTAATAATGTCACACCCCATAAACGTGGAAGTTTTGGGTTAACTTTTTCATTTTTATAGATGAAATCTTAATTTCTTACTTAGGTTGCATTCCTGCCAGTGTAGGTTACTTACATTTTTTTTTCGAAATTTTGACAACATAATAGCTGTAACTATCTTAACCTCCTGCATGAAAACGCAGTTTATATTTCCAGCCAATACATCATCACAATTTTCCAACCACAGAATCATCACAATATTTTCATAAAATATTTCATTATATCATATTGACCTATCCCTCAGAATAACATTTATATTCATACGATATCGACTACATACCAAAAATATTGTTTATATACAAATATCTGCGCTATACTGGATGTCTGGTATCAAAATAAGAGTATACCTTACGTGTGTACAAAAAGTAACCTGAGGAGAGACGTATCCCTCAGCCTACGTCATATGCGTAGCAGGTAAAGAGATGATCACTGCAGATAATCTAGTAGGATAGAGGGGGTGAGCTTTTTGAAAAGCCCCGTAAGAAAGGGATTTAAAATAGTCATAGCATAGATATATGCAGAAAACAAAATCCATAATAATGTTTTCATACTTTAAATCATTGTATGAATTCTTTATTATATACATCTAAAATTCATACTTGTTCAAACATGCATCATACATTAGAAACTTAACATCATAATTAATAAAACTTATCATACAGTTCTTGGAGACTAGGTAGAATCATATAGCCAGTATGCGGGTCATGACACTTTATCCTCTGAAGAGGGAACGAAATACCTATGGCCATGGTATGGGCTGTTGTGACATCCTCGTCACTCCCAAATACCAACTAATTTCCCATAGTTTTGGTTAGGCTGTTCAACGGTGCATCGTTCTTCTTTAATATAGCTAACACTATGTTGTTTCCATGATGATATATTTCTCATACACATACAGGATCGTCTTTCACATAAGTCTAAAACTCTAATATAAATTACATACTAATCTCTTTAACAATTTACATCCCCAATGTGTCTAATATACATCACTGTACTATAGTCTGAATTACATAATCAAAATGTATCTACCTTCAAGGGATTGGAAGTTTGCCTCGAAGGAATATCGTATAGTCCAAATATATGCTCCTCTACCAAGAGCAGACTTCACTGCAATTAATCTGGATGAAAAATATTGTAAAGGAATGAGTTTACGCTCAGTAAGAAATATACATAAAAGAGCGTACTATGCCACTATATGCAGTTTTCCTGCTTGGCTCTATAATGTCATGTAATATTCTTGTAAAAACATATAACATATAAGTTCATCAAATACCATATAACACATGACAAAATCATATGAAGTCACTTGCACGTATTCAAGTAACTCAAATACTTTCACATATATATGTCAAATATCTTGAAATTACATATAGAAAGAGTCTCAAATAGGGGGAGACCGTCAACATCCAATATAATCATGCACCAAATAAAGTGGCGTACCCACGTATGGGCCAGGGATCCTCCCTTAAGCCAAACATATATAAAGGACTAATGGCCATTGTCAATATTCCACAGTGTGCACTAGTCAGGTGACACCCGTGGTACTGAGGGCTTGACTAGAGTCCCCCAGCCAAATACAAATAAGCAAGTAATATGCATGATCACCAATGGAGTCGTTAATCTCAAAATATTGAGTAGTAAAACTCATTCTTGTAAAACCATGGATATTCATAACCCTTCTTATATACTTTAATGATAATCCAAATACATTTATATAAATAAATTAAAAATTATTATTTTTCAAAGGGGGCAGTTGACTGCTCTTTTAGGGCAGTCGACTGCTCTAGTATAAAAATATTCAATAAATTTTATTTTCTTTTTGCATTTAAAATATTTAATTTCCGGATGCAAGTAGGGCAGTTGACTGCTAAAATGGGGCAGTCGACTGGCCCGCAAACAGAATGTTTCTCGAAAAAATGCAGTCGACTGGCTCTTTAGCGGTCGACTGGTTTGCAAACAGAAAGTTTCTGGAAAAATGGCAGTCGACTGCTATGTAGGGCAGTCGGCTGCTCTAAGTCGGTTTCGAAAAAAGTTACGTCACGACTGTCTCTGAGCAGTCGGCTGCTATTTAGGGCAGTCGGCTGCCCCGAGCCAAATCGTAACTGGGCGAAAACCGTGAATTTTACATTTCCTGCACTTACACCAGCTTTTATTTCATCCCAAAACATTTAAAACATGGGGACATAGTCACCCTACGTCCGTTACATATATTCCTTACCTCAAATAGCCAAATAATACGAAATCCCTTGGTTGCACCGATTCTTTCCTTCACTTCTTCAAAACTGCATAATTCATATTAATTGAAAACTTTAGCTTTCTTTCATTTCAACACCATAAGTATACTATACCAACATCACTTAACTCCAAATCATAGATAGAATTGAAAGAATCAACTTCTATCCTTACCTTTGTCAATAGCCAAAATAACAGAAATTCTGATCTCCTCAAAGACTTTGTTTCAGCCTTCCATATTACAGACATAGAGAGAGCTAGTGATGAGGATCGTTTTTCGTTTAAGGAGTTTGTTGCTTCGTTGGAGGAATAAGGCAGTTCTACAAGGTGAATATGGAAGAAAACCTTAGAGAATTTCAGAGGAAGAGCTATGGCTGCCGGCCCTCTTTGCTGGAAAAGATGGCATTAAATGCCATTAATGTGTATTTATCCCTTCATGCCAGCCACAACTCCTTAGCTCTTTGACAATTTGACCACCAATTAATTCTTCTTCTTTCCTTCCTCATGTCAGCCACACATATCATGTAATTATGAAAATCTGATATTTATTCTTCTTTTATCATTCTCTAATATTTTCCTGATATCAACATTAAATTTATTGACCATTTGACTATCCATTTCATTCCTTCTTCTAGGTTTCTTACACCATTTGTACATTAATTCTCATATTCATTTAAATCATTTCTGCTTATAGTACTTTACAAATAAGAGGACTTTACATGAAATTGGGGATTTCACAACTGTAGACCTGATCAAGGTCGTACAGCGAACATGCACCATGAAGGACCAACATACCCACAATGGATCGAAACATGCACAATGTGGGCGAGAACATGCACGACGTGGGCTAAACATATGCCACAAGGGATGGAAACATGCACAATGTGGCAAGCATGACAGGCAATAACATAAACTATAGGAAGGCCTTAGTCTCAAATCTTACTTACTTTTGTAACTTCTTAAACCATACATTTGGTACAAAATAGTAAGGACCGGGAGTGCCTGGGTCATGTTAGCCAGGGATTTACCACCCCAATCACAGTTTCGGAAAACATACTTATTTACTGTTATACTTAAAACATTATAGAAAAATATGCATAGAAGTTATAAAGTTCGTTTAGTTAATTATCAAAAGACTATATAAATAAATTTCGGAACAAAATTCATGCTTCAAACATTTCTTTATAAATTGAGATGAAAGTAAGGGACACCATCACAACTTTAAATTACATCCCTTACCTTAGTACACTGTAGAGCAATGCCTTAAGTTGCACCAATATGCTTCCTATCTCACCGAATTATAAACTGCAAAGTAACAGTTTTACTGTAATTAATTTTCAGTATAACTTATGAAAAATTTCCTTTGCTTATCTAGCTCCTATTTATCTCATCATTACTTATAATATTAACATTTCCTATGATTTTCTCATAGGTAAATATTTTATTTGCTTTTCCTTTTCCATTTTGGCCTTTTATGCTTTTCTCCTTATTGTTTCATGTCCAATCCGTGAGCCTCTTTTCTTTCTATTTTCTGCTCACGTTAGTTTAATATTGGCTGGATGTTTTATTCCCTTACATTGCATATATACAAGTATATGTAAATATATATATATATATATATTTATATATTACTTCATGACTATTTTATTTTGTCAAGTCAACTCAACCTTACTTTCTTTCATTTTTCTTTTCTTTTGTTTACCGGTACATAGTGTCAAGTCGAGACCTATATGTATTTTCTGTTTGCAGCCCACTTTGGTTTCAGTCTATACCATTCTATATTGGAACTACATTTATTATATTTTTGGTTGCCACAATTTCAGTTTTTCACACACATAAAGTCAATCAAGGCTAGCCTCTTCTTCTCTATTTTATTTCCTATTTCGGCTGCCTTCACCAGCCATGGTCTTCTTTTCCACATGCAGCCCCATTTCTTCAGTCTATTTCAGCTTCTACTTTATCTTTATAATACTACCCTATATAATAAAATTTTAGGCTGTTAAATTTATACTATTTTCACACCTAAAGGTCAGCAAACAGGTCAATCAAACTACCGAATTTTCCTCATTTTCGACTGTACAACCAGCCAATTTATTTTCTTTCTTTCAGCCATCATCTTTGACCATATGAAACCCTAGTTTATTTATTTTTCTTCTTTTATCTTAGCTCACGTGTGAGAATTCGTTATCTTATACTGTGGATGTGCATTTATATGAATTAATTATCGATAAAGAAATTTTGATAATATTTTGAGGAATTAAATATATAAGAATAATGTCTCTCACGTAGAAAAATTTTAAATCCTAGATGAAAAATATAGATATGGAAAATACTACATACAAGATGGAATAAATAATTAAATGAATGTTGGAAAATTCTGATTTGGATAAATCAGAAAAATGGTGCAGCATGAAGAAACAAAGAATACACAAAATAAAGTCTACCTCATGTGTTTCATAGGTTGACAGAAATTAGCACTAGTCTTGGTTATTTTCTTACTACACCGATGGATGAACAAATAACAAGGCAAGAAACGAAAAAGCAAGGAAAACATAGGAAGACTTATTAGCTTGCAAATTCTGACTTGGAAAGTCAAGATGTGTGGCTGCATGGAGAAAAAGAAATATAACAGAAAAGAAGTGTAGTTCAGTTGGAAGATAAGCAATATAAAAACAAAAGAAAAGACATAGACAATTAAGAAGGCTTTTAATGAGGGCTGCTAAAGTCAAGTTAAAATATTCCTTTTGCTTTGTTTTTATTCACATTGTAACCCTCATCTTCAACCCTCGTCACCGAAAAAAACTTCTTCTCGGTTGAGTATGTCAAGTAACCTTCTTCTCCATAGCAGAACCTATGAGTTCTTCAGTAAATAAAACAAGTTTCTTTAGGAAAGTTAAACCTTGACTCAAGAATATTAAAACCACAAGAAACGTTAGCCAAAAGCCTCCAAACAGAGACTGAATCAACGTGGACAGATTCTTCCCTGTACAGGTAATTTCCAACATCAGCTTTTAAGTGTTTTTAGTCCTTTAATCATGGCTTTGGTGAAGTAAAATAAGATGTTTATAGCATGATTTTGAAATAAGTACATATATAAATGAAGTCTAGAGGTTTGGTCGTGAGAGTTCAAAGAAGAAGAGATGATGTTGATGATGAGGATTCATGTGGAAAAAGGAAAAACAAGCTGGAAGTTGATAACCGAAACAATCATGAAAGGTGTAAAAAGGAACAAAAACGTAGACAGGGATGTAGGTAGGGTTAAGTGAGTTGAGATCAAAGAAGAAAAATAAATAAGCTAAGGTTTTATATGGTCAAGATGATGGTTGAAAGAAAAGAAATAAGCTGGCTGGTAGTATAGCCGAAAAAGAAGTGAGAACAGGTGACTAAAAAGACCAGTCGAAAATGACGAAAAATTTGATAAAATGACTGACCTGGTTGCTGACTTTTAGATGAGGAAAGAGTATAAATTTAATAGTCTAAAATTATAATATGTAGGGTAGTGTTATAATGATCAAGAAAAGCTAGAAGGGATAAAAAAAAAGAAGTGCAGTACGTGGGAGAGAAGACAAAGAATAATAAAGACAACCGGTTATGCAAAATAAAAGAGAGAAGAAAAAGCTAGCCTTGACTAACTTTTGTGAGTATGAAGTGTGGAAGATTTTGGTAGCCTAAGACATACTAGATATGACTATAATATAGAGACAAAAGGAAGCTAACGTGAACTGAAAAAACAGAAAATGGAAATTATAAGCCAAATAGGCTTAGTAAATGAAGAGGAATATTCGGCTATAGCATTGGACAAAGGGGAAGGAGGAGAAAATTGGTCAATTAAAGTGGCATCATAGTTGAAAATATATATATGTTATGGAGGAGTAAGTCACCTAAGTCATTCAAGGTCATTCGGCCACAATGTGAAATTTTAAGAAATTCTAATATTTTCAGTAATGGGAATTTAACTAAGAATTAGACAAGTAAAGGAAATTTATACCGAAAATTAATTATATTAAATTGTGACTTGACAGTTTATAATTCGGAGAGATAGGAAGCATATTGGTGCAACGTAAGGCAATTGCTCTACAGTGTACTGAGGTAAGAGATGTAATTTACAGTGGTGATGGTGTCCCTTACTTTCATCTCAAATTATAAAGAAATGTTTGAAGCATGAATTTTATTCCGAAATTAATTTCCATAATCTTTTGATAATTAGCTAAACGAACCTTATAATTTCTATGCATATTTTCCATAATGTTTTATGTATGACAGTAAATAAATATGTTTTCCGAAAAAGGTATCGGAGTGGCAAACCCCAGGCTAACTTAGACCCTGGCACGCCCGGTCCTTATTATTTTGTACTAAATATATGATTAAGAAGTTACAAAAGTAAGTAAGATTTGAGACTAAGGCCTTCCTATAGTTTATGTTATTGCCTGTCATGCTTGCCACATTGTGCATGTTTCCATCCCTTATGGCATATGTTTAGCCCACGTCGTGCATGTTCTCGCCCACATTGTGCATGTTTCCATCCCTTGTGGGTATGTTGGTCCTTCGTGGTGCAATGTTCGCTGTACGACCCTGATCAGGTCTACAGCCCATACCATGGCCATAGGTATTCTGTTCCCTCTTTAGAGGATGAAGTAAGTGTCATTACCCGCATACTGGCTATATGATTCTGCCTAGTCTCCATGAACTGTATGATATGTTTTATTAATTTTGATATTAAATTCCTAAAGTATGATGCATGTTTGAACAAGTATGAAATTTTGATATATGTATTAAGGAATTCATGCAATGTTTTAAAGTATGAAACACCTTATTATGGTATTTGTTTTCTGCATATATAGATGCTATGACTATTTTAAATGCATTTCTTACGGGGCTTTCCAAAAAGCTCACCCCCTACTCTACCAGATTATTTGCAGTGATCATCTCTTTGCCTGTTGCGCATATGATGTAGACTGAGGGATACGTCTCTCCTCCGACTACTTTTTGTGCTTACGTAAGGTATACTCATATTTTGATACCAAACATCCTGTATGGCACAGATAGTTGTAAATAAATAATATTTTTGGGATGTAGTCGATATTGTATGAATGTAAACGTTATTCTGAGGAATAGGTCCATATAATGTGAATGAAATATTTTATGAAAATACTATGATGTTCTGTGTGATGTGATACTGGCAGGAATGCAACCCAAGTAAGAAATTAAGATTAAATGTATATATATAAAAAAAAATTTAGCCCGAAACTTCCACGTTTTCGGGGGTGTGACAGTCTTTCTTAGTATAAAAGCAAGGGTTGTCTAGTACTATCAGTGTCGATAGTTAGGATAAGATTACATCCCAAGTGTCATAACGTATTAAGTTTTGGATAAAAAACCTAATAGCTAGACATAAAACTATGGAGTCGCCACCAACCATTCTAACCTAGGTGTGATTGGTCACCTATTCAAACTAAGGTCAAGGCTTGGTCTATGTTCAAAGATACTAGGGTTCGGGAGTACGGTTACGTGTAGGGAAGGATTAGCACCCCACAACGCCTATCCTAAAATGGTACCACTTAGTTTTAGGTCATTTGCTAAATTTGCTTATGTTGATCTTTAATCTCGATATGATTAATATTGAAAAATATTTCTAAGTATCCTCCATTAAGCTGGTGGGATAACTCAAAAATCTTTCTCACCTCAGGAGTATTCAAGTAGTACATGCGACTTGCTTGAAGAGGCTCCGTCGTCGGATTCATTCTAATATTTTATGAGAAATTCCTAACTTTGACTCCTTCTACCCGATTTATTCTTACCATTCTATTGTTTATTAATTCTTAATTTTATTTGTTTATTTTTATGCGAAAATGAATATGAATTATTTTTATCAAAAATTCCTTTTAGATCTTCCATTAAGCTGGTAAGACCCAAAAGAAATTTTCTTACCTAAAGATTTCCAAAGCATTACTTAAGCATAAATCTACTTGGAATCTCATCATAGGAACAATCAATATTTATTCTCAATAACTCCTATTTATTATTATCCTTTTATTATTTCATCAAATTTTATTACTATTTATTATTGTTATTTTATTATTTTAGTTAACATGAATTATTGAAATTTTTTTATCTTCTTAATTCACCACTTTGATTTTAATTTAATAATATTTTTTAGATACAAATGACTTATTTTATACTTTTAAAAGATGAATAAAAATAACTTATTATCGAAAACTATCTCTAGGCCATCCATTAAGCTGGTGAGGCCTCGAAAATAATCTTCTCACCTAGAAAATTTCAAGAAAATCACTTATGCGTAATCCTCTCGATATTTCATCATTGGAGTAATTCGTATTCACCTTCATTATAATTTTCATATCTAATTTTTATTCTATTCCATTCCTTATTTTATGACTCATTATTATTTCTATTATATTATAATGGATTATTAATATCGTTTCTAATTAATCTTGTTCTAATTCAATGACAAATCTGCTAATTATTCATATTTTAATTTTAAAAAAATGAATATAAATTACTTTTTATTGAAGACCCTATTTAGACATTCTATTAAGCTGGTGAGGCCTTGAATTGAACTTTCTCATCTAGAAATCTTTAAGAAAATTACTTAAGCGCAATCCTCTTAATATTTCATCATCGAAGCAAATTATATTCATTTTCATTATTATTTTAATATCCAACTCTAGTTATTTTATTTATTTCCTTCGTTATTTTATTGTTTGCTATTACTATTTTTATCATATTATTACTAATCATTAACATCTTTTCTAATTTTGTAAATAATTATTTTTATTGTTATTTTATGATAAACTTATTTTATTTTATTTTTTTAAAAATGAATATGAATTATTTGTTATAAAAAATCCTATTCAGACCCTCCATTAAGCTGGTGAGGCCTTGGATAGAATTTTTTTCACCTCAAGATCCCTAAAAGTACCACTTGAGCGTAGTCCCTTTAAGAGTTCCATCGTCGGAATAATTCATATTTATTTCCTTAAATTAAAGTTTTTTATTTATTTATATTTTCTATTTATAAATTTGAAATCTTAAAAAAATATTTAATAATCCCAACTTAATTCTTAAATTTATATGTCTTTTCGTTTTTTTTATAATGAATATACAAATTGCATGTAAAGAACATTCAATGAGATCCATTTAATCATTTTATTAAGCTACTCTAAAGTAATGCTACTTTACATATGTCAAAACATCCAATTGACACAAAAACATGCATGAAACAAATGGGAAGCATTTACCTGCAGACGCTGGAACGGTGCAATGAAGGAAAGCAGGCTTGGCGTGGATTACGTGCGTAGCAGGATCTTTGTGCAGGTACAGGTGGATAGATGGTTTCTTGGAAGCTAGGGCATGGCTTGGTGATGATGGAATCTAGAGGAAAAGGTGGCGGCTCCTTTTTCTCCTCTCCTTTTTTCTGGTCCTTCTATCACGTGCATAAGTTGGCTTTTTCCTCTATTTTAATGTCCTAACCAGCAGCAAGCGACAACAAGCGGTGGCGATGGATAGCACAAATGCAGCTTGGCAACAACAAAAGCGATCAGTTGGTGCAGCGAAACCTGGTGGTGGCGTGAAGCACAATAAACAACTGCAAGTGTAGGGCTGTAACGAAGGCTATCACGGTAATCCAAAGGCAGGGGCACACGGTGCAGCCTTGGCGATGAAGAGATGATGATGGAAGCTCGGTTGAAGCGGTAAGTGATGGAGATGTAGAAAGACAAGGCGGCAGGAAGATTAGCGACAGTCCCACACAGTAACAGGACAAGAGCGGTGATGATGATGAATCAAGACGATGCGTCTATCGGTAGCGAAGATTAAGACGGTGAAAGCGATTTTTTTTAGTTCAGTATATGGCTGTAGTGAAGTACTAAGATGATGATGAAGATGGTTAAGCAGTGATGATAGTGGCTGGATGGCGATGATGGTAGAGATGCGATGAAGATGGCTGGCTGGATGAGGATCGGTTTAATGAGTTCGGTGAAGATGGTGCTTCAACGGGTGCCAAGGTATTGATGTTTGGTGATAGTGGTCTGTAGGGTGGCAGTAAAGCTCTCTGTTTGGTTGATGATGATGGTATAGGCGGCGGTCAATGAAGGAGCTAGGTTTTTTTTTTCCGGTAATATCAGAAGAGAGTCCCTCAAATGAGCATCCAAAAGCAAACACAAATATCCCAGAAAAAATGGAAACGAGGGTGGCTCCCACTGCCTCCAGGCGAGAGCTAGGTTTTTTTTCGTTTTTTTCCCCCTTCCCTCCCCCTATACGCTTCCCTATTTATCAATTTAAGAATCTGTTTTAATGGCCAAAATCACCTCCCATAAATTTTGATTCTCATTTCTATTTATTTTGCTTCAGTAATTTATTCCAAAATATCTTCATTGAGGTATAATTCCTTTTCTAATTGATTCTCTTTCCGAAAATCTTCATCCTTCAAAAATTACCTCTGATTTAATTTCTTTTTAACTTCTGTCCAGATTTTATTTAATTTTTTCTCCTTTAATTTTCAAATCAGATTTTTGACTTTTCCTTATGTTGAGATCTTGATTTTCCTTTCCAATTTTCCTTTCTTTGGAGCTTGACCACTTTATTTTTATTATTTTTTCATTTTTATTTTCTTTTTTAGTAATAAATAAATAAATAAATAAATTCATCTTCTAATTATCAAACCCAATAGGCACAATAACATTAAAAGATCCCAGACAAAATGGGGTGTCTACACCAAGTATCTGTGCTTGTTTGGTTATAAAATTGAGTATATCTGTTAGAGTTTTGATTAAAACATAGGGTTTATGCGCAGGTATTTGATCACGCATTATGAGTGGGAGACGAGGTCGCTCTCGGAAGCAGGCTCAGCCACCTCTACCACCTACTCGTCAACCAAAGAGCCCAAATGCTAGAATAAGCAAGCTCGAACACAGTATGAAAGAAGGGTTTGACAGCATTGCTGCTATGTTTACTCAACATTTCGGGGCGAACACTTCAGCTATAGGTGCCACAGTGCCCACACCTACTTCACCACCTCTTCCTCCACAGGTTCCTTTGGCACCCTCTGCTCCTCAACCTTCAGTCCCACCGCTTAGAGATGACAGAGATACAGGCAGATTAAGGGACTTTCTTAAGATGAATCCCCCAGAATTTAAGGGGATTAAGGATCCAGTTAAGGCCGAGGAGTGGTTATTAGAATTGGAACTAGCTTTCGATTACTTGGGGTGCACAGATGCTGAGAAAGTTAGTATGGGTTCTTATATGTTGAAAGCTCATGCAGGACATTGGTGGAGAGCCACTAAGAGACAATTGACTACCCAACATACAATGATTAGTTGGGATACTTTTCTGTCAGTCTTCAGGACCCAATATGTCCCCCGTACTGCCCAGAAGAAAATGCAGACAGATTTTTTGAATTTAGTACAAGGCAGTATGTCGGTTGATGAGTATGAGAATCAATTTACGACGCTGATGAGATCTGACCCCGAGACAGTCAGATATCAGGAGCGTCGTACCTAGAGATTTTTGTCTGGATTGAGGCCAGCCATCCGAAACTGATTATTAGGGCTTCGTATTACTGAGTTTGAGGATGCTCTCGGACGGGCTCAGGATATTAAGAGGGGTCTCGATGTTACACAGGCACAGTATGGGTTCAGAAGTAAGAGTAAGGGTAAATATAAGAGGACAGATAGTTCCCAATCGGAGCAAAGGTGGAGTTCATTTAAGAGGTCGAGGACAAATGAGTCTCGAGCAAGGGCTGGTAAGCCCAAGACTCCTACTGATACAGTAGAGATCAACAGAGGCTCCCAAAAGGTTTTAAAACGGTGCAAAGATTGTGGTAAGACACATGGTGGGCCATGCCACTAGGTCACAGAAAATTGTTTTAAGTGTGGGGAAAAAGGTCATTTGATCAGGGATTGCCCACAAATGCAAGATAAGACCCCACAGTCTCAGGAGCCACTACGACAGCAGCCTGAGACACGGGCTCCACAGAGACAGGCCCCACAGAAACGAGCTACAGGAGTTGAGAAGGGTAAGAAGCCTGTTACTTAGGGGCGTGTATTTGCTTTAGACAGGGAGACTGCCGATAACTCTTCTGCGACTATTAGAGGTAATCTTCTTGTCTGTAAGCATGAGGCACATGTTTTATTTGACCCAGGGTCCACGCACTCATTTATATCACCACAGTTTGCACACAATCTTCATTTAGAAACTGAGCCTTTAAGTCATATCTTGCATATTTGCACACCCATGAATGATTCTTAAATGACATATATGGTGTGTAGGAATTGTGAAATAAAGGTTGGAGATAGAGTAATGTTAGCAGATCTAGTTTTGTTAAACATGCATAGTTTCGATGTAATCTTAGGCATGGATTGGTTAGAAATCAATCGTGCAAGTCTAGATTGCTACACTAAGACCATAACCTTCTCTTCACTTGACAAATTTGATGCATGTTTTGCTGTTAAGGAATAAAGTATATAATGTTATGTTCGATGAAGTTTTATAATGTTTATGAGTTTGAAATTTTAAATAAATTTATTCGTGTGAAGGTTAGATTGCCTTTATCTCCGATACGAGTCGGGAATCTCCACGTATATCAGATATACCAGTGGTATGTGAGTTTTTCGATGTATTTCCGGATGAATTACCAGGATTACCATTAGAAAGAGAGCTGGAGTTCACTATTGATTTAGTGCCGGATACCCAGCCTATCTCTAAACCTCCCTACCAGATGGCACTAGTTGAATTAGAAGAATTAAAGAAACAGTTCCAAGAGTTACTTGACAAGGGTTTTATTAGACCAAGTGTGTCTCCTTGGGGTGCTCCGATACTGTTTGTGAGAAAGAAAGATGGTAGTCTCCGGTTATGCATCGACTATAGGTTACTAAATAAGGCTACAGTTAAGAATAAGTATCCCCTGCCAAGAATAAATGATTTGTTTGATCAACTGAAAGGGGCTTTAGTGTTTTCTAAGATTTATCTGAGATCGGGCTATCATCAGTTGAGAATTAGGAAGGAAGATGTACCGAAGATGGCATTTAGAACCCGATATGGCCATTTCGAGTTTCTGGTGATGCCTTTCGGTTTGACTAATGCCCCTGCCGCATTTATGAATTTGATGAATGATGTATTTCGGGAGTATTTGGATAAATTTTTGATTGTTTTTATAGATGATATTCTAGTATATTCTAAGTCCCGGGAGGAGCACGAGCAGCATCTGAGGATTGTGCTCCAGACTCTCCAAGATAAGCAGCTTTATGGGAAGCTTAGTAAGTGTGAATTTTAGTTGGATCGGATAGCTTTCCTTGGCCATGTGGTATCTAAGGACGGGGTGTCAGTTGATCCATCCAAGATTGAGGCAGTACTCCAATGGGAGAGACCGAAAACAGTGACTGAGATTCGGAGTTTTTTGGGATTGGCAGGGTACTATAGGAGGTTTGTGGAGAGTTTTTCTCGGATTGCAGCCCCATTGACTAAGCTTACATGCAAAGGAATTCCGTTTGAATGGTCAAGTCAGTGTGAGCAGTGTTTTCAGGAGCTCAAGCAAAGATTAACTACAGCACCAATCCTAACCATTCCGAGTGGATCTGGAGGCTTCGTTGTATACAGTGATGCTTCCAGTCAGGGTTTAGGTTGTGTGCTAATGCAACATGGTAGAGTAGTCGCGTATGGTTCACGCCAGCTTAGAGACCATGAGTGCAACTACCCTACGCATGATTTAGAGTTAGTCGCAGTCGTTTTTGCTCAAAAGATATGGCGGCATTATCTGTATGGTGAGAAGTTCCAGATCTTTACTGACCATAAGAGTTTGAAGTATCTATTCGATCAGAAGGAACTTAACATGAGGCAGAGACGTTGGATAGAGCTTCTTAAGGATTATGACTGCGAGATTCTGTACCATCCGGGCAAGGCGAACGTAGTTGCAGATGCTCTAAGCAGAAAGAGCATGGTTTCTGTTATGATGGTTAGAGAATGGGAATTGCTGGAGCAGTTCACCGAGCTCAATGTCAGTGTTGAAACAGTAGATGTCGGGTTTATGGCTAGCCTTCAAATTGAGCCAAGTATCTTAGATCAGATTAGGTCAGGGCAGAGAAATGATCAGAGGCTATTAGACATGGTTAGCCAAGCAGAGCAAGAATTGCAGTCAGAATTTACGGTCAGTGATGATAGGTTATTGAGATTTAAGGGCCGTATATGTGTTCCAAATGATGATATCCTAAGACAAAGGATTTTAAAAGAGTCCCATTGTTCTCGTTACACTATGCACCCAGGCAGTACTAAGATGTACCATGACTTGCGTAGGGTGTATTGGTGGATTGGAATGAAACGAGACGTAGCAGAGTTTGTGGCCAAATGTTTGACCTGTCAGCAGATAAAGGTTGAGCACCAGAAGCCAGCAGGACTACTTAAGTCTTTACCGGTGCCTACCTGGAAATGGGAGCACATTACGATGGATTTTATTATGGGCTTACCGAGGACCCGGAGAGGTCATGATGCGATCTGGGTTATTGTTGATAGATTGACTAAGAGTGCCCATTTTCTTGCCATTAAGAGCATAGATTCACTGAGTACATTGGCAGACTTGTATGTTAGCGAGATTGCTCGATTACATAGGACTCTCGTGAGCATCACTTCTGATAGAGATTCCAGGTTCACCTCTTGATTTTAGACTCATTTTCAGGAAGCCATGGGATCTCAATTACATTTGAGCACCGCCTACCATACTCAGACAGACGGTCAGTCCGAGCGGACTATTCAGACCTTAGAGGATATGTTGAGGGCATGTGCATTAGATTTTAAGGGTTCATAGGATGACCACTTGCCTCTCGCAGAGTTTGCCTATAATAATAGTTATCATGCCAGCATCGAAATGGCACCATACGAGGCTCTATATGGCAGGAAATGTAGACTCCCAGTAGCTTGGGAAGAAGTGGGTGACCGTAAGATTTTAGCCCCCGATCTTGTTGAGGAGGCAACTAAGAGTGTTCAGATTATTTGTGATAGACTCAAGGTTGCCCAAAGTAGACAGAAGAGTTATGCGGATGTACGTAGACAGCCACTTGAATTTCAGGTTGGGGACTCTGTATTTGTGAAAGTATCTCCGAGCAAGGGTATCATGTGCTTTGGAAAGAAAGGAAAGTTAAGTCCTCGTTTTATTGGTCCATTTGAGATATTGGAGAGAGTTGGGGATGTTGCTTACCGGTTAGCTTTACCACCACAGCTTTCTGGTATACATAACGTCTTCCATGTCTCTATGTTAAGGAAATATCATCCGGATCCCTCCCATGTTATCGAGTACACACCATTGGATATTCAGGGAGATATGAGCTATGTTGAGCAGCCAATTCGGATTCTTAACAGAAAGGAAAGGGTACTTCGATCTAAAACTATTCCATTGGTTAAGATTCTCTGGCAGCACCACACAACAGAGGAAGCTACGTGGGAGCTAGAGAGCCTCATGAGAGAAAAGTACCCGCACTTGTTTGATGGACCAGCTTGAATTTGGCGGACCAAATTCTTATAAGGTGAGGAGAATGTGAGAATTTGTTATCTTATACTGTGGATGTGCCTTTATATGAATTAATTATCGATAAAGAAATTTTGATAATATTTTGAGGAATTAAATATATAAGAATAATGTCTCTCATATAGAAAAATTTTAAATCCTAGATGAAAAATATAGATATGGAAAATACTACATATAAGATGGAATAAATAATTAAATGAATGTTGGAAAATTCTGATTTGGATAAATCAGAAAAATGGTGCGGCATGAAGAAACAAAGAATACACAAAATAAAGTCTACCTCACGTGTTTCATAGGTTGACAGAAATTAGCACTAGTCTTGGTTATTTTCTTACTACACTGAAGGATGAACAAATAACAAGGCAAGAAATGAAAAAGCAAGGAAAAGATAGGAAGACTTATTAGCTTGCAAATTCTGACTTGGAAAGTCAAGATGTGTGGCTGCATGGAGAAAAAGAAATATAACAGAAAAGAAGTGTAGTTCGGTTGGAAGATAAGCACTATAAAAACAAAAGAAAAGACATAGACAATTAAGAAGGCTTTTAATGAGGGCTGCTAAAGTCAAGTTAAAATATTCCTTTTGCTTTGGTTTTATTCACGTTGTAACCCTCATCTTCAACCCTCATCACCGAAAAAAACTTCTTCTCGGTTGAGTATGTCGAGTAACCTTCTTCTCCATAGCAGAACCTATGAGTTCTTCAGTAAATAAAACAAGTTTCTTTAGGAAAGTTAAACCTTGACTCAAGAATATTAAAACCACAAGAAACATTAGCCAAAAGCCTCCAAACAGAGACTGAATCAACGTGGACAGATTCTTCCCTGTATAGGTAATTTCCAACATCAGCTTTTAAGTTTTTTTTTTTTAGTCCTTTAATCATGGCTGTGGTGAAGTAAAATAAGATGTTTATAGCATGATTTTGAAATAAGTACATATATAAATGAAGTCTAGAGGTTTGGTCGTGAGAGTTCAAAGAAGAAGAGATGATGTTGATGATGAGGATTCATGTGGAAAAAGGAAAAACAAGCAGGAAGTTGATAACCAAAACAGTCATGAAAGGTGTAAAAGGGAATAAAAACGTAGACTGGGATGTAGGTAGGGTTAAGTGAGTTGAGATGAAAGAAGAAAAATAAATAAGCTAAGGTTTTATATGGTCAAGATGATGGTCAATTTTTTGGAATACCAAATTGTACCCAAGTCGCCTCCTATTTTTCCTAAGTAAAAAAATATAGATTATTTCAAATGCATACGAGTTTTTATATGTTTTAAATTACATAATATTATATGTTATTTACTGTATTTATTTTACATAAATTGATTTACATGAAGTAACCTACTTAATCTGATTTACATGAAATAATTTACATGAAACGATTTACATGAAACAAGTTACCTAAAATGATTTACATGAATTGTCTTATATGAAATGATTTTAAGAAATTAATGTCTCCCTGAAGATCGTGCAAACGAAATAGTGATGATTAGGTTGGGAGATGTCCCTAACCTTCCCTTTACATGATATGACTGTGGGAGTTATGGTCAAACCCACAGGTTTACGCAGTGAGCACCTGACTAGTGCGAACTATGAGTGATTGACTGTGGCCATTGTTACGAGGTCCTTACGGGGATACGAGGTCCTTTCGGGGATACGAGATTTTGCATGAATCTCTGGAATATATATTTTCTTTACTGATATGTGATATCGAATAGAATGACTGAATGATTGATTTACGAGAATAATATATGATTTGACTACAAGTTACGAAAGGAGTAATACAAGTTTAAAAATGATATGTTTTCATGACATATGTGCATTTATCATTTCTTAATGATTTTAGATGAATTGATTTATTGCATTAATGAGAATTTCACATGGTTTTAAAATGTTGTATTATTTATTGAAAGCTCATATCGTTTTATAACATGCTTTTCATATAGATTAAATAAGTTTATTTTTATTTACTGCAGTAGTACAGCTTTTATATATGTTTCTTACTAGGCTTTTCCAAAGCTCACCCCCTTCACTCACCATCCTAGATAGCTCACCAATGTACATACCATCCGCTAGGATAGGATAGTTGAAGAGAAGTACTAGAAGTTTAAAGCACCCAGTAACTAGGTACTTGTAAAGTTTTATATTTATATTCAGACTTATTAATACACACAGATGTTGTTATGATGGGATGTGAATACTGTAATTGTGAAATTTAGGAAAGTACTCGAAAGATTGGGATGTAAATTACTCTTAGATTTATAAACATTATTTAATAGATTTTATTTTGATTTCTTAATTATTAATTACAGTTTAATAAATTTAATGATATAAAGATTAAATGTAACAGAAATGATAAAAGAAAATTTACGTCGGTACCGAACGCAAATAGACTGATACCGAATAATTGAGTATGAAAGACAGAAGTAAAAAGAAAAAATTTAGTTCGAAATTTTTTAATTTCGGATGTTACAAAAGTGGTATCAGAGCAAAGTTTGCATAGTACGTATCGGTGTAAGTAAGCTAGAATTGAGTAACATCCCACACTGCTATGCATAGTCAGAATATAAATTGTGAAAAAGGGTTAAAAAATGGAAGAAAATGTCGACTGATAGAGAAATATTGGTAGCTGATGGAAAGAACAAGAAAGATAGTTATAGATATAGTATGAAAATATTGTGGAGATAGATATTGAATGATCAGAAGTAATTGATAATAATTAATGGAATTAGATTAAGTATAAGTTATTGAGAGTGATTGACGGATTCTAAGTAATTAGAGATTATAGAAAGATCATAATGGAGATAAATTGTATAAATAGAAGTGAGAATTATTAGTGGATGATAGAAAGACTATATAGAAAAATGGACACACATGAATGAGATAGATATTGTATGATCAAGAATGATTGATGGAGGTATGTTATATTTTGAGAATAATAAGAGGATCTTACAAGATACGATTGATGTGGGAATCGACATGGATTGATAAAGGCAAGAAGATTGATAGTAAATCGAGTGAACAGTATATGAGAATATTGATATAAAAGAGTGAAAGGACTGACTAAATATCGAAATTAACAAGTCCTAAGGTACTGTTACGTCCTCTTTTAATACAATTACCAACTAACTTTTTCTTTCACATAAGATTGGTTAGGCTGTTTGTCGGGTCATCTTTCCCTCTTCTTATACCTCATAGTTAATCGCTTAACATGGCAATCTCAACTTTAATGGAAAAGTATTTTTCATATATACACATGAGTTTAAAACTTTCATTTAAATACATACTAATCCCTGTAACACTTTACATCCCCAACATGGTCTCATATACATCACAGTTCTATACCATAGCTGAAGTACATAACAAAATGATTATACCTTCAAGGAATTGGAACGTGCCTCGAAGGAATACGATACAATCCAAAATATACGCTCTTCTACCGAGAGCGGAAATCACTGCAAATAGTCTGGTTGGAAAAATAAATGAGTGAGTTTACGCTCAGTAAGGAGTATATATAAAAGAGTGTAGTATGCCGCTATATGCAAGTTTCCTACTTAGCTCTATCCTATCGTGTAGGATCCTTAATTGCATTGATAGTTCGAAAGGAAGGGATTGTTATAAAACAGATACCAAATAAAATATGAGTTCGTCAAATACCAAGTAAACATATAATCCAATCTTATAAATCACTTACATATATTCAATTAATTCAAATATTTGCATATACATCAAATCATTTGATATCACATATACAAATAACTTCAAATAGACTGGAGAGACGATTAACATTCAGTAGAATCATGCACCAAATAAATCCTGTAAGGGATGCACATATAAAGTGGCGTACTAACGTATGGGCCAGGGCTCCTCCCTTAAGCCAAACACATATAAGAGACAAATAGCCATAGTCAATAATCCACAGTGAACACTAGTCAGGTGACAATTGTGGTGCTGAGGACGTGACTAAGGTCTCACAGCCAAATACAAATAATATGCATGATCACCAAAGGAGTCAACAATCTCAAAACATTTGTTATTAAATTATTACTTTTTGAAAACCATTGATATTCATAAACATTCTTATACACCTTATTGGTAATACAAATACACTTATATAAAATAGGCTTTAAAACACTATTTTCAAAGAGGACAGTTGACTACACTTTTAGGGCAGTCAACTGTTATGACACATATCGATTTAATAAATTTATTTTCTTTTTAAAATTCAGATATTTGAAAATTTGAAGGCAAGTAGGGCAGTCGACTGGTGTGCAAACAGAATGCTTTTTGAGAAAATACAATCGACTGGCTTTATAACGGTCGATTGGTGCATAAACAGAATGCTTCTGGAAAAATGGCAGTTGACTGCTATATAGGGCAGTCGACTGTTTTAAGCCAATTTTAGAAATAAGTACGTCACAGCTGTTTCTGGGCAGTCAGCTGCTATTTAAGGCAGTCGGCTGCCCCTAGACAAAATCAAAGTAGGAGAAAAACTGAGATTTAAACCCCCTGCACTTATAAAACAGTTTAATTTACTTTCCAGCCATTCAACCACATGCAGACATAGTCACCCTACGTCTATTACATATATTCCTTATCTCAAATAATTCAGCAACGCAGTAGCTTGTTGCACCAACAAATTTTCCTTCACTTTTTCAAAGTTGCAAAAACCATAATAACCATTAACAAATCAGACCTCTACTTAAATCAAACCTTTCTAACACTTCTTTTAACACCTAAACTTCATCTTAAAACCTTTAAGAAGCACAAACCCTCTCTTGACCAAACCCTTAAAAACCTTTACAATTGATCTTATTTCATTTCAAGGCTATAAACGTTTTATACCAACTCAACACAACTCCAAACTTTGCATAGAATTGAAAGAAACAACTTCTTCTCTTACCTTTGTTAATAGCCCAAAATAACAACAACAAAATACTCCTCAAAGCCTTAGATTAAGCCCTCCAAATTATAGGTATAGTTAGAGCTAGGGATAAGGAACAATTTTCCTTAAAGAAGCTTAGCAATTCAAGTAGGGAAAATGGTAGTTCTACAAGGTGAGTGTAAAGGAAACTTGGAAAATTTTGAGAGAAAGAACAACAATGGCAGCTAACCCCTTATTGGTGTAGATGATGAAAATGCAATTCCATTTAATTGATATTTATCCATTTAAACATCATCTTTGACCGTTGACCCTTTGACCATTTAATTGCTCTTATTCCTTTCATGTCCCACATCTCACTTCAATATATTAAGGTTTTATAATTATTTTCACATAATCATAATATTCTCATATAATAGAAGTCAAATCTTTGACTTTAAGGGCATACGTTAGGTCGCAATAGGGGTGAAATGACTAAAATACCCCTAACGGTACTATTATTTAATTTTTGACAGTTCCACTGGATTCAGTTTATGGCTTGGCATGGCCTAAGACATCTTCACTCGATGATTTATCTATGCCCGTCTATTGCTCAAAAGTCAAACTATATTGACTGTTATTTAAAAATATTCTTCCAGCCTATGGACAAAAACATCATTTCTATATTTGTTTCATATAACCAAAGTATACTTAAACAAAGGAATTTCAGGAAGTTGTCTTCTTACCACTTAGGTATTTTGAGCTCACGATTCACATTTTACCACTTCAAGATCCGTCCGAATTAAAGATATTATTGTGGGGCCCACTTGGTACATTTCCTCTTTTACCTATAATACACAATACATCTTCTCAATATAATTTATCCAATCATTCTAGCTTGGGATACTATACAAATATGGAAAGGTTAAAGGAAATTGTGGATTTCACCATCTCCCTACCTTTAAGAATTTGGTCTTCCAAATTTGAATTAGGCTATCGCTAAAATATTTTAGGATATTTCTTTTTCATTAAGCTCTCTTGCTCTCATGTGGCTTCTTTTGTAATATGATACTACCAGAGACCCTTGACTAATGGAATTATCTTAGATCGTAACAATTTCTCTTTCATCCAAAATCCATACCGGTTTCTCCATATAGCTGATGTCCTCTCGAATCTCCAAAGGTTCATATTCTATGACATGAGATTAATTCGAAAGATACTTTCGAAGCATGGACACGTGGAAGACAATATGTACTCCCGATAGCTCTGGAGGTAATGCTAATCGGTATGCAACATCTCCCACACAGTCTAAGATTTCAAATGGCCCAATATATCAAGGACTAAGTTTACCCCTTTTACCAAACCTCATGATTCCTATGGACGGAGAAACCTTCAAAAATGCTGAATCCCCAACAAAAAACTCAAGTGGTCTATATCGAGCATCTAGGATTAACTCTTTTGTCAACTCTAAGCTGTCTTAAGTCTTTGACAAATCAGCTTAACATCCTCAGAAGCCTGCTCAACTAGATCTGGGGCCAATAACTTGCGCTCACCCAATTCTTCCCACCCAATCGGGGATTGACATCTTCTACCATATAAAGCTTTATATGACGCCATCCCAATACTTAAGTGATAGCTATTGTTGTAAGCAAACTCGGCTAATGGTAGATGATCGTCCCAAGAGCCTTTGAAATCCAAAGCATAGGCTCTCAACATATCATAGAGCATTTGACTGGTGTGCTCAGACTGACCATTAGTCTAAGGATGGAAAGCCGTGCTAAAGTTCAACTGAGATCCAATAGATGTTCCCAGAAATGAGAAGTGAACCTGGAATCTCTGTCGGAGGTAATGCTCGCTAGAACCCCATGCAATCGAATAATCTCCTTGACATATAAATTTGCGAAAGTGCTAAGTGAGTCTGTAGCTTTGATAAGTAGGAAGTGAGTGGACTTAGTTAATCGATCCACAATCACCCAAATGCTATCATGACTCCTTTTGGTCCGAGGCAATCCCATAACAAAATCCATCATAATGTACTCTTATTTCCACATAGGTATAGGCAGAGGCTGTAACAAACCGGTTGGTCTTTGGTGCTCTACCTTAACCTGCTAGCACGTGAGACACTTCACCACAAATTTTGCTACGTCTCTTCTCATGCCAGTCCACCAATACACCTTGCATAAATTATGATACATCTTAGTATTCCCCGAGTGCAAAGTGTACTTAGTGGAGTGTGCTTTAGTCAAAATCAACTTCTTCAGCTCTTTATCATCAAGAACACATATACGATTCTTAAACCTCAAAATTCCATCACTATCAATGCAAATTCTGATGGCATACCGGATTGAATCTGATTCACCACCTCGATACACTTAACATCCGCCCTTTGAGTAACCCGAAAACTATCCATCAACTTTAGCTCAATCATCAAACTGGCTATCATCCCATAACACTCAAAAGGTGTAACATTTAGGCTGATGCTTGCAAACTGCTCAAGCAACTCATACTCTTGGACCATCATATAAGACACTATTCCCACACGTTTCCTGCTCAGAGTATCTACCACAACATTGACCTTTCTTGGGTGGTACAGGATCTCACAATCATAATCCTTTAGAAGCTCGAGCCATCTCTTCTGTCTCATGTTCAACTCCCTCCGAGATAACAGGTACTACAAACTCTTATGATCCGTAAAAACTTGAAACTTCTTGTCATACAAGTAATGCCACCAAATCTTTAGAGCAAATACCACTGCAGCTAACTCCAAGTCAGTAGTCGGGTATTTCTTCTCATGGTCCTTTAATTGGCGAGAACCATATGCAACTACCTTACCATGCTGCATTAACACACAACCCAGACCTTGTGCGGAGGCATCACTGTATATGAAAAAACCTTCAAAACCATTCAGAAAGGTGAGAATAGGTGCAGTAGTTGGCCTGCACTTCAACTCTCGGAAACTACACTCCCAGGCATCATCCCACTCAAACTTCACATCTTTTGCGTTAAGCGCGTCAAGGGCGCAACTAACCTCAAAAAACCCTCTACAAATTGTCGGTAATAGCTAGCTAGACCCAAGAAACTCCTAATCTCTGTCACTGTTTTCGGTCTCTCCCACTGTACAACAGCTTCAATCCTCATTGGATCAACCGAAACACCATCTTTACAGACTATATGACCCAAAAAGGAGATTTAATCTAGCCAAAAATCACACTTACTTAACTTGGCATACAATCCTCAATCTCTGAAGGTCTGCAGGACCATCCGAAGATGTTGCTCATGCTCTTCCGGGGATCTTGAATACACCAATATGTCATCGATCAAAACAATGACAAACTGGTCCAAGTATGGTTTGATCACATCGTTCATCAAGTTCATAAATGCTGCAGGGGCATTGGTTAGACCAAACGGCATCACTAGGAATTCATAATGGTCATACCGTGTCCTGAATGTCGTCTTAGGGATATCCTCACTCCGATCTTCAATTGATGATATCTCGATCTTAAGTCTATTTTGGAGAAGACTTGTGTACCTCGAAGCTAATAAAAAAGATCATCAATCCTGGGAAGAGGGTACTTGTCTTGATTGTGACTCTATTCAACCATTAGTAGTCAATGCAAAGCCTTAAGCTGCCGTCTTCTTCCGAACAAATAGCACAGGAGCACCCCACGGGGATACGCCGGGTTGTATGAACCCCTTATCTAGTAGCTCCTAAAGTTGTTTTTTAAATTCCTCAAGTTCCACTAAAGCCATCTGATAGGGAGGTCTAGAGATAGCTTCAGTTCCCGGCACCACATCAATGGTAAATTCAACCTCTCTATTCGGAGGAAGTCCTGGAAGTTCATCTGGAAACACATACGAAAAGTCATTGACTACCGAAATTTCATGAAGTTCGAGATGTTTTTGTTCTACGTCTACCACATATGCTATAAATCCTTGACATAACAAACATATTCTATTAAATTCATTTTCAAACAAGTCACTTAACAAATATACTTTTGCATTAAACACTTGCAAAATTTACAACATGGCTAACAGGAGAAGAGAAGATCGCAGTTTTAGCATAACAGTCCAAAATGACATGATTCCTAGCCAACCAATCCATCCCTAATATGACATCAAATCCGTACATATTTAATAGGATTAGGTCAGCTATCGATTCTCTCTCTCCTACCTGTAGCTTACAATTACGATACATTATATCCATCATTTAAGATTCCTTAAATGGAGTACTTATTTGTAAAAAATGTCCTAAAGGTTTAGGTTCAACAGGCAATTTCATAGCAATCATGGGAGATACGAATGAGTGCGTAAAGCCTAAATCAAATAATGCAGTGACATTTATATCAAAAAGATAAATCTTACCCTTAATCACCTCAGATGAAGTATCAGCAAACTCCATATCAATTGCAAATACTCGACCCTGAGTCACGGCTTTCTTTCCTTTCTCTGCAACCATGGCCTTACGCTAAGGCTGGGTGGTCCTCTTTGATTCTTCGGACACCCTTTGAGTAATCTTGAGGCAATCTTTAATCCGATGTCCCTTCTCACCACACCAAAAAACAATCCTCGCTCACCATACGACATGGCTGTGACCCATGAAACCTCCCGCGCATTTTTGCATTACACTCTTCTGCGAGCTAGTGGTACTACCTGCTAAAGGTCGGGATTTCTCATTAATTATCTTAATCCCTATAGATCTATGAGTCCTTTATCCTTCTTACCTCTCCTAAAGGGATATCTATCACTTGAGGCTCTCTCCTCTAAATTTCGCTTCATCTTTTCCTTGCCTTAACCCTTAACTTGGAAATCAGTTTGATGAAACTCATAGTCTTCCTCACACAGCTGAGCCTTACAGACTGCCTCATCATATGTGGTGATATCTAGAAGGTATAGCTTAGACCTGATAGAAGGCCTTAATCCCTCCATAAACCTATAGGTTTTGTGCTCCTCACTCCTCAGAACTTCTGGATCGAATCTGCTCAAGGTAGTGAACTTGGATTCATATTGATCAACTGACATAGTCCCTTGAGTCAAGTTCAGAAACTCCACCTTCAACTTCATTTGAGCAGTGCGTGGGATGTACTGTCTACTGAATGCCTCTAAATATATGTCCCACGTTACCTCTGTATGCCTAGCCTCCAATATGGTCTGTGTGGCCTGCCACCAATGTTCTGCCTCATCCACTAATAAATATGTCGCCAGGCCCACCTTCTCCTTCTCCTTCTCTGAACATGTCATGTACCTGAATAATTTCGTAACCGCCTTAACCCAATTCTCAGCGGCCAATAGATCTTGTCCCCTTTGAACTTAGGCGGATCCAACTTCTTAAATTCTTTAATCAGACCAACACTACAATAAGCATTAGGATCTCGCTTTTTTGGAGCTTAGACTGGTAGGGCAACTCTGGCTGTACTGGTGGAGGTCGCACTGGAGGAGCAGGAGGTATAGGAGGAGCATTCTCAGATGGAATAGGAGGTACTGTAGGTGGGGCTATTAGTGCACTAGTGGCCACATTTGGGAAGTTAGACTTGACTGAGTGAATAGAGTGGCCATCGTCTCGATACTCCGTTTTACTCTCGACAACCGAGATTTCAGGCTACCTGGTGGAGATGGAGGAGGAGGAGGAGACTATGTTGGGGGTGTTTCTACTCGACCTCGTCCTCTTCCTCTACTAGTACCCCTTCTACAAGTGCTCATTCTGCCAACATCACCACAAAATCAAACGATTTAGTATAACTTTAAACAGTTATACCACACATATGTATTCAGACAAGCACAGTACTTGGGGATGTAAACTATTTCTAACCTAATGACATCGACAAACATCAGACTAACCTGTTTTGATACCAATCCTGTAACATCCTGTTATGTCCTCTTTTAATACAATTACCAACTAACTTTTTCTTTCACATAAGATTTGTTAGGCTGTTTGTCAAGTCATCCTTCCCACTTCTTATACCTCATAGTTAATTGCTTAACATGGCGATCTTAACTTTAATGGAAAAGTATTTCTCATACATACACATGAGTTTAAAACTTTCATTTAAATACATACTAATTCCTATAACAATTTACATCCCCAACATGGTCTCATATACATCATAGTTCTGTACTATAGCTGAAGTACATAAAAAATGATTATACCTTTAAGGAATTGGAAGCGTGCCTCGAAGGAATACAGTATAATCCAAAGTATACGCTCCTCTATAGAGAGCGAAAATCACTGCAAATAGTCTGGTTGGAAAAATAAAAGAGTGAGTTTACGCTCAGTAAGGAGTATATATAAAAGAGCATACTATGCCGTTATATGTAGGATTCCTACTCGGCTCTATCATGTCGTGTAGGATCCTTAATTGCATTGATAGTTCGAAAGGAAGGGATTGTTGTAAATTAGATACCAAATAAAATATAAGTTTGTCAAATACCATGTAAACATATAATCCAATCTTATAAATCACTTACATATATTCAAGTAATTCAAATATTTGCAAATACATCAAATCATTTGATATCACATACAAATAACTTCAAATAGACTGGAGAGACGATTAACATCTAGTAGAATCATGCACCAAATAAATCCCGTAAGGGAGGCATATATAAAGTGGCGTACCCACGTATGGGCCAGGGCTCCTCCCTTAAGCCAAACACATATAAGAGACAAATGGCAATAGTCGATAATCCACAATGAACACTAGTTAGGTGACAACTGTGGTCTGAGGACGTGACTAAGGTCTCGCAGCCAAATACAAATAATATGCATGATCACCAAAGGAATCAACAATCTCAAAACATTTGTTATTAAATTATTACTTTTTGAAAACCATTTATATTCAAAAACATTCTTATATACCTTATTGGTAATACAAATACTTATATAAAATAGGCTTTAAAATATTATTTTCAAAGAGGGCAGTCGACTGCTCTTTTAAAGTAATCGACTGTTATGACATATATCGATTTAATAAATTTATTTTCCTTTTAAAATTTTGATATTTGAAAATTTGAAGGCAAGTAGGGCAGTCGACTGGTGTGTAAACAAAATGCTTTTTGAGAAAATACAGTCGACTGGCTCTGTAACGGTCGACTGGTGCACAAACAGAATGCTTCTGGAAAAATGATAGTTGACTGCTATATAGGGCAGTCGATTGTTTTAAGTCGATTTCAAAAATAAGTACGTCAAGACTGTTTCTGGACAGGTAGCTGCTATTTAAGGCAGTTGGCTGCCCCTAGCCAAAATCAAACTAGGAGAAAAACTAAGATTTAAACCCCCTACACTTATAAAATAGTTTAATTTACTTTCCAGCCATTCAACCACATCCAAACATAGTCACCCTACGTCCGTTACATATATTCCTTATCTCAAATGATTCAGAAACGCAGTAGCTTGTTGCACCAACAAATTTTCCTTCACTTTTTCAAAGCTGCAAAAACCATAATAACCATTAACAAATCAGACCTCCATTTAGATCAAACCTTTCTAACACTTCTTTTAACACCTAAACTTCATCTTAAAACCTTTAAGTAGCACAAACCCTCTCTTGACCAAACCCTTAAAAACCTTTACAATTGATCTTATTTCATTTCAAGGCTATAAACATTTTATACGAACTCAACACAACTCTAAACCTTGCATAGAATTGAAAGAAACAACTTCTTCTCTTACCTTTGTTAATAGCCCAAAATAAAAGCAACAAAATACTCCTCAAAGCCTTAGATTCAGCCCTCCAAATTATAGGCATAGCTATAGCTCGAGATAAGGAACAATTTCGTTAAAGAAGCTTAGTGATTCGAGTAAGGAAAATGGGAGTTCTACAAGGTGAGTGTAAAGGAAACTTGGAGAATTTTGAGAGAAAGAACAACAATGGCAGTCGACCCCTTATTGGTGTAGATGATGACAATGCAATTTCATTTAATTGATATTTATCCATTTAAATAGATGATGACAATGCAATTTCATTTAATTGATATTTATCCATTTAAACATCATCTTTGACCATTGACCTTTTGACCATTTAATTACTCTTATTCCTTCCATGTCCCACATCTCACTTTAATATATTAAGGTTTTATAATTATTTTCACATAATCATAATATTCTCATAATATAGAAGTCAAATCTTTGACTTTAAGGGCATACTTAGACCGTAATAGGGGTGAAATGACTAAAATACCCCTAACGGTACGATTATTTAATTTTTGACAGTTCCATTGGATTCAGTCCATGGCTTGGCATGGCCTAAGACATCTTCACTCAATGATTTTTCTATGCCCGTCTATTGGTCAAAAGTTAAACTCTATTGACTGTTATTTAAAAATATTCTTCCAGCTTATGGACAAAATCATCATTGCTATATTTGTTTCATCTAACCAATGTATGCTTAAACAAAGGAATTTCAGGAAGTTGTCTTCTTACCACTTAGGTATTTTGAGCCCACGATTCACATTTTGCCACTTCAAGATCCGTCTGGATTACAGATATTCTTGTAGGGCCCACTTGGTACATTTCCTCTTTTACATATAATGCACAATACAACTTTTTAATATAATTTATCCAATCATTCTAGCTTGGGATACTATACAAATATGGAAAGATTAAAGGAAATTGTGGATTTCACATTCTCCCTACCTTTAAGAATTTGGTCCTCCAAATTTGAATTAGGCTATCACTCAAATAGTTCAGAATATTTCTTTTTCATCAAGCTCTCTAGCTCTCATGTGACTTCTTTTGTAGTATGATACTGCCATAGAACCTTGACTAATGGAATTATCTTAGATCATAACACTTTCTCTTTCCTATCCAAAATTTGAATTGGTTTCTCCATATAGCTCATGTCCTTTCGAATCTCCAAAGGTTCATATTCTATGACATGAGATTAATTCGGAAGATACTTTTGAAGCATGGACACATGGAAGACATTATGAACTCCCGATAGCTCTCGAGGTAGTGCTAATCGGTATGCAACATCTCCCACATGGTCTAAGATTTCAAATGGCCCGATATAGCGAGGACTAAGTTTACCCTTTTACCAAACCTCATGATTCTTTTGGATGGAGAAACTTTCAAAAATACCGAATCCCCAACAGAAAACTCAAGTGGTCTACGTCGAGCATCGGCATAACCCTTTTGTCGGCTCTGAACTGTCTTAAGTCTTTGACAAATCAGCTTAACGTCCACAGAAACCTGCTCGACTAGATCTGGGGCTAATAACTTGCGCTCACCTACTTCTTCCCACCCAAACGGGGATCGACACCTTCTACCATATAAAGCTTTATATGGTGCCATCCTAATACTTAAGTGATAGCTATTGTTGTAAGCAAACTGGGCTAATGGCAGATGATCGTCCCAAGAGCCTTTGAAATCCAAAACATAGGCTCTTAACATATCATCGAGCGTCTGAATGGTGCGCTCAGACTAACCATCAGTCTAAGGATGGAAAGTCGTGCTAAAGTTCAACTGAGATCCCATGCATGTTCCCAGAAATGAGAAGTGAACTTGAAATCTCTGTCAGAGGTAATGCTCGCTAGAACCCCATGCAATCGAACAATCTCTTTAACATATAAATTTGCCAAAGCGCCAAGTGAGTCTGTAACTTTGATAGGTAGGAAGTGAGTGGACTTAGTTAATCGATCCACAATCACCCAAAGGCTATCATGACTCCTTTTGGTCCGAGGCAATCCGATAACAAAATCCATCATATTGTACTCCCATTTCCACATAGGTATAGGCGGAAGTTGTAACAAATCGGCTGGTCTTCGGTGCTCTGCCTTAACCTGCTGGCACGTGAGACACTTCACCACAAATTCTGCTACGTCTCTTTTCATGCCAGTCCACCAATACACTTTGCATAAATTATGATACATCTTAGTATTCCCCGAGTGCAAAGTGTACTTAGTGGAGTGTGCTTCAGTCAAAATCAACTTCTTCAACTCTTTATCATCAAGAACACATATACGAATCTTAAACCTCAAAATTCCACCACTACCAATGCCATTCGAATGGCATACCTGATTGAATTTGATTCACCGCCTCGATGCACTTAACATCCTCCCTCTGAGTAACCCGAATACTATCCATCATCTCTGGCTCAATCATCAAACTGGCTATCATCCCATAACACTCAAAGGGTGTAACATTTAGGCTGATGCTTGCAAACTGCTCAAACAAATCATACTTTCGGACTATCATATAAGACACTATTCCCACATGTTTCCTACTTAGAGCATCTGCCACCACATTGGCCTTTCTCAGGTGGTACAGGATCTCACAATCATAATCTTTCAGAAGCTCGAGCCATCTCCTATGTCTTATGTTCAACTCCCTTTGAGAGTACAGGTACTTCAAACTCTTATGATCCATAAAAACTTGAAACTTCTTGTCATACAAGTAATGCCGCCAAATCTTTAGAGCAAATACCACTGCAGCTAACTCCAAGTCATGAGTCAGGTAGTTATTCTCATGGTCCTTTAATTGGCGAGAAACATATGCAACTACCTTACCATGCTGTATTAACACACAACCCAGACCATCTGCAGAGGCATCACTGTATACGGAAAAACCTCCAGAACCATTCGAAATGGTGAGAATAGGTGCAGTAGTCAGCTCACACTTCAACTCTCGGAAACTACACTCGCAGGCATCATCCCTCTCAAACTTCACATCTTTACGCACTAAGTGCGTCATGGGCGCAGCTAACCTCGAAAACCCTTCTACAATTCGTCGGTAGTAGCTGGCTAGACCCATGAAACTCCTAGTCTTTGTCACTGTTTTTGATCTCTCCCACTGTACAACAGCTTCAATCTTCATTGGATCAACTGAAACACCATCTTTACTGACTATATGACCTAAAAAGGAGATTTGATCTAGCCAAAAATCACACTTACTTAACTTGGCATACAATCCTCGATCTCTGAAGGTCTGCAGGACCATCCGGAGATGCTGCTCATTCTCTTCCTGGGATCTTGAATACACTAATATGTCATCAATCAAAACAATGACAAATTGGTCCAAGTATGGTTTGATCATATCGTTTATCAAGTTCATAAATGCTGCGGGGGCATTGGTTAGACCAAACGGCATCACTAGGAATTCATAATGGTCGTACCGTGTCCTAAATGCTGTCTTAGGGACATCCTCACTCCGAATCATCAATTAGTGATATCTCGATCTCAAGTCTATTTTGGAGAAGACTTGTGCACCCCGAAGCTGATAAAAAAGATCATCAATCTTGGGAAAAGGGTACTTGTTCTTGATTGTGACTCTATTCAACCATCGGTAGTTAATGCAAAGCCTTAAGATGCCATCCTTCTTCCAGACAAATAGCACAGGAGTACCCCACGGGGATACGCCAGGTCATATGAACCCCTTATCTAGTAGCTCCTGGAGTTGCTTCTTTAATTCCTCAAGTTCCACTAAAGCCATCCGATAGGGAGGTCTAAAGATAGGTTTAGTTCCCGGCACCACATCAATGGTAAATTCAATCTCCCTACCCGGAGGAAGTCTTGGAAGTTCGTCCGGAAACACATCGAAAAAGTCATTGACTACCGGAATTTCATGAAGTTTGGGATGTTTCTGTTCTACATCTACCACATATGCTATAAATCCTTCACATAACAAACATATTCTATTAAATTCATTTTCAAACAAGTCACTTAATAAATATACTTTTGCATTAAACACTTGCAAAATTTACAACATGGCTAACAGGAGAAGAGAAGATCATAGTTTTAGCATTACGGTCCAAAATGACATGATTCCTATCCAACCAATCTATCCCTAATATGACATCAAATCCGTACATATTTAATAGGATTAGGTCAGCTATCGATTCTCTCTCTCCTACCTGTAGCTTACAATTACGATACATTATAACTGTCATTTGAGATTCCCTAAATGGAGTATTTATTTGTAACAAATGTCTTAAAGGTTTAGGTTCAACAGGCAATTTCATAGCAATCATGGGAGATACGAATGAGTGCGTAGAGCCTGGATCAAATAATGCAGTGACATTTATATCAAAAAGATAAATCTTACCCTTAATCACCTCAGATGAAGTATTAGTAGACTCTTTATCAATTGCAAAAACCCGACCCTGAGTCACGACTTTCTTTCCTTTTTCTGCAATCGTGGCCTTACGCTGAGGCTGGTGGTCTTCTCTGATTCCTCAGACACCCTTTGAGTAATCTTGGGACAATCTTTAATCCGATATCCCTTCTCACCACACCAAAAACAAGCCTCGCTCGCCATACGGCATGGCTGTAACCCATGAAACCTCCTGCAATGCTCGCATTTCTACATTACACTCTTCTGCGAGCTAGTGATACTACCTGCTGAAGATCAGGATTTCTCATCAGCTATCTTAATCTCGATAGATCTAGGAGTCCCTTTATCCTTCTTACCTCTCCTAAAGGGATATCTATCACTTGAGGCTATCTCCTCTAACTTTTGCTTCATCTTTTCCTTGCCTTTACCTTTAGCTCGAAAATCAGTTTGATAAAACTCATAGTCTTGCTTACACAGCTGAGCCTTACGGACTGTCTCATCATATGTGGTGATATCTAGAAGATATAGCTTAGACTTGATAGAAGGCCTCAATCCCTCCATAAACCTGTAGGTTTTGTGCTCCTCACTCCTCAGAACTTCTGGATTGAATCTACTCAAGGTAGTGAACTTGGACTCATATTGATCAACTGACATAGTACCATGAGTCAAGTTCAGAAACTCGACCTTCAACTTCATCTGAGCAGTGAGTGGGATGTACTGTCTATTGAATGCCTTTAAAAGTATGTCCCATGTTACCTCTGGATGCCTAGCCTCCAATATGGTCTGTGTGGATTGCCACCAATGTTCTGCCTCGTCCATTAATAAATATGTCACCAGGCCTACCTTCTCCTTCTCTGAACATGTCATGTACTTGAATAATTTGGTAACCGCCTTAACCCAATTCTCTACGGCCAATGGATCTCTGTCCCCTTTGAACTTAGGCGGATCCAGCTTCTTAAATTCTTTAATCAGACCAACAGACCAACACTACAATAAGCATTAGGATCTCGCCTTTCTGGAGCTTAGACTGGTGGGGGCAACTTTGGCTGTGCTGGTGGGGGCCACATTGGAGGAGTAGGAGGTATAGGAGGAGCATTCTCAAATGGACTAGGAGGTACTGTAGGTGGGGCTATTGGTGCATTAGTGGCCACTTTGGGGAAGTTAGACATGAACTGATTGAATAGAATGGCCATCGTCTCGATACTCCGCTCTACTCTCGACAATCGGGAGTTCAAGTTACCTGGTGGAGATAGAGGAGGAGACTGTGTTGGGGGCGTTTCTACTTGACCCCGTCCTTTTCCTCTACTAGTACCCCTTCTACAAGTGCTCATTCTACTAATATCACCACAAAATCAAACGATTTAGTATAACTTTAAACAGTTATACCACGCATATGTATTCAGACAAGTACAGTACTTGGGGATGTAAACTATTTCTAACCTAATGACATCGACAATCATCAGACTAACCTATTATGATACCAATCCTGTAACATCCTATTACGTCTTCTTTTAATACAATTACCAACTAACTTTTTCTTTCACATAAGATTGGTTAGGCTGTTTGTAGGGTCATCCTTCCCTCTTCTTATACCTCATAGTTAATTGCTTAACATGGCGATCTCAGCTTTAATGGAAAAGTATTTCTCATACATACACATGAGTTTAAAACTTTCATTCAAATACATACTAATTCCTATAACAATTTACATCCCCAACATGGTCTCATATACATCAGAGTTCTGTACCATAGTTGAAGTACATAAAAAATGATTATACCTTTAAGGAATTGGAAGCGTGCCTCGGAGCAATACGATACAATCCAAAATATACGCTCCTCTATTGAGAGCGAAAGTCACTGAAAATAGTCTGGTTGGAAAAATAAAGGAGTGAGTTTACGCTCAGTAAGGAGTATATATAAAGGAGCATACTATGTCGCTATATGTAGGTTTCCTACTTGGCTCTATCATGTCGTGTAGGATCCTTAATAGCTTTGATAGTTCGAAAGGAAGGGATTGTTATAAAACATATACCAAATAAAATATGAATTCGTCAAATACCATGTAAACATATAATCCAATCTTAGAAATCACTTACATATATTCAAGTAATTCAAATTTGCATATACATGAAATCATTTGATATCACATATACAAATAACTTCAAATAGATTAGAGAGACGATTAACATCCAGTAGAATCATGCACCAAATAAATCACATAAGGGATGCACATATAAAGTAGCGTAACCACGTATGGGCTAGGGCTCCTCCCTTAAGCCAAAAACATATAAGAGACAAATGGCCATAGTTGATAATCCACAGTGAACACTAGTCAGGTGACAACTGTGGTGCTGAGGACGTGACTAAGGTCTCGCAGCCAAATACAAATAATATGCATGATCTCCAAAGGAATCAACAATCTCAAAACATTTGTTATTAAATTATTACTTTTTGAAAACCATTGATATTCATAAACATTCTTATATACCTTATTGGTAATACAAATACTTATATAGAATAGGCTTTAAAACATTATTTTCAAATAGGGCAATTGATTGCTCTTTTAGGGCAGTCGACTGCTATGACATATATCAATTTAATAAATTTATTTTGTTTTTAAAATTCAAACATTTGAAAATTCGAAGGCAAGTAGGGCAGTTGATTGGTCAAATAGGGTAGTCGACTGGTGCGCAAACAGAATGTTTTCCTAGAAAATGCAGTCGAGTGGCTCTATGGCGGTTGACTGGTGTGCAAACAGAATGCTTCTGGAAAAATTACAGTCGACTGCTATATAGGGCAATCGACTGTTTTACGTCAGTTTCGAAAATAAGTACGTAATAGCTGTTTCTGGGCAGTTAGTTGCTATTTAAGGCAGTCGGCTGACCTAGCCAAAATTGAACAAAGAGAAAAGTCGGGATTTAAACCCCCCTACACTTATAAAATAGTTTAATTTACTTTCCAGCCATTCAACCACATGCAGACATAGTCACCCTACGTTCTTTACCTATATTCCTTACCTCTAATAAGTAAAAAATGCAGTAGCTCGTTGCACCAACAAATTTTCCTTCACTTTTTCAAAGCTACAAAACCATAATAACCATTAACAAATCAAACCTCCACTTAGATCAAACATTTCTAACACTTCTTTTAACACCTAAGCTTCATCTTAAAACCTTTAAGTACCATAAACCCTCTCTTGACCAAACCTTTAAAAACCTCTACCATTGATCTTATTTCATTTCAAGGCTATAAACATTTTATACCAACTCAACACAACTCCAAACCTTAGATAGAATTGAAAGAAACAACTTCTTCTCTTACCTTTGTTAATAGCCCAAAATAACAGCAACAAAATACTCCTCAAAGCCTTAGATTTAGCCCTCCAAATTACATGTATAGCTAGAGTTAGGGATAAAGAACAATTTTTGTTAAAGAAGCTTAGTGATTCGAGTAAGGAAAATGGGAGTTCTACAAGATGAGTGTAAAGGAAACTTGGAGAATTTTGAGAGAAAGAACAACAATGACAGTCGACCCCTTATTGTTGTAGATGATGACAATGCAATTTCATTTAATTGATATTTATCCATTTAAACATCATCTTTTACCATTGACCTTTTAACCATTTAATTGCTCTTATTCCTTCCATGTCCCACATCTCGCTTTAATATATTAAGGTTTTATAATTATTTTCACATAATCATAATATTCTCATAATAAGAAGTCAAATCTTTGACTTTAAGGGCATACGTTAGGCGGTAATAGGGGTGAAATGACTAAAATACCTTTAATGGTACGATTATGTAATTTTTGATAGTTCCACTGGATTCAGTCCATGGCTAGGCATGGCCTAAGACATCTTCACCCGATGATTTATCTACGCCAGTCTATTGGTCAAAAGTCAAACTAAATTGACTGTTATTTAAAAATATTCTTCCAGCCTAAGGACAAAATCGTCATTTCTAGATTTGTTTCATATAACCAAAGTATACTTAAACAAAGGAATTTCAGGAAGTTGTCTTCCTACCACTTAGGTATTTTGAGCCCACGATTCACATTTTACCACTTCAAGATCCATCCGGATTACAGATATTCTTGTGGGGCCCACTTGGTACATTTCCTCTTTTACCTATAATACACAATACAACTTCTTAATATAATTTATCCAATCATTCGAGCTTGGGAAACTACACAAATATGGAAAGGTTAAAGGAAATTGTGGATTTCACATAGGGAGGATGTGAAGACCCCAATTTTCTTATATTTGATATAAGTTATAGAGTGTAGAATTTAAAAAGAAAATATTAGCTGTTAAAATAATTAAATAAAGGAAACGCTCTTGGGACGATCATCATCTACTGGTAGAATTCACCTATAATAATAGTTATCATTCTAGTATCAATATGGCACCTTATGACGCTTTGCATGGTCGAAGATATCATTCCCTCATTGCATGGGAAGAAATGGGCGACAGGAAAAATTTTAACTCCTGATTTAGTTGAGCACCCTTCTAAAGATGTTCAGCTAATATGTGACAGATTGAAGACTGTTGAGAGTTGATAGAAAAGTTATGCAGATGTCAGACGCCGACCTTTGGAGTTTGCTGTGAGAGATTCAGTGTTTCTAAAAGTTTCACCTTCTAAGGGGATCGTGAGATTTGGAAAGAAAGGCAAATTGAGTCTGCTGTATATCGTACCTTTCGAGATTTTAGATCGAGTGGGAAACATGGCATATTAGTTAGCATTACCACTAGAGCTATCCAATGTACATAATGTCTTCCACGTGTCAATGCTTTGGAGGTATTATCTAGATCCATCTTACGTAATTCAGTATAAATCGTTGGAGATCAAAGAAGATATGAGTTACTTGGAGAAACTGGTACGGATCTTAGATCGAAAAGAGAAAGTACTACACTCTAAGACGATTCCTCTGGTTAAGGTTCTCTAGTAGTACCACACCAAAAAGAGAGCTAACTAGGAGTTAGAGAGCCTGATGAAGGAAAAATATCCAGAGTTATTGTCGAATAGGTTTGATCAAATTTAGAGGACCAAATTTCTCAAGGTAAGAAGGATGTGAGATCCCATATTCTTAATCATTGTAGATTATTATTCATATAGTTAAGAATATGGGATATTTTATAATTATTTAAATGTTAATTATATTGTAGGTATTAAAAGAAATTAGGAGGTGGGACCCACTAACTTTTTCGTCTCCCGATGGAGTTGAAACTTGGCGAACATGATATTTAGCGTCAAATATTATGATGGTAAGAATCTACACCTTAAACTTAATTATTTATGCAAGTTTTGAAAAACGTTAAACAATTTCAAAAATGATGATTACATCCATAGGCCAACGAAATTTTCGCAAATAATGGTCAATTCCCTTTGACATTTGACCAAGTAATAGTGGTAGAAAATTCTTAGTGTGAGAAACTTCTATACCTCTCAAACTAGTAGGCTAAATCTCACGAAAAAGCTAAAATTTACATGATTATAGGTTAGAGGTTCTTTTGTAATTTCACCATTTGACTAGTCAAACCTTACCAAAAGCTTATGCGAAGATTAGAATAAGTTAAATAGATATATTTTATGGTTAAATAAAATATTTGGAGTTTAGACTAATCGTTTGAAATGGAATTGAACCGAAAAGGACAATTTAGAAAGTTCCTTTAAGTATAAGCGCAAAATGGTAAATTGGCCAATAAAATATCATTTTTATTACAATTTCCAGCAGTTTCCTTCTTTTTGGTAGCAACCAGGCCACTCCCAAAACCTCCATTAACATGAGCTTGAGAGGAGAGAGAAAGCTTGAAGATTTCATAGAAAACTCATCAAAACCAAAAATAGTCTTAACCAAACTTGCTCCCTTCAGTCTCCTCTACAATTTGGTACCAAAATTTGTTGCTAAAGTGGCCAAAATAAGGCTTTAGACCCTCCCATAGATTTTGGTCAAGGTAAGATTCATGGAAAATTTGTGTATTTTCATGGTTTTAAGTTTTAATTCCTTATGTTTAAGGTGTTTACACAGGTATTTAGGCTTAAATCAAATTTAATCCTTTAGAATCATTTCTTATGGGTCTCAGCCATGGTGTTTCATGTATGAAAATAATATAATTTGATGAGAAGATGATGTAAAAATGATGTAGGAATTATATTAAGCATGAATTTAAGCAAAAAATTGGAAAAATAAATTATTTATTTGTGAGAGACACATTCGGCCAACATAAGGGGAGGTAAAATTTTTGGTCAATTAAATGTGTTTTAAGTATTAAAATAATATATAAATTAATACAAGGCTGTAGGCAAAATCAGAACTAAATTCAAAGGTGATTTGATTGTAGTTAAAGTATTGGCACCGGTGTGAAGTAGACTGAAATGAGACTTGTTGTAAACAATGTGATAGACCTTAAGGAGTTAATAATTGTTTGTAAACATAGTATGATGAACTGACTGAGTTGTATGGTCATTTGTTGCCTTGGAGCGAGAAATGGGCACTGGTGCTGGTGAACATCATACCAGAAAACCACGAGGTAAGGGATATATGTATTTGTAGCCTTGATTTTATTTTTGCTTTCTTAACCGTAACCATAAGATTCAAAAAAACTTATACAACATTCATAATATTCCAATTTCCATAAATAACCATCACATCCTTAATTTATACCTTGGAATAATGTTTACGTACATACAATATCGACTACATCCCAAAAGTATCGTTTATATTCAAATATCTATACTGTACAGGATGTCTGGTATCAAAAATAAGAGTATACCTTATGTGTGCACAAAAAGTAGCCTGAGGAGAGACGTGTCCCTCAGCCTACGTCGTGTATGCAGCAGGCGAGGGCATCATCATCATCATCATCATCATCATCATCAGAGCCTTTATCCCAAAAGATTGGGGTAGGCTATATGAACCAATATCTGAATTCACGTTAGATCGTCCATATGTATTCTCCTCCCCCATAGATTCCTATCTAAGACCATTTGCTCATCTAACTTTAAAACCTCCATATCTTTCCTAAATCGAAATTAAAGGAGTAAGACTACTCGCTACACAAACCGTAGTTAAAGGAAAAGGAAAGAGTCAGCTCCAAAATCCTTTCTTCCGCTAATTTGTTATTGAAATTGTCTCGTATTTTCGGGGAGTGACAACTTCCTTCCAAGTCTTTTTTAGTCTTCCTCTAGTCTTAACCCTTCTCTCAACATCCATAGCCTTTATTCTCCTAACTGGAGCATCTACAGGTCTATGTCTTATGTGTCCAAACCAACGTAAACGAGATAAAGGGGGGTGAGCTTCTGTAAAGCATAGTAAGAAATGCATTTAAAGCAGTCACAGTATCAACCTATGCAGAAAAACAAGATGCCATAAGAATGCATTTCATACTTTAAATCATCATACGAAATCTTTAATACATATCTTTAAATTCATACTTCTTTCAAACATAATCACACTTTAAAAACTCGATATCATAATTCATAAAGCTTATTATAGAGTTCATAGAGACTAGGCGGGACCAAGTAGCCAGTATGTGGGTCATGACGAATCATCCTCCGTAGAGGAAACTGAGTACCTATGGACATGGTAGGGGGCCGTAGACTTGATCAGGGTCGTATAGTGAACATGCACCACGAAGGACCAACATACCCACAAGAGACAGAAGCATGCACAATGTGGGCGAGAACATGCACGACGTGGGCTAAACATATGCCACAAGGGACGGGAACATGCACAATGTGGTGAGCATGACAAGAAATGATATAAACTACAGGAGGGCCTTAGTCTTAAATTTTACTTACTTACTTACTTTTACAACTTCTTAATAATAAATTTGGTACAAAAAATGGTAAAGATCGGGAGTGCCTGGGTCATGTTAGCCAAGGATTTACCACCCCGATCGCGGTTTCGGAAAACATACTTATATACTTTCATACTTAAAACATTATGGAAAATCATGCATAGAAATCATAAGGTTCGTTTTCTTAGGCATCCTTAGTTAACATAAAACATGAACTTCAATTTTAAGGTAATAAACTTTTCTTTCGAAAATCGATTGGTACATTTAGCTAGTTTTCGAAAGACTTTGGAAATTAACTTCGGAATGTAATTCATGCTTCAAACATTTCTTTATAAATTGAGATGAAAGTAAGGGACACCATCACAACTTTAAATTACATCCCTTACCTATCGAACCTCGGGGAAGCAACTGTCCTTAAGTCTCAGCCATGCCTCAGTTTGTGTGCCTATACCACTTGCTACCCAAAACAATTTCAAAACCATCACTACATACTCATACTTATCTTAACATACCTTAATATATCTTAAGTAACCATAAATATCATTAGAGTTGGCCTTATTCACTAACTTTCCTACTTACTCGGTTTTATCGATAAACATGCCATTTCGATAAATTTATATTCCTTAGACTTAAACTCACCAAAATAATGTTTTACATGTTCTTTTAACACTTTACATAAAACTTCAAGACTTGTTAAATTGCCAAATTCCACCATTTCATCATTTTCGATTAAAACGAATCTTGAATCGAACTTTTTGGTATTAAACTAACACCATACAATCATCAACCAAGCAAACTTCACCATTTTTGTATAGAACCTAGGCTGTCCAAACCATAGCTTAACCCTAGAAAATCCATTTCAAAATTCTACTTTAGCCAAAATTATGCAAATTCAACATACATCAATCATATCTCAACTTCATCTTCTTCCAACAATTTTACCTTAATGTTGACCAACTTTGACCATAGATTCATCCACCAACAATCACCCTAAGCTGTAGATAAACATGTATACAACTTAGAAACACCATAAATAAGCATAAAAATCCATCAAAGAAGTAAGAAAATCACTTTCTCTCACCTTGCAAAATAGGGCAGTTTTGTTTAGATTTCTTCTCACTAACTTTTCACTAACCAAATAACCTTTTTTTTGGCTGAATTATTTTTTTATGTGTAGGGGACTTATGGAGGAACAATCGGTCCTTCTTGGGCGAACTCTAATTCAGCTTGGAAGGTGGCCGAAAAAATCCCACAAGATGAAGCAGATGAGGACACTTACGGCAGATTTAGAGGGGGATTTCTTTCTGATCCCGTGACCTACAGGGACTATAATACTATTCTGGAGACTGAAGTAAGTCTAATTTCTTGGGTTAAAATTTCAGGCCCACACTCTACTCGTGGCCTCTTTAATTTGACCCAAAACCAAAGCCTAGCAGTAAGCAGAAAATCTGGCTGCTAGCTGATCTGCACCAACAAATCCATAAAAATTATTTTCCAGAACATTTTTGTGATTTAGTCACTTCTCAAGTGTTCTACTATGTGTCTAGTATATTTCCATGAAATCTGGCATCCTCTTGTTTGGGAAAAATTTCCGGTTGGGCTCGTTTTACGCGATTTAGTCATTCCCGAGGCTAAACCATTAAAGTTTTTGGTTTTCTTTTAAAATTTATTTAAATGTCTTAACCTCAAATTCTCTACCCAAATTTAATTCTCTAAGTTAATTACACCCTATATTGACTTACTATGGGGTTGGAATAATAATAATTTTTTTTATGAATTTACGAGACTTATTCGGTTACTTGTTTAACTTTTTTGGTTTAGTTCTAACTTAGAATTTCATGAACTTTTTTACTCCAAACGTTTCAATTCAATATTCCAAACATAAAATCATACTCATTTTAATATAATTACTCAAAAAAACACTTTAATTCAAAATCTTACCTTGGGTTTCGTGCCCTGAGCTTCATGCCCCTAATCCGAGCTCCTCGGTTCTTCTAGGCCTTACGTAACCACCAAATTTGTACATAGAAATTCCTTCTAGTTTTCAATTAAATAATAATATGAAAATTTTGGGTTTCACATTGAGCATAAGATCACCTCTTTTATTTTTCCTCACAGATTATCTGTAATAAATTTTGGGTCTACATCTGGAGAACCTGATTTTAGTATCCCTTAAGCAATCATCCTATTTCATCGAGGTATACGAGTTTCCTTTTATGTATTCAGACTTTTCTGTACAGTGCTATTTTATGTATACAATACTTTGGATGTAAATTATTTTATACACTGGACTTTGGGGTTAATTATATTTATGTATAAGTGTTTGAGAATTTAAAACTTGGGTTTTTATGAAAATAATAAATTTTATTTCGGATAAATATCAAGACTGCAGACAACTCAATCGTAAGTGATCAGATTATGTAAAATTAGTGAAATATTTGATATTTCAGTATGTGACAAGAATATAGTTTAAATTTAATTTTATTAAAAACGTTTTTAATGTATTGCACAAAATATCAAATTCAAAGTTTTAAACAAATATTGAAATTATATAATTTTTTTATATATTTGATTTATTATTGTATTAAAATTAAAATTTTATTATAAAATAAAAATAATAAAATGTTAAAATGATTTCTATAATAAAATCAAATATTAAATTTATAATATATATATTATTATAAATACAATAAGTATATATTAAAGATTATTTGATATCATATATTATAGTGTTTAAAATTAATTTAATTTAATAATTGAATTAAAAAGATTCAATATTTATTTTGATAGTAAAACATAATCGATATAATTGTATAATAAATAATAATTGTTTTTAAAATTTTAAACTTTTAATTAAAAAAGTGTATCAATTATTTATTTATTTTTAAATAATAATTATATAATTATTGTAGACACCCAATTTTCTATGGGTACTAAGTTATAAATAACTAACTTGATTAATTAAGTGGTCTTTTAATTAAAATTAAATTAGGGTAATTATTTTAATATTGGAGTTAACTTAGAATTAAATTAGGTTTTTTCAAATTAACATTAATTAGGAAATTAAAAATAAAATAGGATTTGTGATTATGAAAATAAATGAATTATTAACTTATGATAATTAAAATTATTTATTAGATTTAGATTTATTGGTTAAGATAATTTTTGGATTTTTAAATTAGGAGAGTTATTATTAGATTAAAATTACAGGAATTAGAATTAGGCTAGAATTAACATAGAAATTAACTAGATAAAATATGAAAAAAATAGAACATAATGTATAAAGAAACTTAGTTGTGTTAGGACTTTTGTAGACTTTTGGCTATAAAAAGGGATGAATCCCATGGTGTCGAGGACGAACAATCAAGCCTCTTCAACTCGGCATCCTTGCACTGCAACATCGATCAACATCATCATCTTCATTTGTTGCGCTTATCGCTACACTATTGAGCACTTCACCTTGCTTTCACCAAGCTACATTTCCTCCAACCCGTGCCCTTGCCCTACTTCATCGCAAGTCATCACCGTCACATCACCTGTTGTCCTGCTTAGAACTACAGCTGCCTCACGACTCCTGCTTCCATCATTGCTACAGTTTTTTGCCACATCTTCATCACGCCTCTACCTCACCACCGATCAACACTCACCTGCTCTGCTACCAAGCTACTTGTACAAGTCTACTTTGCTACCAAGTTACTTGTACAATTTACTTATTTATGTGATTCAACCAAACTTTCTTTAGCATTTTATGTATTGTCTTGTTTTATTGTATTTAACATATTTAATATATTTCTTAATTAATATTTCGTATTCATATCTTCAATATCTTTTTAGTTTATTGTAATTTATTATATAATTTAATTGATTAATTTTTTATGTACGATAGTCATTTTTTTTATAAATGTGACTTATGAATTACATGATTTAGTATAGTATATTAGGATTAGTGTTTATGAAGTAAATTTAGGACTATAATTAATTTAAAACTTATAAGATAAAAATAAATTTAGATAAATAAAATAGAATAAAAAATAAATACAAGATTAATTATTCCGACGATGGAATTCTAAAAAAATTGCGCTGGGGTAGTACTTTTAGATATCTTGAGGTGAGGAGAGTCTTCTTAAGTCTGACCAGCTTGATGGAAGATTTAAGAGGATATTTCCAACATTTAATAATTCATTATAAAAATTAAACTAAAAAATAAAATAAAATAATAAGCAACTTGGATAAATGTGGATTATTCCGATGATGGAATTTAAAAAGGAATTATGCTTGAGTAGTTTTCTTTAAAATTCCTAGGTGATGAGATTTCTTCCAAAAATCTGACTAGCTTGATGGAAGGTCTACAGGAAATTTTCAATATTAAATAATTCATATTTATTTAAGAGATATAAGAAAAAAATAATTATAGGATAAACTAGAAATTATAAATATTAAACAAGAAATACTAATAGATTGATAAAAAGTTGGGTAGGAGTCAAGATAAAATTTTCATAATGTATTTAAATATCCGATGACAGAGCCTCTTCAAGAAAGGCAATTGGTCTTACTTGAATACTCTTGAGATGAGAAGAACTTTTAAATTGTCTAACCAGCTTGATGGAGAAGACTTAGAAGATTTTCAATATTTAATTATATCGAAATTAAAGGAAACAAAAATAAGCAAAATTAGGATAACTTTAGACTATTTGATACCATTTTAGGATGGGCGTTGTGAGGGATGCTAATCCTTCCCTACACATAACCGTACTCCCAAACCTTAGATTCTTTAAACATAGACCAAGCCTTAATTTTTTAGTCAAAAACAGGTGACCAGTCACACCTAGGTTAGAATGGCTGGTGGCAACTCCTTGATTTTAAGTCCAACGAGTTAAGTCTTAGGACTTAGCACGTTACGAAAATTATAATTCGAGTTTTTTTGGGTTATAAATTTGGTTTTTTACAGGTTTTGAATTGAATCGGTCTCAATTTCAGATCGTATCGTGTTCAGGTTATGTCGGGTTCGAGTTGTGTCAGGTTCATGTTTTTTCAGCTTCAGGCTTTTTCGGTTTCAGGCTTTTTCATTTTGAACTTTTTCGGTTTCGGGTCTTTGACTTTTTTGTCAATTCAGGTTGATCCTGGTTCAGTGTTTGGCATATTCGAGTGGGTTTTCAGGCTCGGGCTAGCTTTTGCCACCTCTAGATTTTTATTAAATATTATGTTGATTTATTATCTTCTTTTAAAGACGTAATTGAAAGATTTTCAACTCAACTTTATCCTCATTATTTATACAATATTGGATAAATTTTTAAAATTTAAAAGAATCATGAAACTTTATGTTCTTTTGTATATGATATGAATGAAAATTTTAAAAAATATTAGGAAACAATTCCTCCTATTAATTGTATTGTAACTTTACTAGATCCTAGTCAAGGTGAGGTAAATATAGAGATTTTTTTATTGTTATAAAGAATTTCTTGGTCTTGATTCTACTTAGGACCAAAAGTCCTTAATTAACAATCTTTTTCGAGAATTGTTTAATATTTATGAAGCAAAAAAGGAGCAGTTCGACTTCAACTAAGGACAAGAAGAATCATACGAAGAAATCGAGAGTGGTGGTAGCAGTAAAGAAAAAGGCATTTTGAATGCAATTAAGGAAGCAGCAAAAAAGAGAATGAAGCTAAAAGAAAAAGCCTGCGGATCTGGATCATCAACAACTTGATGAAGTTCTAACTTCAATAAGATAGGATTTTCTTAAATAAAGACTTTTCTATAGGCGAAAACTTTGATCGTCTCCAATGGTGAAAAGAAAATCAAAGACAATTTCCAATTTTAGCTTTCATGGCTCGAGATGTTTTTATGGTGCAAGTTTCTTCCGTTGCTTCAGAATCCGCATTCTCGACATGTGAAAAAATTATTAGAAACCATCGAACCACTCTTAATCCAGATTTATTATGCATGTTAACATGCCTTAAAGATTGATTTAATGTGGAATCCCACGATAGCGAACTTGAAATGGTCAAATAATTCGCTGATAATAATGCTAAGGAGGAGGAAGAAATTTCTAAAGCAATCAGTATAAATTATAAGAAATAGGCAATAATCTAATTTTTTTTTATAAATTGTATGTAAAATTGTAAATAAGTTTAGTCGTAGTAAATATTTTTATAGACTACGATTTTGTGGCTTTACCTTTCTAACTTTTGAAAAAGTTTTCCACGTAAAAAAATCTTTGGTCTCCTACTCTATTCTTTTTCTCCTTTGTTATTTTCATTTATTTTATTGTTAAATACCAAATTAATTAAAGTTATACTTATACTATGTTTAAAAAATAAATAAATATTTAAAATACAAAATGAATGAATATTTTAAAAACATACTAAATAAATGAAATGAATATTTTAAAAACATACTAAATAAATGAATAAATATTTTAAATGCAACATGATAAGTCTACTTATATTTTAAATGATAAGTACAATTATATTTCAAATGCAATAAATAACTAAATATGTTTAACAAAATTAAAAAAAATTTAAAAGTATTATAATTTTTTTAAACTAACAACTTTTTTAAATAAGTTATAATAACTTTATCATAATATCATTATTTAATATTTTATTGTTAATTATTAGATAATTTTATAATAATTTTATCTTTAAATTACAGTTACTCTAATTAAATAAATTATATGTATTATAAATTTATAATTACTATTAACATTAGTTATTATAAAAGTAAATTTATTAGATTAAATCATAAAAATATATATTAATAAATATTTATTTTGAATTAATATATTAATAAATAAATTTTTAAAATAAAAATATTAATAAAATTAATTAATAAGTAAACTTAAAAAAATAAAAATTAAAAAAAGGCAGATTATTTCGATTTGGCTCTGCCTAATTTTCTACGAACCAAGCTACCGAGCCAAGCCGGTTCAAAGGATTTATTATGTTGAACCGATCCGACTCGGCCAGTTCAACAACCGGTTTGAACCGATTTTGCTAATTCGAGGGCCAAAAGCGGTAGAATCCAGCTCAGAACCTGTACGAGCAGCTCTACTTTCTCTTGCCCCTTTCATCACTCATACCTCTTCATCTCAGCTCTCTCCCTCCCGTCTTTAATTCCTTTGTCTCCAAAAAAAAAAACAGTATAGAAATGAAGCAAAGCAGTTGTGCGAGGCGAGAAAGGAAGAACCAAAACTGAAGCAGTCCATATGAGCGCTGGCATCCGAAGAAGAGCAGCGATAAGGGGCCTGGAATAGAAAAAATACAGAGGCCCTTGCTGCTATTTTTGGTGGTATCTTCCAGGTTGTACGGAGCTGTTTTGATCGTGGTAAACGTGAGCCGTAGGGACGGTTCTCCTGCAGGTTCAGGCGCTACATTTGGCTACTGTCAGGATTGTAATCGACAAAGCTAAATGAGTAGTTTTAAGGGGCTGAATTAGTGGCTGAGTTTAGCTACCTAAACTGGCTGAGTCAAGGGTTGGCAGTGGCTGATCAGGGTGTATAGAACAGAGGCTCTCGGGTTGCTTGGATCTAGGAAGAATCGTGAAAAAGAAGGGGGCTGTGATAAGCGCGTTTTAGGCTGTGTGAAGGCTGAGCGTATGCGGCCACTTTGGAGGCTAAAGAGAGAGCAAGAACAGAGGTTTGGTGCTGGTTTCGGGGCTCCCATCGAGGGGAGCCACGGTCAAGGCAGAACACAGCGCATGGGCCTTCCTCTCGGCAAGAAGACAGCTCAACAGGGGCTACTGGCCATTGCCTCCTTGGGCCAGAGATGGAAACAGCAGCAAGGAAGCCGCTGACCTGGCCATTCTCGGTTGAACAAGGGTCCTCCCTCGGCAAGACTGTAGCTGCTTTGAAGGAAAATTTCAACCGATGGGTTTGAAGCAAAGTAGAGCAGTGAAGGATAGGATAGTGAGGTTCGTTGATTATGGAAAGCAATCGTAAGAGATTTGCACCATAGATTAAGGTCGATATGTAAATATATATTTGACATGATGATGAGGAAATAATGTAAGATATAGGAGTCAATGGAGAAATCATGGAGGAAGCCCAGTGAAGGCTCGGTTTTGAAGATATTTTAAAAGGTAAGGGTTAGAAGTTTGTGGTATGAAGTTTAAAAGTTATTTATTTAAAGATATAAAAAAAAGCTAAGAGAATGTGATGAGGATGGGTTAATGTGTTATTATATATATATATATATATATATATATATAGACACACATTAAGAAATTGTGATGAGGATAGGTTAATGTGAATATATATATACACACACCATGAGCTTGGTGAGGACAAAAAATATAGTCCTTGACGTAAACGCATAAGCTTCATGCAAACACGCGTGTGTGTGTATATATATATATGTATGTATGTATGTATACATATAGATATATAAGTATTAGTGGTGTGGTATTGAAGGAAGAATTAAATCCTAGGTGTAGGACTTGGTTGCAAACTATGAGAATAAATATCAAGCATAAGTTAATAAACCTTTCGTTATCCTATAAGCAATATAGGGTAAGGGTTATACTAAATTGAATGAAAAGTGCTTTGGTAAAATACATGAAGAAATTAATTTTATTGAAGAAGTGAACTCAAGTAATTATAGTCCTAAGATATATGTTTAGGAAGTGATCAATTGTAAATAAGCTATATATCTAAGATGGAAACGAATTTGATTATAGTGACATGGAGCGGTTGATAATTCTATAATTTATAGAATTATCATGAATTTAATTATGTAATTTATCTCTAAATTATTATTATTAGATTAAAATCTTTCATTTATTTATTAAATTTCCCTCAATGATGTAGGAACTGTTGGATTATGCCCTTAGAACCATTCATTAGATGATTGACTTTGGCATTTTTTTTTATGTATCATGACATTTTATTTATTATAGTTCATTATTATATTTGTCTTATAGCTGCGTAATGTAATCTTATATGATAATGTCCTTAGAATAGTAATAACACACTATTCTTAAAAATATCCCTAGTCAAGTATTATTGTGAACAAGGATAACAATGATACGATAAGACTAGTATGTGGTTGACTGATGACCATTGTCATGGATATAGGATATCAAGTCATCACATAGGTACATGTTAGAGAACTATGTACTGGATCGACCCTCAATGAGAACGCTACATGGATTGTTATATGAGTGTCATAAGCGATTCTCATAGTGATGATGGTGTATGTGATCCTTTGACTTGAGATCATCAGAGATCCAACATAGAGAATTGCATACTTTAATGCTGCTAGATGTCATTTGTAACAGGATGGACTATAAAGGTAGTAATTGGGTATGCCTTGATCTATGTAGAGGGATGTTGAGTGATCAAGATAGGATTTATCCCTCTTATATGACAAGAGTGATGTCTTGGGCCCTTTGATAGAGTGAGACTAAGAAATGCATGGCCGTGCTCGAATAAGTCAATATGAGATATTGATTTTATTTGTTTAATTAGTCTACTCAGGAATCAAGAAACGCTGATTAGACTATACAAGTGTGACACATTCCATGACTTGTGTCTAATCAAGACATCAAAGGATAAAGGGATTAGACTACACGATAACATCTATCACGAGTAAGGTTATGTTGAGTCATTGACATTCTTGTTACATGGGTAGCAATGATGTGTTGCTAGATACCGCTCATTGCCTATGACAATTTTGTCATTACCACTGTTTTGAGAACCTATTGGGTCGCACACTTAGAACGGATCAATGAGGAGCTTAATTAATCCTATTCTGAATTGGATTAAGGATATAACTAATCCTATTCTGAATTGGATTAAAGATATAACTAATCCTATTCTGAATTGGATTAGAGTTCTGTTTGACAGTAAATTTTAGGGTAAAATTTACTGCCTATAAAAGGATGTTTTGTGTTTTCTAAAACATAGCCGCACAATTAAACAGAAAACAAAATATTCTTTAATCGAAGCTAGCAATTCGGTTATAAGGAATCAAAAACGCTCTTTAAGGCTTCTGATCGTGAGACGTTCAAGAGTCGTGAGATCCATTCGTGTGGATACCATAGAGGCAGGAACGAAAAGTTGTTGCTTGTGACTCGACCAACGACAGAAAATCAGAGAAAACGTTAGGTAAAATCTCGAAACCCTAATCAGGCAACTCTCCGAATCGATCTTGGTGGAGGCCGAATGATTTAAATTTCGCTGCGTGTTTGTTTCGGTTTCCTTCAGGAACTCCAATTCATAAAAAAGTCAAAGATGTGAAGGACTTGAGTTCCAAATTCCATTCAAACACAAGACTTTGTTGATAAAGCTTCATGCATAGATATCTCTACTTGCTGCCAAGAAAGATAAATTATTGCATTTATCTTTTATGAAGATAAATTATCAAGATGGACTTTTTGCCAAGGATAGGGATAAACAAAAGAGTTGATAAAAGATAAATTTTTCTTGAAGATAAAGATCAAGCCTTATTAGCCAAGATTTTGAGCTAATCATTATCCCCACTGCCTCTGTAAATAGCCAACTTCAGCACCATGAAAGAGGTCCAATCTCACTAGGAATATAAAGTAGTTTTAGTTTTCAAATTTTCATCTAAATTTCTTTCGGTTTTTATTTTGTAATATTTTAGAAGTTTTTATTTAAATAAAGATTTTTTTTTATTTTCACTTTCCTGCTACTTCTATTTTAGAAATAATAGTGTTTTGATTAAAAAATTCTTTCGATCATTTGAATAAAATTAGGGTGTGGAATTTTAGGACTTAATAAACAACTCACAATTTCAATCCTTGTGGGAACGATCTTGTACTCATCACTTTATTACTTGCTACGATCCATATACTTGTGGTACACTAATCAAAAATTCGGTAACAAGTTTTTGGCACCATTGCCGGGGATTGAAGGATTTGTTTTGCTAATATTAATACCAAGCATACCTAGTTTTAATTCAAATATTTTTTTTCTCCTTCCTTGATACTAATATCTTCTCTTGTTATTTTTGCGAGGTACCATGGCTTATCGTGCTGAGCCAAGAACCGTGGGAGACTGCAAATCCTTCATTTTTCGTAATCCATTCAAGCATTAAGATACCGAAAATCGAAGTTGATTTTCAGATAGATCCGAACATCATCATGATGATCCAAAAGTCGGTTCAATTTGGAGGGTTGCCTAATGAAGATCCATGCATTCATATAGTCAAGTTCTTGGAGATGAGTGACCTGTGCAGATGTGATGGCGTTACTGATGATGCCATTCGACTCAGATTGTTCAACTTCTCTCTTCGAGATCGGGCAGAAAGGTGGTTAAACGTACTTCCGCATCACTCAATCACTACGTGGGATGATTTGGCTTATAAGTTCCTTGCTAGATTCCTTTCACCAGCACTCATAGCGAAGAAGAGGAATGACATCTTGTCTTTCATGCAATATGATCTTGAGCCTTTTTGTGAAGCATACGAAAGATTTAAAGACTTACTTCGAAGATGTCCTTCTCATGGATTACCCTTGTGGTTACAAGTCCAAGTATTCTATATTGGTTTGGGTGATCCTTCGAAGGCATAGATCAATGCAGCGGCAGGTGGAGCTCTTATGTAAAAGACTGTTGAGGAAGCATATGATTTGGTCGAGGTAATGGCTTCCATTGACTACCAGTGGTACTATGGAAGAGTTATGCTTGAGAAGGTCATCAACACTCAAAGTATAGATCCAGTTATGACTTCGACTTCTCAAGTAGTCACCTTGCCCGAAGAAATCTATCAGAGTCCCTTTGTTGCTTGTAAGATAGGTGAAGAGAGTTGTCCCGTGAGCTTGGATTTTGTCACCCCAGTTAACATTGAGAATCCAAGTATGGAGAGTCATTCGATCCATTCTTCTAGTTATCACAAAAGTCAACCATCAATTTCCTTGGAGCCACCGAACATAATTGACTTTGAGTATCAAGTTCCATTGCAACCACTAGTTGAAGAAGTGGTAACTGAAGAGGTTGAGAAGCCTATACCACCTAAGCTCATTATTGAAGAAAAAGTCAAGGTTGAAGAGCTTTTACCATCAGTGCTTATTGAAGAAAAAAGTGCGGTGGAAATAACTGAAATGGAGAATTGTGAGAACCGCAAATTTCTCTAAACTAAGGATGTACTTAGTAGCTAATTTAAGCAAATATAACGTAATTATGCAACTTCGAGATGTCAAATGCAAGATGTTTGTCAATGTTGCAGAATCAAATCCTCGAGAAGACAGGGATTACATTTAAATATAAGCTAAACTAAAAAACACAACATGCATGCATACGTATGAAAACGAGCATGCAAGCAATGGACGTATATACGAGTGTATATAAATGAACATACAAATAATAAAGACTAAATGAGATGAAAATAAATAATAGGAGGAGGAAAAGTTAATTACACATAAATAAGAATGTGTAAGGAAAGATACCTACAACTATATTTATATGTATATTTATACTTGGTATAAGTATTTAAATATATATATATGTGTGGATTGAATATATTAAATAGATAAAATATATAATATCTTAAAAAAAATACGTTTATACACATATATAAGATATATAATAAAGAGAATACATGAATAAATAAATAAATCATAAAGTAATATTAAAATAAAAAGTAAGTAAATAATAAAATAGAATTTTATAAGAGTTGATGGGAATTCTCCCGTCAACCCATCCCATCCGTTTGGCACCCATCACCCTCTCCCTATTGTTTTCATATTTTATTTGAAAATACTCCTCCACTAACTCAAACCTCCCCCGTTACTCCCTTCCTCTACTCGTTCCTTCATCCCATTTCCGGCTGTTCCTTTCTTCTCTACCATACAAACATCATCTGTTAAAGGCTGAAACCACATCAGGCAACAGAAAACCGAAGAGCTGGTGGTATCACAAGCCGAAAATAGAGAGGGAATGGGCTGCGAATTTTTGGTAGCTAGGTTAGGGTTTTGAGAGGCTGAACAGAGAAGGGTTTTGTAGTGGCTGACTTGGGTGTTTCCAGCCCCAAGCAAGGGACGCACAAAGCTGAACGGAAGAGGCACTGGTGGTGGCTGCAGCCGGCGTACCAAGAGCTGTCCGGTGGCTGAACTGAAGGCAAAAGCAAGGTAAGGAAACGAGAAAAAGAAAAGAAATAACTGAAAAATAAAAGAAGAGAAATAAAAAGAAAAGGAGTAAAAGAAAAAGGAAAAGAATTAAAATATGTATATGTAATATATATATATATATATATATATATATATATATAAAGATGTAGGAAAGTGAGAAAGTTGAATTAAAAATTTATATTATATTAATGTTAAATATGTATATATATATGTGAGTGTGTGAGTGTGCATATATATATATTATTTTCTTGAAGACAAGGTAGGAAACAAGGAAAGGAAAAAGAAAATAAAAAGAAAGAGAAAATACATAGGTTTAAATATATATATATATATATATATATTGATATATATATATATATATATATATATTTGTATATTTGGAAATGAAAGAATAAGCTCTAAGAGTTTATATTATACTAGTATTAAATACATATATATATATATGTATATATATTACTTATATATATGTATATGTAATTCTTGCTTGAAAACAAGGAAATAGATGAATATATGTATGTGTAGTGCATATATAAAGATATATAGTAGATTTTTAGAAATTATATTATGCTAGTGTTAAATACATACCTATATATATATGTGTATGTATGTATGTATGCTACTTACTTGAAAACTAGATAAGAGACAAAGAAGAGAAAAGAAAAGAAATACAAAGAAAGGAAAAAGGATTAGAAAAAAAGAGATATATATACACGTATATATCTATATAGATACACACACACACACACACACATATAGATATATTTTGATAGGTATATATATATATATATATATATATATCTATCTATCTATATATAGATTAGATAAAAATTTCCTTAGACATAACGATAAAGAATTAAATATGATCATGTAATTATACATGGATATTTAGACATACATTTTGTGTACATAATGTATATTTGTGCGGAGGAAGAAAAAGAGATGAGCGTAGGTAAATAAATATATACATCTATAACATATATATATATATATTGGAATATACATATGGATATAAACACATAGATGCTTAAACATATATATACGTATATAAGGACTCATATCATGGGTACGTCGTAATTGACGATGAGGAAGTAGTTGTAGATTGATAGTTACTCGAAATTAATAGCGCTTTTCTAAGATCCTTATTTTAAGTATGTGATTAAGCATGATGATGTAAACTCATCGAAATGTTAATAGATTATGTGTAGCGAAGCAGACGGTGTAGAGGTTTGAGTACAGACTCGGAAGCACGAGGAGGATAATTACTAAGCCTCGAGGTAAGTGGGTTAAATAAGTTTTACTAGTATCATCTCGTAAGAGATGAACGAACCCTTATTCGATAATTATCTAAATTCACATTAAGCTTGATAAAATATCACGGAAAAGATTAGGAGGGTAAGTCTCGGTAAGATATGAATTAGACTCGATGTGAACGTGAATAGTACTTGATTGGAAAGAAACCTTATTTGTGACTTTCGTGCTATGTGTTTTGGTTTATTTATATTTATTGAACATGCTAATATATTATGATGCCTTGAGAATGAATATGTGAAGTAGCGTATAGTATTTATACAACTTACGATGTTCAATTCATGGACTTCAAATAATACCTAATTGTTGTTAGAGTATGCCCTACAATTTATTGGATTTGGATTAAGTAATTTTAAAAGGCCCAAAAGACCCAATTTAGTTGGACTAAGGCTAAGGCCTTTTTAGGGTTTTGTTAAGAGGCACTATAAAAACAACATTAAGTCTAAAAGTTAGACATAAGAAGAACAGAATATTTTTATAGCCGTTCTGCCTCTTGGAGCTAGCACTCTCATAAAACAATTCCCTTCCTCCTCCTTTTGCTTCTGATCACATCTTGTCTCAGGCAAAGGTCTTGTTTTACGTCCTACTTGTGTGGATACCGTTAGAGGGCTTCTCTTAGCTAGGAGTCTCGAGTTAACGATAAATCAAGGGCTGTTCGTGGGTTGCCATATTCAGAAGTCGAACATTCCTACACGAGTACACCAAAAGGTTAGATTTTATCCCGAAATTAATCTTGTTGCAAGATCCTGGTGATTTTGGTTTTGTTGATTTTTAATCCGCTGCTTATTTTCGTGTATGACATAATAAACCGAGACAACGAAACCTTACAGTGGTATCCGAGCCAGTGTGCAAACGGCTTTCGGGATAGCGAATTCGATTCGTGGTGATGCTGTTTTATTGTAAGTTGTTACAAATTTGATTTTAATTTTCAAAATTCGTTTGAGCAACCTAAAATAATTGTAAGACAATTATAAATTCAAAAAAAAATTTTACTTGTTATTATTTTATTTAAAATATATAAAATAAATTAGGATAAAAGTTATCCTGATAAGGGTTTCAAATTAAATATATTTTAAAGAAAGATATTTTTTAAAAATAAAATTGGATAAAAGTTATCCAATGGTTTTTGAGATTTTAATAAGATTAAAATTTCTAAAACATTATCTTGATAAAATTGTTTTAAATAAAATATATCCTTTATTAAATTGGATAAGAGTTATCCAATATTTTTGAGATTTTAATAAGATTAAAATTTCAAAAACATTATCTTGATAATATTGTTTTAAAATAAAATATATCTTTTATTAAATTGGATAAGAGTTATCCAATAGTTTTGAGATTTTAATAAAATTAAAATTTCAAAAACATTATCTTGATAAAATTGTTTTAAAATAAAATATTTTAAAATGGATAAGAGTTATCCAATGGTTTCGAGATTTTAATAAGATTAAAATTTCAATTAAGCCCAAATTGAATTTTGAGAATTAAAATTAAATTAAAACAGCCCTTGATACTCATAAGTAATTAAAATTTGATTAATTAAAATTAGATTTTAATTAGGAAGCATGCAAATTAATATGTGATATTACTGTGCATGCTTGATGCTTGATTCTTATGTGACATGGATGATTGCATGGTGCATGGTTATGGGTCTAAGTTTACATGAGTTGTAATTTATTTAAATAAATTTAAATTGGGCCTGTGAGCCTTGATTTTTTTGTAATTTATTTATGTAATAGTTATATAGATAAATTAGGATTATCTTGTAAAATGTACAACATTTGGAGCCAAGATGATTCGGAGCCAAGGCGAACCGAGGTGACGCTTGAAGGGAAATCGAGGAGAAGGCATTTAGAAAAATAATGTACCCCTAGGTTCTTTTGTAATAGAAAGGCCATAACTATGTCACGTTTAATTTTACGCTTTTACTTATATATGTTGATATATATGTTAGAAACGCATGCTAGGTGAGACGATAAAATTAAAAATCCCTTAAAATAAATATTAAGTCAAAGATAACAAATAAAGATGCCTTCCAATACGATGCATGTGAAAAAGACTTTGTTCGGTATTGTGCTACTTTGGCTCAGTCAAGGCCATACCTACCTTAGGAATTCACATTGCATGAGATAATAATTATCTCCAAGTGTATTGGGTCAAACTTAACTAAATTAAATTAGGGCATTGGCTCAGTCAAACCTAATAAGATTTAGAGGCATAGGTTGGGCTTTAACCCTTATGATGAGTTAGAACAAGAGTTGTTCACCCAACTATCCAGGAGTTGTATGAGATGCAATTGACAAGAGTTGTCTACCTAAATAATCTCATTGGACGCATTATTTAGCTAAAGTCATAATGGGACCAAATATGGATCCTGGCCCACTAGGAAGTCTAGGCGAAAAGGCTTCCCGAGTTGATAGTGAAAGCTATTAGCTTGAGGAAAATAGTGGGAGTAATTCATTTAATTAAAAGACCATAATTAATGATTTTAATCACAATGTTACTTACTTGCATATTTTATGATTGTAGAATTATCATGGCAAACAACAATTTATCCCTTCGTTCTATCCTTGAGAAGGATAACAAGTTGGTTGGGGCAAACTTCTTAGACTGGTACAGAAATTTGAGGATAGTCCTCACGTAAGAAAAGAAGTTATATGTTCTAGAGCATGCGATCCCTGCTTAACCCCAACAGAATGCTTCCGCTACTGATAAGCAAGCTTATCAAAAGCATTTGGATGATGCCATTGACGTACAGTGCCTGATGTTAGCTTCCATGAGTTCTGAACTCCAGAAGCAACATGAGAATATGAAACCGTTTGATATGATCGAACATCTTAAGGAAATGTTCCAAGAGCAAGCACGGCACGAACGTTATGAGGTGTCTAAGGCGCTCTTCCAAAGCAAGATGGCTGAGGGAGCTCCGGTGCACACTCATGTACTTAATATGATTAGGTACATTGAGAGGCTGGAAGCATTAGGCTTCACCATGCATAAAGAGTTGTCAGTCGATCTCATCCTCCAATCCTTATCGGATAGCTATAGTTCATTTGTGTTGCACTACAACATGAACAGTATGGATAAGACACTGGCAGAATTGCTCAATATGTTGAGAACTGCTGAGTAGGACTTGAAGAAGTCAAGGCCTACTTCTGTTATGGTGATTGACAAGACCAAATCCAAAGGCAAAGGCAAGCTTAAGGGTGAGCCCAAGCCCAATGGTAACAAGAAGGAAAAGGCCAAGAAACGCAAGCCATCTGGTGGAGTTGCTAAGACAGGAAAATGCTTCCATTGCAGTAAGACTGGTCATTGGAAGCGAAATTGCATTGTGTACTTTGAGGAGCTGAAGAAAAAGAAAGGAAGTGAGACTTCCATCTCAGGTATATATGTGATTGAGATAAATTTGTTTACTTCTTCATCTTGGGTATTAGTTATTGGATGTGGTTCTCACATTTGCATGAATGTGCAAGGCCTAACAAGGAGTAGAAAACTTGCTAAGGGCGAGGTGGTCCTACGAGTTGGAAATGGAGCAACAGTTGCTACGTTAGCTGTAGGAACATTTAATTTATCGTTGCCTTCGGGCTTAATTCTAGAACTTGATAATTGTTATTATGTTCTAGCAATTGCCAAGAACATTACTTCTGTTTCTTGTTTGGACAAGAAAGGTTTTTCTTTTAAAATAATGAACAATAGTTGTTCAATTTACTTTAATGATATTTTCTATGGCAATGCTTCCATTATGAATGGATTGTATGTTCTAGATTTAGATAATCACATATACAGTGTTGATTCCAAGAGGTCAAAGGGTAATGAGATTAACCCTACATTCCTCTGGCATTGTAGACTTGGTCACATAAACGAGAAACGCATATCTAGGCTCCGCAAAGAGGGACACTTAGATTCATTTGATTTTGAATCATATGATGTATGCGAATCTTGTTTGCTTGGTAAAATGACCAAGGCCCCTTTTACAGGAACAAGTGAAAGGGCTAGTGGTTTATTAGAGCTCATACATACAGATGTATGTGGTCCATTAACCACACAGGCTAGAGGAGGGTTCCAATACTTCATCACATTTACTGATGACTACAGTAAATATGGCTATGTTTATTTAATGAGACATAAGTCAGAATCCTTTGAAAAGTTCAAAGAATTCAAGAATGAAGTACAAAACCAGCTAGGCAAGAATATCAAGACACTCCGATCAGATCGCGATGGAGAGTATTTGAGCTTAGAATTTATAGATCATCTAAAGGAGTGTGGAATAGTTCCACAACTCACTCCACCTGGTACACCTGAATGGAACGATGTATCTGAGAGGAGGAATCGGACCTTGTTAGACATGGTTCGATCCATGATGAGTCTATCTGACCTCCCTGTCTTCTTTTGGGGTTATGCTTTAGAGACAGCAGCATTTACACTAAATCGTGTTCCTACTAAAGCTGTTGAAAAGACACCACATGAGATATGGACTGGAAAAAAGCCTAGTTTGTCTTTTCTAAAGATTTGAGGTTGTGAGGCTTATGTCAAAAGACAAGTCTCAGACAAATTAGGACCCAAATCTGATAAATGCATATTTGTGGGGTATCCTAAAGAGACAAAAGGATACTATTTCTATAATCCCACAGAGCACAAAGTGTTTGTGGCTCGATACGGTGTTTTTCTAGAAAAGGACTTCCTTTTTAGAAGAACTAGTGGGAAGAAAATAGAGCTTGAAGAGGTTCAACAACCACAAAATGTCATTGAACCTTTAGTGGAACAGGAGCAAGTCTCACAAGATGTTGTGGAACAGGAAGTAGCTCCAGAAACACAAGGCCCGCGTAGGTCTAATAGGATACGTCGAGAGCTTGAGAAGCTTTACCTTTTCACCACTCAGCACAACGACGTATTGCTCATGGATAATGATGAGCCTACCACCTATGAAGAAGAAATTACGGGCCCAGATTCTGAGAAATGGCTTGAAGCCATGAAATCCGAAATGGACTCCATGTCTACAAACCAAGTATGGACCTTGGTTGATCCACCTAAAGGGGTAAAACCCACAGGGTGCAAGTGGGTCTGCAAAAAGAAGATTGACATGGATGGTAATGTGCATACCTATAAAGGCCGATTGGTGGCCAAAGGTTTCAAACAAAGGCATGGTATAGACTATGATGAAACCTTTTCACCAGTTGCAATGCTCAAGTCCATTCGAATTTTGCTTGCTATCGCTGCATACCATGATTATGAGATATGGCAGATGGATGTTAAAACCGCATTTCTGAATGGAAACTTGTCAGAAGATGTGTATATGACACAACCTGACGGTTTTATCACTCCTGAGAATGCCAATAAGGTATGCAAACTTCAGAAATCCATTTATGGATTGAAGCAAGCTTCTTAGAGCTGGAACATTCGTTTTGATGAGACAGTCAAAGAGTTTGGCTTCATCAAGAACGAAGATGAACCTTGTGTTTACAAAAAGGTAAGTGGGAGTGCTGTCATATTCTTAGTGTTATATGTGGATGACATACTACTCATAGGAAATGACATTCCTGCCCTACAATCTATCAAAACTTGGCTAGGGAATTTCTTCTCCATGAAAGACTTAGGAGAAGCAGCCTATATCATTGGAATAAAGATCTATAGAGATAGATCGAGTAGGCTGCTAGGTCTAAGTCAAAGTACATATATTCACAAAGTGTTGAAAAGGTTCAACGTGGAAGAATCTAAGAAAGGATTCTTATCTATGTCTCACGGCATTTATCTCTCAAAGGACATGTGTCCTAAAACATAAGATGAGAGAGCTAAAATGGCTAAGATTCCATATAATTCGGCTATTGGATCTATAATGTACGCCATGTTATGTACAAGGCTTGATGTCTCCTATGCTTTAAGCATAGCAAGTAGGTATCAAGTTAACCCAAGTGAGCGTCACTGGATAACAGTTAAGAACATCCTTAAGTACTTGAGAAGGACTAAGGATGCTTTCTTAGTCTGTGGAGGAGAGAATGAGCTCATTGTAAATGGTTACACTAATGCCGATTTCTAGTCATATAAGGATGACTTTAAGTCATAATCTGGCTATGTGTTTTGCCTAAATGATGGCACTGTTAAGTTGGAAAGGTTCTAAACAAGAGACAGTGGCCAATTCTACGATCGAGGCTGAGTATATAGTGGCTTCAGATGCAGCTAAGGAAGCTGTTTGGATCCAAAGTTCGTCACAGAACTTGGAATAGTCCCTAGCATTGCTGATCCAGTGGCACTCTATTGTGACAACAATGGAACCATTGAACAAGCTAAGAAATCTTGGTCTCACCAATGGTCCAAAGAGTTACTCAAGCCCTTCCATGATCGATTGGCTGTAGTGCAAGTGGGAGAATGTTAGTGTATGCGCTATAAGCCAATCAGATATAGACTTATAGTACACTTAAGACATTGTGATTATTTATGTTATTTAATAATACATGGCAGTTATTTATCATTATTGACTATATTTAATTTAATCAAGTCATAATCAAATGATAAAGTCCCTAGAATAGTGGATTCGTATCAAAGGAATCAAAGTAGTGACTTTGATAATGAGATCCTTATGATACAAAGAATACTATTCTTAAATATCCTTAGTCGTAGTATCACTGAGAAGGGACATCAGTGATACGGTAAGACTAACATGTGTTAGATTCCTTTGGGTGATTGATCTCATAAGTCATGGATATAGTGATATCCAGATCAACACATGGGTGATCATTGTGAATGAATACACTGGATTGACCCATCTTGAGAACTCTACGTGGATCGTTACATTGAGTGTCATTAGATGTTCTCAAATGGCAATGGTATATGTGATCCTTAGACTTGAGATCACCATGGTATCCTATGTGTGGATTGGTGTACTTTGATGCTGGTAAACGTAGCTCAATAAGGGTTGCAAGTAAGACAGTAATTAGGTACATCATGAATCATATGAGGGTTATGAGTGATCAAGATAGGATTTGTCCCTCTTGGTAACAAGAATCTATATCTCAAGGACTCTCAATAGAGATTAATGATTGAAAATCTGTGGCCACAGTACAAATGAGATTTAAGATGAGACCTTGAATTCATTTGATTAAATCATTTATCTTAAGATTGAGAAACAATGGAGTTCAACTTTAATAGAGATGACACGTTCTATACTCTATGTTCAACTGAGATATTAGGTGACAAAAGGATCGAATTATACGGTAATTGCTCATTGAAAGGTTGTCGTCAACTCACCGACATTTTCATTACTTGGGTAGCCATGATGCATTGCTAAATGCCAATCTTGGCTTGTGATTTATGAATGAGATTCTAAATCACTGCCAACGTAATGGAAACCTAAAGGGTCACACACAATAAGGGTATGACCAAGACAAGGTAATTGGAGTTAGATTCATGTGATGAATCCTAGTACAAGAAGGATTCCTAGTGAGACTAGAATCCTGTTCCAACTACAATTCGGGATTTAATTAATAGTAATTTTAGCCCGAGATTACTAAAGGGTATTTTGGTCTTTTTAATTATAATGAGATTATAATTATGAATTATTAATATAATAATTCATGGGCAGACCAAATTATTAATCCAAATGCATAACCAATTGGTTATAGTGCAAGTGGGAGATTGTTAGAGTATGCCCTACAATTAATTGGATTTGGATTAAGTAATTTTAAAAGGCCCAAAAGACCCAATTTAGTTGGACTAAGGCTAAGGCCTTTTTAGGGTTTTGTTCAGAGGCACTATAAAAACAACATTAAGTCTAAAAGTTAGACATAAGAAGAACAGAATATTTTTATAACCGTTCTGCCTCTTGGAGCTAGCACTCTCATAAAACAATTCCCTTCCTCCTCTCTTTGCTTCTGATCACATCTTGTCTGAGGCAAAGGTCTTGTTTTGTGTCCTACTCGTGTGGATACCGTTAGAGGGCTTCTCTTAGCTAAGAGTCTCGAGTTAATGATAAATCAAGGGCTGTTCGTGGGTTGCCATATTCAGAAGTCGAACATTCCTACACGAGTACACCAAAAGGTTAGATTTTATCCCGAAATTAATCTTGTTGCATGATCCTGGTGATTTTGGTTTTGTTGATTTTTAATCCGTTGCTTATTTTCGTGTATGACATGATAAACCGAGACAACGAAACCTTACAATTGTAATTACCGAAAACTAGGAAAATGGAATTGTGTGACAACTTATGCATATATGTGACTCAAAGACTCGAGTGATCTTAGATCATTATTATTTGAGATTATGCGCCAAAGAGGCCAACCCGAGTAAAACTCGATCTTTTGTACCGTGTGAGCCACCTCTAGAGAACTCAAGAGACCTACGTGCTATATAGATTCTTCGCAATCTGTGGGAGCTACCTCTAGAATCTTTTGAGAGCTAAGTGCTACACGTGTATTGATTAACCATTTGAAAACATAAGCCATAGAGGCAAACCTGAGTAACACTCGATCTTTTGTACCGTGTGAGCCACCTCTAAAGAACTCAAAGGAACTACGTGCTACGCAGATTCTTCGAAACTGTGGGAGCCACCTCTAGAGTCCTTTGAGAGCTAAGTGCTACATGAGTTCCGATGAAACATTAGAAAGTATGTGTCATAAAGGCCAACCTAAGTAAAGACTCGATCTTTTATACCATGTGATGTGTCATAAAGGCCAACCTAAGTAAAGACTCGATCTTTTGTACCATGTGAGCCACCTCTAGAGAACTCAAAGGAACTACGTGCTACGCAGATTCTTCGGAACTATGGGAGCCACCTCTAGAGTCCTTTGAGAGCTAAGTGCTACACGAGTTCTGATGAAACATTAGAAAGTATGTGTCATAAAGGCCAACCCGAGTAAAGACTTGATCTTTTGTACCGTGTGAGCCACCTCTAGAGAACTCAAGGGACCTATGTGCTACATAGATTCTTCGGAAACTGTGGGAGCCACCTCTAGAATCCTTTGAGAGCTAAGTGCTACACATGTACTGATGAATTATGAGAAATCATATGCCAATGAGATAGTGGATAAACGATTGTGAACTGTGAATGTGACAACTATCATTAGATAGGATAGATACGATGCATATGATTGAGAATTGAAATACTTGTTGAACTTTACTTACATTGCGCTATAGAATCATATATTGTTTGAAATGGTTGTGTTTTTCATACTGAACTATATCGACACAAAGTGACAAAAAGAATGATACTGTGTGAATTAAAGAAATGAAGAAAGGCATGAATGTCCTTATGAATTCTATTGTACATACAAGTTAGTAACTAATCTCGACATAATGCATACATGCTATTTTATAGAGTTCACGCATGTATGATCATGTTTTACGATTTGAGCCTAGTATGTACCTATTTAAACTATTTACTGAGCCGTGGATTTGCTCACCCCTTAAATTTAACATATGCAGATCATACGAGTTGATATCCAGCTCAGGCTTCGTATAGGCTCCCGGGAACTGTACCTAGTAGTGGTACTCGTCTACGTTCTCCGGGCCTAACTTTTGTGTTTTTGAGGTATACTACTTGTATATCATTTTGATAGTTATACGAACTTTAATTTCACAGTATTAGGAAAGAACATGGGATGTAGCTTTGGATCACACTATATTATTATGTGAGTCTAGGTGATTATCGAGTATGATTCGGGTTAAGATGTATCTTTTGAATTATGTATAAACTGCAATATGTGGATTTATTACTGGTTAAATCCTTAAGAAATATGAGATGCATGATTGTGTGAATTGTGGGAAACAAAAGCTGGCTTTATTGTGAAGATTTGAATGTGTTTAAATGCAGGTGATTTTACTGGGAAACTGATAAAATACAAAGAGGAGGTTTTCGACCCGTTTCTTTTGGAATAGCAAAAATAAGGCTAAATAGATTAATATCACTTTGAGAAGTATGACATAGCTAGAGAAATAATATTAGTAAGGTAAGATTTGATTTAGATATTACACTAACATCGAATACAAGCTGTAAATAGAGAAAGAAAAAAATTTGGTTCGTAAATTTCCAAAAGAAATAATGTAAGTGTTAAGTGGACGTCATTGGCCTTCGACTTGTGACAGATTTAATGGTATCAGAGCCAGGTTTGTCTAGTACGTGTTAGTGTAGTTTAGACTGTCTTGTAGTGTTACATCCCATGTATTGTGAAATATATGTTTGGAAAATTATCTATTAATTGTCTTATACTGAAATTGGTCTACACTTGGTGTAGGTTTCTATTTTGATTTAATTCAGAATTGAGGGGGGATTGGGCATAGAATTAGACCCAGAAGATCAGCTTAAAGATAGTTGATTTCATTTCCAACCCCATCACTATTATCACCCAATTATTATCATATTCGACTCATTCCCACCCAAATAATAGGGTGTTAAGGATGGCTAGAATGGAGCAGGATCATGAGATAACGATAACCCTACTATAGTAGTTAGTAGTTAATCGAGCTAGTGCAACAAGCTCAACTCCTTATTATCACATGTGCTCTTACAAGAAGGTTGCACATAGAGTCAAAACTTCTAAGTTATTGGTTGTTGCTAGCATGTCTTTCAAAGAACCTCAAAAGAATGAGTGTGTATCATAAGTATAAAGTGAAGGTGGGAGATAGAGACCTAATAGCAGATTTGCTAATATTGCACAATTACAACCTTGGTGTCATCTTGGATATGGACGAGATGGCCACCGATCGTACTAATGTACATTGCTATAAGAAAACCGTAACTTTCTCCCTACCTAATCCACATATAATATGTTTTGACAGATGACGAAGCAATAAGTGCTCATTTTTTTTGTTCTACATATATTGGAGTAATACCAGTAAAGGCATAAGGGCCTACATGGTCGGAGATTGACGTGATATACTGATCAAGACTCATGAATGGGAAATGAGCTATGTGATGAGTTGGAGTTCGAAGGATGTAGAATTTTGAATATCATACTATTAAAAGTTTTATGATTTAGAAACTATATGGATATTAAGATCATTGGTTTAAATTTATAATGAAGAGAAAGAAATAAATTTTTACATGACAAATGTGTCCTTATATTGGACTAATTTCTAAATAGTGGACCAAATTGATCTTGAATTCCATGATAGTGATGAAGCTACTGATGGCATAAGAAATGTAAAATGTGTATAACGATTCCGATTATTAATCCCATCTATAATTAGATTATTGATGCGACCCAAAATGTTTATAATGAGAAGTCGTAGGATGATTGGCCCTGCTATTGATTCTTAAGGGTCTGAATTAAAAGTGTATTAATGGGATGTTTATTAAGGGATCGTTGGATATTATAAAAGATGAGATGATTACTGAAGATGATTGAGAAAGTGATATGTATAGTTGATGAAATTCATATCAATATTGTTAATTTTGGTTCTATACATTCAGTTTGCTTCCTAAGTATTAAACAGATATTTATAGAACCGGAGCATTTTGAGATATGCTTTGCAGAATGGTATGCTGATTGGAGTATTATAAATTTGAAGAATATGTATAAGAACCGTAAAGTGACTGTAAAAGCGGAAAAAGATGATAGCTAACCTGAATTATTAAATGTAAATGATTTCAATGTGAATTACAATAATGAATTGGTTAGCTATGAAATGTGTTAGTTAAATAGTTATATTTAATATAGCATACTAATTAAGATGATTGATAAGCTATGAAGTATAAGTAAATAGGTGAATTAAGGCGGAATATGTGTTACAATGAGTTAAATGTTAAGTATCTCTGCCTTGAGAATATATAGTGAAATGATAGGACACAGAGACAAAATGTCCAAAATGGTATGAGATTTATAATTAAAAAGTATGGGATGTTATTCGTGATAAATTTTCAGAGTAATATAGATTTGAAAGATTGGGTTAACGTCGACTCAATTGTTAATATGGAATCTATATCTAAGCTTGTATCGGAGAACATTGAAAGAACCCGAAAAGCTTAAGAAATCAACTTTGGAAAATGTGTGGATAATGAAATTCACTTGTATGGGTGTAAATAATGGAAATACAGATGTGCTTTGAGAATGATTTATAATTGTGAATTAAATTCCAATTACTTAATAAGTTCTTATTAAGAACGAATATTCATCTACATGGAGTTGATATCTTACTAGATTTGATCAAAGATGTACAAGGAATTCATAAGATCAGTCTCTCTACAAGGCACCCTCAACTAATAGTTGGAGATTGATACACATAAGACAATATTTAGAACTTGACAAATTCTTACGAGTTCCTATTAAGGTTTACAAGATTAATAAAATACCATGTGAGGGATGTAAGCCTAATGAATGAGGTTTTTAGACCATACATGGATAAAGGGATGAGAGTGAAGAGATAAAAATGTAATAAGAATATAAAATTACATGAGGACAAGGGAACATGAGTATGAAGCAGTTCCCAAATTAACACTAAAAGTGATTTCTTTTAGTTATCACATGATAATGGCTAGATGTAAGATCGAGCCAAACTCGATAGAGGAAATTTAATGATACGCAAAGGAGTAAATAAATGAATTACATTTTTACTGCTAGTAATGTGAATGGAAAAATGTCATATAGATATAACCACCTCGAAATGATAGAAATGGTGAAATTATATAGGTAATGTGGTGATTAAATTGATGATTTGATTAGTCATCTATGGATATATGTGTGTGTATATATATATATATATATATATATATTATAAAGTTGAGATGGGATGGTCTGCTGTGGGTTTGGTGGGCAAGTTTCCACAAACCCCACTTCAAAATTTTCTTCTATATATAGATATTTCTAAATCATAAAAATATATACATATACATATACATATACATATACATATACATATACATATACATATACATATACATATACATATACATATACATATACATATATATTTTATACAAGATTTATTTCTATACATATATATATATATATATTTAAGATAGAATATATGTATATATTTATCCTTTCTAAGATATATAATACATATGCACTTAGCCTAAAATATGATATATATATATATATATTATATAATATTTTAAATTCCTAAAATATATATGTATATCTTGTTTTAATTTATGTATAAATACATATATATACACATCATATACTTGTGTATACATTTATTTATCCATGGTATACGTATTTAAATTTCTTGTTCTTTCAAATATATTTATATTTATATACGTATATTTTCAAATATATACATATATATATATTTACACGTAATTTATATCTATATATATTTCTTTTACTTGGTCGTTTATTTTTATAATTAATTATTTATTGATATATGTATTTATGTAGTACATACATACGCATGCATGCAAGTTACATACTTTTATTTTAGTTCATGGACATACGTAAACATATGTTTGTAATTTGCGTACTCCATTTATATCAATTTAATTAACGTACAGAGCGCATATAGCATATGTATACGTTTCACATCATTCTCGACTTCTATTCTCAAAAGATTTCGTTTCGATAATTTTAAACTATAATCTTACATTTGAAAGTCCATCATTACATTATTGCCTTACATTCATTTATAATTACACATGAAGTACATGATTAGTTTACGAAAATTTATAGTTCTCACACAATAGTGTATCGATACTTGCATTAAGTCCGCCAATATTTTAAACTAAAAGGTATCTATATACCTTTACCAATGTTATCGATACATTGAACAGTCAAGGCATAGTATTGGCATTCTAAACATAGAATCACTTCATTTCATCAAACATATAAACATTAAACATGCTGTAATAATATTTATCATTCTTTTACATGCACATTTGAGTTTCATTCAAACATTAAACACTTAGCATGATTTCTATAAATAATTTTCACATTCAAGCTTAAGTCAGAAACATGTTAAACTGATTAAAATTATATTCTTCTTAAGTTTATGAAGTCAAAGTATTTCAAAACTAACATATTTGAATAATTTAGTCAATTAGTTAATACCAAATTAAAGCATGTTTAATTGGTTATGTTAATTTTTTATTAAAATTAATTAGGTTTTAACAATATTTTATTAAATAATATCCCGCTTAATTTAATTGCATGTGCTATTTTATTTGAATGATGTTTTCTTTATGACATTTTGTTTAATTGAATATGATGATTTATTAATATGATTGATGTGTCGTCTTAGGATTATAATTAGGATCAGCAAACAAATTAAAAATAGGAAATTTTGTGTTTAAAAATTAAAATTAAAATTTAAATAAAATAAAATAAAATATTCATAAATTATGAGAATGAACATGAATTATTCCAATAATGAGATTCCAAAAGAGGTTACACATAAGTAATACTTTAGAATTCTCTAGGTTAGAGACATTTTCATTTATAATCTCATTAGTATATTGGGATATCTAAAAGGAAATTTTAATAAAAAAAAATATGGAAATTTTCTAAAAAATAAAGATAAAAATAAAAAAGAATAAAGAATAAGAAATAAAAATAAGGATAGAATAATAAACAAATAAAAATAATAAAAATGAATTGGGTAGAGGAGTCAAATAGGAATTTCATAAATTATTTAAACCAATTCGATGATAGAGCTTGTTCAAGCAAATTGCATGGTACTACTTGTAAACTTTTAAGGTGGGGAAGATTTTTTTAAATTATCCCACCAACATAATGGAGTATACTTGAAAATATTTTTTAATATTAATTATATCAAAATTAATGATCAACAAGATAAGTTGGAGGATAACTTACAGTTAAATGATATTATTTTAAGATAGACATTATGAGAGTGCTAACCTTTCTTCAAACCTTCAAACGTAATCGTACTCATAGACCTAAGACTCTAAACGTATATCAAGTCTTGCCTTCAAATGTGAATAGGTATCCAATCGTAGATGGCAATTGATCGATGATTTGTGTCTAACGAGTAAGTCCTAGGATCTAGGTGTTATGAAAGCTACTTTTGACATGTAATCACTACAAACAAAGCAACTTTTAAGGGCACTTTGTTTTCTACGGTTTTAACAAGAGTCGATAATTCATTTTTTTTAAATGAATTTTCTGGCTTGAACCACAAGAGCAGTTATTGACTTTGCTTTTAACGACCCAACCCCTTTACTCTTCTTTCTTTACTTTTCTCATTAAGTGATCTGAATATGCCCTTTACTCTTCTTCCGTTAAGAATTCATTTTTTCTTCATTCTTTTCCTCTCAACTCTCACATTCTTGAGATGTGAGAATGTGAGAGTTGAAATTGAGATTTGAGAAAACAAATGGGAAAGCTGAGAGCCAAATCCGATTATGAAAGTCTTAGGAACGCTCGCATCTTAGAGAACCAGGCTTGATTAGCCTCTCTGGGCGTGCACAACACTATCTTCGACCTCCGGTCGATCGTTTCATCAGCAAAACTAGAGAAAATCTAGGTCAGAAACTGGCAAAAGAAACAAAAGGAGGGGAGGTGTAATGTTTACAACTCTGTTTTTGGAATTTGCTGCCATTTCTGCAGGCAAAAGACGTTGTGCGCCGAGGAAGTTATGATATTTGATCGCGTTTATTTATTTCGTAGAATAAATAATTAACTTTGGCCAATAATAATATTAATTAATTTTTTGTTATAGAACTCTGGTAATTGAGGATTTTGCAGAAGGCTATCCATCAAATGAGGAGTGGCATGGTTACATAAATAATAACGACAGAGTATTTCTTAAGGTTGAAATTTTTCTTTTTTTAAATTTAATTCCTTCTTTTAGAATCAGTTTCCTCAAGGTATGCGAAGTTGCAGAATTATGATATGGAAAATTGAAGTTGTGCTTATACATTTCGTTAAGACCTTGGCGGCCATTTTAGTAAATTTACCCTCACATATTCAATTTTCAAAATTGAAACTTGCTAGCCATAGAGTTGGTAATTGAAATGTGAATTCAAGACTACCTGAAAAATCTGGCATAAATGATTTGAAGAAGGAAATCTGCTAGTCTTGCTCCTTTAGAGGTAAATTCTGGTTTGATTCTCACTCTTATATCTTTGTATCTTAAATCATGGCATCAGTTAAATTAATCAAGCTTTATGGAAATAATCCTGCAATTATTTGGTTAATCATCCACATTGAGATTAGATTAGTCAAAATTTTCTGCTCTTTTAAATATTTCAGGTCATAAACTACTCATCTCCTACATCTGCTGGTGTGGAGTGCATTGATCCTAACTGTACTTGGGTTGAACAATGGTAAATATAACTCTCAACTTGTTTATATGGTTTTGCATATTCAAAAATAATGCATTCTATTGCATACACAACAATATTTTCATTGTATTAGACATGACATGCGGTGAAAAAATGTTCTATTGTTTTTATTATCATTTTCCAACTTTTGTATTGATTTATGAGAATTGATTATTTTAGATCCAATGTCATCACATGTGTCTACATTCTTGCCATTTGATATATTTCCTTTTCGCGGTTTCATTTAATGTATACAACATTTAAGTTCTTTTGGCAGTTATGATATTATTTTACATGAGATATTGTCTTAGGTTCAACGTGCTGGGCCTCGAGAGAAAATATATTTCAAACCAGAAGAAGTGAAGGCTGCTATTGTTACTTGTGGTGGTCTTTGCCCTGGTCTTAATGATGTCATTAGACAGGTCAGCATCATAGTTAAACATCGGCTTGCTGTCGACCCTAAAAGGTATCTACACGCAAGTGCACGTGGTCTTCAAGTAATACGAAGGTGAGTTTGAAAATATCGTCCCATAGAGACCGATAATGCTAAGCTTAGCTAAATACTAGATATTATTATCTAAGGTATATCCTAGCAAATTATGAAAGTTTGTTTACTTGGGTGTGATCTACAAAGGCTAACAAAGCAAAATAAAATAAAATAAAAGTAATTGAAATTAAAAGCAAATAAGAAATACTTACAGTAGAAATGATGAAAATAAAATAACTGCAAAAAAAAAAAGAAACAAAAATATAAATAAGTAAAATGGAAGGGTAAAAATGTAATTTCCTAACTATATGGGTCTAAAATGCAAATAATGAAAATATGCATGAAAATCCTAAAATGAAAATAAAAATGCATGAACAAAAAATTCATAACGAATGCAATTGAAAGAAAAATGAATTAATGCATGGAGTTCCTAAACTAATGTATGAAAATGCCTAAGTAACTGAACTCGAAATTAAACCAAATTTTACCTAATCAAAGAACTATATGAATACTAGCCTAAGACACCTAAAATGTACCTATCACAATACCTAAATGCATAGAATTAATGTGAATATAAAACCTGGACAGAATTGAAATTTAATGCAAATTGAATTGAAAATGTAACTAAATGCACATGAAAAATTATCTAACTTAACCTACACTTAGACCATTAATTATATGAACCTAAAATGAACTAAATATGATGAAACTACCCCTAGAAGACTCCTAAAACAGCAGCTTAAAATCTGGACAGAATTTATAATGCAAGGATGCCTAACATGGAATTAATGCCAAAAATGTTATGCAAATGCTTTGGAAACGGCATGAAAATGCAACTTAAGCAAGCCTAAAAAACTATCTAATGAATGCATGATCCTAATATGATCTAATACTACCTAAATGCACCTTAAAATGTCATAAAACAATAGTAAAAAACAAATGTAAACAGCCCACAAAAAACTGATCAGGAAAAACAGTGTACTAATACGACTATGTCTAAGAAAATGCAATGGAACCTAATCTAAATGAAGTCCTAAAATTCCAAAATTAAAATATAACCTAGATATGACCCTAAGACACATAAATGGACCTTAAAATGAAGCAAATACAGACCTAAAAAATTACTATAAAAAATGTCCCTTTGTTGGACAGATTTGAAAAAATGCATGAAACACCTAAACTAATGCCTAGAACATGTATCAAACACTTAGTAAACCCTATTCTAATGGCATGAAATTAATACCAACCAATAGAAGACTTAAAAGAAATTAAAAGAGACTAAAAACAGAACCTAAAAGGACTCTAAAACTGAACCAAACAACAGCTACAAAGCGAAGAACCAAAAACAGTCACAAGTAATGCCTAAGCTAACCTATCCTACTTTGAACATTTTTTGTATTTTTGTTTCGCAAGATATTTAAAAACTGCTTCAACCCAGTAATCTAAACTCCTAACTCAGTATAATAAAAAATAAATAAATCATTTTAAAGTTTAAAAACAGAAAATAAAAATACCTACTCTAGACTAGCCTAAAATAAGATCAACTTCCTACATATCCTACTTTAAACATTTTTTGTATTTTTATTTTAAAATATTTTTAAAAACTGCTTTAACCCATTAAACTAGACCCCTAAAACAGTAGAATAAAAATACTAAAAATTCATTTAGATGTTTAAAAGCATAAAATAAAAATTGAAAAAGGAAACTATGGACCAAGCTCCCTCACAAGAGCTATGGAGGTAGTTTTTCAACCTCTTAAGCTCCCATGATCATGGGACTCAATCATGAACCAAAATAAAAGAAAAATAAAGAGTAGAAGATGAATATAGTTGCTGGAATTTCAAAGAAACAAAAAGCTTAAGTAAAGAGTGCAAAAATGTAGTAAAGAGTAAAGGAAAGCATCATGAAAACTTGTATTTAAATTGCAAAAATGTAAAGAACACTAAGGAAATAAAAATGGTGGCTGCTCTAAACTTGTAAAGAAAAAAAAGTTGCTGGATAAACAATAAAACTAAACCCTAAGCAGCCTCCCCTAGGTTAGGTCTTATAAAGTTGCTTATATAGTCACTTAACTTAGGGATACAATGGTAATTTTCTATCCTAGATGAGTTGGCATTAATTGTCACTTGTCTTCATGTCCTTGGCTTTTCAAAGTAGATATTTCCATGTCATTTAAGTGCTCACATCAGCCATGGACATCTCATCCCTTTTAGCACCTTTCTTTTTGTCTTCTAATCCACATAAGCATGCAAGGTGGCAAGGGCATGTGTCCTCCATGGTTGGCATGTGTCCTCCATGTGTTGGCATGTGTCTTTTGTTCTTATCCACTAAGAGTGAGTATGATGATAACATGTGGCATGTTAGATGTCAAAAGATGAGAGAGAAAATGAAGAGTCATGCTCCCTTGTCTTGTAGTGGTCCAGTCTCTTTTCTTGCCCATTTTCAATCTATTTTCTACCAAAGAGACTAAAATTCATCTAGAATTTATTTTTTTGCAAAACATGAGAAATTTAATAAAATTAGGGGAATAATTAATAAAATAATGGGAGAATTAAATAATGTCACGACCCGAAGGCCGCGACTTTCACTTAATACTTATACTTTTCCTTAGTCTACAAATTTATGGACTAAATTTTTCTTTTTCATTTTAAAGTTTGTATTCGGTGTCAGTGTAGTTACTACTTTAATTTCACTGATCCTCTATACAATGCTTTATCACATCTCTCAATTACATCCCAACTCATTGAACAACATACGTACTGTGTATTAATTAAAGTTTGTACGTGTAAACAAGATATTTACATAAATGTATACCTCAAAAGTAACGAAGTGGATTCGCAGGATAATGGCAAATGCCGAATCTGTATACCGTCTTGGAATGCCCACTTAAAATCTCTCATAGCATATTGTAACTTCAATAATTTGAAAAGAGATGAAATTTAGTGGGGTGAGCAAAACCACGGCTCAGTAAGATACTAATATAAATGCAATAGTAGGATTATACTGTCTTAAACCGCAATGCTTAAAACCTGCAAGTTTGCAATTACAGTTCACCTTTTTCATCGATAACATCTCATTATCTCAATTTCTGTCATCTATCTATCACTCAGACTTCTAAATAAATCAATAATCTTTTTCAATCTTCTTATCCTTATACGACGATGCATCGCACAACAATGCATCGTGTATCATGTTTAATTGAGATATCCTATCAAGTCATTGCACAACAATATGTCGTGTCCAATTTGAATATCATATACTATTAGTCCATATTCTCATCAATCTCATAGTACATCATGTCCAATTGAGATATCGTATCAATCACTTTTCGTTTCATAATCATACTTCTGTATTCTATCATCTCATATCACTTTCCATATGGAGGATCATGATCACGGTAGTACAAAGTCATAATTCTCTTCGTGCATATTCTATGTTCATGTATCATATCATATCATATCATCATATAGATGAAATATTGTTACCATCAAGTCATGATACTCCTCATATACTCTTCATGTTTTTGTACCCATCAAGTCATGATACTCCTCATATACTCTTCATGTTTTTGTACCATATAAGGTCATGACATATCTCATGTAAAAAGCATACATTATGTCATGATTTAGTAGGCAACTTATGTAATTTCACTGTATGAACCGTTATCATTTCAAATCATATCATATATACTTTAGAACATGCTCAACATATGAATTTTCAATTCATTTCATATTTACCTTTAAGGCATGATAGGAACATGTTCAATTTCAATTTATGTATTCGTTTTTAGAGCATGTCTAAAACATGTGCGATTTTAAAACATTTTCATATACTATAAGTCATATCAGGTCTAGAGTTCATATCAAATCAATCTATACTCTAGACCGCATATCATTTCAAGTTCGACACAAAATCATATATAAATCATATAAGTGTCGAAATCATATCACATGTACTTTTAAAACATGTTTTTAACGGAGAAGAAAGAAATCAGAGAAATAAACTTATTCACTGTTAATTTTTTATTGATATGGAATCGATATATAAATAGCCTAGATAAAATAGCACATCCCTAAAATATCTCCTAAAAAATCAGTAAATGATGAATACAAAGAATAAAATCTCCTAAAAATCAGAAATTTAAACTACTGTATCTATCAAAAACAGCCTGGACAAGAATCAATCCTTATTCAAGAATAAATAAAAAACTAAAACTTGGATGACAACACTCCCCCTCAGGCTGTGTAGATATTTATCATTCCAAGCTTGTTTGTGAGCACTTCAAAATTTTGTCGTGGTAATCCTTTGGTTAGGAAGTCTACAGTCTGCTGATTGGTTGGAACATAGGTCACACAAATCATTCCACTTTCAATTTTTTCTTTTATGAAATGTCTATCAACCTCCACATGCTTAGTTCTGTCATGGTGAACTGGGTTATGTGCAATACTAATGGCAGCCTTGTTGTCACAGTATAACTGTATTGGATAGTCCAGTTTAATCTTTAATTCTTCCATAAGTCTTTTGAGCCAAATCAATTCACAAATGCCATGAGCCATAGACCTGAACTCTGCCTGTGCACTACTTCTAGCAACCACTGATTGTTTCTTACTTCTCCAAGTTACTAAATTTCCCCAAACCATGGTGCAATATCCAGAAGTAAACTTCCTATCACCAACTGAAGTTGCCCAATCTGCATCAGTAAAAGCTTCCACCTTCCTTTCTTCTGTTTTCTTGAAAAACAGTCCTTTTCCTGGAGTCATCTTGAGATACCTCAAAATTCTATAAACTGCATTGAGGTGTTCTTCCTTTGGGTCATGCATAAATTGACTAACAAAGCTTACAGCGAAGGCTATATCAGGTCTCGTATGAGAGAGATAAATTAATTTCCCAACTAACCTTTGATATCTTCCTTTGTCAATTGAAATTTCTCCCTTACATTGGGCTGTCTTGTGGCTTTGTTCCATTGGTGTATCAGCAGGTTTGCATCCCAACATTCCTGTTTCCTTTAACAAGTCCAAAGTATATTTTCGTTGAGCAATAGATATGCCTATCTTGCTTCTAGCTACTTCCATTCCCAAAAAACACTTTAAAGGGCCAAGATCCTTTATTTCAAACTCTTTGGCTAGTAGACCCTTCAATTTCTCCATTTCCTCTAGAGCATCTCCTGTGAGAATTATGTCATTCACGTACACTATTAGAATAGCAACCTTTCCAAATGGGAGGTGTTTGAAGAACAAAGTGTGGTCAGTCTGGCCTTGATTATATCCATATCTTCTTCTTACTCTTGAAAAACGGTCAAACCATGCTCGCAGTGATTGCTTCAGTCCATATAGGGATTTTTTTAGCTTGCATACCTTTTGAGTATTTTTACTATCTTCAAAGCCTGGTGGAATATCCATGTAAACCTCCTCTTCTAGGTCTCCATTCAGGAAGGCATTCTTCACATCTAGTTGATGTAATGGCCAATCCAAATTTGCTGCTAGAGATAACAAGACCCTTATGGTATTTAGCTTAGCAACCGGTGCAAATGTCTCCATGTAGTAGACCCCATAGGTTTGTGTGAAACCTTTAGCCACTAGTCGAGCCTTGTGTCTCTCAGTTGAGCCATCTGCTTTAGATTTTACTATGAATACCCACTTACAACCAACAATAGTCTTCCCATTAGGTAGAGTTACTAGTTCCCAAGTGCCATTTTTTTCAAGAGCATTCATTTCCTCCCAAATAGCCTTTTTCCATTCAGGTTTAGCAAAAGCCTCCTTTCCTAAGAGCAATAGGTAACTTAATAGGTTTATTTGAAAGAGGAACAGTTTCATGAGTACCTGAGGTATTAGCATCCTCTAGTTTGGACTCTTGGCTCTGTGGGACCATGAATTGCTTTCTTTCTGGAGGCTGATTTCTTCTAGTATAAACACGTAGCTCTTGATTTTTTTGCCTCGTGAAACCTCTCCCTATTTCCAAATCTGTTTTTTGTTGTTGTTGTGGCATTATTAGAGAAGACAGACTTGGATTTGACTCAGGTGAAAGATGTAAAGTAGACTTGGACATATCATCAATAGGCATGGATACCGTTTCCCAAAAACGATCTTCATTGGTTTCAATCTCCCCTTGAAGAGAGGTGGCAAGAAAGAATGGTTGAGTCTCAAAAAAAGTAACATCACGAGAGATGTAGAATTTGTTATCTAAAGGTGAGTAACAACGGTACCCTTTTTGTGTGGGTGAGTAGCCAAGAAACACAGTTTTAATGGCTTTGGGGTCTAATTTGCTGCGGTATTGGGCATGTATATGTACAAAGGCAGTACACCCAAAGGTTTTGAAGGGAAGATTGTTCAAGATGTGAAGATGAGGATAGTATTTGGTAAGGGTGGAGAGAGGTGTTTGGTAGTGGATAGTCCAACTTGGTAATCTATTTATAAGGTAGGCTGCTGTAAGAACTGCTTCACCCCACAAGTACCTTGGAACATGCATGGTGAACATAAGAGCTCGTGTGACTTCAAGTAAATGTCGATTCTTTCGTTTAGATACCCCATTTTGTTATGGGGTGTCCACACATGAACTCTGATGGAAAATCCCATTGTTAGCTAAAAACTCACCTAACACTGAATGAAAATACTCTTGCCCATTGTCTGTACATAAGACATGAATTTTTGCCTGAAACTGTGTTTGAATCATGGAATGGAAGTTCTTAAAGATTTGACAAGTTTCAGATTTGTGTTTCAAAAGGTAAACCCAAGTGACTCGTGTGTGGTCATCAATAAATGTTATGAATCAACGTTTACCGGATGAAGTGGTAACTTTGGATGGCCCCCAGTTGTCACTATGAATTAATGAGAAAGGTGAGGAAGACTTATAAGGTAAAGAAGGAAAAGGGTTTCGGTTGTGCTTTGCTAATTGACAAACTTCACATTGGAGAGAATGAAGATTTTATTTCTGAAAAGTTGAGGAAACAAACATTTAAGATAAGAAAAGTTTGGGTGGCCAAGTCTATAATGCCACAACATTATTTCTTTTTGACTAGAAACAGAAAAAGATCCACTACTTGATGCAAAAGCTTGTCTAGTCCTAGAATCTTCTTCCTCAAAGAAGTAGAGCCCTTCATGTTCCCTAGCATTGCCAATCGTCCTCCCCGAGGATATCTCCTGAAATTCACAAGAAGATGGTGAGAATTTTGCAAAGCAATTGTTATCACATGTTAATTTGATAACTGACACTAGATTACAAGTAAGGTTGGGAACATGAAGCACGGAATGAAGGATTAAGGTTTTTGATAGTCTTATAGAACCTTTTCCAGCAACAGTTGACAAAGAACCATTAGCAATTTTCACTTTAATATTACTAGAACAAGGACAATATGTGAGAAAAGAATTAGATGAACCTGTCATGTGATCGGAAGCTCGTGAATCAATAATCCAGGGAGTCTTTGAAGTTGAAGTGACATTAAGTGCTGTGAGAAAGTTACCTGTTTGGGCTAAAGAGCAGGAACTGACACTAGGGTTGGAAGCAAGTGGATTTTGAGGTTGTGATTGACTAAGAAGCTTATACAAGTGATCTATCTGCTCTGTGCTAAACCTTACTGAAGTGTAGGCTGATTCTCCTTCTGTTGCACCCATGGTAGCAGTATGTTCTTTATCTATGGCTTGGACTTGGAAGCTTTTCCTATCATTCTGCCTTCTAGGAGTCCAATTAGGTGGCTTGCCATGAATTTTCCAACAAGTATCTTTGGTATGTCCATGACGTTAGCAAACATCGCACCAAGGTCGATCTCCTTTTTTAGTATTTTTCTGATCTGTGGAAGACCTGTTATGGTACTGCTGACCTCGTGTAACCAAAGCTAATCCTTCAGTTGTATTATGTCCACCATTTTCTTCCTTAAAATATCCTATCATAACCTTTCGTTGACTTTCCTCTCTTCGTATCTCTGCAAACACTTCTTCAATTGATGGTAAGGGATCTTTACCGAGCACTCTTCCCCTGACTTCATCAAGTTCTTTGTTTAAGCCTGTTAAGAATTCGAACACTCGTTCTTGTTCCACCATCTTTTTTTGCTTGACGCTGCATGCTGTACAGTCCCAACTAGATTCATAAAATAAATCCAATTCTTGCCACAAATTTTTTAGAACATTAAAATAATCTGTCACATTCTGGCCTCCTTGTTTTGTCTCTCTCAATTTTGACTTTATCTCAAACACTTGAGCAGAGTTGCCAAGATCTGAGTAAGTCATCTTCACAGCATCCCATATTGCTTTTGCTGTGGGCAAGAATAGATAAGTCTGTCCAATTTTAGTCTCCATTGAATTAATAAGCCAAGCCATAATAATAGAGTTTTCAGCCTCCCATACTTGGTAAGCAGAATCTTCTGTGTTGGGAGCAGTAGTTGCACCAGTGAGATAACTCATCTTTCCTCTGCCTCGAATTACAAGCTTGACTGACTGTGCCCATTGAAGATAGTTCTTGCCATTTAACTTGTGAGCCGTAATCTGCAAAGAAGTATTCTCACTTCCTCCTTGTAAAGTCATGATTGGAAGATGTGTTTGTTGGGATTGGCCTGAAGAAATAGTTGAAGACTCGTCTCTTGTGGTTGCTCCAGCCATAGCAGTGTTTGCAAAAAAAAAACTGATTCAGAATCTTTTCTACTTTGATGCCATGTTAACGGAGAAGAAAGAAATCAGAGAAATAAACTTATTCTCTGTTAATTTTTTATTGATATGGAATCGATATATAAATAGCCTAGATAAAATAGCACATCCCTAAAATATCTCCAAAAAATCAGTAAATGATAAATACAAAGAATAAAATCTCCAAGAATAAAATCTCCTAAAAATCAGAAATTTAAACTACTGTATCTATCAAAAACAGCCTGGACAAGAATCAATCCTTATGCAAGAATAAATAAAAAACTAAAACTTGGATGACAACATGTTTAAAACATGTACTGTTTCAAAATATATTTCATTTCAAACATGTCTCATGTACTGTATAAATCATGTCAAGTCTAGAATTCATATCAATAAAATCATACTCTAGACTTCAAATCATATCGGTTAGAGACTAGGCTAGATCCCTATCACTCTATTAATAAAGACTTAAATCACTATAGATAGTAGTAAAAATCATGTCATTGTCCCCTGGAAACCAACTAGGGCGCTATCTATGGCCATAGACCTCATCTCTCTCAACCCCACTGATCAGGCGTGATTGAGACCTGTCCACGACTATTGTCGAACAGGCATCTCTGCCTAATGAGTAATCTCCAATTAGGCAGTTTCCACTATACTTTATTGAGTTTAATTCTTTTAGGGTGCCTATAGTCTCATAAAACATTCAAATCTTTAGCTTTTCTTGTCAAAGATCATGTAAAGCATATGGTATCATTATGTAAGAGGTTTTATGTATAACATATATATATATATATATATATCTACCATATACTTTCTTTTCAAAACTAATCAATACTTTACAATATTCATATAAATATTTTTATAATGTTTCAAGTTGTAACAAGGCATGCTTAAATGCGATCCAATTTAAATCATGAGTTCAAACAGTGAACTATCATTTTCATAAAATGTGTCATTTAATAATAGCGTTACTATAATCTAAATTCCTCATTTCCATCCTTTTGATTTTGATTGGATCATATCTGATATTCATTGTGGTTCCTCGATATGCAATATTCTTTCTCAATAGTTGTCGACTATATAATCATTTGTACATTTCATTATCGATACTAGGACTACCACCATCAGTATGAGTCCTCTTAGTATCTATGAATATCTAGATATCATATTTCTCTATAGTCATCAAGATACTGGAATTATGCAAATTCTCGATATCATCATTCAAGATCTATTCCAGAGTTGACATTAAGGATAATAAACCACAAGATCAATAGTCACCTATCCAATCCGTTTATGGTTTAATCTATTGGCATTCGTTCATAATCCCGACCTAAGGTTTGATTTCATTCACTATCATAAAACCAGATCACAGTCCTCAAATCAATTTTCATATGGCCTGCATAATTTAATATTGACTTATGCAATTGTCGATCTTATCATTTAAGGCCTATTCCAAGGTTATAACTGAAACCATATATTCACATGTTTATCACTCATTTATTTGAATCTATAAATGATCGGATTGTGTCGTAATTCAACCTCAAATTCAATAAAATTATGTATGCACAAGTCGTACATCCATTATAATTCAATATCATCACTATCTATTGTATACCACAGTATTGATACTAAGACCCCTACCACAATTGTAGGTCCGCTTATTATCTCACGTATATTCGATAATACGATGTAATAGCATCCAACCATCTCAACATTGACCTCTTGCAATGTCCGTGTTATCACATTTGAAACTACTCCAAGATCAAGAAATCGAAATCAATTTGTTCTAAAATCATCACTCCGTCGATAATTCCACAATTCAATCGTTAAATCATATAAATTACAACCTCAATATTCTCTTCCGAGCTATATCATATAATCATCATTAATTTTATCAATGATTTGACTAGTCGATATTCAACCTCAATTTCAACTTGATAACCAATTCATGATATTAAGATAAATCCATTTATCAATTCTATAATGCTTACACCATATAACTCATCACATTATCATACTCAACCATTTGCCTTCTCAACTATTCCAAACATCAAGTTTTTTGGCAACATGATAAAGTCTTTCCAAAACTTACCTTTCGATAATTCTTTCCAAAATTCCATTTACACGAGAAAACTTAACATTTTTTCATCAAACATTTTCATATAAATTTCGGCAGCATAACGACCTAATTTTATCAAAACCTCCTGCAAGGAAATATAGTTTATAACCACACAGCTGTTGATTCTCACCATTTACTTATCTCTTACTAAGACCTCTACCACCAATTATAGGTCCTCTTAGCATTTAAAAATCATTTCAATAATCATTATCATTAGGATCAAAATTCCAAAACATACAATATAACACTGGCACTACTTTATAAAAGTATCTTACCTATTCGCCAAAGCTTAGCGTGTTTCTAAAACTAGCCGAAATCCACCACTAGCTCATTTCCATGCTGCCACAATTTAAACAATTTACATATATTCGTTTAGAAAATCATTTAGCAATTTTATAAATCCAAGGAAACAAGTAAAATCTTTCAGTCCCTTACCTGTATTCAACAAAAATTTTCGGGTAAGGTGCTCCCCACGCTCTTCTCCTTTCCTTCTTTCTTCTTTTTCTTTCTTTTTCTTCTCTTCTTCTTTCTTCTCTTTCTTTTTCCTTTCCTTCTCTTTCTTTTTCTTTCTTTCTTTTTCTTCTCTTTCTTCTTTCTTCTTTCTTTTCTTTTCTTTCCCTTTCCTTTCCTTTCTTTTCTTTTCTTTTTTTTTCCTGGTCTGAACCGGTTCAGACTGGTTCGGTCTCATCCTGCTGGTTCGACCACCGTCGCCCACCATTTCTACCTGTTCATGCTTCCCATAGTTGGCCGATGCTGCGGGGATGCCGGATCTGGCCTTCGCTTCTCTCCCTCGTCGGTGACGGCGCCGGATCTAGAGGCTTCACGTTCGGCCTCTTCCTCCCTTCTTTCCTCCTTTCTTTTCCCTTTTCTTCCTCGCCGCCGGTCACCTTCACCTTGGTCGACCTTCGCAGGCGTCGAAGGCAGCGATGGCGGTGTCTGGATCGGCTGGCATTGCCTTTTTCCTTTTTTCCTTTCTTTTTCTCTTCTCTTTTCTATTTTTCCGTTTCGTTCTTCATTTCTTCTCTTCCTTTTCAGTTTTCACCGCCACCAGCCCCTCTTCTTTCTCTTCCCCGTCTGGTGGCGATCCCACCTTCCTTTCCTCTCTTCTCGCCGACATTGTCGGCCCTCACATCTCCCTTCCTCTCTTTTGTTTACAATAAAGGGAAGTGGGAATCGGGTTGGCATCTCGATTCCCTCCCTTTTCTTTTTTTTTTTTATAATTATTTTATATATATATATATTTATCTTATATATATATATAAATATACCAGATTATATATATAGACATATATAAAATTTGTATTAATAATTTATATATATATAAATCTATACACTTTAAATTTAAAATAATATATTTCATATATATTTATTTATATACACAAATGTATAATATTATACATGTATATTTATTTAATATAAAATAGTATATATGTATATGAAAATATAACATATACTATATTTCTTTTATTTATACGTATGTACTTATATATAACATATAAAAATCTATTTATAAAATCTTTTATGTAAATATGTAAATACACACACTTTTTGTTTCTTATAATTTGGATTTCTAATGTCCAATTATATTTTCTCTATTTTCATTTCTTTTTTAATTTGGATTTCAATTTATCCAAATAAAATTTTTCAGATATTTACTATTTATTTCGAAAATTCATGGTCTTCACAAATAATTATTAATTAATAAAATACTAAAATAACTCTATTTTCATAGATTTATCACTTGCCTCTGGCATTCTTGAAATTGTCAACAATAGCTAGGCTATCCAATTTCATTCCAACCAGCATTCGGTGCTTTGACTGTTGTAGTTATGTAAGCGTTAACTGGATTTTTTAATGTTTTGTCTTCTGCTAAATTCTAAAATTCATTTTAGGTGCCTAATGACTGAGATTCAGCACATGAAATATGTCAATGATTGTTGCTTTGGTAAATAATATCAGTCTAATTTACATATACCATGTATCAAAGGTTTTCTTCATCTAGTAAACTGAACAACAGTAGTTTTATTTTTATTAGGACAGAATTTTGCCTACTTTATATGAGTTTGCACAAAATCTTTGAATTTATTTCGTGTTTCATTGTTAGCATACCATATAAAAAGAGGTATTTATAGTAAATGGTTAAGACTATAGTTAAATTCTCACTCTCATAGTAGTGTAAACTGATAAAGTAACAACGTTGGATCTTGGCACCATAAATATTGGTTTAAATTGAAGTTTCATAGTTAATCTGAAACTTGAATGCTTTAGTCTTTATTGCTCGATAAGTGCCTAAATAATAAACTTGTACAGATTGTCATCACACTGGAAATATATGGTGTAAAAAACATTGTGGGGATTCCTTTTGGTTATCGTGGATTCTCTGACAAAGACTCGGCTGAAATGCTAGTAAAATGTGTTTCTTTCCTACCAATGGTCTGTTGAAGTATGTCTATTGTTTCATCCTAGATTTTATGTTGTTAATTTGGCTTTGATTTTCAGCTGTCACGGAAAGCAGTCCAAAATATTCACCTTTCAGGTGGAAGCTTGTTAGGAGTTTCTCATGGAGCACCACCTGTCTGTGAAATTGTTGATAGTATGGAGGTGCTCAAAACTCTTTTACTATTATTATATTAACAAACTGTCTTCTTGAAGGGATTGCAGATATTGAATTAAGATAGTCTACACTTAAGAGGCCAAGAATGTAGTATCTCTGATATGTTTCCAAAATTGATGTCAGGAAAGGAAGATCAACATGCTTTTTGTGCTAGGTGGAAATGGTACTCATGCTGGGGCTAATGTTATACACAATGAGGTTCATATCAAATCTGATGTCTTTTGCATCTATAGCACTGCTTATTAATCTTGAACTTGCTATTTCCTTTGTTATTTCTATCTTAAATTCAAAATAGAGACTCATAGACACTAAAATAGTTTTTTTTCTCCATTTAAATACAAATTATGTTTATAAATATGTCTAGTCATTTGATTCAACTTTGTGGCATTACAATTATTTCGAGTAACTGAAAGATTCAGATTTATTCTCCATACTTGGTATTTCTAAACTATGTTTTCCATTTCAAATTCAATTTGATTGAGATATTTATATGTATGAATAATATATCACATCAGGAGGGATAAGGATCCTCTTCTCTAACTAAGAGTCTCTGAGGGTTATGACAACTTTCTCTATTACAAAAAGGGCTGGGTTTTTTTTTTCCTGAAATCTGTGTAATTTTACACTTTCTCTTTTAGTGCCGCAAAAGAAAGTTGAAAGTGGCTATGGTTGGTGTGCCAAAAACTATGGACAATGACATTTTATTGATGGACAAAACTTTTGGTTTTGATACTGTTATTGAAGAAGCACAACGAGCAATCAACTCTGCCTACATTGAGGTATATTAGCTTTGATCATCGGTGTTGATGTAAAAAATTTTTTTGACCTTTGAAATCATGCATTATGATTCTTTTCTACTTATTATGTGTACAAATTCCTTCCAATTATTGATTCCTCTATGTTAAATTTATTACTGTTTCTTTTTTCTCCTACAACTATTTACTAGGCACATGGTGCTTTTCAAGGAATTGGTCTTGTGAAATTGATGGGTCGTAGCAGTGGTTTCATAGCCATGAAATCATCCTTAGCTAGTGGACAAGTTGACATATGTTTGATTCCAGAGGAATTTATGCTGACTGTTAACAATAAATTCTGATCAGCTCTATCCATCAAAGTCTTTATATATGTTGATGGACCTCTTCTTTGATCAATTGTCATTTCATTAACATGTTTAATTTGTTGATTTTATTATATATGATGTCGTCAGTCAGAAAAATAGAGACATAATTTTATTTGACTTAAAAGATGGGTATATTGTGCAAATAATATATGATTTCTGATATGTATAAACATCTAATATTCACCAAAAAACTTGTGATATTCTTACTTATCATTGCCAACCATGCCAACTGCTCTTAGTCATTGGTTACCCTCCTCATATTGTAAACCCCTTTTTCAGGCCCAGCAACTGGAGGAAGAAAAGGATCCATTTTCATGACTTCATGTTGAATGTCCACAGTAGCTTGCAGGCGAGAATCCGTATCATTGGTCACTTCTCCTAGCTGAAGAAGGTAATCATTAAGTAAGGAAAAATCTCACACTGCAGACAAGACCTAGAGCAAGGTATAGTAATTGACGTGTTTTTAATTCACTAACTTTAGTTTTGGTCAGCACTCTTATCTTTCTTAGAAATATGAATATGTATGATGTTTTCAACCAAGGAGTTATAAATTCATTCAGTGGCAAATTCAATGGATGTTCATATGTGTCAGGTTGAAGGCTAGTAATGTTATGTCAGGTTGAGGGAGTTATAAATACTTTAGTCTACTTTTTTTTCATCTTTGCTTGATTTACATGTGATCTAAAATGCATGTCTTGAACCTTGCCTGCCTTTCTCTTATTTACATGTGAGCTGGGCTAGGTTGGTTTCTAGTGATTGTCCAACTAATGAATCAGCAACTTGTAAATCATCAGCATTCTTGTTTGAAATCTCAGCTTTATATCAAAAATGAAAAGAAAAATGCAGAATAAAAACTGAAAATACTAAATAGTTTTGACCTGTACCACCCATGCCTTTGTTTATAGGATGGTGATAACAGTTAAGAGGTTTCATTTTTTCTTACTGTAGGTTTCAGACACATCTAGTTCGTTTGGGTCACTACGTGCAAATATTTAAGTGAAGATGGACGCTCCAAAGATAATCGGTATACAATTTAGCTAGAAATTTTATGCTTCTATTAGACTTCTAGGAAGTTTAGGAAACTTTGTGGCTGTTGTGATCGGGTCTTGAGGACATTATTAGTTACTTTGTGAAGTTAATTGTTTGTTTAAGGATGATGATTGGTATTTTGATAACTTTTTGGTTATAAGCACTTTGAATTGAACTTTGAACAAATGAAAGTCACAATTCTTAGGAAATTTTTAATGCATGTGAGTGTTACAATGCAAATAATTCTAGCTTTCTCTTTTTATTAGTGCAATGGACATGAATTAATTGAGTTACCAAATGAGGCATACTGCCAATGCCTCCATATATACTATTCATGCATTAACAATTATTTTATTAACAAAAACTTGCATTAAAAAAAATTGAATTAAGAATTAAAATCATTTTATTATACTATCAATGAACAATGGCACTAACACAAAGAACTAATCAAACTTTTAAATTTAAAATAAAATTTAATAAATATAAAAATTTTAAATTTCAAAAAAGACTTTTACCGGCACTTTTAAGTGCCGGTAAAAACTTATAAATTTAAAATAAAGCTCAATGAATATAAAAAATTTAAATTTCAAAAAAGCCTTTTATTTTTAAAGGCATTTAAAAGCACCGGAAAAAGTTATGCCATAATTTGTCAAGCCTTTGCCGGCACTGGAGCACATCACCGCCGGCAGACCTTCACCGGGATTCACATAGCCGGTGGTTTGTCAACCGCCGGTAACATTTTTACCGGCGGTTGATTTGTCTTTTACCGGCACTTATAAGTGCCAGTAAAAGTGATTTGTCCTGTAGTGAATTTGATTTTAAGTTTTAGGGTTTCAAGAGTTTAACCTAAGGCTTGACTGTTTTTGGAACTTCAAGATCAAATTGGTTCCATGATCAATTAAATCAAAGGTATGAATTATCCGGCTAAAGGAAGAGTCTTGAGTAAGTTAATCAAATCTACGGATGCTAAAATCAAATCTACGGATGCTAATATGGTGTTAATTCAAGAAACTAAACTTGCGGACATCAAAGACATGCATATCACTAAGTGGTGGGGAATTAGAGCTGTTGATTGGATCTTCTCACCTTCGGATGGATGTTCAGGGGGGTTATTGTTTATGTGGGATACTAATTGTTTTGATTCTGTAAAGAGCTTTAAATCCAAAAGAACCATTGTTATCAAGCGTAGGTGGAAGCAAACTAGTCTTGTATGTTCTATTTGCAACATTTATGCTCGCGATTAGGATGCAAAGGTTGATCTCTGAGAAGCTATATTGATTATAAAAGAAGTTTGGGGTGGGATCTGGTGCATAGCTGGTGACTTCAATTCGGTTAGGAGGGATCATGAGAGAAGCGGGTGTTCCCAGTTGGCGCAAGGTTCAAGGAAGTTCAACAAATTCATCAACAGTAGTGAATTATTGGATCTCCCTCCAAAAGGGAAGCAATTTACATGGTTTGGGACTGATTCTAAGATGAGTCGTCTTGATAGGTTTTTGGTCTCTCCGGATTAGATCACTGTATATCCTTACTTAGAGCAAAGATGCTTGAAGCGTTCTATCTCAGACCATTGCCCAATTTTATTACGCTTTGACAATAAAAATTCGGGCCCAAAGCCATCTAAAGTCTTTGACTGCTGGCTTTTCAATAAAGATTTGATGAACGAATTGGAAGTTCTTTGGAGTGAATCATTGCTTAGTGGGAGGGTTGGCTATCAACTTCGATCAAAATGTGGTGTGATACGTTCCTTCCTTAAACATTGGAACAAGGATGAATTCGATAATATTGATGTGAAAATCGCTGATCTTGAAAATAAACTAGAGGTGTTGGATGAAAGGTGTAACTATGGGGATCTAAACTCTGTTGGTATGGAAGCAAAGAAGAAGATTATCAGCGAATTATGGACTGAAAGAAGAGAAGCAAATGGTTTTGCCAACTCCTTAGATAAAGCTGGGGTGGGCCGCTCTATTTGGCTGAAAGCATGCATTTATTCTCTGTTTTTCATTGCTAGTGCTGTCGGTGCTTGTCTTTTGTGGCTTTGTTCAGTTGTTGACATTTTGCTATACTGATCCTTGAACCCTTTGTTCTGTTTTCATCTAATAAACTGCTCTTGAATTACCAAAAAAAAAATAAAACAAATCCAATGTATTTTGACTTAAATTAATTGAGGAAGGGATAATTTATTTAAAAAATCAAACCTATAAACAAATCCAATGTATTTTGACTTAAATTAATTGAGGAAGGGATAATTTATTTAAAAAATCAAACCTATAAACAATAACTAACTTAACTAAAATAAATTGGTCAAAATACTTACTAAAATGTTTGCTGAATTTTGGGGTCTAACATCAAATTTGAAATTATTATCCACCCTAATTTGAGCCAATTTACTTAAATTAATCAAAAAGAGATTTAGCGTAAAAATTTTGAATCAATTTGTTATAAACATGCAATTAGATGTCAGAATACCACCTAGATAAATTTGGACCTGATTGAGCCTATTAGTGAAATTTGAAATGAAATGTACGAGTCCAGAAAAAATTTAGGTTTCTAGAATCATGTTTTGCATCAATGCTTTATTATTAAAACAATGAAAGAAAGCAGATATAGAGACAAAGCATAGTACTACTATACATATTAGTCCAATTCATTCATCGTGATTACTTAACATCTTTGGAGCCAAAATTAAATTAAAGCCAAGACAAATGGGAAGAAATCCCTGGAAATTTCTCTATTTTTAATTCACAAAAGAATAACTTGGAAAAGTAATTCGAACACCATTAATTGGTGCTCAATTCAATTACATGATATGGTATGATAATAATGGCTACAACAACAAATGTTTGTGATCATTGGCGCATAACTTAAACACATAGAGCTAACTCATGGACAAGACTGTGTCATGATCCCTCTTTATAGTTGAAACTTGCTAAGTATCTTCAGCAAAGACTTTAAATATGAAGTCGCGAAATCGCTTGGAGTACTGCTTTGGATCCACAGCTGATATTGACGTAGGGTCGTAATGGATGGATTTATATGCATGCTCAAGCTTCTTGGTAATGTCATAATCTTGAAGTATGTCAATGATGCCAAAGAACATTACCACTTCATAACACTCCCCTGTTTGTTCTCCCACAAGCTGCAGTAATTCACACTCAGGCCTTCTTATAGTTCTTTCTACTCGTGCTGGCATGTTGGCTCCCAGCTTGATGCTAGCCCACCTGCAATGTTCATTTCCTTTTTAATATGAAGATGGATAATACCCTTCTCTCTCGTTATGATAGGGATTGTGGCTGTCATTGTTGTGCCGCTTGACAGGAGAACAAACCAGAAAGTGGTTAAATTAAATTTTCAGAATAATTTTGAACAAGTTTTTGTTATGAGAAATACAATACTCTCCATTTTGAAAAACCTTGAGAAAAGGTTTAGCGTTGTCACACACACATATACATATGTTATGCTTCTTCAAATTAAATGGTTAATTAAAAGTAGGATATGAAGGAGATATTTCACCTCTTAGGGTCTAGAAGAAGTTGATCTATATCTGTTCTAGAAAGACGAGGAGCTGATTCATTCTCAGAATTGCCTGCAATATTAGAGAAAACAAAACTTGTTAATAAAAAAAAAAGATTTTGAAACGACCGGAGAAATTAATCTTAACAAATTAATATATATATATATATATTTATATATAAAGGAAAGAAAGATAACCGGCTGGAGTTCGTCTTTCGCAAGGAATCAGCTCTCCGTTAGTTGAAATTTCCCTAAAGTGAAGACCCACTAGAAGACTGTAATCCATAGTTCTCTCTTGTTCAAGAAACTCGCAATCCCTATCTATTTGCCTGTGCAGAAGAGACACATATCATATAGAACCATTCAACGTAGTTGTGAATATGTTATATACATGTATATTAAGGCATTGTTTGGTTGCGGTGAGACCAGTGACACGCAGTGATAATAAAGAAAAGAAAGTGAACAAATAAAATTATTTTTTATCCCTAATTTTAATTATTTTATTTTTTCTTAAAAAAGTTATATATCTTTAATAGTCATTTTTTTTTTCAATCTCACTATCCATCCAAACTAGGCTTAAAAGAAATTTTTTTTATTAGCTTTTAATCCATTGCTTAGCCAAAAAAAGAAAAAACTCATAGCCAGAAGTAGCTAGGCAATCAAGGTGCGTTATACTAGCAGTAGTGGTGGTGGAACAGATTAAAGCATATATAGAAAGAACTATATTTTACCTACAAAACTCTTGAAACCAAGCTTTTTGCAGTTTGAATGTGAAATTCAAATCAAGGTCCTTTAGTATTGTGGTATCATCGATCTCAGACTCAGGCTTTTCTGTTATGCGCCCTAGAGAAGACCCTTTCAAGTCAAAGCGTCTATGAATTGTGTACTCTGAACGCAAAAGGTTCCCCATGATAATGAACCGTACCTGCATTGTCAACCCTATCATTTAATTTGCGTCCTGGTAAAACTATATATTATCATTAACAAAGCTGATTTTACTTCTTACAACACTTCGAACTTAAATGCAACTTTGATTGAGTTAAAATGACAAAAAAATACTATTTTATCTTGCTTTATCTAGGGTTGTAATCGAGTCAAGTTACTCATATATACAAACTCAATTAGATAATTATTTGAGTTTAACTCGTTTATTTTCGAGTCAAGCTCGAACTCGAGCTCGAGCTACCTAAGTAATGAATCGAGCTGAGTTCGAACTTTTTAGTACTCGGCTCGAGTGACTTGTGAACCTTATCGAACTCTTTGTTAATATGTATTTTTAATATTTTATTGTTAATTTACTATTTTACTCCAATAATATATAATTAAAAGTTGACAAATCAAACTTATCAAATCGAGTTCGAGCGGTTCGAGTATTTTTTCGAATTAAGCTCGAGCTTCAAAAATCAAGCTTGACTGACTCAATTCAAGTTTCAAACTTTGAGTTTTAAAGTCTAACCAAGTTTAAACTTGATGTTGGATCATCTCGATTCGACTTAATTTTACTTCTAACTCTGCTTAACTTTTTTTTTTCTCACTAGCAGAAAATTATAATGTACGTATGATAATGTTGTTGTTTACTCACCTTTTTTTGTGTTGGCCCAGTTAATTTTACACAGTGCAAGCCGTAATATTTTATCACCAAGGTGTTCTCAAAGGATCGAACATGGTTATAGTAGGCTGAAAGCATCCTTAAAAGCACCTATATGTAAAACAAACCCGAATAAGAAGCTGTATGGTAACCTGGATTTGCAACAAATACAATCAGCATTACTTTGAAATTAACTACAATGGTGATGATACATAACTCACTTTCACTTCTGACTTCTTCATTGTCTTTATCATGTATCGATCATCATCGGTCAAGTAAAAGAAGCTACCACTTTTACCAGGGGAAGATAGTTCCCTAAGCGCATCGTTTCCACAAATAGATAGCATGTAATCTGCAGGGTCCACCTTGAACAGCTTCCTCAAAGTCCTTTACACAAATGATGATTAATTTTGCGTTACTGAACACGCATGATCTAAGAATTATTATATGAGAATTTGAATATGTAAAGAAATTGATGTCATAGAGGGAAATAGCTAGAGTTGCTTGTATTTTAAAAAACTAAGGTCATATTTGATACATAAGATGATAAATAAGATAAGATAATTATCGATTTATTTTATGTATGGTGCACACATAAAAATAATAATTAGATTGCAAAGAAAATGAGTCATCTTGTTAATATAAGATGATTCAATCCTATATGAATGGTAATGGATTATTTCTAATCTCATGTAATTAGGTGATAAATACTTATATTTTATTCCTAAAATTTACAGTTAAAAATTAACTTAAACTTTTTGGATTAAAAAAAATTAACTTAAACCTTTAATAAGGTGACAATGATCATTGATTAATTCGTTATTCTAATTGTTTTTTTCATTTTTATTTTCACTATTTTTCTTCTATCATCTTTTACCTCTTTTTTTCTTTATTTCTTTCTTTGTCTTTGTCTTTTTATTTTTTTGAATAAAGAAAATATATAGTTTAGATAAACAATAATTTTTAAAAATTAACGTTTTTCAATTTTTTTAAATAATAAGTGCTTAAAAGTATTTTTAAAAATTAACTCCTAAATGTAAAAATTATTATGAAATATATTTTAATTTATAAAATTTGAGCTTCTAAATTTAGGATGTATTTTTTATTTTTAAATTTTCATTTTTTATGTTCTCTTTTTTTTCTTTTTTAGATTTTTTCAATTTTGTTATTTTTTTATCTTGTTGGCAATAAAAGAAAAGATAAGGAAAAAAAAAAGATAGGATAATATCATTCTATTTTATTCTTGATTCTTAAGCATACCAAATATAAGATAGGATAGTATTACCTAATTTAATCCTACTATAATCTTATATTATATTATCCTCTCGTTCATCCTATCCATCAAACATTGCCTAAGTAGTTGCACAATTTTTTGTGTTTGGTTAGCCTCATGTGGAAGTTCAGGTTGCTTGTTGGGAGGATTGTAAGAAATTATAATACCTTTTTGCACTAAAAGGAATTAATACGAATTACTTATAATTTATATGTAAAATGCCTTACCTGAAAACTACTGGACAGTAATCCTTCCATTTAAATTCACAAGATTGATGTGGTGGAGTGTATTTGCTGCCTTCTGGAGGAAATCTGGTCCAAATTTTCTCCTTGGGGTCAAAAGCTGAAGCCTTAAGATCAAGAGATGTGGCTGGAGCAGGCCTTCCTACAGAATGTCTGTGTAATCACTTGAAATATTGATAATAAGTGACAAATTCCACACCGCATGGAGCATATAATTATTAGAGTATTCAAATTTGAGAATGTAATAAAAGTTAGAAAAATAAAGACTGGGAATGAGGCAAAAAGTAATTTCATGAAGAATTGGTATAAACCAAATGGTTTATCGAGCTTTTAATAGAATTAGTATGCTTTCTTATTCATTATTGTTATGTCGTATAAATAGATAGATAGATTACAAAATATAAAAAGGAGCTAAACCATAGTTCTTAACTCTATGCTTATGAATTGTAATTTTCATTAAAGCGAAGGCACACACAACGTTAATGAAGAATCTCATCATCATATTATTGAATTGGAATGTGAAACTCATTATCTAATTAGGATAATTTGGATTTTGGTTCATAATACACACACACACACACAAGCACATACATAAGACACTAGGAAACAGCTGGATTAATTTTGAATTTAATCTTTTTTATTTTTACTTGTTATAAGAAACAAGGTTTCAAACGTAATAATCAGTGAACATTTTTTGTTCTCAAAGTGTCCCCTATTTGAAAATGTTTTCAAATTTTCCATGCTTTTGGATTTCCATCATGAAAGCAATTAGCTTGAAGAAGTATTATTTTTCCATTTATCACGCTCAAATGGAGTTTCCAAACTCATTTAAGTATATACTTTATTTCCAACTAAATATTCTTGTTTTCTAGTCTTCCAAAACCACAAAAACATGGAGAAAATATAAAATTCTCCCCTTGGATAGGAAAAAGAAGATGGAGAAGAAAAAGCTTAAGTCCTTTCAATCTTAGCAAAGAACCAATACTAGTTTTAATAATTTAATATGAACAAGATTATTTCTTAGAATTTGGATAATGATTTTTTTAGAATATTACTTAAACATATATATATATATATATATATATATAATATATATATATATATATATATATATATATATATATATATATATATATATATATATATATATAGATAGACAGATAGATCAAGAAGAGAAAAACGAAGTTAAAAAACAAGTAGAATACTAAATATATAGAATGTCACCTTATTCCCAATTGCAGATTGAGCATAAGTTCATAGTTCTTGTGCCCTTTAGATATTGTTTCTCCTTGTCTTTTTCCTGGCTTTGGCGTTTTCAATGGCAATCTGAGGTTAAACTTAGGGTTTGTATCATCATGATGTACAACAAACAACTCACAGTCCAAATCTCTCCTCACTTCTCCTAAATCATTACTGTCACCATCACTTTCCCACATGTTCATCTTATCAAATGGCCTCTCTATGCCTACGCTCACTCTCCCATCAACTGACATTCTCCTCACTTTGTCACTACCCTTTGTTGAATGCCAAATTGCCAGTTTCTTTTGTGATGGCAGAATGGAAACCCTTTCTCCAGGACAGATCTTGCAATCAGCCAACTCGTCATACACAGTTTTAGGATCCCATTCAAGATTTGCAGCCAGGGAGGACTCTGAAGGGTAATATGTCCCATTTTGTTCATCTGGATCCTTGCTCCAATTCCCGACGTAGAAACTTCCATCAGGCCATTGATAAGTTCCATTTCCTTTTGGCATACCATCTTCCCAATACCCATCATACTTATTCCCGTTACTCCATATAAAAGTCCCCTTGCCACAAATCACACCATTCTTCCACTCTCCTATGTAATGGTTCTCATTCTGCCATTGATACTTTCCATGTCCTTCTTGCAAACCCCGGCGCCAATCCCCATCATACAAATCTCCATTTGCATAATGCTTTACTCCATGGCCATGTTTCAAGTTCATCACCCATTGTCCCTTATAAGTATCTCCACTGGGTCCCGTATATATTCCAGTCCCATCCATATATCCGCTTTTGAACTCGCCTTCGTAAGTAGCACCAGAGGGCCAACTAAACCTTCCCCTGCCCATAGTTTTGCCTCTGTGCCACTCGCCTAAGTACATGCACCCGTCGGTCCATATATACTTCCCTTGTCCATTAGGAAAATTGTCATACCACTGCCCTGTGTAATAATCTCCATTAGGTAAAATTTTCTCTGTCAGGTATGCTTCCCCAGATAGGCTTACACTTTTATCATTATCATCTTCAGGATCATCATCCGCTACATTTGCCATGGATATTGTCCCGAAAATGCTATTTGCACGTTTCTTTGCTGCTTGTGTTCTGCGCACGGTGGCTTCCCATGCCCTTAGAACACCACTTTGCTCTTTGTTCATTCTGAGCAACTTCTTTTACACGTTATTAAAATGCATGCATGCTGTGTTTAAACTAATCACTAGAACCTGATTACGGTTGTATGCTGGAAATTATGACTGGCTTAAATGATACATGTCATATCAATAATGAAGAGAACCAATTAAAATGAAAAACAAATAATGAAGAGAACTCTGTGAAAATGAACAATTTGAATGAATCATACAGTTTTTTTCTCCTTTTCCTTTTGTTTCAATAAAGGGAAGCAAAAAAGGAAATTGAACCAAAGACTTCCATTTTCTTCTCAATCCCTAAAAAATAAACCTAAAAAATTTTTGTTCATGTACATTTTTCTTTTGAAAACTTTGTGGGGGGTAAATGTTGTGGTCAGGTCACTGAGAGTCACAAGTAGACCGTACAAACAGCATGAACGGAGTTTGTGACAAATGAAGTGATGAAGTGGCAATTGATCTTTGCATTACTATGTTTAAAATATAATTACATGTTAAAATCCCCGCATTAATCTTGTTAATTGACCACTTTTTGACTATGAGTTTTAATTCCTTGGCAAAGAAGGATAGACCGAGGAGCACAATTCTCTCCTACATTATTTCCCCTTGTAATTGAAAAGGTGACTTATTCATCTCCTACAACCTCTAAAGGCCTGACATTTGGAGGGACAAACGAAACTAAGATGCAACTATTTTTAGAGTTACCTTACAAAATATTTGAGGCAAACTGAAAATTATTCCTAGGATTTTTCCTTGCCTCCAAATCCAATTCACTCTATCCACGAGCATTGAAAAAAGAAAAACAGATGATTGACCGTTTCAATAACTTTGCAATCCTTAATTAATTAGCTTTATAGTAAAATGAGATGTAAAACATCTCATGCTAAAATCAAAGAGAACATACATACATACATACATACATACATACATGCATTATGAATAACAATATGACCAATAATATAACTATTGAAAAATTAATCTATTTAGAAATTTGTTCTAATAATCATATATGGGTTTTAAATAGAAATTTTCTATATCTAACCAGTTCTTTATCATTTTAGATTTTATTTGTTTTTTTTTTGTGAAAAGTAAAGATTTTATTCAAAGGACTATCTACATAGTCCAAAATTTACAACATATATGTCTTCTTATGATTGATTTGGCAGCTTACAACCCATGCTTTACATCATACCTCATGTAGAAATCAATCCTAGAAGACACACAAAAAGTTAAAAAGAGCATACGAAGGCAACCATTTGAACTCTTCTCCACCAGAAAATATCCAGATAGATCGATCATTGAAGCTCCTGGGAAGAAAACCACTTCACAATCCTAGAACAGAGAAACGATGAGCATTTCTAAAGGAGGGTTAACATCAAACACCTGGTGTGCTTAATAACCATTGTTTGAGTCATCCAAATGCAAAGATCAAAGCAAACCAGTTTGTGGCGTAGGATCCTAATGATTCATTTGGTATCTACTCCCCAGATTTACAAAGATCGATAAAAACCTCCAAGAAGCAAGTAGAACAGAAAACATCCTGGGGCATTGTTTGAGTCATCCAAATGCAGAGATCAAAGCAAACCAGTTTGTGGCGTAGGATCCTAATGATTCATTTGGTATCTACTCCCCAGATTTACAAAGATCGATAAAAACCTCCAAGAAGCAAGTAGAACAGAAAACATCCTGGGGCAATGTTAACGTGGACTATACAGAAACACCGTTGTAAGTGGCAGCAATATAACAAACATTTGGTCGGCACAACAGCAACGTTCTTTGTGTGAACTTGGTTTGAGTTTTGAAGCTCCCCAGAAATGAAGCAACAACGAGAAGAAGCAGCATCAAAGGACCAACATGAACAAAATCACCATCAAGATATTTAGTTAGATTTCCTTCACCACCTGCACATTAGAAAAACGAAACACAACGCATCGCAGAACAGAGGACTTGGCTAATATCGTGGAGCTGAGCAAACTCCACACGCCAACGTGTTTGATAAACCTCAAGAGACAAATAGAAAGCATCTAAAGATATTAGCATTTGGATATAATTCCTCCATCACCTGCACAGAAGTTGGCTAAACGCAACCAACAGGGGAGCAATGCAACACCCATGAAGGCAAGACCCAGAACTCCAAATAAAACGGCCTTCAGTTTATAAGCAGCCAAAACACCAAATAAAACTCCAAAAGAATTCAATCTCTTCTCCTACAGGATGTACTGAAGCTTGACTTGAATCACCAGAATAGAAGTTAATTGGTTTGACCTATAAACTAAGGAGCTAATATAACCCAACATAGGGAACAGAAGCTGGTAACTCCAAACTTCAGAACTAAGTATCTATTCTGTTCCTAATTAGTCGAAAGATAAATTTTATATTGACAAATACTAATTCCTACATGCATGACTGAACTTAGCTCAAAACACATTAAATCATCGACCAAGACATCCATTTGAAAACCAAAATCCATTTCTACCATACATTTACTGATCTCGACAGATATTCCTCGCCATTTCTTCTATTTCCGCTTCCATCAGACTTCGTATAATATCCTCTTCATCTGCATTCATTGATAGACCCAACATTTTAGCTACCTCCATGGTAGCTTGTGCCTCTCGTCTTAGCATCCTACTTCTGTTTCTGATGTCCTCGTCCGAGATCTCTTCTTCAAAGTAGCTCTGTGTGTCTGAGTAATACTCCATCTGTTTGTTTTCTTTTTTCCTTGAGAAGTTTGTCTTCTTCCTATTCTTTGGTCCCTTCTTTTTTACTAAGAACGAATTCTTCTTTCCCGATTTATCTTCAACAGATTGGAGATCTAAAACAGAGATGAATTTTTTATTCTTTTTGGCATTCACTACTATGACTTGATTGTTTTCTTCATGAGTAACTTCAAATTGTTGGATCATTTGTTCTTCGATTGGATCGGGAACTGTTTTGCCATATTGAACCAGACACAAGGCTCTGTTTTCCTCACTTGGCATGTCAGAGTCTGAATTTGGATTCTTCCTGGTCATCGGACTTGGATCGATCAATGGAGAAGTCGTCTCCTCTTCCGAAAATGTCATTACCTTAGTACTCAAAATCTCATCAACGAATTTTAATTCAAAATTCCCTCCATTTTCTTTGTCTCTGTTCAATGTAGCCACCATTTCATCGTACTCTTGCTGACATCCCTTCTTGGGGGTAACAACCTCACCACATTCCAAGGGCGACTCATCATCATTAATAGCCTGCAAGATTTGAGCTTTCTTCTGTACAGATTCTTTTGCTTGAACGAAAACCGTCATCGGGTTTGAAGCAGTTGCAGAAGCGGGAAAATTTGAATTTCTTCCTTGTACTATGAATGGAGACTGGTTCAACCTGAATTCTGAATTATTTTCCACCTCTAGCTTAATGTTGAATTTGGCGTCATTCACCTTGATTTCCATTGTGTTTCTAACTGAAAATTCTTTGTTTACAACTACTAAAATTCTTGCAAAGTCTAAACATAGTTTATTAACAAGATTTTATTTGTTAACTCAAAGTTATTAAAAATCAGTAAGTAGATGGTAAATACCTTTGTTTCTTTTTAATTAGGGTTCCGATATTATGAATAGACCTGTTCAAGGGTTAGGGTACCTGCTCAAACCCAAAGGTCCGCCCATTTTTTTAGTGAGTTTGGACAAAAATATTAAGCCCTTTAAATGGGTTTGGGCATGAAAATCTAGGCCCTTTAAACCGGGCTTGGGTTCATTGTTTCAAGCCCAAGCCCGTCTTGACTTGTTTTATTATAATTTATTCTTATTTTATATTAATATATTTTAAATTATTTTTGCTTTTTTTGTGTAATTTATTTTGAGTTTGTGTTTTTTATACTTTAATATAAAGTTATGAAACTTAATGAACTAGCTGCATATATATAGGCTAAGAGTAGGGACCTTATTTATATGATTCATGTATAAATCCATTTCATTATAGGTTTAATGCACGTATATTATATAATATAAAGTGACACTTAATAGAAATTATACTATTTAACTCAGGTATATTAATATCAAAATTACTGAAATCTTTATTGGTTTAACATTTATCTGAATTATGTCCAGGTCAAAATTGACTTCGCTAATTTACTAAATGAGATAAACCCAACACTTAGTTAACAGATGTAAGGTTAAAAGAAGATTTATAGAGAGCAAGGGTTGATCGATTGGATTGGCTGAAGGCTTGGTGGTGATCATCTTGCAGCAAGATTATTTATGATTACCCTTTTGTTTTCGCTTCCTATTTCTTGTTTTGGTTTTGTTAACTTTGTTTCCTAAGAATATTTTCTATTTTTTGTCATTAAATATTATTTTCTACTGTTAAAAGGTGGGCTCTTGACCCTGGAATCTATTTTTTTGCTAAATCATAAAGTTTATTAATAAAAAAAGGATGGTACAATCATGCTTCCCAAAAATAACCAGCTGGCACAACAAAGACTCACAAAACTAACCCAAATCATCAAGCAAAATCATCAAAAGACCATGTTGAAAAAACCAGAAACAAATAGAAACAGGAACAAACAGAAACAGGACACCCCAGCAGCTAGAGTTGAGAAAACCAGACTAACACACAGCAGCCAAGACCCGAGACAATAGAATCCCGCAACACCCCTACAAAGTCAACATAAAAATCTGATGCAACATTACCAATTAGAACTTAACCCAAGACAGAACAATCCCCAAACTCAATAAGAGCGGCCAGCCACACTGGACTACCACCAAGCCATGAACATTTCATCTCTGTTGACGCCGAACTTAGCAAGAAAGTCAGCCATTCCATTCGATTCTCTGTAAATGTTGACCAACGAAACATGCTGCAATTCCCCCCGTAACATATCAATCTTAAGAAACAAATCCCACAACCTCCAAGGCCGAGACACCACATTTTGACACCATCCAACCGCAACTCTAGAATCTGACTCAACAATTAAACCACTGTTACCTTTCCAATCTATTTTGGAAAATACCTCCAAAGCATAGTAAATCGCCCATACTTCAGCAACATTGGAGTCCTCAATACCAACCTGTCCGGAAAACATAGCAACAATAACACCTTGCCCATTCCGCAGTATCCCTCCATACCCTATAGGTCCCAATTTTCCTTTAGAAGAACCATCAATGTTAAATTTTAAAAAACCCCTAGGAGGAGGAAGCCATTGTCTAAAAGGTCGACTGGAACAAGAAAATTTTAAAGGAGCATAGATAGTAGGATTGAACCACCAAGAATTTTCAGAAATAACAATGTCCTCCCAAGTCGCCTTAATCCAAATAAGAGATCTCAATTTAACCAAGAATACAATTTCCTCCATGGACAAAGATTTATTGTCAAAAACAAGATCATTCCATGCCAACCACAATAACCAAAGTGCAGCAGAAACCGATGCAAGCCACCATGATTTCAATATACGACTAAAAGGGACATTAAGATAAAAGAGCAGAAACTCCCTAAGAGACTTAGGATGACACCAACAATGATTCCACCAGTTAAAAAATTTGTACCAAAAGGAACATACCCAAGAGCAACCAAAAAGAATGTGATCTGTAGTTTCCACTACCAATTTACACCAGGGACAAAGACTTTGAGCATGAGAGATTGGAATTCCTCTTTTCAACAAGAAACTTTCTGTTGGAATCCTGTCCACCACAACTAACCAAAGAAAGCATTGGACTTTTGGTGGCACCTTAATAACCCACAATCTGCAGAAATCAAATGAAGAAGCAGAGTTAAGAAAAGAGTTCATGAGAACTGATATCTTTTTAACAGAAAAGGCGCCGGCTACATCTTGTTCCCAAGCAATTCTGTCGATTCTGCTTGGAAACAAAACAATCTTATCCACCTTCAAAACTACTTCTTTAAGCAAAACCTCCTCCCAATCGAACAAGTCTCTTCTAAAGAAATCCTTCCAATAATAATGGTTAAATCCACAATTTCTTGAATAATCGAACACCTTAGCATATTTATTAATAGCTAATGAGAACAACCTTGGATATAAGTCTTTAAACGACCTGTCCCCACACCATCGGTCAATCCAAAATAAAGTGTCAAATCCATTTCCCACCAACCAACGACATGAGTCCTTCCCAATAAAATTCTTCACATGCTGAATAGAGGAAAGATTAACTATGTCGCTCCAAACCAATGACATACGTCAAGAACTCCATTCACTTGGAAGCCAACTTTGAATATTATCACCATATTTAGCAATCACAATTTTTCTCCACAATGATTGCTTCTTAGACGCATATCTCCACCACCACTTCGCCAAAAGAGCTTGATTTTTGAATTGTAGGTCCGGAATCCCAAGGCCACCATATCTCTTTGGTCTACATACGTTAACCCACTTCACCTTAGCGATTTTCTTTTGTAAATCAGCTCCTCACCACAAAAAACTCCTTCTAATCTGATCTATTTCCTTATAGCTCCCTTTGGTGATTTAAAAATTAAAAGATAATAAATTGGTAGACTAGATAAAACCGAATTAATCAAAGTTATCCTACCCCCAAATGATAATAATCTTCTTTTCCAAGTAGCCAACCTTTTCTGGATTCGATCAGTAACTGATTTCCAAACCCCCACTTTCCTAGGATTAGCACCAATAAGTATGCCAAGATACTTAAACGGAAGACTTCCTCTAAGACACCCAAAAATCTGAATAGCTTCGTTCACAATCAAATCGTTGACTCCAATGGGAATTAAGATAGATTTTCTAAAATTTAATCTCAATCCTGAAGCCAATTCAAAACACTTAAGAATCTTCTTAACATTCACCATTCCTTCCACATTAGCCTCTAAGAATAACACAGTGTCATCCGCAAATTGTAGGTGTGAAATCACCAAGTTTGACGAGACGCGAGATATTCCTCTAAACAACTGAAGACATTCGGCCTTCAATAGCATCTGATGTAAAGCATCTGCAACCAGAACAAAAAAGAAAGGAGAAATTGGATCTCCTTGCCTTAAACCCCTCTCCATGTGAAATTGATTAGTGGGGGACCCATTAACCAAAATAGCCACCCTAGTTGTAGAAATACATTCCCAAATCCACTTCCTCCAAGTGCATCCAAATCCCATATCTTCCATCACTTTAATTAAAAATCCCCAACACAAACAATCATACGCCTTTTCAAAATCTAATTTTAAGATGATCCCTCCCGCACGATCCAAATCTCTTTCTTTTTTAATTGCATCAATGATCTCATTAGCCAAAAAAACACCATCCAAGATTTGTCTACCTGTTATGAATGTAGTTTGTGTATCACTCACAATTTTCTCCAAAACATTCTTTAGCCTCCTAGCTAAAATCTTCGACAAAATCTTGTACAAGGAGCTGATCAAACTGATCGGTCTATAGTCTTTCAACTCCACAGGATTATCCACCTTAGGAACCAATACAATAAAAGAGGAATTAATTCCTTTAATAAGCCTTCCTGTAACATAGAATTCCTCCATGAGCCCCTTCACTTCATCCTTGATAAAAGGCCAACTTTTCTTTAAAAAGGTAAGATTGTATCCGTCTGGGCCCGGTGCCTTCTCACCATCACAACTCCAAATAGCTTCATAAATTTCCTCCTCAGAAAAAGGAGCTTCCAACGCAGAGGCATCTTCAACTGAAAGCCTTTTGAATGAAAGCCCATTATCTAAATTCCACCAAGGGCCGTGGTCCTTAAATTGGTTCTTGAAATACTCAAACACCAAATTTTTTACCTCTCTCGGATCAAAAATCCACTCACCATTCATCCTCAATCCTAGAATGAAATTCTTTCTAGCACGAAATTTAGCTGGACTGTGGAAGAACCTAGTATTCTTATCCCCTTCTTTTACCCACAACATTCTAGATTTTTGTCTCCATAAAGACTCCTTCCTCCTTAATCCCTCCCATAGCTCCTGAGTCACCTTTCTTCTTTCATCTAATTCATGTGGCACCAAATCCCTCACTTCACTAATCTTATCCAACTGCTCAATTCTATCTTCACCTTTCCTAATCCCACCTTCAATATCACCAAAAACATTCCTATTCCAATTTTTCAAAAAAGATTTCCATCTATTCATCTTTTTGTTTAAACAAAAGCCAGCACTTCCATCAACACTCAAACCTTTCCATTCCTTCTCCACATCATTCAAAAAATCTTTCTTTAACAGCCAGCAATTCATGAATCGAAAAGGTCTAAGAACCCATTCAGCACCTTCAGACTCAAGAATCAAAAGAATATGATCTGATAAGGATCTTTTTAATCCTCTTTGACACAAATTTTTACATCTATTTATCCAATCAGCCGACACCAAGAAACGATCAAGTCTTCTTCTTTTATTTTTCGGACCATATCAGGTAAATCTCTTAGAATTCAACGGCAAGTCAATTAATTCCATTTCTTGAATAAAGTCATTAAATTCATCAGACCCTAAAATAAAAGAACTGCAACCCCTCCTTTCTTCAGCCCATCTGACTGAATTAAAACCCCCTGCTAAATACCAACTACCACCCCTTGCATTCCATTCCTCAATGATTTCTGCCCACAACAATATTTTTTCTTCATTTACGCAAGGTGCATAAATGTTACCGATCACACAGTCGAACTCCAATTCAATCCAACATCCACCCAAACAAATCCAATTTTTCTTGAACGCAGCGAATGACTTCCGAAAACAGCTCTTGACCCACACCATTACCAACCCACCAGAATTACCTTCAGCGGCAGTGAAACACCAATCGAAATTACCGTCAGGCCATAATCTTTGGATCAAACTCTCTGACATTACTTCCATCTTCGTTTCCTGTAATAAAACCATATTAACCTTATAACTACTAACCAGCTTTCTAACCACCCCTTGTTTTGCTGAAATTCCCAAACCTCGAACATTCCACGATAAAATCCTCATGATACTACAACCACCCAAATCACACCCTAAATGCATACAGCTCGATAGAGAACAACATCTAGAATAAGCAATGATCCCTTCTTTCCAATTCTTGAAGCTTTTTAATTACTAACTCATCATCACAGTCAGCTCTCATACCCAATAACTTCCCAACCTCCCAAGTAGATACAGCCTCTTCTCTACAAAGAATTCTACTTCTAGTTCTTAGATCTTCATCTGATAAAGAATCATTTACAATTCTTGTGACATCAATCCTATCCACCTGGAGCTTTTTACTTTTTCTTACATTTTTCCCTCTATTCTTTCCTTTCTTATCAATCTTTGACAGTAAATCCTCTTCAATCTCAGCAAGGCTTCTCGATTTTCTTTCTCTTCTCCTAACAGAGACCCTGAAACCAATATTATCAATACTTGAATCCAACTTTCCCTCCAGTCTATCTTCAAGTGTTGGATTTGCCTCAAACTGATTAGTAGGCCCGATATTGAGCCCATCATCAAAATTCACTTGTGGCCCAACATTCTCCACAGAATCCTCCACCCTATTTTCATCATAAGCTTTAGGCCCCTCGTCAACCTTACTTTTTGAATTTGAACCAAATGACCTTTCTACTACTTCTGCCATATTCTCAACAATTAAAGTGCTAGCTTCAAAAATATTCACCTCGGAATCCACCACATTGATTCTCTTAACCTCCATGCAAACCTCATCGGTCTCTGCCAACCTTTGACTTCCCAGCTCATCCATCCCAACCTCAATTATTGCATCGACCTTAGCCTGAAAAGACTGTTCCTCTTCCATATCATCAGATCCTCCATTACCATCACCAGGAAGAACATCATCGGATAAACCAAAGGACTTAAGGACTACCGCTCCTTGAGAACAACTTTGAGTATTTTGAACCACAGTTTCAAGGTTGACCTCTGTTTCAAAAACTCTAACAGGATAAATATAATTGCCACAGCTTAATTCAATCACTTCGTCGATCTTCTGGATTTGCTTCGTTCTAATCTTAAAGCTTCTTTTACAAAATCTTCAAATAACAAAGTACACTTATCAAAACATAGAAATTCTCCCCAAATATCCACAATATTCTTAAAGGACTCTGCATTCCAAGCATGTAGAGGAACACCATAGCATGATAACCAAACATCTCGTGAATATTCTTGAGGATCAATAGACCAATCCTCAATCTGGGCAAACCATTTTTTCAACCATGCCCAACCTGAATCTTTCATAGATTGTTTGATAGCAGGATCGCCAAATTCTATTAAAAATCGATCAATTGAAATATTTTTAATAGAAATATCCTCAATCCCTTCTTGAACTCATCCATCGACGTTTTCTTGTCCATGTCACCAATTACAGACCCCACAAGGCACTCCTCCAACCAATGTAATGCCTCATTATCAATGATCCCTATACACCTCTTTATTTCCAATTCCACATGATCACTTAGACTCCCTGAATCGTTTGTCTAATCATCAAGGAGATTAGGAGACACATCTTTCATCAAAACTTGACGATACGAACTTCTACCGCCATATTCTTCAAGCTTATTCTTATTACCACCTTCATTTGTAGAGTCCACAACTCTAACTTCTTCTTTTTTTGGATTGATTGCTGGTTCCAACGAGACCCAAGTTTCTTCCTTGTTCCGGACGATTTTTGATTCTTCTCCAATATTCTGTTCTTCCATTGAAACGAGCTACATTCACTCCAATGCGATAATTTAAGAACCAAGCACCGTTCAATTTTGAAGCTGCTTCCAAAGCTCCTCTTCTATCTGCAAAACTAACAAAACCAAATCATTTCCCCAGTTTACTTCTTTTCTGTGGAATAAAAACATCCACTACTTTGCCAAATTGTTGAAAGACACACCTCAACCATGTCCAATGAATCTGCAATGGAATGTTATTAACAACTACTGTAGAAATTTGTTCCCTCCTCTAATCAATAACTATCTTTCTCCCCTTAACGAAATCTTTTCTCCCGTAATCAACAACCATAGTCCAATGTTGCCTCTTATTTGATTTTCGAAGAGAAAATTTGCTTGAGAAATAAATCCACTACCCTTTCAGCTCTGATCTATTGAATGTCTTTTCTTCTATTAACTAAATTTTGGAATTGCTAAGTGATGTGTCACTAACCAAGTTGAATAGAGCGTTTATGATTTTGGCTAACGTGATTGCTAAAGAAGGTGCTGAGAGGCTGGATACATTCATGGCTTGGTGGTGACTGTTTTCTTACAGCAAGTCTTCAAGAGTTCTTGTGCTTTCTGATATGATTTCTGTCAGTTAATCTGTTTTGTATGACTAATTGTGACGACCAGTATCATGTGGGGCCGGTCGCACTCAACCGTATTGTCCGCTTTGGATTCTAGAGGTGGCCCCCGTCAGTTCAGCTGATGTGGCACTTAGGTCCTCAGGGATTTCTTTCGCGTCCGCCGCTACTCGAACCCTTGACATCCAAGCGATTCGAGTAACGACTAACCATTGGACTAGGTCCAATGGTTAGTCGTTACTCGAATCGCTTGGATGTCAAGGGTTCGAGTAGCGGCGGACGCGAAAGAAATCCCTGAGGACCTAAGTGCCACGTCAGCTGAACTGACGGGGGCCACCTCTAGAATCCAAAGCGGACAATACGGTTGAGTGCGACCGGCCCCACATGATACTGGTCGTCACAATAAAACGCGCGTTTTATTGTGAGGCCCGCTTCCCGGACTACCTCACGCATCCGTATTGTCCGCTTTGGATTCTAGAGGTGGCCCCCGTCAGTTCGGCTGACGTGGCACTTAGGTCCTCACAGATTTCTTTCGCGTCCACCGCTACTCGAACCCCTTACTTCCCGTAAGTGTCGAGTAGTCGTTACTCGACACTTACGGGAAGTAAGGGGTTCTAGTAGCGGCGGACGCGAAAGAAATCTGTAAGGACCTAAGTGCCACATCAGCGGAACTGACGGGGGCCACCTCTAGAATCCAAAGCGGACAATACGGATGCGTGAGGTAGTCCGGGAAGCGGGCCTCACAATAAAACGCGCGTTTTATTGTGATGCACTGGATTTGCCGGTCTCAAGCCGGAGGGGCCCAGCCGCATCACTCATCCGTATTGTCCTCTCTGTGATGCACTGGATTTGCCGGTCTCAAGCCGGAGGGGCCCAGCCGCATCACTCAAGGTTTTATCGGGATAAATCCCAATTCGCGTCCGCCGCTACTCGAACCCTTGACATCCAAGCGATTCGAGTAACGACTAACCATTGGACCTAGGTCCAATGGTTAGTCGTTACTCGAATCGCTTGGATGTCAAGGGTTCGAGTAGCGGCGGACGCGAATTGGGATTTATCCCGATAAAACCTTGAGTGATGCGGCTGGGCCCCTCCGGCTTGAGACCGGCAAATCCAGTGCATCACAGAGAGGACAATACGGATGAGTGATGCGGCTGGGCCCCTCCGGCTTGAGACCGGCAAATCCAGTGCATCACAATAATCTTATGATTGTTCATTTGTTGTTGGCATTTTTGTCTCTGTTTATTTAGGAGTTAAGGTAATGAGATATGTCCTTTTCTAATGTTTCAATCATCGCCATATGATATGTACTTTTTCTCCTATTAATCAAATTCGATCTGATTTAGCAAAAAAAAAAAGATTATTAGAGGTGGTAAACATGCTAGTTCGGATAGGTTTGGGTTATCTTTAGATTTGGATTATTTCAAATTGGGATTTATTTCGGGTATAGATTAGCTCAAACTTGGATATTTTCAAGCTTAGGTATTTTTCTAATTCAGATATTTACGGGCTCTAACAATTTCGAGTTCGAATAACTTTGGATCTTGTTTATTTCGAGTCAAGTAGGTTTTAGATGGGTTTGAATAATTTTGAAATTTTACAAGATATACATATTTTTTTTTATAATTTTGAAAGGAATAATTAATTTACTTTTATATAATTAAATAAAAATATAACAAAAATAGTAAAGTTAAAATTTTAAAAATTAATAAAAATTTATATAAAAATATTGATATTTTTATTATTTGACATTAATGGTTATGTACTTATAACTTTTTAATTTTTTCTACATTTGCTATTATATATAAATAATTACGTACTGATTATATAATGTATTTTAAACTGAGCTAAAAAAAATATATAGTGATAATAAAGAAAAGTAAGAATTTAAAATGACTGGGTACATTTGCGACAAAATCATTTCAAAGAAATAACTGAGAAGTAATAAGTAAAACTCACTAAAAATTTATATTTTATATAAATAACATTTTACTCTTAAACTAAAAAATATCATTTGGTATATTTAATAGTTGAGTTGCCCTAAAAATGTTATTAAAAGAAGTTAAATTAGTGTTTGACAAACTTAATACAAAGGAGTTGTAGAATACAAAGGAGTTGTAGAGTGTTAAAACTCATTTAATAGATTTTTTGTATTTTTAAATAAATAAAAAATTAAATAATAAAATTTATTAAATTAAAACACAAGTTTTTAAGTGAAACAAATAAATAAAATAAAAATATTTTTGCTAACAAAAAAAATGACATTAATATGAAAATAATTAAACAAAATAAATTAAGTTGAAATAATAAAATCATTTTTATAATTGAGTGAATTATTGAAGAGTGAAGTGAAAATGTAAAAGGAAGAAGAAGAAGAACATAAATGCATGTTATTAAAATTAACACTTCTTGAATAAATTTTAATTTATAACTTCGTCAAGAACTCAAATCTGTTTCCCACATGGGCAGCTTTGAAATACTTAATTTTTTGATTGATTTTATAAAACTTAATTGAATTAATAGCAAAATGTGATTGAAACTTTCTAAGACTCAAATTATATCTGTGCTTAATTTTAAATTATACCTTTGCATAACTGATAATTTTTATGTTACATTGAATGAATACAAATAAATACAACTAAATTTTTTTTCAGTTTGCTCAAAAAATTTTGGCATATTTTTAGTTTACTCATTAAATGTGATAACCGTAAATTTTTCCATTTATTGGAAATTAGAAATATTGAAAATAAATATTAGAGAAATTAAAAAAGAGGAAATAAATAAAATTTGCGAGAAACGGGATATTGGTGAAAATCCCGAGAAATGAGGAAGTGATGAATAAGGAAATTCGTGTGAAGGAAATTAAATGAAAATAAAGATAAAAATAATAGAGAGGAAAAGAATTAAATTGGATAAATTAAAATCCAAATCTAATTAAGAAAATAAGAGAATAAAATGAAATATATTTATATAATTACAAATTATATAAATGTATTTTATATAAATACATATGTATTTAAAAATACTATATAATATATTTTAATATACGTTGGTGTGTGTATATATATATATATATATATATATATATATACACTATTTCATGAATTTAAATAATACATATGTATATAAACATAATATTTCATGTATATATAAATATATATATATATACATACAAATAGAAGAAAGGTAAATGTGATTTTATATTAAAGTTTATATGTATAAATATTTTATTATAGCATTTATATAATTTATATATATAAATGTTACTTAATTTTAAGTATATATATAAATATACACATATATACTAGACATGTATTTTGTGATGTACAATATGTATTTTGTATATAATATATATTGTATAATATTATGTATGAAATAATGTATGTATAACATATAATATATATTATATGTATAAAACATATGGTATAATATATAGTATATAGTATACTAAAAATAGAAAGAAGACAAAAACCAAAAGAGGAAATAAAACAGAAAACCAAAGAAAAGGAAAAAGGAGAAATCGGGGAGGAAATCCCGACCCTCCCCGGGCATACCGCCGGTGGCGGAGGTGCCACCGCCGGTGAGGGAGAATGGAGAGGATGTCGTCGCCGGCCAAAGGAGAAGTCAAGGAAACCACCAGCGGCGGAAGAAAGAGAGAAACGGAGGCAAAAAACGTGGCGGAAGCCGCGGAAAGAGAAAACAGGATCTGGCGGTGCCGGCCGATCCAGGCGCCGCCACTACCACCGAAGCTTCACCGGAGGAAGAGGAAGCCGATGGAAGCCACCGGAGACGCAATGGACGGCGGAGGAACGCCGGCGAAGAGGAAGAAGAAACCGAGGCAAAACCGCCTCGATTCGCCGCCGTGCCGCCGATCCAGTGCAAACGGAAGGCACCGGCAAGTTCGTCGTGTAGCCGGCCAGCTGAGGGACGCCTGAACCGCCGGAGAACCGGCCGCCGGCGAGGAACCGGCGAGGAAAGGAGCTGGACCGGTCTGAACCGGTCTGACCGGGAAAGGAAGAAGAAAAAAGAAAAGAAAAAGAAAAAGAAAAAGGAAAAAGAAAAAGAAAAAGAAAAAGAAAAGAAAGAAAGAAAAGAAAAAGAGGAAAAAGGAAGAAAAAGGAAGAAAAAGAGGAAAAAGGAGAATTTCAGGAATTCGAAAAATTCCCGAAAATTCGACAACCCGGACATTTACGAAAATTCGGTAAGAAATTCCCCGAAAATTTAAATTCAGAAAAATTAAATAAATTATGAAAAAAATTCTAAAAATTAGAATTTTAATTCTAGAAATTATTTTCAGCAATCGAGATAAGGAATCGGGAGAAATGGAGTGCGGGCGCGATCGATAAGCGGAATTCGCCGACCCGGAAAAAGGTAAGGGATGCATGTGCAGCACTGTAAGGATACTCAGTCTGCATATTTTAAATTGAAATATTTTATGCAATTATTTTATGAAAATTATTATGATGCATGATTTGCTGAAAATAATTTGGGAAGAAGTACTGGCTGAAAGATTTTAAACTGTATTTTTCCGTGCAGGAGGTTAGTAAATCGGCAGCCGTTATGCTGCCGAAAATTTTAGAAAAACTTTATAAAATCATATTAAATGATTTTATTTCCAAATTTCGATAGTAAATCAAGAAACATGAGGAAATTTCTAAATTGCATAAAACATGAATATAATGAGATGGAACTTTAGAATATTCATGTATTCGAGAATGATGATAATGAAATCATCGAAAATCCTCGGAATAGATAAATTACACGAATTACTAGATGAAAGATGAAGTGAAATATAGTGAATATTCTTATGAATATTTTTATAAATATTCACTAAAGGATGTTAACCCTTATGGTTTTAAATTATGGAATTTTATATTTATATAAATTCCATATAAGTTTATTTTATGATGAAAATACGGTTTTGAGACTGGTTGGCATTCCTATCATGCTGATGCATGATATGTGACCTGTTTAGTCCCGGTCGACGCCTAAATCAGTGATCCACGGAGGACAATATAGGTTATGGGTATAGATTTGACCGGCGTATTCCCTTACCCTCCGAGGTTTACAGTATGATAAGATTGATGTCTATCTTAGACTCCATAAATGATTGGTGATATGTTAAAAAGGAAAGTATTTTACATAAGATGGAATATGCCAACCAAAAAATGTGATACATGATGGGTGACATATGAAAAGAACATGTTTTATATAATATGATAAGAGAATCAATTGAATTATAGCAATTTTTACAAAATGCTCATTTAGGTACTGATTATAGTACTGTGAGATGATTCTCATAAGACATGAGATACAAACATGTAATATGTTTTCAAAAAGGAAGAAATGATAATTCTAATATTCTTTCTATGGTCTTAAATGGAATATGAGATCATAAGTACTACATGAGATCTGATAAGACAGTGGAAAGTACATATGGCGTAAAGGCCAAATCGAGCAGAGACTCGATGACTTTACCGTGTGAGCCACCTCTAGAATCCTTTGGGAACTAAGTGCTGCACGTGTTCTGATGTATTAGTAAAGGCCAAACCGAGCAGAGACTCGATGACTTTACCGTGTGAGCCACCTCTAGAATCCTTTGGGAACTAAGTGCTGCACGTGTTCTGATGTATTAGTAAAGGCCAAACCGAGTAGAGACTCGATGACTTTACCGTGTGAGCCACCTCTAGAATCCTTCGGGAACTAAGTGCTGCACGTGTTCTGATGTATTAGTAAAGGCCAAACCGAGCAGAGACTCGATGACTTTACCGTGTGAGCCACCTCTAGAATCCTTTGGGAACTAAGTGCTGCACGTGTTCTGATGTGTTAGTAAAAGTCTAAGTTCTGATGGGGATGCGACAAATGTCGAAGGATGAAATAGATCTTGTGCACATGACATATGATGTGTGTGATATAACGGATTTTGTTTATATATGCCACTCAAACATGTGCTACTTGAATGTTCGTCTCGTTCACACTTAATCATACTAATAAAAAGAATGATGCCTTGTGAACTTAAGAATGGAATAGACTTTAATAGCTTATTGTGCTTTTTAAAGGACGGTACTAATTAAGAGAGTACATTAAAACATGAAATGAATTTTAAAGAAATAAAATGATGATTTAACTAATATTCTTTTCAAGGATTATACGGATATTAATTATTCTATTTAAAGGCTTTATTTCGTAGAAGCATTATTTTGAAAAGAATATGAAAAAGGTTATGAAAGATTGAAAAGGAAAAGGATTTATTAATTCAAAACAAAAAGAAAAATTTTTCTCTACAGTTGCTTCTAGGTTCCGTAACAAGTATGGTATTCTAAAATACCTACCTTACTCCATTCGGATTCCTAGCCGACTGTAGTATCTTTCCTACATGCGAGCCTAGAGCCCATAGGAAAAATGAAAAAGATTTTCAGCATATAGGAAGCTGAGTATCAAGTGAGGCATATAATTCTCTTACTGAGCCGTGGTTTTGCTCACCCCTTAATTTTCAACATTTCAGGTTTTGATGAATGTGAGTTCAGTGGATTGTGGATCCTGGCTGTACACGAAGGACAATGTGTCAGACCGACTGATTATTTGAGGTATGATCATTTATTCTCTGTATTTAGACACGTCAACAGTACTACTTATCTGATTAGTTACGATAGGGGATGTGTATAATATAAACAATATTATGTAAAATTGTTTAACAGTCAGTACAAGTGAAGTATCGCAGACAGCCCAACCGGTTAAGTTGTGTATAAAAAGATGAAAAATGTGGTCACGGGTCGTGACATTAAATAAGTGTTAATTTTTTATATAGTGACAGTGTATAAAGATTATACACTATCAGTGCATCATTTGTAAATCCTATATACATGTATATCATATGTTATTATGAAAGGATTATTCTGTCTTAAGTGTATTTATACTTTTATATATATTGATGCAAGAATTGATTGAGATGCAACTATATATCTTTTTTTGTACATGCTACTTTTTTTTCCCATTTTTTAAGTAAGTAGAGGAAAGTAAATTCAGATTTGATTATAAAAATAAACTAGGTTGTATCCCAAATTGTAACATGTTTTTTTTTTGTTATAAGGGAAATATTTAATAATTTTAGGATTCGAACTCAAACCTTACAATATGCTATCATTTATCTTTAACCACTCAGTTAATAGGTTGTTGATAGTTTTTCGTAAAAATGAAATCATACAATCTAAACCATAACTGGCAATTGTAATTCTTTCTTTGTTCTCCGGAAGGGTCGCATTTTCAGATATGAGATTTTGAAAAATTCATATTGCTTTGAATGTCAGTAAGGAATATGCTCAATTTTTCTGCCAACTTTGAATACATATAATCAATCCCTCATAACCAGCTAAGCAGCAGCACCAATTAAACATAGTTAACTTCAATTCATAAATGCAAGGGACGTAACTGAAATGATGACGATAATATTGGAGGATTAGGCTTAAATTTTATTAAGCTTTGCAGGGAGGAAAACAGTGGCAGAGGTGATGGCAGGGATAAATAAGTCGTCGTGGATATTGAGGCCTGCTTCTCTCTTGATCATCAACGCAGTTACCGGAACTCCAAAGAGGCAGAAGAGTATGTCCGTGGCTCCAATTCCTGTGACTCCAGTCTCAATAAGCACTTCCTGGAGAATCCCTTGAAACTGTTCTTTTGACATTTCTCCTTCCGCTGCACCCTTGTATCTCTGCACCAATTTTTTTCAATCACCATTTTTCTAAGTAATATGTATAATTTTAACTTACTTGCACTTACTGTAAGCAGTAATTGATGTTGTATAACCCTATTTTTTTGTTTTATTAAGTATGATATCTTCTTTAAGAGAGGAATTCTACTGTAAGATTAACGTAAAAAACACATGATTAAGCTTAAATATAAAGTCATTAGACGTAAAACATGTTAGAAGTATAATAATTAACTTAAGACACTACAAGAAAATTGATTTTCAGCGACGGAAATTTAGCTACGGAATTTTTCCGTCGCTGATAATTAGTATTAGCGACGGATTAGCGACGGAATTTATAACGAAGTTAGCGACGGATTAGCGACAGAAATTCGTCGGTAATTAGCGACGGAATATTTTCCGTCGCTAATTCTGTCGCTAATTATGGCGGGATATACTGTTCAATTGTACCAAATTATTAGCAACGGAATTAGAGATGGAATTATCCGTCGCTAAACCCAAAACATAGATAGAACTTAGCGACGGAATTTTTCAGTCGCTAATTCTGTAGCGAAAGGTCATTAGCTACGGAAAAATTCCGTCGCTAAGTTCCCTACATCATTTTCGGTGGAGAAGTTCATGGAACTTAGCGACGGAATTTTTCTGTCGCTAATTCCGCAGCTAAAGGTCATTAGCTACGGAATTAGCGACGGAAAAATTCCGTCGCTAAGTTCCCCACATCATTTTTCGGTGGAGAAGTTCATGGAACTTAGCGACGGAATTTTTCCGTCGCTAAGTTCCCCACATAATTTTTCGGTGGAGAAGTTCATGGAACTTAGCGACGGAATTTTTCCGTCGCTAATTCCGCTAAGTTCCCCACATCATTTTTCGGTGAAGAAGTTCATGCAACTTAGCGATGGAATTTTTCTGTCGCTAATTCCGTAGCTAAAGATCATTAGCTACGGAATTAGCGATGGAAAAATTCTGTCGCTAAGTTCCCCACATAATTTTTCGGTGGAGAAGTTCATGGAACTTAGCGATGAAATTTTTCCGTCGCTAATTCCGTAGCTAAAGATCATTAGCTACGGAATTAGCGATGGAAAAATTCCGTCGCTAAGTTCCCCACATAATTTTTCGATGGAGAAGTTCATGGAACTTAGCGATGGAATTTTTCCGTCGCTAATTCCGTAGCTAAAGGTCATTAGCTACGGAATTAGCGACGGAAAAATTCCGTCGCTAAGTTTCCCACATAATTTTTCGGTGGAGAAGTTCATGGAACTTAGCGATGGAATTTTTCCGTTGCTAATTCCGTAGTTAAAAGTCATTAGCTATGGAATTTTAGCTACGGAATTAGCAACGGAAAAATTCCGTCGCTAAGTTCCCCACATAATTTTTCGAAAAAGTTCATGGAACTTAGCGACGGAATTTTTCCGTCGCTAATTCTGTATCCGTCGCTAATTCCGTAGCTAAAGGTCATTAGCTACAGAATTAGCGACGGAAAAATTCCGTCGCTAAGTTCCCTACATCATTTTCGGTGGAGAAGTTCATTGAACTTAGCGACAGAATTTTTCCGTCACTAATTCCGTAGCTAATGACCTTTAGCTATGGAATTAGCGACGGAAAAATTCCGTCGCTAATTTCCCACATCATTTTTCGGTGGAGAAGTTCATGGATTAGCTACAGAATTAGCGACGGAAAAATTCCGTCGCTAAGTTCCCTCCAAAATATTTGAGAAAAAGGTAAAAAAAATTAGCTACGGAATTTTTCCATCGCTAATTTCGTAGCTAATGACCTTTAGCTACGGAATTAGCGACGGAAAAATTCCGTCTCTAATTTCCCTCCAAAATTTCTGAGAAAAAGGTGAAAAAATTAGCGATGGAATTTTTCCGTCGCTAATTCCGTAGCTAAAGGTCATTAGCTACGAAATTAGCGACGGAAAAATTCCGTCGCTAATACCTCGTGTAACGTGTTAGATCTAGTTAGCAACGAAATTTTTCCATCGCTAATCCGACGAAAATTCCGTCGCTAATACCTCGAAATTCGTGATTTACCCCTTTTTTCTTCTTCTTCCCGCCCGTGATGGTTAATTTTTCTCCTCCTTTTTCTCTTCCCTCTCCCCTGTGCGCCGCCGGTCCCTTGCCCCACCGAAGCTGCGCCGCTGGTCCGTTACACCTCTACCTGCCATCGGTCACCTCTCTCCTCTCCTCACCGCTGGCGCCTCCTAGTTTTTAAAGAAGAAAAGCAAAACAGCCCACTCCCCCACTGCCACTGCACCCATAGGCGCCGCTGCTGCCGCCCGCCCCCACCATGGCTGTTTGCTGTTGCCGCTGCCCGTCGCCGCTGACCTGTCGCCGGTCGTCCCTACCGCCGGTCATACTCTTGGTATATAGTAGTTGTATTATTTTTAAATTTAAAAGATATATTTATTTGTTTGTTAGTTTGTTTATATAAAATATATATATGTTTATTTGTATTTATAATAATATTAGTAGAAATTTTGTATTTATTGGGAAAAATTATTTTTGTTAGATTTTAAATATATAAATTTATTTATGTAAATTTAATTTGGTCATAATATTATTAATTATGAAAATTTATTGTTGTTTATTGTATCTAATTATATGATAGTAATAGATTGATTGAACTACTATTATTAATTTTTATTTATTTGTTTAATTTGTTTATTTAAAATATATATTTAAAATATATGTGTTTATTGTTGTTTATTTTTGTTTGTCCGTATTTATAATAATATTAGTAGAAATTTTGAAATTAAATGTTTAAAGTTATTTTTGTTAGATTTTAAATATATAAATTTATTTATGTAAATTTAATTTGGTCATAATTTTATTAATTATGAAAATTTATTATTGTTTTAGTGTATCTAATTATATGATATTAATAGATTGATTGAATTAGTATTATTAATTTTGGGATTAATGTGAGATATACACATTGTTATATATATTATTTTTTTTCATTGCATAAATGTATATATTGTTGTATTAATAGTTTTAATATGTATTGTAACGAAAGTTGTACGTATTGTAATCATTATTTTTTTATTTTAAAATACAATGAAAATAATATTTAATTTTTAATATGTAGTTTTTATGCTTTTGTAGGTTATTTAATATTAATAAGGAGTGCTTTGGTGGATTCTGATCGTGAGGTAATATTTTAACTATTTTATTATGCATTTTATAATAAATAAATGTTAATTTTGATTTAAAATTTTGATTTTGTTTTTTAATTGGTTGAGATATTTGCTTTGATTGCTATATTTTATTTATTTTGTGTGGTTTTGTTTATTAAATTGCAGATCTTTTATTTAGATCGTATCATGAATAAGGATAAGAGTTGGATGTACAACCGGTTAGATAGTAATAGTTATATTATAAATGAGTTTTTTAAATGGAGTTGAAGAGTTTATCGATTTTGCATGTTCAAATAGGCAGTTTGTCAGTGGAGATAGAATAAAATGTCTTTGCATCAAATGTCAAAATAGAATCTTTTTAGAATGTGATAAGGTACGGGAACATTTATTTTACAAAGGTTTTATGGGTGGTTATACTATTTGGGATAAACATGGTGAAGTTGTTGAAGGAGAATCCTCAAGAAATAGACGACGAGATTAGTGATCTGATGTATGAAATCTATTCAGAACAAAACCCGTATAATAGAATGGTGAGGGATGCTTGTCATATTAATTTTGACCGAAATGCTAATCAGTCAAGATTTGATGAGCATGAACAAAATTCATCAAGACAAAACTTTGCTTCTCTGTTAAATGATGCAAATGAACCATTGTGGACAGAATGTTCTAAGCACACGACATTGTCTGCTATGTCACAATTGTGTAATTGGAAGTCGTAGCACAATGTTAGTGAAGCATGTTTTAATCGAATGTTGGAGATTGTGAGAGGTATGCTTATGGAGAATAATCATTTACCGGAAAACTTTTATGAAATGAATAAAAAAATGGAGAAATTCGGTCTTGGTTATGTTAAGATAGATTCTTGCAAGAATAATTGTATTTTATTTTGGAAAGAATATGCCGAGTTAATGCATTGTGTGATATGTGGGCATCCTAGATATAGACAATGTGGGGTAAGAGGAAAGAAGACACCGTACAAGATTTTGCGCTACTTGCCATTAATCCCTAGGCTTCAAAGGCTTTGTATGTCAGCTGCAACTGCTGAGTTTATGACATGGCATGTGCACAATCGAAGTTCTTCAGGAGTGCTTGACATCCAGTTGATGGTGAAGCTTGGCAACATTTCAATTGTACTCATCCATCATTTGCTATGGAACCTTGTAATGTTAGAATTGGTTTATGTGCAGATGGGTTTTGTCCGTTTGGGCCAGCTACGAGGTCATATTCTTGTTGGCCAGTTATGCTTGCTGTTTACAATTTACCTCCCTGGATGTGTATGAAACAACCATATTTGTTATTGAATATGGTAATTCCGAGAAGGAGCAATCCATCACAAAATATAGATGTTTTTTTAAGGCCTTTGATAGATGAGTTGAAAATCTTATGGGATGAGGGTGTTCAAACTTATGATGCTTATAGAAATCAACTTTTTTTGTTAAGGGCTGCATTAATGTGGACAATTAATGACTTTCCTGCATATGGAATGTTGTCTAGGTGGAGTACACATGGAAGATTATCTTGTCCTTACTGTATGGAACATACAAAAGCTTTTAGATTGCAACATGGACGAAAGTCTTGTTTTTTTTATTGTCATCGTCAATTTTTACCTCCTAATCATTCTTTTAGGAAGCAAAGGGATAAATTTAGTAAAAGGGTTGATTATGATCCTCCAGTTATGAGATTCTTAGGTGAAGAAGTGTTGTCTCGGATAGATAGTTTGGAAGACTTAACATTTGGGACAAAATGTCCTCAACAAAAACCTCAAGGTTTTGGGGTAACTCATAATTGGGTGAAGAAAAGCATTTTTTGGGAGCTGTCTTATTGGCATACCAACCTTATTCGTCACAACTTAGATGTCATGCATATTGAAAAAAATATGTTTGACAATTTATTCAATACATTAATGGATGTTAAAAGCAAAACAAATGACAACACAAATGCAAGGTTAGATTTGGCGCTGATTTGTAAACGAAAGGAATTGGAATTGGTGACAAGTAATGGAAAAACTTTCGCACCTAAAGCATCATTTACCTTAAGCAAAGATGATCAGAGAAAAGTGTGTAAATGGGTGAAAGAGCTAAGGCTTCCTGATGGGTTTGCATCAAACATATCTCGGTGTGTAAATATTGAGGAAGGCAAGTTTTATGGAATGAAAAGTCATGACTGTCATGTTTTTATGCAAAGATTAATTCCGATTGCCTTTCGTGATTTCATACCTAATTCAATATGGGATGCTATTACTGAGCTATCTCATTTTTTTCGAGATATATGTTCAACTGAATTACATGTGAATTACATGGAACAATTGCAGAGCAACATTGTAGAAACAATTTGCAAATTAGAGAAAATTTTTCCACCAAGTTTTTTTGACTGCATGGAACATCTCCCCATTCACTTACCTTACGAGGCCAAGGTTGGCGGACCCGTTCAATACCGATGGATGTATCCATTTGAGAGGTAATAATTTGTTTGATATGAGCATTTTTCAATGTGCTATAAGAAATAGAGCGCTTATTGTATGCCATTAAATGTGTATTGTATACTTTAATTAGGTTTTTGCATCGCCTAAAAAAGAAGGTGAAAAATCGTGCACATGTGGAGGGATCTATATGTGAGGCATATATGAGGGAGGAAATTGCAACATTTTGTGCATTATACTTTGATCCCAATATTCAAACAAGGCTAACTCGTCCACCACGGAATGATGATGGAGGAGACGTAGATCTCATGGGACGTTTGTCAATTTTCAAATATCCTGGACGACCACTTGGGCGGGCAAAGAACAATCGTCGATATCTGGAAGAAGATGAGTTTGATGCAGCGGTGATATATGTGCTAATGAATTGTGAAGAAGTTCTCCCGTACATTGAGTAAGTATATAGCATTACATATCATACAATAAATACAACGAAGGCTTTTTGATCCTAAGCATTTTCATATATACTTGCTATATATTGATTTTATAGGATATTTGATGAAATGGTCAAAAGAAATGAACTAGAGATGAACGATGGACAATTGGAGAAAACACGTCAAGCGCATTTTACGAAATGGTTTAGACAATATGTAAGTAATTTAAATATAATTTGTTTTGTTTTAATAGATGATACTGCATTTCACTCATCACAAGAATCACTATTATGTAGGTTCGTGAACAAGGAAATGCAATTGATAAACGTATCATTGACCTCTCTCATGGTCTAGCACGTTTGGCAAGTTGTTATCAAGGGTATTTTGTAAATGGATTTAAGTTTCATACCTTAGAATATGGAAAAACTCGAAAAACAATGAACAGCGGTGTTTGTGTGAAAGGTGATTGTTACAATGATTTTGACCGTGACTTTTATGGTATATTGATAGATATAGTGGAGTTGGAATATTTTGGGATTGGAAATAAAGTTATACTCTTTAAGTGCCATTGGTTTGACATTGAGAGAGGTTATCGTGTTCATCCTAGACATGCTCTTGTTGAAATCAAACATAGGTCTATACTTGCTAGCAATGAACCTTTTATATTAGCTCAACAGAGTCAACAAGTGTGTTTTAGTCCTTATCCATCTAGAAAAAGAGATCGTCGTGATTGGTGGGTTGTTTTCAAGACAAAAGCAAGAGCTAGATTTAATATTCAAAATTGTGATGTGGACATAGTGGATTTAAATGATGGGGTTTATCATGAAATTGAAAACCCACATCCTATAAATATCACATATTCAGAAGACCTTGACAATCCCACTATTCTCATTCGCGGAGATTATGAAGAGGTAAATATTGTAGAAGAAGAAGAAGAAGAAGAAGATGATGATGATGATGATGATGATGATGATGATGATGATGACGACGACGACGACGACACCAACAACGACGACGATAATTATGAGTTTAACCTCAGATTGCCATTGAAAACGCCAAAGCCAGGAAAAAGACAAGGAGAAACAATATCTAAAGGGCACAAGAACTATGAACTTATGCTCAATCTGCAATTGGGAATAAGGTGACATTCTATATATTTAGTATTCTACTTGTTTTTTAACTTCGTTTTTCTCTTCTTGGATCTATCTGTCTATCTATATATATAAATATATTTTTATATATATATATATATATATATATATGTTTAAGTAATATTCTAAAAAAATCGTTATCCAAATTCTAAGAAATAATCTTGTTCATATTAAATTATTAAAACTAGTATTGGTTCTTTGCTAAGATTGAAAGGACTTAAGCTTTTTCTTCTCCATCTTCTTTTTCCTATCCAAGGGGAGAATTTTATATTTTCTCCATGTTTTTGTGGTTTTGGAAGACTAGAAAACAAGAATATTTAGTTGGAAATAAAGTATATACTTAAATGAGTTTGGAAACTCCATTTGAGCGTGATAAATGGAAAAATAATACTTCTTCAAGCTAATTGCTTTCATGATGGAAATCCAAAAGCATGGAAAATTTGAAAACATTTTCAAATAGGGGACACTTTGAGAACAAAAAATGTTCACTGATTATTACGTTTGAAACCTTGTTTCTTATAACAAGTAAAAATAAAAAAGATTAAATTCAAAATTAATCCAGCTGTTTCCTAGTGTCTTATGTATGTGCTTGTGTGTGTGTGTGTGTGTATTATGAACCAAAATCCAAATTATCCTAATTAGATAATGAGTTTCACATTCCAATTCAATAATATGATGATGAGATTCTTCATTAACGTTGTGTGTGCCTTCGCTTTAATGAAAATTACAATTCATAAGCATAGAGTTAAGAACTATGGTTTAGCTCCTTTTTATATTTTGTAATCTATCTATCTATTTATACGACATAACAATAATGAATAAGAAAGCATACTAATTCTATTAAAAGCTCGATAAACCATTTGGTTTATACCAATTCTTCATGAAATTACTTTTTGCCTCATTCCCAGTCTTTATTTTTCTAACTTTTATTACATTCTCAAATTTGAATACTCTAATAATTATATGCTCCATGCGGTGTGGAATTTGTCACTTATTATCAATATTTCAAGTGATTACACAGACATTCTGTAGGAAGGCCTGCTCCAGCCACATCTCTTGATCTTAAGGCTTCAGCTTTTGACCCCAAGGAGAAAATTTGGACCAGATTTCCTCCAGAAGGCAGCAAATACACTCCACCACATCAATCTTGTGAATTTAAATGGAAGGATTACTGTCCAGTAGTTTTCAGGTAAGGCATTTTACATATAAATTATAAGTAATTCGTATTAATTCCTTTTAGTGCAAAAAGGTATTATAATTTCTTACAATCCTCCCAACAAGCAACCTGAACTTCCACATGAGGCTAACCAAACACAAAAAATTGTGCAACTACTTAGGCAATGTTTGATGGATAGGATGAACGAGAGGATAATATAATATAAGATTATAGTAGGATTAAATTAGGTAATACTATCCTATCTTATATTTGGTATGCTTAAGAATCAAGAATAAAATAGAATGATATTATCCTATCTTTTTTTTTTTCCTTGTCTTTTCTTTTATTGCCAACAAGATAAAAAAATAACAAAATTGAAAAAATCTAAAAAAGAAAAAAAAGAGAACATAAAAAATGAAAATTTAAAAATAAAAAATACATCCTAAATTTAGAAGCTCAAATTTTATAAATTAAAATATATTTCATAATAATTTTTACATTTAGGAGTTAATTTTTAAAAATACTTTTAAGCACTTATTATTTAAAAAAATTGAAAAACGTTAATTTTTAAAAATTATTGTTTATCTAAACTATATATTTTCTTTATTCAAAAAAATAAAAAGACAAAGACAAAGAAAGAAATAAAGAAAAAAAGAGGTAAAAGATGATAGAAGAAAAATAGTGAAAATAAAAATGAAAAAAACAATTAGAATAACGAATTAATCAATGATCATTGTCACCTTATTAAAGGTTTAAGTTAATTTTTTTTAATCCAAAAAGTTTAAGTTAATTTTTAACTGTAAATTTTAGGAATAAAATATAAGTATTTATCACCTAATTACATGAGATTAGAAATAATCCATTACCATTCATATAGGATTGAATCATCTTATATTAACAAGATGACTCATTTTCTTTGCAATCTAATTATTATTTTTATGTGTGCACCATACATAAAATAAAACGATAATTATCTTATCTTATTTATCATCTTATGTATCAAATATGACCTTAGTTTTTTAAAATACAAGCAACTCTAGCTATTTCCCTCTATGACATCAATTTCTTTACATATTCAAATTCTCATATAATAATTCTTAGATCATGCGTGTTCAGTAACGCAAAATTAATCATCATTTGTGTAAAGGACTTTGAGGAAGCTGTTCAAGGTGGACCCTGCAGATTACATGCTATCTATTTGTGGAAACGATGCGCTTAGGGAACTATCTTCCCCTGGTAAAAGTGGTAGCTTCTTTTACTTGACCGATGATGATCGATACATGATAAAGACAATGAAGAAGTCAGAAGTGAAAGTGAGTTATGTATCATCACCATTGTAGTTAATTTCAAAGTAATGCTGATTGTATTTGTTGCAAATCCAGGTTACCATACAGCTTCTTATTCGGGTTTGTTTTACATATAGGTGCTTTTAAGGATGCTTTCAGCCTACTATAACCATGTTCGATCCTTTGAGAACACCTTGGTGATAAAATATTACGGCTTGCACTGTGTAAAATTAACTGGGCCAACACAAAAAAAGGTGAGTAAACAACAACATTATCATACGTACATTATAATTTTCTGCTAGTGAGAAAAAAAAAAGTTAAGCAGAGTTAGAAGTAAAATTAAATCGAATCGAGATGATCCAATATCAAGTTTAAACTTGGTTAGACTTTAAAACTCAAAGTTTGAAACTTGAATTGAGTCAGTCGAGCTTGATTTTTGAAGCTCGAGCTTAATTCGAAAAAATACTCGAACCGCTCGAACTCGATCTGATAAGTTTGATTTGTCAACTTTTAATTATATATTATTGGAGTAAAATAGTAAATTAACAATAAAATATTAAAAATACATATTAACAAAGAGTTCGATAAGGTTCACAAGTCACTCGAGCCAAGTATTAAAAAGTTCGAACTCAGCTCGATTCATTACTTAGGTAGCTCGAGCTCGAGTTCGAGCTTGACTCGAAAATAAACGAGTTAAACTCAAATAATTATCTAATTGAGTTTGTATATATGAGTAACTTGACTCGATTACAACCCTAGATAAAGCAAGATAAAATAGTATTTTTTTGTCATTTTAACTCAATCAAAGTTGCATTTAAGTTCGAAGTGTTGTAAGAAGTAAAATCAGCTTTGTTAATGATAATATATAGTTTTACCAGGACGCAAATTAAATGATAGGGTTGACAATGCAGGTACGGTTCATTATCATGGGGAACCTTTTGCGTTCAGAGTACACAATTCATAGACGCTTTGACTTGAAAGGGTCTTCTCTAGGGCGCATAACAGAAAAGCCTGAGTCTGAGATCGATGATACCACAATACTAAAGGACCTTGATTTGAATTTCACATTCAAACTGCAAAAAGCTTGGTTTCAAGAGTTTTGTAGGTAAAATATAGTTCTTTCTATATATGCTTTAATCTGTTCCACCACCACTACTGCTAGTATAACGCACCTTGATTGCCTAGCTACTTCTGGCTATGAGTTTTTTCTTTTTTTGGCTAAGCAATGGATTAAAAGCTAATAAAAAAAATTTCTTTTAAGCCTAGTTTGGATGGATAGTGAGATTGAAAAAAAAAATGACTATTAAAGATATATAACTTTTTTAAGAAAAAATAAAATAATTAAAATTAGGGATAAAAAATAATTTTATTTGTTCACTTTCTTTTCTTTATTATCACTGCGTGTCACTGGTCTCACCGCAACCAAACAATGCCTTAATATACATGTATATAACATATTCACAACTACGTTGAATGGTTCTATATGATATGTGTCTCTTCTGCACAGGCAAATAGATAGGGATTGCGAGTTTCTTGAACAAGAGAGAACTATGGATTACAGTCTTCTAGTGGGTCTTCACTTTAGGGAAATATCAACTAACGGAGAGCTGATTCCTTGCGAAAGACGAACCCCAGCCGGTTATCTTTCTTTCCTTTATATATAAATATATATATATATATATATATTAATTTGTTAAGATTAATTTCTCCGGTCGTTTCAAAATCTTTTTTTTTTTATTAACAAGTTTTGTTTTCTCTAATATTGCAGGCAATTCTGAGAATGAATCAGCTCCTCGTCTTTCTAGAACAGATATAGATCAACTTCTTCTAGACCCTAAGAGGTGAAATATCTCCTTCATATCCTACTTTTAATTAACCATTTAATTTGAAGAAGCATAACATATGTATATGTGTGTGTGACAACGCTAAACCTTTTCTCAAGGTTTTTCAAAATGGAGAGTATTGTATTTCTCATAACAAAAACTTGTTCAAAATTATTCTGAAAATTTAATTTAACCACTTTCTGGTTTGTTCTCCTGTCAAGCAGCACAACAATGACAGCCACAATCCCTATCATAACGAGAGAGAAGGGTATTATCCATCTTCATATTAAAAAGGAAATGAACATTGCAGGTGGGCTAGCATCAAGCTGGGAGCCAACATGCCAGCACGAGTAGAAAGAACTATAAGAAGGCCTGAGTGTGAATTACTGCAGCTTGTGGGAGAACAAACAGGGGAGTGTTATGAAGTGGTAATGTTCTTTGGCATCATTGACATACTTCAAGATTATGACATTACCAAGAAGCTTGAGCATGCATATAAATCCATCCATTACGACCCTACGTCAATATCAGCTGTGGATCCAAAGCAGTACTCCAAGCGATTTCGCGACTTCATATTTAAAGTCTTTGCTGAAGATACTTAGCAAGTTTCAACTATAAAGAGGGATCATGACACAGTCTTGTCCATGAGTTAGCTCTATGTGTTTAAGTTATGCGCCAATGATCACAAACATTTGTTGTTGTAGCCATTATTATCATACCATATCATGTAATTGAATTGAGCACCAATTAATGGTGTTCGAATTACTTTTCCAAGTTATTCTTTTGTGAATTAAAAATAGAGAAATTTCCAGGGATTTCTTCCCATTTGTCTTGGCTTTAATTTAATTTTGGCTCCAAAGATGTTAAGTAATCACGATGAATGAATTGGACTAATATGTATAGTAGTACTATGCTTTGTCTCTATATCTGCTTTCTTTCATTGTTTTAATAATAAAGCATTGATGCAAAACATGATTCTAGAAACCTAAATTTTTTCTGGACTCGTACATTTCATTTCAAATTTCACTAATAGGCTCAATCAGGTCCAAATTTATCTAGGTGGTATTCTGACATCTAATTGCATGTTTATAACAAATTGATTCAAAATTTTTACGCTAAATCTCTTTTTGATTAATTTAAGTCTAAATTGGCTCAAATTAGGGTGGATAATAATTTCAAATTTGATGTTAGACCCCAAATTCAGCAAACATTTTAGTAAGTATTTTGACCAATTTATTTTAGTTAAGTTAGTTATTGTTTATAGGTTTGATTTTTTAAATAAATTATCCCTTCCTCAATTAATTTAAGTCAAAATACATTGGATTTGTTTATAGGTTTGATTTTTTAAATAAATTATCCCTTCCTCAATTAATTTAAGTCAAAATACATTGGATTTGTTTTATTTTTTTTTTGGTAATTCAAGAGCAGTTTATTAGATGAAAACAGAACAAAGGGTTCAAGGATCAGTACAGCAAAATGTCAACAACTGAACAAAGCCACAAAAGACAAGCACCGACAGCACTAGCAATGAAAAACAGAGAATAAATGCATGCTTTCAGCCAAATAGAGCGGCCCACCCTAGCTTTATCTAAGGAGTTGGCAAAACCATTTGCTTCTCTTCTTTCAGTCCATAATTCGCTGATAATCTTCTTCTTTGCTTCCATACCAACAGAGTTTAGATCCCCATAGTTACACCTTTCATCCAACACCTCTAGTTTATTTTCAAGATCAGCGATTTTCACATCAATATTATCGAATTCATCCTTGTTCCAATGTTTAAGGAAGGAACGTATCACACCACATTTTGATCGAAGTTGATAGCCAACCCTCCCACTAAGTAATGATTCACTCCAAAGAACTTCCAATTCGTTCATCAAATCTTTATTGAAAAGCCAGCAGTCAAAGACTTTAGATGGCTTTGGGCCCGAATTTTTATTGTCAAAGCGTAATAAAATTGGGCAATGGTCTGAGATAGAACGCTTCAAGCATCTTTGCTCTAAGTAAGGATATACAGTGATCTAATCCGGAGAGACCAAAAACCTATCAAGACGACTCATCTTAGAATCAGTCCCAAACCATGTAAATTGCTTCCCTTTTGGAGGGAGATCCAATAATTCACTACTGTTGATGAATTTGTTGAACTTCCTTGAACCTTGCGCCAACTGGGAACACCCGCTTCTCTCATGATCCCTCCTAACCGAATTGAAGTCACCAGCTATGCACCAGATCCCACCCCAAACTTCTTTTATAATCAATATAGCTTCTCAGAGATCAACCTTTGCATCCTAATCGCGAGCATAAATGTTGCAAATAGAACATACAAGACTAGTTTGCTTCCACCTACGCTTGATAACAATGGTTCTTTTGGATTTAAAGCTCTTTACAGAATCAAAACAATTAGTATCCCACATAAACAATAACCCCCCTGAACATCCATCCGAAGGTGAGAAGATCCAATCAACAGCTCTAATTCCCCACCACTTAGTGATATGCATGTCTTTGATGTCCGCAAGTTTAGTTTCTTGAATTAACACCATATTAGCATCCGTAGATTTGATTTTAGCATCCGTAGATTTGATTAACTTACTCAAGACTCTTCCTTTAGCCGGATAATTCATACCTTTGATTTAATTGATCATGGAACCAATTTTTGAATCTTGAAGTTCCAAAAACAGTCAAGCCTTAGGTTAAACTCTTGAAACCCTAAAAACTTAAAATCAAATTCACTACAGGACAAATCACTTTTACTGGCACTTATAAGTGCCGGTAAAAGACAAATCAACCGCCGGTAAAAATGTTACCGGCGGTTGACAAACCACCGGCTATGTGAATCCCGGTGAAGGTCTGCCGGCGGTGATGTGCTCCAGTGCCGGCAAAGGCTTGACAAATTATGGCATAACTTTTTCCGGTGCTTTTAAATGCCTTTAAAAATAAAAGGCTTTTTTGAAATTTAAATTTTTTATATTCATTGAGCTTTATTTTAAATTTATAAGTTTTTACCGGCACTTAAAAGTGCCGGTAAAAGTCTTTTTTGAAATTTAAAATTTTTATATTTATTAAATTTTATTTTAAATTTAAAAGTTTGATTAGTTCTTTGTGTTAGTGCCATTGTTCATTGATAGTATAATAAAATGATTTTAATTCTTAATTCAATTTTTTTTAATGCAAGTTTTTGTTAATAAAATAATTGTTAATGCATGAATAGTATATATGGAGGCATTGGCAGTATGCCTCATTTGGTAACTCAATTAATTCATGTCCATTGCACTAATAAAAAGAGAAAGCTAGAATTATTTGCATTGTAACACTCACATGCATTAAAAATTTCCTAAGAATTGTGACTTTCATTTGTTCAAAGTTCAATTCAAAGTGCTTATAACCAAAAAGTTATCAAAATACCAATTATCATCCTTAAACAAACAATTAACTTCACAAAGTAACTAATAATGTCCTCAAGACCCGATCACAACAGCCACAAAGTTTCCTAAACTTCCTAGAAGTCTAATAGAAGCATAAAATTTCTAGCTAAATTGTATACCGATTATCTTTGGAGCGTCCATCTTCACTTAAATATTTGCACGTAGTGACCCAAACGAACTAGATGTGTCTGAAACCTACAGTAAGATAAAATGAAACCTCTTAACTGTTATCACCATCCTATAAACAAAGGCATGGGTGGTACAGGTCAAAACTATTTAGTATTTTCAGTTTTTATTCTGCATTTTTCTTTTCATTTTTGATATAAAGCTGAGATTTCAAACAAGAATGCTGATGATTTACAAGTTGCTGATTCATTAGTTGGACAATCACTAGAAACCAACCTAGCCCAGCTCACATGTAAATAAGAGAAAGGCAGGCAAGGTTCAAGACATGCATTTTAGATCACATGTAAATCAAGCAAAGATGAAAAAAAAGTAGACTAAAGTATTTATAACTCCCTCAACCTGACATAACATTACTAGCCTTCAACCTGACACATATGAACATCCATTGAATTTGCCACTGAATGAATTTATAACTCCTTGGCTGAAAACATCATACATATTCATATTTCTAAGAAAGATAAGAGTGCTGACCAAAACTAAAGTTAGTGAATTAAAAACACGTCAATTACTATACCTTGCTCTAGGTCTTGTCTGCAGTGTGAGATTTTTCCTTACTTAATGATTACCTTCTTCAGCTAGGAGAAGTGACCAATGATACGGATTCTCGCCTGCAAGCTACTGTGGACATTCAACATGAAGTCATGAAAATGGATCCTTTTCTTCCTCCAGTTGCTAGGCCTGAAAAAGGGGTTTACAATATGAGGAGGGTAACCAATGACTAAGAGCAGTTGGCATGGCTGGCAATGATAAGTAAGAATATCACAAGTTTTTTGGTGAATATTAGATGTTTATACATATCAGAAATCATATATTATTTGCACAATATACCCATCTTTTAAGTCAAATAAAATTATGTCTCTATTTTTCTGACTGACGACATCATATACAATAAAATCAACAAATTAAACATGTTAATGAAATGACAATTGATCAAAGAAGAGGTCCATCAACATATATAAAGACTTTGATGGATAGAGCTGATCAGAATTTATTGTTAACAGTCAGCATAAATACCTCTGGAATCAAACATATGTCAACTTGTCCACTAGCTAAGGATGATTTCATGGCTATGAAACCACTGCTACGACCCATCAATTTCACAAGACCAATTCCTTGAAAAGCACCATGTGCCTAGTAAATAGTTGTAGGAGAAAAAAGAAACAGTAATAAATTTAACATAGAGGAATCAATAATTGGAAGGAATTTGTACACATAATAAGTAGAAAAGAATCATAATGCATGATTTCAAAGGTCAAAAAAATTTTTTACATCAACACCGATGATCAAAGCTAATATACCTCAATGTAGGCAGAGTTGATTGCTCGTTGTGCTTCTTCAATAGCAGTATCAAAACCAAAAGTTTTGTCCATCAATAAAATGTCATTGTCCATAGTTTTTGGCACACCAACCATAGCCACTTTCAACTTTCTTTTGCGGCACTAAAAGAGAAAGTGTAAAATTACACAGATTTCAGGAAAAAAAAAAACCCAGCCCTTTTTGTAATAGAGAAAGTTGTCATAACCCTCAGAGACTCTTAGTTAGAGAAGAGGATCCTTATCCCTCCTGATGTGATATATTATTCATACATATAAATATCTCAATCAAATTGAATTTGAAATGGAAAACATAGTTTAGAAATACCAAGTATGGAGAATAAATCTGAATATTTCAGTTACTCGAAATAATTGTAATGCCACAAAGTTGAATCAAATGACTAGACATATTTATAAACATAATTTGTATTTAAATGGAGAAAAAAAACTATTTTAGTGTCTATGAGTCTCTATTTTGAATTTAAGATAGAAATAACAAAGGAAATAGCAAGTTCAAGATTAATAAGCAGTGCTATAGATGCAAAAGACATCAGATTTGATATGAACCTCATTGTGTATAACATTAGCCCCAGCATGAGTACCATTTCCACCTAGCACAAAAAGCATGTTGATCTTCCTTTCCTGACATCAATTTTGGAAACATATCAGAGATACTACATTCTTGGCCTCTTAAGTGTAGACTATCTTAATTCAATATCTGCAATCCCTTCAAGAAGACAGTTTGTTAATATAATAATAGTAAAAGAGTTTTGAGCACTTCCATACTATCAACAATTTCACAGACAGGTGGTGCTCCATGAGAAACTCCTAACAAGCTTCCACCTGAAAGGTGAATATTTTGGACTGCTTTCCGTGACAGCTGAAAATCAAAGCCAAATTAACAACATAAAATCTAGGATGAAACAATAGACATACTTCAACAGACCATTGGTAGGAAAGAAACACATTTTACTAGCATTTCAGCCGAGTCTTTGTCAGAGAATCCACGATAACCAAAAGGAATCCCCACAATGTTTTTTACACCATATATTTCCAGTGTGATGACAATCTGTACAAGTTTATTATTTAGGCACTTATCGAGCAATAAAGACTAAAGCATTCAAGTTTCAGATTAACTATGAAACTTCAATTTAAACCAATATTTATGGTGCCAAGATCCAACGTTGTTACTTTATCAGTTTACACTACTATGAGAGTGAGAATTTAACTATAGTCTTAACCATTTACTATAAATACCTCTTTTTATATGGTATGCTAACAATGAAACACGAAATAAATTCAAAGATTTTGTGCAAACTCATATAAAGTAGGCAAAATTCTGTCCTAATAAAAATAAAACTACTGTTGTTCAGTTTACTAGATGAAGAAAACCTTTGATACATGGTATATGTAAATTAGACTGATATTATTTACCAAAGCAACAATCATTGACATATTTCATGTGCTGAATCTCAGTCATTAGGCACCTAAAATGAATTTTAGAATTTAGCAGAAGACAAAACATTAAAAAATCCAGTTAACGCTTACATAACTACAACAGTCAAAGCACCGAATGCTGGTTGGAATGAAATTGGATAGCCTAGCTATTGTTGACAATTTCAAGAATGCCAGAGGCAAGTGATAAATCTATGAAAATAGAGTTATTTTAGTATTTTATTAATTAATAATTATTTGTGAAGACCATGAATTTTCGAAATAAATAGTAAATATCTGAAAAAATTTAATTTGGATAAATTGAAATCCAAATTAAATAAGAAATGAAAATAGAGAAAATATAATTGGACATTAGAAATCCAAATTATAAGAAACAAAAAGTGTGTGTATTTACATATTTACATAAAAGATTTTATAAATAGATTTTTATATGTTATATATAAGTACATACGTATAAATAAAAGAAATATAGTATATGTTATATTTTGATATACATATATACTATTTTATATTAAATAAATATACATGTATAATATTATACATTTGTGTATATAAATAAATATATATGAAATATATTATTTTAAATTTAAAGTGTATAGATTTATATATATATATAAATTATTAATACAAATTTTATATATGTCTATATATATAATCTGGTATATTTATATATATATATAAAAGATAAATATATATATATAAAATAATTATAAAAAAAAAAAGAAAAGGGAGGGAATCGGGATGCCAACCCGATTCCCACTTCCCTTTATTGTAAACAAAAGAGAGGAAGGGAGATGTGAGGGCCGACAATGTCGGCGAGAAGAGAGGAAAGGAAGGTGGGATCGCCACCAGACGGGTTTTGGGGTAACTCATAATTGGGTGAAGAAAAGCATTTTTTGGGAGCTGTCTTATTGGCATACCAACCTTATTCGTCACAACTTAGATGTCATGCATATTGAAAAAAATATGTTTGACAATTTATTCAATACATTAATGGATGTTAAAAGCAAAACAAATGACAACACAAATGCAAGGTTAGATTTGGCGCTGATTTGTAAACGAAAGGAATTGGAATTGGTGACAAGTAATGGAAAAACTTTCGCACCTAAAGCATCATTTACCTTAAGCAAAGATGATCAGAGAAGAGTGTGTAAATGGGTGAAAGAGCTAAGGCTTCCTGATGGGTTTGCATCAAACATATCTCGGTGTGTAAATATTGAGGAAGGCAAGTTTTATGGAATGAAAAGTCATGACTGTCATGTTTTTATGCAAAGATTAATTCCAATTGCCTTTCGTGATTTCATACCTAATTCAATATGGGATGCTATTACTGAGCTATCTCATTTTTTTCGAGATATATGTTCAACTGAATTACATGTGAATTACATGGAACAATTGCAGAGCAACATTGTAGAAACAATTTGCAAATTAGAGAAAATTTTTCCACCAAGTTTTTTTGACTGCATGGAACATCTCCCCATTCACTTACCTTACGAGGCCAAGGTTGGCGGACCCGTTCAATACCGATGGATGTATCCATTTGAGAGGTAATAATTTGTTTGATATGAGCATTTTTCAATGTGCTATAAGAAATAGAGCGCTTATTGTATGCCATTAAATGTGTATTGTATACTTTAATTAGGTTTTTGCATCGCCTAAAAAAGAAGGTGAAAAATCGTGCACATGTGGAGGGATCTATATGTGAGGCATATATGAGGGAGGAAATTGCAACATTTTGTGCATTATACTTTGATCCCAATATTCAAACAAGGCTAACTCGTCCACCACGGAATGATGATGGAGGAGACGTAGATCTCATGGGACGTTTGTCAATTTTCAAATATCCTGGACGACCACTTGGGCGGGCAAAGAACAATCGTCGATATCTGGAAGAAGATGAGTTTGATGCAGCGGTGATATATGTGCTAATGAATTGTGAAGAAGTTCTCCCGTACATTGAGTAAGTATATAGCATTACATATCATACAATAAATACAACGAAGGCTTTTTGATCCTAAGCATTTTCATATATACTTGCTATATATTGATTTTATAGGATATTTGATGAAATGGTCAAAAGAAATGAACTAGAGATGAATGATGGACAATTGGAGAAAACACATCAAGCGCATTTTACGAAATGGTTTAGACAATATGTAAGTAATTTAAATATAATTTGTTTTGTTTTAATAGATGATACTGCATTTCACTCATCACAAGAATCACTATTATGTAGGTTCGTGAACAAGGAAATGCAATTGATAAACGTATCATTGACCTCTCTCATGGTCTAGCACGTTTGGCAAGTTGTTATCAAGGGTATTTTGTAAATGGATTTAAGTTTCATACCTTAGAATATGGGAAAACTCGAAAAACAATGAACAGCGGTGTTTGTGTGAAAGGTGATTGTTACAATGATTTTGACCGTGACTTTTATGGTATATTGATAGATATAGTGGAGTTGGAATATTTTGGGATTGGAAATAAAGTTATACTCTTTAAGTGCCATTGGTTTGACATTGAGAGAGGTTATCGTGTTCATCCTAGACATGCTCTTGTTGAAATCAAACATAGGTCTATACTTGCTAGCAATGAACCTTTTATATTAGCTCAACAGAGTCAACAAGTGTGTTTTAGTCCTTATCCATCTAGAAAAAGAGATCGTCGTGATTGGTGGGTTGTTTTCAAGACAAAAGCAAGAGCTAGATTTAATATTCAAAATTGTGATGTGGACATAGTGGATTTAAATGATGGGGTTTATCAAGAAATTGAAAACCCACATCCTATAAATATCACATATTCAGAAGACCTTGACAATCCCACTATTCTCATTCGCGGAGATTATGAAGAGGTAAATATTGTAGAAGAAGAAGAAGAAGAAGAAGATGATGATGATGATGATGATGATGATGACGACGACGACGACGACACCAACAACGACGACGATAATGATGATGATGATGAGGACGAGGTCTTTTTTAGCTAATTGCTCTTATTTTTTTTTAAGAAAATGTTTATGTGAATTTAATAACTTAATTACTTTTTTGTTTGCTTTTATTTACGATATTTTGTAAGATGTTTTGTAAAAAGTTAATCTATTTTGTATGTTAAGTTCATTATCTAATACATATATTATTTTTTTCATGTATTGCAGGTATAATGAAATCATCAAAAAAATCATCTAGTAAGAAGGCTCGCTTCGGTGGATCTTCTACATCGAGTTGGAAGTCTTTTTTCATGCCTACTCCACGATCTCAGACCCCAGCAATTAACCTTGAAGCACAATTATTTCCATCAACAGAAGTGGATACTAATGAGATGGACCCACCCACTGACCAACTGATTGACTAGAGAGATAGTCCAATTGCCCAAGGCCCATCCACACATGGTCTATCTGGCCAAGCCTCATCATCTATCGAGGGTATATCCCCTGACGGAATACCGATTGAGCAGCTTAACATCGATCATACTTGGACAAATACAGGCAGTGGTGCGAGTTCCGATGGTAGTGGCAGTGGAGGTAGAAAACGAACAAGAGGGCCCAATCAAGGATATTCGACTCCAAGTAATTCGGATCAAAGGGCACGACTTACTTGTCTGAATAACGGGTAATAAAAATAATAATACTATTTTGCTATATGAAATTACTTAATTAATATTATATAAAAAATTTGAATTTATTTATGTCGCAGCGCTTTTTTGGAGCCTCAAGCTGTTCGGACAATTACAACATTAATTAAAGAGTATTTTATTGATCCTTGGCCAACATGGAAAAGTGTTCCAATTGCTGTGAAAACCCAAATATGGGAAAAATTTTCGGTATGTCAATCGTAAATAATTAATACATTATTTTATTTTATTATTTATTTAACATGATTTTTTACTAATGATTTCAATTGATTTAGGAAATTTTTGCGTGGCCTCCTCAAGAAACGATTATTGTGAAAAATATTTGGGAGAACATTTGCAAAACACGATTTCGTGACTTGTTGCAAGTTGAAAGAAAAAAAGCAATGCAACATTTTGGCACAGATCGAATTGTTGACTGTAAAGGGTATATGTCCAGCTGGATCAAAGTTGAGATATGGAACTCCTTGATTGATGACTTATGGGGCAAATCGGAATGGGAGGCGAAGTCACAGAAAGGAAAGCAAAATCGATTGACCATAAAAGAAGGAATTGTTACCAAGCATACAGGTGGATCGATTTCTTTTCCTGTGCATGCACATAGACTGGTATGTAACTTTTTAAATCATATGTATGATATTATAGTTAAAATATATATTGTTTACAGCTAACTTCAATTTTTTTTTGTTTTACTTGTGAAGAGGAATCAATATAATCGAACACCTACATATAAGGAGGTATTTGATCGAACTCACAAAAAAAATGCTGGCCAAGGTGAATATGTGGACAATAAGTCGAAAGTTGTCAGTGTACGTATATTTAAAATTATTTCTTTTTATGTATGTTAATTATTATTTAATTACTTTTTAAGTATAGATATATTTATAATAATAAATTTTTTTATTATAGGAAAAATATAATGCTTCATTGGTTGAGAAGTATGGTACGGATATTAGCAGCAAACCACACTTTGATCCTGTTGCTTGGTGTGACTGTATTGGAGGAATGGAAACAACCCGCACACGTGTACGGCCTTGGAAGCAGTTCACAAAACAGAGATATACTTGAGTCATCCGCCTCCTCAGCAAGTCCAATATTCTCGGTTTCTCAATCAACAGTAAGCCAGGATGAACGCATCGATGTCATAGAAGAGAAACTTGATGAAGTTCTCAAATATTTACCGCAAATGCACCAATGGATGGCTGAGATGAGTAATGCATGGAAGAGTAGCAAAGGAGGCCCTTCAAATCCCGATGATAGCCAGACACCGAACCTCGGAGATGGGCCTTCTTCATAGATCTCTGTTATAATGTAAGAAATTTAAGTACTTTGTTCTTTTTATGTTTTAAGAATTTGATGGTTGTTGAGAGATGTTATGAATTTGATGAATTTTAATCATGTTTTATGATTATATATGAATTTTATTTTAAATTTATGTTTATGTATTAAGGTCTTTTAAATGTTGCTATAGTCATGAATTTAGGGTTTTAACATGAATTTAAGCTTAAGCTTAAATTTAAATATATTTCGGAAAACTTTTGGAAACAATTTTGGAATTTAACATTTTGGTAGCGAAATGCATAAATAATAGATGATGATAAAAAAATATATTATTAGTGATGGAATTCAAAGAAATTAGTGACGGAAATAATAGCATTAGCGACGGAATATTCCGTTGCTGATAACATTCAGCGACGGAAAAATTTATTATTAGCAACGGAAAATTCTGTAGGCAAAAGTCTTTAGCAACGAAAAACTTTATTATTAGCGACGGAATATTCCGTCGGTAAATTTTTTAGCGACGGAATATTTTCATAAAATTTAAAAATAAAAATAAAAATAAAATTAGCGACGGAATTTTCCGTCGCTGATATTTTTAGCTACGGATAATAGGTGACCGATTTTCATTTTAGCGACAGAAAATTTCCTTCGCTGATAAGAACAAAATTCCGTCGCTGATAACAAAAAATCCGTCGCTGATAAGAACAAATTCCGTCGCTAATTAGTGACGGAATGTTCTTTCAGCGACAGAATGAGCATCAGCGACATTGATTTTTCCAACGGAATTATTCCGTCGCTAATCCGTCGCTAAAACCCTTTAGCGACGGAATCAGACTTTTAGCGACAAAAAATTTCGTCACTAATTCCGTCGCTGAAAGTCTCTTTTTTTGTAGTGAGATTAATGTAAACAATACATGATTAAGCATAAATCTAAAGTTATTAGGTGTAAAATATGTTAGAAATATGTAAACACATGATAATTAACATAAACATATATTATAGCAAAATTATCATGTGTTTAAGGCTATTAACAATAATATTTACATTGATAATCATATTTTTACGATAGTTCTAACATTTTTTACGTCTAATGAAAATTTACATTTAATCATGTATTTTTTACATTAACCTCATAGTATGAATAAAATTTACGACTATACTGTAAAAATTCCCCTTTAGGAAGGATTCAAATCCGATTCTTTAACTAAAAAGGTACATAAACTTAGATCTAGTGTATATGAAGATGCATTAAGTATTTCAATACTCAGTTTTTGTCACATGCATTAGACTTATTAGTGATATTTTCAACTTAAGAAACTTTGCTTGCTTTTTATTTTTATTTTTTATTTGTTTAATTGAGCTAGAAAGGGGTTTTAGGGGAAAGGGGCAGAGTGGAGGAACTCAACGACTATACCCCATAGGCAAGCTCGAGCGTGGTAGTCTTTGGCACGCTTAATTGGGTGCTTCCAAGCTTTTTGTTGATTTCTCTGTCAACAAATTTAATCAGTAATAAATATAACGTAATTATCTAATATTCTCTCTGTAGAGTTTTTGCTTCACAAGCAGGATTAAAAAAATGACATATGTCCTAATTTATTTATTTTTTATTTTTTTAATATTTTAAAAGACGTGTAATTATCTTAATCCCGTTTATGGAGTAAAAAAACTTCACTAGTGAATATTGAATATTAATGCATTGAAACAATTATAACGGAAGATTTAAGGTAGGCAGTGAAACAATTATAACGGAAGATTTAAAGGAAAGATAATATACTCGACGGTTTCGCATACTGCTCGGTAGAACTTGGCTGAATTCCAATCATTCTTGTCTTTGAAATAAGTTTGGTAGCATTTGTCTATTACGGAATTAATTTCTTTACTCTTTCCTGCATCCATCATCAATAATGAATATCAGGAAGGTAATTCAGTTTTAATCATTATCTAAAGATGAGCAGATGTTACACATGTTAATAGTGAAATCAATGTATTGAATATTAATGGCAAAATAGCCAAATAAACCCTCAACCTTTAACCTAAAATGAAATTAAGTCTTCAACGTTTTATCGCATGGAAATCAGTCCATAAACTTTTATTTCAGTGGAAATAAACCCTCAACCTTCTAAAATTATGCAATTAAGTCCAAATCTGTTAAATGACACTAACTACCATTAGTATTGCACACGTGGCATGCCACGTGGCAGTCAACTAAGCTATACACGTCAGCTTTCACATTAGATATACTAATGGCAGTTAGTATCATTTAATAGATTTGGACTTAATTGCATAATTTTAGAAGGTTGAAGGTTTATTTCCACTAAAATAAAAGTTTATGGATTGATTTTCACGCGATAAAAACGTTGAGGGTTTAATTCCATTTTGGGCTCAAGGTTAAGGACTTATTTGGCTATTATTCTAATATTAATTAACCAAAAAAAAAAGTAATGAACAGACACCAAACATAAAGAGGAAAAAAACTTTTTTAAAAGTTTGAAATTCATTTTTAACGCAAGATAAATCAAATGAAAATTGAATTTTGTCCAATTTCTTTACTAAAGGACCACTGAGCTGATCATAATATTAGGAATTCAGCATATTACTTTATTTTATGTTTCAATAGTTCTTCTATTCCTTTTACAGCAATCAACATTTTTATATAAATAAGTCTGTATTCTATACATTGGGGAATTCTATAGTACGATCATAAATTTTAACGTTTCTATGAGATCAGCATAAAGAACACATAATTAAGCGTAAATTTAAAATAATTAGACGTGAAATATATTAGAAGTATCGTAAATACTTGATAATTAACTTAAGATAAATGTAAACAATACATAATTAAACATAAATATAAAGTTATTGATGCAAAATATGTTAGAAGTATGTAAGTACATGATAATTAACATAAACATACATTATAGCAAAATTATCATGTGTTTAAATCTATTGACGCTAATATTAACATTGAGAATCATATTTTTACAATACTTCTAACATATTTTATATCTAATAACTCTAAATTTATACTTAATTTTATATATATATATATATATATATATATATTATATTGACTTTTACAGCAAAATCAAAATTTATGACCTTATCATAAACCTAATTAAAAAAAAATGTACTTTTATGAAGGTGCCTAAAACTCACTGAAGAAGAAAAAAAAGACAAACTTGCATGAAACTCTATACCTATGTACCAAAAATAAAAGTTGATTTAGAAAATTTATGAGATTAAAAAGGAAAGATAATACCAGAAGCGGATGTGTTTTGGCCCATCTTGGTCTTCTTTCTTGGCAAGGTTGTGATGGTGTCTAAAATAGAGCTTTATAGGGATTTATCTAACCCCAAAAGCAATGAAACTTGGCAACAGGGCAGAATATATTGCATTGCAGGTCCAAGGCATGAAGCAAAGCATTAGAAAAAGCTTTCATCAAAAGAAAAGGACCCTGTTATCAACTGTTTGGGCGGAGAACATTCCAAAAATTTATGCTTTTCGAATGCGTTGGATTTTTTATTTTGCACTTTTTACTTAGCCGTCGATTGAAACTATTCACAACTAAAAAGAATTACAGACGTTTTTAAAAAGTGTTATATGATTTTAGATTACGGTTTTACATCTTAGTCTATATGAGTATAATATGTTTTTCGGGTATCTTAGATTATAATTTTTTTAAAGTAGGTTTATACACACACACATTGTGCTTTTACAAAAAAACGTAGCTTTTTTTTTTGACATATGAACTATGTTTAATTAAAAACTGTATTTTTTTTTTTTACAATAGACTTCATTTTTTATGAAAAATAATACATTTTTGTATAATAGAATACGTTTTTCTGAAAATTGAATAGGATAATATATATATATATATATATATATATATATAGGTGGCAAACGAGCCAGTTCAGGCAAGTTCGGTCTAGGTTATATTCAAATTCGGATTATTTCGGTTTCGGGTTTTCCTTGTTTTGGATTTTTTTGGTTTTGGGGTTTTTCGGCTTCAGGTGCTTTCGGTTTCTATTTTTTTTTTGTTTCAGGTATTTTCATGTTTGGTTATTTTTTATTTCGGTCCAATTTCAGGTTTGATATAGTTTTAATAGGGCGGGCTTTGTCAAATTATTTTGAAATATTATAAGCTATAAATATTTTTATAATTTTGAATGTAATAATTAATTTAATTTTATACAGTTAAATAAAAATATAATAGAAATACTAAATTAAAGTTAAAATTTAATAAATATTTATATAAATATAAATTTTTGTGTTTTAATGTTTTTATTACTTGACAATTATTATTTATTTTTTTAATTTCTTGCGATATTCACATTTGTTATAAAATATATAATTATATATTAATAATTTTATAATTTTTTTTAAGTGAGCCAAATACACACACACACATATTGAGTAAAACTAAAGAAAAGTGAAAATTCAAAAGCATTAGCTATATAAATATATAACTAAAAAATTATAAATAAATTACAATAAAAAATTAAACATTTTTATAAATGGCTTTATACTCTTAACAATAACTTATTAGGTCATTGTATTTTTTTTAGGTCAATGTTGAGCCATTGGAATTTGGACACTCTTAGTCAATAAATTTATTTATTTTTTTAATTTTGTTTTATTTGCTTTTTGAATAACTATATCATGGATAATTATTCCATACATTTTAAATTTTTAAGAATTTTTTACGTTTATTTTGTTTTTTAAATACTAACATAATTAGCAATTTAATTAAATCTAACTATTTAACTAATTGGTCAATTATAATGTTGAATAAAATTATAGTATACATTAAAAAAAGCTTAATATTATGAATAATTGGTCAATTAATTACCTCAATTTTATATTTATTTTGTTTTTGGTTTGTACATAAATCATAATATTAACATTATTACATTAAATATAATCGTACTCGTACATACGAATTAATCAAATATCTCCTTAAAAATTTAGAATGTTGAATTAAACAAGTTATATACATCAATTGACATTATATTATAAATAATAACATTTGATAAAATCATATCATATACAGTTATACACCAATTGAGTACTAATTTTTTCATGTTCACATTAACAATAATAATATTAGATATACACCAATTGATCAAATGTCTAATTAAAATGTTAAATTGTAGATATTACTAAATTAATTAATATAATACTAGTTATTTAAATATAATTAATAATAATATTAATAAAGTATAAAAAACAAATTTTATTAAAATTACCGCTTACGCAATAATACTACTTTAGTAAATTATTAATGTGATAACTGAGAATTCTCCCATTTTTGGAATTATGGACTCTATAAATTCAACTTCTGATATTAATAGACAAGTTAAAATAAATAAATAAATTTATTAGGGGACTGGAATATTTCGAGATTTTAGTACTTGATCCACTGACAAATTGGAGACTTAATAATTAGGAAATTATTTTGGGTGTTAAAGAATTTAAAATTTAAAGAAATATTTATGGTAAATAGACCTACAATTCTTGCTATTCGCTATACTAAAATAAACATATATTCAGAAATAAATATATAAAAAGGGAAGAAACCAAGGAGGGATGGTCACCAGAAAAAAAAAAAAGAGAAGCTGTCGGGGCCGAACCAGAAATGGAGAAGGGAGAGAGAGTGATGCCGGTGTTGCCTTCCACAACCGTTGCTGTCGTCGCCATCACTCTCCCTACTCCAGCCCACCGTCGACACAGCTAGATCTAGTGGGCAGAGGTTGAACCGGTTCAATAAAGAAAAAAAAGAAACAAAAACAAAATAGAAAAAATGGTGAGAAAAACTATTATAATTTTATTATTATTATTATTATTATTATTATTATTATTATTATTATTATTATTATTATATTGTTGAGTAATTTTGTAAAATTCTAAATGCGGATATGGGTTTGAATTTGTAAAAAGTACTCAAGAGTGATTGGAGCTTGACAGAGCTTAGGAAAGATTAAATCGCAAGTTTGATGCTAGGTAAGATATTTGTATAATTTAGTCGTAAATTTATATGGAGTTAGTTTGATTGATTTGAGGTTTTAAATATTAAATTTGAAATTTTAAGGATGTGATTAAAAAGATTATGGGTGAAAATAGGTGATGATGTTGATGTAATTAAGGTTTTAAAGACAAATTTCAAACTATTTATGGATTGATTTGATTAAGGTTTTGGAATGATTTGTGAATTGTTTCTGATTTGATTTGAATGAGGTTTATAAATTAGATATTATAATGGTTTAAAATCAACGGTCTTAGGAATATAAAACTGTGTTTTTTTTGCAGGAGGGTTAAGACAATTATAGTCGTTATGCTACCGGAATTTTTATAAAATCATATAAATGAAAAGTACAATTTAATTGTTTTGATACTTAATAAGAAATAAAATAAATTTACCCTAGAAAATGACAAAATAGAAAATGAGAATTAATAGAATAATTATTGGAGTTGAAATGTGGATTATTGGTGATATTGGATTTAGAGAAAGAATGAGATTTAATTGAAATTATATTTTAGTATTTAATAGAAAAAAATAAATTAATTATTGAACTTAATAAAATATATAGTAGAAAACATATGACATTGGTGGAATTGGATTTGGAGGAAAGAATAAAATTTAACTTTAGTTAACTATAATTACAATTGTGTTAATTAATAGAAAATAAAATAAATTTAATTTATCATGGGAAGTGACAAAATAGAAAACAAGAATTACTAGAATATTTATTAAAATTAAAATATGGGATTTAAAAATAATCTGTGATTATTATGCAATGCTAAGAAATGGAAGGATAAAAAGGTGTAAATGGCGCAATTGGATTTTATACTATAAGGAAGTAAGGGTGTTAACGAAATTTTATATTGTGTGGAATAGAAGTAAGGAACATGTATTGTGATAACCGTAAATTTTTCGTTTATTGGAAATTAATGATATTAGAATCTAGTGAAACAAATATAAATGAGAAAATAAGGTTGAAATTCAGAAAAATAATGAAGAGAAGGGAATTTAATTTGGATAAATGGAAATCCAAATTAAATAAGAAAATGAGAAATGAAAGAGAAATATATTTACATAATTATAAATCATATAAATGTATTTTTATATGAATACATATGTATTGAAATACTATATAGTATATATTAATATACAGAGGTATATATGGATATATATATATACTATTGTATAAATTTAAATAATACATATGTATTAAATATAACATTGTATGTATATATAAGTATATACATATTTGAGAAATGTAAATATTTATTTATATTAAAGTTTAAAAATATATATACTGTAAATACAATATATATTGTATTATAACATTTATATATAAATATATATAAAGGTTATTTAATTTTTAAGTATATAAATATACATATATATCTATATACTAGATAGATATTTTGAAATATAATATATATATCTTTATATATAATATATACATATATTACAATACTATATATATAAATAATATTATTATATGTATAATATATATATATATTATAAGTATAAAATATATATTATTATATTATGATTATATATATTATATAAATATAATATATGTATATATATGTATATAATTTAATTAGAAAATAAAAATAAAGAAAAAAGGGAAATAGGAGAGGGGAGATCGGGAAGCTTCCCGATTTTCGTCCCACGATGCCAGCCAACGATGTCGGTGGCGAGAAAGAGAAGGGGGTTGAGGAACAACGTCGCCAACGAGCTAAGGCTGGAAGAGGAGGCGACCGGCGACAGAAAACAACGGAAACGAAGGAAAATCGGTAGAAAATCAAAGAGGAGAAGAGAGGAGGAAACGGTGATGCCGGCCGGTCTTGGCACCGCCATAGCCACTCCAACCTCGGCGGAGGTGAGGGAAAGAAGAAGGGAGCCACCGGTGAGGCCAACGACGGCGGAGGAAGGCCGAACGGAGGAAGAGAGAAACCGAGGCAAAACCGAGCAGATCCGCCACTATGCCGCCGATCCAGGCCGAACGGAGGTCACCGGCAGCTTCACCTTGAAGCCAGCCAGCTGAGGGGCCATCGAATCGTCGGAGAACCGGCCGTGGAGGAAGGTTGACTGGTCTGAACTGGTCTGGCCGAAGAAGAAAGGAAGAAAAAAGAAAAGAAAAGAGAAAAAGAAAGAAAAGAGGAAAAAGAAGAAAGAGGAAAAGAAAAGGAATTCTGGGAATTTGGAAAATTCTCGAGAATTCAAAAATTACGGGCAATCTCGAGAATTACGGGAATCGGTAAGAAATCCCGGAAAGTGTTAAATTATTTAAATAATTTATTTATTTAAATAATAATGGAAAAATTCTAAATTTTAGAATTTTAATTTCCATAAAATTCCCTCGATAATCGAGCCGATGGAATCGGGCGAAGTGAACACAGGCGCGACCTTTGAGAGGCAGTTTTTGACCCGAGACAGGTAAGGGAGATATGTGTAGCCTGTAAGGATATTTGGCACACATGTTTTAAATTATGCATTTAATTTTATAAATGTTATTGATAATGATTGGTTGGAAAATTGTGGTGATTTACCGGTTAAGATTTAAACTGTATTTTTCGTGCAGGAGGCTAGCCAATCGGCAGTCGTTATACTGCCGAAAATTATTGGAAAAAATTACCGAATATCATAATAAATGATTTTTCATTACGAGAAACGATTTCCAACCACGAAAATCGAGAAATCGATTAGTTTTCATAAAACATGAATATATTGATAATTAATTTTAAAATATTCATGTTTTTGAGAATGGTGAAAAAGGAAATCACCTAAATTTATCCCGATAAGTGATATTTCACGTGAAACGAGGTGAAAAATGAAAAGAACCAAAGTGAATATTTTAATAATATTTCTCCAAATATTCACTTGATTTTATAAATAACCTTTATGGGTTCAATTGTGAAAATAAGTGTTTATAGAAAATTTCATGATGGTAATTAAAGGTGGAAAACAGTGTTTTGAGACTAAAAGGTCTCCGCATGTGTTTACAAAGAAAACACGGGACGGGAGTGTTGATTTGGAAAATAAATATTTTAATTTTTCATAAATTATAAAAATAATTGATTGAATCCCGATAACTTTGAAAATCATGTTTTCGATAGAAAGCGCGAAAAAGTGTGTGTATATATTTTACAGTGAAAAAGGATAGTTATGACCTTTTATATTTTACAGTGATTATTTTATAAACTGTTTTCACCGTATGGAAAATGTGATCTATACTGTTCTATACTGTTTAGAACATTTTCGGGAATGATGACCCCAGTATGAATATTTTATAAATTGTTATTCATAAGATGAAAATATTTTCCTTATGAATATTTGTGGATTGATTGAACTTATATTCAGTAAAATTGATTTCATAAATGGGGTTTATATCACGAGTTTACTATTTTGAGACTGTTAGGCCCCATATCATGCTCACGTGTCACGTGTTAGTGCTGATAGACACTGATCCTATTATCAACGTCCCAGTGGACACCTGATCAGTGCACACTGAGGACCCCATAGACTATGGCCATAGATCTCATGCGTTTCCCCTATTAGGGATGATATTATTATAGCATGATATATTTAGGGTGTTGCCTGGTCTCTATGATACTGAACTGAAAGCTACCGTATTCTGTTTATTGAATTGGTAGCTACTGTTTACTGTTTTACTGATTTGCAAGATACTGTTTCACCGAATGGTACTGTACTGAACATTACTATTTTACTGAACTGTAAGATACGGTTACTATACTGATGAGAAAGAAAGTAAACTACAGTTTTGCTATTGTATTGTCATGTGTTTTAACTATACTGAAGGAAACCACTGTTTTATTACGGAACTGTCACGAGTTTTAACTGTACTGAAGGAAACCACTGTTTTATTACTGAACTGTCATGAGTTTTAAATTATACGGAAGTGAAAAGAAATAAGTGGTTTACTCTGTGAAAACGAAAATTATATCGTTTTGAAAACAAGGAATATAGTACTTTCCACAGTTGCTTCTAGGTTTTGGGACAAGACAGGTATTTCAAAATACCTGCCTGACTCCATCCGGATCCCTAGTCGACTGTAGTATCCTTCCTACATGTGAGCTTAGAGCCTTTAGGAAGATTTAAAGAAAGTGAAAAATTTATTTTCAGCATATAGGTAGCTGAATATCAAGTGTTGCATATAACTCTCTTACTGAGCCGTGGTTTGCTCACTCCCCAATTTTAACATTTCAAATTTTCAGTGACTATGAGATCTGACATCTGAGGATTCCAAGCTGTGCATTTGGAGACATTGCGACAGCTTGATTTATAATATGAGGTATGATCATTTATTTTCTGTATTTAGACTTACTTTCAGTACTACTTTCTTAAGAATTATAGGGAATGTAATTGATATTACGAATTTTATATTTAGTAGTTAAATGAATATGAAAAGTAAAGTATCACAGATAGCCCAACTAGATAAATTGTGTAGAATAAAAAAAAAATAAATGGGGTCACGGGATGTGACAGATTTAATGGTATCAGAGTATGGTTGGTCTGATGTCTGTCAATACTTTGGAGAGGAAATGTGTTGAAAGATGTTAACATCCCCTGTAGTACTGTGTAGTCTAAATACATAAAGAAAATAAATGATTGCAAATTGAGTAAAATAATTTGAAGGGAGTGAGAATTTATGAATTAATGATGGTAAAGAAAAATAATCGGCTCAGAATTTACCAGAAAATGGTGATCTTGTAATCTAAATGAAGGCTTGTTCGGTAAGAAACCGAAAGGACTCGATGAGGGTCCACCAATAGTTTATGTCCGGATCGAACTGAGACCTGAAAGTGATGGTATAAAGGAGGGGAATGAAATATCATCATTAAATGGATCTTAAGATTACCGATTGAAGGTGTTTTGAAGAGAGAAAATTTTTAGCCAAAAATAACCAAAATATCCCTGCCTCTAAAAATTTACTGGGAGTCAGAATAGACCAAAAGAAGTTGGAATTAATTGATTTGACAGATAAATTGATGATGTAAAGCTGTATTACAAGCAAAATAATCCAATTATGGATCCTAGTGGACTTCTATGTCGAAATCGAATAAGATCTCAAATTGCTGATATTAGTACGAGAAGAGGTACTATCAGCACATAGATATTAAAATCATTGGTTTAAACGTATACTGAGGAGAAAGAAATAAATGTCGAAATGATGAAAACGCACCTATGTTGGGTTATGTTCTGAATAGTGATGAAACCAAGTTGATCTTGAATCCATTGATGGTGATGGAGTCATTAATTGCATATAGGATGTAATTTGAATATAACGATCCCTATTACTGATTCCACTTACACGTAGATTACGGACGCAAATGGTGAGTGACCTAGTGAACGGGCTGGGCCTCACGATAGATCCTTGAGGGGGCTAGTGTGCTCGCCAAAGAGGACAGTACAGATATGTAAAGGCGGACAGCGGATGGGCCGGGGCCTTGTATGATGCGATTGAATAAGAGTGTAGTGGAATGTTGCAAAATGATTAGCCCGGTTATTGATTGTAAGGGCCTGAATTAAGAGTGTATTGAATTGGATGTTATTACGGGATCGTTGGATATTATGAAAAGTGATATGACTACAGAAATGACTGAGAAAGTGAATAGTACAAATGATGAAATCAAGGTGGAGAATATTTCAAAATGATTTGAATATTAACTCTCTCTGCCTCGAGGATACATAGTGGAAATGACAGGACATAAAGATAATCTGTCCAAAATGGTACAATTATAGTGATTAAAATAGTTTCGAATGTTATTCCTGATAAACTTTCAGAGTTATATAGATTGGAGAAATCGGGCTAACATTGACTCGAGGGATTATATGAAATCTAATTCTGAGCTTATATTGAAAACATAGAAAGAGTCCGAAAGCTTAAGAATTAACTTTGGAAGATGAGTGAATAATGAAATTCATTGATAAAAGTATGATTGATGAAAACACAGATAATGTAATTTGAGGTTAATGAAGTTCTCTGTATAAGTGTGAATGAAAGAAGCACAGATGACCTTGATATGTAGATGAATTAAAGGATATAGTAAATTCCCATTTTTAATAAAGTTCTTGTGAAGAACAAGTATTCATCTACATGAAAATGGACGCTTTATTGATCTAATCAAAAATACATGAGGAGTTATAAGACTAGCCTCAGTATATAGCGTCATTAAATAAAAGATTGGAGATTGATGTCCATAAGATGATGATTAGAACTCGGAGTAAATTTTTATGAGTTAATATTGAGGTTACAAGGTTAATGAATTGCCTTGTGAGGTATATAAGCCTAATGAATGAGGCATCTATACGAGAATAAAGTGATGAGGTATCGAAATAGTTAAAGATATAAATGGAAAAATGAGCAGGATTTTAGTATGATCCTTTAAACTCTTAAAGACTGTGGAATTGTGTTAAGATTGGCAAATAAGATGTTTGGCTAGACAGTGTCTCCTTCTGAGGGATGTATAATCTTGGATTGACAGAATGACAGTGAATCTGTCAATGATAGTGAGATAATGATCGAGATACAGAAATAATGAGTCTAGCTAGATACTAATACCAATATATAAAAGAGTTATGGGACTAGTTGCTCTACTAATGAGACATAATTAAAGAAACTCAAGTCGGTAAATGGATAAATGTAAAGAAAAGATGGTATGCAGGATGTTAAAAGATCTTAGCAATAAAGTACCATACCACTTGAGAAAACCAACTGAAACGATGAGAATGAAAATATGAAAATGGAATACGAAGATAAATTGTAGGATGAGTAGGGAACAAAGAGTAATTCCCGAAAAAAAAAACTGGAAATGATTTGTGTTGATTATCACATGACAGTGGCTAGATGTAAAATCAAGCCAAATTTGACAAGTGAAATTAATAATACTCAATGGAGTAAGAAGAATGATATGTAATTGTATACTGCCAGTTATGCAAATGAAACAAAAATGATATATACACATATCCACACCTTGAAATGGTAGAATTATATAGATAATTTGGTGATTAAAAACATAAATTGAGTAATGTTGAATATATCATAAGAATAAGAGATGTAAAGACCATACTACATGAAGAGAACATGATTGTCTCATGATTTATGATTGTAAAAGATGATCCATAGTAAAGTCTGCAAGTGAGATGCATCCTTGAAAAAAAATTAATATTGTGGACAATAAAGAGTCTAAAAGAGAAATGATGATATGGAAGTCATTAAAGATTGAAGATCTAAATAGAATCACTTTCCATTATCAGACTCTTAGATTTTCTAGTGCCTTAGTCAAAGTATGAGTGAGAAACAGTGGAAATGTATATGTACAGTTCCAGTGAGCATTACATGTGATGGGAGTCTCTGAGATGCCATATGCTTAATGAGAAATAGAAAAAGGCTTTGAGATCCCAAGTGTATTGATAGCATCGCTCCATACTAATGTAAATATCTTAGCGTAATATTGGAACGCTTGAAGATACATTGAGAGAGCAGATGCATGGATGTGAAAGCTACTGGGACACTTACAGATAATTGATTGACAGGTGTAATTGATAGTTTTAAAACTATATCGACTTGGCACTAAGAGAAAAAAATGGATGATGAACAGCATAGATCAGCTGTGACATGAAAAATACTGTGCACGGACTCTTAGGTGAAAAGAGTGGAAATGAATAACTCCCGACTTGAGAAATGAACTTACGGGAGTATAGACATATATGATGAAAGACAGCATGTAGTGGTCTAAAGTACTCTTGATGTTGAAAGTGTACTGGCAGTATTACTTGGAGGATGACCTAGAGTCAGAAGTCGTAAGTATACGGCATGTACCACCTTTGGACTTAAGTTAAATTCGAAGACCGAATTTCTTAAGGTGGGGAGAATGTGATAACCGTAAATTTTTCGTTTATTGGAAATTAGTGATATTAGAATTTAGTGAAACAAATATAAATGGGAAAATAAGGTTGAAATTCAGAAAAATAATGAAGAGAAGGGAATTTAATTTGGATAAATGGAAATCCAAATTAAATAAGAAAAGGAGAAATGAAAGAGAAATATATTTACATAATTATAAATCATATAAATGTATTTTTATATGAATACATATGTATTGAAATACTATATAGTATATATTAATATACAGAGGTATATATAGATATATATACTATTGTATAAATTTAAATAGTACATATGTATTAAATATAACATTGTATGTATATATAAGAATATACATATTTGAGAAATGTAAATATTTATTTACATTAGAGTTTGAAAATATATATTGTAAATACAATATATATTGTATTATAACATTTATATATATATATATATATAAATATATATAAAGGTTATTTAATTTTTAAGTATATAAATATACATATATATATATATATATATATCTATATACTAGATAGATATTTTGAAATATATAATATATATCTTTATATATAATATATACATATATTACAATACTATATATATAAATTAATATTATTATACGTATAATATATATAGTATAAGTATAAAATATATATATTATTATATTATGATTATATATATTATATAAATATAATATATGTATATATATGTATATAATTTAATTAGAAAATAAAAATAAAGAAAAAAGGGAAATAGGAGAGGGGAGATCGGGAAGCTTCCCGATTTTCGTCCCACGATGCCAGCCGACGGTGTCGGCGGCGAGAAAAAGAAGGGGGCTGAGGAACGACGTCACCAGCGAGCCAAAGGCTGGAAGAGGAGACGACTGGCGACGGAAACAGAAACGAAAATGAAGGAAAATCGGTGAAAAATCGAAGAGGAGAAGAGAGGAGGAAACGGCGGTGCTGGCCCGTCTTGGCACTGCCACAACCACCCCAACCTCGGCGGAGGTGAGGGGAAGAAGAAGGGAGCGACCAGCGAGGCCAACGACGGCGGAGGTAGGCCGAACGAAGGAAGAGAGAAATCGAGGCAAAACCGAGCAGATCCGCCACTGTGCCGCCGATCCAGGCCGCGCGGAGGTCACCGGTAGCTTCGCCTTGACGCCGGCCAGGTGAGGGGCCACCGAACCGCCGGAGAACCGGCTGCCGGAGGAGAACCAGCTGTGGAGGAAGGTTAACTGGTCTGAACCGGTCTGACCGGAGATGAAAGGAAGAAAAAAGAAAAGAAAAGAGAAAAAGAAAGAAAAGAGGAAAAAGAAGAAAGAGGAAAAGAAAAGGAATTTCGGGAATTTGGAAAATTCCCGAGAATTTGAAAATTACAGGAAATCTCAAGAATTACGGGAATCGGTAAAAATCCCGGAAAGTGTTAAATTATTTAAATAATTTATTTATTTAAATAATTATGGAAAAATTCTAAATTTTAGAATTTTAATTTCCAAAAAATTTCCTCGATAACCGAGCCGATGGAATTGGGCGAGGTGAACATGGGCACGACCTTCGAGAGGCAGTCGTCGACCCGAGACAGGTAAGGGAGACATGTGCAGCTTGTAAGGATATTTGGCACACATGTTTTAAGTTATGCATTTAATTTTATAAATACTACTGATAATGATTGGTTGGAAAATTGTGGTGATTTACCGGTTGAGATTTAAACTGTATTTTTCGTGCAGGAGGCTAGCCAATCGGCAACCGTTATACTACCAAAAATTATTGGAAAAAATTACTGAAAATCATAATAAATGATTTTTCATTACGAGAAACGATTTCCAACCACGAAAATCAAGAAATCAATTAGTTTTCATAAAACATGAATATATTGATAATTAATTTTAAAATATTCATGTTTTTGAGAATGGTGAAAAAGGAAATCACCTAAATTTATCCCGATAGGTGATATTTCACGTGAAACGAGTTGAAAAATGAAAAGAACCAAAGTGAATATTTTAATAATATTTCTCCAAATATTCACTTGATTTTATAAATAACCTTTATGGGTTCAATTGTGGAAATAAGTGTTTATAGAAAATTCCATAAAGGTAATTAAAGGTGGAAAACAGTGTTTTGAGACTAAAAGGTCTCTACATGTGTTTACAGAGAAAACACGAGACGGGAGTGTTGATTAGGAAAATAAATATTTTAATTTTCCATAAATCATAAAAATAATTGATTGAATCCCGATAACTTTGAAAATCATGTTTTTGATAGAAAGCACGAAAAGCGTGCGTATATGTTTTTCTGTGAAAAAGGACAGTTATGACCTTTTATATTTTACAATGATTATTTTATAAACTGTTTTCACCGTACGGAAAATGTGATTTATACTGTTCTATAATGTTTAGAACATTTTCGAGAATGATGACCCCAGTATGAATATTTTATAAATTGTTATTCATAAGATGAAAATATTTTCCTTATGAATATTTGTGGATTGATTGAACTTATATTCAGTGAAATTGATTTCATAAATGGGGTTTATATCACGTGTTTACTATTTTGAGACTGTTAGGCCCATATCATGCTCACATGTCACGTGTTACTGCTGATAGATACTGATCCTATTATCAGCTTCCCAGTGGACACCTGATCAGTGCACACTGAGGACCCCATAGACTATGGCCATAGATCTCATGTGTTTCCCCTATTAGGGATGATATTATTATAGCATGATATATTTAGGGTGCTGCGTGGTCTCCATGATACTGAACTGAAAGCTACCATATACTGTTTATTGAATTGGTAGTTACTGCTTACTGTTTTACTGATTTGCAAGATACTGTTTCACCGAATGGTACTGTATTGAACATTACTGTTTTACTGAACTGTAAGATACAGTTACTATACTGATGAGAAAGAAAGTAAACTACAGTTTTGCTACTGTACTGTCATGTGTTTTAACTGTACTGAAGGAAACCATTGTTTTATTACTGAACTGTCACGTGTTTTAAATTATACAGAAGTGAAAAGATATAAGTGGTTTACTCTGTGAAAACGAAAATTATATCGTTTTGAAAACAAGGAATATAGTACTCTCTACAGTTGCTTCTAGGTTCCGAGACAAGACAAGTATTTCAAAATACCTTCCTGACTCCATCCGGATCCCTAGCTGACTGTAGTATCCTTCCTACATGTGAGCCTAGAGCCTCTAAGAAGATTTAAAGAAAGTGAAAAAATTTATTTTCAGCATATAGGTAGCTGAATATCAAGTGTTATATATAACTCTCTTACTAAGCCGTGGTTTGCTCACTCCCCAATTTTAACATTTCAGATTTTCAGTGACTGTGAGATCTGACTCCGAGCTGCGCATTTGGAGACATTTCGATAGCTTGATTTATAATATGAGGTATGATCATTTATTTTCTGTATTTAGACTTACTTTCAATACTACTTTCTTAAGAATTATAGGGGATGTAATTGATATTACGAATTTTATATTTACTAGTTAAATGAATATGAAAAGTAAAGTATCACAGACAGCCCAAACGGATAAATTGTGTAGAATAACAAAAAAATAAATAGGGTCACGGGATGTGACATGTATAGGAGTTGTATAGGAAATGTTTTACTTGCAATTGAAAAAAATTATCAGAAAACTAAATCGTAATTGTTTTTGCACTCAATTCTCCTAAACAAGAAAATAGAAAATTTACTTTACCTTCACATAAATATAAATATGATTTATTGCATGAAATATTATTATTATTATTATTATTATTATTATTATTATTCTTTCACACGAAATGATTTATACGAATCTCATTACATGAAATAATTTATATGAAAGGATTTATATGAATTGCATTACATGAATTGATTTATATGAATTGCATTACATGAATTGATTTATGTGAAATGATTTACATGAAAGGTTTAAATTACATAAATGTAATTGCTCATAATTTACCATTTGTGTTCAGATATATTATTGTATAATTAAAGTTTTTGCATTGAGTTTTAAATGAATTTTATTATGGCTCAATTGCAATAATTATTCTTTATATGATTTTAGACTGATTGAAGATACTTACTATTTAAATAATTTCTACTGTAACTTATATGATTTATGAAAATGATTTGGACTGACTGAAGATAATTGCTATTTGAAATTGATTTCTACTGTTAAATGAAATAATTTATGATAATGTTTTAAGACGGTCATTCTTTAGAAATCATGCATATCATTATATGACTGCGAGACCCTGATCAAGTACGCAGGTTACCATTATATTGTACATGACTGTGGGAATTATGATCCAACCCACATGTTTCCGCAGTGAGCACCTTACCAGTGCGAATTGTGACCGTTTGACGATGGCCATTCGCTACTGATCGTCCCTATGGGAATACCGATACCAATCGTCCCTATAGGGATGCCGACATTGATCATGCATGGTTCTATTGGATATGACTATCTCCACTAACTTGAATTTGAATGATTTAAATACCGAATGATTTAAATACTAAACGATTTGAGTACTGAAATGATTTGAATACTGAAATGATTTGAATGCAGAATGATTTGAATACTGATTTACTAATTTGACTGAAAGAAAGAATGTTTAAAATTGAATGATTAATAGTATTGCTTTTTTAAATGAATTGTTTTACTATACTGGTTGGGAATATGAAAAGTATCGCTTATATCATGACTTGAAACGTTACTGTTCTAGTTACTGATATTTTTACAACAATTGCTTATTAGAACTGTTTAATTAAATTGTTTTATATATTGACATCGATTTGAAATTGTATCACATAAATTATAAAATGTTTATACGGATTATTCATTTGAATAGCATCGCATGAATTATTAAATGTTTTATACTGATTAGTGATTTGAAATTGCATTGCATAAATTATTAAATGTTTTATACTGATTAATGATTTTATCGTCAATTGCTTACTCCTATAGTCGCATCTAGAGACTGGAACACAATAGGTATTTCAAAGTACCTCATATACTCTACTCTGTTACCTAACCGACTATAGTATCATTCCTACACTGTTCCCTAGTGTACTGTTAGGAAATAAATATTTTATGTATTTTAATATTATATTTAATATGTTTTTTCATAAATAGTAAAATAAGTTATTTTTACTTAACTTCATATAGTACCCGTTTTTATATATGTTTCTTACTGGGTTTTTCCTAAAGCTCACCCCTTTACTCACCATCCCACATATAGTCCATCAATGTACGTGCCGCCAGTTGTCTCCCAGTTAGTAGAGAAGATCGTTAGAAGTTTATATTTTTGAGTAGACAGGTATATATTAATTTTATATTTATATTCAGACTAGTAATTACACAGTAGATGTATTTGTAATAGGATTTAAATAATGTAAATGTGAATTTAAAGAAAGGTACAAAAATTAATGGGATGTAAATTATATAGAATTGCTACAAATAGAATTATAAATATTATATTTCAGAATTTTATTCTGATTTCTTATTTACTATTTATGTATTAATTAGTTTAACGGTATTGAATGGAAATTGTAAATTGAACTTACATTGACACCAAACGCAAACCGACTAATATTGAATAATTGAATAAGAAAGACAGAAACAAAAAGGAAAATGTTAGTTCGAAATTTTATAATTCCGGATGTTACAAAAGTGGTAATACAACAATATTTGTCTAGTATGTGTCGGTGTAAGTAGGTTAGGAATGATTTACATCTCACACTGCTGTGCATTGTCTGAATATAAATTGTGAAGAATAGTTAAAAAAATATAGCAACAAGTCGATCTATAGAGGAAAATTGATAGTTGAATGAAGTATGTGATTGGGAACATGAACAATAATTAGGGATATTGTATAGAATATTATGGAGATAAGTACTGAATGATCAGAAATAATTAATAAAATTGCGGATTGATTTGTGATGAGAAAATGATTGTAAAGGATGTGAATGGTATGGAAATTGATAAGAACCGAAGGAATGCAATAGAATAGTTAGAAAATGATATATAAAAAGGTTGACGAGAAAAGATGAGGTAAGTATTGAATGATTGAAAATGAATAATGGAAATATGTTTTGCTTTGAAGATGATAGAAAGATCGTATAGGATATGATTGATACGTAAATTGAGGAGAATTGAAAGATGTAAGAGAATCACTAATGGATAATGTAAACATTGAAGTGATAGCATAAATATATTGTTAAGAATAAGCATTGATTGACAGGTATTCAAGTATAATAGCGATACGAATAGATAGGATCAATGAACCGTTGAACTAGTGGCAATTGCATTTGGAGGACCAAATTTTTTAAAGGTGGGGAGGATGTGATAACCGAAAATTCTCTCATTTTTTGAATTATGGACTCTGTAAATTCAACTTCTGATGTTAATAGATAAGTTAAAATAAATAAATAAATTTATTCGGGGACTGAAATATTTTGAGATTATAGTACTTGATCCATTGACAAATTGGAGATTTAATAATTAGGAAATTATTTTGGGTGTTAAAGAATTTAAAATTTAAAGAAATATATATAGTAAATAGACCTACATTGGTTGCTATTCGCTATACTAAAATAAACGTATATTCAGAAATAAATATATAATAATATATAATTATTATAAATACATGTATGTAAATATATATATATATATGATGAAATAATAATAATAATGATATATAAATATAAATGATAATATATAATAAATAATAAAATATATTACTATATATCATAGGGATTTTTATATATATATATATATATATAAAAGTATATAAATATGTAATATGTATATACTATGTATATTTAGGAAGATATAATAATGAATAAATAAAAGAAAAAAAAAAGAGAAAGGAATGGAAGCTTGTCGTTTCCTTGTTTGCGTAGGCAGACAACGCAAACAAGAAAACGAAAAATAATAAAATAAAATAAAATAAATAAAAAATTAAAATAAAATAATGGTAAAATAAAAAAAGAAGAAAAAGAAAAGAAATGAAGTGAAAATTGGCAAGCTTCTCGCCTGTCGACACAGTCTGCTTAGGCTGACTTATAAAAAAAAAGAGAGAACAGCAAAGAGAGCTAGATTGGAGGGGTTGAGGCTGTCGCCGACCAAGGAGGGGACAAAGGGCCGACCAATGACAGCGAAAGGAGGAAAGGAGAAGTAAATCAGGCGGAGCAGAAACGAAAGAAAGGTAGAAAGGAAAGGATGGAAAGAGAAGGAAAGAAAAAGGAAGAGGAAGAAGATAGGCTGCAGATGGTCGGCCGAACCAAGCAAGCCAAACCTAGCCGGAATGGAAAGAAACCAAGGAGGGATGGTTACAAAAAAAAAAAGAAAGAGAGAAGCTGTCGGGGCCGAACCAGAAATGGAGAAAGGAGAGAGAGTGACACCAGCGCTGCCTTTCGCCACCGTTACTATCGCCACCGTCACTCTCCCTACTCTAGGCCGCTACCGACGAGGCTAGATCTAGTGAGCAAAGGTTGAACCGATTTAAACAGGTTCAACAGAGAAAAAAAAAGAAATAGAAATAGAACAGAAAAAAATGGTGAGAAAAATTATTGTAATTTTATTATTATTATTATTATTATTATTATTATTATTATTATTATTATTATATTGTTGAGTAATTTTGTAAAATTCTAAATACAGATATGGGTTTGAATTCGTAGAAAGTACGAAAAGTTATTGGAGCTTGACAAAGCTTGGGAACGCAAGTTTGATGCTAGGTAAGATATTTGTATAAATTACTCGTAAATTTTTATGGAGTTAGTTTGATTGATTTGAAGTTTTAAATATTAAATTTGAAATTTTAAGGATGTGATTAAATAAGATTATGGGTGAAAATAGATGATGTTGTTGATGTAATTGAGGTTTTAAAGATAGATTTCAAACTATTTATGGATTGATTTGATTAAGGTTTTGGAATGATTTGTGAATTGTTTTTTATTTGATTTAAATGAGGTTTATGAATTGGATACTATAATGGTTTAAAATCAATTGTCTTCAAAATATAAAACTATGTTTTTCATGCAGGAGGGACAATTATAGCTTTTATGCTGCCGAAGTTTTTATAAATCATAGATAGAAAAAGTGCAATTTAATTGTTTTGATACTTAATAAGAAATAAAATAAATTTACCCTAGAAAATGACAAAATAGAAAATAAGAATTGATAGAATAATTATTAGAGTTGAAATGTGGATTATTGGTGATATTGGATTTAGAGAAAGAATGAGATTTAATTGAAATTATATTTTAGCATTTAATAGAAAAAAATAAATTAATTATTGAACTTAATAAAATATATAGTAGAAAATATATGACATTGGTGGAATTGGATTTGGAGGAAAGAATAAAATTAACTTCAGTTAACTATAATTACAATTGTGATAATTAATAGAAAATAAAATAAATTTAATTTATCATTAGAAGTGACAAAATAGAAGACAAGAATTACTAGAATATTTATTAAAATTAAAATATGGGATTTTAAATACAATTTGGGATTATTATGCAGTGCTAAGAAATGGAAGGATAAAGATGCGTAAATGACGCAATTGAATTTTATACTATACAAAAGTAGGGTGTAATCGAAATTTTATATTACGTGAAATAAAGGTAAAGAACATGTATAGGAGTTGCATAGGAAATATTTTATTTGCAATTGAAAAAAATTATCGAAAAACCAAATCGTAACTATTTCTGCACTCAATTCTCCTAAACAAGAAAATAGAAAATTTACTTTACCTTCACATAAATATAAATATGATTTATTTGCATGAAATATATTATTATTATTATTATTCTTTCTCACAAAATGATTTAAATGAATCGCATTACATGAAATAATATATATGAAAGGATTTATATGAATTGCATTACATGAATTGATTTATATGAAATGATTTACATGAAAGGTTTAAATTACATAAATAGTAATTTCTCATGATTTACCATTTGTGTTCAGATATGTTATTGTATAATTAAAGTTTTTGCATTGAGTTTTATATGAATTTTATTATGGCTCAATTACAATAATTATTCTTTATATGATTTTGGACTGATTGAAGATAATTGTTATTTAAATATTTTCTACTGTAAATTATATGATTTATGAAAATAATTTGGACTAACTGAAGATAATTTCTATTATTAAATGAAATGATTCATGACAATGTTTTGAGACGATCATTCTTTAGTAATCATGCATACCGTTATATGACTGCGAGACCCTGATCAAGTCCACAGGTTACCGTTATATTGTACATGATTGTAAGAATTACGGTTAAACCCACAGGTTTCCGCAATGAGCACCTGACCAGTGCGAATTGTGACCGTTTGATGATGGCCATTTGCTACCGATCGTCCCTACGGGGATACCGACATTGATCATGCATGGTTCTATTGGATGTGACTGTCTCCATTGAATTGAATTTGAATGATTTAAATACCGAATGATTTGAATACTGAAGGATTTGTGTGTCACATCCCGTAACTACATTATTTCACGTTTTTCCACACATTTTATATGATTGGGCTGTCTGCGATGCCTTACTTTCGTTTTTCTTTACGTTGCAATCATTGAAAAACCGTAATTTATAATTAAGGAAATATTTACATATCGAGAATTTATTCATCATTTACATCCCCTGTTTAATTCACAACACTGTAGTACTGTAAAACATGTCTGAACATATAAAATAAGTGATTATACCTCCAGGGTATAAGCTCGCTGCCTCGGGCACTAAATGCGCAGCCAACCATCCCCGGATGCTAATTCACACAATCACTAGAAGTACTATGTAGATGTTAAAATAAAAGGGTGAGCAAACCACGGCTCAGTAAGAGAATTGTATGCAAAACTAGATCTCCCGAAATCTATATGCATTAAAATCCTTATTTTCCTGTAGGTGCTCTAAGAACCGCTATAGGAAAGATACTATAGTCAACTAGGGATTCAGATGGAGTAAGGAAGGTATTTTGAAATACCTGTCTTGTCCCGAAACCTAGAAGCGACTATAGAGAGTAAATATTTTTATCGGGATCAATCATTTTCCCTTTCATTTCATATCTTTTTTAGAATAATGCTTTTATAAAATAAAGCATTTATATAAAATAAACTAATACTCATATATTCTTTAAAAAAGTATTAGTCTAAATAAATCATAGTTCTCGTTTAACCCATTTCACATATCACTATATCTATCATAATAATAAAGTGCTCCATGTAGCACAGTAAACTGTTATAAATCATTTTTCCTTTTCATATAAAACATATTTATATACTTTTTCATTTAAACACATTTTTCATATCACATATCATTTCATATCTCATAAAAGTGGAGACTAAGGCATCACCCAGGATATATTATGCTAGAGAAAAAGTACCCCGTAGGGCAATAATAATCATGTCAGATCTATGGCCATAGTCTAGGGTAGTCTCCGTCAAACACTGATCAGGTGTCAACCAGGACTAAATACATATCACATGTCACATATCACATATCACATATCACGTATCACGTATCACATACATATCGGCATGATATGGGGCCTATTAGTCTCAAAACAGTATATGTGAAATCTCATTACCTTTATGGAATTAAGTAAAATCAATAATATCTTTCAGAAAATCCATAAATGTATAAATCACAGTATCTCGTATAGTGAAAACAGTGTTATAAAATAATTACACTGTAGTAATAAATCTCATAAATATTTTATTTCACCATAAACACATATACTCCTATTTCCACATTTTCTTTTCAAACATTTCACTTTTAAGATTACTGGAAATCATTTTCTGGTAATTTTCATAATTTATGGAAAATGGAAGTATTTAATTTTCAAAAATAATAATAAAATTCCATAAACATATTGTTCACTGTGGAACACATGTAGAGACATTTTAGTCCCAAAACAATATTTTTATAATCATATCACCTTTATGGAAATAAAGAAATTCAATAATTCTTCAATCATTCCATAAATGATTTTGTTAAATCATAAAGTGAATATTATGGAAAATAATTTATAAAATATTCACTTTTCATCTCTTTATCTCATAATCAATATCATCTACTGTAAAACATGTAAGAGAAATATTTTGTATTCTCACTTTCAGCCAAATTGGCAACATGAATATTTAAATGATATTTTTCGGTATATTCATGTTTTATGAAAAAATCAATTTCTCATTTTCAAGGCTAGGAATTTATCAAATCATGTAATTAAATATTTTCTAGTATTTTTAGAAAATATTATAGAAATTTTCAGTAGCATAACAACTGCTATTATCCTAGCTTTCTTGCAAATTAAACACAATTCCATATACAGCAAACAGCCTCAATTCCACACACAGATTTCAATGCATTTCATTTCAAAAATATTCTCATAATATTTTATGCATAATAAATATGTATTTGAAATATCGCTACAGCTTACACACGCATCCTTTACCTGTGTAGCGTATTCGGTCTATTTATGTGCACCACACGAAATCTGTTATTCCCAGGCTGCAGATAATTCCACCAAAATTATTAGCTTAATAAATACTTGTTTTAAGCTATTACTTATGTCTTTATGCAGCCATATTAGACACTGCAATTATTTTTGCAGTATAAATTCTACCGCTAGTATAACATAGCTTCTTCGTTTTGCGTCGGATTTTAAATCTGAACATACCGACAGCTTCTTGTAATTTCTACAGTCTAAATCTACTCTAAAATTATCAAAACCAACCATGAATTCTAGTCCCCTTCATTAGGCTGAATCCTCCCTTAAATTCATTCTTTTCAAATCTATTTCCATTAATATTTCTCTACTCTCTTTATGTATTTATATTATATTTATTTTATATCAAAATTGGCACAACTTTGCCATTCCAATAGCCATGGCCGTGAGTCTCCATGGCTCCATTTTGTTGACTTTTCATAAATTCTTTCTTCAATCAACTCCTATTTTATGCATTTCTTTTACTCATTTTGGATTATTAACAAACACCTTCAACCCATCAAAACACCATCATCATCGTCAGCCCCTGTTATACCTCCATATTCACGCCACTTTGCTGCTTTCAACCTATCACTACAGCCATGATTCAAGTAGGTTCCTTTCATCCTATACTACTAATCTCTACTCAACAAACATTAAAATTACAATAATTTTCCTATTTTCCTGCAATAGCCGAATCTACAAGAAAAACCCATCTCTGATTTCATTTTATTTTTTTTTAAAGCCATAAACATGTTAAACACATTATTCATTCATTAAACATTACAAAAAAAACATGGCTGAACTTGAAAGAAGCATTACTGCTCCATGCCTTACTCCCAAACCGACTTCAATTGCAGCCAAACTAGTCCCGTTTTCCTCTGGTCAGCCTCTTAATTTCCAGATTTTAATGTGTTCTTGCGGAGAAGAGTATGTGTTGTGAAGGAGGTTGAATGGATTGACGAAGAAGAATGGAATTTAGCAAGGTAACGTGAAGCAAAAGAGGAGGAAATGATGTCAGTTTTGGAGCAGAACGTGAAACAAATAGCAGGCGGTGATGTCGGTTTGGAGAGGAAGAATTTGCTGAGTTTTTGGTCTTCTTTTATTTTTATTTCATCCAATAAAATTGTGTCAGATGGCTTCGCTTTTTACTTTCTAACAATTTTCACCTTTGCCATCCAATATTTTTTTTTAGATTTTAAATTTTATTTTAATTAAATTTTATTTATCTAAGTCAATAGTAGTCAAATATTGACAATTTGACCATTCCCCCATGTTAAATGATTATTTTGTCCTTACGGTCCCGTTGACGTAACAACAATGTAAACGCACTCCAAATTTTTACATTCCAGTTCCAAATGGTCATATTAAATATATCTTGATGATTGGAAGTAGTTTCGTTGAAGCGCGGTGCATGAATAGTAAGAAATTACGATTTTACCCTCGTGACCTGCCAGCAAATTTCTCACTTCCCCACCTTTTCAATAATTCTCTTGACACTATTTTATTCTCCTTTTTATGTAAAATATTATGATATTTTTAATTCGTCTCAACTCATTTTAGTTTGGGCATAATTTACAAAAATGCCCTCGGTACGTATCTATCATTTTTCAATTTGTTTTCCAACTTCATCAAATAATTTAGAAAAATTCATAATAATATAATTCAATGATTTTAAACCTCAAAATCATCATATTATATTTCTTTACACCATTCTACTCAGCATTTTCTAGTCTCGAGTCCATCTGAATACATTAAAAATAAGTGGGGTCCACATCACACTTTCACTTATAATCACTTAGCACAAAAATTTTTCTCAAAAATTAATTACATATTACATGTACAGTATAGTAGAATTGGATTTCACATTGTGTAACCTCCAGAATTATAAAATTCCGAACTAAATTTTTCCTTTTCACTTTTATCTTTCTCATTCAATCATTCGGTATCAATCAGTTTGCGTTCGATGTCGATGTAAGTTCATTTTACAATTTCCATTACAGTTAAACATTTAAAACATTAAATTATTTAATCCAAATTAATAAATAAGGAAATCAGAATAAGATCTATAATATAATATTTATAATTCTATTTATAATAGTTCAGAATAATTTACATCCCATAACTCATATACATCCTTGAATTTAACAAATACATCTCATTATAAATACATCTGCTGTGCAAATACATGTCTGAATATAAATAAAAATTCTCCATATACGTGGTCATTGGGTACTTTAAACTTTTAGTAATTTTCTTCACTTATCCTATCACAGCAGATGGAATGTACACTGGTGAGCTATTTGGGATGGTGAGTAAGGGAGGTGAGCTTTAGGAAAAGCCCAGTAAAAAACATATATAAAAGTGCGTACTATATGCAGTTAAATAAAATAATATATTTCACTGTTTATGAAAAAGGCATATCAAATATAAATATTTAAATGCAATAAAAATATTTATTTTCTAACAGCTTACTAGGGGACAGTATACTATAGTCGGCTAGGAAACAGGGTGGAGTATGGGAGGTACTTTGAAGTACCTATCGTGTTTCGGTCCCTAGATGCGACAATAGGGAGTAAGCGATTGACGGTGAAATCATTTATCAATATAAACCATTTGATAAATTATGCAATGCAATTTCAAATCATTAATCAGTGTAAAAACAACTTTATTTAAATAATGCTATAAAAATCATCTCATGAAATATTTCAATATATATAAACAGTTTATAAATAGTTAATTGAAAAACACTACAGTAAACAGTTCAATATTGGTAAACAGTTGTGAGGCCCGTATCCTAGTGGCCCATACCTCACTCATCCGTATTGTCTGCTTTGGGAGTATCATGTGGGGCCCCCTCACGGATTTCTTTCACGTCCCGGAGGGTTCGAACACTTGATCTCAATCAAATGTCAAACACCTCCTACCATTGGACCTAGGTCCAATGGTAGGAGGTGTTTGACATTTGATTGAGAGGTCCAATGGTAGGAGGTGTTTGACATTTGATTGAGATCAAGTGTTCGAACCCTCCGGGACGCGAAAGAAATCCGTGAGGGGGCCCCACATGATACTCCCAAAGCGGACAATACGGATGAGTGAGGTATGGGCCACTAGGATACAGGCCTTACAATAAAACGCTAGGTCCAATGGTAGGAGGTGTTTGATATTTGATTGAGATCAAGTGTTCGAACTCTCCGAGATGCGAAAGAAATCCGTGAGGGGGCCCCACATGATACTCCCAAAGCGGACAATACGGATGAGTGAGGTATGGGCTACTAGGATACGGGCCTCACAGCAGTTCAGTATCTGTCACGACCCGAAGGCCGCGACGGTACCTCTTACTTGTACGGATGCGTAGAATTTAGGGCTAAATTTTTCGCTTTTCTATACTTGTTTTGTCTAAGTGCAATGCAGTGAATTTTATTTCGAGACGTTAACTCTCTTGCCTATTTTTATCACTTTACCCAGGTTAGTTGTAACATCCTGAACCTACAGTACTACACAATATTTACTCATATTTACCTATTTTCACCGGTTAAAGTTGTAACATCCTGAACCTACAGTACTACATAATATTTACTCATATTTACCTATTTTCACCGGTTAGGCTGTCAGTAATACCTAACCATCCGCTAATCACATTAGTAATAATTATTATTCTTATTCATCGTACCAATATAGAAGTATGTATTGTTACATTATTTCTTTAAAATATATATAAATGCATTCCCTTCTATTCAAAGTAGTACTGTACAAATTCGCTGAATATATAAAAGAAAATCATATACCTTCGATATCAAATATCTGCTGACTCTAGTAGTCGCTAATCTGTGGAAGGTAATTCTCTTAATCCAAAATCAACACTATGTGGAGTGGAAAATAAGGGGTGAGCGACAACGTGCTCAGTAAGGAAGTTATATGCTGCTTTATAAAATAAAAACTATATACCACAAAACGTTTATTTTCCCTAATAGCATACCCAGTAGGAAAACAGTGGATATAATGAACAGTATTTAATATTTAAATCACTGGCTAAACAGTTTACAATATAGTATAGTAAACAGTAAACAGGATTCAGTAAATCCTTTCAGTAAATAGAAATCAGTAAGTGGAGACTAGGCATCACCCTATAATTAAATCACTATCATCGTTTCCGAAGGAACACATAGTTCTCGAAAGAACATATCGTTCTCGAAGGAACCCAGTAATCATCCCCACTAGGACACAGTAGACCTATAGCCATAATCTATAGGTGGTTCTCAGGTACACTTGCTAGGTGACCTCGTGACCTCTGATGACTTGGCGGGTCAATCAGTCGCGTAAATAGTAATGCATGAAACTCGGGGCCTAAAGTCTCAAAAATCAATTTATATCTCATAAAGAGCCCTTAAGGAATATTTCACATATTTCATCATTTCTTTAAAATGATTGTTTTCGAAAAAGGTATTATATTTTTTGTTTACAAAACACAGTAAAAACAGCCAGTAATTTCACCATTTTTTGTGTGAGAAAAACACAAGTTAAACCGGCTCGCCCCTTATCAGCTCGCCCAGTACGGCTCGCCCATCGCAATTGTGATAACCGTAAAATTTTCACTGTTTAATATTGGAAATTAATATTAAAGAAAATAGATATGTTGAAATAAATAAATATAATTATGAGATCGGAATACTAGTGAAAATTTCGTGAATTGAGGAAGTGATGAATAAGGAAATTCGAGTGAAGGAAAATTAAATTGGAAATAAGAATAAGGTTGAAATTATGGAAAAATAACGAAGAGAGGAAATTTAATTTGGATAAATTGGAATCCAAATTAAATAAGAAAATGAGAAGTGAATATGAAATATATTTATATAATTATATATTATATAAATGTATTTTTATACAAATACATATGTATTGAAATGCTATATAGTATATATTAATATACATTGGTATATATATGTATATATACTATCTTATAAATTTAAATAATACATATGTATACAAATATAACATCTTCTGTATATATATATATATACATATATAAGAAATGTAAATATCAGTTTACATTAAAGTTGAATATATATATTGTAAATACAATATATATTGTATTTCCTACATTTATATAAAGATATATATAAATGTTATTTAATTTAAAGTATATAAGTTTATATATATTAGATATATATTTTGTTAATATACAATATATATCCTTATATATATGTTGGCTCTACCGAAAGGGGGGGTGAATCGGTTTTTCTACTTCTTTTTGGTTTTTCTACCTTTTAATGCACAATTAAAACTAATGAAACAACAATGAAATAAGTGCAGTAAAAAGAGTAAGGGAAAGATAAGAAAACACAAAATTATAGAGGTTCGGCCAATCTCTTGCCTACGTCTTCTCTCCTTGATCCTCTTGTCAAGGTTTTGATTCAGCTCTTCCTTGATAATCTTTACAAACCACTTCAAGGTGTGGTGAGACCTCTTACAATGTTTCTTGAGGACTTAGAAATCACCTTCTAAGCCTCTCCCCTTGTAAGACTACCTACACTCTACAATAACAGACCTTACAAGGATAACTCACCCCTTTGAATAACATAAATTTCAGTATATGGGTGAAGAACAACAAGAAATCTCACAAATGGAGTTACACAATAAGAATTTTCAGATTTGAATTTCTCTTTTGAAACTTGAAGATTTTTTAGTGCTTGTTCTACCTCCAAACTTCATAAATGCCTCTATTTATATCCCACCAACTGACTGGAATGGTTGGTGAAGCATTTAATGCAAATCCTCCCGTTGAAACCCTCAAAAACTAGCCGTTGGAGTCAGGTTTCGAGCAAAGGGATCGATCCTTTTATTGAGGGGCTCGATCCTTTTTCTCCAGAATGCTTTCCTATCCTTCTCTGGACCTCTTCCAAGTATTCTACCACTTAGGGATCGATCCCTCATATTTTCCTGCACCTATTTTGCTGCAAATTGATACAAATTGATAGCTTTTGTGATTCTAAGTCAGTTCAAAACCTTCTAACACTTTTCTAAGAATATTTACTAACTTTTTCAATTGAAATCTCAAACCAAAACTTTGTTTAAAATATTTTCTATCATTGAGTTCATTTAAAGCAAATTTACTTTGGAAAAATCATTCTTAAGCTTACTTGAGTTTTGTCATTTCAAAATACTTGTCAATTTAAAGCTAACAATCTCCCCCCTTTTGATATGACAAAACTTAAGGTAAATTTACTTATATGTTTGAAGATTGAGGTTACTTAATTTTTTGAAAAACATTGCTCCCCCTCAATATTTTCTCCCCCTCAATTTAATATAAGTTTACCACATTAATTCTCCTTCTTTTTGTCATAGCAAAGTAAAAAAGCAGAACTAAGATGTAGAGATACTCCCCTTCAATAAAAGAAATAAGTAACATGGAGAAATAGTTAGTGGTATAAGTCAATTTAAAGCAACAAGTTGATACCAATAATAAGCAAAATAAGCATGAGCATTGGCAATGAGATAAAGAGAAACAAAGAGCAAGCCAATGTCATTAAAGCAAAAGTAATGTCAGAACAAGTCATAGTCTTTAACATATAACTCAGATAGCACAAACACACTAGCAAAAGTCTCAAGAAACAACTAGAAGGTCATAACTGGCTAGAAGAGATGCATGCCACAAAGAGGAGGATCAACGCCTGGGAAAGGTCTCATGATATTGCTTAACGAAATCTTCGTGCTGCATGCGGACATCCTGAATTTCATCGAACAAGGCAGCTTGGTTTGCCTCGATTTGATCAAGTCGTTGACCCACGTCATGCTAGAGATTCTGAAGCATATGCATGATCTGGTCGAGAGAGGTTGACGTGGAGCCTGAGGGTGCAGAAGATGTGGGCGCTGCAGGTATGTCGTCTCTGTCTCCTCCTTCTTCTTCGACTTCTTCCGGAGCATGTTCGGGAGATTCAGGCGGTCCATGACTGTTGACCCATTCGATTGTATCACCCCGTTGACGTTGATACCACCCAAGGTTATGGAGAGTGGTAAGATTGATTGTGGTGCTGGGGTCCGGAAGTACACCAACCTCACATGAATAGTCAACGCCTTTAATGATTAAGTAAAAGGCGAGAGGCTGAGGGAAGACAATTGTGTGTACTTTGTCAGTGACAATCTTCACCCAATCTTGAAGGATAAAGTGAAGGAAGTGTGGCTGAAGACCATCAGGTGAATGAATACGATGGAGCCAAAAATGATCAAGTTTCCTAAGTTGAGAATATTTTGTGCCAAGGGGTCGGAGATTCCAGGAGATTATGATATGTAGGAGTCGGGCGAAGACAGGAAGGTCACTTGCACGATTATTGGTAACGGGAAACTCTAAGGGGACTTCAACATTCTCATATATAGTACCGTGGTCAGGAACTCTAAAGACAAGAAAGAGGGATTGTGTGGTGATTTCAATGTGTTTGCCTGTGACATAGGATCGAATTCCTACAATCGTTCATTCATCATTTGGATCCGTGATGACTTCGGCATTAGAAAAGAAAGAGTGAATGATGTTTGAAGAAACCGGAGTGTTGATTTTGAGAAACTCAAGCCAATGATATTCATTAAATTTGGCCAAGTAAGGAAAATTAATTGATTCGAGGAAATCGAAATCAATTGGACACTAATGCTTATGTGATAACCGTAAATTTTTCATTTATTGGAAATTATTAATATTGGAAATTTAATGGAATAAATAAATATAATATGAGATCAGAATATTGTGGAAATTTCGAGAATGGAGGAAGTGACGGATTAGGAAAATGGTGTGAAGGAAAATTAAATTGGAAATAAGTATAAAATGAGAAATCATGGAAAACACTGAAAAGAGGAAATTTAATTTGGATAAATGAAAAGCCAAATTAAATAAGAAAATGAGAAATGAAAGAGAAATATATTTATATAATTATAAGTTATATAAATGTATTTTTATATAAATACATATGTATTGAAGTACTATATAGTATATATTAATATACAGAGGTATATATAGATATATATACTATTGTATAAATTTAAATAGTACATATGTATTAAATATAACATTGTATGTATATATAAGTATATACATATTTGAGAAATGTAAATATTAATTTACATTAAAGTTTGAAAATATATATTGTAAATACAATATATGTTGTATTATAACATATATATAAAAATATATATGTAAAGGTATTTAATTTTAAAGTATATAAATATACATATATATATACTAGATATATATTTTGTAATATACAATATATATATATCTTTATATATAATATATATATATTGTACTATACTATATATAAAATAATATATGTATAATATATAGTATAAGTATAAAATATATATGTTATTATATTATGTTTATATATATTATATAAATATAATATAGTATATTATATAAAAAAATAAGGAAAACAGAAAAACAAAATAAAAGGGGAAAGGAAAAATTGGGAAGAATCCCAATTTGCTCCCAGGCGACCTGACCACCATCGGTTGGCCAAGAGAGGAGGAGGGAGAGAGAAAGATGGCGCCGGTGAGGAGAGGAGAAGAAGCTGGTGATCGGAAGAGAAAAAGAAACAGCAGAAAGAGGAAAAATCGAGAGAAAACCGAGAAGGAAAAACCGAAGGAAAGGAGAAGAGAAATCGGCGGTGCCGGCCGGTCCAGGCACCGCCATCCCACCGTTGACCTCGACGGAGGTGAGAGGAAGGTAAAGGAGTCGCTGGTGGTGAAGGAAAACGGCGGAGGAAGGGATAACAAAGGAGGAGAAAAGTCGAGCCTTCTGTCGCCAGATCCGCCGTCGTGCCACTGAACTGGGATGAATGGAGGCCACCGGTAGGTTTGCCTTGACGCCGGCCAGCTGAGGGGCCACTGAACCGTCGAGAACCGACCGTCAGAGGAGAACCGGCGACGAGGGGAAGTTGATTGGTCTGAACCGGTCTGATGGGAAAAGAAAAGAAGAAAAGGAAGAAAAAGGAGAGAGAAAAAAGAAATTTTCGGACTTCGAAAATTTTAGGAATTTCGGGAAATCCCGAAAAACTCGAAAACTCGAGAATTACGGGAATTGGTAAGAAATCCCGGAAAGTGTTGAAAATATTTAAATAATTTATTTATTTAAATAAATTAAGAAAAATTCTAAAATTTAGAATTTGGTTTCTAGAATCGTTCTCGGTGAATGAGACGATGGAACCGGAAGAGGTGAACACAGGCACGACCATCAAGAGGCAGTCGTCGACCCGAGACAGGTAAGAGAGACATGTGCTGCCTGTAAGGATATTCGGCCACATGTTGTAAATTATGCATTTAAATTTTATAAATGCATTTGACAATGATTGGTTGAAAATTGTGGTGATTTATCGGTTTGGAAATTTGTGATGATGTACCGGTTGAAAATAAAAACTGTATTTTCCATGCAGGAGGCTATCCAATCGGTAGCCGTTATACCGTCGAAAATTATTGGAAAAATTACCAAAAATCACCGAAAATCATAATAAATGATTTGATTTCACGAGAAACGGTTTTCAGTGATGAAAATCAAGAAATCAAGTATTTTTCATAAAACATGAATATATGGAAGTTTAAATTTAAAATATTCATGTTTTCGAGAATGGTGAAAAAGAAAATCACCGAAAATTCACCCGGTATGTGCTATTTCACGTGAAACGAGATGGAAACTGAAAAAGACTGAAGTGAATATTTTATAAATATTTCTTAAATATTCACTTGATTTCATATCAAACCTTTATGGTTTTCATTATGAAAATAATTAATTACATAAATTCCATAAAGGTTAAAAAATGATGGGAAACTGTGATTTCGAGACTAGAGGTCTCTACACGTGTTTTTAAAAGAAAAACATGGTGATGAAATTATTGAATTGGAAAATGAATATTTTATTTTTCCATAAATCATAAAAATAATTGATTTGAATTTCTATGATTTTGAAAATCGTGTTTTCGATAGAAAGCACAGAAAAGTGTGCGTATATGTTTTACGGTGAAAAAGACACTGTCATGAGATTGGTTTTACAGTGTGACTATTTTATAACTGTTTTCACCATATGGAAACTATGATTTATGCCTTTATGAAATATTTTGAGAAATGATATTTAAATTATAAATTTCATAAAGGTGATGATTTATACATGTGAACCTTATGGATAATTGTGAAATAATTCGATTTACTATGTTTTAAATCCATAAAGGCTATGGTACGGTTTACACTATTTTGAGACTTAGGCCCCGAGCTTCATGCATCATACCATACTATTACAGTCACGTGGCTGATTGACCAGCTAGTCATTCAGTGTCTCGGATTGTCACCTAGTAAGTGTACACCGAAGACATATTTTAGATCATGGCCATAGATCTCATTACTGTTACTGTGTCCCAAGTGGACGATGATAGAATGATTTACTTGTAGGGTGTTGCCTAGTCTCACTTACTACTTACTGTTTACTGTTTACTAAAAGGATTTACGGAATCCTATTTACTATATTGTACTGTTTACTGTACTGAATTACTGTACTGTTTACTGACGAAAAAACGTATCAAAATACTGTTTATGGAACTGTACTGTTTACTGAAATGGTAGCCACTGATTATTGTTTACTGGATTGAAAGCTACCATTTACTGTTTACTGAACTGAAAGCTACCGTATACTATTTTCTGAATTGGTAGCCACTGTTTACTGTTTTTTGACTAAACCGTATCGAAATATTGTTTTACTGAATATTACTGTTTTACTGAGCTATAAGATACGGTTTTACTGAGTTGTAAGGTACTGAATTAATAAATAGTACCAAAAACAACTGTTTACTGATCCAACAATTTTGGATATTTATAAACCACTGTATTGTCACGTGTTTTAATTGTACTGACGAGAACAGAAGTAAACTATTATTTTACTACTGAATTGTCACGTGTTTTAAAATATATTGAAGTGAAGAGAAATAAATGGTTTACTTTACGGAAACGAATATTCTATCATTTCGAGAACAATTGATATAGTACTCTTTAGAGTTGCTTCTAGGTTTCGGAACAAGTCAAGTATTTTAAAATACCTGCCTTACTCTATCTGGATCCCTAGCCGACTGTAGTATCCTTCCTACATGTGAGCCTAGAGCCCATCTAGGAAATTTTAAAGAAAGTGAAAAAAATTATTTTCAGCATATAAGTAGCTGAATATCAAGTGTGACATATAACTCTCTTACTGAGCCGTGGTTTGCTCACTCCCCAATTTTTAACATTTCAGGTTTTGATGATGGTGAGATCCAATATTTGTGGATTACGGCTGCATATAATGGATAGTGTGATAGACCGACTAAGATATACGAGGTACGATCATTTTTTTTCTGTATTTAGACATGTATATAGTACTACTTGCTTATTAAGTAAGATAGGGGATGTATATAATAGTAACAATGTTACATAAAATGGTTGAACATAAGAAATCAAGTAAAGTATCACAGACAGCCTAACCGGATAAGTAGTGTAAAAACATGTGAAAAATGTGGTCACAGACCATTACAACTTAATAGGCTGTGAGGCCCGTATCCTAGTGGCCCATACCTCACTCATCCGTATTGTCCGCTTTGAGAGTATCATGTGGGGCCCCCTCACGGATTTCTTTCGCGTCCCGGAGGGTTGGAACACTTGATCTCAATCAAATGTCAAACACCTCCTACCATTGGACCTCCAATGGTAGGAGGTGTTTGACATTTGATTGAGATCAAGTGTTCCAACCCTCCGGGACGCGAAAGAAATCCGTGAGGGGGCCCCACATGATACTCTCAAAGCGGACAATACGGATGAGTGAGGTATGGGCCACTAGGATACGGGCCTCATAATAAAACGCACGTTTTATTGTGAGGCCCGTATCCTAGTGGCCCATACCTCACTCATCCGTATTGTCCGCTTTGGGAGTATCATGAGGGGCCCCCTCACGGATTTCTTTCGCGTCCCGGAGAGTGTTTGACATTTGATTGAGATCAAGTGTTCGAACCCTCCGGGACGCGAAAGAAATCCGTGAGGGGGCCCCTCATGATACTCCCAAAGCGGACAATACGGATGAGTAAGGTATGGGCCACTAGGATACGGGCCTCACATAGGTATATTTGCAAAGTTTGCTACAAATTTTGTTTTCTCATTGGCATGTCGAAAGCATCGATTAAAGGTGGCTGGTATGGAGGAGGAGGAGGAGGAAGCACTTGTTTTGCGTTTTTGAGCGGTATGTTTAACTTTGGGAGCCATATGGAGTAGGATAGGAGTAGAAGAAAGTAAGGAAATTTCATTGAGGAATTTTATCGAACAGGTGGTGAGCACAATTTTGGTGAACTATGGATGAGTGTATGGGAGAGATAAGATGTAACCAACAATAGAGAGCCACAACCCAAGATGCAGGTAACAAAGATGACAATGAAATAATGATGAAAAACTAAAGATATTCTAAGTATAAACCCTAGAAATTAGATAAGTGCGAAATGAAGTGAAAACCTAGATGGAGAGTAAATCTATGCAAGATATGCAAATGGGTAGTCAAGACATGATGAAATAAACTAGAAATGCACGAAAAATTTAATGAAAAATGTGAGAAAAACTTACAATTGAAATGTTGGGTGAATAGTAACCATGGTGTGGAAGAAGAAAGAAGGGAAGAAAAGATGAAGTTTTGTGAGGAAATGAGAAAGGGAAATGAAAAAGATGAAGGAATGAGGAAGATTGGTGAAGGAATGAGGTGATTTGGTGAAGAAATGAGTGAGATCTAGAAGATTTGGGTGAGAGGAAATGGGAGAAGGGCGTTGGGAATGAAGAGGAAGGTGAATAGTGAGAGAGGAGTAGGGGGCACGACATCTAAAATGACCTGTGAAAAACATTCTGGCACGAGGGGATCGATCCCCTCTAGGAAGGGATTGATCCCTTCCAGGCAGAATGGTTCCCAACCCAAGTCTGATGCTAGGGGATCGATCCCATGGTGAAAAGGAATCGATCCTTCATAGTAGAAACCCAGATTTTTGGCTTGACAGACTTGGAAATCAATCCTATTTTGGAAGAATTGTCTCCTCAGTCACTTGCCTCATTTGTGATGCATAAAAATGATTTGAAAACAGTGGAACTTATGCATTTTTACTATTTTAAAATCAAAATCTGGTTGTTGCCACTTGGGATGCATGAGATGTGAGTTGAAAACTGCAGAAAAAGTGCAAAAAAGTGCAAAAAAGTGCAGAAAATTGCATAAGTATGCAGAAATGATGCAGAATAGCTTTAAACAATAAGTGACCATGACAGTGATAGTGTCTTAAACATCAGAAGTGGGTTTTGGCTAATGAAGAGAGTTTAACATGATCAAAACACACAAAGTTCAACAATTCAATCTCAAAAAGCTAAGAACATGAACAGTAACATGGTAAGTTATGGTCATGAATTGCAAGTGGTAATTATATTCTTCGAATTTCTTTCTTGCAATCTTCACAAACCAACTTAATTCATTCATTCAACATTAAATCAATTCAAGGAGCATTCATAATACCTAATTCACCTCTAAGAATGCAAAATCTCTCCTTGTCTAATGGTTTTGTGAAGATATCGGCTAATTGGTGCAATGTATCTACATACTCTAGAATTATGTCACCTTTTTGCACATGATCTTGTATAAAATGATGTCTAATCTCAATATGCTTGGTTCTAGAGTGTTGGATGGGATTTTTTGTAAGATTGATAGCACTAGTGTTGTCACACTTGATGGGAACTTAGTTCATTTCTATTCCATAGTCTCTCATTTGTTGTTTAATCCACAAAACTTGAGCACAGCAACTTTCGGAAGCTATATATTCAGTCTCGGTTGTGGATTGAGCTACGCTATTTTGTTTCTTAGAGAACCATGAAATAAGCATACTTCCTAAGAATTAACATGTTCCCGACGTGCTTTTCCTGTCCACTTTGCATCTGCCAAAATCCGCATCAGAATAAGCATGGAGATCAAGTGGAGAATCTTTAGGATACCAAAGTTCTAACGAAGAAGTGTCTTTAAGGTATCTAAGGATTCTTTTTACTGCTTGTAGGTGTGATTCTCTAGGAGATGTCTGAAATCTAGCATACAAACATACACTAAACATTATATCGGGTCTACTAGCAGTTAAATATAGCAATGAACCAATCATAGACCTATATAGTTTAGTGTCTACACACTTTCCTCCTTCATCCTTATCAAGCTTGATATTTGTGCTCATTGGTGTAGAGTAAGGTTTAGACTCATCCATTCCAAATCTTTTGAGCAAATCTTAAGTGTACTTAGCTTGATTTATGAAAATACCCTGTTAGCTTTAAATTGCCATACATATTTGAAATGACAAAAACTTAAGTAAGCTTTAATGTTTTAATTCATATTGTAAATTTGTCTTATCACACATGATTTTCTCAATACATTTCAAGTGTTTATGTCAAACATTAAGACCATGATTTAATGATGCATACTCTTATTGGTCTTAATACTTTATAAATGTTTTGAATATTTTAGAAAAACACTTGATGAATGTTTAGACCATGTTTTTATCTGAGAAAGTCAAGAAAAACTCCCTTAAAGCTTATAAATGTTTTGGGTTGAATTAGGATCAAAGGTCATATCATTTCTAACCCAAAAGTGCAGGAAAAATGCCCTCTGGAAGAAAAGGATCGATCCCCACTGTAGCAGGATCGATCCCTTTTTTGGCAGAAAGTCTTCCCAAGGTCCCTGAAGCCCAGAATCAAGATTCTGGACAAGAGGGATCGATCCCCACTGTAGCAGGATCGAACCCTTTGCACCAGAAAGCCCCAACGGCTAGTTTCTGTGAGACATAACGGCTAGTTTCTGTTTTGGCTCCAACCAACGTCCACAAACCATCCAAGGGACTATAAATAGAGGCTTAGAAGCTAAAGGAAGGTAGAGGATCAACTAAGCAACATCTTTCATCATCTTATTCATCTTCCTCAAAACCTCAACATCAATTCAAGAGATAAAGAGTCTTCATCTCCTATCATTCATCTATTTCTTGTATTGCTTAGCACAAACTTTGTATAGGCTTTTCATTGTGCTTAATTTCTGTAATCATTTGCCTACCTAGAGGCTTCTCTTGATTACATTATTTGTAACCCACCATTCCTTGTAAAAGGGGAGGTTTCTCTTAAGCCTTGAAAAAGAGGGAGGTTACTCTTTAGCCTAAGAAAAAGAGAGAGGTTTATCTTAAGCCTAGAAAAAGAGGGAGGTTTCTCTTGAGCCTAGAAAAAGAGGGAGGTTACTCTTGAGCCTTGAAAAGAGGGATTGTAATCACAAATTCAAGATAGTGGATTTGGAGAAAATCCTTGGGAGCGTCTCAAGGTAGAGGACGTAGGCAAGGTTGCCGAACCTCTATAAATCGATTGTGTAAATCTCTCTTTCCTTACTCTCTTTAATTACTTGCAATTATATTGTGTTTATTGCATTGAACTTGGATTGCATGTTTGCCTAGCCTAGAGAACTTAGAAATTATTAATATAGGCTAGAGAATTTAGAAGAATCGCAAAACGAGCTTATAGTTAGTTAAAAACCGATTCACCCCCTCTCGGTATTGCCTATAAGAGCCAACAATTGGTATCAGAGCTTGGGCTCGAGATTGATTTAAACTAACCTCTATCGAGCAAAACGATCATAAATGGCTCACTTGAATGTAGGCACACCCCTAGGAGAAGAGGGACAATCATTAGTTAGACCTCCACTCTTCAATGGAGAGAATTATTCATATTGGAAAATTAGGATGATGTTCTTTGTACAATCTAATGATTATGAAGTGTGGAGAGTGATTGTTAATGGTCCCAAAATTCCAATGAAGAAAGTTGATGGAAAAGATGTCCCTAAAAGTGAAGATGAGTGGGACACAAATGATATGAGATTGGCACAATTGAATGCCAAGGCTATGCACACTCTCTTTTGTGCATTAGGTCCCAATGAGTATAATAGAGTCTCTCTATGTGAGAATGCTAAACAAATATGGGACAAATTGGCCATCACACATGAAGGGACCAATCAAGTTAGGGAAACCAAAGTAGGAATGCTCACACATGATTATGAGCTATTTAGGATGAAAGAAAATGAGTCAATTAGCGAAATGTTCACTAGGTTTAATAATATAATTAATGGACTTAAGGCTCTAGGCAAGACTTATTCCAATGTTGAAATAGTAAAGAAAATTTTGAATAGCTTGCCTAAATCTTGGGAGGCAAAGGTAACCGCAATAGAAGAGTCTAAGGATCCAAATACCTTGTCTCTAGATGAGCTTATGGGCTCCCTATTTACATATGAGATGAAATTGAAAAGAAATGAAGTGCCTTCAAAGAAAGTAGGGGTAGCACTTAAGTCTTCCACTCATGAGGTCATTGAAGATGATAGTGATGAGAGTGGAAATGAGGAAGAAAAAGAAATGGCAATGTTTGCTAAAAGATTTAATAGGTTCATGAGAATGAAAGAAAAAGAAAATAATAGGAGACATCAAAGAGGGGAGTCAAGTAGGAAAGAAAAGGATAGGAAACCTAAGAAGAAAGCATTTGTGGCTGCATGGAGTGATAGTGATAGCTCCGATGAGGAAAATGTAGATGAAGAGGTAGCCTACTCATGCTTTATGGCCATTAGTGATGAGGAAGGTAGTTGTAGTTTTAGTGAAGATAATGATTATACCTTTAGTGAACTCCAAAAATGCCTTTGATGATTTAGCAAATGAATTTCAATGCATGGACTCCAAATATAAGAAAATCATTGCTAAATTAAAAATAGAAAATGAAGCCTTGACTAATACTAAGCTAGAATTTGAAAAGAAATTAGAAGAGGCTAACTTAGAAATAAATGAGTTGAATGAAAAGAATACAAATTTGCATAACTCATTTACTAGGTTTTATATGGGTCAACAAAAGCTAGATCATATGTTAGAGACCCAAAGAGCTTTCTTTGACAAAGATGGGCTAGGATATAATGAAATACATAAAGAAACTCATCTTAGGAATTTCCTAGTGAGCAAAAACTCTATGCATAATACATCTCTTACATGCTCACTATGCAATAGGATAGGACACTCTTCACAAGCATGCACTTATAGAAAAACTACATTTAGAGGAAGAGTAGTTAAGAAAATGTGGGTGCCAAAGCATGCAATAAATAATGATGATTTGAGCTTGAAATGGATCCCAAAAGGATCAAAAATTGTGAGCACTAACTCTCAAGGACCCAAGAAAATTTAGGTACCAAAGCATGCTTGAAAATGTGTTTGTTGTAGGAGTGTTAGAGCATGGAGTTACAAAGAAACAATGGGGTTTGAATGCTCTACACACCTCTATCGAGTTTGCTTGTGCCAATGAGATAAAGAAAAAGCTTGAGGATTCATCATAACAATTCTTCAAAGGATGGCACAAGGTGGACTTAACTATTCAAGGCAAAGCATACTCAAGCAAAGGAGTTTTGTAAGCTTAATTCCTTACTCCTTAAACTTTTTATTTGATTAGTTGTGCTTTGATGAGAAATTTGGTTAATGATTCATGATGAATTGTGATTGAGCAAAAAGGCATGATAATTGATTGTTGAGTGGTTGATGGATAGTTCTTGAGGTATTGGATGATTGGATGAAAAGCATGATTTTTTATTTTGAAATGATCTCTGGAATTTGAGCATGTTTTCTATGAGTTGATAATGTATTTACTTGCCTCAAATTGTCAAATATGTCATATATGCAAAATGCCATGTCATGAGCATCAATGTAGAACTTGTATGTTGGAAATCATGGCATAATGTTCACAAGTATGATGATTTGATGTTATATGTGCTTAAAATCTATGTGAACAAGTTTGTTTTGGCATATTTATGGTTTCTAATGCTTTAGTTTTGACAAAATATGCATAACTCTCAAAATGAACTCCTTTGAGACCAAAAATGCATTTATTGGTGAAAATCCTTCCAAAATTGCAAAATCTTTTGTAAAATGGTTTTTCAATCGTGTTCTTCATTCATACAAGTCCAAAATCATGTTTTACAAATGTTTAAACCTTTACTTGGACTTAAAACACTCAAAAACGAAGTTTTGGTACCTCAAAGGTTGAATTTTCTGTCAAAACAACTGCAGAATCTGCAGGAAACATATGAGGGATCGATCCTCACTGTAGCAGGATCGATCCCCCCAGGCCAGAAAAGGCACTCCTGCATGTTTTCAACCGAAATTGAGAAGAACTCTTCATTGTTTTAATATTTTCTCTCTTCTCAACTCAAAATTCATTGTTTTAACTTATTTTTGATGATATTTAATATATGAAAATTCATTTTTCATTGATATCATGCCTCAACTCCATCAATTAATATCATTTCTAACAAATGGTATCACTTTCAACAATCATTACCATTTTTCTTGAGCTCACAAGTGCAAAATCATTTTTCTTGTTGCAAACATTCATGATTTGCATAACTCTTGAAATAATCTTGAAATATACTTTCAATGAATGCTTAACCATAATTTTGAGAATTATTTCAAGAATTTATGGATATATTTGAGAATTTGATGAACTTGTACATAATGAATATTTCTCATTCTTTTTGTTCATCTTAGTCAAGCATGCTTATAGGATTATGTCTCTTAGCTTGACTTATCTATTCCACACTAGGTTTCATGATAATTTTACTTCGAGTGGATTGATTCCAAATGTAAATTCAACAATTGGTAATAGTCATTGGCCTATAATTTGTGATGGTAAATGGATCCTAAATGTTAAAATACATAAAACTTTATCATCCTTGTACTTAAAGAACTAGGGTCTTAATGACAACACCAACACTCAAAGATAAATGCAAACTTGAACAAACTTGATATCCATGCATTTATTATTTGAATCTTTCCTTGCTCATAATTGGTTAAGGACGTGAATTAGAAAATGAGCATAGGATTTGTGTGCTTGAAACCATGGGAGAAAATGTGTTTGCTTGAATACCTTGATTTTATGAATCTTCCATATGGCATAAATTTGTGAATATGAATATGGATTAATACTTTATGATAGTGTGCTAATGATTAATTGATCCATATGCATATTTGATGATATGTGTTGTGTTCTTGCATATTTGGAATGATTAGTTTCTTGACATGAACACACTACACATAGATATTGGATTCATGCAAAATGCCTAAGTCAACCATTAGTAACAATTGGTATTTAGATTGAAATAACAATTAGTATCATTGGCAACCATATTTTCAATAATTGGTAAGCCAAATCTAAATTGCAATTGGTATGAGCTTTAAATTGACAATTTCTTCTCATGCTCTTTAGTTTGAAATGACAAATAGAGAAGAATTCCTCTTAGGATATTTTTGCATGAAACTCTTGTGTGCTAGAATTTGAAGTTAATTGCTATATGTTTTGATTCTATGCACACTCTTGCTTGAACATGATTTATGAGCTAATGCATATGATATGTCATCTAATTCAGCTCATAATCATGATGTATTACCATGCACCTTAGTTGGACTTTAGAGAACAATTGATATACTTAGGTGCTTGCTTAATTTCTTACCAATTGGAACCTTTTTGCAAAATTACTTATCAACAATTGGTATAGGATCATAAGTCATATTCATTGCATGTATATTTCATACTCTTTGTGAATTGACTTATTTGTGCTATGAGTCCCATGTACTAATATAATTCTTGTTGGATGGAGCATTTTTATCTCTTCTCACATAGCCATAATTTTAGGGGGAGCATATTTTTTTCTTAGTTTTCCTTCTTTTTGCTATGAAAAAAAGGGGGAGAGAGATGAGATGATATTATAAGGGAGAGATATTAAGGGGGAGAGATAATGGGGGAGAAATAGTTTGAAAATTTATTTTCTTTTCAAAACCCATGCTTATATTAAGGGGGAGCTTTATAAATCCTGCTTTATTTGAGGGGGAGTATTTTATGAAAAAATTTTCAAAAGCAAATTTACATTAAGTTTTGTCATATCAAAAAGGGGGAGATTGTTAGCTTTAAATTGCCATACATATTTTGAAATGACAAAAACTTAATTAAGCTTTAATGTTTTAATTCATATTGTAAATTTGCCTTATCACACATGATTTTCTCAATACATTTCAAGTGTTTATGTCAAACATTAAGACCATGATTTAATGATGCATACTCTTATTGGTCTTAATACTTTATAAATGTTTTGAATATTTAGAAAAACACTTGATGAATGTTTAGACCATGTTTTTATCTGAGAAAGTCAAGAAAAACTCCCTTAAGCTTATAAATGTTTGGGTTGAATTAGGATCAAAGGTCATATCATTTCTAACCCCAAAAGTGCAGGAAAAATGCCCTCTGGAAGAAAAGGATCGATCCCCACTGTAGCAGGATCGATCCCTTTTTGGGCAGAAAGTCTTCCCAAGGTCCCTGAAGCCCAGAATCAAGATTTTGGACAAAAGGGATCGATCCCCACTGTAGCAGGATCGATCCCTTTGCACAGAAAGCCCCCAACGGCTAGTTTCTGTGAGACATAACGGCTAGTTTCTGTTTTGGCTCCAACCAACGTCCACAAAACCATCCAAGGGACTATAAATAGAGGCTTAGAAGCTAAAGGAAGGTAGAGGATCAACTAAGCAACATCTTTCATCATCTTATTCATCTTCCTCAAAGCCTCAACATCAATTCAAGAGATAAAGAGTCTTCATCTCCTATCATTCATCTATTTCTTGTATTGCTTAGCACAAACTTTGTATAGGCTTTTCATTGTGCTTAATTTCTGTAATCATTTGCCTACCTAGAGGCTTCTATTGATTACATTATTTGTAACCCACCATTCCTTGTAAAAGGGGAGGTTTCTCTTAAGCCTTGAAAAAGAGGGAGGTTACTATTTAGCCTAGATAGAAAAGAGAGAGGTTTCTCTTGAGCCTAGAAAAAGAGGGAGGTTTCTCTTGAGCCTAGAAAAAGGGAGGTTACTCTTGAGCCTTGAAAAGAGGGGATTGATTGTAATCACAAATTCAAGATAGTGGATTTGGAGAAAATCCTTGGGAGCATCTCAAGGTAGAGGACGTAGGCAAGGTTGCCGAACCTCTATAAATCGATTGTGTAAATCTCTCTTTCCTTACTCTCTTTAATTACTTGCATTATATGTGTTTATTGCATTGAACTTGGATTGCATGTTTGCCTAGCCTAGAGAACTTAGAAATTATTAATATAGGCTAGAGAATTTAGAAGAATCGCAAAACGAGCTTATAGTTAGTTAAAAACCGATTCACCCCCTCTCGGTATTGCCTATAGAGCCAAATACCCTTTTTGTATTGTTTAACTTGAAGTCCTAGAAAGAAGGTTAGCTCTCCATCATATTCATCTCAAATTCACCTTGCATTAATTTTAAGAAATCTTTACACAATGACTCATTTGTAGATCCAAAAATGATATCATCCACATAAATTTGAACTACTAATAAGTCACTACCTTAGATTGGATAAACAAGGTTGTGTCTACTTTGCCTCTGCAAAACCTTTTTCAATTAAAACTTTGAAAGTTTTTCATACCAAGCTCTAGGAGCTTGTTTTAATCCATATAAAGCTTTTAATAGTTTGAAAACATGGTTAGGAAACTTTGGATTTTCAAAACTGGGAGGTTGTTCAACATTAAACCTCTTCATTTATGTAACCATTTAAAAAGGCACTTTTTACATCCAATTGATATAATTTAAAAACCTTGTAGCATGCAAATGCAAGTAGCATCCTAATGGCTTCTAATCTGGCTACCAGAGCATATGTTTCATCATAGTCTATTCCTTCTTCTTGCCTATATCCTTGAGCCACTAACCTAGCCTTGTTTCTAACAATAATGCTATTCTCATCCATCTTATGTAACGACCCGTTACCACATTTTTCACCTTATTGTACACAACTTAACCGGTTGGGCTGTCTGTGATACTTCACTTGTACTAACTGTTAAACAATTTTACATAACATTGTTTATATTATACACATCCCCTATCTTAATTAATTAGATAAGTAGTACATGTCCAAATACAGAAAATAAATGATCGTACCTCAAATAAATCAGTCAGTCTGTCATATTGTCCTTTGTGCACGGTTGTGATCCCACAATCAACTGATCAAATATCATCAAAAACTGAAATGTTTAAAATTAAGGGGTGAGCAAAACCACGGCTCAGTAAGGGAATTATATGCCTCACTTGATACTCAACTATCTATATGCTGAAAAACTTTTTCATTTTCTTTTAAATCTTCCTATCTGGTCTAGGCTCACATGTAGAAAGGATACTACAATCAGCTAGGGATCCGGATGGAGTAAGGCAGGTATTTTGAAATGCCTGTCTTGTCCCGTAACCTAGAAGCAACTATAGGGAGTAATAAATTTCTTTTGAAATTTAAATAATTTTTTTCCTTTTATTCCATATCATTTCCATATTCTTTCCAAATTAATGCTTTTATGAAATAAGGCATTTAAATAAATAACTAATATTCAATATTCTTTGAAAAGAATATTAGTTAAAATCATCTCATTTTTCTTTAAAACTCATTTCATGTTTTACTGTACAATCATAATTAGTACAGTACTTTAAATAGAAAGTAAGCTATTAAAATCTATTCCACTTATCACATTAGCGAAGCAGCAAGCACTTCGGTAGATTAGTTACTATACACGTCGATAAATCGGTTACATACAAGTTAATAAATCAATCTATTCACAAACATAAAATTTATAAACTTTAAGCATATAGCTTAACTCACTAAAATAGTTTCAAAATAACCGATCACTTAATTACTTTAGGCGTAAGCCCTAATTCACTGGTTCAGTTTCGACATCCATCCTAACTAGCAATGGAGTCAAGTGTGAAAGAGGACAAACATTCAAATAGCACATGTTTGTTGGCATATATAAGCATAATTCAATGATCATACATATTCTCTGTCTTATGTATAAGATCTATTCTATCTACTGACATTTGTCACTTTCACGAATCACCGTCATTTATTTATTGTCACAATAACCTATGATTCCTCATATTTCATCAAAACACATGTAGCACTTAGCTCTCAAAGGATTCTAGAGGCGGCTCCCATAGTTTCCAAAGAATTTATGTAGCACGTGAGTCCCTTGAGTTCTCTAGAGGTGGCTCACACGGTACAAGGGTCGAGTCTTTACTCGGATTGGCCTTTATGCCGTATACTTTCCACTATCTCATCAGAACGCGTTGTAGCACTTAGTGCTCAAAGGATTCTAGAGGTGGCTCCATAGTTTCCGAAAAATTCTATGTAGCACGTAGGTCCCTTGAGTCTTTTAGAGGTGGCTCACCGGTACAAAGATCGAGTCTTTACTCGAATTGGCCTTTAGCCTTATACTTTCCACTATCTTCATCAGAACTCGTGTGTAGCACTTAGTGCTCAAAGGATTCTAGAGGTGGCTCCCATAGTTTTCGAAGAATCTATGTAGCACGTAGGTCCCTTGAGTCTTCTAGAGGTGGCTCACACAGTACAAAGATCGAGTCTTTACTTGGATTGGCCTTTATGCCTTATACTTTCTACTATCTCATCAGAACTCGTGTAGCACTTAGTGCTCAAAGGATTCAGAGGTGGCTCCATAGTTTCCGAAGAGTCTATGTAGCACGTAGGTCCCTTGAGTCTTCTAGAGGTGGCTCACACGGTACAAAGATCGAGTTTACTTGGATTGGCCTTTATGCCTTATGTTTTCAATGGTTCATCGACACACGTGTAGCACTTATAATCTAATATTCCATTTAAAATCATGGTAAGAATATTAGATTTATCACTTCTTCCTTTTTGAAAGCATACTACATGTTTGTATCACATGTCTTATGAAAATCATCTCATAGTACTATAATCAGTACCGTAATGAGCATTTTGTAAAAATACTATAAATCAATTGATTTCTTTCATATCATATAAAACATATTCTTTTCACCTGTCATGCATTATGTATAGAGTCTAAGACAATCATCAATCGTATCATGCTATAGACCCCGGAGGGCAAAGAAATAAACATGTCAAATCTATGACCGTAATCTATATTGTCCTCGGTGGATCACTGATCACGTGTCGATTGGGACTAAACATATCACATATCATACATCAGCATGATTGGATGCCTACTAGTCTGAAAACAGTATTTTTCATCATCAATAAACCTTTATGGAATTATAAAATATAATTTCATAATTTAAAACCATAAAGGTTATAAAACCATTTAATGAAATATTTAAGAATTATATATAAAAATATTCACTTTATTTCTTTTCATTTCTTATCTCGTATTACATGTATTTACATATCAAGAGAATTTTCGATGATTTCATTTATCACCATTCTCGAAAGAATTTTCGGTGATTTTTATTATCACCATACTCGAAAAATGAATATTTTAAAATCACTTTCATTTTATTCATGTTTTTATGAAAAATATTCATTTTTTCAATTTTTGTGGTTACAAATCATTTCTCGTGACATAAAATCATTTATTATGATTTTCAGTAATTTTCAAGAATTTTTCGATAATTTTTCGGCAGTATAACGACTACCGATTGGCTAGCCTCCTGCACGAAAAATACAGTTTATAATTTCCAAACTAGTACTTCATACCAAATTTCCAACCAATCATTCATCATAATAATTTCATAAAATATTTCCATAAAATATTTCGAAATTAAAACATGCAGACTGAATATCCTTACAGTGCTACACATGCATCCTTACCTTTTTTCGAGTCGGCAACTTCCTCTTATCGATCGCGCTCGTACTCCATCTCTCCCAATTCCTCATCTCGATCGCCGAGAATAATTTCTCTGGAAATTAAAATTCTAAAATTTTAGAATTTTCATAAATTTATTAAATTTTACTGAAAATTAATTTCCGGAAATTTCTACCAAATTTTCGTAAATTTTCGAGTTGCCGAATTCTCGAGAATCTTTTGAATTCCCGAAATTCTCCTTTTTCTTTCTCTTTCTTCTTCTTTTTTTTCTTCTTTTTTTTCCTTTTTCTTTTCATTTTTTTCTTCCTTTTCCCGGATCAGACCGGTCCGCCCCTTCCTCTCGGTTCCTCACCGGCGGCCGGTTCTCTGACGGTTCGGGTGTCCTTCAGCTGGCTGACGGCAAGACGAAGCTACGGTCCTCCGTTCAGTCTGGATCAACAGCACGATGGCGGATCGAGGCAGAATAGGTTTGATTTCTTCTTACTCTTCGCCGGCCCTCCACTGTCATTCACCGCGCCTCCGGTGGCATCCATCCTCTTCCTCTGCATCCATCCTCTTCCTCTTTCTCTGGCGGTGCTTCGGTGGCAGTGGTGGTGGCCAATTTGGCCGGCACCGCCAGATCCATTTTCCTCTTTTTCTTTGGTTCCGTCGGATTTCGCCTGTTTCCTTCCCGATTTCCATTGCCGATCTCCGTCCCTCACGTCGCTAGCATCATTTTTTCTCTCCTCCTCCTTTCTCCATCACCGGCGGTGGCAGCTCTGCCACCGTCGGTTCTGGTGGGAAGGTCGAGATCCTTCCCCGATCCTTCCTTTCCATTTTCTGTTTCTTTCCTCTTTTGTTTTTGTCTTATTTTTATATGTTGTATATAATATACTATATTACTAATATATCATATAATATATACTTTATATATTATACATATATTATTTCATATATAATATAATACAATATATATTATATATAAAAAATATATATTGTATATTACAAAATATATATATCTAGTATATATATGTATATTTATATATTTTAAATTTAAATAACTTTTATATATATTTTCAAACTTTAATGTAAATTAATATTTACATTTCTTTCATATATGTATATATTTATATATACATAAAATGCCATACTTAAATACATATGTATTATTTAAATTTATGAAATAGTATATATTTCCATATATATACCAACGTATATTAAAATTTACTATATACTATTTTAAAGGCATATGTATTTGTATAAAATACACTTATAAAATGTGTAATTATATAAACATATTTTATTTTCATTTCTCATTTTCCTTATTTAATTTGGATTTTACTTTATCCTGGTTAATTTTCCTCTTTCCGTTATTTTTATTTTCACTTCCAATTTAATTTCCTTTACACGAATTTCCCGATTCTTTCACTTCCTCAATTCTCGGGATTTTCACCAATATCCCATTCTCACAATTTTATTTATTTCCTCTGATTTATTTTCTCCAATATTTATTTCCAATATTTATAATTTCCAATAAATGTAAAATTTACGGTTATCACATCCTCCCCACCTTAAGAAATTCGATCCTCTGAATTTAACTTAAGTCCAAAAGTGGTACATGCCGTATACTTACGACTTCTGACTTCTTATTCATCCTCCAATTAATACTGCCAGCACACTTTCAACATCAAGAGTACTTTAGACCACTACATGCTGTCTTTCATCATATATATCTATACTCCCAAAAGTTTATTTCTCAAATCGGGAGTTATTCACTTTTACTCTTTTCATATAAGAGTCCATACACAATATTTTTCATATTACAGCTGATCTATGCTGTTCATCATCCATTCTTCTCACTTAGTGCCAAGTCGACATAATTTGGTACTATCATGTACTTACGTTACTCAACTATATGTAAGTGTCCCAGTAGCTTTCACATCTCATGCACATGCTCTTTCAATATCATAGAGCGTTTACATCTCACGCTCATATATATATATATATCAGTATGGAGCGGTGCTATCAATACACTTGGGATCTCAAAGCCTTTTGCTATCTCTCATTAGTATATGGCAATTCAGAGACTCCCATCACATGTAAGGCTCACCGGAACTGTACATACACATTCACACTGTTTAACACTTATACTTCGACTAAGGCACTAGAGAATCTAGAAGTCTGATAATGGAAAGTGATTCTATTTAGATCATCAGTCTTTAATCACTTCCATATCATCATTTCTCTTTTGGACTCTTTATTGTCCACAATATTCATTTTCACACTTATTCCACCAAGGCTGCATCTCGTGCAAACTTTACTATTGATCATCTCTTACCATCATAAATCATGAGACAATCATGTTCTCTTCATGTAGTATGGTCTTAAATTTATTTTCATAATTTAGATTCCGCAATTGAATCCTCAATTTATATATTTAATCACCACATCATCTATATACTTCCACCGTTTCTATCATGTTACGGTAGTTATATGTATAATCATTTTTCATTTATATACTGGCAGTAAAATAACACGTGTCATTCATTTTACTCCTTTGAGTATCATTACTTTCACTTATTAAATCTGGCTTGATTTTTTTTTTGCCACAGTTATGTGATAACCAACACATATCACTTTCAGTCTTACCTTCGGAAACTGTTTCATATTGATGTTCTCTTCTCATCATGTAACTTATTTCCTTATTCCCCTTTCATTTTTGTTTCATATTCCCATTTTTATCTCTTCATTTTTTTTTACTCTCATCCTTTTAGTCGGGTTTCTCAATTGGTATGGTACTATACTGCTAAAATCTTTTAAAATCTTGCATACCATCTTTTCTTTACACTTATCCATTTATCGACTTTAACTTCTTTAATTTGGTCTCATCTATAGAGCAACTAGTCTCATCACTCTTTTATAGACTGGCAGTAGTATCTAGCTAGACTCATTACTTTCGTATCTCAATCATTATCTCTATATCATGGATAGGTTCACTGTCATCCTGTCGTCTCAAGATCATATATCTCAAGAGGAGACACTATCTAGCCAAATCTCTTAGTTGCCAATCTTAACACAATTTCCTCAGTCTTTAAGAGTTTAAGAATCATATCACAATGCTGCTCATTTTCCATTTATACTGTAGACTCTATCAGTATTTCATCAATTTACTTATGTATGAATGCCTCATTCTTTAGGCTTATATACTTCACAAGGCAAATCATTAACCTTGTAACCTCAATAGGAACTCGTAAAATTCACTCCGAGTTCTAATCATCATCTTATGGACACCAATCTCCAATATTTTATCTAAGGACGCTTTATACTGAGTCTAGTCTTATTAACTCCTCACATAGCTCTAATCAGATCAATAAAGCGTCTATTTCCATGTAGATGAATATTTGTTCTTCATAAGAATTTTATTAGATAGTAAACATTCACTATGTCACTTTCATTCCTCTACATATCGAGGTCATTTGTATTTCTCTCATTTACACTTATATAGATAAGTTCATTATCATCAAATTTATGTTATCTGTATATTCATCAATCACACCTTTACACGTGAATTTCATTATTCACTTGGTTTTCAGAGTTATTTTCTTAAGCTTTTCGGATTCTTTCTATATTCTACGATATAAGCTTGGATTTAAATTTCATATCATCAACCAAGTCAATGTTAGCTCGATTTCTCCAATCTATATAACTCTGGAAGAATTTATCGGGAATCACCCCCGATACTTTCTTTAATCACATCTCATATCATCTTGGACATTTCATCCTCATGTTCTGTCATTTACACTGTGTATTCTCAAGGCAGAGACATTCGATATTCAAATCATTTTGATACATACTCTACCTTGATTTTATTGTTTACTCATACTTTACAGCCTTACGAATCTCATTCGAGTAAGCTGTAGGGAGTACAACAATTATCAACACATGTTATAGCTAACCAATTTATTACCACTGTAATTTACTTTGGAATCAAGTTCATTTAATAAATTCAGGTTTAACCCCCTTGAGCATATTATCCACAAGGTTTGAACCCTGGTACCCGTACGTACCTAGTTCCTTACACTCGTATTACCATTAAAATAATTGTAAGAGCCCCGCCCGTTCGTATCGGCCGTCGGCGAGCATCCCCTAGGCAATTCTTTTGCCCCAGGTTTACCCTTACTAGTGAGTTGGCGATAACATAGTTCGCCCGCATCTCACAACACATGATCCATTACGGGTCCCCCATCATTGGGTTGCCCATCCCAGTTTTGTATTAAGGGTCCTGAATAACTTAGGTTAGCTGTCATCTTCTTTTTATCACTTTACTGTTCTTATATATATATTCACCAATTCACAGTACTCCACACAGTACCTCATTCTGTAGCACATATTTCAAGATGTTTCGGTTCTATATAAGATTATCTGTTTGATACCTCAAGGTAGTAAAAATGTATAGAACCATAAGTAACCACAACAGTATGTTTTTCAATATCTGTACTATCTACTTCCTCAATCAATTTCTGTATTCATTTCACCTTCCATAATATTCAACGATCTCGTAGTATTATCCATTTCAATACACTCGTAATTCAGGCCCTCACAATCAATAACCGGGCCAATCATCATGTAACATCCCATTATACTCTTATCGGATCGCATCATATAAGGCCTCGGCCCGTCCGTCGTCCGCCTTTACACTTGTGTATTGCTCTCTTTGAGAATGCCCAGCCCGTTCATTGGGTCACCTCTCAAGGTTTTATCGTGAGGCCTAGCCCGTGCATTAGGTCACTCGTAATTTGCGTCCATAATCGAAGTGTAACTGGAAATCAATACTAGGGATCGTTATATCTAGGGATCGTTATATTCATATGACATCCTTTATGCCATTTATAACTCCATTTCTGTCAATGGATTCCAATTCAGCTCGGTTTTAACACTATTCCGAACATCGCCCAACATAGAGGCATTTTCATCATTTCGACATTTATTTCTATCTCCTCAATATACATTTAAATCAATGAACTGATCATCTATATGTTGATAGCATCCTTTTTCATACTATTATTAGCAGTTTCAGATCTTATTCGATTTCGACAGAGAATTCCACTAAAATCCATAATTGGATTATTTTTGCATGTAATGCAGCTTTACATCATCAATTTCTCTGTCAAATCAATCATTTCCAACTTCTATTGGTCTATTATGACTCCCAAAAAAAATTTTGGAGGCAAGGGTATTTTGGTCATTTTTAGCCAAAAATTTTCTCTCTCTTCAAATTACCTTCAATCGATGATTTTAAAGTCTGCTTAATGATGATATTTCATTCCCCTCCTTTATACCATCAATTTTAGGTCTCAGTTCGATTCGGACAAAAAGTACTAGTGGGGCCCTCACCGACTCCTTTCGGTTCCTTACCGAACAGGCCTTCATTTAGATTATAACAATCACTAATTTTTTTTCGGATAATTTCTGAGCTTACTTTTTTTTAACATTCTCAATTTACACTTTTACACTCCCTTTAAATCATTTTACTCAATTTACAATAACTTATTTTCTCTATGTATTCAGACGACACAGTACTACCGAGGATGTTTAACACTTTTTCTTCCAAAAGTATCCACAGACATCAGGCCAACCATTGCTCTGATACCATTAAATCTCTATCGACCCGTTACCACATTTTTCACCTTATTGTACACAACTTAACCGATTGGGCTGTCTGTGATACTTCACTTGTACTAACTGTTAAACAATTTTACGTAACATTGTTTATATTATACACATCCCCTATCTTAATTAATTAGATAAGTAGTACTGTAGACATGTCCAAATATAGAAAATAAATGATCGTACCTCAAATAAATCAGTCGGTCTATCACATTGTCCTTTGTGTAATGTCGTGATCCACAATCAACTGATCAAATATCATCAAAACCTGAAATGTTTAAAATTAAGGGGTGAGCAAAACCACGACTCAGTAAGGGAATTATATGCCTCACTTGATACTCAACTATCTATATGCTGAAAAACTTTTTCATTTTCTTTTAAATCTTCCTATCTGGCTCTAGGCTCACATGTAGAAAGGATACTACAGTCGGCTAGGGATCTGGATTGAGTAACGCAGGCATTTTGAAATGTCTGTCTTGTCCCAAACCTAGAAGCAATTGTAGGGAGTAATAAATTTCTTTTGAAATTTAAATGATTTTTTTCCTTTTTATTCCATATCATTTCCATATTCTTTCCAAATTAATGCTTTTATGAAATAAAGCATTTAAATAAAATAACTAATATTCAATATTCTTTGAAAAGAATATTAGTTAAAATCATCATCATTTTCCTTTAAAACTCATTTCATGTTTTACTGTACAATCATAATTAGTACAGTACTTTAAATAGCAAAGTAAGCTATTAAAATCTATTCCACTTATCACATTAGCAAAGCAGCAAGCACTTCGGTAGATTAGTTACTATACACGTCGATAAATCGGTTACTATGCAAGTTAATAAATCAATCCACTCACAAAACGTAAATTTATAAACTTTAAGCATATAGCTTAATTCACTGAAAATAGTTTCAAAATAACCGATGACTTAATTACTTTAGGCGTAAGCCCCAATTCACTGGTTCAGTTACGACATCCATCCTAACTAGCAATGGAGTCAAGTGTGAAAGAGGACAAACATTCAAATAGCACATGTTTGCATGGCATATATAAGCATAATTCAATGATCATACACATTTTCTGTCTTATGTATAAGATCTATTCCATCTACTGACATTTATCACATTCACGAATCACCATCATTTATTTATTGTCACAATAACCTATGATTCCTCATATTTCATCAAAACACGTGTAGCACTTAGCTCTCAAAGGATTCTAGAGGTGGCTCCCATAGTTTCCGAAGAATCTATGTAGCACGTAGGTCCCTTGAGTTCTCTAGAGGTGGCTCATACGGTACAAGGGTCGAGTCTTTACTCGGATTGGCCTTTACGCCATATACTTTCCACTATCTCATCGGAACGCGTGTAGCACTTAGTGCTCAAAGGATTCTAGAGGTGGCTCCCATAGTTTTCGAAGAATCTATATAGCACGTAGGTCCCTTGAGTCTTCTAGAGGTGGCTCACACGATACAAAGATTGAGTCTTTACTCAGATTGGCCTTTACTCCTTATACTTTCCACTATCAAGTAGCACTTAGTGCTCAAAGGATTCTAGAGGTGGCTCCCATAGTTTCCAAATAATCTATGTAGCACGTAGGTCGCTTGAGTCTTCTAGAGGTGGCTCACACGGTACAAAGATCGAGTCTTTACTCGGATTGGCCTTTATGCCTTACACTTTCTACTATCTCATCAGAACTCATGTAGCACTTAGTGCTCAAAGGATTCTAGAGGTGGCTCCCATAGTTTCCGAAGAGTCTATGTAGCATGTAGGTCCCTTGAGTCTTCTAGAGGTGGCTCACACGGTACAAAGATCGAGTCTTTACTCGGATTGGCCTTTATGCCTTATACTTTCTACTATCTCATTAGAACTCGTGTAGCACTTAGTGCTCAAAGGATTCTAGAGGTGGCTCCCATAGTTTCCGAAGAGTCTATGTAGCACCTAGGTCCCTTGAGTCTTCTAGAGGTGGCTCACACAGTACAAAGATTGAGTCTTTACTTGGATTGGCCTTTATGCCTTATGTTTTTAATGGTTCATCGACACACGTGTAGCACGTATAATCTAATATTCCATTTAAAATCATGGTAAGAATATTAGATTTATCACTTCTTCCTTTTTGAAAGCATACTACATGTTCGTATCACATGTCTTATGAAAATCATCTCACAGTACTATAATTAGTACCGTAATGAGCATTTTGTAAAAATATTTTGTAAAAATACTATAAATCAATTGATTTTCTTCTCATATCATATAAAACATATTCTTTTCACCTGTCACGCATTATATATAGAGTCTAAGACAATCATCAATCGTATCATGCTATAGACCCCGGAGGGCAAAGAAATAAACATGTCAAATCTATGCCCGTAATCTATATTGTCCTCGGTGGATCACTGATCACGTGTCGACTGAGACTAAACATATCACATATCATACATCAGCATGATAGGATGCCTACTAGTCTGAAAACTGTATTTTTCATAATCAATAAAACTTTATGGAATTTATAAAAATATAATTTCATAATTTAAAACCATAAAGGTTATAAAACCATTTAATGAATATTTAAGAATTATATATAAAAATATTCACTTTATTTCTTTTCATTTCTTATTTCGTATTACATGTAATTTACATATCAAGAGAATTTTTGGTGATTTCATTATCACCATACTCGAAAACATGAATATTTTAAAATCACTTTCATTTTCTTCATGTTTTTATGAAAATATTCATTTTCTCAATTTTCATGGTTAAAAATCATTTCTCGTGACATAAAATCATTTATTATGATTTTCAGTAATTTTTCGATAATTTTTCGACAGTATAACGGCTGCCGATTGGCTAGCCTCCTGCACGGAAAATACAGTTTATAATTTCCAACCAGTACTTCATACCAAATTTCCAACCAATCATTCATCATAATAATTTCATAAAATATTTCCATAAAATATTTCAAAATTAAAACATGCAGACTGAATATCCTTACAATACTGCACATGCATCCCTTACCATTTTCCGAGTCGGCAACTTCCTCTTATCGGTCGCACTCGTACTCCATCTCTCTCGATTCCTCATCTCGATCGTCGAGAATAATTTCTGGAAATTAAAATTCTAAATTTTAGAATTTTCATAAATTAATTAAATTTTACTGAAAATTAATTTTCGAAAATTTCTTACCGAATTTCCGTAAATTTTTGAGTTGCCGAATTCCCTAGAATCTTCTGAATTCCCGAAATTCTCCTTTTTCTTTCTCTTTCTTCTTCTTTTTTTTCCTTCTTTTTTTTCCTTTTTCTTCTTTTTCTTTTCCTTTTTTCTTCCTTTTCCCGGATCAGACCGATCTGCCCCTTCCTAGCCGATTCCTCGCCGGTGGCCGGTTTTCCGGCGGTCCAGGCGGCCTTCAGCTGGCCGACGGCACAACGAAGCTACCGATGTCCTCTGTTCAGTCTAGATCAGCAGCACGATAGCGGATCGAGGCGGAATAGGTTCGGTTTCTTCTTCCTCTTCTCCAGCCCTCATCCGCCGTTCATCGCGCCTCTAGTGGCATCCATCCTCTTCCTCTTTCTTTGGCAGTGCTTCGGTGGCAGTGGCGGTGGCCAATTTGGCCGGCACTGCCAGATCCATTTTCCTCTTTTCTTTTCGGTTCCGTCGGATTTCGCCTGTTTCCTTCCCGATTTCCATCGCCGATCTCTGTCCCTCACGTTGCCGGCATCATCCTTCTCTCTCCCTCCTCCTTTCTCCTTCGCCGGCAATGGCAGCTCCGCCACCGTCGGTTCTAGCTGGGAGGGTCGAGATCCTTCCCCGATCCTTCCTTTCCATTTTCTGTTTCTTTCCTCTTTTGTTTTTGTCTTATTTCTATATTTAGTATATAATATACTATATACTATATAATATGTTTTATACATATAATATATACTATATATTATACATATATTATTTCATATATAATATAATACAATATATATTATATAAAAATATATATATATTGTATATTACAAAATATATATATCTAGTATGTATATATGTATATTTATATATTTTAAATTTAAATAACTTTTATATATATATTTTTCAAACTTTAATGTAAATTAATATTTACATTTCTCTCATATATGTATATATTTATATATACATAAAATGCCATACTTAAATACATATGTATTATTTAAATTTATGAAATAGTATATATTTCCATAAATATACCAAAGTATATTAAAATTTACTATATACTACTTTAAATGCATATGTATTTGTATAAAATACACTTATAAAATTTGTAATTATATAAACATATTTTATTTTCATTTCTCATTTTTCTTATTTAATTTGGATTTTACTTTATCCTGGTTAATTTTCCTCTCTCCATTATTTTTATTTTCACTTCCAATTTAATTTCCTTTACACGAATTTCCCGATTCTTTCACTTCCTCAATTCTCGGGATTTTCACCAATATCTCATTCTCACAATTTTATTTATTTCCTCTGATTTATTTTCTCCAATATTTATTTCCAATATTTATAATTTCCAATAAATGGAAAATTTACGGTTATCACATCTTATTCTTGAATATCCATTTGGTTCCAATGATGGGATAATCTTTAGGTCTTTCCACGAGTGTCCACATTTTGCTTCTCTCAAATTGGTTTAATTCCTCTTGCATGGACATAATCCAATTTTCATCTTTCAAGTCCTCATCCACATTCTTTGGCTCAAATTGTGACACAAAGGCTACATGTTGACATATGTTTCTTTAGGTTGACCTAGTTCTAACGCTAATGTTTGGATCTCCAACAATATCATTATCCTTCACATATCCAAGTTCTCTAGGACACCTAGATTCTTTCTCAATTATTTCTTGTTCCATGGACTTCTCATTTTTGTTAATATTAAGATCTTCTAATTGTTCTCTAACATCTTTATCTTGGGATGGATCAACTATAGGTTCATCAAAGATCTCTACTTCATCATCAAGATTGGTTCTACTAGTGATATTTGATTTATCAAAGATTACATGTATTGACTCTTATACTACAAGTGTTCTTTTATTGAAAACTCTATAAGCCTTAGAATTTAAAGAATAACCAAGAAAAATACCTTAATCGCTTTTTGCATCAAATTTTCCTAGGTTATCTTTACCATTGTTCAAAACAAAACATTTACATCCAAATGGGTGAAAATAACTTATGTTAGGCCTTTTTCCTTTATAAAGCTCATAAGTAGTTTTCTTTAAAATAGGCCTTACCATAGCTCTATTTATAACATAGCAAGCAGTGTTTATTGCTTCAGCCCAAAAATATTTATGTAAGTTATTTTCACAAAGCATGGTTCTAGCCATTTCTTCTAAGGTTCTATTTCTCCTTTCAACTACCCCATTTTGTTGAGGAGTTCTAGGAGCTGAAAAATTATGGCTAATACTGTTTTCATTGCAAAATGTATCAAAACCAAGATTTTCAAATTCTTTTCCATGGTCACTCCTAATACTAGTAATAGAGTAACTTTCTTCATTTTGAACAAGTTTTGAGAAAACAATAAATTTATCTAAGGTTTCATTTTTCACACTTAAAAAGAACACCCAAGTAAACCTAGTGTAATCATCAACTATGACAAAACCATAGTGTTTTCCTCCTAAGCTAGTTGTCTTAGTTTGTCCAAAGAGATCTAAGTGGAGAAGTTGAAGTGACCTAGAGGTTGTAACACACTTCTTAGATTTAAATGATATTCTCTTGTGTTTTCCTCTTACACATGCCTCACAAACTTTATCATTTTCAAATTGAAGTTTAGGCAAACCTACCACTAAGTCTCCTTTGACTAATTTAGATAAAACATGCATGCTAGCATGACCTAGTCTTCTATGCCATAACCAAGGTTCATCTTCTCTAGTTATTTCTTAAGCTTTCGGATTCTTATATGTTTTCCAATAGTAGCTTAACAATCAATTTCATATTAACAATCGAGTCAATGTTAACTCGATTTCTCACTTTTATATACTCTGAAATTTATCAGAAATCTTGTCTGATGCTTTCTTTAATCATTCATCTTTCATCATTTTGGACATTCGTCTTTGTGTCCTATCATTTCACTGTATATCCTCAAGGCAAAGACATTTAATATTTAAATCATCTTAACATATACTCCTCCTTGATTTACTTATTTCCTCATACTTCACAGCACATCAATCACCTTAATTGTATGCTGTATCATGTGTAATTATTTGATTAACACCTTTCACAGCTAACCGATTTATTATTGAAATTCATTTTAGAATCATTTTCATCTTATAATTCAGGTTAGCTGTTATCATCATCTTCTCTTATCTTCACTTACTATCCTTATGCATACTCTCCAATTTCATATTGTTCCATACAGTACATTATTCTGTAAAACATATTTCAAAATATTTCGGTTCTATAATAATTTGTTTGATACTTCAAAAACAGTAGGAATGTATAGAACCAGAATTAACAGTACTGATATAGAGTTTATCATCTATACTGATCTCTTTGTCAGTCATCTCCAGCAACATATTACTTCTCATCATATCCCACGATCCCGTAATAATATTCCATCAATACACTTTTAATTTAGACCTTTAAAAAAATCAATAACTAAGTCGCTCATCCTACGACTTCCCTATAACTATCCGCGTCACATCAATCATCTAAGTGTAAGTGCAATTAAAATCAGGATCGTTATACACATATTATGTCCTTTATACCCTCAATAACTCCATTATTATCAATATATTCAAAATCGACTTGGTTTTATCACTATTCAAACCATAATGCCACATAGGGGCATTTTCGCCATTTCCACATTTATTTCTTTCTCCTCACTATACATTTAAATCAATGATCTTATTATCTTTTTGCTGATATTACCCCTTTCTCATACCAATATCAGCAGTTTAAGGTTTTTTTCGATTTTGACAAAGAAATCCAATAAAATCCATAATTGGATTATTTTGCATGAAATGTAGCTTTACATCATCAATTTCTCTGTCAAATCAATCAATTTCAACTTCTGTTGGTCTATTTTGACTCCTGGTAAAATTTTAGAGGTAGGGGTATTTTGGTCATTTTTGGTCAAAAATATTCTCTCTCCTTAAAATACCTTCAATCGGTGATCTTAAGGTCTATTTAATGATGATATTTCATTCCCCTCCTTTATATCATCACTTTCAGGTCTCAGTTCGATCCGGACAGAAAAGTACTGGTGGGTCCCTCACCGAGTCCATTTCTGTTCCTTACCGACCGACCCTCATTTAGACTATAAAATCACCAGTTTAGGTAACATTCCTGAGCCGTTTTCCTTTTTTAGCATTCCTTATTCCAAAATTGCTCACTCCCTTCTAAACACTTAATTCAATTTGCAATCATTTATTTTCTCTATGTATTCAAACTACACAGTACTACAGGGGATGTTAACCTTTTCAACATATTTTCTGTCCAAAGTATCGACAGATATCAGGCCAACCGTGCTCTGATACCATTAAATCTGTCACAGCCCGTAACCCTATTTTTTCCTTATTCTATACATCTTGTATGGTTGGGCTGTCTGCGATACTTTACTTTTCCTTTATATCTAAACAATTTCATATTAAATTATAATGCGAATTACATCCCCTATCTTACTTCATAAAAAAGTAGTACTGTGAATATGTCTAAATACAGAAAATAAATGATCATACCTTATTAAATAAATCAACCTGTCGCATCGTCCCCAAATGCGCAGTCGAAAATCCTTTTCCTGTTAGAGTCTTGGTCTTCGAAAACCTGAAATGTTAAAATTAAGGGGTGTGCAAACCACGGCTCAATAAGAGAATTATATGCCTCACTTGATACTCAGCTATCTATATGCTGAAAAACTTTTTCATTTTTCCTATGAGCTCTAGGCTCGCATGTAGGAAGGATACTACAGTCGGCTAGGGATGGATGGAGTAAAGTAGGTATTTTGAAATACCTATCTTGTCCCGGAACCTAGAAACAACTGTAGAGAGTAATTTTCTTTTCGTTTGGAATTTAAATCCTTTTTCCTTTTTATTCCATATCGTTTTTATATTCTTTTCAAAATAATGCTTTTATGAAATAAAGCATTTAAATAAAATAACTTGTATTCATATATTCTTTGAAAAGAATATAGTTAAATCATCATCATTTTCATTCAAAACTCATTTCATATTTTACTGTACAACCATAATTAGTACAGTACTTTAAATTGCAAAATCAGCTATTAAATCCTTTTCGTATAACATATATATCATTTAAATCTAATATTCAATTTAAAAATTTAAAATAAGAATATTAGATTTATTTTCCTCCTCTTTCCTTTTTGGAAAACATATCACATATTCATGTCACATATAGTCTAATATTCAATTAAAATCATAGTAAGAATATTAGACTTATAAACTCTTTTTCCTTTTGAAAACATATTACATGTTCATATCACATCTCATATGAAAAATCATCTCGTAGTACTAAAATCAGTATCGAAATAAGCATTATGTAAAATGCTGAAAATCACTTTCATTTAACTTATGACATATCATGTAAAACGTTTACATTTCACGTATCACATATCACATAAAACATTTTCACATATGGAGACTTAGGCACGCACGCCCAGCTCGTCCACTGGGTCGTTACTCATATCATGCTATAGACCCTGAAGGGTATAAATAATCATGTCAGATCTATGGCCATAGTCTATAATTGTCCTCGACGGATCACTGATCAGGTGTCGGCCAGGACTACATATCACATATCACATATTACATGTCACATATCACATATCACATATTACATGTCACATATCACATGTCACATATCACATATTACATGTCACATATCACATATCACATATCAGCATGTTAGGATGCCAACTAGTCTCAAAACCGTATTTTTCATCATCAGAAAACCTTTATGGAATTTATAAAAATAATAATTTCATAATTAAAACCATAAAGGTTATATAATAAATCAAGTGAATATTTAAGAAAATATTTATAAAATATTCACTTTATCCCTTTTTCATCTTTCATTTTATATCACGTATAATTCATATATCGAGAGAATATTTAGAAAACTTTTATAAAATATTCTCTTTATCCCTTTTTCATTTTCCCATTCATATCACATATAATTCATATATCGAAAGAATTTTCGGTGATCTCATTATCACTAATTTCGAAAACATGAATATTTTAAAATGAATTTCGTTATATTCATGTTTTATGAAAAATAATCATTTTCTCGATTTCGTAGTTAGAAATCGTTTCTCGTGAAATAAAATCATTTATTATGATTTTATAAATTTTCTAGAAATTTTCAATAATTTTCAATAATTTTTCGGCAGTATAACGGTTGTCGATTGACTAGCCTCCTGCACGGAAAATACAGTTTATAATTTCCAGCCAGTACTTCATTCCAAATTCCAACCAATCATTCATGATAATGATTTCATAAAATATTTTCATAAAATATTTTGTAATTAAAACATGCAGACTGCATATCTTTACAGTGCTGTACATGCATCCCTTACCTGTTTCAAATCGACGACTGACTCTCGAAGGTCGCGCTCGTGTTCATCTCACCCGATTCCATCGGCTCGGTCATCGAGGGAATTTTCTGGAATTAAAATTCTAAAATTTAGAATTTTTTTCATAATTATTTAAATAAATAAATTATTTAAATAATTCATCACTTTCTGAGATTTCTTACTGATTCCCGTAATTCCCGGGTTTCCGAATTCTCGGTATTTCTCGTAATTTCCGAAATTTTCGAATCCCAAAAATTTCTCTTTTTCTCTTTTCTTTTCTTTTCTTTCTTCTCTTTCTTTTTCTCTTCTTTTCTTTCTTTTCTTTTCTTTTTCTTTTTCTTTTTCCTTTTTCTTTTCTCTTTTTCCTTTTTTCCTTTTCCTGGCCAAACCGGTTCAGACTTGTCAGATCCCCTCATCGCTGGTTCCTCGCTGGCTGCCAGTTCTCCGGCGGTTCAGGCACCCTTCAGCTGGCCGACGTCAAGGGGAAACTATCGGTGGCCTCCGTTCAATCTGGATCTGCAGCACGACGGCGGATCGAGGCGGAATAGATTCGATTTCTTTTTCCTCTTCGCCAGCCCTCCTCCGCCGTTCACCGCGCCTTGGGTGGCCTCCATCCTCTTCCTTTCCCTCAGGCGATGCTTCGATGGCAGTGGCGGTGCTTGGATCGGTCGACACCGCCGTCTTCCATTTTTCCTTTTCTTCCGAGCTTCGCCAGTTTCCTTCCTTCGATTTTCCCTTTTTGCTTTCGTTTCTATTTTCCATCGCCGGCTGCTTCTTCCCTTCATGTCGCCTGCGCCGTCTCCTCTTCCATCACCTTCGATCGGTCGACCGACGGTGGTTGGCTGCCCCTTCTGTTTCCTCTGCCTTTGTTTCCTTAGTTTGAGACAGAAACGGGGTCCCGATCCTGTTTCTGTTTTATTTTTTTTATATATAATTATACTTATATAATTATATATATTATTAGATACCACATATATGTATATAGATATATAGATATATATATATTATATTTAAATCATTTATATATATCTATACAATTTAGTTCCAAATACTATATATATTTCATAAAAATATATAATATACGCATTTTATTTTATTTTATTTGGATTTTCTTAATATCCAATTATTTTCTCCTTTTTCTTATTTAATTTGGATTTCCATTATCCAAATTAAATTTCCTCCTTCATTTCTTACTTCCAATTTATCCAAATTTAAATTCCTCACTTCCTTAATTTCGGGAATTTTAACGATATTCCCATCTCGTAAATAAATTTTATTTATTTACTTTAATTTATTTATTTCCTCGTCTATTTTCTTTAATATTAATTTTCAAAAATAGAAAATTTGCAGTTATCAAATCACATGATTGTGGCTAGATGTAAAATCAAGCTAAACTTGACAAGTGAAATTAATGATACTCAAAGGAGTAAGATGAATCATATGTATTATTTTATTTCCAGTATATAAATGGAAATTGGTTATATATATATATATATATATATATATATCCACCTCGAAATGATAAAAATGGTGGAATGGTATAGATAATGTGAAAATGAATATTGTGGACAATACAGAGTTCAAAAGAAATATGATGATATGGAAGTGATCAATGACTGATTCTCCAATGGGATCACTTTTCCTTTATCAGAATCCTAGATCCTCTAGTGCCATAGTCAGAATATGAGTATGAAAAGGTGAGAATGTATATGTACAGTTCCAATGAGCATTACATGTGATAGGAGTCTTTGAGTTGCCATTTGCTTATGGGAATATAGCAAAAGGCTTTGAGATCCCAAATGTACTGATAGCACCTCTCCGTATTGATATAAATATATGAGCGTGATATGTAAACGCCCCATGATATTGAGAGAGCGTGTGCACGAGATGTGAAAGCTACTGGGACAATTACATACTACCAATTAAACTATGTAATTGATAGTTTTCAAATTATATCGACTTGACACTAATTGAGAAAAATGGATGATGAATAGTATAAATCAGCTATTATGTAAAAAAAGAGTGAAAATAAATAACTCCCGATTTGATAAATGAACTTAGGGAGTATAATTATATGATGAAAGGAATATGTAGTGGTCAAAGGGATTCGGATTATAAAAGCATGCTGGCAGTATTATCTGAAAATTTATCTAAAGGACAAAATTGTAAGTCTACAGAATGTACCACCTTTTGATTTAAGTTAAATTCGGAGGACCGAATTTCTTAATGTGGGGAGAATGTGATAACCGTAAAATTTCTATTGTTTAGTATTGGAAATTAATATTAAAGAAAATAGATATGTTGAAATAAATAAATATAATTATGAGATCGGAATACTAGTGAAAATTTCATGAATTGAGGAAGTGATGAATAAGGAAATTCGGGTGAAGGAAAATTAAATTAGAAATAAGAATAAGGTTGAAATTATGGAAAAATAACGAAGAGAGGAAATTTAATTTGGATAAATTGGAATCCAAATTAAATAAGAAAATGAGAAGTGAATATGAAATATATTTATATAATTATATATTACATAAATGTATTTTTATACAAATACATATGTATTGAAATGCTATATAGTATATATTAATATACATTGGTATATATATGTATATATACTATCTTATAAATTTAAATAATACATATGTATACAAATATAACATCTTATGTATATATATAAATATATATATATATATATATATACACACACATATATAAGAAATATAAATATTAGTTTACATTAAAGTTGAATATATATATTGTAAATACAATATATATTGTATTTCCTACATTTATATAAAGATATATATAAATGTTATTTAATTTAAAGTATGTAAGTTTATATATATGTATATTAGATATATATTTTGTTAATATACAATATATATCCTTATATATATATAATATATATTACAATACTATATATAAAATAATAATATTATATGTATAATATATAGTATAAGTATAATATATATGTATAATTATAACAGAAAATAAAAAAAAAAGTGAAAACGGAGAAGGAAAATAGGGAAGAGCCCGATTTCCCTCCCAGGCGAGGTCGACCACCGTCGGTCGGCCAAGAGAGGAGGAGGGAGAGAGAAAGATGGCTCCAGCGAGGAGAGGAAAAGAAGCCGGTGACTAGAAGAGAAAAAGAAACGGGGGGAAAGAAGGAAAAATCGGAGAGAAACCGACGAAAACAATAAGAGAAAAGGAGAGGAAGGAAACGGCGGTACTGGCCGATCCAGGCACCGCCACCCCACCGTCGATCTCGGCGGAGGTGAGAGGAAGGTAAAGAAGCCATTGGCGATGAAGGAAAACGGAGGAGGAAGGAAGAACGAAGGAGGAGAAGGGCCAAACCTATTCCAGCCAGATCTACCGCCGTGCCGCCGAGCTAGGCTGAAGGGAGGCCAGATCCAGCTTCGTCGCCACCTCAGCCAGTTGTGGAGCCGCCAAACCACTGGAGAACTGACCATTAGAGAAGAACCAGCGACGAGGGGAGGCTGAGCAGTCTGAACCGATCTGATAGGAAAAGAAAAGAAAAAAAAGGAAAAAGAAAAAGAAAAGGAAAAAGGAAAAAGAAAAAGAAAAAGAAAAGGAAAGAAAAAGAAAAAAGGAGGAAAGAAAAGAGAGAAAGAAAAGAAAAGAGGAAAAAAGGAATTTTAGGGAATTCGGAAATTTTCGGGAATTCGAAAATTACGAAAATCCCGAAAATTCAGTAAGAATTACAAAAATTATTTCCGATTATTTAATTAAATAAATTATGGAAAAATTCTAAATTTTAGAAGTTTATTTCCAGAAAAATTTCCTCAATGACCGAACGTTAGAATCAGAAGAGGTGAACACGTGCACGACGTAATGAGGCGGTCACCGACCCGAGACAAGTAAGGGAGACATGTGCAGCCTGTAAGGATATTCGGCACACATGTTTTAAATTATGCATTTAATTTTTATAAATGTTGTTGATACTGATTGGTTAGAAATCTGTGATGATGTACCAGTTGAATTATAAACTGTATTTTTCGTGCAGGAGGCTAGCTAATCGGCTGCCGTTATACTACTGAAAAATTACTGAAAATTACCAAAAAATCACCAAAAATCATAATAAATGATTTGATTTCATGAAAAACGATTTCTAACCACGAAAATTGAGAAATCGATTAGTTTCCATAAAACATGAATATATGGATGATTAATTGTAAAATATTCATATTTTCGAGAATTTGGAAAATGAAATTACCGAAATTTCCTCTCGAGGTGTACATTACACGTAAAACGAGATGGAAGATGAAAAGATACAAAGTGAATATTTTAATCATATTTCTTTAAATATTCACTTGATTTCATAAATAACCTTTATGATTTCAATTGTGAAAATATGTATTTATAGAAAATTTCATAAAGGTTAATTAAAGGTGGAAAACAGTATTTTGAGACTAGAAGGTCTCTGCATGTGTTTACAGAGAAAACATGGCGACGGAAGTGTTGATTTGGAAAATAAATATTTTAATGTTCCATAAATCATAAAAATAATTGATTTGAATCCCGATAACTTTGAAAACCATGTTTTCGATAGAAAGCACGGAAAAATGTGCATATATGTTTTACGGTGAAAAAGGATAGTTATGACCTTTTATATTTTACAATGATGATTTTATAAACTATTTTCACCGTATGGAAAATATGATTTATGCCTTTATGAAATATTTTGAAAAATGTTATTTATTTTATTTATTTCATAAAGGTAAGGATTTATACAAGTAAGCCTTGTGGATAATTGTGAAATGTTTCAAATTACTATGTTTAAAATCCATAAATGTTATGGTACGACTTTATACTGTTTTGAGACTTAGGCCCCAAGTTTCATGCATTGTACTATTACTGTTACTGTCATGTGGCTGATTGACCAGCTAGTCATCAGCATCCCGGATTGTCACGTAGCAAGTGTACACCGAGGACATATTATAGATCATGGCTATGATCTCAGTTACCGATACTGTGTCCTTAGTGGACGATGATAGCATGGTTTACTTGTAGGGTGATGCCTAATCTCACTTACTGATTACTGTCTACTGAAAGGATTTACTGAATCCTATTTACTGTACTGTACTGTTTACTGAACTACTATACTGTTTACTGTTTACTAAGCAAAACCGTACCAAAACACTGTTTTACTGAACTGTATTGTTACTGTTGACTGTTTACTAATATGGTAGCCATTGATTACTGTTTTACTGAACTGAAAGCTACCATTTACTGTTTACTGAATTGAAATCTACCGTATACTGTTTACTGAATTGGTAGCTACTGTTTACTGAATTGGTAGCTACTGTTTACTGTTTATTGACTGAACCGTATCAAGATACTATTTTACTGTTCTGCAAGATACTGTTTTACCGAATAGTACTGTACTGAATATTACTATTTTACTGGATTGTAAGATACGATTTTTGAACTAAAGAGAAATTAATGTTTATTTAAAAAGAATAACATAAAAATTATTTCTAAGATAGAAATAATTACAGAATTGTTTATCCAATAATTTGGATATTTACGAACCACTATACTATCACGTGTTTTTAACTGTACTGAATGAAACATAAGTTAACCATTGTTTTACTACTGAACTGTCACGTGTTCTAAACTATACTGAAGTGAAGAGAAATAAATGGTTTACTCTATGGAAAACGATTATTAAATCTTTTTGAGAACGATTTATATAGTACTCTCTACAGTTACTTCTAGGTTCCGGGACAAGACAGGTATTTCAAAAAACCTGCCTTACTCCTTCCGGATCCCTAGCTGATTGTATTATCCTTCCTACATATAAGCCTAGAGCCTTTTAGGAAGATTTAAAGAAAGTGAAAAAGTTTTTCAACATATAGATAGCTGAATATCAAGTGTTGCATATAACTCTCTTACTGAGCTGTGGTTTGCTCACCCCTTGATTTTAACATTTCAGATTTTTGAGGACTGAGAGTCTAATATCTAAGGATTTCGGCTGTGCAGTTGGCGACGATGCGACAGCTTGATTCACTACATGAGGTACGATCATTTATTTTTCGTATTTAGACTTATCTACAGTACTACTTTCTTGGGAATTAAGATAGGGGATGTAATTCATGTTATAATTTCATATGAAATTGTTCAAATGTAAATGAAAAGTAAAGTATCGCAGATAGCCCAACCATCTAAATGGTGTAGTAATATGTGTATTACTGTGTTACTGGACTGTTACAGCAGTGGATTGAGCTTGCATGTTTTCATTTGCCTATGTGGCGAATTAACATCGCCCATTGTGGCTCTCACACTGAGCTGATTTGGGGGGTCGCCCATAAAATATTTCTCTTTAAAAACAAGAGATGGCCTATTTAGCTTGACCAAATTCAAAACAGTTTATCAAACTAATGCATGTCTCAAACCAAATCATTTCTCAATATTTTTACAACATTTTTCTCCACAAGACATGCATTTCACTTCACATACTACTCCCTTACCTGGTCTTACAAAACCGAGCTTTCCGGTTGCGTCTACCGAAATCGTACTTCTCGGTTGTAAAATAATTTTACCAACTCATTAGCTTAATTTTCCTTTTTATATTAAGCTATGATTTATATCAAAATACAAATATAAATAAGTCTCATAGCTAAAATGGCTATTCTTCATGCCATTTTCTCTTTTTTCTTCCTCTATGGCCGAATGGCCTTTATTTAATTAAAGATCATTGTTTTATTTTTGCACAATATAAATGTGCTACTTTCTTCCTTGACATTTTCCATCATTTCAGAAATAAAATTTAATATTTTATTTCCTTTATCTCTTATACAATCGGCAGCACAACATTCATCTTGTGTAAAAATAGGTTCTAGTCAAGGTTATGGTTCTATTCTTTTTCTTATCTTTAGCCTTCATATTTGACTTTCTTACCTTGACAAATTAACACAAATTTTAGCCTTTTATTCTTTCCTTTTTACACGCCACACTCAGCCACTTTCTTTCCCTCGTAATTTCAAATCCCTCATGCATTCTTTCTTCATTCTCTTTCCTGTCACCTAGCCCTCATTTTTAACTATTATTTTGAGCTTCTCCCATTCGGTCAGCCATAACAATTTATCTCTTTTTTTCATTTAATTTTCTGCCTTCCTTTTCCTTCTTATTTTACGTTTCACTCAACCATTTTCCTCTTCCTCTCTAAGTTTCACTCCACTTAGCCACTATTGTTGACTATTTATTCCTTAAGTCATTTTCTCACAACTTAGTCTTCCTTCTTTCTTTCTTCTTCATTTCCATGCATTTTTCCAGCCAACTTTTATTGAGTTTTACCTCATCTTCTCTTCATCCGGCCAGCAGCAATTACTCCTTTCACATTTTCATTCGGCTTTTCCTTTACTCTTTCTTTTCTTTGTTTTCGGTTCTAACCGCTACCTATTCAGTTTTCCACGCTTTATTTTATGTTTTCAGACCATTAACACTATGTTCAAACCTTAATTTATCAAGATCAAATCCCATATATTTCTATATTTTCCTTATGTTTAATTTTGCTTCTTATCCTTCACGGCACACACTCATAGCAGCAGAATTTTCTGCTCGATTTATTCACATTATTAGCGTCACCAACAACATAGAAATTCAACCATACTAATTAATATATCATCACTATAAACCAAGAATTAAATACATGAACATTGGCTGAAAATTCCTTACCTTTGTTTGATCGAACTAACTCAACTCAAGGTTTGTTTTGTTTCCTCCCATGTCAATCCTCCTTTTCTTGGCTCTTAGAGGATTTTAAGGTGAAAGGAAGGTTTTTAAGGAAGGTGTAAATGCTTAGCTAGTAATGGATGAAATGTTTGATGAATGAGAAGGAAGAAACATGAATAAATAGAGCAAGAGTGAACTGAAAAATAGAAAATTATAGAGCAGCAGAGTAGCATCGGTAGAGGAAGAATTTGGGTGGAGTTTGATCCACTTTAGTCTTCTATTTCTCCATATCAACCAATAAGGTTTGTCACCTAGCTAATTATTCCATTTCCTCATTAATTCCTTGTCTTTTAGAGCATTAATTCATGAAGAATTTAACTGCACACATGAGACAAATATGAAAGAGCATTAAAACGGTTAGAAAAGTGCAGCAAAAGAACGACAACAAGTCATTCTTCCTACACGTTATTGACTTATTTGCCTCTCTTGATGTATCCTTCATCCAATAGAATCCTTCACATGTTAGACTTTAACATCATCCTACTCTAAACATCATTTAAATTGTATTTTGATTCTCATGAAATTTCTTTTTTGCCGTGTAACATAACTAGCAGCTATATATAGGTGGCGTAAAAGCCACTTTGTTTGCTACATGGTTTTTAGCTCATGTTTCCATCTCTTATAATTACATTTGTTTGTATTTCATGCCATGAAATATCACTTTCATTTTTAAAATTTCAGATTTGTTTTCTTCCTTTGTTTTTTACCTTCAATCAATCATTTAATATTCATTCCACCTCTTATACACCATATTATAAATTATAAATCCAATAATTAAAAATGAAAAGTGGAAATCCACATTCAATATTTATTTAAGTCCATTAAATAATTTATTTCCACTATCAATCATTTACAATTATGGTGTACAGTGTAACAAATTCGGGTCTCACATTAGTTACCTGCATAAAATTCACAAGTAATATCCAGCTCATGCTTCTCACAATAGTAGTTGATTATATTCTAGCATTTCTATGACCAAGTTCACCATTACACTTTCTTCTAATGAGTCTAAACTTTCTTCATAACCTAAGTCCATTTCCAAATCATAACATTTCATTTTATGGTTTATATCTTCTTACTTAGTCACTTGTTCATGCTATTCAATCATATATCTATACTGTAAGATCCGATTTTTACACTACTGTAGAGTCTAAATTCATAAAATTGATAATGGAAATTAAATAAATAATGAATGTTAATTTCCAAAAAGATGAAAGCTCCTTCGGCGGGCGCGTACCATAAAGAAACGGCTCGCCGATTGGCGAGTAAAGTATGTGTGCTCATCAATGCTGATGGCGAGTTGGACGAGAGTGTGGTCGCACAGGCGTGTTCGCCAACTTGTGAGATGAATCAGGGCATGGTTGGCGAGTTGAGCCATGCCAGGTGATGGCCCGAAAAGGGCGAGAACTTGTGATCGCCACACAGAGGACAAGGAGTAGCCCCATGGCTGGCGAACTGATTAGTGTGGCGAGTTGATTGTTTTCCTTATTTGTTTGGCGAGTAGTTTAGTTCGCCAACTTCGTGGATAAGTGATGGCCGCTTGTGGCGAGGACTTGGAAACGCCAATGCATTTGGCGAGTAAAGTGGTCGTCCAGATAGATGGGAAAATGAAAACAGAATTCAACCTAACAGCCAAAATTGACTTGTAAGTGATACGGTTGAAGACAATTAATGGTGAAGAGGTTGAAGTCAGTAAGGAATTTACCTGATTGGTTGAGGAAGTAAACAAAGGCTGCAGTAGAAGAAAAAGCCGTGTGAAAGGGAGACTTCCACGCCACTTTGTGCTTCAGTTTTCTTCATGCATTAAAGGCATGAAGGACGTGAACAATGATGAAGGAAACAGGATAAGGGACAGGCAGTGGCTATCGATTGGCTGAGAATGTTTATATAAGCAGAGACAATTGATGAAAAACGAGTTAGCCAATTTCAGTTTCTTCACGAGAGCTATTTCCCTGTTTCTTCCATTTCTCTGCCATGTTTGATCTACTGAGTTTCACTCTTCAGTTGGCTAAACCAGTAAACATGCTTATAAAACCTTTCTTTCTTAGCCTGGTGAGCTGAAGGAATAAGCAAATAGAGGCCAACATGAGACAGAAAAACAACGTGTTTTGGAAGTGCAGTTGGTTGAGGTGAGTTTCATATTTTCTGAGGTGTTCTTGATGTTCACTGATAGATTTCTATGTGTTATGCAGTAATAAACATAGATACAGTCTTAGTTTTAGTTAGATCCTTGGAAAATAGGAAAACAAGGAAAATTATGGAACAGGTGACGACAAGGGCGACTACAGTGATCGCCCATGTTGAAAATAGTAATCGCCAATGAGGCGAATAGATATTAAGTACTCGCCAAGGAAAGTTTGTGGGCGAGAACGCCGAATTCTAGTGATATGAATTCAAGGGCGAGCTCAAACGCAGAGACGTTGGGCGAATAGGTTTACGAGCAAACTCCACAATTGAGCCAATGTAGGCCTCGTGAGTTGAATGTTGGGCGAACTCACAAAACACGGTGTGTTATGGCGGGCGAACTGCCACGTTGAAGCCATTTGGTGAATGGCGAGCTCGTCTGGGCGAGCTAATTGGTACTCTGTGGGGCGAGTAGTTATTTGATTTATTCTCGCCACGTAATATATAAAGAAAATATTAATGAAATATATATATATATAATTTGCAGCCGATAATTGGGAATAGCTATGGGCGAACATAGTGCTGGGTGAAGCAAGGCTTCGTTGGACCAGGTAAGGGAAGTGTGTGTGAAGTGATGCATGTCCTGTGGAGTAAATTTTATGAAAACATTAAGTTAAATGTTTTGTTTTCTGACATGCATGATTTTAAGAAGTTAATTGATAATTGTTTGATCGCGGGCGAGCTGATAGCCGCCTTTTGCTGTTTTGTTGGGTGAAATGATACAGGGCGGGCGAGCGCTTTGTATGTTTTATGTTGGGCAAGCCCTTTGTGATTTATGTTGGGTGAATTGGTATTGGCGGGCGAACCAATCCCTTTTATACGTTTTAAACTCATTTCTATTTTTTTAAAGGGCGGGCGAACTTTCTTAATAGAAAGCTATAAGTTAAGCCAAATGGCGAGCTCTCTTTTATGAGAACTGGGCGAGTGCCCTTGTTTTAAAGAGTAATACGGGTAAAGCCATAGTCGGGCGAACCCTTTTTAATGAGTTTGGGCGGGCGACCCTTGTTTTAAATGAAAAGCGGGCGAACTTTTATCAGCCAGCCGTACTTGTGTTTTTAAAACTATGAGGCGGGCGACTATTATTCGCTGTCTTGTCGAGTTAGCCATGGGCGAGCTGCTTCCATGGGCAAGCCATATCGGGCGAGCTGACCATGGGCAAGCAGGTTTTAAAACTTGAGATTATGGGCTGTTTTGGTGTTTTATTGTTTTATAAGAAATCAAATCATTTTGTGGAAATGATATATGAGATATAAAAGTTGATTTTGAGACTTTAGGCCCTGAGTTCATGCGTTGCTAGTGCGTGACCTACCTGGGGCGGTGGCTCGGTCAATGGACCAATGAGTGCACCTCAGGGCGTCACAGGGCTGATGGACCCGCCAAGTCATCAGCGGTCTCGAGGTCACTTGGCAAGTGGACCCGAGAACCCCTTTAGATTATGGCCATAGATCTGAGATAGCCGTGAGGGGCGATGGCCTACGGGTGCACCCCAAAAGCGGCAGGTTTCGTTCTCCCAAGGTGGAGGAGGAACGATGATAGCATGATTTATTTGTTGCCTAGTCTCAACTTATCAGTTTCTATTTACTGTGAGGATTTGTTGAAATCCTCGATAGTGTTTACTACATTTTAAAGTAAACTGTTAGTCGGTGATTTAATGGTGTTTTAAGAGAGTTGTTTACTATATATCCATTGTCTTTTCTACTGGGTTATTGTTAAGAAAAGAACAAATGAGTTGTGATATATAGTTTTGCTTTATTTAAAGCAGCATATGTTTCCTTTACTGAGCGTATGAATCGCTCACCCCTTTGTTTTAACTCCACAGATAAGAAGTACACGGAGTCGAGAGAATTAGTTCTCAGATGGGTATAGCTATGCTTAAAGCACTGAGGCATGGCACGTTAAACGTGACAGGTACGGTCTTTCCTCTTTTACATTTCAGACATGTGTATACAGTACTACCTTAGTGCAATAAAGGTTAATAGGGGATGTCAGATGTAAGGAATAATGAAAAGAAATTTCATATTCCATAATTAATAGATAAATGTTTATCATTTATCACTATTACTGTTGAATGTTAATGGCATCGCAGACAGCCCAACCGGTAAAGTTGTATGGAAATACGTTGAAAATGTGGTAACGGGATGTTACAGATTTAATGGTATCAGAGCTTGGGTTGGTCTGATGTCTGTTGATGCCTTTAGCATGGGAAGTGTTGAGAAAGGTTAACATCCCCTGTAGTACTGTATAGTCTGAATGTATAGAGGAGTCGAATGACTGTGAAATGAATTAAGTGGTGAAATATGATGAAAGTTGACTAATTAGGTGTTACTAATAGAGATAGTAATCCGGAAATTTTGCATGAGATAGGCGATCTTATCATCATTATGTCGGGTCTATTCGATAAGGTACAGTGAGGAACTCGGTGAGGGCCCCACCAGGACTTCTCTGTCCATATCGAATTAAGATCCTGAAAATGATGATATTGAGATAAAAAGGGGTAATATTAGCATATAAGTTCTAAGATCGCGTGTTTGGAGTTATACTGATGAGAGAGAGAATTAAAGGGGAATTTATGAATATACTCCTATATTGACAGGTTTTCTTTCGAAGTTATAAGGGATTGAATGGATTTAAAATACAAATTGATGGTGAAATAGTATGAGTATTTGATGGTATAAAGGATGAATTCTACTGTGGACCCCACTGATATATTGATAAGTAATGCGACCCAGAGTATAAGTTATGAGAGGTCGCGAGATAGTCATACTTGTTGTGGATTTTGGGGTTTGAATTTAAAGTGAATTGGGTGAGAAATGATGTAAACTGGTTATATATACTCCTTATGTTTTAGGAGAATGGATATTAGTAGTGACTTGACATTTGAGGAAGTCAAGTGTTTGAGTTTGTGGATGAGAAAGAAAACCTTGAGGTAGGCGAACTCGAGCACGGTTGGAAGAACCGGGCATCGAGGTGATCGCCAAAGAGGATAGTATGGATGAGTAGCGATGTCACAGCAATCGTTGTCGATGGGCCTAAAAAGGGGGTTGCCATGGCCGGTTGGGCTGGTCCGTTACGATATCCATAGAACCGTGGTATTATGAGATTTATGAGAAATACTCGATGGGCGAGAACTACATTGGGATAGCTCGCCAATGGGCGTGCAAATGTATGATCGCCAACGGTGTGGGCGAGTTAGATGATGGCGAGAACTAACACTAGTCCGCCAATATAACTTGAATTGCTAAAAAGGGGCAAGGATACTGATCACCCAAATAATTTTAATGATGATCGCCCAAAGAGTATGGTGAGTAAGCTGATCAACAAATTTTGGTGTAAATCATAGCAAAGTGGCGAGAAGAGCGATCGCCAATGATATGAATCAAAGCAATGTGGTGAATAGAATAAAAGCTGTAATCGCCAAGAAAATGAAATGTCTCGTATTTGCCAAATGATAAAGTTGGCATCGAGATTTAGTTGACAAGCTTAGAGGTTGGTGAATTGAAATAGGAATTGTTTGTAAGTTCTTACCAGTGAATCAGTAGAGCTTGAGAAATTACTTTGAGAGATTGATAAGTAAAGAATTAAACTAGTTTGTTATAACTGGTGAAAACGAAAACTTTACCGTTTAAAAAAAAAAATGGGAGTACTACTCTCTACAGTCGCTTCTAGGTTCCGGAACAAGTATGGTATTCTAAAATACCTATCATATTCTATCTGGATCCCTAGCCGACTGTAGTATCCTTCCTATTTGTGTGCCTAGAGCCAACTAGGATGATTTTAAAGAAAATAAATATGTATATTAGAGACGTGAGGTCTCAACTGATTAAGTAGACGTTAAAATTGTCTGAGTAAAAGATTTTACTACTTAAGTAAGGTTAAAGTGTGCTTATTGGGGTATAAAATTTATGAGTTTTACCCGTACAGCACAAATAAATTGTTGAAGAGGTTATGGAATTTGCTACCTTATTGATCCAATACTTAATTGGGAGAAAGTAGAAGTGAATGGGTATGTGTGAATACAGTATTCGAAATGGTTATGAGATAGTGACAGTAAAAGTACCATATTAAGTGGAAAAACGATAGTGGTGATGAATGTAAAAAAAAAAAAAAAAAAAAGAAATTGTCTTGAGAAGACAAGTCATATAATGACTAGGGAACACAAGTTATGAGGTAGTTCCCAAGTATATGAATAAATGTGATTTCCTCTGATCATGATGTAGATATGACTGGAATTAATGACAAGCCATGAAAGTGTCATACTCAGAGGAGCAGATACAAGAAGTACTGCTAATCTCGAAAATGATCACTAGAGATAAGAGAAGTGATCGAGGGGAAAATGATTACCGAGACGTAATCGGTGACTAATATTAAGGTCTGCAAAAGAAAAGTCGTCATAGATTAATCATGAAACAATCACTGTGAGATAGTGAAGAATCCGAAAGAACCATGATGTTATAGAAGTGATTATGGTTTCGGGATATATTAAGTGCCTTAGTCGATATACATTGGTGGAAACAGAGAGGAAGTATGTGAAGTTCCAGTGAGTGGGTACTTGTGATAGGGATCCCTGATTTGCCGTATGCTTTGAGAGAATAGCAAGAGGCTTTGAGATTCCAAACTTTTACTGATTTGCACCGCCTCAGATGGATATAGATATCCGAGCGCATTGTGTGGACGCTCCGGGATATATTGAGAGCGAGTGCGTGGTATTTTAGCGACTACTGGGACAATTACATACGAATGATTAAAATTTTAATCGACCAGCACTAAATGAGATGATAAGTGATAAATAGTATAGATGAGTTACTAACTCTCAAGGAGGATAAAGACTTGAGGGAGTGTAAATTGGTTTGAGAGAAGACACCCGAGGTTCTTCAGGACCTTGAGAAAATTCGGGATGGACGACCCATGAGTGAGGTGATTGCTCAACACCGTATAACATGTTGTGAGATTTGGGCGAACAAGGTGGTCGCCAACTCACTTGAGAGAATAATCCTAGAGCGCGGGAGAGCGCCAAAGGGATGATTATTGATAGCCTCAAGAGACGGGCAGTACTCTTAGAGACTATGAGGAATATAAAAAGATATTCGTGGTCTCATATTGGAGACGAGATTAAATAAGAGTTGAGAAGGTGATAAGGAAGAAAAATACCTATATTAGAGGTACTTCCTATACTCAGTGAAAAATTGAAAGAGTAAAATGCTATCTGGATAGTTGTGGATATATTAGTAAGTCTGCTCATTCCTTGATTTTGGAATTTGTTGAGCTAATTAATGCCTTGGCCGGATCATGTGTCAGGGAAATGGTGAGGTTTTATAGTATTCCAGTGAGCATTATAGTTGATAGGGAGTCCGGCTTCGTATCTCAGTGATGAGAGAGATTACAGGAATCTATGGGATCCCGATTGAGTTTCGCACCGCAGTTTATCCGCAGACTGAGAGACAGTCCGAGCGTATGAGATGGACGCTCGAGGATATGGTGTGAGCAGGTGCAGTTGATTTTACAGGCTCCTGGGATAATCCTCTACCCTGGCAGAGTTTGTTGATAATAATGGCCACAAGAGAGTATAGACATAGCACTTGAAGGAGGTTATTTAGCAGACGATATAATCCACGATAGCATGCGAAATGGGAGACCGAAAACTATTTTCGACTTGATCGAACAGACTTCTTGAGATATACAAGAGGTTATGGTTATGTATATTAAGGTCTCACCATTGAGATGCATAGTAAGAGGGAAATCGAGTTTCCGATGTATTGGATCGTCGGAGATCTTAGATCATATGAAAGACGTGCACTACCACTCGAGTTGCCAGGAGTGCACAATGTGTTCCATGTTTCAATAATGAGAAAGTATTATCCATATCCTTCTCACGTGATTCGAAATGAGTCCTAGAGATTAGAGAGGACATGAATGACGTTGAGAAATTGATACGGATTCTGGATAGGAAAGATAAATTGCAGTGATAAAGTGCTGTGATCTAAGATCATGTTATGGCTAAAGTGCGTTGATGGTATCATATTAAGAATAAGGCAACTTAAAAATTTAAAAGCCTTATGCATGAGAACTATCCAGAGTTTCTTCACTGATAGGTATGGTTGAAATTTGGAGGACCAAATTTCTTAAGGTGGGGAGAAATGTAAGATCCGATTTTTACACTACTGTAGAGTCTAAATTCATAAAATTGATAATGGAAATTAAATAAATAATGAATGTTAATTTCCAAAAAGATGAAAGCTCCTTCGGCGGGCGCGTACCATAAAGAAACGGCTCGCCGATTGGCGAGTAAAGTATGTGTGCTCATCAATGCTGATGGCGAGTTGGACGAGAGTGTGGTCGCACAGGCGTGTTCGCCAACTTGTGAGATGAATCAGGGCATGGTTGGCGAGTTGAGCCATGCCAGGTGATGGCCCGAAAAGGGCGAGAACTTGTGATCGCCACACAGAGGACAAGGAGTAGCCCCATGGCTGGCGAACTGATTTAGTGTGGCGAGTTGATTGTTTTCCTTATTTGTTTGGCGAGTAGTTTAGTTCGCCAACTTCGTGGATAAGTGATGGCCGCTTGTGGCGAGGACTTGGAAACGCCAATGCATTTGGCGAGTAAAGTGGTCGTCCAGATAGATGGGAAAATGAAAACAGAATTCAACCTAACAGCCAAAATTGACTTGTAAGTGATACGGTTGAAGACAATTAATGGTGAAGAGGTTGAAGTCAGTAAGGAATTTACCTGATTGGTTGAGGAAGTAAACAAAGGCTGCAGTAGAAGAAAAAGCCGTGTGAAAGGGAGACTTCCACGCCACTTTGTGCTTCAGTTTTCTTCATGCATTAAAGGCATGAAGGACGTGAACAATGATGAAGGAAACAGGATAAGGGACAGGCAGTGGCTATCGATTGGCTGAGAATGTTTATATAAGCAGAGACAATTGATGAAAAACGAGTTAGCCAATTTCAGTTTCTTCACGAGAGCTATTTCCCTGTTTCTTCCATTTCTCTGCCATGTTTGATCTACTGAGTTTCACTCTTCAGTTGGCTAAACCAGTAAACATGCTTATAAAACCTTTCTTTCTTAGCCTGGTGAGCTGAAGGAATAAGCAAATAGAGGCCAACATGAGACAGAAAAACAACGTGTTTTGGAAGTGCAGTTGGTTGAGGTGAGTTTCATATTTTCTGAGGTGTTCTTGATGTTCACTGATAGATTTCTATGTGTTATGCAGTAATAAACATAGATACAGTCTTAGTTTTAGTTAGATCCTTGGAAAATAGGAAAACAAGGAAAATTATGGAACAGGTGACGACAAGGGCGACTACAGTGATCGCCCATGTTGAAAATAGTAATCGCCAATGAGGCGAATAGATATTAAGTACTCGCCAAGGAAAGTTTGTGGGCGAGAACGCCGAATTCTAGTGATATGAATTCAAGGGCGAGCTCAAACGCAGAGACGTTGGGCGAATAGGTTTACGAGCAAACTCCACAATTGAGCCAATGTAGGCCTCGTGAGTTGAATGTTGGGCGAACTCACAAAACACGGTGTGTTATGGCGGGCGAACTGCCACGTTGAAGCCATTTGGTGAATGGCGAGCTCGTCTGGGCGAGCTAATTGGTACTCTGTGGGGCGAGTAGTTATTTGATTTATTCTCGCCACGTAATATATAAAGAAAATATTAATGAAATATATATATATATATAATTTGCAGCCGATAATTAGGAATAGCTATGGGCGAACATAGTGCTGGGTGAAGCAAGGCTTCGTTGGACCAGGTAAGGGAAGTGTGTGTGAAGTGATGCATGTCCTGTGGAGTAAATTTTATGAAAACATTAAGTTAAATGTTTTGTTTTCTGACATGCATGATTTTAAGAAGTTAATTGATAATTGTTTGATCGCGGGCGAGCTGATAGCCGCCTTTTGCTGTTTTGTTGGGTGAAATGATACAGGGCGGGCGAGCGCTTTGTATGTTTTATGTTGGGCAAGCCCTTTGTGATTTATGTTGGGTGAATTGGTATTGGCGGGCGAACCAATCCCTTTTATACGTTTTAAACTCATTTCTATTTTTTTAAAGGGCGGGCGAACTTTCTTAATAGAAAGCTATAAGTTAAGCCAAATGGCGAGCTCTCTTTTATGAGAACTGGGCGAGTGCCCTTGTTTTAAAGAGTAATACGGGTAAAGCCATAGTCGGGCGAACCCTTTTTAATGAGTTTGGGCGGGCGACCCTTGTTTTAAATGAAAAGCGGGCGAACTTTTATCAGCCAGCCGTACTTGTGTTTTTAAAACTATGAGGCGGGCGACTATTATTCGCTGTCTTGTCGAGTTAGCCATGGGCGAGCTGCTTCCATGGGCAAGCCATATCGGGCGAGCTGACCATGGGCGAGCAGGTTTTAAAACTTGAGATTATGGGCTGTTTTGGTGTTTTATTGTTTTATAAGAAATCAAATCATTTTGTGGAAATGATATATGAGATATAAAAGTTGATTTTGAGACTTTAGGCCCTGAGTTCATGCGTTGCTAGTGCGTGACCTACCTGGGGCGGTGGCTCGGTCAATGGACCAATGAGTGCACCTCAGGGCGTCACAGGGCTGATGGACCCGCCAAGTCATCAGCGGTCTCGAGGTCACTTGGCAAGTGGACCCGAGAACCCCTTTAGATTATGGCCATAGATCTGAGATAGCCGTGAGGGGCGATGGCCTACGGGTGCACCCCAAAAGCAGCAGGTTTCGTTCTCCCAAGGTGGAGGAGGAACGATGATAGCATGATTTATTTGTTGCCTAGTCTCAACTTATCAGTTTCTATTTACTGTGAGGATTTGTTGAAATCCTCGATAGTGTTTACTACATTTTAAAGTAAACTGTTAGTCGGTGATTTAATGGTGTTTTAAGAGAGTTGTTTACTATATATCCATTGTCTTTTCTACTGGGTTATTGTTAAGAAAAGAACAAATGAGTTGTGATATATAGTTTTGCTTTATTTAAAGCAGCATATGTTTCCTTTACTGAGCGTATGAATCGCTCACCCCTTTGTTTTAACTCCACAGATAAGAAGTACACGGAGTCGAGAGAATTAGTTCTCAGATGGGTATAGCTATGCTTAAAGCACTGAGGCATGGCACGTTAAACGTGACAGGTACGGTCTTTCCTCTTTTACATTTCAGACATGTGTATACAGTACTACCTTAGTGCAATAAAGGTTAATAGGGGATGTCAGATGTAAGGAATAATGAAAAGAAATTTCATATTCCATAATTAATAGATAAATGTTTATCATTTATCACTATTACTGTTGAATGTTAATGGCATCGCAGACAGCCCAACCGGTAAAGTTGTATGGAAATACGTTGAAAATGTGGTAACGGGATGTTACATATACTCATGCAAGAATTCAACAATTCTATAATTCATCTTTACTATAGTCTAGATGCTATTCTCTATATTAGGTTACATCCCATCTAAATACTGAATCAAAAACAGCCTGAATTAATATTAAATACAAAAGAAAAGTATGTATACCCAAAATGTTCACAAAATCTCCTTGGAGAGTTGGGATATATTTCAGGCTTGGGACTATTCGGAAAGCTCCGAAATACTCCCCCAACTCTATGCTCAATCTGAAAAATTTAAATAGCGTTTAATGAGCAAGGTTCAGTAAGTTATTTATATAAGTGCAGAGTTAGAATTATACTATTATAATGCAATGCATGATGTAATGTGAAGAGAATTTACTATCAATCATTCTCTTATTCATCATGTAACATATGTCTGTTATGTTCTCAAACTCAATTCAACTATACCTCAACATGTCATGAGATGTCTAAGTCATGAAATCATAATATGACTTTTAACATATAACTATATATGAAGTGATTGCAGTCTTAAAATATATAATACATATTCTTTTAAAACATGTTCAAGACATGCGAAAATATCAATACTTTTTAGTTTTTCTTTTAAGACATGCATGAAGTATGCAAGCTTTTTTTTCATTTCATGTCACATATACTTTTTGAAGCATATTTCATGTCACATATGCTTTTCTTGAAACATATTTCATGTCACATATGCTTTTTGAAACATATTTCATGTCATATATACTTTTTGAAGCATATTTCATGTCACATATGCTTTTTGAAACATATTTCATGTCACATATACTTTTTCATGTGTTATAAAACTATATTGAGTTTAGAGTTCATTTCCGTTTTAAAACCATACTCTAAACTTCATTTCAAATCATTTGAGACTAGGCTAAATCCCTATTTCACTATCAATAAAGGCTTAGATCACTGTAGCTAGCAGTGAAAAATCATATCATCGTCCCCTGGAAACCACTAGGGCGCTATCTATGGCCGTAGATCTCATGTCTCTCAGCCCCACTGATCAGGTGAGACTTAGACCTGTCCACGACTGTTGTCAGACAAGCATCTATGCCTAATGAGTAATCTCCAATCAGGCGGCTTCCATTATGCTTTATTGAATTTAATTTCTAAGGGTGCCTATAGTCTCATAAAACATTTAACTATTCTCTTGAAAATAGTTCCAAGTACGTAATATATTTCCTTAAATTTATTTACATATATATACGTACATAAAGTATTCTTATAAACACGATAAGAATAAATCATTTCGAGCTTCATGTATAGTAATAAGGCATGCTTATTGGCAACAAATTCAGGAAAATGAAATGAAAACCGTAAAATGGAATGCTCATGGGTTGCATGAATGTTTATCATTTCATCTCATGGTGTCTATGAGTCTATACCATATCGATTCATTTTTCGGTTTATATCTCACTTCTATGGTACTTTATCAAGTCTAATATCGTACCTACATTTCATTTCGTTATATCCAATCTCTAGGTATTCAATTCATTTAATCGTAAGATTCAATCCTATACAGGATAATCCTACTTCTACGTTATATAAACGTCTTACCTAACGCGAGGTAGCTTCAGCGTGCGTCGAGGTTTACTAGGTCGTGTTCGTCGTCTTTTTGGTGCACTATACATTCACAAGGAAATTTGACTTAATAAAGTCTAGCCCAAGTTTTCTATATACTTATGTAATTTAAATACTAACTTAATATATATATATATATATATTCATATATATATATATATATATGTACACACTTAACATTGATGTATTTCAATTTCTCAAATCGAATTATCTCATCTTCCTACCTCTCTCTCTATATATTTGCATTATACTTCCATATATATATATATATATTTCCTTTCTTTCTAATTCTTTTTCCTTTCTTTTCATTTCTTTTCTTTTCTTTGTCTCTTACCATGTCTTCAAGTAAGTAACATATATATATATATATATAAATTCAACACTAATATAATAATAACTCTTAAATCTAATTCTCTCATCTTCTTATATTTATATGTATATATATGCACTACTATGCATACACATTTTTATATATATATATATATATATATATTCCTTTCTTTTAAATTCCTCTTCTTTCTTTTAATTTCTTTTCCTTTTCTTTTATCTCTTTCCCTTTTCTTTAATTTCTTTTCTCATTTCCTTACCTTATTTTTGACTAACCATCTTGTAGGAACACCCTCCACAGCAGCCTCTAACACCTCGTGAACAGCCCTTGAACGTCGGTTGTAACCACCACCAAAGGCCACCTGTTTTGGCCCTTGAAAGCCCTTCGTTTGGGGGTTGGAAACACCCAACTAAGTCAACAATGCCTTCTCCGTTCTAATTCAATTTTTAAGGGCCACGATATTTTGCTTTTTTTTTATGCCTATACTTGTATCCTTTCTAGCCAAAGTCTCCTGTTCCAGCCCCTTTTTCTTTGCAACAGAATGCCATACACGAGACCCTTTGAAATCATTCTTCCTATCCTTGTTTCCTATCCTCAAATGGCATCCTTGAAAATTACAGCAGTGCCCACCTTGTTGCTACAGCGTCTGTCCTTATTTTGTGTCATCGTTCCTCTGTTTCTCTCCACTCAGATTCGCTCAACAAGACAAGACGGATGAAGGAAAGGAAGGTGCATTCAGTGTGTGGTGAGAATGGATTGTCGTGTGAGGTAAGGACCAGTAAGGAGGAGCTGCGAGGTTAGGCTGAAATGGGAAGGTTTCTTGGGAGTGAACAGTAGCAAGCTTTGTCACGACCCGTGACCACATTTCTTACCTTATTGTACACAACTTAACTGGTTGGGCTGTCTATGATACTTCACTTGTACTGACTGTTAAACAATTTTACATAGCATTATTTATATTATACACATCCCCTATCGAAATTAATCAGATAAGCAGTACTGTTGACATGTCTAAATACAGAAAATAAATGATCATACCTCAATTAACTCAGTCAGTCTGTCATATTATCCTTCGTGTACAGCCAGGATCCACAAATCACTGAACTCACAATCATCAAAACCTGAAATGTTTAAAATTAAGGGGTGAGCAAAACCACGGCTCAGTAAGAGAATTATATGCCTCACTTGATACTTAGCTTCCTATATGCTAAAAATCTTTTTCATTTTTCCTATGGGCTCTAGGCTCGCATGTAGGAAGGATACTACAGTCGGCTAGGGATCCGAATGGAGTAAGGTAGGTATTTTAGAATACCTATCTTGTTTCGGAACCTAGAAGCAACTGTAGAGAGTGATAAATTTCTTTCCGTTTGAAATTTCAATCATTTTCCTTTTTAATTCCATATCATTTTCATATTCTTTTCAAAATAATGCTTCTACGAAATAAAGCATTTAAATAAAGTAACTAATATTCATATATTCTTTGAAAAGAATATTAGTTAAATCCTCATCATTCTTATTTAAACTCATTTCATATTTTACTGTACAATCATAATTAGTATAGCACTTTAAATAGCAAAACAAGCTATTAATTCCATCCCGTATAACATATAAATCATTTATTATCTATTATTCAATTTAATAATTAAAATTAAAATAAGAATGTTAAAATCTATTCCACTTATCACATTAGCAAAGCAGCAAGCACTTCGGTAGATTAGTCACTATACACGTCGATAATTCGATTACTAACACATCGGAACTCGTGTAGCACTTAGTTCCCGAAGGACTCTAGAGGTGGCCCACACAGTACAGAAATCGAGTCTTTACTCGTTTTGGCCTTTAGGACTTAGACTGATTACTAACACATCGGAACTCGTGTAGCACTTAGTTCCCGAAGGACTCTAGAGGTGGCTCACACGGTACAAAAATCGAGTCTTTAGTCGTTTTGGCCTTTACATCAAAACTCGTGTAACACTTAGTTCCCGAAGGACTCTAGAGGTGGCTCACACGGTACAGAAATCGAGTCTTTCCTCGGTTTGGCCTTTACATCAAAACTCGTGTAGCACTTAGTTCCCGAAGGACTCTAGAGGTGGCTCACACGGTACAGAAATCGAGTCTTTGCTCGGTTTGGTCTTTACATCAAAACTCGTGTAGCACTTAGTTCCCGAAGGACTCTAGAGGTGGCTCACACGGTACAGAAATCGAGTCTTTGCTCGGTTTGGCCTTTACATCAAAACTCGTGTAGCACTTAGTTCCCGAAGGACTCTAGAGGTGGCTCACACGGTACAGAAATCGAGTCTTTGCTCGGTTTGGCCTTTACATCAAAACTCGTGTAGAACCTAGTTCCCGAAGGACTCTAGAGGTGGCTCACACGGTACAGAAATTTCTTACTAACAGATCGGAACTCGTGTAGCACTTAGTTCCCGAAGGACTCTAGAGGTGGCTCACACGGTACAAAAATTTCTTACTAACACATCAAAACTCGTGTAGCGCTTAGTTCTCGAAGGACTCTAGAGGTGGCTCACACGGTTCGGAACTCGAGTCTTTGCTCGATTTGGCCTTTATGCCATATACTTCCCACTATCTTATCAGAACTTGTGAAACACTTATAATCTAATGTTCCATTTAAATTCATGGTAAGAATGTCAGATCTATCAATTCTTCCTATTTCGAAACATATTACATATTCATATCACATGTCTTAGGAAAGTCATCACACAGTACTATAATCAGTACCGAAACGAGCATTTTGTAAAAATGCTATAAATCAATTGATTTTCTCCTCATATCATATAAACATATTCTTTTCACATGTCACGCATCATATTTCACATTTTCCGTTTGACATATTCCACATCATGTAAAACGCTTTCCTTTTTAACATGTCACCTATCATTTATGGAGTCTAAGATAGACATCAATCTTATCATACTATAACCTCGAAGGGTAAAGAAATAACCGGTCAAATCTATGACCATAATCTATATTGTCCTCGGTGGGTCGCAGATTAGGTGTCGACCGGGACTAAACATATCACATATCATGCATCAGCATGATAGGAATGCCAACCAATCTCAAAACCGTAGTTTTCATCATAAACTAAACCTTTATGCAATTTATATATATATATAATTCCATAATTTAAAACCATAAGGATTAAAATCCTTTAGTGAATATTTATAAAAATATTCACTATATTTCACTTCATCTTTCACCTCGTATTACGTGTAATTTATTTATTCCGAGAATTTTCGGTGGTTTCGTTATCACCATTCCTGAATACATGAATATTTTAAAATTCTATCTCATTATATTCATGTTTTATGAGATTTAGTAATTTCCTCATGTTACGTGATTTAATATCGACTTTCGGAAAAAAAATCTATTAATATGATTTTATAAAGTTTTTCTAAAATTTTCGGCAGCATAATGGCTGCCGATTTACTAACCTCCTGCACGAAAAATACAGTAATAAATTTGCAGCCAGTACTTCATCTCAAAATTTTCTGCAATTCATGCATCATAATAATTTTCATAAAATATTTGCATAAAATATTTCAATTTAAAATATGCAGACTGAGTATCCTTACAGTACTGCACATGCATCCCTTACCTTTTTCCGGGTCGACGACTTCCTCTTATCGATCGCACCCGTACTCCATCTCTCCCGATTCCTTATCCCGATCATTGAAAATAATTTCTGGAATTAAAATTCTAAATTTTAGAATTTTTTCATAATTTATTAAATTTTTCTGAAATTAAATTTCCGGGAAATTTCTTACCGAATTTTCGTAAATTTTCGGGTTGTCGAATTTCCTGGAATTTTTCGAATTCCCGAAATTTTCCTTTTTCCTCTTTTTCTTCCTTTCTCCTCTTTTCTTTTTCTTTTCTTTTTCTTTTTCTTTTCTTTTTCTTTTTCTTTTTCTTTTTCTTTTTCTTTTTCTTTTTCTTTTCTTCCTTTCCCGATCAGACCGGTTTAGACCATTCCTCGCTGGTTCCTCGCCGGCGGCCGGTTCTCTGAGGGTTCGGGCGTCCCTCAGTTGGCCGGCTGCATGACGAACTTGTCGGTGCCCTCCGTCTGCCCTGGATCGGCAGCACGGCGGCGGATCGAGGCGGAATAGGTTCGGTTTCTCCTTCCTCTTCGCCGGCCCTCCTCCGCCGTTCATTGCGCCTCCGGTGGCCTCCATCGGCTTCCTCTCCCTCCGGTGAAGCTTCAGCTGCAGTGGAGGCCACTGATTTGGTCGGCACCGCCTTCGGCCATTTTCCTTTTTCCTCTTCGGTTTCTTTCGTTTTCCGTCAATCCTGTTTCCGTTTCTTCACGTCGCCGGCAGCTTCTTTCCTTTCTCTGGCCAGTTGCGTCTCGCCCTGCTCCTTCCTCCCTCGCCGACGGTGGCAGCTCGACCGCCGTCGGCCCTCTGGCTGGGGAGGATCGGGTCCTTCTCGATTTTCCTCTTTTCCTTTTTCTGTTTTATTTCCCTTTTTAGGTTTATTTGCTTTCCCTTTTTAGTAGATAGTATACTATATATTATACACTATATAATGTATTTTATGCATATAATGTATGCTATATATTATACATATATTATTTCATATATAATATAATATAATACATTATATATATTATTTCATATACATTATAATACAATATATATTGTATATAAATTATATATATTGTACGTTACAAAATATATATCTAGTATATATATATATGTATATTTATATACTTTAAAATAAATAACATTTATATATATATAATTACATAAATGTTATAATACAATATATATACCTATAAACTTTAATATAAAATAACATTTACATTTTCTCTATATATGTATGTATGTATATATTTATATATACATAAAATATTATGTTTATATACATATGTATTATTTAAATTCATTAAATAGTATATATTTCCATATATATACCAACGTATATTAAAATATACTATATAGTATTTTAAATACATACGTATTTGTATAAAATACATTTATAAAATTTGTAATTATATAAACATATTTTATTTTCATTTCTCATTTTTCTTATTTAATTTGGATTTTAAATTACCCAAATTAATTCTTTTTCCTCTCTTTATTATTTTTATTTTTCACTTCCAATTTAATTTCCTTTACACAAATTTCCCGATTCTTTCACTTAATTCTCGGGATTTTCACCAATATCCCGTTATTTTCCTCTGATTTATTTTCTCCAATATTTATTTTCAATATTTATAATTTCCAATAATTGGAAAATTTACGGTTATCATATCCTCCCCACCTTTAGAAATTCGGTCCTCCGAATTTAACTTAAGTCCAAAAGGGGGTACATGCCGTATACTTAAGGCTTCTGACCTCTAGTTCATCCTCCAAATAATACTGCCAGTACGCTTTCAACATCAAGAGTACTTTAGACCACTACATGCTGTCTTTCATCATATATGTTTATACTCATGTAATTTCATTTTCTCAAATCGAGAGTTATTCACTTTTACTCTTTTCATATAAAAGCCATACATAATAATTTTTTTAATATTACAGCTGATCTATGCTGTTCATCATCCATTCTTCTCACTTAGTGCCGAGTCAACATAATTTGGTACTATCATGTACTCCTGTCAATCAATTATATGTAAGTGTCCCAGTAGCTTTCACATCTCATGCACACGCTCTCTCAATATCATGGAGCGTTTACATCTCACGCTCATATATATATATATATATATATATATCAATATGGAACGACGCTAACAATATACTTGGGATCTCAAGGACTTTTGCTATCTCTCATTAGCATATGGCAACTCAGAGACTCCCATCACATGTAAGGCTTACTGGAACTGTACATACACATTCACATCGTTTAACACTTATACTTCAACTAAGGCACTAGAGAATCTAGAAGTCTGATAATGGAAAGTGATTCTATTTAGATCATCAGTCTTTAATCACTTCCATATCATCATTTCTCTTTTGGACTTTTTATTGTCCATAATATTCATTTTCACACTTATTCCACCAAGGCTGCATCTCGTTGCAAATTTTACTGTTAATCATCTCTTACAGTAATAAATCATGAGACACTCATTTTCTCTCCATGTCTCTTTTCATGTAGTATGGTCATTACATCTCTTATTCATAATTTAGATTCTGTGATTGAATCCTCGAATTATCCATTTAAGCGCCACATTATCTATACAATTCCCCCATCTCTATCATTTCGAGGTGGTTATATGTACAAACATTTCTTATTTATATACTGGCAGTAAACATATCAATTATCTTACTCCTTTGAGTATCATTAATTGTGCTTATCAAAGTTGGCTTGCTTTTACATCTTGCTACGGTTATGTGATAACCACACAAATCACCCTCAGTCTTAACTTCGGGAACTGTTTCATATTGATGTTCCCTTCTCATCATGCAATTTATTTCCTTATTCCACTTTCATTTTCGTTTTCATATTTCCACTATTTATCTCTTCATATATATATATATACATATATATATTTAATTGGCATGGTACTATACTGCTAAGATCTTTTAAAATCTTGCATACCATCTTTTTCTTTACACTTGTCATCTGCCGACTTTAATTTCTTTAATTAGATCTCATCTATAGAGCAGCTAGTCTCATCACTCTTTTATAGGCTGGCAATAGTATTTAGCTAGACTCATTACTTTCGTATCTCAATCATTATCTTTATATCATAGACAGGTTCACTATCATCCTGTCGTCTCAAGATTATATATCTCAAGAGGAGATACTGTCTAGCCAAATTTCTTAGTTGCTAATCTTAGCACAATTCCACAGCCTTTAAGAGTTTAAGGATCATATTGCAATGCTGCTCATGTTCCATTTATACTTTAGACTCTATCAGTATTTCATCAATTTACTCATGTAAGGATGCCTCATTGTTTAGGCTTATATACTTTACAAGGCAACTCATTACCCTTGTAACTTCAATCGGAACTCGTAAAATTCACTCCAAGTTCAAATCATCATCTTATGGACACCAATCTTCAATCTTTTATCTAAGGACTATTTATACTGGGGCTAGTCTTATTAACTCCTCACACATCCCTAATCAGCTCCATAAAGCATTTGTTTTCATGTAGATGAATACTTGTTCTTCACCAGAACTTTATCACTGATAGGAAATTAATACATCCTTTTTAATTCATCTACAACTCAATATCATTTGTATTTCTCTCATTTATACTTATACAGACAATTTCATTATTCTTAATTTTTCATTATCTGTATTTTCGTCATCTAGACCTTTACACGTGAATTTCATTATTCACACAATTTCCAGAGTTATTTTCTTAAGCTTTTCGGATTCTTTCTACAAGCTCCGATATAAACTTAGAATTTAACTTCATATTCAAAATCGAGTCAATGTTATCTCGATTCCTCTAATTTATATAACTCTAGAAGTTCTATCGGAAATCAAATCTGATATTTTCTTTAATCATACATTTCTTATCATCTTGTGACCATCGTTCTTCAACTTTTCATCTGATGATGCCCTTTACAAAGATTGCTCTTATAAGCTCTTTATACATCTCCGATTAAATCATATTTAAGGCATCACTTCCATATGATATTTATTTGTTCTTCATAAGAACTTTAGTGTATAACAAAAATTTTTAGACATCATTTAATTCATCCTCAAATCATATCATTTGTATTTCCATCCTTTACATCGATACTTGTGAATTTCATCATCCATAATATTTTCCAAAAAATTATTTTCTTAAGCTTGTCGGATTTCTTCTATATTCTTCGATACAAGCTTAAGAATAAATTTCATATCCACGATTGAGTCAACATTAACCTGATTTCTCAATCTATGTTACTCTGAAATTTATCGGGATTCTCATCCGGTAGTTTCTTTAACCACACTTCTTTTATCATTTTGGACCTTCGTCATTGTGTCCCATCATTTCACAGTGTATTCTCAAGGCAGAGAAATTCAATATTCAAATCATTTTGATACATACTCTACCTTGATTTTATTACCTTGTCATACTTTACAACGTTACGAATCTCATCCTGGTAAGCAGTATCAAGTACAATGGTTCTCAACACACTTTACAGCTACCCGTTTCAATTCGGTTATTCACTTTAAAACCATTTCCATTTACTGAATTCAGGCTTAGTTCCCTTGAGTATATTCTCCACAAGGTTTGAACCTTGGCACCCTTACGTACCTAGTTCCTTACACTCGTGTTACCATTAAAATAATTGTAAGAGCCTAGCCCGTTCATATCGGCCGTTGGCGAGCATCCCCTAGGCGATTCTTTCACCCCAGGTTTACCCTTACTAGTGAGTCGGTGATGACATAGTTCGCTTGTATCTCATAACACATGATCCACTACGGGTCGCCCATCATTGAGTCGCCTATCACAGTTTTGTCTCAAGGGTCCTGAAGAATTTAGGTTCGCTATCATCTTCTTTTTATCACTTCACTATTCTTATAACTATTCTCTAATTTACAGTACTCAACACAGTACCTCATTCTATAGCACATATTTCAAGATATGTCGGTTCTATATAAGATTATCTGTTTGACACCTCAAAGTAGTGAAAACGTATAGAACCATAAGTAACCACACCAGTATGTATTTCATTATCGATACTATTCACCTTATCAGTCAATTCCTGTAATTATTTCACTCTTCATAGTATTCAATGATCCCGTTCAATACACTTTAAATTTTTCGACCCTTACAGTCAATAACCGGGCCAATCATCTGATCACATTCCACTACACTCTTTGGATCGCATCATATAAGGCCCCGGCCCGTCCGTCCGCCGTCCGCCTGTACACATCTGTACTGTCCGCTTTGGGTTCTAGAGGTGGCCCCCGTCACATAGATGTGGCATTTAGCCCTTCACGGATTTCTTCGCGTCCGTAATCTAAGTGTTAGTGGAATCAGTAATAGGGATCGTTATATTCATATGACATCCTCTATGCCATTAATAATTCCATTACTATCAATGGATTCCAATTCAGCTTGGTTTTATCACTGTTCCGAACATCGCCCAACATAAGGGCATTTTCGTCATTTTAAAATTTCTTTCTTTCTCCTCAATATACATTTAAATCAAACGTCATTTTAAAATTTCTTTCTTTCTCCTCAATATACTTGCTGATACTTATAACAGCAATTTAGGTCTCATTCGATTTCGATAAAGAAGTTCACTAAAATCCACAATTGGATTATTTTGCTTGTAATTCAGCTTTATATCATTAATTTCTCAATCAAATCGGTCAATTCCAACTTCTGGTGGTCTATTTTGACTCCCGGTAAAATTTTGGGGGTAGGGGTATTTTGGTCATTTTTGACTAAATTTTCTCTCTCTTCAAATTATCCTCAATCGGTGATCTTAAAGTCTATTTAATGATGATATTTCATTCTCCTACTTTATACCATCACTTTCAGGTCTCAGTTCGGTTCGGACAGAAAAGTACTGGTGGGGCCCTCACCGAGTCCATTTCTGTTCCTTACTGAACAGGCCTTCATTTAGATTAGAAGAATCACCAATTTTTTGGTAATTTCTGAGCCTATTTTCTTCTTTAACATTCTCAATTTATACTTTCTCACTCCCTTTAAATCATTTTACTCTATTTACAATCATTTATTTTCTCTATGTATTCAGACGACACAGTACCACAGGGGATGTTTTAACTCTTTTCTTTCCAAAAGTATCCACAGACATCAGGCCAACCATTGCTCTGATACCATTAAATCTGTCACAACCCGTGACCACATTTCTTACCTTATTGTACATAACTTAACCGGTTATGCTGTCTGTGATACTTCACTTGTACTGACTGTTAAACAATTTTACATAACATTATTTATATTATACACATCCCCTATCGAAATTAATCAGATAAGCAGTACTGTTGACATGTCTAAATACAGAAAATAAATGATCATACCTCAATTAACTCAGTCGGTCTGTCATATTGTCCTTCGTGTACAGTCAGGATCCACAAATCACTGAACTCACAATCATCAAAACCTGAAATGTTTAAAATTAAGGGGTGAGCAAAACCACGGCTCAGTAAGATAATTATATGCCTCACTTGATACTCAGCTTCCTATATGCTAAAAATCTTTTTCATTTTTCCTATGGGCTTTAGGCTCGCATGTAGGAAGGATCCTACAGTCGGCTAGGGATCCGAATCGAGTAAGGTAGGTATTTTAGAATACCTATCTTGTTCAGGAACCTAGAAGCAACTGTAGAGAGTGATAAATTTCTTTTCGTTTGAAATTTAAATCATTTTCCATTTTAATTTCATATCATTTTCATATTCTTTTCAAAATAATGCTTTTACGAAATAAAGCATTTAAATAAAGTAACTAATATTCATATATTCTTTGAAAAGAATATTAGTTAAATCCTCATCATTCTTATTTAAACTCATTTCATATTTTACTGTACAATCATAATTAGTATAGCACTTTAAATAGCAAAACAAGTTATTAATTCCTTCTCGTATAACATATAAATCATTTATTATCTATTATTCAATTTAAAAATTAAAATTAAAATAAGAATATTAAAATCTATTCCACTTATCACATTAGCAAAGCAGTAAGCACTTCGGTAGATTAGTCACTATACACATCGATAATTCGATTACTAACACATCGGAACTCGTGTAGCACTTAGTTCCCGAAGGACTCTAGAGGCGGCTCACACGGTACAGAAATCGAGTCTTTGCTCGGTTTGGCCTTTACATCAAAACTCGTGTAGCACTTAGTTCCCGAAGGACTCTAGAGGTGGCTCACACGGTACAGAAATCGAGTCTTTTCGGTTTGGCCTTTACATCAAAACTCGTGTAGCACTTAGTTCCCGAAGGACTCTAGAGGTAGCTCACACAGTACAGAAATTTCTTACTAACACATCGGAACTCGTGTAGCACTTAGTTCCCGAAGGACTCTAGAGGTGGCTCACACGGTACATAAATTTCTTACTAACACATCGAAACTCGTGTAGCACTTAGTTCCCGAAGGACTCTAGAGGTGGCTCACACGGTTCGGAACTCGAGTCTTTGCTCGGTTTGGCCTTTATGCCATATACTTCCCACTATCTTATCAGAACTCGTGAAAGACTTATAATCTAATGTTCCATTTAAATTCATGGTAAGAATGTCAAATCTATCAATTCTTCCTATTTCGAAACATATTACATATTCGTATCACATGTCTTAGGAAAGTCATCCCACAGTACTATAATCAGTACCGAAACGAGCATTTTGTAAAAATGCTATAAATCAATTGATTTTCTCCTCATATCATATAAACATATTCTTTTCACATGTCACGCATCATATTTCACATTTTCTGTTTGACATATTCCACATCATGTAAAATGCTTTCCTTTTTAACATGTCCCCTATCATTTATGGAGTTTAAGATAGACATCAATCTTATCATACTATAACCTCGAAGGGTAAAGAAATAACCGGTCAAATCTATGACCATAATCTATATTGTCCTCGGTGGGTTGCAGATCAGGTGTCGACCGGGACTAAGCATATCACATATCATGCATCAGCATGATAGGAATGCCAACCAATCTCAAAACCATAGTTTTCATCATAAACTAAACCTTTATGCAATTTATATAGATATATAATTCCATAATTTAAAACCATAAGGATTAAAATCCTTTAGTGAATATCTATAAAAATATTCACTATATTTCACTTCATCTTTCACCTCGTATTACTTGTAATTTATCTATTCCGAGAATTTTCGATGGTTTCGTTATCACCATTCCTGAATACATGAATATTTTAAAATTCTATCTCATTATATTCATGTTTTATGAGATTTAGTAATTTCCTCATGTTTCGTGATTTAATATCGACTTTCGGAAATAAAATCTATTAATATGATTTTATAAAGTTTTTCTAAAATTTTCGGTAGTATAACGGCAGCCGATTTACTAACCTCTTGCACGAAAAATACAATAATAAATTTGCAGCCAGTACTTCATCTCAAAATTTTCAGTAATTCATGCATCATAATAATTTTCATAAAATATTTGCATAAAATATTTCAATTTAAAATATGCAGACTGAGTATCCTTACAGTGCTGCACATGCATCCCTTACCTTTTTCCGGGTCGGCGACTTCCTCTTATCGATCGCGCTCGTACTCCATCTCTCCCGATTCCTTATCCCGATCGTTGAAAATAATTTCTGGAATTAAAAATCTAAATTTTAGAATTTTTTCATAATTTATTAAATTTTTCTGAAATTAAATTTCTGGGAAATTTCTTACCTAATTTTCGTAAATTTCCGGGTTGTCGAATTTCTGAGAATTTTCCGAATTCCCGAAATTCTCCTTTTTCCTCTTTTTTTTCCTTTCTCCTCTTTTCTTTTTCTTTTTTTCCTTTTTCTTTTCTTTTTTCTTTTCTTTTCTTTTCTTTTTCTTTTTCTTTTTCCTTTTTTTCTTTTCTTTTTCTTTTCTTCCTTTCCCAGTCAGACCGGTTCAGACCATTCCTCGTCGATTCCTCGCCGGCGGCAGGTTCTCCAGCGGTTCGGGCGTCCCTCAGCTGGCCGGCTGCATGACGAACTTGCCGGTGCCCTCCGTTTGCCTTGGATCGGCGGCACAGCGGCAGATCGAGGTGGAATAGGTTTGGTTTCTCCTTCTTCTTCGTCGACCCTCCTCCGCCGTTCATTGCGCCTCCGGTGGCCTCCATCGGCTTCCTCTCCCTCCGGTGAAGCTTCGGCTTCAGTGGCGACCACCGATTTGGCCGCATCGCCGTCGGCCATTTTCCTTTTTCTCTCCGGTTTCTTTCGTTTTCCGTCGATCTTGTTTCCATTTCTTCACGTCGCCAGTAGCTTCTTTCCTTTCTCTGGCCGGTGGTGTCTCGCCCTGCTCCTTCCTCCCTCGCCGAAGGTGGCAGCTCCGCCGCCGTCGGCCCTCTGGCTGGGGAGGATCGGGTCCTTCCCGATTTTCCTCTTTTCCTTTTTCTGTTTTATTTCCCTTTTTAGGTTATTTGCTTTCCCATTTTAGTATATAGTATACTATATATTATACACTATATAATGTATTTTATGCATATAATGTATGCTATATATTATACATATATTATTTCATATATAATATAATATAATACACTATATATATATTATTTCATATACATTATAATACAATATATATTGTATATAAATTATATATATTGTACATTACAAAATATATATCTAGTATATATATATATGTATATTTATATACTTTAAAATAAATAACATTTATATATATAGAATTACATAAATGTTATAATACAATATATATACCTATAAACTTTAATATAAAATAACATTTATATTTTCTTTATATATGTATATATGTATGTATATATTTATATATACATAAAATATTATGTTTATATACATATGTATTATTTAAGTTCATGAAATAGTATATATTTTCATATATATACCAACGTATATTAAAATATACTATATAGTATTTTAAATACATACGTATTTGTATAAAATACATTTATAAAATTTGTAATTATATAAACATATTTTATTTTCATTTCTCATTTTTCTTATTTAATTTGGATTTTAAATTATCCAAATTAATTCTTTTTCCTCTCTCTATTATTTTTATTTTTCACTTCCAATTTAATTTCCTTTACACAAATTTCCCGATTCTTTCACTTAATTCTCGGGATTTTCACCAATATCCCGTTCTCGAAATTTTATTTATTTCCTCTGATTTATTTTCTCCAATATTTATTTTCAATATTTATAATTTCCAATAATTGAAAAATTTACGGTTATCACAAGCTTACACGGGAAGGAGAAGAAACCGGCTTAAAAAAATGGTAAAGGAGAAAGAAAATTTTCAAAGAAAATAAGGAAGTGATGGTTTTGTGAGATTAGATGGGTTAGTAGGACTTTTTCCCATTAACCTGTAAATATATATATATTTTATACATATATTTTTATCATTCTATTATTTTAATATAACTATCTATACATATTCTTATTTCATTTATTTATTTATTTTTTTTTAGATATCATTCTTTTGTATCTTATATTTATTCTATATGTATATACATATATACATCTCATGTATATGTATTTTCTTGTTCTTACAATTATCTTTTGTACCTATATACGTATATTCCCGAATATGTATATGTATATATATTTTTATTTCATGCATGTACTTTGCAATGATACATGTACATGTACACACTTATCGTATATATCTATAAATATATATACGTATATTTTTACTTCCTTTGTTCATATGTATATGCGTGTGTATATGTATATATATACATATTTTACATTTTATTATTCGCATTTATCTAGGTACATGCACATGCACGCATGCATGCACACACATTGCATACATGTACGTCGTATGTTTTTTAACCTGGTTCATGGCGTATGTAACCAATCCTTTATATATAGGTACAAACTCCTTTCATATCTATTTAATGTATATTATATATACATAAGATATTCATGTACGTCTCAAGTTATTCTCGAAGATGCCGATTCTTGTAATTGTAGTCAAAATCTTACAATTGAAATTCTCAAAATTACATTGTTACATTATATTCACTTGGATTGCTCGTTGAGTACATATTTGGTTTAGAAAATTTATGGCTCTCACATCCTCCCTACCTTGAGAAAAATTTGGTCCTCCAAATTGCTACAAGTTATCTTAGAATAAGTGGGGGTACTTCTCTTTCATTAGACTCTCCAACTCCCATGTAGCTTCTTTTGAGGAGTGGTGTTACCACAGCACCTTTACCAAGGGAATTGTCTTGGATCGCAGCACTTTATCCTTTTGATCCAATATCTGAAGTGGTCTCTCCACATAACTTAAGTCCTCTCTAATCTCCAAAGGCTTATACTCAATCACATGGGAGGGATCTGGGTGGTATTTCCTGAGCATAGATACATGGAAGACATTGTGCACACCCGATAGCTCTGGTGGTAGCGCTAGTCAATATGCTACATCACCCACTCTGTCTAATATCCCAAACGGACCAATGTACTGAGGACTCAACTTTCCTCTTTTACCAAATCTCATTGTGCCTTTAGATAGAGAGATCTTTAAAAACACCTTGTCTCCCACTTGAAACTCCAAGTGTCTCCTGCGATTATTGGCATAACTCTTCTGTCTGCTCTGGGCCGTTCAAAACCGATCACATATCAATCTAACGCTTTCTGAAGCTCTTTCTACAAGTTCGGGAGCAAATATCTTCTTTTCACCCACGTCTTCCCAGCCTATTGGGGATCTACATCTATGTCCATACAACGCCTCATACGGTGCCATCCCAATGCTGGAGTGGAAACTATTGTTATACACAAATTCAACCAGTGCCAAATGGTCATCCTCAAGGGTTTGAATTGTTCTCTTGGATTGCCCATCAGTTTGAGGATGGAAAACAGTGCTGAAACTCAATTTCTTTCCCAGAACACCTTGGAAGTGTTCCCAAACATGAGAAGTAAATCTAGAATCTCTATCTAATACTATGCTCATTGGGATTCATGTAATCTCACGATCTCCCTAACATACAAATCTGCAAGGGCACTGAGTGAATCTGTGACTTTCATAGCCAAAAGTGTGATAACCATAAATTTTCCATTTATTGGAAATAAATATTGGAGAAAATAAATATTAGAAATAAATAAATAAATAAAATTATGAGAACGAAAAATCCCGGGAATTGAAGAAGTGAAGGATCGAGAAATTCGTCTTAAGGAAAATCAAATTTGAATTATGGAAAATGTAAATATCAAATTACATTAAAGTTTGAATGTATATATATTGTAAATACAATATATATATGGAATTATTACATTTATATAAATATTTATATAAATGTTATTTAATTTTTAAGTATGTAAATATACATATATATATATACTAGACATATATTTTGTAATATACAATATATATTTTATATATAATATATATTGTATTATATTATATATGAAATAATATATGTATAATATATAGTATATATTATATGTATAAAATATATGATATAGTATATAGTATATAGTATATTATATACTAAATATAGAAATAAGATAAAACAAAAAAAAAAGGAAAAACAAAAGAGGAAAGGGAAGGATCGGGGAAGGATCTTGACGCTTCCAGCCAGACCCGTCAGTGGCGGAGCTGCCACCGCCAGCAAGGGAAAAAGGAAGGGATGTCATCGCCGACCAAAGAGGAAAGGAAGGAAACCACCGGCGACGGAAGAAAAGAAAGAAACAGAGGCAGAAAAAGTGGCGGAAGCCGAGAGAGAGGAAAAAGAGAAACGGACGGCGTCAGCCAAATCGGTGGTTGCCACTGCAACCAAAGCTTCACTGGAGGAAGAGGAAGATGTGGGAAGCCACCGGTGAGGCGAGGAACGGCGGAGGAAGGCCGACGGAGGAGGAGAAGAAACCGAAGGTAAATCGAGTAGATCTGTTGCCGTGCCGTCGATCCAGGCCTAGCTGAGGCCACCGGCAAGTTCGTCTCAACGCCGGCCAGCTCCTGAGCCACCGAGCCGCCGAAGAACCGGCCACCGGAGGAGAACCGGCGGTGAGGAAGGTAGAACCGGTCTGACAGGTTTGAACCGGTCAGACCAAGAAAAAAAAAGAAAAGAAAAAGAAAAAAAAGAAAAAGAAAAGAAAAAGAAAAAGAAAAGGAGGAAAAAGAAGAAAGAGAAAAAGAAATTCCGGGAATTTGGAAAATTCTCGAGAATTCGAAAATTACGGGAAATCCAAAAAATATGAGAATCGGTAAGAAATCCTGAAAAATATTAAATTATTTAAATTATTTATTTATTTAAATAATTATGAAAAAATTCTAAAATTTAGAATTTAATTTCCAGAAAATTTCCTCGATAACCGAGCCGATGGAATCGGGCGAGGTGAACACAGGCGCGACCTTCGAAAGGTAGTCGTCGACCCGAAATAGGTAAGGGAGACATGTGCCGCCTGTAAGGATATTCGGTTACATGTTTTAAATTATGCATTTAATTTATAAATGCAATTTATAATGATTGGTTTTGAAATTTGTGGTGATTTATCGGTTTTAAATTGTGGTGAAATACAGGTTGAGAAATATAAACTGTATTTTTCGTGCAGGAGGCTAGCCAAATCGGCAGCCGTTATACTGTCGAAAAATTATCGAAAAATTACTGAAATTTACCGAAAATCACCTAAAACCATAATAAATGATTTGATTTCACGTGAAACGATTTTCAGGTACGAAAATCGAGAAATCAAGTAAATTTCATAAAACATGAATATAGTGATATTTAATTTTAAAATATTCATGTTTTCGAGTATGGTGAAAAGGAAATCACCGAAAATTCACTGGTAGGTGATATTTCACGTGAAACGAGATGAAAATGAAAAAGAGACCGAAGTGAATATTTTTATAAATATTCTTAAATATTCACTTGATTTAATATAAAACCTTTATGGTTTTAATTGTGAGATAAATAATTATATAAATTCCATAAAGGTTAAGAAATGATGGAAAACTATGATTTCGAAACTAGAGGTCTCTACACGTGTTTTTAGAAAGAAACATGGTTACGGGATTTATGAATTTGGAAAAATAAATATTTTATTTTTCATAAATTATTGAAAAACCATGTTTTCAGGTGAAAGCACGGAAAAGCGTGCATACGTGTTTTACGGTAGAGAAAGGATAGTTTTGCCCTTTTATATGTTACATTAATGATTTTGCAAACTGTTTCACCGTGAAGAAAACACGATTTATACCTTTATGAAATATTTGAAGAAATATTATTTAAATTATTAATTTCATAAAGGTGATGATTTTATTACATGTGAGCCTTATGGATATTTGTGAAATATTTCGATTTACAATATTTAAAATCCATAAAGGCTATGGTATGGTTTATACTGTTTTGAGACTTAGGCCCCGAGTTTCATGCATCACACTTATACTATTACTGTCACGTGGCTGATAGACCTGCCAGTCATCAGCGTCCCGGATGTCACCTGGCAAGTGTACACCGAGGACACCATATAGATCATGGCCATAGATCTCACTGTTATACTATTACTATGTCCCTTCGGGATGATGATTACTAGTCCATTATTGGACGATGATAGCATGATTTAATTGTAGGGTGATGCCTAATCTCACATACTGTTTCTGTTTACTGAAAGGATTTATAGAATCCTATTTATTGTACTGTACTATGCTGTTTACTGTTCTGAACTACTATTTACTGTTACTGATGAAAAAACTATACCAAAACATTGTTTACTGAACTGTATTGTCTACCGAAATGGTAGCCACTGATTACTGTTTTACTGAAGAAAAAGCTACCATTTACTATTTACTGAACTGAAAGCTACCGTATACTATTTACTGAATGGGTAGCTACTGCTTACTATTACTGATTGAACCGTATCGAGATACTGTTTTACTAAATACTGAATATACTGTTTTACTGAACTGTATGATACGGTTACTGATTTGAAAAGAGAAATAAATGTTTATTCTAAAGGAATAACATAAGAATTATTTCTAAGATAAAATAATCGCAAAGGTACTTATCCAATGATTGGATATTTGCGAACCACTGTACTGTCACGTGTTTTATTGTACTGAAGAGAAGAGAAATAAACCACTATTTTTATTACTGAACTGCCACGTGTTTTAAAGTATACTGGATGTGAAAAGAAAAAGTGGTTTACTCCGTGGAAAAACAAAAATTATATTATTTTGAAAACAACGGAAATAGTACTCTCTACAGTTGCTTCTAGGTTCCGGAACAAGTCAGGTATTTCAAAATACCTGTCTTACTCTATCTGGATCCCTAGCCGACTGTAGTATCCTTCCCACATGTGTGCCTAGAGCCAGCTAGGAAGATTTTAAAGAAAATGAAAAAATTATTTTCAGCATATAGATAGCTGAATAGCAAGTGTGACATATAACTCTCTTACTAAGCCGTGGTTTGGTCACTCCCCAATTTTAACATTTCAGGTTTTGATGATGGTGAGATCCAATATTTGTGGATTACGGCTGCACATAATAGACAATGTGACAGACCGACTAAGATATATCAGGTACGATCATTTATTTTCTGTATTTAAACATGTCTACAGTACTACATATTTGTAATTAAGATAGGGGATGTGTATAATGTTAACAATATTTTATTAAATTGGTTAACATCAAGTGTAAAGTGAAGTATCACAAACAGTCCAACCGGATAAATTGTGTAAAATAAGGTGAAAAATGTGGTAACGGGGCGTTACAGATTTAATGGTATCAGAGCATGGTTGGCTTGATGTCTGTGGATACTTTGGAAGGAAAAGTGTTAAACATCCTCGGTAGTACTGTGTTGTCTGAATACATAGAGAAAATAAATGATTGTAAATTGAAAAAAAATAAATTAAAGGGAGTGAGAAAATATAAATTGAGAATGTTAAAGAAATAATAGGCTCAAAAATTTCCAAAAAATTGGTGATTCTTATAATCTAAATGAAGGCCTATTCGGCAAGGAACCGAAAGGACTCGGTAAGGGCCCCATCAGTACTTTACGGTCCGGATTAAACTGAGACCTGAAAAATGATGGTATGAAGGAGGGGAATGACATATCATCTTTAAATAGACTTTAAGATCATCGATTGAGGGTAATTTAAAGAGAGAGAAAATTTTTGACCAAAAATGACCAAAATACCCCTGCCTTCAAAATTTTACCGGGAGTCAGAATAGACCAACAGAGGTTGGAATTGATTGATCTGATAGAGAAATTGATGATATAAAGCTGAATTACAAGTAATATAATCCAATTATGGATTCCAGTGGACTTCTCTGTCGAAATCGAATAAGACCTCAAAGTGCTGATATTAGTACGAGGAATAATACTATCAGCATATGGATAATAAGACCTTTGGTTTAAAGGTATACTGGGAGAAAGAAATAAATGTCGAAATGACAAAAATGCCCCTATGTTGGGCGATGTTCGGAACAATGATAAAACCAAGCTGAATTGGAATCTATTGATAGTAATGGAGTTATAAATGGCATAGAGGATGTCATATGAATATAACGATCCCTATTACTGACTTCCACTTACACGTAGATTATGGATGCGAATGGTGAGTGACCCAGTGAAAGGGTTGGGCATTCTCAAAGAAGACAGTACAGATGTGTACAGGCAGACGGCGGACGGGCCGAGGCCTTATATGATGCGATCCAATAAAAGTGTAGTGGAATGTCATCAGATGATTTGCCCGAATATTGACTGTAAGGGCCGGAATTAAGAGTGTATTGAACGGGATCGTTGAATACTATGGAAAGTGAAATGATTATAGGAATTGACTGATGAGGTGAATAGTATAGATAATGAAATACATACTAGTGTAGTTAATTACGGTTCTATATATTTTACTACTTTAAGGTATCAAACAGATAATCTTATATAGAACCGAAATATCTTGAAATATGTGTTACAGAATGAGGTACTGTGCGGAGTACTACGAATTGGAGAATATGTATAAGAATAGTAAAGTGATAAAGAAGAAGATGACAACTAACCTAAGTTCTTCAGAACCCTTGAGCCAAAACTGTGATGGGCGACCCAATGATGGGTGACCCGTAGTGGATCATGTGTTGTGAGATGCGGGCGAACAATGTTATCGTCGACTCACTAGTAAGGGTAAACCTAGGGCGAAAGGATCGCCTAGGGGATGCTCGCCGACGGCCAATTCGAACGGGCGGGACTCTTACAAGGAGCTTAATGATAACACAAGTGTAAGGAACTAGGTACATAAGGGTGTCAGGGTTCAAACCTCGTTGATAATATGCTCAAGGGAGTTAAACCTGAATTTATTAAATGAACTTGATTCCAAAGTAACTTACAATGGTAATAAATTGGTTAGCTGTAACATGTGTTGATAACTGTTGTACTTACTACAGCTTACTGGAATGAGATTTGTAAGGCTGTAAAGTATGAGTAAACAATGAAATCAAGGTGGAGTATGAGTCGAAATGAATCGAATAGTAAATGTCTCTGCCTTGAGAATACACAGTGTAAATGATAGGACATGAGGATGAAATGTCCGAATTAATAAGAAATGTGTGATTAAAGAAAGTATCAGATTTGATTTCCGATAGAACTTCCAGAGTTATATAAATTGGAGGAATCGAGATAACATTGACTCGATTTTGAATATGAAATCTGATTCTAAGCTTATATCGGAGAACTTAAGAAAATCCGAAAGCTTAAGAAATCCACTCTGAAAAATGTGAGAATAATGAAATGCATGTGTATAAGGTGTGATTGAGGGAAACACAGATAACGTAAATTGAGGATAAGAAAGTTATCTGTATAAATGTATGTGAGAGAAGCACAAATGACTTTAATAAGTAGATGAATTGACATGATATAGTAAATGGTTACTATGTAATAAAGTTTTGTGAAGAACAAATATTCATCTACATGATGAAATAGACGCTTTATGGATCTGATTCGATATGCATGAGGAGTTTATAAGACTAGCCTCGATATAAAGCGTCCTTAGATAAAAGATAGGAGACTAATGTCCATAAGATGATGATTAGAACTTGGAGTGAATTTTAAGAGTTCCTATTGTGGTTACGAGGTTAATGATTTGCCTTGTGAGGTATATAAGCCTAAAGAATGAGGCATCCATACATGAGTAAATTGATGAAATACTGATGAGTTTAAAGTACAAATGGAAAATGAGCAGTATTGTGGTATGACTCTTAAACTCTTAAAGACTGTGGAATTGTGTTAAGATTGGTAAATAAGATGTTTGGCTAGACAGTGTCTCCTTATGAGAGATATATGATCTCGAGATGACAGAGTGACAGTGAATCTGTCTATAATAAAGAAAATGATCGAGATACGAAAATAATGAGTCTAGCTAGATACTAATGCCAATCTATAAAAGAGTGATGAGACTACTGTGATGTAATTAAAGAAAGAAGTTAAAGTCGGTAAATGGATAAGTGTAAAGAAAAGATGGTATGCAAGATTTTAAAAGATCTTAGCAGTATAGTACCATACCAATCGAGAAAACCGACTAAAAGGATGAGAGTAAAAATATGAAGAGATAAAAGTGGGAATATGAAAACAAAAATGAAAGTGGAATAAGGAAATAAGTTGCATGATGAGAAGGGAACATTAATATGAAACAGTTCCCGAAGGTAAGATTGAAAGTGATTTGTGTTGGTTATCACATAACTGTGGCAAGATGAAAAAAATCAAGCCAAATTTGACAAGTGAAAGTAATGATACTCAAAGGAGTAAAAAGAATGACACGTGTTATTTTACTGCCGGTATATAAATGAAAAATGATTATACATATAACCACCGTAACATGATAGAAATGGTGGAAATATATAGATGATGTGGTGATTAAATATATAAATTGAGGATTCAATTGTGGAATCTAAATTATGAAAAGAGATTTAAAGACCATACTACATGAAGAGAACATGATAGTCTCATGATCTATGACTGTAAGAGATGATCAATAGTAAAGTCTGCAAGTGCGATGCAATCTTAATGAAATAAAAGAGAAAATGAATATTGTGGACAATAACGAGTTCAAAAGAGAAATGATGATATGGAACTGATTAGAGACTGATGATCTGAATAGAATCACTTTCCATTATCAGACTCTTAGATTCTCTAGTGCCTTAGTCGCAGTATGAGTGAGAAACAGTGGAGACGTATATGTACAGTTCCGGTGAGCATTACATGTGATGGGAGTCTCTGAGATGCCATATGCTTAATGAGAAATAGCAAAAGGCTTTGAGGTCCCAAGTGTATTGATAGCATCGCTCCGTACTGATATAAATATCTTAGCGTAATATTGAAACGCTTGAAGATACATTGAGAGAGCAGATGCATGAGATGTATTAGCTACTGGAACAATTACATATAACTGACTGATATGTGTAATTGATAGTTTTAAACTATATCGACTTGGCAATAAGTGAGAAAAACGGATGATGAACAGCATAGAGCAGCTATGACATGAAAAATACTGTGCATGGACTCTTATGTGAAAAGAGGAATGAAATGAATGACTCCCAATTTGATGAATGAACTTACGGGAGTATAGATATATATGATGAAAGACAGCATGTAGTGGTCTAAAGTACTCTTGATGTTGAAAGTGTACTAGTAGTATTACTTGGAGGATGATCTAGAGGTTAGAAGTCGTAAGTATACGGCATATACCACATTTGGACTTAAGTTAAATTCGGAGGACCGAATTTCTAAAGGTGGGGAGAATGTGATAACCATAAATTTTCCATTTATTGGAAATAAATATTGGAGAAAATAAATATTAGAAATAAATAAATAAATAAAATTATGAGAACGAGATATTGGTGAAAATCTCGAGAATTGAGGAAGTGAAGGATCGAGAAATTTGTCTGAAGGAAAATAAAATTTGAATTATGGAAAATATAAATATCAAATTACATTAAAGTTTGAATGTATATATATTGTAAATACAATATATATATATGGAATTATTACATTTATATAAATATTTATATAAATGTTATTTAATTTTTAAGTATGTAAATATACATATATATATACTAGACATATATTTTGTAATATATAATATATATTTTATATATAATATATATTGTATTATATTATATATGAAATAATATATGTATAATATATAGTATATATTATATGTATAAAATATATGATATAGTATATAGTAAATAGTATATTATATACTAAATATAGAAATAAGATAAAACAAAAAAAAGGGGAAAAACAAAAGAGGAAAGGGAAGGATCCCAACCCTCCCAACCAGACTCGTCGGTGGCAGAGCTGCCACTGCCGGCAAAGGAAAAAGGAAGGGATGTCGTCGCTGGCCAAAGTGGAAAGGAAGGAAACCACCGGAGGTGGAAGAAAAGAAAGAAACAGAGGCAGAAAACGCGGCGGAAGTCGAGCGAGAGGAAAAAGAGAAACGGACGGCGCCGGCCAAATCGGTGGCTGCCACTGCAACCGAAGCTTCACCGGAGGAAGAGGAAGACGTGGGAAGCCACCGGTGAGGCTAGGAATGGCAGAGGAAGGCCGACGGAGGAGAAGAAGAAACCGAAGGTAAATCGAGCAGATCCGTCGTCGTGCCGTCGATCTAGGCCGAGTTGAGGCCACCGACAAGTTCGTCTCAACCCCGACCAGCTGCTGAGCCACTGAGCCGCCGGAGAACTGGCCACCGGATGAGAACCGACGATGAGGAAGGTAGAGCCGATCTGACTGGTTTGAATCGGTCAGACCAAGAAAAAAAGAAAAAGAAAAGAAAAAGGAAAAAGAAAAAGAAAAAGAAAAGAAAAGAAAAGAGAAAAAGAAGAAAAGGAAGAAAAAGAAGAAAGAGAAAAAGAAATTCCGGGAATTTGAAAAATTCTCGAGAATTCGAAAATTACGGGAAATCCTGGAAAATACGGGAATCGGTAAGAAATCCTGAAAAATATTAAATTATTTAAATAATTTATTTATTTAAATAATTATGGAAAAATTCTAAAATTTAGAATTTAATTTCCAAAAAATTTCCTCGATAACCGAGCCGATGGAATCGGGTGAGGTGAACACAGGCGCGACCTTCGAAAGGTAGTCGTCGACCCGAAACAGGTAAGGGAGACATGTGCCGCTTGTAAGGATATTCGACCACATATTTTAAATTATGCATTTAATTTATAAATGCAATTTATAACGATTGGCTTTGAAATTTGTGGTGATTTATCGGTTTTAAATTGTGGTGAAATACCAGTTGAGAAATATAAACTGTATTTTTCGTGCAGGAGGCTAGCCAAATCGGCAACCGTTATACTGCCGAAAAATTATCGAAAAATTACTAAAATTTACCGAAAATCATCGAAAACCATAATAAATGATTTGATTTCACGTGAAACGATTTTTAGGTACGAAAATTGAGAAATCAAGTAAATTTCATAAAACATGAATATAGTGATATTTAATTTTAAAATATTCATGTTTTCGAGTATGGTGAAAAGGAAATCACCGAAAATTCACCGGTAGGTGATATTTCACGTGAAACGAGATGAAAATGAAAAAGAGACCGAAGTGAATATATTTATAAATATTCTTAAATATTCACTTGATTTAATATAAAACCTTTATGGTTTTAATTGTGAGATAAATAATTATATAAATTCCATAAAAGTTAAGAAATGATGGAAAACTATGATATCGAGACTAGAGGTCTCTACACGTGTTTTTAGAAAGAAACATGGTTACGAGATTTATGAATTTGGAAAAATAAATATTTTATTTTTCATAAATTATTGAAAAACCATGTTTTCAAGTGAAAGCACGGAAAAGCGTGCATACGTGTTTTACGGTAGAGAAAGGATAATTTTGCCCTTTTATATGTTACATTGATGATTTTGCAAACTATTTCACCGTGAGGAAAACACGATTTTTACCTTTATGAAATATTTTAAGAAATATTATTTAAATTATAAATTTCATAAAGGTGATGATTTTATTACATGTGAGCCTTATGGATATTTGTGAAATATTTCGATTTACTGTATTTAAAATCCATAAAGGCTATGGTATGGTTTATACTGTTTTGAGACTTAGGCCCCGAGTTTCATGCATCACACTTATACTGTTACTGTCACGTTGTTGATAGACCTGCCAGTCATCAGCGTCCGGATGTCACCTGGCAAGTGTACACCGAGGACACCACATAGATCATGGCCATAGATCTTACTGTTATACTGTTACTGTGTCCCTTCGGGGATGATGATTACTGGTCTATTATTGGACGATGATAGCAAGATTTAATTGTAGGGTGATGCCTAGTCTCACATACTGTTACTGTTTGCAGGAAAATGGCTCTCTGGAAGCATGGGATCGATCCCCTAAGGGAAGGGATCGATCCCTTTATGGCAGAAAGGTCCCTCAGCCCAGAATAAGCATTCTGGAATGAAGGGATCGATCCCTTTATGGCAGAAAGGTCCCTCAGCCCAGAATAAGCATTCTGGAATGAAGGGATCGATCCCCTATGGGAAGGGATCAATCCCTTTGCCCGAAAATAGCCTGTAACGGCTAGGTTTTGTGAGACAACGATCATATTCAGGTTTTGGCTCCACCCAACAGCTAGAATACATCCAAGGGACTATAAATAGATGCTTAGAAGCTAAAGAAAGAGAGAGGAACTGTTCAGAAATTCTATTCATCATCTTCTTCATTTTCCTTAAGCCTCAACAACAAATCAAGAGCTACAAAGTCTTCATCTTCCATCATTCTCATATTCTTTGTATAGAATAGCACAAATCTTGTATAGGCTTTTTCCTTGTGCTTAAACATTGTAATCACTTGCCTATCTAGAGGCCCTTCTTTGATTACACAATTTGTAAACACAATTATTCCTTGTAAAAGGGGAGGTTTCTCTTAAGCCTAAGAAAAAGAGGGAGGTTTCTCTTAAGCCTAGAAAAAGAGGGAGGTTTCTCTTGAGCCTTGAAAAAGAGAGAGTGTAATACAAATTCAAAGAGAGTGAATTTGGGGAAAATCCTTGGGAGCGTCTCAAGGTAGAGGACGTAGGCAAGGTTGCCGAACCTCTATAAATCACTTACGTAAATTTCCCTATCCTTACTCCCTTTACTTATTTGCAATTATATTTGTGTTTATTGTATTGAATCTATATTGCATAATTGAGTAGTCTAGAGAACGTAGAAAATATCAATATAGGCTAGAGAAATTACAAGAATCAAAAAACGAACTTAAAGTTAGCGAAAAACCGATTCACCCCCCTCTCGGTATAGCCTATAGAGCCAACACTTATTATGCCTTTTAAAACATTTCATGTAAATCATTCTATGTAACTCTCATACATGTCCCTTATTTCAATGTTTGATCACATATATATACAATTCTTAGGATGCACTATCATAACTCAAATTTATATCTCAACACAATTCTTATGTGTCCAAGCTCATTCCACAATTTTCATAGTCTCTTATCTCTTAACATCAAATTTTTATTTTTATTATTATTCTATCAAAAGCCTCATAGTACCCATCATACGTTTTTGCAATTCCATATCAATGAATTCCTCTTGCATCTTTCAATCAATACCTATTTCTGCATCAATCATATAAGATGCAATAATTCTATCTCTTTTAAAGCAAATTGTATTCCAATTGAACATCTCAAATCATTGCATAACCTATCTTAGGCCAACTATGCAAGATTACTTCACAATTAATTCCATCAGACAAAATTCTTAAGCCTCGACAAGCATACCATATCAATCTCCACAACCAAATATTACCTATTGGCTATTGTGCCCTTTTCAATTCTTGTCGTACATCACACTACCTTATAGGCCATTGTCTCACTTCTTGAGGCTTCAAACCATCCACAACTGTGATGCCCTGGATTTGCCGGTCTCAAGCCGGAGGGGCCCAGGCGCCACCACTCATCCGTACTGTCCTCTCTGTGATGCCCTGGATTTACCGGACTGTGCCGGGGGGGCCCAGGCGCCACCACTCAAGGTTTTATCGGGAATAATTCCCAATTCGCGTCCGCCATGACTTGAACCCCTTACCACTTGTAAGTGTCAAGTCATGACTAACCATTGGACCACAGACATCAGGCCAACCATTGCTCTGATACCACTAAATCTGTCACGACCCGTGACCACATTTTTACCCTTCTTATACACAACTTAACCGGTTGGGCTGTCTGCGATACTTCACTTGTACTGACTGTTAATAAATTTTACATAATATTGTTTATATTATACACATCCCCTATCGTAATAAATCAGACAAGTAGTACTGTTGACATGTCTAAATACAGAGAATAAATGATCATACCTCAAATAATCAGTCGGTCTGACACACTGTCCTTCGTGTACAGCCAGGATCCATAATGCACTGATCTCACATTCGTCAAAACCTGAGATGTTGAAAATTAAGGGGTGAGCAAAACCACGGCTCAGTAAGAGAATTATATGCCTCACTTGATACTCAGCTTCCTATATGCTGAAAATCTTTTTCTTTTTTCCTATGGGCTCTAGGCTCGCATGTAGGAAAGATACTACAGTCGGCTAGGAATCCGAATGGAGTAAGGTAGGTATTTTAGAATACCATACTTGTTACGGAACCTAGAAGCAACTGTAGAGAAAAATTTTTCTTTTTGTTTTGAATTAATAAATCCTTTTCCTTTTTAATCTTTCCTAATCTTTTTCATATTCTTTTCAAAATAATGCTTCTACGAAATAAAGCCTTTAAATAGAATAATTAATATCCGTATATTCCTTGAAAAGAATATTAGTTAAATCATCATCTTATTTCTTTAAAACTTATTTCATGTTTTAATGTACTCTCTTAATTAGTTCTGTCCGTTAAAAAGCAGAATAAGCTATTAAAATCTATTTCATTCTTTGACATTTGTCGAATTCACGAATCACACTCACTTACTTATCGTCACAATATCCTACGATTTCTCATACTAATATCGGAACACGTGTAGCACTTAGTTCCCGAAGGACTCTAGAGGTGGCTCCCACTGTTCAATCATCGAGTCTCTGCTCGGTATGGCCTGTACTGAAACATCAGAACACGTGTAGCACTTAGTTCCCGAAGGACTCTAGAGGTGGCTCCCACGGTTCAATCATCGAGTCTCTGCTCGGTATGGCCTGTACTGAAATATCGGAACACGTGTAGCACTTAGTTCCCGAAGGACTCTAGAGGTGGCTCCCACTGTTCAATCATCGAGTCTCTGCTCGGTATGGCCTGTACTGAAACATCAGAACACGTGTAGCACTTAGTTCCCGAAGGACTCTAGAGGTGGCTCCCACGGTTCAATCATCGAGTCTCTGCTCGGTATGGCCTGTACTGAAATATCGGAACACGTGTAGCACTTAGTTCCCGAAGGACTCTAGAGGTGGCTCCCACTGTTCAATCATCGAGCCTCTGCTCGGTATGGCCTGTACTGAAATATCGGAACACGTGTAGCACTTAGTTCCCGAAGGACTCTAGAGGTGGCTCCCACGGTTCAATCATCGAGTCTCTGCTCGGTATGGCCTGTACTGAAATATCGGAACACGTGTAGCACTTAGTTCCCAAAGGACTCTAGAGGTGGCTCCCACGGTTCAATCATCGAGTCTCTGCTCGGTATGGCCTGTACTGAAATATCGGAACACGTGTAGCACTTAGTTCCCGAAGGACTCTAGAGGTGGCTCCCACGGTTCAATCATCGAGTCTCTGCTCGGTATGGCCTTTTCCGTTTGACATATTCCATGTCATGTAAAATATTTCCCTTTTTAACATGTCACCTATCATTTATGGATTTTAATATAGACGTTAATCTTGTCGTACTATAAACCCTGGAGAGTAAAGGACTAACCCGGTCAAATCTATGACCATAATCTATATTGTCCTCGGTGGATCACGGATCAGGTGTCGACCGGGACTAAACATGTCACATATCATGTATCAGCATGATAAGAATACCAACCAGTCTCAAAACCGTATTTTTTTTTTATCGGAAAATACACCTTATGGAATTTATACAGTTATATAATTCCATGATTTAAAACCATAAGGGTTATAATCCTTTAGTGAATATTGATAAAAATATCCATAAAATATTTACTATATTTCACTTCATCTTTCGTCTCGTAATTCGTGTAATTTATCTATTTCGAGAATTTTCGGTGATTTCATTATCACCATTCTCGAATACATGAATATTCTAAAGTTCCATCTCATTATATTCATATTTTATGAAATTTAGAAATTTCCTCATGTCTCGTGATTTACTATCGAAATTCAGAAATAAATCATTTAATATGATTTTATAAAGTTTTTCTAAAATTTTCGGCAGCATAACGGCTGCCGATTCACTAACCTCCTGCACGGAAAATACAGTTTAAAATCTTTCAGCCAGTACTTCTTCCCAAATTATTTTCAGCAATTCATGCATCATAATAATTTTCATAAAATAATTGCATAAAATATTTCAAATTAAATTATGCAGACTGAGTATCCTTACAGTGCTGCACATGCATCCCTTACCTTTTTCCGGGTCGGCGACTTCCGCTTATCGATCGCGCCCGCGCTCCATTTCTCCCGATTCCTTATCTCGATTGCTGAAAATAATTTCTGGAATTAAAATTCTAATTTTTAGAATTTTTCATAATTTATTTAATTTTTTTCTGAAATTAAATTCTCGGGAAATTTCTTACCGAATTTGTAAAATCCCGGGTTGTCGAATTTCCGGGAATTTTCCAAATTCCCGAAATTTTCCTTTTTCCTCTTTTTCTTTCCTTTCTTTCTTTTCTTTTTCTTTTTCTTTTTCTTTTTCTTTTTCTTCTTCCTTTCCCGGTCAAACCGGTTCAGAGCCTTTCCTCGCCGGTTCCTCGCCGGCGGCCGGTTCTCCGGCGGCTCGTTGGTCCCTCAGCTGGCCGGCGTCGAGGCGAAGCTGCCGGTGGTCTCAGCTTGGCCTGGATCGGCGGCACGGCGACGGATCCACTCGATTTTGCCTCGGCTTCTTCTCCTCTTCGCCGGCGTTCCTCCGCCGTCCATTGCGTCACCGGTGGCTTCCATCAGCTTCCTCTTCCTCCGGTGAAGCTTTGGTGGTGGTGGCAGCCACCGATTCGGTCGGCGTCGCCGTCGGCCTTTTTCCTCTTCTTCTCCGGCGTTTGGTTCTGTTTTCCTTCGATTCCGTTTCGTTTCTTCACGCCGCCGGTAGCTTCCTTCTTTTCTCTGGCCGGTGGCGTCCCGCCTTCCTTTTCCCCTCGCCGGCAGTGGCAGCTCCGCCACCGGCGGTCTGGCAGGAGGGGTCGGGGTTCCTCCCCGATTTTCTCCTTTTCCTTTTTTTTTTTCTGTTTTATTTCCCTTTCTATTTTTGTTCTCTTTCTATTTTTAGTATTTACTATATACTATATATTATACAATATATTTTATACATATAATATATATTATATGTTATACATACATTATTTCATACATAATATTATACAATATATATTATATACAAAATACATATTGTACATTACAAAATACATGTCTAGTATATATGTGTATATTTATATATATACTTAAAATTAAGTAACATTTATATATATAAATTATATAAATGCTATAATAAAATATTTATACATATAAACTTTAATATAAAACCATACTTACTTTTCTTCTATATGTATTTACATAATTATATATACACATAAAACATTATATTTATATACATATGTATTATTTGAATTTATGAAATAGTATATATATATTTCTATATATATAACAACGTATTTTAAAATATACTATATAATATTTTGAATACATATGTATTGGTATAAAAATACATTTATATAATAATATATAATTATATAAATATATTTCATTTATTTTCTTATTTTCTTAATTAGATTTGGATTTTAATTTATCCAATTTAATTCTTTTCCTCTCTATTATTTTTATCTTTATTTTCATTTAATTTCCTTCACACGAATTTCCTTATTCATCACTTCCTCATTTCTCAGGATTTTCACCAATATCCGTTTCTTGCAAATTTTATTTATTTCCCCTTATTTAATTTTTCTAATATTTATTTTCAATATTTCTAATTTCCAATAAATGGAAAATTTACGGTTATCACAACAACTAAACTGTTTTATGCACCTCGTTATCATTTAATTTCAATGCAAAACACATGCATTTAGAATAGTTTTCTGCACTTATTGAGCATTTAACATTCAGGCATTGATAGTACTATGGGTGACTATCCAGTCTATACCCAAAATGAAACCAATGTCGAAAAGTGCAACAATATCGGATCTACTATTAGGTTTTTATTTCTGACCTTCACTTTACACTGATGATAAGCACTCTCTTTCATCTAAGACTTCCTTGAATGGAGTGCTAGTATGCAATAGATGACTTAAAGTTTCTAACTTTATATATAGCCTATTACATGTCCAGCATATGAGGGTGATGGAGTTGATGGTTGCATCATCAGCCTCCGAGGTGGCCTTTTGGGCCCGACTTTACGTCTAATCCTCCTCATTCTAATTCGAATTAAAACAAACTATACCAAGAGTAGACTAATCTTAGTATAAGTCAATAATTGAAAATTTTCCAAACATATATTTCACCGTACATGGGATTTAACACTATAGACGGTCTAAACTACACTAACACGTACTAGACAAACCAAGCTCTGATACCATTAAATCTGTTACGACCCGAAGGCCAATGACGTCCACTTGACATATACTTATAGCTTTTCAAAAATTACGAACCAAATTTTTCTTTTTCTATTTATTTTCTATTTACGGTTTGTATTCGGTGTATGTGTAGTATCTAATTCAAATCTTATCTTACTAATATTGTTTCTCGAGCTATGTCACATTTCTCAAGGTGATTTTTATGATATTAGCCTTATTTCACTATTCCCAATAGAAACGGGTTGAAAACCTCCCCCTTGTATTTTATCACTTTCCCCAGTAAAATCACCTGCATTAAAATACAATTCAATCTTTCACAATATAGCCAGCTTTTGTTTCCCACAATTCACACAATCATGTATCTCATAAATCTCAAGATTCATTTCTTTAAAAATTCCACATTTGCATTTTATACATACTTTAAAAATACGTATAATAACCCAGATCGCACTCGATAATTGCATAGACCAACATAATAATCTAAGACAATCCAAAGTTACATCCCATATTTCTTCCTAGTACTGTGAACTTAAAATTCGTATAATTATCAAAACGATATACAAGTAGTATACCTCAAATACACAAAAGCTAGGCCCGGAGAACGTAGACGAGTACCACTACTAGGTACAATTCCCGGGAGAGTCTATATAATGCCTGAGCTGGATATCCACCCATATAATCTGTAAATGTTAAATTTAAGGGGTGAGCAAATCCACGGCTCAGTAAGCAGTTTAAATAAGTACATACTAGGATCATATCGTAAAACACGATCATACATGCATGAATTCTATAAAATAGCATGTATGAATTTTATTAAGATTTGCTACCAATTCGTATGTACACAGATTTCATAAGCTTATTCATGCTTTTCTTCCATTCTTAAATTCACAAAGTATCATTCTTTTTATCAGATGGTTAAGTGTCAAAGAAGACAAACATTCAAATAGCACATGTTTTCTATGACATATATAAATATAATTCAATGATTATACACATTCTTTGTCTTATGTATAAGATCCATTTCATCTATTGATATTCATCACATTCACAAATCACAATCATTTACTTATTGTCACAATAATCCTATGATTCCTCATATTTCATCAAAACAAGTGTAGCACTTAGCTCTCAAAGGATTCTAGAGGCGGCTCCCATAGTTTTCGAAGATTCTATGTAGCACGTAGGTCCCTTGAATTCTCTAGAGGTGGCTCACACGATACAAAGATCGAGTCTTTACTCGGGTTGGCCTTTATGACATATACTTTCCACTATATCATCGGAACTCGTGTAGCACTTAGTTCTCAAAGGATTCTAGAGGTGGCTCTCGTGGTTTCTGAAGAACCTATGTAGCACTTAGGTCCTTGAGTTTTCTAGAGGTGGCTCACACGGTACAAAGATCGAGTCTTTACTCAGGTTGGCCATTATGACATAGACTTTCCACTATCTCATCAGAACTCGTGTAGCACTTAGTTCTCAAAGGATTCTAGAGGTGGCTCTCGTGGTTTCTGAAGAACCTATGTAGCACTTAGGTCCCTTGAGTTTTCTAGAGATGGCTCACAAGGTACAAAGCTCGAGTCTTTACTCGGGTTGGCCATTATGACATATACTATCCACTATCTCATCGGAACTCGTGTAGCACTTAGTTCTCAAAGGATTCTAGAGGTGGCTCCCAAGGTTTCCGAAGAACCTATGTAGCACTTAGGTCCCTTGAGTTTTCTAGAGGTGGCTCACACGGTACAAAGATCGAGTCTTTACTCGGGTTGGCCATTATGACATATACTTTCCACTATCTCATCAGAACTCGTGTAGCACTTAGTTCTCAAAAGATTCTAGAGGTGGCTCCCATGGTTTCTGAAGAACCATGTAGCACTTAGGTCCCTTGAGTTTTCTAGAGGTGGCTTACACGGTTCAAAGATCGAGTCTTTACTCGAGTTGACCTTTTTCCTAGCTTTGGACAAACATGACTAGGTACTAATTTAGGTCCAAGAATTCAATATTGGGAGCTATACATACTGCACACAAATCACATATGCATTCTCAAAGTATCACAATATGCTAACATTCTCCCTCGGTGCGATTTAATTAATTCATATGCATTCCTAAAAATGCAAGCACCAAAAAGTATACAATTTAAACACTAAACAATTACTATTCACGATCACATTATGTCCAATTTGTATTTTACCGTACTTACTCTTATAGTCTTACCCATAGTATTCCACCAACTTGAGGTAAGTTTAGATAAGTGTTTTAATAAGTATTTATTCATCTCTTACAAGATAATACTAGCAAGGCTTATTTAACCCACTTACCTCGATGCTTGATAGGTTACTTTTCCTCGATCTTCAAACTCGAGCTTAGCTTCCACACTGCTGCAAAGTCAGTACAATCATTCTAATACCATCTCAATCAACTGTTCACAAGATGTTAAATATTGAACTTAGAGTGCATAATTTAAATTACGAACAAATATTCAAATTTTCTATCATGCTAAGATTGACTCCGCATTATCATTCTAAATATATATATATATATATATATAAAACCTTCATCATTAGAGGGTTGTGTGTGTGCATATTAATCTTGAACCGCAGTTTAGTCCTTATTTAAAATTTCCTTAGTTAAATTCGTACCGATCATTGTCTTTCATATTTTTCCAACTTGATTCCTACACGAATGTTTCATTTCTCAAGTTCTTATTTAATAGCATATGGATATTTATAAGTACCTAATATTTTCATATTGCATCAAATTGCAACTATTTAAATTAAAGCCAATATTGTTCTTCCTCTTTAAACTCACGACACATATATGTACACAAAATGTATGTCTAAATATCCAAGTATAATTTCATGATCATACTTAATTCTTTATCATTATGTCAAAGGAAGTCTTTATCTAATATTTATATATATATACATATCAAAATATATCTATATGTGTGTGTATATATATATCTATATATATATATATATATATACACGTGTTTATATATCTATACATATATATTTATATTTACATATATATATATTTAGCTCTATCTTATTCATGTTTATGCACCCATACACATGCAAACATTATCTAAACATATGTGTTTAAGTGTATTATCAAATCATAAAATCTTTTATAACAAACATGACTCTCATTCTTAGATTTACCTTCAAAACCAAGTACACCAATCTCTTAACCCTTACGGCAAATCAGTTTTACATTTCTCTTTCAGCCTCCAAGAAGCTCACAGCTTCAGCTCATTGTATTTCTCAAACTGGCCATGTCACGCATGATCCCATTTCCCTTGCTTGAACCAGCTCAAACTACACCTTAAATCAGGCCTTACTTACACTTGCATTTAACAGATATTGCTACCCGAAACTAGTTTCTGTTTTGGCATTAAAACTGTACCACGTGATTCCTTGCTGCAGCTTCAATTTCTCCTAGTTCTCCCCTTGTCCGATGCCTAAGAAGTCCAAATCTCCAACTTTTCTCATCTTTAACGCCACATAGCCTTGAGTATTGTGATTAAAGCAGTACTTGTTCAGGCCTTGAAAGGCCATGCAAAAACCAGCACTTACACCTTCCTTTCCAAGCCACTGAACACCCTTAAAGAACCTTGTATTTTCAGCCTTTTCGTGGCCCACAACCAGTGACAAGAAAGCTTCTTTTTCAGCCTTATTTTGCAGCTTCAATTCGACACTAGAGCCAACGTTTCTTACCCTGTTCAACACCTAGTGCCAACACTCAGAAACCTTGCACAAAGAGCTATATTTCTGCCCTGACCAAAAGCCTTCCGAAGGTCCACTATATCTTCCGCCTATTGCACCTTTTCTGCCTTGGTTTGGTGCTGTCTTCAGTAGCCAAAAATTTCCACACCAAAGACTCGTCTTGGACACCTATACTGCCCTCATTTTCAGCTTGTAAACTCCACCGTTACTTAGCTTATTACGGCTGCAAACTCATCTCTCTTTCTCGGCATCAAAGTAGCTCCATTCAACAGCCTAAAATCCCTCACTGATCTGTCTGATTTTTTTTTAGCCCCTTTCCAGCCCCGAATGTTCCCTTATGCATCACCTAAACTCCCTTGGTATACAACTTAAAAACCATCTCCTTTCAACCATTCAAAAGTCTTACCGAAAGTCTCCAAACAGCAGCCACTCCTCTGCACATTCTCTTGTTCCAACCCTTAGCACCATACTTCATGCTATTCTTTTCTGTTCCATCGTTGCAGAGGAGAAATGAAGATGGTCATTGCTGTTGAGGAAACTGTACGTAAGCCGTGTGGGTAAGCTGCTGTAGGCCAAAGCAAGGTAGTCTGCTGCTGTCTTGTTTACGTGGAGGAGAGACTCACGAGGAAGGTGAGGACAGTGGAAACAACGGCAGTGGAGGGTAGCTGAGAGTGTGAAGTGGGGAGGAAAGTAACGAGAGAGAGAGAAAAATGAAATGAAAGAGAGATGATGGGTGCCGTGGAAGACAACCTAAAGAATTAGAAATGAAAAGAAAGGAATGGACGTGAGTGATGGGGAGGCAGTGTTCTGACTCCCTGACTTTCTTTTTTTTCTTTTTTTTTTAAATAATGAGTTAATGGGAAATTTCCCACCAACCCATAATATTATATATATTATATATATATATGTATATATCTTTAATATTAATATATAACACTTTAATATATATATATATATATATATATGCATGTACATACATTATATAGATATATATATATATACACGTATCCTATAAATACATAAATAAAGTATACACTTATAATTAATTATATCAATATAAATTTATATATATATACATTTGTACATATAAGTATATAAATACAACTATATGTTTTCATTTATACATTTATTTACATTTGCATTTATTTGTGGGTACCTATGTTTATACTTATGTGTATAAATGTAATTGTATTCATATCTATACTCATACACATATATATTAGTTTATTTTCTTATTCCTTTTAATTATATGCGTATATTTATATGTATGCATGCATTTAGTTTGGATCATGCGTGTACTTAAATGTATGTGTAAGACTAATGTATTCCATTTACATCGACTTAATGTACATTGTATATGTGGCATACGTATACGTTTCATGCCATTTTTTGACTTTTGTTGCCCAAGACTTCATTCTGATAATTGTAATCATATATTTGAAATCTGTAAATTACGTCATTACATTGTATGCACTTATAATTACACATTGGGTGTATAATCGATTTTAATAAAATTGCAGTTCTCACATTCTCCCTACCCTGGAAAGTTTGGTCCTCCAAGTTTCTGTAAGTCATCTAGATTAGGTGAGGCTACTTCTCTTTCTTTCAACTTTCCAACTCTTATGTTGCTTCTTTTTGAGGAATGGTACTGCCAAAGTACTTTTATCAAGGACGTTGTTTTGGACCCTAATACCTTATCCCATATATCCAATATCCGAATAGGCTTCTCAATATAATTGAAGTCCTCTTTGATCTCCAACGACTCATACTCAATCACATGGGAGGAATCCAGATGATATTTCGTAAGCATAGATATGTGGAAGCCGTTGTGTACACTCGATAGCAAGGTTAGAAGGGCTAGTTTGTATGTCACGTCACTCACTCTCTGTTATTTCAAATAGTCTAATGTATCGAGGACTCAACTTATCTTCTTTCCAAATCTTATTATGCCTTTTAAAACATTTCATGTAAATCATTCTATGTAACTCTCATACATGTCCCTTATTTCAATGTTTGATCACATATATATATATACAATTCTTAGGATGCACTATCATAACTCAAATTTATATCTCAACACAATTCTCATGTATCCAATCTCATTCCAAAATTTTCATAGTCTCTTATCTCTTAACATCAAATTTTTATTTTTATTATTGTTCTATCAAAAGCCTCATAGTACCCATCATACGTTTCTGCAATTCCATATCAATGAATTCCTCTTGCATCTTTCAATCAATACCTATTTTTGCATCAATCATATATGATGCAATAATTCTATCTCTTTTAAAGCAAATCGTATTCCAATCGACCATCTCAAATCATTGCATGACCTCTCTTAGGCCAACTATGCTAGATTACTTCACAATTAATTCCATCAGACGAAATTCTTAAGCCTCGACAGGCATACCATATCAATCTCCACAACCAAATATTACCTATTGGCTATTGTGCCCTTTTCAATTCTTGTCGTACATCACACTACCTTATAGGCCATTATCTCACTTCTTGAGGCTTCAAACCATCCACAACTAAACTGTTTTATGCACCTCGTTATCATTTAATTTCAATGCAAAACACATGCATTTAGAATAGTTTTCTGCACTTATTGAGCATTCAACATTCAGGCATTGATAGTACTATGGGTGACTATCCAGTCTATACCCAAAATGAAACCAATGTCGAAAAGTGCAACAATATCGGATCTACTGTTAGGTTTTTATTTCTGACCTTCACTTTACACTGATGATAAGCACTCTCTTTCATCTAAGACTTCCTTGAATGGAGTGCTAGTATGCAATAGATGACTTAAAGTTTCTAACTTTATATATAGCCTATTACATGTCCAGCATATGAGGGTGATGGAGTTGATGGTTGCATCATCGGCCTCCGAGGTGGCCTTTTGGGCCCGCTTTTACGTCCAATCCTCCTCATTCTAATTCGAATTAAAACAAACTATACCAAGAGTAGACTAATCTCAGTATAAGTCAATAATTGAAAATTTTACAAACATATATTTCACCGTACATGGGATTTAACACTACAGACGGTCTAAACTACACTAACACATACTAGACAAACCAAGCTCTGATACCATTAAATCCGTCACAACCCGAAGGCCAATTACGTCCACTTGACATACACTTATAGCTTTTGAAAAATTACGAACCAAATTTTTCTTTTTCTATTTCTTTTCTATTTACGGTTTGTATTCAGTGTTAGTGTATTATCTAATTCAACTCTTATCTTACTAATATTGTTTCTCGAGCTATGTCACATTTCTCAAGGTGATTTTGTGATAACCGTGAATTTTCTAAAATTAAAATTAAATATTTGTAAATTTAATAATGAACCAAATAGATAAGTTAAATAAATAAAAAAAAATTATTTACAAAAAGGGAAATAGTGTTGGAATTTCCAGGAATTATGAAATGATGAAATAAGAGGAAATTTAATTTGGATAAATGAAAATCCAAATTAAATAAGAAAAGAAGAGAAGAGTATGGAATATATTTATATATAATTATATATTATATAAATGTATTTTTGTACAAATACATATGTATATAAATATCATATTTTATGTATATATATAAGTGTGTGTATATATATATATATATAAGAAAAGTAAATATTATTTTCATCAAAATTTGTATCTATATATTGTAATACAATATATATCTATAAATACATATATATGAAAAATATATATTAATTCAAATTTAAATTTATATATATGTATTTTGTATATAAAATATATATTTGTTATTATATTATGTTTATATATTATATAAGTATAATATAGTATATTATACAAAAAAAAGGGAAACAGAAAATAGAAACAGAAGGAGTCGGGACACCCCGACCCCTTCCTAGCCAGAGCCGACGACGGTTGCAGCGGCCACCGTAGCAACCGCTGTCGGCGAGACGAGAGAGAAGAGGAGAAGGGACAACGCCGGCGATGGGAAAACAGAAAACAGAAGCAAAATCGGGAGGTGAACCGAGAGGAGGAAAGGAAAAGAGATATGGCGGTGCCGGCTGATCCGGGCACTGCCACTCCCCCCACGACACTAGCGGAGACCAAAGGAAGGTGGAGAAGCCACCAGCGGTGAAGGAAAACGGCAGAGGAAGGGCGAACAGAGGAGGAGAAGACGCCGACCTAAACCGAGTAGATCCGCCACCGTGCCGCCGATCCAGGTTGAACAGAGACTACCAGTAGGTTCGCCGTGCTGTCGGCCAGCTGTGGAGCCACTCAACCGCCAGAGAATCGGCTGCCGGTGAAGAACCGGCGATGAGGGGATCTGACCGGTCTAAACCGGTCCGGCTAGGAAAAGGAAAAGAGGAAAAAGAGAAAAGAAAAAGGAAAAAGAAAAAGAAAAAGAAAAGAAAAGAAAGAAAAGAAGAGAAAAAGAAAGAGAAGAAAGAAAAGAGAAAAAGAAATTTTCAGGATTCGGGAATTTCGAAAATTACGGGAGATCCTAAGAATTCGGAAACCCGGGAATTACGGGAATCGGTAAGAAATCCCGAAAAATGCTAAATTATTTAAATAATTTATTATTTAAATAAATTTTAGAAAAATTCTAAATTTTAGAATTTTAATTCCAGAAAATTCCCTCGATGACCAAGCCGATGGAATCGGGCGAGGTGAACACGGGCGCGACGAACAAGGCGGTCGCCGACCCGAAACAGGTAAGGGATGCATGTGCAGCACTGTAAGGATATTCAGTCCGCATGTTTTAATTTCGAAATATTTTATGGAAATAATTTATGAAAATTATTATGAAAATTGATTGGTTGGAAAATTGTGCTGAAGTGCCGGTTGAAATTATAAACTGTATTTTCCGTGCAGGAGGCTAGCCAATCGGCAGCCGTTATTCTACCGAAAAATTATCGAAAGTTATCGAAAATTTCTAGAAAATTTATAAAATCATAATAAAAGATTTTATTTCACAAGAAACGATTTCCAACCACGAAAATAGAGAAAATGATTATTTTTCATAAAACATAAATATAACGAAATTCATTTTAAAAAATTCATGTTTTCGAAATTGGTGATAATGAGATCACCGAAAATCCTCTCGATATATGAATTATATGTGATATGAAATGGAAAATGAAAAAGGGATAAAGAGAATATTTTATGAAAGTTTTCTAAATATTCTCTCGATATATGAATTATACGTAATATGAAATGAAAGATGAAAAAAGGATAAAGTGAATATTTTATAAATATTTTCTTAAATATTCACTTGATTTATTATATAACCTTTATGGTTTTAATTATGAAATTATTATTTTTATAAATTCCATAAAGGTTTTCAGACGATGAAAAATACGGTTTTGAGACTAGTTGGCATCCTATCATGCTGATATGTGATATGTGACATGTAATATGTGATATGTGATATGTGATATGTAGTCCCGACCGACACCTGATCAATGATCCGCTGAGGACAATTATAGACTATGGCCATAGATCTGACATGATGATTTTATACCCTTCGGGGTCTATTGCATGATACGAGTAACGACCCAGTGGACGGGCTGGGCGTGCCTCAGTCTCCATATATGAAAATGTTTTATATGATATGTGATATGTGAAATGTAAATGTTTTACATGATATGTGAGAAGTTAAATGAAAGAGATTTACAGCATTTTACAAAATGCTTATTTCAGTACTGATTTTAGTACTACGAGATGATTTTCATATGACATATGATATGAACATGTAATATGTTTTCAAAAGGAATAAGAGTTTATAAGTCTAATATTCTTACTATGATTTTAAATGGAATATTAGACTATATGTGATATGAATATGTGATTTGTTTTAAAAAGGAAAGAGGAAAATAAATCTAATATTCTTATTTTAAACTTTAAATTGAATATTAGATTTAAATGATTTATATGTTATACGAAAAGGAAATTATAGCTTATTTTGCTATTTAAAGTACTGTACTATTGTACAGTAAAATATGAAATGAGTTTAAATGAGAACGATGATGATTTAACTAATATTCTTTTCAAGGAATATATGAATATTAGTTATTTTATTTAAATGCTTTATTTTATATAAGCATTATTTTGACAGGAATATGGAAATGATATGAAATGAAAAGGTAAAAAGATATAAATTTCAAACGAAAAGAAATTTATTACTCTCTATAGTTGCTTCTAGGTTCCGGGACAAGATAGGTATTTCAAAATACCTACCTTACTCCATCCGGATCCCTAGCCGACTGTAGTATCCTTCCTACATGCGAGCCTAGAGCCCATAGGAAAAATGAAAAAGTTTTTTAGCATATAGATAGCTGAATATCAAGTATGCATATAATTCCCTTACTGAGCCGTGATTTGCTCACCCCTTAATATTAACATTTTAGGTTTTCGAGGACTAAGAGTCTAACATCTAAAGGACTTCGGCTGTGCATTTGGGGACGATGCGACAACTTGATTTATTTAATAAGGTATGATCATTTATTTTCTGTATTTAAACTTATTTACAGTACTACTTCCTTATGAATTAAGATAGGGGATGTAATTCATATTATAATTTAATATGAAATTGTTTATATGTAAAAGAAAAAGTAAAGTATCGCAGACAGCCCAACCATATAAGATATATAGAATAAGGCGAAAAATAGGGTCACGGGCTGTGACAGATTTAATGGTATCCAAGCACGGTTGGCCTGATGTCTGTCGATACTTTTGGAAAGAAAATGTGTCAAAAAAGGTTAACATTCCCTGTAGTACTGTGTAGTCTACATACATAAAGGAAATAAATGATTGTAAATTGAGTTAAGTGTTTAGAAGGGGCTGAGAATTATGAACTAAGGATGTCAAAGAGGGAAAACGGCTCAGGAATGTTACCTGAAATGGTGATCTTATAATCTAAATGAAGGTTGGTTCGGTAAGGAACAGAAATGGACTCGGTGAGGGCCCCACCAGTACTTTTCTGTCCGGATCAAACTGAGACCTGAAAGTGATGATATAAAGGAGGGGAATGAAATATCATCATTAAATAGACCTTAAGATCACCGATTGAAGGTATTTTAAGGAGAGAGTATATTTTTGACCAAAAAAGACCAAAATACCCCTACCTTTGAAATTTTACCGAGATTCAAAATAGACAACAGAAGTTGAAATTGATTGATTTGACAGAGAAATTGATGATGTAAAGCTGTATTTCATGCAAAATAATTCAATTATGGATCCTAGTGGACTTCTTTGTCGAAATCGAATAAGATCTTAAAATGCTGATATTGGTACGAGAAAGAGGTACTATCAGCAAATTGATAATAAGATTACTGATTTAAATGTATAATGAGGAGAAAGAAAAAAATGTGAAATGACGAAAATGCCCCTATGTGGGATTATGTTTTGAATTGTGATAAATCAAGTCGATTTTTAACTTATTGATAGTAATGGAGTTATTGAGGGTATAAAGGACATAAAATGAGTTTAATGATCCCGATTATAAATTTCACTACACTTGGAGTGCTGATGTGACCCGAATGGTTATAGGGAAGTCGTAGGATGAGCGACTCTATTATTGATTTTTGAGGGTCTAAATTAAAAATTGTATTAACGGGATATAATTACGGGATCATGGGATATGATGAAAAGTAAAATGATTACTGATGATGAATGAGAAAGTGATCGGTATGGTTGATGAAATCCATAGCAGTACGATTGATTCTAGTTCTAAACAATCATTCAATTTTCGAAGTATTAAATAGACATTTATAGAACCGGAATATTTTGAAATATGTCTTGTAGAATAATGTACTGAATGGAATATATGAAATTGGAGATATGTATAAGGGCAGTAAAGTGATGATAAGAGATGAGGAAGATGATAGCTAACTTGAGATTATTAAATGAGAATGATCTCTAAAGTAAAACATAGTGATAAATAGGTTAGCTATCAAAGGTGTTAATTAAACGATTATACTTAATATAGCATTGCAAATTAAGAGGATTGATATGCTGTGTAGTATAAGTAAACAAGTGAATCAAGGTGGAGTAGATGTTAAAATGATTTGAATATTAAATGTCTTTGCCTTGAGGATGTATAGTGAAATGATAAGACATAGGGATGAAATGTCTAACACAGTAAGAGATGTATGGTTAAAGAAAGTATCGGATGTGATTCCCGATAAATTTCAGAGTTATATAGATTGGAGAAATCGAGCTAACATTGACTCGATTGTTAATATAAAATCTATTCTAAATTTATATTAGAGAATATAAAGGAATCCGAAAAGCTTAAGAAAATAACTCGGGAAAATATGTGGATAATGAAATTCACTTGTATAGATGAAATTGATGGAAATACGAATGATGTTAATGAGATGATGAAGTATAATTGGATATTAAATTCCTATTATGCAATAGAGTTCTTACTAAAAACAAATATTCATCTGTGTGGAAATTGATGCCTTATTTGATTTAATCAGAGAAGTATAAGGAGTTTATAAGAACCAATCTCTGTACAAGGCGTTATCAGATGAAAAGTTGAGGACTGATGGTTATAAGATGATAATGATTTGAACTCGATAAAATTATCACGAGTTCCTATTGAGGTTTACAAGGTTAATGAAATTCCTTACGAGGTGTATAAGCCTAATAAATGAGGCATCCATATAAAGATAAGTGATGAGATATTGATATAGTCTAAGATATCAATGGAAAATAAGCAGCATGGTGGTATGACCCTGCGAACTCTCAAAGACAATGAATTATATGTTAAGTATGGCAAATAAAAGATGTGGCTAGACAATATCTCTATCAAAGATATATGATCTCGAATGACAGAGCGATGTGGATCTGTCTATGATGAAGAGATAATGATTGAGATACGAAATGTACTGAGTCTAGCTAGATACTATTGTCAGTCTATAGGAGAGTTTATGGGTTAGCTGCTCTACTGACGTGACTAATAAGTAAAGAAGTTAAAGTCGGTGGACGAATAAATGTAAAGATGATATACAAAAGGTTAAAAGAGTTTAATAGTGGAATATTTTACCACTGAAGAAAAGTGACTGAAATGATGAGAATGAAAAGATGTAAATGTAAGAAGAAGATAAGTACAGGATGATGAGGGACCACGAATATGGAGCGGTTCCCAATTTTAAGATTGAAAATGATTTCCTTGTGGTTATCACATGATTATGGCTAGATGGAAGATCGAGCCAATTTTGATAAATGAAATTTAATGATACTCAAAGGAGTAAATGAATTATATGATTTACTGCCAGTCATGTAAATGGAAAAATGATAAATATATATATATATATATATATATATACAACCACTTTGGAAATGGTGGAATTACATGGATAAAGTGGTGACGAAAATGATGATTGATTTGTTACCTATGAAATTTAAATTATGAAGAGTATAAGCTCAGGTATATTCTAAAACTTAATTGATATAGAGTATACCATAAGAATAAGAGATGTAATGATGAGATTACATGGAAAGATGATATGGAGAGAAAATGATTGTCTCTAGATTCAATTATGGTAAGAGATGGTAAATGGTAAAGTTTGCAAATGAACTGCAGCATTTGACGAAATAAAAATGTAAAGAGTATGGGGGATAATAAAGAGTTTAAAGGAGATATGATAATATGGAAGTGATTAAAGACTGATTGTCTAAATGGAATCACTTTCCCATTATCAAACTCTTAAATTCGTTAGTGCCATAGTCGAAATATGATTATAAAATGATGAGAATGTATGTGAAGTTCCAGTGAGCCCTATATGTGATGGGAATCTTTGAGTAGCTATATGTTTATGGGAAATAGCAAAAGGCTCCGAGATTCCAAATTTATTAACAGCATCACTCTGTACTGATGTAAATATCTGAGCGTAGAATGGAAACACTCGAAGATATGTTGAGAGAGCGGATGCACGAGATGTGAAAGCTACTGGGACAATCACATACTACTGGATACAATGTATAAACGACGATTATCGAAATATATCGACTTGGCACTAAATGAGAGAAAATGGATGAAAAACAGTATGAATCATATGTGATATGAAAAGAAGTGGATATGGATAACTCCCAATTGATAAGAAATTTAAGGGAGTATGAGTAGAAGATGATATATAGTGGTATAAAAGGTGATTATGATGTTAAAGGTATATTGACAGTATAATTTGAAAGATGATTAAAAGGTCAGAAATAAGGAGTATATAGAATGGTACCACCTTTAATTTAAGTTAAATTCAGGGGATCGAATTTCTTAAGGTGGGGAGAAAGTGATAACCGTGAATTTTCTAAAATTAATATTAAATCTTTGTAAATTTAATATTGAAGCAAATAGATAAGTTAAATAAATAAATAAATAAAATTATTTACAAAAAGGGAAATAGTGTTGGAATTTCGAGAAATTATGAAATGATGAAATAAGAGGAAATTTAATTTGGATAAATGAAAATCCAAATTAAATAAGAAAAGAAGAAAAGAATATGGAATATATTTATATATATATAATTATATATTATATAAATGTATTTTTGTACAAATACATATGTATATAATTATCATATTTTATGTATATATATAAGTATATACATATATAAGAAAAGTAAATATTATTTTCATCAAAATTTGTATCTATATATTGTAATAAAATATATATCTATAAATACATATATATATGAAAAATATATATTAATTCAAATTTAAATTTATATATATGTATTTTGTATATAAAATATATATTTGTTATTATATTATGTTTATATATATATATATATTATATAACTATAATATAATACATTATACAAAAAAAAAGGGGAAACAGAAAATAGAAACAAAAGGAGTCGGGACACCCCGACTCCTTCTCAGCCGAGCCCGACGGCATTTGCAGCGGCCACCATCGGCGAGACGAGAGAGAAGAGGAGAAGGGACGACGCCGGCGACGCGAGAAGAGGAGGCCGGGGACGGGAAAAACGAAAAACAGAAGCGAAATCGAGAGGCAAACCGAGAGGAGGAAAGGAAAAGAGATACTGCGATGCCGGCTGATCCGGGCATCGCCACTCCCCCCACGACACCAGCGGAGACCAGAGGAAGGTGGACAAGCCACCGGCGGTGAAGGAAAACGGCAGAGGAAGGATGAACGGAGGAGGAGAAGACGCCGACCTAAACCGAGTAGATCTACCGCCGTGCCGCCGATCCAGGTTGAACGGAGACTACCAGCAGGTTCGCCGTGCCGTCGGCCAGCTATGGAGCCAACGAACCGCCGGAGAACCGGCCGCCGGCGAGGAACCGACGATGAAGGGATCTGACCGATCTGAACCGGTCCGGCCGGGAAAAGGAAAAGAGGAAAAAAAGAAAAGAAAAAGGAAAAAGAAAAAGAAAAACAAAAGAAAAGAAAGAAAAGAAGAGAAAAAGAAAGAGAAGAAAGAAAAGAAAAGAAAAGAGAAAAAGAGAAATTTTCAGGATTCGGGAATTTCGAAAATTACGGGAGATCCCGAGAATTCGGAAACCCGGGAATTACGGGAATCGGTAAGAAATCCCGGAAAATGCTAAATTATTTAAAAAATTTATTATTTAAATAAATTTTGGAAAAATTCTAAATTTTAGAATTTTAATTCCAGAAAATTCCCTCGATGACCGAGCCGATGGAATCGGGCGAGGTGAACACGGGCGCGACGAACAAGGCGGTCGCCGACCCGAAACAGGTAAGGGATGCATGTGCAGCACTGTAAGGATATTCAGTCTGCATGTTTTAATTTCGAAATATTTTATGGAAATAATTTATGAAAATTATTATGAAAATTGATTGGTTGGAAAATTGTGATGAAGTGCCGGTTGAAATTATAAACTGTATTTTCCGTGCAAGAGGCTAGCCAATCGGCAGCCGTTATACTGCCGAAAAATTATCGAAAGTTATCGAAAATTTCTAGAAAATTTATAAAATCATAATAAATGATTTTATTTCACAAGAAACGATTTCCAACCACGAAAATAGAGAAAATGATTATTTTTCATAAAACATAAATATAACGAAATTCATTTTAAAATACTCATGGTTTCGAAATTGGTGATAATGAGATCACCGAAAATCCTCTCGATATATGAATTATATGTGATATGAAATGGAAAATGAAAAAGGGATAAAGAGAATATTTTATGAAAATTTTTTAAATATTCTCTCGATATATGAATTATACGTGATATGAAATGAAAGATGAAAAATGGATAAAGTGAATATTTTATAAATATTTTCTTAAATATTCACTTGTTTTATTATATAACCTTTATGGTTTTAATTATGAAATTATTATTTTTATAAATTCCATAAAGGTTTTCAGATGATGAAATATACGATTTTGAGACTAGTTGGCATCCTATCATGCTGATATGTGATATGTGACATGTAATATGTGATATGTGATATGTGATATGTAGTCCCGGCCGACACCTGATCAGTGATCCGTCGAGGACAATTATAGACTATGGCCATAGATCTGACATAATGATTTTATACCCTTCGGGGTTTATAGCATGATACGAGTAACGACCCAATGGACGGGCTGGGCATGCCTCAGTCTCCATATATGAAAATGTTTTATATGATATGTGATATGTGAAATGTAAATGTTTTACATGATATGTGAGAAGTTAAATGAAAGAGATTTACAGCATTTTACAAAATGCTTATTTCAGTACTGATTTTAGTACTACGAGATGATTTTCATATGACATATGATATGAACATGTAATATGTTTTCAAAAGGAATAAGAGTTTATAAGTCTAATATTCTTACTATGATTTTAAATTGAATATTAGACTATATGTGACATGAATATGTGATTTGTTTTAAAAAGGAAAGAGGAGGAAAATAAATCTAATATTCTTATTTTAAACTTTAAATTGAATATTAGATTTAAATAATTTATATGTTATACGAAAAGAAAATTATAGCTTATTTTGCTATTTAAAGTACTGTACTATTGTACAGTAAAATATGAAATGAGTTTAAATGAGAACGATGATGATTTAACTAATATTCTTTTCAAGGAATATATGAATATTAGTTATTTTATTTAAATGCTTTATTTTATATAAGCATTATTTTGAAAGGAATATGGAAATGATATGCAATGAAAAGGTAAAAGGATATAAATTTCAAACGAAAAAAATTTATTACTCTCTACAATTGCTTCTAGGTTCAGGGACAAGATAGGTATTTCAAAATACCTACCTTACTCCGTCCGGATCCCTAGCCGACTGTAGTATCCTTCCTACATGCAAGCCTAAAGCCCATAGGAAAAATGAAAAAGTCTTTTAGCATATAGATAGCTGAATATCAAGTATGCATATAATTCCCTTACTGAGCCGTGATTTGCTCACCCCTTAATATTAACATTTCAGGTTTTTGAGGACTAAGAGTCTGACATCTAAAGGACTTCGGCTGTGCATTTGGGGACGATGCGACAGCTTGATTTATTTAATAAGGTATGATAATTTATTTTCTGTATTTAGACTTATTTACAGTACTACTTCCTTATGAATTATGATAGGGGATGTAATTCATATTATAATTTAATATGAAATTGTTTATATGTAAAAGAAAAAGTAAAGTATTGCAGACAGCCCAACCATATAAGATGTATAGAATAAGGTGAAAAATAAGGTCACGGGCTGTGACAGATTTTTATGATATTAGCCTTATTTCACTATTCCCAAAAGAAATGGGTTGAAAACCTCCCCCTTGTATTTTATCACTTTCCCCAGTAAAATCACCTGCATTAAAATACAGTTCAATCTTTCACAATATAGCTAGCTTTTGTTTCCCACAATTCACACAATCATGTATCTCATAAATCTCAAGATTCATTTCTTTAAAAATTCCACATTTGCATTTTATACATACTTCAAAAATACGTATAATAACCTAGATCGTACTCAATAATCACATAGACCTACATAATAATCTAAGGCGATCCAAAGTTACATCCCATATTTCTTCCTAGTACTATGAACTTAAAATTCGTTTAATTATCAAAATGATATACAAGTAGTATACCTCAAATACACAAAAGCTAGGCCCAAAGAACGTAGACGAGTACCACTACTAGGTACAATTCTCGGGAGAGTCTATATAATGCTTGAAATGGATATCCACCCGTATGATTTGTAGATGTTAAATTTAAGGGGTAAGCAAATCCATGGCTCAGTAAGTAGTTTAAATAAGTACATACTAGGCTCATATCGTAAAACACGATCATACATGCATGAATTCTATAAAATAGCATATATTAATTTTATTAAGATTTGCTACCAATTCGTATGTACACAGATTTCATAAGCTTATTCATGCTTTTCTTCCATTCTTAAATTCACAAAGTATCATTCTTTTTATCAGATGGTTAAGTGTGAAAGAAGACAAACATTCAAATAGCACATGTTTTCTATGGCATATATAAGTATAATTCAATAATTATACACATTCTTTGTCTTATGTATAAGATCTATTTCATCTATTGATATTCATCACATTCACAAATCACAATAATTTACTTATTGTCACAATAATCCTATGATTCCTCATATTTCATCAAAACACGTGTAGCACTTAGCTCTCACAGGATTCTAGAGGTGGCTCCCATAGTTTTCGAAGATTCTATGTAGCACGTAGGTCCCTTGAGTTCTCTAGATGTGGCTCACACGGTACAAAGATCGAGTCTTTACTCGGGTTGGCCTTTATGACATATACTTTCCACTATATCATCGGAAGTCGTGTAGCACTTAGTTCTCAAAGGATTTTAGAAGTGGCTCCCATGGTTTCCGAAGAACCTATGTAGCACTTAGGTCCCTTGAGTTTTCTAGAGGTGGCTCACACGGTACAAAGATCGAGTCTTTACTAAGGTTGGCCATTATGACGTATACTTTCCATTATCTCATCGGAACTCGTGTAGCAGTTAGTTCTCAAAGGATTCTAGAGGCGGCTCCCATGGTTTCTGAAGAACCTATGTAGCACCTGGGTTCCTTGAGTTTTCTAGAGATGGCTCACAAGGTACAAAGATCGAGTCTTTACTCGGGTTGGCCATTATGACATATATTATCCACTATCTCATCGGAACTCGTGTAGCACTTAGTTCTTAAAGGATTCTAGAGGTGGCTCCCATGGTTTCCAAAGAACCTATGTAGCACGTAAGTCCCTTGAGTTTTCTAGAGGTGGCTCACACGGTACAAAGATCGAGTCTTTACTCGGGTTGGCCATTATGACATATACTTTCCACTATCTCATCGTAACTCATGTAGCACTTAGTTCTCAAAAGATTATAGAGGTGGCTCCCATGGTTTCTGAAGACCTATGTAGCACATAGGTCCCTTGAGTTTTCTAGAGGTGGCTCACACGGTTCAAAGATCGAGTCTTTACTCGAGTTGACCTTTTTCCTAGCTTTCGACAAACATGACTAGGTACTAATTTAGGTCCAAGAATTCAATATTGGGAGCTATACATACCGCACACAAATCACATATGCATTCTCTAAGTATCACAATATGCTAACATGCTCCCTCGGTGCGATTTAATTAATTCATATGCATTCCTAAAAATGCAAGCACCAAAAAGTATACAATTTAAACATTCAACAACTACGAACAAACTATAACACATAACATGCAAATCACAAGCAAGATTCCTTTTTAAACAATTACTATTCATGATCACAGTATGTCCATTTTGTATTTTACCATACTTACTCTTATAGTCTTACCCATAGTATTCCACCAACTTGAGGTAAGTTTAGATAAGTGTTTTAATAAGTATTTATTCATCTCTTACAAGATGATACTAGCAAGGCTTATTTAACCCACTTACCTCGATGCTTGATAGGTTACTTTTCCTCGATCTTCAAACTAGAGCTTAGCTTCCACACTGCTCCCATCGAAGTCACTACAATCATTCTAATACCGTCTCAATCAACTACTTACAGCATGTTAAATATTGAACTTAGAGTGCATAATTTAAACTACGCACAAATATTCAAATTTTCTATCATGCTAAGATTGACTCCGCATTATCATTCTAAATATATATATATTTATATATATAACCTTCATCATTAGAGGGTTGTGTGTGCGCATATTAATCTTGAACCGAAGTTTAGTCCTTACTTAAAATTTCCTTAGTTAAATTCGTATCGATCATTGTCTTTCATATTTTTCCAACTTGATTCCTACACGAATGTTTCATTTCTTGAGTTCTTATTTAATAGCATATGGATATTTATAAGTACCTAATATTTTCATATTGCATCAAAGTGCAACTATTTAAATTAAAGCCAATATTGTTCTTCCTCTTTAAACTCACGACACATATATGTACACAAAATGTATGTCTAAATATCCAAGTATAATTTCATGATCATATTTAATTCTTTATCATTATGTCTAAGGAAGTCTTTATCTAATATCTATATCTATATATAAATATCTCTATATATATATATATATATATATATATATATACACACATATCAAAATATATCTATATGTGTGTGTATATATATACGTGTTTATATATCTATACATATATATATTTAGCTCTATCTTATTCATGTTTATGCACCCATACACATGCAAACATTATCTAAACATATGTATTTAAGTGTATTATCAAATCATAAAATCTTTTATAACAAACATAACTCTCATTCTTAGATTTACCTTCAAAACCAAGTGCACCAATCTCTTAACCCTTACGGCAAATCAGTTTTACATTTCTTTTTCAACCTCCAAGAAGCTCACAGCTTCAGCTCATTGTATTTCTCATACTGGCCATGTCACGCACGGTCCTATTTCCCTTGTTTGAACCAGCTTAAGCTACAGCTTAAATCAGCCCTTACTTACACTTGCATTTAACAGATATTGCTACCCGAAACTAGTTTCTATTTTGGCATTAAAACTGTACCACGTGATTCCTTGCTGTAGCTTTAATTTCTCCTAGTTCTCCCCTTGTCCGACGCCTAAGAAGTCCAAATCTCCAACTTTTCCATCTTTAACGCCCCATAGCCTTGAGTATTGTGATTAAAGTAGTAGTTGTTCAGGCCTTGAAAGGCCCTGCGAAAACCAGCACTTACACCCTCCTTTCCAAGCCACCGAACACCCTTAAAGAACCTTCTATTTTCAGCCTTTCCGTGGCCCACAACCAGTGTCAAGAAAGCTTCTTTTTCAGCCTTATTTTGCAGTTTCAATTCGACACTAGAGCCAACGTTTCTTACCCTGTTCAACACTTAGTACCAACACTCAAAAACCTTGCATAAAGAGCTGTATTTTTGCCCTGACCAAAAGCCTTTCGAAGGTCCACTATATCTTCCGCCTATTGCACCTTTTCTGCCTTTGGTGCTGTCTTCAACAGCCAAAAATTTCCACACCAAAGCCTCATCTTAGACACCTATACTGCCCTTATTTTCAGCCTGTAAACTCCACCGTTACTTAGCTTATTACGGTTGCAAACTCATCTCTTTTTCTCGGCATCAAAGTAGCTCCATTCAACAGCCTAAAATCCCTTACTAATCTCTCTGATTTTTTTAGCCCCTTTCCATCCCCAAATGTTCCCTTATGCATCACCTAAACTCCCCTGTTATACAGCTTAAAAACCATCTCCTTTCAACCATTCAAAAGTCTTACCGAAAGTCTCCAAACAGCAGCCACTCCTCTACACATTCTCTTGTTCCAACCCTTAGCACCATACTTCATGCTATTCTTTTCTGTTCCATCGTTGCAGAGGAGAAATGAAGATGGTCATTGTTGTCGAGGAAACTGTACGTAAGCCGTGTGGGTAAGCTACTGTAGGTCGAAGCAAGGTAGTCTGCTGCTGTCTTGTTTATGTGGAGGAGAGACTCACGAGGAAGGTGAGGATGGTGGAAACAACGACAGTGGAGGGTAGCGGAGAGTGTGAAGTTGGGACGAAAGTAACGAAAGAGAGAAAAATGAAATGAAAGAGAGATGATGGGTGCTGTGGAAGACAACCTAAAGGATTAGGAATGAAAAGAAAGGAATGGACGTGAGCGATGGGGAGGCAGTGTTCTGACTTCCTGACTTTCTTTTTTTCTTTTTTTTTTAAATAATGGGTTGATGAGAAATTTCCCACCAACCCATAATATTATATATTTTATTTATTATATTATATATATGTATATATCTTTAATATTAATATATAACACTTTAATATATATATATATATATATATGCATGTACATACATTTTATATATATATATATATGTACACACACGTATCTTATAAATACATAAATAAAGTATACACTTATAATTAATTATATCAATATAAATTTATATATATACATTTGTACATATAAGTATATAAATACAACTATATGTTTTCATTTATACATTTATTTACATTTGCATTTATTTGTGGGTGCCTATGTTTATACTTATGTGTTTAAATGTAATTGTATTCATATATATACTCATACACATATATATTAGTTTATTTTCTTATTCCTTTTAATTATATGCGTATATTTATATGTATGCATGCATTTAGTTTGGATCATGCGTGTACTTAAATGTATGTGTAAGATTTATGTATTCCATTTATAATTAATTATATCAATATAAATTTATATATATACATTTGTACATATAAGTATATAAATACAACTATATGTTTTCATTTATACATTTATTTACATTTGCATTTATTTGTGGGTGCCTATGTTTATACTTATGTGTTTAAATGTAATTGTATTCATATATATACTCATACACATATATATTAGTTTATTTTCTTATTCCTTTTAATTATATGCGTATATTTATATGTATGCATGCATTTAGTTTGGATCATGCGTGTACTTAAATGTATGTGTAAGATTTATGTATTCCATTTACATCGACTTAATGTACATTATATATGTGGTATACGTATTCGTTTCACGCCATTTTTTGACTTTTGTTGCCCAAGACTTCATTCTGATAATTGTAATCATATATTTGAAATCTGTAAATTACATCATTGCATTATATGCACTTATAATTACACATTGGGTGCATAATCGATTTTAATAAAATTGCAGTTCTCACAGTTTGTGCAGTTTGGGTGAGCAGAGGGTAAATGGGTTTAGGCCGAAAATAAGGGTTCTCTGTTTCGGTAATGGGGGTTCGGGTCTCGTGGTAATTTAGGGATAGCTGGTACTGTGTATAGGGGTCCCGGTATTGGTGGTGGGGATGTTGATTAGGGCTTTTGGTTTTTTTGTTTTTGGTGGTGGCTTGGTGTTTCAGTGATGGTGAAGAGGGTTCGGTCTGGTAAAGAGGAAAATGGTGGTGGCCTAGTGGTTGAAGGCTAGGGGTTCAGAATGGTGATCGGTTGTGTGGCTGGGTGAAGCCGAAAGGTTGAGCGATGGTGAGGGTTTGGTGTCTCGGGTTTGGGTACTTGAAGAGGGGCGACAGGGTGTTGAACGGGGTTGCCATGGATGGTTTTTTTAGAGGCAGTGTCGAGAGAGAAGAAAAGAGCCAATGGTCGACCCCTCCCTCACTGAACAATAAGTCTGAATTTTAATCTCATTCGGGTGTATCATTTTTTTCGGTTTTAGATTTTCAATCCAAAGGGTTTTAGCAGTTAGCTTCAGTCACTGACGTGACTGTTATGAGGAAGAGGGGATTTGGCTGTCAAGGAGTCATGGGATGAGGGATTGGCTACAGAGTGATTGATGGACGGGGATTGTGAAAGGGTGGAGGAGTTGGTGCTGTGCATGGCACCAACTTTTCTCATTTTTGGTGCTTTTCTTTTTTTTATTTTTTTTCTTCTTTCTTTCTTTTTTCTTTTTTTTATATTTGTTTATTATATTTTTTAATCAATTTACAAGATTACTACAAAAAAGGAAAATTAAAGATAAATAAAAATCAATAGAAAGTCATGACCCATTTGGAGTTGGGCTTTCAAACTCACATACTATACTGAATTTTGGATTGAACCTAATCAATTAAGCCCAAAATTAACATTGATAACTATGAAATTAAATTCAATCACTTATCCATTGAATTTTAAAATGAATTTAATCAAGCTTGGTAACAAAAATGTCCAGTGAATTTAGCGAACTTCAAAACTTGATTATTACTGAATTTATCAAAATAAAATTTACAAATTCGGACAAAATTAGGTGTCTACAGCTGCCCCTTTTTGCTAATTACTGAGAATCAGGAATAGCGCAAAGACAATAGACAACAATTTTGTCCGACTCATGATCTACTTCTTTTGTTGTTTTTTTTATTTCTTTTTGAAAAAGTGCTCCCTTACCATAGAGGCAATGAAACTTTAAATTCCTTCTTGAAATGTGCTCCTCTTGCAGCAGAGGCGATGAAACTTTAAAGAATTTTTCTGAAATGTGCTCCTCTTGTAGTAGAGGCAATGAAACTTTAACTTTTTTTCCGAAATGTGCTCCTCTTGCAGCAGAGGCGATGAAACTTTAATCTGAAATGTGCTCCTCTTGTAGCAGAGGCAATGAAACTTTAAATTTTTTCCTGAAATGTGCTCCTCTTGCAGTAGAGGCAATGAAACTTTAAATTTTTTCTTTAGATGCACTCCTCTTGAGATTGATAGATTTCACATCTGAAGATCTAGGAATTCACATTTAGAAAATTTTGTTTCGGGAATTCACATCCGAATATCTACTTCGGGGATTCACATCCGAAGATCCGTTTCAGGGATTCACATTCGAAAGTCTAGGAATTCACATTTAGAAAATTTTGTTTCGGGAATCCACACCCGAAAATTTATCTCGAGAATTCACATCCGAAGGTTTGTTTCGAGAATTTTCATCCGAAAGTTTATCTCAGGAATTCACATCCAAAGGTTGTTTCAAGAATTCTCATCCGAAAGTTTATCTCGGGAATTCACATCCGAAGGTTTGTTTCGGGAATTCTCATCCGAAAGTCCAAGTATTCACATCTGGGAATATATGTTTTGGGATTCACATCTGGGAATATATGTTTTGGGAATTCACATTCGAAAATTCTATTTAATCATATTTGAAATTGTTTGGGAATTCACATCCAAAGGTTTGTTTCGGAGATTCGCATCTGAAAGTCCAGGTATTCACATCTGGAAATTTTGTTCGGGAATTCACATCCGAAAATCTAGGAATTCACATCTACAAATTTTGTTCGGGAATTCACATTCGAATAATGGTTTCGGGAATTCACATCCGAAAAGTCTAGGAATTCACTTCTAGAAATTTATTCGAGCATTCGCATCCGAATGTCTTTTTCGGGGATTCACATCCGAAAGTCCAGGTATTCACATCTGGAAAATTTATATCAGGAATTTCTCGTCCGAAAATCTCATTTATCTCATTCTAACATTGATGTGTTTAATCTTATCTAGAACTTTGTTTGAAGAGCTTCAATTTAAATTTAAACTTTCAAGAATTCTCTCTTCTTTTTTTTCTCTTTTTTTCTTTTTCTTTCTTTTTTCTCTCTTTTCTTCTTCTTCTTTTTTTTCTTCTTTTTTCTTTTCTTTTTTCCTTTTTTTTTTTTGGACTTAGACTTAAATCGAGAATTCACTTCCAATAATTTAAGGATTCTCGTTTAGAAAATTTCTATTTCGGGAATTCACATATGAAAATCTAAGAATTCACTTCTAGAAAATTTCATTTCGGGAATTCACATCCGAAGGTTCTGTTTCGGGGATTCACATCCGAAGATCTAAAATTTCATTTCGGGAATTCGTGTGACATCCTCGTCACTCCCAAATACCAACTAATTTCCCATAGTTTTGGTTAGGCTGTTCAACGGTGCATCCTTCTTCTTTAATATAGCTAACACTATATTGTTTCCATGATGATATATTTCTCATACACATACAGGATCGTCTTTCACATAAGTCTAAAACTCTAATATAAATTACATACTAATCTCTTTAACAATTTACATCCCCAATGTGTCTAATATACATCACTGTACTATAGTCTGAATTACATAATCAAAATGTATCTACCTTCAAGGGATTGGAAGTTAGCCTCGAAGGAATATCGTATAGTCCAAATATATGCTCCTCTACCAAGAGCAGACTTCACTGCAAATAATCTGGATGAAAAATATTGTAAAGGAATGAGTTTACGCTCAGTAAGAAATATACATAAAAGAGCGTACTATGCCACTATATGCAGTTTTCCTGCTTGGCTCTATAATGTCATGTAATATTCTTGTAAAAACATATAACATATAAGTTCATCAAATACCATATAACACATGACAAAATCATATGAAGTCACTTGCACGTATTCAAATAACTCAAATACTTTCACATATATATGTCAAATATCTTGAAATTACATATACAAATAGTCTTCAAATAGGGGGAGACCGTCAACATCCAATAGAATCATGCACCAAGTAAAGTGGCGTACCCACGTATGGGCCAGGGATCCTCCCTTAAGCCAAACACATATAAAGGACTAATGGCCATTGTCAATATTCCACAGTGTGCACTAGTCAGGTGACACCCGTGGTACTGAGGGCTTGACTAGAGTCCCCCAGCCAAATACAAATAAGCAAGTAATATGCATGATCACCAATGGAGTCGTTAATCTCAAAATATTGAGTAGTAAAACTCATTCTTGTAAAACCATGGGTATTCATAACCCTTCTTATATACTTTAATGATAATCCAAATACATTTATATAAATAAATTAAAAATTATTATTTTTCAAAGGGGGCAGTTGACTGCTCTTTTAGGGCAGTCGACTGCGCTAGTATAAAAATATTCAATAAATTTTATTTTCTTTTTGCATTTAAAATATTTAATTTCCGGATGCAAGTAGGGCAGTTGACTGCTAAAATGGGGCAGTCGACTGGCCCGCAAACAGAATGTTTCTCGAAAAAATGCAGTCGACTGGCTCTTTAGCGGTCGACTGGTTTGCAAACAGAAAGTTTCTGGAAAAATGGCAGTCGACTGCTATGTAGGGCAGTCGGCTGCTCTAAGTCGGTTTCGGAAAAAGTTACGTCACGACTGTCTCTGAGAAGTCGGCTGCTATTTAGGGCAGTCGGCTGCCCCGAGCCAAATTGTGACCGGGCGAAAACCGTGAATTTTACATTTCCTGCACTTACACCAGCTTTTATTTCATCCCAAAACATTTAAAACATGCGGACATAGTCACCCTACGTCCGTTACATATATTCCTTACCTCAAATAGCCAAATAATACGAAATCCCTTGGTTGCACCGATTCTTTCCTTCACTTCTTCAAAACTGCATAATTCATATAAATTGGAACCTTTAACTTTCTTTCATTTCAACACCATAAGTATACTATACCAACATCACTTAACTCCAAATCATAGATAGAATTGAAAGAATCAACTTCTATCCTTACCTTTGTCAATAGCTAAAATAACAGAAATTCTGATCTCCTCAAAGACTTTGTTTCAGCCTTCCATATTACAGACATAAAGAGAGCTAGTGATGAGAATCGTTTTTCGTTTAAGGAGTTTGTTGCTTCGTTGGAGGAATAAGGCAGTTCTACAAGGTGAATATGGAAGAAAACCTTAGAGAATTTCAGAGGAAGAGCTATGGCTGCCGGCCCTCTTTGCTGGAAAAGATGGCATTAAATGCCATTAATGTGTATTTATCCCTTCATGCCAGCCACAACTCCTTAGCCCTTTGACAATTTGACCACCAATTAATTCTTCTTCTTTCCTTCCTCATGTCAGCCACACATATCATGAAATTATGAAAATCTGATATTTATTCTTCTTTTATCATTCTCTAATATTTTCCTGATATCAACATTAAATTTATTGACCATTTGACTCTCCATTTTATTACTTCTTCTAGGTTCCTAACATCATTTGTACATTAATTCTCATATTCATTTAAATCATTTCTGCTTATAGTACTTTACAAATAAGAGGACTTTACATGAAATTGGGGATTTCACATTCTCCCCACCTTTAGAAATTTGGTCCTCCAAATTTAAATCGGGTTACTACTCAAATAGCTCTGGATACCTTTCCTTCATTAAGCTCTCTAGCTCCCATGTAGCTTCTTCCATGGTATGGTATTGCCAGAGAATTTTGACTAGGGGAATTGTCTTGGACCTTAGCACTTTCTCCTTTCTATCCAAAATCCGAACCGGCTTCTCCACATAACTCATGTCCTCTCGAATCTCTAATGGCTCATATTCAATGACATGAGATGGATCCGGATTATACTTCCGAAGCATCGACACATGGAAAACATTATGTACTCCCGATAGCTCCGGAGGTAGTGCCAACCTATATGCAACATCTCCGACTCGATCTAGGACTTCAAATGGCCCTATGTAACGAGGACTAAGTTTACCTTTTCGGCCAAATCTCATGATACCTTTGGATGGAGAGACTTTCAAAAACACCGAGTCCCCAACCAAAAACTCGAGTGGTCTCCGTCGAGCATCTGCGTAACTCTTTTGTCGACTCTGAGCTGTCTTAAGTCTTTGGCAAATTAACTTAACATCCTCAGAGGCTTGCTCGACTAAGTCTGGGGCTAATAGCTTACGCTCACCCACTTCTTCCCACCCAATCGGAGATCGACACCTTCTACCATATAGAGCTTCATATGGTGCCATCCCGATACTTGCGTGGTAACTATTATTGTATGCAAACTCAGCCAATGGCAGATGATCATCCCAGGAGCCTTTAAAGTCCAAAGCACAAGCTCTCAACATATCCTCGAGCGTCTGAATGGTGCGCTCGGACTGACCATCAGTCTGTGGATGAAAAGCCGTGCTAAAATTTAACTGAGATCCCATGGCCTCTTGGAAATGTTCCCAGAAATGAGAAGTGAACCTGGAATCCCTGTCAGATGTAATGCTCACTGGAACTCCATGTAGTCTGACAACTTCTTTCACATACAAATCTGCCAAAGCACTAAGTGTATCTGTAGACTTCATAGGCAGGAAGTGAGCTGACTTAGTTAACCGATCCACAATGACCCAAATACCATCATGATTCCTCCTCGTTCGAGGTAGTCCCATGACAAAATCCATCGTAATGTGCTCCCACTTCCACATAGGTATAGGTAGAGGATGTAGTAAACCTGCTGGTCTTTGGTGCTCTACCTTAACTTGCTGACACGTGAGACACTTTGCCACAAATTCTGCTATGTCTCTTTTCATACCAGTCCACCAATACACCTTGCGAAGATTATGATACATCTTCGTATTTCCCGGATGCAAAGTATACTTAGTGGAGTGTGCTCCCGTCAAAATTAACTTCTTTAACTCCTTATCCTTAGGAACACATATACGATTATTAAACCTCAAGAGTCCATTACTATCAATGCTAAATTCCGATGGCATACCTAATTGAATCTGATTCATGGCCTCCATACATTGATCAGCTTCCCTTTGAGCAATCCGAATTCTACCCATCAACTCCGGCTCAATCATTAAACTAGCTATCATTCCAAAATGCTCATAAGGTACAACATTAAGACTAAGGCTTGCAAACTGCTCAAGTAGCTCATATTCTCTAACCATCATGTACGATACTATTCCCATATGCTTCCTGCTTAGAGCATCTGCCACCACATTGGCTTTTCCTAGGTGGTATAGGATCTCACAATCATAATCCTTCAGAAGCTCGAGCCATCTCCTCTGTCTCATATTCAATTCCCTCTGAGAGAACAAGTACTTCAAACTTTTATGATCCGTAAAAATCTGAAATTTCTCACCATACAAGTAATGCCTCCAAATCTTTAGAGCAAACACCACTGCCGCTAACTCCAAATCATGAGTCGGGTAGTTCTTCTCATGGTCCTTTAATTGACGAGAACCATATGCAACTACCTTACCATGTTGCATTAGCACACAACCTAGACCTAGTGCAGAGGCATCACTAGAAATTCATAGTGACCATACCGTGTTCTGAATGCAGTCTTAGGGATATCTTCACTCCGGATCTTCAATTGATGATATCCTGATCTCAAGTCTATCTTGGAGAAGACTTGTGCACCCCGAAGCTGATCAAAGAGATCGTCAATCCTGGGAAGAGGGTACTTGTTCTTGATTGTCACCTTATTCAACCATCGATAATCAATACAAAGCCTCAAGCTGCCGTCCTTCTTCCGGACAAACAGCACAGGAGCACCCCATGGGGATACACTTGGCCGTATAAACCCCTTATCTAGTAACTCCTGAAGCTGTTTCTTAAGTTCTTCCAATTCCACTAAGGCCATCCGATAGGGTGGTCTCGAAATGGGCTCAGTCCCTGGCACCAAATCGATAGTAAACTCGATTTCCCTATCCGGAGGAAGTCCTGGAAGATCGTCCGGAAACACACATGGAAACTCATTGACTATCGGAATTTCATGAAGTTCGGGACGTTCCCTTTCTACGTCCACCACATATGCTATAAATCCTTCACATAACAAATATATTCTCTATTAATTTCATTTACGAATAAATAAATTAATAAACATACTTTTGTATTAAACATTTGCAAAATTTACAACATAGCTAACGGGAGAAGAGAAGATCACACTTTTAGCATAACAATCCAATATCACATGATTCTTAGCTAACCAATCCATTCCTAATATGACATCAAATCCATACATATTCAGTAGAATTAGGTCAGCTATCGATTCTCTCTCTCCTACCCGTAGCTTACAACTACGATATACTATATCTGTCATCTGGGATTCTCTAAACGGTGTACTTATTTGTAACAAATGTCCTAAAGGCTCAGGTTCAACAGGAAATCTTGTAGCAATTATGGGGGAAACAAAGGAGTGTGTAGAGCCTGGATCAAATAAAGCAGTAACACTTATATCAAAGAGGTGAATCTTACCCTTAATCATCTTGGACGAAGCATCGGCAGACTCCTCGTCTATAGCAAATACTCGTCCTTGAGTCACAGCTTTCTTTCCCTTCTCAGCAACTGTGGCCTTAGGCTGTGGTTGGGTGGTCTTTTCCGATTCTTCAGACACTCTTTTAGAAATCTTGGGACAATCTTTAATCATGTGTCCCCTCTCGCCACACCAAAAACAAGCCCCGCTCGCCATACGACATGGCTGTGACCCATGGAATCTCCCACAATGCTCGCATTTCTGCGACACACTCTTCGGCGAGCTCGCAGTACTGCCAACTGAATATCGGGATCTTTCATCATTTATCTTAATCCCGGTAGATCTAGGAGTCCCTGTACCATAATTATCATAAAACTTCAAAATTTAGTATGTTTCCATATAACCATTAAACTAAGATACATGTCATTCCCTTAAAATTTATTTTCTTACCTGACGAAGCTCTTTCATATGGTCTATTTTTCCTAAATGGATATCTGTCACTAGAGGCTCTCTCATCTGACTTCCGCTTCATCGGTTCTTTGCCTTTACCCTTGGCTCGGAAATCAGCATGGTGAAGATTATAGTCCTGCTCACACAATTGAGCCTTACGGACTGCCTCATTATAAGTAGTGATGTCCATAGGATATAACTTCGATCTAATAGGAGATCTTAATCCCTCTATGAATCGGTAGATCTTATGTCCTTCACTCCTTAGGACTTCAGGGTCAAATCTGCTTAAAGAAATGAACTTCGACTCATATTGATTAACTGTCATAGTCCCCTGAGTCAAGCTCAAAAACTCAATCTTCAACCTGGTCTGTTCAGTGCGTGGGATGTACTGTTCATTAAAGGCCTCTAAAAATCTATCCCATGTAACCTCAGTATGTTGAGTCTCCAAAATGGCCCGAGTAGACTGCCACCAATGCTCGGCATCGTCTACTAACAAATAAGCTGCCAAACCCACTTTCTCTTTCTCAGAACAGGTCATGTACTCAAAAGATTTAGTGACTGCCTTCACCCAGTTCTCGGCGGTCAACGGATCTCTATCGCCCTTAAACTTAGGCGGATCCAGCTTCTTAAATTCTTTAATTAAGACCACATTGCAATAGGCCTTCGGATCTTGCCTTTCAGTAGCTTGAACTGGTGGGGGCAACTCAGGCTGAACTAGTGGAGGCTGTACTGGGGGAATAGGAGGTGTAGGAGGAGCATTCCCAGATGGAATAGGAGGTGCTGTTGAGGCATTAGTGGCCACGTTTGGGAGATTAGACATGAACTGATTGAACAGAGTGGCCATAGTCTCAATACTTCTCTCCACTCTCGACAGTCGAGCATTCGGGCTACTCGATGGAGATGGAGGAGGAGACTGTGTTGGGGGCGGTTCTACTCTGCCCCGTCCTCGTCCTCGTCCTCTACCAGTACCCCTTCTACGAGTGCTCATTCTGCCAATATCACCACAAGGTCAAGCGTTTAGTACACTTTCAGCAATTCAACCACATATATGTATTCAGACAAGTACAGTACATGGGGATGTACACTATTTCTAGCCTAATGACACCGTCAAACGTCAGACTAACCTTGCTCTGATACCAATTTGTGACATCCTCGTCACTCCCAAATACCAACTAATTTCCCATAGTTTTGGTTAGGCTGTTCAACGGTGCATCCTTCTTCTTTAATATAGCTAACACTATATTGTTTCCATGATGATATATTTCTCATACACATACAGGATCGTCTTTCACATAAGTCTAAAACTCTAATATAAATTACATACTAATCTCTTTAACAATTTACATCCCCAATGTGTCTAATATACATCACTGTACTATAGTCTGAATTACATAATCAAAATGTATCTACCTTCAAGGGATTGGAAGTTAGCCTCGAAGGAATATCGTATAGTCCAACTATATGCTCCTCTACCAAGAGCAGACTTCACTGCAAATAATCTGGATGAAAAATATTGTAAAGGAATGAGTTTACGCTCAGTAAGAAATATACATAAAAGAGCGTACTATGCCACTATATGCAGTTTTCCTGCTTGGCTCTATAATGTCATGTAATATTCTTGTAAAAACATATAACATATAAGTTCATCAAATACCATATAACACATGACAAAATCATATGAAGTCACTTGCACGTATTCAAATAACTCAAATACTTTCACATATATATGTCAAATATCTTGAAATTACATATACAAATAGTCTTCAAATAGGGGGAGACCGTCAACATCCAATAGAATCATGCACCAAGTAAAGTGGCGTACCCACGTATGGGCCAGGGATCCTCCCTTAAGCCAAACACATATAAAGGACTAATGGCCATTGTCAATATTCCACAGTGTGCACTAGTCAGGTGACACCCGTGGTACTGAGGGCTTGACTAGAGTCCCCCAGCCAAATACAAATAAGCAAGTAATATGCATGATCACCAATGGAGTCGTTAATCTCAAAATATTGAGTAGTAAAACTCATTCTTGTAAAACCATGGGTATTCATAACCCTTCTTATATACTTTAATGATAATCCAAATACATTTATATAAATAAATTAAAAATTATTATTTTTCAAAGGGGGCAGTTGACTGCTCTTTTAGGGCAGTCGACTGCGCTAGTATAAAAATATTCAATAAATTTTATTTTCTTTTTGCATTTAAAATATTTAATTTCCGGATGCAAGTAGGGCAGTTGACTGCTAAAATGGGGCAGTCGACTGGCCCGCAAACAGAATGTTTCTCGAAAAAATGCAGTCGACTGGCTCTTTAGCGGTCGACTGGTTTGCAAACAGAAAGTTTCTGGAAAAATGGCAGTCGACTGCTATGTAGGGCAGTCGGCTGCTCTAAGTCGGTTTCGGAAAAAGTTACGTCACGACTGTCTCTGAGAAGTCGGCTGCTATTTAGGGCAGTCGGCTGCCCCGAGCCAAATTGTGACCGGGCGAAAACCGTGAATTTTACATTTCCTGCACTTACACCAGCTTTTATTTCATCCCAAAACATTTAAAACATGCGGACATAGTCACCCTACGTCCGTTACATATATTCCTTACCTCAAATAGCCAAATAATACGAAATCCCTTGGTTGCACCGATTCTTTCCTTCACTTCTTCAAAACTGCATAATTCATATAAATTGGAACCTTTAACTTTCTTTCATTTCAACACCATAAGTATACTATACCAACATCACTTAACTCCAAATCATAGATAGAATTGAAAGAATCAACTTCTATCCTTACCTTTGTCAATAGCTAAAATAACAGAAATTCTGATCTCCTCAAAGACTTTGTTTCAGCCTTCCATATTACAGACATAAAGAGAGCTAGTGATGAGAATCGTTTTTCGTTTAAGGAGTTTGTTGCTTCGTTGGAGGAATAAGGCAGTTCTACAAGGTGAATATGGAAGAAAACCTTAGAGAATTTCAGAGGAAGAGCTATGGCTGCCGGCCCTCTTTGCTGGAAAAGATGGCATTAAATGCCATTAATGTGTATTTATCCCTTCATGCCAGCCACAACTCCTTAGCCCTTTGACAATTTGACCACCAATTAATTCTTCTTCTTTCCTTCCTCATGTCAGCCACACATATCATGAAATTATGAAAATCTGATATTTATTCTTCTTTTATCATTCTCTAATATTTTCCTGATATCAACATTAAATTTATTGACCATTTGACTCTCCATTTTATTACTTCTTCTAGGTTCCTAACATCATTTGTACATTAATTCTCATATTCATTTAAATCATTTCTGCTTATAGTACTTTACAAATAAGAGGACTTTACATGAAATTGGGGATTTCACAATTCGCATCCGAAAGTCTAGGTATTCACTTCTAGAAATTTTGTTTCGGGAATTCACATCCGAAAGGTCTAGGAATTCACTTCTAGAAATTTGTTCGGGAATTCACATCCGAAGATTTGATTCGGAGATTGACATCCAAAAATTTGACTTGGGGGTTCACACCCAAAATTTTGACTTGGGGATAACTTATAGATTCACATCCGAACTTTTGAAATTTTGATTTGGAGATTCACATCCAAAAATTTGATTCGGAGATTCGCATCCGAAATTTTAACTTGGAGATTCACATCCAAAAATTTGACTTAGGGATTCACACCCAAAATTTTGACTTGGGGATGCACACCCAAAATTTTAATTCGGAGATTCACATCCGAAATTTTGAAATTTTGATTTGGAGATTCACATCCAAAGATTTGATTCGGAGATTCACATCCGAAATTTTAACTTGGAGATTCACATCCAAAAATTTGACTTAGGGATTCACACCAAAATTTTGACTTGGGGATGCACACCCAAACGTCCAGGAATTCTCATCTGGATAATTTATATCGAGAATTTCTTGTCCGATTGTTGGTTTTGAGAATTCACATCTGAAAAAGCTCCTCTTGCAACAGGGGCTATGAAACTTTAAAGTCCTTTTCTGAAAAAGCTCCTCTTACAGCAGAGGCGATGAAACTTTAAACTTCTTCATGAAAAGCTCCTCTTGCAACAGAGGCGATGAAACTTTAAAAAATTTTTCCTTTCCTGAAAAAGGCTCTTCTTGCAGCAGAGGCAATGAAACTTTAAATATTTTTCCTTTCCTAAAAAAGGCTCCTCTTGCAGCAGAGGCGATGAAACTTTAAATTCTTCTCTTTTTTTCTTTTTTCCTTTTCTCTTTTTCTTTCTCTTCTTTCTTTCTTTTCCTTCTTTTTCTTCTTTTTTTGAACAAAATTTCCTCTCTTTTTTAATCAATTTTTTTTAATCCAAAATCTCTTATATTCACCTTTTTTCAATGTTTGGCTGATGCAATGATCACTAATGCAAATGCAATATCAACAATACGAATGCAAATTTCTTTATCAATGAATAACTAACTATTATGATGCAAATACAGAAGACTTCTATCATGATGCAAATGCAAATGAACTCCGTCAAGATGCAAATGCAAATGTTTCATGCGAATGTGTAAGATCCGATTCTACCCTACCGTAGAGCCTAATTTCATAAAAGTAATAATGGAAATTAAATAAATAAAGAATATTGATTTCCAATAAGGGTGAAAAGCTCCTTGACTTGAGGTGAGAACGGAGCAAATTATGAGAAATACATGACGAGCGAGTACGCTGGCAGCTCGCCAATGAGCGAGCAAGAGGACATTCGCCAATGGTCACGATAAGTTGGACAATGGCGTGGGCGAATAGATGAGTTCGCCAGCTCGTTGCGTGAGGTGATCGCCCGAGTGGGCGAGGACATGTAATCGCCCATATATTGTGAATAAACTGGAACGGGAATTAGCAAAGACAAATGAAAATAGATTCAAACATTTGGCAGCCAAAATTGACTTATAAGCCACACGGTTGAAGAGAATTAACGGAGAAGAGGTTAAAGTCAATAAGGGAATTAGCCTTATTGGTTGAGGAATTAAGCAAAGGCTGCAGAAGCAGAAAAAGGTGTGTGAAAGGAAGACTTCCACGCCACTGTGAGCTGCAGTTTTCTTCATGCCTTAAATGCATGAAGGACGTGAACAATGATGAAAGAACAGGATAAGGGACAGGCGGTAGCTATTGATTGGTTGAGCATGGTTATATAAGCAGAAACAATTGAGGAAAAACGAGTTAGCCAATTCCAGCTTCTTCACGAAAGCCATTTCTCTGTTTCTTCCATTTCTCTGCCATGTTCGATCTACTAAAACTCCAACCTTAAGTTGGTTAAATACATAAAACAGCTTGCAAAACCTTTCCTTCTTAGTTGGTTGAGCTAAAAGAATAAGCAAGGAGGCCAACGTGAGACAGAAAACAACCTATTTTGGAAGTGCAGTTGGTTGAGGTGAGTTTCATATTTCTGAGATGTTCTTGATGCTCAATGATAGATTTCTATGTTTCATGCAGTAATAAACATGGATACAATCTTGTTTTTAGTTAGATCTTTGGAGAATATGAAAACAAGGAAAATAATAGAATAAGTGACGACAATGGCGACTATTTTGACTGCCCGTGTTGAAAGTTTGTAATCTCCAATGAGGCGAGTAGGAAATGATGAACTCGCCAATGTTGTTGTTCATGTGGGCTAGGTCGCCCAACGGTAGTTTAGTTCATGGGCGAGCTCACATCTGATAAGAAATCTGTGTGTGTGGCGAACTCACATGCATAAGCCATTGGGCGAGTAGAAATGTGGGCGAACTTCCACAATTAAGCCAATGTAGGCCACGTGAGTTGAATGATGGGCGAGCTCACAAAACCATGGTGAGTAATGGCGGGCGATATGCCACGTGGTAGCCATATGGTGAATGGCGAGCTCGTTTGGGCGAACTAGTGAAGCTCAGTTGGGCGAGTAGTCATTTGCTTTATCTCAATTTCTCCCAAGTAATGGAAAAATATATATAAAAATATTAATGGAATTTATATAATTTGCAGCCGATAATTGGGAATGGCTATGGGCGAACAGAGAGCAGGGGAAGCAAGGCTTCGTTTCTAAGTTCTAACAGGTAAGGGAAATATGTGTGAAGTGATGCATGTCCTGTGGAGTATATTTTATGAAAATATTGGGATAAATGTTTTGTTTTCTGACATGCATTGGTTTTGATAATGGTTTTGATGATGGTGTGAACTGGGCGAACTGTTACGGCGGGCGAACCTCTTGTTTTTGTTGCGGGGCTAGAAACCCCTGTTTTTAGTATAAGGCGGGGAGCCACCGAGGGTGGAACCCTTTTAATATTGTTTGGGGCGGACGACCCTTGTTTTAAGTAAAAGGTGGGCGACCCAGTTTGCTCTGTTTGAAAATCTAAGTGGCGGGCGAATACCGATTCCCGCACTGATGATTGACCATGGGCGAGCCAAATGGGCAAGCTGGACCATGGCGAATAGGTTTCAAAGTTTCCAAGATTTCTTAATTGAAAAATTAAATTAATTTTATTATTTTTGAAAATAGAAAATATAAACCTTTTGGGCGAGTTGATTACTGGGCGAGCCACTGAGGGCGAGCCGGTTTTGTTTTCAAGTTTAAAAGCAAGATGGCGGGCGAACACAGGTTCTCCGCGTTGGACGAACTGTTATGGGCCAGCCTTTTCGGGCGAGTCGACCATGGCGAACAGATTTCGCTTTTCCAAATTTTCTTAACGAAAAATGAATTGTTTTCATTATGTTTTTGGGTGAGTTGACCATGGGCGAACTAGCAATGGCAAGTCAGTTTAACCCGTGCCTTTCTCACACGGAATTCAGTGAGATTGCGGGCTGTTTTTAAAACCTTTTTGGAAAGAAAACGATGTCATTATGAAATGATTTCCTTAAAGGTTTTTTTATGAGATATAAATTGATTTTGAGACGTTAGGCCTCTAGTTCATGCATTACTATTGCGTGACCCGCCTGGGGCGGTGGCTCGGTCGATGGACCAATGAGTGCACCTCAGGGCGTCACAGGGCTGATGGACCCGCCAAGTCATCAGCGGTCTCGAGGTCACTTGGCAAGTGGACCTGAGGACCACTATAGATTATGGCCATAGATCTGAGATAGCCGTGAGGGGCGATGGCCTACGGGTGCACCCCAAAAGTGGCAGATTCCGTTCTCGCAAGGGGAGGGGGGGGAACGATGATAGCATGATTTAATTGTTGCCTAGTCTCAACTTGTTGATTTCTGTTTACTATGTTTTAAAAGTAAACTGCTTAACCAGTGATTTGAATGGTGTTTTAAGAGAGTGGTTAACTATATATCCACTGTCTTTTCTACTGGGTTATTGTTAAGAAAAGAATAAATACGTTGTGATATATAGTTTTGCTTTATTTAAAGCAGCATATGTTTCCTTTACTGAGCGTATGAATCGCTCACCCCTTTGTTTTAACTCCACAGATAAGGAGTACACGGAGTTGAGAGAATTAGCTCTCAGATGGGTATAGCTATGCTTAAAGCACTGAGGCAAGGCACGATAAATGTGACAGGTACAGTCTCTTCTCTTTTACATTTCAGGCATATGTACACAGTACTACCTTAGTGAAATAAAGGCTAATAGGGGATGTCAGATGTAAGGAAATATAAAAAGAATTTTCATATTCCATAATTAATAGATAAATATTTATCATTTATTATTGTTACTGTTGAAAGTTAATGGCATCGCAGACAGCCCAACCGGTTAAGTTGTATGAAAATACGTGAAAAATGTGGTAACGGGATGTTACAAATTTAATGGTATCAGAGCTTGGGTTGGTCTGATGTCTGTTGATGCCTTTAGCATGGGAAGTGTTGAGAAAGGTTAACATCCCCTGTAGTACTGTATAGTCTAAATGTATAGAGGAGTCGAATGACTGTGAAATGAGTTAAGTGTTGGAATATTGTGAAAGTTGACTCATTATGGGTTACAAATAGAGATAGTAATCCGAAAATTTTGCATGAGATAGGCGATCTTATCATCATAATGTTGGGTCTATTTGATAAGGTACAGTGAGGAACTCGGTGAGGGCCCCACCAGGACTTCTCTGTCCATATCGAATTAAGATCCTGAAATGATGATATTGAGACGAAAAGGGATAATATTAGCATATAAGTTCTAAGATCGCGTGTTTGGAGTTATACTGATGAGAGAGAATAAAAGGGGAATTTATGAATATACCCCTATATTGACATGTTTTCTTTCGAAGTCATAAGTGATTGAATGGATTTAAAATACAAATTGATGGTGAAAAAAATATGTGGTGGTGTAAAGGATGATCTTTACTGTGGACCCCACTGATATATTGATAAGTAAGGCGACCCAGAGTACAAGCTATGAGAGGTCGTGAGATAGTTAGCCCTGTTGTGGATTTTGGGGTTTGGATTTAAAAAGGTGAATTGTGTGAGAAATGATGTAAAATCGATTATGATAATACTGGTTACATATACTCCTTATGTTTTAGGATAATGGATATTAGTAGTGACTTGACATTTGAGGAAGTCAAGTGTTTGAGTCTGTAAGAAAACTTTGAGATGGGCGAACTCGAGCACGGTTGGAAGAACCGGGCATCGAGGTGATCGCCAAAGAGGATAGTATAGATGAGTAGCGTTGTCACAGCAGTCGTTGTCGATGGGCCCAAAAAGGGGATTGCCATGGCCGGTTGGGCTGGTCCGTTACGATATCCATAGAATCGTGATATTATGAGATGTATGTGAAATACTCGATGGGCGAGAATTACATTGGGATAGCTCGCCAATGGGCGTGCAAATGTATGATCGCCAATGGTGTGGGCGAGTTAGATGATGGTCAGAACTCACATGAGTCCGCCAATATAACATGAATTGCTAAAGTAGGCGAGGATCCTGATCGCCCAAATAATTTTAGTGATGATCGCCCAAAGAGTATGCTGAGTAATCCGATCAGCAAATTGTGGTGTAAATTATAGCAAAATGGCGAGAAGAGCAATCGCCAGCGATATGACATGAATTCGAGCAATGTGGCGAATAGAACAAAAGCTGTAATCGCCAAGAAAATGAAATGTCTCGTAGTTGCCAAATTATAAAGTTGGCATTGAGATTTAGTTGACAAGCTTAGAGGTTGGTGAATTGAAATAGGAATCTGTTTGTAAGCTCTTACCAGTGAATTAGTAGAGCTTGAGAAATTACTCGAGAGATTGATGAGTAAAGAATTAAACTGGTTTGTTATAACTGGTGAAAACGAAAATTATATCGTTTTGAAAACAATGGGATTAGTACTCTCTACAGTTGCTTCTAGGTTCCGGAACAAGTATGGTATTCTAAAATACCTATCATATTCTATCTGGATCCCTAGCCGACTGTAGTATCCTTCCTATTAGTGTGCCTAGAGCAAACTAGGATGATTTTAAAGAGAATAAATATGTATGTTAATATAAACAATATTATTGTATAAGGTATGGAAAACCTTACTATTAAGTCAGTGAATATGAGTTCTAATTGAACTATATATATATTAGAGATGTGAGGTCTCGAAAGATTAAGTGGACATTAAAATTGTCTAAGTAAAAGATTTACTACTTAAGTGAGGTAAAGTGTGCTTATTGGGGTATAAAATTTATGAGTTTTACCCGTATAGCATAAATAAATTGTTGAAGAGTTGTGAAACTTGCTACCCTATTGATGTAATACTTATGGGTGGAAAAAGTGAAAGTGAACGAGTATGTATGAATAAAGTATTCGAAAAGGGTTACGAGATTGTAACAATGAAGTATTATATTAAGTGGGAAAACAACTGTGGTGATGAATGTAAAAGAATGAAATTGTCTTGAGAGACAAGTCATATGATGACTAAGGAACACGAGTTATGAGTTAGTTCCCAAGTATAGGAATAAATGTGAAATTGTATAAGTAAAGTGGTGATGAAATTTGAATGAAAATAAATTTAAATTTCAGAAATTAATGTGAGGAAAAGTATATTCTCCAAGTAGTGACATTACGTGTGCTAGGAGAATAAGAGATAGAATGATCACTTGAGATAAGAGAAGTGATCGAGGGGAGAATGATTACCTGAGACGTAATCGATGGTTAGCATAAAAGACTGAAAAAGAAAAACAGTCCTAGACTAATCATGAAACAATCACTGTGAGATGGTAGAGAATCCGAAAGAACCATGAGGTTATAGTAGTGATTATGGATTGAGTAACCAAATTATTTCACTTCTTCATCATCAGGTTTCGGGATGTAATAAGTGCCTTAGTCGATATACATTGGTGAAACAGAGAGAACGTATGTGAAGTTCCAGTGAGTGGGACTTGTGATAGTGATCCCTGGTTCACCATATGCTTTGAGAGAATAGCAAGAGGCTTTGGGATTCCAAATTTTTACTGTTAGCACCGCCTCAGATTAATATAGATATCCGAGCGCATTGTGTGGACGCTCCGGGATATATTGAGAGCGAGTGCGTGGTATTTTAGAGACTACTGGGACAATTACATACGAATGATTAAAATTATCTACATGATAGTCACCAAATTATAATCGACTAGCACTGAATGAGATGATAAGTGATAAATAGTATAGATGAGTTACTAACTCTCAAGGATGATAAAAGACTTGAGGGAGTGTAAATTGGTTTTGAAGAGAAGACGCCCGAGATTCTTCAGGACTTTGAGAAAATTCGGGATGGGCGACCCACGAGTGGGGTGATCGCTCAACACCGGATAACATGTTGTGAGAAGTGGGCGAACTAAGTGGTCGCCAACACACTTGAGAGAATAATCCTAGAGCGCGGAAGAGCGCCAAAGGGATGATTATTGATGGCCTAAAGAGACGGGCAGTACTTTTAGAGACAATGAGGAATATAAAAAGATATTCGTGGTCTCATATTGGAGACGAGATTAAATAAGAGTTGAAATAGTGATAAGGAAGAAAAATACCTATATTAGAGGTACTTCCTATACTCAGTGAAAAATTGAAAAGAGTAAAATGCTATCTGGATAGTTGTGGATATTTTGAGTAAGTCTGCTCATTCCTTGACTATGGAATTTGTTGAGCTAATTAATGCCTTGGCCGGATAAAATGTCAAGGAAATGATGAGGTTTACAGTATTCCAGTGAGCATTATAGTTGATAGGGAGTCCCGCTTCGTATCTCAGTGTGAGAGAGATTACGAGGAGCTATGGGATCCCGATTAAGTTTCGCACCGCAGTTTATCCGCAGACTGAGAGACAGTCCGAGTGTATGAGATGGACGCTCGAGGATATGGTGTGAGCGTGTGCGATTGATTTTATAGGCTCCTGGGATAATCCTCTACCCTGGCAAAGTTTGCATATGATGATGGCCAAAGAAGAGTATAGGCATAACACTTAAAAGGGTTTATTTAGCAAACGATATAATCCACGATAGCATGAGAAAATGGGAGACCGAAAATTATTTTTGACTTATTCGAACAGACTTCTTGAGATATACAAGAGGTTATGTATATTAAGGTCTCACCATTGGGATGCATAGTGAGAGGGAAATTGAGTTCCCGATGCATTGGATCGTTGGAGATTTTAGATTATGTGAAAGATGTGCACTACCTCCCGAGTTGTCAGGAGTGCATAACGTATTTCATATCTCCATAATGAGAAAGTACTATCCATATGCTTCTCACGTGATTCGAAATGAGTCCTAGAGATCAGAGAGGACAGGAATTACGTTGAGAAATCGGTACAGATTTTGGATAGGAAGGATAAAATGTAGTGATAAAGTATGGTGATTTAAGATTAATTCTTGAGGGGATTCTCTGGCAGTATGAGGCTATTTCAGAATTTGAAAGTCTCATGCATAAGAAATATTCAGAGCTTTCTCACTGTTGAGTCCGATTGAAATTTGGAGGACCAAATTTCTTAAGGTGGGGAGAAAATGTAAGATCCGATTCTACCCTACCGTAGAGCCTAATTTCATAAAAGTAATAATGGAAATTAAATAAATAAAGAATATTAATTTCCAATAAGGGTGAAAAGCTCCTTGACTTGAGGTGAGAACGGAGCAAATTATGAGAAATACATGACGGGCGAGTACGCTGGCAGCTCGCCAATGAGCGAGCAAGAGGACATTCGCCAATGGTCACGATAAGTTGGACAATGGCGTGGGCGAATAGATGAGTTCGCCAGCTCGTTGCGTGAGGTGATCGCCCGAGTGGGCGAGGACATGTAATCGCCCATATATATTGAATAAACTGGAACGGGAATTAGCAAAGACAAATGAAAATAGATTCAAACATTTGGCAGCCAAAATTGACTTATAAGCCACACGGTTGAAGAGAATTAACGGAGAAGAGGTTAAAGTCAATAAGGGAATTAGCCTTATTGGTTGAGGAATTAAGCAAAGGCTGCAGAAGCAGAAAAAGGTGTGTGAAAGGAAGACTTCCACGCCACTGTGAGCTGCAGTTTTCTTCATGCCTTAAATGCATGAAGGACGTGAACAATGATGAAAGAACAGGATAAGGGATAGGCGGTAGCTATTGATTGGTTGAGCATGGTTATATAAGCAGAAACAATTGAGGAAAAACGAGTTAGCCAATTCCAGCTTCTTCACGAAAGCCATTTCTCTGTTTCTTCCATTTCTCTGCCATGTTCGATCTACTAAAACTCCAACCTTAAGTTGGTTAAATACATAAAACAGCTTGCAAAACCTTTCCTTCTTAGTTGGTTGAGCTAAAAGAATAAGCAAGGAGGCCAACGTGAGACAGAAAACAACCTATTTTGGAAGTGCAGTTGGTTGAGGTGAGTTTCATATTTCTGAGATGTTCTTGATGCTCAATGATAGATTTCTATGTTTCATGCAGTAATAAACATGGATACAATCTTGTTTTTAGTTAGATCTTTGGAGAATATGAAAACAAGGAAAATAATAGAATAAGTGACGACAATGGCGACTATTTTGACTGCCCGTGTTGAAAGTTTGTAATCTCCAATGAGGCGAGTAGGAAATGATGAACTCGCCAATGTTGTTGTTCATGTGGGCTAGGTCGCCCAACGGTAGTTTAGTTCATGGGCGAGCTCACATCTGATAAGAAATCTGTGTGTGTGGCGAACTCACATGCATAAGCCATTGGGCGAGTAGAAATGTGGGCGAACTTCCACAATTAAGCCAATGTAGGCCACGTGAGTTGAATGATGGGCGAGCTCACAAAACCATGGTGAGTAATGGCGGGCGATATGCCACGTGGTAGCCATATGGTGAATGGCGAGCTCGTCTGGGCGAACTAGTGAAGCTCAGTTGGGCGAGTAGTCATTTGCTTTATCTCAATTTCTCCCAAGTAATGGAAAAATATATATAAAAATATTAATGGAATTTATATAATTTGCAGCCGATAATTGGGAATGGCTATGGGCGAACAGAGAGCAGGGGAAGCAAGGCTTCGTTTCTAAGTTCTAACAGGTAAGGGAAATATGTGTGAAGTGATGCATGTCCTGTGGAGTATATTTTATGAAAATATTGGGATAAATGTTTTGTTTTCTGACATGCATTGGTTTTGATAATGGTTTTGATGATGGTGTGAACTGGGCGAACTGTTACGGCGGGCGAACCTCTTGTTTTTGTTGCGGGGCTAGAAACCCCTGTTTTTAGTATAAGGCGGGGAGCCACCGAGGGTGGAACCCTTTTAATATTGTTTAGGGCGGACGACCCTTGTTTTAAGTAAAAGGTGGGCGACCCAGTTTGCTCTGTTTGAAAATCTAAGTGGCGGGCGAATACCGATTCCCGCACTGATGATTGACCATGGGCGAGCCAAATGGGCAAGCTGGACCATGGCGAATAGGTTTCAAAGTTTCCAAGATTTCTTAATTGAAAAATTAAATTAATTTTATTATTTTTGAAAATAGAAAATATAAACCTTTTGGGCGAGTTGATTACTGGGCGAGCCACTGAGGGCGAGCCGGTTTTGTTTTCAAGTTTAAAAGCAAGATGGCGGGCGAACACAGGTTCTCTGCGTTGGGCGAACTGTTATGGGCCAGCCTTTTCGGGCGAGTCGACCATGGCAAACAGATTTCGCTTTTCCAAATTTTCTTAACGAAAAATGAATTGTTTTCATTATGTTTTTGGGTGAGTTGACCATGGGCGAACTAGCAATGGCGAGTCAGTTTAACCCGTGCCTTTCTCATACGGAATTCAGTGAGATTGCGGGCTGTTTTTAAAACCTTTTTGGAAAGAAAACGATGTCATTATGAAATGATTTCCTTAAAGGTTTTTTTATGAGATATAAATTGATTTTGAGACGTTAGGCCTCTAGTTCATGCATTACTATTGCATGACCCGCCTGGGGCGGTGGCTCGGTCGATGGACCAATGAGTGCACCTCAGGGCGTCACAGGGCTGATGGACCCGCCAAGTCATCAGCGGTCTCGAGGTCACTTGGCAAGTGGACCCGAGGACCACTATAGATTATGGCCATAGATCTGAGATAGCCGTGAGGGGCGATGGCCTACGGGTGCACCCCAAAAGCGGCAGATTCCGTTCTCGCAAGGGGGAGGGGGAACGATGATAGCATGATTTAATTGTTGCCTAGTCTCAACTTGTTGATTTCTGTTTACTATGTTTTAAAAGTAAACTGCTTAACCAGTGATTTGAATGGTGTTTTAAGAGAGTGGTTAACTATATATCCACTGTCTTTTCTACTGGGTTATTGTTAAGAAAAGAATAAATACGTTGTGATATATAGTTTTGCTTTATTTAAAGCAGCATATGTTTCCTTTACTGAGCGTATGAATCGCTCACCCCTTTGTTTTAACTCCACAGATAAGGAGTACACGGAGTTGAGAGAATTAGCTCTCAGATGGGTATAGCTATGCTTAAAGCACTGAGGCAAGGCACGATAAATGTGACAGGTACAGTCTCTTCTCTTTTACATTTCAGGCATATGTACACAGTACTACCTTAGTGAAATAAAGGTTAATAGGGGATGTCAGATGTAAGGAAATATGAAAAGAATTTTCATATTCCATAATTAATAGATAAATATTTATCATTTATTATTGTTACTGTTGAAAGTTAATGGCATCGCAGACAGCCCAACCGGTTAAGTTGTATGGAAATACGTGAAAAATGTGGTAACGGGATGTTACAGAATGTGCACTGTAAAGATGCAAATGCAATTATCCAAAATTTTCTTTCAATTTTCTCTTCTTGTTGACGAAAACTTTTTCATTTCTGATTTCTCATCTAGCTTACCTTAAAGTATTTGTCTCACCACTTGAAGCCATTTTTTACTATGCAACAAGGGTTGCCTCCTGACAATCATCACATTTTTATTTACCCTTATTTTTTTTTTTTAAAACACCCTAAGAATTCATTTTACAAACAAAATTTTTCCTAAAAAAATTTTCCCCCAAAATGGAACAAGAAATTCTTTGCGCCACAATAATTATTGAATTCTCTCTCATTTCTGCTTGAAATGCTATCAAAATTTTGATTAGCAATTGAAAAATTTTCAAACAAAATTGCCTCAAGCATCTTTTCCATTTTCAGATTCAAAAGATAAACGGTTTTTATTTTTGAAAATGTTTATCTATCCAAAACTTTTTAATTTCACAAGATTGCCTGACACAACAATGATCAAAGAAAGTTAAACACAAATGCAACAAAGAATTATCATTTGAGTTTCTTGAAGATTGGTGATCACTATTTAGATGGGTGTGGGGGGAAGGTAATTTGTTCTCATCAAATGGATCAGGTGGTTTCACACATCAATGTTTTGGTTTGGCAAGAAAGACTTACAACCTGATAGAAAATGAGATGAATGTTCCCTCATCTAGGCTCACAAATAAAACACAAGTTTTTCAAAAATAATGAATTCCTTGAAAATCATGGTTTTGCGAAATGGCTTATCTTGAAATGTAGACAAAATTTAACACTCTTTTAATTTTCAAATTATGTATTTTGATAGTTGTCAAGACTAGCCATAATGAGCTCAGGCTTTTGCTGAATTATTTGGGAATATAGAGTAAGTTTTCAATTCTATATTAGTCCCTTCAATGGATCATCAAAATGGCCATTCTTGATTCTCTTAGGAGTCATGAATGCTCATGGGTCTCACTGAAATCATTTTATAATTACTCTAGACTACCCCTTTTGGGGTTTTCACCCTAAAGCCTCATTCTCTTTTCTCTTTTTTTCTTTTGTTTTTTTTCTTTTTTTTGCTTTTTTTGTGTAATTATTCCATCATGCACTTAAGAATTTAAAACTCATCCAAAATGTGTATGTGGGTTTCCAAAAGGCAATATAGGTGAAGGAAAAAGGTAAAACGTGTCATTGATTACAATGGTTCTTCAAGTAATAATTTCCTCAATTTAAGTTTCCACATTTGATCGAAATAGACTTTTCATGGTACGTAATGCAGGTAAGGGTTTAGGGTTCTGAAAGAATGGATAAAAGACCCAAAAATGTGTTTAAGGGTGATCAACCAAGGATCATTTAATATGATGTGAAGACTTATTTAATTCATTTGTCTTCTTATTTCTTATTTCGCCACTCCTTCATTTCATTTTCTCTCTTTTTTTCTTTTTTTTCTTGTAATTTCATTTTTCCTTCTTTTTTTTTTTTCATTTTTCACTTTAAATGAAGTGAGATCAAAATTTTGTAAAGCTAATTCATCTCACACTTGCCCCTCAACATGATAAACCTTTTTTATCTACAATTAGGGTTGGTCATTTACATCCTTGGAAAAGATCTTTTTCTATATATGCCCCTCCAATGAAGAGGGTGATCCTTGGTTAAGGTTTATTTAGAAAGAATTTATAAGGCTCAAAGAGGGTAACAAATGGATAAATTTTAGATTTGGGAAAATGATGATGAAAGATGGCCATTTGTCATTTCAAACATGGTCACTTAAATTGACGAAATTCCCTTGAGTCAAAAGTGTCAAACATTTTGTCTTTCTTTTTTGTTTGTTTTTTTTATTGAATTTCTTGGATATTTTGGTATCTTCTTCTTCTTCTTTTTCTTCTCTCTCTCTTTCTCTTTTTTTTTTGTGTTGTTTGGAATCATTCAAATATCCTGAGTGCATGATGTCACAATCGATTTTTTTTCTTTTTTTTTGTTTAATTTTTTCTCTTCTTTTTTTTTCCCTTTTTTTTTTACAACTCGTGCGGTAACAAAATATTGGTACAAAATGCCCACAAGTTAGTGAAATCTGTTGGAATTGGCATATTTAGCTTCAAGTTGCCCATGGTCTTTCTAATGAAAAAGGAAAAAAGGTACTGCATTATTTGGGCAATTTAAAGGTGTGGTACTTCGTCCTTAATTTTGGCTTGTATCACAAGAATGAATTAGAGATTAAGAAACGGGCCAAGGAATTTCATGGTTTGTGGTTTTTCAAACAGATTTGGGTAATTCTAACAAGTATGATACTCCTATGGTCATTGATGGAAAGATGTGGTTTTTAGCATAGTTTTGACACATATCAAATTACCAAAATGCAAATTTAGAAGAGTATCATGCTTGATTATTCAAGGAATCCAAAAATGAATTTTATCAAATTGATCGTTTCATTGTTCATTGCCTAAGTAGAGGTCATTACACGTTGATGGCATATTGTGACCTGGTAAACATGGATTATGAAGTTTGCACTTATCCTCCTCAAATGCATGAAGGCTTTATAAGAGATTTAGGGCATGGAAACAATTGGAGAAGGTAGTTGATGGGATGAATTTTTCTGATAATGATCACCAATTTTTTGAAAACTCTCTTCTATCTTTCTTTATTTTGTCATTTTGTTCAACTTCTTTGATCATTTGGTTTAGTCATGTGAGGCTTTATTTGAATCATATTATATATATATATATATAAAAATATATATATATTTTAAAAAATGTGATTTCTTTACAAAAAGAATCAATCAATGCCATTTATATATATCAAATACAATGACAAATCAAAATAAAAAATGTACATGAAAAATTTTCTACTATATTTTCAAAAAATCTATTTACAACAATTAATGGCATAGCAAAGTAAAATACACAAAAAGTTTTGTTGAAAATTCCCTCCTGTATGACAACTTTATATATCAACTTGGAAAATCAAATCTAAAACATGTAGAAATGACAAGTTAAAAAATCAAAGAATCATTTTATGCCCCACAAAATGTTCCAAAAAGTTTCCTTTTTCATAAAAATCAGAAAGAATTTCTTCCACCCTGAAATGCAATGTGAAATGCATGAGCTATGATACAGTAGGATGAAATACAGCGAATGTTTGCATGGAATGTAACGTATGCCCATTGCAAATATGATGAAGATCTGACCTCTTCCCTTTTTTTTTTTTAACTTGACTTGCATGATGATAAAGTAAACACAACATGTTAATGAATGTATGGACATCATGTTTGCGATAATGACAAATGAACTAGATGACATGAAGTAAAAATGATGTGAAATGTAAAAATGTTTAAGAAACTGGGTTTCTGTATAAACAAATTCTAAACAATAATAAATTTTTTTTTTCCAAGAGAGAAAAAAAAACAAATATAACTCCTAACTAAATCTAAAAATTTTCTTATTTTTCTTCTTAAAACATTTTTTCCTTTTTCACCATACATTTTTTACTTAATTTTCCTTTTACCTGACCATTTGCACATAACCATTTTCACATTTTCACATTTTCTACAAGACTTTTATTGTACCCAAAAATTTATTTCCTTTGCATTCTTTTTCAATATCAAATTATTCTTGAAATTATACACCAAACAAATTCAAGGAAAACTTTTGTTGACTTTTTGTTTACCTTTATTCAAAAAATTTCTTGTAATGAAAAGATTAAAAACAATTTTTGTTTTTATTTTCAGACCATTTTTCAATTATTTTTCACAAGCATTTTACCATTTTCATTAAACTTCCTAGATAGCCAAAAATATTTTATATGTCAAACTATTCTTTGAAAATTCTATACATAAAAAAAAAATTATTCATCTTTTTTCTTCAATATTTTGACTTTAAAAAGAAAGGAAGAACTATTTTTCATTTATTCTCTCATTTTTTTCTAACTCTTTTTTTTTTTTGAAGAAGGATTAATTCAATTCCCACTCAATCTCTTTAACTTTTCTTTCCTATGCCTTTATCTTAAGAAATTTTTCCAAGAATAATAAAGAATAAAGAAATTTTTAATAAAAAAAAAACTTAATTGAATTTCTTCTTATTATCTCTAGTGAAAAAAACAAAAATCATATTTTTCTCAACCATTTTTTTAACAAATTGTTTCATTTTTTACTATAAAAAGAAAAGTTTGTGCATTTTTTATCATTTCATATTTTCTTTTAAAGAAAAAAAGTGAAAGAAATTAAAACTTTTTTTTTTGCTTTTGTAAATATAAAAACATCTTGTAACCAAATATATATAAACCTCTTTTTCTTCCTCTTGCTTTGGAGAACGTATTTTTATTAGTTCCTACTTTTATGAACTTATTTTCAAAAAAAATAAAAATTCCCCTTTTCTAAAAAAAAGAATGAAGAATTATTTGTATTTTTAAAAGAAAACTTACATATTTGTTCTATTATTTTTATCACACATCTTTATTTTTTCAAAAATAAGTGGATTTCCTTTTTTACAAAATCTTTTCCAAAAATATTTTTTTTAATTTTATTTTACAGAAATTCTTTTAAAAAAAAAACAATGACTTAAATTATATACCATTCAAACCAAAATCTATAGTACCTTTATTATAGAAATGAGAAAAGGGGTCAAATATGCTCCCTCGTGTCCTACCTTTGGGATAATTTCTACAAAAATCAGACATGGCTCTACCTAATGTTGGACTTTAAGGTTCTCTATATGCTGGTTTAGGTCTCTAAAAGGTTAAAAAGGTTCCCAAATTATTCCTTACTGGCATCCACACTGGACTAGTAAGGAACAAATTTGAGTGGGAGTATTTCACTTGCCATTGCGAAGGTGATTACCTCACGAGAGCATAGATACTTTGCTCTCTCCTAAAGAGGACGGAACCCGAGTAGAGGGCTCATGTTATGAAAATGCAAATGTAAGTGTGTGTAGAGGGAACACATCAAATGTTCATTACACTATAACCCTTATCCTACATACCCCACAATTTATTAGCAATAATATATACAAAAATAAAGAATGACATGAATAAGACATCAATGCAAATCAAATTATTAGAAGTTGAAGAAATTTAAATATCAATTAAGACTATTAGATTAAAAATTAGGATAACACATGATTAGTTAATGGCCAGACTCTCAAAAACACTCCCCAGTGGAGTCACCAAGCTGTCGTAACGATTTCGTCCGACACCAATCTTTTTCGACAAAGTATGATTGGTCACCTAAAAATGTTTATCTTTTCAACAAAATCTCAAAATTAATTAAGTTTTATTAAAAAGATAGCTTTTGGTCTGCGAAACAAAAATCGAGTTTGGGAGTATGGTTACACGTGGGGAAGGATTAGCACCCCTGACGCCCGTTTTAAAAACGGTACCATTGTAATCATGTGTTATCCTTTGGTTTTAATAAAATGGTCTTAATTTAATATTTAAAAATAATTCCAATTTTATTGCAATCAATTTTATTCCTCAAAGTCATTTTTTATTATTTTAAAAAAAATCAAATTTTATTTTTCAAAAGTGAATGTGAACCCTTTTGTATTGAAAAATTAAATCAAATACCCCAATACTTTTGGTAATATTTGAAATAATTTTCCTCACCTAGAGATTTCTTAAGAATCACTACTTGTGACTTCTATAGAATCTCATCCTCGGTAGATTCACACTCGCTTCAAAAATTATTATGAATGCATATGATGCAAACATATAATGAATGATGCAAATGAATTTTTTAATTTTTTATATAAATATTTCTTTATTTATTTTAAATAAAAATTTTTATTATTGAAAAATTGCACTAAGTATCCTAATACTCTGGTAACACTTAGTGAACTTCTCTCACCTAGGAATCAGTTAAGAAATCACTACTTGTGAGTTTCATGACATCCCATTATCGGAAGTTTATTTAATTAAATTTAAATTTATGCACCTGATGTAAGCATATAGTACATGATGCACATGGAATTATAAAAAGAACTTTATATTTTGATTTTTATTAATGAAACTCTCAATATTGAAAAATTTAGCTAAATATCCCAATACTCTGGTAACATTTAGTTAATTCTTCTCACCTAGGGATCAGTTAAGAAATCACTACTTATGAGTTTTATAACATCCCATCATCGAACGAATTTCATTTAATTAAATTTAATTTTTATTATTAATTTCCTTTTTCAATTTTCTTTTAAAAATTTATTTATTTTTATTTTTAATAAAAAAAATTAAATTATTGAAAAATCATACTAAATATCCCAATACTCTAGTAACATTTAGTAGACTCTTCTCATCTAGGTATCAGTTAAGAAATCACTACTCGTGAGTTTTATAACATCCCATCATCGAACAAATTTCATTTAATTAAACTTAATTTTTATTATTAATTTCCTTTGTCAATTTTCTTTTAAAAACTTATTTATTTTTATTTTTAATAAAAAAATTAAATTATTGAAAAATCATACTAAATATCCCAACACTCTGGTAACATTTAGTAGACTCTTCTCACATAGGGATCAGTTAAGAAATCACTACTTGTGAGTTTCATAACATCCCTTCATCGGATGATTGTTTAATTATTAAATTTCATTATTTATATTTATTTTTATTTTTTTATAAAAAAATAAATTATTTTTATTTTTAATAAAAAAATTAAATTATTGAAAAATCATACTAAATATCCCAATACTCTGGTAACATTTAGTAGACTCTTCTCACCTAGGGATCAGTTAAGAAATCACTACTTGTGAGTTTCATAACATCCCATCATCGGACAATTTCATTTATTTTGAACCCTTTTTTTTTTTAAATAAAAGCAATTGAAATTATATTATTCGTTACTATTTAAATAGATAAAAACAAATCAACAACAAGGCATAAATTTCTTTAATAAATATGCATGAGAAATAATAAATAAAATAATAATAAATAATAACAAAAATAATAAATAAAATAGCAATAATGAATTATATTTAATAGCAAAAATATACCACAAATTGGACCAAAGTCGAAGCACAAATGGGTTTGAAGGTTGTTGATTGGGCCTTCAAATGGGAGACGAGCCTAAAGTGAAAAGGGCTGGCGCAGGTTGGACCGGGTTAGGCGAAGTGGGCCGGCTCCTCTGCAACGGGTCGGGCGCTCCGATCCCAGGTCGGATCTGGATCCATGCGGGTCAGCCTCTTTCTTTTTTTTTTTTTTTTTACTATAAAAGCCAACTCTTTTTTTATTCTTCATTTTCTTCCTTTTTTTTACAAAAAATTTTGAAAGCCCCTTAAGGCTTTCGGCTGGGGAGATTTTCGGTAGCCGCCGTGGCAGCCGCACGCCGCCACCGGCCGCAGTCTCTGGTGGCCAAAAACAAAAAAAAAATTGCTTCTTTTTGAAGCTTCTCCCCCTCTTTTCGTTTCTAACCTTCGTTTTCCCAAAAAATGGCCCTACACTCTTAAATCTGCCTTTGAAGTCACCGGTTCAAAACCTCGAAAAACCTTTCTCCGCCGTTCAATCACTCTCCCCCTTTAAAAAAAACTTTCCCCACTTTCTAAGCACCCAGATCTAACCCCTCCGAAACCCTCTTCACTTTTTCCTTTTCAAATTTTTTTTAATGCTTTGTGGTGTGGATTTGTTGCTGTTTATTTTGTTTTTTGTTTTTGTTTGCAGGTGGGTGTGTTTGTGCAGTTCGGGTAAGCATAGGGTAAATAGGTTTAGGCCGAAAATAGGGGTTCTCTGTTTCGGTAATGGGGGTTCGGGTCTCGTGGTAATTTAGGGATAGATGGTATTGTGTAGAGGGGTCTCGGTATTAGTGGTAAGGATGTTGATTAGGGTTTTTTGGTTTTTTGTTTTCGGTGGTGGCTTGGTGTTTCGGTGATGGTAAAGAGGGTTCGGTCTGGTAAAGAGGAAAATGGTGGTGGCTGAGTGGTTGAAGGCTAGGGGCTCAGAATGGTGGTCGGTTGTGTGGCTGGGTGAAGCCGAAAGGTTAAGCAATGGTGAGGGTTTGGTGTCTCGGGTTTGGGTACTTGAAGACGGGCGACGGGGTGTTGAATGGGGTTGCCATGGATGGTTTTTTTAGAGGCAGTGTAGAGAGAGAAGAAAAGAGCCAATGGCCGACCCCTCCCTCACTAAACAATAAGTTTGAATTTTAATCTCATTCGGGTGTATCATTTGTTCGGTCTTAGATTTTCAATCCAAAGGGTTTTAGCAGTTAGCTTCAGTTACCAACGTGACTATTATGGGGAAGAGGGGATTTGGCTGTCAGGGAGTCATGGGATGAGGGATTAGCTGCAGAATGACTGATGGACAGGGATTGTGAAAGGATGGAGGAGTTGGTGCCATGCATGGCACCAACTTTTCTCATTTTTGGTGCTTTTCTTTTTTTTTTTAATTTTTTCTTCTTTCTTTCTTTCTTTTTTCTTTTTTTTTTATATTTGTTTATTATATTTTTTAATCAATTTACAAGATTACTACAAAAAAGGAAAATTAAAGAAAAATAAAAATCAATAGAAAGTCATGACCCATTTGGAGTTGGGCTTTCAAACTCACATATTATACTGAATTTTGGATTGGACCTAATCAATTAAGCCCAAAATTAACATTGATAACTATGAAATTAAATTCAATCACTTATCCATTGAATTTTAAAATGAATTTAATCAAGCTTAGTAACAAAAATGTCCAGTGAATTTAGCGAACTTCAAAACTTGATTATTACTGAATTTATCAAAATAAATTTACAAATCCGGACAAAATTAGGTGTCTACAGGTAAGTAATGAAGCAAGTTGTTTATAAATTATCTACTAAGTCCTATAACTTGCTTATTTCAATCTTATCAAGAACCTAAGTATGTCAATTTTTCTCTAAGGTCCAACTAAGGTGCATGACAATACATCATGATTATGAGCTAAGGTCAGATGACATATCATATCATGAGCTCATAAATCATTTTCAAGAGATAGTGTGCATAGAATTAATACATATATCAATGAACCACAAATTCTAGTGCAAAAGTGTCTCATGCAAAAGTGTCCTAAATCAATTCTTCTCTATTTGTTATTTTAATCTAAAGAGCAAAAGAAGAATTGTCAATTTAAAGCTTATGCCAATTGTTACCAATGGTTGACTTAGACATTTTGCATGATGCTAATTGTTATGTGTGATGTGCTTAGTGAATAATCATGTCAAGCATGTAAGCATACAATCACACACACCATTAAACATGGATATGGATTAATTAAACATTAACATACTATCATAAAGTATTAATCCATATTCATAAGCACAAATCTAATTATATGGAAGAATAAAAAATTTATAACATTCAAACACACACATTTTCTTCAACAGTTATAAACACAAAAATCTTATGCTCATTTTCCAATTCAAGATCTTCACCAATTATGAGCAAGGAAAGATTCAAAATTACCATTTTAATCAATTCAAAGCAATATCCCTAGTTAATTTTAACATTTAAAGTTCCAAATGGTATATGCTATTTTAACTAAAATGGATTTGCCTAAATAAATGAATATCATGCTTAAGTATATTTCAATAATAAAGTCCATAATCTATGAGTGAGGTCAAGCACGTAATATCATGAAAACAACTATTCTAATCTCATAGGCATGATCATTGATTCAACTTAAGTGAACATGTGAGTTCAACATCAAAACAATTAAGATTCAATGCATGTATATCAATCAAAGTGCATTTGTTCAAGTTTGCATTTATCTTTGAATGTTGATGTTGTCATTAGAGCCTAAGTTCTTTAAAGATTTGGCCATAAGAGAAATTTAAGTTCATGGATGATAAATTTTTATGCAATTGAACATTTAAGATCTATTTATCACCACAGATTGTAGGCCAGGGACAATTATGACTTTATATTTAAAATGCCTAACACTTTATCCAGAGTCATAATTGGATTCAAACATTAAGGTCAAGTTTTGATCATTTTATCATTCAAGTATATGTATTGACCTTTATTTATTTATATTCCACTAAATGTTTAGTTATCATGAAACCTAGTGTGGAATAGTTGTGTCAAGCTAAGAGACATAATTCTATAAGCATGCTTGACTAAGATGAACTAAAGTATTAAAAATGTCTGTTATGCACAAGTTCATCAAATTCTCAAATATACACACAAATCATTGAAATAATTCTTGAAATTATGTTTAAGAGACATAATTCTATAAGCATGCTTGACTAAGATGAACTAAAGTATTAAAAATGTCTGTTATGCACAAGTTCATAAAATTCTCAAATATACATACAAATCATTGAAATAATTCTTTAAAATTATGTTTAAGCATTTATTGAAAATATATTTCAAGATTATTTTAAGATTTATGCAAATCATGAGTGTTTTTAACAAGAAAAATGATTTTACACATGTGAGCTCAATGAAAAAGATATTAATTATTGAAAATAATACCAATTTTTGAAGTTTAGGTATGATACCAATGAAAAATGATTATTCAAATTGAAAAGATCATTAAAACGAGGTTAAGCGAATGAATTTTAAGTTAAGAAGAAAGAAGGTATCAAGAAAATTAAGAAAACTTCTCAGTTTTTGCTTAAAACCCCGAAATAGGCATATTTTGCCAAGAGGGATTGATCCCTAGAGTAAGGGGATCGATCCTTTAATTCCAAAATGCAGATTTTCTACATTTTATCCCATGGGATTGATCCTATATGTGGAGGGATCGATCCCTCATCCAATTTCTACAGAATTTTGACAGAAAATTCAACTTTTGAGGTGCCAAAACTTCGTTTTTGAGTATTTTAAGTCCAAGTAAAAGTTTAAACATTTGTGTAACATGATTTTGGACTTGTATGAATGAAAAATATGAATGAAAAACCATTTAACAATAGATTTTGCAATTTTGGAAGAATTTGCACCATAAGTGCATTTTTAGTCTTAAATGGGATCATTTTAAGAGTTATGCATATTTTGTCAAAACCAAGGCATTAGAAAACACAAATATGCCAAAACAAACATGGTCACATAGATTTTAAGCACATATATCATTAAATCATCTAACTTGTGAACATCATGCCATAATTTCTAACATGCATATTTCTCATTAATGCTCATGATATGGCATTTTGCATGAATGACATATTTGACATTTTTAGAGCAAGAAAATATATTATCAACACATTGCAAACTTGCTTAAATTACAGAAATCCAATAATCATTTCAAAATCATCAAACATGCTTTTCATTCAATCATTAAGAATTGCCCACAAAATAATCAAAAATTATTTATCATGCCTTTTGTTCAATCATTCAACTCACAATGCATCATGAATCATTAACAAAGTGCCTCATTAAATCAAACAAACAATTTTAACACATATGAGTTTTGAAAAGATAGAATTTAAGCTTACAAAACTCCTTGCTTGAGAATGTTTTGCCTTGAATTGTTGAATCCACCTTGAGCCATTCTTTGAAGAATTGTTGTGACCTTGCCAAGGATGGATTGCCAAGCTCTTCATCTTTTTCATTGGCATAAGCAAACTCCATGGATGTGTAGAGCATTCAAACTCCATTGTTTCTTTATAACACTCCTACACCAAACAAATTCAAGCATGTTTTGGTACCTAAATTTTCTTGGGTCCTTAAGAGTTAGTGCAAACAATTTTTGATCCCTTTGGGATCCATTTCAAGATCAATTCATTGTTAGTTATAGCATGCTTTGGCACCCATATTTTTCTAACTACTCTTCCTCTAAATGTTATTTTTCTATATGTGCATGCTTGTGAGGAGTGACCAATTCTATTGCAACGTGAGCATGTGAGTGATGTATCATGCATAGAATTTTTGTAGGCAAGAAAATTCTTAAGATGAGTTTCCTTTTTATTTGCATTATATCCTAACCCATCTTTGTCAAAGAAAGCTCTTTGCGTCTCAAGCATGTGATCTAATTTTTGTTGACCCATATAAAACCTAGAAAATGAGTTATGTAAATTTGTATTCTTTTCATTTAACTCATTTATCTCTAAGTTTGCTTCTTCTAATTTCTTTTCAAAATCAAGCTTGGCATTTAATAATTCATCATTTTCCATTTTTAATTTTGTAATCATTTTCTTGTATTTTGAGTTCATGCATTCAAATTCACTAGCTAGCTCATCAAAAGCATTTTGTAAATCATTATAAGAATAGTCATTACATTTACTAGAGCTAGGTTTCTCCTTTTCATCCTCAATAGTCAAGAAGTTAGGATTTGCTACTTTATCTACAATGACTTCTAATTTCTTTTGTAGCTCTAATTTTACCTTGTTTAGTTCTTCATTCTTTGAACCAAGCTCTTTAACTTTCTCCTCCAACTCAAACTTATTATTTACCAAAATTTCATTCTCATGTCTAAGTATATTTAACTTTTTCTTATATCTTGTATGCAATGATTTATATTCATCACTTAACTCATTAAATGCATCTTGAAGCTCATCAAATGAATATTCTTCTAAAGTTTGTGAGCTACTCTCAAAATCGTCATCAAGAGTCATCAAACGAGAGTTTTCTAAGGTGAATTGGCCCATTCTAAGGAACGTTTAACTCTTAAGGGTTTAATCCTAACACAAGAGCCCAAGCTATGATACCAATTGTTGGCTCTATAGGCTAAACCGAGAGGGGGTGAATCGATTCTTAGCTAACCTTGTGTTTGTTTTTTGATTCTTTTAAATTCTCTAGCCTATATTGAAGTTTTCTAAGTTCTCTAGACTATGCAAGCATGTAATCCAACTTCAATACAATAAGCACAAATATAATTGCAAGTAAATAAAGAGAGGAGGGAAAGAGAAATGTACGCAAGCAATTTATAGAGGTTCAGCAACCTTGCCTACGTCCTGTACCTTGAGATGCTGCCAAGGATTTTCCCCAAATTCACTAGCTTGAATTTTTTACACTCTTTTTCCTAGGCTCAAGAGTAACCTTTGCACCTCTCCTTTTTCCGAGCTCAAGGAGGAAACCTTCCCCCTTCTTTTTTCGGGCTCAAGAAGGAAACCTTACAACCTCTCCCTTTTTATGGTTCAATGAGAAAACCTTCTACCCAATCCTCACTTACAATGAAGCACTCAAGGATTCACTCCCTTTTACAAATTGTGAATAGGTTTTGTAGTTTGTGTAATCAAGGAGATACCTCTAGATAGGCAAATGATTATAAAGGTTAAGCTCAAAATAAATCCTATACAATATTTGTGCTAGTTTGTACAAGAAAGATGAGAATAATAGAATATGAGGAATTTTAGCACTTGAAAATGTTGTTGAGACTTGAAGAAGATGGAGAAGATGAAGAATATTGATGCTCAGTTGTTCCTATTACTTCCTTAAGCTTCCAAGCCTCTTTTTATAGTCCCTTGGATGGTTTTTGAACGTTGGTGGAGCCAAAACTAAATGTGACCGTTGTATCTCACAAAAACTAGCCGTTGGGCACTGTTTTCGTGAAAAGGGATCGATCCTTTGCCATAGGGGGTCAATCCCATCGATCTCGTGCTTCAGATTTTTCTTCTAGGAGCATTCTGCCATTAAAGGATCAATCCCTTCTCTCAAGGGATCGATCCCTTCCCTTAGGGGATCCATCCCTTCAGGCATTATTCACCTACCTGTTAGTCAGGGGATCCATCCCTTTAGGCACTATTCACCTAGCTGTTGGTCAGGTTATTAGGCATTAAAAACATTCTAAAGCCAATTTTGAGTATCTTTAAATGTGACATGACTTTGCAAACATGAATTTGAGTCCAAAAATTTATCAAGTAATTTTCTTAAAATATATTCAATAATTCTATAAGGAAATTACTTAAACGAATAATTAAAAATGTTTTCTAAATTGATTAAACCCAATAAAAATAATCAATTAAATCACGGTTTTATATTTGATAAAAGCACTTAATATGATTTGTGAAAATCATAATTGATAAAGCAAATTTACAATATGAATCAAGCATTTAAGATTACTTAAGTTTTTGTCATTTCAAAATATATGTCAATTTAAAGCTAACACTTTTATTTTATCTCTTTCCTTTTTTTTATTTCTTTTCTCATTTCCTTACCTTATTTTCAACTAATCATCTTGGAGGAACACCCTCCACAGCAGCCTCTAACACCTCATGAACAGCCTTTGAACGCCGACTGTAACCACCGCTGAAGGCCGCCTGTTCTGGCCCTTGAAAGCCCTTCGTTTAGGGGCTAGAAACACCCAACTCAGTCAACAATGCCTTCTCCTTTCCAATTCAGTTTTTAAGGGCCACGATATTTTGCTTATTTTTTTTCACGCCTCTGCTTGTATCCTTTCTAGTTTAAGTCTCCTGTTCTAGCCCCTTTTTTCTTTACAACAGAATGCCACACACGAGACCCCTTGAAATCAGTCTTCCTATCCTTGTTTCCTGTCCTCAAATGGCGTCTTTGAAAATTACAGTAGTGCCCACCTTGCTGCTGCAGCTTCTGTCTTTATTTTGTGCCGTCGTTCCTCTGTTTCTCCCCACTCAGATTCGGTCAACAAGACAAGAGGGATGAAGAAAAGGAAGGTGCATTCAGTGTGTGGTGAGAAAGGACTGCCGTGTGAGGTAAGGACCAGCAAGGAGGAGCTGCAAGGTTAGGCTGAAATGGGAAGGTTTCTTGAGAGTGAACAGTAGCAAGCTTACATGGGAAAGAGAAGAAACCGGTTGAAGAAAATGGTAAAGGATAAAGAAAATTTTCAAAGAAAACAAGGAAGTGATGGTTCTGTGAGATTTAGATAGGTTAGTGGGACTTTTTCCCATTAACCCATAAATATATATATATATATTTTATACATATATTTTTATCATTCTGTTATTTTAATATAACTATCTATACATATTTTTATTTCATTTATTTATTATTTTTTTTAGATATCATTCTTTTGTATCTTATATTTATTCTATACATATACATATATACATCTCATGTATATGTATTTTGTTGTTCTTACAATTATGTTTTGTACCTATATACGTATATTCCCAAATATGTATATGTATATATATATTTTTATTTCATGCATGTACTTTGCAATGATACATGTACATGTACACACTTATCGTATATATCTATAAATATATATCCGTATATTTCATTACTTCCTTTGTTCATATGTATATGCGTGTGTATATGTATATATATACATATTTTACATTTTATTATTCGCATTTATCTAGGTACGTGCACATGCACACATGCATGCACGCACATCACATACATGTACGTCGTATGCGTTTTAACCTGGTTCATGGCGTATGTAACCGATCCTTTATATATAGGTACAAACTCCTTTCGTATCTATCTAACTTATATTATATATACATACGATATTCATGTATGTCTCAAGTTATTCTCGAAGATGCTAATTCTTGTAATTATAGTCAAAATCTTACAATTGAAATTCTCAAAATTACATTGTTACATTATATTCACTTGCATTGCCCATTGAGTACATATTTGGTTTAGAAAATTTACGACTCTCACAGTATAGGTAACCAATTCAGTATCAGTAAACCATTAAATATCAATAAGCAATTCAATATCAATAAACAATTTAGTTAGGTAAAACAATATAGTATAGTGGAGATAGTCACATCCAATAGAATCATGCACGATTAATAACAGTATCCCCATAGAGACGAAACAATAACGAATGGCCATCGTCGAAACAGTGCACACAGTTCGCACTTGTCTGGTGCTCATTTTGGAAACTTGTGGGTTTGACCATAATCCCACAGTCATATACAATAAACCTGCAGACTAATCAGGTCTCGCAGTCATATAACAGTATGCATGATCACTAAGGTACGACTGTCTCAAAACATTTTCACAAATCATTTCATTTACTGGCAGAAATCAATTTCAAATAGCAATTATTTTCAATCAATCAAAAATCATGTAAATCAGTAATAAAATTTCATGTTATGCAATGTAGACATTTCATATAAATAATCTCATATAAATCATTTCATGTAATTCGTGTCATGTAAATCAATGCATGTAAATTATTTCATGTAAATCATTTTATGTAGATCAATTCATGTAAAATAAACATAATAAATAACATATAATCTTATGCAATTTAAAACATATAAAACTCATATGAATTTGAAATAATCCATATTTTCTTGCTTAGGAAAATTGGATGCGAATTGGGTACAATTTAGTTTTTTGAAAATTGACAAATACAAATAAAACATTTCCTAAGCAACTCACATATGTTCCTTACCTCTATTTCCATGCAATATAAAATCCAATAGCGCTGATTACATCTCTTTATCTTTCAATTTCCAAGCACTGCACAATAATTCCAAATATATTTAAAATTTTACATTATGATTCTAATAAATTTTCTATAATTTTCTATTTTCTATTTATCATTCTCAATAATTAATTTATTCTATTTTCTCTTAAATACCAAAATTGAACTATAATTAAATTGACATATTCTTTTAAATTTAAATTTCATTAAAATTCCATTAACTTTAATAATTTACTAAAGCCAAGTATTTTACTCTTTCATTATGTCTATTATTTCTCAATTCAAATTTCACAAATAATGTTTATCTTTTATTAATATTAACTCCCATAATCAATTTATTTTATTTTCTATTAATTATCACTATATAATTAATATAATTATATTCTCTTGCTTTAATTCACTCCATTAATGTTCATGAGTTATTTATTAAAATCAAATTACAATTCTTGAATTTCCTATAATTCTCGTTCCCTTTATTCATTATTAATATTAACTCACCATTTGCTTCTGTCCAATTTACTTCCATTTTATTAATTTCCACAATTAATTGGATTTAAAGTTAATTTCTACTAATTTCTAAAATATAATTCCAATAAAATCACATTCTTTTCTAAAATCAATTTTACCAATAATTTTATAAATCTTAATGCATTATCTCCTACTCATTAACTCCTAGAATTTTACATAAACCTTCATCTTTTGAATTTGACCAATTTGGTCTCCATGTCCAAAATTTATTCTTTACATTAAATTTACATCCTTAATATTTTAAAATTTCATCAACACCATCCCTAAAGGTCTTAGCCAAATGCCATATTTTCCAACCTTATTCTTTTTCCAAATTTTTGTTTTATAATTTATCCTAATTTATTAAAATTGCATCAACCCAATTTATAGACATCTTCAATTTAATTTTACAATTAATTCTTTCTCATTACCCTATTAATTTTAAAGTTACTACTTAATAAAATCAACCCAACAAACACTTCTTCAATTTTCTTTCAAACCGTACGCCTCCGATTACACTTCTTAGGATTTTCATTCTTTAGTCAATTTTAGTTTCATAAATCTAATCTATCCACTTGAAAATTATATCAAGCACCTTCAATTTATCACAACTCCTCATCATCATCTATTTTCCTCGTGTGGCCGAATGATCCTTATCCTACCACTATCACGCCATCTTCCTTACTTCCCTACAAGACCGGCTGCACCATATTGCACTAAGATCTGTTTTTATTAAACTTATAACTACATCTAACTCATGGCCAGCCCTTATATTCAACCATTCACGTCATTATCATAAAAAATCAATCCCTCAAAACCACCATGGCTGAACATCCTAACCCAGTTTATACATGTTTTTATTTCAAACCATGGTCATATAAATCATTTACTCATCAAATACATACAAAAACCTTAGACACAAGTGCATATAACCAAAGCTGCCATTTACCTGAAAAGAACCGGTTCTGTCCAGCTACAGGACAGCTTATTTTTGGCTGATTTATGCTGAGTTTTTGGAATGGTTAGGAAGCTATGGAGGTAAGGAACAACTTTTATTAAGGAATCCAAGTGATTAGATGAAGAAAAGGGGGAAATCTACAAGGAAGAACGTAAGAACACTTGGGAGAAATTTGGAGAAAACAAAACAGGCGTGCAGCAACAGAGTAACGGGTGGAAGAATGCTGAAGAAAATGGTAGCAGCTGGTACGTTGGCTGTATTTTATTGGTCTTTATTTGTATATTTAATTTATAAATTTTAATATAATTGCGAATGGTCTAAAATGCCTATTTAAATTTGCTATATTTTCAAATTTTGCCACTGTACACTTGGGAGAAATTTGGAGAAAACAAAACAGGCGTGCAGCAACAGAGTAACGGGTGGAAGAATGCTGAAGAAAATGGTAGCAGCTGGTACGTTGGCTGTATTTTATTGGTCTTTATTTGTATATTTAATTTATAAATTTTAATATAATTGCGAATGGTCTAAAATGTCTATTTAATTTTGCTATATTTTCAACTTTTGCCACTGTACAGCATTCTGACTTTCCAGGTCAGAATGTTTAAAATTTTTAATATTTATTTTATTTATTTTTTTGAGTCAATTGGGTCAAAAGTTGACTAATTTGACTAGCCATTGAGAAAAGACCAATTTACCCTTAAATTATCTTATTATTTTCATTCCTATTCTATTAATATTTTATTATTTTTATTTTCTAAAATTATATTTTATTTTTATTATTTTTCATATATTTTGGCTAAACATGGTCAATTATTGACTCCTGAGGGGTTTGACCGAGTATGGATAGTGAAATTACCAAACTACCCCTATACAAGTACTTTTAGTTTCGTTCATATTATTTTTGATACTTTCACTTAATTCAGTTCACGGGCTGGATCCACGTGAAACTTCTTTACATGAGGGTTATCCTATAACAGTTTATAGGTTCAAAGTCAATTTGATTTGACCGTTATTCAGAAAAATTCTTCTTGAGTATGGACACGATCATCATTTTCAGATTTGTTACACTTGAACTGAGGTATACTCATCTTAAGGAATTTCGAAAAATGGTCTTCTTGACCTTTAAGCATTTCAGGCCCAATTTTAATATTTTGCCATTTCGGAGAGCATTCGGAATACGGATGACCTTGTGGGGCCCACTTAGCAATTTTTTCGATAATTCAATAACGTAGGAAAATTAATTTCTGAAATTTTACTTATTATTCTGATTCGTCTCCTTCAATAGGTATAGGGAGAATAGAGAAATTTGGGCTCTCACAATTTGAGTACTGAAATGTGAATACCGAGAATTTTCTAAATAAATATAAGGTATTCGAAAAATTTAATTTGGACAAATTGAAATCCAAATTAAATAAGAATGAAATTGGAGAAAATAAATTTGGATATAAAGAAATCTAAAACTTAATAAAAAAATATGTATTTTGATAGATTTATATAATGATATTATATAAATACGCTTTTGATAAATATATATTTATACATGGAATAAATACATATGTATTTTATTATATATGTAATATATGAAATATATATATATAGTACTTTAAATCAAAGTGTATATATATAAATGGTTTATATGAAAAATATATAATTATATATATATATATATATGTTTAATATTTTGATTATATATATAATTATAAAAATATAATTATATATATATATTAAAAAAAAGAAAGAGAACGAAACAGGCGGGAATCGGGATAACCCGATTCCCTCTGTTTTCAAAATAGAGGAGAAAATAAAAGAAACAAAAGGGAGCCGACCCCTGTTGGTTTACCGAAGAAGGAGCGACGCCGCCGGCGAGCAGTGATGGAGGAAGAGAAGCCGACGCCAACGGTGGGGAAAGGAAAAGGAAATAGAAGCGAAGCGAAACAGGAGAATGCGAGGTGGAACTGGAGAGAAAAAGAAAAGAGGGAAGTGGCGGTGCCGGCCGGTCTAGGCACCGCCACCCCAACCCCGAGTTCGGTGGAGCTGAGGGGAAGAAAATGAAGGCCACCGACGAGGCAAAGGACGGCGGAGGGAGGAAGAAACAGAAGAGAAAGGAGCCGAGAGCCACTGTTCCAGATCCGGCACCGTAGCCGGTGATGGGGCAAAACGGAGACCAGATCCGGCATCCTTGCAAACGTGGCCAGCTAAGGGAGGCCCGAACCGGCGGTGATGCCGGCGGGAAGAGGCTGAACCGGCCAGCAGAAGCAGATCCGACCCGGTCAACCCGATTTGACCCAGTCAACCTGACCCGACCTGACCCGACCCGATTCAGAAAAAAAAAAAAGAAAGGAAAAAGAAGAAAAGAAAAGAAAAAGAAGAAAAGAAAAAGGAAAAGAAGAAGAAGAAAGAAAAGGTAAGGAAAATTGAGAAAAAAATAAATTATTGATGTTATTGAATAATTTTTTGTTATATTGATGTAGTGCATTGATATTGAAATTGTAGCAAAAAGGAAATGAGACGAATGGTGGAGTTCGGCAAGGCTCGAAAATCGAAAAGTGCGCTAAGCTTTGGCGAATAGGTAAGATACTTTTATAAAGCATTAGTAGCATTATATTGTATGTGGGATTTATGATCTTATACCTGACCCGACCTGACCCGACCCGATTCAGAAAAAAAAAAAAGAAAGGAAAAAGAAGAAAAGAAAAGAAAAAGAAGAAAAGAAAAAGGAAAAGGAAAAGGAAGAAGAAGAAGAAAGAAAAGGTAAGGAAAATTGAGAAAAAAATAAATTATTGATGTTATTGAATAATTTTTTGTTATATTGATGTAGTGCATTGATATTGAAATTGTAGCAAAAAGGAAATGAGACGAATGGTGGAGTTCGGCAAGGCTCGAAAATCGAAAAGTGCGCTAAGCTTTGGCGAATAGGTAAGATACTTTTATAAAGCATTAGTAGCATTATATTGTATGTGGGATTTATGATCTTATATAATGCTCTAATGGAATGATTTTTAATGGAATTATGAATTTTTTTATATGATGAATTGATTTAATTGATGTTAAAAATGCTAAGAGGACCCACAATTGATGGTGGAGGTCTTAGTAAGAGGTAAAAATTGGTGAGAATCAACGGCTGCAATTATAAATTGTGTTTCCTTGCAGGAGGTTTAGAGGAAATTAAGCCATTATGCTGCCGGAAGTTCCACGAAAATATTTGAGGAAAAAGATTAAGTCTCTCACATAAATGGAATCTTGGAGATAATTATTGAAAATAATTATTGAAAGGATTTTATGGTATTACCGAAAGTGTTTGATATTGAAATCGATGAGAAGATAGATCGTTGAAAACGATAATGTGATGAATTACATGGTTTAAACCTTATGAAATCGATAAATCAAGTAATTTTAATATCACAAATGGTATCAAGTTGAGATTGAGGTGGAATTATTAATTAGACGGATCACGGATAAAAGTGATGATAATTATATGATATAGCTTAGAAGAGAAGATCACAGTTGAAATTTCGATGGTCGAATGATTGGATTGTGAAGTTATTAACGAAGTAATGATTTCCAGAATTTACCGAGTCCGGTTTCATGATTTTGAAATAATTCCGAATGTGATAATATAGACAAATTCGAGAGATCGAAATGGAGATTGAATTACGACACAATCCGATCAATTATGGATTCAAAGAAATGAGTGATAAATATGTGAAAAGATGATTGTGCTTATAACTTTAGAATAGATCTTGAATAATAAGACCGACAATTGCATAAGTTCGGATAAAATCATAAAGGCCACATGAAAATTGATTTGAGGATTTAGATACGATTTTGTGATAGTAAATGAAATTGAACCTCAAATCGGAAATGATGAACATGTATCAATAGATCAAATCATAGATGGATTTGATAAGTGACTATCGATTTTGTGATTCTGTTATCCTCGATGTCGATTCTGGAACAGATATTGAATGATGATATTATTATTTGCATAATTTCGGTAACTTGATGACTATTTAGAAACTGATGTTTAAATGCTTGTAGAAACTTAGAGGATTCATACAAATGAAGCGATCCTAATATTGATGATGAGATGTATAAATGATTATTATAATAGTCGATGACGATTGAGAAAGGATATTGAATACCGAATGGTCTGAATACCAAGTGATTCGATTTCCGAATGAATTGAGTACTGAGCAAATTGAATACTAAATTAAATGAATAGTGAATGAATTAAATAGTGATTTACTGATTTGATAGAAAGAAAGTCTTGAAATCGAATAGTTGATGGTGATAAAGTTGAATGAATCGCTTCTCTGTATTTGATGAAAATATTACCGAAGTTGCATACTGAAATGTTTTACAGCATCGCATTTAAGCATGCCTTCTTGCAACTTGAAACATTTTAATAATGTTTATATGAATACTGAAAAGTATTGATTTGTTTTGAAATGAAAGTATATGGTAAATATATATATATATATATTTTGATATATGAAGTCTCATACAGAATTTTACCATATGCTTTACATGATATTGAAAAGAAAGCTATAGATTTAAATGTTTTATGAGACTGTAAGCACCCTAAAAGAATTAAATTCAATAAAGCATAGTGGAAACCGCCTAATTGGAGCTTTGCTCATTAGGCAGAGAGATGCTTGTCCGACAATAGTCGTGGACAGGTCTCAGTCACGCCTGATCAGTGGGGCTGAGAGAGATGAGGTCTATGGCCATAGATAGCGCCCTAGTTGGTTTCCAGGGGACGATGACATGATTTTCACTGCTAGCTACAGTGATTTAAGTCTTTATTGATAGAGAGATGATAGGGATCTAGCCTAGTCTCTAACCGATATGATATGAAGTCTAGAGTATGATTTTATTGATATGAACTCTAGACTTGACATGATTTATACTGTACATGAAACAGATTTGAAATGAAATATGTTTTGAAACAGTACATGTTTTAAACATGTTTTAAAAGTCCATGAGATATGATTTCGACACTTATATGATTTATATGTGATTTTGTGTCGAACATGACATGATATGCGGTCTAGAGTATAGTTTGATTTGATATAAACTCTAGACCTGAGATGATTTACAGAATATGTTTTAAAGGTATATGATAAATGATTTCGACACTTACATGATTTATATACGATTTTGTGTCGAATTTGAAATGACATACGGTTTAGAGTATAGATTGATTTGATATGAACTCTAAACCTGATATGATTTATAGTATATGAAAAATGTTTTAAAACCACACATGTTTTAGACATGCTCTAAAAATGAATACATGAATTGAAATTGAATATGTTTTTATCATGCCATAAAGGTAGACTTTAATGAATTAAAAATTCATACGTGGAGCATGTTCTAAAGTACATATGATACGATTAGAGATGATAGCGGTTTATACAGTAAAGTTACATAATTGCATATTAAACCTTGACATGATAATATGCTTTGTACATGAGTTTCATGAGAAATGTCATGACTCCACATTAATGATATTTCATCTAGACGATGACATGATATGATACATGAACATATGATTGATATGAAGAGAATTGTGAACTTACACTATGGTGATCATGATTTCTCTATAAGGAAAGTGATATGAGATGATAGATTACAGGAGTACGATTATGAAATATAAAGTGAATTGATATAGTGCTTCAATTGGACATAATGTACTCCGAGATAGAGGAAAATATAGACTAATAGTATATGACATTCAATTTGGATACGACAGATTGTTATGCGACGCACTATAGTGTAAGGACGAGAAGACTGAAAAAGTGATTATGATGATGATTTTAAAAGTATAAGTGATAGACAGATGATAAAAAATGAGATAATGATATGTTATCGATGAGAAAGGATTGACTGTAATTGCAAATTTGCAAGTTTTAAGCATTGCAGATTAAGACAGTGTAATCCTACTCTTGTATTTATATTAGTATCTTACTGAGCCGTGGTTTTGCTCACCCCATTAAATTTCATATCTTTTCAGATTATTGAAGTTAACATTTGCCATGCGAGCTATTAAGTGGGCATCGGAGACGGTGTATGGACTTGGTACTAGTCTTCTGAGGTATATGTTCCTTATAAATACTTGTTTACATGTAAGACTTAAATTGATGCATAGTACACATTCTGTTTAACAAGTCGGGATGTAACTAAGAACCGTTTTCGTGTTAGTTTAATATTTAAATGAAATGACTATAGGTCACCTAGATAGTATAGTAACTACACTGACACCGAATACAAACCTTAAAATGAAAAAAAAAATTTAGTCCATAAATTTGTAGACTAAGAAAAGTATAAGAATCAAGTGAAAATCGCGGTCTTCGGGTCGTGACATGAAATGATTTGGATATTGAAATGATTTGAATGCAGAATGATTTGATTACCGATTTATTGATTTGATTGAAAAAAAAGAATGTTTAAAATCGAATGATTGATAGTATTGTTTTTTTAAATGAATTGTTTTACTGTACTAGATGAGAATACGAAAAGTATCACTTATATCATGACTTGAAACGTTACTATTCTAGTTACTGATATTTTTACTACAATTGCTTATTAGAACTGTTTAATTAAATTGTTTTATATACTGATATCGATTTGAAATTGTATCACATAAATTATAAAATGTTTAAACGGATTATTGATTTGAATTGCATCACATGAATTATTAAATTTTTATACTGATTAATGATTTGAAATTGCATTACATAAATTATTAAATGTTTTATAATGATTAATGATTTTTATCGTCAATTGGTTACTCCTTATAGTCGCATCTAGAGACTGGAATAAGATAGGTGCTTCAAAGTACCTCACAGACTCTACTCGGTTACCTAGCCAACTATAGTATCCTTCCTACACTATTCCCTAATGTACCTTTAGGAAATAAATATTTTATGTATTTTAATATTATATTTAATATGTTTTTTCATAAATAGTAAAATAAGTTATTTTTACTTAACTGCATATAGTACGCGCTTTTATATATGTTTTTTACTGGGTTTTTCCCAAAGCTCACCCCTTACCATCCCAGATATAATCCATCAGTGTACGTGCTGCCAGCTGTCTCCCAGTTAGTAGAGAAGATTGTTAGAAGTTTATATTTTTGAGTATATAGGTAAATGTTAATTTTATATTTATATTCGGACTAATAATTGCACAGCAGATTTACTTATAATGGGATGTAAATAATGTAAATGTGAATTTAAAGAAAGGTACAGAAATTAATGGGATGTAAATTATATAGAATTGCTAAAAATAGAATTGTAAATATTATATTTCAGAATTTTATTATGATTTCTTATTTACTATTTATGTATTAATTAGTTTAATGGTATAAAGTTCTAATTGAACGAAAATTGTAAATCGAACTTACATCAACACCAAACACAAACCGATTGATACCGAATAATTGAATAAGAAAGTGTGAAAACCGAAAATTTCTAAATAAATATTAAACATTCGGAAAACTTAATTTGGATGAATTGAAATCCAAACTAAATAAGAAATGAAAATGGAGAAAATATAATTGGACATACAGAGATCCAAATTATAAGAAACAAAACGTGTGTGTATTTATATATTTACATAAAAGATTTTATAAATAGATTTTTATATGTTATATATAAGTACATACGTATAAATAAAAGAAATATAGTATATATTATACTTTGATATACATATATAGTATTTTATATTAAATAAATATACATGTATAATATTATACATTTGTGTATATAAATAAATAGATATAAAATATATATTATTTTAAATTTAAAGTGTATATATTATTTTAAATTTAAAGTGTATAGATTTATATATATATATATAAATTATTAATACAAATTTTATACATGTCTATATATATAATATGGTATATTTATATATTTATATATATATATATATATAAAATAAATATATATAAAATAAAATAAAAAACATGGGAATCGGGAATAACTCGATTCCCTGCCTTGTTTCTCCTCTATTACAAAACAGAGGAGAAACCTAAATAAATGGAAGAAGAGGCCGACCCCCTGTCGGTGAGAAGAGAAAGAAGAAAACGGAGGGAGAGGCCATCGCCGGCGAGAGAGGAAGAGAGAGAGAGACGTCCAGCGACGGGAAAGAAAAGAAAAGAAGAGAAACAGGGCGGAAGAGAAGGAAAATAGAAGAGAAAAAGAAGAGAGGAAAGAGGCACTGCCGGCCGATCTAGACGCTACCACTGCTGCCTTCGAAGCCGGCGAGGTCAGGCCAAGTGAAAGGAACAGCCGGCGAAGAAAGAAGGAAGAGAAAAGAGAGAAAACGAGGAAGAAAAGAAGCCGAATCACCGTTCCCAGATCTGGCGCTGTCACCAGCGATGGGAGGGAAAATGAGGGCAGATCCGGATTTTTGGCAATGTCACGACCCGAAAGCCGCGACTTTCCTTTAATACTTATACTTTTCTTAGTCTACAAATTTATGGACTAAATTTTTCTTTTTCATTTTAAGGTTTGTATTCGGTATCAGTGTAGTTACTATACTATCTAGGTGACCTATAGTCATTTCATTTAAATATTAAACTAACAAGGAAACGGTTCTTAGTTACATCCCAACTTGTTAAACAGAATATGTACTGTGCATCAATTTAAGTCTTACATGTAAACAAGTATTTTATAAGGAACATATACCTTAGAAGACTAGTACCAAATCCATACACAGTCTCTGATGCCCACTTAGCAGCTCACATGGCAAATGTTAACTTCAATAGTCTGAAAGAGAAGAAATTTAGTGGGGTGAGCAAAACCACGGCTCAGTAAGATACTAATATAAATACAAGAGTAGGATTATACTGTCTTAACCGCAATGCTTAAAACTTGCAAGGATGCAATTACAGTTAATCCTTTCTCATCAATAACATCTCATTATCACTTCTCATATTCACTTTTCATTTCATAATCATACTTTTGTATTCTATCATCCCTTATCTATTCTCATATTGTGGATCATGATCACGGTGGTACGAAGTCATAATTCTCTTCTTGTATTTCTATATTCATGTTTCATATCATATCATGACATCATATAGATGAAATATCGTTACCACCGAGTCATGATACTCCTCATATATTCTTCATGTTTAATTGAGATATCCTATCGAGTCACTTTACATTTAACAATCATATTCCCGTATTACATCAATTCATACTACTTATCGTATGGGAATTTATGATTATAGACACCTAATTTTGTCCGAACAATTTTTTTTAGATAAAAAAAATCAAAAAAATCAAAAAATCAAAAAATAAATAATGATAAAAAGAAACAAGTCAATTTTGGTCAAATCTTTCAAATTTAAAAATCTCATGTGAAGCACATGCAAAATTTACACCCTCAAAAGTTGACTTGGTTGATTTGTTGCCAAAAAATGAACATAATAATTTGCAAATTGATGGAAATAAATCATGAATGTGAATCCCATGATGGCAGCCATGGTTTAAGCATTAAAAGGGGGAAGTTTGTTTCCTTTCCTAAAGGTTTAGGGCTAGAAATGGCTATAAAAGCCAATGAAAAGGAGAAAAAAAAACCCTAGAAAAAAACCTAAAAAAAAAACCTAAAGAATTTTCTACTACTCTTATTTTTTACTGGGGGACGGCGACTTCGACTAACTATCATCATCTTCAACTTAGCTTCCTGCTTGCCAAGGCTGACAGCCTCTTTCACGATTCATCATCTCTTCACCACCATTTATTTCCATCATCATTGCACTGCTAAGGGAGGGCGTGAAGGAAACCCACGACCTTTTTGCTTAAAAGCCTTCCCAGACGGAACCTCCAGGATCCCTTCATCACCATCACCCTTGTCCAACATTTTGACAAGGTCAAGTTCATCACCCTTGTGCTATTGCTTCATCATCCTCGCATCCCGTTTCGGGTTCACTGCCCCATGCTGTTGCTTCATCATTTCTCATCGCCCCACGTCTTCTCCACTGTGCTAAGCCTCAACTGTGTTATGTAACATTATTGAAAGCACGTTACTGCTATCTTCGCAAGCTTCTTTTGTAAACCGTCCTCACCCATCTCCACCCTGTTGCACCACCATCGCCGCTAACGTGAAGAAGAAAAATAGTCAGAAGAAGGACCAGAAAAAGAGAGGAGAAAAACCTGGGAGGGGGGAGAGGCGAGAAAAAAAAAACCTAGGGGAAAGAGGCTGGAAGCTGACTGCTTTTTCTTGGACCCGAGCCACCTACAGGAGGATCCTCTCCCTGCGTCAAAGGAGACCACAACGCCATCCCCTTCACCTTGCCCACTGCGGCTGCTTCATCACCATCACTGCCCAGCTTGTTGCAAGACCGACGCTGCTGTTCCTGCACCAAAACCGCATCAAATCACCGCCGCACCATCTTCATTTGAGTCAAGCATCTTGCTGCAGCACTGCCTCCACGATCCTAGGATAGTTTGCACCACACTTGCTCTTGTGTGGTTGATTCAGGGTTGCTGCGTTAAAGTTGCTTCGTTGCCCTGCCTGCTTCTTGCCTAATCCTCTTTATCATTCCCCACGCATCATCACTACAACTCTGCATCACTGGTCTCCCCTCCTCGCATTGTGCTTCCTTGCTACTTCCCCTAATTTTCACTGAAGTTGTTCTATCCTCCATCGAACAGCTCTGCTGTGGCACTTTGGCCTGCTGTCTCACTGTCTCTCTACTGCTACTACACCACTATCACAATAGATGTTTGCTACAACGTGATACAAGAAGACAAGGAAACAGAAAGTTGCTGCTTCGTGCACCAGTTTCATCGTCACTCTATTCCATCATTGCTTGCTGTCGTCTCTGCTAGGGAAAAGGAATCTGTGATCTGCGTGAGGGCAGCTTGCTAAGGTATATTCCTTGCCTTTTGCTCTGTATGTTTCGTTTTCATATAATGGTAGTGATAAAATGAAAAAAAACAAAGGTTGATAAAAGGGTTTATATATTTTATCTATATACATCATTACTTTCTGTCAAACACCATCATCTTGTACGTTGTCTGTATATCTTGTTTAAGGTTGGTAAATAATCTATGTAAACATATATTTTAAAGAAAAGATTGTAAAAAGAGTTCTCTTGCATTTTTTTAGGATGTTGAAAGAATTTATATATATAATCTTTAGTGTCATGAGAAGAGTTTTCTAAAAAATATATATATAAAAAATAAACAAAAAGGTAAATAAATAAATAAATAAAAATTAAAATAAATGTAGATATAAATTTTAATAACAAATTTTAAACTCCGATGATGAGATTTCTTAGAAATCACAAGTAGCGATTCTTTGATAATCCTTAGGGTCGAGAAAAATTTTTAGATGTTACCAGCGTATTGGAACATTTAATTGGTTTTATCTCGATTTCAAAATTCTTTAAATAAATTAATATAAAAAATAGAAATAAATTAATCAAATATAAAATTTAAAATGAACAAATAAATAAATATAAATATGAATTATAAATAAATAAATAAAATATAAATTTAAAAGAATATCCTATGATAGGATTTCTTAGAAATCACAAGTAGTGATTCTTTGATAATCCTTAGGGTCGAAATGAAATATTTGAATATTACCAGCGTATTGGGGTATTCAAGTAATTTTAGTTCGATGAAATAAATTAATATTAATAAACAAATAATAAATAAATAAAATTTTTAAACAAATAAATAAGAGTACAAAATTGTTACTATTAACCTTCAAAAAATAAATGATAATAAAACAATTCAAAATTAAATAACAAGTATAAGTTTAAAGATTTTCCGATGATGAGATGTTATGGAATTCACAAGTAGTGATTCCTAACTGATCTCTAGGTGAAAGAAATATGCTAAATGTTACCAGCGTATTGGAATATTTAGTATGATTTTTCAATAAAAACAAGATTTTATAAATATAAATAAATTACAAAATAATAATATAAGTATAAATGAATAATGGATTTCCCATGTGCATCATCTGTATTTTGATTGCATCATTTGCATCCATGAAATTTCATAATAAGTATGAATCTACCGAGGATGAGATTCTATAGAAATCGCAAGTAGCGATTCTTAAGAAATCTTTAGGTGAGAAAATTATCCGAATTGCTACCATAAGTATTGGGGTATTTCGGAATAATTTTCAATATAAAAGATTCTCATTTATTTCAAATAAAAAGTAAAATTTAACACAAATAAAAATAAATTTTAATATGTCAAAAAAATAATAAAAATGATTTTAAAATAAATGGAATTCTATTTAAATGTTTAATTAAGACCATTTTATTAAGATCAAAGGATAATACATGATTAGGTGGTACCGTTTTTTAACGGGCGTTGTGGGGGTGCTAATCCTTCCCCACGCGTAACCGAACTCCCGAACCCAAACTTTGTTTTCGCAGACCAAAAATTATTTTTTTTTGATAAAACTTAATTAATTTTAAGATTTATTAAAAAGATAAATAATTTTAGGTGACCAATCACACCTAGTGAAAAAAGATTGGTGGCGACTCCTCTTTGTGTTTTTTTTCAAAAATCGTCTAGCGATCGAGTCCCCGGACGAAAATCGTTACGACAGCTTTGGCGACTCCGCTGGGGAAGTTAGAGAGTCGAACCATAATTAATCATGTCTTATCCAAAATCTTAATTAATGGTCTTAATAAATATTTAATAAAACTCTTCATAAAAAATAAAAAAAAAAGCAAAAAATAATACAAACAAAAAAAATGTGTGAATCATTTTCATCATTTGTGTTTTGTTGGGATGCATCTTAAATTTCATTCCTTTGCATACATGACATATTCATTGCATACATCAACCCTACACCCGGGTTTGTCCCTTTTAGGAGAGAGTATAGTACCTTTGCTCTCGTGAGGTGATAACCTCCGTAATGGCAAGTGAAATACTCTCACTCAAGTTGAACCCTTTCCGTCTGTAGCCTATCGTGGGTGAGGATTGGGGGCCTTACTAGTCTAGTGTGGACTTCAGTAAGGAACAATTTGGGAACCTTTTGTCCTTTAGAACTCCAAAGCATACATATAGTAAACTTAAGAGGACCAACTTGGGATAGAGTCATGTTAACCCTATTACTTAGGACATATCTTTGATCATGTATGTTTGCTTTTGTTTGACATGTGAGACACTAATAGGGAATCATAGGTTTTTAGCAAAACATTTCCATGCATGATTTTTTCCAAACACATGTAGCATTTTGTTCATCCATTCATCTTCATTCATTTTTTTTTTCAAGCATCACCACATGTGAAATGATAAATTCTTAATTGTGGTAATAAAGATTTGAAGATAGCTCGACCAAAAGTTCATTCACACAACACTCGTTATCGAGCTAAGATCATGGAAGAAGAATCAAGCATGCGCATGGAGAAGATGGAAAAAGCTCAAGAGGAAATGAGGGGGCAACTGGCCCAAATTACAGAATTATTGAAAAATCTGAGTAAGGGCAAAGGTGTAGTAGAGGAAGCTGCAGTCCAAGAAGGGGTTCAACAACATAGTATGGAAGATCCTATCTATCCTCCTGGATTCGGTCCATTTCCAAGTCAAACATCTCAAGAAAGAAGATATCTACCTGCTTACGCTGCTATACCCCAAATGTTTGGACAAGCTCAATTCCAAGGACCCGCCCATCCTTCCCAAGGTGCAAAATCTACTGATCCCATTGAGGTGCCCGACTTAGATGACCCAAGGGAAATTGAGAAGTTGAAAGCTAAACAAATAGAAGAGAAAGACGAGGTGAAGTCATAACAAAAGATTAATATGTTGGAGGAAAGGATTCGAGCTATTGAAGGCTTAGACTTTTATGGTTCTATGGATGCTACTGGGTTGTGTTTGGTGTCAGATTTGGTTATTCCACCCAAGTTCAAAGCGCCAGAGTTTGAGAAGTATAATGGAACTTCCTGCCCTAGGTCTCATCTTATTATGTATTGCCGGAAGATGGCTGCTTTTGCTCAAGATGATAAGCTCCTTATTCATATTTTTCAAGAAAGTCTCACCGGATCTGCTGCCAAGTGGTACAATCAATTAGACAAAACCCGGGTTACCACATGGAATGACTTAGCAAGGGCATTCACGGCCCAATATCGACATGTTGCTGATATGGCCCCTGACCGTTTATCAGTTCAAAACATGGAGATGAAAGCCAATGAAAGCTTCAAGCAATATGCGCAAAGGTGGCGCGATTTAGCTGCAGAAGTGCAACCTCCTCTTTCAGAAAAGGAGCTCACCATCCTATTTGTGAACACTTTAAAGGCTCCATATTATGATAGGATGATAGGCAATGCCACCAAGAATTTTGCTGATATGGTGTTATCCGGGGAGATCATCGAGAATGCGATCAAGCGTGGCAAGATTGAAGTTCCTAACAATACTGAGAAGAAAGGAGGAGACAACAGAAGGAGGGAAGAGGATGCCCATGCTGTTACAAATGGGGGGCAACATGGACAATACACTCCACGACACTCTTATCCCATGCCACAACCATATTATCCTGTTCAATACCCTTACCAGTCATATCCGTAAATTAATGCTCAGCCTAACTTTCACCCTCAAACACCTGCACCAAATACCCAATCAGTTGCCCAATCCAACAAACAAGAAAGCAATCCTAGGGGGGCATGGCCAAAACAACAAAAAGCTCCCCTTGATCCAATTCCCATAACCTATACCGAGTTGTATCCAAAACTAATCAAAGAGCAACTCATTGCCCCAGTTTATGCGGAACCTCTCAAGCCTCCATATCCAAAATGGTATAATGAGAATGCACGATGTGAGTATCATTTTGGGAATCCGGGTCACTCCTTGGAGAATTGCACTGCTTTAAAGTATAGGGTGCAAGGTTTGATAAAAGCCGGCATATTGCACTTTGAAAAAAAAGGGAACCAACTGTGAATGCGAATCCATTGCCCAACCATGGAAATGAGGGATGATTCTTTTGAGGTGAAAGGAGTTTGAGCCATGCAAGTCTGGAGATTTATCAGAATTTTTTTTTGTAATGCAAGACAGTTTTTTTTTAAAGTGCTTAAGCCCATAAGCACGAAATAAAGTTTTATCTATGGGCTAACTTTTATTTATTTCCCTTTCAATAAAGTGACTAGTGTGATGCACTGTCAATTTCTCATTCATTCTATTCATTTGCCATTTCTCACATACTCACCATATCTTTCATTCACAAGTATCCAAATAATGAACATGATGATAATGATGTCAATAAATCTGGGATTCAAATTTGAAAGAACCACTTTTGCTGATGGATTATCAATCTGCCAAGGTGTCCAAGTAAGAAAGAAGAAAATTTGTTCACAATTTTCACCCAATTTGATGGTATAAGAAAAGGTGAATCTCTTATAGAAGTTTCTAACAAGTTTGTATTTGTTCAGTAAATGATCTTCAAGGAGAATATTTGCATTTGAAATGATAAATGGCCTTCTTTCACTATCCTTCAAGCATGAGTAAAATTATCCTTTGATTACCCCTTTTTGAGACTATTATATTTTTGTAATATAACCCACCAAGGATCACCCTCCACATTGGAGGCAAGGAAGATGAAATAAAAAAATTTTTGGGGGCAAAAATGAAAGTGTTCATGATGAATCAAGGGGCAAAAAAAAAGCCCAATTTTGTGAAAAAAAGAAAAAAGGAAAAGGGTTTGAATTCAAAAAGAAAACCCAAAAAAAAAAAAAGCAAGAAAGGGCAAAATGCCTAAATGTTTTACTTGATAAAGAAAGTGATCTCTTGGTTTATAAACCTTGAAACACATTTTGGGCCTACTATATCCTTTTCTTTCATAAACCCTCACATGAGCCTACATTACGTGCCTTTAAAAGCCCATTTTGATCAAATGTAAATGCTTGAATTGAAGAATCATGCGTTGAATGAAAACATACTTGTACAATGAGATAATGATCCTTTGAAGGAAGTAGATCAAGTTGAATGAAAAATCCATGAGCTTTGGAAGATATCTTGGATCGAAATCAAGAACGCCTATTAGGGGCATGAATTTGGATTGAAAACAAAAGGCTGAAATTTGTCAAAGCTAATGGAGTTGAAATGAAGAAAAAAAGAAATAGATGCAAAAAGAAAAAAAAGAAAAAAGAAAAAAGAAGAAAAAAAAGAAAAAGGAGGATTCAAATTGAAAACCTGAAAAGGCAGTTTGGATCAAAAGAGGGGAACCTAAGTTGAAAACCTGAAAAGGCAACTTAGGAAAAGATCATCACCAAGATTTTTGATATAGAAGCAAGATTGGCATGCCCAACATGAATGAACATATCAAAAGGAGTGGATTTTTCATAAAAGAATTCTAGGTTGACTTGATTGAAATTGTCAGAATGTTTATTAAATGGATACTGAAAACCCTATTCCAAACAAACTGGTCCATTGATTTTTCTTGATTTCATGTTCCTTTTCTAAGAATGAATACCCATATCTCTCATGATTATTTTAAATTCATTCCATCCCTATAATAAATTGAGAAGATGTATGAGTGCGTTACATTGGTGGTCGAATTGGAAGGAAAATAAATAAATGTTGGTAACCTTTTTGGGTAAATTTTTGAAAAAAATGTTCTTTTGAGAAATCTTGCATTACTAAAAAAAAAACAAAAATAAAAAAATGATGATGATGGCAAGTCTTTAAGCATAATGGGACCAAGACTCATTAGAAGGTGGGATGAGAAGTGGAGATAGAAGATTTGAATAAGAAGACGAATCCAGCAAATATGTGGAACTTGAGGAAAATGAGATGAGCTTGAGAATCTTGTTACCATAATTGAGATTGCATTTGCATACATTCATGGAATAATTTAGGGAGCATGACATTGACAAGTGCATAACATTCATAGCATCCATGGTATTCATGGCATTCGTTATATTCATGACATGCATGACATTTCATTAGTGCATTTTGACATTGAACTATTTGTTAAGACATTAGGATAAGAGGTTCTGAATGATTAAAATTTTGAGGAAAAGAGAAAATATAAGAGACAATAATTTGAAAAATGATGAGGTATGAGAAGATGATGAGGAAAATACCTTTTTGAAAAAACTTTAGATGAGAGCAAAGTCCAGTTTAGCTGGCACCTTAAAGGAGGATGAAGCCCAATATTGTTGGCATCAAAATGAAAGTTAAGCCCAGTCAAACCCATGCTAATTGGCATTCTGAATGAAAGCTTTATTTTTCAAAGTCTCATTGCCTTTGTTGAGAGGAGCTTTATTTTTTCAAAGTCTCATTGCCTCTGTTGAGAGGAGCTTTTATTTTTCAAAAAAGTCTCATTGCCTCTGTTGAGAGGAGCTTTATTTTTCAAAGTCTCATTGCCTCTGTTGAGAGGAGCTTTATTTTTTCAAAGTCTCATTGCCTCTGTTGAGAGGAGCTTTATTTTTTCAAAGTCTCATTGCCTCTGTTGAGAGGAGCTTTTATTTTTCAAAAAAGTCTCATTGCCTCTGTTGAGAGGAGCTTTATTTTTCAAAGTCTCATTGCCTCTGTTGAGAGCAGCTTTATTTTTTCAAAGTCTCATTGCCTCTGTTGAGAGGAGCTTTTATTTTTCAAAAAAGTTTCATTGCCTCTGGTGAGAGGAGCTTTTATCCCATTCATCTGGCATTCCTTAGTCTTATGATAGGAAAGACTAGGAAAATTTCATTTTCATTCCTTAGCCTTATGATAGGAGAGACTAGGAATTTCACTTTGCATTCCTTAATCTTATGATAGAAAAGATTAGGAAAATTTCATCTTGCGTTCCTTAGTCTTATGATAGGAGAGACTAGGAATTTCACTTTGCATTCTTTAATCTTGTGATAGAAAAGATTAGGAAATCTTATTCTACATTCATTTCTTTAGTCTTATGATAGGAGAGACTAAGAAAATTTCATTTTTCATTCCTTAGTCTTATGATAGGAGAGACTAGGAATTTCACTTTGCATTCCTTAATCTTGTGATAGAAAGGATTAGGAAATCTCATTCTATAGTCTTATGATAGGAAAGACTAGGAGAATTCATGTTGTTGCATTCCTTAATCTTAAGATTAGGAAATTTCATTCTTTAGTCTTGTGATAGAAAAGACTAGAAAATTCCACTCTGCATTCATTCCCTTAGTTTCATGATAGAAGAGGCTAGGAAACTTCATTCTTGCAATCATTCCTCAATCTTTATAGGAGAAGAAGATTAGGAAACTTCATTTGACATTTATTCCTTAGTCTTATGAGAGAAGAGGCTAGGAAATATCATATTTTACAAAAAAAAAAATTGATAGGTCTTGCATTCGGACAAAATGGTTGTCTATGTCTTTGCACCATTACTGTTTCACAGCAAAGCGCAAAGAGGGGCAGCTGTAGACACCTAATTTTGTCCGAACAATTTTTTTTAGATAAAAAAAATCAAAAAAATCAAAAAATCAAAAAATAAATAATGATAAAAAGAAACAAGTCAATTTTGGTCAAATCTTTCAAATTTAAAAATCTCATGTGAAGCACATGCAAAATTTACACCCTCAAAAGTTGACTTGGTTGATTTGTTGCCAAAAAATGAACATAATAATTTGCAAATTGATGGAAATAAATCATGAATGTGAATCCCATGATGGCAGCCATGGTTTAAGCATTAAAAGGGGGAAGTTTGTTTCCTTTCCTAAAGGTTTAGGGCTAGAAATGGCTATAAAAGCCAATGAAAAGGAGAAAAAAAAACCCTAGAAAAAAACCTAAAAAAAAAACCTAGAGAATTTTCTACTACTCTTATTTTTTACTGGGGGACGGCGACTTCGACTAACTATCATCATCTTCAACTTAGCTTCCTGCTTGCCAAGGCTGACAGCCTCTTTCACGATTCATCATCTCTTCACCACCATTTATTTCCATCATCATTGCACTGCTAAGGGAGGGCGTGAAGGAAACCCACGACCTTTTTGCTTAAAAGCCTTCCCAGACGGAACCTCCAGGATCCCTTCATCACCATCACCCTTGTCCAACATTTTGACAAGGTCAAGTTCATCACCCTTGTGCTATTGCTTCATCATCCTCGCATCCCGTTTCGGGTTCACTGCCCCATGCTGTTGCTTCATCATTTCTCATCGCCCCACGTCTTCTCCACTGTGCTAAGCCTCAACTGTGTTATGTAACATTATTGAAAGCACGTTACTGCTATCTTCGCAAGCTTCTTTTGTAAACCGTCCTCACCCATCTCCACCCTGTTGCACCACCATCGCCGCTAACGTGAAGAAGAAAAATAGTCAGAAGAAGGACCAGAAAAAGAGAGGAGAAAAACCTGGGAGGGGGGAGAGGCGAGAAAAAAAAAACCTAGGGGAAAGAGGCTGGAAGCTGACTGCTTTTTCTTGGACCCGAGCCACCTACAGGAGGATCCTCTCCCTGCGTCAAAGGAGACCACAACGCCATCCCCTTCACCTTGCCCACTGCGGCTGCTTCATCACCATCACTGCCCAGCTTGTTGCAAGACCGACGCTGCTGTTCCTGCACCAAAACCGCATCAAATCACCGCCGCACCATCTTCATTTGAGTCAAGCATCTTGCTGCAGCACTGCCTCCACGATCCTAGGATAGTTTGCACCACACTTGCTCTTGTGTGGTTGATTCAGGGTTGCTGCGTTAAAGTTGCTTCGTTGCCCTGCCTGCTTCTTGCCTAATCCTCTTTATCATTCCCCACGCATCATCACTACAACTCTGCATCACTGGTCTCCCCTCCTCGCATTGTGCTTCCCTGCTACTTCCCCTAATTTTCACTGAAGTTGTTCTATCCTCCATCGAACAGCTCTGCTGTGGCACTTTGGCCTGCTGTCTCACTGTCTCTCTACTGCTACTACACCACTATCACAATAGATGTTTGCTACAACGTGATACAAGAAGACAAGGAAACAGAAAGTTGCTGCTTCGTGCACCAGTTTCATCGTCACTCTATTCCATCATTGCTTGCTGTCGTCTCTGCTAGGGAAAAGGAATCTGTGATCTGCGTGAGGGCAGCTTGCTAAGGTATATTCCTTGCCTTTTGCTCTGTATGTTTCGTTTTCATATAATGGTAGTGATAAAATGAAAAAAAACAAAGGTTGATAAAAGGGTTTATATATTTTATCTATATACATCATTACTTTCTGTCAAACACCATCATCTTGTACGTTGTCTGTATATCTTGTTTAAGGTTGGTAAATAATCTATGTAAACATATATTTTAAAGAAAAGATTGTAAAAAGAGTTCTCTTGCATTTTTTTAGGATGTTGAAAGAATTTATATATATAATCTTTAGTGTCATGAGAAGAGTTTTCTAAAAAATATATATATAAAAAATAAACAAAAAGGTAAATAAATAAATAAATAAAAATTAAAATAAATGTAGATATAAATTTTAATAACAAATTTTAAACTCCGATGATGAGATTTCTTAGAAATCGCAAGTAGCGATTCTTTGATAATCCTTAGGGTCGAGAAAAATTTTTAGATGTTACCAGCGTATTGGAACATTTAATTGGTTTTATCTCGATTTCAAAATTCTTTAAATAAATTAATATAAAAAATAGAAATAAATTAATCAAATATAAAATTTAAAATGAACAAATAAATAAATATAAATATGAATTATAAATAAATAAATAAAATATAAATTTAAAAGAATATCCTATGATAGGATTTCTTAGAAATCACAAGTAGTGATTCTTTGATAATCCTTAGGGTCGAAATGAAATATTTGAATATTACCAGCGTATTGGGGTATTCAAGTAATTTTAGTTCGATGAAATAAATTAATATTAATAAACAAATAATAAATAAATAAAATTTTTAAACAAATAAATAAGAGTACAAAATTGTTACTATTAACCTTCAAAAAATAAATGATAATAAAACAATTCAAAATTAAATAACAAGTATAAGTTTAAAGATTTTCCGATGATGAGATGTTATGGAATTCACAAGTAGTGATTCCTAACTGATCTCTAGGTGAGAGAAATATGCTAAATGTTACCAGCGTATTGGAATATTTAGTATGATTTTTCAATAAAAACAAGATTTTATAAATATAAATAAATTACAAAATAATAATATAAGTATAAATGAATAATGGATTTCCCATGTGCATCATCTGTATTTTGATTGCATCATTTGCATCCATGAAATTTCATAATAAGTATGAATCTACCGAGGATGAGATTCTATAGAAATCGCAAGTAGCGATTCTTAAGAAATCTTTAGGTGAGAAAATTATCCGAATTGCTACCATAAGTATTGGGGTATTTCGGAATAATTTTCAATATAAAAGATTCTCATTTATTTCAAATAAAAAGTAAAATTTAACACAAATAAAAATAAATTTTAATATGTCAAAAAAATAATAAAAATGATTTTAAAATAAATGGAATTCTATTTAAATGTTTAATTAAGACCATTTTATTAAGATCAAAGGATAATACATGATTAGGTGGTACCGTTTTTTAACGGGCGTTGTGGGGGTGCTAATCCTTCCCCATGCGTAACCGAACTCCCGAACCCAAACTTTGTTTTCGCAGACCAAAAATTATTTTTTTTGATAAAACTTAATTAATTTTAAGATTTTATTAAAAAGATAAATAATTTTAGGTGACCAATCACACCTAGTGAAAAAAGATTGGTGGCGACTCCTTTTTGTGTTTTTTTTCAAAAATCGTCTAGCGATCGAGTCCCCGGACGAAAATCGTTACGACAATGATCACGATAGAGTAAGATCAGAATTCTCTTCATATCAATCTTATGTTCATATATCATATCATATCATGTCATCGTATAGATGAAACATCATTAACGTCGAGTCATGACATTACTCATGGAATTCTCATGTACCAAGCATATTATCATGTCAGGGTTTAATATGCAATTTATGTGACTTTACTGTACAAACCGCTATCATTACATATAAATATCATATATACTTTAGAACATGCTCAACGTATGAATTTTCAATTCATTTCAAATTTTCCTTTACGGCATGATAAAAACATGTTCAATTTCAATTCATGTATTCATTTTTAAAGCATGTCTAAAACATGTACGGTTTTAAAATATTTTTCATATACTATAAATCATATCAGGTTTAGAGTTCATATCAAATCAATCTATACTCTAAACCGCATATCATTTCAAGTTCGACACAAAATCGTATATAAATCATATAAGTGTCGAAATCATTTATCATGTACTTTTAAAACATATACTGTAAGTCATATCAGTTTTAGAGTTCATATCAAATCAAACTATACTTTAGACCGCATATCATGCCATGTTCGACACAAAATCATATATAAATCATATAGGTGTCGAAATCATATCTCATGGACTATTAAAACATGTTTAAAACATGTACTGCTTTAAAATATATTTCATTTCAAACATGTCTCATGTATTGTATAAATCATGTTAAGTCTAGTGTTCATATCAATAAAATCATACTCTAGACCTCATATCATATCGGTTAGAGACTAGGCTAGATCCTTATCATCTCTATCAATAAAGACTTAAATCATTGTAGCTAGCAGTGAAAATCATGTCATCATCCCTTGGAAACCAACTAGGGCGCTATCTATGGCCATAGACCTCATCTCTCTCAGCCCCACTGATCAGGCGTGACTGAGACCTGTCCATGACTATTGTTGGACAAGCATCTCTGCCTAATGAGCAAAGCTCCAATTAAGCATTTCCACTATGCTTTATTGAATTTAATTCTTTTAGGGTGCCTATAGTCTCATAAAACATTTAAATCTTTAGCTTTCTTTTCAATATCATGTAAAGCATATGGTAAAATTCTGTATGAGACTGCATATATCAAAATATATATATATCTACCATATACTTTCATTTCAAAACAATTCAATACTTTTCAGTATTCATATAAACATTATTATAATGTTTCAAGTTGTAAGAATGCATGCTTAAATGCAATGCTATAAAACATTTCAATATGCAACTTCGGTAATATTTTCATCAAATACAGTGAAGAGATTTATTTAACTTTATCACCATCAATTATTCGATTTCAAGACTTTCTTTCTGTCCAATCAGTAAATCACTATTCAAATCATTCAAGATTCATTTCATTCAGTATTCAGATTGTTCAGTACTTTAATTATTTAATAATTAGATCACTTGGTATTCAAACCATTCGGTATTCAATATCCTTTTTCGATAATTATCGATTATAACAATCATTTGTACATTTCATTATCGATACTAGAACCACATCATCAGTGTGAATCCTCTTAGTATCTATGAGCATTTAAATACTGTGTTTCCATATAGCCATTATGATACTGAAATTATGCAATACTAATATCCTCATTCGATATCTATTCCAGAGTCGACATCGAGGATCATAGAACCACAAGATCAAATCCATTTATGGTTTGACCTATTGGTACATATTCAGAATTTTTGACTTACGGTTCAATTTCATTCACTATCATAAAATCATATCACAATCCTCAATTCACTTTTCATATGGCCTGTAGAATGTAATAACATGCTAGAATTATCTATAAAACATCATCAATTCAATTTTTGATTGGCAATTTACCCACTTAAAAGAATTTGCCAATTTTCACTATCAACAGTATTTCAATAATTTAAGTCGCCTTGTGACTATCCATATTATTGCAAAAATCTCAGTTCACATCTATTTAACATCGATATGTACAAGTACATTTTTATGTAAACGTGTGTTCTATCAAATGTCCATAAGATATCACAATCTACTTTCTTATTATCATTATCTCAATCATACCATTAAGACGGTCCATTTATTTGAATCTATCAATTATATAATCATCAATCGATTGATAATTCCACAATTCTATCATTCGACCATCTAAATCACAACTTCGATTTTTTTCTCTTTTAAGTTGTATCATATAATCATCGTCACTTTTATCCGTGATCCGTCTAATAAATAATTCCACCTCAATCTCAACTTGATACCATTTGTGGTATTAAACTTACTTGATTTATTGATTCTATAAGGTTTAAACCATATAATTCATCACATTATCATGTTCAACGATCTATCTTCTCATGGATTTCAATATCAAACTTTTCCGGTAATACCATAAAGTCCTTTCAATGTTTATTTTTCAATAATTATTTCCAAAATTCCATTTACTTGAGAAACTTAAATCTTTTTCCTCAACATTTTCCTAGGAATTTCGATAGCATAACGGCTTAATTTTCACTAAACCTCTTGTAAGGAAAACACAATTTATACCATAGCCGTTGATTCTCACAATTCCTATGTCTCTACTAAAACCCCCACCATCAGTTGTGGGTCCTCTTAGCATTTTTAACATCAATTCAATCAATGCATCATATAAAAAATCACAATTCTGTTAAAAATCGTTCCATCAATGCATTATATAAAATCATAATCCCACATACAATATAATGCTACTAATGCTTTATAAAAGTATCTTACCTATTTGCCAAAGCTTAGCACACTTTTCGATTTTCGTGCCTTGCCGAACTCCACCATTCGTCTCATTTCCGTTTTGCTACAATTTCAATAATTGACACATATTTTCATTTAGAGAATAATTCAACAATTTCTAATAAATTCCATAGAAATATATCGAAATCTTCTAATTTTCCTTACCCATTTCTTTCTTTTCTTCTTCTTTCTGTTTTTCCTTTCCTTCTCTTCTTTCTCCTCTCTTTTCTTTTTCTTTTCTCCTTTCTTTTCTTTTTCTTTTTCTTTTTCTTCTTTTTTTTTCTTTTCTGGCTGGGTCGGGTCGGGTCGAGTTGAGTTGACCGTGTCAAATTGGGTCGGATCGGGTTGACCGGTTCGGATTTGCTTATGCTGGCCGGTTCAGCCTCTTCCCGCCGGCATCACCCCCGGTTCGGGCCTCCCTCAGCTGACCACGGTTGCGAGGATTTCGGATCTGGCCTCGGTTTCAACCCATCATCGGGAACGGCGCTAGATCTAGAACGGTGGCTCTCGACTCTTTTGTCCTCTGTTTCTTCCTCTCTCCACCGTCCTCTGCCTCTTCAGTGGCCTTCCTTTTCTTCCCTTTAGCTCCACCGAGCTTGGGGTTGGGGTGGCGGTGCCTAGACCAACCGGCACCTCCACTTCCCTCTTTTCTTTTTCTCTTCAGCTTCGCCCCTCATTCTCTCGTTTCGCTTCGCTTCTGTTTCCTTTTCCTTTCCCGCCGTCGGCGTCGACGTTGGCTTCTCTTCCTCCATCTCGGCTCACCAGCGGCATCGCTCCTTTCTCCGGTAAGCCAACAGGGGGTCGGCTCCCTTTTATTTCTTTTATTTTCTCCTCTGTTTTGAAACAGAGGAGAATAAGGCTGGGAATCGGGTTATCCCGATTCCCGCCTCTTCCTTTCTTTTTTTTTAAATATATATAATATATATTTATATTATTATATATAATTATACTCATAATTATATATTTATTTATGGAAAAATATACATATATTTATATAATAACCTTATATATATATAAAATTACATATTTTTATTTCTTATTAAATTTGGATTTCTTTATATCCAAATTTATTTTCTCCATTTTCATTTCTTTAATATTTGGATCTCTTAATATCCAAGAATTATTCAAAAAAATAATTTCCTCAACTTCATCACTTCATTAAATTCTGAAATTCAATATATTCTAATCCTCATAAATAACTTTATTTATTTATTTTCAGGTAATTAATACCAACAAATAGGAAAATTTTCGGTTATCACAGGCGATCCCAGGATGCTGTGGAGTGGCAGAACCGTCGGAATGGGTGGTCGTCGGTGGCTGAACCGGCCAAGCAAAGATGAACCGGTTGAACCGGCCAAACTAGTCTGAACCGGTCCGGACCAGTTCAAACCAGAAAAAAAGAAGAGAAAAAAAAAGAAAAGAAAGGAAAAGAAAAGAAAGTAAAGAAATGGAAAAGAAGAAAAAAGAAGAAAAGAAGAAAAGAAGAAAAGAAAAGAAAAAGGAAAAAAGAAGGAAAGGAAGAAGAAAGATAAGAAGAAGAAGGAAAGAAAAAAGAAATGCTAAGAAAAATTAAGGAAAATAAATTGATTGATATTTATTGAATAATTTTATTGTTATATATTCATGTAAGTGCATTGGTGTTGTTGAAATTGTAGCCGTAGTGACAGACGCGATTTGGTGTTCGACGATGCTAGGAGCTCGTCAAAGCGCTAAGTTTCAGCGTCGGGTAAGATACTTTTATAAAGCACTAGTAGCTTTTGTATTATTTGGAATTGTGATTTTTGATATGATGCATTGATGGAATGATATTAAAATACTAAGTGGACCCATAACTGGTGGTGGGGGTCTTAGTAAGAGATAAAGGAATTGTGAGAATCAACAGCTGTAGTATAAATTGTGTTTTCCTTGCAGGAGGTCTAATGAAAATTTAGCCGTTATACTGCCAAAATTTTTATGAAAACGTTTGAGGAAAAAGATTAAGTTTCTCACATAAATGGAATCTTGAAAATAATTATTGAAAAATAAACATTGAAAGGACTTTATTGTATTACCGGAAAAGTTGATATTGAAATCGAGGAGAAGATAGATCGTTGAGCACGATACCGTGATGAATTATATGGTTTAAGCCTTATAGAATTGATAAATCAAGTCATCTTAATATCCCAAAATGGTTGTCAAGTTGAGATTGAGGTGGAATTATCTATTGGGCGGATCACAGATAAAAGTGACGATGATTATACGATATAACTTAAAAGAGAAAATCGAAGTTGTAATTTAGATGGTCGAATGACTGAATTGTGGAATTATCAATCGAGTGATGATTTCAGAATTGATAGATTCAAATAAATGGGCATCACACATGTGATTATACGGTTTTGATTATAACCTTGGAATAGGTCTCGAAAAATATTCTCTCACATTTGAGTGACTTGGAGAAATTTGGAGTACATGATGAATGGTCCGTCTTAGTGGTATGATTGAGACGATGATAATAAGAAAGTAGATTGTGACGTCGTATGAACTGTCGTAACGATTTTCGTCCGAGGACTCGATCGCTAGACGATTTCGAAAAAAACATAAATGGAGTCGCCACCAATCTTTTTTTCTAGGTGTGATTGGCCACCTAAAATCATTTATCTTTTTAACAAAATCTTAAAATTAATTAAAATTTATTAAAAAGACGATTCTTGGTCTGCGAAAACAAAGTTAGGGTTCGGGAGTTCGGTTAAGCGTGGGGAAGGATTAGCACCCCCACAGCGCCCGTTAGAAAACGGTACCACCTAATCATGTATTATCTTTTGATCTTAATAAAATGGTCTTAATTAAACATTTAAATAGAATTCCATTTATTTTAAAATCATTTTTATTTTTTATTTTTGACATATTAAAATTTATTTTTATTTGTATTAAATTTTACATTTTATTTGAGAATCTTTTATATTGAAAATTATTCCGAAATACCCCAATACTTCTGGTAGCAATTCGGATAATTTCCTCACCTAAGGATTTTTTTTTAAGAATCGCTACTTGCGATTTCTATAAAATCCCATCCTCGAGAGATTCACACTTATTTTGAAATTTCATGGATGCAAATGATGCAATCAAAATATAGATAATGCATATGAGAAATCCATTATTTTATTTTTATTATCTTTTATATTTATATTATTACTTTGAAATCCTATTAATATTTTCTTTATATCGGAATAAAATCATTTAAATGTCCCAATACGCTGGTGACATTAAAGATTTTATTTCGATCCTAAGGATTGTCAAAGAATCGCTACTTGCAATTTCTAAGAAATCCTATCATCGGAAATTCTTTTAAATTTATATTTTATTTTTTTATTTGTTTATTTTAAATTTTATATTTGACTAATTTATTTTTATTTTTTTATATTACTTTATTTAAAGAATTTTGAAATCGAGATAAAACCAATTAAATGTTCCAATACACTGGTAACATCTAAGGATTTTTCTCGATCCTAAAGATTATCGAAGAATCACTACTTGTGATTTCTTCAAAATCTTATCCTCGGAAATCCTTTTATATTTAAGATGTGTATTTATTTATTTATTTTAATTCCTAAATTTTTACCTATTTAAAAGCCTCTTTTTTTATTTCTATTCACTTACTATTTTCTCATGTTTACCTATTTTTTATATTATTATTTTTATTACCATTTTTATATTTATTTTTTTATACTAAGAAATCTTATTAATATTTTCTTTATATCGGAATAAAATCATTTAAATGTCCCAATACGCTGGTGACATTAAAGATTTTATTTCGATCCTAAGGATTGTCAAAGAATCGCTACTTGCGATTTCTAAGAAATCCTATCATCGGACCATTGTTTAATTCTTAAATTTAAATTTTTTATATTTTTTCTTAAGACAATGAAAATTTACAAAGTTATGTTATGATTTTAATATTGGAAATCTGTCTTGTGAATTAAACAATCATGGATTGTGTTTTGCTTATATATTTTTTTTTATATGACAACTAATTGAATATACTTTGAGAATTACAAATGAACCAACTAATAAGAAAAAAAAAAGCATGGGATGCATCACATGTATATACGTAGAAGCATGCAATTAGTCATAGTAGTCATTTACCTACACAAAAGCTACTCATATAACTTAAATGCAAAAACAAACATTCAATATCGGTCAATGATCAATGCAAAGATTTTTTTTTTTTACAGGTCAATCAAAGATTTAAACATATTTAAACCAACAATCAAACTAAGTCGAAAAGGTAAGTTTAAAATAATAACTATAATAAATGCAAACCTGCACAAAATACTCTCTTTTCTCTCTTCTTCTTGTTCACACACTGACTCTTACTCTTTCCCTCAGACCCGTTTCAATTTCTTTTTTTTTTTATATTGCATCCAGGTAGCATCGTTTAAGTTTTCTCCTTTCTCCTTCAAAACCCGATGTTACTACTCGCTGGACCCCTGCCGGCCACTACGTTCCGCCGTCGGTTGCTGGGCCCAAATCTCAAAGTTGCCAAAGCTGCTTTCTTGCTCTCGTTAGGCGTCGACCACCGTTGCCGAACCGGTGCTGCTTGTGTGTTGAATAAATTTGTTTTTCTTCTTTTCTTTTTTTTCCAGAGATGTCGAGGAAAGGGCTATAGATGAGGAAAATGGAAATTTAATGGAATTCTTAGGGTGCTCGGCTGTGGAGGATCTCTTTGTGTGGTGTAGTGGTTGGTTGTCTATTTAGGGAGCTGAAGATGGTGTTAACAGATGCAGAGAGTGGAGGTTTTCATTGAGTTCAAAATGGCAGTTGTCTATTTTGGTGATTGTCTTTGGGTGGCGAGTGCATGGTGGAGAGGTGGCCGAATGGTGGTGATGAAGAGGGCAGGCGTTTGGAAGGCTCCGGTGGCTGTGAGTGGAGAAAGGGGTAGTGTTTTGGTGTAGGAAAGGGATCGGTGAAGCAAGGAACTTGTCGTTGTGGTGATGACTGTGGCGATGATTGATGGTGCAGTAAAGAAGATGATGTAACAGAGGCCGTGTGTGTCCGTCCTTCACTGTTTCATTCCATTGGCTTTTATAGCCATTTCAAACTTAAAACTTTTCGGAAGGAAACAAACTTCCCCCTTTTGATGCTTAAACCATGGCTGCCATCATGGGATTTTCATTCATGATTTATTTCCATCAATTTGCAAATTATTATGTTCATTTTTTTGGCAACAAATCAACCAAGTCAACTATTGAGGGTGTAAATTTTGCATGTACTTCACATGAGATTTTTAAATTTGAAATATTTAACTTTAGGGTTTGCATGGATTGCATGGGTTCCAATTTAAGATTTGACCAAAATTAACTTGTTTCTTTTTATCATTATTTATTTTCTTTATTTTTGATTATTTTTTATTTTTTTTAATTTAAAAATTGTTCGTACAAAATTAGGTGTCTACAGCTGCCCCTCTTTGCACTTTGCTGTGAAACAGTAACGTTGCAAAGACATAGACAACCATTTTGTCCGAATACAAGACCTATCAATGAATTTTTTTTTGTAAAATATGATATTTTCTAGTCTTTTCTATCATAAGGCTAAGGAATAAATGCAAAATGAAATTTCCTAATCTTCCTCTCTTATAAAGATTAGGAATGAATGCAAAATGAGGTTTCCTAGCCTCTTCTATCATAAGACTAAGGAAATGAATGTAGAATGCGGTTTCCTAATCATTTTTATCACAAGATTCAGGAATGCAAAGTGAAATTCCTAGTCTCTCCTATCATAAGACTAAGGAATGCAAAATGATCATGGAATAAAAGCTTCTCTCACTAGAGGTTATGAGACTTTTGAAAACAAAAAGCTCCTCTCAACAGAGGCAGTGAAACTTTGAAAAACAAAGAGCTCCTCTCAACAGAGGCAATGAGACTTTGAAAAATAAAGGGCTTCTCTCAACAGAGGCAGTGAAACTTTGAAAAACAAAGAGCTCCTCTCAACAGAGGCAATGAGACTTTGAAAAATAAAGGGCTCCTCTCAACAGAGGCAGTGAAACTTTGAAAAAATAAAGGGCTCCTCTCAACAGAGGCAGTGAAACTTTGAAAAATAAAGGGCTCCTCTCAACAGAGGCAGTGAAACTTTGAAAAACAAAGAGCTCCTCTCAACAGAGGCACTGAGACTTTGAAAAATAAAGGGCTCCTCTCAATATAGGCAGTGAAACTTTGAAAAAATAAAAGGCTCCTCTCAACAGAGGCAGTGAAACTTTGAAAAACAAAGAGCTCCTCTCAACAGAGGCAATGAGACTTTGAAAAATAAAGGGCTCCTCTCAACAGAGGCATTGGAACTTTTTGAAAAATAAAGAGCTCCTCTCAACAGAGGCAATGAAACTTTGAACATAAAAATTTCATTTCAGAATGCCAGTTAACATGGGTTCGACTGGGCTTAACTTTCATTTTAATGCCAACAATATTGGGCTTCATCCTCCTTTAAGGTGCCAGCTAAACTGGACTTTGCTCTCATCTAAAGTTTTTCAAAAAAGTATTTTTCTCATCATTTTCTCGTTCCTCATTATTTTTTCAAATTACCATCTCTTATATTTTCTCTTTTCAAAATTTAATCATTTAGAACTTCTTATCCTAATGTCTTAAGAAAATAGTTCGATGTCAAAAATGCACTAATGAAATGTCATGCATGTCATGAATTTAATGAATGTCATGAATACCATGGATGCTATGAATGTTATGTCAATGTCATGCCCCTAAATTATTCCCTGAATGTATGAAAATGCAATCTTAATTGTGGTAACAAGATTTTCAAGCTCATCTTGTCTTTCTCAAGTCCATTCTATCTGTTCAATTCTCCTTGTTCAATCCTTTATCTTCATTTCTCATCCCATCTTCTATTAAGTCTTGATTCAATCATACCGAAGAGATGCTAGCACACTTTTGGATCAATTTTTTTTTCTTTCTTTTCTTTAAGCAATGCAAAAATTTTAGAGAAGAAAAAAGAAAAAGAAAAAATCAAAATTTATTTGTTATCCTTTCAATTCAATGACCAAAGTGATACACTCATGCATTTTCTCAATTTATCATGAAGGTGAAGTACATGTCAAAGAATCTGAAGTGGGGAAGTATTCATTCTTGAAGGGAACATGTAGTTTTAAAAAAGGAAATCAATGGGACAACTGTTTGGGACAGGGTTTATAGTATCCATCTAATAAACATTCTGACAAATTTAATCACATCAATCAAAGAATTCTTTTATGAAAAATCCACTTCTTTTGATATGTTATATCAAAACTCTTGGTGATGATCTTTTCCTAAGTTGCCTTTTCAAGTTTTCAACTTAGGTTCCCCTCTTTTGATCCAAACTGCCTTTTCAGGTTTTCAATTTGAATCCTCCTTTGTCTTTTTCTTTTTCTTTTTTTTCTTTTCATTTTCCTTTTTTCTTTTTTTTCTTTTTTCATCTATTTCCTTTTTTTCATTTCAACTTCATTGGCTTTGACAAACTTCAACCTTCAGTGCTCAATCAAAATTCATGCCCCTAATAGGCGTTCTTGATTTCGATCCAAGATATCTTCCAAAGCTCGTGGGTTTCTTCATTAAACTTGATTTACTTCCTTCAAAGGATCATTATCTCATTGTACAAGTATGTTTTCATTCAATGCATGATTCTTCAATTTAAGCATTTACATTTGATCAAAATGGGCTTTTAAAGGCCCGTAATGTAGGCTCAGGTAAGGGCTTATGAAAGAAAAGGATATAGTAGGCCCAAAATGTGTTTCAAGGTTTATAAACCAAGAGATCACTTTCTTTATCAAGTAAAACATTTAGACATTTTGCCCTTTCTTTTTTTTTTTTTGAATTCAAACTCCTTTCTTTCCTTTTTTTTTTCACAAAAATGGCCTTTTTTTTCCCCTTGATTCATCATGAACACTTTCATTTTTGCCTCCAAAATTTCTTTATTTCATCTTCCTTGCCCCCAATGTGGAGGGTGATCCTTGGTGGGTTATATTACAAAAATATATAATAAGCTCAAAGGGGTAATCAAAGGATAATTCTACTCACGCTTGAAGGATAGTGAAAGAAGGCCATTTATCATTTTAAATGCAAACACTCTCCTTGGAGATCATTTATTGAACAAATACAAACTTGTTACAAACTTCTATAAGAGATTCACCTTTTCTTATGCCATCAAATTTGGGTGAAAATTGTGAACAAATTTTCTTCTTTCTTACTTGGACACCTTGGCAGGTTGATAATCCATAAGCAAAAGTGGTTCTTTCAAAGTTGAATTCCAGATTTATTGACATCATTATCATCATGTTCATTATTTGGATACTTATGAAAGAAAGATATGATGAGTATGTGGGTAATGACCAATGAACATAGAAAATGAGAGAATGATAGTGCATCACACTAGTCGCTTTATTGAAAAGAAACCAAATAAAAGTTAGCTCATACATAAAACTTTATTTTGTGCCTATGAGCTTAAGCACTTTAAAACTGTCTTGCATTACTTAAAGGAAATAATAAAAAAAAATCTAATCAATCTCCAGACTTGCATGGCTTAAACTCCTTTCACCTCAAAAGAATCATCCCTCATTTCCATGGTTGGGCAATGGATTTGCATTCACAGCCGGTTCCCCTTTTGTTTCAAAGTACAATATGCCGGCCTTTATCAAACCTTGCACCCTATACTTTAAAGCAGTGCAATTCTCCAAAGAGTGACCTGGATTACCGAAATGATACTCACATTGAGCATTCTCATTATACCATTTTGGATATGGAGGCTTGAAAGGTTCCATATAGACTGGGGCAATGAGTTGCTCTTTGATCAATTTTGGGTACAACTCAGTGTAGGTCATGGGGATTGGGTCAATGGGAGTCCTTTCTCTTTTTGGCCATGATGTATTATGATTGCCCTCTTGTTTACTGAATTGCTTAACTGGTTGAATAGTTGGGGCAGGTGTTTGAGGGTGAAAGTTAGGCTGAGCATTAATTTGCGGATATAACTGGTGTGGGTATTGAACAGGATAATATGGTTGTGGCATGGGATAAGAGTGTCGTGGAGTGTATAGTCCATGTTGCCCCCCGTGTATAACAGCATGGGCATCCTCTTCCCTCCTTCTGTTGGCTCCTCCTTTCTTCTCAGTATTGCTAGGAACTTTGATCTTGCCACGCTTGATCGCATTCTCAATGATCTCTCCGGATAACACCATATCAGCAAAATTCTTGGTGGCATTGCCTATCATCCTATCATAATATGGAGCTTTCAAAGTATTCACAAATAGGATGGTGAGCTCCTTTTCTGAAAGAGAAGGTTGCACTTCTGCAGCTACATCGCGCCACCTTTGCGCATATTGCTTGAAGCTTTCATTGGCTTTCATCTCCATGTTTTGAACTGATAAACGGTCAGGGGCCATATCAGCAACATGTCGATATTGGGCCATGAATGCCCTTGCTAAGTCATTCCATGTGATAATCCGAGTTTTGTCTAATTGATTGTACCACTTGGCTGCAGATCCAGTGAGACTCTCTTGAAAAATGTGAACAAGGAGCTTATCATCTAGAGCAAAAGCAGCCATCTTCCGACAATACATAATAAGATGAGACCTAGGGCAGGAAGTTCCATTATACTTCTCAAACTCTGGCGATTTGAACTTGGGTGGAATAACCAAGTCTGACACCAAGCACAACCCAGTAGCATCCATGGAACCATAAAAGTCTAAGCCTTCAATAGCTCGAATCCTTTCCTCCAACATATTAATCTTTTGTTGTGACTTCACCTCATCTTTCTCTTCTACTTGTTTGGCTTTCAACTTCTCAATTTCCCTTGGGTCATCTAAATCAGGCACCTCGATGGGATCAGTAGATTTTGCGCCTTGGGAAGGATGGGCGGGTCCTTGGAATTGAGCTTGTCCAAACACCTGGGGTATAGCAGCATAAGTAGGTGGATATCTTCTTTCTTGAGATGTTTGACTTGGAAATGGACCGAATCCAAGAGGATAGATAGGATCTTCCATACTGTGTTGTTGAACCCTTTCTTGGACTGCAACTTCCTCTACTACTCCTTTGCCCTTGCTTAGATTTTTCAATAATTCAGCAATTTGGGCTAGTTGCCCCCTCATTTCCTCTTGAGCTTTTTCCATCTTCTCCATGCGCGTGCTTGATTCTTCTTCCATGATCTTAGCTCGATAACGAGTGTTGTGTGAATGAACTTTTGGTCGAGCTATCTTCAAATCTTTTATTACCACAATTAAGAATTTATCATTTCACATGTGGTGATGCTTGAAAAATGAATGAAGATGAATGAATGAACAAAATGCTACATGCGTAAAACCTAAAAATAAGTCATGGATGAGAAATGCATGGAAATGTTTTGCTAAAGAACCTATAATTCCCTATTAGTGTCTCACATGTCAAACAAAAGCAAACATAGATGATCAAAGATGCGTCCTAAGTAATAGGTATTTTCTTTGGGTTAACAGGACCCTATCCCAAGTTGGTCCTCTTAAGTTTACTATATGTATGATTTGGAGTTCTAAAGGACAAGAGGTTCTCCAATTGTTCCTTACTAACGTCCACGCTAGACTAGTAAGGCACCCCAATCCTCACCCATGATAGGCTATAGACGGAAAGGGTTCAACTTGAGTGAGAGTATTTCACTTGCCATTGCGGAGGTTATTACCTCACGAGAGCAAAGATACTATACTCTCTCCTAAAAGGGACAAACCCGGGTGTAGGGTTGATATATGCAAATGAACGTGTCATGCGTGCAAATAAACAAAATCAACAAAATGCAAAAATAAAAATGATTCACACTTTTTTTGTTTTTTTTTTTATGAAGAGTTTTGTTAAATATTTATTAAGACCATTAACTAAGATTTTGGATAAGACATGATCAATTATGGTTCGACTCTCTAATGTCCCCAGCGGAGTCGCCAAGCTGTCGTAACGATTTTCGTCCGAGGACTCCATCGCTAGACGATTTCGAAAAAAACATAAATGGAGTCGCCACTAATCTTTTTTTCTAGGTGTGATTGGCCACCTAAAATCATTTATCTTTTTAACAAAATCTTAAAATTAATTAAAATTTATTAAAAAGACGATTCTTGGTCTGCGAAAACAAAGTTAGGGTTCGGGAGTTCGGTTAAGCGTGGGGAAGGATTAGCACCCCCACAGCGCCCGTTAGAAAACGGTACCACCTAATCATGTATTATCTTTTGATCTTAATAAAATGGTCTCAATTAAACATTTAAATAGAATTCCATTTATTTTAAAATCATTTTTATTTTTTATTTTTGACATATTAAAATTTATTTTTATTTGTATTAAATTTTACATTTTATTTGAGAATCTTTTATATTGAAAATTATTCCGAAATATCCCAATACTTCTGGTAGCAATTCGGATAATTTCCTCACCTAAGGATTTTTTTTTAAGAATCGCTACTTGCGATTTCTATAAAATCCCATCCTCGAGAGATTCACACTTATTTTGAAATTTCATGGATGCAAATGATGCAATCAAAATATAGATAATGCATATGAGAAATCCATTATTTTATTTTTATTATCTTTTATATTTATATTATTACTTTGAAATCTTATTAATATTTTCTTTATATCGGAATAAAATCATTTAAATGTCCCAATACGCTGGTGACATTAAAGATTTTATTTCGATCCTAAGGATTGTCAAAGAATCGCTACTTGCAATTTCTAAGAAATCCTATCATCGGAAATTCTTTTAAATTTATATTTTATTTTTTTATTTGTTTATTTTAAATTTTATATTTGACTAATTTATTTTTATTTTTTTATATTACTTTATTTAAAGAATTTTGAAATCGAGATAAAACCAATTAAATGTTCCAATACACTGGTAACATCTAAGGATTTTTCTCGATCCTAAAGATTATCGAAGAATCACTACTTGTGATTTCTTCAAAATCTTATCCTCGGAAATCCTTTTATATTTAAGATGTGTATTTATTTATTTATTTTAATTCCTAAATTTTTACCTATTTAAAAGCCTCTTTTTTTATTTCTATTCACTTACTATTTTCTCATGTTTACCTATTTTTTATATTATTATTTTTATTACCATTTTTATATTTATTTTTTTATACTAAGAAATCTTATTAATATTTTCTTTATATCGGAATAAAATCATTTAAATGTCCCAATACGCTGGTGACATTAAAGATTTTATTTCGATCCTAAGGATTGTCAAAGAATCGCTACTTGCGATTTCTAAGAAATCCTATCATCGGACCATTGTTTAATTCTTAAATTTAAATTTTTTATATTTTTTCTTAAGACAATGAAAATTTACAAAGTTATGTTATGATTTTAATATTGGAAATCTGTCTTGTGAATTAAACAATCATGGATTGTGTTTTGCTTATATATATTTTTTTATATGACAACTAATTGAATATACTTTGAGAATTACAAATGAACCAACTAATAAGAAAAAAAAAAGCATGGGATACATCACATGTATATACGTAGAAGCATGCAATTAGTCATAGTAGTCATTTACCTACACAAAAGCTACTCATATAACTTAAATGCAAAAACAAACATTCAATATCGGTCAATGATCAATGCAAAGATTTTTTTTTTACAGGTCAATCAAAGATTTAAACATATTTAAACCAACAATCAAACTAAGTCAAAAAGGTAAGTTTAAAATAATAACTATAATAAATGCAAACCTGCACAAAATACTCTCTTTTCTCTCTTCTTCTTGTTCACACACTGACTTTTACTCTTTCTCTCAGACCCGTTTCAATTTCTTTTTTTTTTTATATTGCATCCAGGTAGCATCGTTTAAGTTTTCTCCTTTCTCCTTCAAAACCCGATGCTACTACTCGCTGGACCCCTGCCGGCCACTACGTTCCGCCGCCGGTTGCTGGGCCCAAATCTCAAAGTTGCCAAAGCTGCTTTCTTGCTCTCGTTAGGCGTCGACCACCGTTGCCGAATCGGTGCTGCTTGTGTGTTGAATAAATTTGGTTTTCTTCTTTTCTTTTTTTTCCAGAGATGTCGAGGAAAGGGCTATAGATGAGGAAAATAGAAATTTAATGGAATTCTTAGGGTGCTCGGCTGTGGAGGATCTCTTTGTGTGGTGTAGTGGTTGGTTGTCTATTTAGGGAGCTGAAGATGGTGTTAACAGATGCAGAGAGTGGAGGTTTTCATTGAGTTCAAAATGGCAGTTGTCTATTTTGGTGATTGTCTTTGGGTGGCGAGTGCATGGTGGAGAGGTGGCCGAATGGTGGTGATGAATAGGGCAGGCGTTTGGAAGGCTCCGGTGGCTGTGAGTGGAGAAAGGGGTAGTGTTTTGGTGTAGGAAAGGGATCGGTGAAGCAAGGAACTTGTCGTTGTGGTGATGACTGTGGCGATGATCGATGGTGCAGTAAAGAAGATGATGTAACAGAGGCCGTGTGTGTCCGTCCTTCACTCTTTCATTCCACTGGCTTTTATAGCCATTTCAAACTTAAAACTTTTCGGAAGGAAACAAACTTCCCCCTTTTGATGCTTAAACCATGGCTGCCATCATGGGATTTTCATTCATGATTTATTTCCATCAATTTGCAAATTATTATGTTCATTTTTTTGGCAACAAATCAACCAAGTCAACTATTGAGGGTGTAAATTTTGCATGTGCTTCACATGAGATTTTTAAATTTGAAATATTTAACTTTAGGGTTTGCATGGATTGCATGGGTTCCAATTTAAGATTTGACCAAAATTGACTTGTTTCTTTTTATCATTATTTATTTTCTTTATTTTTGATTATTTTTTATTTTTTTTAATTTAAAAATTGTTCGTACAAAATTAGGTGTCTACATGAACATTTGATAGAACACATGTCTATATAAAAATATACTTGTACATATCGATATTAAATAGACGTGAACTGGGATTTTTGCAATAACATGGATAGTCGCAAGGCGACTTAAATGATTGAAAAACACTGTTGATAGTAGAAATTGGCAAATTCTCTTAAGTAAATTGCCAATCAAATATTGAATTAATGATGCCTTTATAGATAATTCTAGCATGATATTACATTCTACAGGCCATATGAAAAGTGAATTGAGGATTGTGATCTGATTTTATGATAGTGAATGAAATTGAACCTCAAGTCGAAAATTTTGAACGTATGCCAATAGGTCAAACCATAAATGGATTTGATAAGTGACTATTGATCTTGTGGTTCTGTAATCCTCGATGTCGACTCTGGAATAGATATCGAATGAAGGTATCGGTATTTGCATAATTTCAGTATCATGATGGCTATATAGAAACTTGGTATTTAAATACTTATAGATACTAAGAGGATACATACTAATAATGTGGTCCTAGCATCTATAATGAAATGTACAAATGCATTGTTATAGTCGATAACTATTGAGAAAGGTTACTGGATATCGAATGGTTTGAATACCAAGTGATTTGATCACTAAATAATTAAATACTGAGCAAATTGAATACCGAATGAAATGAATATTGAATGATTTGAATATTGATTTACTGATTAAACAGAAAGAAAGTTTGAAAACGAATAATTGATGGTGATAAATTTAGATGAATTACTTCATTGTGTTAGACGAAAATATTGCTTATATCGATATTTGAAAATAGTATCGAAGTTGCACATTGAAAAGGTTTTATAGCATCACGTTTAAGCATGACTTGCTACAACTTGAGATGTTATAACAACATTTATATGAATGTTATAAAGTATAGATTAGTTTTAAAAAAAGAAAGCATATGGTACATAAATATTTTTATACATGAAATCTCTTAAAGAATCTTACCATATACTTTACATGATTTTGACAAGAAAAGCTAAAGATTTAAATGTTTTATGAGACTGTAGGCACCCTAAAAGAATTAAATTCAATAAAGCATAGTGAAAACCCCCTAATTGGAGATTTACTCATTAGACAGAGATGCTTGTCCGACAATAGTCGTGGACAGGTCTCAGTCACGCCTGATCAGTGGGGCTGAGAGAGATGAGGTCTATGGCCATAGATAGCGCCCTAGTTGGTTTCCAGGGGATGATGACATGATTTTCACTGCTAGCTATAGTGATTTAAGTCTTTATTGATAGACCATTAGGGATGTAGTCTAATCTCAAACCGATATGATATGAAGTCTAGAGTATGATTTTATTGATATGAACTCTAGACTTGACATGATTTATACAATACATGAGACATGTTTGAGATGAGATATGTTTTGAAACTGTACATATTTTAAAAGTACATGTGATATGATTTCGACACTTATATGACTCATATATGTGATAACCGTAAATTTTTCATTTATTGGAAATTTAATGAAATAAATAAATATAATTGTGAGATCGGAATATTAGTGAATATTCTGTGAATTAAGGAAGTGAAGGATCGGGAAATTCGAGTGAAGAAAATTAAATTGGAAATAAGGATAAGATGAGAAATCATGGAAAATAATGAAAAGAGAAAATTTAATTTGGATAAATGGAAATCGAAATTAAATAAGAAAAGGAGAAAAGAATATAAAAAATTATATAATTATATTATATAAATGTATTTTTATACAAATTCATATGTATTGAAATACTATATGGTATATTTTAATATACATTAGTATATATATGTGTGTCTATATACTATTTAGTAATTTAAATAATACATATATATATGTGATATTTTATGTATATATATAAATATATACATAAATAATAAATGTAAATATTAATTTACATTAAAGTTGAAAATATATATATTGTAAATACAATATATATTACATTACAACAGTTATATATAATTATATATATAAAGGTTATTTAACTATAGTATATATAAATATACATACATACATATATATATATATATATCTATATGCTAGATGTATTTTGTAATATATAATATATATATATATATATATCTTTATATATAATATATACATATATTACAGTACTATATATATAAATTAATATTATTATATGTATAATACATATAGTATATATATATTATTATATTATGGTTATATATATATATATATTATATAAATATAATATGTATATTATATTCTAAAATAGAAAGGAAAGTAGAAAATGGAAAGGAAGAATCGAGGAAGGACCCAATCCTTCCCAGCCAGAGGGGCCGACGGTAGTGGAGCTGCCACCGTCGGCGAGGGAGAAAAGGAAAGAGTGAAATGGCACCGGCAGAGAGAAGAGAAGCCAGTGACTAACAGAAGAAAGGAGAAACGAAGAAGGAAAACAAAAACCGGCGGAAGCCGAGAAGAAAAAGAGAAAAGGGAAAGTGGCGGTGCCGGCCGAAGCGGCCACCGCCACTGCCACCTAAGCATCGTTGGAGGAAGAGGAAGAGGTAGGAGGCCACCAGAGAGGCGGTGAACGGCGGAGGAGGGAGAACGAAGAGGTGGAAGAAACTGAACCTAAACCAAGTAGATCCGCCGCCGTGCCGCCGATCCAGGCCGAACGGAGACCACCAGTGGGTTCACCGTGGTGTCGGCCAGCTAAGGAGCCATCGAACCACCAGAGAACCAACCTTTGGAGAAGAACCAGCGATGAGGGGATCTGACTGGTTTGAACCGGTCCGGCCAGGAAATGAAAAATGAGAAAAAGGAAAAAGAAAAAAGAAAAAAAAAGAAAAGAAAAAGGAAAAAGAAAAAGAAGAGAAGAGAAAAAGAAAGAAAAGAAAAGAGAAAAAGAGAAATTTTGGAAATTTCGAAAATTACGAGAAATCCCGAGAAACTCGGAAATTATGAAAATTCGATAAGAATTCCGAAAAATTAATTTCAAGTGATTTTTAATAAATTATGAAAAAATTCTAAAGTTTAGAATTTTATTCCAGAAAAATCATCCTCGATTACCGAGACGATGAAATCGGGAGAGGTGAACACGGGCGCGACGTAAGAGGCGGTCGTCTACCCTAGACAAGTAAGGGAGACATGTGCAGCCTGTAAGGATATTTGGCACACATGTTTTAATTATGCATTTAATTTTTATAAATGCTATTGATAATGATTGGTTAGAAAATTGTGGTGATTTACTGGTTGAGATTTAAACTGTATTTTTCGTGCAGGAGGCTAGCCAATCGGCAGCCGTTATATTGCCGAAAATTATTGGAAAAATTACTGAAAATCATAATAAATGAATTTTTATTACGAGAAACGATTTCTAACCATGAAAATCGAGAAATTGATTAGTTTTCATAAAACATGAATATATTGATAATTAATTTTAAAATATTCATGTTTTTGAGAATGGTGAAAAAGGAAATCACCTAAATTTATCCCAATAGGTGATATTTCACGTGAAACGATGTGAAAAATGAAAAGGACCAAAGTGAATATTTTAATAATATTTCTCCAAATATTCACTTGATTTTATAAATAACCTTTATGGGTTCAATTGTGAAAATAAGTGTTTATAGAAAATTCCATAAAGATAATTAAAGGTGGAAAAACAATATTTTTAGACTAAAAGGTCTCCGCATGTGTTTACAGAGAAAACATGAGACGGGAGTGTTGATTTGGAAAATAAATATTTTAATTTTCCATAAATCATAAAAATAATTGATTTGAATCTCGATAACTTTGAAAATCATGTTTTCGACATAAAGCACGGAAAAGTGTGCGTATATGTTTTACGGTGAAAAAGGACAGTTATGACCTTTTATATTTTACATTGATTATTTTATAAACTTTTTTCACCGTATGGAAAATGTGATTTATACTGTTCTATAATATTCAGAACATTTTCGGGAGTGATTGCCCCAGTATGAATATTTTATAAATTGTTATTCATAAGATGAAAATATTTTCCTTATGAATATTTATGGATTGATTGAATTTATATTCAGTGAAATTGATTTCATAAATGGGGTTTATATCACGTGTTTACTGTTTTGAGACTGTTAGGCCCCATATCATGCTCACGTGTCACGTGTTAGTGCTGATAGATACTGATCATATTATCAACGTCTCAATAGACACCTGATTAGTGCACACTGTGGATGTGAAGACCGAGATTTTTTTAAATAAATATAAGGTATCTGAAAATTTTAATTTGGACAAATTGAAATCCAAATTAAATAAGAAATAAAAAGGAAAATTAAATTGGAAATAAGAAATGAAGGAGAAAATTTAATTTGGATAAATGGAAATCCAAATTAAATAAGAAAATGGAGAAATTTATTTGGATATTAAGAAATCCAAAAATTTGAGATAAATAAAAATGTGTATATACGTTATTATTAATTAATAATTATATTTATAAATATATAAATATAATTATTAAAAAAATGAAAAGAAAATGAAAAAAAAAATGAGACAGAAGTGGGAATCGGGGAACCCGATTCCCACATTTCTCTTCTGTTAACTAAAACAGAAAAGAAGCAAATAGAGAAACAATGGAGAGCCGGTCGACGCGGGGAGGAGGGAGAGGCAGCGACGCCGCCGGCGAGCCAAGGAGAGGGAACCAACGCCGACGCCGACGGTGGGAAAGGAAAAGGAAAACAGAAGCGAAGCGAAACGGGGAAGAAACCGAAAAGGAAGGGGAAAGGGAGATCGGCGGTGCCGACCGATCCAGGCACCGCCACCGCCACCAACGCCAACGGCGAGGGCCAACGAAGGAGAGGGAGGCCACCGGCGGTGAAGGAAACGGCGGAGGAAGGAAGAAACGGAGGAGAAAGGAGCCGAAACCCACGCCGCTAGATCCGGCGCCGTCGCCAGTGATGGGGCGAAACCGAGGCCAGATCCGGCTTCGTGGCAACCGCGGGATGCTGTAGAGTGGCCGAACCGCCGGAAATGGTGGCCGTCGGTAGGTGAACCGGCCAAGCGAAGACTGAACCGGCGGAACCGGTCCAACCCGATCAGACCCGGCCCGACCCGCCTGACCTGGTCAACCCGACCCGACCCGCCTGACCCGATCCGACCTGGCCCGACCCGACCCGATCCGGCCAGAAAAAAAAAAGAAAAAAAAAGGGAGAAAAGAGAAAGAAGAGAAGGAAAGGAAAAAGAGAAAGGAAAAGAAGAAAAAGAAAAGGAAAGAAGAAAAGAAAAGAAAAGGAAAGAAAAAGAAAAAAAAAAGAGAAAAGAAAAGGAAAAGGAAAAGAAAGAAGAAAAAGAAGAAGAAGAAATGGGTAAGGAAAATTAAAAGCCTTTTTCGCTATATGTCTATGGAATTTAGTAGAAATTCTTGGATTATTTTCTAAATGAAATTATATGTCAATTTTTGAAATTGTAGCAAAACAAAAATGAGACGAATGGTGGAGTTCGGCAAGGCTCGAAAATCAGAAAGTGTGCTAAGCTTTGGCGAACAAGTAAGATACTTTTATAAAGCATTAGTAGTATTATATTGTATGTGGGAATTATGATTTTCATATGAAGCATTGATGGAAATGATTTTTTATGGAATTATGATTTTTATATGATAAATTGATGAATGATTTTAAATACTAAGAGGACCCACAACTGATGGTGGGGGTCTTAGTAGAGACGTAGGAATTGTGAGAATCAACGGCTGTTCTATAAATTGTGTTTTCCTTGCAGGAGGCTTAGTAAGAATTAAGCCGTTATGCTGCCGAAATTTTAGGAAAAATATTTGAGGAAAAAGATTAAGTTTCTCACATAAATGAAATCTTGGAAATAATTATGGAAAATAAATATTGAAAGGACTTTATGGTATTACCGAAAGAGTTCGATATTGAAATCGATGAAAAGATAGATCGTTGAAAACAATAATGTGATGAATTATATGGTTTAAACCTTATAGAATTGATAAATCAAGTAATTTGAATATCACAAATGGTATCAAATTGAGATTGAGGTGAAATCATTTATTAGACGGATCAGTGATAAAAGTGACGATGATTAAAGGATACAACTTAAAAGAGAAAAATTGAAGTTGTGATTTAGACGGTCAAATGATAGAAGTGCGGAATTATCAATCGAGTGATGATTATAGAATTGATAGATTCAAATAAATGGGCCGTCATAGTGGTATGAACTGAGATTTTTGTAATAACATGGATAGTCGCAAGGCGTCTTAAATGATTGAAATACTATTGATAGAAGAAATTGGCAAATTCTTTTAAGTGGTAAATTGCCAATCAAAAAGTGAATTGAGGATTGTGATATGATTTCATGATAGTGAATGAAATTGAACTGCAAGTCGAAAATTCTGAATATGTACCAATAGGTCAAACCATAAATGAATTTGATAAGCGATTATTGATCTTGTGGTTCTATGATCCTCGATGTCGACTCTAAAATAGATATCGAATAAGGATATTAGTATTTCATAAATTCAGTATCCTGATGGCTATATGAAACATGATATTTAGATGCCTATAGATACTAAGAGGATTCACACTGATGATGTGGTTCAAGTATTGAAAATAAAATGTACAATGATTATTATAGTCGATAGTTGTCGAAAAAGGATATTGAATACCGAATGGTTTGAATACCAAGTGATCTGGTTGTTAAATAATTAGAGTATTGAGCAATCTAAATACTGAATGAAATGAATCTTGAATGATTTGAATAGTGATTCACTGATTTGACATAAAGAAAGTCTTGAAATCGAATAACTGATGGTGATAAAGTTAAATGAATCGCTTCAGCGTATTTGATGGAAATAATATCGAAGTTGCATACTGAAATGTTTTATAGCATCGCATTTAAGCATGCTTTCTTGCAACTTGAAACATTTTAATAATGTTTATATGAATACTGAAAAGTATTGATTTGTTTTGAAATGAAAGTATATGGTAGATATATATTTTGATATATGAAATATCATACAGAATTTTACCATATGCTTTACATGATATTGAAAATAAAGCTATAGATTTAAATGTTTTATGAGACTGTAGGCACCCTAAAAGAATTAAATTCAATAAAGCATAGTGGAAACCGCCTAATTGGAGCTTTGCTCATTAGGCAGATATGCTTGTCCGACAATAGTCATGGACAGGTCTCAGTCACGCCTGATCAGTGGGGCTGAGAGAGATGAGGTCTATGGCCATAGATAGCGCCCTAGTTGGTTTCCAGGGGACGATGACATGACTTTCACTGCTAGCTACAGTGATTTAAGTCTTTATTGATAGAGATGATAGGGATCTAGCCTAGTCTCTAACCGATATGATATGAAGTCTAGAGTATGATTTTATTGATATGAACTCTAGACTTGACATGATTTATACTGTACATGAAACATATTTGAAATGAAATATGTTTTGAAACAGTACATGTTTTAAACATGTTTTAAAAGTCCAGAGATATGATTTCGACACTTATATGATTTATATGTGATTTTGTGTCGAACATGGCATGATATGCGGTCTAGAGTATAGTTTGATTTGATATGAACTCTAGACCTGATATGATTTACAGAATATGTTTTAAAAATATATGATAATGATTTCGACACTTATATGATTTACATACGATTTTGTGTCGAATTTAAAATGATATGCGGTCTAGAGTATAGATTGATTTGATATGAACTCCAGACCCGATATAACTTATAGTAAATGAAAATGTTTTAAAACTGCACATGTTTTAGACATGCTCCGAAAACGAATACATGAACTGAAATTGAACATGTTTCTATCATGCCTTAAAGGCAAATTTGAAATGAATTGAAAATCCATATGTTGAGCATGTCCTAAAGTATATATGATATGATTTGAGATGATAGCGGTTTATACAGAAAAATTACATGAATTGCATATTAAACCCTGACATGATAATATGCTTAGCACATGAGAATTCCATGAGGAATGTCGTGACTCGATGTTAATGATGTTTCATCTATACGATGACATGAGATGATATGATATATGAACATGAGATTGATATGAGGAGAATTCTGATCTCACTCTATCGTGATCATAAATTCCCAGACGATAAGTGATATGAATTGATGTAATACGGGAATATGATTGTTAAATGTAAAGTGAATTCGATAGGATATCTGCATTAAACATGGAGATTATGTGAAGAGTGTCATGACTCGGTGGTAGCGATATTTCATCGATATGATGTCATGATATGATATGAAACAGGAATATAGAAATACACGAATAGAATTATGACTTCGTACCACCGTGATCATGATCCACAATATGAGAATTGATAAGAGATGATAGAATACAGAAATATGATTATGAAATGAAAAGTAAATATGAGAATTGATATGAGATGATAGCATACCAAAGTGATAATGAGATGTATCAATGAGAAAGGATTAACTGTAATTGCATCCTTGCAAGTTTTAAGCATTGCAGTTTAAGGCAGTATAATCCTACTCTTGTATTTATATTAGTATCTTACTGAGTCGTGGTTTTGCTCACCCCACTAAATTTCATCTCTTTCAGATTATTGAAGTTAACATCTGCCATGTGAGCTGCTCAGTGGGCATCGGAGACGGTTTATGGACTTGGTACTAGTCTTCTGAGGTATATGTTCCTTATAAAATACTTGTTTATATGTAAGACTTAAATTGATGCACAGTACATATTCTGTTTAACAAGTCGGGATGTAACTAAGAACCGTTTCCATGTTTGTTTAATATTTAAATGGAATGACTATAGGTCACCTAGATAGTATAGTAACTACACTGAAACCGAATACAAACCTTAAAATGAAAAAGAAAAATTTAGTCCATAAATTTGTAGACTAAGAAAAGTATAAGAATCAAGTGAAAGTCGCGGTCTTCGGGTCGTGATAGTGGACCCCATAGACTATGGTCATAGATCTCATGTGTTTCCCCTATTTGGGATGATATTATAGCATGATATATTTAGGGTGTTGCCTAGTCTCCATGATACTGTACTGATGATTGTACTTATTACTGAACTTTTGCTGGTACTAAATTATCTACAGTTACTGAGCTTTTGATATATTACGTGTTGAACTAAATATTATACGGTGTTTTACAAGTGTGGAAATGAGTATTTGTGAAAGGAACATTAATTCCTTATTTATTTACTTAAGTGTTTTATCATATGAATATTTAATGTTTTACTGGGATTTGAATATTAAAAGAAAACAATTACTCTCTACAGTTGCTTCTAGATTCCGGGACATGACAGGTATTCTAAAATACCTGCCTTACTCCATCCGGATCCCTAGCCGACTGTAGTATCCTTCCTACATGTGAGCCTAGAGCTTCTAGGAAGATTTAAAGAAAGTGAAAAAAATTATTTTCAGCATATAGGTAGCTGAATATCAAGTGTTGCATATAACTCTCTTACTGAGCCGTGGTTTGCTCACTCCCCCATTTTAACATTTCAGATTTTCGGTGACTAGGAGATCTGACACTGAGGATTTCGAGCTGCGCATTTGGAGACACTGCGACAGCTTGATTTATAATATGAGGTATGATCATTTATTTTCTGTATTTAGACTTACTTTCAGTACTACTTTCTTGAGAATTAAGATAGGGGATGTAATTGATATTACTAATGTTATATTTAATAGTTAAATGAATATGAAAAGTAAAGTATCACAGACAACCCAATCGGATAAGTTGTGTAGAATAACGTGAAAAATGTGGTCACGGGATGTGACAATATATGATTTTATGTCGAATATGATATGATATGCGGTCTAGAGTATGTTTGATTTGATATGAACTGTAAACCTGATATGACTTATAGTATATGAAAAAAGTTTTGAAACCGCACATGTTTTAGACATGCTCTATAAATGAATATATGATTTGCAAATTGTACATGTTCCGATCATGCCTTAATAGTAAATATGAAATGAATTGAAAATTTATATATTTGAGCATGTTCTAAAAGCATATATGATATGAATTGAAATGATGGCGGTTTATATAGTAAAGCTACATATTTCGCCTACTAAATCATGACATAATAATATGCTTTTTCCATAAGATATGTCATGATCTTATATTGTACACAAGCATGAGAATTATATGAGGAACATCATGACTCAGTATTAACGATATTCCATCTACATGATGTTATGGTATAATACGATACATGAACATAAGATTGATATGAAAAGAATTATGACCTTACACTATCGTGATCATAATTTCTCACATGAAAAGTGATATGAGTTGATGTAATACAAGAGTATAATTGTTAAATGTAAAGTGGCCTGATATGATATCTCAATTAAACATGATATACAATGAGATTGATGTGAGTATGGATTAATAGTATATGATATTCAAATTATACACGATGCATTATTGTGTGATGCAATATAGTATAAGGACAAGAAGATCGAAAGTGATTAAGTTGATCTATTTAGAGGTCTGAATGATAAACAAATGACAGGAATTGAGATAACGAGATGTTATCGATGAAAAAGGTGAACTGTAATTGCAAACTTGCAGGTTTTAAGCATTGCAGTTTAAGACAGTATAATTCTACTCCTGCATTTATGTTAGTATCTTACTGAGCCGTGGTTTTGCTCATCTTACTTAATTTCATCTCTTTTCAGATTATTAAGTTAAACTCTACCATGAGGGCTTTTGAGCGGGCCTCCGGATCCGATATCTAGGCTTGGTACTAGCCTTTGAGGTATACGCTCTTTATAAAATGCTTGTTTATATGTAAGACTTTAATTGATGCACACTACATATTTTGTTAAACAAGTCAGGATGTAACTTAGAACCGTTTCCTCACTAGTTTAATATTTAAATGAAATGACTATAGGTCACCTAGATAGTATAGTAACTACACTGACACCGAATACAAATCTTAAAATGAAAAAGAAAAATTTAGTCCATAAATTCGTAAGGGAGAAAAAGTATGAGTAATAAGTGAAAGTCGCAACCTTCAGGTCGTGACAGAAAGATAGAAGTAATAAGCAAAAAGTCAATTCGAAATTTTATAATTTTGGACATTACAATTAAATTACACTTTAATTTACTATTGGAATTATTATTTTTATCTACACTTTAATTTTATTTTTATTAGATAATAAATAAATTATTTTTAATAAATACTTAAATCTATCAAAATAATACTTGCACACTAAGAGATTACATAATTTATTCTTAAAAGATTATTATAATATATAATACAAATAATTTTTATAAGATACCGAATTGGTTTATTCATGTATAAAATTTTTATAATATAATAAATAATTAATCACCACTAGCTTGATTTATAATTTTCTCTTTCAATTATGTCCAAGCTTATCAAAAAAATTGTACTTGTATTATTTAATTTAATTACTTAACTTTTTCTAATCTTAAAAACTTGAATATTAATTTTAAGATTAGGCTTTTTTTTAATGTAAATTAAATATCTTTCTATACTTAAAACTTTAAGAAAATATAGTTTAAATTTAATTTTATTAATAATGTCCTTAATATATTGCACAAAATATCAATTTCAAAGTTTCAAACAAATATTGAAATTATATAATTTTTTTATATATTGGATTTGTTATTGTATTAAAATTAAAATTTTATTATAAAATAAAAATAATAAAATGTTAAAATGATTTTTATAATAAAATCAAATGTTAAATTAATAATATATTTATTATTATAAATATAATAGGTATAATATTAAAGATTATTTGATATCATATATTATAGTGTTTTAAATTAATTTTATTTAATAATTGAACTAAAAAGATTCAATATTTATTTTGCTGGTTATACATAATTGTGTAATTGTATAATAAATAATAATTGTTTTCAAAATTTTAAACTTTTAAATTAAAAAAATGTATCAATTGTTTATTTATTTTTAAATAACAATAATCATACAATTATAATTCGGGTTTTTTCAGGTTATAAATTCGGTTTTTACAGGTTTCGAATTGGATTGATTTCGGTTTCAAATCGTATCAAGTTAGAGTTATGTTGAGTTCAAGTTGTGTCGGGTTCGAGTTTTTTCGATTTCAAGCTTTTTCGATTTCGGGCCTTTGACTTTTTTTGTCAATTCAGATAGGTCCGGCTTTGGTCTCTGGCTAGTGCAGACGGGTTTTCAGGATCGAGCTAGCTTTTGCCACCTATATATATATATATATATATATTTATATATAGTAATAGATTATGCCTTTACGAGAAGTTGTAGTCTTTTTTGTATAGATGACAATATATTGACTACATATATATAAAGATTAATTGTAGTCTCTGTCACGACTCGAAGGCCGTGACTTTCACTTGTTACTCATACTTTTCTTAGTCTACAAATTTATGGACTAAATTTTTTCTTTTTCATTTTAAGGTTTGTATTCGGTGTCAGTGTAGTAACTATACTATCTAGGTGACCTATAGTCATTTCATTTAAATATTAAACTAGCAAGGAAACGGTTCTTAGTTACATCTTGACTTGTTAAACAGAATATGTACTGTGCATCAATTAAAGTCTTACATGTAAACAAGTATTTTATAAGAAACATATACCTCATAAGACTAGTACCAAGTCCATACATTGTCTCCGATGCCCACTTAGCAGCTCACATGGCAAATGTTAACTTCAATAGTCTGAAAGAGATGAAATTTAGTGGGGTGAGCAAAACCACGGTTCAGTAAGATACTGATATAAATACAAGAGTAGGATTATACTGTCTTAAATCGCAATGCTTAAAACTTGCAAGTTTGCAATTACAGTTAATCCTTCCTCATCAATAACATCTTATTATCTCATTTCTTATCATCTGTCTATCACTTATACTTTTAAATAAATCATCATAATCACTTTTTCAATCTTCTCGTCCTTATACTATAGTGCATCGCACAACAATATGTCGTGTCCAATTTGATTGTCATAAACTATTAGTCCATACTTTTCTCAATCTCGGAGTACATCATGTCCAATTAAAATATTGTATCAAATTACTTTATGTTTCATAATCGTACTCCTATATTCCATCATCTCATATCACTTTCCATATAGAGGATTATAATCACGGTGGTACGAAGTCATAATTCTCTTCGTGGATATTCTATATTCATGTATCATATCATATCATATCATGACATCATGCAGATGAAATATCATTACCACCAAGTCGTGATACTCCTCATATACTCTTCATGTTTTTGTACCATATAAGGTCATGACATATCTTATGTAAAAACCATCCTATTATGTCATGATTTAATAGGCAACTCATGTAATTTCACTGCATGAACCACTATCATTTCAAATCATATCATATATACTTTAGAACATGCTCAACATATGTGTCACATCTCGTGACCACATTTTTTACGTATTTCTATACAACTCATTCAGTTGGGCTGTCTGTGATACTTCACTTTTCATATTCATTTAACTATTAAATATAAAATTCATAAGATCAATTACATCCCATATCTTAATTCTCAAGAAAGTAGTACTGAGTCTAAATACAGAAAACAAATGATCATACCTCATATTATAAATCAAGCTGTCGCAGTGTCTCCAAATGCATAGCTCGAAATCCTCAGATGTCAGATCTCTTAGTCCTCGAAAATCTGAAATGTTAATATTAAGGGGTGAGCAAACCACGGCTCAGTAAGAGAGTTATATGCAACACTTGATATTCAGCTACCTATATGCTGAAAATAAATTTTTTTCTTTCTTTAAATCTTCCTAGCTGGCTCTAGGCTCACATGTAGGAAGGATACTACAGTCGGTTAGGGATCCGGATGGAGTAAGGCAGGTATTTTAGAATACCTGTCTTGTCCCGGAACCTAGAAGCAACTGTAAAGAGTACTATATTTCTTGTTCTCAAAATGATATAATTTTCGTTTTCACAGAGTAAACCACTTATTTCTTTTCACTTCCATATAATTTAAAACACGTGACAATTCAGTAATAAAACAGTGGTTTCCTTCAATACAGTTAAAACACATGACAGTATAGTAGCAAAACTGTAGTTTACTTTCTTTCCCATTAGTACAGTAATCGTATCTTACAGTTCAGTAAAACAATAATATTCAATACAATACCATTCTATAAAACAATATCTTGCAAATCAGTAAAACAGTAAATAGCAGCTACCAATTCAGTAAACAGTATACAGTAGCTTTCAATTCAATAGCATGGAGACCAGGTAGCACCCTAAATATATCATGCTATAATAATATCATCCCTAATAGGGGAAACACATTAGATTTATGGCCATAGTCTATGGGGTCCTCAGTGTGCACTGATCAAGTGTCCACTAGGACGCTGATAATAGGATCAATATCTATCAGCACTAACACGTGACACGTGAGCATGATATGGGGCCTAACAGTCTCAAAATAGTAAACACGTGATATAAACCCCATTTATGAAATCAATTTCACTGAATATAAGTTCAATCAATCCACAAATATTCATAAGGAAAATATTTTCATCTTATGAATAACAATTTATAAAATATTCATACTGGGGTTATCATTCTCGAAAATGTTCTAAACATTATAGTACAGTATAAATCACATTTTCCATATGATGAAAACAGTTTCTAAAATAATCACTGTAAAATATAAAGGTCATAACTATCCTTTTTCACCGTAAAATATATACGCCCGTTTTTCTTGCTTTCTATCGAAAACATGATTTTCAAAGTTATCGGGATTCAAATCAATTATTTTTATGATTTATGAAAAATTAAATTATTTATTTTCCAAATCTACACTCCCGTTTCGTGTTTTCTCTGTAAACACATGTGGAGACCTTCTAGTCTCAAAATACTGTTTTTCACCTTTAATTACCTTTATGGAATTTCTATAAATACTTATTTTCATGATTAAACCCATAAAGGTTATTTATAAAATCAAGTGAATATTTGGAGAAATATTATTAAAATATTCACTTTGGTCCTTTTCATTTTTCACCTCATTTCACGTGAAATATCACCTATCGGGATAAATTTAGGTGATTTCCTTTTTCACCATTTTCAAAAACATGAATATTTTAAAATTAATTATCAATATATTTATGTTTTATAAAAACTAATCGATTTCTTGATTTTCGTGTTAGAAATTGTTTCTCGTGATGAAAAATCATTTATTATGATTTTCGATAATTTTTCCAATAGTTTTTGGCAGCATAACTGCTGCCGATTGGCTAGCCTCCTGCCCGGAAAATACAATTTAAATCTCAATCGGTAAATCACCACAATTTTTCCAACCAATCATTATCAATAGCATTTATAAAAATTAAATGCATAATTTGAAACATGTGTGCTAAATATCCTTACAAGCTGCACATGTCTCCCTTACCTATCTCGAGTCGGCGACTGCCTCTCGAAGGTCGCGCCCGTGTTCACCTCGCCCGATTCCATCGGCTCGGTTATTAAGGAAATTTTCTGGAAATTAAAATTCTAAAATTTAGAATTTTTTCATAATTATTTAAATAAATAATTATTTAAATAATTTAACACTTTCTGGGATTTCTTACTGATTCCCGTAATTCCCGAGATTTCTCGTAATTTTCGAATTCTCGAGAATTTTCCTTTTCTCTCTCTTTTCTTCTTTTCCTCTTTTCTTTCTCTTTCTTTTTTCTTTTCCTTTTCTTTTTCTTTTCTTTTTCTCTTTCTTTTTCCTTTTTCTTTTCTTTCTTTTCTGGTTCAGACCGGTTCCAAATCGGTCAGCCTCCTCCATGGCCGGTTCTTCTCCGGCGGTTCAGCCTTCCCTCAGCTAGCCGGCGTCAAGGCGAAGTTGCCGGTGACCTCCGTTCGACCTGGATCGGTGGCACGACGGTGGATCTGCTCGGTTTTGCCTCGGTTTCTCTCTTCCTCCGTTCGTCCCTCCTCGGCCGCCATAAACTTCACCGGTGGCTTCCTTCTTCTTCCCCTCACCTCCGTCGAGGTTGAGGTGGCGGTGCCTAGATTGGCCGGCACTGCCATTTTCTCTTCCCCTTTTTCCTTCGGCTTTTTCACCGGTTTCGCCTCTGTTTCTTTCCTTTCTTCCACCGCCGGTAGCTTCTTTCCTTTCCTCTCCGGCCGGCGACGGTGTCTCTACCCCTTTCCTTTCTTGTCTCGCCGACGGCAGCAGTTGTTGCTACCGTCGGCCTCTGAATCGGGAAGAATCGGGCTTTCCCGATTCTTCTCTTCTTCTTTTCTTTTTTTTAATTATATTTTAATTATAATTATATTTATAACTATATTATAAATATAATTATATTATTTTATTATACAGTACTTTGTACTATATATTATATAAATATATATTATATATTAATAATATATATTTACACATAAAAAAATGTATATTTTCATATACTTTAAATTAAATAACATTTATATATATCTATATAAATGTAATAATAAAATATATATATATATATATTGTATTTACAATATATATATACAACTTTAAAGTAAATTATATTTACTTTTCTTATATATGTATATATTTATATATACATAAAATGTCATATTTGCATACATATGTATTATTTAAATTTACTAAATAGTATATGTACATATATATACTAATGTATATTAATATATACTATATAGTATTTCAATACATATGTATTGTATAAAAATACATTTATATAATATCTAATTATATAAATATATTTCATGTTCTTTCTCCTTTTCTTATTTAATTTGGATTTTAACTTATCCAAATTAAATTTCCTCCGCTTCTTATTTTTATTTCCAACATAATTTCCTTCACACTAATTTCCCAATTTGTCCCTTCCTCAATTCTCGAGATTTTCACTGATATTCCTCATAATTATATTTATGTATTTTAACGTATTTATTTTCTTAAATATTAATTTTCCAATATTAATAATTTCCAAATATTGAAAAATTTACGGTTATCACATTTTCCCCACTTTAAGAAATTCGATCCTCCGAATTTAACTTAAGTCCAAAGGTGGTATATGTCGTATACTTACGACTTCTGACCTTTAGGTCACCCTCCAAGTAATACTGCCAGTACACTTTCAACCTCAAAATTACTTTTAGACCACTATGTTTTTGTCTATCATCATATATGTCTATACTCCCGTAAGTTCATTTCTAAAATCGAGAGTTATTCATTTCCACTCCTTTCACATAAGAGTCCACGCACAGTATTTTTCATATCACAGTTGATCTATACTGTTCATCATCCATTTTTCTCACTTAGTGCCAAGTCGATATAGTTTAAAACTATCAATTACACATGTTAGTTAGTTATATGTAATTGTCCCAGTAGCTTATACATCTCATGCACATGCTCTCTTAATATCATGTAGCGTTTACATCTCACGCTCATATATGTATACATCAGTATGGAGCTGTGCTATCAGTACGGAGCTGTGCTATCAGTACACTTGGGATCTCAATCTTGTTGCTATTTCTCATTAACTATATGGCATCTCAGAGACTCCCATCACATGTAATGCTCGCTGGAACTGTACATATAGGTTTCCACTATCTCACACTCATACTTCGACTAAGGCACTAGAGAATCTAAGAGTCTGATAATGGAAAGTGATTCTATTCAGATCATCAGTCTTTAATCACTTCCATATCCTTATATTCCTCTTGGACTCTTTATTGTCCACAGTAGTCATTTTCTCTTTTATTTCATCAAGGCTGCATCTCAGTTGCAGACTTTACTAATCATCACTTTCATCGCCACTTTATCTATACAATTCCACCATTTTTATCATTTCGAGGTGATTATATGTATAACCATTTTCCATTTATATACTGGCAGTAAAATAATATATATCATTCATCTTACTCCTTTGAGTACCACTAAATTCCATCTATTGAGTTTGGCTTGAACTTAAATCTCGCCACTATCATGTGATAACCAACCTAGATTCACCTTTACTCTTAATTTCGGGAACTACTCTATGTTCCCTACTTATCACGTCTCTCACTTCTTTATTTCATTTCCATCTTTTTACTTTCATCAATTTAGTCGGTTTTCTCAAGTGGTATGGTACTTTACTGTTAAAATCTTTTAGTATTTCACCTACCATCTTTTCTTCACACTTATCCATTTACCGACTTTAATTTCTTTAATTATATCCCATCTATAGAGCAGCTAGTCCCATCACTCTTCTATAGATTGGCAGTAGTATCTAGCTAGACTCCTTACTTTCGTATCTCAATCATTATCTCTCTATCATAGACAGATTCACTGTCATTCTGTCATTTCGAGATCATACATCCCATAAAGAGACACTGTCGAGTCAAATCTCTTATTTGCCAATCTTAACACAAGTCCACAGTCTTTGAGAGTTTGAAGGGTCATACCACAAAGCTGCTCATGTTCCATTTGTATCTTTAACTATTTTGATATCTCATCACTTTATTTTTATATGGATGCCTCATTTCTTAGGCTTATATACCTCACAAGGCAATTTATTAACCTTGTAACCTCAATAGGAACTCGTAAAAATTCACTCCGAGTTCTAATCATCATCTTATGGACATCAATCTCTAATCTTTTATTTAATGACGCTTTATATTGAGGCTAGTCTTATGAACTCCTCATATATTTTTGATTATATCAATGAAGTGTCCTTTTGCATGTAGATGATCACTTGTTCTTCACAAGAGCTTTATTAAATAATAGAAATTTACTATATCCTTTAATTCATCTACATATCAAGGTCATCTGTGCTTCTTTCATTTGCACTTATACAGATACTTCAGTAACCTCAAATCACACTATCTGTATTTCCATCAATTACACTTATACACATGAATTTCATTATTCACACATTTTTCCAGAGTCGTTCTAAAGCTTTTGGATTCTTTTTATGTTTTCTGATATAAGCTTGGACTTAAATTTCATATCATCAACCGAGTCAATGTTAGCTCGATTTCTCTAATCTATATAACCCCGAAAAATTTATCGAAAATCACATCCGATACTTTCTTTAGTCACACATCTCTTATTATTTCGGACATTTCATCTCATGTCCTATCATTTTCACTATATATCCTCAAGGTAAAAACATTTAATATTCAAATCATTTTGAAATATTATCCACTTTGATTTTATTATTTGTACTATTCACTTTCTCAGTCATTTTCTGTATTCATTTCACTTTTCATAATATCTAATGATCCCTAATAATTCAATACACTCTGAATTCGGGCCCTTACAGTCTATAACCGGGCCAATCATCTTATGACATTCCACTATACACTCATTGGATCGCACCGTGTAAGGCCCCGACCCGTCCGCCGTCCGCCTATACATATCTATACCATCCTCTTTTAGCGAGCACACTAGCCCCCTCAAGGATCTATCGTGAGGCCCAGTCCGTTCACTAGGTCACTCACAATTCGCGTCCATACGCTACGTGTAAGTGGAATCAATAATAGGAATCGTTATGTTCATATCATCTCCTCTATGCCATTAATAACTCCATTACTATCAATGGATTCCAATTCAGCTTGGTTTTATCACTATTCCGAACATCACCCAACATAGGGGCATTTTCATCATTTCAACATTTAGTTTTTTTTTTCTCCTCAATATACCTTTAAATCAAGGATTTTAATATCTTTGTGTTGATAGTACCTTTTCTCATACTAATATCAGAAATTTGAGATCTCATTCGATTTCGACAAAATAATCCACTAGAATCCATAATTGGATTAATTTGGTTGTAATGCAGCTTTATATCATCAATTTCTCTATCAGATCAATCAATTTCAACCTCTGTTGGTTTATTTTAACTCCCTGTAAAATTTTGAAGGTATGGGTATTTTGGTCATTTTTGGTCAAAATTTTCTCTCTTCAAATTACCCTTAATCGGTGATCTTAAAGTCTATTTAATGATGATATGTCATTCCCCTCCTTTATATCATCACTTTCAGGTCACAGTTCGATTCAGACCGAAAAGTACTGGTGGGGCCCTCACCGAGTCCTTTCGATTCCTTACCGAACAGGCCTTCATTTAGATTATAAGATCACCAACATTCTGGCAATTTCTGAGCCTATAGTTTCTTTAACATTCTCAATTTATACTTTCTCACTCCCTTTAAATCATTATACTCAGTTTACAATCATTTATTTTCTCTATGTATTTAAACGACATAGTAGTACCGGGGATGTTTAACACCTTTCAACACATTTCCTCTCTAAAAGTATCGACAGACATCAGGCTAACCATGCTCTGATACCATTAGATCTATCACATCCCGTGACCATATTTTTCACGTATTTCTATACAACTCATCCGGTTGGGCTGTCTGTGATACTTCACTTTTCATATTCATTTAACTATTAAATATAAAATTCGTAAGATCAATTACATCCTCTATCTTAATTCTCAAGAAAGTAGTACTGAAAGTAAGTCTAAATACAGAAAATAAATGATCATACCTCATATTATAGATCAAGCAGTCGCAGTGTCTCCAAATGCGCAGCTCGAAATCCTCAGATGTCAGATCTCTTAGTCCTCGAAAATCTAAAATGTTAATATTAAGGGGTGAGCAAACCACGGCTCAGTAAGAGAGTTATATATAACACTAGATATTCAGCTACCTATATGCTAAAAATAAATTTTTTTCTTTCTTTAAATCTTCCTAGCTGGCTCTAGGCTCACATGTAGGAAGGATACTACAGTCGGCTAGGGATCCGGATGGAGTAAGGCAGGTATTTTAGAATACCTGTCTTGTCTTGGAACCTAGAAGCAACTGTAGAGAGTACTATATTCCTTGTTCTCAAAACGATATAATTTTCGTTTTCACAGTGTAAACTACTTATTTCTTTTAACTTCCGTATAATTTAAAACACTTGACAGTTCAGTAATAAAACAGTGGTTTCCTTCAATACAGTTAAAACACATGACAGTATAGTAGCAAAACTGTAGTTTACTTTCTTTCTCATTAGTACAGTAATCGTATCTTACAGTTCAGTAAAACAGTAATATTCAATACAGTACCATTCGATAAAACAGTATCTTACAAATCAGTAAAACAGTAAACAGTAGCTACCAATTCAGTAAACAGTATACAGTAGCTTTCAATTCAATAGCATGGAGACCAGGCAACACCCTAAATATATCATGCTATAATAATATCATCCCTAATAGGAGAAACAGATGAGATCTATGGCCATAGTCTATGGGGCCCTCAATGTGCACTGATCAGGTGTCCACTAGGACGCTGATAATAGGATCAGTATCTATCAGCACTAACACGTGACACGAGAGCATGATATGGGGCCTAATAGTCTCAAAATAGTAAACACGTGATATAAACCCCATTTATGAAATCAATTTCACTGAATATAAGTTCAATCAATCCACAAATATTCATAAGGAAAATATTTTCATCTTATGAATAACAATTTATAAAATATTCATTCTGGGGTTATCATTCCCGAAAATGTTCTAAACATTATAGAACAATATAAATCACATTTTCCATACGGTGAAAACAGTTTATAAAATAATCACTGTAAAATATAAAGGTCATAACTGTCCTTTTTTATCATAAAATATATACACACGTTTTTCCGTGCTTTCTATCGAAAACATGATTTTCAAAGTTATTGGGATTCAAATCAATTATTTTTATGATTTATGAAAAATTAAAATATTTATTTTCCAAATCAACACTCCCGTCCCGTGTTTTCTCTGTAAACACATGCGGAGACCTTCTAGTCTCAAAATATTGTTTTTCACCTTTAACTACCTTTATGGAATTTTCTATAAACACTTATTTTCACGATTAAACCCATAAAGGTTATTTATAAAATCAAGTGAATATTTGGAGAAATATTATTAAAATATTCACTTTGGTCCTTTTCATTTTTCACCTCGTTTTACGTGAAATATCACCTATCGGGATAAATTTAGGTGATTTCCTTTTTCACCATTTTCAAAATCATGAATATTTTAAAATTAATTATCAATATATTCATGTTTTATAAAAACTAATCGATTTCTCAATTTTCATGTTAAAAATCGTTTCTCATGATGAAAAATCATTTATTATGATTTTCGATAATTTTTCCAATAATTTTTGGCTGTATAACGGCTGCCTATTGGCTAGCCTCCTATACGAAAAATACAGTTTAAATCTCAACCAGTAAATCACCACAATTTTTCCATCCAGTCATTATCAATAGCATTTATAAAAATTAAATGCATAATTTAAAACATGTGTGCCAAATATCCTTACAGACTGCACATGTCTCCCTTACCTTTCTCAGGTCGGCGACTGCCTCTCGAAGGTCGCGCCCATATTCACCTCGCCCGATTCCATCGGCTCGGTTATCGAGGAAATTTTCTAGAAATTAAAATTCTAAAACTTAGAATTTTTTCATAATTATTTAAATAAATAATTATTTAAATAATTTAACACTTTCCGGGATTTCTTACCGATTCTCGTAATTCTCAGGATTTCCCGTAATTTTTGAATTCTCGGGAATTTTCCTTTTCTCTCTCTTTTCTTCTTTTCCTCTTTTCTTTCTCTTTCTTTTTCTTTTCCTTTTCTTTTTCTTTTCTTTTTCTCTTTCTTTTTCCTTTTTCTTTTCTTTCTTTTCTGGTTCAGACCGGTTCCGGACCGGTCAGCCTCCTCCAGGGCCGGTTCTTCTCCGACGGTCGGTTCTCAGGTAGTTCAGCCTTCCCTCAGCTGGCCGGCATCAAGGCGAAGCTACCGGTGACCTCCGTTCGGCCTGGATCGGCCTCCGTTCGTCCCTCCTCGGCTGTCGTGGGCTTCACCGGTGGCTTCCTTCTTCTTCCCCTCACCTCAGTCAAGGTTGAGGTGGCGGTGTGGTGCCTGGACTGGCCGGCACAGCCGTTTTCTCTTCCCCTTTTTCCTTCGGCTTTTTCGCCAGTTTCACCTCTGTTTCTTTCCTTTCTTCTGCCGCCGGTAGCTTCTTTCCTTTCCTCTCCAGTCTGCGACGGCGTCTCTACCCCTTTCCTTTCTTGTCTCGCTGGCGGTAGCAATTGTTGCTACCGTCGGCCTCTGAATCGGGAAGAATCGGGCTTTCCCGATTCTCCTCTTCTTCTTTTCTTTTTTTTTAATTATATTTTAATTATAATTATATTTATAACTATATTATGAATATAATTATATTATTTTATTATACTATACTTTGTACTATATATTATATATTATATATTAATAATATATATTTACACATAAAAAATGTATATTTTCATATACTTTAAATTAAATAACATTTATATATATCTATATAAATGTAATAATAAAATATATATTGTATTTACAATATATATACAACTTTAAAGTAAATTATATTTACTTTTCTTATATATGTATATATTTATATATATACATAAAATGTCATATTTGCATACATATGTATTATTTAAATTTATTAAATAGTATATGTACATATATATACTAATGTATATTAATATGTACTATATAGTATTTCAATACATATGTATTGTATAAAAATACATTTATATAATATCTAATTATATAAATATATTTCATGTTCTTTTCTCCTTTTCTTATTTAATTTGGATTTTAACTTATCCAAATTAAATTTCCTCCGCTCCTTATTTTTATTTCCAACATAATTTCCTTCACACTAATTTCCCAATTTGTCCCTTCCTCAATTCTCGAGATTTTCACTGATATTCCTCATAATTATATTTATGTATTTCAACATATTTATTTTCTTAAATATTAATTTTCCAATATTAATAATTTCCAAATATTGAAAAATTTACGGTTATCATAATATGAATTTTCAATTCATTTCGTATTTAAGGTTGAAAGCATGCATAACTCTCTTTTTATATCATGTCAACTTAAAACATGTCTTTTCACTTTTCATATCATGTTAATTCAAAATATGTCTTTTCATATCATTTCAAATCAAAACGTGCATATTTCTCTTTTCATTTCATGTCAATTCAAAACATGTCTTTTCGTATCATTTCAAATCAAAACATGCACATTTTTCTTTTCATATCATGTCAATTCAAAACATGTCTTTTCATATACTATAAGTCATATCAAGTCTAGAGTTCATATCAAATCAATCTATACTCTAGACCGCATATCATTTCAAGTTCGACACAAAATCATATATAAATCATATAAGTATCGAAGTCATATCACATGTACTTTTTAAAACATGTTTAAAAACATGTATTGTTTCAAAATTTATCTCTTTTCAAACATGTTTCATGTATTATATAAATCATGTCCAATCTAGAGTTCATATCAATAAAATCATACTCTAGACTTCATATCATATCGTTAGAGAGTAGGCTAGATCCCTATCATCTCTATCAATAAAGACTTAAATCACTGTAGCTAGCAGTGAAAATCATGTCATCGTCCCCTGGAAACCAACTAGGGCGCTATCTATGGCCATAGACCTCATCTCTCTCAGCCCCACTGATCAGGCGTGACTGAGACTTGTCCACGACTATTGTCGGACAAGCATCTCTACGTAATGAGCAAAGCTCCAATTAGGCGGTTTCCACTATGCTTTATTGAATTTAATTCTTTTAGGGTGCCTACAGTTTCATAAAACATTTAAATCTTTAGCTTTCTTTTCAATATCATGTAAAGCATATGGTAAAATTCTGTATGAGACTTCATATATCAAAATAGATATCTACCATATACTTTCATTTCAAAACAATTCAATACTTTTCAGTATTCATATAAACATTATTATAATGTTTCAAGTTGTAAGAAGGCATGCTTAAATGCGATGCGATAAAACATTTTAGTATGCAACTTCGGTAATATTTTCATCAAATACAGTGAAGCGATTCATTTAACTTTATCACCATCAATTATTCGATTTCAAGACTTTCTTTCTGTCCAATCAGTAAATCACTATTCAAATCATTCAAGATTCATTTCATTCAGTATTCAGATTGTTCAATACTCCAATTATTTAATAATCATATCACTTGGTATTCAAACCATTCGGTATTCAATATCCTTTTTCGATAATTATCGACTATAACAATCAATTGTACATTTCATTATTGATACTAGAACCAAATCATCAATGTGAATCCTCTTAGTATCTATGAGCATTTAAATACCATGTTTCCATAGCCATCATGATACTAAAATTATGCAATACTAATATCCTCATTCGATATCTATTCCAGAGTCGACATCGAGGATCATAGAACCACAAGATCAATAATCGCTTAGCAAATCCATTTATGGTTTGACCCATTGGTACACATTCAAAATTTTCGACTTGCGGTTCAATTTCATTCACTATCATAAAATCAGATCACAATCTTCAATTCACTTTTTATATGGCCTGTAGAATGTAATATCATGCTAGAATTATCTATAAAACATCATCAATTCAATTTTTGATTGGCAATTTACCCACTTAAAAGAATTTGCCAATTTCCACTATCAACAGTGTTTCAATTATTTAAGTCGCCTTGCAACTATCCATATTATTGCAAAAATCTCAGTTCACATCTATTTAACATCGATATGTATAAGTATATTTTTATGCAAACGTGTGTTCTATCAAATATCCATAAGATATCACAATCTACTTTCTTATTATCATTATTTCAATCATACCACTAAGACGGTCTATTCATCATGTACTCCAATTTTCTCCAGGTCACTCAGATGTGAAAGAATAATTTTTTTCGAAACCTATTCCAAGGTTATAATCAAATCTGTATAATCACATGTTTGACGTCTATTTATTTGAATCTATCAATTCTATAATCATCACTCGATTGATAATTCCACAATTTTATCATTCGATCATCTAAATCACAACTTCGATTTTTCTCTTTAAAGTTGTATCATATAATCATCGTCACTTTTATCCGTGATCCGTCTAATAAATAATTCCACTTCAATTTCAACTTGATACCATTTGTGGTATTAAACTTACTTGATTTATCGATTCTATAACGTTTAAACCATATAATTCATCACATTATCGTGTTCAACGATCTATCTTCTCATCGATTTCAATATCAAGCTTTTCCGGTAATACCATAAAGTCCTTTCAATGTTTATTTTTCAATAATTATTTCCAAAATTCCATTTACTTGAGAACTTAAATCTTTTTCCTCAACGTTTTCCTAAGAATTTCAGCAGCATAGTGGCTTAATTTTCACTAAACCTCCTGCAAGGAAAACACAATTTATAGCCCAACCGTTGATTTTCACAATTCCTATGTCTCTACTAAGACCCCCACCATCAGTTGTGGGTCCTCTTAGCATCTTTAACATCAATTCAATCAATGCACCATATTAAAAAAAATCACAATTCCATTAAAAATCATTCCATCAATGTATCATATAAAAATCATAATCCCACATACAATATAATGCTACTAATGCTTTATAAAAGTATCTTACCTATTCGCTAAAGCTTAGCGCACTTTCCGATTTTCGAGCCTTGCCGAACTCCACCATTCGTCTCATTTCCGTTTTTGCTACAATTTCAATAATTAACACATATTTTCATTTAGAAAATAATCCAACAATTTCTAATAAATTTCATAGAAATATAGCGAAATCTTTTAAATTTTCCTTACCCATTTCTTCTTCTTCTTCTTCGTCTTCTTCCTTTTCTTTTTCCTTTTTCTTTTTCTTTTCTTTTTTTTCTCCTTCTTTCTCTTTTTCTTTTCTTTTTTTCTTTTTTCCTTTCTTTCTTTTTCTTTCCTTTTTCTTTTCTGAACCGAGTCGTGTCGGGTTCAGGCTGGTTCAGCTTTGCTTGGCTGATTTAGTTTGGCTTGGCCGGTTCAATCACCGGCGGCCACCATTTCCGGCGGTTCGGCCACCTACAGCATCTCGCGGTTGCCATGAAGTCAGATCTGGCCTCTATTTCACGAGCGACGGCGCTGGCGATGGCGGATCTGGAGTTGCATTTTCGGTCTCTTCTCATCCACGTTTCTCCTTCCTCTGCCGTCGTTCTTCCTCACCAACAGTCGCCTCCTCTTTCCTTTCCCTTCACTGGCGGCATGGGTGGCGTGGCAGTGGCCAGACCAGCGGCACTGCCACTTTTCCTCTTCCTCTTTTCCTTTCTTTCCTCTCAGCTTCCGCTTCATTTTCTTTCTTTCTCTTTTCTTTCCCATAGCCGGCAGCTTCCTTTTCCCTTTCTCCGACCGGCTGCGGCACCTCCTCCCTCCTCTCTCTTCTTCTCACTGACTGGGGGGGGCTGCCATTTGGGTTCCCTCATCTGTTTTGTAACAAAGGGGGAAATTTTGGGAGGGAATCGGGACCCCTTTTTCTTTTTTTTTTAAATTATATTTATAAATAAATATTTATAAATATAATTTTTAATTAATAATTAAATATATATATATATATACACACATTTTCATTCCTTACATTTTGGATTTTCTCAATATCCAAATAAATATACTCACTTTTATTTCTTTAATATTTGGATCTCTAAATATCCAAATTAATTTCTTTATTTCATTTCTTATTTAATTTGGATTGCAATTTATCCAAATTAAATTTTCCCAGATATTTACTATTTATTTTCGAAATTTCATGGTCTTCACAGTCTCTCTCTCTCTTTCCTTTTTTTTTTTCGTATAGGCTGCTTTATTATGGAGAACTATAGTCTTTTTGTATACAAACTATGCTTCTTTGAAAAATCAGTCTCTTTTGTACATATAGACTTTTTTTTTTGAGAATTCGTAGTCCTTATTGCATTTGTAGACCATATTTTTTAAAAAAATCAGAGTCTTTTAATAGACCATGTTGTAAAGATCACACTTTTATGAAAAATCAAAGTTTTTTTGTATGGAGAAATTCTAAATACAACCATTTTACACTAGGGGTACTCTTTAGTGGCACTAAATTAGCGGCGTTTATAAAAAAATGCTGTTAAATTATATATATTCATCACCTTTCCTGTGTTAATTTTTTTAAATGCCACTAATTTTCAAAAATAGTGACGTTTTAAAGAGAAAAGACCGCTGTTTCAATATCATAGTAGTATTTATGCTAGTAGACATCTCCATCATTCAAAATTAAATAAATAAAATTAAAATTACATTAAATTTAACGCCACTAGGTTGAAAGTATAATGGTGTTTTTATGTTAAAATGCCTTGTTCTTTGAAAATTAAAAAAAATAAATAAAATAAACTAAAATTAATAAAATAAAAATTAATATAAAATTATTATTGAGAAACTCCACTATGTTTATTTCTATTTTATATGATTTATCAGCTATTTAGAACATATCATATGTAATGTAATTGACTAACTAATATTTACATTTTGCACTTATATTATGCTCTAGAAAAGAAACATAATTGACTAATAGTATGTTTAGTTATTTGTATGATATAACAAGTAATGTATGGTTGTAAGTTGTTCTATAGAATAGAAACATAAATAAGCTTCACACTTGATCCTTTTTCACATTGATAACTTTGAGCTAGCAACTGGGCCTAGCGTTAATAGCAGTTCTCCACATTGATGACTTTGAGCTAGATCTTTTAAAATGAGAAGCATAGATCAAGATTGAGAGAAATCTTATTTTCATTGAATGCAAAAATAAAAAGGAGAAATTACATTGTTCATAATATGAGAACAACTCAAAAATAGCTATTGTTATATAGTCTATATAAAAACTTTAACCAACTAACTATAACTACTAACAAATTATGCTAATCATCATATGTCCACATCAACCAACTAACATTTAGTACAATTGTATAACTGGTCAACTAGTCAGATCAGCTAAAACTTCATCAATCTTAATACTCCCCCGCAAGATGGAGTGTGAATATTGTGAACACCCATCTTGCTAAGTACGAAAACTGAGCCAGAAATAAAGGTTTAGTTAACAAATCAGCCAACTAATGTTGAGAGGAAACATAAGAAGTCTTTCAAAATTCCAGCTTGGATCCTTTCAAGAATCAAGTGACAATTCTCTCATGAAACACCGGATTTGCAGCAATGTGAAGGGCTGCTTGATTATCACAAAAGAGAATAGCAGGCTAAGAATGTGAAACATGCAGATCTTTAAGAAGACTAAGCAACCAAACAAGTTCACATGTTGCATTGGCCATGGACCTATATTCAGCTTTAGTAGAAGACCTTGAAATCGTATGTTGCTTCGTGGGTTTCCAAGAAATAAGAGACTCACCTATAAAGATACAAAATCCTGTAATAGATCTTCTGCTCTCTAGGAATGCTGCCTAATCTAAATCAGAAAAACCCTTTAACTCGAAACTGAAGCAAAGCTAAAAAATAAACATTGGCCTATAGATTCTTTAATGTACTAAAGAATTCTATAAGAAGCTTGTAAATGTGGTACCCTTGGCTGTGATAGGAATTGACTAAGATAATTAACTGAATATGCAAGATCAAGCCAAGAATTTGTCAAGTATAATAGCCTTCCAATCAATCTTTGAAAACATTGTGGGATCCTTCAATAACTCACCTTGTTCCCTGGAGAGTTTGGTGTTAGGATCCATGGGGGTGCTTTTTGGTTTGCAACCCAAATAACCAACATCTAAAAGCAATTATAATGCATACTGTCTCTGTGAAAGAGAGATTCCTTTCCTTGACCAAGCCACCTCCAAACCTAAAAAATACCTTAGCTCACCAAGGTCCTTCAACTTGAAACATTGATTGAGATAATGCTTTAAGTTGGTCACTGCATCAACATCATTACTAGCAATTACTATGTCATCTACATAAACAAGTAATGATAAGAAAGAACTTCCATTTATCTTACTGAATAATGAACTATCAACTGCAAATTGTTTAAAACTAGATTAAATCAAGGCAGTGGAAAATTTTGAAAACCACTGTTGAGAGACCTGCTTAAGACCATATAGTGACTTGTGTAACTTGCACATATTATTATCTGACCAAGGCACCCCCTGTCTAGTGTAACTTGGAGGTAAAGACATGTTCACATCCTCTGTTAAATCACCATGTAGGAAAGTCATTATTAACATCCAGTTGTGCTAAACTCTAGCCATAGATGGCAGCCAATACAATGAGTATTCTAATAGGAACCAACTTAGCCACGAGTGAAAAGGTGTCAAGGTAATCCACACCTTCTTGCTATGTATACCCTTTGGCTACAAGGTGAGCCTTATACCTTTCCAAACTACCATCAGCCTTGAGTTTGATCTTATACACCCAACGATATCCAATAGGTTTCTTTCCAAGAGGTAAAGTAGTGACAATCCAAGTATTATTGGCTACTAAATCTTTCAACTCTTCAGACATAACTACTCTCTATTCGAGAACTTTAGCTGCTTAAGCATAAGTTGTTGGTTCAACGTAGGAAGAAACAACATGAATAAAAGCATTAGAGAAAGGAGATAGGTTGTTATATCCAAGCACAAATGACAAAAGATGAGAAGGAAAACAAATAGAAGAAGATATTGTGTAACTTTATTAGACTCATTAGAGATAGAAACTGAATGACTTGGAATTGACATAGATTGTGATTGTTGTGATACAAACAATAAAACTTGATCTAAGAAGAAATTTGCGGCATGTAAAGATGAGACCTTAAATGGAAAGACATGTTCATGAAAGATAACATCTCGAGATATATAAACTGTATTAGTATCTAAATCCAGCAATTTATAGCCTTTATAACCAGGGGATAACCTAAGAACACTGCTTGAGCTACTCGAGGAGAGAATTTTGACCTGTTTTTATTTAAGGTAGAAGTATAACACAAGCAGCCAAAAACTTTAAGATGTGAATATGATGGTTTCTTATGCCATAATAACTCAAAAGGGCATTTATTGTTCAAGATTGGTGATGGAATTCTGTTTATGAGATAGACAGAAGTTGAGATACAATTTGTCCAATAAGGTAAGGGAATGTTAGATTAAATCAAGAGAGCTCTAGTCACATTAAGTAAATGCTGATATTTTCTTTCTACAACAGAGTTTTGTTGTGGAGTGTCTACACATGAATGAAAGGGTATAATATCTTTATTTCTGAAAATATTGTCAAAGACTAACTCTAGTGCATTATCTAATCGGATTGATTTGATAGTAATGCCAATTTGATTTTGAATTAGAGTGTAAAAGCAACGAAAATATGAGCAACATCAGCTTTAGTTTTCAAAACAATATATCTAAGTATACCTAGTGCAATCATCTACAGTTGTTAAGAAGTACCTGTATCCCTTAGATGATAAAGGAGTAAAATGTCCCTATATGTCTATATGTACAAGTTGAAAAGTTGATTCTGAAAAGGAGTTAGCAGAAATGAAAGGTAAATGTTTTTGTTTGGCCAAAGGATAGATAGAACAAGGCAAAGAACTTGTTGTATTAGAAGAAATATTGAGATCATTCTTTAAAGTTTGAACTTTTACTAAAGATGGATGTCCTAATCTGAAATGCTAAATTTCTTTTCTATAATAGTAACAATATTACAAGCAAATGAAATAGGATCTGTTGAAAAGGATGTACAAGTTGAAGTTGAAAAGAGTTGGAAACCTCTATGTTGAGATCATCTTGCCCTGTGTAGGATATTGAACGACATAGAATTGAGAAGCAAAATTAACAAGGTAATTGTGTTTCTGAAGTAAAGAACTAATGGAGATCAAGTTAAACTTGAAATTAGGAATGAAAAGAACATTTTCTAAGACTAAGTTTTCCAAAACTTGAATTGTGCCAACTTGAGTTGTAGCAATGGAGAAACCATTTGGTAATGTGACATAAGGATTTGTTACTAGACTAATAGATTTAAAATGATGTAAAGAACAACATACGTGATATGTTGCTCTAGTGTCTAGGACCCAAGTTGAAGATGAAAAAGAAATATTTGAAACAGAAGAGATAAAGGAAGAGACACCACTAAGACAGGATACAACTGGCTCATGCTACTGTGGTTTTAGGATAATTTGAAGGCTAGCCTGAATTTGTGAGATTAAGAGAGCAATAAATTGATTACACTGATTAGTACTATACCTTGTTGATGTATTCTCATCCAAAATAGAACTAACTTGATTAATGTGAGCTTTGGGGATTGGTTGCTTTCCTTTTGATTTAGACCCCGGTGGATAGCCAATCAATTTGTAGCATTTCTCAATAGTATGATCAAGTAAATTGCAGTGAGTGCAAAAACGTTGATTCTTTCTTCCTTTATTTCCAGAAATTGCAGATGTTGCAGCAACAGTTACTTCATGAGCAGAATCTAAAATAGGTAGAAAAGTCTGATTAATATTCCTCTGGCGTTCTTCTTGTATAACAAGTGAAAACACCCTTATAATAGGAGGAAGAGGATCCATCATCAACACTTGAGCTCTAATTTGAGAAAAAGAATCATTCAAACCCATCAGAAACTGCATTATGCATTCTTATTGTTGAAAATCAGTCCATGGCTTCATTCCTCCACAAGTACAAATAGGAATAGGTTGGTATTCTTTGAGATCATGCCTAAGAATCTTGAGTTTTGTATAGTAAGTACTAACATCCAATGACCCTTGATGTAAAGCAACCAAATTCTTCTTAATCTGAAAGATTCTTGGGCGATTACTTTATTGGAATCTTTCTCTCAAATCTCCCCAAATCTCATAGGTAGTAGCATAATAAAGGGGACTATTAACTATTTCTCTAACAATTGAATTAAAGATCTAGGATATTACCATGCTATTGCATCTAGTCCGAGCACCATACAAAAGATCTTGAAGTTATGGTTTTGGCATATAGCCATCAATGAAACAGATCTTGTTGTTGGCAGTCAAGGCCATCAACATTGCCCGACTTCATGTATTGTAGTTCGATCTAAGAAGTTGATGTGAAACTAAAACCAGGCTTGGATGATCTCCACTGTAGGGATAAAAGGGGCTACTGGAGTCATCCAGAAAATGGGTCAAAACAACCGGATTATTACCTGCATTCCCAACAGCATTCCCATAAGCCATGAAGAAGACATCTTGTAAAGAATTTAGCAAAAAAAATACCTCTGATACCATTTTACAATGAGAAGAAATGTAACGTCCAAAATTAAAAAATTCCAAACTAAATTTTTTCTTTTCACTTTTATCTTTTTCATCAATTATTCTGTATCAGTTGGTTTAGGTTTAGTGTCAATGTAAGTTCAATTTACAATTTTCATTTCACTTAAACCGTTATACTATTAAATTAATTAATCTATAAATAATAAATTAGAAATCAAAATAAAATCTATAACACAATATCTATAAATAATCTATTAGTAACATTTCCATGTAATTTACATCCCACTAATTCATGTACATTCCTTTATATCTACATTACACTATTTACATCCCATCATAAATACACCTGCTGTGCAATTACTAGTCTGAATATATAAAAAATATAAAATTAACTAATACCTATTTATTCAATAATATAAACTTCTAACGATCTTCTCTCATTAACCCGGAAGCAGCTGGTGACACGTACACTGAATGACTATATCTGGGATGATGAGTAAAAGGGTGAGCTTCGGGGAAAGCCCAGTAAGAAACATATATAAAAGTGTATACTATACGCAGTTAAATAAAAATAATTTATTTAAATTAATTATGAAAAAAGCATATTAAATGTAAATGTTAAAATGTAAATAAAACACTTATTTCTTAACCACTCACTAAGGGACATAATAGGATGGATACTATAGTTGGCTAGGTAACCAGGTGGAATATGGGAGGTACTTTAAAGTACCTATCGTGTTTCGGTCCCTAGATGCGACTATGGGGAGTAAATAGTTGTCGATGGAATAATTATGCAGTATAAAACATTAATAATTTCAAGTAATTTCAGATCAATAACAATATATAAAACAATTTTATTTTAGGCTTAATAGCTAAATAAGCCCGCAACTTTTAGCCCAAAATAGAATTCAGCCCTCAACATTTTATCGCGTAAAATTCGGTCCATAAACTTTTATTTCAGTGGAAATAAACCCTCAATCTTTTAAAATTATGCAATTAAATCCAAATCTGTTAAATGACACTAACTGCCGTTAGTACTGCACACGTGGCATGCCATGTAGCAACCAACTAAGCTATCCACGTCAACTTTCACGTTAGATATACTAACGACAGTTAGTGTCATTTAACATATTTGGATTTAATTGCATAATTTTAAAAGGTTGAAGGTTTATTTCCACCGAAATAAAAGTTTATGGACTGAATGTCACACGATAAAATGTTGAGGGCTGAATTCCATTTTGGGCTAAAGGTTGAAGGCTTATTTGGCTATTAAGCCTTTATTTTAAACAATTCCATGATGCAAAGTCAATGTGCAATTTTAGTAAATAGTATGATCACAATTTCAAGATTATGAGATAATGCAATAATTTCAATAATTTCGTTTAGTGCAGTAAAACGATTCGTTTAAAATCATTAAAATAGGATAAATGCACTTGTATCGGGAAAACATATACTGTAAAACTCCTATCACTTCTTTAGTCACTTTTTAATCAAATTATGTAGTATCTTCGTAAATCAAATCATTCGATAAATCAATCAACTGTGAAATATCACATATCAGTAGAAAATAATCTCCCAAAGGTTCATGCACGCACTATATCCCATAAGGGATTTGTATAGGAAGGCCAGAGATCCAGAACTCCTTAGCCAATCCTACGAAACACTGTAACAAATGGCCATCGTCGATCACTCATAGTTCGCACTGGTCAGGTGCTCACTGAGGAAACCTATGGGTTTGACCATAATTCCCATAGTCATATCATCTAAAGGAAAAGGTCTGGGACATCTCCCAACCTAATCATCACTATTTGGTATGCATGATCATTAGGGAGACATTAATCTCATAAAATCATTTTATTTAACAGTAGAAATCATTTTTAAATAGCAATTATCTTCAATCGGTAGAAGATGATGCAAAATAGTAGTAAAATTTCATTGTTAGGAAATTTAAACATTTCGTATAAATAATCTCATGTAAATTATTTCATCTAATTTATTTTATGTAAATCAATGCATGTAAATTATTTCATCTAAATCAATTCATGTAAATCATTTTATGCAAATCAATTCATGTAAATCAATTTATGTAATTCAATACATATAAACCGTTTCATGTATAATAATAATAATAATAATAATAATAATAATAATAATAATAATAATAATACATTTCATGCAAATAAATTCATATTTATACTTATATGAAAATGACATAAACTTTTATTTTCTTATTTAAGAGAATTAGAGGAAATCAGTTACGATTTGGTTCCAAGTATTTACGAGGCAAGTAAAACATTTCCTATATAACTCTTATACATGTTCCATACCTCTATTCTGCGCAATATACAATCCGGTAGTGCCATTTACGCCTCCTTTTATCTTTTAAATTTTCCTAGCACTGCACAATAATTCCCAAATTATATTTAAAATCTCATATTTTAATTTTAATAAATATTCTAGTAGTTCTTATCTTCTATTTTGTCATTTCCCATGATAATTTAAACTTATTTTATTTTATACTAATTATCACAATTATAATTATAGTTAACTATAATCAAATCTCATTCCTTTCTCTAAGTCTAATTTCACTAATGTCATTTATATATATATATATATATATATATATGTATGTATATTTTCTATTATATAATTTATTAAGTTTCATAATTATTTTATTTTATTTTCTATTAAATACTAAAACATAATTTAAATTAAATCTCATTCTTTCTTTAAATTCAATATCACCAATAATCCATATTCCAGTTCTAATAATTTATTCTATTAATTCTTATTTTTTTGTTAATTTCTTTTCATGGTATAGTAATTTATTTCTTATTAAATTCCAAAATTTAGCTATATTCAATTGACTTATTCACCTAATTTAATTTTATTAAAATTCTTTTATCTTTAATTATTTACTATGATCAAATATTTCTTTCTTGTACTATAGTTATTGTCTCCTAATTCAAGTTTTACAATTTATCTTTATTCATTATTAATATAAATTCCCACAATCAATTTATTTTATTTTCTATTGATCTTTCACAATATAATTACAATTGATTTATATTCTCTTATTCTAATTCACTCTATTAATCTTATGAGAGTCTTTTATTATAGTCAATTTACCATCCTTGAATTCCATACTTTACTTTTAATGAATTTCTTTTTAATCTCCTATCTTTTATTTTATTAATTCCAACCCTCAAGTTAATTTATTTTCCTATTAAATACTCAAGCCTAATTACTATTAACTTACATTCTTTTCCTAGCTTCAATGTCATCAAAATCTTATTATCTTTAATTATTATTATTTTTTAACCTTTATTTCATAAAAATTAGTTTAAAGATCCCATGAATAGTACCTATACTTCTTGCATAATCAAGTGCCCTATGGTTTAATTTCTCATTATTTTTCATCCATCTTCTTATCAACTAATTTAGGAATTATTTTCTACTCATCTAATAAGATTATCATATATCCATTTTACATTTAATTTTCAAAATTTTCACTCCAAAACTGCCATGGTTGAGAGCTTCTAAGTACTGTGTTTTTAATGGTTTTTCCATTCCTTTCTCAACTCTTATTTTATGAGCTCTTCTTACTCATTCAAGACTTTCATCAAACATCTTAAGTTCATTAAGATTAAATCACCTTCCTTCAGCCACACCATGGCCAAATATGCCCACTTCCACACCACTTCAAATGTTCAGCCAAATTATCATCCCAACCATAATCCAACCAAGTTCCATTCATAAATTTCATCTAATTTCTACCTAACAACATCCAAATTACTAAAAGTTTCCCTAATTCCCCTCCATAACCGAACCTCCATGTTTCTTCTTCCTTTTTATTTAATTCACTTCAAAGTCCTAAACATATCATCCATGCCATGAACAAGTAGAGGCCATAGCTAGAATCATGCAACACATCACCAATTCCTTACCTTCACCATTGCCAAACAGTACAGACCTATTCCAACCCCTGTCACGTTGGTTTCTATCTATAAAATCCCAGCCTTAGACAGCTCTTAAGATGGGGAAGAAGGCTGGTTATGGATGCTTGGTGAGTTGAGAGGTTGAAGGAAGGTTTTCATGGTGAAATTAAGTGAGACGTGAGGAAGAAAATGGAAAAAAAAAAACACTACTACAGGGGACGTCAGTTTAGGCAGAAAGTGGCAGAGTGAAGTCGGTGGAAGAGGCCTAGAAAATGGCCTAAATTTATTGGTTAATTTATTTTATTTTATCAACTAAAAATCTACCCCATGAAAAATAACAAGTTTACCCCTTAAAGTTTGCATTATTTACCATTTTACCTTAGTATTATTTTATTATTTCAAATTTTCAGATTTTAAATTTTATTTATTTAAGTCAATTTTAGTCAACATTGACTAATTTAACTAGCCCCCGTGTTAAATGACTATAATACCCTTATACAATCTCATTATTTCCATTTATGTCCTAAACTTAATTTAATAATTTAAAACTCAAATTTAATATTTTATTTTTATTATTTTCTATATATATAGGTCAAACATAGTCAGTTATTAACTCCCAAGGTGGTTTGACATTTTATGGGTAGTGAAATTACCAAACTACCCCTTATTGAAGCTTTTCACTTAATTCGCATAATTCAGTTCACGAGCTGGATCCACGCGGAACATCTTTACGTGAGAATTCTCCTATGATAGTCTGTGGGTTCAAAGTCAATTTGGTTTGATCATTATTCAGAAAATTCTTCTGGGGTATGGACACGATCGTCATTTTCGGATTTGTTGCGCTTGAGCTGAGGTATACTTATCTTAAGAAATTAAGAAACGTGGTCTTCTTGACCTTTAGGTATTTCAACCCTAAATTTAATATTTTGCCATTTTGGAACACATCCGTATTATAGATTGTCTTATGGGCCCACTTGACCATCTTTCCCCGATAATTCCATAACGTAGGGGAATTAGTTTTCGAAATTCTACTTAATATTCTAATTCAACACCTTCAATAGGTATAGAGAGAATAGAGAAATTTGGGCTCTCACAAGAAAAATCAAGAATGAGAGAAATCTTATTTTCATTAAATGCAAAAACGAGAAGGAGAAATTACATTGTTCATAATATGAGAACAACTCAATAATAGCTACTGTTATATAGTCAGTATAACAGCTCTAACCAACTAACTATATAACCACTAACAAAATATGCTAACTATCATATGTCCATATTAGCCAACTAACATTCATCAGCTAGTACAGTTGGTCAACTAGTCAGATCAGCTAAAACTTCATCAATCTTAATAAGATCAATCTTTCTATTTATTTTCTATTATCTTTTGCAACTGATAACATTCATCAACTAATACAGCTATACAACTGGTCAACTAGTCAGATCAGCTAAAACTTCATCAATCTTAATAAGATCAATCTTTCTATTTATTTTCTCTTATCTTTTGCAACTAATACATGGAGTGGTCGTTTTTTTTTTCAAACTTTAGTTTCTAAATGTTACTTCTTTCTTAACAATAGAACCCAATAATGCAAGACAAGAAAGCTTGTTAGTGTATTCATCATCTATGCTAGTTTATCAAATGGGAACAATTTAACATAAGAAAGGATGCAATTGAATCCTTGTTATCAGATGTTTAATGGTTTTCCCCAATCTTATGATTCATTTTTGAATTCAAAATTTTGTGGAATTAAACTGATTATACTAATTGGGTTCTGTTATCTCAATAAAAACAATTTACTAGAGTTTTTCTTCCTAAATCCTTTTCATATAAAAAATCCCAGAGTTGTTAACTCTCTTTATTTAGATGGGGCTTTTGATATTTTGATTCTAGTTCACTACAGTTTAATATATTGCCTAAAATTATACATGTTAAAATAATAATCTTGTTGGGCCATCTTAATGTTCTTTTCATGCTACTTGAGCAACTGAAAATAGATATTGGAATAGATTTTTAGAGCCAAATATTCAAGAAATAGGGCTGTACAATGTGCATTAAGAGCAAGTGTTAGTCTGTAATTTGAAGCTGACTTGTTTTCTTAGTGACATTAAGAACTTTCCTAGTATGTGAAATTTCTTTTGTGTTCTATGCTAGTGTATATCTGTCTGTCCAAAACAAAATGCTGGTGATAGCATATACCTTTGACCCATTATGTAACATGCTCCTTATGCTGTTTGTTATTTTAGACTATTGTATGAGATTTTTAGGGCCTCAAACGAATCTAATAAGATGTGCCTATGCATGTAAGAACTTAATATTCTTTCTGTTTAAAATAATGGAAAAAAGAGATTCTTTCTGTTTTTACATTTCTATTTAAGACATTTATGAACCATGATTGGTAATTTTTTTAATTTAGAATGATCATAACAATTTCTAATAAATTATTTTATATAAATTATTTTGACTTTTTGTGGTACAAATTATATCACTGGTTAACATATAATTATTGTTTTTATTTTATTTAGCATGATTTAATATTGTAATTGTATTAATTATTTTATAAATATTATCTTCTTAGTTTTAATCCGTATGTTAATTATGATGCAGATAAGTTACAATGCCCAAAGCTATATTGACAGGCATCAATATTTAACATATTGATGAGTTACCACCTACAGTTGAGACATCTACATTAATGGTATATATTTTTTTTATTGAACTTATGTGTAGTTGCATTTATATTTTCATATGTATGCTTCGATAATGATATATTTTTCTTTTATTGAACTTATGTGTAGCTGCATGTATTGCTTTTGTGTTGTTTCTCTTATGGAGGTATAAATCCAAATGAAGTACATTACATGTTCTTTACCCCTTTTGCTGTTTTAAATATTCTTTTCCTATACTTTATTTCTTTATATGTTGATATTTCCCTTTACTCATTCCATGCTTCATGACCATGCTTATCTTTCTAAAGTAAGAAAGAGATAAAACAATTGTTCTTCATTTTTACTCCTATTTGTCATACTCATTCCATGCATGTTTCATTGAATAGCAAGTTTTCTTAATTGTAAGATTTTGATTAGGCTAAGTTCGTTGGGTTTATTTCTTTATATATTGTGGGCTGAGTTTCTTTTTTCAACTATATATTATTCTTCTTTATGATTGATTGTAGCTTGGCATGGACTTGGTGTCAAGTTCCTAGTTATCACTTTTCTTTACCTCTTACTTTTTCCCTTTTCTTTCTTGCTATATTCTAGTAGTGTTATGATATGCCTGGAAACTCAAGTTAAATATTGGATAACAGAATTAGTATCCTCCTGTCACAGCCCGTGACCATATTTTTACACATTTTTCTATACATCTTATATGGTTGGGCTGTCTGCAATGCTTTTCTTTTCACTTTAATTCATTGAAAATACAATATCTGTAATTTCATAAATTAACGGAATTAGATAATTACAAATTTTATTTGTAAACAATACTTACATCCCCTTCTTAATACAATGTTGTAGTAGTGTAAATCAAAAATCTGAACATATAAAATCAAATAATTGTATCTCTGAAATAAATCGAGCGGTCTCATATCATCCAGATGTGCAGCCGAGATCCTCGAATGCAAGATCTTACAGTCACTGAAAATCTGAAATGTTAAAATTGGGGAGTGAGCAAACCACAACTTAGTAAAGGAGTTATATGTAACTCTTGATATCTAGATATCTATATGCTGTAAAATTTTTATTTTTATTATAGGTGCTCTAGAGAACAAATAGGAAGGATACTATAGTCGACTAGGGATCTGGATGGAGTTCAGAAGGTATTTCGAAATACCTGTCTTGTCTCGGAACCTATAAGCAACTGTAGAGAGTAATTAATTTTGTTTGAAATTTAAATCCTTTTCCTTTACATTTTACATCATTTTCCTTTTTCGTTTCATATCATTTTCATTTAATGCTTTTATGAATTAAAGCATATAAATAAAATAACTAATATTCATATATTCTTTGAAAAGAATATTAGTTAAATCATCATCATTCTCGTTTAAACTCATTTCATATTTTACTGTACAATCATAATTAGTACAGTACTTTAAATAGCAAAATAAGCTATTTAAAATCATTTCCTTATAACATTTACATCATTTAAATCTAATATTCAATTTAAAATTAAATAAGAATATTATATTTTTACTCTCCTCTTTTCTCTTTGAAAACGTATTTAAATCTAATATTCACTTTAAAATCATAATACGAATATTAGATTTATAATCTCCTTTTTCCTTTTTGAAAGCATATCACATGTTCATGTCACATATATTATAAAAGTGATTATGTAGTACAGTACTCAGTATAGTAATAAACACTATAGAAAAGTACAGTAAATCATTTTTATTTTTCCACATATCGTATAAGACATTTCCCTTGTAACATGTCACATATCATATAAAGACATTTCACTTTTTAGCATATCACATATCATATAAAACATTTCACTTTTAACATATCACATATCATAGTGGAGACTGAGGCAATCACCCATATCGTATCATGCTATAAACCCAAAAGGGTAAAGAAATAAATATATCAGATCTATGACCATAGTCTATCATCGTCCTCGGTGGATCATTGATCAGGTGTCGACCGGGACTACATATCACATATCACATGTCACATAACACATATCACATATCAACATGATAAAAAGGCCAACTAGTCTTAAAACAATGTTTTCCATCATAAATTTACCTTTATGGCATTTATAGAAATAAATAATTTCATAATTAAAACCATAAAGGTTATATAATAAATCAAGTGAATATTTAAGAAAAACATTTATAAAATATTCACTTTATTGCTTTTTCATCTTTCATTTCATATCACATATAATTCATATATCGAGAGAATATTTAGAAAAACCTTTATAAAATATTCTCTTTATCCCTTTTTCATTTTTCATATCATATCACATATAATTCATATATCGGAAAAATTTTAGGTGATCTCATTTTCACCAATTTCCATAACATGAATATTTTAAAATCAAATTCGTTATATTCATGTTTTATGAAAAATAATAATTTTCCTCATTTTCGTGGTTGGAAAATATTTCTTATATAAGAAAATCATTTTTAATGATTTTCCATAATTTTCTAAAATTTTTGGCAGCATAACGGTTGCCTATTGACTAGCCTCCCTGTACAAAATAGACAGATTTATATTTTCACAGCCATCCAATTTCCACAATTTCCAACCAAATCAATTCACTAGTCATTTCATAAAATCATGCATATTTAATTTATACAATCTAGATATCTTTACAGGATACATATGCATCCCTTACCTGTTCCACGTTAGCGACTTTCTCACTACATCGCGCCCGTAGTCCACTTCTCCTGATTTCCATCAATCTTTGATCACTGAGTATGATTTTCTACAGATTCAATTCCATACTCAATTTATAATTTTATTAAATTATTCAGTAAAATAATAATAATAATAAAATTCTAATAATTTTCCTACCTATTTTCTTTCTTTTTCCTCCTTTTTTTTCCTTTTTCTTTTTCTCTTTTCTTTTTTTTCTTTTCTTATTCCTTTTCTTTTTCTTTTTCCTTTTCCTTTTTCTTTTTCTTTTCCTTTTTCTGCTCTGAATCGGTTCGGACCGGTTCAGCAACTATCGGCCGGTTCAGCCGATTCGGCCACCGTCGGCTGTCATCACTGCCGGTTCAGCCACTCCATAGCTGGCCGAGGTTGTGTTGAAGCCATTTCTGGTTTCCTTTTCCTCCCAATCGGTGGCGATGGCGACGGGTTTGGAAGTGGGTTTCGGTTCCTTTCTCCTTCTCTTTTCTCCCTCTTTTCTCCTCCCCTTTCACCGCCAGCCATTCCTTTCACCTTGGTCTCCCTTCGCTGGCGACGCAGGTGGCAGTGGCGGTGCCCGAATCAGCCGACACCGCCGTTTTCTTTTTTTTTTCCTTTCTTTTCCGATTCGATTCTTCTCTTTTCTTTTCTTGATGTCACCGGCAGCTTTCCCTCTCCACTCGTCGACTGGTGACGTCCCTCTCCCCCTCTCTCTTCTCTCCTCTCACTGACGGTGGCAGCTGCTGCTGTCATCGGCTTCCTTTCATTTCTCCTCTGCTTGTAACAAAGGAGAAATAAAATGGGGGTCGGTTATTCAATTCCCATTCTTTTGTTTTCTCTTTTTTTATTTATTTATATATATTTTATTTATAAATATATATAAATACAAAATATAATTATATTTATATATACATATATATATATAAATATAAATATACTATATTATATTAATGTATATAGATATATATTTTGTATATAATTTTATATACATATTTATACACTTTAATTTAAAATAATATATATCTCATATATATATTTATATATAAATGTATAATTGTGAGACCCCCAAATTTTCATGTATTCCTCCATGTTTGTGAAGTATTTCAATCTAATATGATTAAATAAATATGAAGTTGGTGCGTAATTGATGCATAAATAATGTATGATTAATGTATGGAACATGTAAGGAATAAATAGAATGGGAAGTAATTAGTCAAATGAATTATGGTGATATCAGAAAATGAATAAAGCATGAGAAAAGAAATAAAAAATCAGAATTTTGGATTGGTGATTTAATGAATGGCTGAGATGAGAAGGAGGAAAAGAGGAATTAAAGGATCAAATGGGTCAAATGAGTCAAAGAGATGTTAATGGCTGAGAATGATAATGAGATGAGCATGCATTTAATGCAATGGCATGACTCATCATCTTCATCTTATCACCAACGTCAGCCCCCTCTTCCAGCTATCCCTCACGTTCTTCCTCCATTTCTCCTAAGTTCCCAACTCAAGTTACCTTCATAAGCTACCCCAATTCTCCAGCAACTCATTAAGTTCATTTAACGAAAATCGATCCTTGTCGTTCGACTGATAGATATCCAAAGTTTGGTGGATTGATTCCAAGAATTGGAAGAGATCTCAAAGTTTGAGATTTTGGTCCCTAGTGAAGGTAAGAGAAGAAGATGATTTAGTCAACTTGGTTTATGGTTTGGAGTTGTTTTGAGTTAGTATGATGTATGTATGATGATTATTTAAAGATTTGAATTGATATGATGATTTTAGGTTGAAGAAGTGAAAAGCTAAGGCGACGCATCAAGTGATCTTGCGTTCTCGAAGGAATCGAGGTAAGAAATTTATGTAACGGACGTAAGGCGGCTATGTCCGCATGTTTTATGATGTTTCAATGTGTTTTGGAGAGATGTACTAGCTGTTTTGTGTAGGAAAAGTGACAATTTCGGACTTGTCTCCTAGTACCAATTAGGCTAGGGGCAGCCGACTGCCATAAAGGGAAGTCGACTGCTTAGAGACAACCAAAACGTCGTTTTTCGAAAACCGACTCAAACCAGTCGACTGCTATGTAAGCCAGTCGACTGCTATTTACCCAGAAGCATTCTGTTTCAAACCAGTCGACTGCTATATGGACCAGTCGAGTGCTAATTTCCAAAATGCATTCTGTTTCAAAACCAGTCGACTGCCTATAGAACCAGTCGACTGCTAATTTTCCAGAAGCATTCTGTTTGAAAAACCAGTCGACTGCTATATGGACCAGTTGACTGCCCTCATGTATTTTCAAAGATGAAAATATCGAAATTTTAAATGAAATTAATTTCGATAAAAGAAGTTATGAAGGAGCAGTCGACTGCCCTATAAGACCAGTCGACTGCCATGTATGAAAGGAGCTTTCAAAGCTTATTTGGTTTAAACACAAAAGTGTTTTCTGAAAAAGTATATTATAAATGTTTTGAGACTATGGACTGCGTAATGATTATGCATTTCTGATGGCTGAGAGACTCTGATCAAGTCCTCAGTAATATGTATGTTGAGCGAGGAACCCTAGTCAGGTCCTCAATCCCACATGTGACACCTGATTAGTGTTCACTGTGGAATTATAAAGGCAGGAGAGAATCCCTGACCTATACGGAGTGCACTATTGTACCAATGCATGATTAGAGTCATATAAATGGGAATGAACGGTTTATATGACGATGCAATCGCTTAAATATTGTACATAGTCTCCATCTATTTCAAAGTACAAGATGTATGTATGAAGAACTGTATGATGTATGTTTTTAAAGTATGTTATGAAGTATGTTGTTTTAAAGAAAGAAGTATGATGCATGTTTTATATGTATACTATGTTTTAAAGGAAGCATACAAAGTATGATTGCCATGTCATTTGAAAATAATATGCATGGTTGCAAACAATGCATGAAAGATGTTTAAAATGCATGCTTTATAATGCTTTACATGACATTATGGAGCCAAGTAGGAAAAGTGCATATAGAGGCATAGCACGCTCTTTTACATACTTTTCTTACTGAGTGTAAACTCACCCTTTTACGACCATTTTTCCTACAGACTACCTAAAGTGAACCTCGCTCCGACTAGAGGAGCTTGTTTTTGAAGAATCAAGGTGTACCTTCTCGATACGCTTCCCAGTTAGCATAGAAGGTATACTTATATGTTCATGTATATAGTAAATTGAAATTCAGCTACAGTACAGTACAAGTAGAAATTTATGTATATAAGATGTCGGGGATGTAAGATAAGATAATGTATGAGATCCTGTGGAAATGGAATGATATTTATATATATCATTTTATGTTTATGGATATTGAACAAAATTTTATGAGCTATTAGATAATTAGCTAATGTATGAAAAGATGGATGACATTGATGAACTAAATCTAAACAAAGAAGGAAAAAAAAAAGATAAGTGATAAGATGAAGTGACGGGGACGTCACAGAGTGGTATCAAAGCAGTTTAGATTGAGGTTTGTCAGTGTCAAGAAGCTAGAAATAGAGTATATCCCCAATTGTACTGTACTTATCTGAATACAAATGCCTGGTATGACTATTTATGGTTATACTAAAGAGCTCAATGATGATTATATTTACAGCATCAGCTCACAAAGGAGAGGTACAAGAAGAGGAAGAGGACGGGGTCGTGAAGAACAGCCCCCAGTTCCGTCTCCTCATTCATCTCCACCCCATAGCCCGAATACAAGGCTAGCTAAAATGGAGAAGCACATGGAGAATATGGCCACGATGTTTACACAGTTCATGTCTAACGTCCCAAATGTGGCCACAAGTACCCAAGCAGCTACACTTGTAGTTCCTCCTACTGAAGTAACCCCACCAGCCTCAACTACGGAAAGGCGGGATCCTAGAGCCTATTGCAGTGTGGCCCTAATAAAAGAATTCAAGAAGTTGGATCCACCCAAGTTTAAGGGGGAAAGAGATCTGTTGACCGCAGAGAACTGGATGAAAGCGGTTCTGAAATCCTTTGAGTATATGCCCTGCTTCGAAAGGGAGAAAGTAGGCTTGGCCGCTTATTTGTTGATCGATGATGCGGAATATTAGTGGCAAGCCACTCGGACCGTGTTAGAGGCTCTATATGATGAGGTTACGTGGGATCGATTTGTGAAAGCTTTCAATGAACAATACATCCCACGCACGGATCAAAATAAACTGAAGATTGAGTTCCTAAGTTTGACTCAAGGTACGATGACGGTAAATCAGTATGAATCTAAGTTCACCACCTTGAGTAGATTCGATCTAGAGGTCAGAAGAGATGAAGGGCATAAGATCTACAGGTTCATCGAGGGATTGAAGTCCCCGATTAGATCGAAGCTGTATCCGATGGATATCACCACCTATGGAGAAGTTGTCCGTAAGGCTCAGTTATGTGAGCAGGACTATGATCTGCATCATGTTGACTTCCGAACCAAGGGTAAGGGCAAAGAACCGATGAAGCGGAAGTCGGATGAGAAAGCTCCGAGTGATAGGTATCCATTCCGGAGAAGTAGACGATCTGAAGGAGTTTCTATAGGTAAGGAAAATATAGAAAGATGATCTTTAAATTAATTTAATGGTTATATGGAATTATATCAAAAATTGGAGTTATGATGATAATGACAATGATATAGGTACTCCTAGAACTACCGGGATCAAGATAAGTGATGAGCGATCCCGAAATCCAGTTGGAAGTACCGCTAGCTCACCGAAAAGTACGATGCAAAGATGTGAGCAATGCGGGAAGTTTCACGGATCACAGCCATGTCGATGGGCGAGTGGCGCTTGCTTTAGATGTGGGGAGAAAGGACACATGATTAGGGATTGCCCTCAGAGAGATCCGAGGATGCCTGATGAATCTGATAAAACCCCTAAACCATAACCTAAGGCCACTGCTGCCGAGAAGGGAAAGAAAGCTATGACCCAAGGACGAGTGTTTGCCATCGATGAAGAATCTGCCGATGCCTCGTCCAAAGTGATTAAAGGTACAATTTACTTGTTTGATGTAAGTGTCATGGCATTGTTTGATCCAGGCTCCACGCATTCATTTATGTCTCCTATGATTTCTATGAAAGTACCTGTTGAGCCTGAGCCTTTAGGACACTTATTGCAAATAAGCACACCTTTTAAGGAATCACAAATAACAGAGTTAGTGTACAGAAACTGTAAGCTACGGGTAGGAGAAAGAGAATCTAAGGCTGACCTAATCCTACTGAATATGTATGGATTTAATGTTATTCTGGGTATGGATTGGTTAGCTAATAATCATGTTATAATAGACTGTTATGCTAAGAGTGTAACCTTCTCTTCACCCGATAGCTATGTTGTAAATTTTGCAAGTAATTAATACGAAAGCATGTTTGATCTTAATTGTGTGCAAATGAAAGTAATGGATGATATGTGTGATGATGTGAAGGATTTATTGCTTATGTGGAGGAAGTAGATCAAAAACGTCCCGAACTCAACGATATTCCTGTAGTCCGAAATTTTCTAGAGGTATTTCCGAATGATCTTCCAGGACTTCCTCTGGATAGGGAAGTGGAATTTACGATTGATTTGGTGCCGGGGACTGAGCCCATTTCGAGAGCTCCTTACCGGATGGCTTTAGTAGAATTGGAAGAACTGAAGAAGCAGCTTCAGGAGTTGCTAGACAAGGGATTCATACGACCCAGCGTATCCCCTTGGGGTGCTCCTGTGCTTTTTGTCAGAAAGAAGGACGGTAGTATGAGGTTATGCATTGACTACCGGTGGTTGAACAAAGTGACAATCAAGAACAAATATCCTCATCCCAAAATTGACGACCTTTTTGATCAGCTAAAGGGTGCACAAGTCTTTTCCACGATAGATTTGAGATCGGGATATCACCAGTTGAAGATCCGAGATGAAGATATCCCTAAGACTGCATTCAGGACACGGTATGGTCACTATGAGTTTCTAGTGATGCCGTTTGGTCTAACCAATGCACCTGCAGCTGTTATGAACTTGATGAATGATATATTTAAGCAGTACCTAGACCAGTTTGTCATTGTCTTCATCGATGACATTTTGGTGTACTCGAGGTCATGGGAAGAGCATGAGCAACATTTGAGGATTGTTTTAGAAACCCTTAGAGATAAAGGATTGTATGCCAAGCTAAGTAAGTGCGATTTCTGGTTGAATCAAATCTCCTTTTTAGGTCATGTGATCAGTAAAGACGGTGTCTCAGTTGATCCATCAAAGATTGAAGCGGTGGTTCAATGGGAAAGACCGAAGACAGTGACGGAGATTAGGAGTTTCTTGGGTTTAGCTGGCTACTATAGGAGATTTGTAGAGGGTTTCTCGAAGCTAGCTGCTCCACTGACGCGCTTAACGCGCAAGGAGGTGGAATATGAGTGGAATGAAGCCTGTGAGTGTAGCTTCCAAGAGTTGAAGCGCAGGCTAACGACTGCACCGATCCTTACTATCCCTAGTGGTTCAGGTGGATTTGCAGTGTATAGTGATGCCTCAGGGCAAGGTTTGGGATGTGTGTTAATGCAGCATGGTAAGGTAGTGGCATACGGTTCTAGACAATTGAAGGACCATGAGAAGAACTACCCGACTCACGATTTAGAGTTAGCTGCAGTAGTATTTGCCCTGAAGATATGGAGGCATTACTTATACGATGAGAAATTTCAAATTTTTACGGATCACAAAAGTCTGAAATATTTGTTCTCTCAAAGAGAGTTAAACATGAGGCAAAGAAGATGGCTCGAGCTTCTAAAAGATTATGATTGTGAGATCTTGTACCACCCGGGGAAAGCTAATGTGGTGGCGGATGCTCTGAGCCGGAAGCATGTAAGTATGGTGTCATATATGATGATAAAAGAGCATGAACTAATTGAGCAATTTACAAGTCTCAACCTTAATGTTATGTCTAATGAGCAAATTGGAATGATGGCTAGTTTGAGGATTGAGCCAGATTTAATGGACAGAATCCGAAGTGCTCAAAAGGAAGATGATAGATGCATTGAGGCTATGAATTAGATGCAGTTAGGTATGACCTCAGAATTTGATGTTAGTAATGATGGAATTTTGAGGTTTAAAAGTCGTATATGTGTTCCTAATGATGACGAGTTGAGGAAACTGATTTTGACTGAAGCACATGCCACTAAGTACACGTTGCACCCAGGCAATACGAAGATGTATCACAATCTTCGTAAGGTGTATTGGTGGAATGGCATGAAGAAAGACATAGCTGAGTATGTGGCGAAATGTCTTACATGTCAACAGGTTAAGGTAGAGCATCAAAAGCCAGCAGGATTACTGCACCCTCTGCCTATACCTATGTGGAAGTGGGAACACATTACAATGGACTTTATTATGGGATTGCACAGAACCAAGAGGAATCATGACGGTATTTGGGTAATTGTCGATAGATTGACAAAGTCAGCTCACTTCCTGCCTATGAAGTCAACCGATACACTCAATGCTTTGGCAGATATGTATGTAAGAGATGTTGTAAGACTACACGGTGTTCCAGTGAGCATCACTTCTGATAGAGATTCCAGGTTTACTTCCCATTTCTGGGAGCATTTTCAGGAAGCCATGGGATCTAAGCTGAATTTCAACACATCTTTTCATCCGCAGACTGATGGACAGTCCGAGCGTACGATTCAGACGCTCGAGGATATGTTGAGGGCTTGTGCTATGGACTTTAAAGGCTCTTGGGATGACCATCTGCCATTGGCTGAGTTTGCATACAATAATAGTTATCATGCAAGCATCGGGATGGCACCATATGAAGCTTTGTATGGAAGAAGGTGTCGATCTCCGATTGGGTGGGAAGAAGTGGGCGAACGTAAGTTATTAGCTCCAGATCTAGTCGAGCAAGCATCAGAAGATGTTAAGTTGATTTGTCAAAGGCTTAAGACAACTCAGAGTAGACAAAAGAGCTATGCAGATGCTCGACGGAGGCCACTTGAGTTCATGGTTGGAGATTATGTATTTCTGAAAGTTTCTCCATCCAAAGGGATTATGAGATTTGGCCGACGAGGTAAGTTAAGTCCTCGTTACATCGGCCCATTTGAGGTCTTAAATCGAGTAGGCGATGTTGCCTATAGATTGGCATTGCCTCCGGAGCTATCGGGAGTACATAACGTGTTTCATATATCTATGCTTCGGAAATATAATCCGGATCCGTCGCATGTCATTGAGTATGAACCCTTGGAGATAAGGGAAGATATGAGTTATGTAGAGAAGCCGATTCGGATATTGGACAGAAAAGAGAAAGTTTTGAGGTCTAAGACGATCCCGTTAGTGAAAGTCCTCTGGCAATACCATACGATGGAAGAAGCTACATTGGAGCTAGAGAGCTTAATGAAGAAAAGGTATCCAGAGCTGTTTACATGACAAGCTAAGGCAAATTTGGAGGACCAAATTTTCTAAGATGGGGAGGATGTGAGACCCCCAAATTTTCATGTATTCCTCCATGTTTGTGAAGTATTTCAATCTAATATGATTAAATAAATATGAAGTTGATGTGTAATTGATGCATAAATAATGTATGATTAATGTATGGAACATGTAAGGAATAAATAGAATGGGAAGTAATTAGTCAAATGAATTATGGTGATATCAGAAAATAAATAAAGCATGAGAAAAGAAATAAAAAATCAGAAATTTGGATTGGTGATTTAATGAATGGCTGAGATGAGAAGGAGGAAAAGAGGAATTAAAAGATCAAATGGGTCAAATGAGTCAAAGAGATGTTAATGGCTGAGAATGATAATGAGATGAGCATGCATTTAATGCAATGGCATGACTCATCATCTTCATCTCATCACCAACGTCAGCCCCCTCTTCCAGCTATCCCTCACGTTCTTCCTCCATTTCTCCTAAGTTCCCAACTCAAGTTACCTTGATAAGCTACCCCAATTCTCCAGCAATTCATTAAGTTCATTTAACGAAAATCGATCCTTGTCGTTCGACTGATAGATATCCAAAGTTTGGTGGATTGATTCCAAGAATTGGAAGAGATCTCAAAGTTTGAGATTTTGGTCCCTAGTGAAGGTAAGAGAAGAAGATGATTTAGTCAACTTGGTTTATGGTTTGGAGTTGTTTTGAGTTAGTATGATGTATGTATGATGATTATTTAAAGATTTGAATTGATATGATGATTTTAGGTTGAAGAAGTGAAAAGCTAAGGTGACGCATCAAGTGATCTTGCGTTCTCGAAGGAATCGAGGTAAGAAATTTATGTAACGGACGTAAGGCGGCTATGTCCGCATGTTTTATGATGTTTCAATGTGTTTTGGAGAGATGTACTAGCTGTTTTGTGTAGGAAAAGTGACAATTTCGGACTTGTCTCCTAGTACCAATTAGGCTAGGGGCAGCCGACTGCCATAAAGGGAAGTCGACTGCTTAGAGACAACCAAAACATCGTTTTTCGAAAACCGACTCAAACCAGTCGACTGCTATGTAAGCCAGTCGACTGCTATTTACCCAGAAGCATTCTGTTTCAAACCAGTCGACTGCTATATGGACCAGTCGAGTGCTAATTTCCAAAATGCATTCTGTTTCAAAACCAGTCGACTGCCTATAGAACCAGTCGACTGCTAATTTTCCAGAAGCATTCTGTTTGAAAAACCAGTCGACTGCTATATGGACCAGTCGACTGCCCTCATGTATTTTCAAAGATGAAAATATCGAAATTTTAAATGAAATTAATTTCGATAAAAGAAGTTATGAAGGAGCAGTCGACTGCCCTATAAGACCAGTCGACTGCCATGTATGAAAGGAGCTTTCAAAGCTTATTTGGTTTAAACACAAAAGTGTTTTCTGAAAAAGTATATTATAAATGTTTTGAGACTATGGACTGCGTAATGATTATGCATTTCTGATGGCTGAGAGACTCTGATCAAGTCCTCAGTAATATGTATGTTGAGCGAGGAACCCTAGTCAGGTCCTTAATCCCACATGTGACACCTGATTAGTGTTCATTGTGGAATTATAAAGGCAGGAGAGAATCCCTGACCTATACGGAGTGCACTACTGTACCAATGCATGATTAGAGTCATATAAATGGGAATGAACGGTTTATATGACGATGCAATCGCTTAAATATTGTACATAGTCTCCATCTATTTCAAAGTACAAGATGTATGTATGAAGAACTGTATGATGTATGTTTTTAAAGTATGTTATGAAGTATGTTGTTTTAAAGAAAGAAGTATGATGCATGTTTTATATGTATGCTATGTTTTAAAGGAAGCATACAAAGTATGATTGCCATGTCATTTGAAAATAATATGCATGGTTGCAAACAATGCATGAAAGATGTTTAAAATGCATGCTTTATAATGCTTTACATGACATTATGGAGCCAAGTAGGAAAAGTGCATATAGAGGCATAGCACGCTCTTTTACATACTTTTCTTACTGAGTGTAAACTCACCCTTTTACGACCATTTTTCCTACAGACTACCTGAAGTGAACCCCGCTCCGACTAGAGGAGCTTGTTTTTGAAGAATCAAGGTGTACCTTCTCGATACGCTTCCCAGTTAGCATAGAAGGTATACTTATATGTTCATGTATATAGTAAATTGAAATTCAGCTACAGTACAGTACAAGTAGAAATTTATGTATATAAGATGTCGGGGATGTAAGATAAGATAATGTATGAGATCCTGTGGAAATGGAATGATATTTATATATATCATTTTATGTTTATGGATATTGAACAAAATTTTATGAGCTATTAGATAAGTAGCTAATGTATGAAAAGATGGATGACATTGATGAACTAAATCTAAACAAAGAAGGAAAAAAAAAAGATAAGTGGTAAGACGAAGTGACGGGGACGTCACAATAATAATATACATATATATATTTATTTAAAAATATATTTATATATATGGATATATATATGTCAAAGCCTGTGACTATATTATTTCACATTTTTCCACACATTTGATTTGGTTGGGCTGTCTGCGATACTTTACTTTCCTTTTTCATTGAAAATATTTGTAAAACTCGAATTTTATTATACTATATACCATATTTGTACATGATTTATAGTGGAAATAAATTCTTTTAGTAAAATTCAAGAAAACATTGAATGTGAATTTCCACTCTTTATTTAATTTTTGAAAATTATGATTTATGGTATGGTGTATAAAAGAAAGAAAAAAAACAAACATTAAAGTTGCAACAAGAGATAGATGAGATATAATCTTGATAAGGTTGAAATGTGAGAGCACTAAATGAAGGGTTGAACAAATGAAGAAAACAAATTCAATGATAGTGGCTGGAAGTGGCGTGGACTAGAGAAGAAGAGAGGAAAGTTAATTTAAGAGGCTATAAGTGGACTTCACGCCACTTTGCTCCCTTGACAATTCGGTTTAGGTAATTAATGATAAGAAAAGATGAGACTAAAATGTCGATTATAGTGGCTGGCTGGAAGTGGCGAGAAGAGGAAGGAGAAAATAAGGGAAAAAGGAAAGAAAATTAGTCAAACTGCAGCAAAAGACTTTCCCTAGCCGTCCCTTTTTGGCTAGAATTGTCTTCACCATTTAATGACAGTAGAAAAACTTCACCACGCCATTACCGTATTTTCTTCACCATTTAATGAGCTATAAGATAAGGTAATGATGAAGAAAGGGATAAGGAATAAATGGCGAATTCTGATTGGATAAGCAGGATTATATAAGAAGATGGAAGCAAACTTTACTTCTTTAAACAACCTTCTCGCCCATTTTGAGTTTACTGCAAACTCAGTTTCGTTCTTCCATTCCTCTCATGCATGAGCTATGGAACTTCATCCTTTAGTCGGTTAAATCTTTCCTCCATCGTTGATGAGCTAAGAAACAAGCAAAATAAAGCTAAGTGAGGCAGAAAAGCACTCTGTTCCAGGAAGTGCAACTCAGTTGAGGTGAGCTTCCATATTACTATGGTTATCTTGATAATTTGATAGTATATTTCTATGTTTATAACGTAATGAACATAGATATAGCTTAGTTTTAGTTAAATCTTGTTAGAATATATAGGAAAACTAGAACCAGATGTAGTCTGGAAACTAATGGTGAATGAAAAATGAAAATACTAAAAATGACGGTATGGTGGGCGAGCTCAATTGGCATGGGTGAGCTAAAATCTGGAATGTGGAAGTGGGCGAGGTCGCCACATACTAGTTTAATTCATTGGCGAGCCTACCTCTGAATGAAAACGGTGTAGGGCGAGTTGAGTTGAAGTGTGGGCGAACTCACACATAAGCCACGATGGCGAACTGAAATGCAAGAGCATGGCGAGTTGAATCTTTGGGCGAACTCCCATGAATAAGACCATAATTTAATGGCGAGTAGGATTAGGCGATCTTCCACGTGTAAGCCCACTAACAGATGGCGAGCTCTTTAGGCAAATAGCGAACTTAATCTCGCCAAAGTGTCACCAATATTAGGAAAATATAAATAGTTTAGAAAATATTTGAAAAAGGAATATTAATAGTTTTAATAAATTTTTGCAGACGGGAATTGAGAAAGGCGAGCGAGAAGCAAGGTTTCATCAGACAAGGTAAGGGAGTTGTGTGTGAAAAGAATGCATGTCCTGTGGAGTTAAATTTACGAAATTACTGAGAAATGGTTTTGGTTAATGACATGCAAATTATTTTGATAAATTGCTTTGTTGTTGGGCGAACTGGTAAGGGCGGGCAAGCTGATCCTTCCTTATGTTTTGGGCGAAGAGCCCCTCTTGTGATGTTTTGGCGGGCAAGTGACCTTGTTTTAAGTAAAATCTGGGCGAGCCAATTTGGGAGAGTCCTTTTATGTTCTTTTGGGCGAACGACTCATGTTTTTATAAAATGGGCGAGTTGACCATGGCAATGCCACATTTGGGCGAGTTGACCATGGCAATGCCATATGGGCGAGCCACTGGGCGAGCCAGTTTTACTTGTTTTTAAAAATAAAGGTTGGCGAACGAACACAAGTTCACCGCACTGGAAGAGTTGACTATGGGCGAGCCAGACTGGGCGAGCTGACCATGGGCGACCAGATTTCAATTTACATTTTCTATGAAAATGAGAATAATAGCTTTTTGAAATTATTAGTTATTTAAATGAATTAAATGTGTTTCTTTAAAGGTATTTTGAGCTATAAATATGATTTTGAGACTTTAGGCCTCTAGTTTCATGCATTGTTATGAGTTATAAGGCTAATGGACCCGCCAAGTCATCAGCGGTCTCGAGGTCACTTGGCAAGTGAACCTCGAGGACCACCCATAGATTGTGGCCATAGATCTACTGTATCCCTATTGGGATGATTATGCCGTTCTCGCAAGGGGGAGGAGGAACGATGAAAGCATGATTTAATTATAGGGTGATGCCTAGTCTCAACTTGTTTACGGAGAGGATTGCTTGAATCCTATTTACTGTTTATTACATGATATTGTAAACTGTTTATTATATTCACTGGGTTTACTATTAAGAAAAATAAAAGTTTGGGGAATATGGTTTGATTTGTATTAAAGCAGCGTACATCTTCCTTACTGAGCACGTTGTCACTCACCCCTTATTTTTCACTCCACAGATTGTTGATCTTGGGTTAAGAGAATTACCTTCCAGAGATTATTGACTGCTAGAGTCAGCAGATATTCGATATCGAAGGTATATTATTTCTTTTATATATTTAGAGAAAAAAATTGTATAGTATTGCTTTAACTAGGAGGGAATGTATATACATCCTAGGGCATTAATGTAACAAGTCATATTAATACGAGTAATAAGAGTTCTAATTCTTATTTAAAAGGTTAAGAGTTGTTAAGAATCACAGACAGCCCAACCGATAAGTAAGTGAAGTGTATAAGTAAATACTATGTAATATTGTAGATTTGTGATGTTACAGATTTAATGGTATCAGCGCAGGATTGGTCGGATGTCTAGTGATGTTTATAACGAAAAGTGAATAATAAACATTCATTGTAGTACTGTACAATCTGAATATATAATTGATATACTAATGATAAGTGATAAATGATCTCTGTGGTACAGACATGAGTGGAAGAAGGAGAGTGATACGCTCAGTGAGAGATATAGGCCGACGTAGGGCAGCACAGATTTCGGAACCGCAAACACCGAAAACTGCCCCAGGACCTCCACGTCCTCTACAGCTAGAGAGCATTGATAATCGTGTGAACCAAGTAGAGAGGTTAGTAGCCAATTTTATGGCTATGTATCAGGCGGATAGAGCAGCGGATAGGGCGGAAAGGGAGAGAGCCACAACTCCTGCAGCCCCAGTAGAGGTGCCAGCACCGCCACAGCCCGCACCAATGGTACCTGAGCCTCAGCCTATTCCACCACCAGCACCTCAGCCACACAGTAGCTCCACCACAACTATTGATTCAGCCGCCTCGAAATGCGGAGTCTTATTGTAATGTGGCATTGGTAAAATCATTTAAGAAGTTGGATCCACCTAAGTTTAAAGGTACTAAGGATCCATTGGTGGCAGAGCAGTGGGTTATTGAGATCGAAAGATTACTTCAGATTATGAGATGTTCAGAGACAGAGAAGGTAGGCTTAGCAGTATTCTAGTTGGCAGATGATGCGAGACATTGGTGGAAGGCCACTCAGACCATATTATTTGCTCAGCATCAGGATCTGTCATGGGATATTTTTGTGGAAGCTTTTAGGAGGCAGTATATTCCTGACACTGCTCAGGAAAAATTACAGTAGGAATTCATGGGTTTAGTTCAGGGCAGCATGTCAGTGGACGAGAATGAGGCCAAATTTACTACAATGAGACGTTTTGATCCACAGACTAGTGCAAATACCCGGTATAAGATTTCGAGGTTTAGAGCTGGTTTGAGGCCATCCATCAGAATGAAGCTAGCCCCATTTGTTATAGGTAATGTGTTTAGTTCAAAACCAATTCCTTATGCATAGTTCAAAACAAATTCACAATGTCTTTGTTCAAAACCAAATCACTATGTACTTCTTTCAAAACAGATTACTGATCACTTTAGGTGTAAACCTCAAAATACTAAAATCGATGTTGCTATAAAAACAAGTCCTTAAACACATTGTTCAAAATAGGTAAATCTACTGAACTAAAAACTAATAAAGTTAGGCCTAAAGCCTCTAAATTCTAAAACCAAATGCATTTAGTTTAAAACCGAAAATCGTACTAAAACTAAAAAATCAATAAGTTTAGGGATAAAGTCTCAAAATGTTGAAAACTAATACAAATAACAAAACAGTTTTCTAATACACTTACTTTAAACACAACTACTGTGCATCGAGTTCAAAACAAGATCATCATGCACATGAGTTCAAAACACGGTTACCATGCACATGAGATTAAAACACGATAACTATGCACATGAGTTCGCAACAGTGTTACTATGCATATGAGTTTAAAACACAGTAACTATGCACATGAGTTTGAAACACGGTTACTATGCACATGAGTTTAAAATACAGTAACTATGCACATGAGTTTAAAAACATGGTAACTATGCACTGAGTTCAAAACAAATAATCTTATTAAAAAAGATACTTGATGGAGTTAGGCAAAATACCTCGAAATACTAAAAACTGATGTTGAAAAAACAGATAAAGTTTAGGCATGTAACACCCGATTTTCTATATAATTTCTTATTTTATTTTATCGATATACTCTCGTGGTTAGGCTGTTTGCCGATGTCAATATCTTCCTTTTTAATTGATTAGTTCAATTTCGATAATTTCCGTTTCATACAATAAAATTATTATTCACATATTGGAAACTATTAACTATATAAAATATATATATTTAAATTGATAAACTCTACTAATAGGCTCAAGTCTCTAATCATATGTAGAGAACTACTTTCTATTTAATTTACATCCCCTTAGCTTTTACAACATAGTAAGTACTGTACTACACAAGTTTGAAATATATAGATAATACAATATACCTTCACTGGATTAGCAACAACTTTGAAGGAACACTATAGGATCCCAAAAATCATGCTCCTCTCAAAAGAGCAGGAAGTCACTACAAATAACCTAAGAGAGAGAAAGATGGGGTGAGTTTACACTTAGTAAAAAAAACAATCATGAAAGAGTGGTACTATGCCATTATATGTAATAAAACATTTATTTAAAATATTTGCAATCAAATGATTGCATTTATAGCATATAAACTCTTTGAAACACTATAGTTCTAAATCATAAAATTTTCAAAATTTAGTTATACACTTGTCAAAACTGTCTTTTCAATATAAATTGATCAATTCAATAATCAATTCAGTTTAAAATACTCAATGGAGACAGTTAGCATCCAAGAATCACATACCGATAATCAATATAGGATGTAGCGTACCCGTGGACGGGCAAGGTATCCATCCCTAAGCTATTCCTATTTAACAATACAATAAACAATGGTAATTGTGCAATTAAATCCACAGTGCTCACTAGTCAGGTGCCTTACTATGGGTACTACAGACTTGACTAGGATCTCGTAGCAAATACAATACGATAAGTGCATGATCATCATGGAGTAACAGTCTCAAAACAATTTTTCATTCATAATAAATAAATTATTTCAATAGGCAATTATCTTCAATCAATCCATAACAATATAAATCAATAAAATTATAATTGGGTGCATATAAATCAATTAAACATTTCCAATAAAAATTTCATCATATTTCAATTATTCATAATGTATGTAAAATATTTAAATCAATAAAATTTGGAAATTAAAATAGTCGAAATAATAAATTAATTTAATTGAGATAATGGGTGCATAAATCAGAAATTCAATTTAGGAAATTAGATAAAGTATACTAATATTATTTTGGAATCTCTAATTTAGGAAAATTTGGGCTATTAGTTAAAAAATTGGATTTTGGGAAAGTTCAACAATATTTTGGTATGATCTCTAACCTAACCCCCTTGCATAAAAATCTCATGTTGAATACTTTCAAATCAGCCAATATCCCACATGCAAACACGGTAATTTCCTAACTACTTCCATAATTGCTCATTACCTTATTCACTGTGGGGGATAATAATTCCAAATTGCACCACTGAGCCACTTATGTCCTGGAATTAATGGCTACAAGATAACATTAAAACAATCAATTTTCATTGCTCTAACGTATAAGATTTTCTTTTTATTTCCTTGAACTTCCATTTAACCATTTTCATTTAGGAACCAAAATAAGATTCCCATAAATCCCCTTTTTGGCCGAATGTGGCCATTGCTACCCTATTCATTTTCTTTCTTATTTAACTTCATGAATACCCTTCTACCTCATCTTTTTCCAAAAATTCATTCACCATGTAATCAAAACTCATTCTCACCCATAAGGCCTTATCATGGCCGAATATATTAGGCTATAATTTAATCAATTTAGCTACATGATTATGTTCCCTTACTATACATATACCATTATTTTTACCATTTATTCATTGAAATTAACTTAACTCTTTCTTAGATAGTCCATAACCGAAATTAACATGGTCCTCTAATCCTTTTATTTTAAGCATTAACTTCACTAGTATACCTTACAAATTTTCGTACATTAGTTTCTCTATTTTCTTGCACCCCAATTCACACCACTATCATCATCTTTGCTTAATGGCCGAATGGCCTCTTCATGGATAGGCATATCTTTCCTTTGGTTTGTAATCTCTACTATCCTTATCATATTACATGTTATCATTTTACACTTTCCAGCCATCAAAATCAGCACCAATTTCCTACCATTTCCTTTATGGCCGGACAACCAATAGCACCCAAAGCCTATGTTGGAGCTAATATTAATTAAAGGCTATGTTTATCCCTTAACAAACTTCCATTTTTCCATCTCTCATATCATCAAAACACTTGATCACCTTTTTAAAACCCCTATGACTGATTACATACCAGCCCACTAAGCCTATGTTTTGGTTAATTTAATTACATGGTTGTTCTCACTACACCACCAATTTATCATTTACACCATTAATCATGAAAACCAACATCATCTTCTCACAATTCTGACCATAACTGATTACCCCAATGAGCTGTCTACATGTTTTTACTCCAACCCATGATCATTGTAACATTCAAAATTATAAAATTCTGAACCAAAATTTTCCTTCACTTCTATCTTCTCATTCAATTATTCAGTATCAATCGGTTTGCGTTCGGTGTCAGTGTAAGTTCATTTTACAATTCTCATTACCATTAAATTTCGATACTATTAAATTAATTAATCTACTAATAATTAAACAAGAATTTAGAATAAAATATATAACATAATATTTATTATGCTATTTATAACAATTCAATATAAAATTTACATCCCACTAATTCATTACATGAACATGTCATTATTTACATCCCGTTATTAATACAGCTACTGTGTGTTCACTAGTCTAGATATAAATATTAAATTCTACTGATACATGTTCACAGGTAACTTAAACTTCTAGTAATTTCCTTCAATTATCTTATTGCAGCGGATGTTATGCACACTTTGATAAGCTATCTGGGATGGTGAGTAAGGGGGTGAGCTTTGAGAAAGCCCTGTAAGAAACATATATAAAAGCTGTGCTATATGCAGTTAAATAAAAATAAACTTATTTCATATGTATGAAAAAGCATGTTATAAAAAAATTACAGTATGAGCTTTCAGTAAATAATGCAATAACATTTTAAAACCATGCGAAATTCTCACTTATGCAGTAAATCAATTCATCTAAAATCATTAAGATATGATAAATGCACATATGTCATGAAAACATATCCTTTAAAAACTTGTATCACTTCTTTTGTAACTTTTTAGTCAATTCATATATTGTTCTCGTAAATCAATCATTCAGTCATTTTGTTCAATATCACATATCAGTAGAGAAAATACATCTCCCAGAGATTCATGCAGAATCTCGTATCCCCGAAGGGACCTCATATCCCCGTAAGGACCTCATAACAATGGCCATTGTCAATCACTCACAGTTCACACTGGTCAAGTGCTCATTGCGTAAACCTGTAGGTTTGACCATAATCCCACAATAATATCATGTAAAGGGAAGGTCTAGGACGTCTCCCAGCCTAATCATCACTATCTCGTATGCACGATCATCAAGGAGACATTAATCTCATAAAATCACTTCATATACTCATATATCATTTCATATAAATCAATTCATGTAAATCATTTCATGAAATTCAATTCATGTAAAACATTTCATGTAATTCCAAATCACGTAAAGCATTTCATGTAAAACAATTCATTTAACTCAGTTCTTGTAAATGAATTTATGTAAATCCTTTCATGTAATGCAATTCATGTAAATCATTTCATGTAATGCGATTCGTGTGACTCATTTCATGTAATTCAATTCATGTAAACCATTTTTCATAAGATCAATCCATGTAAATCATTCATGTAATGAAATTCACATAATTCATTCCTATGCAACTTCCATATATGTTCCTTACCTCTATTTCCGTGCAGTATGAAATCTGATAGCCTCATTTTCACCTTTTTATTTTCTCGTACCTAACACTGCACGATAATTTCAAATTATGTTCAAAATTCTATATTATAATTCTAATAAATACTCCAGAAATTCTTATCTTCTATTTTGCCACTTTCTATGGTAAATTAAATTTATTTTATTTACTATCAATTATCATAATTGTAATTATAATTAACTATAGTTAAATTTCATTCTTTTCTTCAAGTCCCATTTCACCAATTTTATATTTTCTATTATATATTTTATTAAAATCAATAATTAATTTATTTCATTTTCTATTAAATACTAAAATATAATTTTCAATTAAATCTCATTCTTTCTCTAAATTCAATATCACTAATAATCCATATTCTAACTCTAATAATTTATCCCATAAATTCTTATTTTCTAGTTAATTGCTTTTCATAGTAAAGTTATCTTATTTCCTATTAATTTCCAAAATTGAGCTAAATTTAATTAATTTATTCTCCTAATTTTAATTTCATTAAAATTCTATTATCTTTAACAATTTACTATAGTCAAATATTTCATTCTACACTATATTTATTAGTTCCTAATTCAAATTTTAAAATTAATCTTTATTCATTCTTAAGATTAATTTCACCCTTTGCTTATGTCAAATTTACTTTCATATTATTAATTCCTTCAATCAATTTATTTTAATTTCTATTAATTGTCACAGTGTAACCAGAATTGAATTATATTCTCTTATTCTAATTTATGATCAAATTACTAGTTCTTGAATTCCACTTATTATTTTCCAATTCTACTCTCACTAATAAATTTATCAATCTTTATAAATTATTCTTAATTATTAACTATCAAATTTTATATGAAAACCCCATACACTATACTCTAACCAAATATTCTTTATTAAATTTTTTCCTTGTTATTTTAAATTCAAATTTCACAATTGATCTTTAATTATTATTTATATTAATTTTATAATTAATATAAATTAGGAATTGCATCAATACTTTATTTTCTACATCATTTCTTATTATAGTTAAATGTTTACTCTTATATTAGATTTATTATATTTATTGTTTTCCAAATTTAAATTTTACAAGTAATTCTTATTCAATACTATATATCTTTTATGAATATTTTTCTCTCTAAATTGTATTTAGAATTCTTTACTATAGTTTTAATAATTTTCTTTTAATTCTTATTTTCCATTTTATTGTTTTCAACAATTAATTTAACTTATTTAATTTCCTACCAATTACTATAATTCAATTACACTAAGTGGGAAACTTCTTCCAAATTTCATTTCTCAATTAATTTCATTAACATTTACATTTATATTTCATTGTTTAATTTTCAAACCATAAAAACTCCCATGGCATTCCATCTCTAAGCATAAATCAAAATATTCATTTATATAACCCAATTTATCTTTTCTTTATTTTAACATTACAATTTTATTCTTATTCATTAACCACTAAATTCAACATATTAACATAGTGAAACATGTTTGGCCAATTTTCCTACTTACCCAATTTGATTCTTTTTCTAATTTCTGTTTTACCATTAATCTTAATTTATCATTATAGTGTTTCTATAATTACTAGTTATTAAAAGGATTTATATATGATGTATTGACAGTGTATAGTTTTTATATACTGTCAATGCACCAGAGGTTGACACCTCATCAATAAGCCCTTATATGCAAATATAAATAATTTTTTTTAAATTGCTCATAAAGGCCTATTGATGAGGTGTCAACTTCTGATGCACTGACAGTGTATAAAAACTATACATTATTAGTGTATATAAATACTATACACTGTCAGTGCATCATATACAAACTCTTATTAAACTTACATTACAATCTTTTATTTCTTCCCCTCATGGTCGGCAGTTTCCAAATCGTTTTTTCCCTCTCTAATAGTCATGGCTGGCAGTTTCCAAATCGTGTTTTCCCTCTCCAACAGTCATGGCCGGCAGCTCTTGAGGTTTTCTCTTTGTTGGTTTTCATTGTTTCTTTCTTCACCTAGCTTGTGAATAATTCCTACCGCACTTAGGATTTTCTTCGAATAGCCTCAATTCATCAAAACAGCAGTACCACCGTTCAGCCCTTTCTATAATCGGTTGCTGCCTATCATCACACCACATTCATGGTTTCACAAATTGTCATCAATTCTAAGTTCCATCCAAGTTTAATTCATCATCTACAACTTACTTCTATCCAACAAGCATTAAAATTACCAAAAGTTCTTCATTTCCCTTCCCTACCCGAACCTGTTCTGCTTCTTTTTAATTTTCTTTTAATTCAATCCAAGGTCCAAAACATATCATCCATGGATAAACAAATGAAAAACCATAGCTGGAAGCAATCGAAACATCACTAATTCATACCTTTCAGCCATGACCGAAACTGTACAGCCACCCAAAACCAATTTTGTTTCTTCACGTCAGCCTCTCTTTTTCTGGGTTTAAGCTGCTCTTAAGGTGGGAAACAGAATTTATGAAGGATGATTGGTGTTTTGGTGATGAAACATGGTGAACTTATGGGTAAACAGAGAGGAAAATGGTGAAACAGAGCAGAAAAATGGTGAATTGGTGGGGCAAAACATGAAACAAAGCAGAAAAATGGTGAACCGGTACTGAATGGCTGACGAGGATGACCCCTTTCTCTGCTATATTTTATCACTTTAATAATATTTTATTCATATGTAAAAATCTAACATGATAAAAATATTAAATTACCCTTCTAAAAATCATTTATTTCCACCCATACCATTGAAGCATTTTATTATTTTCAATTTTCAGATTTTTAATTTCATTTTTAATTAAATTTAATTTGTTTAAATCAATTATATCAATCTTTGATCATTTTGACCAATCCTTATGTTAAATGATCATAATGCCTTTATATAATTTCAATATTTTTATTTATGTCCTATTATTTATTTAATAAATTAAATTCAAATTTAATATTCTATTTTTATTATTTTCTATAAATTCAAGTCAAACCTAGTCAATTATTGACTTCCGAAATGATTTGACAGGTGTGGGTAGTGAAATTATCAAACAACCCCTTATTAAAGTTTTTTACTTAATTTGCGTAATTCAGTTCATAGGCTGGATCCTTGTGGAACATCTTTACGCGAAGATTATCCTATAACAGTCTGTGGGTTCAAAGTCAATTTGGTTTGACCGTTATTTAGAAAAGTCTTCTGGGATATGGACACGATCATCATTTTCGAATTTGTTTCTAGCTTTTCAAAATACACACAAACAAGGTGATTTTGAGATGCAGATGCTTGCTATATTCATGTTTCACCTCAAATATCATAATTCCAGGATCTCACTTCAATATAGATAGTGAAAGTCCTGGTAAGGCCCTCATCGAGTACCTCTCTGAACCTTATCAAACAGACTCTTCATTAAATATTTTAAAAATAAATTTTCTCTTTTAAATTCCTACAGTCTACAGCTTATTTCAAATATAAGAAAATTGGGGTCCTCACAATCATATGCATCATCTACTCATCCAATGCAGCCATGAACAAGGGATTAAAGAGCATAAAACCAATGCTAGAATTTTACTTGTACAGGAACCAATTCTGCCAACCATGAAACAGCCCATGTGATAATCGCTAATTTTATAAATTTAATATTAAATATTTGTAAATTTAATATTAAAACTAATAAATAAGCTAAAGAAAATAAATGAATTTTTCTAAGAGATAGAAATATTTGGAAATTCGAAAGTTGATGAAGTAATGAATTTGAGATTTCGGAAATAGAAAATTTAATGTGGATATTAAGAAAATACAAATTAAAGAAATAAAAAAGTGTATATTTATATAATTATAAAATTATATTATATAAATATATTTTAAATGTTAAAGAAATAAAAATGTGTATATTTATATATTTATATTATTAGATTATATAAATATATTTTTATATGTTTTTATATAAGTACATATGTATAAATAAGAAATATAGTATATATATTATACATTGATATATATACTATTTTATATTATAAATAAATACATATGTATATTATTATACATTAATATATAAATATATATGAAATATATATACATATTTTTTAAATTAAAATGTATAGGTATATATATATATAAATTATAAATACATATATATATCTCTGTATATGGAAATATAGTATATTTATATATGTATAAATATAATTATATTTTGTGTTTATATATATTTATAAATATAAATATATATAAATAAAATTAAAAAAAAAGTAAAATAAAATAAAGAAATGGGGTCGGGATCTACCCGACCCCTGTTATTTTGTTAAGGGAGATAGAAGAGAACTCAAAGGAACTACGTGCTACACAGATTCTTTAGAACTGTAGGAGCCACCTCTAGAGTCCTTTGAAAGCTAAGTGCTACACGAGTTTCGATGAACCATTAGGAAACGTATGCCATAAAAGCCAATTCGAGTAAAACTCACTCCTTTGTACCGTGTGAGCCACTTCTGTAGAACTCAAAGGAACTATGTGCTACGCAGCTTTCTTTGTGATCTACGGGAGCCACCTCTAGATTCCTTTGAGAGCTAAGTGCTGCATGTATACTGATGAAACATCAGAAAGCATGCACCATAGAGGCAAATCCGAGTAAAACTCACTTCTTTGTATCGTGTGAGCCACCTCTAGAGAACTCAAAGGAACTACATCCTACGCAGCTTTCTTTGTGAACTGCGGGAGCCACCTCTAGAGTCCTTTGAGAGCTAAGTGCGGCACGTATACTGATGAAACATCAGAAAGCATGCGCCATAGAGGCAAGTACAAGTAAAACTCATTCCTTTGTACCGTGTGAGCCACCTCTAGAGAACTTAAAGGAACTACGTGCTACGCAGCTTTCTTCGTGAACTGTGAGAGTCACCTCTAGAGTCCTTTGAGAGCTAAGTGTTGCACGTGTATCGATGAACCATTAGGAAATGTACGCCATAAAGGCCAATCCGAGTAAAAACTCATTCCTTTGTACCGTGTGAGCCACCTTTAGAGAACTCAAAGGAACTACGTGCTACGCAGCTTTCTTCATAAACTGTGGGAGCCACCTCTAGAGTCCTTTGAGAGCTAAGTGCTGCACGTGTATCGATGAACCATTAGGAAAAGTACACCATAAAGGCCAATTCGAGTAAAACTCACTCTTTTGTACTGTGTGAGCCACTTCTAGAGAACTCAAAGGAACTACGTGCTACACAGCTTCTTCGTGAACTATGGGAGCTACCTCTAGAGTCCTTGGAGAGCTAAGTGCTGCACGTGTATCGATAAATCATGGGAATTCATATGCTAATGAGACAATGGATAAACAATGGTGGTCTTGTGATGTGGTAAATATCGTTTGATAAGATGGATATTATACATACGACAATGATTTGGAATAATTGTCGAATCTTACATATATTATGCTAAAGTATCATGTACTATTCGAAATTTTTGTTTATTTCACGTTCAACTATATCGATAAAAGAAATGAAAAGAATGATATTGTGAGAGTTGAAGATGTGAAGAAAAGTATGAATGAGCCTATATGATCTATTATAGATTGAGAGTTAGTAGCTAATCTTGACATAGTGCATACATGTTATTTTATGGAGTTCATGCATGTATGATCATATTTTACGACATGAGCCTAGTCTGTATTTATTTAAGCTACTTAGTGAGTCGTGGATTTGCTCACCCCCTTAAATTTAACATCTACAGATCATACGGGTTGATATCTAGCTCAGGCTTCATATAGGCTCTCTTGGGAACTGTACCTAGCTGTGGTACTCGTCTACGTTCTCCGAGCCTTGCTTTTGTGCTGTTGAGGTATACAATGGTATATCATTTTGATAATTACACAAACTTTATTTTCGCAGTACTAGGAAGAAATATGGGATGTAACTTTGGATCGCACTAGATTATTATGTAAGTTTATGTGATTATCGAGTACGATCCGAGATTAGATAAATATTTTGAAGTATGTATAAAAATGCAAAATGTGGAATTTCTAGTGAAATGAATCTTGAGAAATATGAGATGCGTGATTGTGTGAATTGTGGGAAACAAAAGCTGGCTGTTTTGTGAAATCAAAATGTATTTTAATGTAGGTGATTTTTACTGGGGAAAGTGATAAAATACAAATGGGAGGTTTTCGACCCATTTCTTTTGGGATAAGTGAATATGAAGCTAAAATAGTTATATTCACCTTGAGATTTATAATATAGCCAAAGAAATAATATTATTAAGGCAAGATTTAGTTTAGTTACTACACTAAAATTGAATACAAACCATAAATAGAAAAAAAATTTAGTTCTAAATTTTCTAAAGGAAATAAGATAAGTGTGAAGTGGACATCATGGCCTTCGGGTCGTGAGAGGTTTTAGGCTGATCTATGGGGATGGTTAGGAAGCTCTTAAGGTGAGGAACAATCTTTATTAAGGAACCTAAGTGAGTTGATGAAGGGAAGAGAGGGTTTCACTAGGCCAACGTGAAGTATACTTGGAGAAAATAGGGGAGACGTTTGTTGCAGCAAAAATAGGCTGAAAAAGATGATAGAAAATTATAGAATGGGTTGTGTTGTCTTCATTTTATTGGTCTTTAATTATGTTTTTAATTTATAAAATATGATATAATTCCAAAAGGTTTAAAATGCCCATTTAATTTTTCAATATTTTCCATTTTGCCACTACATAGTGTTCTGACTTTCCAGGTCAAAATTTTGAATTTCTATTTTTATTTATTTTATTTATTTTTTTTAAGTCAAATTAGTCAAAGATTGACCAATGTTGACCAGCCCTCGAGAAAAGACTATTTTACCTTTACTTAATCCTATTATTTCCATTCCTATCCAATTAATATTTTATTATTTTTAATTTTTAATTTCTGATTTTATATTTTATTTTTATTATTTTTCATATATTTAGGTCAAATATGGTCAAAAGTTGACTCTCAAGGTGGTTTGACATAGTATGGGTAGTGAAATTACTAAACTACCCCTAAACAAATGATTTTCGTTTCGTTCACGTTGTTTTAGCATTTTCGCATAATTTAGTTCACAAGCTGTATCCACATGAAACTTCTTTACGCGAGGATTCTCCTACAACAATCTGCATGTCCAAAGTCAATTTGGTTTAACCATTATTCAAAAAAATCTTTCCAGTTTATAGACACGATCGTTATTTTTAAATTTGTTGCACGTAAACAGAGGTACACTTAAGAAAAAGAATTAGGAAAATTGATTTTCTTACCAGTTATGCATCTTGAGTCCACAATTCACAATTTGCCACTTCGAAACCCATTAGAGCTACAGTTTGTGCTGTGTGACCCACTTGGTAGATTTATCGACTCTTGTAAAATCCATGAAAATTAATCATTATAATTTAACTTAATATATTAACTTAGCATTTTAGATAGTTGTAGGGAAAAGTTAGAGAAATTAGGGATCACACATCCTCCCTACCTTTTGAAATTTGGTCCTCTAAATTTAATATCGGGCACTACTTGTACAGCTCCAAATACTTGTCTTTCATTAAACTCTCTAACTCCCATGTGGCTTCTTCTATAGTGTGATATTGCCAGAGAATTTTGACCAATGGAATTATCTTCTTTCTCAACACTTTCTCCTTTCTATCCAAAATCCAGATCAGCTTTTCCACATAGCTCATATCTTTACGAATCTCCAAAGGCTGATACTCTATGACGAGATGGATCTAGGTGATACCTTCGAAGCATCGATACATGGAAGACATTGTGCACTCCAAATAGCTCCGGTGGTAATGCCAATCTATAGGCTACATCTTTCACGCGCTCTAATATTTCAAATGGCCCGATTTATCGAGGACTGAGTTTACCCTTCCTGCCAAATCTCATGATCCCCTTAGATGGAGAAACCTTTAGAAATATTGAGACCCCAACAGCAAATTCTAGTGGCCTTTGTCTGGTGTCCGCATAGCTCTTTTTTCAACTCTGAGCTGTCTTAAGTCTTTAGCAAATCAACCTGGCATCTTCAGAAGCTTGCTCAACAAGATCTAGAGCCAAGAGCTTGCGCTCACCCACTTCTTCCCAACCTACTGGTGATTGACACCTTCTACCATACAAAGCTTCATATGGTGCCATCCTGATACTTAAATGATAGTTGTTATTGTATGCAAACTCAGCTAATGGCAGATGATCGTCTCAGGAGCCTTTGAAATCCAAAGCATAGGCTCTTAGCATATCCTTGAGCGTCTGGATGGTGCGTTCGGACTGACCGAGAGTCAAGTAGAAGAGAAAAGGACCTCTCAATGTGTTATGAATGTAATGAACTGGGTCACACTAAGCTAGATTGCCCCTTACTTAGGAAAGAAAGGATAGGAAACCTAGGAAGAAAGCATTTGTGGCTGCATGGAGCAATAGTGATAGCTCCAATGAGGATAATAATGTGACACCCCCGTCACTACATCTTACCATTTAACTTTTTCCTATTTCCACTTAACTTGATTAGATTTGCTTGTCAATGTCAATCATTCTTTTCTTTCTTAAGCTTAATATCTAACAGCTCAATATGAATAATTCAATTTCAATAAAACAGACTAATGATACATGTATATATGTATCATCCGTTTCCACAGGATCTCTTACATCATCTTAACTTAAATCCCCGACATCTTATATACATTAATGTTAGTTGTACTGTACCATAGCTGAATTACAATTTACTTTGCATGATCACATAAGTATACCTTCTATACTACTTGGGAAGTGTCTCTCAAAGGTAAACTTTCAAGATCCACTCGTAGGCTCTTCTATCGAGAGCGAGGGATTACTTCAGATAGTCTGTATGAAAAATGTTCGTAAAAGGGTGAGTTTACGCTCAGTAAGAAAAATATGTAAAAGAGCGTACTATGCCTCTATATGCAGTTTTTCCTACTTGGCTCTATAATGTCATGTAAAGCATTATAAAGCATATTCATATACTTTCATCAAATATAGAAAGTTCATAATAGCATATGCTTATAAATCAAGTAAATCAAGTGCTTCTTTAAAGTAGCATATGCAAACACCCATCGTATATTTCTTTTAAATCATCATGGAAAACATACGTCATATACTTCATTCAAAACATACTTCAAGTACTTCTTTCAAATATCATTTACATACATACATACTTCTCTTAAAACATCTTATACTTTCTTGAAATCATACATCATATACTTCTTTTAAAACTTCTTATACAAGTACACCAAGTACTTTCGATTTCTTTATTCTTTGAAATCGCATATACATATAGTTTTGATAACATAAAAACTATTTGTACTTTTATGGAGTTATGCACTGCATCATCATCATCATGTGGCGTACCCCATAGGGCCAGGAATCCTCCCTTAGCCAAACATGTAATATAGACAGATTGGCCAACTGTTGGTGGCTACAGTTAACACTAGTCAGGTGTCCTTCTGTAGCGATTGAGGCTTGACTTATGGTTCCTCAGCCCATAACATACATCATTTCAGGACTTGATCAGAGCCCCTACTAGAAACATGAAAGTGCATAATCTCAAAACATATGCCATATAGCTTCTTGCCATGACATTTCATACTTTCTGAAAATAGGTTTGAAAACCTCTTTTCAAAACAGGGCAGTCGACTGGCCTCATAGGGCAGTCGGCTGCTGCTTCATACTTTCATTTGTCGAAATTATTTTCATTTAAAATTTCGATATTTTCATCTTTGAAAACATATAAGGGCAGTCGACTGGTCCATATAGCAGTCGACTAGTTTTCAAACAGAATGCTTCTAAGAAATAGCAGTCGACTGGTCATATAGGCAATCGGCTGGTTTTGAAACAGAATGCATTTTGGCAAATAGCAGTCGACTGTCCCATATAGCAGTCGACTTGTTTTCAAACAGAATGCATTTTTGGCAAATAGCAGTCGACTGTCCCATATAGCAGTCGACTGGTTTTCAAACAGAATGCATTTTTAGCAAATAGCAGTCGACTGGTCATATAGGCAGTCGGCTGGTTTTGAAATAGAATGCATTTTGGTAAATAGCAGTCGACTGTCCCATATACCAATCGACTGGTTTGAAACAGAATGCATTTTTGGCAAATAGCAGTCGACTGTCCCATATAGCAGTCGACTGGTTTGAAACAGAATGCTTCTGGGTAAATAGCAGTCGACTGGTTTGAGTCGGTTTTCGAAAAACGGCGTTTTGGTTGTCTCTAGGTAGTCGACTTCCCTTTATGGCAGTCGGCTGCCCTAGCCTAATTGGTACTAGGAGACAAGTCCGAAAATGTCATTTTTCCTGCATGAAATCAGCTGGTGTTTCTTTCCAAACCACATATAAACATCATAAAACATGCGGACATAGCCGCCTTATGTCCGTTACGTAAATTTCTTACCTCGATTACTTTTGAGAACATGAAATCACTTGGTTCGCCAACCCTAACCTTTTTCTTCTTCAAATCTGAAATCATCATATCAAAGCAAACCTTTAAGAATTTTCCATAAACATGTTATACTAATTCAGTACAACACCATACCATGAACATAATTGAACAAATCATCTTCTTCTCTTACCTTTTGCTAGTGACCAAAATCTCAAACTTTGAGATCTCCTCCAATACTTGGATTCAATCTACCAAACTTCGGATATCACTTAGTCTAGTGACAAGGATCAATTTTCGTTCAACTAGCTTAACGATTTGGTTACTAAATAAGAGTGTTTATCAAGGGGAGTAGGAATGGAAGCTTATGGAAACTTGGAGAAATGGAGAGAACGAGAGGGAGAGGGCTGGAAAGAGTGGCTGACGTTGGTGATGGCTAATGGGGATGATTCATCAAGTTTCATTTAATGCTTCTTTATCACTTAATCATCTCATCCAAATCTCAGCCATTAACATTTGACCATTAATTCTCTTCTCTTTATCATATGACACATGTCTATTTTAATTACATTAAATGTCTGATATTTTAATTCTCTTTTTCTTCCATTCTCATATCAGTCACCTATATCATTTAACTACATAAAATTCTGATATCTAATTTATCATCATCCAATTAAATCCTTTCATCTTAACCTTTAACCATTATTATTTGACCATTCATTTAATTGGTCTCCTTTCTTCCATATAACACTTGTCTTTGCTTACACAATTTTCTGATATTAATTCTTTTCTCATACCTCAATTATTTTCCTGATGTCCATTAAATTCCTTGACTATTTGACTTTCCATTTCATTACTTCTTCCATGTTCCATACATCATTTACACTTCATAATTCTCCTATCTATTTACTTCATTTAAGCCAAAATACTTCATAATTATGGAGTAAGTACATGCAATTGGGGGATTTCACAAATAAAGATGATGAGTTAGCCTATTCTTGCTTTATGGCCATTAGTGATGATAAGGCTAATTTTAGTTCTAGTGAAGATAATGATTATACCTTTAGTGAACTACAAAATGCCTTTAATGAACTAGCAAATGAATTTAAATGCATGAACTTCAAATATAAAAAGATTATTGCTAAATTGAAAATAGAAAATGAAATGTTATTAAATGCTAAGCTAGAATTAGAAAAGAAATTAAAAGAAGCCAACTTAGAGATAAATGAGTTGAATAAAAAGAACTTAAATTTGTATAACTCATTTTCTAGGTTTTACATGGGTCAACAAAAGCTAGATCACATGCTTGAGACCCAAAGACCTTCTTTGACAAAGATGGGTTAGGATATAATGCAATACATAAGGAAACTCATTTTAAAAATTTCCTAGTGAGCAAAAATTCTATGCATGATACATCTCTCATATGCTCACTATGCAATAGGATAGGCCACACCTCACTAGCATGCACATGTAGAAAAACTACATTTAGAGGAAGAGTAGTTAAAAAAATGTGGGTGCCAAAGCATGCTGTAAACAGTGATGAATTTAGTTTAAAATGGATCCCTAAAGGATCAAAAATTGTTTACACTATCTCTCATGGACCCAAGAAAATTTGGGTACCAAAACATGCATACATTTGTTTGGTATAAGAGTGTTAGAGCATGGAATTACAATGGAACAATGGAGTTTGAATGATCAACACATCTTCATGGAGTTTGCTTGTGCCAATAAGAAAGAGAAAGAGCTTAGGAATCCATTCTTAGCAAGGTGACAACAACTTCTCAAAGAATGGTTAATGGTGGATCCAACAAATCATGACAAAGCACTCTCAAGCAAAGGAGTTTTGTAAGCTTATTACCTCTTAAATTTTTATTTGATTAAATTATTTGTGCCTTGATGATATGGTAGTTGATGATCTTTGATGCTTTATGAGTTGAATGAATCAATAATAAGCATGATAAATGATCTTTGATTACTTGATGAATAGTTCTTGAGGCATTAAATGATTGAATGAAAAGCATTTATGATGATTTTGAAATGATTATTGGATTTCTGTAAGTTGAGCAAGTATGCAATGTGTTGATAATATATTTTCTTGCTCCAAAAATGTCAAATATGTCATTCATGCAAAATACCGTGTCATGAGCATCAATGAGAAATATGCATGTTAGAAATTATGGCATGATGCTCACAAGTTGGATGATTTGATGATATATGTGCTTAAAATCTATGTGAACGTGTTTGTTTTGACATATTTGTGTTTTCCAATGCATTGGTTTAGAAAAAATATGCATAACTCTTAAAATGATCTCCTTTGTAACCAAAAATGCATTTTATGGTGCACATTCTTCCAAAATTGCAAAATCTATTGTTAAATGGTTTTTCATTCATACAAGTCCAAAATCATGTTACACACACGTTTAAATTTTATTTGGACTTAAAATACTCAAAAACTAAGTTTTGACACCTCAAAAGTTAAATTTTCTGTCAAAATTCTGTAGAAACTGGATGAGGGATCATTCCCTCCACATGTAGAATCGATCCCTTTGGAAAAAATGCAGAAAATCTACATTCTAAAATTAAAGGATCGATCCCCTTACTCTAGGGATCGATCTAGGCAAAATACGCCTATTTCAGGGTTTTAAGCAAAAACTGAGGAGTTTTCTTATTTTTCTTGATATCTTCTTTCTTCTCAATTTAAAATTCATTGTTTTAACCTCATTTTGATGATTCTTACAATATGAAAAATCATTTTTCATTGATATCATGCCTCAACTTCAACAATTTGTATTATTTTCAACAATTAATATCATTTTCTTGAACTTAAAAGTGCAAATTCATTTTTCTTATTAAAGACATTCATGAATTGCATAAATATTGAAATAATCTTGAAATATATTTTCAATGAATGCTTAAATGTTATTTTAAGAATTATTTCAAGAATTTATGGATATATTTGAGTTTTTGATGAACATGATAGATAATGATTTCTTTTGTTCATCTTAGTCAAGCATGCTTAAAGGATTATATCTCATAGCTTGACTCACATATTCCCATTAGGCATCATGATATATTTTTGGTGGAATATAAAAAATTAAAGGTCAATATATATATGCTTGAAGATAAAATGATCATAACTTGACCTTAAGGATAAAATTCAAACATGAATTAGGTAAATGAAATACATGAGTGCCTAACACATTACCTAGAGTCATAATTATCATTGGCCTACAATTTGTGATGATAAATGGATCTTATGCATGAAAATTTATCATCCATGAACTTAGATTTTTCTTATGGCCAAATTTTTAAAGAACTTGGGCTTTAATGACAATGCCAACATTCAAAGATAAATGCAAACTTGAACAAATGCACCTTGATTGATATCCATGCATTTATTCTTGATTGTTTTGATGTTGAACTTACATGCTTGCTTGAGTTGACTCAATAATCATGCCTATAAAATGAGAATAGTTGTTTTCATGATATTATGTGCTTGACCTAACTCATAGATTATGGCCTTTATTGTTAAAATATACTTCAACATAATATTGATTCACTTAGGTAAAGTTATTTTAGTTACAATAGCATATACCCTCTAGAACCTTAAATGTTGAAAACAATTAGGGATATGGCTATTTTATGATTAAGAAGCAAATCTTGAACCTTTCCTTACTCATAATTGGTTAAGGATTTGAACTGGAAAATGAGCATAGGATTTTTGTGTCTATAACTATGGAAGAAAATGTGTGTTTGAATGTTATAAATTTTTTATTCTTCCATATAATTAGATTTGTGCTTATGAATATGGATTAATACTTTATGATAGTATGCCAATGTTTAATTAATCCATATCCATGTTTAATGGTGTGTGTGATTGTATGCTTACATGCTTGACATGATTATTCACTAAGCACACTACACATAACAATTAGCATCATGCAAAATGTCTAAGTCAACCATTGGTAACAATTGGTATAAGCTTTAAATTGATAATTCTTCTTTTGCTCTTTAGATTGAAATGACAAATAGAGAAGAATTCATTTAAGACACTTTTGCATGAGACACTTGTGTGCTAGAATTTGTGGTTTATTGACATATGTATTAATTCTATGCACACTATCTCTTGAAAATGATTGATGAGCTCATGCATATAATATGTCATCTAACTTTAGCTTATAATCATGATATATTATTATGCACCTTAGTTCGATCTTAGAGAACAATGGATATACTTAGGTGCTTGATAGAATTGAAATAAGCAATTTATAGGACTTAGTAGATAATTTATTGTAACATCTCGAATCTATAGTAAATCACATATTTTACTCTTATTCACACATTTTTACCGGTTGGGCTGTCTGTGATGCTTAACATTCTATTAACCCTTTAAGAAATAAATGGTACTTTCATTTCAGTACCAAAATAGAAATATGAATACCTCATAATTTTTGAGATCACCTACATTCCCTTTTTACTCAAAATAGTACTGTACAATTTTATTGAATATATAAAAGAATATAATGTACCTTCGATATCGTATACTGCTGACTCTAGCAGCCAATAACTCTGGAAGGTAAATCTTTTAATCCAAATCAATAACCTATGGAGTGGAAATAAGGGGGTGAGCGACAACGTGCTCAGTAAAGAAGTTGTATGCTGCTTTATAAAACCAAAACTATATACCACAAAATGTTTATTTTCCCTAACAGCATACCCATAGGAAAACAGTGGATATAGTGAACAGTCTTTAATATCCAAATCACTCGCTAAACAGTTTACGATATAGTATAGTAAACAATGAACAGTAAACAGGAATCAGCAAATCCATTCAGTAAACAGAAATCAGTAAGTTGAGACTAGGCATCACCCTACAATTAAATCATCCTATCATCGTTCCCACAGGAACACAAGCCGTCTGCTTTGGAGTGCACCCGTAGGCCATTGCCCCTCACGGCTTTCTCGGAGTGTGCCCTTAGGCCAAAACTCCAATTTGCGTCCCCACTGGGATTCAGCTAGATCAATAGCACTAATCAGCCACGTGAATAGTAATGCATGAAACTCGGGGCCCAAAGTCTCAAAAATCAATTTATATCTCATAAAGAACCCTTAAGGAATATTTCACATATTTCATCATTTCTTTAAAATGATTATTTTCCAAAAAGGTATTATTTTTCTGTTTACAAAACACAGTAAAAATAGCCAGTAATTTCACCATTTTTCGTATGAGAAAAACACAAGTTAAATCGGCTCTCCCCTTATCAGCTCACCCATCGCAGTGGATTGAACTCACATGTTTTCATTCGCCCATATGGCGAACTAACATGACCCACTGTGGCTCTCACACCGAGTTGAACTGGAGGGTCGCCCACAAAATATTTCTCTTTAAAAAAAACAAGGGATCGCCCACTGTTGGCTCACCTAGAATTATATCAAAGGGGTCGCCTCTCTTTGGCTCGCCCGGAATTTATTAAAACAAGGGTCGCCGTTCTTTGGCTTGCCCAGAATTCAAAACAGTTTATCAAACTAATGCATGTCTCAAACCAAATTCTTTTCTCAATATTTTTATAACATTTTTTTCCACAGGACATGCATTTCACTTCACATACTACTCCCTTACTTGGTCTTACGAAGCCTAGCTTCCCAATCGCCTTTACTGAGTCCTCAATTCCCGGCCATCTTTTGAAGTTGAGCTTCCTGGTTACGTTTACCGTATTCCGTTAACTCAAGCTGCAAAATAATTTTCTCGAAAATTATTAATAATTTTCTTCTTATTTTTAAACCACTAAAATTCATAGAATGTAGCCACTAACTTCATGTTATGAGTACAACCAGTATGAATTATACTGGTGTTAAGACTTAATTTGTCTCTTCTAGCTTCTTTCTTGGTTTCAATTTCACCAACCAATCTCTTTTAATTTCTAGAATTATTCTATAATAAAATCCTCAATTTTCAGCATATTTTTATACCTCCAATTTGTCATGGACGAAAATCATCTTTGGCCACTTTCATTGACTTTCTAATTTTTCATTCCATCTTCTTGATTCCCATTTAATACTTCTTGTCTACATGAACCCCTCTTACCATTTCTTTGCATGAAGTCTTAAATGCCTCTTTTTTTCCATGTTCAACCGTAGGTTTCCTCAACAGTCAAAGTTCTCTTTTCAACCTACTTCAATTCTAAGCTTCTTCTTCCATCATATCTAGTTTCCTTTAATGATTTTACATCATCAAACTACAATTTCAGCTCAATTTCATTTTATTCTTCATCTACTTCAAGATATGAATTTATTCTATTTCTATGATCTAACAAGAATAAATCAAAAGCAAGACTATAATCATGCTTCTCATGCTTGAAATCATAGAATTATATCATTCAATATCAAGAAACCATTAAATCTCACCTTGACCGATTTGTGCTTCCAAAACAAAATTTGTTTTCTGTTTTGTTCCTTCTCATGTCAGCACCTTTAAAATTGTTTCTTGATTAATTCTAAGATGTAGCTAAAGTTTAAGGATGAAGCTTAAGAATTAAGGTTTTCCCATTTATAAAATTTGCTGAATTTCTTTCTTGGTTGGACATAAGCTGAAACAGAACCAAAATATGGGAATTCACCTCTACCTCTCGTATACATCAGTATTCGGTGATGAAGAAGGTGTTTTGCCGAGCCTTCTTGCTTCTTTATTTTTCTCTTTATATCCAAGACAACCAATACCAAAAATCCACCTAGCATCTTATCATATTTCTTCATCATTTCATGCATTAAACTTCATTTAATGGCTGAAAAAAAACTGCAGCTCAAGGTGGGGTGAAAGTCCTCCATTTTACACTTCCTTTACTTCTTTATTGCCTTTGTCTATACTTCAACAATTAAGACTCTAGCCATGTCAAACTTCAATTAATTCCATGTCTTTTTATACTATATTTCCTTAATATTTTTGCTAATAAAGTCATGTTTCGGTAGCCTTTAAAAAAGGCTGAAGGGAAACGTATCAAAGCAGCAAATTGGAGTGGACTTCTGTTGACCATTCAGTTTATCCTTGTTTTTCACTCTTTCTTTGCTTTATTTTAACCAATAGCAATTATAATATAAAGTATTCTTTATAACTTTATTCTTAGACTTCATTTCTACTTATTTTACATTACAAAAACCAAGTCTTTATCAGCTATTTTATGTCCAAATCGATCGGTACACAAAGATAGATCAAGTGGCGTTGAAGTCCACTTGTAGCCTCCTTTCTTGACTTTCTTCATACTTCTTTTTTCAAAGCTTCCACTAATGAGCTTCTAGGTCTTCATTTTATGTGTTAATTTGACTTTATTATATATTATTTTATCCATGAAACCATTTTTTTCTTTTCTTGCATTTGTTTCCAGCCGAACACCAAGTGCAAAACAATTGTTAGCGTGAATGGCTGCATATTTTGACTCTTCTTTGTTCTTCTTTTGCATGCTTATCAGCCATAAAATTCCATTATGTATATCTTATTTTATATTATATTTTATGCTTTAAATTTATGGTTGATTTTCTTTATAATTTTTCCAAGTTTGAGCAGCAAAAATCCATAGCAAGGTGACGTGAATGCTGTCCAATTTCTGCGCAACTTGTTAATTCTTCTAGCTTACTTCTTTAATATATATCTCCTTCTTATACACCATACAATATTAAATTTTTTAAAATTCCATAATGTAAAGTGGAATTTCATCTTCAATATTTATTTTATTCCACAAATTAATTTATTTCGGTTACAATCGTGTACAATATGATGTACAACATATAAAAAATCGGGTCTCACATTTCTCCCCTCCTTAAGAAATTTGGTCCTCCAAATTTAACCCAGACCTGTCACTAAAAGAGCTCTGAATACTTCTCATGCATAAGGCTCTCTAACTTCCATGTAGCCTCCTCCTTAGTATGATACTGCAAAGCACCTTAACCAAAGGAATGGTCTTAGATCGCAATACCTTATCCTTCCTATCCAAGATCCTTACCAGTTTCTCAACGTAACTCATGTCCTCTCTGATCTTCAGTGGCTCATGTCGAATTACGTGAGAGGGATCTGGATGATACTTTCTCAGCATTGAGATGTGGAATACATTATGCACTCCTAACAGCTCTACTGATAGTGCTAACCGATATGTCACATCTCTTATTCACTATAAGATCTTTTAAGATCCATTGCATCGGGGACTCGAGTTTCCTCTTTTCTTTTCAAATTTCATTATGCCTTTGGACGGCGAGACCTTTAAAATACATAATTTCCCGAATATATCAGGAAATCTATTCGACCAAGTCGAAAATGAATTACGGTCTCCCATCTTCCCATGCTATCATGGATTACATCGTCTGCTATATAACCTCGTAAGGTGCTATGTCGATACTCGCCCATTGGCTATTATCATAAGCAAACTTTGCCAGGGTAGAGGATTGTCCCAAGAGCCTATCAAATCAACTGCACACGCTCACAACATATCCTCGAGCGTCTATATCATACGCTCGGACTGTCCATCTATCTACGGAAGAACTACTGTGCAAAAACTCAATCGAGATCCCATGGCCTCCTAAAATCTCTCTCATAATGAGACGTGAGGCGGGACTCCTTGTTAAATGTGATGCTCCCTGGAACACCATATACCCTCATCATTTTCCTAACATATTAATCAGCCAAGGCACTAATTAGATTAGTAATTTCCATAGCCAAGAAATTAGCAGACTTAGTCAATATATCCATAATTATCCAGATAGCATTATGCCCTTTTATGGGTAATTCAATTTTCACTTAGTTTAGGAAGTACCACCAATATAGGTATTTTTCTTCCTTATCATATTTTTAACTTTTAATTAATCTCGTCTCTAAGATGAGACTGCTAGATTCGAATTTTCTTTAAGAGCCTCGCCCATCTCTTCAGGCCGCCAGCGAGCATCCCCTTGGTGCTCTCCCACGCCCTAGGTTTACTCTTATAAGTGAGTCAGCGACCACATAGTTTGACCGCACCTCAGAACATATTGTCCACTATTAGGCGATCGCCCAACTCGTGGGTCGCCCATCACTGATCGTCCCAAAGGTCTTGAAGAACTCATGCTTAATTCCCTTGAGCACGTTTCCTTCTTTCACAATTAATTTAGACTCCCTCAAATCATTTATCATCTCATTCGGTGCTAAGTCGATAATGATTTGGTGTCTATCATTAGACAATTTTAATCAATCATATGTAATTGTCCCAGTAGCCTTTTTAAATGCAATACACTCGCTTTCAATATATCCTTAAGCGTCCACACAATGCGCTCGAATATCTATATCAATAAGAGGTGGTGCTAATAGTAAATTTGAAATCCCAAGGCCTGTTGCTACTCTCTCAAAGCATGGGGCCAATCAGGGATCCCTATCACATGTATTCGCTCAATAGAACTTTACATACCTTTTCACCATTTCACAGATATATTTATCGACTAAGGCATTCAAGAGATCAAGAACTTGATGATGTAGAAGTGAAACAATTTGGTCATTCAACCCATAGTCACTTTTATAACATCATGATTCTTCCAAATTCTTTACTATCCCACAACCATCATTTCACAATGAAGCTTGGCTACACTTTATTGGCAGACCTTACTATTAATCATCAATTATAGTAATTGAGACATTAGGTAATAATTTCCCTGACATCTCTTTTCATATTTAGTTATCATTACATCTCTTATTCTCATGGTACCTATAATATCACTTAATGGTGTAATGTACCTGAGGATGTAATTTTTTCACAATCAACTCCTGTAATGGAAATTTGTCAAATTACCAATTCCGTCTCCACATTATTTATGCCATTTCACATTTCCAATATATACATCCATTTACATGATTGTCAGTAATGCATTTATTTACTCCTCTGAGTATAACAAAATTTCATTTGTCCCTCTAGCTCGATCTTAAATCTAGCCGTGACACTATGATAGTCAGAGGAATCACATTCAATCTTGATTTGGGAACTACCTATAACTCATGTTCCCTTATCATCATATGATTTATCTTCTTAATGCATTTTCATATTTTCACACTTATCACTCTAATTGATTGTCCAAGTGGTATAGTACTCTTCCGTTAAAACCTTTTTAACATTTTTGAATACTATACTCATACATATTCATCCACTCCCATTTAATTTTCTCACATCATGTACCATATCAGTAAAGCAACTGATTCTACAACTTCTCTATTTAAATAAATCAATATTCACTTTATCATTTGAGACCACCCGTCTCTAATAGTGCTCGAATTCAGTTAAAACTCATATTTACTGAGCTTAACATTCAAATTTTTTTTTTCTAGAAATTGGTGGAATTATTCAAGGATGCTGCTTATATTCTTTAAACAATTATACATATTCACATCTCGTGGTTTCATGCTATTATAATTTATCCGTATGTGATTTCATTAATTCCACATACGTCACACGATATTTCATATATCTCTTAAGTACCACGAAGGAATCGTAGGAGTTATATCGAGTTCTGAACATCATCTTACGAATGCATGTCTATAAGCTTTTTATCCAATCACATCTTGTTCAGAGATTGGTCTTAAAACTCCATGTATATCATTAAATGGATCGATTAAAATATCAATCCTGAACAAATGAATATCCATTTTCGGTAACAACATTATTGAACATTCAAGATTTAATTCATCATCATTAACTATTCTTATTCTTTCAACCCAACTTATGTGTGCTTTTTTTTCTCAATTACACTAATACAGATGGGTTCTATATTCATTAATCTCTGGAGTAATTTCTTAAGCCCTTCAGATTCTTCCTTCAGATTCTTTTGTGTTCTCTGGTAAGAGCTTAGAAATGGACTTCATATAAATCAAGTCAATAATCTCTCAAATTCACATCACTCTGAAAATTTATTTAGAAATTCATCCAGTAACTTCTCAATCATAATCTCATATCATCTTGGATGTTTCATTATTTACATCACGCAAATCCACTATGTATCCTCACATATACATATCTTTCAAATCATGTAACATATATGTCAATCGATTCACTTATATATGTTTTTACTTCAGAATATACGATTCTGCAAAGCATATCTCAAGGTATTCTGGTTCTATATTTATTTGATTTATACTCATTTGAATAGAAGAACTATTTAGAACCTGAATTAATAACACTGATTTTGAATCATCAATACATAATTCACCTTGTTAATCACACTCCGTAAGTGTTTCTCTTTTTACAATATTAATTAATCCCTAATCAATATACCCCATCTTTTCACCTTTACTTCAGGCCTTAAGAATCCATAACAGGTTCGACTATATCGCAACCTCCCATAACACCCACTCTGGTCGCATTACACATCAAAATATAAGTGGGGCTCACAGTAGGGATCATTAAATATGTAATATGTCCTTTACACCATCAAATACTCTATCACCATCAATCAGTTCCAAATCAATTTAGTCAACCATGATTCAGAGGCATTATTTCAATATAGGGGCATATTCGTCATTTCTCAGTTTATTTCTACCTCTTTAAGATATATTCAAACAGACGATCTTAAGGTCTATATAGTGATGATATCCCATTTCACTCCAATATCATCATTTCAAGGTCTTAGTTCGATTCGGACAGAGAAGTCCTGGTAGGGCCCTCACCGAGTTCCTCTCCGTACCATACCGAACAGACCTCCAGTAAGACCATAAGAGCATCTATTTCATGTCAAATCCTCGTATTACAATCCCTTTTCGTAATCCTTAATTCATAAACTTTCACATCATTTTAAACACTTAACTCAGTTTACAATCACTTGATTCCTTTATACATTCAGACTATACAGTACTATAGGGAATGTTTACTATTCACTTTTCGTTTCAAGCACCACTTGACTTCTGATCAATCCTGCTCTGATACCATTAAATTTGTAACATCCCGAATCTACAGTAAATCACATATTTTACTCTTATTCACACATTTTTACCGGTTGGGCTGTCTGTGATGCTTAACATTCTATTAATCCTTTAAGAAATAAATGGTACTTTCATTTCAGTACCAAAATAGAAATATGAATACCTCATAATTTTTGAGATCACCTATATTCCCTTTTTACTCAAAGTAGTACTGTATAATTTTACTGAATATATAAAAGAATATAATGTACCTTCGATATCGTATATCTGCTGACTCTAGCAGGCGATAACTCTGGAAGGTAAACCTTTTAATCCAAATCAATAACCTGTGGAGTGAAAATAAGGGGGTGAGCGACAACGTGCTCAGTAAAAGAGTTGTATGCTGCTTTATAAAACCAAAACTATATACCACAAAATGTTTATTTTCCCTAACAGCATACCCGTAGGAAAACAATGGATATAGTGAACAGTCTTTATTATCCAAATCACTGGCTAAACAGTTTACGATATAGTATAGTAAACAGTAAACAGGATTCAGCAAATCCTTTTAGTAAACAGAAATCAGCAAGTTAAGACTAGGCATCACCGTACAATTAAATCATGCCATCATTGTTCCCACAGGAACACAAGTCGTCCGCTTTGGGGTGCACCCATAGGCCATCGCCCCTCACGGCTTTCTCGGAGTGTGCCCATAGGCCAAAACTCCAATTCACGTCCCCACTGGGACGCAGCTAAATCTATGGCACTAATCAGCCATGTGAAAAGTAACGCATGAAACTAGAGGCCCAAAGTCTCAAAAATCAATTTATATCTCATAAAGAACCCTTAAGGAATATTTCACATATTTCATCATTCCTTTAAAATGATTGTTTTCCAAAAAAGGTATTATTTTTCTGTTTACAAAACACAGTAAAAATAGCCAGTAATTTCACCATTTTTCATATGAGAAAAACACAAGTTAAATCGGCTCTCCCCTTATCAGCTCGCCCATTATGGCTCGCCCATCGCAGTGGATTGAACTCACATGTTTTCATTCGCCCCTGTGGCGAACTAACATCACCCACTGTGGCTCTCACACCGAGTTGAACTGGGAGGTCGCCCACAAAATATTTCTCTTTAAAAAAAACAAGGGATCGCCCACTGTTGGCTCGCCCAGAATTATATCAAAGGGGTCGCCTCTCTTTGGCTCACCCGGATTTTATTAAAACAAGGGTCGCCTTTCTTTGGCCTGCCCAGAATTCAAAATAGTTTATCAAACTAATGCATGTCTCAAACCAAATCCTTTTCTCAATATTTTTATAACATTTTACTCCACAGGACATGCATTTCACTTCACATACTACTCCCTTACCTGGTCTTACGAAGCCTGGCTTCCCAATCGTCTTTACCGAATCCTCAATTCCCGGCAGTCTTTTGAAGTTGAGCTTCCCAGTTACGTTTATCGTATTCTGTCAACTCGGACTGCAAAATAATTTTATCGAAAATTATTTATAATTTTCTTCTTATTTTTAAACCATTAAAATTCATAAAATGCAGCCACTAACTTCATGTTATGAGTACAACCAGTATGATTTATACTGGTGTTAAGACTCAATTTGTCTATTGTAGCTTCTTTCTCGGTTTCAATTTCACCAACCGATCTCTTTTAATTTCTAGAATTATTCTATAACAAAATCCTCAATTTCAACATATTTTTATACCTCCAATTTGTCATGGCCGAATATCATCTTTGGCCACTTTCATTGACTTTCTAATTTTTCTTTCCATCTTCTTGATTCCCATTTAATACTTCTTGTCTACGTGAACCCCTCTTACCATTTCTTTGCATGAAGTCTTAAATGCCTCCATTTTTTTCCATGTTCAACCATAGGTTTCCTCAACAGTCAAAGTTCTCTTTTGAACCTACTTCAATTCTAAGCTTCTTTTTCCATCGTATCTAGTTTCCTTTAATGATTCTACATCATCAAACTACAATTTCAGCTCAATTTCATTTTGTTCTCCATCTACTTCAAGATATGAATTTATTCTATTTCATGATCTAACAAGAATAAATCAAAAGCAAGACTATAATCATGCTTCTCATGCTTGAAATCATAGAATTATATCATTCAATATCAAGAAACCATTAAATCTCACCTTGACCAATTTGTGCTTCCAAAACAGAATTTGTTTTCTGTTTTGTTCCTTCTCACGTCAGCCCTTTTAAAATTATTTCTTGATTAATTCTAAGATGTAGCTAAGGTTTAAGGATGAAGCTTAAGTATTGAGGTTTTCCCATTTATAAAATTTGCTAAATTTCTTTCTTGGTTGGACATAAGCTGAAACAGAACCGAAATATGGGAATTCACCTCTGCCTCTCGTATACATCAGTATTTGGTGATGAAGAAGGTGTTTTGCCGAGCCTTCTTTCTTCTTTATTCTTCTCTTTATATCCAAGACAACCAATACCAAAAATCCACCTAGCATCTTATCATATTTCTTCATCATTTCATGCATTAAACTTCATTTAATGGCTGAAGAAAAAATGTAGCTCAAGGTGGGGTGAAAGTCCTCCATTTTACACTTCCTTTACTTCTTTTATTGCCTTTGTTTTATACTTCAACAATTAAAACTCTAGCCATCTCAAACTTCAATTAATTCCATGTCTTTTTATACTATATTTCCTTAATATTTTTGCTCATAAAGTCATGTTTCGATAGCCTTTAAAAAAGGCTAAAGGGAAATGTATAAAAGCAGCAAATTGGAGTGGACTTCTGTTGACCATTCAGTTTATCCTTGTTTTTCGCTCTTTCTTTGCTTTATTTTAACCAATAGCAATTCTAATATAAAGTATTCTTTATTACTTTATTCTTAGACTTCATTTCTACTTATTTTACATTACAAAAACCAAGTCTTTATCAACCATTTTATGCCCAAACCGTTCGGTACACAAAGAGAGATCAAGTGGCGTTGAAGTCCACTTGTAGCCTCCTTTCTTGACTTTCTTCATACTTCTTTTTTCAAAGCTTCCACCAATGAGCTTCTAAGTCTTCATTTTATGTGTTAATTTGACTTTATTATATATTATTTTATTCATGAAACCATTTTTTTCTTTTGTTGCATTTGTTTCCAGTCGAACACCAAGTGCAACACAATTGTTGGCGTGAATGGTTGCATATTTTGACTCTTCTTTGTTCTTCTTTTGCATGCTTATCAGCCATAAAATTCCACTATATATCTCTTATTTTACATTATATTTTATGCTTTAAATTTATGGCTGATTTTCTTTATAATTTTTCCAAGTTTGAGCAGCAAAAATCCATAGCAAGGTGACGTGAATGCTGTCCAATTTCTGCCCAAGTTGTTAATTCTTCTAGCTTACTTCTTGTGAGGGCCCAAAGTGCCTTACGGGTCATTCATCACCTCACTCATCCGTACTGTCTACTCTGGGTTCTAGAGGTGGCCCCCGTCACACAGATGTAGCACTTAGCCCTTCACAGATTTCTTTCGCATCCGCCGTGACTCGAACCCCGAGACACTTACAAGTGGTAAGGGGTTCGAGTCACGGCGTACGCGAAAGAAATCCGTGAAGGGCTAAGTGGCACATCTACGTGACGGGGGTCACCTTTAAAACCCAGAGCGGACAGTACGGATGAGTGAGGTGATGAATGACCCATAAGGCACTTCAGGCCCTCACACTTCTTTAATATATATCTCCTTCTTATACACCGTACAATATTAAATTTTCGAAAAGTCCATAATGTAAAGTGAAATTTCATCTTCAATATTTATTTTATTCCATAAATTAATTTATTTCGGTTATCAATCGTGTACAATATGATGTACAACATATAAAAAAATCGGGTCTCACATTTATAAACAACTTGCTTCATTATTTGCCAATTGGAAACTTCTTGCAAAATTATTTATAAACAATTGGTATAGGATCATAAGTCATGTTGTTTGCATCCACAAATATTTCATACTTTTTATGAACATTGACTTATTCATTTATGCTATGAGTCCCATGACTAACATGCTTCTTGTTGGGTGGAGCATACTTCTTGATTCTCACATTTATTAAGCCATAATTTTAGGGGGAGCATAAATTTTTATTTTTCCTTCTTTTTGCTATGACAAAAAAGGGGAGAAATAATGGGGTTTGAAAATGTGTTTTGAAAACCATGCTTATATTAAAGGGGAGCTTTACAAAATCATGCTTTATTTGAGGGGGAGTATTTTATCAAAAAATTTTCAAAGCAAATTTACCTTATGTTTTTTCATATCAAAAAGGGGGAGATTGTTAGATTTAAATTGACATATGTATTTTGACATGACAAAAACTTAAGTGATCTTTTATGTTTTGATTCATATTGTAAATTTGCTTTATCACACATGATTTTCTTAGACTATTTTAAGTCTAAGATCATGTGAGGGCCCGAAGTCAACCTTACGGGTCATTCATCACCTCACTCATCCGTACTGTCCTCTTTGGCAGGCCTGTCTGGACCTAGGTCCAATGGTTAGTCGTTACTTGACACTTACAAGTGGTAAGGGGTTCGAGTAGCGGCAGACGCGAATTGGGATAAGTTTCGCGATAAAGCCTTGAGGGGGCCAGACAGGCCTGCCAAAGAGGACAGTACGAATGAGTGAGGTGATGAATGACCCGTAAGGTTGACTTCGGGCCCTCACAATAATACGCGTGTTTTATTGTAAGGGCCCGAAGTCAACCTTACGGGTGATTCATCACCTCACTCATCCGTACTGTCCTCTTTGGCAGGCCTGTCTGGCCCCCTGAAGGCTTTATCGGGAAACTTATCCCAATTCGCGTCCACCGCTACTCGAACCCCTTACCACTTGTAAGTGTCAAGTAACGACTAACCATTGGACTAGGCGTTTTATTGTGAGGGCTCGAAGTCAACCTTACGGGTCATTCATCACCTCACTCATCCGTACTGTCCTCTTTGGCAGGCCTGTCTGGCCCCCTCAAGGCTTTATCGGGAAACTTATCCCAATTCGCGTCCCCCGCTACTCGAACCCCTTACCACTTGTAAGTGTCGAGTAACGACTAACCATTGGACAGGTCCAATGGTTAGTCGTTACTCGACACTTACAAGTGGTAAGGGGTTCGAGTAGCGGGGGACGCGAATTGGGATAAGTTTCCCGATAAAGCCTTGAGGGGGCCAGACAGGCCTGCCAAAGAGGACAGTACGGATGAGTGAGGTGATGAATGACCCGTAAGGTTGACTTCGGGCCCTCACAGATCATGATTTACTGAAATATTCTTATTGGTCTTAATACTTTATAAAATGGTTTTGAATATTTTCATTAAGTAATGTTTTCAAGAATATATTTGAATACAACCTTAGAAAATTACTTAATGAGTTTTTGGACTATATTTTCATTTGAGAAAGTCAAGAAAAACTCCCACAAAATTCTAAAATATTTTTGAGTTGAATTAAAATCAAAGTCTACATCATTTCTAACCCAAAATGGTCTAGAAAAGTGCAGGAAATGCTCTCTGGAAGCATGGGATCGATCCCCTAAGGGAAAGGAAGGGAACGATCCCTTCATGGCAAAATGCATTGGAAGGCATTCGGGAAAATTTGGATCGATCCCTTTTCACAAAAACAGTGCCCAACGGCTAGTTTTTGTGAGATACAACGGCTACATTTGTTTTTGGCTCCAACCAGCATCAAGAATACATCCAAGGGATTATAAATAGAGGCTTGGAAGCTCAAGGAAGCAAGAGGAATAGCTAAGCAACATTTGTCATCATCTTCTTCATCTTCCACAAGCCTCAACAACAACTCAAGTGCTACAAAGTCTTCATCTTCCTCAAGCCTCAACAACAATTCAAGTGCTACAAAGTCTTTATCTTCCATCACTCTCATATTCCTTGTATAGCATAGCACAAATATTGTATAGGCTTTTCTTTGTGCTTAATCTTTGTAATCATTTGCCTATCTAGAGGCCTTCTTTGGTTACACCCATTGTAAACACAATCACACCTTGTAAAGGGTAGGTTTCTCTTAAGCCTTAGAAAAAGAGGGAGGTTTCTCTTGAGCCTAGAAAAAGAGAGAGGTTTCTCTTAAGCCTTGAAAAAGAGGGATTGTAAAGACAAATTCAAACTTGTGAATTTAGGGAAAATCCTTGGGAGCGTCTCATGGTAGTGGACGTAGGCAAGGTTGCCGAACCTCTATAAATCGCTTGCGTACACTTCTCTTTCCCTTCTCTCTTTATTTACTTACAATTATATTTGTGTTTATTGTATTGAATTTGGATTGCATGCTTGCATAGCCTAAAGAACTTAGAAAACATTAATATAGGCTAGTGAATTTAGAGGAACCGAAAAATGACCTTAAGGTTAGTTAAAAAACCGATTCAACCCCCTCTCGGGATAGCCTATAGAGCCAACAAAATAAGATGTCAAAATAGTACTTGACTTGTTAGAAAAACCCTAAAAGGAAAAATGGTTCACAACTATGATCCATCCTATAATCGAATAGAATTCTTACCATCCAAGATATAGCCTTTAAAAAAGGGAAAAAAACTTACTACCATCAAGCAACTTCTACCTTAAATTTCCATATTTGTTGTAAAAAGGCTGTTAATAATGATAAACATCAACATTAGTCCAGTAAGACACGGATAAAATGCTCCCAAAACCTTGACTACCTGTAATTAGTTTACCAATGATTAAATTGAATTCTTTTAGTTTAATAATTTACTTAAGGTGAAATTGAAATAAGAAAAAAAAAGGAAATTTCCTTACTTGTAGTTATCATTTGTAATGAACCAAACATCGATGCCTTTTCCAGTTGAATTTGGAGCATTTTCACCAAGACATGAAAGGAGTGGGTCTTTGGTTGTAGCCATAAGTGCCGCTGATGTTGTCAAGCTTCATGGCCTTATGACCCAACATTTCTGCCATCAACTTGAAACACTACAAAAATACAAAAGAGAAAGGGTTTTCAAACAATCACACTTCAATTCATTTACTTATATAAGAACTCATGCTTTAATCAAACAAAAAACCATTTCAAAAAAGAATAATGCAAAGTAATAAAAATCAAGTAATGTAGCAACCCCTTGTAGCCAAGCTTCATAGAATCTTGAACATAGTAGCAAACAGAAGGTAGCTTTAGCACAAAGATAGCTCATAGTTTCTCAAGTTTCAGCAACAGCCCACGTTGCACTTTTCTGTTTTCAACATCTTTCGATTGCTGCAATTGCTCTTTTTCTTTCTTTTTTATTTTTTGGCTAAATTAAAAAGCAAATGATTAAGTCGAGTTACATATGCTATAGTAAATGCTCAATTCATATTCCATCACTTTAACTCACATTCCTAATTGTTTCACTACACTTATACCTGACTTTGAAAATTCACCAAGATCAATCCAAATTGAATAAATATATGAGAAATATATGGTTGGAAAGATAATTAAGTTAGCTTTCTAAAGAAATTTCATGTTTATCATTTGGATACGCCTATCAAGAAGTATAATCAAAACACTAGCAATCGGTCATTTTAGTCTCATGATGTTTCGATCTTCAAAATTTTCAATCCTTAATTAAATTTACCTATTACTTCCAATAAATTAATTTATTTGTTTTCATTGACTTTTCATCTTGAAAAGTCAATTTCCCAAAATCATTTAAGAAAATGTTGTCCTCACAAATGTACACGTCAACTCAATGGGATCTTTCTTATTTTGAGATTGTCGAGTCTAGTCAAGACAATACCATTTCACCAATAATGGCAAGTTTAATAAAACTACTAAAGAAGAGGAAGAAATTACCCATACATTGTCCAGGTAGGAAGATTCAATATTTTGATTCTTTCCCAGTGGAGATATGTCAGTACATTCATAGTGTCGTTGATGTCGAGTATGATGAACACTGTGAATTTAGAGCTATCATTGAGTTGTTAGGCATAAGTGTAGATGCATGGCTACAAGTGCGACAAGATTTGATGTATGAGTTAAGTAAATATCGAGATGATTATGTGTGTCTTTAAAGTTAAGAGGGTGTTGCTGAATTGATGCAGTCCATGGTGTGATTCAATATTATAGCTTATAAGGATCATTGGATGACCTTACTAGATATGAGTCATTTGATATCATCAGAGTATGGCGTTATGCTTGTCCATTTATCTTCAAGATAGTGCCTGACATATCTCTCAATTAGATCTCGTGCACCTTCAACATTGCAATATAGGTTAATTGCTATTGTTTTTATGAACAATTGTCATTTTGTTCAGGTATGGATCACGGTTAAATTGTTGTGTTCTATTTGTTTCAATATCATTAGTTTTGACTCACATTTAACTAAATATAATGAATTATTAAATGTCATTATGGATCTGAGAGCACTAGTACCTCCGATTGCATGCAACTGGTGCAAGTATTGATATGAATACGGTCGAGAATGTGAGTTTCCATATGTATCTCAAATCGAGGATTTAAAGTTATTGTTCTTGTCAAACACGAATGTTACCACCTAAGAAACAATTGATCTGGATGAACCATGATGTTATATTTTCTTTTTTGTTGTATTTTGTATATTATCATTTTTTATTTATGAGAATTTCATTTATTTAATCCTCTACTAGATATATTGGCCTACTGCCTCTACTTGGCAACTATTACCCACCAGATGTACTGGCCTGCAGCCTCACAAGATGTAGTCACATCATGCCTTCCTCCGTAGCTATTGCCTCAATAAGTGTAGTCACATGATGCCTCTTAATGGTAGTTGTTGCCTCAATAGGTAGAATCACAAGTTGCCTAGCCTCACCAACTACTGCCTTTGTTGCAACGCATCGCCTCCTCTTAGATGTAGTTGATCACCACTTGGATGGACTAAAGGAGGGATGGCTACGATCACGTAATGATCCTCTAGAAAACCTAACTCTTCATGTAAGTACCATAAATTAAAACACACAATTGCACCTACAATTACACAGTTACACAATTTTCAAAGATTCCATCTAAACAAATGCAAACTTGTACAATTACACAACAATTCATTGTGCATAGTCATACAACCAAACATCATAACTGAAGCTTTGTACCATATTTTCATTCAAAATATCAACATTGCAACATCAATAATTACACAATTCTCATGGTGCATAATCATGCAAACTATAATAAACAATTACTCAATAGAACATCATAACCAAAACTTTGTTTCATAGTACAAGGTTCAAAATATCAACATTAAATCATCAACAGTTACAAAATATCAACATTACAACATCAAGGATTAGACAATTCTCATAGTGTATAATCATACAATGTCCATATAATGCGTAATCATACAAATTGTACCTTTTATTTGGGCTAAAGCAGTAAACAAACCTATTGGCTACTTCCCATATTAAAAAATCCCTCTTCTACCCTTAAAAACTGCCTTTTAGCCTTAATAGACACATGGGGGCAAGATGCCATGAATCTCGAACAACCCCCAAATCCCCCTTTCTCAAACCTTAAACACACTCTTTACTTAACATAATCAAATTAACACAAAAAATTCACAATAAAACAATACATATTTAGGGTTTTACCTTAGAATTGATGCAGAAACCGTGGATTGCAACTGATTAATGAAAGGTTGATGCAGATTAAAGAGAGAACAAAGATGAAAAGAAGAAAATGGAAGAAAACTTTGGTTGTGTGGTAAGAGATGTGGAGGGTAGTTTGGGTAGGAAAATGTTGTAGTTAGGCTATGTCAAATAAAAATGAAGAGAAAATAAGATGGAATAGGTTTTATTAGCAAATAGGGTGTGCCTTGTAAGACATAAGGTGCAAATAGAATTTCTTATCAAACAAAGGTATTTTTCGCTCATGGCTTTAAAAATTCATTTTAAAATTAGAGAAAATATGGTACTTTAGTTTCTTTTTTGAATAATTTAAAAAGTTCTATTTTTAAATAAATACAGTTAGGTAAGATAGCAAATAGTAATAATTTTGGATTTAATTCTTAATTTCATTTCCTTTCTTTATTTATATGTTGTACAATTTAAAATTATGTTTAAAATCTATATTTATAAACTATGTTTAAAATTTAAAATTAAATCCTATTAAAAGCAAAGCTAGATTTTTTTAATAGAAAAAAAGGAATAAAGAAAGAAATGAAATATACTCAAATAATTTTTTAACATTTAAGCAAACAAAAGTAAATATTAATTATTTGGACATACTTTGTTGAAGAGATTCAGGTCATCAAAGATACCAAACAAAGTTAAAGTTTTTTGTTGGAAATTATGTCAAGGGATATTACCGATGTTCTGTAATTTAAAGAAAAGGGAGGCAGAAAGTAATAATATTTGCCCTCGTTGTGGACTTATAGCGAAGACAATTATACATGCTATAAGTAAATGTGAAAAAGTCAGATTCTTCTGGGTTTCACTCAAAATTGGAGAATGTATGGGATGGGACTAATATTGGGGAAGAACATTATTAGTTTTAAATTGACATATGTATTTTGAAATGACAAAAACTTAAGTAAGCCTTAATGTTTCTTTCATATTGTAAATTTGCTTTATCACACATGTTTCTCTCAAACCATTTTAAGTGATGATATCAAACATTAAGACCATGATTTAATTGTATATTCTTATTGGTTTTAATACTTTACAAAATGAGTTTGAGTGTTTTCATTAAGTAATCTTCTCAAGAATATATTGAACACAAGTTTAGAAAATTACTTAATAAGTTTTTGGACAAAGTCTTCATTTGAGAAAGTCAAGAAAAACTCCCATAAAATTCATAAATGTTTTGGGGTGAATTAAAACCAAAGATCACATCATTTTTAACCCAAAATGACTCAAAAAAATGCAAGAAAAACATGAAGGATCCATCCCCCATGTTGAGGGATCCATCCCTAAGTGGCAGAATGCTCCAGAAAGCTCAAGAGGCAAAATATGAGGCATGAGATCGATCCCCTCTTGGCAGAATGCATGGGAGGCTAAAAATGAAGCAAGGGATCAATTCCCTAGGGCATAGGATCGATCCCCCAACACGTGAAAAGCCTCTAATAGCTAGTTTTTGTGAGATACAATGGTAACTTTTGTTTTTGGCTCTACCCAACGTCAAGAATACATCTAATGGACTATAAATAGAGGCTTGGAAGCTCAAGAAACAACAGACAGCAGCTAAGACATTTCATTCTTCAATTTCTTCATCTTCTACAAGCATCTCAAAGATTACAAGAGCTAGAATTCAATATCTTTCATTACTCTCAACATCTTTGTATTTTATAGCACAAATACTTTAGAGTTTCTTTTCTAGAGCTTAACATTTGTAATCATTTGCCTATCTAGAGGCCTTTTTTTATTATACTCTTTGTAAACCCAATCACAAATTGTAAAGGGAAGTGAACCCTTAAGTGACATATTGGGTAGATAAGGTTTACTCCTTGAGCCCAGAAAAAAGAGGGGATAGGTTTCTCTTGAGCCTTGAAAAAGAGAGATTTCTCTTGAGCCTGCGAAAAAGAGGGATTGTAAAGACAAATTCAAGTTAGTGAATTTGGGAAAAATCCTTGGGAGTGTCTCAATGTAGAGGACGTAGGCAAGGTTGCTGAACCTCTATAAATCACTTGTGTACATTTCTCTTTCCCTTCTCTCTTTATTTATTTGCATTGTGATTGTTGTATTGAATTTGGATTACATGCTTGCATAGCCTAAAGAACTTAGAAAACATTAATATAGGCTAGTGAATTTAGAATAACCGAAAAACGAACTTAAGGTTAGCTAAAAACCGATTCACCCGCTCTCTCGGTATTGTTATAGAGCCAACAAACATAATTGGTTTCCAACTTGCTGAGCAGTTGCAATCAGAAGGACAATAAGAAGTGGATGATGTTCTGTTGGATGGCTTAGCACAGTAGAATAAAGAGTTCAAGACAAATGATAAAAGCAAATCTAAAACATATAGCTAAGTTTGAACTAAGGATTTACAAGAATTCTAAAGATGCCAACAAAAGAATAATCAAAAGCGGGTTGAGAAGGCAAAGTGGATACCTTTTATAGGGGGATGTGTTAAAGTAAATTGTGATAGAGCATTAAATCAATGTAAGGATTTGGGAGATGTTGGTTTGGTCATCGAAAACCAAGATGGGTTGATGATAATAGCTTCCTCAATGGGAGTGGAGCATATTATTATGATTCACTTGTGGTTGAAGTTTTGGCAACAACAAAGGCAGTAGAGGTGGCATAGAATTTGGGATGCAATAACATTATCTTGGAGATTAACTCTTTGATATTAAAGAAGTTGTTAGAATCGAAAAAGGACCTATCTTTTTTTTTTATTTTGCAAAGCCAAGATTATATTAGTAGAAAGGGAGCCATAGGGACTAATATGAATAATCACGAGATGCTATACAAAACAACCTAATAGAGCAGATACATAAGACACATCAAACACAAAACCACCATAAACAATATCAGACACAAACCCACCCCTAAATCAATAGTAAAAACACTCTAATCAAGCCACCACAATCTCACAATACGTTACATGAATATCCATAGTTTACCATAAGCTTAGTTAAACCAATCCATAACCTTCCATCCCAAGAGAAGGCCAAAAAGAGATAGAAACCCCAAAAGAAAAAGGACAAAAGCCAATAGCATAGTTGAAGACCACCCATGAAACATGAACATTCAACCTCTAACCAAAACATCAAAACCAAGAAACAAGCCACAAAACCTCAAACAAAAAATCAAAACAAAGCACTTTGACACTATAAAATGATATCAATAATCGAATGCTATGTAAATCCTTTGTAAACTCTTATAAAAGTCTTCTGTGAAAAATAGCTCTTCATGCTTTGACATTTTGATAAACACATCATAGGCATTCAAGATCTAAAACGCTTATAAACCTTCACTGTATTGCATCTAGAATATAAACTCCTGAGTCACCCAAATCTTCAAAATAAAAGATCATACATACCATTTGACTGATCATAGCACCACACTTAAAAGTACTCATTCATTTCATTCTCTTTGAAATTCTAGCTCAATAAACATCTAGAGAAACTCCTCAATCATGGGCTGATAACTCTTTCAATCTTTCAATAACACACTCATCATCATAGTTTCCTTTAAAACTCAACATTTTTCCAATGTTCCAAGTAGCTTTTGCCTATTCTGCTAAAATTCTATCCCAATTTTGAAAATTGCCATCAGACAATGATTCATCTGCAAATTTGTCTTCTTTGTTAATCTACACTTGAGTCGGTTAGCTGTTCTTGAGTGGATTCACTTTTTTCAATTTCCCCTTCAAGCATCCTTCCTAAAATACCCTTAAATTCCTAACTGACTATAAGGGACACCTTACCCGAGTCCAAATTTGATTTTTATATTGTTATCGATTTCATATTATTACATAGGAATACGTATAGGATACTTGCATATAACTGCATGGTATCTGTTCTTCTGTATATGTTTTTTACTGGACGTAAAGCTCACCCTTTCGTTTTACCTTACAGATTATCTGTAGTAATTTACTGCTATTTAGGGAGGATCTTTTGATTGTATTTCTCAGGATTGCTATTATATCACAAAGGTATACTATTGTATGTTTATATTTCCAGATACTGATTGTATAGTATCATATAGTACTTTTGATTTGTACTTGGGATGTAAATTATTATTGACTGAATGTTAATTATAGTCTCATAAGATAAGACAGGTTGTAAACTTTACCGTAGTATTTGATGTCTATAAAATATGGTTTGAGATTGTTCACTCTGATCTTAATTGCAAATTAATTATAAATGTACTTTAATCAAATTTAGATGGGAGAAAGGATAATTGTATGGGAACCGAAAATGATTGAATGATACGACAGAATGAATGAACTAGGATCAATGTTATTTAATGGATATTGATTTAACTAGTAAGTTTTAGCTTAAAATCGAAATTGTGACACTGCACACAACCTAATCAATCGGAGAAAAGAAAAAGTGAGCTTAGATTTTAAAAACATCCAGGTGTCACATATAATTAAAACGTTTTCAGGAGAAGTTGTTAATCATCACTTGAAGCAATAGAAAGCTTGATGATTTAGGTGGTTTAAAAATCAATTACAGACTATTTTAATCTTAGAAAGTCAAGTAGGTTACATTTGGCTTACACATAAATATGCCATACGGCGATAGGAGTAAAAGCTAAGTATTGAACTGAATTCTTCCTTCCTAAATTCAAATACAAGAAACCTCAAGCATACAGTCATTTTCGCTCATTCCAAGCAAGTGGTTGAACAACAGCGTTATTCAAAATATTTATGAAACAAATGAAGATTTTATTTAGTTGCAAGAAAAAGACTTCAAAGCTTTGACATTTTAAGTTCATTTTTTGATTCATAAGAGGTACAAAGAAAAATGAGGTGAATCAAACATTGGATCTAATCTTTTTTAAAGAAAGGTAAAAACTGCTAGATCAAATCTTAGTTATTGATATTTTAAGTTCAAATCTATTGTATGTAGAATTTAATTCAGTAATTTCTTATGTGGATATAATACTATAATATAATTAATTATACTTCTATTACATCTAACTTAATTTTAAAAAATGGAACTAAATAGGAACAATTTCAAAATAATTAAATAAAACAAATACATGACATCATGCTTTCCTTTTCTCATAAAAGGACAAAAGCTTCTCATTCAAAACCATTCCTTCCAAATTTAACGTTCTTTCCACCTGCATTGTCAAGAAAGAACATATAAATCAACCACAAATTAGTTAGAATGTTATTGGAAAAGGCTAATCCAGTTTCTTGGAGTTTGATTAATGGGTTTAGGATGGGTTTGGGAGTCCGCCCCGATACGCAGTGCAGTAAGAAAAGACAAAATAGCAAGAAAATAAAATTATCCTCTTATCCCTCATTTTTAATTTTTTTTATTATTTCGTTATATATATATATATATATATATATATTCTACGATTTTTTTTATTAATCTAATAGTTAAACTATAAAATAAAAAAGTGATTATAAAACTTAACCATTAGATCATCAAATTTTCCATCATCATCCCTTTCCGTCCTTCCTACTAAGCAAAACCTTAATCTTACCTATTCTTAGCCACCTCAATGATCAAAAAATATTCTCGGTTAAAAAAAAAAGGAAAATTAAGCGAAATACGCTGCAATCGACATGCAAATTTTGAAAAGCAAACCTGATAATTTAAGTTGCAGAAGACTCTTCCGCCAAAAGACTGGAAGCATGAAGCGTCGGTGAGCAATAGGCCATCCTTTTCTAAACTGAGCAAGATAGCAGACAATGGAGTCTGAGACAACCGAGATGTTGAAATCTGAATCACAACTTGTGTTTCACTAACCCGAGAGACTGAAATTGCAAATGGAGAGGTTTCGAAACTGTCTAATTTTCGTTTGTTTTGTTTATGGACAAACATATCTTGCCGAGAAATCCCTGACAGAATTTCTTCTTTCTTTTGAGCTAGTCTCTCCACTTGCGCTTGTAGCTCCGGTATATATTTCAACACGCGTGAAACTGTGGCCGGAATGCTTAACCTCTTCTGGAACAAATCAAATTTAACATCAGAAACCCTTCAAGTATTTTCGTTGGCAAAAGCAAAAATCAAACAAATAGAATGACTATTCGTACCTTTTGCTCAGATCCTGGAAGCAGTGAACGAAGAGAGGAGTATAAACTGTTTATTTTCTTGCGTCGGTCCCGCTCCCTGGCGTTGTGGTTAAGCTTCTTGACGATGGTGGGGTTGTTGCCGCTATCTCCCGTGAATAGTAGAGAGCGATCAAGCTGGATTTGAGGCAGAGTTGGTGTAAAATGAAGGAAATCATCGAAGCCTTCGGTGTCTGCCAAGCCGTAGCTTATCTGATCATGATTGATAGGAGCGTCAAAGGGCCACTCGCACTCGGGAAACAAAGGGGTTAACGCACACATGCCGCTCTATTTTACGTTTCTCGGTGGAGTCTATTATGGTTTTTGTGATTCAACTTTGTTTGTGATTGATGAAGAAATGTTTATATATATGAATCTATTGGGGCATATTTGATGCGTTCACACTGTGATGACTAATTAATTAGTTCTTGACAAATGACACCTTACCTACCCTCATGTCTGTGAGTATATGGATGTATACTGAAACTCTACTTTAATTATCGGATTCAAAAGAAAAGTGCACCATAATCCATTCTTCTTTTTTTTTTAATTACCACAGCTATCCTCGTCCGTTTTACAATTTAAAATTAATCTTATTTGGGCCGGGAATGAAAAACATATATATATATAGTGCATATATTTCTTAAATTATGCACTCTGTCAAGTTAGTTTTGAACTATACATATAACATTACGTGCAGAAAAGCAAGGATAATTAACAGTTGTTTATGAGTTGAAAGTTGAATAGAGTAATTGAGAGTGGCTGAGCTCATGAATGACTCTTGAAGATAGCTACATTAACCTCAAGATTTTCCACTTAACATTTTTAAAATGCAATAATCGATCTAATTCCAAAGTATTTGGATACGAACATTCTACATTAAGAATGACAGCATGGAGAATTAAGTTACTTAATATTTACCTGCATCCACATTCAAAAGAGGTATAAGCGTATGGGTTACACACAAGGCGAAAGCCATCCACGAGGCTGAAGTAGGCCTCCCACTTGCTTACGCATGCATAAACAACGAGATCGCGTGCGTAGAAGCCGCGTAGCTGAAAGCCTTTTTTTTCACTAAAAGAAGAAAGGATCTGGTTCCAGTGGACCAACGTGCACGGGTTCCTTTACTAAAACTTTTATTTTCATTAAAGTGGAAAATTCTACATATAGCCAATATTTGCTATGTAAATCCCTAAATCTTAATATTTATTTTATGACAAAAATAACTCAAGTGAAATTAGCTAATTAACGTAAATTGATACATGCATCCCCACCACCTCCATTCCTTTCTTCTTTTTTTCTCCAGCTTCTATCAATCTCTCTAATCTTTCTAAAAAATAAATAAACAAAGTCGAAGATAATTTTGATGGAAGACAAGAATAATTTGATAGAAGATGCTTTCAGTATGGAAGCTGGAAAGATGGAAATACCAGGACGTGTAAGTTAGAAATGTGAAAATTTTCTGGAAATGCATATGGCAGTCGTATCCTGAAAATGCATAAAGCGGAAATGCGTTTCTGGAAGCTCATAAACTACTAGAGAAAAACGTATAGTCTATGGTTATATAAAATCATTGACGACAGTTATTGAAGTGCGCGGAGTCTAATATTTTAAACTACAGATTTCTAAATTTTATAATTATTCAAATTTTCGATGCCATGACTTTAACTACATTTATACTAAATGCGTAGTCTAAGATACCAAAAAACCACATTTTGCTTAAACTTAATTAATAAAAACTACTATTTTCTACGTATACTCTAGTGTTTAAGTACATTACAAATATATAAATAGACTACGGTTTTTTTTTTCGAATGTAATATTTTGCTGTCAATGTTTCGTCTCCGAATATTTAAGTACAGTAAAATTAAATAAACAGGCTATGCGTTTTTGTTTCAACTGTATTCTTTTGTGGCTCAAGGTTCAATGATTCATCTTCTAAGATTCAATTACATTGAAAAATCATTCAGTTTCAAGTAAAGTTGCTGCAACGTAACAAACAATTTGCTATTTGAATAAATTTAACTATAATTTTTATTTATTAATAGGCTACGATTTAGATTGTTAAATGTAATCTTTTGTAGCTCAATGATTTTTCTTCCAAAATTCAAGTACATTAAAAATGAATTTAGTTTTAAGCAATGCTGATGCAACATTTATGAAAGACAGTTTGCTATAATTTAGGGTTTCAAACTTAGTCTTTTATGTCTGATATTTCATCTTCCAAGTTTCTCGTACAATAATCAAAGACTATGGATTTTAATCCTAAGCGTAGTCTAATTTCGAAATAGACTAAAATCTTTATATTAAATGTAGTAGTTTATTTATTCTCAAATTAAATTACCAATATGAAAGATTATGGTTTTAAATGATACCCGTAGTCTTCCACTATTTTTATTTGATTTATTAGCAGATTTCGAGTTTATTGCTCACTTTCAAATCCTTAAAAGTATTACTTCACCCAACAAAAATCATTTTCATCAAATGATAAACTACCCTAAGCGTTGTTTCCTCTATAAACCATTTATAATATAAATAATTATTCTATATATCGCTAGTAGAGTTTTTTGACTCTACAAGCAAGATTAAGATGATTACACATGTTTTTTAAAATATTAAAAAAATAAAAAATAAATAAAATAAAACATATGTCTCATCTTAACACCGCTTGTGGAGTCCAAAAAACTCCACTAGCGGTGTATAGAATAATTATCATTTTCAATATTACCTCATTTTGAACAAAAAAAAAACCATATAAAGCCATTTTCATTTATAGATCGACTTTCGCAATAGATGAAACACCATAAAATAGGTATAGTTGTGATTATTAACCCTTTCTAGTTATGAATCACGCAGTGTAACCCATTTTCTAATGTTTAGGGCTCATTTTCTATTATTTTTTACTTTATTGTTTTGATTCTTTATAATTTTCTTTTGTTTGTCACTTCTTTTAATATATCTATGGTTCTAAATACAAAAAAAAAAATTTGTTAGACACACTCTATTTTAATGAACTTTTTTAATCCCATAACACTCTCAAATGAAATTACTATTTTACCTATGTTATTTCTAAAAAACTTAAACCTACCCATCTCCCGGCTCTAAACAAAAACCATTTACAATCTCTACACTAGTAAAAATCCAAGTTTTAATCTTCTCAAATGGATTACAATTCTAATGATTCCACAAAAAATTACTGCATGGACACAAAAGATGAAGATACAAACTACGAAGAAGAGATTTCTGGAGAGGTATCATATGTTTTATTAAATTTTCAAATATTTTCAAGTAAAAAAAAATCTAGAAATTTGGGTTTACAAACTCTCAGAAGTGAATTTTCGGGAGTTTAGGCATGCTACTGGAAGTGAATTTTCAGGAGCAAAGTGGCCCTCCCAAAAATTCACTTCCAAGAGGTTACAACGCTCCGGAAAACACACTTCTAGAAGCTATATTGTGTTCCCAAAAGTTAAATTTCAGGAACTTATTATAGCTCTCGGAAGTCAACTTTCGGAAGCACAATATAGCTCGCCAAAAGCAAATTTCTGGGAGCTTATCATAGCTTTCGGAAGCCAACTTCTAGAAGTTATAAAGAGATCTTAGAAGTTATCTTACAGGAGCTATGATACGCTCCCGAAAATTGACTTCTGAGAGCTATAATTCCATTATTTTTTAATTTCTTTATTATAATTTAGATATAAGTTATATTTGTTTATTTAATAAAATTAATAATTTGTTTAATTTTTGTAGATTGATAGAAGATTAGTTATTTTTCAACAAGATGCAACATTTCATCAATTCGATTGCACATATTCCTTTACTATGGATAAGGTATGAGAATGTGAACATTAATATCATCTTGAATACGAGTAAAGTCAAAAGTTGATTAATATTTGCATATTATGAGAATGGTGCAATTTGGCGTTAGTAAACCCCAAAATAGCAATTTAGACCATTTTAGGATTTGACTAGGGTAAGTTCGGCCAAACCCTTGTTTTGAAGGTAGGATATCGATTCTATTAATTAAAAATCATAATTAAGCTTACTTAGGGGTTTGTGGTCATTCATAACCAATCGAGAGAAGATTAGAACTAAAAGTCAAATAGATGACTTTTTTGATATAGGGTTTGACTATTAGGAAAAGGGTTAACTTGAGATAAATTGAGGTTCAAAATGAGGTTTGAGGGTTCCAATGATGAAAATAGGGTTTACGCGAGCTTTCAAAAAAGTCAACTTAATGTTTGACTAAGTCAAACTTCGAGGCTTTATTTAACCAAAGGTTGACTTTAACAAAAAGTTAAATGGGGTTAGAGAAAGAAAGGGAACTAGGAAATTAATAAAAGTTAAGTCAGATTATGAAGTTGGTCAAACAATTAAAATTAGAGGTTTGACTTTTGTAGATATACATTGACCACAATTGCACGTGGATTGAGGCATTACCTCGTGAGTTTGGTAAAATCGTGGTAGAAGTTAGTAAGTATTCTAGTCAAGCCTTTTCGTTTTCCATTTATACCATAAAAACATATGTTTTTGAAATTTAAGCAATTATGCATGTGGCCTCCTTTAAACAAAATTGTGTTTTGATAACCAATTTTATGAATCTTGTGGTTGTGATTTAAATAATTCCTTGAGCATGTGTTTGTTTGAAAATGATAGGGCCATGCATGCATACTGATTTGACTGCTTATGTGTTATGTGAGTAATGTGATGACCCTAGCTATGATTTCATATTTATTTTGTGAACTGTGACTCCCTTGGGAGATATTGTGTTTTGTTTCAGAGATTTGGCACTCTATTAGAACTATGTAGGATTTTGTGACCAATGATTGAGATACTTCTTTATGAGGGTATGAAAACTAATTGTCTATTGATGTTGTGTGATCTATGGCTAGCTTCCATAGAAATTAGGACCAATCGAGGCACCGACAGGTGGTGGGATGCCCAATCCTAGTGCATAGATATGGGACCCATCGTAGTATGCATATTACTCTTCTGTGTGTTCTCAACGACTAGAGTGTCTGCGTGACATTAGAAGCACTTGACTAGTGATTGGAGTGGATGTATATACTCCATGAGGGTATGAGGATTGTTGCCCATGCAACAGTGGGTGATTATGACCTACCACTATAGTTTTAAGAGATTACTAGCCCATATCTTACCCACTTTAGTAGGATTGAGACTTTGGTTTCGATGATTTGTACACTGATGTTTTCTTTTACATTGAGGCAACTAAGATGCGATTTTTGTAACTGTATTTCGAGAAAAACATGTGTACTTTTTTGTTTTCTTAAGGTTTTTATGTATGCATACACTACCATCATGACATGTACATTTTAGCTTTGTTTTACATATGATACTCTCCAATTTAAATAACTTGTTTGAAACCTATGTCATGATAATTTATAAGAAATGTGGATTTTAGAATAATATTTCATTTTAATTCCTAGCAGCCTATATATGATACTATCCTTGTGTGCTTGATTTAGTGACTTACTAGACATTAGTTCACTAATCCATTTTAAATGTTTTAGATTGAATAGCCTTCAAAACATCTCCAAGTAGCATTCATCGCACACAGTTTCTTCCATCTCAACTTGAAAGCTATATGTAGAGGTGAGTGTCGTAACGATTTTCGTCCGGGAACTCGATCACTAGACGATTTTGAAAAAAAACACAAAATGGAGTCGCCACCAATCTTTTTTGGCTAGGTGTGATTGGCCACCTAAAATCTTTTATTTTTTTTCAATAAAATCTTAAAATTAATTAAGTTTTATCAAAAAATAATTTTTGGTCTGCGAAAACAAAGTTTGGGTCCGGGAGTTCGGTTACGTGTGAGGAAGGATTAGCACCCCCACAACGCCCGTTAAAAAACGGTACCACTTAATCATGTCCTATCTTTTGATCTTAATAAAATGGTCTTAATTAAACATTTAAAAAGGAATTCATTTATTTTGAAATCAATTTTTTATTTTGCTCATTATTTGAAATATTAAATTTTATTTTTATTTATGTTAAATTTATTTTTTATTTGAAATAAATGAGAATCTTTTGTATTGAAAATTATTCCGAAGTACCCCAATACTTTTGGTAGCATTTCGGATAATTTCCTCACCTAGAGATTTCTTAAGAATCGCTACTTGCGATTTCTATAGAATCCCATCCTCGGGAGATTTGCACTTTATTTTGGAATTTTATGAATGCAAATGATGCAAACAAAATAGATATGATGCAAATGAGAAATCCATTATTTCATTTTATTATTTTTTAATTCATTTATACTTATTTATTATTTTGTAATTTATTTATATTTATAAAATCTTGTTTTTATTGAAAAATCATACTAAATATTCCAGTACGCTGGTAACATTTAGCATATTTCTCTCACCTAGAGATCAGTTAGGAATCACTACTTGTGAATTCCGTAACATCTCATCATCGGAAAATCTTATACTTTTTATTTAATTTTTAATTGTTTTATTTATTTCCGACGGTTAATTGTAACAATTTAGTACTCTTATTTATTTGTTTAAAAATTTTATTTATTTATTATTTGTTTATTAATAATTTATTTTGTCGAACTAAAATTACTTGAATACCCCAATACGCTGATAATATTCAAATATTTTATTTCGACCCTAAGGATTATCAAAGAATCACTACTTGTGATTTCTAAGAAATCCTATCATAGGATATTCTTTTAAATTTATATTTTATTTATTTATTTATAATTCATATTTATATTTATTTATTTGTTCATTTTAAATTTTATATTTGATTAATTTATTTTTATTTTTTATATTAATTTATTTAAAGAATTTTGAAATCGAGATGAAACCAATTAAATGTTCCAATACGCTGGTAACACTTAAGGATTTTATCTCGATCCTAAGGATTATCAAAGAATCGCTACTTGCGATTTCTAGAAATCCCATCATCGGATCAATCTCAATCTCAATTTATTCTTGTATTTTTAAATTTTATATAAAATTATAACTTAGTTACATTACTAATTACTATAAATTATTTTATTTTATTTTTATGCACGTATTCATGAACTCAAAAGCATAGGATCTTTGGCACTATTTAATCTAAATACCAAACCATATAGACATAAGCAAATTATTTCATTAACCAATCTAATAAATTTAATACCTAACTTAATTATGTTCTACAAGTTAATTAAATAAATGAATTTTAATTTAACAAATGCAATTAATTAACTTTCCTCACAACCTAGTAATGAAAAACGTGAATATATATGATTGAAAAACATGTTAGTAATCATTACAAATATAAAGTATAGCTTTTTCATAATCAATATAACAAGAGATATAGGTGCATGAGCAATTTACCTTGCAGTAGCTCTTTTACACGTGCTGTTGTGTCCCTTTTACTTTCTTAAACATGCACTTCAGTATAACAACTTAGTGCAGGTGACAGATGGAACAAGTGCAATGCAGCAATGAAAGGCAAGGCTGTGGTGTGTTATGGTGGCGCAGAGCAAGGACGACGTGGTGCAGAACGGTGTGGCGTTGGCTGTGTTTGGATAAGTCAAGAGCAGACGTGAACTTGGCGATGGAACTGGTGATGGCGTGAGCGAGACAGAAGTAAACAGCGGTAGAGCAATGACAGAGCTTGGAGATGATGATGGTGGCTTACGGTGGAGCGATGTGATGATGCAGAGACAGCAAGAGCAGAAGCGATGGAGATGGTAAGGCCAAGAGATGAAGTAGACTGATGCAAAAATGGGGTGGTAGTGGACTTTGGTGTAGTCCCAGCAAGGCAGGGGCAATAAAGGAGATTGACAGTGAAAAGATGATGGTAGAGGCGGCAGAAGTTTCGAGCAGTGCACGAGTAACGTGACCAGTGGTGCAGGACGGTTTTGGATGTTGCAGGGAAGGGCTAGGCTTAATGAGGCAGAGGGGCTGTGTTTCGGTTTGAACCAAAAAAAACTGAGGTGCAAAGGTGGCCAAAAAAAAAACAACGACAGCAGGGGAGAGAGATGATAATGGTCGGGTCTAAGGTGGTCAGAATGTGGCTGAATTCAGTAGTGAAGATGATGAGCAGTTCGGGTGCAGAGAATACTAGTAGGAAGAAACCAGTGCAGCAGGCGTGAGGCCAGATCAGGAAGATGGTGCAGCCCCCCCGATCTCCTTTTTTTTCGAGGTCTCTTTCTAGGGTTCCCACTAGGTTTTTTTTTCGGTTTTCTCTCCTTCCTAGGGTTTTCTTTTCTCCTCCGCCTCCCCCTTTATTTCTCCTTTTCATTGGCTTTTATAGCCATTTCTAGCCCTAAACCTTTAGGGAAGGAAACAAACTTCCCCCTCTTAATGCTTAAACCATGGCTGTCATCATGAAATTCATATTCTTGATTTATTTCCTTTATATTGCAAATTATTATCTTCATTTTTTTGCAACAAATCAACCAAGTCAACTCTTTAAATGGTCATGGTGTGTGAATGTAAAATTCGGCTCCCTTTTTACATCTAAATCAAAGGCCTTTATTTTTCATTTATTTTCTTTGACTTTCCTTCTTTTGCTTTTATTTATTTCCATTTTATTTTTGATGATCAATCTTCGAGTCATTCAAAAAAAATTTTTTTTTATTCATTTAAAAATTATTCGGTCAAAATTAGGTGTCTACAGCTGCCCCTCTTTGCGCTTTGCTGTAAAACAGCAATGGTGCAAAGACATAGACAACCATTTTGTCCGAACGCAAGACCTATCAATTTTTTTTTTGTAAAATATGATATTTCCTAGCCATCTCTCACATAAAGCTAAGGAATAAATGCCAAATGAATTTTCCTAACCTTTTTCTCTTATAAAGATTGAGGAATTAATGCAAAATGAAGTTTCCTAGCCTCTTCTATCATAAGACTAAAGAATGAAATTTCCTAATCATAAGATTAAGGAATGCAAAACATGAATTTTCCTAGTCTTTCCTATCATAAGACTAAGGAAATGAATGTAGAATGAGATTTCCTAATCCTTTCCATCACAAGATTTAGGAATGCAAAATGAAATTCCTAGCCTCTCCTATCATAAGACTAAGCAATGCAATTTCCCAATCTTTTCTATCAGAAGATTAAGGAATGTAAATTGAGATGTCATAGTCTCTCCTATCATAAGACCAAGGAAATGCATGTAGAATGAGATTTCTTAATATTTTCTATCACAAGATTAAGGAATGCAAAATGAAATTCCTAGCCTCTCCTATCATAAGACTAAGCAATGCAATTTCCCAATCTTTTCTATCAGAAGATTAAGGAATGTAAATTGAGATGTCCTAGTCTCTCCTATCATAAGACCAAGGAAATGAATGTAGAATGAGATTTCTTAATATTTTCTATCACAAGATTAAGGAATGCAAAATGAAATTCCTAGTCTCTCCTATCATAAGACTAAGGAATGCAAGATGAAATTGCCTAGTCTCTCCTATCATAAGACTAAGGAATGCAAAGAATGAAGTTTTCCTAGTCTCTCCTATCATAAGACTAAGGATTGTGAAATGAAATTCCTAGTCTTTCTTATCATAAGACTAGGTAATGCAAAATGATCATGAAATAAAAGCTCCTCTCACCAGAGGCTATGAGACCATTAAAAACAAAAAGCTCCTCTCAACAGAGGCAATGAGACTTTGAAAAATAAAGATTTCATTCTGAATGCCAGTTAGCATGGGCTTGACTGGGCTTAACTTTCATTTTGATGCCAACAATATTGGGCTTCATCCTCCCTTAAGGTGCCAGCTAAACTGGACTTTGCTCTCATCTAAAGTTTTTTCAAAAAGGTATTTTTCTCATCATCTTCTCATACCTCATCATTTTTCAAATTACTGTCTCTTATATTTTCTCTTTTCCTCAAAATTTTAATCATTCAGGGCTTCTTATCCTTATGTCTTAACAAATAGTTCAATGTCAAAATGCACTGATGAAATATCATGCATGTCATGAATATAATGAATGCCATGAATGTTATGCACATGTCAATGTCATGCCCCTTGAATTATTCCATGAATGTATGCAAATGCATTCTCAATTGTGGTAACAAGATTCTCAAACTCATCTCATTTTCCTCAAGTTCCACATATCTGCTGGATTCTTCTTATTCAAATCTTCTATCTCCACTTCTCATCCCACCTTCTAATGAGTCTTGGTCCCATTATGCTTGAAGACTTGCCATCATGCTTTCAAAGTTATGTTTTCATCATTTTTTTATTTTTGTTTCTTTCTCTCTTTTAGTAATGCAAGATTTCTCAAAAGAATATTTTTTTCAAAAATTTACCCAAGAAAAGGTTACCAACATTTATTTATTTTCCTTCCAATTCGACCACTAATGTAATGCACTTATACATCTTCTCAATTTATTATAGGGATGGAATGAATTTAAAATAATCATGAGAAATATGGGTATTCATTCTTAGAAAAGGAACATGAAATCAAGAAAAATCAATGGGCCAGTTTGTTTGGAATATGGTTTTCAGTATCCATTTAATAAACATTCTGACAATTTCAATCAAGTCAATCTAGAATTCTTTTCCAAAAGCCCACTTTTATTGATATGTTCATCCATGTTGGGCCTGCCAATCTTGCTTCTATATCAAAACTCTTGGTGATGATCTTTTCCTAAGTTGCCTTTTCAGGTTTTCAACTTAGGTTCCCTTCTTTTGATCCAAACTGCCTTTTCAGGTTTTCAATTTGAATCCTCCTTTTTCTTTTTCTTTTTCTTTTTTCTTTTTCCTTTTCATTTTCCTTTTTTTTCTTTTTTTTTCTTTTTTCATCTTTTTCTTTTTTTTCTTCATTTCAAACTCCATTAGCTTTGACAAATTTCAGCCTTTTGTTTTCAATCCAAATTCATGCCCCCAAAAGTCATTCTTGCTTTTGATCTAACAGATATCTTCCAAAGCTCATGGGTTTCTTCATTCAAATTGATCTACTTCCTTCAAAGGATCATTATCTCATTGTACAAGTATGTTTTCATTCAACGCATGATTCTTCAATTCAAGCATTTACATTTGATCAAAATGGGCTTTTAAAAGTACGTAATGTAGGCTCAGGTGAGGGTTTACAAGAAAAGGATCAAATAGGCCCAAAATGTGTTTCAAGGTTTACAAACCAAAGGATCACTTTCTTATGAAGTAAATCATTTAGGCATTTTGCCCCTTTCTAATTCACTCATTTCTTTTCTTGCTTCTCTCTTTTTTTTTAGGGTTTTCTTTTTGAATTCAAACCCTTTTCTTTTTTTTTCACAAAAATGGGCTATTTCCTTTTGTTGCCCCCAAAATTTCTTTATTTCATCTTCCTTGCCCCCAGTGTGGAGGGTGATCCTTGGTGGGTTATATTACAAAAAAACATAATAGGCTCAAAGGGGTAATCAAAGGATAATTTTACTCCCGCTTGAAGGATAGTGAAAGAAGGCCATTTATCATTTCAAATGCAAATATTCTCCTTGAAGATCATTTACTGAACAAATACAAACTTGTTAGAAATTTTTTATAAGAGATTCACCTTTTCTTATACCATCAAATTTGGGTGAAAATTGTGAACAAATTTTCTTCTTTCTTACTTGGACACCTTGGTAGATTGATAATCCATAAGCAAAAGTGGTTCTTTCAAAATAGAATTCCAGATTTATTGACATTATCATCATCATGTTCATTATTTGGATACTTATGAAAGAAAGATATGATGAGTATGTGAGAAATGGCAAATGAATAGAATGAGAAAATGACAGTGCATCACACTAGTCGCTTTATTGAAAGGGAAATAAATAAAAGTTAGCCCATACATAAAACTTTATTTCGTGCTTATAGGCTTAAGCACTTTAAAAGAAACTGTCTTGCATTACTAAAAAAAAATTTGATAAATCTCCAGACTTGCATGGCTTAAACTCCTTTCACCTCAAAAGAATCATCCCTCATTTCCATGGTTGGGCAATGGATTCGCATTCACAGTTGGTTCCCCTTTTTTTTCAAAGTGCAATATGCCGGCTTTTATCAAACCTTGCACCCTATACTTTAAAGCAGTGCAATTCTCCAAGGAGTGACCCGGATTCCCAAAATGATACTCACATCGAGCATTCTCATTATACCATTTTGGATATGGAGGCTTGAGAGGTTCCGCATAAACTGGGGCAATGAGTTGCTCTTTGATTAGTTTTGGGTACAACTCGGTATAGGTTATGGGAATTGGATCAAGGGGAGCTTTTTGTTGTTTTGGCCATGCCCCCTAGGATTGCTTTCTTGTTTGTTGGATTGGGCAACTGATTGGGTATTTGGTGCAGGTGTTTGAGGGTGAAAGTTAGGTTGAGCATTAATTTGCGGATATGACTGGAAAGGGTATTGAACAGGATAATATGGTTGTGGCATGGGATAAGAGTGTCGTGGAGTGTATCGTCCATGTTGCCCCCCATTTATAACAGCATGGGCATCTTCTTCCCTCCTTCTGTTGGCTCCTCCTTTCTTCTCAGTATTGTTAGGAACTTCAATCTTGCCACGCTTGATCGCATTCTCAATAATCTCCCCGAATAACACCATATCAGCAAAATTCTTAGTGGCATTGCCTATCATCCTATCATAATATGGAGCCTTTAAAGTGTTCACAAATAGGATGGTGAGCTCCTTTTCTGAAAGAGGAGGTTGCACTTCTGCGGCTACATCGCGCCACCTTTGCGCATATTGCTTGAAGCTTTCATTGGCTTTCATCTCCATGTTTTGAACTGATAAACGGTCAGGGGCCATATCAGCAACATGTCGATATTAGGCCGTGAACGCCCTTGCTAAGTCATTCCATGTGGTAATCTGGATTTTGTCTAATTGATTGTACCACTTGGCAGCAGATCCAGTGAGACTTTCTTGAAAAATGTGAATAAGGAGCTTATCATCTTGAGCAAAAGCAGCCATCTTGAGCAATACATAATAAGATGAGACCTAGGGCAAGAAGTTCCATTGTACTTCTCAAACTCTGGTGCTTTGAACTTGGGTGGAATAACCAGGTCTGACACTAAGCACAACCCAGTAGCATCCATGGAACCATAAAAGTCTAAGCCTTCAATAGCTCGAATCCTTTCCTCTAACATATTGATCTTTTGTTGCGACTTCACCTCGTCTTTCTCTTCTACTTGTTTAGCTTTCAACTTCTCAATTTCCCTTGGGTCATCTAAGTCGGGCACCTCAATGGGATCAGTAGATTTTGCACCTTGGGAAGGATGGGCGGGTCCTTGGAATTGAGCTTGTCCAAACACTTGGGGTATAGCAGCGTAAGCAGGTGGATATCTTCTTTCTTGAGATGTTTGACTTGGAAATGGACCAAATCCAGGTGGATAGATAGGATCTTCTATACTGTGTTGTTGAACCCCTTCTTGGACTGCAACTTCCTCTACTACTCCTTTGCCCTTGCTTAGATTTTTCAATAATTCTGCAATTTGGGCCAGTTGCCCCCTTATTTCCTCTTGAGCTTTTTCCATCTTCTCCATGCGCGTGCTTGATTCTTCTTCCATGATCTTAGCTCGATAACGAGTGTTGTGTGAATGAACTTTTGGTCGAGCTATCTTCAAATCTTTTATTACCACAATTAAGAATTTATCATTTCACATGTGGTGATGCTTGAAAAAAAAATGAATGAAGATGAATGAATGAACAAAATGCTACATGCGTTTGAAAAAAAAAGTCATGGATGAGAAATGCATGGAAATGTTTTGCTAAAGAACCTACGATTCCCTAATAGGTATTTTCTATGGGTTAACATGTGAAGACCAAGAATTTTCTAAATAAATATAAGGTATCCGAAAAATTTAATTTGGACAAAGTGAAATCCAAATTAAATAAGAAATAAAAAGGAAAATTTAATTTGGAAATAAGAAATGAAGGAGGAAATTTAATTTGGATAAATGAAAAATCCAAATTAAATAAGAAAATGGAGAAAATAATTTTGGATATTTAGAAATCCAAAACTTAATAAGAAATAAAAATATTTTGATATATTTATATAATGATATTATATAAATATGCTTTTGATAAAAATATATTTATACATGGAATAAATACATATGTATTTTATTATACATTTATTATATATATATATATATATATAAAATATATGAAAAATGTATATATATATATATAGTACTTTAAATCAAAGTATATATATATAGATGATTTATATGAAAAATATATAATTACATATATATATATATATATATGTTTAATATTTTGATTATATATATATATATAATTATAAAAAAAAAATATAATTATATATATGTTAAAAAAAAAAACAGGCGGGAATCGGGATAACCCGATTCCCAGCCTTATTCTCCTCTGTTTCAAAACAGAGGAGAAAATAAAAAGAAACATAAGGAGAAGCTGGCGACGCCGGAGAGGGAGGAAGTGGCAGCGATGCCGCCGGCGAGCCAAGGAGAGGCATCCGACGTAGACGTTGACGGCGAGGGAAAAAAAAAAAAGGAAAACAGAAGAAGCGAAGCGGGGGAGAGAAGAGAGAGAAGGAGGTGTTGAAAACGAAGAGAAAAAGAAAAAGAGGAAAGTGGCGGTGCCGGCCGGTCTAGGCACCGCCACCCCAACCCCGAGCTCGGCGGAGGAAGCTGAGGGGAAGCAAAGGAAAGACCGCCGGTGAAGAAGAACGACGGCGGAGGAAGGAGAAACGTGGAGGAGAAGAGGTCGAAACCCACGGTCCAGATTCGCCACCGCCGGCGCCGCCGCTGGGGAAACGGGAGACCAGATCCGGCATCCTCGCAACTTCGGCAAGCTGTGGAATGGCTGAACCGCCGGAATGGGTGGCCGCCGGTGACCGAACCGGCCAGCAGAAGCTTGAACGGCGGAACCGGTCCGACCCGATCCGACCCGCTGACCGATCCGAACGCCCCTGACCCGGTCCGACCCGACCCGACCCGACTGACCCGGTTAACCCGAACCCGACCCGACCCGGTTCAGAAAAAAAAAAATTCAGGAAAAAAAAAAAAAGAAAAAGAGAAAGGAAAAAGAAGAAAAGAAAGAAGAAAAGAAAAGAAAAGAAAAGGAGAAAGAAGGAAAGGAAGAAGAAAGGGAAAAAGGAAGAAAAAATGGTAAGGAAATTTAGAAAAAAATAAAATGATGGTATTTATTGAATAATTTATGGTTATATTGATGTAGTGCATTGATATTGAAATTGTAGTAAAACGGAAATGAGACGAATGGTGGAATTCGGCCAGGCTCGAAAAATCGGAAAGTACGCTAAGCTTTGGCAAATAGGTAAGATACTTTTATAAAGCATTAGTAGTATCATATTGTATGTGGGATTTATGATTTTTATATGATGCATTTATGAAATGATTTTTAATGGAATTGTGATATTTTTATATATGATCCATTGATTAAATTGATATTAAAAATGCTAAGAGGACCCACAACTGATGGTGGGGGTCTTAGTAGAGACGTAGGAATTGTGAGAATCAACGGCTGTGGTATAAATTGTGTTTCCCTTGCAGGAGGTTAGGGAAAATTAAGCCGTTATGCTGCCGAAAATTTTAGGAAAATGTTTTAGGAAAAAGATTTAGTTTCTCCCATAAATGGAATTTTAGAAATAATTATTGAAAATAAACATGTGAAGGACTTTATTGTATTACCGGAAAAAGTTGATATTAGAATCGATAAATCAAATTATCTTAATATCTCAAAGTGATTATCAAGCTGAGATTGAGATGAAATAGATATTTGGAGGATCAACTGATAAGAGTAACAATGGTTATATAATATAAATTAAAAGAGAAAGATTGAAGTTATAAATTAGATGGTCGAATGATAGAATCGCGGAATTATCAATCGAGTGACGATTATAGGATTGATAAATTCAAATAAATGGACCGTCTTAGTGGTATGAACTGAGATTTTTGGCAATAATACGGATAGTCGCAAGGCGACTTAAATGATTAAAATACTGTTGATAGTGGAAATTGGCAAATTCTTTTAAGTGGTGAATTGCCAATCAAAAATTGAATTGAGGACGTTTATGGATAATTTTAACATGATATTACATTCTACAGGCCAGATGAAAAGTGAATTGAGGATTGTGATATGATTTTGATGATAGTGAATGAAAAATGAACCGCAAGTCGAAAATTTTGAATATGTACCAATAGGTCAAACCATAAATGGATTTGATATGCGATTATTGATCTTGTGGTTCTACGATCCTCGATGTCGACTCTGGAACAGATATTGAATGATAATATTATTATTTGCATGATTTTGGTAACTTGATGACTATTTAGAAATTGATGTTTAAATGCTTATAGAAACTTAGAGGATTCATACAAATGAAGCGATCCTAATATTGATGATGAGATGTATAAATGATTATTATAATAGTCGATGTGATTGAGAAAGGATATTGAATACCAAATGGTCTGAATACCAAGTGATTCGATTTCCGAATGAATTGAGTACTGAGCAAGTTGAATATTAAATTAAAGGAATAGTGAACGAAATAAATAGTGATTTACTGATTTGACAGAAAGAAAGTCTTGAAATCGAATAGTTGATGGCGATAAAGTTGAATGAATCGCTTCTCTGTATTTGATGAAAATATTACCGAAGTTGCATGCTGAAATGTTTTACAGCATCGCATTTAAGCATGCTTTCTTGCAACTTGAAACATTTTAATAATGTTTATATGAATACTGAAAAGTATTGATTTGTTTTGAAATGAAAGTATATGGTAGATATTTATATATATATATATTTTGATATATGAAATATCATACAGAATTTTACCATATGCTTTACATGATATTGAAAACAAAGCTATAGATTTAAATGTTTTATGAGACTGTAGGCACCCTAAGAGAATTAAATTCAATAAAGCATAGTGGAAACCGCCTAATTGGAGCTTTGCTCATTAGGCAGATATGCTTGTCCGACATTAGTCGTGGACAGGTCTCAGTCACGCCTGATCAGTGGGGCTGAGAGAGATGAGGTCTATGGCCATAGATAGCGCCCTAGTTGGTTTCCAGAGGACGATATGATTCACTGCTAGCTACAGTGATTTAAGTCTTTATTGATAGAGATGATAGGGATCTAGCCTAGTCTCTAATTGATATGATATGAAGTCTAGAGTATGATTTTTATTGATATGAACTCTAGACTTGACATGATTTATACTGTACATGAAACAGATTTGAAATGAAATATGTTTTGAAACAGTACATGTTTTAAACATGTTTTAAAAGTCCATGAGATATGATTTCGACACTTATATGATTTATACGTAATTTTGTGTCGAACATGGCATGATATGCGGTCTAGAGTATAGTTTGATTTGATATGAACTCTAGACCTGATATGATTTACAGAATATGTTTTAAGAGTATATGATAAATGATTTCGACACTTACATGATTTATATAAGATTTTGTGTCGAATTTGAAATGACATGCGGTTTAGAGTATAGACTGATTTGATATGAACTCTAAACCTGATATGATTTATAGTGTATGAAAAATGTTTTAAAACCGCACATGTTTTAGACATGCTCCGAAAACGAATACATGAAATGAAAATGAACATGTTTCTATCATGTCTTAAAGGCAAATTTGAAATGAATTGAAAATTCATATGTTGAGCATGTCCTAAAGTATATATGATATGATTTGAAAAGATAGCGGTTTATACAGTAAAGTTACATAATTGCATATTAAACCTTGACATGATAATATGCTTCGTATACGAGTTTCATGATAAATGTCATGACTCGACATAAATGATATTTCATCTAGACGATGACATTATATGATACATGAACATATGATAGATATGAAGAGAATTGTGAACTTACACTGTGGTGATCATGATTTCTCTATAAGGAAAAGTGATATGAGATGATAAATTACAGGAGTACGATTATGAAATATAAAATGAATTAATATGGTGCTTCAATTGGACATGATGTACTCCGAGATAGAGGAAAATATAGACTAATAGTATATGACATTCAATTCGGATACGACAGATTGTTGTGTGATGCACTATAGTGTAAGGACAAGAAGACTGAAAAGTGATTATGATGATAATTTTAAAAGTATAAGTGATAGACATATGACAAGAAATGAGATAATGATATGTTATCGATGAGAAAGGATTAACTGTGATTGCAAATTTGCAAGTTTTAAGCATTGCAGATTAAGACAGTGTAATCCTACTCTTGTATTTATATTAGTATCTTACTGAGCCGTGGTTTTGCTCACCCCCCTAAATTTCATCTCTTTCAGATTATTGAAGTTAACATCTGCCATGTGAGCTGCTCAGTGGGCATCGGAGACTGTATATGGACTTGGTACTAGTCTTCTGAGGTATATGTTTCTTATAAATTACTTGTTTACATGTAAGACTTAAATTGAAGCACAGTACATATTCTGTTTAACAAGTCGGGATGTAACTAAGAACCGTTTCCGTGTTTGTTTAATATTTAAATGGAAGGACTATAAGTCACCTAGAGAGTATAGTAACTACACTGACATCGAATACAAACCTTAAAATGAAAAAGAAAAATTTAGTCCATAAATTTGTAGACTAAGAAAAGTATAAGAATCAAGTGAAAGTCGCGGTCTTCGGGTCGTGACATAACATGACTCCATCCCAAGTTGGCTTTCTTAAGTTTACTATATGTTTGCTTTGGAGTTCTAAAGGACAAGAGGTTCTCAAATTGTTCCTTACTAACGTCCACGCTAGACTAGTAAGGCACCCCAATCCTCACCCATGATAGGCTATAGACGGAAAGGGTTCAACTTGAGTGAGAGTATTTCACTTGCCATTGCGGAGGTTATTACCTCACGAGAGCAAAGGTACTATACTCTCTCCTAAAAGGGACAAACCCGGGTGTAGGGTTGATATATGAAATGAATATGTCATGTATGCAAGGGAACAAAATTTAAAGTGCATCCCAACAAAATGTAAATGATAAAGATGATTCACACATTTTTTGTTTTGTATTTTTTTTATTTTTTTAATTATTTTTTTATGAAAAGTTTTATTAAATATTTATTAAGACCATTAATTAAGATTTTGGATAAGACATGATTAATTATGGTTCGACTCTCTAACGTCCCCAGTGGAGTCGCCAAAGCTGTCGTAACGATTTTCGTCCGGAGACTCGATCGCTAGACGATTTTGAAAAAAAACACAAAATGGAGTCGCCACCAATCTTTTTTGGCTAGGTGTGATTGGCCACCTAAAATCTTTTATTTTTTTTCAATAAAATCTTAAAATTAATTAAGTTTTATCAAAAAATAATTTTTGGTCTGCGAAAACAAAGTTTGGGTCCGGGAGTTCGGTTACGTGTGGGGAAGGATTAGCACCCCCACAACGCCCGTTAAAAAACGGTACCACTTAATCATGTCCTATCTTTTGATCTTAATAAAATGGTCTTAATTAAACATTTAAAAAGGAATTCATTTATTTTGAAATCAATTTTTTATTTTGCTCATTATTTGAAATATTAAATTTTATTTTTATTTATGTTAAATTTATTTTTTATTTGAAATAAATGAGAATCTTTTGTATTGAAAATTATTCCGAAGTACCCCAATACTTTTGGTAGCATTTCGGATAATTTCCTCACCTAGAGATTTCTTAAGAATCGCTACTTGCGATTTCTATAGAATCCCATCCTCGGGAGATTTGCACTTTATTTTGGAATTTTATGAATGCAAATGATGCAAACAAAATAGATATGATGCACATGAGAAATCCATTATTTCATTTTATTATTTTTTAATTCATTTATACTTATTTCTTATTTTGTAATTTATTTATATTTATAAAATCTTGTTTTTATTGAAAAATCATACTAAATATTCCAGTACGCTGGTAACATTTAGCATATTTCTCTCACCTAGAGATCAGTTAGGAATCACTACTTGTGAATTCCGTAACATCTCATCATCAGAAAATCTTATACTTTTTATTTAATTTTTAATTGTTTTATTTATTTCATACGGTTAATTGTAACAATTTAGTACTCTTATTTATTTGTTTAAAAATTTTATTTATTTATTATTTGTTTATTACTAATTTATTTCGTCGAACTAAAATTACTTGAATACCTCAATACGCTGGTAATATTCAAATATTTTATTTCGACCCTAAGGATTATCAAAGAATCACTACTTGTAATTTCTAAGAAATCCTATCATAGGATATTCTTTTAAATTTATATTTTATTTATTTATTTATAATTCATATTTATATTTATTTATTTGTTCATTTTAATCGTAACGATTTTCGTCCGGGGACTCGATCGCTAGACGATTTTGAAAAAAACACAAAATGGAGTTGCCACCAATCTTTTTTGACTAGGTGTGATTGGCCACCTAAAATTATTTTATCTTTTTAATAAAATCTTAAAATTAATTAAGTTTTATCAAAATAATTTTTTTGGTCTGCGAAAACAAAGTTTGGGTTCGGGAGTTCGGTTACGCATGGGGAAGGATTAGCACCCCCACAACGCCCGTTAAGAACGGTACCACTTAATCATATATTATCCCTTCGATCTTAGTTAAATGGTCTTAATTAAATATTTAAAAGAACTTCATTTATTTCGAAATCATTTTGTCATTTGTTTTATTTTTGAAATATTTAAATTTTATTTTTTATTTGTAATAAGTGAAAATCTTTTGTATTGAAAATTATTCCGAAGTACTCCAATACTTTTGGTAGCATTTCGGATAATTTCCTCACCTAGAGATTTCTTAAGAATCGCTACTTGCGATTTCCATAGAATCCCATCCTCGGGAGATTTGCACTTATTTTGGAGTTTCATGAATGCAAATGATGCAAACAAAGTAGATATGATGCACATAAGAAATATATTATTTTATTTTATTTTTATTATCTTTTATATTTATATTATTGCTTTTGAAATTTATGATTTTATAAAATTTTATTTTTATTGAAAAAATCATACTAAATATTCCAATACGCTGGTAACATTTAGCAGATCTCTCTCACCTAGAGATCAGTTAGGAATCACTACTTGTGAATTCCGTAACATCTCATCATCGGACATTATCTTATTTATTTTTAATTTGTTTTACTCTTTATTTTGAAGTTTTGTTTATTTGTTTGTTTAAAATATTTATTTATTTATTAGTGTTAATTTATTTCATATAAGTTGATTATATTAGAAATCTTAATACCGAACTAAAATTATTTGAATACCCCAATACGCTGGTAATATTCAAATATTTTATTTCGACCCTAAGGATAATCAAAGAATCACTACTTGTGATTTCTAAGGAATCCTATCATCGGGGATCCTTTTATATTTAAGATGTGTATTTATTTAATTATTTTAATTCCTAAATTTTTACCTATTTAAAAGCCTTTTTTTTTAAAAAAATTCATTTACTATTTTCTCATATTTACCTATTTTTTTATATTATTATTTTTATTACCATCTTTATATTTATTTTTTTTTATACTAAGAAATCCTATTAATATTTTCTTTATATCGGAATAAAATCATTTGAATGTCCCAATAAGCTGGTGACATTAAAGATTTTATTTCGATCCTAAGGATTGTCAAAGAATCGCTACTTGCGATTTCTAAGGGATCCTATCATCGGAAATTATTTACATATTCATTCATTTGCCTTTCCACTTTTTTTATTTTATTATTATTATTTTTTTAAATTGATTTATTTTATAAAATTAAGAATTTTATTATCGAAATAAAATTACTTAAATATCCCAATACGCTGGTGACATTTAAGGATTTTATCTCGATCCTAAGGATTATCAAAGAATCGCTACTTGCGATTTCTCTAAAAAATCCTATCATCGGAATTATCTTTTAAAACTTATAAATATTTCGTTTTTATTATTTATCCTTATTGATTTTTATTATTTTATTGAATAACCTTTCATCACTTTGGAATATTTGTTTTATCTTTAGAATTAAAAATCATAATAATTAATCCATAGAATAGCACTCATGATGTTTTTTTAAAAGAAATATTCTTAACTCTTATTTTAATTCACACAATATTTATAACGTGACTAACTTCTTAAAGAACATGATATATATTTTATGTAAAAGAAATATATGCAGAAGCCACGTAAAGAAAGACCAAACAACATGCTTTCAAACTTCAACAGGTTTACCTTAAACAGAAGCAAATGATGAGATGATCTACGTATGGCTTGGTGCAGCAATCGACAAAGACACAGTGGGACAAGTTCGGTTCTGGCAGGAAGCTTGGTGCAAGGATGACGATGATGGCACGACAGACGACGCAAGTAGAGTGAAATACAGCAATTCAAAACGCCATCGACAGCGAGCTTGCTAAACTGTGGGAATGATATCGGGGCGTCAGGTCGATGAAGCAACAAGAGAGACAGCAAAGGCAGCAGCGATGGAGGTGATAAGGCCGAGAGCTGAAGCTCAGTGTAAGGGAGTTGACACTGGTTGCGACGAAGGCAAGCAAAGCAAGATCGTGGCAGCACCACCACTGCAGCAGGGGAAAGGAACCGCCTCGGAAGCAGTTTGGCTGATGATGATGTTGGAATGATGCTGGAACCAGGAATGATGCAGCGGGCTATACAATGAAGAAGGCAGCGGTGAAGTGCAGCAGCAGAGGTAAGCGACAGGCAGTGGCGGCAGCGATACGGCAAGGCTGAGTGTGGTGGCCACGGGTCACGGACAGTGACACAGGGATGTCGAAAATGCAGTGGGGTGATACAGCCGGTATTAATGCGAAGGACAGGAGTGAAGAAAAGGCACAGCCAAAAGAGAAAACGATCCCAGATGATGAATAGTGAAAGAGCCGTGAAAACCCTGCCTTTTTCTGTCCCCGTCCTCCCTTTTTTTTCTGTGTAAAATAATCCCCCTCCCAAACCCTAGCAGACTCCCTCCTTAAATGAAAAAAAAAATCAGTTTATCAATCCCACAATCATGGGATTTTATTATTTATTTCCATTTGACCTTTCCATCTTTTTATTATTTGTTTCCTTTTCATTATTTTTATTTTTGGTAATTAACTTTAATTCCTTGATCATTTCCTTGATTCTTTCTTTTATTTTCTTCTTGGCAATAAATCCCTTTTGGTTAACATTTTGATTTAATTCTTTAAGAGAAGATTGCATGATGTGCATGGAATTGCATGGAACAGCACTGACATTTTTTATCATTATTTTTATTATTTTTATTTTTTATTTTTTATTTTTTTATTTTTTTATTTTTTACTTTTTTTATTTTTTTTTTTTATTTTTTTTTTTTTGCTCGGACAAAATTCGGTGTTTACAGCTGCCCCTCTTTGCACCTTGCTGAGAATCAGGAATAAGGCAAAGACTATAGACAACAATTTTGTCCGAACCTCCCCTTTTTTTTTATTTTTGGGAAAATTCAATTTTGATTCTCGAAAATAATACCTTGACTCCATACCAAGGCTCGACCCATGAGAACAATGGATTCGATTTGAAATACATAATACCTTGACTCCCTACCAAGGCTCGATCCACTGTGAAAAAGTGAATTCGATTTTTAAACACATGATACCTTGACTCCATACCAAGGCTCGATCCACTGTGAAAAAGTGAATTCGACTTTACAACATAATACCTTGACTCCCTACCAAGGCTCGATCCACTGTGAAAAGGTGAATTCGACTTTAAAACATAATACCTTGACTCCCTACCAAGGCTCGATCCATTTTAAAGAAATGAATTCGATTTTGAAACATATGATACCTTGACTCCCTACCAAGGCTCGATCCACTGTGAAAAAGTGAATTCAACTTTAAAACATAATACCTTGACTCCCTACCAAGGCTCGATCCACTGTGAAAAAGTGAATTTGGCTTTAAAACATAATACCTAGACTCCCCACCAAGGCTCAATCCATTTTAAAGAAATGAATTCGATTTTGAAACATATGATACCTTGACTCCCTACCAAGGCTCGATCCACTGTGAAAAAGTGAATTCGACTTTATAACATAATACCTTGACTCCCTACCAAGGCTCGATCCACTGTGAAAAAATGAATTTGACTTTAAAACATAATACCTTGACTCCCCACCAAGGCTCGATCCATTTTAAAGAAATGAATTCGATTTTGAAACACATGATACCTTGACTCCCTACCAAGGATGGAAGGTCTGAATTTTCCGAATCATAGGTTACACATCAAATTATGCAAATGCAATATTCATGAATGTGAATGCAAACCATAACAAGTGGCCTAATTTGCGGTACACATTTGGCATGTAAACGCTTATTTCATCGTCACCCTAGATGCTCGAATCAAATTACCAAACTTTGAGCTTACAAGATATCGGACTCCCTTTTTCTTTGAAAGCAATGCCTTCTTATATGATTTCTGTACTTCCGGTCTATATGCCTGCAGAGTTGGGTTTAAACCCTCATTTTCCCATTTTATTATTCACATAGCAATGCAAACTCCTTTTATATTTGGGACTATTTATTGAATCAACACCATTCAAAATTGCCAAGCAAGATACATTTATTATGAATGTAAGGCAAACAAGTCAATGTACAAGGTAATTTCAATGAACAATTTGGCTTTGTCTCAAAATATCTAAGAATTCACGAAGAAGGGACAATAAAATAAGAAGTTGTATGGTGGCAAAAGTTCCCTTATAAGAAAAATTTGGACTTTCTCTATCGAATAATCCGGAATCCTTATTGTATGAACCATTGATTGATGACCCCAATGTGTGGGAAATGTTTCCTATCATCTTTGACCCCTTTAGACTTGCAAAACTGATGCCCCTTTTTATCTAGGCCGCCCTCTCGGGTTTTCGACTTAGATACCTCCTATGGGTTTAAGCTGCCTTTTCAGGTTTTCAACTTAAACCCCACCTTTTTTTTTTTGAATTTAATCTAAGTCGCCTTTTTCTGGCTTTCAACTTAGACCCTTTTTTTTTGAATCTAAGCTGCCTTTTCAGGTTTTCAACTTAGATCTAATTTCAAGCATAATACTTTTTCACCACATCACCATTGACTGGGTTTGGTAACTCATACCCATCCATCTCCGTCAAAATTAATGCTCCCCCTGAAAAGGCCTTCTTCACCACATACGGGCCTTCCCAATTTGGTGCCCATTTTCCTCGAGGATCATGCTGATTAGATGGAATCCTTTTCAAAACTAATTCCCCTTCCCGAAATTGTCTGGGGCAGACCTTTTTGTCATATGCTCTCATCATTCTCCTTTGATATAACCGGCCATGACAAAGTGCTTTAAGCCTCTTTTCCTCAATCAAATTCAACTGTTCATATCGAGCACGGACCCATTCTGCTTCTTCCAATTCTACTTCCAACAATACCCGTAAGGAAGGAATCTCAACCTCAATAGGCAAAACAGCTTCCATTCCATATACCAACGAGAACGGAGTGGCTCCGGTGGATGTACGCACTGAAGTCTGATAAGCATGCAAAGCAAAAGGAAGTTTCTCATGCCAGTCTTTATAGGTGTCTGTCATTTTTTGAATAATCTTCTTGATATTCTTATTTGCTGCTTCTACGGCCCCATTCATTTTCGGGCGATATGGGACTGAATTATGATGTCTGATTTTGAATTGCTCACAAGCTTCCTCTATCACCTTGTTATTAAAATTCATAGCATTGTCTGAAATAATCCTCTCAGGGAATCCAAATCTGCATATGACTTCCTTCTTAATGAACTTGCATACCACAGACTTCGTCACACTAGCAAATGATGCAGCTTCCACCCATTTTGTAAAGTAGTCAATCATCACTAAGATAAAACGATGCCCATTTGACGCTTTTGGTAATTTTGTAAAGTAGTCAAAAAATCTTTACAATACCCACTGGTCTTTTGGTGACTCCACTGGTCTTTTCAGGTTTTCACATAACCACCACTTGTAAAGATCATATCCTTCCGAAAGTCCTCATTGATAATGGGTCATCCTTGAATGTTATGCCCATGATTACACTGTCTAGGTTGCCTGTAGATAAGTCAAATATGAGGAGAAGTCACATTGTTGTGAGAGCTTTTGATGGTACTCGTCGAGAAGTGGTTGGGAATATAGAGGTGCCACTCCAGATTGGTCCATGTGTCTATAACATTGAATTTCAAGTTATGGATATCACTCCTTCTTATAATTGTTTACTTGGAAGGCCTTGGATCCATTCAGCGGGTGCAGTTCCTTCGACTCTGCATCAAAAGGTCAAATTCGTGGTCGATGGACATTTGGTGAGTATAGAAGGAGAAGAAGACATGATTGTGACCATTACTACAAGTGCCCCATACATAGAAGTTGCTGAAGATGCGGTGGAATGCTCTTTTAGATCTTTAGAACTTGTTAATGCTACATTTGTGGGAGAAGGGATGAAAATACCCGTACCACATTTTTCAGAAGCCACCAAGCTCGGGATCCAACAAACGATGGGAAAGGGATGTCATGCTGGAGCAGGTTTAGGAAAGGAGTTACAAGGAATGAAGAGAGCAGTGTCTGTTACTCCTAAGATGGATAGGTTTGGGTTAGGATATAAACCCACTGGACTTGAAAAGAAAAAGTTCATAGAAAGGAAGAAGAAAAGCAAGTTGGCTAATTTTATGGGGCACGAAATAGAGTTCGAACCAATGGGTTTCCCTCCTCTATATGAGTCTTTCTATTCGGCGGGATACATCTACAATAGCTCTGCAAAAGTTGAAGAAGGCGAGTCTATCCCAGCAATGGCTAGAGCTTTCACAGATCTCTCTATCAATATGGCGGGAATAGAGGAATTTCTAGAAGAGATGGATAGTTCCGGAATTCGTCCTTGTCCTCCCGACTACAAATTGGAAAATTGGCATGCTGTTGAGCTCCCCGTCGTTTTCAAATCATGTTCCATGTAATGCAATAAACTTATCCAAGTGCTTTTGCCCAAAGGCATTAGGGTCTTTTATGTACGAGCTTTTATTTAGTCTTTATCATTCAATAAATGACAAGCATGATGCATTTTATTCATTCATCCGTGTTGTTTCTCTTCATTCATTTTTATACCTTCTCCATATCAATCCCATTTTAATTATCTCCAGGTATCCCAATAATGAAAATGAGGACCTTCTCAACAATAATCCAGAACTTAATTTTGAAAGAACTGTTTGTGTTGGTGAACTTAATGATGAAGGAGATGTGGATGATTATGCTTTACCCCAAGATTTGTTAAGACTAGTACAGCAAGAAGAGAAACAAATTATGCCCAATCAAGAACCAATAGAAGTCATAAACTTGGGGAATGAAGAAATAAAGAAAGAAGTTAAAGTTGGGACCTCTCTCTCCTTGCCAATTAAACAAAGATTAATAAGCTTGCTCCGCGAATATACAGATGTGTTTGCTTGGTCGTACCAGGACATGCCAGGTTTGAATACTGATATTGTAGTGCATAGATTACCTTTGAAGCCAGGTTGCAAACCGGTTCAGCAGAAATTGAGGAGGATGAAACTAGAAATGTTGTTGAAAATAAAAGAGGAGGTAAAAAAGCAATTCGACGCCGGATTCCTAGAAGTGGCAAAATACCCTGAATGGGTAGCAAATATAGTCCCATTACCTAAGAAGGATGGAAAGGTGAGAATGTGTGTTGATTATCGGGATTTGAATAGAGCTAGCCCTAAAGACAATTTCCCATTGCCACATATTGATACTCTAGTTGATAATACGGCCAGGCATTCATTATTCTCTTTCATGGATGGTTTTTCGGGATATAACCAGATCAAGATGGCACCGGAGGACATGGAAAAGACCACGTTTGTGACAATGTGGGGAACTTTTTGTTACAAAGTAATGCCATTTGGTTTAAAAAATGCTGGGGCAACCTATCAAAGGGCCATGGTAACTTTATTCCATGATATGATGCATAAGGAGATTGAGGTTTATGTAGATGATATGATCGCTAAATCGAGGAGAGCGGAGGACCATGTCGACAATTTAAAAAAGCTCTTTGAAAGATTAAGAAAGTTTCAACTTAAACTCAACCCGGCTAAATGCACATTCGGGGCTACATCAGGAAAATTATTGGGTTTTGTTGTTAGTGAAAGAGGGATTGAGGTGGATTCGGATAAAATCAAGGCTATCCAAGACTTACCGCCACCGCGTACTCAGAAGGAAGTGAGGGGTTTCCTCGGACGATTGAATATAAACGCTTGTAAAGTAAGATAAATCCGAGGAAACCCAGTGGAGTCGCCAAGCTGTCGTAACGATTTTCGTCCGGGCACTCGATCGCTAGACGATTTTGAAAAAAACACAAAATGGAGTCGCCACCAATCTTTTTTGACTAGGTGTGATTGGCCACCTAAAATTATTTTATCTTTTTAATAAAATCTTAAAATGAATTAAGTTTTATCAAAATAATTTTTTTGGTCTGCGAAAACAAAGTTTGGGTTCGGGAGTTCGGTTACGCATGAGGAAGGATTAGCACCCCCACAACGCCCGTTAAGAACGGTACCACTTAATCATATATTATCCCTTCGATCTTAGTTAAATGGTCTTAATTAAATATTTAAAAGAACTTCATTATTTCGAAATCATTTTGTCATTTGTTTTATTTTTGAAATATTTAAATTTTATTTTTTATTTGTAATAAGTGAAAATCTTTTGTATTGAAAATTATTCCGAAGTACTCCAATACTTTTGGTAGCATTTCGGATAATTTCCTCACCTAGAGATTTCTTAAGAATCGCTACTTGCGAATCCATAGAATCCCATCCTCGGGAGATTTGCACTTATTTTGGAGTTTCATGAATGCAAATGATGCAAACAAAGTAGATATGATGCACATAAGAAATATATTATTTTATTTTATTTTTATTATCTTTTATATTTATATTATTGCTTTTGAAATTTATTGATTTTATAAAATTTTATTTTTATTGAAAAAATCATACTAAATATTCCAATACGCTGGTAACATTTAGCAGATCTCTCTCACCTAGAGATCAGTTAGGAATCACTACTTGTGAATTCCGTAACATCTCATCATCGGACATTATCTTATTTATTTTTAATTTGTTTTACTCTTTATTTTGAAGTTTTGTTTATTTGTTTGTTTAATATATTTATTTATTTATTAGTGTTAGTTTATTTCATATAAGTTGTTTATATTAGAAATCTTAATACCGAACTAAAATTATTTGAATACCCCAATACGCTGGTAATATTCAAATATTTTATTTCGACCCTAAGGATAATCAAAGAATCACTACTTGTGATTTCTAAGGAATCCTATCATCGGGGATCCTTTTATATTTAAGATGTGTATTTATTTATTTATTTTAATTCCTAAATTTTTACCTATTTAAAAGCCTTTTTTTTTAAAAAAAATTTCTATTCACTTACTATTTTCTCATATTTACCTATTTTTTTATATTATTATTTTTATTACCATCTTTATATTTATTTTTTTTTATACTAAGAAATCCTATTAATATTTTCTTTATATCGGAATAAAATCATTTGAATGTCCTAATACGCTAGTGACATTAAAGATTTTATTTCGATCCTAAGGATTGTCAAAGAATCGCTACTTGCGATTTCTAAGGGATCCTATCATCGGAAATTATTTACATATTCATTCATTTGCCTTTCCACTTTTTTTATTTTATTATTATTATTTTTTTAAATTGATTTATTTTATAAAATTAAGAATTTTATTATCGAAATAAAATTACTTAAATATCCCAATACGCCGGTGACATTTAAGGATTCTATCTCGATCCTAAGGATTATCAAAGAATCGCTACTTGCGATTTCTCTAAAAAATCCTATCATCGGAATTATCTTTTAAAACTTATAAATATTTCGTTTTTATTATTTATCCTTATTGATTTTTATTATTTTATTGAATAACCTTTCATCACTTTGGAATATTTGTTTTATCTTTAGAATTAAAAATCATAATAATTAATCCATAGAATAGCACTCATGATGTTTTTTTAAAAGAAATATTCTTAACTCTTATTTTAATTCACACAATATTTATAACGTGACTAACTTCTTAAAGAACATGATATATATTTTATGTAAAAGAAATATATGCAGAAGCCACGTAAAGAAAGACCAAACAACATGCATTCAAACTTCAACAGGTTTACCTTAAACAGAAGCAAATGATGAGATGATCTACGTATGGCTTGGTGCAGCAATCGACAAAGACACAGTGGGACAAGTTCGGTTCTGGCAGGAAGCTTGGTGCAAGGATGACGATGATGGCACGATAGACGACGCAAGTAGAGTGAAATACAGCAATTCAGAACGCCATCGACAGCGAGCTTGCTAAACTGTGGGAATGATATCGGGGCATCAGGTCGATGAAGCAACAAGAGAGACAGCAAAGGCAGCAGCGATGGAGGTGATAAGGCCGAGAGCTGAAGCTCAGTGTAAGGGAGTTGACACTGGTTGCGACGAAGGCAAGCAAAGCAAGATCGTGGCAGCACCACCACTGCAGCAGGGGAAAGGAACCGCCTCGGAAGCAGTTTGGCTGATGATGATGTTGGAATGATGCTGGAACCAGGAATGATGCAGCGGGCTATACAATGAAGAAGGCAGCGGTGAAGTGCAGCAGCAGAGGTAAGCGACAGGCGGTGGCGGCAGCGATACGGCAAGGCTGAGTGTGGTGGCCACGGGTCACGGACAGTGACACAGGGATGTCGAAAATGCAGTGGGGTGATACAGCCGGTATTGATGCGAAGGACAGGAGTGAAGAAAAGGCACAGCCAAAAGAGAAAACGATCCCAGATGATGAATAGTGAAAGACCCGTGAAAACCCTGCCTTTTTCTGTCCCCGTCCTCCCTTTTTTTTTCTGTGTAAAATAATCCCCCTCCCAAACCCTAGCAGACTCCCTCCTTAAATGAAAAAAAAAATCAGTTTATCAATCCCACAATCATGGGATTTTATTATTTATTTCCATTTGACCTTTCCATCTTTTTATTATTTGTTTCCTTTTCATTATTTTTATTTTTGGTAATTAACTTTAATTCCTTGATCATTTCCTTGATTCTTTCTTTTATTTTCTTCTTGGCAACAAATCCCTTTTGGTTAACATTTTGATTTAATTCTTTAAGAGAAGATTGCATGATGTGCATGGAATTGCATGGAACAGCATTGACATTTTTTATCATTATTTTTATTATTTTTATTTTTTATTTTTTTATTTTTTTATTTTTTACTTTTTTTATTTTTTACTTTTTTTATTTATTTTTTTTTTTGCTCGGACAAAATTCGGTGTTTACAGCTGCCCCTCTTTGCACCTTGCTGAGAATGAGGAATAAGGCAAAGACTATAGACAACAATTTTGTCCGAACCTCCCCTTTTTTTTTATTTTTGGGAAAATTCAATTTTGATTCTCGAAAATAATACCTTGACTCCATACCAAGGCTCGACCCATGAGAACAATGGATTCGATTTGAAATACATAATACCTTGACTCCCTACCAAGGCTCGATCCACTGTGAAAAAGTGAATTCGATTTTGAAACACATGATACCTTGACTCCATACCAAGGCTCGATCCACTGTGAAAAAGTGAATTCGACTTTACAACATAATACCTTGACTCCCTACCAAGGCTCGATCCACTGTGAAAAGGTGAATTCGACTTTAAAACATAATACCTTGACTCCCTACCAAGGCTCGATCCATTTTAAAGAAATGAATTCGATTTTGAAACATATGATACCTTGACTCCCTACCAAGGCTCGATCCACTGTGAAAAAGTGAATTCAACTTTAAAACATAATACCTTGACTCCCTACCAAGGCTCGATCCACTGTGAAAAAGTGAATTTGGCTTTAAAACATAATACCTAGACTCCCCACCAAGGCTCGATCCATTTTAAAGAAATGAATTCGATTTTGAAACATATGATACCTTGACTCCCTACCAAGGCTCGATCCACTGTGAAAAAGTGAATTCGACTTTACAAAATAATACCTTGACTCCCTACCAAGGCTCGATCCACTGTGAAAAAGTGAATTTGACTTTAAAACATAATACCTTGACTCCCCACCAAGGCTCGATCCATTTTAAAGAAATGAATTCGATTTTGAAACACATGATACCTTGACTCCCTACCAAGGATGGAAGGTCTGAATTTTCCGAATCATAGGTTACACATCAAATTATGCAAATGCAATATTCATGAATGTGAATGCAAACCATAACAAGTGGCCTAATTTGCGGTACACATTTGGCATGTAAACGCTTATTTCATCGTCACCCTAGATGCTCGAATCAAATTACCAAACTTTGAGCTTACAAGATATCAGACTCCCTTTTTCTTTGAAAGCAATGCCTTCTTATATGATTTCTGTACTTCCGGTCTATATGCCTGCAGAGTTGGGTTTAAACCCTCATTTTCCCATTTTATTATTCACATAGCAATGCAAACTCCTTTTATATTTGGGACTATTTATTGAATCAACACCATTCAAAATTGCCAAGCAAGATACATTTATTATGAATGTAAGGCAAACAAGTCAATGTACAAGGTAATTTCAATGAAGAACAATTTGGCTTTGTCTCAAAATATCTAAGAATTCACGAAGAAGGGACAATAAAATAAGAAGTTGTATGGTGGCAAAAGTTCCCTTATAAGAAAAATTTGGACTTTCTCTATCGAATAATCCGGAATCCTTATTGTATGAACCATTGATTGATGACCCCAATGTGTGGGAAATGTTTCCTATCATCTTTGACCCTTTTAGACTTGCAAAACTGATGCCCCTTTTTATCTAGGCCGCCCTCTCGGGTTTTCGACTTAGATACCTCCTATGGGTTTAAGCTGCCTTTTCAGGTTTTCAACTTAAACCCCACCTTTTTTTTTTAATTTAATCTAAGTCGCCTTTTTCTGGTTTTCAACTTAGACCCTTTTTTTTTGAATCTAAGCTGCCTTTTCAGGTTTTCAACTTAGATCTAATTTCAAGCATAATACTTTTTCACCACATCACCATTGACTGGGTTTGGTAACTCATACCCATCCATCTCCGTCAAAATTAATGCTCCCCCTGAAAAGGCCTTCTTCACCACATACGGGCCTTCCCAATTTGGTGCCCATTTTCCTCGAGGATCATGCTGATTAGATGGAATCCTTTTCAAAACTAATTCCCCTTCCCGAAATTGTCTAGGGCAGACCTTTTTGTCATATGCTCTCATCATTCTCCTTTGATATAACTGGCCATGACAAAGTGCTTTAAGCCTCTTTTCCTCAATCAAATTCAACTGTTCATATCGAGCACGGACCCATTCTGCTTCTTCCAATTCTACTTCCAACAATACCCGTAAGGAAGGAATCTCAACCTCAATAGGCAAAACAGCTTCCATTCCATATACCAACGAGAACGGAGTGGCTCCGGTGGATGTACGCACTGAAGTCCGATAAGCATGCAAAGCAAAAGGAAGTTTCTCATGCCAGTCTTTATAGGTGTCTGTCATTTTTTGAATAATCTTCTTGATATTCTTATTTGCTGCTTCTACGGCCCCATTCATTTTCGGGCGATATGGGACTGAATTATGATGTCTGATTTTGAATTGCTCACAAGCTTCCTCTATCACCTTGTTATTAAAATTCATAGCATTGTCTGAAATAATCCTCTCAGGGAATCCAAATCTGCATATGACTTCCTTCTTAATGAACTTGCATACCACAGACTTCGTCACACTAGCAAATGATGCAGCTTCCACCCATTTTGTAAAGTAGTCAATCATCACTAAGATAAAACGATGCCCATTTGACGCTTTTGGTAATTTTGTAAAGTAGTCAAAAAATCTTTACAATACCCACTGGTCTTTTGGTGACTCCACTGGTCTTTTCAGGTTTTAACATAACCACCACTTGTAAAGATCATATCCTTCCGAAAGTCCTCATTGATAATGGGTCATCCTTGAATGTTATGCCCATGATTACACTGTCTAGGTTGCCTGTAGATAAGTCAAATATGAGGAGAAGTCACATTGTTGTGAGAGCTTTTGACGGTACTCGTCGAGAAGTGGTTGGGAATATAGAGGTGCCACTCCATATTGGTCCATGTGTCTATAACATTGAATTTCAAGTTATGGATATCACTCCTTCTTATAATTGTTTACTTGGAAGGCCTTGGATCCATTCAGCGGGTGCAGTTCCTTCAACTCTGCATCAAAAGGTCAAATTCGTGGTCGATGGACATTTGGTGAGTATAGAAGGAGAAGAAGACATGATTGCGACCATTACTACAAGTGCCCCATACATAGAAGTTGCTGAAGATGCGGTGGAATGCTCTTTAGATCTTTAGAACTTGTTAATGCTACATTTGTGGGAGAAGGGATGAAAATACCCGTACCACATTTGTCAGAAGCCACCAAGCTCGGGATCCAACAAACGATGGGAAAGGGAAGTCATGCTGGAGCAGGTTTAGGAAAGGAGTTACAAGGAATGAAGAGAGCAGTGTCTGTTACTCCTAAGATGGATAGGTTTGGGTTAGGATATAAACCCACTGGACTTGAAAAGAAAAAGTTCATAGAAAGGAAGAAGAAAAGCAAGTTGGCTAATTTTATGGGGCACGAAATAGAGTTCGAACCAATGGGTTTCCCTCCTCTATATGAGTCTTTCTATTCGGCGGGATACATCTACAATAGCTCTGCAAAAGTTGAAGAAGGCGAGTCTATCCCAGCAATGGCTAGAGCTTTCACAGATCTCTCTATCAATATGGCGGGAATAGAGGAATTTCTAGAAGAGATGGATAGTTCCGGAATTCGTCCTTGTGACTACAAATTGGGGTGCCTTGTCCTCCCCGACTACAAATTGGAAAATTGGCATGCTGTTCATGTAATGCAATAAACTTATCCAAGTGCTTTTGCCCAAAGGCATTAGGGTCTTTTATGTACGAGCTTTTATTTAGTCTTTATCATTCAATAAATGACAAGCATGATGCATTTTATTCATTCATCCGTGTTGTTTCTCTTCATTCATTTTTATACCTTCTCCATATCAATCCCATTTTAATTATCTCCAGGTATCCCAATAATGAAAATGAGGACCTTCTCAACAATAATCCAGAACTTAATTTTGAAAGAACTGTTTGTGTTGGTGAACTTAATGATGAAGGAGATGTGGATGATTATGCTTTACCCCAAGATTTGTTAAGACTAGTACAGCAAGAAGAGAAACAAATTATGCCCAATCAAGAACCAATAGAAGTCATAAACTTGGGGAATGAAGAAATAAAGAAAGAAGTTAAAGTTGGGACCTCTCTCTCCTTGCCAATTAAACAAAGATTAATAAGCTTGCTCCGCGAATATACAGATGTGTTTGCTTGGTCGTACCAGGACATGCCAGGTTTGAATACTGATATTGTAGTGCATAGATTACCTTTGAAGCCAGGTTGCAAACCGGTTCAGCAGAAATTGAGGAGGATGAAACTAGAAATGTTGTTGAAAATAAAAGAGGAGGTAAAAAAGCAATTCGACGCCGGATTCCTAGAAGTGGCAAAATACCCTGAATGGGTAGCAAATATAGTCCTATTACCTAAGAAGGATGGAAAGGTGAGAATGTGTGTTGATTATCGGGATTTGAATAGAGCTAGCCCTAAAGACAATTTCCCGTTGCCACATATTGATACTCTAGTTGATAATACGGCCAGGCATTCATTATTCTCTTTCATGGATGGTTTTTCGGGATATAACCAGATCAAGATGGCACCGGAGGACATGGAAAAGACCACGTTTGTGACAATGTGGGGAACTTTTTGTTACAAAGTAATGCCATTTGGTTTAAAAAATGCTGGGGCAACCTATCAAAGGGCCATGGTAACTTTATTCCATGATATGATGCATAAGGAGATTGAGGTTTATGTAGATGATATGATCGCTAAATCGAGGAGAGCGGAGGACCATGTCGACAATTTAAAAAAGCTCTTTGAAAGATTAAGAAAGTTTCAACTTAAACTCAACCCGGCTAAATGCACATTCGGGGCTACATCAGGAAAATTATTGGGTTTTGTTGTTAGTGAAAGAGGGATTGAGGTGGATCCGGATAAAATCAAGGCTATCCAAGACTTACCGCCACCGCGTACTCAGAAGGAAGTGAGGGTTTCCTCGGACGATTGAATTATATCTCCCGTTTTATATCTCATCTCACTGCTAAGTGTGATCCAATTTTCAAGCTTCTACGAAAACATGACTCAGGAGAGTGGGATGAAAATTGTCAACTAGCATTTGATAAAGTCAAAGAATACCTTTCGAATCCACCAGTTTTAGTTCCTCCTATTCCAGGAAAGCCGCTTATTCTGTATCTTGTAGTTCATGAGCACTCGATGGGTTGTGTATTGGGGCAATACGACGAAGCAAGCAAGAAAGAGCGTGCAATCTACTACTTGAGCAAGAAATTCACGGATTGTGAATCCAAGTATTCCTCACTAGAAAAAATGTGTTGTGCACTAGCCTGGACTGCCCAGAGACTTCGGCATTATATGTTGTATCACACTACTTGGTTGATCGCGAAGTTGGATCCCATTAAGTACATTTTTGAAAAGCCTTCTTTGTCAGGGAGGTTAGCAAGATGGCAGGTATTACTCTCCGAATATGATATTGTCTATGTAAGTCAAAAAGCCATCAAGGGGAGTGCGATAGCTGAATTCTTGGCAGATCGAGTTGCAGAAGAATATGAGCCTATGAGGTTCGACTTCCCGGACGAGGATTTGATGACTATCCTCAAGATTGATGAAGAGTTAGTGGGAGATAAGGCGTGGAAGTTGTACTTTGATGGAGCATCAAATATTCTGGGGCATGGTATTGGTGCAATCTTAATATCTCCAAAAGGGGATCATTATCCATTCACTGCAAGATTGGATTTCAATTGTACCAATAATATGGCTGAATATGAAGCATGTATCATGGGACTACAAGCAGCCATTGAAAAGAAAATTAAGGCGTTAGAAGTATACGGGGATTCTGCATTGGTAATTTACCAATTGCGAGGGGAATGGGAGACAAGAGACTCAAAAATGGTCTTGTATCGTGAATTCATCATCGACTTGATCAAACAAATTGAAAAGGTTTCTTTTGACCATTTACCTCGAGAAGAAAATCAAATGGCAGATGCTTTGGCAACATTGGCAGCCATGTTCAAAGTAAATGCAAATACTGAAGTTCAGCTCATTAAGATGAGTGTACGTGGTTCCCTAGCTCATTGCTTAAATGTGGAGGAAGAAATTGATGAAAAGCCTTGGTTTCATGATATTCTACAATATGTTAAGAACCAACAATATCCCAAGCAAGCCACGGGAAACGATAAGAGGACCATAAGAAGATTGGCGATGGGATTCTTTCTCGATGGTGATATCCTGTATAAGAAAGGGAGGGACCAGGTTTTGTTAAGGTGTGTGGATGCTATGCAAGCTAGAAAGATCCTTGAGAAGGTTCACGAAGGAAGTTGTGGGACTCATGCGAATGGGCATATGATGGCTAGAAAGATCATGAGAGCAGGCTATTATTGGATGACTATGGAGAGTGATTGCATTAAATATGCTCAAAGATGTCACAAGTGTCAAATATATGGTGATAAAATACACGTCCCTCCAACATCTTTACACGTCATGACAGCTCCCTGGCCTTTCTCAATGTGGGGAATGGATGTAATTGGGCCAATCACTCCAAAAGCGTCAAATGGGCATCGTTTTATCTTAGTGATGATTGACTACTTTACAAAATGGGTGGAAGCTGCATCATTTGCTAGTGTGACGAAGTCTGTGGTATGCAAGTTCATTAAGAAGGAAGTCATATGCAGATTTGGATTCCCTGAGAGGATTATTTCAGACAATGCTATGAATTTTAATAACAAGGTGATAGAGGAAGCTTGTGAGCAATTCAAAATCAGACATCATAATTCAGTCCCATATCGCCCGAAAATGAATGGGGCCGTAGAAGCAGCAAATAAGAATATCAAGAAGATTATTCAAAAAATGACAGACACCTATAAAGACTGGCATTAGAAACTTCCTTTTGCTTTGCATGCTTATCGGACTTCAGTGCGTACATCCACCGGAGCCACTCCGTTCTCGTTGGTATATGGAATGGAAGCTGTTTTGCCTATTGAGGTTGAGATTCCTTCCTTACGGGTATTGTTGGAAGTAGAATTGGAAGAAGCAAAATGGGTCCGTGCTCGATATGAACAGTTGAATTTGATTGAGGAAAAGAGGCTTAAAGCACTTTGTCATGGCCAGTTATATCAAAGGAGAATGATGAGAGCATATGACAAAAAGGTCTGCCCTAGACAATTTCGGGAAGGGGAATTAGTTTTGAAAAGGATTCCATCTAATCAGCATGATCCTCGAGGAAAATGGGCACCAAATTGGGAAGGCCCGTATGTGGTGAAGAAGGCCTTTTTAAGGGGATTATTTTACACAGAAAAAAAAAGGGAGGACGGGGACAGAAAAAGGCAGGGTTTTCACGGCTCTTTCACTATTCATCATCTGGGATCGTTTTCTCTTTTGGCTGTGCCTTTTCTTCACTCCTGTCCTTCGCATCAATACCGGCTGTATCACCCCACTGCATTTTTGACATCCCTGTGTCACTGTCCGTGACCCGTGGCCACCACACTCAGCCTTGCCGTATCGTTGCCGCCACCGCCTGTCGCTTACCTCTGCTGCTGCACTTCACCGCTGCCTTCTTCATTGTATAGCCCGCTGCATCATTCCTGGTTCCAGCATCATTCCAACATCATCATCAGCCAAACTGCTTCCGAGGCGGTTCCTTTCCCCTGCTGCAGTGGTGGTGCTGCTACGATCTTGCTTTGCTTGCCTTCGTCGCAACCAGTGTCAACTCCCTTACACTGAGCTTCAGCTCTCGGCCTTATCACCTCCATCGCTGCTGCCTTTGCTGTCTCTCTTGTTGCTTCATCGACCTGACGCCCCGATATCATTCCCACAGTTTAGCAAGCTCGCTGTCGATGGCGTTCTGAATTGCTGTATTTCACTCTACTTGCGTCGTCTGTCGTGCCATCATCGTCATCCTTGCACCAAGCTTCCTGCTAGAACCGAACTTGTCCCACTGTGTCTTTGTCGATTGCTGCACCAAGCCATACGTAGATCATCTCATCATTTGCTTCTGTTTAAGGTAAACCTGTTGAAGTTTGAAAGCATGTTGTTTGGTCTTTCTTTACGTGGCTTCTGCATATATTTCTTTTGCATAAAATATATATCATGTTCTTTAAGAAGTTAGTCACGTTATAAATATTGTGTGAATTAAAATAAGAGGTAAGAATATTTCTTTTAAAAAAACATCATGAGTGCTATTCTATGGATTAATTATTATGATTTTTAATTCTAAAGATAAAACAAATATTCCAAAGTGATGAAAGGTTATTCAATAAAATAAAAAAAAATCAATAAGGATAAATAATAAAAACGAAATATTTATAAGTTTTAAAAGATAATTCCGATGATAGGATTTTTTAGAGAAATCGCAAGTAGCGATTCTTTGATAATCCTTAGGATCGAGATAAAATCCTTAAATGTCACCAGCGTATTGGGATATTTAAGTAATTTTATTTCGATAATAAAATTCTTAATTTTATAAAATAAATCAATTTAAAAAAAATAATAATAATAAAATAAAAAAGTGGAAAGGCAAATGAATGAATATGTAAATAATTTCCGATGATAGGATCCCTTAGAAATCGCAAGTAGCGATTCTTTGACAATCTTTAGGATCGAAATAAAATCTTTAATGTCACCAGCGTATTGGGACATTCAAATGATTTTATTCCGATATAAAGAAAATATTAATAGGATTTCTTAGTATAAAAAAAAATAAATATAAAGATGGTAATAAAAATAATAATATAAAAAAATAGGTAAATATGAGAAAATAGTAAGTGAATAGAAATTTTTTTTTAAAAAAAAGGGCTTTTAAATAGGTAAAAATTTAGGAATTAAAATAAATAAATAAATACACATCTTAAATATAAAAGGATCCCCGATGATAGGATTCCTTAGAAATCACAAGTAGTGATTCTTTGATTATCCTTAGGGTCGAAATAAAATATTTGAATATTACCAGCGTATTGGGGTATTCAAATAATTTTAGTTCGGTATTAAGATTTCTAATATAATCAACTTATATGAAATAAACTAACACTAATAAATAAATAAATATTTTAAACAAACAAATAAACAAAACTTCAAAATAAAGAGTAAAACAAATTAAAAATAAATAAGATAATGTCCGATGATGAGATGTTACGGAATTCACAAGTAGTGATTCCTAACTGATCTCTAGGTGAGAGAGATCTGCTAAATGTTACCAGCGTATTGGAATATTTAGTATGATTTTTTCAATAAAAATAAAATTTTATAAAATCAATAAATTTCAAAAGCAATAATATAAATATAAAAGATAATAAAAATAAAATAAAATAATATATTTCTTATGTGCATCATATCTACTTTGTTTGCATCATTTGCATTCATGAAACTCCAAAATAAGTGCAAATCTCCCGAGGATGGGATTCTATGGAAATCGCAAGTAGCGATTCTTAAGAAATCTCTAGGTGAGGAAATTATCCGAAATGCTATCAAAAGTATTGGAGTACTTCGGAATAATTTTCAATACAAAAGATTTTCACTTATTACAAATAAAAAATAAAATTTAAATATTTCAAAAATAAAACAAATGACAAAATGATTTCGAAATAAATGAAGTTCTTTTAAATATTTAATTAAGACCATTTAACTAAGATCGAAGGGATAATATATGATTAAGTGGTACCGTTCTTAACGGGCGTTGTGGGGGTGCTAATCCTTCCCCATGCGTAACCGAACTCCCGAACCCAAACTTTGTTTTCGCAGACCAAAAAAATTATTTTGATAAAACTTAATTAATTTTAAGATTTTATTAAAAAGATAAAATAATTTTAGGTGGCCAATCACACCTAGTCAAAAAAGATTGGTGGCGACTCCATTTTGTGTTTTTTTCAAAATCGTCTAGCGATCGAGTCCCCGGACGAAAATCGTTACGACAGCTTGGCGACTCCACTGGGGATACATCTACAATAGCTCTGTTTTATCTCATCCCCAGTGGAGTCGCCAAGCTGTCGTAACGATTTTCGTCCGGGGACTCGATCGCTAGACGATTTTGGAAAAACACAAAATGGAGTCGCCACCAATCTTTTTTGGCTAGGTGTGATTGGCTACCTAAAATCATTTTTTTTTCAATAAAATCTTAAAATTAATTAAGGTTTATCAAAAAAAATAAATTTTGGTCTGCGAAAACAAAGTTTGGGTTCGGGAGTTCGGTTACGCGTGGGGAAGGATTAGCACCCCCACAGCGCCCGTTAGAAAACAGTACCACTTAATCATGTATTATCTTTTGATCTTAATAAAATGGTCTTAATTAAACATTTAAAAAGAAATTCATTTATTTTGAAATCAATTTGTTATTTGCTTATTATTTGAAACATTAAATTTTATTTTTATTTATGTTAAATTTATTTTTATTTGAAATAAATGAGAATCTTTTGTATTAAAAATTATTCCAAAATACCCCAATACTTTTGGTAGCATTTCGGATAATTTCCTCACCTAGAGATTTCTTAAGAATCGCTACTTGCGATTTCTATAGAATCCCATCCTCGGGAGATTCGCACTTATTTTTTTGAAATTTCATGAATGCAAATGATGCAATCAAAATATGGATGATGTACATGAGAAATCCATTATTTCATTTTATTATTTTTTAATTCATAAATTTTAGTTTTTATAAATGAAAATCCCTTATATTGAAAATTATTCCGAAGTACCCCAATACTTTTGGTAGCATTTCGGATAATTTCCTCACCTAGGGATTTCTTAAGAATCGCTACTTGCGATTTCTATAGAATCGCTACTTGCGATTTCTATAGAATCCCATCCTCGGGAGATTCGCATTTAGTTTGGAATTACAATGAATGCAAATGATGCAAACAAAATAGATGTGATGCACGTAAGAAATTTTATTTTATTTTATTTTTATTATCTTTTAATTCATTTATACTTATATTATTATTTTGTAATTTATTTATATTTATAAAATCTTACTTTTATTGAAAAATCATACTAAATATTCCAATACGCTGGTAACATTTAGCATATTTCTCTCACCTAGAGATCAGTTAGGAATCACTACTTGTGAATTCCGTAACATCTCATCATCGGACATTATTTATATCTTATTTATTTTTAATTTGTTTTACTCTTTATTTTGAAGTTTTGTTTATTTGTTTGTTTAAAATATTTATTTATTTATTATTTTTTAGTGTTAGTTTATTTCATATAAGTTGATTATATTAGAAATCTTAATATCAGACTAAAATTATTTGAATACCCCAATACGCTGGTAATATTCAAATATTTTATTTCGACCCTAAGGATAATCAAAGAATCACTACTTGTGATTTCTAAGGAATCCTATCATCGGGGACCTTTTATATTTAAGATGTGTATTTACATTTATTTATTTATTTATTTATTTTAATTCCTAAATTTTTACCTATTTAAAAGTTTTTTATTTCTATTCACTTACTATTTTCTTGTATTTACCTATTTTTTATATTATTATTTTTATTACCATTTTTATATTTATTTTTTTTATACTAAGAAATCTTATTAATATTTTCTTTATATCGGAATAAAATCATTTAAATGTCCCAATACGCTGGTGACATTAAAGATTTTATTTCGATCCTAAGGATTATCAAAGAATCGCTACTTGCGATTTCTAAGAAATCCTATCATCGGAAATTTAAAATTTGTTATTAAAATTTATATTTAAATTTATTTATTTTAGGTTTATATTTATATTTATTTGCTTTTTTACCCTTTTTTATTTTTTTTATTTTTTTTTTGTATTTAAGAAACTTTGATATCGAGATAAAACAAATTAGATATTCCAATACGCTGGTAACATCTAATGAATTTCCTCGATCCTAAAGATTATCGAAGAATCACTACTTGTGATTTCTTCGAAACCTTATCATCAGAAATAAAACTTACATATTCACTCGTTTGCCTTTCCATTTGTTTTTTTTTATTATGTGTTATTATTTTATTTTTAAATTGATTTATTTTATAAAATTAAGAATAAAATCACTTAAATATCCCAATATGCTGGTGACATTTAAGGATTTTATCTCGATCCTAAGGATTATTAAAGAATCGCTACTTGCGATTTCTCTAAAAAAAATCCTATCATTGGAATTGTCTTTTAAAATTTTTAAATATTTCGTTTTTATCATTTATCTTTATTGGTCTTTATTATTTTATTGAATAACCTCTCCTCATTTTGGAATATTTGTATATCTTTGAAATTTATAATAATAATAATAATAATAATAATAATAATAATAATAATAATAATAATTGTTTCGTAGAATATCACTTTTGATGTTTATTTTAAAGGAATGTTTTTAACTTTTATTTTAATTCATACAATATTTTACTATGTAATTTTTGAAGGAACATAATATATTTAAAAGAAATACAAATGGAAGACACGTAAGGAAAGAAACAATATCTATTTGATTTGAAACACTAGCAAACTTACCTTTAACAGAAGTAAGTGGCGAGATGATGTAAACCGAGTACCAACGCCAAACAGGAAAGGTAGGCCACGGGTAGCAAATGAGGAAGGTGCTGTGCAGGTGCGCTAAAACCAGAGTAGTGCCAAGCTTATGGAGATATAGCAGAAGTGGCGAACAGCAGCGATGGTAGCAGCAGAGGTACGCGACAGGCGGTGGCGGCAAGGATATGGCAGAGCTGGGTGTGGTGGCCACGGGCTATGGAAAGTGACACAGGGATGTCGAAAATGCAGCGGGGTGATACAGCTGGTACTGATTCGAAGGACAGGAGTGAAGAAAGGCACAGCAAAAACGATGGAGATGATGAATAGTGAAAGAGGCAGTCAAAATCTCCTCTTTTTTTGTGTAAAAGTCCTCCCCTTTTATAACCATGTAGCCCCTCTTTATTTAGGAAAGAAAGATCTTGATTTTAATGTATTAACCCTATGATTAGGGAATTTTTATTTTGTCATTTATTTTTTTATTTGACCTATCTTTTTATTCCTTTTTTCATTGTATTATTTTTGGTAATTTATTTTCAGCTTTTATTGCATTTAATTATTTCCTTTTTTGCATGATTTATTTTCCTTTTATTGACTTATTCATATTTGGTCTAAATCTCTCAAGTCAACCTTGGCTTAAATTTACATGATGCATGGGCATTGAAGAATGAGTTTAATTTATTTATTATTATTTTTTTATTTTTTATTTTTTTGCTTTTTTTTTAATTTTTTAAAGTTCTTCGGACAAAATTCGGTGTCTACAGCTGCCCCTCTTTGCACATTGCTGAGAATCAGGAATAGGGCAAAGACTTTAGACAACAATTTTGTCTTAAGTCATTTTTTTTTATTTTTTTTATTTTTGGGAAAATTCAATTTTGATTCTCGAAAATAATACCTTGACTCCATACCAAGGCTCAACCCATGAGAATCAATGGATTCGATTTGAAACCCATAATATCTTGACTCCCTATTAAGACTTATCCACTTTGGAAAGCTAAATTCGATTTTGAAACACATGATACATTGGCTCCCTACCAAGGCTCGATCCACTGTGAAAAAGTGAATTCGACTTTGAAACACATGATACCTTGACTCCCTATTAAGACTCGATCCACTTTGAAAAAGTGAATTCGACTTTGAAAAAGTGAATTCGACTTTGAAACACATGATACCTTGACTCCCTACCAAGGCTCGATCCATTTTAGAAAAATGAATTCGATTTTGAAACACAAGACCTTGACTCCACACCAAGGCTCGATTCACTATGAAAAAGTGAATTCGACTTTAAAACATAATACCTTGACTCCCTACCAAGGCTCGATCCACTTTGAAAAAGTGAATTCGATTTTGAAACACATGATACCTTGACTCCCTACCAAGGCTCGATCCACTTCAAAAAAAGTGAATTCGATTTTGAAACACATGATACCTTGACTCCCTACCAAGGCTCGATCCACTTCAAAAAAGTGAATTCGATTTTGAAACACAATACCTTGACTCCCTACCAAGGCTCGATCCATTTCGAAAAAGTGAATTCGATTTTGAAACACATGATACCTTGACTCCCTACCAAGGCTCGATCCACTATGAAAAAAAGAAATCGACTTTAAAACATAATACCTTGACTCCCTACCAAGGCTTGATCCACTGTGAAAAAGTGAATTCAATTTTGAAACATGATACCTTGACTCCCTACCAAGGCTCGATCCACTTCGAAAAAGTGAATTCGATTTTGAAACATAATACCTTGACTCCCTACCAAGGCTCGATTCACTTCGAAAAAGTGAATTCGATAAAAGAAGATTTTTTTTTAGAGAAATTCACATATTTGGAGAAAGAAAAGATTCCATGATCCTCAAAATTTTTGAGATTCGCATCTAGAAAAACTCGAAGATTTACATCCTAAGAGATTCACATCTAAACTTGAAGATTCACATTGAGTTTCACATCTTGACTGGAAAGTTAACATTTTAAGAGTTTCTCATCTTGACTTGGAGATTCACATCCTAAGAGTTTCCCATCTTGACTCAGGGATTCACATCTCAAGAGCTTCACATCTTGACTCGAATATTCGCATTCTAAGAGATTCACATCTTAAGAGTTTCTCATCTTAACTTGGAAATTCACATCCCAAGAGTTTCTCATCTTGACTTGGAGATTCATATCTCAAGAGCTTCACAACTTGACTCGAATGTTCACACTAAGAGATTCACATATTAAGAGTTTCTCATCTTGATTTGGACGTTCTAAGAGTTTCTCATCTTGACTTAAAAGTTCACATTCTAAGAGTTTCGCATCTTGAGAATTTCACATCTTGACTTAGAGTTTCTCATCCTAAGTGTTCATTGGTTTTGTAAGTCGAATCTAGAAGACCTAAGTCTTATCATGCATCGATTTTATGATAAAGCCAACTAAATCTCATTTACTCATAAAGCTAATTTCACTGGGCTTGAAACCACCCAACGATGCCAGCGACGCAAGCGACATTAGACTTAAAGTCTTGTCATGATTGCACCATTTTTCTTTAAAGAAAGATTTTCTTGCTCTTTAAGAAACAGCTAACCCCATTGCATTCCTTATTCATTCATTTTCTTTTTTTTTCTTTTATTTTTTCAATGATGCAAATGCAAAATGCATGCCCCCTAAAAAAAGTCTATCACAATGATGATAATGCAAATGCTTTCTTGAAATATGCCCCAATGTAATAGTTAAAAACCATGATACATATGCCTTTTTCTCAAATTTCTCTCTTTTTTTTTTTGTGCTGAAAATCCATGGCTTTCTTCATTAGGATCATTTCTTCTTCTCACAAAGATTCTCTTCTTTCTTTCCCATCTCGTTCGTAGAAGCACATATGTCAGCTACATTCAACATTCTTGCTCTCTTTTTGTTTTTGGCCCTTTGTCATCTTTAGAATCTTTTCCAAAGTAATGCCAAAGATTTTTATGTATAGTTGTCATTTATTTATTATCATTCCAATTCAATGAGAAATGCAGTTCAGTCACTAATTTCCTCGATCCATTTTGGGAAAGTAAAGACACTAGAAGGTTTGGCAAGAATAAAAGAAATGTAGGAACAAACTTAATAAAGTATAATAAGAAATTGTATAATTCAAAGTGGATAAAAATGATAGGTTCTCAATTAAGAAACTGGATAATTTAGAGCAAATGACAATGATAGGTTCTCAATGAAAAATCAGACAATTTTGACAACCTAGTCAGGATTCTTTGAAAAATCTATTCAATTGACATTCTCGATCAAATTGAGTTGCCCCCTTACACCATGAGATTCTCAAATGATGCTGGTTCTCCTTATGTCAAACCATCTTCCCAAATCTTCAACTAGATTATCATTCTTTTGACTCAAACTGCCCTTTCGGGTTCTCGTCCTATCCCCAGTGGAGTCGCCAAAGCTGTCGTAACGATTTTCGTCCGGGGACTCGATTGCTAGACGATTTTGAAAAAAAACACAAAATGGAGTCGCCACCAATCTTTTTTGGCTAGGTATGATTGGCCACCTAAAATCTTTTATTTTTTTTCAATAAAATCTTAAAATTAATTAAGTTTTATCAAAAAATAATTTTTGGTCTGCGAAAACAAAGTTTGGGTCCGGGAGTTCGGTTACGTGTGGGGAAGGATTAGCACCCCCACAACGCCCGTTAAAAAACGGTACCACTTAATCATGTCCTATCTTTTGATCTTAATAAAATGGTCTTAATTAAACATTTAAAAAGGAATTCATTTATTTTGAAATCAATTTTTTATTTTGCTCATTATTTGAAATATTAAATTTTATTTTTATTTATGTTAAATTTATTTTTTATTTGAAATAAATGAGAATCTTTTGTATTGAAAATTATTCCGAAGTACCCCAACACTTTTGGTAGCATTTCGGATAATTTCCTCACCTAGAGATTTCTTAAGAATCGCTACTTGCGATTTCTATAGAATCCCATCCTCGGGAGATTTGCACTTTATTTTGGAATTTTATGAATGCAAATGATGCAAACAAAATAGATATGATGCACATGAGAAATCCATTATTTCATTTTATTATTTTTTAATTCATTTATACTTATTTATTATTTTGTAATTTATTTATATTTATAAAATCTTGTTTTTATTGAAAAATCATACTAAATATTCCAGTACGCTGGTAACATTTAGCATATTTCTCTCACCTAGAGATCAGTTAGGAATCACTACTTGTGAATTCCGTAACATCTCATCATCGGAAAATCTTATACTTTTTATTTAATTTTTAATTGTTTTATTTATTTCCGACGGTTAATTGTAACAATTTAGTACTCTTATTTATTTGTTTAAAAATTTTATTTATTTATTATTTGTTTATTAATAATTTATTTCGTCGAACTAAAATTACTTGAATACCCCAATACGCTGGTAATATTCAAATATTTTATTTCGACCCTAAGGATTATCAAAGAATCACTACTTGTGATTTCTAAGAAATCCTATCATAGGATATTCTTTTAAATTTATATTTTATTTATTTATTTATAATTCATATTTATATTTATTTATTTGTTCATTTTAAATTTTATATTTGATTAATTTATTTTTATTTTTTATATTAATTTATTTAAAGAATTTTGAAATCGAGATGAAACCAATTAAATGTTCCAATACGCTGGTAACACTTAAGGATTTTATCTCGATCCTAAGGATTATCAAAGAATCGCTACTTGCGATTTCTAGAAATCCCATCATCGGATCAATCTCAATTTATTCTTGTATTTTTAAATTTTATATAAAATTATAACTTAGTTACATTACTAATTACTATAAATTATTATATTTTATTTTTATGCACGTATTCATGAACTCAAAAGCATAGGATCTTTGGCACTATTTAATCTAAATACCAAACCATATAGACAAAAGCAAATTATTTCATTAACCAATCTAATAAATTTAATACCTAACTTAATTATGTTCTACAAGTTAATTAAATAAATGAATTTTAATTTAACAAATGCAATTAATTAACTTTCCTCACAACCTAGTAATGAAAAACGTGAATATATATGATTGAAAAACATGTCAGTAATCATTACAAATATAAAGTATAGCTTTTTCATAATCAATATAACAAGAGATATAGGTGCATGAGCAATTTACCTTGCAGTAGCTCTTTTACACGTGCTGTTGTGTCCCTTTTACTTTCTTAAACATGCACTTCAGTATAACAACTTAGTGCAGGTGACAGATGGAACAAGTGCAATGCAGCAATGAAAGGCAAGGCTGTGGTGTGTTATGGTGGCGCAGAGCAAGGACGACGTGGTGCAGAACGGTGTGGCGTTGGCTGTGTTTGGATAAGTCAAAAGCATACGTGAACTTGGCGATGGAACTGGTGATGGCGTGAGCGAGATAGAAGTAAACAGCGGTAGAGCAATGACAGAGCTTGGAGATGATGATGGTGGCTTACGGTGGAGCGATGTGATGATGCAGAGACAGCAAGAGCAGAAGCGATGGAGATGGTAAGGCCAAGAGATGAAGTAGACTGATGCAAAAATGGGGTGGTAGTGGACTTTGGTGTAGTCCCAGCAAGGCAGGGGCGATAAAGGAGATTGACAGTGAAAAGATGATGGTAGAGGCGGCAGAAGTTTCGGGCAGTGCACGAGTAACGTGACCAGTGGTGCAGGACGGTTTTGGATGTTGCAGGGAAGGGCTAGGCTTAATGAGGTAGAGGGGCTGTGTTTCGGTTTGAACCAAAAAAAACTGAGGTGCAAAGGTGGCCAAAAAAAAAAACAACGACAGCAGGGGAGAGAGATGATAATGGTCTGGGTCTAAGGTGGTCAGAATGTGGCTGAATTCAGTAGTGAAGATGATGAGCAGTTCGGGTGCAGAGAATACTAGTAGGAAGAAACCAGTGCAGCAGGCGTGAGGCCAGATCAGGAAGATGGGGCAGCCCCCCCGATCTCCTTTTTTTTCGAGGTCTCTTTCTAGGGTTCCCACTAGGTTTTTTTTTCGGTTTTCTCTCCTTCCTAGGGTTTTCTTTTCTCCTCCGCCTCCCCCTTTATTTCTCCTTTTCATTGGCTTTTATAGCCATTTCTAGCCCTAAACTTTTAGGGAAGGAAACAAACTTCCCCCTTTTAATGCTTAAACCATGGCTGTCATCATGAAATTCATATTCTTGATTTATTTCCTTTATATTGCAAATTATTATCTTCATTTTTTGGCAACAAATCAACCAAGTCAACTCTTTAAATGGTCATGGTGTGTGAATGTAAAATTCGGCTCCCCTTTTACATCTAAATCAAAGGCCTTTATTTTTTTATTTATTTTCTTTGACTTTCCTTCTTTTGCTTTTATTTATTTCCATTTTATTTTTGATGATCAATCTTCGAGTCATTCAAAAAAAAAAATTTTTATTCATTTAAAAATTATTCGGTCAAAATTAGGTGTCTACAGTGAGTTATATGTGAAATTGTACTATTTTCGTTAGACGTTTATCGGGATGTATTTTGAGATTTAGTTACATGTGCACACATAGAATATAATGTAAGATTTGATTTGGTCTAATTTCATTAGGATGAAACCTGATTTAGTATGTTTGTCTTGCTATGAAAATTATTATAGAGAGCTATGATCTTCTCTAAGAGAAGTTGTATGTACCATGTCACATGACTAAAGATATAAGGCTTGAATTAAAGAATTGCTGCCTATTTAACCTGTGATAAACGTAAAGTGCATACTAATTAAGATAAGTCTTCCACCTATTAAGTGTAATTGTGGTAATAGGTCGTAACAAATTTTTTAAGGAAAAGTGCATAATTTATTTTTAAAATGAAAATAAATAAATTTTTTTATTATGATATTGAGTAGTTAGATGTAATTTTCGGTCAATCATAAATTTGTCCGTATACGGAATACTTATACTTGAATTGATATTAATCATATAAAAATTTTATTTGTTACATTTTATTTTTAGTTTACAATTTTAAAAAAATTAAAAATGATAAATAAGTAACAAAAGTGATAAATTCTAAATATTTTAATGCAATTATTTTTGTTACCAATGAAAGAAAGCATATTAATAAACCATTGCCCTAAAAAAGGTGAAATGCATTGATACCACCAACTTTTTTTGGATTAAATAGAAGTTACAAAGTTCAAGACACTTGTCGTTAAAATTAATTTATATGATTATGTTTAATTAATTTTTTAAATATTATGGATTATTTAATTGTACATAAACCATTATATATATATATTAAAATTATTGTCCAATATAATGTAAGTAAAATTTTTAAACTTCATAAGCAAAATAAAAACAAAAACACAAGCCCACTTTATTTTTTTTATTTTTTTATATTTTTTAATTATATCCCACTACCATAACTCCACTTTTGAAGTTTTTTTATTTTGGCCAAACGCTTTTGAAGTTTAAAAACTTCATTAATAATGTATTGGATAATAATTTTATGCATTATGCATTAATTTTTATGCTTTATGTTTTCTGAGCAATGTTCCTCTGGTCTCTGTTTTCTTTTATCAATCCTCAGGTCCTCATAAGTTTTTTTTTTTTAAGAACAATTAAATAAAATGTTATTACAATTATTTCTAATTTTCCCCATGTAAAGTCCTGGCTCATGGCTTCTCTATTTATCTCACCACACCAGACTCTCACTTCTGCACAAAGCACAACATGACATGATATTCTCAAGATTTTCCATCTATTTTATAACATTCAATTGTATTATATACTACCAATTTTATGTTTGCAGCAAAGACAGTTTTCCTTCATTGTGGTAAAAAGTATCAATTATGCAGTAAACGGAAAAAAAAAAAAAAGAGTTTGAAGTCACATCTTAATCTGTGTTCAACTTGTTAACAATAACCATTTACAAAAAAATTTTGATTATGCAACAACTTAACCATGAATTTTATAAATTTCTCTATCATGAAATACAATTCTAACCTAAATAATTACCTTCAAACACGAGGGAGAGATGATTCTATTACTGGCCTGAGACTGCAGCAAGCTGCTTCTTAAGATTGAGTACCTCAATTCCTTTTGATGCTAACCTTTCCTTCAGATTTTCCGAAGCTTCCTCGAACTTCCTGTTCATGATATCTGACTCATCCACAGCTTGTTTGTATCGATAACGAAAGGCATCCAACTGTGCTTGTGTTCCACGAAGCCTCATTCTATATTTTGCCATTTCCTTGCCTGTGTTAACATGATCCTGTATACAAAGAAAAGCACATACATGTCTCAGATGGAAAACAAAGAAAACAAGTTCAATGGAAGTGTGTGTGTGTGTATATATATATATATATATATATATATATATATATAAGTATCCAACACATCGTCAATGAGTTTTTTTTACTCCACAAGCAAGATTAAGATAATGACACATGTCTTATTTTATTTATTTTTTATTTTCTTAATAATTTTAAAGGACATATATCATCATCTTAATCCTGTTTGTAAAGTTAAAAAAACTCTATTGATGGTAAATTGAATATTAATCCTTTATATATACATACATTATAACATTCAATTGCATTATATTGTTTCCATGTAAATATGGAAGCGATGTACCAAAATACTTTAGCTAGATAGGACAAAGTCAGTTCTCCGTCGACACTCAGCAGCACAATTGAGGAATGAGAATATGATTCAAATGTTGGAATTTGAGAGACAATTGGCAAAGGCATATACAATGCCAGAATAACGGGATAGCACTTCTACGTGACTGTGCGAGCATATAAACATGGAAATGATAAAAGACCACAAAATTAAACAGCCTGAAATGTAAACTTAATTCCTCAAATATTTTCAGAAACCATTTTCTTAGTAGAAAGCTTCCATCCCAAACTTGGGATTTTCCACAGTTTATAAGACTGTTTCTCCATACTAGTATACAAGATTAAAGATCAGCATTTGGATCCTTCTTGAAAAAGTAAATATGCATGTTGAAACAAACTCATATTTGCTTATAACTATCAAATGAATGACAACTTGCGCCCAATAAAATGATAGTGTGCGGTTAGCAAGTTACTTACGTTGTGCATCTTAACTTCCATGCAGGATAATCTGCTTGTCAGTTCCTCAAGTTGCGCTTTAGTGTCCATTAACTGCCAATAGAATCTCACATCATATCAGATAATTCTCAACTTTTGGATGCCAAAGAGAAAAAGGTATTTTTTTAAACAACCAACCACATCATTAGATTCTTTTCTAAGAATTTCCACTTCAACCAGACTGCTTTGCTGCTCTTCAATTTGTGTCATCAGTTTATTCCTTTCTGTTGACATATTGAGAAGTTGATTTTTAAGATTCTGCAAAGAATAAACTACAAATTTCAGTCTCTAAGAAATTCATACTAGCTCCTCAAGTGAGATGATTTTCTTATGTTACTTTCGTTAGAGTATTTTGCAATATGCAGCAGGTGAAAACCTGGAGTTCGTCCGAGAAGTGAGATCCAGTGACCAACTGTTCAATTTTGGCTGATAAATCATCTCGCTCTCTTTTGATAATACTCAGCTCCTCCTGAGCATGTTGAAGCTCCAAAGAAAGCATCTCCACATCTGAATTCAATGTCTGCAACAAAAATCAATGCTAACCATGCATCCCTTTCTAGCATTATGTTGTGTATTGATTGTAAGATAAGCACACAATAAGAAAAAGAAAAATACTTGCTGAGTTTGTTTGCTTTCAGCATAAGCATCTTCTATGTCATTTTTCAGCTGGTCGATCTCTAAAGGCCTGTGCATACTGCAATAGTAGAAAGTGACTTTTTAAAAAATTTACAACTATAATCTTAAAGTGTAAACAACTAGATACTCATAAATATAGCAAAAAGGAAAACGTAATAGTTGACCAGAGACAGAATATTTCACATTTGTAAATAACATCAAATGTTTTATTTAGAGCAAAAATGGAAAGCCTGTTAACAACTGATGAACAGTGAAAATTTTAAAGGGAAATGAGTGGCACAAGAGCTCCACCATAAATCATTATTCTTCTATTAACTAACCGTTCAGAGCATGTCTTTTTGTTAAATTCTTAAGTTAGGAGGCAAAGAAAAAGATGCCATAATGTTTCTTAAAGCAACAGACTTTATAGAACTGAACAATGTATTCAACGAGGTTTATGCGAAAAGGGCCATGCTTAATCCAAGAAAAATAGCACTAACTTCCCAAGCAAAAGCTCATATCCAAACAACTAGATATATCATATTCCTGAGACAATAGTTAAGTAATTCAGATACTATTGCTGCAAAGATAAAGCTCTTAATGGGATCTAGACAAGCTGGATGCTGTCATAATCTTGAACATGCAGCAAATGGAGGAGCACCCAGACAATGAAGGCCCAAAAATCTAAGATCAACATTGAAAAGCTCTTTAGTCTTTTGTATCATACCCAAAAAGAAAAGGAAGAAAAAGAAGCTCCTTAGTCTTTACTGGGCCTGAACTAAAGTGGCAACAGGGACCATGAATAAATTCGTCACCAGAACACCAAACATCATATAGTCGCAGCACTATATAGTTTTTGAACGAGTAGATAAGTTAGTTATCATGGAATAATTAGATATGTTGTAATCTTAGATTAGGATTTGATCCTATAAAAATAAAAAGTGAAAGCTTATCAGCAACACTGACAGTTGTGTGTGTGTCAATTGATTCCATTAACAAAAGTCCTATTTTAGAATCCAGAAAAACAACTTATTTTCTTACCAAATATAGATGTGGTTAAGTGACTTCTTTCACTTGGTTCCCATTTAGTTCGTTAAAGAAAAAGAAAGTCCACAGCTTGAAATAAGAGAAACAATAAAAGTAGTAATCAAAATGTTGTGACAAACTGCCTTCATTTGAAAATTAGCTAAGGTTTAATGAACTTGAGCTAGCATGGTGTCAAATTTGAAATATCACTCTTATTATATCTAGACATTCAAACCCAAATATAGTAAAGAGCAATCCGTGAACTCATAAACATAATTTAAAACTTAATTTTTATATTCAACAAACAATGCAACCAATGCAAAATGAGATTCAAGTTTTCCCTTCAAATTTAAAAGTCCAACTGCAACACAAGAACTTTGGAAGCAGATTACTGCTTTACCGATTACCATGATCATGGAAATATAAAGAACAGTCTAGCATATTACTGCAATAAAACAAATCAAATAAACAGTAGCCAGGTTTATTTGGAATCTTCAATTATTTTTTAATTACACCTAGGAATAGACCAAACAAAGAGAAATAACTGCATTTTAATAGCATTCAGAATTATGTCTCTCTTAAAAACAAAGGCTGTAATAGCAGTGTAAGAGACTTAAAATAATTTTATTAGATTTCACCTATGGTTTCCATGCTCCTTCTCCTTGTCATTGTTTTGAGAACTTAGGATTTGTTCAATCTAGCAACCACATGTAAAACAATCAAGTTTCAATTAAAAGCACAAGTCAAAGAAATATCAAGAGACAAACCTGCAGTTTTTCTCCAATTTTGCATTTTCATCAAAGTATGTCAACCTTTCCCTGAGGACATTGCATTCTTTTCTGCACAACTCCAACTCCTTCATCACCTTTAATACAACAAAATCCTCATCAGTTTGACAGATGTGCATTCTGGATTTTAACATTCTATACCATGATTTTGTTGCGAAAAACACCCACAAAAAATAAATAAGATATTGAGGAAGTTATTTGGGCTGAAGGGCACAAAAGTACCTTTTAAAATAGGAGTAGCTAGCTAGAAAACGAAAAATTAGTACAAGAGAAACTACTATATACTTAGCTACAAATGTTAGCAGTAAAAATTCAATTAAATGTATTCTACACTGATTCGCTTTTTCTTTTCATTTTAAGATCGTCCAGACATGTACAAATAGGACTTTCACAGGTGGTATACTAAAACTATCAAGTAAATTTGATAAGTCGCAACAAAATTCCCTGCAGGTTGTCTAGAAATCATAACATTTGGTAGATACATCATGACATTTAAAAGAATTGGAAAACCCAGAATGAAGATCTCAACATATGTCCAAAGATATTACACAGCACAGATATAATATCTGAACACTTTAATATATTAAACAAGTAGGGTTAGTATATGCTAGTCATGCAGGTCTAAATGCTAAAGAACCTCAGTTTCCACTGAGATGTATCTACAGCAGCAAAACAACTAAAAATTAAACCTTATTATAAATGAAATTGGATATACAGTGCGAGAGTACTTGATCAATATTATTATGAATGAAAGAGAATGAGACCTTGCTATCCATCTAACTTATTCCACACAAGCTAACAAGTATTATTATAATTCAAAATATGAAGGATGCAAAATGAAATCCAAAAAGATATGGCAAAGGAAAATTCACAAATTCATGCAAGGGAGGAGATGAAAAAACACACTATAGTAAAATGCCACCCAATACTGATAAGACCTTAATAAAGAAGAGAGAGAGAGAGAGACCCTTTAAGTAGTGCAGGCAAAGTTCTAAAATCTTCTGAGAAACTTTGACTCATACCTCGGACAATGTTTCTGACAAAGACATTATCTCAGATTTGTATAACTTTGCTTTCTCTTCTATGGCTTCAATTGAAGCCTTCTCTCTAGCACACTGTATAGCCTTTTCTTCCTCCATTTCCAATAGTGAATTAGTAAGTTGCTGCAAGATCGAAGGCGCAATCCAAAGAACATGATTATACTAACAAAGACACAACTAAAGGGGAAATGGCTAAGTTTTCTTCATAATCCAATAATAGATTAGACTACCATTGCCAGCTCCTCCTTTTCTGCAAGCAACCTCTTAATGGAGCTTTCCATTCCTTGCTGGTTAGAATTAGATTGTTCCAAACTAAGTTTCTGTGCAGTGAGAGAGGATGCCGTATTTAATATTTACAGAAAAAAATATGCATGCTACAATTTAACCTTGAGCTAAGTTTATTCATAAACCAAAGGGATGTGGTGAAGGAAGCACAGGAAGCTCACAAGGCCAGAGAGTTCTTCTCGCAGAGCATTTATTTCTGAGCTTGATATATTCCATTTTTTAGCCAGGGCTTCAAATTCTAAGGCCAAATCTTCACTTCTGGATATAGCCTCTTCCCTGTCTCTGTGTGCAGCTGCTAATTCCTCTTCCAAGGAAGCTATGGTTGTCTCCATCTCAAAAGCAAGAACCTCCAGCTTTTTATAGTCTTCCTAAGAGCAGAAAAATAAAAATAGGATTCAGATTTTAAGTATTTTGCATGCTTTGAATGTTTTAGTATCAAACTAGTTAATGAACAACAAACTGCAACTGTAAGCCATAGAAAGGTGTTCCTTCTTCCTAGGCGATAAAATTCATAATGACTGTAACACAATAAAGCATATTAAAGACTTAAGACATTTTTGCCATGTTTCCAAATTATACAAGAACTAAACCACCCTGCATGGTTTTTTCATGAAGAGGGTGATATATTAAAAGATTACTTAGAAGAACAAAGGCTTGGACAAAAAAGAACTTCCAGATTTCAATGAGATCATGTAAAGCAGACTCACCCAAAAAAAAGTTCATTATTGGAAGAATTTAGAGAAAAAAGGTTGAATATTTAATACCACAACAAATTAACTGGCGTTTGGCATTTAGATGTTTATTGGAAAACTATGAAATGTGTCCCATCATCATCACCTGCATTGTCTGCTCAAGAGCTTTGGCCTTTTTTGGATCAAACACCTTTGAATTCCTATCAAAAACAGAATCACGCCTTCTACCAGCTAGTGAATCGCGTTTGCTGATGTCACGCTCAAGAAGGGTCTTCTGACCATGCAATCGCTTGATTTCTCGTTCAGCAAACGCTTTCTCCCCCTGGAAATGTGAAAGTAGGTTAATATAGTTTGACTTAGTTACGTCAAATTTTAAAATTCAAACTGTTTCCATTAAACCTCAAGTTTTGTCTTCTCCTGGATGGTATTCTTGAGCTTGGATTCAGTCTCCTTCAACTTCATTTTTGTTTTTTCAAGATCTTTTCTCAAACTCTCCTTTTCTTTTGTCAAGGAACATGATGAAAAATATGATATTTCCTTTTCAAGACTCTGAATGTGAGAAAGATACTCTGATTTTTCCAAGTCATGTTCTTCGGAGAGTGCCTGAAACAAGATTAACCAAGTCAGAGAATGGCATTTTCACCCATAAAAGCTATGTATATTGTAACAAGATAAATGACATAAAAATCTCACTGTTAAGGACGCTTCATGGATTCTCACATCTTCTCTTAGTTCCTGTACTTGCTTCTGCAGATCAACAGATTGGTTGTGCAAAAGAAGCTGCAAACCAGATATTATCTCACATATTTTAACTTGGAATGCTAATAGCGATGAAAATTTCTTATAACAGGAACGGGATTAACCAATTTAGAGAATACGCAGTCTGCAATGTGAATGTAACATGTCTCACCTTATCATTCTCAAGATTCAAAGTCCTTTGTCGCATGCAACAGTGTAATTCCTCGGTGTTCGTAATAATTATTTTTTGCTGTACAGAAGTCTGGCAGATCATATCCTTGAAATCCTGGATATGATGCATAGAACTAAACAATGAGATGGAAAAGGGATGCAAGCACAAAAAAGTAAAAAATATTGACTTTAGCAGTTTACTTTCAAATTTAGAATTATTATTCAAAAAAAAAAATTAACAGTTGCTAGTAAGGGTAGTTCTCCCAAGATGTTTGAGGATTACTCACAATAAATTCTTTAATTATAGCAGAAAAACTCTGAAAAGCCTCATCCAAAAGAGATGATAGATTTTGCGCTACTTCTTTTGACTGTTGAGCTTCAGAAATAAGAAATTCAACTTCCTTTGACAGCTCGATTGCAAAATCATAATCCCCCTACAAAATCAAGACTAAGAATCAGTGTCAAATGCTTGATTTGAAAAAATTTGCACATAATAAAGAAAATATCTATCGGATATTATTAACCAGAGAAAGGAAAAACGCATGCCAAAGTGAAGACATGCACACACACACTCATGTGTGCGTAAAATCTTATATGAACATACATGCATAAGATAGAAGATACTTACATTCTTTCTTCCCTCAGATTCATTGTAAGCAAGGTTTTCACGAGCCATCCTAGCCTCCTCTCGTGCATTAAGAAGCTCCTCATAAAGCTATAAAAGATTGCACCAATTAAAAACCATATTGAAACTAGATTAAAGAAAACAAAACCTTAACATAGACAAAGTCATTAATATCTACCAACCACCCAATTAACTACAATCAATTCAAAACTACTACCTAATAACCTTGCTGTGACCACTAATGTGCAGAACCTCTTATGTCGAAACGATGAGAAGATGATCTTTGTCATCATTAGAAGTTTCACGAAAAGCATAAAGACATTAAAGTTCAACGCCTTGCATTTAGTCCTGAAAAAACTCTAATAAGAATGAACAATTTACATGCACACATCAGCTCCATTCCAAAAACTGTCCACAAATTAGACAGATCCTTTCTTAAGGAAACACATCACCAGAAATGGTAATATATCAAATCATGTCAACAATGACTAAAATTGTAAAGTTTCAATGCAGCTCTTGAACCAGTCAATAAGAGCGCTTTATGCCAGCATTTCTTGTTGCTTTCAGAATCTGAAAACAAGACCACAGCAGCCAAAAATTTGCACTAAAGAACCCATAGCTATGCAGCAAAGATGTCTAAACCTCAATGATAAATTTCAATCTTTTTTCCAATTGGCTGTTGTTGAAAAGATGCAGTTTTAGGGTAGTTTATTATAATCCCAAATTGTTAGGAATTTTATTTTATTTTCCTGATTCTGTTTTTTGGGTAGTTTCCTATTTTACAGGGTTGATCTTGTTCTCTCAATTGTCCATATTTGGGTATTATGCCCCCAGAATAACAAAATCAGATTTCTATTCGATTTTTACAGCTGTCCTTATTCCTCTTATTCCAGAATTCAGGTGTTTGCAAAGTAGGGGAGGCTTAACTATACTTGAGACTTTATTGTTTGTTATAGAAGTAACAGATGTAAATAGCTGTATTTCCTATATTAGTTAACCTGATTATAGGAGATCTAGCTTGATTATAGGAGATCTAATTGTAGAGGTTTTCCTGTATTAAATACATTCCTAAAATAGATAGATTAGAGTGTATATAAATATGTAACACCTTTTCAATCAATCAAGAAGAGAGAATTACTTCTTTTCTCCATTAGTTTACATGGTATCCGAGCCATAAAGACTTCTGGAATTTTTCTTTGTTTTTTTTTTTTCTTTCTGTTCTTTTCTTGGCTGCCCAAGTGTGCAGCACTTGCTGATTTCTGGGTCACCCTGTTTGAGTGATCATTTATTCTCACCTCCTGCTCCAAGAGGAGCGCCTGCTGCCGTCTGTCTTGCTGGAAAATTTTGGCAGCCTAAATCTCAGCGCGTGAACCACACGCGCCGCCTGAAGTCTCTGTTTCAGTTTCACTTGCCGACGCATGGAGGAGCGTGCATAGTCGGATCTGTCTCTGGTTTGGCTCGCTGTAGTCACTAGCTCCTAATCTATTTCCCTATCTACTTTGTTTCGGCACCAGGAAAGTATTCTTAGGTGCTATCTCTTTGAACAGTTGCTGTGATTTGTTTTTCTGTGTTTGGGTATTCTGTTCTGTCTGATTTTTGGTGGTAATCATGGCTGGTGAACAAAAACATGTTGTGACTAGTGTAGTATCTATGGCAAAAATTACTGATGAAAAATTGAATGGGATTAATTATTTTTATTGGAATAAGACTGTGAGGCTGTATTTGAGAAGTATTTCTCAAGAGAGTCATCTCGTAGAAAAACCCCCGGCTGCGACTGATCCGAATTATTCTGAGTGGATGAGAATTGATGCTCAACTTTTGATACAAATACGTAATTCTATTGAACCTGATCAGTCTGGTCATATTACTCATTGTGATTATGTTAAAGATGCAATGGAGGAATTGGCGTTTGTGTTTTCTGGGAGAGAAAATATTTCTCGAATTTTTGATGTGTGCAAGGAGTTCTATCGAGCTGAACAACAGGATCAGTCACTTAACACTTATCACATGCACTTTAAACGTGTTTATGAAGAATTGAATGCACTGTTGCCTTTTAGTGCAGATGTCAGGGTTCAGCAGGCTCAAAGAGAACAGATGGCTATTATGAGTTTTCTGGCTGGCCTTAACTCTCAGTATGAAGGTGTCAAATCACAGATTCTGTCTGACCCTAGAATTACTACTCTGAGGGAAGCTTATACTAGAGTGTTGCGTACTATTCCGAGTTCTCAAACTTCATCCGTACAGCAACCTAGTGCTCTTGTTAGCCAGAAAAGTACAAATATCAGTAGACCTCAGTCTCAGGGCAATTATAGGGGAGGAAGTAATGGTACTAGGGGTGGCACTCGGAATTCTGGAAATCAAGGCTCGGGGGTAGTCTGTTATTACTGCCATGAACCTGGTCATACAAAGAGAACTTGTCAGAAGTTGCTCAAAAGGAATCAGAAGGGTTCTGGATCACAGTCAGCTCACATGGTCACTACTAATGAGGCCTCTCATGATCAGACTTTCTCGATTTCTGCAGATGAATATGCTAAATTCATCCAATTTCAGGAGGCATCCAAGAAATCTCCTTCTATCACTGCCCTTGCTGAGTCAGGTAACAACAATACTTGTCTTCTCTCCTCTTCCACACAATGGGTCATTGATTCTGGTGCTACAGATCACATGACAGGATCTTATGACGAAGAGGATTATTGGTAAAGGACGAGAGTCAGGGGGGCTATACATTTTGGATACCCAAATACCCTCGACCCATAGCCTGTTCCAGCACCTTATCTCCGTTTGAAGTCCATTGTCGATTAGGACATCCATCATTACCGCTGCTAAAAAAGTTATACCCTCAGTTTCAGCAAGTATCATCTTTAGATTGTGAGTCGTGTCAATTTGCTAAACACCATCGTTTGTCGTCTATTCCTAGAATTAATAAAAGAGTTAGTCATAGTTTTGAGTTAGTTCACTCTGATGTTTGGGGACCTTGTCCTGTTTTATCTAATGAATTTCGATATTTTGTCACCTTTGTGGATGATTTCTCTCGTATGACTTGGCTTTACTTTATGAAATCTCGTACTGAGTTACTGTCACATTTTCAATCTTTTTGTGCTGAAATTAAAACTCAATTCAATGTTTCTGTTAAGATTTTGAGAAGTGACAATGCCAAAGAATATTTTTCTGCACCTTTTCAGACATACATGACCCAAAATGGGATGCTTCACCAGTCATCTTGTGTTGATACTCCGTCCCAAAATGGAGTAGCTGAAAGAAAAAATAGACATCTTCTTGAGACAGCTAGAGCTCTTTTGTTTCAAACTAATGTGCCTAAACATTTTTGGGTTGATGCAGTTTCTACTGCATGTTTTTTAATCAATCGTATGCCTTCTACTGTTTTACAGAACCAGATACCCTATCAGGTTTTATTTCCAAGTAACCATCTCTTTCCTATTGAACCACGTATATTTGGGTGTACTTGTTTTGTTCGTGATAATCGTCCACAGGTTTCTAAACTGGACCCTAAGTCATTGAGGTGTGTTTTTCTGGGATACTCTCGTCTGCAAAAAGGGTATAGATGTTTTTGTCCACTCTTAAATAGGTACCTGGTTTCTGCTGATGTCACCTTTCATGAACAGACCCCATTCTTTGGTGACTCATCTTTGCCTAAATCCTCACAAGATTGTGATGAGTTGTTAGTGTATCATGTCATCAGTTTAGATTCTGCCCCAATTCCACCTCCACCACCATTGCCACAGCCTAGACCACCTATCACTAATGTTTACTCTAGAAGACCCCGTTCCCCTGATCTTAGTTCGGAACCGGTATCGCCTTCTTCATTAGATCCTCCTCCTAGTGACCTTGATTTACCTATTGCTCTTCGAAAAGGTAAACGTCAATGCACCCATCCCATTTCCTCTTGTGTTACCTATAACCAATTATCTTTTGCTTCTTGCTTTTTCATTGCTTCTCTTGATTCAGTTGAGGTCCCGAGATCTGTTCAGCAAGCCCTATCCCAGTCTGGGTGGCGGGCAGCCATGCTTGATGAAATGAATGCCTTGACTGAAAATGGAACTTGGGAACTAGTTGAACTACCCCCTGGCAAGAAAGCTGTTGGCTGTAAGTGGGTCTTTGCAGTTAAGTTTCATTCTGATGGATCTATAGCTCGTCTTAAAGCTCGATTGGTTGCTAAGGGCTATGCTCAAACTTATGGGGTTGACTACTTGGACACGTTCTCTCCAGTAGCCAAGTTGACTTCGGTTCGTCTGTTTATTTCCTTGGCCGCAATGAATAATTGGCCTTTGCACCAGCTTGATGTGAAGAATGCCTTTTTGCATGGTGATCTTTTAGAAGAGGTATACATGGAGCAACCTCCTGGGTTTGTTGCTCAGGGGGAGTCTGGGAAAGTGTGTCGTCTGCGAAAGTCATTATATGGATTGAAGCAAAGTCCTCGGGCTTGGTTTGGAAAGTTTAGCCAAGCAGTAGAAGAATTTGGGATGCAGAAAAGTAAGAGTGACCACACTGTATTCTATAAGCAATCTGCTCCTGGTATCATTCTATTGGTGGTTTATGTTGATGACATTATTATTACTGGAAGCGATGTGCAGGGAATCTTATCACTGAAATCATTTCTTCAAAACCGGTTCAACACTAAAGATCTGGGTTCCTTGAAATACTTCTTGGGGATTGAGGTATCAAGGAGCAAGAAGGGTATCTTTCTGTCTCAACGGAAGTATGTTTTGGATTTATTAGCAGAAACTGGAAAATTAGGGGCCAAACCATGCAGTACTCCAATGCTTCCTAATCAGCAACTTACAAAGGATGGAGAGCTTTTTAATGATCCTGAACGATATAGGAGGTTAGTTGGAAAACTAAACTATCTCACAGTGACTCGCCCTGACATTGCTTATTCAGTTAGCATTGTAAGTCAGTTTATGTCTTCCCCCACAGTCCATCATTGGTCAGCTTTGGAACAGATACTATGTTACCTCAAAGGAGCTCCTGGACAAGGTATTCTATATCAAAATCATGGACATAGAAATATTGAATGTTTCTCAGATGCAGATTGGGCAAGTTCCAAGATTGATCGAAGATCCACTACCGGGTACTGTGTTTTTGTTGGTGGTAATTTGGTCTCATGGAAGAGTAAGAAACAGAGTGTGGTGTTACGATCTAGTGCAGAATCTGAGTATCGAGCAATGGCACAAGCTTCGAGTGAATTGATGTGAGTCTCCCAATTTTTGACCGAAATGGGTTTTAAGATGACAATTCCAGCAAAGCTATGGTGTGATAATCAAGCTGCAATTCATATTGCCTCAAACCCTGTCTTTCATGAACGAACTAAGCACATTGAGATAGATTGTCACTTTGTTCGTGAAAAGATTCAACAAAACTTGATTTCTACAGCTTATGTAAAGACTGGGGAACAACTAGGGGACATCTTCACAAAAGCTCTTAATGGAGCTCGGGTTACTTACATCTGTAACAAGCTGGGCATGATAGATATCTATGCTCCAGCTTGAGGGGGAGTGTTATAGAAGTAACAGATGTAAATAGTTGTATTTCCTATATTAGTTAACCTGATTATAGGAGATCTAGCTTGATTATAGGAGATCTAATTGTAGAGGTTTTCCTGTATTAAATACATTCCTAAAATAGATAGATTAGAGTGTATATAAATATGTAACACCTTTTCAATCAATCAAGAAGAGAGAAATACTTCTTTTCTCCATTAGTTTACATTGTTCATTTGCAACTAATACATGAAAATATAACCAAAAAAAAAACCTAACACATGAAAAGTTTCAGGTTTCCGTAAGCCTAGCTAAGAACAGTAGATTACAGATCAAAAAGTGAGTCAAGCAGATATAGATTGTTAGTATCTGCAGGATCAGAAGCATAGCAAGGTTATGAATAATTGGTTAAAATATTACCTCATCAAATTTCTCCCTTGCACATATATTCTGCTCTGTCGCAAGTTCGACCAGACTATTCAGATTTTGCTGGCTTGAAGACTTTTCTGTCTCCAGCATCTTAATCTAAAAGGTATATAAATAGCCATAAACAGACAAAAAAAATAAACCATCTATCAACAAATTCTTGGTTGAAACAAAAGAATTTACAAAAAAAAAAAAAAGAGATAATTATAAAGAAAATAATAAAATAAACCTTCTCTTGAAGTTGCTTGATCACAAGAATAGCTTCAAATTCCCTCAAACCAATATTCTTGTCAGCGTAATTTGTTTTGTTGGCATGAAATGCAGAATGGTCATTAGACTCACTATGTTTCATATTGTGAAAAGAATCAGCCTCAACCAGCTTTCTCGTTAAGCAATCAATTTGTATCTCACTCATGGTTCTCTGCATATAAAAAGGCATTAGTATATGGACCGGAAAATTTGTATGCTGATGCATTGAAAAATAAAAAGAAACAAGTATAATGAGTGACCTGAGTTTCATATTTCACAAGCAAATCCTCATATTCTGTTTGCAGTTCCAGTAGTTCGCTGTCCTCCTGAATGAATAATACAAATGAGAGTACAAAGTTCAATTCAATGACATTTATATAGAGGTGCTTGGTACAAACCGCAACAGAGCTTTTCTTTCTGGGTAGCAGTTTTCTTCTGTTCGTTACATGTAGTAAAGCACATGGATCAGGAAGAGTACAATCTTCCAAGACAATAGCCTTACAATCTTCATCTTGCTTGCATGAGTAGTCATCTGAAATTCCAGTTTCATTCACCAACTCCTCAAAAGGAAGAAGTGGTCCCATATCACGTTCAGATTTTGTCGGTTTTATTGCAGATGAGTTTGATTGGGCAATAGAGTAGGCCTAAAGCATAGAAAATTAATGTTAGCATGCAACCAAACAAAAAAGATTTATTAAAGCACAATGAGAATATTTTCAGAGTTTGCATATAACACTTGAGGTAGAAAAAATATTATTAGTTATCATTCTTAAGTAGGAGGTACTATGGTGGTCCTTAATGAAAAAAGGAGTTCCTTTGAAATATATTAAACTAATTAAGGACATGTATAGAGGCGCAAAGACACATGTGAGGACAGGTGGGGGGCAAACAAGTGAGTTTCCTATTACGGTGGGATTACACCAAGGGTCAGCGTTAAGTCCATTCTTGTTTGCGGTAGTTATGGACGAACTGACAAAATCCATCCAGGATAAGATGCCTTGGTGTATGATGTTTGCGGATGATATTGTCCTATGTGTGGAAACTAGAGCGGAGATCAATACAAAGTTGGAATTATGGAGACAAACGTTGGAATCAAAAGGATTTAAACTAAGCAAAGTGAAGACTGAATACATGGAGTGTAAATTCAGTTCTAACCGACTGGAAGAGCATGATGTAGTGAAGTTAGATGGGGTGGCGATACCTAAGCGGGATAATTTTCGATACTTGGGATCAATAGTACAGATGGATGGAGAGATTGATGGTGATGTGACCTATAGGATCAAGGCTGGATGGAGTAAGTGAAGAAGTGCTACAGGTGTGTTGTGCGATAAAGGAATTCTTACATGGTTGAAAGGCAAGTTTTATAGGACAATTGTTAGACCAACATTGTTATATGATAGTGTTGGGCGACTAAGAGGCTACATACAAAAAAGATGAGTGTAACAGAAATGAGAATGTTACGGTGGATATGTGGATATACAAGAAAGGATAGAATGAGAAATGATGATATTCGTAAGATGATTGGAGTGATACCTATCGAAGACAAAATGTGTGAAAATCATTTACGTTGGTTTGGACATATAAGACGTAGACCTGTAGATGCTCCAGTTAGGAGAATAGAGGCTATGGATGTTGAGAGAAGGGTTAAGACTAGAGGAAGACCGAAAAAGACTTGGAAGGGAATAGTTTGGAAAGACATGGAGGTTTTAGAATTAGATGAGCAAATGGCCTTGAATAGGAATCTATGGAGGCAGAGAATACATATGGATGATCTAACGTAATTGTAGATATTGGTTCATATAGCCTACCTCAATCTATTGAAATAAAGGCTCTGATGATGATGATGATCATCATCATCATCATTCTTAAGTAGGAACAGCAATAAGACAGGGCAGGCCTTGAAAGTCACTACTTGACAAAGATCCTAGTCAATCTTCCCCATCACTGCCTATGGGGGTAGAAACTTCACCACTCCTACTTAAATGGTGCTTGATTTTAGAAACTAATATTTTATCTTTTTTATGTTTGAAGGAAAGCCAAAACAGGTAACAACTAACAAGGTTGTTTCATAAAACAACCTCTTCTAAAAATAACTCCTTCACGAGACAACCTCTTCTCAAAAGAGCTCCTTCACAGAACAATCTGTTCTCAAAAAAACCCCTTACCTCTTCTTAGAAGAGATCCTTCATGAAACAATCTTTCCCCAAAATAATTCCTTCACAAAAAAATTCTCAAAAGAACTCCTTCACAAAATAGAATCTTTTTAGAATAACATCATGGAACAACGCCAACATCTTCATCAAATAGGACCTTCACCTAAAAGAAGTTGAAATAACCCCAAATTAGGTAGGATTCTTAGGTTAACTTCACTATTGAGATGTTCTGGAGAGCTTGGCTTGATAGATTAGATATGGAGGTAGTTAAAAATTCTTCTCTGAACCTTCCTTTTAAGTATGAGTGATTTTCCCTATTCCTTTCAAAACAAATAGTGGACTCATTTATTCACTATTTACCACCTCTAAAAGTGAAACTCCCATTAGATAAATGTTAACTTTTGTAACTACCAATTCTCATCATTATGCCTATTAATGCTAATATTTTGTAACTTTCACTCTTGAAACCTATATATATAGGAGTTCTACTATTCTAAAAGGACTTTTTCCCCAGCGATCTGACACTGATTTACTCAAATTCTCTCTACACTCTTCTCTCTTCTAAGCCTGTGGAATTTCAAAATATTTTCATTCAAAATCTTACTTGAATAATACAAATTCTAAGGATTATATAGAGCTACTGTTAAGCAGTAAATAGGAAACTAAATCAATCTAAATCTAATCCCCATAATTGAGGAATTGTCTAACCTTAATTCTAGAGATATAGATATTTACACATTTAATATAGATGACTTTTCCACACTCCCCCGCAAGCTGGCTTGAAGATATCTTCCATGGTAAGCTTGCTCACTAGATTTTCAAACTGCTTCCTGTGCAATCCCTTTGTAAGAACATCAGCAACTTGGTCACTTGTTGGTATATATGGCATGCAAATTATTCCATTGTCAAGCTTCTCTTAGATAAAATGCTTATCTACTTCTACATGCTTCGTTCTATCATGGAGCATGGATTGTGAGAAATAGAGATTGCAGCTTTATTATCACAATAGAACTTTATCGGTGAGGGACTAGAAACCTTCAAGTCTTCAAGTAGTCTTTTAATCCACATTACCTCACAAATCCCATGGGCTATTGAACGAAACTCAGCCTCGGCACTGCTTCTGGCTACTACATTCTGTTTCTTGCTTCTCCAAGTGACAAGGTTTCCTCCCACAAATGTGCAATAGCCTGAAGTTGACCTCCTATCTGTAATACTTCCTGCCCAATCTGCGTCAGTATAGGCTTCTACTTGTAGGTGTCCACGGTTTTTGAAGAGCAATCCCTTTCCAAGTGTTCCCTTTAGGTACCTCAGGATTCTGTAGGCAGCTTCAAAGTGTTTTGAGCTGGGTGAATGCATAAACTGACTTACCACACTTACTGCAAAAGCTATATCAGGTCGTGTATGTGCTAAATAGATGAGTCTACCCATAAGTCTTTGGTATTTCTCTCTATCCACCACATCTTTGGTTTCAGCAAGCTGAAGTTTCAAGTTGAGCTCTATTGGGGTTTCAGCTATCTTGCAACCAAGCATTCCTGTCTCACTAAGCAAGTCTAGGACATACTTACGTTGGCTAACAAAGATACCCTCCTTTGATCTTGCAAATTCCATGCCAAGGAAGTACTTTAAGGCTCCCAAATCCTTTATCTCAAAGTCATGTGCAAGCCTTCTCTTAAGTTCTCCAATTTCTGCACTATCATCACCAGTTATTATTATATCATCCACATACACAATTAAAATAGCTAGTTTACCATTTCTAGAGTGCTTGAAGAACATTGTGCGGTCAGCTTGACTCTGAATATAATCATAGCTCTTCACTACATTTCCAAACCTTTCAAACCATGCTCTTGGTGATTGTTTAAGACCATACAAGGATTTTTTCAATTTGCACACCTTGTTGGTTCCGAAGTTTTTCTCAAATCCAGGTGGGAGGTCCATAAACACTTCTTCCTCTAAATCTCTATTAAGAAAGGCATTTTTTACATCAAGTTGCTATAGAGACCAATTGAAATTCACTGCTAAAGAGAGAAGTACCCGGATTGAGTTTATTTTTGCAACTGGAGCGAAGGTCTCTTGGTAGTCAATGCCATAAGTTTGAGTGAACCCCTTGGCAACAAGTCTTGCCTTGTACCTCTCTATGCTCTCATCTGCCTTACACTTCACAATGAAGACCCATTTACATCCTACAGTTGTCTTGTCTCTTGGTAGCTCCACAATCTCCCAAGTCCCATTCTTTTCAAGAGCATCCATCTCTTCCTTCACCGCTAACTTCCAATTAGGATCACCTAGGGCATCCTGAATAGATCTTGGTACATGCAAGTTAGAAATATTTGAAAGGAATGCTTTGTGGTTATTGGACAACTTTTGATACGACAAATATTTTGCAATAGGGTGATTGGTACATAATCTTACTCCTTTTCTGTTAGCAATTGGGACATCTAGATCAAAAAAATCAATATTTGGAGACTCAATGGGAGAAACTAAAAGAGCAATTTTAGGATTAACCTGAGTTTGAGGAGGAGGAGGACCATCCCTTAGAGATTCTGGCTGAACAAGTGCTAGAGAAATAATTGGATCAATAATATTTTTATGAGATTTCCTCCTGGTATAAACCTGAAGCTCAATATTTGGATTATGTGAATCCATTTGAAGTAATTCTCCCCCTGTTTCAGATATTTCAATACTTGGCACCTGTTGAATAAGAGAGTCCTTGTTTTCATTATTTTTAACATCCATTTCCTTAAATTGTTTAATAGACTGAATTGGTGACTCAATGAGGCTTGGTAGTGATGTAGAGAATTTCCAAAAATTATCTTCTTCTTCTTTATTCTCCCCCTGAAGAAGATTTTTTCTGAAATATGGTTGATTTTCTAGAAAAGTGACATCCATAGTTATATGAATTTTCTTTGTCAAAGGATTAAAACACTTATATCCTTTTTTATTTGGAGCATAGCCAATGAAAACACATTTTTCAGCTTTAGGATCCAATTTGGATCGAAAAATTTGGGAAATATAAACAAAGCAAGTGCATCCAAAAATTTTTAAAGGTAACTCAGAGTGTAAACGAAATGTTGGGAAGTATTTTTTGAAAGTATTCAAAGGTGTTTCAAAATGTAAGACACGAGTTGGCATCCTATTGATTAAGTAAGATGCAGTCAACACAGCATCTCCCCAAAGGTATTTTGGAATGTTCATGGAAAACATGATAGCTCTAGCTACCTAAAGTAAATGCCTATTTTTCCTTTCAGCTATTCCATTTTGCTGGGGTGTGTCCCGACATGTAGATTGGTGTAAAATACCTTTTTCTTTTAAAAAATTTCCCAAACATTCATTAAAGTACTCAGTTCCATTATCTGTTCGAAGGATGCAAATTTTTGTTTTGAATTGGGTTTCAATCATGCAATAAAAATCTTTGAAAAGTTTTTCTACATCAGATTTTTTGCTTAGTAAGTAAACCCAACACAATCTAGTGTGATCATCGATAAAAGTTACGAACCACCTTTTTCCAGACAAGGTGGTAACCTTTGAAGGTCCCCAAACATCAGTATGAAACAAGTAAAATGGTTTTGATGGACTATAAGGTTTTGAAATATATTATAATCTTTAGATAAAAGACAACTTTCACATTGAAAAATAGAGCAATCCACTCCTTTAAACAAATTAGGAAATAAATGTTTTAAATAAGGGAAACTAGGATGTCCTAACCTAAGATGCCATTGCATTATTTTATCAGAAACAAAATTTGAACTGGTACTACTAAGTCCTTGAGCTTTTTTATTACCTAGGAAATCCTCACTGAAATAGTAGAGCCCATTTATTTCTCTAGCACTACCAATCATCTTCCCTGAGTTTTGGTCCTGAAATTGACAAAGAGAGTCAAAAAAGATAACACGACAGTTGGAATCCTTTGAAAGTTTACTGACAGATAAAAGATTGCAAGCAAGTTTAGGAACATGAAGTACAAATTTAAGATCAATACTTTCAGAAAGTTTAATAGAACCCTTGCTTGCAATAGGTGAAAAACTACCATCTGCTATTCTTATTTTTTCATTACCAGAACATGGAGTGTATGAACTAAATAGATTCGACAGGTTAGTCATATGATCAGATGCTCCTGAATCAATGATCCATGGAGCAGAATTAAAGACACTGGATAGGGCTAATGGATTTCTACCTGAATGAGCCAATGAACTATTAGATGTACTAGATGTTGGATTGGACTTTAGTAGTTTCAGGAGTTGATCGAACTGCTCTTTGCTGAAGGAACCCATATTTTCTTCATTGGCAGAGGGTTGTGACTGCTTTTGCTTCGGCTTCCAATTTGTTGGTTTTCCATGTATATGCCAACAAGTTTCTCGAGTATGGCGTGGTTTGTTGCAATGGTCACACCACACTCGAGGCTTGTCATCAATTTTACGCAAATCAGGGACATTCTGTCCACCAACATTAGCTTCTGCAGTGACCAATGCAGAGTTCTTGATCAAACTACTGGTACGAGGAGTAGAATTTACAACTGAAGTAGAACCTGACATGGTGGTAAAAAACAGCAGCGGCTCTTGGAAAAATATAGTGATTTAGGGTTTGGCAAGAAAGAAAAGTTCTCGATAAGTAAGTGGCTATGAAGGCCTAAGGTAAAAAAAAATCAGCAATGAAGGCTGAAGAAACTGTAGAAAAATCAGCAATGAAGGCTGAAGAAACTGTAGAAAAATCAGCAATGAAGGCTGAAAAAGTGACTGATTTCCAAGAAAAAACCTAAAGCTCTTGATACCATGTGGAATTTCAGAATATTTTATTTCTGAATCTTACTTGAATAATACAACTTCTAAGGATTATATACAGCTACTGTTAAGCACTAAATAGGAAACTAAATCAGTCTAAATCTAATCCCCATAATTGAGGAATTGTCTAACCTTAATTCTAGGGATATAGGTATTTACACATTTAATATAGTTGACTTTTCCACACTTATCCACGTTATTCATATAAACCATCCCATCCATTCTCCATAAAGAATTCATTGTGATGTTTGGAAACCATTTAGGATAGCAAATATTAGTGGTTCTAGGTGGTTTGCTAGCTTCATAGATGACCACACTTGAGTCACTTGGTTGTTCTTCATGAAAGACAAATTTAAGGTTGGGCAAATTTTTAGAACTTCAACAAATGGTCTAGACTCAATTCCAAACCAAAATTCAAGTGCTTAGAACCAACAATGAAGGTGAATACTACCACTCTATCCTCGGAGCTTATCTACTTGATCGAGGAATTGTCTACCAAAGCTTATGTGTGGATACTCCACGACAAAACGAAATAGCAAAGAGGAAAAACCAACACCTAATGGAGGTTGTCTGATCATTCATGCTTGCCACTCATGTTCCAAAACATTTTTAGGGAGAAGCGGTTTTAACAACTACCTATCTCATAAATAGAATGCCATCACGTGTGCTTTAATTCCTAACATTGTGCCAAAAGCTCTTTACATCCCACTTTCATCTTCAAATTATCTCATTCCTCACTACTAAAGTATTCGAGTGCACAACATTTGAATATTGGGCAATTAAAAGACCGCATAAACAAAAGATAAATGTAGCATAAATGCGAATGTTGGAATGAATGTGCATTTACAAGAAAGGATAGAATGAGAAATAATATCATTGGCAAGAAAGTTGGAGTGACACATATCAAAGACAGTATGAGTGAAAGCTGTCTATGTTGATTTGGACACATACTAGGTAGACATGTGAACGATCCAATTAGGAAAGTGGAGGCTATGAGTGATGAAAAGAAGGTCAAGGGTAGAGGAAGACTAAAAAAGACTTGAGAGGAAGTTATCTGGAAAGATACGGCGACACGAGTTAAAAGAACAAATTGTCTTAGGAATAAGTGAGGAGGAGAATTCATGCTGACGATTTAGCGTGAGTTCATATATTAGTTCATGTAGCATACCCAATATTAGGATAAAGGCTCTAACGACGATGATGATGATCAATAGCACCGAAGCAAATTGGATCCTAAATCTTTCAAGTGCATATTTCTTGACTCCTCTCCACACCAAAAGGGGTACAAATGTTATAATTCCATGGACATATCATTTTTTGAGAATTAGCCATATTACTCCAAAACTAACTTTCAAGGCGAAAGTGCGAAAAAATATCAACTTCGAGGAACCGGACATGCTATTGAACCAGTAACTTCACTTCCAACCCAAATCTCTAGTCCACCTATAATCCTCATAGAAATTCACCACCAACCTCTTCATCTCAAGATAAGAAATGCTCAACTTAGCCCTCAAAACTTTGAGACCATGCAAGAAACAACAATAAAAGACATGATTGTTTACTCAAGGAGACCGAAATCTCAAAAGGGCAAAACCAAGATTCTAAACCAAATCTAGAAGTTTCTAAGATGCATACATGTAACATAATGATTGAACCTATCTCTAGTGATTTTCCCAGTGATCTTGACCAGCCTATTGCTGTAAAAAAAGGAGTAAGGACATACACTCAACATCCTATCAACAACTTTGTATACAATGAGAGTCTATCTCCAGCTTTCTATTTGTTTGTGTCCAGTCTAACAAATGTTCAATTTCCAAACAATATTCAAGAAGCTCTCCAACAACCCAAGTGGAAGGTTGTTGTTCTGGAAGAAATAAAAGCACTAGAAAAGAATGGCAAGTGGATGATTACAAAACTTCCCAAAGGAAAGAGTCCGACTGGTTGCAAGTGGATATTTTCGATTAAACACAATGCGGAAGAAAGCGTGAACTGATTCAAAGCTCATCTTGTTGCCGAGGGCTTCACTCATTATTATGGAGTTGACTATCAAGAGACATTTGTTCCTATGGCGAAGCTAAACTCAATTCGCTTATTATATCTTTTGCAGCTAACCTAGATTGGCCTCTTCATCAACTAGATGTCAAAAATGCATTTTTGAATGGTGACTTAGAGGAAGAAGTCTTCATGGAGATTCCACCAAGATTAAACTCCCAAGAGAGCAATGGTAAAGTGTGCAAACTTTGTAAGTCACTATATGGCCTCAAACAATCACCATGAGCCTAGTTTGATCGCTTAACCAAGGCTGTTAAGAAATACAAGTTTTCACAGTGCCAAACAAATCACACTATGTCAAGCACTCATTTGATCACAAGATTGATATCCTTATGTGGATGATATGATTCTTACAAGGGACTATGTGAAGGAGATTGTTGGGTTAAAGACCCTTGTAGCAAGAGAATTTTAGATAAAAGACTAAGGAAAGCTCAAGTATTTCCATGGCATGGAAGCAGATCAATCAAGAAACGAGATTTTTGTTTCACAACAAAAATATGCTCTAGATCTTCTTAAGGAAACAAGGATGCTTTGATGCAAACCTACTGTTACAAGATTATAGGGAGTAATTATAGGCTGTAAATATTTATTATTAGCCTGATTAGGAATAGCTTGATTATAGGAAATTAGGAATTAATAGCTTGATTATAGTTGATTTTCTTTCCTTTTTTTAGTCTCTTCAAGGCTGTATATATATGTACAATTTTCTCAGTTAGAAATTATCAGATTTTCTCTCAATTCTTGTTCAATCACATGGCATCAGAGCTGGAAATTCAAAGTCTAGCCGTCTGAAATTTTTCACTGCACAAGTGAGCAGTATTCTTGGTTTTCTGGATCACCCTGTTTGAGTGACATCTGGGTCGCACCATTCTTAAGTGTGTTTGGGTCCCTCCTCAGCTTCACCAGGAAAGTCCTTTTACATCTCTTTTCTCTGTTGGTGTATCGTGATATTTTACTTCAGATCTGCTGCTATTGTTTGTTACTGCTTTCATTTTGCTGTTGCTGGCTGTCTCTATTATCTGTTTGGGGTGTATTTCTCTTGTGATTACAATTATAATGGCTGCTGAACAAAAGAAACTGGTTATGCCTATTGTTATGCCCATTCTGTCTAAAATTACTGAACAAAAACTAGACGGGACCAATTATTTAGAGTGGTCCAAGACCATTCGTCTGTATTTACGGAGTATCTCTAAGTATAATCATCTAATTGAGGACCCCCCCCACTGATGAAACACGTACTGAATGGCTCAGAATTGATGCTCAACTGTTTTTACAAAGCTGTAATTCAATTGAGAATGAGTACTGTGGGAAACCATGTTATTTTAGGAAAATAAATATTTCCTAGAATCAAGTGTATATATTTAGTTGTAATTATGTATTTATTGAGATCCCGTAAGTTTAGGGATTTCAATTAGTATTAGGAGTAGTTTCCTGATTTAGTGCTAGAGCCCTTGTGTATATAAACAAACATATTATTCAATAAACTACAATTCAAACCCTAAACATTAACATGGCATCAGAGCAGTAAGATTTTTCTGGGAAATTAGGTGTTGTTTGGCCTGTCATAGTTTTTCTTTTCTGTTTTGCTCTGTTTTTCTACTGCCAAAACAGAGCATTTACAGTGCTTTACCAGCCTTCATTGCTGGAAATTTTTTATCAGCCTTTATTGCTGTTTTTTTCCTTTCTTCTTCAAGTAATCTGTTAGTTTCTGCCCATTGGAGACCAAGGACGATGTCAGAGACCAAGGAGATTGGTACGGCTGCTGTAGTTCCATTGGATGAAGGAGGCAAAACTCAATCGCAGGGAGAATTGCAAGCCATTCAGGCTGTCTACAGATTGGATGGAAAGAATTACCTCAAGTGGTCCCAACTTGTTCATACAATCTTGAAAGGCAAAGGGAAGATCGGCCATCTGTTAGGTACGGGACCGAAGCCAGGAGATTCCGGTTTTGGAGTATGGGATGAAGAGGATTCCATGATTATGGCGTGGCTATGGAATTCTATGGTGCCCAAGATAAGTGATACGGTTATGTTCATGGCTACAGCCAAGGACATTTGGGATGCGATCCAACAGACCTACTCAAAGGCCAGAGATGCAGCTCAAGTGTACGAGGTGAAGGTCAAGACTATGGCTGCGAAGCAAGGAAGCAAGACTGTGACCGAATATGCCAACCAATTGAAATCTCTATGGCAAGAACTTGACCACTATAGGGTGATTCAGACTAAATGCCCGGATGATGCAGCCATACTAAAGGATTTTATTGAACGAGATAGAGTTTATGACTTTCTTGTTGATTTAAACCCTGAGTTTGATCAAGTCAGGATCCAAATTCTCGGAAAGCAGAAAATTCCATGCTTCAATGAAGTGGTGGCTATTATTCGGAGTGAAGAAAGTAGAAGGAGCTTGATGCTTGATCCTCAAACTGTAGATGGTTCAGCCATGGTAGCTGAAAGTGTAAAAAATGGTTCGACAAGCATGTAAAGGAAGGCTGCCATTGAAGTAGGCAAGAGTGGTCAGCCCAAGGCTCAAGGCCGTGATGGATTATGGTGCACTTAAGTCCTTCAAAAGAGGTAACAATTACTAACTTTCCAGCATTACAGAGTGAAACCAAAGCCCAAATCACTGAAGATGACCAGGACCTTCCAATTGCTATTAGAAAAGGGACCAGAAAGTGTACAAAACAGCCATTATATCCTCTTTCACACTACCTGTCATTTAAAAATTTCTCACCAACCTACAAAGCCTTCCTTGTAAGCCTAAAGAACACCACCATTCCTACTACCTTATCTGAGGCATTGTCTAATGAAAAATGGAAACAAGCCATGGATGTGGAGATGGAGGCTCTAGAGAAGAATAAAACTTGGGAGTTGGTGAAGTTACCTGCAGGAAAAAGGCCAGTGGGGTGCAAGTGGGTTTATACTGTGAAATACAGGGCAGATGGGTCAATTGAGAGATACAAGGCGAGGTTGGTAGCTAAAGGGTATACACAGACTTATGGGATTGACTACCTAGAGACGTTTGCTCCAGTTGCTAAGATGAATACAGTCAGAGTAATCTTATCTCTAGCTGCCAATTTTGGTTGGGAACTACAGCAATTTGATGTGAAAAATGCCTTCTTACACTGGGAGCTTAAGGAGGAGATTTATATGGAGATTCCACCAGGTTATGGAAGGAATGTGATTGCCAATACTGTATGTAAGTTGAACAAAGCTTTGTATGGCCTGAAGCAATCTCCTCGAGCTTGGTTTGGAAGATTTGCTAGAGTCATGTTGGCCATGGGATACAAACAAAGTCAGGGGGATCACACATTGTTTATCAAACATTCTGCTTCAGGGGGATTAACAGCACTGTTAGTATATGTGAATGACATTATATTAACTGGAGATGACAAAAGGGAGCAGCAAATATTGAGTCAATGCTTGGCTAAGGAGTTTGAAATTAAGACTTTGGGAAGATTGAAATATTTTCTGAGAATTGAAGTTGCGCACTCCAAAAAAGGGATTTTTATATCCCAACAGAAGTATGTTACGGATTGCTCAAGGAAACGGGCAAAACTGCATGCAAACCTGCAAGTACTCCTATGGACCCAAACCTTAAGCTAGGAAAAGCAGAGGAAGATGCCACAGTGGACAAGGAAATGTATCAACGTCTCATGGGAAGACTGATTTACTTATCACATACCAGACCGGATATAGCTTTTGCGGTGAGCTTAATCAGTCAGTTTATGCATAGTCCAAGCGAGGTTCATTTGCAGGCTGCCCACCGAATTTTGCAGTATCTTAAGGGAACACCAGGAAGAGGAATTCTGTTCAAGAGGAATGGGAGTACGACACTTGAAGCCTATACCGATGCTGACTATGCAGGATCGATCATTGATAGGAAATCAACCTCCGGGTACTGTACCTTTCTTGGAGGGAATCTTGTGACATGGAGAAGCAAGAAACATAGTGTAGTAGCATGTTCTAGTGCTGAGACAGAATTTCGTGCAATGGCACAAGGCGTGTGTGAGCTAGTTTGGCTAAAAATCATCCTAGAAGACTTAAGGATTAAATGGGAAGGGCCTATGAGGCTCTACTGTGACAATAAATCAGCAATCAGCATAGCTCATTATCCAGTACAGCATGATCGAACGAAGCATATCGAGGTGGATAGACATTTCATCAAGGAGAAGTTAGACAGTGGCTTGATATGTACTCCATATGTGTCAACACATGGGCAACTTGCTGATATCCTCACCAAAGGATCGAGTAGCACGACATTTGAGAGAATTGTATCCAAGCTGGGAATGGAAAATTCCTATTCACCAGCTTGAGGGGGAGTGTGGGAAACCATGTTATTTTAGGAAAATAAATATTTCCTAGAATCAAGTGTATATATTTAGTTGTAATTATGTATTTATTGAGATCCCGTAAGTTTAGGGATTTCAATTAGTATTAGGAGTAGTTTCCTGATTTAGTGCTAGAGCCCTTGTGTATATAAACAAACATATTATTCAATAAACTACAATTCAAACCCTAAACATTAACAAGTACGTTGGTCATGTCTCTCACTGTGAGTTTGTAAAGGAATTGATGGAATATTTGGCTTTTCTGTTCTTTGGTAAAGAGAATATTTCTCATATTTTTGAGGTTTGCAAGGCATTCTATAGGGCTGAACAATAGGATCAGTCTTTGCAGACCTATTTCATGAATTTCAAAAGTACTTATGAGGAATTGAACACCTTGTTACCTTTCAATACTGATATCAAAGTTCAGCAGACTCAACGTGAACAGATGGCTATTATGACTTTTCTAGCTGGCCTTAGTCCTCAATTTGATGGTGCTAAATCACAGATTTTGTCTAATCCAGAGATTACTTCCTTAAAAGAGGTCTTTACTAGGGTTCTCCGTACAGATACCAGTTCTCATGCCTCACTTGTACAACAACCTAGTGCTCTTGTCTGACAAAATAGTGGATCAACTAACCGGTCTCGTTCTCAAAATAGTAGCAGAGGTAGCAATAATAGTGGTCGGAATACTGGAAATCAGGATACAAGGGGAGTAGTTTGCTACTATTGTCATGAACCAGGTCACACTAAAAGGACTTGCCAGAAATTGCTAAAGAAAAATCAGAAGTCTTTTGGGTCTCAGTCAGCTTGTGTTGTAACTACAAGTGATGCCCCTCCTCCATCGTTAGATCATACCATTACAATTTCTGCGGATGAGTATGCAAAATTCAGCCAGTATCAAGAAGCATTAAAGAACTCTTCTCAATCCATCACTGCCCTTGCTGAGTCAGGTAAAACCAATACATGTCTTATTTCTTCTTCCTCTCAGTGGGTCATTGATTCTGGTGCAACAGATCATCATCATCATCATCATCATCATCATCAGAGCCTTTATCCCAATAGATTGGGGTAGGCTATATGAACCAATATCTAAAATCACGTTAGATCGTCCATATGTATTCTCTGCCTCCATAGATTCCTATTCAAGGCCATTTGCTCATCTAATTCTAAAACCTCCATGTCTTTCCAAACTACTTCCTTCCAAGTCTTTTTCGGTCTTCCTCTGGTCTTAACCCTTCTCTCAACATCCATAGCCTCTATTCTCCTAACTGGAGCATCTACAGGTCTACGTCTTACATGTCCAAACCAACGTAAACGATTTTCACACATTTTGTCTTCGATAGGTACCACTCCAATCATCTTACGAATATCATCATTTCTCATTCTATCCTTTCTTGTATATCCACATATCCACCGTAACATTCTCATTTCTGTTACACTCATCTTTTGTGTATGTAGCCTCTTAGTCGCCCAACATTCACTACCATATAACAATGTTGGTCTAACAACTGTCCTATAGAACTTGCCTTTCAACCATGTAGGAATTCCTTTATCGCACAACACACCTGTAGCACTTCTCCACTTACTCCATCCAGCCTGGATCCTATAGGTCACATCACCATCAATCTCTCCATCCATCTGTATTATTGATCCCAAGTATCGAAAATGATCCCGCTTAGGTATCGCCACCCCATCTAACTTCACTACATCATGCTCTTCCAGTCGGTTAGAACTGAATTTACACTCCATGTATTCAGTCTTCGCTCTGCTTAGTTTAAATCCTTTTGATTCCAACATTTGTCTCCATACTTCCAACTTTGTATTGATCTCCGCTCTAGTTTCCGCACATAGGACAATATCATATGCAAACATCATACACCAGGGCACCTTATCTTGGATGGATTTTGTCAATTCGTCCATAACTACCGCGAACAAGAATGGACTCAACGCTGACCCTTGGTGTAATCCCACCGTGATAGGAAACTAACTTGTTTGCCCCCCACCTGTCCTCACATGTGTCCTTGCGTCTCTATACATGTCCTTAATTAGTTTAATATATTTCAAAGGAACTCTTTTCTTCATTAAGGACCACCAGAGTACCTCCCTAGGCACTTTATCATATGCTTTCTCCAAATCTATAAAGACCATATGAAGATCTTTACCCATTACTCGAAAGCGCTCCATAAGTTGTCTAAGCAAATATATTGCCTCCATAGTTGATCGACCCGGCATAAAACCAAATTGATTCTTCGATATCTCTACATTCTTTCTTAATCTCCGTTCTATCACTCTCTCCCATAGTTTCATCGTGTGACTCATCAATTTTATGCCTCGGTAGTTGGCGCAACTTTGAATATCTCCCTTGTTCTTATATAAAGGTACTAAGACACTCTTCCTCCATTCCTCTGGCATTTTGTTAGTGTGCCAAATCTTATTAAATAGATTTGTCAACCACCTAACTCCTACATCTCCAAGGCATTTCCAAACTTCAATTGGGATGTCATCAGGTCCAACAGCTTTTCCATTCTTCATCATCTTTAGTGCATCTTTTACCTCTGTCTCTTGGATTCTACGCATAAAGCACCGATTTAAATCCTTGAGGCACTGAAATATTATCCAAAAATTTATTTTGTCCATCATTAAATAATTTGTTAAAATAATCTCGCCACCTGTCCTTAATGTCATTATCTTTAACGAGAGTTCTTTGATGCTCATCCTTAATACATTTCACGACTCCTAGGTCGCGACTCCTCCTTTCTCTTGCTCGCGCCAATCTGTATATCCTTTTCTCTCCCTCCTTTGTGTTCAACTTGTCCTAAATCTCTTTCACAACCCTCGTCTTAGCTTCTGCCACAGCCTTCTTTGCCTCCTTTCTTGCTACCTTATATTCCGAAAAACTCTCTTCTGTATTGTTCTTCTTTAAAGCCTTGTAACACTCTCGCTTAGTCTTTATAGCATCTTTTACTACTGCAGTCCACCATGTTGCGTCCTTTCCAGTCGGCACTTTTCCGTTTGATACTCCTAATGTCTCTTTGCCTACCTCCCGAATGCATTTTGCCATCTTATTCCACATTACATTTGGGTTCTCTTCTGTTGTCCAAGCCTCTTTTTGAATCCAACTACCTCTACATGTTGTATGACAATCTTTTAGCTTCCACAATCGAATCCGTTCAATTCCTTTTTGTTGGTTCCTTCGATGTCGTCTATCTATCTTCATATCTAGAACTAAGAGTCTATGTTGAGCGGTAACACTCTCACCTGGGATAACCTTACAATCCAAACATCTATGTCTATTCCTACTCCTAGTTAAAAAGAAATCTATCTGACTTGCTCTTGGTCCACTTCTAAAGGTTATAAGATGAGAATCTCTCTTCTTAAACAATGTATTTGCTAGGATTAGGTCATAAGATAAAGCAAAATTTAAAATAGCATCTCCTCCCTCGTTTCTTTCACCATAACTAAAACCCCCATGTACTCTCTCAAAACCCTCTCTACTTGTACCTACATGTCCATTAAGATCACCGCCAATAAAAAGGTTTTCTCCTATGGGTACTTCTTGTACTACCTTATCTAAATCCTCCAAAAACTGTCGTTTACTAACCTCATCAAGTCCTATCTGGGGTGCATACACGCTGATGACATTCAACACCTCTTCTCCTAAAACTAGTTTAACCAAAATAATCCTATCCCCTTGTCTCTTAATCTGTACAACATCCTTATGGTACTCTTTATCTATAATGATACCTACTCCATTTCGGTCTCTATCTTTCCCTGTGTACCAAAGCTTATATTGCCAAGGTGCTATCTCTCTAGCCTTTTCCCCAACCCATTTGGTCTCTTGGAGACACAAGATGTTAACCCTCCTATTCATAACCTCACAAATCTCACCTAACTTACCACTAAGCGTACCTGTATTCCAAGATCCTAACCTAAGCTTATGGTTATGGACTAACTTCTTTACCCACCCCCGTCCATTGTGGTGTGGGAACCTTTGCCTATTTAACACCACATCCAGGCGTCGATGTGGCGCGTCACTTCCGGGCGACGACCTAGCAACCCTTGCCCACTTTTCACTACACCCGAGCTCCGATGCAGCGCGTCGCTATGTAGGGGACGCCCCAACGATGTTTTGATATTGGTTCATTTCATGAGATTGGACTAGTTTTTAAGGCTGGTTGTCCTAACCTACCGCCACCCTCCTCCTTTACCCGGGCTTGGGACCGACTGCGTTAACTCGCACAGGCGGAGTTTGGTGCAACAGATCATATGACAAGTAATCCTAGTCTCTTTTCCACTTTCCAGTCCCATACTTTTCCTTCTTCAGTCAACTTAGCAGATGGTTCTATTTCTTCTGTCCTTGGTTCTGGCAATATCAATCCCACACCAACACTTTCATTGTCATCCGTATTGAGTTTACCAAAATTTTCTTTTAATTTGATATCTGTTAGCAAACTAACTCGTACTCTTAACTGTTGTATCTCATTCTTTCCTGATCATTGTTTGTTTCAGGATCTTATGACGAAGAGGATTATTGGTAAAGGACGAGAATCAAGAGGCCTGTACATTTTGGATACCCAGGTACCCCAAACCATTGCCTGTTCCAATACTTTATCTCCTTTTGAAGCTCATTGTCGATTGGGGCATCCATCTTTATTGTTATTAAAAAGGTTATGTACTCAGTTTCATGATGTATCTTCTTTAGATTGTGAGTCTTGTTAGTTGGCAAAACATCATCGTCTATCTTCCGTTCCTCGTGTTAATAAAAGGGCTAGTCATGCTTTTGAGCTAGTACATTCAAATGTTTGGGGACCTTGTCCTATTATGTCTCAGACTGGATTTAGATATTTTGTTACCTTTGTGGATGATTTATCTCATATGACTTGGCTTTATTTAATGAAATCTCGTTCTGACGTGCTTTCACATTTTAAAACTTTTTGTGCTGAAATAAAAACCCAGTTTAATGTGTCTGTACAAACATTGAGAAGTGATAATGCCAAAGAATATTTTTCTGATTCTTCTCAAACCTACATGACTCAGAATGGAATTCTCCATCAATCATCTTGTGTTGACACTCCATCTCAAAATGGGGTGGCTGAGAGAAAAAATAGACAACTTCTTGAAACTGCCAGGGCTCTTTTATTTCAAACACATTTCCTAAACAATTTTGGGCTGATGTCGTTTCTACAGCATGTTTTTTGATTAATCGCATGCCCTCCACTGTTTTAAATGATCAAATTCCTTATAAGATTTTGTTTCCTAATAAATCTGTGTTTCCTGTTGAACCTCGTATCTTTGGATGTTCTTGCTTTGTTTGTGATGTTCGTCCGCAGGTTTCCAAATTGGACCCCAAGTCATTAAAATGTGTCTTCCTGGGATACTCTCGTCTCCAAAAAGGGTATAGGTGTTTTTCTCCTCTCTTGAACAGGTATTTTGTGTCAACTGATGTTACATTCCATGAACATTTTCCATTCTTTACCACTCCATCTACACCTGTGTGTCCACAAGAGGATGATGATCTACTAGTATATCATGTCACCAGTCTAGACTCTAGGGTTGTTCCATTACCACCACCACCACCTTCTCAACCGAAACCACCTATTACTCAAGTCTATTCTCGACGACCTAATTCTCCTATGACAAGTCCAGCACAAATCTCTTCTTCGTCATCGGATCCAGTGCCCAGTGACATTGATTTACCTATTGCTCTTCAGAAAAGTAAACGCCAATGTACTTATCCAATTTCCTCTTATGTTACCTATGATCATTTGTCCTCTACTTCTTGCTCGTTTGTTGCCTCTATTGATTCTGTAGGGATTCCCAAAATTGTTCACCAAGCCTTATCCCATCCTGGGTGGCGTAATGCCATGCTTGAGGAAATGAATGCCTTGTCTGAGAATGATACTTGGGATCTAGTTGGGTTACTTGCTGGTAAGAGAGCGGTTGGATGCAAGTGGGTCTTTGCAGTCAAATTTAATTCTGATGGATCCGTGGCTCGCCTAAAGGCTCACCTGGTGGCCAAAGGCTATGCACAGACATATGGGGTGGACTATTCTGACACTTTCTCCTCTGTGGCTAAATTGACTTCAGTTCAATTATTTATTTCTCTGGCAGCTACATATGATTGGCCACTTTACCAGCTTGATATTAAAAATGCTTTCTTGCATGGAGATCTTTAGGAGGAGGTTTATATGGAGCAACCACCTGGGTTTGTTGCTCAAGGGGAGTCTGGGAAAGTTTGTCATCTTCGAAAATCGCTGTATGGACTAAAACGGAGTCCTCGAGCTTGGTTTGGAAAACTCAGTTAGGCAGTAGAGAGGTTTGGGATGAGGAAGAGCAAATTTGATCATACTGTTTTCTATAAGCAATCCTCATTTGGCATCATTCTACTTGTTGTATATGTGTATGATATTGTTATCACTAGGAGTGACGCACAAGGAATCTCATCCTTGAAATCTTTCTTGCAGAGCCAGTTCGATACTAAAGATTTGGGGCACCTAAAGTATTTCTTGGGAATTGAGGTGGCAAGGAGTAAAAGAGGCATTTTTCTATCTCAGAGGAAGTATGTTTTGGATTTGTTAATAGAAACTGGAAAATTGGGAGTCAAACCATGCAGTACTCCAATGCTTCCTAACCAACAGTTCACAAAGGATGGAGATGTTTTTGATGATCTTGAACAATATAGAAGATTAGTTGGAAAGTTGAACTACCTCACAGTAACTCGTCCTGATATTGCTTACTCAGTCAGTATTGTAAGTCAATTTATATCCTCTCCTACAGTACATCATTGGGCTACCTTAGAACAAATCTTGTGTTACTTGAAAGGAGCTCCTGGACAGGGGATAATGTATCGAAATCATGATCACAGTAATATTGAGTGCTTTTCTGATGTGGACTGGGCAAGTTCCAAGATTGATCGAAGGTCTACTACTGGCTATTGTGTTTTTGTTGGTGGTAATTTGGTTTCATGGAAGAGTAAAAAGCAAAATGTGGTGTCGCGATCTAGTGCAGAATCTAAGTATCGAGCAATGGCACAAGCCTCATGCGAGGTTATGTGGGTTTCTCAACTCTTAACTAAGGTCAGTCTTAAAATCTCAATTCCAGCGAAGCTATGGTGTGATAATCAAGCTGCGATTCATATTGCTTCGAATCCAGTTTTTCATGAATGAACTAAACATATTGAGATAGATTGTCATTTCGTTCGTGAGAAAATTCAACAAAACTTGATCTCTACCGCATATGTGAAGACTGGAGATCAGTTAGGAGATATTTTTACAAAAGCTCTCAATGGAGCTCAGGTTTCTTATATTTGTAACAAGCTGGGCATGATTGACATCTATGCTCCAGCTTGAGGGGGAGTGTTACAAGATTATAGGGAGTAATTATAGGCTGTACATATTTATTATTAGCCTAATTAGGAATAGCTTGATTATAGGAATTAATAGCTTGATTATAGTTGATTTTCTTTCCTTTTTTTAGTCTCTTCGAGGCTGGATATATATGTACAATTTTCTCAGTTAGAAATTATCAGATTTTCTCCCAATTCTTGTTCAATCACACCTACAAACACTCCTATGGATTCAAATGGCAAGTTAGAAGCAGAAGAAGAAAGTCGTCTAGTTGACAAAGGCAAATACCAAAGGCCTATAGAGAAACTGATTTATCTAACACAAACTAAACCAGACATTTGTTTTTCCATTAGCCCAGTAAGCAAATTTTTGAATAACCCTACTAAAGCACACATGGGTGCAATTTACTGAATTCTTGAATATTTAAAGAAAAGCCCAGGCAAAGGACTACATCTCAAGAAAACCTCAAACAGAGATGTTGAAGTTTTCTCAGACGCAGCCAGGGCAAAATCTGTAACAGACCAGAGGGCAACCATCAGATATTGCACATTTGCAAGGGATAACTTGGTCACATAGCAAAGCAAGAAGTAGTTGGGAGAGGCTCAAAGTAGTGCTGAAGCAAAATTCAGAGCTATGTCTCATAAGATTTGTGAAGGAATCTAGCTTGAAAAAATGCTAAAGGAATTAAGGATTTCAAAAGGATGTTCTATGAAGTTGTTTTGTGACAACTAGGCAACCACAAGTGTTGCCTAGCCCAATTCATCATGATTGAACCAAGCATATCGAGATTAATCACCATTTTATCACAAAAAACCAAGTCATACTGGTCTACACGCCAGCTGGTCTTCAAACCACAAATATGCTCACCAAGGCCCTTCCTAGAGACAATTTTGAAAGGTTGAAGTTGGTATGCTTAACATCTACTGCCCAACTTGAAGAGAAGTGTAGAAATCGGATCCATATTCTATGCGATTGGATATGATCTTTTATTTATTTTCCTAAGATAATGCGATTTTGGTATCTTGACCAAATATGCCCTTGATTTATTTCATTTAAGACTTTCTTTTATTTAGGATTTCTTTTCCTTTTCTGTAAATGATATACACAAATGTATAGGGATTTAGCTAGATTTAATAGTTTAGCGTACAACTATTTATGCTCTCTATAATCTATAGTTTTTTCGGTGGAAATTAGAAAAAACACTTTCCCATCAATTTCTATAGTTTTAAAGTTAGGTAATTTAATAATTTCATGGTTTACAAGTGTTATAGAAGTAATAGATGTAAATAGCTGTATTTCCTATATTAGTTAACCTGATTATAGGAGATCTAGCTTGATTATAGGAGATCTAATTGTAGAGGTTTTCCTGTATTAAATACATTCCTAAAATAGATAGATTAGAGTGTATATAAATATGTAACACCTTTTCAATCAATCAAGTAGAGAGAATTACTTCTTTTCTCCATTAGTTTACATGGTATCCGAGCCATAAAGATTTCTGGGAATTTTTCTTTGTTTTCTTTTCTTTCTGTTCTTTTCTTGGCTGCCCAAGTGTGCAGCACTTGCTGATTTCTGGGTCACCTTGTTTGAGTGATCATTTATTCTCACCTCCTGCTCCAAGAGGAGCGCCTGCTGCCGTCTTGTCTTGCTGGAAAATTTTGGCAGCCTAACTCTCAGCCCGTGAACCACACGCGCCGCCTGAAGTCTCTGTTTCAATTTCACTTGCCGACGCGTGGAGGAGCGTGCATAGTCGGATCTGTCTCTGGTTTGGCTCGCTGTAGTCGCTAGCTCCTGATCTATTTCCCTATCTACTTTGTTTCGGCACCAGGAAAGTATTCTTAGGTGCTATCTCTTTGAACAGTTGCTGTGATTTGTTTTTCTGTGTTTGGGTATTTTGTTCTGTCTGATTTTTGGTGGTAATCATGGCTGGTGAACAAAAACATGTTGTGACTAGTGTAGTATCTATGGCAAAAATTACTGATGAAAAATTGAATGGGATTAATTATTTTTATTGGAATAAGACTGTGAGGCTGTATTTGAGAAGTATTTCTCAAGAGAGTCATCTCGTAGAAAAACCCCCGGCTGCGACTGATCCGAATTATTCTGAGTGGATGAGAATTGATGCTCAACTTTTGATACAAATACGTAATTCTATTGAACCTGATCAGTCTGGTCATATTACTCATTGTGATTATGTTAAAGATGCAATGGAGGAATTGGCGTTTGTGTTTTCTGGGAGAATTGGCGTTTGTATTTCTCAAGAGAGTCATCTCGTAGAAAAACCCCCGGCTGCGACTGATCCGAATTATTCTGAGTGGATGAGAATTGATGCTCAACTTTTGATACAAATACGTAATTCTATTGAACCTGATCAGTCTGGTCATATTACTCATTGTGATTATGTTAAAGATGCAATGGACGAATTGGCGTTTGTGTTTTCTGGGAGAGAAAATATTTCTCGAATTTTTGATGTGTGCAAGGAGTTCTACCGCGCTGAACAACAGGATCAGTCACTTAACACTTATCACATGCACTTTAAACGTGTTTATGAAGAATTGAATCAACTGTTGCCTTTTGGTGCAGATGTCAGGGTTCAGCAGGCTCAAAGAGAACAGATGGCTATTATGAGTTTTCTGGCTGGCCTTAACTCTCAGTATGAAGGTGTCAAATCACAGATTCTGTCTGACCCTAGAGTTACTACTCTGAGGGAAGCTTATACTAGAGTGTTGCGTACTATTCCGAGTTCTCAAACTTCATCCGTACAGCAACCTAGTGCTCTTGTTAGCCAGAAAAGTACAGATATCAGTAGACCTCAGTCTCAGGGCAATTATAGGGGAGGAAGTAATGGTACTAGGGGTGGCACTCGGAATTCTGGAAATCAAGGCTCGAGGGTAGTCTGTTATTACTGCCATGAACTAGGTCATACAAAGAGAACTTGTTAGAAGTTGCTCAAAAGGAATCAGAAGGGTTCTGGATCACAGTCAGCTCACATGGTCACTACTAATGAGGCCTCTCATGATCAGACTTTCTCGATTTCTGCAGATGAATATGCTAAATTCATCCAATTTCAGGAGGCATCCAAGAAATCTCCTTCTATCACTGCCCTTGCTGAGTCAGGTAACAACAATACTTGTCTTCTCTCCTCTTCCACACAATGGGTCATTGATTCTGGTGCTACAGATCACATGACAGGTAATCCAACACTCTTTTCCACCTTTCATAAACAGCTTTCTTCAGTCACCTTAGCAGATGGATCTACCTCTAATGTTCTTGGTTCCGGCACCATTAATGTCACACCTACATTACCTTTAACTTCTGTCCTTAGTTTACCTCAATTTTCTTTTAATCTTGTCTCTGTTAGCAAAATTACACGTACTCTTAATTGTTGTATCTCATTCTTCCCTGACCATTGTCTTTTTCAGGATCTTATGACGAAGAGGATTATTGGTAAAGGACGAGAGTTAGGGGGGCTATACATTTTGGATACCCAAATACCTCGACCCATAGCCTGTTCCAGCACCTTATCTCCGTTTGAAGTCCATTGTCGATTAGGACATCCATCATTACCGCTGCTAAAAAAGTTATACCCTCAGTTTCAACAAGTATCATCTTTAGATTGTGAGTCGTGTCAATTTGCTAAACACCATCGTTTGTCTTCTATTCCTAGAATTAATAAAAGAGTTAGTCATAGTTTTGAGTTAGTTCACTCTGATGTTTGGGGACCTTGTCCTGTTTTATCTAATGGATTTCGATATTTTGTCACCTTTGTGGATGATTTCTCTCGTATGACTTGGCTTTACTTTATGAAATCTCGTACTGAGTTACTGTCACATTTTCAATCTTTTTGTGCTGAAATTAAAACTCAATTCAATGTTTCTGTTAAGATTTTGAGAAGTGACAATGCCAAAGAATATTTTTCTGCACCTTTTCAGACATACATGACCCAAAATGGGATGCTTCACCAGTCATCTTGTGTTGATACTCCCTCCCAAAATGGAGTAGCTGAAAGAAAAAATAGACATCTTCTTGAGACAGCTAGAGCTCTTTTGTTTCAAACTAATGTGCCTAAACATTTTTGGGTTGATGCAGTTTCTACTGCATGTTTTTTGATCAATCGTATGCCTTCTACTGTTTTACAGAACCAGATACCCTATCAGGTTTTATTTCCAAGTAACCATCTCTTTCCTATTGAACCACGTATATTTGGGTGTACTTGTTTTGTTCGTGATAATCGTCCACAGGTTTCTAAATTGGACCCTAAGTCATTGAGGTGTGTTTTTCTGGGATATTCTCATCTGCAAAAAGGGTATAGATGTTTTTCTCCACTCTTAAATAGGTACCTGGTTTCTGCTGATGTCACCTTTCATGAACAGACCCCATTCTTTGGTGACTCATCTTTGCCTAAATCCTCACAAGATTGTGATGAGTTGTTAGTGTATCATGTCATCAGTTTAGATTCTGCTCCAGTTCCACCTCCACCACCATTGCCACAGCCTAGACCACCTATCACTAATGTTTACTCTAGAAGACCTCGTTCCCCTGATCTTAGTTCGGAACCGGTATCGCCTTCTTCATTAGATCCTCCTCCTAGTGACATTGATTTACCTATTGCTCTTCGAAAAGGTAAACGTCAATGCACCCATCCCATTTCCTCTTGTGTTACCTATAACCAATTATCTTCTGCTTCTTGCTTTTTCATTGCTTCTCTTGATTCAGTTGAGGTCCCGAGATCTGTTCAGCAAGCCCTATCCCAGTCTGGGTGGCGGGCAGCCATGCTTGATGAAATGAATGTCTTGACTGAAAATGGAACTTGGGAACTAGTTGAACTAACCCCTGGCAAGAAAGCTGTTGGCTGTAAGTGGGTCTTTGCAGTTAAGTTTCATTCTGATGGATCTGTAGCTCGTCTTAAAGCTCGATTGGTTGCTAAGGGCTATGCTCAAACTTATGGGATTGACTACTTGGACACGTTCTCTCCAGTAGCCAAGTTAACTTCAGTTCGTCTGTTTATTTCCTTGGCCGCAATGAATAATTGGCCTTTGCACCAGCTTGATGTGAAGAATGCCTTTTTGCATGGTGATCTTTTAGAAGAGGTATACATGGAGCAACCTCCTGGGTTTGTTGCTCAGGGGGAGTCTGGGAAAGTATGTCGTCTGCGAAAGTCATTATATGGATTGAAGCAAAGTCCTCGGGCTTGGTTTGGAAAGTTTAGCCAAGCAGTAGAAGAATTTGGGATGCAGAAAAGTAAGAGTGATCACACTGTATTCTATAAGCAATCTGCTTCTGGTATCATTCTATTGGTGGTTTATGTTGATGACATTATTATTACTGGAAGCGATGTGCAGGGAATCTTATCACTGAAATCATATCTTCAAAACCGGTTCAACACTAAAGATCTGGGTTCCTTGAAATACTTCTTGGGGATTGAGGTATCAAGGAGCAAAAAGGGTATCTTTCTGTCTCAACGGAAATATGTTTTGGATTTATTAGCAGAAACTGGAAAATTAGGGGCCAAACCATGCAGTACTCCAATGCTTCCTAATCAGCAACTTACAAAGGATGGAGAGCTTTTTAATGATCCTGAACGATATAGTAGGTTAGTTGGAAAACTAAACTATCTCACAGTGACTCGCCCTGACATTGCTTATTCAGTTAGCATTGTAAGTCAGTTTATGTCTTCCCCCACAGTCCATCATTGGTCAGCTTTGGAACAGATACTATGTTACCTCAAAGGAGCTCCTGGACAAGGTATTCTATATCAAAATCATGGACATAGAAATATTGAGTGTTTCTCAAATGCAGATTGGGCAAGTTCCAAGATTGATCGAAGATCCACTACCGGGTACTGTGTTTTTGTTGGTGGTAATTTGGTCTCATGGAAGAGTAAGAAACAGAGTGTGGTGTCACGATCTAGTGCAAAATCTGAGTATCGAGCAATGGCACAAGCTTCGAGTGAATTGATGTGGGTCTCCCAATTTTTGACCGAAATGGGTTTTAAGATGACAATTCCAGCAAAGCTATGGTGTGATAATCAAGCTGCAATTCATATTGCCTCAAACCCTGTCTTTCATGAACGAACTAAGCACATTGAGATAGATTGTCACTTTGTTCGTGAAAAGATTCAACAAAACTTGATTTCTACAGCTTATGTAAAGACTGGGGAACAACTAGGGGACATCTTCACAAAAGCTCTTAATGGAGCTCGGGTTACTTACATCTGTAACAAGCTGGGCATGATAGATATCTATGCTCCAGCTTGAGGGGGAGTGTTATAGAAGTAATAGATGTAAATAGCTGTATTTCCTATATTAGTTAACCTGATTATAGGAGATCTAGCTTGATTATAGGAGATCTAATTGTATAGGTTTTCCTGTATTAAATACATTCCTAAAATAGATAGATTAGAGTGTATATAAATATGTAACACCTTTTCAATCAATCAAGTAGAGAGAATTACTTCTTTTCTCCATTAGTTTACAACAAGAAATTCAAATTTTCTATGATTTAGGGTTTTATTTTTAGTCTTTTATTGTTTTATCTTTATTTGTAGGGTCAAGGTATTAGGGTTTTAAAAGAGAGTTTTTATCTTGATAGGATTGCTTGCTTCCCTATAAATAGGCATTGTACTCTCTTTTAAAGCAAAGAATAAATAATTATCAAAATTTTCCAACAAAAGTTGTTGTTTAATTGTGTGACTCAACCTCTTTAGGTGTGACTACTAAGAAACCCTAGATGACAATCCTATGCTTTTCTTCTTTATTTTTTATTGTTCTGTCATTGCTCACCTCGGTCAGCATATTCAATCCCAAAGTTCCTAACCTTTCCATCAAAACTTCAACCCTAATATGAACCCTAACTAAAACCCATATTAACCATCCCTTACCGTTAGGCTTAAATTTGCCCCAAAATCCTAATTTAAATACATCCCAGATCTATCCTACATCATCATGTTAGACACATACCTACATCTCACACTCATCCTTGACTCCAAGTAACATTTAGAAGTTTCCTAAATCCTATTTAGTTATTTCAAACCATGATTATATTTCAGATGAGGACGAGGATAGAAAGATGAATAATAAAAAAAAGAAATAAAATCACTATTAAAGTCACCAATTTCATTGACATGCTTAAATGGCCGCAAAAAGTTTCATTCCATCCTAACAAAGGAATTCCAACATTACATCTTCACACTTTTCTCAAACACAACATTTTGATGCTCCCAGACGCCAACAAACAACGATGTATCCAAAAACAACAAGAGAGAAAATATTGCAATCATCAATGTCCTCCACATGCTTACATCATCATAAAATATTTCATGCTTTAACCTATCAAAGGAATTATACATCATAGCCCTTTGCTCAAAGAAAAGATTAAATGCTCAATCAAACTAGCAAATATCCTACGTCAATGATCATGAATTTGAGCTACAATAAATCTCACATTTATTCACTGATCACTCCCATAAAGCAGTAAGAAAAATTAAGATTGCAATTCTATGACAATGCCTAAGTTAAGTTTAATATCCAAATAGCAGCAAGAAACATAAAAATTACCTCTCTAAGAGCCTCTCGTGAAAGATTCCCGGGGCACCATGTATCTCGCCTCTTTTCCTATAGCAACAATCAAATGACTCAACAACAAACAAATGACTCAATCAAGGATTAAGATGAGAGGGCAAGAGAGGTATGTGATGTAGATGAAAGCAAACTAACTATGATATGTTCTATATGCATCCAACAAAGCTACCAAACAATGCTAAGGTACTGAACTATGATTTGAGTAAAATATTTGGTAGTTGAAAGCTTTATCTGCATACCCTTGCTTTATGTACTCAAAGTAGAACAGCATGAGATAGCAAATACATAATGCCAAAATTCTCTAGGTTGTGCTTTTGGAAGTTAAATTTAGATTTGGATTTTAAATTTTTATTTATGTTTTAATTTTAAATCCTTTGTTTGGACTTTGGATAAATCAATCTTAGATTTGAGGAGAAAACTGTAATTTGGCTGAACTTTGTCAAATACTAAGTTCAAAAAGTAAATTAAAATCTTCAAACCATTTAAAATTCAAAATATATTTGACCCAAAATCAAATCCATTTAAAACTCAATCAAATGAAACAACAAATTGGACTTCAAAATGCAACTAACCGCTCAGATATTTGTTGGTCCAATACAAACCACTAAATAATTTTCATTTTAAAAAAAATGAGTCTAATTGATTCATATTATAAATGTGTTATCCTACAATTCACCTAAACAACATATAGGATTCTTTGTCATATCACCCAATATATAATAATTGAATCAAGGATAATATCAACTAAACATGTGAGAGTGGCATCTAAAAAGATCTCAATGTTTATCTGCTTTGAAAAGATAAAACAGACTGAGAGTAAAGCTTCCTTGCTAAAGGAATTTTAAAAATGAGACACTTAAATGAACTTAGCACATTGTTGTTGACCTCATAATAAGAGATAATAGAATTTAAAAAAGGATTAACTTGTTGTTATGGAAGGTGGATATCAACCTTCAGGTCCTGAGAAACCGCTTGCACCTTTTTAATCTTCACTCAATGCACAAATCAAGCAAATCATATTAAAATCTACACCAACTTAATAAAACCTTAAAAGATGGTATTTTCGTCCCCGCAACTGTCATTTGTTTATTCAGTTCCCTTTTTTGAAGAGCATCATGCTTGTCATACAATAATAATGATTCTTTAATTCAGGCTTTCATTATCAATGACCAAATCCTTTAGATTCCTCATTTTACATATTAAAACTCAAGCAGCTCATCTAGTTGGGAAAGGCTCTAGTATGGTTGTTACAGACAGCAAAAATCATATAGACCCATAGCATTTATGATCAAAATATTGGATAAACTAACAAAATTAGAGAATGAGTCCACGCATATAGAAAAGCAAAGAACTTGCAGAACAAGAGAGAGTTACTTATACAAAAAGAAAAAGGTACAGTTATTTAAACAAACCTTTTTAAATTGTTCTCGAGTCTCATCTCTACTTGAGTACAAGACCATTGAGCTCAAATTTTTTATTTTCTTAGCTTGCTCTTGCAACACCCTTTCACGTTCGACTTGTGCTTTCTTTTCCTCCTCTAATTCCAAAGCTATCCGCTCTCTCTCCAGTTCAGACTGTCAAATGAGCTTAGCAACTTCCATTATACACTCAAACACTTTCTAAAATATAAGTAAATTATCAAGTGAAAAATATAATACCTGCAACAATGTGTTCCGCAAATTGAGAATCTCTTCTTCCAAGTGTTCTGAACGAGAACCCTAGAACAAAAAATATTCAAAGAGTCAATATTTCCAGTAACCATCTTTTCAGGCTTCAAGTAAACCATAAAGATAGTTGTGAACCTGCAATTTGGCTCGAAGCTCCTCTATCTCTTTCTTTTGACGCTTTAGCAGAGCAGCATCAGTTAAAATCTAACATGAAAAAACAAGCTACAATAAGATTCAAGCAAACATACATGTTAGCCTTGAAGTAAGAACTTGGGCTAACAACGCACGTAAAGATCCAGTGATTTGACATGCTACTGTCTACTAGGAAATAGCTTCAAAAGCAACTACAAGCATAAGTGCAAAGAAAGCTCAAAATAGGAAATGCAAGAAAAATTAAAATAAACCTCATTCACACGAGCACAATTCGTAACATGCAATGCCCTGCTTGCGAACTGAAGACTGCTCTTAGTCTCATCTGCATGAATCTACGTCATAAAAGATTGATCAAAAGTGGAACTGCTAGTAAATCAAAACTAATAACCACATTGTAAGTAGCAAAAACTGTTGAAAGCATTCAAAAATTCATAATAAATAGAAATAGGTGATTTAAATGCACATATGAAGCTGAGATTGGCTGACCTAATTTCACAAGTAAATAAATCTCCTTTACCTTAAGCTAAAAAGTTCGTCAAATTTAAAAAAGAATATAGCACCACTGATTAAAATGTATACAACATTCCTGACATGAGGCAACAATGTGCAATAGTAACTTGGAATGATGTTACAACTACTGCATGGGCTTATATATATATTCGTTACTTCAATATGAGAAAAGGCATCAATTCTATAAAAAGCACCAAACTTTACATGCATAAATTAAAACCCTTCCATTGATAAACACTCTCAACTGGTAAAAGGTTCATTCTTATTCATTAAAGAAATTCATTTTCTGAAACTAATAAAACCCACCAGATGCCTAATCATTTAAATTTTAGTTATTTTCTTTAATATCATTCCATCTACTACTAATACACTCATGTTGTTACTTTGAGCCTTTTATAAGTGTCACGTTCTAATATCTTCTTGAAAAGGTCAATACATTTAAAACACTTTTGTACTGTTTTACTCTTTTATCAAAATCATTTTAAAGCAATGGAACCCGCTAAACACACTTTAACTTCTAACTTTCCCACTTTATCCTTTCTTCTTTTTTTTTCATTTTTTATAACTCTTCAACTCTTTGAAAAGTCAATAAGTGATGGCTTTCTAGAGGCAGGGAGTGCCTAAATTAGTCCTCATAGTGCATATAAAGAGGAATGGATTTTGCCGTGGAGAAACATACATGCAAAGATGATATTAACTATGAATGATTTTAATTATTACTACCTGTGCAAGTGTGATATTGCATATTATAGCTGTATTTGCGTTTCCTCCCAAAGCAGGTTGTAATATGCGTGTAAGTTTGCTGTCTCGATATGGAACATGACCTCTACAAAATGTTCTTAACATCATTAATATTTGAAAAATAATAGCACTCCCCTTTTGTTCTCAAATAAGAGAACCTACCCTTGACTTTCGGCACCTTCACTCAATTTTTTAATGACAGTTCCCAATGTCATCAAGCTTTTGTTAATATGGGAACCTTCTTTTAGTCGAACACCTTCTGCACCAGTTTTAGCAGCACGTTCTGATCCAGCAAGGTCTACTAAATTCTAAAAGCGAAAAAAAATTCAAAGACAATGATAATTAATGTAGATAAGACTAAACAAGATATTCATCAGCAACTAGCGCAACATTTTATCAATCTAATTGACATAAATGAAGAAATATGGTTTTTCATTTTAACCACATACCAAAACTGATACTCGAACAGCATCACAAGAACTAACTGTATCTCCATCTTCATCTTCAGTTCTATCCCGACTCTCAATTATCTATATAGCTAGTATAGTAAGACAAATGTGCAATTGTAATCATATTACAATTAAGATTAAGATGTACCTATAACTTACCATCCGAAAAATAGTATGCGATCGACTACTGTGTAAATTCATATTTGTCTCACCAATATGCCTGTGAGCTGAATTTTGGGTCATAGAAAATAAAATTAAAATAAAAAGAAGAGTTAATTCGAATAAATAGAATGTAATCATAGATGAGATATTAATATTTATAAGCTAACTCTTCTTCTTTCTATCTCACATTTTTCTCCTATTCTTTATTTAAGGACAATCATCCAATTTTAGACATTTTTTCTATTTGTATTTCAACAGTAATGATAATTCAACTAGAAAATACAAAATAAGTAAAGAAATTAAAAAAAAAGAATGCAAAAGTAAAAACTATTAAAAAGATAAAGAAAATACACTCTCCAAACTCCATCAAGTCAAGTACTTGTTGAGGAGAGGCAACAATCTCTTCTCGTAAGCCAGCAACATATATTCCCCTCTACATTTATGAAAAGAAAATTATTCACTAGGAAGAAAATAGGATTAAGAAGAATATATTAACTCTGAATTTTAGTACCTCTATACTTTCATGAATCTGTAATTTTCGATGCTCAGGGGCTAACAAATCATTTATTTCTTCATTATATATTTCCATATAAGACATTCGAAGAAGAAACTCTCGATCCACATCCTGAAACAAAAGAAAAAAAAATACATAAATTTGCATGCAAACACTGTTCAAAAATATTTTTAGCAAATTCCTCTTAACTTAAAAAGTCACATACTAGTTAGTCAATCTTAAATTTGAAGTTTATATAATATTTTTACTTGATAACATTTTTCTTGCTTATCTTTATGTCCTTGAACAGAATGTTCAACATTTAAATGCATAATAGCAACTAAAGATTTTAAGTGTTAAAAACAATCAAAACTTATGAAATCATGATTAATTGGTAGCTTTTTCAAATAGTCAATGACAAGCCAAATGATTTAACCACCTGAATAAGTACAAAGCACAAAGATAGATAATCTGCTAAACCAAGAATAAAAACGGACTACTATATTGGACCAATTAAGAAAAGATAAGACAATTACACTTTAATCATCTTAGTATTAGCAACTTTCACCTAACCAAACTACCTTGGGTTGCAAGAACAGCTTGCTAGGACACAAGACTAACTTGGCAACATTTTAGGAATGCCCCCGAAGACATAAGTACCTTATAGATCAGTAGCAAATGGCAACATATTGAGCTTCAAAAAACTTTAGATAGATGTACAACTTTGTACAAGATTTGAACATACATACATAAATACATACATATATATATATAACCTAAAACAAACCTGATTAAACCAATTCTAGAGCCAGTATGAGTATATAATTTCAATGCAATTAGATTTTTCCCTATTAAGGCCCAAATATCTACCTGCAACCATTAATAAGAACAAGATACAGGAAGTATACAGTATCCTCAAAATTATTCTATTTGTTGCATCATGCCAGCATCTTCCAACCATAAATATTATCATTAAAAATTTGTTAACAGAATGTTTTACGCTATGCAACACCTCATGTGAAATTTTGATGTAACTATGTGGAGGAGCTCTAGTAGAAACAAAATTCAACTTTTTTATCATTTATGTCGGCATCCAAGTTGTTGATGTTAGCAAAGCTTCATAAAGCTAAAGGCACATATTTCTCACTCAAGCATGACTTGCACCACACCCTACCTCAAGAATTAATCACCAAGGTGCCCTCTACCTTAAGAACACTTCAAAACCATGGTTTATGGTTTTCATGAAAAGAACACCCATCTTTGAATAGCTCAACAAACTCATTAATCTCTATCTAAAACAATTCTACTTACAATTGCAATAATTAGGACAGTGGCACCAACTAGCACCTCAAACCCTCAACCATTTATTTTCTGTAATTGACTTACTTGTTTCATATTTATATTCACATATTTCTTCTAACTTTCAATGTTTTTCGTACAGATTTTCCAAATATCTTACTCAATTTCCAAAATACATAAATGACGCAAGATTTTGCAAGCTAAGAAATGTTGGTATGCCTACCTGCTGTATTATGTCAAATAAATCATGCACAGCAAGAGGAATGACCCCAGGTTCAGCAGCTGAACCCCGCATTGTATGGGTCTTTCCGCTGTTAGTTTGTCCGTATGCAAAAACTGTACCTGCAAATAAAGCAATTAAGTTGAGAAGCTGTAACAGGTACATATCATTATGGGAACAAACAGAATGAGAATGTAATGTATAACAAGCACATTATTCTGAACTAATTAGACTTATTAAATTACAGGACAAGGCATGAGAGAGTTTTCTTCTTCTTTTTTCTTTTCTTTTTCCTAGAAAAGGCTTTTAAAGAGAATCCAACAAACTGAAAGTTCTAGTGTAAATGACTCCAATACATTTAGAAAAAGCTCCATGTAATTTGGGGGCTCATGCTAAAAGGCTCGTAATACTTAGGATGAGCATGGTTAAGCATGCAACCTAAAAATTAATTGAAGACACAAGGCCTTAGAAAATTCTAAACTTGACAGATGTGAGATATCACCACTTAGGGGTAACAAATAACGACAAACGTGTGAACAAGTTACTTTGACTGTGATACCATTTTAAGTACTCAGTCTAAAACCAATTGGCAACAAGTGAAAATAAGACCATAGAAAACTGTAAACTTGGCCAATATAGGATAACAACACTAAACAAGTACAAGCAATCTCCACAGAATTTGCTTCATGCACCAATCTCGAATTTGGAGACAATAGATTGCACACAGAAAATGCAGTAGATACTTGTGAGCTGGATTCAAGCTTCACATGTTTAATGCCAAGATTCCAACAGACTTTTGTTAGACTAGAAGCAAATCCCACTCAGAAAACTACGTATCAAATTGGCCCGTTCAGTACCTGAAAACCACACCTCCATCCCCAGAATAGCCAAACCATGTGTTCAAAAACCAAATTCGAATGAAAATTGAAATATTTATTCACATAGTTTGTTAGAGGCAAATTAAAAAAAAAATAAGAGATGAAAAAAGTAGAACTTAATTTTATTAGAACACATAAAGAAAGCTTCTCTATATTCGTACTACATTTTTTGCTTTGACATATGAAAAAGGAGATATATATATATATATATATATATATATATATATATATATATATATATATATATATATATATACACACACACTCAAATTAAATTAAATAGTACCATTGAAACCACGAACTGCGGCCGCCACAATCTCCTTGGTACGAGCTTCATAAACCTCTCCAGTCTTACAATCCTCACCAAATATCCGGTCTAAATTTCAGAAGAAAAAGAAAAAAAATTGCCAAAAAATAAGAAAACATGAACTTAGAAAAGAATGGAACAACTGAATATTTGGAAAGAGGAACTACCAAATTCGAACTTGGTGGAATGATTGGGGATGAAAATGGAATTGGCAGAGATTCTCCAAGGGCTTGTCTTTGCATCCTCTGGTGATAGCGGTCTGGATCGTACGGTCACGTGAATTCTCTCCATCTCCGATTTCAAGTTTTCAGAGAGCAGTGAGGAGGGATTGCTGGTAAGAAGTTTGAAAATTACCCTATTTTGGACTTCGCTTTATTTTCCCGCCTGTTGAATTTTCCCCAGTCATGGGGAGTGTCGAAATTACCAGAATGGGCTTGAGCTTTATTTTTCTCTCCTTTTAAAAATTAAAATAAAATATTGGTTAAAATACTAAAATGAAATTAAAATAAATTTTTCTGTAAGGTCCTGTTATTTGAGTACTAATTAAGCACTTAGAATTATTATTCTTTAAATTTTAACTTACAATTTGTATGAAAATCATTAAATTTTGTTATTTTATCATATCAACGTTTATATAACTATTATCTCCCACTAGAGTTTTTTCTTTAAATAAGATATTCTAAAATCTTATTTTCAAAACAATGTACTTTTAAACTTTAAATAAAAATGTTTTAATTTAAGTTAAAACTATATATCAGCTTTAATGATTTGTCAGTATGTTCAGTCAACAGTCCGCATCTTCTTCCGTTAAAATATTGTCTTCATCGTCCCTCCCAATCTCTATAAGAAACAACCAAAATCAATTTCATCTTGCAAGTTCCTGTTGGTTCAAAGGTTATCTTGGCTGCTTGAGGGAGGTTGGAGGTTGAAGAAGACAGTGGTGTAACCGCTTGTGGTAGCTCTCCCCTGCTTGCTCTGTTTCTCGACCGGGTAGTGTTTCATTGCCGTTTCGATTCTGCACTGGTTCCGTTCTGCTCAAGTTCTGCTTGCAGTTTGTTGGTGGTTCGGTTGCAGAGAGGTTACGGCGGAGGTTGCTGGAACTGGACTTTTCTGTTATGTTTTGTCTATTTTTGCATTGCTTTATTTTTCTGTATTGTCTATTTCTATTTCTGCTTCAATGTTCTTTTCTTTTTGCAGGTTCTTGTTGCTTCTTGTTTCCAACACTAGTTTCTGTCCCGGTAGTGTTGGGCTGAAGCTGCTGGACACGTGAAGATGATAGATTCTAAAGTAGAATCTATCGAGAATTCCAAGTTGCAGAGGAAGAGATGAGAAAAAGAGAACAAGAAAGTAGATGAGAAAAGGGATCTAAAAATTCTTATTCATATCATGTCAATTACATTTCACACTCCTGTATTTATAACCTCTACAATAGTCATAGTACTAACAGCTTTAACTACATAACTGTCTTTCTATCATTTCCCTCCCATGCCAACTGATTCTAACTGATCTAACGTCTTGATCCCTGTCACGGCTGGCAACTAGTCTTCATACCTGGCAGGCCTCCTTGTTTCTCTTCTTCCACGTGTCACAGCAATGCTCTGTTCTAACTCCTTTCCCTTTGTATCTGTATCAATACCTCCCCCATCAATTTCAACCTTGTCCTCAAGGTTGAGGTCTGGGTACGTTGTCTTCAAACGATCTACATCCTCCCAACTAGCCTCCGATGTTTCCAAACCCTCCCACTGAATCAGCAACTGTTTGCTCTCCTGTCCCCCTCGAGTTATCACCCTAGACTGAAGCACTCTGCTTGGTTCCAGTATAGGATGACAGGCTATAAAATCTGTAGGCAATGGTAAAGGCACAGTCTGATCACTTCCTTCAAACCTTTTAAGTATTGAAACATGGAAAACATCGTGGATTTTAGACCCCTCAGGCAGCTCCAACTTATAAGCAACATGACCAATTCGTTTCAATACTTTGAATGGCCAAAAGAAACGCTTAGCTAGCTTATCATTCTCTAGCCTCGCCACTGTGTATTGCCTATACGGCTGAAGCTTAACCAAGACCGTATCTCCAACTTGAAAATTCATCTCTCGCCTGTGGCTATCTGCATTTGCTTTCATAAGCTTTTGGGCCTTTGTTAAATTCTCCTGAAGCTTGTGTAAAATTTGTTGCCTGTCCAGTAACTCTTTGTCAGCCGTATCAGTCCTCGCTGACATGGGAATATAGTCCAGTATTGAAGGCGGTTCACGCCCAAACACCGCTTGAAAAGGTGGCATTCCGATTGAGGTATGGAATGAAGTGTTATACTAAAGTTCTGCCCAGTGTAAAATAGTATGCCATCATTTGGGAAATTCACTGACAAATGATCTCAAGTATTGCTCCAGGATGCGGTTGATGACCTCTGTTTGGCCATCTGTTTGGGGATGGTAAGCCGAGCTACGTTTGAGCACTGTTCCACTTAAAATGAATAGTTCAGTCCAGAACTTACTCATAAAAATGGAGTCTCGATCTGACACAATTGTCTTTGGGAAGCCGTGTATCTTGCAGACCATTTTAGCAAATAACTCTGCTACTTTAGAAGCTGTGTAGTGTGTTGGCAAAGCCCCAAAGTGAGCTTGTTTGGATAACCTATCCACTACAACCAATATTGTGGTGTTCCCCTCTGATTTTGGCAAGGCAATGATGAAGTCCATGCTCACTTCTTCCCATATACGTTCTGGTATAGGTAGGGGCTGTAAAAGCCCTGCTGGTTTTCGAGCTTCATATTTAGTTTGCTGACAAACCAAACAAGTCTTGACAAACTGTTTTATATCCTTCTTGAACCCTGGCCAAATAAAAGCCCCTGCAACCCTGGCAATTGTCTTCTGAATGCCTGCGTGTCCTACTACTAAAGTGGCATGTGATTCCTGGATAACTTGTTGTTTTAATGGAGAAGTAGGATCCAAGAGCAGCTTCCCTTTACATAATATCACCCCTTCACGTACTTCATATTCTGGAAATAGTTCTGGTTGGTTCGTCAAATGTTCATGCCATTTTTAAAAAACAATGAATCCTGGTTCTCCAATTTCAATTGCTCCAACAGTTGGTACTGGACTGTAGAATAGGCCAAATATTGACCTGAAGCTTCAGCAGGCTTCCTTGATAGCGCATCAGCAACTCTATTATCTCTACCAGGTTTATATACTATAGTATACTGGAATCCCAATAGCTTGGCTAAATAGTGTTGCTGCTCCGGTGTTTGGACGATTTGATCTAGCAAACTTCGCAAGCTCTTATGGTCTGTACGAATGATAAACTTCCTCCCCAGCAAATATTGATGCCATTTCTTTACTGCTTCAGTAATGGCGTATAGTTCTTGTACATATGCCGATGCTCGTTGTAACCGAAATGAAAGTTTTTTACTGAAATAGGCTATGGGATGCTCGTCTTGCAACAATACCGCACCAATGCCCACATTGGATGCGTCTGTTTCCAGCACAAAATCCTTTGAGAAATTAGGAAGGGATAAAACTGGAGCCAATATCATGGCTTGTTTCAACTGGTCAAATGCCTGCTGTGCCTTTGGGTTCCATGTGAATGAATCCTTCTTTAAGAGATCCGTCAGTGCAGCTGCGATAGCAGCATAGGATTTAACAAAACATCGATAGTAGCCTGTTAACCCAAGAAAACCACGTAACTCCTTCAAGTTTCTTGGTTGAGGCCAGTCGACCATTGCCTGTACCTTCTGAATATCCATGCTTACACCTTCAGCCGATACTACATGGCCTAAATACTCCACTGATGCTTGAGCAAATTGACACTTGCTTCTCTTCACAAAGAACTGATTTTCTTTGAGGACTTGTAGAACTTGTCTCAAGTGTAATACATGCTCTTGCATGGAAGGACTATAAACCAATATGTCATCAATAAACACACCCACAAACTTTCTGAGAAAAGACTTTAAGATCAGGTTCATCATAGCCTGAAAGGTGGAGGGTGCGTTTGTGAGACCAAATGGCATAACAATAAATTCATAATGGCCTTCATGTGTTCTAAAAGCTGTCTTATGAATGTCAGATGGCTTGACACGAATTTGATGATAACCTGCTCTCAAATCAAGCTTAGAAAAGATTGAAGCTCCTTCCAATTCATCCATGAGTTCGTCTGCAGTAGGAATGGGAAACCGATCCCTCACTGTGATGCTATTGAGAGCTCGATAGTCTATACAGAACCTCCAGGTACCATCCTTTTTTTTGACTAGCAATACTGGCGATGAGAAGGGGTTAGTACTAGGTCGTATAACCCCTGTACTGAGCATCTCACCTACAAGCCTTTCAATCTCATTTTTCTGGAAGTGGGGATAACGATAGGGGCGTACATTCACTGGGTTTGCATTGGAGCACAAGTGAATTTCATGGTCGAAGTGGCGATGAGGTGGTAAAGTTGTTGGTTCACTGAAAACAGATTCAAATTCCTTCAACAGTAACTCAATCTCTGTAGGGGCTTTAGCTAAAGGCTGCTTTTCCTCTGGTTGTAACAATGTCAAATGAAACAAGGAAGCTATTGTATCTCTGACTTGACATCTCTGAAATTGGTGCATTGATATTGGCTGAGTTTGCCAATGTTTCAATCCTTGCAACTGTACCTTAACTGATTGCCAATCGAATTCTATCGTGAGCTTCTGATAATCAATCACAATTGGTCCCAACAACTGTAGCCACTGAACTCCTAAGACCACATCCACTCCTTGTATTGGCAACACATAGAAATCAACTAAAAATACATGCTTCTGAATTTGCACTGGCACCTTCGGGCATCTCCCTTCACAAGTTAACACCTCTCCATTCCCAACCATAACTTCAAACTTATGGCTGTCATCAATATGTAAACTGAGTTTAGAAACAACATGAGACTGTAGAAAGTTGTGAGTACTACCTCCATCAATTAAGATTTGTACTTCAGTTTTTGCAATCTGTCCCGAAAAACGCAAGGTTTGGGGCACCATCATGCTAGACATTGCATGGAAACTTATGTGAGGGGTTTCAAAGATCGCCACTTGTGTGTCCTTTACTGGTTGTTCGACTGTTACTTCCTCATTCTGCACTTTCTCAACATTTCCATCATCTGGAGCAATTAGGATATGTACCGATGCTCGACAGTTGTGTCCTGTGGTATAGCGGTCATTACAATAAAAACAAAGTCCTTTCTCCCTTCGTTCTTGGATTTGGCTTTGGGTTAATTTCTAAATTGCTGGTTTTTGGTTTGCTGTGTTTGATATCATCTTTGGTAAGTTGTCTGGTAATGTTTTAGGTGGAAATGTTTTAGTGGTGGTAGAGATGAGTTGGTTTGTTGGAGGGTTGGGCAGTAAGGGTGGTAATGGTGAATGGATCTTCGGTGGAAAACATTTAAGATTCAACTTGGATTCTTGAATCTTGGCAAGAGCTATGGCTTTTGTTAATGAATGGGATTGGAGCGCCAACACCTCATGTTGAATCTCAGGCTTCAATCCAGATATGAAACAACTTAATAGAAAGGAATCAGAAAGGCCATTTACCTTGTTAGACAGGGCTTCAAAAGCTTCTTGATATTCAATCACCAAACCTTTTTGCACCAGTTTTGATAATTGTCCTTGATAATCCTCTAACTCCGAAGGGCCAAACCTTATGTGTAACGCTTCTAAGAAACCATCCCAACTGGAAATCTGCTGGTTCTTGTACATCCATTGATACCAGGCCAGTGCTTTTCCATCGAAATAAAATGGAGCAACCTGTAACCTTTGCTCCGGCGGTGTACCATGAAAATCAAAGAACTGTTAGATCTTGAAGATCCACCCTGTCGGATCACCACCATCAAATCTTGGTACATCAATCCGCAGCGGTTTGAGGTTCACCGGAGCTATTCCAGGTGAGTTTGATGGTATTCTAACGTTCTGGTTGAGGTTGGGAGAACTAAAACTCGTGTGCTGTTGCCTTCCTTGCTCTATATTTGCACACAAGGTTGAAATCTTGAACGCAAAATCATTTAACTGAGTTGAAATGTTGGCTACATTCATCCTCATGGATTCCATATCTGTACGAACTTGTGAGATCTCATTATGCACATCAGAAATTTCTGATTGAAACTGTGTCAAAAGTTGCTCTTGTCGATCGACTCGATCATCCAAAGATTTGCTTCGTGTGGAAGCCATGTGGAAGCCATGTGTAAGCAATGAAAGCACCAAATGATAGATTCTAAAGTAGAATCTATCGAGAATTCCAAGTTGCAGAGGAAGAGATGAGAAAAAGAGAACAAGAAAGTAGATGAGAAGAGGGATCTAAAAATTCTTATTCATATCATGTCAATTACATTTCACACTCCTGAATTTATAACCTCTACAATAGTCATAGTACTAACAGCTTTAACTACATAACTGTCTTTCTATCATTTCCCGCCCATGCCAACTGATTCTAACTGATCTAACGTCTTGATCCCTGTCACGGCTGGCAACTAGTCTTCATACCTGGCAGGCCTCCTTGTTTCTCTTCTTCCACATGTCACAGCAATGCTCTGTTCTAACTCCTTTCCCTTTGTATCTATATCAGAAGAGCTTGCTCTCGTTGCTGCAGGCTGGATCACTGGAGGCTCGACAGGGCAATGGCAGGTGTGCGTGCGACTGAGCAAGGTTGTGTGAAGCAGGAGTAGGTTGGACTGTGTAGCTGGAAGGTTCCGGAGCTGGTTCCTGCTGCCTGCTGCATTGCTGAAAGTTGCTGCAGCGGACGTGCAAGGCGAGGTCGTGGCTGGGTTCAGCAAGGCTAATTCTAGGAAGGCAAGGTGGCTACTGCAAGCTTTATTGGGTGCATGGTTGGCTAGTTAGGCAATAGCAAGACGTGGCTTTGCGCAGGACGCGTGGCTGTGCGTGGCATGGGCAGGCTGGAATGGGTGGTTTACTCTTCACGGATTTCATCTCTATTTTTCTTACCTTTCTAGTACAAGAAAAGCTGTAGCTATGCACCTATATATATAGCAAAGAAAAAATACAAAGAATTGAAGAAACAAATCCTTCGATCAGTCAATTTTGGAGTAGCAATCATGAAAGCAGCACAGGGTTTCTACTTTCGATGGATTTAGCTCAAGATAATGAAGATGACTGCTTTGAAATCTTATCTCAAATCAAAACTGACAAGACAAAAAGAAAAAGCAAACAGTGAAGATTCCACTGACAAGCACAGGCGTGAATCTACAGTAAAGATTCTATGATAACCGTAAATTTTCCATTTATTGGAAATTAGAAATATTGAAAATAAATATTAGAGAAATTAAATAAGGGGAAATAAATAAAATTTGCAAGAAACGGGATATTGGTGAAAATCCTGAGAAATGAGGAAGTGATGAATAAGGAAATTCGTGTGAAGGAAATTAAATGAAAATAAAAATAAAATCGGAGTTATGGAAATAAGGAAAGGAGGAATTTAAATTGGATTAATGGAAATCCAAAATTTATAAATAAAAATGCGTATATTATATATTTATATAATTAAATTATATAAATATATTTACACATGTTTTTATATAAATACATATGTATGTATATGAATATTAGTATATATTAGAAAAAAAATGAAATATATACTATTTTGTCGTAAATAAATACATGTGTATATTATAAAAGGTATTTATATAATTATAAATATATATGTACAGATATACATATATATATGAAATATATATTATTATTTTAAATAAAAGTATATGAATATATAAGAAAAGTAAATGTTATTTTGTATTAAAGTTTATATGTATAAATATTTTATTATAGCATTTATATAATTTGAATATATAAATGTTATTTAAGTGTATGAATATACATATATATATATATACACTAGACATGTATTTTGTAATGTACAAGATATATTTTATATATAATAAATACTGTATAACATTATGTATGAAATAATGTATGGATAACATATAATATATATTATATGTATAAAATATATGGTATAATATATAGTATATAGTATACTAAAAATAGAAAGAAGAACAAAAACATAAAAGGAAATAAAACAGAAAAAGAAAAGAGAAGGCGGGGAGGAACCCCGACCCTCCCAGTCAGGCCGCCGGTGGCGGAGCTGCCACCGTCGGTGAGGGGAAAAGGAAGGTGAGACACCGGCGACGCAAGGAAGAAGTGTCCGGTGCCGGAAAGGAAAGAAACGGAAGCGAAAATAGGGGAGAAAACGCGGCGGAAGCCGAGAAGAGGGAAACCAGATCTGGCGGTTTCCGACCAAATCGTCCGTCGCCACCCCAACCCGAACCTCGACGGAGGTGAGGGGAAGATGAAAGAGGCCACCGGCGAGACCAACGGCGGCCGAGGAAGGAAGAACGAAGGAAGAAAGGAGCCGAAACCCACCCTCCTAGGTCCGGCACCGTCGCCGGCAATGGGGAGAAACGGAGACCAGATCTGGCGTCTCCGCAACTCCGGCAAGCTGAGGGAGGCGTGAACCGGCGGAAAGGAGGACCGCCGGCGACCGAACCGGCCGAACCGACGGGATGAGGCACAAACCAGTCTGAACCGGTCCGGCCAAAGAAAGGAGAAAAGAAAAGAAAAAGAAAAGAAAAGAAAAAGAAAAAGAAAAGAAAAGAAAGAAAAAAAAAAAAAAGAAAAGAAAAAGAGGAAAAAGGAAGAAAAAGGAAGAAAAAGAGGAAAAAGGAAAATTTCGGGAATTCGGAAAATTCCCGGAAATTCGACAACCCGGGATTTTACAAATTCGGTAAGAAATTTCCCGAGAATTTAATTTCAGAAAAAAATTAAATAAATTATGAAAAATTCTAAAAATTAGAATTTTAATTCCAGAAATTATTTTCAGCAATCGAGATAAGGAATCGGGAGAAATGGAGTGCGGGCGCGATCGATAAGCGGAATTCGCCGACCCGAAAAAAGGTAAGGGATGCATGTGCAGCACTGTAAGGATACTCAGTCTGCATAATTTAATTTGAAATATTTTATGCAATTATTTTATGAAAATTATTATGATGCATGAATTGCTGAAAATAATTTGGGAAGAAGTACTGGCTGAAAGATTTTAAACTGTATTTTTCGTGCAGGAGGTTAGTGAATCGGCAGCCGTTATGCTGCCGAAAATTTTAGAAAAACTTTATAAAATCATATTAAATGATTTATTTCCGAATTTCGATAGTAAATCACGAGACATGAGGAAATTTCTAAATTTCATAAAATATGAATATAATGAGATGGAACTTTAGAATATTCATGTATTCGAGAATGGTGATAATGAAATCACCGAAAATTCTCGAAATAGATAAATTACACGAATTACGAGACGAAAGATGAAGTGAAATATAGTGAATATTTTATGGATATTTTTATCAATATTCACTAAAGGATTTTAACTCTTATGGTTTTAAATCATAGAATTATATAATTATATAAATTCCCATAAAGGTGTATTTTATGATGAAAACTACGGTTTTGAGATTGGTTGGCATTCCTATCATACGGATGCATGATATGTGATATGTTTAGTCCCGGTCGACACCTGATCCGCGACCCACAGAGGACAACATAGATTATGGTCATAGATTTGACCGGTTTATTTCTTTACCCTCCGAGATTTATAGTACGATAAGATTGATGTCTATCATAGACTCCATAAATGATAGGTGACATGTTAAAAAGGAAAGTGTTTTACATGGCATGGAATATGTCAAATGGGAAATGTGATATGTGATGTGTGACATGTGAAAAGAACATGTTTCATATAATATGAGAAGAAAATCAATTGAATTATAGCATTTTTATAAAATGCTCATTTCGGTACTGATTATAGTACTATGAGATGATTCTCATAAGACATGAGATACAAACCTCTAATATGTTTAAAAAAAAAAAGGGAAGAATTGATATATCTGACATTCTCACCATAAATTTAAATGAAACATTAGATTATAAGTGTTTCACGAATTCCGAACCGTGGGAGCCACCTCTAGAATCCTTCGAGAACTAAGTGCTACACGAGCTTCGATGTACTAAAGGCCAAACCGAGCAGAGACTCGATGATTGTACCGTGTGAGCCACGGACGAGTGATGAAGCTAGGCAATCGTTGTCTGATGGGCCCAGAGAGGTTGCCATGGCCGATTGTGCTGGTTCGTCACAACCTCTAAAACCTCGAGTGGACTTTGGGCCATAGAGGACAGTACGGATGTACTAATGGCCAAACCGAGCAGAGACTCGATGATTGTACTGTGTGAGCCACGGATGAGTGATGAAGCTAGGCAATCGTTGTCTGATGGGCCCAGAGAGGTTGCCATGGCCGATTGTGCTGGTTCGTCACAACCTCTAAAATCCTTCGGGAACTAAGTACTACACGTGTTCTAACGAAATATGAGAAATCGTAGGATATTGTGACTATAAATAAGTGATTGTGATTCGTGAATGCGATGAATGTCGAAGGATGAAATAGATCTTAGGCATATGACACATGATGTATATGATTATTGGATGATGTCTATATATGCCATTGAACATGTACTACTTGAATGTTTGTGCTTCCACACATAATTATACTTTTAATAAGAACGATGCCTTGTATACCTAAGGATGAAAAGTAAGCATGAATAAGTTATGACATGGGTGCACTTACGAAATGGTAATAAACCTTGGTATAATCCATGCCTGCTAATTTACAATAACTCAAGCATGTATGATACGAATATTAATTATTTTATTTAATTGCTTTATTTAGTAGAAGCATTCTTTAAAAAAAGAATATGAAAAAGGTTATGAAAGATTGAAAAGGATTTATTAATTCATAACAAAAAGAAAAATTTATCTCTACAGTTGCTTCTAGGTTCCGTAACAAGTATGGTATTCTAAAATAACTACCTTACTCCATTCGGATCCCTAGCCGACTGTAGTATCCTTCCTACATGCGAGCTTAGAGCCCATAGGAAAAATGAAAAAGATTTTTAGCATATAGGAAGCTGAGTATCAAGTGAGGCATATAATTCTCTTACTGAGCCGTGGTTTTGCTCACCCCTTAATATTAAACATCTCAGGTTTTGATGCTGGTGAGTTCAGTGGATTGTGGATCCTGGCTGTACACCAAGAATAATGTGTCAGACCGACTGATTATTTGAGGTATGATTATTTATTCTCTGTATTTAGACACGTCAACAGTACTACTTATCTGATTTGTTACGATAGGGGATGTGTATAATAAAAACAATATTATGTAAAATTGTTTAACAGTTAGTACAAGTGAAGTATTGCAGACAGCCCAACCGGTTAAGTTGTGTATAAGAAGATGAAAAATGTGGTCACGGGTCGTGACAGATTCCTAGTCAAAGCTCCACCAACAAACAAGGCTTCACCTTTCAATCAATCTACAACAAAACAAAGACAAGCGTGACTTCACAGGAATATGTAGGCCATAGCTTTTTCAAACTTTGTAATTATGAGGCATCCTATGTAAAAGAATCCTCTCTATAAAAAAGGTTCTTAAACGATTGAGAGGCAGAGTTTTTGGAGGACAAACAATTTTAATCTCCAAAAATTCTGAAAGCTCTCACTCCTGCCTATTTTGTAAATCAAATTTTATCTTCAAAGAGTTTTTTATCAATCAATTTAATCAATCTTCAATCTTTTATATTTCATCTTTTATATTATCTCTTCTATATTATCCAAATTCATCACTGCTACAGTAGATCTCATTGGAGATCCATCACACTTAAGGGATAAAAATGCAGAACTTCTATCCAATCTCAAATGTAAGAAATTAGGCGAATTTAAATGGTATAAGGATAATTTCATCACCAGAGTCATGCAAAAAATAGATAATAACCAACCCTTTTGGAAAGAAAAATTTCTAGCTGGATTATCAAATCTGCTAGGAGTCAAAGTTAGAAACAAAATAAGAGAAGATTTCAAAAGAATACTTCCTTACGAAAAATTGACATATGGTGAACTAATTAGTTACACCCAAAAAGAAGGATTAAAAATTTGCAAGGATATCAAACTACAGCGGCTCTGATGCCACAAACCTCTTCAGAGGTACAATCTATTTCAAAAAATAGAGAGGTCATGATTTCAAAAAACCAACCTCTCCAAACTGTTTTTCCAAAACAGGGAGTGGTGATTACATATGTTACGACCCGAAGGTCGCAACAGTACCTCTTATTTGTACGGATGTGTAGAATTTAGGGCTAATTTTTTCACTTTTCTATACTTGCTTTGTCTAAGTGCAATACAGTGAATTTTATTTTGGGACGTTAACTCCCTCACCTATATTTATCACTTTACCCAGATTAAATACCTGCATAAAATTTACAATGGCAGTTGATTTACATTTTAGCATTACTATGACCAAGTTCACCATAATTCTTTCTTTTAATGAGTCTAATTTTTCTTCATAGTCCATTTCCAATTTATAACATTTCGTCCATATAGTTCACATCTTCTTACTTGGTCACTTGTTCATGACATTCAATTATGTATCCATACTCATGCAAGGATCAGCAATTCTATAATTCATCTTTACTATAGTCTAGATGCTATTCCCTATTTTAGATTACATTCCATCTAAGTACTGAATCAAAAACAGCCTGAATTGATATTAAATGCAAAAGAAGAGTATATATATAGCCAAAGTGCTCACAAAAATCTCCTTGGAGAGTTGGGACTATATTTCAGGCTTGGGACTATTCGAAAAGCTCCGAAATACTCCCCCAACTCCGTGCTCAATCTGAAAAATTTAAATAGCATTTGATGGGTGAGGCTCAGTAAGTCATTTATATAAGTGCAGAGTTAGAATTATACCATTCTAATGCAATTGCATGATGTCATGTGATGAGAATTCACTATTAAATCACTCTCTTATTCATCATGTAGTATATGCCTGTTATGTTCTCAAGCTCAATGCAACAATACCTCAACATGTCATGAGATATCTAAACCATGATATCATATTATGACTTTTAACATGTAACTATATATGAAGTGACTTGCAGTCTTAAAACATATGATACATATTCTTTTAAACATGTTCAAGACTTGCGAAATATCAATACATCTCAGTTTACTTTTTAAGACATGCTTGAAAGTATGCAAACTTTTCATTTCATGTCACATGTACTTTTGAAGCATATTTTATGTCGTGTAATATCAAAATACATTTCATATGCCAAAAAACCATATCGAGTTTAGAGTTCATTTCCGTTTTAAAACCATACTCTAAACTTCATTTCATATCATTTGAGACTAGGCTAGATCCCTAATGCACTATCAATAAAGACTTAGATCACTGTAGCTAGCAGTGAAGAATCATATCATCGTCCCCTGGAAACCAACTAGGGTGCTATCTATGGCCATAGACCTCATGTCTCTTAGCCCCACTGATCAGGTGAGACTGAGCCCTGTCTACGACTATTGTCGGACAAGCATCTATGCCTAATGAGTAATCTCCAATCAGGCGGCTTCCACTATGCTTTATTGAATTTAATTTCCTTAGGGTGCCTATAGTCTCATAAAACATTTAACTGTTCCCATGAAAATAGTGCCGAGTACATAATACATTTCTTTAAATTCATTTACATATATATGAACATATGTGTTCACTATAAATCTATTCTTTTCAAAACCATTTAAGCATCCAAAGTATTCTTGTAAACATGATAAGAATAAATCATTTTGAGTCTCATGTATAGTAATAAGGCATGCTTAATGGCAATAAAATTCAAGTAGATGAAATGAAAACAGTGTAATGGAATGCTCATGAATTGCATGAATGCTTATCATTCCATCTCATGATGTCTATAAGACTATACCATATCTATTCATTTCCTATTAATATCACACCACTATGGTACTTTATTGAGCTTACATTGTACTTGCATTTCATTTCGTTAAATCCAATCTCTAGATACTCAAATCATTTCATCGTTAAACTTTAACCTATACAAGATAATCCTACTTCTACGTTATATAAACGTCTTACCTAATGCGAGCTTAGTTTGAGCATGTCCCGTGATTAGCTAGACCTTGTCCGTCGTCCTCCCGTCGTGCTACACATCCACAAAAATCCAACTTAATCATGCCTAGCCCATTTCTATATACTTGTAGAAATTTGAATTCCAACTTAATACATATATATATATATATTCATATATATATATATATGTATACACACTTAACTCTAATGTAATTCAAATTCTCAAATCGAATTATTTCATCTTCCTCCCTCTCTCTATATTTATATGCATTATGTGCCCATATATATATATATATCTATTTCTTTTCTTTCCAATTCTTTTTCCTTTTTTTTTTTATATCTTTTCTTTTCTTTGTTTCTTACCTTGTTTTCAAGTAAGTAATGTATATATATATACATATATATATATGTTTATGTATATGTATATGTATGTATGTGTATATATATATATATTTAACACTAATATAATATAAATTCTTAAATCTAATTCTCTCATCTCCATGTATACAAATATATTTTTATACATATATTTTCTTCCTTTTATTTCTTTTCCTTTCCTTTTTCTTTTCCTTTTCCTTTTCTTTTTCTTTTCTTTTTCTCACCTTGCTGATTTTTTAGCCTTGTATATACACCACCCACAGCAGTTTTAACACTCTACGGACAGCCCTTGTACGCCGGCTGCATCCACCGTCGAGATGCTATCCATTTTAGCCTTTGGGAGTCCGTTGTTTGGGGCTGGAAACACTCAATCCGCCACCACAAAGTCCATTTCCGGCGTTCTGGTTCAGCACCCAAATTAACCACTAACTGTCTTCATTTTTCATGCCTTTCAACTTCTAAGAACACCATTTAACCTAGCCTTGATCTGCCCTGATCGGAATCCCAGCTCTGCCCTTATATTAACCTTTTCTAAGAGCCAATGAACCCTTTGTTTCGACCTTCTTCTAGCCTAGCTTCAGTTTTTTGTGACTCCCTCTTGTCCAGCTCACTTCCTCATTTAATAACCTCTAAATGAGGCTTGGTTTTTGCTCCTTGTCCAACTCTGGTTCAGATCTGTGAACCGCACCACTGTACAAGCCTGCCAATCATCAACACTGAACAACACCAATTTTCTCGCCTAAACCAGCACCAAATTAAGCCTCGTTTTGCCCTATTTTCAAGCACCTAATTCCAACAGCTAACAACCACGTAAGTGTCTCGTTCTAGTGCCTTGTACTGCCTCCATTTTCAGCCTTTATTATGCAGTAAAATGTCACACATGATGCCCTCTATTCACGTCAGGTCTGGCACTACATAAGGCTCCGTTGCTTGATGCAGCTTTAGTTTTCAACCACCTTCAAATGGCGTGATGGTCGTATGGTAGAGAAGGAAAGAACAGGAAAGAATGAGGGTGAAAGAGATGGGTTGAGAAGGAGAGAAAATCGATGGAGAGTTGAGTTAGTGGAGAGATGGTTTTAAGTAAAATAAGAAAACAATTGGAAAGAATGATGGAGTGTCTGACGGGATTGGATGGGTTGATGGGAAAATTCCCATCAACTCTTAAGAAAATATATTTTATTGTTTACTTTACTTTTATTTTATTATTATTATATGATTTATTTATTTATTCATTTATTATATATATACATATATCATATATGTTTCTATTTTATATTTCCAATCTTTTAATTCACAAGATATATTTATATATGTCTTATTTTAAACTTATAATTATATATACCTATATATATTTACACACCATATTTTTGGGTGTACCTTTATTTACCCAAGGCTTACGTATTTAAATTCCTTGTTCTTTCGAACTCGTTATACTTATATGTTTTTATTTATATCTATACTTATACATTTGCATTTAAATTCCTTGTACGCACATACGTTGCATATGCTGTATTAGTGTACGATATACGTTCTACTTGAAGGCTTCGTTTCTATGAATATGAACCATAGTAGTTTGTATATTTTAAGTTTTCCAAGAAGTACATGTTTTACTACATGTACGTAAATTGCATCTTGAGTACATATATGTTTTAATCTCAACCATAAGTATAATATCAATATGATGGTTAAAAAAGAGTGTAAAACTAATTAGTTTTACACTGGTGTAAGTGAATCTCTCCCCATATAAATTCAAGCTAGTGCTTGCTGAGTCCTGAGATAGTCCTGTTGAGCCATGGGTTAGGCGTTTTAGGATTTTATCTCCTTTGTAGGCATTCGACCTAGCTTTCTTTTGTAGGCAGCAATAAAAATTAAAAATAATTAAGTTTATATTTTAAGAATGAATTCTTTATTTAGATCTAATTCTTCTGCTTCCAGTAGCTTAAGAGCCTATTAACCAAACGACAATGAAGAAGAAATCAATATGACAAACATAATTCAAGATATAGATAATTGGGAAATTCCTAAAATACATCTAAACGAAATATACAAACAAAATAAATCTTTAATAAGTCATCTGTTAAAAATGGATTATACAATCCAATTAAAAGAAAAAGATCTCCCAATTACAAATTCTTATGAATCAATTCAATTATTAGAAAGAGAATCAATTAACAAACATATTCAAAGAAAATATAAATATATTCATATAGGATTAATTCAAGTCGCGGTTAAACCACTCTCAAAAGAAGATCTAAACACCTCAATCTTTATGACATCAAGAGACACCAAATTTGAAGATTTCAATGATTCCCTTTTAGGAACTATTGAATCAAGTCTCTGTAATGCTCCAATTTATTTTAATTGTTTTCCAAATTATACTGTTTCTTTACAAGATAAAAACATTTTAAATGTTTTAACTCTTCAAATAAAAACTTATAATTATAAAATGAAATCAGGATCTGTACCTTTGGCTTTAGCTTATAGAATATATTATAAAGCTATGATTTCAGCTCTAGGTTCAAGAGCCTTAATCCATAGCCCAAAAGGAGAGACACTTCTTTTCCAAACAGACATGACTAGATCCAGGATACATATTCCCAAACCAATTAAGTGAAATGAAGTTTCTTTTCCAGATGAATGGGTTTTAGAAAAAGCAGTCCAAGCTGTAACATAAGAAACAACTGAATTAAGAGTTGTCTCTCAAACTGATAATGGAGACGTCAGGATTTCTTTTAATAGAACAAATTCTGTAAACTTAGGACATCCCTCCCATATTCCGATACATCTACCATATCAAAGTTTAAGATCAAATGCAAGTTTTCAAACTCCTAGATATTCAACATCATCTATTCCTTCAACTTTACAAGATTTTCAATCTGTAACCACTAATCTTCAATCTGTAAATACATCTACAAGTGTTCCTAAACCAATCTACCAAAAACAAAGAAAGCCTATGTCTTCCCAAAGCAAATCAGAAAGTGATGAAGATTTACCAATTTTCCCAACTTACTCTTCAATGACAAATAATCCAAAATTAAACGTTTTACCAAAAAAAATTCTCTATTGATAAAGAAAAAATAAGAAAAGAATTTTATTCTGAAAAGAATAAAATCAAACATGAACTATTTTTTAAAAATCATCAAGATAGTAAACAAGAAATCTAAGAAGAATATTATGATTTCATGAATACACACAAAATTCAAATAAAATTTTTCAAATGGTATGAACAATATTATGATAAGTGTATTAACACAAATAATACAATTAAAGTATGGTAAACAAATAAATCTCAAATTGAATCTCAACATCCACCATTGATAGAACTTCAATAAGAACATAAAAGATCTGGATTGAAAGCATCCCCACTCAAGGTTACAAATCCTGAAAGAGAAAACTCCCAAGTCACTTATAAAGATATTAAACTCTTGATCGAGCAAAATAAATTTTTCAAATCTAAATCTCCATACAATAAGTCAGCATTTAGAAAAAATTGAAACAAAAATAGATAATTCAAACATTCAAACTTCTAAAAAAGACAAACCAAGTGAAGAAAAACAAAAAAAACAAAAAATTCAAAACCTTTATTTAAACCACATGAATATCATCAAACACTTAATCAGATTTCCTGCAAGAAATTCAATAAAGACTTAATGCATTAAACTCAGAAATAACTGGAGAAAATGAAAGATATATACTAGATACACCTAATAGAACACAACATATTTTAGACTATTGTGGCTCTGATACCAATAAACTCTCGTGGATTTGCTGTAGCAGTGATGAATTTGGATAGTATAGAAGAGATAATATAAAAGATAAAATACAAAAGATGAAATACAAAAGATTGAAGTTTGATTAAATTGATTGATAAAAACTCTTTGAAGATAAAATTTGATTTACAAAATAGGCAGGAGTGAGAGCTTTCAGAATTTTTAGAGATTAAAATTGTTCGTCCTCCAAAAACTCTGCCTCTCAAAAGTTTGAGAACCCTTTTTATAGAGAGGATTCTTTTAAATAGGATGCCTCATAATTACAAATTTTGAACAAGCTATGGCCTACATATTCCTATGAAGTCACGCCTGTCTTCGTTTTGTTGTAGATTAATTAAAAGTCACGCCTGTCTTTGTTTTGTTGTAGATTGATTGAAAGGTGAAGCCTTATCTGTTGGTGGAGCTTTGACTGGGAATCTTTACCGTACGCCTGTGCATGTCAGTGGAATCTTTACTGTTTGCTTTTTCTTTTTGTCTTGTCAATTTTGATTTGAGGTAAGATTCCAAAGCAGTCATCTTCATTATCTTGGGCTAAATCCATCGAAAGTAGAGACCTTGTGCTGCTTTCATGATTGCTACTCTGATCACTGTTTTCTTCATCATCAGAATTAACTGATTAGAGGATTTGTTTCATCAATTCTTTGTATTCTTTCTTTGTTTTAGCTTGTGCTAACAGTGCACTGGCATGTGATTTGGCTTGAAGAAACTGTATGGTACTAGACGTTTGAGCTGATTTGCAGAATTCTGGGTGTTTCTGAAACCAGTCTTTGACATTATCTCTTAAACATTTTGAATAGTCAAATTTCTCCCACCAATTTGTTTTGAATCTTCTAATGATTTGTTTTGTGACTTGATACTGGATTGTAGCCTTATTTAGTAACCTATAATCAATACATAACCGGAGACTACCATCTTTCTTTCTCACAAACAGTACCAGAGCACCCCACGGAGACACACTTGGTCTAATAAAACCCTTATCAAGCAGCTCTTGCAACTGTTTCTTTAATTCTTCTAATTCAACTAATGCCATCCGGTAGGGAGGTTTAGAAATAGGCTGGGTATCCGGCACTAAATCAATAGTGAACTCCAGCTCTGTTTCTAATGGTAATCCTGGTAACTCATCCGAAAACACATCAGGAAACTCACATACCACTAGTATATCTGATATATGTGGAGATTCCTGACTCGTATCGGAGACAAAGGCAATATAACCTTCACAAAATAAATTTATTTATAATTTCCAACATATAAACATTATACAACTTCATCGAACATAACATTATATATTTTATTTCTTAATAGCAAAACATACATCAAATTTGTCAAGTAAGGAGAAGGTTATAGTCTTAGTGTAGCAATCTAGACTTGCATGATTGATTTCTAACCAATCCATGCCTAAAATTACATCGAAGCTATGCATGTTTAACAAAACTAGATCTGCTAACATTACCCTATCTCCAACCTTAATTTCACAATTCCTACATACCATATATGTTATTTGGGATTCATACATGGGTGTGCAAATATGCAATAAGTGACTTAAAGGCTCAGTTTCTAAATGGAGGTTGTGTGCAAACTGCGGTGATATAAATGAGTGCGTGGACCCTGGGTCAAATAAAACATGCGCCTCATGATTACAGACAAGAAGATTACCTCTAATAGTCGTTGAGGAGTTATTGGCAGTCTCCTTGTCTAAAGTGAATACACGCCCCTGAGTAACCGGCTTCTTACCATTCTCAGCTACGGTAACCCGTTTCTGTGGGGCCTATCTATGTGGAGCCCGTGTCTCTGGCTGCTGTCGTGGTGGCTCCTGAGGCTGTGGGGTCTTATCCTGCATTTGTGGGCAATCCTTGATCAAATGACCTTTTTCCCCACACTTAAAACAATTTCCAGTGACCTAGTGGCATGGCCCACCATGTGTCCTACCACAATCTCTGCATCGTCTAATAACCCTCTGGGAGCCTCTGGTGATCTCTACTGTATCAGTAGGAGTCTTGGGCTTATTAGCCCTTGCCTGAAACTCATTTGTCCTTGATCTCTTAAGCGAACCCCACTTTTGCTCTGATCGAGAACTTTCTATCCTCTTATCTTTACCCTTACTCTTACTTCTGGACCCATACTGTGCCTATGTAACATCTAGACCCTTCTCTATATCCTGAGCCCGTCCAAGAGCATCCTCAAACTCAATAATACGAAACCCTAGTAGTCTGTCTCGGATGGTTGGTCTTAGTCCAGACAAAATCCTCTCGGTACGACGCTCTTGATCTCTGACTGTCTTGGGGTCATATCTCATCAGCATCGTAAATTGATTCTCATACTCATCAACCGACATACTGCCTTGTACTAAATTCAGAAAATCTGTCTGCATCTTCTTCTGGGCAGTACAGGGGACATATTGGGTCCTAAAGGCTGACAGAAAGGTATCCAAACTAATCACTGTGTGTTGGGTAGTCAACTATCTCTTAGTGGCTCTCCACCAGTGTCCTGCCTGGCCTTTCAACATATAAGAACCCATACTAACTTTCTCAGCATCAATGCACCTCAAGTACTCAAAAGCTAGTTCTAATTCTAATAACCACTCCTCGGCCTTAACTGGTTCCTTAATCCCCTTAAATTCTGGGGGATTCATCTTAAGAAAGTCTCGTAATCTGCCTGTATCTCTGTCATCTCTAGGCGGTGGGACTGAAGGTTGAGGAGCGGAGGGTGCTGAAGGAACCTGTGGAGGAGGAGGTGGTGAAGTAGGTGTGGGCACTGTAGCACCTATAGCTGAGGTGTTTGCCCCAAGATGTTGAGCAAACATAGCAGTAATGTTGTCAAACCCCTCTTTCATAGTGTGTTCAAGCCTGTTTATTCTAGCATTTGGGCTCTCTGGTTGGGGAGTAGGTGGTAGAGGTGGCTGAGCCTGCCTCCGAGGGCGACCTCGTCTCCCACTCATAATGCGTGATCAAATACCTGCGCATAAACCCTGTGTTTTAATCAAAACTTTAACAGGTATATTCAATTTTATAACCAAACAAGCACAGATACTTGGGATGTAATCTTATTCTAATTACCGATACTAACAGTACTAAACAACCCTTGCTCTGATACCAAGAAAGACAATCACACCTCGGAAACGTAGAAGTTTTGGGCTAACTTCTTCTTTTTTATAAATTTATTCTTAATTTCTTACTTAGGTTGCATTCCTGCCAGTGTAGGTTACTTACATTTTTTTTTAAAATATAAAAATTTGGACAGCATATCAGCTGTAACTATCCTAACCTCCTGCATGAAAACGCAGTTTATATTTCCAGCCAGTACATCATCACAATTTTCCAACCCTAGAATCATCACAATATTTTCATAAAATGTTTCATTATATCATATTGACCTATCCTTCAAAATAACATTTATGTTCATACGATATCGACTACATCCCAAAAGTATTATTTATATACAAATATCTGTGCTATACAGGATGTTTGGTATCAAAATAAGAGTATACCTTACGTGTGTACAAAAAGTAGCCTGAGAAGAGACGTGTCTCTCAGCCTACGTCGTATACTCAACAGGCGAGAGGATTATCACTGCAAATAATCTGGAAGGATAGAGGGGGGGTGAGCTTTTGGAAAGCCCCGTAAGAAATGCATTTAAAATAGTCATTGCATCAATATATGCAGAAAACAGGTGCCATAATAATGCTTTCATACTTTAAATCATTGTATGAATTCTTTAATACATATATCTAAAATTCATACTTGTTCAAACATGCATCATACTTTAGAAACTTAACATCATAATTAATAAAACTTATCATACAGTTCTTGGAGACTAGGCGAGATCATATAGCCCGTATGCGGGTCATGACTAATCATCCTCTGAAGAGGGAACTGAGTACCTATGGCCATGGTAAGGGCCGTAGACCTGATCAGGGTCGTACAGCAACATGCACCACGAAGGACCAACATACCCACAAGGGACAAAAGCATGCACAATGTGGGCGAGAACATGCATGACGTGGGCTAAACATATGCCACAAGGGACGGGAACATGCACAATGTGGCAAGCATGACAGGCAATAACATAAACTATAGGAGGGCCTTAGTCTCAAGTTTTACTTACTTTTGTAACTTCTTAATCATAAATTTGGTACAAATAGTAAGGACTGGAAGTGCCTGGTTCGTGTTAGCCAGGGATTTACCACCCCAATCGCGGTTTCGAAAAACATACTTAAAACATTATTGAAAAATATGCATAGAAATCATAAGGTTCGTTTAGCTAATTATCAAAAGACTATAGAAATTAACTTCGGAACCAAATTCATGCTTCAAACATTTCTTTATAAATTGAGATGAAAGTAAGGGACACCATCACAACTTTAAATTACATCTCTTACCTCAGTACACTGTAGAACAATGCCTTAAGTTGCACCAATATGCTTCCTATCTCATCGAATTATAAACTGCCAAGTCACAATTTAATATAATTAAATTTCGGTATAAAATTCCTTCACTGGTCTAATTCTTAGTTAAATTCCCATTACTTAGAATATTAGAATTTCTTAAAATTTCTCATGCTAATGAATATTTCGTTCCTTTTCCATTTTCTGTTTTGGCATCATTAGCCACTTTACCAAGTCAACATTTTCATTAAAGCTTGCATGGCCGAATATCATTTTCCATGCATAAGCCTTTTTGGCTTATGATCATGTCTTCTTATTATTTGTATATACACTCTTGTATATTTTCCAGCCATTTTAATTGACTAATTTTCTCCTCCTTTTCCCTTGTCCATTGTTATAGCCGAATATCCCTCTTCATTTACTAAGCCTATTTGGCTTATAATTTCCATTTTCCATAGTATTACATTTGTTTTATCCTTGTGTATTTTCAGCCTTCTAAGTTAGTCAATTTCTCCCCACTTTTCTTTACCATTCACGTCAGTTTCTTTTATTTCTCAACATGGCCGAATGGCCTTGAATAATTTAGGTGACTTATTCCTCCATAATATATATTTTATAACCTATACTTATACCATTTGGTCAACCTAAACCTAACCTTTTCTTCATATTTCTTTCCTGCTACATTGCTGTCCAAACCGGCAGCTTCTTTCATTTTTCTGTTTGAGCACATATTATCTTACATTTAGCTATATCTAGTACACTTCTAAGTCACCAAAATTCAGTTTTCACACCTACAAAAGTCAGCCATGCCACACTAATTTTTTCCACATTTTTGACTGCACAACCAGCCATATAAATCTTCTTCATTTTCGGTTGTACAAACAGCCTCTCTTATTTCTTTCATCAGCCACATTTGTTGACCATAAACAACACTATTTTATTGATTTATTTTTCTCCTATACACGGTACAACAACATCCTCTTTTCTTTGCTTTTATTTTCCCATGTTTTCCATGTGAATCCTACTTAAACTAAGAAGTATGTTTGTTTTATTTCTTTTAAAGTTTCATTTCTGTTTTCGGTTCATGACTGACTTGCTTTCCATCTCTACGTAAATCATCATCAACATCATCTTATTTTCATTCTAAACCCTCCCAACTGAACTAGGGTTTTCATTCCATATATGTTTACTTCAAACAAAGGCTATAACCAACATATTCTTGCACATTACAGCCATAATCAAAGAACAAGAAGCTTAAAAAAAACTAAGTTGGACGTTACCTGTACAAAGAGCAGATCTGTCCACTTAAGTCAGCTTCTGTTTTTTAGGTTTTTGGTTAAAGTTTCTTGGGGTTTCAGATATTCTTGAGTCAAGGTTTAACTTTCCTAAAGGAACTTGTTTTATTTACTGAAGAACACAGAGGTTCTGCTATGGAGAAGGAAGCTACTCGACATACTATACAGGGGAGAAGTTTCAGTGATGAGGGTTGGAGATGAGGATCACTACGGGAAGAAAAACAAAGCAAAAGGGTTATTTTAAGTGGACTTTAGCAGCCTTCATTAAAAGCCTTCTTAATTGCCTATTTCCTTTTTTTTTCTTTTCTTGTCTTGTTATTATTTGCTCTTCGGTGGAGCAAAGAAAATGAACAAAAGTCAGTGTTATAGTTTCTGTCGACTTAGAAAAAAAAACGTGAAGAAGACTTTCCCTTGTCTTCCTTTATTATTTATTTTGTCTTTTCTTTTCTCTTGTTTTCTACTTACTCATTTGTCCAATCGAGACCTATATGTATTTTCTGTTTGCAGCCCACTTTGCTTTCAGTTTATACCATTCTATATTGAACTACATTTCTTATATTTTTGGCTGCCACAATTTCAGTTTTCACTCACATAAAGTCAGTCAAGGCTAGCCTCTTCTTCTCTCTTTTATTTCTTCATGCCGCTCCCAACATTTGACTTTCCAAGTCAAAATTTTGTAAGAGCTAATTAATCTTCTTTTTATTCCATCTTTTATGTAATAATTTCCCGTACTCATATTTTTCATCTAGACTTCAAATTTTCTATGTGAGAGACACCATTCTTATACTTTTAATTCCTCAAAATATTATCAATAATTTCTTTATTGATAATTAAATCATATAAATGTACATCTACAGTATAAAATAACGAGTTCTCACAGTTACTGCTGTTGGCACCTTTTCATTATGGCAGTCCTTAAGTAAATGCCTTATCTGTCTACATCAGAAACACGCTTCCACAGCCCAAAAGTAGGCCTTCCATACTTATCACATCTCATTGTGGTACCCTTTTGGGTGGTAGTGGAGCTATCCGTAGCAATAGACTTAATAGATTGACCTCTAGTGTCTTTATCCCCAGTAACCTTGGCTTTCTTAATCGGTCTCTTATCAATCCATCATCAGAACCCCACTTCACTTTTCCTTACCCTTGCCTTTAGCTCGAGATCCAAACTCCGCCCGATGAAACTCATAATCTTGCTCGCATAACTGAATCTGACAAATAACCTCATCATAAGTGGATATGTCAAGCGGAGCCAACTTTACTTGGATAGATAGCCTTAAACCGACTATAAACCTCTTAATCTTATTCTCCATCTATTAGCTGTCTTTGGGTTAAAGCGACTTAATGCAGTAAACTTGGACTCATACTAGTCTACTGTCATATTCCCATGAGATAATTTTGAAAACTTAGCCTGCAATCTCTTCTAAGCAATGCCGAGGATGTTTTGCTTATTAAAAACCTCTAGAAATATACCCCAGGTCACTGCTGGATGCTTGACAGCTAAAACTGTCTTGGTGGATTTCCATCAATACTCTATCTTATCAACTAACAAAAAAGTGGCCAAACCTACTTTCTCGATCTCTGTGCACCGCATGTGTGTGAACAATTTTTCCATAGCATTTACGAAATACTTTGCCACCATAAGATATTTATCACCCCTAAACTTTGGTGGATCGAATTTTCCAAACCACCTCAAAAGATTTATGTCACAGTCAATCACTAGATAAGCTCATTAAGGTGGTGGTAGTGGCAGTACAGGATGTGGCTGAGGTTGCGGGGGTGGTGGTACAAGTTGTGGCTGAGGTGTCGGAGGAACATTAACATGCGGAGGAGGAGATTGCGCCATTTTATTGTGCCAGTGCTCTAATATTAGCATTATTATCGAAATTGGCTATAAACTCCACAAACATGCGCTCCAGCTTAAAGATACGGGTATTAAGACTTTTAGGCTAAGAATGGAGGGCAGGTTCTGGAAAAGGTTTAGGTAATGGTTCCAGAGATGGTTCCACTTGTCTTCGTTCCTTTCATCATCTAGTACCCCTTCACCTATCACTCATTCTATCAAAACAGACATTAAAATCATTTTTAGTCACTTCAAACAATTATATATTCAAACAAGTATAGTACAATATGGGATGTAAACCAATTTTAACCTAACGATACTAATAAACATCAGACTAACCTTACTTTGATACCAATCTTTCTGTCATGATTCGATTACCTAAAATTAGAACTAACTTTTTCCTTTTTAATAAAAGTTGGTTGGGTTATCTGTTATGTCCTCACTCAAATCTATCATTCGACAACTATTTATATTCCGTATTTATTTGACCAATTCATTTCATTTTTTATAGGAACCATAAAATCTCGACATCAATTTCATATATATATATATATATATATATATATATATATGAACAACCTTATGTTTACATTTCATACACAATAGCTTAGTTTACATCCCATACACAATCATACAAACAAAGTAGTACTGTACAAACGTAGTCTGAACATATAAAAGGTAAAACAATATACCTCTATGATGCTCAAGTAATTGCTTAAGAGATACTATAGTCAAAATCCTCCTGTGCAAAGACAGAAACTGCAGCAGGGGGAGGACAATAAGGGCGGTGAGCTTAGGCCTAGTAAAAATATATATATATAAAAGAGCTGACACTATGCATATCTATATGTGTGCATCTTAAAACATGCCCTTACACTCAGAATCATTAACAATACAGTATTTGGGCACACTATCAGAAAAGAAACTATAATTAGTTAGATAACAAGGCTAAGTACAGAAGGATGCTTTAAAGCATCTCACTTGTCCCGGTCTCTAATTCTAACTCTAGGGAGTTTATGAAAAAGTTCTTCAATCACACAGTTCAATAGACATTCAAAAAACAACACAACAAATAGTTTTCAATTGATAGTACAAAAAGCAGTCTAATAAAGCAGTTTAGTAAAGTCTCCGTGAATCATATAGTGAACAGTTTTAGTAAACAGTACGAAAATCATTCCGGTAAAACATGTTTAGTAAACGCTCAGAAATCAGTACAGTAAATAGTATGGTGGAGAAAAGGCATCACTTGATAAAATCATACAATGTGAGTATCACAAAAGGGAATAATCGTAAGACATATGGCTATAGTTAACAAGGGTCCAAAGAGTATACGGGTCAGGTGACAGTTGTGGTGCTGAAGACATAGCCAAGGTCAATCAACAACAGTACACACACACACACACACACACTCATAATAGCATGATATACCCAAAGGCTACTATGAGGACAATAGTCTCTAAATAGTTCATAAACCAATCAGAATTGTTTATGGAGTCAATTCAATAAATCATATCTTTAGTCAGTAATAAAGCTTTAAAAACAATAACAATTGTGGTTGAATATAAAAATTCACTAAATATTTTCAGTTCAACAAATAGTATTCAAAATATTTTATTTATGTATAAGTGTCATATTAAAACTTATGTGTACTTCAAAAAACAGGAAAATCATTAAAAATCCCTTCAAAAACTAAGTTACAAATCTGTGCACACTTAAAGGTCTACATGGAACCTTGATCTAATCGCAACTTCATTTTATTTCCTCTTATAAAAACAATACCAAATGGTGATTTTAGAGTTTTACATTTGATTTAGAAAATTCAGCAACATAACAATACTACCTATCCTAACCCTCCTACACGAAAACAAAGTTTAATAACCACAATTTCACCATTCCAATTTCAATCGAAATCACAATATGCAATCGCATAAAAAGTCCATTTTCATCATTTTCATGCAACACAGTATCCCTACACCTCCTACATATATCCCTTACCACTCAGATTATGTTGTGCTATCCGATAGCACCAATATATACTCCTCACTTTCGAGCTGCAAAACACCACACAAACATAGTTAATGCTTCACACTTTAGTTATAAAAAGTATTTAACTCCTTGAGATCTATTACATTGCCTACAGCAACTGCAATTTCGATCTATTTTGTACTAGTGCTAACATTGTAACTACTGTCAAAACACATTTTTTTCGGTTCTAACTTCACCAATAGTCTTGTATTAATTTATACAGTATTCTAGGACCCAAATTATATTGAATTGAGCATGGTTTCACCTTGCTTTTCACTTGGTCGAATTTGCTTCTCTCTCCTACACACTTCATTTCTTCAATTTAAAGTTAAATCTATGTTCTACACATTATCTACATTAATTCTGCATACATTAAACATCATCATCTTCATGCATGGGGAAGGTTGGTCGAAACCATAAGGAAAGGATTCTTATAGTTTCAATTCAATTCAAGCTTAAATACATGCTTAAACACCTTAAACACATGACAAAACACCATTAAATCACAAAAATTTAACTTTCTCTCACCTCCTTCACCTTCGTTGAAACTTGTGGGAGTCCAAACACTATGAAAGTGGTCATTTCAAGGCTTGATTTTGGCAGTATGTTGTAGAGCTAAGAGAGGTGAACAAGTTTGCTTAAGACAGTTTTCGGTTTTATGGTAGTTTAGGTAGTGTTTTAAGTGATTTTTCTCTCTCTAAATAAAGCTTCAACAATGGTGGATGAAGGAGAAGAAGTGAGGTTGGCCAAAACGGAAGAAATGTGTAGAAAATTTTAAATTTAAAATATCTTATAAGGCAAATTGCGAAAATGCCTTATACTTACTAAAAATTTCAATTTTGCCCTTCACTATTTAATTCTTGTTTAAACGTTCAGTCTAACCTCCAAAATATATTATTCACTCATAAAATATATCTATTTAACTTATTATGATCATTAGTTAGGCCTTTGATAGGGTTTCACTGGCCATAAGAGTGAAATTACCAAAATAACCCTAATCGTTCAATCGCGTAGTTTTTTTTTTTATAGTTTTGTGTGATTCAGTCTATTAGTTAAAATGGCATGAGACTTCTTCACACAAGGGTTCATACAGGACTGTCAGTTGGTCAAAAGTCAACTTAGTTTGACCATATTCGCGAGAGTTTTCTCGACCTATGGACTTAACCGTCATTTTGAAAATTGTTACACGCTTTTCAAAACATGCATAAATAGATGAGTTTAAGATGCAGATTCTTACCATCTCCATATTTATCTCTAAATGCCCGTACTTTCGAGTTACGTCTTCATCGAAACAATAGAAGTCCAGTGGGGCCCACGTCCAGTTCTCCTTCTTAAACTCAAGTTTAATAAATATGATATTATGTTGAAATGTTCATATGCCAAATCAAGAAGACAATCACAAACCAAAACACTAAAATAGAAATTAGTCACAGCTGTAGTGAATTAGTCCATATTCTAAGTGCGAAATTGAAGTTTTGGCCAATGTAGCATATTTTGTCAATCAATCTTAAGCCAAAAAAAATTCAATGAAAGGTAGCTCTTCATTGGTTGCTTTATCTTTAGTTGTTGGAAATTGTATATAATATGTGAATACTATAATTGAATAATAATAGTGTTAGCATATTTAAGGATATTTTTCAAGGGAAAAGTATGCACATAATTGGACATAAAGCATGTGTTTTTTTGGCCAAAATGAAAGGTAAGGTCCTAGAGTCATCATTGTTGGGAGAGCTTTACCGTTTATCACTTTTGGTTCAAACAGGATTAGTCTTAAACCGCAAAACGAATGAACATACCTGTGATTACATCCAAAAAATGGTAAGGTCCTCGAGGTAGGACAAATAGGCAGAAGAGAAAACTAACACTAATAATAAAAAAAATACACAACACAGTACCAAATACATCAAGAAAAATCGGCCAAAGATCTTTTATAGATTTGATTTTTCAAACAAAATGAAATGTTACTTCTGAATTTTTTAAATTTAGATCTACATTTAAGGGGGTGGAATTATGGATTTTTATTTTGAAGAAATGCAAGAGGGTTTGCAATGATTCAGAAAAGTGATTCCTTTTTTCGATTTTACCATCGAAGGAGCGGCGATCGATAAAATGGTGGTGTTTTCTTTAAGGGTTTGATTTTTCAAACAAAACAAAATTTCCTTATGGGTTTCAAATCATAACTATTGGATACTCAAAATCTAAAACTATTTTGTTTCAACTTTTACTAGAACGTAATTCTATGTCTATTATAAAGCAGATACCAACTGAAATGCATAATATTTTGACAAGCAATAAAGTTGATAAAGATGAAAATAGTCTTTAAACTCCTGCAAAAAGACTATGTACATGCGAGTAAGTAGAAGATGACAATAATTGAAGACAATTTTTACTTTGATGAATATTTTAGATTTTAGTTCAACAATTTCATGAATATTTTGGCTTATGAATTTTGTTGTATTTGAATGAAGTTTTTAGTTTTATATATTGTTTATCATATGTTAAAAAATATTATAATATTTTAAATATTTTTATATTATAATTATTTTAGCTTCATTCTGAATATATAAATTATTCTGCTTTAAGTTAAATTTATGTATCTTCAAACACATTTAACTAAAAAAATTTGTGCATCACACGGGTTACAAACTAGTTAAATATTAATAAACATACATGCCTTTATTACCAATTTAACATTTATTTATCTTTAAAATCATTGCAAACCTTTATTTATCCCAAAAGTGAAATTGATGCTATTGTAACTTAATTTGTAAATTACATACAATAGTTGACTGCCCATGAAATTCATGTTTTCTATGTTTATTTAATTCAATGGCAATCGAATGCTAATATCAAGCATTCAATTGCTCATGTTTATTAAAATTAAAATTACTAGAAGTACTTAAAATTATTAGAATAAGCATAAAATTTCGATAATTAAGCGTAAAATTATGAGAATAACTACAAAATTATGATAATGAGCATAAAATTATTAGAATTAAATGTAGCATTATGATAATTATCATAAAATTATGAAAATAAGCATAAAATTATTACAAAATGTAAATTATGGGAATAAACATAAAATTAGTATAATTAAGCATAACTTCATGAGAAAAAGTGTAAAATTGGTATAATTAAGCGTATAATCATGAGAATAAGTATTAAATTAGCATAATTAAGTGTAAAATTATGAAAATAAACATAAAATTATGAGAATTAAGCATAATCTAATGTTGTTTGTACGTAAAAGATAATAGTCGAGTGCTCCTAAAATTCATATTTTCTACATTCATTTTATTCATGGGAAGTTGAATGCTAATACTGAGCATTTGACTACCCTTATTTATTAAACCTTAAATTATTAAAATTAGCATGAATAAAATGAATAGAATTATGATAATTAAGTGTAAAGTTATGATAATAAGCATAAAATTAGAAGAATTAAACATATCATCATGAAAATAAGAATAACGTTATTGTAATTAAGCATAAAATTGAGACAATAAGCCTAAAATTATTATAATTGTTGAAGGACTTACAACAATATAAGAGAGCTTTCTTCAGGTACAACTTGTGAGGTATTCTTGGCTTGGTGCTCGGTATGTGTGAACAAGACCAAAGCAAGGTAGAAGCTTTGACATAGTATCAGTTCTCGATTGTAAATGGAAGTTTTGGTTTATAGGTATGCTAGCTTGTGGAGAGCTAATTATAAGGTGTTGTGTAGGAAAAAAGGTTGGAATCCTTTCTCCTTTCCACTTTGGCTCTTTTTATAGTTGCTTGTGGAATATGTCAGGTTAGCATGGTAGAGGGGACATTCCCATTTTGGCAGTATTCAAGTCCCTTACCTTGGCAAGTGGCCAAGTGTCACTATGCACCAAGGTTGTTTGTTATGAAGGAGCTAGGTTGCCTTGGGTGACTTGAGTTAGTTTCGTCGGTGAGGCCTGTTTGCTTGGTGTTAGGCCTTTCTTGCGTGAGGTTTGTTCACTCAAGGGGGGTTGCTACTTATGTTCTAGGCTTTTTGGCATATTGGGCTTATTGAAGCCTGTTCGCCTATACTAGGCCTAACAATTGCCCCCTTTAGCTCAAAGGTATAAAGTACTCGCTCAAGAGAAAAACTTACACCATAAGTCATTGGAGCTTAGTTGTTGTGTTGGAGGAGAGGACAAGGGTGTTCGTTATTTTTTAGAAGTATTCACCATTGGGGTGCTCGCCATTGGTGTAATAGGTGTTCGCTATATGCTTGGTGAGTAGTCTGTGGCGTGTAGAGTGGTTAGTTGTAGAGTTCTCGCCAGTTAGGGAACTGCATAAGTTTAAGATTTTTGAAATTTTTTGAAAATTTTAAATTTTCAAATACGAATTGTACGATAGTTGTGTCAAGTGTGTGCCAAGTAAATCAATGCCATGTGGGGTTGTGGACTATTGAGCACCTAAGGTAAGTTATTGCTTGTCCATGTGGTGATAGGTGGTTGGTTGCCCTATCATGTCAGAGTACAAGACTCAAGGACAGTGGGGTTCTTTGACCATTTTGCTTATCATGGTTTTGGTATATATTATTGGACTAGGAAAATTTTCCAAGTTATTTAGTTTCTATTTTCCTTAGTTTTGTGTGCAAGTCATTTGTACTATAAGGCTTTGCAATTCAACTACAACAAGGTTTCTTCTACGGTAAACAGACTCGTGTTCTTCTTTATTATTAGTGAGTGTCATTTGTTATCTTTAGCGTTTCTTTTTTTGTTTGATAAAATGGTGAGGAGAAGACAGTTGATTCTTGATGAACCAAAGTTTATGTGTGATAGCAATGACGCCTCGTGTGTGCGATGAAGAATGCCCTGTTATAGCTTTTGATAGTAGGTCATTTAGTCGTGGTAGTGATGAGGAGGTGGAAGTGGAGTTTGTTGCTGAGTCAAGTTGTTGCAGTGGTGATAAAGGTGGAGATGTCGTGGTTATAGATACTTAGTACTATGAAGGTTTGGAGATCAAGTCAAGTACAAAAGATAGCTTTGATGGTGATTTCGTGACCATAATAGAGGAGATCATGCCATTAGTGGCGAGGGGTGGTGGTGTTGGGGATGGTGAGGAAACAATTGGCTGAGGTGAAAGAGAGGGTGATGATGGGGAAGAAAAATGAGGTGGTGGTAAAGAGGGCATTACCGATATGTGCTAAAAGGGTTACACTGGCCTTGGTAAGAAAGATCAAATTGGCTATGATGAAGAAGGGGAGACTAGTGTTGACGAGGAGGAGGAGGAAGATGATGAAGGTGTTGGCAAGAGGAATCCAATGATTCTACCCCCTAATTCTCGAGGAAGGGTGAGAATTGGATAAGTAGCCAAGCACAATGAAGATAGCCGTCATAAGGAGTTTGTCACAGCCCGTGACCCTATTTTTCATCTTAATCTATGCATCTTATTTGGTTGGGCTGTCTGCGATACTTTACTTTTCTTTTACATATAAACAATTTCATATTAAATTATAATATAAATTACATCCCCTATTTTACTTCATAAGAAAGTAGTACTGTCGAAAAGTCTAAATACAGAAAATAAATGATCATACCTTATTAAATAAATCAAGTTGTCGCATCGTCCCCAAATGCGCAGCCGAAATCCTTTAGGTGTCAGACTCTCAGTCTTCGAAAAGCTAAAATGTTAAAATTAAAGGGTGAGCAAACCACGGCTCAGTAAGGGAATTATATGCCTCACTTGATACTCAGCTATCTATATGCTGGAAAACTTTTTCATTTTTCCTATGGGCTCTAGGCTCGCATGTAGGAAGGATACTACAGTCAGCTAGGGATCCGGATGGAGTAAGGCAAGTATTTTGAAATACCTGTCTTGTCCCGAACTTAGAAGCAACTGTAGAGAGTAATAAATTTCTTTTCGTTTGAAATTTAAATCCTTTTCCTTTTTATTCATTATCATTTTCATATTCTTTTTAAAATAATGCTTTTATGAAATAAAGCATTTAAATAAAGTAACTAATATTCATATATTCTTTGAAAAGAATATTAGTTAAATCATCATTATTCTCATTTAAACTCATTTCATATTTTATTATACAATCATAATTAGTACAATACTTTAAATAGCAAAATAAGCTATTAATTTCTTTTCGTATAACATATAAATCATTTAAATTTAATATTCAATTTAAAAATTTAAAATAAGAATATTAGATTTATTTTCCTCCTTTTTCCTTTTTGGAAAACATATCACATATTCATATCACATATAGTCTAATATTCAATTTAAAATCATAGTAAGAATATTAGACTTATAAACCCTTTTTTTTCCTTTTTTGAAAACATATTACATGTTCATATCACATGTCATATGAAAATCAGCTCGTAGTACTAAAATCAGTACTGAAATAAGCATTATGTAAAATGCTGTAAATCAGTGTCATTTAACTTATCACATATCATGTAAAATGTTTACATTTAACATATAACATATCATATAAAACATTTTTCATATATGGAGACTTAGGCACGCATGCCCAGCCCGTCCACTGGGTCGTTACTCATATCATGCTATAGACCCCGAAAGGTATAAATAATCATGTCAGATCTATGGCCATAGTCTATAATTGTCCTCGGTGGATCATTGATCAGGTGTCGGCCGGGATTGCATATCACATATCACATGTCACATATCACATATCACATATCAGCATGATAAGGTTGCCAACTAGTCTTAAAACAGTATTTTTCATCATCAATAAACCTTCATGGAATTTATAAAAATATATAATTTCATAATTTAAAACTATAAAGGTTATAAAATCATTTAGTGAATATTTAAGAAATATATATAAAAATATTCACTTTATTTCTTTTCATTCTTCCATCTCGTATTACGTGTAATTTACATATCAAGAGAATTTTCAGTGATTTCATTATCACCATTATCGAAAACATGAATATTTTAAAACCACTTTAATTTTATTCATGTTTTTATGGAAAATATTCATTTTCTCGATTTTTGTGGTTGAAAATCATTTCTCGTGAAATAAAATCATTTATTATGATTTTATGAAATTTTCTAGAATTTTTTTTTGGTAATTTTCGATAATTTTTCGGCAATATAACGGCTTCCGATTAGTTTGCCTCCTACACGAAAAATACAGTTTATAATTCCAGCCAATACATCATCACAAATTTCAAACCACAGAATCATCACAATATTTTCATAAAATATTTCATAATTAAAAACATGCAAACTGAATATCCTAACAGTGCTGCACATGCATCCCTTACCTGTCTCGGGTCAGCGACTACCTCGTTCGTCGTGCCCGTGTTCACCTCGCCCGATTCCATCGGCTCGATCATCGAGGAAATTTTTTGGAAATTAAATTCTAAAATTTAGAATTTTTCCATAATTATTTAAATAAATAAATTATTTAAATAATTTAACACTTTCCGGGATTTCTTACTGATTCCCGTAATTCTCGAGTTTCCGAATTCTCGGGATTTCCCGTAATTTTCGAAATTCCCGAATCCCGAAAATTTCTCTTTTTCTCTTTTCTTTTCTTTCTTTTTCTCTTCTTTTCTTTTTGTTTTTCCTTTTTCTTTTCTTTTTCTTTTTCTTTTTCCTAGTCTGACCGGTTCAGACCAGTCAGACTGGTTTGGCTTCCCTTATGGTCGGTCTTTCGTCGATGACCGGTTCCCCACCGGTTCTGGCCTCCCACAGCTGGCTGAGGTGGCGACGAAGCTGGATCCGGTCTCTGTTCTTCCCTATCACTGGCGATGGCGCAAGATCTAGAACGGGAACTTTCGGCCTTTCTCCTCCTCTTATCTCCTTCCTCCGTCGTTTCCTTCACCGTCGGTGGCCTCCTTCTCCTTCATCGGTCTTCACCGGTCGCAGGAGTGGCAGTGGTGGTGCCCAGATCGGCCGGCACGACCGTTTCCTCCCTTCTCCTTTCCTTTTCGGTTCATCGAATTTTTTTCTCTTCTCCTATTCTGTTTCTCTCTTCCATTTTTCCTTTCCCAGCGTCGGCGTCGGCTTCCTCCCCTTGGCTAGCCGGTGGCATCGTTGCCACTTCCTCCTCCTGGGGTCACCAGCTTCTCCTTTTATTTCCCTTCTGTTTGTTAAACAAAAGGGAAGTATGGGAATCAGGTTTTCCCGATTCCCATTCTGTTTAATTTATTTATTTTTTCTATTATAATTATTTTATTTCTTTAATATATATATAATTATATCTATATAATTATATATATTATTAAATATCACATATATGTATATAGATATATATGTTATATATTTAAATCATTTATATATATCTATACAATTTAGTTTAAAATACTCTATATATATATTTCATATATATATTTATTTATATACATAATTGTACATAAAAATATACACATGTATTATTTAATATAAAATAGTATATATATAATATATACTATATTTCGTATATATATATATATATACACATGTGTATTTATATAAAAACATATCAAAATATATTTATATAATTTAATTATATAAATATATCCTTATACATATTTTTATTTCATTTATTTTTTTTGGATTTCTTAATATCCGATTAATTTCTCCTTTTCATTTCTTATTTAATTTGGATTTTCCATTTGTCCAAATTAAATTTTCTCTACTCCATCACTTCATCAATTTCGGGAACGATATTCTCATCTCGTAAATAAGTTCATTTATTTATTTTCTTTAACTTATTTATTTGTTTTCATATTAAATTTACAATTATTTAGTATTAATTTTAGAAAATTAGCGGTTATCACATTCTCCCCACCTTAAGAAATTCGGTCCTCCGAATTTAACTTAAATTACAAGGTGGTACCATTCTGTATACTTATCGTTCTTAACCTCTTGATCATCTTTTAAGTAATACTGCCAGTATACCTTTACATCTGAATCACCTCTTATATCATTACGTATCATCTTTCATCATATACTTATACTCCCTTAAATTTCTTATCAATTGGGAGTTATCCATTTCTACTCTTTTTCGTACCATACATCATTCATACTGTTCATCATCTATTTTCTCATTTGGTGCCAAGTCAATAAGTTTGGTAATTATCATTTAAACAAGTTGATCAATTGTATGTAATTGTCCAGTAGCTTTCACATCTCGTGCATCAGCTCTCTTAACATATCTTTGAGCGTTTCCATTCTACGCTCAGATATTTACATCAGTACAGAGCGATGCTGTCGATAAATTTGGAATCTCAAACCTTTTGCTATTTCCCATAAACATATAGCTACTCAGAGATTCCCATCACATATAGGGCTCACTGGAACTTCACATACGTTCTCTTCATTTTATAATCATATTTCGACTACGGCACTAAGGAATCTAAGAGTTTGATAATGGAGAAGTGATTTCATTAGACTATCAGCCTATAATCACTTCCATATTATCATATCTCTTTTAGATTCTTCATTATTATCCCCAATACTCTTTTCATATTTATTTCATCAAATGTTGCAGCTCATTTACAGACTTTACTACTTACCATCATTTCGAGGTGGTATATATATATATATCTTTTTTTTCCATTTATATGACTGACAGTAAAATGTAAATCATTTCTTTAATCCTTGGAGTATAATTACTTTTTCTCTATTGAGTTTGGCTCGATCTTACATCTAGCCATAATTATGTGATAACCATAAAAATCACTTTTAGCTTTAAATTTGGAAACTATTTCATATTCGTGTTCCCTTATCATCATGTACTTATCCTCTTATTACATATTCATCTTTTCACTCTCATCATTTCAATTGGATTTTTCCTCAGTGGTATCGTACTCCACTGTTAACATCTTTTAACCTTTTATATACCCTCTTTATATTTATTCATTCATCGACTCAAGCTTCTTTACTTATTAATCACGTCTATAAAGCAGCTAACCCAATAACTCTTTAATAGATTAGCAATAGTATCTAGCTAGATCCAGTACATTTCGTATCTCAATCATTATATCTTCATCATAGACAGATCCACTATCATTCTGCCATTCAAGATCATATCTTAGAAAGAGATAGTGTCTAGCCACATCTCTTATTTGCCAATCTTAACATATAGTTTACATTCTTTAAGAGTCTGTAGGGTCATACCACTATGCTGCTCGTTTTCCATTTGTGCCTTAGACTATATTAATATCTCATCATTTATCCTTATATGAATGCTTCATTCATTAGGTTTATATACCTCTCAAGGTATTTCATTAACCTTATAAACCTCAATAGAAACTCATAAAAATTTCATTGAGTTCTAATCATTATCATCTTATGACCATCAATTTCCAACTTTTCATCTAGTGATGCCTTGTACAAAGATTGGTCTTATAAACTCTTTATACATCTCCGATTAAATCAATTTAAGGCATTAATTCTATATGGATGATTATTTGTTCTTCATAAGAACTTTATTTCATAATAGGAATTTAATACACCATTTAATTCATCCTCAAATCATATCATCTGTATTTCTATCAATTCCTTTTATGCTAGTGAATTTCATTATCCACAAAATTTTGCAGAGTTATTTTCTTAAGCTTTTCGGATTCTTCTATGTTCTCCGATCTAAGCTTAGAAATAAATTTCATATTAATTGAGTCAATGTTAGCTCGATTTCTCCAATCTATATAACTCTGAAATTTATCGGGAATCTCATTCGATACTTTCTTTAATCATTCATCTCTTATCATTTTGGACATTCATCTTTGTGTCCTATCATTTCCACTATATAACCTCAAGGCAGAGACACTTAATAATCAAATCATTTTAACATCTACTCCGCCTTGATTCACTTATTTACTCATATTTCACAGCATATCGATCATCTTAATTTATATGCTAGATTAAGTGTAATCATTAATTAACACCTTTTTACAGCTAATCGATTTCTTATTACTGTAATTTATTTTTACAATCATTTTCATTTAATAATTTAGGTTAGCTGTTATCATCTTCATCTCTTATCTTCACTTATTGTACTTATGCATATTCTCCATACAGTACATCATCCCGTAAAACATATGTCAGAATATTCTGGTTCTATAATTATCTGTTTGATACCTCAAAAACTATATGATTGTATAGAACCAAGATTAATCGTACTGCTATGGATTTCATCCTCTATACTAATCTCTTTCTTAGCATCTCCAGAAATCATAGTACTTTTCATCATATCCAATGATCCTGAAATAATTATCCCATCAATACACTTTTAACTCTGACCCTTAAGAATCAATAACTGAGTCGCTCATCCTACAACTTCCCTATAACCATTCAGGTCACATCAACACTCTAAATGTAGGTGGGAGTTTATAATCGAACCGTTATAAACATATTATGTCCTTTATGCCATCAATAGCTTCATTATCATCAATGGATTCAAGATCAACTTGATTTTATCACTATTCAGAACATAGCCCAACATAGGGGCATTTTCGTCATTTCACATTTATTTCTTTCTCCAAAATATGCATTTAAACCAAGGATCTGATTATCTATGTGCTGATAGTATCCTTTCTCATACTACTACCAGTAGTTTAAAATCTTTTTAAATTTTGACAAAAAAGTCAACTAGGATCCATAATTGGATTATTTTGCATGAAATGCAGCTTTACATCACCAATTTCACTGCCAAATCAATCAATTCCAACTTTTGTTAGTTTATTTTGACTCCTGGTAAATTTTTTGGAGGTAGGGGTATTTTGGTCATTTTTGGAAAAATTCTCTCTCTTCAAAATACCTTCAATCAGTGATCTTAAGGTCTATTTAATGATGATACACATGTATTATTTAATATAAAATAGTATATATATATATATATAATATACTATATTTCGTATATATATACATGTGTATTTATATAAAAACATATCAAAATATATTTATATAATTTAATTATATAAATATATCCTTATACGTATTTTTATTTCATTTAATTTTTTTGGATTTCTTAATATCCGATTAATTTCTCCTTTTCATTTTTTATTTAATTTGGATTTTCCATTTGTCCAAATTAAATTTTCTCTACTCCATCACTTCATCAATTTCGGGAACGATATTCTCATCTCGTAAATAAGTTCATTTATTTATTTTCTTTAACTTATTTATTTGTTTTCATATTAAATTTACAATTATTTAATATTAATTTTAGAAAATTAGCGGTTATCACAGAGTTTGCTAGATTGTTTGAAGTGGTAATTGGATAAGAATGTGTATAAGGCACATCCACCTTCCTTTGATCATTGGGCAAGCACAATACCTAACAACAATGCTTGTTTTATGCGTTTCATTTCAAAGTAGGTTTTCATTTGCCACTTCATTAGTTTTTGCCACATTTAGAAGGTTGGGGTGTGGCGGCTTCGTAGTTGGGGAAAAAAGCATGGGCCTGTTTAGTTACCTACATTGTTTGTTGCAAGAAGCGTAATTGACCCACCTCTTTTAATGTATTAAGAAGCTATACACCTTGAGGAAAGGGAAGTCTGGATTCTATTATCTGCATAGTAGGGGAAGGTCTTAGTGATGAGCACAAAATCCATTTCATTATGCAAATGACAAGTAGTTCGCCATCTTTGTTCATGATCGCAATTAGGGTTTCAATTCAATTGGAGTTTAATAAGGTGTGAGGTAAATAAAGAGGTGCCTTTATTAGCCTTTGAGAAGAAACAAATGAAATTTTTTGAGAAGAATAGTTTGGAGGGGGAGGATTTAGATGACAAGTCGATGGTTAAGGAGTACAGTTTAGCTGGGTGCCCATAGGCTCTGCTAGCTACAGTAGATCTAAACGGTTATATTAGGGATTTTCTTCATGACCATAGTGAGTCTTTAAGACTACTCTCCTACTTTCTGTCATAACGTATTAAGTTTTTGGAAAACCTAATAGCTAGACACAAAGATATGGAGTCGCCACCAACCATTCTAACCTAGGTGTGATTGGTCACCTATTCAAACTAAAGATAAGGTTGGGTTTACATTCAAAGACACTAGGGCTCGCGAGTACAGTTACGTGTAGGGAAGGATTAGCATCCCCACAATGCCCATCCTAAAATGGTACCAACTAGATTTAGGTTATCTTTACTATTTGCTTTGAGTTCATATTAATTTCGATATACTTATGTATTGGGAAAATTTCTAAGATTTTTCCATCAATTTGGCTCCAACCTTAGAAATTTCCCTCATCTTAAGATATTCAAGGAGTCTCAATTGACTTTCTTGAACTCCATCGTCAGACAAATTTTAATATTTTATGAGGTTCCTTTTTTTTTTCTAATCTTATCTCTAATTTTGACTCTATATTCATTTTATAAATTTATTAGATTTTTTAATTTATTTTAATTATTTTTACATTCTTATTTATCTTATTTTTAAGAGATAAACATGAATTATGTTTTATTGAAAATTCACTCTTAAGTGTCCCATCAATTTGGCTCAGCTCAAAAGGAACCTTCTCACCTAGAAATTTCCAAGGAGTCTCAATTGACTTTCTTGAAATTTCATCATCAGCATAATTCATACTTATTTCTTATTTTATTTTTATTGTACTCTTGTCTTCAAGTCACATTTATTTATTTATTTATTTATTCGTTTATTTATTTGTCTAATTTTTATTTATTTAAGTTTAGTCTTTATCTAATTTATATTTATTTAATCTTAAAATAAATATGAATTATATTTTATTGAAAATTCTTCAAAAAGTATTCCATCAATTTGGCTCAACTTAAAGAAGAATTCCCTCACCTAGAAATTTCAAGGAGTCTCAATTGATTTTCTCGAAATTTCATCATTGGTTCAATTCACATTCATTCTATAAAATCTAATTCTCAACCTAATTCCTATTTCTTATTTATTACCCTTTTTATTTATCTATTATTTTTATTTATGCTCATTTAATTTTAGTCTTTTACTAATTAATTTTTGTTCATTTCATTTATTTTATATCTATTTAATCTTAAAAGAAATATGAATTGTATTTTATTGAAAATTCTCCCAAAAGTATCCCATCAATTTGGCTCTACTTAAGGACGAATTCTCTCACCTAGAAATTTCAAGGAGTCTCGATTGACTTTCTTGAAATTTCATTATCGGTATAATTCACATTCATTCGATAAAATCCAATTTTTAACTTGATTACTATTTTTTAGCCTATTATTTTCCTTAACTTGTTTTTTTTTAGTATCACTTACTAAAGCATTACAATTCTAAGCTACATAAACAAATTTGACAGTATTTTAACCATGCACTAAATTAAACATATCATATCAATTTTATTTGAAAAATTAAAGAAGTCATACCAATTATATTGAATCATGCTAATTAAATTAAATCATACTAATTAAACTAAACAATCAAGCCAATCAAAACAAATTACATCAATTTAAATACACAAACCACATTACACCAATTAGATCTTACAAATATTCATTAAATTATACTATTCACATATCCAATTAAATCTGTTAACTTACTGTTATTGAGATTAATCAAATTAATTATTTAAATCATCTTATCACATAAATTTTTTTAGTTGAATTATCACATTAATTATAAATATACAAAAATCATCAAACAAAATAAATATATAAAAAAAAATAAAAAAGGGAAAATCATCAGAAAATGGAAAAGAAAAACCTGCAATTTGAGTCGGGTCGGATACGGGTAGCACGCGGGTCCAAGCGCAGGTCACGGCTACAGTGGTTGCTCCAAAATGACGTCGTTCCGATCTGGTTATTTCAACCTTCTTTCCCGATTTTTTTGGACAATTTTTCGTTATTCAGAAAAAAAAAACTCTAAAACTCTCTCCCCAAACGAACCCCGGTGGCTGAAAACTTCAAACGGTCGCCGGAAAACTCAAAATTTCCAGATTCCGACGATTATTTCCACCGTCCTCCACTATAACCACTAGATCTATACCTATAAACACAAAAAAAAAACCTTCGCCTCTTCTTCCTCAAACTAGATCTATAGACCACGATTACTAAATCCCTTTGGAAACCCACGGATCTGACTCCTAAAATTAAAACCTTACACTGCCTAAACTACCAAAACCCTAAGCACATTGCTCTCTATTTTTCTTTTTGTGTTTTTGTTGTCGTTTTCTCTCTCTGTGTATTGTGGCTGTTGTTGTTGTTGTTGTTTTTGTCTCTGTCTCTGTGCTTTTTATAAATATTAGATCCGAATATTTTGGAAGTTTAGAAATCGGATCTCAGATCCAATTGTGATTCTGCCTTTAATGTCTGATTTTAAATTCCATTTTAGTCTTGATTTCCTTGCAGATTTTCCGAGATTTATTTGACTTGCCAAATCTTTCCTTTTGTGTTTCTGATGGTCTTGTGGGATTTAGGGTTAGGGTTTGGTTTGGGGTTTGGGGTTCTGTTTGGGGTTTCAATTAAGGTTTGGTTAAGGGTTTCGTTGGGGTTAAGGGTTTTCGATTTTTTTTGTTTTGTTTCCTTTTTTATTTTTTATATATATTTTTGTCAAAATAAACAAATGAATAAAAATAAACAGAAGACAAATAAACAAATATCATAAAACACTACAATCCATAACAACAAAATAAAAAGGAAAAAGAGAAATAATAATGAAAATAAATAATAATGAAAAAGAAAAGAAGAAAAGAAAGAAAGAAAAAGAAAGAAAATAATAATAATAAATAAATAAATGAAAATGAAAATAAAAATAAAAATATAAAGGAAAAGAGAAAAGAAGAAAAAGGAAAAGAAAGAAAGAAAGAAAGAAAGAAATAAGAAAAATAAATAAATAAAAATAAAAATAATTAACAAAATAAAATAATAATAATAAAAATAAAATAAAGAAAAATAAAATCAATTATTGAAACATGGGCTTAATCCATTTTCAATTTTTAGAATACATGTCGAGTGGCTTGAGGCTCACAATTTCGCACTACTTAGCTTCGGACAAAAATTAGTGTCTACAGTTGCCCCTTTTTGCACATTACTGAGCATCAGGAATAAAGCAAAGACTTTAGACACCAATTTTGTCCCCTTTTTTTTGATGAAATTTGTTTTTTTCCGTGAAAAATGCTCTTCAAAACTGCGAGACCTTTAAAACTTCAAATTTTCTCATCTTCGATGTGCTCCTTTAATTATGAAAGCCCTAAAACTCTTTTTTTTTTTTAATTTTCCATTTAAAATACTCCTTCTATTAGAAAGGTCCTAGGACTTTTTTTTTTGTTTTTTTTTGTTCTTATCTTTAAAATGCTCCTTCGACTAGGAAGGCCCTGCAACTTGAAATTTCTTATCCTCTAAAATGCTCTTTCGACTAAGAAGGCCCTGAAACTTTAAAATTTCTCATCTCTAAAACGCTCCTTCGACTAGGAAGGCCCTGGAACTTTAAAATTTTTCATCTCTAAAACGCTCCTTCGACTAGGAAGGCCCTGAAACTTTTCTATCTCTAAAATCCTGAAAAACTTTTCTATCTCTAAAATGCTCCTTCGACTAGGAAGGCCCTGAAACTTTAAAATTTTCTCATCTCTAAAATGCTCCTTCGACTATGAAGGCCCTGAAACTTTAAACTTTTCTCATCTTTAAAATGCTCCTTCGACAAGGAAGGCCCTGAAACTTTAAAAATTTCTCATCTCTAAAACGCTCCTTCGACTAGGAAGGCCCTGGAACTTGAAAATTTTTCATTTCTAAAACGCTCCTTCGACTAGGAAGGCCCTGAAACTTTTAAAATTTCTCATCTCTAAAATGTTCCTTCGACCAATAAGGCCCTGAAACTTTAAAATTTCTCATCTCTAAAATGCTCCTTCGACTAGGAAGGCTATGGAACTTTTAAAATTTCTCATCTCTAAAATGCTCTTTCGACTAAAAAGGCCCTAGAACTTTAAAACTTTTCTTATCTCAAAATGCTCCTTCGACTAGGAAGGCCCTGAAATTTTAAACTTTTCTCATCTCTAAAATGCTCCTTCGACTAGGAAGGCCCTGGAACTTTTAAAATTTCTCATCTCTAAAATGCTCATTCGACTAGGAAGGCCCTGGAACTTTAAAAATTTCTCATCTCTAAAATGCTTCTTCGACTAGGAAGGCCGTGGAACTTTAAAATTTCTCATCTCTAAAATGCTTCTTCGACTAGGAAGGCCGTGGAACTTTTAAAATTTCTCATCTCTAAAATGCTCCTTCGACTAAGAAGGCCCTAGAACTTTAAAACTTTTCTTATCTCTAAAATGCTCCTTCGATTAGGAAGGCCTTGAAACTTTAAACTTTTCTCATCTCTAAAATGCTCCTTCGACTAGGAAGGCCCTGAAACTTTAAAACTTTTCTCATCTCTGAAATGCTCCTTCGACTAGGAAGGCCCTGAAACTTTAAAAATTTCTCATCTCTAAAATGCTCCTTCGACTAGGAAGGCCTTGATACTTTAAAAATTTCTCATATCTAAAAACGCTCAATTATGCCCCGAGGTTTTATAAATTATACCCTTAGGTTTTGAGGAAACATGCCCGAAGGTCTTACAGGTTGTACCCGGAGGTTTTAGTGAATCATGCCTGAAGGTCTTATAGGTTGCACCCGGAGGTTTTAGTGAATCATGCTTGGAGGTCTTATAGATTGTACCCAAAGGTTTTAATGAATCATGCCCGAAGGTCTTACAGATTGTACTCGGAGGTTTTAATCATTCTTATTTGTAAGTATACCTAGAGGTTTTAAGGAATCATGCCCGAAGGTCTTATTGATTATACCCGGAGGCTTTGATCTTATCTCATCATTTCAATTCTATCTTTTAGATCATCTTATCATTCTAGTCTCTTCTTTTTGTTATTTTCTATCTAAATATCACTTTTTTTCATCTTATCACATCTTTCAATCCCTTTTTCATTGTCCCATCATATCCATACCTTTTTAATTTCCTCTTTCTTTCCAAATTTTTAACATTTTTGTCTCAAAACTTCATACCTTTTTCGTCACATCTTTTTCCTTATCTTTCTCACATTTTCTGATTATTTTTTAATTTTTTCAAAATTTTAGTCATCTAATCTTTCAGAACTTTTTATCCTATTCTCTTAACAAACAGTTCAATTTTTTTTTGTGTCAAAATGCATATAACGAAATGTCATGCATGTTATGAATGCAATGCAAATGATAAACAATGCCTTACCAAGTCACATCATCAATCTACCATATTCCTTTCTTAAAAAAATTTGTCATCCTTCAATCTTCTCTTTGCCTTATCATTCAGTCTTTTAATGCCTCATCATTCTTCTTTCTTCAAATTTAGCAATCCTAAAATCATTTGCCCCATCATCATCGTTCATTCAGTCTTCTCCTTGCCCCACAATTCTTCTTTCTTTAAATTTAACAATCATCACTCATTTAGTCTTCCCATTGCCCCATCATCATCATTCATTTCGTTTTCTTCTTGCCCCACAATTCTCATCAAATTAAAATTCGTCAATCCAAATCATAACAACAAAATCATCCCAAACTATTCAAAAGAACACTTCACCACTTCTCATATCTTCAAGAAAATTCATGCTCTCATAACAACCAAAGATTGCCCCAAGAATAGCTTAAAAACACCATCACCACACTTGATTTCTTTAAAACAAGAACTTGCCCCATAAAATCACAAAACTCTCATTTTTCACTTCTTAAAGTTTCTTTTTGAAGGCAGAAAATTGCCCCATATAATAATTTTCCAAGATAAAAACATTTGGCATTTAAATCTCTTAAAAATTGGTGATTACTATTGAGAACAAATAGAATGAGTCACAACTTGGTCTAGCTGAATAAATGTACTAATTTGATGCATCAAGGATGTTTGGTTATCAAGAAAGGTTCTATTGATCAATGTCTCTTCATCTTGGCTCACAAATGAAACAAATTCCTTGAAAATCAAAATTCCTTTTGTAAAAATAACTTCCACAGAATACAATCCATTTTAGCATTCTCTTAATTTGTTGATATGTGGACTTTAACAAACGTCAAGACTAGCTGTGATGTTTCAAATTTCTGGGCTAGGATTCAAATCTCAAATCAAATTTTCACGGTGATGGTTTTTGAATTTCTCAAAAGGTCTTGACTGAAAGCATCACTCCTCTGGTTTTTCTTCTTTCTTGTTATTGCCTTAGCATAGTCACAAACAATGGCCTTTAGTTGTTTCAAAATTGCTCTAGATTGCCCTTTCATGGGTTTTCACCCTAGAGTTTCATTCTCTTTTTTCTTCTTTTTTTTCTTTTATTGATTATTCTACCATGCATTTGAGAATTCAAATTTCATTCCAAACTAAATAATGATGATGGTTTCTCAAAGAAAAGCTTTTCAATACAAGCATCCCTATTTGATCAAAATGGACTTTTAAGCATGTACCATAAGCCAAGGTTTAGGGTTTTCAAAGAATGGATAAATAGGCCCAAAATAAGTGTTTCCAAGGTTTATCGAACCAAGGATCATTTCTTCGATTGTGAACATCTGTCCTTCTCACTCTTCGAAGCATTTTTCTTTTCTTTTTCTAATTTTTTATTCTCATTCATTTCTTCTTTTCTATCCTTTTTTTTCATCTTTTTCATATTTTTTTTCATTTTCTTGTTTTTTTCATATTGATTTCCATCTTCACATATCCTTTTTCTCACATTTGCCCCTTAACATAGGGCATCATTTTCTTGTATTTGACATAAGATCAATTACTAATGCTTCTAAAAACTCCTCTTATGTATTTGCTTCTCCAATGTAGAGGGTGATCCTTGGTCAAGGTTCATTTAGAAAGAAATCAATAGGCTCAAAAGGGGTAACAAAGGGATGAATTCATTTTAGTAATAGGAATATGAAAGATGGCCATTTGTCATATCAAATATTGACACTTCTATTGAAAACCAACCCTCAAGATGAAGATTTTATTTTGCTTTCAGAATCATTTGAATATCCCTCATGCATGGTTTCAAAATCATTTTTTTTCTTTTCTTTTCTTTTCTCTCTTTTTTTTTTCACTTCCTTTTTCTTCACTTTTTTTTCACAAGTCATGCCCAGAATGTATAAACTCAACTTTATGAACGCCTTATGCAACGATTTTCATTATCATGGTTTACAATAGAAAAAGGATATCAATCAAATTAAGAATGGCCATTAAAAGATATTGAGGTTTTCAAAAGCTTAGCTCTTTCAATCATTTTGTCCCAAGATATAGTGAAGGATGGTTTGAATTAGAAAGTGTAAGTTATGAGAAAGAATTTTGGATTGATATGTTTGGGACTCTTAGCTTGGCCTTAACATCTATCAAATTTCCAAATACAAAGTCCTTAAGAGAATGCTTCATGAATTGGTCCTTCAAAACAGTTCAAAACGTTTTGCAAATTCATCAGTCATTTCATTGCTCATTACCTTAATGAAGATCACTGACTTCAAAAGTTTACCACGGTACGCAAAAATGAATGAATTTCAAGCTTGTGTTTCTTTGTGGATTCCAAGTTTTCATTCAATTGAAAAGTATACTGGAAATGCAATGGCTAGGTCTATTCATTCTTAATAACAATCACCAATGTCTTCAAAATCAAAATTATTTTATTTCATCAACTTGGAAAGAAAAATATGGAAAGCCTTCAAAACAACTTGATGCAAATTTCAAGAATCCTGAGAACATCTCACATCCACAAATTACACATAGGAAACTCGGCCTATGGAGAAGCAAACTTCCATTGCTCAATAAGCTCTTGAGTCAAGGCACCACTACTGATGAGTTCTTCAACCTTTTCCTTCAATTGCCTACACTTTTCTGTTGAATGCCCAATTGCCCCCATGTGATATTCACATTTGCTATTTGGTTTATAACTCTTTGCTACTAGGTTTGGAGTTGTTTTCAAAGGCATAGGCACCAGATATTGGTTCTTTATTAGCAAAGGCAATAGTTTAGAAATTGGAATTGGTAATCTCTCTATACCGTTTCTTGGCCTTCTTGGATTGTTTGGTAGGGCGGAGAGTGATTGAGGACAAAAGTTAGGCTAAAAACCATTTTGAGGAATTGACTGATAAGGATATGGACAAGGGTCGTGGGATTGTTGCATGGGGTATGGGTAATATAGGGTATAACTTTCATACGGCTTTTCATTAGCCACGGCCTGAACATCTTGACTCTCGTTATTGAATGTTGCATCTCTCCTTGTATTTGCCCATTCGATCTTCCCACTTTTTATAGCATATTTGATTATCTCAACATAGAGTACCATATCTACAAAGTTTTTGGTGACATTACCAATCATTCTTTCATAGTATGGAGCCTTAAGTGTATTGACAAACAGAATTGTAGTCTCCTTTTCTGTGAGGGGAAGCTGAACTTGAGCGGCAATATCTCGCCATCTCTGAGCATATTCTCTAAAGCTCTCGGTAGCCCTCTTTTCCATATTTTGTAAGAATAATCGATCTGGTGCCATATCCTTTGCATGTTTATATTGAGCTATGAAGGCCCTCGCAAGATCCTTCCATGAATGGATGCGTCCTCTATCTAATTGGACATACCACCTTGCTGCAGACCCAATAAGGCTATCTTGAAAACAGTGGATCAGTAACTTTTCATTGTGAGTATGCCCTGCCATTTTTCAACAAAACATTGTAATTTGGGCTAAGGGGCATTTAGTTCCATCATATTTCTCAAAGTCGAAGACTTTGAATTTTGCGGGTAGCACCAAATCAGGAACCAAACTCAATTTCTCCATGTCAATGTTTCCATAAATAGTGCTCCCTTCGATAGCCTTCAGTCTCTCCTTTAACATATCACACATACGATGCATCTCCCCATGAGAACCTAGTTTAACCGCTTCCCTCCTAAACTTCTCTTACTCGATGGGGTCCTCCATTTGGGGATCCTCTCTAATGTTAATGTCTTCATCAACTCCCTTCCTTTTTGCCAAGCTCATCATCATCTCCATCATCTTGGCCATTTGTTCCCTAAACTTTTAATCGGCCCTGACAATCTCTTGTTGTACCTTTTCTATTCCATCAATTCGTGCCAACTGCTCATTCTCCATTACTCTTGTTTGCAAACAAGTATCGTATGGGTGACTGGCAATTTTGATGGCCAAGCTATCTTCTCACCTTTATTACCATAGTCTAAGTCAAGATGCCATGAGACGCACATACAAACCTATGCATGAGATGCATGCTCAATTTATGTATGACCAAAAATGTCTAAATGTATAGGTGCAATGTTCAAATAGACATGTTATGCATTGCAAATTCAAAGGAAAGCCTCATGTGATGAATAGACACATTTCATCTCTTTATTTTCTTTATTTTGATTTTTTATTATTATATTTTTTTGAAAAGAAGAAATTTTCCTTCATGTGTCCTGATCCTTGGTTATCTCTACATGATGAGCTGGCATGGCTCTAACTTAAGTTGGCCTCTTAGGTTTCTTTATATGCTTGGTTTGGATAAGTCAGAATTCTAAAGGTTCTCAAATTGTTCCTCACTATCGTCCACATAGGACTAGTAAGGCACCCAATCCTTACCCATCACAAGTTACAAACGGAAAGGTTCAATTTGAGTGGGAGTATTTAGCTAGCCATTGCAGAAGTATTACCTCACGAGAGCGTAGGTACTTTACTCCCTCCTAAAAAGGACCGAGCCCGGGTCGAGGGCTTATGTATGCTAATGCAAAGTGATGTGTGTGTATGAAGGAATAATGTTTTATTTAATGTTAATTTTCTATTAAAATCTTTTAAGCAAATTCTGAGATAACCTAAAACTAAGTATTGGATTGACTCTCTGATGTCCCCAGTGGAGTCGCCAAACTATTATAACGTATTAAGTTTTTGGAAAACCTAATAGCCAGACACAAAGATATGGAGTCGCCACCAACCATTCTTGTCACGACCCGTGACCACATTTTTCATCTTCTTATACACATCTTAATCGGCTGGGCTGTCTGTGATACTTCACTTGTACTGACTGTTAAACAATTTTACAATGTATTGTTTATATTATACACATCCCCTATCGTAATTTATCAGATAAGTAGTACTGTTGACATGTCTAAATACAGAGAATAAATGATCATACCTCAAATAAACAGTCGGTCTGACACATTGTCCTTCGTGTACAGCCAGGATCCACAATCCACTGAACTCACATTCATCAAAACCTGAAATGTTGAAAATTAAGGGGTGAGCAAAACCACGGCTCAGTAAGAGAATTATATGCCTCACTTGATACTCAGCTTCCTATATGCTGAAAATCTTTTTTTATTTTTCCTATGGGCTCTAGGCTTGCATGTAGGAAAGATACTACAGTCGGCTAGGAATCCGAATGGAGTAAGGTAGGTATTTTAGAATACCATACTTGTTACGGAACCTAAAAGCAACTGTAGAGAAAAATTTTTCTTTTTGTTTTGAATTAATAAATCCTTTTCCTTTTCAATCTTTCATAACCTTTTTCATATTCTTTTCAAAATAATGCTTCTCCGAAATAAGGCCTTTAAATAGAATAATTAATATCCGTATATTCCTTGAAAAGAATATTAGTTAAATCATCAGTTTATTTCTTTAAAATTCATTTCATGTTTTAATGTACTCTCTTAATTAGTACCGTCCTTTAAAAAGCAAAATAAGCTATTAAAGTCTATTCCATTCTTAAGTTCACAAGGCATCATTCTTTTTATCAGTATGATAAAGTGTGAACGAGACGAACATTCAAGTAGCACATGTTTGAGTGGCATATATAAACAAAATCCGTTATATCACACACATCATATGTCATGTGCACAAGATCTATTTCATCCTTCGACATTTGCCGCATCCCCATCAGAACTTAGACCTTTACTAACACATCAGAACACGTGCAGCACTTAGTTCCCAAAGGATTCTAGAGGTGGCTCACATGGTAAAGTCATCGAGTCTCTGCTCGGTTTGGCCTTTACTAACACATCAGAACACGTGCAGCACTTAGTTCCCAAAGGATTCTAGAGGTGGCTCACACGGTAAAGTCATCGAGTCTCTGCTCGGTTTGGCCTTTACTAACACATCAGAACACGTGCAGCACTTAGTTCCCAAAGGATTCTAGAGGTGGCTCACACGGTAAAGTCATCGAGTCTCTGCTCGGTTTGGCCTTTACTAACACATCAGAACACGTGCAGCACTTAGTTCCCAAAGGATTCTAGAGGTGGCTCACACGGTAAAGTCATCGAGTCTCTGCTCGGTTTGGCCTTTACTAACACATCAGAACACGTGCAGCACTTAGTTCCCAAAGGATTCTAGAGGTGGCTCACACGGTAAAGTCATCGAGTCTCTGCTCGGTTTGGCCTTTACTAATACATCAGAACACGTGCAGCACTTAGTTCCCAAAGGATTCTAGAGGTGGCTCACACGGTAAAGTCATCGAGTCTCTGCTCGGTTTGGCCTTTACTAACACATCAGAACACGTGCAGCACTTAGTTCCCAAAAGATTCTAGAGGTGGCTCACACGGTAAAGTCATCGAGTCTCTGCTTGGTTTGGCCTTTACGCCATATGTACTTTCCACTGTCTTATCAGATCTCATGTAGTACTTATGATCTCATATTCCATTTAAGACCATAGAAAGAATATTAGAATTATCATTTCTTCCTTTTTGAAAACATATTACATGTTTGTATCTCATATCTTATGAGAATCATCTCACGGTACTATAATCAGTACCTGAATGAGCATTTTGTAAAAATTACTATAATTTAATTGATTCTCTTATCATATTATATAAAACATGTTCTTTTCATATGTCACCCATCATGTATCACATTTTCCGGTTGGCATATTCCATCTTATGTAAAATACTTTCCTTTTTAACATATCACCAATCATTTATGGAGTCTAAGATAGACATCAATCTTATCATACTGTAAACCTCGGAGGGTAAGAGAATACGCCGGTCAAATCTATACCCATAACCTATATTGTCCTCGGTAGATCACTGATTTAGGCGTCGACCAGGACTAAACAGGTCACATATCATGCATCAGCATGATAGGAATGCCAACCAGTCTCAAAACCGTATTTTCATCATAAAATAAACTTATATGGAATTTATATAAATATAAAATTCCATAATTTAAAACCATAAGGTTTAAAATCCTTTAGTGAATATTTATAAAAATATTCATAAAAATATTCACTATATTTCACTTCATCTTTCGTCTCGTATTTCGTGTAATTTATCTATTTCGAGAATTTTCGGTGATTTCGTTGTTACCATTCTCGAATACATGAATATTTTAAAATTCCATCTCATTATATTCATGTTTTATGAAATTTAGTAATTTCCTCATGTTTCATGATTTACTATCGAAATTCGGAAATAAAATCATTTAATATGATTTTATAAAGTTTTTCTAAAATTTTCGGCAGCATAACGGCTGCCGATTTACTAACCTCCTGCACGGAAAATACAGTTTTAAATCTTTCAGCCAGTACTTCTTCCCAAATTATTTTCAGCAAATCATGCATCATAATAATTTTCATAAAATATTTGCATAAATATTTCAATTTAAAATATGCAGACTGAGTATCCTTACAGTACTGCACATGCATCCCTTACCTTTTTTCGGGTCGGCGACTTCCGCTTATCGATCGCGCCTGCGCTCTATTTCTCCCAATTCCTTATCTCGATTGCTGAAAATAATTTCTGGAATTAAAATTCTAATTTTTTAGAATTTTTCATAATTTATTTAATTTTTCTGAAAATTAAATCTCAGGAAGATTTCTTACCGAACTTTGAAAAATCCCGGGTTGTCGAATTTCCGGGAATTTTTCGAATTCCCGAAATTCTCCTTTTTCCTCTTTTTCTTCCTTTTTCTTCCTTTTTCCTCTTTTTCTTTTCTTTCTTTCATTTAATATGATTTTATAAAGTTTTTCTAAAATTTTCGGCAGCATAACGGCTGCCGATTTACTAACCTCCTGCACGGAAAATACAGTTTTAAATCTTTCAGCCAGTACTTCTTCCCAAATTATTTTCAGCAAATCATGCATCATAATAATTTTCATAAAATATTTGCATAAATATTTCAATTTAAAATATGCAGACTGAGTATCCTTACAGTACTGCACATGCATCCCTTACCTTTTTCCGGGTCGGCGACTTCCGCTTATCGATCGCGCCCGCGCTCTATTTCTCCCAATTCCTTATCTCGATTGCTGAAAATAATTTCTGGAATTAAAATTCTAATTTTTTAGAATTTTTAATAATTTATTTAATTTTTCTGAAAATTAAATCTCAGGAAGATTTCTTACCGAACTTTGAAAAATCCCGGGTTGTCGAATTTCCGGGAATTTTCCGAATTCCCGAAATTCTCCTTTTTCCTCTTTTTCTTCCTTTTTCTTCCTTTTTCCTCTTTTTCTTTTCTTTCTTTCTTTTCTTTTTCTTTTTCTTTTTCCTTTTTCTTTTCTTTTTCTTTTCTTTTCTCCTTTCTCTGGCCGGACCGGTTCAGACCGGTTTGTGCCTCATCCCGCCGGTTCGGCCGGTTCGGTCGCCGGCGGTCCTCCTTTCCGCCGGTTCACGCCTCCCACAGTTGGCCGACGTTGCGAGGATGCCGGATCTGGCCTCCGTTTCACCCCATCACCGGCGACGGCGCCGGATCTGGGTCCGTGGGTTTCGGCCTCTTTCTCCTCCGTTTCTTCCTTCCTCCGCCGTTTCCTTCACCGCCGGTGGCCTCCTTCTCCTTCGTTGGTCCTTGCTGGTGGCGTTGGTGGCGGTGGCGGTGCCCGGATCGGCCGGCACCGCCGATCTCTCCTTCCTTTTTCCTTTTCGTTTCTTCCTCTGCGTCCGTCGTCACCGGCCCTTCCTCTTCCTTCTCTCGCCGACAGTGGTCACTCTCTCTCCCTTCCCTTTCTTGGCCGCTGGCGCCGACCGGCTTCCTTGCCATTTCTGTTGAAGAAACGGGAATCGGGTATCCCGATTCCCTGTTTCTATTCTTTTTTTTTTGTTTCTTTCCTCTTTTGGTTTTTTATTTCCTTTCCCTTTTTAGTATATAGTATACTATATATTACACTATAAATTATATTTTATACATATAATTTATACTATATATTATACATATATTATTTCATATATAATGTAATACAATATACATTATATATGAAATAATATATTTTGTATATTACAAAACATATATTTAGTATACATATGTATATTTACATACTTTAAAATAAATGACATGTATATATATGGAATTATATAAATGTTATAATACAACATATATACCTATAAACTTTAATATAAAATAACATTTACATTTTCTATATATGTATGTTTATATACATATGTATATATTTATATATACATGAAGTATTATGTTTATATACATATGTATTATTTAAATTCATGAAATAGTATATATTTCTATATATATACCAACGTATATTAAAATATACTATATAGTATTTTTAAATACATATGTATTTATATAAAATACATTTATATAATTTGTAATTATATAAATATATTTCATTTTATTCTTTTATTTTCTTAATTAGATTTGGATTTTAATTTATCCAATTTAATTCTTTTCCTCTCTCTATTATTTTTATCTTCACTTCCAATTTAATTTCCTTTATACGAATTTCCCAATTCTTTCACTTCCTCACTTCTCGAGATTTTCACCCATATCCCATTCTCGCAAAAATTTTATTTATTTCCTCTGATTTAATTTCTCCAATATTTATTTTCAATATTTCTAATTTCCAATAAAGGGAAAAATTTACGGTTATCACATCCTCCCCACCTTAAGAAATTCGGTCCTCCGAATTTAACTTAAGTCCAAAGGTGGTACATGTCGTACACTTACGACTTCTGACCTCTAGCTCATCCTCCAATTAATACTGCCAGTACACTTTCATCATCAATAGTACTTTAGACCACTACATGCTGTCTTTCATCATATATGTCTATCTTATGTAAATTTCATTTCTCAAATCGGAAGTTATTCACTTTTACTCTTTTCATATAAGAGTCCATACACAATTATTTTTAATATTACAGCTAATCTATGCTATTCATCATCCATTCTTCTCACTTAGTGCCGAGTCGACATAATTTGGTACTATCATGTACTCGTGTCAATCAATTATATGTAAGTGTCCCAGTAGCTTTCACATCTCGTGCACACGCTCTCTCAATATCATGGAGCGGTTACATCTCACGCTCATATATATAAATGTATACATCAGTATGGAGCGGTGCTATCAATACACTTGGGATCTCAAAGCCTTTTGCTATCTTTCATTAGCATATGGCAACACAGAGACTCCCATCACATGTAAGGCTCACTGGAACTGTACATACACATTCACACCGTTTAACACTTATACTTCAACCAAGGCACTAGAGAATCTAGATATCTGATACTGGAAAGTGATTCTATTTAGATCATCAGTCTTTAATCTCTTTCATATCATCATTTCTCTTTTGGACTTTTTATTGTCCACAATATTCATTTTCACAGTTATTCCATCAAGGCTGCATCTCATTTGCCGATTTTACTATAGATCATCTCTCACAATCATAATTCATGAGACAATCATATTCTCTTCATGTAGTATGGTCTTTAAATCTCTTTTCAAATTTAAATTCTGTGATTGAATCCTCAAATTATCCATTTAAGCACCACATTATCTATACAATTCCACCATCTCTATCATTTCGAGGTGGCTATATATACAAACATTTCTCTTTATATACTGGCAGTAAACATATCAATTATCGTACTCCTTGGAGTATCATTACTTTCACTTATCAATTCTGGCTTTGATTTTACATCTTGCCACATTTATGTGATAACCAGCACAATTCACTTTCAGTCTTAACTCCGAGAACTGTTTTATATTGAAGTTCCCTTCTCGTCGTGCAATTTATTTCCTTATTACACTTTCATTTTCGTTTTCATATTTTTACTCTCATCCCTTTTTGTCGGTTTTCTCCATTGGTGTGGTACTATACAGCTAAGATCTTTTAAAATCTCGCATACCATCTATTCTTTACACTTATCCATCTGCCGACTTTAATTTCTTTAATTAGATCTCCTCTATAGAGCAGCTAGTCTCATCACTCTTTTATAGGCTGATAATAGTATTTAGCTAGACTCATTACTTTCGTATCTCAATCATTATCTTTATATCATAGACAGGTTCACTGTCACCCTGTCGTCTCAAGATCATATATCTCAAAAAGAGATACTGTCTAGCCAAATTTCTTAATTGTTAATCTTAGCACAATTCCACAATCTTTAAGAGTTTAAGGATCATATCACAATGCTGCTCATGTTCCATTTATACTTTAGACTCTATCAGTATTTCATCAATTTACTCATGTAAGGATGCCTCATTCTTTAGGCTTATCTACTTTACAAGGCAACTCATTACCCTTGTAACTTCAATCGAAACTCGTAAAATTCACTCCGAGTTCAAATCGTCACCTTATGGACACCAAGCTTCAATCTTTTATCTAAGGACTCTTTATATTGAGGCTAGTCTTATTAGTTCCTCTTGTTCCTCTAATCAGATCCATAAAACTTCTGTTTTCATGTAGATGAATACTTGTTCTTCACCAGAACTTTATCAATGATAGGAAATTAATTCATCCCTTTTTAATTCATCTACAACTCAATATCATTTGTATTTCTCTCATTTACGCTTACACAAACAGTTTCATTATTCTCAATTTTTCATTATCTGTATTTTCGTCATTCAGACCTTTACACGTGAATTTCATTAGCCACACAATTTTCAAAATTATTTTCTTAAGCTTTTCGGATTCTTTCCATATCCTCCGATATAAACTTAGAATTTAACTTCATATTCAAAATCGAGTCAATGTTATCTCGATTCCTCTAATTTATATAACTCTGGAAGTTCTATCGAAAATCAAATATGATATTTTCTTTAATCATACATTTCTTATCACCTTGTGACCATCGTTCTTCAACTTTTCATCTGATTATGCCTTTTACAAAGATCGCTCTTATAAGCTCCTTATACATCTCTGATTAAATCATATTTAAGGCATCACTTCCATATAATATTTATTTGTTCTTCATAAGAATTTTAGTGTATAACCAAAAATTTTAATACATCCTTTAATTTATCCTCAAATCATATCATTTGTATTTCCTTCCTTTACGTCGATACTTGTGAATTTCATCATCCATAATATTTTCCAAAAATTATTTTCTTGAGCTTGTTGGATTTCTTCTATATTCTTCGATACAAGCTTAAGAATAAATTTCATATCTGCAATCGAGTCAACATTCACCTAATTTCTCAATCTATGTTACTCTGGAATTTATCGGGATTCTGATCTGATAGTTTCTTTAACCACCCTTCTTTTATCATGTTGGACCTTTATCATTGTGTCCCATCATTTCACAATGTAGTTTCACGGCAGAGACATTCAATACTCAAATCATTTTGATACATATTCTACCTTGATTTCATCACCTAGCAATGCTTTACAGCGTTACGAATCTCATTCTGGTAAGCTGTATCAAGTACAACGGTTCTCAACACACTTTACAGCTACCTGTTTCAATTCAATTATTCACTTTAAAACCATTTCCATTTACTAAATTCAGGCTTTGTTCCCTCGAGTATATTCTCCACAAGTTTTGAACCTTGGCACCTCTTACGTACCTAGTTCTTTACTCTCGTGTTACCATTAAGATAATTGTAAGAGCCTCGCCCGTTCATATCGACCGTCGGCGAGCATCCCTTAGGCGATTCTTTCGCCCCAGGTTTACCCTTACTAGTGAGTCGGTGATGACATAATTCGCTTGTATCTCACAACACATGATCCACTACAGGTCGCCCATCATTGAGTCGCCCATCACAGTTCTGTCTCAAGGGTCCTGAAGAATTTAGGTTACTTATCATCTTCTTTTTATCACTTCACTATTCTTATAATTATTCTCTAACTTACATTACTCCACACAGTACTTCATTCTGTAGCACATATTTCAAGATATGTCGGTTCTATATATGATTATCAGTTTGATACCTCAAAATAATAAAACGTATAGAACCATAAGTAACCACACCAGTATGTATTTCATTATCGATACTGTTCACCTCATCAGTCAATTCCTGTAATCATTTCACTCTTCATAGAATTCAACGATCCCGTTCAGCACACTCTTAATTTTTCGACCCTTACAGCCAATAACCGGGTCAATCATCTGATGACATTCCACTACACTCTTTGGATCGCATCATATAAGGCCCCGGCCCGTCCGCCGTCTGCCTATACACGTTTTATTGTGATGCCTCGGATTTGCCGGTCTCAAGCCGGAGGGGCCCGAGCCGCACCACTCATCCGTACTGTCCGCTCTGGGTTCTAGAGGTGGCCCCCGTCACACAGACGTGGCACTTAGTCCATCACGGATTGTTTTATTGTAAAGCCCAGGATTTACCACTATGGCCCAAAGTCCACTCGTGGGGGGCCCTGGCCGCCTCACTCAACCGTACTGTTATCCCCTATGACCCACAGTCCACTCGGGGTTTTTCTTTCGCGTCCGTAATCTAAGTGTTAGTGGAATCAGTAACAGGGATCGCTAGATTCATATGACATCTTCTATGCCATTAATAATTTCATTACTATTAATGGATTCCAATTCAGCTCGGTTTTAACACTATTCCGTACATCGCCCAATATAGGGGCATTTTCATCATTTCGACATTTATTTCTATCTCCTCAATATACATTCAAATCAATGAACTGATCATCTATGTGTTGATAGTATCCTTTCTGATACTTATAACAGCAAGTTAGATCTCATTCGATTTTCGACAGAGAAGTTCACTAAAATCCACAATGGGATTAATTTACTTGTAATTCAGCTTTATAACATTAATTTCTCTGTCAAATCGATCAATTCCAACTTCTGGTGATCTATTTTGACTCCCGATAAAATTTTGAGGGTAGGGGTATTTTGGTCATTTTTGGCTAAAAATTTTCTCTCTCTTAAAATTACCCTCAATCGGTGATCTTAAAGTCTATTTAATGATGATATTTCATTCCCCTACTTTATACCATCACTTTCAGGTCTCAGTTCGATTCGGACAGAAAGGTACTAGTGGGGCCCTCACCGAGTCCATTTCTGTTCCTTACCGAACAGGCCTTCATTTAGACTAGAAAAATCACCAATAATTCGATAATTTCTGAGCCTACTTTCTTCTTTAACATTCTCAGTTTATACTTTCTCACTCCCTTTAAATCATTTTACTCTATTTACAATCATTTATCTTCTCTATGTATTCAGAAGACACAGTACTACCGGGGATGTTTAACTCTTTTCCTTCTAAAAGTATCCACAGACATCAGGCCAACCATTGCTCTGATACCATTAAATCTGTCACGACCCGTGACCACATTTTTCATCTTCTTATACACATCTTAATCGGTTGGGCTGTCTGTGATACTTCACTTGTACTGACTGTTAAACAATTTTACAATGTATTGTTTATATTATACACATCCCCTATCGTAATTTATCAGATAAGTAGTACTATTGACATGTCTAAATACAGAGAATAAATGATCATACCTCAAATAAACAGTCGGTCTGACACATTGTCCTTCGTGTACAGCCAGGATCCACAATCCACTGAACTCACATTCATCAAAACCTGAAATGTTGAAAATTAAGGGGTGAGCAAAACCACGGCTCAGTAAGAGAATTATATGCCTCACTTGACACTCAGCTTCCTATATGCTGAAAATCTTTTTTTATTTTTCCTATGGGCTTTAGGCTCGCATGTAGGAAAGATACTACAGTCGGCTAGGAATCCGAATGGAGTAAGGTAGGTATTTTAGAATACCATACTTGTTACGGAACCTAGAAGCAACTGTAGAGAAAAATTTTTCTTTTTGTTTTGAATTAATAAATCCTTTTCCTTTTCAATCTTTCATAACCTTTTTCATATTCTTTTCAAAATAATGCTTCTTCGAAATAAGGCCTTTAAATAGAATAATTAATATCCGTATATTCCTTGAAAAGAATATTAGTTAAATCATCAGCTTATTTCTTTAAAATTCATTTCATGTTTTAATGTACTCTCTTAATTAGTACCGTCCTTTAAAAAGCAAAATAAGCTATTAAAGTCTATTCCATTCTTAAGTTCACAAGGCATCATTCTTTTTATCAGTATGATTAAGTGTGAACGAGACGAACATTCAAGTAGCACATGTTTGAGTGGCATATATAAACAAAATCCGTTATATCACACACATCATATGTCATGTGCACAAGATCTATTTCATCCTTCGACATTTGTCGCATCCCCATCAGAACTTAGACCTTTACTAACACATCAGAACACGTGCAGCACTTAGTTCCCAAAGGATTCTAGAGGTGGCTCACACGGTAAAGTCATCGAGTCTCTGCTCGGTTTGGCCTTTACTAACACATCAGAACACGTGCAGCACTTAGTTCCCAAAGGATTCTAGAGGTGGCTCACACGGTAAAGTCATCGAGTCTCTGCTCGGTTTGGCCTTTACTAACACATCAGAACACGTGCAGCACTTAGTTCCCAAAGGATTCTAGAGGTGGCTCACACGGTAAAGTCATCGAGTCTCTGCTCGGTTTGGCCTTTACTAACACATCAGAACACGTGCAGCACTTAGTTCCCAAAGGATTCTAGAGGTGGCTCACACGGTAAAGTCATCGAGTCTCTGCTCGGTTTGGCCTTTACTAACACATCAGAACACGTGCAGCACTTAGTTCCCAAAGGATTCTAGAGGTGGCTCACACGGTAAAGTCATCGAGTCTCTGCTCGGTTTGGCCTTTACTAATACATCAGAACACGTGCAACACTTAGTTCCCAAAGGATTCTAGAGGTGGCTCACACGGTAAAGTCATCGAGTCTCTGCTCTGTTTGGCCTTTACTAACACATCAGAACACGTGCAACACTTAGTTCCCAAAGGATTCTAGAGGTGGCTCACACGGTAAAGTCATCGAGTCTCTGCTCGGTTTGGCCTTTACGCCATATGTACTTTCCACTGTCTTATCAGATCTCATGTAGTACTTATGATCTCATATTCCATTTAAGACCATAGAAAGAATATTAGAATTATCATTTCTTCCTTTTTGAAAACATATTACATCTTTGTATCTCATATCTTATGAGAATCATCTCACGGTACTATAATCAGTACCTGAATGAGCATTTTGTAGAAATTGCTATAATTCAATTGATTCTCTTATGATATTATATAAAACATGTTCTTTTCATATGTCACCCATCATGTATCACATTTTCCGGTTGGCATATTCCATCTTATGTAAAATACTTTCCTTTTTAACATATCACCAATCATTTATGGAGTCTAAGATAGACATCAATCTTATCATACTGTAAACCTCGGAGGGTAAGAGAATACGCCGGTCAAATCTATACCCATAACCTATATTGTCCTCGGTGGATCACTGATTTAGGCGTCGACCGGGACTAAACAGGTCACATATCATGCATCAGCATGATAGGAATGCCAACCAGTCTCAAAACCGTATTTTCATCATAAAATAAACTTATATGGAATTTATATAAATATAAAATTCCATAATTTAAAACCATAAGGTTTAAAATCCTTTAGTGAATATTTATAAAAATATTCATAAAAATATTCACTATATTTACTTCATCTTTCGTCTCGTATTTCGTGTAATTTATCTATTTCGAGAATTTTCGGTGATTTCGTTGTTACCATTCTCGAATACATGAATATTTTAAAATTCCATCTCATTATATTCATGTTTTACGAAATTTAGTAATTTCCTCATGTTTCATGATTTACTATTGAAATTCGGAAATAAAATCATTTAATATGATTTTATAAAGTTTTTCTAAAATTTTCGGCAGCATAACGGCTGCCGATTTACTAACCTCCTGCACGGAAAATACAGTTTTAAATCTTTCAGCCAGTACTTTTTCCCAAATTATTTTCAGCAAATCATGCATCATAATAATTTTCATAAAATATTTGCATAAATATTTCAATTTAAAATATGCAGACTGAGTATCCTTACAGTACTGCACATGCATCCCTTACCTTTTTCCGGGTCGGCGACTTCCGCTTATCGATCGCGCCCGCGCTCTATTTCTCCCAATTCCTTATCTCGATTGCTGAAAATAATTTCTGGAATTAAAATTCTAATTTTTTAGAATTTTTAATAATTTATTTAATTTTTCTGAAAATTAAATCTCAGGAAGATTTCTTACCGAACTTTGAAAAATCCCGGGTTGTCGAATTTCCGGGAATTTTCCGAATTCCCGAAATTCTCCTTTTTCCTCTTTTTCTTCCTTTTTCTTCCTTTTTCCTCTTTTTCTTTTCTTTCTTTCTTTTCTTTTTCTTTTTCTTTTTCCTTTTTCTTTTCTTTTTCTTTTCTTTTCTCCTTTCTCTGGCCGGACCGGTTCAGATCGGTTTGTGCCTCATCCCGCCTGTTCGGCCGGTCCGGTCGCCGGCGGTCCTCCTTTCCGCCGGTTCACTCCTCCCACAGTTGGCCGACGTTGCGAGGATGCCGGATCTGGCCTCCGTTTCACCCCATCACCGGCGACAGCGCCGGATCTGGGTCCGTGGGTTTCGGCCTCTTTCTCCTCCGTTTCTTCCTTCCTCCGCCGTTTCCTTCACCGCCGGTGGCCTCCTTCTCCTTCGTTGGTCCTTGCTGGTGGCGTTGGTGGCGGTGGCGGTGGCGGTGCCTGGATCGGCCGGCACCGCCGATCTCTCCTTCCTTTTTCCTTTTCGTTTCTTCCTCTGCGTCCGTCGTCACCGGCCCTTCCTCTTCCTTCTCTCGCCGACAGTGGTCACTCTCTCTCCCTTCCCTTTCCTGGCCGCCGGCGCCGACCGGCTTCCTTGCCATTTCTGTTGAAGAAACGGGAATCGGGTATCCCGATTCCCTGTTTCTATTCTTTTTTTTTTGTTTCTTTCCTCTTTTGGTTTTTTATTTCCTTTCCCTTTTTAGTATATAGTATACTATATATTACACTATAAATTATATTTTATACATATAATTTATACTATATATTATACATATATTATTTCATATATAATGTAATACAATATACATTATATATGAATTATATATTTTGTATATTACAAAACATATATTTAGTATACATATGTATATTTACATACTTTAAAATAAATGACATGTATATATATAGAATTATATAAATGTTATAATACAACATATATACCTATAAACTTTAATATAAAATAACATTTACATTTTCTATATATGTATGTATATATACATATGTATATATTTATATATACATGAAGTATTATGTTTATATACATATGTATTATTTAAATTCATGAAATAGTATATATTTCTATATATATACCAACGTATATTAAAATATACTATATAGTATTTTTAAATACATATGTATTTATATAAAATACATTTATATAATTTGTAATTATATAAATATATTTCATTTAATTCTTTTCCTCTCTCTATTATTTTTATCTTCACTTCCAATTTAATTTCCTTTATACGAATTTCCCAATTCTTTCACTTCCTCACTTCTCGAGATTTTCACCCATATCCCATTCTCGCAAAAATTTTATTTATTTCCTCTGATTTAATTTCTCCAATATTTATTTTCAATATTTTTAATTTCCAATAAAGGGAAAAATTTACGGTTATCACAATTCTAACCTAGGTGTGATTGGTCACCTATTCAAACTAAAGATAAGGTCGGGTCTACATTCAAAGACACTAGGGCTCGGGAGTATGGTTACCTGTAGGGAAGGATTAGCACCCCACAATGCCCATCCTAAAATGGTACCAACTAGATTTAGGTTATCTTTACAATTTGCTTTGAGTTCATATTAATTTCGATATACTTATATATTGGGAAAATTTCTAAGATTTTTCCATCAATTTGGCTCTAACCTTAGAAATTCCCCTCACCTTAAGATATTCAAAGAGTCTCAATTGACTTTTTTGAACTCCATCGTCGGACAAATTTAAATATTTTATGAGGTTCCCTTTTTTTTCTAATCTTATCTCTAATTTTGACTCTATATTCATTTTATAAATTTCTTAGATTTTTTAATTATTTTAATTATTTTTACATTCTTATTCATCTTATTTTTAAGAGACAAACATGAATTATTTTTTATTGAAAATTCACTCTTAAGTGTCTCATCAATTTGGCTCGGCTCAAAAGAAACCTTCTCACCTAGAAATTTCCAAGGAGTCTCAATTGACTTTCTTGAAATTTCATCATCGACATAATTCATACTTATTTCTTATTTTATTTTTATTGTACTCTTGTCTTCATGTCACATTTATTTATTTATTTATTTATTTATTCGTTTATTTATTTGTCTAATTTTTATTTATTTAAGTTTAGTTTTTATCTAATTTATATTTTATTCGTTTTATTTATTTAATCTTAAAATAAATATGAATTATATTTTATTGAAAATTCTCCAAAAAGTATTCCATCAATTTGGCTCAACTTAAAGAAGAATCCCCTCACCTAGAAATTTCAAGGAGTCTCAATTGACTTTCTCGAAATTTCATCATTGGTACAATTCACATTCATTCTATAAAATCTAATTCTCAACCTAATTCCTATTTCTTATTTATTATCCTTTTTATTTATCTATTGTTTTTATTTATGCTCATTTAATTTTAGTCTTTTACTAATTAATTTTTATTCATTTCATTTATTTTATATCTACTTAATCTTAAAATAAATATGAATTATATTTTATTGAAAATTCTCCCAAAAGTATCCCATCAATTTGGCTCAACTTAAGGAAGAATCCTCTCACCTAGAAATTTCAAAGAGTCTCGATTGACTTTCTTGAAATTTTATCATCGGTATAATTCACATTCATTTGATAAAATCCAATTTTTAAGTTGATTACTATTTTTCATCCTATTATTTTCCTTAACTTGTTTTTTTTTTTATTATCACTTACTAAAGCATTACAATTCTAAGCTACATAAACAAATTTGACAGTATTTTAACCATGCACTAAATTAAACATATCATATCAATTTTATTTGAAAAATTAAAGAAGTCATACCAATTATATTGAATCATGCTAATTAAATTAAATCATACTAATTAAACTAAACAATCAAGCCAATCAAAACAAATTACATCAATTTAAATACACAAACCACATTACACCAATTAGATATTACAAATATTCATTAAATTATACTATTCACATATCCAATTAAATCTGTTAACCTATTGTTATTGAGATTAATCAAATTAATTATTTAAATAATCTTATCACAAATTTTTTTAGTTGAATTATTGCATTAATTATAAATATACAAAAATCATCAAACAAAATAAATATATTAAAAAAATAAAAAAGGGAAAATCATCAAAAAATGGAAAAGAAAAACCTGTGATTTGAGTCGGGTCGGATACAGGTAGCACGCGGGTCCAGGCACGGGTCACGGCTACAGTGGCTGCTCCAAAACGATGTCGTTCCGATCCGGTTATTTAAGCCTTCTTTCTCGATTTTTTTGGACAATTTTTCGTTATTCAGAAAAAAAAAACTCTAAAACCTCTCTCCCCAAACGAACTCTGGTGGCCAGAAACTTCAAACGGTCGCCAAAAAACTCAAAATTTCCAAATTTCGACGATTATTTCCACCGTCCGCCACCGTAACCACTAGATCTATACCTATAAACGCCAAAAAAACCTTCGCCTCTTCTTCCTCAAACTAGATCTATAGACCACGGTTACTAAATCCCTCTGGAAACCCACGAATCTGACTCCTAAAATTAGAACCTTACACTGCCTAAACTGCCAAAACCCTAAACACACTACTCTCTATTTTTCTTTTTGCGTTTTGTTGTCGTTTTTTCTCTCTGTGTATTGTGGCTACTGTTGTTGTTGTTTTTGTCTCTGTCTCTGTGCTTTTTATAAATATTAGATCTGAATGTTTTGGAAGTTTAGAAATCAAATCTCAGATTCGATTGTGATTCTGCCTTTAATGTCTGATTTTAAATTCCCTTTTAGTCTTGATTTCCCTGCAGATTTTTCAAGATCTATTTGACTTGCCAAATCTTTCCTTTTGTGTTTCTGATGGTCTTGTGGGATTTAAGGTTAGGGTTCGGTTTGGGGTTTCAATTAAGGTTTGGTTAAGGGTTTCGTTGGGGTTAAGGGTTTTCAATTTTTTTTGTTTTGTTTCCTTTTTTAATTTTTATATATATTTTTGTCTAAATAAACAAATGAATAAAAATAAACAGAAGACAAATAAACAAATATCATAAAACACTACAATTCATATCAACAAAATAAAAAGGAAAAAGAGAAATAATAATGAAAATAAATAATAATGAAAAAGAAAAGAAGAAAAGAATGAAAGAAAAAGAAGAAAAAGAAAAAGAGAAAAAAGAAAAGAAAAGAAGAAAATAGAAAAGAAAAAGAAAGAAAATAATAATAATAATAATAATAATAATAATAATAATAATAATAATAATAATAATAATAATAATAAATAAATAAAAATGAAAATAAAAATATAAAGGAAAAGACAAAAGAGGAAAGAGGAAAAGAAAGAAATAAATAAGAAAAATAAATAAATAAAAATAAAATAATAATAAAATAAACAAAATAAAATAAAATAAAACAAAATAAAATAAATTATTGAAACATGGGCTTAATCCATTTTCAATTTTTAGAATACATGTCGAGTGGCTTGAGGCTCACAATTTCGCACTACTTAGCTTTGGATAAAAATTGGTGTCTACACTTTCAATTTCATTAGGTGAGGCATTGTGTGTTTTTGTTACAAGTTAGGCGGGTTATGAAGTATGTTACTCAACATCCCTTTTAGGGTAATGGTTTTTATTTGAGGTTGATATCTTATATTAATCATATGATATTTTTCCTTTGCTTTTCTTTTTGCAGAGATGTTAGATAACACTACAGAAGTTGAAAGGCATGAAGAAGAAGCTAACTATACTACTTGAGTGACAACAAGAGCAGCAAAGGCTAAGGTAAAGGCCTGCTACTGATGTACCCATCACTCCTCTTATGTAAAGGCAATAGGTTGAAATTGTGTTTGGGAAAAAGACTCTTGCTTCCACTCTCTCCAACACCATTGTTGTTGCGCAGACCGTTACAGTAAATCCTTTAGGTGCCATTGCTATTTACCAGCCTACAAATGTGGTTGTTGTTTGCCTACCTCTTGTTGGGCTAACTTCACAAATTCACGTGAAGCCTACATTAAGCATTGGTCATGGTACTACTTTTTCCACCAACCTTGATGTGGCATCTATTCCACTTAGGCCACCAACTGGTAAGGGGAGATTCAATAGTAGTTCCTTCTTTTGGATGAGGAGGATGTCGTAGCAGCTTCCAAAGTAGTTTATCAATAATAGGTCGTCCCCTCATCACAACTTTCATAGGTCTTCCCCTCATTGCGACTCTTAAGAAAATCTTGGTGAGATTCGGCGAATTGATTTGTCATTCCCCGTTCACTGATCAAGAGGCGGTACTGGGTCAAGGCAGCCTAGGTTTGCTTCAGGGAGTATTTATATCAACCTTGAGGCTAGTGTGTCCTAAGCTAATAAAAACCTCTCTATAGAGGATTGGGGGTATTGAAGGAATAGTTTGCTCTCACATTATCGAGAATATAGATGTTAGGCCTCGCCATTGAAAGTTCACAGTTTGTTGTAATAGTTTGCTTTCGCATTGTCACAAATGTAGATGTCGAAGGCTGGGGAGGAGAGGAAGAAGGCTAAAGAAGAGAAAAAGAAAATGATAGAGGATGCAACCAAACGACGAGCGGTTGCTTGTAAGGAATCTAGGTAATCCATCTTTGTATGTGGTTTAACTACGATATGATCCCTTAGACCTGTGCTTTTTAGATTGTGTCGTTCCTTGCCTTCCTCCAACGGACTTGAACATGTATAATCCAGATGAGGAGAAGGAGCAGGAAAGGTTAAGGGTTGAGACTAAGGTTGATCGACTAGGGGTCTTTACTGCTATGGTTCCATTCATGCCTACTACCCTAGCTATGTTTGAACTATTTGACTTCACTCAAGGGAGAATAACGTTGATAAAGCTACAATGGTGAGATTGCCACAAGAGGGGGTTGGAGTTGATGAAAATGCTGCAAGTGATGGTGTTCTCATTGGTAATGAAAATCCTACAACGACTGGAGTTCTTGCAACCCTTGAAATTTTGCAGCTAGAGGTGGCAAAAATTAACTCGACCTGAAAAACCAACCTAACCAACTCGAAACCAAACTCGACCGATCTAATTTGACTAGAAAGGTCAACAACCTAAATCCAACCCGATCCGAATCCGAAATGATCCAAAACCAAATACATCCGAAATCAAATTGATCCGAACCCAAATTTAGATTAACCTAAACCCAATCTGATCTGAATCCTAATTAATTCGAACCCAAATTGACCTGAACCCAAATTGATCCAAATCCAAATTAACCCAAACCTAAAAAGATTCAAACTTAAATTTTAGATTATCAATAAATGTTTAATTGTCAAAATTAATGATCAAAGTATTTTATTATAGTAAAAATATAATTTTTTTCAATAATACAAGTGTTATATTTTTTTTGAATCTGGTTAAACTTAAGTATTCACTTTTATATTATATTCATTAGCACCTACTGTATAATTATTTAATGGCTAATCTATTATACAGTACAGAAACTATATCACTTGCCTCTAACTATTCTGTAAAAAATTAAGAGAAATTAAAGAGATGTTTTATGATATTTTGTAGGAATTATTAAATCACTTTGATGCATAAAGTTAATAATTATTATAGATAATAGAAATAAAATGAAAAAATATGTAATTAATTTATGAATATTGGTAAATATATTATAAAGAAAACTATCATACAGATTATTAAATATTTTGATTATTTCAATCCCAATTTTATTATAGGTCATGTAAGAAAATTTTATTTTCATGAGTTTTGTGATTCTTAGAAATATAGTTTCAGTTCATTTTCATACCATACAAATCACACTGAGATGACCAAGGCTCAACCCGAAAAACTTGCCTGCTCGAACTGAATCCAAGTCTGACCAACCCGAATTAGCTAAAAAAATCAACGGCCCAAACTCGACTTAATTTGAACCCAAATTGATCCAAACCCAAATTGATCTGAATTCAAATTGACCAAAACGTAACCTTATTTCAAAGCCAAAATGATTCAAACCCGAAATAGATTGATTTTTCCTTAACCCAAACCCAAAATGATTTGAACCTGAAATGATCTAATTTTTGCTTAATCCAAAATGATCCGATCCAAAATAACCCAACCTGAACTCAATCTGACCCACCCATTTGCCACCTTTACTTGCAACACTTGAAGTTCCTCCTGTGGAGAATCCTCCAACTCTCATGGAAGTCCCTTTGATCATAGTTCAAGTACCTTCTGCTTTTGTTGTGGAAGAGAGTGCCAATCCTCTTGTGAATCCTCCATTGGCTTTTGCCATTGAGCCTCAATTTATGATTCCTATTGGTCCCTATATTGTTGAAGACTCGATCAACTTTGATGGGGATGAAGTGGTCATGTTCGTCGATGGTGGGGTGAATGGTAGGGATAAAGAGTGGGGAGGGGTAGTTCAGGAATAAGGATTGTGTTACTTTGTACTTTTCTCTTTTGCTTTTATGTTTGTTTAAGATTCCTAGTAATAGCCATTAGTGGCTCTATATATGTACACAACAATTTTAAAGATTAATGAAAATATATAGTTTGACAATTACCTTTTCATAGACATTGATTTTCTTTATGTGTGTTGTGTTGTGATGTGCTTTGACTTGATCGTTTGCTTTGTATTGCATGTCCTTTCATTGGCAGGTGGCATAAATACTTTGATTAGTTAAGTGTTTTGGTGCCTTTGTCGGTGAATGGCTTAAGTGCTTTAGTTGAGTAAGGGATTAGGTGCCTTCGTTGGCAAAGGGTTTAAGTGCCTCAGTTGGGTAAGGGCTTAGGTGCCTTCAATAGCAAAAGGCTTAAGTGCCTTAGTTGGTTAAGGGCTTAGATGCCTTCATTGGCGAAGGGTTTAAGTAATACTTTAAAAACACTTATAAACTATTTGAAAATTTTGTAAAAATATTTAAAAATACTTTAAATATTTAAAATTTTTAGAATTAAGTAAAAATATTTTTAAAAAAAGTTTTTTTAGTCTTTATCAAAATATTTAGAAATATACAAAAATATACAAATATGCAAAAATATTCTTTCTCCCTTTGATAAACTTCTTAAACTATCCCAAATCCCTATCAGTCTACACCCCTCCAATGATGCCACCATTCTTTGCTCAATCTATTCTTCCTCTTTCTGTTGTTCCTCCATTGCCAGTACAGAAACCAACGACCACACCTACTGTTGGCTCTATAGGCTATACCGAGAGGGGGAGTGAATCGGTTTTTTGCTAACTTTAAGTTCCTTTTCGGTTCCTCTAAATTCTCTAGCCTATATTGATATTTTCTAAGTTCTCTAGGCTACTCAATTATGCAATATAAATTCAAAACAATAAACACAAATACAATTGCAAATAAGTAAAGAGAGTAAGGATAGAGAAATTTACGCAAGTGATTTATAGAGGTTCGGCAACCTTGCCTACGTCCTCTACCTTGAGACGCTCCCAAGGATTTTCCCCAAATTCACTATCTTTGAATTTGTCTTTACAATCCCTCTTTTTCAAGGCTCAAGAGAAACCTCCCTCTTTTTCTAAGGCTAAAGAGAAACCTCCCTCTTTTTCTTAGGCTAAAGAGAAACCTCCCCTTTTACAAGGAATGAGTGTGTTTACAAATTGTGTAATCAAAGAAGGGCCTCTAGATATGCAAGTGATTACAATGTTTAAACACAATGAAAAAGCCTATACAAGATTTGTGCTATTCTATACAAAGAATATGAGAATGATGGAAGATGAAGACTTTGTAGCCTTTGATTTGTTGATGAGGCTTGAGGAAAATGAAGAAGATGATGAATAGAATTTCTGAGCAGTTCCTCTCCCTTTCTTTAGCTTCTAAGCCTCTATTTATAGTCCCTTGGATGTATTCTAGCCGTTGGGTGGAGCTAAAACTTGAAAATGACCGTTGTCTCACAAAAACTAGCCGTTACAGGCTATTTTCGGGCAAAGGGATCGATCCCTTTCCATAGGGGATCGATCCCTTCATTCTAGATCTGATTCTTCTGAGCTGAGGAACCTTTTTTAGCTGTTAGGAGCCATTCTGCCATTAGGGGATCGATCCCTTCCCTTAGGGGATCGATCCTTTCTTTCCAAAACTGATTTTTCTGGGCTGAGGGACCTTTTCTTCCACCAAAAAGCTTACTGCCACTAGGGGATCGATCCCTTCTTTCCAGAAGGTGATTTCCTGCACTTTTGGAGTTAGAAATGATGTGGTCTTTGATCCTAATCCAACCCAAAACATTTTGGCTCTTTTGTGGGAGTTTTTCTTGACTTTCTCAAATGAAAACATAGTCCAAAAATTCATCAAGTGATTTTCTAAAATATTCAAAATATTTCTAAAGTATTAAGACCAATAAGGATGTATCATTAAATGATGGTCTTAATGTTTGATATTTTCACTTGAAAATGGATTGAGAAAATCATGTGTGATAAGGCAAGTTTACAATATGAATTAAAACATTAAAGCTTACTTAAGTTTTTGTCATTTCAAAATATATATGGCAATTTAAAGCTAACAATCTCCCCCTTTTTGATATGACAAAACTTAATGTAAATTTGCTTTGAAAATTCTTTGATAAAATACTCCTCCTCAAATAAAGCAGGATTTTACAAAGCTCCCCCTTAATATAAGCATGGGTTTTGAAAATGAATTTTCAAACTATTTCTCCCCCATTATCTCTCCCCCTTAATATCTCTCCCTTTTAATATCTGTCTCTCCCCCTTTTTGTCATAGCAAAAAGAAGGAAAAATAATAAAAAATATGCTCCCCCTAAAATCATGGCTATGTGAGAAGAGATAAAAGAATATGCTCCATCCAACAAGAAACATGTTAGTACATGGGACTCATACCACAAATAAATAAGTCAATATCCATAAAGAGTATGAAATATTCATGCAAAGAATATGACTTATGATCCTATACCAATTGTTTATAAATAATTTCGCAATAAGTTCTCAATTGGTAAGAAATGAAGCAAGTTGAGTATAAATATCTACTAAGGTCTATGACTTGCTTATTTCAATCTTATTAAGCAGCTAAGTGTATCAATTGTTCTCTAAAGTCCAACTAAGGTGCACTGTAATACATCATGATTATGAGCTGAAATTATATAACATATCATATGCATATGCTCATAAATCATTCTCAAGAAATATTGTGTCTAGAATTAAATCATACATCAATTAATCACAAATTCTAGCACAAAAGTGTTTTATGCAAAAATATCCTAAAAGAATTCTTCTCTATTTGTCATTTCAAACTAAAGAGCACAAGAAGAATTATCAATTTAAAGCTCATAGCAATTGGCAATTTAGTTTTGGCTTACCAATTGCTGAAAATATGGTTGCCAATGATACTAATTGTTATTTCAATCTAAACACCAATTGTTACTAATGGTTGACTTAGGCATTTTGCATGAATCTAATATTTATGTGTAGTGTGTTCATGTCAAGAAAATAATCATTCTAAATATGTAAGAACACAACTCACATCATCAAATATGCATATGGATCAATTAATCATTAGCACACTATCATAAAGTATTAATCCATATTCATATTCACAAATTTATACCATATGGAAGATTAACAAAAAATCAAGGTATTCAAGCAAACACATTTTCTTCCATGGTTCAAGCACAAAAATCCTATGCTCATTTCTCAATTCAAGTCCTTAACCAATTATGAGCAAGGAAAGATTCAACATTACCATTTTAATCAATTAATAGCCATATCCCTAGTTGTTATCATCATTTAACGTTCTAGAGGGTATATGCTATTTTAACTAAAATGGCTTCACCTAAGTGAATCAATATTATCAAGCTAAAATATAGTTTATCATTAAAATTCATAAACTATGAGTGAGACTAATCACATAATTTCATGAAAACAACTATTCTCATCTCATAGACATGATCATTGATTCAACTTAAGCAAGTTCAACATCAAGAATAAATGCATGGATATCAATCAAGGTACATTTGTTCAAGTTTGCATTTATCTTTGAATGTTGGTGTTGTCATTAAAGCCCAAGTTCTTTAATAATTTGGCCATAAGAGAAATTTAAGTTCATGGATGATAAATTTTCATGCATTATAACATTTAAGATCCATTTATCATCACAAATTATAAGCCAAGGAAAATTATGACCTTATACCAATTGATGAATTTACATTTGAAATCAATCCTTAAGGTCAAGTTTTAATTATTCTTCCACTAGATGTATAATTATCATGAAACCTAGTGTGGAATAGATAAGTTAAGCTAAGAGACATAATCCTATAAGCATGCTTGACTAAGATGAACAAAAAGAATGAAAAATATTCATTATGCACAAGTTCATCAAATTCTCAAATATATCCATAAATTCTTGAAATAATTCTCAAAATTATGGTTAAGCATTCATTGAAAGTATATTTCAAGATTTATGTAATTCAGGACCATCTTTAATGAGAAAACTAGTTTTGCACTTGTGAGCTCAAGAAAAATGATATTGATTGTTGAAAGTGATACCATTTGTTGGAAATGATACAAATTGATGGAGTTGAGGCATGATATCAATGAAAAATGAATTTTCATAGTTTAAAGTTCATCAAAAAGAAGTTAAAACAATGAATTTTAAGTTGATAAGAGAGAAAATATCAAAACAATGAAAAGTTCTTCTTAATTTCGGTTGAAAACATGCAGGAAAGCCCTTTCTGGCTTGGGGGGATTGATCCCTATAGGAGGGGGATCGATCCCTTAACTCCAGAATGCAGATTTCCTGCATTCTGCTCAAGGGGGATCGATCCTGCTTGTTAAGGGATCGATCCCTCATCCTGTTTCTGTAGTTTTTGTCAGAAAATCCAACCTTTGAGGTACCAAAACTTCGTTTTTGAGTATTTTAAGTCCAAGTAAGGGTTTAAACATTTGTAAAACAGGATTTTGGACTTGTATGAATGGAAAACATGAATGAAAAACCATTTTACAAAAGATTTTGCAATTTTGGAAGAATTTACACAATAAAATGCATTTTTGGTCTCAAAGGAGGTCATTTTGAGAGTTAAGCATATTTTGACAAAACCAAAGCATTGGATACCACAAATATGTCAAAACAAACTTGTTCACATAGGTTTTAAGCACATATATCATTAAAGCATACATCTTGTGAACAACATGCCATGATTTCCAACATACAAGTTCTTCATTATTGCTCATGACATGGCATTTTGCATATATGACATATTTGGCAATTTGAGGCAAGTAAATACATTATCAACACATAGAAGACTTCTCAAAATGCAGAAATCCAATAATCATTTCAAAATCATGCTTTTCATTCAATGCATCAAGTACTATTCATCAAACATTCAAAGATCATTGTCATGCCTTTTTGTTCAATCATTCAACTCACAATGCATCAAGAATCATTAACCAAATTTCTCATCAAAGCACAAATAATCAAATAATAGTTTTAAGGAGTAAGGAATTAAGCTTACAAAACTCCTTTGCTTGAGAGTGCTTTGCCTTGAATTGTTGAATCCACCTTAGGCCTTTCTTTTGAAGAATTGTTGTGATGGATCCTCAAGCTTTTCCTTTTTCTCATTGGCACAAGCAATCTCCATAAAGGTGTGTAGAGCATTCAACCCCATTGTTTCTTTGTAACTCCATGCTCTAACACTCCTACAACAAACAAATTTATGCATGCTTTGGTACCCAAATTTTCTTGGGTCCATGAGAGTTAGTGCAAATAATTGTTGATCCTTTGGGGATCCATTTCAAGTTCAATTCATCATTATTCATAGCATGCTTTGACACCCACATTTTTCTAACTACTCTTCCTCTAAATGTGGTTTTTCTATATGTGCATGCTTGTGAAGAGTGTCCTATTCTATTGCATAGTGAGCATGTAAGGGATAAATCATGCATAGTATTTTTGCTCACAAGGAAATTCTTTAGATGAGTTTCTTTTTGTATTGCATTATAACCTAACCCATCTTTATCAAAGAAAGCTCTTTGGGTCTCAAGCATGTGATCTAGCTTTTGTTGACCCATATAAAACCTAGTAAATGAGTTATGCAAATTTGTATTCTTTTTATTTAACTCATTTATTTCTAAGTTGGCCTCTTCTAGTTTCTTCTCTAATTCTAGCTTAACATTGGTCAAGGTTTCCTTTTCTATTTTCAAATTAGCAATGATTTTCTTATATTTAGAATTCATGCATTGAAATTCATTTGCTAATTCATTAAAAGCATTTTGTAACTAATCAAATGTAAAATCATTATTTTCACTAGAACTAGAGCTAGCCTCATCGTCACTAATAGCCATAAAGCATGTGTAGGCTACCTCATTATCTACGTTTTCCTCATCGGAGCTATCACTATCACTCCATGCAGCAACAAATGCTTTCTTCGTAGGTTTCCTATCCTTTTCCTTCCTAAGTAAGGGGCAATCTAACTTAGTATGACCCGGTTCATTACACTCATAACACACAAAGGGGTCTTTTTCTCTTCTACTTGACTCTCCCCTATGATGTCTCCTATTTTGCTCTCTCTCATTCATTCTCATGAACCTATTGAATCTTTTGGCAAACATTGCCATTTCCTTTTCTTCCTTATTTCCACTCTCATCACTATCATCTTCAATGACCTCATGAGTGGAAGACTTAAGTGCTACCCCTACTTTCTTTGAAGGCTCTTCATTTCTTTTTAATTTCATTTCATATGTAAGTAGGGAGCCCATAAGTTCATCTAGAGACAAGGTGTTAGGATCCTTAGATTCTTCTATAGCAGTCACCTTTGCCTCCCAAGATTTTGGCAAGCTATTCAAAATTTTCTTAACCATTTCTACATTGGAATAAGCCTTGCCTAGAGCCTTAAGTCCATTAATTATATCATTAAACCTAGTGAACATTTCACTAATGGACTCATTTTCTTTCATCCTAAATAGCTCATAATCATGTGTGAGCATTCTTACTTTGGTCTCTCTAACTTGATTTGTCCCTTCATGTGTGATGGCTAGTTTATCCCATATTTATTTAGCATTCTCACATAAGGATACTCTATTATACTCATTGGGACCTAAAGCACAAAAGAGGGTGTGCATAGCCTTGGCATTCAATTGTGCCAATTTCATGTCATTGGTGTCCCACTCATCTTCACTCTTAGGGACATCTTTTCCATCTACTTTCTTTATTGGGATTCTAGGGCCATTAACAATTACTCTCCATACTTCATAGTCATTGGATTGCACAAATAACATCATCCTAATTTTCCAATAGGAGTAATTCTCACCATTGAAGAGTGGAGGTCTAACTAATGAGTGTCCATCTTCTCCTAGGGGTGTGCCTACATTCAAGTGAGCCATTTAAGATCGTTTTGCTCGATAGAGGTTAGTCTAAATCAATCTCGAGCCCAAGCTCTGATACCAATTGTTGGCTCTATAGGCTATACCGAGAGCGGGGTGAATCGGTTTTTCGCTAACTTTAAGTTCCTTTTTCGGTTCCTCTAAATTCTCTAGCCTATATTGATATTTTCTAAGTTCTCAGGGCTACTCAATTATGCAATATAAATTCAAAACAATAAACACAAATACAATTGCAAATAAGTAAAGAGAGTAAGGATAGAGAAATTTACGCAAGTGATTTATAGAGGTTCGGCAACCTTGCCTACGTCCTCTACCTTGAGACGCTCCCAAGGATTTTCCCCAAATTCACTATCTTTGAATTTGTCTGTACAATCCCTCTTTTTCAAGACTCAAGAGAAACCTCTCTCTTTTTCTAGGCTCAAGAGAAACCTCCCTCTTTTTCTAAGGCTAAAGAAAAACCTCCCTCTTTTTGTTGGGCTAAAGAAAAACCTCCCTTTTTACAAGGAATGAGTGTGTTTACAAATTGTGTAATCAAAGAAGGGCCTCTAGATAGGCAAGTGATTACAATGTTTAAGCACAATGAAAAAGCCTATACAAGATTTGTGCTATTTTATACAAAGAATATGAGAATGATGGAAGATGAAGACTTTGTAGCTCTTAATTTGTTGATAAGGCTTGAGGAAAATGAAGAAGATGATGAATAGAATTTTTGAGCAGTTCCTCTCCCTTTCTTTAGCTTCTAAGCCTCTATTTATAGTCCCTTGGATGTATTCTAGTCGTTGGGTGGAGCCAAAACTTGAATATGACCGTTGTCTCATAAAAACTAGCCGTTACAAGCTATTTTCGGGCAAAGGGATCGATCCCTTCCCATAGGGGATCGATCCCTTCATTCTAGATCTGATTCTTCTAGGCTGAGGGACCTTTTCTAGCCGTTAGGAGCCATTCTGCCATTAGGGGATCGATCCCTTCCCTTAGGGGATCGATCCCTTCTTTCCAGAACTGATTTTTCTGGGCTGAAGGACCTTTTCTTCCACCAAAAAGCTTACTGCCACTAGGGGATCGATCCCTTCCCTTAGGGGATCGATCCCTTCTTTCCAGAAGGTGATTTCCTACATTTTTTGAGTTAGAAATGATGTGGTCTTTGATTCTAATCCAACCCAAAATATTTTGGCTCTTTTGTGGGAGTTTTTCTTGACTTTCTCAAATGAAAACATAGTCTAAAAATCCATCAAGTGATTTTCTAAAATATTCAAAACATTTATAAAGTATTAAGACCAATAAGGATGTATCATTAAATGATGATCTTAATGTTTGATATGTTCACTTGAAAATGGATTGAGAAAATCATGTGTGATAAGGCAAGTTTACAATATGAATTAAAACATTAAAGCTTACTTAAGTTTTTGTCATTTTAAAATATATATGGCAATTTAAAGCTAACACCTACATTCAAAAATTTTCTATTCAAATCCCCAAATCTGAATCTCCACTTAAAATCTTCAAACTCTTGGTCTAAATTTGCAGATCTAACACCAAAATCCCAAAGCTTTGCTTAACCGAGGAGAAAAGAGAATCCAACATCTAAGTGGTCACTGTGTTGAGTATTTTGATTTGCTAGGTCAAATTGGATTCGGATGAACATTTTCTCAATTCAAGTGATGGGTTAGATGTTTGATTGGTCTGCATTTATTGAGTATTTTGATTTTTTTTTTGTATAAATTTTGGATGAGCCGAAGGGATAGGATTTACTAATTTCAATTTTGAGTTTCTTGTATATGGGTTCTGTCGAGGAGGATATTTGGTTTTAAATCTGTTTACTGGGTTTCTGGATGAATGTGGTTGTGTTGTTTCTGGTGGATTCAATGTGGTTGAAGGTCCCCATTCCTCTTTGTACATTCTTTTCCTCTACATTCTCTGTAACTCATTAAATCCTAAGAACACAACTGCCTTTTTTCTAGAAACCAATAGTTTGCCACCTTCTTCTGCCATGTTGTGTGATAACCGTAAATTTTTCCATTTATTGGGAATTAGAAATATTGAAAATAAATATTAGAGAAATTAAATAAGGGGAAATAAATAAAATTTGCGAGAAACGGGATATTGGTGAAAATCCTTAGAAATGAGGAAGTGATGAATAAGGAAATTCGTGTGAAGGAAATTAAATGAAAATAAAGATAAAAATAATAGAGAGGAAAAGAATTAAATTGGATAAATTAAAATCCAAATCTAATTAAGAAAATAAAAGAATAAAATGAAATATATTTATATAATTACAAATTATATAAATGTATTTTATATAAACGCATATGTATTTAAAAATACTATATAATATATTTTAATATATGTTGGTATATATATATATATAGAAATATATACTATTTCATGAATTTAAATAATACATATGTATATAAACATAATATTTCATGTATATATAAATATATACATATATATAGATACATATAGAAGAAAGGTAAATGTGATTTTATATTAAAGTTTATATGTATAAATATTTTATTATAGCATTTATATAATTTATATATATAAATGTTACTTAATTTTAAGTATATATATAAATATACACATATATACTAGACATGTATTTTGTGATGTACAATATGTATTTTGTATATAATATATATTGTATAATATTATGTATGAAATAATGTATGAATAACATATAATATATATTATATGTATAAAACATATGGTATAATATATAGTATATAGTATACTAAAAATAGAAAGAAGACAAAAAACCAAAAGAGGAAATAAAACAGAAAACCAAAGAAAAGGAAAAAAGGAGAAATCGGGGAGGAAATCCCGACCCTCCCCGGGCGTACCGCCAGTGGCGGAAGTGCCACCGCCGGTGAGGGAGAATGGAGAGGATGTCGTCGCCGGCCAAAGGAGAAGTCAGGGAAACCACCGGCGGCGGAAGAAAGAGAGAAACGGAGCAGAAAACGCGGCGGAAGCCGCGGAAAGAGAAAACCGGATCTGGCGGTGCCGGCCGATCCAGGCGCCGCCACTACCACCGAAGCTTCACCCGAGGGAGAGGAAGCCGATGGAGGCCACCGGAGGTGCAATGGACGGCGGAGGAACGCTGGCGAAGAGGAAGAAGAAACCGAGGCAAAACCGCCTCGATTCGCTTCCGTGCCGCCGATCCAGGGCAAACGGAGGGCACCAGCAAGTTCGTCGTGCAGCCGGCCAGCTGAGGGACGCCTGAACCGCCGGAGAACCGGCGAGGAAAGGAGCTGGACCGGTCTGAACCGGTCTGACCGGGAAAGGAAGAAGAAAAAAAGAAAAGAAAAAGAAAAGAAAAAAGAAAAAAAAGAAAAAGGAAAAAGAAAAGAAAGAAAGAAAAGAAAGAGAGGAAAAAGGAGAATTTCGGGAATTCGAAAAATTCTCGGAAATTCGACAACCCGGACATTCACGAAAATTCGGTAAGAAATTCCCCGGAAATTTAAATTCAGAAAAATTAAATAAATTATGAAAAAAATTCTAAACATTAGAATTTTAATTCTAGAAATTATTTTCAGCAATCGAGATAAGGAATCAGGAGAAATGGAGTGCGGGCGCGATCGATAAGCGGAAGTTGCCGACCCGGAAAAAGGTAAGGGATGCATGTGCAGCACTGTAAGGATACCCAGTCTGCATATTTTAAATTGAAATATTTTATGCAATTATTTTATGAAAATTATTATGATGCATGATTTGCTGAAAATAATTTGGGAAGAAGTACTGGCTGAAAGATTTTAAACTGTATTTTTCCGTGCAGGAGGTTAGTAAATCGGCAGCCGTTATGCTGCCGAAAATTTTAGAAAAAACTTTATAAAATCATATTAAATGATTTTATTTCCGAATTTCGATAGTAAATCACGAAACATGAGGAAATTTCTAAATTTCATAAAACATGAATATAATGAGATGGAACTTTAGAATATTCATGTATTCGAGAATGATGATAATGAAATCATCGAAAATTCTCGGAATAGATAAATTACACGAATTACGAGACGAAAGATGAAGTGAAATATAGTGAATATTCTTATGAATATTTTTATAAATATTCACTAAAGGATTTTAAACCTTATGGTTTTAAATTATGGAATTTTATATTTATATAAATTCCATATAAGTTTATTTTATGATGAAAATACGGTTTTGAGACTGGTTGGCATTCCTATCATGCTGATGCATGATATGTGACCTGTTTAGTCCCGGTCGACGCCTAAATCAGTGATCCACCGAGGACAATATAGGTTATGGGTATAGATTTGACCGGCGTATTCTCTTACCCTCCGAGGTTTACAGTATGATAAGATTGATGTCTATCTTAGACTCCATAAATGATTGGTGATATGTTAAAAAGGAAAGTATTTTACATAAGATGGAATATGCCAACCGGAAAATGTGATACATGATGGGTAACATATGAAAAGAACATGTTTTATATAATATGATAAGAGAATCAATTGAATTATAGCAATTTTTACAAAATGCTCATTTAGGTACTGATTATAGTACCGTGAGATGATTCTCATAAGACATAAGATACAAACATGTAATATGTTTTCAAAAAGGAAGAAATGATAATTCTAATATTCTTTCTATGGTCTTAAATGGAATATGAGATCATAAGTACTACATGAGATCTGATAAGACAGTGGAAAGTACATATGGCGTAAAGGCCAAACCGAGCAAAGACTCGATGACTTTACCGTGTGAGCCACCTCTAGAATCCTTTGGGAACTAAGTGCTGCACGTGTTCTGATGTATTAGTAAAGGCCAAACCGAGCAAAGACTCGATGACTTTACCATGTGAGCCACCTCTAGAATCCTTTGGGAACTAAGTGCTGCACGTGTTCTGATGTGTTAGTAAAGGCCAAACCGAGCAGAGACTCGATGACTTTACCGTGTGAGCCACCTCTAGAATCCTTTGGGAACTAAGTGCTACACGTGTTCTGATGTATTAGTAAAGGCCAAACCGAGCAAAGACTCGATGACTTTACCGTGTGAGCCACCTCTAGAATCCTTTGGGAACTAAGTGCTGCACGTGTTCTGAGGTGTTAGTAAAGGTCTAAGTTCTGATGGGGATGCGACAAATGTCGAAGGATGAAATAGATCTTGTGCACATGACATATGATGTGTGTGATATAACGGATTTTGTTTATATATGCCACTCAAACATGTGCTACTTGAATGTTCGTCTCGTTCACACTTAATCATACTGATAAAAAGAATGATGCCTTGTGAACTTAAGAATGGAATAGATTTTAATAGCTTATTTTGCTTTTTAAAGGACGGTACTAATTAAGAGAGTACATTAGAACATGAAATGAATTTTAAAGAAATAAAATGATGATTTAACTAACATTCTTTTCAAGGAATATACGAATATTAATTATTTTATAGATATGCTTTATTTCGTAGAAGCATTAATTTGAAAAGAATATGAAAAAGGTTATGAAAGATTGAAAAGGAAAAAGGATTTATTAATTCAAAACAAAATGAAAATTTCTCTCTACAGTTGCTTCTAGGTTCCGTAACAAGTATGGTATTCTAAAATACCTACCTTACTCCATTCGAATCCCTAGCCGACTGTAGTATCTTTCCTACATGCGAGCTTAGAGCCCATAGGAAAAAAAAATGAAAAAGATTTTTCAGCATATAGGAAGCTGAGTATCAAGTGAGGCATATAATTCTCTTACTGAGCCGTGGTTTTGCTCACCCCTTAATTTTCAACATTTCAAGTTTTGATGAATGTGAGTTCAGTGGATTGTGGATCCTGGCTGTACACGAAGGACAATGTGTCAGACCGACTGATTATTTGAGGTATGATCATTTATTCTCTGTATTTAGAAACGTCAACAGTACTACTTATCCGATTAATTACGATAGGGGATGTGTATAATATAAACAATACTATTTAAATTTTTTTACAGTCAGTACAAGTGAAGCATCGCAGACAGCCCAACCGGTTAAGTTGTGTACAATAGGGTAAGAAATGTGGTCACGGGTCGTGACAGATTTAGTGGTATCAGAGCAATGGTTGGCCTGATGTCCGTGGATACTTTTGGAAGGAAAAGAGTTAAACATCCCCGGTAGTACTGTGTCGTCTGAATACATAGAGAAAATAAATGATCGTAAATAGAGTAAAATGATTTAAAGGGAGTGAGAAAGTATAAACTGAAAATGTTAAAGAAGAAAATAGGCTCAGAAATTACCGAATTATTGGTGATTCTTCTAGTCTAAATGAAGGCCTGTTCGGTAAGGAACAGAAATGGACTCGGTGAGGGCCCCACCAGTACCTTTCTGTCCGAATCGAACTGAGACCTGAAAGTGATGGTATAAAGTAGGGGAATGAAATATCATCATTAAATATACTTTAAGATCACCGATTGAGGGTAATTTGAAGAGAGAGAAAATTTTTAGCCAAAAATGACCAAAATACCCCTACCCCCAAAATTTTATCGGGAGTCAAAATAGATCACCAGAAGTTGGAATTGATCGATTTGACAGAGAAAGACCAAAATACCCCTACCCCCAAAATTTTATCGGGAGTCAAAATAGATCACCGGAAGTTGGAATTGATCGATTTGACAGAGAAATTAATGTTATAAAGCTGAATTACAAGTAAATTAATCCCATTGTGGATTTTAGTGAACTTCTCTGTCGAAAATCGAATGAGATCTAACTTGCTGTTATAAGTATCAGAAAGGATACTATCAACACATAGATGATCAGTTCATTGATTTGAATGTATATTGAGGAGATAGAAATAAATGTCGAAATGACAAAAATGCCCCTATATTGGGCGATGTTCGGAATAGTGTTAAAACCGAGCTCAATTGGAATCCATTGATAGTAATGGAATTATTAATGGCATAGAAGATGTCATATGAATCTAACGATCCCTGTTACTGATTCCACTAACACTTAGATTACGGATGCGAAAGAAAAACCCCGAGTGGATTGTGGGTCATAGGGGATAACCGTACGATTGAGTGAGGCGGCCAGGGCCCCTCCACGAGTGGACTTTGGGCCATAGTAGTAAATCCTGGGCTTTACAATAAAACAATCCGTAAGGGACTAAGTGCCACGTCTGTGTGACGGGGGCCATCTCTAGAACCCAGAGCAGACAGTACGTATGAGTAAGATACTGGGGTGGTAAATCCCTGGTTAACGGAGATCCAGGCACTCCCGGTCCTTACAATAAAACGAGTACGGATGAGTGGTGCGGCTCGGGCCCCTCCGGCTTGAGACCGGCAAATCCGAGGCATCACAATAAAACGTGTATAGGCGGACGGCGGACAGGCCGGGGCCTTATATGATGCGATCCAAAGAGTGTAGTGGAATGTCATCAGATGATTGACCCGGTTATTGGCTGTAAGGGTCGAAAAAAGAAAAAAAAATTAAGAGTGTGCTGAACGGGATCGTTGAATACTATGAAGAGTGAGATGATTACAGGAATTGACTGATGAGGTGAACAGTATCGATAATGAAATACATACTGGTGTGGTTACTTATGGTTCTATACGTTTTATTATTTTGAGGTATCAAACTGATAATCGTATATAGAACCGACATATCTTGAAATATGTGCTACAGAATGAAGTACTGTGTGGAGTACTGTAAGTTAGAAAATAATTATAAGAATAGTGAAGTGATAAAAAGAAGATGACAGGTAACCTAAATTCTTCAGGACCCTTGAGACAGAACTGTGATGGGCGACTCAATGATGGGCGACCCGTAGTGGATTATGTGTTATGAGATATAGGCGAACTTTGTCATCCCCGACTCACTAGTAAGGGTAAACCTGGGCGAAAGGAATCGTCTAGGGAATGCTCGCCAACGGTCGATTCGAACAGGCGAGACTCTTACAAGAAGCTTAGTGATAACACGAGTGTAAAGAACTAGGTACGTAAGGGTGCCAAGGTTCAAACCTTGTGGAGAGTATACTCGAGGGAACAAAGCCTGAATTTAGTAAATGGAAATGGTTTTAAAGTGAATAACTGAATTGAAACGAGTAGCTGTAAAGTGTGTTGATAAACATTGTACTTGATACAGCTTACCAGAATGAGATTCGTAACGCTGTAAAGTATGACTAAGTAATGAAATCAAGGTAGAGTATGTATCAAAATGATTTGAACATTGAATGTCTCTGCCTTGAGAATACACTGTGAAATGATGGGACACAATGATGAAGGTCCAAAATGATAAAAGAAGTGTGGTTAAAGAAACTATCGGATCAGAATCCCGATAAATTCCAGAGTAACATAGATTGAGAAATCAGGTGAATGTTGACTCGATTGTGGATATGAAACTTATTCTTAAGCTTGTATCGAAAAATATAGAAGAAATCCAACAAGCTCAAGAAAATAATTTTTGGAAAATATTATGGATGATGAAATTCACAAGTATCGATGTAAAGGAAGGAAATACAAACGATATGATTTGAGGATGAATTAAATGATGTATTAAAATTTTGGTTATACACTAAAATTCTTATGAAGAACAAATAAATATTATATGGAAGTGATGCCTTAAATATGATTTAATCGGAGACGTATAAGGAGCTTATAAGAACAATCTTTGTAAAAGGCATAATCAGATGAAAAGTTGAAGAACGATGGTCACAAGATGATAAGAAATGTATGATTAAAGAAAATATCAGATTTGATTTTCGATAGAACTTCCAGAGTTATATAAATTAGAGGAATCGAGATAACATTGACTCGACTTTGAATATGAAGTTAAATTCTAAGTTTATATCAGAGGATGTAGAAAGAATCCGAAAAGTTTAAGAAAATAACTCTGAAAATGGTGTGAATAATGAAATTCACGTGTAAAGGTCTGAATGACGAAAATACAGATAATGTCAAATTGAGAATAATGGAATTATCTGTATAAGTGTAAATGAGAGAAATACAAATGATATTGAGATGTAGATGAATTAAAAATGATGTATTAATTTCCTACCATTGATAAAGTTTTGGTGAAGAACAAGTATCCATCTACATGAAAATAGACGCTTTCTTGATCTGATTTGAGATATGTGAGGAACTAATAAGACTAGCCTCAGTATAAAGCGTCATTAGATAAAAGATTGAAGATTGATGTCCATAAGATAATAATTCGAACTCGGAGTGAATTTTACAAGTTCCTATTGAAGTTACAAGGGTAATGAGTTGCCTTGTAAAGTATATAAGTCTAAAGAATGAGGCATCCTTATAAGAGAAAATTGCTAAAGTACTGATAGAGTCTAAAGTATAAATGGAACATGAGTAGCATTGTAATATAATCCTTAAACTCTTAAAGGCTGTGGAATTGTGCTAAGATTAACAACTAAGAAATTTGGCTAGACAGTATCTCCTCTTGAGATATATGATCTTGAGACGACAGGGTGACAGTGAACCTGTCTATGATATAAAATAATGATTGAGATACGAAAGTAATGAGTCTAGCTAAATACTATTGCCAGCTTATAAAAGAGTGATGAGACTGGCTGCCCTATAGACGAGATCTAATTAAAGAAATTAAAGTCGGCAGATGGATAAGTGTAAAGAGTAGATGGTATGCGAGATTTTAAAAGATCTTAGCTGTATAGTACCATACCAATCGAGAAAACCGACAAAAAAAAGGGAATGAGAGTAAAAATATGAAAACGAAAATGAAAGTGAGATAAGGAAATAAATTGCATGACGAGAAGGGAACATTAATATGAAACAGTTCCCGCAGTTAAGACTGAAAGTGAATGGTGTTGGTTATCACATAACTGTGGCAAGATGTAAAATCAAAGCCAGAACTGATAAGTGAAAGTAATGATACCCCAAGGAGTAAGATAATTGATATGTTCACTGCCAGTATGCAAAGAGAAATGTTTGAATATATAGCCACCTCGAAATGATAGAGATGGTGGAATTGTATAGATAATGTGGTGCTTAAATGGATAATTCGAGGATTCAATCACAGAATTTAAATTATGGAAAGAGTATATTCCTGTGTATATTCTAAAATTTAAATGATATTGAATATACCATAAGCGTAAGAGATATAATGACCATACTACATGAAAAGAGACATGGACAGAAAATGATTGTCTCATGATCTATTACTGTAAGAGATAATTAACAGTAAAATTTGCAATGATATACAGCCTTGATGGAATAAGTGTGAAAATGAACATTGTGGATAATAAATCCAAAAGAGAAATGATGATATGGAAGTGATTAAAGACTGATGATCTAAATAGAATCATTTTCCATTATCAGACTTTTAGATTCTCTAGTGCCTTAGTCGAAGTATAAGTGTTAAACGGTGTGAATGCGTATGTACAGTTTCCAGTGAGCCTTACATGTGATGGGAGTCTCTGTGTTGCCATATGCTAACGAGAGATAGCAAAAGGCTTTGAGATCCCAAGTGTATTGATAGCACCGCTCCATACTGATATATATTTATATATATGAGCGGGAGATGTAAACGCTCCATGTTATTGAGGGAGCGTGTGCATGAGATGTGAAAGCTACTGGGACACTTACAGATAATTGATCTATATGAGTACATGATAGTACCGTATTTTGTCGATTCGGCACTAAGTGAGAAGAATGGATGATAAACAGCATAGATCGGCTGTAATATGAAAAAGATTGAGTATGGACTCTTATATGAAAAGAATAAAAGGGAATAACTCCCGATTTGAGAAAAGAACTTACGGGAGTATAGACATATACGATGAAAGACAGCATGTAGTGGTCTAAAGCACTCTTGATGTTGAAAGTGTACTGGCAGTACTACTTGGAGGATGAACTAGAGATCAGAAGTCTTAAGTATACGGCATACCACCTTTGGACTTAAGTTAAATCCGGAGGACCGAATTTCTTAAGGTGGGGAGGATGTGTAACCGTAAATTTTTCCATTTATTGGGAATTAGAAATATTGAAAATAAATATTAGAGAAATTAAATAAGGGGAAATAAATAAAATTTGCGAGAAACGGGATATTGGTGAAAATCCTGAGAAATGAGGAAGTGATGAATAAGGAAATTCGTGTGAAGGAAATTAAATGAAAATAAAGATAAAAATAATAGAGAGGAAAAGAATTAAATTGGATAAATTAAAATCCAAATCTAATTAAGAAAATAAAAGAATAAAATGAAATATATTTATATAATTACAAATTATATAAATGTATTTTATATAAACACATATGTATTTAAAAATACTATATAATATATTTTAATATACGTTGGTATATATATATATATATAGAAATATATACTATTTCATGAATTTAAATAATACATATGTATATAAACATAATATTTCATGTATATATAAATATATACATATATATATAGATACATATAGAAGAAAGGTAAATGTGATTTTATATTAAAGTTTATATGTATAAATATTTTATTATAGCATTTATATAATTTATATATATATAAATGTTACTTAATTTTAAGTATATATATAAATATACACATATATACTAGACATGTATTTTGTGATGTACAATATGTATTTTGTATATAATATATATTGTATAATATTATGTATGAAATAATGTATGAATAACATATAATATATATTATATGTATAAAACATATGGTATAATATATAGTATATAGTATACTAAAAATAGAAAGAAGACAAATAACCAAAAGAGGAAATAAAACAGAAAACCAAAGAAAAGGAAAAAAGGAGAAATCGGGGAGGAAATCCCGACCCTCCCCGGGCGTACCGCCGGTGGCGGAGGTGCCACCGCCGGTGAGGGAGAATGGAGAGGATGTCGTCGCCGACCAAAGGAGAAGTCAAGGAAACCACCGGCGGCGGAAGAAAGAGAGAAACGGAGGCAGAAAACGCGGCGGAAGCCGCGGAAAGAGAAAACCGGATCTGGCGGTGCCGGCCGATCCAGGCGCCGCCACTACCACCGAAGCTTCACCCGAGGGAGAGGAAGCCGATGGAGGCCATCGGAGGTGCAATGGACGGCGGAGGAACGCCGGCGAAGAGGAAGAAGAAACCGAGGCAAAACCGCCTCGATTCGCTGCCGTGCCGCCGATCCAGGGCAAACGGAGGGCACTGGCAAGTTCGTCGTGCAGCCGGCCAGCTGAGGGACGCCTGAACCGCCGGAGAACCGGCGAGGAAAGGAGCTGGACCGGTCTGAACCGGTCTGACCGGGAAAGGAAGAAGAAAAAAAGAAAAGAAAAAAGAAAAAAAAGAAAAAGAAAAAGAAAAAGAAAAGAAAGAAAGAAAAGAAAAAGAGGAAAAAGGAAGAAAAAGGAAGAAAAAGAGGAAAAAGGAGAATTTCGGGAATTCGGAAAATTCTCGGAAATTCGACAACCCGGACATTCACGAAAATTCGGTAAGAAATTCCCCGGAAATTTAAATTCAGAAAAATTAAATAAATTATGAAAAAAATTCTAAAAATTAGAATTTTAATTCTAGAAATTATTTTCAGCAATCGAGATAAGGAATCAGGAGAAATGGAGTGCGGGCGCGATCGATAAGCGGAAGTTGCCGACCCGGAAAAAGGTAAGGGATGCATGTGCAGCACTGTAAGGATACCCAGTCTGCATATTTTAAATTGAAATATTTTATGCAATTATTTTATGAAAATTATTATGATGCATGATTTGCTGAAAATAATTTGGGAAGAAGTACTGGCTGAAAGATTTTAAACTGTATTTTTCCGTGCAGGAGGTTAGTAAATCGGCAGCCGTTATGCTGCCGAAAATTTTAGAAAAAACTTTATAAAATCATATTAAATGATTTTATTTCCGAATTTCGATAGTAAATCACGAAACATGAGGAAGTTTCTAAATTTCATAAAACATGAATATAATGAGATGGAACTTTAGAATATTCATGTATTCGAGAATGATGATAATGAAATCATCGAAAATTCTCGGAATAGATAAATTACACGAATTACGAGATGAAAGATGAAGTGAAATATAGTGAATATTCTTATGAATATTTTTATAAATATTCACTAAAGGATTTTAAACCTTATGGTTTTAAATTATGGAATTTTATATTTATATAAATTCCATATAAGTTTATTTTATGATGAAAATACGGTTTTGAGACTGGTTGGCATTCCTATCATGCTGATGCATGATATGTGACCTGTTTAGTCCCGGTCGACGCCTAAATCAGTGATCCACCGAGGACAATATAGGTTATGGGTATAGATTTGACCGGCGTATTCTCTTACCCTCCGAGGTTTACAGTATGATAAGATTGATGTCTATCTTAGACTCCATAAATGATTGGTGATATGTTAAAAAGGAAAGTATTTTACATAAGATGGAATATGCCAACCGGAAAATGTGATACATGATGGGTAACATATGAAAAGAACATGTTTTATATAATATGATAAGAGAATCAATTGAATTATAGCAATTTTTACAAAATGCTCATTTAGGTACTGATTATAGTACCGTGAGATGATTCTCATAAGACATGAGATACAAACATGTAATATGTTTTCAAAAAGGAAGAAATGATAATTCTAATATTCTTTCTATGGTCTTAAATGGAATATGAGATCATAAGTACTACATGAGATCTGATAAGACAGTGGAAAGTACATATGGCGTAAAGGCCAAACCGAGCAAAGACTCGATGACTTTACCGTGTGAGCCACCTCTAGAATCCTTTGGGAACTAAGTGCTGCACGTGTTCTGATGTGTTAGTAAAGGCCAAACCGAGCAGAGACTCGATGACTTTACCGTGTGAGCCACCTCTAGAATCCTTTGGGAACTAAGTGCTGCACGTGTTCTGATGTATTAGTAAAGGCCAAACCGAGCAAAGACTCGATGACTTTACCGTGTGAGCCACCTCTAGAATCCTTTGGGAACTAAGTGCTGCATGTGTTCTGATGTGTTAGTAAAGGCCAAACCGAGCAGAGACTCGATGGCTTTACCGTGTGAGCCACCTCTAGAATCCTTTGGGAACTAAGTGCTGCACGTGTTCTGATGTATTAGTAAAGGCCAAACCGAGCAAAGACTCGATGACTTTACCGTGTGAGCCACCTCTAGAATCCTTTGGGAACTAAGTACTGCACGTGTTCTGAGGTGTTAGTAAAGGTCTAAGTTCTGATGGGGATGCGACAAATGTCGAAGGATGAAATAGATCTTGTGCACATGACATATGATGTGTGTGATATAACGGATTTTGTTTATATATGCCACTCAAACATGTGCTACTTGAATGTTCGTCTCGTTCACACTTAATCATACTGATAAAAAGAATGATGCCTTGTGAACTTAAGAATGGAATAGATTTTAATAGCTTATTTTGCTTTTTAAAGGACGGTACTAATTAAGAGAGTACATTAGAACATGAAATGAATTTTAAAGAAATAAAATGATGATTTAACTAACATTCTTTTCAAGGAATATACGAATATTAATTATTTTATAGATATGCTTTATTTCATAGAAGTATTAATTTGAAAAGAATATGAAAAAGGTTATGAAAGATTGAAAAGGAAAAAGGATTTATTAATTCAAAACAAAATGAAAATTTCTCTCTACAGTTGCTTCTAGGTTCCGTAACAAGTATGGTATTCTAAAATACCTACCTTACTCCATTCGAATCCCTAGCCGACTGTAGTATCTTTCCTACATGCGAGCTTAGAGCCCATAGGAAAAAAAAAATGAAAAAGATTTTTCAGCATATAGGAAGCTGAGTATCAAGTGAGGCATATAATTCTCTTACTGAGCCGTGGTTTTGCTCACCCCTTAATTTTCAACATTTCAGGTTTTGATGAATGTGAGTTCAGTGGATTGTGGATCCTGGCTGTACACGAAGGACAATGTGTCAGACCGACTGATTATTTGAGGTATGATCATTTATTCTCTGTATTTAGAAACGTCAACAGTACTACTTATCCGATTAATTACGATAGGGGATGTGTATAATATAAACAATACTATTTAAATTTTTTTACAGTCAGTACAAGGGAAGCATCGCAGACAGCCCAACCGGTTAAGTTGTGTACAATAGGGTAAGAAATGTGGTCACGGATCGTGACATGTTGACCATTGCTGAAACCTAAAAAATGTCCAAAATCGGTCTTCAAACCCTCTTAAACCCAAATTCAAGATTAATTTATCTGTTTTCTTTTTTTTTTTGGTGGGGGAGGGGGGTGGGGAGGGGGTTGAAATTGTGGCAATGGGATCGTTAGTTTTATTTTAAATTGCAAAACTATTTTGAATCCAATCCAAATACTACTGACCAATTTTTTCTTTTTTTTTGTTTTTTTAATATTACTCCTGGTAAAAAAATCATTCTAATCAAATCCTAAAACTAATTTATCAATGATTAAAAATGTTTTTAGATATTTTTTAAATATTTAAAAAAATTACGTATTCTTAAAATATTTTTACATATGTTGAAATTAAAGAAAAAGAAATAAGGCTGACATGGTGGGCAAATGATATGGCATTTATTGTCATGTGTTGAACTCTGATTGGGCAGTCAATGCCACGTCACCTTTTCTCAAACAGCGTTAATCTTGAGTACTAAAATGTGTGACGGAAGTAAAGTTCATATACTAAAGTGATAACAAAAATTCTTTAAGTACCAAAGTGATAAAAGTGGTTTGTTCATGGGCTAAATTATATATTAACCCTTTGTAGAGCTTTGTACATATAGTTATTCGAATGCCTTATTATAGGTATTCAAATGCTCAAGAGTAAGACTAATTTCTAACTAAGAAAAAAAAGGTATTTGACCAATGTCTGTTGGGCTGAGTGGAAGGAGCTCATTACCCCTTAAGCAAGGTCTCGAGTTCGAGTCTTGTGAATGGAGAAAACAGCATTGGGAGAGCTCCCCTTGTATCGAGTCCGACCGTATCTTGACTCCGGATTAGTCGGGATCCAAAGTGGTTTCTAGATACCGGGAGGTTTTAGACAAAAAAAAAGGGTATTTGAATGTCTTATTATAAGTATTCAAATGCTTAGTATTAGTTTTTTTTTTTTTGTTCTAGATCCATACTAATTACTCTTTGGAAGAAATGTACATATGTTTATATTACGATGTACATATAATCATCATGAAATGATATATTATAGAGTTTTGTATCTTTAGGTATTCGAATGCTTTTTTTTTTTATCAAAACCCCTCGATATCGAAAGCTACTTTGGGTTTAAACTAATTCGGAGTCGAGTTATGATCAAACCCAAAACAGAAAAAGCTCTCTCGATGTTGTTTTTTTCCATTTACAAGACTTGAACTCAAAACTTTATTTAAGGGACAGTGAGTTTCTTTCACTCAGCCCAACAGACATTGGTCTGATATTCGAATGCTCTAGATTAATTCTCACAAACAAAAGACTTGTCATTCTTCTCATTGTTTAATTATAGGTGAAATGATCATCCTCATTTTTTTTCCTACTAATTTGAGAAATTTTCATTTCCTTTGTGGTAATCAAAATAGAAGTCCGCACCAAACCCAAAAATTGTTGTTCCATAGCATTGTTTCGGAAATTTCTCCATGAATTTTCAGATTAAATATATATATACACACACACACACACACATACATGCACACAATCTTTTGCAGGCATTATGCGTTGGATAAAATGATCAGCAAGTGACAGGACTATAACAGTAAAAATTTTCCACTATTTGCAATACCAGAAAAGATAAACTGTCTTCCTAAGTTACTGTCTAAAATGCTAATGCATAATGTGTAGCCTAAACAACTCTCTTTTACACACTGCAACAGAGTATGTACAAAACCTCTCAGAACAAGGTAAAAACATCTACATATGAAGCAACTTCCAAGTTGGGCATGAAGGTTGTTCCTCTAAACCTGAACTCCAATCCTTTGAGCAACCTGCATCAGCAGAATCGGTCACGTAAGATCTAAAGATACACTGGCCAAAAAAGATTCTGAAGCAGGGAAGGCGGGTGTTAAAATTCAATAATTTAATTTGTAAACTTCGATTACAATGAGTTAAGTGACCACAGTTAAAACATATAATGTGGAAAGATGAACATATAAACAGTACAAATATCCCGAAAAACATTGGTTAGATATGTCATATTCTGGTCCAATTGGAAATGTTAATCCAATTGTCCTGAAACTTCAGTCATACATATGGAAACAGATTCAAGGTGGCTTAGATTTGCTACAATAAGTCAACAAAGCAAAAAGTCCATGCCGAACCTGAACTGAGTTGTGTGTGTGTGAGCGCATGTGTAGAAGTAACGGCAGGAGAAGGAATAGGGGCAACATGTTTCCGTTAAGTTGCAAAAGATGCTTATTTACAGCTCCACTTGAATAGTTATTCACTTCTTAACCATGTTCATACTTAGACAAATATATATCTTACCCTTTTTTTAATGAAATGTTAAAAAAAAATATGGCGAACAGAATTTCAATCAACTTTCATCTCCCATGTGTACTTTGTTCCTTAGCCCTTCCTTTTCCAAATTAAAAGATTTAGGCATACCTCTTTAAACGAGTAAACATCACTTCCCCAGAGCCAAGCATCACAACCTGCATCTCTGGCACCCCATATATCATTCCTGCGGTCATCTCCTACATGAACAGCATCCTCAGGTTCTATGCCCAACAGCTCACAAGCTTTTAGAAATATTGTTGGATTTGGCTTCTCTGCTGCAACCTGGGAAGAAGAGAGAATGTTCGATAAATAAAAGAGAGATAAGAAATTTATAACCAAGCAAATTGGCAACATATCAATATAAATATAAATATTTGTTCATTAGTACAAGCTATCACAATTGCAAAGAGAAGTAGATAAATATGAAACATCTTTACACCTGGAATGGTTCTACTATTAAAAACATCTAAACCATCATGAGAATGGAACAAGATGCCAAAAAATTTAACAATGTTGAATTCTCGAGAGAGTAAATTAGAATACATTTTAAATAGTAAGTGTATTTGATTTTATTGAGCATATCATTTTACTTTCCTGTAATACAACAACTTGCAAGATAAATCACAAGAGCTGAATGGAAATTTAACATTTTTTGTTTAAAATATTGAATCAATTAAATCAAACAGATATGAGAAATAAGAATAGACACAAGGTTCCAGATTTCAACTGTGAAGAATCTAAAAAACAAATGAAGATCGAGAGAGAACCCACTTCAGCTGACACTGCCACAGCATCGAACCAATGATCACAATTCAGAGCCTTCAAGACAGGTCTTAACCTTGTGTCAAAATTTGACACAACAGCCACCTTTACACCAGCTTTTCTAAGAGCCTTGAATACTTTTTCAGCCTCAGGATCACAGATATGCCAAGCCTTTAGAAAAGCAATGGTAAACAGTCATAAACCAACCATTACACTCGCAAATAATAGACAGTAAACACTTAACAACCCTACCTTGTCAGTTGTATAGTAGTTATAAACTTCTTCAAAGTACTGAGAATCTGAGCAGCCAGTGGAAGAACTGACAATATATTGCCAGAAGGGTCTACCATCATTCACATATCTGCAGTAAAACACACAAAATGCTCAAATTACAACCAAGAGGAAAAGATATTCTCGCATAGCAGTAAGCCGGCAAACTTTAAATCAACTTATTCATATTAATTTAATTCAAATTAGTTCCGTGTCATCTGGAGTGAAGGGATTAAGCTATATTTGAACATGCACATTCCCAAGGCCATGATAAGAAATCAAACAAGTAAATTGCACCACAGCCATGATTTCTGTGAAACTTTTCATTTTCATCCATGACCAACTCAAATTTTGGATACACGGCATCTTAAAATTGTTCCAAATTCATCCATTCCTTTCAGCCGTCGCTAAAATATGATAGGAATTTGCCACCTCATCGTCACGCTGACGTCCACAAGACAGAAAAAGGTGGGTCTTTTTCATTTTGGGTTACAAATTGTGCCACATGGATGTCAATATGTCACTGACATAAGCTTGTATAAATGTTCAAATCCATCCATTTATTTTACTTTTACAGTAGGAAGTTTCACTGTGTTTTTGAGATGTGAATTATTTACAAATGTCACTTGTACACAACTCGACAACATCTTGATCACGTGCCACCTTCACCTTTATTACAATACAAAGGTCTCCTTTATTCGCAAAATGTTATTCCCAGTCCCAGATTTGGTTTTACATATACAGTTTATAACAGTCATGTCAAGGTTTCATGACCAAATAAATTGATTAAATGTTGGATAAGGAAACATGAGGAAGAGACTTTAAAAAATCTGATCTTAAATTTGACGCAAAAACCACATTTTCCAGCTCTGAATTATTTATGAATGTCACTGAAAAGCAAGCTTAAAAAGGTATTGATCCCCATACTACCATTGCATTGATTATAATACAAAAGTTTGCTTCATTACCAAACTGTTCAACCCAGATTTCATTTTTAATTTACGGTTTAGGACAAAGTGAGATTTAACATCCCATGACCAAAACCATTGATACATATTTCCTTATCCAACACAAATCAACTCTCTCAAATTCATCTTTCCAAACGCAGCAAGAAGGAATTTACAAAATTCGATATAGCAGATGATGCAACATAAACAGCATGCTTTAAAGCTATGAATCATTTGTGCATATCACTCAGAAACAAACTTCAAAATTTCAGCTTAGTTTGGATCCCCAGCCAGCAGTGGTGCTGCGGATCCAGTGCGGTTAAAGGACAAAAATTTGAAGAATAAAATTACCATTTTGCCCTTCCTTTTAATTTTTTTTTATTATTTTATTAAAAAACATATATCTTTAATGGTCATTTTACATTTTTAAATCTCAGCGAATCAATCACACCGTCCATCCAAACTAGCCCTTAATGGCACACGACCTTCACCTCTTCTACTGTAGAAATATTTCTTTCCTAACTGAATTCATCCACCCAGATTACATCTTCCACTTTATAGTACCCATTCACGTGACTTGTTAATTACATATAATTAAGAGGAATATTTAGGATGAGACTTTACAAAATCTGGGATCACAAATGATGCAACAAGTAAGAACTTAAGAAAGATGTTAATTCACGAAACTGGTTTTAGATTAGTTATTCCAAGTTTAGGTCACATGACTTATGGATGCAAGTATAGTAGAAAAGGGAAACACAAACAGTATACTTTGGCCCCCAATAAGACTCCATAACAGAAAGCAACACAGTGGCATGACAAAGGAAATCAAACAAATGAACCCAACCCAAAGAAAACGGAATTAATAAAGGAAGAATACCTGAGACGGGATCTACCCAAAGGCTGAGCATAAGCCCTTCTGTATCTGTTCAATATCTCAGCTTCAGAGTACTCCACCCCATATTTCTCCCCTATCTCTCTATATATCTACAGCCAAAACAAATTAAACCAAAATATGTAAATTTTCAAGTTCAAATTTCTACAAACACCGGAGGCAGAGCGTTAATTGACAGAGATTGAATTTGCAAACCGAAAAGAAACATAAAACATACTTATATTGGCATGCATAGATATGCTCTGCAATAAACTAAGGTAATGTGAAAAGTAAGCAGAAGAGAAAGACCTTAGCCATGGGCTGAGAGGGAGCCAGGAGGGTGCCGGCAGCGTCAACAAGAAGAGCCTTGTGAGTGATCTTTCCATAAAGAGACCGCCTGTAATCCTCATAGTCTTTCAATCCCAGTACTTCCAATCCCATTGGCTCTCTCTGAGGCGCCACTGCTGCGGCAGCGGAAGATGAGGAGAAGCGGCAGTAAAATGGATCCGGCCGTATGGAGCTATTGAAGTTGAAGGCGCTGGACCCCGGCCTTAGAGTCCGGGTTAAGAACCTATACAACTTGGTTCGAGTTGTTGCCATTAGCGCCATTTTTTGAGCTTCATTTAACTTCCCTCTGCTTTGTTTTTTGATCTCGTAACCGAGTTCCTGCGACCTCGAAATAGACGAAGAAACTCAGTAATTGAAGTCCTTAAAATGCATCTGTGTTTCAATGATGTTACTATTCTACCCTTCTGTAACTTTATCTTCGTCCTTCTCTTGCAATAAACTAAAATAGATTATTTTCTAAATTTTCTAATTCTCGAGGGCTGCACATGGGGATTGTTGTTTGAATTTTTTTTATTTTATTTCTTCGTAGCGAGGTACAAATTTTAAATTTTACATTTAATTTTTAAAGAAAGATACTAAATGTTAGGTCAGTTTTGATGGTTAATTTTGTTACATTTACTAAAATTTTCACTTAGTAGCAATTAAGGTTTAAATTTTGAAAATCAAAATAGAATGCGTTTAAATTAGTATTTATATATGATGTATTGATTTTGTATAATCTTTAAACATTATCGGTGTACCATAAATTGATATTTTATTAATGAGTAAATTATAAAAATGTTCTTAGTTTCCTCATAAGGGCTTTAGAATTTTTTTTAATCTGTTTATTAATGTGATGGATGAAGATTATATAGTATTAGTACATCACATATAAACTTTTAAATAAATATAATATTTCCAAAATCTATCACATGAATTCATTTTCAAAAACAAATTAAATAAAAAGAACTTTTTTTTAATTTTTTGGATAATTATAATACCATTTTACAAAATAAAAATAAATAATCTATATTTTCTTGTATGGGATTAAAATTATGAAATATTAATTCATTGCAATTATTCTCTTAACAAATCTTGAAAATAAATGAATAAAATCTAATATCATGATAATTAAAATAGTATTTTTTTAATAATTTTTGTGTAAACTACAGTTATTCTCATATATTTTAACAGTCTGAGACTAATCTTGCTTGGGGCTTCATTACAGTTAAAACTCTTCACCTCTTCCCAAAGGTGTATTTAGTGGGGATCGAACCCGAGAGCTTTTCTCACAAACTCAGCCTACGTTGCTAACTGATCCACAATCTCTCCAAGGGTGTATTTTTTTAACATTTTAATCTAATTCAAAAGTAAATAATTTTTTTTAAATTATAAGTCAATAAAAAAAGGGACATATGAATATTTTCTTTATTTTAAAATATTTATTATATCAAAATACCAATTCATAATCCAAATTTAAGACAATAAATATAAATGATTTATTTTATATTTATAATAAATTAAAAAATTATATGAATATTATCTATTCCCTAAAATTCTAATTAAGTGCTTGAGTTCTATCATTACACTGTGACTAATTAATAATTGGAAAGAAGAAAGAGACAGCACATATATTTACGTGTGATTCATAAGCTCAGATAAGATAACACAAAAAAATAAACATGATAATTTTAAACACGATATAATTACACAATGTAAAAATGATACGAATATAAAACAAGATATGACACGAATTAAAATTAAGTAAAAATTATATATTAATATTGTACAAGCTAAAAATAAGCTAAAAATAAGATTTTATATTTTTCGTATCAATATGAATTTTGATACGAAATTTTCGTGTTTTACACAACACGAATATGATTTTACATTACATGAAAACAATTAAAAATTTGAATTACTAGATCTAACAAAAAAAATACAAGTTTTGAAAAAAAAAATCTTCCTAATATGCTAATTGAATAATAATTGATCAATCATTCTACCATTATTTAAGGGTAATCAACCAATGAAATAAGCAAAAGAAGATTAGGCTCCATTTATCTTATCAACTCAAGTATCAATCAATCAGTAAATTACACCAACAAGTGGTTGGAAGAAGTGGAAAGTGGACTTCTTCCCCAGGTACTTGGACAGGGTTCGAGTCCTGGAGTCCTCACTGTTGGGAGAGCTTTACCGTTTACCACTCCCGGCCCGAACAGGATTAGTCTCAGACCGTAAAACGGATGAGGATACCTGTGGTTACACCAAAAAAAAAAAATCAATCAGTAAATTACAAAAGAAAAAAAAATATGTTGTCTGCCGCCCCTTCGTAAATAAATTGTGAACAGAGAGGGCGTTTTGGTCAATTAGCTAAATACAACTCACCCAGCTGTCATACAGAAACATGCGAAACCGTTGACGTGGCGGGTGACAGAATAGGGCTAAGATCCACGTCATCGCAGTCGGAAATCTCAAGCATCAACCTCATCGCAGCCCCGATTTTACGACACATGACGTGGGCCCCATGCTTTTCACACCCTCTGGCGTCGGGCTCGCTCAACCATTGGACAGTATAAAGATGTAAATAAATTAAATTATTTGTGAGTTATTTGAAATTAATTAGGTGATTAAGTGAATTTGATTTATTTTTTTTTAATCAAATTTGAGTTTGAATTATTTGAATAATTAATCGAGTTAAGTTTAAATTTTTTTATACTCAATTCAAGTGACTTATAAGCTTAATCGAATTTTTTTATATATATTTTTAATATTTTATTATTAATTTACTATTTTATTTTATAATATATAGTTGAAAAATGATAAGTTAAGCTTAAAGAATCAAATTCAAACTTATCTAATCAATTTCAAGCTGTTCGAATATTTTATTAAGTTAAATTCAAATTTTAAAAATTGAACTAGATCGAAATTGAATTGAATTTTAAATTTTAAATTTTTAAATTTTTGAATTAAATCAAATTCAAATCTCATTCTAAATTGTTTCAAGTCAATTTTTTTTTATCAATCAACTCAATTTGATCTTACTCCTAAATCAGTCTCAGCCTCAGCCTCAGCCTCAACAAGTACTCCGCCTCAACTCGTATGGTATCTATGAAAGCTCTAGGCCATTTTCAGCCAGAAAAACAAACGCAGATAAACCCTCCGCCTAAATTGTTTTCTTCGTTTCTGGATATTTCTTTATTTTTTTTAATTTAATGCTTGCTGATGGGGACCAACAAAAGGTTGGGACTTGGGAGGAAAACACCAAATCAGAATCATCCTAACACAAAATTATTCGTCCAAAAGTATCATAGAAAATTCATTTGTTTTGTGCTAAATTATTTTAATTACTAGTGATAGTCACAATCCAACAAGATTACTCTTATTTTTATAGCTATAATCATCTTTCAGAATATTGTTTTCAATTGATGACAGCGGCTTATGAATGGTGATATAAAGAAAAAGTCGATGCTATTTTATTTTATTTTACCTTTTTAACTTTTGAGTTTTGGACACAGCATTTTCAGGATAAAAATGCCGTTATGCAGGGATGACGGGCAATGCCAATGGGCAACTGGTGTTCTGTTCTCCATTATCTTGGTAGTGAAGAAAGGAATTATTCACGTGCATGAGGTGCGGATGGTAACATTCCTCTTTTTTTAAGTGTAAATATACTGTTTTACGATCTGAAACTAATCTTGTTCAAGCTAATAATAATAAACGGTAATTTTTTTTCAACAGTGACAACTTTAGAATTTGAACCATGTCAAATGATGTTTGTATAATCCATATTTCATGTTTTATATGGTGGCAAGGGCTGGCGACTGAGCTCTGAGCTGCATAATTTTGTGAAAAATATTAATATGGAAATTAATTTGATTACTACAAAAACTGAAGAACAGATGAAGTACATATGAATTTAGGAGACGTTTGGTACAGTAGAATGTGTTTACATTTTTGGAACTTTAACGGGAGAAAAGCAAGTATTCCCACTTTTTGTATGCTGCATTTCTTTTTTCTTGGAATGTAGTTTTCTCGTGGGCATCACATTCCTATAACTATATTGTAAGCTGATTCTCATTAAGGAGATGATAAAGTTACTTTCTCACGCTGTGAGAAAGTAAAATTAAAATTTTGAGACAATATTATCTTTTAAATTTTAAGCACAAACTTAATATCTATATCTCATCTTCACTTCTTTTTATTTTTTTTTTGTTGTTTCTTTGATAGAAAATTTTTTTTTTCCCTTGAGTACGAAAAATATTGTTCGTTGTTTCTTAAATCTATTACATATATTATGAGTTATTATTCAATACACTGATAATAAAGTTTTTAAATGTTACAAGCGAGATTAAGATTATGATAAATACTTACTTTATTTATTTTATTTTTTAATATTTCAAGTTGAGTATATGTTATTATCATAATCACGCTTGTTAAGCTTAAAAACTCTACTAATAATATATTAGACAATCATTTATATTTTTTATATCATTTATATTTTATTTTCATTTTAATTAAAAAGCATAAATTTTAAAATTACCAATAAGAGTTACAGATATAATGCTTGTAAATATTTAGTGCAAATGTTTGATTGTTTTTTTTTTTAAGAGTAGGGCAAATGTTTGTTAATAATATGTATCATTAAAAGTATTAAAATTAACATAATTTTAATTTTATTTGATAATGGCAATTTTAAAAATTACTATTACATTTTCAATAAAATATTTAGTTTAGGCGTTTAGCAATCGTGCTAATGTTACTTTCTTAATATTTTGACCTATACTTTGTTATCTAAGATTTATATATGAAACACTGACAGGTCAGTGTATGATTTATATATACTGTTAATGTATCAGAAGTTAAAATTCATTAATAAATCTTTATAAGCAAATTGAAAAAAAAACTTATTTGTATTTATTTTTAAGGATTTTATATATATTTTTAATTTATTTATTGATGAAGCGTTAACCTTTGATCTATTAACGGTATATAAAGATTATATACTAACACTATTAAAGCATCATATATAAATTCTCTTACATATTCTAATCACTTTTATGTTATATTCTTAATAAATTAATATGCAACTATCGCTTTTTCGATTATAAGATTTTATTAGAATAAGAGATCTCAATTACCAAACGCACACGCACCCGGATGGAAGAGAAAGTAGTGAGAACGAGATTTTTTTTGTCGAAATTTTTCGACGTCTGAAAGTCATTTTAGGTCTCCATTAAGTCAAAATCAAATTATGATCAGACTCGAAATGGTGGGATCTCTCAATACTGTTTTTTTATTTACAAAACTTGAACTTTGAAACTTTCTTTTAAGTGAAAACGAGATTTGTTAAAGTCGAAGTCAATGAGTTAGGACCACCTGGGCATTTTGAGGATGGAAATGAAACGGAAGCTTAACCACAGATTCTGTATTATTGGTTTAAAAAGAAGAAAACGAGTGGGGGAAGAATGGGATCCACAATCCATCATCCGCGTCATCCCTTAAGAAAACAAATGGAAGCCATGCCATTAGGGATATCAAATCAAAATATTCAAAGAAAAGGATTAGGCAGACACGGCCACGACCGTCATTGTCTTTGATTCTCTTGAAACGTGAAATTCACGCTAATCCAAACGGCGATCTATAATGGGTTTGGATAGAATTTTGAGAATTTAAAAAATAGTAAATTAAAAATAATTGAAAATTTATCGATTTGAAATAATAATATTTGTAATTGTGTTATTTGAATAATTTTTTAAAAATTATTTATTAGACTTTGATTAAATAAAAAATAATTATAAAACAAAATGATATTAATATAAGACAAATAAAATTATAAAACAAAATATGCAATATAAGACAAATAAAATATGCAATATAGGTATCATTAAATTATTAATAATATTAAAAAGTATATTATATTTAAATAAAATGTATATATATTTTTTAGTTTATATTTAATAGTAGGTTGTGTATAATAAAGTAAAGACAGTTTTAGAGGAATTTTTCTTAAATTTTGAAAATTTTCAAACTTTTTTTATCAAATTAGGAAACTGGATTTTATAATTTAAATATCTTGATTGAAATGAATTCTTATATAGAAATCTCTCATTCAAATGGGTCCTTGGAGTGCATTTAGATAGAGACGTTTGAAAATTAAAAGCATTTCAAAATGAATACAATTTACCAATAAGGGTTGGCACAAGTGAGATTAAGGTTTGAATGTTAAGTGCAAATCACTTAGATTCGAATCCTCACTATCTCTCGTCGGTAACCAATCTGTAAATTTTGAAAAATTCATAGATAAAAGTTCAATGGATTTGTAATTAATCCTTGTAATGGGTTGGCAATTTACTCTAGCCTTGGAAATGGTTTCTTACTCCTAAACTTTTTATCACAACAAAAATAAGGCATTCTAAAATGCATTAATTTAAAATACTTGCATCTAGGCTTCGTTTAGTTCATTGAAAATGACTTTCGAAAAATAATTTCTGAAAAATGATTTCTAAAAATTGATTTTCTGAAAAAACTGATATTTTTTATTGTTTGGTTGATATGCTGAAAAATATTTTTTACTATTTGGTTGTTTTCTGAAAAGTTTATATTTCTATTAAAATAGTATTATTCACATAATTAACTAATCATAAATTAATAATATTCTGAAGCAATAATAATAATAATAATAATAATAATAATAATAATTCTCTTTTGTTAATTTTCTCATCAAACCCAAAGCCTTTTATTTCTTCTTCTCCAGAATTGATTGCATTTGACTTCTCATCCACTGTTTCTTCAACAATTGGCCAAACCCTCTTTTCATTTCCTTGTTCTTTCTTTCTCTTCAACAATTGGTCAAACCCCCTTTTTCGTTTCCTTGTTCTTTCTTTCTCACCAGAAAAGGGTAACTCTCATGTTCATCCCAGGCTCTAAATCCATAAAGCTCCTTTAAATTTCCTACTGCCTTTTCTATGTTTGTACATACATACATACATACATACATATATATATGTAATGTGATTTTTCTTTTGTGTTGGCTATGATGAGGTTAACTGGTGGAGGTGTTGCGTGTGCCTTTCAGATCACACTCAGGCCAACTAAGGGAATCGATATGACCACTAGTGTCTATAGTTGACTGCAAATACAAGAAGAACACTGATTTTGTCTCATTTTTTTCGACTTGGGTTTTTTTTAAATGGCTGATTTCTTTCTTGCATTTTTGGACGGTTGCATGTGTCTTTCTGTGAAAACTCTAGGTAGAATCTAGATTGATAATTTTTTAGGTGATCAGCGGCAAAAGCAATTGGATGCGTTAGGTTTGAAGATCGGTTGTTGGGTTTCAGCTTTTGGAGGGTTTTATTTCAGGGGTGGCTCTTAGATGGAGCTCTATAAAACATCTTCCCTTTTTCAAATGGGGAAGACAATTTCTAAAATTCACCTCTCTTTTTTCATTGACTCGTAACTTGTTTTCAGTTGATTTCAAGATTTTCAGTGAACCAAACATTGGAAAATAAGGAAAATATTTTTGGAAAATGAATTTGACGAACCAAATGGACCCTTAGATAATTGTCTTGTTGGATAAACATTTTTTGAAAAAAAATTTTTGAATACTAAAATTTGATGAAATAAAAAATGTTTATAAAAGAAAAATAATGATATTATAAAGAAGAAAAGGAAAAAAATTAAAAAAATACAATATGAGTATCATTAGATTTGTAAAATATATGGATATTACTAATAATATAAAAAGCAAAATATATGTTATACTAGTTTATATCCCGTACGATGCATAGATTAATTAATTTATTTTAAATGTTATTTATGGTTAGTCGTTACTCGAATCGCTTGGATGTCAAGGGTTCGAGTAGCGGCGGACGCGAATTGGGATTAATTCCCGATAAAACCCTGAGAGTGACCACTCAAGTGAGGAGGGCTCAGAGGGGACAATACGGATGAGTGATCCCAGTGACCGGCTCAATGGGGAGGAGGGCTGGGCATCACACTTTAAATGATGCTCAAATAAATTATTCTACTATTGCAAAGGAGTTCTTAGCAATTGTTTTTGCTTTAGAAAAGTTTCGCTCGTATTTGATTGGCTCTAAGGTGATTGTTTATTCTGACCATACTGCTCTTAAATATTTGTTTACAAAGAAGGATGCTAAACCTTGATTGATTAGGTGGATGTTACTTTTGCAAGAGTTTGACTTGACAATTAAGGATAAAAAGGGAAGTGAGAATGTAGTGCCTGATCACTTATCTCGACTTGCTGAAGTAACTAGGCCTGAAAAGTGTCATGGGGATGATGCTATTCTCATTAATGAAACTTTTCCTAATGAACGGTTATTCTCAGTGCATGGAAAAGAGCCTTGGCATGCTGATATTATGAATTATTTGGCTTATGGTATTTTTAATCCTGATTTAACTTCACAGGAAAAGAAGAGATTTTTGTCCACAGTGAAACATTATTTTTGGATGATCCATATCTATTCAAGCATTGCCCTGATCAGATCATTAGGTGTTGTGTCCCTGAAGGTAAGCAACACAATATTTTGAACCACTGTCATACATTGAATTGTGGAGGACATTATAGTGGTAAGAAAACAGCACTTAAGGTGTTGCAATCTGGATTCTTTTGGCCAACTTTGTTCAAGGATGCAAATTCATTTTGTTCAAGTGTGATAGATGTCAACAAACAAGTAATATAAGTAAGAGGAATAAGATGCCACTCACAGGTAACTTAGTAATTGAACTTTTTGATGTGTGGGGTATTGATTTCATGGGACCTTTTATTACATCTTTTGGACATAATTATATTCTTGTTGCTATTGATTATGTTTCTAAGTGGATTGAGGCAATAGCTACTAAGACTAATTATGGTAATTGTACATAGTTTTTTGAAAGACATGATTTTTACAAGATTTGGTACCCTGAGAGTTATTATTAGTGATAGGGGAACTCACTTTTGTAATAAAACTTTTGTAGCAGTATTGAAGAAGTATAACATCACCCATTGGGTAGCTATGTCTTATCACTCGCAGACTTCAGGACAAGTTAAAGTGAGTAATAGGCACATAAAGTCAATCTTGGAAAGGATGGTGAACACTAAAAGGAATGATTGGGTAGTGAAGTTAAATGATGCTCTATAGGCTTACATAACAGCTTACAAAAATCCAATTGGAATGAGCCCTTACCGGCTTGTTTTTGGAAAAGCATGCCATTTACCTGTAGAATTGGAGCATCGGGCTTATTGGGTGATCAAGCAGTTGAATTTGAATTTTGATATGGACAAAGCTTGTGAAGTTAGGAAGCTCTAATTGAATGAGTTAGATGAGATTCAAAATGAAGCCTATAAGAATGCAAAGATTTACAAGGAGAGAACAAGCTTTACCATGACAAAAACATTCTCCGGAAAGAGTTCAAACAAGGTATGAAAGTTTTACTTTATGATTCACGTTTGCTTCTCTTTCCAGGAAAGTTGCAGTCAAGGTGGTGTGGACCATTTTTGGTGAGGAAAGTGTTCCCTTATGGTGCAGTTGAGATTGAGAACATGAGAATAGGAGCTAGTTTCAAAGTGAGTGGGCATATATTGAAGCCATACTTGGAAGGCACTCCAAAAGGCTAGATAGTGGATTTTATTGACTTAAAGAAGCCTTAGACCAAGCATTCCGTCTTACCTAGACGTTAAATAAAGCTCTTGTTGGGAGGCAACCTAACTAGGTCTGATTTTTCATTCTTTTTATTTTTATTTTTTTTGTGTGCACATTCCTACTCTTTTATTAATCTTTGTTTTTGAACTTTGAGGACAAAGTTTGATTTAGGTTTGGGGGTTTGGTTTAGTTATGTCTGTTTAGTTTATTATTTTTAAAAAAATTAAAAAAATTTAAAAATATTAAAAAAATTTACTTGGATTTATGTTTTTCCTTTTCACTATGATTTTTCACTATCCTATGATGAATATAAGAGAATTTTACTATGGTTAAGTGATTGTGAGAAATGCATACTTAGGTAATTAAATAATTTGGTGTTAATTTTATTCACTTCATGATTGATGAACAATTGAGCACATAAGCCATACTCTTAAGAATTGTTGATACTTAGTTATTGATTATGTGAGCTTGTGAAATTAGTGATCATGCATGACACTCTAGAACTTGTTTTATTACACTCGAGACGAAATCATAGGCAATTGATTGACTTAGAGATGATTTAGGCATTCCTTGGAACGTTTGAGCCCTTCAAGCCTACCATGTTACAAATTATTCACCAGTATACCCCATTGAGCCTTATTGAAAGAATGGCATATGCAAAAGCATATGAATAGCCACCATTCGAATTTTCTTGTAATCTCATTAACCTTACCCAAATTAGCCTAAAAAACAATGAATGTACCCTTAAAGAGAGCTTTAATGCACATATCTATTGTTGAGGAAATGTAATTCAAGAAACATTTTTAAGCTAGAAATAAATGAAGACGTTGTTAAAAAAAAAGGGTTGTGTGGATCATGCCTTGACTCTATTGTGATAAGAAAAAAAAAGAGAAAAAAAAAAGAGTCTAAAATGTGGCATGGAAATTGTCATCCACAAACAAATATATGAAAAATATAGGTTTGAGGGTTATGGAGATTAGCATGTTAAGTTTCAAAAAAAAAGAAAAAGTAAAAAAAAAAGGGGGGGGGGGGGAGAGAAACTTAGTATGTGCTAAGCATTGTTAGCTCTCTTGTTTTGATTTTTACCTTCCCTTTCTTTGTTAACCAATACCTTAGCCAAACATTATAAGCTAATAAAGACCTATTGATCTAAGTTGATTTTATTGTCTACATTAGTGGAGATATGTAAGAAGAGCAAGCCTATGGAGTGCATGATATATATATAAAAAATTTTATTGAGATCACATCATTTATTCATAAGTTGCTTAATTTTAATTGAGTGTTGACAAGGAATTTGAGTTTGGCTAATCACACACACATCTGATATCATGATTTGAGTTAATCAACATTTGAATTATGAGATTATTGAGTTGTATTTTGAACAATTACCTGAATTATAGATGTGAGGTATTCTTGAGGCAATATGTGAAAATCAAGTGGAATTGAATTTACATAAATTTGAGTGAAAAATTTTAGGTGTCCTTGAGTTTTCACTTTGTTCTTAAAGGTCACAAACAAGTGCATTTTCTTTTAATTTTGCTCGAGGACTAGCAAAAATGTAGGTTTAGGGGTATTTGATAATAATATATGTGTTTTATTATTTTATTATTTATTACCACATTTATTGCTATATTCTTGTGTAAAATTAATTGTTTAATGTATCTTTTGAATTAATTTAGAGAAAATGATTTGGAATTAATTTTGGAAATTATGGCATGAAATGAAATAATAAATTTTGTAATTGGAATAAATTTTTGAAATATACATTGTTTGACTTTTTAAAGTTGTAATTAAATTCTGATTTGTTTTAAGGATTTTTAGGACCACAAGATTAAAATATAATAGAGGGTTGAGATTTATTTTTGGTTAAGAAGAAACCCTAGAAATCTTAAAGGAAAAATTATAAAAGGTGACAGGGGCGGCAGTAGCTAGAGAGATAGAAAAAAATTTAGAAAAACAAACAGAAAACAAAAAGGAAGAGAGGATCGGTACTGGGCTGTTTAGTGGGTATTTTCTTCTACTGTGTTTCTTTCTATTTTGCAAAGCAATTCCTTGAAACCAAAAGAAAAAGAAAAGAAAAGAACTGAAAATAGAGGGAGAGGCGGCAACTAAAAAGAAATAAGGAAGAACTGAAGTTGCTATGTTATTGTCTGCTGGAAAGTAACGTGTGAGGAGTAGAAGGCGAGACTGAGCAGAACCGAAGAACTGAGAGCTTTGGATTGAATAGAACCGCAAGCTGCTGTGTGTGTTGAAACGTGGAAGTTGTGCTACGTTTCTTGTTGGTTTATAGCAAGTGTTGGCGTGCCTTGGTTGAAGCAGCTGGAGCGGTGAGCTAGAGGAGGCAGAAGCAAGACATGTTGCTGCTGTCCACACGCCAACACCATCTCCTATTTGATGCTTTGCTGTTTGCTTTGCATACATATGCTTTGATTTAGTCAAACAAGGGGTTTTAAACTTATTTTATTACTTTAGTGGATTATATTTTTATTAGTTATTGTTTAATTGAAGCATGAATTCTCAAATTATTTTGGTGTTTTGTGTTAAATTAAACATGAACTAATTTTCTTGCTAGGAATTTGATTAAGCCTACTTGCATATTTTATGTCTTTATGATTAATTGATCAATTCTTATTTTTAGTATCATTCATTGTGATTAATTCAATCTTTTGATTTGTGTTATTGATTGGCCACCTTTAATATAAATTAATTGGTTGTTTGAGACATGGTAAGGGTACACATTATATGATAAGCCATGTATAGCTCTCTTGAATGATTGAATAAATATTTGATGCATACATCAAGCTAGAATATTTATTTGGTTCTTGTTAGATGTTCTTCTATTCTTAATGATTTTTAATCATTGGTTATGCTACACATCATAGATAATTTAATGATTAAAAATACTTGATTATAGCTGCCATCAAATAAAGTAATCAATCATATATTAGGAAGAATGAACCCTAGAATTGAGTTGACATTTTAGGATTGAAGATATAAAATTGCAATAAATTGGTGAAATCAAATTCCTAGGCTTTTCTTATTGGTTAATTTCTTGATTTTATTAGGTTAATTAATTTAATTAGTTAATTTAGTTATTAATTAGATACTTAGGTAATTTCTTTTATTTGACTTTTATAATTTTTAGGGCATAAGTAGTTAAATTTTAATTGAATAAATTTAGCAAATCTTTGTGGGATCGACTCTTGTATTTGCATGCTATACTATCTTGATTCGTGCACTTGTGAGAATATAACTTTTTGTTCATCACCCACATGCTTGTGGCTCAGTGCGTTTGCCACCACATTAGCTTTCCCTGGGTTGTGAGAACTCGTTATCTTATACTATAGTTGTACATCTAAATAAATTAATTATCAATAAAGAAATTATTGATAATATTTTGAGGAATTAAATATAAAAGAAATAGTGTCTTTTACATAGAAAATTTTAATTTTGATGATAAATATAAGTATGGAAACATATTACATAAAGGATGGAATAAATAATTAAATGAATGTTGGAAAATTCTGATTTGGAATAAATCAAAAAAATGGTGTGGCATGAAGAAACAAAGAAGATTAAATAGCTTGACTTGGAGAGTCAAATGAGGGGGACGGTATAAGAAGATAAAAGGCATATAATAGAAAAGGAAACATGACTTCGGTTTGGACAAGTGAATAATAGGAAAACAAGAGAATAAAATATGAAGTAACTAATAAAGGAAGACAAGGAAAGTCTTCCCACGTTTTTATTTGGTTGACAAAAGTGTTGATTATGTTAACCTTCTTTGCTCCACCGAAGACAAATAAAAATAGACAATAAGGGAACAAAAGCAAGGAAAAGGATAGAAAAATTTATTAGCTGCAAAAGTTGGCATAGAAGTCAAAGAACGTGGGACTGCAAACATGAAGAAAATTTGTAACAGAAAATGAAAGTGTAGTTTCGGCTTGGAGGACAAGAAGTATAAAACAAAAGAAATGAAATAGGAAATAGAGTAGGGCTTTTAATGAAGCTGGCAAAAAAAAAAGTCCAACAAATATATATTTTGTGCTATATAATTCTCTTCCCATCGTGAATTCCTCTCCAGCCAACATCATCACCGAAAGTATTCTGCTTCTTACAAACCGTGTAAGTACTTCTATCCATAGCAGAAACCATGCTTAATCTTTAGCAAATAAACCAAGCTTTTGGAGGAAAATAAGCCTTGGATATTAAGCTTCCAAAAACCTCAAAGAAGCCAGCATAAAAACCTTCAAAACAGGAAGAGATTCACATGCACAGATTGCTTCTTTATACAGGTAAATTTCCAGCATCAGTTTTTAAGATGATTGTTCCTTAAATTGTAGCTTTAGTGAGCAAGAATGTATTGGTTATAGCCTTGTTAGAAGTAAACATATATAGGATGAAAATTCTAGTTCAGTTAGGAGGATTTAGAATGAAAATAAGATGATGTGATGATGATTTACGTGAAAATGGAAAACCAGTAATACATGAACCGAAACAATCAAGAAATAAATTCTGTTTGAAGAAGGGTGATGGAGGTTAATGTTGAATGAAGGTTACGTGAGCCAAGGGGGAAAGAAGAAGAAAAACGAATCGATAAAATGGTACTCCATAAAGTCAAAGAAAATGGTTGGAAGAAAGAAAATAAATTGGTTGGTTGTGTATCCGAAAATGCAAAGGGAATGTGTGACTATAAAGTCCAGCCGAAAATGAAGAAAAATTTGATAATAGGACTGAACTGGTTGCTAACTTTTAGATGAGGAAAGAGTATAAAATTAATAGCCTAAAAGTATAGTATGTAGGGTAGTGTTATAATAATAATAAAAAAAAATATACAAAACAGAAAAGAAAGAAGTATGCTGTCGGTTTGGACAGCAATGAAGTAGAAAATAAATAAATGTTAGTTGAAGGAAGTTACATGAGCTAAGGGAGAGAATAAGAAAAGAAAAGAAAAGAGGTGACCTTAGTCAACAAAAAGGGCTGGAAGAAGGAACATAAAAATTAGGCTTGTACAACTGAAAATAGGGATGAAGAATATGGATAATGTTACAGCCGAAAGAAATGAAAAATTAAAGAGAGAAGAAAAGGCTAGCCTTGGTTGACTTTGTGAGTGTGAATACTAGACTTTTGGCAACCTTAGATCTACTAGATATGACCATGATGTAGGAACCAAATGGGATCCAACATAAATGGAAAACAGAAAGTGAAGAAGGCTCACGCCTGGGCAGTAAATAACAGAAAAGAAAGAAAAAGATGAAAGAGAGGGTTAAGTTTAGGTTGACTAAATAGCTAGGTATAGTACCAATGAAGTTAATACATATAGACATTTTAAAGGAGTAAACTACCTAGCCAAAATAAAGCCAACTTGGGCAGGAAAATAAAAAGAAAAGGGAGCTCTCGGTTTGGATATAAGTGGCAGAAAAATAAAGGAAAAGAAAAGAACCAATAGAGGTTAAGTTGACCTACATGGAAAATAAGTGATACATATATACATTAAGTGGAGAAGATACCTACATTTAACCAAGGCCATTCGGCCACAAAAATGGACTAAGAGGAATAATGCGTTTTAAAGCAGAAAATGGGAGAAATTGGCTGGAAATATACATGGATAAAGTACATAAATATCATAGAAAAAAAATATAAGACATAAGCTAAATAAGCTTAGTCATCTAAGGAGGACATTTGGCCATGCAATCTTTGAGGAAATGTTGACTTAGTAAAAAGGCTAATGATGCCAAAACAAGAAAGGAAAAGCAAATAAAATATTTACCTATGAGGAAATCATAGGAAATGTTAATATTATGAATAATGATGAGATAAATAGTAGCTAGATAAGCAAAAGAAATTTTTATAAGTTATACTAAAAATTAATTACAGTAAAACTGTTATCTTGCAGTCTATAATTCGAAAAGATAGGAAGCACGTGGGTGCAACATAAGACGTTGCTCTACAGTGTACTGAGGTAAGGGATGTAATTTAAAGTTGTGATGGTGTCCCTTACTTTCATCGTAAATTTTAAAGAAATGTTTGAAGCATGAATTTCATTCCGAAATAAATTTTCATGATCTTTTGTTAATTTGTTAAATGAATCTTATAATTTCTATGCATATTTTTCCGTAATGTTTTAAGTATGACATGAAATAAATATGTTTTTTGAAAAAAGTATTGGAGTGCAAACCCCAGGCTAACTTAGATCCTGGCACCTCCGGTCCTTATTATTTTATATCAATTGTATGATTTAAGATGTTACATAAGTAAGTAAGCTTTGAGACTAAGGCCTTCCTATAGTTTATGATATTACCTGTCATGCATGCCACATTGTGCATGTTTTCATCCCTTGTGGCATAAGTCTAGCCACGTCGTGCATGCCCTCGCCCACATTGTGTATGTTTCCATCCTTTGTGGGTATGTTGGTCCTTCGTGGTGTATGTTCGCTGTACGACTCTGATCAGGTCTACAGCCCATACCATGGCCATATGTATTCCGTTCTCTCTTTGGAGGAAGAAGTAAGTGTCATGACCCGCATACTGGCTATATGATTCTGCCTAGTCTTCATGAACTGTATGATATGTTTTATTAATTTTGATATTAAATTTCTAAAGTATGATGCATGTTTGAATAAGTATGAATTTTTGATATATGTATTAAAGAATTCATGCAATGTTTTAAAGTATGAAACACTTTATTATGGAAATTGTTTTCTGCATATATAGATGCTATGACTATTTTAAATGCATTTCTTACGGGGCTTTCCAAAAAGCTTACCCCCTACTCTACCAGATTATTTGCAGTGATCATCTCTTTGCCTGTTGCTCATATGACGTAGGTTGAGGGATACGTCTCTCCTTCGGCTACTTTTTGTACTCACGTAAGGTATACTCATATTTTGATACCAGACATCCTGTATGGCACAGATATTTGTATATAATAATACTTCTGGGATGTAATCGATATCGTATGAATGTAAGCGTTACCTGGAGAAATAAGTCAATATAATGTGAATGAAATATTTTATAAAAATATTGTGATGTTTCTGTGGTTGAAAAAGTGTGACGAGATACTGGCAGGAATGCAACCCTAGTAAGAAATTAATATTAAAGGTATATATAAAAAAAAATTTAGCCCAAAACTTCCACGTTTCCGGGGTGTGACATGGGTGGTACAAAATCTCATAGTCATTATCCTTTAACAGCTCCATCCATTGTCGCTATCTCATATTCAACTCTCGCTGTGAGAATAGATATTTCAAACTCTTATGGTCCGTATATGCCTGGAATTTCTCCCCGTATAAATAATGACGCCAAATCTTCAGTGCAAACACCACTGCGGCTAGCTCCAAATCATGTGTCGGGTAATTCCTCTCATGATCTTTCAACTGTTGAGAACCATAGGCGATAACCCGACCATTTTGCATGAGTACACATCCCAATCCCTATTTGGAAGCATCAGTATAAATCATAAATCCACCAGATCCGCTGGGAAGGGCTAATACAGGGGCAGTAGTAAGTCTTCGCTTTAACTCCTGAAAACCGTACTCACACGCATCAGTCCACTCAAACTTCACATCCTTACGTGTGAGTCATGTTTGTGGAGCAGCTAGTCTAAAAAGTGCCTCGACGAACCAGTGATAGTATTCAGTTAGACCTAGAAAACTCCGTATCTTAGTCACAATTTTAGGCCTTTCCCATTGTACAATGACCTCTATCTTGGACGGATCAACAGACACTCCGTCCTTCGACACTACGTGTCCCAGAAAGATAATATGATGTAGCCAGAATTCACACTTATTGAATTTTGCATATAGCTTCTGGTCTCTGAGGGTTTGCAGAGCTATATACAGGTGTTGCTCATGCTCCACCGGAGACTTAGAATACACCAAGATGCCATCGATGAACACTATAACGAATTTATCCAAATACGGTTTGCATTCCTCATTCATCAAGCTCATAAACACTACAGGGGCATTCGTCAGTCCAAAAGGCATCACCAGGAACTCATAATGTTCGTACCAAGTCCGAAACGCTGTCTTATGAACATCCGACTCCCGAATCTTCAATTGATGATAGCCTGATTTGAGATCTATCTTGGAGAACACCTGTGCACCCTTGAGCTTATCAAATAAATAATCAATCTTGGGTAAGGGATATTTGTTCTTAATGGTAACCCTATTTAACATCCTATAGTTGATACACAACCGTAGGCTACCATCCCTCTTCCGGACAAATAATACTAGAGCACCCCATGGAGGCACGCTGGGACGTATGAATCCCTTATCCAAAAGCTCATGGAATTGCTTCTTAAGCTCCTCTAACTCCGTTAGTGCCATCCGATATGGGGGTTTAGAAATCGGCTTCGTATCGGGTACCAAATCAATCGTAAACTTTATCTCTCAATTTGGTGGTAACCCTGGTAACTCCTCTGGAAATATGTCCGGAAAGTCCATGACCATAGGAATCTCATGCAACTCTGGATGTTTCTTTTCTACATCCTCCACACAAGCAATAAAACCTTCACACACATACATACACAATCACACAATTCAGTAAACATATCACCACATCACTTTTATTAATTTACAAACAGTTTTACAATGTACTTTTCAGGTTGAGAGAAGGTGATAAATTTAGTATAACAGTCCAAGCTAACATGATTTATAGCTAACCAATCCATCCCTATGATTACATTAAAATCATACATATTTAACAAAATCAGGTCAGCTGTCGTTTCCTTTTCTCCTACAGTCACTTTATAGTTCCTATATACAATATCCATCATTTGCGATTCTTTAAATGGGGCATTAGCTTGTAAAGATACCCTAGTGGCTCCAGTTCTACGGGGGTCCTGTTAGCACATGTAAGTGACAAAAATGAATAGGTAGAGCCTGAATCAGATAATGTAAGTACAAGAATATCAAAGATATATACTTTACCTTTAATCACATCAACTGAAGCATCAGCAGTCTCCTGATCCAAGGTGTACACCCATCCCTATGTCATAACCTTCTTCCCCTTTTCTACTGTTGTCGCATGCCTCAGTTGTGAGGGTGTAGCTTTCTTTGACAAACTCAAAGCTGCCGGTGTTGGTGTCGATGGAACTGTAGAAGGAATAGTGGAAGCAGTAGACTCTCTGAGCATCGGGCAATCCCTAACCATATGTCCCGTCTGTCCACATCTAAAGCATGCCTTAATAAATAAATAACAGGGCCGTGAACCATGTGACCTACCACAATGTCCACATCTGGTTGTAGTACTCCTCTGAGTAGAGGTGGGGCCAATAAGAGGGGCTGAAGCTACATATCTCGTAAATCACCCTTAGAAATTTGGATGCCCGACGACTTAGCCTTCTTAGGCTGTTCCCTACCCGATCTATCCTCCGAAGCTCTCTTAGCCTTGCCTTTTCCCTTTGCCTTTCCCTTCTAACTGACATTTGTATCATATTGCTCAAAGTCCCTTTCACATAACTGCGCCTGTCGTAGTACCTCATCATAAGTGCAAATATCAAACGGGGCTAGCTTAGATCTGATAGAGGATCTCAATCTGGCTTTAAACCTATCTATCTTATGTCTCTCTTCAACTCAGGTCTGTGGATCAAATCTGCTCAGGGTGGTAAATCTAGCCTCGTACTTATCTGTGACATCCTCGTCACTATCCAAATAACAACTAACTTTTTCCTTTCACATAATCTAGTTTATCAATGTCATCTCTACTTCTTCTTATGCTTTAGGCATTATTATCATAATATGATATCAATTACCACATGAATTGAAATTTCATAAATTTATATGAGCCAACTACACCAGGATCTCAAATACTTACATATCCTATATCCCCAAAACAAATAATATACATTACTGTAGCATTGTATTATACAATAGCTGAATTACATGGCCAACAAATTATACCTTCAACGAATAAGTGGGAAGCATGTCTCGAAGGTATATCAAAAGATCCCAAAATGTGCTCCTCTATCTGGAGCGAGAATTACTTCAGATAATCTATATGAAAAATGTTTGTAAAGGAGTGAGTTTACGCTCAGTAAGAAATAAATGTAAAAGAGCATACTATGTCACTATATGTAGTTTTCCTGCTTGGCTCTATAATATCATGTAAAACCATTATAAAGCATATACCATATATAATTCCCGCAAATATCAAGTACAAGTAAAATCAAATAATTCAAGTACTTCAAACACTTTCAATGCTTTCAAATACTTTCAAATAGATAGGAGACAATTAATTTCCAATTAGATTCATGCATTAAGTAATTCTCATAATGGATACAGCAATTATATCCCGTAAGGGATAATCCATGAGAGATCTCATAAGGATACCACAAATATATCCCGTAAGGGATAATCCCGAGAGAAATCAAATAAGTGGCGTACCCACGTATGGGCTAGGGTCCTCCCCAAAGCCGAAACAAGTAAGAGACGTATGGCCAATGTCTATAGCCCATAGTGCTCACTAGTCAGGTGCCTTACTGTGGGTCTGAGGATCGGACTAGGGCTCCTCAGCCAAGAACAAGTACAAATAATGTGCATGATCATTCAAGGTATTCATGGTCTCCAAAACATTATTCATAAAACTTTAGCAAATACAAATATACTTTCTTAAAATAGGTTTTAAAAACCTCTTTTCCAAATGGGCAGTCGACTGGTCTTTAGGGCAGTCGATTGCTACACCATATTTTTCTTTATTAAATTTCTTTTCCTTTTTTAAATTCAAATAATTTATTTTCAAAAACCTATAAGGGTAGCCGACTGGCCCCCTATGGCAGTCGACTGGTTTTGAAATAGAATGTTTCCCGAGAAAAGGCAGTCGACTGGCTCTCTAGGCAGTCGGCTGTTTTGAAACAGAAAGCTTCTGAAAATAGGGCAGTCGACTGGCTCCCTAGGCAGTCGGCTGGTTTTGAAACAGAATGCTTTTTAGCAAACAGCAATCGACTGTCCCATATAGTAGTCGACTGGTTTGAAACAGAATACATTCTGGAAAAATAGCAGTCGACTGGCTTGTATAGCAGTCGACTAGTTTATCTCGGTTTTCGAAAATCTACGCTTTGGTTGTCTTTAAGCAATCTGCTGCTACTTAAGGTAGTCGACTGCTCCTAGCATTTTGGTAACTAGAAGTAAAATCTAAAATTTACCATTTCCTGCATAAAACGAACTTGTACTTCATCCCAAGGCATTTAAAACACAATAAAACATGCGGACATAGCCACCTTACGTTTGTTACATAAATTCCTTGCCTCAATTCACTTCTGAATTACAAATCCCTTGATTGCACCGATTCCTTTCTTTCACTTCTTCACAGCTGAAACATCATACAAATCAAACTTTTATAAATACACTCTACTAACTTTACACAACTCCAAACCATAGCCAAAATCAGCTAAAACCATATAAATCTCTTACCTTTACAAATCACCAAAAATTCAGGATTTTAGATCTCCTTAATCACTTTGATTCAGCCTTTCATATTAAAGGCTTAGCTTGAGCTAGTTACAAGGGTCATTTTTCGTCAAAGGAGCCTAACGAAGTGATGACAGGTAATGGTGGTTTGTCAAGGTGAATAAAATGGAGACTTAGAGGAATTTTTGGAAGAAACGAGAGGGATGAGGAGTTGGGGCTACCGATTCTTGATGGTGAAGGAAGATGATGACTCATGCACTTCATTTAATTCTCATTTAATGCATGATCATCCCATTCATCTCAGCCATTAACCATCTCTTTGACCCTTTGACAAGTTGACCATTCAATTTCATTTATTCCTCATATGTCCCATATATCATTTATCCATCATATTCTCATAATTATTTATTTCATTTCACTGAAAACATTACACCATTATGGGAATTTACATGAATTTGGGAATTTTACATTCTCCCCACCTTTAGAAATTTGGTCCTCCAAATTTGAATTAGGTTATCAAGTAAACAACTCCGGATACTTCTCTTTCATTAAGCTTTCTAGCTCCCAAGTAGCTTTTTTTGTAGTATGGTATTGCCAGAGAACTTTGACTAATGGGATCGTCTTAGACCTTAACACCTTCTCTTTTCTATCCAAAATCCAAATCGACTTCTCGACATAACTCATGTCTTCCTGAATCTCCAAAGGCTCGTATTAAATGACATGGGATGGATTCGGATTATACTTCCGAAGCATTGATACATGAAAAACATTGTGTACTCCCGATAGCTCCGGAGGTAGTGCCAACCTGTAGGCAACATCTCCTATACAGTCCAAGACCTCAAATGGCCCGATGTAGCGAGGACTAAGCTTACCTTGTCGGCCAAATCTTATGATCCCTTTCGACGGAGAAACTTTCAAAAACACATAATCTCCAACCAAAAACTCAAGTGGTCTCCGTCAAGCATCCACATAACTCTTTTGTCTACTCTGAGCTGTCTTAAGTCTTTCACAAATCAGTTTAACATCCTCAGAGGCTTGCTCGACCAAATCTGGAGCCAGTAACTTGGACTCGCCCACTTCTTCCCACCCAATCGGAGATCGACACCTTCTACCATATAAAGCTTCATATGGTGCCATCCCGATGCTTGCATGATAGCTATTATTGTATGCAAACTCAGCCAATGGCAGATGGTCGTCACATGAGCCTTTAAAATCCAAATCACTAGATCTTTACATATCCTCGAGCGTCTGAATGGTGCGCTCGGACTGACCATCAGCCTGCGGATGAAAAGCTGTGCTAAAATTCAACTAAGATCCCATGGCTTCTTGAAAATGTTCCCAAAAATCAGAAGTAAACTTGGAATCTCTATCAGATGTAATGCTCACTGGAACTTCGTGTAGTCTAACGACTTCTCTCACATACAAGTCTGCCAAAGCGCTAAGTGTATCTATAGATTTCATAGGTAGGAAGTGAGCTGACTTGGTTAACCGATCCACAACTACCCGGACACCATCATGATTCCTCTTGGTCTGCGATAGTCCCATAATGAAATCCATTGTAATTTGCTCCCATTTCCACATAGGTATAGGTAGAGGTTGTAACAAACCTGCTGGTCTTTGGTGCTCTACCTTAACCTGTTGACACGTGAGACATTTCGCCACAAATTCTATTATGTCTCTTTTCATGCCTCCACCAATACACCTTGTAAAGATTATGATACATCTTCATATTTCCAGGATGCAATGTGTATTTAGTGGTATGTGCTTCCGTTAAAATCAGCTTCCTCAACTTATTATCCTTAGGAACAGATATACGGTTATTAAATCTCAAGATTCCATCACTACCAATGTCGAATTCCGAGATTATACTTGATTGAATTCCATCAATAGCCTCAATACACTGGGCATCCTCCCTCTGAGCAAGCCAAATTTTATCCATCAATTCCGGTTCAATCACCAAACTGGTTATCATCCCGTTTTGCTCAAGAGGTGTAACATTTAAGTTGAGGCTTGCAAACTGTTCAAGTAGCTCATACTCTCTTACCATCATGTAAGATACCATACCTACATGCTTCTGGCTCAAAGCATCCGCCACCACATTAGCCTTTCTCGGGTGGTACAAGATCTCATAATCATAATCCTTCAGAAGCTCAAGCCATCTCCTTTGCCTCATATTCAACTCTCTTTGAGAGAACAAGTACTTCAGACTTTTATGATCTGTAAAAATCTGAAAATTCTCACCATACAAGTAATGCCTCCAAATCTTTAGAGCAAATACTACTGCAGCTAGTTCCAAGTCATGAGTTGGGTAGTTCTTCTCATGATCCTCTAGTTGTCGAGAACCATATGCAACTACTTTACCATGTTGCATTAGTACACATCCCAAACCTTGCCCTGAGACATCACTATATACCGAAAATCCTCTAGAACCACTAGGAATGGTGAGGATAGGTGCAGTCGTCAGCCTGCGCTTAAGCTCTTGAAAACTTTGTTCACAGGCATCATTCCATTCAAACTTCACTTCTTTACGCGTCAAGCGCGTCAAAAGAGCAGCTAATCTTGAGAAACCCTCCACAAATCTTCGATAATAGCCAGCTAGACCCAAGAAACTCCTAATATTCATCATTGTCTTCGATCTCTCCCATTGTACCACAGCTTCAATCTTTGATGGATAAACCGAAACTCCATCTTTACTAATTATGTGACCTAAAAAGGAGATATGATCTAGCCAAAAATCACACTTACTTAGCTTGGCATATAATCCTCGATCTCTAAGGGTTTCCAAAACTATGCTCAAATGCTGCTCATGCTCTTCCCGGGATCTTGAATACACCAATATGTCATCGATAAAAACAATGACAAACTGGTCCAAATACAACTTGAATACATTATTCATCAAATTCATGAATGCTGCAGGTGCATTGGTTAAACCAAATGGCATCACTAGGAATTTATAGTGACCATACCGTGTCCTGAATGCAGTCTTAGGGATATCTTCACTCCGAATCTTCAATTGATGATATCCCGACCTCAAGTCTATCTTAGAAAAGACTTGTGCACCCTGAAGTTGATCAAATAGACCATCAATTCTAGAGAGAGGATACTTGTTCTTGATTTTTGCCTTATTCAACCATCGATAGTCTATGAACAGCCTCATGCTACCATCCTTCTTCCAAACAAATAGCACAGGAGCACCCCAAGGGGATACGCTGGGTCGTATGAATCCCTTATCTAGTAACTCTTGAAGTTGCTTCTTTAATTCCTCCAATTCTACTAGAGCCATTCGATAGGGAGGTCTCGAAATAGGCTCTGTCCCTGGCACCAAATTGATATTAAACTCTACTTTCCTATCCGGAGGAAGTCTTGGAAGATCGTCCGGGAACACCTCTAAAAATTCCATGACTACCGGAATTTCATGAAGTTTGGGACATTTCTGATCTATGCCCACCACATACGCTATAAACCCTTCACATAACAAATATATTCTATTACTCCAATTTCAAGTAATTCAATTAGCAAACATACTTTTATATTAAGTATTTGCAAAATTTACAACATAGCTAATGGGAGAAGAGAAGATCACACTCTTTGCATGACAATCTATCATCACATGATTCTTAGCTAACCGATCCATACCTAAAATAACATCAAATCCATACATATTCAGTAGGATTAGGTCAGCTATCGATTCTCTCTCTCTTACCCGTAGCTTACAACTACGATACACTATATCCGTCATTTGAGATTCCCTAAATGGAGTACTTATTTGTAGTAATTGTCTTAAAGGTTCAAGCTCAACAGATAATCTCATAGCAACCTTTGGTGACACAAAAGAGTGCGTAGAGCCTGGATCAAATAATGCAAGGACATATGTATCATTAAGGTAAATCTTACCTTGAATCATCTTTGATGAAGTATCAGCAGACTCCTTATCTATGGCAAACACCCGACCCTGAGTCACGGGTGCCTTCCCCTTCTCTGCTGCCGTGGCCTTACGCTGGGGCTGAGTGGTCTTAGACTGTGGTTGAAGGGTCTTCTCTGATTCCTCAGACTCTGATTTATCTTGGGACAATCTTTTATCCTATGTCCCTGCTCACCACACCAATAACAAGCCCTACTTGCAAACCGGCAAGGCTGTGACCTATGGAATTTCCCGCAATGCCCACACCTCGGCATTGTACTCTTCGGTGAGCTAGCGGTACTACCAGTTGGATGTCGGGATCTCTCATCACTTATCTTGATCCCTGTGGGTCTAGGAGTCCTTGTACCATAATCATTATAGCTCCTCATTTAGCATAATTCCATACAACCATTTAATTTAAAATAAAGGTCATTTCCTTAAATTGATTTGCTTACCTATCGAAGCTCTGCCATAAGGCTTGCTTCTCCTTGATGGATATCTATCACTCGAGGCTCTATCATCTAACTTCTGTTTCATCGTTTCTTTACCTCTACTCTTAGCTCGGAAGTCGGCCTGATGAAACTCAGTCCTGCTCACACAGTTGAGCCTTACGGACGACCTTTCCATATGTAGTGATATCCATAGGGTATAACTTAGACCTGATGGAAGGTCTCAATCGCTCTATAAATCTGTAGGTCTTATGCTCCTCTGTTCTCAACACTTCCGAGTCAAACCTGCTCAACGTAATGAACTTAGACTCGTACTGACTGACTGTCATATTCCGTTGAGTCAAGTTCAAAAATTCAACTTGTAACCTCCTTTGAGCAGTACGTGGGACGTATTGTTCATTGAATGCTTCTACGAATATATCCCACGTTACCTCGGAATGTCTAGCCTCTAGTACTATCTGTGTGGCTTGCCACTATGGTTCTGCCTCATCCACTAACAAATAGGCGGCCAATCCCACTTTTTCTTTCTTGGTACATGTCATGTATCCGAATGATTTGGTGATCGCCTTCATCCAATTCTCCGCGACCAATGGATCACTGTCTCTTTTAAACTTAGGCGGATCTAGCTTTTTAAACTCCTTAATTAAGACAACACTACAATAAGCTGTAGGATCCCGCCTCTCAGTAACTGGGACTGGTGGGGGTTGTACCGTAAGAGTAGGAGGTACTGTAGGGGTAACTGATGGTGCACTAGTGGCCACATTTGGAAAGTTTGCCATAAACTATGTGAACATCGTGGCCATGTTCTCCATGTGTTTCTCCATTTTCGCTAGCCTAGTATTCGGGCTATGCGGTGGAGATGGAGGAGAAGACTGTGTTAGGGGTGGTTCCTCACGACCCCCTCCTCGTCCTCGTCTAGTACCCCTCCTTCGAGTACTCATTCTGTCAAGATCATGATCAAATAACATGATTTAGTATAACTTTAAACAGTTATACCACGTATATGTATTCAGACAAGTACAGTACATTAAGATATCCACTATTTCTAACCTAATGACATCGACAAACATCATATTAACTTGCTCTGATACCAACCTGTGACATCCTCGTCACTATCCAAATAACAACTAACTTTTTCCTTTCACATAATATTACTTAGTCTAGTTTATTAATGTCATCTCTACTTCTTCTTATGCTTTAGGCATTATTATCATAATATGATATCAATTACAACATGAATTGAAATTTCATATATTTATATGAGTCAACTACACCAAGATCTCAAATACTTACATATCCTATAACCCCAAAAACAAATAATATACATTACTGTAGCATTGTACTGTACAATAGCTGAATTACACGACCAACTGATTATAACTTCAACGAATAAGTGGGAAGTGTGTCTCGAAGGTATATCAAAAGCTCCCAAAATGTGCTCCTCTATCTGGAGCGAGAATTACTTCAGATAATCTGTATGAAAAATATTTGTAAGGGAGTGAGTTTACGCTCAGTAAGAAATAAATGTAAAAGAGCATACTATGTCACTATATGCAGTTTTCCTGCTTGACTATATAATGTCATGTAAAACCATTATAAAGCATATACCATATATAATTCTCGCAAATATCAAATACCAGTAAAATCAAATAATTCAAGTACTTCAAATACTTTCAATGCTTTCAAATACTTTCAAATATATGGGAGACAATTAATTTCTAATTAGATTCATGCATCAAGTAATTCTCATAATGGATACAGCAATTATATCCCGTAAGGGATAATCCATGAGAGATCTCATAAGGATACCACAAATATATCCCGTAAGGGATAATCCCGAGAGAAATCAAATAAGTGGCGTACCCACGTATGGGCTAGGGATCCTCCCCAAAGCCGAAACAAGTAAGAGACGTATGGCCAATGTCTATAGCCCACAGTGCTCACTAGTCAGGTGCCTTGCTGTGGGTCTGAGGATCGGACTAGGGCTCCTCAGCCAAGAACAAGTACAAATAATGTGCATGATCATTCAAGGTATTCATGGTCTCCAAAACATTATTCATAAAACTTTAGCAAATACAAATATACTTTCTTGAAATAGGTTTTAAAAACCTCTTTTCCAAATGGGCAGTCGACTGGTCTTTAGGGCAGTCGACTGGTCTTTAGGGCAGTCGGTTGTTACACCATATTTTTCTTTATTGAATTTCTTTTCCTTTTTGAAATTCAAATAATTTATTTTCGAAAACCTATGAGGGTAACCGACTGGCCCCCTATGGCAGTCGACTGGTTTTGAAACAGAATGTTTCCCGAGAAAAGGCAGTCAATTGGCTCCCTGGGCAGTTGGCTGTTTTTGAAACATAAAGCATGTGAAAACAGGGCAGTCGACTGGCTCCCTAGGCAGTCGGCTGGTTTTGAAATAAAATGCTTTTTAGCAAATAGCGGTCGACTGTCCCATATAGCAGTCGACTGGTTTGAAACAGAATACATTTTGGAAAAATAGCAGTCGACTAGCTTGTATAGCAGTCGACTGGTTTGTCTTGGTTTTCAAAAATCTACGCTTTGGTTGTCTCTAGGTAGTCGGTTGCTACTTAAGGTAGTCAGTTGCTCTTAATATTTTGGTAATTAGGAGTAAAATCCAAAATTTACCATTTCCTGCATAAAACCAACTTGTACTTCATCCCAAGGCATTTAAAACCCAATAAAATATGTGGACATAGCCACCCTACGTCCGTTACAAAAATTCCTTACCTCAATTCACTTCCGAATTGCAAATCCTTTGATTGCATCAATTCCTTTCTTTCACTTCTTCACAGCTGAAACATCATACAAATCAAACCTTTATAAATACACTTTACTAACTTTACACAACTCCAAACCATAGCCAAAATCAGCTAAAACCATCTAAATCTCTTACCTTTGCAAATCACCAAAAATTCAGGATTTTAGATCTCCTTAATCACTTTGATTCAGCCTTTCATATTAAAGGCTTAGCTTGAGCTAGTGACAAGGGTCATTGTCGTAATGATTTCGCGCTCGACGATTTTGAAAAACATTTAAAAACAAAAGGGAGTCACCACCAATCTTTTTTGTTTAGGTGTGATTGGTTACCTAAAATATTTATCTTTTTAACAAAATCTCAAAATTAATTAAGTTTTATTAAAAAGACAATTTTTGATCAGCGAAAACAAAATTGGGCCCGGGAGTACGGTTACACGTGGGGAAGGATTAGTACCCCCACGACGCCAGTTAAAAAACAATACCATTGTAATCATGTGTTATCCTTTGATTTTAATGAAATGGTCTTAATTTAATGTTTAAAAATAATTCTAATTTTATTGCAATCAATTTTATTCTTCAAAGTCATTTTTTATTATTTTAAAAAAATCAAATTTTATTTTTCAAAAGTGAATGTGAACCCTTTTATATTGAAAAATTAAATCAAATACCCCAATACTTTTGGTAATATTTGAAATAATTTTCCTCACCTAGAGATTTTTTAAGAGTCACTACTTGTGACTTCTATAAAATCTCATCCTCGGTAAATTCACACTTGCTTCGAAAATTATTATGAATGCACATGATGCAAACAGGTAAAAAATGATGCCTATGAAACTTAAAAGAAATTTTATTTATTTTGATTTTATTAATGAAACTCTTGATATTGAAAAATTTAGCTAAATATCCCAATACTTTGGTAACATTTAGTTAATTCCTCTCACCTAGGGATCAGTTAAGAAATCACTACTTGTGAGTTTCATAACATCCCATCATCGGGCCATTGTTTAATTATTAAATTTCAATTTTATTATTAATTAAAAAAACTTATTGATTTACTTTTTAACAAAAATTTAAATTATTGAAAAATCATACTAAATATCACAATACTCTGGTAACATTTAGTAGACTCTTCTCACCTAAGGATTAGTCAAGAAATCACTACTTGTGAGTTTCATGACATCCGATAATCGGAACATTGTTTAATTATTGATGCTTCCTAAAATACATTTTCTTTCATAGTAAATTGTCTAATAAGAATTTTATTTTATTATTGCTTTATATATCTATTTACATATATTTGAAAACTATATGTTTACTATTAATACTAATTCCATATAATTAAATTAATTAAACTTAAAATTATCATAAATTCTAAAGAGTTTTTTTTATATATACAAATAAATATGTATATTTTTACCATGAGAATATATCAAAAACACCTAAAGTAATAATTTAACAAACATAAAAATAAATAAATAGGAAAATAGAAATATACCTAAATTGGTTTGGGCTAGGAAAAAAAAAAAAACCTTTTCAAAACAACTCAAAAAATTGAGCCCAAAAGCAACTTGGAGTGGGCCCAAATCTGAAGGCCCAAACAGGGGTCGCGAGCGGATCAGGCAAGGCGAAGCGGGTCGGACACGACACGGGTTGAGTCAGCTCTACGCAGGTCGACTGGGAGTGCTTCTTGGTCGGGCGCGCGGATCTCGGGTCGAATCCCGGTCACGCACGGGTCCTTCTCTTTTTTTTTCACACTATAAAAGGCCTTTTTTTTAATTTCTTCATTTTCTTTCTTCCTTCAAAAAAAAAATTTCAGAGCCTTGAAAGGCTCTCGGCCAGGCAATTTCAGGCCACCACCGGAACGCTGTGCGCCGCCGCCGACTGCAGTCTCTGGTGGCCAAAAATAAAAAAGATTGCTGCTTTCCGAAGCTTTTCCCCCTCCTCTTTTGGATTCCGACCTCCGATTCACCTAAAAACTTCTCTAACCTTATAGATCTAGCCTAGACAGAAACGATTTCCTCCCTCTTTTTTTGTTTTTGGTTGTTGGTTCCGAATGTTCTTGGTTTTGTGTTGTTGTTGTTGTTTTTCTTGCAGGTATTTGAAGATCGGTTTTGGGTTTAGGCTTTAGGTTCTGAGTTTTGAGGGTCTCGGTTCTGAGATCCGAGTTGGGTCGCGATTTTTGGTTGTGTTGATGAGTGAGGAATAGTGGTTGTTTATGTGGTTTTTGATGCTTTAGGGTTTCGGTTTGGGGTAAAAGGGTAGGGGGTATGTAGTGGTTTCGGTGGTGGCTTAGTTTCGTTAGTGGTGGTATACGGTGATGATGATGATTTGGGTAGTGGTTGGTGACCGATGGTGGTTTGTGGCTGTTGGCCGAACGGGGTTGGCTAAGGGGTCTCGGTTGGGTGAGGGTGATGCTGTCTGTGGTGGTGTTGAGTTTGGTAGAGAAAACCCAAAAAGAGCTTATGGCCGACTCTCCCCTCCTTTTGATAATCGGAGCTATGTGGGTTTTTGTAGAAGAGACTGGTATGGGGTTTCTGTTGGCAATGGGATGGAGTAGGCAGAGAGGGGAATGGGGGCTGCAGAGTTGGTGGCTGGCAGGAACTGGTGCTGTGGACGGCACCAGTTCTTTCCTATTCCTTTTTTTTTTAAATTGAGTATTAATTAAATTTATAAAAATCAAACTAAAAAAACAGAAATAAAATAAGTAAACAAATAAATAAAAAGGTAAAAATGAGAATAAAATAGAGATCTTTAAGCTTTCAAATTTGTTAAGTCCAGACAAAATTAGGTGTCTACAGCTGCCCCTTTTTGCTCATTGTTGAGAGTCAGGAATAGAGCAAAGACAATAGACACTAATTTTGTTTGGCTTATAACCTAATCTCTTTTTTTTTTGGTTGAATGTGCTCCTCTTGCAGCAGAGGCTATAAAACTTAAAATTTTTCTTGAAATGTGCTCCTCTTGCAGTAGAGGCAATGAAACTTTAATTTTTGTTTTTGGAATGTGCTCCTCTTGCAGCAGAGGCTATAAAACTTAAAATTTTTCCTGAAATATGTTCCTCTTACAGCAAAGGCAATGAAACTTTAATTAATTTCTTTTTGAAATGTGCTCATCTTGCAACAGAGGCGATGAACTTTAAAATTCTTTTTTTTTTTTTAAAATGTGCTCCTCTTGCAGCCGAGGCAATGAAACTTTAAATTTTCTTGAAACATGCTCCTCTTGCAACAAAGGCAATGAAACTTTAAACTTTTTTGCTGAAATGTGCTCCTCTTGCAACAGAGGCAATGAAACTTTAAACTTTTTTGCTGAAATGTGCTCCTCTTGCAATAGAGGCAATGAAACTTTAAATTGAAAGATTTCACATTTGAAAATCTAGGAATTCACAACTAAAAATTTTGTTTCGGGAATTCAAATTCGAAAATCTAGGAATTCACATCTAGAAGTTTTGTTCGGGAATTCACATCCGAAAATTCAAGTATTTACATCTGAAAAATTTGTTCGGGAATTCAAATCCGAAATTCCATTTCATGGATTCACACCTGAAAGTCCAGGTATTCACGTCTGGATAATTTGTTTAGGGGATTCACATCCGAACATCCAAGAATTCTCATCTGGATAATTTATATCAGGAATTTCTCGTCCGAAAATCTCATTTAGCTCGTTCTAACATTGATGTGTTTAATCTTTTCTAGAACTTTGTTTGAAGAGCTTCAATTCAAATTTAAACTTTCAAGAATTCTCTTTTTCTTTTTTTTTCTTTTTTCTTTTTTTCCTTTTTTTTTGAACTTAGACTTAAATCAGGAATTCACTTCCAATAATTTAAGGATTCTCATTTAGAAAATTTCTATTTTAGGAATTCACATCCGAAAATCTAGGAATTCACTTCTAGAAAATTTCATTTCAAGAATTCGCATCTGAGAGTCTAGGTATTCACTTCTAGAAATTTGTTCGGTAATTCACATCTGAAGATTTGATTCGGAGATTCACATCCAAAAATTTGACTTGGGAATTCACACCCAAAATTTTGACTTGGGATTCATACCCAAAATTTTGACTTGGGGATTCACACCCAAAATTTTGACTTGGGGATTCACATCCGAACTTTTGAAATTTTGATTTGGAGATTTACATCCAAAAATTTGATTCGGAGATTCACATCTGAAATTTTAACTTGGAGATTCACATCCAAAAATTTGACTTAGGGATTCACACCTAAATGTCCAGGAATTCTCATCTGGATAATTTATATTGGGAATTTCTCGTCCGATTGTTGGTTTTGAGAATTCACATCCGAAAAAGCTCCTCTTGCAGCAGAGGCTATGAAACTTTAAAGTCCTTTTCTGAAAAAGCTCCTCTTACAGCAGAGGCGATGAAAGTTTAAATTTCTTCATGAAAAGCTCCTCTTGCAGCAGAGGCGATGAAACTTTAAAATCCCTCTTTCCTGAAAAGCTCCTCTTGCAGCAAAGGCGATGAAACTTTAAATTTCTTCATGAAAAGCTCCTCTTGCAGCAGAGGCGATGAAACTTTAAAATCCCTCTTTCCTGAAAAGCTCCTCTTGCAGCAAAGGTGATGAAACTTTAAAATATTTTTCCTTTCCTGAAAAGGGCTTCTCTTGCAGCAGAGGCAATGAAAATTTAAATTCTTCTCTTTTTTTTTCTTTTCTTCCTTTACTCTTTTACTTTCTCTTCTTTCTTTTCCTTCTTTTTCTTCTTTTTTGAAAAAATTTTTCTCTCGTTTTTAATCAATTTTTTCAATCCAAAATCTCCTATATTCACCTTTTTTTTCAATGTTTGGCTGATGCAATGATCACTAATGCAAATGCAATATCAACAATATGAATGCAAATTTCTTTATCAATGAATAACCAACTATTATGATGCAAATACAGACGACTTCTATCATGATGCAAATGCAAATGAATTCTATCAAGATGCAAATGCAAATGTTTCATGCGAATGTGCACTGTAAAGATGTAAATGCAATTATCCAAAATTTTCTTTCAACTTTCTCTTCTTGTTGACGAAACTTTTTCATTTATGATTTCTCATCTACCTTACCTTAAAGGATTTGTCTCACCACTTGAAGCCATTTTTTACTGTGCAACAAGGGTTGCCTCATGACAATCATCATATTTTTATTTACCTTTATTTTTTTTAAAACACCCTAAGAATTAATTTTACAAACAAAATTTTTCCTAACAAAATTTTCCCCCAAAATGGCACAAGAAATTCTTTGCGCCACAATAATTATTGAATTCTCTCTCATTTCTGCTTGAAACGCAATCAAAATTTTGATTAGCAATCGAAAAATTTTCAAACAAAATTGCCTCAAGCATCCTTTCCATTTTCAGATTCAAAAGACAAATGGTTTTTACTTTTGAAAATGTTTATCTATCCAAAACTTTTTAATTTCACAAGATTGCCCCAAACAACAATGATAAAAGAAAGTTAAACACAAATGCAACAAAGAATTATCATTTGAGTTTCTTGAAGATTGGTGATCACTATTTAGGTGGGTGTGGGAGGAAGGTAATTTGTTCTCATCAAATGGATCAGGTGGTTTCACACATTAATGTTTTGGTTTGGCAAGAAAGGCTTACAACCTAATAGAAAATGAGATAAATGTTCCCTCATCTAGGCTCACAAATAAAACACAAGTTTTTCAAAAATAATGAATTCCTTGAAAATCATGGTTTTGCGAAATGGTTTATCTTGAAATGTAGACAAAATTTAACACTCTTTTAATTTTCAAATTATGTATTTTGATAGTTGTCAAGACTAGCCATAATGGGCTCAGGCTTTTGCTGAGTTATTTTGGAATAGAGAGTAAGTTTTCAATTCTATATTAGTCCCTTCAATGGATCATCAAAATGGCAATTCTTGATTCTTTTAGGAGTCATGAATGCTCATGGGTCTCATTGAAATCATTTTATAATATCCCTTCTTGTTCGACCCTGACAATATCATGAATGACCTCAAAAGATTTTTCGGTTTTACTCTAGACTGCCCCTTTTGGGGTTTTCACCCTAAAGCCTCATTCTTTTTTCTTTTTTTTTTTGCTTTTTTTTATTATTGTTCAATCATGCACTTAAGAATTCAAAATTTATCCAAAATTAACTGTGAAGATTCTTGAAGGATAATCTTGGTTGAGAATGAGCTAAGTGCCTCATTGGTTATGACGATTCATCAAGGAAAAATCTCTTCAGTTTAAGTATCCACGTTTGATCGAAATGGACTTTTCAAGGCACGTAATGTAAGCCAGGTTTCGGGGTTCTGAAAGAATGGATAATAAGGCCCAGAAACGTGTTTAAGGGTGATCAACCAAGGATCATTTAGTATAATGTGAAGACTTATTCAAGTCACTTGACCTCTTATTTCTTATTTTGCCACTCCTTCATTTCATTTTTTCATTTTTTCTTTTTCTTTCTTGCAATTTATTTTTTTCTTCATTTTTTCCCTTTTTTTTTGGTTTATGAGTGAAATCAAACTCTTGTAAAGCTAATTCACCTCACATTTGTCCCTTAACATGATAAACCATTTTGACTTAGAATTGGGGCTGATCATTCGTACTCTTGGAGAATTTTTTTTGTATATGTGCCCTCCAATGTGGAGGGTGATCCTTGGTTAAGGTTTATTAAGAAAGAATTTATGAGGCTCAAATAGGGTAGCAAATGAATAAATTTCAGATTAGTGAAAAGGTTGATGAAAGATAGCCATTTGTCATTTCAAACATAGTCACTTAAATTGACGAAAATTTCTTTGAGTCAAAAAGATCAAACATTTTGTCTTTCTTTTTTTGGATTTTCTGGATTGAATTTCTTGGATATTTTCATATTTTGGTTCCTTATTCTTCATATTCTTCTTCTCTCTCTCTTTCCCTCACTCACTCACTCTCTCTCTCTCTCTCTCTCTCTCTCTCTTGAGTTGTTTGGAATCATTCGAATACCTTGGGTGCATGATGTTACAATCAATTTTTCTTTTTTCTTTTTTTTGTTTCTTTTTTTTCTCTTTTTTTTTGCCCTTTTTTTCCCTACAACTCATGCGGCAACAAAACATTGCTACAAAATGCCCACAAGCTAGTGAAAACTGTTGGAATTGACATATTTAGCTTCAAGTTGCCCATGGTCTTTCCAATAAGAAAGGAAAAAGGTACTGTATTATTTGGGCAATTTAAGGGTGTGGTACTGCGTCCTCAATTTTGGCTTGTGTCACAAGAATTAATCAAAGATTAAGAAGTTGCTCAAGGAATTTCATGGTCTGTGGTTTCTCAAACAAATTTGGATAATTCTAACAAATATGATGCTCCTGTGGTCATTGATGGAAAGATGTGGTTTTTAGCATAGTTTTGACACATATCAAATTACTAAAATTCAAATTTAAAAGAGTGTCACGCTTGATTATTCAAGGAATCTAAAAATGAATTTTATCAAATTGATCGTTTCATTGTTCATTGCCTAGGTAGAGGTCATTACACTTTAATGACATATTATATCAAGTAAAAATGGATAATGAAGTTCACACTTTTGCTCGTTAAATGCATGAAGGCTTTTTATGTGATATGGACACGAAAGTTACTGGAGGAGATAATTTATGAGATAAATTTTCCTAATAATGATCACTAATTTTCTAAGACTCCTTCCACTTTATTATGAACAGATTTTCTTTTTGTCATTTTGCTAAACCTCCTTGACCATTTGGTTATGTGAGATTTTACTTGAAACAAACCTCTTTGATTTCTAAACAAGTTTTTTTTTAAATAATAAAAAAATAATAAAATAAAAAAAATCAATATCACTTATTCATGCTAGATACAATTTTCCCTAAAATAAAAATGTACATGAAAATCTATTCGTCCTAATATACCATAAAGAATGAAAGAATATATAAACATGATTTCTCAAAGACTTTCACTATCAAATTACAAGAATCATGACCTAACAAAGTATTATATATACAAAAATTCAAATTGAAATTTATCCTTTGTTTGACGACTTCACCCATTAACTTGGAAAATTTGATATGAAACATGTGAAAAATAAGTTAGAAAATAAAAGAATCATCTTATGCCCCTACCAAAAATGTTCCAAAAAGTTTCCTTTTTCATAAAAATCAGAAAGAATTTCTTCCACCTTGAAATGCGATATGAAATGCATGAGATATGATACAATGGGATGGAATACAACGAATGTTTGCATGAAATGTAGCGTATGCCCATTGCAAATATGATGAAGATCTGACCTCTTTTTTTTTTTTAACTTGACTTGCATGATGATAAAATAAACATAACATGTTAATGAATGTATGGACACCATGTTTGCAATGATGACATGAAGTAAAAATGATGTGAAATGCAAAAATGTCTAAGAACTGGATTTCTGTATAAACAATTCCTAAACAATAACAAAATTTTTTATGAATGTACATGCCAAGAGAAAAAAAATGACAAATATAACTCCTAACTAAACCCAAAAATTCTTCTTATTTTTTTTATTAAAACATTTTTTCATTTTTCACCGACATTTTTTTTTCTTAATTTTCCTTTTACTTGACCATTTGCACATAACTATTTTCACATTTCCTACGAGACTTTCATTGTACCCAAAAATTTATTTCTTTTGCATTCTTTTTCAATATTAAATTATTCTTGAAATTATACACCAAATAAATTCAAGGAAAACTTTTGTTGACTTTTTGTTTACATTTATTCAAAAAAATTTCTTGCAATGAGAAGATTAAAAACAATTTTTGTTTTTATTTTCAAACCATTTTTCAATTATTTTTCACAAGCATTTTACCATTTTCATTAAACTTCCTAGACAGCCAAAGATATTTTACATGTCAAACTATTCTTTGAAAATTCTATATAAAAAAAATTATTCATCTTTTTTCTTCAATATTTTGACTTTAGAAAGAAAGGAATAACTATTTTTCATTTATTTTCTCATTTTTTTTCTAACTCTTTTTTTTTTTAAGAAAGATTAATTCATTTGCCACTCAATCTCTTTTACTTTATTTCCTATGCTTTTATCTTAAGAAATTTTTTCAAGAATAATAAAGAATAAAGAAATTTTTAATAAAAAAAATTTAATTGAATTTCTTCTTATTATTTTTAATGAAAGAGACAAAAAACTTATTTTTCTCAACTATTTTTTTAATAAATTATTTCATTTTTTTCTATTATAAAAAGAAAAGTTTGTGCATTTTTTATCATTTCATATTTTCCTTTTAAAGAAAAGAAAGTGAAAGAAATTAAACCCCTTTTTTTTGTTTTTGTAAATATAAAAACATCTTGTAACAAAATATACATAAACCTATTTTCTTCCTCTTGTTTTAGAAAATGTATTTTTATTAGTTCCTATTTCTATGAACCTATATTTACAAAAAAAATTTCCCTACTTAAAAAAAATAAAGAATAATTTGCATTTTTAAAAGAAAGCCACATATTTATTCTATTGTTTTTATCACACATCTTTATTTCTTCAAAAATAAGTGGTTTTTTTTACAAGATCTTTTATAAAGAAAATATATTTTTTCCATTTTTATTTTACAAAAATTCCCTTTTTTAGAAAAAATCAAAGACTTAAATTATATACAATTCAAATCAAAATCGATTGTACCTTTATTATTGACATGAGAGAATGTATCGAATAGTATTCCCTCGTGTCCTAATTTTAGGATAATTTCTGCAAAAATTGGACATGACTCTACCTAAGGCTAGCCTCTTAATTCTATATGCTGAGCTTGGTTTTCAAAATCTAAAGGTTCCCAAATTATACCTCACTGTCATCCACACTGGACTAGTAAGATTTAATTCGAGTGGGAGTATTTCACTTGCCATTACGGAGGTGATTACCTCACGAGAGCAAAGGTACTCTACTCCCTCCTAAGAAGGACGGAACCCGGGTAAAGAGCACATGTCATGAAAATGCAAGTGTAAGTGTGCATGAGAGGGAACACATCAAACATTCACCAAACCCTAACTCCTATCCTAGATGCCCCACAATTTATTAGCAATAACGTATATACAAAATAAAAAATGACATAAAATAAACATAATAGCTAAAACACAAATGCAACAAATTATTTAAAATTAAAGAAATTAAATTTAAATATTAATTAAGACCATCAAATTAAAACTTAGGATAACATATGATTAATAAATGGGTTGACTCTCAAAAAAGGTCCTCAGTGGAGTCGCCAAGCTGTCGTAACGATTTCGAGCTCGACGATTTTGAAAAACATTTAAAAACAAAAGGGAGTCACCACCAATCTTTTTTGTCTAGGTGTGATTGGTCACCTAAAATATTTACCTTTTTAACAAAATCTCAAAATTAATTAAGTTTTATTAAAAAGACAATTTTTGGTCTGCGAAAACAAAATTGGGTTCGGGAGTACGGTTACACGTGGGGAAGGATTAGCACCCCCACGACACCCGTTAAATAACGATACCATTGTAATCATGTGTTATCCTTTGATTTTAATGAAATGGTCTTAATTTAATGTTTAAAAATAATTCCAATTTTATTGCAATCAATTTTATTCTTCAAAGTCATTTTTTATTATTTTAAAAAAAATCAAATTTTATTTTCCAAAAGTGAATGTGAACCCTTTTATATTGAAAAATTAAATCAAATAGCCCAATACTTCTTGTAATATTTGAAATAATTTTCCTCACCTAGAGATTTCTTAAGAATCACTACTTGTGACTTCTATAGAATCTCATCCTCGGTAAATTCACACTTGCTTCGAAAATTATTATGAATGCACATGATGCAAACAAGTAAAAAATGATGCCTATGAAACTTAAAAGAAATTTTATTTATTTTGATTTTATTAATGAAACTCTTGATATTGAAAAATTTAGCTAAATATCCCAATACTTTGGTAACATTTAGTTAATTCCTCTCACCTAGGGATCAGATAAGAAATCACTACTTGTGAGTTTCATAACATCCCATCATCAGGACATTGTTTAATTATTAAATTTCAATTTTATTATTAATTAAAAAAACTTATTGATTTACTTTTTAACAAAAATTTAAATTATTGAAAAATCATACTAAATATCCCAATACTCTGGTAACATTTAGTAGACTCTTCTCACCTAGGGATCAGTCAAGAAATCACTACTTGTGAGTTTCATGACATCCCATAATCGGAACATTGTTTAATTATTAATGCTTCCTGAAATACATTTTCTTTCATAGTAAATTGTCTAATAAGAATTTTATTTTATTATTACTTTATATATCTATTTACATATATTTGAAAACTAATTTTATTTTATTATTACTTTATATATTTATTTACATATATTTGAAAACTATATGTTTACTATTAATACTAATTCCATGCAATTAAATTAATTAAACTTAAAATTATCATAAATTCTAAAGAGTTTTTTTTATATATATACAAATAAATATGTATATTTTTACCATGAGAATATATCAAAAACACCTAAAGTAATAATTTAACAAACATAAAAATAAATAAATAGAAAAATAGAAATATACCTAAATTGGTTTGGGCTAAGAACAAAAAAAAAACCTTTTCAAAACAGCCCAAAAAATTGAGCCCAAAAGCAACTTGGAGTGGGCCCAAATCTGAAGGCCCAAATAGGGGTTGCGAGCGGATCAGGCGAGGCGAAGCAGGTCGGACGCGGCACGGGTCGGGTCAGCTCTACCCAGGTTGGCTGGGAGTGCTTTCGGGTCGGGCGCGCGGATCTCGGGTTGAATTCGGGTCACGCGCGGGTCCTTTTCTCTTTTTTTTCACACTATAAAAGGTTTTATTTTTTTATTTCTTCATTTTCTTTCTTCAAAAAAAAAATTTCAGAGCCTTGAAAGGCTCTCGGCCAGGTGATTTCCGGCCACCGCCGGAACGCCGTGAGTCGCCGCCTGCCGCCGTCTCCGGTGGCCAAAAATAAAAAAGATTGCTACTTTCCGAAGCTTCTCCCCCTCTTCTTTTCGATTCCGACCTCCGATTCACCTCAAAACTTCTCTAACCCTATAGATCTAGCCTAGATAGAAACGATTTCCTCCCTCTTTTTTTGTTTTTGGTTGTTGGTTCCGAATGTTCTTGGTTTTGTGTTGTTGTTGTTGTTTTTCTTGCAGGTATTTGAAGATCGGTTTTGGGTTTAGGCTTTAGGTTCTGAGTTTTGGGGGTCTCGGTTCTGAGATCCGAGTTGGGTCGCGGTTTTTGGTTGTGTTGATGAGTGAGGAATAGTGGTTGTTTCTGTGGCTTTTGATGCTTTAGGGTTTCGGTTTAGGGTAAAAGGGTAGGGGGTATGTATTGGTTTCGGTGGTGGCTTAGTTTCGTTAGTGGTGGTATACGGTGATGATGATGATTTGGGTAGTGGTTGGTGACCGATGGTGGCTTCAGTGGTGATGGTGGCTGGTGGCTGTTGGCCGAACGGGGCTGGCTAAGGGTCTCAGTTGGGTGAGGGTGATGCTGTATGTGGTGGTGTTGAGTCTGGTAGAGAAAACCCAAAAAGAGTTTATGGCCGACCCTCCCCTCTTTTTGATAATCAGAGCTATGTGGGTTTTTGTAGAAGAGACTGGTATTGGGTTTCTGTTTGCAATGGGATGGAGTAGGCAGAGAGGGGAATGAGGGCTGCAGAGTTGGTGGCTGGCGGGAACTGGTGCCGTTCTTTCCTATTCCTTTTTTTTTAATTGAGTATTAATTAAATTTATAAAAATCAAACTAAAAAAAAACAGAAATAAAAATAAGTAAACAAATAAATAAAAAGGTAAAAATGAGAATAAAATAGAGATCTTTAAGCTTTCAAATTTGTTAAGTCTGAAAAAAATTAGGTGTCTACAGTTATTTTTCGTCAAAGGAGCCTAACGAATTGATGACAGGTAATGGTGGTTTGTCAAGGTGAATAAAATGGAGACTTAGAGGAATTTTTGGAAGAAATGAGAGGGATGGGGAGTTAGGGTTGCCGATTCTTGATGGTGAAGGAAGATGATGACTCATGCACTTCATTTAATTCTCATTTAATGCATGATCATCCCATTCATCTCAGCCATTTACCATCTCCTTGACCCTTTGACAAGTTGACCATTCAATTTCATTTATTCCTCATATGTCCCATATATCATTTATCTGTCATATTCTCATAATTATTTATTTCATTTCATTGAAAACATTACACCATTATGGGAATTTACATGAATTTGGGGATTTTACATTATCTACCGACATACTCCCCTGAATCAAATCCAAAAACTCATGCTGCAACTTCTTCTGAGCAGTGTCGAGGATGTACTATCGTCTGAAGGCCTCAACAAGTATATCCCAGGTTACCACCTGATGCTGAGAAAGCAAAACAATCTGTGTAGCCTTCCACTAGTGCTCTGGATCATTCGTCATTTGGAACAGTGCTAGACCTACCTTCTTAGTCTTCGAACACCTCATGTACTTGAATAATTTCTCAACCGTGTTAATCCACTATTTCGCCACTAATGAATCCCTAGCATCCTTAAACTTCAGCGGATCCAATTTCCTAAACGACTGCACCAAATTTACATCGCAATATGACTCTACATCTCTGGGCAGCTGAGCCGGTGGCTATGGTGGAACTATTTGTGGCTGAGGTGCCAGTGGTGGAATCAGCTAAGGCTCGAGTGCTACTGGTGCCGGCTAAGATGGGGTGGTGCTACTGCTGGATCTGCAGGAGCTTGTGAGAACTCGTTATTTTATATTGTACATGTACAAAATAATAAATTCTTTAATAAATAAAATTAATTTTAGATATTTTCTAAATGTCAAAATTTTGTCGGGATAGAGTTGAAATTTTCGAACTTATACAAGGGCAAAATTTGTTTCTTGAAGAGTGGTCAAAGTGGACCAAATAAGCCATAATTTGGGTTAAGAAATAAATGAAATAAATAGAAAATCAAAGCTAAAAATGGGCTGAACCAGAAAGTGTACTGTATAGTGGCTAAGAGAGTAATTAAGGTGAAATTATAGGACTTTTTAGACTTCAAATAAATCATATTAGAATTTTATAAATATAAAAGAAATTATGGCCAATCAAAATAAGCCAACAAGATGGCCTCATTTAATTTCAACTGAGATATGCACCGCCTCAGCCATTTTCTGCATCTAATTTCGGTTCTGTTTTCTCCTCCACCGTTGCTCATGATCCAGCTCTGAAATCACCATGTTTCCACTGCCAAATTACCTAAGTGTCTTCATATAATCTCATCCTCACCTCCCTAGCTTCTCAACCACCAAAGAACTTCAGCCAAAAAGTCTAAAAGAGGACTCCCCTGCTGTTGGACAGTGGCGTAAGTTAGGTAAGAAAAATTCTTCAGCTTACGTTTCAAGCATTTGAACCTTTAGTTTATGATGATAATGGTTAAGTGGATGATATGTAAAAATAAGGTCTGGAATAAAAGCATGTAGAGATTCAGTAGAGTTGAATTTCTTGTTGCTTGGTGGTGTAAATGGCTGAACAAAGACTTTGTTGCTGTGTGGCGTGAATGAATGAAGCAGAAAAATTCTGTTGTGCATGTGGTGCAACGTGAAGAGCAGTAAATAGAAATTAAACATGAAAAAAAATATATATATTATAAATATACATGAAAACCATGCTGTCATGATATGTCACAAGTGTTTCAAAGAGCCAAAAAAACGTGATATATTGATGGTGTGAAAAACAAAAAAAGGAAAACAAAAAACAAAAGTTAAGGTTGTGTAGGTGTGTATGTGACGTGGTTGACATAAATAAAGAGACAAAACATAGAAAGGAAAGTAGGTATTTACAGGGGATATGTTTTTGACTAGTTATAAAAATATTAAGAGATAAAACATGTTGCATTAAAGGCTGAAATCGAACACTAAAGGAGCTTAGTAGAGGAAAACCGAAGGAAATGGGGGTTGGGGAGGGGGGTGGAGAGACTAATCTAAAGGTGTTGACCCAATATAAGGAAGGTTAGCATAAAAGTTAGAAAAAGAGGCTGTTTTGGCGTGGAAAAGAAGAGGAAAGATAGGCTGAATTGATGATAAATTGACCAAGAGAAAGTGGTCAAAATCAATGGCTGGTGAGCGCGAAATTCTATAGTAAGGTCACAAATTTTGACCTTATTATAAGGTCAATGTAAAAAACATATGATTAAACGTAAATTTAAAATCATTAGGCATAAAAAATGTTAGACCTGTCGTAAATACTTGATAATTAACTTAAAAGTAATGTAAACAGCACATGATTTAGCATAAATCTAAAGTTATTAGGTGTAAAATATGTTAGAAGTATGTAAACATATGATAATTAACATAAACATACATTATAGCAAAATTATTATGTGTTTAAAACTATTGACACTAATATTTATATTGATAATCACATTTTTACAGTACGTCTAACATTTTTTATGCCTAATGACTTTAAATTTACGTTTAATCATATATTTTTTATGTTGACCTTATAATAAGGTCAAAATTTGTGACCTTACTATAGAATTTCCCACTAGTGAGCAGAAAATAAAGGCTGAACCGAATGGAAAGTGAAGGCTAGAACCAAAAATAGAAAAGGAAAGGAAAATTGAGTATGGATCGATGATGATGAGTATGGAATAAAAGTCAATAAAAGGGGCTGAAATGGTGGGGAAATAAGAAAGAAAATGAACATGTGCTGCCGTGAATGGAAGAAAAGAACATGGATTGATTGGTAATAAATTGCCAAGTAAAGAAAGTTAGAAAAATAACGGCTGAAAATGAAGAAAATACAACTAATAGACATAGTTGAAAAATAAGTATAATCAATGTATATGTAGGTTGTCGATTGTGGAGGAGATAGAGGAAGGAAATATTGTATTTAATTCTTAAATGGTGAGAAAAATACAAGAAAGATGGCAGCTCATATATTTAATACACTGACTAAGAATTGAATCAATAAATTTTAATCATCTAAAGGCCATTCGGCCATAGTGGGAAAAAGGAAGAAATAATGGTATGAAAAATAGCCATTTTGGCAATAAGAACATACTTACATCTACATGTTGATGTAAATCATAGCTTCAAAGTAAAGGATAGTTAAACTAATGATTTGTTGAAATTATATTGCAGTCGGAAGTTCGACATTCATGTGGAGCACGAGACACTACGATCTCGATACACAAGTAAGAGATATGTGTGTAGATTTGTAGGGATACTCGAATGCATAATTCCTACACTCTAAATTTTATAAGAATTATGGAATATTGGTTTACCCGTATGGCATGAAATCTGTGGTATCTGGTTGGTAAACTGTGTTTATAAGTGCAGGGGGCTAGGATTCAGGCAGTCGTTATATTGCCGAAAATTATTCAAAATATTTCTAAAATGTTAGAAAATATTTTGGTGCATTATTATATTTTTCCTAGCCTCGAAATGGATGAATAAATATTTTTCATAAAGGGTTATTATACCGAAGAATATTTATTAAATATTCTTGACATCGATTTCGGTGAAGGTGTCATTACTGAAAATTCATCCCCTGTATTTTACAGTGAAATGTGTGATTTAAGAAGTGAAAAGGTGAATACTGAATATTTTATAATTAATTTTAGTATGATATTCACTATTTTATTTATAATTTTCCTTTATAGAATAAATAAGATTTTACCACATGAAATGATTTCCATAAGAGCTTATGCACTACATAAATATTTTTTTGAGAGTAAAATGTCTCTATATGGGTTCCAAGTGAACAATATGTTTATGGAAATTTATTTTATTTTTGGAAATTAAATATTTTCATTTTCTATAAATTATGAAAATTACCAGAAAATGATTTCCAGTAATCTTAAACGTGAAATGTTCGCAAAGAAAACGTGGAAGTACGAGTATATGTTTTTACGGTGAAGTACAATATTTATGAGAATTATTACCACAGTGTAATTATTTTATAACACTGTTTTCACCGTACGAAATACTATGATTTATACCTTTATGGATTTTCAGAAAGTTATTATTGATGTTACTTAATTCCGTAAAGGTAATGAGATTTCACATATACTGTTTTGAGACTAAAAGGCCCCATATCATGCCGATATGTGATATGTGACATGTGATATGTATTCAGTCCCGGTCGACACGTGATCAGTGATCCACCGAGGATAATATAGACTATGGCCATAGATCTGACATGATTATTATTGCCCTGCGGGGTACTTTTTCTCTAGCATGATATACTTTGGGTGATGCCTTAGTCTCCACTTTTATGAAATATGAAATGATATGTAATATGAAATATGTGTTTAAATGAAAAAGGTATACGAATATGTGTTTATATGAAAAGGAAAACGATCTCTATCAGTTTACTGTACTATATGAAGTATCGTACTGTTTATGATGTATACAGTGACATGTAAAATGAATTTAAATGAAAATGATGATTTACTTAAACTAATATTCTTTTTTTTAAAGAATATATGAATATTAGTTTATTTTCCTTAAATGCTTTATTTTATAATAGCATTTCTTTGAAAAGGATACGAAATAATATGGAAGATGAATTTTTAACGGTACTTACTCTCTATAGTCGCTCTGGGTTTTCGAGACAAGACAGGTATTTCAAAATACCTTTCATGCTCCATCTGGATTTCCCAGTCGACTATAGTATCACTCCCTTGTAGAGTGCCGGTTTATAGATAGGAAAGTAAAGTTTTTACTGCATATAGACTTCGAGGTATCAAGATTTACATACAAATCTCTTACTGAGCCGTGGTTTGCTCACACCAATATTTTATCTTTCCGGATATTTTGCAATGACCATTAAGATATATTATCCCGAGGATTCGAGGCTGCATATTTAGCACCCCCGAGGCAGCGCTTATAAATCTCAGAGGTATAATTATTTTATTTTATATGTCCAGACTTTTGATTTACAGTACTACGACATTGTATGAAATAAGGGAATGTAAGTATTGATTTCTAATACACTTTGTAAATATTTATTTCCGTTAACTATATTGAGTTACAGATATTGTGTTTCCGTAAATAAAATGTGGAAAATAAGATGTCGCAGACACCCCAATCTATCCATATGTTGTGAAAGTGTGTAAAAAGGATAAAATACTATGTACTTGAGAAGTGACAGTTTTAATGGTATCAGAGCAAGGTTGGCCTGATATCTGTCGATATCTTAGTAATAAAGTAAAGTGGAAAAGTAAAGTGATTACATCCCCGTAGTACTATAGAGTCTAGATATATAGATGATCACTAACCGAAATTTCGAGAAATCGTAGTGTGGTGTGAATATGAGTGGACGATGGATGACTCGTGCATACAGGGGTAGAAGCTGAGGTAGGGCAGAGCAGATTTCGAAGCCTCAGACACTAGAACCTAGATCGGAGCCTGCCATAAGACTGGCTCACCCTTCGCAGCCCAAGAGTCCAGATACCCGGATGTTAAGGAGGGAGCGTATGTTAGCTGATTTTATCGCCATGTATCATACTGATAGAGCTGCCGATCGAGTAGAAAGAGAGCGTGCAGCTCCAGTCGCTCTAGTTGTTCCATCTGTTGCACCACCTACACCACCTTCAGTATAGTCAGTACCACAGGCTCAGTCCGTTCCACTGCCACCAGCACAGTCGCCACGTGACATTGATCCTATTGTGATGTGACTTTAGTGCGGTAGTTCACTAAGCTAAATCCATCAAGGTTTAAGGATGAGAGAAAACTACTGGTGGCGGAGTAGTGGAATATAGCTGTGAAGGAACTGTTTAAGTATATAAGATGTTTCGATACGGAGCGAGTCGGACTAGCGGTGTTCCAGATGCATGATGATGCGGAACATTGGTGGAAGTTTGCACAGACTGTATTTTTGCCTAGTATCTAATGATTACATGGATATATTTGTTGAGACTTTTCACCGTTAGTATATCTCTGATACTACACAGAAGAAGCTTCAGTAGGAGTTTATGGATTTGATTCAAGGGAACATGTCAGTGGACCAGTATGAGTCTCGATTTGCTACACTTAGTAGACTTGACCCAATAACAAAGATTGACGAGCGGCATAAGATTGACAGGTGTAAGGTTGGGTTGAGACCGTCTATTCGGTCTAAGTTGACTCCTTTCGATAGATAGACATATGATAAGGTGATCCGACGTGCACAGCTCTGTAAGCAAGATATTGAGTAGTATCATACAGAGTCCGCTGGTAAGGGTAAAGGTAAGGCGAAGAGGGGCATGGATGATAGATCTGGTTGAGAGCAGCCAAGAGAGTTAGATCGTTTGACATTCAGATCTCAGAGGGGCGATCCATGAGATCGACTGCTACAATCCCACTACTACTGGTCCTACTTCTACGCCGAGAGGTACCGCGGCCAGATGTGAGCGGTGTGGATGGTCGCATGGTACCTGACCTTGCCATAAGTCGCCCGGGGCTTGTTTTAGATGAGGGCGGGTAGGACATTTGGTGAGAGACTAGCCCATGCTTCGAGAGATAGCTGCATCTACCACACCAGCCCCAATACTTCCATTATCGACTTCGGCACCAGCAGCTCCAGCAAAATTAGAGAGAGCGACACCCTTTCAGCCTAAGTGGGCGACAGCAGCGGAGAAGGGTAAGAAGCCCATGACTCAGGGAACATAAGCAACTAGAGCAGTTCTCGAACCTTAGCATTAGTATGGTATCCTCTGAGAGTTATAGGTTTACTAATAGCTTCAAAATCAAGCTCAACTTGATAAGTCAAATCATGGAAGCTCAGAGGATAAGCGATTATTGTATATCGGTTGCTAGTCAAGTACAGGTGAAAGTACAATTTGATTATGAAATTGCCACCGACGGGATTTAGAAGTTCCAAGACAGAGATTGTGTTCCCGATAATAATCAACTTAAAGACTTGGTTTTTGATTTAGGCCTATACCTCCAGGTACACTCTGCATCCTAGCAGTATTAACATGTACCAAAATCTACAGAGGATTTACAGGTGGCATAAGATGAAGAGAGAGACATCGCAGAGTTGTAGCGAAATCTCTCACATGTCAGCAGGTAAAGATCGAGCATAAAAAAAAAAACCTACAAGATTATGACAGCCTCTACCAATTACTAATTGGAAATGGTAGCACACTACGATGGACTTCATAATGGGTGTACTAAGGACTAGAGACAGCATGATGAAATTTGGGTGATAGCTGACCGATTGACGAAGTCCACCCACTTCCTATCTATCAGATCTATCGATTCACTCAGTGCCTTCGTCGATTTGTATGCCCGAGAAATAATAAGGCTACACGGAGTTCCAGCGAGCATTGCATTAGATAGGGATTCCCGGTTCAAATCCCATTTCTGGGAGAGATGTCAGGAGGCCATGGGATCCCGGTTAAACTTGAGCACCGCCTCTTATCCGCAGACTAATGGGCAGTCCGAACGAAAGATATAGATGCTCAAGGACATGTTACAGGCGTGTGCGTTGGATTTTAAAGGCTCCTGGGACGATCATTTGCCGTTAGCCAAGTTTACACATAATAATAGTTATCAGACTAATATCGGCATGGCACCGTATGAGGCGATATAGGTAGACGATGTTGATCTACGAGCACATGAGAAGAAGTAGGAGATTGAAAGTTGATAACTCCTGAATTGGTAGAGTGAGCCTCAAAGGATTTACAGTGGATATGTGAGAGACTCTGTACAGCACAGAGTTGGCAAAAGAGTTACGCGGACATGAGACGAACTACTTGAGTTCTCACTAGATGATTTTGTATTTCTGGAAGTTTCCCCATCTAAAAAGGCATTATGAGATTTGACAGGAAAGGAAAAACTGAGTCCCCGATACATCGGACCATTCGAGATCTGGGATCGCATAGGGAACATGGTGTACTAATGGGCACTACCACCCAAGATATCAGGTGTAAATAAAGTATCACATATTTCGATGCTTCGTAAATACCATCTAGATACATCCCACGTAATTCTGTATGAACCATTAGAAATATGTAAAGATATGAGTTATGTTAAGTGACCCATCAGGATTCTGACTCGGAAAGATAAAATGTTGCGATCTAAGACGACTCCTCTTGTAAATTAGAAAGTTTAATAAGGGAAAAGTATCTAGAGCAGTTCCAGTGAGTGGTTCGAATGAAATTCGAAGGACCGAATTTCTTAAGATGGGGAGAATGTGAGAACTCGTTATTTTATACTGTACATGTATGGAATAATAAATTCTTTAATAAATAAATAAAATTAATTTTAGATATTTTCTAAATGTCAAAATTTTTTCGGGATAGAGTTGAAATTTTCAAACTTATACAAGGGCAAAATTTGTTTCTTGAGGAGTGGTCAAAGTGGACCAAATAAGCTATAATTTGGCTTAAGAAATAAATGAAATAAATGGAAAATTAAAGCTAAAAATGGGCTAAATTAGAAAGTGTACTGTACAGTGGCAAAGAGAGTAACTAAGGTGAAATTATAGGACTTTTTAGACTTTAAATAAATCATATTAGAATTTTATAAATATAAAAGAAATTATGGCCAATCAAAATAAGCCAACAAGCTAGCTTCATTTAATTTCAGCTGAGATTTGCATTGCCTCAACCATTTTTTGCATCCAATTTCGGTTCTGTTTTCTACTCCACCATTGCTCATGATCCAACTCTGAAATCACCATGTTTCCATCGCCAAATCACCTAAGTGTCTTCATATAATCTCATCCTCACCTCATTAGCTTCTCAACCATCAAAGAACTTTAGCTAAAAACGTCCAAAAGAGGACTCCCCTGCTGCCGGACAGTGGTGTAAGTAAGGTAAGAAAAATTCTTCAGCTTACGTTTCAAGCATTTGAACCGTTAGTTTATGATGATGATGGTTAAGTGGATGATATGTAAAAATAAGGTCCGGAAAAAAAGCATGTAGAGATTAAGTAGAGTTGAATTTCTTGTTGCTTGGTGGTGTAAATGGCTGAACAAAGACTTTGTTGCTGTGTGGCGTGAATGTATGAAGTAGAAAAATTCTGCTGTGCATGTGGTCGACGTGAAGAGCAGTACATAGAAAGTAAATAGAAATTAAACATGAATATATATATTATAAATATACATGAAAACCATGCTGTCATGATATGTCACGAGTGTTTCAAAGAGCTAGAAAAACGTGATATACTGATGGTGTGAAAAACAGAAAAGGAAAACAGAAAACAAAAGTTAAGGTTGTGTAGGTGTGTACATGACATGGTTGACATAAATAAAGAGACAAAACATAAAAAGGAAAATAGGTATTTACAGGGGATATGTTTTTGACTAGTTATAAAAATATTAAGAGATAAAACATGTTGCATTAAAGGCTGAAACTGAACACTAACCCTATGTTTTGATTGAGGGTGGGGAAGGGAAAGGAAAGGAAAGGAAAACAAAGTAAAACAAAGAAAGGTTGTAAACCTTTCCTTTGTTTGGGAAGATTTTTTAGCTAGGGAAAGGAAAGAGGGAGGAGTGAGCACCCCTTGCTTTCCCTTGACTTACTCAGTTTTTATAAAACCCCAATTTGAGGTAAAGGGAAGGAAAGGAAACTTAAAAAAATTAAAACATGTAAAATGTCAAATTTACCTTATTATCTTATAAAATTTAAAACAAAAAGGGTTATAATTGGAAAAAAAAGCATTACAAATGAATTATTTCCTTTCCTTTCCATTGTTTAACCAAACAAGGGTTGCTAGGATTACTTTCCTTTCCTTTCGTTTATTAATTTTAGCTATCCAAACAAAGGGTACATGTACCCTTTCCTTTCCTCTAGTTTACATTCCTTTCCATTCCATTCTTTTCCTTTAATAATGCTTATCCAAACATAGTGTAAAGGAGATGACTAGAGGAAAACCGAAGGAAATTGGGGGGGGGGGGGGGGGACACTAATCTAATGGTGTTGACCCAATATAAGGAAGGTTAGCATAAAAGTCAGAAAAAAAAAAGGCTTTTTTGGCGTGGAAATGAAGAGGAAAGATAGGCTGAATTGATGATAAATTGACCAAGAGAAAGTGGTCAAAATCAAGGGCTGGTGAGCAGAAAATAAAGGCTGAACTGAATGGAAAGTAAAGGCTGGAACCGAAAATAGAAATGGAAAGGAAAATTAAGTATGGATCGATGATGATGAGTATGGAATAAAAGTCATTAAAAGGGGCTGAAATGGTGGGGAAATAAGAAAGAAAATGAACACGTGCTGCCGTGAATGGAAGAAAAGAACATGGATTGATTGGTAATAAATTGCCAAGTAAAGAAAGTCAGAAAAATAAAGGCTGAAAATGAAGAAAATACAACTAATAGACAGTTGAAAAATAAGTATAATCAATGTATATGTAGGCTGCCGATTATGGAGGAGATAGAGGAAGGAAATATTGTATTTAATTCTTAAATGGTGAGAAAAATACAAGAAAGATGGCAGCTCATATATTTAATACATTGACTAAGAATTGAATCAATAAATTTTAATCAACTAAAGGCCATTCGGCCATAGTGGGAAAAAGGAAGAAATAATGGTATGAAAAATAGCCATTTTGGCAATAAGAACATACTTACATCTACATGTTGATGTAAATCATAGCTTCAAAGTAAAGGATAATTAAACTAATGATTTGTTGAAATTATATTGCAGTTGGAAGTTTGACATTCATGTGGAGCACAAGACACTACGATCTTGATGCACAAGTAAAAGATATATGTTTAGATTTGTAGGGATACCCGAATGCATAATTCCTACGCTTTAAATTTTATGAGAATTATGGAATATTGGTTTACCCGAATGGCATGAAATCTGTGGCATCTAGTTGGTAAACTGTGTTTATAAGTGTAGGGGGCTAGGATTCGGGCAGTCGTTATACTGCCGAAAATTATTCAAAATATTTCTAAAAATGTAAGAAAATATTTTGGTGCATTATTATATTTTTCCTAGCCTCGAAATGGATGAATTAAATATTTTTCATAAAGCGTCATTATACCGAAGTATATTTATTAAATTTCTTGACACCGATTTCGATGAAGGTGTCATTACTAAAAATTCATCCCCTGTATTTTACAATGAAATGTGTGATTTAAGAAGTGAAATGGTGAATAGTGAATATTTTATAATTAATTTCAGTATGATATTCACTATTTTATTTATAATTTTCTTTTATGGAATAAATAAGATTTTCCCTCATGAAATGATTTCTATAAGAGCTTATGCATTATATAATTATTGTTTTAAGGCTAAAATGTCTCTATATGGGTTCCAAGTGAACAATATGTTTATGGAAATTTATTTTATTTTTGGAAATTAAATATTTCCATTTTCCATAAATTATGAAAATTACCGGAAAATGATTTCCAGTAATTTTAAACGTGAAATGTTTGCAAAAAAAATGTGGAAATACAAGTATATGTTTTTACGGTGAAGTAAAATATTTACAAGAATTATTACCACAGTATAATTATTTTATAACACTGTTTTCACCATTCAGAATACTGTGATTTATACCTTTATGGATTTTCAGAAAGTTATTATTGATTTTACTTAATTCCATAAAGGTAATGAGATTTCACATTTACTGTTTTGAGACTAACAGGCCCCATATCATGCCGATATGTGATATGTGATATGTGATATGTGACATGTGATATGTATTCAGTCCTGGTCGACACCTAATCAATGATCCACAGAGGACAATATAGACTATGGCCATAGATAGGACATGATTATTATTGCCATACGGGGTACTTTCTCTCTAGCATGATATATACTGGGTGATGCCTTAGTCTCCACTTTTATGAAATATGAAATGATATGTAATATGAAAAATGTGTTTAAATGAAAAAGGTATATGAATATGTGTTTATATGAAAAGGAAAACGATTTTTATCAGTTTACTCTACTACATGAAGTACTGTACAGTTTATGATGTACACAGTGACATGTAAAATGAATTTAAATGAAAATGATGATTTACTTAAACTAATATTCTTTTTTTAAAGAATATATGAATATTAGTTTATTTTACTTAAATGCTTTATTTTATAAAAGAATTTCTTTGAAAAGGATATGAAATAATATAGAAGATGAATTTTTAATAGTACTTACTCTTTATAGTCGCTCTGGGTTTCCAGAACAAGAGAGGTATTTCAAAATACCTTCCATGCTCCATCTGGATTTCCCAGCCGACTATAGTATCACTCCCTTGTAGAGTGCCAGTTTATAAATAAGAAAGTAAAGTTTTTATTGCATATAGACTTTGAGGTATTAAGATTTAGATACAAATCTCTTACTGAGCCGTGGTTTGCTCACTCCAATATTTTGTCTTTCCAGATATTTTGCAGTGACCATTGAGGTTGTAGACACCTAATTTTTTCTGAGCAATTTTAAAATAAAAATAAAAAAATGGAAATAAGACCAAACCACACCACACGTATCACCCTTTGCACTTATCATTTTGAAACCAAAATCTTTCAAGGTTTGACTTGAATAAATTGTTGCCAAAATAAAGAGAGAAATTAGGAAAGTAAATCATAAATGGGCTGTCAGAATATAATGACAAAATAATATCCCATGAAAGTAGCCCAAATCCAAGGAAAATAACGAGGGAATTTGCTGCCTTAAATGACTGAAATATTGCTCTTAAAGAGGAGGGATTTTCGATTTTAAAAGGAGGAAGGAGTCGGCAGCCTCTTTCACTATTCATCATCTCCAACCAAGCCTTGCAACATCATCATTGTCTCTTGCTCGTGGCACTCTCTATCGCCACCTTCAATCACCGTTCCCAGCCCCTGCTGCAGTGCTTGCGTCGCCCTTTTGCAACCTCATATTTGCTCTTGCCTTGTTGCCGTTCTCTTTGTTGCCATCACTGTTTCTCGCACGTTCTACTACTCGGCATAGGTGCGCCACTTCTGCTACACTTCCATAAGCCTGGTGTTGATCCGGTTTTAGTGCCCCTGCACAGCACCGTCCTCGCTTCGCTACCCGGGTCCTTGTTGCTGTGTTGACCTCTGCTGAATTGTTGCTACTGTTGAAAGCCCCGTGCACCGCCAACCGTTGCTGTTAGTTTGCTCCCACACTTGGCTTCACGCCTTTGTCTACATCACATCTATCATTTGTTTGGAATGAAGTAAAGGAGTAAAAACGAGAGGGCCCACTGCAACTTCATAGTTTTGGTTTCAAACCATTGAGGTACATACGTTTTATTCATACTTTTGCTTGACTTTGCATTCATGGAGAATCACTAATAATAATTTATTATCCTTTAGACATTTCATACATTAAGGCATGTTCATACACGTGTGTGTAGATATGTTTTTAAATAATGTAAAAAAAATATTTTTCAAATGTGGGATTTATAAAATAATTAGGTAGTAATTAAAACAAAGGAAATGAATTATTTATAAAATTATTAATAAAAGATAATTCCGATAATAAGATCTCTTAGAAATCGCAAGTAGCGATTCTTTGATGATCCTTAAGGTCGAGATAAATCCTTAATGTCACCAGCATATTGGGACATTTAAGTGATTTTATTTCGATATAAAGAAAATATTAATGAGATTTCTTAGTATAAAAAAATAAATATAAAAATGGTAATAAAAATACTAATATAACAAAGGTAAATATAAGAAAATATTATGTGAATAGAAATAAAAAGCTTTAAAACAGATAAAAATTTAGGAATTAAAATAAATAAATGTAAATATAGTGATAAATGCAAATATAAGTATTAAAATAAAATATAAGTAAGAATATACATTTTGAATATAAAAGGATCCCTGATGATAGGATTCCTTAGAAATCACAAGTAGTGATTCTTTGATTATCCTTAGGGTCGAAATAAAATATTTGAATATTACCAGCGTATTGGGGTATTCAAATAATTTTAGTTCGATATTAAGATTTCTAATATAATCACCTTATATGAAATAAACTAACACTAAAAATAATAAATAACTAAAAATTTTAAACAAACAAATAAACAAGACTTCAAAATAAGGAGTAAAACAAATTAAAAATAAATAAGATATAAATAATGTCCGATGATAGGATGTTATGGAATTCACAAGTAGTGATTCCTAACTGATCTCTAGGTGAGAGAAGTTTGCTGAATGTTACCAGCGTATTAGAATATTTAGTATGATTTTTCAATAAAAAATAAATTTTATAAAATTAATAAATTTCAAAAGCAATAATATAAATATAAAAGATAATAAAAATAAAATAAATAATATATTTCTCATGTGCATCATATCTGTTTTATTTGCATCATTTGCATTCATGAAATTCCAAAATAAGTGCAAATCTCCCGATGATGGGATTTTATAGAAATAGCAGGTAGCGATTCTTAAGAAATTTTTAGGTAAGGAAATTATCCGAAATGCAACCACAAGTATTGGGGTACTTTGGAATAATTTTCAATACAAAAGATTTTCACTTATTTCAAATAAAAAATAAAATTTAAATATTTCAAAATAAAACAAATAACAAAATGATTTCGAAATAAATGAAGTTCTTTTAAATATTTAATTAAGACCATTTAATTAAGATCAAAGGGATAATATATGATTAAGTGGTACCGTTTTTTTAATGGGCGTTGTGGGGGTGCTAATCCTTCCCCACATGTAATCGAACTCCCGAATCCAAACTTTATTTTCGCAGACCAAAAATTATTTTTTTGATAAAACTTAATTAATTTTAAGATTTTATTGAAAAGATAAATAATTTTTGGTGGCCAATCACACCTAGTCAAAAAAGATTGGTGGCGACTCCTCTTTGTATTTATCCAAAATCGTCTAGCGATAGAGTCCCTGGACGAAAATCGTTACGACAGCTTGGCGATTCCACTGGGGAAATTCGAGAGTCAAACCATAATTAATCATGTTTTATCCAAAATTTTAATTTAATGGTCTTAATAAATATTTAATAAAATTCTTAATAAAAAAATAAAAAAATAAAAAATGAAAAAAAATACAAACAAAAACAAATGTGTTAATCATCTTTATCATTTGCATTTTGTTGGGATGCACTTTAAATTTTGTTCCTTTGCATACATAACATATTCATTGCATACATCAACCCTACACCCAAGTTTGTCCCTTTTAGGAGAGAGTATAGTACATTTGCTCTCGTCAGGTGATAACCTCCGCAATGGTAAGCGAAATACTCTCACTCAAGTTGAACCCTTTCTGTTTGTAGCATGTCATGGGTGAAGATTGGGGTGCCTCACTAGTCTAGTGTGGACGTCAGTAAGGAACAATTTGAGAACCTTTTACCCTTTAAAGACTTAAACCAAGCATGTACTGAGCCATAGAGAAACTAACCTTAACTACAGCCATACCAGCCTTCTGTGGGGGTTACCTTAAATTATGGCACATGAATGAATACTTTTATGTAACACCTTTATGGGAAATATAATAAAGTGAATATTGAAATTGTGAAAAAAATAAAAATTAAAATAAAAACCTTCTCATTCAATTTTATTTGTGATTTCAATAGTATGCATATTCTAAAAAAAAATTCATTTTTTTAAAAGGTGTTTTTGTAAGATTTTAAACTTGATATATGCATCTCATCACATGTGCAAAAGCTATTGAATTTCATGCACATACATGCATTTAGCATGCATACATACATTTCATCTTGTGCTCACTTATGAAAATTTTTGGTGATCATAAGTAATGACATCAAATCTTGGAAGTAAAAAGTTAAGATTTTTAAAATCCTCACCAGCGTATTAGGATGATTTTAATAGTCTTTTCTTTTATGGCACAATTTCAAACAATAATATGCTCTAAATTGTGTTAAACAAATGTCAGAGGTGCTAAAATAAAGAAGCCACTGCATTCTGAACCACTTATTCGACATCGTTATAGTACTCAATCAAAGGCTAAAGCCATGGAAAATGAACATGTTGAGCAAATGGAAAAGATTGAAAGAATTCAACAAGAGCTAGCTAAATCTCAAGAAGAATCTCAGAAGCAAATGTCAAAGATGATGGAGATGATGATGACTTTGATGAAAGGCAAAGAGGTCACGGAAGGATCAAGAAATGAGCCTCAACCTATGAGAGAGAATCTACTGTACCCATCGGAGTTTATAGCCCCTCAAACTCAAACTTCCCAAGAGCTTATCCCCCAGCTCATGCTTTTGTGAATCAACAACCAAACCAAGGACAACACTCAAGATCTACCCTGTTGATCCTATTTTTGTTCCAAATTTACATGATCCCATGGAGCAAGAAAAGTTGAGGAAAGAAAGTGGCGAGTCATAACAAAAATATGAACTGTTGGATGAAAGGCTAAGGGCAATCGAAGGAATGGATTTCTTTAGAAATATAGATGCTAATGAGCTTAGTTTGGTCCCAGATCTAGTAATTCCAGTGAAATTTAAAGTACCTGAATTTGAGAGATACGATGGGACCACATGACCAGTAGCTCACATCATTATGTTTTGTTGAAAAATGTCAGGGTATACGAATAATGGTAAGTTGCTCATTCATTGCTTCCAAGATAGCTTAACTGGAACAATAACAAAGTGGTACAATCAGCTAGATCGGAGTCATGTTCGCAAGTGGAATGACCTGGAAAAAGTCTTCTTGTCCCAGTATAAGCATATGACTGACATGGCACCAGATAGATTGTCTTTGCAGAATATGGAAATGAAGCCTTCTAAAGTTTCAAGGAGTACGCCAATAGGTGGAGGGGCCTCACATCTCAAGTGCAGCCTCCCCTTACTGAGAAGGAAACCACGGTATTGTTTGTCAATACTTTGCCATCATCGTATTATGATAGGCTTGTGGGGACTGTTACAAAAAAATTTGCTGACTTGGTAATTTCTGGAGAAATGATAGAGAATGCCATTAAGAGTGGTGAAATTGAGGATGCGTCTGCTTCAAATAGAGTTGGGGCAAATAAGAGGAAGGAGGGAGAAACACAAGCTGTTACCATTGAAAATCAACCACCAAGGAGTTCCGTTCCTTTTTAACCCTAAATTACACATCGCCCATATCCTTATTATCCAACTATAGACAACACTGCCCATAGTCCTTTTGTTTATCAACCAAGTTGGCAATCAAACTTTCAAGTCCCTACTCAATCAAGCAAACCAATGGGTAGTCAAAAAAGGGCGAGGAACAATCAAGGGAGAATCTCTGTAGACCCAATTCTTATGACCTATACAGAGTTATTTCCACAATTGGTGAGAGATAATCTTATTGCACCTATTTATCTAGAACCATTAAAACCTCCATATCCTAAATGGTATGATGCCACTGCTCGATGTGACTATCATTGTGGGAATGTAGGCCACTCCATTGAGACTTGCCCCACTTTTAAATACAAGGTGCAGAGTTTGATCAAAGTTGGCTTGTTAAATTTTGATAAGTAAGATGTTGATGGAAACCTTGTGCTACAAAAAGGCATAAATTTTGGAGGATCAATGTTCTATGGGAAAAGAACAAAGTTTTTGTCACTTTTGAGTTGTTATTCTAAAGTAATGAAATTCCTTAAATGTTTACGCCCATAAGCTTTGGAAAAATTTTTATGTATGGGCTAGTTTATCTATTATCATTTGAATAAAATGGCAGATGCATTTTCATCATGTGTCCTTTTCCATACAAATCCTTGTTTTCATCCCTTTGTATTTCACCCATACTTAACATCCAAACAATGAATGAGCAGTCAATCATGACAATAGTTTGGGATTTTATTTTGAAAATTCTATTTCTATTAGCAAAGTCAGTGATCATTCTTGTCCCTTAAATTGTTAAAATTGTTGAAGCAATAAAGAGATAGCTCCTATCAAGAGAAGTTAAAATGGCATGAAATGAGAAAGAAGTGAAGCTCTTGTATCCATTGTGTTGTTCTTGTTCAATAAATGTTCTTCAATAAGAGTATTTACATTTGAGACGAGAAATGGTCATCTTTGTTCTATCCTTCGTGCATAAGTAAAATTATCCATTTGCCACCCCTATTGAGCCTATTATGCTTTTTTTCAAAACAAACCCACCAAGGATCACCCTTCACATTGAGGGGCAAATTTTGCAAAAAAACCTATTGACAAATGAAGAAATTCAGGTCATAAGTCATGAAAAATCTCAAGAGAAAATAAAAGAGAAAATACCCTTTGGTGTTAGAGTCCTCTTGTAAAAAAAAAAGAGGGGTGAAAATGAAAAGTTGTAAAAAAAAAAAAAGAAAAATGGAAGAAGAAGAGAAAATGATGAAAATAAAGATCAATTAAGGCAAAGTGGCAAGCACGCTTTGCATGATGATAAATGATCCTTTGGTTTTTGACCCTTAAAGAAACAAATTTTGAGCCTAATTATATCCATTTTTTTTCATAACCCATTACTGGAGCCTACATTGCGTGCCTTAAAAGTCCATTTTGATCAAATGTGAATACTTGAAATTGGAGAATCATGCAACTTATGATGCCATCAAGAAATAACAAGATTGCAATTAGTTTGTTGGGAATATTAGTGATGTTGAAAAGAAAAAAAAGAGAATGAATGAGAAAATGAAAAAAAAATGAAAGGAAAGACAAAAAAGAAAAAAGAAAGAAAAGAGAAAAGAAGGATAAAAGGGAGAGGCTCAAATTGAAAACTCGAAAGGGCAGTTTGAATCAAAAGAATGATAATCTAGTTGAAGATTTGGGAAGATGGTTTGACATAAGGAGAACCAGCATCATTTGAGAATCTCATAGTGTAGGGGGCAACTCAATTTGATCGAGAATGTCAATTGAATAGATTTTTCAAAGAATCCTGACTAGTTTGTCAAAATTGTCTGATTTTTTATTGAGAACCTATCATTGTCATTTGCTTTAAATTATCCAGTTTCTTAATTGAGAACTTATCATTGTTATCCACTTTGAATTGTCTAATTTCTTATTATACTTTATTAAGTTTGTTCCTACATTTCTTTATTCTCCCAAGCTTTCTAATGTTCTTACTTTCCCAAAATGGATTGAGGAAATCGGTGACTAAACTACATTTTTCATGGAATTGAAATGATAATAAATAAATGAAACTTATACATAAAAATATTTGGCATTACTTTGGAAAAGATTCTAAAGATGACAAAGGGCCATTTACAAAAAGAAAGCAAGAATGTTAAATGTAGCTGACATATGTGCTTCTACGAACGAGATGGGAAATAAAGAATAGAATCTTTGTGAGAAGAAGAAATGATCCTAATGAAGAAAGCCATGGATTTTCGACACCGAAAAAAAGAGAGAAATTTTGAGAAAAAGGAAACTTCTGTCATTTAGGCATTCACATCATTCTAAAAGACACATGCATCATGGTTTTTAACTATTACATTGGGGCATATTTCAAGAAAGCATTTGTATTATCATCATTGTGATAGACCTTTTTTTTAGGGGCATGCATTTTGCATTTGCATCATTGAAAAAATAAAAGAAGAAAAGAAAATGAATGAATAGGGAATGCAATGGGGTTAGTTGTTCCTTATAGAGCAAGAAAATGTTTCTTTAAAGAAAAATGGTGTAGTCATGACAAGAGTTTAACTCTAATGTAGCTTGCATCGTTGGGTGGTTTCAAGCCCAGTGAAATTAGCTTATGAGTAAATGAGATTTAGTTGGCTTCATTGTAAAATTGATGCATGATAAGCCTTAGATCTTCTAGATTCGACTTACAAAATCAATGAACACTTAGGCTGAGAAACTCTAAGTTAAGAATTGAAATTCTAAAGATGAGAAATTCTTGGGATGTGAATCTCTAAGTCAAGATGAGAAACTCTTAGGATGAGAAACTCTAAGTCAAGATGTGAAACTCTTGGGATGTAAATCTCCAAGTCAAGATGAGAAACTCTTAGAATATGAATTTCTAAGTCAAGATGAGAAACTCTTAAGATGTGAATCTCTTAGAATGCAAATCTTCGAGTCAAAATGTGAAACTCTTGGGATGTGAAACTCTTGGAATGTGAATCTCCGAGTCAAGATGGGAAACACTTAGGATGTGAGTCTCCAAGTCAAGATGTGAATCTCTTAGGATGTAAATCTTCAAGTTTTTTTAAATGCGAATATCAAAATTTTTGTGAATCACGGAATATTTTATTTGTTCCAAATATGTGAATTTCTCTAAAAAACAAAAATTTCTCTTATCGAGCCTTGGTACCGAGTCAAGGTATTGTGTTTCAAAGTCGAATTCATTTTTCTAAAATGGATCAAGCCTTGGTAGGGAGTCAAGGTATTATGTTTCAAAATTGAATTCACTTTTTCTAAAGTGGATCGAGCCTTGGTAGGGAGTCAAGGTATTATGTTTTAAAGTCGAATTCACTTTTTCACAGTGGATCGAGCCTTGGTATGGAGTCAAGGTACTGTGTTTCAAAATAGAATTCACTTCTTCAAAGTGGATCGAGCCTTGGTATGGAGTTAAGGTGTTGTGTTTCAAAGTCGAATTCACTTCTTCAAAGAGGATCGAGCCTTGGTATGGAGTCAAGGTGTTGTGTTTCAAAGTCGAATTCACTTATTTCTAAGTGGATCGAGCCTTGGTATGGAGTTAAGGTGTTGTGTTTCAAAGTCGAATTCACTTCTTCAAAGAGGATCGAGCCTTGGTATGGAGTCAAGGTGTTGTGTTTCAAAGTCGAATTCACTTATTTCTAAGTGGATCAAGCCTTGGTATGGAGTCAAGGTGTTGTGTTTTAAAGTCGAATTCACTTTTTCAAAGTGGATCGAGTCTTGATAGGGAGTTAAGATATTATGTGTTTCAAATCAAATCCATTGTTCTCATGGGTTGAGCCTTGGTATGGAGTCAAGGTATTATTTCTGAGAATCAAAATTGAATTTTCCCAAAAAAAAATAAAAAAAAGGTCCGGACAAAATTGTCGTCTAAAGTCTTTGCCCTATTCCTGATTCTCAGCAGTGTGCAAAGACGGGCAGTTGTAGACACCTAATTTTGTCCGAGCAATTTTAAAATAAAAATAAAAAAATGGGAAATAAGACAAAACCACACCATACTTTCACCCTTTGCACTTATCATTTTGAAACCAAAATCTTTCAAGGTTTGACTTGAATAAATTGTTGCCCAAATAAAGAGAAAAATTCGGAAAGTAAATCATAAATGGGCTGTCAAAATAATAATGATAAAATAATATCCCATGAAAGTAGCCCAAATCTAAGGAAAATAACGAGGGAATTTACTGCCTTAAATGACTGAAATATTGCTCTTCAAGAGGAGGGATTTTCGATTTTAAAAGGGGGAAGGAGTCGGCAGCCTCTTTCACTATTCATCATCTCTAACCAAGCCTTGCAACATCATCATTGTCTCCTGCTCGTGGCACTCTCTATCGCCACCTTCAATCACCGTTCCCAACCCCTGCTGCAGTGCTTGCGTCACCCTTTTGCAACCTCACTGTTGCTCCTTGCCTTGTTGCCGTTCTCTTTGCTGCCATCACTGTTTCTCGCACGTTCTACTACTCGACATAGGTGCGCCACTTCTGCTACACTTCCATAAGCCTGGCGTTGATCCGGTTTTAGTGCCCTGCACAGCACCGTCCTCGCTTCGCTACCCGGGTCCCTGTTGCTGTGTTGACCTCTGCTGAATTGTTGCTACTGTTGAAAGCCTCGTGCACCGCCAACCGCTGCTGTTAGTTTGCTTCCACACTTGGCTTCACGCCTTTGTCTACATCACGTCTATCATTTGTTTGGAATGAAGTAAAGGAGTAAAAACGAGAGGGCCCACTGCAACATCATAGTTTTGGTTTCAAACCATTGAGCTACATACGTTTTATTCATACTTTTGCTTGACTATGCATTCATGGAGAATCACTAATAATAATTTATTATCCTTAAGACATTTCATACATTAAGGCATGTTCATACACGTGTGTATAGATATGTTTTTAAATAAGGTAAAAAAGTATTTTTCAAATGTGGGATTTATAAAATAATTAAGTAGTAATTAAAACAAAGGAAATGAATTATTTATAAAATTATTAATAAAAGATAATTCCGATAATAGGATTTCTTAGAAATCGCAAGTAGCAATTCTTTGATGATCTTTATGGTCGAGATAAATCTTTAATGTCACCAGCGTATTGGAACATTTAAGTGATTTTATTTCGATATAAAGAAAATATTAATGAGATTTCTTAGTATAAAAAAATAAATATAAAAATGGTAATAAAAATAATAATATAAAAAAGGTAAATATAGAAAATATTATGTGAATAGAAATAAAAAGCTTTTAAACAGATAAAAATTTAGGAATTAAAATAAATAAAGTAAATATAGTGATAAATGCAAATATAAGTATTAAAATAAAATATAAGTAAGAATATACATTTTGAATATAAAAGGATCCCCGATGATAGGATTCCTTAGAAATCATAAGTAGTGATTCTTTGATTATCCTTAGGGTCGAAATAAAACATTTGAATATTACTAGCGTATTGAGGTATTCAAATAATTTTAGTTTGATATTAAGATTTCTAATATAATCAACTTATATGAAATAAACTAACACTAAAAATAATAAATAACTAAAAATTTTAAACAAACAAATAAACAAAGACTTCAAAATAAAGAGTAAAACAAATTAAAAATAAATAAGATATAAATAATGTCTGATGATGAGATGTTATAGAATTCACAAGTAGTGATTCCTAACTGATCTCTAGGTGAGAGAAATCTGCTGAATGTTACCAGCTTGTTGGAATATTTAGTATGATATTTCAATAAAAAATAAATTTTATAAAATTAATAAATTTCAAAAGTAATAATATAAATATAAAAGATAATAAAAATAAAATAAAATAATATATTTCTCATGTGCATCATATCTATTTTGTTTGCATCATTTGCATTCATGAAATTCCAAAATAAGTGCAAATCTCCCGATAATGGGATTTTATAGAAATCGCAGGTAGCGATTCTTAAGAAATCTTTAGGTGAGGAAATTATCCGAGATGCTACCACAAGTATTGGGGTACTTTGGAATAATTTTCAATACAAAATATTTTCACTTATTTCAAATAAAAAAATAAAATTTAAATATTTCAAAATAAAACAAATAACAAAATGATTTCGAAATAAATGAAGTTTTTTTTAATATTTAATTAAGACCATTTAATTAAAACACATATTTTTACACATTTTTAACAATTGGGCCGTCAGCGATGCCTTAATCACTTAAACAGTAATAATGAAAGTCAGTAAACTTTAATTACTTTACAAAATCGGAATATGAAAATTTTGAATATTCCTTAACACTTTACATCTCCTGTAATCTACTTATAATTTAAGTAGTACTGTACAATAATTCTGAATATATAAAAGAAAATAAAATACGTCCAAGATTGACAATATGCGGACTCGGGTAATCGAAATCGCAGCCGATACTCTTAGGATGGTGTATCTTTTATCTGAATATAATATCCTATGGAGTGGAAAGTAAAAGGGTGAGCGAAACATGCTCAGTAAAGGAGTCGTATGCAAGACTGATATAATGAAAACTATATGCTAGAAAATATTTATTTTCCTATGGTTCACTAGGCATAATGAAAGGGATGGATACCATAGTCGACTGGGAAATCTAGATAGAGCATGGAAGGTATTTTGAAATACTCGTCTTCTCCCAGAATACCAGAGCAACTATAGGGAGTATTTAATAAATTATTGTTATAAAACAATTTAATAATGTTTCTAATAAATATACATGGTAATAAACCATTTAATTTCATCACTTTAGTAGCATTTTTAAAACACATGACAGTAATAGTAGTAAACAGTACAGTTTGAACAATGGAAACAGTATACAAATCGATGCAGTAACAGTACGATAAAACTCTTCAATAATTAGTAAGTAAACAGTTTAATAATTATTTCAAATTTAGAAAAAAAATCATAATTCATTTCAATTCAGTAAATAATATATTATAATACAGTTCAGTAAATAGTAGTAAATAAATCACCGTTCAGTATACAATATTTTTTAGTGCAGTTTAGTAAACAGAAATCAGTAAATCATAGTTTAGTAATCATGTAACAATAGGTTGAGACTAGGCAACTCCCTAAATAATCATGCTATAACTATTCCTGAAGGGAAATAGTAATAGTATGCAGTAAGATTTATAGCCATAGTCTATAAGGTGTCTGTACAATACACTTGCCAGGTGACCCTAGGACTGCTGATGACTTAGCAGGTCAATTTGCCACAGTAACAGTACAGTAACAATGAGCATGAAAATGGGGCCTAAAGTCTCAAAATCCATTTATTCATAGTAGAAAATACCTTTAAGGAATTTAATTAAATATCATTAAAATTTATAATTTCCAGAAAGGTATTTTAAATTCACATTTAGCATTACAGTAAAAATAGTCAATAAAATATTCATGTTTCAGTGAGAAAATTTATAAACATCCAATTTAACTATAAAATATTTTAAAGAATGTATTTATAATCTCACTTTAATAAAATTTAATGACATGAATATTTAATTAATATTTTTCGATAAAATTTCAATTTATGGAAAATTAATGGAAATAAATTTTTGAAAATCCATAATTCACTCAATTTATGCATTTAAAAAATTTCATGCTATTTTAGAATATTTTTGGTAGCATAACAGTTGCATTTCCTTAACCCTCTACACTTAAAATACAATTTATAAACCAACCGTAATACCACAATTTGCATGATTTTCAAGGCAATTCATCACCCAAATAATTTCATAAAATCATACTTATAAAATCATGCAATTGATTATATCAATACAGCTTACACACTTCTCCCTCACCTGTCTCGTAATTCCGACAATCCTGGTTGCAAAACAATTTCACCAAAATTTTCCATTAATTTTCCCCTTATTTTTAAGCTATTAACTTTCACTAAATGCAGCCACATAGGATACAGTCTATGCCTAACCAGTGTAAATTACATCGTAGTAAAACATAACTTCTCCGTTTTAGCTCCGATTTTAGATCCGATTTCACCAATGATCTTATCTTAATTTCTACAGTAATTTGGCATATTAAAACCATAAAATGCAATATCTTATCCTACCTAAAACCCCTTGGCCGAATGCTCCATTAAGCTTCCCTTAATGAATTTCATCAATTTAAAGCTACCAAATTGTTTATCTAATTCCATAATGCATTTTGGCACCATTTTCATGCAAATTTCACCATGGTTTCCTCATGCTCTTGTCCCAACTAAAACCCCAATGTGCTCTTTCATCTTGTTCTAATTGGATTTAAGCAGAAACAATGCTAGATCTAGGCTTAGCATGTTGAAAAACATAGAAATCTACCATTAAATGTTGAAGAAACCATAAGGGATGCATGGAACTTACCTTGACCGAACCTCTTTGCCTCCCTTTTCTCCTTGTTTTCTTCTTGTTTATATGATATATTGGTGTCAATGGAGAGAGGAAGATGAAAGGGACAATTTTTGTGTTTTAATCTAGTTGAAATAAGCTAGTTTTATTTATGTTTTTCTTTGTTTTCTTTTCTTTCACCTTTTCTTTTGGCTATGGTGTGTGTGTGTTTTGGGAAGATAATGAATAGAGGCCAACCATCCTCTTTGCTGAGTTATAAAGATGGTTCTAGAAGGGGGCAAATTAACATTTTGCACCTAGTTATGAAAAATTTGGACAATTTCACTCTTAACTTCCGTAAATGTAAAAACCGTGTAATTGGACTCCAAAATTTCAGATTCCATCACCAAATAATCACATTTAAAGTATCTTGATGATTGGAAGTGGTTTCATTGACGCGCGGTGCACCAATAATGAGAAATTATGATTTTACCCCTAAGGGACCGCTACCAAAATTTTTCGTTTTAACCATTGTTTAAATCAATCTCTTGACACTATTTTATTCTCCTTTCATGTAGAACATCATGATACTTTTACTTCATCTTAACTCATTTTAGTTTGGGCGTAATTTAAGAAAATACCCTTGGGACGTAACTGTCATTTTTCAATTTGTTTTCCAAAATTCACAAAATAATTCCAAATAATATAAAATTATTTTTAAGCCTCAAAATCATTATATTATATTTATTTCACCCACTGTAAACTGTATTATCAGTCTTGAATCCATCAAAACCCATAAAAATTAAAGTAGGGCCCACATTACAAATTCACTTAAAATCACAAAATATATTATATTTCACTAAATAAATAATTACAAAATTAATGTACAGTATAGTAGAAACAGGTCTCACATCCCAGTAATGGAACCCCATATAAATAAAATGAATCAATTAAATCAAGTTCAATTTCTCTATTAGGCTCACTCTAGCCCTTATGTAGAAGAGAACATTATCTTTTATTCCTTGATTTTTGCTAACTAAAGATATTTATTCCTTTGCAGAACTACCATACAAAACTGAAAACCTTGAAATATGCCAAACCAAACTTGCATGGTGCTATATTTTTTGCATAAGAGGAGTGTACTAAAAGCTTTAAATGAGGCTCTACGGCACAAATGTAGCTATGAATTAGGAACTTTCGAATTTTTCAAACCAACCAAAAAAGCTTGTCTTTGTCTACTTTTACAGGGGCCAAGAGGCATTGATGTTCTCTTAATCCATTAGCAATATATGAGATGACTACAGGTGATGCAAGTGTTATTGGAACTTGGAAATTAAGAAATACTGATGCTATGAAAAATCATTTGGAATCTCAATTATGTTGGCACTATGCTAAGTTCAGTGACCTCTTCCAATCAAATGTGAGCATTTGAATAAAATCACAAAAGCAACAGGCACACCAAATAGTAAAACTATGGACAAATTCAACCAATATTAGCAAGGTGGTTTTATAGGTTTCACTTTGGTCAGAAATGAAGCCCCAAACTGGAATATAGTCCACTGACTGAATGGTTTTAAGAAGTAGCTCCAGCACATGTTCATGAAAGCCTCCAAATGGAGATAGAATGCAGTTAAACAAAAAGAACAGAGAAACTTTCTATTACTGGCATAATGAAAGTAAAATAGCTTATCTACTAATGCTCGAAACTATTAAAAAACAAACCATCATAGGAGATTTGTCAAGAAAAATAGCAGATATAGCCAAAGAAAATAGGAATTATGCTAATAATCGGTGATTTTCGTATTGAAACCTCACTATAGTATATATGTGCAATTATGAGTCTGCATGATAAATGTGGGTAAAAAGGGTAATGGTAGAGAAAGGGCTAATCATAATACAAAAACAAAGAACTGGCAATTTCCATCACCCTTAATTTTTCTATCATGTTATACTTTCTAGTTGTGAGATGCATACATCGACTTCACAAGATCAATATTCTATTTGATTAAGCATATTCATGAAGATGAGTCACCAACTTACACAATTTGCACTTCTTTAACTCAAGGAAAAAGAACAAATTAAGAAAACATTCAAATGCGGCAAACACTGATACGAATTAAAAGATGAAAAAGTGTGGAAAATAAAAAAGGAAATGTAGGGAACTCTTAAACTACATCCAAATTTGATCTTGAATGATTTTTTTTTTGATATTTCAATTTTTGTTTTAACACTTAAAATTTTATCAAAAACATAGAAAACATTCATTGCAAGAATAGGGAATTAAGCCAAATTTGTTAAACAAAGGCATCTTGCCTATCTTACCAGTTTGTGAACACCAGCTGCCAAATCCATGATGAAAGAGACTCAAGGAATGCTCGTTTGCTAGAAGAGCTTCTCCAAGTATATAGACAGAAAGACAACAAACAAAGAAAGTTAAAAGCTTTATTAAAATAATAATATTAAGACTAAAGCTTCCTTCTTTTCTCTTTCAGTTTTTGATTTATTTCCTTGCTTTCTTTCCGAAACCTTCACCAGGTTGTGCTTTTTCCATTTCCACATACGTGTAGTACATGATAAAAAAATAAAAATTGTAAATGGACATATCGTGTTAAATTGCCAAAGCCCATAGACTAACTACAGTAAAATAATCCATAAAAGAATATGACAGGCAGAAAACATAAGCATGCAGCATGCCACATTTCTTGTATAAAATGATGATGTCAACGTCATTCAAAGCCTCGAATGCATGGTATTGCATTTTCATCTCCTACTTGTACCAAACATCATTTTAAAATAAGAAGAAATATTTGAAATTCTACAAAAAGAGGAGTTGCTAATTCGTGTACCTTTGCTTTGAGTAGTTTCACTTTCATTTGCAGACTTCATTACATTAATTTTTTTTGAGGTGCAACTCCCTTGTCAAAGAATTCAAGTCGTTCCTCCACTCATTCCCCTAGTGTTTCTTGAAAGATAATGGTTCCCCTCCTTACAAACAAATAGATAATAGATTGAATTCTTGGGAAAACTGATAGTTGAGGAAAGAACAATAATTATTACCTGCAAAACAATCTATATAAGATGCAATGGAACACTTGTTTGCAAGATAGTGTGCCATTTGAGCCTACCAATAAAAGATGAATGGAACATTAGATTGCACTTAGGTGTGTTTCCCTATGTTTTTAGTGCCCTGAGGCCAGCAAGCAACGATTGAAAATAATGCCTTAAAAATAAGATAAGAAAATGACAAAAAAATAATTAAATACAATAGTAAAAACCTAGGATCAAGAGTCTACTCAATTGCGAACTATATTTTACAAAGTCTAATTCTTTATACACTTCACAACCCCACCACATTAACTTTCAAATTTGAAGCACAAACTGCCCAGAGTTTCAATAACCTAAAAGCATGCAAACAACAAATTGCAATAAAATTTTAAACAATATGGCACATTAATACCTATATTAAAATATCAAAAGAGCAAGGTTATTTCAACCAAATATCTAACACACATGTCACCACTCGGGGGCAAATTCACGTCATGGATATATGACATAAATATAGGGAAAAGTGAAAAACAGAATCTTGTAACCCAATTCTCGTAACTTTAGAAAAGATCTTATAAGCTACCTCTCAAACACAAGAGCTGCAAGATTTTTCTCATCTTGGGATGCATAGAATAGATACAAAAAACAAACATTCACAACATGTTACTATTTAGAATTTAGATTTACAAACCAATAAAAAGTCACAATAAATACATACCTAAGGATTCAAATGATAAAGAACATCATGCAATATTATTGAATTTAGATTTTTTTAGTAAAATGCTTATAAATGGGAATTGATTGTTGTTGGTGCTTGTTAGGAATGTAGCACCAAATTCAAAGGAATCTGTTAGTGAGTTTGTGGAATATTTTTTCCTAGTCAATCACCTAGATAACAATCTTACACATCAGGTGAGTTCCTCTTGCATCTGTTTTAATAATAACGATAACATCTTCTACTATGTCACTATTCAACTACATAATTACCGTCCAAAGATGTCTATAATAGTACTCATTTTACAAAATTTAGTTTAAGAAATAATTCTTCTTAAAATATATGCAGGTGCCATGCAATGCAAGCAAACTTGTTAAGTTGGTCAGGAAGAGGACAAGTAAACAGAATTGGCTTGATTATTACCAACCCAAATATTTTAGAGCTAATGCAAAAAGGCCTTATATGAAGGTAACTTACTGCAATCTGTCATGGCTTTAAGAGTTGGTATCTTACCCATTTTCATGAATTTTATTCCCTTTCAGGAAACAACCATTTATAAATCGAAAAAATAAACAAAACAATGTTTAGAAGAATTAGTTTCTACCTTTCAGCCTGGACATGGTGCTGTTTCCATTCCTAAAATATTTCTATATCTTTATAATATAGTTTAGAAGTAACGCAAACATAAAAAATGGCACCTTTGGACACAGTTTCTATAGCTTTCTTCGACAACAAAGAACAGATAAAATTTAAAATCGAATATCCCCAAAATCCCTATTTTATTTAAAACCCTACTTTATCAAACATATAAAAGACATAAAAAAAGAACCATCCTTTACCCAAATATTATAAAAAGATAAACAATTTTTTGATTAAGTTACCTTGGATAGTTTGAGAAAAGCAATTTCTCGATGATCAAGGTTACTCAAATCGAGAACCAAATGCTCTACCAATGCTATTTTTCGACCCTTACTCTCCATTTTTCTTCTCTCATTCTTTTAAACTTTCTCAAATCGAGATCAGCTCCTTCTCCAAGTTGAAATTAACGCTGGATGCTCCTAAAGTTGTCAGCCCAGCCTATGTTCAAGCCATCGTTGGCCACTAGCCCTTCGGTAGCCCTTTTTTTCCTCCCATCTACTTTTCTTTTTTATTTGAAAACTCGAGAACCGAACCTTTTCCACGAGTCGAAAATCTGTAGATGTTGAAACTCATTCTATAACATCCTGAATCCACAGTATAACACACTATTTACTTATATAAATCACACATTTTCACCGGTTGGGCTGTCTGTGACGCTGAACAACCCGTTAACCCTTTTAGAATTACATAGTACTTCCATTTATAGTATTATAATAGAATTATGAATATTACATTTAATTTATTTGAGATCATTTACATTCCTTCTTACTCAAAGTAGTACTGTACAAATTTGCTGAATATATAAAAGAAAATTATATACCTCCGATATTGAATATCTGCTGACCCAAGCAGTCGATAACTCTGGAGGGTAAGTCTCTTAATTCAAATAACTTGTGGAGTGGAAATAAGGGGTGAGTGACAATGTGCTCAGTAAAGGAGTTGTATGCTGCTTTAATAAAATAAAAACTCTATACCACAAAACGTTTATTTTCCTTAACAGCATACCCAGTAAGAAAACAGGGAATATAATGAACAGTCTTTAATATTCAAATCACTGGCTAAATAGTTTATAATATAGTATAGTAAACAGTAAACAGGATTCAGTAAATCCTTTTAGTAAACAAAAATCAGTAAGTTGAGACTAGGCATTACCCTATAATTAAATCATGCTATCATCGTTCCCGAAGGAACACAGTAATCGTCCCCACTGGGACACAGTAGATATATGGCCATAATCTATGGGTGGTCCTCGAGTACACTTGCTAGGTGACCTTGAGACCTCTGATGACTTGGCGGGTCAATCAGCCACGTAAATAGTAATGCATGAAACTCGAGGCCTAAAGTCTCAAAAATCACTTTATATCTCATAAAGAACCCTTAAGGAATATTTTACATATTTCATCATTTCTTTAAAATGATTGTTTTCCAAAAAGGTATTATATTTTATGTTTACAAAACATAGTAAAAACAGCCAGTAATTTCACCATTTTTTGTGTGAGAAAAACACAAGTTAAACCAGCTCGCCCCTTTTCAGCTCGCCCATTATGGCTCGCCGATCGCGGTGGATTGAGCTCGCATGTTTTCATTCACCCATGTGGCGAACTAACATCACCCACTGTGGCTCTCACACCAAGTTGAACTGGGGGGTCGCCCACAAAATATTTTTCTTTAAAAATAATGGATCGCCTACTGTTGGCTCGCCCAGAATTATATAAAAGGGGTCGCCTATCTTTGGCTCACCCAAATTCAAAATAGTTTATCAAACTAATGCATGTCTGAAACTAAATCATTTTCTCAATATTTTTTAACATTTTTCTCCACAGGATATGCATTTCACTTCACATACTACTCCTTTACCTGGTCTTACGAAATCGAGCTTCCCAGTTGCGTCTATCGAAATCGTACTTCTCGGCTGCAAAATAATTTTACCAACTCATTAGCTTAATTTTCCATTTTATTTTAGGCTTGTATATCAAAAATATTATATAAATAAGTCTCATAGCTAAAATGGCTATTCTTCATGCCATTTTCTCTTCTTTCTTCCTCTATGGCCCAATGGCCTTTATTTAATTAAAGATCATTGTTTTATTTTTGCACATAATTATCCAATGATTGGATATTTAAAACTACTGTACTGTCACATGATTTTAATTGTACTGAAGAGAGGAGAAGTAAACCACTATTTTGCTACTAAACTGTCACGTGTTTTAAAACATACTGAAGTGAAAAGAAATAAGTGGTTTACTCAGTGGAAAACGAAAATTGAATCATTTTGAGAATAAATTTTATAGTACTCTCTAAAGTTGCTTCTAGGTTCCGAAACAAGTACGGTATTCTAAAATACCTGCCTTACTCCATCCAAATCCCTAACCGACTGTAGTATCCTTCCTACATGTGAGCCTTGAGCCCATCTAGGAAATTTTAAAGAAAGTGAAAAAGTTTTTCAGCATATAGGTAGCTGGATATCAAGTGTGACATATAACTCTCTTATTGAGCCGTGGTTTACTCACTCCCCAATTTTAACATTTCAGGTTTTGATGATTGTGAGATATGATATTGTGGATCACGGTTGCACATAACGGACAATGTGACAAACCGACTGAGATATATGAGCTACGATCATTTATTTTCTGTATTCAGACATGTGTACAATACTACTTACTTATAAAGTAAGATAGGGGATGTATATAATATTATTAATGTTATATAAAATTTTTTAACATTAAATGGAAAGTGAAGTATCACAAACGTGAAATTGTTAACATCCTGTTAAGATAGTGAAGTATCACAAACATTAAATGGAAAGTGAAATTGTTTAACAGACAGCTCAACCGAATAAGTTGTATAGAAATACGTGAAAAACGTGGTAACAGATCGTTACAGATTTAATGGTATCAGAACAAGGTTGGCCTGATGTCTATTAATACTTTTGGAGAGGAAATGTGTTGAAAAATGTTAACATCCCCTGTAGTACTGTGTAGTCTGAATACATAGAGAAAATAAATAACTGTAAATTAAGTAAAATGATTTTAAGGGAGTGAGAAAGTATAAATTGAGAATGTTAAAGAGGAAAATAGGCTCAAAATTTACCACACGATGGTGATCTTATAATCTAAACGAAGGCTTGTTCGGTAAGGAACTGAAAGGACTCGGTGAGGGCCTCACCAGTACTTTTTGTTCGAATCGAACTGAGACTTGAAAATAATGATATAAAGGAGGGAAATGAAATATCATCATTAAATAGATCTTAAGATCATCGATTAAAGGTATTTTAAAGAAAGAGAAAATTTTTGGCCAAAAATGACCAAAATACCCTTGCTTCTAAAATTTTACCTGGAGTCATAATGGACCAACAGAAGTTGGAATTGATGGATTTGGCAGAGAAATTGATGATGTAAAGCTGCATTTCATGCAAAATAATCCAATTATGGATTTTAGTGGATTTTTCTGTCGAAATTGAACAAGATATTAAACTGCTGATATTAGTATGAGAAAAGATACTATTAGCACATAGAGGATAAGATACTTGGATTAAATGTATACTGAGGAGAAAAAAATAAATGTCGAAATGATGAAAATGCCCCTATGTTGGGCGATGTTCTGAATAGTGATGAAACCAAGTGATATTGAATCCATTGAGAGTAATGGAGTTATTAATGGCATAAAGGATGCAATATGAATATAGCAATCCATATTACTAATTCTACTGACACTTAGATTACAGACGTGAACTGTGCGTGAACTAGTGAACGGGCTAGGCCTCATGATAAAACCTTGAGGGATGACCCAGTGAAAGGGCTGGGCATTCCCAAAGAGGATAGTACGCATGTGTAAAGGCAGACGGCAGACGGGCCGAGGCCTTATTCCAAAGAATGTAATGGAATGCCACAAGATGATTGGCTCGGTTATTGACTGTAAGGGCTTGAATTAAGAGTGTAGTAAATTGGATGTTTATTGCGGGATCGTTAGATATTATGAAAAATGAAATGATTATAGAAAATGACTGAGAAGGTGAATATTACAGATAATGAAATCCATAACAGTACGGTTAATTATGGTTCTATACATTTATACTGTTTTTTAGGTATTAAATGAATTTTTATTTATAGAGCCGGAGCAATTAGAGATATGCCTTGCAAATTGATGTACTATATAGAGTACTGTAAATTAGAAAATATGCACAAGAATAGTAAAGTGATAAAAAGAAGAAGATGACAGCTAACCTAAGTTCTTCAGGACCCTTGAGATACAACCGTGAAAGGTGACCTGTAGTGGATAATATGTTGCGAGATATGGACGGACTATGTGGTCGCCGACTCACTTGTAAGGGTAAACCTGGGGCGAAAGGATCGCCTAGGGGATGCTCACCGACGGCCGATATGAACGGGCGAGGCTCTTACAATTATTTCAATGGTAACACAAGTGAAAGGAACTAGGTACGTAAGGGTGCTAGGGTTCGAACCTCGTGGATAACATGCCGAAGGGAATTAAACCTGAATTCATTAAACAAGATTGATTTTAAAGTGAATTATAGTGATAATAAAACAATTAGCTGTAAAATGTGTTGAGAACTATTGTACTTAATACAGCCTACTAGACTGAGATTAGTAATACTGTGAGGTATATGGAAGTAAGTAAATCAAGATAGAGTATGAGTCAAAATGATTGGAGTAGTAAAATTTTTTGCCTTGAGTATACACAGTGAAAATGATAGAACATGAGGGGGAAATGTCCAAGATGATAAGAGATGTGTAATTAAAGAAAGTATCGGATGAGATTCCCGATAAATTTTTTTCAGAGTTATATAGATTTGAGAAATCGAGCTAACATTGATTCGATTGATTATGCGAAATCTAATTCTAAGCTTATGTCGGAAAACATAGAAAGAGTCCGAAAGCTTTACAACAACTCTGGAAAATGTGTGAATAATGGAATTCACTTGTAAAGGTGTGAATTATGGAAATACAGATAATAAAAATTGATGATAAATAATTACAGGGAGTATAAATTGATTGTGAAAAAGGAATTGTGTGATTTAAATGAAATCCAGAGAACCTGTAAAGAATTTGATGTTATCTGGATAATTGTGGATAAATTAACTAAGTCTGTCCAATTTCTTGGTTATGAAATCTACAGATCTAAATTATTGCCTTTGCCAAGTTATATGTCAGGGAGATAGTGAGAGTACATGGTGTTCCAGTGAGCATCACATCTGACAGGGAGTCCCGCTTCGTATCTCATTGTTGAGAGAGACTTCAGGAAGCCATGGGATCCCAACTGTGTTTTAGCACCGCTTTTTATCTGTAGACTGAGTGACAGTACAAGCGTACGATATAGATGCTCGAGGATATGTTGTGAGCGTGTGCACTTGATTTTAGAGGCTCCTAGAACGATCATCTACCTAATAGAGTTTGCTTATAGTAATGGCTAACAGGTGAATATCGGTATGGCACCTTATGAAACCATATATGGCAGACGATATAGATCCATGATAGCATGGAAAAAAAATGCTACCTATATGGTTGAACGGATTCCTAAGATGTACGGGCGATAATATACTTTTGAAGGTCTCACCTCCTAAAGACATAATAAGATTCAAGAAGAGAGGAAAGTTGAGTCCTCGATATATCGGGCCTTTTGAGATCTTAGATTGAGTGGGAGATGTGGCCTATCGGTTAGCACTACCACCAAAGTTGTCAGGAGTGCATAACGTAGTCCATGTCTCGATGTTGAGGAAGTATTATCCAGATTCTTCTCACGTAATTCGACATGAACCACTGGAGATTAGAGAGGATATGAGTTACGTTGAGAGGCCAGTATGGATCTTAGATAGGAAGGATAAGGTATTGCGATCTAAGATGATTCCTTTGGTTAAGGTGCTCTGGCAGTATCACACTGAGGAAGAGGTTAGTTGGGAGTTGGAGAGCCTTATGCGTGAGAAGTATCCAGAGCTCTTTCAGTGATAGATCTGGATTAAATTTGAAGGACCAAATTTCTTAAGGAAAGGAGAAATGTGAGACCCGGTATTTTTATATATATTGTACATGATGGATAATCGAAATAAATTAAAGTATGGAATTAAATAAAGATTGAAGATGAGATTTTATTTTACATTATGGAAATTGATATTTTAAATTGTAATATGGTTTATGTGAAATAGAATAAGAAATAAAGAAGAAACTAAGTAGCCATTCACGCCATGCAACCAAGGTTACCACCTTGTTGTATTCGGTTGGAAATAATTACAAGGAAATGGGATTCAATGCATGGATAAAATATATATGTCACAGCCTGTGACCCTATTTTTCACCTTATTCTATACATCTTATTTGGTTGGGTTGTTTGCGATACTTTACTTTTCTTTTACATATAAACAATTCCATATTAAATTATAATACGAATTACATCCCCTATCTTAATTCATAAGAAAGTAGTACTGTAGGTAAGTCTAAATACAAAAAATAAATGATCGTACCTTATTAAATAAATCAAGCTGTCGCATCGTCCCCAAATGCACAGCCGAAATCCTTTAGGTGTCAGACTCTCAGTCTTCGAAAACGTGAAATGTTAAAATTAACGGGTGATCAAACCACGGCTCAGTAAGGGAATTATATGCCTCACTTGATATTCAGCTATCTATATACTAAGAAACTTTTTCATTTTTCCTATGGGGGCTCTAGGCACACATGTAGGAAGGATACTACAGTCGGTTAGGGATCCGGATGGAGTAAGGCAGGTATTTTAAAATACCTGTCTTGTCTCGGAACCTAGAAGCAACTGTAGAGAGTAATAAATTTCATTTTGTTTGAAATTTAAATCCTGTTCCTTTTTTTCCATATCGTTTTCATATTCTTTTCAAAATAATGCTTTTATAAAATAAAGCATTTAAATAAGGTAACTGATATTCATATATTCTTTGAAAAGAACTTTAGTTAAATCATCATCATTCTTCTTTAAAACTCGTTTCATGTTTTACTGTACAATCATAATTAGTACAGTACTTTAAATAGCAAAATAAGCTATTTAAATCTTTTTCGTATAACATATAAATTGTTTAAGTCTAATATTCAATTTAAAAATTTAAAGTAAGAATATTAGATTTATTTTCCTCCTCTTTCCTTTTTGAAAACATATTACATATTCATATTACATGTCATATGAAAATCATCTTGTAGTACTAAAATCAGTACCGTAATAAGCATTTTATAAAAATGATATAAATCACTTTCATTTAATTTATCACATATCATGTAAAACATTGTCATTTCACGTATCACATATCATATAAAATATTTTCATATATGGAGACTAAGGCACGCGTAGCCCGTCCACTGGGTCGTTACTCATATCATGCTATAGACTCCGAAAGGTATAAAATAATCATGTCAGATCTATGGCCATAGTCTATAATTGTCCTCGGCGGATCACTGATCAGGTGTCGACTGGGACTACATATCACATGTCACATATCACATATCAGCATGATAAGGTTGCCAACTAGTCTCAAAACAGTATTTTTCATCATCAATAAACCTTTACGGAATTTATAAAAATATATAATTTCATAATTTAAAACCATAAAGGTTATAAAACCATTTAGTGCATATTTAAGAAATATATATAAAAATATTCACTTTATTTCTTTTTATTTTTCATCTCGTATTACGTGTAATTTACATATCAAGAGAATTTTTGGTGATTTCATTATCACCATCTTGAAAACATGAATATTTAAAAATCAATCTCATTATATTCATGTTTTATGAAAACTAACAATTTTCTCTTTTTTTTTTGTGATTGAATATCGATTTTTGAAAATAAAATTATTTAATATGATTTTACGTAATTTTCTAAAAATTTTTGGTAGCATAACGGCTGCCGATTGACTAGCCTCCTTACGAAAAATACAGTTTATAATTCCAGCTAGTACATTATCACAATTTTCCAACCAAAGAATCATCGCAATATTTTCATAAAATATTTCATAATTAAAAACATGCAGACTGAATATCCTTACAGTGCTGCACATGCATCCCTTACCTATCCTGGGTTGGCGACTTCCTCGTTATCGATCGCGCCCGTACTCCATCTCTTCTGATTTCATCATCTCGTTCGCCGAGAATAATTTCTGAAATTAAAATTCTAACATTTAGAATTTTTCCATAATTTTTAAATAAATTAATATTTATAATTTCTCGTAAATTCCTACCGAGAATTTTCGGAAATTTTTCTCTTTCCTTCTTGTTCTTCCTTTTTCTTCTTCTTTTTCTTTTCTTTTCTTTTTCTTTTTCCTTTTCTTTCTTTTCTCCCTTTTCTGGTCTGAACAGCATCCCGCCGGTTCAGCTGGTTTGGCCTCTTCCCGCTGGCATCACCACCAGTTTAGGCCTCCCACAGCTAGCCGAGGTGGTGGCGATGCTGGATTTAGCCTCTATTTCTTGATCGGCTGCAGCGGTGGTGGCGGATCTGGAGCGGCTGCCGGTTCGTTTTTCTCCTCCTCTTTTCTCCCTTTTTTCCTTCATCGCCAGCGAGTCCTCCTTCAGATCTGGCTTCGCCAGAGTCTAGTCAAGCGGCGGTGGCACAGGGTTCGACCTGCGGGCACCTCCTTTCCCTTTTCTCTTTTTTTTTTCTTTTCCCTTTTTTTCCTCTCTTTCCGTTTCTGTTTCAGCTTCCGATTTTCCTTCTTTTCCTTTTCCTTCGTCACCTGTCACCTGTCACCTTCCTCTTCTTTCTCCTTCGCCGGCGGCGTCACTCTTCTCTCTCTTCTCCTTCCTCTTGGCCGGCCAACGGGGTCGGCTAGCCCTTTCCTTTCTGTTTCGACGAAACAGAAGGAAACAAGGGAATCGGGTTTTCTCGATTCCCTATTTCGTTTTTTTATTTTATTTTTTTATATATATAATTATGTTTATAATTATATATAATTTTTATTATTAATAATATATATTTTATTTTAACAATATATATTTACACTTTAATTAAAATTAATATATATTTCGTATATATATTATTTATATACATAATTGTATATAAAAATATATACATGTATTTATTTAATATAAAATAGTATATATATCATTTTCTATAATATATACTATAATTCATATATATACATATGTATTTATATAAAAACATATGCAAATATATTTATATAATCTAATTATATAAATATATCCTTATACACATTTTTATTTCATTTAATTTTGGATTTCTTAATATCCAATTAATTTCTCCTTTTCATTTCTTATTTAATTTGGATTCAAATTTATCCAAATTAATTTCCTCAACTTTATCGCTTACGAAATTTCCTACAATATTCCATTTTGTAAATAATTTATTTATTTACTTTAATTTATATTTCGCATTAAATTTAAATTTTCGAATAAATAATATCAAAATTCGAAAATTCGCGGTTATCACATTCTCCCCACCTTAAGAAATTCGGTCCTCCGAATTTTACTTAAATTAAAAGTGGTTATCGTTCCGTATACTCATTGTTCTTAACCTTTTGATCATCTTTTTAATTATTACTGCCAGTATACCATCAACATCAGAATCTCTTTTGATACCATTGCATATCATCTTTCATCATATACTTATACTTCCTTAAATTTCTTATCAATTGGGAGTTATCCATTTCCACTCCTTTTCATATCCCATATGACTCATACTGTTCATCATCTGTTTTCTCAATTAGTGCCAAGTCGATGTAGTTTGGTAACTATCATTTACTGATTTAAATCAATAGTATGTAATTGTCCCAGTAGCTTTCACATCTCGTGCATCCGCTCACTTAATATATCTTCGAGTGTTTTCATACTACACTCAGATATTTACATCAGTACGGAGCGATGCTGTCCATAAATTTGGAATCTCAGAGCCTTTTGCTATTTCCTATAACATATAGCTACTTAGAGATTCCCATCACATATAGGGCTCACTTGAACTTCACATACATTCTCATCATTTTATAACCATATTTCGACTACGGCACTAAAGAATCAATAGGTTGAGAATGACGAAGTGATTTCATTAGACAATCAATCCTTAATCACTTCCATGTTATCATATCTCCTTTAGACTCTTTATTATCCACAATACTCATTTTTCACATTTACTTTAACACATGCTGCAGCTCATTTGCAGACTTTACTATTTACCATTGTTGGCTCTATAAGGTATACCGAGAGGGGGGTGAATCGGTTTTTTACTAACCTTAGGTTCGTTTTTCGGTTCCTCTAAATTCTCTAACCTATATTGATATTTTCTAAGTTCTCTAAGCTACTCAATAATGCAATATAAATTCAATACAATAAACACAAATATAATTGCAAATAAGTAAAGAGAGTAAGGATAGAGAAATGTACGCAAGTGATTTATAGAGGTTTGGCAACCTTGCCTACGTCCTCTACCTTGAGATGCTCCCAAGGATTTTCCCCAAATTCACTATCTTTGAATTTGTATTGCACTCCCTCTTTTTCTAGGCTAAAGAGAAACCTCTCTCTTTTTCTAGGCTCAAGAGAAACCTCTCTCTTTTTCAAGGCTCAAGAGAAACCTCCCTCTTTTTCTTAGGCTAAAGAGAAACCTCCCCTTTTACAAGGAATGAATTGGTTTACAAATTGTGTAATCAAAGAAGGGCCTCTAGAAAGGAAATGATTACAGAGATTAAGCACAAGAAAAAACCTATACAAGATTTGTGCTAAGCTATACAAGAAATATGTGAATGATGGAAGATGAAGACATTGTAGCTCTTGATTTATTGTTTGAGGCTTGAGGATTTGAGGAAAAATGAGTATTGGAGTTGCTGAGTTATTCCTCTTGCTTCCTTTATCTTCTAAGACTCTATTTATAGTCTCTTGGATGGTTTGTGGACGTTGGTTGGAGTCAAAACAGAAACTAGTCGTTGTATCTCACAGAAACTAGCCGTTGGAGGCTTTCTGACATAAAGGGATCGATCCTTTTGCAAAAGGGATCGATCCCATGCTTCATTCTAGGCCTCCGGGCCATTCTGCCATAAAGGGATCGATCCCTTCCCTTAGGGGATAGATCTCATGCTTCCAGAATGTGATTTCATGCACTTTTTGAGTTAGAAATGATGTGGCCTTTGATCCTAATCTAACCCAAAACATTTTGGTATTTTTGTGGGAGTTTTTCTTGACTTTCTCTAATGAAAACATGGTCCAAAAATTCATCAAGTAATTTTCTAAAATATTCAAAATATTTTATAAAGTATTAAGACCAATAAGAATATGTAATTAAATCATGGTCTTAATGTTTGATATGATCACTTGAAAATGGATTGAGAAAATCATGTGTGATAAGGCAAATTTACAATATGAATTAAAACATTAAAGCTTACTTAAGTTTTTGTCATTTCAAAATATATATGTCAATTTAAAGCTAACAATCTCCCTTTTTTTGATATGACAAAACTTAATGTAAATTTGCTTTGAAAATTCTTAGATAAAATACTCCCCCTCAAATAAAGCAGGATTTTATAAAGCTCCCCCTCAAATTGTAAGCATGGTTTGAAGAGAATTTTCCAAAAGAGATTTTCAAACTTTTTCTCCCCCATTATCTCTCCCCTTAATACCTTAATATCTGTCCCCCTTTTTTTCATAGCAAAAAGAAGGAAAAATAAAAAGTATGCTCCCCCTAAAATTATGGCTATGTGAGAAAAAATAAATATGCTCCATCCAACAAGACATATGTTAGTACATGGGACTCATAGCACAAATTAATAAGTCAATATCCATAAAGAGTATGAAAAATTCATGTAAAGAATATGACTTATGATCTTATACCAATTGTTTATAAATAGTTTTGCAAGAAGGCTCCAATTGGTAAGAGATTAAGCAAGTTGTTTATAAATTTTCTACTATGTTCTATAACTTGCTTATTTCAATTCTATCAAGCACCTAAGTATATCAATTGTTCTCTAAGGTCCAACTAAGGTGCATGACAAAGCATCATGATTATGAGCTAAAATTAGATGACATATCATATGCAAGAGCTCATAAATCACGTTCAAGCAAGAGTGTGCATAGAATTAAGACATATAGCAATTAACTACAAGTTCTAGTACACAAGAGTTTCATGCAACAATATCCTAAATGAATTCTTCTCTATTTGTCATTTCAAACTAATGAGCATAAGAAGAATTGTCAATTTAAAGCGCATACCAATAGTCAATTTAGTTTTGGCTTACCAATCGTTGAAAATATGGTTACCAATGATACCAATTGTTATTTCAATCTAAATGCCAATTGGTACTAATGGTTGACTTAGACATTTTGCATGAATCTTATATTTATGTGTAGTGTGTTCATGTCAAGAAAATAATCATTCTAAATATGCAAGAACACAATCACACAAAATTATACCATATGGAAGATTCAAAAAATTAAGGTATTTAAGCAAACACATTTTCTTCCATGGTTTCAAGCACAAAAATCCTATGCTCATTTTCCAATTCAAGTCCTTAAGCAATTATGAGCAAGGAAAGATTCAAATAATAAATGCATGGATATTAATCAAGGTACATATGTTTAAGTTTGCATTTATCTTTGAATGTTGGTGTTGTTATTAAAGCCCAAGTTCTTTAATAATTTGGCCATAAGAAAAATTTAAAGTACATTGATGATAAAGTTTCATGCATTTGAACATTTAGGAACCATTTACCATCACAAATTATAGGCCAATGACCATTACCAATTGTTGAATTTACATTTGAAATCAATCCACTAGATGTATAATTATCATGAAACCTTAGTATGGAATAGATAAGTCAAGCTAAAAGACATGATCCTATAAGCATGCTTGACTAAGATGAACAAAAGAAATGAAGGGTATTCATTATGCACAAGTTCATCAAATTCTCAAATATATCCATAAATTCTTGAAATATTTCTCAAAATTATGTTTAAGCATTCATTGAAAGTATATTTCAAGATTATTTCAAGATTCATGAATGTTTTCAATAAGAAAAATGATTTTGCAATTGTGAGCTCAAGAAAAATGATATTGATTGTTGAAAGTGATACCGTTTGTCGGAAATGATACAAATTGATAGAGTTGAGGCATGATATCAATGAAAAATGAATTTTCATAGTTTAAATATCATCAAAAACTATGAATTTTAAGTTGAGAAGAAAGAAGATATCAAGAGAATTAAGAAAACTTCTCAACTAGGGCTTAAAAATGCAGAAAAGGGCATAAATTACTTAGAAGGATCGATCCCATGAGCAAGGGGATCGATCCCTAAACTCCAGAATCTAATTTTCTGCATGTTTTTCCAAAGGGATCGATCATGCATGTAGAGGGATCGATCCCTCATCCTGATTTTGCAGATTTTTACAGAAAATCCAACCTTTGAGGTGCCAAAACTTCGTTTTTGAGTATTTTAAGTCCAAGTAAAGGTTTAAACATTTGTAAAACATGATTTTGGACTTGTATGAATGAAAAACATGAATGAAAAACCATTTAACAATAGATTTTGCAATTTTGGAAGGATTTTCATCAATAAATGCATTTTGGCCTCAAAGGAGGTCATTTTGAGAGTTATGCATGTTTTGGCAAAACCAATTCATTGAATTACATAAATATGTCAAAACAAACTTGTTCACATAGGTTTTGAGCACATATATAATTAAAACATACATCTTGTGAACAATATGCCATGATTTCCAACATACAAATTTCTCATTGATGCTCATGACATAGCATTTTGCATAAGTGACATATTTAACAATTTTTGGAGCATATCAATATATTATCAACACATCTCATACTTGCTCCAATCATACAAAGTCATTTCAAAATCATCAAACATGCTTTTCATTCAATCATTCAATGCCTCAAGTACTATAATCAAACAATCAAAAATCTTTGTCATGCCTTTTTTTTTTAATCATTCAACTCACAATGCATTAAAGATTATCAAAGAACAAATAATTTAATTAAATAAGAGTTTTAAAGAGTAAGGAATTAAGCTTACAATATTCCTTTGCTAGAGAATGCTTTGCCTTGAATTGTTGAATCCACCTTAGGCCTTTCTTTGAAGAATTGTTGTGATCTTTGCCAAGGATGGATATGTCAAGCTTTTTCTCTTTCTCATTGGCACAAGCAAACTCCATGAGGATGTGTTAAGCATTTAAACTCCATTGTTCCATTGTATTCCCATGCTTTAACACTCCTACAATAAACAAATTTATGCATGTTTTGGTACCCAAATTTTCTTGGGTCCTTGAAAGTTAGTGCAAATAATTTTTGATTCTTTTGGGATCCATTTCAAGCACAATTCATCATTATTCATAGCATGCTTTGGCACCCACATTTTTCTAACCACTCTTCCTCTAAATGTGGTTTTTCTATATGTGCATGCTTGTGAGGTGTGGCCAATCCTATTGCAAAGTGAGCATGTAAGAGATGTATCATGCATAGAACTTTTGCTCACTAGGAAATTCTTAAGATGAGTTTCTTTTTGTTTTGCATTATAGCCTAACCCATCTTTGTCAAAGAAAGCTCTTTGGGTCTCTAACATATGATCTAACTTTTGTTGACCCATGTAAAACCTAGTAAATGAGTTATGCAAATTTGTATTCTTTTCATTCAACTCATTTATCTCTAAGTTAGCCTCTTCTAATTTCTTTTCAAATTCTATCTTAGCATTTGTCAAGGCTTCATTTTCTAATTTTAATTTAGCAATGATTTTCTTATATTTGGAGTTCATGCATTGAAATTCATTTGCTAAATCATTAAAGGCATTTTGTAACTCATCAAATGTAAAGTCATTATTTTCACTAGAGCTACTACTAGCCTCATCATCACCAATGGCCATAAAGCATGAGTAGGCTACTTCTTCATCTACATTTTCCTCATCGGAGCTATCACTATCGCTCCATGCAGCCACAAATGCTTTCTTCTTAGGTTTCTTATCCTTTTCTTTCTTAAGTAAGGGGCAATCTAACTTAGTATGACCCGGTTCATTACACTTATAACACACTAAGGGGTCTTTTTCTTTCCTACTTGACTCTCCTATTCTTACCCCTCTTCTTTGATGTCTTCTATCATTCTCTCTCTCCTTCATCCTCATAAATCTATTAAATCTTTTGGCAAACATTGCCATTTCCTTTTCTTCCTCATTTCCACTCTCATCACTATCATTTTCAATGATCTCATGAGTGGAAGACTTAAGTGCTACCCCTACTTTCTTTGAAGGCACTTCATTTCTTTTCATTTTTATTTCATATGTAAGTAGGGAGCCCATAAGCTCATCTAGAGACAAGATATTTGGATCCTTAGACTCTTCTATTGCGGTTACCTTTGCCTCCTATGATTGTGGCAAGCTATTCAAAATTTTCTTCACCATTTCTACATTGGAATAGGTCTTGCCTAATGCCTTAAGTCCATTGATTATGTTATTAAATTTAGTGTACATATCACTCATGGACTCATTTTCTTTCGTTCTAAAAAGCTCATAATCATGTGTGAGCATTCCTACTTTGGTTTCCCTAACTTAATTGGTCCCTTCATGTGTGATGGCTAGTTTGTCCCATATTTGTTTAGCATTCTCACACAAGGAGACTCTATTATATTCATTGGGACCTAAAGCACAAAAGAGGGTGTGCATAGCTTTGGCATTCAATTGTGCCAATCTCATGTCATTTGTGTCCCACTCATCCTCATTCTTAGGGACATCTTTTCCATCTACCTTCTTCATAGGAGTTCTAGGACCATTCACTATAATTCTCCACACCTCATAATCATTTGATTGTACAAATAACATCATTCTAGTTTTCCAATATGAGTAATTTTCACTATTGAAGAGTGGAGGTCTAACTAATAAGTGTCCCTCTTCTCCTAGGGGTGTGCTTACATTCAAGTGAGCCATTTATGATCGTTTTGCTTGATAGAGGTTAGTCTAAATCAATCTCGAGCCCAAGCTCTGATACCAATTGTTGGCTCTATAGGGTATACCGAGAGGGGGGGTGAATCGGTTTTTCACTAACCTTAGGTTCGTTTTTCAGTTCCTTTAAATTCTCTAACCTATATTGATATTTTCTAAGTTCTCTAAGCTACTCAATAATGCAATATAAATTCAATACAATAAACACAAATATAATTGCAAATAAGTAAAGAGAGTAAGGATAGAGAAATGTACGCAAGTGATTTATAGAGGTTAGGCAACCTTGCCTACGTCCTCTACCTTGAGACGTTCCTAAGGATTTTCCCCAAATTCACTATCTTTGAATTTGTATTACACTCCCTCTTTTTCTAGGCTAAAGAGAAACCTCTCTCTTTTTCTAGGCTAAAGAGAAACCTCTCTCTTTTTCAAGGCTCAAGAGAAACCTCCCTCTTTTTCTTAGGCTAAAGAGAAACCTCCCTCTTTTTCTTAAGCTAAAGAGAAACCTCCCCTTTTACAAGGAATGAATTGGTTTACAAATTGTGTAATCAAAGAAGGGCCTCTAGATAGGCAAAAAATAACAGAGATTAAGCACAAGAAAAAGCCTATACAACATTTGTGCTAAGCTTTACAAGAAATATGTGAATGATGGAAGATGAAGACTTTGTAGCTCTTGATTTGTTGTTTGAGGCTTGAGGATTTGAGGAAAAATGAGTATTGGAGTTGCTGAGTTATTACTCTTGCTTCCTTTAGCTTCTAAGCCTCTATTTATAGTCCCTTAGATGGTTTGTGGACGTTGGTTGGAGCCAAAATAGAAACTAGCCGTTGTATCTCACAAAAAATAGTCGTTGGAGGCTTTCTGACATAAAGGGATCGATCCTTTTGCAAAAAGGATTGATCCCGTGCTTCATTCTAGGCCTCCGGGGCATTCTACCATAAAGGGATCGATCCCTTCCCTTAGGGGATCGATCCCATGCTTCCAGAGTGTGATTTCCTGCACTTTTTGAGTTAGAAATGATGTGGCCTTTGATCCTAATCTAACCCAAAACATTTTGGCATTTTTATGGGAGTTTTTCTTGACTTTCTCTAATGAAAACATGGTCCAAAAATTCATCAAGTAATTTTCTAAAATACTCAAAACATTTTATAAAGTATTAAGACCAATAAGAATATGTAATTAAATCATGGTCTTAATGTTTGATATGATCACTTGAAAATGGATTGAGAAAATCATGTGTGATAAGGCAAATTTACAATATGAATTAAAACATTAAAGCTTATTTAAGTTTTTGTCATTTCAAAATATATATGTCAATTTAAAGCTAACAACCATCTTTTATCATAATTAAATCAGGAGACAATCATTTCCTCTCCATATCATCTTTTCATGTAGCATTCTTATTACCTCTTTTATTCATGTGGTATATTCATTATCAGTTTAATTTTAGAATATACCCGAAATTATACTCTTTTGATAATTTAGATTCCATAATGGCATAATCAAATTATAATTTAATCTCCTCATTATTTAAATTCATCATTGAATCTATAATTATCAATTTAATCACCTCATTATCCATATAAATCCATTATTTCCATCATTTTGAGGTGGTATATATATATATCCTTTTTCCATTTATATGACTGGCAGTAAAATGTAAATCATTTCTTTACTCCTTGGAATATAATTACTTTTCCTCTATCGAGTTTGGCTCGATCTTACATCTAGCCATAATCATGTGATAACCACAAAATCACTTTTAGCTTTAAAATTGGGAACTACTTCATATTCATGTTCCCTCTTCATCATGTACTTATCCTCTTATTACATATTCATCTTTTCACTCATCACCATTTCAATCGGCTTTTCTTCAGTGGTATCGTACTCCATTGTTAACATCTTTTAACATTTTAAATATTATCCTATACTTATTCGTCCACTGACTTTAACTTCTTTACTTATTAGTCACATCTATAGAACAGCTAACCCAATAACTCTTCTATAGACTGGTAATAGTATTTAGCTAGACTCAGTACATTTCGTATCTCAATCATTATTTCTTCATCATAGACAGATCCACATCGCTCTGTCATTCAAGATCATATATCTTAGAAAGAGATACTGTCTAGCTAAATCTTCTATTTGCCATTCTTAACATATAATTCACTATCTTTGAGAGTCTGCGGGGTTATACCACTATGCTGCTCATTTTCCATTTGTGCCTTAGATTGTATTGGTATCTCATCATGTTATTCATGTATGGTTGCCTCATTCAGTAGGCTTATATACCTCACAAAGTATTTCATTAACCTTGTAAACCTCAATATGAACTCATAAAAATTTTATCGAGTTCTAATCATTATCATCTTATGACCATCAGTCTTCAACTTTTCATCTGATGACGCCTTGTACAGAAATTGGTTCTTATAAACACCTTATACTTCTCTGATTAAATCAAAAAAGGCATCAACTTCATACAGATGAATATTCGTTCTTAATAAAAATTCTATTGCATAATAGAAATTAATTCACCATTATAAATCATCCTAAAATCATGTCATCTGTATTTCCATCATTTACCTGTATACAAGTGAATTTCATTATCAACAAAATTTTCTAAGGTTGCTTTCTTAAGCTTTTCGAATTTTTCTATGTTCTCCGATATAAGCTTAGAAATAAATTTTTGTATCCATAATCGAGTCGATATTAACCCGATCTCTCAATCTATATTACTCTGAAAATTTATCGGGAATCATGTCTGGTACTTTCTTTAATCACATATCTCTTATCATTTTGGACATTTCATCTCTGTGTCCTATCATTTCACTATACATCCTTACGGTAGAGACATTTAATATTTAAATCATTTTAACATCTACTCCGCCTTGATTCACTTATTTCCTTATATTTCACAGCATATCAATCATCTTAATTTATATGCTGGATTATGTGTAATCGTTAATTAACACCATTTACAGCCAACCGATTTATTATTGAAATTCATTTTAAAATCATTTTCATTTAATAATTCAGGTTAGCTGCTACCTTCCTTATCTCTTATCTTCACTTACTGTCCTTGTGCATATTCTCCAATTTCATATACTCCATACCGCACATTATTCTATAAAATATATTTCAAAATATTTCAATTCTATAAATATTCATTTAATACTTCAAAAACTGTATAATTGTATAGAACCAGGATTAACCGTACTACTATGGATTTCATCAACCATACCGATTACCTTCTCATTCATCTTCAGTAATCATTTCCCTTTTCATCATACCTAACGATCCCAGAATAAATCATTTCCCTTTTCATCATACTTAACGATCCCAGAATAAACATCCTGTTAATACACTTTTTAATTTCAACCCTTAAGAATCAACACTGAGCCGCTCATCTTGCGACTTCCTTATAACCATTCGGGTTACATCAGCACTCTAAGTGTAGTGAAATTGGGGAGTGAGCAAACCACGGCTCAGTAAGAGAGTTATATGTCACACTTGATATTCAGCTACCTATATGCTGAAAATATTTTTTTTTCACTTTCTTTAAATTTTCCTAGATGGGCTCTAGGCTCACATGTAAGAAGGATACTACAGTCGGCTAGGGATCCAGATAGAGTAAGGCAAGTATTTTAAAATACCTGACTTGTTCCGGAACCTAGAAGCAACTGTAAATAGTACTATATCAATTATTCTCAAAACGATATAATATTTGTTTCCTTAAAGTAAACCATTTATTTCTCTTCACTTCAATATATTTTAAAACACATGACAGTTCAATAGTAAAATAATGCTTTACTTCTGTTCTCGTCAGTACAGTTAAAACATGTGACAGTACAGTGGTTTATAAATATCCAAAACCATTCGATCAGTAAACAGTAGTTTTTCGTTACTATTTATTAATTCAGTACCTTACAACTCAGTAAAACTGTATCTTATAGCTCAGTAAAACAGTAATATTCACTAAAACAGTATTTCAATACAGTTTAGTTAGAAAACAGTAAACAGCGGTAGCTTTCAATTCAGTAAACAGTAAATGGTAGCTTTCAATCCAGTAAACAGTAATCAGTGGCTACCATTTCAGTAAACAGTGCAGTTCCATAAATAGTATTTTGGTACGATTTTTCATCAGTAAACAGTACAGTAATTCAGTACAGTAAACAGTACAGTATAGTAAATAGGATTCTATAAATCCTTTCAGTAAACAGTAAGCAGTAAGTGAGACTAGGCAACACCCTACAAGTAAATCATGCTATCATCGTCCACTAGGGACACAGTAACAGTAATGAGATCTATAGCTATGATCTATAATATGTCCTCGGTGTACACTTGCTAGGTGACAATCCGGGATGCTGATGACTAGCTGGTCAATCAGCCACATGACAGTAACAGTATGGTATGATGCATGAAGCTCGGGGCTTAAGTCTCAAAACAGTGTAAAACCGTATCATAGCCTTTATGGATTTTAAACACAGTAGTGTAAAATATTTCACAATTATCCATAAGGCTCACATGTATAAATCATCACCTTTATGAAATAATTAAATCAAATATCATTTCTCAAAATATTTCATAAAGGTATAAATCATATTTTCCATACGGTGAAAATAGTTTATAAATCATCACTGTAAAATATAAAAGGTCATAACTGTGTTTTTCACTGTAAAATATATACGCACGCTTTTTCGTGCTTTCTATCGAAAACATGGTTTTCAAAATCATCATAATTCAATTCAAATATTTTCCTAATTTATGGAAAAATAAAAATATTTATTTTCCAATTTCCATAATTCTGTCTCCATGTTTTCTACTAAAACACGTGTAGAGACCTCTAGTCTCAAAATCATAGTTTTCCATCATTTCTTAACCTTTATGGAATTTATGTAATTACTTATTTTCATAATTAAAACCATAAAGGTTTTATATAAAATCAAGTGAATATTTAAGAAATATTTATAAAATATTCACTTCGGTTTTTTTTATTTTCTATCTTGTTTCACGTGAAATTTTACCTAACGGGTGAATTTTTGGTGATTTCATTTTCACCATTCTCGAAAACATGAATATTTTATATTTAAATTTTCATATATTCATATTTTATGAAAAATACTTTATTTCTCGATTTTCATGACTGAAAATTGTTTCTCGTGAAATCAAATCACTTATTATAATTTTCGATAATTTTTGGTAAATTTTCGGCAGTATATCGGCTGCTGATTGGCTAGCCTCCTGCATGAAAAATACAGTTTTATAATTTTCAACCGGTAATTCACCACAATTTCCAAACTGATAAATCACCATAGTTTTCAACCAATCATTGTCAATTGCATTTATAAAATTTAAATGCATAATTTAAAACATGTGGCCGAATATCCTTATAGGCGGCACATGTCTCCCTTACTTGTCTCGGGTCGGCAACTGCCTCTCAAAGGTCGTGCCCGTGTTCACCTTGCTTGATTCCATCGTCTTGGTCATCGAGGAAATTTTTTGGACATTAAATTCTAAAATTTAGAATTTTTTCATAATTTATTAAAATAAATCACTCGAAATTAATTTTCGAAATTCTTAGCAAATTTTCGTAATTTTCGAGTTTTCGAATTTCCTAGGATTTCCTGAATTCCTGGAAATTCCTTTTCTCTCTCTTTTCTTCTTTTCCTCTTTTCTTTCTCTTTCTTTTTCTTTTCTTTTTCTTTTTCCTTTTTCTTTTCTTTTCTTTTCCTTTTTTCTTTTTTCCTTTTTCTTTTCTTTTTCTTTTTCTTTTCCCAGCCGAACTGGTCTCCTCCCCTCACCGTCGGTTCTTCTCCGGTGGTTTAGTGGCCCCTTAGTTGGCCGACTCCAGGCGAACCTGGATCTGGCCTCCGTTCATCCTGAATCGGCGGCATGGCGGTGGATCGACTTGGTTTAGGTTCGGTCTCTTCTCCTTCTTCGCCCTTCCTCCTCCGCCATTCTCCGCCTCACCGGTGGCCTCCTACCCTTTCCTCTTCCTCCGCTGGTGCTTCGGTCACAGTGGAGGTGACCGGATCGATCGGCACCGTCGTTCTCTTTTTTCTTTTTCCCTTCGGTTTTCCCTCGATTTCTCCTTCGATTTTTTTTCCTTTTCCCATTTCGGGCCGTCGTCGGTCACTTCTCCTCTTCCCCCTCGTCTCGCCGGCGACGCCTTTCTCTCCTCTTCCTTCTCCGGTGCCGCCGACAGTGGACGGCTGGCTTCTTCTGTTTTGAGACAGAAACGGGGTTCTAATCCCGTTTCTGTTCTACATCATTTTTTATTTATTTTTATACAATATACATATAATTATATCTATAATTATTATATTAGATATATATATATATCTACACTTTAACTTTAAAATAATATATATTTCATATATATATTTATTTGTATACATAAATACATATGTATTTATTTTATGATATAAAATAGTATATACCCATATATAATATATATACTATATTTCATATATATAAACATATGTAATTATATAAAACATATATAATATATTTAAAAAATACTTATATAATAAAATTATATAAATATATAATTGCTCACATTTGTATTTCTTATAATTTGGATTTCTCAATATCCAAATTATATTTCTCCATTTTCATTTCTTATTTAATTTGGATTTCAATTTATCTAAATTAAATTTCCTCTATTCATTATTTTCCATAATGCCAACCTTATTCTTATTTCCAATTTAAATTTCCTTCGCTCGAATTTCCCAATTCGTTCACTTCTTCAATTCATAGAATTTTCCACTAATATTCCGATCTCAGAATTATATTTATTAATTTCCACTTATCTATTTTCTTTAATATTAATTTCCACTATTAAACTGTAGAAATTTTGTGATTATCACAGCCCCACTTAGATTTTAGTGCCCAGTCGATGATATGAGTGAGAAAATAAATTTTGGGAGGTTAAATAATGATATTATGGTGATTTGGAAATTAAAGTAACCAAGTTGCATTATTTTGAAAAGTATGAGAAACAAATTTGAAAATGACAGATATGTCTCGAGGGTATTTTCGTAAATTACGCCCAAACTAAAATAAGTTGGGCCGAAGTAAAAATACCATGATACTCTAAATAAAAATGAGAATAAAATAGTGTCAAGAGATTTATCGAAAAGGTGGTGAAGTGAGAGAAATTCGCTGACGGGTCACAAGGGAAAAATCGTAATTTCTCATTATCTGTGCACCGCGCGTCAACAAAACCACTTTCAATTATTAAGATATGTTTAATATGACCATTTGGAAATGGAATCCAAAAATTTGGAGCCGTTTACACAGTTTTTACGCCAACGGGACTATAAGGGCAAAATCATCAAAAATTTTATAACTAGGGGCATTTTGGTCATTTTACAATGCTCCAAAATTTTCCATAAAATTTAGTCAGCTGCTGAAGCCACTATTCATCTTCTCTCCCATTAAGCCTCATGCCATCTCCACCTAGAAAAACAAGAAAGAAAACTTGCAAGCCTTATATCTCAAATTCTACTTAGAATTTAAACAACATTTTTATACCAAAATTAATCCTCTCTCTTCCCTGTATAATCCTATACCAATATTTCATTGAAAAACCAACAAAATAAAGAGAAAAGGAGGATGATAGCATTCAGTCAAGCAAGGTACTTTCACTATGCTTGTGCTTTTCTTGAGTTTAATGGCATGAATTTATTCCTTGTAGCTTAGTGATCATGTTTCTATGCATTGTTTTGCTTAAAACTTGAAAAACAAAAATTCACCATTAATGGACCATTCAGCCAAGCATGGTGTGTTCCATGGTGTTTCAAGCTTATAAATGATGGCAAATTAATGGTTAAACATGGAGAAACAACTTGGTAAGAATGGATTGTTGAAATTCAACAAAAAAAATGCCATGTGGGGGTTTCAGTCAAGGGAGGGGGACCAGGTTCCATGACTATTTTTGATGTTTTAAGGGTAAATTAAGACTGTAGGAATTAAAAGGAGTCTGCCGGTATGCTCGGATTTAAAATCCGACGCAAAATGGAGAAGTTATGTTATACACTACAAAAAAACAGAGCATTAGAGACGGAATTTGTGACAGAATTTCCGTTACAAATTTTCTAATTCTGTCACTGATAACAATTAGCAACGGATTTGAAATAAAATATTCCGTCTCAAATTCCGTCTGCAAAATTAAAGTAGCTAAAAGTCTTTCCGTCAGAAAGTCATTTTTTCCGTCGCAAATCTGTTGTAAATTTGAGACGGATATTTGCAACCAAAATCCGTCTCTGAAATCATTTTTTTCTGTCAAAAAAAATAATAAAAACAAAAAACAAATTGATTTTTCTACCAAACTATTTTGACTTTTGCATCGGATTTTGTGACCGATCTTTCGTATCAAATTTTTGTGACAGAAAATTCCGATACAATTTCCGTCACAAAGAAATAATTTGTTCAAAAAAATTTTCAAATTTTTAATATTTGTGACGAAATTTCCTACCAAAATTCCGTCTCAAATAAGTTACAATGAAATTTGTGATTGAAAATTTAGTCTATAAATTCAATTTTTCATCACAACAAATATATTATTGAAACAATATAAGAAATTAAAATTATATTCTGCGACAAAAAATCCATTACAAATTACTACTTTCTGTTAAAAATTTTGTCACAATTTGCGACTAAAATTCCGTAACAAATTCCATCATAAAGCTGTGAAAAAAAAATCAACATTTAAATTGTTATTTTATAACTATTTAAATTGTTGAATTTCATTAAAAAAAACAAATTAATTTTGTAAGCTAAAATCTATTTTCCATCTAAGTACACCTAAAATTGAATCCAATTAATTTACAATATCATTTAACAAAAATCTATACATTTAATATATATATATATATAATCAAACAAAAACCTTAAATATACATCTAATATCCACATAATATATACCAACATCCATAAACATTATGTTCAATTTGGAAATATATGCTATGTTCAAATTAAATACAAAAGTACGAAGATAAAATCGTATAGCATCGTAATGCTTCATGAAAACGATCTTTGCTTCAAAAAGTGAACACCTAAAACAAAATAAAATTTTTTTGTTAAATACGATTTAACAAAAATTCATACAATTAATATATAACACACACACATACATAATCAATTAAAATTTGAAAAATATTTAGAAAATATTCATTCAACATTCCAAACATCATGTCCAATTGATAAATGCAAATATATATATATGTATATATATATATATATAACATTCAAATAAAATAAAAAAGAAAATGTCTACAAAGCAATGTTTTCTAGAAACTATCCAACTTCAGGAATCGAACATCTAAAACATAATCGAATCTACTTATACTACAATTTAATAAAAATCAATACGTTTAATATACACTAGAATCGAACCCGCGCTTTGCTGCGAGATCCATTGATAATTTCATGTATATAAAGAAGCTAAAATAAAATGGATTAATGAATTAAAAGCATTTAAGGCAATTATACTATTATAATACATGATGTGCTAACACAATTTGACTTTAATAGCATACCCAAATAAACCAAGCTCTCCTAAACATAGAAAAAATAGAATATTAGTGGAAAAACACACCAAAATCTGAATTACGTGTAAATAGAAAAGCAATCCAGTTTTCAAATACATTAAACTGAAATTAAAGGAAAGCAGCATGAGATCAAAGGCAAATTATAGAATTAGAAGAGATGAAAACAATTATTATATATATATTTGACTATATTTAATTTATAGTCAAATTTTCTTTTCCATTTGCCAAATTTTTTTACTTCACCCTCTTTACATTGGTCATGCCTTTAACCCAAACAACAACCTTTATTCTTTTGTTATTCATGCCAATAACACCAAAAAAATTAGTCTTTCTTCCACTTCCCTTTTTACACAATCAACATTAACTCAAACTCTCATGAATGAATTTTCAACAGCCCAACAATTCCATGTTTTAAGTAATCTAATTACATGGGTGCCTTTATTTCCTTGTAAGGTTGTATCTTCTACCTTCCAAGCCATTCAACACCATGATTTCACTATCACCCACACATAACCGAAACCCTTAAAGTTCACTACACTCAATTCTACTTCAAACCACAATCATAAACCTCATTTACTCCTCTAATACAGCCATGAACAAGAAATTAAAGTGCATAAAACAAGTGCTGGAAATTTACCTGTTCAAGAACAGATTCTGTCAGCACAGAACAGCCCACTTATGGTGGTTTTTGGCTAAGCTTTTTGGATGGTTTAGAAGCTCTTGAGATAGGGATTAAATCCTATGAAGAAACCTAAGTGGATTAATGGAGGAAAACGTAAGTTCTACATGGGCAAACGTGAAAGACACGAGGAGAAAAGAGAAGAAAACACAGACCAGAAATGGGAAACAGGGCAGAATGGGTGAGGGCTGTGAGGAACGTGGTAAAAGGCTTGTGTTATCTTCTTTTTATTGGTTATAATTATATTTTTTTTATTTATAAAATCTAATTTAATTCCAAAAGGTCCAAATTGCTCACTTAAAAATCCTAAAATTATAAACTTTGCCAATACACAGTACAATTTCTATCAAGTCAGATTTTAAATTTAAATTTTCATTTATTTTATTTATTTCTTAAGTCAAATTAGTCAAAAATTGACCAACTTTGACCAGCCCTATCATAAATTAAATACTACAGACTCCTGTGCCTTAACTCTCAACAGATGCTACAAGTTTGTACAATATTAAAGTAGCATTAACTTGTCTTTTATGATTGGAGCTTGGCAAGATGGCTATAGTTGCAGCTAAATCAAAGATTTCTAAAAAAAGTCAAAAGAGAAAAAGTGAACCAAGATTCACAAAACTATAGAAGAGAACATTTATCTATTTTCTCATATGTAATTACCCCATATAAAGTACCCTTACGTAATCCATTATTTAAAACATTTATCTGAGTTGTACACAAATTGATGTAGATCCATCAAACATAGAATAAAAACCAATAGTGTATCAGCATAATCAAGAATCAACAATTTTAAAAGCAAACCCACCAACAGAAATAGCTAAAAGCCTACCATAACCCAGTGCATCTTCCTGAATTTTGCCATGAAACTGAAATAAAATACTTAAATAACATTACTTACCCAATGACATTACGTCCTAAAAACGAACGACATAAGAAAAGATCAACTAGATTAAGACAAACCCATTAAGATAAATGGCTATAGAATCCAGTGCTAAATGGCTATAGAATCCAGTGCTAAATGCCTATTCAACGAAGAAAACAGAAAAGAAACGATGGCCTGAAGCAAAAACAATTACAAAAAGGATAATGACAGCGACAACGGGCCAATAATTCACGAAAGATTGTTACCTTGCGAAATTAAAAGCTAAGAGCAGATCGGGTGGCTTATATGCGAGTGGATGCAATGTATTTCTCAATTCATAGCCAGGTTCATCTTGAGCAATTGATTCAATAGAAAAGTTCTCCCCTGATGCATGAAACAAAGGAAACTGAGAATTGCAAATTAAAAACGCGCGTTTTTTTTTGTAAGAGCCTCGCCCGTCTCATAGGCCACCGGTGAGCATCTCCTTGGCTAGTACCCAGTTCGCCCGCCTCAGGTTTACTCTTACTGGCTGGCTAGGCGATCACCCAGTTCGCCCGCCCTCTCACAATGTATTGTCCGCTTTGGGGTGCGCCCACAGGCCATCGCCCCTCACGGCTTTATTCCAAGGGACTTGAAGAACTCAAGCTAATTTTTCTTTTGTAAGAGCCTCGCTTGTCTCATAGGCCGCCGGCGAGCATCCCCTTGGCGAGCACCCAGTTCGCCCGCCCCTCTCATAACATATTGTCCGCTTTGGGGTGCGCCCACAGGCCATTGCCCCTCACGGCTTTATTGCAAGGGACTTGAAGAACTCAAGCTAATTCCCTCGGACGCGTTCCATGAGACACTCGAACCCTGGTATCCCATAGATACCTCGAGCCTTACACTCATGTTACCATTAAGACAATACGTTGGCCTTACGCGATGGCCTGTGGGCGCACCCCAAAGCGGACAATACGTTGTGAGAGGGGTGGGCGAACTGGGTGATCGCCTAGCCAGCCAGTAAAAGTAAACCTGGGGCGGGCGAATTGGGTGCTCGCCAAGGGGATGCTCGCCGGCGGCCTATGAGACGGGCGAGGCTCTTATAAAAAAAAAATTTGGTTCGTAATTTTCATAAGCAATAAAGTAAGTGTTAAGTGGACATCATTGGCTTTCGGGTCGTGATAGATTTAATGGTATCAGAGCCTGGTTTGTCTAGTACGTGTTAGTATAGTTTAGACCGTCTGTAGTGTTACATCCCATGTACTGTGAAATATATGTTTGGAAAAGTATCTATTAATTGACTTATACTGAGATTGGTATACTCTTGGTATAGTTTGTTTTAATTTGAATTTGAATGAGGAGGATTGGACGTAAAGGTGGGCTCGAAAGGCCACCTCGGAGACTGACGATGCAACCATCGACTCCATCACCCTCATATGCTGGACATGTAATAGGCTACATATAAAGTTAGAAACTTTAAGTTATTTGTTGCATACTAGCACTTCATACAAGGAAGTCTTAGATGAAAGAGAGTGCTTATCATCACTGTAAAGTGAAGGTCAAAGATAAAAATCTAATAGTAAATCCGATATTGTTGCACGTTTACGACATTGGTTTCATTTTGGGTATAGACTGGATAGTTACCCATAGTACTGTCAATACCTGAATGTTAAATGCTCAATAGGTGCAGAAAACTGTTCTAAATGCATGTGTTTTGCATTGAAATTAAATGATAACAAGGTGCATAAAACGGTTTAGTTGTGGATAGCCTCAAGAAGTGAGACAATGGCCTATAAGGTAGTGTGATGTACAACAAGAATTGAAAAGGCACAATAGCCAATAGGTAATATTTGGTTGTGGAGATTGATATGGTATGCCTGTCGAGGCTTAAGAATTTCGTCTGATGGAATTACTTGTGAAGTAATCTAGCATAGTTGGCCTAAGATAGGTCATGCAATGATCTGAGATGATCAATTGGAATACTATTTGCTTTGAAAGAGATAGAATTATTGCCTCTTATATGATTGATGCAGAAATAGGTATTGATTGATGCAGAAATAGGTATTGATTGAAAGATGCAAGAGGAATTCGTAGATATGGAATTGCAGAAACGTATGATGGGTACTATGAGGCTTTTGATAGAGCAATAATAAAAAAAAATTGATGTTAAGAGATAAAAGACTATGAAAATTGTGGAATAAGCTTGGATACATGAGCATGGTGTTGAGATATAAATTTGAGTTATGATAGTGCATCCTAAGAATAGTGTATATATATATATATATATATATATATATATATATGATCAAGCTTTGAAATAAGGGACATGTATGAGAGTTACATAGAATGACTTACATGAAATGTTTTAAATTGCATAAAATATAGATTCATTCCAAGTGCATATGATGTTCTAATTGTTTTAATTTGCATAAAGTCTTAATATATTTTTAAATAGCATAAATGATATTTAATTATTTTTACATAAACGATTTACTATTTATTTATGTACCAACTAGTTATTGGTATATTTAAAGTTTTCAATGAGTCTTTAATGAGCTTTATTGCTTCCATATTCAATAATCATTCTTTTATATGATTTACGAAAATGTTTTGAGACAGTTGCTCCTTAGTGATCATGCATACTGAGTGTATATGACTATGAGATCCTGATCAAGTCCGCAGATTTATGACTGTGGGAATCTGGTCAAACCCACAGGTTTTCACAGTGAGCACCTGACCCATGCGAACTGTGACTGTCAACGATAGCCACTCGTTACTGATTTGCCCTCTGGGAATACTGTATCATGCATGATCATATTGGATGTGACTGTCTCCACTGAACCGAATGTGAAATGATTTGGATATTAAAATTATTTAAATATTGATTTGTTGATTTGAAAAAAAAATTTTTTTGTCTAACTTCCTTATGGATTTAAGAAATGTTCAAGATCTCGTATATGTTGAGAAGTATATGGCTTTCAGAAAACAATGTGATTTAGAAAATATGTGAATTGGAGACTACATGAATTTCAAATTATTTGACTATTGAAATTTGCCTCTTTGAATTACATGAACCTTGAAAGTCTAATGAAGTGAACCTTATGATTTTGAACTATGTGGATTCAAGACCCACAAGATTCTTCATATTCTCACTAGTAAAGTTGAAACAAATATGACATGTTATAGAAAAGGGATCTTTGAATGGAAAACTGGAGATCATTAGAGCATGTCGTGTAAGATAATAAATTGATGTAGAAGTTAAGATTATGTGCAATAAGAACCTAGAGACCATCATGTCCTGGAATTGGTCTTAACTCAGTTTGATAGTTTCTAAATTATAGGAGGATAAAAGGTCACAGTGTGTGATCTAATGAGATATGTCCAATTCGGTGGACCTATTGAGTATTAAGCTTTGAAATTGATATGAGAACGATACGATCTTTAAGATAAGTGATAATATGGAAAACTATTCTTCAAATTACAGGACTTTAATATGATATGGGATAGAGAGAATGATAGAGAAAAGCTCCCTCATATGTTGGGAGGACATTGATCAATGCATGAATAACTTAAAAAGCAGCTACGAGAGTTGCTAGAGAAGGGTTTTACACGCCCAAGGGTATCACCATAAAGGCTCCGATATTGGTAGTGAAAAAGATAAATGACAGCTTGAAATTGTATATAGATTATAAGCAGTTAAATCAGGCGACAATTAAGAATAAATAACTGCTACCTATGATTAATGACTTATTGGATGAGCCAATTTATAAGATTGATTTGAGATTGAGATGATGAGAGTAAGAATTATGATTGTGATGTCTTATACACTAAGAGTACATTTACTTAAGTAATTGTATACATATACATTTGTGTATTGCAAAGGTAAGAGTTAAGATTATGCTATTATGTGGATTGTTGAGGAAGTGAAAGACTCGTGGGCATGGACTGGAATTGACACGTATGATTTCATCATACTATGCAATGGTTGGTGCAAATGAATTGTCTGTAAGAAAGTGGAAACCTGATCATGAGTGAACATAATCAATGATGACAGAACGTAAAGTGCCTGTGGTGAACTACTTTCTTGTGGAAAAGTAAATTATGACCCATCGAGTAAATTAAGTGGAAAAAACTTGGAGTGTGACCTTGTGGAAATAGGCTACATAGGTTAGTTACTCTATGACACTACGATAATGATGTCTTGAAAACAGTATTTGTGATATGCATGAGGAGTGTCGTGTTCACCGAGTATAATGATCATTGTAAGGTAATTTTTGTGTCTTGAAGTATTGTTGAGAGATGGTTAATTGATGTGTGACTGGTTCATTGAGGCCATGGAGAATTGTTAATTTGATTATTGTTGTGGTAACAAGATTGAGAAAATATTGAATCACGACATTTTGTGGTTCTTGCTATGTAGGATGCTTATGTAAAAGTACATGTTTATAAATATTGTGTGCTCCCATTGACTAATGAGCGGCTATTAACTTGTGTAGTGCATAAGAAACATAGATACAAGATGTAAATTATTGACTTTGTTGATATAACATGTGACGAATGTACTTAGCATAATGTGGAAATCATGTTGAGGTGATTTGAGATAGATGATTATTGCGGTGACAGGCATCCTGGATAGTTCTATACTTATGAGTGCATTCCAGATAGTGAGGTCCAAAAGAGACAAATAATGAAAGAGGCACACAATTCCAGGTACACAATGCACACGGGGGATATGAAGATGTATTAGAATGTGTGCAAAGTGTACCATTAGACTTATACGAAGAAAGATATTTACTCCGGAGATTGTAGAGAAAGCTTCCGAAGTTGTGAGATTGATATGTGATAGATTGAGGACAGCCCAAAGTAGACAGAAAAGCTATGTCGACTGTCGGAGGAGACCTTTAGAGTTTCAAGTGGGTGATAAAGTGTTTTTGAAAATCTCTCTGTCTAAAGGCATAATGAGATTTGGCAAGAAAGGGAAGTTAAGCCCTCGATACATTGGCCCGTTAGGGATATTGGAGAGGATTGGTGACATGGCATACCAACTAGCACTACCACCAGAGCTATCGGGTGTGCATAACGTCTTTCATGTGTCGATTTTACGGAAATACCACTCGGACCCATCCCATGTCATTGAGTATGAGCCATTGGAGATTAGAGAGGACTTAAGTTATGTTGAGAGACCGTTTCAGATTTTGGATCGAAAGGATAAAGTACTGCGGTCTAAGACAATTCCCTTGGTAAAGGTGCTTTGGCAACATCACTCCTCAAAAGAAGCTACATAGGAGTTGGAGAGTCTCATGAAAGAGAAGTACCCCTACTTGTTCTAGGATAACTCGTAGCAATTTGGAGGACCAAATATTTAAGGTGGGGAGGATGTGAGAACCGATATTTTCCTAGCTAAATAAGTATTTTTATGTAATTTAGTGACACAAAGAGATGATGTACTTATAAATAAGTATTTTTATGTAATATGTATACATATTCGGGAATATACAAATATAGGTACTAAACATATTTATAAGAACAAGAATATATATATATATGTATATAAATATATATATATATATATGAGATATGTATATATATATATAACACATATATAGAATATGGGTATAAGGAATAAAAGAAAGATATCTTAAAAATAAAATATGTTATACACATATACAAGATATTAATAATAATAAAGAAATGAATAAATAAAACACATGGTGTATATATATAGTAAAGAAATACATGAATAAACAAATAAATCATATAATATAATAACACAAAAGTAAAGTGGAATAAATATATATTATATATAAAAAAAAGTGATGGCCGAATTGGGTGGGAAAAAAATCCCACCCAAAATCCAAAAGTGCTCTACCGACTCAAGTCTAACAAGAAACTATACCTAGAAATATATATAAAAAAGAAGAGAGACAAGAAAACTCCCACTATCTCTTTTGTTACATTTGAAAAACAATTCATTTTACTCTCTCATTGTGATAACCGTAAATTTTTCACTTATTGGAAATTATAAATATTGGAAATAAACAGTGGAGAAAATAAATTAGTGGGAATAAATAAATAAAATTGTGAGAACGGGATATTGGTGAAAATCTCGAGAATTAAGGAAGTGATAAATCAAGAAATACGAGTGAAGGAAAATAAAATTGGAATTATGAAAAATAATGGAAAGAGGAGATTTAATTTGGATAAATGGAAATCCAAATTAAATAAGAAAAAGAGAAATATATTTATATAATTATAAATTATATAAATGTATTTTTATACAAATACATATGTATTGATATACTATATAGTATATATTAATATACAGAGGTATATATAAATATATATACTATTGTATAAATTTGAATAATACATATGTATATGAATATAATATTTTTTGTATATATATATATACACAGGTAAAGAAATATAAATATTAATTTATATTAACGTTAGAATAAATATATATTGTAAATACAATATATATTGTATTTTCTACAATTATGTAAAGATATATATAAATGCTAATTTATATAAAAAATATATATTAAATATATTTGCATTTTATTAATATATAATATATATCTTTATATAATATATATAGTACAATACTATATATTAAATACCAATATTATATGTATAATATATGTGGAATATATTATATGTATAAATATAATATATAGTATACATTATATTATATGTATAAAATATAAATTATAGTATATAATATAGTAATTATATACTAAAAATAGTAAACAAAACAAAAATAGGAAGAAGAAACAGAAGGAAGAATCGGGAAACCCGATTCTTCCCCCTGAAGGGCGACCGGTCACTGTGCCGAAGAAAGGAGAGAGAGAGAAGGAAAGGGAGGGCGACGCCGGTGAAGGAGAAAGAAGAGGGAGATGACCGGTGGTAGCCCGAAACGGAAAAGGAGGAAAAATCGAAAGAAAACCGACGGAGAAAATCGAAGGAAAGGAGAAGAGAAAACGGCGGTGCCGGCCGGTCTTGGCACAGCCACAGCCACCTCAACCTCGACGAAGGTGAGGGGAAGGAAAAGAAGGCCACCGGTGAGGCCAACGACGGCGGAGGAAGGCCGACGGAAGAGGAGAGAAACCGAGCCAAAAATCGAGTAGATCCGTCGCCTTGCCGCCGATCGAGACCGAGCGGAGGCCAGATCCAAGCTTGTCGTGCCGTCGGCCAGCTGAGGGAAGTCCAAACCGCTGGAGAATCGGCCACCAGAGGAGAACCGGCCATGGAGGAGATCTGACCAGTCTGAATGGCCTAAATCGGTCTGAACCAGAAAAGAAAAAAAAAAGAAAAAGGAAAAAGAAAAAGAAAAGAAAAGAAAAGAAAAGAAAAGAAAAGAAAAGAGAAAAAGAAAGAAAAAAGGAAAAAGAAGAAAGAGGAAAAGAAAAGGAATTCTGGGAATTTAGAAAATTCCCGGGAACTCGAAAATCCGAAAAATCCCGGGCACTCGGTAAGGATTTCGGAAAATAATTTCGAATAATTAATTTGAATAAATTATGGAAAAATTCTAATTTTTAGAATTTTAATTTCCAAAAAATTTTCTCGATAACCGAGCCGATGGAATCGTGAGAGGTGAACACGGGCGCGACCTTCGAGAGGCAGTTGTCGACCCGAGACAGGTAAGGGAGACATGTGCCGCCTGTAAGGATATTCAGCCATGTTTTTAAATTGCATTTAATTTTATAAATGCTATTGATAATTATCGGTTTATAATGTGGTGATTTATCGGTTTTAAATTGTGGTGAAATACCAGTTGAGAAATATAAACTGTATTTTCCATGCAGGAGGCTAGCCAAATCGGCAGCCGTTATACTGTCGAAAAATTATCGAAAAATTACTGAAATTGATCAAAAATCACCGAAAACCAAAATAAAAGATTTGATTTCACGTGAATCGATTTTCGGGTACGAAAATCGAGAAATTAAGTAAATTTCATAAAACATGAATATAGTGATATTTAATTTTAAAATATTCATGTTTTTGAAAATGGTGAAAAAGGAAATCAGCTAAATTTATTCCGATAGGTGATATTTTACGTGAAACGAGGTGAAAAATAAAAAGGACCAAAGTGAATATTTTACTAATCTTTCATCAAATATTCACTTGATTTTATAAATAACCTTCATGGGTTCAGTGGTGAGAATAAGTATTTATAGAAAATTCCATAAAGGTAATTAAAGGTGAAAAACAGTATTTTGAAGCTAAAAGGTTTCCGCATGTGTTTACAAAGAAAACACGGGACGGGAGTGGTGATTTGGAAAACAAATATTTTGATTTTTTATAAATCATAAAAATAATTGATTGAATCCCGATAACTTTGAAAACCATGTTTTTGATAGAAAGCACGGAAAAGCATGCGCATATGTTTTACGGTGAAAAAGGACAGTTATGACTTTTTATATTTTACAGTGATTATTTTATAAACTATTTTCACCGTATGGAAAATGTGATTTATACTGTTCTATAATATTTAGAACATTTTCGGGAATGATTACCTCAGTATGAATATTTTATAAATTGTTATTCATAAGATGAAAATATTTTCCTTATGAATATTTATGGAGTGATTGAATTTATATTCAATGAAATTGATTTCATAAATGGGGTTTCTATCACGTGTTTACTGTTTTGAGACTATTAGGCCCCATATCATGCTCACGTGTCACGTGTTAGTGCTGATGATACTGATCCTATTATCAGCGTCCCAGTGGACACCTGATCAGTGCACACTGAGGACCCCATAGACTATGGCCATAGATCTCATGTGTTTCCCCTATTAGGGATGATATTATTATAGCATGATATATTTAGGGTGTTGCCTGGTCTCCATGATATTGATCTGAAAGCTACCGTATACTGCTTACTGAATTGGTAGCTACTGTTTACTGTTTTCTGACTGAACCGTATCAAGATACTGTTTTACTAAATATACTGTTTTATTGAACTGTAAGATACAGTTACTGAACTAAAGAGAAATTAATGGTTATTCAAAAAGAATAACATTGAAAATTATTTCTAAAATAGAAATAATTACAGAGTGATTTATCCAATGATTTGGATATTTACAAACCACTATATTGTCACGTTTTTTTTAACTGTACTAAAGAGAACAGAAGTAAACCACTGTTTTACTACTGAACTATCAAGTGTTTTAAAACATACTGAAGTGAAGAGAAATAAATGGTTTACTCTACAGAAAACGAATATTAAATCGTTTTGAGAACAATTTATACAGTACTCTCTACAATTGCTTCTAGGTTCCGGACAAGACAGCTATTTCAAAATACCTGCCTTACACCATTCGGATCCCTAGCCGACTGTAGTATCCTTCCTACATATGAGCCTAGAGCCAGCTAGGAAGATTTAAAGAAAGTAAAAAAATTTATTTTCAGCATATAGGTAGCTGAATATCAAGTGTTGCATATAACTCTCTTACTGAGCCGTGGTTTGCTTACCCCTTAATATTAACATTTCATATTTTCGAGGACAAAGAGATCGACATCTAAGGATTTCGAGCTGCGCATTTGGAGACACTGCAATAGCTTGATTTATAATATGAAGTATGATCATTTATTTTCTGTATTTAGACTTACTTTCAGTACTACTTTCTTGAGAATTAAGATAGGGGATGTAATTGATATTATTAATTTTATATTTAATAGTTAAATGAATATGAAAAGTGAAGTATCACAGACAGCCCAACCGGATAAGTTGCATAGAAATACGTGAAAAATGTGATCACGGGATATGACAGATTTAATGGTATCAGAGCATGGTTGGCCTGATGTCTGTGAATACTTTTGGAAGGAAAAGTGTTAAACATCCCCGGTAGTACTGTGTCATCTAAATACATAGAGAAAATAAATGATTGTAAACTGAGTATAATGATTTAAAGGGAGTGAGAAAGTATAAACTGAGAATGTTAAAGAGGAAAATAGGCTCAGAAATTACCAGAATGTTGGTGATCTTATAATCTAAATGAAGGCCTGTTCGGTAAGGAACCGAAAGGACTCGGTGAGGGCCCTACCAGTACTTTTCGGTCCGGATCGAACTGAGACCCAAAAATGATGGTATAAAGGAAGGGAATGAAGTATCATCATTAAATAGACATTAAGATCACCGATTAAGGGTAATTTGAAGAGAGAGAAAATTTTTGGCCAAAAATGACCAAAATACCCCTGACTCCAAAATTGTACCGAGAGTTAAAATAGACGAACAGAAGTGGGGATTGACTGATTTGATAGAGAAATTGAGAATATAAAGCTGCGTTTATGCAAAATTAATCCAATTATGGATTCTAGTGGATTACTCTGTCGAAATCGAATGAGATCTCAAATTGTTGATATTAGTATGAGAAAAGATACTATCAGCACAAAGAGAATAAGGCCTTTCGTTTAGAGGTATACTGAGGAGAAGGAAATAAATATCGAAATGACGAAAATGCCCCTATGTTGGGCGATGTTCGGAACAATGATAAAACCGAGCTGAATTAGAATCCAGTGATAGTAATGGAGTTGTAAATGGCATAAAGGCCATGATATGAATATAACAATCCCTATTACTGATTCCACTTACACGTAGATTATGGACGCGAATGGTGAGTGACTTAGTGAACGGGCTGGGCCTCACTATAGATCCTTGAGGGGGCCAGAGTGCTCGCCAAAAGAGGACGGTATAGATATGTACAGGCGGATGGCGGACGGCGGACGGGACGGGGCCTTACACGATGCGATCCAATGAGTGTATAGTGGAATGTCATAAGATGATTGGCCTGGTTATAGACTGTAAGAGCCGGAATTAAGAGTGTATCGAATGAGAAGTTTATTACGGGATCGTTGGATAGTATGAAAAGTGATATGACTACAAAAATGACTAAGAAAGGGAATGTACAAATAATGAAATCAAGGTCGATGATATTTCAAAATGATTTGAATATTAAATGTTTTTACCTTGAGGATATATATAGTGAAAATGATAAGACATGAGATGAAATGTCTGAAATAATAAGAGATGTGTGTGTTGGCTCTGTAGGCTATACCGAGAGGGGGGTGAATCGGTTTTTAACTACCCTTAAGCTCGTTTTGCAATTCTTCTAAATTCTCTAGCCTATTTGATTATTTTCTAAGTTCTCTAAGCTAGGCAAGCATGCAATTCAAGTTCAATGCAACAAACACAATATAATCGCAAGTAAATAAAGACTAGGGAGACAGAGATTTACACAAGCGATTTATAGAGGTTCGGCAACCTTGCCTACGTCCTCTACCTTGAGACGCTCCCAAGGATTTTCCCCAAATTCACTACACTTGAATTTGTCTTTACAATCCCTCTTTTTAAAGGCTCAAGAGAAACCTCTCTCTTTTTCTAGGCTCAAGAGAAACCTCCCTCTTTTTCTAGGCTCAAGAGAAACCTCCCTCTTTTTCTAAGGCTCAAGAGAAACCTTCCTCTTTTTCTAAAGCTAAAGAGAAACCTCCCTCTTTTTCTAGGCTTAAGAGAAACCTCCCCTTTACAAGGAATGATGGGATACAAATAATGTAATCAAAGAAATGCCTCTAGGTAGGCAAGTGATTACGAAAATTAAGCATAATAAAAACCTAAACAAGATTTGTGCTAAGCACTACAAGGAATAAGAGAGTGATAGAAGATATTGAATTCTAGCTCTTGAACTCTTTGATTTGCTTAAAGAGATGAAGAAATTGAAGAATGATATGTCTTGGGTGCTCTCTCTTGTTTCTTCAGCTTCCAAGCCTCTATTTATAGTCCCTTGGATGTATTCTAGCCGTTGGGTGGAGCCAAATCTCGAATATTACCGTTGTCTCACAAAAACTAGCCGTTACAGCACTTTTTCGTCCCGAAGGATCGATCCCATGCCCAAAGGGATCGATCCCTTTTGTCCAGAATCTTGATTCTTGGCTTGAGGGACCTTGGGAAGTCATTCTGCCATAAAGGGATCGATCCCTTCCCTTAGGGGATCGATCCCATGCCTCCAGAAAGCTTTTCCTGCACTATTTTGGGTTAGAAATGATGTGGTCTTTAATCCTAATTCAACCCAAAACATTTATAAGCTTTAAGGGAGTTTTTCTTGACTTTCTCAAATGAAAATATTGTCCAAGAAATCATCAATTTATTTTCTAAAATATTCAAAACATTTATAAAGAATTAAGACCAATAAGAATATGCATCATTAAATCATGGTCTTAATGTTTGATATGAACACTTGAAATGTATTGAGAAAATCATGTGTGATAAGGCAAATTTACAATATGATTATAACATTAAATCTTACTTAAGTTTTTGTCATTTCAAAATATATATGGCAATTTAAATCTAACAATCTTCCCCTTTTTGATATGACAAAACTTAATATAAATTTGCTTTGAAAATTCTTTGATAAAATACTCCCCCTCAAATAAAGCAGGATTTTATAAAGCTCCCCCTTAATATAAGCATGGGTTTTGAAAATGAATTTTCAAACTATTTCTCTCCCATTATCTCTCCCCCTTAATATCTCTCCCTTTTAATATTTATCTCTCCCCCTTTTTGTCATAGCAAAAAGAAGGAAAAATAAAAAATATGCTCCCCATAAAATTATGGCTATGTGAGAAGAGATAAAAAAATATGCTCCATCCAATAAGAAACATGTTAGTACATGGGACTTATAGCACAAATAAATAAGTCAATATTCACAAAGAGTATGAAATATTCATGCAAAGAATATGACTTATGATCCTATACCAATTGTTGATAAATAATTTTGCAAGATGTTCCCAATTGGTAAATAATGAAGCAAGTTGAGTATAATTTTCTACTATGTCTATGACTTGCTCATTTCAATCCTATTAAGCACCTAAGTGTATCAATTGTTCTCTAAAGTCTAACTAAGGTGCATGTCAATACATCATGATTATGAGCTAAAATTAGAAGGCATATCATATGCAAGAGCTCATAAATCATTTTCAAGAAAGTATGTGCTTAGAATTAAATCATATATCAATTAATCACAAATTCTAGCACAAAAGTGTTTCATGCAAAAGTGGCTTATGTGAATTCTTCCCTATTTGTCATTTTAATCTAAGGAACATGAGAAGAATTGTCAATTTAAAGCTCATACCAATTGGCAATTTAGATTTGGCTTACTAATTATTGAAAATATGGTTGCCAATGATACAAATTGTTATTTCAATCTAAATACCAATTGTTACTAATGGTTAACTTAGTCATTTTGCATGAATCCAATATTCATGTGTAGTGTGTTCATGTTAAGAAAATAGTCATTCTAAATATGCAAGAACACAACACACATCATCAAATATGCATATGGATCAATTAATCATTAGCACACTATCATAGAGTATTAATCCATATTCATATTCACAAATTTATACTATATGGAAGATTCAAAAAATCAAGGAATTCAAGCAAACACATTCTCTTCCATGAAACTAAAGAATCCTACGCTCAATTTTCCATTCAAGATCTTAACCAATTATGAGCAAGGAAAGATTCAAAATTACCATTTTACTCAATTATAAGCCATATCCCTAGTTGTTATCATCATTTAACGTTCTAGAGGGTATATGCTATTTTAACTAAAATGGCTTCACCTAAGTGAATCAATATTATCAAGCTAAGATATATTTTATCATTAAAATCCATAAACTATGAGTGAGGTTAAGCACATATATCATGAAAACAACTATTCTCATCTCATAGGCATGATTATTGATTCAACTTAAGTAAACATGCATGTTCAACATCAAAACAATCAAGATACAATGCATGTATATCAATAGTTGGTGTTGTCATTAAAGCCCAAGTTCTTTAATAAATTTCATGGATGATAAATTTTCATGCAATTCAACATTTAGGATCCATTTACCATCACAAATTATAGGCCAATGATCATTACCAATTGTTGAATTTACATTTGAAATCAATCCACTAGATGTATAATTAGCATGAAATCTAGTGTGGAATTGATAAGTCAAGCTAAGAGACAAAAACCTATAAGCATGCTTGACTAAGATGAACAAAAGGAATGAAGAATATGCCTTATGCATAAGTTCATTAAATTCTCAAATATATCCATAAATTCTTGACATATTTCTCAAAATTATGTATAAGCATTCATTGAAAGTATATTTCAATATTATTTCAACATTTATGAATGTTTTCAACAAGAAAATTGATTTTGCACTTGTGAGCTCAAGAAAAACGATTTTGATTGTTGAAAGTGATACCATTTGTTGGAAATGATACAAATTGATGGAGTTGAGGCATGATATCAATGAAAAATGATTTTTCATAGTTTAAAGATCATCAAAAAGAAGTTAAAACAATAAATTTTAAGTTGAGAAGAAAGAAAGTATCAAAACAATGAAAAGTTCTTCTCAAATTCGGTTGAAAAACATGCAGGAAAGCCATTTTGGCCTGGGGGGATCGATCCCTATAGGAGGGGGATCGATCCCTTAACTCCAGAATCATAGATTTTGCATTCTGTTCAAGGGGGATCGATCCTGCTTGTTGAGGGATCGATCCCTCATCCTGTATCTGCAGTTTTTTTGACAGAAAATTCAACCTTTGAGGTACCAAAACTTCGTTTTTGAGTATTTTAAGTCCAAGTAAGGGTTTAAACATTTGTAAAACATGATTTTGGACTTGTATGAATGAAAAACATGAATGAAAAACCATTTAACAATAGATTTTGCAATTTTGGAAGGATTTTACACAATAAAATGCATTTTTGGCCTCAAAGGAGGTCATTTCGAGATTTAAGTATATTTTGACCAAACCAATGCATTGAATTACATAAATATGTCAAAACAAACTTGTTCACATAGATTTTAAGCATATATATCATTAAAACATACATCTTGTGAACAACATGCCATGATTTCTAACATACAAGTTCTTCATTAAGGCTCATGACATGGTATTTTGCATGTATGACACATTTATCAGCTTTTGAGCAACTAAATATATTATCTAAACACATCAAACTTGCTCAAACTACAGAAATTCAATAATCATTTCAAAATCACAAATCAAGCCTTTCATTCAGTCATCCAATGCATCAAGAACTAATCATCAAGCACTCAAAAATCATTTATCATGCCTTTTGTTCATTCACAATGCATCATCAATCATTAACCAATTTTCTCATCAAATCACAAATAATCAAATAATAGTTTTAAGGATTAAGGAATTAAGCTTACAAAACTCCTTTGCTGGAGAATGCTTTGCTTTGATGTGTTGGATCCACCATTAGCCATTCTTCGAGAAATTGTTGTCACCTTGCTAAAGATGGATTTCCAAGCTCTTCCTTTTTCTCATTAGCACAAGCAATCTCCATAGGGGGTGTGTAGAGCATTTGATCTTCATTGTTTCTTTGTATTCCCATACTCTAACACTCCTACAACAAACACATTCATGCATCTTTTGGTACCCAAATTTTCTTGGGTCCATGAGAGTTAGCACAAACAATTTTTGATCCTTTTGGGATCCATTTCAAGCATAATTCATCATTATTTATAGCATGCTTTGGCACCTATATTTTTCTAACTACTCTTCCTCTAAATGTGGTTTTCCTATATGTGCATGCTTGTGAAGAGTGTCCTATTCTATTACAAAGTGAGCATGTAAGAGATAAATCATGCATGGTATTTTTGCTCACTAGGAAATTCTTAAGATGAGTTTCTTTTTGTTTTGCATTATATCCTAGCCCATCTTTGTCAAAGAAAGCTCTTTGGGTCTCAAGCATATGATCTAATTTTTGTTGACCCATATAGAACCTAGAAAATGAGTTATGCAAATTTGTATTCTTTTTATTTATCTCATTTATTTCTAAGTTGGCCTCTTCTAGTTTCTTCTCAAATTCTAACTTAGCATTTGTCAAGGCTTCATTTTCTATTTTTAATTTAGCAATGATTTTCCTATATTTGGAGTTCATGCATTGAAATTCATTTGCTAAATCATTAAAGGCATTTTGTAGTTCACTAAAGGTATAATCATTATCTTCACTAGAACTACTACTAGCCTCATCATCACTAATAGCCATAAAGCATGAGTAAGCTACCTCTTCATCTACGTTTTCCTCATCGAAGCTATCACTATCGCTCCATGCAGCCACAAATGCTTTCTTCTTAGGTTTCCTATCCTTTTCCTTCCTAAGTAAGGGGCAATCTAACTTAGTATAACCCCGTTCATTACACTCATAACACACTAAAGGGTCTTTTTCTCTTCTACTTGACTCTCCCCTATGATGTCTCCTATTTTGCTCTCTCTCATTCATTCTCATGAACCTATTGAATCTTTTGGCAAACATTGTCATTTCCTTTTCTTCCTCACTTCCACTCTCATCACTATTATCTTCAATAACCTCATAAGTGGAAGACTTAAGTGCTACACCTACTTTCTTTGAAGGCTCTTCATTTCTTTTCAATTTCATCTCATATGTAAGTAGGGAGCCCATAAGTTCATCTAGAGACAAGGTGTTAGGATCCTTAGATTCTTCTATTGCGGTCACTTTTGCCTCCCAAGATTTTGGCAAGCTATTCAAAATTTTCTTAACCATTTCTACATTGGAATAGCTCTTGCCTAATGCCTTAAGTCCATTAATTATATCATTAAACCTAGTGAACATTTCGCTAATGGACTCATTTTCTTTCATCCTAAATAGCTCATAATCATGTTTAAGCATTCCTACTTTGGTCTCTCTAACTTGATGTGTCCCTTCATGTGTGATGGCTAATTTGTCCCATATTTGCTTAGCATTCTCACATAATGATACTCTATTATACTCATTGGGACCTAAAGCACAAAATAGGGTGTGCATAGCCTTGGCATTCATTTGTGCCAATCTCATGTCATTTGTGTCCCACTCATCCTCACTCTTAGGGACATCTTTTCCATCTACTTTCTTCATGGGAATTCTAGGACCAATCACTATAATTCTCCACACTTCATAATCATTTGATTGTACAAATAACATCATTCTAGTTTTCCAATATGAATAATTTTCACCATTGAAGAGTGGAGGTCTAACTAATGATTGTCCCTCTTCTCCTAGGGGTGTGCCTACATTCAAGTGAGCCATTTATGATCGTTTTGCTCGATAGAGGTTAGTCTAAATCAATCTCGAGCCCAAGCTCTGATACCAATTGTTGGCTCTATAGGCTATACCGAGAGGGGGGTGAATCGGTTTTTAACTACCCTTAAGCTCGTTTTGCGATTCTTCTAAATTCTCTAGCCTATTTGATTATTTTCTAAGTTCTCTAAGCTAGGCAAGCATGCAATTCAAGTTCAATGCAACAAACACAATATAATCGCAAGTAAATAAAGACTAGGGAGACAGAGATTTACACAAGCGATTTATAGAGGTTCGGCAACCTTGCCTACGTCCTCTACCTTGAGACGCTCCCAAGGATTTTCCCCAAATTCACTACACTTGAATTTGTCTTTACAATCCCTCTTTTTAAAGGCTCAAGAGAAACCTCTCTCTTTTTCTAGGCTCAAGAGAAACCTCCCTCTTTTTCTAAGGCTAAAAAGAAACCTCCCTCTTTTTCTAAGGCTAAAAAGAAACCTCCCTCTTTTTCTAGGCTTAAGAGAAACCTCCCCTTTACAAGGAATGATGGGATACAAATAATGTAATCAAAGAAATGCCTCTAGGTAGGCAAGTGATTACGGAAATTAAGCATAATAAAAACCTATACAAGATTTGTGCTAAGCACTACAAGGAATAAGAGAGTGATAGAAGATATTGAATTCTAGCTCTTGAACTCTTTGATTTGCTTGAAGAGATGAAAAAAATTGAAGAATGATATGTCTTGGGTGCTCTCTCTTGTTTCTTCAGCTTCCAAGCCTCTATTTATAGTCCCTTGGATGTATTCTAGCCGTTGGGTGGAGCCAAATCTCGAATATTACCGTTGTCTCACAAAAACTAGCCGTTACAGCACTTTTTCATCCCGAAGGATCGATCCCATGCCCAAAGGGATCAATCCCTTTTGTCCAGAATCTTGATTCTTGGCTTGAGGGACCTTGGGAAGTCATTCTGCCATAAAGGGATCGATCCCTTCCCTTAAGGGATCGATCCCTTCCCTTAAGGGATCGATCCCATGCCTCCAGAAAGCTTTTCCTGCACTATTTTAGGTTAGAAATGATGCGGTCTTTGATCCTAATTCAACCCAAAACATTTATAAGCTTTAAAGGAGTTTTTCTTGACTTTCTCAAATGAAAATATTGTCCAAGAAATCATCAATTTATTTTCTAAAATATTCAAAACATTTATAAAGAATTAAGACCAATAAGAATATGCATCATTAAATCATGGTCTTAATGTTTGATATGAACACTTGAAATGTATTGAGAAAATCATGTGTGATAAGGCAAATTTACAATATGAATTATAACATTAAATCTTACTTAAGTTTTTGTCATTTCAAAATATATATGGCAATTTAAAGCTAACAGTGTGATTAAAGAAAGATCGGAGATGATTCCCGATAAAATTTTCAGAGTTATATAGATTGGAGAAATCGAGATAACCTTAACTCGATTGGTTATAAGTTTATATCGAAGAATACAAAAGAGTCCGAAAGCTTTACAACAACTCTGGAAAATGTGTGAACAATGAAATTCACTGATAAAAGTATGATTGATGAAAACACGATAATGTAATTTGAGGTTAATGAAGTTATCTGTATAAGTGTGAATGAAAGAAGCACAGATGACCTTGATATGTAGATGAATTAAAGGATATAGTAAATTCCTATTTGTAATAAAGTTCTTGTGAAGAACAAGTATTCATTTACATGAAAACGGATGCTTTATTGATCTAATCAAAGAGATATAAGGAGTTTATAAGACTAACCTCGGTATAAAGTGTCAATAGAGAAAAGTTAGAGACTAAGGTCCATGAAATAATGATTAGAACTCGATAAATACTTACGAGTTCCTATGGAGGTATATAAACCTAAGGAGTGAGATATCGAAATAGTTAAAGATACACATGGAACAAGAGCAGCATTATGATATATAATCCTTTAAACTCTCAGAGACTACAGACTTATGTTAAGATTGGCAAATAAGAGGTTTGGCTAGACAGTATCTCCTTCTGAGATAGAGAATCTCGAAATGACAAGATGATAGTGAATCTGTCTATGATAGAGAGATAATGATAGAGATACGAGATTAATGAGTCTAGCTAGATATTATTGCCAGTCCATAAAAGAGTTATGGGACTAGCTGCTTTACTAATGAGATATAACTAAAGAAACTAAAGTCGGTAAATGGATAAGTACGTAGAGAAGATGGTATGCAGAATGTTAAAAGATTTTAACTGTAGAATACCATACCACTTGAGAAAACCGACTGAAATGATGAGAGTGAAAATACAGAAATGAAATAAGAAGATAAGTTGCATGATGAGTAGGGAACATGAAATAGTTCCCGAAATTAAGATTGAAAAGTAATCTCGTGATGGTTATCACATGACAATGGAAATATGTAAAAAGAAGCCAGATTTGATAAGTGAGAATAATGGTACTCAAAGGAGTAAGAAAATTGATATGTTTACTGCCAGTATATAAATGAAAAATGGTTATACATATAATCACCTCGAAATGATAAAAATGGTGGAATTGTATAGATAAAGTGGTGATGAAAGTGATGATTAGTAAAGTCTGCAAGTGAGATGCAGCCTTGATGAAATAAAAGAGAAAATGACTACTGTGGACAATAAAGAGTCCAAGAGGAATATGAGGATATGGAAGTGATCAATGACTGATGGTCTAATGGGATCACTTTTCCATTTTCAGAATCCTAGATTCTCTAGTGCCATAGTCCAAGTATGAGCATGAAATGGTGTAAATGTATATGTATAGTTCCAGTGAGCATGACATATGATGGGAGTCTTTGAATTGCCATATGCTTAATGAGAAATAGCAAAAGGCTTTGAGATCCCAAGTGTACTGATAGCATCGCTCCGTAATGATGTAAATATCTTAGTGTGGTGTAGAAACGCTTGAAAATATATTGAGAGAGCGTGTGCACGAGATGTGAAAGCTACTGGGACAATTACATACAACTGATTGACATGTGTACATGATAGCACCGAACCATATCGACTTGGCACTAAGTGATAAAAATGGATGATGAACAGCATAGATCAGCTGTGATATGAAAAATATTGTATATAGACTCTTATGTTAAAAGAGTGTGAATTGACTCTTATGTGAAAAGAGTAGAAATGAACAACTCCCGAATTGATAAATGAATTTATGGGAGTATAAATATATACTAAATGATAAAAGACTTCACGTAGTGGTCTAAAAGTACTCTTGATGTTGAAAGTGTACTGGCAGTATTACTTAGAGGATGACCTAAAGTCAGAAGTCGTAAGTATACGAAATGTACCACTTTTGGACTTAAGTTAAATTCGGAAGACCGAATTTCTTAAGGTGGGGAGGATGTGATAACCATAAATTTTTCACTTATTAGAAATAATAAATATTGGAAATGAATAGTGGAGAAAATAAATTAGTGGGAATAAATAAATAAAATTGTGAGAACGGGATATTGGTGAAAATCCCGAGAATTAAGGAAGTGATAAATCAAGAAATACGAGTGAAGGAAAATAAAATTGGAATTACGAAAAATAAAGGAAAGAGGAGATTTAATTTGGATAAATGGAAATCCAAATTAAATAAGAAAAAGAGAAATATATTTATATAATTATAAATTATATAAATGTATTTTTATACAAATACATTTGTATTGATATGCTATATAGTATATATTAATATACAGAGGTATATATAAATATATATACTATTGTATAAATTTGAATAATACATATGTATATGAATATAATATTTTCTGTATATATATATACACAGGTAAAGAAATATAAATATTAATTTATATTAAAGTTAGAATAAATATATATTGTAAATACAATATATATTGTATTTTCTACAATTATGTAAAGATATATATATAAATGCTAATTTATATAAAATATATATTAAATATATTTGCATTTTATTAATATATAATATATATATCTTTATATAATATATATAGTACAATACTATATATTAAATACCAATATTATATGTGTAATATATGTGGAATATATTATATTTATAATATATAATATATAGTATACATTATATTATATGTATAAAATATAAATTATAGTATATAATATAGTAATTATATACTAAAAATAGTAAAGAAAACAAAAATAGGAAGAAGAAACAGAAGGAAGAATCGGGAAACCCGATTCTTCCCCTCGAAGGGCGACCGGCCATTATGCCGGAGAAAGGAGAGAGAGAGAAGGAAAGGGAGGGCGACGCCGGTGAAGGAGAAAGAAGAGGGAGGTGACCGACGGCAGCCCGAAATGGAAAAGGAGGAAAAATCGAGAGAAAACTGACGAAGAAAATCGAAGGAAAGGAGAAGAGAAAACGGCGGTGCCGGCCGATCTTGGCACCGCCACAGCCACCTCAACCTCGACGAAGGTGAGGGGAAGGAAAAGGAGGCCACCAGTGAGGCCAACGACAGAGGAGGAGAGAAACCGAGCCAAAAATCGAGTAGATCCGTCGCCTTGCCGCCGATTCAGACCGAACGGAGGCCAGATCCAAGCTCGCAATGCCGTCGGCCAGCTGAGGGAAGTCCGAACCGCTGGAGAACCAGCCTTCGGAGGAGAACTTGCCATGGAGGAGATCTGACCGCTCTGAATGGCCTGAATCGGTCTGAACCAAAAAAGAAAAAAAAAAGAGAAAGGAAAAAGAAAAAGAAAAAGAAAAGAAAAGAAAAGAAAAGAAAAGAGAAAAAGAAAGAAAAGAGGAAAAAGAAGAAAGAGGAAAAGAAAAGGAATTCCAGGAATTTGGAAAATTCCCGGGAATTCGAAAATCCGGAAAATCCCGGGCACTCGATAAGGATTTCGGAAATTAATTCCAAATAATTAATTTGAATAAATTATGGAAAAATTCTAATTTTTAGAATTTTAATTTCCAAAAAATTTTCTCGATAACCGAGCTGATGGAATCGGGCGAGGTGAACACGGGCGCGACCTTCGAGAGGCAGTCGCCGACCCGAGACAGGTAAGGGAGACATGTGCCGCCTGTAAGGATATTCGGCCATGTTTTTAAATTGCATTTAATTTTATAAATGCTATTGATAATTATCGGTTTATAATGTGGTGATTTATCGGTTTTAAATTGTGGTGAAATACCAGTTGAGAAATATAAACTGTATTTTCCATGCAAGAGGCTAGCCAAATCAGCAGCCGTTATACTTCCGAAAAATTATCGAAAAATTATTGAAATTTATCGAAAATCACCGAAAACCAAAATAAAAGATTTGATTTCACGTGAATCGATTTTCGGGTACGAAAATCGAGAAATTAAATAAATTTTATAAAACATGAATATAGTGATATTTAATTTTAAAATATTCATGTTTTTGAAAATGGTGAAAAAGGAAATCACCTAAATTTTTTTCGATATGTGATATTTTACGTGAAACGAGGTAAAAAATAAAAAGGACCAAAGTGAATATTTTACTAATCTTTCTTCAAATATTCACTTGATTTTATAAATAACCTTCATAGGTTCAGTGGTGAGAATAAGTGTTTATAGAAAATTCAAAAAATGTAATTAAAGGTGAAAAACAGTATTTTGAAGCTAAAAGATTTCCGCATGTGTTTACAGAGAAAACACGGGACGGGAGTGGTGATTTGGAAAATAAATATTTTGATTTTTTATAAATCATAAAAATAATTGATTGAATCCCGATAACTTTGAAAACCATGTTTTTGATAGAAAGCACGGAAAAGCGTGATTATATGTTTTACGGTGAAAAAGGACAGTTATGACTTTTTATATTTTACAGTGATTATTTTATAAACTGTTTTCACCATATGAAAAATGTGATTTATACTGTTCTATAATATTTAGAACATTTTCGGGAATGATTACCCCAGTATGAATATTTTATAAATTGTTATTCATAAGATGAAAATATTTTCCTTATGAATATTTATGGAGTGATTGAATTTATATTCAATGAAATTGATTTCATAAATAGGGTTTCTATCACGTGTTTACTGTTGTGAGACTGTTAAGCCCCATATCATGCTCACGTGTCACGTGTTAGTGCTTATAAATACTAATCCTATTATCAGTGTCCCAGTGGACACCTGATCAGTGCACACTGAGGACCCCATAGACTATGGCCATAGATCTCATGTGTTTCCCCTATTAGGGATGATATTATTATAGCATGATATATTTAGGGTGTTGCCTGGTCTCCATAATATTGATCTGAAAGCTACCCGTATACTGCTTACTGAATTGGTAGCTACTGTTTACTATTTTCTGACTAAACCGTATCAAGATACTGTTTTACTAAATATACTGTTTTACTGAACTTTAAGATACGGTTACTGAACTAAAGAGAAATTAATGGTTATTCAAAAAGAATAACATTGAAAATTATTTCTAAAATAGAAATAATTACAGAGTGATTTATCCAATGATTTGGATATTTACAAACCACTATATTGTCACGTGTTTTTTAACTGTACTAAAGAGAACAGAAGTAAACCACTGCTTTACTACTGAACTATCACGTGTTTTAAAACATACTGAAGTGAAGAGAAATAAATGGTTTACTCTACAGAAAACGAATATTAAATCGTTTTGAGAACAATTTATACAGTACTCTCTACAGTTGCTTCTAGGTTCCGAGACAAGACAGCTATTTCAAAATACCTGCCTTACACCATTCGGATCCCTAGCCGACTGTAGTATCCTTCCTACATATGAGCCTAGAGCCAGCTAGGAAGATTTAAAGAAAGTAAAAAAATTTATTTTCAGCATATAGGTAGCTGAATATCAAGTGTTGCATATAACTCTCTTACTGAGTCGTGGTTTGCTCACCCCTTAATATTAACATTTCAGATTTTTGAGGACAAAGAGATCTGGCATCTAAGGATTTCGAGCTGCACATTTGGAGATACTGCGACAGCTTGATTTATAATATGAGGTATGATCATTTATTTTCTGTATTTAGACTTACTTTCAGTACTACTTTCTTGAGAATTAAGATAAGGGATGTAATTGATATTATTAATTTTATATTTAATAGTTAAATGAATATGAAAAGTGAAGTATCACAGACAGCCCAACCGAATAAGTTGCATAGAAATACGTGAAAAATGTGGTCAATGGATGTGACACTCATCTCCCAGCCGGCTCCCATTCTTTTCGGTCAAAGATATTTTTGCTACAGTTTACTCTCAAATCTCAGCCCACTTTTGCATTCCTTCACACCATTCCCGACTGTTCCTTCCTCCTCTACCATACAAACATCACTCCATTGAAGATCGGTTGAAGGCTGAAGCCACACTGAACAACAGAAAACCGAAACAGCTGGTGGGTTCACGAGCTAAAAATAGAGAGGGAATGGGCTGCAAATTTTGGCAGCTAGGTTAGGGTTTTAGAAGCTGAACCGAAAAGGGTTTTGTAGTGGCTGGCTTGGGGGTTTCCAGCCCTAAGCAAGGGACGCACAAGAGCTGAACGGAGGAGGCGTTGGTGGTGGTAGTAGCCGGCGTACAAGGAGCTGCTCGGTGGCTGAACTGAAGGCAAAAGCAAAGTAAGGAAATGAGAAAAAGAAAGGAAATAACAGAAAAATAAAAGAAGAAAAATAAGGAAAGAAGAAGTGTGAATCAAGAAGAGAATTCAAGCTTGGTTTAAGAGTTTTTATAAGGGGTAAGACTTTCTTGTTCCAAGATCTTGAAATATATATATGTATATGTATATACATTATATATATAAACACACTTTTATATATATGTTACATTGTAAGAAAGTCAATTGAAATTGAGTAATAACACATAAAAACATTATTTGATTAATAAGAAATCTTGAATATGGAGAATAATATACCTTAGATTTTTATTGATTTTTTAGTTTGGAATTTGGTAAGGAAATATTTATATATACACTTATATATATAAAGATGTAGGAAAGTGAAGAAATTGAATTTTTGAAATTTATATTAAGTTAATGTTAAATATGTAAATATATATATATATATATATTACTTGTATATATGTGTGTGTGTGTATATATATATATATATTACTTGCTTAAAAACAAAGAAAAATATGAATATATGTATGTGTAGTGCATGTATAAAGGCATATAATAAATTCTTAGAAATTTTACTATGCTAGTGTTAAATACGTACATATATAAATATATATATATATATATATATATATATACATATATATATGCTACTTACTTGAAAACTAAATAAGAGACAAAGAAATACAAAGAAAGGAAAAAGGGATTAGTTGAGATATAATTACAAGTATAATTGTATAATTGTTTAAGATATATTTATAATCATATAACTATACGATTATATATATACACGAAGGGAAAATAGCGTATACAAGTTAATAAACCTCTTATCATCTTATAAAGAATATAAAGTAAAGTGTTATTAAATTGAATGGGTAATGCTTAGCGAAACACATAAAGAATTTAGTTCCTTGCCAAAGAAATGAGTTGGAATAGTTTAGATTCTAAGATATACAATTCATATGCGAACAAAACGTAATTAAGATATGTTATTGAAACGTCATTCGATTGAATTGTAGTGAATTTGGAGCGGTGTAGGAGCTAAGCTTGAGTTGAGGATAGAGGAAAAATAACCTACCAAGCATCGAGGTAAGTGGGATAAATAAGCCTTGCTAGTATCATCTCGTAAGAGATGAATAAATACTTATTAAAACACTAATCTAAATTTACCTCAAGTTGGTGGAATACTATGGGTAAGACTATAGAGTAAGTACGGTAAAATACAAATTGGACATAATGTGATCGTGAATAGTAGTTGTTTAGAAAGGAATCTTGCTCTTGAATTGCATGTTATATGTTATAGTTTGTTCGTGGTTGTTGAATGTTTAAATTGTATACTTTTTGGTGCTTGCATTTTTAGGAATGCATATGAATTAATTAAATCGCACCGAAGGAGCATGTTAGTATATTGGGATACTTTGAGAATGCATATGTGATTTGTATGCGATATGTATAGCTCCCAATATTGAGTTCTTGGACCTAAATTAGTACCTAGTCGTGTTTGTTGAAATCTAGGAAAAAGGTCAACCCGAGTAAAGACTCGATCTTTGTACCGTGTGAGCCACCTTTAGATAACTCAAGGGACCTACGTGCTACATAGAATCTTCGGAAACTATGGGAGCCACCTTTAGAATCCTTTGAGAGCTAAGTGCTACACGAGTTTCGATGAGATAGTAGAAAGTATGTGTCATAAAGGCCAAACCGAGTAAAGACTCGATCTTTGTACCGTGTGAGCCACCTCTAGAGAACTCAAGGGACCTACGTGCTACATAGAATCTTCGGAAACTATGGGAGCCACCTCTAGAATCCTTTGAGAGCTAAGTGCTACACGTGTTCCGATGAGATAGTAGAAAGTATGTGTCATAAAGGCCAACCCGAGTAAAGACTTGACCTTTGTACCGTGTGAGCCACCTCTAGAGAACTCAAGGGACCTACGTGCTGCATAGGTTCTTCGGAAACTATGGGAGCCACCTCTAGAATCCTTTGAGAGCTAAGTGCTACACGTGTTTTGATGAAATATGAGGAATCATAGGTTATTGTGACAATAAATAAATGATTGTGATTTGTAAATGTGACGAATATTATTAGATGAAATATGTCTTATACATAAGACAGAGAATGTGAATAATGATTGAATTATATGATTGTGAATAATGATTGAATTATATTTACATTATGCTATAGAATTATGTGTTATTTGAATGTTTTTTTTCCTTCACACTTAAACATACCGATAAAAAGGGGATAAAAGGAATGATAGTTCGTGAGTTTAAGAAAGGAAGGAAAGCACAAATGAGCTTGTGCAATCTGTGTACATACAAATTGGTAGCTAACTCTAATATAACGCATACATGCTATTTTATAGAATTCATGCATGTATGATCGTGTTTTACGATATGAGCCTAGTATGTACTTATTTAAACTACTTACTGAGTCGTGGATTTGCTCACCCCTTAAATTTAAACATCTACAGATCTTACGAGTTGATAGCCGGCTCAGGCTTCGTATAGTCTTCCGAGAATTGTACCTAATAGTGGTACTCGTCTGCGTTCTCCGGGCCTAGCTTTTGCATTTTTGAGGTATACTACTTGTATATCAGTTGATAGTTATGTGTACTTTAATTTCACAGTACTAGGAAAGGATATGGGATGTAGCTTTGGATCGCACTAGATTATTATGTGAGTCTAGGTGATTATCAAGTTCGATCCGGGTTGTGATGTATATTTTGAATGATGTATAATTTGTTTGATGTGGACTTATTAATGATTAAACCCTTGAGAAGCATGAGATGTTTAATTGTGTGAACAGTGGGGAAACAACAGCTGACTGTATTGTGAAGTTTAAAAATGTATCTTTATGTAGGTGATTTTACTAGGGAAATCGATAAAATACAAAGGGGAGGTTTTCGACCCACTTCTTTTGGGAATAGTAAAATAAGGCTAAAATCATAAAAATCACCTTGAGAAATGTGACATAGCTCGAGAAATAATATTAGTAAGATAGGATTTGATTTAGTTACTACACTAACACCGAATACAAACCGTAAGTAGAAAAAGAAAATTTGGTTCGTAATTTTCATAAGCAATAAAGTAAGTGTTAAGTGGACATCATTGGCTTTTGAGTCGTGACAGGCACCGCCGTTTTCCTTTTTCTCTTTTCCTCTGGTTTCCTTTTCTGTTTCCGTTCGTTTCTTCTCTTCTTTTCGTTACCGACTTCTTTCCTTCCTCTTGCCGACGGTGTCTTCCCCTTCCCTTCTCTTTCTCACCGACGGTGGCAGCTATTGCTGCCGTCGGCAACAAAAAGGGGAATCGGGTGTATCTCAATTCCCGTTTTCCTTTTTTTAATTATTATTTATATATATTTATATTTATAAATAAATATAAATACAAAATATAATTATATTTATATATTTATATATAAATATAAATATACTATATTAATGTATATAGATATATATTTTGTATATAATTTTATATACATATCTATACACTTCAATGAAAAATAATACTTATTTTTCATATATATATATTTATATATACACATACATATTTAATGATATATAAAATAATATATATCAATATATAATATATCAATATATATCCTATAAATATATTTTATATATGTAGATTTGTATTTATGTAAAAATATATTTATATAATTTAATTATATAAATATATCGATATACTCATTTTTCATTTTCCTTAATATTTGGATCTCTTATATTCAAATTTGAATTTCTTCCATATGATTTCTCAATCCGTCATTTCTTTAAATACCGTACTTCCAACGATATCCCATCCTAGTAAATAAATTCATTTATTTACTTTAACTTATTTATTTACATTAAAATTAACTTTCCGGATAATTAATATTAAATTTAGAAAATCCGCGATTATCACATTCTCCCCACCTTAAGAAATTCGGTTCTCCGAATTTAACTTAAATTAAAAGGTGGTACTGTTCCGTATACTTATGATTCCTGTCCTCTATATCATCTTTTAAATAATACTGCCAGCATATTGTCAAACTCATAATCACTTTTAGACCACTACGTATCATTTTTCTCCATATATTTATACTCTCAAAGAATTTCTTATCAATTTGGGAGTTATCAATTTCCACTCCTTTTCACATAATAGCTAATTCATATTGTTCATCATCCATTTTCTCATTTGGTGCCAAGTCGATATAGTTTGATAACTATTATTTACTCGAATTAATCGATAGTATGTAATTGTCATAGTAGCTTTCAAATCTCGTGCATCCGCTCTCTCAACATATCTTCGAGCGTTTCCATACTATGCTCAGATATTTACATCAGTATGGAGCGATGCTGTCAATAAATTTGAAATCTCAAGGCCTTTTGCTATTTCCCATAAGCATATAGCAAATCCAAGATTCCCATCACATGTATGCTCACTGGAACTTCACATACTTTCTCATCGTTTCATAAACATATTTCGACTATGGCACTAAAGAATCTAAGAGTCTGATAATGGAAGAGTGATTCCATTAGACAATCAGTCCTTAATCACTTCCATATCATCATATCTCTTCTAAACTCTTCATTATTATCCCCAATACTCATTTTCACATTTATTTCATCAAGGCTGCACCTCATTGCAGACTTTACTGTTAATCATCTCTTACCATAATTGCAACATTTATCAATCGTTTTCTCTCTATATCTCTTTTCATGTAGTATTCTTATTACATCTCTTATTCTTATGGTATACTCAATATCACTTAAATTTTTGAATATACCTAAGAATATATTCTTCTCATACTTTAGATTCCATAGGTGACTAATCAAATTATCAATCTCATCACCACATTATCTATACAATTCCACAATTCCAATGTGTGGATATAATATATATATATATATATATAATTTTTCCATTTACATAGCTGGCAGTAAATCATATAACTCATTTATTTACTCCTTTGAGTATCATTATATTTCATCTATTGAGTTTGGCTCGATCTTACATCTAGCCATAATCATGTGATAATTAAAAAGAAATCACTTTCAGTCTTAATTTGGGAACTATTTCATATTCGTGTTCCCTCATCATCAGGTACTTATCTTCTTATTACATTTTCATCTTTTCACTCTCATCATTTCAGTCGACTTTTCCTCGGGGTATAGTACTCCACTGTTAAAATCTTTTAACATGTTGAATACCATCTTTACACTTATTCATTCACCGACTTTAACTTTTTTAATTATCAGTCACATCTATAGAGCAGCTAACCCAATAACTCTTCTATAAATTGGCAATAATATTTAGCTAGACCCTTTACATTTCATATCCCAATCACTATCTTTCAATCATAGACAGATCCACAGTCATTCTGTCATTCGATATTATATATCAAGAAGAGATACTGTCTAGTCAAATCTCCTATTTGCCAATCTTAACATATATATCATAGTCTTTGAGAGTTTGTAGGGTTATATACCAATGCTGCCTATGTTCCATTTGTGTCTTTAACTATTTCGATACCTCATCACTTTATTCCTGTATGGATGCCTCATTTATTAGGTTTACATATATATCACAAGGTATTTCATTAACCTTGTAAACCTCATTAGAAACTCGTAAGAATTTTATCGAGTTCTAATCATTGTCATCTTATGACCATCAGTCTCCAACTTTTCATTTGATGACACCTTGTACAAAGACTGGTCGTATCAATTCCTCATATATCTCTGATTAAATCAATTAAAGCGTCAATTCCATACAAATGAATATTTATTCTTCATAAGAACTTTATTAAATAATAAGAATTTAGTACACCATTTTAATTCATCCTCAATTCACCTCATTCATAATCCCATCATGTACTTGTATATAAGTGAGTTTTATTATCCACAAAATTTTCCAGAGTTATTTTTTAAGCTTTTAGACTCTTTCTATGTTCTTCGATATAAGCTTAGAATAGATTCCGTATTAACAATCGAGTCAATGTTAACTCGATCTCTCAAATCTAGATCACTCTAAAAATTTATTAGGAATAACATCCGATACTTTCTTTAACCACACATCTATTGCTGTTTTGGACATTTCATCTCTATGCCCCATCATTTCACTTATATCATCAAGGCAGAGGCATTTACTACTCAATTCATTTTGACACCTACTCCACCTTGATTCACTTATTTACTCGTATTTCACAGCATATCGATCATCTTAATTAATATGCTGAATTAAGTATAACATTTTAACTAATACCTTTCACAGCTAACCGATTCATTACTGTGATTCACTTCGAATTCATTTTCATTTAAGAATTCAGGTTAGCTGTTGTCTTCCTCGTCTCTTTTCATCACTTACTACTCTTATGCATATTCTCCAATTTCCAATACTCCATACAGTACATTATTCTGCAAAACATATTTCAAAATATTTCGATTCTATAAATATTTGTTTGATACTTAAAAAACAGAATAAATGTATAAAACCATAGTTAACCATACTGATATAGATTTCATCAATCATACCGATCACTTTCTCAGTCATCTTCAGTAATCATCTCACTTTTCATCATATCTAACGATCCCTTAATAAACATCCCGTCTATACACTTTTAATTTAGACCTTTAGAATCAATAGCAGGGTTAATCATCTTGCAGTTTTTCACTATAAACATTTCGGGTCACTTCCGTAATCTAAGTGTAAGTGGAATTAAATAATCGAGATCGTTATACACATATTACGTCCTTATGCTATCATTAGCTTAATCACTATCATGAAATTCAAGATCAACTTGGTTTATCACTATTCCAAAAATAGTCCATATAGGGACGTATTCCCCAATTCGTAATTCATTTCTTTCTCCTCAATATACATTTAAACCAGTGATCTTATTATTTATTTGCTGATAGTACCCCTTTTCATACTAATATTAGCATTTATAAGATCTTGTCTGAATTAGACAGAGAAATCTTGATGGTGTTAATAGCTGGACCATTTTATATGAAATGCATCCCTATACCATTAATTACTCTGTCAAATCTATCAATTCTAATTTATGTTGGTCTTCTATAGCTCAGAAGAAAAATTTCAAGGTAGGGGTATTTTGGTTATTTTACCAAAAATTTCTCTCTTCCAAAATACATTTAACTGGTGATCTTAAGATCTATTTACTGATGATATCTCATTCCTCTCCTTTATATCATCATTGTAAGGTCTCAATTCGATCCGGACAGAAAAGTAGTGGTAGGGCCCTTACCGAGTCCATTTCTGTTCCTTACCGAACCGACCTTCATTAAGATTATAAGATCACCAATTTCAGGTAACATTCCAGAGCTGTTTTTCCTCTTTAGCAATCCTTAGTTCATAATTTCTCACTCCCTTCAAAACATTTAACTCAATTTAAAACCATTTATTTTCTTTATGTATTCAGACTACACAGTACTACAGGGGATGTTAACCTTTTCAACACATTTCCTTTCCAAAAGTATCAACTGACATTAAGCCAACCTTACTCTGATACCATTAAATCTATCACAGCCTGTGACCACATTTTTCACGTTTTTTTATACATCTTATTTTGTGAAGACTGTAAAACTCTGTACCTAAATTGTAAATAAATAAATTAATTAAGTAAACTTAGCATGGAATTACAACAAAAAATTTTGTATTAACTTAAGTACTGAATCCAAAAGTTTGAGTTTAGTGTGTTTAACAGTAAATGAACGTCTGTCTATATATTTGATTTACATACATAAACAAAGTAAATTTATACTTTTATAATTTTACACGATGAGAATATAAGTTAATAGATATGTATATTACCATTGCTTATGTTATACACATTAGATATGATATATATAAATAAGATGTATAGGCATGTAAATGTTTAAGATAAAAATATATATATGTTAAAAATATATATACACATATATATAGATAAATAATAATAATGAATAACTAAATAAGTAATAGTAAAAAATTAAAAATAATGAAATAGTATATGTATATATATAAAATAACATAGTAAAGAATCTATATATATATATATATAATATTAATATAAAATTTGATTGGCTTCCTTAGGAAGCCAATCAAAATCATTACCTGCTCCCAGGTCTGAAAATTAAAAAAGAAGGAGAAGGAGCTTCGGTTAAAAACAAAACGGAAAAAAAAAATCAGAATTAGAAGCCGAGAGAGTAGAGAGGAGGAGAAAGAAACGGTTGCAGCAAATGGAGAAGAGATTGGGACCGAGAGGGAGACGGATGGAAATGAGAGAGGGGGAAACAGGTTCTGTTCTAGCAGCAATATTTGGTAAGGTTGTTTAGGCTAGATTTTGTAATTGCAAGGGCTTTTCCAGAGGCTGTTTTAGGTGGGATTGTGAGGCTATTGGAGGCTAGCCACTACAAGGGTGAAGCAAGGCCATTTAGTGCCTGTGAAGAGACTCTTACAAAGGATGTACAGGGGTGACGTTGAGGCTGCCATTGAAGCTCAAAAATAGAGTTGAGTTTTAGCCGAGCTGTGCCTGAAATGCAGGATACGAGGATGGCTGAAACTGAAGCAAGTGGAGGCTGGTAACCGGCGAAGCAAGGAGAGTGAAGCAGTAGAGTTGTTCGGTGAACAAAGGAATAAAGGGTTGTCTTCACCTTCATGTATCACTGAGCAGTAGTATACCAATTTTAAGCCATAGAAGGCGTCGAATCAGAGCTCCACTGTCGCTATAACAAGGGTTGCTGCGTGAGCTTGTGGTGCCCAAAGCAAGGGTGACGCATAGTGACATGGTAAACCACTTGATGCCTTGCATTTTCTGTGTGAAACGGTGGACCACCTAGATTTATCATGGGTAGAATGAAAGTCTAAAAAGGGGCAATGAAACATATCATTAAGCTACCATTTGATCAATGATGTAAGGCTGTAATAGGGGCTTGGCAAGCTGATTTTAACTATCTCCTAGCTGTTGGAAGTGACGCCAAATAAGGCTAGGAAACAAGGTTGAAAGTAGTAGTATTTGGGAGCCAAAATGAAGGAGGAACAAGGTGTTTCTAGGCTTCTGTAAGGGCTGGTTTTAGGCTGTAAAAAGGGCCAAATTTGGGGCCGTTATGAGTTCATTTTTAACCGACCAAAGGGGTGTTAGTTGAAAGTTGAATAAGGGGATTTAAACGAGAAGGTAAGGCCTTGTGTTGGATCTTGACCATATTAGTATATATAATATATACGTGTCTATATGTATGTGTTTTAAAGTGCAAATGTGGTATATGGCAGCAAAAGAGGCCACATCTGGGTGGCATGATGGACTACTATAGGAGTCCTAAGGTGGTATACCCAGGTAGGTTGGGGCTGCCATTAAGTGGTACTTGAATCTTATTTTGGACAACCTTGGAAGGTTTAAAAAGGGCGAATCGGAACGGTGTAGAGGCTTGAGTACGGACTCAGAAGCACGAGAAGGAAATTTTAAGCCTCGAGGTAAATGGGTTAAATAAACCATACTAGTATCATCTCGTAAGAGATGAAAGAAATCCTTATTCGATAATTATCTAATCTCATATCAAGTTTGGTGAAATACCACAGAAAAGACTATGAGGGTAAGTCTTGGTAAGATACAAGTTGACTTGATGTGATTGTGAATAGTATTCTTCTGGAATAAAACCTTATTCGTGACTTATGCATTATGTGTTAAGACTTGTTTATACTTACTGGGCATATAAAATCGTATAAATTGTCGGTGCTTGCATCATGAGAAATGCATGTGATTTATTAAGTTGCACCAAGTAAGCATGCTAATATATGGCGATACTTTGAGAATGTATATGTGAATTAGTGTACAGTATATACAACTCATGATGTTGAACTTATGGACCTCAATAGCACCTAGTTGTTTTCATTGAAACTATGATAATGGAATTTTATGACAACTAATGTATATATGTGACTCAAGGACTTGAATGATTTTTAGAACATTACTATTAGAAATCATACGCCAAAATGGCGACCGAATAACATCAATCTTTTGTACCGTGTAAGCCACCTCTAGAGAACTCAAAGGACCTACGTGCTACATAGATTCTTCGAAACTGTGGGAGCCACCTCTAGAATCCTTTGAGAGCTAAGTGCTGCATGTGTACTGATGAACCAATAGAAAACATACGCCATAAACGCAAACCCGAGTAAAACTCAATTTTTTGTACCGTGTGAGCCACCTCTAGAGAACTCAAAGGACCTACATGCTACATAGATTCTTCAAAACTGTGGGAGCCACCTCTAGAATCCTTTGAGAGCTAAGCACTACACGTGTACCGATGAACTAATAGAAAACATACGCCATAGAGGCAAACTCAAGTAAAACTCAATCTTTTGTACCGTGTAAGCCACCTCTAGAGAACTCAAAGGACCTACATGCTACATAGATTCTTCGAAACTGTGGGAGCCACCTCTAGAATCCTTTGAGAGCTAAGTACTGCACGTGTACTGATGAATCATGGGAGATCATACGCCAATGAGACAATGGATAAAATGATTCTGACTTGTGATGTTGTAACTATCATCAGATAAGATGGATATTATACATACGACAGTGAATTGTAATAGTTATCGAACTTTACTTATATTATGCTATAGCATCATGTGCTATTTGAAATTGTTAGTTATTTCACGCTTAACCATATCAATGAAAGGAAAGAAAAGGATGATATTGTGCGAGTTAAAGATATGAAGAAAAGTATGAATGAGCCTATACAATCTATTGTAGATTATATGGTAGTAGCTAATCTTGACAGAGTGCATACATGATATTTTATAGAGTTCATGCATGTATGACCATATTTTACGATATGAGCCCAGTCTATATTTATTTAAGCTGCTTACTGAGCTGTGGATTGCTCACCCCCTTAAATTTAACATCTACAGAACATACGAGTTGATATCCAGCTCAGGCTTTATATAGGCTCTCTCGGGAACTGTACCTAGCTGTGGTACTCTTCTACGTTCTTCGAGCCTTGTTGTTGTGCTTCTGAGGTATACAATGGTATATCATTTTGATAATTATGCAAACTTTATTTTCACAGTATTAGGAAGAAATATGGGATGTAACTTTGCATCGCACTAGATTATTATATAGGTTTATGTGGTTATTGAGTACGATCCGGGATAATATCATTTTTTGAAATACGTATAAACTGTAAACAAAAGAATGTGGAATTACTAGTGAGATGGATCTTGAGAAACATGAGATGCATGACTGTATGAATTGTGGAAATTAAAGCTGGCTGTATTGTGAAAGTTAGAAATGTATTTTCAATGCAAGTGATTTTGCTGGGAAAATTGATAAAATACAAAGGGGAGGTTTTCGACCCATTTCTTTTGGATAAGTGAATATAAGGCTAAATGATTATAGACACTTTGAGAATTATGACATAGCTAGAGAAATAATGTTATTAAGGCAAGATTCGGTTTAGTTACTACACTAACACTGAATACAAACCGTAAATAGAAAAAAAAAATTTAGTTCGAAATTTTCTAAAGGAAATAAGGTAAGTGTGAAGTGAATGTCACTGTCTTCGGGTCGTGACAGATTTAATGGTATCAGAGCAGGATTTGTCTAGTATGTGTTAGTGTAGTTAAGATCATTTGTGGTGTTACATCCCATGTACTGTGAAATATATGTTTGAAAAATTATCTATTAATTGACTTATACTGAGATTGGTCTACTCTTGGTATAGTTTGTTTTTAATTCGAATTAGAATAAGGAGGATTGGACGTAAAGGTGGGCTTGGAAGGCCACCTCGAAGGCCGACGATGCAACCATTGACTCCATCACCCTCATAAGCTGGACATGTAACAGGCTACATATAAAGTTGGAAACTTTAAGTTACTTGTTGCATACTAGCACTCTTTTCAAGGAATATAGATGGAAGTTTGAGTACTATGCATTGTCAGTGTGAAGTGAAGGTGGGAGATAGAGACCTAATAGCAGATTTGCTAATGTTGCACATTTACAACCTTGGTGTCATCTGGGGCATGGATGGGATAGCCACCGATCGTGCTAATGTACACTGCTATAGGAAAACTATAACCTTTTCCTTACCTAATCCACGTATAATATGTTTTGACAAATAACGAAGCAATAAGTGCTCATTTGTTTTGTTCTGAATATATTGGGCTAATACCAGTAAAGGCATAAGGGCCTACGTGGTCGGAGATTGATGTGATATACCTGTCAAGACTTATGAATCAGAAATGAGCTATGTGATGGGTTGGAGTTTGAAGGATATAGAATTTTGAATATCATACTATTAAAAGTTTTAGGATTTAAAAACTATATGGATATTAAGATCACTGGTTTAAATTTATAATGAAGAGAAATAAATAAATTTTTAAATGACAAATGTGTCCTTATATTGGACTAATTTTTGAATAGTGGACCTAATTGATCTTGAATTCCATGATAGTGATGAAGCTACTGATGTAACGCCCCGTTACCACATTTTTGACCTTATTTTACACAATTTATCCGGTTGGGCTGTCTGTGATACTTCACTTTACACTTAATGTTAAACAATTTAATAAAATATTGTTAACATTATACACATCCCCTATCTTAATTACAAATATGTAGTACTGTAGACATGTCTAAATACAGAAAATAAATGATCGTACCTGATATATCTTAGTCGGTCTGTCACATTGTCCATTATGTGCAACCGTAATCCACAAATATTAGATCTCACCATCATCAAAACCTGAAATGTTAAAATTGGGGAGTGAGCAAACCACGGCTCAGTAAGAGAGTTATATGTCACACTTGATATTCAGCTATCTATATGCTGAAAATAATTTTTTTCATTTTCTTTAAAATCATCCTAGCTGGCTCTAGGCACACATGTAGGAAGGATACTACAGTCGACTAGGGATCCAGATAGAGTAAGGCAGGTATTTTGAAATACCTGACTTGTTCTGGAACCTAGAAGCAACTGTAGAGAGTACTATTTTCGTTGTTTTCAAAACGATATAATTTTTCGTTTTTCCACGAAGTAAACCACTATTTCTTTTCACATCCAGTATACTTTAAAACACGTGGCAGTTCAGTAATAAAGATAGTGGTTTACTTCTTTTCTCTTCAGTACAGTAAAACACGTGATAGTACAGTGGTTCGCAAATATCCAATCATTGGATAAGTACTTTTGCGATTATTTTTAGCTTAGAATAATTCTTATGTTATTCTTTTAGAATAAACATTTATTTCTCTTTTCAAATCAGTAACCGTATCGTACAGTTCAGTAAAACAGTATATTCAGTATTCAGTAAAACAGTATCTCGATACGGTTCAATCAGTAACAGTAAGCAGTAGCTACCCATTCAGTAAATAGTATACGGTAGCTTTCAGTTCAGTAAACAGTAAATGGTAGCTTTTTCTTCAGTAAAACAGTAATCAGTGGCTATCATTTCAGTAAATAGTACAGTTCAGTAAACAGTGTTTTGGTACAGTTTTTTCATCAGTAACAAAAATCAGTAAACAGTAGTTCAGAACAGTAAACAGTACAGTACAGTACAATAAATATGATTCTGTAAATCCTTTCAGTAAACAGTAATAGTATGTGAGACTAGGCATCACCCTATAATTAAATCATGCTATCATCGTCCAATAATGGACCAGTAATCATCATCCCCGAAGGGACACAGTAACAGTATAACAGTGAGATCTCACCATGATCTATATGGTGTCATCGGTGTACACTTGCCAGGTGACATCCGGGACACTGATGACTGGCAGGTCTATCAGCCACGTGACAGTAACAGTATAAGTGTGATGCATGAAACTCAGGGCCTAAGTCTCAAAACAGTATAAACTGTACCATAGCCTTTATGGATTTTAAATACAGTAAATCGAAATATTTCACAAATATCCATAAGGCTCACATGTAATAAAATCATCACCTTTATGAAATTTATAATTTAAATAATATTTCTCAAAATATTTCATAAAGGTATAAATCGTGTTTTCCTCATGGTGAAACAGTTTGCAAAATCATCAATGTAACATATAAAAGGGCAAAATTGTCCTTTCTCCACCGTAAAACGCGTATGCACGCTTTTCCGTGCTTTCACTTGAAATCATGGTTTTTCAATAATTTATGAAAAATAAAATCTTTATTTTTTCAAATTCATAAATCTCGTAACCATGTTTCTTTCTAAAAACACGTGTAGAGACCACTAGTCTCGAAATCATAGTTTTCCATCATTTCTTAACCTTTATGAAATTTATATAATTATTTATCTCACAATTAAAACCATAAAGGTTTTATATTAAATTAAGTGAATATTTAAGAATATTTATAAAAATATTCACTTCGGTTTCTTTTTCATTTTCATCTCGTTTCACTTGAAATATCACCTATCGGTGAATTTTCGGTAATTTCCTTTTCACCATACTCGAAAACATGAATATTTTAAAATTAAATATCACTATATTCATGTTTTATGAAATTTACTTGATTTCTCGATTTTCGTACCTGAAAATCGTTTCACGTGAAATCAAATCATTTATTATGGTTTCCGGTGATTTTCGATAAATTTCAGTAATTTTTCGATAATTTTTCGATAGTATAACAACTGCCGATTTGGTTAGCTTCTTACACGAAAAATACAGTTTATATTTCTCAACTGGTATTTCAGCCCAATTTGAAACCGATAAATCACAACAATTTTCAAAACTAATCATTATAAATTGCATTTATAAATTAAATGCATAATTTAAAACATGTGGCCGAATATCCTTACAGGCGGCACATATCTCCCTTACCTGTTTCGGGTCGGTGACTGCCTCTCGAAGGTCGCGCCCGTGTTCACCTCGCCCGATTCCATCGGCTTGGTCATCGAGAAAATTTTCTGGAAATTAAATTCTAAAATTTAGAATTTTTCCATAATTATTTAAATAATTTAACACTTTTCGGGATTTCTTACCGGTTCCCGTAATTCCCGGGATTTCCCGTAATTTTCGAATTTGCTGGAATTTTTCAAATTCCCAGAATTCCTCTTTTTCTCTTTCTTTTTCTTCTTTTTCTTTCTTTTTCCTTTTTCTTTTCTTTTCTTTTTTTCTTTTTCCTTTTTTCTTTTCTTTTCTTTTCTTTTCTTTCCTGGCTCATACCAGTTCCAGACCGGTCCCCTCCCCTCGTCGCCGGTTCTCCTCTGGCAGTCGATTCTCCGGCGGCTCGATGGTCCTTCATCTAGCCGACGTCGAGGCAAACTCACCGGTGGCCTCAGCTCGACCTGGATCGACGGTACGGTGGCGGATCCAGTCGGTTTTCCCTCGATTTCTTCTCCTCCTCCGTCGGCCCTCCTCCGCCATTCCTCGCCTCACCGGTGGCTTCCTTCCTCTTCCTCTTCCTCTTTCCCCGGTGATGCTTCGGTGGCAGTAGCGGTGACCGATTTGGCTGGCACCGCCACTTTCTCTTCCTTTTTTTCTTCCCGGCCTCCGCCGGTTTTTCCTTCAATTTTCCTTCCTATTTTCGTCGTTTCTTTTTCTCTTCCGGTCACCGGCTTCTTCTCCTCTCCTTGCCGGCGCCGTCTTCCTCCATCTCTCTCTTCCTTTCTCCGACGAAGGGCCGATCGCCCTTCAGGGAGACAGAATCGGGAGTCTTCCCGATTCTGTTTGTTTTCTTTTTTTTGTATTTTATTTTAATTATACAAATTATAAATATAATTATTTTATTTTATTATATAGTACTTTGTACTATATATTATATAAATATATTATATATTAATAATATATATTTACACATAAAAATATATATTTTCATGTACTTTAAATTAAATAACATTTATATAAATATTCATATAAATGTAATAATTCCATATATTGTATTTACAATATATATACATTTAAACTTTAATGTAATTTAATATTTACATTTTCTCAAATATGTATTTACTTATATATACATAAAATGTCATACTTGAATACATATGTATTATTTTAAATTTATCAAATAGTATATATACTTATATATACCAATGTATATTTAATATATACTATATACCATACGGTATTTAAATACATATGTATTTACATCAAAATACATTTATATAATATAAAATTATATAAATATATTTCATTTTCTTTTCCTCATTTTCTTATTTAATTTGGATTTCCATTTATCCAAATTAATTTTCTCCTTTCCTTATTTTCCGAATTTCCAATTTAACTTTTCTTTACTCGAATTTCCACCATCCGTTCCTTTCTCAATTCTCGGGATTTTCACTAGTATCCCATTCTCATAATTTTATTTATTTATTTATTTCCAATATTTATTTGCTCCAATATTTATTTCCAATATTTATAATTTCCAATAAACAAAAAAATTACGGTTATCACATCCTCCCCACCTTAAGAAATTCGGTCCTCCGAATTTAACTTAAGTCCAAAGGTGGTACATGTCGTATACTTACGACTTTTGATCTCTAAGTCATCCTCCAAGTAATACTGCCAGTACACTTTCAACATCAAGAGTACTTTAGACCACTACATGCTGTCTTTCATCATATATATCTATACTCCCGTAAGTTCATTCATCAAATTGGGAGTCATTCATTTCATTCCTCTTTTCACATAAGAGTCCATGCACAGTATTTTTCATGTCACAGCTACTCTATGCTGTTCATCATCCATTTTTCTCACTTAGTGCCAAGTCGATATAGTTTAAAACTATCAATTACACATGTCAGTCAGTTATATGTAATTGTCCCAGTAGCTTATACATCTCATGCATCTGCTCTCTCAATGTTTCTTCAAGCGTTTCAATATTACGCTAAGATATTTACATCAGTACGGAGCGATGCTATCAATACACTTGGGATCTCAAAGCCTTTTGCTATTTCTCATTAAGCATATGGCAACTCAGAGACTCCCATCACATGTAATGCTCACTGGAACTGTACATATACATCTCTACTGTTTCTCACTCATACTGCGACTAAGGCACTAGAGAATAGAGGATTCCGATAATGGAAATTGATTCTATTTAGATCATTAGTCCTTAATCACTTCCATATCATTATATCTCTTTTGGACTCTTTATTGTCCACAACATTCATTTTATCAAGGCTGCATCTCACTTGCAGACTTTACTGTTGATCATCTCTTACAATCATAGCTCATGAGACAATCATGTTCTCTTCATGTATTATGGTCTTTACATCTCTTTTCATAATTTAGATTCCACAACTGAATCCTCAATTTATATATTTAATCACCACATCATCTATATACTTCCACCGTTTCTATCATGTTACGGTGGTTATATGTATTATCATTTTACATTTATATACTGGCAGTAAAATAACACGTGTCATTCATTTTACTTCTTTGAGTATCGTTACTTTCACTTGTCAAATTTGGCTTGATTTTACATCTAGCCACTGTCGTGTGATAACCAACATTAGTTCATTTTTAGTCTTACCTTCAGAAACTGTTTCATATTGATGTTCCCTTCTCATCATGCAATTTATTTTCTTATTCCACTTTCATTTTCGTTTTCATATTCCCACTTTCATCTTTTCATATTTTTACTCTCATCCTTTTAGTCGGTTTTCTCAATTGGTATGGTACTATACTGTTAAGATCTTTTAAAATCTTGCATACCATCTTTTCTTTACACTTATCCATCTACCAACTTTAATTTCTTTAATTAGGTCTCATCTATAGAGCAGCTAGTCTCATCACTCTTTTTCTAGACTGGCAGTAGCATCTAGCTAGACTCATTACTTTCGTATCTCAATCATTATCTCTCTATCATAGATAGATTCACTGTCACTCTGTCATCTCGAGATCATATATCCCTCATAAGGAGACACTGTCCACAGTCTTTAAGAGTTTAAGAGTCATACCACAATGCTGCTCATTTTCCATTTGCACTTTAAACTCTATCAGTATTTCATCAATTTACTCATGTATGGATGCCTCATTCTTTAGGCTTATATATCTCATAAGGCAAATCATTAACCTTGTAACCTCAATAGGAACTCGTAAAATTCACTCTAAGTTCTAATCATCATCTTACGGACATTAGTTTCCAATCTTTTATCTAAGGACGCTTTATACTGAGGCTAGTCTTATTAACTCCTCATTTATCTGTGATCAGATCAATAAAGCGTCTATTTTCATGTAGATGAATACTTGTTCTTCATGAGAACTTTATTAGATAGTAAACATTATATCACTTTATTTCATCTACATCTCAATATCATCAATGCTTCTCTCACTTACACTTATACAAATAAGTTTCTTATCCTCAATTTACGTTATCTGTATTTTCCTCAATCACACCTTATACATGTGCATTTCATTATTCTCACATTTTTCAGAGTGGATTTCTTAAGCTTTCGGATTTTCTTAAGTTCTCCGATATAAGCTTAGAATCAGATTTCATATTCAAAATCGAGTCAATGTTATCTCGATTCCTCCAATTTATATAACTCTGGAAGTTCTATCGGAAATCAAATCCGATACTTTCTTTAATCACACATTTCTTATTAATTCGGACATTTCATCCTCATGTCCTACATTTACACTGTGTATTCTCAAGGCAGAGACATTTACTATTCGATTCATTTCGACTCATACTCTACCTTGATTTCATTGTTTACTCATACTTTACAACCTTACGAATCTCATTCCAGTAAGCTGTAGTAAGTACAACAGTTATCAACACATGTTACAACTAACCAATTTATTACCACTGTAATTTACTTTGGAATCAAGTTCATTTAATAAATTCAGGTTTAACTCCCTTGAGCATATTATCCACGAGGTTTGAACCTGGCACCCTTACGTACCTAGTTCCTTCCACTCGTGTTATCATTAAGCTCTTTGTAAGAGTCCCGCCCGTTCGAATCGGCCGTCGGCGAGCATCCCCTAGGTGATCCTTTTGCCCCAGGTTTACCCTTACTAGTGAGTCGGCGATAACATAGCTCGCCTGCATCTCACAACACATGATCGACTACGGGTCGACCATCATTGGGTCCCCCATCACAGTTCTGTCTCAAGGGTCCTAAAGAACTTAGGTTAGCTGTCATCTTCTTTTTATCACTTTACTGTTCTTATATATATTCACCAATTCACAGTACTCCATACAGTACATTAATTTGCAAGGCATATCTCAAATGCTCTGGTTCTTTAATTAATTATTCTTTTAATACTTCAGAATTAGTATAAATATATAGAACCTCAGTCAATAGTACTGTTATGGATTTCATTATCTGTACTATTCACCTTCTCAGTCATTTTCTGTAATTATTTCACTTCTCATAATATTCAACGATCTCGTTCAATACACTCATAATTTTCGACCCTTACAGTCAATAACCAGGCCAATCATCTGATGACATTCCACTACACTCTTTGGATCGCATCATATAAGGCCCTGGCCCGTCCACCGTCCGCCTTTACATATGTGTACTATCCTCTTTGAGAGTGCCCAGCCCGTTCACTAGGTCACTCACAATCGCGTCTGTAATCTAAGTGTAAGTGGAAGTCAGTAATAGGAATCGTTATATTCATATGACATCCTCTATGCCATTTATAACTCCATTACTATCAATGGATTCCAATTCAGCTCGGTTTTATCACTATTCCGAACATCGCCCAACATATGGGCATTTTTGTCATTTCGAAATTTATTTCTTTCTCCTCAGTATACTTTTGAATCAATGATCTCATTATCTATGTGCTGATAGTATCATTTCTCATACTAATATCAGCCATTTAAGATCTTGTTTGATTTCGATAGAGAAGTCCACTAAAATCCATAATTATATTATTCTACCTGTAATTCAGCTTTATATCATCAATTTCTCTGTCAATTCAATCAAATCCAACCTCTGTTGGTCTATTCTGACTCCCAGTAAAATTTTGGAGGTAGGGGTATTTTGGTCATTTTTGGCCAAATATTTTCTCTCTCTTCAAATTACCCTCAATCGGTGATCTTAAAGTCTATATAATGGTGATCTGTCAATACCCTCCTTCATACCATCATTTTCAGGTCTCAATTCGATTCAGACCGTAAAGTAATGGTGGGGCCCTTACCGAGTCCTTTCAGTTCCTTACCGAACAGGCCTTCATTTAGATTATAAGAATCACCAATTTTCTGGTAATTTCTGAGCCCATTATTTTCTTCTTTAACATTCTCAATTTACACTTTCTCACTTCCTTTAAATCATTTTACTTAATTCACAATCATTTATTTTCTCTACGTATTCAGACAACACAGTACTACCGGGGATGTTTAACACTTTTCCTCTTTTCTTTCTCTTTCTTTTTCTTTTCCTTTTCTTTTTCTTTTTGCCTTTCTCTTTTTCTTTTCTTTTTCTTTTTCTTTTTCCTTTTTCTTTTCTTTCTTTTCTGGTTTAGACCAGTTCTAGACTGGTCAGCCTCCTCCATGGCCGATTCTTCTCTAGCGGTTGGTTATCCAGTGGTTCAGCCTTCCCTCAGCTGGCCGGCATCAAGGCGAAGCTGCCGGTGACCTCTGTTCGGCCTGGATCGACGGCACGACGGCGAATCTGCTCGGTTTTGCCTTGGTTTCTCTCTTCCTCCATTCGGCCTTCCTTTGCCGTCATTGGCCTCACCGATGGCTCCCTTCTTCTTCCCCTCACCTCCGCCGAGGTTGGGGTGGCTGTGGCGGTGCCAAGATCGGCCGGCATCGCCGTTTCCTCCTTTATTCTCCTCTTCGATTTTTCGCTGGTTTTCCTTCGTTTCCGTTTCTGTTTCCGTCGTTTTCCGTCACCGATCGCCTCCTCTTCCAGCCTTTGGCTCGCCGGCGACGTCGTTCCTCAGCCCCCTTCTCTTTCTCGCCGCTGACACCGTCGGCTGGCATCGTGGGACGAAAATCGGGAAGCTTCCCGATCTCCCCTCTCCTATTTCCCTTTTTTCTTTATTTTTATTTTCTAATTAAATTATATACATATATATACATATATTATATTTATATAATATATATAATCATAATATAATAATATATATTTTATACTTATACTATATATATTATACATATAATAATATTAATTTATATATATAGTATTATAATATATGTATATATTATATATAAGGATATATATTATATATTTCAAAATATCTATCTAGTATATAGATATATTTGTATATTTATATACTTAAAAATTAAATAACCTTTATGTATATTTATATATATAAATGTTATAATACAATATATATTGTATTTACAATATATATTTCCAAACTTTAATGTAATTCCTCAGCCCCCTTCTCTTTCTCGCCGCCGACACCGTCGGCTGGCATCGTGGGACGAAAATCGGGAAGCTTCCCGATCTCCCCTCTCTTATTTCCCTTTTTTCTTTATTTTTATTTTCTAATTAAATTATATACATATATATATATACATATATTATATTTATATAATATATATAATCATAATATAATAATATATATTTTATACTTATACTATATATATTATACATATAATAATATTAATTTATATATATATAGTATTATAATATTTGTATATATTATATATAAAGATATATATTATATATTTCAAAATATCTATCTAGTATATAGATATATTTGTATATTTATATACTTAAAAATTAAATAACCTTTATGTATATTTATATATATAAATGTTATAATACAATATATATTGTATTTACAATATATATTTCCAAACTTTAATGTAAATTAATATTTACATTTTTCTCATATATGTATATATTTATATATACATAAAATATCATACTTGAGTATATATGTATTATTTAAATTTATAAAATAGTATATATACTTATACATACCCATGTATATTTAATATATACTATATAGCATACGGTATTTAAATACATATGTATTTGCATCAAAATACATTTATATAATATATAATTATATAAATATATTTCACATTTCCTTTCTCATTTTCTTCTTTAATTTGGATTTCTATTTATCCAAATTAAATTTCCTCCTTTCATTATTTCTTAAATTCACATCTTATTCTTATTTCCAATTTAATTTTCTTCACTCGGATATTTCCAATTTTCATCACTTCCTCGATTCACGAAATTTTCACACATTTTCATATACTTGAAATTATATTTATTTATTCCACTTATCTATTTTCTTTAATATTAATTTCCAATATTAATAATTTCCAAATATTGAAAAATTTATGGTTATCACAAAATGATTGAATAAGAAAGATATAAGTAAAAAGGAAAATGTTAGTTTAGAATTTTATAATTTCGAACATTACAAAAGTGGTATCAGAGTTAGATTTGCCTGGTATGTGTTGGTGTAAGTAGATTAGAATTGATTTACATCCCATACTGCTATGCAATGTTTGAATATAAATTGTGAAAGATGGTTAAAAAATGGAACGAAATGTCGGTCGGTAGAGGAATATAGATGGTGGATGGAAAGAATAAGAAAGATAGTTATGGATACTGTAGAGAAGTGTTATGGAAATGAGTACTGGATGATTGAAAATTATTAATAGAGTTAGATTTAGTTAGAATGATTGGAAGTAATTGATGGTTTTTGTTTAATTGGAGATGATAGAGTGATCATAGTAGGGATGGATGATATAAATAGAAATGAGAATTGCTACTGAAGGATATAGATATTATATGGAAAAATGGATACAAATGGATGAGATAGATATTGAAGGATTGAGAATGATTGATTGAATGTTATGAATAGGAATCAAATTGATAAAACTCAAGGTACTGAATCACTGAAGTACTTATGTCGAATTTGGAGGAACAAATTCCTTAAAGGTGGGGAGGAAGTGAGAGCTCAAATTTCTCTATTTTCCTTATATCTATTTAAGGTAATGAATTAGAATAACAATCCAATTATGAAAACTAGTTCTCCTTTCTTATGGAATTATCAAGAAAAGTGCCAACTAGGCCCCAGAAGGCAATTCGTAATCTGAATGCTCTCTGAAGTGGCAAAATATTAAAATTGGGCCTGAAATACCTAAAGGTCAAGAGGACCAGTTTTTCGAATTCTTTAAGAAGAGCATACTTAGGTTTATGTGCAACAAATCCAAAAATGACAATTGTGTCCATACCCCGGAAGAACTTTCCTGAATAACGGTCAAACCAAATTTACTTTGGAGCCATAGATTGTCATAAGAAGATCATTGCATAAAGAAGTTTCACGTGGATCCAACCCGTGAATTAAATTAAGCGAAAGTGCTAAAAACAACGTGAACAAAACTAAAAGCACTCATATAGGGGTAGCTTGGTAATTTCACTATCCATACATGGTCAAACCACCTTGAAAGTCAATAATTGCTCATGTTTGACCCAAATATATGAAAATAATAAAATAAAATATTAAATCTGAACTTAAAATTATTAAATTAATGATAGGACGTAAATGAAAATGATGAGATTATACAAGGGTATAATGACCATTTAACATAGGGGGTTGGGTAAATGGTCAAAGATTGACCAAAATTGACTTAAATAAAATACATTTAACTAAAATAAAATTTAAAAATATCTGGAATCTAACAAATAATAAAATAATGGCATGGCATAAGTGTAAATATAAGGAAAATTAAAGGGGCAAATAGTCTTTTTATATGGGCTAGATTTTTATATATTAAAATAACATAAAATAGCCATAAAATCTGTCATTTTACCCAGCCAACCAACCTTCTCCTTCCCTTGTTCTGCTGCTCGTTTCTGCCCCAGAAATTTCCTAAGCTTCCCCACGTTTCTTTACCATTTACATGTAAAATCATCATCATCCATACACTAAATCATAAAGCTTCTTAAATAAAAGTTATTCCTCACCCTATAAGATGTTCAAACTCAGAGATTGGTGGCTAAAATTCAGCATTTGAAGGGTGGAATTTATTACTGGCAGAACTGATCCTTGCACAGGTAAGAAAAAATAAATGCTTTTATGTGATTTACTTGGTGTTCATGTGAATATGAGATGAGTAAATGATGCTTGTAGTCTTTGTTGAAACAAAAACATGTAGAAAGCATGCTTGGGTATACGGCCATGGTGGAGGTGGAATTAGAGGACAATGATGTTAATTTTAAATAGATGAATGGTGAAGAATGATAGTATGTAGTGAGAAAATAATGGTTAGATTCATAAACAAGTAAAATAATGAACATAACCCTGTGGAAGCCATGTGGCCATAATAAAAAGATGATGATGATGATGGGGTAACTTTACTGCGGAGAACTATGGAGGTTACGGGGATAAGCTATACAAGAAGAAAATATACAAACAGTAGTAAATAACGATATAAAGAGATATAAATTGAAATAAGTATGGACATGCACCAAATGGCCAAACCATAGCGTAGACATAAGAGGGAAGCATTCGGTTTTGGTGATGATTGTTCAGAACAGGGGAAATGGCGTAATGATAGTGCCATTCTGCCTAGGTATAGGCTGAACGATGGTAATGGTATTTTGATGAGTTGAAGATGCTTAATGTAAGTCCTAAGTGAGTAGAGCAAGTTTATGGACTTAGAGTTGATTGAAGGATGAAACTCATGAGAATGTGGCAATTAGAAGCTGCCAGCCAAAAAAAAATAAAGAATGTTGATGTAATTTTGATAATTGGTAATTATAGAAATAATATAATGATGAATTAAGATTAATTGTAAAGCTAAAATTGGAAAAAGAATAAGATTTGGAAAAGTAAGAAATTTGGCCAAATTCAAAAGAATGAACTCATATGTGAAATCTCATGACATAATGGGTTAAGAATAATAAATTAAATGTTAATAAAATTATTGTTGAAATTGGAAAGAATATGATTTATTGTAATTATATTTTAGTATTTATTAAGGAATAAAATAAATAAATTAATGAATTATTGAAATTAACAAAATGAATTGAATTTATTGGAAAATTTATTATAGCTATAATAGGAAATAAATGTGTCATGACCCAAAAGCCGCGACGTTCACTTGATACTCATACTTTTTTTTCTTACAAATTTATGAACTAAATTTTTCCTTTTTATTTTACGGTTTGTTTTCAGTGTCAGTGTAGTCACTAAACTAATTTCACTGATCCTTTCTTTATACTTTAGCCTTGATAACTTAAACATTAATTTGTGAGCGTATTTACTCAACTATCTAAGTGAACTATAGTCGTTTCACTTAAATTTTAAACTAGCAAGGAAACATTTCTAAGTTACATCCCGACTTATTTAACAAAATATGTAAAGTGCATCAATTAAAGTCTTATGTATAAACAAGCGTTTTATAAAGAGTGTATACCTCAAAAGGCTAGTACCACGCCTAGATACCGTATCCGGAGGCCCACTCAAAAGCTCTCATGATGAAATTTAACTCCAATAGTCTGAAAAGAAATGAAATGAAGAAGGGTGAGCAAATCCATGGCTCAGTAAGATACTAATATAAATGCAGGAGTAGAATTATACTATCTTAACTACAATGCATAAAACCTGCAAGTTTGCAATTACATTTCACCATTTCAATCGATAACATCTCATATTTATAACAAGATCATGTCCTAAGGACCTTAAGTGAGCGAGGCATTTGGAGTACTGATGTAAGGGAATTTAAAGTACCTCATTATCTCTATTCCTGACATCTGTCCATCACTCAAACCTCTAAATAAATCAATTTAATCACTTTCAATCTTCTTGTCCTTATACTACAATGCATCGTACAACAATACATCATGTATAACTTGAATATCATGTACTATTAATCCATGCTCAAGTCAATCTCATAGTATATCATGTTCAATTGAGATATCATATCAAGTCACTTTACAGTTAACAATTATACTCCTATATTATATTAACTCATATCACTTTTCATATGGAAAATCATGATCACGGTAGTGTAAAGTCATAATTCTCTTCGTATAAATCTTTTATTCATGTACAATGTAATATCATGACATTATATAGATAAAATGTCGTTATGTCATGACTCAACGTGCAAAACTTATGCAAGCTTTACTGTATAAGACGACTATCATTTCAAATCGTATTACATATACTTTTAGAGCATGTCTAAAACATGTAAAATCTCAATTCATTTCATGTTTACTTTTAAGACATGCTAAAGTATGTGCAATTCGCAAATCATATTAGTTGCACTTTTAAGGCATGTTTAAAGAAACATGTAATGTTGTAAACATTTCATATTCAGTTTTAGAGCGTGTCTAAAACATGTACAATCTCAAAACATTTCTCATATACTATAAAACCATGTCAAGTCTAGAGTTTATATCAAATAAAACTATACTCTAGACAGCATATCATATCACGTTTGACATATAATCATATATGAATCATATGGAATATCGAAATCATATTACATGTACTTTTAAAGCATGTTTAAAACATGTACAGTTTCGAAACATATCTCATGTTCATCTTTTATAGCATGTCTAAAACATATTCCATCTCAAACATATCTCATGTACTGTAAAAATCGTGTAAAGTCCAGAGTTCATATCAAATAAAATTATACTCTAGACTTCATATCATATCGGTTTGAGACTAGGCTAAATCCCTAATGCTCTATTAATAAAGACTTAAATCACTGTAGCTAGCAGTGAAAATCATGTCATCGTCCCCTGGAAACCAACTAGGGTGCTATCTATGGCCATAGACCTCATGTCTCTCAGCCCCACTGATCAGGTGTGACTTAGCCCTTGTAAAAACTACAGACTTTGTACCATATTAGTGAATAAATTAAGAGACATAGAATAAGCTTGAAAACTATGATATACCCTGTAATTTCCATTATTCCATGTAATGAGAATGAACTTACAAGTTTAGTCAATTTAGTAACAAATGATCCTTAAGATAAATTAGAAATCTTATATAAGTTCAAAAAAAAATTATATGAGAACAAATAAGTGCTTTTATTCCACAATATAGAAGTGTATTTGTTTTAAGTAAAAATAAGGACACAAGTATACTAAAAGGAATGTAGTATACTTGAATAATTAAAATAATCAAAAAATAAAAATAAACAAGGAATACATATATATATATATATATACACTTTAATATATATGTATACATGTTGAGTGTTAGATATGCATATATATATATATATATATATATTATATATATATAATATATATATGTAAGTTTAAATAAAGAAGGAATATACATACTTACACTAAGAATATATTAGACATGAAATCATATGTATATAAGTATTTATGTGGATATGTGTATATATATACATCAACTATAATTAAGACTTTTAAATATGAATACCTATACTTAGTTATGTAAAGAATATAAAAATAAATAAATAAATAAATAAATGCATATTTCATGTAATCAACAAGACAAATATATATTTATATTAGTTACATATATGAATATTAACTATGCAACCATGATTATAAAATGCATATATTATAAACAATTAAAAATAATAAAAATAACAAGAATAGAAAATATGAAATAAAATAGAATTTAGAAAAGAAATAAAAAATAATAGTTAGTGGAGTTTGATGGGACTCTATCCCATCAAACTCCACTAGCCATTACGAGTAAAAACCAAAGGAAAACCAAAGCTTCTTGAAGAAGCTTGGAAAACCAAAGAAAAAGAAAAGAAAGTGGAAACTGACGGGAACAAGGGCTGGGAAATAGAGCAGTTTTCGGTGAAGAGGAAAAATAAGAGAAGAAAAGAAAGAGCAACCGAGAAAAAAAGGAAGAAGGGAGAAGTGGGGTGTGAGAATGAGGGCTGGAAACTGAAGCCGAAAAAGAAGAGAAAGGAAGCTTCAGCTGCTGTCTCACCACCGTGGACAGCAGTGAACGGTAGCAAAAGAGGAAGGGTAGGACTACCGTGAGTGGTGATCTTCACCAAGTTGTTGAAATTTCAAGGTAAAAATAAAAAGAAAGAAAAATAACAAAAAAGAAAGGAAAAGAAAAGAATTAAAATAGGTATATGTAATAGATATATATATATATATATATATATATATATATTTGAGTATTTAAAGATGAAAGAATAAGATCCAAGACTTATAATATACTAGTATTAAATACGTATATATGTATGTGTATTACTTGTATATATATGTGTATATATATATATATTACTTACTCAAAAATGAAGAAATAGAAAAATATATGTATGTGTAGTGTATATATGAAGATATATATATATATATATATATATATATATATATATATTATATTTTCAGAAATTTTATTATGCTAGTGTTAAATACATACATATATAAATATATATATATATATATCTATATATATATGTATATACTACTTACGTGAAAACTAGTTAAGAGACAAAAATATATATAAATAAAATACAAAGAAAGTAAAAAGGATTAGAAGGAAAAGAGATATTATATGTGTGGAAATATAACATATATATATTTATACATAGAGGCAATAAGAGGAGAAAAATCCGACTTAAGAATTCAAAATTTAATTAATGTTAAGTGAAAACATATATATTTGAATATCAACATATATGTATATACGTATTAAATTAGAAATTTGATTTTCTTAGTATATAGACATGGGCTAGGCGTTATTAAGTCGCAATTTTTATTGTGAAGGTGTAGCACGAAAGGAGGATTGAGGAAGATATTCGCTAAGAGTATAAGGTAAGTGGGATAAATAAGCCTTGCTAGTATCATCTCGTAAGAGATGAATAAATCCTTATTTAAAATACTTATCTAAAATTACTACAAGTTGGCAGAACACTATGGGTAAGACTATAAGAGTAAGTACGGTAAAACACAAATTTGGACCTAATGTGATCGTGAATAGTAGTTGTTTAGAAAGGAATCTTACTTGTGATTCACATGTTATGTGTTATAGTTTGTTTGTGGTTATTCAATGTTTTAATTGTATACTTTTTGGTGCTTGCATTTTAGGAATGCATATGAATTAATTAAATCACACCGAGGGAGCATGTTAGCATATTGTAATATTTCGAGAATGCATATGTGATTTGTGTGCGGTATGTATAGCTCCCAATATTGAGTTCTTGGACCTAAATTAGTACCTAGACGTGTTTGTCGAAAGCTACGAAAAAGGTAACTCGAGTAGAACTCAACCCTTGTATTGTGTAAGCCACCTCTAAAGAACTCAAGGGACCTACGTGCTACATAGATTCTTCGAAAACTATGGGAGCCACCTCTAGAATCCTTTGAGAGCTAAGTGCTATACGAGTTCCGATAAGATAATAGAAAGTATGTGTCATAAAGGCCAACCCGAGTAAAGACTCGATCTTTGTACTGTGTAAGCCACCTCTAGAGAACTCAAGGGACCTACGTGCTACATAGATTCCTCAAAAACTAGGGGAGCCACCTCTAGAATCCTTTGAGAGCTAAGTGCTACACGAGTTCCGATAAGATAGTAGAAAGTATGTGTCATAAAGGCCAACCTGAGTAAAGACTAGATCTTTGTACCGTGTGAGCCACTTTTAGAGAACTCAAGGGACCTACGTGCTACATAGGTTCTTCGGAAACTATGGGAGCCACCTCTAGAATCCTTTGAGAGCTAAGTGCTACACGTGTTTTAATGAAATATGAGGAATTGTAGGTTATTGTGATAATAAATAAATGATTGTGATTTGTAAATGTGATGAATATTAGTAGATGAAATAGATCTTATACATAAGACAGAGAATGTGCATAATCATTGAATTATACTTTTATATGCCATAGAAACATGTGCTGATTGAATGTTTGTCTTCTTTCACACTTAACCATACTGATAAAAAGAATGATACTTTGTGAGTTTAAGAATAGAATGAAAGCATGAATAAGTTTATGGAATCTGTGTACATACGAATTGGTAGCAAACCTTGATATAATGCATACATGCCATTTTATAGAACTCATGCATGTATGATCGTGTTTTACGATATGAGCCTAGTATGTACTTATTTAAACTACTTACTGAGTCGTGGATTTTCTCACCCCTTAAATTTAACATTTGCAGATTATACGAGTTGATAGCCGGCTCAGGCTTCGTATAGGCTCCTGGGGATTGTACCTAGTAGTGGTACCCGTTTGCGTTCTCAGGGCCTAGCTTCTGCATTTTTGAAGTATACTACTTGTATATCATTTTGATAGTCATATGTACTTTAATTTCACAGTACTAGGAAAGTATATGGGATGTAGCTTTGGATCGCACTAGATTATTATGTGAATCTAGGTGATTATTGAGTTCGATCTGAGTTCTGATGTATATTTTGAATGATGTATAAATTGCTAGATGTGGACTTATTAGTGGTTAAACCCTTGAAAAGCTTGAGATGCTTGATTGTGTGAACTGTGGGGAAACAACAGCTAGCTGTGTTGTGTAGTTTAAAACTGTGTTTTAATGTAGGAAATTTTACTGGGGAAACTGATAAAATACAAAGGGGAGGTTTTCGACTCGTTTCTTTTGGAATAGTAAAATAAGGCTAAATTCATAAGAATCACTTCGAGAGATGTAACATAGCTCGAGAAATAATATTAATAGGATAAGATTTGATTTAGATACTGCACTAACACCGAATACAAACCGTAAATAAAGAAAAAAAATTTGGTTCGTAAATTTTTGTTAGGCGAAAAGTAATTGTTAAGTGGACGTCATTGGCCTTCGGGTCGTAACAGATTTAATGGTATTAGAACTTGGTACGTCTAATACGTGTTAGTGTAGTTTAGGCCGTCTGTAGTGTTACATCCCATGTACTGTGAAATTTATGTTGAAAGGGGATGGGGAAACTGATAAAATACAAAGGAGAGGTTTTCGACTCGTTTCTTTTGGAATAGTAAAATAAGGCTAAATTCATAAGAATCACTTCGAGAGATGTAACATAGCTCGAGAAATAATATTAATAGGATAAGATTTGATTTAGATACTGTACTAACACCGAATACAAACCGTAAATAAAGAAAAAAAATTTGGTTCTTAAATTTTTGTTAGGGGCAAAGTAATTGTTAAGTGGACGTCATTGGCCTTCGGGTCGTGACAGATTTAATGGTATCAGAGCTTGGTTTGTCTAATACGTGTTAGTGTAGTTTAGGCCGTCTGTAGTGTTACATCCCATGTACTGTGAAATTTATGTTGAAAGTTTTCCAAATTTGACTTATACTAAGATTGATCTGCTCTTGGTATAGGCAATTGAAATTTGAGTAGAATGAGGAGAACGAAACGTAGAGGTGGACTCGGGAGGCCATCTCGGGGGTCGATAATACCACCTTTGACTCCTTCACCCTCTGCACCTCCTTCACCTCCACATCCGACTCCTCCACCCCTGGATAGCATGAAGGCGAGGATGGCTAGAATGGAGCAGAATTACGAGGTTATGACAGCTTTGCTACAACAACTTATAGCAAACCAAACTAGTGCACCTCAGGCTCCGCCACCTCCACATGCACCTCCAGCACCTTCAGTGCCTCCATCTGCACCCTTAGTGCCTCCACCTACACCACCACCACAGGTGCCACCTCCACTGATTCCCATAGAACCGCAGACTGCTCCTTCCTCGGTTATACCTCAAGTAGCCGTGCCTCAGTCAGCTACAACTTAGGTTAGGATAGGAGTTAAGTAGATCGGAATATGTCCATCTTGAAGCAATTTCAGAAGATGAATCCTCCACATTTCAAAGGGGAAAAAGATCCCACTAAGGCGAAAGAGTGGATAGAGGAGATGGAGTTCCTCTTTAAATACATGGGCTGCAACTCCACCGAGAAAGTATCATTAGCTGTGTATATGATGAGAGGTGAGGCTCAGAAGTGGTGGAAGACTAATGAGCCCTTGGTATTGGCCAAAGATCCCATTATTACATGGGAGAAGTTTGTTGAGACCTTCATGGGTTACTATGTGTTAGCAGTGGCAAGACGAAAGAAGAAGACGGAGTTTCTTAAATTAAAACAAGGGTCTATGAAGGTTGACGAGTATGAGACCCGGTTTACTGCGTTAGTCAAGTATGACACGGATTATGCCAATAATGACGAGAAGAAGGCAGAGAAATTCACTTCAGGTCCGAGGCCGAACATCAGGGGTAGAGTTAGCCCCTTTGAGCTTATGGAGTATGCCATGGTTGTGAGGAAAGCATTGACAGTTGAGCAAGAACTTGAGACCTCACAGGCCGAGTATGATGCTAGGAAGCAACCCAAGTCTAAACAGCCCACAGATAAAAGATTTGATAGAAAGAGGCTAGAGCAAGGCAGATATCAAGGCCCTAGTAAGAGGCAAAAGTTTGTTGCGCCTTGACCACAGGCTATTAGGCCTATTGCTACAGCGGCTCCTACCACTCAGGCCATAGCCGCAGCACCCTTTGATGCTTCTCAGCCGTGTACCACTTGCGGCAGATTCCATAGAAACCGGCCTTGCCATAGAGCCACAGGAGCTTGCTTTAAGTGTGGTAAGATAGGCCACGTGGTTAAGGATTGCCTTCAGCTTAAGGCCACTGAGAAACAAGATGATAGGCAACCGGTGGTACAACAGAAGAAGATTCAAGATAAGGGCAAGAAACCGGTGGAGCATGGAAGAGTGTTTGCTCTCGACCAAGAGACGGCTGACACTTCAAGTTCAGTCATTAAGGGTAAGCTTACTATCTGTGATTTAGACGCATTTGTACTTATTGATCCAAGCTCAATGCACTCTTTCATTTCACCTATGTTTGCTAGCAAATTGCATATAGAGTCTGAGCCCTTAAGTCATCTATTACATGTTATTTCTCCTTTCAAGGAATCTCAAATGATCGAACATGTGTATCGTAAGTGTAAAGTAAAGGTGGGAGATAAGTATTTAGTAGCCGATTTGGTATTATTAGACATGTATGACTTCGATGTAATACTAGGCATGGATTGGCTAACCAACCATCATGCTAGTGTAGACTGCTATAGGAAGGTTGTTACTTTCTCCTTACCTGAAAAGCTTGTATTACGACTTAGAAATAATGAATAGAATGTTTGTGACTTTATTGGTGTCTCACTAATATGATGATTGATCTGTTTATGAAGGTTATCTCGTGTTTGTCGAGGCTGCCGAAAAGAGCCATCCGGAATTGTCCGACATCCCAATTGTCAAGGACTTCTCCGATGTGTTTTCGGATGAGCTACCAAGGCTACCTCCGGAAAGAGAGACGAAGTTCACTATAGAGCTACTCCCAAGCACTCAACCAATATCTAAGCCCCCGTATCGAATGGCCTTATTAGAATTAATGGAGTTAAAGAAGCAATTACAAGAGTTTTTGGACAAAGGGTTTATAAGGCCGAGTGTGTCACCATGCGGAGCTCCGGTGTTGTTCGTGAAGAAGAAGGATGGCAGTTTGAGGCTATGTATATATTATAGGCAGTTGAATCAAGCAACGGTGAAAAATAAGTATCCACTGCCTAGGATTGATGACTTGTTGGATCAATTGAAGGGTGACCAAATATTTTCGAAGATTGATTTGAGGTCGGGGTACCACCAATTGAGGATTAGAGGGAAAGATGTACCAAAGACAGCCTTCAGGACTCGATATGGCCACTACGAGTTCCTGGTTATGCCATTTGGCTTAACGAATGCCCCTCCAGCATTCATGGGATTAATGAATGAAGTGTTCAAGCCTCACTTGGATAAGTTCGTCATCGTGTTCATAGATGACATATTGGTGTATTCCCGATCCCGGGAAGAGCATGAGCACCACCTCCACATAGTACTCTAGACTCTTCGAGAGAGAGAGCTATACGCGAAGTTCAGCAAGTGTGAGTTTTGGTTAGAATAAATCAGTTTTCTAGGGTATGTGGTATCAAAGGATGGTGTAGAAATTGATCTAGTTAAGATAGAGGCCGTGATGAATTGGTAAAGGCCTAAGACAGTGACCGAAATTCGCAGCTTTTTAGGGCTTGCGGGTCGTTATAGGAGATTCGTGAAGGGATTCTCCAAGCTTGCTACTCCACTAACCTGACTCACACGCAAGGATGTCAAGTTTGGGTGGAATGATACGTGTGAGCACAGCTTTCTAGAGCTTAAGCAAAGGTTGACTACGGCTCCTGTGTTGACGATTCCAAGTGGATTTGAAGGATTTGCAATGTATAGTGATGCCTCTCTACAAGGTCTAGGGTGTGTGTTAATGCAGAATGGTAGAGTAGTGGCATATGGTTCGAGACAGTTGAAGGACCACGAGAGAAACTACCCTACCCATGATCTAGAGTTGGCAGCGGTGGTGTTTGCGCTAAAGATATGGCGCCATTATTTGTATGGTGAACGGTTCCAGATTTACACCGATCACAAGAGTTTAAAGTATTTATTCTCGCAGAAAGAGCTGAATATGAGACAGAAACGATGGATGGAGCTATTGAAGGACTATGACTGCGAGATTCTCTATCATCCGGGTAAAGCAAACCGAGTAGCTGATGCACTAAGGAGGAAGAGTGTGGGTTTTGTTAGCTACATGATGGTCCGAGAGTGGGATTTAATGAAGAAATTTTCGGAGCTGAATATCAATCTAGAACCCGATGGGAGTGTTTGATGGCTAGCTTGAGGATAGAGCCTAGCATTATGGATCAAATTAGACAAGCCCAAAAAGAGGATCCTAGACTTGTGGAGATTATTAGTAGAATGCAACCAGACTAAGACTCAAAGTTTAAGATTTCAGATGATGGGTTATTGAGATATAGGGGTAGGATTTGTGTCTCGAATGAGGAGATGTTGAAGAGGCAAATTTTATAAGAGGCACATAGCTCCAAATACACTATGCATCCAGGCAATACGAAGATGTATCAAAATTTACGCAAGGTGTATTGGTGGGTTGGTATGAAGAAGGATATAGTGACCCTTGTGTCCAAGTGCCTAGTGTGCCAAAAGGTTAAGATTGAACACCAGCAGCCAACAGGCTTACTAAAGCCTTTGCCCATACCTACGTGGAAGTGGGAGCATGTGACTATGGACTTCATTATGGGGCTCCCGAGGACTTGTAGGAATCATGATGCAATCTGGGTGATAGTTGACAGATTGACAAAGTCCGCTCATTTCCTAGCTATGAAGGCTACCGATTCGCTTAGTGCCTTAGCAAATATGTATGTCAAGGAGATTGTGAGGTTACATGGAGTCCCAGTAAGCATAGTTTCGGATAGAGATTCTCGGTTTACTTCCCGTTTCTGGGAACACTTCAGGATGCTTTGGGAACTAAACTAAGTTTTAGCACAACCTTCCATCCTCAAACCGATGGGCAATCAAAGAGGACTGTTTAGACACTTGAGGACATGTTGAGGGCATGTGTTATGGATTTTCAAGGCTCATGGGATGATCATCTGGCACTAGCGGAGTTTGCATATAACAACAGCTTTCACTCTAGTATTGGGATGGCACCTTATGAAGCATTGTATAGGCATAGGTGTAGGTCCCCTATTGGTTGGGAAGAGGTAGGTGAAAGAAAGTTATTCACTCCAGAGATTGTAGAGAAAGCTTCCGAAGATGTGAGACTGATACGTGATAGACTGAGGACAGCCCAAAGTAGACAGAAAAGCTATGCCGATTGTCGAAGGAGGCCTTTAGAGTTTCAAGTGGGTGATAAAGTGTTCTTGAAAATCTCTCCATCTAAAGGCATAATGAGATTTGGCAAGAAAGGGAAGTTAAGTCCTCGATACATTGGTCTGTTTGAGATATTGGAGAGAATTGGTGATGTGGCATACCGACTAGCATTACCACCAGAGCTATCGGGTGTGCATAACGTTTTTCATGTGTCGATGCTACGGAAATATTGTCCGGACCCATCTCATGTTATCGAGTATGAGCCATTGGAGATCCAAGAGGACTTAAGCTATGTCGAGAGACCTATTCGGATCTTAGACAGGAAAGATAAGATATTAAGGTCTAAGACAATCTCTTTGGTCAAAGTACTTTTCAACACCACTCTTCAGAGGAAGCCACATGGGAGTTGGAAAGCTTAATGAGAGAGAAGTACCCTCACCTATTTCAGCTAGACATGGAAAATTTGGGGGATCAAAGTTTCTAAGATGGGGAGGATTTAAAAACTACAAACTTTGTACCATATTAGTGAATAAATTAAGAGACATAGAATAAGCTTAAAAACTATGATATACCTTGTAATTTCCATTATTCCACGTAATGAGAATGAAGTTACAAGTTTGGTCAATTTAGTAACAAATGATCCTTAAGATAAATTAGAAAAGAAAGTGGAAACCGACGGGAACAAGGGCCGGGAAATAGAGCAATTTTCGGTAAAGAGGAAAAATAAAAGAAGAAAAGAAAGAGCAACCAAGAAAAGAAGGAAGAAGGGAGAAGTCGGGTGCGAGAATGAGGGCTGGAAACTGAAGCCGAAAAAGAAGAGAAAGGAAGCTTCAGCTGCTGTCTCACCATCGTAGACAGCAGTGAACGGCGGCAAAGGAGGAAGGGTAGGGCTGCCGTGAGTGGTGATCTTCACCAAGTTGCTGAAATTTCAAGGTAAAAATAAAAAGAAAGAAAAATAACAAAAAAAGAAAGGAAAAGAAAAAAATTAAAATAAGTATATGTAATAGATATATATATATATCTATATGTATATATATTTGAGTATTTAAAGATGAAAGAATAAGATCCAAGACTTATAATATACTAGTATTAAATACGTATATATGTATGTATATTACTTGTATATATATGTATATCTATATATTACTTACTCAAAACCGAAGAAATAGATAAATATATGTATGTGTAGTGTATATATGGAGATATATATTATATTTTCAGAAATTTTATTATGCTAGTGTTAAATACATACATATATAAATATATATATCTATATATATATGTATATACTACTTACTTGAAAACTAGTTAAGAGACAAAATATATATATATATAAATAAAATACAAAGAAAGTAAAAAGGATTAGAAGGAAAAGAGATATTATGTGTGTGAAAATATAACATATATATATTTATACATAGAGGCAATAAGAGGAGAAAAATCTGACTTAAGAATTCAAAATATAATTAATGTTAAGTGAATACATATATATTTGAATATCAACATATATGTATATACGTATTAAATTAGAAATTTGATTTTCTTAGTATATAGACATGGGCTAGGCATTAGTAAGTGGCAATTTTTATTGTGAAGCTGTAGCACGAAGGGAGGATTGAGGAAGATATTCGCTAAGAGTATAAGGTAAGTGGGATAAATAAGCCTTGCTAGTATCATCTCATAAGAGATGAATAAATCCTTATTTAAAATACTTATCTAAAATTACTACCAGATGGCAGAACACTATGGGTAAGACTATAAGAGTAAGCACGGTAAAATACAAATTTGGATCTAATGTGATCGTGAATAGTAGTTGTTTAGAAAGGAATCTTACTTGTGATTCGCATGTTATGTGTTATAGTTTGTTCGTGGTTATTGAATGTTTTAATTGTATACTTTTTGGTCTTGCATTTTAGGAATGCATATGAATTAACTAAATAACACCGAGGGAGCATGTTAGCATATTGTGATATTTCGAGAATGCATATGTGATTTGTGTGCGGTATGTATAGCTCCCAATATTGAGTTCTTGGACCTAAATTAGTACCTAAACGTGTTTGTCGAAAGCTAGGAAAAAGGTAACTCGAGTAGAACTCAACCCTTGTACTGTGTGAGCCACCTCTAGAGAACTCAAGGGACCTACGTGCTACATATATTCTTCGAAAACTACGGAAGCCACCTCTAGAATCCTTTGAGAGCTAAGTGCTACACGAGTTCCGATAAGATAGTAGAAAGTATGTGTCATAAAGGCTAACCCGAGTAAAGACTCGATCTTTGTACCGTGTGAGCCACCTCTAGAGAACTCAAGGGACCTACGTGCTACATAGATTCTTCAGAAACTATTGGAGCCACCTCTAGAATCCTTTGAGAGCTAAATGCTACACGAGTTCCGATAAGATAGTAGAAAGTATGTGTCATAAAGGCCAACCCGAGTAAAGAATCAATCTTTGTACCGTGTGAGCCACCTTTAGAGAACTCAAGGGACCTACGTGCTACATAGGTTCTTCAGAAACTATGGGAGCCACCTCTAGAATCCTTTGAGAGCTAAGTGCTACACGTATTTTGATGAAATATGAGGAATCGTAGGTTATTATGATAATAAATAAATGACTGTGATTTGTGAATGTGATGAATATCAGTAGATGAAATAGATCTTATACATAAGACAGAATGTGTATAATCATTGAATTATACTTATATATGCCATAGAAACATGTGCTGATTGAATATTTGTCTTCTTTCACACTTAACCATACTGATAAAAAGAATGATACTTTGTGAGTTTAAGAATAGAATGAAAGCACGAATAAGTTTATGGAATCTGTGTACATACGAATTGGTAGCAAACCTTGATATAATGCATACATGCCATTTTATAAAACTCATACATGTATGATCTTGTTTTATGATATGAGCCTAGGATGTACTTATTTAAACTACTTATTGAGCCGTGGATTTGCTCACCCCTAAAATTTAACATCTGCAGATCATACGAGTTGATAGCCGACTCAGGCTTCGTATAGGTATCTGGGGATTGTACCTAGTAGTGGTACCCGTTTGCGTTCTCCGGGCCTAGCTTTTGCATTTTTGAGGTATACTACTTGTATATCATTTTGATAGTCATATGTATTTTAATTTCACAGTACTAGGAAAGTATATGGGATGTAGCTTTGGATCGCACTAGATTATTATGTGAATCTAGGTGATATTGAGTTCGATCCAAGTTCTGATGTATATTTTGAATGATGTATAAATTGCTAGATGTGGACTTATTAGTGGTTAAACCCTTGAAAAGCTTGAGATGCTTGATTGTGTGAACTGTGGGGAAACAACAGCTAGCTGTGTTGTGTAGTTTAAAAATGTGTTTTAACGCAGGAAATTTTACTGGGGAAACTGATAAAATACAAAGGGGAGGTTTTCGACCCGTTTCTTTTGGAATAGTAAAATAAGGCTAAATTCATAAGAATCACTTCGAGAGATGTAATATAGCTCGAGAAATAATATTAATAGGATAAGATTTGATTTAGATACTGCACTAATACCGAATACAAACCGTAAATAAAGAAAAAAATTTTTGGTTCGTAAATTTTCGTTAGGGGCAAAGTGTTAAGTGGACATCATTTGCCTTCAGGTCGTGACAGCCCTGTCCACGACTATTGTCGGACAAGCATCTCAGCCTAATGAGTAATCTTCAATTAGGCGGTTTTCACTATGCTTTATTGAGTTTAACTCTCTTAGGGTGCCTATAGTCTCATAAAACATTTAATAATTCTTTAAGAGGATTTATATATAAAAATATATATACCATATACTTTCCTTTCAAAACTAATCAATACTTTATAGTATTCATACAAACATTATTATAACATCTGAAGTTGTAACAATACATGCTTAAAGGCGATGCAAATCAAATCATGAGTTCAAAGCAATGAACTATCATTTTCATAAAATATATCATTTAGTATAGCGTTAACTATAATCCAAAATTCCTCATTTCCATCCTTTTGATTTCAATCGGATCATACCTAATAGGTAAATTCGATATTCACTATGGTTCCTCAATATTCAATATTATTTCTCAATAATTATTGACTATAACAATCACTTGTACATTTCATCATCAATACTAGGACCACCACCGTCAGTATGAGTCCTCTTAGTATCTATGAATATTTAAATATTACATTTCTATATAGCCATCAAGATACTGGAATTATGCAAATACCAATATCATCATTCAAGACCTATTCCAGAGTCAACATCGAGGATATAAAATCACAAGATCGATAGTCACCTATCCAATCCATCTATGGTTTATCATATTGACAACCATTCATAATTCCGACTTGATGCCCAATTTCATTCACTATCACAAAATCAAATCACAGTTTTCAAATCAATTTTCATATGGCCTGTATAATATAATACCATGCTAGAATTATCTATAAAGGTATTATCGAATCAATTTTAGGTTTAGCAGTTCACCCATTTAAGAGATTTGGCCAATTTCCACTATCAAATAGTGTTCCAAGACATTTTATGTCAGAATATCAAACTTATACAATTGTCGATCTTATTATTCAAGACCTATTCCAAAGTTATAACCGAAACCATATAATCACATGTTTGACACTCATTTATTTGAATCTATGAATGATTAGATTATATCGGAATTCAACCTCAATTTCGATAAGATTATGTATGCACAAGTCATACATTTGTTATAACTCGATATCACAACTATCCATCATATACCATTGTAGATACCCTATTTTGTCCGGGGTCTTAATTTGTATAAATAATTAATTAGGTTGAGTGACATTTGTATTTTAATTTAACAATTTAGAATTAGGCTAGAATTAAATTAGAATTTTTAGATTTAGAATTAACATTAATGAGGAAATTAAAATTAAAATAGGATTTAGGAATAAAAAAAAGAAAAGAGAGGAAAGATAAAAAGAAATAAAAATAAAATTAATTTTAGGATTAGATAATTAGGATAATTAGATTTTTAGGATAATTATATGGATTAATATTAAATTTGATAGAGCTAGATTATGATTAATATAAGAAATAGATAAAATGTTAAAAAATAGGAGATAATTGATAAAATAGGTAGAGTTGTATTAGGACTCAAATAAACTTTTTTATTATAAAAAGGGGAGCACTCTTGACTAAAAGGGGAAAAAAACAGAAAAGGAAAGAAGAAAACCCAATCTTGTGTCTTCAATATAAAAAGTCATTCTTTGAACCTTCCCCGGGAGATCTTCATTACACCTGTACACGTTGTCACTGCCTCATCGCCTCTCCTTGCTTGCGATCCGGCCTGCTTCTCGATCACTTTTGCCCCTTTGCTACCACTGCAACACTGTCGTTGTCTTCATCACGTAGCTAGACTACTGTACCGTCCAGCCTTTGGACTGCTGCCGCACTGGTGTACAAAGCAATCAAACATCACCGCCTGACCGCACCACACGCGTCCCACCTGCATTTGGAAGACAAAGAAAGAAATATTGGAATAGAGAAAAGCACGTGGAACAGGTATGTTTCTGTTAATCCTTTGTTCTCTACTTCAACTAATTTAATAATTTAATAATATGTTAATAATTTGGTAATAAGTTGATTTAGCAGTTCAATTTGTATGACTTGATAATCTGATTTAATGATTAATATGACTTTGTATGATAACTTGAGCAAATAAATTGTTTATAAAACACTAATTTTCCATGTTAATGACTGATATGATTAACTTGTATGATTTGCATGAGTAATTAGGATGTAATTAATGTTGTATGTTTGATTTATTGGGTAAAGTCTCAAGGAATTGTAATTAAAAATATATAAATATAAATACAAAACACAAAGTTAAAGTAATAAAATAATGATAAGATTCAATAAATAAAAAAAAAATATTAAAGGTGAACATGATTTATTCCGATGATGAGATTCTAAAGAGGGTTACACTTAAGTAATACTTTGGAATCTCTAGGTAAGAGGATTTCCTTGGTCTGACCAGCTTAATGGAAGGAGCTAAAGGGAATTTTCAATAAAAAAATAATTCATGTACATTTTTTAAAAATATAATAAATAATAATAAAAGAATATGATAAATAAAAATATAATAATAATAAGAGTCAGATAATAATAATTCATGAAAGTGAGTATCGATTATTCCGATGATAAGATTCCGAAGAGGGTTACGCTTAAGTAATACTTTGGAAATCTTTAGGTAAGAGAATTTCTTTTAAATTCTACCAGCTTAATGGAGGATTTTAAAAGAACTTTTGATAAAATGATTTATATTCATTTTCTAAAAATAAAAATAATTTATATTCATAGATAAATATAACAATAAATAATGGATAAAGATATTATTCAAGAAAATAATAGAAAATAATAAATAATAAAAATAAAATAAGATAATTTGGGTAGAGGAGTCAAGTTAGGAAAATTCCATAAAATACTAAAATTCATCCGACGACGGAGCCTCTTCAAGCAAGTCACATAGTACTACTTGAATACTCTTGAGGTGAGAAGGATTTTTTAAGTTGTCCAACCAGCTTAATGGAGGATACTTAGAAATATTTTTCAATATTAAGCATATCGAAATTAAAGATTAACCTAAGCAAATTTAGAAGATAACCTAAGACTAAGTGGTACCATTTTAGGATGGGCGTCGTGGGGGTGCTAATCCTTCCCCACACGTAACCGTACTCCCGAACCCAAGATTTTTTGAACGTAGACCATGCCTTGTCCTTAGACAAGAGTAGGTGACCAATCACACCTTAAGTTTGAATGGTTGGTGGCGACTCCTTGAATTTTAAAGTCTAGCGGTTAGGTTCACGGACCTAGACGTTATGACAGTTTGGCGACTCCACTGGGGACCATAGAGAGTCAGGCCCATACTTGGTTTTAGGTTATCTTGGAATTTGCTTGGGAAATCATAATTTGGAAAATTTTAATGAAACATTGTTCCTTCACCACACACATCATTTGCATGCATAAGCCCTCAACCCGGGCTCTGTCCTTCTTAGGAGAGAGTAAAGTACCTACGCCCTCGTGAGGTAAATACCTCCGCAATGGCTATGAAATACTCTCGCTCAAATTGAACCTTTCCGTTTGTAGCCTGTCATGGGTGAGGATTGGGTGCCTTATTAGTCTTGTGTGGACGACAGTGAGGAGCAATTTGGGGACCTTTAGAACTTTAAACTACCCAAGCCTAGCATGTAATAAAACATAAGACTCAGCCTTAGGGTGGAATCATACTAGATTGAAATATAGACTCAGACCCAAGATAGGACACATGAAGGAATAAGTTTTACTTCCTCTTTTGTACATTGTTTTTTTAAAAAAAAAATTTCAAAAAAAAATATAGTTTTTTTATTTTCCTTTCCAGTTTTCAAAAAAAGAAAGAGTTTGTTTATATCATTAAGTCATGCATCTTTACATTTGATTTTGCATTGCATAACATGTTCTTTACATTGGTCTTATCATGGAACATTCTTTTAATTGTTAGGAGAGATTATAAGACTTTAGTGCATATTATGTAGTTCATCCATTTATATGTGCATAAACATATCATCACATGAAAAATAATTTCGACTTAATTGTGGCACTAGAGGTATCAAAATTGCATCCACTAGACAATTAGCTCTCCACCGATATTATACAAGGTATCAAGCACGCATGATGGAAGAGGATCAAAATAGTAAGATAGAGAAGTTGGAAAGGGAAAATACAGAGATAAAGGGGCAATTAAGTGAAATTACTCAGTTGCTAAAAGCCATGATTAAAGGAAAGGAGAAGATGGGTAATCAAGAGGAGTCTATCCAAGAGGCTCAACCAAGCATGCGAGACAACCCCATTTTTGTTCCTGAAGGAAGTACTGTCAAAGCTCCAACACCTCCACATATACAAGTTCAAAACCCAGTGGAGGTGCCAAATTTAGATGATCCCACAGAGCTAGAAAAGTTGAAGCATAAGGAAGAATATAGTGGTACTAAAGCCCAGCTGAGCTTGATAGAGGAAAGACTAAGTGCCATGGAAGGAGTTGACTATTTCGGACCCATTGATGCTGAAAGGTTGTGTTTGGTACCGGGTGTTGTCCTTCCACCAAAGTTCAAGGTGCCCGAATTTGAAAAATTCAATGTAACATCGTGCCCAAAGGATCATCTCACCACGTACTGTAGAAAGATGGCGGCATATGCATGGGATGACAAGCTATTAATTCATGTTTTTCAAGACAGTTTGACTGGGTCAGCTGCTAAGTGGTACAACCAATTGGAAAGGAGCAAAGTTTCTTCTTGGTCTGAGTTGGCGAGAGCTTTTATAGCTCAATACAAACATGTGTCCGATGTAGCTCCTGATCGCTTATCTCTCCAAGGTATGGAAAAGAAGATGGATGAGAGCTTCAAAGAATATGCCCAACGGTGGAGAGATATGGCGTCGCAAGTTCAACCTCCTTTAACCGAAAAGGAAGTCACCATGTTCTTTTTGAACACTCTCAAGGCACCCTACTATGAATGTATGCTTAGCAGTGTAACTAAGAACTTTGCAGACATGGTGTTAACCGGTGAAGCCATTGAGAATGCCATCAAGAGCGGCAAGATCGAAGCACCAGTGAATGATAGTAGGAAGGGTGGATTCTCGAAGAAGGAAGGAGATGCACAAGCTGTCTCTAGTAACTCACGTCACTCCTATACCCCTTATTCACCTTCAGTAACTTACGCTTATTCTCAACCCCACTCACAAACTCATCATCAAAATGCTTACCAGCCCATTTCCCATTCACAAGCCCATACTTTTTCACCTAATGATCAAAAGAATACTCGCCATAGACCCTATACCAATGACATAGACAGAGCTGTTCCCACAGTTGGTAAAGGGTCACCTTATTGCTCCTGTTTATGTAGAGCCCTTGAAGCCTCCCTACCCAAAGTGGTATGATCCTAATGCAAAGTGTGCTTATCATAATGACAATGTTGGTCACTTTATTGAGAATTGTATGGGCTTGAAGAGGAAAGTCCAAGCACTTGTCAAAGCTGGAATTTTGAGTTTTGGGGCAAATAATGACCTAAATGTGAATGATAATCCTCTGCCAGATGACATAAAGGGTAGCGGTTAATGCTGTGGAAGAAAGTGGATGATATTGATTGATTCATTTAATTTGAAGATAATGGTTGTTTCTAATTTCATTCATCTTAGAATCTTTCAATTTTTAGATAATGTAGGAGTGCTTGTGCCCAAAAGCACTAAGAGTTTCTTTTATGTATTGGGCCAACTTTCATTCATTTTCATTTTCAATAAAGGATTAGTGTGATGCATATTTCTTAATTCCTCATTCCAATCTTATTCTTTAATGCAAAACACCAATACCCATATTCTCTACTTTGTTACCAAGCTTAAAAGTATCCAAATAATGAACATGATAATGATGATGGCAATGAATATAAAACTCAATTTTGAAAGAACTACTTTGTTTGGTTGGATGGATTTCCAGTTTACGAAGATTGTTCAAGCAAGAAGAGAATAAGAAGATATTTACAAGTAAAGGTGAGTCTCTACATGAAATTCTAATGAGTTTGTCTTTGTTCAATAGATGACCTTTAATGAGAGTACTTATATTGAGATGAGAAATGGCCTTCTTTCATTACCTTTCAAGCGTGAGTAAAATTATCCATTGATTACCCATTTTGAGCCTATTATATTCTTTTTGATATAACCCACCAAGAATCACCCTCCACACTGGGGGGGCAAAGAGAATAGAAGATGAAAGATCAGTGGGGCAAAGAAAAAAACCCTTTAGTGAAAAAAAAGAACAAAAAAGAAAAAGAGAATGAAAAAGGAAAAAGGGTTTGAATCAAGAAAGTGAAAACCCTAGTCACATTTGAATAAAAAAGAGAGAGAAAGCAAATTAGAATGGGGGCAAAAGTCAAAATGCCTGAATGATTCATGAAAAATGATTCTTGGTTTGATGAACCCTGAAACACTTATTTTAGGCCTATATTATCCTTTCTTTCATGAACCCTCACCTGAGCCTGCATTACGTGCTTTAAAAGTCCATTTTGATCAAATATGAGTACTCCTATTGAAGAATCATGTGTTGAATAAAGGCATACTTACACTATGAGATGATGATCCTTTGGATGGAATTAGGACAAGCAGATCAAGAAAAGCAAAAAGATTTTGTTTAGATGGAAGAAGTGGGATTCCAAAGACTCTCTTGGATCCATGTGAGCATTAAATTGGGCGAAGAAATATATGATGTTGGGGCATGAATCAGAATGGAGAACAGATAAGAGAAGTTTCATCAAGGACAATGAAATTGAAAATAAAGAGAAATGAATAAAAAAAAGAAAGAAAGAAAAGGAAATGAAAAAGAAAAAAAAGGTAGAAAAAAAAAGAGAAAAAAAAAACGAAAGGAGGATTCAAATTGAAAACCCAAAAAGGGCAGTTTGGATTAATGGAGTGCATCTAAGTTGAAAACCTGAGAAGGCGGCTTAGATACCAAAAAAACTGGATGTCAATGATACTAAGGCAAGAGGATATTTTGAACTCAACATGATCAGACAAGATGGACTTTTGAAGGGAATTTTGTATTCATTGATCAGAATTGTTTGAATTGTTGTTATTTGGATACTATTACTTAATCCTGAAAATTCTTGCTTTTCATTCAAGCCTACTTCCCTTTTGAACCTAGCAATTTCTTGTTAAATCTGTCCAAATTTTGAATAATACCACTCTTTTCTTTTGACCTATCATTTCTTTGTTATATCCTTACCTTGAGGGATTGAGAAATTGTATTGCATTGATTTTGAAATTGGAATGATAATGAATGTTTGCTTGGCAAAATATGTGAAAGACTCCTATATTATTTAGGAAAATGAAAGAAAAGGAAACTTGTGAATGAATGAAAATTGGAAATCAAGAAAAACCAATGAATAAAGAAGAGTGAATGAAGATTTTAATGAGCAACTGAATGACCAGATAGGAAGGATAGTAAAGAAGAAGAGACAAGGGATAAGATAAGCTAAAGAGGGCACGAAGATAAGAGCTTCATTGGGAGAGAAAAAATAGAAGAAGGAAAATGAGGAAAGAAATAGAAAATATAAGGACAGGATGACAAATGAAGGATGGAGAAAGCATGAAGACAGATTGATGAAGAAAAACCTTATTGCCACAGCTAAAGTTGAAATGCTTTTCAAAGAAAACATTGCATGAACAGAATAGATTGTGTGAGTGATGTTGCATGAATGGCATTGCATAGATAGAATAAAGTGCAAAAATAGGATAGAATGCATGCACAGTTGCACACACGATGCATTGCATGAGAAACATTACAAACAAGATTTCGTGAGTACAATCTATAAGACCTTCGGGCATGATTCCTCCAAAGCTTTTTAAGACAAGATTTTAAAGTTTGACTGCCTGCCTGTTGAGGAGGAGTTTTTGGACAAGATTTTAAAGTTTGACTGCCTGCCTGTTGAGGGGGAGCTTTTTTGGACAAGATTTTTAAAGTTTGGCTGCCTGCCTGTTTAGGGGGAGCCTTTTGGACAAGATTTTTAAAGTTTGACTGCCTGCCTGTTTAGGAGAAGCTTTTAGACAAGATTTTAAAGTTTGACTGCCTGCCTGTTTAGGAGGAGCATTTTGGACAAGATTTTTAAAGTTTGACTGCCTTTCTGTTTAGAGGGAGCTTTTTAAAAAAATTAAAAAAATTAAAAAAAAAAGAGAAGTCAGACAAAATAGGTGTCTATGTCTTTGTGCAATTACTGTTTCACAGCAAATGCACAAAGAGGGGCAGCTGTAGATACCCTATTTTGTCCGGGGTCTTAATTTGTATAAATAATTAATTAGGTTGAGTGACATTTGTATTTTAATTTAACAATTTAGAATTAGGCTAGAATTAAATTAGAATTTTTAGATTTAGAATTAACATTAATGAGGAAATTAAAATTAAAATAGGATTTAGGAATAAAAAAAAAAGAAAAGAGAGGAAAGATAAAAAGAAATAAAAATAAAATTAATTTTAGGATTAGATAATTAGGATAATTAGATTTTTAGGATAATTATATGGATTAATATTAAATTTGATAGAGTTAGATTAGGATTAATATAAGAAATAGATTAAATGTTAAAAAATAGGAGATAATTGATAAAATAGGTAGAGTTGTATTAGGACTCAAATAAATTTTTTTATTATAAAAAGGGGAGCACTCTTGACTAAAAGGGGAAAAAAACAGAAAAGGAAAGAAGAAAACCCAATCTTGTGTCTTCAATATAAAAAGTCACTCTTTGAACCTTCCCCGGGAGATCTTCATTACACTTGTACACGTTGTCACTGCCTCATCGCCTCTCCTTGCTTGCGATCCGGCCTGCTTCTCGATCACTTTTGCCCCTTTGCTGCCACTGCAACCCTGTCGTTGTCTTCATCATGTAGCTAGACTACTGTACCGTCCAGCCTTTGGACTGCTGCCGCACTGGTGTACAAAGCAATCAAACATCATCGCCTGACCGCACCACACACGTCCCACCTGCATTTGGAAGACAAAGAAAGAAATATTGGAATAGAGAAAAGCACGTGGAACAGGTATGTTTCTGTTAATCCTTTGTTCTCTACTTCAACTAATTTAATAATTTAATAATATGTTAATAATTTGGTAATAAGTTGATTTAGCAGTTCAATTTGTATGACTTGATAATCTGATTTAATGATTAATATGACTTTGTATGATAACTTGAGCAAATAAATTGTTTATAAAATACTAATTTTCCATGTTAATGACTGATATGATTAACTTGTATGATTTGCATGAGTAATTAGGATGTAATTAATGTTGTATGTTTGATTTATTGGGTAAAGTCTCAAGGAATTGTAATTAAAAATATATAAATATAAATACAAAACACAAAGTTAAAGTAATAAAATAATGATAAGATTCAATAAATAAAAAAAAATATTAAAGGTGAACATGATTTATTCCGATGATAAGATTCTAAAGAGGGTTACGCTTAAGTAATACTTTGGAATCTCTAGGTAAGAGGATTTCCTTGGTCTGACCAGCTTAATGGAAGGAGCTAAAGGGAATTTTCAATAAAAAAATAATTCATGTACATTTTTTAAAAATATAATAAATAATAATAAAAGAATATGATAAATAAAAATATAATAATAATAAGGTCAGATAATAATAATTCATGAAAGTGAGTATCGATTATTCCGATGATAAGATTCCGATGAGGGTTACGCTTAAGTAATACTTTGGAAATCTTTAGGTAAGAGAATTTCTTTTAAATTCTACCAGCTTAATGGAGGATTTTAAAAGAACTTTTGATAAAATGATTTATATTCATTTTCTAAAAATAAAAATAATTTATATTCATAGATAAATATAACAATGGATAAAGATATTATTCAAGAAAATAATAGAAAATAATAAATAATAAAAATAAAATAAGATAATTTGGGTAGAGGAGTCAAGTTAGGAAAATCCCATAAAATACTAAAATTCATCTGACGACGGAGCCTCTTCAAGCAAGTCACATAGTACTACTTGAATACTCTTGAGGTGAGAAGGATTTTTTAAGTTGTCCAACCAGCTTAATGGAGGATACTTAGAAATATTTTTCAATATTAAGCATATCGAAATTAAAGATTAACCTAAGCAAATTTAGAAGATAACCTAAGACTAAGTGGTACCATTTTAGGATGGGCGTCGTGGGGGTGCTAATCCTTCCCCACACGTAACCGTACTCCTGAACCCTAGATTTTTTGAACGTAGACCATGCCTTATCCTTAGACAAGAGTAGGTGACCAATCACACCTTAAGTTTGAATGGTTGGTGGCGACTCCTTGAATTTTAAAGTCTAGCGGTTAGGTTCACGGACCTAGACGTTATGACAACCATAATATTGATACTAAGACCCCTACCACAAGTGTAGGTCCACTTATTATCTCACGTATATTCGACAATACAATGTAATATAATAAAACCATCTCAACATTGACATCTTGCAATGTCCATGTTATCACGTTCGAAACTACTCCAAAATCAAGAAATCGAAGTCAATTAATTCTAAAATCATCACTCCATCGATAATTCCACAATTCAATCGTTCAACCATCTACATTACAACCTCGATATTCTCTTCCAAGCTATATCATATAATCATCATTAATTTTGTCAATGATTCGACTAATCGATATTCAACCTCAATTTCAACTTGATAACCAATTCGTGATATTAAGACAAATCAATTTATCGATTCTATTAGGCTTACACAATATAACTCATCATGTTATCATGTTCAACCATTTACTTTCTCAAATTATACCAAAAATCAAATTTTTCAACAATACGATAAAGTCCTTTCAAAGCTTATCTTTCGATAATTCTTTCCAAAGTTCCATTTATACAAGAAAACCTTAACATTTTTCATCAAACATTTTCATATAAATTTCGGCAGCATAACGACTTAATTTTATTAAAAGCCTCCTGCAAGGATATATAATTTATAAACCACAAGGCAGCTGGTTTTCACAATCTATTTATTTCTTACTAAGACCCCCACCACCAATTGTGAATCCTCTTAGCATTTTAACATCATTTCATCAATAATTCATCCTCAAGATCACAATTCCAAACTATACAATATAACACTACTACTACTTTATAAAAGTATCTTACCTAGTATCAAAGTTGACGATGTAATCTCTCCCAAATTCGTTCATGCTCCAATCATTCTTGTATAATTTCTACAAGTCCAATTTCCACTTTAGAGTCATATAAAATTATTAAATAAAATAATAATAATAAATTCTACTAATTTAATTTTTTTCCTACCCATTTTCCTTTCTTCTTCTCTTTTCTTCTTTTTCTTCTTCTTCTTCCCCTTCTTCTCTTTTCTTCTCTTTCTTTTCTTTTTTTTTCTTTTTCTTTCTTTTTCTCTTTCTTTTTCTGGCCTGAATCAGTTCAGACCATTTTAGGCCAGTTCGGGCCGGTTCAACCGGTTCACTTTTGCTTGGTCAGTTCAGCCACCGACGGCCACCATTTTCGACGATTCAGCCACTCCGAAGCTTGCTGGGGTGGCGGTGAGGCTGGATCTGGGCTCCTTTTCTGGATCGACAGAGGCAGCGGTGGCGGATCTGCAAGTGGTGGTTTCGGTCCCTTCTCGTCCGCTTTTCCCTCTCTTTTCTCTTTCTCCTCCATCGCCGGCCGTCTCTTTTCCTTCCCCTTACCTCCACTGACGTCGAGGATGGAGTGGCGGTGCCCGAATCGGCCAGCACCGCCATTTTCCTTTTTCTCTTTTTCCTTCGCTGTTTTTGATTTTCGTTTCTCCTTTCTCTTTCTTTCCTTGCTGTCACCAGCAACTTCCGTTCTCTTCTCGTCTACCGACGACAGCCTTAGCCTCCCCTCTCTCTTCTCCTCTTCTTTGGTACCGCTGACGGCGTCGACTCCCTCTTTTGTTTCCCCTCTGTTTTACAAACAGAAGAAAAAGCAAAGGAATCCGGTTTGTATCCCGATTCCCATTTCTTTTTTTTTTACATATATCAAAACATATATATTTTTAATTCAACATAATAATTATTGCATATACATATATACTTATATAAATGTATGTATATTCATACACATTTTTATTTTTTTAACATTTAAAATACATTTATATAATTATATAATTATATAAATATACACCTTTTTATTTCTTTAATTTTGGATTTCTTAGTATCCAAAATACTTTCCTCAATACACTTTCTCAAATCCATCACTTTATCAATTACTGAAATTCAACATATTCCAATCCTCGTAAATAACTTTATTAATTTACTTTAGCTTATCTCTTTACATTAAAATTAAATTTTCAGATAATTAATACCAAAAATGAAAAAATTTTTGGTTACCACAAAATGACATTGGTAAAGATGGATTTGAAGAAAAGAATGGAATTTAATTATGGTTACATAGTAACAATTAATAGAAAATAAAATAAAATTTATTATTGGAATCAATAAAATAAAAGATAGAAATTAAAAAGAAAAATTATTAAAGTCATAATATAGAATTTTGAATATAATTTGGAAAAGAATGTAAATTAATTGTAATCCTGCTTTGGCACTTAATAGGAAAATAAATTTATTAGGAAAAGAGATAAAATAGAAAATAAGGATTACTAAAATAATTATTAGAATTGAAATAGGAATTATTGGTAAAATTAGAACTGGAAAAGGTTTTAATTTAAGTATAATTATGTTAAGACATTTAATTCGAAATTAGATAAATAAATTATTGAAAACTTTCAAAATCAAAAGTACGAATTTATAGAATATTTATAACAATAATATATGGAATTTTCAATATAAATTGCAATTATTAGTGACATGAAAATTAAAGAAAGAATGAGATATAATTGAAATTATATTTTGGTATTTAGTAGGAAATAAAATAAATTAACTTTTGAGAAAGATAAATAGGAAATAGAAATTTAAAGAATATTTATTAGAATTATAGTATGGAGTTTTGAATATAATTTGGAAATTATTGTGCAGTTAGCGGATTTTTATATCGCACGAAAATACAGGTAAGAAACATGTATAGGAGTTGCATAGGATATGTTTTACTTGCAATTTGGAAATTATCAGAAATCAAGATTTAATCGTTTCTCACACATTTTTCCGAATGCAATAAATAGAAATTTATCTCCAATTCTTACAAGTCTAAATATTGCCTCACATGAAATCATTTATATGAATCGATTTACATGAAATGATTTACATGAATAGATTTACATGAAATAATTTACATGAATTGAATGCATGAAGTGATTTACATGCACTGACTTACATGAAATGATTTACATTAAATGAGTTACATGAGATTATTTACATAAAATGTTTAAATTGTATATGTTAGCTTTAAATTGACATGTATTTTGAAATGACAAAAACTTAAGTAAGCTTAAAACATATATCTACAATGTAAATTTGCTCAAAATGAACTCAATGATGGAAAATATTTTAAACAAAGTTTTGGATTGTGATTTCAATTAAGAATGTCAGGAAATACTCTTATAAAAGTATTAGAATATTTTGAACTGACTAGAAATCACAAAAATCCACCAAAATATCCCAAAACAACTCAAAATTGTGTAGGTTAGGTTTGAGGGATCGATCCCCCCTGTAGAAGGATCGATCCTTAAATGGCAGAAAGGTCCCTCAAGCCAAGAAAAGCATTCTGGAAGTTTTAGATTGATCACCTATGGCTAAAGATTGGTCCCTTTTCACGAGAACAGTGTCCAACAGCTAGTTTTTGAGGGTTTCAACGAGAAGATTTGCATTAAATACTCCAACAACCGTTCCAATCAGTTGGTGGACTATAAATAGAGGCATTTATGAAGATTGGAGGTAGAACAAGCAGTCAGAAACTCTCAAAGCTTCAAGAAAGAAATCCAAGCTGAAAAATTCATTCTTTGTAATTCCATTTGTGATATTTCACCTTGCTCATCACTCACTCACTTAAATTTCTGTTATTCAAAGGGGTGTACTAGCCTTGTAAGGTTGTTCTTGTAAGACTGAGGGTAGCATTATAAAGGGATAGACTTAGAAGGTTATTTCTAAGCTTTCAAGAGAAAGTGTAAGAGGTCTTACCACACCTTGAAGTGGTTTGTAAGCATTCACAAAGAAGAGTGGAATCAATCCTTTGACAAGAAGATCAAGGAGAGAGGACGTAGGCAAGAGATTGGCTGAACCTCTATAAAAACTGTGTTTGCTTCTCTTTCCCTTCCTTATTTGCTGCATTTATTTCATTATTGCCTTGTTTATTTTATTTGTGCATTAAGTTGTTAGAAAAACCAGAAATTAGTAGAAAAACTTATTCACCCCCTCTCGGTGGAGCCAACAATTGGTATCAAAGCTTGGACTCGAGAATTCATTAGGAGTAATTTTCTTCGAGTAGAAACGATCTAGATTGCTCAAACTAGTGTATCTACACCTTTGGTAGGAGAGGGACACTCTATTGTTAGGCCACCACTCTTCAATGGTGAAAATTATGCATATTGGAAGACTATGATGATGTTATTCATTCAAGCTAATGATTATGAAGTGTGGAGAATTATAGTTAAAGGTCCCTTAGTTCCTATTAAGAAAGTAGATGGGGAGGATATGCCAAAGAAAGAAGATGAATGGGACACAAATGATTTTAGAATGGCACAATTAAATGCTAAGGCAATGCACACACTATTTTATGCATTAGGACCAAATGAGTACAATAGAGTTTTACAATGTGAGAATGCTAAACAAATTTGGGATAAACTAGCGGTTACTCATGAGGGAACCACTCAAGTTAAAGAAACTAAAGTAGGCATACTCACTAAAGATTATGAGCTATTTAGAATGAAGAGTGATGAATCTATTAGTGACATATTTACCAGATTTACTGATATAATAAATGGTCTCAAGTCCTTAGGAAAAACATATTCCAATGTCAAAATGGTAAAGAAAATTCTAAATAGCTTACCTAAATCATGGGAAGCTAAAGTTACTGCAATTGAGGAGTTTAAGGATCCCCATACTCTTTCTCTAGATAAACTCATGGGATCTCTACTCACCTATGAGATGAAAATCAAAAGGAATCAAGACCCTCCTAAGAAAGTTGGAGTGGCATTAAAATCCACCATAAATGAGGAATATAAAGATGATCATGATGAAAGTGGTGATGATGAGGATTTAGAGATGGCCATGTTTGCGAAGAGGTTTAATAAGTTCATGAGGATGAGAACTAGTGGAAACTCTAGGAGACCCCCTAGGAGAGAATTTAACAAAGGAGAGACAAATAGGAAAGAAAAGGATCAAATCATTTATTATGAATGTAAAAAACCTGGTCACATTAAATTTGATTCTCCTTTTTATAGAAAGCAAAATGAGAAGAAACCAAAGAAGAAGGCAATGATGGTTACATGAAGTGATAGTGATTGCTCTGATGAAGAGAATGTAGAAGATGAAGTAGCCAACATTTGCTTTATGGCTATTGAAGATGAAAAGGTAAAAACTAACTCATTTGACACTAACGAATATACATTTGATGAATTACAAGATGCATTTGATGAGTTAGCAAATGAGTTTGAGTGCATGAATGTAAATATAAGAAAATGATTTCAAAATTGAAAAAGGAAAATGAGATGGTCATGAATGTCAAATTAGAATGTGAGAAGAAATTAGAAAATGCAAATCTATAAATAGAAGAATTAAGTTAAAAGAACCTTAACTTACAAAATTCATTTTCTAGATTTTATATGGGTCAACAAAAACTTGATCATATGCTAGAGCCCCAAAGAGCATTCTTTGATAGAGAAGGAGTAGGCTACAATGCATCAAACAAAGAAACTCATCTTAAAAACTTGTTAGAGATAGAAAATTTATGTTATGTACCTCATGTAATAAACTAGGACACTTTACACAAGCATGCACATCTAGGAAGACCATTATTAGAGGAAAAATAGTTGTTAAGATTTGGGTGCCAAAGCATGTTTTAAATTCAAGTAATGAGTTATTAAAAATGAAATGGATCCCTAAAGGATCAAAAATTATTAGTACTAACTTACAAGGACCCAAGAAAATATGGGTACCTAAGATAAAAGTTTGATGTATTTGTGTGTAGGAGGAAGAGCATTGCTACAAGGCTAAGTCCAAGGAGCATTGGTACCTTGATAGTGGATGCTCAAGACACATGACCGGTGACAAGAGCCAATTCAAGTTCTTAAAGTCTAAAAGTGGTGGAGAAGTCACGTTTGGAGACAACTCCAAAGGACAAATTGAAGGAATTGGCTCCATTGGTAACTCCTCCTCAACTATTGAAAATGTTTTGTATGTTATAGGTTTAAAACATAATTTGCTTAGTATTAGTCAATTGTGTGATAAGGGTTTTGAACTTGTGTTTGATGCTTTGTGTTGTAATGTTGTTAATGCCAAAACTAATCAAATTATATTTATTGGACATAGATAAGGAAACATTTACATTGTTAATTTAGATGAGCTAAATAGTAAAAATGTATGCTTTATGGCCCCTAGAGAAGATGAACCTTAGTTATGGCATAGAAGACTTGGTCATGCTAGCATGCATGTTTTATCTAAACTAGCCAAAAGAGACTTAGTGGTAGGTTTACCTAAACTTCAATTTGAAAATGATAAAGTTTGTGAGGCTTGTGTAAGAGGAAAACACAAGAAAATATCATTTAAATCTAAAAAGTGTGTTACAACCTCTAGGTCACTTCAACTCCTTCACTTAGATCTTTTTAGACCAACTAGAACCACTAGTTTAGGAGCAAAACACTACGGTTTTGTCATAGTTGATGACTACACTAGATTCACTTGGGTATTCTTTTTTAAGTATGAAAAATGAAGCCTTAGAGAAATTTATCATCTTTTCAAAACTTGTTCAAAATGAAAAAGGTTACTCGATTACTATCATTAGGAGTGATCATGGAAAAGAATTTGAAAATCTTGGTTTTGATACATATTGTAATGAAAATGGTATTAGTCATAACTTTACAGCTCCTAGAACTCCTCAACAAAATGGGGTAGTTGAAAGGAGAAATATAACCTTACAAGAAATGGCTAGAACTATGCTTTGTGAAAATAATTTACCAAAATATTTTTGGGCTGAAGCTATAAACACTGCATGTTATGTTATAAATAGAGCTATGGTTAGGCCTATTTTAAAGAAAACTCCCTATGAGCTTTACAAAAGAAAAAAGCCTAACATAAGCTATTTTCATCCATTGGGATGCAAATGTTTTGTTTTGAACAATGAAAAAGATAACTTAGGAAAATTTGATGCAAAAAGTGATGAAGGCATTTTTCTTGGTTATTCTTCAAATTCTAAAGCATATAGAGTTTTCAATAAAAGAACACTTATTGTAGAAGAATCAATTCATGTGATTTTTGATGAATCAAATACCTCTAGTAGAACTAATCTTGATGATGAAGTAGAGATATTTGATGAACCCATAGTTGATCTATCTCAAGATAAAGATGTTAGGGAATAATTAGAAGATCTTGACATAAATAAGAATGAGGAGTCATTGGAACAAGAAATAATTGAGAAAGAATCAAGATGTCCTAGAGAACTTGGTTATGTGAAGGATAATGATATTGTTGGAGATCCAAATATTGGTGTTAGAACTAGGTCAATCTATAGAAACATATGTCAACATATGGCTTTTATCTCACAATTTGAACCAAAAAATGTGAATGAGGCCTTGAAAGATGAAAATTGGATTATGGCTATGCAAGAGGAATTAAACCAATTTGAAAGAAGCAAAGTATGGACAATAGTGGAAAGACCTAAGGATCATCCAATTATTGGAACTAAATGGGTATTCAAGAATAAAATAGATGAGAATAGCATAATAGTTAGAAACAAAGCTAGATTGTGGCACAAGGATATAGGCAAGAAGGGATAGACTATGATAAGACATGCTCCAGTAGCTAGATTAGAAGCCATTAGAATGCTACTGGCCTTTGCATGCTACAAAGATTTTAAACTATATCAAATGGATGTTAAAAGTGCCTTTTTAAATAGTTACATAAATGAAGAGGTCTATGTTGAGCAACCTCCCGGTTTTCAAAATCCAAAGTTTCCTAACCATGTTTTCAAACTATCAATTACAACAAGCTCCTAGAGCTTGATATGAAAGACTTTCTAAATTTTTGATTGAAAAAGGTTTTGCAAGAGGCAAAGTAGATACAACCTTATTTATTCAATCCAAGGGTAGTGACTTATTAGTAGTTCAAATTTATGTGGATGATATCATTTTTGGATTTACAAATGAGTCGTTGTGTAAAGAGTTCTCAAAATTAATGCAAGGTGAATTTGAAATTAGCATGATGGGAGAGCTAACTTTCTTCTTAGGACTTCAAGTTAAATAATGCAAAGAGGGTATTTTTATAAATCAAGCTAAATACATTAAAGACTTGCTCAAAAGACTTGGAATGGATGAGTCTAAACCTTTTTCTACCCTAATGAGCACAAACATTAAGCTTGATAAGGATGAAGGAGGAAAATGTGTAGACACTAAACTATATAGGTTTATGATTGATTCATTGCTATATCTTACTGCTGGTAGACCAGATATAATGTTTAGTGTATGCTTGTGTGCTAGATTTCAGTCATCTCCTTGAGAATCACACCTACAACTATAAAAAGAATCCTTAGATACCTTAAAGACACTTCTTCCTTAGGACTTTGGTATCCTAAAGATTCTATTTTTGCTCTCCATGCTTACTCTGATGCGGACTTTGGTGGTTGTAAAGTTGATAGGAAAAGCACATCGGAACTTGTCAATTCTTAGGAAATAGGCTCATTTCATTGTTCTCTAAGAAACAAAATAGTGTAGCTCAATCCATAATCGAAGCTGAATATATAGCTTCCGTAAGTTGTTGTGCTCAAGTATTGTGGATTAAACAACAAATGAGTGACTATGGAATAGAAATGAATCAAGTTCCTATCAAATGTGATAATACTAGTGCCATCAACCTTACCAAAAATCCCATACAACACTCTTGAACTAAGCACATTGAAATAAGACATCATTTTATCAGAGATTATGTGCAAAAAAGTGATATAGTTCTAGAATATATAGATACCTTGCACCAATTAGTTGATATCTTCACAAAACCCTTGGACAAGGATCGATTTTCACACTTAGAGGTGAACTAGGTCTCATGAATGCTCCTTGAATTAAATTGATGTTGAATAAATGATTTAAGTTGGTTGTGATGAATGCAAGTCAGAAATTTAGAAAATGTATTGATCACTTGCTGTTCATGGCCTTAACTTGCCATATTTTTACTAGTTCTTAAAATGAATTGTTGAAATATGTGTGTTTGATCATGTTCATTCCTTATCATTCAGCTTCATCAGCAAAAACTCACTTCTCATGTTTTAGACAGTCTCACAATCATGCCAAAATAGTTTTCAATGATTTTTTGCATATTTTGGCCTTTTTCAAGTCACGCATCATGTTTTCCAAGTTGCTCAAACCTGATTTTGATTTTAAAATACTGAAAATGCACAAGTTCTTCTGTTTTCAAATCATTTTTCTGCATCAAAACTAAGGCAATTGACTGAGGGGTTGATTCCTCCAAAAATAGGATTGATTCCCAAGTCTTTCAGGCTAAAATTATGGGTTTCTGCTATGAGGGATCGATCCCCATCACCATGGGATCAATCCCATAGCTCTCGAATGGTTGGGAAAGCTTTTAGCCTGGAAGGGATCGATCCCCTCAGGCCAGAAACCGTTCGTGGCCTTTATAAAACGATCAACCTTCCCCTTTTTTCAACACTATTCACCTTCCTCTTCATAAAAACCCCTCTTCCACCATTTCCTTACACCAAAACTTCAAGATCTAACTCATTTCTCTACCAAATCACTTCATTTCTTTGCCATTCTTCGTATTTTTTCCATCTCTTTCACTTCTCATCATCCTTTCACACCAAAACATCATCGTTTTTGATTTCCTCTCTTCTCCCTTGTGTTCATCACTATTCACGCCCAACATTTCAATTGTAAGTGTTTCTTCACTAATTTCCATCAATTTTTTTGCATTTCTCGTTTATTTCATCATATTTTGTAGACCTATTTACATTTTATTGCATAATTTCTCTTGTTATCTCATTTTCAAGTATTTACAAAACCCACACTTTTATCTAAGTTCTAGCTCTCATAACTTTTGATTCCTTGCACATTTCATCACTAGTCCTTTATCAATATTGTAGTTTGCTTTACAGACTGTGGGTATACACTGTTGGTATACACTGTTGGTTTGCCTTCCATTCCCCCATACACTCATCCACACTTAACCAAACTTTTGCCCATCACATGTTCGGCAAAAGTCCTTAGAGAACTCTGTTTCCTCAAAATGACCCATCGTGTTAAACACGTTGTCTCAAAGAAAAGAACTCATCCTTTTTCCTCCTCTTCCGTTCCAACAGCCTTCAATCGCTGCTTTCGTAATGTGGACGAGAAAAATCATTTCCATACAAAATTCGCCAACATGCGCATCAAGCATTGGCGTCCCATTGACTTCGCCTTTCTAAAAGAAATAGGATTTCCTTATTTGGCAAAATTCGATGCCTTTCACTGGACACATTTTCTAAAAATTAACACTCTGGTGCCTTCCAACATTGTTCGAACGTTCTTCTCCAACGCCGAATTGATCATGAGTCCCAACAATCCATGCAAGGTTATGGGCATTCGATCGTTTGTTATGGGAAAGCATGTTGAGGTCACAAAGCAATCACTTTCCCATGCTTTCTGCATTCCCGATGACGGACTTATTTTTGAGACTGCAAAGGTTCCTTTGGAGTTCGTCATTACTGATGAGCATGCTAGTGATCTTCCAGTTTTCGCATGCCTCTTACAAATCATCATCTCATGGAATCTTCGTCCCTTTGGCACAAAATATTCTCAAGTCCGTAAGCTCGACAGATTTTGGCTTCATCATAGACATTCACCCTATGGTCATCGACCTGACCTTCTTCACTTCATCCTTCATGATTGGGTAAAGGTTGTCCGAGTTGGAGTCAAGCCCATCGTTTTCCCTTAGCCTTTGGCTTATTACCTACTCGACCGAGGCATAGATTGCTCATGTGAAGTTAGTGTCCTTCCCGATCCAAATACCAGCATCAATCTCGTTACTATGCACAACCTTGGATGGTATTTACGGCAGCGAGGTGATGATTTAGTATGGGAAGAGAGTCATGGTCAGCCTGCATCTCCTGTGCATGATATCGAAGAGGAAGCTCCTGCCGAACCTTTTTCTTCCGCACCATCGGGATCCACTTCGACTTCTCTTAACCAGATCATGCTATCACTTTAAAATTTACAACAGACAGTTACTTAGCATTTTGATCAGCTCGATGCTCATCTCGACAATATAGAGGAGACACAGGCTGCCTTATTCGATGAAGTCCAAGATATTTGCATGCAACACGAGGACTTCGTTGAGCAGTATCACTTAACATTTCCTAGGCCCCGTTGACTAGTGTCTTTTAGTTTGTCATGATTTTCTGAATTCTGACTTTATGCCTATTAGTTTGTTGTGGCATTTCCTAGTTATGTTTGTGGTGTCTTAACCTTTTCTTCGATGTGTGGACTGATATGTTCTGTTTGTAAACTATTTGCACCTTATGTTTCTATGGCATGACTTATGATTATGACATTGATTTGATCTATGTTTCTATTTCTGCCATTGGATTGGTTTATGCTTTAGCTTTTGTTTCTTAAATTAACTTATACCTCTGGCCATTTCTCCATGATGTTTATTTTTCCTATTAAGCTGGAGTATCTCTATAGTCTTTGCTCTAATTCTTGATATGACTAAAAGGGAGAGAATCATTGTGGTAAATTTCTATACCTTTCATGCATAAATTGAGGGGGAGTAGAGCAAAATATTTCTCATGATGTCAGAATATTTTTCATGATTAAATTGAGGGGGAGCAAAATTTTCAAAGAGTACAAGCAAATCCATTTTTCAAGAATATAAGCAAATTTACCTTAAGTTTTGTCATATCAAAAAGGGGGAAATTGTTTCAAAAAGGGGGAGATTGTTAGCTTTAAATTGACATGTATTTCGAAATGACAAAAACTTAAGTAAGCTTAAAACATATTTCTACAATGTAAATTTGCTCAAAATGAACTCAATGATGGAAAATCTTTTAAACAAAGTTTTGGACTGTGATTTCAATTGAGAAAGTCAGGAAATACTCTTACAAAAGTATTAGAATATTTTGAACTGACTAGAAATCACAAAAATCCACCAAAATATCCCAAAACAATTCAAAAATGTGCAGGTTGGGTTTGAGGGATCGATCCCTCTGTAAAGGGATCGATCCCTAAATGGCAGAAAGGTCCCTCAAGCCAAGAAAAGCATTCTGGAAGTTTAGGATCAATCCCCTATGGCTAAGGATCGATCCCTTTTCATGAGAACAGTGTCCAACGGCTAGTTTTTTAGGGTTTCAACGGGAGGATTTGCATTAAATGCTCCAACAACCGTTCCAATCAGTTGGTGGATTATAAATAGAGGTATTTAAGAAGATTGGAGGTAGAACAAGCACTCAGAAACTCTCAAAGCTTCAAGAAAGAAATCCAAGCTGAAAAATTCATTCTTTGTAATTCCATTTGTGATATTTCTCCTTGCTCATCACTCACTCACTTAATTTATGTTATTCAAAGGGGTGTGCTAGCCTTGTAAGGTTGTTCTTGTAAGAGTGAAGGTAGCATTACAAGGGGATAGACTTAGAAAGTTATATCTAAACCTTCAAGAGAAATTGTAAGAGATCTTACCACACCTTGAAGTGGTTTGTAAGCATTCACAAAGAAGAGTGGAATCAATCCCTTGATAAGAGGATCAAGGAGAGAGGACGTAGGCAAGAAATTGACCGAACCTCTATAAAAACTGTGTTTGCTTCTCTTTCCCTCCCTTATTTATTGCATTTATTTCATTATTGCCTTATTTATTTTATTTGTGCATTAAGCTGTTAAAAAAACCAAAAATTAGTAGAAAAATCGATTCACCCCCCTCTCGGTAAAGCCAACAATAAAAATTGTAATTTTTCATAATTATGGATTGACTGAAGATAATCGCTATTTGAAATGATTTCTACTGTTAAATAAAATGATTTACAAAAATGTTTTGAGACAGTCGTTCTTTCGTGATCATGCATACTGTTATATGACTACGATACCTGATCAATTCATAGGTTACTGTTATATTGTATATGACTATGGGACTATGGTCAAACCCACAAGTTTCCAGAGTGAGCACTAACCAATACGATCTGTGACTGTTTGACAATGGCCATTCATTGCTGTTTCATCCCTACAGGGATACTGTTTCATCCCTTGGGATACTATTTTATCCCTTCGAGGATACTGTTACTATATCATGCATGATTCTATTGAATACGACTAACTCCACTAAACTATATGTGAATGATTTGATTATTGAATGATTTTATTACTAAATGATTCGATTACTGAATGATTTTATTACATAATAATTTGAAATACTAAATGATTTAAATACTGATTTACTAATTTGACAAGAAGAAAGAAATGTTTAATTTGAATGATTGATAATATGGATTTTTAAATGAATTGATTTACCATATTAATTATTAATGAGACTACGAAAAGTATTGTTTATATTATGATTTGAATTGTTACTGTTTTATTTACTGAGATTTTTATTGAAATTATATTATAACATCATTTAAAATAAATTGTGTATACATTGATATTGATTTGAAATTGCATTGCATAAATTATCATATGTTTCATACCTATTTTATTATCAACCGATTACTCCCTATAGTCGCATCTAGGGACAAGAACACGTAAGATACTTCAAAGTATCTCCTATACTCTACCCAGTTACCTAGCCAACTATAGTATCCTTCCTATACTATTTCCTAGTGTACCATTAGGAAATAAATATTTTTATGCATTTTAATATTTATATTTAAGATGCCTTTTCCATAATTAGTAAAATAAATAATTTTTATTTAGCTGCATTTAATACGTGCTTTTATATGTGTTTCTTATTATACTTTCCCCAAAGCTCACCCCGTTACTCATCAACCCATATAGCCTATTAGTGTACGTGCCAACTGCTGTGACAGGTTAGTTGATGTAACATCCAAAATTATGAAATTCGGACTAACTTTTTTTCTTTTTAATTACTATCTTTCCCATTCAATTAGTCAGTATCAATCGGTTTGCATTCGGTGTCAGTGTAAGTTCATTTTACAATTTTCATTACAATTCATAAACATGCTTTAACTTAATATCACACTAGTTACATCCCATCACAAACACATCTACTATGCATTTATAAATCCGAATATAAATATAAAATTCTAGACATATACCTGTTCACTTGATACCTTAAACTTCTAGTGAATTCTTCAACTAACTCGAAGGCAGCGGATATCCTACACAGTGATGGGCTATCTGGGATGGTGAGTAAGGGGGTGAGCTTTGGGGAAAGCCCAATAAGAAACATATATAAAAGCGCGTATAAAATGTAGTTAAATAAAAATCACTTATTTTACTAATTAAGAGAAAAGCATATTAAATACAGGCTTAACATTTTATGCAACGCAATTTCAATTCATTAATCAATATAAAACAATTAATAATCCATGTGATGCTATTTCAAATCAATAATCTGTATAAAACATTTTATAATTTATGCGATGCACTTTTAAATCATTAATCAATGTATAAGCCATTTATGTAGGCGATGCTATAAAACAAATTTCAATATGCAACTTCGGTAACAGTTTTAAATGTCAATATAAGCAAGATTTTCATCTTATACAGTAAAGCTATTCATTTAAGTTTATCACCTTCGATCATTTAATTTCAATCATTTAATTTCAAACCTTTCTTTCTTTCTGTCAAATCAGTATTCAAATCATTCAGTATTCAAATCATTCGGTATTCAAATCGTTTAGAAATCAATTCATTCAGTATTCAAAGTATTTGGTATTTATTGTGAGGGCCCGAAGTACCTTATGAGTCATTCATCATCTCACTCAATTCGATATTCAAATCATTCAAATACAATTTAGTGGAGACAGTCACATCTAATAGAATCATGCATAAAACAATATCGGTATCCCCGAAGGGACGATCAGTAACGAATGGCCATCGTCGATCGATCACAGTTCGCACTGGTCAGGTGCTCGCTGTTTAAATCTGTGGGTTTGACCATAATAATCCCACAGCCGGTAATAATATGTTGGTAACCTACAGACTTGATCAAGATCTCATAGTCGGTAATAGTATGCATGATCACTAAGGAACGACCGTCTCAAAACATTTCCTTAAATCATATAATTCAATAGTGGAAATCATTTTGAATAGCAATTATCTTTAGTCAATCCAAATCATTTTCATATATCATAAAATTAACAATAGAAATCATTTAAATAGCACTTATCTTCAATCAGTTCAAAGTCATATAGAGTAATTATTGTAATTGAACAATAATGAAATTCATTTAAAAGTCAATGCAAAACTTTAATTACACAGTAACATATCTAAACATAAATGGTAAATCATGAGAAATTACATTTTATGTAATTTGAAACCTTTCATGTAAATCATTTCATGTAAACCAATTCATGTAATTCTATTCATATAAATCATTCCATATAAATCATTTCATGCAATTAAATTCATGTATATTGTTTCATGTAATTCGATTCATGTAAGGCAATATTTAAATTTGTAAGTATTTAAAATAAATTTCTATTTTCTTGTATACGAGAATTGAGTGCAAAAACGGTTACGATTTGGTTTTTTCGATAATTTTTCAATTGCAAGTAAAACATTTCTTACGCAACTCCTATACATGTTCCTTACCTCTATTGCTGTGCAGTATAAAAATCCGCTAGTACTATTTTCGCCTCTTTATTCCTCGTACTTCACACTGCACAATAATTCTAAATTATATTCAGAATTCTATATGATGATTCTAATAAGCATTTTATACATTTCTATTATCTACGTATTATTCCCAATAATTAATTTATTTTATTTCCCACTAAATATCAATATATAATTCTAACTAGATCAAAGTCTTTCTTTAATTTTCATGTCATTAATAGTTTCAATTTCTATTTAAAATTCCATATACAACTATAATAAATATTTCTATAAATTCCTATTTTTCATTTTATTAAATCCAATAATTAATCTATTTTATGTTCTATTAATTATCACAATATATTACAACTAAATTATATATATTTAATTCACTCATCAATATTATGAAATTTTCTTTAGCCTTACAATAAATCTTAATTCATTATCATCTTAATTTTATTATTATCATTTATTGTAAATTACATTATCTTAATTTTCTTTCTTTCTTTCTTTTCTGTTTTTCCTTTCTTTCTCTGTTTCTCGTTTCTTTTCTTTTCTGGTTATCTTTTCTTTTCTTTCCCGTTTTTCTGCTATTTTCTTTTCTGTTTTCTTCTACTACTACTGCCAGCAGCGTCAACCACCAGATTTTCATGATTTTATCCCTCATCCAACTCTAATTTTCATGAACTCATTTTACTCACTTAAGACTTTTCTCAATTAACTTCATTTCATCCACACATTATCACCATCATGCAATCACGCCACAACAACCAATACCCATCTCACGCCACTTTCTATTTTTCTGCACCATTCATCACGTTAGTTTTGCTGTTTTAACCAATTCATCACTCAAATCAAATTTCAATTCAATTCCTTTCATAGTTTACTATTAATTCAAACTCAACAATTAATAAAATTACAATAAATTCTTCATTTCTTTTTCACTAACCGATCCTGTTCTGCACCTCTTCACTTCAATTTGATTCAATTTAAAACTAAAATCATGTCATCCATGCCCAAGCAAGTAAATACTACAACTAGTAACAAGAAAAACGTCAGTCCATTACCTTACTGTAGCAACCGAACTGAACAGGGCATGACCATATCAGCTCTCACATCATCGATTCTGCTCTTAAAATTCCGAGTTTGAGTAGTCTTTGAAATAAGGGTTAGTGTTGATGAAGGAAGGTTAGGGACTTTAAGGGAGCAAATTGATGAAATCTCTAGACATGAGTAGAGAGGCGTGAGGAAGAAAAAGAGAAACACAGCAGCAGAAGGCAGCAGCAACTAAACAAGAAGGGAATCGGTTTTGGCTGGGTAAATACAGATTTTTAACTCCATTTAATAAATTTTTAACGTACAAAAATGTATTATTTGCCCATTAACTTATTTACCCCCTTTAAAATTCCATATTTACACTTTTACCATAAAATATCTTACTCTTCATAATTTTCAGATATTTGATTTTATTTAAATTAAACTTAATTTTTTTACTTATTTATTTATCTATTTCTTATTATTTATTAATATATATATATATATATACACACTTTAATACAAAATAACATATATTGTATGTATTTATATACTTATATTTGTATATATAATAATATATATACATACATATTTTTATTTATTTAAATTTTAAATTCCTTAAAACCCAATTTAAATTCTTAATTATCAAACCTCTAATTTATTAATGGATAAAATACCATAATCTCGAAATATTTCAATCCCCTAATATCATTGTTCTAGAGTCTCACTTCGATCTGGACAGAGAAAGCCCTGGTGGGACTCTCATCGAGTATCTCTCTGAACCTTATCGAATGGACCCTTTATTAAATATTTTAACAATTAATATTTTCTTTTCAAATTTCTACACTTTGTAAATTATATTGAATATGAGGAAATTGGGGTTATCATAGTTGAAGAAAATTCTTAGAAGTTTAAAATACCCAGTGACCAGGTATATGTAGAATTTTATATTTGTATTTAGACTAGTATATGCACAGCAGCGGTAGATAAATGTTGGGATGTAAATAGTGTAATGACTAATTAAAGAATGTATATGAATTTTGTGGAATGTAATTATATTGAACTGTTATAAACAGAATTATAAATATTATGTTATAGATTTTATTCTAATTCTATATTTATTATTTATGGATTAATTTATTTAATGGTATAAAGATTTAATTGAAATGAAAATTGTATATTGAACTAACATCGACACCGAACTCAAACAAATTGATACCAAATGATTGAATAAGAAAGATAGAAGTAAAAGGGAAAAAGTTAGTTCGAAATTTTATAATTACAGACGTTACAGCTTAGCCCTTCAAAAGCCTTTCTTTCTTTTTCCTCTTTTCCTCCCAATATTACCTCCAAAACGATTCAATACAAACAATTTTATTATTGCTATTGTTTCAATTTATTAATTTACTGATTCTCTTATTGCTCTGTTGTTAGTTGTGTATCTACCATTGGACTACTGCCTACTCATTCCAGTAGCTTTAATGTAATTTATTAAAATGCTTTAATCCACATTGATGTCCTTAAGTTGAAATTTTTTGTAACCTTTACTTTATAAATTATTCCAATTTATTTTTCTTCTAACTTAATACTGTTATAAAAATTTCAAAATAAAGTGAAAGAATTGATTGAAATGTTGTTTAATCAATGTACAAGTAAAACTAATGTTTGGTACAACTCCGGGTGAAGTAAAATCATGTTAAAATGATTTTTACTAAATTTATAGGCTAGTCAACTACCTTGCACAGTGAACTTTCTGTCCAAAAAATGCACTTGGGCAATTGGATGCCTTAGTAGGGTAGTCGGATGCCCCAAAAGGGTAGTCAACTGCCTATAGAGGGCAGTCAACTACCTATACAAAGTGCAGTATTGGCTTTTAATTTACTTTAGGGTAGTCAACTGCCCTACAAAGCAGTTGACTTCTCGCCTAGAGGTTGTATTCTATTTCAAAATTACACTAAGGCATTCGACTACCATTTTCGGGCATTCAACTGTTTTAGTATTAAAGTGAATACAAAGGCTAATTTTTTCCCTAAAGAGTTACAAACTCTTTTTTAAGTTATTCTTTCACTTTAAATGGTTAAGAAACATAACCATTGGCTTCCAAAAGTTCTGATCTTGTTAAACAATTGTGTTTGATAAATCAAACAACACAAATGAAAAATCATATCACTTGATTAAAAGATCACATCACTTGGAATTGTTCTCTATAAATAGAGATGTCAAGTTTAGACTTGGGATATACAGATACACTAATTAATTCTGAACACTTCTATCCTCTCTCAATTTCAAAGTAGAAAACAAGTCTCTTAGACATTATTTTACTGCAAAAGACTTTGGCTAAAACAAAATACTCTTGTATTTGTCAAAGGTGTATAGAGGTTTAATATTATTAGTGCAAGGTGATATTAAACAAGTTAGACTTCATTGTATCTTGAAACTATTTCAACAACCCTCTTTGCATACCATAATTGATGGAGGTGAAAAAGTTTTAAGGAAAGTAGCATTATAGTAGCACGCCTTGAAGTCTAATACTGCATTATTCGTGACTGTTCATGATCAGAGAATTCTAATTTCTAGATGTTTAAGATCAAGCTCAAGATTGTTTCATCTTCATCAAATCCTAGAAGGGACTTCATTCTCGTACAACAAATACAATCCTCAAGCTCAAATAAAAATCCAAATACTCTAAATTCATATATTTAATTTTACTTACCAAGTGTCAGAAGTTGCGATTATCACAGCTGGGTTTGATTCTGCTTTGTTTCTGCAACCCGTGATTTAGTTGCAAATAACTCGTGGCTGTTCAAAAATTGCAGCAAAGTGGAAGAGAAAGAAGCTAAAGTGTGTTGCATGGGCTTTCAAAGCTGTTGTTGGCAAGCTTGAGTTCGCTATCCAAAACAATTCTTTTGTTTAATGATTGCATGGTTTAATGTCCTATTACGTTAGTATTATATTAATTTAGTTTGGTTTACATTATAAGTTTGGGTTTCAATTGAGTGTAATTAAATATGTTTTTTAAGTACCGTTTGTTTAAGTTTTGAATTATTAATTTATAATTAATTTTTTTATGATTAGATATTAGTTTTAAAGTATTAATTCAGAAAGTTTAATGTTTATTTTTAAAAAAATTTGGCCATTTGAATAAAATTAGGATATAGACTTTTAGTATTTAGTAAAACTGTCATAACGTATTAAGTTTCGAGAAACCTAAAGCTAGACACAAAAACTATGGAGTCGCCACCAACCATTCTAACCTAGGTGTGATTGGTCACCTATTCAAACTAATGACAAGACTTAAAAGAACTCTCCTCATCTCAAGACGTCTAAAAGTACTACTCAAGCTTAGTCCTTTTAGAATTCCGGATAATTTGTATCTTTATTATTTTATTCTATTTTATTTCTAAATTAATTTTTATAATTCTTTATTTCTAATTTGATTATTTATTCTTTTAATTGCAATTAATTTCAATTGATTCTTATTTCAATTTTTAATAATAAATTTTAATTTTAAATATTGGAAATATCTTTTTAAATCTTCCATCAAACTGGTAAGACTTAAAAAGAACCTCCTTACCTCAAGACATCTAAAAGTACTACTCAAGCGCAATATCTTTAAAATTCCATCGTCGGAATAAATTCATATTTATTTTTAATAATTAATTAATATTGCCTATGAACATCTAATTCTTATTATTATTTGTACAACTTCCCTCCATCCATGTATACAATGCATTTTCCTTTCCTCCCTTATTCATAATATATAAAAAAATATTATCATTCTTTATAGTCGTATAAGTATTATAAACATGTGAATGCATGGTCATCAATCAAATAAATTAATAAATTTTATTGAGGCATGTGACCCATAAAATAAAACTCATTACAAATACATACTCATAAATATACACGTCATCTTCTACTATGGCGAACCCATGAATAAATGCATGAAATATTAAACACACAGCAAACACCATTACAAAAGCATAACCTACAAAGAATTTTATAATATAACATATATATTAAGAAGAAGGATTCACTTATACTTGTGTAAAGCTTTATAGTTTTACACACTTTTCTGACCTCTAGATTGAATTAAATGAACGGTTAAGATTAATACTCTTTATATGTAAAAATTTATTTTCTTTCCATTTTTACATTGTCAATATATTTTCTTTTCTTTTTTTACATTGTAAAAATATTTTTCTCTTATTATTGTTAATTATGATTCAATTTTTGTGAAAAGTTGATTAGAAATATATTCACGACTGTATCAAATTGATGAAGAAGAATAAGTCTTTATTTCTCTAGTAATTCTAGTATTCTAGTATAAAACAAAAAGCTTTAATATTCTAACATTAATTTGGTAAAGAGATTGTTCTTGTGGCTATGGGGGCCAGCCAAGTTCAACGATCGGATAATATCAATCATAAATGAAAAATTATAGTTTGATATGCTTTGCACATCATCTTATATCTGCTTTTTATTTCCTATTTTATGTTCTGCTGCAAAGTCTTTTAGAGAGTTCATCTTCCTGAAGCTTCCTTATTTCATCAATAAAATTTCTTGTTTATCAAAAAAGCACAAAGATGGGTGGCGGCGACTGTTGATGGAGATGAAAAGTAACGTGAAAAATAAAGTAGATAATCAAGATAATTTATAAAAAGAAAATTAAAAAATTAAAAAAAGAAAAGAGAATAAAAATAATTTTAACATTTAATTACATTTTGAAGTAAGAGAAAGATCTAATCTCAACCATAAATCTATTTTAATCTAATAATTTAAAAAAAAAGTAAAATTATCTAATTTTATACCGATATAACTTGATCTCTTCCCATATATTAATATAAAACTTTCAATCAATCACGTTAAGCAATGATGGAAGAATGGCTTAAATTAAATAAGCATTAAAAAGTGAAGTAATCTGTACATATCTTGCCTTCTTTACTCTTCTTATTTTCCTTTTTCTTCTTCCACGTTATTTACACCTTCAGATGTAAGTGGCTAAACCTGCAGTGGACAGCAAAGCACCGTTTCTTTGGCACCAATTAGCAGGTCACACTTCTCTGTTTTGGACAGCTTCTGCTTCAGTTTTGATTGCAAGCTTGCAACAATTCTCGGTCACGCTCTGTCTATTTGATTGTTCTCGGTTGCTGGCGTGCTTGGGGAGAGAACGATATAGCGGCCTAGCATAATCGAGTATGGCGTTGAGCAGCGGGGAGCAACAATGGAGGCGATGGAGGAGGTCAGCAGAGTAGTTAGGATCACTACTGCAAGGACGATGGGGGGCTCGACAATGGCGTGGGGTAGTGATGATGATGATGCCAGTGAAAGAGCTGTAAAATGGAGGAACGCAGCAAGTGGTGGTGAGCTCGCGATAACAGCGGCGATGAAGATGCAAGAGAGTGGTGAGGTGATGATGCAGCTCTTGGCTCGATTTGGGATAGTGCAGAGTCAATAGCTTGACGGCGGTGAAGATGAATATAGTGGCTATGTAATGGGGTCTAAAGTGCCAAGAATTTGGCGTCGAGGAACACTAAAGTCTCCCCCCTAAACCTAGCAGGCTCTACCCCTTTTTAAAATCGAAAATCCTCCCCCAATCACCGTGTAAGCTTCCTGTATTTATATATTTTTTTTGTCTTTTTCCATCTTTCTTTTAGAAAGAAAAATCTTAATTTTAATGTATTGATCCCAAGATTATGGGATCTTTATTTTATCATTTATTTTTGTTTGATCCCTTTTAACTTATTTCTTTTTTATTTTTTTTATTTTGGACAATGAATTTTCAAATTTAATTTCACCCAATTTATTTCCTTCCTTTTGTTGATTTATTCATTGATTTAATAGCTGATTATTCTTTGCTGATTATTCTTTTTCTTTTTAGGCAACAAATTTCTTTTATTTTTGGCAATAATATCAACATTGGTCAACTCTTGAAGGTGTGAATTTTGCATGTACTTCACATGAGATTTTCAAATTTGAAATTTTTAATTTTAGAGTTTGCATTGGATGCATGGGATTCCAACTTAAGATTTGACCAAAATTGACTTGTTTCTTTTTATCATTTTTTTATTTTTTATTTTTTATTTTTTGATTTTTTGATTTTTTTTAATTTAAAAAAATTATTTAGATAAAATTAAGTGTCTACAAAAACAATTTGCAAATTTAATTCTCGTGAGATCAACACTCATTTTGCTACTATATTACTTATTATGACTCGTACAATTACGGTACTTATCTTAAATTCTGTAACAAGTATACCATATACGCAGTCATCATGTAACTTGCTACGACTTTTTAGTCATTGCTAAAAACTTTAGTAACAATTACTTTAGTAGTGGTGGGATTAATTTTTTTTTTTATAGAATGCATGTCATAAATACTTTTATTTTTTCTTTAGTAAGGCTTGAAATTTTTATAAATTTATTATGCGGGAAACTTAAAAGTACAATGTTTTATTGTATTGAAAATTTATTATTTTAATCATATCTTAGAAATAAAGTCTCAAAACTTTATTATTAAATTTAATAAATAAGCTTGTAAGTGCACTAAATTTGATACATAAGAGTAATTATGGAAATTAATATTACATAAAGTGTTTGGATTATGACTTTCTTAAAATTTTAATCAACACTTCCTTATTATTATTATTATTATTATTATTATTATTATTATTATTATTGAAGATTAAGCTTTCATCTCATTTATGAATATAACTGATTATAGTATGCAACTAAAAAAAAAAAACATAGCAATGTCTGGACAATTCTCAACCCAGTACATATCTTCACCACAAGTGAGAGCACTTGTTGCAAGTACATGAGCCATTTGGTTGGCTACCCTTCTTGTATGTGAGGTTGTACATTCAACACTTCTTTGTCATATCAACGGTTGTAATATATTTTTGGTACACAAGGTTCAAACATTATGTTATCTTCCTAATGAGTAAATACTAAAATAAAATTATGATGAGACACCAAACGTCGCCTTAAGCTAAAACTTAATTAGCAGAAAAGTGGAAGAATTACATTTCTCGGAAGAATCTGACATAATATCCAATGCTTTGAAACAAACACCTGGCCACTTCAAAGAGCAGTAGAGCAGGCAAAAAAAGCAAGGGCGTCAATTTATGAACTCGATCTGATGTAATTAGAAAATGTGGTGGATCAGCCGGTGTTACTACCTGCTCAGCAGTAAACAGACAACAGATTAAAAGTGACAGCAGCAGTTCCACGAGCATGGTTATACCACGACTATTAGTGACAATTTGGAGGAGGCAAACTGTAAATAAGGATGTTGAAAGAAACACTAGAAAGTTGATTATGAAGAACATATTAAAAGAAGAGTTGTCCAAGACTGATTTGCCCCAGCGGGTTTGGGCGGTGGTAGCGTTGTTTGAGAAATCGTCGGCAGGCCAAACACCACCTGGCGGGTTCAGTATTGCTTGATAAGTGATAGTCAGAATCAGTGCTAACACTACTAGCAATGCATTGATCCTCTCAACCGACAAAATCCTGATTTTACCAATAAATTGCATTGATAATAATTCCAATATTGTTATCTTTGTCATTAACAACTCCTCGGATGTTAGTTCGCCGGAATCATTCCTCTCATATGATTTGGGCTCATCAGTAAGATTTAGATTAACGTTGAAACTCAACAATCCCTCACTGCGCAGAACTTTCTGACAGGTCTCTTTCTTGTGAGCTGCTACAGTCGGATCCGAGTTTAGCTGTAGAACTTCCAAAGCCGTATAACCAATCACGTTCTTCACCTTCTTATTGATCTTGCATTCTAATAATAACATGATCATCTGTTTAAGAATACATCAATCATAGCAACAATTGATCAACAAAAAATCATATATCTATAACCAAGAGAAATATCTTAAACCGAACGAGATTGTACCTCGGGATTAGATATTGAAGCAGCTATGTGCAACGCAGTGTTGCAAGCACCATCCTGCTTGTCCAGGAGGTGTTTTCTCGAAGTTTTGCAGTAGAGTTGCGTTCTCTTAAGCCACCGCGCAAGGATTCGAAGAGAGTCTAATCTGGCATATTTTGCCGCAATGTGTAAAGCAGTCTCATTTTTAATCGTCACATCCTCAATACATTCAGGGCAATCTTCCAGAAACTTAGCCAAAAGGTTAAGGTATCCTAGTAATACTGCGACATGCAAAGGAGTGTAGCCATCCTTCCCCTTGACGCGAACAAGTTCTTTATCAACTGCCAAGAGACGACTCACCAAGTCCGCATGCCCATTTGCCAAGGCAAGATGTACTGGGCTAGCCATGTTTTGGTTCAGCTTCCTAGCAAACGATGGCCTTAAGTACATGACCGCCATTGCAAAGTCAGCGTGGCCTTCAACTGCGGCTATGTGTAGTGGAGTATCAATAAACTCTGCCTTGTTAAACCCGTCAAAACATCTGGATGTTCCTGAATGCATTCATACAATGCATCAATATTTCCTGATTCAGCAGCCTTCTTCAACCTTTCCATGGCCAAAGGCCTCACTGACAAACGAAAATGGTTCCTGAAGAAAGGGTTGGTTTTTTCAAGAAAGAAACAATAATAAATAAACAATAATATGTTGGGCCTCAAACGACAAATACGCGGAAGCAATGTCAGAATAACAATACCCACAACAATCAACAGCAATATCTCAAGCCAATAACAATAATAAATCAAGCTACCAAGCCACAAATAATACGCAGGCAATAAAACGTAAATAAAACGACACCAAAGTTTAACGTGGAAAACTCTCCAGTGTAGAGAGAAAACCACAGGGCAAACCGAATAAAAATCCACTATGAGAAATAAGCAAATTACAAAGTTTCAATACCCTAGGCTTTTTTCCCAAAGCTCAGGGTTCCAACAATTGGCCTAAAAACGATAAAGTTTACCTCTTTGGATTCACCAAGATAATCTACCCAAAGAATACCCAATTGTTGTACAAGCTTATCTCTCCCCTTGCTCTCTCTATGGAACAAGAAAAATATCACAAAGCCTAAAGCTTACTTTTCCTCCTTTGTGTCGCCTCTCACCAAAATAGACTTCTCACTCTGTCTTAACAAATTGTTTATGCAACACTTTATATAGACAAAAAACAAATCCCTAACTAACTCCAAGTAGGACTCTAATAATTAATGTGGGCTGGACCCCACACATCTAACAATCTCCCCCTCCAGCCCCATTAGGAGGAGATCCATCACCACGACCTATCATTTAGAGTTCACCTTGGCCAAAGTGTTCATCCCGGCCAAGTCACTACACAACTCAAGTTTATCTCTGGGAAGTGTCTTCGTTAACATATCAGCTGTATTCTTATCTGTGTGAATCTTCTTCAACTGCATCTGTTGCTCATTAATCACTGAGCGCAACCAATGGTACCGAACATCAATGTGCTTTGTCCTGGCATGGTACATGGTGTTCTTACTCAAATCCAAAGCACTCTGGCTGTCACAGAATACCACATACTCTTTTTGACTTAACCCCAATTCAAGAAGAAATCTCTTCATCCAAAGCATTTCTTTGCCTGCTTCGGTTGCTGCAATATACTCAGCCTCTGTAGTAGACAAGGCAACACACTTTTGTAGTTTGGACTGCCAAGATACAGCTCCCCCTGCAAAAGTAAATATATACCCTGAAGTAGATTTCCTACCATCAAGATCACCTGCCATGTCTGCATCAGTAAACCCTTCAAGAACTGGTTCTGTAGTCCCAAAACTCAAACACATCTTAGAAGTACCTCTCAAATATCTGAAGATCCACTTCACCGCTTCCCAATGAGCCTTTCCTGGATTGGAAAGAAATCTGCTCACTACACCAACTGCATGAGTAATATCAGGTCGTGTGCAAACCATAAGATACATCAAAGAACCAACTGCAGAGGAGTAAGGAACAGTAGACATAGCATCCTTTTCTTCCTTAGTCACCGGACAAGACTTCTTACTCAAGTGAAAATGATTAGCAAGAGGCGTGCTAACTGACTTAGCATTCTGCATGTTGAATCTCTCTAGCACCTGTTCAACATACTTTTCCTATGACAACCACAGCTTTCCAGCTTTCCTATCACGAATGATATCCATACCCAAAATCTGCTTTGCTGGACCTAAATCCTTCATGTCAAAGGACTTAAATAATGCCTCTTTCAACCTGCAAATCATACGAGCATCTTGCCCTATAATCAGCATATCATCAACATATAATAAGAGAATAATGAAATCATTATCTGGGAATTTTCTCACATACACACAAGGATCTGCTACCGTTCTTTTATAGTTTTGGCTTACCATAAAAGAATCAAACTTCTTGTACCATTGCCTAGGAGCTTGCTTCAAGCCATACAAGCTTTTCTTCAATTTGCAAACCATGTGCTCCTTCCCTTTCACTTCAAAACCCTCTGGCTGATCCATATAAATCTCCTCTTGCAAATCACCATGCAAGAATGCAGTCTTCACATCAAGTTGCTCAAGCTCAAGATTCAAACTACCTACTAATCCCAATACCACTCGAATGGAGCTCATCTTCACAACAGGAGAAAAAATCTCATCAAAATCAATGCCTGGTTTTTGACCAAAGCCTTTTACCACCAATCGAGCTTTGTATCTCACTAGCTTGTCACCATCCTTTTTCAGCTTGAACACCCATTTGTTCTTCAATGGTCTTCTTCCTTTCGGAAGCTCAACAAGGTCATAAGTGCTATTTTTCTGCAATGAATCCATTTCCTCTTTCATTGCCTTTAACCAATACTCCCTATCTGAAGTGTCATGCACATCTTGGAAGCTTTCTGGCTCCCCGTCACTTGTGACCAAAATATATTCTGAACTAGGATACCTGGTAGATGGTCGATGCTCCCTAGTAGATCTTCTGACTTGAGACTCCACACTCCTCTGTATTGGGGCTGGCTCCCCCTGCTCAACACTCCCTGGTTGAGAGGGTTGCGCCTGCTCAAAACCCACTGCATCTGGCTGTGCAATGTCATTATCAGCATCTATCCCATCACCTACTGTGGCTGGCTCATCTGTATCCCCAAGTTCTACATCTTGTGTATTTCCACCATTTGTGGCACCTCTAAGTGGAATCCCTGCAGGTGTTGAGTCATCATACTCAACCGTAACCCGTGTAGTCTTTCCATTTTTCTCAAAGTCTGTGATGAACTCATTTTCATGGAAAACCACATCCCTGCTTCTAATTGTCTTTTTCTTCTCTGGATCCCATAGCCTGTAACCATATTCTTCATCACCATACCCAACAAACACACATAGAGTAGCCTTGCTATCTAGCTTTGACCTCTGCTCCTTTGGCACATGCACGAATGCTGCACAGCCAAAGACCTTCAAATGTGAGTATGAAGCTTTCTTCCCTGTCCATACCCTTTCAGGAATGTCAAAGCCCAATGGCACTGATGGTGATCTATTAAGCAAATAGCAGGCTGTATTAACTGCTTCACCCCAGAATGCTTTAGGCAATTTTGCCATCCTCAGCATGCATCTGACTCTCTCTATAATGGTGCGATTCATCCTTTCAGCAACACCATTAGTGTGGTGTCCCAGGTTCTGTCCTTTCATGCCTGATCCCATGCTTTGAACAGTAGGCTTTAAAGTCTTTTGATGTGTATTCACCACCATTATCTGTACGAATACACTTTAAGGATAATCCTGTCATCCTTTCCACCATGGCATGAAATTTCTGAAAATACTGCAATACCTGGCTTTTGTTTCTCAACATATACACCCAAGTTTTTCGTGAAGCATCATCAATAAAAGTAACAAAATATCTATTACCACCTGATGACTCTACTTCTATGGGACCACATACATCAGAATGAATTAACTCAAGTTTATTTTTCTTTCTTTTAGAAATCTTCCTAAAAGAAACTCTACGATGCTTACCAAATAAACAATAATCACATGAGTTAAGAGAAATACCTTTGGCTGAGGGAATGAGGGACTGCCTCGCCAAAATCTTTAACCCTTTCTCAGTCATGTGTGCCAGCCTCCTTTGCCACAAATTTGTTGAAGCATCATCCTCAACGGTATTTACCTGATTACCTGTCAACTTCATCCAAGTCTTGTACATAGTGCAACACAACTTTCCTTTTGCAACTATCAAAGACCCTTTGAGAAGCTTCCACCGCCCATTTTTCTGCTGACTCTCATATCCTTCCTTATCAAGGACATTCACTGCAAGCAAGTTCATCCTCAGATCTGGAATGTGTCTGACATCCCTCAAAGTCAATGTACAACCAGTGCTTGTTTGTACCACTATATCACCAATCCCAGCAATCCGCGACATACTCTTGTTTCCCATCTTGGTATAACGAAAATCACCTACTTTGTAGGTTGTAAATAATTCCTTATTGGGAACACAATGATATGACGCTCCAGTGTCAACTATCCACTCTATGCCAGAATCCCCTACATGATTACACTCACCATGTGTACAAACCAACGAAACCATTTCACTATCAGAATTCACCGTTGTAACATTTTCATCATCTGAGTTATTCTTACTTTTTTCATCTTTTTGCTCTTGCTTCAAGATCCTGCAGTTTCGCTTTATGTGACCAAGTTTGCCACAATGAAAGCACTTCACCCTATTTTTGGACTTATGTCTGTTCTTGGACTTACTACGACCTCTAGAATCCTGACCTTTGTCTTTAGTTCTGCCCCTGTTCTCTGTGACAAGAGCTTCATTCCCAGAGTTTGTCTCCTTTCGCCTTGCTTCTTCATTAAACATACTGTCTTTTTTACCATCTCCAAAGTCACCGTGCCGTTAGGAGCTGAATTAAGAACAGTCACAACTAGTGTCTCCCAGCTGTCTGGCAATGAGCCCAGAAGAAACAATGCTTTCATCTCATCATCCATTTGTAGTTTCATAGTGGTCATCCGATTGAACAGATCTTGAAAGTCACTCAAATGCTCAGAGATAGATCTTCCCTCCTTATACTGTAGAGTAGCAAGCTTCTTAACAAGCATAACTTTATTCAAGGCAGTCTTTCTCTCATATAGTGATGCTAATTTTTCCCAAACACGAGAAGCACTTGTCTCCTGCGCAACATGATGAAAAACACTAATGTCTACCCATCTTCTAATGGTTCCCAAAGTCTTCCTATCTAACTTTTTCCATTCATCATCTTTCATATCTGTTGGCTTACCAGAATCACCTAATACTGGCTCATACAGATCTTTGCAGTATAGATGATCTTCCATCATTGGCTTCCAAATTGAATAATTTGAAGCTGTCAATTTTATCATGGATCCTGTATCTCCTTCCATGATCCCAAAGCTCTAACCCGAGCTCTGATACCAGTTGTTGGGCCTCAAACGACAAATACGCGGAAGCAATGTCAGAATAACAATACCCACAACAATCAACAGCAATATCTCAAGCCAATAACAATAATAAATCAAGCTACCAAGCCACAAATAATACGCAGGCAATAAAACGTAAATAAAACGACACCAAAGTTTAACGTGGAAAACTCTCCAGTGTAGAGAGAAAACCACAGCACAGGCAAACCGAATAAAAATCCACTATGAGAAATAAGCAAATTACAAAGTTTCAATACCCTAGGCTTTTTTCCCAAAGCTCAGGGTTCCAACAATTGGCCTAAAAACGATAAAGTTTACCTCTTTGGATTCACCAAGATAATCTACCCAAAGAATACCCAATTGTTGTACAAGCTTATCTCTCCCCTTGCTCTCTCTATGGAACAAGAAAAATATCACAAAGCCTAAAGCTTACTTTTCCTCCTTTGTGTCGCCTCTCACCAAAATAGACTTCTCACTCTGTCTTAACAAATTGTTTATGCAACACTTTATATAGACAAAAAACAAATCCCTAACTAACTCCAAGTAGGACTCTAATAATTAATGTGGGCTGGACCCCACACATCTAACATAATAAAGGGTTCCTGAAGAGGTAGAAGTTAAAGAAAGAAACAAGTGATGAAAAAATGGGGAGTATGGCTATCACTTATAGCCATTTCTAGTTGCTTGAGGTTCTTTCATAGTTATTATGGCAATTACTACTTCATCTAAACCATTTACTAGTAGAAGACTTGGCACCAAGTAAACGGGAGAGAAAGGACAATGTGTATTAAACACGATGATAACATATTAATTGAATCAAGACTACCGTGTGGGTCACCGCAAAGCTCTCATTATGGGGCCCACACGAGACCTAGTTCTAACTTATTTTTTTCCGTCGAAGATTGAAGACTTTAAATATATATATATATATATTTATTAAATTATAATTTATAAAAATTTAGCTCTCATGCTCCAAAAAGCTTGTTATGACATTAAAAATGAAAAATTTATTTTCAGATGATTATTTTGTTTCCAAAATAGTGCTAACTAATTCATAAAAAAAAATTTATTAACAATTTATTCCTTAGTTGTTTCCTTGTTCCATCCAAACAAGATAATGATTTTTATTTTCTTAAAAAATTTCTTATATATGTGAAACAATAATAAATATAGCAATAATAAATAAATTAAGTGCATAAAATAAACTTTTTTTTTAAACAATGAGGTGTTCCATACCATATATGGTATGAGACTAATTTTCACTGCGTTATGTGATTGACACTAAATTAAAGAAATTTAATCAAATGAAGATGGGAATTCGAGACTTCTCATTATAAGTCATCATTACCCAAAAACTTAACAAAGATTTATATCTTTGAACCAATCTTTTGAATTAAATTAATTTATTATTTGAAGCATTTCTTTTACTGCCGATAGCCAAGATATAAATTTGAAGCATTGCTTTCTGTGTCCAAACAGCCTGGCCAGTTTCCACAAGCTTTGTTTAATTTCTCGAGCTCTGGACCCTTTTCTTTTGGTTTTAAAATAAATATTTAATAATAAAAAATAGGAGTGGGATTGTTTGGATTTAAACTTAAATATTATAATATATCATAATTCATTTTTAATTACTCGATTAAAATGTTGTTTTATTTGAAGATTTAGGGTTTGATTATTCTTTATTTAAGCACTCGTTTTTATATACATTCAGATGGAGTCTAATCGAATTTGTTTTTCAAATCATAAAACGCAAGTTTGCTTTGAATTTTTTATTGGTCTTTAATTTCTAAATTCAAACTTATGAATTGATTCACATGAATATAATATTTTAAAAACATTTAAAAAAATAAATAAATAAACTTGACATGATCATCATCCTATAATCTCATTTGTGGAGTTAAAAATTTTACTTATGTATATGGGATAATTATTCTCAAAAGATTAATATTCAATATACCGCTAATGGAGTTCTTTTAACTCTACAAATGAGGTTGGATGATAGCACCTATTTTTTAAAAATTAGATTAATATCTAATACACCATATTTGACTCCAAAAATGAAATTAGAATTATTACATGTCTTTTAAAATTATTAAAAAAATAAAAAAAATAAGTAAAATAGTACATGTGTAATCATTTTAATATTGCTTGTAGAGTCAAAAACCTTAACTGATGGTATATTGAATAATTATCCTTCAAAATATTAAAAATAAAAATAAATAAAATATGACATGTATCATCATACTACTCTCGTTTGTAGAATTAAAAAATTTCGCTGATGATGTATGAAAAAATTATCTTTAAGGATTAATATTTAATATACTGATATTGAATTTTTTTTGATTTCACATACGAAGTTAAGATGATGATACCTATCTTTTAAAAATATAAAAAAATAAAAATAAATAAAATATTATATGTATTATTATCTTAATTCCGTTTGTAAAATTATAAAATTTTAATAAAGATGTATTAGATATTTATCTTTCATGGATCAAATCCACTCAAAAATTAACGGCGTTTAATGCTTGATAGTATCGCGCAGGTAGACAAGCTATTGTATCAGATGATGACATCACCTACCGTTACGCCTATGACATCACTAACTCTTATCTCTCACTTATCACATGAACTTGATTAGATCAGAAAATGTTCAATACATACAATGGCGTAGGTAACCATTAATTTCGGTCAGTTCAACCATGTTTCAAGTTCGGTCGTAGTTTGATATCGAATTAATTGAGATTTAAAATAGCTTTTAGATATAAGAAGATTTCGACTAAATAAAAAAGGTATATAAAATTTATACTCCAGTACATAAGTATGTAAAAATAAAATTTTTTTATACATAATCTATAAATAAAATTTATTATAATAAAAATGTCATCAAAATTTAAATAAAAAAGAAATAATGTATTAATATTATTTTACAATTGTTTAAGATAAGTTATCATATTCTGAAATCGTTGTATAATTACTTCATTATCAACAATTTCAAATATATCTTTTTTAATATATGTAATCAAACAATCATTCATCAAACTTTTTTCATTCAGTTTTGCAATTGATTTTTAACTATATTCATGGCTAAAAAGCTCTTTCAACACTTGTAATCGCAACCAACAATATCAAAGCTAATTTAATTAGTTAAAAAAAATAGTGGTTACACAATATCTTTTTTGTATGTATGTGCTTTATATGTTATTTTGATCATTAAGATGATAACTCCGTGATTCTTCTACAAAGTTCTAATCTGTAAGAAGAGTTTTAAATTGATTTTAATACGAGCTAGTTTTGAGCATTGTTTATTAGTTTCTTGAGTATAATGTGGATGCTTCAATGTTGATTATCTTTTGAAATACCTCTCCATTAACTAAAGAGAAAACAAAAAAGGAAAAATTCTTAATAAAAGTTAAAAGCAACATGATTGTAACAATATATATATATATATATATATATATATATTTGGGATAATTATTTATACACCGTCAATAGATTTTTTTGACTCTACAAACAGAGTTAGGATGATAACACATACTTCATTTTTTTTCTTAATATTTTTTAAAAGATATGTGTAATCATCCTATTCTCGCTTGTGTAGTCAAAAAATTCTACTGACGGTGTATAGAATAATTATATATATATGAACTTTGAATAATTAACATTATCAAAATAAAAAGACTAACTTTATATATATTATTATATGTTTTTCAAAAACTAATTCCTTACTAACAAAATTATTAATTACCAAATCAATAATAAAAATATAATTTTGCACAACTTTTTATCTCAATTTATACAGTATTCTAATCAATATTCAATTATTTTTACAACACTCATAAATATTTAACATTTAATATCAAATATAAATTAAGAGAAAACAAAATAAAAATAATGATAAAAGTATTTAATATTCTAACTTGTTATTCAAGTAATTAGTACGTGAAAATAAAATTTAAAATTAGGGTTTGAAGAAAATTATATGTACCTCAACTATTAATTCTTTCTTCTACTTTAATCTTGGATACAAATACTCAAGAAAGTAAATTTTAAGATTCATTTTACTATGTAATTTGATCTTTAAAACTATTCTCATTTAAATCGCTTTTAACTTTCATGTATTTTGTTCCTTTCTTTTCTGTTTTTTATGTTGAAAGTGATTATAAGAGATAATATAAGGTTTCTTTAGTTTTCTACATTTTTATACACTTTAAATTATATTTTTTTATTATTTTTTTACTTTTGTAAGTTGTATATTGACCTTAATATCTAATATTGAGTGGGATCAATTTTAATATTTTGAGAACACAAATTTATTCAATTAAAGTGAATATGAGACTTACCGAACCCTAATTTATCGTCGAAATGAAAATTTTCAATTTCAGGTCTAGTAAGTCAAACAATCGTATAGGCAAGCTTGTGGGTCCCATGGAAGAGTACACCCATCCAGATATGTCCGAATCATCATATATTGATGATATTTTGTCTTAGATCAGCCAATTTCTGTCATTTGAAATTATTTGAGTTCAATTACAATTCATCTTGAAATACGTGAAATAAATTGAAAATAATAGTTTTATCCATAGATCGCTCGATCAAATAGTCAAAACCAAGATTGTGGATTGACTTTAGGGGTCTAATTGAGTAATGTCAAAGCCTTAATTAGTCTTGTCAGACTCGGATTGAAAAATTTTACGATAGGGCCGAAAAAGTTCAAAAAAGTCAAAAATTGAGCCAAGATCGAGAAATGGTCAAAATGGCTTGTCAACCCTTGGAATTTTCTACAAATTTTGTCTTACATGCATGAGACATGCATGTAAATATGAAATATCTCACTTAACCACTATTTATTAGCCAATTAGAAGTTAAACAAAAGAAATTAAGGAAATTAGAAAAGTTAAGTGATAATATCAAACTTTAGCTTAATCCTCACTAGCTGTTGGCTTAACCTAAGTCATCCTTGCTAAAATAAGCCTTTTAATGCTTTAAGAAACACCTACCCACATGGATTTCATGTCAAAACCGAAAGTAGAGAAAGAAAAGAAGAAAAAGAAAGAAAATCATGAGAAAATGAAGAAACCATAAGCACCCTTGCAAAACGGTGACCTTTTCACCCTTTCCCATTTGATTCAGCTCTTACTTTCTTCTAAAAAGTTATTCCCTTACATGTCTTCTACAACATATCGAAAATTGGTGGCCTAATTCCTCATGAATCGATGAGGATCTAAAGATAAGTAACTTTCACTCAAGGTAAGATCTTGGTGACTATGCTTTGATTTAACTTCCCAATTTAATATATGATATTTAGGATTGATATGGAGTATTTTTATGTTTTTAGATTGAAGCAAAAATCTCCATAGGTCATAGTTCAAGATTCAGCCATATGGAATTCATGGGTAAAGTTTTATTTAAGTTGTGATTTTAAGATATGTTGGTTAATTTATGATGCTAAGATGATATATGGTGTTGAAGTGGATTGAAGATGCATAAATCATGCACCTATAGTGTTCGACCATAAGGGCTTCTATGTGAAACCATGTGTAATTCATGGCGATTTTGTGATATATTGTGTGATTCATGTAAATAAGAATGAATTTAATAATAATGTGTATTAAAAGTAATGATATAGCAATTATATGCCTCGGCCTAGGTGAAGGGCAATATGGTAAAATTTTCATTTTAGTGTAATCTCAATGTTATGTGAGTGTTAAGTAAGTGTCAATATGATAGGTGAAATTGGATGATCAGAAAGTGGGAAATGATGGCTTTTGGCACCTTGATACTATTGTAACATAAATTCAAGTTAGCTTAAAGTGTGGTGTCTAAGTGGCATTAGCGAGTGTAAATGTGATATGAAGTGATAACTAAGTAAATGGTGGCTTATTGTATAGATTGGAACCCTTCGAGGGTGGAAACGAGTAAAGTTACTGAGTGTAAAGGAAAATGAATAAACATGGAAATTAGGCAAGTTAACTATACAAGATGCATGTTAGCATCATACAATGTAAGTATATATGATAAGTTATTGATTTAAATGTTATTGAACCATATATATAAATCATGTGCCAATACTGCTTATTAGGGCACAGTAGCCCAATTGTGTTGCATGTGAATTATATATGTATACAAAGATGACATGTGATGTGATTGTGGATATGAACTTGTGTAGGTGTTTTAAATTTGCAGTTGGGTAATACTATACAGTAACCTGAACCTAATGACTAGAAATTTAGAAGCAAAAGTATAAACGTGAAAGTCTATGATAGTGAACTATGCTAGGATCACATATTGCAATCTCGAGCATAGCATGACAATGACATGATTTTAAAGCTTGCACTGGTTTGTGCTTGCATAAAAGTTTTAAAATTTTACTTGTAACATGTTTTGAAATTTATTGAATATACGAATACGTTGAATATCTACGTGTTTTTGAATAAAGCATATATTTTCTTTATATTTATGTTGTTACCGAATTTCAAAACATGATTGTTAAGTGTTTTATAGATTCTTAAATGCTTAACTCAAGCTTTGGATTCTTATAAGACGTGTTTTGAAATGATTGCTAAAACCTACGGAGCTAATTGCTACGTCATGTGAGTCATCTCTAAAGCCTATGGGCTAAGTGCTACATAGTGTGAGTCACTTCCAAAGTCTGTAGAAGTTTCAAAACATATCTAAGAACTATTTTACAACTATGTTTTGAAGTATACTGAACATATGACTATTTTGAGTCTATAGGAGTTTTCGAATAAAACATATCTTACTTTTGTATCCATTATGTTATCATACTTCAAAACATATAAAGATAGTATTTTCCAGTATTTAAGGGCACCCCATATCAATTACAAGTATTCTTGGATCGTGGGAGCCACCTCTAGAATCCTAAAGTACTTATGTGTTACATGGATACCTTTCAGATTGTGAAAGTCACCTCTAGAATCCTAAAGGACCTAAGTGCTACATGAGTTCCTCCTTTGACCAATAAAGCAATATGGAAATAGCCTGAGTATCATATGCTCTTATATGGGCACTACAAAGCATGTTGACAACTAGTCATGACAAGTTTTAGTCTAGCTGATCACTGGGCCTGGATATGATGAGGATCTAAGGCTATGAGTGTAACGAGGCTCACTAAATGGCTACAGTGGGAGAGATATGAATTTCTGGCCATAAGCAACAACCTAGTTTTCAGAGTACGATAAGTTTTATTGAATAGCCACAATTAGATATGAGATAAGTCTATATTGGTTAGTTGTAGGGGAATTGCCTATTTGATTTGACAAGTTACAAGTATTTGTTTTATAAGAATACGAGTATAAGTGTACGAGTGTCTATTTTGATGAGTAAAGTTAAAAGTATTTGTTTTATAAATATATGAAAGGTTTTACGAGTACATGACATAAATTTATAAGTAAATGAAATGTTTTAAAAGTACATAACATGAAGTTATAAGTCTATGAAATGTTTATAAGTATCTAAACATGAAGTTATAAGTATATAGAATGTTTTACAAGTACATGACATGAAATTATAACTATATGGAATGTTTTACAAGTACATGACATAAAGTTATAAATATATAAAATGTTTTATGAGTAGATGACACCAGTTTATAAGCATGTGAATTGTTTATGAATATATAACACAAGTTAATAAAACTATTGTTGTTTATAAGATAGGACTATTAGTGTGATGTCAAGTTCAATGGGATAATGATGTATTTCAAAATACCTTTCATACTCTACCTCGAATGACCTTGATAGTTTCGTCGAGTTTTAATGTTTGTACAGTTAGAAAAGTTTATGCAAATTAAAAAACAAGAAAATTATAAGTTACTGATTTTAACAAGTTAGAAATGAAGTTTACCGTAGTTGTATGCATGTAGAACATTATACAATATGTTACTATCCTTTGCACTTGTATGGTTACTTACTAGGCTTTTTAGCTTGCTCCCCCATTGTTTCTGTAGAATTCTAGAGGAGGATTTCCCTCCTCCTTTACTGAGAGATAATCTCCCTGATTTTTTGGAGAGATAACTCTCCAGTATTTATCCTTTTTCTAGTAGATATTCTCCTTAATCTTTAGGAGAATATCCCTGCAGCAATTTAGTTTCTGTTTTTGAATAACCTAACTGTTTGAGGCATGTCTCTTCAGCTATTTATATCCTACAAATAAGGCTGTATTTTTATAAAGTAATATAGTAAAAAATACCAAATTGTTCTTTTATTTTGTACATGGCATCAGAGCAAGATCTAGGCCGTTTCTTCTCTTAAAAATCTTGAAATCAGCCATACCAGCCATGCCCAAATACCTAAGATCAGCCATGACTAATGGCACAGAAAGTGTCACCTCTGAAACTGTGCCAAATCCTGAACCTATTGACTGGAAACCTCTTTCTTCACAAGACAGAGATAGCAGGGGAAATGTTGCACACAAAGGTAACTTCCTAACAACTCTTAATGCTAGATGGGGAAATATACAATCTTGGATTGTGGACTCAGGGGCATCCAATCATATGACTGGAGATGCCACAATATTTCATAAATATACAACTTGTCATGATAATACCACAGTACGAATTGCAGATGGAACATACTCTAAGGTGGCTAGTATAGGTTCGGTTGTGATATCTAAAGACATAGTACTTGATTTAGTTTTGTTTGTTCCAAATTTAGATAGCAATCTTCTGTCTATAAGCAAATTAACCAAGGATCTCAATTGTGTTGGTAAGTTTCTTCCAAATATGTGTGAATTTCAAGTTTTGGACTTAGGGAAGACGATTGGCAATGCTAGGATGTGTGCGGATCTCTATCTTCTGAGAATTGATATACCCGAAAAGACAGCCCAAAAGATTTCTTGTGTAGCTTCTAAGGATAGTGTCATAATGTTATGGCACTATCAATTAGGACATCCAAACTCTGTGAACCTAAGAAAACTTTTTCCCTCTTTATTCAATAATCATGAAAAGTTCTTTCAGTGTGAAGTTTGCTAGCTATTGAAACATACCCGTAATTCCTATCCAAATCAGTCCTATAAGCCTTCTCACCCTTTCTCAATGATACATAGTGACATTTGGGGACCGTCTAGGATAAATAACATCACAGGTTCTAGATGGTTTGTCACCTTTATCGATGATCACACACGAATCACCTGGCTCTTTTTTATGAAAGAAAAATCTGAAGTGGGACAAATATTTCAGAATTTCAACAATATGATACAAACACAATTCCAGGCAAAAATTCAAGTTCTTAAAACAGACAATGGAAGGGAATATTTCCATTCAAAACTTGGCTCATACCTACTAGAGCAAGGCATCATACATCAAAGTTCATGTGTTGACACTCCTCAGCAAAATGGAGTGGCTAAACGAAAGAATAGGCACATCCTGGAAGTTGCCGAATCCTTGATGATGACAACACATGTTCCAAAACAGTTTTGGGGAGAGGCAATTCTCACAGCCACCTGTCTCATTAACCGGATGCCATCTCGTTTGTTAAACTTCCAGACACCATGCAACAAACTCTTAACCACCTATCCTAACACTCGTCTTCTATCCAACATTCCTGACAAAGTTTTTGGTTGAACAGCATTTGTCCACATCCATCAACAACGTCGTAGTAAGTTAGACCCAAGAGCCATAAAATGTATCTTTCTTAGTTACTCCCCACACCAAAAGGGCTACAAATGCTATTTCCCTTGTCGTAACGTGTCAGGTCCTAGAACCTAACCCGTTAGACTTAAATTCAATGAGTCGCCATCAACCATTCAAACCTAATGTGATTGGTCAATTATTATTGTCTAAAGATAAGGCATGGTCTATGTTCAAAGATTTTTAGTCTCAAGAGTATGGTTAATGTGGGGAAGGATTAGCACCCCCACAACGCCCATCCTAAGATAGTACCAACTAGCTTTAGGTTATCTTTATAATTTACCTTGGGTTCACATTAATTTCGATATACTTATATATTGAAAATTTTCTAAGATTTTTCCATCGATTTGTGATATGCGCTGACAATGAGAAAGCGTGGATTGGAATTTGAAGGGAGCTAAAACACAACAGGACAGAAGCAAAGATGATGAATGTCACCTTCTGGAACCTAGACCCGAAGCCTAAAGAGACTCGAACCCAAAGGTATTGGACCTTGACCCTATGAATATGAATTCGAGAACCTAAGGTATAGCAATGGTGGATGGTGAAAAAGGAGGCGCCACAAGGAAGAAGACCTTGATAAACCTAGTTGAGAGGGAACTCAAGAGGAAGGCAGACTCAAATTCTGAAATTCCAAAACTGATCTCTATCAATAGCGTTTACAAGGTATTTATAATAATACCTAGCACTTAAGCCCATAAACAAGTGGGCTGGAATTAACACCAAACAGAAAATAAGACTAAACCCAAATTCATGCCTAAACCTAGTTACATAAAATAAATAGTCCAAGACATAATAGACTCAAATGTGGGCTATTCAAACACTTAACCCATCTTATTGTTAAGCTAAAATAAGACAGTAAACCATGCTCATGTCGTTTGGGCTTCCAAGCAAGTATAGATGTCTTGGGACTCTTCATGGAAGTTTCCTTGATACTTTAATGAGGCCAAAGCTTGTTGCATTAATGAGGCCAAGGCTTGTTGCGTCTTCTTGGCTCGAGCTCAAGTAATTGGACCTCCTTGGATGACCAATGGATCCTTAGCATCACGAACATCACGAGCAAGTGGATCTCCATCATTCCCCCTCTCCTCAAAAGGATCTGTCCTCAAATCGCATATACCTTCATCAAAAGAAAAGGGAGAAAGATCATAAACATTAAAAGTAGCAGATACACCATACTCACCAGGAAGATTCAATCGGTAGGCATTATCGTTGATCTTCTCAATGACTTGGAATGGTCTATCTCCTCGGGGATGCAACTTAGTTCGTCGCTGAACAGGGAACCTCTCTTTTCTCATATGTACCCAAACTCAAGCACCAGGCTCAAAGACTACTTTCTTACGATGCTTATTTGCTTGGGTGGTATACTGCTTCGTCTTCTTTTCAATAGCTTGACGCACTCTCTCATGGAGTTGCTTCACAAACTTAGCCTTTTGTTCTCCATCCAAGTTACTCTGCTCAGCACTAGGTAATGGCAACAAATCCAAAGGAGTAAGAGGATTGAAGCCATAAACAACTTCGAATGGAGAGCAACTCGTAGTGGAGTGGACACTGTGGTTATTTGCAAACTCCACATGTGGCAAGCAATCTTCCCAATTCTTCAAACTCTTCTGTATAATGGACCTCAATAATGTAGATAGGGTTCGATTGACTACCTTAGTTTGTCCATCAGTCTGGGGGTGACAAGTGGTGGAGAATAACAATTTAGTTCCCAACTTTCCCCATAACGTCTTCCAAAAGTAACTAAGGAACTTGACATCTCGATCGGAAACAATGGTCCTCAGTACACTATGTAGACGTACTATCTCTTTGAAGAAAAGGTCAGCAACGTTGCTCGCGTCATCCGTCTTGTGGCAAGTGATGAAATGAGCCATTTTAGAGAACCTGTCGACCACAACAAAAATAGAATCTCTACTTTGTTTTGTTCGAGGCAATCCCAAAACAAAATCTATAGAGATATCAGTCCACGGAGTAGTAGGAATGGGTAAAGAAGTGTATAAACCATGATTATGAACTCTAGATTTAGCATGCCTACATGAAATGCATTTATCACATAACCTCTCTACATCTCTCCCATATTAGGCCAAAAGAAATGTTCTTGCAAAACATCTAGAGTTTTCCTAACTCCAAAGTGGCCCATTAATCCTCCACTATGGGCTTCTCTAACTAACAGCTCGCGCAACGAACTCCTAAGCACACATAATTTATTTCCTCTAAATAAGAACCCATCGTGCCTAAAGAACTTGCCAAAGCCAGATGTAGCACATGCCTCATAAACATTACCAAAATCAACATCATCAGCATACTGTTCTTTGATATACTCAAATCCTAAAAGTTTAGCATCAAGAGTAGTGATAAGAGTATACCTACGAGATAACGCATCAGCTACGACATTCTCTTTACCTTGTTTGTACTTGATCACGTACGGGAACGTCTCAATGAACTCTATCCACTTGGCATGATGCTTATTCAGCATACTCTGTCTTTTCAGATGCTTCAAGGACTCGTGATCAGTGTGGATGACAAATTCTGGGCCACAAGTAATGTTGCCAAGTCTCCAAGGCCCTCACTAACGCGTACATCTCCTTGTCATATGTGGGATAGTTAAGTGCTGCTCCACTTAACTTCTCACTAAAGAAAGCAATTGGGTGTTTTTCCTGCATAAGCACAGCTCCAACACCTACACCTAAGGCATCGCACTCAATCTCAAAAGTTTTAGTAAAGTCAGGCAGAGATAACAAAGGAGCAGAACAAAGTTAAGCAAATTAAAAGCATGCTCTTGTGCGGGACCCCAATGAAATGCAACATTCTTTTTGACCACTTCGGTCAAAGGTGCAACTATAGTGCTAAAATCTCTAACGAATCGATGATAGAAACTAGCTAAACCATGGAAATTACGCACCTCAGAAACAGACTTAGGTACAAGCCAATCTTTAATTTCCTTTACCTTCTCATTATCAACAAAAATGCCATGTGAAGAAACTACATACCCAAGGAAAACAATCTTATCAGTGCAGAATAACATTTCTTAGAATTGGCATACAAACTTTCATTCCTCAAAACAGTAAGAACATTCCTAAGATGCTCAACATGCTTATGCAGACTCTTACTGTAGATCAAAATGTCATCAAAATAGACAACCACATACTTACCAATGAAATCACGTAAAACATGGTTCATTAAGTGCATGAATGTAATGGATGCATTAGTCAAGCCAAAAGGCATAACTAACCACTCGTAGAGACCATGTTTAGTCTTGAATGCGGTTTTCCATTCATCACCTTCTTTCATACGAATTTGGTAATATCCGCTCTTTAAATCAATTTTAGAAAACATGCATGCACCATGCAACTCATCAAGCATGTCATCTAGCCTAGGAATAAGATAGCGGTACTTTTACAGTGATTTTGTTGACGGCTCGGTAGTCAACGCACATCCTCCACGTCCCATCTTTTTTAGGCACAAGCAGTATTGTGAGACCCGATTTTATAATACTGTACACCATATTTTCGTAAATCATTGATAGTGAAAATAAATTAATTAGTGAAATTAAATAAATATCAAATTTGAATTTCCACTTACAAATTGGAATAATTGGAGTTATAATTTATAATATGGTGTATAAGAGGTGAAATAAATATTTCATGATGAAGTGGAGGTATAGAAAGAAATAAAGAAAATAAATCTGAAATTTATATATGAAAGTGATATTTCCATAGTATAATATGTAAAAATGTGAATTATAAGAGAGGGAAATTTTATTTGTTGGACATATGTTAAATTATCATTGGAGGGAACACACCAAAAAATGAGAGAATTTAACTCAAAAACTGATCAGGAAAATTGGCAGCATGTGCGTCACTTCTTCTTTGTCTTTATGATGCACGGTTGAAAATTGTCCAAAGGAAATGAAATGCAACATAAAGGAAGTGAAATGTGAAAGCTAACATGTAATTAATTTTGACGGAAGAATACATCAAAAGCAAGTAAAACAAGTCAAAGAAACGTGCAGCTCACTTCATTACCGTCAATCCCTTGCTGCAGTTTTGTTTCTTTTTGTTTTAATGCTCAATAAAGAAAAGGAGATGATGAAAAGGAAGAGAAGAGAAAAGACAAGAGAAATATTGTATTTGGAAATATGATAAATTGCTATTGGATGAAGCTTGCAAAAAGGTGATGGACATGGTCAAAATTGACCAGCATAGTGGCTTTCACGCCACTCATTTGCTGCTGTCTTGATTTCTCGGCTAAATCCACTTAAAGGAGTGTGAACTGAAATATTTATTGTATAAAATGCCACATAATTGATACTTAAAAGAAGAGAAGTGCAATATTTAACATGAATTAATTTTTATTGGATAGAGTCTTCAAAAAAAAAGAAAAATAAGTCAATAACGTGTAAGCAAAATGCACTCCAGCAGATTTCTTTTGCTGCATTTTTTCTTCAGCAATTAATACTGAATATGTAATAAAATGATGAAGAAAAGAGATAAGGAAGAAAGGTGGCAACTTCCTAATGGTCATTTTGGATAAATAAGAGAATAAAGAAAACTAAACTTCAGCGATTTCATCTTTTCTCACCGACTTTCCTCTGCTGGTTACGAGAATCAGTTTGGCTTTTAGTTTGGGCTCTGTTTTAGCTTCCGTTCTTCCAAAGGAAAATTAGCATGATCATATATCTTTGATAGCTAACCCCTTAACTTTCACCATCAACCTTTCCTCCATCAATTGAATAGCCAAGGAAGCCAAGAAGAGGGGCTGAACGTGAGACAGAAAAGTATTCTGTTTTAGAAGTAAATTTCGATCAAGGTGAGTTTTTACAAGTCTATGGTTTTCTTGATATTACATGATGAAGTTCTATAATTCTTAGCATGAGAAGCATGATCCTAGCATTAATTTAGTTAAGCTTTATTAGATCATGGAATTGGCACAAGATGAGGAAAGAAAAGAAACAAAGTGTTAAGTGTAGATTACAATTCTGCTGGAAGAACTGTCCTGTCTAAGCCAAATTGAAAAATTCGGTTTGGGGGTTTTAGAAAGAAATAAATTCTGGAAAAATTATATCAGATAGCCTCATGAGCTAGGAAAAATTAAGTTTTGGAATTACCTAATTTGGAGTTGTATATCCTGAGATATAGGCAGCTGAACACAGGGCACTTAGTGCAGTAGGCGAGATGCTCTATGGAAATTTTGAAAAATTGTAGAAAATAGCACAGTTTGAATTTGGCTGCAAGGTTTATGTTTCTGGAAATATAAATGAGTCTAGAATAATATGGTTTTGAGTTTTCAGAATTTGGACAAACCTATCTTGAGATATGACTCAATTTTTACATAAAGGTCAGTAGACAATCTGCCAGAATGCATCTGGAAACAGGGTAATTTTGAGGAATTATTAAAAATAATTCCGAAATTTTAAAATCATGAAACTCACTATTCTAAATAGGGAATTGGATTATGATTCATATGGGCTTTGATTCATAATTTTTGGATATCACTATAATCAGAAATATAATTTTTAATGCACCAAGGTCAGGAAATTATCCTGACATATGGGTCAGAATTGGGCTGAACTTTGAAAAATTGTGAGGAACAATATGGAATGAACTAGGAAATGGTCTTTATACTTCTAGATAGGGAAGTAAGTCAGATTACATATATAATTGACGGTGCATTAATTGGAATGCAATATTTTCTGTTATGAATAGAAGGGCGTTGATAGGTCGGAAGTTTTTATAAAGAATAATTCTACCATAATGGGTAGGATTTCAAAGCATGCTTAGTGTATATGTAAATTTCGAAATTGTTTCGGAAATTGAACTTGTACGACTTATCTTCTGCAGCTCCAAAGCTAAATCCATGAAATGGGAAAGGAAATGAATAACGACCTAATCATTGGTTCAAGGTCACAAAGTGTACGGTTTGAATGAAATGACACCGTACAGGTAAGGGGGGAGTGTGTGAGTTGTAGTGATATAATGAATTGCATGTTTTCTTGAGTTAAATGTTATGAGCATATCGAATACAAGAATTGATTTGAAAACATGCAAAATCTGTGGTTGAAAAGCTGGTTTATATACTGTGACTGTGTGCAGGAGGTTAGGAATCCGCAGCTGCTATGCTGTCGGAAATTTTTCAAAAATATTCTAAAATATTCCAAAATATTTTAGAAGCGTGAAATGATTCAAACGGAAAATTTTGAATATAATTTCCACCAATTTTCCATAAATTGGAAATTTTGAGAAAGTTATGAGAAATTAAATATTCATGTTTTATATTTTTATTAAAGTAAGAAATTGATTTGTTTTATATGATATTAAATATTCAAATTGAATATTTATTTACTTTTTCACTTGATACATGAATATTTACTGATGGATTTACTGTATGTGAAAATGGGGAATAAAATACCTTTTTGGAAAATAATTTTTTTTAATAAATGATTTAATTCATTTGATTTCCTTAAAGGTATTTTTATGAGAAAATGAATGATTTTATACCTTTATGGAATTAAGTGATGATTTAATTTATTTTATAAATTCCATAAAGGTGAGGATATATACATGTGGGCCTTATGGATAATTGTGAAATATTTCAAATTACTGTGTTTAAAATCCATAAAGGCTATGGTACGGTTTTTATACTGTTTTGAGACTTAGGCCCCGAGTTTCATGCATCATACTATTACTGTTACTGTCATGTAGCTGATTGACCCGCCAGTCATCAGCGTCCCGGATGTCACCTGGCAAGTGTACACCGAGGACACCCTATAGATCATGGCCATAGATCTCACTGTATACTGTTACTGTGTCCCTTCGGGGATGATTACTGTGTCCCTTAGTGGCCGATGATAGCATGATTTAATTGTAGGGTGATGCCTAGTCTCAACTTACTGATTACTGAAGGGATTTATTGAATCTTGTTTTACTGTACTGCACTGTGGATTACTGTTTACTGAACTGTATCGTACCGAAATACTGTTTTACTGAATTGTACTGAATTGGTAGCTACTGATTACTATTTACTGAACTGAAAGTTACTGATTACTGTTTGCTGAACTAGTAGCTACTGATTACTGTTTAGTGAACTAAAATCTACTGATTACTGATTACTGATTACTGAACTGTTATCCAATGATTTGGATATTTACAAGCTACTATATGAAAAGACTGTTTACCGTAACTACTGTTTTACCACTGTACTGTCATGTGTTTTGAACTATTACTGAAATGGTGGAAATTAAAGGATTTATTCCATTTAGATTTATGGAAAAATAAATATTTTCCAGCATATAGATTTCATTATATCAAGCAGCATACAACTCCTTTACTGAGCATGTGGTTTGCTCACCCCTTACTTCCAAACTTTTCAGATTTATCACGAGGATTATTTGATGGCTCCTCAGATAAATATAGCTGCGAGTAGCCCACTGAGAAAGAGCATTGAAATTTAAAGGTACAGTCACTTCTCTTATATATTCAGACACTTGTATACAGTACTACATAATTGTAAAATAGAAACAGGGGATGTAAAGTATAAGGAATATTGTAAAATTACATATTCCGAATTTTATCAAGAAATAAATGTCCATTATTTATTATTGTTACTATTGAAGTGTAAAGGCATCACAGACAGCCCAACAGGTAAAAATGTGTAAAATACTAGTAAATATTGTGTAAAAATGTACACTCAGACTGTTACAAGTACGGGCACGACGCATGAACTCATGCTCTCTCTCACATAACCTTTCCTCATGAGCTCCTTAACTTCCCTTTGAAGCTCCTTCGTCTCCTCGGGATTACTTCTGTAGGCTGGACGATTAGGAATGGCAGCTCCGGGGACAAGGTCAATCATGTGCTCGATCCCACGAATCAGTTGTAATCCATTTGGGATCTCCTCAGGGAATACATCCTCAAACTCCTACAACAATGAGACAACATCAGTAGGCAAAATATCATGGAATTCAGCATCAATGAAACAAGAATCTTTAAATAAGAGTAAAAGGATAGGAGACTTAGCAAGAAATGTAGTCTTCACATCTCGGGTTTTGGCATAGCAGCTCCTGTTTTGCTTTCCTTGTTTTCCTTCTTTTCGTTAGCTTGCTTTTTTTGCTCGTCATGTTGCTCCTTTAGCCTTAATTGGTCTTCATAAATCTCCTTGGGGTAAGGGGAGCAAGAGTGATCTTCTTGCCATCCATAGTCAAGGAGTAACAGTTAGTGTAACCGTCATGGATGACTCTCTGATCATACTGCCACGGTCTACCCAGCAATAGGTGGCTAGCTTGCATGGGCACCACGTCACACAACACCTTATCCTGATACCTTCCAATACGAAGAGGAACCAAGACTTGCTTCACCACGTTCACTTCAACACAGTCATTAATCCACTGTAACTTATATAGGTAGTGATGCTTGGTAGTGGGCAACTTTAACTTATCAACAAGGTATGTGCTAGCAACATTAGTACAGCTCCCACCATCAATAATTACAGTGCATACCTTGTCAGTAATATGGCACCTCATATGGAAGATGTTCTCGCGCTGTGCCTCATCTTCAAACTTCACATGGTATTAAGAGCACGCCTGGCAACAAGTCCTTCACCATGAGCAGCATACTCAACAACTTCTTCTTCTTCAACATCTTCTAACGCGGGCATCTCATCTTCAACACCGACTTCAGAATCTTCACTCTCAACATCTCCATTCCCATGCATGATCATCACTCTACGATTGGGACACTGTGAGGCAACATGTCCACGACCTAACACTTGAAACACTTAATGTCACGTGTCCTGCCCTGGGATGCTTGAGCAGGTTCAGTCTTAGGCTTTTGAGGGCCCTCAGGCTTGGGCTTAGCAAAGCTCTCTGACTTAGGCGTAGACACAAGCTTATTATCCCTACGAAAGGTGTTAGATTTCCAAACAGGAACTGAACTAGGAGTGAAACGGGACGTACCTTTCCTTTGGAGTTGCCTTTCCACTTTGATGGCCACATGCAGGATCTCCTCTAAATCCATGTAATGCTACAACTCTACTACATTGGCAATCTCACAGTTTAAGCCTTAGAGAAAACGAGCCATAGTAGCTTCTGCATCCTCCTGGATATTGGCTCAGATCATGGTTATTTCCATCTCTTTGTAGTAATCCTCAACACTCTTTGAGCCTTGGCTAAGACCTTGGAGTTTCTGGTATAGCTTTCTGTAGTAATGAGTAGGAACAAATCTCTTCCTCAAGATGCGCTTCATCTCATCCCATGTAGACACTGGAGGATCTCCATATATTCTTCTACTAGTGACTAACTGATCCCACCAAACCATAGCATACTCTGTGAACTCAACTGCTGCAAGTTTGACCTTCTTTTCCTCAGAGTAGTGGTGGCAGTCAAATACCATTTCAATCTTCCTTTCCCACTCCAAATATGCCTCAGGATCATTCTTGCCTTGGAAAGAAGGAATCTTCAATTTTATACTGTCAAGGTTTCCATCCATCTTCTCCTTGCCTCTATCACGGGCTCTAACAACTTGATCTCTATCTCTATACCCATGGTACCTTCTATGATGTCTATCTACCTCAGACTCTTCTTTCGAGTCATACCCAACATTATCATCATACTCTTCATTGGCAACAACCTTACTTTTTAGACTGGAAGTATCACCTTGTTGGATCCTCGCAAACCGAGCTTCATGTTGGCCCAACTTATCATGAATGTCATTGAATTTCACGTCCATCCATTAGAACTGTTGTTGCATTGCTTGAAGCATGAGTTCAATCTTTTTAAAGTTTGACTTATCACCTTCAGAAGACATCTTTAACAAGTGATATCCTCACGTGTTTACACTTAATCACTCAAGACGGAACACTCACACTCGTGTTTCACTCAAGTAATTTGGCTTTTCTCTACTAATGTTACTCACACACTCATGCCTTTTTCCCTTACTCTACCTCAACTCTATAGGTTCACAATCAATTAAAGATTCAACCTCGAAGAATCAACTAATTCACCAAGCATTTTCACCAAGTATTTTCTTTTCTTTTTTTTTTCACAAAAAGGTGCGGCTAGGGTAACTCAAAGAAAGAAAGAGAAAAAAAAATCACTAGAATAACAAAAATAAAAAATGGCCTAAAACTATAGGAAGATGATGGAATTTGACCAAGATAGGGTAGGGCCCGTAAAGCCCACGGGTTCGTTTTATTTCGTCGTTTTCTTTAAAACGGGTACTCGCATGCCTCCTAACTCAACCAAATTTTTCTGTTTGAACAGTACCGTAAATTTTTTTTCTTTTTGTTTTTTTTCTTTTTTTTTATTGTTAATTTTTTTAATCTAATTTTGCAGTTTCCTTGAAAAGAGTAGGGGTGCGGTTAGGGTTGATATAAGTGGCTGAAGAAGTGCGACTAGGGTTGTGATTAGAGGGGTGAGGCTAGGGTTGTGTAGAAGTGCGGCCAGGGTTGTGATGGGAGGAGTTTTGGTATGGCTAAGAGATTGACTTGGAATAAAACTCAGAGTTTAACTCAAACACAACAACTAAGGGACTGAATTTGCACCAGATTTTAGAATCCAACTCAAACACAATAACTAAGGTGGCAGAATTTTCCAAGGATTCTACCAAAAGTAAGTGACGCACCAACAAGCCAAAAATCGAAACCTGAGCTCTGATGCCAACTGATATGCGCGGATAATGAGAAAAAGTGGATTGGAATTTGAAGGGGGCTGAAACACAATAGGACAGAAGCAAAGATGATAAACGTCACCTTCTGGAACCTAAACCCGAAGCCTAAAGAGACTCGAACCCAAAGGTATTGGACCTTAACCCTACGAATATGAATTAGAGAACCTAAGGTATAGCAATTGTGGATGGTGAAAAAGGAGGCGCCACAAGGAAGAAGACCTTGATAAACCTAGTTAAGAAGGAACGCAAGAGGAAGGCACACTCAAATTCTGAAATTCCAAAACCGATCTTTATAAATAGCGTTTACAAGGTATTTATAATAATACCTAGCACTTAAGCCCATAAACAAGTGGGCTGGAATTAACACCAAATAAAAAATAAGACTAAACCCAAATTCATGCCTAAACTTAGTTACATAAAATAAATAGTCCAAGACATAATAGACTCAAATGTGGGCTATTCAAACACTTAACCCATCTTATTGTTAAGCTAAAATAAGACTGTAAACCATGCTCATGTCGTTTGGGCTTCCAAGCAAGTATAGATGTCCTGGAACTCTTCATGGAAGCTTCCTTGACGCTTCAATGAGGCCAGAGCTTGTTGCATTAATGAGGCCAAGGCTTGTTGCATTAATGAGGCCAAGGCTTGTTGCGTCTTCTTGGCTCGAGCTCGGGTAATTGGACCTCGTTGGATGACTAATGGATCCTTAGCATCACGAACATCACGAGCAAGTGGATCTCCATCAATTTGTCTCCAATCTTAGAAATTCCCCTCACCTCAAGATCTTTAAGGAATCTCAATTGACTTTCTTGAACTGCATTGTTGGATAAATTTTAATATTTTATCAGATTCCTATTTCTCCTAATTTTGTTTCTAATTTTTGACTCCATATACATTTTATAAATTTCTTAGATTTTCTAATTTAATCTTTTTTTATATTCTTATTTATCTTATTTTTAAGAAATAAACATGAATTATGTTTTATTGAAAATTCACTTATAAGCGTCCCATCAATTTGGCTTGGCCCAAAAGGAACCTTCTCACTTAGAAATTTCCAAGGAATCTCAATTGACTTTCTTGAAATTTCATCATCAGCATAACTCATATTTATTCTTTTTCATTTATCTTATAATTCTATTTATTATTTACATACTTTATCTTATCTTATTTTATTTATTTATCTTTATTTGTTTACTTGTCTTTATTTGCTCAATTTTTTTTATCTATATCTAATCCATCTATCTTATCTTACTTTTTTTTATTTATCATAAATAAATATGAATTAGATAAAAAAAAAATCTTTCAAAAGTATTCCATCAATTTGGCTCAACTCATGAAAGATTTTTTCACCTAGAAATTTTTAAAGAGTCTCAATTGACTTTCTTAAAGTTTCATCCTCGGTATAATTCATATTTACCTTTCATAATTACTTAATCTTTTATTTACTAAGTCTTTTCATTATTTATCCTAACCTTTAAATTATCAAATGTGATTAATTAGCAAATTTTAACTTATTATACTTCCGAATTACCAAATCATGAAATTATCCAATTATTTATCCAACTATTAAATTATTAAATCAAGTTATTTAATTCAATACTCTTATTATTCAATCAAATAAATCATATTTATTATTAAATTAATCAATTAGTTAGTTAGTGGAATCATACCTGGATAATATCTCACTTTCTTTTCTCTCTTAATTTCTTTACTAATTTTTCGTTCTTTCCTCCCTTCTTACACATTCACATATACGGAAAACTAGTAACCTTTACATTATGCATTTTCGAGTAAAATCCAACAACATATCATTTCAGAATGAAAACCTATTGCAACCAGTTTCAAAAATCCGCAACCATACAAAGCAATTTAAATCCACAATTTCACACTACACAAGATTCGAATATAAAACTTGTAGTACTCTATAAAACTTCATACTTATAACTCAACAATTTATCCCTTGCAAAATAGAATCATGTAACTCAAAGTATTCACTCAAAATCTACTTTAATAAATCTTTCAATGTTCGCAACCTTACTTCTTTTACAATGGTTACAACATATGTTTCTTCAACCATAATAAGCGATATTCTCCATTAGCAACACCCAACGAAACTCATATTTTTTTTTAATCAAAATTATAATCACAATTTAATCCCAATGGCCATTAAAAGTCCTTTGCACTCCAAATACAACATAATGATCGCACCTCAAACTAATAGCATAAGATTGTAACTTGCATCGTTAAGGAATTACTTTCCAATTTCAAAAAATACACCAAGATGAGTGAAATTCCTCCTTTACACTTATGCTATTACTACCACTACAATATTGCAGTCAAAACCCATTAAGACAATTCTCGAACCTTAATATCATAATCGTATTTCCAAAAAGACGTGAATAACCATTCTTACCATCAAGCTAGGTACTACTCATATACAAACCATACTAATATTATCAAAATCTTCATTTGCATCATAATTTCAATTCGACCATGAGTACAATCTAAAAACAACATCAATTAAGATAAAATTCTCAAATATCAATATCGGAAGTACTCCAAAATTTCAAATACCAATTATGGTCAACTTCAAGACTTCTTACTCATTTTCATAAAGTATAATTTGTTTAATGATCAAAGGTTCATTAAATATCCATCACAAACTCCAAAATTTTCATAAATCGAATACCTAGTCTCTAGTCCATAATATTGTCAAAGATTAAGGTTATTCTCGCCAATTCTCATTAAGCGTACAATATCATAAAGTATCATACTTATCAAAATCTCACCAATGTCACCTATTTATAGACATATCATCTTATAAGAACTCTACTATTTCCTGCTTCAACTCTTGGAGGGTACGCTCACAGGCGTCATTCCACTCATACTTTACATCCTTGCGCGTGAAGCGCATTAGAGGAGTAGTTAATCTAAAAAATCCCTCAACGAATCTTTGATAATATCCGATCAAACCAAAATAGCCCATATATTTAAGATTTCCAAATGTGTTAACCCGTAAATCCATGCATGATCAAAACCAAATGATTCTAAAAGCTCAAGGCTTATGTTAAATATGTCCATATGTTACATCAAGGCATGTGTCGTAATATTTAAGGCTCACAACTGTGTAAATGATTTCAATATGTAATTAAACATATTCCTCACATACCATTCTCTCATGGCTATCTAAACTCATCTAAACATATACAAGCATGATTGAATGTTCTTAGTTCTGCACTTTGCATGTTCAGGCTACGTGCACTAAAGATGTCTTAATTTCAAAGTAATGTATAAATGCGGCCTAGGTGTGATCATTAGTCATTTTCATATCCACATAACCTATTATGCCTTTGTTAATATCATTTCAAATCCACTTTAAGTCTTCTATCTGAAGGAAGTTACGATAACTCATCCAAGAACACATCACAAGAGTCCCTTACTACAGGGATCTCATGGATCTCGAAACAACTCTTTTCTATGTCTTCTCACTTTTTAAAGAATATCTATACAGAACAAACATATTTAGCACCATTCTCAACAGACATGTACAACATATATTCAGACAAGTACAGTACTTAGTGGATGTAACCAATTCTTGACCTATCGACATTATGTACATCAGACCAACATTGCTCTGATACCAACTTTTGTAACGACCCTTTATACCAAAATTATGAACCAAATTTTTCATTTTCCTACTTACATTGTTGGGCTGTACATAATGCATCAATTTCTACTCTTAAACAAAATTTAAATTAGCTAGATAATATCCTTCAATATCTGGTCCTAGTTCAAATATTTTTAAGTAAGCATGCATTCATAACTTAACAAAATATACTACTATCCAAGATGCATGCATCGTCACAAAACATAGATATATCATGTAGTTCTTTTAGCTACATCCCCATATTCTAAAAGTACTGAAATTGCAAGTCTGAATATAAATCAAATAACTATACACAATTTACCTCCAAGGTGATACCAAAAACCTCGAAGGACGTGATAGCTCCCCGTGTATACACTCCTACTACAAGTAATCTAGAAGGTAAAGAAGGGGGGTGAGCTTTTTGGAAAGCCCAATAAGAAATATATATGAGAAATTGATACCAAATTTTTATATGCAAATTTCCAAAATATTTACTAAAGCTCAAATATCATATTTCATACTATTCGGAAAATCAAATCATGCATATGCAATGCGTCAGAAAAAATTTCATTTAATCTGAAACTTAAACAACTAAATTCTGAGCATCATTCGAAATATGCGTGCTTATCACATTCCGTTTCAATACGGATCATCAAATCAAATTCTCATTTGTTTCAGAATCAACATATCATATATTCGGAAATCATATAAGAAGATAAGCACGAAAAATTATATACATACTAAGCTAGAGACATATTAGCGACTAATGAATAATCATGCAGTTCAGATATTCCCGTAAGGGAAAGTGCAAGTCGGAGAGACTTATGGCCATAGTCCGAAGGGGTCCGCAGTGATCACTGATCAGGTGTCGTCTGGGCCCGCTGTGGACTGGATCAAGGTCACACAGTATCAAAAAATAAATATCTATTGTGGACTGGATCAAGGTCACACAATAGCCCGAACGGATACCTACTGAGGACTGGATCAAGGTCACACAGTAGTCAAAAAATATTGCAATGACTTAGCTAGTCATGTCTCAAAACATTTTATACATATCTCTTTCAAAATCTGAAATAGTATTTTTTTGAGCTTCGGAAAGGTTCATAACAAAAGTCATATACATTTATTTCAAAGACATATAAGGCATGCATATTCATAATATCTTCAACACAATAACATAGGTTGATAATTTCCTTAAGATAAGTATCTCAGTTGAAAGTTTTATAAACAAATCAAGGTCGTAAGACTTAACTGTTTTCAAAATAACTATGCCGGATAATTGGTCATTTTCAAATGATTGCTTAAAATTAAGCTTAAATCATAAAACATTATTTTCATAAAAATTTTGGCAGCATAACAGCTTATATTTTCTTAAAACCTCCTGCAAGAAAATACATTTTATATATTCACAAGGCAATTGATTTTAAATGGCATTCGGTACCTCTTACGTTCTAATATATATCTCTTACCTCAATATGTAACACAAATGTTGTTATGGCACCTTTATCCTTCTTGATTTCCTTCCCCCTTAGCCTTTAATTTAATGTATTTTGGTTCTCTACCTTTGTAAGAGAAATCCCTTCTACATCAAGGCATAAAATCAATTAAATTTATATTATGAAATTACCTTAATGTAGTTTATATATATATATATATGTATCTATGTCTTATGTGCCTTACCATGTTTATTCTCTCTTGGTTGGCAATTAGTCTTTTGCCTTCTTAAATTTCCATTCTCCACATAATCCTACATCAAAGACCATATGTATGTATGTTTAGTTTTATAGCTACTAACATATTGTTTCCTCATAGAATCCTCATTTGAACTTCTTAATATATATATATATATATATATACACACACATATATATACATATATTAAGCTTTATAATCATTAACATACTTTTTCCTTATTAAATCCTCATTTGAACTTCTTACCTTACATATATATCTATCTATATATATATATATATTTCACCACCATTCTAAAACCTTTTTGCTTCTTTTATAATCTTAAGTAATTAAATCCAAAGACATTAAATATACTTACTCTTGTTTTTTCCTTTCTTTCTTTGTTCAGCTTCCAAGTAAAATGAAGCAGTCCAAATGAGGAGAAATCTGTCATGGATTAACCTAGTTAAATCACCATCCTTTTCCTAAATAAATACCTTAGTTTAACCTTAAACAAACCTCAACATTAGCTTCCTTACCTCATAGTCAAACCCTTATTTGCCTTGGTCAACTTCCATGAAAGCAAAACAACTCCAAATAAAAAAATCATCCATGTTTTGCAGCTCCCTTTTCAAGTAAATATGGTAGCCAAAAGAAAGATGCTTCCATGTGAATAAAAATTTCCAAAGCAGCCAATATCCACGTTTTTCAGCTCCTTTTCCCTTTGCTTTGATGAACACTCTTGTTTCCTTTCCCTTCCTTCACTCTCGATTCCCTCTCCTCCTACTGTATTAATAATTCAGCCCTCGTTTTGCTCTCTTTTCGCCCCCTTGATCAGCCCCATTCTACCGAAATCTTGAAGCCATTTTCCTTCTTGTATTTTCTCCCCTGACCAATGGCTAATCTAGTAACCACCAAATGTAACCAATGTGCTTCTTTTTTCCTTTCTTTCTGCCACTAACCAACCATCTTTTCTGCACCTCATTTCAGTGGTTCGACCAACCCTCCATTTCTTCTTTAAGCTTTGATTTTCACACTTGCACCATTTCCTTCCACGATGTTCTGTTTTCAGCTCTTGCTTGGCAGCCAACACTTCACTTTTTCTTCAGTTTGTGGCTCCCGAAACCAAGATTCATTCTTTTCCTGGCTGTCGATGCAAGATGGGGGTGTAATGGCAACTAGATCATGAGGTGTAGTCTTCAGTTTCAGCAGAAAAAGAAGAGAACAGCAGTAAAATGAATGTCATGATGATGATGATGATAATCGGTGGTGAATGGAGTTGCAATGGCCAGATGGAAAGTAGTAAGAGTTAGTGGGATTGGTTTTTGTGAGGCTTCTTCAAGAAGCCATTCCTTTATAATATATTTTATTTCCACTATAATATTATTATATATTTATTCATTTACTATTACTTTATTTTAATTATTTAGCACAAATATAGTTATAACTAATTTAATTTATTTCATAAATATAAATTTGCCTTCTAGCTATATTATTTAACCTATCAAAATAGAAAAATTACAACTATTACAACTGTGAAATCAATATCCAAACAATTGATCATACAAAAGTAATACAAATCAAGAAATAAAATTAATTATCATGCAAACAAGTTAAATTATACGCACACACATACCCTAAATTAATTCAAGCTTTATCATGAGAATTTAAATTAACATGCAAATTAGGTAACATTTTATATTAATCATCATGCAAACAAATCACTAATATACAATACATCAAATTATATATGTAATCAACTCAAATTAATTATCATGCAAATTTCCATCAGTTAAATATCCCAAAATTCTAATTTATTATATCCCATTAAATATGAATCATCAAGTTGTTAATTTATCAAATTATTTAATTATACAATCATCTAATTATTTAAATTGTCTTTTTACTATTAAACTATCAAGTCAAGTTATTAAATTAAATCTCATACAAAAATTATTAGATTACTTAAATTAATTATCATGCAAATAGACCTATTAAACTTATGAAATATCAATTAATTAAACATTGAAAGAACCTGACAAGGGAAAAAAGTTAGCCTTCTCCTCTGTTGTAGCCGTAACAATCAACTATGGCTACAGCTGATGGATGAAACGAAGTGCAACAAATGAAGGCAATGATGATGAACAAGGAAGGAGCGGGTCAAAAACACAACAAGGAGCAATGGTGTGGACAAGCTTGGTAGAGCGATAGCAGCAGAGCGAAACGAATGCGACAGTACAAGGGGCTAGTGACGATGAGCAGTGCAGGACAAGGCAAGAGTGGTGCGCAATAAAGATGGGGAATAAGTGAGGTAAATTGAATGGGTAGAGCTAGGTGAAGATGATGATGGTGTTGGTGTAATCGGGCAAAGTTAGACTAAGGTATTTTGCAACGAGAATGATAATATGGTTTAAAGAAGCGTGATTCTTCCCCAAATCATGAGCTTTAATCCCTTTTTATAGCCACAAATTTGTCCTAATACAACTGTACTTATTCTAATAATTATCTCCTATTTTTAATATTTTATCTATTTAATTCTTATGTTAATCTTAATCTAACTCTATCAAATTTAATATTAATCTAAATAATTATCCTAAAAAATCTAATTATCCTATCCTAAAATTAATTTTATTTTATTTTCTTATCTTTTTTTTATTATTCCTCAATCTTATTTTAATTCTAATTTCCTAATTAATGTTAATTCTAAATCTAAAAATTCTAATTTAATTCTAGCCTAATTCTAAATTATTAAATTCAATTAAAATACAATGTCACCTAACCCAATTAATTAATTTTTACAAATTAAGATCCTGGACAAAATAGGGTGTCTACACCACTGCCACAAAGAAATTTTATAACTCCATGGATGTCACTTTCTTTGAAGATCAACCATATTATCCCAAATCTGACATTCAGGGGGAGAACCCAATCACCAAGAAATATCATCTTTGGGATAGAACTGAGTTTCTTGAACCTGAGCAGTCCTCATCCTTTCTTTTTCCAACACTAGTTCCCAACTTGGTTGAGCCACACCTTGAGCTAAACACCACACCACAACCTGATTCTTCAAGTAACCTAGACCTTAACCTTACTACACAAATGAAAGGAAAAGAATTACTTGTCTATTCCAGGAAACAGTGTAACATCCCAAATCTACAGTAAATCAGATATTTTACTCTTATTCACACATTTTTACCAGTTGGGCTGTCTGTGACGCTTAACAATCCGTTAATCACTTTAGTAATCATTAGTACTCTTATTCATCGTACTAATATGGAAATATGAATTGTTACATTATTTCCTTAAGATATATATACATTCCCTTCTATTTAAAGTAGTACTATACAAATTCGCTGAATATATAAAAGAAAATAATATACCTTCGATATCGAATATCTGCTGACTCTAGCAGTCGATAACTCTGGAAAGTAAACCTTTTAATCCAAATCAATAACCTGTGGAGTGGAAATGAGGGGGTGAGCGACAACGTGCTTAGTAAAGGAGTTGTATGCTACTTTATAAAATAAAAACTATAAATACTATATACCACAAAAATGTTTATTTTCCCTAGCAGCACACCAAGTAGAAAAACAGTGAATATAGTGAACAGTCTTTAATATTTAAATTATTGGCTAAACACTTTACAATATAGTGTAGTAAACAGTAAATAGAATTCAGTAAATCCTTTCAGTAAATAGAAATCAGCAAGGTAAGACTAGGCATCACCCTTCAAATAAATCATGCTATCATCGTTCCCCCAGGAACACAAGTCATCCGCTTTGTGGTGCACCCGTAGGCCATCGCCCCTCACAACTTTCTCGGAGTGTGCCCTTAGGCCAAAAATCCAATTCGCATCCCCACTGGGACACGGCTAGATCTATGGCACTAATCAGCCGCGTGAATAGTAATGCATGAAACTCGGAGCATAAAGTCTCAAAACCAATTTATATCTCATAAAGAACCTTTAAGGAATATTTCACACATTTCATCATTTCTTTAAAATGATCGTTTTCCAAAAAGGTATTATATTTTCTGTTTACAAAATACAGTAAAAACAGCCCGTAATCTCACCATTTTTTTTGTGAGAAAAACACAAGTTATGTGATAACCGCTAATTTTCTGAAATTAATATTAAATATTTGTAAATTTAATATTAAAATAAATAGAGAAGTTAAGTAAATAAATGAATTTAATTACGAAATAGGGAATATCGTTAAAATTTTCGAAATTGATGAAAAGATGAAATTGAGGAAATTTAATTTGGATAAATGGAAATCCAAATTAAATAAGAAATGAAAAGGAAAATTTAATTGGAAATAAGAAATGGAGGAAATTTAATTTGGATAAATGAAAATCCAAATTAAATAAGAAAACGAGAAAAGAATATGAAATATATTTATATAATTATACATTATATAAATGTATTTTTACACAAATACATATGTATATAAATATGATATTTTATGTATATATATAAGTATATACATATATAAGAAAAGTAAATATTATTTTTATCAAAATTTGTATCTATATATTGTAATACAATATATATCTATAATTATATATATGAAAAATATATATTAATTCAAATTCAAATTTATATATATTGTGTATAAAATATATATTTGTTATTATATTATGTTTATATATATTATATAAGTATCATATAGTATATTATACAAAAAAAAAAGGTTAAAACAGAAATGGGATCGGGACCCCGTTTCTGTCGATAGCAGTGGAGAAGCCGACCCCGTCGGGGCCACCGGAGGAGAAAGAGAGAGAAGGGAGGCCGTTGCCGGTCGCAGAGGGAGTGAAGGAAGCTGCCAGCGACGGGGGGAAAGGAAAAGAAGAGAAGAGAAAAACGGCGGAAGCCGAGAGAAAAGAGAAAGGAAAAAGGAAAAGAGGGAAACGACGGTGCCGGCCGATCCAGGCACCCCCACTACATCCCCGACCTCAGCGGAGGTAAGAGGAAGTGATGAGGACTGCCAACGGTGAAGGAAAACAGCGGAGGAGGGAAGAAACAGAAGAGAAAAGAGACGAAACCACAGTCCTAGATCCGGCGCCGGCGCCATCGCCGTCGCTAGGAGGAAAGGGAGACCAAAAACAGCTTCTCCGTGACCTCAGGCAGCTGTGGAGGAGCTGAACCGGCGGCGATGCCAACGGGATGAAGCTGAACCAATGGAGGAAGGATGAACGGAGGAAGAGAGAAACCAAACCTTCCGTCACCAGATCTGCCGCCATGTCGTCGATCTGGGGTGAACGAAGACCACCAGCAGGTTCACCTTGACGCCGGCCAACTGATGGGCCACCGAACCGCCGGAGAACCGGCTACCAGAGAAGAACCGGCAATGAGGGGAGGCGACCGATCTGACCAGAAAAGAGAAGGAAAAGAAAAAGGAAAAGAAAAAGAAAGAAAAGAAAGAAAGAAAAGAAAAGAGGAAAAGAGAAAGAAGAAGGAAATTCTGGAATTCGAAAATTTCAGAAATTACGGGAAATCTCGGGAAACTCGAAAACTCATAAATGACGAAAATTCGGTAAGAATTTCGGAAAATGAATTTCGAGTAATTTAATAAATTATTTGAAAAAATTCTAAATTTTAGAATTTTAATTCTAGACAATTCTCCTCGATGACCGAGACGATGGGATCGGGAGAGGTAAATACGGGCGCGACGTAAGGAGGCGGTCATTGACCCGGAAAAGGTAAGGGATGCATGTGTAGTACTGTAAGGATATTCAGTCTGCATGTTTTTAATTATGAAATATTTTATGAAAATATTGTGAAGATTCTTTGGTTGGAAATTTGTGATGATGTACTGGCTGAAATTATAAACTGTATTTTCCGTGCAGGAGGCTAGCCAATCAGTAGCCGTTATACTGCCGAAAAATTATCGAAAATTGTCGAAAATTTTTAGAAAATTTCATAAAATCATATTAATGATTTTATTTCACGAAAATCGATATTAAATCACAGAAAATGAGAAAATTATTATTTTTCATAAAACATGAATATAATGAGATTGAATTTTAAAATATTCATTTTTTCGAGAATGGTGATAATGAAATCACCAAAAATTCTCTTGACATATATATTGCACGAAATACGAAATAGAAAATGAAAAGAAATAAAGTGAATATTTTTATAAATATTCACTAAATGATTTTTAACCTTTATGGTTTTAAATTATGAAATTATATATTTTTATAAATTCCATAAAGGTTATTTTATGATAAAAACACGGTTTTGAGACTAGTTGGCCCCTCTATCATGCCGAAATGTAATACGTTGTATGTGATACGTGATATGTAACATGTGATATGTGATATGTAGTCCCGGCTGACACCTGATCAGTGATCCGCTGAGGACAATTATAGACTATGGCCATAGATCTGACATGATTATTTTATACCTTCGGGTATTATTGTATGATAGGACTCGGTGGTTGCCACTGTCTCCATATATGATTTATGATATGTGAAAAGAAAATGTTTTTACGATATGTGACATGTAAAATGAATATGTTTCATATGATATGAGAAGAAAATGAAATGGTTTATATCATTTTTCTAAAATGGTCATTTCGGTACTGTTTTTAGTACTACAAGATGATTTTCATATGACATGTAATATGAATATGTGATATGTTTTCAAAAAGGAAAGAGGAGGAAAATAAATCTAATATTCTTATTTAAATTTTTAAATTGAATATTAGATTTAAACGATTTATATGTTATACGAAAAAGATTTAAATAACTTATTTTGCTCTTTAAATTACTGTACTAATTACGATTATACAGTAAAACATGAAACGAGTTTTAAATGAGAATGATGATGATTTGACTAATATTCTTTTCAAAGAATATATGAATATTAGTTATTTTATTTAAATGCTTTATTTTATAAAAGCATTATTTTGAAAGGAATACAAAAACAATATGGAATAAAAGAGAAAAATTATTTAAATTCCAAACAAAAAGAAAATTACTCTTTACAGTTGCTTCTAGGTTCCGGGACAAGACAGGAATTTCAAAATACTTGCCTTACTCCATCCAGATCCCTAGCCGACTGTAGTATCCTTCCTACATGTGTGCCTAAAGCCCCTATAGGAAAAATGAAAAAGTTTTTTAGCATATAGATAGCTAAGTATCAAGTGAGGCATATAATTCCCTTACTGAGCCATGGTTTGCTCACCCCTTAATTTTAACATATCAGGTTTTCGAAGACTGAGAGTCTGACACTTAAAGGATTTCGACTGTGCATTTGGGGACGATGCGACAGCTTGATTTATTTAATAAGGTATGATCATTTATTTTCTGTATTTAGACTTACCTACAATACTACTTTCTTATGAATTAAGATAGGGGATGTAATTCATATTATAATTTTATATGAAATTGTTTATATGTAAAAGAAAAGTAAAGTATCTCAGACAGCCCAACCAAATAAGATGTATAAAAAAAGGTGAAAAATAGGGTCACGGGCTGTGACAGATTTAATGCTATCAGAGCAAGGTTGGCCTGATGTCTGTCGATACTTTTGGAAAGAAACTGTGTCGAAAAAAGGTTAACATCCCCTGTAGTACTCTGTAGTCTAAATACATAAAGGAAATAAATGATTGTAAATTGAGTTAAGTGTTTAGAAGGGGGTGAGAATTATGAACTAAGGATGTCAAAGAGGGAAAACAGCTCAGGAATGTTACCTAAAATTGGTGATCTTATAATCTAAATGAAGGTCGGTTCGGTAAGGAACAGAAATGGACTCGGTGAGGGCCCCACCAGTACTTTTATGTCCGGATCGAAGTGAGACCTTAAAGTTATGATATAAATGAGAGGAATGAAATATCATCATAAAATAGACTTTAAGATCGCAAATTGAAGGTATTTTGAAGAGAGAGAAAATTTTTGGCTAAAAATGACCAAAATACCCCTACCTTCAAAATTTTACGTAGAGTCAAAATAGACCAACAGAAGTTGGAATGGACTGATTTAACAGAGTAAATGATGGTGTAAGGATGCATTTAATGCAAAATGATCTGTATATGGTCCTATCAGGATTTTTCTGTCTAAATAAGACAAGATTTTAAAATGTTGATATAGTGTAAGAAGGGACATCATCATTCTATGGATAAGGAGATCAATGGTTTAAATGTATATGAGGATAAAGAAATAAATGTTGAAATGACGAAAATGCTCCTATGTGAGATTATGTTTTGAATAGTGATAAACCAAGTCGATTTTGAATCTATTGATAGTAACGGAGTTATTGAGGGTATAAAGGACATAATATGTGTATAACGGTCCCGATCATAAACTCTCACCTACATTTATATTGCTGATGTGACCCGGATGGTTATAGGGAAGTCGCAGGATGAGCGACTCAGTTATTGATTCTTAAGGGTCGGAGTTAAAAGTGTATTGATGAGATGTTGATTACGCGATCATTTGATATGATGAAAGGTAAAATGATTACTGATGATGAATGAGAAAGAGATCAGTATAAAGGATGAATCCAGAGCAGTACGGTTAATTCCGGTTTTATACTTTTATTCTATTTTCTAAGTATCAAATGGATATTTATGGAACGAAATATTTTGAAATATGTTTTACGGAATGATGTACTGTATGGAGTATATGAAATTAAAGAATATGCATAAGAACAATAAGTGATGATAAAAGACGAGGAAGATAACAGCTAGCCTGAATTATTAAAGGAAAATGATTGTAAAAGTAAATCACAGTAATAATAAATAGATTACCTGTGAAAGGTGTTAATGAAATTATTACAATGGATACAGCATACTAATTAAGATGATCGATATGTTGTGAAGTATGAGTAAATAAGTGAATCAAGGCAGAGTAGATGTTAAAATGATTTAAATATTAAATGTCTCTGCCTTGAAGATATACAATGAAAATGACAGGACACAGTGATGAAATGTCCAAAATGCTAAGAGACGTGTGATTAAAGAAAATATCAGACATGATTCCCGATAAATTCTCAGAGCAATATAGATATGGGAGATCGGGTTAATATTGACTCGATTATGGATACAGAATCTATTCCAAGCTTATATCTGAGAACATAGAAGAATCCGAAAAGCTTAAGAAAATAACTTTGGAAAATTTTGTGGATAATGAAATTCACTTGTATAAAAGGAATTGATAGAAATATGGATGATATGAATAAAGGATGAATTAAATGGTGAATTAAATTCCGATTATGTAATAGAGTTCTTATTAAGAACAAATAATCATCTATATGGAATTGATGCCTTAAATTGATTTAATCGGAGATGTATAAGGAGTCTATAAGACCAATCTTTCTGCAAGGCATCGCTAGATGAAAAGTTGAAATTGATGGTCATAAGATGATAATATTAGAACTCGATATAATTTTTACGAGTTCCTATTGAGGTTTACAAGGTTAATGAAATACTTTGTGAGATATATGAGCCTAATGAATAAGACAACCACATATGAATAATATGATGAAATATCGAAACAATCTAAGACATTAATAGAAAATGAGCAACATAGTGGTGTGACCCTACAGACTCTCAAAGACTGTGATTTATATGAAAAGATTGGCAAATAAAAGATTTAGCTAAACAGTATCTCTTTCTAAGTTATATGATCTTGAATGACAGAGCGATGCAGATCTGTCTATGATGAAGAGATAATGATTGAGATACGAAATGTACTAGGTCTAGCTAAATACTATTGCCAGTCTATGGAAGAGTTATTGGGTTAGCTGCTCTACAGATGAGACTTAAAATTAAATAAGTTTAAGTCAATAGATGAATAAATGCAAAGATGGTATACAAAAGGTTAAAAGAATTTAATAGTGGAATATTTTACCACTAAGGAAAAATTACCGAAAGGATGATGAAGGAAAAGATGAATATGAAATAAGAGGATAAGTACATGATGAAGAGCGAACACGAATATGTAGTAGTTCCCAATTTTAAAACTAAAATTGATTTTGTGGTTATCACATGATTATGGCTAGATGTAAGATCGAGCCAAACTCGATAGAAGAAAAGTAATTATATTCAAAAGAGTAAAGAAATGATTTACATTTTACTGCCAGTCATATAAAAGGAAAAATTTTATATATATATATATATATATACCACCTCGAAATGATGGAAATAGCAGATTTATATGGATAATGAGGTGATTAAATTGATAATTATATATTTAATGATGAAGTTAAATAATGAGAAGATTAAATTATACTTTGATTTTGCCATTATGGAATCTAAATTATCAGAAGAGTATAATTTCATGTATATTCTAAAACCTAAGTGATATAGAGTATACCATAAGAATAAGAGATGTAATGATGAGATTACATGAAAAGACGATATGGAGAGAAAAATGATTGTCTCCTGATTTAATTAGGGTAAAAGATGGTAAATAGTAAAGTTTGCAAATGAGCTGCAGCATGTGATGAAATAAATATGAAAAGAGTATTGGGGATAATAATGAAGGATCTAAAAGAGATATGATAATATAGAAGTGATTATAGACAGATAGTCTAATGAAATCACTTCTCCATTATCAAACTCTTAGATTCTTTAGTGCCATAGTCAAAATATGATTAAAAGATCATGAGAATGTAAGTGAAGTTCCAGTGAGCCTTATATGTGATTAGAATCTCTGAGTAGCTATATGTTATGGGAAATAGCAAAAGGCTCTGAGATTCCAAATTTATAGACAGCACCGCTCCGTACATGATGTAAATATGTGAGCGTAGTACGGAAACACTCGATGATATGTTGAGTGAACGGATGCACGAGATGTAAAAGCTACTGGACAATTACATACAATTAATTAACTTGTTTAAATGACAATTACCAAATTATATCAACTTGGCACTAATTGAGAAAATAGATGATGAACAGTATGAATCATATGTGATATGAAAAGGAGTGGAAATGAATAACTCCCAACTGATAAGAAAATTAAGGGAGTATAAGTATATGATGAAGGATAATATGCAATGATATCAAAAAAGATTCTAATATTGATGGTATACTAGCAGTATTAATTAAAAGATGATCAAGAGATTAAGAACAATGAGTATACGGAACGATACCACCTTTAACTTAAGTGAAATTCGAAGGACCGAATTTCTTAAGGTAGGGAGAATGTGATAACCACTAATTTTCTAAAATTAATATTAAATATTTGTAAATTTAATATTAAAATAAATAAAGAAGTTAAGTAAATAAATGAATTTAATTACGAAATAGGGAATATCGTTAAAATTTTCGATATTGATGAAAAGATGAAATTGAGGAAATTTAATTTGGATAAATGGAAATCCAAATTAAATAAGAAATGAAAAGGAAAATTTAATTGGAAATAAGAAATGAAGGAGGAAATTTAATTTGGATAAATGAAAATCCAAATCAAATAAGAAAAGGAGAAAAGAATATGAAATATATTTATATAATTATATATTATATAAATGTATTTTTATACAAATACATATGTATATAAATATGATATTTTATGTATGTATATAAGTATATACATATATAAGAAAAGTAAATATTATTTTTATCAAAATTTGTATCTATATATTGTAATACAATATATATCTACAATTATATATATATGAAAAATATATATTAATTCAAATTAAAATTTATATATATTGTGTATAAAATATATATTTGTTATTATATTATGTTTATATATATTATATAAGTATAATATAGTATATTATACAAAAAAAAGGTTAAAACAGAAACGGGATCGGGACTCCGTTTCTATCGACAGCAATGGAGAAGTCGACCCCGTCGGCGGTGCCGGAGGAGAAAGAGAGAGAATGGAGGCCGTCGCCGATCGCAGAGGGAGTGAAGGAAGCTGCCTACGACGGGGGGAAAAGAAAAGGAAAGAAGAGAAAAATGGCGAAAGCCGAGAGAAAAGAGAAAGGAAAAGGGAAAAGAGGGAAACGGCGGTCCAGGCACCGCCACTGCATCCCCGACCTCGACGGAGGTAAGAGGAAGTGATGAGGACAGCCAACGGTGAAGGAAAACGGCGGAGGAGGGAAGAAATAGAAGAGAAAGGAGCCGAAACCACCGTCTTAGATCCGACGTCGTCGCTGGGAGGAAAGGGAGACCAGAAACGGCTTCGTCGTGACCTCAGGCAACTATGGAGGAGCTGAACCAAAGGCGATGTCGATGGGATGATGCTGAACCGGCGGAGGAAGGACGAACGGAGGAAGAGAGAAACCAAACCTTCCGCCGCCAGATCTGCCGTCGTGTCGTCGATTTGGGGTGAACGAAGACCACCAGCAGGTTCGCCTTGACGTCGGCCAGCTGATGGGCCACAGAACCGCCAGAGAACCGACCGCCAGAGAACCGACCGCCAGAGAAGAACCGACGATGAAGGGAGGTGACCGGTCTGACCAGAAAAGAGAAGGAAAAGAAAAGAAAAAGAAAAAGAAAAAGAAAAAAAAAAGAAAGAAAAGAAAGAAAGAAAAGAAAAGAGGCAAAGAGAAAGAAGAAGGAAATTCCGGAATTCGAAAATTTCAAAAATTACGAGAAATCCCAAGAAACTCGGAAACTCAGAAATTACGAAAATTCGGTAAGAATTTCGAAAAATGAATTTCGAGTAAATTTAATAAATTATTTGGAAAAATTCTAAATTTTAGAATTTTAATTCAAAAAAATTCCCCTCGATGACCGAGACGATGGGATCGAGAAAGGTGAACACGGGCGCGACGTAAGGAGGCGGTCGTCGACCCGGAAAAGGTAAGGGATGCATGTGCAGCACTGTAAGGATGTTCAATCTGCATGTTTTTAATTATGAAATATTTTATAAAAATATTGTGAAGATTCTTTGGTTGGAAATTTGTGATGATGTACTGGCTGGAATTATAAACTGTATTTTCTGTGCAGGAGGCTAGCCAATCGGCGGCCGTTATACTGCCGAAAAATTATCAAAAATTACCGAAAATTTTTAGAAAATTTCATGAAATCATATTAATGATTTTATTTCAAGAAAATTGATACTAAATCATGGAAAATGAGAAAATTATTATTTTTCATGAAACATGAATATAATGAGATTGAATTTTAAAATATTCATGTTTTTGAGAATGGTGATATTGAAATCACCGAAAATTCTCTTGACATGTATATTACACGAAATACGAAATAGAAAATGAAAAGAAATAAAGTGAATATTTTTATAAATATTTTTATAAATATTCACTAAATGATTTTTAACCTTTATGGTTTTAAATTATGAAATTATATATTTTTATAAATTCCATAAAGGTTATTTTATGATAAAAACAAGGTTTTGAGACTAGTTGGCCCCACTATCATGTCGATATGTGATATGTGATACGTGATACGTGATATGTAACATGTGATATGTGATATATAGTCCCGGCCGACACCTGATCAGTGATCCGCCAAGGACAATTATAGACTATGGCCATAGATGTGACATGATTATTTTATACCTTCGGGTATTATTGCATGATAGGACTCGGTGGTTGCCACTGTCTTCATATATGATTTATGATATGTGAAATGAAAATGTTTTTATGATATGTAACATGTAAAATGAATATGTTTCATATGATATGAGAAGAAAATGAAATGATTTATAGCATTTTTCTAAAATGGTCATTTCGGTACTGTTTTTAGTACTACAAGATGATTTTCATATGACATGTAATATGAATATGTGATATGTTTTCAAAAAGGAAAGAGGAGGAAAATAAATCTAATATTCTTATTTAAATTTTTAAATTGAATATTAGATTTAAATGATTTATATGTTATACGAAAAAGATTTAAATAACTTATTTTACTATTTAAAGTACCGTACTAATTACGATTATACAGTAAAACATGAAACGAGTTTTAAATGAGAACGATGATGATTTGACTAATATTCTTTTCAAAGAATATATAAATATTAGTTCTTTTATTTAAATGCTTTATTTTATTAAAGCATTATTTTCAAAGGAATACAAAAACGATATGGAATAAAAGAGAAAAAGGATTTAAATTCCAAACAAAAAGAAAATTACTCTCTATAGTTGCTTTTAGGTTCCGGGACAAGACAGGTATTTCAAAATACCTGCCTTACTCCATCCGGATCCCTAGCCGACTGTAATATCCTTCCTACATGTGTGCCTAGAGCCCCTATAGGAAAAATGAAAAAGTTTTTCAGCATATAAATAGCTGAGTATCAAGTGAGGCATATAATTCCCTTACTGAGCCGTGGTTCGCTCACCCCTTAATTTTACTTTTCAGATTTTCGAAGACTGAGAGTCTGACACTTGAAGGATTTCGGCTGCGCATTTGGGTACGATGCGACAGCTTGATTTATTTAATAAGGTATGATCATTTATTTTCTGTATTTAGACTTACCTGCAGTACTACTTTCTTATAAATTAAGATAGGGGATGTAATTCATATTATACTTTTACATGAAATTGTTTATATGTAAAAGAAAAGTAAAGTATCGCAGACAGCCCAATCAAATAAGATGTATAGAAAAAGGTGAAAAATAGGGTCACGGGCTGTGACAAGTTAACCTGGCTCGCCCCTTATCAGCTCGCCCACTATGGCTCGCCCATCACAGTGGATTGAACTCGCATGTTTTCATTCGCCCATGTGGCGAACTAACATCACCCACAATGGCTCTCACACTAAGTTAAACTGGGGGTCGCCTACAAAATATTTTTCATTACAAAAAAATACAAGGATCGCCTACTGTTGGCTTGCCCAGAATTATATCAAAGGAGTCACCTATCTTTGGCTCGCCCGGATTTTATTAAAACAGGGATTGCCTTTCCTTGGCTAGCCCAAAAAACAACAAAGGGGTCGGCTTTATAGCTCGCCCAAATCATGGTCTGTGAAAACAGTTTATCAAACTAATGCATGTCTCAAACCAAAACATTTTTCCAATATTTTTATAATATTTTACTCCACAGGACATGCATTTTACTTCACATACTAGTCCCTTACCTGGTCTTACGCAGACGATCGTCTTGGTATTGCTAACCGAAATCTGTCTACTTGGGCTGCAAAATAATTTTATCGAAAATTATTAATAATTTTCTTCTTATTTTAAGCCACTAAAATTCATAAAATGCAGCCACTAACTTCATGTTATGAGTACAACCAGTATGAATTATACTGGTGCTAAAACTGAACTTTTTCGTTTTAGCTCCTTTTTCGGTTTTGATTTTACCGGCCTTTTTCTTTGCATTCCTATATTCATTTTCTATTATGAACCTATAAAATCCAGCACTTAATCATGCCCAATTGACTCATGGACGAAATCCCCCTTTTGGCCATTTTCTTGATTTTGCTTCCATTTTTCCACTTGACCTTTCTATCATTTTTTTTTTCATATCAAATTATTAATTCATATTATTTTCATGCAAGAGAGTGCATGTCTTCTAAGGATTCCCACCTCCACCGAAACCCATAATTGACAAAATATTGCTTTTTAAATTTCTTCTATAACTTACTGATTCCAAGCTATCTCTTCATCTTATTCATATCTTGTTTATCAATTCTTATCATCATCATAGGATTTCTAGCATGATTTCCTTGCTTTTCTAGATCTATATCAAGATCTAAATTGGTGCTAATTCCATACTCTAATAGGATTTTACTCAAAACAATCCTATAATCATGTTTATTATATTATAAAACATGGAAATATATCATTCAATATCAACAAAACCATGGAAATCAATTATTTTACCTTAACCGATTGTTCACTCCAAACAGAATTCTATTTTCTGTTTCCATTTCAGCCTTCCTCTCTTCTTCCTTTGATGCTTAGAATGATGGAGGAAAGATTGGATATTAAGATTAAGAGATTAACTATTAATCTATGAATTTTCTCTAGCTAAAAGATAGCCAAAATAGAACGCAACTCAACTCCAAAATGGCTCTCTCGTAGTGAAGCAGAATCGGTGATGAATAAGTAAAATTGGCTGAGGTCTTTGATTCAATTAGTTTCCATATATTCAAGACAACCAATAACACTTAATCACCTAACATCGTATCTATGATTTCATCATTTGTTGCATTAGAATTCATTTAATGTATGAAGAAAAACTGCAGCTCAAGGTGGCGAAGAAGTCATCCTTTCCACACGCCTTTTGCTTCATTTTCTTTTGTTTTATTCTTCAGTAATTAATTGCTCTCATACTTCACTTTTAAGCCATAATTATCTCATGTTTTCTACCATAAAAGTCATACTTCAGCAGCCTTTAAAAGGCTAAATAGAAACGAACCACAACAACAAAGTGGTATGGACCTTCTTGGCCGATCGGTTTGGCCTTATTTTCTCTTCTTTCCCTTGCTTTATTTCAGCCAATAGAATCCTAATGTATAATGTCTTTGAATGCTTTATCTTTAAACACCATTTTCTACTTATTTTGTACTATAAAATTCATAGTCTAACAGCCTTAAGAAAAACTGAAGAGAGACGTGTAACAGCAGCAAAAGTGGCGTGGAAGTCCACTTTTGCTGCACCATTGTTGACTTCCATCTCTTCCATTTTATAATTCATCCAATCAGCATTTTTATAACATTGTTCTCCACTCATTTTACACTATAATAATCATATTTCATCAGCCAATTTTATGGCAGGGTAGAGGATGGTACGAGAGCAGTCAAAGGAACGTGGGAGTCCTCTTTTGCTGCATGCTTTTGTGGACTTTCTTTGCTTACTTTAGCCAATCATATTGGCTCATCTGTTAAACATTAATTACCTCTTCTTCTTATTATAAATTTAGCATATTATTTTATAACCATGTGGTTACAATTTCAACCATGTTTCTCAAATTGAGCACGCACATGGCAGAGTGGAGGTTCTCACTTTTCAGCTGTACCTTAACTTTCTTCACACTTCTCTTTTCAAAGCTTCAACCAATAATCTTTTAGTCCTTCCTTTATATGTTACTTCTCTTTAAATGCTTTATTTTATTGCTCTCCTTTCCTTTAGAATTTTTTCGCAGCCGAATACACCCCATGTAGTAGAAAAAGAAGGCTTGCCTTTCACACTTGGCTGCACTTTCTTGACTTTTCTTAATCTCTTTTGTTAGCTATATCATCTAATAAAATTCCAGCCTTGTTTCAACTTAATAAAGCCCTTCTTTATCTATCATTATCGTTCCTTATTACATCAAAACATCACAAATCTGAACAATTCTTGTGTCCAGCTGTGTTTCACCATGAACACTCAAGTGTAGTCCAATTTCCATACGGTTTTGGACTTTATTTTCTTCTCTTAGTCTATGTTTTCAATTCCTCCATTTATATTCATTTTAAATCATATACACCATACTATAATTTAAAATTCCAATAACTCCAAATTGAGAGTGGAAATTCATTCAATCTTTATTTAATTCCACTACATAATTTACAAAATATAGTGTACAATGTAATAAAATTGAGTCTCACATTTTCTCCCCACCTTAAGAAATTTGGTCCTCCAAATTTCACTCGAACCTGTCACTAAAAGAGCTCTGGATATCCCTTATGCACAAGGCTCTCTAACTCACAAGTAGCCTCTTTCTCAGTATGATACTACCAGAGTACCTTGACCAAAGGAATCGTCTTAGATCGTTATACCTTATCCTTCCTATCCAAGGTCTTTACCAGTTTTTCAACGTAACTCATGGCCTCTCTGATTTCCAATGTCTCATGTCGAATTACGTGAGAAGGATCTGGATGGTACTTTCTCAGCATTGAGATGTGTAATAGATTATGCACTCCTGACAGCTCTGGTGATAGTGCTAACCGATATGTCACACCCCTTATTCACTATAAGATATTTTAAGATCCATTGCGTCGGGGACTCAAGTTTCCTCTTTTCTTTTCAAATTTCATTATGACTTTGGACAGCGAGACCTTTAAAATATATAATGTCCCAAATATATCCAGAAATCAATTCGACCAAGTCGAAAATGAATTACGGTCTCCCATCTTCCCATGCTATCATGGATTACATCGTCTGCTATATAAACCTCGTAAGGTGCTATGTCGATACTCGCCCATTGGCCATTATCATAAGTAATCTCTTCCAGGGGTAGATGATCATCCCATGAGCCTTTAACATCAAATGCACACGCTCACACATATCCTTGAGCGTCTATATCGTACGCTCGGACTGTTCGTCAGTCTGCGGATAAAACACGGTGCTAAACTCAGTTAGGATCCCATAGCTTCCTGAAATTCTCTCAACACTGAGATGCGAAGCGGGACTCCCTGTCAGATGTAATGCTCTCTGGAACACTGTGTACTCTCACTATCTTCCTGACATAAAATTCGGCTAAAGCCATAATTGGATCAGTAAATTCCATAGCCAAGAAATTAGCAGACTTAGTCAATATATCCACAATTATCCAGATAGCATTATACCCTTTCTATGGGTAATTCAATTTTCACTTAGTTTAGGAAGTACCACCAATATAGGTATTTTTCTTCCTTATCATATTTTTAACTTTTAGTTAATCTCGTCTCTAAGATGAGACTACTAGTTTCGAATTTTCTTTAAGAGCATCCTCCATCTCTTCAGGCCGCCAACGAGCATCCCCTTGGTGCTCTCCCGCGCCCTAGGTTTACTCTTATAAGTGAGTCGGCAACCACATAGTTTGTCCGCACCTCACAACGTATTGTCCACTATTGGGCGATCGCCCGACTCGTGGGTCGCCCATCACTAATTTGTCCCAAGGGTCTTGAAGAACTTAAGCTTAATTCCTTTGAGCACGTTTCCTTCTTTCACAATCAATTTATACTCCCTGAAATCATTTATCATCTCATTTGGTGCTAAGTTGATAATGATCTGGTGACTATCATTAGACAATTTTAATCAATCATATGTAATTGTTCCAGTAGCCCTTTTAACTGCAATACACTCGCTCTCCATATATCCTTGAGCGTCCACATAATGCGCTCGGATATCTATATCAATAAGGAGAGGTGCTAATAGTAAATTTGGAATCCCAAGGCCTGTTGCTACTCTCTCAAAGCATGGGGCCAATTAGGGGTCCCTATCACATGTACTCGCTCACTAGGACTTTACATACCTTTTCACCATTTCACAGATATATTTATCGACTAGGGCACTCAAGAGATCACGAACTTGATGATGTAGAAGTGAATCAATTTGGTCATTCAATCCATAGTCACTTCTATAATGTCATGATTCTTTCGAATTCTTTACTATCCCACAACCCTCGTTTCACAATGAAGCTTGGCTGCACTTTGTTGGCAGACCTTACTATTAATCATCACTTACAGTAAATGAGATATTAGGTAATAATTTTCCCTGATATCTTTTTTCACATAGTATTATCATTACATCCCTGACTCTTATGGTACATGTAATATCACTTAATTATGGAGTGTACTTGAGGATGTAATCTTTTCACAATCCAATTCTGTAATCAGAATTATCAAAATACCAATTCCATTTCCACATTAATCATGCAATTTCATCGTTCCAATATAGATCTATATATTTATATCTATATATCCATTTACATGACTCACTGTACTTCATTTATTTACTCATCTGAGTATAACTAATTTCATCTGTCACATCTGGCTTGATATTAATTCCAGCCATAACCATAGAAGAAATCCCATTTATTCTTATATTTGGGAACTACCTTATAATTCGTGTTCCCTAGTCATCATATGACTTGTCTTTGGATCATTCTCATCCTTTCACACTTATCACTTTCATAGCTTTTCATCTGATAACATCTTGTTCAGAGGTTGGTCTTAAAACTCCATGTATCTCATTAAATGGATCGATTAAAATATCAATCCTGAACAAATGACTATCCATTTTCAGTAACAACACTATTGAACATTCGGAATTTATTACACGATCATAAGCTCTGCTTATTCTTTTGAATCATATCATCTGTGTTTTCACAAGTTACTCTAATACAGATGGGTTCTTTATTCATTAATCTTTGGAGTAATTTCTTAAGCTCTTCAGACTCTTTTAGGTTTATTGGTAAGAGCTTATAAATAGATTCCATGTTGTGAATCGAGTTAATAATCTCTCGAATCCACATTACTCTGAAAATTTATTTAGAAATTCATCTAGTAACTTCTAAATCATAATCTTATATCATCTTGGATGTTTCATGATTTGCATCCCGTAAATCCACTATGTATCCTCACATATACATATCTTTCAAATCATGTAACATATATGTCAATCGATTCACTTATTTATGTTTTCACTTCAGAATATACCATTCTGTAAAGCATATGTCAAGGTATTCTGGTTCTATAATTATCTGATTTATTTCTATAAGAAACAAAACGACTATTTAGAACCAGGATTGTTGACTCTATAGGCAATACCGAGAGGGGGGGTGAATCGGTTTTTAACTAACTATAAGCTCGTTTTTCGGTTCCTCTAAATTCTCTAGCTTGGATTGATATTTTCTAAGTTCTCTAAGCTACTTAAGCATGCAATATAGATTCAATTCAATAAGCACAATATAATTGCAAGTAAAGAGAGTAGGGAAAGAGAGATTTACACAAGCGATTTATAGAGGTTCGGCTACCTTGCCTACGTCCTCTACCTTGAGACGCTCCCAAGGATTTTCCCAAATTCACTATCTTTGAATTTGTCTTTACAATCCCTCTTTTCAAGGCTCAAGAGAAACCTCTCTCTTTTTCTAGGCTCAAGAGAAACCTCTTCTCCCTCTTTTTCTAAGGCTCAAGAGAAACCTCCCTCTTTTTCTAAGGCTAAAGAGAAACCTCCCCTTTTTACAAGGATTGAATTGGATAACAAGTTGTGTAATCAAGGAAGACCTCTAAGTAGGCAAATGATTACAGAAATTGAGCACAATGAAAAGCCTATACAAAGTTTGTGCTAAGCAATACAAGAAATAGATGAGTGATAGAAGATGAAGACTCTTTATCTCTTGAATTGATGTTGAGGCTTGAGGAAGATAAAATGATGAAAGATGTTGCTTGGTTGTTCCCCTTTCTTCCTTTAGCTTCTAAGCCTCTATTTATAGTCCCTTGGATGGTTTGTGGACGTTGGTTGGAGCCAAAACAGAAAGTAGCCGTTGTGTCTCACAGAAAAGAGCCGTTGGGGGCTTTCTGGTGCAAAGGGATCGATCCTGCTACAGTGGGGATCGATCCCTTTTGTCCAGAATCTTAATTCTGGGCTTCAGGGACCTTGGGAAGACTTTCTGCCAAAGAGGGATCGATCCTGCTACAGTGGGGATCGATCCTTTTCTTCCAGAGGGCATTTTTCCTGCACTTTTGGGTTAGAAATGATATGACCTTTGATCCTAATTCAACCCAAACCATTTATAAGTTTTAAGGGAGTTTTTCTTGACTTTCTCAAATGAAAATATTGTCCAAACATTCATCAAGTGATTTTCTAAAATATTCAAGACATTACAAAGTATTAAGACCAATAAGAGTATGTAATTAAATCATGGTCTTAAGTTTGATATGATCACTTGAAAATGAATTGAGAAAATCATGTGTGATGAGCAAATTTACAATGTGAATTAAGACATTAAAGCTTACTTAAGTTTTTAGGGGGAGAGATACATAAAGGGAGAGATAGATATAGGGAGAGATATTAAGGGGGAGAGATAATGAGGGAAAATTCATTTTCAAACCCCATGCTTATATTAAGGTGGAGCTTATAAAATCCTGCTTTATTTGAGGGGGAGTATTTTATCAAAGAATTTTCAAAGCAAATTTACATTAAGTTTTTGTCATTTCAAAATATATATTGCAATTTAAAGCTAACAATCTCCCCCTTTTTGATATGACAAAACTTAATGTAAATTTGCTTTGAAAATTCTTTGATAAAATACTCCCCCTCAAATAAAGCAGGATTTTATAAGCTCCCCCTTAATATAAGCATGGGGTTTGAAAATGAATTTTCCCTCATTATCTCTCCCCCTTAATATCTCTCCCTATATCTATCTCTCCCTTTATGTATCTCTCCCCCTTTTTGTCATAGCAAAAAGAAGGAAAAATAAGAAATATGCTCCCCCTAAAATCATGGCTATGTGAGAACAAATAAAAATGCTCCATCCAACAAGAAACATGTTAGTAGATGAGACTTATAGCACAATTTCATAAGACAATGTCCATAAAGAGTATGAAATGTTTAGGCATGCAAAGGACAAGGCTTATTTTCCTATACCAATTGTTTATAAATAATTTTGATACCAATTGTTGATAAGTAATTTTGCAAGAAGATTCCAATTGGTAAGAAGTTAAGCAAGCACCTAAGTATGTCAATTGTTCTCTAAGGTCCAACTAAGGTGCATGTCCATACATCATGATTATGAGCTAAAATTATATAACATATCATATGCATGTGCTCATAAATCATTCTCAAGAAATATTGTGTCTAGAATTAAATCATACATCAATTAATCACAAATTCTAGCACAAAAGGGTTTCATGCAATAGTGTCTCATAAGAATTCTTCCCTATTTGTCATTTCAATCTAAGGAGCATGAGAAGAATTGGCAATTTAAAGCTCATACCAATTGGCAATTTAGATGTGGCTTACCAATTATTGAAAATATGGTTGCCAATGGTACTAATTGTTATTTCAATCTAAATACCAATTGTTACTAATGGTTGACTTAGGCATTTTGCATGAATCCAATATCTATGTGTAGTGTGTTCATGTCAAGAAAATAATCATTTTAAATATGCAAGAACACAACTCACATCATCAAATATGCATATGGATCAAATAAACATTAGCACACTATTATAAGGTATTAATCCATATTCATATTCACAAATTTATACCACATGGAAGATTCAAAATTCAAGATATTCAAGCAAACATAATTTCTTCCATGGTTTTAAGCATAATAATCCTCTACTCATTTTCTAATTCAAGTCCTTAACCAATTATGAGCAAGGAAAGATTCAAATAATAAATGCATGGATATCAAGTTTGTTCAAGTTTGCATTTGTCTTTGAGTGTTGGTGTTGTCATTAAAGCTCAAGTTCTTTAATAATTTGGCCATAAGAGAAATTTAAGTTCATGGATGATGCATTTGACATATAGGATCCATTTACCATCATAAATTATAGGCCAATGACCATTACCAATTGTTGAATTTATATTTAAAATCAATCCATAAGGTCAAGTTTCAATCATTTTATCATTAAAGTATATGACCTTAACCATTCAACTTCCACTAAGAATTATATCATGATGCTCAATGGGAATATGAGAGTCAAGCTATAAGATAAAATTCTCTAAGCATGCTTGACTAAGATGAACAAAAAGAATGAAGAATATTCATTATGCATGAGTTCATCAAATTCTCAAATATATCCATAAATCATTGAAATAAATCTCAAAATTATGTTTAAGCATTCATTGAAAATATATTTCAAGATTATTTCAAGATTTATGCAATTCATGAATGTTTTCAACAATAAAAATGATTTTGCACTTGTGAGTTCAATGAAGAATGATATTGATTGTTGAAAGTGATACCATTTGTTGGAAATGATATTAATTGATGAAGTTGAGGCATGATATCAATGAAGAATGAGTTTTCATATATTACAGATCATTAAAAAGAAGTTAAAACAATGAATTTTAAGTTGAGAAGAGAGAAAATATCAAAACAATGAAGAGTTCTTCTCAATTTCGGTTGAAAACATGCAGGAGTGCCTTTTCTGGCCTGGGGGGATCGATCCTGCTACAGTGGGGATCGATCCCTCATATGCTTCCTGCAAATTCTGCAGTTGTTTTGACAGAAAATTGGACTTGTGAGGTACCAAAACTTTGTTTTTGAGTAATTTAAGTCCAAGTAAGGGTTTAAACATTTGTAAAACATGATTTTGGACTTGTATGAATGAAAAACAAGAATGAAAAATCATTTAACAAAAGATTTTGCAATTTTGGAAGAATTTTCACAATAAAAGCATTTTTGGCCTCAAAGGGGGTCATTTTGAGATTTAAGCATATTTTGACCAAACCAATGCATTGAATTACATAAATATGTCAAAACAAACTTGTTCACATAGATTTTAAGCACAAATACCATTAAAGCATACATCTTGTGAACAACATGCCATGATTTCTAACATACAAGTTCTTCATTATTGCTCATGCCATGACATTTTGCATATATGACATATTTGACAACTTTTGAGCAACTAAATATATTATCTAAACATATCAAACTTGCTCAAACTACAGAAATCCAATAATCATTTCAAAATCATAAATCATGCTTTTCATTCAATAATCCAATGCCTCATGAATCATCCATCAACCAATCAACAATCATTTTTCATGCCTTTTGATCAATCATACAACTCACAAAGATTATCAACCACATTTCTCATCTATGCACAAATAATCAAATAAAAGTTTTAAGGAGTAAAGAATTAAGCTTACAAAACTCCTTTGCTTGAGTATGCTTTGCCTTGAATTGTTGAGTCCACCTTGAGCTATCATTTGAAGAATTGTTGTGATTTGTCAAAGATGGATCCTCAAGCTTTTCCTTTTTCTCATTGGCATAAGCAAACTCCTACAACAAACAAATTCAAGCATGCTTTGGTACCCAAATTTTCTTGGGTCCTTGAGAGTTAGTGCTCACAATTTTTGATCCTTTTGGGATCCATTTCAAGCTCAAATCATCATTATTTATTGCATGCTTTGGCACCCACATTTTCTTAACTACTCTTCCTCTAAATGTAGTTTTTCTATAAGTGCTTGCTTGTGAAGAGTGTCCTATTCTATTGCAAAGTGAGCATGTGAGAGATGTATCATGCATAGTATTTTTGCTTACTAAGAAATTTCTAAGATGAGTTTCTTTTTGTTTTTCATTATAGCCTAACCCATCTTTGTCAAAGAAAGCTCTTTGGGTCTCTAACATGTGATCTAGTTTTTGTTGACCCATATAAAACCTAGAAAATGAGTTATGCAAATTTGTGTTCTTTTTATTTAACTCATTTATTTCTAAGTTGGCCTCTTCTAGTTTCTTTTCAAATTCTATCTTAGCACTTGTCAAGGCTTCATTTTCTATTTTTAATTTAGCAATGATTTTCTTATATTTAGAATTCATGCATTGAAATTCATTTGCTAAATCATCAAAGGCATTTTATAGTTCACTAAAGGTATAATCATTATCTTCACTAGAACTACTACTAGCCTCATCATCACTAATGGCCATAAAGCATGAGTAGGCTACCTCATTATCTACATTTTCCTCATCGGAGCTATCACTATCGCTCCATGCAGCCACAAATGCTTTCTTCCTAGGTTTCCTATCCTTTTCCCTTCTAAGTAGGGGGCAATCTAACTTAGTGTGACCCGGTTCATTACATTCATAGCACACTAAGGAGTCTTTTTCTCTTCTACTTGACTCTCCCCTTTGATGTCTCCTATTACTCTCTCTCTCTTTCATTCTCATAAATCTATTGAATCTTTTGGCAAACATTGCCATTTCCTTTTCTTCCTCATTTCCACTCTCATCACTATCATCCTCATGAGTGGAAGACTTAAGTGCTACTCCTACTTTCTTTGAAGGCTCTTCATTTCTTTTCATTTTCATTTCATATGTAAGTAGGGAGCCCATAAGCTCATCTAGAGACAAGGTATTTGGATCCTTAGACTCTTCTATTGCGGTTACCTTTGCCTCCCAAGACTTAGGCAAGCTATTCAAGATTTTCTTTACCATTTCAACATTGGAATAAGCCTTGCCTAGTGCCTTAAGTCCATTAATTATATCATTAAACCTAGTGAACATTTCGCTAATGGACTCATTTTCTTTCATCCTAAATAGCTCATAATCATGTGTGAGCATTCCTACTTTGGTTTCTTTCACTTGATTGGTCCCTTCATGTGTGATGGCTAATTTGTCCCATATTTGCTTAGCATTTTCACATAGAGACACTCTATTATACTCATTGGGACCTAATGCACAAAAGAGGGTGTGCATAGCCTTGGCATTCAATTGTGCCAATCTCATGTCATTGGTGTCCCACTCATCCTCACTCTTAGGGACATCTTTTCCATCTATTTTCTTCATGGGAATTCTAGGACCATTCACTATAATTCTCCACACTTCATAATCATTGGATTGCACAAACAACATCATTCTAGTTTTCCAATATGAATAATTCTCACCATTGAAGAGTGGAGGTCTAACTAATGATTGTCCCTCATCTCCTAGGGGTGTGCCTACATTCAAGTGAGCCATTAAAGATCGTTTTGCTCGATAGAGGTTAGTCTAAATCAATCTCGAGCCCAAGCTCTGATACCAATTGTTGACTCTATAGGCAATACCGAGAGGGGGGGTGAATCGGTTTTTAACTAACTATAAGCTCGTTTTTCGGTTCCTCCAAATTCTCTAGCTTGGATTGATATTTTCTAAGTTCTCTAAGCTACTTAAGCATGCAATATAGATTCAATTCAATAAGCACAATATAATTGCAAGTAAAGAGAGTAGGGAAAGAGAGATTTACACAAGCGATTTATAGAGGTTCGGCTACCTTGCCTACGTCCTCTACCTTGAGACGCTCCCAAGGATTTTCCCAAATTCACTATCTTTGAATTTGTCTTTACAATCCCTCTTTTCAAGGCTCAAGAGAAACCTCTCTCTTTTTCTAGGCTCAAGAGAAACCTCTTCTCCCTCTTTTTCTAAGGCTCAAGAGAAACCTCCCTCTTTTTCTAAGGCTAAAGAGAAACCTCCCCTTTTTACAAGGATTGAATTAGATAACAAGTTGTGTAATCAAGGAAGACCTCTAAGTAGGCAAATGATTACAGAAATTGAGCACAATGAAAAGCCTATACAAAGTTTGTGCTAAGCAATACAAGAAATAGATGAGTGATAGAAGATGAAGACTCTTTATCTCTTGAATTGATGTTGAGGCTTGAGGAAGATAAAATGATGAAAGATGTTGCTTGGTTGTTCCCCTTTCTTCCTTTAGCTTCTAAGCCTCTATTTATAGTCCCTTGGATGGTTTGTGGACGTTGGTTGGAGCCAAAACAGAAAGTAGCCGTTGTGTCTCACAGAAAAGAGCCGTTGGGGGCTTTCTGGTGCAAAGGGATCGATCCTGCTACAGTGGGGATCGATCCCTTTTGTCCAGAATCTTAATTCTGGGCTTCAGGGACCTTGGGAAGACTTTCTGCCAAAGAGGGATCGATCCTGCTACAGTGGGGATCGATCCTTTTCTTCCAGAGGGCATTTTTCCTGCACTTTTGGGTTAGAAATGATATGACCTTTGATCCTAATTCAACCCAAACCATTTATAAGTTTTAAGGGAGTTTTTCTTGACTTTCTCAAATGAAAATATTGTCCAAACATTCATCAAGTGATTTTCTAAAATATTCAAGACATTACAAAGTATTAAGACCAATAAGAGTATGTAATTAAATCATGGTCTTAAGTTTGATATGATCACTTGAAAATGAATTGAGAAAATCATGTGTGATGAGCAAATTTACAATGTGAATTAAGACATTAAAGCTTACTTAAGTTTTTAGGGGGAGAGATACATAAAGGGAGAGATAGATATAGGGAGAGATATTAAGGGGGAGAGATAATGAGGGAAAATTCATTTTCAAACCCCATGCTTATATTAAGGGGGAGCTTATAAAATCCTGCTTTATTTGAGGGGGAGTATTTTATCAAAGAATTTTCAAAGCAAATTTACATTAAGTTTTTGTCATTTCAAAATATATATTGCAATTTAAAGCTAACAATCTCCCCCTTTTTGATATGACAAAACTTAATGTAAATTTGCTTTAAAAATTCTTTGATAAAATACTCCCCCTCAAATAAAGCAGGATTTTATAAGCTCCCCCTTAATATAAGCATGGGGTTTGAAAATGAATTTTCCCTCATTATCTCTCCCCCTTAATATCTCTCCCTATATCTATCTCTCCCTTTATGTATCTCTCCCCCTTTTTGTCATAGCAAAAAGAAGGAAAAATAAGAAATATGCTCCCCCTAAAATCATGGCTATGTGAGAACAAATAAAAATGCTCCATCCAACAAGAAACATGTTAGTAGATGAGACTTATAGCACAATTTCATAAGACAATGTCCATAAAGAGTATGAAATGTTTAGGCATGCAAAGGACAAGGCTTATTTTCCTATACCAATTGTTTATAAATAATTTTGATACCAATTGTTGATAAGTAATTTTGCAAGAAGATTCCAATTGGTAAGAAGTTAAGCAAGCACCTAAGTATGTCAATTGTTCTCTAAGGTCCAACTAAGGTGCATGTCCATACATCATGATTATGAGCTAAAATTATATAACATATCATATGCATGTGCTCATAAATCATTCTCAAGAAATATTGTGTCTAGAATTAAATCATACATCAATTAATCACAAATTCTAGCACAAAAGGGTTTCATGCAATAGTGTCTCATAAGAATTCTTCCCTATTTATCATTTCAATCTAAGGAGCATGAGAAGAATTGGCAATTTAAAGCTCATACCAATTGGCAATTTAGATGTGGCTTACCAATTATTGAAAATATGGTTGCCAATGGTACTAATTGTTATTTCAATCTAAATACCAATTGTTACTAATGGTTGACTTAGGCATTTTGCATGAATCCAATATCTATGTGTAGTGTGTTCATGTCAAGAAAATAATCATTTTAAATATGCAAGAACACAACTCACATCATCAAATATGCATATGGATCAAATAAACATTAGCACACTATTATAAGGTATTAATCCATATTCATATTCACAAATTTATACCACATGGAAGATTCAAAATTCAAGATATTCAAGCAAACATAATTTCTTCCATGGTTTTAAGCATAATAATCCTCTACTCATTTTCTAATTCAAGTCCTTAACCAATTATGAGCAAGGAAAGATTCAAATAATAAATGCATGGATATCAAGTTTGTTCAAGTTTGCATTTGTCTTTGAGTGTTGGTGTTGTCATTAAAGCTCAAGTTCTTTAATAATTTGGCCATAAGAGAAATTTAAGTTCATGGATGATGCATTTGACATATAGGATCCATTTACCATCATAAATTATAGGCCAATGACCATTACCAATTGTTGAATTTATATTTAAAATCAATCCATAAGGTCAAGTTTCAATCATTTTATCATTAAAGTATATGACCTTAACCATTCAACTTCCACTAAGAATTATATCATGATGCTCAATGGGAATATGAGAGTCAAGCTATAAGATAAAATTCTCTAAGCATGCTTGACTAAGATGAACAAAAAGAATGAAGAATATTCATTATGCATGAGTTCATCAAATTCTCAAATATATCCATAAATCATTGAAATAAATCTCAAAATTATGTTTAAGCATTCATTGAAAATATATTTCAAGATTATTTCAAGATTTATGCAATTCATGAATGTTTTCAACAATAAAAATGATTTTGCACTTGTGAGTTCAATGAAGAATGTTATTGATTGTTGAAAGTGATACCATTTGTTGGAAATGATATTAATTGATGAAGTTGAGGCATGATATCAATGAAGAATGAGTTTTCATATATTACAGATCATTAAAAAGAAGTTAAAACAATGAATTTTAAGTTGAGAAGAGAGAAAATATCAAAACAATGAAGAGTTCTTCTCAATTTCGGTTGAAAACATGCAGGAGTGCCTTTTCTGGCCTGGGGGGATCGATCCTGCTACAGTGGGGATCGATCCCTCATATGCTTCCTGCAAATTCTGCAGTTGTTTTGACAGAAAATTGGACTTGTGAGGTACCAAAACTTTGTTTTTGAGTAATTTAAGTCCAAGTAAGGGTTTAAACATTTGTAAAACATGATTTTGGACTTGTATGAATGAAAAACAAGAATGAAAAATCATTTAACAAAAGATTTTGCAATTTTGGAAGAATTTTCACAATAAAAGCATTTTTGGCCTCAAAGGGGGTCATTTTGAGATTTAAGCATATTTTGACCAAACCAATGCATTGAATTACATAAATATGTCAAAACAAACTTGTTCACATAGATTTTAAGCACAAATACCATTAAAGCATACATCTTGTGAACAACATGCCATGATTTCTAACATACAAGTTCTTCATTATTGCTCATGCCATGACATTTTGCATATATGACATATTTGACAACTTTTGAGCAACTAAATATATTATCTAAACATATCAAACTTGCTCAAACTACAGAAATCCAATAATCATTTCAAAATCATAAATCATGCTTTTCATTCAATAATCCAATGCCTCATGAATCATCCATCAACCAATCAACAATCATTTTTCATGCCTTTTGATCAATCATACAACTCACAAAGATTATCAACCACATTTCTCATCTATGCACAAATAATCAAATAAAAGTTTTAAGGAGTAAAGAATTAAGCTTACAAAACTCCTTTGCTTGAGTATGCTTTGCCTTGAATTGTTGAGTCCACCTTGAGCTATCATTTGAAGAATTGTTGTGATTTGTCAAAGATGGATCCTCAAGCTTTTCCTTTTTCTCATTGGCATAAGCAAACTCCTACAACAAACAAATTCAAGCATGCTTTGGTACCCAAATTTTCTTGGGTCCTTGAGAGTTAGTGCTCACAATTTTTGATCCTTTTGGGATCCATTTCAAGCTCAAATCATCATTATTTATTGCATGCTTTGGCACCCACATTTTCTTAACTACTCTTCCTCTAAATGTAGTTTTTCTATAAGTGCATGCTTGTGAAGAGTGTCCTATTCTATTGCAAAGTGAGCATGTGAGAGATGTATCATGCATAGTATTTTTGCTTACTAAGAAATTTCTAAGATGAGTTTCTTTTTGTTTTTCATTATAGCCTAACCCATCTTTGTCAAAGAAAGCTCTTTGGGTCTCTAACATGTGATCTAGTTTTTGTTGACCCATATAAAACCTAGAAAATGAGTTATGCAAATTTGTGTTCTTTTTATTTAACTCATTTATTTCTAAGTTGGCCTCTTCTAGTTTCTTTTCAAATTCTATCTTAGCACTTGTCAAGGCTTCATTTTCTATTTTTAATTTAGCAATTATTTTCTTATATTTAGAATTCATGCATTGAAATTCATTTGCTAAATCATCAAAGGCATTTTGTAGTTCACTAAAGGTATAATCATTATCTTCACTAGAAACTACTAGCCTCATCATCACTAATGGCCATAAAGCATGAGTAGGCTACCTCATTATCTACATTTTCCTCATCGGAGCTATCACTATCGCTCCATGCAGCCACAAATGCTTTCTTCCTAGGTTTCCTATCCTTTTCCCTTCTAAGTAGGGGGCAATCTAACTTAGTGTGACCCGGTTCATTACATTCATAGCACACTAAGGAGTCTTTTTCTCTTCTACTTGACTCTCCCCTTTGATGTCTCCTATTACTCTCTCTCTCTTTCATTCTCATAAATCTATTGAATCTTTTGGCAAACATTGCCATTTCCTTTTCTTCCTCATTTCCACTCTCATCACTATCATCCTCATGAGTGGAAGACTTAAGTGCTACTCCTACTTTCTTTGAAGGCTCTTCATTTCTTTTCATTTTCATTTCATATGTAAGTAGGGAGCCCATAAGCTCATCTAGAGACAAGGTATTTGGATCCTTAGACTCTTCTATTGCGGTTACCTTTGCCTCCCAAGACTTAGGCAAGCTATTCAAGATTTTCTTTACCATTTCAACATTGGAATAAGCCTTGCCTAGTGCCTTAAGTCCATTAATTATATCATTAAACCTAGTGAACATTTCGCTAATGGACTCATTTTCTTTCATCCTAAATAGCTCATAATCATGTGTGAGCATTCCTACTTTGGTTTCTTTCACTTGATTGGTCCCTTCATGTGTGATGGCTAATTTGTCCCATATTTGCTTAGCATTTTCACATAGAGACACTCTATTATACTCATTGGGACCTAATGCACAAAAGAGGGTGTGCATAGCCTTGGCATTCAATTGTGCCAATCTCATGTCATTGGTGTCCCACTCATCCTCACTCTTAGGGACATCTTTTCCATCTATTTTCTTCATGGGAATTCTAGGACCATTCACTATAATTCTCCACACTTCATAATCATTGGATTGCACAAACAACATCATTCTAGTTTTCCAATATGAATAATTCTCACCATTGAAGAGTGGAGGTCTAACTAATGATTGTCCCTCTTCTCCTAGGGGTGTGCCTACATTCAAGTGAGCCATTAAAGATCGTTTTGCTCGATAGAGGTTAGTCTAAATCAATCTCGAGCCCAAGCTCTGATACCAATTGTTGACTCTATAGGCAATACCGAGAGGGGGGGGTGAATCGGTTTTTAACTAACTATAAGCTCGTTTTTCGGTTCCTCTAAATTCTCTAGCTTGGATTGATATTTTCTAAGTTCTCTAAGCTACTTAAGCATGCAATATAGATTCAATTCAATAAGCACAATATAATTGCAAGTAAAGAGAGTAGGGAAAGAGAGATTTACACAAGCGATTTATAGAGGTTCGGCTACCTTGCCTACGTCCTCTACCTTGAGACGCTCCCAAGGATTTTCCCAAATTCACTATCTTTGAATTTGTCTTTACAATCCCTCTTTTCAAGGCTCAAGAGAAACCTCTCTCTTTTTCTAGGCTCAAGAGAAACCTCTTCTCCCTCTTTTTCTAAGGCTCAAGAGAAACCTCCCTCTTTTTCTAAGGCTAAAGAGAAACCTCCCCTTTTTACAAGGATTGAATTGGATAACAAGTTGTGTAATCAAGGAAGACCTCTAAGTAGGCAAATGATTACAGAAATTGAGCACAATGAAAAGCCTATACAAAGTTTGTGCTAAGCAATACAAGAAATAGATGAGTGATAGAAGATGAAGACTCTTTATCTCTTGAATTGATGTTGAGGCTTGAGGAAGATAAAATGATGAAAGATGTTGCTTGGTTGTTCCCCTTTCTTCCTTTAGCTTCTAAGCCTCTATTTATAGTCCCTTGGATGGTTTGTGGACGTTGGTTGGAGCCAAAACAGAAAGTAGCCGTTGTGTCTCACAGAAAAGAGCCGTTGGGGGCTTTCTGGTGCAAAGGGATCGATCCTGCTACAGTGGGGATCGATCCCTTTTGTCCAGAATCTTAATTCTGGGCTTCAGGGACCTTGGGAAGACTTTCTGCCAAAGAGGGATCGATCCTGCTACAGTGGGGATCGATCCTTTTCTTCCAGAGGGCATTTTTCCTGCACTTTTGGGTTAGAAATGATATGACCTTTGATCCTAATTCAACCCAAACCATTTATAAGTTTTAAGGGAGTTTTTCTTGACTTTCTCAAATGAAAATATTGTCCAAACATTCATCAAGTGATTTTCTAAAATATTCAAGACATTACAAAGTATTAAGACCAATAAGAGTATGTAATTAAATCATGGTCTTAAGTTTGATATGATCACTTGAAAATGAATTGAGAAAATCATGTGTGATGAGCAAATTTACAATGTGAATTAAGACATTAAAGCTTACTTAAGTTTTTGTCATTTCAAAATATATATTGCAATTTAAAGCTAACAAGGATTAATAACACTGATACTAAATCATCAATGCATAATTCACCTTTTCAGTTACACTCAGTAAGTGTATCACTTTTCATAATATCCAATAATCCTCGATCAAATACCCTATCTTTTTATATTTCGCTCAGGCCTTAAAGAATTCATAACAGGGTCGACTATCTCGCGACCTCCCCGGTATACATTCCGAGTCGCATTGCTTGTCACAATATAAATGGGGCTCACATTAGGGATCATTAAACATGTAATATGTCCTTTACACCATCAAATACTCTATCACCATCAATCAGTTCCAAATCAATTTAGTTAACCATGATTCAGAGGCATTATTTCAATATAGGGGCATATTCATCATTTCTCAGTTTATTTCTACCTCTTTAAGATACATTTAAACAGACGATCTTAAGGTCTATATAGTGATGATATCCCGTTTCACTCTAATATCATCATTTCAAGGTCTTAGTTCGATTCGGACATAAAAGTCTTGGTGGGGCCCTCACCGAGTTCCTCTCCGTACTATACCGAACAGACCTCCAGTAAGACCATAAGATCATCTATTTCATGTCAAATCCTCGGATTACAATCCCCTTTCGTAATCCTCAATTCATAAACTTTCACATCATTTTAAACATTTAAATCAGTTTACAATCACTTGATTCCTTTATATATTCAGACTATACAGTACTACAAGGAATGTTTACTATTCACTTTTCGTTTTAAGCACCGCTAGACATCTGACCAACCCCGCTCTGATACCATTAAATCTGTAACATCCCGAATCTACAGTAAATCAGATATTTTACTCTTATTCACACATTTTTACCGGTTGGGCTGTCTGTGATGCTTAACAATCCGTTAATCACTTTAGTAATCATTAGTACTCTTATTCATCGTACTAATGTGGAAATATGAATTGTTATATTATTTCCTTAAGATATATATATACACATTCCCTTCTATTTAAAGTAGTACTGTACAAATTCGCTGAATATATAAAAGAAAATAATATACCTTCGATATCGAATATCTGCTGACTCTAGCAACCGATAACTCTGAAAGGTAAACCTTTTAATCCAAATCAATAACCTGTGGAATGGAAGTGAGTGGGTGAGCGACAACGTGCTCAGTAAAGGAGTTGTATGCTGCTTTATAAAATAAAAACTATATATACTATATACCACAAAAATGTTTATTTTCCCTAACAGCACACCCAATAGGAAAACAGTGGATATAGTAAACAGTCTTTAATATTTAAATTACTGGCTAAACAGTTTACAATATAGTGTAGTAAACAGTAAATAGGATTCAGTAAATCAATTCAGTAAACAGAAATCAGCAAGTTGAGACTAGGCATCACCCTACAAATAAATCATGCTATTATCATTCCTTCAGGAACACAAGTCGTCTGCTTTGAGGTGCACCCGTAGGCCATCGCCCCTCACAACTTTCTAGGAGTGTGCCTTAGGCCAAAACTCCAATTCGCATCCCCACTGGGACACGGGTAGATCTATGGCACTAATCAGCCATGTGAATAGTAACGCATGAAACTCAGGGCCTAAACTCTCAAAATCAATTTATATCTCATAAAGAACCTTTAAGGAATATTTCACACATTTCATCATTTCTTTAAAATGATCGTTTTCCAAAAAGGTATTATATTTTCTGTTTACAAAACACAGTAAAAACAGCCCGTAATCTCACCATTTTTTTGTGAGAAAAACACAAGTTAACCTGGCTCGCCCATCACAGTGGATTGAACTCGCATGTTTTCATTCGCCTATGTGGTGAACTAACATCACCCACTGTGGCTCTCACACCGAGTTGAACTGGGGGTCGCCTACAAAATATTTTTCTTTACAAAAAAATACAAGGATCGCCTTCTGTTGGCTCGCCCAGAATTATATCAAAAGGGTCGCCTATCTTTGGCTCGCTCAGATTTTATTAAAACAGGGGTCGCCTTTCTTTGGCTTGCCCAGAAAACAACATAGGGGTCGGCTTTATAACTCGCCCAAATCATGGTCTGTGAAAACAATTTATCAAACTAATGCATGTCTCAAACCAAAATATTTTCTCAATATTTTTATTATATTTTACTCCACAAGACATGCATTTTACTTCACATACTACTCCCTTACCTGGTCTTACGCAAACGATCGTCCTGGTATTGCTAACCGAAATCTGTCTACTTGGGCTGCAAAATAATTTTATCGAAAATTATTAATAATTTTCTTCTTATTTTTAAACCACTAAAATTCATAAAATGCAGCCACTAACTTCATGTTATGAGTACAACCAGTATGAATTATACTAGTGCTAAAACTAAACTTTTCCGTTTTAGCTCCTTTTTCGGTTCTGATTTTACCGGTATTCTTCTTTACATTTCTATATTCATTTTCTATTCTGAACCTATAAAATCCAGCACTTAATCATGCTCAATTGAGTCATGGCTGAAATCCCCCTTTAGGCCATTTTCTTGATTTTGCTTCTATTTTTCCACTTGACCTTTCTATCATTTTTTTTTTCATATCAAATTATTAATTCATATTATTTTCATGCAAGAGAGTGCATATCTTCTATGGATTCCTACCTCCACCGAAACCCATAATTGACAAAATATTGCTTTTTAAATTTCTTCCATAACTTACTGTTTCCAAGCTATCTCTTCATCTTATTCATATCTTGTTTATCAATTCTTATCATCATCATAGGATTTCAAGCATGATTTCCTTGTTTTTCTAGTTCTATATCAAGATCTAAATTGGTGCTAATTCCATACTCTAATAGGATTTTACTCAAAACAATCCTATAATCATGTTTATTATACTATAAAACATGGACATATATCATTCAATATCAACAAAACCACGGAAATCAATTATTTTACCTTGACCGATTGTTCACTCCAAAACAGAATTCTATTTTCTGTTTCCATTTCAGCCTCCCTCTCTTCTTCCTTTGATGCGTAAAATGATGGAGGAAAGATTGGATATTAAGAATAAGAGGTTAACTATTAATCTATGAATTTTCTCTGGCTAAAAGATAGCCAAAACAGAACACAACTCAACTCCAAAATGGCTCTCTCTTAGTGAAGCAGAATCGGTGATGAATAAGTAAAATTGGCTGAGGTCTTTGCTTCAGTTAGTTTCCATATATTCAAGACAACCAATAACACTTAATCACCTAAAATCTTATCTATTCTATTTCATCATTTGTTGCATTTGAATTCATTTAATGCATGAAGAAAAACTGCAGCTCAAGGTGGCGAGGAAGTCATCCTTTCCACACGTCTTTTGCTTCTTTTTCCTTTGTTTTATTCTTCAGCAATTAATTGCTCTCATACTTCACTTTTAAGCCATAATTCTCTCATGTTTTCTACCATAAAAGTCATACTTCAGCAGCTTTAAAAAGGCTAAATAGAAACGTACCACAATAGCAAAGTGGCATGGACTTTCTTGGCCGATCGGTTTGGCCTTATTTTCTCTTCTTTCCCTTGCTTATTTCAGCCAATAGAATCCTAATGTATAATATCTTTGAATGCTTTATCTTTAAACACCATTTTCTACTTATTTTGTACTGTAAAATTCATAGTCTAATAGCCTTAAAAAAATTGAAGAGAGACGTGTAACAGCAGCAAAAGTGGCGTGGAAGTCCACTTTTACTGCACCATTGTTGACTTCCATCTCTTCCATTTTATAATTCATCCAATCAGCATTTTTATAACATTGTTCTCCACTCATTTTACACTATAATAATCATATTTCATCAGCCAATTTTATGGTTGGGTAGAGGATGGTACGAGAGCAGCCAAAGGAACATGGGAGTCCTCTTTTGCTGCCTGCTTTTGTGGACTTTCTTTGCTTACTTTAGCCAATCATATTGGATAATATGTTAAACATTAATTACCTCTTCTTCTTATTATAAATTTAGCATATTATTTTACAACCATGTGGTTACAATTTCAACCATGTTTCTCCAATTGAGCACGCACATGGCAGAGAGGAGGTTCTCACTTTTCGGCTACACCTTAACTTTCTTCACACTTCTCTTTTCAAAGCTTCAACCAATAATCTTTTTGTGATAACCGTAAATTTTTCCATTTATTGGAAATTAGAAATATTGAAAATAAATATTAGAGAAATTAAATAAGAGGAAATAAATAAAATTTGCGAGAAACGGGATATTGGTGAAAATCCCGAGAAATGAGGAAGTGATGAATAAGGAAATTCGTGTGAAGGAAATTAAATGAAAATACAGATAAAAATAATAAAGAGGAAAAGAATTAAATTGGATAAATTAAAATCCAAATCTAATTAAGAAAATAAGAGAATAAAATGAAATATATTTATATAATTACAAATTATATAAATGTATTTTATATAAATACATATGTATTTAAAAATACTATATAATATATTTTAATATACGTTGGTATATATATATATATAGAAATATATACTATTTCATGAATTTAAATAATACATATGTATATAAACATAGTATTTCATGTATATATAAATATATATATATATATACATACATATAGAAGAAAGGTAAATGTGATTTTATATTAAACTTTATATGTATAAATATTTTATTATAGCATTTATATAATTTATATATATAAATGTTACTTAATTTTAAGTATATATATAAATATACACATATATACTAGACATGTATTTTGTAATGTACAATATGTATTTTGTATATAATATATATTGTATAATGTTATGTATGAAATAATGTATGTATAACATATAATATATATTATAGTATAAAACTTATGGTATAATATATATTATATAGTATACTAAAAATAGAAATAACCTAAAAATAGAAATAGAAAGAAACAAAAAAAATAGAAAGGAAAGGAGGATCGGGGCAGGAATCCCGATCCCCCCCCCAGGTGAGACCGTCGGTGGCGGAGATGCCACCGCCGGCGAGAGGGAAAAAGGAAAACGAGACGCCACCGGCCAGAGAGAGGAAAGAAGCTGCCGGCGGCGTGAAGAAACGGAACGGGATCGACGAAAAACGAAGCAAAAGCCGGAGGAAAAGGAAAATGGCCGACGGCGTCGCCGACCGAATCGGTGACTGCCACTACCACCGGAGCTTCACCGGAGGAAGAGGAAGCCGATGGAAGCCACCGGAGACACAATGGACGGCGAAGGAACGCCGGCGAAGAGGAAGAAGAAACCGAGGAAAAACCGCCTCGATTCGCCGCCGTGCCGCCGATCCAGGGCAAACGGAGGGCACCGCCAAGTTCGTCGTGCAGCCGGCCAGCTGAGGGACGCCTGAACCGCCGGAGAACCGGCCACCGGCGAGGAAAAGGAGCTGGACCGGTCTGAACCGGTCTGACCGGGAAAGGAAGAAGAAAAAAGAAAAGAAAAAGAAAAGAAAAAGGAAAAAGAAAAAGAAAAGGAAAAAGAAAAGAAAGAAAGAAAAGAAAAAGAGGAAAAAGGAAGAAAAAGGAAGAAAAAGAGGAAAAAGGAGAATTTCGAGAATTCGGAAAATTCCCGGAAATTCGACAACCCGGACATTTACGAAAATTCGGTAAGAAATTCCCCGGAAATTTAAATTCAGAAAAATTAAATAAATTATGAAAAAAATTCTAAAAATTAGAATTTTAATTCTAGAAATTATTTTCAGCAATCGAGATAAGGAATCGGGAGAAATGGAGTGCGGGCGCGATCGATAAGCGGAAGTCGCCGACCCTGAAAAAGGTAAGGGATGCATGTGCAGCACTGTAAGGATACTCAGGCTGCATATTTTAAATTGAAATATTTTATGCAATTATTTTATGAAAAATTATTATGATGTATGATTTGCTGAAAATAATTTGGGAAGAAGTACTGGCTGAAAGATTTTAAACTGTATTTTTTCGTGCAGGAGGTTAGTAAATCGGCAGCCGTTATGCTGCCGAAAATTTTAGAAAAACTTTATAAAATCATATTAAATGATTTTATTTCCGAAATTCGATAGTAAATCACGAAACATGAGGAAATTTCTAAATTTCATAAAACATGAATATAATGGGATGGAACTTTAGAATATTCATGTATTCGAGAATGATGATAATGAAATCATCGAAAATTCTCGGAATAGATAAATTACATGAATTACGAGATGAAAGATGAAGTGAAATATAGTGAATATTCTTATGAATATTTTTATAAATATTCACTAAAGGATTTTAAACCTTATGGTTTTAAATTATGGAATTTTATATTTATATAAATTCCATATAAGTTTATTTTACGATGAAAATACGGTTTTGAGACTGGTTGGCATTCCTATCATGCTGATGCATGATATGTGACCTGTTTAGTCCCGGTCGACGCCTAAATCAGTGATCCACCGAGGACAATATAGGTTATGGGTATAGATTTGACCGGCGTATTCTCTTACCCTCCGAGGTTTACAGTATGATAAGATTGATGTCTATCTTAGACTCCATAAATGATTGGTGATATGTTAAAAAGGAAAGTATTTTACATAAGATGGAATATGCCAACCAGAAAATGTGATACATGATGGGTGACATATGAAAAGAACATGTTTTATATAATATGATAAGAGAATCAATTGAATTATAGCAATTTTTACAAAATGCTCATTTAGGTACTGATTATAGTACCGTGAGATGATTCTCATAAGACATGAGATACAAACATGTAATATGTTTTCAAAAAGGAAGAAATGATAATTCTAATATTCTTTCTATGGTCTTAAATGGAATATGAGATCATAAGTACTACATGAGATCTGATAAGACAGTGGAAAGTACATATGGCGTAAAGGCCAAACCGAGCAGAGACTCGATGACTTTACCGTGTGAGCCACCTCTAGAATCCTTCGGGAACTAAGTGCTGCACGTGTTCTGATGTATTAGTAAAGGCCAAACCGAGCAGAGACTCGATGACTTTACCGTGTGAGCCACCTCTAGAATCCTTCGGGAACTAAGTGCTGCATGTGTTCTGATGTATTAGTAAAGGCCAAACCGAGCAGAGACTCGATGACTTTACCGTGTGAGCCACCTCTAGAATCCTTCGGGAACTATGTGCTGCACGTGTTCTGATGTATTAGTAAAGGCCAAACCGAGCAGAGACTCGATGACTTTACCGTGTGAGCCACCTCTAGAATCCTTCGGGAACTAAGTGCTGCACGTGTTCTGATGTATTAGTAAAGGCCAAACCGAGCAGAGACTCGATGACTTTACCGTGTGAGCCACCTCTAGAATCCTTTGGGAACTAAGTGCTGCACGTGTTCTGATGTGTTAGTAAAGGTCTAAGTTCTGAAGGGGATGCGACAAATGTCGAAGGATGAAATAGATCTTGTGCACATGACATATGATGTGTGTGATATAACGGATTTTGTTTATATATGCCACTCAAACATGTGCTACTTGAATGTTCGTCTCGTTCACACTTAATCATACTGATAAAAAGAATGATGCCTTGTGAACTTAAGAATGGAATAGACTTTAATAGCTTATTTTGCTTTTTAAAGGACGGTACTAATTAAGAGAGTACATTAAAACATGAAATGAATTTTAAAGAAATAAAATGATGATTTAACTAATATTCTTTTCAAGGATCATACGGATATTAATTATTCTATTTAAAGGCTTTATTTCGTAGAAGCATTATTTTGAAAAGAATATGAAAAAGGTTATGAAAGATTGAAAAGGAAAAGGATTTATTAATTCAAAACAAAAAGAAAAATTTTTCTCTACAGTTGCTTCTAGGTTCCGTAACAAGTATGGTATTCTAAAATACTTACCTTACTCCATTCGGATTCCTAGCTGACTGTAGTATCTTTCCTACATGCGAGCCTAGAGCCCATAGGAAAAAAAAGAAAAAGATTTTCAGCATATAGGAAGCTGAGTATCAAGTGAGGCATATAATTCTCTTACTGAGCCGTGGTTTTGCTCACCCCTTAATTTTCAACATTTCAGGTTTTGATGAATGTGAGTTCAGTGGATTGTGGATCCTGGCTGTACACGAAGGACAATGTGTCAAACCGACTGTTTATTTGAGGTATGATCATTTATTCTCTGTATTTAGACATGTCAACAGTACTACTTATCTGATAAATTACGATAGGGGATGTGTATAATATAAACAATACATTGTAAAATTGTTTAACAGTCAGTACAAGTGAAGTATCACAGACAGCCCAACCGGTTAAGATGTGTATAAGAAGATGAAAAATGTGGTCACGGGTCGTGACACTTTTAGTCCTTCTTTTATATGTTACTTCTCTTTAAATACTTTATTTTATTGCTCTCCTTTCCTTTAGAATTTTTTTCCAGCCGAATACAGCCCATGCAGTAGAAAAAGAAGGCTTGTCGTTCACACTTGGCTGCACTTTCTTGACTTTTCTTAATCTCTTTTGTTAGCTATATCATCCAATAAAATTCCAGCCTTGTTTCAACTTAATAAAGCCCTTCTTTATCTATCATTATCGTCCCTTATTACATCAAAACATCACAAATCTGAACAATTCTTGTGTCCAGTCATGTTTCACCATGAACACTCAAGTGTAGTCCAATTTCCATACGGTTTTGGACTTTATTTTCTTCTCTTAGTCTATGTTTTCAATTCCTCCATTTATATTCATTTTAAATCATATACACCATACTATAATTTACAATTCCAATAACTCCAAATTGAGAGTGGAAATTCATTCAATCTTTATTTAATTCCACTACATAATTTATAAAGTATAGTGTACAGTGTAATAAAATCGAGTCTCACAAACAGAAAACTCAAAAGGAGACAGAGGACCACACTTTGCCACGACAAAACCAAGAATATGAACCAGGTCTTGAAACTCAGAATACTCACACAGGTAACACTTCTAATACTCCTACTGAATCAATTTTGGTTGAGACTACTGATGATCTTAACAAGCCAATAGCTTTCAGAAAGGGTGTAAGATCATGCACCCAACATCCTATTGGAAACTTTATCTCATATGACAGGTTGTCTCCCAACTTTAGTGCATTTGTGACCTCTCTAACAGAAATACAGATTCCTAAGAATGTGCAAAAAGCACTTACTCAACCAAATTGGAAGGCAGTGGTCATGGAAGAAATCCTAGCCTTGGAGAAGAATTCAACCTAGGAAATTAGTGATCTACTAGCAGGGAAGAAACCAGTTGGGTGCAAATGGGTCTTCTCTATTAAGCATAATGTAGATGGGAGTGTAAACAAGTTCAAGGCTAGACTTGTTGCTAAAGGATTCACCCAATCCTATGGCATTAACTATGAGGAGACATTCGCCCCTGTTGCCAAGCCAAACTCAGTTCGTGTCTTGTTATCACATGCAGCTAATTTAGACTGGCCTCTCCATCAACTAGATGTCAAAAATGCATTTCTGAACGGTGAGCTGGAAGAGGAAGTCTACATGGAAATTCCACCTGGTTTTGAAACTCAAGAAACTTCTGGCCGAGTGTGTAAACTCTGAAAATTCCCTATATGGTGTCAAACAATCCCTTGTGCTTGGTTCGAGAGGTTGACTAAGGTGGTGAAGAAACACAGGTTCATTCAATATCAGACAGACCACACTATGTTTTTTAAAAGCTCTTTTGATGGAAAAAAGGGCCATCCTAATAGTCTACATCGATGACATTATCTTGACCGGTGATCACACGGAGGAAATAGACCATTTGAAGAGTTTCTTGGCACAAGAATTTGAGATTAAAGATATGGGTCAGCTTAGATACTTCCTCGGCATGAAGGTGGCTAGATCAAAAGAAGGCATTTCGATTTCTCAACGAAAGTATACTCTTGACCTCTTAAAGGAAACTGGGATGCTTGGCTGCAAATCGGCTGATACCCCCATGGATCCAACGAGAAAATCTGAGATGGAGGAAGTGAGTTCTTTGACAGACAAGGGTAGGTACCAAAGGCTAGTAGGCAAACTTATATATCTAGCTCATACTAGACCAGTCATTGGGTTTGCAGTAGGATGGGTTAGCATATTTATGAATAGTCCAACTAAAAAGCATATGGAAGATGTACTACGAATTCTTCAGTACCTCAAAAACAGTCCAGGAAAAGGATTGTACTTTAAGAAGACTACAAATAGGGGTCTTGAAATTCTTACTGATGCAGACTGGGCTAGTTCTCTAGAAGACCGAAGATCAGCTATGGGATATTGCACCTATGTGTGGTGTAACCTGGTCACATGGCAAAGTAAAAAACAAACAGTGGTAGCTTGGAGCAGCGCTGAGGCTGAATGAAGAGCTATGTGTCATGGCATATGTGAGAGAATATGGCTGGAGCGAATGCTAAGAGAATTAAAGGTGCCTATGAGCAGTCCTATGGTGTTACAATGTGATAGCAAGGCAGCTATAAACATCGCAAAGAATCCAGTGCACCATGACCAGACAAAGCATGTGGAGATTGATCGCCATTTTATTAAAGAAAAGTTAGAAGGACGTTTGATTAAGTTGGTCTACATTCCTACGAGCTACCAAACTGCAGATATTCTTACCATGGCCCTACAAAGAAACAATTTTGATAGTTTGAAGTCCAAGCTGGGCATGATTGACATTCATAACCCAGCTTGAGGGGGAGTGTAGAATTCTAAAAGAGGATTTTTCTCCTCCTTTGCTGACAGATAATCTCCCTGATTTTTAGGAGAGATAACTCTCCAGTAATTATCATTTTCTAGTAGATATTCTCCCTGATCTTTAGGAGAATATCCCTGCAGCAATTTAGTTTCTCTTTTTCAATAACCTAGCTGTTTGAGGCATGTATCTTCAACTATTTATATCCTACAAATAAGGCTGTATTTTTATAAAGTAATATAGTAAAACATACCAAATCGTTCTTTTATTTTCTACAGTTTCCATCATAGGTTAAGCCAAGGTAGTGTAGTATCACGTTGTAGTATCAGACTTCGTAAGTTTCCAACTACGAGGCTCTCGTAGTAAATATTCGGTACAAATTTTTAGTGTTTAAATGATGTCATTTCTATATAGTTTTCTATAATACTATAGATTGGAATGTGTATAAATTAAAAGTGGGCTTAAATTGTAAAAAGTGTCAATATCGGGATGTAAACATATTTTTATTGGGAAATGTGTTCAAATCATCAAAATATTATATTATTTGTTTGGAAATTTTTTTTGAAGGATCAAATAATCTTATTTTTTCAATTAAATTTAAATATGTCATAGATTACAAGGTTATGAGTGTGATTGGGGATTGAAAGCAGAACTTGACTATAATTGGCTAATAAACCAACTTACCGAGTAAAATGTACCAACTTGAGAAATTACCTCTTTTATGTGGGATATGTTTATGGTGTATTTGGATGTTGGTTGATATAAAGTTGATTGGGACCTTAGGCAAATAACCTAGAACTACATTCGGTGAATAGTAGATCAATGATATGATATGAAACTGCTCACGTAACAAACCAATGTAGAGAAAAAAAAAAGAAAAATTAGTTTAGAAAATTCAAACTTTCTCCTAAGTATAAAAAAAAAATGTACAAACTATTGTATCTTTCAGAGTGTGACAAATATTATTTTTAACTTTTATATAGATAATATTTATAATAAAATTTTCATTGGGTCAGTTGACCCCATTTTTATAATGTAGCCACGCCACTGATTACATTCGTCGTTTTCAAGATCGCTATTAATTGAATATAAAAAAATTTTAACATGCTTGTAAGAGTTTTTTATGGTACAAGAGTAATTTAAAATTTTTTTGTTCTTTAATAAGAGCACTTTTAAACTTAGTTTCTTTAATAGGTAACTTAAATTATATCAATGTCATGCCAGCATTTTCTTTTTTCGTTCTCCCCTTATTTCAGCACAAGAGAAACCAAATACTTAATCAAGAAACTGTTATTATATATATAGGATAATTATTTCATATATTACTGGTGGAGTTTTTTTATTCTGCAAACAGTGTTAGGATTATAACACGTCTTATAAAATTATTAAAAAAATAATAAATAAAATAAAATATGTGTCATGATCTTAATCCCGCTTGTGAAATAAAAAAATTTTATATATATATATATATATCAATATATATTTCAATATATATATATATATATATATATATATTTCAAGTCAAAGCCTTTTTTTATTTAATATTGTTTAAGGTTTGCATAACCAGTAAAATATCGGAATGGATTAGCACTAAAACTTAAAGAAATCATCAAATCAACACTTTATTTCTTCCCTTCATTTTTCTTCTTTCCTATGAAACGTTCTCCAATATAATGAAATTACTTCGATTTTTTAATGATTCAAGAACTTTTTTGTAATTTAATTAAATGGTTTTAAAAAATTAAAATTTTGGCATTTTTCTTCCATTTTAAATATTTTGCATTAAAATTAAGGCTTAACAATCTAAAATTTTGAACTTTTCAAACATTTTTATTTATTCCCATTTTCTTGTTCAACGAGACAATCTAAATACATTTTTTCATATGTGCGGCTAAGATATGTAAAAATTTATATATGTTTGTGACATATGCAAGACCTACTTCCTGTTTTTGATACATTACGTCTTATTTTCTTATATTTAAATGCTTCTGGTTGTGAATATTTCCCGTTACTAGTTTATTCTGTCTAAAGGATCTATCTTGCTCTCTATCAAAGAAGACACAAGATGGCTTCACCCGGGATATTTCACCATTGTTACTCTTAGGTGATATCTTCTTGTACTTGCTATTTCTGTTGGCTCCCTAGTTGCCCTTTCTTTCTAGTTCTGATTATGTAAGTGTGTTTTTTGAGGAACTTAAGGGCACTTATAATAGAACCAAAATAAAGAAAAAAGAGAGTTCAAAAAGGATGAAAGTGAGTTTAAGTCAGAATATAGTAGCAAAAAGGAAAAAAAGATTAAAAGACAAGGTTCAATTATTATTTTTTTTTTACCTATGTTATTACTATTCAATGTTTTATAATGCTATCTTGAGAATACTTTTTGACTTTTATGCGGAGAAGAAGTCCTTTTCAAGTTTAGATATCTTGATCTGGTTTGTTTTGGTAGAGAAAGAGGCTTTAACTTGGTCAAATCAAATTAGTGTCCCATGGCTGGTTCTTCTTGCTTAGACTCATTGTATGCTTTTACCCACACCCTGCATGATTCTTTATTCCAAGATTTGTTGCTTAAGACAGCCCCTCAATGGCTGAATCATAATAATGAAAGCAATCAGCAAAATGCTTCAGACAACTTATCATTATCACTTGTAAAGGTAAAAAAGGGATGCACTACTTGTGTCTTCAAAATAAGGAAAACCCAGAACACTAAGATTTGAGAATCTTAAGGAAATACTTCTTATTACAGAATGATGAAATAAGAAGCACGAAATTCCAATATATGGATAATGAGCAACTGGTAATTAAAGTAGGAACAAGCACGGTAAGCTTTTTAGAAAAAATAATATTACCTGGATGGGTTTGCAATCCATTATATTCACCTTTTTACTTGATGTTTATTTGTGGTCTTTATGATAGAACAAGATTTCTGTATGTTATAATTATAGGAACTTTGGCTTCTTATTGCTTGATTTCTCTTGTTACTGTTTATGCAAACAACTTCATTAGTTTGATTTCATTCTTAGCTTCAAGTTTCTTATGTAGTTTGCACTACTGTTACTGTTGCAAGTGTTGCTGCTGCGTGTTTTGCTTCTGTTTGTGATGTGGTGGTGATGTTATTTTTTTTTGTTATCTTTATAATTCCAAAATTATGTAAGGCTATAAAATTTCACAAAAAAAAAAGTGGTATTGTGTGTGATTTGTGTGTACTTTAGTTACTTTGATTTTTATGTAAAGTTTTCTCTTGTTGTTATTGTCGTTGTTAAAAAAGTATTATTTTATTATAATTAATTGATACATAATATTTTTATATTTATAAAAATAAATTCAAACTCGAGTTTAAGCATGAGAATCGAGCTCGAATAAACAAGCTTTATCGAGTGAGTTCGAGTAGCTTAATTTTGATCTGAAGTCGAGTTTGAACTTAAAAATGAAGGCTTGGCTGAACTCGAGCCAAGTACCGAGCACTGAGCACCTAGTTTTTGAGTTGAGCTTAAGCTCAAGCATCTTAATTGTATTGGCTCGACTCGACTTGATTGCACTCGTATGAGAGACTAACAATGTAAAAGTAAATTACAACACCCCACAAGATTCATATATAGGTATAGCTGTTAATGGGCCAGATTGGGATGGTTTCGAGCTGAGCTAAACTGGTTTTGGCCCATTAATCAATTAAATTGGTTTGGCTTGGCTTAAATATCGGGTCTGACCAGGTCGAGCTAGAGTTCATTTTTGGGCCAAATCGGGCTATTATCATTTTTTATATTTTTTATGATTTTTAATTTTACTTTTTTAAAAATCTTTAAATTTCATTATTAATTTTAATTAAATTGAAGACTTATTTAATATATTTTCATTTAATAAAGTTATTGTAGTAAAGATAATAAAGATAAAGTTATTATCTAATAAAGTTATTATTATAACAAATAAATTTATTTTAATAAAGTTATTATAACCTATTTAATAAAGTTATTATTTAAAAAAATTATAATACTTTTAAAAATTTTTAATTTGTTTTAATAAAGTTAAACTTGTTTATTACATTTGAAATATAGTTAAACTTATCATTTATCATTTGAAATATAATTAATTTTGTCATTTCGTATTTAAAATATTTATTCATTTATCATTTACTTCTAAGAAAACATATTTATTTAGTATGTTTTTAAAATATTTATTCATTTTGTATTTTAAATATTTATTCATTTTCCAAACTTATAATATTAATTTATTTAGTATTTAATAATAAAAATAAATGAAAATAAAAAAATTTATTAAAAAACAAAAAAATTGTCTGGATCGAGCTCTTACCGAACCGGACCGAGCCATTAACGAGCCTGATTCAAAATATCCTAATCTGTCCCAATTAGGCTTAGCCCTCCGTTATAGGTCTAGACCGGTCTTGGGCTAGCCTGCCCCCTTAAACACCTCTAAGTTAGAAGGTAAAAACCATAGGACCGTAGTCTATAAAAAAATTTACTATAACTGAATTTATTTACAATTTTACGTTCTTTTCTTTTTTTTTCTTTCTTTCTTTCTCTTTCTTCTATTTTTTTCCTTTCTTTTTTTATATCCTATCTATCTACCCAAATATATACATAACTCATGATATATCCTAGTAAATTGCATGCTTTCGGGGTAAGGGATAAGAAAATTTAATTAACTGGCTAAAGGGAATTAACTTGTAGGTATGTAAACAAAAATAAGCTAGTTTGGCACAGAGGGGTGCTAGGGACAAGTATGTACAAAGTTAGCTTGAAAAACTCAAACGATCCACAGATGGCCTAAATCATTTTCCTAACTATGCATGGGCTAAATATTTCACCTCGAGAGGAGATCAAACAAATTCTAAGATATGCTTACAACTTCAAAGACAAATACAATCCTATATACACATAAAACTTCTCTAAACATGGATGCCAATCCATGATCAAGACATAGTGCATAAAGATGGAAAAACCGTAATCAGAACAAGGCAAGTTCAAGAATTCAACTCATACTTCCCAATAATCATGCTTTTCCAAAGATCATAATCAATCTCAATCATAATCTCAATCATGGGGACTTAGAAAATAACCAAATCAAGCATAATATATCTCAAGATAAAACATTTAAAACCCAAAAAGTTAGGAAAATTTTGAAATTTTTTGAAAAAATTTAGCTCAAATTTCCTTCCCCCCAAACTTAAAGTGCACATTGTCCTCAATGTGTAACTGATTCAAGAATTTAGAAAATATAGAAGAAAACTCCCCTAAATTTTCTATTAAAGCTCAATTGCATGCCCAAAACATTTCTTTACTGCTCGCCCAAACTCAAACACAAACCTATAAAATAAAAAGAAAAAGAAATCAAACCTACAAAATACTAACACTAAGGCTAATAAAAGAAATAAACTACTAAAAAGCTAAGGTTGCCACCCCAAAAGCACTTGATTTATAGTCATCAACTTAACTATCTCTATCATCCTTCAAGGTGGTTTGAATAATCTGAAAATTGATGGATGCACATAGTGCGCCACCACGGAAGATGACTCCATTAGATACTTTGCTTCACAGAACTTAACTCCACAGTCTTCTAAGATATAACCCATTTCATATTCCGGTGGAAAGTTCCATGAAGAAACAATGAAGGATGCCTCTTGGTTTTTTTTGTCAACCTCTAAAACTTGGACTTCAATCATAAACCCTTCCTCTTGAACTTCTTCTTCACTCATACTATTCTCCATTTCTTTTTCATCAACCACACTTTCAATTTCAGTAAGTTCGGGTGGTGTAGACTTTTCAACTTCTTCACTCAACACCTCTTATTGCAATGGTTGTAGAGGAGCTTGATGAAAAAGGTCACATGTCTCCATGAACTCCAAAGATGGTGATGAAAGTGTCTCGTAGTTGCTTGAGGAATAGCATGGATGACTCACCCAACTCATATTGATAGGACAATTCTCAATGGCATGACTCCCTTCGCATATCTCATGGGAGATAAAAGGACTTATGTAGACTTTCCCAAGCAAGGTGGCTTCTGGAAAAGACATGGTCTCAATAAGATCAAGCTCTTATTTGTTGACGATCTTCCCTGATGTATCTCTCTCATATTACCATTAAAAGTCATTGGAAGTGATTATCTCTATCAACTCATATGCTTCGTCAATAAACTTTCCCATAAGCGCTCCACCTACTACTGCATCAACTACTACTCTCGATGAATTACCCAATCCAATATAAAAAGTTTGAATTTGTAACCATAGGGTTAATCTATGAGAAGGACATCTGCTGATCAAGTCCTTAAATCTTTCCCATGCTTCACAAAAAGACTCGGAGTTATATTACTCGAAGGACAAAATTTGATTCCTCATCTTCGCCATATACTCAAGTGAAATGAATCTAACTAAGAACTTATGAGCCAAATCATCCCAAGTACAGATAGAATGATAAGGAAGTGACCGCAACGAATCCTATGCCTTATCTCGGAGTGAGAATGAGAAGAGTCTCAGTCGAATGGCATCATCAAAACACCATCGTAGTTGCATAAGTCACATATCTCCAAGAATGTGACAAGATGAGCATATGGATCTTCACTAGGCAAACCTCCAAATTGAACTGAATTCAAGATCATTAGAATGAAGTCTGGCTCGATCTCAAAGTTGTCAACTTTGATTTCGGGCTTCTTAATGCTTGAATGTAACACGGACAGATGAGGCATAACGTAGTCTCTCAAGGTTCCAAGCTTTGCCAGATTTGCCATAGTACCTTGCAAAGTATCAAAATTAAAATATTAGGAAGGAGAAATATTTACAAAAACAAGAAAAAGAAAAGGCTTGAACTAAACCTAGGCATGATTGATTCTAATATTAACTAAGAACAACCTAGATTAATCCCCAGCAACGACGCTAAAAACCTTGTTGCATCTAAAACCTTTATCGCAAGTGCACGGGTCGCAATAAGTAATACAAAGTGAGTAGAGTATCGTTCCCGCGAGGATTAGTTAGAATTGTCCTAGATAAATACTAAAATCCTGTCACCCTAGATTTATTCAAACAATTATAATTTTCTTAAGCTAAATTAACTACTAAAATGATTAAAATTACATTTAAAATGAATTTTAAAAATGAAAATGCAACTAAATTAAAATACATAAAATTTAAAATGCATGACATTAAAAATGCAAAATTAAAATTCCTAAAACTAACATTGAAAATTATATAAATAAATATATTCCTAACAAAATATTTAGAATACTAAATTAAAAGACCAACACACTAAAAACTAAATTAATAGATTTAATAAACTAAACTAATATAACTGTAAACTAAATAAATATGCTAAAAGTATTAAATTAATATGCATGCAAACAAGTCCTAGAATTGAAACACCTAACATTATAGCCAACACATCCTGGGTCTCCTCTCATCAACACATTTCACTTTGCTCCAGGCCAGCACCGCATCACAGCCTTCACTGCTCCTAGTTTCAGCAACCAACCTACTCACACCAACCACTTCCTCCAGCACGCACATGCAATAGCAGCAAAGAATCACGCCTCAGCACAGCCAAATTGTCATGAGCCAACCTTGTATAAGGCCATGACCAGGTAGGATATCATGAGCCAACCTTGTATAGGGCAATGATCGGGTAGATAGGCTTTGGGGAAAACAGAATCCATGGACTTAGGAAAATGAAATCCATGGAATTAGGAAAAGTGTCCCTATTTCAAACATTTTAATGGTTACTGGTAACATAGTTATAAAAACTCTTTACCTCTTTAGGAGGGGTGAGCAGTCGGCGGAATATTGGGCTGCCTCACTAGTTAAGGTATGTGCAAGCATACCCATCTAGAGCTGCCCTCCATGGCCCCGACGATGGTGTGGAAGTCTCAAAACTCTTTTGTAAGCTTTGTAATATTTTCATTATCAATAAAAACAATTTTTTCTATGGAGGCACCAGTGGTTATGATGGTATGCTTTATTTATGCCCTGATATAGTGACTTATTGTTGGCTCATGACTTGCCCAGATTATCGAGATAATTGGCTGACTTGTGTGGACGAGACCATCCAAGTGCCGCACGACCTATCGCTTCATTGTGAGAAAGCTTAGTCCGTGACAGCTGGTATCCAAGCTAGGCAAGTGTGCTAGCAAGTGAAAGAAAATGGTGATAACTCGAGGAAGGTCTGCTGATCGAGGGAGAATTGAGGAGCTTGAGGCCGCAGTGGCTGCCGTTAAAGCTCATATGGTCACTAATGACCGATTGGAAGAAATTGAGACAGCCCAGTGGGAGCTGTCCGACTCCGTAGCCAACTTGAGCGAGGAGACTAGAGAGGCACTAAGAGTTATCCAAAAAGAGTTTGAGGAACTCAAGGCTCAGATCAATGTGCTTCAAATTGCTGTGGGCAGGGCGGGTTCTAGCACAACAGATAAGGGGAAAAGAGCTAAGGTGCCGAAGCCGCGCCATTACGAAGGGGCAAGAGATGCAAAAGAGCTTGAGAATTTCTTGTTTGACATCGAACAATACTTTCGAGCGGTGCGCACAGATCGGAGGAGGAAAAGGTTGTGATGGCCTCAATGTATCTTGCTGGAGATGCCAAGTTATGGTGGCGGTCAAAGTTTACTGGCAATGAGTGCCCCATCAAAATATGGAAGGATCTAAAGCAAGAGTTGAAGAACCAATTCTTCCCTGAGAATGTGGAATACTTGGCCCGAAGAAAGTTGAGGGAGTTGGTCCAAACAGGAACGGTGCGAGAGTTTGTTAGGAGCTTCTCTACCCTGATGTTGGATATTAGGGACATGTCTGAAAAAGACAAGATGTTCTATTTCCTTGAGGGACTTAAGCCTTGGGCTAGGACTGAACCTCAAAGGTAAAAGGTACAAGATGTAGCCACACCTATGGCTGCCGCCGAACTCCTAAACAATTACAATGAAAACAAACGTAAGATCCCCCCTTCAGTTGGCAGTAACTCCAATTACAGGATTGGGGAAAAGTTGTCTAGAGTAGATAGATCATCAAGTGGGGGAGCAGACAAGAGGCCACCCACTCGAGAAACACCCCAATCCAAGACAAACAATGCCTAAAGCTTCAAGCCAAGACAACCATTAGCTTGCTTCCTTTGTCAGGGACCACATCGAGTTATGGAATGTCCCCACAGAGGTGCCTTGAGTGCCCTCAGAACTACTTCTCTAGAGACATCTCAACCACCACAAACTACTGAGGATGATGTAAATGAACCTACGAGGATGGGCTCAATCCGATTCCTAAATGCACTTCATTCTCAATTGAGTGTGATGAAGAAGGAGCCGGAGAAAGGCCTAATGTATGTCGAGTTGGAGATAAATGGGAAGAAAACAAGGGCCATGGTGGACACAGGCGCGACCAACACTTTCATCACTCCAAACGAAGCTAAGAGGTGTGATCTAAAAGTAAACAAGGATTGTGGGCAAATGAAAGCAGTGAACTCACTGGTCGCCGCCATTAGTGGGAGCTCCAAGAACGTGATGACCAAAGTTGGACCCTGGGAATGAGGCGTGAATTTCACTGTTTCCTCCATGGATGACTTTGATGTTGTTTTGGGATTAGACTTCATGACAGTGGCTCAGGCAATTCCGATTCCTGCTGCTAGTTGCTTGCTATTCTTGGGGGAACGTCCTTGTGTAGTGCCGACTACTATTCTCCCTAAAAGTGGAAAAATTATCTCAGCTCTACAGTTCAAGAAAGGGATAAAGAGGGGAGAGCCTTCATATGTAGCCCTGCTAATCTATAAAGAAGGAACAGGGTCAGAGTTGGTGCCCAATGAGATTAGCACAGTTTTGGAAGAGTTTAAGGAGGTGATGCTGGATCGATTACGCCAGATATTACCACATCACCGTGCCATAGATCATGAGATCGAACTAGTCCCGGGAGTCAAACCGCATGCAAAGGGACCCTATCGTATGGCTCCCTCAGAATTGGCTGAGTTGAGGAAGCAGCTAGACGAGTTGTTACAAGCTGGGTTCATTAGACCATCTAAGGCCCCCTTTGGCTCTCCTGTACTCTTCTAAAGAAAACAAGATGGAAGCTTACGACTGTGTGTCGATTATAGGGCCTTAAACAAGGTAACAACAAGTACAATCCCTTTGATTGTGGACCTCTTTGATCAGTTGAGTCAAGCCAAGTACTTCTCCAAACTCGACCTTCGGTCAGGGTATCATCAGGTCAGAATCGCAGAAGGAGATGAACCGAAACCACATGTGTAACCCGGTATGGTGCATTTGAATTTTTAGTAATGCCTTTTGGACTAACCAATGCCCCTGCCACATTTTGCACTTTAATGAACCAGGTATTCCATGACTATCTTGATAAGTTCGTGGTAATCTACCTAGACGACATCTTGGTTTTTAGCTCAACCATAGAGGAGCATCAGAAACACTTGAGACTTGTTTTCCAGAGGCTTCGAGAAAATCAGTTGTATGTGAAAAGAGAGAAATGCTGCTTTACCCAAACGCGAATCCATTTCTTAGGGCACATTGTGGAACAGGGCCAAATTCGGATGGACATGGAGAAAGTCAAGGCTATCAGGGAATGGGCGACCCCGAAGAATGTCAAAGAACTGCGCTCCTTTCTTGGGTTAACCAACTATTACAAAAAGTTTGTGGAGGGGTACTCCCGAAGAATAACGACCCTCACCGAATTATTGAAGAAGGATAAGAGGTGGTCGTGGACTTCAGAATGCCAAGAGGCCTTCGAGGGTCTAAAAGTAGTGTTGATGAAAGATCTCGTGTTAGTCCTCCCTGATCTTGAAAACCCTTCGAAGTACAAACAAATGCTTCAGATTTTGCTATTGGGGGAGTATTATTGCAAGAGAGGCACCGGTCGCCTTTGAAAGTCGCAAGCTAAATGAGATAGAAAGGAGATACACCGCCCAAGAAAAGGAGCTCCTAGCCGTAATTCATTGCTTAAGGGTGTGGCGACATTACCTGCTCAGGTCGAAGTTTGTTGTTAAGACAGATAACACTGCAGTTAGCCATTTCCTTACTCAGCCCAAGCTCACGGCTAAGCAGGCGAGATGGCAAGAGTTCTTAGTCGAATTTGATTTTTGCTTTGAGTAAAAGATGGGGAGCTTTAATCAAGTAGCGGATGCCTTGAGCTGTCGAGCAGAACTAGCAACACTAAGAAGGATAGCTCCCATGTCAGCTACCATGGTGACCACGGACATTCGCAAGCTAATCGAAGAGAACCTAACTAAAGACCCCCAAGCCAAGTCCATAATGAAGATGGTGAAAGATGGGAAATCTAAGTACTTTTGGATGGAGAATGGAGCATTGTTGACAAAGGGGCCCAGATTGTTTGTACCAAGAGTCGAGAACTTCAGATAGATGTTGATGCGAGAATGCCACGACACCCCATGGGCCGATCATCCGGGTTGGCAGCGCACCCTTGCTTTACTAAGACAGGGCTACTATTGGCCACACATGAGACAAGATGTGATGGACTACACAAAGACGTGCCTCGTCTGCCAGTAAGATAAAGTTGCAAGAAAGAAGCAAGCTGGGTTACTTGAACCACTAGCAGTACCAACCAAGCCTTGGGAAAGCATTTCTTTTGATTTCATAACTGGCCTCCCTAGAGTTGGTGATCTTGGGTCGATTTTGGTAGTTATCGATCGTTTTTCGAAGTATGCCACTTTCATACCAGCTCAAAAGTATTGTACAGCGAAAGACACTGCTCGTCTTATCTTTAAACATGTAGTGAAATATTGGGGTATTCCACAAAACATCGTCAATGACAGAGACCCGAGATTCATAAGGTCATTTTGGCGGGAGCTCTTCAACATACTGGGGTCCCAACTGAGTATCTCATCTAGTTACCATCCTCAGACGGATGGGCAAACAGAGCGCTTCAACAAATTGTTAGAAAAATATCTGAGACACTTTGTACAAGCCAATCAAAAGAACTGGCCACCGCTTTTAGATGTAGCATAATTATGCTTCAATGCTCAAAAGAGCTTATCCACCAACAAGAGTCCCTTTGAAGTGGTCATGGGACAACAACCACGATTACCCCACACCTCCATTGAGCCGTACAAAGGGAAGAACCCCCGAGCCTTTAACTTTACTAAGGAGTGGAAACAGAACACTGAGATCGCTCGGGCTTACTTGGAGAAGGCGACGAAGCACATGAAGAAGTGGGCTGATAAAGATCGGAGAGCACAACAGTTTAGTGTTGGTGACTCGGTCTTGGTGAGATTGGTGCCTAAACAGCTTAGATTCTTATGAAAGCGGGATCGTCGATTGGTGCACAAATATGAGGGTCCAGTGACAATTCTTGACAAGGTGGGACAGTCCTCCTACAAAATCGACCCTCCAAAATGGATGAAAGTACACCCAGTGTTCCACGTGAGTAACTTAAAGCCATTCCACTCAGATCCAACATATCAAAGCAGAAGTAGATCAACTAGGGCGGCCATCAGCATGAAGCCACCCTCAGAGCGTCGCATTGAAGAGATTTTAGCAGACAGACACTCGGTGGTGTCAAAAAGGCCAACCCATGAGTATTTGGTAAAATGGGAGGGCCTAGGATCGGAAGAAGTCAGTTGGGAAAGAGAAAATGACCTAAGAGCTTTCAAGCAGAAGATCGAAGAGTTCCAAGCCAGCAAGTTAACGAGGACGTCGACAGATTGAGTAGGGGAGAATGTCATGAGCCAACCTTGTATAGGGCCATGACCGGGTAGGATATCATGAGCCAACCTTGTATAGGGCCATGATCTGGTAGATAGGCTTTGGGGAAAACAGAATCCATGGACTTAGGAAAATGAAATCCATGAAATTCGGAAAAGTGTCCCCATTTCAAACATTTTAATGGTTACCGGTAGCATAGCTATAAAAACTCTTTAGCTTTTTAGGAGGGGTGAGCAGTCGGCGGAATGTTGGGCTGCCTCACTGGTTAAGGTATGTGCAAGCACACCCATCTAAGGCTGCCTTCCCTGGCCCTGACGATGGTGTGGAAGCCTCAAAACTCTTTTGTAAGCTTTGTAATATTTTCATTATCAATAAAAACACTTTTTTCTATGGAGGCACCTGTGGTTATGATGGGATGCTTTATTTATGCCCCGAGATTTTTTCATGTTCCTTGTAGTGACTTATGGTTGGCTCATGACTTGCCCAAATTATCGAGATAATTGGTTGACTTGTGTGGACGAGACCATCCAAGTGCCACACGGCCTATCGCTTCATTGTGAGAAAGCTTAGTCCGTGACACAAATACTGTCCACACTGCTCCAGCAAGACCGGTTCTTCATGCCAGCTCTTGCTTTCCTTCAACACGAGTAGCCTACAACGGTAGCTGCATCGCACCAGTAAGCATTAGCCCTGAATTGCTCCCTTGCAACAACCACGTGAGGCAGCCTCCAGCACCAGTTCTGTTCACGTAACTAACAGCAGGGGAGGGAAAACTCGAGCAATACTTCCAACAGAGTAAAGAAAAAAATAAAAATAAAAATAAAACAAAGCAGAACCAAGAGAAGAAAGAGAAGCAAGACTGATTCAGAAAACCGAAACTGCTGTATGAGCAAGGAAAGAACCAGTTAAATAGAGAACAAATTATGATGCAAAAATAAGATAATGTGAATGCAAATAAAGAAATTAATGATGCAGAGGATAGATTTAAACTAAAACATGAATTTTAAATAGAATTTGCAAAGAAACTAAATCCAGAACTTAAAAAAATTTTAAAAAGAAGAGTATTGAAAGAAGGAACTAAAAGCTAGAATTTCATGAAATCCAAATTCAGAAAGAAGTCTTCACTTTTTTAAAATTAAATTAAAATCCTAAACAAGAACTAAGAAGCTTGAACACTTAAAAGTACCACAGCAATATAAGGGAAAAGCTACTGTCACTAGCTCTCCACGCCTAAACTAGAGACATAGTAAAGAACAAATTGCAGTAAAGGTTGAAGAAGACAGTCTCCTGCCACGAGCTATCTCCCTCATCCTTTTACAATTAAACTAATAAATTAAAGTTGCTCCTATTCTAAAAAGAAAACAAGAAAGAAAAATTTGGAAAGACTGTGAAGAACAGCCGTTGTCACCCAGCCTCCTCCACACTACATTATGCAGCCGCTCCTTTTTTTGTATAAGCTAGGGTTGCTTCAATTCTTTGGCTCATATTTCTCTTGGGCTGCACCTTCCTTTTTTATATATTCTTGTACATATCCAACAAATTAAAAGAATGACCCATACTTGTGGGTTGGAATTGGATTTGGAATAGTTTATTTCGGCTTATGAACTTTCAGCATTTAAGGTGGGCCAGGTGTATTTGGGCTTTATGTAATAATGGGATAGGTTTTAAGTGGGATATGATAGAGTATGGGTTAAAGGTTTTATGGGTTTTGGAAAAGGGTTAAGGTTAAGGTTTAAACACAAAATCCAACTATTTTTCCTTGATTTTCTTGCCATTTTCTCAATTTCTTCATTATTCTTGAATTTTCTACACATAAAAATAATTTAATTAAATTGCGAAGAAATTATATTAAAATTCCATAATTTTATCGAAATTGATGCAATAAAATACTCTAAAAAGTGTATATTTTACAGACTTATCACCCCTCACCTTATCCACTATATTCTGATAGGTTCGCTTAGTAATCCATCCATGAACAAGTGGCACTCCAAGAAAATCGCCAAGGTCCTTGGTCATACCAACACTTAAGTTCCTGCTAATTTGTCTAGCATGTGCTGGAGAAGACTTTGGAGATATAAACATTTTAGACTTTGAAAGACTCACTTTGACACCCGATGTCGCACAAAACCTGTCAAGGGTAAATTTAACAACATTTGCCTGCGATGGTGAAACTCTCGAAAATAGGAACAAATCATCTACAAAGAATAGATGAGATATTCCTGGACCTCCTTTTTTGACAATAATCAGCTTCCATTCCCCACTAGAAATTGCTTGATCAATTGAATAACCCAACCTTTCCATGCATAACACAAGCAGATAGGGCAATATAGGGTCTCCTTGCCTTAATCCACGCTGTGCCAAAAAAGATTTAGTCATCTCACATTTCCAAGGCACAGACATTATGGTCCTACTCACACCATTGATAATTAATCTTGACCACTCCAACGAGAAGCCAAAGGCAACCAAAGTATCCTTCAAGAATCCCCGTCAAATCGTATCATATGCCTTCTCTAAATCAATCTTGATCGCCATTAAGCCATCCTTAATTTTTGATCCACAAATGGAGTGAATGAGTTCTTAAGCTATAAAAATATTATCTGCAGCTTGTCTACTGGGTATATAGTTGGTTTGAGTGAGAGAGATCAACTTATCCAAGTAAGGCCTTAGGTGATTTACCAAGACCTTTGTGATCAACTGATAGGATGATATTTTGTGAACTTTATATGTATTAATATATTTTCTTTATTGATGTTTTATGCCTAAAAGAGCTTACTATTATTTATTTTATGTTTTAGGTATTAAATATCAAAGTTGGAATAAAAAAAAGTTAAAAAGAGCAAAGTGCAGTATTTTCTGTCCAGCTTGAAAGATTGACATTTTTGACCAATTTAACGACCTGATCTCAAGAAGTGGCCTTCATGGAAGTTGTAGAGGACTTCTCAAGGTTTCCAGAATGTCCAAGATCGCAAAATTTGGAGTTCATTTGGTGGGTCAAACGTCTGGACAAAATCAGTACGAAATTCTGGACAGAAAAACGAGATTGAGAAGAAATTTCAACAAAGCAAGTTCAAGACCAGATTTTGTTGAGACAAGATAATTTCTTAATTTTATTTCTTCTTAGATCTGTAATTAATTAATAAAAATAGGCCTTAGGAATTTTACTTAGAAAATAATTGTAAAAAGATGATGAGATAAAGGTAAGAGATTGACTAGTCAAATTACTTGTTTCCCAAGTAAACTCTTATCTGAATCCCACATTGCTTAGGAAAGTCTTTTAAACTCTTCCTTAGGCCTATATAAAGAGCACAAGGCTCTCATAAAGAGGAATCCCTCTTATCCCTCACATCCCTCTCCTCCCTCTTCTCTTTTAGTCTTGTAGGATTTTCTTTAGGGTTTTTAATAAAATTTTTTTTTCTTTCTTTATTTTTAATTAGTTGCTGATTTCTTTATTATTTTTAATTCTGATTTTGTTTTCTTTATTTAAATTAATATTGTTTGTGTGTTCTTGCTTGCTAGTTTATAATCTTGATTAGTAATTCTGATTTTATATTATTAAAGATTGCTTCTTTGATTGTTTCTTGGATGATATTTGTCTTCTTTATAATATATGACTTGAATTATATGATCTTGAATATGTCTAGTGAGTAGTTTTCTTATTCAGTTATGAGGTAAATTAATTATTCTTGGGAAAAGCATGTTGTGAGATTCTTGAACCTATTGTATAATTGTTGATTAAGTATCCAAGATTCTCTGAGCACATTATAATGATTGTTTGTTTGATTAGATAGGGTGCACACTATTTAGTTAAACTAAATAATCTACCGCCAAATTAAAAACATAAGTCCGTAATTGCTTGTGGAGTTAATCACTAGGGATGGAAGAGAATTAAGGTTTAGATTAAATGAACCGAGCTTATGTGTTTGTTATCTAATGTCAACCCATATCTTTCTTGTTGTTAATGCTGCTACAACTTATATCTAGAGAGCTTGTTCTAGGTAGGTTAAGTAGTTAGAGATTAGTTAAAGAGCTTGTTTTAACTAACGACTCAGTAAGGAAAGATGGTGTAACAGAGCTTGTTGTTATGCTACGGTTGACTATTTAATTGACAGTGATATTTTGTAATCAATGATCAACATCAAAATCCAAGAATGATTGATTGCCTCGTAACTGAAGCTTTTTGCTATTTGTCTTTGATACTTAATAATTCTTGTTTTCTTTATTTTAGAATAGTCTCCAAAACCCCCAGATTTTCTTCTTTTTTCCCCAAATCCAAAAATTAGATTTTTAATTTAATAATTAATTTAAATAATTCAGTCTCTGTGGGTTCGACCCTTGCTCCGCTATTTACATAGTAGAGTTAGGAAATTTTATTTTTGGTGACTAACGACACTCATCAAATTTTGGCGCCGTTGCCGGGGATTGAATTTTTGTTTAAGTTAATTATTTTAATTAAAATCTGATTTTTTTTCTTTTCTTTTCTTTTCTTTTTCAGGGATTGCTTTTCTGACAAGGATTCTAGTCACAAACTTCAAAAGATTAGGGACTACATACAAGCAACCCAAAGCGTGGTGCCACAAACACCACAACATCCACCATCACTACCAGCCAAGACAAGAAGTAAGAGGACTCCATGGAGCAAGCTTATGAACCATATTATAATTATGACCCATACTATAATTATGAACCACACTACGATACTTACTATCAAGGATGGTGGGATCATTCTAATTTTAGCTATGGGAATCAATATGAGGTTTACAATGTGCCATTCCAAGATACATATCATGCTCCATCTCAAGACTCAGGTATGCCTCCACCTCAAGAATCAGGTATGTCTCTTGAAGATATTGTTAAGACTCTTGAGATTAAAACTTTACAATTGTCACAAGAGGCTGATGTTTATATTAAGAATATTGATCACCATGTGAGTCAAATAATGAATTCCATAAGTAACATTGAAGCTATGACCTCTCAACCTGTGGAGAATCCAAGAGATAATGTTACTAACATCACCTTGAAAAGTGAAAGGGAAATTGAATCCAAGGAAAGTGCACATGAAGATGTCGATGACTTTATAGAAAGGGAGGATGAAACCGATTTCAATATTAAAGGTGGAGTTGTTGACATGCACAATGTAAAAGGGAGAGAGAATTTTGACAACTTTAGAAAGCACTATGAGGATGTTGAAATCAAAGAATTCAAAGCTGAGGTAAGTGAAAAACAAATTCCTTTTAATTCTTCTACTTACCCTCCTCCTTTTCCTGGTAGGTTTGCAAGAGCTATAAACGAAGAGCAAGATAAGGAGACATTGAAGACATTTAGGAAAATGGAAGTTAATATTCCTCTCCTTGATGAAATTAATGATCAAGTGCCTTGTTGATAGGATGATATTTTGTGAATTTTATATGTGCTAATATATTTTCTTTATTGATGTTTTATGCCTAAAAGAGCTTACTAATGTTTATTTTATGTTTTAGGTATTAAATATCAAAGTTGGAATAAAAAGAAGTTAAAAAGAGCAAAGTGCAGTATTTTCTGTCCAACTTTAAAGATTGACATTTTTGACCAATTTAACAACCTGATCTCAAGAGGTGGCCTTCATAGAAGTTGTAGAGGACTTCTCAAGGTTTCCAGAATGTCCAAGATCGCAAAAATCGGAGTTCATTTGATGGGTCAAACGTCTAGACAAAATCAGTACGAAATTCTGGGCAGAAAAACGAGATTGAGAAGAAATTCCAACTAAGCAAGTTCAAGACCAGATTTTGTTGAGAGAAGATAATTTCTTAATTTTATTTTGTCTTAGATCTGTAATTAATTAATAAAAATAGGCCTTAGGAATTTTACTTAGAAAATAATTGTAAAAAGATGATGAGATAAAGGTAAGAGTTTGACTAGTCAAATTACTTGTTTCCCAAGTAAACTCTTATCTGAATCCCACATGCTTAGGAAAGTCTTTTAAACTCTTCCTTAGGCCTATATAAAGAGCACAAGGCTCTCATAAACAGAATCCCTCTTATCCCTCACATCCCTCTTATCCCTTACATCCCTCAAATCCCTCACATCCCTCTTCTCCCTTTTCTCTTTTAGTCTTGTAGGATTTTCTTTAGGGTTTTTAATAAAATTTTATTTTTTTATTTTTAATTAGTTGCTGATTTCTTTATTATTTTTAATTCTGATTTTTGTTTTCTTTATTTAAATTAATATTGTTTGTGTGTTCTTGCTTGCTAGTTTATAATCTTGATTAGTAATTCTGATTTTATATTATTAAAGATTGCTTCTTTGATTGTTTCTTGGATGATATTTGTAATCTTTATAATATTAAACTTGAATTATATGATCTTGAATATGTCTAGTGAGTAGTTTTCTTATTCAGTTATGAGGTAAATTAATTATTCTTGGGAAAAGCATGTTGTGAGATTCTTGAACCTATTGTATAATTGTTGATTAAGTATCCAAGATTCTCTGAGCACATTATAATGATTGTTTGTTTGATTAGATAGGGTGCACACTATTTAGTTAAACTAAATAATCTACCGCCAGATTAAAAACATAAGTCCGTAATTGCTTGTGGAGTTAATCACTAGGGATGGAAGAGAATTAAGGTTTAGATTAAATGAACCGAGCTTATGTGTTTGTTATCTAATGTCAACCCATATCTTTCTTGTTGTTAATGCTGCTACAACTTATATCTAGAGAGCTTGTTCTAGGTAGGTTAAGTAGTTAGAGATTAGTTAAAGAGCTTGTTTTAACTAACGACTCAGTAAGGAAAGATGGTGTAACGAGCTTGTTGTTATGCTACGGTTGACTATTTAATTGACAGTGATATTTTGTAATCAATGATCAACATCAAAATCCAAGAATGATTGATTGCCTCGTAACTGAAGCTTTTTGCTATTTGTCTTTGATACTTAATAATTCTTGTTTTCTTTATTTTAGAATAGTCTCCAAAACCCCCAGATTTTCTTCTTTTTTCCCCAAATCCAAAAATTAGATTTTTAATTTAATAATTAATTTAAATAATTCAGTCTCTGTGGGTTCGACCCTTGCTCCGCTATTTACATAGTAGAGTTAGGAAATTTTATTTTTGGTGACTAACGACACTCATCAAATTTTGGCGCCGTTGCCGGGGATTGAATTTTTGTTTAAGTTAATTATTTTAATTAAAATCTGATTTTTTTTCTTTTCTTTTCTTTTCTTTTCTTTTTCAGGGATTGCTTTTCTGACAAGGATTCTAGTCACAAACTTCAAAAGATTAGGGACTACATACAAGCAACCCAAAGCGTGGTGCCACAAACACCACAACATCCACCATCACTACCAGCCAAGACAAGAAGTAAGAGGACTCCATGGAGCAAGCTTATGAACCATATTATAATTATGACCCGTACTATAATTATGAACCACACTACGATACTTACTATCAAGGATGGTGGGATCATTCTAATTTTAGCTATGGGAATCAATATGAGGTTTACAATGTGCCATTCCAAGATACATATCATGCTCCATCTCAAGACTCAGGTATGCCTCCACCTCAAGAATCAGGTATGTCTCTTGAAGATATTGTTAAGACTCTTGAGATTAAAACTTTACAATTGTCACAAGAGGCTGATGTTTATATTAAGAATATTGATCACCATGTGAGTCAAATAATGAATTCCATAAGTAACATTGAAGCTATGACCTCTCAACCTGTGGAGAATCCAAGAGATAATGTTACTAACATCACCTTGAAAAGTGAAAGGGAAATTGAATCCAAGGAAAGTGCACATGAAGATGTCGATGACTTTATAGAAAGGGAGGATGAAACCGATTTCAATATTAAAGGTGGAGTTGTTGACATGCACAATGTAAAAGGGAGAGAGAATTTTGACAACTTTAGAAAGCACTATGAGGATGTTGAAATCAAAGAATTCAAAGCTGAGGTAAGTGAAAAACAAATTCCTTTTAATTCTTCTACTTACCCTCCTCCTTTTCCTGGTAGGTTTGCAAGAGCTACAAATGAAGAGCAAGACAAGGAGACATTGAAGACATTTAGGAAAATGGAAGTTAATATTCCTCTCCTTGATGAAATTAATGATCAAGTGCCTTGTGGTGCCAAATTTTTAAGGGAACTATGCACTTCCAAGAGGAAATTAAAAGGTGATGAAAAGCAAGTTCTTAAAGATGAGCTAGAAATAGCCATGAGCAAAAATCTTGAGAATGAGGAACTCGAGAAACCGATAAAAAAGTTGAGATTTGGGATTGGATGATGGAAAGTGGAGCAGTCGAGCTAACGACATTAAACAAAAGCGCTACTTGGGAGGCAACCCAAGGATGTAAAACGAGGGAGTATTTCTTTCCTTACTTGTATTACCATTTAATTTTTGAGTTTTTTTTATTGTTCTTCTTTGCATGCTAGACTTGCTTTGAGGACAAAGTAAGATTTAAGTGTGGGGGAGAATATTGGTTTATGAGTCTATAGAGGTTTTTTTTTAGGAAGTGGAAATTAAAAAAAAAAGATGTCAAATTTTTTTTAGAGTTTTAAAGATCATGATATGTTTTCTTTCTTTTAAGGATTGATTCTAAACTAAAACAAAGTTTTATAAGAAAGTTGAGACTATTTTGATTGTTATTATTATTGAAGTGAGTACTTTCTAAAGAATTTATGTGAGTTCATGATTAAATATGATTGATCATATGATATTGATAATGTGATTAGTTCATTGAAGTTGGTATAAGCAAAGGATAAATAGACAAGAACAAAAGAAAAAAAAATAAAAATAAACATAAAAGAGAAAAAAAGAAGAAAAAAAAAATAGAGGTTGAAAGCTTTAAATTCTACTCCAATGTTTTGAGTTGCTTGATCTTGTTGATTAAATTCTTTGAAGTGACTTGAAATATGAGTATGCAAAGCACTCTAAAAGAGGGCTAACTTGTTGAGTAACCGGGTGTTGGTATCACCAATATTAACATTCGCGTAAAAAGGCAAGTAAGTACTTAGGGAAACCATTGTTGAAACCTCAAAAGAAAAAAAAAAGGTTCTTGATCTATTGACTTTGTTTGTAGTAATGTAAAGTGGATAATTGCAAAGTTGATATTATATGTTTCAGTTGTGTTGATTGTAAATTTTGCATGAATTTATTTAGAAGTATGCATGAATATGAGAAGTAATGATTAGAATATGATTGACTTGATTATTTAACTCTTGCTGAAGTTACGAGTTAAGAATTGAAAGATTTGAAAATATGTCCATGATCTTAATCTTGTTTTGGAGATGGAGTCATAATTTTTAAAATTGAGTCTTATTTTGAATTTTTAGGATTGAGTCTTAAGTAAAAGATTTTGTGGGTATATCTTCTGAAAGCCCTCACGAGACACAACTCGTCCACTAGGGGTGACCTAGGGGTTTAAAGGCTTATTGCATAAGCTAAATGCAATCGTGATTCCTACGAAAGTGAGTTAGGATTTTAGGATTTAGTTCTTTAGGAATTAGTTAGCTAAGGTTTGCTAGAGGACTAGCAAAAGCTAAGTGTGGGGGAATTTGATAGGATGATATTTTGTGAATTTTATATGTGCTAATATATTTTCTTTATTGATGTTTTATGCCTAAAAGAGCTTACTAATGTTTCTTTTATGTTTTAGGTATTAAATATCAAAGTTGGAATAAAAAGAAGTTAAAAAGAGCAAAGTGCAGTATTTTCTGTCCAGCTTTAAAGATTGACGTTTTTGACCAATTTAACAATCTGCTCTCAAGAAGTGGCCTTCATAGAAGTTGTAGAGGACTTCTCAAAGTTTCCAGAATGTCCAAGATCGCAAAAATCGGAGTTCATTTGATGGGTCAAACGTCTAGACAAAATCAGTACGAAATTCTGGGCAGAAAAACGAGATTGAGAAGAAATTCCAACTAAGCAAGTTCAAGACCAGATTTTGTTGAGAGAAGATAATTTCTTAATTTTATTTTGTCTTAGATCTGTAATTAATTAATAAAAATAGGCCTTAGGAATTTTACTTAGAAAATAATTGTAAAAAGATGATGAGATAAAGGTAAGAGTTTGACTAGTCAAATTACTTGTTTCCCAAGTAAACTCTTATCTGAATCCCACATTGCTTAGGAAAGTCTTTTAAACTCTTCCTTAGGCCTATATAAAGAGCACAAGGCTCTCATAAACAGAATCCCTCTTATCCCTCACATCCCTCTTATCCCTTACATCCCTCAAATCCCTCACATCCCTCTTCTCCCTTTTCTCTTTTAGTCTTGTAGGATTTTCTTTAGGGTTTTTAATAAAATTTTATTTTTTTATTTTTAATTAGTTGCTGATTTCTTTATTATTTTTAATTCTGATTTTTGTTTTCTTTATTTAAATTAATATTGTTTGTGTGTTCTTGCTTGCTAGTTTATAATCTTGATTAGTAATTCTGATTTTATATTATTAAAGATTGCTTCTTTGATTGTTTCTTGGATGATATTTGTAATCTTTATAATATTAAACTTGAATTATATGATCTTGAATATGTCTAGTGAGTAGTTTTCTTATTCAGTTATGAGGTAAATTAATTATTCTTGGGAAAAGCATGTTGTGAGATTCTTGAACCTATTGTATAATTGTTGATTAAGTATCCAAGATTCTCTGAGCACATTATAATGATTGTTTGTTTGATTAGATAGGGTGCACACTATTTAGTTAAACTAAATAATCTACCGCCAGATTAAAAACATAAGTCCGTAATTGCTTGTGGAGTTAATCACTAGGGATGGAAGAGAATTAAGGTTTAGATTAAATGAACCGAGCTTATGTGTTTGTTATCTAATGTCAACCCATATCTTTCTTGTTGTTAATGCTGCTACAACTTATATCTAGAGAGCTTGTTCTAGGTAGGTTAAGTAGTTAGAGATTAGTTAAAGAGCTTGTTTTAACTAACGACTCAGTAAGGAAAGATGGTGTAACAGAGCTTGTTGTTATGCTACGGTTGACTATTTAATTGACAGTGATATTTTGTAATCAATGATCAACATCAAAATCCAAGAATGATTGATTGCCTCGTAACTGAAGCTTTTTGCTATTTGTCTTTGATACTTAATAATTCTTGTTTTCTTTATTTTAGAATAGTCTCCAAAACCCCCAGATTTTCTTCTTTTTTCCCCAAATCCAAAAATTAGATTTTTAATTTAATAATTAATTTAAATAATTCAGTCTCTGTGGGTTCGACCCTTGCTCCGCTATCTACATAGTAGAGTTAGGAAATTTTATTTTTGGTGACTGACGACACTCATCACTTGTGATGCCAAATTTTTAAGGGAACTATGCACTTCCAAGAGGAAATTAAAAGGTGATGAAAAGCAAGTTCTTAAAGATGAGCTAGAAATAGCCATGAGCAAAAATCTTGAGAATGAGGAACTCGAGAAACCGATAAAAAAGTTGAGGTTTGGGATTGGATGATGGAAGGTGGAGCAGTCGAGCTAACGACGTTAAACAAAAGCGCTACTTGGGAGGCAACCCAAGGATGTAAAACGAGGGAGTATTTCTTTCCTTGTATTACCATTTAATTTTTGAGTTTTTTTTATTGTTCTTCTTTGCATGCTAGACTTACTTTGAGGACAAAGTAAGATTTAAGTGTGGGGGGGAATATTGGTTTATGAGTCTATAGAGTTTTTTTAACTGCTATTTTTTTTAAAAAAAAGGGTCAAATTTTTAAAGAGTTTTAAAGATCATGATATGTTTTCTTTCTTTTAAGGATTGATTCTAAACTAAAGCAAAGTTTTATAAGAAAGTTGAGACTATTTTGATTGTTATTATTGTTGAAGTGAGTACTTTCTAAAGAATTTATGTGAGTTCATGATTAAATATGATTGCTCATATGATATTGATAATGTGATTAGTTCATTGAAGTTGGTATAAGGAAAGGATAAATAGACAAGAACAAAAAAAACATAAAAAGATGAAAAATAGAGGTTGAAAGCTTTAAATTCTATTCCGATGTTTTGAGTTACTCGATCTTGTTGATTAAATTCTTGAAGTGACTTAAAATATGAGTATGCAAAGCACTCTAAAAGAGGGCTTACTTGTTGAGTAACCAGGTGTTGGTATCACCAATATTAACATTCGCGTAAAAAGGCAAGTAAGTACTTAGGGAAACCATTATTGAAACCTCAAAAGAAAAAAAAAGAAAAAAGAAAAACAAAAAAAAAAGTTCTTGATCTATTGACTTTGTTTGTGGTAATGTAAAGTGGATAATTGCAAAGTTGGTGTTATATGTTTCAATTGTGTTGATTGTGAATTTTGCATGAATTTATTTAGAAGTATGCATGAATATGAGAAGTAATGATTAGAATATGATTGACTTGATTATTTGACTCTTGTTGAAGTTATGAGTTAAGAATTGAAAGATTTGAAAATATGTTCATGATCTTAATCTTGTTTTGAGTCTTAATTTTTAATTTTTGAGTCTTATTTTGAATTTTTAGGATTGAGTCTTAAGTAAAAGATTTTGTGGGTATATCTTCTGAAAGCCCTCACGAGACACAACTCGTCCACTAGGGGTGACCTAAGGGTTTAAAGGCTTATTGCATATGCTAAATGCAATCGTGATTCCTACGAAAGTGAGTTAGGATTTAGGATTTAGTTCTTTAGGAATTAGTTAGCTAAGGTTTGCTAGAGGACTAGCAAAAGCTAAGTGTGGGGGAATTTGATAGGATGATATTTTGTGAACTTTATATGTATTAATATATTTTCTTTATTGATGTTTTATGCCTAAAAGGGCTTACTATTATTTATTTTATGTTTTAGGTATTAAATATCAAAGTTGGAATAAAAAAAAGTTAAAAAGAGCAAAGTGCAGTATTTTCTGTCCAGCTTGAAAGATTGACATTTTTGACCAATTTAACGACCTGATCTCAAGAAGTGGACTTCATGGAAGTTGTAGAGGACTTCTCAAGGTTTCCAGAATGTCCAAGATCGCAAAATTTGGAGTTCATTTGGTGGGTCAAACGTCTAGACAAAATCAGTACAAAATTCTGGACAGAAAAACGAGATTGAGAAGAAATTTCAACAAAGCAAGTTCAAGACCAGATTTTGTTGAGACAAGATAATTTCTTAATTTTATTTTGTCTTAGATCTGTAATTAATTAATAAAAATAGGCCTTAGGAATTTTACTTAGAAAATAATTGTAAAAAGATGATGAGATAAAGGTAAGAGATTGACTAGTCAAATTACTTGTTTCCCAAGTAAACTCTTATCTGAATCCCACATTGCTTAGGAAAGTCTTTTAAACTCTTCCTTAGGCCTATATAAAGAGCACAAGGCTCTCATAAAGAGGAATCCCTCTTATCCCTCTTATCCCTCACATCCCTCTCCTCCCTCTTCTCTTTTAGTCTTGTAGGATTTTCTTTAGGGTTTTTAATAAAATTTTTTTTTCTTTCTTTATTTTTAATTAGTTGCTGATTTCTTTATTATTTTTAATTCTGATTTTGTTTTCTTTATTTAAATTAATATTGTTTGTGTGTTCTTGCTTGCTAGTTTATAATCTTGATTAGTAATTCTGATTTTATATTATTAAAGATTGCTTCTTTGATTGTTTCTTGGATGATATTTGTCTTCTTTATAATATATAACTTGAATTATATGATCTTGAATATGTCTAGTGAGTAGTTTTCTTATTCAGTTATGAGGTAAATTAATTATTCTTGGGAAAAGCATGTTGTGAGATTCTTGAACCTATTGTATAATTGTTGATTAAGTATCCAAGATTCTCTGAGCACATTATAATGATTGTTTGTTTGATTAGATAGGGTGCACACTATTTAGTTAAACTAAATAATCTACCGCCAGATTAAAAACATAAGTCCGTAATTGCTTGTGGAGTTAATCACTAGGGATGGAGGAGAATTAAGGTTTAGATTAAATAAACCGAGCTTATGTGTTTGTTATCTAATGTCAACCCATATCTTTCTTGTTGTTAATGCTGCTACAACTTATATCTAGAGAGCTTGTTCTAAGTAGGTTAAGTAGTTAGAAATTAGTTAAAGAGCTTGTTTTAACTAACGACTCAGTAAGGAAAGATGGTGTAACAGAGCTTGTTGTTATGCTACGGTTGACTATTTAATTGACAGTGATATTTTGTAATCAATGATCAACATCAAAATCCAAGAATGATTGATTGCCTCGTAACTGAAGCTTTTTGCTATTTGTCTTTGATACTTAATAATTCTTATTTTCTTTATTTTAGAATAGTCTCCAAAACCCCCAAACTTCTTCTTTCCCTAAACCCTAAGATTAGATTTTTAATTTAATAATTAACTTAAATAATTCAGTCTCTGTGGGTTCGACCCTCGCTCCGCTATCTACATAGTAGAGTTAGGAAATTTTATTTTTGGTGACTGACGACACTCATCATCAACTTATAAACAACATAGCAAAGGCTAATTGGTAAATTGGCTAACCGATTCAGGTGTACTTACTTTTGGTATGAAAGTAAGCAAAGTTGTGTTCAATCTTCCAAGAAATAACCTGATGTAAAGGCTGTAGTCACCACACCCATCAAATCTTCCTTAAAAAGATCCCAATATTTCTGGAAGAACCTCGCTTGAAAACCATCAACACTAGGAGCAACCAACACCTTCATCTAAAAGAGAGCTGAGTGTACTTCAGAAAGTTCAATATTTCAATTAAGTAGTTCCATTTAAACCGGGTTAAGCACCATCCGATCGCTATTCAGCAAACCAACTAATCCCACATCATCCACTGCATAAAGATTTTTATAGAAATTTACCACCAACGATTTCAAATCATTTGGGTCAGTATCCATGTACCATCTTGTTTCTTTAACATAGAAATTCTATTCTTACTATGCCTATAAACAATAGATAGATGAAAGAACTGAGTATTCCTTTCTCCTTCAAGGATCCATTTAGCTCGTGACTTTTAATGCCAAAACATCTTCTCTTGCTTAAGAATGGTATGATATTCCCATACAAGTTGTTTCTCCATAATTAAAAGTTGGTGAAACCACCGAGCCTCTAAATCACTTTGAACCCTAGTCAACCTTTTCAAGATCTTCTGCTTGTTCCCCAATAAGTTACCAAAACTTTTATAATTCCAAGCATGAAGCTCTTCTATAAGCTTTGTAGTTCTTTTACATAGAAACCAATCGATTGCAGCCAAACTCGGTTTATTAAAGAATCAACAGAAGGATCAATTAGCCACATAGCTTAAAACCGAAAAGGACGTCATGAAGAGCAATTTTGAGCACTTTTTGTACCTTCCACTAGTGCTAGGCAATGATCTGAATATGAATGAGGCAAATGTAGCACCCAGGCTTTTGGGAATGGCATTCTCCATCGAATATTAGCTAAAGCTCTATCAACTCATTCCATAATCCTTGCTCTTCTCTGCCTCTTATTACTCGAAGTCAATTGCAGACCATGAAATCCCGGATCAATCAAATTACATGCGTTAATCATTTTATTAAACGAAAAACACCTTGTAACAGAGATATTAGAGCCACTCAATTTCTCATCACTTTCCCTCATGTCATTGAAATCACCAAGTAAAAACCATGGCATATTGACTGACTCTTAACATTTCTTCAACGTGGGACCATAGCAATCTCCTATTAACTAGCTGGGGGACTTGCGTAAATAGCTATAAAAAGCCACGATGAGAAATTTCCCGTAAAAATAGTAACATGGAACATCTGACTTGAGCTATGCATAATATTTAGTTGAACACTATCCTCATTCTAGCAAACCCAAATGCCTCTCAAAAAACCCGTAGGATCCACTATGAAATAATTTATAAACCCAAATCTTCTAATAACTCTAACAGCCATATGGTGTTGAACTCTGGTTTCCATAAAAACTGCAATACTTGGTTTATGCTGATGGAGTAACTCCTTTGCATTCCTCTCAAACTCATTGTTTCCAACACTTCTAGTGTTCCATAAGAGAAGTTCATCATCTAAATTAGAGATTGTGTTTCCTAGAATCTGCATCTCTGTAGGATGAGCAAGCACTGATGCTTCTTAAATGCCACTTATTGGATTTAATTTATAGAACGACGTTGAAAGACCAAAGGCTGAGTTTCCAAGACTATAGAGTTCGGTGGGTCTCAAACTTTAAGAGCTCTAAACTTGCTATCATCATAAGGCAACATCTCTAAACAATTTGGTTCGTCAATTATACTAACATAGGATCAAAGCGATCTTCGTTACATATATTCCGTAACTAGACCCATCAATGGTCACGTATATTAATATAATCAACGACATAGATCAAATATGGATGTGTAGCATGGAAATTATATGCAACGTGATCCCTTTAACATGCCTATTTCCAACTGGTCCTACTTTCAAAACTTTATGATCAACTGTAATTTGAAAGAATAATACTTTATTTCAGAGTTTCAGTAATAACAACAATACTTTATTCTGATCAGAAAAATGTCTCAATAACAAATGAATATAAATGAAACAAACTCCCACTATACAAGCATATCATCAAAGTGAACCACACTCGTACGAGCTACATGCTCATGAAACACCTTAGGTGGTATACCCTTAGTAAGCGGATCCGCAATCATGGAGTTCGTATTAATATATTTAATAGATATCTGAAGACTCTGAACTCTCTCCTTAACAACTAGAAACTTGATGTCAATATGCTTTGACTTTGACGAGCTTCTGTTATTCTTAGAATATAATTCTGCGGCTTTATTATCACAATAAATTTTCAATGGCCTCTCAATCCTATCGACAATGCATAGCCCAGTAATAAAATTTCGCAACCATATTGCCTGGTTCGATGCCTCATAGCAAGCTATAAACTCTGCTTCCATGGTGGAAGAAGCTATGAGTGACTGCTTTACACTCTTCCAAGACACAGCTCCCCCAGCTAACATGAAAACATAACCAGAAGTGGATCTTCTGCTATCAAGGCAACCAGCAAAATCGGAGTCTGAATACCCAACGATCTCTAAATGGTCTGACCTCCGATATGTGAGCATGTAATCTTTAGTTTTCTGTAAATACCTCATAAACCTCTTTACCGCTTTCCAATGATCCATTCCAGGGTTACTTAAATATATGCCAAGCATACCAACTATGCACGCAATATCTGGACGCGTACAAACTTGAGCATACATAAGACTCCTTACTGCTGAAGCATAAGGAATCTTTTGCATCTCTTCCTTTTCAACATTATTTCTTAGGCATTGAAGCAAACTGAATTTATCACCCTTAACAATGGGTGTGTCTCTTGATGCACAATTTTTCATGTCAAATCTGCTAAGTACCTTATCGATATAAGCCTTTTGTGATAAGCCAAGTATTCCTAGAGAACGATCTCGATGGATCTGTATGCCCAACACAAAAGATGCATTCCCAAGATCTTTCATTTCAAATTTATTTGAAAGAAATCTCTTGGTTTCATGCAATAAACCTATATCACTACTTGCTAGCAGAATATCATCGACATATAACACCAGAAGAATAAACTTGCTCCCACTGATCTTGTGATAAATACATTGATCAACAGTGTTCTCCTTAAAACCAAAAGAGGTGATCACTTGATCAAATTTTCGATACCATTGACGGGATGCTTGTTTTAAACCATAGATGGATTTCTTTAATTTGCACACCAAATGTTTCGATTCATCCGACACGAAATTTTCTGGTTGCTCCATATAAATTGTTTCTTCAATGTTACCATTGAGAAACGTTGTCTTTACATCCATCTGATGTAGCTCCAAATCATAATGAGCTACAAGTGCCATAATGATTCTAAAAGAGTCTTTCGATGAAACCAGAGAGAAAGTCTCTTTATAATCAATGCCTTCCTTTTGAGTGAAACCTTTGGCAACTAGACGTGCTGTATATCTTTCGATATTGCCTTTCGAATCCCTCTTGGTTTTGAAAATCCATTTACAACCAATCGGTTTCGCTCCTTTAGGCAATTCGACAAGATCACAAACGTCATTATCCTCCATTGATTTCATCTCATCTTTAATAGCCTCAATCCATTTATGAGAGGGAACACTTTGTTTGGCTTCACTAAAAGATTTTGGATCATCTTCTAGTCCTATATCAAACTCATGTTCTTGGAGATAAACGATATAATCATCTGGAATCGCCGATCTCTTTTCTCTCGAGGATCTCCTTAATGGCACTTCCAATTGAGGTTGTTGTTGCTCTTCAATATGATTACATGGTAACCCAGAAGTGTCTTGATAGTCCGAATTTGCATCTTGAATAATGTCAGACATAATTGTCTGATCATTCTCAAACACAACTGTAGGAACTGTAACATGTTCTTCCTCAAAGACAAAATTCCTGAGTTTGGCACACTCATCATATTCAACATCCTCAATAAACTTAGCATTCCCTGTTTCGAAAAAGGATCTATTTGAGGGATCATAAAACTTGAAACCCCTCGATCTTTCTGAGTATCCAACAAAGTAGCAGCTTATTGTTCTTGAATCCAATTTCCTTTCGTTAGGCTTGTATGGCCTAGCCTCAGTTAGACAACCCCAAATATGTAAATGCCTAATACTAGGCTTCTTTCCTCTCCATAATTCATATAGAGTTTTAGCTACTGCTTTGCTTGGAACTCGATTAAGAATGTACACTGCAGTCTTTAAGGCTTCTCCCCAAAGTGAGTCTGGTAAAGAAGAATGACTAATCAGACTTCTAACCATGTCCTTTACGGTCCGATTTCGTCTCTTAGCCACACCATTTTGACTTGGAGTCCCTGGCATGGTGTATTGAGGAACGATGCCACATTCTGCTAAATACTTTGCAAAAGGGCCTGGACATTGTTCACCTGATCCGTCGTATCTACCGTAATATTCATCGCCACGGTCAGATTTAACAGCTTTAATTTTTCTACCAAGTTGATTTTCAACTTTAGCTTTATAGGTTTTGAAAACGTCCAATGCCTGAGACTTCTCATGAATCAAGTATAGGTACCAATAACGAGAATAATCATCTATGAAAGTAATAAAATACTGTTGACCATTCCAAGAAGCTGTAGGAAATGGACCACAAATATCAGTATGAATTAAATCCAAGACGTTTAAACTCTTGTTAGCACCAGTTTTCTTGATATTTGTTTATTTCCCTTAATACACTCAACACAGATTTTGAAATCTGAAAAATCAAGTGAATCGAGAATTCCTTCTGACACAAGCCTCTTTATTCTTTGTTCAGAAATATGTGCTAAACGCCTGTGCCATAACATAGAAGAATTCTCATTAATTAATTTGTGCTTTGTACCACAATTATTTATATGCAAGGATTCATTAATGTGTGAGGCATGAAGATCTAATTTATATAGATTATCAACTAAAGAACCTATGCCAATAAGATTTGAATAATGAAAAAGACTAAATTTTCCATTTCCAAATGAACAAGAATATCCTAATTTGTCCAAATAAGAAATAGAAATCAAATTCCGTCTAAATGACGGTACATAAAAAGTCTCTTGCAAATCTAAATAGCAACCAGATTCTAACTTTAATCTAAATAAACAAACAGCCTCAACAGGAGCTCTTTCGCCATTTCCTACGTAGATGAATCTTTCGGCATCAATTGGCTTTCTGCTCCGTAGACAACCCTGCATAGTCACACTTATGTGAGTAGTTGCACCTATATCTATCCACCAAGTGTGATTGGGTAGTAAAGCCAAATTAACTTCAGAACAAACAAAGTTAAGAAGTTTACCCTTTTTGGCAAGCCATTTAGCATACTTGGAACAATCTTTCTTCACATGACCACCTTTACGGCAAAAGAAACAAGTGATCACCTTATCTTGTTTCTGTTGCCCCTTAGGTTGTAAAGTTCCAATATTTGCAGTACCTTTTCCCGTGTTCCTTTTTCTCTTTTTGTTGGCAGCAATGTCATTGGAAGAAGATGCTAAGTGAGCACTTTCTATCTTCTCTTGTTTCAACCTCTCTTCCTCTTGCAAACACTGAGCAATGAGCTCATTAAGAGTCCATTTCTCCTTTTGAGTGTTATAACTTATTTTAAAAGGACTAAATTGTGCAAGAAGAGATATTAAGACCAAGTGCACAAGAATGTCCTCAAACAACTCTAACTTTAGTGCCTTTAGTCTTGTAACAAGATTAGACATTTCTATAATATATTCCCTTATGTTTCCTTTACTGCTATACCGCATTGAAACAAGCTTAGATAGGATGGTGCTTGTTTCGATTTTTTCATTTGCAATGAATCTATCTGTAATTCATTGTAGGAAACTCTTAGCATTTTCCTCCTCAGGCATTGTGCCTCTGATGGTATCTGGAATTGAGTGTTTCATAATCATCAGACTCATACGGTTTGAACGCTCCCATTTTTCATAAAGTGCCCTTTCCGTAGCTGTACTATTATCAGCAGGGGCGGGAGGTTTGTCAGACCTGATCGCATAGTCTAGATCCATACACCTAAGAACAATAGTAACATGCTCCTTCCATTTCTTGAAGTTAGTGCCGTTAAGCACCGGGATATTATTCAAATTGGCAGATATAGAAGAAACATTTACTGTAAACAGAAAACAACAATAATAAGCTCACAATTAACAAATAATAATTTTGGGTCATATAAGATACCAAGCACAACATTAAAATTTAGTCTTTGGACAGAAATTTTAATTTGTAAACGGTACTCTTAAACTTTATTAGTAAATATTGATAACCAAATCCTTGCCAACAACATGCCTTCCTTTGGGCCAACATATTGCATGCATAGTAAAAAATAATTTTATCACATATTTACTACCTTATTGTGTTTGTAATCCGGCCAAAAAATAACCTTCCTTTGGGCCGATTATTTTTCATAGGGATTAAAAAACACAGTCATTTAAATTCTTAAATGACAACCTTAATTTTTAAAATAAATAAATTAACATAAAAGAGGTCACTTTGGTGGCATTTTGTATTAATTTAATTTGTTTTGAACTTTATTTATTTTTAACATATTATGCACGTATAAAAAATATTGAGAGTACACAAATTAATTCACATCAATAGGGAGAGTGAGTACTTTCAATCAACTCAAAATATCATGAAATATTTTATCATGAAATAAAATTTCAGAAAACACATGCATAATATATCAAAAAATCGAAATTACAATGAATATTAAATAATAAATATTTAAAAATTTCAAAAAATTCCATAAAAATCACTAAAAATTTTAAAATAAAATTTCATAATATACTGCAGAATATGGTGGCCAAAAGACCATCGGATGGCGGCGCGTGGGAACCAATCGCCACTGCCGCACGTAGGGAAAGGATCTCACACGGGACTCCAGCCGGGTCAACCCGACTCGGCTGGAACCCAGAACAGACCCGTTCGAGTCTGTTCTGTAATTTTGCATGAATTTGACTTGTTTTGATCGATTTTTGCCAAAATTAAATACAAAATCATGAAATTAAACCTTTACCTTATAAAACCCATGCAAAAAACAATCACAAACATCAAAGAATGATAACGAATTTGATCAAGAAAAAATTCAAGAAAATCCACAAAAGACCCTTACCCCTTTTTCTTGATTTCTTTAAACCAAAACACAAAAATTTACCGAAATTGTGACTTTGATTCAACCATATAAGTCACAAGAAACAATTATCATCCATCAATTTGAATTAAAACACATATAATAATATTGTTTTGGTTAAATTTTAATTCCGGGATTCAAAGAATTTAAGAATAAAATTCATGAAACATGAGACAAAATTCCAGAATATTGTTCACATGATTTTAATCCTTATTCCATAAGGAATAAAAGCCCTAAGGTTTTACATAAAAATTTTTAATTCTCAATGATCAAACATGAACAGGCTATTGATTCCACTTGTAGGAAAATTAATACAGATAAATACACCCAGGATTTCATGTTCAATCATCAAGAAAAGATTAATACGGAAGCATACCTGAATCCATTGGAATTGATATCTTGGGGTTAAAGTCTTCCACGTCTAAACCTTTTGAGAGAATCTATATCTCACTCAACGATGGGATTTGAATGTGAGAACTATGTTATGTTTAGACTGGGGACCATAACCTATTTATACTTGAAGTATATTTTATTTTATTTTGGCCCATCATGAAAATAAAATAAAATATTGGGTCTCTACACATTGCAAAGCTCATACTAACTGAGATGTCCTAAAGTCCAATAACTTAAACTTTATTTGATCACTTTTAAGTGGACTAAATACATAGCCTATAATGTACAATTAATTGATATATGTAGGCCCACTGAATAATTTCCCAACAATAGTTGCATCAATTAGGCAAGATGGATAGAAAGATGGAGAAGTGATTGCACTTCCTAAGTTTCTTGTACAACACAATTAGGAGGAGCAATTAAATCATGATGTCGATCCACTGTGGTAGCTTTTGGAGGTGAAACAAATTTGCTACACTACCCAACAACAGAAACACTCTCCTTTGGGTCCTTAACTAGTAAAGGAGCATTGCCTGACGACCCAGCCGAAAATTCAGATGCCCAATTAGTCTGAGGCACTTTAGCCTATCGGCCTAAACTAGCCCTAATACTTATAACGTCTCGCTGAGGTTCATTCTGCGTGGGAATATTTTGCATAACAGTTACAGTTTGAGGAACTTGCTTTTCAGTAGTCTCTACATTTTCAACTTCAAGAATCTCAAAATGTGAACCACAATTTACAGGTCTCCCTTGTTTTTCGATAAGAACTTTGTCAACTTCCATCCTTCCTTGGGTTTGAGCAACCATCAAGGGGCCATAATCCCCTATTACACCATCATCCATCAAATGATGCTCGTGCACCTCTTCCCTACATCTTTCTACTTGCATTCCATCTCCTTCTTTGATTGGCTCTGTTGACTCCTTGGATTGGAAGGGACAAACACCTTTATGACCCATTCTTCCACACATAAAGCATATCAAGTTCAAGCCCTCATATTCAATCTTGTGCCAACGACCATCAATACATAATTTCAGGATCAAAGGCTTGTTCAAGTCCACGTCTACACAGCCTCTGGCAAACTTTCCTGGTGCAGCAGAATTAGTATTACGATCTGCCTTAACAACTACTCCAATCGTATTACCCATGGCAAGAAGGATTTTCTCATTATAATACTCGATGGAAAGTCCCAGAAATCTTATCCAAACAGTAATAGAATCAATTGAAGTGTCACAAGGATGGAATTCTAGTTGCCATGGTCAAATGGTTAAGTAATGTCGAAAAATAAGTCATGATCCATCCTCTAGAGCAAAACTTAAGGTCTTCCAGCACAGCAAACTTGACCAAAAAGAAACCCTCACCCAAATCTATGAGTTAATAGTCTCCTTTCGGATTCCATAATTTTTTTCAATTTATCATCAAGGGTTTTATACCCTTTCAAACATCCTAACAACTTCACAATGAGACAATCCTTCCAAGGTTTGTGATTTTGTTCTCGATAAGCATTTGAAACAGATAAGCATGGCCAAGGCCCAATCTTCGATACAGTAACTAAGTCCTCCAATCGCATGGAAGTTAAATCTTCTTTCTCCTGCCTAATATTATCCGTCTTGGACCCCATAACCATATCCTTGAAAGAAGGCCTAGCATCCATGGGCTCTTCCATTCCAAACTCATTTCGAACTTGTTCAGAATAATTGATCGCTTTAACTCTCCTAGTTGACCTTGTCAGTAAATCTTCCTCCTCCTCAAACTGACGGTGTTGCGAACCTTCCTGCATAGCGCTCATTATTTCTCAAAAAAAAGCTTTTCTTATTCGTTTTTCATCCTTTTTTTGCTTTTTTTTTGTTTTATATCTCAACCCTATGCCACTTTTTAAAACCTAGTACTCTTCAAATAATAAAAAAAATACTCTTAGCCTATGTTTGGATTGAGGGTGGGGAAGAGAAAGCAAAGTAAAACAAAGGAAGGTTGTAAACCTTTCCTTTGTTTGGGAAGATTTTTTAGCTAGGAAAAGGAAAGAGAGAGGAAGTGAACACATCTTGCTTTCCCTTGAGTTACTCAGTTTTTTTAAAACTCCAATTTGAGGTAAAAGGGAAGAAAAGGAAATTTGAAAAAAGTTTTAACATGTAGAATGTCAAATTTAACCTTATTATCTTATAAAATTTAAAACAAAAAAGATTATAATTGGAAAAAAAGCATTACAATGAATCATTTTCTTTCCTTTCCATTGTTTAACTAAATAAGAATTGTTAGGATTACTTTTCTTTCCTTTCCTTTATTAATTTTAACTATCCAAACAATGGTACATATATCTTTTCCTTTCCTCTCCTTTTCTCTAGTTTACATTCCTTTCCTTTACTAATGTTTATCCAAATATAGTGTTAAGTTGCGTTTGGTATCTTGAATGTAATCACTTTGTGCTGCAATATAAGTGTGCGTAAAGTGATTATAGTGTTAGGTTACTCACTTTGCACTGCAAAGTGAGGTCCCACTGCAATGAGATTGCAGCCAACTTTGCAAAGCCCTTTGCCCGGAAATACCCCACAGCAGGTTCTTCCATTTTCTACAAAGCCATTTTCGTTGTTTCCTCTTTAGCTCACCTATGTCTCTCATTTTTCCCTCTCGCCCTTTTGCCTTTCCATCAACCCACTGCTTTTTCATCTTCAAAGCCTGTCCAAAATGCTTCTAGCTTGCCTTGTATTCTGGACTCAGATGGCTCTAAGTTGAGCGCATTAGGTTCTATGAGCGATGTTGCCACTCCAAATCAGGTCAAACATAATTTAATTGCAGATAATGGCTCTCTGAATATAAGAGGGGGAAATGGTTGTGACATGGTTCTCTGGTTGGAGATAAGTTATCATTACAAGAAGGTTTTGACAGTGGATCTTTCTTCCACTCCTCCTAAGCCACCAGATGAACATGTTATTGAAAGGATCGAAGCTTTATGCTAAGGCATCGCTAAAAAGGGTCTTAATTATGCGGACATGGCTCGTAAAAATGAATCTAGCAAGCCAAAGTATGCTTTTTTGTATGGTGGTGAGCCGGGAAGTGAGGCAGCAGTAGCACATGACTTTTTCCAATGGATGAAAAAGAAAAGTATTTTGACATGTAAATCAGATGAACAACACAGGGATTCTCGTTTGAGGCCACCGGAAAATGAGTCTTCAGAGAAACCTGGACATTTGGTGATTGCGGCTGCATCTCATTCGCTTGATGATTTTGACATGGAGATGGAAGGTTGGCATTTTTTACTACAATTGTTCTTCCTAATGTTCAGAATCTTTTAACTTCTGCTTCTTAATGTTTGGGATATTTTGAGTTCATGTAAAAGATTGTCCATTGTGTGTGTTATGAGCTCCAAAAGAAGCAGTACTGATCTTGTTGGGATAGACTTCCTTGGAACTTATTAATGGTCATTTTGAACTCAACATGGCAGAAGTTGTATTCTATTAGGGATATCCAAAGATTTTTTGTTATGAAATGAATTCTTAAGTGTATTTTCTGATTATATTGTTAAGGTTGCATGCTGAATTTTTTTTTTATATTTAATTTTGGATTTGTAATATGGTTTTATTATCACTTATGATTTGGTAGTTTTGTTCTTTGATTCTTTGAGTTACAAGGTAAATTCGTTTATTTGTAATCCAAAACGAATAAAATTTTTGGGCATTACCTCATTTCTCTAATAATAATGAATATAAATTTATAGAAATAATTATACAAATTAATTATAAAAACTAATTATACAAAATAATAATAATGTATAAATTTGTTATTACAAATGATGATCAATGTCAACAATTACAATTTTATATTCTTTACATTTTAATATGATAATTACATTTGTTATTAATTCCAATGTACAAATTTTTTTATACTTAAGGGTATTTTTGGAATTTATAATTACATTACCAGCAAATTGACTGCATATCAAACGCTGCAATGTTACTTTCCCTGTAATTTAAGAAAAACTTTATACTGCATACCAAAAAGCTGCAATGTTACTTTTCCAGCAATCACTTTCCCAGTAATCACTTTGCGCTACAATCACTTTACCTACAATGTACCAAACGCAACCTTATGTTTTAGATATTTCAAAAAAAATTTCTATTTTTTTATTTTTTTATATTAAAAATTTTGAAAAATCAATTTTATAAAAAAAACCCTTAAATTTTACTATAAAATATACTAAAATATTTTTTTTAACCCCATAAAATCAAATAAAGAAAATATATATGACAGATCGTGATTTTAAAAAATTGGATAAAATAGATTAATTTAAAAATCAACGACCTATCCGATTTCATAAAATGCATTATATTACTCACTTAACGAACCAATAAACACTTGATTTAACCAAATTATATGAGTTGAATTGATGTTTAAATTAATAAATTATTAAAAAGAATATAAAGGATGAGCTTAGAATCTTCAACCATTACTTTTACGTTAAGCAGCTAATATATGTTTGTTAAAATGTTTTATCATATTTAATACTAAATGCACACATTAAAGAAGTATCTAGGTCTACCAGCCATTGTGGGTACGAACAAAGGGAGAGCTTTCCAAGAATTAAAGAAGAGGATTGCTGAGAGAATCCAACATTGGAGCAGGAGGAGGAAAGGAAGTATTCATTAAGTCCATTTTGCAAGCAATACCGGTTTACCCAATGAGTATTTTCCTTTTCCCAGAAGTGTTATTTAATGAGATAAATAGCCTGCTTAGCACTTATTAGTTATTGGTGGACTGCAAAATCGAGTGGCCGTGGGATGCACTGGCTGAGTTGGAACAGAATATGTTTCGGAATTTTGAGGAGTTTAATCTTGCTTTATTAGGAAAACAAGGATGGCGTTTAATGACAAAAACCAGCTCATTACTGTTCCAGGTTATGAGCACAAGATATTTCCCTAATAACAATTTTACGGAAGCTCGCGTTGGGACTAGACCTGCTCAAGGGCCGATTATCCGCCCAAGCTCGAAAGTCCGTTTTAAATTTGATCGGACTTGTACAAAAATATTTGATAAAAAAATGGGCTTGGGTAAAATTTTTAGGCCCGTTTAAAAATCGGGCCTGGCCTCGGGCTTGCCTTTCAAAGCCTGAGCCCGACCCGGCCCGAATCATTATTATTTTTTATTTTATATATATCTTTTTTAATATTAATTAAATTTTTATATATATTTACTAAATATAATATAATTATATGTATATAAAATATTATTGAATAATAAATATGATTATAAATATTTAATATAAAAATTTATATATAAATTTTGACAAATTAAATTTTAAAGGGTATAAAATAATAAAAACAAATAAAATTAAAATATAAAAAAATTATTTTATGGTCGGGCTCGAGCTTGTAGTATAAAAATGAAAACGGGCTTGGACAGAAAAATCAGGCCCCAATGTCGGGCCGGGCCGGGCTTAGGCGTGTAAAAACCTTATTATTACCTGTCATGAGCCCGGCCCGGCCCATGAGCAGGTCTAGTTGGGACCAATGCTTCATTTCCATGGAGGAGCATATGGAAGGCAAAAGAAGTTCTCCAATTGGGACTTAAATGAAGAGTTGTAATGGAGAAAATATATGAATTTTCATATAATCCGAGATAACAGAGGAGAGGCCTTGGTTGCAACTTCCATGGTATTGAGAGAGGTCATGGTCCATGACCTGGCAATTCGTGTCAAAAATTCGTTTTCGTGTCATGTAAAACCGTGTTCGTGTCGTGTATTCGTGTCAAAAATTCGTGTCAACACGGAAAACTCAAATGTTATTTTTAGCTTTTACCACATTCATATATTCATTTTACTTAATTTTAACCCCATGTCATCTCGTGTCACCTCATGTCATTTATTCGTATTGTGTTCGTATCGTGTATTCGTGTCGTGTCTAAAATTGCCAGGTCTACATGGATCCTCTGGTTGTGGAAATGATGGCTGCTTGGAAGTTGCTAGAGACATGGGTTTTAAACTCCCAAGAGGTCGATTTCTCTGTTGCCGATAATCTACTTGAATACGATAGGCTGCTAAAAGAAAATTTTAGAACTTTAATAGTACGTTTGGATGAGGAATTTGAAAATTTTAAGGCATTTTAAAATAAAGGCATTTCAAAATTTATCATTTTAAAATACTAGTATTTATAATTGAATTGTTTGGATAAAAAAATTTTAAAAAGAATTTTTGGATACTAAAATTTGATTAAATAAAAAATAATTATAAAAGAAAAATAATAATATCATATATTACAAAAAGAAAAATATCAAATAAAATATGCAATATGGGTATCATTAGATTTGTAAAAATGTATAGATATTGTTAATAATATAAAAAATAAAGATATATATTAAATTTAAATAAAGCAATATGTTTTTTGTTTTTAACTCTATATTTAATAGTTGGCCATGTCTAATAAAATAGGAAAGAGTGGAAGGAACTTTGAAAAACCATCTCTTTATGTGGTTTTTTAAAAGGGATTTTGAGCATTTCAAATTCTCTTTTGAAATCTCTCATAAATTTTCAAATTCTTCAAAATTTTTTGTCAAACAAGAAATTTACATTTTAAACTTTTAAATATCTTGATTGAAATGAATTCCTTCATTAAAATTTCTTATCCAAACACAACCTAAAGGTCTTGCATGCTAAAAGATCAGTCGATGCAGTGGTACATGGTTTAGCTAGGCTAGCAGTTATCAAGAGAACTGAATCACATTGGGTAGAAGAATGTCCTGATCCTATAAGTGCATATTTGACACATGAGATTATTTAAAGGATAGGATGATTATCATCCTATCCCATGTTTGTTATTCATTTAAGCAAAAGGATAGGATTAGTAAAAGGATAAGTCATCTTATACCAAGAGGATAACTTAATCCTTTAAAAAAGTAAATGATTATTTTTTAATCCATAGGATAGGATATGTTTCAAAATTTTTTATTAATGAATTTCCTAATTTATCCTTAAATTTTGTCCAATAAAAAAATATCATCCTATCTTAATTTTAATCTTGCACATAACAAACATGATAAAAGATAAAAAATCATCCTATTTTATATTTAATCCTTATATTTACCAAACATAAGATAGGATGTTATCATCTAATCTTATCATATCAACAATATTATTTCATCTTATCTTATTCTTATCCCATACACCAAATATGCACTAAAGGACTTAGCTACCATGGATTGTATTGTAATGAGCTCTATGAAATTTAATGAAAGTTCTTTATTTCTAAAAAAAAAATACTAAATGCATACATTAAATGAGTCAATTTTCTCCTTATTGGACCCAGCAATTCAACGTTTGGTCCGCCTTAAAAAAAAAAAAAAAGACCTTGGTGACGAAGTGGGAGGGTTACATTTACTCGAAAAATATTGTACTAGGAAAAAGAATTCTACAAATGAGGCCTTGCCGGGCCACGAAGCAAACTTAACCCAAGCCTAGTAGCAGTAATTAGATTTGGTCATGAACGGTCTCGGATTGAACTTAAACTATGAAATGTTAACTTTTATATCAGCTTAAACTTGCTCTTGCTGACAAATTCGAGTTTGATTTTTTATTCAGATTCGTTTTTTATTTTATAATACAAAGCTCAACAAAATTCATTGGTTCAAATATTATTTTATTTATTTTTATAATTTAATTTTTATTTATTTAGTTTATTTGAAATTTAATTTGATTTGTCAAAATTTATATATCAATTTTAATATTAAATATATAAACATGTTTATTAATTAATAAATATTTTACATACATATAATTACATTATATTTATTAAATAAATTTAAAAAAATTTAAATTTAATTATGTTTAGAAATTTTTTTCTATATCTAAAAATTTTATCAATACTCGTTAATTGAATCCAAAATTTTTATTCAAATTTAATCAAATATCAAATGAAACTTTAGAATTCAATGAATAGCATGACTCTTAAACAGGCCCAATAGCAACTGAAACCGGTGGCGGTGGCACCCTCACTTTGCCCTAATAATAATCTTTGTCGTAGCAGACACAGGTTTCGGCTCACTCTCTCTCGGTTTCTAACTCAGACTCATCTCGCCCTAAGCTACGAATATAGGTACTTTCCCTCTCTTCCCCTGCTGGAAAAAAAATACTTCATCAAGTTGGTTTTTTTCATCTTCAAAGTTTTGTAGTCTTAATGTAATGTAATTTGGCTTTGGTTTTTTTTTTTTTGAAATAATTGGCTTAAAATAGGATAATTTGTGAGCCGATAAAATGGTACGGCCTTATGCTATAAAAGGGAAGAAGCGGAAGAAGAGACCGGAGAAATATGATAGAGAAGACGAGGACGAAGAAGAAGAATCAGCAAAGCGAGCTTCTGTTGAGAAACCAACAGAGGAAGCGAAAGATAAAGGAGAGGAAGAAGACGAATGTGGAGCAGATGAACTTGCTGGAATCCCAGTTGCCCCCACTGATCAAAAGCCCAGCCAAACTGGGGTCATTTTTGTTCTTGAGAAGGCTTCTTTGGAAGTTGCTAAAGTTGGAAAGGTATATGGAACTTGTCTTTGCATAAGTGTTGTGCTTAAAGCTTCTATTATCACTTAAGAGTACTCAACTTTTGTTTGGATTGCTGTGGTCAATGTAGTTTTCAATACGGGTTGCTTTTATTTTTATATTGAATTCTCGGTTTTGGCTATAATTTACAGAGTTACCAACTCTTGAACTCGGATGATCATGCCAATTTCTTGCGGAAGAATAACAAGAATCCTGCTGATTACAGACCTGACATTGTTCATCAGGTTTTTCCTTTCTTCTTTCGAGTTATTTCTAAGTTTTGCTAAAGCTATGATAAAAGCAATTGCTACTGCCATTCTTGATGATTCTAGACAAAGCCTTGTGTGAAAATCTTAATGGAGGATTTCATTTAACTACATTCACTAAGTGCCAAGCGTGCGGATTTCCACAGGCTCTTCTAGCGATTTTAGATAGCCCGGTTAATAAGGCAGGGAGATTGCAAGCTCTGTATGTCAGGACTAAGAAAGGTGTGCTTTTTGAAGTTAAAACTCATGTTCGAATTCCAAGAACGTATAAGCGGTTCTCCGGTATCATGTGTAAGTTTATCATGCCAAGATTATGTCTCTTCCATTGCATTTTAAAACTTTTACATGGCTATTCCTTATTGGCCTATTCAACAATTATGCAGTGCAGTTGTTACAAAAGCGAAGTATAACTGCTGTTGGTAAGCATGAGAAACTTTTACGAGTGATAGAGAATCCTATAACCAAGTATATTCCTGTCAACTCTCGAAAAATAGGTGGGTTTGACTTTGGTTATTGTTTCTCTTGTATTATGTGAATACAAACCTGTTGTTTGCAGAGCTCAAATTATTTTTGTTGCACATCAGGCTTCTCATATAGCTCGGAGAAATTGGTTAACATGAGTAAATATGTGGATGCTGTTGGTGATGATGTGAATCTTGTTTTTGTGGTAAATCCTGTGTGAAATAGAAATCTTTTCTTTTTCTTCTCTATTTATAATTGCTTCCTTATCCTATCTCTCTGCATCTGTTTAGGTGGGCGCAATGGCTCATGGAAAAATAGAGACAGAGTATGTAGATGATTTTATAGCAAGTAAGTACCTTGTTCTGCATTTGTATATTTTTGTTAGATTGTATTTTGGAAAATTTAAGGATGCTAATTCACGACTCTTGAATCCCATAAGAACCATGGAATCGAGCAGAAGTACACTAGGTGTAAGCCAAGGCAATAGAAATAGATCAAAGATAAGTGCTAGAATAATATTTAGGATATGCTTACCGATAGGCCACAAGGAGATATTTTCTGTGCACAGTAGACCTTTTTTACCCAAAGAGTTGTTTACTAGGTGGTTTGGGGTTGGAGATGGGTACTTCAGACTTGGTACAAGATTTAAGACTATCACATTTTACAAGCATGCTATTTTAATTTTATCATTCCCTGCACTATCGGCCAAGCATGCTTAAGGGGACAAGACCTAAAACATTGTCTTATATGACATATCTTCTCCAATCCTATAAAAGGAAGAGTATCTGTTGATCTTCAAAGAAGGGGTATAATCTCCCTGAGCACATTTATGCATGCCTGTGCATATTGGTGGTTTGATTGCTATACATAGCTTTTTCTTGGATTTGGCTATTTCCACATCAGTGATTGTGTTGATCTAGGCTGACCAATATCCTGTTTAAAAATATATTTTTTTTTTTTTGAATTTCTCCCTTTTCTTGCAGTTTCTGGTTATCCACTAAGTGCTGCTATGTGCATTGCAAGGGTTACTGAATCTTTGGCAGATAGGTGGAATATATTGTGAAACCTGTAAGCGGAGTACATTGGTCTGTGTCAATGATGTGACACCAAGAAATTTTGGGGATAAGTATCGGTTTTAAATTGTTCATTATGTAGTACAGTTATTTATTTTAAAATACAGTAGTCCAAGGGAATGTTTGTTTTTCATTTAGGTAGTATGGAAGGTTTATCAATATGATTGCTTTTATATGTTTCTGGATTGACCTATTGTGAGGAAAATTTGTAAGATGGAAATATTGATGGTATTGAAGTCACACTTTCATGTAAAGTTATGTTCAAGCTTGTGTTGGTTACATGTTATCGCACAAATATGAGTCGGTCTTGACATTTCTGTTCAAGTTTGAATCGACGAAATTGTAGCCTGAGCTTGAGGTTGAAAACTTAAACTGTGTGCATGCTGGAAAATAGAAATCACCCAAAACAAAGTACCAGGTCTTTTAAGAGTTAAGACCAGTCTTATTAAGGTGAATTCCCAGTGGTTTTTTGCTTTAAGAACTTACCGCTAAACACATGCAGTTCAAGTTGACAGTTGACACCATGGTTTCTTGAGGGAGATTTTAGAGGATCAACTTGAGTTATGTAGTAAAGTTTTTCGAGAATGCAATAATGCAAAGTTGAAATTGCATTCGGAAGATTTTGGTGCAAGAATGAATGTTGTAGAATGTAAAAAGTTATCTGATAGTATTTGTATGAAAACGTTATGGCTCTTTTATTATTTTCTTTTTTTGGAAAAATTGCTACAAAACAAAGGCAAAAAGATGCAAATAAGGTCATGTATTTAATTAAATAAAATTAAATATATTCTAGTGACCCTTAACTTGTATTACATTTTGCGACAGGAGAGTGAAAGAGTAGGCTGCATTTGTTTCATAAAAATTTGATTGAACCACTCTATTCTACAACTTGTTATTTGCTTTTTAATATCAATTTAGTAATGATGTTGTTTGATACACTTTCTCTTCAAATATTATTAGCTCCAATCACCACTACATGTGGTTACATAAAATCTTTAATATGCCCGTTCGTTTAAAATCTTCAAATAATCGCAATGTTTGGTACAATGATAAGTTTTTGGGTCAACGTAATCATGAAGTGTGAACGAAAATTAATTTCATATTTAATGTGGTATAAAGACACTTCATGATATACACAAAAAAAGAATTTTTGGAATTATTTTTTGTTCTCCATTAAAATGATTATTATAAAAAGGAACACCATGTATCCTCTTAATTACCTCTATTCTCTACTTTTTAACGTATAAAAATGGTATTTTTTGTCATTAATCTTTAAAAATGGTTTTGATAAGGCTACTTACTCCAAAATGTGTATGAGAAAATTTATTGGATATGTCTACTAATTATTTATAGACGTCAATTTATTCATAAATAATATATTTGAAGTTTTCTTTTGGTTACAATATAATATATTTGAAGTTGAAGTAATAAATTGGTGTCACATGGGACAAATAATATATGAATAAGAAATGTTGGTGAATTCCCTCCAAAGTGATGGCCTGTCGTTTTTAATATCTTGCTGAATAGATTCGATCATGTCAATATTATCAACTAATTATTGACGTTGACCTCCCCTTTGCCTATCCCATTCCTATTGCAAGTCATATACTATAAATATTTGGTTTTAAAATTTTAATTATCCGGAATAAATGAATTAGTATAAATATCGTCATACTTTTATTTCTTGGCTAATTCCTTCATGTTGAATTTCTCATCTTATAATAATCAGAGTTCGGCCCAGTAACCATAAACTTTTTTAGGAGAAAAAAGGTCAAAGGTTTTTGAATCTGTTTTCTTTCTTTGTACTTATCTGTGAATTGAAAAGAAAGAAATTTTCACCGTATACTTTTGGAAATCTAACATATCTAAGAGCCATTTGTAAGCTATAAAGGCGATCATGATTTTCAATCCAACACATGTAACTCAATATATTCAATTGAGTACAAATTCGAATTAATATCCTTTTACAAAGGGGTTCGAAGTTAGAGAATAGAGGAAAAGGTTATGCGTGCTGGGTATTAATTTCTAAACTTACTGGATGCCACTTTTTAAGAGTGATTGTAAGAATCATTTAAGTTAAACTTCAAGTTAAAAATGAAAACCAATATATATTGATGGATCACAATAATCGTTGTTAGGGGTGTAGACACCTAATTTTGTCCGGATTTCACAAATTATTTTGACAAATTTTATTCTTATTATCATTTTTTATTTCATTTTTCTTATTCATTTTATTATTATTCATATCACTATTATTATTAGTTCTATTATTATTATCTTTCCCAATATTAATATTATTTTTATTATTGTTATTATTATTACTGTTATTATTATTGTTATTTGTGTTTATTATTATTGTTATTTTTATTATTTTTGTGTTTATTATTATTATTATTATTATTATTATTATTATCATCATTATTATTATTATTATTATTATTATATGTGTGTTTTATTTTTCTTTTCATTTTATTTGTTTTTATTATTATTAATTTTTAATTTATTTTTTATTATTATATATTATTATTTATTTTTAATTTTATTATCATGTGTTTCATTATTGTTATTTCTATTTTTATTTTTATTTTTATTTTCGTTTTATTTATTTTTATTATTTTTATTTTTATTTTCGTTTTTCATTTTTTATTTATTCTTATATATATTATTTATATTATTTGTTTTATTTTATTTCACTTATTTTTATTTGTTAACTTTTATTAATATTATTTTTATATATCTGTTATTATTATTACTAATATATTACAGTCACATTAAATGCAAGTCCATCACCGGCAGCACTCCCAAACGCCGGCGTCCTCCACCCTTCCCCCTAGGTCTCGGCATCACCAAAATTCACCTTCCCCAGGCCCTCCATCCCATCTCAGACACTGTCCGGAAGACTGAGAAACAATAGAAGGAACCTAGATTAGTTCTTATCCTCGGGACCAAAGAATGATCCTAAATTAGTTTAAGAAGACCAGATTTTCTCCAGGCTTTTTTTTTGAGGGAGAGACTTCCAGACACTAAGAAAACCTACCCCAACCGAGACACCACCGGAGGATACAGACTCAGAAACACCATCACCGTCACAACCACTACCCTAGACCACCACCCAATCACTCTGTCTCTAGCACACCGAAACCCCTAAACTCCACTCACCACCACCATCACAGTCACCATTCACCACCATCATCATCGTCATCACCATCACAAACCTACCACATCAGAAACCAAGAAACCAAACCCGAGACCCTTAAGATCTCAGATCTGGGAACCCTAGATCTAAGACCTGCAAAAAAAAACACAACAAAAGCAACCTCAATAGCCAACACCAGAACCAACAAAACAAAAAAACAAACAAACAAACACAGAGAAAACAAAACACAAAAAAGGGGAAAGACGGTAGGGGGACTCTCGGCCTAAGTCAGATCTATAGGGTTAGAGGGATTTTTTGGGTAAACAAAGCTCAGATCGGGGTAGAGGGGAAGGAGTGGAGTGTTTTTAGGTTTACGGGAAGGTTTCCGGCGACCGGACCACGGCGGAGTGCGGCGGCCGGCGCGGCGTAGTTGTTCGGAGGGTGAAAGGCTGGGAGAGGTTTCAGAGGATTTCGAAATTTTTTTGGGGAAATCGGTGGAAAATGAGTGAAAAAGAAAAAAGGTAACCTTATATAGAACATCAAAACGCTGCGTTTTGATCAGCCGACCCGCGTGCCACCCGCGACCCGATCCGAGGTCCGCGCGACCCGCTTCTGCCACCCGCGTGCTGACCTGGCTCCGCTTCCACTTGCGACCCGCGTGATCAGCCTGACCCGGCACTTCGACCCGCTCCGATTGGGTATATATATGTTTTTTTTATTTTGTTTTTAGTTATTTGTTAATTATAGCAAAAAGAAAAATAATAAAAAAATAGAAAATATAGTAAAGCAAAAAATAAATAAATAGTATAAATAGAATAGAATAAAAATAAAATGAATACATGGTTTTAAAAGAAAAGATAAATAAATATAAAAGATATATAGTTTTAAAGTATATAAATTTTATAAAATACATATAATGAATAAAAATGAATGAATGAACAAATTTATAGTTTTGAAATGTATGAAAATAAATGTGTAAAATACATACATATAAATATAGAAATATATGGCTTTAAAACATATTAATATATATATTTTACGTAGAATATATAAATAAGTATATAAAAATGTATATATACATAAATTATACAAAAGCATATTCTTAAAATGAAAATAAATTTTATTAGATAAATGAAATGTGGGCTAAGGAAAAATAATAATAATAAATGAAGAATAATAATAAAAATAAAGTAAAATAAAATAAGTATGAAATCCCGATGATGAGTCTTCGTTGAACTCGCAAGTAGCGATTCTTCGAAAAACTTTAGGTAAGGGGAATTATATCGAATGTTACCAGAGTATTGGGATATTCGGTATTCTTTCTCAATATTCGATTTCATGCTTATTTTTTTATTTTTTATTTTTTTTATTTTATTTTTATTTTTTTATTTTTTATTTTATTTTATTTTATTTTACTTTTTATTTTTAAAATATATAACAATGATAATGAAAAATACAAAAATAATAAATCAATAAAATTAAAATAAAATAAGTATGAAATCCCGACGATAAGTCTTCGTTGAACTCGCAAGTAGCGATTCTTCGAAGAACTTTAGGTGAGGGGAATTATGTCGAACGTTACCAGAGTATTGGGATATTCGGTATTATTCCTCAATATCCGATTTCATGCTTATTCATATTTTAAAAAAAAAAAGAGAAAAATTAAAAATTAATTAATAATAAAATGAATAAATAAATATAATAAAGAGTTTTGATAAATAAAGAGTGTTTAGAGAAATATTAATTAAGCAAAAACTAATAAAAACAAAAGAGGTAATAAAAACAATCGAGCGAAAAAAACAAAAGGGGATTTTTAGAATTACATAAATGAAAAAATATAATAATAAATATTAATCATAGTAAAGTTTTCAAAAGTAAAGAATGATAGTTAAATTAATTAAATAAGTAATAATGGAATTTTAGTAAAAAGGAATAATTAAGAGAATCAAGATAATAAACATTAAAATTTTAAAATAAATGGAATTCTTCCGATGATGGGATGTTATGAAACTCACAAGTAGTGATTTCTTGACTGATCCCTAGGTGAGAGGAATTAGCTAAATGTTACCAGAGTATTGGGATATTTAGTTAAATTTCTCAATATCAAGAGTTTCATTAATAAAAACTAAAATATAAAATTCCTTTTATAATTCCACATGTGTCATACATCAAATGTTAGCATCATTTGTACAAACATTAAAATTTTAAAATAAATGGAATTCTTCCGATGATGGGATGTCATGAAACTCACAAGTAGTGATTTCTTGACTGATCCCTAGGTGAGAGGAATTAGCTAAATGTTACCAGAGTATTGGGATATTTAGCCAAATTTCTCAATATCAAGAGTTTCATTAATAAATCAAAATAAGTAAAATTTCTTTTAAGTTTCATATGCATTATACATTCTCATCAATACTACCTGCGTATGCGATCGATCATGAAATAGCGTGAGCGCCACCGAAGATGAGATTCCCTAGAACTCACAAGTAGTGATTCTTAAGAAATCTCTAGGTGAGAGGAATTATTTCAAATGTTACCAGAGTATTGGGATATTTGATCTAATTTTTCAATAAATGGTGTTCATGTTGATTTTCATAATAAACCTCTTTATAACAGTAATTTTTCAAGCAAATACGCTAATTTTTTTTATAATCAAAAGCCAAGACTATCTTATTAAAATCAAAAGATACCATGTAGTTAGGATGGTACCGTTTTTTAACGGGCGTCGTGGGGGTGCTAATCCTTCCCCACGCGTAACCGTACCCCCGAACCCAATTTTTGTTTCGCAGACCAAAAGATTATCTTTTTAATAAAACTTAATTAATTTTGAGATTTTGTTGAAAAGATAAACGTTTTTAGGTGGCCAATCACACCTAGTCAAAAAAGATTGGTGGCGACTCCATTTTTGTTTTTAAACGCGTTTTTTCGAAAATATGTCGAGCGCGAAGCCGTTACGACAGCTTGGCGACTCCACTGGGGACGCTAAGAGGGTCAAACCATTAAATAACCATATGGTATCTTACATTCTAATTTGATAGTCTTGGTTGGTATTTGAATTTAATTTTCTTCTTCAAAAAAAAAAAGTGAAATAAAAATAAATTCTACATAAGAACTCAAAATAAATAAATACGTAAATAAATAAATAAGAAATTCGTTTCATTCATTTTGATCATTTGATTCATTACATTCTTTATGTATAAGGTTGTTGTCGAATAAATAAAGTAGGACATATACTCATTTATTGTTGCATACATAAGTGCATTGGCATAACATGAGCCCTACACCCGGGTTCTGTCCTCTTTAGGAGGGGGTAAAGTAGCTATGCTCTCGTGAGGTAATCACCTCCGCAATGGCAAGTGAAATACTCCCACTCAGATCTGTTCCTTACTAGTCCAGTGTGGACGACAGTATGGAATGATTTGGGAACCTTGTAGATATGTGAAACCTTAAACCAGCATATAGTATGTTGTGAGGAGACCAACCTAGGAGAGCCATTCCTTCCCTTTTATGAGAGTGACCTTTGATAGGACATAAATAAGCATCACATCCTTTATCTGTTTTTATTTCCATGTTTATATTGTTTATGCACATACTGATTTGTATTTGTTTTTCTGTTCTTTTTGCATGAATCTTCTTGCATCACATAGTCTCATAAGGGGATATTTTAACCATGGCTCTTTGCAACGAGGAATTCTTCACCGAATCCATAGAAAGGCTAGCTTGTTCGTCATCTGTGAATGTTCCATGTGATTCCTACCGGGAGGTGCGAATTTGGTCTGAAAAAATTCAACAAGTGAAAGGAGATTGCTTGACCGGGAATTTCATGTCCTCACTCCCACAAGAAGTGAATCTAAACCTCCAACAAAATAATTTAATAGATTTAGCCAGCTTATGGGATCAAATCAGTGAGGAAGGGAAGAAGGATTTCCACGAAAAATATGGCCAAATAGAGTCTTTGATTGCCGTAAAAATTGAAGAACCACTAATCAGAGCCGCTATTCAGTTTTGGGATCCCTCCCATAGGTGCTTCTCTTTCAACGGAATGGACTTGACACCCACAGTAGAAGAGTACTCCGTCCTGTTAGGTATTGACCTGAAAAGTCCGGATAAGATCTACGTTCGAAAGCCAAAATCCGGATACCGCAAGAAGCTAGCCAAACTTATGGGAGTCAGACCGGAAGACATAGACTCTCATAAAAAGGAGAAGGGATCCAATGTTTGTATGCCCTGGGATTTTCTTCATACATTTATCAAGGGACATCTTAGTGACCAGCAAGGATTGGCGGCTTTTGCATTAGCAATCTATGGTTTGATTATCTTCCCTAAGGTGCTAGGGCACATTGAAGTAGCAGTGATCGACCTTTTTGAGCAAATCGAGAATAATGGGAATCCAGCACCTGCCATTCTAGCGGAAACCTTCAGGTCATTGAATTATTGTCGGAGGAACGGAGAAGGGCGATTTGTGGGATGTGCACAGCTACTGCATGTTTGGGCTAAAAGTCATTTCATGTGTGAGGAAAAGGCCTTTAAGAGAACTTTCCTACATCATCGTGCCCCAGTTAAAGAGTTCTGCAACAGTAAGTGGCCGAAGCCGAAGAGCAAGGAAGAATGGGTGGATTTTTTGCAAAGGCTTGGGGAGAAACTGATTGTATGGATGACGCCTTGGATGCCTCATGTACCGGTCTTGTATCGATGCGGAGAAGAATCGTGGGTGCAACTTCTAGGACCATGGGGAGTGGTAAGCTACGCGCCACTTATGGTACTAAGACAGTTCGGGGCTAAACAGTTCATTCCACTAACGCATGGGCTTAGTGATTTGGAATTTTCTTATGGTGAGCCAAAGGCAATGAAAAGGGGAGAGCAATTGGTTCGATCATGGAAACAAGCACGAAGAATCAACCTTGGGCCCCTCTCTGATAAAGCCACCCCAGAATACTCAGTGTGGAAGGCAAAGCAAGTGAGGGAGGTAGTTTTTCTCCTTAGAGAATGCAGCATGCCTTTAGAACCGGAAATAGGAGTATCCGAGGCCGAGATCGCCAGGCAACAATTCAAGATAGATGAGGAAAGGTGGAAGCAAGAGAATTTAAGGCTTCGAAGAGAGATGGAACAGCTCAAGTATGAGGCAGAAATGAGAGAAGCCAAGCTCAAGAAGGTCCAACAAGAACACCACGTCACCAATAAGGATCTCAGAAATCTGCACCTAGAGAACAAGAAGTTGAGATCTGAAATGAGGGTTGGAGGGATCATGCAAACTTCAAATGAAAGGAAAAGAGAATTAGAAGACTTGCACAAAAGGGTAGAACACTGGGCGCACAAAGCGAAGAAAAGCGAAGAAGAAGTTGCCTATTTGTCCCAAGAACGACAAAATTGGGAAGGCATGTACTCAGTAAGTGCGAGGAAGTTAGCCCAATGTCAGAAAGAAAATGAGGAACTAAAGGAGAAGTTGAAAAAAGGAAAGCAAGTCGAGGTAGATAATGAAAAAGTTACATTGCAGCAAAATGTTCAAATATTAGAGGAACAACTACGAGAACATAAGAACCACATCAAAGTGATAATAGAAGATTGGGAACAAAGCGAAAACAATTGGAGATATGGATATGACTTGGCACAGGATGCAAGCATGACATGGAGAGTGGGAAGCCTCGGGAGACAGCAATATATAGAGCATATGGCCACTCAAGTTTGTAAAGCTGTGACAAAGGCGAGGGAAATGGTTGATAAAGCCGAAGCCTTGAGACAAGAAATCCTCCCGACAGAAAAATACGGGCAAAGGTTGCTGAACTTTCTAGACGAAGCCAAGGATCAATATCAGCAAGTTAGTCGTTTTTATGGATTTAATCGGAATATGATTGGAATGTAACAAATGACTTGTTGAATGAATGAAAGTTCCTTTCGATGAAATTGTTATGGCTTAAATATCCCTCAAAGTATCATTCATTTTGCATCACGTTCATTCATCACATTCATTCATTTATTCATGTGGTTTAAATAAAATGTAATATTTCAAAGTTGCATCATGTAGTAATTAGCTTCTTATTGTGGTAATCAAGATTCAAGGATTGCTCCAACATTCAAGATTTCAGCCCAAATTCCCAAACACCCATATAACACTCGGCTACGTGCAAAAGCAATGGAGGAAGAACATGGTAATAGGATGGATAGAATGGAGAAAGCACAAGAAGAAATCCGAGGGCAGTTAGCCGCTTTAATGGAGATGATGACACGGACGAACCGAGAAAAAGAAGTGGCTAGAGAAACACCTAACCTAGGGACTGATCAGCCCCGGGAAGATGACAATCCTCAATACCCTCCTAGATTTACCCCACTTTATGCCCAATCCTCACAAGGCATACCCCCACCTCCACCTCCACCTTATGCCCAATCCTCACAAGGCATACCTCCACCTCCGCCTCCTCCACAGCCTATAGGTGGCTATGCGTACATGTATCCAGGTGCACCAAGTGCCTCTGCACAACCGCACATCACAATACCTATACCCTCTGCTCAAGGTACAAGACCCGCGGATCCAATTCAAGTCCCTGACTTAGACAATCCAAGGGAACAGGAAAAACTAAGAGTAAGTGTATCGGAGGTAAAAGGCGATTCAGACTCGAAAAAATTAAACATCATAGAAGAGAGGTTACGGGCCATTGAGGGCAGTGATTTTTATGGGTCTGTAGACGCAATGGGATTGTGTTTGGTTCCAGATGTGGTGATCCCTCCTAAATTTAAAACCCCTGAGTTCGAGAAGTACGATGGGACCAAGTGCCCGATTACCCACGTGACCATGTATTGTCGCAAAATGGCTGCCTATAATCACGACGATAAGTTGTTAATACATGTATTTCAAGACAGCCTCACTGGGTCAGCTGCTAGGTGGTATGTGCAGCTAGATCGTACTCGCATTCACAACTGGAATGATCTTGCTAGAGCGTTTATTGCTCAGTACAAACATGTAATGGATATGGCCCCAGACAGGTTGTCTCTACAAAATATAGAAAAAAGGGCCAATGAAAGCTTCAAGGAATACGCTCAACGTTGGAGGGACATTGCATCCCAAGTCCAGCCGCCTCTAACCGAAAGGGAGATTACGGTGATGTTTGTAAACACTCTGAAGGCCCCTTATTACGAACGTATGATAGGGAATGCAACAAAGAATTTTGCAGACATGGTTATCACAGGAGAAATAATAGAAAGCGCGATCAAGAGCGGGAAGTTGGAAGGCAGTGATTCAAAGAAAGGTGGGTTATCCAAGAAGAAAGAGGCTGAAACCCAAGCAGTCACCCATACGGCACCTCGATATAGGGGATATGCACCTTACCCACCTCGTTTTCGACCACCGCCTCAACCTTACCCATATTACCAACCCTATTTCCCGACCTCAAACAGCATCTCTCTTGCTCCCTACCAAAGCCCATCACAACCACCCACTTTTCGACCGAATTTTCGTCCTCCACCACCGTACTATACACCAACACCTACAGCCCAGCCTTACCAGCCAAACAGTAACCCAACTGCTAACCAAAGGCCTCCCCGAAGAAATGTTGAAAGGCCTCCCATTGACCCCATTCCTATGTCCTATACAGACCTATTTCCACAATTGGTGAAAGGACACATGCTCGCACCTCTTTACATGGAGCCAATGAAACCACCTTTTCCGAGATGGTATGACCCCAGCGCTCGATGTGACTATCATGGTGGAAACCCGGGTCATTCAACGGAGAATTGCACAGCTCTCAAGTATAAGGTGCAAGATTTGGTCAAATCAGGAAGGTTAACCTTTTCCAAGGAGGTGGAACCCAGTATCAATGCTAACCCACTTCCTAGTCATAGTGGGGGGTCAGTCAGTGCAACTGAAGCTCGGGGGAAGTGTTGCGTAAAAAGACACGTGGAAGAGGTTAAGACTCCAATGAGTTTAGTATTCGATGTCTTAACCAAAGCCAAGATGATTCAACCCCTACTGTTGGGCTCGGATGTCTGTCAAGATGAATTCAGTTCAAGCCAAACTTGCAAATATCATATGGGACATGTGGGTCACTCTGTCCAAAATTGTCCCCACTTTCGACACGTGGTCCAATCAATGATGGATTCATCTTTAATAGAGTTTTATACGGAGGAAGAGGGAGATATAGTGAGCACTGCCTCAGATGAATTTTCGGGATATGATTACCCTTGGGGGAAACCACTGACGGTGTTTTACAAAGAGAAACCCAATCCCAAAAAGGAAGAATCTAGCCATGTCGCCCCTTCAACCATGACAATCAAAATTCCGAGCTCTTTCCCGTACAAGAGCAATAAAGCCGTCCCTTGGAACTATGAATTCAAAGCGGTGGTTGAAGGATCAGGCAACACGGACTCGGACACGCCGGATAACGCCAACATTAGTGGGGTAGGAGGAATTACGCGGAGTGGGAGGTGCTATACTCCGGAGATGTTGGATAGGGCCCGAAAGGGGAAAGGAAAGGAGAAGGAAGAAGACAATTTGGCGGAGAAAGAAGAGGAACAGGCCTCGTTTTCCAAGGACCAAGGAGGAAACTTGCAAAAGCCAGTATCAGAGGACGATGCAAAGGAGTTCTTAAAGTTGATTAAGCACAGTGAATATAGTGTGGTCGAGCAATTGAACAAGATGCCTGCTCGAATTTCACTATTATCTCTGCTGTTAAATTCAGAATCGCATCGGAACGCCTTGATGAAGGTGTTGAACCAAGCCTATGTGCCTCATGATATTCCGGTCGACAGTATGGACCAGCTGGCGGGAAATATCACAGCGACAAATTTCATATCTTTCAGTGATGACGAAATTTCGCCGGAAGGGCGGGGGAGTATTAAGGCCTTGAATATCACCACAAGCTGCAAGGGTCACACAATCGCCAAGGTTTTGATTGACAACGGCTCGTTGATCAATGTCATGCCTATGGCCACATTAAAAAAGATGCCCATTGACCTGTCTTACATACAACCGAGTAACATGGTTGTGAGGGCCTTTGATGGTTCTAGAAGGGATGTAGTTGGCGATATTGAAATTCCGATTGAAATTGGGCCGGTTACTTTCAACGTTCAGTTTCAGGTAATGGATATCTCGCTGTCATACAGTTTCTTACTGGGGAGACCATGGATCCACACGGCGGGTGCCGTTCCTTCGTCATTGCATCAGAAAGTGAAGTTTGTTGTCGGTGATAAACAAATTTCTGTCTCCGGAGAGGAAGACCTCGTGATCACCAAGCCTTTATCTGTACCCTACATTGAGGCAGCCGAGGAAGCATTGGAATGTTCCTTCAGAGCTTTCGAAATCGTGAACGCAACCTATGTAGGAGAAGGATCAAGAATACCCCCCCTCGGTTGTCAGCCAATGCCAAGATGGTTGTTAAACAGACACTGCAAAAGGGCTGGCGTGTCGGGAAAGGTTTAGGGAAAAATCTGCAAGGACCTAGGAAACCTGTGAAGATTGTGGAAAACAAAGACAGATTTGGCCTCGGATACAAGGTCACTGGTTCAGAGAGAAAGAGGATTCTGGAAGAGAGAAGGAAGAAAAGAATAGCCCGCCTCCGAGGATACGAAGAAGAATCGGAGAGGATGGTGATCCCGTACCTCTATGATACGTTTCGATTTGGCGGACGTTATCACCCCGATTCATTAGAGGCAGTGGAAGCGAGACCTGTGTTATTGACGAAAGGATTCTCTTGCGGATTTCAAGTCTAAAGGGGTGCATGGAGGAATGGCCACTTTTGTTTTAAGAATGATTATGTTGTGGGAAACAAAGCTGAAAGACTGAATTGTTGAAAGGATACCTTCTATCTTTTTGTTTTTTCTTTTGTAATGTAGTGAGGTAGATTATCAACATCTCGGTCTAGAGAGCTCTAGCAGATTTTTTGTAAACTTGATCTTCATCATCATTTCAATAAATTAACAAGTTCAGTGCATTTTGAGTACTTTCTTTTCACCCCTCATTATTTCCATAACTGTTCTTTCTATTCAGTTACTATCATTGGTATAAACAACCAACCATATCCGTCAAATTTTTTACTTTTTCAGGAAAATGAATAATGAATGTGAAGATAACCTTAACGACTATCCGGGGTTTGATTTTGAAAATTCTATGCATGTTGGTGAACTCGATAACAATGAAGATTCAGACGATGATGTTTTGTCTCCAGATCTATTGAAAATGATTGAGCAAGAGAAAAGACCTATTGAACCCAACAGAGAAGCCACTAATATGGTCAACCTAGGGGATGATGAGAACGTCAAAGAAGTCAAAGTAGGCACAGCACTTCCCTTGGTTGAGAGGCAAAAACTAGAGGAATTGCTGCGCGAATATGTAGATGTTTTTGCTTGGTCTTATCAGGACATGCCCGGGTTAAACACTGATGTTGTGGAGCACCGTCTACCTTTGAAAATAGAATGTAAGCCAGTACAACAGAAGCTTAGGCGCATGAAGCCGGAGATGTTGTTGAAGGTGAAGGAAGAAGTAAAAAAGCAGTTCGAGGCAGGATTCTTAAAGGTAGCCAAGTATCCGGAATGGGTGGCTAACATAGTGCCCGTACCGAAAAAGGATGGGAAAGTGAGAATGTGTGTGGATTATCGGGACTTAAACCGAGCTAGCCCTAAGGATAATTTCCCCTTGCCTCATATCGATACCTTGGTGGATAATACAGCCCAGCACTACATGTTCTCGTTCATGGATGGTTTTTCAGGCTACAATCAGATTAAAATGGCCGAGGATGACATGGAGAAAACCACTTTTGTGACGGTTTGGGGCACATTTTGCTACAAAGTTATGCCTTTCGGTTTAAAGAATGCCGGGGCCACCTACCAAAGGGCGATGGTAACCCTCTTTCATGACATGATGCATAAGGAGATAGAGGTGTATGTGGATGACATGATTGCCAAGTCCCGAGGAGAAGAGGATCATGTAGCCAACCTTCGAAAGCTGTTCGAGAGACTACGGAAATTTCAGCTCAAGTTGAACCCTGCCAAATGCACTTTTGGTGTTAAATCGGGAAAGTTGTTGGGGTTTGTAATCAGTGAAAAAGGAATCGAAGTGGACTCGGATAAAATCAGCGCGATACAAAATCTGTCGCCTCCCCGCACACAGAAGGAAGTAAGAGGCTTTTTGGGAAGATTGAATTATATTTCCCGTTTCATCTCGCAACTCACTCTTAAATGTGATCCCATTTTTAAGTTGCTTCGGAAACAAGATCCGGGTGAATGGAACGAAGCATGCCAAGAGGCTTTTGAAAAGGTGAAAAGGTACTTGTCAAACCCACCTGTTCTAGTACCGCCGGTTGCAGGAAGGCCTCTGTTGTTGTACATGACCGTTAATGAACACTCTATGGGAAGCGTACTGGGCCAACATGATGATACGGGCAAGAAAGAACGGGCTATCTACTACTTGAGCAAAAAGTTCACTAATTACGAGGCCAAGTACACTACAATAGAAAAAATGTGTTGCGCATTGGCTTGGGTTGCTCGTAGATTGAGGCAGTATATGTTGTATCATTCGACTTGGTTGATAGCTAGGTTGGATCCCCTCAAGTACATCTTTGAGAAACCATCACTGTCAGGCAGACTAGCTAGATGGCAAGTTATGCTTTCTGAATATGACATCGTGTACGTGTCTCAAAAAGCAGTCAAAGGTGGGGCAATAGCCGACTTCCTCGCAGATCGTGCTACCGACGAATATGAGCCCATCAAGTTAGATTTTCCAGATGAAGATATAATGTCTGTCTTTCAAGCGGAGGAAGAAGAGCCTGATAGCAGACAGTGGAGAATGTTCTTTGACGGCGCGTCCAATGCTTTAGGGCATGGGATAGGGGCAGTTTTAATATCTCCAAATGGAAAATATTACCCGTCCACTGCCAGATTAAATTTCAACTGCACCAACAACATGGCTGAATATGAAGCTTGTGCAATGGGCTTAGAAGCTGCAATCGAGAGAGGAATCAAAAACCTGAAGGTTTATGGGATTCAGCGCTAGTTATTTATCAATTACGAGGAGAATGGGAAACAAGGGATCAAAAGCTAGTTCAGTACCAGAAGTACATAGCTGACCTGGTACAACAATTTGACGATATCATCTTCCAGCATTTATCTCGAGAAGAAAACCAGGTTGCCGATGCCTTGGCAACACTAGCTGCGATGTTTAAAATGGAGGTGGAAGCGAATGTTTCACCGATCAAACTGCGCATGAGAGATTCTCCAGTCCACTGTTCTAGCGTCGAAGAGGAAGCAGACGGACAACCTTGGTATTATGACATCATGCAATACCTCAAGAGTCAACAATACCCAGAGCATGCATCGGAGAATGACAAAAAGATCCTCAGAAGACTAGCAATGGGATTCCTTGTTGATGGAGGCGTTTTGTACAAAAGAGGTCGAGATCAGATGTTGTTGAGATGTGTAAATGCGTCTGAAGCCAGAAAGATTCTTGAAGAGGTACACGACGGAACTTGTGGGGCACATGCAAATGGTCATTTCATGGCTAGACAAATTATGAGGGCAGGCTACTACTGGACTACACTAGAAAGAGATTGCATAGATTATGCTAGAAAATGTCACAAGTGTCAAATCTATGCTGACAAGATTCAAGCCCCCCGACTTCACTGAACGTTATGGCACCACCATGGCCTTTTTCTATGTGGGGAATGGATGTGATTGGACCCATCTCTCCCAAGGCGTCAAATGGGCACAGATTCATTTTCGTCATGATAGACTACTTTACAAAATGGGTTGAAGCTGCCTCTTATGCGAGCGTGACCAAGTCTACTGTTTGTAAGTTTCTAAAGAAGGAGATAATATGCCGGTACGGGCTACCAGAAAGGATCATATCAGACGCCCTCAACTTGAACAATGACGATGAAAGAAGTATGTGCACAGTTCAAGATCAAGCATCACAACTCAGCCCCGTATCGCCCGAAGATGAATGGAGCCGTTGAGGCTGCCAACAAGAATATTAAGAGGATTGTGGGAAAGATGACCAGCACATACAGAGACTGGCACGAGAAGCTACCATTCGCTTTGCATGCTTATAGAACGTCAGTGCGCACTTCTACTGGGGCAACTCCCTTTTCTTTGGTTTACGGTATGGAAGCGGTGCTACCTGTTGAGGTAGAGATCCCCTCCCTAAGAGTCTTAATGGAATTAAACTTGGACGAAGCTGAATGGGTCCAAAGTCGCTTTGAACAACTGAATCTTATAGAGGAGAAAAGGCTTACAGCATTGTGTCATGGTCAGATGTACCAAAAGAGAATGATGCGGGCCCATGATAAAAAGGTTCGACCCAGGCATTTCCGTGAAGGGGAATTGGTATTGAAAAAGATCCTCCCAAATCACCACGATAATCGGGGCAAATGGACACCAAATTGGGAAGGACCATATGTGGTGAAAAGAACGTTCTCAGGTGGGGCGTTGATCTTGACGGAGATGGATGGGAATGATCTGCCTAATCCGATAAACTCCGATGCTGTGAAGAAATATTATGCTTAAAGGAAAAAGGAGGAAAAAGAAAAAAAGAGATAAGAAAAAAGAAGAAGAAAAAAAAAAGAAAAAAGAAAAAACAACAACAACAAAACAAAACAAAACAAAACAAAAAAAGAAAGAAAGTGAAAGGGGAATTCAAACTGAAAACCCAAAAAGGGCAGTTGGATTAAAGGGGATATCTTAGTTGAAAACCTGAAAAGGCGACTTGGATGCAGAAAAGATCAACACCTGGATCGAAATCATACGGGGCATGGCATCTATCGGATGAACTCAGTGTGATAGGGGGCATCAACGGATTAGTTTTTTCCAAAGAAAGCACCGGTCTGGTTCGTGAAAGGTTATCTAAACATTCATTATTTATTTTGAAATTCGCCACTTGACCCTTGTGGTATTCACTACCCAACTGTACTTCTGCTATTATTGTCTCCTGTTAGCCCAATAATAAATGCTTCTCTTCTAAATTTTGTTGTCCTTTTTGGTCACTCCATAACCAACCGATAAAGTACAAGAATGCATTGCGTTTGTTAACAAAATTGAAAGGAAGATAAGGATTAAAATGGTAATCTACCTGCTAACATTATTAAGGAAAAGAGAAGAGGTAGGAGAAGAAAAAAGGAGAGAAAGGAGGGAAAGAGAGAAATAAGGGAATGAAACAAAGAAAATTGAAAATTGTGACGAGTACATGTTCTGAACCAACCCTAATTCGAAATTGGCGACAACTGCTTTGTGAAATACGGGTGAAAGGATCAAAGGACACAAAAGGGACAGTCTTGAGAATTTGATTACCACAATAGGAATTGCATGACTTTGTCAATACATGCATTTGCATTTCATTCATATTATGAGAATTCAAACACAAAAAAGAGGAGTGCACAAGAAAGAAAACACACAGGTAAAAGGACAAACAAACAAAAAAAAGAGGGAGAAAAAGAACCAAAAAAAAAAGGGAGAAGAAAAATGTTTCAGCATGCCATTTTCAGAAAAAAAGAATTTAAAGTTTCATCGCCTCTGCTGCAAGAGGAGCACAATTTCCAGAGAAAAAGAATTTAAAGTTTCATCGCCTCTGCTGCAAGAGGAGCACAATTCCAGAAAAAAGAATTTAAAGTTTCATCGCCTCTGCTGCAAGAGGAGCACAATTTCCAGAAAAAAGAATTTAAAGTTTCATCGCCTCTGCTGCAAGAGGAGCACAATTTCCAGAAAAAAGAATTTAAAGTTTCATCGCCTCTGCTGCAAGAGGAGCCAATTCCAGAAAAAAGAATTTAAAGTTTCATCGCCTCTGCTGCAAGAGGAGCACCATTTTCAGAAAAAAGAATTTAAAGTTTCATCGCCTCTGCTGCAAGAGGAGCCATTTCCAGAAAAAAGAATTTAAAGTTTCATCGCCTCTGCTGCAAGAGGAGCACAATTCCAGAAAAAAGAATTTAAAGTTTCATCGCCTCTGCTGCAAGAGGAGCACCATTTTCAGAAAAAAGAATTTAAAGTTTCATCGCCTCTGCTGCAAGAGGAGCACAATTTTCAGAAAAAGAATTTAAAGTTTCATCGCCTCTGCTGCAAGAGGAGCACATTTCAGAAAAAGAACTTAAAGTTTCATCGCCTCTGCTGCAAGAGGAGCACATTTCAGAAAAAGAACTTAAAGTTTCATCGCCTCCGTTGTAAGAGGAGCTTTTCAGGAAGAATTTTAAAATTTCGCTATCTTTGTTGTAAGAGGGACACCAAAAAAAAAAAACCAAAAAAGAAAGAGAAAAAAAAAAGAAAAAATGAGAGAAAAGGAAGAAAAAAGAAAAGAAAAGAAAAAAGAAGAGAAAAGAAGAGAGAAGAAAAAGATTAGGTCTTGAATCGGACAAAATTGTTGTCTATTGTCTTTGCTTTATTCTTGATCCTCAGTAATAAGCAAAGAGGGGCAGCTGTAGACACCTAATTTTGTCAGGATTTCACAAATTATTTTGACAAATTTTATTCTTATTATCATTTTTTATTTCATTTTTCTTATTCATTTTATTATTATTCATATCACTATTATTATTAGTTCTATTATTATTATCTTTCCCAATATTAATATTATTTTTATTATTGTTATTATTATTACTGTTATTATTATTGTTATTTGTGTTTATTATTATTGTTATTTTTATTATTTTTGTGTTTATTATTATTATTATTATTATTATTATTATTATTATCATCATTATTATTATTATTATTATTATTATATGTGTGTTTTATTTTTATTTTCATTTTATTTGTTTTTATTATTATTAATTTTTAATTTATTTTTATTATTATTATATATTATTATTTATTTTTAATTTTATTATCATGTGTTTCATTATTGTTATTTCTATTTTTATTTTTATTTTTATTTTCGTTTTATTTATTTTTATTATTTTTATTTTTATTTTCGTTTTTCATTTTTTATTTATTCTTATATATATTATTTATATTATTTGTTTTATTTATTTCACTTATTTTTATTTGTTAACTTTTATTAATATTATTTTTATATATCTGTTATTATTATTACTAATATATTACAGTCACATTAAATGCAAGTCCATCACCGGCAGCACTCCCAAACGTCGGCGTCCTCCACCCTTCCCCCTAGGTCTCGGCATCACCAAAATTCACCTTCCCCAGGCCCTCCATCCCATCTCAGACACTGTCCGGAAGACTGAGAAACAATAGAAGGAACCTAGATTAGTTCTTATCCTCGGGACCAAAGAATGATCCTAAATTAGTTTAAGAAGACCAGATTTTCTCCAGGCTTTTTTTTTTAGGGAGAGACTTCCAGACACTAAGAAAACCTACCCCAACCGAGACACCACCGGAGGATACAGACTCAGAAACATCATCACCGTCACAACCACTACCCTAGACCACCACCCAATCACTCTGTCTCTAGCACACCGAAACCCCTAAACTCCACTCACCACCACCATCACAGTCACCATTCACCACCATCATCATCGTCATCACCATCACAAACCTACCACATCAGAAACCAAGAAACCAAACCCGAGACCCTTAAGATCTCAGATCTGGGAACCCTAGATCTAAGACCTGCAAAAAAAAACACAACAAAAGCAACCTCAATAGCCAACACCAGAACCAACAAAACAAAAAAACAAACAAACAAACACAGAGAAAACAAAACACAAAAAAGGGGAAAGACGGTAGGGGGACTCTCGGCCTAAGTCAGATCTATAGGGTTAGAGGGATTTTTTGGGTAAACAAAGCTCAGATCGGGGTAGAGGGGAAGGAGTGGAGTGTTTTTAGGTTTACGGGAAGGTTTCCGGCGACCGGACCACGGCGGAGTGCGGCGGCCGGCGCGGCGTAGTTGTTCGGAGGGTGAAAGGCTGGGAGAGGTTTCAGAGGATTTCGAAATTTTTTTGGGGAAATCGGTGGAAAATGAGTGAAAAAGAAAAAAGGTAACCTTATATAGAACATCAAAATGCTGCGTTTTGATCAGCCGACCCGCGTGCCACCCGCGTGCTGACCTGGCTCCGCTTCCACTTGCGACCCGCGTGATCAGCCTGACCCGGCACTTCGACCCGCTCCGATTGGGTATATATATGTTTTTTTTATTTTGTTTTTAGTTATTTGTTAATTATAGCAAAAAGAAAAATAATAATAAAAATAGAAAATATAGTAAAGCAAAAAATAAATAAATAGTATAAATAGAATAGAATAAAAATAAAATGAATACATGGTTTTAAAGAAAGATAAATAAATATAAAAGATATATAGTTTTAAAGTATATAAATTTTATAAAATACATATAATGAATAAAAATGAATGAATGAACAAATTTATAGTTTTGAAATGTATGAAAATAAATGTGTAAAATACATACATATAAATATAGAAATATATGGCTTTAAAACATATTAATATATATATTTTACGTAGAATATATAAATAAGTATATAAAAATGTATATATACATAAATTATACAAAAGCATATTCTTAAAATGAAAATAAATTTTATTAGATAAATGAAATGTGGGCTAAGGAAAAATAATAATAATAAATGAAGAATAATAATAAAAATAAAGTAAAATAAAATAAGTATGAAATCCCGATGATGAGTCTTCGTTGAACTCGCAAGTAGCGATTCTTCGAAAAACTTTAGGTAAGGGGAATTATATCGAATGTTACCAGAGTATTGGGATATTCGGTATTCTTTCTCAATATTCGATTTCATGCTTATTTTTTATTTTTTATTTTTTTTATTTTATTTTTATTTTTTTATTTTTTATTTTATTTTATTTTATTTTACTTTTTATTTTTAAAATATATAACAATGATAATGAAAAATACAAAAATAATAAATCAATAAAATTAAAAATAAAATAAGTATGAAATCCCGACGATAAGTCTTCGTTGAACTCGCAAGTAGCGATTCTTCGAAGAACTTTAGGTGAGGGGAATTATGTCGAACGTTACCAGAGTATTGGGATATTCGGTATTATTCCTCAATATCCGATTTCATGCTTATTCATATTTTAAAAAAAAAAAGAGAAAAATTAAAAATTAATTAATAATAAAATGAATAATAAATATAATAAAGAGTTTTGATAAATAAAGAGTGTTTAGAGAAATATTAATTAAGCAAAAACTAATAAAAACAAAAGAGGTAATAAAAACAATCGAGCGAAAAAAACAAAAGGGGATTTTTAGAATTACATAAATGAAAAAATATAATAATAAATATTAATCATAGTAAAGTTTTCAAAAGTAAAGAATGATAGTTAAATTAATTAAATAAGTAATAATGGAATTTTAGTAAAAAGGAATAATTAAGAGAATCAAGATAATAAACATTAAAATTTTAAAATAAATGGAATTCTTCCGATGATGGGATGTTATGAAACTCACAAGTAGTGATTTCTTAACTGATCCCTAGGTGAGAGGAATTAGCTAAATGTTACCAGAGTATTGGGATATTTAGTTAAATTTCTCAATATCAAGAGTTTCATTAATAAAAACTAAAATATAAAATTCCTTTTATAATTCCACATGTGTCATACATCAAATGTTAGCATCATTTGTACAAACATTAAAATTTTAAAATAAATGGAATTCTTCCGATGATGGGATGTCATGAAACTCACAAGTAGTGATTTCTTGACTGATCCCTAGGTGAGAGGAATTAGCTAAATGTTACCAGAGTATTGGGATATTTAGCCAAATTTCTCAATATCAAGAGTTTCATTAATAAATCAAAATAAGTAAAATTTCTTTTAAGTTTCATATGCATTATACATTCTCATCAATACTACCTGCGTATGCGATCGATCATGAAATAGCGTGAGCGCCACGAAGATGAGATTCCTAGAACTCACAAGTAGTGATTCTTAAGAAATCTCTAGGTGAGAGGAATTATTTCAAATGTTACCAGAGTATTGGGATATTTGATCTAATTTTTCAATAAATGGTGTTCATGTTGATTTTCATAATAAACCTCTTTATAACAGTAATTTTTCAAGCAAATACGCTAATTTTTTTTATAATCAAAAGCCAAGACTATCTTATTAAAATCAAAAGATACCATGTAGTTAGGATGGTACCGTTTTTTAACGGGCGTCGTGGGGGTGCTAATCCTTCCCCACGCGTAACCGTACCCCCGAACCCAATTTTTGTTTCGCAGACCAAAAGATTATCTTTTTAATAAAACTTAATTAATTTTGAGATTTTGTTGAAAAGATAAACGTTTTTAGGTGGCCAATCACACCTAGTCAAAAAAGATTGGTGGCGACTCCATTTTTGTTTTTAAACGCGTTTTTTCGAAAATATGTCGAGCGCGAAGCCGTTACGACAAGGGGTATAATGGAGTGATGTTGAGACAATCGGTATTAGGTTTTAGCTTGGCTCGATTCAAAAACTCGAAGCTTAAAACTTGGCTCGAGCTTAATTTTTAAAACTCAAGCTCGACTCGACAGAATACTCAAGTCGCTCAAACTCGGCTCAATATACTTGAACTCAACTTGTTAACTTCGATTTGTCATTTTTCAATCATATATTATAGGGATAAAATAATAAAATAATAATAAAATATTATTATATATTAAAAATTTTTTATTAGACTTGCGAATCGCTCGAGCTAAGTATCAAAATACTCGAGCTTGACTTGATTCATTACTCAAATAGCTCGAGCTCAACTTGAAAATAAACAAGTCAAACTCGAGTAATCATTGAGTCGAGCTCGAATAGTTTACAAGTAGCTTGACTCGTTTCAACTTCTAATCACTATCCTTAGCTAGCTTATAATAATAATAATAATAATAATAATAATAATAATAATAATAATAATAATAATAATAATAATAATAATAATAATAATAATAATAATATGGCAAAGCTCATTCACAATGGGCCTAAGCTCAAGACGTTAGAGGGTCTGCCACGTGGCATCAACGAGGAGGTCCCTCTCACCTGCGACAAACTCATGTGGTCTATCGTCCAATGTTCGTTGTGTAGACACGTGGCACGGATATGTCTCCCGGCTTGGCGACAGACGCCTCCCGTTGCTAGGTGTCGCATAAGTCTCTCGCCGACGACAGGCTCTACACTATGCTGGAAATTAATGGAATTTGTGTCATATTTGGAAACAAACTCCTACCAAAAGGACGTAATCACCCCTAGATAATGACCCTAGAATATTCACCTATAAATAGGCCTCAGGTACAATTCTATTCTCTAATTTTTGACTACTAGCTTTTACGCTTCCCAATATTGAAGAACCTTTTGATGACTTAAGCATCGGAGTGCCAATGCAGGGAGCCACCCCTGCGTTCCTCTGACTTTTCTTGTCTTATAGAAGCTTTTTGGAGACATGTGGAGGAAGAATACAAATATCGACATTAGCACGTATTTATTATTGTTTTGTGCAACAACAATTGGTGCCGTCTGTGGGAAACGTATAAAAAGCCAATAAAACTTTTAAGATGGTGAAAACGAGATTGACAACGTTAGAACTGGAAGTGATGAGAACTCTGTGAGTTCCCCTGAACAACCGATTCGTCAGAGGAACCAGGCGAATAGGGAAGAGCAAAGAATTACTGTGTCTGTGGCAGAATTTGAAGCTCTGAGGTGACAGAGCGAAGAAACTACTCAAGCGCTGAAAGCCATGGTGGATCTGTTCAAAGGAGTCCTCCCGACTCTGAGTCTGTTGCAAGCTGTACAGAATTTGGTAGGAGAGACGAGCCAAGGAGTTCTGACTCAAGCATTCGGGCAACAGGATGATGTGGCAGCGGCAAACCCCTCTAAGTGGCAGGAGGCTCCCCCTGTGGAGGAGGACAACATTCAGCAAGAGGCGACAGGACCGGGGAGCAGGAGGCCTATCGTAGGGACCCAGCGAGAGACTGGGGAGAAGGCAGATGAGGGACATGCGGCAGGGTTCAGGCGACAGGTGTCTAGTGTTGGGCAACAGACATCTGGGTGGCAAGATACTGAACGTGCGACAGGGTCTTCCGCCTATCACCATGAATTGTCGAATTTTGCTGCCACTAACTTAGAACATGGTGTTGGAGGTGCTGGAAAGAATGGGATCGATAACGAAAGCACTTGGGGAGTCGGGTCGGAGTTTGACCCTACTTGGAACACATAGATGATGCGAGGAGATGCGCATCGAGGGAAAGGCAAAGAAGTAATAGTGGAGAACTTGCTAGATTCATCCCATGCTGAAAGGGATAGAAATCAATTAGCTACCTTTGCGGACATGAAAAAGATGATAGAAGAGGTGCTAGAAGAGAAGAAGTTGGTGTTCGCAGAAGAGAGCCAAAGGAGAAGAGTACCGTTTAGCACAGCCATCATACAGAAATCGTTGCCTCCAAAGTTCAAAATGCCACAGATGGCTGCATACATGGGAAAGACGGAGCCCTATGATCATATGCAGAATTATGAGGCGTTAATGTTGTTACATGGATGGAAAGATGAGATAATGTGCAGAGCCTTTTCACTCACTCTGACCAGCCACGCGATGAAGTGGTTCAACAATTTGCCCGAGGGATCTATTGTCTCTTTTGACCAGTTGCGAAATGAATTTCTTAAGGCGTTTGCGGTAAACAGTCAGAGAAAGAAAGAACCAACTTACTTGCTCACTCTTAAACAAAGAGTTAAGGAGTCGCTTAAGAGTTACGTGGATCGGTTTAGACACGTAACACTGGAGGTGAGGGATTTGCAAGTAGGCATAGCTGTGGCGGCCATGTTACAGGGAACAAGGTCCGAAAAGTTACAAGAGTCCCTATCGCTGGATCAGCCCACCACAATCTCAGATCTACTTTCTCGAGTGAATAAGTATATTACTCAAGAAGAGATGATGAAAATGGTGGCGAATGGGGAGCCCAAGGAGGGAAGGAAACGAGGAAGAGAAGCTACTGAGGTGTCCTTTAGTCAACCAAGGAAATTCGATAAAGCCCTATATTGAAATTCTCCTCCTATACTCCACTTACTAAATCTCGGGCTTCGGTGTTGGCAACGATTGAGGGGTCAGGTCTCATACAGCCTCCAAAGAAGGCGTCAGGGAATCTGGGTCGTGAGTTAGAGTCATATTGTGACTACCACTCGGAACATGGGCACTCAATAGAGAAGTGTAGGGAGTTGATGAATCAGCTAGAAAAGATAGCGCGGGATTGAAAAATAAACCGATTTGTGTAGAGAGGTAACAGAAATAACTATCCCGTGCGAAACAGAGGAAACTACTTTAGAGACAGAAGAGGTGAAAGCAGGGGAATTGTAAGGCGAAATGAAGGTGACAGAAGAAATAATGATAGGAGGACAGAAAGGAGGAATCGTGAGGAAGATAACGAACCTACAAGACCAGCAATCAATGTAATATCTTGAGGAGAATTGCTAGCTGGTTCTTCTTCCTCGTCTAGAAAATCCTATGCCCGACAAGCACACCAAATTAACTTAGTGATGGAGGAAAGGCCAGATGAGGAGCCCATCACCTTTACTCCGGCCGACAGAGGAGATATAACAGTTCCCCATGATGACCCCATAGTGATTTCGGCAATTGTAGCAAAGCATCCAGTAGGTCGAATCCTAGTTGACAATGAGAGTTCGATGAACTTGATATATTGGAACTGCTTCGAGAAGATGAACATTTCGGACGATAGGATAAAGCCAGTGCCCACGCCACTATACGGTTTCTCTGGAGAGAAAGTGAAGGTAGAAGGTGTTATTCAGTTACCCATTACGTTAGGGGAGAGCTCGAGAACTGTCGTCCGTCAAGTATTATTCATGGTGGTGAAGTCAACATCAGTTGCGTATAACATGATCTTCGGGAGGCCATTGTTGAATGATATGAGAGTGGTGGTACATCCGTGTTATCTATTAATGAAATTCTCGACTCCCCACGGTGTTGGACAAGTGAGGGGAGACCAAAGGAAGGCTAGGACGTGTAATATCACGTCCACCACGTGTAAGGGGATTCAAAGGAAGGAAACCCTTACAATCGAAGAACCGTTTAAGCCAAAACCTGATGAGGAGATGGAGGCAATTCGATTAGATGAAGAAGATGAAAAGAAGGTGGTATATGTGGGAAGCCAGTTGCCTGAAGGAGCAAAAGAGGAAATAATCTGATGTTTGAAGGAAAACGCTGATGTATTCACATAGACCTCAGCCAATATGCCTGGGATTGACCCCGAAGTTGGTTGTCATCGGTTGAACATAATCTCAGTAGCAAAACCGATCAAGCAAAAGAAGAGAAATTTTGCTCCAGAGAGGCAGCAGGTTATAAACGAGGAAGTTTTGAAATTGTTGCAAGCAGGGTTTATCAAAAAGGTCAATTATCCAGAATGGTTGGCTAACGTTGTGATGGTGAAAAAAGCCAATGGAAAATGGAAAATGTGTGCAGACTTTACAGATTTGAACAAAGCCTGCCCTAAGGATTCGTATCCACTACCCGAATTGATAAGTTGGTAGATGAAACTTATAGATACGAATTGCTTAGCTTTTTGGACTCTTTTTCAGGGTATCACCAGATCATGATGCATCCAGAGGATGAGGAGAAGACCTCGTTCATTACCGATAACGGAACATATTGCTATTAAGTAATGCCATTCGATTTGAAAATCGCAGGTGCAACCTATCAGCGCATGGTGAACAAGATGTTCAAGGACTTGTTGGGCAATACCATGGAGGCTTATGTGGATGACATGATCATTAAAAGCCAAAAAGAAGAGTCACATGCCGAGAAGATGTCGAAAGTATTCAAGATATTACGGCAGTATGAGATAAAGTTGAACCCCAACAAATGTTCATTCGGAGTGAGGTCGGAAAAATTCTTGGGGTTCATGATCACTAATCGGGGGATACAAGCTAATCCCGAGAAAGTTCAAACTATTTTGGACATGAGGCCACCCAATACTGTTAGAGAGGTTCAAAGGCTAACAGGGAGGATAGCAGCCTTGAATCACTTCTTGTTCAAATCAGCTGAAAAAAGTCTGCCATTCTTTAAGGTGATAAAGGCAGGAAAGAACTTCAAATGGACAGAAGAGTGCAATGATGCTTTTGAAAAGCTAAAAGACTACCTGAAGGAGTTGCCTCTATTGTCTTGACCGCAACCCGAAGACCATCTCATCATGTATCTCGGTGTGGGAGAGAAGGCTGTAAGTGCAGTCCTACTGAGAAAGGAAGGAGACAGGGACTGTCCGATTTATTATGTAAGCAAAGTCTTGCTAGATGCCGAGACAAGGTACCCCCTAGTAGAGAAAATAGTTCTATCATTGGTGATGGCAACTCGGAAGTTATGACTGTACTTCCAAGCTCACTCGGTGATTGTCTTAATAGATCAGCCTTTGAGGCAAATACTGCAGAAACCAGAGCACTCCGGACGCTTGACCAAGTGGGCCATTGAATTAAGTGAACACGGCATACACTTTTAGCCTCGTCAAGCGATAAAGGGACAGGCATTGGCTGATTTCATTGTAGAATGCACGGGTCGGGAAGCCCAAGAAGAAACAGAGTTAGTCTGGTGGAAGTTATTTGTAGACGAGGTCCGCAGTATGGATGGTGGTGGAGTTGGAATTGTACTCACTTCGCCCGAAGGGGAAACCTATGAGTATTCCCTACGCTTTGATTTTCCAAGCTCCAATAATGTAGCCGAGTATGAAGCTCTGATAGCCGGAATGAAACTTGCTGAGAAACTAGAAGTGAGCAATTTAATAGCACATAGCGACTCGCAGTTAGTGGTGAATCAGTTCTTGGGTGAGTATGAAGCGCGAGAACCAGCTTTACTCCCTTATTTGCTAAAGGTGCAGTTGTTGGCAGGTTTATTTAAAAACTTTCGGCTGACCTAGATAAACCATTCTGAGAACAATCATGCAGATGCTCTTCAAAGTTGGCTTCCTCCAAAGGAATTAAAGGTGGTATGGTCAAAGTAGAATCCCTCGCTAAGCCGAGCATTGAGGAAGAAAATGTCTACGATGTCGAGATCGAAAATGATTGGAGAAGCTCGATAAAAGACTACATATTGGGGGGCACACTTCCAACTGACAGAGATGAGGCCCAAAGGCTAAAAGTGCAAAGTGCCAAGTTTACCATGGTTGACGGAGAACTATACAAACGTGGGTTCACAATGCCCTTGTTAAAATGTCTAGGGCCCCAGCAGGCTGAGTACACCCTGACTGAAGTCCATGAGGGAATATGCGGTGAACACTTGGGAGCTCGAGCCTTAGCCACGAAGATATTGCGTGCGGGGTTTTATTGGCGCACACTGAAAAAAAATGCCACTGAAAAAGTGCAAAAATTTGAAAAGTGTCAGAAGTTCGCTTCTATAGCTACTGCACAAGTCTCAGCCCTTCAGAACACTCTTCAACCGAGTCCGTTCGCACAGTGGGGACTATATATCCTAGGACCTTTTCCCCTATGTTTAGGACAAAGGAAATACTTACTTGTGGCCACGGATTACTTCACAAAGTGGATAGAGGCGGAGCCTTTGACTACAATTTCCAAAAAGAAGGTGGAAGCAATGGTGTGGAAGGATATAATTTACCGTTTTGGGATCCCTCGGGTGCTAAATGCTGATCATGGGAAATAGTTTGATTGTGATGCATTTCGAGAATTTTGTAGAGGCTTGAGTATTCAGCTGAGGATATCATCCGTGTCCTACCCACAGCCAATGGGCAGGCCGAAGTGAGCAATCGTACGATACTGCATGGGCTAAAAACCAGGTTGGATAAAGCTAAGGGATTGTGGGCAGATGAGCTCCCAAGTGTCCTATGGGCCTACAAAACGACAAGTAAGGTGTCGATAGGTGAAACACCATTCAATTTGGTGTATGGGACTGAAGCCCTCATCCCGGTTGAAATTAGAGCTGAATCACCTAGATTGGTCCCTTACATTGAAGAACTTAACTCGCAGAGGTTAAAAGAGAATCTCGATCTGATAGATGAGCTAAGGGACACAGCCAAGATGAAACTGGCTGCTTACAAACAGCACGTTGCCACTTATTACAATGCAAGAGTTAAAAGCAGAGAATTGTAGGAGGGAGACCTGGTACTTAGAAAATCAGCAATCACAAATGCCAATAGAGAGGAAGGTAAACTTCGAGCTAATTGGGAAGGACTTTATAGAGTCAGAAGGATGATTGGACCCAGCACATGCGCTATCGAGACCTTGCAAGGAAAGAAGATATCAAAAACTTGGAACACCAACCACCTTAAATTATACTAGCAGTGAAACATTGTATTTCCTTATTGTTCTTGTTTTTATTTTTCCATCTATTACTTTACAGATACAATTATCTTGTTATCATCTGATTTATGAATAAAGCCAGTTATTCAAGCTCTATATTCTCTAATGCGATGTGTTAGATGGATTATGTGTTACAGGAATTGAAATGAGGCAAAAGCTGGCAAATCAAAAGTCCCTAAGCACAGGAGGTGTGAGACGGGCAAATTAAAAGTCCCTAAGCACAAAAGGGTGCGAGACGGGCAAACATAAGTCCCTAAGCGAAAAATGCGCGAGACGGACAAATTAAAAGTCCTTAAGCGAAAAATGCACGAGACGGGCAAATCAAAAGTCCCTAAGCACAGGAGGTGCGAGACGGGCAAATTAAAAGCCCTAAGCGAAAAATGCGTGAGACGGGCAAAATCTAAAGTCCCTAAGCACAAAAGGGCGCGAGACGGGCAAACAAAAGTCCCTAAGTGAAAAATGAACGAGACGGGCAAATCTAAAGTCCCTAATCACAAAAGGGTGCGAGATGGGCAAACAAAAGTCCCTAAGCGAAAAATGCGCGAGACGGGCAAACATAAGTCCCTAAGCACAAAAGGGTGCGAGATGGGCAAACAAAAGTCCCTAAGTGAAAAATGTGCGAGACGGGTAATCCTATAATCCTTAAAGCGAATACGGACAAATACGGTACCCAAGTAGCACACAGAATGCAGATTATGAAGCATGTTACGAGGTACGTTACAATTTTATCGAATATCTATGTGCTGTAATTGGTTGAAAAAATTAAATTTTGTGTTAGCTTATCAACATCTAACAAGTCCTTCAGCGAAAAAAGCGCGAGATAGGCACAATGCTCGAGAAAAGTTCATCTTTGAACATGAATAACAACACTGTTTCAAAGCAGAACTTGAGGAGCAATATGGTGTAAAGGTACGCTTTTTGCCGCAAAAATAGAATTATTTGATCTTTCTAATGTTGTGAAAGTATAGACGCATTTAACATAGAAATTATTTGATCTTTGTAACGTTGTGAAAGTATAGACGCATTTAACGTTGCTTTTTAGAGTTTTGTGATGCAACAGTTATGAATACGAAATATTCATTCAGACAAAAGAAGAAAAAGCTACAAAAAGAAATTGTACTTTTCATTGAGAATGAATCTTTAAACTGAATTAACAAACAAAGTGAAATACAAAATATCCTAATCTATGATGAGGACCAAGTCAGCCGACTGAGAAGATGTCGCATCAGCGCTAGGACCTTCAGTAACCGAAGGATCAGGAATCTGAGGAGCCGGAGGATCAGGAACTTGAGGAATCAGAGGATCAGGGTCCTGCGGAGCTGAAGAAGCCATCCCGAAAGAGAGAGCATTGCTTGAAGGCCTAGCCACAGCCGCAGAGTCTGGCACGGGATCAACAGCAGCAAAATCAGAAAATTGGAGCTAATCGCCATCTAACCCTAATAGTGCCTCGATAGACTAGGGTTGATCACCTGCCTCGATAGGTTTAGGCTCATTACGCACCGCTGCAGGCCTGGATTGGTCACGTGCCTCAATAGGCTCAGGCTGCTTGAGTAGCTGTCGAGGAGGCCACGGACCTTCAAGATTGTCCAAGTCATCTGTGGCTCCTTCATCTAAATAGTCTTCCGGACTTTGCGAGTCAGGTTCATATTTGGTCCAGGAAGAAGCTTCATAGTACTAGGCCTCTTCAGTGAACAACAACTCAGGGAAAGTCTCGTTAGGCCGATTCTTCTTCAACCAAGCACAAGCACAAGCCAAGTAAAAGTCGTACTTGATGAATCTTGCCGCAAACTCTTCCTTCTTCTCATGACAATGTTAGGACAGGCGATATTCGCGGACGGCCTCGGGTCGGACCTCCCTTTGCCGGTCTAACATGCTCTGCAGCTCATCGATGGCTTCATCCCACTGCCTCCTTATGGCGTCCCGATCATTGGTTGCCTTATTATAAGCCTCTTGATATCCGTGAAGGGAGGCTACCTTCGTCTGTTCTTCTTTCAACCTCTGCTCAAGATCTACATTCTTCTTTATCAATTCCTCAACCCTGCAGACAAATGGGCGAAGCTGAACAACCTCATTCAGAAGTGCCATGTTTTTCTCTGGGAGCTCACAAATTTCTTTGTCCGCTTGCTCTCAAAGAGCCCTATGTCGTGCATTAACGGCCGCTGTTTGCTGAGCCGCCTGACAAAACAAAAACAAAATAACTCAAAAAACCTAACAAAAGAAGTTAAAAAAGGGAGTATTATTATCAAATAAGTGCAACATCGTCACCTTCATTATGAGATAATCAGAGTTGTTCTCGGCCTCTACAAGGTTTGTGAAGAGCCCCATCTCGTCGCGAGGGAGAATGGTACTCCAGGCCAGGCGAGAAGCTATCTCGAGCTCTTCGATACTATCATTATTATTGACTCCGAGATAGGTCTGAAAATCCTCTCCATCAACGCCGACCCCACCATCTACTGGATATCGCCTCAAGGTAGGATCCGCTACCTTAGCCAAGTTTGGCCTCGTAGGCATCGATCCCTCAATGATCAACCTCTTTCTGTATTTACGATGGGGCCTACGAGGAGCCGACTTGCCCTCGACAGCACTAGGGTCACATCCTCAACGGGTGGACTCACTCCTCTACGACCCAGAGCTTTCTTGATCGTCCGAGCTACGATCACGGATAAGGGGCCTTTTTCGCTTGTTTCTATCGACCTCTTACGAAGGATGGCTAGGCCCGCCAGCAACTGGAGGAGGAGGAGTACGAGCACGAGGATGTCCGGAAGCGAAGGCTCCGACCTGCGGCTGTTGTTGAGGAGGAGAAGCCGCTCTGGCAGAAGCTTGGCCTGCCTTCTACGCATAGCTCTGTGGAAGTCCATATTTGCGTAATACAAAGAGAAGGAATCATCAAACCAAAACCCAAAAACGCCACACACACGGATATATGAAGTAAAGAAAATTAAAAACCTATAATATCACCAAAATCCTCTAAGGTATCTAAGTTCGCATCCAAAGGAAAGTCGTGAAAAGGACTCCCAAAGACGTTGCCTTGGTTCCATTCAAGTTCTTCATCAGATGGATCGTCGGCACCCACGGCCTTGGATGCCTCATCTCTTAGGTCAGGAGAAGGTTCATCTACGAGACGACCTATGGGAATAGTTGATTCAAATATGGGAATTGAAGATGGGAGACTGGAACTAGAACCAGGAACTGACGATGTTGTAAGAAGGTTGGACGAAGAAGCAGCAGCAATCCCAGGGATAGCCCTGCTTACTCCCCAGCCAATAGCTGTAATATTCTCGGGAGTTAAAAGGGAAAATAAATTTCGCTCCCCAGTGGAACATATACACCCAATGGGCTTGCTAAAGTGGACCCTCAGGCTAGTTATGTTGAATTTTTCTGAACGCTTCGAGTGGTCGCTGGTATCACGGTTCCATCTAGTGGGAATTTGTGAATTGCTTGGAACTTCAACAACAACCCACTCACTCTCAAAACAGCGCAATTTATTAGGAAGGTCTGAAAAAATTTTATTAGGAAACCCGTCGACATTTAACCTCTGGAGAGAAAACGTTATCAATCCTTTCAACCCACGGACTCTAAAAAAGGCACTCAAGATGGGGACGGTAGGAACGATACCTAAACTATGACATACCACCGAAAATCCTACTATTTGAGCCCAAGTATGAGGATGAAGTTGACAAGGAAATATATCTTTGTACTTAAGGAATGCTAGTTCAAACTCTGGCAACGAAAAACAAAAATCGAAGAGTAAGGACGCTTTATGCACAGCTACGCCGTTTCTAACTAGGTCAGGCGTAATTTCCCCATCGACTGGAAGTCTATAACGATAACCGGAAGGAAGGGAAAAACGAGTGTTGAAATCCTCTAAGTCCGCATTCGTCCTAAGTGTTTTACCTAGGCGTTGCGAAGACATGGTTAAAAAATGAATAAAAACCAGAAATCGACGACAGACCTACTAGGCAAAAGACCTAATAGATGACAGACCTACTAAGCGAGAGACCTATAGACGACAGACTTAAGCATAAAGCGAGAGACCTAAGCCCTATACGGAAGACTAAGACACCTGTGGGAGACCTAAAAATGGCTACGAAGGATAATAAGTAAGGCGACAAGTGTATACTTACTGTCACTGCGATAAGCGAGAGATTCTTGGTGTGAAGATGAAAGATTATTTTGGCGACAGACTCTTTTGGCGAGAGAGCTGAAAATACGGGCGACAGACTGCTGCTCAAAGGTTTTCGTATACTCTTTTGTCGAACACCAGCTGTTTATATAGCCGCAACAGGGAATGCCAAACGTCGCGCCTAACCACGTCTCCCGCAGAGTAGAGCTTTTTCACCTACAAAAAGTATCAGAGAAAACCACAAAAATTAAGAAAAGACTATTTGCGCTGGGCTAAGGCCCAAAACTCATTTATACTCTCTTGACTGAAAATATCCAGTAAGAGAGTGGGGAGCAATTAATATGGCAAAGCTCATTCACAATGGGCCTAAGCTCAAGACATCAGAGGGTCTGCCACGTGGCATCAATGAGGAGGTCCCTCTCGCCTACGACAGGACATCTGTCGCAGGCGACAGACTCATGTGGTCTATCGTCCAATGTTCGTCGTGTAGACACGTGGCTCGGATATGTCTCCCGGCTTGGCGACAAATGCCTCCCGTTGCAAGGTGTCGCATAAGTCTCTCGCCGACGACAGGCTCTCCACTACGCCGGGAATTAATGGAATTTATGTCATATTTGGAAACAAACTCCTACCAAAAGGACGTAATCACCCTTAGGTAATTACCCTAGAATATTCACCTATAAATAGGCCTCATATACAATTCTATTCTCTAATTTTTTACTACTGGCTTTTACGCTTCCCAATACTGAAGAACCTTTTGCTGACTTAAGCATTGGAGTGCCAATGCAGGGAGCCACCCCTGCGTTCCTCTGACTTTTCTTGTCTTACAGAAGCTTTTTGGAGACACGTGGAGGAAGAATACGAATATCGACGTCAGCACGTATTTATTGTTGTTTTGTGCAACAACAAATAATAATAATAATAATAATAATAATAATAATAATAATAATAATAATAATAATAATAATAATAATAATAATAATAATAATAATAATAGCCTCTCAATTTTTTTCTAAGCCAATTGATTAATCAAATAAGAGAACAAGTCCTCGAACTTTATCACTATTTAAATAAATAGTTATACTTTTATAGTTTATCATATTTAGACTAATCCTTAATTTTAAATTTATACTCGAGTAAGCCCTTAAATTTTAGTTTGCAAAATTTATACTAAAATGAGCATTTAACATAAATAAATTTTTTATAGGTGTGAGCATTTTAAATTAAGTTTAAAACCTAACTTCCCCATAAAAAAAGGCCGGTTATGTAATAAATTATATAATATTTTTTTGAATAAATATATTATATAATATTTAATTATCTATATTATATAATATTTAAAAATCTCAGTTAATTCAATTAGTTAAATTCGTAACTTTAGACATCGATTTAATCGAATGAATTGATCTATTCTAACTTTGAAATCGACTTAACTGAATTAATTAAATTTCAACTGACTAAGTCAATTTGAATAGACTTTTTATCATCCGTAATCTTTTATTTGAAACAATGACTTAATTGAATACAAATCAAAAGATAAGTGTTTATTTAAATACAATAAAAGAAAGTAAGGGCTTAAAAATAAATGAAATAATTCAAATATCTTTTTTTTAATATTTTTGTCTAATAATAATAATAATAGGTTGAATGAGATTTGCTTCATTCAAAATCGAATCTTACCAAAATGTAGTTAGCAATTATAGCATATCAAGATGAGTGCCAACGTAACGTGTATATGATGGATGTCGTCACCCAGATCAAATGTAGGCCATCTTAGCCTTGGAATTGGAGGAAGCAATATGAAGACGGCCAACGGGGGATCATTAGCTCTGGGACAGTGATAGTGGCAAGGCCTATGCTTCTAAAAGAAAGGCTGTGCCAACCAGATTTAGGGTTAATTTGTATGAATGTTGAGATTGGTTTTCATAAAATTGAAAAAAATAAAATGATCGTTAAGTAAAAATAATTTTAATAAAATAATAAAATATTAAAAAAAGTTAAAAAAATTAATTTTACATTTTTTTATCTTTAGCAATTTTTGTTTTGTTTTTAGTGTATCGGAGATACGGTGGATTTCAAACGAACTTTTAATCAATCTGCTAAACAACTGTACGTGACAAGCCATATGGTGGTGGTTTTCTTTAAGCAGATTCCCCTTTCAATTATAACAACCCCCCACTCTCCACTTGCTTTCAATTGTTCTTGCTTTTCATGTGATTTTTCTATCTATGATATTCAAACATATATTGTTACAACTGCCAACCCAGATTTAACTGAACAATCGTAGATGAATGGATTTGAAATAAATTCAAAATGTGGCAGATGAAAAAAATTAAATTTTTTGATATAAATAAAATATAACCAAAATGTCAATAGTAAATGATGCAATTTACTTAAGAAAATGAGAGAAAGCTGATAATAAAAGTAATATAAGGATTCATTTTGAAGTCCGTATGTACAATTAAATATATGGCACATAAAACATGTATAAACTAAAGAACATGCAACTCTCTTTGATCCTATAATCCCCTTTCCCCACCTTTGGACTTCCCAATATTGAAACGTGGGACTCCTTCGACTTGTGTAAAGTTCTAATGGTTAAGTATATATCCCTGTTTGGTAAAACCTACAAGTACATGTTTTTATATGCATCTGTATATATGAAACCAGTATATTTATAATTGTCAATAGGATTGGCACAAGTGGTTAAGGTTTGAATGTTGAGCACAAAAAGCTCGAGTTCGAATCTCCATGGTTTCTTATTGTTAGATTATCTATAAATTTCGAAAGATTCGCAGATTAAAATCCAATTAATTCGTAAATCCCAATAACGAGTTGGTGGTATCCCTAAACTTTTTCTCGCAAAAATATATTTATCTTTATTAGTTATTTTAGTATATAATATTAATATTTGGATGAAAATGCATTTCTATATATAGTAGCTGCAATTTCATCCAAACTCCAAAGATTGCATTGAGGAGGTGATACTACATAATTAGTCTAAGTTTGAAGTAATTAAAATGAATTAAGAAAAGCAGGTTGTAAGTTGGCATAAAAGGTTTTTCACAGATCACAATACGATAGCAAAGGTAAAGGTTTAAAGAAGGATGACTGCGGAGTCGTTATTGAAGACATAAGTTCTATTTGATGCTTAATTGTTTCTTTTTGGCTAAAATGATGACCCATATTATCTACCTAGTTTGGAATGTGTGGGAATTCCAACTATTCGAAATCGATTGATAATTATTAATTGAAGGTTTTATTTTTTTTTCTCAAAATATTTTAAAACAAAAATAAAACATCCACCCCACACACACACACACACACACACATATATATATATATATATTTATTTATATATGTTGTTTGTAGCAGTTTTTAAAGATGCTTCTTACTCTTTCCTAAACTTCTCTTTTGTTTATCTTGATGGATTTCGAAGTAGAATTAATGCAAAAAATACTTCATGGCTTGCTGCTAATATTATTTTTCTTAAGGTCTATTTCATCTTTACCAATTGCGAGATGCAATAGGAGTTGTGTCAAATACTTTAAAAATATGATGACATCTCAATCTGAACTCATCTTAAACTTGTGAAAATAAATCATTAAACATCTTTGATAAGTAAAAAAAGTCATATCTTAGCCACAAATATTTCAGGGAACAAAGACTTATTCTACTTTGAGAATAAGAAGGAAGAGAAAACATCACAAATATGATACTTTCATGTGCGATTGTAAATGAACATTAACATCTCTATTTATAGATATCCAATCTAAAAATTATGACCTTACAATCAAATTTCATTACCTTTAAATTGTGTTATTTGAAGTAACAAACTTAAATTTCAATAAAATCATAACTTTTAAAAGTCAATTGTTATTTTTTTTAATAATTCAAAGTGGACAAAATACCTTATGAAATAGTATGTAACTCTTTGAAGCGAAACTAGCTACTGCCACTTTTTTTTTTTTTTGAAAATTACTCTCTGTCACTATATTTTGAAAATATTCCAACAATCTTCCACTATTTTCAAAATAGAACAAATTAAATGCATAATAAACCCCTATACATAAATGCAGGTATAAGTCAATTTTTCTCTCTCTCACACACACACATATGGAAAACTCTGCGGCTCCGCATGCTACCAACCAGGACATTTCCACTAACCCTGTAGCTGACAACAAAATATTGAAACATATTAAGAAAAAATTCAAAAGGTTTCAATGTTCTAATGAGGAGTCTGGGGGGGTTTGATGGATTCAGAATCGGAGTCGAGCAATATAACAACAGAGATCAGCAAGAAAGGTAAGTCTTCTTTTAAGGATAAGTTGACGAGGTCTGCTGGTTCACGCGAGGAAGGGTGGGAAGAGTGGAAGGATAATATATTAGAAAAGGATATGTTTTTTGACAATTAAGTCTCAGATGATGAGAGGATCGACACGGCCAAGTAACTAGAACATTCTTCGCGAAGGATGAGAAGCCCAGATACATAAGCCGTGGAGAAGGGCAATCATTGTGAAACTCTTGGGGAAGGGCTATTGGTTTCTAGACCCTCACATCAAGAGTTAAACACCTTTGGCAACTTGGTGGAAGATACAAGATGATCGACTAGTTTTATTCAAGTTTGAGAGGAAGGAATATTGTATTCATGTCCAACCTCCGATAAGATATCTAAGGTTGCATGGATCCAATTAACATGATTGCAGATGGAATATTACAGTTCTGTTGCTCTGGCAAGGATGGGGCCTTGCATTGGACGAGTTATCAAGATCGAAAGGAATACGGAGGAGGTAATGTAGAGGAAGTTTACTTGCATGGTTATGTGTGGAAATAGATATCACCAAGCCATTAGTTTTTAAGTTTTTTGTTGGGAAACACGTTCAGATTGTGGAAATTTAGGTCTTACACTTGATGTGTTTTCCATGTTGTAAATATGGCCATAGGTTAGAATCGTGTCCATCACTTATTTTGGATTCGACTGAAAGCCAAGATGACCTGGCCATGAAAGTTGTGCATGGAGATAAAACTTGGCCAAAGCAAAACTATGGGTCGTAGATGTTAGTTCAAAGACGAAGTAGAGGACCCAAGCGGAAGGGAGATGCTAAGAAGGGAAAGTCCACTACTCAGAGTGATTTTACAAGCTTTTTGGGGAATAGCTTTTGCAAGTTTGGGGAAGGAAATCCTAAAAGATTCTAGGAAAAAGTCCTCTTGGCCCAAGACTTTTGAAGTTAAGAAAGGTGAAATTTTGGAGTCAACCATGAAAAATATAGGAAAGGTGAAGATTAAGAAGGGGATGATTCCTAATAGAACAAAAAATGCTACTACTGCAAGAAATAATGTTGAGAAGATGGGAGTGAATTTTCATGAACTTAACAATTAATTTGAATTCAAAATTTGTTTTCTAAGCGGGGTTTTCTTCAGAAGCTCAAGGTGGTCGGTCGAATATTGAGCATGGTCAAATTTGGGTTTTGGTAATCTGGGGGCCAATTTGAGGAGGTCCGTAATAGGCTGAAATGGACCAATACCAATAATTTTAACAAGTACGGTATTCTGACCACCTTGGCTGGCTTTCCAAGACCTGTTTTTGGGAAGGGAGTTTCGAGGATAGACGAATTGGAAACTAACAGCAATTCCATGGTGATTGCTAAGGAAAAAAGAGATGAATATTAGGCCTAAACACACCAATTTCATGGCTTAAATTGGCATACTTTTATATCTCTTTATCCTTATATATATCCTTAGATTATGTCTTTAATGTTTTGGAATTGAAGAGGAACTGTGAGTAGGAAGTTTAGACGGCACCTTAGGGAGTTGGTTGCATGGCATAAGGTAAGAATGCTAATTGTAGTCGAACTGCGTATGGGTGGCAAGATAGTTGTTACGACCCAAAGGCCAATGACGTCCACTTAACACTTATTTTATTCCCTACGAAAATTTACAAACCAAATTTTTCTTTCTCTATTTACGGTTTGTATTCAGTGTCAGTGCAGTATCTAAATCAAATCTTATCCTATTAATATTATTTCTCGAGCTATGTCATCCTTCTCAAGGTGATTTTTATGATTTTAGCTTTATTTTTACTATTTCAAAAGAAACGGGTCGAAAACCTTCCCTTTGTATTTTTTCAATTTCCCCAGTAAAATCACTTTCATTAAAACACATTTTTAAGCTATACAATACAGCCAGCTATTGTTTCCCACAGTTCATACAATCATGCATGTCATGCTTCTCAAAGGCTTAACCATTCAAAATGTACATCTTAACCCGGATCGAACTCGATAATCACCCAGACTCACATAATAATCTAGTGCGATCCAAAGCTACATCCCATATTCTTTCGTAGTACTGTGAAATTAAAGTTCGTATAATTATCAAAATGATATACAAGTAGTATACCTCAAAAACACAAAAGCTAGGCCCCGAGAACGTAGACAAGTACCACTACTAGGTACAGTTCCCGGGAGAGTCTATATAATGCTTGAGTTGGATATCCACCCGTATGATCTGTAGATGTTAAATTTAAGGGGTGAGCAAATCCACGGCTCAGTAGGTAGCTTAAATAAGTACATACTAGGCTCAAATTGTAAAACACGATCATACATGCATGAACTCTATAAAATAGCATGTATGCATTATGTCAAGATTAGCTACTAATTTGTGTGTACAACAGATTTCATAAGGTCATTCATGCTTTCCTTCATTTCTTTAATTCACACTATATATTCACACAATATCATTCTTTTTGACACTTTTTGTCGATATAGTTAAGTATGAAAAACACAACCAATTCAAATACCATATTGTTCTATAGCACAATGTAAGTAAAGTTCAATAATTATTTCAATTCTCAATCATATGCATAGTATTTATCCTATCTGATGATAGTTGTCACATTCACAGTTCACAATCGTTTATCCACTATCTCATTGGCATAGGATTTCTCATAATTCATCAGTACACGTGTAGCACTTAGCTCTCAAAGGACTCTAGAGGTGGCTCTCACAGTTCACAAAGAAAGCTGCGTAGCACGTAGTTCCTTTGAGTTCTCTAGAGGTGGCTCACACGATGCAAAAGATCGAGTTTTACTCGGATGACCTCTATGGCTTATACTTTTCTAATGATTCATTGATACATGTGTAGCACTTAGTTCTCAAAGGACTCTAGAGGTGGCTCCCATAGTTCACAAAGAAAGCTGCGTAGCACGTAGTTCCTAAAGAAAGCTGCGTAGCACGTAGTTCCTTTGAGTTCTCTAGAGGTGGCTCATACGGTACAAAAGATCGAGTTTTACTCGAATGACCTCTATGGCTTATACTTTTCTAATGATTCACTGATACACATGTAGCACTTAGCTCTCAAAGGACTCTAGAGGTGGCTCCCATAGTTCACAAAGAAAGCTGCGTAGCACGTAATTCCTTTGAGTTCTCTAGAGGTGGCTCACACGGTACCAAAAGATCAAGTTTTACTCGGATGACCTCTACGGCTTATACTTTTCTAATGATTCACCGATACACGTGTAGCACCTAGCTCTCAAAGGACTCTAGAGGTGGCTCCCACAGTTCACAAAGAAAGCTGCGTAGCACATAGTTCCTTTGAGTTCTCTAAAGGTGGCTTACACGGTACAAAAGGTTGAATTTTGTTCAGTTGCCATTTTCCTAGTTTTCGACAAACACAACTAGGTATTAATCGAGGTCCATGAATACAATATTGGGAGCTACATATATTGCACATAAATCACACATACATTCACAAGGTGTCACGATATAGTAACGTACTCACTTGGTGCGACTTAATTAATTCACATGCATTTCTCATAATGCAAGCACCAAAAGTTATACGATTTTATATGTTCAGTAAACACAAATAAATCATAACACATAACACGCAAGTCACAAACAAGATTTCTTTCCAAACAAGTACTATTCACGATCACATCGAGTTAAACTTATATCTTACCAAGACTTACCCTCGAAGTCTTTTCCATCGTATTTCACCAAACTTGATGTGAATTTAGATAAGTATTTAGCTCATCAAGAATTTAGGTAAGTATTTAATAAGAATTCATTCATCTCTTACGAGATGATACTAGTAAGGTTTATTCAATCCACTTACCTCGAGGCTTAGTAATTATCCTCCTCGCGCTTCCGAGTCTGTACTCAAACCTCTACACCGTTCTGCTTCGCTACACATAATCCATTAACATTTTGATAAGTTTACATCATCGTGCTTAATCACATACTTAAAATAAAGACTTTAAATGCTATTAATTTCGAGTAGCTATTAATCTAAAGCCACCTTCTTATCGTCAATTGCGACATACCCATGGTACGAGTCCTTATATATATATATATATATATATGTTTTAAGCATCTTTGTGTTTATATCTATATGTATATTCCAATATATATATATATATATATATATATATTATAGATATATACTTGTTTATCTATGCTCATCCCATTTTTTCTTTCTTCGTACAAATATACATTATGCATGAGTATATGCATTTAGACGTGTATATATATATATATATATATATATATATATATATATATATGTATATGTATGTATATATATATATATATATTATAGATATATACTTGTTTATCTATGCTCATCCCATTTTTTCTTTCTTCGTACAAATATACATTATGCATGAGTATATGCATTTAGACGTATATATATATATATGTGTGTGTGTGTGTGTGTGTGTGTGTGTGTATACACACACATATATACTTAGATTTTAAACAAAACATTACAAAGCCTTGCTTTATCTTGAAAACCCTTTAAAGCATCCTTCTTAGCCTTTTGTAAAAATTTCAGAATCTAATCGTTAAGCCTTAAATTTTTACATTACTTCTAACTCAGTTTCCTATTCGGAAGTATAAGGCTTACTTCTTAATTCATCTTGTGCCATCTCCAATAATTTTCCAAACTTTGGTCCAAATCTGGCACATCAGGTAGGATAGTTTCCTGACCTCTGTTCATTAAAATTTATATTACTAATTATAGGGATATGCATTTTTACAAATCCAAAACCATATCAATCCTGACTCATTTACCTTTCTGAAAATGTAAAGTTTGCAATCAAACTCCATCTGAATTATTTTCTAAAAATTTTTGAAGTTGACACTAGGCTGTTTGTACCTTGCAGTGAGTATCCTGCATTCACATGTACATAGCTTAAGCTACATAATTCCAAATCCACAAATTCCAAAACTAGATGAAATCTAACTCATTTCCCTATCTAGAAATGTAAGGTTCATGATTTAATTCTTCCTAGATCAACATTAGCAATTTTCCAAAGTTGCACTATCTTCTAGCAGTATTCAGGCACAGTGTTACACTGACCTACTTGCACAAAATACTCCATATTTAATTATCAACATATCCAATTGGTGCAAACTTAAAACCATAATAATCCTAACTCCACTACCTTTCTGGAAATGTAAGGCTTGAAACCTAACTCGATTTAGGCTATTTTCTACAATTTTTCAAAGTTAAGACTGGAATTCACGTTTTTCTGACAGAGTACCCTGTACTCATTTGTACATATCTCAAGTTATAGAAATCCAAATCAAGAAATTCCATAACTGACTTTCTCCTAACTTAAAAAGCTATCCACAATAATTTTTCCAGAATTCTCCTTGTATAACAATTAAACTGAATGTTTTAATTGCAACCCAAAACAAAACATAGATTTCCAGATTTGAACATCAAGTTGGAATTTAATCAATCCTTCATCCATAGAGTGCCCATTTGATTCAATTTATCATAATTTCATTTTCATACTTAATAAATAAACATTATAAAGATAGAAGAATATCTCATTTACCCAAATTTTTCAGTAGCTCTTCCTTCTCTCCTTCAGTTTTAGCCTTTCCTTCCTTCCTTTCCTTTCTTCTCTTTCCTTTTTCCTTCGGTTGCTCTTTCTTTTCTTCCTTTCCTTTCTTCTCGGCTACAGCTTTTCCCTTCCTTCTTTTCTGGTTCACGTCCCAGCCTCCCTTCTCAGCTTACACTTTCTTTTCTTTTCTTTTCAAAGCTTCTTTTGAGAAGTTTTTGGTTGATGCCGATGGGTGAGGTTAGTGGGGTTTGATGGGAGAAAGTCCCCATCAAACTCCACTAACAATTTATCTATTAATTTACTATATATTTTTATCAATATTAGATTTTTATTTTTATTTATATTTTTATTCTTATTTCAAATATCAACATCCATATTATTTTTTTAATTATCTTTACTTAATAATATATATTTATACATATATATCTAATGTGTGTGTATATATATATATATATATATATATATATATATTTATTTATTTATCTTGTTATATTACTTATATGAAGTATGTATTTGCACCTATATTTTAAACATTAATATATACTATTTTTTTTGTTACAAGAGGAATATTAAATAACTGGGATGGGGATTCTTGGATTCGAACCTAAGACTTACAATATGCCACAACTCATCTTTAACCACTAGACCAAGAGGTTGTTGGCTTAATATATACTATTTACATACACCTATATATATACATATGCATATTTTCACATGTTCATGTCTAATGCATATTTTTTTATAGGTAAGTGTGTGTGTGTGTGTGTGTGTGTGTGTGTGTGTGTGTGTATTCCTCCTCCATTTTAAAATTTATATATATATATATATATATCTATATATATACACATTTAATATTCAATATTTATATATGTATATATATATGTATTTCTTTTTATTTTATTTTAACTATTTTTATTATCCAAGTATACTACATTTCCTTTAGTATACTTGTGTCCTTATTTTATTAAAACAAATATACTTGTATACTGTGGAATACATGTATCTCTTTGCTCTCATACATCTCTTGAACTCATTATTAGATTTTCCAATTTATCTCAAGGTATTAATCCTTTATTGCTAAATTTACTATATTTGTAACTTCATTCTTATTACTTGAAATAATGAAATTACAAGGTGCATCATAGTACTCAACTTATTTTATGTCTCTTATTTATTCACTAATATTGTACAAAATTTGTAGTTTTTACAATAGTAGATTTGGTTATCCATCGGCTACGATTCGAAAAGTATACTAAAGTAGATGCAGCTGGCTCTATGATTATTACCAAAAACCCTGGGTTCAAATGGGCACTTACAACTTTTATGCTAGCCCCACCTTCTCCCAACCTTACCCTAGGTTTTTATAGGAGACTTCAACTAAACTATTTCATTAGTACTAGAGGAGCAAAGAGGTTCGCAGGAAAACATTAGCCGTCTTGAAGATTTCTGGGGACTGATCTCAAAAAAAAATCTCATAGATTTGGATAAGCCAAACTGTCATAACGTATTAAGCTTTAGAGAAAACCTAATAGCTAGACACAAAGATATGGAGTCGCCACCAACCATTCTAACCTATATGTGATTGGTCACCTATTCAAACTAAGGATAAGGCTTGATCTACGTTCAAAGACACTAGGGTTCGAGAGTTCGGTTACGTGTAGGGAAGGATTAGCACCCCCACGACGCCCATCCTAAAATGGTACCAACTAGCTTTAGGTTATCTTTACAATTAATTTCGATATACTTATGTATTGGGAAATTTTCTAAGATTTTTCCATCAATTTGGCTCCAACCTTAGAAATTCCCCTCACCTCAAGATATTCAAGGAGTCTCGATTGACTTTCTTGAACTCCATCGTCGGATCAATTAAATAATTTATTAAAATCTTATTCTTTTTAACTTTGGCTCTAATTTCGACTCCATATTAATCTCTATATTTTTTAATCTTATTTCATATTATTTTTATCTATATATTATATTTATTTATTTTATTTATTTAGAGAATAAATATGAATCATGGTTTGTTGAAGATTTTCTTAAAAGCGTCTCATCAATTTGGCTCGGCTTAAAAGAAATCTTTTCACCTAGAAAATACAAGGAGTCCCAATTGACTTTCTTGAAATTTCATCATTGGCATAATTCATACTTTTCTATTTTTATTTCTTATAATTTTTATTCTAAGTTATTTATTTGTTTATTTATTTGTTTATATCTATCTAATTTTATTCATATTTCATTTATTATAAATAAACATAAACATGAATTTATTGAAATTCTTTCAGAAGTATTCCATCAATTTGGCTCAACTTAAGAAAGAATCATCTCACCTAGAAATATCCAAGGAGTCTCGATTGACCTTCTTGAAATTTCATCCTTGGTATAATTCATACTTATTTCTTATTTTATTTTTATTGTACTCTTGTCTTCATGTCACATTATTTATTTATTCATTCGTTTATTTATCTAATTTTTATTTATATTTATTTAAGCTTAGTCTTTATCTAATTTATATTTTTATTCATTTTATTTATTTATATTTATTTAATCTTAAAATAAATATGAATTATATTTTATTGAAAATTCTCCAAAAAGTATTCCATCAATTTGGCCCAACTTAAAGAAGAATCCCCTCACCTAGAAATTTCAAAGAGTCTCAATTGACTTTCTCGAAATTTCATCATTGGTACAATTCACATTCATTCTATAAAATCTAATTCTCAACCTAATTCCTATTTCTTATTTATTATCCTTTTTATTTATCTATTATTTTTGTTTATGCTCATTTAATTTTAGTCTTTACTAATTAATTTTCATTCATTCCATTTATTTTATATCTATTTAATCTTAAAATAAATATAAATTATATTTTATCAAAAATTCTCCCAAAAGTATCCCATCAATTTGGCTCAACTTAGAGAAGAATCCTCTCACCTAGAAATTTCAAGGAGTCTCAATTGACTTTCTTGGAATTTCATCCTCGGTATAATTCACATTTATTTCATTATTATCTAATCTTATTAATTACTAATTATTTTCAATCTAAGCTATTTCATTCTATTTATTTAATTTTTCATCTAATTTATGTTCTTGTATTTATATTTATTTATCTATATTCATTTATATTTTATTAATGTTTAATTTACTAAGAATAAACACGGATTATAATTTATTGAAAATTCTTTCAAAAGTATTCCATCGATTTGGCTCAACTTAGGAAAGAATTTCCTCACCTAGACATTTTTAAGATGTCTCAATTGACCTTCTCAAAATGTCATCATCGGTATAATTCACACTTATCTTTGATAATTAATTAATATTTTTTTTCTATCTAATTCCTATCTTATAAAATGAACACCAAGCCAGAACATAAAATATCTATCATAAATCCTATGTTAAATCCTTCAATTAATCATGCAAAACTATAATATTTAATTAAATATTAGTAATTAGGCATGCAAATCAAATTATCCTATCATAACATTGTCATGCAAATAAATCAATCATGCAAAATCACATATTAATTACCAAACCATTAACTTATGAACGTACAAATTAAAACCAAGTGATTAAATTAAATTGAATTAAATATTAGCATGCAAATCACTCACAAATTAGATTACATAAAACCAAATTAATTAGATTGATATGTTTACTGCTAACCTAACTACTTATTGGTCTGGATATTATTATTCAATTAAATATTAACTTAAGTAAACATCTAACAAACAAAACCAATATATTCATATATTTAATGGCACCATCACGTCAACTTGTAACTTACCTTTATTCTTTGCAGAGCCTTATTGCAACAAATGAGATATCACAATGGCAGAGATCTAGCAAACGTGAAATGCGAGCAGGTGGCAATGATATTTGACAAGAATTGAGACACGTAACTCCCTTGTTTGCAGCAATAGTCGTGAGCAGCAATGTCGACCAGGTGCAGCAAAAGTGAAACAGCGGCAAGGAGCAGACAGTGGTGCGACGATGTTGAGGCAGGAATCGGCAGTGTAGTCTGGAATGTGCGCTGGACAGTAGGTGCGGTAGTGTCCAGGGAACAACGGCAAGCCCAGTTGTAGTGAAGATGACTGAAAACAACAACGCCGACAGTAAGCAGCAGTGCGTAGGTGATGGTCGTGCAGGACTGGGTGATCAGACACAACTTTTTGTTAAGGAGGCAAGAACCGTGAGGCTAGGATTTTGGTGCTCTTGTAGTTCAGTTTTGCAAGGTATGGAGCAGAGAAAATTATAGTGAAAGGAATTTGAAGGTGAGTAGTGAAAGGCTTGGCACGGGTGCTAGCAGTTTAGGTGTATGTTCCGGTGGTGTGCGAGAATGGTGGCGGCGACAAGGAATGGCAAGAAAGGAAGATGATGATGGTAACGAAAGCTGAGTTGAGCATGATCAACGGGTTTGTCTCGTGGAAAGTGATGAGGAAGGTTGCAAAGATGACGATGCGGCCGCTTGGTCTCCCCCCCCCCCCTAGTTTAGGTTTCTCTTTTTTTTTTATACCCGTGTGGTGCCCCTTTTTCATTTAATTTTCCTTTCTTTTTTTTGATACAGGTATTAAACCAATTTTATTTTCTTTCCATCCATGCACATATTTGAGTTTGACTTGTATCTTCATTGATTCTCACTTAATTCACTCATTGATTTTGATTTTCTTTCTAAAATTTTCAAATTTTTGACCTTGCTTTTGTTTTAAGATTCTGATTTGATTTTTTTTTCAAGTTTCCCTTCTTTGATCACTTTATTTTTGTTATTTTTTTCTGTTTTTTTATTTTCTTTTCATTTTTATTTTTTATTTTTTTATTTTTAATAATAGACAAGATAGTAATACAAAAATTAGATTCATCTTCTAATTATCAAACCCAATAGGCCTAATAACATTAAAAGACCCCGAACAAAATGGGGTGTCTACATCGGATGTAAATTTATGTGGTCAAACATGAGGATCGTGAGTAGACTAATAAAGAAAAAGCTTGATCGGGTTTTATGTAACACAAGCTAGAGGTTGAAATTTTCAATAGTCGTTGTAAAGAAGTTGCTTAGAATGCAAGGCAATCACCGCCCAGTCCTAATGAAGCTTCACGGATATCTTGTATCTAATAGAGAGCTTAGATCATATTAGTTTGAATCGACATGGTAGTGCCATGAGTCTTTTCAAAGTTTCCTAACCGAGAACTAGAAGAATGAGGACTCACTACACCATAATCTACTACTAGTGCAGAAAGTTGTCAAGTGCTAAAAAAATGATGTTTTTGGAAATTTTTTAAAATGTAAGAGACACTTACAAGCTAGGCTCGAAGAGATACAGAGGGCTTTTGAGGTAGGACTAAATCCTTTTCCTTTTTATGTTAGAAGAAGAATTGTCTACGAACTTTCATAATGCGCTCCAACAAGAAGAAATTCGATGGTTACAAAAGTCAAGATTGAATTAGGTGTAGCCAGGAGATCAGAATACTAAATTTTTCCATACCTTTACAATGGTTTGAATACATAGAAAATAGGATCTTGGCCTTGACTTGAAGAAGGAGGAGGGAACATAACATGATGTGATGATCAAACGAATTGAAGATGATGGTAAGAGATTTTTTTTTTTGCAAAAAGAGTATGCGGCTATTCCGGCTCATGTTAATTTTTTTTTATTAAAATTACCCTTTAAATCCTCCATTACGTTAATAAAAATACAAAAGAACTTTGACCTTAAGAAATTCTTAGGTGCAATTTATTTGTGATCATCATAAGACTTACATCATTATTTATTATTATTATTATTATTTATCCATCACAATATAATGCCAAATTAAATCCAAACATGTTAAAGTTGGGGATAAGTAAAAATTTATAACAAAACATTGTCCAAATATAATAAAATGGAAATGAAATAATTTTCCAATACAATAGGACTAAAACGGAAAAGGCCCATGCAAAAAAACAAAAATAAGCCCAATCCAAGACAAGTAGACAACCAGATAAGAGAGCACAATGACGTTTTTTAAAGAGAAAAAACGATAGCAATGTCGGAAAGGCAAGAATCTTCTTCTGCTGTTCTGCCCACTAGCTCCTCACCTCCACCGCGTTTTTATTTTTTTATTTTTCTTTTAAGCTAAAATAAATCACCACCTTTTTTCTCAGCTTACACCAGTTTTGTACAGATCGCCTCCCAGGTAAGAAGCCTCAATTTACTACTCTTATCTTTTTCTTTCCCCATTTATTTTCTCAAAAAAAAAAAAACCCCGCTTTTGCTTGAATGCGCCGGGAATTGATATCAAATTAATTCCTCAATTTTCAAATCTTAAGTCATTTCTTCCCTTATTTTACGTTTTTATTCGTCTTTTGTATCCAATCCAAAATTCTTTGTAATTTTTTTTTAATTACGTTGTTTCATGCTGATCACCGCTTTAAACTTGCAGTTTTAGATGAAATTCGATAACTTTCAGGAAATTTAATCTTTTTTTAGTCAAAATCTTTTGTTTGCATGAACTAATAATCAGGTTTGTTGGTTGTCAAGTTAAACTTTTTTCCTATTTGATTGCTGTTAAAGAACTTATTTATCCTGGCGCATATGATTTTGGAGTACACTAATTTTCTGTTAAATTATTGATGAAAAGTTTATCTAGACTGAAATTTTTATAGGTATATTAAAACTATTTTTTCTTAAATGTTTGCTTTCTGTGTTCGATGTCAAATTGTGTACATGTTCAGATATAAAGCTTCATGCAGGGTTGCCTGACACGTTCGGTAATCTTGGGAAGACATTTGTAATGATTGGTATAGTTTTGTTAGGTTAGTGTCTTACTTTGTTTGGAACATCAAGTAAAAGATATGTCGACTGGACCGGTAAGGAGGGTTTCACGTCAAGATATACAGCTGGTAAGATGTTGACCTTGATCTTCACAGTTAATGAATGATCGTGTATGATAAATTGTATGCTTATGCATTAATCTTGTCATATGTATAAATTTACGTGTTAATCTTGTCCTTTTTCTTTATGAAAACTTAATTTTCTTTCTAAAGTTATTACTTCATGTCGGGCAGAGTGGAATGAGGTTATTACTGTGGATTGAGTGCAGTTATGTAGATATGTTTGTTTGGTTGGTAATTCAGTCTTTTTAATGAAATTTGAAGCTGTTTAGGCGAATGATCTATTTGGTGGAAATAGCATGAACCAAAGAAAATATGTTTAGAAAGTACATAAAAATGTAAATTTAAAAGCAAAATCATAGCCTAAATTAGTGGAATCTGCTTTTGATTTATGGAATTGCTCCTTGTGATCAGATGCTAGTATTATCCATCTTCATAGCAAACAAACCTCTTGCAAGAGCAATGAATTATGTATAATTTGTAGTTCATTAAAAATTTGTAATTCTGACAGGTTTTATATTAATGAATAATTATATATATGTGCAAAGATAAAGAAGAGAGAAATCTTGGTGCAATGGTAAAGGTTGATCCTTTGTGACTTGAAAATTACGGGTTCAAGCATAAACAACCTCTCTGTTAAATGTTAATGCAAGTGGAAGGTTGCGTGCATGTGACTCTTTGGAAACTCCATGATCTGGGTGCTTGGATTGCACTTTATGTGCAAAGATAAAGATGAGAGTGGAATGGAAGATAGCTTGCTTTATACAATAAAGTGGAAAGATACAAAAGACAGAAGTTAGTGGAGATCTTTAGGGAAAGTGACACTTGACATTGAAAACAAAATTTTGCTGGCCAAGAGATCTCCACAGATTTTTCTTACAGCCAAGCTATTTTGATCAATTTTTTAGATAGGCTGCTTTATTTCACTATAGAAATCAAAAGCAGCTTCTAATCTCAGTCTTCATATATTCTCTTTCTGATTAATCCCATTTGATCTCCCGTACTATTAACATGTCAGAGGAAAGATAGATGCTGTCCTAGAATGTAAATCAACAATAGCCTGTGGTGACATGGAAAAACTGACAAACAAATATTTGGTGAGTTGTTGCAAAACAGTCATTATGTTTGATTTTTAATGAGTGGTTTGTGTCAAAATAGAATGTTGGGCTTTTGTATTTTTGTTCTTGGATCATCCATCTTGTGGGAATGCTGGATAAATAATTATTATTGGGATTCTGTTTCGTTGATTTTCTGACTGTATGGAGTTTATAATGGCATTCCTCATTGTATCTAGCAATTAGAAATGAATTCATCATCATATGCTAACTAAGGAAAGTTTAGATAACTGAGAAAATTTATTATTTTAACTGATCTAAGTATTGTCTGACATCTATCCCCTCTTGACGAATTTCAGGAATTAAGTTCTTGATAAAGTATCAGTCATTCATACGTTCTGGGAGGATTGGATAAAGTAGAAACGGAAAAAACTGCTTAAAACTGTCTCTATTTGTTCCCCTAGCAAAATTAACATGTATATCTGATGTGGCGTTTGTTCTACATAGGTGCATGTTTTTCATCCTTTTGTGTATGCGTGCATGGAGGTGTTTCTACTGTCTTAGATTTGTTTGGCATGTAGGCTCTGAGAGGTAGTATGCTGTCCAGAGTGGCTAATTGTGTTTTTGCTCTTTTATGTGTGATTTCAGGTTCAAAACCTTATAGAAAGATGTCTTCAACTCTACATGACGCAGAAAGAAGTTGTGCACACTCTGCTGGCTCAGGCCAAAATTGAGCCTGGTTTTACTGAACTTGGTAACAGACAATTTAAATATTTTATTTTGCCATAACATCCACACTTTGTCCTGGTTGTATGTACTTATAAAACACCACTAACTTGATAGCTATAGCCAATTAAAAATCACTTATTAGAGAAATTATAAGAAGAGATATACTAAATCAATGCTATGGCTTTGGCTTCCATCTGCCAACGCTTACAAAATGAAATAGAAAAAAAATAGGTCCCACTATGTAGAAACCTATGTGTCAATACAGTACTCATATCTCATATAGATTGGCTTGCCCTTGTGATAAAAATCCGTTTTTAAGGGAAGCTCATACACTAGACAGTACTAACCCCCCCTAATTTAGTGCCTAGTTTTAACTTATTGTTGCGTAAGGATTGTTGATCAACTGGCAGATAGATTGTTGCTGAATGTGGGGTTCTGCCAATATATTACAGTCATTACATAATATTAGTTTTTTTTTACCTCCTTTTACACCTATTTCATCCTTGTCAGTTTGGCAAAAGCTCGAAGAAGAGAATAGAGAATTCTTCCGGGCTTATTATTTGAGATTGATGGTGAAGCAACAAATAATGGAATTCAACAAGTTGCTTGAGCAACAGGTTCAATTGATGCATCAGATTCATCCAGGTGGAGTTTCCTCAATCTCTAATTCTAATGGACCTCACCTGCCACCGAGTAAGATTGCTTTTTGCCTGGTTGGACATGTTATTCACATTTTTGATCAATAGTATGGGCATGCACCAAATTTGTGGAATTGGCACTTTCTGAGTATGCCTTCTGTTGAGATTTGATTTATCAAACAATCATTATACATTTTTCTAGCAGCAATGATTGAAGGTATTTTTTTATGCTCTTTTTATGTTAGTATAACTGTAAAGACTAATGAAAAGAGAAGAAATAGGGAGCTTGCCTCAATTCTTCTTTAACTGTGTTGACAATATGAATAAAGACTTCGTTTTAGCTTCCTCTATATCAGTAACCATGTGGAATTTGGATATAGGCAGGACTAGACATCAGGTTGATTACTTTTTATACACTTCCATATCCACTTTTGATAAATGAGACCAGTTGTAGGAATAATTCTTATTGTTGCTGACCTTGTTTTGGTCTTTAAACTTCCCGTCTTCTTTTTATCTTTCTTGCATTTTTTTCATTAATTTTTGAGCATTTAGCAATCCATTGATAATTCGATAGATCACCATTGGTGGCAGTTGGTATAGTTTTTTACTATTACTCATTATTGAGTTTCCCTAAGTTTAGTTGTTGACAATTTGAAATCCAGCTTTGGCTTTCTTCAAGCTTCAACCTTTTGTGACTGATTTAGCTTTCTCTTATAGTGCCCCAGAATTCATCCCGCTATGCCACAGAGAATGCAGGACAAGCTCTGAAGCTGGAGAACATGCACCATCCAATGGGATCAGGCTTGCCTAATGTATTCACTAATGGTAGCTCATCATTGCATGCTGGAATGCATGCTCCTATTGAGATGCCTACCCATGCCAGAAGGATTGATGCCTCGCCAGCCATGCTTTCAACTCAGAGTTCAAACATGGGTCTGATGCAGGGAATAAACGGGAAAATGATAAAATCAGAAGCTGGTTATTCAGGCAGTTCTGCTTACATGTTTGGTGCTGAGAGCAATATTCTGGAGGCACGTCCAACAATTGGAGATACATCTTTCAGTAGTGTAGAATCAAACGCGCAACCAGTGAATGAACCACTTCCGGATGCTGACATTTCTTCATTTGGATTTTTAGGCCAGATCCCTCGCAATTTCAGTCTTTCAGATCTCACTGCTGACTTTTCTCAGAGTTCAGGTCTCGCTCTTTCTGTCAGTTTGTGTGGGCACATGCTTGCTCCCTGTGCCACATATATTGTCTGCAAACAAGCATGCGTGTTTGCATCCATATCTTGGTTGTGAGTCTATTTTAAACATTGTGCTAGACTTAGCTGAGTTTGGAAGTCTTTTATGAGTTAGCTATCTAAAATATATGCCCTGTGCATAATCAAGTATTTGGCTTGGTTAGCATTGGTTAATTCATTTATGAAAATCACTATTTTAAGAATAACCTCTTAATAATTTCAGATATATTTATATTCATATATACATAATCCAAAAAAAGAAATCTGGATATACTTACTTTCAGAATAACCTCTTAATAATTGCAGATATACTGGAGAGCTACCCCCGGTCACCTTTTCTAGCAACAGATAATGAAAATTTCCTGGATTCTCGTGAAAGAGAACATCAAGGTGATCCCCGTTTTTCTCCCCTGCCTTCTGGTCGAAATATTTATACATTGAATTTTGTTAGTTGTGATTTATGAAGAGCGTAACATTTTTGTCTTTTGACTTATAGGAGACAACAAAAGGTTGGACACCATATCAGAGGGATTGAGTTATGAAGATTTTCGAAATGAATAGCCCTAAAACGTCAATGGTATTGGTTTACAAAGAATATATTTACTTAGTTTCTCTTTTTATTTATTAGCGGTGCTTACAACTGTTTTGGAATTTACTTGCATGGTGGATCCTTTTGAGACAAGTTTTTGCATCTGCTGAGATTCTTTACTGCCAATATTATTGTGTTTTTTCAGTTTCATTTTCTTTTGTCAATAGATTCTTTTTGTTGTCTATCATATCACAAGACAACCAAGTATTACTTAATCTTTGATTTGAACCATGAATATTTTCAGTTAAATATTTGTTCCAACTATTACAATTTTACTTAATGTTGTTCTTTGCTTGATTTATTTTCCTTTATCGTCTAGGATGTTACAAAAAGTAGTTTGATATTCAGCATTTCTAAAAGGTTGTTGCTTTTAGTATTTTAATATAATGACGCAATTCATTTTTGAATGTTAAATTTGGTGAGCTTGTATAGATTGAAATGAAACTATTATTTCACTGCTTCAGTATTGTCCGGACCAAGCATTATCTTGGTTGTGAGTGTGTGAAAGTGCGAATGAGTGATTAATAATTTAAGCAAGGTTTTGTGGATAATGATAGTTTTAAAATAGAATATGTGATAAAATGTATATTCCTTGGCATTTTGATTGTATTTGGTGGAATGTGCAATGTTGAAGTGCAGGTACAACTGCTGTGGCCAAGGTAAAAAAGGGTTGTGTACATAGCATTCTAGAAGTCGTCAACTCAACTACTTTGCTTTGATTGATGGATAGAAGTTCACTGACATCATTCTGTACTGATGAAAATTGAGAATAGGATGGATGGTTTGTATTCTCGAGATGGAAAATAAAGTCAAAGAAAAAACATACAGGTTTTTTTTTTGTTGTTGTCCTCGTTGTCGATGTTGTTGTGGTCATAGAGGCGATTGGCAGCTTTGTCTTAGAATCTGTTTACTTATGATATGGTGGTTTTATGGACAAGAAATGAGGGTTGGACATTTGGTTTACCATATAACTAATGCCTTTTCATTTGGAATGATATATGTTATTGTGGATTATGTTGAGAATCTTGAGAATGTTAATATGAATATGACAGTTTTATGATCTTCAATCGTTTGCTGCGGCTGCTCTCACCTCATTCTTTCAAGACTCAAGATTTAAGGTTACCATTCCATTCAATGCCATTATTTTGATCTGCTTTTGATACGTTGCAATAGCAATGTCAAGTTTCAATTTTAATAAGATTTTAATAATCATCATCATAGCTTTTATTTTAATACTAGGAGAAGTGACGGGAATCAATATATGAACTTAAGTTTGTAAGATCAATCAAACTACTTCTTATGCAATAATTAGAACACAGGAGATTTAACAATTAGTTAAGCATTTTTTTTTTACAGATATTGTAGAACTGGAAGACATCTTTTTGACAGGCAAATTTTTTTTTCTACTTCTCTCTTTAGGATGGCTCTCAATGGGTAGATACTAATACGTTAAGAAGTGAATAGGAGACCTAACCTTATATTTATATTTGAACTTAAGAGTTCAGCCGTGCTTTCAGCGGTAATCGTTGCGGGTTTCTCAACATGTAATGCTACGTTGATTTCAACCATAACTAACGCAAAACTCAAGTCCTCATTTCATTTCTTAAAGTCGAACCCGTTCAAAACCTCTATGGTGCTAACTCACCTATATACTGTAATAGTCACTTTTCAAGACAATAAATGCAACTATTAGTTAATGGGCAAAGAACAAGATAAACTTCAAGAATTTATCATAAAAACCAAAAGGCCTAGAAGTATCACTACAAACTCCCCTTTGGGCAGAGAATGTAATATATTGATAGGTACTTTTCACATAAAACTGACATGAGAATATACTAGTTTTGAAAAATATCCCCTTTAGGTAGATAATCTTTCTAAACCGGTGTACCCTCAACTCGATGTTTGATGTCTCATTATAGATTATTTTACATAATAACCCTTTTTGGGCAGGCAATTGTAAAAACTAACCTAAGAATCATCTCGAATACTTGTGATTAATAAAATAATCATTAATATCAACAAATGAACCGCTTTAGCAACCAAGCATTCATCTCAACTAAAAATTTTTTTTATCAATTCGATAAAAATAAAACTTGCCCAAATAATTGTCTTGCATTCTTAACCTGATGTATGCAACGGATTATTCTTACTGAGACATAAGACCTAGATGTATCTCAATAATTCCTTAAATTAATTTGTGTTAGCATAAAAAAAAAACCTTAGAGTCTTACGCAAGGTGTCAATTGGTTAGGAGGGTTTGACACCTATAAGGTGTCAAGGGTTCGAATCCCTCCAGATGTGAATTGGAGTTGTGGCCAATCAGCACACTCCAACAAACCCGTGTGGAGCGGTGGCCCTAAGGGGTGCACTCCAGAGTCGACACAATGGCTTGGGTCAGTTACCTGCAGGTGTACACCAGGGCTTTATAATAAAATACATATTTTATTGTAACGCCCTGACGTGTACTCGTAGGCCACTGCGTCAGGTGGGACACTCATCCATACTGTCCGTTTTAGGATTCTAAATGTGGCTCCTGCCTTTAGACCGCATTGGCCCAAAACGTAGCACTTTGTTCCCTTATGATTTTGTCAGGGGAATAATCACCCTAATTCGCATCTTGGAGGATTCGAACCCTTAACCTTATGTAAGTGTTGAATCCTTCAAAAATACTTCATCTCGTTTATAGATGATTATTCACGATATATGTATATCTACTTACTTCATAATAAGAACAAAACATTAAATGCTTTTAAGGTTTTCAAAGCAGAAACAGAGAAACAATATGGAAAGCAAATTAAGATCGTGAGATTAGACAAAAGTGAAGAATACTATGATAGATACACTGAGGATGGACAAGTGCCTGGTCCATTTGTAAGGTGTCACGATTTGAAATACAGTATCCAATACCATTTTTAAATCTTACTTACTATCGGTTGGGCTGTCTGCAGTACCTTCACTAATATTTTATTTTAAAATTAATATTCATATTCGTAATTAATCCTAGTGTTGTTGCCCGAAACAACAATGATGGATTGCTGACGTCGATATTGTCTTCGTTCTCCACGTGTCTCCGAATAAATCCTGCAAAGTAGAAAACCATCAGGGGGAGCAGGGGTTTTCCCCTGCGCACGCACTCCAATGCTTAAGTCAGATAGGGTTTTGGCAGCATTTCAGTAGGCAAATAGAGCTTGGAGTTAAAAATAATACCTGTGACCTATTTATAGGAGTGATGTTGCGTGTAATTACCTTTAAGACCCACAACTTAAATAATAACCCCGTGGATCATTTATGGGCCTTCTGAGTCCTCTTTCCTCTTGGGCTTAAATTATTATTTGGCTTAATTGTCTTTAGCTTGACGTATAGAAAAGCCCAGTAATCTTTGACCTAGTCCACATCAATTGCTCCCTACTCTTTCGCAGGGTTTACCTTGTGAAAGAGTATATAAAGAATGGGCTTTTCAAATTCTTTTGCTACCCTCTTCCTGGGATTATCACAAGAGCCTTTTCATCTTCACTTGAGGGCTCAACTAGTGAACTTTATTGTTATTTGTAGCAAAAACGATATCGTGTCATCGTTTCTTTTGTCAAGTGCCTTCTATTAGCCAAGAGGAAGAAAACTGAATCTGGGTTAAGGCCATGAGGGCACATCGTCAAGAAGTGCCATAAGCGGATGCATATGTTCTTATCTGAAACAACAATGATGGATTGCTGACGTAGGTATTGTCTTCGTTCTCCACGTGTCTCCGAATAAGTCCTGCAAAGTAGAAAACCCCTGCGCGCGCACTCCGATGCTTAAGTCAGACAGGGTTTTGGCAGTGTTTCAGTAGGCAAATAGAGCTTAGAGTTAAAAATAATACCTGTGACCTATTTATAGGAGTGATGTTGACGTAATTACCTTTAAGACCCACAGCTTAAATAATAACCCCATGGATCATTTATGGGCCTTCTGAGTCCTCTTTTCTCTTGGGCTTAAATTATTATTCGGCCTAATTGTCTTTAGCTTGACGTATAGAAAAGCCCAGCCCAGTAATCTTTGACCTAGTCCACATCAATTGCTCCCCACTCTTTCGTAGGGTTTACCTTGTGAAAGAGTATATAAAGAATGGGCTTTTCAAATTCTTTTGCTACCCTCTTCCTGGGATTATCATAAGAGTCTTTTCATCTTCACTTGAGGGCTCAACTAGTGAACTTCATTGTTATTTGTAGCAAAAACGACATCGTGTCATCGTTTCTTTTGTCAAGTGCCTTCTATTAGCCAAGAGGAAGAAAACCGAATCTGGGTTAAGGCCATGAGGGCACATCGTCAAGAAGTGCCATAAGCGGATGCATATGTTCTTATCTGGTTTCATCAGACGTGGTTTATACTCGGCATGCTCTTGATTGGTTGAAGCTCAATCCAGATGCTGAGAATTTGGAACCTTTTCTGAGGATAGGCACTTGTAAAGATTTATCTGATCTTACCAGCTCTTAGAAGCCTTTTTGTTGACTCGAGATGGTCGAGGTTCTCACAAGCTTGGACGAAGATTATTTAGATAATCCAGAGACTAATTTTCCTAAGGATCAGGCTCTTGACATTATAGCACCTCAGGACACACATGCATGGGTGCCTATTAGTTTCGATACTCCTTTTAATGTAGAAGTTAATCTAGAGTGCTCTCCAGTTTTTTGTGAAAGAGCTTAGTCTTTTACAAACTCATCAACACATTTACAGGGGCAACTACACATTTACCTTGCGCTAATCTATAATAATCAGTCTTTCTTCGCACACTTTTTGCTTCAAGCCCATGTGTTGCTCATCTCGTGCATTTTTTGCTTAGAGACTTTTATTTGATTCATGGCTTACCCCGCGCATTTTTTGCATAGGGACTTTATGGAATTGATAAGACTATAACATCGTTTTCATATCCAGAATGCCAATATAAAACTTTAAATGCACTTTGTCAATCAATTGTAGCATATATCCAATGATAAAATTGTAACGTACCTCGTACCATATCTCATAGCCTACATACTGTGTGCTCCTCAAGAATAGAATATTGTTTATATCCGAGATGCCAACATAATACGTTAAATATAATCTGATAAAATTGTAACGTACCTCATTTAGAGACTTATTTTTGCCCGTCTCGCACCCTTTTGTGCCTATGGACTTTTTGTTTTGCCCGTCTCGCACCTCCTGTGCTTAGGGACTTTTGATTTGCCCGTCTTGTATCTTCTCGCTTAGGGTCTTATTTTTGCCCATCTCGAGCATTTTTCGCTTAGGGACTTATTTGTGCCCGTCTCGCGTCTTCTTCTCGCTTAGGGTCTTATTTTTGCCCGTCTCGCGTATTTTTCGCTTAGGGACTTATTTGTGCCTGTCTCGCGTCTTCTTCTCGCTTAGGGACTTATTTGTGCTCGTCTCGCACATTTTTCGCTTAGGGACTTATTTTTGCCCGTCTCGCGCATTTTTCACTTAGGGACTTATTTTTGCCCGTCTCGCGCATTTTTTCGCTTAGGGACTTATTTGTGCCCGTCTCGCGTCTTCTTTGGCCAGTTTTATTTTTTCTTCTTCTATTCCTGCTACATGTCTATCAAACATGGAGGATTATCAAAATAACTGGCCTTTCGTTTCATAATGTACTATTTTCAATTAAATGGAGTAAGTAACAATATAATTGCAGTAAATGTTATAACAACAATAGCAAATGTTTACCACCAGTACCATTCTAAGTCTTTGTCTTTGAAAAATCTGTAAGGTATGAGTGCTGGGATGTTCTGCTGTCAACCATGGATTGAGCACTAAGTCGTCCCTCAGTACCAGCAATCTACCTTCACGAGCTTACCACAAGTTGTTTTCGATCGAACCAAGCTCTCCCTGGCTTGCTGCCTTGCACGACAGTGGCTAGTGCCTGTCTCGGACACCTGCCTAATACGATCACAACTGTTAGAATGGACAAGAAAATAGAAAACCTCGTATGAGAGTACCTCAAGTCTAGTTACCACCCGTATGTCCCTGCTTGAGTGTGTTTTGCAATTTCCGTTGTGCCAAGCACTCACTTGTATTGATACTCAAGAATGCTATGTATAGGGGCTTACAAGGGAGACACAGCCTTGATCTCGACACCCTAAGCTGGCACATCCTTGTATTGCTTAAAGGACTCACGAAGTTGACACACCCTTTATATAGACAAAACCTTTTTCACATGTGTGGTTGTCAATAGGCAAAGTGTGTGGCTCTTAAGCCATTTCTAGATGGTTGCTAGAGCAGTTCTTGAAAGCTTCTGTGATAGATGGGCCAAAGGAAGCTTTTGGACATTCTGTCGGATTAGTGCGCGCACCAGGTCTAGAAGATTCTAGATCATTCCACTCAGATCCTACACTTGGGCATGCGCTTGGATCGTCAAATTTAAATGTGCTCGCCAAAGTTCTTTCTAATGGGTGAACCAGTAGTTTGGATTCTGTACTCGCCAGTGTTGCTAGCCATTGCCGAAAGGCATGACTCGAGTGTTTTTTACTCGCCTGCATTGTGCTAACGAGGGAATCTTGCCTATGGGTGTTGTGTTCACCTAATTTTCTTCACTGTCATTTTATCCAAGTGGGGAGCTTGTCGCGTGCGAGAGCCCCTATCTCATCCAAGACCTGTCGCGCGTAGGAGCTCCCCTGTCGCCTAAGGCCTGTCGCGTGCGTGAGCCCGTGTCTCACTCAAGGCCTGTCACGCGCGGGAGCTCCTCTCTCACCAAAGGCCTGTCGAGTGCGGGGGCTCTTGTCTTGCACAAGGCCTGTCACTCGGGAGCCAGTCTCTCTCCCTAGGCTTGTTGCGCACGAGGGCCCTTGTCTTGCACAAGGCCCGTCGTGCTTCTTGGCTTTGAAGTTCAATTTGATAACGAAAAAGATAAGGTTGCCCATGTTCGAGTCGTGTCGCATGCCTGTAGTTGTACAAATTGCTCTGTCGCGTGGCCTTAAGCTAACTCGCGACAGAGTGCTTGTTGCATGCTTGTAGTAGCGCAAATTTGCGGTGTAACAAGCACCTTTCGAGCGACAGATTGTTCTGTCGCATGACGTCTTGCATGCAACTGACTATTCCAAAAGAGTGGCATCTTTGTGAGATCTTTAATAGTGGTCCCCCTTTCTCGTCATTTTGGCTGTCGCACGCGTGAGCCACCTCTCACATAAAGAGTCTGCCACGTGGAACCTTGTCGCCAAAATTTGTCGTGTGCGTGCCTGTGATTGCAGAATTGAGGACACTGCTATCGCCCATTCCTTGCACTCAAATATGTGACTGGTCATAGCCTCAGCTTTTTTTTTCTCTTCTTTTGTCTTTCCATTTTTTATTTTTTTTATTTTTTTTTGCAGCACAATACCTTTTACTTTTACAATATTTAACGTACCTTTACATCATATAGCTCCCCAAGTTCTTCTTTGAAACAGTGTTGTCATTACTGTTCAAAGATGAGCTTTTTCTCGAACATTGTGCTTGATGATATATAGAGTTGCCTAATCCTTTTTCGCTTTGGTCACTCAAAATGGCTTGCCCATAGAGTTCTCTCTCCTAGGCGAGTTCCTATATCGGTTGACAAGGGCTTGCTTGCCTGGGTCTTAGGATGGCTGTATTCTTACTCATCATTCACGACCGTACTCGTGTGGGGGCCGCTAGCTCGTCTAACCTTTTGTGCCCTTGCCTGGTTTCCGCCGCTTGTCTATGTTCTTACGCACCTGGGTGAACATGAGCGGGCCTTTGAAGTTCTAGCGTGTTCCTTGAGGTCTTTGGTTGGCTGTCGATAGGCGAGTCATAATCTCTCATTGAAGGCCTATGATGCAACATGCTCGCCAAATTCATGCCTGTGTGTGCTCTTCGTGCGACACCCTACCGCCCTTCCATGCGCAAGTTGCTATATCTCGCCAAAGGGTCCTGCCGTATGGTCCTGTTTGCCCATATTTCACCCCTGGTATGAGTCATCGTAACAGTCCTTTGTTCGCCATTGCCAAACAAGCATTTCTAGTTAGGCTCTATTTGCACACATGCATTGTTCTACCAGGGCACCTGCCGCGCATGCCACTCTCTCGACAAAGGGGGATGCCGAGAGTTAAGGCCGTTCTCTCGCTATCAGTGCGTGAAAGATCCTCTCACCGTTCACGTGCGGGAGCCCCTCTCTCGCAATTTTGTGTGCGGGAGACTCTTCTCGCCCAGGGGAGATGTCGCATGCAGGAATCATTGCTCACCTACTTTGGCTGTCGTGCAGGCGAGCCACCCTCTCGCCCAATGAGCTTGCTGCGGGTAGATGTGATCGTCGCTTTTGCTGACCCATGGGCGTGGCATCCTCTTGCTAAGAAGTCTGCCCCATGGTTTTTGTGCACGACAGACTATTCTGTCGTGTGGATGTCTGCCGTATGCACCTTACCCGCAACGGACTGTTCTGTTGGGCGAAATAGTCTGTCGCATGCACCTTACCCGCGACGGACTGTTCTGTCATGTGAAACTAGTTTGTCGCATGGCTTTCGCGTGCGACAGATTATTCCCTAAGAGTCCAAGACGTTTTTTATAAGCGTCTCATTTATCGAGCTACCTCTCGCCCAAAAGGAGGCTTCCGCGTAGATCTTAGCTCACCTGTATTGCTCGACTTTTTCTCCGAAGATTAACATATGGTTCCCTTTGCACGTGTTGGAATGATGGTAGAACTTTTTGTTTCCTTCATTTGAAATTACAAGACGAAATCGTTTGGCTAGAGATAACTTGATGTTTAAACGTCTTTGTCAAATTAATGTCAATATTGAATGAATTTCAACAACTTTTCACTCTTGGTAAACCATGGAATCTGTGTCCAGATGAAGGAGATAAACATGCAGGAGTTGAGTGAGTAGCTTGAGTTGCAAAAGGATTTGAGCATGCCATGGTCTCTGGTTTAGTCCGTTGCAGCTGCTGCTCACTAACTTGGTTGTGGTTACTGGTTAGCTGCTGCTGCTCACTAACTTGGTTGTGGTTACTGGTTGGCTGCTGCTGCTTTGATTGTCTTGCAGTCTCTTACAGTCACGTCACCTAGTTAGAAGGATGTGAATGCAATAGGCCAGCGTTGAGAGACTTGCCCTCAAAATAATCTGCATCACTCATACACTGCTTCATCGTCTCAGAATTTTGCTGCTCTATTATCTGCGTATACTTTGCCCACAAGGCTTGCCATTCGATCAGTAACTTAATAAGTTCCAGATCATTTGGCTTCTTCACAGCTCATTTTTAGACCAAAGTATGCACGAGCAATTTTCTTGAAGTGTATTATGGCAAACTCCACTTTGAAATTGATGTTGAGAGCACTGTTGATTGCATCTCTCCATAATAAGATTTTTCTCTCATCAATTTCGCAAAGTTTTAAGTTACACATTTCTCTGATCGCAGCATAGAACAGAATAAGGCTAGGCATAACGGTACAGCTGCTTTGTGTGCTATCCACAGCAATTTCACCAATGGCCTCCTTGATGCTTGCCAGAGACGGTGGTAAACTGTTTATATCATTTGTACACATTATTTCTTCCTCCAAGCCATCGAAATCTAAAAAGTCCACGCTGCCCTTTTCCTTGGCATCAAGTTTCTTAATAAAATTTTCCACGAACTCATCAGTATAACGTCTAGCACTTTGAGAGCTGCCCTGTTATAGTCTTATCTTTTGCAACTTCTTGATTTGGATTTGGAAAATTATCTAAGTTAACCAATGAGTACGCTTGTTCCAGCTCTCTTCGTAGATGCGAATTCTCTTAATGTAGTTCATGAATGGTGTTCTCAAATTCTAAGCTGCGTTGACAATCACGCTCATTCCTTGCTTTTTCTTGAGCCGGAATTCGATCACGTCTTTTGGTCATCTTAGCTCCTTGTTTTTGTATTTGATCTTCTGCAATTCCACCACTTGAAGCAAATGAGATCGCTGGTAAAGAATTTTGTAGGAAAAGAGCCCGAGCCCGGTGGGATGGGACCCCAGAACACGAGCTCCCTCGACTTTTTTACACCAACTTCATTTGTAGGGGTTTGATTGCTTGTTTGTTTTTTTTTATACAGAATTTGCTCTTTCTTTTGTATTATTTCGCTTTTGACTCGAAAGTGAAAACAAAAAGTAGTAAGTAGTAAAAGGCACTGACAAATGCTATAAGCTAGGATAATCAAGGACAAACGACATTGGGATCCACGTTGGAGTCCTCGGCAGACTTTTAATTTCTTCATCGCTGGAGCTTTTAACGTGGCAAGTAAATGTAATTTTCATGCGAGAGGCTCCCTCTCGTCAAGGTTGTCAGGCATGAGAGCCAATCTCTCGCCCAATGCTGTCTCTCGCCTAGCAAATTTCACTTTTATTTCTAATATGTTAGATTAAGGCTAGAAGAGATGATGCGTCGACAAGTTTGTGCAACAGGCTAGTCACTCTCTCGCCGAACGCTATCTCATGCAGAAGTCACTCTCTCGTCCAAGGTTTGTTGCATGTGTCTTCGGTCGCGTGAATTGTTTCGTTGCGTGAGCCTAGCTTGCGACAGAGTGTCTGTCGCATATCTGTGACGTGCGAATCACTCTGTCGCGTTAAGCCTTGTGTGCGACAGACTGTTTGTGCGTGTAAAATTTTTTTATATATTTTTTATACGCGACAGAATCATTTTATTTGAGCGTGAAACCTAGTGCGACAAGCTTTGTTTGCGACAGACTGTTCTGTCGCTTGTATATGTGGCGCGCGAATGACTCTGTCGCATGCACCTCGCGCGCGACAGACTATTCTGTCGCATGAAACTTTGTATGCGACAGACTATTTTGTCGCGTAACTTGTACACCCTGCCTCAGCCTACGTACCCTGTCTTCCGCAGATCGTCTTTTACCATTTTTTATGGCTTTTCTATTTGTTTCCCACAGACGGGGCCAATTGTTGTTGCCCGAAACAACAATGATGGATTGCTGACGTCGATATTGTCTTCGTTCTCCACGTGTCTCCGAATAAGTCCTGCAAAGTAGAAAACCATCAAGGGGCACAGGGGTTTTCCCCTGCGCGCGCACTCCGATGCTTAAGTCAGACAGGGTTTTGGCAGCGTTTCAGTAGGCAAATAGAGCTTAGAGTTAAAAATAATACATGTGACCTATTTATAGGAGTGATGTTGCGCGTAATTACCTTTAAGACCCACAGCTTAAATAATAACCCCGTGGATCATTTATGGGCCTTTTGAGTCCTCTTTCCTCTTGGGCTTAAATTATTATTCGGCCTAATTGTCTTTAGCTTGACTTATAGAAAAGCCCAGTAATCTTTGACTTAGTCCACATCACCTAGGAACTATTTCTTTCAATTTTCTATAAACAAAATATACAAAATTACAAATTTTTCATAATAAAATTTTTGTTCAATTTACATCCCAAGTTTAATTACACATATCAAAAGTATTGTACATATAAGTCCGAACATATAAAAATAAATCTGTATACCTTTATGGAAATACCAAGTCTACCTAAGGGATACCAAAAGTAAACTCCTTCTACTCATGGCTGAGAGATCATTGAAAATAATCTGGAAAGAGAAGGAGGGGGTTGAGCTAATGCCCAATAAGAGAATCGTATAAAGGAACTGATACTACGAATACTATATGCAATTATCAAATTCATACTTTTATAGTAAAGCATGAAGTGTGTAAATTAGGCACGATGTAAAGGAAGGATACTATAATCGATTAGATAACTAGGCTGAGTACAGAAGGATGCTTTGGAGCGCCACACGTGTCCCGGCATCTAATCCGACTTTAGAAATTTCGTTTGCAAATAAGCAGTTCAATAAACGTGCATAATTCGATAAATGTTCGTAAACAACCTTTAATAATCATTTCAATCATTCAAATAAACAAGGTAATTATTTCTCTGTAAATAGTACAAAAATCATTTTTCAATAAACAATAATAAAATTTAGGAAACACATTCATCAAATATAAACAGTTCTTAAATTTGTAAAACATACATTTTTTGGGAGTGCCTAGGATGTCCTGGAATTTGTCACCCTAGATAAAATAGTGGAGACAAGGCAACACCCAATAGACTCATGCATAAGGACATATGGCTATAGTTAGAGGGCATTCGCAGATGAACACGAGCCAGGTGTCACCTAGGACATTGATTGAAAGGGCCAGAATCAATCAGTCACAGTTATAGTAACAGTGGTTCATGTGCTAGTAAGCAGCTATGGGGTTATCAGTCTCAAAACATTATATAAAACAATATATAGCAGTTTACAGAGATGGATTCAATAGCATGAAACTTCAGTCAGTCCATAAAATATTTAAACTGTAAAATAATAGAATTGAAACATAAAAATTCATTAAATATTCTCAATTTAGAAATAATTATTCCAAATATTTTATTTACATTCCTCAGTAGCATGAAGCATGGATAAAACATTTTCAGTATGATAATCATTAAAATCACTACAAAATAAAATTATAAAAAAATCTATGCACGTATATGAACTCACTTTTGACTTTAACCCTCCAAATTACTTTTCTTCTATTTATTAAATAAAATTTATGCTATTAAATAATGATTATAAAGGTTTTAATATATTTTATTAAATTTCGACAGTATAATAGTATAGTTTTTCCTAACCTCCTTGCACGAAAATGCAGTTTATAAATTCCAATACCAGTTCCCATTTCAATACCAAAATCAATATTTCAAGCTCAAGAAAGGTAAATTTTATTAAAAACATGCATCATAGTATCCCTACATCTTCTATAATCATCCTTTACCTCTTAATTCGTTGTGATTTTGCTTGCCAGCACCAGTGTCTTTTTCTGACTTTCGAGCTATAAAACATCGTACAAATACTGTCCAATCACCATTTTCAATTATGAAGATTTATTAGCTCTCCATAAACTATCACATTGCCTACAATAACTTCCATTTCTCTTTTTCACATTAGTGCTAACACTGCAATTACAGCTAAAACACCTCCGATTTCAGTTCTGATTTCACCTACGATCTTATATTAATTTGTATATTATTTTAGGACCTTAAATACACTAAATTAAACATGATTTCATCTTCCTCTTGCTTTGGCCGAATGCATCAAAGCTTCAACACATGTGTTTCTCTTCAATTTTAAGCTTGAATTCTTTCTTTACATGAGTTCTACATTATTTCCTCATCAAATTACAACATTTCCATGCATAATCACCCTTGGCTGAAACCCTAAGGAAGTGTTCTTCCTCGTTTTAAGTTGATTCAAGCTAAAACAATTATCTAAACATGCTAAGCACCTTGCAGAAATCATGAAAAACATGAAACTCAATCCTTTTTCTACCTTTTCTTAGTGGCCTAATACTTCAAGGGCCCTTACACCTCTATTTTGGCTGTTTTAATTAATGATTTTAGTGTAGGAAGATAGAGGAAGTTGAGAGGAACAACTTTGGTGAAGATAATTTTTAGTTTTGGTGAGATTTTAGTAAGGTTTTCTAAGCTTTCTCTCACTTCACTAAGGTTAGCTATGGAGAAAAATGAAGCTGCCTGGTTGCTACTGAAAATGGATGAAGAAGAAGTTGGAAAATTCATTTAAAATGATATTTTATGGTATAAATTACCATTTGTCCTTATGTTTAAGTAATCTTCCAATTTTGCTTTTTTTCGGTTTAACTTTGGTTTAAACCATCAATCTAATCCTCAAAATATTTTACTTCATCATGAAATATATTTATTTAACTTGCTCTAGCTCTTGGTTGAGCCTTTGTTGAGGTTCGACTGATCATTTGGGTGAAATTACTAAAATACCCATTGCCATAAAATCGCGTAAATTTTTATTTTTACGCAAGTTTTATTCCATCAATCCACATGAACTAGAACCATATTTCATGAGAAATTTTCTATCATTGATAGTGGGTCCAAAGTCAACTCAATTTAATCGTTATTTACGAAAATTCTATCGACTTATGGACTTAATCATCATTTTATAATTTGTTTGCACACTTCTAAAAAATGCACAAACAAATGAGTTTAGGGTTTAAATTCTTACTTGTCACAGCCTGTGACCCTATTTTTCATCTTATTCTATACATCTTATTTGGTTGGGCTGTCTGCGATACTTTACTTTTCTTTTACATATAACTAATTCCATATAAAATTCTAATATGAATTACATCCCCTATCTTAATTCATAAGGAAGTAGTACTGTAAATAAGTCTAAATACAGAAAATAAATGATCATACCTTATTAAATAAATCAAGCTGTCGCATCGTCCCCAAATGCGCAGCCGAAATCCTTTAGGTGTCAGACTCTTAGTCTTCGAAAACCTGAAATGTTAAAATTAAGGGGTGAGCAAACCACGGCTCAGTAAGGGAATTATATGCCTCACTTGATACTCAGTTATCTATATGCTGAATTTTTTTTTCATTTTTCCTATGGGCTCTAGGCACGCATGTAGGAAGGATACTACAGTCGGCTAGGGATTCGGATGTAGTAAGGCAGGTATTTTGAAATACATGTCTTGTCCCGGAACCTAGAAGCAACTGTAGAGAGTAATTTTCTTTTCATTTGAAATAAAATATCTTTTTCCTTTTTATTCCATATCATTTTCATATACATTTTAAAATAATGCTTTTATGAAACAAAGCATTTAAATAAAATAACTAATATTCATATATTCTTTGAAAAGAATATTAGTTAAATCATTGTCATTCTCATTTAAAACTCATTTCATGTTTTATTGTACAACCATAATTAGTACAGTACTTTAAATAGCAAAATAAGCTATTAAAACTTTTTCGTATAACATATATATTGTGTAAATCTAATATTCAATTTAAAAATTAAAATAAGAATATTAGATTTATTTTCCTCCTCTTTCCTTTTGAAAACATATAACATATTCATATTTCATTTCGTATGAAAATCATTTCGTAGTACTAAAATCAATACTGAAATAAGCATTTTGTAAAATATTGTAAATCACTTTCATTTGATTTATCACATATCATGTAAAACATTTTCATTTCACGTATCACATATCATATAAAACATTTTCATATATTAAGACTGAGGCACGCCCAGCCCGTCCACTGGGTCGTTACTCATATCATGCTATAGACCCCGAAGGGTAAAAAATAATCATGTCAGATCTATGGTCATAGTCTATAATTGTCCTAGGTGGATCACTGATCAAGTGTCGACCGGGACTATATATCACATATTACATATCACATGTCACATGTCACATATCACATATCAGCATGATAAGGTTGTCATCTAGTCTCAAAACTGTATTTTTCATCATAAAATAACCTTTATGGAATTTATAAAAATATATAATTTCATAATTTAAAACCATAAAGGTTATAAAATCATTTAGTGAATATTTAAGAAATATATATAAAAATATTCACTTTATTTCTTTTCATTTTTGATCTCGTATTACGTGTAATTTATGTATCAGGAAAATTTTCGGTGATTTCATTATCACCATTCTCGAAAACATGAATATTTTAAAATCACTTTCATTTTATTCTTGTTTTTATGGAAAATATTCATTTTCTCGATTTTCGTGGTTGAAAATTATTTCTCGTAAAATAAAATCATTTATTATGATTTTATGAAATTTTCTAGAAATTTTCAGTAATTTTTGATAATTTTTCAGCAGTATAACAGCTGCCGATTGGCTAGCCTCCTGCACGAAAAATACAGTTTATAATTCCAACCAGTACATCATCACAAATTTCCAACCACAGAATCATCACAATATTTTCATAAAATATTTCATAATTAAAAACATGCAGACTGAATATCCTTACAGTGCTGCACATGCATCCCTTACCTGTGTGTCGAGATCACGTTGTTTCGTGCTCCACAGGAACGCTGAACTTTCGACTCAATAGCACTGTAGAGATATGTTTTAAATTGCACCATTATGCTTCTTATCTTATCGGATTAGAAACTGTAAATAACAGCTTAAAAAATCAATATTCGATATTAACACGTATAAAATTCCTTTACTTATTTGAATTTTTATTTGAATTCTCATTTTATCGAATATTTAGAAATTTCTATGATTTCCTTATGGTAATGAATATTTCATTCATTTTCCTTTTCTGTTTTGGCATTATTTGCCATTTTACCTAGTCAGCCTTTTCACCAAAATTGTATGGCCGAATATCCCTTTTATAAATAAGCCTACTTGGCTTATGTTCTTTATTTTTCCATGTTATATTCTATATATTCTCTTGTGTTGGCTCTATAGGCTATACCGAGAGGGGAAGTGAATCGGTTCTTAGCTAACCTTATGCCTGTTTTTCGATTCTTCTAAATTCTCTAGCCTATTTGAGTGTTTTCTAAGTTCTCTAAGCTAGGCAATTATACAATATAAATTCAATACAATAAACACAAATATAATTGCAAATAACTAAAGAGAGTAAGGATAGGGAAATGTACGCAAGCGATTTATAGAGGTTCGGCAACCTTGCCTACGTCCTCTACCTTGAGACGCTCCTAAGGATTTTCTCCAAATCCACTATCTTGAATTTGTGATTACAATCCCTCTTTTTCTTAGGCTCAAGAGTAACCTCCCTCTTTTTCTAGGCTCAAAAGAAACCTCTTCTCTCTCTTTTTCTAGGCTCAAGAGAAACCTCCCTCTTTTTCTAAGGCTTAAGAGAAACCTCTCTTTTTATAAGGAATGAGTGAGTTTACAAGAAGTGTAATCAAAGAAGGCCTCTAAGTAGGCAAATGATTACAGAAATTAGGCACAAGTGAAAGCCTATACAAGATTTGTGCTAAGCAATACAAGAGATATGTGAATGATAGAAAATGAAGACTTTGTAGCTCTTGATTTGTTGTTGAGGCTTGAGGATTTGAGGAATATGTGTTTTGGAGTTGCTGAGTAGTTCCTCTTGCTTTCTTTAGCTTCTAAGCCTCTATTTATAGTCCCTCGGATGTATTCTAGCCGTTGGGTGGAGCCAAAACTTGAATATGACCGTTGTCTCACAAAAACTAGCAGTTACAGGCTATTTTCGGGCAAAGGGATCGATCCCAAGCTTCCATGATGTTAAATCTGGGCTTGAGGATCATTCTGCCTTGAAGGGATCGATCCCTTCCCTTAGGGGATCGATCCCATGCCTTCAGAAAGCTATTTCCTGCACTTTTTGGGTTAGAAATGATGTGGTCTTTGATCCTAATTCAACCCAAAATGTTTTGGCATTTTTGTGGGAGTTTTTCTTGACTTTCTCTGAGAAAACATGGTCCAAAAATTCATCAAGTAATTTTCTAAAATATTCAAGACATTTTATAAAGTATTAAGACCAATAAGAATATGTAATTAGATCATGGTCTTAATGTTTGATATGATCACTTGAAAATGGATTGAGAAAATCATGTGTGATAAGGCAAATTTACAATATGAATTATAACATTAAATCTTACTTAAGTTTTTGTCATTTCAAAATATATATGGCAATTTAAAGCTAACAATCTTCCCCTTTTTGATATGACAAAACTTAATATAAATTTGCTTTGAAAATTCTTTGATAAAATACTCCCCCTCAAATAAAGCAGGATTTTACCAAACTCCCCCTTAATATAAACATGGGTTTTGAAAATGAATTTTCAAACTATTTCTCCCCCATTATCTCTCCCCCTTAATATCTCTCCCTTTTAATATCTATCTCTCCCCCTTTTTGTCATAGCAAAAAGAAGGAAAAATAATAAAAAATATGCTCCCCCTAAAATCATGGTTATGTGAGAAGAGATAAAAGAATATGCTCCATCCAACACGAAACATGTTAGTACATGGGACTCATAGCACAAATAAATAAGTCAATTGTTCATAAAGAGTATGAAATATTCATGCAAAGAACATGACTTATGATCCTATACCAATTGTTTATAAATAATTTTGCAAGAAGTTCACAATTGGTAAGATATGAAGCAAGTTGAGTATAAATATTTACTAAGGTCTATGACTTGCTTATTTCAATCCTATTAAGCACCTAAGTATATCAATTGTTCTTTCTAAAGTCCAACTAAGGTGCATTGTAATACATCATGATTATGAGCTGAAATTATATAACATATCATATGCATGTGCTCATAAATCATTCTCAAGAAATATTGTGTCTAGAATTAAATCATACATCAATTAATCACAAATTCTAGCACAAAAGTGTTTCATGCAAAAGTGTCTTATATGAATTCTTCTCTATTTGTCATTTCAATCTAAGGAGCATGAAAAGAATTGTCAATTTAAAGCTCATACCAATTGGCAATTTAGATTTGGCTTACCAATTATTGAAAATATGGTTGCCAATGATACTAATTGTTATTTCAATCTAAACATTAATTGTTATTAATGGTTGACTTAGGCATTTTGCATGAATCCAATATCTATGTGCAGTGTGTTCATGTCAAGAAAATAATCATTCTAAATATGCAAGAACACAATCACACATCATCAAATATGCATATAGATTAATTAAACATTAGCATACTATCATACAGTATTAATCCATATTCATATTCACAAAGTTATACCATATGGAAGATTCAAACAAACAAGGTATTCAAGCAAACACATTTTCTTCCATGGTTTCAAGCACAAAAATTCTATGCTCATTTTCCAATTCAAGTCCTTAACCAATTATGAGCAAGGAAAGATTCAAAATTACCATTTTAATCAATTAAGAGCCATATCCCTAGTTGTTATCATCATTTAACGTTCTAGAGGGTATATGCTATTTTAACTAAAATGGCTTCACTTAAGTGAATCAATATTATCAAGCTAAAATATATTTTATCATCAAAATCCATAAGCTATGAGTGAGGTTAAGCGCATAATATCATGAAAACAACTATTCTCATCTCATAGGCATGATTATTGATTCAACTTAAGCAAACATGCATGTTCAACATCAAGACACTCAAGATTCACTGCATGTGTATCAATTGTTGGTGTTGTCATTAACGCTCAAGTTCTTTAATAATTTGGCCATAAAAAAATTTAAGTACATGGATGATAAAGTTTCATGCATTTAACATTTAGGATCCATTTACCATCACAAATTATAGGCCAATGACCATTACCAATTGTTGAGTTTACATTTGAAATCAATCCACTAGATGTATAATTATCATGAAACCTAGTGTGGAATTGATAAGTCAAGCTAAGAGACATAATCCTATAAGCATGCTTGACTAAGATGAACAAAAGGAATGATCAATATTCATGATGCACAAGTTCATCAAATTCTCAAATATATACACAAATCATTGAAATAAATCTCAAAAATTATGTTTAAACATTCATTGAAAATATATTTCAAGATTATTTCAAGATTTATGCAATTCATGAATATTTTCAGCAAGAAGAATGATTTTGCACTTGTGAGTTCAATAAAAATGATATTGATTGTTGAAAGTGATACCATTTGTTGGAAATAACACAAGTTGATGGAGTTGAGGCATGATATCAATGAAAATTGAACTTTCATAGTTTAAAGATCATCAAAAAGAAGTTAAAATACTGGATTTTAAGTTGAGAAGAAAGAAGATATCAAAAAAAAATGAAAAATCCTTCTCAAATTCGGTTGAAAAAGTGCAAAAAAGCCCTTTCTGGCTTAGGGGGATCGATCCCTAGAGGAGGGGGATCGATCCCTTAACTCCAGAATGCAGATTTCCTGCATTTTGCTCAAGGGGGATCAATCCTGCTTGCTGAGGGATGATCCCTCATCCTGTATCTGCAGATTTTTGACAGAAAATCCAACCTTTGAGGTGCCAAAACTTCGTTTTTGAGTATTTTAAGTCCAAGTAAAGGTTTAAACATTTGTAAAACATGATTTTGGACTTGTATGAATGGAAAACATGAATGAAAAACCATTTTACAAAAGATTTTGCAATTTTGGAAGAATTTACACAATAAAATGCATTTTTGGCCTCAAAGGATGTCATTTTGAGAGTTGAGCATATTTTGACAAAACTAAAGCATTGGAAACTACAAATATGTCAAAACAAACTTGTTCACATAGGTTTTCAGCACATATATCATCAAATCATACATCTTGTGAACAACATGCCATGATTTCCAACATACAAGTTCTTCATTATTGCTCATGACATGGTATTTTGCATATATGACATATTTGGTATTTTGAGATAAGTAAATACATTATCAACACATAGAAAACTTGCTCAAAATGCAGAAATCCAATAATCATTTCAAAATTGCTAAACATGCTTTTCATCCAATAATCCAATGCCTCAAGAACTATCCATCAACCGATCAACAATCATTCAACATACCTTTTCTTTATTCATTCAACCACAATGCACCAAGAATCATTAACACATTTTTTTATCAAAGCACAAAAAGTTTAAGGAGTAAGGAATTAAGCTTACAATACTCCTTTGCTAGAGAATGCTTTGCCTTGAATTGTTGAGTCCACCTTGAGCCATCCTTTGAAGAATTGTTGTGATGGATCCTCAAGCTTTTCCTTTTTCTCATTGGCACAAGCAATCTCCATAAAGGTGTGTAGAGCATTCAAACCCCATTGTTTCATTGTATTCCCATGCTCTAACACTCCTACAACAAAAAAATTTATGCATGCTTTGGTACCTAAATTTTCTTGGGTCCATAAGAGTTAGTGCAAACAATTTTTGATCCTTTTGGGATCCATTTCAAGCACAATTCATCGTTATTTATTGCATGCTTTGGCACCCACATTTTTCTAACTACACTTCCTCTAAATATGGTTTTTCTATATGTGCATGCTTGTGAGGTGTGTTCTATTCTATTGCAAAGTGAGCATATAAGAGATAAATCATGCATAGTATTTTTGCTCACTAGGAAATTCTTAAGATGAGTTTCTTTTTGTTTAGCATTATAGCCTAACCCATCTTTGTCAAAGAAAGCTCTTTGGGTCTCTAACATATGATCTAGCTTTTGTTGACCCATATAAAACCTAGTAAATGAGTTATGCAAATTTGTATTCTTTTCATTCAACTCATTTATCTCTAAGTTAGCCTCTTCTAATTTCTTTTCAAATTCTAGCTTAGTATTAGTCAAGGCTTCATTTTCTATTTTTAATTTAGCAATGATTTTCTTATATTTAGAATTCATGCATTGAAATTCATTTGCTAATTCATTAAAAGCATTTTGTAACTCATCAAATGTAAAATCATTATTTTCACTAGAACTAGAGCTAGCCTCATCGTCACTAATAGCCATAAAGCATGAGTAGGCTACCTCATTATCTATGGTTTCCTCATCGGAGCTATCACTATCGCTCCATGCAGCCACAAATGCTTTCTTCCTAGGTTTCCTATCCTTTTCTTTCCTAAGTAAGGGGCAATCTAACTTAGTATGACCCGGTTCATTACACTCATAACACACTAAAGGGTCTTTTTCTCTTCTACTTGACTCCCCTATTTGATGTCTCCTATTATTTTCTTTTTCTTTCATTCTTATGACCCTATTAAATCTTTTGGCAAACATTGTCATTTCCTTCTCTTCCTCATTTCCACTCTCATCACTATCATCTTCAAGGACCTCATGAGTGGAAGACTTAAGCGCTACCCCTACTTTCTTTGAAGGCACTTCATTTCTTTTCATTTTCATTTCATATGTAAGTAGGGAGCCCATAAGCTCATATAGAGACAAGGTATTTGGATCCTTAGACTCTTCTATTGCGGTTACCTTTGCCTCCCATGACTTAGGCAAGCTATTCAAAATTTTCTTTACCATTTCAACATTGGAATAAGCCTTGCCTAGAGCCTTAAGTCTAGGGATGGCAATGGGTACCCTATAAACGGGTACCCGGTGCTACCCGACCCGTTTAAGTAGGATTAGGGTAGTGTATAATCGAGTTCGGGTAGTGAAATTACTACTCGTCACGGGTTAGGATAGGGTTCGGGTAGTTACCTTAGGGTACTCGCTACCCGAACCCGATTATAAATAATAATTAATTAATACAATACTTATATTTTTTATATATCAGTTATTTATTATTAATGTTTTATTTAATTAAATTAAATCATTATATTTATTATGATTTTTAACTTTAATTTATTTTTATGAGTTAAATTAAATTTATTAATATAATGTTTTAATTAAGTTATTCTAAAATTAATTTTAAATTTAAATTTAAAAATCAAACTTTGACTTAATAAACGGGTAGTTAAACGGGTTCGGGTAGTTAAACGGGTATTTATATTTTATAGGGTTAGGGTTCGGGTAGCATAAATAAAAATAATCGGGTAGTTAATCGGATTAGGGTATTATTAAAGTTAATTGGGTTCGGGTTCGGGTTCGGGTATCCCAAATCTAGAGGGTACCCGACCCGTTTACATCCCTACTTAAGTCCATTAATTATATCATTAAACCTAGTAAACATTTCGTTAATGGACTGATTTTCTTTCATCCTAAATAGCTCATAATCATGTGTGAGCATTCCTACTTTGGTCTCTCTAACTTCATTTGTCCCTTCATGTGTGATGGCTAGTTTATCCCATATTTGTTTAGCATTCTCACATAAGGAGACTCTATTATACTCATTTGGACCTAAAGCACAAAAAAGGGTGTGCATAGCCTTGGCATTCATTTGTGCCAATCTCATGTCATTTGTGTCCCACTCATCCTCACTCTTAGGGACATCTTTTTCATCTACTTTCTTCATGGGAATTCTAGGACCATTTACTATAATTCTCCACACTTCATAATCATTTGATTGTATAAATAACATCATTCTAGTTTTCCAATATGAATAATTCTCACCATTGAAGAGTGGAGGTCTAACTAATGATTGTCCTTCTTCTCCTAAGGATGTGCCTACATTCAAATGAGCCATTTAAGATCGTTTTGCTCGATAGAGGTTAGTCTAAATCAATCTCGAGCCTAAACTCTGATACCAATTGTTGGCTCTATAGGCTATACCGAGGGGGGTGAATCGGTTTTTAGCTAACCTTATGCCAATTTTTCGATTCTTCTAAATTCTCTAGCCTATTTGAGTGTTTTCTAAGTTCTCTAAGCTAGGCAATTATACAATATAAATTCAATACAATAAACACAAATATAATTGCAAATAACTAAAGAGAGTAAGGATAGGGAAATGTACGCAAGCGATTAATAGAGGTTTGGCAACCTTGCCTACGTCCTCTACCTTGAGACACTCCCAAGGATTTTCTCCAAATCCACTATCTTGAATTTGTGATTACAATCCCTCTTTTTCTTAGGCTCAAGAGTAACCTCCCTCTTTTTCTAGGCTCAAGAGAAACCTCTTCTCCCTCTTTTTCTAAGCTTAAGAGAAACCTCTCCTTTTATAAGGAATGAGTGAGTTTACAAGAAGTGTAATCAAAGAAGGCCTCTAAGTAGGCAAATGATTACAGAAATTAGGCACAAGTGAAAGCCTATATAAGATTTGTGCTAAGCAATACAAGAGATATGTGAATGATAGAAAATGAAGACTTTGTAGCTCTTGATTTGTTGTTGAGGCTTAAGGATTTGAGGAATATGTGTTTTGGAGTTGCTGAGTAGTTCCTCTTGCTTTCTTTAGCTTCTAAGCCTCTATTTATAGTCCCTCGGATGTATTCTAGCCGTTGGTTGGAGCCAAAACTTGAATATGACCGTTGTCTCACAAAAACTAGTCGTTACAAGCTATTTTCGGGCAAAGGGATCAATCCCTTTCCATAGGGGATCGATCCCAAGCTTCTAGGATGTTAAGTTTGGGCTTGAGGATCATTCTGCCTTGAAGGTATCTATCCCTTCCCTTAGGGGATCAATCCCATGTCTCCAGAAAGCTATTTCCTGCACTTTTTGGGTTAGAAATGATGTGGTCTTTGATCCTAATTCAACCCAAAATATTTCGGCATTTTTGTGGGAGTTTTTCTTGACTTTCTCTAATGAAAACATGGTCCAAAAATTCATCAAGTAATTTTCTAAAATATTCAAGACATTTTATAAAGTATTAAGACCAATAAGAATATGTAATTAAATCATGGTCTTAATGTTTGATATGATCACTTGAAAATGGATTGAGAAAATCATGTGTGATAAGGCAAATTTACAATATGAATTATAACATTAAATCTTACTAAAGTTTTTGTCATTTCAAAATATATATGGCAATTTAAAGCTAACATCTTGTATAATTTCCAACCATTGTAGTTGACTGTTTCTCTCCCATTTCCTACGCCACTTACCTTACTTTCCTTGTCTAATTTTAATGGCCAAATATCTCTCTTAAATAAATAAATATGTTTAGCTTATAATATATATTCACCATAGTACCATATTTGTCTTATTCTTGCATAATTTTAGCCCTCTAACTCAGCCAACCTCACCCATTTTGTAGACCATTTACATCAGTTTCTTCCTTGTTCACCATCATGGCCGAATGATTTTATATGGGTTAGGTTCTTTATTCATTTAAAATGCATAAATATAATTTGCTTATACTTAACACTTTATTCTACCATTTGGTCAACTTAGCCTTTTCTTTCTGTCTTTTATTTTTCCTTACTTTCCTAACGTTGCTGTCCAAACCGACAGCTTACTTCTTTCTTTTCTGTTTTGCAGTCCATGTTACTTCAGTTTCTGTCTCCACACTATGACTATACCTAATACCTTTTATGTTATCAATATCTTACACCATTCACACACATACATGTTAGTCAAAAGTCAACCAAAACTCTTCCTAATTTCCTCATTTCCGGCTGTACAATCAACACAATTTCTTCTCTATATTCGGCTGTACAAACAGCCCACTTATTTTCCATTCTATTGATCATACTTATTTTAACTATATTTTATAGTTATATCTCTTTCATTTTCAGCCTTTACTTTTTGACTTTATGTATTTGACTATTTTCATCACTTGAGTTCACATCTTCTCTTTTTCTTCCATTCACGGCAGTAGCAGTACTTACACTTTCTTGTTTTCACACTTGATAAACCTTTTTGTTTCTCCTTTATACACGGGGAATTTCTAATTATACTCCCCGTTTTGCTCTTTTTACTCCAACATGTATACCCCACAAAAAAAGCAATACAAAAGCCATTTGTTAGACTGTTTTAACCCTCTACCACGTTTACCTTAAAAACAAAATCCGTTCGATTGAACCATCTTCTCGGAAGCTCTTCTTCTCCATCGTTCTCCATCGCAGGTAAAATCTGAAAATGTGGTTTGGGACATCGCAAGTAAAATCTGAAAATGTGGTTTGGGACAGGTTACACGAGGGCCCTGCAGGAGGAACCCTGCTTGCTCGCCCTCGCCCAGGTTCTCGTGCAGGTTGATTTGTGCAGACAACCTGCACAAAAATCCTACTAACGCGCAAAAAAACTTGCGCATAAGTTCTATATCCGCGCAAGTCAACTTGGGCAGATATTGGTCCTCAGCGCAAGAAGACTTGCACAAACCTAGTATAATTGCGCAAGCTTTTTTGCGCGAAAATGGCATGTGTGCTCAAGTTGACTTGCGCAAAAATGTATTCTGAGCGTCCAGCGTCCAATAGATTGATTCTGTACCAGCAAATCATTTTGTTCAGTCTTCCATACACGCTCTAGCTCTATAAATATGATGGGTGCAGAAAAAACATCCTCTCCTTTCAGTAAAGCATTTACGAACCTGCCTTCTCTAGAGCATAGTTATTTCCTATAATTCTAAGAGGGTTTCAAAAGCGCCAGGTCTTCATTCTAATAGCTAAGAAGGCTACGCTCATGGAACCAGATTCTATGGCTGCTTGAGCAAAGGCCCTTTTTACTGGACGTGACAAGGAGTTCTTATGCAGTAGGAGGCTTTCGCGTGGCAGGGGTGGAAGATAGGGGTAGAATGGTCATAAAATTGGGTAGATTTAGCTGTTTTCTATTTTGTGTTTAAGTGGAGTAGAAAGAGCAGAAAATGGAGTGCTTTTAGAACCTCTCTTTCAGCAGCCACACTCCCCTTCTATTTCATTTTCAAGTCTTGACAGCCTTCTTTCTTGACTAACATGCTAACATCCAATACTATCTTTTCACACCAAGTCTTTTCTATTTCTTGTTTCGGTTCCAGCCAATCTTGTTTCATTTTTATCTGTTCGATTCAGGCAGTTTTCATGTACTGTTCGGTCTAGCTTTTAAACACTATTTTGTTTTTCTAAATTTCATGGCTATTCAACAACAAGGTTATCTCTTATATACATAATTTCTTTTCTATATTTCTCTTAGCTTCAACCACGCCACAACATCTGCACAGTGAAAATTCTGGTCTCATTTATTCATGCCATACACGCATGTAACAGCAGGCTTTTTCTCAGCCATGAACAATCACCATCGATCAAAGATCTCAGTCATAAGATTTTGCTATATGTTTCCCTTCTAAGCCCTACTCATATATATCATCTACTTGGCCACAACATCACAAATCAATGATCAAAGTACATAAAACGTGGGCTGAAAATTGTATTACCTGTGCAAGAAACACGTTAATGACCAAAGCAAAAACAGATTTGTTTTGCTAATATTCTGCACGGTTTGGTCGAGGTTTTGATGGTGTTTGGAAAGTCTCTTTTAAATGAGGGATATTTCCTGTAGAAAGGCCTAACAAATTAGACGCAGAAGATGAGAGTTTAGCATGTAAGGGGCGGAAGAAGCTTGGAGAACCAGAAAAATCGAGAAGGAAGGGCTGAAACAGAGTGAAATGAAGTGAGGCAGTGGAGTTTGCTGCATAAAAAGCTGAATATGGCGTAATGACCTTAAAATTAGTAAAATTTACTAAATTGTGCCACTGCCATTTTCTTTTCTGTTCCAACCATTTTCCATTTAAAAACTTATTTATTTATTTATTTTTTCTTAAGCTAAATTATAGCTTATTTGGTCCACTTTGACCACTCCTTAAGAAAAATTAATTTTGCCCTTGTACAACTTTAAAATTTTAGATTCTATCACACCTTTCTTTTGACATTTATAAAATATCAAAAAAAAAATTATTTATTTATTTATTTAAAACTTATTATTCCGTACATGTACAGTATAAATTATCGAGTTCTCACATTACCATATCTATATTTGGCTCCAAATATCATATCCACCAAGTTCACCTACTTCGGATCACTAGAAGTCTTGTGGGGCCCACCATCCGTTACACCTTTATTCTTGCAAGATACAGGTCATTTAGATAATTATATCATATCTATTAATATGTACGGATGGGAGATATATGAATATCACACAAGTTTCTTGAAGAGCATGGGATTCTAGCCCAATACACTATGTTTAGATCTCTAGACCAAAATAGTATAGTAGAAAGAAAAAACCGAACCTTGATGGACATGGTGTAGAGTATGCTTAGCAATTCCAAGCTTCCTAAATCCTTGTGGACTGAAGCTCTTAAAATAACAATGTATATATTAAATCGGATTCCAATTAAGGTCGTTCCAAAAATGCCTTTTGAATTATGGAAAGGTTAGAAACCAAGTTTGCGACATATACGTGTTTGGGGATGCTTATTTGAAGTAAGAGTTTATAATCTACAAGAAAAGAAATTGGACCTAAGGACTACAAGTGGGTATTTCATTAGATATGCTGAAAAGTCTAAGGGTTACAAATTTTATTGTCCATCACACAGCACTAGAATTGTGAAATCAAGAAATGCAAAGTTTCTTGAAAATGACTTGATTAGTGGGAGCGATCAATCTAAGAACTTAGTTTCTAAAAATGATCATTTAGATATTCAAGCTTCCATTTCAAGTGACAAATTGGTTGTTGTCCATAACTCCCCTCAAGTTCAAATGGATGTTGAACAACAAATCATTGAAGCTCCACAAAATTGCTGATGACAATATCAGAGACTGTTGAGCAACCAATTGTGCAACATACTTGACAGGAGGATGCTGACACAACGTTAAGAAGATCAACTAAAATGAAAAAAATCAGCAATACCTAGTGATTACATTGTGTATCTATGTGAAGACTGCAAAATTTTTCGTATCTAGTTTGTAAATAAACGAAGGAATTGAATAAACTAAACATTGAGATGTATTTTGAACTTTCATTATCTTAAGTAATGAAACAGAAGGTTTGAATATGGTGCATTTAACAATAAATATATAGATAAATATATATAATCTAGATTTATAAAAAAAAGTTTGAGATATATATATTAATTCAACAAAGAAAATATATAAATAAATTGTATATAAAGAGAATAAGTCAAAGATTATATAAATGCACTTACAAACCTATGGGCAAGTATATATAAGTGAATAGATAATCAAAAGAACAAATAACTATATATATTTAAAGATATATTTAACTAAACAAAGCATATAAGTATATTAAATTAAATGTGATATACATGAGTATTAAAATATATATTAAATAAGGAATATATATATATATATACACGAAGAATTAAACATATATATATATATATATGAAAAATTTAAGATAAAGGAACAATGAAATATATATTACTATCAAAAAATATATTAGGTGTGAAAATATATACTTATAATGTATATACATATATATATATATATAAAAGATGATAAATATATAATATAATATATATAGTATATATATTGAATAGGAAAAATATAATAATAATAATAATAATAATAATAATAATATATAGAACTAATGAAAAAATGAAAGTATCACCTGCTCCCACTAACGTGGGAGAAGGAATGAACAAAAAAAAAAAGAGGACCGAAAGTCCTCTGTAAAACAATAAAAGGAAGGAAAAAGAAATTGAAAGAGTGGAGAAGAAGAGTGGAAAGAGATCGAGAGAAAGAAAGCTAGCAGCAGTGGCAGTGTAGGGGCAACGCAAAACAAGGGAAGGAAGTTTTTTTTTTTACAGCCATGATCGATGTGGAAGGATCCGATTTAGAATTGTGATTGGCGAATTTTTCAGGGGCGGATAGAGACCAGAATCGGGGCTGGTTGGAAGGCTGAAATCAGCCTTGAGTAGAGAGAGAACAAATGAGCACAACTGCAGCAAAGAGAAGAAGAAGGTGTCGAGCATAGCACTAACCAAAGGCCTCGGTGCCTCCCTTGGTGCGCGGAACAGGAGCTTGAAACATAGCCTCTTCAAAAGGCTAAGGGTGCTAGAAATGGTTTAGGAACCTGATGCAAACTAATGGAAGAATGAGACCTTTACCAGGTCAGTAACGCAGCAAACCACACTAAGAAAGAGGGACCAAACTCGATTAGAAAATGTGGCTGTGTGGGATGGTTTCAATGGTTGCTTGGCTGACTTCTGAGTGCGATTTTGTAGGCGGTGGTTTGAGACTTTTGAAGTTATGATCGGTGCTGAAGGGTAGGCTCTAGGTGCTGCAATTAGTGACTCTTAAACAGCAAAATCTAAGGCTAGAAAGCAGTGGCAATCATCACTTGAAAACAGAGGCTATTGTACATGTGGAAGAGGGGCATTTGAGCAGTGCAAGAAGGCTGGAAATAATGATTTAAAGCCTTGGAACATTAGCCTTGAAGCTGGAAAATTGGCATTGACTTAGACTAGGTTAGGGTGAATTTAGACGTTAAAGCAAGGCTGGTTTTAGACATGAGCAAGAGCTGATTTTGGTGGCAGTGAGGTTCGGGTATTGGAGGAAATAAATGTAAGATTTATTCATTTTATTTCAAGTGAATATATATATATATATATATATATATATATATGTTGGTGAATTTATACTAATATGTTATGTGAAAATGGCTTGATAAAACTTAGGGATTTGCTGTTGAATTGAGGAGGAAACAATAGCCAAAACGATATATGTAATCAAGCTATAGGACCTTGCTTCTTTGGAAGTGTTAAAATTTGGAATCTTGGAAAGTTTTTGAGGAAATTGGTGATAGGCTCGTATTCGAAGATTGCTCAAGGGTAAGATTTATTTCTAGGATCAAGCTTAATATATATATGATACACATATATATATATATATATATATATAAATTAAGGGGAATGTGTTATTATATAAGGTCAAGTTATATATATAATATTGTTGATGTCATGAAGACGGGTTGGCGTATGTCACATAAGAATGAACTTAAATAATTTTGGTTGTAAGATATATATAATTTAGCAAGTGATTAAGCATAATGAGAATAGATTACTAAGGTGTAAATGAATTGGTTTGCAGTGGCTTAGACTGAGGTGGAGGATTGAGTACGAATTTTAAAGCTCGAAGAAAATAATTGCTAAGTCTCGAGGTAAGTGGGATAAGTAAAGTATGTTAACACCACCTCGTAGGAATGGTTTTAAATTTGATAAATATTTCAGTTAATTCTTGCGTTAAGAAAATACGAAGGCTATGGTTGGACATTGATGTATAGTTAGTTTATAAATTCGGTTTATGCTTGGGTTGGATTGAAACCTGTTTTCTATCTTAAGTGTTGTGGCCAGCCAAGTGTACATATTAAGTGAAGTGAACTGATGCATATGTGCATTCACTTATATCATGTTCTGAGATTAATTATTTAATATCCATGTTTTAAAGACTTGTATTATATTTTAAATCGCAAAATCTTGGTTTGAACTGACTTTTGAAATAAATCGAAAACTTCTTTATATTTTAAACTCAAAACTGATTTAATAAATGCTTTGAAATCCGTGCAAGCCAAGTGCTACACGAGAACATTGTTTTCAAACTGTTTTTGAGTGCGGGCATATCCTACGACCTTCGGGTCATTTCTAGCCTATCGAGCTTAGCTCCAGGTCTTATTACGCGTCTATCGAGCTTTGTTCTCTAGACTACTGTACTGTACCTATCGAGCCTAGTGCTCTAAGTAAATTGTCAGGCTTGTCTAGAAAACCAATAGATAAGTTCCAGCTCTCGACTGATCAGCGAGATATTGGAGTACTGTTCTAGGGCCATAGATTTTGTGTTGCTGGCAACACCATTCCATCATTAGCTAGGATGGACACTGTTATCGTATCACTGACTGAGGATTCTTGCCTAAACTCTACATACTATCGCTTTACTAGCATAATTAATTTAAGTGAATCAAGGCTATATGCCTAACGAGTATTGATTTTCATTTTATGGACTGATTGATTTATCGAACTGCCTACTGTTTGATTTACTGAAGTGCCTACTGATTGATTTACTGAACTATTCACTGATTGATTTATTGCAAAGTATACCGATTGGTTTATTGAAATTCATAGTAACTGATTTTATTGAAGTGCAAAGTGTTTTGATTTACGTTCATATTGGATTATCGATATCATGACTGAATACCATGCTTACACGTCACTTTAATACTGATTTTTGTGTATGTGCATGTAGAATGACATGAGTCTAACATGCATTTACTTAAACTACTTACTGAGCCGTGGTGTTGCTCACCCCTTTCTAACAACCTTGCAGATTATACGAGTTAGACTCCACGTCGGAGTTTCTATGCGAGCCCTTAGGGATGGTACCTATTAGTGGTATTGGTTTAAGTCCTCCAAGTGCTGCTTTTGCTATTGTAGAGGTATATAAACCTTGTATTTATGTTGGTTATCATGTATGGACATTATGAATTGCACAGTACATGCTTATTGAAAATATTTTGGGATGTAATTTAGGATCGCTCTAGATTATTATAGGATAGTATGATTATCGAGTGCGATCTGAGATATTAATGTTATATATCAAATATGAAACTTGTGGAATATGGACATGTTGATAGCAATGATTTTGGGAATGTATGTTGTGTATGATGATCTAAACTGTGGATTGTGGAGTTGAGATGTGATGTTGAAAATATGTATATATTTTGCAGGTTAATTAACTAGGAAAAATTAATTATATATAAGGGGAGGTTTTCGATCTTTTTCTGTTGTTAGTTTAATAATGAATTAAATTATTAAGAGTGTTGATTCGCACTAGGTGTTAACTACTTAAATGGCAAAGTAAAGTTAAATTGAATTGAGAAATATGAAAATGGCTTAGCGGTGACACTAACACCGAATGCAAACTTTAAAGTGAAAGGAAAGAAAAAAAATTGGTTCGTAAATTTGGTAAATTGTAATGGAATGACAAATGTAAGATCGCAAGTGTATATCGCGGCCTTCATGTTGAGACAATCTACAAGGGTCTTACTATAATTTTGGAGTTGAAGATGACCCTGAAACATTTTCACAAGCCATGAGTTGCAGTAAATTCGAATTGTGGTACAATTTTATGAAAGATGAGTTGAATTCTATAGCATCAAATGGAGTTTGAGATCTTGTTAAGTTGCCTAATAGTGTAAAAGCCATTGGATGTAAATGGGTCTTTAAAACAAAGGATTCATTAGACAACATTGATAGATATAAGACAAGACTCGTAGTTAAAAGATTCACTCAAAAGGTATCAGGGTAATCCAGGTATAGACCACTAGAGAGTTGCAAAGAAAGTAATGAGGTACCTTCAAGGGACCAAAGATTACATGCTTATGTATAGACGAATTGACAACCTGAAGGTAGTTGGTTATTCAGATTCAGACTTAGCTGGATGTGTTAATTCATGAAAATCAACATCTGGATATGTTTTCATGTTTTCATGTTTTCATGTTTGCTAGCATAGCCATATCTTGGAGGAGTGCAAAGCAGTCTTTAGTTGCTACTTCTACCATGGAGGCTAAATTCGTTTCTTGTTTTAAGGCTACCTCACATGGTGTATGATTGAAGAGTTTCATATCTTGGCTTAAAATTGTGGATTCTATTGCAAATCCATTAAGAATATATCGTGACAATTCAACTGCAATTTTTTTTGCTAAAAACAACAAAAATGGTAGTCGAAGTAAACACATCGACATTAAGTATTTAGCCATAAGGGAACATGTTAAAGAAAATAAAGTGGTCATTGAGCACATTAGCACTAAATTGATGATAGCAGATCTTTTAACAAAAGGCATGCCACTAAAGAGTTTTAAGGATCATGTAGTGCGAATGGGACTTGGTTCCATCTTGTGAATTAGTTGTATGGACAACTTTTATTTGTAATAAAACTCTTATTTATTTGTTTTGTTTTCTCATTTTTGACGCACATATTGATTATTGGAATTACAATAATTTTCAACTTAGAATAAACATGAGGTTTATTCATTAAGTTATGTTATCACATATGGGCTAACATTAAAGAGGTGAAATATATTGTAATTCATGAAAGATATTACTCATTCTTAAAGAACTTGTTGCCATGATTCATATATGTTGTTTCTTTAATTTAAGCATAACAATTCGTAGATTATGGATGGAATAGCAAGTATAATAAAATATACGGACCAAGTGGGAGAATGTAAGTTACCCACGTAAGTTATCCACTTAATCAATAGTGTTTTATAGGAAATAAAAGACTTGAGGTTAGTTTCATAACCTCTTAAAACTTCCTATTGTGTGGTCCTATATTTTATTATTATTTGATATTTTTTTAACTATATATCCATATCTATAAGTGATAACTACCCACCAATAGAATTTCGTCTTTAATGGGAAGATGTATATAAAGAAAAATAGAGGGTATTAGGTCTCTAATATGAGCATTCTGGAAAAAAAACACCATTAGTGAGTTTGTTTAAAATTAGATGATCAAATACGAAAAGAATGTAATTTCATCGCAGCTCAATATTTTTGGTATCAATGGCTGGAGGTTAGTATCTTGTTCTGCACATTTGATTTATAATGTGTTATTTTAGTGTTGACACATTAGATAAATCGATTAAGAAAAAGAATCAGAAGATTTTCTTTTGTATTAAGAATACTCAGGAATTGTAACCTTAGCATTTGATAAGTAAAATTGATATTTGTTCCCAAAATTTTCAAGTCTAATTTTTAACTCAAAATTTGTGTGTACAAATTTTTGGCACACCTAGTGGGGCAATCTTTGGCTTTCATCTCTTTTCTTCCAAGTTCAAGTTTGCAAAGTTTTAATGGCTTCCAAAAAGATCTCTATTGATATTCCAACTCTCAAGCCTGCTTGAGCTAATCTTACAGTGTACCTTAGTTCATCATCAAATACTGATGTTCCTGCTCATCCTTATGGCACTAGAAGAAAGACAAAAGCTCTCGAAGAGATTTATGCTCAAACTCCTTCAGTGCTTAACCAAAGTTTACCCTATGAGACTTCTTCCCCAAATGAAGAAGAATCTTTTGTTCTCATAAATCAACTACAACCACCAGTTATCAATCAAGGAACAAGATGCCTATTCAAGTAGTGGCTTTGCTCATCATCTCATTCAAAGTCAAATTCTGGAATAATGGTTGTCATGACAACTGGCACTACATTAGTGGAAGAACAAGTTGCTCTTCTAGCATGCAACAAGCATGAAAGAAGTGGATAACCAAATGGCTTTCATGATGGAAAGGATTAGTAACCTCATTGGCAAACAACCAATGAATTCTAGCCAAAATCGCTCGTTAATGCTTTAAGAAGATGGTGATGGTTCCTCGATGGAAATTGCAAAAGATTCCAAACCTTTTGAAGCTCCAAAACACTCCTAAGGAAAAGTTGATGAGGCTGCCACTCCTAGTTAAATCAAAGATCTCATCAAGAAAGCTATTAAGTATCAAGTTGACAATTTCATATAGCCTTCATATACACATGCCAAGCCCTATCCTCAAAGGATTGATCGTATGAAGATGCATGAAAATTATCAACCTTTAAAGTTCTAACAATTTGAAATCCATGTCAACATGTTGTACACTTCGTGGAAGCTTGTAACAATGTTGGTACCAATGGGGATCTCATGGTGAAACAATTTGTCCACTCCTTGAAGGATAATGCTTTTGATTGATACACTGATCTTAAGCTTGGAACAATTAATATTTAGGAACAACTTGAGGGTGAGTTTCTCAATCAATTATATAGCACTCAACATGTAGTTAGCATGATTGAGCTCACAAGTTCACGCCAATAGAAGGACGAGCTGGTGATTGACTACATTCATAGGTGAAGGAAAGTGAGCCTTAATTACAATGAATGATTGTCTGAATCCTTTGCCCTTGACATGTGCATCCAAGGCATGAATTGAGGATTGCGTTACATTCTTCAAGGAATTAACCCTAAAACCTTTGAAGAATTGGCTACCCGTGCGCATGATATGGAGTTAAGCATGACAGCTACTAGGAATCAAGGGCCTCTTATGCAAGAATCGAAAAAAGCCAAAGAAAAGTTTGATACTTGATGGGTTCGCCTTTTTGCCAATTCCTTTTTTGTTTTTTTTCTCATTTTGTCGATTTACTTTTTTAAAACATATTTTATTGCCTTTTGATTTTTTTATATAAAAAGGTTTCGAATACATATATATAGACCTTGATCCTTCATCAATAACCTTTGGGGAATGGCTTGAAGATACTTCATTAGTCGAAAAGTACTCCATTTCTGAAGATGAATATAACAAATGTTCCAGTAAGTTAGTTACTCACCTATAAAAGCTGATTTCACAATGTTTGTTGACTTGAAATTGTTATGTCTACTTTCATTTCTTGTTAACTTAGCATTTAGTTGCTATGGTTTGAACTTTTTTGTTGGTTCATGTACTTTTAGGAAATTCAATGAAAAAATGGCATCTCAAAATACATATGCATTTTAGAATAAAGTATTATATATATATATAATATATATATATATATTTATATGCATGGTGGTTGAACATAGTGAGTGCAGCTGCCCCTCGGCCACCACTTGTCATGTTTTAACGGACTAGAAGTGAGGTGTAACAAATTTCAATTAAGTGACGTTCAAAAATCAAATTACAAAGTAAGAACTAGCATTTCATGGTTAATCCAAATTAGTCTATGCCTTCTAATTAATTTAATTAGGTCCATTAATCTCGAATTACACATTAAATATTAATTTCACTAGATAATTAACTCAAATGCCTATTGAATACATTTACACTCCAATAATTAAAATTAAATCTTAAAATTTGAGCTTAAGGAATTTTTGGGTTTCACAATTGGACTATTAAATGTGAGGTAGTGTTTATTTTGCCTGTGAAACTTGGTAGTATTGTTGTTGAGTTAGTACAAGTATGAGAAAGTGTTTATTTTTTTCGATGAAACTTGGTATTGTTGTTGAGTGTAGGTGTGAGATAATGTTTATTTTACTTGTGAGACAGTGTTTATTTTGCCGCAATATGAATCATAAGAGCAATAACATTGATTAACATTTGCACAAAACAAATATACAACACATACAAGGAAATTGTGCAATTTGATCAATATGTTAATATAGTTTCATAAACATTCTATGAGTTTCAAATTGTTTCTTGAACTATGATTGAATTTGTATGTTCTTGTTTAATTTTATGTTTTTAGTTAACAAACAATTAGATATTGAAATTATCGATTCACTTGTAAGGATTCGAGTTTTGGTCAATTAATGAATTTGTTAAAGTTTTAGTTAAATAATATGATAATTAAACGAATTTGAGTAATAAACGAGTAAATAAAATTTATTAAAGTAGTATTTGGTAGTGTATTCAAAAATAATGAAGTAGTTATAAGATTCAAATTCTTTAACCGATAAGAGATTGAAATCGGATAACTCAAAATCAACGGATATTTGCCCAGATTACGGCATTGTTTGGTTGTCCAGTGAATAACGGTGCCTTTAGTTGAAAAACTAAAAGACAAAATAACAGAGGCTAAAATTACCATTTTGTCCTTGTTTTTTGTAGGTCTTTTTAATTATTTGATGAAAACTATATGTATTTAAACGTTTTTTTTATCATTTTCAATACCGGAAGAATCAATTTCACTGCACATCTAAATTAGTCATTCGTTCCTACACCTAGCCGCCCCTCTTCCCGTACATCCTGCCTCCCATCACCCTCGCAATGCCGATGGCCCTCCACTAGTCTGCCTCTCTCATTCCTCTCCCATCACTCGCCCGTCGGTCCTCCTTTCCTTCATAGAGCAAAGACTCAAGCCCTAGATCAGTTGATCCCTTGGTCCTCCGCGCCTGTCGCCCCTCATTGCTCCAGCCGTCGTCCTCTCGGTCTCACAGCCCTCTCTTTGGTTTTCAACCTCAATGCTTCACCAATCACCGCTCACCAGTGGATGCCAACTGTCAAAGGTAATTGTGGTTTAGTCTTCAAGTTTTCAGCTCTTTTGGTCGTGACTGACTGACTGTAAACTAAAATTACTGTCAAAATTTCAACACAGATTTTCATTTAAGCCCAGAAAAATGAACAGTTGGAGTTTCATTTGATTCCTATCTCCCATCTGTAAAGTAAGGCAAGAATTCTCATATAATGCTCTTCCTATTGAATATTTAGCAGTTTACCAACTTGTTTGAGGTTTTATGTGGATGAAAAACCTAGATAGTTGAACTTTGGCTCCCTGACGAACAAAATTTTGAGAACTAATTAGCAATCTCATCCAAATTAAGAGAAGCTATTTGGCTAAAATGAGGTTTTTAGATTTAAATCTCCTCCTTTAGACTATTTGTTTTGATGATTATTTCTTACTTTTATAGCTAAAAATTAAGGGAAGCAAATCAATTGAAATCCAAAGACCAGCATAAACCGACTGAAAGAAGTCGGTTCAATTTTTCTTTCCTTGTTTGATTGGTTCGGTCAATTCTCTACCTATGATCGGTTAAGTTGATTTTGAACCAAAATAACTCGATCCATTGTTTACTCGCCCCTAGAGGAAAGAAAAGGAGTGAATTTTTTTTAAATGTAAAATAACTTCAATGCCCTCACTTTTTTTTTTTTGGATTTTTAAAAGAATACTAATATAATTTTAAAACTCAACCATTGATGCGACTTTTAAATCTTCAATAACTTATTCAACAACTATTTTTTGTCAATAACTTTGGTTTTTACAATTTTTTTTTATTTATGCTCGATTTTAAATTTTTTTCACTTTGTAAATAGTTCAAAAAAAAAATAGAGAAGCTATGATATACAATTTTATAATTAATTTTATTTAATTAACAAAAAAATATTTAAATTCTTGATTTTCTTCATTAACATATTAATTTTAAAAAAATATTGTTGAATAAAAATAATTCCAATAGTTTTTATTTTTAAATACAATGGTCTTTGATTTTTTCATTATATAACAAGTTTTCAAAAATATATTTAAAATTTGTTATACATTATTTTACAGTTTAATATATAATTTAATTTTATGATCTTTTTGAATTTTCATGGTGCAGGAGTGATTAACTAACAAAAATTAAACTTTGAATCCTCAAAACTAAATCTAGAAGTTTTGAAAAAGATTCATGGCATCATCATTGCAAATTAAGGGCGATGACTCAGTGCTGCTTCAAGTCACTCACTCCAATCTCAAAAGCTTCACAACCGATATTCGCTTCTCTCTTCAGGTTCCATTTTCAACAAGATCAACAATTCCTTTTCTTTTTCAAAATTTAAAAAAAAAAAAGGTTAAGTTGAACAATTTTCATTTGTTTAAAGATGAGCGTGGAAGCAGTGAAAGAGAAGCTGTGGAAGAAATGTGGGACTTCAGTAAATTCAATGCGGTTAGAGCTATATGATGATTGTAAGAATAAACTTTGTGATTTAAGTGATGATTCAAGGCCTCTTGGTTTCTATTCTCCACTTGATGGGTTAGTCTTTTTGCAATTTCCCCTTTTATTTTTTTCTCATTTTATCAAATTACATTTTTAAAACTTATTTTATTGCCTTTTGATTTTTTTTTTCTAAATTATGAAAAGGTTTCGAATACACGTTATAGATCTTGATCCTTCATCAGTAACCTCTGGAGGATGGCTTGAAGACACTTCATTAGTAGAAAAGTACACCATTTCTGAAGATGAATACAATAAACGTTCCGGTAAGTTAGTTACTCACCCAAAAAAGCTGATTTCGCAATGTTTATTGACTGGAAATTGTTACGTCTGCTTTCATTTCCTGTTAACTTAGCATTTAGCTGCAATGGTTTGAACTTCTTTGTTGGTTCAGGTACTTTTAGGAAATTCAAGGAAAAAATGGCATCTCAAAATCCATCTGCATTTAGGAACAAAGTAAGTATTATATATATATATATATATAACTAACATTATATGCAACTTCTAGTTGTCACTGGCAAGGATACCTTCTGCATTTTTACTAAGTGTAATTATGCACAAATTGCTGCTACAGCTGTCATGTTCATGTTTTATTTTGAATTCATATGCAGATGTCAGATGACTACATGGAAGATCTTTGTGCAAATATCAAGGTTGGTTATATATTTACTTTTATCTTCATCAAGGATACTTAACATTTTTGCAGAATTATAAAAGTACTGTTTTGGACTCTCAGTCTTTTAAAGGAAATAAAATATTGTTCGATTTTAATATGTTCTCTCTATTTATAAAGAAAAAGGGACAAGATAATACCTTGTCATTTTATTGATTTATTCCCTTTGAACACGTGATAGTTCTGGCAGGAACCATTTCACATCTGTCAACCATCTTGACTGATGAAAGAACTTAACAAAATTCAATGGTAGCTAACTTTACCGATTTCATCGCATTACAGACCAGAGATTAGTTAGTGCTCTGCTTGGTGCATTTCTTTTTATCCTTTTGAAATGATCATTAAAGCCTGTAGTTTTTCATTTCTTGATGCATAAGGAAGTTAATGAAGATCTTAGACTAAGCTATGGGGTACTTTTTTACTGTGGAAGAGAAATGGCTAGTTAGAAAATGTATAGTTCTTGAAGGATGAACTTAAAAGTATTGCACGATTACTAATTTTTCTTTGATAATATAACAATTCCAGCAATGTTGCATGTAATGTATGCAAAAATGCTTTGGAGAATTACTGGTAATTCAACTGCACTATGTAAGAATTATTGGTAGTTAACTTTTTTTTTATTGTGATTTGCTTGTTGAGAAATCTGCTGTAACAGCTCCTGGAAATATTTATGGCTGAACTTGGAAACATTTTCAACTCTTTTCACAGAGAGTGCTTGTTTAACCAAGACAAGTATAGTTGTACTTTAGAAACATGAAAGAATTTTAAGAGGCCAAAATCACAACAAATTTACCACTTCATGCTTGATAATGCTTACCTATGAGCAAATGTAGTTTTGGTATCTTAGATTTGACTATATCAAATATTTTATATATATTACTTCTAAAATTTGTTTTGTGTCCTTTTTCTTTCTGAAGTGAAGAATGTCCTTGATCCCCCCCCCCCCCCCCCCCCCCCTCCTCTTTTCCCTATTTCTCAACATATCAAATGGTTTTTTTGGGTTGTTTGCCAGCTTGCATTAACTTATGTGATACCTTCTCTTCTCATTCTATCAAATCAGGTAGGAGACAGATGTGAAGTTGAACCAGGGGAGAAAAGAGGGGTTGTCAAATATGTGGGTCGAGCAGAAGCATTAGGGCCGGGCTTCTGGATAGGAGTTCAGTATGATGAACCATTGGGAAAACATGATGGCATGTATGTAAACTCTATATTCTTATTTTCTTATTGTTCTAGTCATTTTCTTGTATGGTTTTTCCATTTTCTTAGGTTGTGTATTACTTTTTTGTTATGCAATAGAAGGTTGAAACTCCTAGAAGGATTGATATATTTTGTCAATCATGTCTTTTTTAAGAATGCTATTTAATTTGTTCAAGTTGAAGGTGGTTAGGATTTTCTTGACACATATGCATTAAATAAATCCAATTTGGAGTGAAGATGCACATTAAATAATTGTTTGAAGACATTTTTATCTAAATAGAAGGAGATGATTATAATGCTTTGAGTCTAATTGTAGATAAACAATGTGGGGAAATCAGAAAATGAAGGAGAACCTTTTGGATTGAGTTGACATTTATCCATCAGTTTCATAAGAGAGTATAAAGGATCTATATTCAGGGCCTTATTTGCAAGACCATACTGTGCTTTGTGTAGCATCCCTTGTTTCCCTCAACAATATGAATTATAGCTTTATGTCTTGTTGAAATTCACATTGGCAGCTGCCTGGGCTTTGCTTTGCATTTCGTGCTTGCACCATACATTGTGGAATTAATCTTCTCTCAAGTCATTCTTTGCACTACTCATTTTCATTTGTTACATAATCTGTTGGTCATATTGCAGGGTGAAAGGAACACAATATTTTCAGTGCCCTCCGCTTTGTGGTGCGATGGTTAGGCCTGACAAAGTAAAGGTTTGTATGCAACTATGTTAAGTGACTAAGCATTTTGGTGTTCCTTTGAGGCCTTCTCTAGTTCAAATATATTAGGTAGATACGTCTTATTTTGAAGCCTTTTGATGCTAAAAAAGATAAATAAATTGTGGGAGCTTGCCTTAACCCCTGGCAAGTTGCAAACTCACTAGCATCTTACATTAGATGTCTATGAACCATTTGTTGCAAGATCTCCCAATGCATATTTGCCTAGAAGAATAGTGCGAGATGCCAAATTGCCAATTAAGAAACTTTTTTTCTTGAGGTATGTGGAGATATGAGAATTAATCTGCCTACTTCAGTGAAACACAAAATCTAAGTTCTGCAGTTAAGATTTTGATTTCTTCCATGTAGCTAAGTTTTTGGGGTTTGATTAGAGATTCCTTTTCTATACCATCTCTCCAGAAAGTTTCATTTATGTTACATATGAGAATAGTGCATGTTCTATTCCTGTTGTCCCAATTTGTTAGTCCATGATGGAATTGCACAAACTTTGAGAAAGCAAGTTTACTACATTATAATTCATTGTCCATATGTCTACTACTTACCCTTGATAAAATTATTTTTTCTATTTTGTGTTTTCTTCTAATTGTTATTTGTAGCATACAAATAGAAAAGAAAAATTAACATTGACTGCTAATTGATTTATGATAATGCATCTCATGGAAAAAGTGATAGGCAGATTGAAAGATGGGATAAATTGGTAGACATTAATTCTTTGCAGATTATACTCTAGGGAACCCAGTAAGTATTTCTTTTTGCTGTGAAAGATTTTGATCTGAGACCTATCCTAGTTCCACTGTGCCATGTGCCAACCTATGAAGTGACTAGGCCTAAGGGCAAACTAGTGATTTGTCTTCTTTATTTATGTTTGAAATAACTGTGCTAGACTTATATGTTGAATACCTAACAAGTCTATCCAAACAGCTGATTGACTATTTTTTTTGTAAATTTTTCTGTTCTTTAAAAGAAAAGATTTTACATATATGTTTTAATAGACATTTTAATTGTTTTCATATTCGAAGTCCCAAGAGTGGTGCTCTGTCAGTAAAATATTTGGGGTCTCCAACCCTTTATATTTACTGCTGATTTTATTTATTTGAAACTAAGAACGGCACTTTCCTGTCATTTCCAGGTGGGTGACTATCCTGAGCGAGATCCCTTTGAGGAGGATGAAATATAATTGTGGTTGTGAAAGGGTACTGCTACATCTCTATTTCTATGCAGCATCAATAACCTTGCAGAGATTTGCAATGATTTTTCATTTATGCCTGATATTATTGTGACATATTTGGTCTGGGAATGATATGTGAGATTGCTTGGAAGATACGAACTTTAAGCTTCAAGAAGCTAGTATTCGTCTTTCTTGTGTTTGCTTCTTGACTTTTGTTCCTGGAAAAGAATAGAAATGATCCTAAAAGGGGATAAAGGGATCTTACTTGAACAATACTTACCTAGGTTCTTGTTTCATTTGTACCCTGGATTTGGAACAAGAAACTATCATCGATGTTTGATTGCTTAAAAAATAAATAGAAATTGAGTTCTGTCGAAGTTTGTGGAATCTTTTTTTTATCACATTTTCCTCTGGTGATTCATTCTTTTATAGCTAACACTGGTCATGCAAATAAAGCTCACTTGAAAATCTCGAGATTTTTGGTGCTATTGGAATTTCATCTTTTCTTGATTGTGGTAACTAGTGCTTTCAAACACACACTTGATTCCCAACGAGCCAACAGGTGAATGGCTGTCATTCAGAGACATTAATTAACTTGGTTGGGGAAGATTTGGTAATGTTGGAAAATAGGATGTGGAGAATCAAACTCTTTGCAGGTAACTTTAATGGAAGAGGATGCGCAGCTTTCCAATGGATTGGGGTTTTGACTTGAGACTTTGTAACAATTGCGGTTACAAACTGTACTCAAAGAGGAGGTTTCCCACATGGTTAAAGGACTCAGAACGGTTGGATTCCTTAAGATTGGATTTCTGAATCTACTAAACTTAGTCTGAACAATATTAAGGACTCCGGTGATTATAGAACAGAATTCAGCTATTAAGCAACATATGAATCTGCAGTATGGAACTACAAACATGCAGTAATGTAAATCAGGTGATCCCTTTTGTCTTTCATTCTCCTTTCTCTTAGTTAATGAAAAATGAAATTCGGAACTTCATGCTAGGAAAGAAAATGCTTATTGCCTTGTGCAATAAAAGAGATATCCAACGCAATTGGGGAATGAATGTTTAGTTTTTAGTTGGTGATACTGTCTGAATATTCAAGGAGAGAACCTATGTCCTAGCCTTCAAGCTGAACAATCTTGACCACTGATGAGTCACCGATTTTTTGGAAGACTACAGCTTGATCATTAGGTTTGAGCAATCCCACAGATTTACCGTGATCTAGGGCTAGTTTTAACCCTAATTCACCTGAGGTAGCCTGCACACACACAGTGGGAAAATATTAAATGAACAGTTTACCTAAGAATGAGTACACCTTAACTTGTTTCATACTCATATTTTTACCATAGGCGGATTCTTATTTTATTGAATTAGCTTCCAAATCTCAAGTTCATGTGAATCTTCTAGGCTGCTATATGCTCTATAATCCTTAGAGAATGCTTACCATGTCAGGACTGGTCAAAAGAGGGTAGACTCCTCTAACACCAAGCAACTGCCTAGCCTGAAAAATAAAGATGAATGCTCACTGGAGGATGACTAATGTTGCTCAGAAAACTTGTGAAACGAAGTTGAAAGTACCTGTGATGAACCAGTGAAAGTCCACTTAAACGAATTTGTTTTGAGACGTGGAACCACAATCGCTAACACAGGCACTGGTGGCCTATATTTTGCGATCAACCTGTCAAAACCAAGTTGGAAACGCAGCAAGTGACATTAGATTTCCAATAGTCATCTTCAGGCAGTAGAATTTAGATTAGAATGAGCCACAGTTAGCATGTAAAATGATATGGCGATATGCATATATACCTCGCTGCTCGACCTGATGATGTGAACACAACAATAATCGCAGCCTTGACCTTAATTGCAGCTCGGACCTGCAATCAGAGAAAGTCTTTATCTAGCTATTGGCTTAAGATTCAAGAACATAGGTTTTGGCAGCAAGGACTGAAGAAGTTAAGATACCGCTGAGGAAGCTACAGATTCAGCATGAGACATGGGTTCTCCAACATGTTTGACAATTCGCTTAAAATGAAGGGAGTGATTATACACCTTTTCAGCCTGCAGCAATCAGAGTAAAACACACATGAACTGAAACCTTCTCAACATGATCTTGTTCAGTTTCTTCCAGTTAAAGCTTCCAAGAATACTTGTATTTTACTTGATTTTGGAATTTATTATGAATAATGTGTGTATTCTTACTTCAGCACAAATTCTCCCCACAGTTGTCACAGCCTCGAGGGGATATAGACCGCGTAGAGTCTCAGCGCCCAATAGTATGCCATCAGTACCTAATTGTAAGCAAAAGCAATGGAGAAATTTTAATACAGTGGATCAAATTGAGCAGATGATTTCTTTTCTCAAAATCAATTCACAAACCATCAATAACAGCATTGGCAACATCAGTAGCTTCTGCACGAGTAGGCCTTAGATTTTGGGTCATGCTATCAACAACTCGTGTAATTATAGCAGGTTTTCCTATCATGTTGCACCTATGCACAGCAGACTTCTGAAACAAGAAAACCTACAACAAAAAGGAACCATCAGCGGAAAGACAAAAGGAAATGTTTCAACTTGCAATCACAAAATTTCTACCCATCCATTGCTAGTTAAATTACTGTGGTCGGTAAAACATGTTGGTAAATTGGTTAGGACAAGCGCATTCAAATAAAATGTCATTTGGTGTGGTACTAGACAAACAGATTACGCAGAAATATATCTGGCAAATGCACAAGCACTGAATGACCTAAATTACATTAAAACCTTACTAATGCAGAATTTGTAGGCAACAATCACTTCCATTACCTTTTCCGGCGGAAGGTCAATGCCCAAATTCCCACGAGAAAGGATAATACCATCAGCTTCATGAAGGATGTCATCAAAATGCTTTAAACCCTGGTATTATATACAACACATGATAGTATTATCAGCTGACACTTGAGTGTCAAAGATATGCACAAAATATATACAATTTTCAGAGGTGGAGAGCAATAAATAATCTCACCTCTACAGTTTCAATTTTGGCAAATATTTGAGTTTCATGAAGATTTTGAGCTGTAAGGAAAGCTCTAAGCTGCAGATTGTATAAACATGTGTCATTAGCTGGCAACATTCAACATTCAACTTCAGTCTCTGTTATTTATATGCTCAACAGTCCCTTAAGGCTTTAGCTAGCAAAGGATCTAGACTAGCAACCATGTAGAATAGAAGTATCTTCTTGATGATATAAAACAAGACCATATATCAATAAACAATTGGACAACAACTCTTACTTAAAGGAAAAATAAACACACCTCTCGCACATCTTCAGCATGCCGTGTATAAGAAAGGGATATGAAATCAACATTGTTGTGTCTTCCCCAATTTGAAATGACCTATATATCACAGAGAATAGTGAACACAGAAGGCAAATATTTTTACTTGTTGCCAATCATCTTCAACTTGAAAGCTGTTGGAACTCATAACATAATAAAGCCTCAACCATATGCTGAGCCTGAGAACTACACTAATTTACCCTCATTGAGCAGTAAACTTTCATTCAGAGTAATGGGAGAAAACAGCAAGGCCAATGTATAGCTAAAAAAGTTGAGAATTTAACATTTCCAATTTCCAAAACAGGGAAAAAGAGAAATGAAAGTCAGATGAATTCCCATCATACTAGCAAGAAGGACCACTAACTTGAATAATAACATCATGGAATATGGATACATCTACAACATGAACATTACAAGCTAAATTCAAGATCATAGGTGAACTAAGAAAAAGGATCTGGTCTAGTTGGGGTTAAACATGGTTAATTAACAGTAAAATTATTTGACAGTTACCAATGAGAAGAAACATATAATAAATTTGTTCAGAAATTATGACACAATTACCCACATCTCAACAAAATCAAATTTTAAAATATGTGGACATTGTTAAAATAAGCAAAACCATGATTAGTGCTTCCAAAACACTCTCTTACAAACCAACACATATATTAATTCTCATCCTTTTGAATCTTTTACCTAAAGAGCAATAATAGTCATTAAATCAGGTAAGAAAACCTTAAACAAATATAAATGTGCAAACTATATGGACACTGATGTTAACAAACCTCTTGTAATTGCTTGTTCATCATAAAAATATTTTCTTTCCAATTCTTGGGAGTACACCGAAAATAGTTTACAAGTAACCAAGAATCACCTGTTTGTCATTCTCATTTAAAGTCGGCAAGTCGATGTGAACCTGGGAAACATGCATGGTGAATATTAAGCCTGAAAGAGTAGCAGTGTTTTTCACAAGACAAATGACGTCTCGATCCTTCGTCTCCAAAACCTGCAAATTAATGAACAGAACCACCGTAGAAAAATTAGCTACAGACCTATTAAATTCTTTAATGTAGCAATACTGAAGCAGTGGCAATTTTTACCTCAAGCCAGACAGATGTAGTTTCACTCCCTGTGAAGAGATATTGCCCAAGAAAAATAGTATCACCCTTCTTGACCGTCTGCCGTTCGTAGAAAAGAGAGAACGGGTTCAATTTATTGAATGTAATGATTTATCTACCTAAAGTCAGCATCAACCCAGTAACTACTGCCTATAAGAAAATAACATAGTAGCCATTGTATTTCCACTATGTTTATCACAAGAGAATGCATCCAAAATCATTAAAGATACAAAGAGTGAAAAAGAAAAGAGCATAACAAACTATTAGGTTAAGGGAGTATATATTCTGAAAGGAAAGGAGTAAAACCAGATCTTGCTTTTCAGCTGAAAAGAGTGAAAAATCAAGGGAATAAACTTAAAATCAATAAATACCTCATATACGAAGCAATAACAATATGAAATCAATGTCTCATTGCACAATTTTATTCCTATCCTTCTTTTTTTTCATTTTACTGAGCACCTATTATTTTCTGTAGTTTAAGCATTTCTAGGTCAAGAAAAACTATATGGCATAAATATGTACGACATACCCCAGCAAGTCCAGAATAACTAATAGGTAAGACTTCTGCTGATGGTTCTATTGTAGTATCTGGGGTGATGGTCACAACGTCATCAGCCTTAAGCTCAATTGGATTAGCAGTCTTGTTGTAAACTTGAAGTTCTGGACCCACTGTGTCTAGCATAACCTGAAAATAATGTAAAACATGCAATGAAGTGTAAATATACTGCAATAAAAAAACCAATTAAATCAAGTGTCGGTTTTCTGTACATGGTGGCGGAGTTTTTAAACTCTACAAGTGGATTTAAGGGACTGCCATATGTTTCACTTCTTTTTTAATTAGTTTTTTTTTTTAATTTACCCTAAAGATGTATGTGTCCCTAGCTAATCCCGCTGATGATGTGTAAAAACTCCATTGACGGCGAATGAGATAATTTTCCTTAAATCAAATAAGACAATATGAGAATTCATCAGCAGTATAGCATGAGGGATATTGCTGATACCGTGGCAAAGTTTTGAAAGCAAAAGAAATCTGGCTTGGAAGCCTGCTCTGATTGTATATTTATTGATTTATTTATCAGATTGACATGAAATGTTTTATAAAAATATACTCCCCTACTCTTGAAAAGAGCAAGAAAAAATGTTAATATGCAACAAGACAATCGAGCATACAAAGAATGCAAAAGGGAAGTAAAAGTTGAAAGCTTCATCATCCAAAATTTTGCGCCTAACAGCATTCTAAAACTAATTTTGTAATGAATTACATACCGCACAAAGCTTCCTTGCACTTTTCACAGCAATTCTTAAATTGTCAATAGTTTGTTGGTGATAGTCACTGTCTAACCCAGAAAAATCAAACCGAGCAACTGTAAACGAAGACTATAATTAGACTCCAAGGACAACAATGAAGATGCGTAGGAAATCATAATGCACAAGTGAAGAAGGCATACACAGATTACCTGACATTCCAGCCTTCAGGCATGCTTCAATTACCTCAACAGATCGTGACTTGGGTCCAAGGGTGCCAATTATTTTTGTCAGTGATGGCACAAAGCTCTGGCATTAATGCAAGAAAAGAGGCATGCTTAAGAAACAACCCAGCTTGAGTTACAGGCAAGTGGCAAAGATTGTAAAACATTTAGGAACGTTTCATCATATGAAGCAGAAACAGCGTTTAGAAGCATACCAATTTAGAAGAAGTTAGAACAGAGGAGAGCCTGACAGGGCCTTCGACCGTCATTTGTCCCCCTTGCATTGTCCACAACTTGAATTCAGACAGACAGAGAAGTGAGTAGTTAGTTAAGAGATAGTATTTGGCGGGCAAAAGGATAGGTTATAAATAGGCAGAGGTAGGTGGCGGACAGGGGTTAGGTGTAGTAGCTAAAGGCCTGAGATACGAAATGAAAATCAGATACCAAACCCATCCTTCCGGTCCGCGTTCAACTCTATAATCAAACTGTTAATTAGTAACTTATATTTTGTACTCTTTTTTGTGTAATTACATGTATTTACATCTATTTTACTATCTCATATTAATTTTGCTGAAGTTAGAAGTGGTAAATTGTAAAGTTATCCCAACAATAGTTACTTCAAAATTCGAATTATATCCAAATGTTTGGAAAAAAAATCTACTTTCACTTCTTCCAATCACTTGTTGGTAACTTAAGGATCGTTTGAAATCATTTCTTGTGTTTCAATTTTCTGTTTTCTGTTTCTGAATTTTTGTTTTGTTTTTAAATTTTGCAAACAGAAAACATGTTTGATTAGTATTGTTACCTATTGAAAACAAATATTCTGATTCAGATATAATAATTCAATTTACAAAATAAAATTTTAAAAAATTAAATAAAAATATTAATATATTTATTAAATAATATTACATACATAATATTAAATAATATTATTTATACTATTTAATATGAATATTAAATAATAATATGAATTAATAATTATAAATTATATTAAATAATATTATTTAATTTAATTGTAATAATATTAAATTATCAAATAATATATTTAACTAATTAATTTATAATAATATAGTTATTAAAATATATTATATTTAATTTAAATAATATTACTTAACGTTAAGCATTCACTTATTTAATAATATTTGAAAGCACAATAATTCATTCAATGCACGAATTAATTTTATATATTTAAATATGTATGTAAACATATATATATATTTGTAAATTTATACGTTTTACATATAAATTTTATTTATTTAGAAAACATAATAAATTTAAATATTTAAATAATATACATGATATTGATAGTTTGCTTTTCATATTAGTTAATAAAATATTTTTAAATAAATTAAAAATTAAAATTATTTATTTTATAATATAAATAGCTATCAAATAATATATTTTTACTTTTTCAAAAATATAATATTAAAATTATATTTTTTAAATGTTTTTGGATTAGATAGCATTTAAAATTATTTTAAGATAATTTGATTAAAAAGATTGAAAAATTTTAGGAATTAAAGAAATTTTAGGAAAGCGGAAAGATAGAGATGTTGAGTATTTATTATTTGTTTTGACTTATAAATAAGTTAATGGATGCTTATGTGTCATTCAAGAAAAATGACCAAATAAACATCCATGCATGTTACCATATTTGTTATGTATCTTGTAATATATATATATATATGAGAAATGATCCACTTACATAGGTGTAAAACTAAAAAATTTTACACACTTTGTTAACCTTTAGATCAAAATTAAGTAGGAATATAAACGGGTCGAGTACCTGCTAATTCTGGGATACCCTAACCCGAACCCGATTAGAATATATAAAGCCCGAACCCGATTAACTACCCGTTTATTTTGATTTGCGTTACCTTAACCCTAACCCTATAAAATAAAAAATACTCGTTTAACTACCTGAACCCGTTAAATATCCGTTTATTAAGTCAAAGTATGACTTTCAAATTTAAATTTAAAATCAATTTTGGAATAATTTATTTAAAAAAATTAAGTTAATAAATTTAATTTAACTAATAAATATAAATTAAAGTTAAAAGTCATAATTATGATATTTGATGAATTAATTTAATTAAATACAATATTAATAATAAATAATTTATACATAAAAAATATAAATATCATATTAATTAATTATTATTTCTAATCATGTTCGGATAGCGGGTACACTAAGGTAACTACTCGAACCCTACCCTAACTCGTGACGGATAATAATTTTACTATCCGAATCTGATTATATACTACCATAATCTTACTTAATCGAGACAAATAGTATCGGGTACCTATTTATAGGATACCTATTGTCATCTCTAAAATTAAGAGACAGCTTAGATTAAAACCCACTCTTTTAGAACTTCCGTTTATTCTTTCACGTTTTCTTTCTACCGTTTCTGTTTCCCTCTCACGTTGCCTTCTCTGTTTCTGATTGTCTCTTCCTCTCTCACACTGCCCTCTCTCTATCTGATCGTCTCTCTCTCCCTCGCTCACACTGTCCTCTCTATATATGATCGTCTCTCTTTGTATCTGATCAAAAACATCAGTGTCCTGGTATGGATGATAAAATCTGCAATTAGTTTATGGTATCTCTTGGTTACTTAAATCAGCAAACTTGTTCAACCCAAGCTTGTACGAGCTGTTCTTGGGGTTTTGTTCATTAATGAATCTCAAGTTATCCTTAAAGATCTCGAATCTCGCCTTTGCCTCTCCGACGCCGTTGTATGCTTTGCCATGTTTCAGGACCCAAGATTTGTACAAGCTCGTTCTATAATTGAAGAAACAAATTAGACACCAACGCTTTATTCGAATGTGTACAATCGAAGCCTTCACTTTCAATTTGAATCAATTTCCCAAACTAATTGAATAAGGGAATATGTCTGATGATCTTCTGTAGAAGTTAGGGCGAGTGGCTCTAGTGCTTGTTGGTATCTACACTCAAGAAAACAATCAGGAAAAGCTAGAATCAAAATGTACAAGCAAACCTATTAAATTTTTGCTTTTGCGTCTGCTAACGTTTTTTTTTAGTAGTACATTTTCATTAGAAGTTACAATCACAATCAGCATATTACATTCTATAAACAAGTAACTATGAAAATCACATTATTCAAATTAGGTAAACTAGTAAATAACAATAACAAACTAAACAAACTAGTAAATAACTAGACTAACTCAAACTCACACTTGGTGAGACTCGAAAATGAAATCTCAAAATCTCAAGACCTCTTTCTTGCCATTAAACCAAGGTCTCATTGACACGTTTTTAATTTATTTTAATGACAAGTGAATAGCATATTAACTATCATTAGACAATAATACATGTAACAAGCTTGTATGTCAATTTTTTTTTTTACTAGAATCCTATGTAGATAATCTATTTTTTTAACATATATTATAAGCTATACAACAATTACCAAATGAAGCTCACATAAATAATTAAATATGTATTAATCAGTTACCAAATTAATAACTTGTATTAAATGTTAAATAGTTGGCTGAGTTTATGTGAAGATCGAGAATTTTCTAAATAAATAAAGGTATTCGGAAAATTTAATTTGGACAAATTGAAATCCAAATTAAATAAGAATGAAAGTGGAGAAAATAAATTTGGATATCAAGAAATCCAAAAAAAAACGTAATAAGAAATAAAATATGTATTTTGAGAGATTTATATAATGATATTATGTAAACATACTTTTGATAAATATGTATATATTCATATATGGAATATATGTATATATCATATGTTAAAATATCATTTTATATCATTGAATATATATATATATGTAAATTTTTATACATTTATGTATATATGTGATATATATATGAAATATATATATACAGTATTTTAAAATATATATATAAATGGTTTATATGAAATATATACTTATATATATATATATATATATATATATAAATATATATATGAAGTATATGTATAGTATTTTAAATTTTAAAGTGTATAGATTTATACATATATATATAATTGATACAAACTTTATATATGCATATCTATATGTATTTAATTATATGGTATAGTTATATATATATATATATATATATATATATATATAAATATAAAAGATAAAGATTATAGATATTATAATTATAAATATATTTTATAATTATAAAAAAAAAAACTGAAAGGAGGGAATCGGGGGTTTAAACCGATCCCCCCTTTTCTTTGTTTCCTTTGTGTAACACAGAGGAGTAGGAAAGAAGAGAAAAGCCGGTTGACGCCGGCGATGCCAAGGGAAGAGAGATCGGGAAAGGAAAACGCCGCCGGTAAGAGAGGAAAAAGCCGACGACGGTGAAGGCAGTGAAGGAGAGGAGAAAAACGAAACAGAAGCGAAGCGAAACGAGAAGATGCCGGCGAAGCTGAAGAGAAAAAGAAAAGAGGGAAGTGGCGGTGCCGGCCGGTCTAGGCACCGCCACCCCAACCTCGAGCTCGGCGGAGTTGAGGGGAAGCAAAGGACTGCCACCGACGAGGCAAGGGCCGGCGGAGAAAGGAAGAAACAGAGAGGGAAGAAGCCGCCGCTGCCACCTCCAGATCCGGTGTCGTCACCGCCGGTGGGGAGGAAAGGAGACCAGATTCGGCTTCAGCACCACCTCGGCTACCTGTGGGAGGCCTGAACCGGCGGAGAGGGTGGCCGCCGGTGGCCGAACCGGTCGAACCGGCCAGAACCGGCCTGAACCGGTCCGAACCGGTTCAGGCCAGGAAAAAAAAAAACAGAAACAGAAAAGAAAAGAAAAAGGAAAAGAAAAGAAAGAAGAAAAGAAAAGAAAAGAAAAGGAGAAAGAAAAGAAGGAAGAAGAAGAAGAAGGAAAGGAAAAAGAAAGAGAAGAAAAGGAAAAGAAATTGGTAAGGAAGAAACAATAAATTGATTTATATTTATTGAATAAGTTTATTTATATGTATTTATGCAAGTGCAATTGGTGTTGTTGAAATTGTAGCGGAGGTGACAAAGATGTGATTTGGTGTCCGACGACGCTAGGAGCTCGTCAAGGCGCTAAGCTTCAACACCAAGTAAGATACTTTTATAAAGCATTAGTAGCTTTATATTGTATGTGGGAATTTTGATTTTTATATATGATGCATTCAATTAAATTGAATTGCTAAAAAATGCTAAGAGGACCCACAACTGATGGTGGGGGTCTTAGTAAGAGGTAAAAATTGGTGAGAATCAACGGCTGCAAGTTTAAATTGTATTTCCTTGCAAGAGGTTTAGAGGAAATTAAACCGTTATGCTGCCGAAATTTCCACGAAAATGTTTAAGGAAAAATATTAATTTCTCATCTAAATGGAATTTTGAAAGAATTATCGAAGATAAGCTTGAAAGGATATTACTGTGTCAAAAAAAAATGGATTTTTAAATAGTTGAGAAGGTTAATGGATGAGCACAATAATGTGAGAAATTTTGTTGTGAATCTTATAGAGTTGATGATTCGAGTTATTTTAATATTATAAGTTGACTATCGAGCAGAAATTGAGGTGGAATATCGATAATTGGAGTGTTGATGGAAGTAACGATGATTATACGATATTACCTTGAAGAGGAGATCATAGTTGAAAATTGATGGTTAAATGATTGGATTGTGAAGCTCTTAACGGAGTAGTGATTTCCAGAATTTACCGAGTTCGGGTTCTTGATTTTTGAAATAATTCCGAACGTGATAATATGGACAAATTCGAGAGATCGAAATGGAGATTGAATTGCGATACAATCCGATCAATTATGGATTCAAAGAAATGAGTGATAAATATGTGAAAAGATGATTGTGCTTATAACCTTAGAATAGATCTTGAATAATAAGATCGACAATTGCATAAGTTTGGATAAAACCATAAAGGCCACATGAAAATTGATTTGAGGATTTAGATACGATTTTGTGATAGTAAATGAAATTGAACCTCAAATCGGAAATGATGAACATGTATCAATAGATCAAATCATAAATGGATTTGATAAGTGACTATCGATTTTGTGATTCTGTTATCCTCGATGTCGATTTTGGAACAGATTTTGAATGATGACATTATTATTTGCATAATTTCGGTAACTTGATGACTATTTAGAAAATGATGTTTAAATGCTTATAGAAACTTAAAGGATTCATACAAATGAAGCGATCCTAATATTGATGATGAAGTGTATAAATGATTATAATAGTCAATGACGATCAAGAAAGGGTATTGAATACCGAATGGTCTGAATACCAAGTGATTCGATTTCCAAATGAATTGAGTACTGAGCAAATTGAATACTGAATTAGATGAATAGTGAATGAATTGTATAGTGATTTATTGGTTGACAGAAAGAAAGTCTTGAAATCGAATAATTGATGGTGATAAAGTTAAATGAATCGCTTTAGCGTATTTGATGGAAACATTACCGAAGTTGCATACTGAAATGTTTTACAGCATCGCATTTAAGCATGCCTTCTTGCAACTTGAAACATTTTAATAATGTTTATATGAATACTGAAAAGTATTGATTTGTTTTGAAATGAAAGTATATGGTAAATATATATATATATATATATATATTTTGATATATGAAGTTTCATACAGAATTTTACCATATGCCTTACATGATATTGAAAAGAAAGCTATAGATTTAAATGTTTTATGAGACTGTAGGCACCCTAAAAGAATTAAATTCAATAAAGCATAGTGGAAACCGCCTAATTGGAGCTTTGCTCATTAGGCAGATAGATATGCTTGTCCGACAATAGTCGTGGACAGGTCTCAGTCACGCCTGATCAGTGGGGCTGAGAGAGATGAGGTCTATGGCCATAGATAGCGCCCTAGTTGGTTTCCAGGGGACGATATGATTTTCACTGCTAGCTACAGTGATTTAAGTCTTTATTGATAGAGAGATGATAGAGATCTAGCCTAGTCTCTAACAAATATGATATGAAGTCTAGAGTATGATTTTTATTGATATGAACTCTAGACTTGACATGATTATACTGTACATGAAACAGATTTGAAATGAAATATGTTTTGAAACAGTACATGTTTTAAACATGTTTTAAAAGTCCATAAGATATGAATTCGACACTATATGATTTGTATGTGATTTTGTGTCGAACATGGCATGATATGCGGTCTAGAGTATAGTTTGATTTGATATGAACTCTAGACCTGATATGATTTACAGTAAATGATTTAAAAGTATATGATAAATGATTTCGACACTTACATGATTTATATACGATTTTGTGTCGAATTTGAAACGACATGCGGTTTAGAGTATAGATTGATTTGATATGAACTCTAAACCTGATATGATTTATAGTATATGAAAAATGTTTTAAAACCGCACATGTTTTAGACATGCTCCGAAAACGAATACATGAATTGAAATTGAATATGTTTATATTATGCCTTAAAGGCAAACTTTTGAAAATGCATATGTTGAGCATGTCCTAAAGTATATATGATATGATTTGAAATGATCGTAGTTATACAGAAAAATTACATGAATTGCATATTAAATCCTAATATGACGATATGCTTAGTATATGAGAATTCCATGAGGAATATCATGACTCGGTGGTAACGATATTTCATCTATATGAGGTTATGATATGTTATGAAACACGAATATAGAAATACACGAAGAGAATTACGACTGGGTACCACCGTGATTATGATCCACAATACGAGAATTGATAAGAGATGATATGAGAATTGATAAGAGATGATAGAATACAGAAATATGATTATGAAATGAAAAGTGATAATGAGATGTATCGATGAGAAAGGATTAACTGTAATTGCATCCTTGTAAGTACTAAGCATTGCAGTTTAAGACAGTTTAATCCTACTCTTGTATTTATATTAGTATCTTACTGAGCCGTGGTTTTGCTCACCCCACTAAATTTCATCTCTTTCAGATTATTGAAGTTAACGTTTGCCATGTGAGCTGCTCAGTGGGCATCGGAGACGGTGTATGAACTTGGTACTAGTTTTCTGAGTTATATGTTCTTTATAAAATACTTGTTTACATGTAAGACTTAAATTGATGCACAGTACATATTCTGTTTAACAAGTCGGGATGTAACTAAGAACCGTTTCCGTGTTTGTTTAATATTTAAATGGAATGTCTATAAGTCACCTAGGTAGTATAGTAACTACACTGACACCGAATACAAACCTTAAAATGAAAAAGAAAAAAATTTAGTCCATAAATTTGTAGACTAAGAAAAGTATAAGAATCGAGTGAAAGTCGCGGTCTTCGGGTCGTGACAGTTTATTCATATAAAATTTGACTAATTAAATGGAAAAAAACTATTTTCTAAATTAAATAGAGAATATATTTATTTCCATTTACATATTTATCTGATATTGCTGCAGTATGATACCATTTTTTAGCTCTTGCATAAGAGGTTTGGTTGTCTTTTGTTCAATATAAAAAGCAAGGTGTTGCTTACTACAATTCATTGATTAATTACTTCATTCTTAAAATTATTTATATAACTTTCATTAATATTTGTAGTTTTATATTAACTAAATAATCTTTATGAATGTAATGTGTTTGATCTCTCGAGGTTGCAGGAAAATTCTACTTCGAGATCAAAAGAAGCTTAAATTTAAGGTTAGAAGTTTTTTTGTTATTATAATAAAAATTTGAAATTATTTTTATACTAAACAAAATATGAGAGAGAACTAATGCTCTTGATGCTATAAGAAACACAACTGCTACTATTGAAAATGTTCAATTTGTATTTCTCTTAAGAATCAGGCTTGCTTTTTCTCTTTTTATTTGATTTATGGAATCTCTTGGTTTGGCATAACAAGTTCAAATGCAGGCTTTAGTGTTTTAGTTGGACTAATTGACATTAAGATGGAGAAAATTTCAATTTCTTCAAATCAAAGACATTAAAGTTTCTTTATATACTATTTTCATTCAATATGTGAGTTTGATTTAATTGTTACAAATTTTACATAATTATATCTAATATATAATTTTTTTATGGATAATTATTCCATACGCTATCGGTAGAATATTTTTATTCCACAAGTGGTGTTATGATAATGACACGTGTCCGATTTTATTTATTTTCTATTTTTTAATATTTTTATAGGACACGTGTCACGATCTAACACTGCTTGTGGAATAAAAATATTCCACTGACAGTGTATGGAATGATTATCCTTTTTTATATTATTGTATTGTAATATACAAATTACAAATAAAAAATATTAAACATATAAATATTGTCTTTTTTATAAACATAATAATTTATAAGGTAAATTTCATCTAAGTCTTTGAAGTTTCCACCTAATTGAACTCTAGTTCATTAGTATAAAAAATGGACATTTCGTTTCAAACTTTTCTCTTTCGTGGGACAAATAAGTCCCTCCATTAGTCAATCATTAAGTCAATTGTTAAAAACTTAAATTTGAGACTATTTTGCCCATGAATCATTTGAAATACTTTAAATACTCAATCCAATAAAAATGGGGAAAAATGATGAAAAGCTATTGGACTTTGAAAAGTTTGTTTTCTTTTTTTACTTCTAATTTATTTTTTGTTTATTTATTTAAAATTATTTTTTGTTTATTTATTTTTACATTTAATTTATTTTTTATTTATTTACCTCTAATAAAATTTAAATAATTTAATTTAAAATAACATAACATAAAATGATTTATATTTAAAATTATTCAAATCAAAATATTTGAAAATTTTGAAATATTGATTGAAATTATTAAAATTTTAAATTAATTATAATTTTATTTTTAATATTTAATAAGATTAATCAAATACATTTGAGAACAAAATTATGGATTGAACAATGTTCATTAAAAATAATGAAATAAGAGTGAAAAAAATAAAGAATCATGCAAGATAGAGGAAAAATAAAAGAATGAAGAATTATTTATAATGAAAGGTTTAGGGTTGGATAACTTTGTAATTGCTCACATCCCATTAACTTTTGTTAATGATGCTAAGTTATTCGGGTTGGAGTGTCCATTTTTACTATTAATGAATTAAAGTTTAATTAGATTCAAACCTCAAGACTTAGATGGAATTTTTAGTAATTTAAATTATAAAGTTTCAAAAAATATATATTATCAATGAATTTATTTTTTATTTAATTTATTTTTGTGAATCACACAGGTTTAAACTAATTCCATTCCATACTAAAATATATAGACTTGAATACCTAGTTTTAATTATTGGATAGAAAATTTAAAACTTTAGGATAATTTCGATTAGAATATATAGATAATTTTTTTAATTTAAAAAAACATAATAAGTGACAAAAAATAAAATTTTGAAATAAATTTTATTTGATTTAAATGAAAATAAAATAGTTGAAATCTATTTTTTAAAAAAATTAAAAAATTATTATTTTTATTTTAAAAATATTATATATATATATATATAAAATTATCCTTAAATTATTCGCGTAGATATTTTACTTGTAAATGTAGCCAAATGCCCAAAAGTTTTGGCCTGTATTTATATAAGATAAAAAAAAGATATGGGCTACCAAGCGTTAAGTCCCTTGGACGAAGCCCTAAGTTTTATTTGTATATATATTTTTCTTGTGTTAACAGTCTGAAAACCCAAGCAAACGCACGAGCAAAGCACCCTAGTTTTCTCTTCAAAGCTTCAGCCGTCCTTACCCTTTTTTTTCATCTCTCTTCCAAAGCAACCCTTGATTTTGTTCTCTGATTCTATCCTTGCGTTCGCATAAAAGAAGAAAGCATCCAGGTCAGTGTTTTCAGTTTTCTGTGCTAACCATCTCTGTTCGCTGCTCTGGTATGCGGCCAATTTCGCTAGGGTTGTTTTTTTCTATTTTCTTTTTTAAAAAAAATCTATTTTCGATCCCTTTATTCTGAAACTTTTCTTTGCTTTCGCAGCAATCATGGCCGACGATGAAGTCAAGGATGAGGTGGCGGAAGTAAGTCTTCCTTCTTTTTCTTCTAGCTAATTTTTTGTTTGGCTGTCTTGTTTGCTGTAATTAATTTGGACGATGAGTTCACAATGGTTCATCTGTTATATTTTTGTACGATTTTCTATTGAAATTGGTTAACTTGTAATGGAATTTCTGCTTTTTTTTTTGTACTTTAATCCACTAAAAGGCGTAAAATCTTATATATTTTTTCCATTCCAAAGTGTAAATTCATGATTTTGTGGCAATTAAACTGGTTATTGAATAATGAAAAAAAATTATGCTTTCTTCGGATACAAGCCTGATCTGTTTTACTCAATTGAATTTGAAATTGTCACATGGCTTTTTCAAATGCTTATTTAATTAACGAATGTCTTCTCTTTAGCTTACGCCATTCGATCCTACCAAAAAGAAGAAGAAGAAGAAGGTTGTGATACAGGACCCTGCTGATGATTCTGTTGACAAGTTAGCCGAGAAAACTGAAGCACTGTCTGGTACTTTTGCCTATTATTCCTACAATTTCCTTAGCTCCGCTTCACTGATGCTTCTCAAAGATACAGTAAAAAGATGAAGTAAAATATAAAATACAATAAATAACAAAAGACTAATGGTAAAACACAAATAGCAAAAGCATCAACGGGAGGGAGCACTGGAAAATGTTTTATAGTCTGCTAGGAGACTCATTTTTATTTCTCTTTACTTGCAGTTTCTGATGGGCTTGACTTTAGCAATCTGAAAAAGAAGAAGAAGAAACAAGTAAGTCTACATGCTTTAAATTAATAGATATGTTTGGCTTCTTCTCGATCAACTAATCTGACATGCTTGCTATGATGTTGTAGGTAGAGACCAGTTCATTAAACGAGGAAAGTGGGGATGCAGGAGACGATTTTGATGGTTAGAATTTTCCTTCACTATATTAGTGGGTGGTAAAGGGAACCTTGGTGCAACAATAAAGTTTGCTCCTTTGTGACCTGGAGGTCACAATGTGAGCAGAAATTGCCTCTCTGTTTATGAAGAGGGAAGGTTGTGTGTATATGACCTTTCTCAGACCTCACAATGTGGAAGTCTTACGCACTTGGTCACCCTTTTTTCTATATATTAATAGGTGGTAATATTGTGAACCAAACACTGGTTTTGCTTGAAATTTGTAATTAACTTTTTTTTACTACTTGTATAGATCATATTGATGGGGATGAAGAAGGTGATGGCATTGTTATGCAACAACGTTATCCTTGGGAAGGAAGTGATCGTGACTATGAATATGATGAGGTATAATCTGTCAGCATGTTGCTGATTGCATGCTTGATCTTGTTAATATGATTGATTGGATATGAAAACTTCTTGTGGTAATGTACCTAAGGGCTGAACTTAATGGAATATTTAGTTTCATGTAAGGTTTTAAGAATTTCTCCATTCACAAAAGTCCATTTTGCGGAATTTTTATCTTTCTCTTAAGATGTGTTTGGATGAGGGATTTCAAGAGGGAAATTCATTTCAATCAAAATATTCGAAAGTTTCAAATTAAATTTTTTTTCTGTTTATCAAAAAAATTTGAAGAATTTCAAAATTTAAGAGGAAATTTGAACATTTCAAATTCTCTCTTAAAAGTCCACATAAAGAAGTGGTTTTTCAAAATTTTCCCAAATCTTTTTGTATTTTTTTATTCATGACCCACTACTAATATAAAACTAGAAAAGAAAGATTATTTTAATTAAATATAATATATATTTTTACTTTTTTATATTATTAATAATATCTACACCATTTTACAAATCTAAATATATCCATATTGCATATTTTTTTATAGTTCTTTTTTTATTTTATCAAATTTTAGTATTCATAAATTCTTTTTTAAAAAATATTTGTCCAAGCAAGACAATTATAATTACTAGCATTTTAAATTGATGAATTTTGAAATACTTTCATTTTGAAATGCTTCATAATTTCAAATTCCCCATCCAATGCACTATAAGGCTACTGATTAAGTGGTTGTGTTTGTGTCTTCATAATTCTGGTTTGTTTGATCTTATTCGGCTTGAAGGGTTATTTGGTGGCTACCAGAGCTCTGAGGGGATTGGATTTTCACTTGTCACAGCTCACTTGAAAATTACTGAGTTTATATGCTATTTCTTCTTTTGTGCCATTGATAAATTGTTTAAATTTCATTTGATTTGATGCATGCAGCTTCTTGGTCGGGTGTTTAACATTCTCCGGGAGAACAACCCTGAGCTTGCTGGAGATAGGCGTAGAACTGTTATGAGGCCTCCACAAGTTCTTCGTGAAGGCACCAAGAAAACTGTATTTGTGAATTTCATGGATCTATGCAAGACGTATGTTACTGTTCTTTTTCCTATACTCTGTACTCTATATAAGGTGTTTGTGCTTTTTGCGATGTCTGAGGATATCTCTTTTAAAGGGATTTTTTTGTTATTCACTCTATAAAAATATACTGCTTGCATGTGGATAATGCTGCCTGCATATTTGTTGACTTGGTATATTGTCTCCTGATGCGCTCATTCCAACAATCTTATGTGTTAGTCAGATTTGAGCCTTATAGTTGAGTTTACCATTTAATGGTGTTCTATTTGCAAAGTTGGTTGACTAAGTTGCATGAAAAAAAATCACATCCTTTTTAACAACTTCTTGGCTGGGAAAATCTTTAGGATGCATCGACAACCAGATCATGTAATGGCCTTCTTGCTTGCTGAGTTGGGGACAAGTGGATCACTTGATGGGCAGCAAAGGTTGGTTGTGAAGGGCAGGTTTGCTCCTAAAAATTTTGAAGGGATCCTTAGGCGATACATCAGTAAGTCCTTTTTCCTGTCATGTTAACTTATATTGAGATCATTGCAAAAGTAAACTTGAAGCTGGGACTATTTTGATTGACTTCCTTCGTAAAAATTTGGTTTTTTCCTCTCAGATGAGTATGTTATTTGCATTGGATGCAAAAGTCCAGATACAATTCTCTCAAAGGAGAATCGTCTTTTCTTTCTCAGATGTGAGAAGGTAACAATTTTCACATTCTTCTCCAATCCCTTTCATCCTTCTCAGATTAGTATGCTATTATTTGCCTTGGGTACTGATGTATATATAGAATTCTTTTTTTCTCATTATAATATTACCTCTGGTTCTTAAAATTTTTTATTATTAGGCGTTCATGCTTAGTTAGTAGGGTGAACCAATCCAACTGCATCTTCTCACTGTGTTAAACATTCATGATAGTCTGTTTGTATCTTTGGTTTGAGTGATGTATTTACCATCGAGTCTGTGCTTTTAGAAGGCCTATGATGATTAAGAATTGCCTACATTGTCAGATCTTCACTCTGATAACGATAAAAGTAACAAATCTGAGGCCTAGAATTGCTAGTCATCATAAAACTGATTTGTGATGGTGGATATTATTAGATAAATATTACGTTTGTTTTCAAGTGCATTGATTTGATGACCACTCTTATGCAGTAAGGAACCAGCTTGGTCTTTTCTATATTCCAACTTTTAGGCTTGTGAACATTTTAATATATATATATATATATATACACACACACACACACACATATATATTTGAGTTTCTAGCAGTTGCATTACTACAAGTCTTTCTACTATGGAGGTTGATGTTCTGTGAACTGCGTTGTCTGTCTTGTAAGAGAAATGAATTTGTTCTGAAGCCTCTTTGAATGTCTTGTGCTTTTGAATAGTGTTTACTGGTGGGCTGATTGGCATAGGATGAATTTGTTTATAAGAAAATTTTTAATGAGTTTTCTAATATTTCTCTGCTTCTGCTTTCTCCGAAGGAGGCTTATTATGTTCTGACAACTGCCGACATTGCCATATATATATATATATATATATATATATATATATATTTGTGAATGAGAAAATGTCAGTTCTGAAGCCTCCTTCTAGACTTACTATTGTTGGTTAGAATTGTAATTGTAAGGGAGTTTATTCAAATTAAGTTGTCTTAACTTTTTTTTCTTTTTTTTTTGTTGTCCTCTACCTGCTGTTTCACTAAACTTCTAATGTCATTCTTGCAGTGTGGATCTGGAAGATCAGTTGCTCCAATTAAAGCTGGTTTTGTTGCTCGTGTCGGGCGCAGAAATTCTGGCACTTAGGCTTTTGGAGTTGGTGAAAATGATATCCCGACATGAGAAATTTATGAAGTTGAGTTTAAGTTGTATTTATATTATACCATTAATTATGGTAATTTCTTATGCGGGTAATACAATACAATAGCCAAAAGGGTGATGGTGACTGGATGTGTCGAGACTTGCATTTTGGTCTAAGTTATAAAGTTGTGTTTGTCGTTCAATGGAGAATATTTGTTTGTTTGGTTGATTGCTTTAGTTTGCTTGCTTCTGTGAGAAAGTGGTTTGAGCTCTCCATCACTAACCTCTGCCTCTTAACGAGCATTTTGAGTTGTGCACATTTGAATGAACAAACATTAAACACTTTTATTTTTTCTACTACAAGGTGTCTCATAATTAGACATTGTATACAAGTTTAGTATTTGTTTGCGTGTCGTGATAAATGCTGTTTTAAAAAAATTTTCTTAATAAAAATTCAGATACAAATTTTTTTTCGTTATGAATCGCTTTACTTTAAAACCTGAGCAAAAATTTAAACTATCAAGTAAACCCCTTTTTTTTTTTGGATAAATCAAGTAAACCCTTTAAATTAAAGCAAACGCTGCAAAATTTTACACTATAGAGTAAACCTTTTAAATTAAAACGCTACTTCTAGTCGGTGCTTGCCCAACACAATAAAATCCTTCGGGCAGCCCAGGTTTCTCTCTGCTCAGGTTTTTAAATACTACCGAGTGAAACCCAGCGCTCGGTTGTTCTTTTACGCCATCCTTTGTGCAACATTAAATTGGACGTTTCAGCTGATCAAAAGCAAACCTAATTTCTTCCTTATTCCTAATCAGCCTACAGACAGTCGGACATGAAACAATGATAATAACGGTTACCTTCTTTCTCAGAAGTAGTCAACTCCTCTCACACACTTGCATACTCACATGTCATTTACCTCCAAAATAAACAAAAGAATCAATGTGATGAAATTTTAAAATAAAAAGATCCACTTCACCATGAACCATGGTCTGTAAAGAAGATTACAACTGCATGTTATCAAAAGCAATGCAAAGCAAAGCAAAGGAGGCAAATTCATCCTTTACCTGCCTATTTGAATTGCTCACAAGACAATGTGATACTACAAAAGGCAAAGATACCATTTCAATTTCAATTTTAATTGATGTTACAACCTCCATTGCATTTGCTTACAAATTACAGAAGTATATAAACAATTTCTACCTTTCTCCCATTCAATAACGACACATATGTTGAGCTCAATATTTTCATTCTTCCACCTGCAAGATCATTCATAATTGTTCAACGTTTCATTCAATAATGGCACCAATGATGCTATCTGTAATGGATGTTATCAAATGGCTAGATCAGTCTTACAAATCAATAAGATTCTTGCAGCCCTATCGCCATGTATTTCTTATTTCAGGAAGGAAAATCAGAGTTTTTCTTCTTTTTTTCAGTATGAAGAATTCATGTGAGGGTGAATGTCTTATTTTATTTCCTAGGTACGATTTCCCACGAACCCCGAGGTGAGATAGCCCAGGTTGTATAGATTCTCCTCGGACAATCCAAACAACCATCTTTGAATCCCTATTTCCCCCTAAAGCTTAAACCCATATGTCTAACACGTTATTCCCTTACTTGTGCAACCAAGATTCGAACCGAGCTTCTTAAACTATTATCCACCACCAAAATAAAAACTAATTCCCAATAAATATTGTATTGACCCCAAAAAACAGACCTACTAATCTACGTTCTAGCCCTTGGTATTTAGTTACAGGAGTAATAAAACACGAGAACAAAACTAAAACCAAATGGCATCCTGGGTCAAAAGGGTACAAGCATTTCATTCTTAATTGCACCATTATTGGCCATATTTTCACTTCAGCTGAATCCATGACATTTGGCATAAGCATGCAACCATATCCAAAGCCCCCAGCCACTGATAGGAAACTATTTAGGGTGAGCTAGAATTAAATAGGAGAATATATATATATATATATATATATAGGAAATTCAAGTTGATTATGCCCAGCAAACGAAGGAACACAGTGAAGCTACCTTTTTCTCTGACCCGATATTTCTCTGGGTGATTGCAGGGAAGTCACCCTTCACATCTTTCTAGTGGCTTTTTTAACTCGGGATGGGGACACTCCTATAACAGTGTTATAGTATTGTTACTACACACATTCAATAAACTGAAAAGAGCAGAGTTACGAAGCTAAAATTACCTTTCCTATCAACTCTCAGTGATTGAATTTCAGTCTCCCCTTCTTCCTGTTCAGTCACTTCACTGGAAGATCCAGAAGATCCCTCTGACTCAACAAGTTTTGATGTTGGTTCATCATGCAAAGACTCAGTTTCCCCTTCCATGGACATATTAATGACTTCACCATCACTAACACCTAAAAGATACAAAGCATCAGATACCATCTTCACTACTTTAAATGTGATTTAAAAAATCTGAAGTAGACATGAAATTATTTTCTTAAAAGGGAGCAGCTTAACTGAGTGAATAAAATCTTAATTAAAGCAACAAATGTTCTTAGAGACACATTGGATAACATAACATGGAGTGGAAATAAGATATTACTGTCTATCTAACATATTGACACACTTGTTTATGTTTGTAATGTATCACATGGTAGCATGATATCATAATTATAAAATTGTCAAATATTGTTTCACCGACTCTATAAAAGAGAGAAGAGCCATATACTAGTCTTTCTTTTATCCGTAGAAAGTTTTGGTCCTGTGGTGCTAGAGTGCATGAGCCATAGGAGAAAACACTAAAAATGGGAAGAGATTTTCATAACTGCTTTTACTAACCAATTTTCAGTAGTTAAGTAGTGGAGTTGCCTAGAATAACAGCTCCCTTGCTAGGTCTTTCTATAAAATGCCAAAAGAGAAATGCAGAATGCTACTTGGCACATAAATAAAGTTAGACCAGTCACAATCTGATTTCTGAAACATCATATAAATTGTATGATTAAAGCCTGTCCTAAAATTTTGCAAATTAATATATTAACCAAATAGCCAGTGCCTTTGAATCCTTAATGAAGATGTTGAGATAATATTTGCTTACTAGACTACATGATGTATCTAAAAAAAATTGCATTGCAGCAGACCAACTCCTGACATTTTGTTTATATTTTCTTTTATTCCTCAATACGAAGGTTCCGAACAATTTTTGCAATGAAATTAGGTATACAGTAAGTCATGAACCAACCTTCCGAGATGTCAGATTCAGCACTTGCTTCTCCTTCATTTCCAGCCGTAACTAAACCTTCTTTGTTGCCAACCTTCTGTTGATGTATTTCTGCATTTCTTGCTGTAACCTCTTGCTCCTTCTTTTCCATGTGGAACTTATTAAGTTTCTCCTCAAACTCCTCAATGCATGCTTTCAGTTCTGGTTTAGCAAACTTCTTACCCTGTTTCCAACCAATGAGAAGAGAAAATGTGTCATCTGAGTTTAAACAAAAGGCCAGAAAAACTCTAAAAAAAAGGGTACCTTGTTAATTATGTTTCTAAAATGATCCATCACAGAATCCTCAGATAGGGCATGTTCATAAGTCTTGAATGACTCTACAAGCTTTCTCACTCCTTTTTCAGTGAATGACAACTGAGAAAGACAGTAAGAAATTTTCTCCAATTGCAAAACGTCTGCAGCAAAGATGAACCATTTTGTAAGCAAAATCTAGCTTCTACATTCACAATAAAAGAAAGTATCAATTATCTATTGTTTGTTAGCAATATTAAGTAAAGTAGTAACAAAGAGAAGAGAGGCAGATAAACATGGAGGCAGCAGTTCTCTGGAACCCTGTATACTGTAATTCAAAGAGAAAAAATGTTGTGCATCTGAGATCCTGCACTTCCTACCAAAGGCAGCAAAATATGACAGAAACCTATGGCTTTGAAATAATCTATTATTTCAACCAAATAGACAGCCTAAACTGCTACAGCACTTGTGCTTATGCAATTGTTCTCAGCCAGAAAAAATGGAAAAGCATTTTAAAAATTTTGAAAAAAAAACTATAAAAAGAAAGAAAGCAAATGATCTCAAGAAATAACATTCATAAAGTTTGAAGCTTAAACTGAAAGTTATAGTTTCCAACTGTATAAAACATTCATATATAGACACGAGATAAAGAACAAAAATTTACCACTCTACTTAGGGTGATGGATCAAATTTATCACCATCTTTGAAAGGGTGCAATTTTTACACTTTACTTTTAATTTAGTTGAAAAAAAAGTCAAAATTTGAATGTAAATTGGAATAGTCCGTAAAGAATGAACGAAATATTCTACAGAAAGTTTCCTATCATTACTTTTTGACAACTTTTAACCAAATTTCAGGAACACAGCAACTGAAATATTCAATAAAGGATATTATATCATCTTCGATGAATAAATATAAAGAGAATTTATAGAAATCAAAGATTGCATGCCTGTGACTCCAATAAACCTATTGCAAAGCTTTTCAACGAGTGATTCCATTTGTTTGTCCTGAAAAATATTATAGATATTAAGTTTAAGAGATTTTAAAGAACAGAAATCTCAGTTTCAACTCAACAATGCATACCCTCTTGATAGAACCAATTAAGAACTGCATGATGTTGCAGAAAGACTCTTTCTGCGGATCTTGGGTGGATAATTTTCCAAGGATATCTGGGAGTAAATTATATATCGGATTGCTTCCTGCCAAAACAATTGGAAAGAAAATTGCTAAATACTTATTTGAGTCGAGGAAATATATGTTAGTCATTTCTACAGTTGTACTAGTTGAATATCATAATGCACCTTTCTTTGACAACTCATTAAAAAAGAGTTTAGCCAGATTAGAGATCCTCTCATCATTGTCTTCTACTCGTACAGCCATCTCGTTTATGTAACCTTTTACCTGATCCAAACATGCCAAGAATCAGAACCCTAAAGCTTTATAATATATTTTTAAAATAAAAAGGAAGAGTTTGCAGCCAATAGTCATGTCAGACCTTCATCATGTCATTTAGTATGAGATGCGAAAGAACCAAAACAGCATTCTTCCTGACTGAAACTGAAGGATCCCTTAACCGAGCATACATGTTCTCTGTCCATGGTTCTAATATATTAGGAAAGCGAACTGCCAAATCTCCAAGAGCAATAGTGCAATTGGAACGAACAATTTCTGATGGTGCATTCTCCACAACAGTGAACAGAAGCTGGAGATTTTCATCACTGGAAATCCATTCAATAAAATATTCAGTCATAAAGTCTCCTTTGGACTCAAAACAGCAGATAACAAACAGAAAGATATATAGATTTAGAGAAAAAGTTACCAAAATTTGGCATCTATAATCATAAATCGACACAAGGCAAGCATTGCAGAGGCTTGTAGTACTGGATACTGGGACACAAAAGTCAAGTCAATTTATTGAACAAGATTTTTAAAACCTAGAAAATAACAAGCATACAAGCAATCTAATACAGATTAAGACAAGTTGCTTCATTGTGTTCCCATTAGAAATTAAAATGGGTTCATTTTTATAATTACTAATGATTGTACAATTCTATTTTATATTTCATCCATATAAAAGAGATTATTCACAAGAAATTTGCAAATATTATGATATTAAATTTTTGAAATCATGCATCATTTTAACGTGATCCCGCGATGGGAAATGACTTCAGTCATAAATTCAAATGGTATAGAAAATAGCCATAATGTCGTGCACATTTGCGTTTTATTGAGAAAGTAGATAATGGAACCCAAAGGAACGTAAGAAAATGAAAGAAATGAAATAGAAAAGGAAAAGCTGCAGCATGCACCTTCTGCATCAAAGAAAAATTTCTGCACAGCTTACTGAGGAAAGGTGCACACTCTCCAATCAAATTCTTTTCACTGGAACTACAAGAAATAATTTCTTTCTCTGCTTTCTCAGCAAGTGTGTCTAGTACTGCATCTTCAGAAGCAGCGAGACCTAGTTCAGCATTGATACTATTATCCTGTAAGGCATCATCAGATATATATGAATTCATAGGTTTCTAAAATCAGATTATAAATTCTATTAAGAAATAAATTATAGGTTAAACTGTGCTCTGTCCCACTAGTGAAGGAATATTCAAAAGCTGATCTTACCTTTTGTGTTTCGCCATTTGCTGTACCTACTGAATCCATTTTTTCTTTTTTACCTTTCTGTTTCTGGATCTTCCGAACACAAGATTCAATGTATACCAGTTGGTTCATGGCAACATGACTTGTGACAAATAAGTATCTGCTAAGCTTTGCTACTTGAACAGTGAAAAGTACAGTGAAGTTACCACCGACAATGTCGTTGTGTAATGCATCTCCTCTGCTACCTTCAAAAACTGAACTAAGAGATTTTTTCACTAGATCAGAAGCTATAGTTTCTGGAGTTGGATGAATTGTATATACTGCAGCTATTGCTTTATCAACAGCAGCATACCAAATGTTATCTGGAAGCCCAAAACCTGTAATTAGGCTTTCCAAAATACCAAATATTCGGCTGCCATTACTAAGTAACAACTTTTTCTTGTCCTCTTCAGACAATCTTTGGATAGCAATGCATGCTGTCCTAGCTAGTAAAGGTTCCACCTTAGCCCAACGACCAAAGCCAATGTCAATAATATCCTGTAAGTGAGAGCCAAGAATTGCAGTGGACGATTTTGCTGCCATGCAAAGGATAGCTAAAGCCCCACAACTTTGCTCGGCAGTGGTTCCATTAACATTAAAGCAAAAGAAATCCCATAGTGCTGATATCTGTAAGACAATGGCACAATGGAAAAAAAGAAACATTGATTTTATTAGAGCAGACTTTATAGCTAATGTGCTATGACATAATTATAACTAAAACTCTTGAAAAGGAGGACACACCATAATTAATCAAAAATATGATTCAGACTCTCTCTACGCTAAATTGTCTTTGGCAATACTTAAACACCACCTTAAACTCAATAACTTCAATCCCTCCCTCTATGGGTAACCACAAAGAAACTTAAGCAATGGAAATCATGAAAAAACATTGTGTGACACCAAATCCATATGTGAGTCTACAAAATAAAACAATGCCTTAAAATCCAGCAGAGAATGATTCCAACACACACGGATCCATTCATTATAAACAATACAGAACTTCAGCTTCATAAATGTCATCATATTCTGGAGACATATAATGCTTGTGCATCTATTTTATTCATGGAAAATGGCAACAAAAAGACTACAATTCCAAGAATGGGACAAAGGGTTGACCCTTCCAGGTTTCCATTAAAAAAAATCAAGGAATGATCTTAATGCAAAATCAACATGAAATTTCCAAAGACATCAAGGAGAACATACCGCAGCACTGGATATATCACCTTTACAAACTAAGGCACCAACAATGAACTCAAGGGCTGCTTGATCCCCTACATTTGAATCTATGGCTAGATTCAAAAGATTTTTAGCAGTCTCTACTGCATTTTTCCTAATATAAATTGTTACAAAAGCGTTCTCTACAGCTTCATATATGGATTTGTCCTGAGAAAATACCTGAAAAATCCACAAATAGATACTATTCGTGTCAAATGTTAATAAAAGAATCATGTTCACAGGATAGCCAAGCTCAAAAGTACAAAAGGTTGAAAAATGTGAATTAGAATAAAACATAGACTTGAAGGCACAACAATAAATGATAGCCTACCAGTGGCAACATCTTACGTAGACAGGCTTCTGCACCATCAATTTGGAATTGTCTACACCTCATCAACAAAAGAATTGTGTTCTCAACATCTGTAGCAGAAGATGAGGCCATCAATTGAAGGAGTGTTGGCATTGTGGCAGATATGCACTCGGAAAATTTCAAACCAGCCTCAAGGGAGGCAACCAAGGCCCTAGTCTGTTCCAAGTTCCCAACATCTGGCAAAGAACTATCCTTACTAGCAATCTCTTGTTCCATTTGGTGTAAACTATCAGTTAAACTCTCAGGCTGGTGGTAGGTCACCTCTTCAGCATTTGCATTGTCAACCTCACCATCACCATTAAACAAATCACTATCAGAGGGTACACCATGCTTCATGCCTTCAGACAACTTATCTGGTTCAAGCTCATTTAGCTTCTTCTTGTACTGCTCCAAAGTTGCTTGAAATGAAGCTATTCGGAGTTGTGGACCAAAAGGATTATGCTGCAACATCATAATTAGTAAATTTAATGCAGATTTTCTAACAATGGCACTCTTGTCTTCCAACCTCCCAGCAGCAACAGCTGCCACCTCATTCCATAAACCAATTGAAACAGAATGCTCCTCACATAGCTCAGCCCAAACTTGAAGAACTCTACTCCTTGTATAAGCCGAAACATCTCTGCAACGCTCAAGCAAAATTTCCAACATGGCTTGCTTGGTTCGAAGACGAACAGATTTAGAACTCACTTCACCTTCAACATCCTTAAATGCTTTTGCGACTAATTTACCCAGAACGCCTACAAGGGCATTCCTTATCTTATAAGATTCACCACCAAAGTGTGGGACCAAAAGTCCAATGTTAGTTGACATTAACTTTGGTAGTCGATCAGCAAGCTCCACTAGGAAGCGCCCAATATTTTCAGCCCCTGCTGTATCCTTCACATAGGATTTGGGGTTGGTCCTCCCAATCTCTCTTATCAGAGAACTTGCAAGTGTTCCATCAGCATACTTCTTCTCAGCGAAAGCAACTGCATCAGCCATGTGGGTAACAACAAAGTCATATTTGTGAATTAGGTGCATGATTGAAGCAGATGATTGCTCTGTGTAGTGGTACTTGGTAGCACAAGCCCCAATGATACGACATAGAGCATCTTTTGTTTCTGAGTCCTTTAGAAGCATGGCTTTCTCAAACATAGAAAACACATTTCTGCAAAAGCAAAATCAGAAGAAGTAAATTTCATGTCAACACAAAAGGCAGTTTATCATAGGTTGTAGGATTAGTTAGACGAGTTCACTTACTTTACAATAAAAGATAGATAATTTTCGTCTGGATCAGCTGATCCAAAGAGCATCGCGAGGTTGATCTCTAGTGAGTTAGCAATCAGGCTAAGCATACGGCCCCTCTGGAACTCCCAATTCCATGAGGTTACCGGTTGCTTCTTACGACTACTCACTGTCTCCTGAACAAAATGAACAACCAAAACTATCAAACATAACACCAACAACGGCAATGATGTAGCAAGGGAGCAAAACGGCAGCAGGGGTCATACCTTTAGATTGTTTCTAGAACCAGCGTTGGACTCCTCGATCAAAACAATGTGGAGGAGAAAGAATGTGTAAATTTTAAAAGCATTACGATATGAAGTGACACGATCATGCATCGGCGTTTCATCATCATCCTGACCTTGAGAAACGCGCCCGAGTGAATCCACATTCGGAAGGAGAACACTGAGATTGGACCGAAGACTTTCTACAAGAATAGATTTGCAAGCTGGGGTGAGGCTGGAAAAACCTCGGACCAACGAGTACACGCGATCGAATACATCCTGCTCCTCGATACAGAAGAGCTCTTTATCAGACAAATCAAAGGATACCCCTGTACGGAAAGAAGAAGCAAAATTTAAAAAATACTATGAAATCATGTATAGATAATAAAATTTACGTTCAGAAAAAGCTGAGTACATTAAACAAAACATTCTACTATATATATATGCTAAGGAAAATGAGAAACTCAAATCGATTTTTCGAAATAAATCAGCAAAAGACAATCTGCTTAATTTGCTGACTCATTTTCTCGATAGCCGGGGCAAAAAGAATTTGTAAGAAAAAGAGATCAAACAAAAAAAAAGGCATTTAAACGGAAGAAACAGAAATCCATCTCCAGTTTCTAGAATTTCCTTTAAGCCGAAGCAGATTATGCAAATTAAAATCATCCATTTCTGCAAAAATCAAACCGATTAAGAAAATTTTTAAAATAGATAACAAATGAACCTTTGACAAATTCTTCGAGTTCGGAAGGACGAAGGGTGGCGACGTCGACAGGGTTTTGAACAGAAAGACGATTGTCTTGGTGTTCTTTGTCTTCTTCATTTTCTAGGGCTCGCAGATTTTGGGGGAAAACAAAGTGAGGCGCCATTTGTTGTAGCAGATCTTGAACTGGAGTGAGAGAGCTTCTCTACTTCTTCGTTTTTGTTACTTTTGGATTTTCATATTCCGGGGGTAAGGTAAGGGCCATCCATGGAATTGAATAATTCAAATCAAACCACACAAAACGAGAGCGGGAACTTTTTTTCCTTTCTCGTCAGATATTTTTAAAACATGTTATGATATCCTTACAGCGCGGCAACGCCTGTGTCGTAATACCGGCACCAACTTATATTATCTTAGGCTTAGTTTAATGTTAATTTAGATAAACGGTAAGATTGAATTGTGCGTGCTGTGTATGTTTATAAGGGATTTTAGGCTTAACAAAATCTCTATGGTTTTGTTAAGTGTTGTGTCTCTTCACTGAACAAAAAAAGCATTTATCGCTTGCATTTGCATGTGATGTGTTTGTTTGTGGATTAAAGCATTTGCTTGCTTGCATACGTGTGTGTTTGCATATGTGTGTGGGTTTACCACCGTCTCACATCGGTTGCATTGTGTGTGGTGTGTGTGTTTATAAGGGATTCCAAGTTTAACAAAATCACCATGGTTCTGTTAAATGTTGCGTCTCGTCACTGAACAAAAAAATCATTTATCGCTTGCATTTGCATGTGATGTATTTGTTTGTGGATTAAAGCATTTGCTTGCTTGCATGCGTGTGTGGGTTTACCACCGTCTCACATCGGTTGCATTGTGTGTGGTGTGTGTGTTTATAATGGATTCCAAGTTTAACAAAATCACCATGGTTCTGTTAAATGTTGTGTCCCGTCACTGAACAAAAAAAATTGAAAAAGAAAAAATGGATATTAAATAAAAATAATTTTAATAAAATATTAAAAAGAGGAGTAAAAAATATATTTTCTTTATGAAAATTTGTCTTTCATCAGAAAATGCGATAGAATTCAAACTTATCTTTAATTAAATGATTTTCATTTTTGTTTTTTATATATCAAAACTTTTTAAGTTTTTCATCAATTTAATAGAGTTTTTAGAAAAAAATGTTTCAACTCATAAGTGTTCAAGAAATTATAATTATTTTTCTCAAAAATGCTTGATTGTTAATTTTTTATAAATTACATATCTTATAAAAGGTTTTTAAAATTTTTCCTAATTTTTCACATTTTTATTTTCATTGATAATTACAATATCCTCTCTATTTTTGACCTTATATAATTTTATTTTTATTTTATCTTTATCTTTATCTTTGTCTTATTATTATTGTAATTATTATTTATTATTATTTTCTAAATTTATTCTTTTTTATTTTTGAAAATAAATGCCAAATATTTAATATTTAAAATTTTCCTTTGAATTTTTCATCAATCTTTCAAAGAAACTTTCCAACTTAAAATTTTCTAGAAATATCAGTTAATTTATAGTTGTTGGTGCTAGAAGCTAAAACAAGAGATAAATGTTAGTAATAAAAATAATTTACGAGAAAGGAAACTGTAAATATTTTATTAATAATACAAAGAGTTGGATTGAGAAGATGATATCTCGTTTTCTTTTAATGATTCATACTTTTGCGAGATGTATCAATCAACGTAGGTGCAACAAGAGCTCAAAACTAATGGTCTCCAAGATACAACAACCCAACTTTTTTTTCGTTGTATTCTTTATAGTTCTACACAACAGTAAAGTAACAACTAACAAACTCAAAGATAAAATACTTTTCTTTTATCCAATAATAAAATTATATGTGAAGTATCATAATGAATCAATACTTTTTTGTTTGAGGATTAGTTTTCTATTTATAAGCTTCAACCAATTGTAACTTATACCAAATATTAATTATAAATTTATAACTATCTGTTTAATACATAAACCAAATGATACAAACAATTGAAGAAAGCAAACGGCTGGAGGGTTTCAGAAAACCATAAACGACTAAACACATTGAATAGCCAACAAGTGAAAAATGACAAAACTACCTAAATGATATGATAGCATTTAAGAACTCATGGGTTGTGATTCAATTGGCAATGCAAGTTGAGTTTGTGGGAAAAATTCTCGGGTTCGACTCCCATTAAACACACATTTGGGGAGGGGTTAAAAACCTTAACTGTGATTAAACTCCTAACAAGATTAGTCTTAAACCGTTAAAACGGATGAAGATACCTGTGATTTATACCAAAAAGATATAATAGCATTTAAGATATGACAATGTTATTATAACCTTAAAGCTTTCAAAGCTCTAGGTATAAGAAATGGTAAAAACAATTTATAGCTCGTTGGGTTCACCCGTTAGAAACTGATGAGCCACAATGCAGTTACTTTTTGAGAAAAATTATTTTTCCAACATTGATTTTAAATTTTTTTTAGCATTTTATTAAAAGGCATATGTCCCTAATAATCAATTCTCTTTTTACAATCTCAATGAAGTTAATCGTATTATCATCTAAACTAAAATCTTAGAAGATAAAAATCCAATATGCAATATTAGACCTTTCAAACAGCCAGCAATTACAATATTTAAAAGGTTATTTTTTTATGAAACTACGTGCATTAACAAAATAAAACCGAACATAGTTAGCCAAAACTCGGCTTACAAAAAAGTCTGCGAAAAGTGATTCCCATTGAGTTAGCAAGCAGCTCATTACAAATATTAATAGGAGGAAGATCAAACAAAACAAAGGTCTTCCAAATCTATTCCAAGTTTAGCAAGGCCATCAGTGCAGGAGTTGGCTTCTCTAAACACGTGAACCATTTGAGCATTCCCCAGCAGTTGGAGGAGTAATATGCAATCATTAACAAAAACAAAATGAGAATGGAAAGTAGAAACTCCCTTAGAAACATACCTTATTTGTGAGTAAATGGGAATTTGCATGATTTCTGTTGGTACCTTTTTGCCCTAGAGTTGGGTTTCCGGCACATAGTATTGGAAGGGGATGCTTTGGCAATAATTCAAAAGTTGAATGCGCCAGGAATGGATTGTTCTACTATTGCTGCTATTATTTCTGACATCAAGGCATTGTCTAGTCTTTTTTTATCTAGTATCTACCATCATGTTAAAAGGGATGGTAATGCAGTTGCAGATACTCTGGCTCATTATGGGCTTTCTGTGATGAGACAAGGTATTGGACGTAGAAGACTATCCTAGTATGTCAAATAACGCAATTGCTATTGATGTACAGCTGTGTGGATTGACAAACTGTTATTCTGTTGTTGAGCTGCTTTAGTATGTACCTTTACTCTAGATAGTTGCTGTGATATATGTAGTTGCCGAAACCCAAAATCTTGACTTTTCTTCGTATTAAAAGCAATCAGATGGAGAATTGGAAATAGAATGGCAACGGAGCAATGGTTTTAAAGTAGAATAGGAGGGCAACGTGTGTGTGTGGTTATAAGGATGGATGAGGTGTGAGAGTGGGCGCGTGGCGTGAGTTGACCACCTTGTAACTTGTCTTTGGGGGCAGTTTTTTTCTGGTTAGAAGAAGACTTTGACCTTTCAACGTCATGCATGAGGCATGCAGGAGGAGATATCGGAAGAAAAATAGTGTAAAAACTGCTAAAAAAAATCCAGATTCATTTTGGGTCTCCATTGGCGTGACAAAACCCGATTTTTCGTTAGTACATATCATATGTGTTCGTGTGGCGTAAAAATCTGTTTGCATTATATAAAACATAAAAAATTTGTATCAAAATTTATATGAATATACTTCAATATATTGAGACAAAAATTCTGATGGTAATTAATTAAATTAGTGTATAACAATTAAATAATTTAATTCAAACTCACGTTCGATGAAGCTTGAATTTAGGAATTCAAAATCTTAAGATTTTCTCTTTAATTATAAGCCAAAGCTCCATTGATTTGTTTTTCTGTGTTCCCATTTAAATGATAAATGTTACCATAGCGTGCTGGCCCCGCACGACCTTGGCTTAGTTGAATACGTACCCAACGGGGTTTAATGGAATAATATGGGTCATCCAGTGGTTCAAGATTCATATATTCATATTCATATACGCGTAAATTTTAGTTATTTAAACCCAAAGCTGCAGCAAATTATCATGCTGTATAGCACATAAAAGCCCTGGAGCAGTATTCCAAAGCACCGGAATGAATCCCAATTCTAGGCTCACAATTTTCATTTTTATCTCTGCCCTCCTGCTAATTTTTCATAGCAGCCAGAGAGTCAAGGCCACTGAACCTGTTTCTTCGTCTTCCTCGCACAAACATTCCCCACATGACTTTCCATACAATCTCAGGGTAGTGTCCAAGAGGGATCGAGATACGCTCCCATCTCCGCCGTCTCCAAAAAAAAATCCTTTGAAACATGTATTTGTAGTCCCTTCACCAATTCCATAGTAACGGGCTAAAGCACGGCGATCGTCAGCTCCATGGTTTTAAATTGCGGTCGCGGCCGCGTTTTCGGTCGCGTTGCGTTTGTCGCGGTTGCGGATATAGCGGCGGTAATTGCGGTCATCGCGGTTGTGAATTTTTTTTAATTTCGCACAATTCTATATAAAGTGTAGTAATTATAATTATAATCATGTAAAATCTTATTTTATAGTTTTTAAATTAATTTATGATACTTCAAGTCTATTATTTATGTAAAAAAAAGGTTATTTATAATTTTTTGAATTATAATAAAATTGAACTTTTTAAATTCAATTCACTACAAAAAATGGTGACAAAAGAAAACTCACATACAACAAACATAATATACAAAAATACTACAATGCATAGCTCAGAATATTGCACATTTGGTTACTTAATTCATTAATTCATTTAATTTACTTACTTTAATAAGTAAAAATAATTTAATTGATTATATTTACATTATCAATTAACTTCTAAAAAATTAATCATGTTTGGTTGTATTAAAACTTTAATACTAATTTGCTATTATCAATTAACTTAAACCTAATAAAATATCAATATCAAATAATCAATATTATTTTTTCTTATAATAATAATTAATATCATATATTTAATTACATTACAAATTTTACTAAAAAAATTGCATTAATAATTTAAATTCAACACTACCTAATAATATTTAAAAAATTACCTAATATTAATTCCTAAAATATTAAAATTCTTTGAAAAAAATTAAAACTAAATAATATATTAAAAACCCACAACCCACCCAAAAAAAACCCAATTTCCCGACCCACCCACTCTGCTTCTGCCTCTGCCCATTCAGTTTCATTTTCATCTCTTCACTCACTCTCAATCTCAGTCTCAGTTGCATCCTCACCTCACCGACTCACCCTCACCCACTCAGGCTTCGGTTCCTTTCAGGCCATTCTCCACTTCGCAGCCAAGATCCCCACCTCCTACAACACCCATGGCCTCACTCACCCTCAAATCAAGAAGCTGCAACCGCAAGCCGCCAGCAAGAGCCCAGACCAGATGCTCTCCAATCTCCTCTTGTAATCGACAGATCACAAAAGCCACCACCTGTGTAGCGAACCGGTAGCTTCTCAGGCCACCCATGCCGCGCCGTTGCTCACACCCAGTCCCGACGGCCCGACGCCCAGAACAATACTGAACAGAGACCTTCGGTGTTCGGTCCCTCCTCCCTCTCCCTCACCCGATCACCCCTCACAGATCCCCTTCCCCGATGCCCAATCCAAATCTAGTTGATTTCATCTCTTCCATGATCCAGATCTGTTGTTGAAAAGTAAGTGGTTTCTTGCTTCAAAAATCAAAACTCAAATCAATTATTCTGTTGTGCTGTTGTGTCTTTTGAATCGATGTTGAATTCTTTGTGATTGAGATTGAAATTTTGATTGTGTAAAGCTAAGATTTTGAGTTCTGTTGATTTTGAAATTTTTTTTTTCTGATAGCAGAATGTTGAACGGAATGCGGAGAGTAGCGGCAATAACGGGCCGTTATTGCCGCTATCCTCCGCTACAGCGTTTTATAACGGCAATAGCGGCCGTTACTGTAGTGAGATAAATTCACGTCCGCTATTTCCGCAATAGCGGTGGCGGCCACCACCGCTACCGCGAGATAGCGGCCGCTATTTGAAATAGCGGCCGCTATTTGAAACCCTGGTCAGCTCCTCCACCGCCATCATCAGCTCTCCCACCGCCTCCTCTAACAACATAGCTTGCAAGCTCCTATCGATTGATTCCCTCCATATATAATGTTCACTAGACATATTCATATTTGCATATTTGTCCAATTTCTAAAACAGTACGCACCATGGTATTCTGGTACACAATATATATAGTATATATTGCTGCTATTGCTGCCAATAATAAAGCTTCAAGTTTTTATATATTATTTGATGTTGTCCTTGTGGCCATACTCTCTCTGACTCTTTGTCTCAAATTTCTGGCTCGCTTATTGGGATTGGCCGTCACAAATATCATTTCCCTTTTTAATTTTTTTTTGCTGAATAAGGTACTTTAAATAAAATTAAACACAAGAATACAGTTAGGTATGTGTGAGATAAACAATTCCCATAATATCATACAAAGTAAACTTCCTCACAAAAGGGGGAGGAGTTTCAAAACAAATGAGGCCAATATCAAGGGAGGTTCCAAGCTTAGCAAGGGCATCAGCACAAGAGTTTGCCTCTCTAAACACATGTGAAATCTTCATGATTCCCAACTGCTTTATATTACGAAATTTATTGTATATACTGCTCATTCTCAAATACCTTGAAAGGCAAATTCTACAGTAAGGTCATAAAAATTGACCTTATTGTAAGGTCATTGAATTAGAACTATTGGATTAGTCAAATTTAATTTAAACCGTTGATTAAATTTATAAAATTAAAAAACTCTTTAATCTGGTAACCTACTAAATCAGTTATTAAAATTAACATTATTTACTAAATATTATTAAAATTATAGTATTATATTACAAATATAACTTTGTTATAATTACAGTAGTATTCTTCTTCTTATATAAACTTTTTTACTGTTTTTAAACCCTAATTCCTAAATCATAAATCCCTTTATTACAATTTTTTTCTATTTCACCTTTAATTCAATTTGTAGATGTTTCAATATTTTATAGATCCTAAACCTTAAACCTAACCTCAATCAAATGGTTGTTCTTCAATCTTTATGGAAAACTAAAATTAAAATTGATATGACAAAGTCTACCCGTGTTTGGGCCAGGCCCAATATTGTCAGAAACTACCATGCGGCAAGAACTCACCGGTCCATGTGGCCTTCGGCGACAGATGGTAAACGCATCACACCTGTCGCTGGGCGACAGACTCGGTTGTGCCTACGTGGCCTTCGGCGACAGAAGTAGAGGTGCGCGATCACACCTGTCGCCCGCGACAGACTCAAAGTCTGTCGCCTGTAATCACAACGCGACACGTGGCACACGTTTTCGGCTCCCGCTAGCGACAGACCCCTGACGCCACAAGGTTCCACGTGGTATGAGTCTCTCGCCGGCGACAGGCCCCGGAAGCTCCCGATCTTCAAGGAACTTGTGTTATATTGGGACACAAACTCTCAGCAAGATAAGAGACTTATCCTTAAACAATTAACCTAGATTGTTGACCTATAAATAGGTCCCCAGGTACAATCTTATGCTCTAATTTTTGACTACTAGCTTTTACGCTTCCCAATATTGAAGAACTTTTTGCTGACTTAAGCATCGGAGTATCTACGCAGGGAACCACCCCTGCGTCCCTCTGACTTTTCTTGTTTTACAGAAGCTTCTTGGACACACGTGGAGACTTAGTACGAACATCGACGTCAGCGTATCTTTATTGTTGTTTTGTGTAACAACAATTGGCGCTGTCCGTGGAAAACGTATAAAAAAGCCAATCAAAATTTACTAAGATGGTGAGAACAAGATCGACGAATGCAAGGACTGGCAGTGAAGAAAATTCTGCAAGTTCCCCGGAACAACATATTCGCCAGAGGAACCAGGTGAACATGGAGGAAGAAAGAATCACTGTGTCAGCGGCAGAATTCGAAGCTCTGAGGCGATAAAGCGAAGAAACCACCCAGGCGCTACGAGCCATGGTGGATCTGTTCCACGGAGTTCTCCCGCAGTTGAATCTGCCGCCTGCCGTGCAGAACTTGGTAAGAGGAACGAGTCAAGGAGTCCCGCCGCAGATGCCTTGGCGACGGGAGGACGCGACAGCGACAGACCCCTCTCGTCGGCGAGAGGCTCCCCCCGTCGCCGAGAATGACATTCAACAGGGTGCGACGGGGCCTGAGAACATGAGGCCTGCCGCCGGTACTCAGTGAGAGACTGATGAAGCGGCAGGCCTAGACCCGGCGACAAGGGTCAGGCGACAGGCTCCATGCGTGGGGCGACAGGTGCCTGGGCGACAGGATACCGACAGGGCGACAGGGTCTACCGCCCATCACCATGACCTATCAAATTTTGATGGTACCAACCTAGAACATCGTGTTGGAGGTGATGGAAAGAATGGTGTCGAAGATCAAAGCACTTGGGGAGCCGGGTCGGAGTTTGACCCCACTTGGTGCACACAGAGGATACGAACAAACGCACCCCAAGCGAAAGGTAAGGAAGTAGTCGTAGACCTACCTGATTCGTCTCATGCTAGAAATCAGCTTGCTCCCCCCGTAGACATGAAGAAAATGATAGAACAGGTGTTAGAGGAGAAAAAATTAGTGTCTGCAGAAGAGAGCCAGAGAAGAAGAGTACCGTTTTGCACAACCATCATGCAAAAGCCTTTGCCCTCAAAGTTCAAAATGCCGCAGATGACCGCATACACCGGGAAAACGGATCCCTATGATCATATGCAAAATTATGAGGCCCTGATGTTGCTACATGGATGGGAGGACGAGATAATGTGCAGGGCTTTCTCCTTAACTCTGTCCGGACATGCGATGAAATGGTTCAATAACTTGCTGGAAGGGTCTATTGCCTCTTTTGACCAATTGCGAAGTGAGTTTCTTAAGGCATTTGCGGTGAACAGTCAACGAAGGAAGGAACCGACCTATTTGCTCACTATAAAACAAGGAGCTAAGGAGTCTTTGAAGAGTTATGTGGATCGGTTCAGAGACGCTACCTTAGAGGTACGAGACCTGCAAGTCGGTATAGCTATGGCAGCTATATTACAGGGGACAAGGTCTGAGAAATTGCAAGAATCCCTGTCGCTAGATCAGCCAACTACCATCTCAGACCTACTTTCCCGTGCTAATAAGTATGTAACCCAGGAGGAAGTAATGAAAATGGTGACGATAGGAGAATCCAAGGATGGAAGGAAACGAGGAAGGGAAGTCACTGAAGCATCTTCTAGCCAACCAAGGAAGTTTGAAAAAGCTCCCACACTGAAATACTCAGCTTAAACCCCACTCACTGAATCTCGAGCTTCCGTATTAGCAGCTATCGAGGGGTCAGGTCTTATACAGACTCCAAAGAAGGCGTCAGGGAATCTGGGCCGTGACTCAAGAGCGTATTGCGATTATCACTCAGCGTATGGGCACACCACTGAAAAATGTAGAGAGTTGATGAATCGGCTAGAAAAGTTGGCACGAGAGGGAAAAATAAACCGTTTTGTATGGAGAGGTGATAGAACTAACTATCCCGCGCAGAACAGAAGAAACAATTTCAGAGATAGAAGAGGTGAAAACAGAGGACCTGTTAGACGAAATGAAGATGAAAGAAGAGATAATGACAGAAGGGTAGAAAGAAGGAATCGAGAGGAAGATAATGAACCCACAGGGCCAGCTATTAACGTGATATCCGGAGGTGAGTCATTAGCTGGCGCTTCTTCCTCGTCTCGAAAGACCTACGCCCGACATGCTTATCAAATTAATTCAGTAATGGAAGAAAAGCATGATGAAGAGCCTATTACTTTCACGCCAGCTGACAGAGGTGATGTAACGATCCCTCATGATGACCCAATGGTGATTTCGGCGGTAATAGCAAAACACCCAGTGAGTCGCATCCTAGTTGATAATGGGAGTTCGGTAAGTTTGATTTACTGGAGTTGCTTTGAGAAAATGAGCATCTCGAAGGATCGACTGGAGCCAGTCACCACACCTCTGTATGGATTCTCAGGAGAAAAAGTGAAAGTGGAGGGCGCAGTTCAGCTACCTGTGACATTGGGTGAAAGCCCGAAGTGTGTCACTCGACAAGTGTTATTTATGGTTGTGAAGTCAACGTCAGTGGCATACAATATGATCCTCGGGCGGCCATTGTTAAATGACATGAGGGCTGTGGTGCATCCCTGCTATTTGTTAAGGAAGTTTCCGACTCCCCGCGGTGTTGGACAAGTGAGGGGAGATCAAAGGAAAGCCAGGACATGTAATATCGCATCTACCACATGTAAAGGGATGCAGAGGAAGGAAACCCTTACAATTGAAGAACCGCCTAAACCAAAACCTAATGAGGAAATGGAAACGATCCAGTTAGATGACGAAGATGAAGGAAAAATAGTATATGTGGGAAGCCAGCTACTGAACAAGTAAAAAAGGAGATGGTCTGATGCTTAAAAGAGAATTGTGATGTGTTTGCATGGACTCCAGCCGATATGCCAGGAATAGACCCTGAAGTTATTTGCCATCGGTTGAACGTAATCTCAGGGGCAAAGCCGATAAAACAGAAGAAGAGGAATTTTGCTCCCGAGAGGCAACAGGCAATTAACGAAAAAATCTCGAAGTTGTTGCAAGCAGGATTCATCAGAGAAGTTAATTATCCGGAGTGGTTGGCCAATGTCGTGATGGTGAAGAAAGCCAACGGGAAATGGAGAATGTGTGTGGACTTCACAGATCTGAATAAAGCTTGTCCTAAGGATTCGTATCCACTACCTCGAATCGACAAGTTGGTAGACGAAACTTGTGGGTATGAATTACTTAGCTTCTTAGATGCCTTCTCGGGATACCACCAAATCATGATGCATCCGAACGATTAGGAGAAGACTTCATTCATTACCGATATCGAGACATATTGTTACCGAGTAATGCCATTCGGTCTAAAGAATGCAGGGGCAACCTACCAGCGCATGGTAAATAAGGTGTTCCAAGACCTGTTGGGCAACACCATGGAAGCCTATGTCGATGATATGATAATCAAAACCCGACAGGGAGAATCACATGCCAGAAAAATGACAAAGGTGTTCAATGTGTTGCGGCAGTACAAGATGAAGTTGAATCCCAACAAATGCTCATTCGGGGTAAGGTCTGGAAAGTTTCTGGGATTCATGATTACTAATCGAGGGATAGAGGCTAATCCTGAGAAAGTTCAAGCTATTCTGGACATGAGGCCGCCTAATACAGTAAAAGAAGTTCAAAGGCTGACAGGAAGAATAGCAGCCTTGAGTCGTTTTTTATCCAAATCAGCTGAAAGAAGTCTACTATGTTTCAAGGCGATAAAGGCAGGAAAGAACTTCAAGTGGACAGAAGAATGCAACGACGCCTTTGAAAGGTTGAAAGACTACCTAAAAGAGTTGCCTCTGTTATCCCGGCCACGTCCCGGAGACCACCTCCTTATGTACCTCGGCGTAGGAGAGAAAGCTGTAAGTGCAGTCCTACTAAGGAAAGAAGGGGATAGAGATTGCCCGATTTATTATGTAAGCAAAGTCCTGCTAGATGCTGAGGCAAGATACCCCTTAGTTGAAAGAATAGCTTTATCCCTGGTGATGGCAACTCGGAAGTTACGGCCGTACTTCCAAGCTCACTCGGTGACTATCTTAACAGATCAGCCCCTCAGGCAAATATTGCAAAAACCAGAACACTTTGTACGTCTAATTAAGTGGGCCATCGAATTGAGTGAATATGACATTCACTTCCAGCCTCGCCAAGCAATAAAAGGACAGGCATTGGCAGATTTCATTGTAGAATGCACTGGCCGAGAGGTACAAGAGGAAACTGAGTTGGTCTGGTGGAAATTATTTGTTGATGGAGCTCGTAACATGGACAGCAGTGGAGCTGGAATTGTGCTAATATCGCCTGAAGGGGAAACCTATGAGTATTCCCTACGTTTCGATTTTCCAAGTTCAAACAATACAGCCGAGTACGAAGCCTTGATAGCTGGGATGAGACTTGCTGAGAAAATGGGGGTCAGCAACTTAATGGCACACAGCGATTCGCAGTTAGTGGAAAACCAGTTCTTGGGTGAGTATGAAGCACGAGAACCCGCTCTAGTCCCTTATCTGCAGAAGGTACAATTGTTGGCACAGTCATTCAAGCACTTCCAGTTGACTCAGATAAATCGAACGGAGAACAACCATGCAGACGCTCTTTCAAAATTGGCTTCTTCTAGAGGGGTCAAAGGGGGTATGGTCAAAGTGGAATCCCTCGCTAGGCCAAGTATTGAAGAAGAAGATGTCTGTGATGTCGAAATCGGAGGCGATTGGAGAAGCCCAATCAAAGACTACATACTGGGGGGCACACTCCCCACTAACAGAGACGAAGCTCGAAGGCTGAAGTTAAAAAGTGCCAGGTTTACCGTGGTGAATGGGGAACTCTATAAACGGGGGTTCACAATGCCTCTGTTGAAGTGTCTAGGGCCTCAGCAGGCCGAGTACACCTTAGCTAAAGTTCATGAGGGAATATGCGGCGAACATCTGGGGGCTCGAGCCTTGGCCTCGAAAATACTGCACACGTGGTTTTATTGGCCTACACTGAGGAAGGACGCCACAGACAAAGTGAGAAGATGCGAAAAGTGTCAGAAATTCGCTCCTATAGCTACAGCGCCTGTTTCGGCTCTTCAGAACACTCTCCAACCAACTCCATTTGCACAATAGGGACTAGATATCCTGGGGCCTTTTCCCCTAGGCTCAGGACAAAGGAAGTATTTGCTTGTGGCCACAGACTACTTCACAAAGTGGATAGAGGCCGAGCCTTTGGCTACAATCTCTGAGAAAAATGTGGAAGCAATGGTGTGGAAAGACATAATTTGCCAATTTGGGATCCCCCGTGTGATAAACGCAGATCATGGGAAGCAATTCGACTGTGATGCTTTCCGAAATTTTTGTAATGGCCTAAAGATTCTCCTAAGAATATCTTCTGTGTCTTACCTACAGGCCAATGGGCAGGCAGAGGTAAGCAATCGAATTATACTACACGGGTTGAAGACTAGACTGGACAAGGCAAAGGGAGCATGGGTGGATGAGCTCCTAAGTGTCCTATGGGCCTACAGAACGACAAGCAAAGTGTCAACAGGCGAAACACCGTTCAATTTGGTATATGGCATTGAAGCCCTCATCCCGGTAGAAGTTGGAGCTGAGTCACCTAGACTAGTCCCTTACATTGAAGAACGTAATTCTCAGGGACCAAGGGAAAATCTTGACCTGATACATGAGCTGAGAGACCAAGCAAAAGTAAGACTGGCTGCTTACCAACAGAGAGTAGCTGCTTATTACAATGCACGGGTCAAGAACAAAGAGTTGCAAGAAGGGGACCTCGTATTGAGAAAGTCGGCAATTACGAACGCCCATAGGGAAGATGGAAAGCTCCGGGCTAATTGGGAAGGACCATACAGAATCAGAAAGATGGTCGGACCTAGCACTTGCACCTTAGAAACCTTGCAAGGAAAGAAGCTCTCAAAGACTTGGAACGCCAACCATCTTAAGCTATATTGGCAGTAAAAATTGTAATTTTTGCTTTCTGATTATTATTCTTATCTTTATTTTCCCATCTATTGCTACATTACTTCATAGATGATATTATTTTTCTGATTCATGAATAAAGGCCAGCCAATCATTTCCTATATTCTCTAACGCAATATGTGAGATAGATTATGTGCTACAGGAATTGAAATGAGACAACAGCTGGCTACCAAATAAGTCCCTAAGCGAAAAATGCGCGAGATGGGAACAAATAAGACCTTAAGCGTGAAGAAGACGCGAGACGGGCACAAATAAGTCCCTAAGCGAAAAATGCGCGAGATGGGCACAAATAAGACCTTAAGCGTGAAGAAGACGCGAGACGGGCACAAATAAGTCCCTAAACGAAAAATGCGCGAGATGGGCACAAATAAGACCTTAAGCGTGAAGAAGACGCGAGACGGGCACAAATAAGTCCCTAAGCGAAAAATGCGCGAGATGGGCACAAATAAGACCTTAAGCGTGAAGAAGACGCGAGACGGGCACAAATAAGTCCCTAAGCGAAAAATGCGCGAGATGGGCACAAATAAGACCTTAAGCGTGAAAAAGACGCGAGACGGGCACAAATAAGTCCCTAAGCGAAAAATGCGCGAGATGGGCACAAATAAGACCTTAAGCGTGAAAAATACGCGAGACGGGCATAAATAAGTCCCTAAGCGAAAAATGCGCGAGATGGGCACAAAAAAGACCTTAAGCGTGAAGAAGACGCGAGACGGGCAAAATACCAGTCCTTGAACATGAAAAGTGCGTGCGATAGGTAAAAGTACAAACTATATAACAAGTTACGAGGTACGTTACAAAATCTCCAAATTCATATGTTGTAATAAGTCGACAAGTTATGGTTAACACTTTGGCTATTTTAGTCTTGATTATCCTTAAGCGAAAATAACGCGAGATGTGAACAACGCTCGAGAAAAGTTCATTTTTGAACGAATAGTCAACACGGTTTCAAAAAAGAACTTGGGGAGCAACATGATAAAGTCAAACAATACAAGGTACTCTACTAATTTCAAATAAGCAAAAGAAAGAGCTACAGAATGAAACAATACTTTCCATTGAAAATGAATCTATACATTGGAGAACAAACAAAAAGTACATTGGAGTTAACAAACAAAACAAAAACTCTAATCTACGGCAATGACCGAATCAGCCGGCTGGGAAGACGCTACATCAGCACTTACGTCTCGAGAAGCTTGAGGCTCAGGAACTAGAGAAGTCAAAGAACCAGGATCCTGGGAAGACGAGGAAGCCACCCCGGAAGCAGGAACGTCACTTGAGGGCCCAACCACGACCGCAGAGTCTGGCACGGGATCAACGGCAGCAGAATCTGAAATTTGGAACTTGTCGCTGTCCAACCCCACCAGTGCCTCGATAGACTCAGGCTGATCGTCTGTCTCGATAGGCTCAGAGACGTCACGCACTGCCAGAGGCTCAGATCGATCAAATGCCTCGGAAGACTCAGGCGTATGTAGCGGCTGTCGAGGAGGCCACGGACCCTCAAGGTTGTCCAGATTATCTACGGCCCCTTCCGCTAAATAGGCCTCCAGACTTTGTGCGTCGGGCTCATACTTGGTCCAAGAAGGAGCATCGTAGTACTTAGCCTCCTCGGTGAAGAGCAATTCAGGGAAAGCCTCACTAGGCCGATGCTTCTCCAGCCAAGCGCGAGCCAAATAGAAACCATACTTAATAAATCCCGTCAAGAACGCCGCCTTCTGGTCAAAACAATGCTGGGACAAGCGGTATTCACGAACGGCCTCAATTCGGGCTTCTCTTTGATGATCCAATACATTGTGCAGCTCCTCAATAGCCTCATCTCGTTGCCTCTCCATGGCTCCCAGATCCTCGACGGCCTTGTTATAAGCCTCTTGGTACCCTTGAAGTGAAGACACCTTCGCCTGCTCTTCTTGGAGCCTTAACTCAAGATCAGCATTCTTTCGCTCAAGGTCAGCGTTCCTTTTGTTTACCTCCTCTACCCTGTTGACATAAGGACGAAGCTGGTTGACCTCGTTTGAAAGCTCCATCTTTTGATCCCGAAGCTCGCGAATCTCTTTGCTAGCCTGCTCTCTAAGAGCCCGGTGCCGAGCATTGACGCCCGCAATCTGTTGAGCTGACTGATGAGGCAAAAAACAAAAGTAACTCAGAAAATCTTTCAAACGAGAGAAATAGTTACCAAACAAATACGAAACTCTTACCTTCATAGCGAGATAGTCAGAATTATCCTCCGCATCCAAAATGTTTGAAAAAAGCCCAGCCTCGTCACGGGGGAGAATGGTGCTCCAAGCCAGACGAGACGCTATCCCGACATCCTCGATGCTATCATTGTCGTTCACTCCGGGATAGGTCTGAAAATCGTCCCCACTGACGACGACCCCACTATCGATCACATAGCGCCTCAAAGAAGGGTCTACCACCTTGGGCAAGACTGGTCTTGTAGGCATTAAGGCTTCAACAATCAGCCTCTTCCTGTATTTGCGCCTCAGCTGGCGAGGCGCCGACCTACCCTCAGCAACACGAGAGCCACCTTCTTGAGGGACTAGATCACTCCTTTGGGACTCGGAGCTCTCGCGATCGCCTGAACCTCATCAGGGACAAGAGGCCTCTTCCGTTTGTTTCTCCCGGCCTCTTGTGTAGGACGGCTAGATTCACCAGTAGAGGGAGGAGGAGGTGTAGGAGCACGAGCCGGTCCAGATGGAGCTCCAACGGGCGACCGAGGAGGAGGAGCTATCGGAGCAGCAACACTAGCATCCCTCATACGCATCAAATCTCGGAAGTTCATGCCTGCACAATATATAAAGAAAGGATTAGCCGACCAAGTAAAATATCACGCACATGGGTACAAAAAAAAATAAAAAAAATAAAAAAATAAAAAAGGATGGAAAACCTAGAAAACCACCAAAGTCCTCTAAACTATCTAGATTCGAATCCAACGGAAAATCAACGAAGGGGCTCCCAAAGGCGTCAGCTTGAGCCCACTCAGGGCCATCCCCTAAATAACCACTAGTACCCGCAGCCTCAGGGGTCTCGTCCTCCGAATCTGAAGAGGACTCATCTACAAGGCGGCCCACGGGGGTAGATGTTTCGGCTACTGGGACCGGGGATGGCTGACTAGGGCCAGCATCAGATAAACGGGGAGTTGTAGGCAGGGTAGATGGGGCAGCAGAAGATTCAAGAACGGTCCTGCTTACGCCCCAGCCAGCAGCGGCAATGTTTTTCGGGGTTAGAAGAGAAAATAAATTACGCTCCCCGGTAGAACAGATTCGCCGAATAGGCTCGCCAAATTGGTCTCTTAAAATTTCTGTCCTGAACCTATTCGAACGCTGTGAGTGGTCAGAAGCATCACGATTCCATCTAGAGCGAATCCGCAGATTGCTTGGAATCTCGACAATGACCCACTCGCTCTCAAAACCGCGCAGTTTATTGGGGAGATCCGAGAAGATTTTATTGTTAGGAAACTCCCCGACTGTTAACCGTTGAAGAGAGAACGTTATCAACCCTTTCAGCCTACGAACTCTGAAGAAGGCGCTTAAGAGAGGAATTGTGGGAATGATACCTAGGTGATGACATACTACGGAAAAAGCTACCAGCTGAGCCCACACATGTGGGTGAAGCTGACAGGGGACAATGTCTTTGTATCTAAGAAATGCTTCACCAAACTCCGGAAGAGGGAAGCGAAAACCGAAAGACAAAGAAGCCTTATGGACAGCTACGCCACTTCTAACCAAGGCAGGCGTGACCTCCCCTTGCACTGGAAGCCTATAGCCATAACCCGAGGGAAGAGGGAAACGCGTCCTAATGTCCTCTAAGTCAGCACTTGTCAAAGTGCACACAAGACGACCCGTTTTAAGTGTTTTACCCGGGCGTAGCAAAGACATGGCAAAAAACTACCCGGCGACAGAGTAATGGCGACAGACCCTTTGGGCGACAGACTCAATAGGCGACAGACCTGCTGAAGCGACAAGACCCTTTGGCGACAGACCTAATTTGTAATAGACTAGCGGAAGACCTAAAACTCTACGCGGAAGACCACGACACCAGCGGAAGACCACGATACCAGCGGGAGACTTAAATCTAAGTTGCGAAAGGCAATAAATATGCGGTAGATGTAAACTTACTGTTTCTGAGGTAAGCGAGAGACTGCTGGGGGAGAGCGACAGGTTCTTTTGGCGACAGACTTTTTTTTTTTGCGAGGGGACTGCAAAATGGGCGACAGACGGCTGCTCAGAGGTTTTCGTGGGGTCTCTCGTCTGGTCCCAGCGGTTTATATAGCCGCGACAGGGAATGCCGAACGTCGCGCCTGATCACGTCCCTCGCAAAATAGACCTTTTTTCACCTGCAAAAAATACACAAAAAGCAAATAGAACTAGTCACGGTGGGTTAAGGCCCAAAAACACATATTTATACTCTCTTGGTTAGAGAAATCCAACAAGAGAGTGGGGAGTAATTGATATGACAAAGTCTACCCGTGTTTGGGCCAGGCCCAATGTTGTCAGAAACTACCACGCGGCAAGAACTCACTGGTCCATGTGGCCTTCGGCGACAGATGGTAAACGCATCACACCTGTCGCTGGGCGACAGACTCAGTTGTGCCTACGTGGCCTTCGGCGACAGAAGTAGAGGTGCGCGATCACACCTGTCGCCCGCGACATACTCAAAGTCTGTCGCCTGTAATCACAACGCGACACGTGGCACACGTTTTCGGCTCCCGCTAGCGACAGACCCCTGACGCCACAAGGTTCCACGTGGTATGAGTCTCTCGTCGGCGACAGGCCCCGAAAGCTCCCGATCTTCAAGGAACTTGTGTTATATTGGGACACAAACTCTCAGCAAGATAAGAGACTTATCCTTAAACAATTAACCTAGATTATTGACCTATAAATAGGTCCCCAGGTACAATCTTATGCTCTAATTTTTGACTACTGGCTTTTACGTTTCTCAATATTGAAGAACTTTTTGCTGACTTAAGCATCGGAGTATCTACGCAAGGAACCACCCCTGCGTCCCTCTGACTTTTTTTGTTTTACAGAAGCTTCTTGGACACACGTGGAGACTTAGTACAAACATCGACGTCAGCGTATCTTTATTGTTGTTTTGTGTAACAACAAAAATTAAAATTAAAATTAAAATTTTATTATATGAATTTCGTTAACGAATATTTAAAAAATCATTTTTTAAACAACTATAAGGCCTTTGTTAATATTATTGGGGTAGTTGTAAAGCGAAATAAATTCGTGAAATGTACCATGAAGTATTATATTTAATATAAGATATTAATATATATATATATATATAATACTTTAACATAATGTTCTTAGGGTACTCAATGTTAACAAAACTTTTACTATTTTTAAATAATTCAAGATAATATAAATGTTATTATGATTACATCTCTTTGTCAAATTAATTGGGGTTTTGCACGTGGAAGGCCTATAATATTTCTACCAAATATTTGTCATAATATATGACAATCATGAATAATTTATTATTCTTTTAATTAAAGGAATAAACAAAAGCAAAGAAAAATTCAACATTAACTTGCTCATAAATTTCCAAAGATATACACAACGCTAATATATTTGATATTGCTTATGCTTGCTGTTTACCATAAAATTATTACGTTCTTATGTAATTAAAAAAAAAATTGAATCGAATTTTAACATTGGCTTAAATTAAGCCTGGTGATTCATGTTTTCTCGTATTGTGTAAAATTATATTCGTTTCGTGTAAAATACAAAAATTTCTTATCAAATTCGTATTAACGTATCAAAATTTTGCAATGAAAAAAATATGATAACTAATCGTAAAATTTATGCGATTCATCGTAAAATTTATGACATTCATCGTAAAATTTATGATATTCATCATAAAAATTATTAGACTCATCGTAAAATTTATGACATTCAACGTAAATTTTATTAAATTCATCGTAAATTTTATAAGATTAATCATAAAATTTATTAGACTAATCGTAAAATTTATAAGATTCATCGTAAATTTTATGACATTCATTGTCAAATTTATGATATTCATCGTAAAAATTATTAGACTCATCATAAATTTTATGATATTCATCGTAAAATTCAATAGATTCATCGTAAATTTTATAAGATTAATCATAAATTTATTCGACTTGTCGTAAAATCTATGAGATTTATCATAAATTTTATTAAATTTATCATAAAATTTATTATCGTAAAATTTACAAGATTCATTGTAAAATTTATGAAATCCATTGTAAATTTTATCAGATTTATCGTAAAAATGTAGAGTATTCATCGTTAAATTTATGAGATTTCTCATAAAATTTATGAAATTCGTCGTAAAATTTATTAGTCTTTGTTGTACAAGAATAAAGTTACTTCTGGGGTTTGATGAAGATGAAACAACTTAAACTTGATCTCGAACTTGACATCTTTATTTATAAAGAATAATTCCAAATGATATGAACTTTCAATCAAGCGATATGATTTTTATTTGGATGTAAATCTTTAGACAAAAATTAGTTTTTTTATTGACTTTTATACTAGAGCAATCGAATGCCCGAAAATGGTAGTCAAATGCCCTAGTGTAATTTTGAAACAAAATACAACATCTAAGCATAGCAGTCGATTGCCTTTTAGGGCAATCGACTGCCCTAAAGTAATTTAAAATCTGAAATGCACTTCGTATGGGCAGTCGACTGCCTTCTATAGGCAGTTGATTGCCATCCCAAGGCATTCGACTACCCTCCTAGGGAATTCGACTACCCAAGTGCAATTTTTGGACAGAATATATACTGCACAAGGGCAGTTGACTGCCCTATACTTTTAGTAAAAATCATTTTATAACGATTTTACTCAACTCGAAATCAAACCAAACACTAGTTTTACTTACCCATTGAGTAATCATCATTTTAATTAATCATTTCCACTTTATTTTGAAAATTTTCTAGCAGACTCATAGCAAAATTTATGACATTAATCGAAAAATTTATGAGAATAAGTATAAAAGTACTAGAATTTAAATATATAAGACTAAGAATTGTTTGCTCATTACTGTGCCAACCCTCATCTTTCTAATACTGGTCTGTCTTATATGCTGTTTGCTAATGCAGCTATTGACTACCATCGTAACAATTGATGACTTGAATTATCTCGAGAAGACAGAAACATGTGCTTCAAGGTTGTGGAAGGGACGAGTAATTGAAAGTAAGAGAACACGTCAGCCCATGTTTGTAAAACTTTCTTGAAAGCATGTTTTCCTTTTCACGTATTAGTAATAACTTCTTGTTCTTCAAAAATCACCACATTGACTCGTTGGTATATTACTTGATTAATATATGCTCCCATAATGCGAAGAAAAAAGCCCACTTGTGCTCACCTTACTTTCTACCAATACAACCCAACTTCCTTTCATGGTTTCTTGTACAGTTTTAAATCTGATGCATGAAAAGATAGCTTTATTGAATTGGTTCTCTTGGTAGTTCCACTTAATCAATATGGATGATGCAATGAGTCAATTGGTGTGCTTGTGTGATTTTTTGTGGCCTAAGGCATTTTGCTTATTCATCATCGTAAAATTCAAGTGATTCACGAAAAATTTATTAGATTTATCGTAAAATTTTATTGTAACGACCCGTTACCACATTTTTCACCTTATTGTACACAACTTAACTAGTTGGGCTGTCTATGATACTTCACTTGTACTAATTGTTAAACAATTTTACATAACATTGTTTATATTATACACATCCCATATCTTAACATATTTGATAAGTAGTACTGTAGACATGTCCAAATACATAAAATAAATGATTGTACCTCAAATAAATCAGTCGGTCTGTCACATTGTCCTTTGTGTATAGTCGTGATCCCAATCAACTGATCAAATATTATCAAAACCTGAAATGTTTAGAATTAAGGGGTGAGCAAAACCACGGTTCAGTAAGGAAATTATATGCCTCACTTGATACTCAGCTATCTATATGCTGAAAAACTTTTTCTTTTTCTTTTAAATCTTCCTATCTGGCTCTAGGCTCACATGTAGGAAGGATACTACAGTCGGCTGGGGATCCGGATGGAGTAAGGCAGGCATTTTGAAATGCTTGTCTTGTCCCGTAACCTAGAAGCAACTGTAAGGAGTAATAAATTTCTTTTGAAATTTAAAATCATTTTCCTTTTTTATTCCATATCATTTTCATATTCTTTCCAAAATAGTGCTTTTATGAAATAAAACATTTAATTAAACTAACTAATATTCATATTTTCTTTGAAAAGAATATTAGTTAAATCATCATCATTTTCCTTTAAAACTCATTTTATGTTTTACTGTACAATCATAATTAGTACGGTACTTTAAATAGCAAAGTAAGCTATTAAAATCTGTTCCACTTATCACATTAGCAAAACAGCAAGCACTTCGGTAGATTAATCACTATTCACGTCGATAAATCGGTTACTATGCAAGTTAATAACTCAATCCATTCACAAAGCGAAAATCAATAAACTTTAAGCATATAGCTTAACTCACTGAAAACAGTTTCAAAATAACCGATCACTTAATCACTTTCGGCGTAAGCCCCAGTTCACTGATTCAGTTACGACATCCATCCTAACTAGAAATGGAGTTAAGTGTGAAAGAGGACAAACATTCAAATAGCACATGTTTGTATGGCATATATATAAGCATAATTCAATGATCATACACATTCTCTGTCTTATGTATAAGATCTATTCCATATACTGACATTTGTCACATTCACGAATCACAATCATTTATTTATTGTTACAATAACCTATGATTCGTCATATTTCATCAAAACACGTGTAGCACTTACCTCTCAAAGGATTCTAGAGGTGGCTCCCATAGTTTTCGAAGATTCTATGTAGCACTTAGGTCCCTTGAGTTCTCTAGAGGTGGCTCACACGGTACAAAGATCGAGTCTTTACTCGGATTGGCCTTTATGCCATATACTTTCCACTATCTCATCAGAACTCGTGTAGCACTTAGTGCTCAAAGGATTCTAGAGGTGGCTCCCCATAGTTCACGAAGAATATATGTAGCACATAGGTCCCTTGAGTCTTCTAGAGGTGGCTCACACGGTACAAAGATTGAGTCTTTACTCGGGTTGGCCTTTACGCCATATACTTTCCACTATCTCATCAGAACTCGTGCAGCACTTAGTGCTCAAAGGATTCTAAAGGTGACTCCCCATAGTTCACGAAGAATCTATATAGCACTTAGGTCCCTTGAGTCTTCTAGAGGTAGCTCACACGGTACAAGCAAAATATCCGTGTAGCACGTAGATCCTTCGGGATTCTAGAGGTGGCTCCCACGGTCCAAAAGGTATCTGTTTAGCACGTAGGTCCCTTGGGATTCTAGATGTGGCTCCCACGGTCCAAACAAAATATTCGTGTAGCACGTAGGTCCTTCGGGATTCTAAAGGTGGCTCCCACAGTCCAAAAGGTATCCGTGTAGCACGTAGGTCCCTTGGGATTCTAGAAGTGGCTCCCACGGTACAAAGATCGAGTTTTTACTCGGTTTGGCCTTTATGACACAGACTTTCTGCTATCACATCGGAACACGTGTAGCACTTAGCGCTCAAAAGATTCTAGAGGTGGCTCCCATAGTTTCCGAAGGTTCTATGTAGCACTTAGATCCCTTGAATTCTCTAGAGGTGGCTCCCACGGTACAAAGATCCTTGTAGCACGTATAATCTACTATTCCATTTAAAATCATGGTAAGAATATTAGATTTATCAATTCTCCCTTTTTGCAAACATATTACATGTTCGTATCACATGTCTTATGAAAATCATCTCACAGTACTATAATTAGTACCGTAATGAACATTTTGTAAAAATGCTATAAATCAATTGATCTTCTTCTCATATCATATAAAACATATTCTTTTCACATGTCACGCATCATATATAGAGTCTAAGACAATCATCAATCATATCATGCTATAGACCCCAGAGGGCAAAGAAATAAACATGTCAAATCTATGACCATAATCTATATTATCCTCGGTGGATCATTGATCAGGTGTCGACCGGGACTAAACATATCACATATCACACATTAGCATGATAGGATGCCTATTAGTCTCAAAACAGTATTTTTTTATCATCAATAAACCTTTATGGAATTTATAAAAATATAATTTCATAATTTAAAACCATAAAGGTTATAAAACCATCTAGTGAATATTTAAGAAATATATAAAAATATTCACTTTATTTCTTTTCATTTTTTTCATCTCGTATTACGTGTAATTTACATATCAAGAGAATTTTCGGTGATTTCATTATCACCATTCTCAAAGAGAATTTTCGGTGATTTCATTATCACCATGCTCGAAAACATGAATATTTTAAAATCACTTTCATTTTATTCATGTTTCTATGAAAATATTCATTTCCTCAATTTTCATGGTTGAAAATCATTTCTCGTGACATAAAATCATTTATTATGATTTTCAGTAATTTTCGAGAATTTTTCAATAATTTTTCGGTAGTATAACGGCTGCCGATTGGCTAGCCTCATGCACAAAAAATACAGTTTATAATTTCCAGCTAGTAATTCATTCCAAATTTCCAACCAACATTCATCATAATAATTTCATAAAATATTTCCATAAAATATTTCGAAATTAAAACATGCAGACTGAATATCCTTACAGTGTTGCACATGCATCCCTTACCTGTCTTGGGTGGCGACTGACTCTCGAAGGTCGCGCTCGTGTTCACCTCACCCGATTTCATCAGCTCGGTCATCGCGAGAATTTTTTGGAAATTAAATTCTAAATTTTACAATTTTTCTATAATTATTTAAATATATAAATTATTTAAATAATTTAGCACTTTTTGGGATTTCCCATAATTTTCGAATTCTCGGGAATTTTTCAATTTTGCCGAAATCTCTTTTTCTTTTTCTCTTTCTCTTTCTTCTTTTTTTTCCTTCTTTCTTTATTTCTTTTCTTTTCTTTTCTTTTTCTTTTTTTTTCTTTTTTCTTTTTCTCCTTTTTCCCGACCAGACCGGTTTGCCTCCTTCCTCGCCGGTTCCATGGCGGCAGCCGATTCTCCGGCTACTTAGTGGCTCAACAGTTGGCCGGCATTGAGACGAACTTGCCGGTGGCCTCAGCTCAGCCTAAATTGGCGGCACGACGGCGGATCTACTCGGTTTTCCCTCGATTTCTTCTCTTGCTTCGTCGGCCTTCCTCCGCTGTTCCCCGCCTCACCAGTGGCTTCCCACGTCTTCCTCTTCCTCCGGCGAGGCTTCGGTTGCAGTGGCGGCGACTGATATAGCCGACACCGGTACTTTCTCTTCTCTTCTCCTTCTCGGCTTCCGCCGGGTTTCCACCTCTGTTTCTTTCTTTTCGACGCCGGCGACCTCTCCCTTCTTCTGGCCGGTGGCGTTCTCTACCTCTCCTTGGCCTCCTCTCACCGGCGGAGGCACTGGTTGCTACCTTTGGTCCCTTCTGTTTTGGGAAGGGATCGGGCTCTGTCCCGATTCCTTCTCTGTTTCTTTTCTCTTTTTTTTTTGTATTATACTTCTATATTTAGTATACAATATACTATATACTATATACTACATACTATATTTTATACATATAATATATACTATATATTATACATATATTATACAATATACTACAATATATATTATATATAAGATACATGTATATTGTATATTACAAAATATATATCTAATAGTGTGTGTGTATATATATATATATATATGTATATTTATATATTTTCAATTAAATAACCTTTATATATATTTTCTTAAACTTTAATGTAAATTACTATTTACATTTCTTATATATGTATATATATACATAAAATATCATATTTACATACATATGTATTATTTAATTTCGTCAAATAGTATATATATACATGTATACCGATGCATAATTATATGTATATATATACCATACAGTATTTTAAATACATATGTATTTGTATAAAAATATATTTATATAATATATAATTATAAAAAAAAACATATTTCCTATTTTCTTTTCTCATTTTCTTATTTAATTTGGATTTTCCATTATCCAAGTTAAATTTCCTCTTTTCATTATTTTCCATAATTCCTCATTTAACTTTTCTTCACTCGAATTTCCACCATCCGTTTCTTTCTCAATTCTCGGGATTTTCCCGTTCTCACAATTTTATTTATTTATTTATTTCATTATATTTCCAATATTAATAATCTCCAATAACTGAAAAATTTACGGTTATCACATTTATTCATTCATCATAAAATCTACCATATTCATCGTAATACATTGATCGTAAAATTTATTTAATTGATCGTAAAATTTATGACATTTATCTTAAAATATTTGAAACATCTTAAATTTTATTATATTAATAAAATCTATAATAATTAATGGTAAAATTAATGTAATTTGGCATAAATTTCTTGTAAATAATTATAAAAACACTATAAAGAGTTTAAATAAATGATAATTAATGGTAAAATAAATCCGATATTGCAGTCGATTGCTATATTTAAGAAGTCAATTGCCTATATGACAGAATCAATTTGTCGAGTAAAATAACTGGAGAAGTCAACTTCTATACACGGACAGTCGACTTCCTAAACTTTTCTGGGTAATTATATTATGTCGTTAAATAGTTTTCTTAAAAATATTAATGGATAATAATGTAATTAATTTTTTTCAATGGTTAAAGATGTAATTAAAATATTTTCTTATCTTTTAAAAGGATAGAAATGTAATTTAAATCTTTTTAATTAAATTTAAGTTTACTTGCTAACCTGTTAAGCCATTATTAACATATTTATTTAACTTTAAAATTTTATTCAATTTCTCATGAGATATCATGGTCTTATAGTAAGGTCGATATTTTACGACCTTACTATAGAATTTCTTAAGAAACAATGAAGTCAACTTGTTTAATATTACCTTGCACTTGTAATATTAAACCACTAAATACTTTTAGACAAATACAAAAGTATTATGTCTTAGCCAAAATTTTTTGCAGCAAATAATGTCTAAGAGACTTGTTTTCTATTTTGAGATTGGGAGAGAAAAAGAATTCAGAATATTTTCGTTCTTATGTTGAATGAACATTGTCATATCTTTTATAGAGATAATTTCAAGAGATGTTACCTTTGATTTGAATGTCACAACCTTTCAATTGTGTTGTTTCATTTAAACAAACACATATTTCAGATTGTTCACACCTCTTAAATTCAATGGTTATATCCTTTAACCATTCTGTAGTGAAAGATTACCCTTTGAATGAGGTTGCACCCATTCAAAGAAAACTAGTCGTTACAGTTCATTCTGCACTAGAGCAGTTGACTGCCATAAAAGGCAATTGACTGCCCTTGGATTTCCAGGCAAGGAAGTTGGATGCTCGAAAATAGCATCCGACAGCCCTATTGTATTTTTGAAACAATATGCAACTTCCAGGAGGGCAGTCGACTGCCTTCATATGGCAGTCGACTGCCTTAAAGTAACTTAAAATCCGAGTATTCACATTGTATAGGCAGTTGACTACCTTATTTGGGCAGTTGACTGCCATCCCGGAGCAGCCGACTGCCCTCTTGGGCATCCGACTGCCCAAGTGCATTTTTCGGACAGAATACTTACTGCGCAAGGGCAGTTGACTGCCCTATAAAATTAGTAAAAATCATTTTAACATGATTTTACTTCACCCGGAGTCATACCAAATACTAGTTTTACTTGTACATTGATTAAACAACATTTTAATCAATCTTTTCACTTTATATTTTGAAATTTTCTAACAATAGGGGGATTCTATAATAAGTTTATAAAAATTGATCTTATTGTAAAGTCATTGAATTATAATCTTTAGATTAGAAATAATTAATCTAAACCATTGATTTAATTTTAAAAATAAAAAGTAACTTTTACCTAATAACCACTTTAACAAGTTATAATGATTATCATTATATATTAACTGTATTGCCAATTGTATTTTTTTTTTAATTCTCACAATTATTTAAGTCGATTAAAAAAATACTGAAAAAAATTTAAAAATAAATTTATTTGGATGAGTTGACTTAGAATTGCACTTATTTACTTTTCATCTTGGCGATAATTTGATTCAAAATAATGTTTACTTCGACGATGACAAGAAGAATTGCAGTGTTTTTACTGCTTCTTGTTCACCTATAAAAAATAATATAAGTAAATACAAGGAGTTTTGGAGTGATGATTTTTCAGCTTCGATCCTGTCATCTTTGCAAGAATGGACTTATGGTTTGTTTACTTTTATGCATAGAGGAGAAAAAGTGTACTGTATGGCCAAGTTTATTACATGTTATTTATATATATTTTATATTAGAAAAAGGAAAACATTTAATGCAAATTAAATCTACTTTTAATACCTCATACATAGCGATATAAATATAAAAGAATACCATGAAAATTTGGGAAGGCAATCCTCCCTTTCCCGTTTTCTTGAGAAAACCTCTCAATTTTACACACAAATTATACAAATAATAGGTTTGTATCATTACAGTACTCTAATCGTAAAAATTATGACATTTATAATAAAATTTATAACATTTATAGTAAAATTTATAACGTTCATCGTAAATTTATTATATTTATAGTAAAATTTATGAGATTCATCGTAAAATTTGTGAGATTCTTCGTAAAATTTATGAGATTCCTCGTAAAATTTCTGACATTTATCGTAAAATTTATAACATTCATTTGTAAGATTACTCGTAAAATTTATAACATTCATCATAAAATTTATGAGTTTCATTGTAAAATTTGAAATTTATTTCAAAATTGATTAGATTCATCGTAAAATTTATGAGATTTATCGTAAAATAAAAAATATCTTAAACTTGGTATCCTATTAAATTAGTTTTTTAAATAATCATATTATATATTAAATATTAATAAAAAATATAATAAAGTATATTGAAATTTTGAACAACTTCTAATAAAAAAATTTGAATAGCTAAGTTGCAATTATGAAGCTAATTTGTGAGCTTAGTTGATTGAAAATCGTCAAATAGACAAATATCAGGTGATTTATTTAACTTTAGTTTTCCATAAGATTAATTAAGCCATAATTATTGGTTTTATTAGATTTGCCATTTTTTAATCTGTATAAAGGATGGTGAGTTTTTTTTGTTGACCATTACTTTCCTTTTGATACTTTTAGGTTTTATGTCTGATTTTGATGATGGTTTTTTTTCCTTTTGTTTAATTAAAAATAAAATAAATTAATGACCACAAATTTCTTATAAATACATATTTCTATGATAAATATATATTTTTTATTTTAAAATTTTGTAAAATTATTTGTTAAGTAGTATAAATAAAATAAATTAATGAGCACAAATTTATCATCAATATAATGATAAATATATTTTACTTTGTATATGGGCAGTTGAATGCCCCAAAATAAGCATTCGATTGCCCTAGGTATAATTTCAAACAGAAAAATTGAAAGCAAAAAGAAGTCAACTGCTATATATAGACAGTCGATTACCCAATACCTTAACATTTTCTATTTTCTTTGTGAGTAAATGGGAATTTGTATGATTTCTGTCGGTACCAAACATGTTGGCTACAAATTCAATCCCTTGTGTGTATGCTGTTGCAATTCGTGACCATCTACTCGAGTGCCATGATTTTCTAGTAATATATATAATATGATGATGGGTGTCATAATTTTTTTAAAAAATATTATGTATATAATTATAGTGCAAGTTAGGGGTGTTCATTTGGTTAATTCGATTAATTTCGAACCAAATTATAAAATTTTACTTTTATTAATCGAACCAAAATTTATATGTTCAAATTAACCGAACCGAAATATAATTCGGTTAATTTAATTCGGTTAACTAACCGAATTAACCGAACTTTTTACAAAATTTTCATTTCACCTAATAGAATCACATATTACTATTAAAAAAAGACCAACAACCACTTGGCCTAATGGCTAATGATGAGTTGTGGCTTATTGTAAGTCTTGAGTTTGAATCCAAGCACCCCCATCTCCAATTATTTAATATTTCCCTTGTAATAAAAAAAACCAATAAAACCAATAAGGCAATAATAGCCTGTAGCAACAAGCCAACATTGCAACAAAACATGCTAAACACAAGTTATATTAATTCATTACTACTAAAAAAAAACCAATATAACAAGTAACAGTTAGCAACAAGTAGCAACATTACTAAACATGTTAAACAGTAGTACATTACTTCCCCATCAGTTCATTGAGTTCATATTTATTCATACAATTAGAAAATTTAAACATCCATAAGTTCATTCTACCACAAAACTAAAACAGGTGACTCCATTACAAACCTAAAATAGATTAAAGATTAACAAACATTCATCATTAAAACTCCATCCAAAAGCTCACAACACAACTCAAAGATGTATTTGCTGCATTGAAGCCTCAAATGACAGATTTTGTAGCATCCAAAGAAGCATCTATATCCACAAGAAGAACAAATCAAGATTGATATTCATAAGCTCTTTTCAATTCATCAAGCAAGAGGAAAATAAATAAAAGAAACAATATGTTTATACCATTTTCAACATAGTCAAGTTCTTGTAGCTCTTCCATTATGTCAGCTTGGATTGATGATCTCTGAAGCCAATCTTCAGTGCACAAAAGAGCTTGTACCACTTTAGGAGTTAAAGAACTCCTAAATGAATAAAAAACACGTCCTTCGGTACTAATGCAGAAGCAAAAGGAACAATGGAGGTAGGAACAGCTAAACACATCCTAAGCATTTGGAAAGGGTAGGAAATCTAGGGCTCTTGATTTTCCACCATCCTAAAATATCAAAGTCGTCATTATCATCTTCGACAGCCTCATTTAAATACCTATCCAATTCTAGCTTTTGATTGCCACTACCAGATTCAATCATGTGCATCTTATATAGAGACTTCAAATATTTTTTCAATCTTTGTTATGGTTCCCCTAATCCTACATCACTCTCCATGCTAGGTTGGGCACTATCACTTGAAATTAAAGGTTGATAAGCATTATACAACTCTAAAGTAGTTGCCTTCACCTTTTTTACCATTAACAAACCTTTATCATCATCAAACATGCTTTTTAAGTGCAAATTTAACATAACTTAATTTGTGCTTAGGATCAAGAACAACAGCAACAAAAATAAGCATATTTATCTTTTCCACACTTCCCCAATATTTATCAAATTTATCATTCATTCTCATGGCCATCACACCAAACTCAACATCATTATTAGTTTGAGCTTCTTCCAAAAGAACTGTCATTTCAAAAATTTCATCAAATAAAATGTTGGAAGTGACATACAAAGTGGCTGAAACTCACAATGAGATCATAAAAGTGCTCTAAAAATTGTTCTAAGCTTTTAACAGTTTTCCAATCATCCTCAGTAGGTAACCCTTCCCCCAACTCAAGTTCATCTCTAAAATTGCTATCTTGATCTTCAAATCTCTCAAAAGCTCTTTCAAATTTTTGAGCATTATCCAACATTAAGTAGGTGGAGTTCCACCTAGTACAAACATCAAGACACAACAAACTTTTGCTCTCTATATTTTCAATCTCAACACACTCTTTGAATTTTTTCAATCTAGAAGGGGACTGCCTCACATATCTCACCGCTTCCCTAACACGAGCAACATATGTATTAATTTCTTTCAAGCCTTCACTTACAATTAAATTCACCATGTGAGCAATGCATCTCATATGCATGTATTGACCATTCAAAATGCAACCCCCTCGATTCCTATATTTTTTCTTTAAGTATCCAATAGCAATATCATTTGCACTTGCATTATCGACTGCAATAGTAAACAATTTCTCAACCCCCCAACTAATCAAGCATTCTTCAATAAGCTTACCAATGGCTTCACCTTTATGACTTGAAATTGGACAAAAGTTTAAGATTCTTTTGTTCAATTTCCGGTCATTATCAATAAAGTGAGCCGTAAGACACATATAATTCACTTTTTGCAAAGATGTCTAAGTGTCTATGGTTATACAAACTCTTTGACATGAACGCCTCAAAACTTCTTTCAATGTTCGCTTCTCATCTAAATAAAGTTGATCACCATCTCTAGTGATTGTAGATCGTGAAGGAACATGAAATCTAGGACATGCAACAGACAAAAACGTTCTAAAACCTTCACATTTTACAAACCTAAAGGGTAATTCATCAACTACTATCATAAGTAGCAAAACCCTTTCTAGTTGCATCTTGATCAAACTTCCAAGTATTAATGTTTCCTTCCCCTTCAACATCCTTACTTTGCAAAACTATTTGGGTTTGTGAACTATCATTTTTATTGGGATTTTGGCTGCATGTGTACATATGGTATAAAAGTGATCCACTTCCATTTTTCTTTCCATGACCACAAAATTCCTTATCACAATAATTGCACTTATATTTTGGCTCACCTGCACTATTAATGAACTTGGTAAAGTGATTCCAAACTTCTAACCTTGGTTTCATGGCTTTCTTTTGCACCCCTTTTGGAATCTTGGCAGTCTTAGCAGTAGGTGTTTTGGGCTGACTGGAAGCTTCGGGTAATGACCCTCTTGATTCACCCATATTGTTTGAAGTAGGACTAACAGAGTCTCCTATAGTGGACATCTGCAAAAGAAAAGTAACAATTTAATTAGTTGCTTTGTAAAAGAAAATTAATAAAAAACAAACATAACATATAAATGCAAGTCATATAAGTCATATTAACATAAGTCATATAAATGCAATATTATCTATGAACATGAATCAGATAAGTTATATAAATGCAAGTCATATTCTAAAATGGGTTCTTTCTTGAACATGTAAGATGGATCTAATTAGCTGTTTTTGATTGACTTGGAGAATTTTTTTAAATCCTGTTCACATGAAAAAAAAAAGAATAAATTGCTAATTTAGAACGCCCGGTTGAGATCAAAATTTGTGGTTTATTGTTAAATAAATTGATTTTAGTTAAAATAAATTAGATATCAGCACAGCAGGTAGCAACATTTTCATAATTTCATTGCAGCAAGCTAGTAACAACATCAAAAACTACACAAGTCGCAAAGTCGAAGAACATGATTGAGTATAGTGGTATTTTCATTGCAACAACAACATCAAACAAGAATGTCAAGAAATAGACTTGAGATTTAATACCTGAACAAGCAAATTGCCAAATTAATTACAGAGGTGTCTGGAAATATTGGCTCTATGCTTGCCTCTGTTCGACTCGTTTGGGTAGTTTGGGACCTGGGTAAATTGCCAGAAGAAGCAGATCAAGTATCAACTATTTTAGTTTTGTGGGAGAGAAGTGAGGTTTGAGAGAGAAGTGAGCAGATGAGATTTCAGATCTGAGATGAGCAGGAGCGAGCGAGCAACTAAGGCAGAGTGAGTGGGAAATGAAAAAATTAGGGTTTTTTTTTATTTGGGAATTTAACCAAATGAAATGAAATAAAAAATATAAGCAGTGTGTGTATATATATATATTATATTTATAAATAAATATATATCATTAATTCAGTTAATTTGATTAATCGAAATAAGTTCGATTTTCGAACCGAATTAACCAATAACCGAATTTTCTTAAATCTCATTTTTGTTAACCGACTGAATTTAATTCGGTGGCCGACCAATTAACCAAATTAAATTTGGTCGATCGGTTAAATGAATTTCTTACATATTATGAACACCCCTACTTCCAAATATCATGTCCAATAGCCAAAGTGCCTTTGTTCCTAGTCGATTGATCTCTGATAACTTCCTTGTAGCATACGAACTCTTACACTATGTCCGTAACAAAAGAATTGGGTCCAATGGTTTGTGCCCTAAAACTAGATATGTGTAAGGCGTATGATAGAATAGAGTGAAATTTTCTTGATGCTAAGTTTAGAAGACTGGGATTTGCTGATTCTTGGGTGAGACGAGTCATGCATTGTGTGTCTTCTGTATCTTTTTCGGTGCTTTTGAATGGCAGAAAGTTTGGGAAGTTTAGTCCAAGTAGGGTTCTTAGACAAGGGGATCCCTTATCTCAATTCTTATTCATTATTTGAGCAGAAGGTCTTTCTCTAGCTCTGAATGCTACTCAATTGCGAGGAGAGATTAGTGGTGTCAAAGTCTGTCCTTTAGTCCCTTCAATTCACTCATTATTCATTATTTTTTGCAAATGATTCCCTGGACTCTGAATGCTACTCAGTTGCGAGGAGAGATTAGTGGTGTCAAAGTCTGTCCTTCAGTCCCTTCGATTCACTCAATATTTTTTGCAGATGATTCCCTCTTGTTCTCCCGTTCTAATGTACAGGAATGTAACAAGATTAAAGATATTCTGCATACTTATGAAAAAGCTCCAGGTAAGCAGATTAGCTTCCCAAAATCCAGCCTCTTCTTCAGCAGGAATACAGACTCTACCTTGGCAAATCAGCTTGTATCGGTCTTTGGAGTTCAATTTGCTAACAGTATAGAAGTGTACCTTAGCCTATCTACAGTAATGGGTAAATCCAAGTGAAGAAAATTCTCTGTAATAAGAGACCGAATCTGGAAGAAACTGATCGAGTGGAAGGAGAAATTTCTCTCCCAGGCTGGCAAGGAATTTCTTATTAAAGCCGTTGTCCAGTCTATCCCCAACTATACCATATCTGTTTTTAAATTACCTACGAATGTTTTTGTGGCAATGCTCTAAGAACATAATTCCTACTAATCTTCACCAAAGGAAAGTTGTACCGTCTACCACTTGCCTTTTATGTGGTAACCATCCAGAGACACTGTTACATGTTCTAAAGGATTGTTCCTTATCAGCTGGTGTTTGATCAAAAGTTGGTTTTCATTCAACATGGAACTGGTATCATTGTTCTTCTTTTACAGATTGGTTTCTAGCAGTTTATGATAGAGACCGAGGAACTTCCTAACAATTATTTGCAATGCTCCTCTACCGAATCTGGTATGCTAGGTGTAATTTCCTTTTTAATGGAAAATCTTCTGATGCAACCCATGTAATACATTCTGCCCAGATCCATCTTGATGAATTCCAACAAGCTAACCACTGCCAACAGACAAGTCATTCAGTTTCTCAACTCGAGTCAGTGGACATTTCCTGCTCCCGGTACGATGAAACTTAATCTTGAGGCTGCTTGTTTGCTGAAGAAGGCTGTATAGGAGTAGGGGTAGCTGCACGTGATTCCAGTTCCAGGGGGGAAGTTCTTGCTTTGATGTCCTCCAAAAAAACAGGCTTGTTTGACCCTTATGTGGCTGAATGCCTGGCTCAATATGAGGACCTATCTTTTGCTTTATCTATTGGTTTTTTCTCTGTGGAAATTAAAGGTGGCTCTCTAACTGCAACAGCAGGCAACTTGATTAAATATGCCAAGGGACAGGGATTTTTATAGTAAGTTACAAATTTGACCTTACTATAAGGTCAGTGATTAAAACCTTTAGATCATAAATAATTAATCTAAACTATAGATTAAATTTTAAAGAGAAAAAGTTTTACCTGTAACCTATTTTAATAGTTTTTCAAATTATTATTATGTATTAAGGACATGTTTGGTGCATAGGATGATGGATAGGATAGGGTTTGTGAACTATCATTTTTATTGGGATTTTGGCTGCATGTGTACATGTGGTATAAAAGTGATCCACTTCCATTTTTCTTTCCATGACCATAAAATTCCTTATCACAATAATTGCACTTACATTTTGGCTCACCTGCACTATTAATGAACTTAGTAAAGTGATTCCAAACTTCTAACCTTGGTTTCATGGCTTTCTTTTGCACCCCTTTTGGAATCTTGGCAGTCTTGCTACTGCTAGGAGCAGTGGCTGTTTTGGGCTGACTGGAAGCTTCGGGTAATGAGCCTCTTGATTCACCCATATTGTTTGAAGTAGGACTAACAGAGTCTCCTATAGTGGACATCTGCAAAAGAAAAGTAACAATTTAATTAGTTGCTTTGTAAAAGAAAATTAAAAAAAAAAACAAACATAACATACAAAGGCAAGTCATATAAGTCATATTAACATAAGTCATATAAATGCAATACTATCTATGAACATGAATCAGATAAGTTATATAAATGCAAGTCATATTCTAAAATGGGTTCTTTCTTGAACATGTAAGATGGATCTAATTAGCTGTTTTTGATTGACTTGGTGAATTTTTTTTAATCCTGTTCACATGAAAAAAAAAAGAATAAATTGATAATTTAGAACGACTGGTTGAGATCAAAATTTGTGGTTTATTGTTAAATAAATTGATTTTAGTTAAAATAAATTAGATATCAGCACATCAGGCAGCAACATTTTCATAATTTCATTACAGCAAGCTAGTAACAACATCAAAAACTACACAAGTCACAAAGTCGAAGAAAATGATTGAGTATAGTAGCATTTTCATTGCAACAACAACATCAAACAAGAATCTCAAGAAATAGATTTGAGATTTAATACCTGAACAAGCAAATTGCCAAATTAATTACAGAGGTGTTTGGAAATATTGGCTTTATGTCTGCCTCTGTTCGACTTGTTTGGGTAGTCTGGGACCAAGGTAAATTGCTAGAAGAAGCAGATCAAGTATCAACTGTTTTAGTTTTGTGGGAGAGAAGTGAGGTCTGAGAGAGAAATGAGAAGATGAGATTTCAAATTTTAGATGAGTGGGAGCGAGCGAGCAGCTAGGGCAGAGTGAGTGGGAAATGAAAAAATTAGGGTTTTTTTTTATTTGGGAATTTAACCAAATGAAATGAAATAAAAAATATAAGCAGTGTGTGTATATATATATTATATTTATAAATAAATATATATATCATTAATTCGGTTAATTTGATTAATCGAAATAAATTTGATTTTCGAATCGAATTAACTAATAACCGAATTTTCTTAAATCTCATTTTCATTAACCGACCGAATTTAATTCGGTGGCCGACCAATTAACCGAATTAAATTCAGCCGGTCAGTTAATCGAATTTCTTACATATTATGAACACCTCTACTTCCAAATATCATGTCCGATAGCCAAAGTGCCTTTGTTCTTGGTCGATTGATCTCTGATAACTTCCTTGTAGCATATGAACTCCTACACTATATCTGTAACAAAAGAATTGGGTCCAATGGTTTTTGTGCCCTAAAACTAGATTTGTGTAAGGCGTATGATAGAATAGAGTGGAATTTTCTTGATGCTAGGTTCAGAAGACTGGGATTTGCTGATTCTTGGGTGAGACTAGTCATGCATTGTGTGTCTTCTGTATCTTTTTCGATGCTTTTGAATGGCAGAAAGTTTGGGAAGTTTAGTCCAAGTAGGGGTCTTAGACAAGGGGATCCCTTATCTCAATTCTTATCCATTATTTGAGCAGAAGGTCTTTCTCTGGACTCTGAATGCTACTCAGTTGCGAGGAGAGATTAGTGGTGTCAAAGTCTGTCCTTCAGTCCCTTCGATTCACTCAATATTTTTTGCAGATGATTCCCTCTTGTTCTCCCGTTCTAATGTACAGGAATGTAACAAGATTAAAGATATTCTGCATACTTATGAAAAAGCTCCAGGTAAGCAGATTAGCTTCCCAAAATCCAGCCTCTTCTTCAGCAGGAATACAGACTCTACCTTGGCAAATCAGCTTGTATCGGTCTTTGGAGTTCAATTTGCTAACAGTATAGAAGTGTACCTTAGCCTATCTACAGTAATGGGTAAATCCAAGTGAAGAAAATTCTCTGTAATAAGAGACCGAATCTGGAAGAAACTGATCGAGTGGAAGGAGAAATTTCTCTCCCAGGCTGGCAAGGAATTTCTTATTAAAGCCGTTGTCCAGTCTATCCCCAACTATACCATATCTGTTTTTAAATTACCTCGCACATTAAGTACAGACCTAACAAAACTTATATGCCGTTTTCTGATGGAAACATGGGGGCAGCAATCACAGTATGCATTGGCTCAGTTGGCCTTAGGTGTGTTTTCCTAAATCTCAAGAGGGTTTGGCTTTCAAGTGCTTAAATAATTTTAAGCTGTCTCTCCTGGCTAAGCAGGGATGGAAACTTCTGAAGAACACTGATTCCTTGTGTTTCAAAGTTTTGAAAGCAAAGTACTTTAGGAACTGCTCTTTCTTGAATGCCAAAGTGGGATCTAACTCATCTTATACATGGAAGAGCATTTGTGAGGGGCGACCAGTTTTAAACTTGGGATTACGTTGGCGCATTGGAAATGGGATGACTATTTCGACATGGGACAACCCCTGGATCCCAAAGCCATGGAGTCTTAAACCATTACCGACACTTACTGTGTCTCAGTTAATTGACCAGTTGCAGGGTAAGTGGAATGATGAGGTACTGCGTCTGTACTTTCAAGAATCGGACATTGCAGAAATAAAAAAAATTCCTCTGTTGGGTCTACATAAAGAGGATCTCTTTATATGGCAACATAGTCTCAGTGGGGTTTACACAGTCAAATCAGGATATCATTCTCTAATGCTCTATAACAGATGTATAATGCTCTATAACAGATGTATGGGCATTCACACATCAACTGGTATTACTTTCCTTGGGAAATCATCCTCTTCTCCAAATACCATCTCACATTGGGAAAAGATATTGGGTCTGTTAGTGCCTCGTAGGGTACGAATGTTTTTGTGGCAATGCTTTAAGAACATAATTCCTACTCTAGTTAATCTTCACCAAAGGAAAGTTGTACCGTCTACCACTTGCCTTTTCTGTGGTAACCTTCCAGAGACACTGTTACATGTTCTAAAGGATTGTTCCTTATCAGCTGGTGTTTGATCAAAAGTTGGTTTTCATTCAACATGGAACTGGTATCATTGTTCTTCTTTTACAGATTGGTTTCTAGCAGCTTATGATAGAGACCGAGGAACTTCCTAACAATTATTTGCAATGCTCCTCCACCGAATCTGGTATGCTAGGTGTAATTTCCTTTTTAATGGAAAATCTTCTGATGCAACCGATGTAATACATTCTGCCCAGATACATCTTGATGAATTCCAACAAGCTAACCACTGCCAATAGACAAGTCATTCAGTTTCTCAACTTGAGTCAGTGGACATTTCCTGCTCCTGGTATAATGGAACTTAATCTTGAGGCTGCTTGTTTGCTGAAGAAGGCTGTATAGGAGTAGGTGTAGCTGCACGTGATTCCAGGGGGGAAGTTCTTGCTTTGATGTCCTCCAAAAAAACTGGCTTGTTTGACCCTTATGTGGCTGAATGCCTGGCTCAATATGAGGCCCTATCTTTTGCTTTATCTATTGGTTTTTTCTCTGTGGAAATTAAAGGTGACTCTCTAACTGCAACAGCAGGCAACTTGATTAAATATGCCAAGGGACTGCTACGTGGATTTAGAAAGATTTCGATTGCTCATGTTAGGCGTAATGAAAATACTGCTGCACATGTGTTGGCTAAATATGCCAAAAATTTGACTTCACGTTGGGTCCGGATAAATGAGACTCCATGTTTTGTGGAATCTGCTATCATTCATGATCGGCTCTCTTGTAATCTTCCTGATACTGTTACTAACTAAATAAAACAAGCACCTTCCTTATCAAAATAATAATAACAATAATAATAATTTTTTTAATTTTAAATATAAAGTATTGAAATTAAATTAATAAAAGTTTCATAATTAATTAAGATGCAATTTTTACACATTGACCATTTACATATATGATACTATAATATATTTATGCAATACAAATTGTACTTAAAATTATAATTATCAATTTTAATAAAATATATATTCGTGAACATGTTTGTTTAATAATTTATAAATATTTGTTCGCGAACACGTTCGTTTACATATTTGCGACGCAAACAAATTCATTTAACATGTTCACAAACATGTTCAATTAATATTCATAAACAAACTTGTTTAAGGCGACAATTTAATGAACAATACTATCAAACAAACAAATTGATCTTGAATGTAAAAACCAAATTTCTTAACTTACATGAATTTAACACGAACAATACTAAAAAATAAACGAACAAACAGTGATATCATTTTGTTAAATCATATTCGATTCGTTTATAACTCTAATCGCTGCATCTTATTTTACCCAACAGCTCCAAGCTAAAATCGTTTCCGACGGTTCTTCACAAGTAACCATAGGTAGACCCAACCCCTTGCGCATCCCTAAGTACCATTTTCATGACATAAGAACTGGCTTGACGCTCACCGCTAGTAACGGTCGGAAACAAGTTCATCAACAGTTCCATAGCTACTGCAACAGTCTAAAAAAGAGGATGGAATTGCCTTGGGAAATTGAAGATAGTCAGATACCATGTGATGTGGCAAACAAAATGACAAACCCAAACAATTCCAAACTGATCATAAACGGAGATAAGAAATTTATGAATGCAGCGCAGGCGTTATAACATTTATGAATTCAGAACATAGATAATGTAAGCCCTAAATGGAAGATCCATTCGGCTTACATGATGGCATGCCTAACATTTATCAGGGGAAATCTTGTTGAATTCCTACTCTCCATGAAGAAGACAAGTTAAAAAGGAAAAATAAAATATTAAGTCTAGCTCTATTTTTGCATGTTACTCATCGTCCTTGTATGGATACTCTTCAGGAACTTGCTTCAAGAGCTTCACCTGCAACTCATATGCATCATCTCCTCTAAGCATATCGCGGATCCAGGTGACTTCAGTCTTCATTGACACCTGAACAAAAGAGGGAGTTGCATTGTGAAAAAATAGCAAAGATGATACCAATACTTCACTTTGGGTTTTGGCATTAGCAAATGATAAGACAGCTAAATGCTAGAAACACCCAAATTGTCTACGAGTGCTCAGTGCTCAGAATATTCTAAAATAAGTGCAATCTGTCCGTATTTTCTATTTCCCCTCCTATTCTTTAAGTGGTAGAAGAATAAAATATTGCACCATCAAAACTACCGATGGCCTGAAAATATTGATTAATGTTTGAGGCATGGCATTAAATGATAATCTGGATTGATACATTAGAAACTTAAAATCGCAAGACAATTTGATTATAGAAGATGTAGGTTTAACTTTTTTAAACAAAAGATAAATTCTTTAAGGCAAGGGTTAAACTGTTGGTCGACAGAGAATACTTTGCTATCGATAAAATGGAAAAGAAGAAGAAATGCAAGAAAGAAGGGTTCATGTATTCATTTCAGAATAGAATCAATGATACAGAAATCAGGAACCCCTGTATTTATACTCTGTTATGCGGTTGCTATTCTAACTAATCTTCCTGCTCAATCTAACAACTACTAGCAGCTAACCTTCCATTGACAACAGCTTCCAACAGTTTATTTAACTAACTACAAGCTAACATTTAGCCAGCGTTAGCTAATCTTCATAGACTTTTATCCCAATAGAATTGCTTGTAATTACGAATAATTCGTTGCATACAATACTGAAGAAGAAGTTCATCACTTTCATTCATGATTATGAAAATGGTTTAATAATACATTTACAACAGATACGCACATTGGTCTATCTCTCCAGAGATCATGATGGAACTCATACTTTAAACGAAACAATAAAGACGTGTAAAGTTTTTAGATGTCTCATACCAATAGTACTCTAAATTAAATAACATATGGGTAGCTTTACCAACCTAATAGAGACATTGGTCTATCTCTCCAGAGATCATGATGGAACTCATACTTTAAACAAAAGGATATGGAGGTGTAAAGTTTTAGATGTCCCATACCACTAATACTCAAAATTAACTAACATATGGCTAGCTTACCATCCTAACCTTGCTAACTTACGTCACACTTAGGCTTTGCTTGGTAGAGTAGAAAGAAAAATGGAAAGATAGAAAATTAGAGGGAGGGAAAAATGAAGAAATGGAAAATATTAATTTCTTTCCTTAAGTGTGCTTGGTAGGAAAGATGGAAAATCTAAAAATATATAATTTTCTTTCCCTTTTATTGCTTGATAGAGTTGAAAAATAAAAAGAAAGAAAATGAAATTTTATTAATTTACCATTATACCATTAATGAGCTATGATAACAAATAAAATTGAAAGATAAAGGATAATTTTGTAATTATACACACTTAACTCACACCTCTCTCATTTTCTCTCCACCAATCTTTCCAATTTGAAGTGATTTGGTTTTGTTAATAAGGAACAATCTTTCTTAGTTTCTTTCCTCACACTTGTCCTTTTTACCAAGCACTAACAAAAATCATTTTCTTTCCACTTTTCCACACACCTCTTTCCATCCTTTCACTTTTCCACTCTACCGAGAACACCCTTAATGAAAAGTGGTACAGATATTGAGAACATCAATGCACTTTTTAGTAGCCACTGCATGATTGACAGTGGCAACAAAGAACAAAGATGTCTTTATACTTCAGGTACCATTGTATTGAACCCACTAAAGGTCAAAAAAGGATTATAACCTTGAAACTATAAAATAAAATAGGATCAAAGATGTCATTAAACACTCACCATCTCTAGGGCTCCTCTTATGACTCCACTTAAGATGTTGCAATAGTAGAGACCTTGACACGTATCAGGAAGCTCTACAAAGTCAACAAGGGGATTATCCTCCAAAACAATGCTGCAACAGGTCCCATCAGCATCCCAGTTGGTAACAGATGCAGTGACCCCAAGGAACATTTTGAAACCCACCTGTATAGAAGCTTCATTAAGGCTCACAAGATTGGGGCCTACTTCATACTTGTTAGAAAACAGAAAGAACTAAGACAATATCTTAAATGGCTTCAGCACAAACAAGTCCAGCAAACATTTCAAACCTAAAGCTGTGTAGATTAAGACTCATAAATCTTTCAGAAGCTCATGTGGGTTCATTAAACAGAAAAATGGTCCATCTGAACAGAGCAAAAAAGAAATACACACGATCATGTATTTTTCACGCATATGTTATTCTCTTCTTTCAATTGGCTAAAAAAAAAAGCATCAATATGCATTCATGAAAATGCAAATGCAGGATTATATATTTTTTTCATACACATGTTTTTGTCTTTTTTCAACTGGCAATTTTTAGATTCCACAGAACAAATGCACATACCGTCAAGCATAACAGTTTACTAAAATCCATATCCTAAATTTAGATATGCTTGAATCAAGAAAATAAATTAGTGATCCACCTGACATGCTGTAACAAGCAGTTAATCATAAATTATTCTAGCTGAAAAGAAAAATATAAGCAACTCAGTCAAAGAGAATATTCCAACTCTGTTACTGCACATATAAAATAATGGAGCACACTGGCAGCATCCTCGAAAGGTGTTTAGAAGGTGCGATAAGGCTGGTTCTAATGCATAAGCCATGATTTGGCACATGTCCAAAAATGATAAGTTTAGATGGCAATTAACTAGGCTTTAAGTCTTTAATGTTTGTTTCTTCAAGTTAAAGTTGAAGGTTCTTATTCTATTCTCTGTTTACTTTGAGTTTTAAGTGTCATAGGAATTTTATAATCTTTTGGATTGCTATAAATTTGAACATTTTAAGTCCAGGAGGTTAGTTTAAGTTTTTATTCTGTTATGCATAAGGTTTTTATTTGTAGTTTAGGTGTTGTTTTATATTAAGTTTGTTTCCTATTCAGAGTCCAAATAGCTGTTAAAGTCCTAATTGTTATTTTACTTTCTCTATATATCTAGTCTGTTTTACTCTATTGAAATAGAGAACTATTATCATAAGACTTCCAGCATTACTGCTCTTATTATTGTTTGATAGATTCAACCTTAGCTGTGCTCTTCTCTTTTTCTCTATTTAATTTTCTTTGTTTTATCAAGAACCTAAATAAGAAAATTGCCAAAAATCCTAATCATCTAGTTGTCATATATCATCAAATAGGAGATTTACACATATCTATACCACAGACCAATGGTCCAAACCCATCCATCTTCTTTAGTTAATTCAATCTACCTGTTGCGCTTTGCTCATTGTCTTTCTTCACCTCAAAAACCAATAATAATAACGCTGAAAGGAGAGAGAAAGGAAAATATGCACTAATACAAATAACATTTTATGGACAAAAGATTGGAGAGCAATTATGGAACATATGAAAGAAAATTTGAATCAATATATATTTGACCACAAAAAAAAAAAATAATAGTAACAGTAAACCTTTGCAATCACTTCTGCTGTCTCCTTGAAGTCAACACATCTGGACACATAAGATTTTGCCAGAAACTCGTCAATTAGTCTAATTCCCATATTATAGCCCCTGCATGGTAATAGAGGTAGTTAAGTATTCTAAATTTTGATATCATGCAATCAACTTCTTAACAAAATTACACAAAATAAAAAAACTACCAATACTGAGAAATGCTTGCAATCTAAAATGCACACAATAAAGAAGAACAAGAAAGTTGAATCTCACCACAATCCAGTTTCTGAATTCAGCCCACAGATTAAAATGAAGAAAGCAAAAACAAGAGACATTCAATTCAGTCAGCAATCTAAACAGAAGAACATAACTCCTACATTTATGACTGTCCCCTTCCTCCATCCCTGGTGCAGCCATCAAAATCACATCCTAGACATTCCAAAATTCCCTCATTAGATGGTCATATTGGTCATATCTAAGTCACTCCATTAGGCACAAATAAAGAAACGCAAGAACTAATGTTTCCAGCCCACTGAACAGTCTGACAACAACTATTCCTTAACAGAACTGTGATTTATTCTTTGCCATCACCATTCGATCCTTGTACCGGCCTCAAACCCACATCTATATTAAATTTAACCCAAAACTAATTTTGCCTTTCAACTGATTGTTATATCTTCCACACGATAAATTGCCAATAAAATACTAGTGTTGTCAATAGCGGCCATAGCGGCCGCTATAGCGGCATAGCGTAGCGGAAATTTAACTACCGCTACGACAACATAAATAGCGTAGCGTTTTTGTAATAGCGGCCAATAGCGGCCAATAGCAGCCGCAATAGCGGATAGCGCATAGCGGCCAATAGCGGCGCTATTCTGCATTTTTGGTGAAACGTCCATTTAACCATATTTTTTTTTCTTGATTTAATTTCAGCCAATGATTTTATTGTATTTAACGGTATTTAAGTCTTTTAAGCCTTTTTTAAGATTAAATTTTTTTATTACAGCTCATTTTTTACTGTTAGCTTTAGAGCCAACATTTATTGTACATAAAATTGTTTTAAATGAACTTTTTTTTATTAAATATTAAACTAAAAAGCAAAAACCTTAAATTAAATTATCTTATGTGACTTAAATTTACTTCATTTTGGTTTTGCCTGATTTTTATTAACTAGGCATTGATTGTAGAGAGCATGACTTACCTTTGTTTTTGTCTCTCTGATGTGAATTTCAGCAAAATATGGTCTTTTTGTCACCTTCATGACATTGAATTTGGATATATGGGAAACTGTAAAATCTAAAACATAGTGTTAGAATGTTGGAGAATGTTGGATTTCCAATATAGCTAGAAAATTCTTTTCTGGGTTTCTTGAACATGATCCTAGTAGGACAGCCAAACAAGTAGTCTGCTTTCTTGGGATTTTGTTAGCTGAAAAGGATAAATAAAAGATAGTGGTCGAGTGGGAACTCCTGGGAGCCAACCTTGGTCTTAGCTCATCTATTTAGTGACTTATAGGCGGTTTTAAAATTGTCTTTTAGTTGATTGTATGTAGCCAGCTAAAATTAGTTCTACAGTTTAAAATTGGATTAAGAATTTTAAAGGGAGCTGATTGAGAGAGAAAAAAGCATTATAGTGAGTTAGAATTTGGGACTTCATTTGTGTTTATGCTTGAGTTTTATCGTCTTATGTGACTTCATTTAGAGTTTTATCATCTTATGTGACTTGATAACTTGTTATTTGCAATGGTTTTATTGGCTTGAGAACATTATTTGAATGCTTTGTGTAATTTTTATGAGCTATTATGGTTATTATTTTGTTTTCTATTAAATTAGATATATTTTTTATAAAAAAAATTTATGGCCGCTATTGACTACGCCATCCGCTATGCATTCATAGCGGATTTTGGCCTCACCGCTATTGTCCGCTATTCGCTATTGATAACACTGTAAAATACCAGTTTAAAGCAACTGAGTAAATGCTCTAGCTCCAAATTTTTTACTGTACTTGCAAATTCAGCATCTCGTTTCTCTAATAATCATCATCATCAGCAGCAGCAGCAGCAGCAGCAGCAGATTCAAAAACATAAAATGTTATAGATGTCTCCTATTACCAAATTCATGCACAAAATATTCTCCCCCATCTCGATAGGTGAAAATAATGAAACTCAAAGCTTCCTTCTACTTGCCCCAAATTCATCCCAAATTGAATCCCATGGTATTCCCTAGCACCAGAGGTAGATCACTGTTTCTCTAAAGAAACACATCAATGAGTTACCTAATTTCCTGGTCATCAAAATCCATAAATAAATAGGAGAGCACGCATTCTTCCTAGCAAACAAATGATATCTAAATTTTGTTTGCCAGACCATTCCAACAATAATCATTTGATTGTCATAATGGTTAGCACATGAGATGCTTATTTAAGAATGACTGCAAAATAATTCATTTATTACATACACAAGATTAGGCAACCATCCAAATAGAGGATTAATTAAACAGTTAAATCCACTATGGACAGGAATGAAGATTGAGGAAATAGTTTGAGTACGGAATGTAAATGAAGATGTAGGTGTAGAATGCTCTGATAACCCAATATAGAAGTGTAGAAAGCTCCAAAAGTTTTTATGAAGAATCAAACATGTAGTAACAGCTTTACCCTTTTCTTATTACACCTCTATTCACAAGAACTTCTTGTGTATCATATCTACCAATGACAGTGAGACTTCTAATTGCTCCTATCCAGGTTTAATTACTAGCTCCACATGTTTCTGACTCTATAATGATTAATAATTGGTAAATCTTCAATATTGATATTCCAATTCCCAGGCAATGGTTCATTCAATTTAAAGTCATTGCCCCTATGCCTACCAAGTAAAATTACAGTTTTCCCCTCACCAGCTAGATTGATGTATTTTGGAGTACACACAACATAAAGTTTTTTCATTCCATGTAGGAGTAGAAAAGTTGTCGGGGCTAAATGTCAAGTTAGTTAATAGTGTTTGTAAGCCAATCCTTCATGGCATCAAGTTGAAAGATTGCATGATCTAAACGAGCGTGAGAGAAACACAAAGATCCATGAAAACATGTGTGGATGCTTTGCATACACAAAAACACATGCACCCAAATGTTAATACACTGGCATAAAGCTCCTATCGTGATAAGAAGATAGCAGTATCCAAATGCAGTAGCGATTACTGTGCTCATTTTATATACTCAAGAAAAGAGTCAATCCTCAGCGAATCAATATGATAAAATAAAATAACAAGTATCATACCTTTTAAGAAAAATGACACAAAACCCATCATAAATCATGCATAGATCAAATGACTCTCGTAAATAACTATAGAATGAAATTGAAGAACATTTGTCCAAAGAGGAGAGCGTACATTTGATCAAGCTGTTTGTTGACCTCCTCAACCTCCTCCAAATCAGTTAGCAATTGACGCACGATTGCTCCATAGGTCAAAGTGAACAGTTCTGCATTCTACACCAATTCGAATTTCAGTATATCTACGTATCAGTTATCAACAGCAACACAGTCGGCAAAATAAATTGCTTTTGGTACCCAAAAGTATATTATACAGATTCTAGAAATCAAACTCGTAAGAATCAGATCCCCTCGAGTCCTAAAATTTCTTTCTCTCTGAATAGTACGACCAATGCAGGAAATGAGAACAAATCAAAGTCAAAAATTAAATTTCGCGAATTTAGAGGCCATTTTTTTGTTTTGCAATATATCAAACGAGAAAACATGATACAAAAAGAAATCAAACCGTGCACGAATTTTCCAAGCAGAATGACAAATTAAAAGAATTTATTAGGGGTTTATCTTACCACGCGTTCGACGCTGGCGAAGATCGCATCACCGGATCGAGGAGCCGGGGGAGGCATTTTTCTTGAGGTCTAATCAAATCAAATTCCAAAAGTTAGTTCAAATCCAATTTTTTAAAAAAAATGTTTACACGAACTTCCATAATAACTTAAGCCCGAAACCTGTAACCAAAATAAAACCCTTAAGCCCGAAACCTGTACTTACACCAAAAATAAAAAATAAAAAACCCTTAAGCCCGAAACCAACCACAGAATACCTGGAAGTGCTCAAATGGAGAGAGAAGCCGCGAAGAAGAACGCCAGGGGAGGTTAGGGTGGCCGGAAGAGGCGGCAAGAACAACCGTTGTCACTACGGCAGTGGCAGGTGAAAGAGTGAATGCGGTGACTATGAAGGAAAGCAACCCACTTTTTTTTTACTTTCTTTTTTTGTGTTTTTTATGTACAGTGTTTTTTTTATCAATCTCTATTTATAATTAAAATTAAATTTCTTTTTTAGGTAAAACTGTATCTTTATTAATGGGTTTGCTTATAGTAAGGTCACAAAATATAGATTTTACTGTAAGGTCATAAAATCTAAAATAAAAATTAATAAAATATATTAATAATGGTTTATGAAGTCAACAATTGTGGGAAGATCTTTTGGATTCGACTCCCACTAAACACATCTTTGGAGAGGGGTGAAGAGCTTTAACTGTGACTAAATTTCGAATATAATTAATTTCAGACCATTAAAACGGATGAAGATACCTGTGATCTACACCAAAAAAAGAAATATAATTTAAATTACATTTTTATCGTTTCAAAAGATAATAAGATATTTAAATTACATTTTTATTCATTTATTAAAAATAAAAATTACAATTTTATCCTTTTAAAATGTGAAACAAATTATCTAATATGTTAAATTTAATAATTTTTACTTTAGTTTATACATTAATAATAACAGTCTATTCTAATTTAGAGTGAGAAAATTGAGAAGAGAAAATGTCTTATAGAGATGGTGTTTTAGAGATTTTTTGCATAGAAAAAGGCATTAAAGCATTCATCTGCTCTATAATTTTGGATTTGTTTTACACTTACTGTCATCAATTTTACGGTTAATTATCATAAATTTATACTTTATAGTGTTTTTACAATTATTGTTATCAAATTTACGATGAATTACATAAATTTTACGATTAATTATTATATATTTATATCTTTCTAGTATTTTTATATTTGTTCTCATCAATTTTATGATGAATTACATTAATTTTATGGTTAACTATTATAGGTTTATGCTTTTTCTTGTGTTTTTATGTTTACTCTTATCAATTTTACGATGAATATCATAGATTTTATGATTAATTGTCATGTTTTTATATATTTCTAATGTTTTTGTGCTTATTTTCATTAATTTTTTGATGAATCTCATAAATTTTACGATATAAATTTTACGATATAAATTTTATGCCGAGTCTCATAAAATTTATGAAAAATTTACGATGAATCTCATAAAATTTACTATGAATGTTTTAAAATTTACGATGAATCTAATAAATTTTACGATTAATATCATAAATTTTAGATGAATTTTAAAATTTATGATGAATCTCATAAATTCTAGATGAATTTTATATATTTTACGATAAATCTCGCAAATTTTACGAAGAATTTCACAAATTTAAGGACCAATGTTATAACAATTTACAATGGATATAATAAATTTTATGATGAGTCTAAAAAATTTTATGATGACTGTCATAAAATTTACGTCAAATTTCATAAATTTTACGGTTAGTTATTATATTTTTATACTTATTTTAATTTTTTACACTTATTCTTATTTATTTTACGATTAGTTATCATATTTTATAATTAATTCCTATTTATCTAACTTAAATTTAGTCTTTCATTTATGGGAGTTGAATGCTCAAAAATAGCATTCATCTCCTCATTCAATTCTTTAATCCAGTAACTTTGAATTCTTTAATCCAGTAACTTTTGAATTACATGGGCAATCAACTGCCATAGTAAGCAATCAACTACCTATTTCATTTTTTTTAACCAATTGGACAATTAAGCATTTTAGGTAATGTACTATTATTATTATTATTATTATTATTATTATTATTATTATTATTATTATTATTACAAAAAACCATGGCCATCAATGAAGTTATGACATGTAAAAAAAAGTTTATGGCAAACTCTAATTAATCAACTTGCACTAGGGGTGTTCATAATATGTAAAAAATTTGGTTAACCGACCAACCGAATTTAATTCGGTTAATCAGTCGGCTATCGAATTAAATTCGATCGGTTAACGAAAATGCTATTTAAGAAAATTCGGTTATCGGTTAATTCGGTTTGAAAATCGAATTTATTTCGGTTAACCGAATTAATTATATTTATTTATTTATTTATATATAATATATATACACTGCTTATATTTTTTAATTCATTTCATTCGGTTAAATTCCCAAATAAAAAAAAAAACCTTAATTTTTTCATTTCCCACTCACTCTGCCCTAACCACTCGCTCGCTCCCTCTCTTCTTAGATATGAGAGCTCATCTTCTCACTTTTCTCTCAAACCTCACTTGTGAGACCTGATTATACTGTACTGTACATGAGGTTTGTGATTATTTATTGAGGGAAAATAATGAAGTTATATAAGGGCATTATGATCATTTAACAAAAAGAGCTGGTCAACATTGGTCAATATTTGACTTAATTGACCAAAATAAATAAAATTTAATAAAAAATTAAATTAACATATGATCTAGAACAGATTTTACACTGTACAGTGGCTTTTCATGTAAATAATTGACTTTTTAACAGTATTTTGGACTTCAGCAAAATTAAATCAGATTTTATAAATTAAATATTAATTTTGGCCAATGGAAATAAGACAGCACAGCAGCTTCTTCAATTTATTTCAGCTGAACTCGACCGCCTCACCATTTTCTGCTATAGTTCACGTTTTTTCCTTCTCCTTCCTCCACCGATCATCATGTTCCAGTCTTGAATCACCGCCTTTCCATCACTAATTCACCTAAATTTCTTCACATAAGTTAATCCTCATCGATATAGCTCCCTACTCATCTCAAAAACTTAGCTCAAATCAGTCAAATAAATCTCCCCTGCTGCTGTTGTAACGTCTCTGCACAAGTAAAAATTTCAGCTTACGTTTTCTTCATGTTTGCCTCTTGTTTATGGTTGAGTTGAATGTGTAAATGACGGATATAATTAGGGTTTGAAGTAAAACATGTTGGAGTCAGATTTAGGGATCTGATCATGGTGTTGAAAGGCTGAATTTTCTGCTGTTGTGGTGTAAATGGGAAAAAAATATGGATGATTATGAAACGCTGTGTGTGATGGTGTGGATGGCGTTTGATGGATCTGAGTGCTTGTTGTTGGTGGCGTTAATGGTAGAAAATGAAGGCTGAAAATTTTGCTATAGATGGCGTAAAGTATGTTACTGCTGGTGGATGATTGCTGACGTGAAAATGGGGCTGATTTAGTGCTGAATGGGGTGAATGATATGGCAAATGAAAAAGAAAATTAGATTATAAATTAAATGTAGTCAAAAGAAATAATTGAAAATAAAAATAAAAATACAAATAAAGGAAAGATGATAAAGATGATGGCGTGAAAGGGGCCAAAAATGGAGGCTAGTCATGGAGAAAAATATAGCCATAAAGCACAAGTAATTAAAACATGAATTTAGTCAATATGTATTGCCGATTGTAGGAAAAAAATTGGAAAAAAGTGCTGACTTTTAATGCTCAAAATGGTGGAATATATGATCATGCAATGCAGCAAATATACTTAGGTTCATAAACTAAAAAGAACCGATAAATTGATTCACGCAAAGGCCATTCGGCCATGAGAAAACAAAAGAGATAAAGATGTTGGTGCGATTTTAATATTTAATGCCGATGAAATGGATTAAGGATTATTTATGTAATCAAATTTGAAAAATGGTGAGCATAAGATCTTAAGGGCAATCGGCCAAAGGCTATTTTATTTGGAACTTTGGTGATTATGACATTTGGTTGCAAGAAAGTAATAATATGGAAGTTAATAAATATGATCATGGTCATAAAATTCATGGGATTTCCATATCATTTTATTAAATGAAAATAGTTCAAAATAGAAATTAGGAAATTCTACATGTGTAAATTATACTGCGTTAATATTAGCCGTGTACAATGTGGCTGCAATTAGACATGAAATGTGGCTTAAAAATAAGTATTTAAAGAGCTAATAATTTTGGTGAAATTATCTGTAGCTCGAGAGTATCAGTTACGAGTGGAACACTCGAAAGGATCGATTATACGGGACAGGTAAGGGATGAGTGTGTCAGCTGTAAGGATATATCGAATGCATGATTTTAATGAGTATGATTTTATGAAATTATTAGGATGATGAAATGTCTTGGAAATCATGCAAATTGTGGTATACAGCTAGTTTTATATACTGTATTTTAAGTGCAGGGGGTTAGGAATTCGCAACTGTTATGCTGTCGAAATTTTATCAAAATTATTCTAAAATATCATGAAATATTTTAGATGCATATTTGAGTGAATTGTGAACTTTGGAAATCATTTCCATAAATTTTCCTTATTTTGGGAATTTATTGAAAAATATTAAATTAAATATTCATGTTATGGATTTTTAGTAAAGTGAGAATAAAAATATATTCTTTATAATATTAAATATTCTAAAAGAATATTTATGAGATTTCTCAATAAATACATGAATATTTATAGATTGTTTTCACGTGTTTTGATATATGAAATTAATACCTTTTTGGATTATTTATTTAAATAAATGATTAATTTTATTAAAATTCCTTAAAGGTGTTTTCATCATAAATGGAATGTTTTGAGACTGTTAGGCCCCATATCATACTAATGTGTTTACTGTTACTGTTACTGTCACGTAGTTGATTGACCTGCCAAGTCATCAGCAGTCCTGGAGTCACCTGGCAAGTGTACATCGAGGACGCCCTATATACTATGGCCATAGATCTTACTGTTTACTATTACTGTTTCCTACGGGGATTATAGCATGATATATTGAGGCTGATGCCTAGTTGTCTCGACTTACTATTTACTGATACTGAATGGTGAATCACTAATTTCTATTTTACTGAAACTAGGAACTACTGTTTACTGCTACTAAACGGTGATTCACTATTAAGTGTTTTATTGAACTAAGAACTATAATTACTGTTTTACTAAATTACTGTTTATTGTTACAAAACTAAGAATTCCTGATAACTGTTTTATTGAGCTACTGTTTACTGTTTACTAAATCATACTGAATCGTTATTGTTTACTGACTTGAAAGAGTTTTATGGAAATCATTAAAGGCTATCAAAGTTTATTGTACTGTGGAACTCAAGTGTTTATTGTACTGTACTGAGAAATACTGTTTACTGAAATGAATCTTACTAATTACTGTTTGTTGAACCGTACTGAAACTACTGTTTGATGAAAAAGAATATTATGAAAATTATTTCTAAAAATAGAAATAATTACTGACTGTTTATCCACTGATTTCTGGATAATTATGACATACTATACTGAAGTGACTGTATACTGTTTTTATGGTTTTACACCTACTGCTCGCTGTACTATTTTACTACTGTACTGTCACGTGCTTTGAACTATTACTGAAGTGATGAAAATTAAATGGTTTATTCCATTTATATTATGGAAAAATGAGAATTAAATTGTTTTAACATAACAATTTATAAATTACTTCCTATAATTGCTTTGGGTTTCCGGGACAAGATGGGTATTTCAAAATATCTTCCATACTCCATCTGGATTTCTTGGTCGACTATAGTATCTTTCCATCACTATGTCTAGTAAGCTGTTAGGAAAATACTATTTTCCAGCATATAGATTTTGTTATATCAGTCTTGCTTAGGATTCCTTTACTAAGCACATTTCGCTCACCCCTTTATTTTCCAACTCCATAGGATATTAAGAGATTAAAAAGGGGATATACATTAAGGATCGACTAATATCTGGTTGTTGAGACATTTGTGTCAAACTGGGAGGTATTTGTACTTTCTTTTATACTTCAGATAAATTGTACAGTACTACTTAAATTGTAAAGTAAAAACAGGGATGTAAAGAAATTAAAGAATATTGTAAGATTTTCATATTTTGAATTTATTGATTAAATAAATGTTTATTATTTATTTAAGTTATTGTTCAAGTGTTAAAGGTATCACATACAACCCAATCGTTAGAAATGAGTAAAAGTATGTTAATTACTGTACATTTAGACTGTTACATCACTTCTCTCCCACAAAACTAAAATAGTTGATACTTGATCTGCTTCTTCTGGCAATTTTCCTAAGTCCCAGACTACCCAAACGAGTCGAACAGAAGTAGGCATAGAGCTAATATTTCCAAACACCTTTATAATTAATTTGGCAATTTGCTTGTTTAGGTATTAAATCTCAAATCTATTTCTTGACATTCTTGTTTGATGTTGTTGTTGCAATGAAAATGCTGCTATACTCAATCCTGTTCTTCGACTTTGTGACTTGTGTAGTTTTTGATGTTGTTACTAGCTTGTTGCAATGAAATTATGAAAATGCTGCTACCTGTTGTGCTGATATCTAATTTATTTTAACTAAAATCAATTTATTTAACAATAACTAGAAGTTAAGATCATGTGAAGTCCTGGCATTGGTCTTAACTTAGCTTGATAATTTCTAAATTATAAAAGGATAAAAGGTCACAAGGTGTGAACTAACGAGATACGTCTAATTTGGTGGACTCATCGAATATTGAATTTTGAAATTAATATGGGAGTGATGCAATCTTTAGAACAAGTGATAATATGGAAACTTAATCTTCAAATTTACCGGACTTTAAGATGAAATAGAGATAGAGAAAATGATGAAGAAAAGCACCTTCACATGTAGGGGGATGACAGTGATTAATGCTGGAAGAACTTAGAAAGCAACTACGAGAGTTGCTAGATAACGATTTTACAGGCCCAAGTGTGTCAACATAAAGACTACGATATTATTAGCAAAAAAGATAGACGATAGTTTGAGGCTGTATATGGATTTCAAACAGTAAATAAGGTGACAGTTAAGAATAAATATCATCTCCTACGATTGACGATTTACCAAAAAAAAATGCCCAAGTAATTTTAAAAAAAAATTGATTTGAGCTCATGGTACCTTCAGTAGAGAATCGAAAGGAAAGAGGTCTCAAGGCAGCATTTCGGGGAAGGTACAACCAAGTCAAAACTTGGAGTATAAGATTAATGATGACAAATTTTTGGGGTATAACGACAAGATAAGTGCTTTAGAACTAGTGGAGAAAGCTTATGAGAATGTGAAGTTAATATGTGATAGATTGAGGACAACCTAAAGTAGACAGAAAAGCTATGCCGACTGTCGGAGGAGACCTTTAGAGTTTCAAGTGGGTGATAAAGTGTTTTTGAAAATCTCTCCGTCTAAAGGCATAATGAGATTCGGCAAGAAAGGGAAGTTAAGCCCTCGATACATTGGTCTGTTTGAGATATTGGAAAGGATTGGTGACGTAGCATACCGATTAGCATTACCACCAGAGTTATCAGGTGTGCATAACGTCTTTCATGTGTCGATGCTACGGAAATATCATCCGGACCCATCTCGTGTTATCGAGTATGAGCCATTGGAGATCAGAGAGGACTTAAGCTATGTCGAGAGACCTATTCGAATCTTAGACAGGAAAGAAAAGATATTGAGGTCTAAGACAATCCCTTTAGTCAAAGTACTTTGGCAGCACCACTCTTCAGAGGAAGCCACATGGGAGTTGGAAAGCTTAATGAGAGAGAAGTACCCTCACCTATTTCAACTAGACACGAAAAATTTGGGGGATCAAATTTCCTAAGGTGGGAAGGATGTGAAAACTACAAACTTTGTACCATATTAGTGAATAAATTAAGAGACATAGAATTAGCTTGAAAACTATGATATACCTTGTAATTTTCATTATTCCACGAAATGAGAATGAAGTTACAAGTTTAGTCAATTTAGTAACAAATGATCCTTAAGATAAATTAGAAATCTTATATAAGTTCAAAAAAAAAATTTATATGAGAAAAAATAAGTGCTTGTATTCCACAATATAGAAGTGTATTTGTTTTAAGTAAAAATAAGGACACAAGTATACTAAAAGGAATGTAGTATACTTGAAAAATTAAAATAATCAAAAAATAAAAATAAACAAGGAATACATATAAATGTAAGAACATCAAACAAGCCTAACATGCTTCTACACAATATGAAACATGTTAAACAAATAAAATGCGGAAGCGATAGGATCTAACCTCCAGCCATTGCACTCTGTAACTCTGCTGTTGAAGCGATTGCGAATCTGACAATCTCCTCTATGTCGATCACAGGCCTTCCAAGTCTTCCAAGCACTCAAAACCTTACTAGATGGTGTTTTTGTGTTTTAGGTTAACGTACTTGGGGACCGGAAGGAGCCCTCCTTAAATAGTAATGAGAGCGTGCTAATTATGGCAATAAAATCACGTTTTAACCATCATAAAATCGTGTTTTAATAGCCAAATATTGAGTTGAGATTCACCGTGAAATTATGGACCATATCCGGAATTGGTCAACCAAATATTTATTTCCATAAATGAGGAGATATACTAACATTCTCCCACTTGGTCCATATATTTCACTTATAGAAGAAACAAATCACATGAATCATGGCGACAGTTCCTCAAGTGGCGAGTATTATCTTCCATGTATTACTATGTAAAATGTTTCTAAATCAACCCATTTTTACTTAATGAATAAACCTTATGTTTATTCTCGGTCCAAACAACAAGGATATTTCTCAAATAAAACTTTAGTGTATACAAATCAAAATGAGAAACATCATATTATTAATAAGAGTTTCAATTACAATCAAAATGTGGGACCAAGTCCCATTCTCTCTACATGATCCTTAAATTTAAACGGTGGCATGCCCTTAGTCAAAGGATCAGCTAACATCAATTCAGTGCTAACGTGTTCAATGACCACTCTTTTATCTCTAACACGTTCTCTAATGGCTAAGTACTTAATGTCGATATGCTTACTTCGACTTCCACTCTTATTGTTCTTAGCCATGAATACCGCAGCTGAATTGTCACAATATATCCTCAATGGCTTAGATATGGAGTCAACAACTCTAAGCCCACCAATGAAACTCTTAAGCCATACACCATGTGAGGTAGCCTCAAAACAGGAAACGAACTCGGCCTCCATAGTGGAAGTGGCAGTCAGTGTCTGCTTAGCACTCTTCCATGAAACAGCTCCACCGGCAAGCATGAAGATGTAACCGGATGTTGATTTCCGGGTATCAACACAGCCAGCAAAGTCTGAGTCTGAGTAGCCAATCACCTCCAACTCATCAGTCCGTCTATACATAAGCATGTAATCCTTAGTGCCTTGAAGATATCTAAGCACCTTCTTCGCAGCTCTCCAGTGGTCCATCCCCGGGTCACTTTGATATCTACCCAACATTTCCACAGCAAAAGCAATATCAGGCCTGGTACAGACCTGTGCATACATAATGCTTCCAACAGCTGAGGCATATGGAATGTTCTTCATCTGTTCCCGCTCAAGATCATTTTTTTTTTTGGGCACTGGTTCAAATTGAACCTGTCACCCTTCACAATGGAAGCTGGGCTTGGTGAACAATCTTTCATTCTGAATCTTTCCAAGACTTTATTAATATAGGCTTCTTGTGACAGACCTAATATATCTCTATGTCTGTCTCTATGGATCTTAATGCCAATGACATAAAATGCATCGCCCATATCCTTCATATCAAAGTTCTCAGAAAGAAATTGTTTCACCTCACGTAGCATCCCTTTATCATTGGTTGCAAGTAGAATATCATCCACATATAGCATAAGGAAACAAATTTTGCTCCCACTGACCTTCTGGTATATACATTGATCCATGATGTTCTCAACGAAACCAAATGAAGAGACGACTTCATGGAATTTTAGATACCATTGGCGGGAAGCTTGTTTCAACCCATATATGGATTTCTTCAGCTTACAGACCAAATGCTCACCATTACTAGAGGAAAAACCTTCAGGTTGTTTCATGTAAACCTCTTCCTCTAGATCACCATTGAGAAATGCCGTTTTCACATCCATTTGTTGCAACTCTAAGTCAAAATGTGCAACAAGCGCCATTATGATGCGGAGAGAATCTTTCTTAGATACAGGAGAGAAGGTCTCCTTGTAATCGATTCCCTCCTTTTGAGTGAATCCTTTGGCTACGAGTCTTGCCTTATAACGCTCAATGTTGCCTAATGAGTCAGTCTTGGTCTTAAAGACCCATTTACAGCCTATAGCCCTGGCCCCATTAGGCAACTCGACAAGATCTCATACTCCATTAGATGCCATCGAATCCATCTCATCCTTCATAGCATCGAACCAAAGTTTTGATTCTTTGCTATTCATGGCTTGTGAAAACGTCTCTGGATCATTAACGGGCCCAATATTGAAATCATACTCTTGTAGATACACAATATAATCGCTAGGAATAGCTGTTTTCCTTTCCCTAGTAGACCTTCTTAATGTTGGTTCAACATTCTCCGAAGGATCATGTTGTTCAACTGGTTGCTCACTCAATTCTGGTGTATCCAGAGGAGCCTCGTCTACTGGTAAGTTATCAACTACTTGTGGATCTTCAACGATTGGTTGTTCAATGTCCAGTTGTATTGAAGGGACATTGTTCATGATAACCAATCCTTGACTCGAGGTAGAGGGTTGATCTCTCACAGAAACTAGGTCTTGAGATTGATCGCTCCCACTAACTAAGTCATTTTCAAGAAACTTGGCGTTCCTTGATTCCACAAATCTAGTGCTATGAGATGGACAATAGAATCTGTAGCCTTTGGACCGTTCGGCATATCCAATGAAATACCCACTTATGGTCCTAGGATCCAGTTTCTTTTCCTGTGGGTTGTAAACTCTTATCTCAGAAGGGCATCCCCAAACGCGCATATGACGCAAACTCGGTTTCCAACCTTTGAATAATTCAAAAGGCGTCTTTGGAACAGCCTTGGTTGGAACCCGGTTCAATATATACGCTGCCGTTTTAAGAGCTTCAATCCACAAGGACTTAGGCAACTTCGAGTTGCTAAGCATACTACGCACCATTTCCATCAAAGTTCGGTTCCTTCTTTCTGCAACACCATTCTGATCCGGTGAACCAGGCATGGTATATTGGGCAACAATCCCATTTTCTTGAAGGAACTTCGCAAATGGTCCAGGTGCTTGTCCATCTTCAGTGTATCTACCGTAATACTCCCCACCTCTATCAGTTCTTATTATCTTTATGGGTTTCCCACATTGTTTCTCTACTTCAGCCTTAAATATTTTAAAGGCGTCCAATGCTTCGTTCTTGTTATGAAGCATGTAGAGATACATAAACCTCGAGTAATCATCAATAAAGGTGATGAAGTATTTCTGACCATATGCATCAATGTCTGGACAACATATGTCAGAATGTATGATCTCTAATATGGTTGAACTCCTATTGGCACCTTTCTTCGACTTGTTGGTTTGCTTACCCTTAATGCAATCCACACAAGTGTCGAAATCAGTAAAATCGAGAGTACTAAGTATTCCGTCATTTACCAATCTCTTAATTCTATTTATGGAGATATGACCTAATCTCCGGTGCCATAACGTGGAGGAGTCCTCATTCATAACACATCTTTTAGTGCCAGTTTGAACATGCAAGGCGTTATGAGCAGTGTCATTTTGCAAATCAATAGAGAAAAGACCATCACATAAGGTACCATTCCCAACAATATCAAACTTAAAATATATCAATACTGATTTATTTGAAAATTGAAAGGAATATCCATAAGGTACCAGCCTAGAAACAGAGATTAAATTTCTAGAGAAACTAGGAATATAAAAGGTCTTTTCCAATTGCAAAACAAAACCACTCCTAAGAACTAAAGTGCACGTTCCAACGCCTTCAACATGCGAGCGCATCTTATTTCCTGAATAGATGCTCTCCTCATTTCCCACTGGCTTCCTTAGGTTTGTCATACCCTGTAAGGAAGTTGAAATGTGAATTGTAGATCCAGAATCAATCCACCATGTGTTATGATTAACCTCAACCATATTTGATTCAAAACAAACATATGAGAGTGGATTACCTTTCTTAACGAGCCACTGCTGAAGCTTAGCACAGTCCTTCTTCATGTGTCCCTTCTTTTTACAGAAGAAACACTTGGACTCTTTCTTAATGTCAGCTTGGGCAGGGATTTTCCCTTTTCCCTTGTTCTTGGCTCGATCTTTGGTCTTTCCTTGGCTTGCAAAAAATGCACTTTCACCCGATTCCATAAGCAGCCTTCCCTCCTCTTGAACACACATGGTCATCAATTCATTGATGGTCCACTTATCCTTATGTGTGTTGTAGGATATCTTGAATGGTCCGTACTGCTTTGGTAGAGTGTTCAATATATAATGCACAAGAAAAGACTCAGACATCTCCACCTCTAGCTTCTTGAGTTGGGCCGCTATATCTCTCATGGCCATTATGTGCTCGCGCACTCCTTTGACACTGGTGAGCCTTATCGATGAGAACTTCATTATCAGGGTGCTGGCCAACGCTTTGTCTGAAGTGACAAATTGATCATCTATGGCCTTCAGTAAGGTCCTAACGTTGGTATGCTGTTCGATAGAACCACGTATCCCAGCAGATATTTTTGTCTTAATATACATGGCACTAAAGCGATTGGATCGCTCCCAGCGTTCATGTAAAGCTACTTCAGTAGGAGTGCTGGTCTCAGTCAATACGGGCTCATCTTTCCTTATAGCATAGTCTATATCCATGCACCCTAATTGGAGGAGAACTCTCTCCTTCCAAACCTTGTAGTTCTCTCCATCTAGCTCGGGAACTTCTAGGTTAATACTAGCCTGAGGAAACACTGCATATAGAAAATAAACATGCTTATGTATCTAGAATTTTTGAGGCAAACTTAATTATGTCTACCAATGTAAACATATTTTATTAATGAATCCTAGACATAAAACTTGCCTGTGGGCTAAAGTTCTAATTCTAATAGATTCATATCATAATGATAAAACTATCAAATTATATCATTTCCTAATTCCTGTGGGTAAATTAAGAAACTAATTTGATATTTTATCCTAATTAGTTATAAAATTATAATAAAAATTCCTGTGGGATAAAATTTATCATAACCTTATAACTAATCACATATAATTATGTGATTTTACAAAAATAATTTTACTTAATTAAGGTTGCTGTGGCTAAGCCCTAATTAAATAAATTATAAATCACTTAGACATATTGGTAAAATTCTAAGCTTATTCATATTTTAAAAATTGCAATTATCACAAGGCAATTTTAATTCCAAATAATATGAATAACTTAGCTACATGTGCTTCTAGTATAAAAATAACAAAATTATACAGATTCAAAATGAGCACATATACACATTCAAATCAAATTTTCATAATTTAATCATAATTTTATGATAATTTTCACAAAAATTATTCAATTTAAAATTATAGCTTTTATAAAAATTTCAAATTTATGAAAAATCCTCATAAAATCCAAAATAATGAGAAGTTTTCATAATTATATTAATTTTGTGAAAATAATCCAATTATTCATAAAATTATGAAAATTACAGAACTGAAAATTTGATAAAACTATAAAAAAAAATATAATTATTTGGCCTAAATTAAATAATATAAATTACTTAAAATTAAATAAATCCTTAAGGCCTAAAATAAACCAAATGGCCCTTTTATTTAATCCACATGGCCCAAATAATCTAGCCCAAAATAAAAGGAAAACCCTTAAATTATATGGCACAAAACTAACCAAATAAGGACCCAAATAGTGGCCTAAAACCCGAGGCCCAAAAGAATTTCTTTTCCTTTTTTTTTTCCTTTTCGCTGCATTAATACAGCAGGGCGACGCAGGCGCCCGCATTACTCCTTCGGGCGCGTGGTTCTCACGCGCCCGCGTAACAATAATATATCGGGTGCGTGGATCTCACGCGCCCGCAACATTAACAACATCG